>JAMXBD010000001.1:0-5989075 GCA_024138025.1 Combretum micranthum
AGTATGGTGAAACATGACTCCACAAATGAAAGTTCATCTTATCACCAATACCAAACATAAAATGATTCAACCTTTAAAGAGAATTTGTTCTTATTAGACATTTGAAGTAGACAGAGATTAGCTTCTAGTTTAAGCAAACACAGATAACGAATCTAGAACAGTAAACATCCATTGAAAGATTGAATCTATTAATAGTCGATCGAATCAAACTTATGTTCTACGTTTTGGTTCGGGGTTTAGTTTTCAATCCTTCATTTCGATTATTCATCACCTGACAGAGTAAGAGCAAGTTCTGGATAGTCGGTCATAAGAACACTGACAGAGCGCAAAATTATGGCTTATGCTATATTCAGGGTCTCAATTTGTTAACTTTCAATCATCTTTGCCCCGCCCAAAAGTTCCTAACAACTTGTTTTCCTTGTCACAGGGTACCTTTGGGTTTCTCATCGCCATGCCTATAGCATTGTCCTACTATCTCTTGTTGGCATTGTAGACATGAAACCACAAAATCCTGCGGCAACGATTAGAAGGGGAAGATGGAGATATACTATAGCTCATTTGTATGGTACTCTGGTCTCTCTATATTAAACATGATGTCTGCAGAAAGCTCAAACTAAAATAGCCAATATAACATTTACATGTTACAAGAGTACAATTCTGGTATGTTGCTTACATCTGTTGGCACAAATATGAAGATTGTTAAATTTAACAATCTGCATATTCCAGGTTAGACAGCTTGAAAATCCCGAACCAAAAGATCAAAGCTACAAAATGATGACACATAATTCACTTAATCACCATTCCTGAAATCAATACATAACGCTGGACATCACATCCATTTTTCACTCATAAACATGAAAATGGACAAATAAATAGTACCATTTCCTGAAGAAGTTACACATATGCTGTAGCTGTAGATTGAAACTGAGGTAGCAAGCCTCGAGGAGGAATCCACTCAACTAAATACAAGCAAGATCTATGGTACCGTAGTACCATTGGGCTTTGGTGATCGTTGGGGAAGATGATTTGGTGAGGGATGGCTACCATTTGGTATCGAAAGGCTCCTAACTGTTTGCCCATTCCTTGTTGCAAAGCCTACTGGTGTCCGAATGCCATTTTTAGGCATTGAGTTGGCTCTGGAGCGATCAGCTTGCAGAGTCTGAAAGTAATATGACGAGCTGGCCATATCTTTGAGATTAGGTAGCGGCTCTAAAGCTTTAACAACCTCACTCATACGTGGTCTCACCTTCTGGTCTCGCCTAAGACAGTGGGCAGCTAGTTGGGCAGCTTTTTGTGCACCTTTAATAGAAAAGTGACCTTCAAGGCGAGGATCAATTAACCGGAACACCCGCCTTCTATCTTCTAGATGGGGCTTTGCCCACTCGACTAGGTTGTGCTCCCCATTTGGCCGATTCTTGTCCATCGACCTTCGACCAGTCAACATTTCAAGCAAGACCACTCCAAAGCTGTAGACATCGCTCTTTGAAGTCAAATGCCCTGGTACAAGAAAAATAACCATAAAATACTCATAAAGTCTGGAATTTTTGAACATTTTACACGTATAAAAATATTACTATCAGACAACGCATTTACAATGAATGTGTAAATATAATCACACTATAATTATTAGCAGACGCACACCCCCATTATGGGTACATGAAAAAAAAAATTGGTAATGTAATATAAATAACTTGTAAATATGTAATGAGAACACATGATGAGTAAACCAAGCAAATGATTATCCATTTAATCCAAGAGATATACACTGAAAATATTGAATCCATCCAACTCCTTGGTAAAATGAAAAGATATAGACACCACCTCAAACTTTCATTTCCCCCCTCCTACCATATCACATAAAATTTTGCTTTGAGTTGCTGGCCAAAAGAATTTGGTAAAAAAAAAAAAAAAATAGAATTTTGTAATATTAATGTGGAAAAATACATAAATGAGAAGTAAAAAAGGAGACAAACCAATCACTTGGTTATTCATATAATCCTAGAAACATACATTCAAAATGTTGTATTCATCTAACTCCTTGGTAACATGAAAAGATATATACATCATCTCAATCCTTTCTTCCCTTCTACTAAATTATGTAGAATTTTGGTTTTAATATGATTAGAAAAAAAGAAGAGTTCTGTTTTTAATATACCTGCTGAAAATCTAAATCCATAAAGGTTGTGCACTTAGATTGACTAGGACAGTTAATGGCCGCCATTATTTACGTGTGCACTTTAGCCGCTTTCTATATCTTAGGAAAGATTTAAAACCAAAGTAAATTATTGAGTTGAGTCAAATAAATACATATATTTTTTAATGTCAGATTATAAAGCACTAAACACAACAAACAAGTGTCAGTGGATTTATTAATATTGATAATTTTTTGAGTAAAATATCATATTATACTTGGACGATGGTTAGGTTGATCATGTTGCACGGTTAGAGATATGACAGGACAAAGTTTTTTCAGCACAGCTAATGAATGTAGCTAAGAGCTTTCAGTTCAAAAGAGAACACGTGAAGTTGCACGCTATATCTCAATACCAACCTGTCATCACATATTCTGGTGCAGCATAACCATACGTTCCCATAACTCTAGTAGACACATGAGTTTTATCTCCCTCGGGGGCATCCTTGGCAAGTCCAAAATCAGAGAGTTTTGCATTGTAATCCTACAAAGACAAATCTTTTTTCAGGGAAAAGGGAAAGGCTTTTTAAGAAACTCTTGACTAGCTAGTTATGCCAGATCACATACTGCATCAAGCAAAATATTGGATGTTTTGAAATCACGATATATCACTGCTCTCTCAGCTTCTTCATGAAGAAAGGCCCTTTGCAGCACCAAGAGCTATTTTCATCCTGATTGACCAAGGAAGTGGTAAGGACCCTGCATAGCATGATTAATTAAACGAAAAAAGTCATTAGGTACCGTTCATGCGAAGGCAAATCTCAGATAGCTTCACTTAATAAAAGTACACATATATATGAGATACCAGCAATTTATAAGTGCATCACTTCAAAGACCTTATTCAAAAAATATATATACTCAGGAAGGGAGATATCGAAATGAGACTCATGAAATTACAGTGTCTCAAGGAAGGGGGAAAAAATAGGTCACTTCTTTAAAATATAGGTATTTCGCATTATAAAGTTGTCAGCATACAATGGAAGATTCAAACGCATACTAACTGCCTTATCACATAAATAACAGTGCAAAGATTAATAAGCAGTCAACTCTATCTTTGGAATATGTTAATTTTGCTCTAATCATGCAGAAGGACAACTAAAGCCAAGACAATTCAGAGAATAGAGTAGGAACAGTAAGGCAGAAAGATGGCAGGAGCGATAGACCCAGGATTTTTCCTAGGGAACGAAGAGCTGTAAACATTATATTCTAGGTAAAGTTGACTAGAATTCAAAAGTTCAAATTGTCCAAGGTTAGTTTTCAAAAATCCTCCAAGTTAGGTTGTGGCCAGGCAAACCTACACCCTATAAATCTGCCACCCAGAGCAGCAAGTTTACAGTCGAGTGCACTCATTGGACACAAATCACCATTGTAGAACGACTAGTCACCCATAAAAAGTTTGATTGGTAACACAAGGGTATATCCACCAAATGCAAGAGCTGCTATAAGAAAAATAAAGGGTGCATTCACTTAAAGTAGGGCTGTAAACAAATTGAACAAAAACAAAAATGGTAAGCCGGAGCTTGACTTGAAAATCCAAGTCACGCTTGAGTCAATCAAGTTTGCTTAAGCTAGATTACTTAGAAATATATATATGTGTATGTGTATATATTATATTCCCTTCAGTGGAATATACATTGAAGCTCGAACTAGACTGGAATTCAATCAAGCTTCATATTCATTTATGCTCAACTTAAACTAAATTAAGCTCAAAAGCTCTTTGAATAGAATAGGATGCTCAAGTTTGACTAATTAAACTACTTAAAAAGCTTGAGCTCTAACTCGCTCAACTGTTGTCAAATCAAATTCAAATAATTATCAAACCAAACTCAAGTATTTTGCAAGTCATTTAGGTTCATTTACAACCTAGTGTCAAGCAATATTTTTCTTGTAATTTTCAATCAAATGAAAAATGTCCTGTAAAAAACAGGTGTAGTACACTTGTGCTTAATCTCTTATACCTTCATTACTTCTAGTATAAGCATAAATACCACCACCTATCTTTAATAATCACCGTATGTCCAACCAACCACCCCCAATCATCACCTCCATAAGTTAGCACCTTTGTCAATGACCATCACCATAATATAGTTACCATATATATCAAAATTAACCAAGCATTATACAAAATTAATGTGGCCTTCAGCAATTATTACGTGATGTATCACATAAAAAATGCCAGTCCACGGTCAATTTCCTTCAGCAAATCATAAGATGCGATAGTTGTGCCAAGCACATCTTCAAAAGAGTTACTCCAGCTTGATCTTTTTCCTATACATATTTATCCAATTTGTAGCATCTTCTCGTGAATATGTGCATGTACATGTTTCTATTTTTCCACTTTCAAAATTAAATGATAAATGCATGCATCTACACTTACAGAAAAGAAACTTGTCACAAGGTATCACTTGAAGAATACAATCATCACATAATTTTTATGCATGAATATTTATGGCTGTCAAATACATACTTCTGAATAGATGGTTCTCTAAGCTTCCCCGAGGCATAAACTCATATACCAGCAATCGCTGATCATCTTCAATGCAATAACCAATCAACTTAACCAAATTTG
Organism: Combretum micranthum; assembly: GCA_024138025.1. Lineage (NCBI taxonomy): Eukaryota > Viridiplantae > Streptophyta > Magnoliopsida > Myrtales > Combretaceae > Combretum > Combretum micranthum. Next base: position 4,761 of record JAMXBD010000001.1, read on the forward strand.
TGTGGCGAAGATTCCCGAGAAAGCTAACTTCAGCCTGAAATCAAAATTCAAAAAGAGGGATAAATAAACGCCTAGTATTAGCCTTTTTACTGTGTACACTGGTATCAGTCATATTTACTTTGTAATACCACACCCAAACGAAGAAGAATGTTCAGAAAAGGGTCACGTACCAGCCACTCTTTGTGACCCTGAAGTCCATCATGATTCAGAGTTTTAACAGCAACAGTAAGTCCCGTGCCAGGTTTTACAGGAGCAGTTCCATTCTCTTCTATCCAACCTTTGAAGACGCAGCCAAAACCACCCTCACCGAGAAGACTTTCTGGTCTGAAATTTCTGGTTGCTGATTTCAGATCATTGAATGTAAATTTTCGAAGATGGGGAGCTACCTTCAATTCCTCACTGAATTTGGGTGTTGATGATGTACTTTCTTCATTGCTAGTAGTTGTAGATGACCCCACAGGAGCAATCTGCTCGTCGCGACTTTTGTCATTCGTCGATTTACTTTCAGCTGAATCAAACAGTTGATGAATGAATAACAAATCACAATACTTCAATATTACAATCAGCCAATATCAAAATACACATGGACAAATCCGTACATAGAAATTAACAAATATTATTATTGTCATACAATCTGGTGACATTTAACTTCCTTCCCGTGTAAAGTAGTTAACAGACGAATCTATGCAAATCCAGAGCTGTACATACTAGAACCACATTCTTATAAAGGTATCTCCAATAAAGAAGAAACCTGGCTGATCACTTGTTTTTGCAGCTAATATTTAACCAAATGACCTGCCATGTACTTTTGAACATAAAAAATGGAAGTATTTTATGAGTAATAATTGTTTTATTGGTATGATATAATATATATCATCATTATGCAAAACTGAGGTTAGCTCGCTAGCTGATCATGGACGAAATAGCAAACTGTTGACATTGAAGCATGCATTTCATTATCTTAGGCATCCCTTCACATATGCAAGACAGTATAAGCATGTGTAGATACGGATGCAAGAGAAACTTAACTTGTTGACTATCTAATATATGCAAGAGCGAGAACATTAATACTTAAGTTACTGAATTTAACATTCTCCAGAAACGACATCAATTTGAATAAACATCAGAAATGTCACTTCTAAGAATTATGTACGAGGATTAAGCCAATAATTTTGGCATTAAATGATCGGTAGGACAATAGCTCTTCGCAGATCCATGCACAGGCTTCCTTCTCATCCAAAGTGAAATCAATTTTAGCTAAATCAAGGCGTGTTCTCTTGCCAAGAAAACATTTCCTTAAAATATATGTTTTCATGTTTCTCCCCCCAATTACCAACATCTATACCACAATCAGCCACCATTTCTCATTTGCAAACACATACTAAATTAGCAACATTCAACGTTCCTTTCAGTAGCCAACAGTTACTACTGAAAAGGACCGAACAGCGGAAATAGTCTTCTGACTAAAGTAATTTTTCAAGAAGCGCCTTCTTTTCCTATAGTCCAAAACCCCCATACACAGGATCAAACACAAAGGATTACTCCTTTTTCTAAGAACAGAGCACACAAAATCAAAGCTTCCACCGAAATTTCACGTGCTAATCTCATTGAACCGACACTCACAAGTACACAAACAGGAACAGCTACCTCCAACAGTAGTCCTACAAACATATGACCTAACTAATATTCAACCAGAAACACATAAAACACATATATGGATCATATAGAAAATGAAACCTAGACAAGATAAGAAAGAGCAAAAATTGAAATTTACCATAATGGGTACTGATTCCACTAATAGAACTATTCACTTTTGATTTGGAAGGCATGCAAGGACAACAACCCATGAACTTAAATCTCATCCAAAACCCACTTTCATCTTTATCATTCAACTTCTTCTTCTGTTTCTTATTCTTATCACTTTCACTTGCCCAACTCTCCACTTTCACAGAATCAGGACCTAAAGCCATCTAACAAATCCCTAATCACTCCAAAACAAAGACCCAACAGAAAAAAAAAAAAAAAAAAAAGCTTCTTTTTTTTTTCTTTCAAAGATCCAAACTTTACTCAAAACCCACCTCCTAATCCTCAAAAAACATCAAAAAAGGACTGAACAGACCAGTAAAAACCAATCATTTTCTTCCAAAAATGGCATGGAACATTAAAAACAAGCTAATTTAAGAATACCCAAGTGTAGAAAACCACGACTTGATGTGTTGGGTTGATCAAAAAAAGGATGAAAAAAAATAAAATAAAAATAAAAATCTAATCTTCTTCAGTTGTGGAGATTTTCGAGTCAAAAAGGAAAGGGGAGGTGAAAGAGAGAGAAAGGGAGAGAGAGAGTTGAAAAACGGGCAGTAGGGGCAGTGTTGAAAGAAAGAAAATGGGCAGGAGAGAAGGGAAGAGAGATTTGTTTGTCTCTCACCAACAGTAGAATTTGGCATATTCCACACATCAAATCATTCATTACATAATGAGTGCAGATCATATATGCTTCTCTCATTTATAATTAAAAAAATTATTTTAAAAACAATTTTATTTACTGTTATTTTCATTTTGTTTATGGGTTTATAATTTTTTGAATCTTTATCGATAGGTAAATTTTATTAATTTACGAAATTAATTATTTAAAATTTGAATATAGATTTTTTATTTATATTTTATCAATTTTTATAATTAATTATTTAAATTTTATAGAATTTTGAAAGTAATTATCTAAACTTTACTATTTTTTAATTAAATATCTAATTTAGGTGTTATAGATGAATTTGAAAATTTTATAATAATAAATTAACATTTTAAACTTCAGTAATTAATTAGATAATCTGGTAAATTTAAATGATAAATATGACATTTAACTATTTTTATAATATTATCAACCAAACTCTTTAATTCATTCGCTATCATTAATGCTAATTATTACAATTTATAAGTTGATTTTAAGAATTAGCGAATGTTACCCAGGCATAGGAAGAGATAGTTTGCGAATTATTAGAGCTAATATATATATTTACTAAATGAGATAATTATTTTCCGTTTTTAACCTTTTGTTTTGAATATGTTTCCATTTAATTAAATGCATATATCTGATATATTAAAATAATTTTATACAATTATATATTCATTTTTTATATGAATATATATATATATATATATATAATTGATGGAACAAACTTGAGATAACAAATCGGAGATAGCAAATGCTTCTTAGGAGTTAGTTCTATTGCTTTCATGTTCAATCCCACAACGCACTGATTGATTTGGAATTCTAGATGACCAGCCAATCATTAAATGCCTGATTGGGTCATGAATATTATGTTAAATTTTGATACGATATGTTGGGTATTATTAGGATAGAGATGTGATTTAAAAGAATAAGGTAGGAATTGTATTTTAAGATTATTTATATTTTAACCGTCATTATTAATCACGTTTATAATAATTTATAATTCTTTCAGTCTATTTAGGTTAGATGATATAAAACACAGAAAAATCAAATTATCAAAACATTCAATTAAAAGGCAAAAGAAAAATGAATCATTTTTATACGCTAAATGGAATGGTTAGTGTTGTATAAATAATTAAATATCGATAATTTTTTTATATAAACAGTTTTATAAAAATTATGCATGAATAATGCTGCTACTTATTTAAACATATTAATATTTATCCACGAATTACTCAAATACGTGATATATTATATTCATTAAATATTTTTCTTAGAACGTAAAGCCCAACTAAATAAACCTAAGTTAACTTTTCATGAAATTAGGGTTAGATTAAATTATCAGATTTTTATCTATATCATATTTGTATCTGTATATGATCTACATTTGTAGCTTATTTATATTATATATATTTCGTATTTATTTGGCTTGCTTATAAATAAAATTATTAATTTTTAATCGTTGTCTATTTATTGACAAATATCTTATTGAAAACGTTAAAAATATGATGTTATAATGGCTACAATACGATAAAACAAACATACCTTAATAGATAAATGAATCGGTTATCTTAAATCATGAGTTTATGAAGTTTAAAGTGTTTAAAATAATATTAGGTGAAGCCTGGACAGCCACAGTTTAGATCATATAATTTTTTTATTAATTAACGAAGGAAGCATTATTAGTACCATACGGATTAGTTGAGCTTGAGCATATAATAATATCTGTCGCTTACAATAATCTAATATTGTAGGAGTCATAATTTGAGAAGTGGATATGAGTTTGTTTATTTATCCACGCAAGAATATCAAATATTTTATCAGGACGGACATCAATACCACCCTGCCCGACTTGTGCATTAAAATGGCGTAAACAATCATGTAATTAATTTAAATTAATCTTGCCTTTTATTCACTTTTCTTTTTCTTTTTTTCTTTTCTTTTTTTAAATTTTAGAATGGATTGCATTAACATTAGAAAAGCGAGCCTTACCATGCATCCGACTTCCGAGCTCTACACTCCCTTTACATAAAATTTATATTTTTGTTTTGATTTCTTTTCTTTTCTTTTTTCTTTTTCACAACTTCCTTCTATTTCTATTTTCAATAAAACTCAATTATATTTGAGCAAAATCCTGATGGGTAATTGCAATTACATCTCTATAGTTAGGATTGTGAATTAGTCGAGCCAAGCCGAACTTTTAAATGTTTGGACTCATTTAAAAATTATTGAGTTCGAGCTCAAGTTAGGCTTCTTATTGTGCCTAAAATTTAAACTTGAGTTTGACCCTTTTAATTAAAAAAACTTTATTTTAAGTTCGAACTTCTGTTTACATATCAAGCTCGAGCCAATCTGATTTTTTATTGAGCCTAAGATTAAACTTAAACTCAACTTATTTAGATAGTCCATTTTTTTTTTTTTTCAAACCTAAACTTGTATAGAAGAATGCTAAATATATATATATATATTAAATAAAAATTAGTTTTTTATTTATATATTAATATGTCACAAATATAAAACTACTAATCTATTAATGAGCTTGTTGACGAGCTTACTTGCAAACCTATCTATAAGCCTAAACAAGTATGTTACTAGCTGACTCATGAGCCTTAACTGAAACTTGAGCTCGATATGTTGAAATAACGAGCTTTATTTAAGCTCAAGCTCAACTCGTTTACTAATTGGGTTTGAGTGGAGCTAAATCTGAAGTGAGTTGAGACAAATAATCACAAGCACTCGATTTGTTTATAGCCCTTCTATAACTACCAATTAGATGCAAATAAAATTCTAAACTTCCATATCAGTTTCATTTCCCATAACTTTTAACAATGTGTAAAAGCAACAAACAATTTTTTAAGCCCAAAAATGTTGCTATTCATTATCCTTTAGCAACAATCCGTGTGGCATGCCCAGCAATAATTTGGTGTACGCGTACCTTTATATTTTCAAAGTTATGGAATATAAAGATGCATTGCAGAGTTTTAGGTATCTGTTTCATACCATGACAATATTTGAGGAATGTCTTTATAATTATCTTAACCCATCACATTTGGCAATTATGTTGTTTTAGTCTCTGGCTATTGATATTCTGTATTATTTGTGTGTGTGTGTGTGTGTCTAGCCCTTTGCTTGAAGCATAAAGTATATAAGCAATTTCGTAGTATAGTGAAACATATTTAAATAAATTATTGTTTTTTTACAATGAAAATGGGAAATTTACACCATTAGCATATCATATAATTTGTAAAATGGAATCACTTGTACACTTAACTCTCAGTCATAAATAGTAAATATTTTACATCTATATAACCGACTTCACATAATATATAATATATAGGTAAATTATATTAGAAGATAATTGTCTAAAATAATTTCATTCAAGTGAATTAAATAAGATATCAATATTTTGATGTGATTTAAATACCATGCTTGATTCAATTAACAAAACATTAATTTATATTTTTAACCATTGAAAACATTTATACCTTAAATCAATTTACCCTTGAACACTGATTCTTTTTAAAACACAAAATATTGATTTTAAATAATTTTTTTTATATAATTTATCGCAGTATACAGTACACTCCTATGTATCATTATTTGTGTTAATGTATTCAAAAACAGTATGTATGACATCACTCATCATCATAATAGTAGAGTCAACAAAACACCCCACTTTTCCCTTCAAGTCAATACTCCACCTTCATTTCATATCTTATTAGAAGAGAAAACAATGATATTAAACCTGCTTACAATTGTTTTTATCACTTGTCTTCTTTCCTCATTCCCAGGTAACCATCTAAAAATTGTTAATCTTATAACTACATACTTCATAATTGTCATGCATCAATCAAGTTAATTTATAAGTGTTTTTCGGTGTTTAACAAAAATGACGTATTTTAACTTTTTTTTCCTTTAAAAATAAATTAGTGGAATTCATAAATTAAATAAATAAGAAGATTGTTTAAGATTTTTGTAGAGTTAATAAATGTTTTTACCTCATTTTGAAACCGCCTAAAGAACTACTTCTTATAAAAAATAAAATTATAATATAATAGCAATTAACAATTTGGTGAAAACCTATTATCATCCTTTTATTATTGGTGTCTCATAATTTCTGGCTATATATAGCTATTTTTTTTATATGCCTGCACTATCTCTGTCCGATGATGGTATATCCAAAGTTAGAAATCTATGTTATATTGTGGCAAGATATAAATTTTTGTCAAAATATGGATCTATGCTACCTTTGTTCAATTTATATTGATATTTTATAAAATCCTTACCTCAATGAATATAATATTATCAAATTTTCATCCACTAAGGCATAATCATATATGGTGTAGCTGCCATGCTCCAAAAAGGTCCAGAGTGCAAACAATTTCACCACGTATAACATTTGAATATTATATGCAAAAGCTATTCTTAATTAAACGATTTCTAACAAATTTTAAATTAAGAAATCCTTAATTAGGGCTAATAATAAAATGAATTGTAGCAAAAAAATAAAATATAAGTAATCTCTTAACAATACAAAATAAAAATTCTCACAATACAAGTATTAACTCTCATAAAATAACATTACAATATCTATATGATGTCCAGTTCATCCAACCTTTCACCATATTATTCGGATTATAAACCATGCTACCATAACATCCAAATCAATCATCTTCATAATTTGAAAAAGAAGGAATGAGCTAAAGCTCAATACAACTGCAACACAATCACATACGATATGATCACACGCACTTATTCTAGTGTAAGTTTAACAACCACCCAACCATTTAGATATTTAATTTAGGTATAACAAAATAATACTAGAGTACTTACACTTTGAAAACATGTTGTAGAAATCTAGGAGTCCTAAGTAGCAACAACTGCTCAAGGAGTTGATATAGGCAGCCCGAGTATCTATATTCACTAAAAGAAATTCTAAATAAGTGATTTAGTTTAAAAGTCATAGCCATTACACATATACCTATTATAGGCCATTATATAATGCGGCTTAGTTAGTCCTATTAATGTGAGCTACACTATCTTACTTCTCTTCGATCAAGATAGATATTACCTCGATACCATTTACTCTATTAGCTACCTGTTGAGCCCGGTGACCTATGCATTTAACTACCGTACTAGCTCCACCACACAAGGTTGTTACTCCAACACCGAATTAAACGATACAAGTACACTCAAACAATTAATTATGTCATCTTTGAGTATTAATTCATTTTAAGATGTCTATCTTAAGAAGTAACGCCTAAGTCACTATGTACTTGAATTTATAGGTATTCCGCCACAAATTAAATGATAGGTGAACCTGAGAATATAATATGTATAACAAAATTATCTCGAATAAAATTTAAGTCATAATAATAAAATTATCTCAAATAAAATTTGAGTCACTAATTCATTCATTCATTCAAAATAGATTAGTTATTAGCCAAATTGAAGTTATATCTACATTATCTACTATTATTAAGATTTTACTTAATTCCTTTTTAGATATTAATCCATAAATTTAACATCAATTTCAAAAGTATATTTAGATATTAAATAACTTATCATTTATTTAAGTTCATTTTAATTTTAGCTCAACTAGTAAACCCACCATATAGTGATTAGGTCCATTAAGTGATATCTTTAGCAATTTAACTTATATTTAAATCAATATACTTTTGTTAAGTAAAATAACTCATTTTAAATTTGATTAGTCCATTTGTATCTTTAGTAATCCAACAATACCTAAGAAGTATGTCAAGGAACTTAAACTAGTTCTCTATTAAGTTATAGTATATGATAATGCATTATTTTATACCTATTATAATTAAATAAATTCTAAAATCAAATTGTTTAATTAGTCAACCCAAGATTCATATTTTAATATGAATATATATTATTTATATTTATTTCATATTTATTTATTAGAATTAAATTCCATTATTTTGCAACATTTCATTTCTGATTGAAAACTGGCACGCGCCTTAACTTAATTGAACCAGGTCACCTACTTTTAGACCGATTATTTATCAAAATATGTTAATTTTCTAACTCATTTTTTCACAATTTTATGTATTGGTTCAACTCAATCAAATTGGTTTAATATGGTTTAAAATTAAAATACATCATATCTGTCAGAACAAGAAAACAACACTGATGACCAACTTTTTTTTTTGCAAAATGAGGATGATCCCAACTAGTTCTTGGTCGATTCTTTACATCATATTAAAATGGATTTCTTTAACTTTCAAACTGTTATACTCTCACCCAAAAAAAAAAGAAAAGAAAAAGCGATTGGTATAGCCCTAGAAATGACACCACTACGACTGGCCGGACCTTGTTTTACTCTGTTTTTTTGTTATTTCGTAATTTAATTTTCATAAATAGTAAATTTATTTGAAAAATCAAGAAAATTTGAGTTCAAGTATAGGCACATTGAACTACCATTCTTATAAATTTCATCCAAAAATAAATTCATTTTAATATTTTATTTAGCTTTTACATCTTAATGATTTTTTACTTCTAATCTATATTCATAACAACAATCATTCATCATTTATTTATCAGTTCATAGATCCAGAAGTGTAATCTATCATCACATCATTCAGCCTTAAATCCTAAATCATTAATCACATAAGCACAACAAAATAAAGATTAGAAAAATTACCTATAAAGAAGAACACAATGTACACATACAACTACTGATACAAAAGGCAAGCTTATTGAAGAAGCTTGTCACTCTCGTTTTAGTTTTAATACTCCTTGATACTTGTTTGTTTCTATAATTAATTGTGGTATTAGTATAATAGATTTAAGGATTAAAGCATTTAGGATATTTTTTACCTTTTCTCCTTTGAGACTGTTGAAGGAGTTTGCTAATGCTTAATTAAACGAGGGATAGAGATTTTTTTTTTTTTTTTGGTTCCTAAAGAAGTTTTATTAGTATTTTAGAGAGATCTTGACTTCTCTAAAGTTTTAAAATGTGAAAACAAGATGAGAGAGGAAAAAAATTAAGGTTTATATATATGACAGAGTGGAGCCTTAAACGTATAGTTTCTAAATTTATAATAGATTAGACATTCATACCCTTATCATGAATTGTATTAACTTAAGCATTTGCAAGCTTAAATAACCTTCTTGCGCTTCCTTATTATCTTGTAGCTATGTAATTTGGTTATTATCCTTATTTTTATTTTATTTATTCTTGTAATTTAAATAAATTCTAATATTTTTATTATTTTATTTTTTTAAAAATATTTCCTTATCATTTTTAGGGTCTATGTGGATTGTCTGATTTTTATTTATATATTTGTATCATATCAATTTGGTATGTTTATGAGTAAAATTATCAGTTTTTCATCGGTATCTGTTTCTTGACAAACATTTGTTTCAAAATAATGAAAATATAATGCCAAAATAACTAAAATATGAAATAAGAAAACAATTTTTATTATTCCAAACTAATTTTTTTTTTATTATTAGCATTATAATTGGGATATTTCAGTAGCAACTCATTTTCTTTTTTATATTATCAATGCATGTTACTCTTTGTTCAATAAGTAATAATATTTGTGGAGTAATTACAAAGTGTAATTTCATTATATGGTAATGGTGTTCGGCACATGTTGATTGAGTATAATGTCTACTAAAAAGAGTAAACATCCAACATTTTCTTTAATAAAGATGCAGCTAAACCCATCCAAAGTTATAAATCTAGATATTATATTCTTTCTTATTCTCTCTAAACCATTTTGTCATTAAAAACATGTTCTCATAACTTTACTTGTTTTCAAATTTTTTTTTCTCATTTATCAATTTCTATAGTAATTTTTTATTATCTTTACTCCATTTCAAAAAGTGAAATTGTATATTAATGGCAAAGATGTTTCAATTGTACTCCATTTTTTGTAAGGACAAAAGAAGTCAAATACATTAAAAACTTTGGGATGACCTTCTATCACCTTCCTACCATTGTACCTATGTCACCTTATTTTCTTTTTCTTCTTATCTCATTTTTCTTCAATTCTTAATTTTTTTTTGTTTAATTATCTCAAATTAGATTCTTGAATATCTTTTGAATATCATCATCTATGTTAAAAATGTACTCGAAGCTAATTATGATAATAACATTAGCAAAACTCATTGATTTCCCTTTTAAGTCAATTACTTTTTCTTTATATAGTATTTGAATGAGCACATTGACACATCTTTGTGAGCTTTCTCTATCTCATTAAAAACAATGATGACATTAACTTCCTTCCATTTTCTTTCTTTTTTTGTTAGTTTTCCTCCCTTCTTCATTCACGGTAACAATAGTAGTTTGCAAGATGTGTGTCTTGTTTAAGTATTCGCTCATATTAATTCATATAAGTGCTTCTTTTATGTTGAATATAGGACGTTAAGTGTCTTAGTGTAAATAATGATTAAAAGTAATTAAGAAGGTCATATTAAGATCTCTGCAGAGTAAATAAATGTTTTTTTTTAATTTCATTTATAAAAACAACACAAAATCACTTTTTAAAAGAAATAAAATATGGCAAACACTATTGGCATAGCTCTTGAAGTATCTCTATCGTATTTTTTAATTCCCATTTTATTTTTATATACAATGCTTTTTTTTTTTTGTTCCTTTCATTTTTTCTTTGTAATAATGTCATGAATGTACTAAAATTTAGCAAAATATGCAATTAGGTACCTGAACTTTGAAATTGATTAATTTAATACTTTTACTTTGATCAATTTGATACCTCAAAAAAACTTGAAAGAGATACTATTAACATGTATAAAAAGTTTTTCAGTACTAAATTGATCAATTTCAAATTCAGGTACTAAATTGATTGTTTCAAAGCCCAAGTATCTAATTGCATATTTTATCAAAGTTCATACTATTTGTGACATCATCCTTTTTCTTTCCATTCATTTTTTTTAATAATTTGTTTTTATATATGTACTTCATTGAAAATAGAGAATACTTTAGAAAAGAAAGATTGGAACTCTATGTGTTGTTAGTTTGCTCTATCAAAGCCATTTTTTAATTTAAAATATCTAAACAATTGTTGTATGATAGCCATATTCACGAAATAGAAGAATTTCCCTTTCCAATTTTCTTACAAGCCTTTTCAATTGTCTCCCACTAATTACCATTTGTGTCAAATCTTTTAGTGCTTTCATGCTAACCTATCTACCACTTGTTGCAAAGTTATTTTATTGAATACGACTTCCATTTTAATATATGAAATTTTTGTTGATTGTCTAAAAACATTTTTTCAATTGCCTATTAGCATCTTTTCCTATTTTTGCTTGCTTCAAACAAAGATGAATAGGCCTTCATCAAAGAGGGACAAATTCTAAGAGCAAATATTTATCCACAATGGCCAAAAAAAAAAAAAAAACAAAGATGATAATGTTTCATGTTTTCTCACTCCAAGTTGCTAGATATTTTCATTTAATTATTCCATGCTCCATCTAAACCTTTTAAGCTCCTTGTAGCATTGGATACTCTTCCTCTTTTAATGATGTTTGGACAACTAGAAAACAAGTTATAGATCTTATCATCATAAAAACTATCTAACATCTATTTTATTGTATATCCTTAATCTATTTTGGTAGAGGCCAAACTTCCTGCATTGCCTCCTTAATACCATATGGATCCCTATTACTCTTAATAAGTATAGAAGTATTCGAACTTTTAACAAATAGGGAAACAAGTTGTCATGGGCTCTTGTAAATTATTAGTAAAATGTAGAATGCTCGTTAGAGTATTATTATATTTCATTGCTTTCCTTTTCCTTTCCAGTCTTTTTTTTAGGGTAAAATCACCAAGTGTTTTCTCATCTAGGAGATCCATCTCTTTATAAAACCACAAATAGAGAATTATTGCTAATGGTAATGACACATAATTTTTTATTCTTTTGAATATTTTACATCAAGACTATCTTTATATTGTAGATTGTATTCACAAAATAGAAGAACTATGACATCATAACTTCACATACTGCCCAATTACATGAATACCCTTGCGCTACTATTTTTTCAATAATGTAAATATCTGAAGTTACAAATATGAATGTTAGAAAGTTGCAATGTGTAAATTGTTTCAATGTCAAAATAAGTGGATGGCATTCTTATTTAACTTATATGAGGAACTTACACATCTAACACAATATCATCAATTTTTAGGTCCATTACAGCATAATCATGTATGGATGTGAAAAAGTCTAGTAAGCTTTTTTTCAATTAATATTTTCAATGCATGTTAACTATGATCATCTGAACCCTTCAATATCATACTCCTTCCCCTTCTCTGACTAAACCATTTTGTTGAAAAATTTTATTAGTATAAATTTGTTCTTTAAATGCAAACGACTTATGTGTTTTCAAATATATTTTTCTTTGTTTCCATATGTATTGCATGGCATCCCCTTTCTAATGATGGCATATATGGAATTACTAATCTCGATGTTATATTTCCATAACATGTTAGTTAATTTGATTTCATAATATGAGTGTATGATGCTTTCTATTCAACACAATGATAATATATGAAATACTTGACCCACCTAACATGATGTTATCAAGTTTCAAGTCCATGTGATATATCATGTATGTGCACGTGTATCGGTGTACTAGTTAATTGATAAATGTGTAAAATTACATATTTATCTTTATGTAAATAACTCAAGTGCATGCATGAATTGTGTGTTTTTATTACAATATGAATAAAAAAATGATAAAATGCATAATGTGATCAAAGCTAAGTATCACATTAGATTGATGAGATTTTTTTTTTTTATGCCATAAAATTAGAAAATTACATTAGATCATCAGATTGTTCATCACAGCATTCACAACTGAAGATGAAACACAATTAGAAACATTAAAGGAATCTAAACTCAAAATGTAAGCTAGAGAAGATGGGGGTTCATTGACCAATCTGATGGCCACATCTTCTTTCTCTGATGAGAGGTCACCCAATTAGCTACATCATTCGCTTGTCTTCTTATCAAGTTGAATCTAGGTATATGGAAGTATTTTTGCAACTCCTTGATATCAAGCAGTATATTGTCCAGCTCCCAAAGAGTATTCAACTAACTAGTTAACAAGTTATGCACAAATCGAGTCCATTTCAAATTCAATATTCAGCCATCCCCTTCCTCTTGCATAGAGCATTGCATCACATATTACATTTGCATTAGCAAACTTAATAGAAATAGCCAAAACAAATTTAGCTTCACTTCCTCAAAAAAATCTATTACAATCTTGGGCCACAAACCCAATGGCAACATCTCCAAATAATTGATCAATTGAGACATCACAATTCAATTTAATAAAGTTACTTAGAGGAGGGAGCCATCATGGCATGTCGGTAAGAGGTCATTTAGCTCTTGTGCATGAGCTGTTGGATGTACCTTTAAATGAGACGTTGATGAGATTGACATGATAAATATACCAATGTATTGCTCTTATCTTGATTTGAATACCATAATAAGTTGACATACTCACTATAAGATGAAAAATTATTAGTAAGTTGTGTTAGGGAATAGAGTTTATTCTAAATTTAAGAAAATTAAACCACTACAATTTTAGGAAAATGAACACTATAACACCTCAATTGATTTAAACAATTGAATTGTCCATAACAAATTCAAAACAACAATTAAGCAAAAAGCAAATAACAGTTGTGAAAAGTATAACAAGGTTCAATAAGTTTTAAGCAGCATAAAGCTTTACAAATTGCAAATCAAACTATTGCATGTCAAGAAGAACTAGCTTTGACACAGATTTGAGCTAATATGATGGAAAACTGAGATGCATAAATCAGACAAGAACTACAACAATAGTAAATTTCAAGCTGAATAATGGCGTAGACTATTCATATCGAACCGCTATGCAATCCAAGCAACTAAAGGAATCCAACCATTCTAAAACCCAATCTACTTAGATTCAAGCCGATATTCAAACTCCATAATTCAACTAATAACACAGTAGCTAATCTCAATTATTATTAGCTGAGTAGACCATGATTTAATTAAAGCAATAGCAGCAGCCAAATATAATTGTTGAATCAAACCTGATTGCAACTAAGTTACTACAATGGAATAAAACATCGAATAACCATTGACTTACCATTGGAGAGCCCAAACAATCTACACCTTTGTTTGAATCGTTGACATGAATGAAGTGACAAGAAAACACATTTAATCACCATGAACTGCTAGGAGCTACCAAACATGCTTAAGTTTCTAAGTTGTAAAGAGTTGTAAGTTGAGTGCCTAACTGTTGGAATCTGAGTGCTTGCAACCCTTCAATGGAGTGATTAGTTTTGCTTTGGAGGACTAACCAAGACAATATATAAACATGACAAAATTGAATCTTTGAACAACAATCATGTTTGTTGAATTACACTCTAACTTACTCCAAGTAATTGATGTCAAGCAAAGTAGAGCGAGTCAATTTTTAAGTACAATATAGACCACTCCTAACTAAGAATCATAGTAGTTGCCATGGTCATTCGAGCTACACAAACTTTAAGCATTCATGACAACAAATTTGAGCTTCTCGTAGCATGTTTAAGCTCTCTAGTGTAGCAAATTAAGACATCAAGTCTCTCATACATTTGAGCACTTTACCTTGCTACAAGACGAAAGGTCAAGCTGCTTGTGATAATGAGAGATCTTTTGCTTGAGTAGCTCCTTGTGAACTAAATTGATTTACCCTAATTTGATAACCATAATAGTTGATACACAAGAATAAAGTAGATGTTGCTATAGCACTAAAGAACAAAACACTGAGCTGCTAAACTGAGTTTTCTACTTCAATAGTTCAAGTTATTTTCTTTATTCCCTAGAGCTAACCAAACTAAGTCGGACAAGACTTAAAGCAAACCACAAGTCCTAAGCAGATTGAAATTAAGGCACCCATACATTCATAGTGTCCTTGACTTGACAGAATTTGCACCAAACTTCAAATGCAATTAAATTAAATTCTAAATGCTTTTATTTTTTATGTAAAAAACCAAGTTTAACCAGCAATAACATTTGATTGAGCTAATAAAATTGAATTCTACCACTAACACCAACTTTCAAGTTGAAAATAAAAAACTAACTCTGACAAATCTATATTATCCGAACTCCTTTGTTGTAGAGTAATAGGTGAAGACAACTAACTCTAAGTACCAAACTCAACAAGTGGAGTGTCCATTGAACATGTTGAGCCTCTACTCCTTACAAAAGAGTGCCCAGTAGAAGATCAACTTGAGTACATATAAGACTTAAAATACAACTTCGAGCTAAGCACTCCAATATGTCGAACCAATCATAAAAAACTAAATTAAATATTTTGTTTACTTTTTTTTTTTCCTTATAAGTTTTAGTATTGGACCCAATATTTTAAAGCTCATTTCTTTTCAAATGTTTAGAGACTTCTTTTGTATTTTTATTAAGGGTCCACACCTACACTCCTCTACATCCTATTATTATCGATTCATTGTCCAACACACCACTACGCATAGACCCATATACTCCATGTCACTTTTCTTTTATCAATTATCCCATTACATCATGGGACAATGTCACGATTACTACTTGAACTTTTCATTAATCTTTAATTAACTACCTCAACTTTGATTTGTTCAATTTACTACCCACTTAACTTTTCATTGTCAAAAACACTACTTAGCCAAACTCTCTTATATCCGTCTGTCCAGTTGGCATTAGTGACCAATAGCATGGTGCCACGTGTGCATAGCCCATAAAATCTATTATCCATGTCAATATTTCACTATAACATCTGCAAAACAAAAAGGTAAACCATATTTAATAATAAAAAAAATATGGCTGAGTCAAAAGTGTATTGTCAGTAGAATTAAAATCCAAAACCAATAAAATAAAATCAAAATGCAATCCTTTTCAATATGTACCATTCAAATAAAACTTGAAAACCTTAAATTGTGAGTAAAGACCTAAAGTGGAAATCGACTCTAGAATAGGAAGATGGATCAATGGAATCACCATGGATGGCAAGGATCTTAGTCGCACGGAGGTAAGGCATTCATACACCCTAACTCAATTGATGTTTGTTGAGAGCAATGGAACAAAGATACCCATTCGAAGAACTCATCAAACATCAATTGATGTTTGGTTAGATGGTGACTTTGGATTGGGTTCAATGGTCCACGATGGGTCATGACTTTGTATGGGTCGATAGGAATATCAAATCTATGGGTCTTCTTCTTTGACAAACTACGACACGCTGGAGCTAACTCTTTGAATAGGACTTCGTGTCGATGTGGTTGGTAAATGGAAAAAAAAAAAAGAAATGGGTTTCTAAAGGAAGTGGTTAGGGTGTGATTGTATCTTAGTGTTGCGCTTTTTATAACGGAGCAGCTGCTTGTTGGGTTTTTAGGTTGAGTAGTTAAATTAGATTGAGATTGGGGGCTATGGTGGTGGTATTATAGTTTTGGTTTCGATGAAGTCAAGTGCAGTAGTGTTTGATCTCCAATGATGTTTGTTTGCAATGTAGTCTTGGTGGAGATAATGAAGAAGGCTGAGTTGACTCGGTTAGTTATGAGTTAATGGTTGAGTTAACTTGGTGGTGAAGTTAAAAATGACTTTAGTTTTTTTTTTTTTTTTTACATTTTTTGATGAATTATCTATGTGGGATATGTTTCATGTGGGCTACAAACACTTGTCAACTTTTCGTAGGTTGTAATGCCAACTGTGCAAACAGATGCAATGGACTTAACGGAGGTAGTGTTTTGGACATGATATATATATATATATATGTAGTAAATTGACAAATTAAAGTTTATAGTTAATTGAATATTTAGGTAAAGTTCATATCCCAGTTACCCATTGCACACCTCACTCTCTTAAAAAATTCACTCTCCACCTCACCATACACCTTATCTTTCCATATGCACTTCCATCTCTATCTACGCCACTCTCGGTATTATATATTGCTGACTTTCAATGCTAGAGTGGATTCCTAGGAGTTTAGAGTTCATCTCTTAATCATAGGTGTATTCTTCCCCTTATTACACTTTTAAACAATGAATTGTTCTCAGTGCAATATTATTAACGAAATCATGTTTTTCATGCTTGAGTAGAATCATGTAAAGGGTTAAAGATTTTCTTAATTTGTTGAGCTGTTTTGTAACGGTTTCATTTAATTGGAATTTTGATTTTCCTATTTTAAAATTCATAAGATTATTTGTCTATGAATATCATATGAATTATGGTTTGAGATTCTCAAGAGAGATTCAAGAATTTGATTGAAAAAGGAAACAGATTTTAAAATAGACACAGACACATGCAATTTTGGTTCAAATCTTAGAACTTATGCTCTTAATGCGATTAAAATTGTGGTTTAGGATAGAGACACATGCTTGACAATAAGTTCAATTAGAATAACATGATTTATGGGAGGAACATATTATTCAACAGGTGATTATATATATATATATATATATTGCTCAAAAGAGATACCAGTGCTATAATTAAAATTTTGCGACTAGAAAGAAGTGGATTCTTATGAGTTTAATCAAAATACAACTAAACAAACCTGATTATATTTACAAAATAATGAATGGAAATTTGAATTAGACCCTTGCATAATTCCACACATGTGGATTGAAGGAGTACCTAGTAGCAATTTCTACTAGTGTCATGTTTTGTTATTAATTTAGTGATAATTTGTATGGTAATTTAAGGAGTAGTTTTATTTATCAAAATCTAAAAGTCCCAAAATCCAATTTACTTAAATTAGATTTGGAGCACTACAATCCAATACTTAGGTTGATTTTTTTTTTTAAGAACAATATAACATTGGTTTCTCATCTGATGCTACTTTCATTACAAGTACAATTGTCATTACGGGTCACCGAATTGATTTCACAAAAAGTGGAAGTGGAAGTGTAAGTAAATATATTTTTGAAAACTTTGTGATGTATTCGAGATGCTTCATACCGCAAACCAAGTACTAAATCTTTGAATATTTATAATGAAGGCCACTCTTCATTTAACATATATTATGTTTGTGAAGCAATTACTTCATCTAACATTGAGTGTTAAGTAAAATGTAACTTGAATGTGTCTTGCACATGCTTATTAGGTATAATGTTTTACTAAAAATATAATCATGCAAGCTCCCTCATAAATACACATGAGCCTAGAACTTATCTAAAATTACATATCCAGACATTATATTCCTCCACATTCTATATAACTTGATAACTTCAGGTTTTGGGTTCAATATAACAAAATCTCTTTTGCATATGTCATTAAACACATATGAATACACTTTATCCACATTCGATAATCTCAATGTTATATATATATATATATATATATATATATATTGACCATTTTGTTGATAAATTCTACTAATATATATTTGTGCTTCAACTCACCACATATTTGTTTTCAAATATTTCTTCTTTGTGTCCATTAATAAATCAATTGTTACTGTACTCTTAGGTTGGCTTTTGTTCCTTTTGAACAGTGAAATTGTGATATATTGATAATAATTACTGCCCTTTATTTTTTTATCACTTTTCTCATATGATAAAGGAAGCTAAAGTTCATTTAAATGGCTACTAGTTACTAGTTGCATCTCTTTGCTGCCCTACTCATATTATATTCTTTCTTTACTAATCTTCTAGTTCTTAGATACATCACTCTTCATTCTTCATTTAATTATCACATATGTAGACTTTTAAGTATCATCATTAGTGTTTAGAATGATTTGAAATTGATATTTGACATCATCATAAATAATATTATTAGTGAAACTCACCCTTGTTGCCTTCGAGTTAATTACTCTACTTTGACTAGTATAAGTTCTTCAAATTGTTTCTCCAAATGTCCCCCCTTCATACCCCACATAATCAGTGGAGCCCCCATTGATCTTGAAAGTGCATGTTTGTACATGTATTCGGTATGTATTATTTATATAAGTGCTTGTTCTACGTTAAACATAGGAAGTAAGTTCATTTAGCCTTGTTTTTTTTTTTTTTTTCATTTTATTTTTTCTCAACACTCGTAGACCATGAATTGAAGTAATAAGATCATATTAAGAATTCTAGAAGTGAATAAATACTTATCTATACCTCTTTTTCAAAGTACTCCATAGACACACTTTTCACAACATAAAAATATATAGAAAGCACTTTTAAACCAAAAGGAAACATTATTATCAACCTTATTTTGTTGGTGTTTCTTAATTACTATATCATCTACATATAATGAATTGGATAGCTTCCAGTGCTGCATAATTTTTTTTTAATCCCCTTTCCATTTCTTTCTTATTATGGTATATCTAAAGAAAAAAACAATCATTGTTTGTTAGTTTGCTTGCTGAGAGTCTTATTATTTTAAGGCTAACTAATTGTTCTTTTGAATTTCAAAAACAATCATTATTTGTTAGTTTGTTTAAAAGAGGAAGTACTGATAAGTTGGTTTTTGCATCTAATATAATTGCCAAAACCAAGCTTGATACTATATATTTTTCCAACCAAAGGATGGAGTCATAGGTACCTAGTTAAACGTTGTATGGTCCTAATATACTACCAAAACCAAAGCTTGATACTATATATATTATTTCATACTTAGGACTGGACAAAGGTGTCTAAGAAGAGGTGTTTTTTGGATTTAAGCTTTGTTTAATATCTATTTCATGAGTCTAGTTATGCAGAGAATAATAAAATTGAAAGTCATTTAGTTGGTAATTAATTTTTAAAATCCGAATGTCATCATTTATTTGGTTGATTTTATGTTTAATTTAGAATTATAAATATGAAAAGAAAAACACAAAAGAAGAAGAATATAATAAGTTTGCAAGTGAAATTTGATACTGATTTTCGTACATAATTTGGAAATTATCTTAGCTTATTATAATATCACGTGAATACCATTTATTGGACTTCTTAGTATATAACACATAACTTTTGATGTGGTATATGCAACGTGAATGCGCATTCTTTAGTTCAAAATGTGATAATATAAAGAGAAAATTATAAGAAGATAATAATGTATTTTAAGAAAAAATACACTTATTTATTTGCATGATTAACTATTTGATATAACCCTATTTATCGCAAAAGATATACTGCACATATTATTCCAAATTCAAAAGGAATTAGCTAGTGGCACAAAATAACCAGACTAATTAAATACATTGTAACTTGTCACTTTCGCATAATAATACTAATTAATTATCTGGTTGAAGAAGTCAAGTGTGGGAGGACTTGGGAGCTCAAGAACATATGGCAGGTGAGAAGCCTTTTCAGAGCTCAAAATTCAATCGGATGCAAGTTATGATTACTTGGATTCGGCATCTAGGCTTAACGTCGGCCTAGATAAAGGACAAGCAATACTATACCCTTAGTCTTTTAGGGCTTTGAGGATGTCAGTTTTTTATGAGTATCAGTTTGGTATGGATTCGGTATTGATTCAATTTGATAAATTATAAGTAAAACTGTTAGTTTTTTATCGGTATCATATTAGTATCGGTTTGGTATCTATATGGTACCAAAAAGATGCAAAAATGATACTAAAACGACGAATCAAAAAGGTCCTTATTAATTGCTTTTAAATAGAGTATAATATACACGTGATGAATAATTACTAATAGCTTTTTAATATATGATATTGTGGATGATAATTACTTTAAAAACTATCTACTATCTTATTCATATGTTAAGGTATAATTATCGAATATTTTTCTCCACTTATATCTATTAACATAAAATAATTAATAGTGAGACCCACCAACCCAAACCTATACCAGGTCAATTGCATGATTAATACCGAATCACAGTTTCGATAAAATCAATTGATTTGACGAACATAATATGGAAATAACAATGAATAAATTAGATCTTACTGGCAGCGAATTTTTCATCTTTCTTCCCCTTTATGTAACGACGATATTTGATAGTTGGAATTTAACAGGTGGTGTGGTTACCGGAATGATGATTTTTCTTCACCTTTAGATCATTATCAAATAATTTAACAGGTGGGTTTGTTTGTTAAACGTTTTGACATCTTCAAACGGATTATTGTTAAAAAATAGATATAGATAAAAAATAAATATTTTTATTTATAAATAAATTAGATATATTAGATACAAAAAAGATATAAATAAGTTATAAATATAGATTAGATACAAATAAGGTACAAATAAAAATCAGATAATTCAAAAATACGATCGACCATTCATCAACAATTTTAGATAATATTGTTATTCAAATATTAACATTCTTGATACTAATTCATACAAAATTGCCATTTGGTAATAGGAATACAATTAATCATCTCAACAACAATTTCGTATTAGTAAGCAAGGGAGAATAAACCGGATAGTGATTTTCCAAGTTAATAAGTGGTAAATCTTGTATATGTTTCATTAAAGTAAAACATATAAATGTGCCTATTTTCTGTTCAGGATTAGATTTATACTTCGTTAACATGGATCGAAACGAGGAAATATACTGTTCTTCTGTTCCCATGCTTATATAAGGTTTTATTATTTAGGAACTAAATAGAAAAGAAGGCAAAACACTATCAGATCCGACGTTATCACCTAAGAATGGATGGAAGGAATGTACTAGTATATTAGTTAGAAAATTAATCGGATCACTAATTAGGCATTCATTAAATTAGCCAGATAATTATAAAATTAATAAGTTATTAATCAACACTATAAATAATCTTTGGATAAATTATATTGAAAGTTATCAATTTTTAGGTGAAGTTTAAATAAGATATCAACATTTTTAGTAGTTAAAAAAAAAACACAAATTTTTTATAAAATGGATCAAATATGTGGTCAACCGTATAAATAGATAAAAAACATAATTAACGTTATATAAAATGCAAATTAGAATTTTTTATTTATTTATTTGTCAGTGATTTAAAATGTTGATTCTTTATTTGACTCTGCTTTCCAATCATTCAAAATATTGATACTTATTTGAACCTACTCTTAAGCATGATACTCTTGATGTAATTTATTCAGTAATCTGTTACTGTAATTGTGATGGATTCTCGAGACAATCAAAGTTTCAAAAAACTTCTCCTTCTATTTACTCTTCCTACTCGTTCACTTCACTATAATTGCAATTCCATTACAGCCTTATTTCTTATGAATAGCTATTACGTCGTTTAGTTCATCGAATAGTGATTCCATAATGGATCCTTATTACACAAAACAATGAATAGTCATTCTTTATTTAAACCTATTAATATCAATTCAATGTTGGAACTGTCTTTTTTTCAAAATACCACCATTTAAATAAAAAATTAATAAAGAAAAATCCTATTACAGCTCTATTCCATTCCTCCGTAATAAGAATTCCATTACAGCCTTATTCATTCAGCGAAGTGAACAAGCCGTTCATCTTTGTTCTTTTTTCATCTCATCTAGAATAGAATTTTTCTACAATTTTAACAGATTAGTTTAGCCCACTAAACGTAATTATATTTTAACCAATATTTTTTATTTGAATATGACATGATGAAATAATTGGAAAATTATAAATATATTTATATTACTTCCTTTTTGTTAAAGTTAAAATCGGGGTGCCTTTTCGTGTTTAGAGTAGCTTAAGTTACCTTTTTTCTCACTCAATAAAGATAGGAAGCAGGTGCTATATAAACGAAATTTAATGCTTAAGTTTTGAGTCGATACGTTTGAGCTCCTTATTTAAATCCTAAGTGTAAAGATGGATAACACTTTTCACTAGCTTGAAAATAATGGAATTTAAAATTTCAACTCAAGTAATAAGATGTTCTGATACAAGTAATTAGTGTCGTGCAAAAATAAATTTAACTAATTTATCATAGTTATGATGCATGAACGAGAGAAATAAAGAATACATTAAAACATATTAACAAGGTAGAATAAAATGCGTTGTGAATAATGATGGCTTCTTCTTGATTTGAACCACTTAAATATGGTTTAAGGGAGCTGATAATCATTAAAATAAATATAATAAATTATATATTAACTTTTTTATTATCTAATTACTGTTGGGTATATTAAAATTTTGACAGAACCGAATGACACCATAAAAATTTTCCCCGTTACATTATGTTTGAATTAATGTGTATATAATTTCAATTGTTATTCTTTTAGTCTCTTTTATAATTCGATATTGATATGTCATATATCTATTCAGTTACATCAATTTTTTTACTTTCAAAATCATTCTCTACCCAAAAATAAGTGCAAGTGCCATCTCATTAGAAATAAAGCGAGACAAAGGGCTCAACTAAAATCAATGGCTTAAAAGCGGAATACGCAATAGAGAGCTTCCTATGCAAGTTAAATAATTTTCGCTTTCTTAGCAATTAGTTCCACTTTGCTTTAACATGACCTCACCAAACGGCGCATTACATGGCACTGTAAAAGAATAATTTTGATCATTGGAACCATATTACCCTACAGAAGGTGAGAATTTCTTTTTGGGTACGTTTGTCTCATCTTTTTGTTATGGTTTTAACATCTTATTTTTATCATTTTCAAACTAATATTTATCAAGATATATATATATATATACAGATGAAAAATATACAATTTTACTCATAAATAAACAATCCGGATAAAAACAAATAAGATATAGATATAGATTAAATATAGATAAAATACAAATGAAAATCAGATAATCCAAACGTACCCTTTCTTTCTTTAGCCATTTTTACATAGGAAAAGAAAGTAAAAGGAGAAAGGGTAAAAGATAAAAATAGATTCACTCTATTTACATCCTCTAGATTTTTGTCAAAGTCTAAAAAGTAGTTAAAATTATAAAAAAAAATTTAGTTACATTGCAATATCATTTTCTTATCATATTAATTTTTATAATTCTAACATTTGATATAAGAGGTAACGACTTATAAATGAAAAAATTAATAGAAATTAAGAGAGCAAATTGGGCGAGGACTTGAATCTAAGAAATCTGGTAATTATATCTCTCCATCTGTTATAATACGAACAATGGCAAAAAAATGAAAAAATAATAAAGAAAAATGATAAAGCACACACAAGATTTACATGAAAAACCAAAATCGGGAAAAACCATGAGCAGAGGAGAGAGAATTCACTATATTTCGATAATGGAATACAAAAGAGAGAGAGTAACAAAATACAAATCAAAACTCTCTCATTTTCTCACTCTCATACTAACCCTAACAAAATACATATTTATATGTGTATATAGCTAGCCGACAATAAAGGCCAAAATTATGTCCCTTAAATGTATAATGAATGAATAATAAATGTATAGTAAAATATTCATTCATTATACAAATACAAAAATTATGACTATTAAATGTATAATGAATGAATAATAAATGTATGGTATTCTTAAATGTATAATGAATGAATAATAAATGTATGGTCAAATATTCATTCATTATACAAATACCAAAATTATGGCTCTTAAATGTATAATGAATGAATAATAAATATATAATCAAATATTCATTCATTATGCATTTGACTACAAAAAAGGCTACTGAAAATGGGTCACAAACTCCAACACCATCAAACTATTTACCTTACAAAGTTATTGCAATATCATTGGGAAAAAGAGACTTCAGCATATTTAGTTTAATGGAATGGAATCGATATTCCAACTTCATTACTACATGTAGACACCTCATTTTGACCTTTATTTTGTCAAAATAAGTAATAATCTTAGTATATACATAATTAAAATAAATGAATTTTTGCAAATTATAAATGTTAAAGCTAGGGATGAAAATTAAAAAAAAATAAATAAAATAATAATAATAATAAATCAATTTAATAGAAATAAATATAATGGATGTAATATGGATAATTAATATAGTATAATGTAATTTCAAAATTCATAAAAAAAAAATTACTGTTCATCGTCTCCTACCTCCTACCGCCCGATGGGGTGTTTTTAAGTCCATTTTTTACCCGTTTTCAAACCCGTTTTTTACAAAATAAATACATATTTTGAAACTAGACACGGAGTACTTCATTTTGATATATAATTTGCATGTTTTCATAAACTATAACTATTTCAAATCCAGACTTGAAGTTTGAAAAAAATTCATTTTTACATTTTCGAAAAAAGCTCAAATCTCCGATTTTTTCACTCAAAACGTGTTTGAACGTTAACATTATAACGTTAATTGATAGCTAATGTAATTTGCAACCGTTTTAGTCCGATTTTTTCGGATAAAAATCAAAATAAGATTGAAACCCTAGATCTATAAATAGAGGAAAAAAAAAGAACAAAAAGGGGAGACAGAGGCAAAAAAAAAAAAAAAACTTCATACAAATAACAAATATATTTGATTCGAGATTTTTAAAATTAGCTTTTCAATGATAAAGTTTCGACTTTAAAGTTTTCCAGGCGAGATTAATCAAATTACTCCACAAAATATATGATTCAAGATTTTTGCTTTGGCTTTTCATTGTGAACCTGATTCGATGGTGTTCTCTGAGACTCGAATGAAAAGAAGTTGATGTTTTGATCGTATGATGTCTGTGGAATCTGTTGGTTATAGTGCGGGGAATTGTCATACTCTGAATGAATGAGGGCTACAAATTGAATAGATTTTTTTTCTTCAACTCTGGAAATTCATCTTTGTGTTCAAGCCAAATCGGAAAATTGAAAGTCAAGATCTTCGATTCTCATCGACGTCCGATTCCATCGCGCGGCTGGGATACCCACCGAAACTTCGTCTTCTTCCCCGTACGCTTGGATTCCAAGTATGTTCTCATCTTGTTTTGTTTTTTTTTTTAATAATAATAAACTATAATAATTTGTAATAATAAAAATATAAAGGAAAAATTTATACATGTATTGAATGTATGTAATCTTGAACGCTTTGGATTTTCAATACTAATAACAAATCTGGTGCAATAGTAAACATATGAACATTGTGATTGATTGATATTTGCTCTTGGAAATTGATGACTTGTATGAAAATACATCATAAAAAGTCCTAAGTTTTTTTAAATATGCATCTTGTTCATAATATCTTGTTAACTCGATTCTCATTGTGATACGTTGTTTATAACACTTTGATTGTTCATGATATTTTATGAAAAATTAGACCTTTGTTTACAATATTTGTTAATCCTCATTGAGATTTCATAATATCTATGGCATGTTCCATTAATGTTTTGTTAATAACTTCGATTTTTACTATAAAACTTTGTTAATGAAGTTTTAATAATCTAGATTCTACCGTGATATGCTGATTGTCATATTGATATTTCCTTTAATGCATTAAAATTTGTAATATGATTAGTGATTCCATGATTTTTGTTCTTATTCAAATTGATAATAATAATGATGATAGAAATAGGAAAAATAAAAAATTAGTATATAATTATAATATCAAAATCTGTTATGAATGTATTATGTTATTTTAAAAATTCAAAATATGTAAAATTAGTAATAGCTTTAATCATGATAGTATAGTCATTATAATTATTTTTTTTTTTCTTGTCAATAAATGATTTTCTCATAAACTTGTTCTAAAAATATTAAGTTGAAATTTTAGGATCTAATTTGTCATGATATAGTTTTTGAATGTTCTATCATTTTGCATTAATAAGGTAATGATCTTGTTTTTGTGATAAAATTGAATTTTGTGATATGTATCATATTAGGTACTTGTTTGTAGAATTACATTAAGATCTTGTCATTGATAATATAACTATAATCACGCCATAATCATAAGGAATATATGAGATTTTTAGAGTTTTAGGTTTACAACATTTGAAATTGTGTGATGATGTATGATGATATTCATTAAGATTCCTTTTATGCCATGATTTCGCCTTATAATAATACGGTGATGACCTTGATTGTAATAACATTGAATTTTATGATTTCACCATATATGAAACCACATTGAAATCTTGCCCTTCATAATGTAATTTCAATGATATATAAATCTTGATTATGCCATGATATTGCTTTGTTGAAGTTAGCTTGTTAAATATTGATATTCCTTAAAATATTTTTATTCTTGATGATATGTATGATCAATTGATATGTATGATATGTGGTTATGATTTCTTGTTCAAAATTTTGTCACCTAGAAAAAATCCGATTTTCCATGAAATTGCTAAAACCTAACTTAATAGATTTAGGGTTCATGTTAAATATATATATATATATATATTTTATAAAATTAACAAACTTAATGAACTTAAAGCGAAAAGATTTTGAAAAATTTTAAAATTAACCAACAAACTAAATTTTTCTAAAAGAACTACGTGTGGTCTGATCCCGATTAGCAGGTACGTAGGCACCTAAATAGGCGACTTAAAATATGTAAAAAATATTTTTGTGAATTTATTTGATTTGTTTAGTTTAGAATATATGAATATTGATAGAATTTGATAAGATTTGATTGATTTGAATATTTCGAGTTTTTAGATTATATATGATTATTGATGGTATTTGATTAGACATATGTTTAGTTAATTAGATCCTGATAAATAGTTTAGATTTTGAAATTAGGGTTTAAAAGAAAGCAATTTAAATATGAAAATTTAAAGTGGTAAACGTTTAGGTTTTAATAAGTTAGCCCCCGAACTCAAGATAATTTCTGATTCTCGTTTTCAAAAAACGATTTTTTCGCAGATTAGTAGCAAAGCCAAAATCAACCTACCCATTGGTTTTAGTTTATTTTTCTCGACTTTAGTCGAGTGGCGACTCCAAAATATTTTAAAATTTTAAAATTTCTTTTAATTCTTAGTCGAGGATTCGTATTGAATGGGTTAGGGTTTAGTACGAATCGGATTAAAGGAAATTGAAAAAACCAGGCTCGACACTACGAAATATTTATTCCTTTGTTTAGTTTTCAAAAAATATTTTATTAAAAGAATATGTATTCCATTTAATAGGAATGGATAAGAAATCCATATTCCTTCCCTTTACTGAAAGAATAGCTATTTATGACCTAAAAAACATGTTTTGTTATGAAAATACTTCTAAGTATAAAATAAGAAATTACTATTTTTTTTTTTTTGCCCTATTTCATTTTGGTAAATCAAACATACTATAGAGTACTATTCAAATTGAAATACAATACTAAGGAGAACTGCACTTCGAAAAAAACAAAATATGGGATTAATTTGATTGTATATATCCTTTTCCTAACTCGTTGGAAAAAGAAAATATAGCTTATCATCAATACTTAATGAAAAATATATTCATTATTGATGAAAATGTCAAACCAGTTTAGGACAAAAGAAAAAAAAAAAGTCGAAGCAGTGATAAAATAACAGAAAAATCAACCTTCTATGCTTATATTTTTAAATAGGTACACAATACGACTCATCTAGAATTTCGTGACCTATACATTAATTAAAAATGGATGAATTAATAATCCAAACTATTTGCAAAATTATTTCCATCTAAAGATGATTATTTTCACGCAAGCAAGATACTCGCGGCTCGATGTTGCGGTTTCTGGCTCCTCTAACGTTGGTGCAATACGAGGTTGTGTGTCTTCCATCCTTTGTCAGCCCAAGGTTCACATCTTTTATAATTATGTTTTCGCAAGGATGATACCTGCTACAATCCAAAGTCACCGCCGTTTCTGCATTTGACGTCCCACTTATATTTCTGAACGTGACATCGCTAATCTGAACTGCTGAAGTCTACAAAATTCGTAAAATACATGGTTATAATATTGTATTATCTATTTTTTATTTATATCTATATTTGAATTTAATCTGTATTTATATCTAATATATATATAATATATATATCTTATTCGTATAATCTGTATAGTAGTAATTAAGTTTTACATTCTTTTTTCCCTCCGTTTTTGACAAACGCCCGAAACCAAGTAAATATAAGGAGATGCCAATCAGATGAAAAAGTGAGGGGAAAAAAAAAAAAAAACACTTAAAGGTGGATTAGATTTCTTACTTGATCGTGGCATTGCTCATGATCGCAATAGTGTTGATCAACGATAATGGGTCGAGATGAACCGTGGGAGACAATATTTTCGAACGTTATATCTCTTGCATAACCTCTACCTCCCTGATCATGACATGAACATTGATCAATAATTCCAGGCTTTAAAGGAAATTCAACACTTAACCTGGATTAAGAATGAGGATTTATACCTGCCATGTCTTTATTCTGGCCCCATTTATAGTATCTCTAAACACTACATTCTGAACATGAACGTGCTCAACTGTCTCCCGGTCTCCATGTTTGCCTAGACTCCCAATGCTGCAAGCCAAAAAAGAATATATTAAAAACTTAGTATTGTCGAAAATGTCAAATGGATGGCTCTGACCGATTGCGAAAAAGGGAAATTTCTACTTACTTTTATACGTTTGCTCTTTTGTGAATATTTTTAAGGGTTAGTATCGCAAATCCAACTTGAACTTTGACAAATTTGCAATTAGATAAATAAATTTTAAAATTGATCAATTTAGTATCCAAAAAAAATTTCGTATGCAAGAATAGTATCTCTTTCGTATTGGTTAGCATACATCAAAAGTTCTTTCAAGTGATAAAATAATTAGTTTAAAAGTTCGGGTAACTAATTACATATTCGATCAATGTTCAGGTATCATTCATGACATTTACCCTATTTTTAAAAAGGTAAACATCATATTTGATACCCGAACTTTATCAATTTATACAATTAATCATCTAAAATTTAAAAGTGTTAATTTACTACGTACGAACTTTTCAACTCCGTTCATAATAAGTAGATAAAGTAGTTAATTGCAAAACTAAGTAAAGCTCGAATAGCTAATTGAAAAACTTGGTAAAGTTTAGATAGTTGATTATAAAAATAAGTAAAGTATCGATAGTAAATTGATAATTTAAAACTTCAAGTAGTTAATTGTATAAATTGACAAAGTTTGAATACCAAATTTAACATTTGCACTTCTTTAAGAACATGAAAAGTTTTTGAACCGGAAGGAATTTTATGTGAATGTTCTTTTTACCTGATGCCATGTCCCGGTCCACATTCGATGTTGCTTATTCTGAGATGGGAAGTACCGTCTCCAATGGAAATGCAATCGTCACCTTCATGTTGGGAAGTTGAAGTTTAATATTTCATCACACCAATCAATTGATGTAATTTAGTTTTGAGTCTAATGATTATATATGGTAAATGTTGTATCCACTTTACCAACACTTAATAAATAGTAAATAATTAAGCAGTAACTTATATATAAAATTATTAAATATATATATATATATAGTATTTCTCTATATGGAAGTTAATTTTAAAAAGGAGTAAGACACATTTTTTACATAACCTAAAATAACTTCACTTCAATTATAGTTCTGTAAATTACTCATCAATTTAGAATTAGTGTATATTTTCGAAAAGAAGATACTTACAGGTCTTTTGAAAATCTGTAATTTTCGTAACGGACAGAGAAACTAAGTTTTCAAGTTTGCTTATATAATGATTAGATCGAGTAATGGTTAATGGGGAACAAAAGAAAAAAGGAAAATGAAGTACAAGTACCTGTTCCGATGTGAAGACCATCTATAGAGACATCTTGTGAGTGTTGCAAGTGAATACCGTCGGTATTGGGGCTGTTCTCAGGGGCTCTAATACGCAGATTCCAGATATAAACCCCACTTGACCTTTCCACTGCAATGTGCATCTGAGGACTGTTCTCAAATGTAATGGAGCTAAGGTGGACATTGTTGCAGTTCTCTACGGTCAGACCCTAATACATTAATAAAAAAAATAATAATAAAGAACATTTTAGTCATAAATACATTGATTAAAAAAGAAACGACTTATGTTTGTTTACAATCTTCTAAAAGTTTGCAGTTATAGCATATTAGAATAGATTACTTCTTCTTTTTTTCAAAAAAAAAAAAAAAAAAGAATAGCCAAATATTAGAAGAGGTTTCTATATTTAAATTGAAATATTGGCAAATTTTAAAATTAATTAACTATTTATTTGATAGATACTTACAGTCGGTTTCTTTCCGCAGCCCTGCAATAAGAGGAAAAAAAATGTTAATTTCTTACATTAAGATTAAATTCTAACAGGAAAAAAAATCATTAGAGAGTATTACAATTTTCATCCTATGACAAAGGGAATCGTCCCACCATCTTGATCCTCGACCATTGATGGCTCCAGAGCCTTGGATGAAGAGGTTATCGACACCGTGAAACGATAGCCAATATTTGCAAGTGTGTTTCCCACGACATTCTTCCCATGCGGATGGATCATCTGGTGCCACAATCGCCCCATCAATCTGTGTACAAAAGTTGGATTTATATTTATATATGTATTATTGTAAATAAACAAATATATAGATAGATAGATAGATAGGGAAAGGAAGAACCAACAAGTTTTTATTTTTATGAAAAAAACAAAATCCGTTTAATGTGTTTGGATTGTCTGTTTTTCATCTGTATCTGTATCTTTTTTAAAATGATATGTGTAAATATATCCGATTTGCATCTAAATTTTATCTATATTTGTTCTATTTGATCTTTTGATGAGAACTGTCAACTTTTTTTTATCTATATCTATTTCTTGATAAATAATTTGTTAGCAAAAAGTTTGAAAAAGTGTCTGTATCTGCCGGAAAAAAGCCAAACATATATTTAAAAATGAATTCTTGTTTGGGTAGAGCTAGTTTGTGGTCGTTTTAATTTTTTTTTTTTTTTGTCTTTTTTTTCCTATGTTCTTTTCAATCAGATGGGTTGTCAAGAGAATATAAAAAAAAATTTAGTTATATATAAATCAACAAACTAAATACAAATCAGATGCAGGTGTAGATCAGATACGAATAAATATATAGATGAAAATTAGAAAATCAAAATAGAATCAGAAAACAAATTCCTCACTGTCTTGATAAAGTGTTAATTCTTTAAATAGCTGGTTTTTTTCGTATTTATATTCATTTGAGTAACATAGAAAGATTTTGAGAAGTAATTAATATAGGAATAAGTTGTATTTACAACTAATAAATACTGATAAAAGGTTCAAATAATATTAGCGCATGCTTTGATTATTAATAGTATAAAATTATGTTACTAAATTTAGAGTACAGTTAATTGATTTCACATGAAAAAGAAAAAAAAAAAAAAAGGAAATTCTTCCACTTTTATTTATCTTTATCTTATGCTTTGAGATTTTAATTCTCAACTTTATCTCAACTCCCATCTTCTCGCCGCAAATTGCATGCTAGGGGGTACCGTCCGCCAAATTCTGGGGGCTATATCTTAAGTATAATCTATGTTTGTTATCTATGTATCTTACATGTATTACATATAATTAGTGATATATTAAAATTCTTAAATCTTATTTATTTTATATAAATTTTATCTCTTAGATGTGATTTTACGATGATATTTAAGTAATTAAAATTATGAGATTTGGGTTGATGTAATTTTATTTTGTAAAATTACTTTAGATGTGTTATACTAGAGGTTATGAAGATCTTATCAAAATAACGTGGCTACAATATCCATGATAGTTGAAAAAGAGGAAAAAGAAATGGCTCTTATATATACTATTCTTATTGAGTTTAAGTTCAAGATCAAGAAATTAAATTATGTTACCTCAAAAGTGATATTCTCGGATTTGCATGGGCCTCTAAAGGACATCGCATGAAGTAAGAATGTCCTCCCACTAGGAACATGTAAGGTTGGTCCCGGCGCCCCCGAGTTGCATGCAGCATCCCATGCACCCTCAAAAGCCTGCGTGGAAAGGAGAGATTACATGAAATCGAGTTCAAGTGATCCAATCGGGAATTTACAATTTGTGATTGGTTAAATGGGATAAAATTAATATTTTTTCTTTATTATTACATAATAGTTATTCTCTGGTTTATTTTATAAAAAGTTCTACTATAAAAAAATATATATTACATGTAACGTGATATAAATAAGAAATTCATAATTTTTTCTTTAATCATAAAAAAATATAATTTCTTTCTAGTCTTATTTCATCCAATAAATCACAAGAAATGATTCGGTAGGTACTACTTAACACGTATAAGTACACGTAGTGTATAACTACCGATAATATTCTAACATGCTGTATAGGTAATGATTACTTTAAAAATTACTAACATATCGTTTATATGTTAACGTATGATTGATGATTACATATCATGTGTACATAGATGTGTTGTTTATTACCTATGGAATATTTTTCCATAAATCACACGCTAAGGGTTTAAGTTAGAAATTTCTCGCACTTCTTTTTAAATTGAGTATATACCTAAAAAAAAAAACGCATAAGTTTATTATCCTATCCAACTTATTACTGACCTTTGTGTCATCCGTACGTCCGTCTCCTCTTGCTCCGTAATGTGTTACATCAAAGTGATCATTGTTACTACGCGGCTGCCGATATTCCTGGTGATGGTGATTGCCGTGTTACGGTGGGGACGAGAATTAATGGTTGGAACAACAAGAGCCAAAACGAGGAAGAAGACAATCAAAGTTTTCGCCATGACTAATGCTTGTTTTTTTGCTCTAAAGAATTAACTATACGATTTTGAAGACTTAATTCAATATATAAATATAAATATAGATATATATAGGCTCAAAGATCAGGATTATCGACCCGATAAGGACTGGAAAAGTATATGATTATGGTTATTGTTTGATATGATATGATATATGTGATAATTAGCTATACTAAAAAAATATTTTCATCTTGGATTTTAAGAGACCGAAAATCTATCCTTTGTATAAGATCCAGTTGATATGTTTAAAGTTAAAAGTAGATTGTATCTGCATTATGATAAAGTGGGTGACTTCGACATACATGTCCAGATGTTATAAAGATTTTGTAGATATTCCCATGATGTTTTTAACCCCTGGAAGATAAATATTAATATTTGGCCAAGGAAAAAAAAAGACCAAATTTAAAAAAAAAAAAAAAAGGAAATAATGTGGAATCACTTATTAATTCCATTGAGTAGGATATTTTGATTATTGGACTTAAGTGGTAGTCATGATTAATTCAAACTTTTAGAAAGGAAAATATATTTTCAAAAATAATCCTAAATTCTATTAAAAATTATAATATATAATATACTATTTATGTACCGTTAGATTAGGATGTATCATATGTTGTATATTACACAATT
The DNA here is from genome assembly GCA_024138025.1 of Combretum micranthum. Classification (NCBI taxonomy): domain Eukaryota; kingdom Viridiplantae; phylum Streptophyta; class Magnoliopsida; order Myrtales; family Combretaceae; genus Combretum; species Combretum micranthum. Next base: position 39,317 of record JAMXBD010000001.1, read on the forward strand.
TTAATAAACCTATTGTACTATACATTTATTATTAAAATCATTTATAAAAAAAAAATTTATAGAGTATATATATTAAATTATTTATTTATAAATATATAGTATGTATTACCATTAGATACAATATATGGCATACTACATATATTTGTCCAAATTAAATGCTAAGGTATAATTGCAATATATTATATATATGTCTTGGAAAATAAATATATATTATGGCTTAATATCCTGCATTTCTATGATTTAAACCATTCATACAAAAAAAAAAAATTCCTAGAGTAAAATATATATTACTTATAATTATGCTATATTGCTTTGTATCATGCAGTGTATAATATATATGTATATATGATATGCATGTCTTTGTACATAATATGTATATATTAACATTAAAAATAAATATATTACATGCAATATATATTATTTCAAGATATATATGTGCGTGTGCGCTCGCGTGCTAGCACAAGTATATCATTTTATATAATATATGTATAGCATGTAGGTGTTATAATTAGAATAAAATATTTTGTTTAAAGCATCCATGCGTCATATATTAAGATGTATTTTATAATATATAGTATGTAATATATTATATTTATCTGTAGTGCATATCATGAATAACATTATGTCATATTGCTATATTATTATAGTAGAAACATTACATTGAAGGTAGAGTATATTTTGTATTATATGTTTGATAAGCATTATATATTGTCTATTACATATATGTGTACACATCAAATGCTATAGCATACTTACCATATGTTATGCATTACATTATAAGTGTAAATTGTACCATAATGTATCAACATTTGTTATTAAGTTCATTTAAAGAATCAATGTTTTGCAAAGTGTGTCAAATAAGGTATTTATAATTAACCCTCAAGAAAATGAAGGAAGATAAATTTAAAACTAATCCAAATGTTAATAATACTTTGCAAAACGTTGATACTTCATTTGATTCATTTTAAAAAATATTATATTCCTTATTTTCAACACATTAAATATCGATATATTAAATGAACTATCCCTAATATGTTGATATCTTATGATGTAATTCACTATATATTATATGTTGCATATTAAGATTTATACATATATATGTCATTATAGCTTATGTTAAACTATATTGTATGTTTATAATTTAAACTATTTATATAATAAGCTTTTAAAGTATATAATTATGCATATACACATTAATTAAGTATTATTCTATGCTATAAATAGTATATGTATTACAAATAAATTCAGGAAAAAATACAAATAACTCTTTTAAACTTTGACCATGATGTGGTTTTACCTCATAACTTTCAAATGTGGCAAATATGCCCTCCTAAATTATGACAATTTGACAAATAAGTCTTCAAACTTTGACTTTCATGTGGAAATATTCGATTAAACTTATTAAAGTATACTTTAACAGGTTGATACCTAAACTTTTTCAATGTAACAATTCTATAAAAAATAAAATCACCCATAAAAATATCTAAACTTTTAAATCATGCATTAATGGTACTTTTGGCCGAAATCAAGCCAAAACTCTAGTACCTTACTGATGTGACAAAAGATTTATATAAAAAAATTATTTTCTGATTTTAGGAGGCATTTTTTATTTCTTTTCTTTTCTTTTCACTCACACCCCGCCAACCCCCCCTCCCCCCCCCCGCCGTTTCACTCTCTTTTTATATTCTTTGTTTCTTCCCTCTTTCCCACCATGCTTTCTCATCTTCTTCCTCACAAAACCCTAAAATCCCTCTCTTATTACTAGTAGTAGTATCAACAGTTTGGTTATTTTAGAGCGATACAGATGCTCTACCGCCTCAATGAAATCAAGCGTGACCTATCAGTGCTTGCTTCTTCATCATGTTCAACTCCTTTTACTCGAGGATGATGACAATATGTGAATGAGATGTTCCATGGTTCTCTTCAAAAGAACTACTACTTTTTTTCCCCAATCACATGATATGGCAAGGATTAGGATTGGGACCAGGATCTTCACCATCCATCCTGTTTCTTCATGCATATCTCATAAAATCCACTGCCATATTTAGGACTTAACAATCTTTTTCTCAAATCTCCACGATGGATGGATCAGAGTCTCGAATCAAGGTTGAGGATGGAGTGTGTGAATAGGGATGGGTAATGAGATTGTTTTGAAAATGGGGAAAGAAGCAAGAAATAGACAGATGGTTTATATAACCAAACCATAAAAAAGGAAAAAGAAAAAGGAAAAGAAGAAGAAAAGTCAAACATGCAAAATGGGATATCGGTGCTTGTTTAAGGTGAAGAAGCTTGGTTTTTCAACTCCAAATGTTTTGAATTTCAAGCTTGAGAGCTCAATTACTTCTAAATCTTGGGTTGGTCAAGTTTAGTATTTGATTTTTTACTAGGTTCCTTTCTTTTGTGTGGGTAGATATATTAAATTAAATTAAATTTTTTATGTTTACATTGTATCATTTTTAACTAAAAAGATATAGATTTTTTTTTTTTTTTCCTAACTCTATGAGTCACGGTAGAAGAAAGCTGATGATAGGTTTGGTGATGAGTTTGTTTGGACATGGAGGTGGCTATGGAGTTCAACTAGAATTAGTGACTCAGTGAACTTGGTGAGTATGGTGATGGGTTTATTTGGGTTTGGAGAATCGATGAGTTGGTATAGATTGGTATGGGAGGTCGTATTGTTTTAGAGAGAGAGAGAGAGAGAGGATAGATTAGGGAGAGAAAAAGCTTTTCTCACGAAGAAGATGGAGTCTCTTAGAGAATATGAGAATGAGCTCTTTAAATGTGTTCATTTAAGAAAAATTCCTCAAAATCTTATAATCTAGGTTTGTGTAAATTTAGAGAGAGAGACTTTCAGCCTGTTCACTTCATTTGAATAGCTATTTATTCTCTCTTTATTCGATGTAAAGCTACTATTACAGTATTTACTTGAGAGGAAAGACAATTCATAATGAATTGCTATTATATGAAATGATAAATAACAATTCATATCCCCACTCTTTATTTTTCGACTTTGTCATATATACTCCTATCTTAAAAATATCATATATACAATTATTTGCTTTTTGTAATAAACATAAGGGGTATTATACATATTTTACCTTTTACTTTAATAATTACTTATTTTACTTTTTATATGAAGTGAATATAGTAATATCGATTATAACCCTATCACATTCCTTTTCAATTGGAATTTCATTCCTCCCTTATTTATACATTAAAGTAAATGAGCCATTTGGGTTTATAACGAAGGAGAAAAAGCATAGTGGGAGAGAGGGAAGAGAGGGAGAGAGAAGTCAAAAAAATGTGGTGGGGGAAGGGAAGAGAAGTAAAAAAAGAAAAAGAAAAAAAATGCCACCTAAAATCAGGAAATATTTTTTTAATATTAATTTTTTGCCACATTAGCAAGACATCAAAGTTTTGGCCAGATTTCGACCAAAAATACCATGGGTGCAAGATTTAAAAAGTTTAGGTATTTTTGTGGGCAAAATTTTTTTAGGTATAAAACTGTTAAGTCGAGAAAGTTGAAGTACTGTGAAAGTAATTGACTTGTACTTTAACACCCTCTCAAAACTTTAACTTAAATGTGTGTTTGTGTGTGTTTTAAGCAAAAAGAGTAAATGTCCTCTATGTTACCAACGTATAAATATTTAAGAGGGATATTTGCCAAAGAATTTCATATATATCCAAAAGTGGAGAAAAACATTTAAAATTTCCCCTCAGTTTGGCTATGCACAAGCACAATTTGGGATGAGTAACTCTGTCATATAGGATATCTATCCATTTAGGGCCTGTTTGGCTCGTCATTTTGGCATCGTTTTGGTATAAAACAGATACTGAACTAATACAAATATGATATCGATGAAAAACGACAGTTTTACTCATAAACTGATCAAACCGTACCGATACTGAATCGATACCAAACCAATACTGACCCTTATTTTAATTGAGAAGAGTTTAAGTAAGTATTAAGGTTTACAAGGTAAGGTACGAGCATAAATTTTGCAAAATTTATTTTCATAAATTAAGATATAAGTACAAGATCTTTACATCTTATAGTCATCTAAAATCGTACACATTATAACTTATACTATAATAGAGAGAGTATAAAATTCTTGACACTACGTATTCATCTTATAAAAAATTATTAAATAATATTAATAAATAAATAAAAATACTCTATTTTTAATTTGCAAATACTTTTGTTTAGGATTATCATTTATAGACTACTTTTTGAAAATTTTTATTGTGGAAGAACTTGTACTATTTTATTTTTGAAAAACTTTAAATGTATTTGTTTGTACTTTTAAGTTATGTAGAAGTGTTGTTTATCATTTACAACTAATTACTGGAAAAGTATGTAAAGTTTTTAATTTTGGATTTTGTTACAAGTTCTATGGTTTTTTTTTTTTTTTGTATCAAATACATAGGTTAAACAAGTGCTTATTAATTATTACAGGTTTCAACTTTCGCCGATAATCAAATCATACGTACTGCAAAACTTGTTATATTAAGATATTATTTCTAGATTTCTTTCCACAAATTATTTATCATAAATATCCGAAATATAAGATAATTTTACAAATTTTATAAAAAAATTTATAGGTTTCATAAGATGTCAGTTCCATAGATTGATTTTCTTGTACTTTGCTTAGCATCTGCTGAGTGAGTTTGTTGTTACCATTGCTAAGAGCATCTTATTCCTATCATTCCAATTAGACCAAATAACAAAAGTTAATGTAAGACACCATGGTGGTTTCCTTAAGCCGGAGTCTTTTCGTCCAGAATGGCAGTTGGCTTGAATGCTTGAAGCCACGTGGAGAAGAGATAATTTTGATCAGGAGGATATTTAGCCATTTTCCTCAATGGTTCTAAAATCTCATATTCCTGCTCCAATGTTAACTATCTATTGGATAGAAATTTGACACGGCATCAGAACCCTATCACCCCTATATTAGATACTAATTTATTGAAATGACCTAGATATAAATTCTATTTAAATTTCATGTGTTTACTTAATTATCTTAAGTATTGAATTGAATGAGCATGATGATTATAATGGTTATGTTGTTAATGGTCTAAAATGCATTATTTTGTATATATATAATGAAATAAAAATTTTTATTTTATATGTATTAATGTGTGTGTGTAATAAAATTATTAATTGTGTCTTTTGTACATTAAGAAGTTAGTTAAGTTAGATTTATAAAATTAATCTAGGTTTTCCATAAGATTAGTTGATAGAGTTTTCTTTAATTAAGTTAGCAATTATGCCCAAATGAGGCTTCAAATGAGACCCAAATACACCCCAAATGCAAATTAAAGTTGCATATGCCTTAGGGGGTAAATTTAGAATATGTTTTACGCATAATTAAGCTTAATTGAACTCCCTTTTTTGCAGCCCTAAAACTTTATACGAATTTTGCTTCTTCTTTCTTTCTTTTCTTCTTCCTCTTTCAATTCCATTTCCAAGCTCAAGTCAAGATCAATATCAAGTTTTGAAAATCAAAGTTCTCCTCAAGACAAAGTATATGGATGTGAGTTGATTTAATTGTGATTATTGTTTTGTTTTTCTTTCTTGAAGTGGTTGTATGAATTTTTGGATGAAATGAGATTAGTGTTATCTAAATTGTTTATTCATGTATTGAGATGAGTTAGGAATGAGTTTGTGAGTGTGTGAGTTGATGCATGTATTGTAGAAGTGATATGAAGTGTTGGGAGGATGTGAAGAGGATTTGTGTAGGAAAATTTAGAATGGATTGAAGTGGAATTTGAAGTATTTAATTGTGTTGATTTCTTGGGTTGAGTTGCTAAGATTGAGTAGTGTATGTAGAGGTTGGTATATGAGGTTGGAAATGTGGTTGAGGAAGGTTTTGAAGTGTTATAAGATTGAATTTTCGAAGTATAAAAACAGGGGATTTGTGTCTTATTGTTTAAGTCTGTTTTTAAAACGTACGCCGGCACCTGGGAATTCAACGCCGCCGGCTTAGAGGCAGCGTTGGATTCAAATTTCTTAAGGCTGACTGAACGCCACCGGCTTTTGCTGGAAAAGTTAACCGGCGTTCTTTCCTTCATATTGTACGCTGGCCGTGGGAATCAAGGCCGCCGGCGTATGTGTCAAAGCTTCCCGCGTATCGGGATAAGCAGACGGCTTAGACCTCTCTGGACGTTTTGAAAATTTTTGGTTTTGGATTCTACGCCGGCTCAAGGCCGCCGGTGTAGGATAAAAAGGCTGACGGCGTACCATTGAACACTGCCAGTGTTGGCAGTGTTGATTTTCAGAGTATCAAACACCAGCTCAAAGCCGCCGGCAGCCCCTGTGCTTTTGAATTTTTAAAAACTTTTTCTAAAATTTTCCAAAGTTTGTTATTTGAGCAATTAAGTATTGTTAAGTGATTTGGGATATAATAGAATGATTAAATGCTTATTTATGACTTTGTATTCTATTATTTGAACTTCTTTGATTTATTTATGATATATAGAGATAATATGAATATAATTGTGAGAGTGAAATCTATATTTATTGATTTATTGATTATTGTGATATTCCTATTTCAGTTAAGGATTATTCGGTTAGTCCATCACCGAGAGATCCTAGTTATATACTAACGGGTTCAAGTACGCAATAACTTGTTTTGATGTTTGCTAGGAATAGGCATTCCTAATTCAACTTAACTTAACTTGGCTTAATATTTGAATGAATTGGATGTCTATTACGCTGTTTAATCTGGTCCGAGGAGCAGCAAACCTGTCATGATGCAATGACATATTAGTTAAGTGCTTAACCAAGTCATGATGCAATGACTTTACATGATGCAATGGTACGCTATGATGCAATAGCGATTCTTTTTGGTTAAGTGGGTAGCCGATAGGGGGGGAATAGTATATGAGTAACGTTTGCTTAAACTTAGGGGGAAATATCATGATTTAGTTCAAAGTTTATGGGAACTTGTGAACTAGGCTCATGTTATGGACTGAGTTTAAGTAGAGTCGGGGCAACGGCTTTTAAAGTCTAAATGAAGCTATTATCTTCGTGAAATAGATATAGGAGATATAAGTATTCGGACTACTTATATCAACCCCCTGAGCAGCTGCTATTACTCAGGATCCCTGAATTCCCAAAGTGTGACCGGGGTTTGAATACCCTCTTGTTGATTTGTGAACGAAAGTGTAATAAAGATAATCACCGTCTAATGATGCATTACATTGACTTGATGATTTGTTCTTTGCATTGGTTATTGTGTACTGGGCCTCTGGCTCACTTTTGCTGCTTTGCAGGTATTGAAGACGAGTTTTATGATGATTTGGGCTATGGGTCCGATTTCGAGAGATTTCTGGATGAGTGAGACGAATAGGATCCAAATACCCTGGGTTTTGGAAGACTTTTTGCTAAGGAAAAGTTACGTATAAATGGCTTGTTAGTTAAGCCTATTTGTTGTAAAGACCTTAAGATCCCTTAGGTTTCTTTTTGATGTAAGAAAATATGTAATTTTTATAGTGTTTTGTATTGACACTAAACCGTGTTTATATGATGTAAATGTATGTATAGATTGTTCTTGTCAGCAATCTTGTTTTATTTAAAAGTTCATTATAAAGTTATAGTGATTTTGATCAAACAATATTCATAAACTGTTAGGTTTAGGACAACCTTACATATAATATGAAAATATTATATGTGGTTGGGGACTCGGTACTCTAAGTCTCGAGATTTAGAGGGTCGGGTCTTTACATCTATCATATTCAACTATAGAGAAGCTAAGAACTAGAGTTTTGCATCTCATTCTTCAAAGAAAATAACTAAAAAAACAACCTAAAAATCACCGTTGACAGTTATTCCCATCCCATTTTTACTTTTTTGACACCACCGCATGACATCGGTAACATTTTACTCCAAATGTGTGTTAAAAGCTCAACATTTGAAATTATTTTATAATTGATAATATTAGGGCATATTAACTCCAATTTCACACATCAATGATAATGGACAACTATATTTGCATATACTATATTATATGGACTACATTATAATCAATATCTGATTATATTATGAAAGAATTTTTAACAGTAGTTTATCCAAAAGTGCTATCAAAAGTTATGAAAGAAGGGCAGCATAGAGCCAATCTTTTTGCTGCCTATCTAAATACTCTGCATTTTATTCCCCTGTATTAGGACCTGGATTTTGAAAATGAGGCAAAAAGACCTCTAACCATCGATTCCTTATTGCCACCGAGTAATTTCCTTCACCGAATATGCACAAAGCAGAAACTGAAAATGGTGGTCACAGAGATCAGTGACCAACAACGTTCTAGAACTACAATCGACGTAGTTCAACTCCATGAGAGTGACTGATTAACTAGATGAGAAAGAGGCTACTTGGATGTCGTGAGGTGCAATCTAACTGGCAAACTTTATATTGCAATACAAAACATTGATCCTGTGGGTGAACTCTGGGAAGTATGCACAAGATGAATGCTAAGCTCCAGGAGAAAAAAAAATAAAAAAAATTCTTGACAAATCAGTATGAATCCGAAATTGCCTTCTGCCTGACTCTCATACGACCAGTGTAATTACAATTTGCTTGACCTATAAATTACAGCAGTCCTCTTAATGCCTTTCACGTTTCAAGCCATGTCAGGGTTCCCATAATCAAGTATTTACTGGGCAGTTCTCCTGGAGATGGTGCAAGGTATGTGATCTTTTTCCTGCAACGATTAGAACAACGCTTTGTGACTTGGAAGGCAGGAACTAGGAAGTTTAAAGAATGGGTTAATGCTAAGCAAACATGGGATTTGTACCTTTGATGTCGACATCTGTGACATATATGAATCCTGCGACATTACTGTTCTCGAGAAGAAACAGAACAAATGAGGAGGGAAATTGACAAGAAAAGGTAGCAAACCTTCTATTTGAAACCAATTTAATTCCGGCCAGATGATGGCAGCTTATATTTGGGCAGTGTTAAATAGAGAAAGAAACGGCAATGATGTCACCTTTACCTTGAAACAATTTGATCCGGTTCTTTAGCAAACGAAACAGCAAGAATTACGTGAAGCAGATCCCGGTTGATATTCACAGGAGCTATCCTTAGAGGATCTGCAACAGACTTTGCACCAATTGGCAAAGCAGAATGTGGAGCTTGTGGTCCTCCACCAATCCGATAAATAAACAAGTCACCAAAATTGGCAACATTGGAGTGGGGGAAAGATCATTTGCTAGGCCATAAAAGTACTCCTGGAAAGAGAAACTTACATCAGCAAGAAGCTTTTTTCCTCTTGAAAACCAAATATAAGAAAAGTAGGAACTAAAGGGCTTCAAAGCAAATATGGTTTAAGACTTAGAAGCCTAACACCAGAAAGCCCAAATCAATACCAGAACAATACAAGCAAATGTATCACTGCTAACAAAAGAGGACAAATTTCGCTCTGTTTATTCCCCTGGATCATCTACTTTCAAGATGATTGCACAAGTCTAGCAACATATAGCTTGAGTCTGCAAGTTATTTTATCATGGGCATATGACAAAAGGAAAGAATAAGATTAAGCCAAAAAGTAAAAATCCTTACTCTTATTCTATAGCTCCTACTCTTCTGACGATATTTCGGATTCCTTGAAACAACACCACCTGACTTCTGCAGCTTAACAACATCCACATTTGGATGTTTCTTAAGCACATCTTTCTTAAGCATACTGAAAAGTTTTTCCTGCAAACATGGAAAAGGAGCTAATAAACAAGTGTATTAACAAATAACAATAAGACAGAACAAATTGGATAAAATGTAAATGATGCAAAGCTACAACACAGCAAAACTAAGAAAATTAGCCCATTGAGTCCCAAATTACTAGTTCATCAGAAATATGTTTTCAAGAAAATGTAGACTGAACATTCTACTGAATATATACACAATTTATTTTTTTATGAAACACTGAAGAGGCATGGTGTCAATTGAAAATACAACTGTGTATATAATATATGTATATGTAAGTGTATATATGAATGTTTGCCACCAAATCAGCGATCATTAGTTACTTCTACAGTTAGCAAACGAATTCTTTCAGGAACCATACCGGTTGCCAGATGAAATCACATATCATAAAATATCGAGTCAAAAACTAAACAGCAGCACATATGAAACTCAACCATAAGTGCTTCAAGATTCTCTAAGTTCAACAATATTGTGATAAACATTGTTCAGTTAAGATTTAAACATATCTGATCAAAGAACAGGAAAGGAAGCAAGATGCTCCAAAAATTTATATGTCTGCATGAGATAATTAAAAAGGTAAATCAAGAGAAGAAGTAGATCATTAACCTGACCCAGGACAAGGACTACATTGGCATTGAATGCATCAATTGCATGCTGAAGCAACTACAAAAAGGACAAAGAGGGCAAAGAGGTCAAGAAAAATAATTAAACTATCTAATGCAATAATTTTATTCGTTGACCTTACTTACTTCATAACCAACCCCTTCAATCCATCCCATGGTATTTATCACCATACCTGCAGCTCTTGATTCAGCATTACCAGCAAATTGCCTTTCCAGTGTTTGGGCAAGCTCCTTTACAAGGACTTTGTACAAATCAACATTATTGCTGCACCAAAGCAAAAGTGCCAAATTACAGTGACAATAAGCAAGACAGGAAGGATACTTCTCCTAAATCCATTATTTACAGAGACAGTCCAATTTCAGAATTCTCACAATGGCATAGAGACTGCACATTCAATTTATGTATGTCCCAAAAGGTCAAGGAGAAAGATGGTGTGCACATGGACATTTGTAAACCAGTTAGTTCAAAAGTCGATGGAGATCTTGTTTTTCGTTGCAATCTATAGCAAACAAACACAACTCACTACGGCTAAGTGTAAACTGCAAGGCTAATACAGTAGACCTTACTATTGATCTTCTCATCTGAAACCCCAAGTACTAACCCTATGACTAGACTTTGAAGTAACAAGATGATGTACCTAGGAGTAGTATGCCCAAAAATATACGAGGGGCATATCAAGAGGAATTCCTTCAACTGGATCAATGGGCAACTCAATGGGTGTAGCAGCAATGCAGCCAGGAATTGTAATTGACCCTTGACCAATATCTAAGTCAACATAAGTAGGTTTCCAGCCTTGTTTTGCTGCCCAACTAAGTAGCATCCTTGACAATGTACTCTTTCCAGAATCTGAAGGTCCCACAACAACCACTCTAGGACCCTGGATCACCAAAAAGGTATCATTATTTGCAATGAAAGCGATAAAATCGAAAAAAGTATGGAATTCTTCATCAATTTTTAGAAACATACTAGACATTGAAATGGAATAAAATCTTAAGAGCATAGATGATGATTGCTCAAAATGAAAATTTGCAAAAAGCTCGACATCTCAATCAGTTGAAGAATAGTACTCCGAATTTGAAGGAATTTGGCCCAAGAAAATAATTCCAGGGAAGGATCATTTAGAACAATATCAAACTACACAATTCTATCTCATAGAATACCAACTCAAAGAGGTGAAACAATGGAAAGGCTTGGACCTTTTCACAGTTTATGCACTGTACAATCTCTTAAAGAAATCAAATTAAGGTCAAACGTAAAAGCTAGAGGTTTTCTCACATAAATGCAGTTTCAGCCTTTCACATAAAGAAAGCACACAAGCTTATTGGGTCAAAAATACATCACAATGCATGCAACTTCAATTAGAACACTCAAGGGATCCTCATGAAAGACCATTGACATCGAAGTAAACCACAACTAAATGCATTTCACAGCATATTGCAAATCTTTTAAATAGGCAAAATATACCCAAAATTGGCAATAACACTCCCCTAGATCATTCTAAATAATCCACGTCAAGAAGAGAGAACAGATGAAAAATACAGCCATATGCAAGTACTTCAAAGAACAGAAAAAAAAACATATATAATTCTAAAAGTCAAAAATTAGCATGGCATATAAATGCTGATCACTCAGATAACTTCCTTTTCTTTTCTGTAAATACATCAGCAATTTACACCTACCTGTACAGTTATGCAATCCCTTTACACCCACCCAAAGCACAGCTATAATACTTTATCCAAGGCAATTTACTATAACCCAAGGGTACATACAATACCTATTATATAAGCAATCAGATAGTCACCAATCGGTGAGAACAGAAGGCCAACCTGATAATGTTCAGAGTCCGATGGAGATGCTTTAGCACGGCTCCGCCGTCCATCGAGCACAGCATGTACATTAACATAGCTCACCATTGGGGTCTAAAATTTAATACATATATCAGTGCCAATCAACAAATAAATAAAGGACCTTCGTAAATTTCACCATCTAAAAACACAGAAGCACATACTTCGTCTGCAGTATAATCTGTCTCGGTCTCACCATCCATCTCAATAGTGGCCCCATACCAAGTAAAGACCTAATCACACAAATTAAAAAGAACACAATTAGCATGTAAAAGCTTGTGCTATCAATATCCCCTCTACAGACATTAAAGAATTAGGTTGAGACCCAATCCCCATTTCACACCCAGCCATGACCCGCCAATCACTTCTTACTCTATATGGTAAATTTTCATGAGACCCAACTTTTTCTTTCTCTGTTTTTTATCATACATGGTTAATGGTAATATTGGGTTCACCCCTGAATCAACCAGAAGCAGCAGCAAAGTACAACATATCACAAACTGAACACCAAAAGTTGTATTGCAGATATCACAACAACAGAAATTAACCAACTTCGACCTTGCTTTGATAATACACCGCCTCAAAAAATGTAATTACTTGCACTACAACATTTGATAAAAAACCAGACACAGAGCATAAAACCAGCACCAACTACAAGACCACACTATAATTTCTAGTAAAATAAACAAATTCATAAAGTGCCCATTGACGTCTGCACCAAATACTCCTTTAAGAATTCACTGAACAAGAAAGTACTGCAATCAACAAGTGTTTCGGAGCACTCGTTAATCTTTTCCATTTTCCAAATGATAGATTGAGGTTTGAAGAACTCACAGCGAATTTGAGCCTAGGAGGGAAAGTGAGCCAGATTTCGGGAGGCAACTCAGTACCGAAGATCTCGGCATTGCCAGAGAGAAGACGGAGACGAAGAGGAGTATCATTACCAACTTCAATTCGGAGCTCACTCTCTCTATCCAACTTCACTTGCTTTGTCGCCGAAGTAGATGTTGCTGGTGGTCCCCCATAAGCCATGCCTGGAAGGAATTTGAGAGCGCTTTCTCTTTTTCCTTGGAATTTAGATTAAAACCCTAGTAAAACCCCAGAAATTGAACTAAAAAAACTAATTAGATGGGACATGAAGATGATATAGAACAGGTGGGAAGGAGTTCAAGTGAAGAAAGAGGTAATTGGGGGAAATAGTGAAATACTGCTGAAGCCCATATGACTTCTGACAAGTTAAAGAATAAACAGGGGCAGTGCCAGGGTTAAGTGGCGTAAGGCGACTTGTGTGGAAGTGCCAAAATTCATTGGTGGATCTCTTCCAAGAAGTAGCAAGTAGGGATGTGCAAAAAAATTTGATTAAATCGAAAAATCAAGCCGAAATTAAAAAATCAATCTCAAAAAAATGATTAATCGGTTCATCGGTTTCGATTTAGGATTAAAATTTTAAATTTTTCGATTTTCGATTTCGGTTTCGGTTTTTAATATTAAAAAACCGATGGTTTTGGTTAACCGATCCACTATTTGTAAATATATATAATATATATAAATATAATTGATTTTTCAATAAATATAAATTAAAAAATCACAAAACCCTAAAAGCAATAATGACAGTGTAGCTTGTTTGTAGCTAGCATTTTGCTTGCAAGTTGGCTGGTTTCATGTTTTGCACAAATTCCACAAGTTGTTTTTAGGGGTTTATTACAACTGCTCCCCTTGCTATGCTTGTCAAGCGACAAACTTTAATGTAGAAATTAATATTTGCAGATTTATAGGGAGTTTAAGCATTGAAATGATGACAGTGAAGCTTGTTCTCAGTTAGCATTCGCTTGCGTGTTGTCCGAATTTGCCGAAGTGGCATGAACATTAACATTGATTGGAACAATATCCGCAACACTCGAAATTTAATTTTAGTTGAAGTCCACCCAACATGAAGCCATAAAGATTAAAGTTGAAACCGAGACATTAATGCAGTAGTGGAAACCGCATAACATGTCATCGAGTTAATATATATATATATATATATATATATATATATATATACCGCAACGTCGTTTGGTAACACTGGAAAATTGAAAGTATATAATGTTATTATGATTTTCTAATGGAAGTACATGATTCTTCGTAGCATCCGCTGATTGGTTTCATTAGAAAGCAATGTATCAAAATAGTGCACCTTAATTTTCCACGAAATATGATGGTTGCTGATTCTCAGTACATTAATTTTTCAGTTCTAAAAAGAAACTGAAAAATATCATAGGTGTAATATGGCATTATTAACCATTCTTTTTTTCAATCTTGCATCAGTTTTAATTATTCTTATGGATGATGTTGAATATATCTACTTTTTAAAATCTTTACCTAAAATATCTATTTTTCTTTATATTGTTGTAGATGTCTAGCATCGGGGATAATGATAAAACCGCTGATTCTACTTCAAATGTGGTCCCTCCAGCTTTAAGTAATGAGAATATGAGCTCTCAACCTTCAAGTGGTGATGGTAATGCAGCAGCAAAAGCACCTCTCCCTCAACCTGCTAATTCAAAGGTGCGTAAAAAGAAGTCATGGGTTTGGGAACATTTTGAGAAGAATAATGATGCCAATGATCCTAGAGCTACATGTAAATATTGCACCAAGTCTCTTATATGTCCATCTTCTAGTGGTACAAGTTGTTTGAGTAATGATCTAAATAGGTGTAAAAAATATCCTTACAATATGGACAAGAGACAAGCAACATTAGCTATAAAACCTACACCTAAATTTGATGCGGGGACTTATGCAAATTTACTTGCTAATTGGAAGTTTGATCAAGAGGAATGTAGAAGATATCTTGCTAGAATGATTATTGTTGATGAGTTGTCCTTTAATTTTGTGGAACATGAAGGGTTTCATGATTTTTGTCAAGTGATGCAACCCCGTTTTCGAATTTCTTCACGTGCAACTATAGGAAGAGATTGCTACAATATTTACAAGGAGGAAATGGGAAAATTGAAAAATATTTTTAAAAAATGTCTTCAAGACTTTGTCTCGCTACTAAAACATGGACATCCATTCAAAATTTATCTTATATGTGTCTCACTGCCCACTTCATTGATGATGATTGGAAATTACACAAAAGAATTATCGCTTTTTGTCCTATTGCTGGTCATTCTGGGGAGGTAATTGGCATGGCTATTGAGAGGTGTTTGCTTAATTGGGGAATTGATAGGGTGTTAACTGTAACTGTTGACAATGCATCTTCAAATGATTTGGGCTTACAATATTTGAAAAGAAAACTAAATAGTTGGAAGGAAAGTGTCTTAGGGGGTGAGCACTTGCATGTGAGATGTGCTGCACATATTTTGAATTTGGTTGTAAAAGATGGTTTGTGTGAAATAAACAACTCCATTCTAAGAATTAGGCATGCGGTGAAATATGTGAAATCTTCTCCTTCTAGGAACCAAAAGTTTAAAAGTTGTGTTGAAAAAGAGAAGATTGATAGTAAGAGTCTTTTGTGCTTAGATGTAGAGACTAGATGGAACTCAACATACTTAATGTTAGAGGCAGCCTTGAAATTTCAAAAGGTATTTGATTTATTAGAGCTTATTGATAGCAAGTACTCTTTGGAACTTGCTATGAAGAAAGGCACTCCAACTTTTGAGGATTGGGAATATGCTAGATCATTGCTGCCTTTTCTTGAGATTTTTTATGACACCACTTTGAGCTTGTCTGGCACACTTCATGTCACCAGTAATGAATATATGAAGAAGATTTATGGCTTTGGCATGATGATATCAGACATGATTGAAAAGGGTAAGGATCCTAGTTTGAAAGCAATGGCTCTTAGGATGAAGAAGAAGTATGACAAGTATTGGGCTAATATTGATAACATCAATGTTTTGTTATTTGTTGCATTGGTTCTTGATCCTAGATGCAAATTGAGATATGTTGATTACATGGTTGGTGAATTTTATGATGTGGGAGTTGCATGCAAACTAAAAGAAAAAGTGAGAGTTATTTTGGAATCTTTGTTTGAAATTTATAATGTTTCCAATCTTACATCTAGTGTCCAAACTAGTGGAGAACCACAAGATGTAGACTCGCCTATGATGGTTGATGAATATCAAGATGTAGGCCAATATCTAGATGATAAGTACATGAAACATGGTAGGGATGAAGGAAGTGATGAATCCAAAAATGAATTGGAAAAATATTTGCATGATGATTGTGAGAAGAAGGTACCTTCTTTTGATATATTGGGTTAGTGGAAAACAAATGCATCTAAGTATCCAACAATTTCTTTGATAGTAAGGGATGTGTTGGCTATTCCTGTATCTACAGTTGCTAGTGAATCCGCTTTTAGCACTGGAGGTCGTGTGCTTGATTCATTTCGCAATGCTCTTACTCCTAGATTTGTGGAAGCTCTAATTTGTGGGCAAAATTGGTTAAGGAATTCAAGTAAACCCATATATCTATAGCATATCTTGGAGCAACTTGAATCGGTATCCATAGGTAAATATATTTCTACTTTCTATTTTTTCCTTGTTTTTAAATCATTTACTTATATATTGAAACTCTTTATTCTTTTTCATTTTGTTATGTTTTTCCCAAAAACATCTTGCATTACAGAAGATCATCCTCTTTGCACAATTGATGATTGAGAAGAGAATGTAAGTTAATTTCTATTATTGATACTCATATATTATTGAATGCATTTTTTTTCTGACAGATTCTCATATTTTTTTTTCCCAGTGTGGCTACATCTTCTTGGTGTTTGCAATGTGGAATACAAGAAAGTGATGGAGAATATAAGAAATGCTGAACTTTGGATATTGAACTATTATGATTTGGAACATGTGCTATTTGGAACATTTATGTTCTGATTATTATTTGTTATTGTGTTGTACTTTATTTTGTATTGGAAGATGACTAGGCTAAGTCTGTTACAGTATTTTGTATTGGTTAAGCATTAATGCCAACTGAGACTATGCTTACCTTTAAGATAATGGAAGATGACTCCATTTTTTTCGCTTTCTGAGTGACATTCGTACTAAATGTTACGTGTAGTTTTGTAGCTCTTAGATTCCTCTCCTTTGTAAGGTAAGATGTATGTTATAAATTATATTGGAATTTGTGTAAAAGTATGTTTGGATAACAAGTTTTTTTGAAAAATTTTAGAATGACCTTGCCAAATGCTATCAATAGTTACATAGGTTTTTGGTTTATGGATTTCAATGTCTTATGCTAGATCTAATCGCAGGTATAACTTTAGTTGAATGTGTGTGTTAGCACCATGTAGCTTGTATACGACTGAGCGAAACAACTACTAGAACTCCATTGCAGTTCATTAAGTGCAAAAAAATATTATGTAATTCCATTCCTAGTGACTGTATTTCTATGGAATGTGCTGGGAGGATTTGATGTAATGTTATACGTGGGTTTGTAGAATGTAGATCTACTGTTCGTTTTCCACTGCTTGAAACATTTATGTTCTAATTATTATTTGTTATTTTGTTGTACTTTATTTTAATTATTACAGTATGGATTTGTTGGTTTTATATTTATTTAATTTATCATTTTACAATTTTTGAATATAAATATATGAAAAAGGTTCTACTTTTTTCAATGGTAATATCTGAAAATATGGTTAACCATAGTTTTTGGTTAACCATTATATTGAATGGTTAAAAATCGAAATCCGAAAAAATCGGTTAACCGTTAAGCGGTTAACGTTAATAATGGACCGTTACGGTTTTTATTTTAAAAAACCGATCATTATGGACTGGTTTAAAAAATGAGATTATGGACCGGTTAACCGGTCCATGATCACCCCTAGTAGCAAGGTGGTTTTAAAGTGGTAAGCTAGGTCAGAAGCATAGTATGTTATGGTGGACTAGTTTTAAAGTTAGAGGTTGTGACTAAAGTTAGAAACGAGCCGGGCTATTTGAGCTCGATTCGTTTTAGGCCCGGCTCAGCTCGGTTCGTTTACTTAAACGAGTCAAGTTCGAGCTCCAACTCAGGCTCGTTTAGCTAAACGAGTTGAGCCTGAGCTTGTCCTCACACTTGCGAATAGGCTCGTTAAGGGCTCTCGAGCCAAGTTCATGAACAGGTCTATTAAAGACTGACGAGCCAAACTTATAAACAGGCTCGATAAGGGCTCATTTAATATATATATATAATATTGATATTATATTATTGATATAATGTTATTAATAATTATTTATATTAATTTAATATTATAAATATAATTAAAAAATAATTATATATGTTAAACAAGCTGAGCTCAAGCTCATTTAGCTAAACGAGCCCAAGCCTAAGTTTGACTCGTTTAGCTAAACAAGTCTAAACAAGTTGAGCTCGAGCTTGAAAAAGCTTAACGAGTTCGAGCCCACAAGCTCGAGCCCGAGCCTACTATTTTAGGTTCGTTAAAAGCTCAACTCGACTCGAACCTATTAAAAAATAAACGAGCCAAGTTCAGCCCAGCTTATTTGCAGTCTTAGTTGTGGCACAGGAAACTTCTAAGGTTTTGTTATCAGTTCGCTATTTATATAAAAAGTTAAATGGATTGTAAAAAAATAATAATAAGTATAAAAAATTTCAATATATGATAATGATTGAAAAGATTTGGACCGTTGATTGATGTAACGGGATCGATCTTATGGTAATTGCTACAAGACCGTAGAATTTTCCAATAATATAATGCAAAAAATCCTAATTAATTGTATTACTACTTGTACATTATTAGTGACATGTCCACCTAAGCCTCTCTCCATATTAATAGCCCCGTTGGCACTAATTTCAAATTGTTGTAAGCATTTTTTTTTATTTTCAGGGGCAATATTTGTTAGATTAATTCAAAGAATTTTGAAAAAAATATTAAATATTTTCTTAAAAGAAAATGTCAAATTTGATACTTAAATTTTATATAAAAGTTCCTCAAGATGTTGCAACTGATCTTGGATGAGCAAGATGTGGATGTAGTGAATTGCCACCACTAGCTGCATTTTATCATTGCTTTTTTTTTTTTTTTTTGCACTAGCTAGGAATTCGTTTTCTCTAAAGACTGTGAGAAAAACTCCTCACCGATTTTTTCAGACGATGAGAAGCAGCAACGAAGAAGGTAAAGAATCGAGAAAATGATAGTGAGAAGACCACGTCTAGTGTCTCGTTTAAAGATTAGTTGTTAAAAGTCCCTAGAGGAGATTTACTAGAAAAGAGTCATTTACAAGACTTTGAAGTATGTAATTCGAATGTGATAATGAAGATTAATTCTGAAATGCCTACCGTCTCTTTCTTAGATCGTGTGCGCACTCTCATGGCTCAATTAATGGAGAATATAGTAGTGGTGCGACTATTAGGAAGAAACACATGGTATCGAATGCTGCAAAATAGAATTATGATTCTTTGGAAACCATATGAAGACATCAAAATTGTCAATCTATACAATGGATACTTTCTTATTCCTATGGCCTCCATTGATGACTGCACTTTAGCTCTCTTGGGGGGTCTATGGATCATCATGGTTCAAATTCTAATTATCTAGCCTTGGTGTCCTACATTCAATACAAAAGATGAAAATATTTCTATAGTAATAGTTCCCTAATATGCCCGTTCATTATTACCATAAGAGTCTTCTTCGTGCTATTGTTGGAACTATTGGTAAATTTATTAAAATAGATTATAACACAGTTAAATCATAGAGAGGAAAGTTTGCAAGAATGGCATTTGAGCTAGATTTAAGAAAAAAAACATCTAGTTTATTTCCAGAATTTGTATTATTGGCCACATACAAAAATTTAAGTGTGAAGATTTACCATTTGTTTGCTACTCTTATGGTAGATATGGTCATATTAAATAAAACAATCCACATAAAGAGATAAGAGAAAATGTGGGAGAGAAGGAAATGAAGGGAGATCATTCAGAGTCTGATTGGAATAATCGACCATCGATAAATCATGAAGAGGTTTTAGGTACGTGGATATATGCTCAAAAAAAAGGAAGGGAAGGCGGATTCAGGGGACAAGACTCAAGGAATAACAATTTTGGAAAGGTAAAAAATAAAAAATCTTTTCTAAATAGATTTAATATTCTTGCAAATGTGGAGGAGGAGGTTAGGAAGTAGATTGTAGAAAGAAGAGATATGGATATAGAGTAAAATGCAGGAATTTTAAAGTAAGTTATAAATCATGTGGTTTCCAAGAAATTAAATGTGCTAAGGGAGAGTTCTCAAGCTAAAAAAAGAAAAGGCCAAAGGCTAAAATAAATCATAAGCATTTCAGAAAACTCATGTTAAACTAAGTTAGAGACTAAGAAAGAGAATGTAAACTCACATAATGGCCTTGCAAGAGAGACTTTGATGGCTACATCAAAACCTCACCATTCAAAGGCCAATAGTGCTGTGTTGGGCCACAATAATGATATTCTTGATAATGCTTAGTATATTGTCGCTATTATTGAGAATCCCTCTGCTATTAATCAAAATTTCCTCTCTTTATCCCATCCGTTGGAGAATTTATCTCCCAAGAGGTCTATTCTTCGAAGTTCATGAAGTTTAGGGTGGCCATCGGATAGCACTAAGGTGATTAAATGCTCAAAAAAAAAAAAGAAGCTAAAATTCAAAAATTCCAGTCGCACTAATGCAAGTGAATTGGAGGAGAAGAAGAAAGCTTTATCTTTAAATATGCTTAAAGAGGATGGCAATGATTTCCAAGCATTAGCTTCAGATGATTTTCATGAAGTGGAGGTTGAAGAAGAAATGGCTTGAAATGGAAGGTTCTTATCTCATATCCTTATTCTTTTTATGATGTGTCCACTTATCACTTGAAACTACCAAGGGGCAGCAAAAAAGGGATTTATTAAAGTAATTAAGTCTTTAGTTAGGCTTTACCACATCAAATTTCTGGCTCTTTTTGAACCTAGAATTGGTGGAAGACAAGCTGAATTGGTTATTAAGAAGATTGGTTTTTGTCAATCTCATAGAATTGAGGTTAGAGGTTTTATGAGGGGTATTTAGATCATGTGGAAGGAGGAGGTTGACCTGTCAATTTTAAGAACAATTGGAAATATGTTCACACCAAAATTCAATTTAATGGTATGCCAACTTGCTTCTTCATGTTTGTTTATGGAAGTCCAAATCCCATTATCAAGAGATCTTTGTAGGAGAGTTTATACCACTCATCTCTTAAAACTATGGCTCCATAGATGATAGTTGGAGATTTTAATGCTTTTCTTAATGCTTGTGAGAAGATTAATGGGTCTTTAGTAGATCTTTGGGGTGTAAGCATTTTAAATCATGTAAGGATTTGTGGAGTTAAAGATTTAGGTTTTATTGGTTCAAAATTTACTTGGGCATGGGGACTTGCCATGAATATTGATAGTGCTCTAGTTAACAATATTTAGAATGTTTTTTTCCAATCCTCGAGGTCGTCACCTTCCTAGATCCTAGAATTAAGTTTGATCACTCACCCATATTCATTGAATTTCAAAGGAGAAAGCAACAAACTATTCAGCAAAGGCGATTCAAATGTGTTACAGTTTGGGTTAGTCATCCAAGCTAGAATTCTTTTTTAAGTAAAAATGGAATAATAATGATTTATTTTAGGAATCTTTGCAGTTTTTTTCTAAAAAAGCTCAATCTTAGAATAGGAGTGCATTTAGCAAAATTTTTCATAAGGAGAAAGAACTCTTGGAGCGTATAACTAAATTCAAAAGGCTTTAGCAACCCATTCTTTAAAAAATCTCAAACAACTGGAAGTAAAATTTAGAGAGGAGTATAAGCGAGTGCTTACTCAAGAAGAGATGCTCTAGAATCAACGCTTAAACTACCAGTAGTTGACATATGGAGACCAAAACTCATCTTTTTTCACACAAGCTAACACAAGGAAAAATAAAGAAAGGTAGAAAAGATTCGATTGGAAAGTGGCATTTGGTATTCTAGTGTTGAAAAAATTAGAGAAGAAGTTGCTGGTTATTTCAAGAGGGTTTATACGAAAGACATTCTAATAGAAGGGACATATACTGTTCGTTGTTTATTTCCTACCATATCTTCAGTTGTACTAAATAATTTAAACAGCTATATTAGCAATCTCGAGATTAAATAGGTTATATTTGATATGGTCCTTTGAAGGCTTCTAGAGTAGATAGGTTCAATGCTCATTTTTATCAAAAGAATTGGAAGATCATTGGACTATCCTTTTGTGAAAGGGTAAAGAAGACTTTTGCTATAGGTATGGTCACTACTGAATTAAATCAGACATTAATTTGTCTTATTCCAAAGATTGATAATCCATAATGTTTTAAGCATTTTTGCCCCAATAAGTCTATGTAGTGTGAGCTATAAAACTATTACAAAATGAGTGTAATTGACAAGCCTATCCTACCAATTCAAGTTAATTTTTCTCAAACAAGTTTTGTCACTGAGCATCATTAGTTGATAATATTGTGATAGTACAGGAGATTATGCATTCTATGCACATGAAAAAGGGGAAAAAGGGATCATTTGCTTTGAAAATTGACTTTGAGAAGGCCTATGACAAGATGAGAAGATTTCATTCGGGATACATTAGATGATATTGGCATTCCTCAGATGTTGTCTATTGTTATCATGAGTGCACTTCATACTAGCTCGATGAAAATTATTTGGGGCTCAAGTATTAGCACTCCATTTAATCCATCTAGAGGAGTGAGGTAGGGTGACCCTATTTCTCCATGCATTTTTGTTCTTTGCATGGAACGTCTATCTCAGACTATATCGAATGTTGTAGAGAATGGTGCATGGAAACTGTTTTGCTTTTTGTAGGTCTCAATTATCTATATCACATTTGTCTTTTGTAGATCATCTAATTATGTTTGCGAAAGCATCTATTGATCAAGCTTAGTGTATAATGAGTATTATGGATGAATTGTGTAAGTTCTTAGGATAGACCATTAGTAGAGATAAATCACTTAGGTTGTGCTCAAAAAATGTTCGATAGAGATGGCCGATACACTAAGTAGTTTTTTTGGTATTACACTCATGCAGGATCTAGGTAGATATCTAGGAGCTCCTTTGCTCCATGGTAGAGTTACGAAGAAGATGTACTAAAAAGTTGAAGAATGTGAAGGAACATGTTAATAATTGTCACCCCCATCATTTTTCTTTAGCTGGGAAAATCATATTGAGCAAATCAGTGCTTTCTTCATTGCTTGTATACTTGATGCAATCGACAGGTCTCCCTAAAGGCATATGTGCCAAAATAGATAAAGCAGAGAGACTCATATGGGGAGGAACAAAGGAACGATGGAGTATCGGTCTTGTTAAGTGGGAAGATGTATGTTAGCCTAAGAAGTGTAGTGGTCTTGGTATCAAGAAGTCTAAGGAGATGAATGATGCATTACTGCTAAAGTTAATAAGGGGAATTCTTTTGAATTCTCTCAAGCTCTATGGGCTAGATTACTCAGAGCTAAGTACAATATTGAAAATGAATTCTTTCCTAAAAATATCAAATCTTCTAATGCTTCTCATCTCTAAAGGCAACTTGCTAAAATCTGGCAAATAAGTATTCATGGTATGTAGTGGGTGGTTGGTAATGGTCGAAGGATCTCTTTTTAGAAAGATAAATGGGTTGGTGATGGTTGTGTTCTTATTAATCATGCTTTGATTGATATTGCAGAGAAGGAGCTTGGTGAAAAAGTATGTAGCTTCATTAATTTTTATGGTGGATGGAATTGGAGTAATAAGCTCCCTAGTTCTATTTTAGCTAAAATTACGACAATCAAACCACCCATTCTTTTGCTAGTTTAGATCTAATTATTTGGGGAAATTCACCTTTTGGTAATTTTTCCACATGTACAGCTTATGATATGATTTGTAGGAAAAGTTAGGAAGATGATAGATGGAAGCTGGTATGGTCATGGAAAGGTCTTAAAAGGATATGAACTTTCATATGGTTGGTGCTAAAAGGGAGTTTGTTGACAAAAAATCAACAAAATAGAAGACACATGGCTGTTGATGGAAGGTGCACCTTATGCAATGTTGATATGGAAGATATAGACCATATTCTACAAAGATGTGCTAAAGCCATGAGTTGAATAGTCTATTATTTTTTGTGTGTCTTGTTGGTTTTTATGGAATTGGAGAAATAAGAAAGTTATTAATGGGGATGATGATTTATGAAGGTTCTCTTTGTCAAAAAATTATGGTAAGAGCTAAGGAAATTAATTTTGCTAATTCTGAAGTCATAATGCAAATACAAGCCTATTCAGCGTGAAGATATGTTAATGGGGTGGGTTTGTCCAAATTCAAGTTGGAATAAGGCTTCAATTAGGGTATTATTCATAATAGTGAAGGAAGGTATTGTGCTTATTTTATAAATATTGGAGATTGCAATTCCCTTAATGCTAAATTATGGGGGGCATTTCAAGGTCTTAAGCTTGCTCGACAAATAGGTTTGCAAAATATTGTGCTAGAAATGGATAACAAGACTGTTGTTGATTGGCTAAAAAGGGGTCAATTGGCAAACAAGAGACATTGGAATCTTCTCAATCCTATCTTTTAATTGCTTAATGAAGATTAGACAGTTTGAATTTAGCATACATATTACAAAGGTAATCAATGTGCAGTTATGCTAGCTAAATGTGCTATGGAGAAGATAAGAGGCTTGCATGTTTTTTATGATTGTCCAACTATTGTTTTAGATATTGTTATGCAAGATATTATAGGGTTTGCAACCCCTAGAAGTTGTAATGTGTAGTGCTCGAGGCTTTTTTAGCCTCTTTTCTTATTGGAAAAAAAAAAAACTCTATATAAAAGTTTAATTTTGTACCTAAACTTGGAAGTGGCTAATTTCATACTCAATCAAAATTTTCTATGGTTACTTTTATAATCTTACTAACATTGATTGCTCTATATCTTGATATAGAAGAAGCAGTCTATTAGTGCAAGATAGTGTTAGGAGCATTAGCAAAAATTTAATGATATAATGCATTTTTTTATATTCACAAATAGAGGAACATTTGTTAAGGAGGTGATAAAAATAGCTACAAAAAGTTCAATTTAGTATTAAATTGACCACTTTAGACTATTTATAAAAAATAAATACAAATAAAATATAGATATTTTTACACATAAACAAACTCTACATGTCAAATATAGATAAGATACAAATGCAAATCAAACACAAATATAATATAAATAAAAAAATAGACCATCCAAACAGATCCTAGTATAGCTACGAACAGTTTGAAGTCTTTCTAATGGGGGCACAATAAAAAGAAATAAATAGTTTGAGCCAATAAGCATAAATCACACAACTGTAGCTTACTCTTATCCTATAGCTCCTAGTCTTCTGACGATATTTTGGATCCCTTAAAACAACACCACCTGACTTCTGCAGTTTAACAACATCCACATTTGGTCGTTTCTTAAGCATGTTGAAAAATTCTTCGTGCAAACAAATAGAAAAAGTACTAGTAAACACATGTATTGATGAACAATAATACAGAACAAAATGGATTACATAGTTTACAATGTGGATGATGCAAAGCTACAACACAGCAAAACTAAGAACATTAGCCCCATTAAGTCCTAAATTACTAGTTCATCAGAAATATGTTGCAAGAATATGTAGATTGAGCCTTCAACTGAATACAAACACAATTTCTATCCTTATGCAACATTGAAGAGACTTTAAATTGCTTATCATAAAATATCAAGTCAAAGACTAAACTACAGCGTGTATGAAACTCAGCCACTAGTGGCTTCAAGACAAAAGAGTTTGACTATTGCGATTAACACTCTTCAGTTAAGATTTTAAAGATTTGATCAATAATAAGAAAAGGGTCAAGATGCTTCTAAGTTTGATGATGTTAGCATGCGATAATTCAAAAAGTAAATAAACCGAAGAATTAGATCATTAACTTGACCAAGGACAAGGACTACATTGGCATTGAATGCATCAATGGCATGCAGAAGAAACTGCAAAAAGGACAAAAGAGGTCAAGATATCATTAAAATAGCTAAATTAATAATCTCGTTAGTTGACCTCACTTCATAACCGACACCTTCAATCCATCCCATGGTATTAATCACCATCCCTACAGCCCTTGATTCATCACTGTAGAAAATTATAAGTGACAATATGTAAGACAGGACGAATACTTTATTTTTCTCTCGAGTCGTAACTCAGAAATCGCACGACAGCATGGGGACCTAACATTCAATTTAAGTATGTTCCTATAAGGTCCAGGAGAAAGATGATGTTCACTTCTAAACTGTTTACTTCAAAAGTTGATGGAAATCTTGTTTTTGGTTGCAGTCCATGGCAAGCAAATACTACTCCTCACAGAGTCTAATTTTAAACTGCAAGGCTAGCACAGTAGACCTTACTATTAATCTTCTTATCTGGAACACCATGTATATTGGCAAAAGAGCTAACTCTATGATTTGACTTTAAGGCAACAAAATGATACACCTAGGAGTAGTATGCCCACAAAAGTATAAAAAGGCAATGTCTAGAGGAATTCCTTCAACTGGATCAACTAACAACTTGATTGCGGTAGCAGCGATACAGCCAGGAATTGAAATGGACCCTTGACCAATATCCAAGTCAACAAAAGTAGGTTTCCAGCCTTGTTTAGCTGCCCAACTAAGCAGCATCCTTGATAATGTACTCTTTCCGGAATCACAAGGTCCCACAACTATCACTCTAGGACCCTGGATCACAATAAAGGTATCCTTAGTTACAATGAAAGGTAAGATAACAAGCAGGAATCGGATCCTTCATCAATTTTCAGATAAATACAAGCCATTGAAATGGAATAAAATCCTAAGAGCAAAAACAATGATTGCTCAAAATGGAAAATCCACATAAATCTGGACAACTCAATCCATTGAAGAATACTATACTGAATTTCAGGAAATTGGCCCAGGAAACAATTCCAAGGAAGGATCATTTGGAACAATATCAAATTACATGATTCTAACTCATAAAATATTAGCTCAAAAAGATGCAACAATGAATGCGCTCAGGATTAAGAGAAAATAATTTTTAGATCTCATGCATTATTTGGAATTATGTTAAAGATTTTTATATGTTCTAAAGAATTTTAGACTTTTATGTTTTTGGATCTTCAATAGTTTATGAGAGTTTTATGTGATTGTGAAATTAAAAATATTTCTGGAATTATTGGCTTTGGTTTTGCCAACTTGTTTTGATCAATAGGATATTTTGAAGAAATTTTATTATATGTTAAACGGATTATGAATCTTCTAATGTACCCTCTGAGAGAGTTCATGGAGATTATTTTATATGTTTATATTTGTGGATTTAGTTTTAAAGTCTTTGCGTGTCTTACATAAGAGATGACACGTGACGGGTTGCAATTGCCAACAAGTTAGGGCGTTACAAAGCTGGAGGTTAATATTTCTTTAGCTGATATTATGGAGCAATCACCTCAATATAAGCGATTTTTGAAGGAAGTAGTGAGCAAAAAAAGAAAGATGAATGGGAGAGAGACGGTTATGTTAACTCAAGCATGCATTGAAGCTTTGAAGGATGTACTTGCTCTTAAATTAAATGATCCAAGGAAATCTACTTTAGATTGCACAATAGGAGATACTCATTTTCAAGAATGCATTTTGTGATCTAGGTGCAAGTATCAATTTGATACCTTTCTCTATTGCTAAGAAATTAGGATTAGGGGATGCAATCAAGAAAACTGAGATAACAATTCAGTTGGCTAATTGCTCTATTAAAAGACCTAGAGTGGCAATTGAGGATGTGCTATTGAAAATAGACAAGTTCATATTTCCTATAGACTTTGTAGTACTGGACATAGAAGAAGATTTAGAGATACCCTTCATCCTTGGGTGCCCATTCATGGCCACTGTTGAAGCTATGATTGATCTGAAAAAACAGTAAAATGGTACTAAGGGTTGGAAATAGAGAGTTACATATGAATATCAAGAAGCACTTAAAAAAGAACCCTAAATCCACCAAGACAGATACAACATCAGAAAATTAAAGAGTAGAAGCTTGCAAGAAAAGAAGGATAATGAGAAAAAGACTAGTGAATTTGATCCTCCTTGAAGAAGAAATTTAGAAAGTCTGGTTGAGACTATAAAACAAGCGTTGAGTGGGAGGCAATCCACCATTATCTTTTTCTTGTAAATATTTCTTTTTGTTTTTGTTTTTTTGTTTGTCACTTAGATATTTGCCCCTTTTATGTAGATGAGGAAAATCAGGAGCTAAAAAACATAATTATAGACTACAAGAGCATGGACTCATAAGAAGGATTAGTTGGAAACCTTTCCTATTCCTATACTGGTTGGAACTCAAATTGATTCAATTTTCCTATTCAAAATCGGGGAAGTACCGTTTTTCCTTTTCTCTTATATCTTTATTTCTTTCCTATTTAGAGTTGAATGAGGAACAATGATGACATTATTCAATTTAAGTGTGGGGGAAGGGATAATGTGATGTGGAGAATGACGTGCAATATGAATTGTGCTGATGTCTGAATCGTTGTTTTAATTGAATATCTATGACATCTGAATTGTATTGTACCATACTTTGAACTTATATTTGTCTTAAAGCATCATATGGCAATTTTAGACCAAAAATTTTCATGAAATCTAAAGATTGTGCTAAATTATGTTGATAGCATCTGTAAAAATTGTGAAGTTAACTTATTAGGTGTCTTATTCACCTGTTGTTGTGATTAGAATACTTAGTTGAAATTTAGTGAAATCTTTAACGAACAAATTTACTTTGTATTTAGCTTTAGAATTGGAGGTTTGAGAGTAGTCGAATCTTTAAGTAAAAAATCAATAGGTCTACTTCTAGGAAAAATTTAGCTTGTATATACTTTTTTGAGTTATTTTGAGAATATTTCAACACTTAGTGAAAGGAGGTAGAAGAAACTTAGTGATCCTTTACAAAAAAAGTCTTAAATTTGTCAACTCAAGTAATTGAGTTAAGAGTATCCAAACTTGAATGATAGAGTTCGTAAGAGTTCATAAGGGTCTCTTTTAAACCTGGTCACTTAGGTGATGAGCTTAGGATGTGCTGACTCAATTATCTCATTGTAACGAGAAGGGAAGAAAGACAAAAGTTCAATTCATGAACTTTGAAAAAAAACATTGCTTGTATGAATCAAAAGAATATGAAAGTAAAAGCACCAAATGAAATAAGACTTATAATAAAGAGGGAGAAAATCTAGGAAAAGAGTAGATACCACATGTTTTCATTTTATGTTGCAAGGATTATATGCCTGCTAATATCTAGTGAAGTTTAAATAGGTTATTTGATTGAGAATTTACTTTTGGACAAAAGATTCTTTTGCTAAACACTGGAATTAAAGTTTTTTTTGTCTAGATTAGCTATTGAATTTTGATTATAGTGTTCTAATTACATATACCTAGTTTGGTTAAAGCGGTAGGCATTAGAATTGCAAGTCATAATCTATAAAGATGCTTGAATTTGACAAAGTTAAAATTTTCATACTTTCTATGACAAATTTCTCTTGTGTTCCTATTTATTTTGGTTGAAGACAAGCAAAAGTTCAAGTATGGAGGAGTTGGTAAAGACATATTATACTCACTTTTCATTTATTGAAACATGCCAAATTATTATTGATTTTATAGAAATCACAAAAAATGGTACTAAAGTACATTTATTGTGATATTTCATGTCTTGAAGGACTTATAATACAAGCACAAGCAATTTAGATAAGTTATATGCAAATTTGGACATGAAAACAATCAAGGCCAGCCAATGAAGAATGTAAGCAGCTAACCTTCAAATAAAAACAGCACTAGTCTTCATCAATATAACAAAGGTCGCCAGCTTTAATCACAAAACGAGCAAGCTTTCAATTTTTTACCTATACATTGGCTATTGGAGAAGATACACTGCCAGCCTTTGGCCGACGTAAATCCATGAACACCCTAAAGCTGCTCAAACGTAGCTAACTTTCTTCGTTAGGAAATTATTGCAAGTTGTGAAGGCCAACCAAATTAAATTAAAGGTTGTCGGCCTTTATCCTATGCGACTTTTCATATATATATATATATATATATAATCTTCATATGGATCTTGAGAAAAAAGAAGAACCTAGATGAAATGTGAAGCTCATTTTCTTTACTCCTAAATAGAAATTGGGGCTTCGATTAGTAGGAAGTTTTTATTTTTATTTTGATTAAGGATTCCACACGGGGATTAAGTGGAAGATATGATTTGAACATGGATTTGAGCATGGGATCCCTATTCAAGGTGATTTTGACGCGAGCTTGAGGAGGTTGAATCTTGATATGATTTTTAAGGTTTTTCAATAGCAAATGATATGGAAAAAATAATTGTTCTATAGGATCCACGAACAATAAAATTAAATTGATTTGTGATTACATTATAGAATGATAGGGACCATGATTTGTTTATTTCTTATTTTGAGTAGGTTTCGCTAAAATTAATAAGTGTGATTAAGCTCATGTATATAGATGCTCATAGTGATGTTGCCATAATAAACCTTTAAAATTTTTATATTGATAATTCTTTGTTATGCAATAATTTTCTAAATCTTATTCTCTAAAGCCTTAGGAATCATTTGAAAGAGAAAAATTTCTAAACAAAAATCTATCTACTATTCGTGACCCCTATATGATACTTGGGAATTTTACAACTTAAATTTCTTTTATGAAAAATACACAAAAACCAATGTTTTGATAATCAAGTATTCAATAAAAATATTAAAAGAATTTAAGGTATTAAATAAATAATGGCATTTTACTTTCAAACTAATTCATATCTTTTGAAGCATTAAGAAATAAGAGATTATGCAAGGGAGGTAGCAAGATGGATTTGGGAGTGCAGTGGGAAGGAACATGTGTGACGATGAGATGGCTATGATTCAAGTTAGGCTAAGGATATGGTTTGGCAGATAAGCAACGAAAGTAGAAGGGAGGGGAAGAGAGATGGGTCATTAGGTTTTAAAGAATCATCAGTGAAAGGATTTAAGACCATAGGATCGATAGCAAAGTGTTGGTAGTCTGTGGTTAAAAGCGAAAGAAATATCTAACAAGTAGGTTTGTAAACAAAAGAAAATAATTGTATAATGAAGTCACCCATGAGTTGATGAAATCAGCTTTGCATTAGGAGTTTATAGCTTTGAATTAATTGTGCAAAGCAAATACATGTGCACCTATGCTTACATGTTATGCATTGCTTCTCACTTTATTGATATTTTTCATAACATTTAGATGTTTTTGTTATAGTATACTTCGTTGGTAATTTTACTTTTAATTTCTTCTGTTTTAAGATTGTTCATAACACGACTAATAGTGTTAAATTTTGCCTCTTTAACATAAGATTTTGAATTAATTCTAGTACAACATACATCTAGACTAAAATTCTTGTTGCAAATTTATATATAATTGTAGAATCCTGAAAATATCATCCAATGAATTTAAGATTTGTTGTTTTACTTTTTAAAAATCATTTTGGAATCTTATTTTCATCATTTTCAAATAGTCATTATTAAAAAATTAGATATAGATGGAAAAACATACATTTTTTACCTATAAATAGATCAAACAGATCATATACAATAAGAGATAATGAAATACGATGCAGATCGGATACGTATTAGATAAATGAAAATCAGACAATAAATATACTCTTGATCACTTATTCATCATTCACATCGCAAGAGCTCAAATCTTTACATCTTGATAAACAAAAAGTATCTCGAACAACTGTTCTACTGCAAAAATTTAGATGAACACCTTTAGTATGAATATCCTTAATTATGAGTTCTTAAGTTAAAAGCAAGAGATAATAATAAGCAAAATTCTATCATATGAAAAATACTTATGAAAAAATCATATCAATTAGTTTACTCTTGATTGCAATACAATAGGTATTAGAAGAAGAGATTCAAGAAAACAACTGGTAAATGCTAGGTAGAACCATAAAAGATTTTATTCTCACTTTGCAAGAGGATTACTAATGGATTTGGAAGAACATACACATATAGATGATTAAGTAAATGTAAACATGTTATACAAATTGATAATAATCCATGGAAATGCCAGCGAATAAATGTAAATGTATGTATGTTGCTAGTTAATAGCAAAAACAAACCAAAACCCACTAGTAAAAGATATTACCACAAAAAGAAATGCAAACCAAAAGAAAAGTTTCTTAATACTAGTTATAATTTCAAATTCATGTAAAGACGAACTTTTAACTTAAATTAAAGTAATTCCCTCACTCTGGTACCACTACCACCATAATTGACTAAATCAACATAAAAGCTCACCATTATTCCATGGCTAGAAATCCATTGCAAGTTTGTTGACAAGGCAACTAAATTAAGTTCATAAGCCAAACAAACCTATCTATCACTGATGCTCTAAGCAGCAGCCTATGATTCTAGTAGTTTATTTGTTGAGTTTTTGAGCGGTCACACTTTAAGCTGTAATCAAGGAGGTGTCTGTAAGAACTATGGCCTAATGTCCTAGCTCATATTTAAATTAGCCCATATTAGATTTGGTCTAAGGTTTCTTATATTTAATAATATGTCAAATCTTAACCGTTAAGATATGTACTTGATGGACGTACGAGATTCAATTATATATATGTATATAAACTAGTCCTCTCTCCACCCAAAAAAGTAAGCAGTTATTTTTTATCCATCAAGCCATCTTCTACGAAAAGAGGGTTAAGGGAGAGAAATCAGTTTTATCAAAGATTGAAAACAAGAAAGATTTCCATCATGTCATATTCCGCTCAAGGTATGCAAATTTTATTTTCTTGCTATATCCAAGTGATTATTATTATATTCAAGATCCGTATGGGAATGATGATTTAATATTAATGGTGTTGAATCTTTAAGAGAACTGAGTTTACATGTAGGGATGCAACCGGGGCGGGTTGTTATAGGGTACCCGCCCGCCCGCCCCGCTAAAAACCCTATAGGGTCAGACCCTATAGGGTTTAGGGTCGGGTTTTGGGTTGCACTCATAACCCGTTCGGAAAACCCGACCCGATTTAATTAAAAAAATTAAAAATTTTAGTTTAAGGAATTTACTTATTCATTAGTTGAATGATGCATTTTATATAATCATTTTGTTATTCATGTATTGAGTCACATGATAAGATAAATTATATTTACAATTAATAATCACTGACCAATTATCCAGAGAAAATCGATTTCCATGTACAACCTTTCCCACTTTTTCAAAATTCATTTCTTTCCCATACAACACAACAAAGTATAAAAATTAATTTACTCAGAAAAAATAGATATTATATATATAATGACAAATAAATCAAGAATATATAGATCGTCGTGTAGTGTCATCATTTTATTATTATTATTATTATTATTATTATTATTATTATTATTATTATTATTATTATTTTGAGTTGGATGTATTATATATATATATATATATAGATAGATAGATATATGTAAGTCTTCTAATAATTTTAGGCAATGACATGTCTTAAGTTACTGACTTTACTTTATATATTCAGTTTTCATGTTTAATAATTTTTTACCTGTCTTTAACGTTTTCTAATTTTTTTTAAATAAAAATTAGGATCTTTATCAACTCCATTGAAATTTTTGCCCTCCTCAACATGCCTCACTACAATAATAATTTAATGAAATAATAAAATGATGCATTTAATTATGTAATAGATTAAACGGGTCGAGTTCGGGTCGGGTCGGGTCGGGTTCCTAACAAATCGGGGCGGGGCGGGGCGGGTTCTGGGACACCCAATTTATAATCGGGTCGGGTTTAGGACAGAATGACCCGACCCGTTTACATCCTTATTTACATGTGGTATCAGAGCAACATGGTTTTGAATAAATAATAATCCTTCGATTAATGTTTTGATACACCTATTATAAATTAAGGTTTATAATGATATATACAATTAAATCCACTGCTTTCGAATTCGATTTTTGTTATGAAATTACAATGAGAAATCAATTAAATAATGAATAAAATCCATTCCATTACCGTTGGTATAATATCCAATTGATTGTTTTTTTCGCTCAAGCCGATTGACTTTTGGATCAAGGCAATGTAATTGTTGTTATGATTTAAATTTACAACAGAGGAATTTTTCTTTCTGTCTTTGAATTCTCATATCAACTCTCGGCATTGAATTCAGTTTGAAAAATCTTCCGCTTATATAATATTATATGTTATTTTCCGTTGTGGTCTTTTTTTGCGGTGTGAATTCCTAGATGGACTAAAAGTAATGGATTTTTATGTTTTGGCATTGGATATAATATCATGCATGTTTCATTATTAATATAAACATTATGTTTTGCTCTTAAACATAATTATTATATTTTATGTTTTTATTTCATAATATTATGTTTGTTTTATAATATTACAAACATCATGCTTTGTTTGTAATGAATTTTATGAACTATAATGTTACGTATTGGTACGCATAAAGTATTAAAAAAATAATTATAATAATATTTTAGTTATATGGCATCAAGTTAATATTAATTTGTTAGTCACCAAAGTGACCAAATTAATTAATGTTTACAGTCATATAATTTAAAATAATAACTTGCAATGCCTATTATGTAAAGTTTATTAATTCATAGAAATTAAGGATTTACCCAAAGGTAAGTCGATCTTCTATAATTACTAAATATAAAGGAAGAAAAATTAGCATTCACTCGTCTAGTACATATATGTGTCCAAAGATGCTATATGTAATCAATATGGTATGTGTTTAATTACTTCATTAAGTTTCATTGGCATTTAGTTATAATGATGATAATATATGTTATTGTGTTTACCCAAAGGAAACCAATAATATATTTTATGTACCTTTTGACCGAAACTGTTAATCAATGAATGTTTATATATAATTTTGCAGCTATCAATCTTCACTCTCAAGCTTCTGCTATTACTTTATGCACTGGTTCGAATTTCTCCGAATGGAAGGAACAAGTCACTTTCCACTTAGGTGCTTTGGATCTTGACTTGGCCTTGTTAGAGGAAAAGCCTGCTGACCTTACTGAAAATGATACAGAGGCTCAAAAGGCATACCATAAGGCATGGGCAAGGTCTAACATATTAAGTTTAAACTTCATGCGAATGACAGTTGCCAGCAACATCAAATCTACTCTTCCAACTATTGAAAATCAGAATGCTAAAGATTTTCTTAAG
Source organism: Combretum micranthum (assembly GCA_024138025.1). Classification (NCBI taxonomy): domain Eukaryota; kingdom Viridiplantae; phylum Streptophyta; class Magnoliopsida; order Myrtales; family Combretaceae; genus Combretum; species Combretum micranthum. The sequence continues at coordinate 74,646 of JAMXBD010000001.1, forward strand.
CTTATGGAAGATAAGTTCCATTTCGCCGATAAATCACTTGCAGGGACACTTATGGCTAAATTCACGGCCATGAAGTTTGATGGGTCAAAGAGTATGCACCAACATGTCCTTGATATGACTAATATTGCAGCAAAACTTAAGATCATTGGAATGATTGTGGAGGAATCCTTCTTAGTGCAATTCATCATTAATTCGCTACCTACTGAATATGGATCGTTTCATATGAACTATAGCACAATGAAGGATAAGTGGAAAGTCAATGAACTTTCTAATATGATTATTTAAGAGGAAGGGAGATTGAAAAAGCAAGGAGTTCATTCCGTCAACTTAGCGGGTCAAGGAGCTAAAAAGAAACTCAAACCAAAGGCCGAGAAATTTAAGAAGAAAGGATATGCTAAAGAATCATATAATGCTGATGATGAAAAGAAGGGACCACAGGTAGATAAATGTCACCTCTGTAAGAAGGAAGGACGTTATCAAAAGGATTGCTCCAAACGTAAGGCTTGGTTTGAAAAGAAAGGTATAGATTATGTTTTTGTATGCTTTGAATCAAACTTATCTGAAGTTCTTTCTAATACTTGGTGGTTTGATTCTAGTGCCACTACTTATGTATCTAATATTATGCATGGATTCCTTATAATCCAAACCATAAGCTCAACTAACAACTTTCTATTTATGAGGAACCGAATGAAGTCTACAATTGAAGGCGTAGGGACTTACAGGCTTTCATTATATACCGATAATCACTTGGATCTAATGAATACTCTATATGTACCTTCTCTGGAAATTTAGTTTCTATTTCTAGACTTGATGTTAGTAAATATACTTTTAAGGTTGCACATGGTTGTTTTAATTTATATAAGGATGATTTTTTCATTGGTAATGCAATGTTTGTGGATGATTTATATAAATTTAAACTTGATGATGTCTTTTTTGAATCCCTATTTATTATTAATCATAATATTGGAATGAAACGTAGTTTGACAAATGAAAACTCAGCTTACTTGTGGCATAGATGTTTGGGTCACGTATCCAAAGAAAGGTTACAAAGATTAGTAAAGAATGAGATTCTACAGAATCTAGATTTTACTAATCTTGGTTTATGTGTGGATTGCATTAAGGGTAAGTAAACCACACATAATATGAAAGGAGCCATAAGAAGCAACCAGCTTCTTAAGATAATACACATCGATATATGTGGGCCTTTTGACACTTCATCTTTTAATGGAGAAAGGTACTTCATCACCTTCATAAATGATTTTTCATGTTATGGCTATATCTATTTGCTGCATGAAAAATCTCAAGCTATAAATGCCCTTGAGGTGTTTCTAAAGGAAGTTGAGAGGCAATTAGATAGAAAAGTGAAAATAATAAGGTATGATAGAGGTGGTGAATATTACAGAAAGTATGATGAATCTGACCAGGTTTGCAAAATTCCTTCAAAATCATGGCATATGTGCACAATATACTATGACTGGCACACCTCAACAAAATGTTATAGTAGAAAGGCAAAATAGAATATTAATAAATATGGTTAGGAGTATAATAAGTAATTCTACGTTACCTAAAATTTTGTGGATGTATGCACTTAAAACTGCTGTATATCTGTTAAATAGGATTCCTAGTAAAGTAGTCCTTAAAGCTCCTTTTGAGTTGTAGACTAGAAGGAAACCTAATTTGAGACACCTACATATTTGGGGTTGTCCTGTGGAAGCACGGGTTTATAATCCACATGAAGAGAAATTGGATTCTCGAACAGTTAGTGGATACTTTATTAGTTATTCAGAGAAATCCAAAGGGCATAGGTTTTACTGTCCAAACCAAATTTTTAGAGAATGGTAAGGTTAGTGGGAGTACTAAAATAGAGTTGTGGATATTAATGAAATAGGGGTAGATGGTCCATTAACCCTAAATGTTCCTTAATCCACAATCATGCCAAATGTTATTCCTGTGATAGAAGAACAAAATAATCAAGAACAACATTTGGATAATGAAGTGGTATCCCATGAAGAACCTAACTTACCACCGGCTAATGTAAATGAACAAGTTGGAATAGCTTTAAATAAACCTATAATGGTTAGAAGTTAAGCTATCTCTGATGATTATGTGGTTTATTTGCAAGAGTCTAAATTTGATTGTGGATTGATGATGATCTTGTTTCGTTTTCACATAGCTATAGAAAGTGATGAGTCTGAAAAATGGATCGACGCACAGTTGAAATCAATGACTCAAAACAATGTCCGGATTTTGTAGACTTTCCAGAAGGTTCTAAATGAGTTGAGTGTAAATGAGTCTTTAAGAACAAGCACGAGCCAAAAGGTAATGTTGAACGATATAAAGCTAGACTTGTTTCCAAATGTTATACTCATAAAAATGTCATTGATTATAAAGACTTTTTCACTCATCTTAAAGAAAGATTCATTGGGAATAATTTTGCCTTAGTGGCTCATTTTGATTTAGAGCTACACAAACGGATGTGAAAACGGCCTTTCTAAATGGGGATTTTGAAGAGGAAGTTTATATGGATCATCCTAAAGGTTTTTCCATGGAGGGAAAAGAAAGTATGGTGTGTAAACTGAAGAAATCAATATATTAACTTAAACAAGCTTCTAAGTATGGTATATTAAGTTTAATAATTCCATCACATCTTTCGATTTTGAAGAAATTATTGTTGATCGGTGTATCTACTGAAGATCAGTGGAAGTAAGATTATATTTTTGGTTCTATATGTTGATGATATTTTACTTGCTCTGATGATTTGGGTTTATTGCATAAGACTGAAGAATTTCTTATAAGAATTTTGAAATGAAAGATATGGGAGAGGCATCCTATGTGATTGGAATTTCAATATTCCGTAATAGGTTTGAAGGATTGATAGGATTTCTCGGAAAACTTATATCGAGAAAATTCTTAGAAATTCAATATGAGTAAGTGCTTAGCAGGAATAATCCCTATTAAAAGGAGATAAGTTTAGTTAATGCAATGTCTAAAAAATGATGTGGAACGTAAGGGAATGGAATCAATTCCATATGCATATGTTGTGGGCAGTTTGATGTACTTACAGACATGTACGAGAACCAACACCAGTTTTGTAGTAGGAATGCTGGGTAGATACCAAAGTAATCCTGGTATTGACCATTGGAAGGTTGCAAAGAAAGTATTGAGATATCTATAAGGAACGAAAAACTACATGCTTACTTATAAGAGGTCTAATCATTTAGAAGTGATTAGATATTCATATTCAGATTCAGATTTTGCTGGATGTGTTAATAGTAGGAAATCTACGTTTGGTTATTTGTTCCTGTTAGCTGGAGGAGCAATATCTTGGAAAAGTGCCAAACAGTCCGTCATTGCTTCATTCACTATGAAAGGAGAATTTATAGCTTGTTATGAGGCTACAATTCACGCATTATGGCTGCGAACTTTTATTTCAGGTCTTGAGGTTGTCGACACCATAAGCAAGCTGCTGAAAATTTATTGTGATAACTTTGCAGTAGTTTTCTTCTCTAAAAATGACAAATATTCCAAAGGAGCAAAACATATAGAATTAAAGTACTTTGTTGTTAAAGAGGAGATTCAGAAACCAAGGGTGTATGTTGAACATATTAGAACGGCTCTCATGATTGCGGATCCTTTAACTATAGGATTACAGCCAAAGACTTTTAAAGAACATGAACATAGAATGGGTCTTGGTTGTATTGATGTTTGATGATGATGTTATAACACTCTAGAGCTCAATGACGATATGTTAATGATATTTTAAGTCTTCTTATTCATTATATCTGTGCATGCTTTATTGTTTGAATAAGAAAATTATGTGTCTTTATGACAAGTATGTGGACTGTTTGTTATTTCTATACAACTTATGAACCAAACATAATAAATCTTTAATGTAGTGATATATGAAAGGGAGTATGCGACTATATGGCATACAACCACCATGATCCTCATTACGTGGTTTGTTGTGTAAAGGTGCTTATGATGATTGATGGTTTTAAAGATTTGACGTTTGCTAGCCTTATGTTATATTATTAAATGTAATGATGGAACATCCAGCTAAATGAAAGAATGTAAGAAATATGGTCTGATATCCTGGCCCATATTTAGATTAGCCCATATTAGATTTGATCTAGGTTTTTTTATATTTAATAATATGTCAAATCTTAACCGTTAAGATAGGTACTTAATGGACGTACGAGATTCAATTATATATATGTATTTAAACCAGTCCTCTCTCCACCTAAGAAATTGGGCAGTTATTTTTTATCCATCAAGCCATCTACTACGAAAAGGAGGGTTAAGGAACAAAAATAAATTTTATCAAAAATTGAAAACAAGAAATATCTCCATCATGTCATATTCCGCTCAAGATATGCAAATTTTATTTTCTTGCTATATCCAAGTGATTATCATTATATTCAAGATCCGTATTGGAATGATGATTTAATATTAATTGTGTTGAATCCTTAAGAGAATTGAGTTTACAGCGTCTACCATTCTTCCTGCATCTGCAATCATATAATTAATATTGTAAATTCATAACACATCAAAAGGCAACTGGAGATAAGTAAGCAAACTACATTTTTATTATAATGAGAGATTTTGTCAAATTTTCAATAAAAGAGGAAAAAATTAGGAAGATTTCATCATAACCAGCTATATTAAACATTTAATGAAAATGAAAATAGAAAAAGGAAAAATTTTTTAAAATGACATTTTTATGTTGGCATTTTTTATTTCACTAAATGATGAAACCTTCTTGAGAATTATTATAAAGCTTTACATGTGACATTTTCTTTTGTTATACATTTATCATATGAAAAATATTTCTGATATGGATTTTTGTCAGCATTCTCTATTTACACTAAGCAATAACCGGGAATACACCATTATTTAATATTTTGTGTTTGCATAGCCTCATTCAACTTGAAACTTAATTGATGATAATAATTCCCTAATATATTTAGTTTCATGATTTTGGGAATTGCACCTTCAATCTACCATATTACTTAGGTTATCATAACTTTTAAAATAACACCATAAAACCTTATATAAATAAATCTCTCTTCTCATTAAATTGTAAAACCAATACCATTAGTAGTATTAGATACACCAACTATTTGATTGAGAGCACTATGACCCCATTATTGATTTTAGTGAAACAGAATCCATTTTCACTCATCAATATAACAACCTAGGTCTCAGAAAAAAAATAAATTTAAAAAAATGGATTTAAATTTGTTGTATCAAGCAATGTTGTCCTGTTTGTGTACCTCTAATAAATAGTTGCTACGTATCATATTATTGGAGGGCAAGAACACATTGTTTGGTACAACAAATTTGCATAAAAAGAACATCAGATTTGGAATATAAAAAGCCAATGAAGATCTTAATACCAATGGTCCAAAATAGGCTAAAAGGATGAAAAATAAAAAAAAAGATCACATTAATAATCTTAAGCTCCAAAACAGAGACATTCCACCTTAGCAATTCAGTTAGATAAATTGAAAATTCCACTACGAAAGGAAAGTGAAAGCCGCAGGAGTGTGTGTATATTATTAACAACGCAGGGAGCAAGTAACGGGAAAAAAATTAAATAAAAAAAAAATAAAACGATCCTTTTATATTGATTTTATAGGAAAATGGGTAACTCTTTGGACGGTTGAGATTAAAAAAATAAGGATCGAAAGGCACTTACCACATACAAGTTACATTAATAATAATTAATCAGTTTTGAAATATAAAAAGCCAATGAAGTGGTTTTTAATAATAATATGTACTGAAATCTCAATACCAATGGTCCAAAATAGGATTACATTATTAATAATTTTTTACGTTCTAAAACCGGGACATCCCATTCCCACCTTACCAACTCAATTGCATAATATCCGGCACTGGAAATCCCATCTCCAAAGGGAAGTTAAAGCTGCAATGAAACATATATATTAACAACGCAGTGAGCAAGTTACGGGAAAAAATGAAACAGAAAAAAAAAAGGAAAAAAAAGAGGAAAAAAAAAAACGATCCAAGGGCTCTTACCAGTTACCATGGCTCTCTAACGTGTAAAGAAACATTGCCACCTCCGCTTCGCTCAAGCCTTCATGTTATTATGGCCCGATGTCGCTCCGAGTAACGGCCCCTAAAGTCACGAAAATGTTTGCAATTCAAGTATCTCAAGAAGACATGATGTCTCCTCACCCAATTCAGGTATACTTTCAAGGGATTCACAACCCATATATGATAAACACCGAAGGGACTTCAGTTCTTCCAGACCTTCAATGTCAACTAGATGCGGGCAATTCAATATCTCCAATTTCCTAAGCTCCTTTAAGGAAGACAGATTGGCTAGCCTCTCAAGGGATTTGCAATTGTGCAAGCGCAGGCAATTGAGCTTTTCAGGGCAATCAACCTTTAATTCTTTTAACCAGCAATTTTGAAGTTCTAAATAGGATAGATTATTCAAGCTGGATAAGAGTTGCCAGTCAATAGGTGACTTGACATCGAGCAAAGTTAACCTTTCAATGCTTGATGGAAGATGAGTCAGAGATTGTGGGTTGTAACAAGTTATACTCAGTTCTTTGAGGCAAGAAAGGGAACTCAACTCAACTGGAGGTGTGATTAGATTGGGAGAAATCACCGTCAACTCCTCTAATCGGGGCAACTTCGCTAGCCATTTTACCGTAAGGGTTTGAACACCTAGTGATGAGGTCTCGAGAACACCATTACTGGTTCCATCCTCTAGTCTTAGATAAACTAAATTAGTCATGTATGAAAGATCAGGCACCTGGTGCAGCTTCATCAACTGAAACTTCACACCCAAATAAACTAAATTCATTGGAAGTCTAGATAATTCTTGGGGCTCTTGAATCCCATCCAAAGCAAGTGACAGGAGATGAGAAAGCTGATTGATAGTTGATGGCACTCTGCTAGTTTTAGTTCCACATAAAACTAGGTAACACAAGCAGGATAATTTTCCAATTTCCTCAGGAAGATCGCTATCCATTTCCCACATTCACTAGCACTTAAGTGTTGGAGATTCTCCAGCTTTACTAGATCCTTTGGTAACATTTTTATTGTACTCCAAGACACATCAATGTCCCTTAACCTTTTAAGGTTTCCAATGGTTTCAGGTAACAGAGCTATTCTTGTCCCCTAAAACAAACTTCCAATGATTCAAGGCTTCCGATGGTGTCTGGCAATTCTATTATTCCTGAAAAGTATAAGTCCAACTCTTTTAGCACCATTAGTCTCCCAATAGAGCTTGGAAGGTACTCAAGCAAAGGACAATGTCTCAGACATAAAAGTTTCAGGTTCCCTAGCTCCCCAATTGATGGATGCAATTCCTTAAGTCCAACATTCTCTATGATCAGCTCTGTCAAAAACTCTAGACCACCTATTAAGTGTGATAGTAACTGTGGTCGTGCAGGCACCTCACGTTGCCTAACGATGAAATCACCATTGGAGATTTCCAAGAATTTTAGGTGCTTTAGCTTGTAGATGGACCTATCCATCCCTTCCAAATTTGAGCAGTCTTTGAGAATCAATATCTCTAACTGTAAGAATGTAGAGAAATCAAAGGTTCTTTTTAGACGTTTGCAATCTTCAAGATGGATAACTTTCAAATTTTTGGCTTCCTGTTGAAGACATACATCACGTTACAGCAGAAGAGTAAAAATCACTTAATAGAATGTTAGACAAATGAGAGAGAAAAAAATGTGCACTTAGACAACTACCATGAAGATACCCCATCCAGCCCAATCTTCGTCAATTTGAGAACTTGAGAGTTTAAGAACAACTAAGTTTTTGAGATTTAGGTCGGTTGCTTCAAATCTCAAAGGACAGTTAGTCCAAGATATCCATCTCAGCTGCTGGAGAAGATCTTTGAAGTCTCCCTCAAAGTTTCCCCCTTGCAATTGGAGGTACTTTAAGTTGTCTGCTCTTGCAAATTGATCAGGTGTAAAACGACAGCCATCATCTAATTTCCCAAGTTCCAGTGCAATAACGCTCTCACCGACCTAAATATTGGTAATTTAAATAGAAGATGTTAACTTTTAAAGATAGTAAGTTATGATTGGAAACTTGAAGGAAGACAAAAGCTACAGTTATGGTGAAAATTTACCTTTTTTTTCCTTAATGCATCTAAAGCATATTTTGGAAACCATAGTCTGCTAGGTTCTGCTGGAAATCGGCTTCCTAAGGCTGATAGCTTTGATTGAGCAATCATCCTTCCAAGATCTCTCAACTGATCATGCATCCATAACATGCCATCATCGCGTACCTTAATCAAGGATCTTTGGACAAGACTTGCAATATTATCATCTGGGTAGAAATCACAAGCCTCCCAAAAATAAAACCAATATATCTTCTCTTTATCATTAAGAGACATGCTATATCCAAAAAAATCTGTTGTTGCTTGTCCTTTAATGCTCGGTAACTTATCATTAATGCTTCTTGGACATTCTTGTCAGGAGCCTCCTTTAGTTCCTCCAATGTAAACTTCCATATCCCAATGGCTTGGTTATAAAGAGAAGACCCTATGACCTCGAGTGCTAAGGGAAGTCCACCTGTAGTAGCAACAATTTCAATTGATATTTCATGGTACTCAGGTGGTGGCAAGTCTGTTTCAAAGGCATGCTTACAAAAAAGTTTACGAGAATGCCATTTATCCATCTCCTCCATTGCATAGAAAAAGTACTCTTTATCATCTTTGTTTGGCAAGAAGTCGATGTTCCTAGTTGTAATGATAATTCTACTTCGAGAACCAAACCAATAGGACTTTGCTGCTAATTTTAGGAGATGGTCTCGCTTCTCCACATCATCAAGGACAATAAGGACTTTTTTATCTCGCAACCTTGAACTAATTATGTCAATGCCATGATCAATATCAGAGACTTTGATAAAATCAAGATTGAGAGTATCTAATAAAATCTTCTCTTGTAACTTTACCCAATCATCAACACTCTCTGATCGCCGAATATCTCTTAGAAAGCATCCAGCATCAAAACGGGAAGATATCTTCTTGAATACAGCTTCAGCAAGAGTCGTTTTTCCGATTCCGCCCAGCCATGTATCACAATAAATCGGACTCCAGGTAATCCTTCTTCTAACAACTTCGTAATATCTTCCACCGGCTTATCAATCCCAACCAAGCGATCAGACACACCAGTAACAACTTCATGTGTGGTGAGCCTTGTAAAAACCTCTTTTTTGATAAGTTCAGTAAGATCACTTAGGCTGTCAAAAGTATGAACCAAAAGATACATATTTCAGTTTTAAGTTAGGTGTTAAAAGAATGAACCTAAAAGGGCCTAGATTAATCGCTAGGTGAAAAACATATAAAAATTACCCGTGATCCTTCAAGTTCCATCCCTTAATTGTGGCGACTTTTTTAAGCGCATCTTCCCACGGCTTTACAGCAACATCACCGAGCTTGTTCTTATGCTTTTGCAGGGCAGTGGTGTACACTTGTGATCGAAGCTTGACGTCTCTACTAACGTCAACGTCGACGAAGATGGGAAAAATCACTTTTTTTGTGTCGATGCTCGATGTTTCCCAACAGTCTATCATCTTGGCAAGTTCACGGAGGCACCACTTGCTGGAAGCATAGTCCTTAGTGAAAATAGGGATGTAGATTTTTGAGTTGGTTATAGCTCCTAACAGCTCTCCTTCAATTACCTTCCCTTTCTGCATCTTTTCATCATCTCGAAACACGCGAATTCCGGCACGTGTTAGGCTTTTATAAAGAACATCAGCAACAGTGTAGCGGCTGTCAGGTCCACGAAAACTGAGGAACACCTCAAAGTCCCTGTCTGATTCGATGTTAGGATTATCAGTATCATGTGGTGTTCTTTCACTTGTATTTGTAGATGGAAAAGGTTTATGGCGGGATTGCTTTTTGCTTCGTGAGAATAGCCAGAGCGTCGACAAGAGTGTCGCGGGAACAACAGTAAGGAGAGGATTCATAGTTCAAACTTGGGAGGGAGCTATACAAGTTACAAGTGGAGAATGTCTATGAGAAAAGCAGAAGGAATGGTGACAATTAATAGTCTATAGGTAAATGGCCATTTGCAATTTTTCCATGAAATGTCCTGGCAAGGGGACCCAGATCATGTGATAATTTCATAGAAAATACGTTCTACTTTGTCTCTTGCTTTGGCCTACTTCATAGGAGGCCCCGTTAATGCCTAGACTTTCTTATTAAAACAAAGATAACATATCATCATAATAATTCTGACCACTGTAACGCATTTTGCATTGGACTGATTGGACGTAATGTGTTAATGGCCCGGTTTGCTTTGCACGTCACGCTGCAGTGCACATCATTTCATCTTGGCAAAAAGACCTCACAATGCTACCTTCGCAGCTTTAATTTGAAATTTTAACTTTTGACTATAGAGGAAAAATTGAAAGTTATTTCCAAGACAGGATCAGTTTCTTGGTCATTGACACGTAGAATTTAGAAGCTGAAATTTAAAACATTTGTTTTTTTTTTAAATTAAATAAATTAACCTTTTTTAAAATCAGATCTTTTTTGTTTTTTGGAAAAAAGTTCAACCCAAAATTGTGCTTCCAAAATTTATAATCAATATTACATAATTTAATTAAAATTAATAGACACACTAAAAATTAAAAAAAAAAAAAGAAGATAAAACTAAGTAAACAAACTATAATGATTTGACTCCAAATTTTAAACACATGGATACTTCCAGGACAATATTACTATTATTCCTACCCACAGGCCCAAGTCGTTAGCTATATATAATTTTTTTAACTTCACCATATCTAACTGAGGTAAGGTTTGACGTCCCCCTTCGATGCATATTGTATTACCAGAAATTTAGATGAATGTGTTATAATTTTTCGTATACGAGAATCTACCGCTTGCTTTAATATCGCGTGGGATTCACGTGTGACTACTTTTTATTTTTTAGTTTTGCTTTTTTGTGTTTTAATTGGCAGGCTTAAATTGTATTGGAGGAATAGTATATGAATTACATATAAAATAACAAAAGAAAATATATAAATATATATATATTAGATCACAAAATGGGTTACTAGAGTATTAATACTTTTTACTTTTTTTTTTTTGAAAAGATGGATTTTATTAAACAAAATAAAACTATATCAATGAAATAGATCAATACAAAAGAATTGATTGTTAAAAAGTTAGTAATTCAATGAGCATATCTCTCCAAGTGTCAAAACAAGGTAGAAGTCTTGAAACAAAACAAGTAAAAAATTTTCGTCCTAACATAATTTTGTTAGGTTTTTTAATTTTAAGATTTTTAATTTTATTTTTTTATTCTCATTTTAAATCTAATTTTAATGATCTGAAGAGTGATAAAGAATCTACTTGACAAATTTAATAGCATGGGAGTGGTTCGAATTAAGATTAAGCCATCTACCACAAGCAAGTTCAGAACCAGGACCTACTGATCGATGGGTTTGAGTGTGGGATCCACATATTCAAGCTGAGTGTCGGGTTAAGGCCTATGGCCCGATTCAACCTATCTTTAAAAATAAAAGGAAAAATGAAGAAAATTATTAAAAAAATTAAACAAAAAAATACATGCAGATAATATTTAAAATTTCAAATATTTTCATGTGAGTAGTACTAAATATTTTATATAACATTTAATATATTGTTACTATTAAAACAAAAAAAATAATTTTATAATATATTTGGTTTTGTTTATATGAAGTTCTATATAAATTTAAATTTCCGTTTCATGATTAATTCTCATTCCACGATGTAGGATTAGTTTTTGCCTTCAATTTATCTTTTCATTTTCTAGAACTTTTTGTAGTCTCAAAAATCTAAGCAACATGCATACAATTAAAGTTGAATATAACTATGTTAAATAAACACACATTTTAACAATTTTTTATAGTTGGGATAAAAGTCAACAAATTTATATCAAATCCTAGTATTTAGATCCGGTAATTCCGTGTTCTCAACCTTAGAACAATAAAATTATGATAATCGTAGGATATAGTTTGTAATAATATAAGAAAACTTAAAAAGATCAGACTCATCAAAATTTAGTTCTTTCCGAACCCAAAAGGGATCAATTCTCGAAAAACATGTCTCGAGGCTGGGAATAGTAAAAATATTCTAATGACACCATTAGACTCATAATAATATGAGGAATCTAAAAATATCATTTTTATATTTTTTCAATAGCTAAAAATATTATATTTCGCACTTTTACGCATACTTTCTTTACTACCGATATTAATTTGTCTTGTCTATTATTCATTATTATTCACCTATCTCTACTTTTTCTTACTACCTATGCACCTATTACTTATATTTTTATTTCTAATACAACTTTATATCACTCACATCTCACATCTTAATCACTTTTCATTATAAAAAATACAAAATAAATTATACTCTCTCTCCCCCCTCAAGCAAAACTGGCCACACACACATACATACATCGAATTTTTTTCTTTTTCATTTTATTTAATTACAACTAATTTCCCTCCATAAATCTCTATAAATACCCCATCTTTCTCCATTTCTTTCATACAATTTATTTTTTTACCAAAACTCTCCCAAAATATCTCTATAAAATTCCTCTCCAAACTCTCTCTTCTCTTCACAAAACTACTGCCTACATGTTCCTACAACTAGCTCTCTTCTTCTTCAACAAATACATAATCTTATGTAAAACTTCTCATTTTTATTCTTCATGTCATGTAATTTAATATGACCATAGTGTATATTTACTAAACCTATGAGGTTATGGAAGTAATAATACGTTCATGTTTTGTTCTTATTCATGACTAAACTTTTATTATGTTATCATTGTTATTATGTTACTATATTGATATTATTGCTCATAACCTAATTATATATATATATATATGCATATGTATATCTATATCTATATCTATATCTATCTATTTTCTAGAGCATACAGCTCACTAATCTAACATTTTACTAGCATGCTATTACTCTTATTGCACTTATTATGCTTTTTCTTTTCCTTTTTTTTTTAAACTAATCAATTCTTAGTTCAGGATGCCTTAATGAAGCTGAGGCTCTCAATACTTGATCTTATTATTATGCTTCTCATATCTCTTTCTATCTTATTATTTAGTATTCTTCTCTTTCTCATAACTATATATTTATATTCATGCATAACCATATTGATATTGTCTCAACAAAAATGTAAAAGAATTTTTCTTAAATAAAGAAAAATAAGATTAAACTCTATTTTAGAATGGATTTTTGTCACTTAGCAAGGATTTTCCATCTAAGACTTAGAGATTGTTTTTAATAAATTCTTTTCAAAAACTTAGATAGACTCATCATGAATTTTTAAAGTATTAATGATAAAGATTTCTTCAAGGATATAGCTAAATGAATACATGCTTTCATTTCAAGATGGTAATATGAAAATTTTGGTTTAAAATTTTAATGTTGATAACTCTTTACTATACAAATTTTTCATAAAAACTTATTTATAAGAATATTTATCAACTTCATAGTGAACACCAAGAACTAGACAAGTTATCAAAGTTAATATAAAATCCACTCACTAGTTTATAAACCCATTTAGAGAAATAAAATTGGCCAAGAAAAGGAGTTTTAAAAATGATAAACTTATTTTCTAAGAAATAGACGAACATAAATATGGAGAGAAAATATACATGTAATACAACTCGAGACATTAGAGACTATCAACAACTTAGTAAAATTTTTTAAAACTCTATTATTCAATCACCAGAAATAAAATTTGTAAACACCTTAAAGAACCAAATTTTATTTGAAAAATTAATTTATCATTGATGAATTAGGGAATATAAAAAAATAAAATACTTATTTATAATAACCCAAGAGTTCATAGTTTCTATTCCAATAACTTAAAGAAAAATTTGACAAAATCCAATTTTTCAAACCCATAAGAGAAGTTGTTTTACGAAAAATAATTGTTGATACAACACCAATAGCATCATCCATAAAATGAGTCTATTTATGTATCAAAAAGATTTTTCCTACCATATACATATCTATATTTTTTCTTAAATATCTTTGGGTCAAGACAAGTTTCAAAATTTGTGTTGTCAACTGCTGGAAAATTCATGGTGATTCTGTACCGAACCATTTTGGGACCCAAATGACATTTTATGATAAAAATAACCTTAAAAATAGATAGATCTTTTCGGTGGGTAAAAAACGACATATAATATGAATTTTGAGTTAAAATGAGTAAGTTATGACCATTTTAAGTTTGAATTTCCACTAATCCAAATTTTACCACAAATAGAAGATAGAGTTAGAAAAATTTAAGTAGAAATTCTATGAAATACTCATCTTTGATATTTCTTTTGCCTAGGAACCGAGGTGGGCGACATGTGTTATCCCAAAGACTACTTTGACTAGGGGAACTATCATCAAGTCATGGCCGAGCGAGTTTACTTTCCCTATTTTTCATACTCATGCATTATGCTTGTAGTTTAGTAGCAATAGAAATAGGAAAAAGATAAAATGAAAAAATGCATGTGATTCATAATGATTGGTGAATTCATGTTAAACATATCGAGTCTTGAATTGTTTATAATAAATCGTATGCTTTACTACCATGTTAAAGTGTCTAAATATTATATGATTATCCTTAAAATAATATAACTAAATGCTAGACTCTTAATAAAATTGAATCATGCACTTCACGAATCGAGTCACATTACGTTCGCTATTATACATTTGGTGAGAAAAGTGTATAATAGTGGTGATCGGCATAAACGGTAGTATCTGCATGGACGAGTAGTAGCCAGCAAGATCTACATGTTTGTGGTGGCGAATAGTAGCCGGTAAAAACTATCAAATTTATTTGTTGGATGTAATTGGTCTGTATAACCAACCCTGAATAAATGGCATAAATTCATTCAACATATGGTTCCTGGAAAACCATATGTCTTGTATGCTCATGTGTTTGTTGCATCTAACTTGCTTGAATAATTAAACGTGTTTGATATCTTTTGTTCCGAATATGGTAAATCAAGAATGTTCTCACTAAACTAGTAACACTTACATCCTATAGACTTTCTTATGCGCAGGATCATGTGCTTTTGTATCCACAATTTCTGTTTATCCGCATAAGTCATCTTTTGGGAGGAATGCAATCATAGACCTAGATCAGACTTCCTTTAAAATCTTTTGATGAAGTTGTTTAAGTTTTATTTATAAAGACTTAGAATTTATGATTTGATCCTTGGAGATTTTAGGGCGAATGCCCCTAAGGCTTTTGTAATGAACTTACAAATTATATGAAGTGGGTTAATATTTATCTAGATTCTTGCATGCTTTGTATTACTCCCCAAACTACATTTCCCACCGGCATCTCCTATTATCATGTTGTGCACCTTACATATGATATCAAGACTTTTGCGTGACTAAAGTAGTCATTCTTAAGTCTTAGTATCGTATGTAGAGGACTACCAAGTCTAAGGTACCATTTGGGGTGTGACAGACTCATTTGCAACCCTAATATCACAAGTGTGGTTCTAGATTAAAAAAGAAAAATTGAACCCTCAAATCAATGGGTCCAAATGAAAAAGGATGATTCCTACCTTATATTAATGTTCAAACATATTATCCAATTCAAACACAAGTCATTTCAATTAAAGTCTAGTAGGAATGGACACTATACGTTTGAAAATTCAGTTACAATGATCACATGTGTACAACATAACTATCGTGCTACATGTGATATAGGAAAACAACATGTACAGGGATGATAAGGAGAGAAGTGTATAGGAAGGGGGAGCAATCAAACTCAATAGACTTAAACACACATGTGACAGACGATGGAGCTAAACCATGTCACCTTAGCTTAGAAAATTAAGTAAAAATCAAAATTAGGCTTGAAAACTTTTGGATCAAATCTAGTTAAGTATAGACACCCAACTAGCATAATTTAACTTTTATTAGGAATGGCATAGTATGTTCCTATCAACTGGAATTTAGTCATTATAGCTTATTCTTTGATTAGTATCAAAACATTTTGGATGAATAAAGGAATTGTGTAAAAAGATCGAAGAAGGTAAGATTTTGAGTATTACGCATTTTTGCTAAATAGCAAGACATGCAGTGGCAGCCTTTGAATTTGGGCATTAAATTTAGTTTCTCTTGTCTAATACTTGAAAAGAAAAATGCTAAGTTCATTCATTTTTTCAATTTTTCTTGACCTAACACATGTTTAGCATTTTCATAGTGAAATAAAACCAACATTTAACCCACTTCACTGGTCTTTATGAATTTTTTAATTGAGTAGCCTAAGTGCTGAACTGATGTCATCTAGGTTGAGTTTGGTTCTAGCCCAGTCCTTAATGGTATTGAAGATAACGATATAGACTTGCAACATGATAAAAAAGATATTATATGTTCTTTAATAGGATAAGAAAATTCATATACAGGTAGTTATCATAGATTTTTTTGTATGAATATTGTGTCAATAAAAACATAAAACAAGTTAAACTATTCAAAATAGTGAGTAAAACATATCAAGATGATATTTGTATTTCACACGAAATAACAATAAGTTAAATGGCTAATTGTTGTTACACTTAATTACTATTATGTAGATTCATCATTACTACATCTATTTCTAAACCATATGAAATGAAAATGAAACAACAAATCAATCATACTAATCTAATATAATTTAAAAGTTGAAAGGATTGAAAGCAATTTGGATATAGAATATATGAGAACATATATATATATATATATACATAAATAAACAAAATATAAAAATTAAGGTATAACGACCTAAACTAATGATTATTTACAACCTATTGCATGTTTACAATTGAACATAGTAGGGATGCTAAAGGCTTGAAATCTTCTAATGCCCATATCAAATAATCATCAAACTCCAAACACATATACATAATATTGACTCAAAATCAATATATATACAGCAATCAACTCCATAAAAACATTAAAACAGCCACAAACACACATAGAAATAATATTAGATGGCTTAGAAAGCTCATCAACCAGACTAATACTATCTACGACAAGACAACTAAAGGATTCATATCATATTATATCATAACACACTAACAATCCGTTCACTTGATATGAATAGTTATTCATTCCCTCTTCATTCGCCATAAAGTCATTATTACGTTGTTTACTTGAGGAGAATGATAATTTATAATGAGTTGCTATTATGTAAAATAATGAATAGCAATGCATATCTTGATACTCATAAATTTCCATACATTTTTAAACTTTATTATAAATGCTATTATATTAAAATATCACTTATAAAATTTTCCTTTAGTTTTTCGTAAGGCAGTATAAATATTTTACTTGTTTTACTTTTTGTAATAAGTGAACATTGGAATAGCCATTATAACTCTAAGATATTCCAGTTGAATTGGCATTTCATTCTCCTTATATTCCATATGGCAAAGTGAACGAGCCATAATCTATAAAAGTTTTAACTATGAACATATACATATTATGAGTCCCTCTCTCTAAAGAACTAGCAAAGTAGCCAATTGGATAACTTTGTCCACCAGCATCCTTTTCATAGTCCACTATAATTTTGTATATAGAAAAACAAACATTATAGGAGAATCGCTTATACTTGAAAAAAATGAAATAAATAAGCCAAAGCATAATATTGTATACTATAAATACATGTGCATGAATAATCAATTACAAATTCATATACATGTATAATTTACTCCAACAAAAATTAAAAGGGATAGCTCAGTACTTTCTACTGTGATTCACACATAAGTATATACACACACATACATACCAGATATCCAATACTCTCCAATAACCATAACGTTGAAACCACCTAAATCTACGCCAATAATTCCGAATGCAACTCTACTCGAGACAAGGTCATATAAGGACCATCGGATTACCACGCTAAAGAAATTAGAATCTACTTACCTAATATTAGTAGCCACACTTAAAAGCAACAAGCAATTCTTATAGTAAGATAGTTAACTAATTAGTTTATAATTCTATTCTAAGTAAACACAAGTGGAAACAATTAATGCACATACTTGAAAGGTATTTAAGATCATCTGACATCCGTTAAGTTCCCTCTTGCATATTTGTCTTAGATACTTCTACACAAACTAACTTATGGTCATTGATTGATTATTTGATATGTAAACTTAAGTAAGATGTTATACTAGACATAAGAAAGTAGTAATTCTTAAGAACTTAGGAATCTAGATAACCTTAGGAGTACATTTCGTTTCATGACAAAATATTGAGATTGGTATTGTTATATGCAATTAAGTGTTTCCAATAAAATTGGGTTTTTAATTCCAGATACTATATCAGCTACATCATTACCTTGTTTATTGTTTATACTTGTTAGGTATTATTATTTGAAATGAACTAAACAATATCAAACGTTAATTATTTGTTGCATGTGCTTGGTTGAGTCTCGTAAACAAGAAGTACTGGTTTATTAGTACGATGCTCTGATGATTTGTGCATGTCGTTGTCCTGAGTAAAGTTACACACAGAGAGGATTTCGATGGACTAAGAGTTGTACGAGTATAGTATCTAGGGTGTTGGGAAATACTAAACACCAATATATACAAGTATCTCATATATATATATATATAATATATTTTGTTATGGAGTCGTGAGTTACTTCGAGTTTAGGATTAGGCGCTGTCGAGCCCGAATTTTGTCTCTTTTCTTCTAAAGGTCCTGATTTGTATCAAACCCGGCCCATTTGACACGAAATACTCAATAAAGAACCAGTAGAGTTATCATAAAAAAGTTCGGTATTTTGAAAAGTAATTTGATTGGAGTCACCATCGACTAAGGCTAGAAAAAAGTGAATTAGAAAACCAAATGGGTGGTTTGGATTTGGTTTCCAATTTGGCCACTAGTCTACGTGAAAAACCATAAATCGATGGATCCGGAGGCTACTATTTTAAAACCTAAACGATTATCTAGGTTTTGGGTGGGCTTTAGAAATTTTAAAGATAAGGGCCAAAAAGGAGTTAATTTTGGATTTTTCAACTTTTTAATTATTTTAGTCTTTTTTGAAAAAGGGTTTTTATATTTACAAAAATATTTTTTTTAAAAAAAGATCCTAAAAGCTTTTTATTTTTGTGACCATCCCGCAGGTGCCTATGTATCAACTAACCAAAATCAGGTCCCTGTAGTTTGTTTTGATTTTTGTAAAATTTTCAATTTGTTTGCTTTTTTTAATTATGAAAATCTACCAAGTTTAAGTGATTCACCATTTTGATTTTTTTTTAAATTTCTAAAGAAATCTATATTTTTTCATCTTTTGTTTTTGAAAACTCCTAAAAAAAAAACTATTTTTGGAAAAGCCCATTTATTTTTGTTTTTGGTATTTTTAGAAAATAGCTAAGTGATATTATACATGGGCTAGGAAAATATTTTTTTAATAATTTAATATTATACTAAATATATATATATAAGGGCAAAAGAGAATTTTTGTTGATTTTCGTAAATTTTTTAAATTTTTGATAAAAATAAAAGAAATAATTAATAATAATAAATTATATCAAAAGTTAACCAAATGACAAACATCAAATTTAGCATAGATTATCTAAAAGAGATCTAAAAGATACTATACTCATATTTTTTTTAATAACATTATACTAAATACATGCATAGAAAGAAGGTAAAAGGGAAAAAAATTGATTTTATAAGAATTTCTCTTTTTTAATTTTTTTGATAAAATAAATAAATAATAAAAATATTTACAAGAATGATTTTCTATATCGATCATTCATATCGTAAGTATGTATCAAATTCAGCATATATCATTAGAAATCTAAAAGGAAATAATCCTAAAACTATACTCAATTTTTTTTTTCATAATTTAACCTAAAGTCTTATTTACCAATTATGTTAAACCTATATCATAAAATTTTATTTAAATATGATATTAATATGGTATGCATATCAGATATCTACACATACACATATATAATTTTTATTTTCATTTTCTTTATTATTTTTTTATATTTCTTATTGCAAGTTCATATAATAATTACAATAATAATAATAACAAAACAACAACAACAATAATAATAATAATAACAACAACGACAACGACAACAACAACAACATAAATCAAATGAGAACCCAAGGGTACTAATTAATTCAAACCTGGCGTTGTGTTGATCAGCTTCGGGTCCAACGAGTTCGAGTGGTGGTTTTCGGATATGGTAGTGGTGTTGAGAAGTGGTGGTGATCCTAGACAAGTTGGTGGCAGGATTGGGTTAGTGGTGTTGATCTGGATTGGGATGGTGCAAGTGGTATGGCTGGGGGTTTAAGTGGTGTTGGTTGTAAGGTCGATTTCTAATTTTTGGGTTTAGGTTGATGAGAGGTGATGCGACCATGGTGGATGGCTTTGCGAGGTTGGAAACTAATGTGGTAGTTCTGGGGTTATGTGAAGACAGTGGTTGTTGGACTGGTGGCAGAATGGAAGTGTTCCGAAGTGAAGGGTTAGGTCTTTTTCTAACTGGATCTCTCTGGTTTTTCTTGTCCTTAAGTTCGGATCTCTCTAGTTTTTTTTTTGTTAGTTTTTTTTTCGAACTTGCTTTGCATGGAGGAGATCGGGTTTCTATTTATAGAAGTTGGGGAAGGAAATGGAGGGGCGAGTGGTAAACGCAACCATTAATGGCTGTTACGAAGCTTAAACATGGCCATTAATAACAACCATTAATGGTCGAGGGTTTCGAACCTTCGAAAGGTCGAAAATCGGGAGTCAAAAATTTCACACCAAAGCATCTGATTTAAACACATTAAAAAGCCACATTTAAAACTAAAAGACTGATCTTCTTTGCAAAAATTGAGCTTGAAATGATCTCATTCGAGCTCTAATAGAGCCTCAAAGCTTTAATAATGGTGGATGGGGAGTTAGGGACGATGATGCATGTGACACATGTGCACGTCTCCCTAGGCACGTGAGCAAGTTGCTAGCGTGTGCATTGCACACACCAAAAATAAAACTCTCTTATGCGCACTCCAGTCGGATCGAACTTTGGCCTTTTACCTCTCACACACAAGCCTTGGACCAACTGAGCTAAGGTCATTCTTGTTAATATGCTCATTCAAAATGATCTTGAATTATTTAATTCAGGCCGAATGTAATTTTCATGAAAATAGGCCAAAATCGATACGGGTCAAAGATCCAAATTAACTTCTAAATGCAACCCAAAATATTATAAGACCAATAATAAGCCCTACTTATTTTATTCTCTTTTTTCATTATATATATTTTATTTTTTCATTTTTCCATTTTTTCATTTTAATTTAAAAGTTTATATACTAAAAAAGATAGGGTTTTTTGAATTTTTGAATTTTTAATTCTTATATTCTTTTTTAATTTTGTATTTTGTATTTTTTTTGTTAATTTTCAATTTTTATTGTATTTCTTTATCTTTTTACAATTTTTATGATTTTATGATTTTTGAATTTTTTTTATATTTTAAAAGGGGACAAAAATGGGGTGTCAATAGGTATGAATAGCCTAGGTTATGTTGGCTGATAGTTAAAGTTGCGGATATCAAAATTGTGATTGTTTCATTAATGCTATGATGCATGTGAATGTGTGCGATGGTCGTCCATGCGTATGCGTTTGCGTTTTTGGTATTCTAGGCTCTAGCTTAATCCTTTTTAATTTTTTTTTTAGAACAGGTGATGAACTAGTGGTTTTTTATTTGATTGGTTATAACATTTACATGGACTACAGGAAAGACGATAGTGGAGCTGACTTTTCCAGCTGATTATTAGATAAATATAAATTTGATACAACTAGAGTTGTAGACTCCTGAAGTTTATATAGTTACTATGGTTCTTTTATATTATAAAACTTTTCATATGATGTTTCTAAGTTGGATTTAAGTTGGTGCTTGGTTTATGCTAATTTAGTTTTTAGATGTTTTCATTAATGACGTTAATGGATATGATGAAATCTTATTTAATGTGAGATATTAGAGTTATATTTGGTTTTTTTGTGGTTTAGCAGGATCTAAGCTTTAGTGTGTCCACTTCTAGTAAGGACACGTGGTGAACCAATAACATACTAAGTTTAGGGCATTAAATTTGTTTTATCTCAATTTCAACGTTTTGATATGAAAGAGAAAATTATCGAAATAAGGATAAATTGCATGAACCTGTCCTGAAAGCTTTAGAAATGGCATAAACCCCCAGGTTTTTTAAAAGTCAGCATGTACACTTCCTAAAAACAAGTAAATTGCATAGACCCTCATTTTTTTTTTCTAAAAGTCAACACTTGTACCCTAAAAAATTAACGCGATAATAATATGTAATTTTTTTATTTAGTTCTTATGTATCATTACATAAAATATATTTAAATAATAAATGTTTCGAAAAATATTAAAAAATTTATTATCATTATTTTTGTAGAGTTAATTTTTTTAGAAAAAGAAAAAAAGAAAGATAATTGTTGTTTTTCTTCTTCTAGAATTGCACTTTAGCATGAAAGAAATATATTAGAAATGTTTTTTATTGAATTAAAATACACCTAATGACATTATTTTTCACTAAGAATGTTTTTTGTTAGAGTTGCGCTTTAGATGCCAAGTTTGAAGGGAAAAAAAGAAATAAAAAAAAATTTTACATTCTTTAATATTTAAATTTTAAAATATCTTTTGAAACATTTATTAGTAAAAACATATTATATGTATCATCATGTTAGTCTCTAGGAGTGTAATGTTGACTTTTGAAAAAATTGGAGGTCCATACAATTTTAAAAGATTTTAGGAGAGGTTAGTGCAATTTACTTGTTTTTAAAAGGTATATGTGCCGACTTTTAACGAACCTGGAGGTCTATGCATTTTCTAAAGTTTTCGTAGGGGATCATTGGTATTTACCCTAGAAAGAATTTAAATGTGTTTCATGGGTACTAAAAGAGAATTTTACATATATACTTATAGGACACATAGTATAGTATTAAATATAAAAAAAATATTATATAAACACATCACATAAAGTCGCAAGCAATAACCTAACCCTTGACCTGCCATTTGCCAAACCATATTTCATAATTCCTTCAATCCCATATAATATATTTATCTTGGAATCCACACGCTTTTCATTTACTAAACTGATTTTTGTAAATTAATTTACAAGCTTGTTGACTTTTACAATTCTTTATCCACCTTCAAACTAAGTCCCATGTTCTCTCTTGCTCTATTTTTTTTTTTTTTTTGTAAATTAATTTACAAGCTTAGTTTTTTGTAACTAAACTCTTTAGGACCTGCTAGCACCTCAGCTTTAAAGCTCTTTTTTGTTCTTGTGTCCCTCCATCTCCTTAAATTAATATAATCGAACACAGTAAGAACTGCACAAAAGAATGCAGGCCAGCAATCCTGAACCCTATACATGACAATTGATCTTTCCCTTGTTGATTTGCTGCTAATGTCATTGTCCTTGCAAAGCATAAGTACAACTCTATTTTGTTCTTTTCTTTCATTGTCCTATTCAATTTTTTGATCCACTAGATGCCAATAACAAGAACAATAGTAGGGCAACTTTAGACACTTCTTATTGTACAAATTCCAAGCACAATTTCCACTAACCAACAATAGCCCAACCAGAATACTCAACTGGTTCCCATACATTTTGACCTTAAACATCTAAAGCCAATGCATTAATATCTACTTTAGTCATCACCTAGATTTCCATAAAGTCACACCGATGGAATGAAAAATCATTTATACAATTTTAATTTCAATACGTTTTTGGATTTTTGAATCTAAGATTAAATGTGGATTCTTCAATTTCACAAAGAATAATTTCAATTTTTAAAGAAAATGAAAGAGGAAAAACATGGGGTGGATATAAGGAGAAGGACTTTCAGCTTCTTATTCCTCAGCTCTCTTCTCGACTCCTCTTTCTCCCTTAGCCTCTCTTGTTATTTTCACTTTCTACCCCTCTCTCTAAAATGGCAACCAACATCACCCGCACTAGCCTCCACTTTTGCCTCCACTGCGAATCCTACCATCGTCATAACCTATACACCACCTTAAACCTTCATGTACAACTTCCCTCATCATCACCAACCCTAAAAAAACCACTACCGATCACACACCCACAAACCCATCCTAATGCCTTCAACCATCTCATAGCGTTGTCAACACTTCTAAACACACCATCGCAGATGCCCTAACTTCCACTACCCAAATACCATATCGCCAACCCATCATCATTAGAACCCACTTCACTACTGGACCCAACCATCCTCCCCACCACTTAAACCACGCACCACCAACGACATCAACACCACACCCAATAAGAGATCACATGATTCCACATTCATTGGTACTAAAAACCAATCATCTAAGAAGGGATTAACTACAAGATGTTTTATGGTATTAAAAAACACATAAACACTAAAAATGTTTTTACCTAATCTGCCTTCTTTTTTGTTGAAAGAATAGTACCTTGGTTTAACACTCTTTGTTCATGCCATGTTGGAATGGTTACCTTGGTTCAAAATTCTTTTGGAAACCTACATAACAATTATTGAAGTTTTATTAAACAACTCAAAGTTAGGGAACCTTTAGGTGCTAAAATGAAAAATAAGAATAGAAAGAAGGGGCAAAATGACAATGTCTTGACCTTGGTACATAACTAGTTAAAACGAAAAGCAATCCAAACAAACCCAAACAGAAATCACAATGTGCATACCTCTAATCTCAACTCCAAAACATGATGGACACCAATGGCAAGAATTTATGAAAGTAACATTTCTCTTTATAGAGGCTAAGGTTTAGAAATTTGGGAGAGTTTGATATAGACAAATGAGGGAATGAAAAGTGAAAAGAAAGAAAGAGAGAGAGGAGAGGCAAGTTTTTTTTTTTTTTTATTCTAATATATTTGGTTATTTGTTTCATTAAACTACATGGTTTTATTAGAAACATAATAAAAGAATACTATTAGAGATGGATTAAATCTGTCTCTGAATGCCATGTGCACTTGTCTGCATATTACTAAATCAGAGAGAGATTTAATTTGTCTCTAAAAGTATACATGTGTTATTTTAATTTTAGAGAAAAATTTGAGACAGAATTTTAAAAACAAAATATAGCGCCAAAGAAATTTCTCCTTCCTGCTATATAATCAGAGATAGATTTGCAACAATCATAATTTTCTTGCAAATCTCGACAGTCTATCGCAGATTCCATTTTTAAAACGTAAATACACTACATAAATATCTCCTTTATATTTAATCGCAAATGCATCGCAATTTTGATGCTCATTAAATTATTTAGAGATAGAAATATTTCATCGCAGAATTTTTGTTTCTAAAAGCCAATTTTCTTGTAGTGTTTTACCAACTTCCCTCTCAAAAACACAAGGCTTCCTAACAATTCTTTAAAATTTAAAGCTTGTTCCATCACCTTTAATGTATCAAAGATTCTTAGCATATTTTCTTAAGAAATAACTACGCTTAAAGAGGATAAATGGCAGATGGAAAAGAGAAGAAAAGGTTATTTAAGGTATTTAAGAGTAACATTTTGAAATTTGAAGTCTAAAAGGAAAATCCCTTTATTTGTTAATCTTTTACGAAAATTCCCTTCTATATATATTTATTTAGTTAGGATGTTTCGAAAAGAATAAACAAGTAAGGTCCTAATTTTGCATACTTTAATATATGTAAAAATTGGAGCTTATGACACGTTTGGTTGATGGGATGGATCTAGGTTAGAATAAAATTACAATTTTTAAAAAATAGAATAGAGAAGTAATAGTTATTTTTTATTGTTTATTTAAAAGATCTCATGGATAGGTATGGAAATATGTTTGACAAGTTTAATAGAATAGTTATTCTTTTGATCCTGTAAAGGAATTGCAATTCCTCATATTGTAATAATAATAAAATAATTTTATAGAATAACAATGTTTTTCAACCATAGGTAAAATTATATTTATAAAGAAGGAAGAGTTTATTTATTTAAACCTTATAAAGTTTACTAAACATGTCAAATAACTGACCATTAATAAGCTCTTGATGAATATTAGTGACAAATAGACTATAGAGAAGGTCTCTTTCTATATTGTGTAAGAGTATTCAATGATGAATGGAATAATGTAAGAAAAGGATATATATATATATATATATATATATACATAGCATGTAGGAGATCCTTACTGCTTTTTATCTTTGTTTTAAGGAATAATGATAAAAATAGTATTTGAACTTTCAAGAAAAAAAAATTAGATACTTAAAGTTTGGTTTTGAACAATTGGATGCTTTATACTTGAAGTTTAGCTTTGACAATTTTAATACATAAACAAACTTTTCATAGACTTTTGTCATGCCTTATTTCACTTGCTTCAGGTATTGAAAAAAAAGTCAACGAAAACTTCATTTTTATACCAAATTATTCAAAATCAAATTTAAAATACCTATTATTATTATTACTATTATTATTATTATTATTATTTTACAAAAATTTAGGTATCATTTTCATTATTAACTGTTGTTTTAGTAACGTCTTCTACCCATTGCCTTTTCTTTCCCCTCTCCTCATGCTTTTCAACTGAAAGTTTGAAACAGATGTTCTGGTGGACACAATATCTAATTAATGAAACTTAAGCCAACAGGATAAAGGTTCGACAGGAACACACACCAACTAACTGTCATATTATCTGATTTAGATATATATTTATATTTTTGTATATATTTAATCTGTATCGATATTTTATTTGTATATAATTTATTTGATCAGTTCATGAGTAAAAAAATTTATTTTTTATCTATATTTATTTTTTAATAAATAATTTATCTAAAAATATTTATACCGTTCGTCCACGAAACAAACCGAAATTATATGCTCATCCATGAACTTGTTTTTTCAAACAGTTCAGACGGATAAAAAAAATTAGGTCCGAAGACCGAAGAGGCTAGGGTTTTAGCCTTGCGTACCCTTACTAAACAACAAGACATAAGATGGTAACTTTGAATTTGTGGCATGAGAATTTGATTATTATTATTATTATTTTATGTTTCTTAACGCATACTCAGAATCTTCGGAACAAAGCAGTGGGTAGACCATTGTCCAAGCATGTAAAAATAGAGTCAACCAATAAAACAAAATCCACCATCTTTCTTCCCCTGTATATTTCAAACTAATTTAAGTTGCAAATTGTTCGCTCTTAAGGATTTATATAATATATATTAATTGAATGAGGAATATAATAGATTAAAAAAAAGATAACATATCATTGAAGTTAAACTAACACTCATAATACTGTCTATCACTTATTGATTATCTTTTTTTACGTCTAGAAACATATTAAATAGTGTTAATAAAGAAGTAAAAACAATCATAAAAATTTCGATTAGATATTAAATTAAATACTTTAAAATCCGAGTAGTAAATTGAATTTTTATGTAAAGTTCATATGCTAAATTTAACGTTTTCTCTTAGCTTTATAAATAAACAAGATAAAGTTTTATCTTTTGGATGGACTAACTTTTTATGTGATAATTTCACAGAATATACATTCTACTTCGGCTCTTGCTTCGGCCTATTTCATTGGAGGCCCTTCTGATGCCTAGACTTTTCCTTTTTCTTTTTCCTCTTTTAGTAGCCAAAAGAACAATATTGTACTAAGATGACATATCATAATTTCGGTTAAAAGGTACTCCAAAGTATTAGCTAAGATATAAAAAGAATTCATGAAACGATTAAGAAATTTCTCTATTTAATTTCTTAACAAATATATTTATATAGCATTAATATTTTTCTAATATTAAATGCTAATTGTTTCTTCTGTGGTTAGGAGAAGTTCCTTTCAAAAACTCTTTTTTAACTCCTTTTGCCGACACAATAATGGTGACCGCATGTTATGAAGACTATCAACAAAGTGAGAAGGATGAAAGTCATTGGCTTTTTTTTTTTTTTTTTTTAATTTCCAAGAAATTGCCTGCTTGGTTAATGAATAACGATGACATGCGTGATTTCGACGAAATTCGTGTGGAAATAGCTTTGTTAGACGCGGCACGACTACAAGTCTACAATGTGGGATGTCCATGTAAAAACGAATAACTAAACCGCGTTTGATTTGTACATGCCGTAAAATATAATGGCATGGGATAAGAATGTACTAAAAATTATAATCAAATTCATAAAATAGGGATGGGTGCGGCTCACTTCAATTTTTCTTTTAAATTTAAACTCGATAATATGATTCAACTAGCAATTTTTTTAAATCGAGAAAAAAAGAGAGAGTTTGATTCAGCTCAAACCATTTTTTTTCCCGTCATTCTTAACATAAAAGCACATTTTTATTGATGGTCGAATGATAGCTATTGTTATAAGCAAATTCAACCAAAGGCAAGTGCACTTCCCAACTTCCCTTGAACTCTATGACACAAACCTGGAGCATGTCTTCCAAGGTTTGAATCGTTCGTTCTAACTGTCCATCGGTCCGTGGGTAGTAAGTGGTGATGAAATGCAACTTAGTTTCCATACACTTCTGTAAACTTGTCCAAAACTTTGACACAAACCTCATATCTCTATCTGATACTATCCCTATCGGAACTCTATGTAGCCTCACCACTTCTCTTATGTACAAATTTGCCAATTTGTCCATTGAGTAGGTCATATTCATTAGAATAAAGTATGCCGACTTTGTAAGTCGATCTACTATGACCTATATGGCATCATATCCAGCTGGTGTTCGGGGTAGACCACATACAAAATCCATTGTAATTTGATCTTATGTCCACTCCGGTATAGTCAATGGTTTTAGTAGTTCTCTTGACCTTTGATGCTCTATTTTAACTTGTTGGCATATCGGACATTTCATCATAAAGTTTGCCATATCTCTCTTTATGACATTCCGCCAATAGTGGCCCTTGAGATCTTGGTACATTTTCATTTCACCAGGGTGTATTGTATATCCCGAATATTGCGCTTCCTCCATAATTTCCTTCCTCATCTCTTTATCATCGAGGACACATAACCTTCCCTTCATCTTTACTACTTTCTCATCATCAACTTCAAAATCTGTGTGCCTTCCTTCTTGAACTTCTTGTTTGATCCTTTGAATCATATCATCGTATCATTGGGCTTCTTTAATCCTCTCTATCAAGGTTGCTTCCATAACCAAGTTTGAGATCTCCACTTAAACATCTTATCCAATAAACTCAATGCTTAACCTTTCAAATTCCTTAATCAATTCCTTCTTATCGGTTAACAATGTGGCAACCTCTCCATGGTTCTTTTGGCTTAATGTGTCCGCTACCACATTCACTCTTCTCGGGCAATAATTTATGCCAAGGTCATAGTCCTTTATTAGTTCCAACCATCTTCTCTGTCGCATGTTCAATTCATTCTGTGTGAATAAGTACTTAAGGCTTTTGTTGTCCGTGTAGATTTCACATCTTTGTCTATAAAGATAGTGTCTCCATAACTTGAGTGCAAACACTACAGTTGCCAGCTCGAGATCATGGGTCGGGTAATTTTGCTCATGTGGTTGCAACTAACGTGAAGCATAAGCAATTACTTTTCCATCCTGCATCAACACATATCCAAGACCATTTCTTGATGCGTCACTATGTATGGTATGAGGCTTTTCCGGGTTTGGCAAAACCAATATTGGTGCCGAAACTAACCGTTGCTTAAGCTCTTGGAAACTTTGGTCTCTTTTGTCTATCCATACAAACTTTTCATTCTTTTGGGTTAGTTAAGTCATTGCTTTGGCAATTTTGGAAAAGTCCTTCACAAAACTTTCGATAATAACCATTTAAACCCAAGAAATTCCTTACTTTCGTTATGGTCCTTGGCGGTTTCCAATCCATCGCCGCATTAATCTTTTCTGAGTCTACAGATATTCCTTCCTTTGATACCACATGACCCAAGAAAGAAATCCGATCAAGCCAAAAATCACACTTCGACAACTTGGCATATAACTTATGCTCCCTCAATATCTGTAATGCCATTTGCAAGTGTTCCTTGTGTTGTTCATACGTCTTTGAGTAGACAATGATATCATTAATGAACACTATAACACAGTTATCCAGCAAGGGCTTGTACACTCGATTCATTAAATTCGTAAAAGCAACCGGTGTATTTGTCAATCCAAAAGACATCACCAAAAACTTATAGTGTCCGTATCTTGTTCGGAATGCTGTCTTTGACACATTTTCGAGTTTGATCCTTAATTGGTGGTATCCCGAGCGCAAATCAATGTGTGAGAACACTCTTGCTCTTTGCAATTGATCAAAGAGATCATCAATCCATGGCAACGAATATTTATTCTTGATGGTGACTTTATTGAGCTCTCGATAATCTATACAGAGCCTCATAGATCCGTCTTTCTTTTAACAAACAACACCGGAGCTCCTTAAGGTGAGAGACTTGGTCTAGTGAATCCTTGGTCTAATAACTCTTGTAGTTGCTTTTGTAATTTCTTGAGCTTTACGGGTGCCATATGATATGGGGCCTTTATTATGGGCTCCGTGTTACCCATGAACCGATCTCGAAATTGATTTCTCTCTTTTAGGGCAATCCAACCAACTCATCCAGAAAAACATCCGGGAATTCATTGACGATAGGAATGTTTTCCAAAATAGGCTCTTCTTTCTCCATTTCCGTGTTACTATCGTAACTATCGACTCCATTTTTTGCTTCTTCTATCAACTCAAATGAGTACAATTGCTTCCTCCTGAGATCATAGACTCTCCAACAAACATTGCCTTTTCTCCTCCTTGGTCCAAAAATTCCACTTTCTTGTTTTGACAATCAATTTTAGCTTGGTAAGAGACAACCAACTCATGCCTAAGATCACTTCATACTTAGTCATTTCCATCACTATGAAATCACAGGTGGAAAGATGTCCTTGTATCATCAACGGACAATTCCTTAGCATCTCTTTTGTTGTCACAACACTTCTTGTAGGGGTTTTTATCTTAAAACAAGAGGTGGTTGCGATTATCAGTAATCGGTTTCCTTAGCCTAAGCTAGGTGTAATAAAGGAATGAGTTGCTCCATAATAAAAAAGGGCATAAGCATTTTGATGAGCTACTTGTATTTTTCCTGCGTTTTAATACGAGGGATTACTAAGCTCCTATTCAACAATCCTACTTATTCATAAATCTACAGCTTACATACATATATGCCATCTCTTATATTGCATGAAAGAAAGAAACGAAACAACTCAGGTTTAAGGCTAACCTATGACCAGGTCATAGCTGAAGTCTTCATCCTCCTTGAGGCGGCCAACTCTACTCCTTCCTCATCTATCTCATCACACATCCATTATCCTTCTATATTGTTAATTGCAAAGTTCGGAAAGCATGGGCATCGATGATCCAACTCGATTCCTGTTCCTACTTCCAATTTCGGACCTTATTGGGGCAGATCTACTAGATGATCTAGTTGAGGCATTCTTCCTCTGAGGGCACTTACTGACAAAATGCCCAACTTGCTTGCAAATATAGCAAGTTTGTTGCTTTCTTTGGGTACTTAGGCATCTTGTGACTTCGGGTCTCCACAGAAATAACACTTTCCTTGTAGTTGGGGGCACCTCCTTGGGTAGTGCGTCACTTACACTTTCACAGCTAATGTGTTTTGGTGTGAACTTTCCACTAGTAGCATTTCCTTTGAAGCTCCAATAGGTCAAAACCTTTATTGTGGGTGTGCGGAGCTTATCCCTCATGAAATCTTCTTCCGAAGACAGGTGCTTTCTTTTCCATAGATCTTGCCTTTCTTTTCTTGGCTCCTTCGATGATCCGAGCCTTTCAACTAGTTCTTTGAATGATTTTATATCGAACTCCTCCAACTTAACACGAGCTCCTCAACCAAGCCACTTAAAAAAACTTGCCTCTTAAGTTATTCGATTATACTTATAGGAATCCAGTGCATATTGTAGCAACCGACTGAACTTAGTTTCATATTGCTCCACAGTCCTCCTTTTTTGGGTAATATAAAGAAAATCAGCACTATAATGAACTCTCAAACTTTCAGGGAAATAGTTTTCTAGGGATTTTGTTTAGAAAATCCCATGTCATGGGTGGCATCAACTCATGCCTTTAGACTCCGTTAGACTCGGGCATTGAGACGAAGCATATAAGTGCCAAAGGTAATCCTCAAATGATGGACACTTCATAGGCATCAAATGATCTCTCAATCTGGGGTAACCATTCTTCAGCTTCATCTACTTCCCGAAAGCTCCATCAAAATACGATTACTCTTGATGAACTCAAGTAAAGAGTTTCCATATGGCCCTTATGGTGGCGGCGAGGAGGAAAGGCACAGTTTGAGATTGTGCACTTTTAGAGCAGGTACTTCCATTAAAGCTTTTGGCGTAGGTTGTGGTAGAGATGGCGTATGCTTGCACATTTTTCCTCAGAGCCTCTAACATTTGTGTTAGCTGCAAAGCATAGCTTTCAAGTTTACTTGTGATTCAATAGTAAGTGGATTTTGTGGAGGTGTAGCGGGTTGATTTGCCTCTTCCTTGGGATGGTTCTAGGCACTTTGCTCTTGGCGCCTTCTCCCTCTTCTTCGGCTATTTAGATTTTACTTCTTGTGAGATTAATATTTTCATTAGGTTTATTAAGTCTTTAAATAGATATAAGGGAAATCATGGAAATTTCATTGTATATAAACATAATCTTGAAATAAAAATTCATGAAATAGGTAAGGAAATTCGAATCAAGATTGAAATTCACATAAAACTTCTTCATTGAAATAGGAAATGGGTACAAGACCCTTACATAAAGGAAATCAAAACACAACACCATACTACAACAACATTACAAGGGAAAAAGAAAAAAAACAATACCTTTTTGCAAAGCACAAAATCTAGTCTACCCGACCTAACATTCTAGGCCTTTTACAAAATTTTCTATTGGACTATGTGGGTAAGCTTAGGTCTAACTCTTGACTTCCTTTCTTCCTTCCTCTTCCCTTCTTTCTTTCTACCAAATTTCACGGGGATAGTGCATCATTCGGGTTTCTACTCAATAAGCCCCTTGGCCTCTTTATAAAGTTGCGTAAGTATTGGTACACAGTCATCCTTCTTTTCCTTACAACTTCATTTACCCTTTTAGGTAGGTTTGCAATCACGTTTTCTCCAAGTATTCCATCATTCTAGGAGAACAACATTTGGTCAAGTCGAGAATCTACTTCAAAGGCAAGCTGTGTGGTCAGTTCCCGAGATACACTTCGACGATCGAGGGAGTAATCACTTTGCTCATAAGCATTCCTCTACAAGCGGGGTTCCATTGTGCCATCATCGGGTTCGACATTTATGACTGAGGGATTAGATGGTGCGGCATCAACCTCCATTGCCGAGGTAGTTTCTCGGTTTCTAGCTGTTAGTTGAGCCTGTCGCTTTTCATATTGTCGTCTATTTCTATGTGGATTGACTTCCTCTTTGGTCCACCATTGATCTTCCCAAGGTATGGTGGGTTCATTCTTGATAGGCGTCTCTTCCGAGTCTTCCTCCGGATCTTTTCGGCGTCCTCCTTGGTATCTTCTTCTTCTTCTTCTTCTTCAACTTCCTCTTCTGGTTCTCCTTCATCGGCTTCACCCGATCCAACATCCATTAGAACTTCATCATCTTTGAGTTGAAGTCTTGTAAGTGATGGCGGTTGAGGTGCTTCCTTGCTAGGCGGCTTGAGTATATTTTGGTACACACCATGCTAATAGAACGCTCCTTCAAAGTCGGCTTTACACCATTCACTGTGATTTTTAAGTTCATCATGTGCATACATGAATAATGGCCCCATTTCATTCAAGTTCCGAAATCAGGAAATGTGGGTGCTCCTTCTTTTCTCAACACAAAAGTTGCTTCTTGAAGCATGGACGTTGTTGGTGAACAAAGTGATGTTTTTGATTGCGTAAATCACTTATAACTCTAACCACTTCTTCTCTTAGGGGGCATGATAAGATCATATTTCATACAACTTTTTGATGTTTAATTTGTGATAAACTTATCATAAATTGCTAGAATGGGTACTTGTTTGGTTAAAATTCATGTTTCGGGTCTAATTTGGACAAAGGGAAGCAAAACAAGCAACTTTGAAATGAAAATAGGAAAACTCAAGGGGTACGCTGGCTTTTCTAAGCAAACACCGGCGTATTGCCAGCCTTCATAATGCTCAGAATGAAAATCCTTAAGGCTGCCTCTACACCACCGGTCTTGAGGCGGTGTAGACTGTGGGAAGCTAAACAAACTGGCTCAACACTGCCAGTGTAGAAAGAAGAAGAAGCCAGCTTCTGCAATTTTATTCAATGTTGGCTTTTTGGGAATCAAAGTCGTCGGTGTTGAGACGGCTTACAAGATGAACATGTTTGCACTCTTCAAAGCTGTTGCATACACTGCCGGCATTACAAGCCTTCTTTCATTTGAATGTACCTGAAAGCTACCAGCGTAGAAGGTGAATAGGGCAGTGTAGAGTGAAAGCCGGCAGCTCAGAGCTCAAGAGTTACCAGTGCAGGAGGAGTTACAATGTATGTTGGATTCTAAGCCACTGGCGTTGAGGCAGTGTAGGTTGAAGATCAAAAGGTATAATCAAACATGAATGCTCGGTTATAAAATGAATGGTCAAATTTGAATGGATTGTCTAAACCGGCATGAAAGCCGCCAGCTTTGGGACGACTTTCCTTATAAAATGCCCAACCTTTCATTTTTGAATATATACGTCGGCTATATCTATTTCTAAGCCACCGGCGTACAAGCAGCCTACACTTGTAACCTAAGATGAAAGTTGTCAATATACTACCGGTGCAATCAAAAGAAGGACTTTATGCCGCCTCTAAGCCGCCGGTGTAGGAAGTGTAACTGCCGGCGTACAAGTTGAAATTGCAATTTTTCATTAATGCGTCTCACGAAATTTTTCCTATATAAAGGGGATCTCCCTCCTCTAGCTTCATCAATGAAGAAAATCAGAAATACAATTCCGAATACATTCAGTAGATAGATAAATAGTTTTAGGCACTTCATAGAGAATTGTGAGAGATTTGAAGCTTTCAAGAATTTGTAATTGAAGATTTTGATATTTGAAGTGGTGATATTTGATCTCTCTTTTCTTATGCAATTCATCTATCTGATTTCTTTGTTCATAATGATATCAATTGCATATTCTTATCTGATTATTGAATCATCCATGAGTAGCTAAACTTTTTCTTGTGGGAAGTGATGAAACCCTAATCTTGCTAAAATGATCTTTGAATTTATATTATAGGATTGTTAGAATTATGGAATATTTGTAATGAATCCCAATTATCTATCATGTTTCTGTATAAATTTGCATTGATAAGAATTTTGATAATTCGGAAGAAGAATTAGGATTCAAAGGAATTCATGAATTAAGATTAAACAACAATTACGGAAGTGGCAGAGTTTAATCTAATTTAGAAATTGTCCCATGTAATTCATGCGATGTTGTATGTTAATTTCTCACTAAGGAATTAGGAGAAGTTGATTTAGAGCATTAGACAATTGTAGAATCGGGAGGTTTATAATTGTGAATTTGATTCCATTGATAAATTATTTAGCGAAAGCTAATAGATTATTTTTTGGTTACTAAAACTTGATTGTTTTAGGTTTTGACAATTTCATACAAATATCCACAATTCTAACTATTCATATAATATAATTTCAACATGATTAGCAAAGATTAGGGTGGATTCTACTCCTTCCCACATTTATCTGATATATCTCTCACAATCTCATTGCATTCATCAATAGCTATTAAGTTAAATTAGAATTAGTTAATTAGTTTAGACTAATATAATTCGATTGTCTAAATATTAGTTAAAGCTAATACCGATCTAGTAGTTAAATTGATCCTTGTGGGAACGATACTCCACTCACTTTTGTATTACTTGATCAGACCCAGTATACTTGCTGATAGTATCCGTACTCATATTTTCTACACATTTTAAGCGGATCAGGGCAATATCTTACCATCTCCACAACCTTTACCCATTCGGTATATTTTAATCCCTTTCATAGGACAAACATATCCTTCAACGACTTGGGTCTTCCTGCTAAAGCAAATTCTTCGCAAAGGACCATAAGCCTTAGCCGATAATTAACAAGGGCCTCATTGGGTTCTTTCTAGAATTTCTGGGCCTCCAAGAGGGCTTTCCTAGAGACATCTATTCACAAAAGAAACGGTGTCAAAAAACTTATTCTACCCATGCTAAACTATCTAAGTCTTTCTTATTTCCATTCTACCTATTTTCTTCTTAAGTCCACTCTATTGTTATGATCTAAAATTCTTAACCATGCTCTGATACCAACTTAAACTGTCATGCCTCAAAAGGTACCGTAAACACGACGGTCCACCACAATCAATATTAAGGCTTAAGTATGACAACCTTAGTCATTCCATAAGCTTCGATACCGGGTGTAAGGCATACATCCACGATCATAGAGGACTAACTTTGAAATGAGTTGTTTAGGAAGACATTCATACAATAGTTTAAAAATAGAAATCATAACATAATAACTGAAATTAGGGAAATAGATAAAGGTCTTACAAATAATCAAGGGGGCATTCCCTTACCAAAGATTATAGTTCTTCAAGGCCTATCGAAGCATAAACAAACAATCACATGGAGATTTACTTAGATGTCTAAGTTACATCTAGTCTTTGACTTCTTCTAAAAACTTCTTAAGCTTAAAGGCAATACTTGTGAAAAATACCCTCGGGGCTTTAACCATAAATGGAGAAATTGCAAAAAGTATCTAGAAGGGGGTAAGCTTCTTGCTTAGTGAGAATTAAATCCATAAGTAAAGTACTTAACAATCAATAATCAACCAAATTATTTAATCAAGCATATGAGATGCAAGCAATCGCGTGAGCAAACAATACATACGATTTTTTGAGAATCATATGTTTGAATGGATTTACCCCTTCATTTGGTGGTTAGGTGATTCAGGCAATGAAGCCATAGTTCACAAATGATGTTTTTTTGTAGTTTTGTACAGATTCCTACTAATCGCTAAAATGTAGTTGATTCAGGTGCCCACTCACCATTTAATTACAGACAATCAAAGTCATAGATTATGATTTCAAGTCCTTGACATCATTACTATGCCCATGTCCTACCAAGGGCATAGTAATGAATGCAATGTGACTCACTACATGTTATGCATGAATCATTTAATTTAAGTAGTCATGACATAGTATTAGTCATTTTATAAGTGACCATAGAATTTACAGACAATTAATATTAAACTAGATCATACAATGATTAGTTAACAATCCCCCTCTCGATATAATTGTCATAATTTCAACCATGTAAGTAAAACACATACGCTTTCATATTTTATCTTTTGCTAAAATATAGTGTTACTAAACAAGCAAATGCATACGTACAATTGAGAGAATTTAAATTCACTCGGTCATATCAGCAGAAGCTTCTTAGTTGAAATAGTCTTCGGGTATGGTAGCTTAGACTCCGCATCACCTATACAAAAGAAATACCCAAAATAAGTATTTTTTGGAAGTTCTACTTGAACTTGTAACTCTATTCTGCTAAGTCGTCAAAATTAGCATAGAGTGAAATTCTAACTTAAAATGGCCATAACTTGCTCATTTTAATTCGGAATTTTGCATATTATATACCGATTTCTATCTACTCGAAAAAATATATCCATTTCTAAGATTGTTTCCTACATACAAGGTCATTTGTGTCTCTAAAATTCACGGTACAGATTCAAAACGAAAATTCCTAGCTTTTGCAAAACAATTTAAAATCAACTTTATTCAAAAATCCCTTAGCAAAAATATAGACATGTATATGATTGAAAAATCCTTTGGTATATATATAGGCTCACATTATATGAAAAATCACAATAGTGTTGTCTCAACGATTATTTTTGTAAAAACAATTCATCTTAAAATGTTGAAACTTTAAACTTGACAAATTCTTTTCTAAGTATTTGAAGAAACTTCATATTTTCTTGGGTTATTACAAACGAATATATTCTCATTTTGTTTTCCCATTTCTTTTTCTAAAATAAATAAGTTTTTCCCTTAACTTTGGTCTTTAACAATTTTGCTTCTAATGAGAAAAATAAAGTTTTCAAAAATTTTCATCAAGTTGTTGATAACCTATTTATAGATTTGCCTTTACAATGATTTAGTAAATGAGTTTTTTTCCTCTCATATTTTTGTTTATTAACTTCTAAAAAAAAATTACTTTATTTAAAAACTTGGTCTTTTATTTCCTTTACTAATTTTATTTGAAAGAAATCATCTTTTTAAGTTATTGATAAAATCCATTGTTTTTAAACTTATCATATTTGTATCCTTTTTATTTCTTTGAAAATAGGTTCCTTTTAGAAATTAAAAATCATTATTTTTTCTAAGTGGGTTTATAAATTAATGAGTTGATTTTATCTTAACTTTGAAAACTAATTTACTTCTTGGTTTTTATTATGAAGTTGAAAAGACTATTTTTTTTTGTGAAAAAAAATTGTATACCAACAATTTATTTTTACTAAGCCTTAAGTTATCTTATTATGAAGGTTTTTTCCTTGGTAAAACAATCCTTATTGTCATTTGAGAAAACTTGAGAAAACGCTGCAAAAATCCATTTTCTAAGTTATTGATGACAACTCATTTATTTAGCAACTAGTTACATAATAAAAAGTTTTGTTTCAAGTTCTTTTAGTAAAGGAAAATCTCACTTTAAATATGTTGAGACAATATCATTATGAAGATTCATGTATTATGAGCATGTAATATGTTGATGATGAAAATATAAGATAAGAAGCAAGATATTATGGTTAAGTATTGGGAACGTTAGCTTCATCAAGGTATCCCGATCAAGTATTGAGAGCCTTAGATTCATCAAGGCATCCTAGACTAAGTCCCAAAAATGAAAAAAAAAGAAAAAGAAAGAAAAGAAAAAACAATAATGGTAATAAGCTTGTTAGTGAGTGAGTTAGTGAGCATTTAAGCTCTAGAATATATAGATATACATATAGTAGTATATATATATATAGTTAAGTTAGAAGCATAATAAGAACAACAATAACAATATGTACATAAGCAAAACAACATAATAACATAATATGAAATTATTCATGAACAAGAACAAAACATGAACATAGTGTTGCTTCTTTAACATTTGAATGTCTAAGAAACGTACACCATGGTCATGTTAAGTTACATGACATGGTAGTAGGAAATGGGAAAGTGCATTTACCTAAAAAGAAAATATGGAAGTGGTAGTATAAGAAAAGTTTGGATAGTGTTTATGTTTGTAGGAAAAATTTTGGGTAGTAAAGAAAGAAAAAAGAGATTTTGGGAGAGAGTGTTTGTGGAGAGAATTTAGGAGAGTTTTAATATGGTGAATGAATGTGTGAGAGGAATGAGGGAAATGGGGTATTTATATTTTTTGGGTGAAAATTGTGTGAATTAAATAAATTGAAAAAGAAAAAAATAAATTTTGTGTGTGTGTGTGTGTAAGCATGCCCAGCGTGATCATGGAGAGGAGAGAGAGAGTGATTTTTTATTTATTTTATATTTTTGTTAATTAAAAGTAATAAGATGTAAGGTTTGATGTGAATAAAGATGTATGGGAAAAGAAAAAAGGTAGATATAGGTATGGTAGAGTATAGGAATAGGTATAGAAAAGTAGAGATAAGTGAATAGTAATGAATAGTGTAGAATAGTATTATGAATATAGATAAGGCAATTTAATACCGGTAGTAATGAAAATACACGTAATTAAGTTATATTTGATATTTTTAGATACCGAAAAATTATAAAAATGATATTTTTGAAATTCTTGTATTTTTATGAGTTTATTGGTATTATCGGAATATTTTTGCCATCAAGGGCACTGAGGCACAGTTTTCAAAAACTAATCCTGTTCAAATCCAAAAGACACTAAAAATTATTGAATCTGATATTTTTATGCTTCCTTATACTATTATGAGCTATTATCCACTACTATTCCAATTTAGTCGTTTTGGGATTAGGAACACGGGATTGCTGGATCTAATCTACTGGGGTTTGATGTATGCTCGTTGACCTTAGGATTTCCAATTGACTTCCGGTTTAGAGTTTAAACATAACCGTAGCATAAAATCTAGGGGATTACAAAACTCCATAAAAGGCATATGCTCATCCCAACTACCTTTAAACTCTAAAAGACAGGTTCTCAATATATCCTCCAAAATCTGAATGGTTCGCTCAGATTGTTCACCTGTTTGAGGATGATAGATAGTACTAAAAACCACTTTAGTACCTAAAGCTTGCTCCAAACTTTTCCAAATCTCTCAACACGTCTAGTGTCCCTATCAGATACAATGGTCTCTAGTATTCCATGCAACTTTACCATCTTCTTAATATACAACTTTGCCAATTGTTCCAAAAGGTAACCAGTTTTAATTGGTAGAAAATGGGCTACCTTTGTAAGTTTGTCCACAATTACCTATACTGAATCAAAATTTTCTCTTGTTCTAGGTAGAGCAATAACGAAATCCATAGCTATGTGCTCCCATTTCCATTGAGGTACTAGCAAAGACTTAAATTCACCCGCTGGTCTTCTATGTTCAATGTTAATCAACTGACATGTGTAGCACTTGGAGACATACTTTGCAATCTCTTTCTTCATGTTATTCCTCTAATACAACTTTTTCAGATCCTGATACATCTTGTTGCCTCATGGTTGAATGGAATAACCAAAGTAATGCGCCTCTTTCGGTAATTCTTTCAAGCTCTCCTTGCTCTGGCACACATAATCTTCATTTGTATCTCATAACACTTTCTTCATCAATGCGACATTTAGGTGCCCTTTTTACTTCCATTCTCTTCTTTATTTCATGTATGCTGGATCATCCACTTGTGCTACATTAATCCTTTCTATAATGGTAGGCTAAATCTGCAAGTTTGTTAGTCTTGTACCTACTTGTCTGGTCATTATCTCCAATTCTAACTTTCTCATATCATTCATCAAGTGACATTCAAAGGTGATCAAAGCCGCAATATTCTCCACTTGTTTTCTACTCAAGGCATCTGCTACTACATTCTTTTTTTAGGATGGTATTAGATGTCCACATCATAGTCTTTGATTAGCTCTAACCATCTTCTTTGTCTCATATTCAACTCTTTCTGGGTAAAGATGTACTTCAAACTTTTTTGATCGTATATACTATACATCTTTCCCCATACAGGTAGTGCCTCCATAACAAGACATGAACTACTGCTGTCAGTTCTAGATCATGTGTAGGGTAATTCTTCTCATAAGGTTCCAATTTTCTAGAAGCATATGCTATCACCCTACCTCCTTGCATCAATACACAACCTAACTTTGTGTAGAGGCATCACTATATATTACATATTCCTCACCATTCACATAAGGCTAGTATGGTGCAGATACTAGCTTTGTCTACAACTACTGGAAACTGTTCTCACAGTCTTCATCCCATACAAACTTTGCCCCTTTCTGTGTCAGTCTGGTCAATGGGCTTGTAATCTTAGAGAAATCTTCACAAACCTTCTGCAGTATCTGCCATTCTCAGAAAACTTCTAATTTCTGACACATTCTTAAGTCTTAGCCATTTTACTACTGCTTTCACTTTCTTAGGATCCACTGAAATTCTATTTCCATCAACAACATGTCCTAAGAAAGACACTTGCTCTGACCAAAACTAATACTTTGTAAACTTGGCATACAATTCTCGTCTTGTAATTTGGTCAGAACTAACCACAAATGCTCTTCATGTTCTTCCTTCATTTTAGAATACACCAAAACATCATCTATAAAAGATCACTACAAACAGATCTAAATAATCTCTAAAGACTCTGTTCATATGGTCCATAAAGACTGCTGGTGCATTAGTAAGACCAAACATCATAACTACAAATCATAATGCTCGTATCTGGTCCTGAAAGTTGCCTTCCATATATCCTTTGCTCTAATTTGTACTGATGATATCTCGATGAGATCATCTTTGAAAAGACTTTTGCTCCTGCCAGCTAGATGTCATAATGACTACAATACGATAAAACAAACATACCTTAATAGATAAATGAATCGGTTATCTGAAATCATGAGTTCATGAAGTTTAAAGTGTTTAAAATAGTATTAGGTGAAGCCTGGACAGCCATAATTTAGATCATATAATTTTTTTATTAATTAACGAAGAAGCATTATTAGTTCCATATAGATTAGTTGAGCTTGAGCATATAGTAATATCTGTCGCTTACAATAATCTAATATTGTAGGAGTCATAATTTGAGAAGTGGATATGAGTTTGTTTACTTATCCACGCAAGAATATCAAATATTTTATCAGGATGGACATCAATACCACCCTGCCCGACTTGTGCATTAAAATGGTGCAAACAATCATGTAATTAATTTAAATTAATCTTGTCTTTTATTCACTTTTCTTTTTTTTTTTTTTTTCTTTTTAATTTTAGAATGGATTGCATTAACATTAGAAAGGAGAGCCTTACACATGCATCCGACTTCCGAGCTCTACACCCTTTACATAAAATTTATATTTTTGTTTTGATTTCTTTTCTTTCCTTTTTCTTTTTCTTTTTCACAACTTTTCTTCTATTTCTATTTTGGATAAAACTCAATTATATTTGAGCAAAATCCTTACGGGTAATTGTAATTACATCTCTATAATAGGATTGTGAATTAGTTGAGCTCAAGTCAGGCTTCCTATAGTGCCTAAAATTTAAACTTGAGTTTGATCCTTTTAGTTAAAAAAAACTTTATTTTAAGTTCGAGCTTCTTTTTACATATCAAGCTCGAGCCAATCTGATTTTTTTATTGAGCCTAAGATTAAACTTAAACTCAACTTATTTAGATAGTCCATTTTTTTTTTCAAACCTAAACTTGTATAGAAGAATTGCTAAATATATATATATATATATAAATAAAAATTAGTTTTTATTTATATATTAATATGTCACAAATATAAAACTTACTAATCTATTATGAGCTTGTTGACGAGCTTACTTGCAAACCTATCTATGAGCCTAAACAAGTATGTTCACTTGCTGACTCATGAGCCTTAACTGAAACTTGAGCTCGATATGTTGAAATGAACGAGCTTTATTTAAAGCTCAGCTCAACTCGTTTACTAATTGGGTTTGAGTGGAGCTAAATCTGAAGTGAGTTGAGCACAAATAAATCACAAGCAGCTCGATTTGTTTATAGCCCTTCTATAACAATTAGATGCAAATAAAAATTCTAAACTTCCATATCAGTTTCATTTCCCATAACTTTTAACAATGTGTAAAGAAGCACCAAACAATTTTTTAAGCCCAAAAATGTTGCTATTCATTATCCTTTAGCAACAATCCGTGTGGTGTGCCCAGCAATAATTTGGTGTACGCGTACCTTTATATTTTCAAAGTTTATGGAATATAAAGATGCATTGCAGGAGTTTTAGGTATCTATTTCATACCATGACAATATTTGAGGAATGTCTTTATAATTATCTTAACCCATCACATTTGGCAATTATGTTGTTTTTAGTCTCTGGCTATTGATATTCTGTATTATTGTGTGTGTGTGTGTGTCTAGCCCTTTGCTTGAAGCATAAAGTATATAAAAAATTTAAGCAATTTCATAGTATAGTGAAACATATTTAAATAAATTATTGTTTTTTTACAATGAAAATGGGAAATTTACACCATTAGCATATCATATAATTTGTAAAATGGAATCACTTGTACACTTAACTCTCTAGTCATAAATAGTAAATATTTTACATCTATATAACCGACTTCACATAATATATATATAGGTAAATTATATTAGAAGATACAATTGTCTAAAATAATTTCATTCAAGTGAATTAAATAAGATATCAATATTTTGATGATTGATTATAAATACCATGCT
Organism: Combretum micranthum; assembly: GCA_024138025.1. Taxonomy (NCBI): domain Eukaryota; kingdom Viridiplantae; phylum Streptophyta; class Magnoliopsida; order Myrtales; family Combretaceae; genus Combretum; species Combretum micranthum. The sequence goes on from JAMXBD010000001.1 coordinate 118,514, forward strand.
TGATTCAATTAACAAAACATTAATTTATATTTTTAACCATTGAAAACATTTATACCTTAAATCAATTTACCCTTGAACACTGATTCTTTTTAAAACATTCAAAATATTGATGTTTTAAATAATTTTTTTTATATAATTTATCGCAGTATACAGTACACTCCTATGTATCATTATTTGTGTTAATGTATTCAAAAACAGTATGTGATGACATCACTCATCATCATAATAGTAGAGTCAACAAAACACCCCACTTTTCCCTTCAAGTCAATTACTCCACCTTCATTTCATACTTATTAGAAGAGAAAACAATGATATTAAACCTGCTTACAATTGTTTTTATCACTTGTATCTTTCCTCATATCCCAGGTAACCATCTAAAAATTGTTAATCTTATAACTACATACTTCATAATTGGTCATGCATCAATCAAGTTAATTTATACTAGTGTTTTTCGGTGTTTAACAAAAATGACGTATTTTAACTTTTTTTTCCTTTAAAAATAAATTAGTGGAATTCATAAATTTAAATAAATAAGAAGATTGTGTTAAGATTTTTGTAGAGTTAATAAATGTTTTTACCTCATTTTGAAACCGCCTAAAGAACTACTTCTTATAAAAAAATAAAATTATAATATAATAGCAATTAACAATTTGGTGAAAACCTATTATCATCCTTTTATTATTGGTGTCTCATAATTTCTGGCTATATATAGCTTTTTTTTTATATGCCTGCACTATCTCTGTCCGATGATGGTACATCCAAAGTTAGAAATCTATGTTATATTGTGGCAAGATATAAATTTTTGTCAAAATATGGATCTATGCTACCCTTTGTTCAATTTATATTGATATTTTATAAAATTCTTACCTCATTGAATATGATATTATCAAATTTTCATCCACTAAGCCATAATCATATATGGTGTAGCTGCCATGCTCCAAAAAAGGTCCAAAGTACAAAAAGTTCCACCACGTATAACATTTGAATATTATATGCAAAGGCTATTCTTAATTAACGATTTCTAACAAATTTTAAATTAAGAAATCCTTAATTAGGGCTAATAATAAAATGAATTGTAGCAAAAAAATAAAATATAAGTAATCCTCTTAACAATACAAAATAAAAATTCTCACAATAAAAGTATTAACTCTCATAAATAACATTACAATATCTAATGATGTCAGTTCATCCAACCTTTCCTATATTATTCGGATTATAAACCATGCTACCATAACATCCAAATCAATCATCTTCATAATTTGATAAAGAAGGAATGAGCTAAAGCTCAATACAACAGCAACACAATCACATACGATATGATCACACGCACTTATTCTAATGTAAGTTTAACAACCACCCAACCATTTAGATATTTAATTTAGGTGTAACAAAACAATACTAGAGTACTTACACTCTGACAACATGTTGTAGAAATCTAGGAGTCCTAAGTAGTTAACTGCTCAAGGAGTTGATATAGGCAGCCCAAGTATCTATATTCACTAAAAGAAATTTTAAATAAGTGATTTAGTTTAAAAGTCATAGCCATTACACACATATACCTATTACAGGCCATTATATAATGCGGCTTAGTTAGTCTTATTAACGTGAGCTACACTATCTTACTTCTCTTCGATCAAGATAGATATTACCTCAATACCATTTACTCTATTAGCTACCTGTTGAGCTAGCACCGGTGACCTATGCATTTAACTACCATACTAGCTCCACCACAAAAGGTTGTCACTCTAACACCGAATTAAACGATACAAGTACACTCAAACAATTAATTATGTCATCTTTAAGTATTAATTCATTTTAAGATGTCTATCTTAAGAAGTAACGCCTAAGTCACTATGTACTTGAATTTAGTAGGTATTCCGCCAAAATTAAATGATAGGTGAACCGAGAATATAATATGTATAACAAAATTATCTCGAATAAAATTTAAGTCACTAGTAATAAAATTATCTCAAATAAAATTTGAGTCACTAATTCATTCATTCATTCAAAATAGATTGGTTATTAGCTAAATTGAAGTTATATCTACATTATCTACTATTATTAAGATTTTACTTAATTCCTTTTTAGATATTTATCCATAAATTTAACATCAATTTCAAAAGTAAATTTTGATATTAAATAACTTATCATTTATTTAAGTTCATTTTAATTTTAACTCAACCAGTAAACCCACCATATAGTGATTAGGTCCATTAAGTGATATCTTTAGCAATTTAACTTATATTTAAATCAATATACTTTTATTGAGTAAAATAACTCATTTTAAATTTCATTAGTCCATTTGTATCTTTAGTAATCCAACAATACCTAAGAAGTATGTCAAGGAACTTAAACTAGTTCTCTATTAAGTTTATAGTATATGATAATGCATTATTTTATACCTATTATAATTAAATAAATTCCTAAAATCAAATTGTTTAATTAGTCAACCCAAGATTCATATTTTAATATGAATATATATTATTTATATTTATTTCATATTTATTTTATTAGAATTAAATTCCATTATTTTGCAACATTTCATTTTTGATTGAAAACCGGCACGCACCTTAACTTAATTGAACTAGGTCACCTACTTTTAGACCGGTTATTTATCCAAAATATGTTAATTTTCTAACTCATTTTTTTCACAAGTTTACGTATTCGTTCAACTCAATTAAATTGGTTTAATATGGTTTAAAATTAAAATACATTATATCTGTCAGAACAAGAAAACAACACTGATGACCAACTGATTTTTTTTTGCAAAAATGAGGATGATCCCAACTAGTTCATGGTCGATTCTTTACATCATATTAAAATGGATTTCTTCAACTTTCAAACTGTTATACTCTCACCCAAAAAAAAAAAAAGAAAAGAAAAAGCGATTGGTTTAGCCCTAGAAAATGACACCACTACAGCTGGTCGGACCTTGTTTTACTATGTTTTTTTGTTATTTCGTAATTTAATTTTCATAAATAGTAAATTTATTTGAAAAATCAAAAAAATTTTGAGTTTAAATATAGGCACATTAAACTACCATTCTTATAAATTTCATCTAAAAATAAATTCATTTTAATATTTTATTTAGCTTTTACATCTTAATGATTTGTTACTTCTAATCTATATTCATAACAACAATCATTCATCATTTATTCATCAGTTCATAGATCCAGAAGTGCAATCTATCATCACATCATTCAGCCTTAAATCCTATATCATTAATCACATAAGCACAACAAAATAAACATTAGAAAAATTACCTATAAAGAAGAACACAATATACACATACAACTACTGATACAAAAGGCAAGCTTTTGAAGAAGCTTTTCACTCTCGTTTTAGTTTTAATACTCCTTGATACTTGTTTGTTTCTATAATTAATTGTGGTATTAGCATAATAAATTTAAGGATTAAAGCATTTAGGATATGATTTTTACCTTTTCTCCTTTGAGACTTGTTGAAGGAGTTTGCTAATGCTTAATTAAACGAAGGATAGAGAATTTTTTTTTTTTTTTGGTTCCTAAAGAAGTTTTATTAGTATTTTAGAGAGATCTTGACTTCTCTAAGAAGTTTTAAAATGTGAAAACGAGATGAGAGAGGAAAAAAATTAAGGTTTATATATATGATAGAGTGGAGCCTTGAACGTATAGTTTCTAAATTTATAATAGTTATTTAAGCATTTGCAAGCTTAAATAACCTTCTTGCGCTTCCTTATTATCTTGTAGCTATGTAATTTGGTTATTATCCTTATTTTTATTTTATTTATTCTTGTAATTTAAATAAATTCTAATATTTTTATTATTTTATTTTTTAAAAAATATTTCCTTATAATTTTTAGGGTCTATGTGGATTGTCTGATTTTTATTTATACTACATTTGTATCATATCAATTTGGTATGTTTATGAGTAAAATTATCATTTTTCATGGTATCTGTTTCTTGACAAACATTTGTTTCAAAATAATGAAAATACAATGCCAAAATAAGTAAACAATTTTTATTATTCCAAACTATTTTTTTTATTATTATTAGCTTATAATTGGGATATTTCAGTAGCAACTCATTTTCTTTTTTATATTATCAATGCATGTTACTCTTTGTTCAATAATTAATAATATTTGTGGAGTAATTACAAAGTGTAATTTCATTATATGGTAATGGTGTTCGGCACATGTTGATCGAGTATAATGTCTACTAAAAAGAGTAAACATCCAACATTTTCTTTAATAAAGATGCAGCTAAACCCATCCAAAGTTATAAATCTAGATATTATATTCTTTCTCATTCTCTCTAAACCATTTTGTCATTAAAAACATGTTCTAATAACTTTACTTGTTTTCAATTTTTTTTTTCTCATTTATCAATTTCTATAGTAATTTTTTATTATCTTTACTCCATTTCAAAAAGTGAATTAATGGCAAAGATGTTTCAATTGTACTCCATTTTTTGTAAGGACAAAAGAAGTCAAAATACATTAAAAACTTTGGGATGACCTTCTCACCTTCCTACCATTGTACCTATGTCACCTTATTTTCTTTTTCTTCTTATCTCATTTTCTTCAATTCTTAATTTTTTTTTGTTTAATTATCTCAATATTAGATTCTTGAATATCTTTTGAATATCATCATCTATGTTAAAAATGTACTCGAAGCTAATTATGATAATAACATTAGCAAAACTCATTGATTTCCCTTTTAAGTCAATTACTTTTTCTTTATATAGTATTTGAATGAGCACATTGACACATCTTTGTGAGCTTTCTCTATCTCATTAAAAACAATGATGACATTAACTTCCTCCATTTTCTTTCTTTTTTGTTTTCCTCCCTTCTTCATTCACGGTAACAATAGTAGTTTGCAAGATGTGTGTCTTGTTTAAGTATTCGCTCATATTAATTCATATAAGTGCTTCTTTTATGTTGAATAAATAGGACGTTAAGTGTCTTAGTGTAAATAATGATTAAAAGTAATTAAGAAGGTCATATTAAGATCTCTGCAGAGTAAATAAATGTTTTTTTTTTTAATTTCATTTATAAAAACAACACAAAATCACTTTTTATAAAGAAATAAAATATAGCAAACACTATTGGCATAGCTCTTGAAGTATCTCTATCGTATTTTTTAATTCCCATTTTATTTTTATGATACAATTTTTTTTTTTTTTTGTTCCTTTCATTTTTTCTTTGTAATAATGTCATGAATTGTACTAAAAATTTAGCAAAATATGCAATTAGGTACCTGAACTTTGAAATTGATTAATTTAATACTTTTACTTTGATCAATTTGATACCTCAAAAAAACTTAAAAGAGATACTATTAACATGTATAAAAAGTTTTTTCAGGTACTAAATTGATCAATTTCAAATTCAGGTACTAAATTGATTGTTTCAAAGCCCAAGTATCTAATTGCATATTTTATCAAAGTTCATATACTATTTGTGACATCATCCTTTTTCTTTCCATTCATTTTTTTTAATAATTTGTTTTTATATATGTACTTCATTGAAAATAGAGAATACTTTAGAAAAGAAAGATTGGAACTCTATGTGTCATGTTAGTTTGCTCTATCAAAGCCATTTTTTAATTTAAAATATCTAAACAATTTGTATGATAGCCATATTCACGAAATAGAAGAATTTCCCTTTCCAATTTTCTTACAAGCCTTTTCAATTGTCTCCCACTAATTACCATTTGTGTCAAATCTTTTAGTGCTTTCATGCTAACCTATCTACCACTTGTTGCAAAGTTATTTTATTGAATACGACTTCCATTTTAATATATGAAATTTTTGTTGATTGTCTAAAAACATTTTTTCAATTGCCTATTAGCATCTTTTCCTATTTTTGCTTGCTTCAAACAAAGATGAATAGGCCTTCATCAAAGGGGACAAATTCTAAGAGCAAATATTTATCCACAATGGCCAAAAAAAAAAAAAAAGGAAAAACAAAGATGATAATGTTTCATGTTTTCTCACTCCAAGTTGCTTAGATATTTTCATTTAATTATTCATGCTCCATCTAAACCTTTTAAGCTCCTTGTAGCATTGGATACTCTTCCTCTTTTAATGATGTTTGGACAACTAGAAAACAAGTTATAGATCTTATCATCATAAAAACTATCTAACATCTATTTTATTGTATATCCTTAATCTATTTTGGTAGAGGCCAAACTTCCTGCATTGCCTCCTTAATACCATATGGATTCCTATTACTCTTAATAAGTATAGAAGTATTCGAACTTTTAACAAATAGGGAAACAAGTTGTCATGGGCTCTTGTAAATTATTAGTAAAATGTAGAATGCTCGTTAGAGTATTATTATATTTCGTTGCTTTCCTTTTCCTTTCCAGTCTTTTTTTTAGGGTAAAATCACCAAGTGTTTTCTCATCTAGGAGATCTCTCTCTTTATAAAACCACATATAGAGAATTATTGCTAATGATAATGACACATATTTTTTTATTCTTTTGAATATTTTACATCAAGACTATCTTTATATTGTAGATTGTATTCACAAAATAGAAGAACTATGACATCATAACTTCACATACTGCCCAATTACATGAATACCCTTGCGCTACTATTTTTTCAATAATGGTAAATATCTGAAGTTACAAATATCAATGTTAGAAAGTTGCAATGTGTAAATTGTTTCAATGTCAAAATATGAGTGGATGGCATTCTTATTTAACTTATATGAGGAACTTACACATCTAACACAATATCATCAATTTTTAGGTCCATTACAGCATAATCATGTATGGATGTGAAAAAGTCTAGTAAGCTTTTTTTCAATTAATATTTTCAATGCATGTTAACTATGATCATCTGAACCCTTCAATATCATACTCCTTCCCCTTCTCTGACTAAACCATTTTGTTGAAAAATTTTATTAGTATAAATTTGTTCTTTAAATGCAAACGACTTATGTGTTTTCAAATATATTTTTCTTTGTTTCCATATGTATTGCATGGCATCCCCTTTCTAATGATGGCATATATGGAATTACTAATCTCGATGTTATATTTCCATAACATGTTAGTTAATTTGATTTCATAATATGAGTGTATGATGCTTTCTATTCAACACAATGATAATATATGAAATACTTGACCCACCTAACATGATGTTATCAAGTTTCAAGTCCATGTGATAATCATGTATGTGCACGTGTATCGGTGTACTAGTTAATTGATAAATGTGTAAAATTACATATTTATCTTTATGTAAATAACTCAAGTGCATGCATGAATTGTGTGTTTTTATTACAATATGAATAAAAAAATGATAAAATGCATAATGTGATCAAAGCTAAGTATCACATTAGATTGATGAGATTTTTTTTTTTTACCATAAAATTAGAAAATTACATTAGATCATCAGATTGTTCATCACAGCATTCACAACTGAAGATGAAACACAATTAGAAACATTAAAGGAATCTAAACTCAAAATGTAAGCTAGAGAAGATGGGGGTTCATTGACCAATCTGATGGCCACTTCTTCTTTCTCTGATGAGAGGTCACCCAATTAGCTACATCATTCGCTTGTCTTCTTATCAAGTTGAATCTAGGTATATGGAAGTATTTTTGCAACTCCTTGATATCAAGCAGTATATTGTCCAGCTCCCAAAGAGTATTCAACTAACTAGTTAACAAGTTATGCACAACAATCGAGTCCATTTCAAATTCAATATTCAGCCATCCCCTTCCTCTTGCATAGACCATTGCATCACATATTACATTTGCATTAGCAAACTTAATAGAAATAGCCAAAACAAATTTAGCTTCACTTCCTCAAAAAAATCTATTACAATCTTGGGCCACAAACCCAATGGCAACATCTCCAAATAATTGATCAATTGAGACATCACAATTCAATTTAATAAAGTTACTTAGAGGAGGGAGCCATCATGGCATGTCGGTAAGAGGTCATTTAGCTCTTGTGCATGAGCTGTTGGATGTACCTTTAAATGAGACGTTGATGAGATTGACATGATGAAATATACCAATGTATTGCTCTTATCTTGATTTGAATACTCATAATAAGTTGACATACTCACTATAAGATGAAAAATTATTAGTAAGTTGTGTTAGGGAATAGAGTTTATTCTAAATTTAAGAAAATTAAACCACTACAATTTTAGGAAAATGAACACTATAACACCTCAATTGATTTAAACAATGAATTGAACAAAAACAACAATTAAGCAAAAAGCAAATAACAGTTGTGAAAAGTATAACAAGGTTCAATAAGTTTTAAGCAGCATAAAGCTTTACAAATTGCAAATCAAACTATTGCATGTCAAGAAGAACTAGCTTTGACACAGATTTGAGCTAATATGATGGAAAACTGAGATGCATAAATCAGACAAGAACTACAACAATAGTAAATTTCAAGCTGAATAATGGCGTAGACTATTCATATCGAACCGTGCAATCCAAGCAACTAAAGGAATCCAACCATTCTAAAACCCAATCTACTTAGATTCAAGCCGATATTCAAACTCCATAATTCAACTAATAACACAGTAGCTAATCTCAATTATTATTAGCTGAGTAGACCATGATTTAATTAAAGCAATAGCAGCAGCCAAATATAATTGTTGAATCAAACCTGATTGCAACTAAGTTACTACAATGGAATAAAACATCGAATAACCATTGACTTACCATTGAGAGCCCAAACAATCTACACCTTTGTTTGAATCGTTGACATGAATGAAGTGACAAGAAAACACATTTAATCACCATGAACTGCTAAGGAGCTACCAAATATGCTTTAAGTTTCTAAGTTGTAAAGAGTTGTAAGTTGAGTGCCTAACTGTTGGAATCTGAGTGCTTGCAACCCTTCAATGGAGTGATTAGTTTTGCTTTGGAGGACTAACCAAGACAATATATAAACATGACAAAATTGAATCTTTGAACAACAATCATGTTTGTTGAATTACACTCTAACTTACTCCAAGTAATTGATGTCAAGCAAAGTAGAGCGAGTCAATTTTTTACAATATAGACCACTCCTAACTAAGAATCATAGTAGTTGCCAGGTGGTCATTCGAGCTACACTAAACTTTAAGCATTCATGACAACAAATTTGAGCTTCTCGTAGCATGTTTAAGCTCTCTAGTGTAGCAAATTAAGACATCAAGTCTCTCATACATTTGAGCACTTTACCTTGCTACAAGACGAAAGGTCAAGCTGCTTGTGATAATGAGAGATCTTTTGCTTGAGTAGCTCCTTGTGAACTAAATTGATTTACCCTAATTTGATAACCATAATAGTTGATACACAAGAATAGAAGTAGATGTTGCTATAGCACTAAAGAACAAAACACTGAGCTGCTAAACTGAGTTTTCTACTTCAATGGTTCAAGTTATTTTCTTTATTCCCTAGAGCTAACCAAACTAAGTCGGACAAGACTTAAAGCAAACCACAAGTCCTAAGCAGATTGAAATTAAGGCACCCATACATTCATAGTGTCCTTGACTTGATAGAATTTGCACCAAACTTCAAATGTAATTAAATTAAATTCTAAATTGCTTTTATTTTTTATGTAAAAAACCAAGGTTTAAACCAGCAATAACATTTGATTGAGCTATAATAAAATTGAATTCTACCACTAACACCAACTTTCAAGTTGAAAATAAAAAACTAACTCTGACAAATCTGTATTATCCGAACTCCTTTGTTGTAGAGTAATAGGTGAAGACAACTAACTCTAAGTACCAAACTCAACAAGTGGAGTGTCCATTGAACATGTTGAGCCTCTACTCCTTACAAAAGAGTGCCCAGTAGAAGATCAACTTGAGTACATATAAGACTTAAAATACAACTTCGAGCTAAGCACTCCAATATGTCGAACCAATCATAAAAAACTAAATTAAATATTTTGTTTACTTTTTTTTTTCCTTATAAGTTTTAGTATTGGACCCAATATTTTAAAGCTCATTTCTTTTCAAATGTTTAGAGACTTCTTTTGTATTTTTATTAAGGGTCCACACCTACACTCCTCTACATCCTATTATTATCGATTCATTGTCCAACACACCACTACACATCAGACCCATATACTCCATTGTCACTTTTCTTTTATCAATTATCCCATTACATCATGGGACAATGTCACGATTACTACTTGAACTTTTCATTAATCTTTAATTAACTACCTCAACTTTGATTTGTTCAATTTACTACCGCACTTAACTTTTCATTGTCAAAAACACTACTTAGCCAAACTCTCTTATATCCTGTCCAGTTGGCATTAGTGACCAATAGCATGGTGCCACGTGTGCATAGCCCATAAAATCTATTATCCATGTCAATATTTCACTATAACATCTGCAAAACAAAAAGGTAAACCATATTTAATAATAAAAAAAATATGGCTGAGTCAAAAGTGTATTGTTAGTAGAATTAAAATCCAAAACCCAATAAAATAAAATCAAAATGCAATCCTTTTCAATATGTACCATTCAAATAAAACTTGAAAACCTTAAATTGTGAGTAAAGACCTAAAGTGGAAATCGACTCTAGAATTAGGAAGATGGATCAATGGAATCACCATGGATGGCAAGGATCTTAGTCGCAGCGGAGGTAAGGCATTCATACACCCTAACTCAATTGATGTTTGTTGAGAGCAATGGAACAAAGATACCCATTCGAAGAACTCATCAAACATCAATTGATGTTTGGTTAGATGGTGACTTTGGATTGGGTTCAATGGTCCATGATGGGTCATGACTTTGTATGGGTCGATAGGAATATCAAATCTATGGGTCTTCTTCTTCTTCGACAAACTACGACACGCCTGGAGCTAACTCTTTAATAGGACTTCGTGTCGATGTGTGTTGGTAAATGGAAAAAAAAAAAAAGAAATGGGTTTCTAAAGGAAGTGGTTAGGGTGTGATTGTATCTTAGTGTGTGCGCTTTTTATAACGGAGCAGCTGCTTGTTGGGCTTTTTAGGTTTGAGTAGAATTAGATTGAGATTGGGGGCTATGGTGGTGGTATTATAGTTTTGGTTTCGATGAAGCTCAAGTGCAGTAGTGTTTGATCTCCAATGATGTTTGTTTGCAATGTAGTCTTGGTTGGAGATAATGAAGAAGCTGAGTTGACTCGTTAGTTATGATTATGGTTGAGTTAATTGGTGGTGAAGTTAAAATATGACTTTAGTTTTTTCTTTTTCTTTTTAATATTTTTTTTGTTATCTATGGGGATATGTTTCATGGGTGGGAACTCACTTGTCTACTTTTCGTAGGTTGTCATGCCAACTGTGCAAACGGATGCAATGGACTTAATGGAGGTAGTGTTTTGGACATGAAAATATATATATATATATATATGGAGTAAATTGACCAAATTAAAGTTTAGTAGTTAATCGAATATTTAGGTAAAATTCATATCCCAGTTACCCATTGCACACCTCACTCTCTTAAAAAATTCACTCTCCACCTCACCATACACCTTATCTTTCCATATGCACTTCCATCTCTATCTACACCAGTCTCGGTATTATATATTACTGACTTTCAATGCTATAGTGGATTCCTAGGAGTTTAGAGTTCATCTCTTGTAATCATTAGGTGTAATCTTCCCCTTATTACACTTTTAAACAATGAATTGTTCTCAGTGCAATATTATTAACGAAATCATGTTTTTCATGCTTGAGTAGAATCATGTAAAGGGTTAAAGATTTTCTTAATTTGTTGAGCTATTTTTGTAACGGGTTTCATTTAATTGGAATTTTGATTTTCCCTATTTTAAAATTCATAAGATTATTTGTCTATGAATATCATATGAATTATGGTTTGAGATTCTCAAGAGAGATTCAAGAATTTGATTGAAAAAGGAAACAAGATTTTAAAATAGACACAGACACATGCAATTTTGGTTCAAATCTTAGAACTTATGCTCTTAATGCGATTAAATTTGTGGTTTAGGATAGAGACACATGCTTGAACAATAAGTTCAATTAGAATAACATGATTTATGGGAGGAACATATTATTCAACAGGTGATTATATATATATATATATATTGCTCAAAAGAGATACCAGTGCGATAATTAAAATTTTGCGACTAGAGAAATAAGTGGATTCTTATGAGTTTAATCAAAATACAACTAAACAAACCTGATTATATTTACAAAATAATGAATGGAAATTTGAATTAGACCCTTGCATAATTCCACACATGTTGATTGAAGGAGTACCTAGTAGCAATTTCTTACTAGTGTTATGTTTTGTTATTAATTTAGTGATAATTTGTAGTGGTAATTTAAGGAGTAGTTTTATTTATCAAAATCTAAAAGTCCCAAAATCCAATTTACTTAGATTAGATTTAGAGCACTACAATCTAATACTTAGGTTGATTTTTTTTTTTTAAGAACACAATATAACATTGGTTTCTCATCTGATGTTACTTTCATTACAAGTACAATTGTCATTACGGGTCACCGAATTGATTTCACAAAAAGTGGAAGTGGAAGTGTAAGTAAATATATTTTTGAAAACTTTGTGATGTATTCGAAGATGCTTCATACTGCAAACCAAGTACTAAATCTTTGAAATTTTATAATGAAGGCCACTCTTCATTTAACATATATTATGTTTGTGAAGCAATTACTTCATCTAACATTGAGTGTTAAGTAAAATGTAACTTGAATGTGTCTTGCACATGCTTATTAGGTATAATGTTTTACTAAAAATTATAATCATGCAAGCTCCCTCATAAATACACATGAGCCTAGAACTTTTCTAAAATTACATATATAGACATTATATTTCTCCACATTCTCATATAACTTGATAACTTCAGGTTTTGGGTTCGATATAACAGAAATCTCTTTTGCATATGTCATTAAACATATATGAATACACTTTATCCACATTCGATAATCTCAATGTTACATATATGTATATATATATATTGACCATTTTGTTGATAAATTCTATTAATATATATATTTGTGCTTCAACTCATCACATATTTGTTTTCAAATATTCTCTTCTTTGTTTCCATTAATAAATCAATTGTTACTGTACTCTTAGGTTGGCTTTTGTTCCTTTTTGAACAGTGAAATTGTGATATATTGATAATAATTACATGCCCTTTATTTTTTTATCACTTTTCTCATATGATAAAGGAAGATAAAGTTCATTTAAATGGCTATTAGTTACTAGTTGCATCTTTGCTGCCCTACTCATATTATAATTTTTTTTCTTTACTAATCTTCTAGTTCTTGATACATCACTCTTCATTCTTCATTTAATTATCACATATGTAGACTTTTAAGTATCATCATTAGTGTTTAGTATTATTTGAAATTGATATTTGACATCATCATAAATGATATTATTAGTGAAACTCACCCTTGTTGCCTTCGAGTTAATTACTCTACTTTGACTAGTGTAAATCTTCAAATTGTTTCTGCCAAATGTCCCCCTTCATACCCCACATAATCAGTGGAGCCCCATTGATCTTGAAAGTGCATGTTTGTACATGTATTCGGTCATGTATTATTTTATAAGTGGTTGTTCTACGTTAAACATATAGGAAGTAAGTTCATTTAGCCTTGTTTTTTTTTTTTCATTTTATTTTTCTCAACACTCGTAGACCATGAATTGAAGTAATAAGATCATATTAAGAATTCTAGAAGTGAATAAATACTTATCTATACCTCTTTTTCAAAGTTACTCCATAGACACACTTTTCACAACATAAAAATATATAGAAAGCACTTTTAAATCAAAAGGAAACATTATTATCAACCTTATTTTGTTGGTGTTTCTTAATTACTATATCATCTACATATAATGAATTGGATAGCTTCCAGTGCTGCATAATTTTTTTTTTTAATCCCCTTTCCATTTCTTTCTTATTATGGTATATCTAAAGCCACAAAACAATCATTGTTTGTTAGTTTATCTTGCTGAGGCCTGAGAGTCTTATTATTTTAAGGCTAACTAATTGTTTTTTTGAATTTCAAAAACAATCATTAATTGTTAGTTTGTTTAAAAGAGGAAGTACTGATAAGTTGGTTTTTGCATCTAATATAATTGCCAAAACCAAGCTTGATACTGTATATTATTTCCAACCAAAGGATGGAGTCATAGGTATTCTAGTTAAACGTTGTATGGTCGCCTAATATAACTGCCAAAACCAAAGCTTGATACTATATATTATTCATACTTAGGCGACTGGACAAAGGTGTCTAAGAAGAGGTGTTTTGTTGGATTTAAGCTTTGTTTAATATCTATTTCATGAGTCTAGTTATGCAGAGAATAATAAAATTAAAAGTCATTTAGTTGGTAATTAATTTTTAAAATCCGAATTGTCATCATTTTATTTGGTTGATTTTATGTTTAATTTAGAATTATAAATATGAGAAAGAAAAACACAAAAAGAAGCAGAATATTAATAAGTTTGCAAGTGAAATTTGATACTGATTTTCGCACATAATTTGGAATATTATCTTAGCTTATTTGTGATATCACGTGAATACCATTTATTGGACTCCTTAGTATATAACACATAACTTTTGATGTGGTATATGCAACGTGAATGCGCATTCTATTAGTTCAAAATGTGATAATATAAAGAGAAAATTATAAGAAGATAATAATGTATTTTAAGAAAAATACACTTATTTATTTGCATGATTAACTATTTGATATAACCCTATTTATCGCAAAAGATATACTGCACATATTATTCCAAATTCAAAAGGAATTAGCTAAGGGCACAAAATAACCAGACTAATTAAATACATTGTAACTTGTCACTTTCGCATAATAATACAGGATAATTAATTATCTGGGTGAAGAAGTCAAGTGTGGGAGGACTTGGGAGCTTAAGAACATATGGCAGGTGAGAAGCCTGCTTTTCAAAGCTCAAAATTCAATCGGCATGCAAGTTATGTTTACATTGGAACTGAAATCGAGACTTAACGTCGGCTAGATAAAGGACAAGCAATACGATACCCTTAGTGTTTTAGGTTTTTGGGATCATAAGTTTTTTATAAGTGTCGCTTCAGTATCGATTTAGTATTTGTTCAATTTGATTAGTTTATAAATAAAATTATCAGTTTTTCATCGGTATTATATCAATATCGATTCAGTATTTATATGGTACCAAAAAGATGCGAAAATGATTAATTACTTTCAAATAGAGTATATATACATATAGTGAATAATTATAAATAATTTTTTAATAGATGATAGTATGGGTGATAATTACTTTAAAAACTATCTACTATTTTATTCATATGTTAAGGTATAATTATCGAATATTTTTCTCCAATTATATCTATTAACATAAAATAATTAATAGTGAGACCCACCAACCCAAACCTATACCAGGTCAATTGCATGATTAATACCGAATCACAGTTTCGATAAAATCCAATAGATTTGACGAACATATATAAAATAACAATGAATAAATTAGATCTTACTGGCAGCGAATTTTTCATCTTTCTTCCCCTTTATGTAACGACGATTATTTGATAGTTGGAATTTAACAGGTGGTGTGGTTACCAGAATGATGATTTTCCTTCACCTTTAGATCATTATAAATAATTTAACAGGTGGGTTTATTTGTTAAACGTTTTGACATCTTCAAACAAATTATTGTTAAAAAATAGATTATAGATAAAAAATAAATATTTTTACTTATAAATAATTAAATATATTAGATACAAAAAAAATATAAATAAGTTATACATATAGATTAGATACAAATAAGTTATAGATGAAAATCAGATAATCCAAAAATACGATAGGCCTTCATAAACATATTTAGATAAAATAATATTAAATAATATTGTTATCCAATATTAACATTCTTGATACTAATACATACAAAATTGCCATTTGGTAATAGGAATACAATTAATCATCTCAACAACAATTTCGTATTATTAAGCAAGGGAGAATAAACCGGATAGTGATTTTCCAAGTTAATAAGTCGTAAATCTTGTAAATGTTTCATTAAGTAAAACATATAAATGTGCCTATATAAGGTTTTATTATTTTGGGAATAAATAGAAAAAGAAGGCAAAACACTATCAGATCCGACGTTATCACCTAAGAATGGATAGAAGGAATGTACTAGTATATTAGTTAGAAAATTAATCGGATCACTAATTAGGCATTCATTAAATTAGCCAGATAATTATAAAATTAATAAGTTATTAATCAACACTATAAATAAATAATCTTTGGATGAATTATATTGAAAGTTATCAATTTTTATGAGAAGTTTAAATAAGATATTAACATTTTTAGTAGTTTAAAAAAAAAAACACAAACATTTTATAAAATGGATCAAATCTGTGGTCAACAGTTTAAATAGATAAAAAGAGAATTATCATTATATAAAATGCAAATTAGAAATTCTTTTATTTATTTATTTATTTGTCAATAATTGCTCTAGGGTTTGCTAGCACAGGACATGTCCGAGAAGCTTCGGAGTGTTCGAAGTAAAGAACTGGATAGAACATAAAATGAAAGAGAAGATGTTCTAAGGGAGTGGGCAAGCTTGGATAAGCAGGCCTAGGAACAAGTTAGCCCAGTCCATTTAGTTGGGGTCAAGTAGTAAATTGGGCCAGGTGAAATAGCCCATTTATATTTCTATTGTAACCATTTAGAAGTTTGTTAGCATTCACATGTTACTTAGACAATTCTAGAATATTTTCTGTTACAAATACTGTCCGTATGATACAAAAATGAGTATTGAGAATACAATCGAAAATTATACTCGTATTCGAGTATTGTTGTTACCCTACTTCAGGCTGCATTCGGCCTTAAACTTTGCAATTTCCATCTCGCATTGCAACTGGTATCAGAGCCAACCATGGCTACTAAGACCCAAGAATTCAAACGTATAGAAGAAGCTCTGAGAGGAATCATCCGAGAACAAAATGAGAAACAAGAAAAACTCATCATGGAACAATCCGAGAAGCAGGATGGATGGGTGAAATTATTCTTCGAAAATCTGCAAAAGCAACAATTGTTAATTGAGAAACAGTCTCAAACTATTGACACACTCAGACAGCAAATACATGGTAAAGCAGCAGCAGTGGAAACCGTGGATGTCAATGTGGGAACAAACAGTGGAACAAACATTAGCCTGCTGAATTCAAATGGTGACAACTTGGAGAAATCCATGATGTATCAGGTACCTACTCGCAATACTAAGATTGAATTCCCTATTTTTAATGGTGAGGGGTTTCAAATTGGGTCTCTAGAGCAGAACATTTTTTTGCTTTGGATGAAACTCCAGAGAATCTTAAGGTGAAAATTGCTACCATGCACTTAGAAGATAAACCCTATGAATGGTTTAGTGCCTATGTTAAGTCTAGAAGTGATTCTACTCCTTTAAACTGGGATGAGCTTATCAAAGCTTTGAATGCAAGGTTTAATGAACGGGGGTATGAAGACCCTATGTCGGAGCTAAAAGAGTTACAGCAAAATGGTCCTCTACAAGACTACAATGATGAGTTCCTACATCTATCCACCCAGGTCCAATTATCAGAACCACACTTGGTTAGCTGCTATTTAAGTGGTCTGAAACCCGAAATTCAGTTACCAATACGAATGTTTCAACCAAAAACACTAACCCAAGCTTATACACTCGCAAAGTTACAGGAAGCTACTATTTTATCCTCTAAACACAACCTTAAAACCTTCAAACGACCAAACCAAACTTCTTTTACCAATCCTAAACACACAGCAACACATCAGCCATACACATTCCAGCCTACCCCAGCCAAGCCGAGACAATGATACTAGTATTATGGAAGGGTAAGGACGTTGGGGACGCTACCTGGGAGATTCACCGTGATATGGAACTGAGGTTCCTAAATCATTCCTTGTGGTCAAGGAATTTTGAAGGGAACGGGTCTGCTCCAGGGTTTGCTAGCACAGGACATGTCCGAGAAGCTTCGGAGTGTTCGAAGTAAAGAACTGGACAGAACATAAAATGAAAGAGAAGATGTTCGAAGGGAGTGGGCAGGCTTGGATAAGCAGGCCTAGGAACAAGTTAGCCCAGTCCATTTAGTTGGGGTCAAGTAGTAAATTGGGCCAGGCTGAAATAGCCCATTTATATTTCTGTTGTAACCAATTTAGAAGTTTGTTAGCATTCACATGTTACTTAGACAATTCTAGAATATTTTCTGTTACGAATACTGTCCGTATGATACAGAAATGAGTATTGAGAATACAATCTAAAATTATACTCGTATTCGAGTATTGTTGTTACCCTACTTCAGGCTGCATTCGGCCTTAAACTTTGCAATTTCCATCTTCTGCATTGCAGTAATTTAAAATGTTGATTCTTTGTTTGACTTTGGTTTCCAATCACTCAAAATATCGATACTTATTTGAATCTACTCTTAAGCATGATACTCTTGATGTAATTTATTTAGCAATCTGTTACTGTAATTGTGATGGATTCTCGGGACAATCAAAGTTTCAAAAAACCTCTCCTTCTATCTACTTTTCATCTTTGTTCTTTTTCCACCTCATCTAGAATAGAATTTTTCTACAATTTTAACGGATTCAATTCAGATAATCATTGAGTTTAGCCCACTAAACGTAATTATATTTTAACCAATATTTTTTATTTGAATATGACATGATGAAATAATTGGAAAATTATAAATATAATTATATTACTTCCTTTTTGTTAAAGTTAAAATCGGGGTGCCTTTTCGTGTTTAGAGTAGTTTAAGTACTCTTTTTCTTACTCAATTAAGATAGGAAGCAGGTGCTATATAAACGAAATTTAATGCAAGTTTTGAGTCGATGCGTTTGAGCTCCTTATTTAAATCCTAAGTGTAAAGATTGATAACACTTTTCACTCGCTTGAAAATAATGGAATTTAAATTTCATCTCAAGTAATAAGATGTTCTGATACAAGTAATTAGTGTCGTGCAGAAAATAAATTTAACTAATTTATCATAGTTACGATGCATGAACGAGAGAATACATTAAAACATATTAACAAGGTAGAATAAAATGCGTTGTGAATAATCGTGGCTGCTTCTTGATTTGAACCACTTAAATATGGTTTAAGGAAACTGAAAACTATTAAAATAAATATAATATTTAACTATTTTATTATCTAATTACTGTTGGGTATATTAAAATTTTGACAGAACCGAATGGCACCATAAAAATTTTCCCCGTTACATTATGTTTGAATTAATGTGTATATAATTTCAATTGTTATTCTTTTAGTCTCTTTTATAATTCGATATTGATATGTCATATGTCTATTCAGTTACATTAATTTTTTTGCTTTCAAAATCATTCTCTACCCAAAAATAAGTGCATGTGCCATCTCATTAGAAATAAAGCGAAAGAAAAGGCTCAACTAAAACTAATGGCTTAAAAGCAGAATACGCAATAGAGAGCTTCCTATGCAAGTTAAATAATTTTCGCTTTCTTAGCAATTAGTTCCACTTTGCTTTAACATGACCTTACCAAACGGCGCATTACATGGCACTGTAAAAGAATAATTTTGATCATTGGAAACATATTACCCTACAGAAGGTGAGGAGTTCTTTTTCGGTACGTTTTTTTCATCTTTTTCTTATGGTTTTAACATCTTATTTTTATTATTTTTAAACGAATATTTATCAAGAAACATATATAGATGAAAAACATATAAGTTTACTATGCAGATAAAAAATAGATAAGATATAAATATACATCACATATAAATAAAATACAAATAAAAACCAGATAATCTAAACGTACCCTTTCTTTTTTTTTTTCCCCATTTTTACATATAGGTAAAAGTTTCAAAGGAAAAGAAAGTAAAAGGAGAAGGGGTGAAAGATAAAAATCGATTCTCTCTATTTACATCCTCTAGATTCTTGTCAATGTCTAAACAATAGTTAAAATTATCAAAAAAATTAGCTACATTGCAATATCATTTTCGTATCATATTATTTTTTATAATTCCAACATTTGATATAAGATGTAACGATTTATAAATGAAAAAATTGATAGAGATTAAGAGAACAAAATGGGCATGAATTTAATAAATCTGGTAATTATATCTCTCCATCAAACTGTTGACCTTACAAAGTTATTGCAAAATCATTGGGAAAAGGAGACTTAGAGCACACTTCAAATTGAAATATAATACTAAGGAGAACTGCACTTCTGAAAAAAAAAATGATGGGATTAATTTGATTGTATATATCCTATTCTTAACTCATTGCAAAAATATATATATAGCTTATCATCAATATTTAATGAAAATATATTCAATGTTGATGAACATGTCAAACCAGTTTAGGCCAAAAAAAAAAAAAAAAAGTTGAAGCAGTGATAAAATAACAAAAAATCAACCTTCTATGCTTATATTATTTTTAAATACGTACACAATACGACTCATCTAGAACTTTGTGGCCTATACATTAATTAAAAATGGATGAATTAATAATCCAAACTATTTGCACAATTATGTGTCCATCTAAAGATGATTATTTTCACGCAAGCAAGACACTCGCGGCTCGATATTGCGGTTTCTGGCTCCTCTAACGTTGTTGCAATACGAGGTTGTGTGTCTTCCATCCTTTGTCAACCCGAGTTTGACATCTTTTATGATTATGTTTTCGCAAGGATGATACCTGCTACAATCCAAAGTTACCGCCGTTTCTGCATTTGACGTCCCACTTACATTTCTGAACGTGACATCGCTAATCTGAACTGCCGAAGTCTACAAAATTCGTAAAATACATTTATTAGGATAGTATCATAAGCTATCCATTAGAAATATTAAGTTTATAAATTGCATCAAACTTGATATACAATAATATTTTAGGACATTGGGTTACCTATTTTTTAATTATATCTGTATCTATATTTGATCTACATCTGTATATAATATGTGTTTAATCTGTATAGTATTTATATGATAATTACGTTTTCTATTCTTTTAGTTCATCTGTTTTTGACAAACATCCGGCATCGAACACATACCAAAGAGATGCAAACAGATTAAAAACCAAGAACGGACAAATCAAACGGAATAAAACTTAAGATGGGTTAGAGACTTGCTTGATCGTGGCATTGCTCATGATCGCAATAGTGATGATCAACAATAATGGGTCGAGATGAACCGTGGGAGACAATATTTTCGAACGTTATATCTCTTGCATAACCTCTACCTCCCTGATCATGACATAAACATTGATCAATAATTCCAGGCTTTAAAGGAAATTCAACACTTAACCTGGATTAAGAATGGGGATTTATACCTGCCATGTCTTTATTCTGACCCCATTCATAGTATCTCTAAACACTACATTCTGGACATGAACGTGCTCAACTGTCTCCCGGTCTCCATGTTTGCCTAGACTCCCAATGCTGCAAGCCAAAAGAAGAATATATTAAAAAGTTATTATTGTCGAAAATGTTAAATGATGGCTCTGAGCGTTTGCCAAAAATGGAAATTTCTACATATTTTTATAAGTTTGCTCTTTTGTGAATAATTTTAAGGGTTAAACCTCAATTTTGAAAATGTGTAATTAGGTATATAATGAATCAATTTAGTACCTAAAAGAACATTTTGTACACAAAAAAAGTATCTCTTTGATATTGGTTAGCATACATGAAAATTCTTTCAAGTGCTAAAATGATCGTTTTGAAAGTTCAGGTAACTAATTGCATATTCGATCAATATTCAGGTATCATTTATGAGATTTACCCTATTTTTTAAATGGTAAACATTATATTTAGTACCGAACTTTATCAATTTGTACAATTAACTATCTAAAATTTAAAAGTATCAATTTAATACGTACGAACTTTTTAATTCCATTCATAATAACTAGATAAGATAGTTAATTGCAAAACTAAGTAAAGCTCGGGTAGCTAATTGTTAAACTTGATAAAGTTTAGATAGTTGATTGTAAAAATAAGTAAAATATTAATAGTAAATTAATAATTTAAATTTTTAGATAATTAATTATATAAATTGGCAAAGTTTGAATGCCAAATTTCACATTCATCCATAAGAAATCTGACGTGAATGTTCTTTTTACCTGATGCCATGTCCCGGTCCACATTCGATGTTGTTTATTCTGAGATGGGAAGTGCCGTCTCCAATCGAAATGCAATCATCACCTTCATATATAGTAAACGTTGTATCCACTTTACCAGCACTTAATAAATAGTAAATAATCAAGCACTAACTTATATATAAAATTATAAAAAATGTATATGTAGTATTTCTCTATATGGAAGTTCATTTAAAAAAGGAGTAAGACGCATTTTTTACATAACCTAAAATAACTTCACTTCAATTATAATTCTGTAAAGTATTCATCAATTTACAATTAGTGTATATTTTCGAAAAGAAGATATTTACAGGCTTTTGAAAATCTGTAATTTTTGTAACGGATAGGGAAACTAAGCTTTCAAGTTTGCTTATATAATTACTAGATCGAATAATGGTTAATGGGGAACAAAAGAAAAAAGGAAGTACAAGTACCTGTTCCGATGTGAAGACCATCTATGGAGACATCTTGTGAGTGTTGCAAGTGAATACCGTCAGTATTGGGACTGTTCTCAGGGGCTCTAATACGCAGATTCCAGATATAAACCCCAATTGACCTTTCCACTGCAATGTGCATCTGAGGACTGTTCTCAAATGTAATGGAGCTAAGGTGGACATTGTTGCAGTTCTCTACGGTCAGACCCTAATACATTAATAAAATAATAATAATAAAGAACATTTTAGTCATAAATACATTGATTAAAAAAGAAACGACTTATGTTTGTTTACAATCTTCTAAAAGTTTGCAGTTATAGCATATTAGAATAGATTACCTCTTCTTTTTTTCAAAAAAAAAAAAAAAGCCAAATATTAGAAGAGGTTTCTATATTTAAATTGAAATATTGGCAAATTTTAAAATTAATTAACTATTTATTTGATAGATACTTACAGTCGGTTTCTTTCCGCAGCCCTGCAATAAGAGGAAAAAAAAATGTTAATTTCTTACATTAAGATTAAATTCTAATAGGAAAAAAAAATCATTAGAGAGAAAGAATATTACAGTTTTCATCCTATGACAAAGGGAATCGTCCCACCATCTTGATCCTCGACCATTGATGGCTCCATAGCCTTGGATGAAGAGGTTATCGACACCGTGAAACGATAGCCAATATTTGCAAGTGTGTTTCCCACGACATTCTTCCCATGCGGATGGATCATCTGGTGCCACAATCGTCCCATCAATCTGTACAAAAGTTGGATTTATATTTATATATGTATTATTGTAAATAAACAAATATATAGATAGATAGATATATAGGGAAAGGAAGAACCAACAAGTTTTTATTTTTATGAAAAAAACAAAATCCGTTTAATGGGATTACAAAGCCTCAGCAACAAACATATTTAAAAATGAATTCTTGTTTGGGTAGCTAGTTTGTGGTCGTTTTTTTTTTTTTTTGTCTTTTTTTTCCTATGTTCTTTTCAATCAGATGGGTTATCAAGAGAATATAAAAAAAAATTACTTATATATAAATCAAACAAACTAAATACAAATCAAATACAGATGCAGATCAGATATGAATAAATATATAGATGAAAATCAGAAAATCAAAATAGAATCAGAAAACAAAATTCCTCATTGTCTTGATAAAGTGTTAATTCATTAAATAGATGGTTTTTTTCATATTTATATTGATTTGAGTAACATAGAAAGATTTTGAGAAGTAACTAATATACGAATAAGTTGTATTTACAACTAATAAATACTGATAAAAGGTTCAAATAATATTAGCGCATGCTTTGATTATTAATAGTATAAAATTATGTTACTAAATTTAGAGTACAGTTAATTGATTTCACATGAAAAAGAAAAAAAAAAAAGGAAATTCTTCCACTTTTATTTATCTTTATCTTATGCTTTGAGATTTTAATTCTCAACTTTATCTCAACTCCCATCTTCTCGCCGCAAATTGCATGCTAGGGGGTACCGTCCGCCAAATTCTGGGGGCTATATCTTAAGTATAATCTATGTTTGTTATCTATGTATCTTACATGTATTACATATAATTAGTGATATATTAAAATTCTTAAATCTTATTTATTTTATATAAATTTTATCTCTTAGATGTGATTTTACGATGATTTTTAAGTAATTAAAATTATGGGATTTGTGTTGATGTAATTTTATTTTGTAAAATTACTTTACATGTGTTACACTAGAGGTTATAAAGATCTTATCAAAATAACTTGGCTACAATATCCATGATAGTTGAAAAAGAGGAAAAAGAAATGGCTCTTATATATACTATTCTTATTGAGTTTAAGTTCAAGATCAAGAAATTAAAAATTATGTTACCTCAAAAGTGATATTCTCCGATTTGCATGGGCCTCTAAAGGACATCGCATGAAGTAAGAATGTCCTCCCACTAGGAACATGTAAGGTTGGTCCCGGCGCCCCGAGTTGCATGCAGCATCCCATGCACCCTCAAAAGCCTGCGTGGAAAGGAGAGATTACATGAAATCGAGTTCAAGTGATCCAATCGGGAATTTACAATTTGTGATTGGTTAAATGGGATAAAATTAATATTTTTTCTTTATTATTACATAATAGTTATTCTCTGATTTATTTTATAAAAAGTTCTACCATAAAAAAATATATATTACATGTAACGTGATATAAATAAGAAATTCATAATTTTTTCTTTAATCATAAAAAAATTATAATTTCTTTCTAGTCTTATTTCATCCAATAAATCACAAGAAATGATTCGATAGATACTACCTAACATGTATAAGTACACGCAGTGTATAACTACCGATAATATTCTAACATGCTGTATGGGTAATGATTACTTTAAAAATTATTATACTATATCATTTATATGTTAACGTATGATTAATGATTACATATCATGTGTACATAGATGTATTGTGTATTAAGTATGGAATATTTTTTCATAAATCACACGCCAAGGGTTTAAGTTAGAAATTTCTCGCACTTCTTTTTAAATTGAGTATGTACCTTAAAAAAAAAAAAAAACGCATAAGTTTATTATCCTATGCAACTTATTACTGACCTTTGTGTCATCCGTACGTCCGTCTCCTCTTGCTCCGTAATCTGTTACATCAAAGTGATCATTGTTACTACGCGGCTGCCGATATTCCTGGTGATGGTGATTGCCGTGGTTACGGTGGGGACGAGAATTAATGGTTGGAACAACAAGAGCCAAAACGAGGAAGAAGACAATCAAAGTTTTCGCCATGACTAATGCTTGTTTTTTTGCTCTAAAGAATTAACTATACGACTTTGAAGACTTAATTCAATATATAGATATAAATAAATATAAATATAGATATATATAGGCTCAAAGATTAGGATTATTTCGACCCGATAAGGACTCTGGAAAAGTATATGATTACGGTTATTTTTGATATGATATGATATATGTGATAATTAGCTATACTAAAAAAATATTTTCATCTTGGATTTTAAGAGACCGAAAATCTATCCTTTGTATAAGATCCAGTTGATATGTTTAAAGTTAAAAGTAGATTGTATCTGCATAATGATAAAGTGGGTGACTTCGACATACATGTCCAGATGTTATAAAGATTTTGTAGATATTCCCATGATGCTTTTAACCCTGGAAGATAAATATTAATATTTGGCCAAGGAAAAAAAAGACCAAATTAAAAAAAAAAAAGGAAATAATGTGGAATCACTTATTAATTCCATTGAGTAGGATATTTCGATTATTGGACTTAAGTGGTAGTCATGATTAATTCAAACTTTTAGAAAGGAAAATATATTTTCAAAAATAATCCTAAATTCTATTAAAAATTATAATATATTATATACTATTTATGTACCGTTGGATTAGGATGTATCATATGTTGCATATTACACAATTTTAATAAACCTATTGTACTATACATTTATTATTAAAATCATTTACAAAAAAATAAATTTATAGAGTATATATTAAATATTATTTATTTATAAATATATAGTATGTATTACCATTAGATACAATATATGGGATACTACATATATTTGTCCAAATTAAATGCTAAGGTATAATTGCAATATATTATATTATATATGTCTTGGAAAATAAATATATATTATGGCTTAATATCCTGCATTTCTATGATTGAAACCATTCATACAAAAAAAAAAAAATTCCTAGAGTAAAATATATATTACTTATAATTATGCTATATTGCTTTGCATCATGCAGTGTATAATATATATGTATATATGATATGCATATCTTTGTAGATAATTTGTATATATTAACATTAAAAATAAATATATTACATGCAATATATATTATTTCAAGATATATATGTGCGTGTGCGCACGCGTGCTAGCACAAGTATATCATTTTATATAATATATGTATAGCATGTAGGCGTTATAATTAGAATAAAATATTTTGTTTAAAGCATCCATGCGTCATATATTAACATGTATTTTATAATATATAGTATGTAATATATTTTATTTATCTGTGGTGTATATCATGAATAACATTATGTCATATTGCTATATTATTATAGTAGAAACATTATATGTTTCTCCCTTACCCTGTACGTCATCCCCACCAAACACAACCCCTTTCAATTTTAATTTGGAAATCATCATAAGTTTTTCTAGAATTTCTTTTTTCTTTTCTTATTTTTAAGATTTTGATTGAAAGATCTAGAGTTTTAAAAAAGATGAGTGCAATTAAAGAGTATTTGCTACTCATTATTATAAGAATGGTAAAATTAATATTAAAAAATAAACAAAAGAAAACCAAAAAACTAATAGAAGGTTGGAGTAGTTTTATATTGAAAAATATATAAATTGAATTTAATTGAAGGTAGAATATATTTTGTATTATATGTTTGATAAGTATTATATATTGTCTATTACATATATGTGTACACATCAAATGCTATAGCATACTTACCATATGTTATGCATTACATTATAAGTGTAAATTACACCATAATGTATCAACATTTGTTATTAAGTTCATTTAAAGAATCAATGTTTTGCAAAGTGTGTCAAATAAGGTATTTATAATTAACCCTCAAGAAAATGAAGGAAGATAAATTTAAAACTAATCCAAATGTTAATAATACTTTACAAAACATTGATACTTCATTTGATTCATTTTGAAAAATATTATATTCCTTATTTTCAACACATTAAATATCGGTATATTAAATGAACTATCCCTAATATGTTGATATCTTTTGATGTAATTCACTATATATTATATGTTGCACATTAAGATTTATACATATATATGTCATTATAGCTTATGTTAAACTACATTGTACGTTTATAATTTAAATTATTTATATAATAAGCTTTTGAAGTATATAATTATGCATATACACATTAATTAAGTATTATTCTATGCTATAAATAGTACATGTATTACAAATAAATTCAAGAAAAAATACAAATAACTCTTCTAAACTTTGACCATAATGTGGTTTTACCTCATAACTTTCAAATGTGGCAAATATGCCCTCCTAAATTATGACAATTTGACAAATAAGTCTTCAAACTTTGACTTTCATGTGGAAATATTTGATTAAACTTATTAAAGTATACTTTAACGGGTTAATACCTAAACTTTTTCAATGTAACGATTTTATACAAAATAAAATCACCCATAAAAATATCTAAACTTTTAAATCATGCATTAATGGTACTTTTGGCCGAAATCCAGCCAAAACTCTGGTGCCTTACTGATGTGACAAAAGATTTATATTAAAAAATATTTTCTGATTTAGGAGACATTTTTTATTTCTTTTCTTTTCTTTTTACTCCCCTTCCCCCTCCCTCTGTTTCACTCTCTTTTTTATCTTCTCTGTTCCTTCCCTCTTTCCTACCATGCTTTCTCATCTTCTTCCTCACAAAACCCTAAAATCCCTCTCTTATTACTAGTAGTAGTATCAACAGTTTGGTTGTTTTAGTGCGGTACAGATGCTCTACCGCCTCAATGAAATCAAGCGTGACCTATCAGTGCTTGCTTCTTCATCATGTTCAACTCCTTTTACTCGAGGATGATGACAATATGTGAATGAGATGTTCCATGGTTCTCTTCAAAAGAACTACTACTTTTTTTTCCCCAATCACATGCTATGGCAAGGATTAGGATTGGGACCAGGATCTTCACCATCCATCATGTTTCTTCATGCATATCTCATAAAATCTATTGCCATATTTAGGACTCAACAAACTTTTTCTCAAATCTCCACGATAGACGGATCAGAGTCTCGAATCAAGGTTAGGGATGGAGGGTGTGAATAGGGATGGGTAATGAGATTGTTTTGAAAATGGGGAAAGAAGCAAGAAATAGACAGATGGTTTATATAACTAAACCATAAAAAAAGGAAAAAGAAAAAGGAAAAGAAGAAGAAAAGTCAAACATGTAAAATGGGATATCAGTGCTTGTTTAAAGTGAAGAAGCTTGGTTTTTCAACTCCAGATGTTCTGAATTTCAAACTTGAGAGCTCAATTACTTCTAAATCTTGGGTTGGTCAAGTTTAGTATTTGATTTTTACTGGGTTCCTTTCTTTTGTGTGTGTATATATATTAAATTAAATTAAATTAAATTTTTTATGTTTACATTGTATCATTTTTAACTAAAAAGATACAGATTTTTTTTTTTAATTTTTTCCTAACTCTATGAGTCACGGTAGAAGAAGCAACTGATGATAGGTTTGGTGATGAGTTTGTTTGGACATGGAGGTGGCAATGGAGTTCAACTAGAACTAGTGCCTCAGTGAACTTGGTGAGTATGGTGATGGGTTTATTTGGGTTTGGAGAATTGATGAGTTGGTATAGATTGGTATGGGAGGTCGTATTGTTTATATATAGAGAGAGAGGATAGATTAGAGAGAGAAAAAGCTTTTCTCACGAAGAAGATGGAGTCTCCTTAGAGAAGATGAAAATGAGCTCTTTAAATGTGTTCATTTAAGAAAAATTCCTCCAAATCTTATAATATGGGTTTGTATAAATTTAGAGAGAGAGACTATCAGCCTGTTCACTTGATATGAATAGCTATTCATTCTCCCTTTATTCAATGTAAAGCTACTATTACTGTATTTACTTGAGAGGAAAGACAATTCATAATGAATTGCTATTATATGAAATGATAAATAACAATTCATGTCGCCACTCTTTATTTTTCAACTTTGTCACAAATACTCCTATCTTAAAAATATCATATATACAATTATTTTCTTTTTGTAATAAATATAAGGGGTATTATACATATTTTACCTTTTACTTTAATAATTACTTATTTTTCTTTTTATATGAAGTGAATATAGTAATAGCGATTATAACCCTATCACATTCCTTTTCAATTGGAATTTCATTCCTCTCTTATTCTATATAGTAAAGTAAATGAGCCATTTTGGTTTATAACAAAAGGAGAAAAGGCATAGTGAGAGAGAGGGAAGGAGAGATAGAAGTCAAAAAAATGGTGGGGGCGGGGGGGGATGTGGGGGGGTGTTGAGGGGAGAGAGAAGGAAATAAAGAAAAAAGAAAAAAAAATGCCACCTAAAATCAGGGAATATTTTTTTAATATTAATTTTTTGCCACATTAGCAAGACACCAAAGTTTGGGCCGAATTTCGGCCAAAAATACCATGGGTACAAGATTTAAAAAGTTTAGGTATTTTTGTGGGCAAAAATTTTTTTAGGTATAAAACTGTTAAATCGAGAAAGTTGAAGTACCGTGAAAGTAATTGACTTGTACTTTAACACCCTCTCAAAACTTTAACTTAATTGTGTGTGTGTGTGTGTGTGTGTGTTTTAAGCAAAAAGAGTAAATGTCCTCTATGTTACCAACGTACAAATATTTAAGAGGGATATTTGCCAAAGAATTTCATATATATCCAAACGTGGATAAAAACATTTAAAATTTCCCATAAGTTTAGCTATGCACAAGCACAATTTGGGATGAGTAACTCTGTCATATAGGATATCTATCCATTTTAGGGCCTGTTTGGTTCGTCATTTTGGCATCATTTTAGTATAAAACAGATACTGAACCAATACAAATATGATATCGATGAAAAACGACAGTTTTACTTATAAAATGATTAAACCGTACCGATACTGAATCGATACCGAACCAATATTGAACTAATATAGATCCGATACCTTACTATCCAAAAAGACCCTTATTTTAATTGAGAAGAGTTTAAGTAAGTATTAAGGTTTACAAGGTAAGGTACGAGCATAAATTTTTCAAAATTTATTTTCATAAAGTAAGATATAAGTACAAGATCTTTACGTCTTATAGTTATCTAAAATCGTACACATTATATAACTTGTACTCTAATATAGAGAGTATAAATTCTCGACACTATGTATTCATCTTATAAAAAATTATTAAATAATATTAATAAATAAATAATACTCTATT
The DNA here is from genome assembly GCA_024138025.1 of Combretum micranthum. Lineage (NCBI taxonomy): Eukaryota > Viridiplantae > Streptophyta > Magnoliopsida > Myrtales > Combretaceae > Combretum > Combretum micranthum. Next base: position 148,968 of record JAMXBD010000001.1, read on the forward strand.
TTTTAATTTGCAAATACTTTTGTTTAAGATTATCATTCATAGACTACTTTCTGAAAATTTTTATTGTGGAAGAACTTGTACTATTTTATTTTTGAAAACTTTAAATGTATGTGTTTATACTTTTAAGTTATGTAGAAGTGTTGTTTATCATTTACAACTAATTAATGGAAAAGTATGTAAAGTTTTTAATTTTGGATTTTGTTACAAGTTCTATGGCTTTTTTTTTTTTTTTTTGTATCAAATACATAGGTTAAACAAGTGCTTATTAATTATTATAGGTTTCAACTTTTCACCGATAATCAAATCATACATACTGCAAAAACTTGTTATATTAAGTATTTATTTTAGATTTCTTTCCACAAATTATTTATCATAAATATCCAAAATAAGATAATTTTACAAATTTTATAAAAAAATTATAGGTTTCATAGGAGGTTTTCCGATACGTTTTACATAGATTGATTTTCTTGTACTTTGCTTAGCATCTGATGAGTGAGTTTGTTGTTACCATTGCTAAGAGCATCTTATTCCTATCATTCCAATTAGACCAAATACCAAAAGTTAATGTAAGACACCATGGTGGTTTCCTTAAGCTGGAGTCTTTTCGTCCAGAATGGCAGTTGGCTTGAATGCTTGAAGCCACGTGGAGAAGAGATAATTCTGATCAAGTGGATATTTAGCATTTTCCTCAAAGGTTCTAAAATCTCATATTCCTGTTCCAATGTTAACTATCTATTGGATAAAATTTGACGCCGCATCAGAACCCTATCACCCCTATATTAGGTACTAATCTATCATATTCAACTGTAGAGAAGCTAAGAACTAGAGTTTTGCATCTCATTCTTCAAAAAAATCTGAAAAACAACCTAAAAATCACCTGACAGTTATTCCCATCCCATTTTTACTTTTTGACACCACCGTGACATCGGTAACATTTTACACCAAATGTGTGTTAAAAGCTCAACATTTGAAATTATTTTATAATTGATAATATTAGGGCATATTAACTCCCAATTTCACACATCAATGATAATGGACAACTATATTTGCATATACTATATTATATGGACTGCATTATAATCAATATCTGATTATATTATGAAAGAATTTTTAACAGTAGTTTATCCAAAAGTACTATCAAAAGTTATGAAAGAAGGGCAGGATAGAGCCAATCTTTTTGCTGCCTATCTAAATACTCTGCATTTTATTCCCCTATTAGGACCTGGATTTTGAAATGAGGCAAAAAGACCTCTACCATCGATTCCTTATTGCCACCGAGTAATTTCCTTCACCGAATATGCACAAAGCAGAAACTGAAAATGGTGGTCAAAGAGATCAGTGACCAACAACGTTCTAGAACTACAATCGACGTAGTTCAACTCCATGAGAGTGACTGATTAACTAGATGAGAAAGAGGCTATTTGGATGTCGTGAGGTGCAATCTAACTGGCAAACTTTATATTGCAATACAAAACATTGATCCTGTGGGTGAACTCTGGGAAGTATGCACAAGATGAATGCTAAGCTCCAGGAAAAAAAAAAAAAAACTCTTGACATATCAGTATGAATCCGAAATTGCCTTCTGCCTGACTCTCATACGACCAGTGTAATTACAATTTGCTTGACCTATAAATTACAGCAGTCCTCTTAATGCCTTTCACGTTTCAAGCCATGTCAGGGTTCCCATAATCAAGTATTTACTGGGCAGTTCTCCTGGAGATGGTGCAAGGTATGTGATCTTTTTCCTGCAACGATTAGAACAACGCTTTGTGACTTGGAAGGCAGGAACTAGGAAGTTTAAAGAATGGGTTAATGCTAAGCAAACATGGGATTTGTACCTTTGGATGTCGACATCTGTGACATATATGAATCCTGCAACATTACTGTTCTCGAGAAGAAACAGAACAAATGAGGAGGGAAATTGACAAGAAAAGGTAGCAAACCTTCTATTTGAAACCAATTTAATTCCGGCCAAATGATGGCAGCCTTATATTTGGGCAGTGTTATAATAGAGAAAGAAACGGCAATGATGTCACCTTTACCTTGAAACAATTTGATCCGGTTCTTTAGCAAACGAAACAGCGAGAATTACGTGAAGCAGATCCCGGTTGATATTCACAGGAGCTATCCTTAGAGGATCTGCAACAGACTTTGCACCAATTGGCAAAGCAGAATGTGGAGCTTGTGGTCCTCCACCAATCCGATAAATAAACAAGTCACCAAAATTGGCAACATTGGAGTGGGGTGAAAGATCATTTGCTAGGCCATAAAAGTACTCCTGGAAAGAGAAACTTACATCAGCAAGAAGCTTTTTTCCTGTTGAAAACCAGAATATAAGAAAAGTAGGAACTAAAGGGCTTCAAAGCAAATATGGTTTAAGACTTAGAAGCCTAACACCAGAAAGCCCAAATCAATACCAGAACAATACAAGCAAATGTATCACTGGTAACAAAAGAGGACAAATTTCGCTCTGTTTATTCCCCTGGATCATCTACTTTCAAGATGATTGCACAAGTCTAGCAACATATAGCTTGAGCCTGCAAGTTATTTTATCATGGGCATATGATAAAAGGAAAGAATAAGATTAAGCCAAAAAGTAAAAATCCTTACTCTTATTCTATAGCTCCTACTCTTCTGACGATATTTCGGATTCCTTGAAACAACACCACCTGACTTCTGCAGCTTAACAACATCCACATTTGGATGTTTCTTAAGCACATCTTTCTTAAGCATACTGAAAAGTTTTTCCTGCAAACACGAAAAGGAGCTAATAAACAAGTGTATTAACAAACAATAAGACAGAACAAATTGGATAAAATGTAAATGATGCAAAGCTACAACACAGCAAAACTAAGAACATTAGCCCATTGAGTCCCAAATTAGTTCATCAGAAATATGTTTTCAAGAAAATGTAGACTGAACATTCTACTGAATATACACAATTTATTTTTTTATGAAACACTGAAGAGGCATGGTGTCAATTGAAAATACAACTGTGTATATAATATATGTATATGTAAGTGTATATATGAATGTTTGCCACCAAATCAGCGATCATTAGTTACTTCTACAGTTAGCAAACGAATTCTTTCAGGAACCATACCGGTTGCCAGATGAAATCACATATCATAAAATATCGAGTCAAAAACTAAACAGCAGCACATATGAAACTCAACCATAAGTGCTTCAAGATTCTCTAAGTTCAACAATATTGTGATAAACATTGTTCAGTTAAGATTTAAACATATCTGATCAAAGAACAGGAAAGGAGCAAGATGCTCCAAAAATTTATATGTCTGCATGAGATAATTAAAAAGGTAAATCAAGAGAAGAAGTAGATCATTAACCTGACCCAGGACAAGGACTACATTGGCATTGAATGCATCAATTGCATGCTGAAGCAACTACAAAAAGGACAAAGAGGGCAAAGAGGTCAAGAAAAATAATTAAACTATCTAATGCAATAATTTTATTCGTTGACCTTACTTACTTCATAACCAACCCCTTCAATCCATCCCATGGTATTTATCACCATACCTGCAGCTCTTGATTCAGCATTACCAGCAAATTGCCTTTCCAGTGTTTGGGCAAGCTCCTTTACAAGGACTTTGTACAAATCAACATTATTGCTGCACCAAAGCAAAAGTGCCAAATTACAGTGACAATAAGCAAGACAGGAAGGATACTTTCCTAAATCCATTATTTACAGAGACAGTCCAATTTCAGAATTCTCACAATGGCATAGAGACTGCACATTCAATTTATGTATGTCCCAAAAGGTCAGGAGAAAGATGGTGTGCACATGGACATTTGTAAACCAGTTAGTTCAAAAGTCGATGGAGATCTTGTTTTTCGTTGCAATCTATAGCAAACAAACACAACTCACTACGGCTAAGTGTAAACTGCAAGGCTAATACAGTAGACCTTACTATTGATCTTCTCATCTGAAACCCCAAGTACTAACCCTATGACTAGACTTTGAAGTAACAAGATGATGTACCTAGGAGTAGTATGCCCATAAAAATATACGAGGGGCATATCAAGAGGAATTCCTTCAACTGGATCAATGGGCAACTCAATGGGTGTAGCAGCAATGCAGCCAGGAATTGTAATTGACCCTTGACCAATATCTAAGTCAACATAAGTAGGTTTCCAGCCTTGTTTTGCTGCCCAACTAAGTAGCATCCTTGACAATGTACTCTTTCCAGAATCTGAAGGTCCCACAACAACCACTCTAGGACCCTGGATCACCAAAAAGGTATCATTATTTGCAATGAAAGCGATAAAATCGAAAAAAGTATGAATTCTTCATCAATTTTTAGAAACATACTAAACATTGAAATGGAATAAAATCTTAAGAGCATAGATGATGATTGCTCAAAATGAAAATTTGCAAAAAGCTCGACATCTCAATCAGTTGAAGAATAGTACTCCGAATTTGAAGGAATTTGGCCCAAGAAAATAATTCCAGGGAAGGATCATTTAGAACAATATCAAACTACACAATTCTATCTCATAGAATACCAACTCAAAGAGGTGAAACAATGGAAAGGCTTGGACCTTTTCACAGTTTATGCACTGTACAATCTCTTAAAGAAATCAAATTAAGGTCAAACGTAAAAGCTAGAGGTTTTCTCACATAAATGCAGTTTCAGCCTTTCACATAAAGAAAGCACACAAGCTTATTGGGTCAAAAATACATCACAATGCATGCAACTTCAATTAGAACACTCAAGGGATCCTCATGAAAGACCCATTGACATCGAAGTAAACCACAACTAAATGCATTTCACAGCATATTGCAAATCTTTTAAATAGGCAAAATATACCCAAAATTGGCAATAACACTCCCCTAGATCATTCTAAATAATCCACGTCAAGAAGAGAGAACAGATGAAAATACAGCCATATGCAAGTACTTCAAAGAACAGAGAAAAAAAACATATATAATTCTAAAAGTAAAAATTAGCATGCATATAAATGCTGATCACTCAGATAACTTCCTTTTCTTTTCTGTAAATACATCAGCAATTTACACCTACCTGTACAGTTATGCAATCCCTTTACACCCACCCAAAGCACAGCTATAATACTTTATCCAAGGCAATTTACTATAACCCAAGGGTACATACAATACCTATTATATAAGCAATCAGATAGTCACCAATCGGTGAGAACAGAAGGCCAAACCTGATAATGTTCAGAGTCCGATGGAGATGCTTTAGCACGGCTCCGCCGTCCATCGAGCACAGCATGTACATTAACATAGCTCACCATTGGGGTCTAAAATTTAATACATATATCAGTGCCAATCAACAAATAAATAAAGGACCTTCGTAAATTTCACCATCTAAAAACACAGAAGCACATACTTCGTCTGCAGTATAATCTGTCTCGGTCTCACCATCCATCTCAATAGTGGCCCCATACCAAGTAAAGACCTAATCACACAAATTAAAAAGAACACAATTAGCATGTAAAAGCTTGTGCTATCAATATCCCCTCTACAGACATTAAAGAATTAGGTTGAGACCCAATCCCCATTTCACACCCAGCCATGACCCGCCAATCACTTCTTACTCTATATGGTAAATTTTCATGAGACCCAACTTTTTCTTTCTCTGTTTTTTATCATACATGGTTAATGGTAATATTGGGTTCACCCCTGAATCAACCAGAAGCAGCAGCAAAGTACAACATATCACAAACTGAACACCAAAAGTTGTATTGCAGATATCACAACAACAGAAATTAACCAACTTCGATCTTGCTTTGATAATACACCGCCTCAAAAAATGTAATTACTTGCACTACAACATTTGATAAAAAACCAGACAGAGAGCATAAAACCAGCACCAACTACAAGACCACACTATAATTTCTAGTAAAATAAACAAATTCATAAAGTGCCCATTGACGTCTGCACCAAATACTCCTTTAAGAATTCACTGAACAAGAAAGTACTGCAGTCAACAAGTGTTTCGGAGCACTCGTTAATCTTTTCCATTTTCCAAATGACAGATTGAGGTTTGAAGAACTCACAGCGAATTTGAGCCTAGGAGGGAAAGTGAGCCAGATTTCGGGAGGCAACTCAGTACCGAAGATCTCGGCATTGCCGGATAGAAGACGGAGACGAAGAGGAGTATCATTACCAACTTCAATTCGGAGCTCACTCTCTCTATCCAACTTCACTTGCTTTGTCGCCGACGTAGATGTTGCTGGTGGTCCCCCATAAGCCATGCCTGGAAGGAATTGGAGAGAGCTTTCTCTTTTTCCTTTGAATTTAGATTAAAACCCTAGTAAAACCCTAGAAATTGAACTAAAAAAACTAACTAGATGGAACATGAAGATGATATAGAACAAGTGGGAAGGAGTTCAAGTGAAGAAAGAGGTGATTGGGAGAAATAGTGAAATACTGCTGAAGCCCATATGACTTCTGACAAGTTAAAGAATAAACAGGGGCAGTGACTGGGTTAAGTGGCGTAAGGCGACTTGTGTGGAGGTGCCAAAATTCATTGTTGGATCTCTTCCACGAAGCAGCAAGATGGTTTTAAAGTGGTAAGCTAGGTCAGAAGTATAGTAAGTGATGGTGGGCTGGTTTTGAAGTTAGAGGTTGTGATTAGGGTTAGAAACGAGTTGAGCTATTTGTGAGCTATTTAAGCTTGATTCGTTTTAGGCCCGACTCAGCTCGGCTCATTTAGCTAAACGAGTCCAGTTTGAGCTTCAGCTCAAACTCCTTTAGCTAAACGAGTTAAGCTTGAGCTTGTCCTGAGGCGTGCAAACAGGCTCGTTAAGGGCTCGCAAGTCAAGTTCGTGAACAGGTTCGTTAAGGGTTGGCGAGCCAAGCTCATAAACAGGCTCGATAATGACTCGTTTAATATATATATATATTGATATTATATTATTAATAATTATTTATATTAATTTAATATTATAAATATAATTAAAAAATAATTATATATGCTAAACAAGCCGAGCTCAAGCTCGTTTAGCTAAACTAGCCTAAGACCAAGCTTAACTCATTTAGCTGAACAAGTCTAAACAAGTCGAGCTGGAGCTTGAAAAAACTTAACAAGTTCGGACTCGAGCCTACTATTTCAAGCTCGTTAAAAACCCGGCTCGGCTCGAACCTATTAAAAAACAAACGAGCCAAGCTCGAGCCGCAAAAGCCAAGCTCGGCCCAGCTCGTTTGCACCCGTAGTTGTGACACAGGAAACTTCTAAGGTTTTTTTATCAGTTCGCTATTTATATAAAAAGTTAAATGGATTGTAAAAAAACAATAATAAGTATAAAAAATTTCAATATATGATAATGATTGAAAAAGATTTGGACCATTGATTGATGTAATGGGATCGATCTTATGGTAATTGCTACAAGACCATAGAATTTTCCAATAATATAATGCAAAAAATCCTAATGAATTGTATTACTACTTGTACATTATTAGTGACATGTCCACCTAAGCCTCTCTCCACATTAATAGCCTCGTCGCATTCATCCAGCACTAATTTTAAATTGTTGTAAGTATTTTTTTAGGGGCAATATTTATTAGATTAATTCAAAGAATTTTGAAAAAAAAAATTAAATATTTTCTTAAAGGAAAATGTCAAATTTGATACTTAAATTTTTATAAAAGTTCCTCAAGATGTTGCAACTGATCTTGGATGAGCAAGATGTGGATGTAGTGAATCTGCTACCACTAGCTGCATTTTATCATTGCTTTTTTTTTTTTTTGGTTGCACTAGCTGGGAATTCGTTTTCTCTAAAGACCGTGAGAAAAACTCCCTGCTGGTTCTTTTAGACAATGAGAAGCAAGCAACGAAGAAGGTAAAGAATCGAGAAAATGATAGTGAGAAGAACACATCTAATGTCTCGTTTAAAAATGAGTTGTTGAAAGTCCCTAGAGGAGATTTACTAGAAGAGAGTCATTTACAAGACTTTGAAGTATGTGATTCGAATGTGAGAATTGAGATTAATTTTGAAATGCCAACCGTCTCTTTCTCAGATCGTGTGCAATCTATCATGGCTCAATTAATGGAGAATATAGTAGTGGTGCGACTATTAGGAAGAAACATAAGGCATCGAATGCTGCAAAATAGAATTATGATTGTTTGGAAACCATATGAAGACATCAAAATTGTCAATCTAGACAATGGATACTTTCTTGTTCCTATGGCCTCCATTGATGACTACACTTTAGCTCTCTTAGGCAGTCTATGGACCATCATGGGTCAAATTCTAACTATCTAGCCTTGGTGTCCTACATCCAATACAAAAGATGAAAAAATTTCTATAGTAATAGTTCCCCAATATGCCCATTCATTATTACCATAAGAGTCTTCTTCGTCCTATTGTTGGAACTATTGGTAAATTTATTAAAATAGATTAAAACACAGTTAAATCACAGAGAGGAAAGTTTGCAAGAATGGCATTTGAGCTGGATTTAAAAAATACCTCTAGTTTATTTCTAGAATTTGTATTATTGGCCACATACAAAAAGTTAAGTATGAAGATTTACCATTTGTTTGCTACTCTTGTGGTAGATATGGTCATATTAATGCAAACAATCCACATAAAGAGATAAGAGAAACTATGGGAGAGAAGGAAATGAAGGGAGATCATTCAAAGTTTGATTGGAATAATCAACCATCGATGAATCATGAAGAGGTTTTAGGTACATGGATACATGCTCTAAAAAAAAGGAAAGAAAGGCGGATTCAGGAGACAAGATTCAAGGAATAACAATTTTGGAAAGGTAAAAGATAAAAAAATCTTTTCTAAGTAGATTTAATATTCTTGCAAATATGGAGGAGGAGGTTAGGAAGGAGATTGTAGAAAGAAGAGATATGGATATAGAGTAAAATGCGGGAATTTTAAAGTAAGTTATAGATCATGTGGTTTCCAAGAAATTAAACGTGCTAAGGGAGAGTTCTAAAGCTAAAAAAAGAAAAGGCCAAAGGCTAACAAATAAATCATAAGCATTTAAGAAAACTCATGGTTAAACTAAGTTAGAGACTAAGAAAGAGAATGTAAACCCACATAATGGCCTTGCAAGAGAGACTTTGATGGCTACATCAAGACCTCACCATTCAAAGGCCAATAGTGTGTTGGGCCACAATAATGATCTTGATAATGCTCAGTATATTGTCGTTGTTATTGAGAATCCCTCTGCTATTAATCGAAATATCCTCTCTTTATCCCATCGATTAGATAATTTATCTACCAAGAGGTCTATTCTTCGAAGTTCATGAAGTTTGGGGAGGCCATCGGATAGCACTAAGGTGATTAAATGCAAAAAAAAAAGAAGAAGCTAAAATTCAAAAATTCTAGTTGCACTAATGCAAGTGAATTGAAGGAGAGGAAGAAATCTTTATCTTTGAATATGTTTGAAGAGGATGGCGATGTTTCCAAGCATTAGCGTTGGATGATTTTCATGAAGTGGAGATTGCAGAAGAGATGGCCTGAAATTGAAGGTTCTTATCTCATGTCCTTATTCTTTTTATGATGTGTCCACTTATCACTTGAAATTACCAAAGGGCAGCAAAATGGGGATTTATTAGAGTAATTAGGTCTTTAGTTAGGCTTTACCACATCAAAGTTCTGGCTCTTTTTAACCTAGAATTGGTGGAAGACAAGCTGAATTGGTTATTAAGAAGATTGGTTTTTGACAATCTCATAGAATTGAGGCTAGAGGTTTTACTAGGGGTATTTAGATCATGTAGAAGGAGAAGGTTGACCTGTCGATTTTAAGAACAATTGGAAATATGTTCACACCAAAATTCAATTTAATGGTATGCCAAGTTGCTTCTTCATGTTTGTTTATGGAAATCCAAATCCCATTATCAAGAGATCTTTGTAGGAGAGTTTATACCACTCATCTCTTAAAACTATGGCTCCATAGATGATAGTTGGAGATTTTAATGCTTTTCTTAATGCTTGTGAGAAGATTAATGGGTCTTGTAGTAGATCTTTAGGGTAAGCATTTTAAATCATGGGTAAGGATTTGTGGAGTTAAAGATTTAGGTTTTATTGGTTCAAAATTTACTTGGGCACGGGGACTGCCATGAACATATTGATAGTGCTCTTGTTAACAATATCTAGAATGTTTTTTCCAATCCTTCTAGGTCTGTCACCTTCCTAGATCCTAGAATTAAGTTTGATCACTCACCCATATTAATTGAATTTCAAAGGAGAAAGCAATAAACTATTCAGCAAAGGCGATTCATATATGTTACAGTTTGGGTTAGTCATCCAAGCTAGAATTCTTTTTTAAGTAAAAATGGAATAATAATGATTTATTTTAGGAATCTTTGCAGATTTTTTCTAAGAAAGCTCAATCTTAGAATAGGAGTGCATTTAGCAAAATTTTTCATAAGGAGAAAGAACTCTTGGAGCGTATAACTGAATTCAAAGGGCTCTAGCAACCCATTCTTGAAAAAATCTCAAACAACTGAAAGTGAAATTTAGAGAGGAATATAAGCGAGTGCTTACTTAAGAAGAGATGCTCTAGAATCAACGCTTAAACTACCAGTGGCTGACATATGGAGACGAAAACTCATCTTTTTTTTCACACAAGCTAATGCAAGGAAAAATAAAGAAAGGTAGAAAAGATTCGATTGGAAAGTGACATTTGGTATTCTAGTGTTGAAAAAATTAGAGAAGAAGTTGCTGGTTATTTCAAGAGGGTTTATACGAAAGACATTCTAATAGAAGGGAGATATACTGTTCATTGTCTATTTCCTACGAAATCTTCAGTTGTACAAAATAATTTAAACAGCTATATTAGCAATCTCGAGATTAAATAGGCTATCTTTGATATGGGTCCTTTGAAGGCTTCTAGAGTAGATAGGTTCAATGCTCATTTTTATCAAAAGAATTGGAAGATCGTTAGACTGTCCTTTTGTGAAAAGGTAAAGAAGACTTTTGCTACAGGTATGGTCACTACTGAATTAAATTAGACATTAATTTGTCTTATTCCAAAGATTGATAATCCATAATGTTTTAAGCATTTTTGCCATAATAAGTCTATGTAATGTGAGCTATAAAACTATTACAAAAGTGGGTGTAGATTGACTTAAGCCTATACTACCAATTTAAGTTAATTCTTTTCAAACAAATTTTGTCATTGAGCATCATACTGTTGATAATATTGTCATAGCACAAGAGATTATGCATTCTATGCACATGAAAAAGGGGAAAAAGGGATCGTTTGCTTTGAAAATTAACCTTGAGAAGGCTTATGACAAGATGAGAAGATTTCATTCGGGATACATTAGATGATATCGGCATTCCTCAGATGTTGTCTATTGTTATCATGAGTGCACTTCATACTAGCTCAATGAAAGTTATTTAGGACTCAGGTATTAGCACTCCATTTAATCCATCTAAAGGAATGAGGCAGGGTGACCCTATTTCTCCATACATTTTTGTTCTTTGCATGGAACGTCCATCTCAGACTATATCGAATGTTGTAGAGAATGGTGCATGGAAACTGTTTTGCTTTTTGTAGCTCTCAATTGTCTATATCACATTTGTCTTTTGTAGATCAGCTAATTATGTTTGCAAAAGCATCTATTGATCAAGCTTAGTGTATAATGAGTATTATGGATGAATTGTGTAAGTTCTCAGGATAGACCATTAGTAGAGATAAATTACTTAGGTTGTGCTCAAAAAATGTTCAGTAGATATGGCCGATACACTAAGTATTTTTTTTGGTATTACACTCATGTAGGATCTGGGTAGATATATAGGAGTTCCTTTGCTCCATGGTAAAGTTACGAAGAAGATGTGCTAAAAAGTTGAAGAATGTGAAGGAACGTGTTAATAACTGGCACCCCCATCATTTTTCTTTAGCTGGGAAAATCACATTGAGCAAATTAGTGCTTTCTTCATTGCTTGTATACTTGATGCAATCGGCAAGTCTCCCTAAAGGCATATGTGCCAAAATAGATAAAGCAGAGAGAAGATTCATATGGGGAGGAACAAAGGAATGATGGAGTATCGGTCTTGTTAAGTGGCAAGACGTATGTTAGCCTAAGAAGTGTAGCGTTCTTGGTATCAAGAAGTCTAAGGAGATGAATGATGCATTACTGCTAAAGTTAATAAGGGGAATTCTTTGAATTCTCTCAAGCTTATGGGCTAGATTACTCAAGCTAAGTACAATATTGAAAATGAATTCTTTCCTAAAAATATCAAATCTTCTAATGCTTCTCATCTCTAAAGGCAACTTGCTAAAATCTGGCAAATAAGTATTCATGGTATGTAGTGGGTGGTTGGTAATGGTCGAAGGATCTCTTTTTAGAAAGATAAATGGGTTGGTGATGGTTGTGTTCTTATTAATCATGCTTTGATTGATATTGCAGAGAAGGAGCTTGGTGAAAAAGTATCTAGCTTCATTAATTTTTATGGTGGATGGAATTGGAGTAATAAGCTCCCTAGTTCTATTTTAGCTAAAATTGGCAATCAAACCACCCTATTCTTTTGCTAGTTTAGATCTAATTATTTGGGGAAATTCACCTTTTGGTAATTTTTCCACATCTACAGCTTATGATATGATTTGTAGGAAAAGTTGGGGCAAAGAAGATGATAGATGGAAGCTGGTATGGTCATGGAAAGGTCTTAAAAGGATATGAACTTTCATATGGCTGGTGCTAAAAGGGAGTTTGTTGACAAACAATCAACAAAATAGAAGACACATGGTTGTTGATGGAAGGTGCACCTTATGCAATGTTGATATGGAAGATATAGACCATATTCTACAAAGATGTGCTAAAGCCATGATGGTTTGGCAGAATTTGATTCCTATTCAACATAGATTTTCTTTCTTTATAGATTATGGTAGAATGAGTTGAATGGTCTATTATTTTTTGTGTATCTTGTTGGTTTTTATGGAATTGGAGAAATAAGGAAGTTATTAATGGGGATGTGATTTATGAAGGTTCCCTTTGTCAACAAATTATGGTAAGAGCTAAGGAAATTAATTTTGCTTATTCTGAAGTCATAATGCAAATATAAGCCTATTCAGCGCAAAGATATGTTAGTGGGGTGGGTTTGTCCAGATTCAAGTTGGTATAAGATCAACACGAATGGCTTTGCTGTCAACAATGAGAATAAGGCTTCAATTAGGATATTATTCATAATAGTGAAGGAAGGTATTGTGCTTATTTTATAAATATTGGAGATTGCAATTCCCTTAATGCTAAATTATTGCGGGCATTTCAAGGTCTTAAGCTTGCTCCATAAATAGGTTTGCAAAATATTGTGCTAGAGATGGATAACAAGACTGTTGTTGATTGGCTAAAAAGGGGTCAATTGGCAAACAAAAGACATTGGAATCTTCTCAATCCTATCTTTCAATTGCTCAATGAAGATTACAGTTTGAATTTAGCATACATATTGCAAAGGCAATCAATGTGCAAATATGCTAGCTAAATGTGCTATAGAGAAGATAAGAGGCTTGCATGTTTTTTATGATTGTTCAGCTATTGTTTTAGATATTATTATGCAAGATATTATAGGGTTTGCAACCCTAGAAGTTGTAATGTGTAGTGCTCGAGGCTATTTTAGTCTCTTTTCTTATTGGGAAAAAAAAAACCTCTCTATAAAAGTTTAATTTTGTACCTAAACTTTGAAGTGGCTAATTTCATACTCAATCAACATTTTCTATGGTAACTTTTATAATCTTACTAACATTGATTGCTCTATATCTTGATATAGAAGAAGCAGTCTATTAGTGCAAGATAGTGTTAGGAGCATTAGTAAAAATTTAATGATATAATGCATTTTTTTTATATTCACAAATAGAGGAAAATTTGTTAAAGAGGTGATAAAAATAGCTGCAAAAAGTTTAACTTAGTATTAAATTGACCACTTTCAAGTTTAAGTACTAAATTTAATTTTTGTACAAAGTTCAAATATCAAATTTAACATTTACTCTTTTTGAAAAACTAAAAATATCTCAATTTATAAAGACAACATTATATTGATATATAATATAATGGTTAGGAAATGTAATGTACTGTTCATGATGGTATAGACTAATCTAATTATTTTATTTGGATAATTATTAAATTATATTTACTTTTATTTTGTCTCTTTAGTTTATCATATTATTAGATTTATTAGTATCTTTTTATTATTTCTTTTTGGGTAGCTAAATAATAGCCATTATAGTAAGTTTAGATCATAAAACTAATATTGAAAAAAAAATGATTGAGATATTAAATAAATAAATTTATTTTTCAAAGGTGTTAATCTTTTCTTTTTATTAGTGATGTAAGGTTTTGCAAATTTTCAACACTGAAATGAGGCCATCATAAATTTCATGATGTGTCATTAATAATTGCTTTATGTTTCATCTCACATAGCCTAAAATAAATCTAGATATTAAACATAGGCATGAAAGTAATTCCAAATTTGTAACAAGAGCAATATGGTTCATCGCTTCTAAAATTTAAACCATATGTAAAAGAAAATTCAATTTATCTAATTAGAGAAGGATAACTACTCTCAATACTTCAACATAAATAATTTCCCCTTCCTCTCTATTAGACTCTCATCATTCTTGAAGATTCCGAAAATGGCTGCTACAGTAAGTGAATTTCTCATTTCTTTTCTCACTATTACCGATGATCAATACATGTAGATAGTAAATTCTTAGCGTTTTAGGTGTTGGCAATAATCTTTAATGGGAAAACGATAGGTTTTTGGAGAGATTTCTTGAGAAAATCTCTAAAAGCAAGAAATGAGAATTTAAAGGAATGAAAGATTAGACTCTAGACATCTTATAAACCAAATTTCATTCTTTGATTTTGTTGCAAATGGATTTTATTTTATTACTGAAGGAGTAAGCTCTAGCTATGCCTTGTTAAAAAATTTTCTACGATGAAAGTGCAGGCTCTACACGTGCTTTTTATTAACTTATTTTAAGAATAAATTTTGAAGGAAGCCTATTTTAGTATTAAGTTTTGAAGATGATCCACTGCCAATACCAGTGAATCATCTTCAACCTCAAGCAAATAACTACAGGAAAGTTAGAGAACTTGTAGCTTTTTTAATCAAGAAGTTACATGACCATCGCTCTCACACTTGTCTCCACTATACAAAAGCTACCCACGATCCTTTCAAAGTTCCACAACAACACCTAGAACCATGAATTGCTTATAAATTCATCCTCAACACCTAAAAAAGAGACTGATCTAGAAACCTACTTCCACCAGTTTAATTCAATCAGAGTTGTTAGCTTCGAAGCTTAATAGTGAAGTCATGGTGAAGAAACAAGGATGAGATTGGTTGGAGGTCTTAGGTACGAAGGGTTTAGGTCCATAGCCTTAAATAATGCTAAAGCATAAAGTGACGGTGGTAGATTATTAAAGGTTTTCAATTGCTAGAAAATGTGCCATGTATGCTTGTTTGTGTTAGTTGTCTTATTGTAATCGTAGTTGCTTCCTTTACCATTATCTTAAAAAAAAAAAATTGTTTTGATTCAACTACCATGATTTAAGGAGGTGGCTCAAGCTTATTTGATGAATAATTTCTTGATGATTTCAAAATCTATCACCCTTTCTCCTTCCCATTTTTCTCATGGATCTAGATTTGTTTCTCTCTCTATCTCTTGGTCTTCTTCTTCTTCAATCTTTGTTTATCTTTTGTTCATTTATGAAGATGGTACTACTAGATCTAGATCTGAAAATCTCCTTCCCTTCTCTTTCTATTTGCTTCTTGTTAGATTTGCATCAAATTATGCTTATTCCTTTTGATAACAAGCCATTGGTGGCGAAAAAGCATTATTATTTTTCTAGATATTTCTTTTTTTTTGGGTTTTAAATTTAATTTTTTTTCTATTTTTCTATATTTTAAAATTATTTTAAATATATTATTTAATCACATTTATTAATTAATATTATTATTAAAGATACTTACTTTGAACTAATATAATATTGCCAAGTGTCACTTCATAACTATTGACATTTAATTTTAAAATACAGGTTACTTCTTTGTTAAAAATATTAACATGTGTCACTTATTTGTAAATGAATAAAAAGAGAAGTTTGTTTGTTTGTTTGTTTTTTTTTAATTAACCTTAACTATTTTAATACATTAACCTTTTGAGATAATACAAAATATTTAAATTCTTATATCTTTATATGTTCTATCAACCAATAATTAAGTCGATAAGAGACAATATCTATGTGTTGGGGTATTGGTTTAGGTTTTCATGCACAATCAATATACAGATCGAATCACAAGTTGAGATTTTTCAGACACAAACCTATTTAGACACGGATATGAGACATGATATAATAACACAATTGGCAACTAGGGCTGCAAACAAGCCGAGTCAAGTCGTGCTGAGCCAAGTTTTCAAAGGCTTGGGCTCGGCTCTTTTAAAATATAACTAGCTTAAACTCGATCCAAGCTTTTTATCGAGCGTGAAATTGAGGTTAATGTTAGCTCGTTTATAAAATGAGCTCGAGCCGAGTCTGGCTTTTTATCAAGTCTGAAATTAAAGTTCGAGCTCAACTTATTTAGATAGCTCATTTTTCATTTTTAACCTAAAATATAATATATGTGTTGTTATAATATTTATAAATAATTATCAAATATAATTTTTTTTATTTTTTTATTATGCAGTTGACATATATCATACATAAAAAAATTCACAAATCTGTCAACGAACTTATTAAAGAGCCTGTTAATGAACCAGTTGTGAGCCTATTTATATGCCTAAATGAGCTTATTCGCGAGCCAATTTGCAAGCCTAAATCAAAGCTCGAGCTTGGTTTGTTTAGACAAACAAGCTTTACTTTGGGCTTGGGGCTTGACTTGTTTATTAATCGAGCTCGAGCCAAGTCGAGTCGAACCGAGCCGAGCTTAAAGTGAGTCAAACTCAAGTAGCTCGTGAATTGTTCAGCTCGTTTGTTGCCCCATTAGCAACGCTACATATGAAAAAAATAATTACAATTTGCTTAACCTATAGATTACAGCGATCAACCTAGTGCCTTTCACTTTTCAAGCCACTTCAGGGAACCCATAATCAAGTATTTACTGGGCAGTTCTCCAGCAGATGGTGCAAGGTATGTGATCTTTTTCCTGCAATGATGAGAAGATGACTTGTGACTTGGGAGGTAGAAATTTCAATAAATGGGTTAATGTTAAGTAACCAGAGATCCATACCTTTGGATGTCAACATTTATGACATATATGAAAGCCGCAACATTACTGTTCTCAAGGAGAAAGGGATAAAATGAGGAGAGAATTTTCACAAACAGCATTCTTACTCTTCGAAACCCAATAATTTTAGCTAAACGATGGTAGACATGATTATGGGACATGTTGAAATAGAGTCAAAAAACCGTATGATGTAACTTTACCTTGAAACAATTTGATCTGGTTCTTTGGCAAAGGAAACAGCGAGAACTACATGAAGCAGATGTCGGTTGATATTTACAGGAGCTATTCTTAGATGATCTGCAACAGAATGCACCAATTGGCCATGTAGAACGTGAACCTTGTGTTTCATCACCAATCCGATAAATAAACAAGTCACCAAAATTGGCAACATGGGAGTGGGGTGAAAGATCATTTGCTAGGCCACAAAAGTACTCCTAGAAAGAGAGACTTACATCAGCAGGTAGGTTTTTTCTATTCTTTCCTTCTCCTCCTCTTGTTATAAATCAGAAAGTAAATGGTCGAAACTAAAGGACTTTAAAGTGAATATGGTTTGTGTCTGAGAAGCCTAACACTAGAGTTGAAATCAATACCAAGAACCATGCAAGCACATGTATTTCTGTAAACAAAAGTGAATATCGTTTGGTTTGTTGGTTTGACGTTGGTTTGATATCTATTTCAATCAGACTATTTATAAAAAATAAATACAAATGAAATATAGACATTTTTATATATAAACAAACTCTACATGTCAAATATAAATAAGATATAGATGCGAATCAAACACAAATATAATATAAATGAAAAATAGATCATCCAAACAAACCCTAGTATAGCTACGAACAGTTTGAAGTCATATTCTAATGGGTGCACAATAAAAGGAAATAAATAGTTGAGCCAGTAAGCAAAAATCACACAGTTGTAGCCTCCTCTTATCCTATAGCTCCTAGTCTTTTGACGATATTTTGGATCCCTTGAAACAACACCACCTGACTTCTGTAGTTTGACAACATCCACATTTGGACGGTTCTTAAGCACATCTTCCTTAAGCATGCTGAAAAATTCTTCCTACAAACAAATAGAAAAAGTACTAGTAAACACATGTATTGATGAACAACAATACAGAACAAAATGGATTACATAGTTTGCAAATGCAATGTCAATGATGAAAAGCTACAACACAACAAAACTAAGAACATTAGCCCCATTTAGTCCTAAATTCCTAGTTCATCAGAAATATGTTGCATGAATATGTAGATTAAGCCTTCAACTGAATACATACACAATATCTATCCTTATGTAACATTGAAGAGACATTGAATTGCTTATCATAAAATATCAAGTCAAAGACTAAATTGCAGCGTGTATGAAACTCAGCCACTAGTGGCTTCAAGATTCTTTGAGTTTGACTATTGCGATCAACACTCTTCAGTTAAGATTTTAAAATTTTTTATCAATAATAAGAAAAGAGTAGCAAGATGCTTCTAAGTTTTATGATGTCAGCATGCAATAATTCAAAAAGTAAATAAACCAAAGAATTAGATCATTAACCTAACTAAGGACAATGACTGCATTGGCATTGAATGCATCAATTGCATGCAAAAGCAACTGCAAAAAAGAAAAAGAGGTCAAGATATCATTAAACTAGCTAAATTAATAATTTCGTTAGTTGTCCTTCCTTATTTCATAGCCGACACCTTCAATCCATCCCTTGGTATTTATCACCATCCCTGTAGCCCTTGATTCAGCATTGCTAGCAAATTGCATGTCCAGTGTTTGAGCAAGCTCCTTTACTAGGACTTTGTACAAAACAACATTCTTGTTGCATCAAAGAAAAGCCAACAAATTATAAGTGACAATATGTAAGACAGGACGAATACTTTATTTTTTGAGAGAGTCTTAACTCAAAAATAGCACGCCAGCATGGATACCTAACATTCAATTTCAGTATGTTCCTATAAGGTCCAGGAGAAAGATGCTGTGCACTTCTAAACTTTTTTGTTCAAAAGTTGATGAAAATCTTGTTTTTGGTTGTAGTGCGTGGCAAGCAAATACTACTCCTCACGGAGTCTAATTTTAAACTGCAAGGCTAACACAGTAGACCTTACTATTAATCTTCTTATCTGGAACACCATGTATATTGGCAAAAGAGCTAACTCTATGATTTGACTTTAAAGCAACAAAATGATGTACCTAGGAGTAGTATGCCCATAAAAGTGTAAAGGGGCAATGTCTAGAGGAATTCCTTCAACTGGATCAATGAACAACTTGATTGCGGTAGCAGCGATACAGCTAGGAATTGAAATTGACCCTTGACCAATATCCAAGTCAACAAAAGTAGGTTTCCAGCCTTGTTTCGCTGCCCAACTAAGCAACATCCTTGATAATGTACTCTGTCCAGAATCACAAGGTCCCACAACTATCACTCTAGGACCCTGGATCACAATAAAGGTATCCTTAGTTACAATGAAAGGTAAGATAACAAACATGAATCGGATCCTTCATCATTTTTCAGGTAAATACAAGCCATTGAAATGGAATAAAATCCTAAGAGCAAAAACAATGATTGCTCAAAACGGAAAATCCACATAAATCTGGACAACTCAATCCATTGAAGAATATTATACTGAATTTCAAGAAATTGGCCCAGGAAACAATTCCAAGGAAGGATCATTTGGAATAATATCAAATTACATAATTCTAACTCATAAAATATTAGCTCAAAAAGTTGCAACAATGAATGCGCTCATGATTAGGAGAAAAGAATTTTTAGATCTTATGCAGTATTTGGAATTATATTAAAAAATTTTATATGTTATGAAGAATTTTGGATTTTTATGTTTTTGGATCTTCAATAGTTTCTAAGAGTTTTATGAGATTGTGAAGTTAGAAATATTTTTGGAATTATTGGCTTTGGTTTTGCCAACTTGTTTTGATCAATAGGATATTTTGAAGAAATTTTATTATATGTTAAACAGGTTATGAACCTTCTGATATACCTTCTGAGAGAGTTTATGGAGATTATTTTATATATTTATATTTGTGGATTTAGTTTTAGAGCCTTTGCACGTCTTACATAAGAGAGGATATGTGGCGGGTTGTAATTGCCAACAAGTTAGGACGTTACAAAGCTGGAGGTCAATATTTCTTTAGCTAATATTTTGGAGCAATTACCTCAATACAAGCGATTTTTGAAGGAAGTAATGAGCAAAAAAAGAAAGATGAATAGGAGAGAGACGGTCATATTAACTCAAGCATGCATTGAAGCTTTGAAGGATGCACTTCCTCTTAAATTAAATGATCCAAGGAAATCCACTTTAGATTACACCATAGGAGATACTCATTTCAAGAATCCATTTTATGATCTAGGTGCAAGTATCAATTTGATACCTTTCTCTATTGCTAAGAAACTAGGATTAGGGGATGCAATCAAGAAAACTGAGATAACAATTCAGTTGGCTAATTGCTCTATTAAAAGACCTACAGTGGCAATTGAGGATGTGCTATTGAAAATAGACAAATTCATATTTCATGTGGACTTTGTAGTACTGGACATGGAAGAAGATTCAAAGATAACCTTCATCCTTGGGCGCTCATTCATGGCCACTGCTGAAACTGTGATTGATTTGAAAAATACTAAAATGGTGCTGAGGGTTGGAAAAAGAGAGTTACATACGAATATCAAGAAGCACTTAAAAAAGAGCCCTAAATCCACTAACATAGACTCAACATCAGAAAATTAAAGAGTAGAAGCTTGCAAGAAAAGGAAGGATGATGAAAAAAAGACTAGTGAATTTGATCCTCCTTGAAGAAGAAAGTTAAAAAGTCAGGCTGAGACTATAAAACAAGCATTGAGTGGGAGGCAATCCACCATTATTTTTTTCTTGTAAATATTTCTTTTTGTTTTTTTTTTGTCACTTAGATATTTGCCCCTTTTGTGCAGATGAGGAAAATTAGGAGCTTAAAAACATAATTGTAGACCACAAGAGCATGAACTCATGAGAAGGATTAGTTGGAAACCTTCTCTATTCCTATACCGGTTGGAACTCAAACTGATTCAATTTTCCTATTCAAAATCAGGGAAGTACCGTTTTTCCTTTTCTCTTATATCTTTGTTTCTTTCCTTTTTAGAGTTGAATGAGGAACAATGATGACATTATTCAATTTAAGTGTGGGGGAACGGATAATGTGATGTGGAGAATGAAGTGCAGTATGAATTGTGCTGATGTCTGAATCGTTGTTTTAATTGAATATCCATGACATCTAAAATTGTATTGTACCATACTTTGAACTTATATTTGTCCTAAAGCATCATGTTAAGATCTCCTAAAATATGTTTTGATAATAACAAAAAGATCAAGTATTTCTAATAAGTTAAGTTGTGCAATGTTTTATGAAGTAACATATTCAAAGGAATTAATAAAGTCTTGAAGTCAGAGATTAACTCAAACGATTACTCGTGATAAGCAAACAAAGAGTTTACTCAGAGACTGAATCAGAAGGTCATACAGTTTTACGGTTTGAGGAATTAATGAACAAAATTTGTTTTATTAAATTGAAGACTCGGTACCAAAGTTGAATGTATTTGGGTAATACATTCAAATGTGTTCCACAAAGTTGGTTCAAATATCCACGAGGAATCAAATTTCAATTTTTGGGAAAATCATGTTTTTGACAACAAAGCCCAAGATTTTTATTCATGCTTTGGAATTGTAAGGGAGTTCTCTGATTCTGCTACTAAGTGAATTATATTTGAGGAGATAGTTAGTATGCATAATATGAAGTACTTATAAAGTTTAGACACGATCCAGATTTTTATGAAGTAGGTGTCTGAAGAATAGAGTTGAAGCAAGAGGAATTTATTCACAAAGAAGACACGGTTCTATTCTTAAGGGATACGAGGATCAGAAGGTGAATTATGAAGAATCTGTCAACAACGGGTGAAATCAAATTCAAATTCCAAGTTCAAGATTATTATACCAGTTGTTGGATATTCAAACATATTCATTGAAGCAAAAATTTCGAGATAACAACAACCAGATATCAAGTTATTCAAATATTACGGATTTTGAAGATAAAAACAAACTGATATCATGCTCAAAATCTGGAACAAAGTTTATCCAATTCATCTTCTAGTCGTTGGAAAAAGTAAGAATAAATCATACACGTCCAAGACAAAAAAAAAAAAAAAAACAACAACATTCACTAGAAAAAAAATCCAAGAAACAGATAACAAAAATACTCCTTCTTTACTTGTGCAAATCATTGTCAATTTCAATTATTCTTATTTGATCATATTTTTTAGAATACTTATTCTTTTTCCTCTAATTTAATTTTACACAATTAGTGTGAGATTGAGAGTTACAAGTAGGCTCAGTAGATTGATTGATTGATTAAGAGAATCAAGCTGAGTGCATTGTAAGCCAAGTGTGTTGGCAAGGACAACTTGTAACTTGATTGTTTTTAGATATAGTGGAACATACCAGTGAGGAAGACCGGATATCAGCTTGGAGCTGGAAGAGAGGATTGACGCTCAAGGTGGAACCGCTATAAATCGACTTTGCAATCTTCTCTATCCTATCTTTTCATTTCGTGCATTTTTATCTAATTATTTGTGTTGTGGATTGAACTCAGAGAGTCAGTCAGAAAGTAACAAGAAACAATTTTTTTTAATCTTGCGAATTTATTTTTACTTGAGTTCATTTGAGTTAATTTTTATTATTATGATCTTAAAACAAGTTCAATCATTTTCACATGTGTCTTAAAGCCATTTCAAACTTGATTAACTAAGTGGGAGTGTTTCTAAATTTTTTTTGAATAATTTTTTTTATAACCAATTTACCCCCTCTCTTGGTTATTCTTTTGGGACAACACATCATATGGCAATTTTAGTCCAAAAATTTTTCAAAAATTTTCATGAAATCTAAAGATTGTGCTAAATTATGTTGATAGCATCTGTAAAAATTGTGAAATTGACTTACTAGGTGTCTTATTCATCTTTTGTTGGGATTAGAATACTTAGTTGAAATTTAGTGAAATCTTTAACGAACAATTTTAGTTTGTATTTAGCTGTAGAATGGAAGTTTGAGAGTAGGTCGAATCTTTAAGTAAAAAATAAATAGGTCTACTTCTAGGAAAAATTTAGCTTGTATATACTTTTTTGAGTTATTTTGAGAATATTTCAACACTTAGTGAAAGAGATAGAAGAAACTTAGTGATCCTTTACAAAAAAGTCTTAAATTTATTGACTCAGGCAATTGAGTTAAGAGTATCCAAACTTGAATGTTAGAGTTTGTAAGAGTTCATAAGAGTCCCTTTTAAACTTGGTCACTTAGGTGATGAGCCTAGGATGTGCCGACTCAATGAATTCACTGTAACGAGAAGGGAAGAAAGACTAAAGTTCAATTCATGAACTTTGAAAAAAAAAACATTGCTTCTATGAATCAAAAGAATATGAATGTAAAAGCACCAAATGAAATAAGACTTATACTAAAGAGGGAGAAAATCTAGGAAAAGAGTATATACCACATGTTTTCACTCTGTGTTGCAAGGATTATATGCCTGCTAATATCTAGTGAAGTTTAAATGGGTGTTTTTTCTTACTTGATTGAGTGTTTACTTTTCGACAAAAGATTCTTTTACTAAACACTGGGATTAAAGTTTGTTTTGTCTAGATTAACTATTGAATTTTGATTATAGTAATCTAATTACATATACCTATTTTGGTTAGAGTGGTAGGCACTAGAATTGCAAGTCATAATCTATAAAGATGCTTGAATTTGAGAAAGTTAAAATTTTTATACTCTCTATGACAAATTTCTCTTATGTTCTTATTTATTTTGCTTGAAGACAAGCAAAAGTCGAAGTGTGGAGGAGTTGGTAAAGACATATTATACTCACTTTTCATTTATTGAAACATGCTAAATTATTATTGATTTTATAGAAATCATAAAAAAATGGTACCGAAGCACAATTATTGTGATATTTCAGGTCTTGAAGAACTTATAATGTAAGCACAAGCAATTTAGAGAAGTTATATGCAAATTTGGATATGAAAACAATCAAGGCCAGCCAATCAAGAATGTAAGTAGCTAACCTTCAAATAAGAACAACACCAGTCTTCATCAATACAACAAAAGCCGCCAGCTTTAATCACAAAACGAGCCAACTTTCAATTTTTTACCTATACGTCGGCTACTAGAGAAGATACACTGTCACCTTTAGCTGACGTAAATCCAAAGACACCCTAAAGCTGCTCATATGCGACCAACTTTCTTCATTAAGAAATTATTGCAAGTTGTGAAGGCCGACCGAATTAAATTAAAGGTTACCGGCCTTTGTCCTATGTGTCTTTTCATATAGATATATATATATATATATTCATCATATGGATCTTGAGAAAAAAGAAGAACCCTAGATGAAATGTGAAGCTCATTTTCTTTACTCCTAAATAGAAATTGGGGCTCAGATTAGTAGGAAGTTTTTATTTTTATTTTGATTAAGGATTCCATACGGGGATTAAGTGGAAGATATGATTTGAACATGGATTTGAGCATGGGATCCCTATTCAAGGTGATTTTGATGTGAGTTTGAGGAGGTTGAATCTTGATATGAATTTTTACAGTTTTTCAATAGCAAATGATATGGATAAAATTATTGTTCAATAGGATCCACGAACAATAAAATTAAATTGATTTGTGATTATATTATAGAACAATAGGGACCACAATCTTTTTTGTTTCTTATTTTGAGTAGGTTTCGCTAAAATTAATACGTGTGATTAAGTTCATGTATGTAGATGCTCATAGTGATGTTGCCATTATAAACCTTTAAAATTTTTATATTGATAATTCTTTATTATGCAATAATTTTCTAAATCTTATTCTCCAAAGCCTTAGGAATCATTTGAACAAGAGAAAAATTTCTAAACAAAAATCTATCTACTATCCGTGACCCTTATATGATACTTAGGAATTTTACAGCTTAAAACTCTTTTATGAAAAATACACAAAAACCAATGTTTTGATAATCAAGCATTTAATAAAAATATTAAACAAGAATTCTAAGATATTAAATAAATAATTGCATTTTACTTTCAAACTCAATTCATATCTTTTGAAGCATTAAAAAATTAGAGATTCTGCAAGGGAGGTAGCAGGGTGGATTGTAGGGAGTGCAGTGAGGGAAGGAACATGTCTGGCGATGAGATAGCTATGATTTAAGTTAGGGCTAAGGATATGGTTTAGTAGATAAGTAGCGATAGTGGAAGGGAGGGGAAGAGAGATCGGGTCATTAGGTTTTAAAGAATCATTAGTGAAAGGATTTAAGACCATAGATCAATAGCGAAGTGTTGGTAGTTTATGGTTACAAGTAGAAAGAAATACATCTGAAAAGTAGGTTTTTAAACAAAAGAAAATATGATTGTATAATGAAGTCAACCATGAATTGATGAAATCAACTTTGCATTAGGAGTTTACAGTTTTGAATTAATTGTGCAAAGCAAATACATGTGCACCTATGCTTACATGTTATGCATTTGCTTCTCACTTTATTGATATTCTTCATAACATTTAGATGTTTTGTTGTAGTATACTTCGTTGGTAATTGTACTTTTAACTTCTTCCATTTTAAGATTGTTCATAACACGACTAATAGTGTTAAATTTTGCCTTTTTAACATAAGATTTTGAATTAATTCTAGTACAACATACATCTAGACTAAAATTCTTGTTGCAAATTTTTATACAATTGTAGAATCTTGAAAATATCATCCAATGAATCTAAGATTTGTTGTTCTATTTTTTAAAAATCATTTTGGCATCTTATTTTCATCATTTTCAAATAGACATTTATTAAAAAATTAGATATAGATGGAAAAACATACATTTTTCACCCATAAACAGATCAAACAGATCATATACAATAAAAGACAGATAAAATATTGATGTAGATCAGATACAGATTAGATATATATTAAATTCAGACAATCCAAATATACTCTTGATCACTTATTCATCATTCACATCGCAAGAGCTCAAATCTTTACATCTTCATAAACAAAAGTATCTCCAACAACTGTTCTACTGCAAAAAATTAGATGAACACCTTTGGTATGAATATCCTTAATCATGAGTTCTTAAGTTAAAAGCAAGAGATAATAATAAGCACAAATGTCTATCATATGAAAAATACTTATGAAAAAATTATATCAATTAGTTTACTCTTAATTGCAACACAATAGATATTAGAGGAAGAGATTCAGGAAAACAATTGATAAATGCTAGGTAGTACCATAATAAGATTTTATTCTCACTTTGCAAGAGGATTACTAATGGATTTGGAAGAACATACACATGTAGGTGATTAAGTAAATGTGAACATGTTATACAAATTGATAATAATCCATGGAAATGCCAGCGAATAAATGTAAATGTATGTCTGTTGCTGGTAAATAGCAAAAACCAACCAAAACCCACTAATAAAAGATATTAGCACAAAAAGAAATGCAAACCCAAAAGAAAAGTTTCTTAACACTAGTTGTAATTTCAAATTCAAAGTAATTCCCTCACTCTGGCACCACTACTACCATAGGATGGACTAAATCAACATAAAAGCTCTTCACCATTATTCCATGGCTAGAAATCCATTGCAAGTTTGTTGACAAGGCAACTAAATTAAGTTCTTAAGCCAAACAAGACCTATCTATCGCTGATGCTCTAAGCAGAAGCCTATGATTCCAGTAGTTTATTTGTTGAGTTTTTGAGTACTCACACTTTAAGCCGCAATCAAGGAAGCTTCTGTAAGAAATATGGCCTGATGTTCTGGCCCATATTTAAATTAGCCCATATTAGATTTAGTCTAGGGTTTCTTATATTTAATAATATGTCAAATCTTAACCATTAAGATAGGTACTTGATGGACGTACCAGATTCAATTATATATATGTATATAAACTAGTCCTCTCTCCACCCAAAAAAGTAAGCGGTTATTTTTTATCCATCAAGCCATCTGCTACAAAAAGGAGGGTTAAGGGAGAGAAATTAGTTTTATCAAAGATTGAAAACAAGAAAGATCTCCATCATGTCATATTCCGCTCAAGGTATGCAAATTTTATTTTCTTGCTATATCAAAGTGATTATTATTATTTCCATAATCCGTATGGGAATGATGATTTAATATTAATGGTGTTGAATCCTAAGAGAATTGAGTTTACATGTAGTATCAGAGCAACATGGTTTGAATAAATAATAATCCTTCGATTAATGTTCTGATACACCCATTATAAATTAAGGTTTATAATGATATATACAATTAAATCCACTGTTTTTTAATTCGATTTTTGTTATGAAATTACAATAAGAAATCAATTAAATAATACATAAAATCCATTCAATTGTCGTTGGTATAATATCCAATTGATTTTTTTTTTTCGTTTAAGCCAATTGACTTTTAGATCAAGGCAATGTAATTGTTATTTGATTTAGATTTATGGCGGAGGAATTTTTCTTTCTTTATCTTTGAATTCTCATATCGACTCTCGACATTGAATTCAGTTCGAAAAATCTTCCGCCTATATAATATTATATATTATTTTCCGTTGTGGTCTTTTTTTGCGGTATGAATTCCCTAGATGGACTAAAAGTAATGGATTTTTATGTTTTGGCATTGAATATATAATATCATGCATATTTCATTATTAATATGAACATTATGTTTTGCTCTTAAACATAATTATTATGTTTTATGTTTTTATTTCATAATATTATGTTTGTTTTATAATATTACAAATATCATGCTCTGTTTGTAATGAATTTTATGAACTATAATGTTGCGTATTGTTATGCATAAAGTATTAAAAAATAATTATAATAATATTTTAGTTATATGGCATTAAGTTAATATTAATTTGTTAGTCGCCAAAGTGACCAAATTAATTAAATGTTTACAATCATATAATTTAAAATAATAACTTGCAATGCCTATTATGTAAAGTTTATTAATTCATAGAAATTAAGGATTTACCCAAAGGTAAGTCGATCTTCTATAATTACTAAATATAAAGGAAGAAAAATTAGCATTCACTCATCTAGTACATATGTGTCCAAAGATGCTATATGCATTCAAGATGGTATGTGTTTAATTACTTCGTTAAGTTTTATTGGTATTCAGTTATAATGATGATAATATATGTTATTGTGTTTACTCAAAGGAAACCAATAATATATTTTATGTACCTTTTGACTGAATATGTTAATCAATGAATGTTTATATATAATTTTGCAGCTATCAATCTTCACTCTCAAGCTTCTGCTATTACTTTGTTCACTAGTTTGAATTTCTCCGAATGGAAGGAACAAGTCACTTTCCACTTAGGTGCTTTGGATCTTGACTTGGCCTTGTTAGAGGAAAAGCCTACTGACCTTACTGAAAATGACACAAAGGCTCAAAAGGCATGGGTAAGTTCTAACAGATTATGTTTAAACTTCATGCGAATGACAATTGCTAGCAACATCAAGTCTACCCTTTCAACAATTGAAAATCAGAATGCTAAAGATTTTCTTAAGCTTATGGAAGATAAGTTCTGTTCCGCCGATAAGTCACTTGCAGGGACACTTATGGCTGAATTCACTACCATGAAGTTTGATGGGTCAAAGAGTATGCAGCAACATGTCCTTGATATGACTGATATTGCAGCAAAACTTAAGGTCTTGGGAATGGTTGTGGAGGACTCCTTATCATTAATTCGCTACCTACTGAATATGGACCATTTCATATGAGCTATAACATAATGAAGGATAAGTGGAAAGTCAATGAACTGTCCAATTGCTTATTTAGGAGGAAGTGAGATTGAAAAAGCAAGGAGTTCATTCTCAACTTAGAGGTCAAGGAGTGGAAAGAAACTCAAACCAAAGGCCATGAATTTAAGAAGAAGGATATGCTAAAGAATCAGAATGCTATGATGAAAAGAAGGGACCAAAGGTAGATAAATGTCACTTTGTAAGAAGGAAGATTTCAAAAGGATTGTTCCAAATAAGGCTTGGTTAAAAAGAAAGGTATACATTATGTTTCTATGCTTTGAATCAAATTTATCTGAAGTTCCTTCTAATACTTGGTGGTTTGATTCTAGTGCCACTACTTATGTATCTAATATTATGCAGGGATTCCTTATAATCCAAACCATAAGCCCAACTAACAACTTTCTATTTATGAGGAACTGAATGAAGTCCCCGATTGAAGGTAGGGACTTACAGGCTTACATTATATACCGATCATCACTTGGATCTAATGAATACTCTATATGTACCTTCAATTTCTAGAAATTTAGTTTCTATTTCTAGACTTGATGTTAGTGGATATACTTTTAAGGTTGGATATGGTTGTTTTAATTTATATAAGGATGATTTTTTCATTGGTAATGTAATGTTTGTGGATGATTTATATAAATCGAAACTTGATGATGTCTTTTTTGAATCCCTATTTATTGTTAATCATAATATTGGAATGAAATGTAGTTTAGCAAATGAAAACTCAGCTTACTTGTGGCATAGATGTTTGGGTCACATATCCAAAGAAAGGCTATAAAGGTTAGTAAAGAATGAGATTCTACAGAATCTAGATTTTACCGATCTTGGTTTATGTGTGGATTGCATTAAGAGTAAGCAAACCACACATAATAAGAAAGGAGCCATAAGAAGAAACCAGCTTCTTGAGATAATACACATCAATATATGTGGACCTTTTGACACTTCGTCTTTTAATGGAGAAAAGTACTTCATCACCTTCATAAATGATTTTTCACGTTATGGCTATATCTATTTGCTGCATGAAAAATCTCAAGCTGTAAATGCCCTTGAGGTGTTTCTAAAGGAAGTTGAGAGGCAATTAGATAGAAAAGTGAAAATAATAAGGTCTGATAGAGGTGATGAATATTACGGAAAGTATGATGAATCTGGACAATTAACTAGTCAGTTTGCAAAAGTCCTTCAAAATCATGGCATATGTGCACAATATACTATGATAGGCACACCTCAACAAAATGGTATAGCAGAAAGGCGACATAGAATATTAATGAATATGGTTGGGAGTATAATAAGTAATTCCACGTTACCTAAAAGTTTGTGGATGTATGCAACTTAAAACTGTTATATATCTATTAAACAGGGTTCCTAGTAAAGCAGTCCTTAAAACTCCTTTTGAGTTGTGGACTAGAAGGAAACCTAGTTTGAGACACCTACATGTTTGGGGTTATCCTGCGGAAGCACGGGTTTATAATCTGCATGAAAAGAAATTAGATTCTCGAACAATTAGTGGATAATTTATTGGTTATTAAAAGAAATCCAAAGGGTTTACCATCCAAACCATAGTTCTAAAATTGTACAGACAGTCAATGCCAAATTTTTAAAGAATGGTAAGGTTAGTAGGAGTACTGAAATAGAGAATGGTGAGGTTAGTAGAAGTACTAAAATAGAGTTGTGGATATTAATGAAATAAGGGTAGATGGTCCGTTACCCCTGAATGTTCCTAAATCCACAATCATGCCAAATGTTATTCATGTAATAGAAGAACAAAATAATTAAGAACAACATTTGGATAATGAAGTGGTATCCCACGAAGAACCTAACTTACCACTAGATAATGTAAATGAACCAGTTGGAATAGCTTTAAATAAACCTGTAATGGTTAGAAGGTAAGCTATCTTTGATGATTATGTGGTTTATTTGCAACAGTCTAAATTTGATTGTGGCATTGATAATGATCTTGTTTCGTTTTCACAAGCCATAGAAAGTGATGAGTCTGAAAAATGGATTGACGCTATCAAAGAGGAGTTGAAATCAATGGTTCAAAACAATGTCTGAGACTTTGTAGACTTACCAGAAGGTTCTAAATGAGTTGAGTGTAAATGGGTCTTTAAGACCAAGCACGAGCCAAAAGGCAATGTTGAACGATATAAAGCTAGACTTGTTGCCAAAATTTATACTCAAAAAAATGTCATTTATTATAAAGAGACTTTTTCACTTGTCTCAAAGAAAGATTCATTGAGAATAATTTTGGCTTTAGTAGATCATTTTGATTTAGAACTATAGCTACACCAAATGGATGTGAAAACAGCTTTCTAAATGGAGATCTTGAAGAGGAAGTTTATATGGATCACCCTGAAGGTTTTTCCATGGAGGGAAAAGAAAGCATGGTGTATAAACTGAAGAAATCAATATATGAACTTAAACAAGCTTCTAAGTAATGGTATATTAAGTTTAATAATTCCATCACATCTTTCGGTTTTGAAGAAATCATTGTTGGTCAGTGTATCTACCGGAAGATCAGTGGAAGTAAGTTTATATTTTTGGTTCTATATGTTGATGATATTTTACTTGTTGCTAATGATTTGGGTTTATTGCATAAGACTGAAGAATTTCTTTCTAAGAATTTTGAAATGAAAGATATGGAAGAGGCATCCAATGTGATTGGAATTTCAATATTTCATAATAGGTTTGAACGATTGATAGGATTGTCTCAGAAAACTTATATCGGAAAAATTCTTGAGAAATTCAATATAAGTAAGTGCTTGGCAGGAATAGTCCCTATTCAAAAGGGAGATAAGTTTAGTCTAGTGCAATGTCCAAAAAATGATGTGGAACGTAAGGAAATGAAATCAATTCTATATGCATATGTTGTGGACAGTTTGATATACTTACAGACATGTACAATACCTGACATTAGTTTTGCAATAGGAATGTTGGGTAGATGCGAAATTAATCCTGGTATTGACCATTGGAAGGCTGCAAAGAAAGTGTTAAGATATCTATAAGGAACGAAAAACTACATGCTTGCTTATAAGAGGTATAATCGTTTAGAAGTGATTAGATATTCAGATTCAGATTTTGCTGGATGTGTTGATACTAGGAAATCTACGTTTGGTTATTTATTCATGTTAGCTGGAGGAGCAATATCTTGAAAAAGTGTCAAATAGTTCGTCATTGCTTCATTCACTATGGAAGGAGAATTTATAGCTTGTAATGAGGCTACAATTCACGCATTATGGTTGCGGACTTTTATTTTAGGTCTTGAGGTTGTCGACACCATAAGCAAGTTGCTGAAAATTTTATTGTGATAACTTTGCAGCAGTTTCTTCTCTAAAAATGACAAATATTCCAAAGGAGCAAAACAAATAGAATTAAAGTACTATGTTATTAAAGAGGAGATTCAGAAACAAAGGGTGTGTATTAAACATATTAGAACAGATCTCATGATTACAGATCCTTTAACTAAGAGATTACAGCTAAAGACTTTTAAAGAACATGAACATAGAATGGGTCTTGGTTGTATTGATGTTTGATGATAATGTTATAACACTCTAGAGCTCAATAATGATATGTTTATCATATTTTAAGTCTTCTTATTCATTATATTTGTGCATGTTTTATTGTTTGAATAAGAAAATTATGTGTCTTTATGACAAGTATGTGGACTGTGTGTTATTTATATACAACTTATGAACCTAACATGATAAATCCTTAATGTAGTGATATATGGAAGGGAGTATGCGACTATATAGAGTATGACCATCATAATCCTCATTACGTGGTTTGTTGTGTAAAGGTGCTTATGATAATAGATGGTTTTAAAGATTTTACGTTTGCTAACCTTATGTTATATTATTAAATGTAATGATGGAACATCCAACCAAATGAAAGAATGTAAGAAATATGGCTTGATTTGGTCTAGGGTTTTCTTATATTTAATATATGTCAAATCTTAACCGCTAAGATAGGTATTTGATGGACGTACGAGATTCAATTATATATATGTATATAAATTAGTCCTCTCTCCACCCAAGAAAGTAAGCAGTTATTTTTTATCCATCATGCTATCTGCTAAGAAAAGGAGGGTCAAGGAAGAGAAACTAGTTTTATCAAAGATTGAAAACAAGAAATATCTCCATCATGTCATATTGCTCAAGGTATGCAAAGTTTTTTCTTGCTAAAGTTTATTTTTTTATTATTATATTCAATATCCGTATGAAAATGATGATTTAATATTAATGGTGTTGAATCCATAAGAGAATTGAGTTTACAGCATCTACCATTCTTCCTGCATCTGTAATCATATAATTAATATTGTAAATTCATAACACATCAAAAGCCAACTTGAGATATGTAAGCAAACTACACTTTTATTATAATGAGAGATTTTGTCAAATTTTCAATAAAAGAGGAATAAATTAGGGAGATTTCACCATAACCAGCTATATTAAACATTTAATGAAAATGATAATAGAAAAAGGAAAAATTTTTAAAAATGACATTTTTATGTTGGCATTTTTTATTTCACTGAATGATGAAACCTTCTTGAGAATTATTATAAAGCTTTACACGTGACATTTTTGTGTTATACATTATTAATAATCTTTTACGTTCTAAAACCGAGACATCCCGTTCCCACCTTACCAACTCAATTGCATAATATCCGGCACTGGAAATCCCACCTCCAAAGGGAAGTTAAAGCTGTAATGAAACATATATATTAACAACGCAGTGAGCAAGTTACGGGAAAAAATGAAACAGAAAAAAGAAAGGAAAAAAAAAAGAGAGAAAAAAAAAAAACAATCCAAGGGCTCTTACCTGTTACCATGGCTCTCTAACGTGTAAAGAAACCTTATGGTCCGATGTCGCTCCGAGTAAGGGCCCCTAAAGTCACGAAAATGTTTGCAATTACGTATATGCAGATAACATGATGTCTCCTCACCCAATTCAGGTATACTTTCAGGGGATTCACAATCATGCAAGTACAATACTTTCAGTTCCCTCATCTTCGATAGATTGGGCAACCATTTTGTGGAACCACAACGCCCAAATAGTAACAATTGAAGGGACTTCAGTTCTTCTAGACCTTCAATGTCAGCTAGATGCGGGCAATTCCATATGTTCAATTCCCTAAGCTCCTTTAAGGAAGACAGATTGGCTAGCCTCTCGAGGGATTTGCAATTGTACAAGCCCAGACAATTGAGCTTTTCATGGCAATCAACCTTTAACTCTTTTAACCAGCAATTTTGAAGTGCTAAAGAGGACAGATTATTCAAGCTGGATAAGAGTTGCCAGTCAATAGGTGACTTACATCGACCAAAGTTAATTGTCAATGCTTGATGGAAGATGAGTCAGAGATTGTGGGTTGTAACAAGTTATACTCAGTTGTTTGAGGCAAGAAAGGGAACTAACTCAATTGGAGGTGTGATTAGATTGGGAGAAATCAACGTCAACTCCTTTAATCGGGGCAACTTCGCTAGCCATTTTACCCTAAGGGTTTGAACACCTAGTGATGAGGTCTCGAGAACACCATTACTGGTTCCATCCTTAGAGTTATTCGAACTAAATTAGTCATGTGTGAAAGATCAGGTACCTGTTGCAGCTTCATCAACTGAAACTTCACACTCAAAGAAACTAAATTCATTGGAAGTCTAGATAATTCTTGGGGCTCTTGAATCCCATCTAATAAAGTGACGATATGAGAAATGATTGATGGTTGATGGCACTCTGATTTTAGTTCAGATAATCTAGGAACTCAAGCAGGATAATTTTCCTATTTCCTCAGGAAGATCGCAATCCATTTCCCTACATGCCCAAGCCCTTAAGATTTCGAGATTCTCCAGCTTTACTAGATCCTTTGGTAACATTTTTATTGTACTACAAGACACATCAATGTCCCTTAACCTTTTAAGGTTTCCAATGGTTTCAGGTAACAGAGCTATTCTTGTCCCGCTAAACACAATTCTTCCAATGATTCAAGGCTTCCGATGGTGTCTGGCAATTCTCTTATTCCTGAAAATGATAAGTTCAACTCTCTTAGCACCATTAGTCTCCCAATTGAGCTTGGAAGGTACTCAAGCAAAGGACATCCTACCAGATGCAAAAGCTTCAGGTTCACTAGCTCCCCAATCGATGGATGCAATTCCTTAAGTCCAACATTCTTTATGATCAACTCTGTCAAAAACTTTAGACCACCTATTGAGTGTGATAGTAACTGTGGTCGTGCACATGGCCCAAGATTGAAATTATTATTGGAGATTTCCAAGAATTTTAGGAGCTTTAGCTTGTAGATGGACCTATCCATCCCTTCCAAATTTGAGCAGTCTTTGAGAATCAATCTCTCTAGCTGCAAGAATGTAGAGAAATTAAAGGTTTTCTTCAGATGTCTACAATCTTCAAGATGGATAACTTTCAAATATTTGGCCTCCTGTTGAAGACATACATCACGTTACAGCAGAAGAGTAAAAATCACCTAATAGAATGTTGGACAAACAAGAGAGAAAAAAATGTGCACTAAGACTAATACCATGAATATACCCCATCCAGCCCAATCTTCATCAATTTGAGAACTTGAGAGTTTAAGAACAACTACGTTTTTGAGATTTAGGTTGGTTGCCTCAAATCTCAAAGGGCAGTTTGTCCAAGATATCCATCTCAGCTGCTGGAAAAGATCTTTGAAGTCTCCCTCAAAGTTTCCCCCTTGCAATTGGAGGTACTTTAAGTTGTCTGCTCTTGCAAATTCATCAGGTGCAAAACGACAGCCATCATCTAATTTCCCAAGTTCCAGTGCAATAACGCTCTCACCTACCTAAATATTGGTAATTTAAATAGAAGATGTTAACTTTTAAAGATAGTAAGTTATGATTGGAAACTTGAAGGAAGACAAAAGCTACAGTTATGGTGAAAATTTACCTTTTTTTCCTTAATGCATCTAAGCATATTTTGGAAACCATAGTCTGCTAGGTTCTGCTGGAAATCGGCTTCCTAAGGCTGATAGCTTTGATTGAGCAATCATCCTTCCAAGATCTCTCAACTGATCATGCATCCATAACATGCCATCATCGAGTACCTTAATCAGGATCTTTGGACAAGACTTGCGATATTATCATCTGGGTAGAAATCACAAGCCTCCCAAAAATAAAACCAATATATCTTCTCTTTATCATTAAAGAGACATGCAATATCCAAAAAAATCTGCTGTTGCTTGTCCTTTAATGCTCGGTAACTTATCATTAATGTTTCTTGGACATTCTTGTCAGGAGCCTCCTTTAGTTCCTCCAATGTAAACTTCCATATCCCAATGGCTTGGTTATAAAGAAAGATCCTATGACCTCGAGTGCTAAGGGAAGTCCACCTGTATAGCAACAATTTAATGATATCATGGTACTCAGGTGGTGGCAAGTCTTTTCAAAGGCATGCTTACAAAAAAGTTTCAGAGAATGCCATTCATCCATCTCCTCATTGCATAGAAAAATACTCTTTATCATCTTTGTTTGGCAAGAAGTCGATGTTCCTAGTCGTAATGATAATTCTACTTCGAGAACCAAACCAATAGGACTTTGCTGCTAATTTTAGGAGATGGTCTCGCTTCTCCACATCATCAAGGACAATAAGGACGTTTTTATCTCGCAACCTTGTACTAATTATGTCAATGCCATGATCAATATCAGAGACTTTGATAAAATCAAGATTGAGAGTATCTAATAAAATCTTCTCTTGTAACTTTACCCAATCATCAACACTCTCTGATCGCCGAATATCTCTTAGAAAGCATCCAGCATCAAAACGGGAAGATATCTTCTTGAATACAGCTTCAGCAAGAGTCGTTTTTCCGATTCCGCCCATGCCATGTATCACAATAAATCGGACTCCAGGTAATCCTTCTTCTAACAACTTCGTAATATCTTCCACCGGCTTATCAATCCCAACCAAGCGATCAGACACACCAGTAACAACTTCATGTGTGGTGAGCCTTGTAAAAACCTCTTTTTTGATAAGTTCAGTAAGATCACTTAGGCTGTCAAAAGTATGAACCAAAAGATACATATTTCAGTTTTAAGTTAGGTGTTAAAAGAATGAACCTAAAAGGGCCTAGATTAATCGCTAGGTGAAAAACATATAAAAATTACCCGTGATCCTTCAAGTTCCATCCCTTAATTGTGGCGACTTTTTTAAGCGCATCTTCCCACGGCTTTACAGCAACATTACCGAGCTTCTTCTTATGCTTTTGCAGGGCAGTGGTGTACACTTGTGATCGAAGCTTGACGTCTCTACTAACGTCAACATCGACGAAGATGGGAAAAATCACTTTTTTTGTGTCGATGCTCGATGTTTCCCAACAATCTATCATCTTGGCAAGTTCACGGAGGCACCACTTGCTGGAAGCATAGTCCTTAGTGAAAATAGGGATGTAGATTTTTGAGTTGGTTATAGCTCCTAACAGCTCTCCTTCAATTACCTCCCCTTTCTGCATCTTTTCATCATCTCGAAACACGCGAATTCCGGCACGTGTTAGGCTTTTATAAAGAACATCAGCAACAGTGTAGCGGCTGTCAGGTCCACGAAAACTGAGGAACACCTCAAAGTCCCTGTCTGATTCGATGTTAGGATTATCAGTATCATGTGGTGTTCTTTCGCTTGTATTTGTAGATGGAAAAGGTTTATGGGGGGATTGCTTTTTCCTTCGTGAGAATAGCCAGAGCGTCGACAAGAGTGTCGCGGGAACAACAATAAGGAGAGGATTCATAGTTCAAACTTGGGAGGGAGCTATACAAGTTACAAGTGGAGAATGTCTATGAGAAAAGCAGAAGAAATGGTGATGATTAATAGTCTACAGGTAAATGGCCATTTGCAATTTCCAGGAACATTCCCGCTGGGCTTTTTACTAGTCAATGTTAGTATTTTTCCATGAAATGTCGTGGCAAGGGGACCCAGATCATGTGTAATTTCATAGAAAATACGTTCTACTTCTGTCTCTTGCTCTGGCCTACTTCATAGGAGGCCCTTTAATGCCTAGATTTTCTTTTTGTTTCTTTCTTTTTCCTTATTTTCTTTTGAGCCGAAAGAACAATATTGTACAAATTCTAAATAAGCCGAGAGGGAAGACTTTCTTATGAAAACTGAGATGACATATAATAATTCTGTTTAAGGGGGTACTCCAAAGCATTTGCTAAGGTTCTGAAAGAATGCCATGAAAAAAATTTTAAAAAATTTTATTTAATCACTTAACAGATTAGATGGTATTAATATTTTTCTAATATTATATACAAATTGTTCCATCTATAGGTAGGTGAGAAGTTCTGACTATGTAACCCATTTACGTTGGACTAATTGGACGTCCTGTGTTAATGGCCCGCTTTGCTTTGCAAGTCACGCGGGCAAGAAAAAGAGGAAAAAAACAAAAGGTTACACAATGGTATGGCCTAGTAGTGACCTCACAATGCTACCTTTGCAGCATTCACTTGACTATATTTTAAGTGACCAATAAATTCAATGAGCATATCACTCCAAGTGTCAAAATATATTTTAAATTCACTTATTCTAAAATATTAGTGACAAGTAATATTATATGATCCTGTAATCTTTAATCTAACCATTTTTAAAGAAATGAACTATAGTGATGGAATAATTATTCTTATAGCAATGATTGTAAGAATGACTACTAAATTCAATAGGTCCAAGATTATAAATGGTTGATATAAAAATATTGATATTAATTGTGATGAAGATTTAAGAAAAAAAAAACATTTAAAAAGGAGTCAACACTAAGCGGCATAATTGCAATGTCCCTAGGGATTTTTTTTGTTCTAGTGGAGAGGTTAGTGTATTAATATAGGATTGAATACTTAACAACCCTTGCAATATTTCATCAATTTCTTTCCGATATACCTAGTTTATAATTTGATTTATATGACAAAAGTAAAAGGATAGTTGTTAGACCTAAGAGTGAAATATATTATAAATATGAAAATTTGGTATCCAACCTTTACATAAAAATTTAATTTAGTATATGAATCTTAAAGTAACTGATTTTATCCTCTATGAAAAATTTTATGATTATTTTTACCAACTTACTAATATTATTTATTTTGTTTTTAGATGTGAAAGAGGTTGTGTGTTAGACAATGATATGGGAAGTTATATAAAATTAATGATAGACTTCCTTTTCCTTGTTGATGAATAGAGCAAACAATGTAAATAAACTAGTAAAAATAGCAAAAAAAAAAAAAAGAACTAATTAAGTATTAAATCTACAATTTTAAAGTTTATGTATCAAATTAAATTTTCTTGTAAAATTCAAGTACCATATCATACATTTGCCCCATAAATATCTTAGTTTTTCCACATATTGTTTAAAAAAAATTATTTTACAACCTATATTATAAATAAAAATAATAATAAGTCAAAGTAGGTACATTGTCTTGAATTGAAAAAATAAAATAAAATAAAAATATAGGTCTTGAAAGAAAAAATTAAAAGGTAGAAGTCTTGAAACAAAACAAGTATGAAAAATTTTGGTCCTAACATAATTTTGTTAGGTTTTTTAATTTTAAGATTTTTATTTTTTATTTTTTATTCCCATTTTAAATCTAATTTTAATGATCTTGAAGAGTGATAAAGAATCTACTTGATAAATTTAATAGCATGGGAGTGGTTCGAATTATGATTAAGCCATCTACCACAAGCAAGTTCAGAACCAGGACCTACCGATATCGATGGGTTTGAGTGTTGGATCCACATATTTAAGCTGAGTGTCAAGTTAAGGCCTATGGCCTGATTCAACCTATCTTTAAAAATAAAAGGAAAAAATGAAGGAAATTATTAAAAAAAACAAATTAAAAAAATACATGCAGATAATATTTAAATTTTCAAATATTTTCATGTGAGTAGTAACTAAATATTTTATATAACATTTAATATATTATTACTATTAAAACAAAAAAAATAATTTTATATTTGGTTTTGTTTATATGAAGTTCTATATAAATTTAAATTTCCGTTTCATGATTAAATCTCATTTCACGATGTAGGATTAGTTTTTGCCTTCAATTTATCTTTACATTTTCTAGAACTTTTTGTAGTCTCAAAAATCTAAGCAACATGCATACAATTAAAGTTGAATATAACTATGTTAAATAAACACAAATTTTAACAATTTTTTATAGTTGGGATAAAAGTCAACAAAGTTTATATCAAACTCTAGTGTTTAGATCCGGCAATTCCGCGTTCTCAACCTTAGAACAATAAAATTATGATAATTGTAGGATATAGTTTGTAATAATATAAGAAAGCCTAAAAAGATCATATTCATCAAAATTTAGTTCGTTTTGAACAAAAGGGATCAATTCTCGAAAAACATGTCCTGATGCTAGGAATAGTAAAAATATTCAATAATACCATTAGACTCATAATAATATGAGGAATCTAAAAATATCATTTTTATAATTTTTTGGTAGCTAAGAATATTATTTTTCACACTTTTATGCGTATTTTCTTTACTACCGATATTAATTTGTCTTGTCTATTATTCATTATTATCCACCTATCTCTACTTTTTCTTACTACCTATACACCTATTTCTTATATTTTTCATTTCTAATACAACTTTATATCACTCACATCTCACATTTTAATCACTTTTCATTATAAAAAATACAAAATAAATTATACTCTCTCTCTCCCCTCAAGCAAAATCGGCGCTACACACACATGCATACATCGAATTTTTTTATTTTTCATTTTATTTAATTACAACTAATTTCCCTCCATAAATCTCTATAAATACCCCATCTTCCTCCATTTCTTTCACACAATTCATTTTCTTATCAAAACTCTCCCAAAATATCTCTATAAAATTCCTCTCCAAACTCTCTCTTCTCTCCACAAAACTACTACCTCCATGTTCCTACAACTAGCTCTCTTCTTCTTCAACAAATACATAATCTTATGTAAAACTTCTCATTTTTATTCTTCATGTCATGTAATTTAATATGACCATAGTGTATATT
Organism: Combretum micranthum; assembly: GCA_024138025.1. Taxonomy (NCBI): domain Eukaryota; kingdom Viridiplantae; phylum Streptophyta; class Magnoliopsida; order Myrtales; family Combretaceae; genus Combretum; species Combretum micranthum. The sequence goes on from JAMXBD010000001.1 coordinate 189,945, forward strand.
TACTAAACCTATGAGGTTATGGAAGTAACAATATGTTCATGTTTTGTTCTTATTCATAACTAAACTTTCATTATGTTATTATTATTATTATGTTGCTATATTGATATTATTGCTCATAACCTAATTATATTTATATTATTATGTATATCTATATCTATATCTATATATTTTCTAGAGCATAACAGCTCACTAATCTAACATCTTACTAGCATGCTATTACTCTTATTGCTCTTATTATGCTTTTTCTTTTCTTTCTTTTTTTTTTTTTTGAAACTAGTCTATTCTTAGTTCCAAGATGCCTTGATGAAGCTAAGGCTCTCAATACTTGACCTTATTAATATGCTTCTCATATCTCTTTCTATCTTATTATTTAGTATTCTTATCTTTCTCATAACTATATATTTATATTCATGCATAACATATTGATATTGTCTCAATAAAAATGTAAAAGGAATTTTTCTTAAATAAAGAAAAATAAGATTAAACTCTATTTTAGAATGGATTTTTGTCACTTAGCAAGGATTTTCCCATAAAAAACTTAGAGATTATTTTTAATAAATTCTTTTCAAAAAATTAGATAGACTCATCATGAATTTTTAAAGTATTAATGATAAAGATTTCTTCAAGGATGTAGCTAAACGAATACATACTTTAATTTCAAAATGGTAATATGAAAATTTTAGTTTAAAATTTTAATGTTGATAACTCTTTACTATACAAATTTTTCATAAAAACTTATTTATAAGAAAATTTATCAACTTCATAGTGAACACCAAGAACTAGACAAGTTATCAAAGTTAATATAAAATTCACTCACTAGTTTATAAACCTATTTAGAGAAATAAAATTGGCCAAGAAAAGGAGTTTTAAAACTGATAAACTTATTTTCTAAGAAATAGAAGAACATAAATATGGAGAGAAAATATACATGTAACACAACTCGAGACATTAGAGACTATCAACAACTTAAAATTTTTTGAAAACTTTATTATTCAATCACTAGAAATAAAATTTGTAGACACCTTAAAAACCAAATTTTCTTTGAAAAATTAATTTATCATTGATGAATTAGGAAATATAAAAAAATAAAAAACTTATTTATAATAACCCAAGAGTTCATAGTTTCTATTCTAATAACTTAAAGAAAAATTTGTCAAAATCCAATTTTTCAAACCCATAAGAGAAGTTGTTTTACGAAAAATAATTATTGAGACAACACCAATAGCATCATGCATAAAATGAGTCTATTTATGTATCAAAAATATTTTTCCAACCATATGCATATCTATATTTTTTCTTAAATATTTTTGGGTCAAGAATAGTTTGAAAAATTGTGTTGTCAATGGCTGGAAAATTCATGGTGATTCTGTACCGAACCATTTTGAGACCAGATGACATTTTATGATAAAAATAACCTTAAAAATAGATATATTTTTAAGTAGGTAGAAAACGACATATAGTATGCGAATTTCTGAGTTAAAACGAGTAAGTTATGACCATTTTAAGTTTGAATTTCACTAATCCGAATTTTACCGCAAATAGAAGATAGAGTTAGAAAATTTAAGTAGAAATTCTATGAAATATTCATCTTTGGTGTTTCTTTTCCTAGGAACCGAGGTGGACAACATGTGTGCTATCTGGAAGACTACTTTGACTAGGGAAACTATCATCAAGTCATGGTCGAGCGAGTTTACTTCCCTATTTTTCATACTCATGCATATGCTTGTAGTTTAGTAACAGTAGAAATAGGAAAAAGATAAAATGAAAAGGTGCATGTGATTCATAATGATTGGTGAATTCATGTTAAGCATATCGAGTCTTGAATTGTTTATAATAAATTGTATGCTTTACTATCATGTTAAAGTGTCTAAATATTATATGATTACCCTTAAAATTATATAACTAAATGCTAGACTCTTAATAAAATTGAATCATGCACTTCACGAATCGAGTCACATTGCGTTCGCTATTATACATTTGGTGAGAAAAGTGCATAATAGTGGTGGTCGGCATAAACGGTAGTATCTGCATGTGGTGAGTAGTAGCCAACAAGATCTACATGTTTGTGGTGGCGAATAGTAGCCGGTAAAAACTATAAAATTGATTTGTTGGCTGTAATTGGCCTGTATAACCAAGGCCTGAATAAATAGCATAAATTCATTCAACATATAGTTCCTTGAAAACCATATGTCTTGTATGCTCATGTGTTTGTTGTATCTAACTTGCTTGAATAATTAAACTTGTTTGATATCTTTTGTTCCGAATATGGCAAACCGGAATGTTCTCACTAAACTAGTAACACTTATCCCTATAGACTTTTTTATGCGCAGGATCATGTGCTTTTGTACCCACAATTTCTATTTATCCAGTAAGTCATCTTTTGGGAGATTTTGGGAGAATCCAACATAGACCTAGACCGGACTTCCTTTAAAATCTTTTGATGAAGTTATTTAAGTTTTATTGTAAAGACTTAGAATTTATGATTTGATCCTTGGAGATTTTAGTGGGAGAAGCCCCTAAGGCTTTTGTAATGAACTTACAAATTATATGAAGTGGGTTAATATTTATCTAGATTCTTGTATGCTTTGTATTACTCCCTTAAACTACACTTCCCACCGGCGTCTCCTATTATCATGTTGTGCACCTTACATATGATATCGAGACATTCACGTGACTAAGGTAGTCATTCTTAAGTCTTAGTATTGTATGTGGTAGACTACCAAGTCTAAGGTACCATTTGGGGTACGACAGACTCATTTGCAACCTTAATATCACAAGTGTGGTTCTAGATTAAAAAAAAAAATTGAACCCTTAAATCAATGGGTCCAAACGAAAAGGGATGATTCCTACCTATATTAATGTGCAAACATATTATCCAAAATAAAGACAAGTCATTTCAATTAAGGTCTAGTAGGAATGGACACTATAAGTGTGAAAATTCAATTACAATGATCACATGTGTACAACATAACTATCGTGCTACATGTGATATAGGAAACAACACATACAGGGATGATAAGGAGAGAAGTGTGTAGGAAGGGGAAGCAATCAAACTCAATAGACTCAAACGCACATGTGACAGACGATGGAGCTAAACCATGTCACCTTAGCTTAGAAAATTAAGTAAAAATCAAAATTAGTCTTAAAACTTTTGGATCAAATCTAATTAAGTATAGACACCCAACCAGCATAATTTAACTTTTATTAGGAATGGCATAGTACGTGCCTATCAACTGGAATTTGGTCATTATAGCTTATTCTTTGACTAGTATCAAAACATTTTGGATGAATAAAGGAATTGTATAAAAAGATCGAAGAAGGTAAGATTTTGAGTATTACGCATTTTTGCTAAATAGCAAGACATGCAGTGACAGCCTTTGAATTCGAGCATTAGATTTAGTTTCTCTTGTCTAATACTTGAAAAGAAAAATGCCAAGTTGATTCGTTTTTTCAATTTTTCTTGACCTAACACATGTTTAGCATTTTCGTAATGAAATAAAACCAGCATTTAACCCACTTCACTAGTCTTTATGAATTTTTTAATTGAGTAGCCCAAGTGCCTAAACTGATGTCATCTAGGTTGAGTTTGGTTCTAGCCCAGTTCTTAATGGTATTGAAGATAACGATATAGACTCGCAACATGATAAAAAGATATTATATGTTCTTAAATAGGATAAGAAAATTCATAAACAGGTAGTTATCATAGATTTTTTTATATAAATATTGTGTCAATAAAAACATAAAACAAGTTAAACTATTCAAAATAGTGAGTAAAACATATCAAGATGATATTTGTATTTCACATGAAATAAGAATAAGTTAAATGGCTAATTGTTGTTACACTTAATTACTATTATGTAGATTCATCATTACTACATCTATTTCTAAACCATATGAAATGAAAATGAAACAACAAATCAATCATACTAATCTAATATAATTTGAAAGTTGAAAGGATTGAAAGCAATTTGGATATAGAATATATGAGAACACATATATATACATAAATAAACAAAATATAAAAATTAAGGTGTAACGACCTAAACTAATGATTATTTACAACCTATTGCATGTTTATAATTAAACATAGTAGGGATGCTAAAGGCTTGAAATCTTCTAATGCCCATATCAAATAATCATCAAACTCCAAACACATATACATAATATTGACTCAAAATCAATATATATACAACAATAAACTCCATAAGTACATTAAAACAACTACAAACGCACATAGAAATAATATTAGATGGCTTAGAGAGTTCATCAACCAACTAATACTATCTACAACAAGACAACTAAAGGATTTATATCATACCATAACACACTAACAACCCGTTCACTTGATATGAATAGCTATTCATTCCCTCTTCATTCACCATAAAGTCATTATTACGTTGTTTACTTGAGAAGAATGATAATTTATAATGAGTTGCTATTATGTAAAATAATGAATAGCAATTCATGTCTCGATACTCATAAATTTCCATACATTTTTAAACTTTATCATAAATGCCATTATATTAAAATATCACTTATACAATTTTCCTCTAGCTTTTTGTAAGGCAATATAGATATTTTACTTGTTTTACTTTTTGTAATAAGTGAACATTGTAATAGCCATTATAACTCTAATATATTCAAGTTGAATTGGCATTTCATTCTCCTTATATTCCATATGGAAAAGTGAACGAGCCATAATCTATAAAAGTTTAACTATGAACATATACATATTATGAGTCCCTATCTCTAAAGGACTAGCAAAGTAGCCAATTGGATAACTTTGTCCACCAGCATCCTTTTCGTAGTCCACCATAATTTTGTACATAGAAAAACAAACATTATAGGAGAATCGCCCAAACTTGAAAAAAATGAAATAAATCAGCCAAAGAATGGTATTGTATACTATAAATACATGTGCATGAATAATCAATTACAAATTCATATACATGTATAATTTACCTAACAAAAATTAAAAGGGATAGCTCATACTGTGATTCACACATAAGTATATACACACACATACATATCAGATATCCAGTACTCTCCAATAACCATAACACTGAAACCACCTAAATCTACGCCAATAATTTCCAAATGCAACTCTACTCGAGACAAGGTCATATAAGGACCATCGAATTACCACGCTAATAGCATTAGTACTCCTTACCTAATATTAGTAGCCACACTTAAAAGCAACAAGCGATTCTTATAGTAAGATAGTTAACTAATTAGTTTATAATTCTATTCTAAGCAAACACAAGTGGAAAACAATTTATGCACATACCTGAAAAGGTCAACTCAAAGCGTAATTAAAGATATAAAATTCCTACAACTAAAATAAAAAAGTAATTAAAAATTTATTTAAGATCATCTGACATCTGTTAAGTTCCCCCTTGCATATTTGTCTTAGATACTTCTACACAAACTAACTTATGGTCATTGATTGATTATTTGATATATAAACTTAAGTAGGATGTTATATCTAGACATAAGAAAGTAGTAATTCTTAATGACTTAGGAATCTAGATAACCTTAGGAGTACATTTCCTTTCATGAAAAAATATTGAGATTGGTATTGTTATATGCAATTAAGTGTTTCTAGTAGAATTGGGTTATCTATTCCAGACACTACATCAGGTACGTCATTACCTTGTTTATTGTTTGTGCTTCTTAGGTATTATTATTTGAAATGAACTAAACAATATCAAACATTAATTATTTGTTGCATGTGCTTGGTTGAGTCTAGTAGACTAGAAGTACTGGTTTATTAGTACGGTGCTCTGATGATTTGTGCATGTTGTTGTCTAAGTAGAGTTACATACAGAGAGGATTTCGATAGACTAAGAGTTGTACGAGTACAATATCCAGGGTGTTGGGAAATACCAAACACCATTATATACAAGTATCTCATATATATATATATATATATTTGTTTGTTATGGAGTCATGAGTTACTCCGAGTTTAGGATTTAGCGTTGTCGAGCTTGAATTTTGTGCCTTTCTTCTAAAGGTCCCGATTTGTATCAAACTCGACCCATTTGACACGAAACACTCTATAAGGAACTAGTAGGATTATCATAGAAAAGCCGGGTTTTTTAAAAGTAATTTGATTGGAGTCACCACCGGCTAAGGCTAGAAAAAATGTGAACTAAAAACCAAATAGGAGGCTTGGATTTGGTTTCCGATTTGGCCACTAGTCTGCGTGAAAAACCATAAATCGATGGATCCAGAGGCTACTATTTTAAAATCTAAACGGTTATCTAGGTTTTGGATGGACTTTATAAATTCTAAAGATATGGGCCAAAAAGGAGTAAATTTTGGATTTTTCAACTTTTTAATTTTTTTAGTCTTTTTTGAAAAAGGGTTTTTATATTTACAAAAATATTTTTTTTTTTTTAAAAAAGGATCCGAAAAGCTTTTTATTTTTGTGACCATTCCGCAGGTGCTATGTATCTACTAACCAAAATCAGGTCCCCGTAGTTCGTTTTGATTTTTGGAAAATTTTCAATTTGTTTGCTATTTTTAATTATGAAAATCTGCCGAGTTTAAGTGATTCACCATTTTGATTTTTTTATTTTTAAATTTCTAAAGAAATCTATATATTTTTATCTTTTGTTTTTGAAAACTCCTAAAAAAACTTTTTGAAAAACCTCATTTATTTTGGTTTTTGGTATATTTAGAAAATAGCTAAGTGATATTATACATAGGCTACGAAAATATTTTTTTAATTTAATATTTATAATATATATATATATAAGGGTAAAAGAGAATTTTTGTTGATTTTTGTAAATTTTTTTAATTTTTAATTTTTGATAAAAATAAAAGAAATAATTAATAATAATAAATTATTTCAAAAGTCAACCAAATGACAAACATCAAATTTAGCATAGATTATCTAAAAGATACTATACTCATATTTTTTTTAATAACATTATACTAAATACATACATGGAAAGAAGGTAAAAGGGAAAAATTTTTGTTGATTTTATAAGAAGTTCTCTTTTATAATTTTTTTGATAAAATAAATAAATAATAAAAATATTTACAAGGATGATTTTCTATATCGATCATTCATATCGCAAGTATGTATCAAATTCAGCATATATCATCAGAAATCTAAAAGGAAATAATCCTAAAACTATACTCAAATTTTTTTTGTTGATTTTCATAATTTAACCTAAAATCTTATTTACCAATTATGTTAAAGCTATATCGTAAAATTTTATTTAGATATTATATTAATATGGTATGCATATCAGATATCTACATATACACATATATAATTGTTATTTTCTTTATTATTTTTTTATGTTTCTTATTTCAAGTTCATTTAATAACAACAACAACAAACAATGACGACGACGACGACGACAACAACAACAACATAAATCAAATGAGAACCCAGGGGTACAAATTAATTCAAACCTTGCATTGTGATGATCGACTTCGGGTCCAAGGAGTTCTAGTGATGGTTTTCGGATATGGTAGTGGTGTTGAGAAGTGGTGGTGATCCTAGACGAGTTGGTAGCAGAATTGGGTTGGTGGTGTTTATCTGGATTGGGATGGCACAAGTGGTATGGCTGGGGGTTTAAGTGGTGTTGGTTGTAAGGTCGATTTCTAGGTTTTGGTTTTGGTATTGGGTTTAGGTTGATGAGAGGTAATGCGACCTTGGTGGATGGCTTTGGGAGGTTGGAAACTGATGTGGTGGTTCTGGGGTTATGAGAAGATGGCGATTGCTGGACTGTGGTGGAATGGAAGTGTTCCAAAGTGAAGGGCTAGCTTTTTTTCGAATTAGATCTCTTTGGTTTTTCTTGTTCCTAAGTTCGAATCTCTTTGGTTTTTTTGTTTGTTTTTTTTTTCGAACTTGCTTTGCATGGAGGAGATCGGGGTTCTATTTATAGAAGCTAGGGAAGGAGATGGAGGGGCGAGTGGGCGAACATGACCATTCATGGCCGTTAAGAACCTTAAACATGGCCATTAATAACGGCCATTAATGGTCGAGGGTTTCGAAGCTTTGAAAGGTCGGAAATGGGGAGTCAAAAATTTCGCACCAAAGCATCTGATTTAAACACATTAAAAAGCCACACTTAAAACTAAAAGTTGTCTTTTGATCTTCCTTGCGAAAATTGAGCTTGAAATGATCTCATTCGAGCTTTAATGGAGCTTCAAAGCTTTAATAATGGTGGATGGGGAGTTGGGGAAGATGACGCATGTGTGGCACATGCGCACGTCTCCTTAGGCACGTGAGCAAGTTGCGAGCGCGTGCATTGCACACACAAAAATAGAACTCTCCTATGCGGCTCCAGTCGTATCAAACTTTGGCCTTTTACCTCTCACACATAAGCCTTGGACCAACTGAGCTAAGGTCATTTCTTGTTAATATGCTCATTCAAAATGATCTTGAATTATTTGATTCAGGTTAAATATAATTTTCATGAAAATAGGCCAAAATCGATACGAGTCGAGGATCCAAATTAACTTCTTAATGTAACCTAAAATATTATAAGACCAATAATAAGCCCTATTTATCGTTTTCTCTTTTTTTATTATATATATTTTATTTTATTCATTTTAATTTAAAATTTTATCTATTAAAAAGATGGGGTTTTTTCGAATTTTTAAATTTATATATTCTTATATTCTTTTTTAATTTTTAATTTTTAATTTTTTGTTGATTTTTAATTTAGCTAATATTTTTGTATTTTTTTTTTGTTAATTTTCAATTTTTATTGTATTTCTCTATCTTTATACAATTTTTATGATTTTTGAATTTTTGAATTTCTTTTATATTTTAAAAGGGGACAAAAATGGGGTGTCGATAGGTACGAATAGCCTAGGTTATGTTGGTTGATAGGTTAAAGTTACGAATATCAAAATTGTGATTGTTTCATTAATGCCATGATGCATGTGAATGTGTGTGATGGTCGTCCATACATGTGTGCTTGCGTTTTTGGTGTACTGGGCTCTAGCCCAATCCTTTTTAATTTTTTTTTAGGAACACATGATGAACCAGTGGTTTTTTATTTGATTGGTTATAACATTTACATAGATTATGGGAAAGAGGATAGTGGAGCCAACTTTCTAGCTGATTATTAGATAAATATAAATTTGATATAGCTAGAGTTGTAGACTCCTGAAGTTTAAATAGTTACTATGGTTCTTTTATATTATGAGACTTTTCATATGATGTTTCTAAGTTGGATTTGAGTTGGTGCTTGGTTTATGCTAATTTAGTTTTTAGATGTTTTCATTAATGATGTTAATGGATATGATGAAATCTTATTTAATGTGAGATATTAGAGTTATATTTGGTTTAGCAGGATCTAAGCTTTAGTGTGTCTACTCTTAGTAAGGACACGTGACAAACTGATAACGTACTAAGTTTAGGGCATTAAATTTGTTTTATCTCAATTTCAAGGTTTTGATATGTAAGAGAAAATTATCGAAATAAGGATAAATTACGTGAACCTCTCCTGAAAGCTTTAGAAATTGCATAAACTCCTAGGTTTTTTAAAAGTTAGCATATACACTTTCTAAAAACAAGTAAATTGCATAGGCCCTCATTTTTTTTTTCTAAAAGTTAAAACTTATACCCTAAAAAATTAACGAGATAATAATACGTAATTTTTTTATTTAGTTCTTATGTGTCATTACATATAATATGTTTAAATAATAAATGTTTCAAAAAATATTAAAAATTTATTATCATTATTTTTATAGAGTTAAATTTTTTAGAAAAAGAAAAAAAAACAAAGATAATTGTTGTTTTTCTTCTTCTAGAATTGCACTTTAGCATGAAAGAAATATATTAGAAAAGTTTTTTATTAAATTAAAACAAACCTAATGACATTATTTTTCACTAAGAATGTTTTTTGTTGGAGTTGGGCTTTAGATGCCAAGTCTGAAGGGTAAAAAAGAAATAAAAAAAAAGTTTACATTCTTTAATATTTAAATTTTAAAATATCTTTTGAAACATTTATTAGTAAAAACATATTATATGTAATGACACGTTAGAACCAAATAAACAAAATTTACATGGTATCATCATGTTAGTCTCTAGGAGTGTAAATGTTGACTTTTGAAAAAATTGGAGGTCCATACAATTTTAAAAGATTTTAGGAGAGGTTAGTGCAATTTACTTGTTTTTAAAGGATATATGTGCCGACTTTTAAAAAACCTAGAGGTCTATGCATTTTCTAAAGTTTTCGTAGGAGATCATTGGTATTTACCCTATAAAGAATTTAAATGTGTTTCATGGGTACTAGAAGAGAATTTTACATATATACTTATAGGACATAATATAGTATTAAATATAAAAAAAATATTATATAAATACATCACATAAAGTCCAAGCAATAACCAACCCTTGACCTGCCATTTGCCAAACCATATTTCATAATTCCTTCAGTCCCATATAATATATTTATCTTGGAATCCACACACTTTTCATTTACTAAACTGATTTTTGTAAATTAATTTACAAGCTTGTTGACTTTTACAATTCTTTATCCACCTTCAAACTAAGTCCCATGTTCTCTCTCGCTCTTTTTTTTTTTTTTTTTGTAAATTAATTTACAAGCTTAGTTTTTTGTAACTAAACTCTTTAGGACCTGTTAGCACCTCAGCTTTAAAGCTCTTTTTTGTTCTTGTGTCCCTCCATCTCCTTAAAGTAATATAATCGAACACAACAAGAACTGCACAAAAGAATGCAGGCCAGCAATCCTGAGCCCTATACATGACAATTGATCTTTCCCTTGTTGATTTGTTGTTGATGTCACTGTCCTTGCAAAGCATAAGTACAACTCTATTTTGCTTTTGTCTTTGCTTGTCCTATTCAATTTTTTGATCCACTAGATGCCAATAACAATAACAGTAGTAGGGCAACTTTAGACACTTCTTATTCTACAAATTCCGAGCACAATTTCCACTGACAAACAGCAGCCCAACTAGAATGCCCAACTGGTTCCCATACATTTTGACCTTAAACATCTAAAGCCAATGCATTAATATCTACTTTAGTCATCACCTAGATTTCCATAAAGTCACACCGATGGAATGAAAAATCATTTATACAATTTTAATTTCAATACATGTTTGGATTTTTGAATCTAAGATTAAATGTGGATTCTTCAATTTCACAAAGAATAATTTCAGTTTTTAAAGAAAATGAAAGAGGAAAACATGGGGTAGATATAAGGAGAAGGACTTTCAGCTTCTTCTTCCTCGGATCTCTTCCGACTCCTCTCTTCCTTTACCCTCTCTTATTATTTTCACTTTCTACCCCTCTCTCTAAAATGGCAACAACATCACTTACACAAGCCTCCACTTTTGCCTCCACTACGAATCCTACCATCGTCATAACCTAGACACCACCTTAAACCTTCATGTACAACTTCCCTCATCATCACCAACCTTCAAAAAACCACTGCTGACCACACACCCACAAACCCATCCTAATACCTTCAACATCTCATAGCGTTGTCAACAATTCCAAACACACCATCGAAATGCCCTAACTTCCACCCAAATACCATACCACCAACCCATACCATTAGAACCCACTTCACTACTGGACCCAACAATCCTCCCCACCACTTAAACCACGCACCACCAACGACATCAACACCACACCCAATAAGAGATCACAGGATTCCACATTCATTGGTACTAAAAACCAATCATCTAAGAAGGGATTAACTACAAGATGTATTATGGTATTAAAAAACACATAAACACAAAAATGTTTTTAACTAATCTGCCTTCTTTTTCGTTAAAAGAATAGTACCTTGGTTTGACACTCTTTGTTCATGCCATGTTGGAATGGTTACCTTGGTTGAAAATTCTTTTGGAAACCTACATAACAATTATTGAAGTTTTATTAAACAACTCAAAGTTAGGGAATCTTTAGGTGCTAAAATGAAAAATAAGAATAGAAAGAAGGGGCAAAATGACATGTCTTGACCTTGGTACATAACTAGTTAAAACGAAAAGCAATCCAAACAAACCCAAACAGAAATCACAATGTGCATACCTCTAATCTCAACTCCAGAACATGATGGACACCAATGGCAAGAATTTATGAAAGTAACATTTCTCTTTATAGAGGCTAGGTTTAGAAATTTGGGAGAGTTTGATATAGACAAATGAGGGAATGAAAAGTGAAAAGAAAGAAAGAGAGAGAGGAGAGGCAAGTTTTGTTTTTTTTTTTATTCTAATATATTTGGTTATTTGTTTCATTAAACTACATGGTTTTATTAGAAACATAATAAAAGAATACTATTAGAGATGGATTAAATCTGTCTCTGAATGCTATGTGCACTTGTCTGCATATTACTAAATCAGAGAGAGATTTAATTTGTCTCTAAAAGTATACATGTGTTATTTTAATTTTAGAGAAAAATTTGAGACAGAATTTTAAAAACAAAATATAGCGCCAAAGAAATTTCTCCTTCCTGCTATATAATCAGAGATAGATTTGCAACAATCATAATTTTCTTGCAAATCATCGACAATCCATCGCAATTCCATTTTTAAAACGTAAATACACTACATAAATATCTCCTTTATATTTAATCAAATGCATCGCAATTTGATGCTCATTAAATTATTTAGAGATAGAAATATTTCATCGTAGAATTTTTGTTTCTAAAAGCCAATTTTCTTGTAGTGTTTTACCAACTTCCCTCTCAAAAACACAAGGCTTCCGACAATTCTTTAAAATTTAAGGCTTGTTCCATCACCTTTAATGTATTAAAGATTCTTAGCATATTTTCTTAAGAAATAACTAGCTTAAAGAGGATAAATGGCAGATGGAAAAGAGAAGAAAAGGTTATTTAAGGTATTTAAGAGTAACGTTTTGAAATTTGAAGTCTAAAAGGAAAATCCCTTTATTTGTTAATCTTTTACGAAAATTCCCTTCTATATATATTTATTTAGTTAGGATGTTTCGAAAGAATAAACAAGTGTAAGGTCCTGATTTTGCATACTTTAATATATGTAAAAATTGGAGCTTATGACACGTTTGGTTGATGGGATGGACTAGGTTAGAATAAATTACAATTTTTAAAAATAGAATAGAGAAGTAATAGTTATTTTTTATTGTTTATTTAAAAGATCTCATGGATAGGTATGGAAATATGTTTGACAAGTTTAATAGAATAGTTATTCTTTTGATCCTTTAAAGGAATTGCAATTCCTCATATTGTAATAATAATAAAATAATTTTATAGAATAACAAGTTTTTCAACCATAGGTAAAATTATATTTATAAAGAAGGAAGAGTTTATTTATTTAAACCTTATAAAGTTTACTAAACATGTCAAATAACTGACCATTAATAAGCTCTTGATGAATATTAATGACAAATAGACTATAGAGAAGGTCTCTTTCTATATTGTGTAAGAGTATTCAATGATGAATGGAATAATATAAGAAAAGGATATATATATATATATATATATAGCATGTAGGACATCCTTACTGCTTTTTATCTTTGTTTTAAGGGATAATGATAAAAATAGTATTTGAACTTTCGAGAAAAAAAAATTAGATACTAAAGTTTGGTTTTGAACAATTGATGCTTTATACTTGAAGTTTAGTTTTGACAATTTTGATACATAAACAAACTTTTCAGACTTTTGTCATGTCTTATTTCACTTGCTTCAGTATTAAAAAAAAGTCAACGAAAACTTTATTTTGTACCAAATTATTCAAAATCAAATTTGAGATACCTAATTATTATTACATTATTATTTTTTTACAAAATTTAGGTATCATTTTATTATTAACCGTTGTTTTAGTAACGTCTTCTACCCATTGCCTTTTTTTCCCCTCTCCTCATGCTTTTCAACTGAAAGTTTGAAACAGATGTTCACTGGTGGACACAATATCTAATTAATGAAACTTAAGCCAACAGGATAAAGGTTCGACAGGAACGCACACCCAACTAACTGCCATATTATCTGATTTTGATTATATTTATATTTATTTGTATATAATTTATTTGATCAATTTATAGTAAAAAAATTTATTTTTTATCTATATTTATTTTTTAATAAATAATTTATCTAAAAATATTTATACCGTTCGTCCACGAAACAAACCGAAATTATATGCTCATCCTTGAACTTGTTTTTTCAAACAGTTCAGATGGATAAAAAAAATTAGGTCCGAAGACCGAAGAGGCTAGGGTTTTAGCCTTGCGTACCCTTACTAAACAACAAGACATAAGATGATAACTTTGAATTTGTGGCATGAGAATTTGATTATTATTATTATTATTTTATTTTTCTTAACGCATACTCAGAATCTTCGGAAAAAGCAGTGGGCAGACCATTGTCCAAGCATGTAAAAATAGAGTCAACCAATAAAACAAAATCCACCATCTTTCTTCCCCTGTATATTTCAAACTAATTTAAGTTGCAAATTGTACGCTCTTAAGGATTTTATAATATATATTAATTGAATGAGGAATATAATAGATTAAAAAAAAAAAGATAACATATCATTGAAGTTAAACTAACACTCATAATATTGTCTATCACTTACTGATTGCTTTTTTTACGTCCAGAAACATATTAAATAGTGTTAGTAAAATAGTAAAAACAATAATAAAAATTTTGATTAGATATTAAATTAAACTTTAAAATCCAAGTAATAAATTGAATTTTTATGTAAAGTTCATGTACTAAATTTAAACGTTTTCTCCTAGCTTTATAAATAAACAAGATAAAGTTTTATCTTTTGAATGGACTAACTTTTTTTTCAAGATTTATTTTGAAATTAAAAGAATCTCTATTTTAATCATAGTTTTATTCTTTGGCCTCCGGGTGGGAAAAAAAAACAATCTTATTTTTTACAATTTTTTAGTATCAATGTAAGAAACACTTAGTTATATTATAAAACGTATATATATGTGTGTTGGTATATGTATGCATACCATAAAGGTATTAGATGCATATTAAACGGTTTTCATGAAACAATTATGAAATTTCTCTATTTAATTAATTTCTTAACAAGTATATTTATTACAATTAATATTTTTCTAATATTAAATGTTAATTGTTTCTTCTGTGGTTAGGAGAAGTTTTTTTCAGAAACTCTTTTTAAACTCCTTTTGCCGACACAATAATGGTGACCACATGTTATGAATACTATCAACAAAGTGAGAAGGACGAAAGTAATTGGCTTTTTTTTTTTTTTTTTTTTTTCAATTTCCAAGAACCTGCCTGCTTGGTTAATGAATAACGATGACATGCGTGATTTCGACGAAATTCGTGTGGAAATAGCTTAGTTAGACACGACACAACTACAAGTCTACAACATGGGATGTCCTAAAACGAATAACTAACCGCGTTTGATTTGTAAATGCCGTAAAATATAATGGCATGGGATAAGAATGTACTAAAAATTATAACCAAATTCAAAATAGGGATGGGTGTAGCTCACTTCAATTTTTCTTTTAAATTTAAACTCGATAATATGGTTCAACTAGCAATTTTTTTAAATCGAGAAAAAAAAAGAGAGTTTGATTCAGCTCAAACCATTTTTTTCCATCATTCTTAATATAAAAGCACATTTTTTTTATCACCAATTAGAATACAAACAATAATATTTAAAATTAATTATTAATCCAAATAATTAATGTGTAAGACTTATTGTCCAAAGGGATTTAATCCATTATAGAAAAACTATAATATTATATTAGCTCAATTATTTTAAATTATTCTAAACTACAGTGATATACTAAATTAATAAAATTAGACTATGCTGTCTCAATATGAGGCAAAATTTCAACTAAGCAATATAAGTGGGTTAATCAATAAGATTATTGAGGGGAAAAGAAGAATCTTCATATCATTAGATGTTGAAACCTAAAAATTATCTTGTTTGTAACACACCATAATTGAAATACCCCAAATCTTCACTAAGATTAGAAATTAAGTTTAGATAGATTAAATGACTAAAATGAATTATAGGATTTAAATAGACAAGTTGATATAATTTAATTAGCTAATAATTAAGTTGGTTTGAGATTTGAGTTTCAAATTCCCTAAACATGTCATCCAAGTGTTTAGAGAATTCCTAAAACCTTGATTCTTAGCCTAAACACTAATTCCTAAATCTCAGTAAAATTTGAGTTCATTTGCTTGAATAAAAATATCAGTTCTTAAACCCGAGCTCAAATTAAATATCTTTTATCTAAAATAAATTTCTAAATTAAGTTGTTACTTTGAGTTCTTAATTTCTAACCTATTGGTTTTGAAATTATCTCCTAAATATTATTAGAACTAAAGATATTGATCTGAAAGTTCTAAATTCGATACCATTATTTTTAAAATATCCTAATTTTAAGCTTTAAACTTCCCTTTTTTATTTATTTTCCTCACCTGCTCTCTCTCTCTCTTCCTTTCACTTTTCCTTCCTTCTATTTTCTTTCCAACCAAGGCCTTTGTTTCCCCTTCCTTTCTTCTTCTTTTCTTTTCTTTTCTTCAAATTTCTTCCACAAATCTCAAGATTAAAGCTATCTAGAAGAATTTTCAAAGCTAGGAGAGAAGTTAGATGAAGGAAAACAAGTTAGAAATGTAAAGAAAGCTCAAGTGTGCAAGTGTTCTAAAGAGATAAGTTGTTATTTTTTGTTTATCTTTGTTATTTGCATTTGTAATTGATGAGTTAATGTTGAATTGGGTTGAGAGTGCTGTTTATTTATGTATTTATTGATATATGCTTGTTGGAGGTCGGGTTGTGAAGGAGGAAGAAGATGATGAATAGTAGTTATGGAAGTTGATGAAGTTTGAGATGTTTGATATGGTGAATGTGAAGTTTATGCATGTTGAGGATGTTAGAATAGATGTAGGGTGTAGTATGATGGTTGTAAAGTGTTTTGGAGAAGGTTTGAAGTGTAAAAATTTTGTAAAATTAGTGTTTGAAACAAGGAATTTCGTAAATATATCACTACACCTATCAAAACACCCCTGTTGCCAAGGGTGTAGTGCTCTCGGATAAAAAAATTTCATTTCCCCTGAGTTGAAACGGCCTCCAAAACACCCCGTTGCCAAGGGTGTAGTGTCCAAAACACCCCTGTTGCCAAGGGTGTAGTGCTCTCGGATCAAAAAACTTCATTTCCCCTGAGTCAAAACGGCCTTCAAAACGCCCCGTTGCCAAGGGTGTAGCGCTCGCGGATTTCTTCCCTGACGCGACACTGTTTTGTAAATTGGTCATAACTTTTTCATACGACCTCCGATTGAGGTGATTCAAGTTGCGTTGGAAAGCTTAAAAAGAGATCTACAATTTTTATGTTTTGAGTTTTTAAAAATTCGGAAAATATCGATGCTTAAATTTCAGTTCTTTCTAGCCTTTGTATTTTTCAAACAAAGTCAAAACTTGTTTTGTTTGTTAAATGTGTTTTTGCTTAGGAAATGGATCTTTTTGAGCTAAAATGAGATAGATAAGTGATATTTGATGTGTAATGATGATTGAGGGATATAATTAAGCATGATTTAGATAGATTTATAAATTCAACAAATAATTGAATTTCTATGAGTATTAAACTAAAAGTAGTTATGTTGTATATATGATTTCCATTGCTTGATTTATGATGTTGTGATGACTTAATGAAACTAAATGATCTTGTAAGTATATAAATGATGACTTATGTATCTATATGAATTTTATTTGAATTTCCTTCATGCTAAGTTTAAGATTTGTTTATTATTTGTTCTTATGATTAGCTTGAACTTAAATGAACTTAGTTAATAAGCCTAGGTTCACTTGACTAAATGAACTTGAATGAACTAAAATGGATTAGATTGTTTAACTTTGATGAATTTGGCTAGGTTTAAGCTAACTTGGGATTAAGTGACTAGATCTTAGATGTATAATGAATTAGTAATTAATCTAAGTCCAATTTGACTTAATGAACTTTACTAAGCCAAAATGAATTAGATTGTCTATGTTTAATCAACTTGACTTAGTAAATGAATCAAATGACTAATTTTAATCAAATTGACTAAGGTTAAGCTAAAATGGGTTAGTAACAAATAATTGGATTAAATGAATGAATTAGGATCATCTTTGATTAATATAGGGAATATGTTGTTTCAAATGTGTGTTTACTTGGAAAATGAATGTTTTTGGTTTGTGAATTCTTTGTTAATGCTTTTGTAATAAAACACTATAAATAAAGAGAAAAGAAATTCTTTGACAGACAAAGGAGAACTGTCCATATTTTGGCGGGCGATCTTCGCAGCCATAGTGGGGTTCCACATTAGTGTCTGATCAAATAGGATTTAATAAAATGAGTTAGAGATTAGTGAATAATTGATACAAGTTCTTGTATGAGTTTGTTGAAGTGGATGTTGGTTTAGGTTCTTATAAGAGTTGTTTCTTGAACCAGTGGTAGATATGAGATATATCTTCTGAGATCGCTTCTACTCTATCTTCTGAGACTCTGTTTGGATTTCATATTCAAGGTTCGCAGTAACTTGCGTGTTGAATGTTAGGATAGGCATTCCAAACTGATTAAGACTTAAACTCGGCTTAATAATTGATGAGTATTGATTGTGCCTTAAGTCGTTGAATCCGGTCCGAGGAGCGACAACTTGTCATGATGCAATGACAAGGTTAGAATAAACGCTTAGGCCACTTATCATGATGCAATGATTAGGCTCGGCGGGTAATCGATAAGGAATGTGGTAACTGCGTAACGTTCTTAATCTTGAGAGGAAGTAATATGATTTAATTCAATGTTTATGGGAGCATGTGAATTGAATTATATTATGGATTAAGTTAAGTGAAGTTAAGTAGCAACTATGAGTCCTGGATGAGATTACTGTTCCTTTTTTTTAGTGTAACGTTATCTAGGAGATATAAGTATTCGGGCTGCTTATATCAACCCCCTGAGCGTCGTGAGCGTTACTCAGGATCCCCAGATTCCCATTGGCTTGTTCCGGAGTGTGAGTGCTCCATTGTTGATTTGTTTATTTTAATGAAAATATAATAACTTGTTGATTGTGCACTGCATTTAGTTAAGCTCATGTGTCACTCCGTGTGTGATTGTGTTGCTGTATACTGAGCTTCGGCTCATTCTTGTTGTTGTTATTCTTTTTACAGGTTTTGTTGTTGATGAAGATGATGTTGATGAAGTTGATAATGATGAGTCCTTGTTGTTGTTGGTAATGATGGACGATGAGATGATGATATGATGATGTTGTTGTTGTTGATGATGTTGTGTCGAGTTTTTGGGTGCTTCCGTTGACTCGGGAAGGATTATGGATGAGCGATATGAGTCAGGAGCGTTGAATAGTTTAGTTGTTTTGTTTCTTCTTTGCTTTGTTTTATAGAGACTGAATTTATTTATAAATTTGTATTTTCATTGAAGGGCTTGTTAGTGCCCATGTTTTGTAAATAAGCTTTTGTAAATATTTGTTTAAGTGAAAGCCTTTCCACTTGAGAAGAGTGGAAGTTTTGAAATGTTTTTATTTCTAAATTGTTTTATAAAATTTGATTTTCCGCTGCCCAATCCAGTTATTTAGAAATCTAACTAAACGATTTCATAAATTCTAAAATTTGTTTAGCAATGTTCAACATAAACACCTTCTTTTAAGACAACCTTACGTATAATTCGTAAGAGTTATACGTGGTTGGGGACTTGCTGTGCTTAATTTGAGAATTGAGCATGTCGGGTCTTTACAATAATAGTCGAAACATAACGTGTCCATCTAATTTCATTATCATAAACTATACATATATGTTTCAGACTTTCATTTTAATATATAAAACAGTTCAATTCGGTTTAAACATGTTCAGAGTGCAAGTCATGAACCGTACATTATTCATCTAGTCGAAACATTATCATAAATTATACATATATGTTTCAAATTTTCATTTTAATATATAAAACGGTTAGATTTGGTTTGAACTTGTTCGGATCTGCAAGTCGAACCATGAACCACACATTATTTATCTAGTCGAACCATTAACTAATTTGATTTGAAAAAATTGAAATTATGATTTGATTTGGTATAATTCAATTCGTTTTGCACTTCGGTGGGTTTTTTGTACAACCATTCTGTCATGTTTAATATGCAAGAATAAACTTGGATTGAAATCTTAATCCTGGATTCTATTCTCATTATCATGTTGGGACACATTTTTTAAAGTTGAAATCGTGAACTCTAGGAATTGGCAATTTTAGCACTGAGGGTAATTCAATTTCGCCTTGAGAATGCACAATTGTGATTCCAACCCACCTTGATTAATGATTATCACTATAATTCCCTGCTTAATGATTATTACTACAGTTACATTTTTATTATCTAACATTATTATTCATATTTGTAACGATCTATAACTCCTCTCATCGAAGTATTGTTCGCTTTAGCCATTTAGCTAAATGCCACATGGTTTTGTCTTTAGTATCAGCTACTTTCTAGAAGGTCACCTTTCCTGAGAGTGCTCCCATTGAGCATGCTTAACTTTTATGTTCTAAGAAACTCAAAGCCATTACACCAAAAAACACTTCGATAATTAGGGTTATACCATTTTATATTTAAGGGGTATTACATACTCCCATACTTACAAAACTGACATCTTCATCAGTTTTGTTATACAGATCCATAACCACACCAGACATAGAGGATACTAGAGGTACTTTATACAGGCTCACAAGATAGCACACTCTAAAGTATTTTGCTTCGTACAACACTTAGTTAATCTAATTCCATACATTTTCATATTATTTTATGATTCTACATTTTTTTTTCATCTTTTTGTATTTTCTTTCGTAGTCCTACATTAGAAAAGGAGGTGCTTGCACCACGACTTCCTTTAGATTTTTGCTTGAACTCATGTATCATTACGACTATTTAGTATGAGTGAATTTATGATAAATGGTTTGGATCAATTTGTAACTGATCTAAACACAATCTAATAAGCATGAATGAATTTTAAAAATCATGACTCATTAGAAAAGTGTTTTTACATTGAAAAGGTTTGAAAAAGATAAATACGGTGCAGCTTTATTTAGTGCAAGATCTTAGCATGAATTTTGAGAAAATTGATTCTCTCCTTTTGTGAAAAATAACCATTCTCCTACAAACTCAGCTATGATCTTCAAGTAAATCCTAAGTGTAGTATATAAACTTGGAATATTACTATCCAAGTTTATAGCTTTATATATATATTGTGGGAGAATACAACACATTGGAATTCCCTTAACAATCCTTTCTACCCAAGTTCATATCTAAAACGCCTTAACCTGAAGGCATTACAACCTGCCACGTCTCTTTACTAAGGATAGACATGCTAAAGCTATTAGTTTGCTAATCTACAATTATAGATATATTCAACAAACTCTCATATAAAAGGAGTACCTATTTTAAATAAAACATCTTATAATAATAAAATTTCTTCATAACATAGTTGATATAAGCCAAAGCCAACACAAATTAAACTTAAAACATCAAATGAAAAGTCTCATAAAATCTTTTAAAAATATATACCATGAAAATGGTTTGAGATTCTAATTTCCTTCTTCTTATAATATATCTATAAATCAGCTGGATAATCTAGTCCACTACTGTCTTCCCCATAATCTACAAACACATCATAACCAATTAAATAAAAAACCACTTGATCAAAAAATATAAAAGAATGAGCACAAAGATCCAATATGCCATACCGCAAATAGATACACATGAACCAGCATTAGACAGTTTCACATACAACCTAATAACTAATGTAGCACACACAAATTGTTATCTTTAATAAGTCATCAAATAGCATAGTCTAGGGTCATTCGCGCCTAACCCCAAACCTAGAGCAACTTAGTACTTCATAAAAACAACCAGTATAGAAAATATGTAATATATATACATATATGGTGTTAGGAATCTCCCATACTCCCGGAGTACCATAATCGTACCTCTTCCTAAACTACTAGAATCATCTCTATGCATGCTCCACTCGAGACAACGACACATAGAAATCATCAGGCGCCGCGTTAGTATCACAGCATTGCCTGGTCTTTATTAACCATAGGTAAGCACAAGCAACAAAAATTCAATTTTTAACTAGATAAAAAATTAGGTCAACCTATAATTCTAAACCTATAAGCATAAATAATAAGAAGGATGAGGTTGTACCTGAAATCGCTTTTTAGGAATAGAACTCTAATCTCACAAAACCTGATCATATAAACAAATTCTCATTCTGTTAATTATATAAACCCTAATCTTTAAAGAACTACAAACCCTAACTCATACATACCTTAATCTTTTGATAACAAAATCTCTAACAGAATAGAAATTCTCGAAAATTCTCTAAATTATGACTCCCTTCAAAATAATTTAAACAAGATTTAGAAAATATCACTTTTACATCATCACAAAGATAGAAAAGATTCACACTTACCTATAATTTTGAATCTTAATCCTTCTTGATTGTAGAACACAAATCACCCACAAATCTTAGGGTTTTTCTCCAATTTTCCCTTCAAAATCCAAACGAAAACTTTAGGGAAAGATCATTCCCCTTAAATGTTTAAGGAATTGAGAATGATCAATTCACCTTAATTTAGATCCTTGATCTCCTATGATGTTAAGATCATAAACAGAGAGAGACTTGGGAGGTTTCTAGGTTTAGGAATGGGTTTTGGAGAAGAAGGAAGCTTAAGATATAAAGAAACACGAAAAACCCTTTCAATTTCTTTGTAATAAAGGCTAGTGGCTTAGGTGTACAAGCTGGTGGCCTAAAGCTCTTGGGTCAAATTTTTCTTCATGAAGACCAACTATAAGTCGGCGAGGCACAGACGAAAGGCTGACAACATTGATTTTTAGGCCGGCGATGTTCAATCTAGCCTTTGCTCTGCTACTTTCCATCTTTCATCACATCTCTGTGATGTAATAAAACATAAATATACTTTAGGTTTTAATCATAGAACCATTTTATTTTTAATCAAATGACACTGTTACCCTTCTTTATAACTTATTTATTTTTATATTACATCTTTTCCCCTTTAAAAGAAACTTTCATCCTCAAAAGTTACTTGAATCATTGAAAAGCTTGGGATACTTTGTCCTTATCTTCTCCTCTAGCTCTCAAGTAGCTTCTTATTTTGATTGATTTATCCATTGCACCTTCACATATTTGATCGTTCGTCTTCTTAAGATCTTTTCTTTGGTATCCAAAATCCTTATTGGCTTTTCAACCGTGGATAGATTTGGTTGCACTTCCAATGATTCCAAAGCAACTATCTGCTTAAGGTCATTCACATACTTCCTCAATATCAATACATAGAACACGTTGTGTATTCTCTCCAAACTAGGTGATAAAGCCAATCTATAAGTCGTATCACATATCCTTTTTTGGGATTTCATATGGTCCAACATATTTGGGCTCAATTTGCCTCTCAATCCAAATCTTACAACACTCTTGGTTGGTGATATCTTAAGCAAGACATGCTCTCCTACTTGAAACTCTAAAGTCTTCTCCTTTTGTAGTATAGCTTTTCTGATGACTTTAGGTTGCTTGCAACTTTTGTCTGATTACCTTAACTTTATCAATGGCATCTTCTACCAATTCTAGTCTCAAAATCTATCTGTCTCCTACTTCATCCTAATGGATTGGTGATCAATACTTTCGACCATATAAAGCTTCATAAGATGGTATCCCAAGTGACGCTTGATAACCATTGTTATAAGAAAACTTGTCACGCCCCAAAGGGTACTATAAACGTGACAATCCGTCACACTCAATATTAAGGCTTAAGTATGACAATCTTAGTCATTCCATCAGCTTTGATACCAGGTGTAAGGCGTACATTCACAATCATAGAGGACCAATTTTGAAACGGGTTGTTTAGAAAGACATTAATATATCAATTTAAGAATGGAAATCATAACATAATAATTGAAATTAGGGAAATATATAAAGGTATTACAAATAATCAAAGGGCCATTCCCCCCAAAGATTATAGTTCTTCAAGGTCTATTGAAGCCTAAACAAAACAAGTACATGGAGATTTATTTAGAAGTCTAAGTCTACATCTAGTCTTTGACTTCTTCCAAAAACTTCTTAGGCCAAAAGGTAATACCTATGAGAAATACCCCGAGGCTTCAACCATAAATGAGGAAACTACAAAAGGTATCTATAAAGGGTAAGCTTCTTGCTTAGTGAGAATTAAATCCATATGTAGAGTACTCAACAACAAATAATCAACCAAGTTATTTAATCAAGCATATGAGATGCAAGCAATCACGTGAGCAAACAATACATACGATTTTTTGGGAATCATATGTTTGAATGGATTTACCCCTCCATTCAGTGGTTAGGTGTTCCAAGCAACGAAGCCATAGTTCGCAAATGATGTTCTTTAGTTTTGTATAGTTTCCTACTAATCGCTAAATGTAGTTGATTCAAGTGCCCACTCACCATTTAATTACAGATAATCAAAGTCATAGATTATGATTTCAGGTCCTTGACCTCATTACTATGCCCTTGTCCCACTAAGGGTATAGTAATGAATGGAATATGGCTCACTACATGTCATGCATGGATAATTTAATTTAAGTAGCCATGGCATAATATTAGTCATTTTATAAGTGACCATAGAATTTGTAGACAATCAATATTAAACCAAATCATACAATGGTTAGTTAACAATTCCCGCCTCGATCTACTTATCATAATTTCAACCATGTAAGTAAAACACACGCACTTTCATATTTTATCTTTTCCTAAAATCTATTGTCACTAAACTACAAGCAAATACATAAGTACAATTACGAGAATTTAAACTTACTTGTCCATATCAGCAAAAGCTTCTTAGTCGAAATAGTTTTTCGGGTATGGTAGCTCAAACTCCGCATCATCTATACAAAAGATATACCCGAAATAAATATTTTTGGAAGTTCTACTTAAACTTATAACTCTATTCTACTAAGTTCGTTAAAATTTACATAGAGTGAAATTTCAACTTAAAATGGTCATAACTTGCTCATTTTAACTCGGAATTTCACATATTATATACCGATTTCTATCTATTCGAAAAGATATATCCATTTCCAAGATTATTTCCTACATACAAGGTCATTTGGGTCTCTAAAAGTCACGGTACAGATTCAAAACGGAAATTCCTAGCTTCACAAAACAATTTCCAAACTTAACTTTATTCAAAAATCCCTTAGCAAAAATATAGATATGTATATGATTGAAAACTCTTTTGGGTATATAATAGGCTCACATTGTATGCAAAAATCCCAATGGTGTTGTCTCAATAATTATTTTTGTAAAAACAATTCATCTTAAAGTGTTGAAACTTTAAACTTGACACATTCTTTTCTAGGTATTTTGAAGAAACTTTATATTTTCTTAGGTTATGACAAATGAGTATTTTCTCATTTTGTTTTCCCATTTATTTTTCTAAAACAAATAAGTTTTTCCCTTAACTTTGGTCTTTAACAATTTTGCTTATAGTGAGAAAAATAAAGTTTTCGAAAATTTTCATCAAGTTGTTGATAACCTATTTATAGATTTGCCTTTAAAATGGTTTTAATAAATGAGTTTTTCCTCTTATATTTTTGTTTATTAACTTCTAAAAAAATTTACTTTATTTCTAAAAACTTGGTCTTTTATTTCCTTTACCGATTTTATTTGAAAAGAAATCATCTTTTAAGTTATTGATAAAATCTACTGTTTTTGAACTTATCATATTTGTATTCTTTTTATTCCTTTGAAAATAAGTTCCTTCTTTAGAAACTTGAAAATCATTATTTTTTCTAAGTGGGTTTATAGATTAATGAGTTGATTTTATCTTAACTTTGAAAACTAATTTACTTCTTGGTTTTTATTGTGAAGTTGAAAAGATTTTAGTCTTAAGCTTTTTGTGAAAAAAATTTTTACAATTGATTTTTACTAAGCCTTAAGTTATCTTATTATGAAACGTTTATTTCCTTGGTAAAACCATCCTTGTTGTCATTTGAGAAAACTTTAAGAAAACTTGAGAAAACGTTGCAAAAATCCATTTTCTAAATTGGTGATGATAACCCATTTATTTAGTGACTAGTTACATAATGAAAAGTTTAGTTTCAAGTTCTTTTAGTAAAGGGAAATCCCACTTTAAATATTGTTGAGACAATATCATTATGAAGATGCATGTGTTATGAGTATATAATATGTTGAGGATGAAAATATAAGATAAGAAGCAAGATAACAATAAGTAAGATAGTAATAATAAGTAAGATATTACGGTCATGTATTAGGAACCTTAGCTTCATCAAGGTATCCCGATCAAGTATTGGGAGCCTGAGCTTCATCAAGGCAACTCGGTTAAGTATTGAGAGCCTTAACTTCATCAAGGCATCCTGAGACTAAGTCCCAAAAATAAAAAAGAAAAAGAAAGAAAAAGAAAAAGAAATAATGTAATAAGCTTGTTAGTGAGTTAGTGAACATTTATGCTTTAGAATAGATATAGACATACATATAGATAGTAACATATATATATATATATATATATAGTTAAGTTAGAAGTATAATAACAACAACAATAACAATATGTACATAAGCAAAACAACATAATAACATAATATGAAATTATTCATGAACAAGAACAAAATATGACACAGTGTTGCTTCTTTAACATTTGAATGTCTAAGAAAATACACCATGGTCATGTTAAGTTACATGACATGGTAGTAGGAAATGGGTAAGAGCATTTACTTAAAAAGAAAGTATGGAAGTGGTAGTATAAGAAAAGTTTGGATACTGTTTATATGTGTAGGAAAAATTTTGGGTAGCAAAGAAAGAAAAAAGAGATTTTGGGAGAGAGTATTTGTGGAGAGAATTTGGGAGAGTTTTAGTATGGTGAATGAATGTGTGAAAGGAATGGAGAGAAATAGGGTATTTATAGAATTTTTAGGGTGAAAATTGTGTAAATTAAATAAATTGAAAAAGAAAAAAAATGTGTGTGTGTGTAAGCATGGTCGACATGATCATAAGAGGGGAGAGAGAGTGATATTTGATTTATTTTGTATATTTGTTAATTAAAAGTAATAAGATGTAAGGTTTGATGTAAATGAAGATGTATGAAAAAAGTAAAAAGGTAAATATAGGTATGGTAGAGTGTAAGAATAGGTGTAGAAAAGTAGAGATAGATAAATAGTAATGAATAATGTAGAATAGTACCATGAATAGTATATAAGACAATTTAATATCTATAGTAATAAAAATACGCGTAATTAAGCTATATTTGATATTTTTAGATATCGAAAAATTATAAAACTGATATTTTTGAAATCATTGTATTTTTACGAGTTTATTGGTAATATCGAAATATTTTTTCCATCGGGGGTATCAAGGCACGATTTTTGAAAACTCAAAAGACACTAAAAATTATTGAATCTAATATTTTTATGTTTCCTTATATTATGAGCTATTATCCACTTCTATTCTAATTTCGTTGTTTCGGGGTTAGGAACGTGGGATTGCTAGATCTAATCTACTAGGGTTTGATGTATGTTCAATTACCTTAGGGTTTCCAGTTGACTTCCAATTTAGGGTTTAAACATAACTGTAGCATAAAATCTAAGGGATTACAACATACCCCCTTAAAAAAAGTTTTGTCCTCAAAACTTGGATTTCGTACCTGATTCTCCAAACAAGCTCAGATATTTCCTTCAAATTTCATCCTCGGCCTCCCAAGTGGCTTCCTCATCAGAATGGTTTCTCCATAACACTTTAACATACCGAATCTCTTTGTTTCTAAGCTTTTGAACTTTGTGATCTAAAATCTGAATGGGGTGTTCCTCATACGTAAGATTTTCCTTCAACTGTATCGGTTCTAGCTTCATAATTCTGTTAGAATTTGGTACATGTTTCCTTAGTACCGACATGGAACACATTATGTATACCCAACAAACTTGGTGACAATGCTAAGCGATAAGCCAAATCACCAATCCTTTCAAGTATCTCAAATGGTCCAATGTATCTTGGGCTTAACTTTCCTTGTGCTTGAACTTGGTGTATACTCTTTATCAGGTTAACCTTTAGATATACATGATCTCCGATTTCAAACTCAAGAACTCTTCGTTTTTCATCTGCCCAAATCTTTTGTCTATCTTGATCCTCTTTTATTCTTTGTTGGATAATTTGAACCTTACTTGCCGCATCTTGAATGAGATCAGGTTCAATAACCAACTTTTCCACATCGTCCCAAAATAAAGGCAATCTACACTTTCATCCATATAAGGTTTCGTAGGGTGGCATCTTGATGGTCGAATAATAGCTATTGTTATAAGCAAATTCAACCAAAGGCAAGTGCACTTCCCAACTTCCCTTGAACTCTATGACACAAACCGGAGCATGTCTTCCAAGGTTTGAATCATTCATTCTAACTGTCCATCAGTCTGTGGGTAGTAAGCAGTGATGAAATGCAACTTAGTTCCCATACACTTCTGTAAACTTGTCCAAAACTTTGACACAAACCTCGAGTCTCTATCTGATACTATCCTTATCGGAACTCTATGTAGCCTCACCACTTCTCTTATGTACAACTTTGCCAATTTGTCCATTGAGTAGGTCATATTCATTAGAATAAAGTGTGCTGACTTTGTAAGTCGATCTACTATGACCCATATGGCGTCATATCCAGCTGGTGTTCGGGGTAGACCACATACAAAATCCATTGTAATTTGATCCCATGTCCACTCCGGTATAGTCAATGGTTTTAGTAGTTCTCCTGACCTTTGATGCTCTATTTTAACTTGTTGGCATATCGGACATTTCATCATAAAGTCTGCCATATCTCTCTTCATGCCATTTCACCAATAGTGGCCCTTGAGATCTTGGTACATTTTCGTTTCACCAGGGTGTATTGTACATCCCGAGTTATGCGCTTCCTCCATAATTTCCTTCCTCATCTCTTTATCATCGAGGACACATAACCTTCCCTTCATCTTTACTACTGTAAGCCCCAAAAAATTTCAGTAAATAATTCCAAGATGAACTTCGAAAATAAACCCTAAAAAAAAATCACTCCAAATTAAAACTGAATTTCGATAAGTCCTAAATCACGAACGAATTCAGAAACTTCTTAATCTTGAGAAAATGAAAATCTTTAAACAATAAAATAAAAACTCAATGGTCTTCAAATTCAAAACCACGACGTAAAAAAATTCCATATTTAACTCCGACTTATAAAAACGGGTAATATAAAGCTCAAAAACAAATTATTAAAAAGCAAATAACGATTGACTTTCAAAAATATAACTCAATTCAAGAATTCCGAAAACATTAAGAGATATTAAATACTTACAAAAATAAAATTTAAAATAAATTTCTCAAATTAAATATGTTATATAAACATAAATATCATTTCAAATTGACAAAGGTCTAAACCGAAAATCACTCGGAAACCCTAACCGGAATACAATAGTGTAAGTCCGGCAATCTAGCGCCCCTAACCCTAAGGCCGAGATGTAGTTTAAATATATAAATCTTAGTAATATAAGTTCGTTTATTTATTATGATTGGTAAATTTTTGACATATTTCGAACTCGTTCCGATACAGACTTCGAAAAGCGTGTCCGGGGCTCGAGATATCAAAAATATACCAATAGTACCGTTAGACTCGTAATTTTATAAGATTTCCAAATATATCAGTTATATAATTTTTGGGTTATAAAAGTTACAGTTATAATTTTTATCATATTTCCATTATTACCGGTAATTGATTAGTCTTTTGCACTATTCATTTTTATTTCATTACAAAATTTTATTATTTTTATAAAGTCTTATATTTTTAGATAAATATTTTATATGTTATAGAAAATTTTGTTTTTCTAAAATTTAGTTCGTTTCGGGTTTTTAGGGATCAAATTCTGTTTAAGACCGATACTAAAAATAAAATAAATTAATTTAATAATTGAAAAATATTTTAAAAATATTTTTATTTTCATAAAATAATTTTTAAAATTTTTCGGGTTATAAAAATATCATTTATAGTCCATATTCGCGTATTTTGATCATACTGGTAACATATTTGTTAAATTACTAAAATAATTCAAATAATTATTTAATTTTAAATATGAAAAATCTGCTACAAATATTTGGAATAAATTTTTTAATTTATTTTATTTTATTTTATTAATAAAGTACTTTTACAACCCATACTTTCAAGTACACCTTACACATATCACTTCCTTTTCACTTCAATCTTTTACACTTCATTATATCTATTCATGGCAGATTTTTGACTCCTTTATGGCTGCCATTGTCCTTCATTTACTCCATTTTGACCAAATTAATTATTTTTCCACTCCTTCTTAAGAAAGTTACATTACACATTTATTACACAATTCAAATTCAAGTCAAATTTCATCAAACCCTCTCTCTCCTCCCTCTCTTTTCACGTGCAGCAGCCCCCTCTCCTTTGGCTGCCCTTTGTTTTATTTTTTTTCTGTCTTTTACTCAATTAATACACTCATTTTCTCTCTCCTTCATTTACTCACTTTCCCTCTTTCATTCTTTAGTCTTTCTCTCTCATTTTTCCTCTCTTTCTTCTTCATTTCCTCTTGTTCCTCCATGAAAAACAAGCTGCCCCCTTCTTCTTCCATGGCTTCCACACTTTATTCCTAAAGATTTTTAAGCAAATCTTCTTCCCAAAGCTCCATAGGTGATATAGGTAAAGTGTAATGAAGGTTTCATGCATCAAATGACCTTCATAAGCTTAAAAGCTTAGGATGATGATGCCAAAAATGAAACACTCCTTTTCTCTAATTTTATTACCTTGTATTTCAATTATTTTCTTGTTTAAAGTTGATAAATTATAGATCTAACTTTTTATAGCCTTGATTTTTGTTTATGCCATAGATCTTGCTATTTAAGTTATTATTTTTGTTATTGCTTATGATTTATGCATATATTTCTCATTCACATGTGTTCATGCATTTAAAACTAGTTTAGAAGACTAGATCTAGTATTTTGAGTTCATAAATGCATTAGATTTTTATTTATGTTCATGAGCAACTTTGTAATGATGATGATGGTAGAAAAGTTGTAGGAAACTCAAGATCTATTTTATTTTCAACAAAAATAACTTTTGGAAATTCGGATAAAAAAGGAACCATCTTTAGAAAAGTGGTTTTTCAACTTCAAAATATGTATTTTCCATTTAAAATGAAGGGCTTAGGGTATAGACAACATAAATGAGTGATTTTGATTAGCAAAGTTTAGATCTATGAGTTTAAAATTTATTATCATGGGTTTCATTTAGATGTATGTTTATATTATGTGTAGATCTTAGATTTGAACTTGAACAAAATTTGTGAAATTCGTATTTTGGCAAGACCCCCATTTAAAAACCACTTTCTAAGTGTCAAAATGTAATTTTTACTTAAGAAAATGAAGGCTTAATATATGTATATCATCAAGAATTCTTTTTATAAGAATCAAAAGTGATTTTCAAAATAAAAATTATTTTTCGGATTTTGGCCAAGGCATATTTTAAAAACATGTTTTCCAACTCAAAAATGAAGTTTTTGTTTAAGAAATGAAAGGTTCTTAAGATAGGATATGTAAGGAATGGATTTTCATGAGTTTAGATAGATTTTATCAAAAGGAATGTCCAAGAATAACTTTTGTAAATTCGGATCCCAACCAAGACCAATTTTTAAAACCCATTTATCAACTCCAAAACTCATGTTTTATGTGAAAAATGAAGGGTATAGGTAATAGGTATCTTTAAGGAATGATTTTTACAAGTTAAAATGAGTTTAGGCATGAGTAATGTGTAAAACAAGTAATGGAATTAAAATGGAAAAATTTTGAGTTAGTGATCAAATTGTCAAATTCATAATTTGAGATGATGCATATGTAATCACTTAGTATTTGAGCTCAAATTGCATGTTTTATGTGTTAAATGAAGTCCTTAGGTAATTGATATAGTAAAGCCTTAAATTTTAATGCATTAAACAAGTTTTTCCCAAATGAATCATTCAAAAAGTGGATTTTCTAAAATTCAGATTTTTGAGTAAATCCTATTTGAAAACATATTTGCAAAGTGTAAAATGCAAATTTTTGTGTAAAAAATGAAGTCCTTAGTGGTTATGTATGATAGAGCCCTAATTTTCTAAATATCAAATGATTTTTACTTAAAGGAATCACTCAAGAACCAATTTTTACCAAATTCGGATTTTGGAATCAACCCCACTTGAAAACATACTTACAAAGTGTAAAATGGAAATTTTTATGTGGAAATGAAGGTCATAAGTAATATATATAATGAAGACTCAATTTTAACAAAAATAATTATATTTTCTTAAGTAATAAATCCAAAACAAATGGAAATGATCAAAGTTAGAAAACTAGATTTTCAAAAAGTAGTTATAGTTGGAGTCTTGCAAAATAAGGAGTTCCAAATTTTCTTTTACCAAAAAATCAAGATCATGCATACATGAAACTCATTTCATGCCATTCATGTTAGGAAATCACTCATATTGCATGTATAGCTAATTTATATAGTAGGAACATTACAAACATTTACAAAGCTATTTTTTGGAAATTGAAATTGTTGCTGCCCTAATCTGATCGGAACTTTTCGAAGCTTCAAAGTTTTCAAAACTTGAAAATAATATTATAATTAGATAAATCTTTCGAAGTAGATAGAAATCGATATATAATTTGCAAGATTCCGAGTTAAAATGACCAAGTTATGGCCGTTTTAAGTTGGAATTCCCGCTTAGGACGCGAATTGCGAATTTGATAGTTTGAATGAGATAGTTTGGATTAGTTAAGTGATGAAATACTTATTAGAGTATTTCTTCCTTTTTAGGAGATCCCGAGATCAACGATTCCCTACCATCGAATTACTATTACTAGAAGACCGTGATCCAATGGCCGAGTGAGTTTTCTCCTTGTTTTGTTACCTTGATTGTACTTGTAGTTAGTTACATTAGAATTATAGGAACAAGATAAAAATCGATATGAATGGGGATGGGATATATGATGAGACTGTGATAAATGTATGCCAAAAATACTAAAGCATATCGAAACCACGATTTGATTGGATAACTGCACTGTTCATATTATTTCTGTTATGTGTATGATATTGGCTGGTCACTCTAAAGAATGTATAAATACTTTGACCTAAGCAAAAAAGTAAATTGATCATGCATCGCATTGGACATATTGCATTTGGTAGCGTACTACTCCTACGCAAGTCGATCGGTATGGTCCGAGACTCGTTTGGATAATGAGACCCGGGATCAGAGCTCATTCATAGGAAACTAAGGCGCATCGGGGATGCATTCCATGTGTGAGCCTAGCCGAGGCGAGTGCTATGAGTCGAGGGCTTGGGGACTAGCAGCGATCGTGTAGACTTCAATACCATCCCTAACCCAAGATACGGAGGGCGTAAATCCTTCTGTGTGTGGGTTCCGGATACCCATGCATAATTGCTTGCTCACGTGTTTGTTCATGCATAGCATATGATTGATTATAACTTGCTTGTTATGGTACGGAATTAAGGAAATTCTCACTAAGCTAGTGCAGCTTATACCCCAATAGTTGTTTAAATGAACAGGTTATCTCAAGAATGCAAAGTGGGGACCGAGATGGTTGAAGCCGAGAATGGCTTCGGGATTCCGGCAAGAAATGAGAATGTTGAAGTTATCAGCTAGTTTTATGATTTGTCTTGTAATAGTTTATGTAGGGAAGTCTGTGGATGGATGTAATTGAAGTTGAATGATTTGTATTTTGAAATATAGTGGTTTGTATCGAAAGTATAGTGGATTTTATTTCCTTTACATTGTTACTCAATTGTATCAACATAAAATGTATCATTCCGATGTGTCTCCTTTATGTGTTAGACGCCTTGTACATAGTATGGAAGCCTTCGCGTGACTGAGGTGGTCATTCTTAGGCTTTAATATTGTGTACGGCGGACTGCCACGTTTAGGGTATCCTTCGGGGCGTGACAACTACTTTCTCATCATCAACTTCAAAATCTGTGTACCTTCCCTCTTGAACTTCTTGTTTTATCCTTTGAATCATATCATCGTATCGTTGGGCTTCTTTAATCCTCTCTATCAAGGTTGGTTCCATAACTAAGTTTGAGATCTCCACTTCCACATCTTGTCCAATAAACTCAATGCTTAACCTTTCAAATTCCTTAATCAATTCCTTCTTATCGGTTAACAATTTGGCAACCTCTCCATGGTTCTTTTGGCTTAATGTGTCCGGTACCGCATTCACTCTTCCCGGGCAATAATTTATGCCAAGGTCATAGTCCTTTATTAGTTCTAACCATCTTCTCTATCGCATGTTCAATTCCTTCTGTGTGAATAAGTACTTAAGGCTTTTGTTGTCCGTGTAGATTTCACATCTTTGTCCATAAAGATAGTGTCTCCATAACTTGAGTGCAAACACTACAGTTGCCAGCTCGAGATCATGGGTCGGGTAATTTTGCTCATGTGGTTGCAACTAACGCGAAGCATAAGCAATTACCTTTCCATCCTGCATCAACACATATCCAAGACCATTTCTTGATGCGTCACTATGTATTGTATGAGGCTTTTCCAGGCTTGCCAAAACCAATATTGGTGCCGAAACTAACCGTTGCTTAAGCTCTTGGAAACTTTGGTCTCTTTTGTCTGTCCATATAAACTTTTCATTCTTTGGGTTAGTTGAGTCATTGGTCTAGCTATTTTGGAAAAGTCCTTCACAAACTTTCGATAATAACCATTTAAACCCAAGAAATTCCTTACTTTCGTTACGATCCTTGGCAGTTTCCAATCCATCACCGCTTTAATCTTTTCTGAGTCTACAGATATTCCTTCCTTTGATACCACATGACCCAAGAAAGAAATCCGATCAAGCCAAAAATCACACTTCGACAACTTGGCATATAACTTATGTTCCTCAATATCTGTAATGCCATTTTCAAGTGTTCCTTGTGTTGTTCATGCGTCTTTGAGTAGACAATGATATCATTAATGAACACTATAACACAGTTATCCAGCAAGGGCTTGTACACTCAGTTCATTAAATTCGTAAAAGCAGCTGGTGCATTTGTCAATCCAAAAGACATCACCAAAAACTCATAGTGTCCATATCTTGTTCGGAATGCTGTCTTTGACACATCTTTGAGTTTGATCCTTAATTGGTGGTATCCCAAACACAAATCAATGTGTGAGAACACTCTTGCTCTTTGCAATTGATCAAAGAGATCATCAATCCGTGGCAACAAATATTTATTCTTGATGGTGACTTTATTGAGCTCTCGATAATCTATACAGAGCCTCATAGATCCGGCTTTCTTCTTAACAAACAATACCGGAGCTCCTTAAGGTGAGAGATTTGGTCTAATGAATCCTTGGTCTAGTAACTCTTGTAACTGCTTTTGTAATTTCTTGAGCTTAAGGGGTGCCATACGATATGGGGCCTTTAATATCAGCTCCGTGTTACCCATGAACTCGATCTCGAAATTGATTTCTCTCTTTTAGGGCAATCCAAGCAACTCCTCCAGAAAAACATCCGGGAATTCATTGACGATAGGAATGTTTTCCAAAATAGGCTCTTCTTTCTCCATTTCCGTGTTACTATCATAACTATCGACTCCATTTTTTGCTTCTTCTATCAACTCAAATGAGTACAATTCCTTCCCTCCTGAGATCATAGACTCTCCAACAAACGTTGCCTTTTCTCCTTCTTGGTCCAAAAATTCCACTTTCTTGTTTTGACAATCAATTTTAGCCTTGGTAAGAGACAACCAACTCATGCCTAAGATCACTTCATACTTAGTCATTTCCATCACTATGAAATCACAGGTGGAAAGATGTCCTTGTATCATCAACAGACAATTCCTTAACATCTCTTTTGTCGTCACGGCACTTCTTGTAGGGGTTTTTATCTTAAAACAAGAGGTGGTTGAGATTATCAGTAATTCGGTTTCCTTAGCCAAGCTAGGTGTAATAAAGGAATGAGTTGCTCCATAATAAAAAAGGGCATAAGCATTTTGATGAGCTACTTGTATTTTTCCTGCGTTTTAACACGAGGGATTACTAAGCTCCTATTCAACAATCCTACTTATTCATAAATCTACAACTTACATACATATATGCCATCTCTTATATTGCATGAAAGAAAGAAACGAAACAACTCAGGGTTTAAGGCTAACCTATGACCAGGTCATAGCTAAAGTCTTCATCCTCCTTGAAGGCGGCCAACTCTATTCCTTCCTCATCTATCTCATCGCACATCCATTATCCTTCTATATTGTAAATACAAAATCCGGGCACCGATGATCCAGCTCGATTCCTGTTCCTACTTCCAATTTCAGACCTTGCTGGGGCAGATCTACTAGATGATCTAGTTGAGGCATTCTTCCTCTGAGGGCACTTACTGACAAAATGCCCAACTTGCTTGCAAATATAGCAAGTATTTGTTGCTTTCTTTGGGTACTTAGGCATCTTGTGACTCGGGTCTCCACAGAAATAACACTTTCCTTGTAGTTGGGGGCACCTCCTTGGGTAGTGTGTCTACTTACACTTCCAGCAGCTAATGTGTTTTGGTGTGAACTTTCCACTAGTAGCATTTCCTTTGAAGCTGCCAATAGGTCAAAACCTTTATTGTGGGTGTGCGGAGCTTACCCCTCATGAAATCTTCTTCCGAAGACAGGTGCTTTCTTTTCCACAGATCTTGCCTTTCTTTTCTTGGCTCCTTCGATGATCCGAGCCCTTTCAACTAGTTCTTTGAATGATTTTATATCGAACTCCTCCAACTTAACACGCAGCTCCTCAACCAAGCCACTTAAAAAAACTTGCCTCTTAAGTTATTCGATATACTTATAGGAATCCAGTGCA
The DNA here is from genome assembly GCA_024138025.1 of Combretum micranthum. Classification (NCBI taxonomy): domain Eukaryota; kingdom Viridiplantae; phylum Streptophyta; class Magnoliopsida; order Myrtales; family Combretaceae; genus Combretum; species Combretum micranthum. The sequence continues at coordinate 226,802 of JAMXBD010000001.1, forward strand.
TATTGTAGCAACCGACTGAACTTAGTTTCATATTGCTCCACAGTCCTCCTTTTTTGGGTAATATAAAGAAAATCAGCACTATAATGAACTCTCAAACTTTCAGGGAAATAGTTTTCTAGGGATTTTTTGTTAGAAAATCACCCATGTCATGGGTGGCATCAACTCACGCCTCTTAGACTCCCGTTAGACTCGGGCATTGAGACGAAGCATATAAGTGCCAAAGGTAATCCTCAAATGATGGGACACTTCATAGGCATCAAATGATCTCTCAATCTGGGGTAACCATTCTTCAGCTTCATCTAGCTTCCCGAAAGCTCCATCAAAATACTGATTACTCTTGATGAACTCAAGTAAAGAGTTTCCATATGGCCCTTATGGTGGCGGCGGAGGAGGAAAGGCATAGTTTGAGATTGTGCACTTTTAGGAGTAGGTACTTCCATTAAAGCTTTTGGCGTAGGTTGTGGTAGAGATGGCATAGTGCTTGCACATTTTGCCTCAGAGCCTCTAACATTTGTGCTAGCTGCAAAGCGTAGCTTTCAAGTTTACTTATGAGTCAATAGTAAGTGGATTTTGTGGAGGTGCAACGGGTTGATTTGCCTCTTCCTCGGGATGGTTCTAGGCACTTTGCTCTTGGCGCCTTCTCCCTCTTCTTTGGCTATTTAGATTTTACTTCTTGTGAGCTTAATATTTTCATTAGGTTTATTAAGTCTTTAAACGGATATAAGGGAAATCATGGAAATTTCATTGTATATAAACATAATCTTGAAATAAAAATTCATGAAATAGGTAAGGAAATTCGAATCAAGATTGAAATTCACATAAAACTTCTTCATTGAAATAGGAAATGGGTACAAGACCCTTACATAAAGGAAATCAAAACACAACAACATTACAAGGGAAAAAAAAAAAAACCTTTTTGCAAAGCTCAAAATCTAGTCTACCCGACTAACATTCTAGGCCTTTTACAAAATTTTCTATTGGACTATGCGGGTAAGCTTAGGTCTAACTCTTGACTTCCTTTCTTCCTTCCTCTTCCCTTCTTTCTTTCTACCAAATTTCACAGGGATAGTGCATCATTCGGGTTTCTACTCGATAAGCCCCTTGGCCTCTTTATAAAGTTGCGTAAGTATTGGTACACAGTCATCCTTCTTTTCCTTACAACTTCATTTACCCTTTTAGGTAGGTCTGCAATCACATTTTCTCCAAGTATTCCATCATTCTAGGAGAACAACATTCGGTCAAGTCGAGAATCCATTTCAGGGGCAAGCTGTGTGGTCAGTTCCCGAGATACACTTCGATGATCGAGGGAGTACTCACTTTGCTCATAAGCATTCCTCTACAAGCGGGGTTCCATTGTGCCATCATCGGGTTCGACATTTATGACTGAGGGATTGGATGGTGCGGCATCAACCTCCATTGCCGAGGTAGTTTCTCGGTTTCTAGCTATTAGTTGAGCCTGTCGCTTTTCATATCGTCGTCTATTTCTACGTAGGTCGTCTTCCTCTTTGGTCCACCATTGATCTTCCCAAGGTATGGTGGGTTCATTCTTGACAGGCGTCTCTTTCGAGTCTTCCTTCGGATCTTTTTCGGGGTCCTCCTTGGTATCTTCTTCTTCTTTTCTCTTCTTCTTCTTCTTCTTCTTCTTCTTCTTCTTTCTTCTTTAACCTCCTCTTCTGGTTCTCCTTCATCGGCTTCACCCGATCCAACATCTACTAGAACTTCATCATCTTTGAGTTGAAGTCTTGTAAGTGCGGCGGTTGAGGTGCTTCCTTGCTAGGTGGCTTGAGCATATTTTGGTACACACCATGCCAATAGAACGCTCCTTCAAAGTCGGCTTTACACCATTCATTGTGATTTTTAAGTTCATCATGTGCATACATGAATAATGGCCCCATTTCATTCTAAGTTCCGAAATCATGAAATGTGGGTGCTCCTTCTTTTCTCAACACAAAAGTTGCTTCTTGAAGCATGGACTTGTTGTTGGTGAACAAAGTGATGTTTTTTATTGCGTAAATCACTTATAACTCTAACCACTTCTTCTTCTTTAGGAGGCATGATAAGATCATATTTCATACAACTTTTTGATGTTTAATTTGTAATAAACTTATCATAAATTGCTAGAATGGGTACTTGTTTTGGTTAAAATTCATGTTTCGGGTCTAATTTGGACAAAGGGAAGCAAAACAAGCAACTTTGAAATGAAAATAGGAAAACTCAAGGGGTACGCTGGCTTTTCTAAAGCTTAAGCCGCCGGTGTATTGCCAGCCTTCATAATGCTCAGAATGAAAATCCTTAAGGCTGCCTCTACACCGCCGGCCTTGAGGCGGTGTAGACTGTGGGAAGCTAAACAAACTGGCTCAATACTATTAGTGTAGAAAGAAGAAGAAGCCAGCTTCTGCAATTTTATTCAATGCCGACTTTCTGGGAATCAAAGCCGCCGGCGTTGAGACAACTTACAAGATGAACATGTTTGCACTCCTTAAAGCCGTTGCATACACTGCCGGCCTTACAAGCCTTCTTTCATTTGAATGTACGCCGCCTGAAAGCTACCGACGTAGAAGGTGAACAGGGCAGTGTAGAGTGAAAGCCGGCAGCTCAAAGCTCAAGAGTTACCAATGCAAGAGGAGTTACAATGTATGCCGGATTCTAAGCCGCCAGCATTGAGGCAGTGTGACGCAGCGTGATAGCGTAAATAAACAAGACCACTCACACCGGAATGATCTTAAGGATAACACACGATTGCACACAATTGTAATTCAGAGAAAACCTCTCAAAGAAATGTATATTGAATAGAAAATAAGTCATGAATACATCCATAGCCCTAGAGCACATATTTATAATCTTAAGGAATGGATGTGAAAATACGGAAAGTAATAAATGTGAAAACGCGGAAAGTAATAAATGTAAAAACACGGAAAATAATAAATGTCCTTTGACCGGTCTTCATCCATGTGAACTCCGCATCTTCCTTGCATCCTTCCTAATAATAAATGTCCTTTTTTTTTCATGAAGTCCATCGCGATACCGTTTGCATCATTCTCTCCCACCGATGGAGAACTCGACCTCGAGTTCTCTTTTGGATATAGCGGCTCGTCATCGAGATGGAAAGAATATAAGTCGGCCACATTAAAAGTCTTCGAAATAGCCATATTTACTTTACGTGAGCATCGTCGACTTTGGATCAAAGTCGCCCAAAGCCCAAGTACCCCAACTGCATCATTCTCTTCCTCCTGCAAAGAACTCGTCCCCGAGTTCTCATCTGGATACAAAAGAACATCTTCTGGATAGAAAGGAAATATATGATGTTGCATCTCCTCCACACTTGGATTCATAAGAAGATTGGCTCGCCTATCCAAAGCATTAGCCACTTTATTCATCACACTTGATTGACATTTCAACTTGAAAGTACACTTCGGTGCAAATGGGATACACTTCTCATGCATGTCTTTAGTCATCCTACAAAACTCAACAAGAGTTAAGTATAAACATCCATCCATGCGACACTCATGAATTGCAACCATCTCCTCAAATCCCCTTTGGAAAAGTAGTTCCCAGAGATTTTCAACATCAACTCTAAATGTTCTAAACTCATTAGCACTATGATCCATACTGACAATCGAAAGCTCTCTAAAAAAGTCATACCAATCATCATGAGCCCTATCAAGTAAATTCTCACAAACCCAATGTTGAACATTTAACTCATGCATAGAATGAACCTGTTGAGGCTTCATAAACTCAAAAACACCATTCTCTTTAGGCAAGTTTGAAAATGTAATCTCAACTTCATACTTTGGTTCCTGCTCCTCCAGTTGTTTATTTGCAACTTTCAAACGCACAGATTCAATCGCTTCCACATGTTCTTCTTTAACAGTATTTTCTATAACCTCTAATTTCGACTCCATATCATTGTCATGAATTACCATAGAAGGTACTTGTTCTATCTCAGCAATGTTAATAGGAACTTGTTCATGAACAAGAAATTGAGACTCTTGGTCAACGATTTTATCATCTTTATCATCATTAACCTCTCCTTGTGTCTCCAAAATGACATTACTTTTCTCAACCACATATTTGCTCACTCTTTCAACCCTTTCTATTATATTTGCACTCTTCCCATTAGGGCATTCATCAAACCTATATTTGGGTTGATTACAAGGATTGGGTTTGGTATATGGGTTGGATTGCTTCTGGCCTTCTTTGTATTCCATAGGTTCTTTTTCCATAGCCTTTTCACTCTTCTTCTCACCACTACTTCTCGACTTCTCAACAACACTTTTTTCTTTATTATCAATAGCCTTACTCGCTCCACTACGCTCAACCCTATCAACTCCATTCTTACGCCTACCACCATCGAATCTGGTGTTCTCATTTAGCATAAGTTCAGCCCTCAATGCCATATTCTTAGCCTCACACATACTCCTCAAAACCGTTTCCCCAATTTTGTCCCAAATCTGCAACTTCAACCCAGCTACATACCGCACAACCTGTTGGCCTTTGCTCACTTCAATCCTCTCAACCAACCTCATGAATTCTGTTGTGTATTCATGAACAGATCTATTTCCTTGGCGACATTGTTGATATTGTTGGAATAAGATTTGCTCATAATCTGGAGGCAAGAAATCACGTTGTAGTAATTGTTTCATCTTATACCAGGTTCTTACCGGTTGTCTACCCTCACGGTATCTCCTATTTTGTAACCTCTCCTACCATACAGAGGCTTTCCCTTTCAACCTACAAGCCACCAACCTCACTCTACGCTCCTCAAGAATCTCCATAAAATCAAAGAATCTATCTACCTCAGTCAACCAATCTAAAAATTCCTCAATATTTAAATTACCATTAAAAGAGGGAATATCTACCTTTAAACAGAAATCTCCACCGTCGCCTTGATCGTAGCCGTAGTAATTCTGTCGATAACCATTTCTAACATTACTGCTTTGCCTTCGCGGCTGTCGTTCTTCATACCAAGCCTCCTCCTCTGAATCATCATCAAAGATTTGTGCTCTTTGATCGGCACGGATGGGTTGATTGATTGGATTATTATATCCGTGTCTCGCCTTAGGTCTTCTTCCATCATCAATCCTACCCCTATTGTTAACAACCTCCATGGTATCTAGCCGATCGACCAAAGTTTCGACGAGTCGCTCTACTCGCCTCCTCCTTTGATCCATGGCATCAACACCTGCCCTTGGAACCATCTGACCGGCCCCTTGGACTCTCGCACCATGAACACCGTCATGAATACGACCGCCGTCAACGTCGTTGCCAGAAGACATCTTGCAGGAACTCACCTTGCTCTGATACCAATCTGACGCAGCATGATAGCGTAAATAAACAAGACCACTCACACCGGAATGATCTTAAGGATAACACACAATTGCGCACAATTGTAATTCAGAGAAAACCTCTCAAAGAAAGGTATATTGAATAGAAAATAAGTCATGAATACATCCATAGCCCTAGAGCACATATTTATAATCTTAAGGAATGGATGTGAAATACGGAAAGTAATAAATGTGAAAACGCGGAAAGTAATAAAATGTAAAAACACGGAAAATAATAAATGTCCTTTGACCGGTCTTCATCCATGCGAACTCCGCATCTTCCTTGCATCATTCCTAATAATAAATGTCCTTTTTTTTTTCATGAAGTCCATCGTGATACCGTTTGCATCATTCTATCAAAGTCGCCCAAAGCCCACGTACCTTAGCTGCATCAATTGCGCACATTGTAATTCAGAGAAAACCTCTCAAAGAAATGTATGTTGAATAGAAAATAAGTCATGAATACATCCATAGCCCTAGAGCACATATTTATAATCTTAAGGAATGGATGTGAAAATACGGAAAGTAATAAATGTGAAAACGCGGAAAGTAATAAATGTAAAAAACGGAAAATAATAAATGTCCTTTGACCGGTCTTCATCCATGTGAATCCGCATCTTCCTTGCATCCTTCCTAATAATAAATGTCCTTTTTTTTTCATGAAGTCCATCGCGATACCGTTTGCATCATTCTCTCCCACCGATGGAGAACTCGACCTCCAGTTCTCTTTTGGATATAGCGGCTCGTCATCGAGATGGAAAGAATATAAGTCGGCCACATTAAAAGTCTTTGAAATAGCCATATTTACTTTACGTGAGCATCGTCGACTTTGGATCAAAGTCGCCCAAAGCCCACGTACCCCAGCTGCATCACAGTGTAGGTTGAAGATAAGGAGGTATAATCAAACATGAATGCTCGGTTATAAAATGAATGGTCAAATTTGAATGGATTGTCTAAACCGGCATGAAAGCCGCCAACTTTGGGACGACTTTCCTTATAAAATGCCCAACCTTTCATTTTTGAATATATACATCGGCTATATCTATTTCTAAGCCACCAGCGTACAAGCAGCCTACACTTGTAACCTAAGATGAAAGTTGTCAATATACTACCGGTGCAATCAAAAGAAGGACTTTATGCCGCCTCTAAGCCGTCGGTGTAGGAAGTGTAACTGCCGGCGTACAAGTTGAAATTGCAATTTTTCATTAATGCGTCTCACGAAATTTTTCCTATATAAAGGGGATCTCCCTCCTCTAGCTTCATTAATGAAGAAAATCAGAAATACAATTCTGAATACATTCAGTAGATAGATAAATAGTTTTAGGCACTTCATAGGAATTGTGAGAGATTGAAGCTTTCAAGAATTTGTAATTGAAGATTTTGATATTTGAAGTGGTGATATTGATCTCTCTTTTCTTATGCAATTCATCTATCTGATTTCTTTGTTCATAATGATATCAATTGCATATTCTTATCTGATTATTGAATCATCATGTATGAGTAGCTAAACTTTTTCTTGTGGGAAGTGATGAAACCCTAATCTTGCTAAAATGATCTTTGAATTTATATTATAGGATTGTTGAATTATGGAATATTTGTAATGAATCCCAATTATCTATCATGTTTCTGTATAAATTTGCATTGATAAGAATTTTGATAATTCGGAAGAAGAATTAGGATTCAAAGGAATTCATGAATTAAGATTAAACAACAATTACGGAAGTGGCAGAGTTTAATCTAATTTAGAAATTGTCCCATGTAATTCATGCGATGTTGTATGTTAATTTATCACTAAGGAATTAGGAGAAGTTGATTTAGAGCATTAGACAATTGTAGAATCGGGAGGTTTATAATTGTGAATTTGATTCCATTGATAAATTATTTAGCGAAAGCTAATAGATTATTTTTTGGTTACTAAAACTTGATTGTTTTAGGTTTTGACAATTTCATACAAATATCCACAATTCTAACTATTCATATAATATAATTTCAACATGATTAGCAAAGATTAGGGTGGATTCTACTCCTTCCCACATTTATCTGATATATCTCTCACAATCTCATTGCATTCATCAATAGCTATTAAGTTAAATTAGAATTAGTTAATTAGTTTAGACTAATATAATTCGATTGTCTAAATATTAGTTAAAGCTAATACCGATCTAGTAGTTAAATTGATCCTTGTGGGAACGATACTCCACTTACTTTTGTATTACTTGATCAGACCAGTATACTTGCTGATAGTATCCGTACTCATATTTTCTACACATTTTAAGCGGATCAAGGCAATATCTTACCATCTCCACAACCTTTACCCATTCGGTATATTTTAATCCCTTTCATAGGACAAACATATCCTTCAACGACTTGGGTCTTCCTACTAAAGCAAATTCTTCGCAAAGGACCATAAGCCTTAGCCGATAATTAACAAGGGCCTCATTGGGTTCTTTCTAGAATTTCTGGGCCTCCAAGAGGGCTTCTCCTAGAGACATCTATTCACAAAAGAAACGGTGTCAAAAAACTTATTCTACCCATGCTAAACTATCTAAGTCTTTCTTATTTCCATTCTACCTATTTTCTTCTTAAGTCCACTCTATTGTTATGATCTAAAATTCTTAACCATGCTCTGATACCAACTTAAACTGTCATACCTCAAAAGGTACCGTAAACGCGACGGTCCACCACAATCAATATTAAGGCTTAAGTATGACAACCTTAGTCATTCCATAAGCTTCGATACCGGGTATAAGGCATACATCCATGATCATAGAGGACTAACTTTGAAATGAGTTGTTTAGGAAGACATTCATACAACAGTTTAAAAATAGAAATCATAACATAATAACTGAAATTAGGGAAATAGATAAAGGTCTTACAAATAATCAAGGGGGCATTCCCCTACCAAAGATTATAGTTCTTCAAGCCTATCGAAGCATAAACAAAACAATCACATGGAGATTTACTTAGATGTCTAAGTCTACATCTAGTCTTTGACTTCTTCTAAAAACTTCTTAAGCTTAAAGGTAATACTTGTGAAAAATACCCTCGGGGCTTCAACCATAAATGGGGAAATTGCAAAAAGTATCTAGAAGGGGGTAAGCTTCTTGCTTAGCGAGAATTAAATCCACAAGTAAAGTACTTAACAATCAATAATCAACCAAGTTATTTAATCAAGCATATGAGATGCAAGCAATCACGTGAGCAAATAATGCATACAATTTTCGAGAATCATATGTTTGAATGGATTTACCCCTTCATTTGGTGGTTAGGTGATCCAGGCAACGATGCCATAGTTCACAAATGATGTTTTTGTAGTTTTGTACATATTCCTACTAATCGCTAAAATGTAGTTGATTCAGGTGCCCACTCACCATTTAATTACAGACAATCAAAGTCATAGATTATGATTTCAAGTCCTTGACCTCATTACTATGCCCATGTCCTACCAAGGGCATAGTAATGAATGCAATGTGACTCACTACATGTTATGCATGAATCATTTAATTTAAGTAGTCATGACATAGTATTAGTCATTTTATAAGTGACCATATAATTTACAGACAATCAATATTAAACTAATTCATATAATGATTAGTTAACAATCCCTATCTCGATATAATTATCATAATTTCAATCATGTAAGTAAAACACATGCGCTTTCATATTTTATCTTTTGCTAAAATATAGTGTCACTAAAGTACAAGCAAATGCATACGTACAATTGAGAGAATTTAAATTCACTCGGCCATATCAGCAGAAGCTTCTTAGTTGAAATAGTCTTCCGGGTATGGTAGCTTAGACTCCGCATCACCTATACAAAAGAAATACCCAAAATAAGTATTTTTTGGAAGTTCTACTTAAACTTGTAACTCTATTCTACTAAGTCGTCAAAACTCGCATAGAGTGAAATTCTAACTTAAAATGGCCATAACTTGCTCATTTTAACTCGGAATTTTGCACATTATATACCGATTTCTATCTACTCAAAAAGATTTATCCATTTCTAAGATTGTTTCCTACATACAAGGTCATTTGTGTCTCTAAAAGTCACGGTACAGATTCAAAACGAAAATTCCCAGCTTTTGCAAAACAATTTCCAAAATCAACTTTATTCAAAAATCCCTTAACAAAAATATAGACATGTATACGATTGAAAAATCCTTTTGGTATATATATAGGCTCACATTATATGCAAAAATCACAATAGTGTTGTCTCAACGATTATTTTTGTAAAAACAATTCATCTTAAAATGTTGAAACTTTAAACTTGACAAATTCTTTTCTAAGTATTTTGAAGAAACTTCATATTTTCTTGGGTTATTACAAATGAATATATTCTCATTTTGTTTTCCCATTTCTTTTTCTAAAATAAATAAGTTTTTCCCTTAACTTTGGTCTTTAACAATTTTGCTTCTAATGAGAAAAATAAAGTTTTCAAAAATTTTCATCAAGTTGTTGATAACCTATTTATAGATTTGCCTTTACAATGATTTTAGTAAATGAGTCTTTTTCCTCTCATATTTTTGTTTATTAACTTCTAAAAAAAATTACTTTATTTCCAAAAACTTGGTCTTTTATTTCCTTTACTAATTTTATTTGAGAAGAAATCATCTTTTTAAGTTATTGATAAAATCCATTGTTTTTGAACTTATCATATTTGTATCCTTTTTATTTCTTTGAAAATAGGTTCCTTTTAGAAACTTAAAAATCATTATTTTTTCTAAGTGGGTTTATAAATTAATGAGTTGATTTTATCTTAACTTTGAAAACTAATTTACTTCTTGGTTTTTATTATGAAGTTGAAAAGACTATATTCTTAAGCTTTTTGTGAAAAAAAATTTGTATACCAACAATTTATTTTTACTAAGCCTTAAGTTATCTAATTATGAAGCGTTTATTTCCTTGGTAAAACAATCCTTATTGTCATTTGAGAAAACTTGAGAAAACGCTGCAAAAATCCATTTTCTAAGTTATTGATGACAACTCATTTATTTAGCAACTAGTTACATAATAAAAAGTTTTGTTTCAAGTTCTTTTAGTAAAGGAAAATCTCACTTTAAATATTGTTGAGACAATATCATTATGAAGATTCATGTATTATGAGCATGTAATATGTTGATGATGAAAATATAAGATAAGAAGCAAGATATTATGGTTAAGTATTGGGAACGTTAGCTTCATCAAGGTATCCCGATCAAGTATTGAGAGCCTTAGATTCATCAAGGCATCCTAGACTAAGTCCCAAAAATGAAAATGAAAAAGAAAAAGAAAGAAAAAAAAAACAATAATGGTAATAAGCTTGTTAGTGAGTTAGTGAGCATTTAAGCTCTAGAATACATATAGATATACATATAGATAGTAACAATATATATATATATATATATAGTTAAGTTAGAAGCATAATAAGAACAACAATAACAATATGTACATAAGCAAAACAACATAATAACATAATATGAAATTATTCATGAACAAGAACAAAACATGAACATAGTGTTGCTTCTTTAACATTTGAATATCTAAGAAACGTACATCATGGTCATGTTAAGTTACATGACATGGCAGTAGGAAATGGGAAAGAGCATTTACCTAAAAAGAAAGTATGGAAGTGGTAGTATAAGAAAAGTTTGGATAGTGTTTATGTTTGTAGGAAAAATTTTGGGTAGTAAAGAAAGAAAAAAGAGATTTTGGGAGAGAGTGTTTGTGGAGAGAATTTAGGAGAGTTTTAATATGGTGAATGAATGTGTGAGAGGAATTGAGGAAATGGGGTATTTATATAATTTTTTTGGTGAAAATTGTGTGAATTAAATAAATTGAAAAAGAAAAAAATAAATTTTGTATGTGTGTGTGTGTGAGCATGCCCAGCGTGATCATGGAGAGGAGAGAGAGAGTGATTTTTTATTTATTTTGTATTTTTGTTAATTAAAAGTAATAAGATGTAAGGTTTGATGTGAATAAAGATGTATGGGAAAAGAAAAAAGGTAGATATAGGTATGGTAGAGTATAGGAATAGGTATAGAAAAGTAGAGATAGGTGAATAGTAATGAATATAGAATAGTATTATGAATAATAGATAAGGCAATTTAATACCGGTAGTAATGAAAATACGCGTAATTAAGCTATATCTGATATTTTTAGATACCGAAAAATTATAAAACTGATATTTTTGAAATTCTTGTATTTTTATGAGTTTATTGGTATTATCAGAATATTTTGCCGTAAGGGCACTAGGGCAGTTTTCAAAAACTGATCCCGTTCGAATCCGAAGACACTAAAAATTATTGAATATGATATTTTTATGCTTCCTTATATTATTATGAGCTATTACCCACTACTATTCCAATTTCGTCGTTTTGGATTAGGAACACGGGATTGCTGGATCTAATCTACTAGGGTTTGATGTATGCTCGTTGACCTTAGGATTTCCAATTGACTTCCGGTTTAGGGTTTAAACATAATCGTAGCATAAAATCTAGGGATTACAAAACTCCATAAAAGGCATATGCTCATCCCAACTACCTTCAAACTCTAAAAGACAGGTTCTCAATATATCCTCCAAAATCTGAACGGTTCACTCAGATTGTCCACATGTTTGAGGATGATAGACGGTACTAAAAACCAGTTTAGTACCTAAAGCCTGCTCCAAACTTTTCCAAATCTCTCAAGACGTCTAGTGTCCCTATCAGATACAATGGTCTCCAGTGTTCCATGTAACTTTACCATCTTCTTGATATGCAACTTTGCCAATTGTTCCAAAAGGTAACCAGTTTTAATTGGTAGAAAATGGGCTACCTTTGTAAGTTTTTCCACAATTACCTATACTGAATCAAAATTTTCTCTTGTTCTAGGTAGAGCAATAACGAAATCCATAGCTATGTGCTCCCATTTCCATTGAGGTACTAGCAAAGACTTAAATTCACCCGCTGGTCTTCTATGTTCAATGTTAATCAACTGACATGTGTAGCACTTGGAGACATACTTTGCAATCTCTTTCTTCATGTTATTCCTCTAATACAACTTTTTTCAGATCCTGATACATCTTGTTGCCTCATGGTTGAATGGAATAACCAAAGTAATGCGCCTCATTCAGTAATTCTTTCAAGCTCTCCTTGCTCTGGCACACATAATCTTCATTTGTATCTCATAACACCTTCTTCATCAATGCGACATTTAGGTGCCCTTTCTACTTCCATTCTCTTCTTTATTTCATGTATGCCTGGATCATCCACTTGTGCTACTTTAATCCTTTCTATACTGGTAGGCTAAATCTGTAAGTTTGCTAGTCTTGCACCTACTTGTCTGGTCACTATCTCCAATTCTAACTTTCTCATATCATTCATCAAGTGACGTTCAAAGGTGATCAAAGCCGCAATATTCTCCACTTGTTTTCTACTCAAGGCATCTGCTACTACATTCATTTTTTTAGGATGGTATTAGATGTCCACATCATAGTCTTTGATTAGCTCTAACCATCTTCTTTGTCTCATATTCAACTCTTTCTGGGTAAAGATGTACTTCAAACTTTTTTGATTCGTATATACTATACATCTTTCCCCATACAGGTAGTGCCTCCATAACTTTAAGACATGAACTACTGCTGTCAGTTCTAGATCATGTGTAGGGTAATTCTTCTCATAAGGTTCCAATTTTCTAGAAGCATATGCTATCACCCTACCTCCTTGCATCAATACACAACCTAACTCTTGTGTAGAGGCATCACTATATATTACATATTCCTCACCATTCACCAATAAGGCTAGTACTGGTGCAGATACTAGCTTTGTCTACAACTACTGGAAACTGTTCTCACAGTCTTCATCCCATACAAACTTTGCCCCTTTCTGTGTCAGTCTGGTCAATGGGCTTGTAATCTTAGAGAAATCTTCCACAAACCTTCTGCAGTATCCTGCTATTCTCAGAAAACTTCTAATTTCTGACACATTCTTAAGTCTTAGCCATTTTACTACTGCTTTCACTTTCTTAGGATCCACTGAAATTCTATTTCCATCAACAACATATCCTAAGAAAGACACTTGCTCTGACCAAAACTAATACTTTGTAAACTTGGCATACAACTTCTCGTCTTGTAATTTGGTCAGAACTAACCACAAATGCTCTTCATGTTCTTCCTTCATTTTAGAATACACCAAAACATCATCTATAAAAGATCACTACAAACAGATCTAAATAATCTCTAAAGACTCTGTTCATATGGTCCATAAAGACTGCTGGTGCATTAGTAAGACCAAACATCATAACTACAAACTCATAATGCTCGTATCTGGTCCTGAAAGTTGCCTTCCATATATCCTTTGCTCTAATTTGTAGCTGATGATATCTCGATCCGAGATCATCTTTGAAAAGACTTTTGCTCCACCAGCTAGATGTCATAATGACTACAATACGATAAAACAAACATACCTTAATAGATAAATGAATCGGTTATCTGAAATCATGAGTTCATGAAGTTTAAAGTGTTTAAAATAGTATTAGGTGAAGCCTGGACAGCCATAATTTAGATCATATAATTTTTTATTAATTAACGAAAGAAGCATTATTAGTTCCATATAGATTAGTTGAGCTTGAGCATATAGTAATATCTGTCGCTTACAATAATCTAATATTGTAGGAGTCATAATTTGAGAAGTGGATATGAGTTTGTTTACTTATCCACGCAAGAATATCAAATATTTTATCAGGATGGACATCAATACCACCCTGCCCGACTTGTGCATTAAAATGGTGCAAACAATCATGTAATTAATTTAAATTAATCTTGTCTTTTATTCACTTTTCTTTTTATTTTTCTTTCTTTTTAATTTTAGAATGGATTGCATTAACATTAGAAAGGAGAGCCTTACACATGCATCCGACTTCCGAGCTCTACACTCCCTTTACATAAAATTTATATTTTTGTTTTGATTTCTTTTCTTTCCTTTTTCTTTTTCTTTTTCACAACTTTTCTTCTATTTCTATTTTGGATAAAACTCAATTATATTTGAGCAAAATCCTTACGGGTAATTGTAATTACATCTCTATAATTAGGATTGTGAATTAGTTGAGCTCAAGTCAGGCTTCCTATAGTGCCTAAAATTTAAACTTGAGTTTGATCCTTTTAGTTAAAAAAAACTTTATTTTAAGTTCGAGCTTCTTGTTTACATATCAAGCTCGAGCCAATCTGATTTTTTTATTGAGCCTAAGATTAAACTTAAACTCAACTTATTTAGATAGTCCATTTTTTTTTTTCAAACCTAAACTTGTATAGAAGAATTGCTAAATATATATATATATATATTAAATAAAAATTAGTTTTTTATTTATATATTAATATGTCACAAATATAAAACTTACTAATCTATTGATGAGCTTGTTGACGAGCTTACTTGCAAACCTATTTATGAGCCTAAACAAGTATGTTCACTTGCTGACTCATGAGCCTTAACTGAAACTGGAGTCATAGGTATTCCAATTAAACGTTGTATGGTCGCCTAATATAACTACCAAAACCAAAGCTTGATACTATATATTATTTCATACTTAGGGGACTGGACAAAGGTGTCTAAGAAGAGGTGTTTTGTTGGATTTAAGCTTTGTTTAATATCTATTTCATGAGTCTAGTTATGCAGAGAATAATAAAAATGAAAGTCATTTAGTTGGTAATTAATTTTTAAAATCCGAAATGTCATCATTTTATTTGGTTGATTTTATGTTTAATTTAGAATTATAAATATGAGAAAGAAAAACACAAAAAGAAGAAGAATATTAATAAGTTTGCAAGTGAAATTTGATACTGATTTTCGTACATAATTTGGAATATTATCTTAGCTTATCTATAATATCATGTGAATACCATTTATTGGACTTCTTAGTATATAAAACATAACTTTTGATGTGGTATATGCAACGTGGATGCGCATTCTTTTAGTTCAAAATGTGATAATATAAAGAGAAAATCATAAGAAGATAATAATGTATTTTAAGAAAAAAACACTTATTTATTTGCATGATTAACTATTTGATATAACCCTATTTATCGCAAAAGATATACTGCACATATTATTCCAAATTCAAAAGGAATTAGCTAGTGGGCACAAAATAACCAGACTAATTAAATACATTGTAACTTGTCACTTTCGCATAATAATACAGGATAATTAATTATCTGGTTGAAGAAGTCAAGTGTGGGAGGACTTGGGAGCTCAAGAACATATGGCAGGTGAGAAGCCTACTTTTCAGAGCTCAAAATTGAATCGGCATGCAAGTTATGTTTACATTGGAACTGAAATCTAGGCTTAACGTCGGCCTAGATAAAGGACAAGCAATACTATACCCTAAGTCTTTTAGGGCTTTGAGGATGCCAGCTTTTTATCGTATCAGTTTGGTATGAATTCGGTATTGATTCAATTTGATGAATCTATAAATAAAACTGTTAGTTTTTCATCGGTATCATATTAATATCGGTTCGGTATCTATATGATACCAAAAAGAAAGCAAAAACGATATTAAAATGACGAATAAAAAAGGCTCTTATTAATTGCTTTTAAATAGAATATAATATACACGTAATGAATAATTACTAATAATTTTTTAATATATGATATTGTGGATGATAATTATTTTAAAAACTATCAACTATCTTATTCATATGTTAAGGTATAATTATCGAATTTTTTTCTCCAATTCTATCTATTAACATAAAATAATTAATAGTGAGACCCACCAACCCAAACCTATACCAGGACAATTGCATGATTAATACCGAATCACAGTTTCGATAAAATCCAATAGATTTGACGAACATAATCTGGAAATAACAATGAATAAATTAGATCTTACTGGCAGCGAATTTTTCATCTTTCTTCCCCTTTATGTAACGACGATTATTTGATAGTTGGGATTTAACAGGTGGTGTGGTTACCAGAATGATGATTTTTCCTTCACCTTTAGATCATTATCAAATAATTTAACAGGTGGGTTTGTTTGTTAAACGTTTTGACATCTTCAAATAGATTATTGTTAAAAAATAGATATAGATGGAAAATAAATATTTTTATTTATAAATAAATTAGATATATTACATACAAAAAAGATATAAATAAGTTATACATATAGATTAGATACAAATAAGATATAGATGAAAATCAAATAATTCAAAAATACGATAGACCATTCATCAACAATTTTAGATAATATTGTTATTCAAATATTAACATTCTTGATACTAATTCATAGAAAATTGCCATTTGGTAATAGGAATACAATTAGTCATCTCAACAACAATTTCGTATTATTAAGCAAGGGAGAATAAACCGGATAGTGATTTTCCAAGTTAATAAGTGGTAAATCTTTTAAATGTTTCATTAAGTAAAACATATAAATGTGCCTATTTTCTGTTCACGATTAGATTTATATTTCGTTAACATGGATCGAAACGAGGAAATATACTGTGCTTCTGTTCACATGCTTATATAAGGTTTTATTATTTCGGAAATAAATAGAAAAAGAAGGCAAAACACTATCAGATCCGACGTTATCACCTAAGAATGGATAGAAGGAATGTACTAGTATATTAGTTAGAAAATTAATCGGATCACTAATTAGGCATTCATTAAATTAGCCAGATAATTATAAAATTAATAAGTTATTAATCAACACTATAAATAATCTTTGGATAAATTATATTGAAAGTTATCACTTTGTAGGAGAAATTTAAATAAGATATCACTATTTTTAGTAGTTAAAAAAAAACATAAACGTTTTATAAAATGGATCAAATATGTGGTCAATAGTTTAAATAGCTAAAAAGAGAATTAACATTATATAAAATGAAAATTAGAATTATTTATTTATTTATTTATTTGTCGATGATTTAAAATGTTGATTCTTTATTTGACTCTGTTTTCCAATCACTCAAAATATTGATACTTATTTGAATCTACTCTTAAGCATGATACTCTTGACGTAATTTATTCAGTAATCTGTTACTGTAATTGTGATGGATTCTTGGGACAATCAAAGTTTCAAAAAACTTCTCCTTCTATCTACTCTTCATCTTTGTTCTTTTTTCACCTCATCTAGAATAGAATTTTTCTACAATTTTAACGGATTCAATTCAGATAATCATTGAGTTTAGCCCACTAAACGAATATGTTTAACCAATATTTTTTACTTGAATATGACATAATGAAATAATTGGAAAATTATAAATATATTTATATTACTTCCTTTTGTTAAAGTTAAAATCGGGTTACCTTTCGTGTTTAGAGTAGTTTAAGTACTTTTTTCTTAATAAAGATAGGAAGCAGGTGCTATTTAAACGAAATTTAATGCTTAAGTTTTGAGTCGATACGTTTGAGCTCCTTATTTAAATCCTAAGTGTAAAGATTGATAACACTTTTCACTCGCTTGAAAATAAAGGAATTTAAATTTCAACTCAAGTAATAAGATGTTCTGATACAAGTAATTAGTGTCGTGTAGAAAATAAATTTAACTAATTTATCATAGTTATGATGCATGAACGAGAGAATACATTGAAACATATTGACAAGGTAGAATAAAATGCGTTGTGAATAATGATGGCTGCTTCTTGATTTGAACCACTTAAATAAGGTTTAAGAAAACTGATAACTATTAAAATAAATATAATAAATGATATATTAACTATTTTATTATCTAATTACTGTTGGATATATTAAAATTTTTTGACAGAACCGAATGGCACCATAAAAATATTCCCCGTTACATTACGTTTGAATTAATGTGTATATAATTTCAATTGTTATTCTTTTAGTCTCTTTTATAATTCGATATTGATATCTCATATATCTATTCAGTTACATTAATTTTTTTACTTTCAAAATCATTCTCATTAGAAATAAAGCGAAAGAAAAGGCTCAACTAAAACTAATGGCTTAAAAGCAGAATACGCAATAGAGAGCTTCCTATGCAAGTTAAATAATTTTCGCTTTCTTAGCAATTAGTTACACTTTGCTTTAACATGACCTTACCAAACGGCGCATTACATGACACTGTAAAAGAATAATTTTGATCATTGGAAACATATTACCCTACAGAACGTGAGAAGTTCTTTTTGGGTTCGTTTGTTTCGTCTTTTTCCTATGGTTTTAACGTCTTATTTTTATCATTTTTAAACTAATATTTATCAAAAAACATAGACAGATGAAAAACATACAATTTTATTCATAAACAGACTATGCAGATCAAAAACAGATAAGATACAAATATATATCACGTATAAATAAAATACAAATAAAAACCAGATAATCCAAATGTACCGTTTCTTTTTTTTCTCATTTTTACATATAGGTAAAAGTTTCAAAGGAAAAAAAAGTAAATGGAGCAGGAGTGAAAGATAAAAATCGATTCTCTCTATTTGCATCCTCTAGATTCTTGTCAATGTCTAAACAATAGTTAAAATTATCAAAAAAAATTAGCTACATTGCAATATCATTTTCGTATCATATTATTTTTTATAATTCCAACATTTGATATAAGATGTAACGATTTATAAATGAAAAAATTGATAGAGATTAAGAGAACAAAATGGCATGAATTTAATAAATCTGGTAATTATATCTCTCCATCAAACTATTGACCTTACAAAGTTATTGCAAAATCATTGGGAAAAGGAGACTTAGAGCACACTTCAAATTGAAATATAATACTAAGGAGAACTGCACTTCTGAAAAAAAAAATGATGGATTAATTTGATTGTATATATCCTATTCTTAACTCATTGCAAAAGAAAATATAGCTTATCATCAATATTTAATGAAAATATTCAATGTTGATGAACATGTCAAACCAGTTTAGGCCAAAAAAAAAAAAAAAAAAGTTGAAGCAGTGATAAAATAACAAAAAATCAACCTTCTATGCTTATATTATTTTTAAATACGTACACAATACGACTCATCTAGAACTTTGTGGCCTATACATTAATTAAAAATGGATGAATTAATAATCCAAACTATTTGCACAATTATGTGTCCATCTAAAGATGATTATTTTCACGCAAGCAAGACACTCGCGGCTCGATATTGCGGTTTCTGGCTCCTCTAACGTTGTTGCAATACGAGGTTGTGTGTCTTCCATCCTTTGTCAACCCGAGTTTGACATCTTTTATGATTATGTTTTCGCAAGGATGATACCTGCTACAATCCAAAGTTACCGCCGTTTCTGCATTTGACGTCCCACTTATATTTCTGAACGTGACATCGCTAATCTGAACTGCTGAAGTCTACAAAATTCGTAAAATACATGGTTATAATATTGTATTATCTATTTTTTATTTATATCCATATTTGAATTTAATCTGTATTTATATCTAATATATATAAATGTATATCTTATTCGTATAATCAGTATAGGAGTAATTAAGTTTTACATTCTTTTTTCCCTCCGTTGTTGACAAACGCCCGAAACCAAGTAAATATAAAGAGATGCCAATCAGATGAAAAAGGAAAAAAAAGACTTAAAGGTGGATTAGATTTCTTACTTGATCGTGGCTTGCTCATGATCGCAATAGTGTTGATCAACGATAATGGGTCGAGATGAACCGTGGGAGACAATATTTTCGAACGTTATATCTCTTGCATAACCTCTACCTCCCTGATCATGACATGAACAATGATCAATAATTTCAGGCTTTAAGGAAATTCAACACTTAACCTGGATTAAGAATGAGGATTTATACCTGCCATGTCTTTATTCTGGCCCCATTCATAGTATCTGTAAACACTACATTCTGGACATGAACGTGCTCAACGTCTCCCGGTCTCCATGTTTGCCTAGACTTCCAATGCTGCAAGCCAAAAGAAGAATATATTAAAAAGTTAGTATTGTCGAAAATGTTAAATGGATGGCTCTGACCGATTGCGAAAAAGGGAAATTTCTACATACTTTTATACGTTTGCTCTTTTGTGAATATTTTTAAGGGTTAGTATCGCAAATCCAACCTAAACTTTGACAAATTTGCAATTAGATAAATAAATTTTAAAATCGATCAATTTAGTACCTAAAAAAAATTTTCGTATACGAGAATAGTATCTCTTTCATATTGGTTAGCACATCAAAAGTTCTTTCAAGTGATAAAATAATTAGTTTAAAAGTTCATGTAACTAATTGCATATTCATCAATGTTAGGTATCATTATGGCATTTACCTAATTTTAAAAGGTAAATGTCATATTTGATACCGAATTTTATCAATTTTACAATTAATAATCTAAAATTTAAAAGTATTAATTTACTACGTACGAACTTTTCAACTCCGTTCATAATAAGTAGATAAAGTAGTTAATTGCAAAATAAGTAAAGCTCGAATAGCTAATTGAAAAACTTGGTAAAGTTTAGATAGTTGATTATAAAAATAAGTAAAGTATCATATAAATTGATAATTTAAAACTTCAATAGTTAATTATTATAAATTGATAAAGTTTGAATACCAAATTTAACATTCGCCCTTCTTTAAAAACATGAAAAGTTTTTTGAACCGGAA
The DNA here is from genome assembly GCA_024138025.1 of Combretum micranthum. NCBI lineage: Eukaryota > Viridiplantae > Streptophyta > Magnoliopsida > Myrtales > Combretaceae > Combretum > Combretum micranthum. The sequence goes on from JAMXBD010000001.1 coordinate 247,642, forward strand.
GAAATTTTATGTGAATGTTCTTTTACCTGATGCCATGTCCCGGTCCACATTCGATGTTGCTTATTCTGAGATGGAAGTACCGTCTCCAATGGAAATGCAATCGTCACCTTCATGTTGGAAGTTGAAGTTTAATATTTCATCACACCAATCAATTGATATTTAGTTTTGAGTTACTGATTATATATAGTAAACGTTGTATCCACTTTACCAACACTTAATAAATAGTAAATAATTAAGCAATACTTATATATAAAATTATAAATATATTATATGTATTTCTCTATATGGAAGTTCATTTAAAAAAGGAGTAAGACATATTTTTTACATAACCTAAAATAACTTCACTTCAATTATAATTCTGTAAATTATCATCAATTTAGAATTAGTGTATATTTTCAAAAGAAGATATTACAGGTCTTTTGAAAATCTGTAATTTTGTAACGGATGAGAAACTAAGTTTTCAAGTTTGCTTATATAATTACTAGATCGAGTAATGGTTAAAAAAAAAAAAAAAAGTACACAGTACCTGTTCCGATGTGAAGACCATCTATGGAGACATCTTGTGAGTGTTGCAAGTAATACCGTCAGTATTTGGGCTGTTCTCAGGGGCTCTAATACGCAGATTCCAGATATAAACCCCAATTGACCTTTCCACTGCAATGTGCATCTGAGGACTGTCTCAAATGTAATGGAGCTAAGGTGTACATTGTTGCAGTTCTCTACGGTCAGACCCTAATACATTAATAAAAATAATAATAAAGAACATTTTAGTCATAAATACATTGATTAAAAAAGAAACGACTTATGTTTTTTACAATCTTCTAAAAGTTTGCAGTTATAGCATATTAGAATAGATTACTTCTTTTTTTCAAAAAAAAAAAAAAAAGGAATAGCCAAATATTAGAAGAGGTTTCTATATTTAAATTGAAATATTGGCAAATTTTAAAATTAATTAACTATTTATTTGATAGATACTTACAGTCGGTCTTTCTTCCGCAGCCCTGCAATAAGAGGAAAAAAAATGTTAATTCTTACATTAAGATTAAACTCTAATAGGAAAAAAAATCATTAGAGAGAAAGAATATACAATTTTCATCCTATGACAAAGGGAATCGTCCCACCATCTTGATCCTCGACCATTGATGGCTCCATAGCCTTGGATGAAGAGGTTATCGACACCGTAAACGATAGCCAATATTTGCAAGGTGTTTCCCACGACATTCTTCCCATGCGGATGGATCATCTGGAGCCACAATCGTCCCATCAATCTGTGTACAAAAGTTGGATTTATATTTATATATGTATTATTGTAAATAAACAAATAATAGATAGATAGATATATAGGGAAAGGAAGAACCAACAAGTTTTCATTTTTATGAAAAAAAAAAAATCCGTTTAATGGATTACAAAGCCTCAGTAACAAACATATATTTAAAAATGAATTCTTGTTTGGGTAGCTAGTTTGTGGTCGTTTTGTTTTTTTTTTTTTTGTCTTTTTTTTTTCCTATGTTCTTTTCAATCAAATGGGTTGTCAAGAGAATATAAAAAAAAATTACTTATATATAAATCAAACAAACTAAATATAAATCAGATACAGATGCAGATCAAATACAAATAAATATATAAATGAAAATTAGAAAATCAAAATAGAATCAGAAAACAAAATTCCTCATTGTCTTGATAAAGTGTTAATTCTTTAAATAGCTGGTTTTTTTTCGTATTTTATTCATTTGAGTAACATAGAAAGATTTGAGAAGTAATTAATATACGAATAAGTTGTATTTACAACTAATAAATACTGATAAAAGGTTCAAATAATATTAGCGCATGCTTTGATTATTAATATATAAAATTATGTTACTAAATTTAGAGTACAGGTAATTGATTTCACATTTTAGAGTACATTATAAAAATGGTTCTTATCATGAATGCCCTAAGGTATTTGCTAAGAGAAAACCATGAAAAAGAAAAAAAAAAAAAAAAAAAGAAAATTCTTCCACTTTTATTTATCTTTATCTTATAATTTGAGATTTTTAATTCTCAACTTTATCTCAACTTCCATCTTCTCGCCGCAAATTGCATACTAGGGGTACCGTCCGCCAAATTCTCAGGACTATATCTTAAGTAAATCTATGTTTTGTAATCTATGTATCTTACAAGTATTACATATAATTAGTGATATATTAAATTCTTAAATCTTGTTTATTTATATAAATTATATTTTTTAGATGCGATTTTACGTGATATTAAGTAATTAAAATTATGAGATTTGTGTTGATGTAATTTTATTTTGTAGAATTACTTTACATGTATTACACTAGAGGTTATGAGATCTTATCAAAATAACGTGGCTACAATATCCATGATAGTTGAAAAAGAGGAAAAAGAATGGCTCTTATATATACTATTCTTATTAAGTTCAAGATCAAGAAATTAAATTATGTTACCCATCAAAAGTGATATTCTCGGATTTCCATGGGCCTCTGAAGGACATCGCATGAAGTAAGAATTCCTCCCACTAGGAACATGTAAGGTAGGTCCCGACGCCCCCGAGTGCATGCAGCATCCTATGCACCCTCAAAAGCCTGCGTGGAAAGAAGAGATTACATGAAATCGAGTTCAATTGACCCAATCGGGAATTTACATTTTGTGATTGGTTAAATGGGATAAAATTAATATTTTTTCTTTATTATTACATAATAGTTATTCTTTGGTTTATTTTATAAAAGTTCTACCAAAAAAAATATATATTACATGTACGTGATAAATAAGAAATTCATAATTTTTTCTTTAATCATAAAAAAAATTATAATTTCTTTCTAGTCTTATTTCATCCAATAAATCACAAGAAATGATTCGATAGATACTACCTAACATGTATATTACACGCAGTGTATAACTACCGATAAATATTCTAACATGCTGTATGGGTAATGATTACTTTAAAAATTACTATACTATATCATTTATATGTTAACGTATGATTAATGATTACATATCATGTGTACATATGTATTGTGTATTACGTATGGAATATTTTTTCATAAATCACACGCCAAGGGTTTAAGTTAGAAATTTCTCGCACTTCTTTTTAAATTGAGTATGTACCTTAAAAAAAAAAAAACGCATAAGTTTATTATCCTATGCAACTTATTACTGACCTTTGTGTCATCCGTACGTCCGTCTCCTCTTGCTCCGTAATCTGTTACATCAAAGTGATCATTGTTACTACGCGGCTGCCGATATTCCTGGTGATGGTGATTGCCGTGGTTACGGTGGGGACGAGAATTAATGGTTGGAACAACAAGAGCCAAAACGAGGAAGAAACAATCAATGTTTTCGCCATGACTAATGCTTGTTGTTTTGCTCTAAAGAATTAACTATACGATTTTGAAGACTTAATTCAATATATAGATATAAATAAATATAAATAGCTATATAGGCTCAAATCAGGATTATTTCGACCCGATAAGGACTTGGAAAAGTATATGATTATGGTTATTATTTGATATGATATGATATATGTGATAATTAGCTATACTAAAAAAATATTTTCATTTTGGATTTTAAGAGACCGAAAATCTATCCTTTGTATAAGATCGAGTTGATATGTTTAAAGTTAAAAGTAGATTGTATCTGCATTATGATAAAGTGGGTGACTTCGACATACATGTCCAGACGTTATAAAGATTTTGTAGATATTCCCATGATGTTCTTAACCCCTGGAAGATAAATATTAATATTTGGCCAAGGAAAAAAAAAAAAAGGAAATAATGTGGAATCACTTATTAATTCCATTGAGTAGGATATTTCGATTATTGGACTTAAGTGGTAGTCATGATTAATTCAAACTTTTTAGAAAGGAAAATATATTTTCAAAAATAATCCTAAATTGTATTAAAAATTATAATATATTATATAATATTTATGTACCGTTGGATTAGGATGTATCATATGTTGTATATTACACAATTTTAATAAACCTATTGTACTATACATTTATTATTAAAATCATTTATAAAAAAAAATAAATTTATATAGTATATATAATAAATATTATTTATTTATAAATATATAGTATGTATTACCTTAGATATAATATATGGCATACTACATATATTTGTCCAAATTAAATGCTAAGGTATAATTGCAATATATATATTATATATGTCTTGGAAAATAAATATATATTATGGCTTAATATCCTGCATTTCTATGTTTTAAACCATTCATACAAAAAAAAAATTCCTAGAGTAAAATATATATTACTTATAATTATGCTATATTGCTTTGTATCATGCAGTGTATAATATATATGTATATATGATATGCATGTCTTTGTACATAATATGTATATATTAACATTAAAAATAAATATATTACATGCAATATATATTATTTCAAGATGTATATGTGCGTGTGCGCACGCGTGCTAGCACAATATATCATTTTATATAATATATGTATAGAATGTAGGTGTTATAATTAGAATAAAATATTTTGTTTAAAGCATCCATGCGTCATATATTAAGATGTATTTTATAATATATAGTATGTAATATATTATATTTATCTGTAGTGTATATCATGAATAACATTATGTCATATTGCTATATTATTATAGTAGAAACATTACATTGAAGGTAGAATATATTTTGTATTATATATTTGATAAGTATTATATATTGTCTATTACATATAGGGTACACATCAAATGCTATAGCATACTTACCATATGTTATGCATTACATGATAAGTGTAAATTACACCATAATGTATCAACATTTGTTATTAAGTTCATTTAAAGAATCAATGTTTTGCAAAGTGTATCAAATAAGGTATTTATCATTAACCCTTAAGAACATGAAGGAAGATGAATTTAAAACTAATCCAAATGTTAATAATACTTTGCAAAATGTTGACACTTCATTTGATTCATTTTGAAAAATATTATTCCTTATTTTCAACACATTAAATATCATATATTAAATGAACTATCCCTAATATGTTGATATCTTTTGATGTAATTCACTATATATTATATGTTGCACATTAAGATTTATACATATATATGTCATTATAGCTTATGTTAAACTATATTGTACGTTTATAATTTAAACAATTTATATAATAAGCTTTTAAAGTATATAATTATGCATATACACATTAATTAAGTATTATTCTATGCTATAAATAGTACATGTATTACAAATAAATTCAGGAAAAAATACAAATACTCTTCTAAACTTTGACCATGATGTGGTTTTACCTCATAACTTTCAAATGTGGCAAATATGCCCTCCTAAATTATGACAATTTGACAAATAAGTCTTCAAACTTTGACTTTCATGTGGAAATATTCGATTAAACTTATTAAAGTGCACTTTAACGGTTAATACCTAAACTTTTTCAATGTAATATTTTATAAAAAAAAAATCACCCATAAAAATATCTAAACTTTTAAATCATGCATTAATGGTACTTTTGGCTGAAATCCAGCCAAAACTCTGGTGCCTTACTGATGTGACAAAAAATTCATATTAAAAAAATATTTTCTGATTTTAGGAGGCATTTTTTATTTCTTTTCTTTTCTATTTACTTAACCACCACCCCACCCAGCCCACCCCCCCCCCCCCCCCCCCCCCGGTTTCACTCTCTTTTCTATTTTCTCGTTCCTTCCTCTTCCCACCATGCTTCTCATCTTCTTCCTCACAAAACCCTAAAATCCCTCTCTTATTACTAGTAGTAGTATCAACAGTTTGGTTGTTTTAGAGCGATATACATGCTTGACCGCCTTAATGAAATCAAGCGTGACCTATCAGTGCTTGCTTCTTCATCATGTTCAACTCCTTTTACTCGAGGATGATGACAATATGGAATGAGAGTTCAATGGTTCTCTTCAAAAGAACTGCTACTTTTTTTTCCCCAATCACATGCTATGCAAGGATTAGGATTGGGACCAGGATCTTCACCATCCATCCTGTTTTCTTCATGCATATCTCATAAAATCCACTGCCATATTTAGGCTCAACAAACTTTTTCTCAAATCTCCACGATAGACGGATCAGAGTGTCGAATCAAGGTTGGGGATGGAGGGTGTGAATAGGGATGGGTAATGAGATTGTTTTGAAAATAGGGAAAGAAGCAAGAAATAGACAGATGGTTTATATAACTAAACCATAAAAAAAGGAAAAAGAAAAAGGAAAAGAAGAAGAAAAGTCAAACATGTAAAATGGGATATCGGTGCTTGTTTAAAGTGAAGAAGCTTGGTTTTTCAACTCCAGATGTTTTGAATTTCAAGCTTGAGAGCTCAATTACTTCTAAATCTTGGGTTGGTCAAGTTTAGTATTTGATTTTTTACTGGTTCCTTTCTTTTGTGTGTGTATATATATTAAATTAAATTAAATTAAATTTTTTATGTTTACATTGTATCATTTTTAACTAAAAAGATATAGATTTTTTTTTTAATTTTTTCCTAACTTGTGAGTCACGGTAGAAGAAGCAGCTGATGATAGGTTTGGTGATGAGTTTGTTTGGACATGGAGTGGCTATGGAGTTCAACTAGAACTAGTGACTCAGTGAACTTGGTGAGTATGGTGATGGGTTTATTTGGGTTTGGAGAATCGATGAGTTGGTATAGATTTGTATGGGAGGTCGTATTGTTTATAGAGAGAGAGAGAGAGAGAGAGATAGATTAGAGAGAGAAAAAGCTTTTCTCACGAAGAAGATGGAGTCTCCTTAGAGAAGATGAAAATGACCTCTTTAAATGTGTTCATTTAAGAAAAATTCCTCAAATCTTATAATATGGGTTTGTGTAAATTTAGAGAGAGAGACTTTTAGCCTGTTCACTTGATATAATAGCTGTTCATTCTCTCTTTATTCAATGTAAAGCTACTATTACAATATTTACTTGAGAGAAAGACGATTCATAATGAATTGCTGTTATATGAAATGAGAAATAACAATTCATGTCCCCAGTCTTTATTTTTCAACTTTGTCATAAATACTCTATCTTAAAAATATCATATATACAATTATTTTCTTTTTGTAATAAACATAAGGGGTATTATACATATTTTACCTTTTATTTAATAATTACTTATTTTACTTTTTATATGAAGTGAATATAGTAATAGCGATTATAACTCTATCACATTCCTTTTCAATTGGAATTTCATTCCTTTCTTATCTATACAGTAAAGTAAATGAGCCATTTGGATTTACAACGAAGGAGAAAAAGCATAGTGGGAGAAAGGGAAGAGAGAGACAAAAGTCAAAAAAATGTTGGGGGGGGGCGCGGGGGGAAAGGGAGAGGAAGAAAGAGAGAAGAAAAAAGAAAAAAAAATGCCACCTAAAATTAGGAAATATTTTTTTAATATTAATTTTTTGCCACATTAGCAAGACACCAAAGTTTTGGCCGAATTTTGACCAAAAATATCATGGGTGCAAGATTTAAAAAGTTTAGGTATTTTTGTGGGCAAAAATTCTTTTAGGTATAAAACTATTAAATCGAGAAAGTTGAAGTACCGTGAGAGTAATTGATTTGTACTTTTACACCCTCTCAAAATTTTAACTTAAATGTGTGTGTGTGTGTGTGTGTGTGTTTTAAGCAAAAAGAGTAAATGTCCTCTATGTTAACAACGTATATATATTTAAGAGGGATATTTGACAAAGAATTTCATAGATATCCAAAAGTGGAGAAAAACATTTAAAATTTCCTATAAGTTTGGCTATGCACAAGCACAATTTGGGATGAGTAACTTTGTCATATAGGATATCTATCCATTTAGGGCCTATTTTGTTCGTCATTTTGGCATCGTTTTGGTATAAAACAGATACTGAACTGATACAAATATGATATCGATAAAAACGACAGTTTTACTCATAAAATGATCAAACCGTACTAATACTGAATCGATACCGAACCAATACTGAATTGATACCGAACCAATACTGAACTGATATAGATCCGATACCTTACTATCCAAACAGACCCTTATTTTTAATTGAGAAGAGTTTAAGTAAGTATCAAGGTTTACAAGGTAAGGTATGAGCATAAATTTTTCAAAATTTATTTTCATGAAGTAAGATATAAGTACAAGATCTTTACATCTTATAGTCATCTAAAATCGTACACATTATATAACTTGTATTCTAATATAGAGAGTATAAATTCTCGACACTACGTGTTCATCTTATAAAAATTATTAAATAATATTAATAAATAAATAATAATACTCTATTTTTTTAATTTGCAAATAATTTTGTTTAAGATTATCATTTATAGACTACTTTCTGAAAATTTTTATTGTGGAAGAACTTGTACTATTTTATTTTTGAAAAACTTTAAATTTATGTGTTTGTACTTTTAAGTTATGTAGAAGTGTTGTTTATCATTTACAACTAATTAATGGAAAAGTATGTAAAGTTTTTAATTTTGGATTTTGTTACAAGTTCTATGGCTTTTTTTTTTTTTTTTTTTGTATCAAATACATAGGTTAAACAAGTGCTTATTAATTATTACAGGTTTCAACTTTCACCGATAATCAAATCATACATACTGCAAAACTTGTTATATTAAGATATTATTTTCTAGATTTCTTTCTACAAATTATTTATCATAAATATCTGAAATATAAGATAATTTTACAAATTTTATAAAAAAATTTATAGATTTCATAAGATGTCGGTTCTCGATACGTTTTACATAGATTGATTTTCTTGTACTTTGCTTAGCATCTGCTGAGTGAGTTTGTTGTTACCATTGCTAAGAGCATCTTATTCCTATCATTCCAATTAGACCAAATAACAAAAGTTAATGTAAGACACCAAGGTGGTTTCCTTAAGCCGGAGTCTTTTCGTCCAGAATGGCAGTTGGCTTGAATGCTTGAAGCCACGTGGAGAAGAGATAATTCTGATCAGGAGGATATTTAGCCATTTCCCTCAATGATTCTAAAATCTCATATTCCTGCTCCAATGTTAACTATCTATTGGATAGAAATTTGACACGGCATCAGAACCCTATCACCCCTATATTAGGCACTAATCTATCATATTCAACTGTAGAGAAGCTAAGAACTAGAGTTTTGCATCTCATTCTTCAAAGAAAATAACTGAAAAAACAACCTAAAAATCACCGTTGACAGTTATTCCCATCCCATTTTTACTTTTTGACACATGACATCGGTAACATTTTACACCAAATGTGTGTTAAAAGCTCAACATTTGAAATTATTTTATAATTGATAATATTAGGGCATATTAACTCCCAATTTCACACATCAATGATAATGGACAACTATATTTGCATATACTATATTATATGGACTGCATTATAATCAATATCTGATTATATTATGAAAGAATTTTTAACAGTAGTTTATCCAAAAGTACTATCAAAAGTTATGAAAGAAGGGCAGCATAGATACTCTGCATTTTATTCCCCTGTATTAGGACCTGGATTTTGAAAATGAGGCAAAAAGACCTCTAACCATCGATTCCCTATTGCCACCGAGTAATTTCCTTCGCCGAATATGCACAAAGCAGAAACTGAAAATGGTGGTCACAGAGATCATTGACCAACAACGTTCTAGAACTACAATCGACGTAGTTCAACTCCATGAAAGTGACTGATCAACTAGATGAGAAAGAGGCTACTTGGATGTCGTGAGGTGCAATCTAACTGGCAAACTTTATATTGCAATACAAAACGTTGATCCTGTGGGTGAACTTTGGGAAGTATGCACAAGATGAATGCTAAGCTCCAGGAGAAAAAAAAAAAATTTCTTGACAGATCAGTATGAATCCGAAATTGCTTTCTGCCTGACTCTCATACGACCAGTGTAATTACAATGTGCTTGACCTATAAATTACAGCAGTCCTCTTAATGCCTTTCACGTTTCAAGCCATGTCAGGGTTCCCATAATCAAGTATTTACTGGGCAGTTCTCCTGGAGATGGTGCAAGGTATGTGATCTTTTTCCTGCAACGATTAGAGCAACGCTTTGTGACTTGGAAGGCAGGAACTAGGAAGTTTAAAGAATGGGTTAATGCTAAGCAAACATGGGATTTGTACCTTTGGATGTCGACATCTGTGACATATATGAATCAGCGACATTACTGTTCTCGAGAAGAACAGAACAAATGAGGAGGGAAATTGACAAGAAAAGGTAACAAACCTTCTATTTGAAACCAATTTAATTCCGGCCAAATGATGGCAGCCTTATATTTGGGCAGTGTTATAATAGAGAAAGAAAACGGCAATGATGTCACCTTTACCTTGAAACAATTTGATCCGGTTCTTTAGCAAACGAAACAGCAAGAATTACGTGAAGAAGATCCCGGTTGATATTCACAGGAGCTATCCTTAGAGGATCTGCAACAGACTTTGCACCAATTGGCAAAGCAGAATGTGGAGCTTGTGGTCCTCCACCAATCCGATAAATAAACAAGTCACCAAAATTGGCAACATTGGAGTGGGGTGAAAGATCATTTGCTAGGCCATAAAAGTACTCCTGGAAAGAGAAACTTACATCAGCAAGAAGCTTTTTTCCTGTTGAAAACCAGAATATAAGAAAAGTAGGAACTAAAGGGCTTCAAAGCAAATATGGTTTAAGACTTAGAAGCCTAACACCAGAAAGCCCAAATCAATACCAGAACAATACAAGCACATGTATCACTGGTAACAAAAGAGGACAAATTTCGCTCTGTTTATTCCCCTGGATCATCTACTTTCAAGATGATTGCACAAGTCTAGCAACAACATATAGCTTGAGCCTGCAAGTTATTTTATCATGGGCATATGACAAAAGGAAAGAATAAGATTAAGCCAAAAAGTAAAAATCCTTACTCTTATTCTATAGCTCCTACTCTTCTGACGATATTTCGGATTCCTTGAAACAACACCACCTGACTTCTGCAGCTTAACAACATCCACATTTGGATGTTTCTTAAGCACATCTTTCTTAAGCATACTGAAAAGTTTTTCCTGCAAACATGGAAAAGGAGCTAATAAACAAGTGTATTAACAAACAATAAGACAGAACAAATTGGATAAAATGTAAATGATGCAAAGCTCCAACACAGCAAAACTAAGAACATTAGCCCATTGGGTCCCAAATTACTAGTTCATCAGAAATATGTTTTCAAGAAAATGTAGACTGAACATTCTACTGAATACATACACAATTTATTTTTTTATGAAACACTGAAGAGGCATGGTGTCAATTGAAAATACAACTGTGTATAATATATGTATATGTAAGTGTATATATGAATGTTTGCCACCAAATCAGCGATCATTAGTTACTTCTACAATTAGCAAACAAATTCTTTCAGGAACCATACCAGTTGCCAGATGAAATCACATATCATAAAATATCGAGTCAAAAACTAAACAGCAGCACATATGAAACTCAACCATAAGTGCTTCAAGATTCTCTAAGTTCAACAATATTGTGATAAACATTGTTCAGTTAAGATCTAAACATATCTGATCAAAGAACAGGAATGGAAGCAAGATGCTCCAAAAATTTATGTCTGCATGAGATAATTAAAAAGGTAAATCAAGAGAAGAAGTAGATCATTAACCTGACCCAGGACAAGGACTACATTGGCATTGAATGCATCAATTGCATGTTGAAGCAACTACAAAAAGGACAAAGAGGGCAAAGAGGTCAAGAAAAATAATTAAACTATCTAATGCAATAACTTTATTCGTTGACCTTACTTACCTCATAACCAACCCCTTCAATCCATCCCATGGTATTTATCACCATACCTGCAGCTCTTGATTCAGCATTACCAGCAAATTGCCTTTCCAGTGTTTGGGCAAGCTCCTTTGCAAGGACTTTGTACAAATCGACATTATTGCTGCACCAAAGTAAAAGTGCCAAATTACAGTGACAATAAGCAAGACAGGAAGGATACTTCTCCTAAATCCATTATTTACAGAGACAGTCCAATTTCAGAATTCTCACAATGGCGTAGAGACTGCACATTCAATTTATGTATGTCCCAAAAGGTCAAGGAGAAAGATGGTGTGCACATGGACATTTGTAAACCAGTTAGTTCAAAGTCGATGGAGATCTTGTTTTTCGTTGCAATCTATAGCAAACAAACACAACTCACTACGTCTAAGTGTAAACTGCAAGGCTAATACAGTAGACCTTACTATTGATCTTCTCATCTGAAACCCCAAGTTCTAACCCTATGACTAGTGATACAAGCAATCAATGGAAAACACAACTCACAATAGAATCCAACAAGAATCAAAGAGATTGAAGCTCACCAATAAAGGTTCCCTCAGCTTCGACAATCTCTCCAAGTATGTATATACTCTCAACTCATTTTCTTCCGTGTCCTCCTCCTTCTTATTCTTTCTATTTATACAATCTATATTCCCCTAACAAACTTGACAGCTAACAGACTCTAACAAACTAACAAACTTGCCAACTCAGCATAACAACACAAACGCCACGCACACATCACAAACTACACTTACACACTATAACTACTACTACATTGCTACTATACTACTAATATTACGCCTCTAATCCTCACGGCTCAATCTTCTTTTATAGACCTTAAGTAAAGGTCTATGAACTCTCGTATAGTATCAATACCGTCCCCTTGAAGAAAGTCCTTGGCCTCAAGGACAAAATCTGGAAAACGAACTTTAATAGAAGCCACATCTTCCCACGTAGCCTCCTCTGTAGACGACCCTGACCACTGAATCAACCAATGAGGAATTTCCAATTGATCGCGAACCTCAAACCGTCGCCCCAAAATCCGAATAGGATAGCTCTCCTCCTCAACACATTCCACCGATTTATCGGTAGGAAGTTCGCTTAGCACTGAAAAAGTCCCATGTGACTTCTTTAGTAACGATACATGAAAAACAGGGTGAAGCTTACAATGAGAAGGTAATTGCAAGCGATAGGCCACTGTTCCCACCCGAGCCACGATCTGAAAAGGACCATAAAACCGTGGAGATAACTTTGAACTGGACCGAACACCCAACCTAGCTTGTAAAGGAGATCTTAATTTCAAGAATACCCAATCTCCTACTGTATATTGAATATCACGACGCCGTCGATTAGCCATCCTCACATTCCGCAACTGAGCTCTCTCCAAATTGGCCCGTAATTTCAATAAAACATCATCCCTATTACCAAGAGCCTGACGCAAAGTCGGATTGGAAATTTCCCGAGCAACATATAAAGGGAATGATTGCGGAGGACGCCCATACACCACTTCAAAAGGGGTCATTCCAGCAGAAGAATGGAATGAAGTATTATACGAAAATTCTGCCCAACAAATCCAAGAAGACCAAGTACGAGGAACTTCCGATGCAAAACAACGAAGATAACATTCCAAACACCGATTTAAGACTTCTGTTTGGCCATCCGTCTCCGGATGGTAAGCTGAACTAAAATGCAAGCGAGTGCCTTGCAAAGCAAAGAGTTCCTCCAAAAGCCACTAACAAACAAAGGATCCTGATCACTCACTATAGTGCGAGGAAACCCATGTAGACGAACTATTTCCTTCATAAACACCTCTGCCACAACCTTAGCATTGTAAGGATATTTCAATAACAGAAAATGCCCATACTTTGACAATCTGTCTACAACCACAAAATCACATCATATCCATTTGACTTAGGCAAACCCGATAAGAAATCCATGGAAATATCCTCCCATATTGCCTTAGGAATCGGAAGTGGACTCAAAAAACCAGCTGGAGCTAAATTTTGAACTTTATTTCGTTGACACACAGCACAAGTAAGCACAAACTGAGTGATATCACCCTTCATACCAATCCAATATAAATGAGCAGCCAAACGTCTAAAGTTTTAACATATCCAGCATGGCCTCCAATCACAGAAGAATGAAATTCATGTAAAAACAGTGGAATCCATTGAGACTTAGCTGGAAGAACCAACCTATTATGATATAATAACGTATCTTCCACTAAGTGATAACCCTTTCCAGCGTCTTTACCATCTTTCAACAATTGCATCTTGGCTGACAGCACCGGATCCAACAAAACATCCTTCCTAATTTCATCCATATCAGTCCAAATGGGACCAGAAATTCCCCTGAACTCCCCATCCTCAAATTGACGGGATAGAGCATCAGCAGCCCTGTTTTCCCCTCCAACCTTATATTGAATATCAAACTCATATCCCAAAAGTTTCGCCACCAATGTTGCTGATTTGGAGTTGTAATTCGCTGGCTAAGCAAATAACGCAAACTTTTTTGGTCAGTGCGTACCACAAACTTCCGACCAAGAAGATATGGTCTCCAATGATTGATGGACAATACCAAAGCCATCAATTCCTTCTCATATGTTGATTTGGCCAGATTTCTATCCGATAAAGCTTTGCTAAAATAGGCTATTGGACGCTGATTTTGCATAAGTACAGCGCCTAACCCCGTTCCAGAGGCGTCACATTCAATAACAAATGGTTGATCAAAGTTAGGCATCGCAAGTACTGGAGCGGAAACTAAAGCTTGCTGCAAAGTGCGGAAGGACTCCATAGCCAATTCACTCCACTCAAACGCATCCTTTCTTAACAAATTTGTCAAAGGTCGAGCTATTTTCCCATAATCACGAATAAACCGACGGTAATAGCCTGATAAACCAAGAAATCCACGAACCGACTTCAAATTTGTAGGAATTGGCCAATTTAAAACACTAGAAACTTTTGATGAATCCATGGACACTCCCTCAGCTGAAATAATATGTCCCAAATATTCCAAGGAAGATTGACCAAAAACACATTTCTTCCTATTAGCACAAAATTGATGCTCCCGCAACAGCTGTAAGACAATCCTTAAATGAGACATATGTGTATCCAAATCACCACTATACACCAAAATATCGTCAAAAAAAACCAAAACAAACTCTCTCAAATACGGACGAAACAGATCATTCATGGTAGCTTGAAAAGTAGCCGGAGCATTCGTTAGGCCAAAAGGCATTACTAAAAATTCATAATGCCCTTGGTGTGTTCTAAAAGCGTTTTAGGATATCACTTGGACAAACTCGAATTTGATGATATCCCGCTTTTAAATCAATTTTCGAAAATATTGTTGCCCCATATAACTCGTCCAACAACTCCTCTATCACCGGAATTGGATATTTATCCGGAATTGTAGCATCATTTAAAGCTCTATAATCCACACAAAATCGCCATGAGCCATCTTTTTTTTTAACTAATATAACCGGACTTGAGAAAGGTGACGAACTATCTCGAATAATTCCCGCTGCCAACATCTCTTTTACTAATCTTTCAATCTCATTTTTTTGAACCTGTGCATATCTGTATGGTCTAACATTTATTGCACTCACTCCCGACTTCAAAGGAATCTTATGATCTGTATGCCTCAATGGTGGTAACCTATTGTTACTATCAAACACCTCAGAGAATTCATGTAATATGTCCTGAATTCTCGCATCCACCTTAACCTCCTCAACACGCTGAACATCCATTCCCCGCAGCCATATCAAACGACATTCATCTCCCTCACCTAAATGAGAAAGTGACTTCCGTGAAACACTTGCTTTATGCAAAGTAGGATCCCCAATCAAAACACACTCCCTTCCCTGATAAGGAATTTTCATTGTCAACTCCTTCCAATCTACTTTGATCTCACCCAATGTTTGTAACCACGCCACTCCTAAAATTATATCAATTCCACCCAACTCCAGTACATAACAAGAGACCTCCATCAACAAATCACCAATACACAAATTTAAGCCATAACAAATTCCACTAGATTTAATGGTCTGACCATCCCCAAGCACAACAGAAAAAGTAGTAGTGGCACTTACTTGTAACTCCAAACGCTGGACCAATCCGCAAGAAACAAAATTATGACTGGCTCCACTATCAACCAAAATTACCACCTCCTGATCCAACAATCGACCACGAAATTTCATGGTTTTTGGACCATTAAACCCATTCAATGCCAACAAAGACAATTCCACAGTATCAATCATCTGACCATGCCTCTCAAGAGCATCCGCATGGACTTCCACCCAACCATCTGCCACCGCATCTCGACCATCCTCCAAAATAACCACCCGTAATGTCTTATTTGGACATTTGTGATTAGGACTATAAATTTGATCACAATGAAAACACAGTCCTTTTTTTTTCTATCTAAATACTCAGAATATGAAAATTGTCTCGTATTCTTACCTGACAATTCACGAGATCCTCCAAGATTATTCCCACCCGAAGTAGAACCTACATCCGAATTAGGAACTGTGTTAGTTGTTGTCACGCCTGGAAACTTTCTTTCACTCCACGTCCCACTCCTCTGTCCGCTATTACTCATACGCCACGAATTTGTCGTATGAGAGTTTGAAGTAGGTTTCACAGACGAAACCGGCACTGAAAATCCTCTACTCAATCCAGCAGACACTCCCTTACCCTGGGAAATATCGTGGCGCAACTGCTTCCCTGTCTCGAACCCCGCTGAACATTGAAGGAACCAGAATCAAACTCAAGTTCCTTTTCAATATTCACCGATAACTCCATAGCCTCCGCCAGTGAAAGAGGTTTGAAAATCTTAACACGCATCAAAATATCTTCCCTCAATCCACCAAGATAATATCCTAACAACTGAAGTTCCGTCATTTCAGGAGCTTGAGACGTGATTGCCTCAAAATCCTCAATGTAATTAGCAATAGAACTCACTTGCCTCAATGTGGAAAGACTTTCATACGGATTACTAGCTCCACCATATCGCAACAATAATTCCTGCTTCAATTCGGTCCAGTTCAGGTAAGGCAACCTTCTTTTCAACATTTTATACCAGTAAACAGATCTACCTCTCATATACATCGCAGCCAAAGGTACTTTCCTATCTTCCTTCGTTTTATGGATCTCAAAATATTGCTCAGCTAATGTGATCCAATGCATCGGTTCAACTCCATCAAATTCCGGAATAAACACATTTTCCGCATTCCTACGGTAATCTTCATCCTTAAAAATCTCGTCCTCCACATTACTCCCGACATGATTAACCTTCCTCTTCCCTTCCGAATCTCTGATTGAAGTCGATTCATCCGAATCGTTCATCGACTCCTTTCTTCGATTATCTTTCAACACTTCTTGCAACAGCGCTTGCATACTAGTAATAGCCAAATCAACGTTACTAATCTTTGAATCAAGAGAATTCATCCTCTTATTAACATCACCAAATTGATGTTGAATTTCCGACACACTTCCTTTCAATTCCTCTCCGATCTCACGAACTTCTCTCTCCAAGCTCTCCACTCGTGTTTCCATCCTAGTCATACTCTATCCTATTGTGAGTTTCCCACAGACGGCGCCAATTGATACAAGCAATCAATGGAAAACACACTCACAATAGAATCCAACAAGAATCAAAGAGATTGAAGCTCACCAATGAAGGTTCCTTCAGCTTCGACAATCTCTCCAAGTATGTATATACTCTCAACTCATTTTCTTCCGTGTCCTCCTCCTTCTTATTCTTTCTATTTATACAATCTATATTCCCCTAACAAACTTGACAGCTAACAGACTCTAACAAACTAACAAACTTGCCAACTCAGCATAACAACACAAACGCCACGCACACATCACAAACTACACTTACACACTATAACTACTACATTGCTACTATACTACTAATATTACGCCTCTAATCCTCACGGCTCAATCTTCTTTTATAGACCTTAAGTAAAGGTCTATGAACTCTCGGTATAGTATCAACTAGACTTTGAAGTAACAAGATGATGTACCTAGGAGTAGTATGCCCATAAAAATATACGAGGGGCATATCAAGAGGAATTCCTTCAACTGGATCAATGGGCAACTCAATGGGTGTAGCAGCAATGCAGCCAGGAATTGTAATTGACCCTTGACCAATATCTAAGTCAACATAAGTAGGTTTCCAGCCTTGTTTTGCTGCCCAACTAAGTAGCATCCTTGACAATGTACTCTTTCCAGAATCTGAAGGTCCCACAACAACCACTCTAGGACCCTGGATCACCAAAAAGGTATCATTATTTGCAATGAAAGCAATAAAATCGAAAAAAGTATGGAATTCTTCATCAATTTTTAGAAACATACTAGACATTGAAATGGAATAAAATCTTAAGAGCATAGATGATGATTGCTCAAAATGAAAATTTGCAAAAAGCTCCACATCTCAATCAGTTGAAGAATAGTACTCCGAATTTGAAGCAATTTGGCCCAAGAAAATAATTCCAGGGAAGGATCATTTAGAACAATATCAAACTACACAATTCTATCTCATAGAATACCAACTCAAAGAGGTGAAACAATGGAAAGGCTTGGACCTTTTCACAGTTTATGCACTGTACAATCTCTTAAAGAAATCAAATTAAGGTCAAACGTAAAAGCTAGAGGTTTTCTCACATAAATGCAGTTTCAGCCTTTCACATAAAGAAAGCACACAAGCTTATTGGGTCAAAAATACATCACAATGCATGCAACTTCAATTAGAACACTCAAGGGATCCTCATGAAAGACGCCATTGACATCGAAGTAAACCACAACTAAATGCATTTCACAGCATATTGCAAATCTTTTAAATAGGCAAAATATACCCAAAATTGGCAATAACACTCCCCTAGATCATTCTAAATAATCCACGTCAAGAAGAGAGAACAGATGAAAAAAACAGCCATATGCAAGTACTTCAAAGAACAGAGAAAAAAAACATATATAATTCTAAAAGTCAAAAATTAGCATGGCATATAAATGCTGATCACTCAGATAACTTCCTTTTCTTTTCTGTAAATACATCAGCAATTTACCTACCTGTACAGTTATGCAATCCCTTTACACCCACCCAAAGCACAGCTATAATACTTTATCCAAGGCAATTTACTATAACCCAAGGGTACATACAATACCTATTATATAAGCAACCAGATAGTCCCCAATCGGTGAGAACAGAAGGCCATACCTGATAATGTTCAGAGTCCGATGGAGATGCTTTAGCACGGCTCCGCCGTCCATCGAGCACAGCATGTACATTAACATAGCTCACCATTGGGGTCTAAAATTTAATACATATATCAGTGCCAATCAACAAATAAATAAAGGACCTTCGTAAATTTCACCATCTAAAAACACAGAAGCACATACTTCGTCTGCAGTATAATCTGTCTCGGTCTCACCATCCATCTCAATAGTGGCCCCATACCAAGTAAAGACCTAATCACACAAATTAAAAAGAACACAATTAGCATGTAAAAGCTTGTGCTATCAATATCCCCTCTACAGACATTAAAGAATTAGGTTGAGACCCAATCCCCATTTCACACCCAGCCATGACCCGCCAATCACTTCTTACTCTATATGGTAAATTTTCATGAGACCCAACTTTTTCTTTCTCTGTTTTTTATCATACATGGTTAATGGTAATATTGGGTTCACCCCTGAATCAACCAGAAGCAGCAGCAAAGTACAACATATCACAAACTGAACACCAAAAGTTGTATTGCAGATATCACAACAACAGAAATTAACCAACTTCGATCTTGCTTTGATAATTCACCGCCTCAAAAAATGTAATTACTTGCACTACAACATTTGATAAAAAACCAGACACAGAGCATAAAACCAGCACCAACTACAAGACCACACTATAATTTCTAGTAAAATAAACAAATTCATAAAGTTGCCCATTGACGTCTGCACCAAATACTCCTTTAAGAATTCACTGAACAAGAAAGTACTGCAATCAACAAGTGTTTTGGAGCACTCGTTAATCTTTTCCATTTTCCAAATGACAGATTGAGGTTTGAAGAACTCACAGCGAATTTGAGCCTAGGAGGGAAAGTGAGCCAGATTTCGGGAGGCAACTCAGTACCGAAGATCTCGGCATTGCCGGAGAGAAGACGGAGACGAAGAGGAGTATCATTACCAACTTCAATTCGGAGCTCGCTCTCTCTATCCAACTTCACTTGCTTTGTCGCCGAAGTAGATGTTGCTGGTGGTCCCCCATAAGCCATGCCTGGAAGGAATTGGAGAGAGCTTTCTCTTTTTCCTTTGAATTTAGATTAAAACCCTAGTAAAACCCTAGAAATTGAACTAAAAAAACTAATTAGATGAAACATGAAGATGATATAGAACAAGTGGGAAGGAGTTCAAGTGAAGAAAGAGGTAATTGGGGGAAATAGTGAAATACTGCTGAAGCCCATATGACTTCTGACAAGTTAAAGAATAAACAGGGGCAGTGACTGGGTTAAGTGGCCTAAGGCGACTTGTGTGGAAGTACCAAAATTCATTGTTGGATCTCTTCCGCGAAGTAGCAAGGTGGTTTTAAAGTGGTAAGCTAAGTCAGAAGTATAGTAAGCTATGGTGGGCTGGTTTTAAAGTTAGGAGTTGTGACTAGGGTTAGAAACGAGCCGAGTTATTTGAACTCGATTCGTTTTAGGCTTGACCCAACTCAGCTCATTTAGCTAAATGAGCCAAGCTTGAGCTCCAACTCAGGCTCGTTTAGTTAAACGAGGTAAGCCTGAGCTTGTCCTGAGACTTGCGAACAGACTCGTTAAGGGCTCGCTAGCCAAGCTCATAAACAGGCTCGATAAGGGCTCGTTTAATATATACAATATTGATATTATATTATTAATAATTATTTATATTAATTTAATATTATAATTATAATTAAAAAAATTATATATGCTAAACAAGCCGAGCTCAAGCTCGTTTAGCTAAACGAGCCGAAGCCCGAGCTTGACTCGTTTAGCTGAACAAGTTTAAACAAGTTGAGCTCGAGCTTAAAAAAGCTTAATGAGTTTTAGACCTGAGCCTACTATTTCAAGCTTGTTAAAAGCCCAGCTGGGCTCGAACTTATTAAAAAATAAACGAGCCAAGCTCGAGCCTCAAAAGCCAAGCTCGGCTAAGCTCATTTGCACCCGTAGTTGTGACATAGGAAACTTCTAAAGTTTTCTTATTAGTTCGCTATTTACATAAAAAGTTAAATGGATTGTAAAAAAATAATAATAAGTATAAAAAATTTCGATATATGATAATGATTGAAAAGGATTTGAACTGTTGATTGATATAACAGGATCGATCCTGTGGTAATTGCTGCAAGACCATAGAATTTTCCAATAATATAATACAAAAAATCCTAATGAATTGTATTACTACTTGTACATTATTAGTGACATGTCCACCTAAGCGTCTCTCCACATTAATAGCCCCGTCGCATTCATCCAGCACTAATTTCAAATTGTTGTAAGTATTTTTTAGGGGTAATATTTATTAGATTAATTCAAAGAATTTTGAAAAAAAAAATTAAATATTTTCTTAAAGGAAAATGTCAAATTTGATACTTAAATTTGTTATAAGAGTTCCTCAAGATGTTGCAACTGATCTTGGATGAGCAAGATGTGGATGTAGTGAATCTGCCACCACTAGCTACATTTTATCATTGCTTTTTTTTTTTTTTTGGTTGCACTAGCTAGGAATTCGTTTTCTCTAAAGACAGTGAGAAAAACTCCCTACCGGTTCTTTCATATGATGAGAAGCGAGCAATGAAGAAGGCAAAAAATCGAGAAAATGATAGTGAGAAGACCACGTCTAGTGTCTCGTTTAAAGATGGGTTCTTGAAAGTCCCTAGAGGAGATTTACTAGAAGAGAGTCATTTACAAGACTTTGAAGTATGTGATTCGAATGTGAGAATTGAGATTAATTTTGAAATGCCTACCGTCTCTTTCTTGAATCGTGTGCAATCTCTCATGGCTCAATTAATGGAGAATATAGTAGTGGTGCGACTATTAGGAAGAAACACAGGGTATTGAATGCGACAAAATAGAATTATGATTCTTTGGAAACCATATGAAGACATCAAAATTGTCAATCTAGACAATGGATACTTTCTTGTTCCTATGACCTCCATTGATGACTACACTTTAGCTCTCTTGGGCGTCTATGGACCATCATGGGTCAAATTATAACTATCTAGCCTTGGTGTCCTACATTCAATACAAAACATGAAAATATTTCCATAGTAATAGTTCCCCAATATGCGTATTCATTATTACCATAAGAGTCTTCTTCGTGCTATTGCTGGAACTATCGGTAAATTTATTAAAATAGATTACAACACAGTTAAATCACAGAGAGGAAAGTTTGTAAGAATGGCATTTGAGCTGGATTTAAAAAAAAAAACCACTAGTTTATTTCCAGAATTTATATTACTGGCCACATACAAAAAGTTAAGTATGAAGATTTACCATTTGTTTGCTACTCTTGTGGTAGATATGGTCATATTAATGAAAACAATCCACATAAAGAGATAAGAGAAAATGTGGGAGAGAAGGAAATGAAGGGAGATCATTCAAAGTCTGATTGGAATAATCGACCATCGATGAATCATGAAGAGGTTTTAGGTACGTGGATACATGCTCTAAAAAAAAGGAACGAAAGGCGGATTCAGGGGACAAGATTCAAGGAATAACAATTTTGGAAAGGTAAAAAATAAAAAATCTTTTCTAAGTAGATTTAATATTCTTGCAAATATGGAGGAGGAGGTTAGGAAGGAGATTGTAGAAAGAAGAGATATAGATATAGAGTAAAATGCGGGAATTTCAAAGTAAGTTATAGATCATGTGATTTCCAAGAAATTAAATGTGCTAAGGGAGAGTTCTCAAGCTAAAAGAAGAAAAGGCCAAAGGATAACAAATAAATCATAAGTATTTCAGAAAACTCATGGTTAAACTAAGTTAGAGACTAAGAAAGAGAATGTAAACCCACATAATGGCCTTGCAAGAGAGACTTTGATGGCTACATCAAGACCTCACCATTCAAAGGCCAATAGTGCTGTGTTGGGCCACAATAATGATATTCTTGATAATGCTCAGTATATTGTCGCCATTATTGAGAATCCCTCTGCTATTAATCAAAATATCCTCTCTTTATCCCATCGGTTAGAGAATTTATCTCCCAAGAGCTCTATTCTTCGAAGTTCATGAAGTTTGGGAGGCCATCGGATAGCACTAAGGTGATTAAATGCCAAAAAAAAAACTAAAATTCAAAAATTCCAGTTGCACTAATGCAAGTGAATTGAAGGAGAAGAAGAAAGCTTTATCTTTGAATATGCTTGAAGAGGATGACGATGATTTCCAAGCATTAGCTTTAGATGATTTTCATGAAGTGGAGGTTGAAGAAGAGATGGCCTGAAATGGAAGGTTCTTATCTCATATCCTTATTCTTTTTATGATGTGTCCACTTATCACTTGAAACTACCAAGGGGCAGCAAAAAAGGGATTTATTAGAGTAATTAAGTCTTTAGTTAGGCTTTACCACATCAAAGTTCTGGCTCTTTTTGAACCTAGAATTGGTGGAAGACAAGTTGAATTAGTTATTAAGAAGATTGGTTTTTGTCAATCTCATAGAATTGAGGTTAGAGGTTTTATGAAGTGTATTTAGATCATGTGGAAGGAGAAGGTTGACCTGTCAATTTCAAGAACAATTGGAAATATGTTCATACCAAAATTCAATTTAATGTATGCCAACTTGCTTCTTCATGTTTTTTTATGGAAGTCCAAATCCCATTATCAAGAGATCTTTGTAGGAGAGTGTATACCATTCATCTCTTAAAACTATGGCTCTATAGATGATAGTTGGAGATTTTAATGCTTTTCTCAATGCTTGTGAGAAGATTAATGGGTCTTGTAGTAGATCTTTAGGGTGTAAGCATTTTAAATCATGTGTAAGGATTTGTAGAGTTAAAGATTTAGGTTTTATTGGTTCAAAATTTACTTGGGCACGGGGACTTTGCCATGAACATATTGATAGTACTCTGGTTAACAATATTTATAATGTTTTTTTCCAATCCTCTAAGGTTCGTCGCCTTCCTAGATCCTAGAATTAAGTTTGATCACTCGCCCATATTAATTAAATTTCAAAGGAGAAAGCAACAAACTATTCAACAAAGGTGATTCAGATATGTTATAGTTTAGGTTAGTCATCCAAGTTAGAATTCTTTTCTAAGTAAAAATGGAATAATAATGATTTATTTTAGGAATCTTTGCAGATTTTTTCTAAAAAAGCTCAATCTTAGAATAGGAGTGCATTTAGCAAAATTTATCATAAGTTGAAAGAACTCTTGGAGCGTATAACTGAATTCAAAGGGCTCTAGTAACCCATTCTTTAAAAAATCTCAAACAACTGGAAGTGAAATTTAGAGAGGAGTATAAGCGAGTGCTTACTCAAGAAGAGATGCTCTAGAATCAACGCTTAAACTACCAGTGGCTGACATATGAAGACCAAAACTCATCCTTTTTTTCACACAAGCTAACGTAAGGAAAAATAAAGAAAGGTAGAAAAGATTCGATTGGAAAGTGGCATTTGGTATTCTAGTGTTGAAAAAATTAGAGAAGAAGTTGCTAGTTATTTCAAGAGGGTTTATACGAAAGACATTCTAATAGAAGGGAGATATACTGTTCGTTGTTTAGTTCCCACCAAATTTTAGTTGTACTAAATAATTTAAACAGCTATATTAGCAATCTCGAGATGAAATAGGCTATCTTTGATATAGTCCTTTGAAGGCTTCTAAAGCAAAGAGTTCAATGCTCATTTTTATCAAAAGAATTGGAAGATCGTTGGACTGTCCTTTTGTGAAAAGGTAAAGAAAACTTTTGATACAGGTATGGTCACTACTAAATTAAATCAGACATTAATTTGTCTTATTCCAAAGATTGATAATCCATAATGTTTTAAGCATTTTTGCCCCAATAAGTCTATGTAGTGTGAGCTATAAAACTATTACAAAAGTGAGTGTAGATTAACTTAAGCCTATCCTACCAATTCAAGTTAATTATTCTCAAACAAGTTTTGTCATTGAGCATCATATTGTTGATAATATTGTCATAGCACAGGAGATTATGCATTCTATGCACATGAAAAAGGGGAAAAAGGGATCGTTTGCTTTGAAAATTGACCTTGAGAAGGCCTATGACAAGATGAGAAGATTTCACTCGGTATACATTAGACGATATTGGCATTCCTCAGATGTTGTCTATTGTTATCATGAATGCGCTTCATACCAGCTCGATGAAAGTTATTTGGGACTCAGGTGTTAGCACTTCATTTAATCCATCTAGAGGAGTGAGGCAAGGTGACCCTATTTCCCCATACATTTTTGTTCTTTGCATGGAACGTACATCTCAGACTATATCGAAGGTTGTAGAGAATGGTGCATGGAAACTGTTTTGGTTTTTTGTAGCTCTCAATTGTCTATATCACATTTGTCTTTTATAGATCATCTAATTATGTTTGCAAAAGCATCTATTGATCAAGCTCAGTGTATAATGAGTATTATGGATGAATTGTGTAAGTTCTCAGGATAGACCATTAATAGAGATAAATCACTTAGGTTGTGCTCAAAAAATGTTCGGTAGATATGGCAGATACACTAAGTAGTTTTTTTGGTATTACACACATGCAGGATCTGGGTAGATATCTAGGAGTTCCTTTGCTCCATGGTAGAGTTACGAAGAAGATGTACTAAAAAGTTGAAGAATGTGAAGGAACGTGTTAATAATTGGCACCCCCATCATTTTTCTTTAGCTGGCAAAATCACATTAAGCAAATCAGTGCTTTCTTCATTGCTTGTATGCTTGATGCAATCGATAGGTCTCCCTAAAGGCATATGTGCCAAAATAGATAAAGTAAAGAGAAGATTCATATGGGGAGGAACAAAGGAACAATGGAGTATCGGTCTTGTTAAGTGGGAAGATGTATGTTAGCCTAAGAAGCGTAGCGGTCTTGGTATCAAGAAGTCTAAGGAGATTAATGATGCATTACTGCTAAAGTTAACAAGGGGAATTCTTTTGAATCCTCTCAAGCTTTGTGGGCTAGATTACTCAAAGCTAAGTACAATATTGAAAATGAATTCTTTCCTAAAAATATCAAATCTTCTAATGCTTCTCATCTCTAGAAGCAACTTGGTAAAATCTGGCAAATAAGTATTCATAGTATGTAATGGGTGGTTGATAATGGTCGAAGGATCTCTTTTTAAAAAGATAAATGGGTTGGTGATGGTTGTGTTTTTATTAATCATGCATTGATTGATATTGCAGAGAAGAAGCTTGGTGAAAAAGTATATAGCTTCATTAATTTTTATGGTCGATGGAATTGGATTAATTTTTATGGTCGATGGAATTCGAGTAATAAGCTCCCTAGTTCTATTTTAGCTAAAACACCGGCAATCAAACCACCCCATTCTTTTGCTAGTTTAGATCTAATTATTTGGGGAAATTCACCTTTTGGTAATTTTTCCACATCTACAAGCTATGATATGATTTGTAGGAAAAGGTTGGGCAAAGAAGATGATAGATGGAAGTAGGTATGGTCATGAAAGTCTTAAAAGGATATGAACTTTCATATGGCTGGTGCTGAAAGGGAGTTTGTTGACAAACAATCAACAAAATAGAAGATACATGGTTGTTGATGGAAGGTGCACCTTATGCGATGTTGATATGGAAGATATAGAACATATTCTACAAAGATGTACTAAAGCCATGGTGGTTTGGTAGAATTTGATTCCTATTCAACATAGATTTTCTTTCGTTATAGATTATGGTAGAATGAGTTAAATGGTCTATTATTTTTTGTGTATCTTGTTGGTTTTTATGGAATTAGAGAAATAAGGAAGTTATTAATGGGGATGTGATTTATGAAGGTTCCCTTTGTCAACAAATTATGGTAAGAGCTAAGGAAATTAATTTTGCTAATTCTGAAGTCATAATGCAAATGCAAGCCTGTTCAGTGAAGATATGTTAGTGGGGTGGGTTTGTCCAAATTCAAGTTAGTATAAGATCAACACAAATGCCTTTGCTGTCAACAGTGAAAATAAGGCTCCAACTAAGGTATTATTCATAATAGTGAAGGAAGCTATTGTGCTTATTTTATAAATATTAGAGATTGCAATTCCCTTAACACTAAATTATGGGGGGCATTTCAAGGTCTTAAGCTTGCTCGACAAATAGGTTTGCAAAATATTATGCTAGAGATCGATAACAAGACTGTTGTTGATTGGCTAAAAAGGGGTCAATTGGCAGACAAAAGACATTGGAATCTTCTCAATCCTATCTTTCAATTGCTCAATGAATTTTAGACAGTTTGAATTTAGCATATATATTGCAAAGGCAATCAATGTGCAGATATGCTAGCTAAATGTGCTATGGAGAAGATAAGAGGCTTGCATGTTTTTTATGATTGTCTGTTTATTGTTTTAGACATTTTTATGCAAGATATTATAGGGTTTGCAACCCTTAGAAGTTGTAATGTGTAGTGCTCGGGGCTTTTTTGGCCTCTTTTTTGATTGGAAAAAAAAAACCTTTATATAAAAGTTTAATTTTGTACTTAAACTTTGAAGTGGCTAATTTCATACTCAATCAACATTTCCTATGGTTACTTTTATAATCTTACTAACATTGATTGCTCTATATCTTGATATAGAAGAAGCAGTCTATTAGTGTAAGATAGTGTTAGAAGCATCAGTAAAAATTTAATGATATAATGCATTTTTTTATATTCACAAATAGAGGAATTTGTTAAGGAGGTGATAAAAATAGCTGCAAAAAGTTTAATTTAGTATTAAATTGACCACTTTAAAGTTTACGCACTAAATTTAATTTTGTACAAAGTTCAAATATCAAATTTAACATTTACCCTTTTTGAAAAACTAAAAATATCTCCATTTATAAAGACAACATTATATTGGTATATAATATAATGGTTAGGAAATGTAATGTACTGTTCATGATGGTATAGACTAATCTAATTATTTTATTTAGATAATTATTAAATTATATTTACTGTTATTTTGTCTCTTTAGTTTATCATATTGATAATATATTATTAGATTTATCAGTATCTTTTTATTATTTCTTTTTGGGTAGCTAAATAATAGCCATTATATTAAGTTTAGATCATAAAACTAATATTGAAAAAAAAAATGATTGAGATATTGAATAAATAAATTTATTTTTCAAAGGTGTTAATCTTTTCTTTTTATTAATGGTGTAAGGTTTTGGAAAATTTTCAACACTGAAATGAGGCCATCATAAATTTCATGATGTGTCATTAATAATTTTGCTTTATGTTTTATCTCACATAGCCCAAAATAAATCTAGATATTAAACATAGGCATGAAAGTAATTCCAAATTTGTAATGAGAGCAATATGGTTCATCGCTTCTAAAATTTAAACCATATGTAAAAAAAAATTCAATTTATCTAATTAGAGAAGGATAACTACTCTCAATACTTCAGCATAAATAATTTCCCCTTCCTCTCTATTAGACTCTCATCATTCTTGAAGATTCCGAAAATGGTTGCTACAATAAGTGAATTTCTCATTTCTTTTCTCACTATTACCGATGATCAATATACGTGGACAATAAATTCTCAGCGTTTTGGGTATTGGCAATAATCTTTAATAGGAAAACGATAGGTTTTTGGAGAGATTTCTTGAGAAATTCTCTAAAAGCGAGAAATGAGAATTTAAAGGAATGAAAGATTAGACCTCTAGACATCTTATAAACCAAATTTCATTCTTTGATTTTGTTGCAAATGGACTTTATTTTATTACTAAAGGAGTAAGCTCTAGCTACCTTCTTCTTAAAAATTTTTCTACAATAAAAGTGCAGGCTCTACACGCGCTTTTTATTAACTTATTTTATGAATAACTTTTGAAGGAAGCCTATTTTAGTATTAAGTTTTGAAGATGATCCACTGCCAATGCTAGTGAATCATCTTCAACCTCAAGCAAAGAGCTACCGGAAAAGTTAGAGAACTTATAGTTTTTTTAATCAAGAAGCTACATGACCATCGCTCTCACACTCGCCTCCACTGTACAAAAGCTACCTACGATCCTTTCAAAGTTCCACAACAACACCTAGGACCATGAATTGCTTATAAATTCATCCTCAACACCTAAAACAGAGACTGATCTAGAAACCTACTTCCACCAGTTTAATTCAATCAGAGTTGTTAGCTTCGAAGTCTAATAGCGAAGTCATGGTGAAGAAACAAGGACAAGATTTGTTGGACGTCTTAGGTACGAAGGGTTTAGGTCCATAGCCTTAAATAATGCTAAAGCATAAAGTGACGATAGTAGATTATTTAAGGTTTTCATTGCTAGAAAATGTGCCATGTATGCTTGTTTGTGTTAGTTGTCTTACTGTAATCGTAGTTGCTTCCTTTACCATTGTCTTAAAAAAAAAAAAATTCTTGTTGTGTGATTCAACTACCAAGGAGGTGGCTCAAGCTATTTGATGAATAATTTTTGATGATTTCAAAATCTATCAATCTCTTTCTCCTTCCCATTTTTCTCATGGATCTAGATGTGTTTCTCTCTCTATCTCTTGGTCTTCTTCTTCTTCAACCTTTGTTTATCTTTTGTTCATTTATGAAGATGGTACTAGATCTAGATCTGAAAATCTCCTTCCCTCTTTCTATTTGCTTCTTGTTAGATTTGCATCAAATTATGCTTATTCCTTTTGATAACAAGCCATTGGTGGCGAAAAGCATTATTGTTTTTCTAGATATTTCATTTTTTTTGTTTTAAATTTTAATTTTTTTTCTATTTTCTATATTTTAAAATTATTTTAAATATATTATTTAATCACATTTATTAATTAATATTATTATTAAAGATACTTACTTTGAACCAATATAATATTGCCAAGTGTCACTTAATAACTATTAACACTTAATTTTAAAATATAGGTTACTTCTTTGTTAAAAATATTAACATGTGTCACTTATTTGTAAATGAATAAAAAGAGAAGTTTGTTTGTTTGTTTTTTTTAATTAACCCTAACTATTTTAATACATTAACCTTTTGAGATAATACAAAATATTTAAATTCTTATATCTTTATATGTTCTATCAATCAATAATTGGGTCGATAAGAGACAATATCTATGTGTTGGGGTGTTGGTTTAGGTTTTCATGCACAATCAATATACGGATCGAATCACAAGTGGAGATTTTTCATACACAAACCTATTTAAACACGGATATGAGATACGACATAATAACACAAATTGACAACTAAGGCTACAAACAAGCCGAGTCAAGTCACGCCGAGCCAAGTTTTCAAAGGCTCGGGCTCGGCTCGTTTTAAAAATAACGAGCTCAAACTTGATCCAAGCTTTTTATCGAGCATGAAATTGAGGTTGACATTAGTTTGTTTATAAAATCAGCTCGAATCAAGTCGAGCTTTTTATCAAGTCTAAAATTAAAGTTCGAGCTCAACTTATTTAGATAGCTCATTTTTCATTTTTTAACCTAAAATATAATATATGTGTTGTTATAATATTTATACATAATTATCAAATATAAATTTGTTTTTATTATTTTTATTATGCAGTTGTCATATATCATATATAAAAAAATTCACAAATCTGTTAACGAACTTATTAAAGAGCCTGTTAAAGAACCCAATTGTGAGCCTGTTTATAAGCCTAAGTGAGTTTATTCACGAGCGGCTCGCAAGCATAAATCAAAGCTCGAGCTTGATTTGTTTAGATAAACAAGCTTTACTTTGGACTCGGGGCTTGGCTTGTTTATTAATCGAGCTCGAGCCAAGTCGAGTTGAACCGAGCCGAGCCTGAAGTGAGTCAAACTCGAGTAGCTCATGAATTGCTCAACTCGTTTGTTGCCCCATTAGCAACACTACATATGACCAATATAATTACAATTTGCTTAACCTATAGATTACAGCGGTCAACCTGGTGCCTTTCACTTTTCAAGCCACTTCAGGGATCCCATATTCAAGTATTTACTGGGCAGTTCTCCAGAGGATGGTGCAAGGTATGTGATCTTTTTCCTGCAATGATGAGAAGATGACTTGTGACTTGGAAGGTAGAAATTTCAATGAATGGTTTAATGTTAAGTAACCAGAGATCCGTACCTTTGGATATCAACATTTGTGACATATATGAAAGCCGCAACATTACTATTCTCAAGGAGATAGGGATAAAACGAGGAGAGAATTTTCACAAACAGCATTCTTACTCTTCAAAACCCAAATAATTTTAGCCAAACGATGGTAGACGTGATTATGGGGCATGTTGTAATAGAATCAAAAAACCGTATGATGTAACTTTACCTTGAAACAATTTGATCTGGCTCTTTAGCAAAGGAAACAGCGAGAACTACATGAAGCAGATGCCGGTTGATATTCATAGGAGCTATTCTTAGAGGATCTGCAATAGCTCTGCACCAATTGGCCATGCGGAACGTGAAGCTCGTGGTTCATCACCAATCCGATAAATAAACAAGTCACCAAAATTGGCAACATGGGAGGGGGGTGAAAGATCATTTGCTAGGCCATAAAAGTACTCCTAAAAGAGAGACTTACATCAGCAGGTAGGTTTTTTTTTTTTGTTCTTTCCTCCTCGTCCTCTTGTTATAAATCAGAAAAACTAAAGGACTTTAAAGTGAGTATGGTTTGTGTTTGAGAAGCCTAACACCAGAGAGAACCGTGCAAGCACATGTATTTCTGTAAACAAAAGAGGACAACTTTTGCTTTATGTTTGGGTTTGGTTTGTTGGTTTGACATTGGTTTAATATCTATTTCAATTAGACTATTTATCAAAAATAAATATAAATAAAATATAGATATTTTTACACATAAGCAAACTCTATATATCAAATATAAATAAGATACAGATGCAAATCAAATACAAATATGATATAAATAAAAAATAGACCTTCCAAATAGACGCTCGTATAGCTACGAACACTTTGAAGTCATTTTCTAATGGGTGCACAATAAAAGGAAATAAATAGTTTGAGCCAATAAGCAAAAATCACACAACTGGAGCTTACCCTTATCCTATAGCTCCTAGTCTTCTGACGATACTTTAGATCCCTTAAAACAACACCACCTGACTTCTACTGTTTAACAACATCCACATTTGGAGGGTTCTTAAGCACATCTTTCTTAAGCATGGTGAAAAATTCTTCCTGCAGACAAATAGAAAAAGTACTAGTCAACACATGTATTGATGAACAACAATACAGAACAAAATGGATTACATAGTTTGCAAACGCAATGTCAATGATGAAAAGCTACAACACAGCAAAACTAAGAACATTAGCCCCATTAAGTCCTAAATTCCTAGTTCATTAGAAATATGTTGCAAGAATATATAGATTGAGCCTTCAACTGAATACATACACAATTCCTATCCTTATGCAACATTGAAGAGACAATGAATCGCTTATCATAAAATATCGAGTCCAAGACTAAACTGCAGCGTGTATGAAACTCAGCCACTAGTGGCTTCAAGATTCTTTGAGTTTGACTATTGTGATTAACACTCTTCAGTTAAGATTTTAAAAATTTTGATCAATAATAAGAAAAGAGTAGCAAGATGCTTCTAAGTTTTATGATGTCAGCATGCGATAATTCAAGAAGTAAATAAACTGAAGAATTAGATCATTAACCTAACCAAGGACAAGGACTACATTGGCATTGAATGCATCAATTGCATGCAGAAGCAACTACAAAAAAGACAAAGAGGTCAAGATATCATTAAACTAGCTAAATTAATAATTTCATTATTTGTCCTCACTTACTCCATAGCCGACACCTTCAATCCATCCCATGGTATTTATCACCATCCCTAAAGCCCTTGATTCAGCATTGCCAGCAAATTGCCTTTCCACTATTTGAGCAAGCTGCTTTACTAGGACTTTGTACAAATCAACATTCTTGCTGCACCATAGAAAAGCCGACAAATTATAAGTGACAATATGTAAGACAGGACGGATACTTTATTTTTCGAGAGAGTCTTAACTCAGAAATCTCACGACAGCATGGAAACCTAACATTCAATTTAAGTGTGTTCCTATAAGGTCCAGGAGAAAGATGATGTGCACTTCTAAACTGTTTAGTTCAAAAGTTGATGGCGATCTTGTTTTTGGTTGGAATGGAATAAAATCCTAAGAGCAAAAATAATGACGCTTGAAATGGAAAATCCACATAAATCTGAAATACTCAATCCATTGAAGAAATATATTGAATTTCAAGAAATTGTGCCAGGAAACAATTCCAAGGATGGATCATTTGGAACAATATCAAGTTACATAATTCTGACTCATAAAATATTAGCTCAAAAAGATGCAACAATGAATGTGCTCATGATTAGGAGAAAAGAATTTTTAAATCTTATGCAGTATTTGGAATTATATTAAAGATTTTTATATGTTCTGAAGAATTTTGGATTTTTATGTTTTTGGATCTTCAATAATTCCTGAGAGGTTTATGTGATTGTGAAGTCAGAAATATTTTTGGAATTATTGGCTTTTGGTTTTGCTAACTTGTTTTGATCAACATGATTTATTATATGTTAAACAGGTTATGAACCTTCTGATGTACCCTCTGAAAGAGTTCCTGGAGATTATTTTATATGTTTATATTTGTGGATTTAGCTTTAGAGCCATTGCATGTCTTACATAAAAGAGGATACGTAGCGAGTTGTAATTGCCAACAAGTTATGAAGTTAAAAAGCTAGAGGTCAATATTTCTTTAGGTGATATTTTGGAGCAATCGCCTCAATACAAGGGATTTTTGAAGGAAGTAATGAGCAAAAAAAGAAAGATGAATGGGAGAGAGACAGTTTATGTTAACTCAAGCATGCATTGAAGCTTCGAAGGATGCACTTCCTCTTTAATTAAATGATCCAAGGAAATCCACTTTAGATTGCACCATAGGAGATACTCATTTCAAGAATGCATTTTGTGATCTAGGTGCAAGTATCAATTTAATACCTTTCTCTATTGCTAAGAAATTAGGATTAGGGGATGCAATCAAGAAAACTGAGATAACAATTCAGTTGGCTAATTGCTCTATTAAAAGACCTAAAGTGGCAATTGAGGATGTGCTATTGAAAATAGACAAGTTCATATTTCTTATAGACTTTGTAGTACTGGACATGGAAGAAGATTCAAAGATACCCTTCATCCTTGGGGGCCCATTCATGGCCACTGCTGAAGCTGTGATTGATGTGAAAAGCAGCAAAATGGTACTGAGGGTTGGAAAAAGAGAGTTACATATGAATATCAATAAACACTTAAAAAAGAACCCTAAATCCATCAAAATAGATGCAACATCAGAAAATTAAAGAGTAGAAGCTTGTAAGAAAAGGAAAGATTATGAAAAAAAGACTAGTGAATTTGATCCTCCTTAAAGAAGAAAGTTAGAAAGTCAGGCTGAGACTATAAAATAAGCGTTGAGCAGGTGGCAATCCACCATTATCTTTTTCTTGTAAATATTTCTTTTTGTTTTTGTTTTTTTGTTTGTCACTTAGATATTTGCCCCTTTCGTGCAGATGAGGAAAATCAGGAGCTTAAAAACATAATTGTAGACCACAAGAGCATGATCTCATAAGAAGGATTAGTTGGAAACCTTCTCTATTCCTATACGGTTGGAACTTAAACTGATTCAATTTTCCTATTCAAAATCAGGGAAGTACCGTTTTTCCTTTTCTCTTATATCTTTGTTTCTTTCCTTTTTAGAGTCAAATGAGGAACAATGATGGCATTATTCAATTTAAGTGTGGGGGAAGGGATAATGTGATGTGAAGAATGAAGTGCAGTATGATTTGTGCTGATGTCTAAATCTTTGTTTTAATTGAATATCTATGGCATCTGAATATATTATACCATACTTTAAACTTATATTTGTCCTAAAGCGTCATGTTAAGATCTCTCTAAAATACGTTTT
This sequence comes from Combretum micranthum, assembly GCA_024138025.1. Lineage (NCBI taxonomy): Eukaryota > Viridiplantae > Streptophyta > Magnoliopsida > Myrtales > Combretaceae > Combretum > Combretum micranthum. Next base: position 282,409 of record JAMXBD010000001.1, read on the forward strand.
GATGATAACAAAAAGATCAAGTATTTCTAATAAGTTAAGTTGTGCAATATTTTATGAAGTACCATATTCAAAGGTGTTAGTCCCAAAAGATTAACCGGGGGGGTGGGGGGGTGGGGTGCTGTAGATTGGTTTTCCAAGTTGAAAATTTAATTCTTTGAAAAATTTAACCAAATTTACAAATCTAGTTAATAAACTTAAATGGCTTCTTAACCTTACTTGAAAACAACAACTTTAATAAATAATATCTTTAAATGAAATTCGGATAAAAACAGATACAAAAAGTTTGGCTTAAAACAAAAAATGAACTCTTAGCTTTTGGTCTCTAAATTAATCTCTGATAGTTCCAGCAAACAGAGAACAAAAATACTCCTTCTTTACTTGTGCAAATCATTGTCAATTTCAATTGTTCTTATTTGATCAGATTTTTTAGGATACTTATTCTTTTTCCTTTGATTTAATTTTACACAATTAGTGTGAGATTGAGAGTTACAAGTAGGCTCAGTAGATTAATTGATTATGAGAATCAAGCTGAGTGCATTGTAAGCTAAGTGTGTTGGCAAAGACAACTTGTAACTTGCTTGTTTTTGATATAGTGGAACATACTGGTGAGGAAGACCGGATCCCAGCTTGGAGCTGGAAGAGAGGATTGACGCTTAAGGTGGAACCTTTATAAATCGACTTTGCAATCTTCTCTACCCTATCTTTTCATTTCATGCATTTTTATCTAATTATTTGTGCTTTGGATTAAACTCAAAGAGTCAGTTAGAAAGTAACTAGAAACAATTTTTTAATCTTGCGAATTTGTTTTTACTTGAGTTCATTTGAGTTAATTTTTATTATTATGATCTTAAAACAAGTTCAATCATTTTCAAGTGTGTCTTAAAGCCATTTCAAACTTTATTAACCAAGTGGGAGTGTTTCTAAATTGTTTTTAAATAAAATTTTTCTTATAACTAATTCACCCTCTATCTTGGTTATTCTTTTGGGACAACACATCATATGGCAATTTTAGACAAAAAAATTTCAAAAATTTTCATGAAATCTAAAGATTGTGCTAAATTATGTTGATAGCATCTATAAAAATTGTGAAATTGACTTACTAGGTGTCTTATTCACCTATAGTTGGGATTAAAATACTTAGTTGAAATTTAGTGAAATCTTTAATGAACAAATTTACTTTATATTTAGCTTTAGAATTGAAAGTTTGAGAGTAGGTTAAATCTTTAAGTGAAAAATAAATAAGTTTAATTCTAGGAAAAATTTAGCTTGTGTATACTTTTTTGAGTTATTTTGAGGATATTTCAACACTTAGTGAAAGAGGTAGAAGAAACTTAGTGATCCTTTACAAAAAAAGTCTTAAATTTATTAACTCAGGTAATTGAGTTAAGAGTATCCAAACTTGAATGTTAGAGTTCGTAAGAGTTCATAAGGGTTCCTTTTAAACCTGGTCACTTAGGTGATGAGCCTAGGATGTGCCGACTCAATGAACTCACTATAACGAGAAGGAAAGGAAGACAAAAATTCAATTCATGAACTTTGAAAAAAAACATTGCTTGTATGAATCAAAAGAATATGAATGTAAAAGCACCAAATGAAATAAGACTTATACTAAAGATGGAGAAAATCTAGGAAAAGAGTAGATACCACATGTTTTTACTCTGTGTTGCAAGGATTATATGCCTACTAATATCTAATAAAGTTTAAATGGGTGTTTTTCCTTACTTGATTGAGTATTTACTTTTGGACAAAAGATTCTTTTACTAAACACTGGGATTAAAGTTTGTTTTGTCTAGATTAACTATTGAATTTTGATTATAGCAATCTAATTACATATACCTAGTTTGGTTAGAGCGGTAGGTACTAGAATTGCAAGTCATAATCTATAAAGATGCTTGAATTTGAGAAAGTTAAAATTTTTATTCTTTCTATGATAGATTTCTCTCATGTTCTTATTTATTTTACTTGAAGATAAGTAAAAGTTCAAGTGTGGAGGAGTTGGTAAAGACATATTATACTCGCTTTTTATTGATTGAAACATGCTAAATTATTATTGATTTTATAGAAATGATAAAAAATGGTATGAAGTACAATTATTGTGATATTTCAGGTCTTGAAGAACTTATAATGCAAGCACAAGCAATTTAGAGAAGTTATATGCAAATTTGGACATGAAAACAATCAAGGCTAGCCAATCAAGAATGTAAGCAGCTAACCTTCAAATAAAAAACAGCACCAGTCTTCATCAATATAACAAAGGACGCCAGCTTTAATCATAAAACGAGCCAACTTTCAATTTTTCACCTATACGTCTGCTACTGGAGAAGATATACTGTCGGCCTTTAGCCGGCGTAAATCCAAAGACACCCTAAAGCTGCTCAAACGCAGCCAACTTTCTTCGTTAGGAAATTATTGCAAGTTGTGAAGGGACCGAATTAAATTAAAGGTTACCGGCCTTTGTCCTGCGAATTTTCATATTATATATATATATATCTTCATATGGATCTTGAGAAAAAAGAACCCTAGATGAAATGTGAAGCTCATTTTCTTTACTCCTAAATTGAAATTGGGGCTTAGATTAGTAGGAAGTTTTATTTTTATTTTGATTAAGGATTCCACACGGGGATTAAGTGGAAGATATGATTTGAACATGGATCTGAGGATGGGATCCCTATTCAAGGTGATTTTGACGCGAGTTTGAGGAGGTTGAATGTTGATATGAATTTTTAGGGTTTTTCAATAGCAAATGATATGGATAAAATTATTGTTCGATAGGATCTACGAACAATAAAATTAAATTGATTTGTGATTACATTATAAAACAATAGGAACCACAATCTTGTTTATTTCTTATTTTAAGTAGGTTTTGCTAAAATTAATACGTGTTATTAAGTTCATGTATATAGATGCTCATAGTGATGTTGCCATAATAAACCTTTAAAATTTTTATATTGATAATTCTTTGTTATGCAATAATTTTCTAAATCTTATTCTCTAAAGCCTTAGGAATCATTTGAACAAGAGAAAAATTTCTAAACAAAAATCTATCTACTATCCGTGACCCTATATGATACTTGGGAATTTTACAACTTAAAATTTTTTTATGAAAAATACACAAAACCAATGTTTTGGTATTCAAGCATTTAATAAAAATATTAAACAAGAATTCTAAGGTACTAAATAAATAATGGCATTTTACTTCCAAACTCAATTCATATCTTTTGAAGCATTAAAAAATAAGAGATTTTGCAAGGGAGGTAGCAGGGTGGATTGTGGGGAGTGCAACAAGGGAAGGAACATGTGTGACGATGAGATGGCTATGATTCAAGTTAGGGCTAAGGATATGGCTTGGTAGATAAGCAGCGACAGTGGAAGGGAAGGAAGAGAGATCGGGTCATTGGGTTTTAAAGAATCATCAGTAAAAGGATTTAAGACCATAGATCGATAGCGAAGTGTTGGTGGTTTGTGGTTAAAAGCGGAAAGAAACACATCTGACAAGTAGGTGACTTTCACAAGAAAATATGATTGTATAATGAAGTCCCATGAATTGATGAAATATTCTTCGATTTGGTTATACAGCTTTGAATTAATGTGCAAAGCAAATACATGTGCACCTCTGCTTACATGTTATGCACTGCTTCTCACTTTATTGATTCTTCAGACCATTTAAAGATGTTTTTTGTTATACTTCATTGGTAATTGTATTTTTAACTTCTTCTTTTTTAAGATTTTTCAACACACGACTAAACGTGTTAAATTTTTGCCTCTTTAACATAAGATTTTAAATTAATTTCTAGTACAACATACATATAGACTAAAATTCTTGTTGCAAATTTATATATATTGTAGAATCCTAAAAATATCATCCAATGAATCTAAGATTTGTTGTTTATTTTTTAAAAATCATTTTGGCATCTTATTTTCATCATTTTCAAATAGATATTTATTAAAAAAATTAGATATAGATGGAAAAACATACATTTTTCACCCATAAACAGATCATATACAATAAGAGACAGATGAAATATTGATGCAGATCAAATATAGATTAGATATAGATGAAAATCAGACAATCCAAATATACTCTTGATCATTTATTCATCATTCACATCGCAAGAGCTCAAATCTTTACATCTTCATAAACAAAAGTATCTTGAACAACTGTTCTTGTAACACCCTAACCTGTTGGCATTACAACCCGCCACATGTCTCTCTTAATAGGACACGCTAAGGCTTCAATTTCTACAAATAATATGAATAACACTTGTATAACTCACAAGGTATAAAAGAAGACATTTGATCCTCATAAATAAATCATCTGATAAGAATGTAATCTACATAATCATAAAATTAGACATTATTGACATAACTTTAGGTCAACAAGTCGAACCATACACTAAAACTATTACCACATATAAAACTCCAAATACAACTGAAAAATTCAATGAACAAAACATGATTCTAATACTGAATAACAACCAGACATAAAAGTCTTCCTTAATTCATCCTATGTCGTCTATGACTATACAACTAGTCATCAGCAGGGTAGTCAAGACCGCTAACGCCATCCCCATCCTCAGGGACGATATCAAAACCTGATAAATCATATGTCAACTATCATCACCTGCACCTGAAATATAATAGAATGAGCGGTGAAGCCCAGTACGATAATATCCAATCCAGTTCAAGCAAGGTTATGCACATACAACATGTATAAATAAATGCAACTGAACTAAATGCATACAATAGATTATTATCTACTTTAGTCCGGCAAAACAACACAGTTCTGGATCCAGTATACATAAATCCCGAACTTAGAGTAACTCAGACTCTACTTTAAAAACAACCAACTGATTTTGAAAATAAGTAATCATATACATATATGGATGAGTGGGTACTCCCCAAACATCCCAATTCCTAAACACCTAATTTCTACCGGAATCATATCTTAGCACAAGTCCACTCGAGACAACCTCACACTAAGATCATCAGGGTGCCTCACCAGTACCACTGTCTGCCAGGTCTCTACTGGTCAAAGCCAATCGCAACCAAGTAGACAATTATTAAGCCAAATATTTATTAAGTTCATTATGCAAATTCTGTTCCTACATCCATTCACAAAATTCTAACCTACAAGCACATACAACAAACAATGGATTGGTCGTACCTTTTATATTCAGGAGATAACTTGACCTATTCAAAGAAAACCGTCAACAACTACTAGAAAACCAAACCACAACACAACCAGCCACTACCACCAAACTCTCAAACTCCCAAACCCGATATCAAACAACAATGCTAAACTCAACCTTTAACATATCAACATATAACGAATCACCAATTTTCATAGATAAATCAAACTTAATATAAAACAACCTATCTACACTAACCTGATTTAGAAATCTCCGTTATTGCACTGTCTATTCCGATCAAACTCCACAATTATCCTCAAGAATAACAAGGAACCGCACAAAACTCCACAATCACCAAATATTTTCACCAAAACCCTAATTCGTATAACATAAAGAACATATAAGGATTGTTTAAATCGTATTTTGTTGGAATCCATAATAGAGGAGATTTACTTACTATTTTGAATCACTAAAACCCGTCTCGCATTCACCAATTCACTGATCTCACACGTGCTAGGGTTTTTCTCCAAAAACCTTCATATAAAAATTCAATCAAACCCTAAGAATCTTGTATAAATGTATAAAATCCAAATGAGAAGGTTAAGATTACTTACTTTGGATAAAAAACACTCTCCCGATGATTTTCCAAGCGTAAATCTCTAAGAACACTCCAAAACTCTCTTACACAAAGGAGAAAATAATATAAAAAAAATCTGTCGAAAATGTTTTTCGCGTCTCGTATTTTATAGAAATTTGGTCATATGCCGGCGGCATACTTGCAAATCTTGCCAGCGTACACCATACGCTGGCAAACTCACACGAACACCAGCAGCCTTCATCGGGGCTTTAAATCTCAGAATTTCAATTCTTCCTTCCTATGCCGGCAAATCCTTACCCTACGCCGGCAGCTTTCATGCCGGTGTTGAGATAAAACCCTAGTGAACACCGGCAGCGTTCCTCCCAGCGTTAAGAAAAACGCTACTGTTCCCATCCTACGCCGTCTCTACGCCAGCGACGTAGATTCTCATGAGGCAACGTACAATGTCAAAAATTGTAGAAATTACAAAACTTAATCCAATTGATGCCAATCTTATTCGAACATGAAATTGATCAAACTTAACTTATTTTTAACATCAACATAAAGGCATATTAAAATCTGGTAGCTTGTGAACACTTATCACTTATAATTATTTTGTATATTACAGTTCTACTGCAAAAATTTAGATGAACACCTTTAGTATGAATATCCTTAATCATGAGTTCTTAAGTTAAATGCAAGAGATAATAATAAGCACAAATTTCCATCATATGAAAAATACTTATGAAAAAATCATATCAATTAGTTTACTCTTGATTGCCATAGAGGAAGAGATTCAAGAAAACAACTGGTAAATGCTAGGTAGTACCATAATAAGATTTTATTCTCACTTTGCAAGAGGATTACTAATGGATTTGGAAGAACATACACATATAGGTGATTAAGTAAATGTAAACATGTTATACAAATTGATAATAATCCATGGAAATGCCAACGAATAAATGTAAATGTATGTCTATTGCTAGTAAATAGCAAAAACCAACCAAAACCCACTAATAAAAGATATTAGCACAAAAAGAAATGCAAACCAAAAAAAAAAAAAAGTTTCTTAACACTAGCTGTAATTTCAAATTCATGTAAAGACGAACTTTTAACTTAAATTCAAAGTAATTCCCTCACTCTGGCACCACTACCACCATAGGATTGACTAAATCAACATAAAAGCTCTTTACCATTATTCCATGGCTGGAAATCCATTGCAAGTTTGTTGACAAGGCAACTAAATTAAGTTCTTAAGCCAAACAAGACCTATCTATCGCTGATGATCTAAGCAGCAACCTATGATTCCAGTATTTTATTTGTTGAGTTTTTGAGTAGTCACACTTTAAGTCGCAATCAAGGAGGCGTCTGTAACAAATATGGCCTGATGTCCTGGCCTATATTTAAATTAGTCCATATTAGATTTGGTCTAGGGTTTCTTATATTTAATAATATGTCAAATCTTAACCATTAAGATAAGTACTTGATGGACGCACCAGATTCAATTATATATATATGTATATAAACTAGTCCTCTCTCCACCCAAAAAAGTAAGCATTTATTTTTTATCCATCAAGCCATCTGCTATGAAAAGGAAGGTTAAGGGAGAGAAATTAGTTTTCAAAGATTGAAAATAAGAAAGATCTCCATCATGTCATATTCTACTCAAGGTATGCAGATTTTATTTTCTTGCTATATCAAAGTGATTATTATTATATTCAAGATCTACATGGGAATGATGATTTAATATTAATGGTGTTGAATCCTTAAGAGAATTGAGTTTACATGTGGTATTGGAGCAACATGGTTTTGAATTACAAATTAAGGTTTATAAGGATATATACAATTATCCATTGTCTTCGAATTCATTTTTTGTTATGAAATTACAATAATAAATCAATTAAATAATGAATAAAATCCATTCCATTGTCGTTAGTATAATATCCAATTGATTGTTTTTTTCGCTCAAGCCGATTGACTTTTGGATCAAGGCAATGTAATTTTTGTTATGATTTAGATTTACGGCAGAGGAATTTTTCTTCCTTTATCTTTGAATTCTCATATCGACTCTCGACATTGAATTCAGTTCGAAAAATCTTCTGCCTATATAATATTATATATTATTTTCTGTTGTGTCTTTTTTTGTAGTGTGAATTCCCTAGATGGACTAAAAGTAATGGATTTTTATGTTTTGGCATTGAATATAATATCATGCATGTTTCATTATTAATATGAAAATTATGTTTTGCTCTTAAACATAATTATTATGTTTTATGTTTTTATTTTATAATATTATGTTTTTTTATAATATTACAAATATCATGCTTTGTTTGTAATGAATTTTATGAACTATAATGTTACGTATTGTTATGCATAAAGTATTAAAAAAATAATTATAATAATATTTTAGTTATATGGCATTAAGTTAATATTAATTTGTCAGTCACCAAAGTGACCAAATTAATTAAATGTTTACAGTATATAATTTAAAATAATAACTTGCAATGCCTATTATGTAAAGTTTATTAATTCATAGAAATTAAGGATTTACCCAAAGGTAAGTCGATCTTCTATAATTACTAAATATAAAGGAAAAAAATTAGCATTCACTCGTCTAGTACATATATGTGTCCAAAGATGCTATATGTATTCAAGATGGTATGTGTTTAATTACTTCGTTAAGTTTTATTGGCTTTCAGTTATATGATGATAATATATGTTATTGTGTTTACCCAAAGGAAACCAATAATATATTTTATGTACCTTTTGATTGAATATGTTAATCAATGAATGTTTATATATAATTTTGCAGCTATCAATCTTCACTTTCAAGCTTTTGCTATTACTTTATTCACTGGTTTGAATTTCTCTGAATGGAAGGAACAAGTCACTTTCCACTTAGGTGCTTTGGATCTTGACTTGGCTTTGTTAGAGGAAAAGCCTGCTGACCTTACTAAAAATGATACAAAGGCTCAAAAGGCATACCATAAGGCATGGGCAAGTTCTAACAAATTAAGTTTAAACTTCATGCGAATGACAATTGCAAGCAACATCAAGTCTACTCTTCTAACAATTGAAAATCAGAATGCTAAAGATTCTTAAGCTTATGGAAGATAAGTTCGTTCCGCCGATAAGTCACTTGCAGGACACTTATGGCTGAATTCACAACCATGAAGTTTGATGGGTCAAAGAGTATGCAGCAACATGTCCTTGATATGACTAATAATGCAGCAAAACTTAAGGTCTTGGGAATGGTTGTGGAGGACTCCTTCTTCGTGCAATTCATCATTAATTCGCTACCTACTGAATATGGACCATTTCATATGAGCTATAACACAATGAAGGATAAGTGGAAAGTTAATGAACTGTCCAATATGCTTATTTAGGAGGAAGTGAGATTGAAAAAACAAGGAGTTCATTCCGTCAACTTAGAGGGTCAAGGAGTTGGAAAGAAACTCAAACCAAAGGCCATGGAATTTAAGAAGAGAGGATATGCTAAAGAATCACGAATGCTGATGATGAAAAGAAGGGACCAAAGGTAGATAAATGTCACTTCTGTAAGAAGGAAGGACGTTATCAAAAGGATTGTTCCAAACTAAGGCTTGGTTAAAAAGAAGGTATACATTATGTTTCTATATGCTTTGAATCAAATTTATCTGAAGTTCCTTCTAATACTTGGTGGTTTGATTCTAGTGCCACTATTATGTATCTAATATTATGTAGGGATTCCTTATAATCCAAACCATAAGCCCAACTAACAACTTTCTGTTTATGAGGAACTGAATGAAGTCCCCGATTGAAGGCGTAGGGACTTACAGGCTTACATTATATACCGATCATCACTTGGATCTAATGAATACTCTATATGTACCTTCAATTTCTAGAAATTTAGTTTCTATTTCTAGACTTTATTATGGATGTACTTCTAAGGTTGGACATGGTTGTTTTAATTTATATAAGGATGATTTTTTCATTGGTAATGCAATGTTTGTGGATGATTTATATAAATTGAAACTTGATGATGTCTTTTTTGAATCCCTATTTATTGTTAATCATAATATTGGAATGAAATGTAGTTTGACAAATGAAAACTCAGCTTACTTATGGCATAGATGTTTAGGTCACATATCCAAAGAAAGGCTACAAAGATTAGTAAAGAATGAGATTCTACAGAATCTAGATTTTATTGATCTTGGTTTATGTGTGGATTGCATTAAGGGTAAGCAAACCACACATAATAAGAAAGGAGCCATAAGAAGCAACCAACTTCTTGAGATAATACACATCGATATATGTGGACCTTTTGACACTTCGTCTTTTAACAGAGAAAAGTACTTCATCACCTTCATAAATGATTTTGGCTATATCTATTTACTGCATGAAAAATCTCAAGCTGTAAATGCCCTGAGGTGTTTCTAAAGGAAGTTGAGAGGCAATTAGATAGAAAGTGAAAATAATAAGGTCTGATAGAGGTGGTGAATATTACGGAAAGTATGATGAATCTGGATAGTTAACTGGTAAGTTTGCAAAATTCCTCAAAATCATGGCATATGTGCAAATATACTATGATAGGCACACCTCAACAAAATGTATAGCAAAAAGGCGAAATAGAATATTAATGAATATGGTTAGGAGTATTAATAAGTAATTCTACGTTACCTAAAAGTTATGATGTATGCACTTAAAACTGTTGTATATCTATTAAACAGGGTTCCTAGTAAAGCAGTCCTTAAAACTCCTTTTGAGTTGTGGACTAGAAGGAAACCTAGTTTGAGACACCTATATGTTTTTGGGGTTGTCCTGCGGAAGCATGGGTTTATAATCCACATGAAAAGAAATTGGATTCTCGAACAATTAGTGGATACTTTATTGGTTATTAAGAGAAATCTAAAGGGTATAGGTTTTACCATTCAAACCATAGTTCTAGAATTGTAGAGACAGCCAACACCAAATTTTTAGAGAATGGTAAGGTTAGTGGGAGTACTAAAATAGAGAATGGTGAGGTTAGTGGGAGTACTAAAATAGAGTTGTGAATACTAATGAAATAAGGATAGATAGCCCATTACCCCTAAATGTTCCTAAATCCACAATCATGCCAAATGTTATTCCTATAATAGAAGAACAAAATAATCAAGAGCAACATTTGGATAATGAAGTGGTATCTCATGAAGAACCTAACTTACCACCAACTAATGTAAACGAACCAGTTGGAATAGCTTTAAATAAATCTGTAATGGTTAGAAGGTAAGCTATCTCTGATAATTATGTGGTTTATTTACAACAATCTAAATTTGATTGTGGCATTGATGATGATCTCGTTTCATTTTCATGAGCCATAGAAAATGATGAGTCTGAAAAATGGATTGATGCTATCAAAGAGGAGTTGAAATCAATGGTTCAAAACAATGTCTGGGATTTTGTAGACTTGTCAGAAGGTTCTAAATGATTGAGTGTAAATAGGTTTTTAAGACCAAGCACGAGCCAAAAGGCAATGTTGAACGATATAAAGCTAGACTTGTTGCCAAAGGTTATACTCAGAAAAATGTCATTGATTATAAAGAGACTTTTTCTCTTGTCTCAAAGAAAGATTCATTAAGAATAATTTTGGCTTTAGTGGTTCATTTTGATTTAAAGCTACACCAAATGGATATGAAAACAACTTTTCTAAATTGGGATCTTGAAGAAGAAGTTTATATGGATCACCCTGAAGGTTTTTCCATGGAGGGAAAAGAAAGTATGGTGTGTAAACTGAAGAAATCAATATATGAACTTAAACAAGCTTCTAAGTAATAGTGTATTCAGTTTAATAATTCCATCACATCTTTCGATTTTGAAGAAATCATTGTTGATCGGTGTATCTACCGAAAGATCAGTGGAAGTAAGTTTATATTTTTGGTTCTATATGTTGATGATATTTTACTTGCTGTTAATGTTTTGGGTTTATTGCATAAGACTGAAGAATTTCTTTCTAAGAATTTTGAAATGAAAGATATGGGAGAGGCATCCTATGTGATTGGAATTTCAATATTCCGTAATAGGTCTGAAGGATTGATAGGATTGTCTCAGAAAACCTATATCGAGAAAATTCTTGAGAAATTCAATATGAGTAAGTGCTCAGCAAATAGTCCTATTCAAAAGGGAGATAAATTTGGTCTAATGCAATGTCCAAAAAATGATGTGGAATGTAAGGAAATGGAATCAATTCCATATGCATATGTTGTAGATAGTTTGATGTACTTACAAACATGTACAAGACCCGACATTAGTTTTGCAATAGGAATGCTGGGTAGATACCAAAGTAATCCTGGTGTTGACATTGGAAGGCTGCAAAGAAAGTTGAGATATCTATAAGGAACGAAAAACTACATGCTTACTTATAAGAGGTCTAATCGTTTAGAAGTGATTAGATATTCAGATTCAGATTTTGCTGGATGTGTTGACAGTAGGAAATCTACGTTTGGTTATTTGTTCCTATTAACTAAGGAGCAATATCTTGGAAAAGTGTCAAACATGTCATTGCTTCATTCACTATGGAAGGAGAATTTGTAGCTTGTAATGAGGCTACAATTCACGCATTATGGCTACGGACTTTTATTTCAGGTCTTCAGGTTGTCGACACCATAAACAAGCTGCTGAAAATTTTATTGTGATAACTTTGCAGCAGTTTTCTTCTCTAAAAATGACAAATATTCCAAAGGAGCAAAACATATAGAATTAAAATACTTTGTTGTTAAAGAGAGATTCAGAAACAAAGGGTGTATGTTGAACATATTAGAATGGATCTCATCATTGCAGATCCTTTAACTAAGAGATTACAGCTAAAGACTTTTAAAGAACATGAACATAGAATGGGTCTAGGTTGTATTGATGTTGATGATAATGTTATGACACTCTAGAGCTCAATAATGATATGTTTATGATATTTTAAGTCTTCTTATTCATTATATTCGTGCATGCTTTATTGTTTGAATAAGAAAATTATGTGTCTTTATGATAAGTATGTGGACTGTGTGTTATTTATACAACTTATGAACCTAACATATAAATCCTTAATGTAGTGATATATGGAAGGGAGTATGCGAATATAGCGTATGATATCATAATCCTCATTACGTGGTTTGTTGTGTAAAGGCTTATGATAATAGATGGTTTTAAAGATTTTACGTTTGCTAACCTTATGTTATATTATTAAATGTAATGATGGAACATCCAGCCAAATGAAAGAATGTAAGAAATATGGTCTGATTTGGTCTAGGTTTTCTTATATTTAATAATATGTCAAATCTTAAAATTAAGATAGGTATTTGATGGACGTACGAGATTCAATTATATATATGTATATAAACTAGTCCTCTCTCCACCCAAGAAAGTAAGCAGTTATTTTCTCTCCATCAAGCCATCTGCTATGAAAAGGAGGATTAAGGAAGAGAAACTAGTTTTATCAAAGATTGAAAACAAGAAATATCTCCATCATATCATATTCCGCTCAAGGTATGCAAAGTTTATTTTTTTGCTATATCTAAGTGTTATTATTATATCAAGATCCATATGGGAATGATGATTTAATATTAATGGTGTTGAATCCTTAAGAGAATTGAGTTTACAACGTCTACCATTCTTCCTGCATCTGTAATCATATAATTAATATTGTAAATTCATAACACATCAAAAGCCAACTGAGATAAGTAAGCAAACTACATTTTTATTATAATGAGAGATTTTGTCAAATTTTCAATAAAAGAGGAATAAATTAGGGAGATTTCATCATAACCAGCTATATTAAACATTTAATGAAAATGAGATAGAAAAAGGAAAAATTTTAAAAATGACATTTTTATGTTGCATTTTTTATTTCACTGAATGATGAAACCTTCTTGAGAATTATTATAAAGCTTTACACGTGACATTTACTTGTGTTATACATTATCATACGAAAAATATTTTGGTATATCTTTTTTGTCAGCATGCTCTATTACACTAAGCAATAACTGGGAATACACTATTAATCAACATTTTGTGTTTGCATAGCCTCATTCAACTTGAAACTTAATTGATGATAATAATTCCCTAATATATTCAGTTTCATGATTTTGGGAATTGCACCTTCAGTCTACCATATTACTTAGGTTACCATAACTTTTAAAACAACACCATAAAACCTTATAAAAAATCTCTTCTCATTATACTGTAAAACCAATACCATTAGTAGTATTAGATACACCAACTATTTGATTGAGGGCACTATGACCCCATTATTGATTTTAGTGAAACAGAATCCATTTTCACTCATCAATATAACAACCTAGATCTCAGAAAAAAAATAAATTTAAAAAAATGGATTTAAATTTATTGTATCAAGCAATGTGTCCTGTTTGTGTACCTCTCATAAATAGTTGCTACGTATCATATTATTGGAGGCAAGAACACAACTTTGCTCGGTACAACAAATTTGCATAAAAAGAACATCGGTTTGGAATATAAAAAGCCAATGAAGATCTTAATACCAACGGTCCAAAATAGGCTAAAAGGTTGGAAAAAAAAAAAAGATCACATTAATAATCTTAAGCTCCAAACAGAGACATTCCACCTTAGCAATTCAGTTAGATAAATTGAAAATTCCACTACGAAAGGAAAGTGAAAGCCGCAGGAGTGTGTATATATTATAACAATGCAGGGAGCAAGTAACGGGAAAAAAAATTAAAAATATAAAATGATCCTTTTATATTGATTTTTATAGGAAATGGGAACTCTTTGGACGGTTGAGATTAAAAAAATAAGGATCGAAAGGCGCTTACCACATACCAGTTACATTAATAATAATTAATCAGTTTTGAAATATAAAAAGCCAATGAGTGGTAATTAATAATAATATGTACTGAAATCTCAATGCCAATGGTCCAAATAGGATTACATTATAATAATCTTTTACGTTCTAAACCGAGACATCCATTCCCACCTTACAACTCAATTGCATAAATATCCGGCACTGGAAATCCCACCTAAAGCTGCAATGAAACATATATATTAAACAACGCAGTGAGCAAGTTACGGGAAAAATGAAAACAGAAAAGAAAAAAAAAAAACGATCCAAGGGCTCTTACAGTTGCCATGGCTCTCTAGACGTGTAAAGAAACATTGTCACCTCCGCTTCGCTCAAGCCTTCATGTTATTATGGCCCGATGTCGCTCCGAGTAACGGCCCCCAAAGTCACGAAAATGTTTGGAATTAAATATATCAAGATAACATGATGTCTCCTCACCCAATTCAGGTATACTTTCAAGGGATTCACAATCATGGTAAGTACAACACGTCCACTTCCTTATCTTCGATAGACCTTCAATGTCAGCTAGATGCGGGCAATTCGATATCCCCAATTTCAAAAGCTCCTTTAAGGAAGACAGATTGGATAGCCTCTCGAGGGATTTGCAATCGGCCAAGCACAGACGATTGAGCTGTTCGTGGCAATCAACCTTTAACTCTTTTAACCAGTAATTTTGAAGTGCTAAAGAGGACAGATTATTCAAGCTGGATAAGAGTTGCCAGTCAATAGGTGACTTGACATCGAACAAAGTTAAACTTTCAATGCTTGATGGAAGATGAGTCAGAGATTGTGGGTTGTAACAAGTTATCCCGAGTGTTTTGAGGCAAGAAAGGGAACTCAACTCAATTGGAGGTGTGATTAGATTGGGAGAAATCAACGTCAACTCCTTTAATCGGGGCAACTTCGCTAGCCATTTTACCCTAAGGGTTTGAACACCTAGTGATGAGGTCTCGAGAACACCATTACTGGTTCCATCCTCTAGTTCTAGTAGAACTAAATTAGTCATGTATGAAAGATCAGGTACCTGTTGCAGCTTCATCAATTGAAACTTCACTCTCAAATAAACTAAATTCATTGGAAGTCTAGATAATTCTTGGGGCTCTTTAATCCAATCCAAAGCAAGTGACTGGATATGAGAAAGCTGATTGATGGTTGATGGCACTCTGCTAATTTTAGTTCCAGATAATTGTAGGATACTCAAGCAGGATAATTTTCCAATTTCCTCAGGAAGATCGCTATCCAATTCCCTACATCCAAAAGCCTCTAATCTTTCGAGATTCTCCAGCTTTACTAGATCCTTTGGTAACATTTTTATTGTACTACCAGACACATCAATATGCCTTAACCTTTTAAGGTTTCCAATGGTTTCAGGTAACAGAGCTATTCTTGTCCCCTCTAAACACAATTTTTCCAATGATTCAAGGCTTCCGATGGTGTCTGGCAATTCTATTATTCCTGACCAGGATAAGTTCAACTCTTTTAGCACCATTAGTCTCCCAATAGAGCTTGGAAGGTACTCAAGCAAACGACATTCTACCAGACACAAAAGCTTCAGGTTCACTAGCTCCCCAATCGATGGATGCAATTCCTTAAGTCCAACATTCTTTATGATCAACTCTGTCAAAAACTCTAGACCACCTATTGAGTGTGATAGTAACTGTGGTCGTGCACATGGCCTAAGATTGTAATTATTATTGGAGATTTCCAAGAATTTTAGGTGCTTTAGCTTGTTGATGGACCTATCCATCCCTTCCAAATTTGAGCAGTCTTTGAGAATCAATCTCTCTAGCTGCAAGAATGTAGAGAAATCAAAGGTTTTCTTTAGACGTCTGCAATCTTCAAGATGGATAACTTTCAAATATTTGGCTTCCTGTTGAAGACATACATCACGTTACAGCAGAAGAGTGAAAATCACTTAATAGAATGTTAGACAAATGAGAGAGAAAAAAATGTGCACTAAGACAACTACCATGAAGATACCCCATCCAGCCCAATCTTCGTCAATTTGAGACCTTGAGAGTTTAAGAACAGCTAAGTTTTTGAGATTTAGGTTGGTTGCTTCAAATCTCAAAGGACAGTTTGTCCAAGATATCCATCTCAGCTGCTGGAAAAGATCTTTGAAGTCTCCCTCAAAGTTTCCCCCATGCAATTGGAGGTACTTTAAGTTGTCTGCTCTTGCAAATTCATCAGGTGCAAAATGACAGCCATCTAATTTCCCAAGTTCCAGTGCAATAACGCTTCACCTACCTAAATATTGGTAATTTAAATAGAAGATGTTAACTTTTAAAGATAGTAAGTTATGATTGGAAACTTGATGGAAGACAAAAGCTACAGTTATGGTGAAAATTTACCTTTTTTTTCCTCAATGCATCCAAAGCATATTTTGGAAACCATAGTCTGCTAGGTTCTGCTGGAAATCGGCTTCCTAAGGCTGATAGCTTTGGTTGAGCAATCATCCTTCCAAGATCTCTCAACTGATCATGCATCCATAACATGCCATCATCACGTACCTTAATCAGGGATCTTGGACAAGACTTGCGATATTATCATCTGGGTAGAAATCACAAGCCTCCCAAAAATAAAACCAATATATCTTCTCTTTATCATTAAAGAGACATGCAATATCCAAAAAAATCTGCTGTTGCTTGTCCTTTAATGCTCGGTAACTTATCATTAATGTTTCTTGGACATTCTTGTCAGGAGCCTCCTTTAGTTCCTCCAATGTAAACTTCCATATCCCAATGGCTTGGTTATAAAGAGAAGATCCTATGACCTCGAGTGCTAAGGGAAGTCCACCTGTACTAGCAACAATTTCAAATGATATTTCACGGTATTCAGGTGGTGGCAAGTCTGTTTCAAAGGCATGCTTACAAAAAAGTTTAAGAGAATGCCATTTATCCATCTCCTCCATTGCATAGAAAAAGTACTCTTTATCATCTTTGTTTGGCAAGAAGTCGATGTTCCTAGTCGTAATGATAATTCTACTTCGAGAACCAAACCAATAGGACTTTGCTGCTAATTTTAGGAGATGGTCTCGCTTCTCCACATCATCAAGGACAATAAGGACGTTTTTATCTCGCAACCTTGAACTAATTATGTCAATGCCATGATCAATATCAGATACTTTGATAAAATCAAGATTGAGAGTATCTAATAAAATCTTCTCTTGTAACTTTACCCAATCATCAACACTCTCTGATCGCCGAATATCTCTTAGAAAGCATCCAGCATCAAAACGGGAAGATATCTTCTTGAATACAGCTTCAGCAAGAGTCGTTTTTCCGATTCCGCCCATGCCATGTATCACAATAAATCGACTCCAGGTAATCCTTCTTCTAACAACTTGTAATATCTTCCACCGGCTTATCAATCCCAACCAAGCGATCAGACACACCAGTAACAACTTCATGTGTGTGAGCCTTGTAAAAACCTCTTTTTTGATAAGTTCAGTAAGATCACTTAGGCTGTCAAAAGTATGAACCAAAAGATACATATTTCAGTTTTAAGTTAGGTGTTAAAAGAATGACCTAAAAGGGCCTAGATTAATCGCTAGGTGAAAAATATAAAACATTACCCGTGATCCTTCAAGTTCCATCCCTTAATTGTGGCGACTTTTTTAAGCGCATCTTCCCATGGCTTTACAGCAACATCACCGAGCTTCTTCTTATGCTTTGCAGGGCAGTGGTGTACACTTGTGATCGAAGCTTGACGTCTCTACTAACGTCAACGTCGACGAAGATGGGAAAAATCACTTTTTTTGTGTCGATGCTCGATGTTTCCCAACAATCTATCATCTTGGCAAGTTCACGGAGGCACCACTTGCTGGAAGCATAGTCCTTAGTGAAAATAGGGATGTAGATTTTTGAGTTGGTTATAGCTCCTAACAGCTCTCCTTCAATTACCTCCCTTTCTGCATCTTTTCATCATCTCGAAACACGCGAATTCCGGCACGTGTTAGGCTTTTATAAAGAACATCAGCAACAGTGTAGCGGCTGTCAGGTCCACGAAAACTGAGGAACACCTCAAAGTCCCTGTCTGATTCGATGTTAGGATTATGGGGGTATTGCTTTTTCCTTCGTGAGAATAGCCAGAGGGTCGACAAGAGTATCGTGGAAACAAGAATAAGGAGAGGATTCATAGTTCAAACTTGGGAGGGAGCTATACAAGTTACAAGGCAAGAATGTCTATGAGAACAGCAGAAGAAATGGTGACAATTAATAGTCTATAGGTAAATGGCCATTTGCAATTTCCAGGAAGATTCCCGCTGGGCTTTTTACTAGTCAATGTTAGTTTTTTTCCATGAAATGTCCTGGCAAGGGGACCCAGATCATGTGATAATTTCATAGAAAATACGTTCTACTTTGTCTCTTGCTTTGGCCTACTTCATAGGAGGCCCCGTTAATGCCTAGACTTTCTTATTAAAACAAAGATAACATATCATCATAATAATTCTGACCACTGTAACGCATTTTGCATTGGACTGATGGCCCAGTTTGCTTTGCACGTCACGCTGCAGTGCACATCATTTCATCTTGGCAAAATGACCTCACAATGCTACCTTCGCAGCTTTAATTTGAAATTTTAACTTTTGACTATAGAGGAAAATTGAAAGTGATTTCCAAGACAGGATCAGTTCTTGGTCATTGACATAGAATTTAGAAGCTGAAATTTAAAACATTTGTTTTTTTTTAAATTAAATAAATTAACCTTTTTTTAAAATCAGATCTTTTTTGTTTTTTGGAAAAAATTCAACCCAAAATTGTGCTTCCAAAATTTATAATCAATATTACATAATTTAATTAAAATTAATAGACACACTAAAAATTAAAAAAAAAGAAGAAGATAAAACTAAGTAAACAAACTATAATGATTTGACTCCAAATTTTAAACACATGGATACTTCCAGGACAATATTACTATTATTCCTACCCACAGGCCCAAGTCGTTAGCTGTATATATAATTTTTTTAACTTCACCATATCTAACTGAGGTAAGGTTTGACGTCCCCCTTCGATGCATATTGTATTACCAGAAATTTAGATGAATGTGTTATAATTTTTCGTATACGAGAATCTACCGCTTGCTTTAATATCGCGTGGGATTCACGTGTGACTACTTTTTATTTTGTTTAGTTTTGCTTTTTTGTGTTTTAATTGGCAGGCTTAAATTGTATTGGAGGAATAGTATGTGAATTTCATATAAAATAACAAAAGAAAATATATATATATATATATATATATTAGATCACAAAATGGGTTACTAGAGTATTAATACTTTTTACTTTTTTTTTTAAAAGATGCATTTTATTAAACAAAATAAAACTACATCAATAAATAGATCAATACAAAAGAATTGATTGTTAAAAAGTTAGTAATTCAATGAGCATATCTCTCAAAGTATCAAAATATATTTTAAGTCCACTTATTCTAAAATACTAGTGACAAGTAATATTATATGATCCCATAATCTTCAATCTAATCATTTCTAGAGAAATGAACCTATAGTGGTGGAATAATTATTCTTATAGCAATGATTGTGTGAATGACCAATAAATTCAATGGGTCCAAGATTATAAATGGTTGATGTAAAAATGTTGATATTACTTGTGATGAAGATTTAAGAAAAGAAAAGTCAACACTAAGCGGCATAATTGCAATGTCCCTAGGGATTTTTTTTGTTCTAGGAGGAGAGGTTAGTCTATTAATATAGGATTGAACACTTAACAAAATTTTGTTTTACGTGCAATATTTCATCAATTTCTTTCCAATATACCTAGTTTTGTAATTTGATTTATATGACAAAAGTAAAAAGATAGTTGTTAAACGTAAGAGTGAAATATATTATAAATATGAAAATTTGGTATCTAACATTTACGTAAAAATTTGATTTAGTATATGAATTTTAAAGTAATCAATTCTATCTTCTATCAAAAAATTTATGATTATTTTTACCAACTCACTAATATTGTTTATTTTGTTTTTAGATGTGAAAGAGGTTGTGTGTTAGACAATGATACGGGAAGTTGTATAAAATTAACGATAGACTTCCTTTTCCTTGTTGATGAACAGAGCAAACAATGTAAATAAACTAGTAAAAATAGCAAAAAAAAGAAAAATTAATAATTAAGTATTAAATCGACAATTTTAAAGTTTATGTATCAAATTAAATTTTCTTGTAAAATTCAAGTACCATATTATTCATTTTCCCCAAAAATACCTTAGTTTTTCTACATATTGTTTTTTCAAAAAAAAATATTTTACAACCTATATTAAATAAAAATAATAATAAGTCAAAGTAGGTACATTGTCTTGAATTGAAAAAATAAATAAATAAAAATATAGGTCTTGAAAGAAAAATTAAAAGGTAGAAGTCTTGAAACAAAACAAGTATGAAAAATTTTGGTCCTAACATAATTTTGTTAGGTTTTTAATTTTAAGATTTTTAATTTTATTTTTTTATTCTCATTTTTAAATCTAATTTTAATGATCTTGAAGAGTGATAAAGAATCTACTTGATAAATTTAATAGCATGGGAGTGGTTCGAATTAAGATTAAGCCATCTACCACAAGCAAGTTCAAACAGGATCTACTGATATCGATGGGTTTGAGTGTGGATCCACATATTCAAGCTGAGTGTCGGGTTAAGGCTATGGCCCGATTCAACCTATCTTTAAAAATAAAAGGAAAAAATGAAAAAAATTATTAAAAAAATTAAACAAAAAAATACATGTAGATAATATTTAAAATTTCAAATATTTTCATGTGAGTAGTAACTAAATATTTTATATAACATTTAATATATTGTTACTATTAAAACAAAAAAATAATTTTATAATATATTTGGTTTTGTTTATATGAAGTTCTATATAAATTTAAATTTCCGTTTCATGATTAATTCTCATTCCACGATGTAGGATTAGTTTTTGCCTTCAATTTTTTTTCATTTTCTAGAACTTTTTGTAGTCTCAAAAATCTAAGCAACATGCATACAATTAAAGTTGAATATAACTATGTTAAATAAACACACATTTTAACAATTTTTTATAGTTGGGATAAAAGTCAACAAAGTTTATATCAAATCCTAGTGTTTAAATTCGGTAATTCCGTGTTCTCAACCTTAGAACAATAAAATTATGATAATCGTAGGATATAGTTTGTAATAATATAAGAAAACTTAAAAAGATCAGACTCATCAAAATTTAGTTCTTTCCGAACCAAAAGGGATCAATTCTCGAAAAACATGTTCGAGGCTGGGAATAGTAAAAATATTCTAATGACACCATTAGACCATAATAATATGAGGAATCTAAAAATATCATTTTTATATTTTTTTCAGTAGCTAAAAATATTATTTCGCACTTTTACCATACTTTCTTTACTACCGATATTAATTTGTCTTGTCTATTATTCATTATTATTCACCTATCTCTATTTTTTCTTACTACCTATGCACCTATTACTTATATTTTTCATTTCTAATACAACTTTATATCACTCACATCTCACATCTTAATCACTTTTCATTATAAAAAATACAAAATAAATTATACTCTCTCTCCCCCTCAAGCAAACTGGCGCACAACACTACATACATCGAATTTTTTTCTTTTTCATTTTATTTAATTACAACTAATTTCCCCCATAAATCTCTATAAATACCCCATCTTTCTCCATTTCTTTCATACAATTTATTTTTTTTACCAAAACTCTCCCAAAATATCTTATAAAATTCCTCTCCATCTCTCTTCTCTTCACAAAACTACTGCATACATGTTCCTACAACCAGCTCTCTTCTTCTTCAACAAATACATAATCTTATGTAAAACTTCTCATTTTTATTCTTCATGTCATGTAATTTAATATGACCATAGTGTATATTTACTAAACCAATGAGTTATGGAAGTAATAATACGTTCATGTTTTGTTCTTATTCATGACTAAATTTTATTATGTTATTATGTTACTATATTGATATTATTGCTCATAACCTAATTATATATATATATTATTATGCATATGTATATGTATATGTATATGTATATCTATATCTATATATTTTCTAGAGCATAACACTAATCTAACATTTTACTAGCATGCTATTACTCTTATGCACTTATTATGCTTTTTCTTTTCCTTTTTTTTTTAAACTAATCAATTCTTAGTTCCAGGATGCCTTGATAAAGCTAAGGCTCTCAATACTTGATCTTATTATTATGCTTCTCATATCTCTTTCTATCTTATTATTTAGTATTCTTCTCTTTCTCATAACTATATATTTATATTCATGCATAACCATATTGATACTGTCTCAACAAAAATGTAAAAGAATTTTTCTTAAATAAAGAAAAATAAGATTAAACTCTATTTTAGAATGGATTTTTGTCACTTAGCAAGGATTTTCCATCAAAGACTTAGAGATTGTTTTTAATAAATTCTTTTCAAAAACTTAGATAGACTCATCATGAATTTTTAAAGTATTAATGATAAAGATTTCTTCAAGGATATAGCTAAATGAATACATGCTTTCATTTCAAGATGGTAATATGAAAATTTTGGTTTAAAATTTTAATGTTGATAACTCTTTACTATACAAATTTTTCATAAAAACTTATTTATAAGAATATTTATCAACTTCATAGTGAACACCAAGAACTAGACAAGTTATCAAAGTTAATATAAAATCCACTCACTAGTTTATAAACCCATTTAGAGAAATAAAATTGGCCAAGAAAAGGAGTTTTAAAAATGATAAACTTATTTTCTAAGAAATAGACGAACATAAATATGGAGAGAAAATATACATGTAATACAACTCGAGACATTAGAGACTATCAACAACTTAGTAAAATTTTTTAAAACTCTATTATTCAATCACCAGAAATAAAATTTGTAAACACCTTAAAGAACCAAATTTTATTTGAAAAATTAATTTATCATTGATGAATTAGGGAATATAAAAAAATAAAATACTTATTTATAATAACCCAAGAGTTCATAGTTTCTATTCCAATAACTTAAAGAAAAATTTGACAAAATCCAATTTTTCAAACCCATAAGAGAAGTTGTTTTACGAAAAATAATTGTTGATACAACACCAATAGCATCATCCATAAAATGAGTCTATTTATGTATCAAAAAGATTTTTCCTACCATATACATATCTATATTTTTTCTTAAATATCTTTGGGTCAAGAAAAGTTTCAAAATTTGTGTTGTCAACTGCTGGAAAATTCATGGTGATTCTGTACCGAACCATTTTGGGACCCAAATAACATTTTATGATAAAATAACCTTAAAAATAGATAGATCTTTTCGCGTGGGTAAAAAATGACATATAATATGCAAATTTCTGAGTTAAAATGAGTAAGTTATGACCATTTTAAGTTTGAATTTCCACTAATCCAAATTTTACCGCAAATAGAAGATAGAGTTAGAAAATTTAAGTAGAAATTCTATGAAATACTCATCTTTGATATTTCTTTTGCCTAGGAACCGAGGTGGGCAACATGTGTTATCCCAAAGACTACTTTGACTAGGGGAACTATCATCAAGTCATGGCCGAGCGAGTTTACTTTCCCTATTTTTCATACTCATGCATTATGCTTGTAGTTTAGTAGCAATAGAAATAGGAAAAAGATAAAATGAAAAAATGCATGTGATTCATAATGATTGGTGAATTCATGTTAAACATATCGAGTCTTGAATTGTTTATAATAAATCGTATGCTTTACTACCATGTTAAAGTGTCTAAATATTATATGATTATCCTTAAAATAATAACTAAATGCTAGACTCTTAATAAAATTGAATCATGCACTTCACGAATCGAGTCACATTACGTTCGCTATTATACATTTGGTGAGAAAAGTGTATAATAGTGGTGATCGGCATAAACGGTAGTATCTGCATGTGAGTAGTAGCCAGCAAGATCTACATGTTTGTGGTGGCGAATAGTAGCCGGTAAAAACTATCAAATTTATTTGTTGGATGTAATTGGTCTGTATAACCAACCCTGAATAAATGGCATAAATTCATTCAACATATGGTTCCTGGAAAACCATATGTCTTGTATGCTCATGTGTTTGTTGCATCTAACTTGCTTGAATAATTAAACGTGTTTGATATCTTTTGTTCCGAATATAAATCAAGAATGTTCTCACTAAACTAGTAACACTTACATCCTATAGACTTTCTTATGCGCAGGATCATGTGCTTTTGTATCCACAATTTCTGTTTATCCGCGTAAGTCATCTTTTGGGAGCTTTTGGGAGGAATGCAATCATAGACCTAGATCAGACTTCCTTTAAAATCTTTTGATGAAGTTATTTAAGTTTTATTGTAAAGACTTAGAATTTATGATTTGATCCTTGGAGATTTTAGCAGGGCGAATGCCCCTAAGGCTTTTGTAATGAACTTACAAATTATATGAAGTGGGTTAATATTTATCTAGATTCTTGCATGCTTTGTATTACTCCCTCAAACTACATTTCCCACCGGCATCTCCTATTATCATGTTGTGCACCTTACATATGATATCAAGACTTTTGCGTGACTAAAGTAGTCATTCTTAAGTCTTAGTATCGTATGTAGAGGACTACCAAGTCTAAGGTACCATTTGGGGTGTGACAGACTCATTTGCAACCCTAATATCACAAGTGTGGTTCTAGATTAAAAAAGAAAAATTGAACCCTCAAATCAATGGGTCCAAATGAAAAGGATGATTCCTACCTTATATTAATGTTCAAACATATTATCCAATTCAAACACAAGTCATTTCAATTAAAGTCTAGTAGGAATGGACACTATACGTTTGAAAATTCAGTTACAATGATCACATGTGTACAACATAACTATCGTGCTACATGTGATATAGGAAAACAACATGTACAGGGATGATAAGGAGAGAAGTGTGTAGGAAGGGGAGCAATCAAACTCAATAGACTTAAACACACATGTGACAGACGATGGAGCTAAACCATGTCACCTTAGCTTAGAAAATTAAGTAAAAATCAAAATTAGGCTTGAAAACTTTTGGATCAAATCTAGTTAAGTATAGACACCCAACTAGCATAATTTAACTTTTATTAGGAATGGCATAGTATGTTCCTATCAACTGGAATTTGGTCATTATAGCTTATTCTTTGATTAGTATCAAAACATTTTGGATGAATAAAGGAATTGTGTAAAAAGATCGAAGAAGGTAAGATTTTGAGTATTACGCATTTTTGCTAAATAGCAAGACATGCAGTGGCAGCCTTTGAATTTGGGCATTAAATTTAGTTTCTCTTGTCTAATACTTGAAAAGAAAAATGCTAAGTTCATTCATTTTTTCAATTTTTCTTGACCTAACACATGTTTAGCATTTTCGTAGTGAAATAAAACCAACATTTAACCCACTTCACTGGTCTTTATGAATTTTTTAATTGAGTAGCCTAAGTGCCTGAACTGATGTCATCTAGGTTGAGTTTGGTTCTAGCCCAGTCCTTAATGGTATTGAAGATAACGATATAGACTTGCAACATGATAAAAAAGATATTATATGTTCTTTAATAGGATAAGAAAATTCATATACAGGTAGTTATCGTAGATTTTTTTGTATGAATATTGTGTCAATAAAAACATAAAACAAGTTAAACTATTCAAAATAGTGAGTAAAACATATCAAGATGATATTTGTATTTCACACGAAATAACAATAAGTTAAATGGCTAATTGTTGTTACACTTAATTACTATTATGTAGATTCATCATTACTACATCTATTTCTAAACCATATGAAATGAAAATGAAACAACAAATCAATCATACTAATCTAATATAATTTAAAAGTTGAAAGGATTGAAAGCAATTTGGATATAGAATATATGAGAACATATATATATATATACATAAATAAACAAAATATAAAAATTAAGGTATAACGACCTAAACTAATGATTATTTACAACCTATTGCATGTTTACAATTGAACATAGTAGGGATGCTAAAGGCTTGAAATCTTCTAATGCCCATATCAAATAATCATCAAACTCCAAACACATATACATAATATTGACTCAAAATCAATATATATACAGCAATCAACTCCATAAAAACATTAAAACAGCCACAAACACACATAGAAATAATATTAGATGGCTTAGAAAGCTCATCAACCAGACTAATACTATCTACGACAAGACAACTAAAGGATTCATATCATATATATCATAACACACTAACAATCCGTTCACTTGATATGAATAGTTTATTCTTCTTCATTCGCCATAAAGTCATTATTACGTTGTTTACTTGAGGAGAATGATAATTTATAATGAGTTGCTATTATGTAAAATAATGAATAGCAATGCATATCTTGATACTCATAAATTTCCATACATTTTTAAACTTTATTATAAATGCTATTATATTAAAATATCACTTATAAAATTTTCCTTAGTTTTTCGTAAGGCAGTATAAATATTTTACTTGTTTTACTTTTTGTAATAAGTGAACATTGGAATAGCCATTATAACTCTAAGATATTCCAGTTGAATTGGCATTTCATTCTCCTTATATTCCATATGGCAAAGTGAACGAGCCATAATCTATAAAAGTTTTAACTATGAACATATACATATTATGAGTCCCTCTCTCTAAAGACTAGCAAAGTAGCCAATTGGATAACTTTGTCCACCAGCATCCTTTTCGTAGTCCACTATAATTTTGTATATAGAAAAACAAACATTATAGGAGAATCGCTTATACTTGAAAAAAATGAAATAAATAAGCCAAAGCATAATATTGTATACTATAAATACATGTGCATGAATAATCAATTACAAATTCATATACATGTATAATTTACTCCAACAAAAATTAAAAGGGATAGCTCAGTACTTCTACTGTGATTCACACATAAGTATATACACACACATACATACCAGATATCCAATACTCTCCAATAACCATAACGTTGAAACCACCTAAATCTACGCCAATAATTTCCAAATGCAACTCTACTCGAGACAAGGTCATATAAGGACCATCGGATTACCAGCTAATATATTAGTAGCCACACTTAAAAGCAACAAGCAATTCTTATAGTAAGATAGTTAACTAATTAGTTTATAATTCTATTCTAAGTAAACACAAGTGGAAACAATTAATGCACATACTTGAAAGGTCAACTCGAAGCGTAATTAAAGATATAAAATTCCTACTACTAAAATAAAAAAGTAATTAAAAAGGCATTCAAGATCATCTGACATCCGTTAAGTTCCCTCTTGCATATTTGTCTTAGATACTTCTACACAAACTAACTTATGGTCATTGATTGATTATTTGATATATAAACTTAAGTAAGATGTTATATCTAGACATAAGAAAGTAGTAATTCTTAAGAACTTAGGAATCTAGATAACCTTAGGAGTACATTTCGTTTCATGACAAAATATTGAGATTGGTATTGTTATATGCAATTAAGTGTTTCCAATAAAATTGGGTTTTTAATTCCAGATACTATATCAGGTACATCATTACCTTGTTTATTGTTTATACTTGTTAGGTATTATTATTTGAAATGAACTAAACAATATCAAACATTAATTATTTGTTGCATGTGCTTGGTTGAGTCTCGTAAAAAGAAGTACTGGTTTATTAGTACAATGCTCTGATGATTTGTGCATGTCGTTGTCCTAAGTAAAGTTACACACAGAGGATTTCGATGGACTAAGAGTTGTACGAGTATAGTATCCAGGGTGTTGGGAAATACTAAACACCAATATATACAAGTATCTCATATATATATATATATATATTTTTTGTTATGGAGTCGTGAGTTACTTCGAGTTTAGGATTAGGCGCTGTCGAGCCTGAATTTTGTCCTTTTCTTCTAAAGGTCCGATTTGTATCAAACCCGACCCATTTGACACGAAATACTCAATAAAGAACCAGTAGAGTTATCATAAAAAGTTCGTATTTTGAAAAGTAATTTGATTGGAGTCACCATCGACTAAGGCTAGAAAAAAGTGAATTAGAAAACCAAATGGGTGGTTTGGATTTGGTTTCCAATTTGGCCACTAGTCTACGTGAAAAACCATAAATCGATGGATCCGGAGGCTACTATTTTAAAACCTAAACGATTATCTAGGTTTTGGGTGGCTTTAGAAATTTTAAAGATATGGGCCAAAAGGAGTTAATTTTGGATTTTTCAACTTTTTAATTTTTTAGTCTTTTTTGAAAAAGGGTTTTTATATTTACAAAAATATTTTTTTAAAAAAAGATCCTAAAAGCTTTTTTTTTTGTGACCATCCCGCAGGTGCCTATGTATCAACTAAAAATCAGGTCCCTGTAGTTTGTTTTGATTTTTGTAAAATTTTCAATTTGTTTGCTTTTTTTAATTATGAAAATCTACCAAGTTTAAGTGATTCACATTTTGATTTTTTTTTAATTTCTAAAGAAATCTATATTTTTTCATCTTTTGTTTTTGAAAACTCCTAAAAAAAAAACTATTTTTGGAAAAGCCCATTTATTTTTGTTTTTGGTATTTTTAGAAAATAGCTAAGTGATATTATACATGGGCTAGGAAAATATTTTTTTAATAATTTAATATTATACTAAATATATATTATAAAGGGCAAAAGAGAATTTTTGTTGATTTTGTAAATTTTTTAATTTTGATAAAAATAAAAGAAATAATTAATAATAATAAATTATATCAAAAGTTACCAAATGACAAACATCAAATTTAGCATAGATTATCTAAAAGAGATCTAAAAGATACTATACTCATATTTTTTTTAATAACATTATACTAAATACATGCATAGAAAGAAGGTAAAAGGGAAAAAAATTGATTTTATAAGAATTTTCTTTTTTAATTTTTTTGATAAAATAAATAAATAAAAATATTTACAAGAATGATTTTCTATATCGATCATTCATATCGTAAGTATGTATCAAATTCAGCATATATCATCAGAAATCTAAAAGGAAATAATCCTAAAACTATACTCAATTTTTTTTTTTTCATAATTTAACCTAAAGTCTTATTTACCAATTATGTTAAACCTATATCATAAAATTTTATTTAAATATTATATTAATATGGTATGCATATCAGATATCTACACATACACATATATAATTTTTATTTTCATTTTCTTTATTATTTTTTTATATTTCTTATTGCAAGTTCATATAATAATTATAATAAACAACAAAACAACAACAACAACAATAATAATAAAAAAACAACGACAACGAAACAACAACATAAATCAAATGAGAACCCAAGGGTACTAATTAATTCAAACCTGGCGTTGTGTTGATCAGCTTCGGGTCCAACGAGTTCGAGTGGTGGTTTTCGGATATGGTAGTGGTGTTGAGAAGTGGTGGTGATCCTAGACAAGTTGGTGGCAGATTGGGTTGGTGGTGTTGATCTGGATTGGGATGGTGCAAGTGGTATGGCTGGGGGTTTAAGTGGTGTTGGTTGTAAGGTCGATTTCTAATTTTTGGGTTTAGGTTGATGAGAGGTGATGCGACCATGGTGGATGGCTTTGCGAGGTTGGAAACTAATGTGGTGGTTCTGGGGTTAGTGAAGACAGTGGTTGTTGGACTGGTGGCAGAATGGAAGTGTTCCGAAGTGAAGGGTTAGGTCTTTTTCTAACTGGATCTCTCTGGTTTTTCTTGTCCTTAAGTTCGGATCTCTCTAGTTTTTTTTTTGTTAGTTTTTTTTCGAACTTGCTTTGCATGGAGGAGATCGGGTTTCTATTTATAGAAGTTGGGGAAGGAAATGGAGGGGCGAGTGGTAAACGTAACCATTAATGGCTGTTACGAAGCTTAAACATGGCCATTAATAACAACCATTAATGGTCGAGGGTTTCGAAGCTTCGAAAGGTCGAAAATCGGGAGTCAAAAATTTCACACCAAAGCATCTGATTTAAACACATTAAAAAGCCACATTTAAAACTAAAAGACTGATCTTCCTTGCAAAAATTGAGCTTGAAATGATCTCATTCGAGCTCTAATGAGCCTCAAAGCTTTAATAATGGTGGATGGGGAGTTGGGGACGATGATGCATGTGTGACACATGTGCACGTCTCCCTAGGCACGTGAGCGAGTTGCTAGCGTGTGCATTGCACACACCAAAATAAAACTCTCTTATGTGCACTCCAGTCGGATCGAACTTTGGCCTTTTACCTCTCACACACAAGCCTTGGACCAACTGAGCTAAGGTCATTCTTGTTAATATGCTCATTCAAAATGATCTTGAATTATTTAATTCAGGCCGAATGTAATTTTCATGAAAATAGGCCAAAATCGATACGGGTCAAAGATCCAAATTAACTTCTAAATGCAACCCAAAATATTATAAGACCAATAATAAGCCCTTTATTTTATTCTCTTTTTTCATTATATATGTTTTATTTTTTCATTTTTCCATTTTTTCATTTTAATTTAAAAGTTTATTACTAAAAAGATAGGGTTTTTTGAATTTTTAAATTTTATATTCTTATATTCTTTTTTAATTTTGTATTTTGTATTTTTTTGTTAATTTTCAATTTTTATTGTATTTCTTTTCTTTTTACAATTTTTATGATTTTATGATTTTTGAATTTTTTTTTATATTTTAAAAAGGGACAAAAATGGGGTGTCAATAGGTATGAATAGCCTAGGTTATGTTGGTTGATAGTTAAAGTTGCGGATATCAAAATTGTGATTGTTTCATTAATGCTATGATGTGAATGATGTGTGCGATGGTCGTCCATGCGTGTGTGTTTGCGTTTTTGGTATACTAGGCTCTAGCTTAATCCTTTTTAATTTTTTTTTTTTTGGAACAGGTGATGAACTAGTGGTTTTTTATTTGATTGGTTATACATTTACATGGACTACGGGAAAGACGATAGTGGAGCGACTTTTCCAGCTGATTATTAGATAAATATAAATTTGATACAACTAGAGTTGTAGACTCCTGAAGTTTATATAGTTACTATGGTTCTTTTATATTATAAAACTTTTCATATGATGTTTCTAAGTTGGATTTAAGTTGGTGCTTGGTTTATGCTAATTTAGTTTTTAGATGTTTTCATTAATGACGTTAATGGATATGATGAAATCTTATTTAATGTGAGATATTAGAGTTATATTTGGTTTTTGTGGTTTAGCAGGATCTAAGCTTTAGTGTGTCCACTTCTAGTAAGGACACGTGGTGAACCAATAACGTACTAAGTTTAGGGCATTAAATTTGTTTTATCTCAATTTCAACGTTTTGATATAAAGAGAAAATTATCGAAATAAGGATAAATTGCATGAACCTCTCTGAAAGCTTTAGAAATGGCATAAACCCCCAGGTTTTTTAAAAGTCAGCATGTACACTTCCTAAAAACAAGTAAATTGCATAGACCCTCATTTTTTTTTTCTAAAAGTCAACACTTGTACCCTAAAAAATTAACGCGATAATAATATGTAATTTTTTTATTTAGTTCTTATGTATCATTACATAAAATATATTTAAATAATAAATTTCGAAAAATATTAAAAAATTTATTATCATTATTTTTGTAGAGTTAATTTTTTAGAAAAAGAAAAAAAGACAAAGATAATTGTTGTTTTCTTCTTCTAGAATTGCACTTTAGCATGAAAGAAATATATTAGAAATGTTTTTTATTGAATTAAAATATACCTAATGACATTATTTTTCACTAAGAATGTTTTTTGTTAGAGTTGCGCTTTAGATGCAAGTTTGAAGGGAAAAAAAGAAATAAAAAAAAATTTTACATTCTTTAATATTTAAATTTTAAAATATCTTTTGAAACATTTATTAGTAAAACATATTATATGTAATGACACGTTAGAACCAAATAAACAAAATTTATGCAGTATCATCATGTTAGTCTCTAGGAGTGTAATGTTGACTTTTGAAGAAATTGGAGGTCCATACAATTTTAAAAGATTTTAGGAGAGGTTAGTGCAATTTACTTGTTTTTAAAGGGTATATGTGCCGACTTTTAACGAACCTGGAGGTCTATGCATTTTCTAAAGTTTTCGTAGGAGATCATTGGTATTTACCCTAGAAAGAATTTAAATGTGTTTCATGGGTACTAAAAGAGAATTTTACATATATACTTATAGGACATAATATAGTATTAAATATAAAAAAAAATATTATATAAAAACATCATAAAGTCACAAGTAACCTAACCTTGACCGCATTTGCCAAACCATATTTCATAATTCCTTCAATCCCATATAATATATTTATCTTGGAATCCACACGCTTTTCATTTACTAAACTGATTTTTGTAAATTAATTTACAAGCTTGTTGACTTTTACAATTCTTTATCACCTTCAAACTAAGTTCCATGTTTCTCTTGCTCTATTTTTTTTTTTTTTGTAAATTGATTTACAAGCTTAGTTTTTTGTAACTAAACTCTTTAGGACTGCTAGCACCTCAGCTTTAAAGCTCTTTTTTGTTCTTGTGTCCCTCTCTCCTTAAAGTAATATAATCGAACACAATAGAACACAAAAGAATGCAGGCCAGCAATCCTGAACCCTATACATGATATTGATCTTTCCCTTGTTGATTTGCTACTAATGTCATTGTCTTGCAAAGCATAAGTACAACTCTATTTTGCTCTTTTCTTTCATTGTCCTATTCAATTTTTTGATCCACTAGATGCCAATAACAAGAACAATAGTAGGGCAACTTTAGACACTTTTATTGTACAAATTCCAAGCACAATTTCCACTGACCAACAGCCTAACCAGAATACTCAACTGGTTTCCATACATTTGACCTTAAATCTAAAGCCAATGCATTAATATCTACTTTAGTCATCACCTAGATTTCCATAAAGTCACACGATGGAATGAAAAATTTTTATACAATTTTAATTTCAATACGTTTTTGGATTTTGAATCTAAGATTAAATGTGGATTCTTCAATTTCACAAGAATAATTTCAATTTTTAAAGAAAATGAAAGAGGAAAAACATGGGGTGGATATAAGGAGAAGGACTTTCAGCTTCTTATTCCTCAGCTCTCTTCTCGACTCTCTCTCCTTAGCTCTCTTGTTATTTTCACTTTCTACCCTCTCTCTAAAATGGCAACCAATCACCGCACTAGCACTTTTGCTCTACTCGAATCCTACCATCGTCATAACCTATACACCACCTTAAACCTTCATGTACAATTCCCATTCATCATCACCAACCTTCAAAAAACACTACGATCAACACCACAAACCATCTAATGCCTTCAACCATTATAGAGTTGTCAACACTTCTAAACACACCATCGCAGATGCCCTAACTTCCACTACCCAAATACCATATCGCCAACCCATCATCATTAGAACCCACTTCACTACTGGACCCAACCATCCTCCCCACCACTTAAACCACGCACCACCAACGACATCAACACCACACCCAATAAGAGATCACATGATTCCACATTCATTGGTACTAAAAACCAATCATCTAAGAAGGGATTAACTACAAGATGTTTTATGGTATTAAAAAACACATAAACACTAAAAATGTTTTTACCTAATCTGCCTTCTTTTTTGTTAAAAGAATAGTACCTTGGTTTAACACTCTTTGTTCATGCCATGTTGGAATGGTTACCTTGGTTGAAAATTCTTTTG
The DNA here is from genome assembly GCA_024138025.1 of Combretum micranthum. NCBI lineage: Eukaryota > Viridiplantae > Streptophyta > Magnoliopsida > Myrtales > Combretaceae > Combretum > Combretum micranthum. The sequence continues at coordinate 316,566 of JAMXBD010000001.1, forward strand.
GAAACCTACATAACAATTATTGAAGTTTTATTAAACAACTCAAAGTTAGGGAATCTTTAGGTGCTAAAATGAAAAATAAGAATAGAAAGAAGGGGCAAAATGACAATGTCTTGACCTTGGTACATAACTAGTTAAAACGAAAAGCAATCCAAACAAACCCAAACAGAAATCACAATGTGCATACCTCTAATCTCAACTCCAAACATGATGGACACCAATGGCAAGAATTTATGAAAGTAACATTTCTCTTTATAGAGGCTAAGGTTTAGAAATTTGGGAGAGTTTGATATAGACAAATGAGGGAATGAAAAGTGAAAAGAAAGAAAGAGAGAGAGGAGAGGCAAGGTTTTTTTTTTTTTTTTTATTCTAATATATTTGGTTATTTGTTTCATTAAACTACATGGTTTTATTAGAAACATAATAAAAGAATACTATTAGAGATGGATTAAATCTGTCTCTGAATGCCATGTGCACTTGTCTGCATATTACTAAATCAGAGAGAGATTTAATTTGTCTCTAAAAGTATACATGTGTTATTTTAATTTTAGAGAAAAATTTGAGACAGAATTTTAAAAACAAAATATAGCGCCAAAGAAATTTCTCCTTCCTGCTATAATCAGAGATAGATTTGCAACAATCATAATTTTCTTGCAAATCTATCGACAGTCTATCGCAGATTCCATTTTTAAAACGTAAATACACTACATAAATATCTCCTTTATATTTAATCGCAAATGCATCGCAATTTTGATGCTCATTAAATTATTTAGAGATAGAAATATTTCATCGCAGAATTTTTGTTTCTAAAAGCCAATTTTCTTGTAGTGTTTTACCAACTTCCCTCTCAAAAACACAAGGCTTCCTAACAATTCTTTAAAATTTAAGCTTGTTCCATCACCTTTAATGTATCAAAGATTCTTAGCATATTTTCTTAAGAAATAACTACGCTTAAAGAGGATAAATGGCAGATGGAAAAGAGAAGAAAAAGGTTATTTAAGGTATTTAAGAGTAACATTTTGAAATTTGAAGTCTAAAAGGAAAATCCCTTTATTTGTTAATCTTTTACGAAAATTCCCTTCTATATATATTTATTTAGTTAGGATGTTTCGAAAAGAATAAACAAGTGTAAGGTCCTAATTTTGCATACTTTAATATATGTAAAAATTGGAGCTTATGACACGTTTGGTTGATGGGATGGATCTAGGTTAGAATAAAATTACAATTTTTAAAAATAGAATAGAGAAGTAATAGTTATTTTTTATTGTTTATTTAAAAGATCTCATGGATAGGTATGGAAATATGTTTGACAAGTTTAATAGAATAGTTATTCTTTTGATCCTGTAAAGGAATTGCAATTCCTCATATTGTAATAATAATAAAATAATTTTATAGAATAACAATGTTTTTCAACCATAGGTAAAATTATATTTATAAAGAAGGAAGAGTTTATTTATTTAAACCTTATAAAGTTTACTAAACATGTCAAATAACTGACCATTAATAAGCTCTTGATGAATATTAGTGACAAATAGACTATAGAGAAGGTCTCTTTCTATATTGTGTAAGAGTATTCAATGATGAATGGAATAATGTAAGAAAAGGATATATATATATATATATATATAGCATGTAGGACATCCTTACTGCTTTTTATCTTTGTTTTAAGGATAATGATAAAAATAGTATTTGAACTTTCAAGAAAAAAAAATTAGATACTTAAAGTTTGGTTTTGAACAATTGGATGCTTTATACTTGAAGTTTAGCTTTGACAATTTTAATACATAAACAAACTTTTCATAGACTTTTGTCATGCCTTATTTCACTTGCTTCAGTATTAAAAAAAAATCAACGAAAACTTTATTTTGTACCAAATTATTCAAAATCAAATTTAAAATACCAATAATTTTATTATTATTATTATTTTACAAAAAATTAGGTATCATTTTCATTATTAACCGTTGTTTTAGTATCGTCTTCTACCCATTGCCTTTTCTTTCCCCTGTCCTCATGCTTTTCAACTGAAAGTTTGAAACAGATGTTCACTGGTGGACACAATATCTAAAAATATTTATATACCGTTCGTCCACGAAACAAACCGAAATTATATGCTCATCCATGAACTTGTTTTTCAAACAGTTCAGATGGATAAAAAAATCCCTTGCGTACCCTTACTAAACAACAAGACATAAGATGGTAACTTTGAATTTGTGGCATGAGAATTTGATTATTATTATTATTATTATTGTTATTATTTTATGTTTCTTAACGCATACTCAGAATCTTCGGAACAAAGCAGTGGGTAGACCATTGTCCAAGCATGTAAAAATAGAGTCAACCAATAAAACAAAATCCACCATCTTTCTTCCCCTGTATATTTCAAACAAATTTAAGTTGCAAATTGTACGCTCTTAAGGATTAATATAATATATATTAATTGAATGAGGAATATAATAGATTAAAAAAAAAGGATAACATATCATTGAAGTTAAACTAACACTTATAATACTGTCTATCACTTATTGATTGTCTTTTTTTATGTCCAGAAACATATTAAATAGTGTTAATAAAGTAGTAAAGACAATCATAAAAATTTTGATTAGATATTAAATTAAATACTTTAAAATTCGAGTAGTAAATTGAATTTTTATGTAAAGTTCATGTGCTAAATTTAACGTTTTCTCTTAGCTTTATAAAAAAACAAGATAAAGTTTTATCTTTTGAATGGACTAACTTTTTTTTCAAGATTTATTTTGAAATTAAAAGAATCTCTACTTTTTAATCATAGTTTTATTCTTTGGCCTCCGGGTGGGAAAAAAAAAAAAAAACAATCTTATTTTTTACAATTTTTAGTATCAATGTAAGAAACACTTAGTTATATTATAAAACGTATATATATTTGTGTTGGTATATGTATGCATAACATAAAGGTGTTAGATGCATATGAAACGGTTTTCGAACATTTCAGATTTACAGAACAAAAAGCACGGTACAGATCAAGATCAGGATAGCTCAAATTGATGCGATGTCTCGGAAGACTTCTGCTGGGCTTTTTGCAAGTCAATGTTGAGTTTTTTTTCCATGAAATGTCGAGGCAAGGGGACCCAGATCATGTGATAATTTCACAGAAAATACATTCTACTTCGGCTCTTTCTTTTCGGTGGAGATTCTACTTCGGCTCTTGCTTCGGCCTCTTTCATTGGAGGCCCCTTTAATGCCTAGATTTTTTCTTTTTCTTTTTCCTCTTTTAGTTGCCGAAAGAACAATATTCTACTAAGATGACATATCATAATTTCGGTTAAGAGGTACTCCAAAGTATTAGCTAAGATATAAAAAGAATTCATGAAACAATTAAGAAATTTCTCTATTTAATTTCTTAACAAATATATTTATATAGCATTAATATTTTTCTAATATTAAATGCTAATTGTTTCTTCTGTGGTTAGGAGAAGTTTCTTTCAGAAACTCTTTTTTAACTCCTTTTACCGATACAATAATGGTGACCACATGTTATGAAGACTATCAACAAAGTGAGAAGGACCAAAGTCATTGGCTTTTTTTTTTTTTTTTCAGTTTCCAAGAAACTGCCTGCTTGGTTAATGAATAATGGCAAAGGTGACTTCGACGAAATTGCCATGGAAATAACTTAAAGACACGACACGACCACAAGTCTACAACATGGGATGTCCATGTGAAACGAATAACTAAACCGCGTTTGATTTGTACATGCTGTAAAATATAATGGCATGGGATAAGAATGTACTAAAAATTATAACCAAATTCATAAAATAGGGATGGGTGTGCTCACTTCAATTTTTCTTTTAAATTTAAACTCGATAATATGGTTCAACTAGCAATTTTTTTAAATCGAGAAAAAAAAAAAGAGAGTTTGATTCAGCTCAAACCATTTTTTTTCCATCATTCTTAATATAAAAGCACATTTTTTTTTATCACCAATTAGAATACAAACAATAATATTTAAAATTAATTATTAATCTAAATAATTAATGTGTAAGACTTATTGTCCAAGGGGATTTAATCCATTATAGAAAAACTATAATATTATATTAGCCCAATTATTTTAAATTATTCTAAACTACAGTGACATACTAAATTAATAAAATTAGACTATACTGTCTCAATATGAGGCAAAATTTTAGTTAAGCAATATAAGTGGGTTGATCAATAAGATTATTGGGGAGGAAAAAAGAATCTTCATATCATTAGATGTTGAAACCTAAAAATTATCCTGTTTCTAACACACCACAATAGTCAAAACATAACGTGCCCATCTAATTTCATTATCATAAATTATACATATATGTTTCAAATTTTTATTTTAATATATAAAACAGTTCAATTCGGTTTGAACCTATTCAGAGTGCAAGTCATGAACGGTACATTATTCATCTAGTTGAACCATTATCATAAATTATACATATATGTTTCAAATTTTCATTTTAATATATAAAACGATTAGATTTGGTTTGAACTTGTTCGGATCTGCAAGTCAAATCATGAACCACACGTTATTTATCTAGTCGAACCATTGACTAATTTGATTTGAAAAAATTGAAATTATGATTTGATTCGGTCTAATTCAATTCATTTTGCGCTTCGGTGAGTTTTTTGTACAACTCTTCTATCATGTTTAATATGCAAGAATGAACTTGGATTGAAATCTTAATCCTGGATTCTATTCTCATTATCATGTTTGGACACATTTTTTAAAGTTGAAACCGAAACTCTAGGAATTGGCAATTTTAGCATGAGGGTAATTCAATTTCGCCTTGAGAATGCACAATTGTGATTCCAACCCACCTTGATTAATCATTATCACTATAGTTCCCTGATTAATGATTATTACTACAGTTACATTTTTATTATCTAACATATTATTGTTCATATTTGTAACAACCTATAACTCCTCTCATCGAAGTATTGTTTGTTTTAGCCATTTAGCTAAATGCCACGGTTTTTCTTTAGTATCAACTACTTTCTAGAAGGTCACCTATCCTGAGAGTGCTCCCATCAAGCATGCTTAACTTTTAAGTCCTAAGAAACTCAAAGCCATTACACCAAAAAACACCTCGATAATTAAGGTTATACCATTTTATATTTAAGGGGTATTACATACTCCCACACTCACAAAACTGACATCTTCGTCAGTTTTGTTACACAGATCCATAACCACACCAGACATGGAGGATACTACAGGTACTTATACAGGCTAAAGATAGCCCACTCTAAAGTATTTTGCCTCGTACAACACTTAGTTAATCTAATTCCTTACATTTTCATATTATTTTATGATTTTACATTTTTTTTTCGTCTTTTCCTATTTTCTTTCGTAGTCCTACATTAGAAAAGGAGGTGCTTGCAACATGACTTCCTTTAGATTTTTGCTTGAACTCATGTATCATTACGACTATTTAGTATGAGTGAATTTATGATAAATGGTTTGGATCAATTTGTAACTGATATAAACACAATCTAATAAGCATGAATGAATTTTAAAAATCATGACTCATTAGAAAAGTGTTTTTACATTGAAAATGTTTGAAAAAGATAAATATGGTGCAGCTTTATTTAGTGTAAGATCTTAGCATGAATTTTGAGAAAACTGATTCTCTCCTTTTGTGAAAAATAACCATTCTCCTACAAACTCAGCTATGATCTTCCAGTAAATCCTAAGTGTAGTATATAAACTTGGAATATTACTATCCAAGTTTATAGCTTTTTATATATTGTGGGAGAATACAACACATTGGAATTCCCTTAACAATCCTTTCTACCCAAGTTCATATCTAAAACGCCTTAACCTGAAGGCATTATAACCTGCACTTCTCTTTACTAAGGATAGACATGCTAAAGCTATTAGTCTAATCTACGATTATAGATATATTCAACAAACTCTCATATAAAAGGAGTACCTGTTTTAAATAAAACATCTCATAATAATAAAATTTCTTCATAACATAGTAGATAAGCCAAAGCAACACAAATTAAACTTAAAACATCAAATGAAAAGTCTCATATCTTTTAAAAATATATACCATGAAAATGGTTGAGATTCTAATTTCCTTCTTCTTATAATATATCTATAAATCAGCTGCATAGTCCAGTCCACTATTGTCTTCCCCATAATCTACAAACACATCATAACCAATTAAATAAAAAACCACTTGATCATCAAAAAAAATAAAAAATGAACACAAAGATCCAATATGCCATACCACAAATAGATACACATGAACCAGCATTAGACAGTTTCACATACAACCTAATAACTAATGCAACACACACAAATTGTTATCTTTAATAAGTCATCAAATAGCACAGTCTAGGGTCATTCACGCCTAACCCCAAACCTAGAGCAACTTAGTACTTCATAAAAACAACCAGTATTGAAAATTGTAATATATATATATATATATATATGGTGTAGGAATCTCCCATACTCTTGAGTACCATAATCGTACCACTTCTTAAACTACTAGAATCATCTTGTGCATGCTCACTCGAGACAACGATACACAAAAATCATTAGGCGCCACGTTAATATCACAGCACTGCCGGTCTTTACTAACCACAGGTAAGCACAAGCAACAAAAATTCAATTTTAACTAATAAAAAATTAGTTCAACCTATAATTCTAAACCTACAAGCATAAATAATAAGAAGGATGAGGTTGTACCTGAAATCGCTTTTTAGGAATAGAACTCTAATCTCACAAAACCTAACCATATAAACAAATTCTCATTCTTTTAATTATATAAACCCTAATCTTTAAAGAACTACAAACCCTAACTCATACATACCTTAATCTTTTGATAACAAAATCTCCAACATAATAGAAATTCTTGAAAATTCTCCAAACTATGACTCCCTTCAAAATAATTTAAACAAGATTAAAAAATATCTCTTTTACATCATCACAAAGATAGAAAAGATTCACACTTACCTAGAATTTTGAATCTTGATCCTTCTTGATTGTAGAACACAAATCACCCACAAACTTAGGGTTTTTCTCCAATTTTCCCTTCAAAATCCAAAGGAAAACTTTAAGGAAAAATTATTCCTCTTAAATGTTTAAGGAATTGAGAATGATCAATTCACCTTGATTTAGATCCTTGATCTCCTATGATGTTAAGATCATAAACAGAGAGAGACTTGGGAGGTTTTTAGGTTTAGGAATGGGTTTTGGAGAAGAAGGAAGCTTAAGATATAAAGAAAACATGAAAAACCCTTTCAATTTCTATGTAATAAAGGCTAGTGGCTTAGGTGTGCAAGCTAGTGGCCTAAAGCTATCGGGTTAAATTTTTCTTCATGAAGGCCAGCTATAAGTCGGCGGAGCACAAACGAAAGGTTGACAACGTTGATTTTTAGGTCGGCGATGTTCAAGCTAGCCATTGCTCTGCCACTTTCCATCTTTCGTCACATCTCTGCCATGTAATAAAACATAAATATACTTTAGGTTTTGACCATAGAACCCTTTTATTTTAATCAAATGACACGGTTGCCCTTCTTTATAACTTATTTATTTGTATATTACATCTCTTCCCCTTTAAAAGAAACTTTCTTCCTCAAAAGTTACTTGAACCATTCGGTTGCACTTCCAATGGTTCCAAAGCAACTATCTGCTTAGGGTCATTCACATATTTCCTCAATATCAATATATAGAACACGTTGTGCACATATCTTTTTTTGGGATTTCATATGGTCTAACATATTCGGGCTCAATTTGCCCCTTAATCCAAATCTTACAACACGTTTGGTTAGTGATATCTTAAGCAGGACATGCTCTTCTATTTGAAACTCTAAAAGTCTTCTCCTTTTGTCTACATAGCTTTTCTGATGACTTTGGGCTGCTTGCAACTTTTGTCTGATTACCTTGACTTTATCAATGGCAACTTGTACCAATTCTAGTCCCAAAATCTGTTTGTCTCCTACTTCATCCTAATGGATTGGCGACCAATACTTTCAACCATATAAAGCTTCATAAGATGGTATCCCTAGTGACGCTTGATCACCATTGTTAAAGAAAACTTGTCAAGCCCTAAAGGTTACCCTAAACGCGACAGTCCGCCACACTTAATATTAAGGCTTAAATATGATAATCTTAGTCATTCCATCAGCTTTGATACTGGGTGTAAGGCTTACATTCACGATCATAGAAGACCAATTTTGAAACGAATTGTTTAGAAAGATATTGATATAGCAGTTTAAGAATAGAAATCATAATATAATAATTGAAATTAGGGAAATATATAAAGGTCTTACAAATAATCAAAGGGCATTCCCCCGCCAAAGATTATAGTTCTTAAAGGTCTGTTGAAGCCTAAACAAAACAATTACATGGAGATTTACTTAGATGTCTAAGTCTACATCTAGTCTTTGACTTCTTCCAAAAACTTCTTAGGCCAAAAAGTAATTCCTGTGAGAAATACCCCCAAGGCTTCAACCATAAATGGGAAACTGCAAAAGGTATCTATAAAGGGGTAAGCTTTTTGCTTAGTGAGAATTAAATCCACAAGTAAAGTACTTAAAAATCAATAATCAACCAAGTTATTTAATCAAGCATATAAGATACAAGCAATCATATGAGCAAACAATACATACAGTTTTCTGGGAATCATATATTTGAATGGATTTACCCCTTCGTTCGGTGGTTAGGTGTTCCAGGCAACGAAGCCATAGTTCACAAATGACGTTTTTGTAGTTCTGTAAAGATTCCTACTAATCGCTAAAATGTAGTTGATTCAGGTGCCCACTCACCATTTAATTACAGACAATCAAAGTCATAGATTATGATTTCAAGTCTTTGACCTCATCACTATGTGCCCTTGTCCCACCAAGAGTATAGTAATGAATGCAATGTGACTCACTACATGTCATGTATGAATCATTTAATTTAAGTAGTCATGATATAGTATTAGTCATTTTATAAGTGGCCATAGAATTTGCGGACAATTAATATTAAACTAAAGCATACAATGATTAGTTAACAATCCCCATCTCGATATAATTATCATAATTTCAACTATGTAAGTAAAACACATGCGCTTTCATATTTTATCTTTTCCTAAAATCTAGTGTCACTAAACTACAAGCAAATACATAAGTATAATTGCGAGAATTTAAATTCACTCGGCCATATCAAAAGAAGCTTCTTAGTTGAAATGGTCTTCCGAGTATGGTAGCTTAGACTCCGCATCACCTATACAAGTCATCAAAATTGGCGTAGAGTGAAATTCCAACTTAAAATGGCCATAACTTGCTCATTTTAACTCGAATTTCGCATATTATATACCGATTTCTACCTACTCAAAAAGATCTATCCATTTCTAATATTATTTCCTACATACAAGATTATTTAGGTCTCTAAAAGTCACGGTACATATTCAAAACGGAAATTCCCAGCTTTTGCAAAACAATTTTCAAAATCAACTTATTAAAAAATCCCTTAGCAAAAATATGTATATGGTTAAAAAATCCTTTGGTATATATATAAGCTCACATTATATGCAAAAATCCCAATAGTGTTGTCTCAACGATTATTCTTGTAAAAACAATTCATGTTAAGGTGTTAAAACTTTAAGCTTGACAAATTATTTTTTAAGTATTTTCAAAAAACTTTATATTTTTTTAGGTTATCGTAAACGAGTATATTCTCATTTTGTTTTCCCATTTCTTTTCTAAAACAAATACGTTTTTCCCTTAACTTTGGTCTTTAACAATTTTGCTTCTAGTGAGAAAAATGAAGTTTTTGAAAATTTTCATCAAGTTGTTGATAACCTATTTATAGATTTGCCTTTAAAATGGTTTTAATAAATGAGTCTTTTTCCTCTTACATTTTTGTTTATTAACTTCTAACAAAAAATTTACTTTATTTCTAAAAGCTTGGTCTTTTATTTCCTTTACCGATTTTATTTGAAAAGAAATCATCTTTTAAGTTATTGATAAAATCCATTATTTTTGAACTTATCATATTTGTATTCTTTTTATTTCTTTGAAAATAGGTTCCTTCTTTAGAAACTTGAAAATCATTATTTTTCTAAGTGGGTTTATAAATTAATGAGTTAATTTTATCTTAACTTTGAAAACTAGTTTATTTCTTGGTTTTTTATTATGAAGTTGAAAAGACTTTAGGCTTAAGCTTTTTGTGAAAAAAGTTTGTATACCAACAATTTATTTTTACTAAGCCTTAAGTTATCTTATTATGAAGCATTTATTTCCTTGGTAAAACCATCCTTATTGCCATTTGAGAAAACTTGAGAAAACATTGCAAAAATCCATTTTCTAAGTTATTGATGACAACTCATTTATTTAGCAACTAGTTACATAATAAAAGTTTTGTTTCAAGTTCTTTTAGAAAAGGAAAACCCACTTTAAATATTGTTAAGACAATATCATTATGACGATTCATGTATTGTGAGTATGTAATATGTTGATGATGAAAATATAAGATAAGAAGCAAGATAGTAATAAGTAAGATAGTAATAATAAGCAAGATATTATGGTTAAGTATTGGGAACCTTATTTTCATCAAGGTATCTCGATCAAGTATTAGGAGCCTTAGCTTCATCAAGGCAACTTAGTTAAGTATTGGGAGTCCTACCTTCAGCAAGACATCCCGAGACTAAGTCCCAAAAATGAAAAAGAAAAAGAAAGAAAAAGAAAAAACAATAATGTAATAAGCTTGTTAGTGAGCTAGTGAGCATTTATGCTTTAGAATATATATAGATATACATATAGATAGTAACAAATATTATATATATATATATAGATAGATAGATAGATAGTTAAGTTAGAAGCATAATAACAACAGCAATAACAATATGTACATAAGCAAAACAACATAATAACATAATATGAAATTATTCATAAACAAGAACAAAACATGAACATAGTATTGCTTCATTAACATTTGAATGTCTGAGAAAATACACCATAGTCATGTTAAGTTACATGACATGGTAGTAGGAAATGGGTAAGAGCATTTACCTAAAAAGAAAGTATGGAAGTGGTAGTATAAGAAAAGTTTGGATAGTATTTATGTATGTAGGGAAAATTTTAGATAGTAAAGAAAGAAAAAAGAGATTTTGGGAGAAAGTATTTGTGAAGAGAATTTGGGAGAGTTTTAGTATGGTGAATGAATGTGTGAAAGGAATGGATGGAAATAGGGTATTTATAGAATTTTTAGGGTGAAAATTGTGTGAATTAAATAAATTGAAAAAAAATAAAATGTGTGTGTGTGTGTGTAAGCATGGCCAGCGTGATCATGAAGAGGAGAAAGAGAGTAACATTTGATTTATTTTGTATATTTGTTAATTAAAAGTAATAAGATGTAAGGTTTGATCTGAATAAAGATGTATGAGAAAAATAAAAAAGGTGACTATATGTATGGTAGAGTGTAAGAATAGGTGTAGAAAAGTAGAGATAGATAAATTGTAATAAATAATGTAGAATAGTACCATGAATAGTAGATAAGACAATTTAATACCAGTAATAATGAAAATACGTGTAATTAAGCTATATTTGATATTTTTAGATATCGAAAAATTATAAAACTGATATTTTTGAAATCTTTGTATTTTTACGAGTTTATTGGTATTATCGGAATATTTTTTTCGTCGAGGCATCGAGGCACGGTTTTTTAAAACTAATCCCATTCGGATTGGAAAGACACTAAAAATTATTGAATCTAATATTTTTATGCTTGCTTATATTATTACAAGCTATTATCCACTACTATTCCAATTTCGTTGTTTCAGGATTAGGAACGTGGGATTGCTAGATCTAATCTACTAGGGTTTGATATATGTTTATTGACCTTAAGGTTTCCAATTGACTTTCGATTAGGGTTTAAATATAACCGTAGCATAAAATCTAGGGGATTACAACATACTCCCTTAAAGAAAGTTTTTTCCTCAAAACTTAGATTTCGTACCGGATTCTCTAAACAAGCTCGGATATTTCCTTCGAATTTCATCCTTGGCCTCCCAAGTGGCTTCCTCATGAGAATGGTTTCTTCATAACACTTTAACGTACCGAATCTCTTTGTTTCTGAGCTTCTGAACTTTGCGATCTACAATCTGAATGGGCGTTCCTCATATGTAAGGTTTTCCTTCAACTGTATCGGTTCTAGCTCCATAATTCTATCAGGATTTGGTACATGTTTCCTTAGTACCGACATGTGGAACACATTATGTATACCCAACAAACTTGGCGACGATGCTAAGCAATAAGCCAAATCACCAATCATTTCAAGTATCTCAAATGGTCCAATGTATCTTGGGCTTAACTTTCCTTGTGCTCGAACTCGGTGTAGGGTTAACCTTTAAATATACATGATCTCCGATTTCAAACTCAACTCAAGGACTCTTCGTTTTTTATCCGCCTAAATCTTTTGTCTATCTTGAGCCTCTTTTATTCTTTATTGGATAATTTGAACGTTACTTGCTGCATCTTGAATGATATCAGGTCCAATAACCAACTTTTCCACATCGTCCCAAAATAAAAGGAGATCTACACTTTCATCCATATAAGGCTTCGTGAGGTGGCATCTTGATGGTCGAATGATAGCTATTGTTATAAGCAAATTCAACCAAAGGCAAGTGCACTTCCCAACTTCCCTTGAACTCTATGACACAAACCTGGAGCATGTTTCTAAGGTTTGAATAGTTCGTTTTGACTATCCATCGATCTGTGGGTGGTAAACGGCGCTGAAATGCAACTTAGTTCCCATACACTTTTGTAAACATGTCCAAAACTTTGACACAAACCTCGGGTCTCTATCTGATACTATCCCTGTCAGAACTCCATGTAGCCTCACCACTTCTCTTATGTACAACTTTGCTAATTTGTCCATTAAGTAGGTCATATTCATTAGAATAAAGTGTGCCGACTTTATAAGTCGATCCACTATGACCTATATGGCATCATATTCAGCTGGTGTTTGGGGTAGACCACATACAAAATCCATTGTAACTTGATCCCATTTCCACTCCGGTATAGTCAATGATTTTAGTAGTCCTCCCGACCTTTGATGCTCTACTTTAACTTTTTGGCATATCGGACATTTCATCATAAAGTCTGCCATATCTCTCTTCATGCCATTCCGCCAATAGTAGCCCTTAAGATCTTGGTACATTTTTGTTCCATCGAGGTGCATTGTATATCCTGAGTTATGCGCTTCCTCCATAATTTCCTTCCTCATCTCTTTATCATCAAGGATACATAACCTTCCCTTCATCTTTACTACTTCCTCATCATCAACTTCAAAATCTGTGTACCTTCCCTCTTGAACTTCTTGTTTTATCCTTTGAATCATATCATTGTATCGTTGGGCTTCTTTAATCTTCTCTATCAAGGTTGGTTCCATAACCAAGTTTGAGATCTCCACTTCCACATCTTGTCCAATAAACTCAATGCTTAACCTTTCAAATTCCTTAATCAATTCCTTCTTATCGATTAACAATGTGGCAACCTCTCCATGGTTCTTTCGGCTTAATGTATCTGCTACTGCATTCACTCTTCCCGGGCAATACTTTATGCCAAGGTCATAGTTCTTTATTAGTTCCAACCATCTCTTCGGTCGCATGTTCAATTCCTTCCGTGTGAATAAGTACTTAAGGCTTTTGTTGTCCATGTAGATTTCACATCTTTGTCCATAAAGATAGTGTCTTCACAACTTGAGTGCAAACACTACAGCTGCCCGCTTGAGATCATGGGTCGGGTAATTTTGCTCATGTGGTCACAACTAACGCGAAGCATAAGCAATTACCTTTCCATCCTGCATCAACACACATCCAATGCCATTTCTTGATGCGTCACTATGTATCGTATGAGGCTTTTCTGGGTTTAGCAAAACCAATATTGATGTCGAAACTAGCCGTTGCTTAAGTTCTTGAAAACTTTGGTCCCTTTTGTCTGTCCATACAAAATTTTCATTCTTTTGGGTTAATTTGAGTCATTGGTCTGGCTATGTTGGAAAAGTCCTTCACAAACTTTCGATAATAACCAGCTAAACCCAAGAAATTCCTTACTTCCGTTACGGTCCTTGGCGGTTTCCAATCCATCACTGCTTTAATCTTTTCTAACTCTACAGATATTCCTTCCTTTGATACCATATGACCCAAGAAAGAATCCGATCAAGCCAAAAATCACACTTCGACAACTTGGCATATAACTTATGCTCCCTCAATATCTGTAATGCCATTTGCAAGTGTTCCTTGTATTGTTCATGCGTCTTTGAGTAGACAAGGGTATCATCAATGAACATTATAACATAGTTATTTAGCAAGGGCTTGTACACTCGGTTCATTAAATCCGTAAAAGCAGTTGGTGCATTTGTCAATCCAAAAGACATCACCAAAAACTCAGTGTCCATATCTTGTTCGGAATGCTATCTTTGACACATCTTCGAGTTTGATCCTTAGTTGGTGGTATCCCAAATGCAAATCAATGTGTGAGAACACTCTTGCTCGTTGCAATTGATCAAAGAGATCATCAATCCGTGGCAAAGGATATTTATTCTTGATGGTGACTTTATTGAGCTCTCGATAATCTATACAAAGCCTCATGGATCCGTCCTTCTTCTTAACAAACAATATCAGAGCTCCTTAAGGTGAGACACTCGGTCTAATGAATCCTTGGTCTAGCAACTCTTGTAGCTACTTTTGTAATTCCTTGAGCTCAATGGGTGCCATATGATATGGGGCCTTTGATATCGGCTCCGTGTTACCCATCAACTTGATCTCGAAATCGATTTCTCTCTTTTGGGGCAATCCAAGCAACTCCTCCAGAAAAACATCTGGGAATTCAATAACAATAGGAATGTTTTCCAAATAGGCTGTTCTTTCTCCATTTTCGTGTTACTATCATAACTATCGACTCCATTTTTTGCTTCTTCTATCAACTTAAATGAGTACAATTCCTTTCCTCCTGAGATCATATACTCTCCAACAAACATTGCCTTTTCTCCTCCTTGGTCCAAAAATTCCACTTTCTTGTTTCGACAATCAATCTTAGCCTGGTAAGAGACAACCAACTCATGCCTAAGATCACTTCATACTTAGTCATTTCCATCACTATGAAATCACAGGTGGAAAGACGTTCTTGTATCATCAACGGACAATTCCTTAACATCTCTTTTGTTGTCACAACACTTCTTGTAGGGGTTTTTATCTTAAAACAAGAGGTGGTTGCGATTATCGGTAATCCGGTTTCCTTAGCCAAGCTAGGCGTAATAAAGGAATGAGTTGCTTCATAATAAAAAAAGGCATAAGCATTTTGATGAGCTACTTATATTTTTCCTGCGTTTTAACACGAGGGATTACTAAGCTCCTATTCAACAATCCTACTTATTCATAAATCTACAACTTACATACATATATGTCATCTCTTATATTGCATGAAAGAAAGAAATGAAACAACTCAGGGTTTAAGACTAACCCATGACCAGGTCATAGTTGAAGTCTTCATCCTCCTCAAGGGCGGCCAACTCTACTCCTTCCTCATCTATCTCATAGCACATCCATTATCCTTCTATATTGTAAATACGAAACCCGGGCATCGATGATCCAACTTGATTCCCATTCCCACTTCCAATTTCGGACCTTGCTGGGGAAGATCTACTAGATGATCTAACTGAGGCATTCTTCCTCTAAGGGCACGTACTAACAAAATGCTTAACTTGCTTGCAAATATAGCAAGTATTTGTTGCTTTCTTCGGGTACTTAGGCATCTTGTGACTCTGGTCTCCACAGAAATAACATTTTCCTTGTAGTTGGGTGCACCTCTTTGGGTAGTGCGTCCCCTTACACTTCAAGCAGCTAATGTGTTTTGGTGTGAACTTTCCACTATTAGCATTTCCTTTGAAGCTGCCAATAGGTTGAAACCCTTTCTGTGGGTGTGCGGAGCTTGACCCTTCATGAAATCTTCTTCCAACGATAAGTGTTTTCTTTTCCATAGATCCTGCCTTCCTTTTCTTAGCTCCTTCGATAATCCGAGCCCTTTCAACTGGTTCTCTGAATGATTTTATATCGAACTCCTCTAACTTAACACGCAGCTCCTCATCCAAGCCGCTTAAAAAAACTTATCTATTGAGTTATTCGCTATACTTATAGGAATCCAGTGCATATTGTAGCAATCGATTGAACTCAGTTTCATACTGGTCCACAGTCCTCCTTTTTTGGGCAATATGCAGAAAATCAGCACTATATTGAACTCTCAAACTTTCAAGGAAATAGTTTTCTAGGAATTCTTGTCAGAAATCTCCCATTTCATGGGTGACATCAACTTACGCCTCTTAAACTCCCACTAGACTCGGGCATTGAAACAGAGCATATAAGTGCCAAAGGTAATCCTCAAATGATGGGACACTTCATAGGCATCAAATGATCTCTCAATCTGGGGTAACCAGTCTTTAGCTTCATCTAGCTTCCCGAAAGCTCCATCAAAATACTAGATACTCTTGATGAACTTGGGTAAAGAGTTTTGGTATGGCCTGAGTGGTGGCGGCAGCGGAGGCAAAGGCACAATTTGAGATTGTATACTTTTAGGAGCAGGTACTTCCATTGAAGCTTATGGTGCAGGTTGTGGTGGAGATTGCGTAGGTGCTTGCACATTTTGCCTCAGAGCCTTTAACACTTGTGCTAGCTGCAAAGCGTAGCTTGCAAGTTTACTTGTAGGTCAACAGTAGGTGGATTTTGTAGAGGTGCAACAGGTTGATTTGCCTCTTCCTCAGGATGGTTCGAGGCACTTTGCTCTTGGCGCCTTCTCCGTCTTCTTCGACTATTTAGATTTTACTTCTTGTGAGCTTAATATTTTCATTAGGTTTATTAAGTCTTTAAACGGATATAAGGGAAATCGCGAAATTTTCATTGTATATAAACATAATCTTGAAATAAAAATTCATGAAATAGGTAAGGAAAATCGAATCAATATTGAAATTCACATACAACTTCTTCACTGAAACAGGAAATGGGTACAGGACCCTTACATAAAGGAAATCAAAACACAGCACCATACTACAACATTATAAGGAAAAAACAAACAATACCTTTTTGCAAAGCATAAAATCTAGTCTATCCGACCTAACATTTTAGACCTTTTACAAAATTTTCTATTGGACTATGTGGGTAAGCTTGGGTCTAACTCTTGACTTTCTTTCTTCCCTTCTTTCTTTCTACAAAATTTCACGGGGATGGTGCATCACCTGGGTTTCTACTTGACGAGCCCCTTGGCCTCTTTATAAAGTTGTGCAAGTATTGGTACACAGTCATCCTTCTTTTCCTTAAAACTTCATTTACCCTTTTAGGTAGGTCTGCAATCACGTTTTCTCCGAGTATTCCATCATTCTTGGAGAACAACATTCGGTCAAGTTGAGAATCCACTTTAGGGGTAAGTTGTGTGGTCAGTTCTCGAGATACACTTCGGCGACCGAGGGATTCCTCACTTTGCTCATAAGCATTCCTCTACAAGTGGGGTTCCATTGTGCCATCATCGGGCTTGACATTTATGATTGAGGGATTGGATGGTGCGGCATCTACCTCGATTTCCTAGGTAGTTTCTCGGTTTCTAACTGCTAATTGAGCCTGTCGCTTTTCATATCGTCATCTATTTCTATGTGGGTCGTCTTCCTCTTCGGTCCACCATTGATCTTCCCAAGGTATGGTGGGTTCATTTTCGGCAGGCGTCTCTTTCGAGTCTTCCTCTGGATCTTCTTCAGGGTCCTCTTCGAGGTCTTCTTCTTCTTCTTCAACCTCCTCTTCGGGTTCTCCTTCATCGGCTTCACCCGATCCAACATCAACTAGAACTTCATCATCTTCAAGTTGAAGTCTCGTAAGTGATGGCGGTTGAGGTGCTTCCTTGCCAGGTGGCTTGAGTATATTTGGTACACACCATGCCAATAGAAGGCTCCTTCAAAGTTGGCTTTACACCATTCACTGTGATCTTTAAGTTCATGATGTGCATAGATGAATAATGGCCTAATTTCATTCCAAGTTTGGAAATGAGGAAATGTGGGTGCTCCTTCTTTTCTCAACACAAAAGTCGCTTCGTGAAGCATGGATTCGTTGTTGGTGAATAAAGCAATGTTTTCGATTGTGTAAATCACCTATAACTCCAACCACTTCTTCCTCCTTAGGGGGCAATATCTTACCATCTTCACATCCTTTACCTATTCGGTATATTTCAACCCCTTCTTCCATAGGACAAACACATCCTTCAACGACTTGGGTCTTCCTGCTAAAGCAAATTCTTCGCAAAGGACCTTAAGCCTGTGCCGATAATTAATAAGGGTCTCATCAGGTTCTTTCCGGGATTTCTAGTCCTCCAAGCGGGCTTCTCCTAGAGACATATATTCACAAAAGAAACGGTGTCAAAAAACTTATTCTACCCATGCTAGATTATCTAAGCCTTTCTTATTTCCATTCTATCTATTTTCTTCTTAAGTCCACTTCTATTGTTATGATCTAAAATTCTTCACCATGCTCTGATACCAACTTAAACTGTCACACCTCAAAGGATACCATAAATGCGACGATTCACTACAATCAATATTAACGCTTAAGTATGACAACCTTAGTCATTCCATAAGCTTCGATACCGGGTGTAAGGCGTACATTCACGATCATAGAGGACCAACTTTGAAATGAGTTGTTTAGGAAGACATTCATATAGAAGTTTAAAAATGGAAATCATAACATAATAACTGAAATTAGGGAAATAGATAAAGGTCTTACAAATAATCAAAGGGAGATTCCCCTGCCAAAGATTATAGTTCTTGAAGGTCTATCGAAGCATAAACAAAACAATTACATGGGGATTTACTTAGATGTCTAAGTCTACATCTAGTCTTTAACTTCTTCTAAAAACTCCTTAGGCCAAAAGGTAATACCTGTGAGAAATACCTCGGGGCTTCAACTATAAATGGGGAAACTACAAAAAGTATCTAAAAGGGGATAAGCTTCTTGCTTAGTGAGAATTAAATCCATAAGTAAAGTACTTAACAATCAATAATCAACCAAGTTATTTAATCAAGCATATAAGATACAAGCAATCATGTGAGCAAACAATACATACAGTTTTTCGGAAATCATATGTTTGAATGGATTTACCCCTTCATTCGGTGGTTAGGTTTTCCAGGCAACGAAGCCATAGTTCACAAATGACGTTTTTGTAGTTCTGTAAAGATTCCTACCAATCGCTAAAATGTAGTTGATTCAGGTGCCCACTCACCATTTAATTACAGACAATCAAAGTCATAGATTATGTCACGCCCCAAAGGGTACCCTAAACGCGACAGTCCACCACCCGATATTTAAACTTAGTATGACAACCTTAGTCATCCCATGAGTTTACATATCGTGTGTAAGGTGTACTCACACAACTTTTAGGATCACACTTTGATTCGAGTAGTCTTAAGAAAGCATACATAGCATTAAGAATATAAATCACAACAAGATAAATAGTTAAACTTTACAAAAGCCAAGGGGGCATACCCCCGCCAAAATAATAGGAGTCTACATCGTTTAGCTCCAATTACATATATCTGAATTACATTAAAGAGATTTTCCTAGAAGTCCACGCCTACTAGGTCCCGACTTCCTCAAAAGCTCTTTAATTCCATGTGATAAACCTGCACAAAATGTCCTCTCGGAACATCCAAAAATAGGAACACTGCAACAAAAACTGTTGGGGTATAAGCTAATGCTTAGTGAGATTCATTTTCTTCAAGTAACATGCCCGACCAAGCTAAAATATCTATACAAGCAAGTTATAATTAAGCAACCATATGAATGCACAAGCATATGAGCAAACAAGCATATGACTTTCCGGTAGTCATAAGTGAATGAATTTACGCCCTCCATTCGGGGTTTGGGGTAGTTCATAAGACATGCAACTACAATTCCAAAGTTGGTCCATAAGACATGCAACCATAGTCCCAATCTTAAGTGGGGTGGTCCATAAGACATGCAACCACAATTTTTAATGTTGGTCATAAGTCATGCAACCATAGTTTTCATTCGAATGGGGTGGTCCATAAGTCATGCAACCCTAGCCCCATTCATTAAAGACCCGCTGCCTCCCAAGTACACCTTTGTCCCACCAAAGACATACTCGACAATGATATAGACTCACTACGTGATATGCATGTACAGTTTATTCATATAATCATGACATATTACTTAGATAATTTAAAGTGACCATACAATTTCAGACATTCCAAATCTATACTAGCTCATACAAGATTATTGCAACAAAGCTTGCCTCGATATACTTATCGTTCATTCATGCAAGTTTAGATCACCATTCAATCACAATTTTATCTTTTCCTAAGTCTAATGCCACTACTACTACAAGCACATCCAAGAGCATAATTAATTGAGAAATGAACTCACTTGTCCATGTAGTGAAAATCCACTAGTCGTAATAGTCCTCGGGAAGTGGTAACCCGTCCTCCAATTCACCTAGGTACAAAGAATACCCTCAATGAGTATTCTTATGAAGTTCTATTAAACTTAACAATTTTATTTACTAAGTTCGTCAATTTCCGTCTAGGTTGAATCCTTAACTTAAAAAGGTCATATCTAACTCATTTTAACTCGGAATTTAGCTTATAATATACCGATTTATACCTACTTCGAAAGAGCTATCCATTTCTAAAGTTAATTCAAACATTTAAGGTCATTTAGGGTCGGAAACGTACTGTACAGTAGGGTTACGAAAATTCCAGATTTTGAGCCTTTGTGAAAAATTTCCATATCTACTCATTTAACTACTTAGGCCAATTTATTTTAGTCCTAAGCTTGCAAGGGATCCTCAAAACAAAATTAAGAGATTACACACTTATCTAATACCAAACATAAAGTTCAAATGAAATTTCTAAGAATCCATATTCATAAAACCAACATTCACAAGTTGAAACTCATTGTCTTGTTTTGAGTAATTCCTTTACTAAAACTTACTTAGTTCAATGAAAATAATTTTCCTATATTATATCATCAAAGCATTCCATTTTCAATAAAATACTTGTTTTGAGATCAAAAAGAAGGTTTTCAAAATTGGTTCCCATAATTACGAATTTCCACTTTGAAATTACAATGAAAACAAGACCTAAATTTTGTCTTTACAAACACTTGATTTAAGCAATACTTTTAGGAAAACTATTTAAACTTATGAAAATCATTCCTTAAGATATCTATATCAAGAGCCTCTTATATTTTTGTCTAAATCTTCATTTTAAAGTTGATGATGGGTTTCAAAAATAGGTCTTGGTCTTGATCCGAATTTTCATAAATTTATTTTGGACATATCTCTTGGAAAATTCATCAAAACTCATGAAAAACAACCCATTACATATTATATCTAAGAACCCTTCATTTCTTGAATAAAATCCTCATTTGTGAGTTGAAAACATGTTTTTATTTTGGATCTTTGTCTTGATCCGAAAATACAATTTTTGTTTTTGAAAATAAACTTTGAAAATCAACTTTGATTCTTGTAAGATGAAGCCTTGATGATATACATCCATCAAACCTTCATTTTCTTAACAAAAGCTTCCATTTTAAGACTTGAAAGAGGGTTTTTAAAATAGGGCATTGACAAGTTACGAATTTTTCTTTTTCATTCCAACTTGAATCTAAGATCTACTCAATATATATCCATGAAAGCATAAGAAAAACTTAGTAGTAAGCCTTGAACTCCTAGATCTACACATAAACATAACTAAAGCTTGATAAAACTCTAGATCTACAAGCTATCACAAACAAGAAATAAACAAGCCTTCCATATAACAAAAATACTAAGAACAAAAGAGATCATCATCTAGAGGAGTGTTTCACTTCTTGGCATCATCATCCATAGCCTTTTAAGCTTGTGGAATGTCCTTTGATGCATGAAACATCCATGGTATCATCCTAGAACATCTTATAAGAGCTAAAAGAGAAGATTACCTCAAATAATTGCAAGAAATATGTATGGAAGCAAGAAAAAAAATGGGGACAGCTTGTTTGTGAAGAAGACAAGCCAAGAAGAAGAGAAAAGAGAGGGAAAAAGAGAGAGGAAAAATGTAGGGTTTGTAAAGATGAAAGAGGAGGGAATAAGATTTAAATAGAGATGTGTGTGTTAAATAAATTTAAAAAAAAATAAACTTGCAGCTGCAACATGGGGAGGGCTGGTCGTGATTTGTGAGTGTGGGAGGGGGGTGTGTTTGATTAATTTGTATTTTTGAAAGTGTAACAAGTTGCATCCATTCAACTAAAATAGACTTTAAAATATCAAATAATTGATTAAAAATAATGAAAAGTGGCTATTTTATGGGGAATGGGCAGCTGCAATTTTGGGAAGAGGAGTGTAAGAAAAAGCAAAAGAAGACATAATAATGTGTAGTAATGATAATGTATGTGTACTTGAGGTATGGGTTGATAAAGTGACTTTTTGAATAAGAAAATTTATAAATAAATTAAGAAAAATATTTTTATTAAAGTAGCAGAATTTTTATGATTTAAATAAAATAATCAATTAAATTATTTTTAGAAATTTAACAATTTAGTTACCGGTAAGAGTAAAATAAGCTTATATGAGCTATAACTGATATTTTTAGAATCCGAAAAATTCTAAACTTGATATTTTTGAAATCCTTATAAAAATACGAGTCTAAAAATATTAAAGATATATTTTTAATTTTCCGAGCCCCGGGACACGCTTTCCAAAGCAGTATCCAAACGGGTTCGAAATAAGCCGAAATTGAACCGATCTGATATTTTTAATAAATCAAATATTATTACGGACTATTCTAAACACTTTAATTATTTTTCGACTCCTCGATTTGCGAACTCGGGTTTTCGGGATCTAAACTGTAGGGTTTTACTCAAGATTGGTTGACTTAAGGTCTCCGGTAGACTTTCCGGCTTAAGATTTAGGGCTTAGAAAACAGGGGTTTACAGATTATGATTTCAAGTCTTTGACCTCATCACTATGTGCCCTTGTCCACCAAGAGTATAGTAATGAATGCAATGTGACTCACTACATGTCATGTATGAATCATTTAATTTAAGTAGTCATGATATAGTATTAGTCATTTTATAAGTGGCCATAGAATTTGTAGACAATTAATATTAAACTAAATCATACAATGATTAGTTAACAATCTCCGTCTCGATATAATTATCATAATTTCAACTATGTAAGTAAAACGCATGCGCTTTCATATTTTATCTTTTCCTAAATTCTAGTGTCACTAAACTACAAGCAAATACATAAGTACAATTGCGAGAATTTAAATTCACTCGGCCATATCAGCAGAAGCTTCTTAGTTGAAATGGTTTTCTGAGTATGGTAGCTTAGATTCCGCATCACCTATACAAAAGAAATACAAAAAAAATGAGTGTTTTTGGAAGTTCTACTTAAACTTGGAACTCTATTATACTAAGTCGTCAAAATTCGCATAGAGTAAAATTCCAACTTAAAATGGCCATAACTTGCTCATTTTAACTCGGAATTTCACATATTATATACCGATTTCTACCTACTCGAAAAGATCTATCCATTTCTAAGGTTATTTCCTACATACAAGATTATTTAGTTCTCTAAAAGTTACGGCACATATTCAAAACGAAAATTCCCAGCTTTTGCAAAACAATTTCCAAAATCAACTTTATTAAAAAATCCCTTAGCAAAAATATAGATATGTATATGATTAAAAAATCATTTGGGTATATATATATAGGCTCAAATTATATGCAAAAATCCCAATGGTGTTGTCTCAACGATTATTTTTGTAAAAAAAATTCATGTTAAAGTGTTGAAACTTTAAGCTTGACAAATTCTTTTCTAAGTATTTTCAAAAAACTTTATATTTTTTTAGGTTATCGCAAACGAGTATATTCTCATTTTGTTTTCCCATTTCTTTTTCTAAAACAAATCAGTTTTTCCCTTAACTTTGGTCTTTAACAATTTTGCTTCTAGTGAGAAAAATGAAGTTTTTGAAAATTTTCATCAAGTTATTTATAACCTATTTATAGATTTGCCTTTAAAATGGTTTTAATAAATGAGTCTTTTTCTTCTTACATTAATGTTTATTAACTTCTAAAAAGAATTTACTTTATTTTTAAAAGCTTGGTCTTTTATTTTCTTTGCCGATTTTATTTAAAAGGAAATCATCTTTTAAGTTATTGATAAAATCCATTGTTTTTGAAGTTATCATATTTGTATTCTTTTTATTTCTTTGAAAATAGGTTCCTTCTTTAGAAACTTGAAAATCATTATTTTTTCTAAGTGGGTTTATAAATTAATGAGTTGATTTTATCTTAACTTTGAAAACTAGTTTATTTCTTGGTTTTTATTATGAAGTTGAAAAGACTTTAGTCTTAAGCTTTTTGTTATTTTTACTAAACCTTAAGTTATCTTATTATGAAGCATTTATTTCCTTGGTAAAACCATCCTTATTGTCATTTGAGAAAACTTGAGAAAACGTAGCAAAAATCCATTTTCTAAGTTATTAATGACAACTCATTTATTTAGCAACTAGTTACATGTTTCAAGTTCTTTTAGAAAAGGAAAATCCCACTTTAAATATTATTGAGACAATATCATTATGACAATTCATGTATTATGAGTATGTAATATGTTGATGATGAAAATATAAGATAAGAAGCAAGATATTATGGTTAAGTATTGGAAACGTTAGCTTCATCAAGGTATTCCGATCAAGTATTGAAAATCTTAGCTTTATCAAGGCATCCTAGACTAAGTCCCAAAAAAGAAAAAGAAAAAGAAAGAAAAAGAAAAAGCAATAATGGTAATAAGCTTGTTAGTGAGTTAGTGAGCATTTACGCTCTAGAATATATATAGTATACATATAGATAGTAACATATATATATATAATATATATAGTGTTAAGTTAGAAGCATAATAACAACAACAAAACAATATGTAGATAAGCAAAACAACATAACATAATATGAAATTATTCATGAGCAAGAACATAGTGTTGCTTTTTTAATATTTGAATGTCTAAGAAACGTACACCATGGTCATGTTAAGTTATATGACATGGTAATAGGAAATGGGTAAGAGCATTTACCTAAAAAGAAAGTATGAAAGTGATAGTATAAGAAAAGTTTGGATAGTGTTTATGTGCATAGGAAAAATTTTGGGTAGTAAAGAAAGAAAAAAGAGATTTTAGGAGAGAGTGTTTGTAAAGAGAATTTGGGAGAGTTTTAGTATGGTGAATGAATGTGTGAGAGGAATGGAGGGAAATAGGGTATTTATAGAATTTTTTGGGTGAAAATTATGTGAATTAAATAAATTAAAAAAGAAAAAAATAAAATGTGTGTGTGTGTGTAAGCATGGTCGGTGTGATCATGGAGAGGAGAGAGAGAGTGATTTTTTATTTATTTTGTATTTTTGTTAATTGAAAGTAATAAGATGCAAGGTTTGATGTCAATGAGGATGTATGAGAAAAGTAAAAATGTAGATATAGGTATGGTAGAGTATCGAAATAGGTGTAAAAAATTAGAGATATGTGAATAGTAATGGATGATGTAGAATAGTACTATGAATAGTAGATAAGGTAGTTTAACACCGGTAGTAATGAAAATACACGTAATTAAGTTATATCCGATATTTTTAGATACCAAAAAATTAAAAAACTGATATTTTTGAAATTCTTGTATTTTGATGAGTTTATTGGTATTATCGGATTATTTTTGTCATTGAGGGCACTGAGGCATGGTTTTCAAAAACTAATCCCGTTCGGATCCGAAAGACACTAAAAATTATTGAATCTGATATTTTTATGCTTTCTTATATTATTATGAGCTATTATCCATTACTATTCCAATTTCGTCGTTTTGAGATTAGGAACACGGGATTGCCAGATCTAATCTACTTGGGTTTGATGTATGCTCGTTGACCTTAGGATTTTCAGTTGACTTCCGGTTTAGGGTTTAAACATAACCGTAGCATAAAATCTAGAGGATTATAAAACTCCATAAAAGGCATATGCTCATCCTAACTACCTTTAAACTCTAAAAGATAGGTTCTCAATATATCCTCCAAAATCTCAATGGTTTGCTCAGATTGTTCACCTGTTTGAGAATGATAGGCAGTACTAAAAATCACTTTAGTACCTAAAGCCTGCTCCAAACTTTTCCAAAATCTCTCAACACGTCTAGTGTCCCTATCAGATACAATGGTCTCCATTATTCCATGCATCTTTACCATCTTCTTGATATACAACTTTGCTAATTGTTCCAAAAAGTAACCAGTTTTAATTGGTAGAAAATAGGCTACCTTTGTAAGTTTTTCCACAATTACCTATACCGAATCAAAATTTTCTCTTGTTCTAGGTAGAGCAATAACGAAATCCATAGTTATGTGCTCCCATTTCTACTGAGGTACTCACCTGCTGGTCTTCTATGTTAAATGTTAATCAACTGACATGTGTAGCACTTGGAGACATACTCTGCAATCTCTTTCTTCATGTTATTCCTCTAATACAACTTTTTCAGATCCTGATACATCTTGTTGCCTCATGGTTGAATGGAATAACCAAAGTAATGTGCCTCTTTCAGTAATTCATTCAAGCTCTCCTTACTCTGGCACACATAATCTTCATTTGTATCTCATAACACCTTCTTCATCAATGCGAAATTTAGGTGCCCTTTCTACTTCCATTCTCTTCTTTATTTCATGCATGCTTGGATCATCCACTTGTGCTACTTTAATCCTTTCTATAATGGTAGGCTAAATCTGCAAGTTTGCCAATCTTGCACCTACTTGTCTAGTCACTATCTCTAATTCTAACTTTCTCATATCATTCATCAAGTGACGTTCAAAGGTGATCAAAGCCGCAACATTCTCCACTTGTTTTCTACTCAAGGCATCTGCTACTACATTCGTTTTTTTAGGATGGTATTAGATGTCCACATCATAGTCTTTGATTAGCTCTAACCATCTTCTTTGTCTCATATTAAACTCTTTCTAGGTAAAGATATACTTCAAACTTTTGTGATCGGTATATACTATACATCTTTCCACATACAAGTAATACCTCCATAACTTCAAGACATGAACTACTGCTATCAGTTCTAGATCATGTGTAGGGTAATTCTTCTCATAAGGTTCCAATTATCTAGAAGCATATGCTATCACCCTACCTCCTTGCATCAATACACAACCTAACTCTTGTGTAGAGGGATCACTATATATTACATATTCCTCACCACTCACTGGTAAGGCTAGCACCGGTGCATATACTAGCTTTGTCTACAACTACTGGAAACTATTCTCACAGTCTTCATCCCATACAAACTTTACCCTTTTCTATGTCAGTCTGGTCAATGGGCTTGTAATCTTGGAGAAATATTCCACGAACCTTCTGTAGTATCTTGCCATTCCCAGAAAACTTCTAATTTCTGACACATTCTTAAGTCTTAGCCATTTTATTACTGTTTTCACTTTCTCAGGATCCACTGAAATTCCATTTCCATCAACAACATGTCCTAAGAAAGACACTTGCTCTGACCAAAACTCACACTTTGTAAACTTGGCATACAACTTCTCATCTTGTAATTTGGTCAGAACTAACCACAAATGCTCTTCATGTTCTTCCTTCGTTTTAGAATACACCAAAACATCATCTATAAAAGACCACTACAAACAGATCCAAATAATCTCTAAAGCTCTGTTCATAAGGTCCATAAAGACTGCTGGTGCATTGGTAAGACCAAACATCATAACTACAAACTCATAATGCCCGTATCTGGTCCTGTAAGTTGTCTTCCGTATGTCCTTTGCTCTAACTTGCAGCTGATGATATCTCGATCTGAGATCATCTTTGAAAAGACTTTTGCTCTTGTTAGCTAGTCAAGTAGATCATCAATCATTGGCAGTGGGTATTTGTTCTTGATAGTCACTTGATTCAACTATCTATAGTCCATGCATAGTCTCATGCTATCATTCTTCTTCTTCACAAGCAGAACTGGAGCTCCCCAGGGCGACACATTGGGTCTGATAAACTTCTTCTTAAGTAAATCATCTAGCTGAACTTTGAGCTCTGCAAGTTCTGTTGGATCCATGCGATATGGTGTCTTGGATATGGGTGTAGTACCCGACATCAAGTCAATATAAAACTCCAATTCTCTATCGGGTGGCAATCTTGGTAAATCTTCTGTTTATCTTCTACTGTCATAGCTACCAAAGCTGACCTTCCCCACAACTCATATGTTGGCAACACTAGCGGTCTTTATATATCCAACTTATGTACAAATTGACATCCATCTGGTAGGCTAAACTCCATTACTAGGTTATGACAGTCAATCACAACATGGTGTGTTACCAACCAGTCTACTCCTAAAATAATATCAAAATCTACCATATCCAAGACTACTAGATTAGCAGGTAAATGCCTACCTTTTATTTATATATCCATACCTCTACATATTTTATTCAACAAAGCTCCACTTCCCAATGTTGTGATTACAGACAAACATCCAGACATAAATTCAACACACACACCAAATTCAAGTGCAAAAGACTTAAAATATACATGAAAAACTTACATCAATATCAAAAAGAATGCAAGCACTATGCAGGGCAAGAATAAGTGTACCCGTAATAGTGGAGGTGTCCCTATGTTGGAGGGCATAAACTTTGGCTGGTGCTCTTTGTCCTTGACCTCCCTAAGCTCGACCTATCTAAACTCCTGGAACTATTTGTCTTCCAGGTTCTTTATAGTTAATGGCCTTGTGTCTATGTTGTCCACATTTAAAATAATACACCCGTGGAGCAACAACCCTCTCTGTATAGAACCAGTGGCTATGCCCAACTTTGCCACATGAAAAATGGGTATTTTCAGGCCATTTACAATCTTTACGACCAACTGTGTGATCGGTCTCATTCCTTATACTGAGTAAGAACACTAGATATCAAGAGATAAAGCAACCTAAGAGAACTAAAACACTATAGAAACTACTAAAGATAACAACATACTAACTTAATAAGCAACCCAACTAACTGCTACCTTACTCATCATTGCTCACCATCGTAAGGAGGTCATAAATTAGATATAATAAGATTCAAAACCTAAAGCTCTTGTACCAAATAAATTGTAACGTCCTAATATGAAGACATTACAATCCGCCATGTATCTTTGCTAAGGATAGACCCGCTAAGGCTATCAATCTGCTATTCCACGATTATAGATATATTCACCAAACTCTCATATAAAAGGAGTACCTATTTTAAATAAAACATCTCATAATAATAAAATTTCTTCATAACATAGTTGAAATTAAAGCCAATACAAATTAAACTTAAAACATCAAAGGGAAAATCTCATAAAATCTTTTAAAAACAAAAACCATTAAAATAGTCTAAAATTCTAATTTCCTTCTTCTTATATATCTATAAATCAGCTGGAAAGACCAGTCCGCTATCATCTTCCCTATAACCTAACAACACATCATAACCATTAAATAAAAAGCCACTGGATTATCACCTATTCCTAAAAAACATAAAAGAATGAGCACAAAGACCCAGTACGCTAAACCACGAATACATATACATAAACAAGCATTATACAGTTTCACATACAACATAATAACTAATGTAGCAAACATAAATTGTTATCTTTGATTAGTCATCAACAGCACAGTCTAGGGTCATTCGTGCCTAAACCTAAACCCAGAGCAAATTAGTACTCTGTAAAAACAACCAGTATTGAAAATAGGTAATATATATACATATATGGTGTTTGGAATCTTCTACACATTCGAATACAATAATCGTACTACTTCCTAAACTACCAAAATCATCTCTATGCACACTCCACTCGAGACAAGGACCAACATAGATTATCAAGGCACCGCGTTAGTATCACAGTACTGCCTGATCTTTATTAACCACGGCTAAGCATAAGTAGCAAAAATTCAATTTTAAACTCGATAAAAATTAAGTAAACTTATAATTCTAAACCTACAAGCATAAACAATAAGCAGGATAAGGTCGTACCTGATATCAATTTTTAGGAATAGAACTTTAATGTCACAAAACCTAATCAGATAAACAAATTCTCATTCTTTTAATCATATA
Organism: Combretum micranthum; assembly: GCA_024138025.1. NCBI lineage: Eukaryota > Viridiplantae > Streptophyta > Magnoliopsida > Myrtales > Combretaceae > Combretum > Combretum micranthum. Next base: position 346,671 of record JAMXBD010000001.1, read on the forward strand.
AACCCTAATCTTTAAAGAACTACAAACCCTAACTCATACATACCTTAATCTTTTGATAACAAAATCTTAAACAAAACAAAAATTCTTGAAGATTCTCCGAACTATGAATCCCTTCAAAATAATTTAAATAAGATTCAAAAAATATCTCTTTTACATCATCACAAAGATAAAAAAAATTCTCACTCACCTAGAATTTTCAATCTTAATCCTTCTTGATTGTAGAACACAAATCACCCAAAAAACTTAAGGTTTTTCTCCATCTTTCCCTTCAAAATCCAAAGAAAAACTTTAGGGAAAGATCATTCCCTTTAAATCTTTAAGGAATTGAGAATGATCAACTCACCTTGATTTAGATTCTTGATCTCCTATGATGTTAAGATCATAAACAGAGAGAGATTTGAGAGGTTTTTAGGTTTAAGAATAAGTTTTGGAGAAGAAACGCCTAGAATATAAAGAAAACATGAAAAATCTTTTCAATTTCTGTGTAATAAAGGCTGGGGGCTTAGGTGTGAAAGCTAGCAGTGTGAAAGCTAGTAGCTTAAAGCTCTTGGGTTAGAGAAGGCCGGTTATAAGCCGACAGGGCATAGACGAAAGGTCAGTGACGCTCAAGCCAACCTTTGCTCTGCCACTTTTCATCTTCCGTCACGTGTCTGTGATGTGATAAAACATAAAATATTTTAGGTTTTGACCATAAGACCATCTTATGTTTAATCAAATGATACTCTTACCCTTTCTTATAATTTATTTATTTGCATATTATAATATCCTCTTGTGTGTTTTTTCAAATAATCTCCTTCCTAAAAAATGATGGAGGTAAGATTTTACAGCATGATGAGTTAGGATATTATAAAACAGCATTACAATAATATGAGTTTGTGATAGTCTGATTTACTATAAGAAGAATTAGTAGCTTTTGGGGATGATGAAATTCTATGCGGGATTGACTTTTGGTTGGACCCAAGCACCATGAGAACAGACAAGCAAATAGAGTTAAACTTAAAGACCAATGGACAAGATTTATATAGACATTTATTAGTGAGAAAGATATTCCAGAAACTTGTATGAGTAGATACAATGGAACAGAGCAAAATCAAGGATTGGTTTGCGCCTTCCCCAAAGGCTGAAAAATTCATAATTAATGTCTCCTCTGGTTTGGTTTCACCCATTGTAATGGAATTGTGAACCACAAGTGTCACTAGCAAAATCATGAACCGTGTCATATGGGGAAAAAGAGGGGGAAAAATTACTAGGTCACAAATTGGATTGATAGTGTAATAATATATAATTGACTTCTTAACAAAATTTCATTTACCATATGAGGTTTCGCAAAGTTCTTGCCAGCATACCTAATTTAGTAATTCGATATACGGGACAAAAGTAAAAGTGGAGCAGCAAACCAACGAGTAAAATAAATTAGAAATATCTAAATTTTTTCCGAAGTTTTCGTTTTAAAATTTTCATTTTTATTTTCCTCATTTTAAAACCCATGTTATAAAAGAAGAAGAAGTTAAAATAGGACCTCAGTTACTTTCTTTTATAAATATCGCTGAATGTCCAGTCCTACAATTAAAAAAAAAAATAAATAAATACATAGGTTTTAAAGTAATATGTATGTATGTATGTATGTATGTATGTATGTCTTGAAACAAAAGAATATGAAAAATCTCGACCCTTGCATTATTTTTTCAGTTATTTTCATTTTAAGGTTTGTCTTATTACTTTTTTTCCCCATTTGAAGGTCTAATTTTAACAATCTTATAGAGAAGGATATTAAAAAAAAACTATTTTGATAAATTTTTGAAAACTTAGCTCTTAGTATAAAAATTTTAAAAACATAAATCCTAAAACAAGATTAAAGGGGAAAAAAATTAGATCCTTGTAAACAAATATCAGGATAATCAAGCAACGCTTTCGTAAAATTTCTATTTTTTTCACAAGATATGTAGAAAACTTAAAAAGAATCTTCTATAACTTAACATGATAAAAACAAAGTACTTCCATCCAAGAGTCATATTTTTTGTTTTTAGTTTTACCCATTGCCTTTTCCTTTAAATACTTTTAATTCAAGCAAATGTGAATTGATAGAAAAATTTAGACCTTAGGCCCATATCTAATCCAGGACTTGACTTACCTACTACAAGCAACTAGGACTTGCTATATGGTGCTGGGTCTGGACCCAATTAGGATTTGCTAGGTAGATATAGATACGGATTTAGAATCGAATCGGAATTGCAACAGTCTCCAATGGTTCTAATCCAGTTCTATAGAAACAGTGATTCCCGATTTCGGTTTTGGAACTATGGAATCATCTTTCTTTAAAAATAAAATAAAAATTAATGAATTTTAACTTTTAATAAAATAAATTTTAAACTCAAAATAATTAATTATTTGATCTAGAAATGTTAAATCATTTAACCAAAATTAAAAAAAAATTTATTTAGAATGTGCATTTATTTATACAAATACAATCAATATCAATTGTACTTAGTAGTATGAGATTGCAAAATACTCTAAAGGATAAAATAAATTATAAGACAAAAAATATTATCACGTTATTAAAGAAATAAATTTTGCGTTTAGGAGAAATTCATATAGAATAAAATATATATGATTTTAAGTTATATTTATTTATGTTGTTGATAATATCATATTAAATATTGTAAAAAGATATTAAATTTTACTATTAGTGTAAATATTGATTATTATATATTTAATAGAATTTTTCTCTAATTTATTTATTTATTTTTTCAATAGAATCGGTTGGAACTACCGGTTCTAAGCCGTGAGCCGTCTAGGAATTGGAAAGGCAACGATTCCTTGTTGATGGTTTTAGGTTAGTTCCCAGTTTGGATCAAAACCATGCCTATATCTATTGCTAAGTCCACAAGTTCAAATTGGATCGACCATTGTCACTCATGGACCTGGTGGGTTCAACCTAGTCTCTTTTATTAAAAATAAATGAATATAAAGGAAAAATTTAATATGTATAAAGATAATTTTTATAATTTAAATTATTTTTAATGAATAGTAGATAAATATTAGACACAACATTTAATATGGTGCGACTGATAATAAAAGAAGAATAAATGTATTTTTAAAATATCTTTGATTTGGTTTATATATAATTTACCTAAAGCGAAATCTTATTTCACCTAATGTAGGATTTGTTTTTACCTTTAAACATTCTTTAAACCATGTAGAGTTCTTTTGTAATCTTGAGTTACAAACCCTATAACTAAAGTTGTATGTGATTATGTAAACAAATGCATATCTTTAATAATTCTTTAAGAAAAAAGGATAACAATTATAATACTCTTGGGTTCAATTTATATTTCAAGTTTAAAATTTATCTTTTTCAAAATTCTACTTTATTTCTTTTGTTAGATTTTTTTTTTCTAATTTAATAGAAGAAAAATGCTCCACCATAACTCGTAATATCGGTCTGGTTCTAGTCCGAAAAATTGAATTGTGAACTAGAAGGTCTGAACCGAATCAGGATGATTCTCAACCCATGTCAAGATCTAGACATATTATCTAAGTGATTAAAGTCAAGCCAACTGGATTAAGGGCCGATAGGGATGGTCACCCGCCATGCATGCAATGGTCCCTCTCTTCCCCAAGTCAAAAAAAGAAAGGGGAAAAAAAAAAAGAAAAAGAAACAAAAAGACACATTGCCATGATAATTCATTTGGGCTCTTTTTCTTGCCTCCACTTGTGACTTTATAATTTACGTGGCCCATGCACCGAACCGATTGATTTTGGTTCAAGCCCAGTCCGTAAAGGTATTGAAGATGACGATATAGACCCGCAATGCAGTAAAAAGATATTATGGGTTTTTAAATGTGATAAGAAAATTTATACACACGTGTTTATTGTAATTACTTTCAAAATGAATATTGGATAAATAATTATACATAAAACAACTTAGAATATTTACACCAGTGAGTAAAACATATCAAGATGATATCTGTATTTCACAAGAAATATGCAAGAAGTTAAATAGCTAATTGTTGTTGTACTTAATAACTAATATGTAGATTCATGATTATTGCATCTATTTGTAAACCATACAAATTAAAACAAAAACAATGAAACCACTCATACTAATCTAATATAATTGGAAAGTTGAAAAGATAGGAAGCAAATTTGATGTAGCAAATTGAACGTTAAAAACACAAAATGCAAAACCAACTAAATGTAACTATTAAGGAATTAACAAGTACAAGATAGGTAAAAATTGGAGCTTATGCAAGTTTAGTTAGTGGGTAGATTTAGGTAGAAATAGAATTATGATTTTGGAGCTTATGCAAGTTTAGTTAGTGGGTAGATTTAGGTAGAAATAGAATTATGATTTTTGAATAATAGAATAGCTAAGTCATATCTATTTTTTATGGTTCATTTAAGAGGATCTCATGAGTAGGTATGAAAATATATTTGATAAGGTTAAAAAGACAGTTATTCTCTTGATCTTATAGGATCAATGGTAAAATCATGGAATAGCAATTTTGCCGACAAATTGCAAGGATAGGTCTATAAAAAAGGAGAAGACATTTTATTTCACCTTTACAAAATCAATTAAACATGCCAAGAAAATTATTGGTAATAAGCTTTTGATATATCATTGATGAATAAATTAGAGATCAAGTCTCTTATTATGTTATATTAGGGTGTATAATGATAAAAATTTGCACCACCTAACTATCCAATACCCAACAACATGCTTTTATAGCCTGTGGGATACTGTTACTGGTTTTTATTTTTGTTTTAATAATGGTTATTGCTAGTTCTAGTTTGGTAGAGGTTAGAGAGAGAATAATTAGATTGGACTCGTCTATGTGGTAGACCTGCAAAATAGAATACAATTAGTGGTACACAGAGATTGGGTCTGGTGTAGCCACTTCAATACTTAAGTTAGCAAGCATGCTATGTCAAGAATAACTGAAGGACAAGAAAAAGAGAGTCCAGACACATTACCATTCTCTCAAAATAGGAAAAGCTATTTATAGTAAGCGGATCCTTAATGATCGAGTGCGCTGTGGGATACAGACGATGGAAGATTGATGGCGGTTATGATGAACTTGGGGTGAACCCACTAGTCCATGTTATCACATGTTGAGCCCGTGTGAGGAGAGAAAGCTAAGAGAAACTGGGTTGGGTGCCGTTCAGATGTTGCAGTGGTCAATTAATACTTCAAGTCAAGGTGAATGTCATCCCAATGGGGCTTTTGAGTTGTGTTGTCATGAGTTAGGCCCTAATCTGATGGGTTGACCTATATGGATGGTGGTTGGACTAAGCTTAAGAGGCTTATGATCCTTATCGAATAGTCAACAATGGTAAAGGAAGTTATGTTTTCTTTTACCCACTGCTTTTTCCTTTTGCCCTTTTAATGCTTTTATTCAAGCATATCTGCACTGATAGACATATTATCTAATTAATTAAACTCAAGCCAATGAAATTAAGGTCTAGCAGGGACGGACACCAACTGGTGACCATAGCTAGATTAAGTATTTCTAAATGTGCCGTGGCATGTGCATCTTTGTTGGATTTGGTCATATAAGCTCGTTCTTGAAATTGTCCAGGAAGAAGATAAATAAGCATTACATCATTAAGTGACTAGACAGTAGCAGTAAAATTATTGACCGAAAACAAACAAGGAAGAAACCGGAGTTGGCTTATAAAGAACTGCTACAGAGGAGCAAGTTCATGGTGATGGCAACGAATTTAATCTTAGTGGTTTAACCACTGCTCTTGCCTACATTTCTAGGTCATCATGCTCACAGCAGTATCCTTCAAATAGAGCACACCTAACCTGACATATCTGTTTGAATTTTCTCCCCAAGTTGGCAATTTTCTAGTGATTGATTTGAGATGAAATTGATGAGATCAGACAGATATCCTCGTTGAATTTGACGGGTTTTGTAATCAACAAATTACTTGTTTAAATTTTACAAGCCTTGCTCTCCTTTAAGCATCTCCCAATTTTTTTGCTTTGATCTTGCTACCTACAAAGAAGCATGGCTGCTGCTACGTTTCGAGGGGCTGAAAATTTATGCCAGATTAAAAATTCATACCTTGATTAAAAGGAAACAATCATTAAATTCACGAGCAACATGGCTATGTTTACTATCAGTCCTTTTGGTATACTTCACGTAGGATGAAGGTTGTGGAGAAGAATGGGAGAGCAGAAGAAAAGATTCTCAAGCATCATCTTTTAGAGGTATTGTTCAATCTTATTAAAATGAAATTGAGTGTTTACTCGGACTGAATTATATATATCCTCCGTGTATCGTTTCCTGATAATTAAGTTATGGTTTTGATTCGAACTTCATCTAATGGACCTAGAAATTAAAGTAGTCTGGTGCTCGAAGTGGGACCTGTTATAGTTCAAGAACCATTATAGATAATCACTGGCTATGCTATGGTATTTCCCAGCAGGATGTGCAAATTAACACTAGCTTTTGTGTTGCTGGAGCACCACAAATATGCATGCAATAGCTATCAAGGTGGGGATCGTTGTGGCGTACTTCTTGCTTCCATATTCCAAGAAGTCATAAAGCAAACTTCTGAAAAAAGGGAAAAGAAGAAGAAGAAAAGAATCCTTAAATCAATACATATCAAAAAGCTCATGCAGCAATTTGAATAGCATAATAAAGAAGAAACATAACTTTGCCAAGAGCGGTGATACCAGATCTAGCAATAAGAAGCTTAAGAAAACCAAACTGGCTTTTTCCGTACTCTGGGCAAAGAAATAGAAACTTATGACACTTCTTTTAACATCCACATATGCTCAAAACTTTTACTATCCGTTCACTTTGCTGTATTATAATTCTATTATAGTATTATTTTTTTATGAATAACTATTATGGTGTTCACTTGACTAACATAATTTTGTTAATTTTTTTCATTTTCAGATTTTTGCTTTTTTTATTCCCGTTTTAAATCTAGTTTTAATGATCTTGTAATGAAGATTGAAGATTAATAGAGAATCTACTTTGATAAATTTTTTTAGGGTTTGTTTTTATTGGTATCTGTATCACATTTATTTCATATCGATATCTAGTCTATTTGATCAATTTGTGAGTAAAAATATTTATTTTTCATTGGTATTTGGTATTTGGTATTGACAAATCGTCTGTTTGACAAAGATAAAAAGATAAAACTAAAAACGATAGAAAGATGACGAAACAAATAAATTCTTATAATAAGAATATGGTTTGGATTGTGAGTAACTCACCTAGCACAATCAAGTTTAGAACCAGGACCTGTCCCATAGTGATGGGTCTGAGTGTGGATCAACGAGTTTAAGTTAGGTGTCTTGCCAAGATCCATAGTCTAAAGGGTTCAATTCAGTTTGTCTTTAAAAAAATAAAAATAAATAAATATTTATAAAAGGGGAAAAATGAAGGAAAATATAGAAACGAAGGAAAAAATTAAACAAAAAAATACATGCAAATAACATTAAAATTTTAAAATATTTTTATGTGAATAGTAAATAAATATTATATATAACATTTAATTTATTGTCATATTATATATATATATATATAGATTTTTAAAATATATCTTGTTCTCTTTATATAAACTTCTATATAAAGTAAAATCTCATTTCACGAGGAAGGATTAGTTTTTGCCTTGAAACTATCTTTATAGTTTCTAGAACTTTTTTGTAGTATCACAAAACTAATGCTACAAATGTAACTATGTTAAGTAAATACCTATTTTTAACAACTTTTTTTAAAGTGAGATAAAGAACTTGTAGGCTCAATTTTTATTTTGAGTTTAGACTTTAACTTATTCAAAACTATAATTTGCTTCTTTTTTTTTTACATTTTTTACTTTTCACTTAATTGAAAAAAAAAAGGATATCATATATTATAGGAACTTGTCTTATGGACCATTAACACATTTGGCTACAAACAAATCAGGACAAGCTGAGCTTTTAAAAGCTCGAGCTTGACTTGTTTAACAAATGAACAAGCTTGAGTTGAATTGGGATTTTAACTGGTTTGAAAAATATAGGCTTAAGCCCGAGCTTGTTTGGGATTCATGAGCCCAAACTTGACTCATTATACTTGAGCTTGAGTTGGGACTCGTTGGCCCATTGGACTTGAGCTTGAGCTGGGGCTTGTTTACATAAATAATTATATGTATGATATTTTATATATGTAAATAATTATATATAATAAATAATAATATAAAAATATATTTACGAGCCTATATGAGCTTTTAACAAGCTTATTCACAAGTCCTCAAAGAGCCTATTTGTGAGCTGGCTTGTGAGCTTCAAGAAAACTTTAACTCTGCTTGTTTAATTAAACAATTTTCATTTTGAGCTCTAGCCTAGTTGGGCATAAAACAAGCCAAAGTCAAATAGCATGCATGTAACTTGGTTCGTTTGTAACTCTAATAAACCGAGTTTAGTTTTAGATAAAAAAAAAAAAACCCATAAATTCATGGGTCAGAGTGAAAAGGGATGATTCCTATCATGTGCCAATGCCTAAACATATTATCTAATTCAAACATAAGCCAATTTGATTAAGGCTCGATAGCAATGTACATTATAGGTGTGAAGATTCGATTACAACGATCATGTGTGTACAATATGACAATCGTGCAACATATGATATTGGGGGGACGGGGGATGGGTGCAATTAAAATCAGCTGACTCAAACACACATGTGACAAGTGCGCAAGTTATCAAGCATCAAACCTCATTAATTATAATGAAATAGTATGCGAGTAATTAATTTAAACAAGTAATTAATTTCTTGAGATGAAAAACCAGCAGCACGATAGCGTTTTCCTATTATCCAAATGAAGAAGGGCTTGGGGTATTTATAGAGAGCTATTGATATTGTTCATCAAATTGAGTAGATGAACAATGGTTAGGATGAGCTCCTTTTATAATGGATATCAACGTAGGCTCCCTTTTGGATCCATGCCTATTAAAGGCTTTATTTGTGGTAAGTGAGCCTTGTTGAGAAATGTTAGAATTGGACAAGACATTATAACGGATCCTACTCTAAGCCTACTATACCAATTCTCACTTGATCATTTAAATATATAAATGACTTCAACTCTCTCTAGACCTTGTCACCTTATTCCATAAAATTAAATCTAAATCAAAATTAGGTTTAAAACCTTTTGAATCAAATTTAGTCTTAGGCACCCAACTGCATTTAACTTTTACTGGGCATGGCATAGTATGTGCATGCTAATTGAAATTCGGTTATTGTAGCTTATTCTTAGACTTGTTTCAAAACATTTTACATGAATAAAGGAACTAAATAAAAAAGATCAAAGAAGGTAACATTTTTAGTATTGCATGTTTTTTGCTAAACAACAAGACATCTCTTGTCCAAAAGTTGAAAAAAAAAAAGCCAAGTTAATTCATTTTGGTAATTGTTCTTAACTTAATGTGTATTTAGAGCTTTTGAATGAAGTGGAACAATGGCATTTAACCCGCTTCACTAGTATTTGTGACTTTCTAAATTGAGTGGCCGATGTAACAAATTGTTTCATCTAGGTTAAGTTTTGTTCTAGCCCACTTTAGTAATGATACTGAAGATAACAATATAGACTCGCAACATAATAAAAAGATATTGCATGTTCTTAAATAGGATAAGAAACTTTATATACATGTGTTTACTGTAGATTTTTTAACATGAATATTGTGCAAATAAAAACATAAAGCAAGTTAAACTATTCAAAATAGTGAGTAAAACATATTAAGATGATATTTGTACTTTACAATAAATAAGCATGAAGTTTTTTATTTTTATTTTTATTTTTGTTAAATGGCTAATTGTTGTTGTAGTTAATTACTATTATGTAGATCATCACTACATGTATTTCTAAACCATAAGAATTGAAAATAAAACAACAAAACCAATCATACTAAGAAAATTCTATGGTCTTGTCATTAATTTTGACAGGATCGGTTCCGTCACTATCCAACGGCTCACACTATACCTAACCTTAATCGATCCACTAAAATAGTTAATATTCATATTACTATATTTATTTTAACTACTAGGTCGTTGAGATGGGACCATAGAACTATAGAAGCTCTCATCATACTGATATAATATAATTTGAAAGTTAACAATTTTGAAAGCAAATTGGATGTAGAATTTATGAATATATATATATATATATATATATAACTAGGAACCAACTAACTATAACAAGCAAGGTGGAATGCGCTAAATTAATGATTATTTATAGTTTGTCACATGTCTACAATTGAACGTAATAAGCATGTTAAGGCTAAAAATCTGCTAATGCCTATATCTAATAATCATCAAACTCCAAATACACCTATATCATAGTGACTCCAAATCAACATATACACAATAGTTAACTCCATAAGAACATTATAACAACCACAAACCTACATGGTAATAATATTAGATGGCTTAGAGAGTTCATCAACCAAAACTAATAATATCTACAACTAGAGAGCTAAAGGGTCTATACCCTATCATAACACATTAATTTGCAAAATTCAAACTATAAAGATGACTCCTTATCTCCAAAAGACTAGTAAAGTAGTCAATTTGATGATCTTCTCCACTAGCATCCTTTCTATAGTCAACTATAATTTTGTACCTAGAAAAACAAATGTTGTAAGGGTATCGCATATACTTGAAAAAAGTGAAATGGATGAGCCAAAGCATAGTTTGCTATACCATGAATGCATGTGCATGAATAGTCAATTACAAATTCACACACAGACACACACACACAAAATTTACTCTAACAAACATTAAATGGTTTGCTCAATTAGTTTCACACATAAGTACTAATATGTTATATACATATTTTTATACATATATATATATATATAAGATATTGGGTACTTTCTAATAAGCAGCATTGGAACCACCTAATCTACCTTAGTTATTTCCAAATGCAACTCTATTAGGACAACACCATGCAAAGACCAGCAGGTCAACACGTTAATAGCATGTGTGCTCCTTAACCTAATACCGCAACCAACATAAGCAATAAGCTATGTTTTATTATAATTATTCAATCAATTTATAGTTCTATCCTATGCATACATAAGCAATAAGCAAGTTATCACATATCTAAAATGTCATTTCAAAGCATAATTGAAGGTATAAATTCTTATAAATTGAAATAAATGTAATTAAAAGGGTATTTGGGATCATCTAGCATCCTCTAAGTTCTCTTCTTTCATTTTGGTCTTATATATTTAAACATTAACTAACTTATGGTTATAGAGTGTGCAAGAGAGGTAAGTGGGCCAACCTACCTCGCCCCACTTTCGCTTGGGGGTTACGCGGGCTAGGGAAGGCTTGGTGGGTTATGCGAGCCAACCTGCCAACCTGCTGAGATTTTTTTTCTTCGTAGACGTTTAATATTACAATGTAATCACAGTTAATATAAAAAGTTATTTTTAATCAAAATTAAAAAATTATACATGGGATATAAAATTTGATAAAGACCATAAGATACAAATAAGGTTGGGAAAAAAATTATTATATAACATTAACGTTTTACTTTCTTATTCTTTTATGGTTAATTTTTTTAATCCATACTTACATATAGTTTGGTTTACCATTACTAGATTTTTGTTTTCTCCTTTTTCTTTTTCTTTTTTTTTTTTTTTTGTTAACTTTCATAGGTTTGCTTATTTGAAAAAAAAAAAAAAACTTAAGCAGGTTCACGAGCCATCCTAGCCTAAAAGTAGGTTGGCTTGCTTTAGCCTGCGAGTTATGTGGGGCAGGCTAAAATGGCCTGCATAGTAAAGCGAGTAGAAATTTTTGGCCTAATATGCTTTGTTTTTTTTGTGGGTTAAACGGGCTTGCCTACATAACCCACCTCACATGCATAACTTTAATGGTTATAGATTGATTATCTGATATGAAATTGGTATTTAAATTAGTTTTTTCTCAATTTCAAGGTTTTAATATGTACGAAAACCTTATATAAAGGATTTAAATGTTCTTCATGGGTCCTAGAAGAGAATTTTACGAGTTCTAAGAAAGTTGCATCATATACAACATATATACTAGTTCAAGCAAGAGGCTATGTATTGAACACGGTCTATACAATAGCTTGTATAAGGGATCATATGAGTCATATAAGCTAAACATCACCTATAGACATGCTTGTGCTAATGGTCATGTAATTCAATGAAGGTATACACGACCTGTATGGGTTGTACAATGACCTTTACATGTGCTTGTGCACTGGTTATGTGATCTAGAAACATCACATTCATGAATTTATGATTCATAGAGGTTAAACACCACCTATACATAGCTTGTGCATTGTTCATGTTGGCCCAAAAATGTCTCATTCGTGTTCTTCTTTTGTCCTAAGCCAGGAATATTTACAACCTTTCCATGTTTACAATCCTCACTTCAACATCCTTCTAAGCATGTATTTACATACTCCTAATGAAAATAACATACAAGATATAGGTCTATTTATTTCATCATATTTTGGTTATTTTGACATTATATTTTTATCGTTTCTAAACAAATGTTTATAAAAAAAAAAAAGATGCTGATAAAAAACTGATAGTTTTAATGATAAATTGATCAAATGGATACGATACATATATAATATGGATATGGTGCAAATAAGTTATAGATACATATACGATACATATAAAAATCCAACAATTCAACCATTCCCTAAATTTACACCAAATTATCTTGCCTTTCTATAATATTTTTTTTTTCAATTTTGTCTTTCATTTATTTCTGTCATGCCCTAACGGGTACCATAAACGTGATAATCCACCGTACACAATATTAAAACTTGAGAATGACTACCTTAGTCACTTGGAAGCTTTCATATTAGTACAAGGCATATGTTCACAACAAAGGAAGATTGGTGGAGTTATGCATTTTCAGACATAAAAAATAATAATTAATATAATTCATCAATATATAAAGTTTTGCAACTTCTGTGGGGCATTCCCCTGATGAGTCTCTAAAATAACATAATCTTACTAAGACAAATACTAAAACTAGAAGATTTTAAAGGAAATCTAATCTAAGACTTCAAATAGAATTACCTCCAAAAGCTTCCCTAAAAGCGTAAGTTCTACTTGGACGGTCAAGGTGGCTTCAAGCACAAAACAAGGATCCTGCAACATCAGAATTCTACTGGGGAATAAGCATAACTAACTAAGTGAGATAATCTTTACGCAAAAGTACTCATTAACAAGACAATCATACAAGTCCATTAAGCAAGCATATGAAGTGCAAAAAACCATATGAGCAAACAATACATATGACTATCTTATTTCGTATGTCGAATGGATTTACCCCTCCATTATGGGTTAGGGAATGCTTTGAATGGGTCACCATCAACCTCCTTGAAAATTTACGTGCATCTTGGGGTTCTAATGAACCCTACTACTAGTCCTCGAGTTTTCCTTACCCAAAGCGATCGATCCGGCTCGGCTACACCATGAGGCCGTATTCCCTGAACATCCTAATTTCTCAAGATGTAGTTAGACAACTTACCTTTCCGGTCCCACGTTGAGGAGTAGTAGCAAAATGCGAAGATGATATTCTAAGTGATATGCATCAACAATTTTGTTTTTAACGAATTTTCGATCCATCATTAATTTATTTAAGGTGATCAATCAATAATTGCACACATAGCAATATACATAGAGGCAATTATAATAATCAACAAATCGAGCTCCGATGTACTTATCGTTTATTGATCACATATAGCAAATCACATATATTACTTCCTTGATAATCCCACATGCATATCAATTTTTATCTTTTCCTAACATCTAGTGCTCTATTCTACAAGCACACACGCAAATATATAAAACGTAAAAGAAAACTCATTTGGCCATGGCGATCTTCTATTAGTCAAAGTGATCCTCAGGAAAGAGAAGATCTTGGTCCTCATCACCTAAACAAAGAAATACCTGAAATGAGGATTTCATCCAAGATCTAGTTAAATTCTCTAACTCTATCTTATTGAATTTGTCAAAATTCGTATTAGTGGAAATTCTAATTTAAAATGGCCATAAGTTGCTCATTTTAACTTGGAATTTTGCATATTATATACCGTTTTCTACCTACTAAAAAAGATTTATCTATTTGTAAGGTTATTTTTATCATAAAATGTTATTTAGGTCTCAAAATAGCAAGGTACAGAACTATTATGAAAATCCCAGCTTTCAAAACACAATTTTTTTTCAAGTTTTTCTCCATCCAAAAATACTTGTACAAAATTATAGATATTTGTATAGTTGAAAAATCCTTTGATTATATATATATATATATAGACTTATATTGTATGCATGAATTTAGTGTTGTTGTCTCAACAATGATTTTTATAAAACAATGTATCTTAAAAGTTGAAAAAGGTTAAGACTTGAAAAATTCACTTTAGTTTGTTGAAAAAATTTCTTATATTATTATAAGTGAGTGTTTCCTTCTTTTAACTTCATTTCTTAAACTTTAAGAATAATTTAATTTTCTAAAAATAATTTGAGCTTTTTAAAGATTCCTACAACTTTTTTTATAAGTATTTCTTGTTATAACTAAAATTCCTTAAATTAGTCATGTTTATGTGTTTTTAATTTTTCCTAAAGTTAATTCCACTTTAAATAAATAATAATAATAATGATCTTCTAAGTTATTTACTAATTTTATTTCCTAAGTAAAACTATCTCTAAAAGGTTATTCTTTGATGATTTTGTAAAACTTGTCTAGACTTTAGTATTTTAGGGTATTGGTGAAAACTTCACAAATGAGTTTAAGAAAGCTTTTATTAAACAAAGAATTAGTACTATTAAGTTTTAAAGAAACTTTGTTATTTCATTGGTTTGAAAAGAGAGCATGTGATAACTTTACTTTATGTATTCTTTGATGAAATCCCATGTACTATTATTACTAAAACTTGTGATGAACTTATCTAAATTTTGGAAAAGAATTGTTAAGATAAAACTTTAAGTTTTTATGGAAAAATCATTTCTTAGGTGATAAAAATTTATTTTTAAAGAGAGTTCCTATTTTTTCTTCATTTAAGAAAACTCCTTTTATTTTTTTTGAGACGATAGCAACATGTTCATGCATGATTATAAAGATGTAGCCATGAGAAATAGAACAATATCACATAATAAGACAAGACATATATAAGAATAAATAATAGCATAATAATAAGGTCAAGTATTGAGAACCTTAACTTCATCAAAGTATCTCAGTCAAATATTGAGAGCCTTAGCTTCATCAAGGCTTCCCAGGACTAAGAATAGACTAATCCCAAAAGAAAAGAAAAAGAAAGAAAAGAAAAAGCATAATAATAAGATGTTAAGTTAGAGAGCAATTACACTCTAAGAAATATATACATAAATATACATAATAATAACATATAGAAATTATATTAGAGCAACATTAATAACAATAAAAAAATATAACAATAATAAAGTAACATAATATTATAAAGAAATTTGTGCATGAATAAGAACAAAACATGAACATATTGTTGCTTCCTTAACACTATGATTTTAGAAAACACACATTATGGTTATGTAATGTTGCATGACATGAATAAGAGTATGATTTAGAACTTTTACTTAAGGTAGGTGATGGTGTGTTTAGAAATTCTCTTAAAGAGAAATGGGTGGTTTATGGAGATGGAAAGGAAAAGAGTATTTGAGAGGAAAATTGTAGAGAGGATTTGAAAAGTGATTTTGCAAGAGTTTTGTTAAAATAAGAAAGTGTGGGAAAAGATTCAATTTGAAGTGAAAATTAGATGTAATAAAATAAAATGAAAAAGAAAAATAATTGGATTGAAGGAGAGATAAAGGGGCGCTGGTTTGCTTAAAGAAGAAGGGGAAATTGATTTATTTTGTTGTTTTGTAATAAAAAGTAATCATGTGTAAGGTGTGATATGAATAAAGTTGTATGGAGAAGGTAAATTGTAAGAAATAGGTATTGTAATTTGTAAGAATAGGGTATAAGATAAGTAGAGATAATGAAATAGTAATGAATAGTAAAAATAGTACTATGAATAGTAGACTAGACAATTAAAATACTGGTAGTAAAGGAAAATAAGTGTAATTAGCTATATTTAATATTTTTAGTTATTGAAAAATTATAAAACTGATATTTTTGGAAACCTTATATTTTTACTAGTCTAATGGTATAGTTGAAATATTTTCATCGTCTGCTGTACTAGGACACGATTTTCGAAAACTGATCCCATTCTAATCCCATTTGGATCCGAAACACACTGAAAATTAATATGATATTTTTAAGTTTTTCTATATTATTACGAACTATTATCTATACTTATCTCAATTTCGTTGTTTAGGGGTTAAGAATACAGGATTGCCGGATCTAGATTCACTAGACTTAACATAGAGCTAGATTGACTTTACAATTCCAATTTGGCTTTCGGTTCTTAGGGTTTACTATATTTACTGAAAAATCTAGAGGCTTACAACCTACCCCTCTTAAAGAAAGTTTTGTCCTCAAAACTTGACTATCGTACCTGATTCCTTGAACAGATTCGGATATTTTTGTCGTATCTTGTCCTCGGCCTCTCAAGTTGCCTCCTCATAGGTGTAATTTCTCCAAAGGACTTTGACATATTTATCTTCTTATTCTGTAGCTTTTGGACTTTTCGATCCAAGATTTGTACCGGGTATTCCTCATAAGTGAGGTTATCATTTAGCAACACTGACTCTAACTCCACTACTCGATCTAGATCAACTCAATGCTTGCGTAAGACTGATACATGAAACACGTTGTGTACTCCTGACAGGTTTGGCAACAAGGCTAGGCGATAAGCTAAATCTCCAACTTGGTCAAGCACTTCAAAAGTCCAATGTACCATAGACTCAACTTTCCTTATAAGCGTACTTGATGTATACTCTTGGTCGGATTTATCTTTAAATGCACATGGTCTCTTACTCAAAATTCGAGAACTCATCTTTTTTTATCCGCCTAGCTTTTCTATCTATTTTCTTTCTCTTTTATTATTTGTTGGATTATTCTTACTTTGTCTGCTGCATCATGTAAAGCTGGTCCAATAGCGAGCTTTTCCAAATCATCCTAAAATAAAGGGGACCTACAATGTTGTCCATACAAAGATTCATATGATGGCATTTGTATGGCAGAGTGGTAGCTGTTGTTGTAGGCGAACTCTATGAGCGGCAAATGAGCATCCCGACTTCCTTTAAATTCCATAACACAAGCATGCAACATGTGCTCTAAGGTTTGGATTGTCCATTCCAACTGGCCATTGGTTTGGGAGTGATAAGCCATGCTGAAATGTGATTTTGTTCCCATATACTTTTATAAACTTGTCCAAAACTTAGATACAAATCGAGGGTCTTGATCTGATACAATCACGGGGGGTACTCTATGCAAACATACTATCTCCTTTATGTATAGCATGGCTCACTTGTCCATCGAGAATGTCATGTTGATTGGTATGAAGTGAGCCGATTTGGTCAAACAATCTACCACGACCCATATGGCATTATATCTCGTAGATGTTCTTGGTAGTTTGCATACGAAATCCATTGAGATTTGATCCCACTTCCACTTGGGTATCGGCAAAGGCTTTAGCAATCCTTGCAGTCTTTGATGTTCCACCTTCACCTATTGACATATCGGGCACTTCATCACATAGTCTGCTACATCCCGTTTCATCCCATTCCACCAAAAGTGGCTCTTAAGATCTTGATACATCTCAGTCCTTCTTAGGTGCATTGTGTATCCTGAGTCATGAGCTTTACTCATATAATTTACCTTCTCATCTCCTCATCTTCCTGCACACATAGCCTTCATTTCATTTTTGCCATTCTTCATCCATGGTGAAGTCAGTATACTTTTCCTCTTGTACTACCCGTTTGATCTTTTGCATCACCTCATCATAATGTTGAGCTTGTTTAATTGTTCCACAAAGGTTAGTTCCATCATCAAGTTAGATATTGCCACCTCCATATCTTGTCTAATGAACTCGATACTCAACTTTTCGAATTCTCTTATCAATTCTTTTTGGTCGATCAACAGAGAGGCAACTTCTTTGTGATTCTTTTGGCTCAAGGCATCGGTGATGGCATTGACTTTAGCCAGAATAATTGATTCCAAGGTCATAGTCTTTTATGAGCTCCAACCATCTTCGTTGTCGCATATTCAACTCCTTCTGAGTGAATAGGTACTTAAGGCTCTTGTGGTCCATATATATTTTGCATCTCTGTCTGTACAAGTGATGTCTCCATAACGTGAGTGTGAAAACAACAACAGCTAGCTCCAAATCATGTGTCGGATAATTTTGCTCATGCGGTCTTAGCTATCGCGAAGCACAAGCAGTCACTTTTCCTTCTTGCATTAGCACATATCCAAGACCATTTCTTGATGCGTCGCTATGCACCGTATAAGGCTTCTCAGGATTTAGCAAAACAAGTATTGGTGCGGATACAAGCTTTTGCTTAAGCTCTTGGAAACTCTTTTCTCTTTTATTGATCCAGATAAACATCTCATTCTGTTGAGTAAGCAGTGTTAACAGCTTGGCTATGGTTGAGAAATTCTTTACGAACTTCCGATTATAACCAGCTAGACCAAGAAAACTTCTTACTTCAGTCATCGTCTTTGGTTGCTTCCACTTCATCACTGCTTTAATCTTTTCTGGATCAATCAATATGCCATCTCTTGAAACAACATGTCCTAAAAAGGATATCTGATCCAACCAAAAGTCACACTTTGATAACTAGGCATACAACTTGTGTTGATAAAGAAGTAAGAGTTTATTTATTTGAACCTTTTAAAAAATGTCAAATAATTGATCATTAATAAGGTTTGATGAATATTAGTTACAAATAAACTAGAGATAACATCACTTTCAATGTTGTATAAGAGTATATGATTATGATGATGGAATTATGTAAGAAAAGAGGGAAAAATAGCATATGGGACATTGATGACTGATCTTTTCTTTTTTTGTTTTAATAATGTAAAAGAAGTTATGAAAAATTCTATGATCCTGTCATTTATTTTGATGGGACTGCTTCTATCGACTATTCAACCACTCATACTATATCCAATCATAATCTAACTACTAAAATAGTTAATATACAAGTTAATTTATTTATTTTAACGGTTGGATGATTGACTAGACAGTCCTGTTGATGAGAGCGCCGAAGTTATATATTCTTTTACCCATATTTTTTTAATGCTTTTAATTCAAGCAAATGTTCAGTGGTAGACATAGTATCTAGTTAATGAAACTCAAGCCTGTGGGATTAAGGTCCGGCTCTGGCAAGGACGTAGACAGAAACCCAAACGGCGACCATAATACTCAAGGTAGCTAGATTAACTTTTACTAAATGTTTCGTGGTACGTGCATGTTTGTTGGATTTTGGTCATTATAAGCTCATCCTTGAACTTGTTTTAAAACATTTTAGATGGTTAAAAAATTAGATAAGAAGACCAAAGAAGCTATGTTTTCTTATTTTTTACCTTTTGTTGGGTTGTGGAGCCTGAATACTGTACACCTTTGCCACGAGCACGTAAAATTATCATTAGGGTTTTTTATAAATAGCCCATCAATGTAATACATATCTCACTCTCACATATAGTGAATATCCTGGCTTGGTAGCGCCCCCAGACGTAGTCACAATCCGTGACGAACTGGGTAAACAATTTTGTGTCTCTGTCATTTCAATCTTTATTTTTCGTCTTTATTTTTTCGTAACAAATTGGTATTAGAGCACCCAGGTTCGGTGGGATAGATATGATGGGTGACGGAAATTGCCGATTGAAAGGTTTGACGGAGCAGATTTCGGATTCTGGAAGATGCAGGTCGAGGATTACTGTATGGTAAAGTTGTATCAGCCTCTGGGTACAAAACCAGAGGATATGAAGGACGAAGACTGAAAATTGTTGGACAGGAAGGCGATGAGCGTGGTTCGCTTGTCTCTGTCCAGGAACGTTGCGCTTCATACAGCAAAAGCGAAATCCACTAAGGAGATGTTTGAGACGTTATCGGAGATGTATGAGAAACCATCAGCAGCAAACAAGGTTCATTTGATGCAGCGTCTCTTCAACCTAAAGATGTCAGAGAATATTGTGGTTGCCGATCATCTTAACGAGTTCAATTTGATCACAACCCAATTAAGCGCTGTGGATATTGATTTCGATGATGAGGTCCAAGCCTTAATTTTGCTGTCTCCTTACCGGAGAGTTGGAACGGAACAGTTACGGCTGTTAGTGCTTCATTGGGGAAAGAGAAGTTGAAATTTGACGAAGTAAGAGATCTGATCATTAGTGAAGAAATTCGCAAGAAGGAATTAGGTATTACTTCAGGGTCAGTTTTGACACAGAAATAGGGGCAGATCTGATTCGAAGGAAACGAATCGGGGTAGATCGAAATCAAGAGGTCGGAACAGGGGAAGAAGTGCATCGAAAAGGGACTTGAGTAAAATCAAGTGTTGGAACTGTCAGGAATTTGGTCACTTCAAGAATCAGTGTACAGCACCAAAGAAAAAGAAGGAGGCAAATGCAACAGTAGATGAAATCGAAGATGTATTAATTTTGAGTGTGAGCAGTCCATTGGAATCGTGGGTTTTGGATTCTGGAGCATCGTTTCATTCTTGCAGTGGTGCAGAGTTAATGGAAGAATATACTTCTGGTGATTTTGGAGAAGTCTATCTTGCTGATGACGAACTCTGAAAATCGTGGGGAAGGGAGATGTTCAGATCAAAACACCGAATGGATCTGTATTACAGTTGCATGGCGTGAGACATATCCCTGGGTTGAAAAGAAATTTACTCTCGGTTGGGCAGTTAGATGATGAAGGTTATGCTGTAACCTTTGGCTGCAATAATTGGAAAATTACAAAATGAGCCATGGTGGTGGCTCGAGGCAAGAAGGAGGGTACATTGTATACGACGACAAATTTCAAGGATAGTATTGCTCTTACAGGAGCATACAGTGATGCAGATTTGTGGCATTGCCGATGATGCAGCATATAATGAAGAGACGGAAAATCCTATGTCTGCAACATATGCTGTCGGCCTTTAATTTTACACTACCCGTGTTGGAGCGGTGCACTTTACATGTCTTTTGGATTTCTCAAATTCGTAATTAATAATGTGGTCAATGCCTTTAGAATATCATTTAATATTTCTAAAGAATAGTTCTTAGTATCATTTAGTAGGATTTTTAATATGATTTAATGTCTTTTAATAGGATGTCAGTTTCATAGGATTTAATATCTTTTAATAGGATGTCAGTTTTAGTTTTTCCTTTTAAATGCTATTTAATATTATTTAATAGGTTTTAGTCCTTTTTCGATTATGACAACTTTCAAGCTTGCCTATATATATGTAAGCCTTATGGCATATGAGATAGAATATCTTTTTTTGAATGAAATTGTTTGAGAGTGTTCTCTCTTTATCCCAAAATTCGTAATCTTGTGTAAAATTTCGATTTTTGATGCCAAATATCTAGGTATTCTCAGAATCAATGGATATTTGAAGATCAAGCCGATATTCGTGCGCGAATCAACGTCTTGCGATTGTTCCCCTTTCGTATTCCACTGCATCAGTTGGTATCAGAGCCGCGTTCGCTCTTGGAATATCATGGCGCCTCGCAGAATGGTTAACCAGCGACGTATAGATGAGATTTATGAACGTGAAAACTTGGATCAGAGGATTGGAGCTATGCTTGATGAGAGGTTAGAACAGAGGATAGGACAAATGATCGATCGGCGACTGGATGCTGCAGTAGCCCATGTCACAGAGAGGGTGGAGGCACTTGGGATGAATCAGAATCGAGGTAGGAACCCTAACCCTAATCTTAACCGTAACCCTAACCCTAATCTAAGGGTAGGTGAAGATTTTGAGGATGATGATGATGATGAGATGTCGTCTGCCGTTGAGAGCTTTTACGACGAATCGCCACGTAGGCGTGGTAGGCCACGCGTTGGGGAAGATTACAGACGTTGGGAAGTAGGTTATGAGGAATCAAATGATAACTCCTCTTTTGTTAAGGAAGATAGTAGTTGTAAGGAATTAGGGATGAATGCAAAAATCTTGGAATTTGATGATGATTTTTCTTCTATTGATGGGGACAACTATGATGGAGAACCAATATTTGACACTTATGAGGATGATGAACTTATGTTTGAAGCTGTATATGATGAAGGACCTGTCTTCGACATTGAAAATGATGAAGAAGAGTTTTTCACAAAATATGATGATGTGCTTAAGGCTGAGGGAGATGGAAAACCTATTTTTGATGAGGAGTATGAAGAGGAAGAATTTTTGGAAAAAGATATTTTTCAGCCTATAGGCAATGGTGAACCAAATTTGATTTTCATATTGCTGAACAGAAATCTAAGGCGATATTTGCTTTAGTGGACAAAGAGGTTATCAGGAGGTAGCAATATCTGGTTTGCAACTATGGTTGTAAAGGAGCTCCAGGATGTGTTTTTTTGAAGAGTTGTCAGATGGGTTACCCCATTGAGAGACATTCAACACCAATTGATCTTGAACTAAGTGTAACCCTTCCAAATTGTCGTCGTATCAAATGAGCCCTACAAAATATGAAGAGTTGAGGAGACAAGTTGAGGACTTACTGCATAACATGATTAAAATTCGAGGTCGAATTTTGTCCAGCCTGGAGAGGATGATGCAGCATATAATGAAGAGACGGAAAATCCTATGTCTGCAACATATGCTGCCGGCCTTTAATTTTACACTACCCGTGTTGGAGCGGCGCACTTTACATGTCTTTTGGATTTCTCAAATTCGTAATTAATAATGTGGTCAATGCCTTTAGAATATCATTTAATATTTCTAAAGAATAGTTCTTAGTATCATTTAGTAGGATTTTTAATATGATTTAATGTCTTTTAATAGGATGTCAGTTTCATAGGATTTAATATCTTTTAATAGGATGTCAGTTTTAGTTTTTCCTTTTAAATGCTATTTAATATTATTTAATAGGTTTTTAGTCCTTTTTCGATTATGACAACTTTTAAGCTTGCCTATATATATGTAAGCCTTATGGCATATGAGACAGAATATCTTGTTTTTGAATGAAATTGTTTGAGAGTGTTTTCTCTTTATCCCAAAATTCGTAATCTTGTGTAGATTTCGATTTTTGATGCCAAATATCTAGGTATTCTCATAATCAATGGATATTTGAAGATCACAAGCCGGTATTCGTGCGCGAATCAACGTCTTGCGATTGTTCCCCTTTCGTATTCCACTGCGTCAATGAGGATGATGCAGCATAGGATGAAGAGACGGAAAATCCTATGTCGGCAACATATGCCGCCGGCCTTTAGTTCTACATTACCAGTGTTGGAGTGGCGTACTTCACATGTCTTTTGGGTTTTTCAAATTCGTAATTAATAATATGGTCAATGCCTTTAGAATATCATTTAATGTTTTTAAAGAATAAATTTTAATATCATTTACTAGGATATTTAATAGGATTTAATATCTTTTAATAGGATGTCAGTTTCATAGGACTTAATGTCTTTTAATAGGATGTCAGTTTTATAGGATTTAATGTTTTTTTATAGGATGTCAGTTTTAGTTTTCCTTTTAAATTGCTATTTAATACTATTTAATAGGTTTTAGTCCTTTTTCGATTATGACAACTTTCAAGTTTGCCTATATATATGTAAGCCTTATGGCATATGAGACAGATATCTTGTTTTTGAATGAAATTGTTTGAGAGTGTTTCTCTTTATCCCAAAATTCGTAATCTTGTGTAGATTTCGATTTTTGATGCCAAATATCTAGGTATTCTCAGAATCAATGGATATTTGAAGATCACAAGCCGGTATTCGTGCGCGAATCAAACGTCTTGCGATTGTTCTCCTTTGTATTCACGCAAGACGTTGATTTGCGCACGAATACGGCTTGTGATCTTCAAATATCCATTGATTCTGAGAATAACTAGATATTTGGCATCAAAAATCGAAATCTACACAAGATTACGAATTTTGGGATAAAGAGAGAACACTTCAAACAATTTCATTCAAAAACAAGATATTCTGTCTCATATGCCATAAGGCTTACATATATATAGGCAAGCTTGAAAGTTGTCATAATCGAAAAAGGACTAAAACCTATTAAATAATATTAAATAGCATTTAAAAAGAAAAACTAAAACTGACATCCTATTAAAAGATATTAAATCCTATGAAACTGACATCCTATTAAAAAACATAAAAATATATAAAAATCCTACTAAATGATACTAAGAACTATTCTTTAGAAATATTAAATGATTCTAAAGGCATTGACCACATTATTAATTACGAATTTGAGAAATCCAAAAGACATGTAAAGTGTGCCGCTCCAACACGGGTAGTGTAAAATTAAAGGCCGGCAGCATATGTTGCAGACATAGGATTTTCCGTCTCTTCATTATATGCTGCATCACCGACTAGGTCATATGAGTGAGAAAGGGATGAAGGAGCTGTGTTCAAAAGGAAAACTGCCGGACCTCAAGACAACTGAAGTCGGATTGTGTGAGGAGTGTGTACTCGGGAAACAGAAGAGGGTAAGTTTCTCGAAGGCTGGTAGAACTTTGAGAAAGCAGAAGCTTGAGTTAATACACAGTGACTTATGGGGACCAGCGCCAGTGACATCTCTTGGTGGTGCGTCATATTACATGACTTTTATTGATGATTCCACTAGAAAGGTATGGGTTTATTTTCTAAAAAATAAATCTGATGCTTTTAATATCTTTAGAAAGTGGAAAGCTCTGGTAGAAGTTGAAACATGCCTGAAAGTGAAGTGTCTGAGATCTGATAATGGTAGTGAATATGAGCTCAGTGAGTTTAAAGAATTTTGTGCTAATAATGGTATTCGCATGGAAAAGATGTGCCAGGAACTCCTCAACATAATGGCGTTGCAGAACGCATGAACAGAACACTTAATGAACGCGCTAGGTGCATGAGGCTGAAGTGTGGGTTACCCAAGATGTTTTGGGCAGATGCAGTCAACACTGCTGCCTTCTTGATCAATAGAGGACCATCAGCCCCTTTGGGGAACGGCATACCAGAGGAGGCTTGGAGTGGTAAAGAGGTAAACCTGTCGTTTCTTCGAGTATTTGGCTGTATTGCTTATGTTCATGTTAATGCTGCTGCTAGAACTAAATTAGATGCTAAATCTGTTAAATGTATGTTTATTGGATATGGTGGTGATGAGTTCGGTTATAGATTCTGGGATGAACGTAATCGAAAAGTTATTCGTAGTCGAGATGTCATATTTAATGAGCAGGTTCTGTACAAGGACAGATTGGATGCACCAGATTCTAACAGTGTAGGTACCCAGATTGTTGAGTTAGATATTTCGAACTCAGTGGGCGCAAGGCTGTTCAGAATGATGAGGTTGTTATTGAGGCAGAGCAGAGTACACCACTGCCCATAGCTCCGCTGCGGAGGTCTACCAGAGTGTGTGGTTCACCAGACAGGTATTCACCGTCAAGTTATACCTGCTGTTAACTGATGGTGGTGAACCTGAATGTTATGCAGAGGCTAGCCAGGGACAGGATCGAGCCAAATGGAAGCTTGCGATGGATGATGAGATGGATTCATTGATGTCCAATGATACTTGGGAACTTGTCGAGCTTCCAAAGGGCAAGAAACCATTGCATAATAAATGGGTCTATAGAATTAAGCAGGAGGTTGATGGAAGCAAGCGTTACAAGCAAGGCTGGTTGAAAGGGTTTCAGCAGAGACATGGTATTGACTATACTGACATTTTTACTCCTGTTGTGAAGCTAACCACTATACGTATTGTGTTGAGTATGGTAGCTGCAGAGAACTTGCTATTGGAGCAAATGGATGTAAAAACAGCCTTCCTCCATGGTGATTTGGAGGAAGATATATACATGATGCAACCAGAAGGATACTTGTCAAGGTAACACTAACCTTGTGTGTAAGCTCAAGAAGAGCTTATATGGCTTGAAACAGGCACCGAAACAGTGGTACAAGAAGTTTGATGGGTTTATGCAGGAGATTGACTTTGTCAGATGCAATGCCGACCATTGATGTTACTTCAAGAGATTTGACCAAAGCTATATCATTCTACTGCTGTATGTAGATGATATGTTGATAGCAGGGTCCAGTGCTCGAGAAGTGAGTAAATTGAAAAAAGTTATCCGAGCAATTTGCTATGAAGGAACTTGGAGAGGCTAAGCAGATTTTGGGTATGCGTATCATTCGAGACAAAGAGGCGGGGAAGTTGTATCTTTCACAGGCTGAGTACATCGAGAAAGTATTAAAGCGGTTTAATATGCAAGATGCTAAGCCAGTGAGTGTCCCGCTAGGTGGTCAGTTTAAACTATCTAGCAAAGAGTCGCCTAGGAGTGAGGAAGAGCGAACCCATATGAAGAAGATTCCTATGCTTCGGCGATTGGAAGCATTATGTATGCCATGGTTTGTACGAGACCAGATATTACGCATGCGGTGGGAGTTGTTAGCCGTTTATGAGCGATCCGGGCAAACAGCATTGGGAAGCATTGAAATGGATCCTTAGGTACTTGAGAGGTACCACAGATAGGAGTTTGTGTTTTCAAGGCAAGGATTGCGAGTTGGCAGGATATGTTGATGCGGATTTGGCATCTAGTGATCTAGATAAGAGAAGGAGTACAACCGGGTATGTATTTACTTTGGGTGGTACAGCGATATCTTGGGCTTCTAAGTTGCAGAAGATCGTAGCCTTATCAACTGCAGAAGCAGAGTATGTGGCAGTGACAGAGGCAAGTAAAGAGATGGTATGGTTGCAAATTTCTTAAGTGAATTGGGGAAAAAGCATAAGGATGGTACCCTATACAGTGACAGTCAGAGTGCTATTTTCTTGGCTAAGAATCCAGCATTTCATTCAAGAACAAAGCATATTGAGTTGAAGTATCACTACATACGGTATCTTTGGAGAGAAAGATCTTGCAGCTAGTGAAGATTCAAGGGAGCGAGAATCCTGCTGATATGTTGACTAAGGTTGTGACCCTAGAGAAGTTGAAGCTATGTATGGCTTCAACTGGGCTTGAAACTTGAAGAGAAGTCTTGGCGCTACCATTTGGTGCAAGTTACTGATGAGAGATTGAGAAGTGGCTTACATGAGATTCAGTCTCTAGGTGGGAGATTGTTGGGTTGTGGAGCCTGAATACTGTACACCTTTGCCACGAGCACAGTAAGAGTATTTTAGGCAGTTCATGTAAAATTATCATTAGGGTTTTTTATAAATAGTCCATCAATGTAATACATATCTCACTCTCACATATAGTGAATATCCTGGCTTGGTAGCGCCCCAAGACGTAGTCACAATCCATGACGAACTGGGTAAACAATTTTGTGTCTCTGTCATTTCAATCTTTATTTTTCGTCTTTATTTTTTCGTAACACGTTTTAGGTTAATTATAATGGGAGAGAAGATTTGGACCTAGGTCTTCTTAAATGATAAATGAGGGAGATGCTATTTGGTTTTAAGTCATTAGTTTTTTATTTTTTTGGCCTTGCACACACTTACTACACGTCAAGACATGAGATGATATGTTTGAATTTGTGGCATGAGAATTTTATTATTATTATTATTATTATTTTATTTCTTCAAGGTCCCATATGCTGCCTCGTTTTGTAATAATTTCTCTAAGTGCCGAAGTAAAAAAAGTTAGTTCCTTTTTTTTTTTTTTTTTCAAACGCCTATCTAGAATCTTTGGAACAAAGTAGTGGGCAGACCATTGTCCGATCATGTAATCATGCGTCAGCCAATCCACCATCTTTCTTCCCCTGCATGCTTCAAACGAATTTTGATTTTCAAATTGCAAGATTTAAATTGTACGGTCTTAAGGTTTTTTTAATATATATATATTTTTATTTGAATGAGGATATCATAAATTAAGAAAAAGACAGAGGCATCTTTTAGGTGTACAAATAAAAGTACAGTCACTTTACAGAAAAAAAGGCACAATAAAAATATAAAATTCAATAAAAAGTTGATATTTTAATAAAGCACCTAGTAATCCTTAATATAAGTATAATTTCAAATTCAATTGTTTTAGTTTTAGACTAAATATCAAATTTGGTATATGAACTTTACACGAATATTCAATTTAGTATCTAAATTTTAAAGTGGGTTTTAATACTTAATTGAACTTTTTTTTGTTTTTTTATTATATAAGAAAGTTTGCTTGTTTGTTGATGTAAAAAAAAGACAATATGTCATTGAATTTTTTTCTAATACTCCGAACACCATCTAGAACTAATAAACTACTTCCTTTAGGTCAAGAAACTAGAAACAAGCAATGTGTTAGTAAAGTAGTAAAAATAGTCACAACTTTTTTTCTTAGATATTAAATTGACTACTTTTAAAGCTTAAGTACTAAATGGAATTTTTTGGTAAAGTTCGTGTATCAAATTTAATATTTTTCCTTATTTTTATAAATAAACTAGATAATGTTTTATCTTTTCAATGGGCAAACGTTTTTAAAGATTTATTTTGAAATTAATCGAATATGTACATTTTAGTCTTATTTTTTCTCTCGCCTAAAAAAAAAGAAAGATATATATATATATATATATAATTTTTTTTCATCAATCGCCATCGTCTTAATGACCATTAATTCATTTTACCATTTTTTAGCATCAATGTAAGAAAACGTATGTAGATGAAACGTAAAAGTATTAGATGTATATGGAACGGTTTACCGTTTACCAATTTTTAGATCAAGATAGTTCAACTTGAAGCCAATTATATCTAAATGTGATTATGCGTACCCGTTCCTTATAGTTAGCATTCGATAATAAAATATGACATATTAAATCATACGCAAAGGAAACATAATTTCATGAAACTTGAAATGTTCAGTGTCTAGCAACAATTAACAGTTAAATTTAATACATGATCAATGGGAATTTCTTGGATAAGGACAGATGAGATATTAGTGCCACATGGTATTATATTTATTTTTGTTTTCCAATAGTAAGACGATACACACATTTCCCTTACATTTGCAAGCAAAACTGATTTGAACAAGATATTTTCTGTTATGAAGTGTTTGTGGAAACATATTCCTATTAATCACATATAAAAATTAAAAAAGGTTATTTTGGTGGAATAAATTATTATATTTCTCTTTTAGTTTTTCATTTAGAGCAAATATGTTAATTCGAATTCAAGGACAAAGTGATGTAAAGGAGCCTTGTCTCCGTGCTATATTATTTTTGTTTTAAACATTGAAGCAGGTTATTGAATGCTTTATTACATTTTATCCTTATGTCCACCGATGAAAGGTGACAATAGTCATCCATACATAATAAGGTTAACTTTATCATATGCATATAATGGTTATATGAAAAATTAAAAAATAAAATTGTCCATATACCAATATATAGCTGACTACGTCTACTAGAAAACATTTATTATGCACATTTCCATGTAAATACATTAATTAACAGTACTTGACGAGCAAAATCCTACTGCCTATGAAAAAAAGTTATTTTTAACTATCAAATAGTGTACTCGCTGATGCCTTTTGCAATCATATGCCATCATACATAATATATATATGAGAGAGGAAAAAAAATGTTCTCATATATAAGAGAGAATAAAATATATATATATATATATAAATATACAACATAGATTGTCTGTTTTTTTGTTATCTGTATCTTTTTTTTAAAATGATATGTGTAAATATATCCGATTTGTATCTAAATTTTATCTTTTTGTTCTATTTGATCTTTTGATGACAACTGTCAATTTTTTTTATCTATATTTATTTTTGATAAATAATTTGTTAGCAAAAAGTTTGAAAAGTGTCTGGTATCGGCCGAAAAAAGCCAAAACAAACAGACACCATAAATCATTAGCTTTTGAAGGGTGGGCAGAACACCAATAGAGGTGGTACTGTAAAGCATGCTAACATCTTTTCTTTTACCATAATGAACCATTTACGTCTTTGGATTGTCAAATTTTTATCGGTATCAGATCTATATCGGATCAACATCTGTAATTCATCAGTATCATATCGGTATCGATTCAGTATTGGCTCAATTTGGCCATTTTATAAGTAAAGCTATCGGTTTTTATCGTTATTGTATCAATATTGATTTAGTATCAGTTCAATTTGAAAATAATACCAAAATGATACTAATCAGTGTACTCTAACAGGCTTGTGTGGTGGATTTGTAGACATTTAGGCAATATTTGTCTTTTAAGATATTTTCCTACCTTTATAATATTAACGAGTAAATCCTGCTGTATATAACTGTCCGTGCTTGCAAAACTTAGAGATTTATGAAGTTTATATTAACTTGTATGATAGTTCAACCAAGCGGAGCCTAGATCCAAGCTGATATGAAACCGGTCTAGAGCCAGGAAATCCTTGCTATAAAGCGGTGGAGTCGAGACTAGTTCGGCCGTTCATCAGTTCCAAGTCAAGTTTAAGAAATTATCAGATTCTTGAACCGGTGGGTTGTCTTCGGTTTTACACCGAGTCAAGTTGGGTCGGTTATAAGATGAGTTTTTTTTCATTCTCAATCCTCGATCCTCACTGGGATTTACTCTCTACCAATTCCAACTCGGTGAGTTCACTTTTCTTTACAATATTGCAAATAAGTTATATTAAACATATATTGCCTAAGCTGTTGTTTTTTTTTTATATTACAACAAGAAAGCGGAATCTTGATACATTCTACTTGAAAGATCAAGAAAGATACTACTAGGATACTAAGCCATTGGCATGTATTTTCTAGGTGAAATAATGCGTAATTCGTAAGGTAATTAAAATATATAGTTTATCGTTATTATGTTAGGTTTTAATTTGATACTATAGGAAAATTGCTTCCACTTTTAAATCCGTTTTTTTTTTTATCAGCTACAGGAGTTCCATACAATTATCAAATAGCTTAAATTTATTCAAACCGTAATTCAATATTTAATTTTTCTGACACTAATTTTTCTAGAACAAATCGAATAAAAATATTATGGTGGGAACACTTTCTAACGGACCACTACCTCTAATTTATAACTAAAGTTCCATACTAATTCCATTTATATATATTTTGTTTTCTTTTTGGTTTCAGTAAGAATATTGGAGTTTTAGCAATTATTTGGAGATATGAAATATCATCTATTCTTAAAATAACTGAGACTCAAATTTTAAAGTATAAACCTGTAGTTATGTATTTATGCGTTATATAATAAGTATTAAATTCTAAATTTCTATTGGACATTGGATACCAATTAAATCAACTCAAGCTTTATAACATAGGGGCTATTGTTCACGTGGATGGAGGAATCTTAATATGCATGCAACTACGATAACCTTGTTATCTCCATACCTAATCATTAAATTAAGGACAAAACAAAGCCACCTCCAGTGCATACACACACACACACTCTTGTTCCACTCTTTTAACTTTTTTGAAAAACTTTTTCTCTACACGTTTTATCCTGAGCTAGCCGTCTTTGCTTACTTTCTTTTCTCCATTTGTGTTTATATTTGACCTTGAGCTTCGTTCACTTATCTTATATATTCTATAAATACCAAACCATGCATGCAAACTATTATCAGAAAACCTTATAACTCTTTGCCCATTATATATTACACCAAATAAATACTTTCTCATATTTAGTCCTTTTTTGTTAAATTTATTGTTGTTCCGCTACATTTATCGTTACGTCCTAAATCATCGAAATCGTGTTTAGTAAGACCACATTCTTATATTATTCCTCGGTGTGCCCATGGCTGTTGCCACCTTAGTCCAAGGACAAGGTACTCGTGTAGGATTTTACGCTAGTACTGTCCTCAAGCAGCAGCCATTGTTAGGGCTACAGTCCAATCCCATTTTCGATCGGACCCAACAATTGCACCCGGTTTATTGAGGATGCATTTTCATGATTGCTTCGTTCGAGGTTAAATTTAAAAGCTAGAGGCATTCCCACATAAATGCAGTTTCTGCCTTTCACAGAAATAAAGCCAGCAGCCAAGTTTATTGTGTCGAAAATACATCAAAGCATGCAACTTCTATTAGGAAAGTTGCAAGAATAAAATATTCGCTTAAGGGATCCTCAAGATAGCTACTATTGACATTTAAGTTAACCAAAATTCAACGCATTTCACAACATATTGCAAATCTATTGAATATGCAAAGGGTTAATGTCACCAATGGTTCTTGAACTTTAACATAATAGTGCAATAAAGTATTCAAATTTTAAAATTAATCAATTTAGTATCCGAACTTTATAATTGTTCAATTTAGTACTGAAAAAAACTTTTTGTGCATTTCAACATTATCTCTGTCAAGTTCTTTTAAGTACCAAAGTGATCAATTTCAAAGTTTTTTATGTATTAAATTAATTAATTTCTAAGTTTTTTATGTGATAAATTGGCCAATTTCAAAGTTAAGCTATCTATTTACATATTTTGTCAAAGTTTATGTACTATTGGCATTATCTCAATAGGCAAAATATACCCGAAGTTGGCAAAAACACTCCCCTAGATCATTTTAAATACTCCACATCAAGAAGAGGGAAAGGTCAGAAAGGTACCGAAACATGCGAGTACTTCAAAGAACAGAATAAACATATATCATTCCAAAAGTCAAATACAAGCAACCAAAGCATAGCATATAGATGTTGATCACTCAGATAATTTCCTTCTCTTTTCAGTACATACTGATACATCAGCATTTTACCCCTACTCATAACCTTGTACCATACTCTTATGCCCACCCAAAACACATACTTTATTTAAGACAAGATTACAGCCAACATTCAGTAAGAACGGGAGTCCAAACCTGATAATGTTCTGACTCTGATGGAGAAACTTTAGCACGGTTCCGACGTTCAACAAGCATAGCATGTAAATTAGCATAGCTCATCATTGGGGTCTAGCGTTTAATATAAACAACTACAACGATCAAATGAGAAACAATTTGTAAAATCCACCATCTAAAAACAAAGAAGCACGTACTTCGTCTGCAGTATAATCTGTCTCGGTCTCACCATCCATCTCAAGAGTGGCCCCATACCAAGTAAAGGCCTACTTACATAATTCAAAAGGAGTATCATCAGCATATAAAAGCTTATGGTATCAACACCCACATATAGACATTAAATAATTAGTTTGAAATTTCCAAGTCCCATTTGACAGACATTAAATAATTAGTTTGAAACTTCCAAGCCCCATTTGACATCCACTCATAATCCGCCTATCACATCTTAGCCAATATGGTAAATTTTCATGAGGACCCTCCTTTTTCTTCTGTGTTTTTTATCTTACATGACAAATGGTATGTCGGGTCATCCCAGAATCAACCAAAAGCAGCAGCAAAGTACAACATATCGCTAACCTAAACTCCAAAATGTCTTAAAGATACCAAAACAACAGAAATTAACCAACTTTGATCTTGTTTTGATAATACACTGCCTGAAAAAAATAACATGTCTGTTTGTATTTTCTGATTTACATCTATATTTTGTCCATATATGATTTATATTTGTATTCTATCTATATTTTATCTTATTTGTGTCTGATTTATTTAGATTATCTATTTTTCATCTATTTTATCTGTTTCTGCTAAGAATCTGTTTGAAAACGACAAAAATAATATGTTAAGAATATAAGAAACGGATGAAACAAGTAGAATAACTTTCACTACAAGTTATATCCACAATATTTCTAATAAAATGAACAAATTCGTAAACTGTCCATTAACAACTGCATCAAATAATACTGAACAAAAGTACTACAGTCAACAAATTTTCTGGAAACCCGTTAATCTTTTCCATTTTCCGAATGATAGATTGAGCAGGAAGAACTCACAGCGAATTTGTGCCAAGGAGG
Organism: Combretum micranthum; assembly: GCA_024138025.1. NCBI lineage: Eukaryota > Viridiplantae > Streptophyta > Magnoliopsida > Myrtales > Combretaceae > Combretum > Combretum micranthum. Next base: position 380,513 of record JAMXBD010000001.1, read on the forward strand.
GAAAGTGAGCCAGATTCTGGGAGGCAACTCGGTACCAAAGATCTCGGTGTTGCCGGAGAGAAGACAGTGACGAAGAGGAGTATCATTACCGACTTCAATCCGGAGCTCACTCTCTTTATCCAACTTCACTTGCTTTACAGCTGAAGTAGACATTGTTGATGGTCACCATAAGCCATTCTGGAAAGGAATTTGATTGACCTTTTTTTGATTTCCTTCGAACTTAGATTGAAGCCGTAGGATTTAAACAAAAAGGCTACTAGAGTGAAGATGATCTCAGGACGAGAGGCAAGGAGTTCAAATGAAGAAAGTATCAAGCTTATACGACTTCCACATGTTTGCTTCCTCGGCCATATTTATAGTATAGTCTGCATGCATGCAGACAGTCACACACACACACACACACACACACACAAAAAAAAAAAAAGAAGACAAAAGCATAAACAAAAACCTGAAAAAGGAGGATATGTATCCATACATCTCACATGCTATACCGCATGCATCCTACAATATTATTGGCAAATAGCTAAAAACATTTTAAAAATAATTTTTATTATTATAATAATTCAATGCCAAAACTAATTTTGTTCATTCAAATATCCTCATTTAAATAAAAAATTAACAAATAAAAAAAATATTCGTTTGTAATAGCAAATTTTATTACAATTTCATTCATTTAACGAATTGAATCAGCAATTAAAAATTAATTATGATTATATGTACACAATTTAATTATAATAATAAACAATCTCAAAAAGTACTTAACATATAAATTATAAAAAGAAAAAGATTTATATTATACATACTCTTTGTAAAAAATTTATGCATTTCTACGATGGGTGGGCTTTAAGTTATTTTACAACAATTGAAGATACATGGTGGGCCTTCGGTTTTGATTTTAAAAAAACGTGGAATATACCTGCACTTTGGTTAGGTTAACTGAACTTTTCATGGTTTCCCCCCACTCCTCTAATTGAACTTTTGAGATGTTGTGATATTTCTGCATTAAAAAGAAAAATATTCATTAAACTAAAATGCTACGTCAAGGTTTTTTTTTTTTTTTTTTTTTTTTGTGCCGGTTAGGTGAAGGATTGAGTAATGAGTAAATACTAATATTTTTTAAATAAATGAAGATAATAGTATATAATTTTTATAAAACTATAAATATATCAAAATTTTAATTATATTTATACGCTAATCAATCTACGTGTCTTGTTAGTATCATTGAAAGCTTTATCTTGATTTCAAGAGCATAGGTGTTGCAACTTCCAACTTATTCATTAATCCGGTACGCATGTAAATCAACTAATGGTAAAAGCACGTACATAATACGCACCTTTATAACATATTTGTGTAATTTTTTTGAGACAATCTCCTTTTGTAAATATCTGAAAAATTAGAAAATATATATCCATATTCATATAGAAATCACACATAAATGATGAAAGATGCTCGCAATCTCTAATGAAGGGATTGTATTTATTTGAAGATGATCGACCCTAAATCATTAGGTGAAAGGCACTCGAGTTAAATCAAGCCAATATATTTGATACCTTCCTTAGGCACTTAAAAGAGTAGGAGCACATTCCTATAGACTAGTTATAGAAAATTTATGATTTTATTGATTTGATTATGGATTAGTCATGTTAGTTATTAAATAGCTTCAATTTTATACACACATAGTTGAACTATTAAAATATTTATAATACTAACTTATATATAAAAATATATATAATTTATTATTATTTAGAAATTACTTTTTTTTAAATTTTTTCTTGATTACTATCAACGGAATATGGAAATATTGGTTTCAAAGAAATAATAATAATTTTGTAGGTCCCAAGGGTGAATTGATTATGATAAAAAAGTTAAACTTTTTTTCATTTAAGTAACAGATTAACCCTCTTGATTTTGTTATGACTAATGGTGCAAACAATTAAAGTAAGCAATAAAAACTTGAATGAGTTAATTTATAGAGGTTTCAATTTATAAGTCAGTTTTCTCTTATTCCACTACTAAGGATCCGATAGTTTTACTGATTTTCATTCCATTATATCAAAATAAAAAAAAAAAACTTTGAGAGTTTTAATTAAGCCAACTTTTAGCATAGTCTCACTAGTATGTCTCCTTAACTATTAAATAGCTAATTACTCAACTACAGTGAAGAAAAACTCTCTAGCTCACATAACAAGTATTCAAGCATAATCAAATTGAGGATGGTATTATTTCCTCTGCAAAATAAGTTCGAAGAATAATTATGAATAATAAAGGTGAAGGCTTTGAAGATGATTGCTTGGAATTGTTTAGAGCATGAGGTATGATCATGTATCTTGTTTTAGTCATAATTAGACATATGCATGGTTTGATTCTGAATCAGGAGCCGAAACAGAACAGTCATCGGCTGTTTTAGAACCGGAATCGGACCGGTTGCCCAATTCTAAAACTAGCTATGGAACCGCCTGTTTTACAGTTCCTAACTGGTTCTTTCATCTAGAATAAGTGGAACTGGTGGTTTCATTCGGTTTTATTGAAAAAAAATAAAAATAATATTAAATACATAATTATCAATATTTAAATTATTTCATATAAATAGTAAAATTTGTTACTTATTCATAATATTTAATATATTATTTTTAATAACACAAATAAAAGTAGCTTAAAATCATATATAATTAGTTTAAATAAATTTTTCCTAAAAGCAAAATTCATTTCCTTAATAACGTAAGACAATTTTTTGCATTTTACTTTTTTTTTTTACCCTCTAGAGTATTTTGCAATCTTATATTACTAATTACAATTAATATTGGATGTGTTTCTATACAAATAATTGTGCATTCTAAACAAATTTTTTAAACATTTTGGTTAAATAATTTAACACTTTTAGATCCAATAATTATTTTTGAGTTTAAAATTTATTTTATTAAAAATTGAAATTCATTTATTTATATTTATATTTATATTTGAAAATAAAGGCGGTCCTGCGGTTCCAAAACTGAAACCAAGAACCTACAATTCCATGGAACCGGATCGAAATAGTAAGAGACGATTCTGATTTCGATTCTAGTTTTGGTTCCTCAATTTCAAGACCTAGAACCAACGGTTTCGATTTGATTCCAAAACCGTGCCGATCGTTAGGCCGAAGTCTTGTTTTTAATTTTTCAGCTACAACGTCTTAAGCATTTAGTTGAGCAAATCTCTCTTTCAATGGTTACTGTTCCATAGTTGGCTATATAATTTGTTAAAAAAAAATTGTTGTGAGACCCTATAGGAAAAATAAGAATTAAGTAATTAAATCGATTGAAAAGGTTATATTAATTAGGTTTTAATTAAAGTAATTATAAAAATGAATAATATCGATTAAGAGTCAAAATTAGAAGTTGTCAATCAATAATTAGGTGGATATAAGAATTAGTGGAATAATGTAAAGTTCACTTTATTTAAGCTCGGCCACATTGGACTAAAAAGACTATTTTGCCCTTGGATGTAAATAATTATGTTTCTCAAAGGGGAAAAAGTTAAAATTACAACTAAGAAACAAATAAAAGCATACTTTGACACATGATGTGACATTAAATAATCAGTTGTCTCTCTATTTATATAGCATGGATATTTAAGAAAAAAAATAAAATAATGATATATCTTATTAAGCAAAAACATATTGCTAATAAGTCTACAGGAACCAAAATTATAGACATCAAAAGGAGGAATGAAACATATAATTCCCTCGGAAGTCTGGTCACAAGAGTAGCCATTGCATCCATTGCTACATTCATTTCTTGACGAAGCAAAATCCACCCTTACTTCTTCAGAAGTGGAGAGCTTTGCCCTGGATGCATCAGTATCACCTAAAATTTAGCAATCTTATGATATTTCCATCCTGATTGTTCGATCGCAGTTTTGAATCCATGTCCACTTCAATTGTAAGGATATTCATGAGACTACCGAAGCCCTGTCCCCAAAATAATGCCTATGTTTGCACATTAATTGTCATGCCTTGATCTAAGGTTAAGGCTTGCCCAACTACCACGTATAATATTTGTGCATCATATGTTAAGATTAATTTTAAAAACTATCGTTTATCGTGATCATTTACTGATCATTTTTTTATTTTTTTTAAAATCCTTAAGTTAGATTTCTGAAAACAACTAGAGTTGCAACGATATAATGTACTTTATATAAAATTTTTTAAAGCTATTATTATGAGTAGACCATCATTTATAAATAATATCATACCATCAAGAATCTCAAACAAAGAGAATCCTATGTCTTGATGGAAAAATAATGCTCGAAAAATTAATCACAAACCATAGTTTTACAAGCAAACCCTTAAAGAAATACCAGTTCGAAAAGATGAATTAAGATTTCAATCAAAATGAAACAAATCTAGCAACACTAACCACTTCACTAGTCAACAAATTCTTTCTAAGTCGTCCTGTACCTAGAACAATCACTACCATCTAAATCAACACCTAAAAAAAAAATGAGCCAAAACCCCGTATAACAGAAGCACAAGTACACAAAAGATAGGCACATGCACTTATCCTTGATGCAACATTCAACTATTTATATCTTTAATTAAAGGGTAACAAAACAACAATGAGCACTCATACTCCAGCAATACACTATAGGAATTTGTAGGTCATGAGTAGTAGCAACAATTTAGAAAGTTGATATAAGCAGTCCAATGCTTATATTCCCTATCGGAACATCTACAATAATAGTTTCGTTTAAGGTTCACACTCGTTACGCATCTTTACTTATCTTCCAGAATATCATTTAGTTCAATCGGTCCCATAAATGTAAGCTAAACAAAATTATTTGTCTGCTAAACATAAGTAAATGTTATTCTAAAACCATTTCCCCTATCAGCTATCCGTTGAGCCAGTTATAATTATCTTTAACAATGATAAGGGGTGGCTTAAACGCCTAACTACCATATTAGCATTACCTTGGTTGTCGCTTCTTGAATCAGATTAAACAACACAAGTACAATCATCAATTAACTATTTAATATTAATTTGTTTAGGATGTCTATCCTAACACACAACACATAAGTTACTATGCACCTAGTGCAACATTCGTAATTGGAACAAGATTAGAGGATAGGTTAAAGGGAAAGTCAAACGCTACCCATGTATTTGTTGAAGAAATTAGTTCATATAAGCATTTAAATAAATTATCAACTTATATATAATATTCATTGTTCTAGTAAATATACATTTGAAACAACAAACTCCTCTTATTATGTATAGTCTAGTCTAACATACTACAATTATATTATATCTAAGCTAATTATAAGTTAATATGACTTTATAAAAGTTCTCTAGTTAGATTAATAACTAAATATAAATTATTGGTCTCTAAAGAATTTACTAAGCCCATATTAGTTAAGTAGTCTATATTAATTTAATTTAGCCAAGTTTGGATAGAATTAATAAATCAAGTTCATTTTAACTCAAATAAGTCCATTAAATCAAATTGAACTTCATCTATTAACTAAGTCCATTTCATATTTAGGAGCTCATTTTGAGACTAAGTATTTAATATAGGTCACCTATCATTATTAAGTCTATTTTATTAATTTAATCTTATTTACTAATTATCAATTTAAATTCACAAAATACACATATTATATTTATCTAATAATTTCTACAAAACAACAATCTCTAACACATATATATGCATTTATATGTTCAATTTCTATGCATATATCTACATTTTTACATATTCGTCAAATTTCAATCAAGTTTAATTTACTAATTTATAGGCTTGAATATTACAATTTAGTCTAATATCTTATATTCATTCCATTTATACAAGTATCAGTATATATATATTACTTATTATATATTTTTATTTTATTTTCTCTTTCTCTTTCTCTTTTCTTTTTAATAGGGGATTGATCATGCCTGTTATGAAAGTAGTGATGCTCATCATGTCCCACATAATGCCCATGATCAAGACATTTTGAATTACTCAAAACAAACATAGATGATCACACCTTTTATCTTCATCACAAATGCATCATGCCCCGTCTTAATTTTGCAAAACAGCACTTATCATGGGATGGATCATGCTTAGATCATTTTTAAACTTCAAATCCACATTGATTACAGCTATCATCACGCCCATGATGGATGCCCTAAGCCAGTTTTAATGATTTTCCTTTGTACATTTTTCTCTAAACTTAACTTATTTAACTAGTTTATTTAAATCACAATCATAGCAAAAGCATCTCAATATCATCATACAAACTCATATTCTTGATTCTATAACACTCTCATACAAATCACTTCATCATATTTTATCAAATCATTTCGTTAGATACCTAATATACACATGCATATACACATTTCAATTTTAACATATATGTCTATATATCACTAATTTATCAATATCATCATAAATCCTACATCTATTTAACATTAATTTCATCAAAATTATGTATTCATAACAATTGAACAAATAAAATCAATTAAACTTACTTGTCTAGCAAACATAAGCAATTAAATCTTCACTACTACTACTTCCTTAGATGTGTTGTTATTGAAGGGGTTTTGTGTTGAAATTTGGAGAGTTGAAGGGAGAAATGAAGAGACAATTAGAAAAGGAAAGGCAGCTCGAAATGGAAAAGAAAAGGAAATGAAAATGATGGGTTTAAGGTTTTCTAAGGAAAATCATGTATGTATATGTTGAGCTTACTGTTGGGCTTGGACTTAGGTTTTTAATTTGGGTTAGGCCTCATGGATGATGAGCTTTAGGAATTTGAAATAATTAGAAAGAGATAAGAAAATTTAGGAAATAGAAATTGATAAATTGAATTAGAAATTTAGCTTAGGAAATTCAATTAGTAGGAATTTGATATTTAATTTGAGTTTAAGAATTTAGGACATAGGAACTGATATTTATATTCAAGTAGTCGGCTTTATATTTCTGGGGATTAAGGGAAAATGGAATTTATACTAAAATAACTAGACATTTTGGGGTTTAGGAATTCAATAAATACGCTAAGTTGCATTTGAAGGGTTTAGGGAATTGAAATTGGAAGAAAATGAAGTTTAAATTGATGGTTGGAAAGAATTGAGAAATTTGATCCATTGAATAGGTAATTAAAGTAGTTGGGTAGGGTCAAATTTGAAATTGTGGTATTTGGAATCTCTAATTTTAATTAAATCTATTTACTAATTCGATTATATCAATCTATCTATTCATTTTATTTGATTTAATTAAAATATCTAAATTAAATTTTTAAATAAAACTTAAATTAAAATCCATAATCAACCACCTAATATACTATAATTTTTAGCGTTCTAACTTAGATTGGCAAAAATTTGGGGTATATCACTAATCTATTTGCCCACCATCCTAGATTCTTTCGAATGCAATGACCTTGCAGAAAATCAACTGATCTCCACAAAAGAAGAGATAGAAAATGATAGTTTACGGGAAACTCATCCGTTCATTATTGCCACTGAGTAATTTTCTTCACCGAATATGAGCAAAGCAAGAGCTAAAAATGATGGCAAAAGAGATCAGTCACCAAGAATCGTTTTAGAACCACAATCAACGTAGTTCAATTCCATCAGAGTACTGATTAACTAGACAAGAAAGAGGCTACCTGTGACGTCCCAAGGTCCAATCTAACCGACAAACTCCTATATTGTAATACAAGACATTGGCCCTGTGAGTGAACTCTGGGAAGTATGCACAAGATGAATGCTAAGCTCCAAGGAAACACTGATAAATTGGTATGAACCTAAAATTGCCTCCTGGTTGACAAATGACTAGCATTGGCAATTTAGCACTCGACTTATAAACCTAGATATGGCACGATACAATAGCAAATAGATTTGGGTGAGTAAAAATCGATACAAATAATAATTAGATCAAACCCAAAAATGACTCGAATTTATACGTGTCTGGATTTTGGTTTAGAACCCAAACTTGCTGACAAACCTGAGAATCCGTTAAAATATTATTATTGTTTTATATTCTTATTTTGTTATAATATAATAGCATTATCTCTAACTAAATTGGCCTTTGCTTGGCATATGGCTAGCGTTAGCAATTTAGGACCAGCATCATAAATCTAGATATAACACAACATGATTATAAAAGGGTTTAAGTAAGAAAATCAATACGAATAATAAATAGATCAAATCCAGAAACAGCACGAATTTAAATCTTTTAAGTTTGGGTTTAGGATCTAGACCTGTTTACAAACTTGTGAATCTATTGAAATATATTATTATTGTTTTGTATGCTTGTTTCGTTAAAATGTAATATTATTATCTCTAACTAAATTATAAAATGATAAAACTGTCCATATAAAAACAAATTATATATGTATATGTATAAAAAATTATCTCCAACATAGACTTTTTCCACTCATACTTATGAGGAGTAATAAGATAGATCAATTATTACAAGAGCTACCTGTATGCCATGTAAGAATAAGATGAGATGTGATAGTCAATTTGGAATAGAATAATTAAAACGCCATATTAACAAATGCTCAAAAAAATGTAATAGTAGAGACATCGATCAAGTGTTTTTGTCTGTTGACATGAAATGTAATACCAACAAGTTTGATCATGAAAAATATCATGATTTGTTAGTCTACTATTGTCAAGATGAAATGCCTCTTATGTTTGTGGATTATAGTATAATTAGAACAATATTTGAGCATTTAAATAAGAATAATGTTCATATTTCTAAAAATACTATCAAAGCTACTATATTCACATGATATAAGAGGGAAAGAAGTAGGATAAAAAAATATGCTTTCGCATCGTCCTAGTAAAGATTGTTTGACATTGGATTTTTGGACATCTGTAGCAACTGATGGATATACACCTGTAATTGCACATTTCATTAATAAAAATTGGGTCTTGCAAAAGAGGATGTTGAGTTTTGCATATATGCTACCTCCACATTCAGGTGTTGTATTAACTGAAGAAGCAATGACTTTACTAGATAATTGGGATATTGAAAATAAATTATTCGATGTGGCTTTAGATAATGCTTCAGCCGATGATCTTTTTATGAGTTTATTGAAGTCACGACTAAACATCAAAGGTGGACTTTTGGATTCGGGTGTTTATTTTCATATTAGATGTTGTGCACATGCTCTCAATTTGATTGTTCAAGAATGTTTAAAAAATATTGATGGTGTTGTGGTAAGGTCAAGGAAAGTGTGAAGTATGTGAAAGTGTCTCAAACATGAAAAGTAAAGTTTTTTGAATGTTTAAGCGTGTTGTCTTTGTAGAAAGATGAAGGTTTCAAACAAGATGTCCCAACTCGATAGAATTCCATGCATTTTATGCTTGAGAGTGTAGTTCATTCAAAAAATGTCTTTTATCACTTAAAGTTGAGTGATTCAACTTTAAGCATTATTTTTCTCTAGAAGAATGAGATACAATTGAGAAAATGACTAGGATTTGAAAGTTTTTTTTTTTTCATATGATATCACTTGTCAATTCTCTAGAACAAAATATTCTACTGCCAATTTGTATTTCTCATTCGTTTTTAAGCCATACCGAGGACTGATAAATAATAAAGGTAGAAGCGAACCATATTTGAGAGGTATAATAACTGGGATATTTGTAAAATTTGAAAAATACTAGTTTGAGTTTAGTATGATTTTAGCAATTGCCGCTATATTAGATCCATGGTATAAGCTTGATTTGTTGAGTGGAGTTACCAAAGGATTTATGGTACCGACTCAAATGAATTTTTAAAAATCAAAAGAGAATTATTTTTCCTTATTTGATGAATATTTGATGAGAGATGATGGAAGTTTAGATAAAAATAGGTGACAACAGGTCAAAAGTCGTGGAAAGTGCTAATGATGAATAGAGCAATGAGTTGAAGGTATATTTTGCAATTTTATATATATACATATATATTGTTTTCGCACTTTCCAAGCTATATTTAACTCATATGATACATAGTTTTTTTTTCCTCTAAGAATTTCAACTTTAAAAACATAGAAATACTTAAAAGTTTTATAAGATATATAATAGGACCGTCTAGTTAACTATTTAACCGTTAAAATAAGTATAATAATTAAAATATTAATTATTTTAATAGTTCAATCATGATTGGATATGATATGAGTTGATTAATAATGACAGAATCAATTTCATCAAAATTAATGATGAGATCATTGAATTTTTATACGCAGGGTATATCTTTTAATTTCTGGTACATGACTTTCTATAATAATTTGCCAAACGTATATTGTCTTCAAATTTAGTCTCATGGCATGGCTTTAAAATATTGAAAAGTCAGCTTCCTGTGGATGGAATTAGCATGTAGACTAGCTATTGGCTTCAGAGAACGGCTTCTAAGTGCTTGCTTACGGAATCTCATGGACGGCATGGATTGCTACGGTGAAGCGTGAAGCGCGAACTGCGTATCAATTTCAAATGAATTTGTGTCCATCAATATTGAAACGTAGTCATCCATCCGCAATTCCATAAAATGCGTATATTTTATAAATCTATATAATTTATATGTAAAAAAAATTATATACACATTAATATAATGAAAAGTTGGTAATATATATAAATTTATTATTCATCAATTTAGATGGTAGATATGATATACTAGATTACTGGAAAGCAAATCAACTTCTGTATCCTTAAGTTATGCCAATGACTTGTGACATCTTAAGCTTACCAATATCTATAATGCTTCAAAATCTAGATTTAGTACTAGAGGCCAAATGCTTGATGGACATTGCACCTATCGACATTGGAAACCATAGAAGCTCTTTTTATGTACAAAGGATTAGTTTTTTTTTTTTTTTAGAAGAAGGTAATAAAATAAGTTGTTTTTATAATTTTTTTTACATTATATATTTTTATTGATACTATTCTTTTAACAATAGGTTCTTCGAGTGTCTCCTTTAAGGAACTGATAGAGAATATGATCAATTTGAAAATCACAACTGGTAATAAAATCCTTTCAAGTCATGATTCAACTTAACAAAATAAGGTGAATCCAAAATTTTGAATTGTAATATTGTTGAATGTATGTTTTTTCCACTACAAAGATGTAGTATGAGAAAGCTGTAAAAGTTAATCAAGATTGTGTGAAATTAGAAAAGTTTCACAAGGTTAAAATTGTTAAGGAAATTAGTGTAAACATTGTTTCTTTTAATGTTATTTTGTTTTACAATTTTGCAAAATCAACTTTGCGTTTGATTGTATTTTAGTGTTTAGATTTAGTCTTTGGCGGTTAATGGGTATCAAGTTACAGGTCCAATTGTAAGGTTAGGGGCTAAAGATTTGTGGAATCTTACACTTAGAGTATTTGAAGATCGATTATGACCTGAGGAAGAAGATAATCTCTTCTAGTAGCATGCATGATGATTACACTTGTGTTGAAAGAAATTACTTGGTTTTGAGCATGAAAGGAGATGGTGAACTCTACACAAGTTGCAACACACACTTAAGCTGAATGTTGTGCTGAGATTAGAGGTGAAGATGCAAAGGGAAGATGGTAATGTGCTGAACATGACCAAAGTGCATGACCTGTATTCTTAGTCGTGATGTCCTTCTGAGCGCATCACAAGAGGAGTATAAACCCGTGTTTGGGTTGTGTATAAGCCCAAATTGCATGTTTCTCCTTTAAGCGTTAGAGTAAATGAGACACAAACATGACTAGTGTTGGGAGTCATGTTGAACATAGACTCCAACTTTTTTTAATTTTAATTATTTCTTCAAGTCTTCTTAGAAGCCTATTTATTAAGGGCATTTTAGTCATTTATTAGCATTTTGTTTTTGTTTTAGACTTGTACAAATGGTCCTTCCTTTGTCATGAACTTGTAGTTTTAAATAAAATTTATCTCTTTAAGAGTGTTTCACTCTTGAAACCCTACTCTTATTAATCAAGTTTCTTGGTTGTAGCGAGTGTAAACACAAGTAAGTTTTTGTGAGTCATATCAATTACTTCAGAGTGTTATATCCATCTTTGCTTTCTTGGTGTGCAATATCCAAGATGAGTAAATGTTTTATCTTTCTATTAATAAAACCCTAATTCTTATCTTGAGATTAGGAATTCAAAGGAATTAACTAGTTATTAATTATCAGATATCCTAGCGATTGTCCTCCTTGAAGTATCATATTTATTCGTATCAGAGCGTTTTAGGCATATCAATGGTTTTTGTGTGAGTTTGATACAATTGGATTGATACATATAACAAAGATTTAAGGCTTTAATACTGTTTCATGTTGAATTTTTTAATTCGATGATGATTTAGTATTTTCATATGTTACGTTTCTTGTATTATAGGTTTTAAGCAAGTTGTGTTTATTGATTATAATGATAGGATAATTTATTAATTGGTTAAAAATATAGATCCAATTTTTTTTTGTTATAGTCAATTATTATCTTCTAATATCATACTTATTTAACACCACATTAAGTCACATATTATAATTTATTTATTTTTAATTATATATGACTCATATATTATACATAATTTGTTAACTATATCTACCTAGGATAATAACTATTTTAACATATTAACTATGTAGGATAATACAAAATATTAAATTCTAGTGGAATCTGAATATTTTTATATGTTTTAAAATCATCGATAGATAGGTCAACACAAAACGGCATAAATGGACTAGATCACAAGTTTATGCTTTTATAGACGACTAACAAACAGTTGGGTCACAAGTTGAGGCTTTTCACACAAATTCGTTTTGACATGACATAAGAGAGGCAAGTAACACGAATTACCAGCGCTGCATACAACCAGTATAATTACATTTTGCTTAACCTACAGATTACAGCAGTCCTCCTAATGCCTTTCATGTTTCAGGCCACTTCAGATATCCCATAATCAAGAATTTACTGGGCAGCTCTCCTAGGAATGGTGCAAGGTATGTGATCTTTTTCCTGCAATGACGAGAAGATGACTTGTGACTTGGAAGGCAGGAAGTTCAAAGAATGGGTTAATGTTAAGCAACCATGGGATTTGTACCTTTGGATGTCGACATCGTGACATATATGAAGCCCGCAACATTACTGCTCTCAAGCAGAAACAGAACAAATGAGGAGTGAAATTTGACAATAACAGATAGCATTCCTACTATTTGAAACCAAAATAATTCCAGCCAAATAATGGCAGCCGTATATTTGGGCAGTGTTGTAGTAAAGAAACTGTAATGATGTCACCTTTACCTTGAAACAATTTGATCCGGTTCTTTAGCAAACGAAACAGCGAGAATTACATGAAGCAGATCCGGTTGATATTCACGGGAGCTACCTTAGAGGATCTGCAACAGACTTTGCACCAATTGGCAAAGCAAAATGTGGAGCTTGTGGTCCTTCACAATCCGATAAATCAACAAGTCACCAAAATTGGCAACATTGGACTGGGTGAAAGATCATTTGCTAGGCCATAAAAGTACTCTGGAAAGAGAAACTTACATCAGCAAGAAGCTTTTTTCCTGTCGAAAACCAGAATATAAGAAAAGTAGGAACCAAAGGGCTTCAAAGCAGATATGGTTTGAGACTTAGAAGCCTAACACCAGAGAGCCCAAATCAATACCAAGAACAATACAAGCTCATGCACTACTGGTAACAAAAGAGGACAAATTTCGCTCTGTTTATTCCCCTGGATCATCTACTTTCAAGATGATAGCACAATTCTAGCAACATATAGCTTAAGCACTCAAGTTATTTTATCATGGGCAAATGATAAAAGGAAAGAATAAGTTTAAGCCAATAAGTAAAAATCAAACAGCTGTGGCTTACTTTTATTCTATAGCTCCTACTCTTCAGGCGATATTCCAGATTCCTTGAAACAACACCACCTGACTTCTGCAGCTTAACAACATCCACATTTGGATGGTTCTTAAGCACATCTTTCTTAAGCATGCTGAAAAGTTTTTCCTGCAAACAAACGGAAAAGGACAAACAAGTGTATTAATAAACAGTAAGACAGAACAAATTGAATAGAAATATATTAAAATGTAAATAATCTAAAGCTACAACACAGCAAAACTAAGAACATTAACCCATTAAGTCCCAATCAGCATGAGATGATTCAAAAAGTAAATAAACAGAAGAATTAGATCATTAACCTGACCAAGGACAAGGACTACATGGGCATTGAATGCATCAATTGCATGCAAAAGCCACTGCAAAAAGGACAAAGAGGTCAAGATATCATTAAACTAGCTAAATTAACAATTTCATTAGTTGACCTTACATACTTCATAGCCGAGACCGTCAATCCATCCCATGGTATTTATCACCATCCCTGCAGCCCTTGATTCAGCATTGGCAGCAAATTGCCTTTCCAATGTTTGCGCAAGCTCCTTTACTAGAAATTTGTACAAATCAGCATTATTGCCGACCCTGAAAAGATGACAAATTATAAGTGACAATAAGCAAGATACGGATGGATACTTTCCCTAAATTTGTATTCGAAGACAGTCTTAATAAAAATCTCACAGTAGCATAGAGACCTAACATTCAATTTAAGTTTGTTCCTACAAGGTCCAGGAGAAAGAAGATGTGCACATGAACCTTTGTAAACCGTTTAGATCACAAGTTGATGGAGATATTGTTTTTGGTTGCAGTGCATGGCAAACAAACACTACTCCTCACAGAGTAATTATACACTGCAGGGCCAATACGGTAGACCTAGGAGTATAATGGCGAAAGAGCTAACTCTATGATTTGACTTTAAACTAACAAGATGATGTACCTAGAAGTATGCCCATAAAAGTATAAAAGGGGCACATCATGAGGAATTCCTTCAACTGGATCAATGGGCAAGCTGATGGGTGTAGCAGCAATACAGCCAGGAATTGTAATTGACCCTTGACCAGTATCCAAGTCAACGTAAGTAGGTTTGCAGCCTTGTTTGGCTGCCCAGCTAAGTAGCATCCTCGATAATGTACTCTTTCCGGAATCACAATGTCCCACAACTATCACTCTAGGACCCTGGACCACAACAAAGGTATTCTTATTTACGATAAAAGGTACAATAACAAACAAGTATCAAATCCTTCATCAATTTTTAGATAAATACAAACCTTTGAAATGGAATAAAATCTTAAGAGCAAAAACAATGATTGCTCAAAATGGAAAATCCACAGAACATTCATTCAATTTGTTGAAGAATATTATTCTGAATTTCAGGAAAGCCAAGAAAATGATTCCAATGAAGGATCATTTGGAACAATATCAAATTACATGGTTCTGACTCATAAAATATAATTCTGAATTTCATGACCGCTCTTGGACCTTTCCATCAATCTCTGGACTGTACAATCTCTTCAAAGAAATCAAATTAAGGTCAAATTTAATAGCTAGAAGCTTTCCCACATAAATGCAGTTTCAGCCTTTCACAGAAATAAAGGCCAGACAAGCTTATTGGATAAAAAATGCATCAAAGCATGCTACTTCTATTAGACAAGTTGCAAGCATAAAAGATTCACTCAAGGGATCCTCACGACAGCCAACATTGACATTTAAGTTAACACAATTCAGCGCATTTCTCAACATATTGCAAATTTTGAATAGGCAAAATATCCGAAAATTGGCAAAAACACCCCCTAGATCATTTTAAATACTCCACATCAAGAAGAGAGAAAGGTTGGAAAAGTACAGCAATATGCGAGTGCTTCAAAGAGCAGAATAACATATATCATTCCAAAAGTCAAATACAAGCAACCAAAGCATAGCATATAGATGTTGATCACTCACACAACTTCCTTCTTTTCAGAACATACATCAGCATTTTACCCCTTCTCATACACTTATGCCATACTCTTATGCCCACCCAAAACACATTTACTATGCTTTATTCAATACAAGATTATAGCCAGCAATCAGTAAGCACGGGAGTCCAAACCTGATAATGTTCTGACTCTGATGGAGATGCTTTAGCACGGTTTCGATGTTCATCAAGCATAGCATGAACTTTAACATAGCTCCGCATTGGGGTCTTAACATTTATTATAAACATCAACAGTGATCAATCGAATTATAATTTGTAAAATTCACCATCTGAAAAACAAAGAAGCACATACTTCATCTGCAATATAGTCTGTCTCGGTCTCATCATCCATCTCAAGAGTGGCTCCATGCCAAGTAAAGACCTAGCTAGTTACATAATTCAAAAAGAACATCATCAGCATATGAAAGCTTGTGCTATCAGTTTCCCCATATAGACATTAAATAAGTAGTTTGAAACTCCCAATCCCCATTAGGGATGTAACCGGGTTGGCTCTTATAGGGTTTCCGACCCACCCGACCCGTTAAAAATCCTATAGGGTTCAACTCTATAGGGTTATAGGGTCGGGTTTGGATATATAGTAAAAACCCTATAGGGTTATATGATCGGGTTTGGATCATATAACAAACCCGATGGATACCCAATAACCCGGTATTATAATTAATAAATAAATAAAAACATTACTAAAGGAGCAAAGAGAGAAAAAAAACACATGAAAGAACTACTATCTTTTTTGTCTCCAAGGATTTTTTTTTTTTTTTATATTTATGGATTATTTACGGATTTAGAACTTTTTATTAAATTTTGCCCAAGTCATGTTTGCTATAGAAATTACTATTATTTGTTGTTCGTTATATTTTAGTCTGAACATGAAATTTAATTTAACCATATTTTTAAAATATTATACAATGACAAAAGTAATATATTAATGTGTTTAAACGTTATACAATGAATGTGAACTACAACATTTTCTATTAATTCTACATGCATCATTTCAATTTTTGAATGTATAGAAAACTTATGCCAGAAGTATCGGCTTTTCTTAAATTTATTATTAAAATTTGAAAATAAGTTTTTTTTAAAAGGGTTATAGGGTTATAGGATCGGGTTTCGGGTTTTAAATCAAACCCTATAGGGCGGGTTTGGATATAGCATCAAAACCCTGTAGGGTTATAGGATCGGGTTTGGTAGACCCTATAGGGTAGCGGGTCGGTTCGGGTTCATATGATCCACCCGAAACCCGACCTGGTTGCATCCCTAATCCCCATTTCGCATCCACTCATAACCCGCCAATCGCATCTTATCCAATATGGTAAATTTCCGAGAGGACCCTACTTTTTCTTCTCTGTTTTTTATCAGACATGACAAATGGTATGTTGGGTCATCCCAGAATCAACCAAAAGCAGCAGCAAGGTACGACATATCACAAATCGAAACTATAAAAAGTCTTACAGACATCACAACGACAGAAATTAACCGACTTTGATCTTGTTTTGATAAGGCACTGCCTAAAAAAAAGGTAATAACTTTCACTGCACTTTATATCCACAATATTTCTAATAAAATGAACAGATTCATGAATACCCCCTTAAGGACTGCATCAAATACTACTGAACAAGAAAGCATACAACCAACAAGTGTTTTAGGAAGCCGTTAGGCCCGTTTGTTTCAATGAGAACGTTTTTCAGAAAAATAAATATTTTTTGTTTATATTTGTTTAAAAAAGGATAATTATGAAAAAAAAAAATTTTCTTGTTAATAAAAATATAGATTAATTTATAACTTAGTTTTAGAAAAATAAGCTACGAATATAATAGGACAAATTATTTTGTCATGAATTAACGAGTTTATCCACTGATTATTTATTATAACATATGTATTTTTTATTTTTATATTATATTACTTTTAAGAAAACCTTTTCCTCAAAACCATCGGCTTAATCTTTTCCATTTTCCATATGATAGATTGAGTAGGAAGAACTCACAGCGAATTTGTGCCTGGCGGGAAAGTGAGCCAGATTTCGGGAGGCAAATCGGTACCAAAGATCTCGGCGTTACCGGAGAGAAGACGGAGACGAAGAGGAGTATCATTACCGAGTTCAATCCGGAGCTCAGTCTCTTTGTTCAACTTCACTCGCTTTACCGCTGAAGTAGATGCTGTTGATGCTGCCATAAGTCATTCTAGATGGAATTTGATCGACCTTTTTTTTTTTTTTTTTCCCCTTCTTTTTCCTTCGAATTTAGATTTAAGCCCTAGGAGTTGAACAAAAAGACTAAAATTAACTACACTGATGATGATTCCAGGGCTAAGACCACAAACGAATCGAGTTATTCTCGAGTTACTTGAGCTTCACATGCTTCAGGTTTAGCTCGGATGGAGCTCAATTAATAAATAAGTTAAGTCCAAATCGAAAATAAAGCTCGTTTATCTAAACGAATCAAGTTTAAACTTTGATTTTGACTTGTGAGCCAGTTCATGAATAAGTTTGATTACACAATTAATTAAGCTCATACATAGGCTTGCGACTAAGCTTGTTGGTAAATTTGTAAATTTTTTTATACATAATGTATTATTTCTAACTACATAATAAAAACTATTTTTTATTTAATAATTATATATATTATAAAAATACTTATATATTACATTTTAGGTTTGAAATAATGGAAAATGGATTATCTAAATACACTGCACTCGGACTTAAAATTTAGGCTTGATAAAAGTTTGTTAGGTTTAATAAGAAGCTTAGCTCGACTCAAGTTCATTTAACTAAACAAATCAAACTCAAACCTCAATTGTAAACTCATTAAAAAGCTTGGATTGAGCTCAAGCTTACAAAATTTGAAGCAAGCAACTGGCACGATTTTACTTCCTCGGCCATATTATAGTATGCATGACCATTTTTCTTTTTCCAATAATTACTATTTACCCTAGTTTTCAGTTTATCAATTAAATTTCCATGTTCACGTCGCCGGATTATATACAAATCTTTTTAACCCGGAAAAGAGGATATGAGTCCAGACATCACACCACATCTCACTTGTGCGACCGTGAAGATCCCACTCAACTCTAATGCAATTGGCAGATAGTAAAAAATATTTAAAAAATATTTTTTATAACGAAAATAGCTATTATACAGCATTCATTATTCTTTTTTATGAATAATAATTCAATACTATAATTACTTTTTATTAAAATATTCTCATTTAAATAGGATATTAACAAATGAAAATCATATTAATCAATAATAACGAATTCCATCACAATATTATTTATTCAACGAATTGAATGAGCAATTAAAAATTAATTATATCCATAACTATGATTATAAGGTCACAAATTGATTATATTATATCCCTATAATAATAAACAATCTCAAAAAATACGTAACAGATAAATTATATAAAGATTTATATTATACACAATCTTAGTCAAACATTTATGCATTTCTACGATGGGTGGATTTTTAAGTCATTTTACAACAATTAAAGATGCATATATATGTTGCGTCTTTGGTTTTGATTTTAATTAAATAAAACGTGGAACATACTTGCACTTTGGTTAGGTTAACTGAATTTTCCAAGGGTTCTTTTTTCCTCCCTTCCCTACTAATTGAACATTTTCATGGTTGAGATGGTGTGATGTTCTGCATTAAAAAAGGAAAATATTCATTAAACTAATATGCTACATGTAAGACTGAGTAACAAGTAAATACTAATATTTTTTAAATAAATGATGATAATAGTATGTAACATTTATACAATTATAAATATATCGAAATTTTAATCATATTTATATGCTTTAATCATTCAATATGACTTGCTAGTATCATTAAAAGCTTTATCTTGAGTTCAAGAGTATAGATGCTGCAACTTCCAATTTTATCCATCAATTCAGGGGGCATGTAAATCAGCTAAAGGTAAAACACATACGTAACATGCACCTTACAGCCTATTTGCGTAATTATTTTTCAGACAATCTCCTTTTGTATATATCTGAAAAATTTTAAAAATATATATCCATATTCATATAGAAATCATACGCAAAAAGATGAAAGATGCTCGCAATCGAGACAAAAAACCGGCAGATCTAAAAATGAGGCCTTTGGGTTTCTAAGTGAAAGGTATTCGAGTTAAATTAAGCCAATATATATGATCCCTTCCTTGGGGTTGAGACACTTAAAATAGTAGTAGAACCTTCCTATAGACTAGTTATAGAAAAATTTATGATTTATCGATTTGATAATCGATTAGTCTTGTTCCTTATTAAATAGCTTAAATTTTATATATATGGATAGTTGAATTATTGAAATATTTATAATATGAACTCTTATGTAAAAAATATATAAAATTATTATTATTTATAAAGCGCTTTTTATTTGTTTTTTCTTACTTGATTAATCTCAAACGAATATGAGAAATATTGGTTTGAAAGAAATGATAACATTGTAGGTAACGAAGGCAAAATAGGGGTGACTTGATTATGATAAAAAAATTAAACTTTTTCTAATTTAAGTAACAAATTAACCCTCTTGATTTTGCTAGGACTAATGGCACAAACAATTAAAGTAAGCAATAAAGTAATTGCGAAAATCAAAAGGAGTAGGGAAGCAAGAAAAATTGGATGCATCGATTTGTTGAACTTCCGCTTTGTACATCAATCCTTTAAATTATTCTAATTCCACTGTTGATGATTCAGTCTTCTTTACCAATCTTCATTCCACTATATCAAAATTAAAAAAAAAATGAAAGTTATAATCAAGTCAACTTTGACAAAATCTTACTGCCAAACATTCCTAACTACCATATAGCTAACCACTACAAAAATACTAGCAAAATTAAATTAAGGATAATATTATCTCCTCTACAAAAATAAGTTCAAAGAATAATTATGAAAAAAAAGGTGAAGGCATTGAAAATGATTGCTTGAAATTGTTTAGTGCATGAGATATGATTATGTATCTTGTTTCGGTCAAAGTCTTCTTGTTTTTAATTTTTTAGCTAAAACGTCCAAGATTCTGGTTGAGCAAATCTCTCTTTCCGAAAAATCCCTTAATTCATAAATTTTTTTTTTTGGAATCATATAATTAGTTACTTAAAATGATGGGTAAATTTAAACCTTAAAAATTAATTTAGCTTAATAATCAAATTCTCAAACTAAATCATAAAATCAATTAGTTATAACAAATTTGTAATTCAAATTTTACTAAATTCTTATTTTATTTCCATCTAAAAAAATTATTATAAATTCAAGCCCCTAATTATTATATGCCAAACCCATCTCATATGTCCAATCCACCTTTTAAGCCCAACCCATCTAAAAGTTCAGCTTATATTAAAAAAAAAAACATAACTATCACCTAATTGGTATAATTACATGCCAATTTACCACCTAACTACATTCTAACTATTTTGTTACAAACAAACCCACTTATCCACCTCATCACACCACATTTTGACACCTAGCATGTTCTAAAATTATCCAACACAGCACACCATATATTCCCTTCCCTTTTCATTTTGTATTCACCGAGAAATCTTTACCAAAAAAAAAAAAAAAAACCTACTGTTATACTATTCTCACAAATCCTTTTCCCAGTGGAATATCACCTGTTACCCATCTTCCTATCCATAAGTCGGCAACACCTCCATTCCTTTTTTATTGTTTTATTTTTTTTTAAATCATCTCAAATTAATTTTTGTTAGGTGGATTTGAAGATTAAAATTGAAGATTAAAGTGGGAATTGTGTTTAGAAGCTTCAACAAATTACTTGGTAGTAGTAGTTGAAGAATTAAAAAACTAATTGGTAATTTCTGCTATTCAAGTAAGTATCTATTTGATGAAGATTTTTGATGAAAATTTTTGTTGATTGTGAGACTCATTGTTTAATGTGTAGGAAAGATACGTAGATAAATACGTATTGAAATTTTTGGAAATGATTCTTGCAGTAGTTATAATAGATGTATGCAAGTTGAAATCGGTACTTCACGTGAATGGATATTAATGCTTTACTTACATGTTTTATTGAGTAAAAATAATAAATTGATAATATTGTAGTCACTTTTGCATCATTTGCGCATGTAACGATAAGAACAGATCTTTATTGTTGTGTTCTGAATAATTATTACTGCTTCTGTACCGCTTTGGCCTTAAAGGCCATCATCATTCATTAATCCTTATAATAAATTATTCTTATAATTTTCACATGCTACTAATAAAAGTAAATTTCACCATTTCCATTTTCAGGAATATTGTCATAAAAAAAAATTAAATTGGACCACAATAAGTGTAAATAATTTAATGTATCGAATATAATAATTAACTAAAATTAAATTATGACGTTTTATAATATATTAAGAGCTGATCTTATTATGAATATGTTGGAGTTGTACTGTATTGTTGGAATCGTGTTAAATAATTTGGAATTGTAATTGTTACATGTTGGGATTTGAATTATCAAGATCAAAATTTACGATTTGTATGATGTTGTGATCTAATTGTTGAGTCTCATATAATGTAATAATTTAATCCTTGATTTGAAAATTGAATTAATCTAATTGGTTAATTTAATTAAAAATAAAAGAAGAAGAAGAATGACGTTTGTGTAAGAATGATTCTAATGGCATCTATGGAATTCTATCAACCTGTTACAGGATTTATAGATATTTAATGATGAAGACGGCATCTTATAATGACTTTGATTTATAAATCAATGCATAAATTAATATTAATTGCTATATTGAATATGGTTGAACTTTTGTGATACTGGAAGGACATGTAGTTTATATATATATATATTTGATTTTGAACTTTGATATTAAATTATTGTCCAATTTGGTTAAATGCTTATAAACATGCTTTAATAACTAAAATTGGTATAGAAAAATAATCTTAAGCCCAATAAATTGATTTCTAGCCAATTAAGTCTTGTTATACCTATATGGACCAAATCAAACCCTATCATGGATTCCTTAGTCAATCAGGGTTTGAACATACAAAATAAAACAAATACCTAAAACTATGTCTTATGAACTTAAATTTCATAATAAAGGGCTCAATACCTTTACCTACTCAAATTGGGCCTATTCATAAAATATTTAAGTTCATTATCGACTTCGAGTATTGAAATACCTAATTGAGTCCAAATTCCTTCCACGAGCCCAAAAACCATAAAGTACTCTTAGTGGACCTAAATAAAAAAATAGAAGGTTCAATAGTTAATTAGGGTCTAAATTAACTCCAATTAGGCTTTTACTCCATTCTTAGATCCAATAACCAATATTATTCTTATTAGATTTAAATTCAAGATAAAGCTCAATTCTACCTAATTTAATATCTATATATATATGTATATATATTATAGGCTCAATTACTAAACCTTAAAGCCCATTACCCTAAAAAGTGGAACACTTAAGGAATTTCTTATTGGACCTAACTTAGGATCCCCAAAGGCCCAATACATCTAAATAATAAATTCAATAGACCTAATCCAAACCACCAAAGCCCAATTATCTTAAATAGAATCAATTCATTGATAGCTCAAAGGCCTTATATTATATGAGACCTTATGTTATTTAATTAATCAATATGGTGTAAATAATTGGTTGTATACTCAATTCTTATACAATTAATCTTTCTTGAACAGATATTTAGTCAATTTATTGTCATATGTGTGACCTTTTATCATTTGCCCTTTCAGTATTAGGTACGTAGTGACGTGCGTGTTGCTTGTTAGGATAGGCATAAAAAAAATGACCTAATCTAAAGATGAATAATAATTGAGTGATGTTTTGTGCTTAGTCGTTTTTAGACCTGGGCCGAGGGGCGACAACCCTGCTAGGCGATGCCGGCATGGTAGTTAGGCACTTAGGCCATCGAGGATGGCTTAGTGGGTAGCTGACAGGGGAGACGGTAGCGGGATAACATCTACTTATGTTTGAAGAGAAGTTACATCTGTTCAGTTTAGGATTATGGGCTCCGTTAAACCGAACAATGTAATGGACTGGAATAAGTAGAGTCGAGTAACGGCTGTAACCCCTAGACGAAGCTACCATCAGTTAGAGGTAGGAGATATAGAGAGTCGGTCTATCTATTTCAACCCCCTGAGCAGTTGCTGCTACTCAGGCCCCCTAGGTTCCCAGCGTCTTGTCGGAGTGTGAGTACTCCACTGATGATTTGCTATACTTAAATTAAAAAGATATAAAATGATGATTGTTGCATTGCATTTAGAATATGTGCGTGTGAATCATTACGTGTGTGCTTGTGTTGCTGTGTACTGGGCTTCGGCTCATTCTTTTATTTTTCAGGTGACTATGACGATGATGATTGTTATGACGATGAGGGTTACGGTACTGATTTCGAGTCTTTTATTAAAAAGTATGGCGATAGCCATAGCTCGTGATTTGATGGACATGCTAGAAGTTGACCACGTGCATTATGATCTATATAGAGTTAGAGAGACTCTTGATGAGTTTGATCACTTCATGATGGTTTTCAGTATTCCTTTTTGAGCTATGTTGTACGAGATACTAGACTCGTTTGATATACCTTGATACTTTTGTTTTGGGTATTGTAAGATACCCTAAAATGGTTTTGCTAAAATGTTTTATCTGAGACTTATATATATATATGCTTTGGTTACTCGTGGGAGTAACCTTTTTGTGAAAGTTTTTGTAAATCTATATTTTTTTTTCGCTGCATATTTTTTTTAATGTTTTCAAACCTAATTAATGATTTTGGAATTTAAAATTTGGTAGCAAACAATCATGATAAACATATGGTTAGAGTAGCCTTAGCGTATAATGCGTAAGTGTTATACGTGGCAGAACTGAACATACCTTGACTCAATTCGGGGCGTGACACTTTCAATGGCTACTTTTTCTAAATTTAGCTAGATAATTTGTCGAAAAATTATTGTTGTGAGACCAGAGAAGAAAAATTGGAATCAAGTTACTAGATGGATTAAAGAACTTATATTGATTAGGTTTTAATTAAAGTAATTACCTAAATGAAGAATCCGAGGAGTTAAAATTAGAACTTGTTAATCAATTAGACATAAAAATTAGTGAAATAATGTAAAGTTTACTTGATTTAAGCTCAACTTAAGTGAAAAAAAAGAAAGGGCAACATTGGACTAGAGAGACTATTTTACCCCTACATGTAAATAATTAAATTTCTCAAGGGCAAAATAGTAAAATTGCAACTAAGAAACAAAGGAAAATGCATTGGACAGATGGCGTGACATCAAATAATAACTTGTCTCTCTATTTATAAAGCATGAATATTTAAGGAAAGATAAAATAATAATATATTTTATTAAGTAAAAACATATACTATTAAAATAAGTGTACACGAACCAAATTACATAGAGATTAGACAAAAATATTAAAAACCTGACACCATTCGTTTATAAAATCATAAAAACATGTCGCGTTGGAAAATTACTTATTTTCACAAATTTAAATAGATAATTATTATAAAATAGTTCAAAAGCTAAGGAAAATTCATTAAAAAAATTTAAAATGTGGCATAAATCACCGTAAAATTTTGAAACATGTGTCATAATATTAAAGGCTATCCTAAATTTTTTCATGCAAAAAGGAGGATGGTGGCATTTTATTTAAGCATCAAAACATTTATAAGTACTCCCCCCTAATTCCTTGCAAAAATTTACACAATGCAACTCGATCTTTGCAGTAGGGTTAGAAAATTCTCTCCTCTTTGCCCGACATGGTGGTGCGACTTGGTGGTGTTTCTAATCTTGGCTACGCGAAATTTGTTGAAATGATTCCGAAACCTTCTGAACTTCTTTTGCAAAATTCTTTTATAGGTAACCTCTATATAATTTTGCTTAGCTCATAAAAATTTTAGAATTTTTTATTGATCGTTTACCATTTTGATAATTAATTTAAAATTTTGCAAGTAATATTAATTAGTATATGTAGTGGATGGATTTGTTGCAATGATCACGAGTGCACAGCTTGTATTTTGTGCTACACATGACCTCAAAGGAATGACATGAAAGTACATATCATGAATGACTAAGAGTAAGAAGGTAATGAAGAGGAGCAGGCAATCTCAAAGAGCTCACATGCGCTGGTGATAGGTTAAGGAGTTATTAGTATCAACTCTACTATTTCATAAAAGAAGCAATGTGTTTCTCACTTTAAGCTTTAGTATTTGATCTCCTATGAAAGTATTCCGACAGCATGATGACGTTTCTATCAATTTCTTTATCTATTAAATGAGAAGAAGTTTAGGTATTTATAGAGCTTAGCGCTCGACAACATCTATCATATCATAGTAACTATCAATGAGCGACATGAGTAGTGAGTACTTCTATTGATGGATTTCTTCATGGGTTCTCTAGCCCATAAAAAGCCTCTTTAAGTGTTGCATGAGCTCCTTGAGAAAGATGAAGAGTAGATGAGTTGGTTTGGTGCAACGGTCTCTACTCGAAACTTATCATATCAAATCTCCCATAGTTATCCTGATTCACGGACTTGACTCACTTGGCTCTATCACTTGACCCCATCACTCAACCCATAAGAGTTAGACCTAAGTCATTATTGGGCTTAAAATCTTTTTTTAGATTCAACCCTCTACAATATATAATTCATATATCAAAATGCAGTAAAATGGCTTTATTATGCATAAAACTTTATAAACACTTTTTTAAATATTCCTTATACAGCTTAGGATCAAATTATAACATATTCTACTATTTTCCTAATTGCATTACTAATTATAAACTAATTACCTTATGTGTGGCTTATATAAATTAAACCTATATTTATAATTAGACTATATTAAGGATACCCTAGTTATTTACTACCTTTAAAGTACATCACCAAAGACCTTATAGTAAACACTAAAAAGATAATTAATAGCTACATTAGCTTAAATTAGTTTTTATGCTTATCTCCTTTAAGATTTATTGGTCTAGCCAAGCTTATTATAAAGAAAATGGTAAAATCAATTATACTTTCAGAATCAAATATTTATAAGCTCTTTTAAAATTTTGTTACTCATTGGGTATTTCCAAGGAAAGAATCAATTTAAACCACAATTTCAGTAAGTGATTCATTTATATTGTATTCGCAAAAGGGATATTATTTAAATTATAATTGTTTGTACCTGTAGCTAGTTGTAAAACATGTGTGGTTGATAATTTTGCTTTGATGGTTGAATGTTTCTTTACCTATTGATGTGGCTTGTGATGTTGCTTGATTGCCCTTAAATTGGATTAACAACTAATTAACCCTAATTAACAAATCATTTGAGCATACTTACATATGTATTAACTACCAAAACACCAGTCATTTAAGTGAGGAAACCGTTTTTTCCTTCTTCTAACCTAGCTGAACTCAGTGACAAGAGAGGGGCTTGCAATATAAGTTCAAAAGCAATCCCCATTGTGATCATCCTATTTGGTCTTTGGGATTATCATTTTGTCAATTGCACAAACCCAGGTTTTGGAAATGATAGGGCTTGGAATTTTGTGCCCAAGTGGTTATAAAAAGACTTCTCAAAACCCATATTAGAGTTGAGTTAATTTATCTAATCTCGTGATGCATTGGTCAATATCACTCGGATGACATTCTGCTTGATTGCACCATTCACTTTAATAATAATAATAGTGATTATCATTTCTATTATAATGTTTATAATTATCCTTACTCATACCCCTTTAGACTTTTTGTAGGAATACAAGATCTACTAGGAAATATCAACAATGGCATGGGTAGATGGGAAGATGAGAAGAATGGGGATTATGTGTAAAGAGTTAATCAATAATACTTGACCATTGTAAAAAAGATATCAAGTATGCATAAATAAAGTGTATTTCTTTAGGTTATTTATATTTTAGTTTGTTGGCCACCACTTACTAATAGTGGCTAAGGATACTAACTATTATTTTCATTTAGAATATCCGGTGGACTATCTTGATTAAGCTAATTAGGCATGACACTTGTAACTAAAATTTGAATTTAAATCATCTTCTTCGACGTGCTATTGTATCCTTGATTTTTTGAGCAAATCCGGCTGATATTTTGAATTTTAAATAACTATCTAATCTGTGAAGATGAGATTGTATTACTCAAAGAAAGTCTGCATAAAATTCTCCTCAAAGATTTCAAGGATTAGGCCATAAATTAAGGATAAATTTCAAAAGATATGGTTGATAAATATTCCTTGATCTGTTAAGATCTAAATCTTCAGATGCTTATCCATATATCTTCTTGAATTATTCATCTCTATTTGCTCAAACATCTTGCAAACAGCCGCAAACAATACCGGGTCTGTCTTCGCAAATTTGTTAAATGAAATCAACCTACTTCCTCAAAAAATCCTTCATAAAATATTTTGATTAAAATAGATAAAATAACTCAATGATATAAATCCTGCTTTTGTGGAATGTATCGAATATATTACCCAAATATATTTGGATAATTGAAATCAACCAACTTCCTAAAAAATCCTTCATAAAATATTTTGATTAAATAGATAAAGTAATATCCATGATATAAATCCTACTTTTATTGGAACGTACCAGATATAATACGTAAATTTGTTCAATAAGTGGAGCTGGATTTTCAAAAATATTAAAAATCCAACTTATAGTAATTTTCTCCAAATTCTGTATAATCACATTGCAATGTAGTGTACATCTTCTATTTACCTTTTGAACGAGTTCAACACAATCTGTGTTATTTCTAAACTTTCTACTTTACCTTATGTCAAATATGACATTTTTGTCTCATAAACTATTTCTGTATCAATAAATCTTCTGAATTTCCTTCTGACAGGTCTTCATCCATTAACATAACGATGAGCTTCTAGTATACCTTTTGATGCCTTTTCCTTATCCATAATGCTTATTATGGAATTTTTGAACCGCCTTCTTGTGAATTTCGTCTAGTTGAAGTATTTACTGTGAATCTTCTATTCTACCTTTTGAGTTTTGACAACTCATTTTTCTTAACAGTAAAACATCCATTAAACTTCTCTAGGTTTGCTTATAGGCAATTCTTAAGATTTATAAACCATTAAATATAACAAATTAAGATTTGTTACATGTACTCATTCAAATCATGTTCGATATCATTAAACCTTTTTATTATCAATAAAATTATATTCATAGAGATCTTAACAAACATGAAATTGGTAGAAATTTAAAAATATTGCTGAGAAAACCTTCTAAAGGAAATCAAGAATAAAGAGAAGAATTTCTATAATAGAAAGGAATTTTTTAAATGTTGACATGCCATCTAATGAATTCTTTAAAAATTCATTCAGTAACTTGGCTCAAGAGTATATTCATCCTGAAATCTTTAATATGAAATTTTATGTTAAGGACTTTTTGAGGTATTTGATATATACATGTGTGTGTATGTTTTACTTTCCAGCTTTTAATCTGATGCGGGGTCAGATTTTTTCAATTTCGGCCATTCTTGGCATTTATTTTCCATTTACTAATTGCATTTGCAACAGTAAATTCTGTCATTTATTTTTTTTTTTAACTTCATTATTCTTTTTAATTTCCTGATTCTTCGCTAGCCGTTGCATGACTAGTAAATTTGCAACATCACGGTGTAACCTTTTTTTTTTTTCTTGCATTATTCTAGTCGTATTTTATGGATGTGTTTTCGTTTTCATTTTCATTTAATTCATTCTTAAATAATTTTATAAATTATTATTATAGGAACACTACTTGAAAAAAATAAGAGTATTATATAAAATGTGTATGTAACCCATAAAAATTTAAAAAGGTACGAAAGATATTGTAGGAGATAAAGTGATGAGATCTTTAAAAAATAAAAATTCTTAAAATATTGATATGATAATAAGATCCTTGGAGATGTGGATGCTCTAAAAGAGGTCTAGTAATGAGGACTTTAATTAGTTTATTTTAATTATTAAGCTCTCTAAGTTTTGAAAAATGAAAAAAAGTTTGCCACTTTGAAGATGAAACCAGAGACGAAGCCTAGGTGGGGGCCAAAAGGAGCCCTAGCCCCTCTCCCTAGGGAAAAATTTTGGTTTTATAATATATTTAAAAAAAAAATATGTGTTAAGCTTATATTTATAATAAAGTAAATTTGCTTTCCTCCTCCAGTCATATAGTTCTGCATTCGTCCCTAGAAACAGAGTGAAATGTTAAAAGTGGTTTGATAATGGCAACTTTAATTAATTGATTTTAATTCTTAAGCTCCCTAAGTTTCGCAAAATCATAACAGTTTAACATTTTCTCCATAAAATAAAGTGAAATTTTGGATAATGAGTACTTTATTTAGTTGATTTTAATTCTTGAGCTCTCTAAGTTTTGCAAAACTAAAAAAGTTTGGCATACCGCGGAAATAGTTAAAAAAAAAAAAAAAAGAAAGGAAAGGAAAAAAGATGGAGAATTTAAAAAAGAAAAAATTTGAGAAGAAGTTATGTGCATGAGAATTTTATATGAAGTGAAAATGGATGCAAAATAAATAAGATCCAAGGAAAGATTTTTTACTTTGTAGTCTTTTTTTTTTTTTAAGAATTAGAGAAAAATGAATGGAATTATGTGAAAATGGAAAATAATTATAAAATTGATGTATCTAATTTTTGATGGCCTAATATTGAACACAAGTCTCCAAAACCAAGTCCAGCCTATTAGCTGCTAAAGTTGACCCCATAGGTTAATTTCTAGCTCATATTAATAATAACCTAAAGCCTTGTCGGGCACCTTTAACCCTAACTTGGTGTACCAGCTGACTTTTGGAGCACTTGGTCAACAGTTGCTCAATGTCTTTGGACATACCTTCTACTGTAACCATTGTCAACTGCCTTCTTATCCACTCGCCCATGATTTTATAGTGCACTCAACCATTGGGGATCATCCAACTATAAGTATCTTTTTCCCTTTGATGAGAATGGTAATATTGTTTGGACTCTTTCTCTCTCTCTCTCTCTTATACTCATCAATTATCTTTGAATCAATATACTTGCGACTTAGTCATCACAATGATCGTGCTAAGTTCAATCATGAGTGTCACTAAGTGTGTTCTATTTTGTACGTTCATCATCCATAGAAGTCCAATCGAGATTTTTTATATTTAGCTTCTATCGAATTGGAACTAGTGACACTAATAATGCTCATAAAAAAATAAAATAGAAGTAATTTTATTTATTACTAATTCAATTTCCTTTCATTTATTGAGTATTTACCCTAAAATGCACAAACAACTAATATTTATGCAATCAGATCAAATTAAACTTCTATAGCAACATATATAGTAATAACATATTATAATATGAAATATAAAAGAGATAGAGATAGAGATAGATACAGAAAATTTGACCTTAGATTTAATGTGGAGTTCGACTCACTTCCTACTCTCCATGATCACTAATTGCCTCCAATCGAGGACTTCATACACTTTATTAATTTTACAAACATTAAGCAGTTCACCACTTTACAACACACAGGAAACAAAATATTTCCTTCTCTCATAAGATGCTAAAAAATAAAGCACTTAAATGGTTTTCTCTCTCTTTGTAGATTTTGCAAATTAATAAGCAAGATTACAAAGATAATGAGAGAATTTTTTGAATTGTTAATTCATAAATAAAAGCTCTTTTTCACAATTGTCCTCTTCATGGATCTCTAGAGGAATATGTTATTTATAATCTTTAAAAATTAAAATATTCATTAAAGATAATGTCTTAAAGTCGCCAAGCATTAAATGTGTATAATAGCTCTTTTATGCCACATCAGATCCATATTTTAAACTGATTCATCTTTAGACTTATCGCACCTTAATGTGTTGCACCTTATATTTGTTCCTCGACCAAGTTTGTGATTCTTCGAGCCTTGAATTTAAATTTGCCTCACCCTGATGAATGTTGTGCCTTAACTTGTCGTGCCTTGGATTTACTCATTGACCAAGTCTTGTGCATCTTTAATCTTGTTGAGCTTAAGACTTGATCTTGTCGCGCCCTAGTGGATAAACACATCAAGCCTTCGACATAACCTGCGACTAAGGCTATGCTCTTTAATCTCATCGAGCCTAAGACTTAAGCTTGTTGCGCCTCATATGTATGAACTCTTTGAGCCTCAACGTGACTCGCGATCAAGACTATGTTCGAGAATTTGCACCTGCTAATTCCTACATAATCTCTGGAGAACAATATATGCAAAACACGTATATTTTCTAACATATTATTCATCATATTGTTTGATTAATTAAGTGTAGTTTTAACACAATTGAATAGTTAATTGTGCAACTAATTATCTCATCAAAATCTATATTGAACATACAAGTTCAACAATCTCCTCCTTTTTGATGAGGAAGATCATGCACAATTAACTCCTTTTCAATTAAGCATACTCCCCCTTAAATAAGCATATGGGTTTCAAAGGATTTTTTTTTCAAATTTGATTCGAAGATTTGATGCTTAGTTTTAGGGAAATGCCACTATACTTAATTTATCATTTTCCTACCCCTTTGGACAGATAAACAACATTACTATTCAACATATTAATTTGTGCATTCAAGATATCTCTCCCCTATGTACTTATCAAATAACATCATCAAACAACATTTCTCTCCCACATTTAATATTTTAACAGTTCTCTCTCTCCCTTTTGAACTCATAAAAAACATACTTCATACATGTTAATTGTGTATATGACATATCTCCCCTTTTGTACTCATAAAAAATAAGAAATCAACCTTAAACATTTCACATATGGAAAGATAGAGGTGTTCACGGTTCGGTTAACTGGTCCGTAGCCTTATTTTTTGAACCTAACTATAATGATCAGGTTTTTAATATCATGATCCTAAATCGATCCATTATAAATGGTTAACTGCATTAACGGTTAACCATTTTTTTTAATTTTCAGTTTTTAACCATTTAACATAATGATTTTGCAAAATTTTCATTTAACCGTATTTTTCAATATGCTCTTAAAAAAATTAGAGCTTTTTTTTATAATTATATTAAAAACTATAAATTAAGAATGTAAGACATGTGAAAGAGTTATTAACTGATCAACATATATCGATGCCATCAAGATAATCATTATAATAACCTTTTGCTCCGATGTTCTTACCAACCTTCATCAATTGAGCTCAATACAAAATCCCAATCAAATAACACCATTCCAATTTTCAAACATACATGCATTTGTTTCTTCGCTTCTCAACCATTCATTTCAACATAAATTATATACATTTATAAATATGGATTGGTTAACCAAAACCATCGGTTTCTAGTATCTATAAATCAAAACCGAAATCAAATATTGGAAAAATTAAAAATACCGATCCTAAATCGAAAATCGATAGATTGATTAACCATTTTTTTATCGGTTTTTCGATTTCGGTTCGGTTATCCTAAATATTCGTTTTTTTACACACTCCTATGGAGAGATGCACAGGCAAGATACAAGTTCAAAATATGTGCAAATTTGTGCAAGTTGCAGTAAAAAAATTACAAAATATGTTTTTCAAGTGTGCACAAATAAGTAAGGATGCAACCGGGGCGGGTCGTTATAGGGTACCGCCCGCCCGCCCCGCTAAAAAACCCTATAGGGCCAGATCCTATAGGGTTTAGGGTTGGGTTTTAGGTTGTACTCATAACCCGTTGGGAAAACCGACCCGATTTAATTAAAAAAAATTAAAAATTTTAGTTTAAGGAATTTACTTATTCATTAGTTGAATGCTGCTTTTCATATAATCATTTTGTTATTCATGTATTGAGTCACATGATAGGATATAAATTGTATTTATAATTAATAATCACTGATCAATTATCCAGAGAAAATCGATTTTCATGGCAACCTTCCCCACTTTTTCAAAATTCATTTCTTTCCCATGCAACACAACAAAGTATAAAATTGATTTTCTCAAAAAAATAGATATTATATACATATATGTAATGATAATAAATCAAGAATATGTAGATCGTCGTGTAGTGTCATCATTTATTATTATTATTATTATTATTATTTTGAGTTGAATGTATTATCTATTATATATGTAAGTCTTCTAATAATTTTAGGCAATGACATGTCTTGAGTTACTGACTTTACCTTATATATTCAGTTTTCACGTTTAATAATTTTTTACTTGTCTTTAACGTTTTCTAATTTTTTTTTAAATAAAAATTATGATCTTTATCAACTCCATTGAAAAATTTTGCCCTCCTAAACATGCCTCACTACAATAATAATTTAATCAAATAATAAAATGATGCATTTAATTATGTAATAGGTTAAAGGGTCGGGTTTGGGTCGGGTCGGGTTTCTAAGAAATCGGGTCGGGTTCTGGGACACCCAATTTTTAATCGGGTCGGGTTTGGGACAGAAATGACCCGACCCGTTTACATCCCTACAAATAAGTCTAAAACAATTCAAATAGTCTCAAATATTCAAATAAGTCCAAAAAAGCATCACTGAGCATGTTCAAACATTCAAAACCAGGTTTTAGCAAAAATTTGGTTTGAGCATGCAACAAATAACATGTCATAGATTTTTGCTAATAGAACATATTACAAACATCACGAAAACATATAAATCTAATAGCTTCTTTTTATCCTTAGATCAAGTTCTAGATCAATCTGTTTCCATGATATTTAGCACTTATCATACTTGATCATGCCCAATTCTCTACATAAAGTGCAAAAATGATTCTCACTTAAAGGTTTTGTTAAAATATCAGCAATTTGATTATTTATATCAACAAATTCAAAGCTAATTTTTCTATTTAGAACATGATTTCTAATGAAATGATGTCTAATTTTGATATGTTTGATTCTTGAATGTTGAATCAGACTTTTAGTTAAATTTATAGCACTTGTGTTATCACTTTGAATTGGAACATTTTCATATTTTAAACCATAATCTAGCAAAGTTTGTTTCATCTATAAAACTTGTGTACAACAGCTACGCAGTATATACTTAGCTTTGGTAGTTGAAAGTGCAACCGAATTTTGCTTCTTTGAATACCAAGATATTAGGGAGTTTCCAAGAAAGTAGCATGTGCTATTTGTGTTTTTCTGATCTACTTTGCACCTAGCAAAGTCAGCATCGGAGTGTCCACCTAAAACAAAAGAGGTAAACTTTGGATGCTATAAACCGATTTCAATAGTGCCTGCAAGATACTTGAATATGTGTTTTATTGCATTCAAGTATGATTCTTTTGAGCAAGATTGAAATTGTGCACATATACATACCGGGAACATGATATCTAGTCTAAAAGCCGTTAAATATAACAAACTACCTATCATGTCTCTAAAGTTTTTAGCAAATATTTTTCCATTTTTATCTTTGTCAAGTTTCACATTTGTGCTCATAGGTGTAGATCTTGTTTTTCAATTACCATTGTGAATCATTTCAAAAGTTCTTTGGTATATTAGATTGATTTATAAATGTTCCATTTTTAGATTGCTTTATTTGAAGGCCTAGAAAATAATTAAGTTCTCTCATCATGTTATTTCAAATTCTTTCTTTATGTTCAACAAATTCATTGATAAGACTCATATTAGTTTAAGGTTAGCAAATAATTACGATAAACAAATAGTTTAAGGTAGCCTTAGAGTATAATGCTTAGTGTTATACATGGCGGAACTGAACAAGTCTTGACCCTATTTGGGGTGTGACACATTTCATAGAAAAATGTAGTAATATTTTATTTTTAACTTGTAACGCCCTAAAATAAGGACATTACAACCCGTCACGTGTCATTCTCTTTATAAGAACACGCCAAGGCTATAAAATACTAATCCACATATAATATCAAAAATACTACTCCAATACTCACATATAAAGAGTATCTGTTAAATAATTCATCGTATAAATAATACTCTTGAATTAATTTGTTGGCTTAAATCAAAGCCAACATCATCCTGACTTATAACTTAACTGAAAAGTCTCATAAAGAAATCTTAAACTCATAAAGTAAATAAAATCTGTCAAACTAATAATAGTTTCAACTTAAACTTCATAGATTATTAAATCGTCTTCCTATCTCTAGGTATCCAAAATCTACCTCTATTGATCTTTAGCAGAAAAGTCAAGTTCACTATCACCATTCCCATGATCTACAAAGATTGTCATATCCAGTAAGATCATAAATCACCTGATCTTCTCCTGCTCCTGAAAAATGAATGGAATGAGCGAAAAATGCCAAGTACGTCAAACCACACACAAATACATATACACACACAACATATATAT
This sequence comes from Combretum micranthum, assembly GCA_024138025.1. Lineage (NCBI taxonomy): Eukaryota > Viridiplantae > Streptophyta > Magnoliopsida > Myrtales > Combretaceae > Combretum > Combretum micranthum. The sequence goes on from JAMXBD010000001.1 coordinate 416,494, forward strand.
TCAAATCCAACTATTTCTAATGTAATAAACACAAATTATTATCTTTTAAATTAGCTAGCATACAGCATAGTTTAGAACTATCTGCAGTCAAAGTCCTAAACTTGGAGTAACTCGTGACTCCATAAAAACAGGCATATAGAAAATAGGTAATTATACATATATTGGTGTTGGAGAATCATCCACACACCGCGGCCTCCACCAAACCTAATCTACCGAAATCATTTCTATGCACGAGTCCACTAGGGACAACTTCACACATAGATCATTAGGGTACCTCGTTAGTATCACACTCTACATAGTCTTTACTAACCAAAGCCAAACACAAGTATCAAAACAATTTAATATGTCATGTAGAATTAAATTAATTTGATATTCTAACCCTACACACATACAACAAGTAGATCTAAATCTACAAGCACATACAACAAACAAGGTAAGATCGTACCTAGATTCGCTTCAACTCCCATCTCACCAACAGAACTTCTATAAAAAAAAATTTCCTAATCTGACACAGTAGAGGTATGATAGGGTTTATCGCAAGACGTTAATTTGCGTACAAATACCTGGCTTGTGATCTTCAAATATCTATTGATTTTGAGAATACCTAGATATCTGGCATCAAAAGTCGAAATCTACACAAAGATGACGAGTTTTGGAATAGAGAGAATACTCTCAAAGAAATTTCATTAGAAAAAAAAAAAAAAACAATTTATATCTCATATGCCATAGGGCTTACATATATATAAGCAAGCTTGAAAGTTGCTATAATTGAAAAAGGACTAAAACCTATTAAATAATATTATATAGCATTTAAAAGGAAAAACTAAAACTGATATCCTATTAAAAGACATTAAATCCTATGAAACTGACATCTTATTAAAAAACATTAAATCTTATTAAAAATCCTACTAAATGATACTAAAAATTATTCTTTAAAAATATTAAATGATATTTTAAAGACATTGATTGCATTATTAATTACGAATTTGAAAAACCCAAAAGACATGTAAAGTATGTCGCTGCAACACTGGTAGTGTAGAACTAAAGGCCTGCGGTGTAGGTTGCCAGCATAGGATTTTCCGTCTCTCCATCCTATGCTGCATCATCCTCTCTAGGCTAAATAAAATTCAACCTCAAATTTTAACCATGTTACGCAATAACTCCTCAACCTGTCTCCTTTACTCTTCATGTTTTGTAGGGCTCATTCGATGATGGGAACGATTTGGAAGGGTTGCACTTAGTTCAAGATCGATTTGGTGTTGAATGTCTCTCAATGGGGGTAACCCATCTGAAAACTATTCAAAAAACACATCCTGGAACTCCTTTACAACCATAGTTGCAAACTCATGTATTACTACTCCTCCTCAGTAACCTCCTTGCCTACAATAGGTTGAAAAATTTCATCTTTTCCAAAAATTCTTTCTCCTCATACTTATTATAAAAATTAGGTTTTTCATCTCTCTCAACCTTAAACACATCATCATATTTTGTGAAAATCTCTTCTTCATCATTCTTAATGTCAAAGAAAGTCCTCCATCACCCATAGATTCAAACACAGGTTCATCATCCTCATAAATGTCAAAGATAGCTTCTCTATCATAGTAGTCCCCATCAACAGAAAAGGAATCATTATCAAACATCAGCTTAGGATTAAGGTTCTTACTTTTATTTTGATTTAGCACAAATGCTTCCATTCTCTTTGTAAGCTGATCCACCATAACACTCAATCATTGATCGATTTTCTGCTCGATCCTCTGATCTAGATCATCATAATCATAGATATCATCCACATGTCACTGGTTTGGTTGTCTACAAGGCGGCATCGTTACTCTAGGAACGAACGCAGCTATGATACCAACTGATGCAGCGAAGGTACGATATGGTTTATAGCAAGATGTTGATTCGCACACAAATACCCGGCTTGTGATCTTCAAATATATATTAATTCTAAGAATACCTAGATATCTGGCATCAAAAGTTGAAATCTACACAAAGATAACGAGTTTTGAAATAGAGAGAATACTCTCAAAGAAATTTCATTAGAAAAAAAACAATCTATATCTCATATGCCATAAGGCTTACATATATATAAGCAAGCTTGAAAGTTGCCATAACCGAAAAAGGACTAAAACCTATTAAATAATATTAAATAGCATCTAAAAGGAAAAACTAAAACCGATATCCTATTAAAAGACATTAAATCATATGAAACTGACATCTTATTAAAAGACATTAAATCCTATTAAAAATCCCACTAAATGATACTAAAAATTATTCTTTAAAAATATTAAATGATATTTTAAAGACATTGATTGCATTATTAATTACAAATTTGAAAAGCCCAAAAGACATGTAAAGTAAACCGCTCCAACATTGGCGGTGTAGAACTAAAGGCCTGCGGTGTAGGTTGCCAGCATAGGATTTTCCTCTCTCCATCCTATGCTGCATCATAATCTCATGAGAATTCCTGATCCGACATATCTTAATCAATTTCGATTTCATGCACATAATAAACTCCTAACCCTGAATTCCATAAATTTTACTCTTAATCACAGATCTATAAAAGATCAACACACCTGTTCCTTTGTTCACAATTCAATAAAACCTTCAAACACAGTTTTCACCAAAATTCTTAGTTATCTCCACAATTCCTTCGATATACATATTCTCAATTAATAAAACAATTACTAGAAATATTATAATTTTAGAACCACAAAGATTTGTTTAGATCCACACTTGTCTAGAACATGCAGATCTCGTTTGAATAGAACCTTATTTCAAACAAATAATATATTACGATCATAATTCTATAATTTGCTAATCTTAAGAAATTACAAATTCTAAGATAGATCTTACCTTTAATTGATCCTAGATTCACTTAGATCTCCAAAAACCATATCTTGAATAAAAAATAGGGTTCTTCCTCAAAAGCTCCTTCAAAAACCACAAGCAGAATCTTAAGAAAAATGTAGATTTCTTGAATCCTTGAAAAATCATGATTAAATCTTCTTACCTGATCCAAATTCTTGATCTCCTCTTGATGAAAAACTCACAATAAATATTTTTAGAGAGGTTTCTAGGTTTAGAAAGAAGAAGAATAGGGTAAAGATATAAATAAACTTTTGTGACCCTTCAATTTCTGTAAAAGTACATTGAAAATGAAAAGACAAAAAAATCCTTCAATTATTCTAACAGCATAGGAATAAAAAGACAAAACCTTTCAATTCTTATAACAACACAGGAAACAAAAAGACACCTCATGTATTATATGTCTGCCATACAATACACATAAATAAAACTTATAATTTATATTAAATTATATCTTTGTCCTTCAATATAAAATATTTATTTGTATATTACAAATTATTGAAATATAAAATTATATAACTTTTCTATCCATAATTATCAATTATATAAAGAGTTTGGCTCAAAATATATGTTCATGCTAACTATATTAAGTTGATTACCTCTTAAATGATACAATACTTGTTATTATTAAATGAATTTAATACTTTTTTATATGATATTACATGTTTTACAAATATACTATTCTTAAATTACAAAATATGGTTTAATCCGTAAATCAAACCAAACCAAAATGTTATTTAACAAATTTTAAAATTTTCTAATCCCAACTGTATAGTTTGGTTTGAATTGAAAAATGAAATGGTTGGGTTTGATTTTTAGTAAAAACCGACCGATTCGATCCGTGGGGTTCTTTCTTTATGCATGAACTGAACAGAAGCAACTTCGCATCACCGAGCGGCTCATAGGTTCTGAAGAGTCGTGGAAGCATCGAATCGTTTCTACTAATGGTGGCGAACAACAATGAACCACTCTGGTTGAAGTCCACGCCAAAGATCGTAAACCCAATCTTCGTTACGCGTAGTTTAAGGCGAATCAATCCAAATAAACGAAACTGCTACAAACCAAAATTCACTTTCCTTTGATTCTAAAATATTGGATCACGAGTTAATTTACAGAAAAAATGAGGTCGCTTGAGTGCAATTTTATCAATATTGTCAGACTCAATCATTGACCTGGAAATATAGCAAGGTCAAGGTTGAACCAGAGTCATTAAAAATATAAAGATAATTGATATTTTAGTTTAAAAAAAAGAAAAAAATAAGAAAGTTGAAATTAGGGGTGGGTGCAAAAAAAAAAAAAAAATCAAACCGAACCAATCTATACACTGAACCAAACCAAACAAAAAAATATGGCTTCTAAAGCTATTTGGTTTAGAAAATTCCCAATACAAATCAATCCATAAATTTATGATTGATTTGGAAGGATATGTTAAATTAATATGTAAAACTAAACCAAATGGTTTTAGATAAAACATAATAGTACTTTACTTGTAAATATAAGTTTTCTTATGATAATTAATTAAATGTTATATATTTTCATATGGTTTCATTATAATATTAATTACTTGATGAATATTGGTTAATATTAACTTGTTCTTTCATTATATTTTTTTTTAAGTTTAAGATATATTTTCCCATCAATGACTTAATTTTGTTTTTTCTTTTAAACTCTTCTCATGTATTAATTATTGTTCAATGTATTCTAATGGTGGATCACTTGTTGGTGGATAGCTCTTATTGGTAGATGATTGGCCAGATGGTTTTGTAGAGGATTATGGATTATGGCTTGTCATATATTAATTAATTTATATAATTTGTTGGTGGATGACTGACTAGTAACTATATGATTTAATGGAGGAAATGTGATTATTTTATGAAGTACATTGTTGTGATTTGCTATTTGAATTTTATTAAGCAATCATTTTTTTTCCTCCCTTTCTAGAGCAATCTTTCTTCACCTAAAATGTTACAACAATCAAATTATATATATATACTGAAGAAAACCTATTGTTTTCTGAAACAACGAGTGCTAGCACTTATTCACAGTCTTGATTTTGGTTTCTATAATTTAATTGTGCTTCAAGGTCACTTCCATCACCTAACCTAGGATAGATGTATTTTATCATCATACCAATAGAAGTTAGAATGTGTACTCTTGAGAATTTGTACTCTCTCATATTTTCTAATGGAAGAAAGAAAAAATGTGTATCTTAGGAAATATACCAGGGGGAAGTTTGATAGAAGTTTGGTATATTGAACGTAGATTTTATATTTAAGTAACTAATCATTAATACCTTATCCTTCATTAACTAATTACAAAATATGAATTCTTCCAAATATCTTCAAATATATGAGTTGGCATAGATACATCTTGTTTTGATACAAAACAGATGCATGTGTGGATGCAGATCTAAGATTCGCTTTATAATTTCATTTGAAAAAAAATTAATTCCAAAGATCATGAATGGTAGTGATGTTATTATGATTTGAAATACCAATCATAAATTTAGAAATCCAATTTTCAAATTTGAAGTTAAAAGGAAGTCAAACAATGCAATTAGGGTCTATTTTTGTAAAATGACAATTGTGGCCCTAATGGGAACTGGGATGTATTAAAATTTGAATTTAGTTAAAATTAATAAAATAGAATTAATTAGGTATTTAATTTCATAATTTACTCATAAGATTAGATAAACACCCTACACTTGTTGAAATCGACCCATTGAACACATGTGAAAAAGTGGGATTACTAGGATTATGCCATATATCACAATGTGATAAAAAGTGAAAACCCTACTCTTTTAAAACCCTAAAAGCCACCCGCCCTTTTTTTTTCTCCCTTCTATATCCTCGTGTCCCTCATTTCTTGCTTCTAGAATCCACTCTAAAGTCTTGAGGTAAGTACATGTAAAAATCTAGACCTTAATGGCTTTTTTAGTGCTAATTAAGTAGGATTAACTTAAGAATAACACTAACTAGCTTCTAATATATGATTTTCATTAGAAAATGTGGAAACTGAAGGAATATTAAAAGAGGAGGAAGACCCTCAAGTCCAACCATATTCGTAATAAGTTAAGACCATGGGTTTAAAGTGTGTCAATAAGAGTTTTATGACTTTCTAAGTATAAATATTGACCTAGGAACAATGGTATATGATTTGGGCATTGAAATTCCAAGTTCTTGAAGGATTTGGAAGCTTTCATTTGGAGTTATAGCTCGAACAAGAAGAGGTGGAACAAAATCAACTGAGGTAAGTTGTTAAACTTGCTAATGGTGTTGGAATTTGATGCTAGTTGATATAGGTTTGCCAAGATTGTGCGTTAATGGTATAGAGGCTGGAAATTTATTATTTGAGCTACTTTAAAATTATGCTTTCTTCATGATTTTGATTTTTGAGTTGTTATATGCATGAATTGTTGAAGGATAAATGGATATGGGATGAATTATGTTAATGGTTGGTGTTTAGAGGTTGAAAGCAAGTGAAATTGAGGTTGTTTGTTCGTATGCCTGTGGTGCGATACATATGATGGGAGAAAATAATGTTTAAAATCTTGAAATTGTTATTTTCAATGAGGATTAGAACATTTAGGTGATGAATTATAAGAATATGAACTAATATAATTGACATACAAATGATGGAATAAGTAGAAATGGTTTTCCTCGATAAAATGTGTTAAATTATGGAAATTTTAGGAAAAACCTAATTTCAATGGGATAATTTAAGGGTCTAGTTGATGTTGGATATGGTAGATTGTAATATAGCAAGTTGAGGGAAAATGGCCTCTTAAGTGTAGAAGTGAAAATTTGACCCGTAATATGTTTAAATGATAAATTAGGGAATTTAAACTGAAAAAATTGGTTATGAGCTGTTTCTAATGATATAAAATGAAAAATAAATGGTTTGATAATAATTCATGTGGAGGAGGAACTAAATAGGCATTACAAGAAAACTAACATTTTGAGTAGAAATTCTACAACAGAAAGTTGGTAAAAGAAGTTATACTTTTACAAATAAAATCAGCAATGATTGCTTTTGCTATAGAACTTTTCATTTAGAGATGAATTTCCATATCTAAAACCCAGTTTTTTTGTAGTGAGATATATGACTTGTTATGTGGATTTGTGGATGCTTGCATATTCGAATCGACTTCTTTATGATCTTTCAACATCTGAACAACTTGTTGACAGATTCTCAGTACATAAGCTGCTTCATTCATTGTAGTAATACTCCTAGTAGATTCAAAGCCATAATCTAGAGGCGTGTTAATAGATTTTACATTAGCCGCAAAGAAACCTTACTTTTCCTATATGAACCTTTAAACCAATATGCAAACCCAACAAGTTCAAAACATTTGTCCACTATGTGCCCACTCTTCTTACAATAAGTATGGATCTGTTCAATATCTACTTTACCCATCCTATTTCTCCTATCTCCATCATTCTATTTATGAGGATTAAGAACTATACAAGCCTTAGAATATTCAACACCAATGCTTAATCCTTCTACCTCCTTCTGTTTCTCTATCTAGTACATCAAATAGTTGGCTTTACTTACACTTGGTAATGGCTTCATGGACAAAATACTTTTTCACACTATCATAAGGTTTGTTGAGGCCCATAAGGAACACCAACGACCTCGTTCTATTCTTCATATCCAATATTTTTCCATATAAACCACATGTGCAATTTTCACAAGCACCACATATGTACTCTAGAATAGAACACAAAGCACTAAATTCATCCCAAAGTTTCTTGAGTCTATTAAAAGACATTGTTGCAGACATATTGCCTTGCTTTAAATTATCTATGTCATGTTGATGTTGGTAAAGCAATGATCCATTGTTAATTCGAAGTGTTCAACCACATCATCTTAAAGTTCCTTTGATATTTTGGCATACATGAGAGCTTCTGCCAACCCTTTAGTCATCAAATTCAATACCCAACACAAGATCATACTATCACATTGAGTTCACTTTTCTATTTCTAAGACATTCTCTGTAGGTTTAGTACCTGAACCATCAATAAAACCTAGTTTTTCCTTAGCTCCTAAGGCTAATCTAATAAAATGACTCCAACTAAGGTAATTACTTCCATTAAAGAACATATGAGTAATCATAGCACTAGGATTATCATATGTAGAAAGATAAAATAGATCATTACTTATTGACTGCGATCCAAACCATATATGGTTGCTTGTAAAACTACTCATGATGAGATTTTGGAACAATCAAGAAAAGATTTCAACCAGGTCATGTTTGCTTTTGATACCATGAAGAACTCTAATCTACTATAAATCTAGAAGAGACAAACTTACTAGTAATGGAGATCAAAGGTCATGATTGTGATTGAGAAGCCATCATAGATGATTGAAAGATGAATGAATGAAAAATGAATTAGTTTGTTACAAGTATTTATATACAACTCAGCAACTATGTGACTTGTGTAAATAAAATACGACTCAGCTATATTAATAGCTCAACAATTCTTTTTAAATAATTTAAGTATTTCTATAGAAAACTTGTGTTAATAATTCAAGAAAATTTTGAATGGAAAGGATAAAATATATATGTTAAGACATCAATACTCTTCAATATTACACATGCTCTTCTTCTTTCAATCGAATGAGAATAAAAAAGTATATGTTTTCTTATTTCTATTGTAAGATGTACCCATGCATCATCTTTAAGTAAATACACAAGCTGCTAACAACCCAGATATTCTTCTTCCTCTTAATCAATTTAACGTGAACTTTATTTAGTCAACCCTTTAACTCTCTTACATCCTTTTCTCTAATTCTTGCTTATCACCTAGGTTGATGAGAATCATCTAGTGGCCGGTTTTGCTTGACTTTGTTTGGATCAAATGATGAGATCTGAATGTTACTTGATCATTTCACTAAAACCTCATCCATAAACTTTAAAAGAAATGATTGATCTTTCTAACCAAATTAGTGACTTCATTAAATCTCACCAAGTTTGAAGCACTTCATTAGAACCTCACAAATGCTCTTGATAGGCCTTTGTGTGAAGCTTCCTCAAGTGAGATTGGAACGAACACACCAGAAAACACGTTTGTTTTAGCCTCCCTTAGTGCACACATTACTTGCGATATTTGTTCATGTTAGCCTCAATAAGAAAGAACCACACCAAAGTAAGGATTTATAGCTCTAAAACAATTCATAAAGACGCAGTACATGAAGAAAAATATGCAATAGTTTTAATAAGTAATTATATAACAAGGATTTCATTTGTTTAGTAATGATTACATCTCATGAGCTTACTTGAATCATACTTTTGTGAAATAATTTGTTTTGTATCATTGAAATTATATAGAATCATTTAGGTTTGATAAATTTTTTACCGTAAATAGTTTTTAGAATGATACTTGATTCTTGAGAAAGATTTCCTAAAATTTAAGAGATTGAATAGTATTTTAAAAATAACATATTTCCAACAAGTTTTAATTTTGACTTTTTGCCGAATCTTTGTTTTTCTTCCCATGGACCTCATCAAAATGACAAATTAAACATTAAACGATAGAAAAAGAGAATAGGGAGGGAAAAGGACAAAACTAGCATAAACAAAGTTATTACAAGCATTATTATAGATAATTTGATAGTAAATAGTGAATACTATGGCTTTTATATATGCATAAATTATATAATATTAAAAAGGTTTAGATTTTGTTTGCTCTTCATGGATTATGTTTCTTTTTGGATAAATAATATTTCATAGGCAATTTAAACAAGATTAATAGGATTTCGTTGTAATTTTAACATTAGATTTCTTTCTTTTCAAGAATTCTCTATGTTATGAATGAAAATCAAAGCAATAGGTTTTATTAATTAATTGAACCCATATTTTTATTTGTAGTTAAATCTTCATAAATGAATATGCAATAAATTAGTAATCTTGATTAGATAAAATTAGGATTGGCCCCAGCTTAGGCCAAGTACTAAATTAATAATTTCGCTAAATGTATAAGATAATAATTCATAAAGAAATCCTTAAGACTCAATGAAAATATAAATTAATAATTCATTAAATATATGAAAATTTCATATAAAGTAATAATAAGTCTAAAACTGATGATTATTATATCAATAAAGTTTATATTTTATTTATTAAGAATATTTTGTAACCCTTTATCTTTAAAAACATTAACTTTGAAAAACTTTTTTTGCTATATACCCATCCGTTCTAATTTTCAAGATTGTAATCTTATAGCTTTTTATGTTATAAAATTTACTATTTCCTTTTATTTTTGTGCATTATAACTTTTGAAAAATCTCATATATAGGGTCTTTTTGTTTGGTTTTTTTCGACAGATACGGACACTTTTTTCAAACTTTTTTCTAACAAATTATTTATCAAGAAATAGATATAGATAAAAAAAAAGTTAGCAGTTCTTATCAAAAGATCACATATATCAAATATAGATAAAATATAGATGCAAATCAGACATATTTACACGTATCATTTTGAAAAAGATATAGATACAGATGAAAAACAGACCACCCAAATAGACCCATAAATTGTATGTGTATTTTGTTCATATTTATTTTTAGGTTTCATTGATAAGTCATACATAAAATTTGGAAAAAATGTGTAAAAAATATAAAAAAAAAAACTTTGTAACTTAATATATGATTATTTATCAATAAATTTATAAATTATTTATTTATCGATAAATAAATAATAATTTTTTATTGATCCCAATAGTATTATTTTATAGAGGTTTTACTATATTAGTTTTGAATTTACTAGTTTTATTCGAATTTACCCATATTATCCCACACGCCTTGTATATCCTTCAAAATACATTATTTTATTATTGTGTAATTTCTAATTAAATTTAATTGCAATTTTCAATTGTTGTACAGAAGAGGAAAAAGAGAAGTGTGGCTTATGAGCGTAAATGGCTTTCTCAAATTCAATATTTCTTCAACATTTTCATACTTTCTTAATACCCTTATTCCTCTTTTTTAAGTGCTCAAAAGTCAATCAATCCATTAATCTAGACACGAGAGTCGGATTTTATTGGTATTAGGTTTTACATTTAACAGGCTCAAATGAGTTGAAATTTAAAATATAGGAACAAAAAGGGACAAAATAAAAACTACTAAGCATGATTTGGCAATTGTAAAAGGATAAATTATATTAGTGGGGTAAAGCCATCTAAAATATTAATCTTTTAATTAGTTGAAAAAAGCAATCAGTGTTTTATAAAGTGTTGAGATTAAATAAGGGTTCAACCTTTTCAAATATTTTGAAAAATTAAATCAACCTTATATGAAATAGTGCTAATAAATAATCTCTTGTCATATTAATTTGTCTCCACTTAAAACGTTATATATTTTTAACCATTTAAACATACGCCCTAAACGTTGTTATTTTTGGTATAATTTAGTTAATTGCAAAACCAAGAATTTAAAAGAAATAAAAAAGAAAATCCAATAAATGCTATCTTATGGGAAATACGGCCAAAGTTGAATGTTAATTTACAATCTACAGCAGAATTAGTTAGGCGAATTACTCAAAAGTACTTTTATGGTTTGGATCGAATAAAATTTGCTTATTTTTCATGAGAGCTACTCTAACAGGCTATTCAGATTGACAGTTGATCAATCGTGGGTAAATAGATACTTCATAGTTCATTACCTCTGCAGACAAAACATAATATTCATTTACGAGAACAACTTTTCTAAGTCTTCTTAAAGATTTATTGCAACAACTAGGACAGAATTAGAGAAATTGTAGTCCCTTCAAAACATGAAGCAAAAGTCCAAGTCTTTCAAGTAATTTATTGCATTGAGTAAGACATGAATCGGAAAATCGCAGTCCCTACAAGTGTTAATCCAACTATCTACGTCCATCCGATTATACTCTACTCATCCTACCAAAGGTATCTATAGCCATAAAGTTTGGATTATAGTATATATCGTAAAAAAAAAAAAAAAAAAAAAACTACTTCCAAACTTGAATATTACTTTATAATCCAAGTGGATGGTAGTTAAATTTTCAAGAAGACCAATTTTATATCTAGTCAAACCTTTTGCGTTCCTTTTCATGCCTCACTCAATCATTGCTTGATAGTATTTATTACTTCAAGAAACAATAAAAAATTATTACTTGACACTGTCCATTACTTCAAGAGACAGTAAAAGAGTAAGATAGTAAAAATAAGTACGAAAAATTTGATTGGGTATGAAATTTGTTTTCTTAAAAGTTTAGATACGTAATTATCTATTTAGCAATTAACTTTACTCAATAAATGTTTACAGTTTGATTTGAATAAATTTACTTAATTTCATGAATGCTTCTCCATCAAACAATTCAACAAGAAAGTTAGAATGTGTGGGTGAAGGAAACACGTTATTCATTTATCAAAATAAATTTTCTAGGTTCATGTCATCATACAAATTTATGGCAATGATGACGACATGGTAGAAAAAAAAAATGCAATCTTATGGAATCAAGTAGCAAAAGTCTATGGTACTTGTAGTGCTAATTTTTTTTCTTTTTTTTGGTAAAAATTCTAAGAAAGATTTTTGACAGTAATGTTACGTGGTCATTACTCTTGGAAAGATCTTTATAGCCAATAAGCGAATATAAAAGTAACTCTTGAACGAACTGTCATTCATCTTGGTGTTTGAGGTATTCCAACTCAACCTATATATATGCGTCTATTTGAGATGAGAAGCTCTCTAAGATGATGAATCAAGATAGGTAAAATTTTTGGGATCTTAAATAGGCTTGCATGGATGAATCAAATTCCCAATAAGAGACTGTTTGTACATTTTGATTGTTCAATACTGATTAATTCTCTATCCAACAAATTTAAAGTAATTTGACTAAATTTTTGGCTAAATTGCATCAAAAGGTATAAATATTTGGGGTAAGTTTATTTAAAATATCAACATTTTGATTGGTTAAAAAAAGAAATCAACATTTATGGGGTAAATTCATTTAAGGTATCAATATTTCAAGCACTTAAAAAAAGGACTCAACATTTTAGAAAGTGAGTTAAATAAAGTATCAAGAATTAACTATTGGGGAAAATAAAAAAAAAAATTGAAAACTTAGCCAAACATTGATACCTTAAAAAAAACTTTGCAAAAAGATAATACTTCATTTGATTTATCTTACAAAAATGTTTATACCAAAATGTTGATACCTTCTAGTGTAATTTGCTCTAAAATTTTCTTTTGCATAATTGTATATCTTTGATATAAGTGTTTTGCTTAGTATCAAAACCATTGGCATTCAAAAATTAAGAAGAAAGACTATATAATTTCTAGTGAAAGCACATTCATAGGTCTTTGAAGCCTTCATGAGTAAAATTTAAAAGACCCCCCCAAAAAAAAAGGACATAAATCTTGCCATAATTTGTGGTTAATAAATCCTTGGAACTATAACTCTTTTAAATCCTTATAGCAAAACAATTAAAGAAAATGGTTTTAAAGCCATTCTTAAACACTAATGCTATGAGGCCAATAGGACTTCTGCATTCCCTTCTATCATAACGATCAGCAATTTGTATAGCAATGTGAGTTTTTGCTTATGCCAAAAATTTATAGAACAACCATTTCCTAAAGGACTCGATTATTTCTCAAATTCCAAGCATTACCTCTAGCCAAACTTTTCCAATTCGAAGGAGTGTGAGCCAGAGTAAGTAAAAATGTTTCCCTCTCATATTTTACAATAGCAAGTGTTTTTCATGATGTTGAACACTTTAAAGTCAATATTTGCGAGCTGATAAAGTATTTTCAAGAGTTAAAAACATTGCGTCCCGTCAATTAATTTTTTAATTTTTTGAATGTTTATCAATATCACGACTTTCAAGAGTTTGAAACTTTTCAGGAAACGTGGAAAGGTCAACATTAACAAACTTTTTCAAGAGCTTCTACTACCGATAAATAATTTGCTCCACAAGACCAATCTATGTAAAGCCTAAACAACCTTTTACATGTCCATTAGTCTACAATTCCTCATGGAGTTTTCAATGCTACACTTGCCAATATTCATGCCACTTCTCTTATTGTTTCATATTACACCATCTCACTCTTCTAATACTATAATGTTGTCTAAATGTCATGAAAAAGAGAGATATACCATGTTGGAGTTCAAGACCACATTCTATGACAAGCCATGTGTTCATGATACTTATTTTTCTAGGGCGGATTTGAGAACATGGACAGTATAAGGCAACAATGGAGATTGTTGCAATTGGAATGGCATAAAGATTCTACACCTAACCAACTTGTCTTTACTTGATTTATCAAGGAATCAATTGGCACTCATGAATCCTAGTCTATGGACTTGGTGTAGACACTAGTCAAATTAGAAATTCTCCATCTTAACAAGCTAAATATATCATCTTCAATACCTAATCCATTTCAAAACTATCTTCCTTGAAATCTTTTAGTCTCTATGATTGTGGATTGCAAGGTTGAATTCCATCTTCAATGCTAAACCTTACATATTTGAGCTTGAGGAAGAATAGTCTTGTTGGTTACATCACATCTTCCTTTTGGAATCTCATCTAGCTTCAATTTTTAGACCTAGCATGGAATGAGTTCACAGGTGAAATCTTCCCTCAACTACTAAAATGTATCCAGTTGAGACATATAAGGGTTGCATGAAATAAATTTTATAGAGAAATCCCAACAACAATATTCTCATCATCTCAAAAACCTCTCCTTATTTTTCCATTTACTCAAATAATATCAATGGTAAAATATTAGATGTGTTTTTCCAACATGAAAATTTAGATGCACTGAACTTATCATTTAATAGCTTTTCATTGATTGTAGAACCTATGATCAAGTCTCGTTAAAAACTCATTTTTATAGGCCTTGCTTCATGCAACCTAACAAGCTTCCCCAATTTCCTTAGGGGCCATGATAGTTTGCTATATGTAGATTTGTCCTCCAATAACATCTTTGGTGAAGTACCTAAATGGTTCTTGGATGTCAGCACAAAAGCGTTATCCTATTTGAATCTTTCTTGTAACCACTTGATAGGATTTGAGAGAAATTTTCCATGTTAGAGGTGAAAGCAACTTGTCACTCTAGATCTTAGTTTCAACTTGATGAGAGGACCACTTCCTAGTCTCTCAATAAACACCTCAACTCTTTACTAACTTATCCCAAACAACAAGTTTTCTAGAGAAATATCAACAAGATGTGTTCTTTGGTCACTCTCAAGGTCCTTGATTTGGGTAACAATAATTTGAGTAGCAAGATTGCTCCATGTTTCAAAGATTTAGTTAGTGGTTGTAGTCTAATGCTATTAAGTTTGCAAAGCAATGATTTCAAAGGATGAATTCCTTAATTTGGAAATGATAGATGCAATCTAGTGATAATTGACATAAGCTCTAATCAACTAGAGGGACCAATACCAAGGGATATCAAAATTGCAAAAACCTATAGTTCGTCAATCTAGGAAAAAATAAAATCAATGATGTTTTCCCTTTTTGATTAGATGAGCTTCCATCCTTAGGTGTACTATTGTTGGACTCCAATCAATTCCGTGGAATTATAGAGAAACATAAAAGTGAATATCACTTTCCTAAATTAAGAATCATCTCTTTTTCTAGAAATAAGTTCATTGGCTACCTACCAACTAAGTATTTTGAAGGTTGGAATGTTGAGAAAAATGATGTTGATGAGGAAGGTCAACTGCAATATTTTAGCCGTAGCTTCTTAATAATCCCATATAAGGTGTTAGATTATTGTAATGTTATTGAAGAACAAGACCGTAGTAGTTATTACCATTGATAATAAAGGAATACAAATGTAGTACAATAAGATCTAAGAGTCCTTGATATTAATTGATCTTTCATGCAACAACTTCACGGGAGAGATTCTAGAGTCCATTAGAACACTTAAGGGGCTACACTTGCTTAAACTTTCTAGTAATTTGTTGATAGGTTCGATTCCTTTCAACTTAAATGGATTAACAAATTTGGAATCATTGAATCTTTCTAATAAGAAGCTATCCAGTGAAATTCCCTAACAATTAGCACATCTTACTAGCTTGTCTTTCTTTGATGTATCTTTCAATCAATTAAGAGGTCTTATACCATCATCTAGACAATTAAGCACATTTGAAAATAGCTCATACCATGGAAACTTAGGTCTTTTTGGACCTCGATTATTGAGGAAATGTGAAAATACTATCAAGGCACTGTCTCCATCATCTTTGGAAATGGATCCTACTATAAGGAATTGGATTGAAATTGATTGGAAAGTTGTATGCATGGGATGTGCAAGTGGATTTGCCATTGGAGTGACTCTGGGGATGAATTAGGTTAGTAAATTCAAATGTATGAATCTAGGATAATGTAATGTTATAAAGTATGACACCTTTTTGTAGGATAAATATCAAATGAACAATTCATGTGTTATTATTATGTATAGTATTACATCAATATACATATATCTCTCATGTAAGCATATAATATGGCATTCATGTACGCTGGATTAGAAGCGAGAGAAAGAGCGGAAGCAGATGCAAAGGTTTATGATAAACTAGTGGGTGTTCATCCAGTTTTTTTAAATGGGTTCAGGACAACACCCTTGCAAAAGTTTTGTTTGTTCAAGTAGTAGTCCCTCACCTATATAGCTAAATATTTTTAGAGGGTCTCCTAATTCCCAAATGCCTATAGGCACATCTCACTTGCAATCATCTTATACTGCATTTTATCCGATGTTTTCGAGCTCACAAATGAAATACTCTAAACCATCCATACTTAGCTAGTTAGAAATTATTGGTTAACTATTATAGAAGTATGAGTAATTTTGAACCTTAGTTTAGATTTAGTAAAGAATTGATTGTAATTATTTTAGTTAGTTGAATCATAAAAATATTAGTTTGTGATTAGGTATATGAGCATAAAACTAATTATTCATCTTAGTTTGTCTATTATTTCATTTAATTACTTTATTTCCAATTTCTTATATGGACTTAAATTCTTAAACTCCAAACCTTAAATTCATAAGAATTTGCATCACAATTCATCCTAAGAAATTTTATGGCTTAAATAAATTCGTAATTCAATTTTGCTATGTCCTTATGTTAATCTTATCTTCTTGTTTCTTAAATTTTAAAACTTATAGAAGCCCATTTCCCAATATAAAAACCCAATCCCAAGAAGCTATGGCCTTTACCTTATCATGCACCAACATACACCCAATAATTCCGTCAATATTAAATAAATATCATGTGTAAAAAGTTAAAGATTACTTTATGGATAATTATGAAAGTTAAATGACCAAAAATACCCCCCAAAACAAACCCTAAATTGGACTCCTACTTCAGTTGGAGAAGTTCCATCTTCTTAATTGAAAGTTCACTAAAAAATTCACCAAAAATCCTCTCAAGTTCCCATTTTTAAGTCAAGTTCAATTTAAGTAAAGTAATACTTACTTTCTCTATTAATTAACTTACTTATTTCTTCCACCAAATCAGTCTTGATTCAACAAATTCGTAGGTAAGTTGAGGATTAGAATGGAGAACTAGGTTGAGTTTAGGCTCGAGCAAGCTTCTATAACATAAAGGGGAAAGGTAGTAGAGATCATTTTGTTTATTTGGTTAGATAGTTGAGTTTATTTAGTTTACATGTCAAACTATTGTTGAATACATAGTTGTTGATGTTATTGGTGTTAGATATGTAAGGGTTTGGTAGTAAAGTTGATGGTTCAATACTTAAACACATATGTGATAGACTTTATTTGCTTGATAGAATTAGAGATGTGTATATGAATGTGTGGTGTGTATAGGGACTTATTGAAGCTTGATATTAAAATGTTATGTTGATGCTGAGGTGTTTTTGATGGAAAAAAAAGGACCATATTGACCAATTAGGTGATGTAAAATTTTGAAAATTTCGAAATAAAGAACATAGAGTTAGTACCCTATGCATCATGAGTTTGATAAAGGGCGTTATCTTTTCGAAAAAAATCATTTTAGTTAGATCACGAGCGTAACCCAAACCACGGTTGTGATCTAAGCTATGACACAAATCATGGTCGTGATGTTGGCCGCAATCTCCTTTATGCCTTTTTCAAAATTTGCAACAGCTTTGATTGTGGGCATGATGGTCCTCGTGATATCAATCACAGCTGTGATAAATCCTCAGATTCTTATTACCAAAAAGATAAATAATAATAAGGAATAAATATATATCTACACATAAATACTAATTTAAGTATTTGCATAAGACCTTACTAAAGTGAATGATTGAAAGTGGATTTAACATTAAATTATAAATGTATATTTTGATGTATAATATCTAAACTTGACTAAGTGATTAATTACATGTATATAGACAAATGGATTGATTTTGAACCTTATATGAGATGATTTCTTTGGAACAAATCCCTCTATTCGTTTGTGCCTACCTTTTGATGTTTTGCAAGATATCTCAATTCAACTAGGTACGCAAGGACATGCTTGTTGCTTGTATAGAATAAGCATCTCTAAAGAATTAAACTTAAATATAACCTACTAAATGATTGTCTTACTTGTGCTTGCGTCGCTTAATCCAGTCCAAGGAGTGTCATCCTTGCTAGACGATGCCAACATGATAGTTAGGCGCTTATGCTACCCCATATCTTTATTAAAGATAATCATTAATGGTTAGTGGATAGCTGAGTGGGGAAACGACATCAGCATAACATTTACTTACACTTGTGAGAAGTATTATATTTTAGTTCATATTTATAATACTGGTTGAATTAAATGATATTATGGATTAAGATAAATAAAGATGTTTAAAGGCTATGAACCTTAAACAAAGTTATTATTGTAGACATTCCTATATGAAATATAAGTATTTGGATTGCTTATATCAACCTCCTGAGTAGTTACCACTAATCAAGACCCCCAGACTCGCATGGCTTATTGTTTGGAATATGAATACTCCATTGTTGTTTTGTTACACTTAATATTTAAATATATAAATTATTTGTGATTGCATTGCATTAGATTAACTGTATGTTCATCTTATTTATGCTTATAATACTGTTGCACTAGGTTTCGGCTCATTTCTTTTTTTTTTTTTTACAGGTGTTGATGACTTTAATGATGATTCGTATGACTACTTGTGATATGACATGGATTTCAAAGAGTTTCTTGAGGAGTGGGATGATAAGGATGCAAGACATATTTGGATTATGTTTTGTTAAGATTTTAATTTTATCTTTCAAACTTATATTTTTGTTGAAGGCTTATCTACAAGCCTATGGTTTGTATTATGATATAATGTTTAAGGTAGGACCAACATTTGTGCTTATTCAAATATGTCTTTAAAAAAACAAAAGTAACTAACACATGTTAGAAATCTATGGGAGGTGTGCATCCCTACTATAAGGGCTTTACATTGGATGCCATCCCTTGAATGAGTTTTTAATGGGGATGACAGACTAATATTGTCAAGTTTTAGCATCATCACATTAAAGGGACATAAATCACCGTGATAGGCTATTGCAGGGATTTTTTTAATCTTTTATTAGGGATTAATAATCAGGTCAATTTTTTTTGTAATGATGGCAATGTATTGTATGAGAAATATGCACCGAAAATTTTAAAATATTTTAGGTATTTTTACCTCACTAGTTGATAGAAGTAGTAAACATAATCCTAATCATTCTCATTAAATCATCATATTACATAGCATCAACAAAAGAAGTGGAAAAATGATAAATAAAGAAGTAAATAAATAATAGGAATAATAAAGCCACCCTCATCCCCATCAACTAACAAATTATATAGTTGAATTATGAAAAAGGAATTGAAATATATTATGACCATATGCATGATCATATAATTTTAAGAATCATTACGAAATAATTACCCCTTCAACCTCATAAAAATAATGATACGGAGTTTCGAAGGAAAATGCGATATTATTGCGATATTTTAGAGTATTGGAAATTCTTAAATAATGAGGAGCATTATGAAACTTTATACAAACTTGCAAATTTCATAAAATATCAGTATATTAATGGATGGATAGAAAATGTAAAGGTAAGCTGCAAATGAAAATAATGAAACTTAAAAATAATTACAATTACAACTATGAGCAGCATTATGAAACTCAAATGACGTTTTGGTCATTGGAAGTAAAAGGGAAAATCAAATATGTAACACCCTAATCTGAAGGCATTACAATCCGTTACGTATCTTCAAAATATAAGGACATGCTAAGGCTAATATTCCACATATCCACAAAGATAACCATATAACTTGAAACTCTGATATAAAAGGGTACCTATTTAAAATACTTTCATAATAACAAAACTTATGAATAATTTAGTTGGCATAAACCAAAAAGCCACCTTAATTCAAACTTAAAACATTATAAAAGTCTCATAAAATTTTTAGAATCATAAAACTATTAAAGTCTGATAACAATCTTCAACCAAGTTTCCTTAAATCCAACATATCTAAGATTCAACATGATAGTTAAGTCCACTAGTGTCATCCCCATAATCTATGAACACATCATAGCCAATAAATCAAACACTACTGGTCATCACATATTCCTAAAAAAGATAAAAGAGTGAATACAAAAGCGCCATATGCATACCACAAACACATGCACATGAACAGGCATTATACAATTTCGCATAAAACATGATAACTAATGCAGTGAACACAATGTATTATTTTTCATTAACCAGTAGACAACATAGTCTAGAACCATGTGCAGTCTAGTCCTAAACCAGGAGTAATTCATTACTCCATAAAAGCAACCATATAGAAAATAGTATATATCCATATACTAGTGTTGAGAAGTCCCTATATACCCTGAGTATCGTATTCATACCACTCCTTGATAATCGAAATTCTCTCTATGTACGATTCCACTTGGGACAACGTCACACATACATCATTAGGATGTCATTCTAGTAGCAATAGCCCTCTCGATCTACTAGACCTAGCCAAAGACAAATAGCACATCAAATTTAAAACTGGATAGGAATTAGTCAATTTACAATTTCTAATCCTACAAACATAAGTAGCAAACAAGGTAAGATTGTACCTGATATCATTTTAGGAACAAAACCCTAATTTCGCTAAAACACCTAATCACATAAGCAAAACTATTTCAAAACATGTTTCCATAAAATAATCATATTCTTATTATCATCTGAACCCTAATATGAAAAGAACTACAAATCTAGGTTTATACACACCTTCCTCCTTTAATTATAAAAATCACAAATTTTCTAATTAATAATTTAGGGTTTTCTCCTAATTTCGTCCAAAACTTGACTCCTTTCAATATAAACCAAGAAATTAAAAAAAAAAAAACATTTTTAGATCACCAAAAGAATAGAAAAGATTTAACTTACCTATTTCCTTGGTTCTTCTTCCTCCTCCTTCAAGCAAAATCCAAAATCTCCAATAAGCTATTTAGGGTTTTCTCTAAAACTCCTCCAAATTAATTTCCTTTAAAAAAAATGAATACTTTAAGAAGAGATTATTCCTCTAAATCTCTAAAGAATTGAAAAAACCAACTTACTTAGATCTTGATTTTTGATCTTTTTTTATACAAGGATCACGATCAAAGAGGTTCTTTTTTTTAGAGTTTTCTATGCTTATGAATGATTTTGGAGAAGAAGAAAGGCTAAGTTATAAAGAAAATTAAAAAAAACCCTTTCAATTTATGTATAGAAAAGGCTAGCGGCTTAGGTACAAAAGCTGGTGGCCTAAAAATTTTGAAGATGATTCTAGGATCATGTAGGCTGACCTAACGTCGGCGGTGAATAGGGTAAAGGCCGGCCTCGTAAAATCAAAGGCTGACAGCCTAAGTAGTTGGCTTACAGGTGCATCCATTTGTCTTCCATCACGTATCTGTCATTTGACAAAACATTTAATTACACATTACGATAGACCATAAAACCCTCTTATTTTTAATCAAATGACACTTTTGCCTTTCATTATAAAACATTTATCTTTATATTACACCTCTTCTCCCCTAAAAGAAACTTTCGTCCTCAAAAGTTACCTGAATCATTGAAAAGCTTGGGATACTTTGTCATCATCTCCTCCTCTAGCTTCTAAGTAGCTTCTCGTTCAGATTGATTCATCCATTGCACATTTACATATTTGATCACACGTCTTCTTAAGATCTATTGTTTGGTGTCAACAATCTTCACTATCTTTTCAATGGTAGAGAGATTCGGCTGTACATCCAATGGTTCCAAAGCTACTATCTATTCAGGATCTTTTACATACTTTCTCAACATATATACATGAAGCACGTTGTGTATTCTTTCTAATAAAGTTAATCTATAAGCCACAACGCCTATTCTTTCCAAGACTTCATAAGGTCCCACATACCTAGGGTTTAACTTACCTCTCAAACCAAATCTAATAACACCCTTGTTTTTGACTTCTTAGGCAAGATATGTTTCCTACTTAAAATTTCAAAGGTCTCCTCCTCTTGTCTCATAGTTTTTCTGATGGCTTTGAGCTACTTGCAACTTCTGTTTGATCACTTTGACCTATCAATGGCATCTTGTACTAGTTTTAGTGCCAAAATCTGTCTGTCACCTACTTCATCTCAATGAATTGGCGAATGACATTTTCTATCATATAAGGCTTCATAAGGTAACATCCTAAGCGATACTTGATAGCTGTCTTTATAAGCAAACTCCACCAAAGGCAAGTGCTTATCCCAGCTACCTTTAAAGTCTAAAGGACATGCTCTCAATATGTCTTCCAAAATCTGGATGGTTTGCTCAAATTGCCCATTTGTCTAAGGATGATAGGAAGTCCTAAAAACCACTTTAATGCCCAAAGCTCTATGCGGGTCTTTTTCAAAACCTTCCAACAAATCTGGTATCTCTATCTGATACTATAGTTACTAGTATTCCATGCAACTTCACTATTTCTTTGATATACAACTTTGCTCAACGTTCCAATTTGTACCCAGTTTTAATTGGTACAAAGTGATCTACCTTGGCAAGCCTGTCAACAATCACCCATTCCGAATTAAACTTTTCTTTTGTCTTAGGTAAAATAGTAACAAAATCCATGGTTATTTGCTCCTATTTCCACTGAGGTATTGGTAAAGACTTCAACTTACCTACTGGTCCCCTATGCTCAATATTGATCAATTGCCATGTATAGTACTTGGATACATACTTTGCATTCTCCTTCTTCATGTTGTTCCTCTAGTATAACTTCTTTAGATCATGATACATCTTATTGCCTCTTAGATGGATATAAAAACTAGAGTAATGTGCCTTTTTCAGTTACTCCTTCTTAAGCTCTCCTTGTTCTGGTACATATAACCTTCCTTTATATCTCAGGGCACCTTCTTCATCAAAATGAATTCAACTGCTCTGCCTATTTCCATTCTCTTCTTTATCTCCTATACACTTAGATCATCCACTTGTGTGCTTTGATCCTTTCTATGATAGTAGGTTGAATTTGCAAGTTTGCCAATCTTGTACCTGTTGGGTTTTATTATCAGTTTTGCAGCGGAATTTTTCTTTAAAATTAAAACCCTAATTCCAGTATCCATGTGTTTTTGATTAGATACAAAAACGAAAATAAAAGTTCAAGTTTTATTACCTTTTAGATTTCAAAAAGGTATTTGATGATACAGATCTGTAGACGTTGCCACGTTGCGAACGCCCTCTACGGTATCCACACGAGAATGACCTTGATTTGGATTCTCCTCTTGCGTGCTAGCGCAATCTAGAACGCTTCTAGATTTGGTTTCGAAGGGGCTCCTAGAGATACGAATTTCTCACACTCTCTAGGGTTTCGAAAATTTCTTTTAGGTTTGCAGAATTTCTCTGCCGTCTAATGTGACGTCAAAGAGTCTGACCTAAAAGGCTGTCTATAGATCTATATATAGACATATAGGAAACCCTAGAAGATAAATATGATGAGATATTTATTTAATATTTAACAAAATACATTATTTCATTAAATATTAATTATATGTCATAATCATTTATTATTCTTAAACTATTTAAGAATAATAAATATAATAATTCCTATAGGTTTAATTATAAACCCATAAAATGAAAATATCAAATATTTGGCCTTGGGCAAAAACACTAACAATCTCCCACTTGCACTAGGCCAAATAATTATTTATCAATCTAACAAATTAAGATTAATAAATGACTTTATCATTCCCATCAGACTTATTTATATCAAGTCCCTGATCCTTTTAGTTCATTCTTTTGTGTGTGACCCTGTAGGTTCACTTAATGTTAGCAGTAGATCAAAAACCCTTTTGACCTACGAGACATAAGCGGCCTCTAGCAAGACATTATGCCTACCCAAATTAAGTGAAGATCGGTGATCCGATTTTACCTTATAGACAGTTAATTATTTAGTCCCTTTGTCACATGATATCTTATGATTAAACATAAGGTGTGGATCAATACACACTTATATTGTTTAATCACCTATTTCTTGAATCCAGAGTTTGACTGACTTAAACAAATAACATTGATAACTCCTTATCAATTCATTTGAGCACGGCCATGCATATCTCAGTCTTACTCAACAAGGGGCCCAAAAGATATCTCTCTCAATTTAATGAGAGGGACAAATTCCTTCATGAACACTCACATTCCTCCACATAACTTATTCTATATCCAATATCAGTCTTATAATCATCTGATTAAAGATGATAAAGAACTGAATTAAAATATGGAGTTTGTTATGTAGGAATCTATGGTGTCATCAGGTCAAAGGACTTAAATAATTACTGTAATGAGAAATACTTATCATATTGATCCATATAGTATTCTCATAATTGGTCATTCCAATACAATGTACTCTTACATGTATCTATGTGCTGAAATGATATCTTATATCCATGATCAGTAAAACATGACCATCATCCAGCCTACATACTAATCTTAATTCATTATTATTCCATATAATGAACGATTAGGGATAATTTAGAATAAAGTTATTTATTCCTTTATGGTTTTACTATTAAAGTCACATACTTTAATGACATAAGGAATAACAAAATTACTCATGGAATTATTTTATCAAGGTAAAAAGGCTAATAATAAACCTTGAAAAATAGAATGGCTTATAAAGATAATAAATATCCAAATGACATAAAATCCATATGTGCTATGGCACATCACTAGCAATCTCTCACTTGCATTAGCTCTACTCAATCATAAGTCTAATGCCCAGTGCTCTAGTATGACTATCATGTTTAGACTGGGGAAGAGGCTTAGTCAATGGATCTGCAACATTGTCATTTGTGGGTACTCTGCATATCTTAACATCTCCTCTTTCAATGATTCTCGAATGAGATGGTAACGCCTGAGTATGTGTTTGGATCGCTGGTGTGATCTTGGTTCCTTAGCCTGTGCAATGGCCCCATTATTGTCACAATAAAGGTCCACTGGATTTGCAATGCTAGGAATAACTCCCAATGCACTAATGAACTTCTTGATCCAAACTGCTTCCTTAGCTGCATCCGATGCTGCTATGTACTCAGCCTCCGTAGTAGAATCTGCAACTGTGTCCTGTTTGGAACTCTTCCAGCTTACAGCACCTCCATTCAAACAAAACACATAACCAGATTGCGATCGAAAATCATCTGAATCAGATTGGAAGCTGGCATCTGTGTAACCATTTACTACAAGATCACCTTCCTGTCCTCCATATGTCAAAAACACATCCTTAGTCCTTCTTAAGTACTTTAGAATGTTTTTGACTGCTATCCAGTGACTTTCACCTGGATCTGATTGGTATCTACTTGTGATGCTTAAAGCATAAGCGACATCTGGTCGAGTGCATAACATGGCATACATGATGGAACCAATAGCTGAGGCGTATGGAATCCTACTCATGCGTTCCCGTTCTTCTTTTGAAGTGGGACATTGAGTCTTACTCAATTTAATTCCATGTGATACTGGCAGAAATCCTCTTTTGGAATTCTCCATACTAAACCTTTTTAGTACCTTGTCAATGTATGCACTCTGACTTAGGCTAATTATCCTTCTAGATCTATCTCTATAGATCTTGATGCCTAGAATATAGGCAGCCTCACCTAAGTCCTTCATTGAGAAACAATTTCCTAACCATGTTTTGACCTTTTGTAATGTAGAATATCATTTCCAATGAGCAATATGTCGTCTACGTAAAGCACCAAGAAAACTACTACGCTCCCACTAACTCTCTTATAAACGCAAGGTTCATCTTCATTCTTGATGAAATCAAACTCTTTGATTGCTTCATCAAAACGAAGATTCCAACTTCGAGATGCTTGCTTCAATCCATAAATGGACCTTTGAAGCTTACATACCTTATGTGAATTCCTCGAATTAACAAATCCCTCGGGTTGTCATATACACATCCTCAATGAGGTTTCCATTCAAGAAGGCTGTCTTGACATCCATTTGCCATATCTCATAGTCATAATACGCAGCTATGGCAAGAAGAATTCTCACAGACTTAAGCATGACTACAGGTGAAAAGGTTTCATCATAGTCTATACCATGAGTTTGTTTAAAACCTTTTGCAACTAGTCGTGCTTTGTAGGTATGCACATTGCCATCCATGTCAGTTTTCTTCTTAAAACCCATTTACATCCAATAGTTTTTACACCATCGGGTGGATCAATCAAAGTCCATACTTGATTTCATACATGGATTGCATTTCAGATCTCATGGCTAATAACCATTTCTCAGAGTCGGGGCCCATCATTGCTTCCTGGTATGATGTGGGCTCATCTTGGTCTATGAGCATGACATCGCGATTGTCAGTAAGAGAAATCCATATCTCTCAGGCTCGTGACGAATCCTACCAGTCCTACGTGGGCCTTCAGTTAGTGGTTCAGGCTCAGCAACTAATTGCGAGTCTGATTGAACATCTATCATGGGTTCTATGCTAGTTTGTGGTTCTCGAACTTCTTCGAGTTGAATCGTACTCCCACTGATTCCTTTAGAGACAAATTCTCTTTCTAGAAAATGACCATTACGAGCAACAAACACTTTGTTCTCAGATTGGTTGTAGAAGTAGTATCCTTTTGTCTCTTTAGGATATCCCACAAAGAAGCATTTGTCAGATTTAGCTGCTAGCTTATCAGACACCTGTCTTTTAACATAAGCATCACAACCCCATATCTTTAGAAAAGACAAACTGGGACATTTCCCATTCCATAACTCGTATGGTGTCTTTTCAACCGATTTTGATGGAACCCTGTTCAATATAAACGCAGCAGTTTCTAAGGCATATCCCCAAAAGGATATTGGAAGATCTGTCTGACTCATCATTGATCGAACCATATCTAATAAAGTTCGATTTCTCCTTTCAGAAACACCATTCCATTGTGGTGTTCCTGGAGGAGTCAACTGTGAGATTATCCCACAATCCTTAAGATAATCAGAGAAATCTTGGTTTAAATATTCACCACCTCGATCTGATCGAAGCGTTTTTATATTTTTGCCAAGTTGATTTTGTACTTCATTTTTGAACATTTTGAACTTTTCAAATGATTCGGATTTATGCCTCATTAGGTATACATATCCATACCTACTAAAGTCATCTGTAAAAGTAATGAAGTATAAGTAACCTCCTCTAGCAGGTGAACTTAATGGTCCACATACATCGGTATGTATTAGGCTCAGTAAGTCATTAGCTCTCTCACTTTGTCCTGTGAAAGGAACCTTTGTCATCTTTCCCATCAAACAAGATTCGCATGATTCATATGATTCAAAATCAAATGAATCTAAAAGCCCATCTTGATGAAGCTTTGATATGCGTTTCTCATTAATGTGGCCTAAACGACAATGCCAGAAGTAAGTTGGATTCAAACTGTTAGATTTGAACCTTTTGGTATTAATGTTATAAATGGACTTATGATCAGATTCATCAAAGTTTAGAATATAGAGACCATTCATCAAATGAGCAATACCATAAAAGATGTCTCCACGATAGATGGAGATTGTATTATTCTCAATAATAAATCTAAAACCATCCTTGTCCAAACATGAAACTGAAATAATGTTACTGCTCATAGCAGGCACATAATAACAATTATTTAAAATCAGAATAAGTCCAGAAGGCAAAGTTAATTCAAAATTTCCCACAGCTAATGCAGCAACCCTTGCTCCATTTGCCAGCGTAGGTCCACTTCACCTTTAGCCAACTTTCTACTTTGCTTTAATCCCTGCACATTTACACAAATGTGAGACCCACATCCAGTATCTAATACCCATGATGTAGAAGTAGATAGATTGACTTGTATGACATAAATACCTGAAGCAGTAGTCTCACTACCCTTCTTCTTTCTCAGATCCTCCAAATAAAGTTTGCAGTTCCTCTTCCAATGACCTGGTTCATTGCAGAAGAAGCAAACCCCTTCCTTGGGTGGTTTGGCCTTAGGTTGAGGCTTGGGCTTTTTAGCTTTGGGCTGACCTTTTGCTTTGCCCTTGCCTCTACCATTGGCATTTCTCTTTTTGCCTTGTCCCTTTTGAACCATCAGAACATTGTTATTTGTTTTAACATTTTGTTCTGCATTCTTAAGCATCCCATGCAGCTCCATGATAGACACATCCATTTTGTGCATGTTGTAGTTCATCACAAACTGGTCATAGCTAGGAGGCAAAGAGCCTAGGATCAAATCCGTAGCCATCTCCCTAGAAACTGGAGAGCCTAGCTTCTCAAGTCTATCAATATAGCTCTTCATCTTGAGTACATGTGTACTCACGGAGCTACCTGGAGCCATTTTACAAGAATTCAGCTCCTTGGTGACTGCAAATCTCTCATGTCTTGCCTGTTCTTGGAACATTTCCTTTAGGTGTACGATCATATCGTACGCCTCCATGTCTTCCATTTGCTTCTGAAGCTCAGGTTCCATGGTGGCAAGCATAATGCAGGTCACATCCAATGAGTCTTCCTTATGCTTACTAAAAGCATTTCTTTCAGCTCTTGGAGCATCAAGAGCAGGTTCATCAGGGATTGCCTCATCAATCACATACAACTTCCTCTCGTGCTTAAGAACAATTCTTAAGTTACGATACCAATCAAGGAAGTTTTTACTATTCAGCTTATCCTTTTCAAGAATTGATCGCAAGGTTGTGTTGTTGGTTGCCATGATCTACATATAGAGGTATGCAAAGTTAATTATCTTTATTTAAGCCATTTTCATAGTTCCCTATTTTTATCAAATTAATAACCCTCTAGTATTAATTTGGAAACCATTAAATAAAGTTTCTTAGTGGGTCAAGATCCATATTTCACTAAACCTTGAGTCAGCTATGGCATGACACCCAAAATTTAGTTATTTAGGTAGGAAACCCTTTCCAATTACATCAAATGTAACTCTCGTTATGGGATTGACATCACATGTCCCGGCCTACTAATCCCATCTAATGCCATAGGCCCAAAACCGTTTTGATAGCCTATTTAAGTCTAACCATTACGACATGTGGATAGCACCATTATTCACCTTGTGTGACTAGGATAGTCTATTGCACCCTGCTTTGGCAGAACCTACAATTAGACGATCTAAGTCTTGACAAGTGTCGAACCATGGAAGGCATTTTCATGACTTAATATTATTTGAGGGATTTTAAAAGGTGATATTTTATCTTATTATCACATGTAAAGGATATTAAGTATATGGTTGTAAACATAGTATCACATACATGTCAGCATATTATCATGTTATGCATAATATAAAAACGTGTCATAGCATGGCCCTTAATCTATATTGATCTTCATAAGCCAATATGAAGACCAATAGCACGATATTAAGGTAAAGATCCATCAACATGGATCTGAGTTGAAAAACTCCTTGTATCTTCATCAAGGCTCTCACTTCTCCATCATCATGGATTGGGAAAGGTCTTCATTACATCTTCATGTCTTCCATTACAATGATGAAAAAGATACAAAAAATCCTACTACAACTAGTAAAATTAAATTACAATAAATAAAACGACACGCAGGTCGTATTTATAAAATTATAACCCATGAAATGAATAAATAGTACCTGCCATTCAGGTAAGTCCTAGGGGTCATGCTATACACCATACATATAACTTAAGCACTCATAATAACATGTAACATAAAACACTTCAAAAGCGCATTAATGTTAAGTGTAATTAAGTCGAATACTTTAGGGGGTTCAAGGGGGCAGCGCCCCCTGTGGGGTTCGGAGGCAGCGCCCCGGACGGTGGTCCTGCTAGCCGGATAGCGGGTGGGGTCTGCCCTAGAAGCTAAACGATTTTTACAATTTGTATATGAAAATTCTTTAAAAAAATCAATTTTTGGTTCGTGTCATACACGAAACTCGACCAACAAACGACCCTTATGCTTAATCATATTAAACATAGGATTTGCATAATAAATCGAAAATTTGAGTTGCGAGTTCCATTAAAAATTGAATTTTTAATAAAAATCTGTCCATAAGAATATGTAAATATTAAGTTCAAAATTATTAAGACAACCTTAACAATCTGTTCAAATATAGCAGAAAGAAAACGTTGATAATCAAACCATTTTGAAAACTGCAGATCACGATTTTTTTTTTATTTCAGATATGTTCAACAAGATTGAACCTGATCTATTCAACAAAAAATTCGTGATGCACTTTGTAATCCAATTACAACAAATTTCTTCAATTTTCACAAACAATCAATTTCGTCCATCTGTAAAAATCCATAACATAACCCCATGGAACAAGTATATCAACACATACATCCGTTGTAACCATTTTACATCGGATTTGTTCAACCCCTCGAATCAAGGCATTATCTTTTAAAATTTAAGATATGAAGATTTCGTTTTTCATATGATTAAAATGATTCCGAAATTCGTTTCCACAACGCCGAATTTCATAAATTCGTAATTCATGGCATTAACACATTCGAATTGAATTTATGTAGAAATATTACTACATCATATATAGATATTTACATGCATCAGCATTAAACGTCATAATCCAAATTAATTCGAATCAAATCTCAATCCAAAAACGTATAACAGATATATAACATCACTACATCGATTCATTAAACAGACGTTCGTTCATATCATCTATATGAAATATATACAAGATTCGAATATCAAATAAAACGATTTATGCATATCATCATATGCAATACATAAAAGATTCGAATTTTCAAATAAAACAATTTCATATCATCATATGAATAGAATACGAATTCAATCATAAACAGGAAGGCAATTTATATTCGCATCACATGCAAACCATAACATAATTTCGATCAAATCAAAAACACAAGCGGCTCTGATACCACTGTTGGGTTTTATTATCAGTTTTGCAGCGGAATTTTTCTTTAAAATTAAAACCCTAATTCCAGTATCCATGTGTTTTTGATTAGATACAAAAACGAAAATAAAAGTTCAAGTTTTATTACCTTTTAGATTTCAAAAAGGTATTTGATGATACAGATCTGTAGACGTTGCCACGTTGCGAACGCCCTCTACGGTATCCACACGAGAATGACCTTGATTTGGATTCTCCTCTTGCGTGCTAGCACTCTAGAACGCTTCTAGATTTGGTTTCGAAGGGGCTCCTAGAGATACAATTTCTCACACTCTAGGGTTTCAAAATTTCTTTTAGGTTTGCAGAATTTCTCTGCCGTCTATGTGACGTCAAAGAGTTGACCTAAAAGGCTGTCTATAGATCTATATATATAGACATATAGGAAACCCTAGAAGATAAATATGATGAGATATTTATTTAATATTTAACAAAATACATTATTTCATTAAATATTAATTATATGTCATAATCATTTATTATTCTTAAACTATTTAAGAATAATAAATATAATAATTCCTATAGGTTTAATTATAAACCCATAAAATGAAAATATCAAATATTTGGCCTTGGGCAAAAACACTAACAGTACCTACTTGTCTGGTTACTATCTATAACTTAGTTTTTCTAATATCATCCATTAGACAACGTTCAGAGGTGAGCAAAGCTGTAACATTTTGAACTCGCTTTCTATTCCATGCGTCTGCTACTACATTTGTCTTTTCAGGATGGTAGTAAATATCCACATCATAATCCTTGATTAGCTTCAACCATCTCTTTTGTGTTATATTTAGTTCTCTCTGGGTAAAGATGTACTTCAAGCTTTTATGGTTCGTATATCCTTTACATCTTTCTCACATAGATAGTGCCTTCACAACTTTAAGGCATGAACTACTGTTGCTAGCTCCAGATAATGTGTAAGGTAATTCTTTTCATATGGCTTTAGCTGTTTAGAAGCATATGCTATTCCCCTCCCTCCTTTCATCAACACACAGCCTAATCCTTGCATAGAAGCATAAGTATATATAACATACTCCTCACCAATCACTAGTAAGGCTAATGCTGGCACAGATGCTAGCTTTTCCTTCAGTTGCTGGAAGTTATACTCACAATCTTCATCTAAAACATACTTTACCCCTTTCTATGTTAGTCTGGTTAATGGGATTGCAATCTTAGAAAAATCCTCTACAAATCTCCTATAGTAACCCACAATTCCCAGAAAACTTCTAATTTTTGACATATTTTTAGGAGTGGCCATTCTACTACTGCTTTCACTTTCTCAGGATCCACTGAAATCCCATTTCCATCAATAACATGCCCCAAGAAAGATACTTGTTCTAACTAGAACTCATACTTCACGAACTTAGCATACAACTTCTCATCATGCAATTGCTCAGAACTAACTACAGATACTCTTCATGTTCTTCCTTGGTTTTAAGGTATACCAAAACATCATTTATAAAGATCACTACAAATAGATCCAAATAATCTTTG
This sequence comes from Combretum micranthum, assembly GCA_024138025.1. NCBI lineage: Eukaryota > Viridiplantae > Streptophyta > Magnoliopsida > Myrtales > Combretaceae > Combretum > Combretum micranthum. The sequence continues at coordinate 449,160 of JAMXBD010000001.1, forward strand.
AAGACTTTGGTCATAAGGTCCATAAAGAAAGCTGATGCATTTGTGAGGCCAAATGGCAAGACCATAAACTCATAATTCTCGTATCTAGTCTTGAAAACTATCTTCTATATGTCCTCTGCTCTAACTCATAACTGGTGATATCCTGATCTGAGATCAATATTTGAAAATACCTTTGCTCTTGCTAACTGGTCAACCAGATCATCTATTCTTGGTAGAAGGTATTGATTCTTGACAGTCAGTTGGTTCAATTCCGTGTAGTCTATATAGAACCTCATGCTGCCATCCTTTTTCTTCACAAATAGAATGGGAGCTCCCCAAGGGGACACACTAGGTCTGATGAACTTCTTCTTGCGTAGATCATCCAGCTAGACTTTAAGCTTCGCAAGCTCTATTTGTGCTATACGATATGGTGTCTTAGATATGGGTGTAGTACCCTGTATCAAGTTAGTACAAAAACTCCACTTTTCTCTTTGGTGGTAACCCTGGTAAATCTTCTGGAAAAACATCAGGGTATTCACACACAACTGGTATCTATGCAAGATCTATCCTTGCATTACTTGCTATCATCATAACTACCATAGCTATGTTGACCTTCCCACAACTCATATGTAGGTAAAACTAGAGGTCTTTATACTTCAAGCTTATGTATAAATTGGTCTCCATCTATAAGACTAATCTCCATTACCAAGTTATGACAATCAATCACAGCATGATACTTTACCAATATGTCTATTCTCAAGATGATATCAAAGTCTATCATATCCAAGACTACTAAGTTTGTAAGTGGATGTCTACGCTCTATCTTTATATCCACATCTCCATAAATTCTGTTTGACATAGCTCCACTCCCCAATGGTGTGTTTACAGAGAAGCATTCAAACATACATTCAACACGCATACCACATATAGATACAAATGAATCGAATATGCATGAAGAACTTGCACCAGTATCAAAAAGTACATAAGCACTATGCAAGAATATAGGGAGCATACCTACAATAGTGTCTACACTCGATGTATCTCTTTGTTGAAGAGCATAAACTTTTGCTGGTGTTCTCTGTCCTTGATCACCTTAAGATCTACCTATTTGACCTCCTGCAACCACTTATCTTCCAGGCTCTTTGCAATCTATGGCTTTATGTCCTCGTTGCCCACACTTGAGATAGAATACTTGTAGGACAACTTTCTCTGTACAGAATTTGTGGCTATGCCCAACCTTGCCACATGAGAAGCAAACATTTTTAGGCCACTTATAATCTCTGACATCATGAGGTCCATAGCAACCGATACACTTTTTCTCTATATTTTGAATTGCTGCTCTGACCTGATAAGTCATAGGCCTCTTCCCCTTATGTTAAGTAAGCACGCTTGTAGCTAGTTGCTTTCCTAAAATAAACCTGACCTCTCTGTGTCTTACGACCTTTAATTTTGCTCAAGCCTTACTTAACAGTCTTTGCTTTATTGACTACAGCAGAGTAGTTGGTCAAATCCATCAAGTTCACCTAGTGTTGTATCTCAGGTTCTAACCCTGTAATAAACTTACTCACTTTAGCCTCTTCACTTTCCTTCAGAGGATCTGGTAGAAACCTCATCAGCTTGTTTAGTTCAGCATCATATTCTTCAATGGACATTCTGCCCTACTATAGGGTGTAATATTCTTGTAGCATCTGCTGTTTAATACTTTCAGGGAAAAACTACCTATAGAAAGCCTGTCGAAACTTGTCCCAGGCAATCACTCTAGCCATATGCCTCTTGGTGCTTAACCACCAATTGTTTGCTCTCCTAATCAGCAAAAAGGAAGTATACTCTACCTTCTTATTTTTCAAGAATGTCTAAAGCAACAAAAGTCTTCTCTACCTCTTCCATCCATAATTGAGCATCTAATGGTCTCCCTGGCTTTGGCTCAAATTTGTATACTAGATCGACAAACTTATTAAGGCTCAAAACATTAACATGTCTGGCACCATTGCCATAATTGTCGTTTTGTCTTAGTGTCTCTTGTCTCCGGGCCACAGCATCAGCCTGAATGACCTCCACATCTTGATTCATGGTCTGATGCTATTGTGCAACTACTCTTAGAAGAGTATTCACTGCTTACATGAGTTGTGTAGCATTAACTGGTACCTGTTGACCTATAGGTGGGGGCGGTAGTAGTGGTAGATACTGAGGTAACTGATTTAGGGGTGGATGATTTAAGGGTGGCTATCCACCATTAACCTCCTCTTCACCAACCTTAGAGGAACTAGCCTTAGGTGCTCTTCTTCTAGGTGGCATTCTAACATAGGAAAACACACAACATAAGATAAAAGATATAACCAACTTTAAAGATCAAAAGACTATATATATAACTACTAGATATCAATAATACTAACTAGATAAGCAACCCCAACTATTTGTTACCCATTCATTATTGCTCACCGTCCTAAGGAGTTCATAAATTAAATTTAATAAGATTCACAAACCTAAGTTCCTTAAAGATCATAAACTTGACTCTGATACCACTTAAGTTGTAACGCCCTAATTTGAAGGCTCCATAATCCACCACGTGTCCTTACTAGAAAAAGATATGCTAAGGCTATTATTCTACATATCCACAAAGATAACCATATAACTTCAAACTCTCATATAAAAGGGTCTTTTTTAAAACAGTTTCATAATAACAAAACTTCTAAATAATTTAGTTAGCATAAACCAAAAAACCAACTTAATTCAAACTTAAAACATTATAAAAGTCTCATAAAATTTCTAGAATTATAAAACTATTAAAGTCTGATAATAGTCTTCAACTCAGGTTTCCTCAAATCCAACATATCTAAGATTCAACGAGAAAGTTAAGTCCACTATCGTCCTTCCCATAATCTACGAACAAGTCATAGCCAAACAAATTGAACACTACTAGGCCATTACCTGTTCTTGAAAATGATTAAAGAGTAAGCACAAAGGCTTAGTATGTCATACTACAAACACATGGACATGAACATGAACAAACACTATACAATTTCGCATACAACCTAATAACTAATGCAGCAAACATAGTTTATTATCTTTGATTAGCTAGTAAACAACATAGTCTAGACCATCTATAGTCTAGTTCTAAACTCGGAGGAACTCATGACTTCGTAAAAACAATCATATAAAAAATAGTAATATATATATATATATATATTGGTGTTGGGAACTCCCTACGTACCTTATGTACCATACTCGTACCACTCATAAACTATCAGAATCATCTCTATACACGACTCTACTCGAGACAGCATCACACATAGATCATTAAGGCACCGCTCTAGTAGCAACGCCTCCTGATCTACTAGACTTAGCCAAAAACAAGTAGCACATAAATTTAAAATCGGATTTACAATTTCTAATCCTACAAACACTAGCAACAAACAAGATAAGGCCGTACCTGAAATCATTTTAGGAACATAAGCTCTAATTTCACCAAAACACCTGATCACATAAGCAGACCTATTTCAAAACATGTTTCCATAAAACAATCATATTATTATTATCATCTGAATCCTAATATGAAAAGAACTAAAAATCTAGATTTGATTGTAAAAATAAAAAAATATCCTAATCACTAATTTAGGGTTTTCTCCAAATTTCATCCAAAACTTGACTCCTTCCAACATAAGTCAAGAAATTAAAAAAAAAAAAAAACATCTTTACATCATCGAAAGAATAGAAAAGATTCAACTTACCTATTTCCTTAGTTCTTCTTCCTCCTTGAAGCAAAATATGAAATCTCCAATAAGCTATTTAGGGTTTTCTCCAAAACTCTTCCAAATTAATTTCCTTTGAAAAACAAAATGAATACTTTAAGAAGAGATTATTCTTTTAAATCTCTAAAGATTTGAGAGAACCAACTTATTTAGATATTGATTCTTGATCTCCTCTGATGCAAGGATTACGATCATAGAGGTTTTTTTCCAAGAGTTTTCTACTCTTAGGAATGATTTTGGAAAAAAAGAAAGGCTAGGTTATAAAGAAAATTCGAAAAAAAAAAAACCTTTCAATTTCTGTATGGGAAAGGCTGGCGACCTAAGTACAAAAGCTGGAGGCCTAAAACTTTCAGAGATGATTCTGGGATCGTATAGGCTGGCCTAACGCCTACGGTGAATATGACAAAAGCCAACAGCTTAAGTGGTCGGCTTAGAGCTGCATCTATTTGTCTTCCATCATTGTTCTGTCATTTGACAACACATTTAATTACATATTAGGATGGAGCATAAAACCTTCTTATTTTTTATCAAATGACACTTTTGCACTTTATTATAAAACATTTATCTTTATATTACAATATAACCATAAAATTTCAAATTTTAGAGGCACTAGAAAAGTCATTTGCTTCGGTGTAGGCTTCCTCGGCCACTAATATTCAACTACATGTGAAAAAAATAGATCTAATGGTACTATAAAAAATATAAAAAATATTCAAGTGAGTAGCAACTAAATACCAATATTTTTTTAATAGACGATGTCAATGTTTATAGTTTTTACAAAATTATCTACATGTTATAATTTTATTGATACTTATATAACTAATCAATAAAGATGACATGCTAGTGCAATGAAGCCTTTCCATGCATAAAGGCTAGCATGAGTGAGTTTGCCACTTTGTATATATATTGGGGGGGGGGGGGGGGGGGGGGGGGGGGGTGGGTGGGTTGAATTTTACTAATACTCATTGATTATTTCATTAAAATAATCTAAATAATATTTTACTACATTTATGGAGCAATATAAGCGTAATCGATCATATCCGAAATATTTAATATTTAATGCGAATAGATATCCATGTTGATATTATCGATGACTGAAAAATGAATTAGTATCAATATTAGAAATACTAATACAAATATACGATACAATGACAAATATTGATCAACAGGATCTTGCCAACAACAATCAAGTCGTGAAAATAAGAGAAACGAAATCTAGCCGGATGAGCTAAAAGAGAAGTCTATAGCCTGCTTTTCATCTTCATCTGTATTTGTATTATATCTATATCTGTATTAAAATGATATATATAAATATGTCCGATTTGTATATATATTTTATCTATATTTAAACTATTTATTTTTTTCATGAGAATTACCAACTTTTTTTAATTTGAATTTATTTTTTGATAAATAATTTATTTGAAAAAAATTAAAATAAAATATCTATATCTATTAAAAAAAGCTGACCAAACAAACTCTAAAACCTAGCATAGAAGACATTCCTTACATATGCCTTGAGTAATCATATATGTCACCATCTTTTATTCATTGTGGAGATGGTATTGGCACCGTCGCTACTGACAGTGCAAACATAGAGAGGCATTATTTTTAGGGTTAGTTAGGATTTCACAAAAGATGCACTTTTAGTTTCAACGTTAGCCACTTTTATTCATTTTAATCTTCTTTAATCCACTTTTTATATGAGTTTTAATTTTTTTTTTTTTTTTTAATTTCAATCTCCATGTTTAAACAAATATGGGCATCTTCCAAATGTACATGCTCCCCATCCGCTATTTATGACGTGTATTTTCCTTTTTCCAAATTCATTACCTGCAAGTGTTGCCAAATTGTCACCTAAATTAATTAGCAACCAAACTAATTTGACCTGTTCATCTATGATCTGATGACCAAACTAGTAGACCAAGTATACACAAAACTCCTGAGAACATCCCATACGATGGGTGGCCACAAGGTGAACCCTCCTCTTTATACTTCTTTTTTTTTTTTTTTTTTATGATGCGATGTGAATCACGATCAAACCACGAGATAAATAAGATAAATCAAGACAATTCAAAGAAAGAAAAAACGAAGTGAAGAGATGTGAGCCGCCTCCAAAACCGCCGATCTTTATTAGTTTGTTGCTTTGTTTTATATTTTCTTTAGGCGATATATTGTATTTATTATTTAGTCAATTTTGTATTTATTAGGATTTTGATTTTTAGGATTTTATCTTTTGAGTTTCCTTTAGTCATTATTTATATTTATTATTTTATCTTTTAGGATTCTGTTTTTTGGATTTCTTTTGTAATGCTATAAATAGTCTTTAGGGCTTTTGTAAAAAGATAAGACTTTTGATATATGATATGACTTTTGAAATTCTATTTTGAGAGTTCTCTCTGGATTTGTAATTGTTTAGCAATTATGTAATTAAATTCACGTTTTAAATCAATCGTGGATATTAATTTCCTGTTTTTAACGCTTTTGTGTTGTATCACTTTACCACCTTAAAAATCGCATATTTACTACTATTGATTTAATTTTTTACGATTCTCATTTTTTCTTTAAATGCAAATTTTCGTATGTGCTTTATATCATTTTTTTCACTTAATAATTTATCGAAATCCACCGTTGGGTTTTGGATAAGCAGTTTCAACTTTATGTATTATTTATATATCGAGTGAATTCGACCTGAACTTCGACATGTCAATTATATCGATGGCATGTCATAAATTGACCAATCCTTGTTGAGAAATATGTATGAAGAGTGCATTTGTGTTTTTATTTTTTATCTTCTGAAAATCACTTTTACTATATCATTTAGGGTCAGTTAATACAGTCATTACCGTCACAATTTTTACTATAATAATATCAAGAGACGTTAAAGAGATACATGCAAAGCCATGTTTAGGAATGGACAAAACTGATAAACCAGACCAAATAAAACAAAATATATGTATATATATATTAAGCAATTTGTTAGAAAATTTTTAAATCATAAACTTATGATTGATTTGGAATGGTGAACTGAAACAATCCAAAAAAAAAAAAAAAGGAAAAAAATAAGTCAAATTGTATTAAAAAAACATAGTAATATTTTACTAGTAACAAAAAGAATTTAGAAAATTTTATGATCTCTTTATCTTTTTTATGAAACTAGTCCCATATGATATTGAATGACTTTGATTCATATTCAACCATAATCAGATCATTAAAATACTTTGTCATATTAACTCATGTACAAATAATGAGCTACGCTTGTTGATTGGATTATAGGAGTTTCATGGAGATTTTGTATGTATAGTATTTAAAAGATTTTTTAGTTTACAAATAAAAAATATCATGGTTATTTAACTTTTATATGCGTAAACTATAATTATAAAAAAAAAAAACGTGACTTAAAATATATCCTACTTGCTACTTTATAAATGAAATTAGTTCTTAATGAACATTTGAAATTTTATAGTTGCATTAGTATTCACTTGATTTGCCTCTTATATTTTGGACCAAAAAAAAGATTTATCCCTTATATGATTTGATATTTGTTATTATGAAATGAATTTAGTCCTTCTTTGAATGAGATATATTATACAAATATACTATTTATAAATTACAAATTATGATTCAATTAGTTATTCAAACAAAAACAAATTGTTATTTAATAGTCCAATCAAGTGTTTGATAAATTTTTTACTTTAGATTTTTTAGAATGGTACTCGGTTCAAGAGAAAGATTTCTTAAAATTTAAGAGTTTGAAGAGAATTTTAAAAAGAATACGTTTCCAACAAGTTTTAATTCTAAGTTTTTGTCGAAACTCTGTTTTTCTTCCTATTGACCTCATCAAAATGACAAATTAAACATTAAGAGATAGAAAAAGAGAACAGGGAAGGAAAAGGGCGAAACTCAGCATAAACATAGTTATTACAAGCATGATTATAGATAATTTGATAGTGAATAGTGAATAGTGAATACTATGGCTTTTATATATACATGAATACTATAATATTTAAAAGGTTTAGATTTTGTTTTCTTTTAATGGATTATGTTTCTATTTGGATAAATATTATTTTATAGGCAATTAAACAAGATTTATAGGATTTCGCTGTAATTGTAACGTTAGGTTTCTTTCTTTTTAAGAGTTCTTAAGTTGTGAAGGCAAATCAAAGCATTAGGTTTTGTTGATTAATCGAATCAATATTGTCATCTACTAGTTTTGAATTTATTTGTTTTATTAAAATTTAGCCATATTATCCCACACACCTTGTATATTATTCTAAATACATTATGTTATTATTCTGTAATTTCTAATAAAAATTTCATCGCAATTCTCAATTGTTATACAGAAGAGGAAAAAAAGGGTGGCTTATGAGCATAAATGGCTTTCTTAATTTCAATATCTCTCCAACGTTGTCATATTTTCTTAATACCCTGATCCTCTTTTTTTAAGTGCTCAAAGGTGAATCAATCGAGTTACCTAGACACGAGAGTCAGATCTTATCTGCATTAGGTTTTACATTTAACGGGCTCGAAGGAGTTCAAATTTAAAATATGGGAACAAAACGGGATAAAATAAAAACCATTGAGAATGAATTGGCAATCACAAAAGGGTAAATTATATTAGTGGGGTAAGATGGTGTAAAGTATTAACCTTTTAGGTGGTTGAAAAAAAAGCAATTGATATTTTATAAAGTGAGTTAAATAAGAAATTAATCTTTTAAATATTTTGAAAATTAATTCAACGTTATATGAAATATTGCTAATAAATAATCTCTTGTTATATTAATTTATCTCCATGTTATATTTTTTTAACCATTTAAATCATTGATTTTTCATTTAAACTTACCCTAATGGGACGTTTGTTACTTAGGATTGGACCGGAATAGAATCACGATTCCAGCTTCCATTTCCTTTCCTAATGTTTAGAAGTGTTTTTAGAAGTCGAAATCGCGATTTCTTGGAATCGATAATTTTGGCATTGAAGGGAAGCATAATCGCGATTTCATTCCACCCTTATTAATTATATGTAGTGTAATTACTTTTTATCTTATTATGTATTCATATTTTGCATTTATTACTAAAGACAAACCTGACAATTACACTTTTTAGCCATTCAATTTCATGTAATCTTCCAAATGTAGAAATAGATTTGTTATTCTCGAACTTATTACATTTCAATTCATTCCATTCCGAATAATTCCTGTATACTATGAATGTTGGTATTTTTGGTGTAATTTAGCTAATTGTAAAACCAAGAATTTAAAAGAAATATAAAAAGAATATGTAATTGTAGACACCCAATTTTCGCTCAATTTAAGGCTCAAATTTATGATAAAAATTTGTATTATGTCGAGCTAACAAAAAAAATAGTAAAAAATAGAAAAAATAAAAAAAAAAAGCAAAAATAGCACAAAAAATCAAAAACAGCAAAAATAAGATAAGATATAGAAGTAGTAAGAAAAATAAAAAAAAATGAGAGTAGTAAAGAAAAGTAAATTTAAAAAAAATTATTATTATTCTTTTAAAAAAATTATTCGAGCTTGATATAATACATATTTTTGTTATAAATTGTTTTTAAAGTTAATTAAACAATTTTTCAAAATCATTTTGTTTAATTAAATGCAATTTTTAAGAGCTTTAAATATTTTTTATGTCGAACCTAACCCAGGCACAGGCCAACAACCTGTATGGATAAGTCATTGGCATGCATAAATGAAACCTGGGTTCGATTCCATGATGAGGCAAATTATCTTTTTTTTTTCTCCTTATTTTTTTTCCACAGCTCTCATTGGCTGGATGAGGTAAGCGCACGTGTCAGCAAGCAGCTAGTTGAGGTAAGCGCACGTGTCAGCAAGTGGGTAGATGAGCGGTAGGTGAATGGGTTGAGCATCTATAAATACCCGGCACGTAACAAGAATAAGAATATAGAAGAAAAGCACAAAACAAAGAGAAAAAAAAAAGTGGAGAATCACAAAAAAAAAAAAAAAAAGATAACATAGAGAGAAAAATTCCATACAAATATCGCAGCAAAAATCACTCAAAAAAGCTGGAATCAAACAGGTTCCTGGCGGAAGAAAGCAAATTGATTGTTGGTCTTAGTCTACCCGCGCAGTCAAGGATCAACGGTCAACAGTCAACGGTCCACATCCAGATCAGCACTCCAGATCAAATCCGCTTTAATCCAACGGTTCAGGTGAGTCTGTATATTTTATTATATATTTAATATATTTAAATTATGGAAAAATAATAAAAAAATAGAAAAATGCATGAAAAATAAAAAAAATCAGAAAAATCCAGAAAAATCAGAATAAATACTTTTAGTGTAAATTTTCATAATTTATTAGTTTTTGATATTTTTGAATATTTTATGAATATGTATATGTAAGTAGATTAATTAAAAAATGTACATATGATGCATGTAATATAGTTCTAGTGTATTGTATTTACAATATAATAAATTTTGGATGTGTTTTATTTATGTATATATGATAGTAATTAAATTTGGGAAAAATAAAAAAAAAAAAGTAAAAATGAATAATAAAAAAAAAATGAGTTTTCCTTTAAAGAAAAAGGGATTTTTTTTGAAAAAAAAAATGACAAAAATATTTTCAAGAAAATGAAAAAAATAATTTAGTTTACATAAATAATGAAAGTTTTTTTTTTTATCAAGATTATTTTCATATAGCATTCAATTAGCTATGAAATGTTCATCTAAAGTTTTTAATCAAAAATATTTTCATATAGCATTCAATTAGCTATGAAAATTCTTATTAAAATTAGCCATGAATTCTCATAAAATGATTTAAAAAAAAACTTAGAAAAATTACATTTTATAAAATAAAAATTAAGTGATTAGATCATAGGATCATCAAAAATGGTTTTCATAAAAATAAAAAATTAATGAACTTAAAGTGAAAATAGTTCAAAAATTAAAATAGATCAACAAAGTAAAGTTCTTTTCAAAAGAAGTACGTTTTGTCTGATCTCGATTAGCGAGTACGTAGGCATCTGCGGGGCGACAATAAAAAATGAATTTTTTTTTGGTTTAATATTTTGAATAATTCTTTTCGTAAATATTGTAAGTCTTCAAAAAAAAAATGAAAATATATTTGTTGATATTCATACCTTAAAAAAAAAATAAAGAAAACATAAAAAAAAATGAATAATGTGATTTGTGAATATTGTTTTATAATATATTATTTGAATTTGTGAGCATTAAAGGATGGGTTATAAATTTAAAATTCCAAAAGTGGTAACCAAGTTGGTTTTAATAGGTTAGCCCTCGAATCCATGATATCTGGTTTTCAAAGTTTGATTTTTAAATCAAATTTTTTTTTTCGCAGACTAGTAGCTAAGTTAGGATCAACCGACCCATTGATCCTAGCTTTTATTTTTTCCCGATTTATATCGGGTGGCGACTCCAAAATAATTTTCAAAAATTAAAATTTCTTTTAACCCTTAGACGAGGATTCATGTTAGACAGGTTCGGGTTTAATATGAATCGGGTTAGAAGAAATAAACCAGATGATTTAAAAATCCAGGCTCGACATCAATAAATGCTATCTTACGGGAATTGCAACCAAAGTTGAATCTTAATTTATAATTTACTGTATAATTAGTTAAGCTAATTACTCAACAGTATGTTTATTGTTTGGATTGGATAAAATTTGCTTATTTTTCATGAGAACTACTTGAACAGGCTATTAATTCAAATTGAAAGTTGAATCGTGCCGGTACATAGAGGATGCTTCATTACTACCACTACAGACAAAACATGATATTCATTTATGAGAACAACTATTCTGTCTTCATAGAGATTTATTGCAACAACTAAGGCAGGATTAGAGAAAAATTGCAGTCCCTTCAAAACAAGAAGCAAAAGTCCAATTCTTCCGAGTAATATATTGCATTGAGTAAGACATGAATTGGAAAATCTCTCCTAGTCCAAGTCTTTGCGTCACGTTGCTGTATTGACGTAGACATGATTGGAAAAATGCTGTCGCTTGGAAACAACTAGCACTCGCTTGTAGTAACTGTGGTCCATGAGACAGTCTACCTTACCTCTTGCAAAGACTTTTAGCCAATTAAAAAAAAAAAAAAATCAAAGGCACTATTTACTTTACTGCCATTGTCAGATAAATGAAGAATGGAAAGATGGAAATTCTTTACAGCAAAATCCAAAGTCTTATTTGCAATTTATTATCGAACCATGTTCTTCAACAACATGGCGAGACTTCGCACTAAGGACATTTGGTCATCTCAATTCCAAAATTATTTGTTTTTTTTTTTTTGCCGTAAAATTATTTGTACTTGATGATATGTTTGTGAATAATGCTTATACATAGGGTAAATGCTACAAATTGTACGCAAATATTGGCAAAATATATAATTAGATAAATAAACTTTAAAATCGATTATTTCATACCTAAACTTTGAAATTGATCAATTAATATTTGAAAAACTTTTCGTGCAAGGCAACAGTACCTTCATCAAATTTTTTCAGGTAATAAACTGATTAATTGTAAATTTCATGTACTAATTGATCAATTTTAAAGTTTAACTATCTCATTATATTTTGTCAAAGTTTAGGTATCATTTGCGATATTAACCCTTATTACATATAGTATGTTGTCCATGGTGAATAGATGCAATTAACCCCTTATCTCAAATTACCTGATATACAGGGTTGTAAGATTAATTGACCATTTACCGAGAGCGATCTAAGAACGTGCACTCGTTGATCTTGGTATCTAGATTCATTCAGATGTACTCACCCCATCGGGTGTTTAAAACCAATATGATATTATGGAATCTTACCGGGACTCAACTGTAACTCTTCTAGATCCTTAACATGAGTGATGGTTTTGAACACTGAACTCCGGCTGAAAAAGAGGGAAAAAAGATCGAGATTGCAGATCATATGAGTCAAGAAAGCAACTGGCATGATGTTTAATGTGTTGGTAATAGCTTTCTTGTTAATATGAATCTGATTACATGCCAAGTATTAGTTCACTTTTCCTTTCGGACAATATTAAATGGTCTTTCTAAGCTTAATACTTGTCATATTAACTTGCTTTTATGATTATCAAAGCGTAGAATTGCTCTATTGGCTTAACGGAGAGCTTAACCTGCACCTCTCAGCTTCCCCTGTTTCAAAGCTTTGAGGAGTTGGTCTCAAAGTGAGGAACTTTCAACCTGATAAAAGCTCGCAAGTACAAGGTAGTTTATGTTCTCAGGAGGACTCTTTCTTGGTATGTATAGCTAAAACACTCAAAAGAGTGTTTTGTCCACATGTTACAGGATCATTGAGTTTTAGCAAAAAAAGTAGGAACGAGCATTGTGACATGGTAAATACCATAGACAAGGGCACTTATTCATTCATTCACCTGGTCATGTTTCACAATTGTGGTAGTTCCACCTCGTGTTTTTAGGATCAAATTTCCCGTAACAATTGTTATTCATGACCCTCTTTGGCAGCATAAATTAACTTAAAAGTTAATTAATTAGCTTAATATCAACAGCATGTGTACGATTTGATCTGTATAAGATTCACTTAATCTTAATGATAGCTACTCCTACATATATTTTAAACTGAAAGCTGAAATGTGCTAGTACGTGGAGAATACTGTTGAAGAAAAAAATTGAAATGGAGGGGAGATTGCCGAAGAGAATTGTAATGGAGGAGATATGATTTGTATTTTGAACATGGAAACTTTGTACATATGAGGATCTATCTATAGGAACTTATAGTATGGTAGGTAGAACAAAATTACCTACTATAATTCTAAATAAATCTCAACAGCCCTTTTAGTTATCTGAACTAACTTTCTAGAAAAATTTCAACTAATTCATCAAAATATCTCAACTAAAAAATTTTAGAAAATTCTAACACTAGCACATTTTCTAGTATGAGACTATCCTAGATAAAATCCATTGACATTACACTTTCCTAGAATGAGAGAGCAGGTCGTGGAACTTCTCAGCAAATATTTCATCACTTCTTCAAACAAAATGTAGTATTCATTTAACAAAACAACTTTTCTAAGTCAAGGTCTTCGTAGGAATCTATTGAGATGATGGAGACGATTGGACAAATGAAGTTCCTTGGAAAAAAATAGTGAAGGTTTGTGCTAATTGTGGTCCATGACAGTCTTTCTGACCCTTCTTTTGTAGTTAACACTCTTGGAAAGACTTTTTGTGCTAATTGTGGTCCATGACAGTCTTTTTGACCCTTCTTTTGTAGTTAACACTCTTGGAAAGACTTTTTGTGCTAATTGTGGTCCATGACAGTCTTTTTGACCCTTCTTTTAGTTAACACTCTTGGAAAGACTTTTTGTCCCTAGTGGATAGATCCAGATTAAAGCCACTTATTTCAACTGACCCAATATGCATGATTTGGAAGTTCAATTTTGTGACTTGGAACGCGTATGTGAAGGAAACGCATTATTGATATATCAAATCAACTTTTCTAAATCCATATCCTTGTACAAATTTATGGCAATGATGAAGAAAGGATATAAAAATCTAGTCCTTTGAAAATCAATAGCAAAAGTTTGCACTATATGTGGTATCCATTTTTTTTCGTAGTCGACGCTCTTAGAGAGACTATAAAAGTCTACGAACGATTATTGGCAATAACGTTACGTGGTCGGTACTCTTGGAAAGACTTTTAGCCAATTAGCAAACATGAAAGTAACTCTTGACTCCATGTCATTGTTAGATAATGTTTGGAATGGAAATTATATTATTCGTGTTGATGTTTTAGATTTAAAATTCTATCTCGATCATATACATGTACGTTTAGTTGAGATGAGAAGCTATCTAAGATGATGAATCTAGAAAGGTAAAATTTCGAGAATCTCAAATAGTTTTGCATGAACGAATTAAATTTCCGATAAGAGACTACTTGTACATTTTGATTGTTAAGTACTTAAACCAACTAATTTGAAATGACTTGACAAAATCTTTCTTTTGTATGATTGTGTACCTTTGCTTTAAGAGTTTTGCTTAGTTTTCATAGGCACTTGAAGCCTTCATGAGCAGAATACATAAGGAAAAAAAACATGAAAAAATATGTTACCATAATTGTGGTTAATAAATCCTTGAACCATAACTCTTTTCGATAATTCTAGCAACGCAATTTAAAGAAGATGGTTTTAAAGCATATCTTAAATACTAATCCTATGAAACCAATAGAACTTCTATATTCGCTTCTATCTTAACATGCAACAATGTTTGAGTTGTGGCTTATGCTAAAAATTTGTAAAAGAACTCAATTATTGCCCACATTCCAAGCATTACCGCTTGTAGAGCTTTTCTAACTCAAAAGAGTGTGTAATGATTCAAACCTATACTAGGCAGAGAGAACACTAGAGATTGTCCATATAGGTTCAAGAGGTACCCCATTTTGAGGTACTTTGTCCTATATAGTACTTTGCTCCTCCACTTTTAACTAGTCAAGTGCTTTAATATCACCCGTAATGACTTGGAACTCCATCCATTGATGTGTTTTTTATTTTAGTGAAATACCATATGGTTTTATCCTTAGTACTATCAGCTGCTTCCCACGAAGTCCTCCATCTTGGGAATATTCTCCACTGAGCATGCTCAACTTTAGAATTCTAATGAACTTCAAACCATTATATTGAAGGGCCCCTTGATAATTAGAGTCTCAGCATTTTATATTTGAGGGGTATCAAAGAGTGTGGGCTAGATGATGTGAAAATGTTTCAGTCTAATATACTGGAACTATCTAGCTTTGTGTACCTACAATAAAAATGCATGTGACTTGGTAAACCATATGGCCATTTCACCCAAAAAAAAAAAAGGGTTTGATTTCTAAAGATACAAACAAAACAGCCCATGACCACCATATTCTTTTGGAGAAATGAATTGTGCTGACATTACCATTTTAGAAGAAGAACTACGTAATATATATTACTCTTTAAATCATTCCCTCGGAGTGCACCTGCTTTGTAAGAAGGATCAGGTGTACAATTGTCAATGAGCATAAGCATATACATGTTAAGTGGTTTCATTTTTAAGTAAAATGTTTGATATGATGTATTCATAGTGACGTGTTGATGTCATTAATTTAGACGATATAACTTAGAGTTACTTAGTTACATAATATTTTGTGTGTCAAACAATTCAAAATTTTTTCGACATATCTTTATATAAATAATTAAACACATAAAACATATCATTTTCAAATTTATAAATATATATAGATGAAAGTATTTTGTGATAGCAAGTGATTTCTCTTGTAATTAATATATATACACAGGCCTTAAGTTTTGATTCAAATGGGCAAAAAGAGAGGATACGTTTGTATGATAATTATGTTGAACACTTTGAAGTCAATATTTGCGAGCTAATAGTCTTTTCAAGAGCTTAAAACACTTCATCCTGTCAATTAGTATTATCATTTTTTCAAATCTTAATCAATATCAAGAGATTCAAGAGCTTGAAACTTTTCCACGTTTGGAAAGGTCAACATTTACAAACTTTTTCAAGAGCTTCCTACTGATATATAATTTGCTCCACAAGACCAAGTTATGTAAAGCCTAAACAACCCTTTTATATGCCTATTAGTTCACCAATTCCTCATGGAGTTTTCAATGCTACACTTACCAGTATTCATGCTACTTCTCTTATTGTTTTGTGATACACCATCTCACTCTTCTGGTACTACATGCTCCAAGTGTCATGACAAAGAGAGATCTGCCATGTTGGAGTTCAAGGCCACCTTCTATGACAAGTCATGCATTCATGATACTCATTTTTATGGGGCAGATTTGAGAACATGGACAGTAGAAGGCAATAATGGAGATTGTTGCAATTGGGATGGCATAGAATGTGATGAGCATAGTGGATATGTGATTGGTCTTGTTCTTCAATCTAGCTGTCTCTCTTGGTCTTTCAACTCTAGCAATGACAACATCTTCCAGCTTATTCACCTGCAAAAGCTTGATCTTTCATTCAATGATTTCCAATTTTCTAAAATACCACCTACAATAAGCAATCTTTCAATGTTGACAAGTTTGAAACTCCAATATTCTAATTTTTCAGGACAGATCCCAATGGAAATTCTACACCTAACCAACTTGTCTTTACTTGATTTATTAGGGAATCAATTGGCACTCATGAATCCTAGTCTAAGGGATTTGGTTCAGACATTAGTCAAATTAGAAATTCTCCATCTTGACAAGGTAAATATATCATCTTCAATACCTAAATCCATTTCAAAACTATCTTCCTTGAAATCTCTCAGTCTCTTTGATTGTGGACTGCAAGGTCAAGTTCCATCTTTAATGGCAAACCTCACATCTTTAAGCTTAAGGAAGAACAATCTAGTTGGTTCCTTCACATCTTCCTTTTGGAATCTCACCCAGCTTCAATTCTTAGACCTAACATGGAATGAGTTCACCGGTGAAATCTTCCCTCAATGCTAAAATGTACCCAGTTGGAATTTATTTCTCTTGCACTGAACAAATTTTATGGAGAAATCCCAACAATATTCATCATCTCAAGAACCTTTCCTCTCTTTCCATTTACTCAAATGATTTCAGTGGTGAAATATATTTAGATGTGTTTTTCAAGCTTGAAAATTTAGATGGATTAGACTTATCATATAACAACTTTTCATTGGTTGCAGAACCTACCCTCAAATCTCATAAAAACTCATTGCTATTGGTCTTGCTTCTTGTAACCTAACAAGATTCCCCAATTTCTTAAAGGATCAAGATAGTTTACTATATATAAGTTTGGCCTCCAATAACATCTATGGTGAGGTACCCAAATGGTTCTTAGATGTCAACAAAAAAACACTATCATTTCTGAATCTTTCTCATAACCATTTGACAGGATTTGAGAGAAATTTGTCACTATTAAAGTGGAAGAAACTTGTCACTCTAGATCTTAGTTTCAACCTGATGAGAGGACCACTTCCTATTCTCTCAATAAACAACTCACCTCTTTACTACCTTGTCTCACACAATAGGTTTTTTGGAGAAATACCAACAGAAATTTGTGCTTTTGTCACTCTCGAGGTCCTTGATTTGGGTTACAATAATTTAAGTGGCAAGATTCCTCCATGTTTCACAAACTTGGTTAGTGGTGGTAATCTATCGCTACTGAGTTTGCAAAACAATGATTTTAAAGGACGAATTCCTGTTAGGAAAAGATAGATGCAATCTAGCAATGATTGACATGAGCTTTAATCAATTGGAGGGACCAATACCAAGGGATATCAAGAATTGCACAAACCTACGATTCCTGAATCTAGGAAATAATAAGATCAATGATGTTTTCCCTTTTTGGCTAAGCAAGCTTCCATCCTTAAGTATACTTTATTGGAATCCAATCGATTCCATGGAATTATAGAGAAACAAGAAGAGAATATCACTCCCAAATTACGGATCATCTCTCTTTCCAGGAATACATTCACTGGCAGCCTACCCTCTAAGTATTTTGTCGATTGGAGTGCTATGAAAGATGATGTTCATGAAGAAGGCCAACAACAATATTTTAGACATAGTTATGTAGTAGTCCCATATGCAGTAGGACATTATTATGGTCTTATTGCAAAGCTAAACCAAGAAGGTGGATATAGTTACTACTATTCACTTAGGATGAATAATAAAGGAATACAATTGGAGTACAAGAAGATCCAAGAGTCCTTTATGTTAATTGATTTTTCAAGCAACAACTTTACAGGAGAGATTCCAGATTCAATTGGAACACTTAAAGGGCTACACATGCTTAACCTTTCTAATAATATGTTGACTGGTTCGATTCCTTTCCACTTGAATGGTTTGACAAACTTGGAATCTCTAGATCTTTCTGATAAAAAGCTATCCGGTGAAATTCCCCAACAACTAACAGATCTCACTGCATTGTCTTTCTTTGATGTATCTTTCAATCAGTTGAGAGGTCCTATACCATTATCCAGACAGTTCAACACATTTGAAAATAACTCATATCAAGGAAATTTAGGTCTTTGTGGACCCCCTTTATCGAGGAATTGTGAAAATTCCATTGAATCACCACCTCCATCATCTTTGGAAAAGGATCCTGTTGCGAAGACATGGATTGAAATTGATTGGAAAGTTGTATGCATGGGATATGCAAGTGGATTTGCCATTGGGGTGATTCTGGGGATAAACCGGGTTAGTAGATGTAAATGTATGAATCTAATATAATGTAATGTCGTAAATTATTACAACTTTTTTGTAAGATAAATATTGAATGAGCAGTTCATGTGTTATTATTATGTACAGTATCACATCAATATACACATATCTCTCATGTAAGCATATATTATGGTGTTTAAGTAAGCGAGATCAGGAGTAAGAGAAAGAACGAGAGCATATGCAAAGGTTCATGATGAACAAGTAGGCATTCATGCAATAGTTTTGTTAGACGGGTTCAGATACCCATGG
This sequence comes from Combretum micranthum, assembly GCA_024138025.1. Classification (NCBI taxonomy): domain Eukaryota; kingdom Viridiplantae; phylum Streptophyta; class Magnoliopsida; order Myrtales; family Combretaceae; genus Combretum; species Combretum micranthum. The sequence continues at coordinate 468,325 of JAMXBD010000001.1, forward strand.
AAATATTTTGTCGGTTCAAGTAGCAGTCCCTCACTTACATAACCAAATATTTTTAGAGGGTCTTTTTGTCATGCCTCAAAGGGTATCTTAAACATGGTAGTTTTCCATACATAATATTAAAGCTAAAGAACGACTTTCTTAGTCATGCAAAAGCTTTGACATTACATATATGATGTGCTTACATGACAATAGGAGACGCTAGTGGAGTTAGCAATTTAAGAAGATAGCAATATTGATAACATTCAAGAATTGCTAAACATAACTTCAAATCTGAAAGATCAAAGACTTACAACTCATAGGGGCAAACCCCCATCAAATCTTAACGAATATTACAATCATCGATTCTTTTTAATAGTAAAGCTCTAATCAAAAGAAAATTTAGATACTACTAATGGAGATTTTTATGGAAGTCTATGCCAAAACCTTCCCGCAAACTTTTTCTAAAAACTCCTTGCATTCCTTAGTTACTACCTGGGTAAAGATTCCCTTCGGATAAAGCCATAGGTATTCCTACTATAAAAAAAAAAAAAAAAAATCTAGGGATGTAAGCACATCTAGCTTAGTGAGTAAATTTTCGCAAAAACATACCCATAAATAATAAACCATTTTATTGCTCAAGCATATGAAATGCATAATCCATATGAATAATCAAATACATATGATTAACTAGAAATTATATGCAAAATGGATTTACACCTTCCATGTCAAAGGTTTGGGGATTGTGACAGACCCATACAACCATCAAATTTTTTTAGATTTCTAGGCTCCTACATGCCAATTAGACTTTTAAGCTCCTACTAGCCACCAATACTAAACTTTGTTCCCACATGAAGGTATAGTAGCGAACATGAAGGGACTAACTTCGTGTCATTCATGAGCAAATTATACATTAATTCCCAATAGAGTTATTATCGAATTTAGAGATGACCATCTAAGTACACACAAACATTCTAACATGATATTGAAACCAAACATTAATCAACAATTCAAGTTCTGATATACTTATCTTTCATTTGTCGAGCACCATGAAACACGTACATATCCCATGATAATTCCACATGTAATTTCCATTTTTATCTTTTTTTTTTCTATTTTCTAGTGGTTCTATTTACAAGGAAATACAAGAATAAGAAAAAAAATGAGGAAATGAGCTTACTCGACCATTGGGATCTTCCTTAATTGAAATAGTCTTCGGGGAATAGGGCATTGTAATCTTCGTTACATAAACAAACGAAATACCTGAAATGAGTATTTCATATAGGTCTTATTCAAATTTTTAACTCTATTAATTCTAATTGCAGTAGGTTTCTCGGTTATGAAGTTTGAACTTTAAACGGTTATGAAGTTTGAACTTTAAACGGTTATGAAGTTTGAACTTTAAAATGGTTATAACTAACTCACCGTAACTCTAAATTTCGGATATGAGTAGTCAATTTCTACCTACTTCGAATGCTCTATCCATTTATAAGGTTATTACAAACATTGATGGTCATTTAGATCTTAGAATCGAAGGGGACATATTATAACCAACTTTAGTCTCAACTTCGTTTTGACACTTTTTGCAAGTTTTACCTTAAGTAAACTTCCTAAGACATGTTTATATTATATCGCTATACTCAAGCATATTTGGAACTTAAAAGTAGTTCATAACACATGCATGATCCTAGTGATGTTATTTAAAGGAAAAAGGAAAAAAAAATTCTCTGCATAGTCTTTATAATAAATTTGGAATTTAAATTTTACAAAAATCAACTTTTAAAACTTGTAAGGAACTTTTATCTCCTTGTACTTATAAATAGGGGACTTAAGCTTAAAATAAAGTGTCACATTGTGCTTTATTTGTTGTAAACATTGTTTTAATTTTTATTGAACTTATTTACCCAAAATATTTGTTTTTCATGTGTTTTTCATGAAGGAATTTCAGGTTAAAAAAATTTTAAAATATTGCACTTATGTCTCAGCATCCTTGAGAAAATTAGGAGATTGATTTTGTTTACAAAATTTTCTTTTCTAAAAAGATCTCTTAGCGTTTTAAAAATACGTTTTTAAAAAAATATTTTATATAACCATGAATTGTCAACATTAAAAATTTAAGGATTTATTTTACCATTATGACAATATCACTATGAGCACTTATGTTAATGAACATAAATAAACTTATAGAATTTTTTCTTAATAAACTGAACTCAAATAAAAAGTTGACAAGGTAAAAAATATAAGGCAAGTATAGTTGAAATAAAAACATGGGAGTCTTAGCATACGATCAAGGCTCTTTGAGACTTGAAATAATCTAGTAACCAAGCATAATAAATAAAAATAAAGAGAGATTAATGAAATAAAATAGGAGTCTTAGATTTTGTCAAGGCTTCCCAAGAATTGAAATATTCTAGTCTCATTCAAAGTTAGTTATAAACCAATTCAAGACTAGAAGTTGACTTGTCTTATTGTGACTTGAAATAGACATGTCTAAAGCATGTCAATAATTACTTGAAGTAAAGAATATAAATAAACAAGTTAGATTAGTAAGCAATATACTCTAAGGATAATAAATAGCAACATATACATATTTACATATAGAAAGTCATGTTAGTAAATAGGAATAAAGGAACAAAAAAAAAAATTTGTTGCAAAAAGGGATAACAGCTGCAAGTTTCCTCAATAAGGAAGGAGAAAAAGAAAAAAAAAAAGAAAAGTAGATTTGATGTAATAGAGTAGGTATATGTTAAAGAATATAAATTATAGATTATAGGTTTTGTTTATAAGAAATATATTAAATATATAGGATAAAATGGAAGCATTAAATAGCTGCAAATAAATGTAAATAGTAATGGTAAAATATCATATAACTTACCGGTAGATATAAAATATGTGTATATAGGCTATATCTAATGTTTTTATAAGCCAAAATATTTTTATCTGATATTTTGTAAACATCTAATTATTTTTCTAACATAAATCAATTGTTGGAAAATTTCATCTCGTTTTACGTGTTGGTGGCCTGATACAGAAACTGATCTTGTAAAGGTATGAGATGATCGAATTTTTGAAGAATTTGATCTTTATAGGGTTTATATACTATTTTTCGAACCATAATTCAATGTTATCCTATTTTTATTATTTTAGAGTTTTTAAGGGTGGTCTTGTCGGATCTAGAACCTTTAGAACCTATTATTGACCTAGGTTAGCTTTAGGATTCAGTTCGAACTTTGGCTCTAAGAAATACTTATAATACTATCGTAAAATCTAGGGGTTTACATAGCAAATGGTCAATAAACAAGTAAGTTGTTGTTTTTCTTATTTTGACAATGGTATAAGTATGTATAGGATGAATTAGTATTAGATATAAGTGAGAAATGTCATGAATTTAATAAACAATGAATATATGAACATATAAGTTAGAATCTAGGTTAGTGTTCACATGCATAGGTTAGACATAATCTGAAGTTAGATGAAGTAAAAATACATGTTTGAAAGTGTTTAAGTAAAAATATAAGTTGTATGTTGTTTTATTAGAATGTTAGATGTGAAGTTGTGATTCAAAATTGGTAGTTAAATAAGTGAAGTTTTTGAAATATAAAACATAGCAAAGAGCACGAGGGGAACATGGGAAGTTATATTTAATCATGCTTCATATTTTAACTTATATGAGAAGAAACACGGCTTAACCCATCCACCCGTGTTTCTCTGATTCATTTTACATAAACATTACCAAAATAGCACAACTGATGAAAACGTGAAATGCACTATAAGATACTAAATGGGGGGTGGGGAGGTGAATTGAGTATCTGCCTTAAAACCTCAAACAATTGATTGCAATGGGCAGATAAAAAAATAACTTTAATTGCAACAGATAATATAACAACAGATTATAATATGAAATGTAAAAGAGATAGGGATAGAAAATATTAGTCCAGATTTAATGTGGAGTTCGGCTCACTTCTTACTCTCCACGATCCACTAATGCCTCTAATCGAGGTTTTCACTACTAGTTTATTAATCACCAAAAACACATTCTCAAGTTGAGTAATACAATGTATTACAACACATAGGAAATAAAATATTTCCTTTCTCTCTTTAGATGTTCTCAAATAGATAGCAAATATAAGAATAGAGCACTAGAATGATTTTTTCTCTCTTTACAGATATTTACAATTTAATGAATAAAAGAATAAGAAACTTAATGATTTGTTTATTCGCAAGTAAAAGATCTTTTTAATTCACACCGCCACCATCAATCTCCTAAGGATAGAGTATTGATAGTCTTCAAAAATTCAAATGTCTATTAGATATAACATCTTTAAGTCGCTACGCATTAAATACGCTTTAACGACTCTTTTTTCTAGATCATCTCATTCATTTAAAACTGTCGTGCCCTAATGCTTGTTACGCCTTAAAGTGTCATGCCTTCATATTAACACTCGACAAGTCTTTGCTCACATGGTCTTTATTGAGTCTTGAATTCAAACTTATCATGCCCTACATGTTTTACGCCTCAAATTTACCCTCGACCAATACTGTGCAACTTTGAACTTGTCCAGTCTTAGACTTTGAACTCATCATGACCTAGACAATAAACTTGTCGAGCCCTCGACGAACCCCTCGACCAAGGCTATACATTTTTTGAACTTGTTGAGCTTTGGTCTTAACTTTATTGCGCCTTGACTAATTGACTTATTGACCCCTTAATGTGACCCCTGACTAATGTTTCTGCATTTTTGGTTTGTCAAGCTTTGATATTGAGTTTTTCAAATCTTAGTGTGAAGTTGTTTAACTCTCGACTTGACCCTTGACTAAGGGTGTTCTTGTAGAAAACACCACAAAGACACATAACATATACATTTTTGACTAATTAAGTGCAGTTTACCGTAATTGAATAGTTAATTGTGTATCATATGGTCTCATCAAAATCCACATTGAAAATACAAGTTCAACAGCTAAAACACAGCCTCACCTATCTCTAGTATTTCTTTTTTATTCTTGCATGTACAATGTTTCAAGTAAACACGATAAGAAAACGACCTATTGTATCTCACCATGTTTCTCTTTGACCTTTGCGTGCTTGGCGTTTTGATGAAATACAGAAGGAACATGACTTGTTTTATTACATCATGTTTCTCATTTGTTTGCATTGTGTTTCTCAATTGTTTCAACTTGAGGAGAAGCACAACTGAAATACAGCTAAATGTATCATGTGCTTCTCTTTAAGCTCCAAAACACCAAGCACGATGGAAATATTGAATGTATTTGATCGTGCTTTTTAAATGCATAAGCATGGGTGAAACACGACCACCCTATAGGGCCGTATTCTTTATAAAAATTTGAATAACATGAAAATTAAATTAAATGAAATAGATAAATGATAGTTAATGTTATGTTGATCAATTTATATAATTAAGAATGAGTTAATTGAATTAATGGGTTTAACAAAAAATTGATTTAACATAGATTTATGCATAAATGAATCTTAAGTATAAAATGAACTTAGTTAATAAATCTAAGTTTAACTTGACTAAATAGACTCTAATTAATTAAAATGAATTAGATTGATTAAGTTTAATCAACTTGGTTAAGGTTAAGTCAAAATAGACTTAATAATTTATAATTAGCTTAGAGTGATATGTTAGGTTAAACCATAAATAATATGGGGAATATGTTTCTTTCAAATGTATGCTTGCTTACTTAGAAAATGAGTATTTTTGGATATGAATGATAGGATGATATTTTATAATAAATGATTTTAAACAAAGAAAAAAGAAATAATTTGATAGATAATGGAAAACTATTGTATCCTGGTGGGCAATCTTCGCAGCCATGGCGGGTTCCTACTTAGTGTCTCATTAAATAGGTTTTAAAATGAGTTTAATATAAATAAATAATTAAATTAAATGCTTATATGAATGTATTTAATGAACAGGTATATGGATAGTTGATTTTTCTTTTAATATGGCTTTTGATCCACCTTTTGTTTCTATTTGGATTTCAATAGTATAAGGTATGCAATGATGTACTTATTGTTTGTAAGGATAGACATTCTAATGAACTAAAACTTAAAGACATCCTAATTAATGAGTTTTGCTTGTGCTTATGTTGTTTAATCTGGTCCGATGAGCTACAATCTTGTCCAGAGTTGGGCACATTAGTTAGGCGCTTAGGCTACCTCCTACATGATGCAATGGTAATTTATAAGTGGCTTAGTAGTGGTTGATGGACAAATGGTATTGGCGTAATATTTACTTAAGCTTAGGATGAGGTAACATGGTTTAATTCATGTTTATGGGACCAGTTGAACTAAATGATGTTATAGACTGAGATAAGTAAAGTTGTGTAATGGTTGTGAACCTTACATAAGGCTATTTTTCTTTTTCAGTTAGATATAAAGATATAAGTATCCAAGCTACTTATATCAATCCCTTAAATAGCTGTTGTTATTTAGGACCCCCAGTTTCCCAGAGTTTGTTCCAGAGTGTGAGTGATTCCGTGTTGTTTGTTTCAATTTAATTTAAAGATAAAAATATGTTGTTGCTGCAATGCATTAGTTTAAGCATATGTATCATCTCGCGTGTATTTGTGTTACTGTCGTACTGAGCTTCGACTCATTGTTTTCTTCTTTCGAGGTGATGACGACAATGATTTGATGATGATGATGATTGTTTGGGAGTATGGGATGACTCGAGAGAGTTTGTTAAAGAGTAAAGTGGGTTAGGACTGTGGATTTTATTTTGTTTGTTTTGGTATAAAGATTTGGATTTATCTTTTGAAATTGTATTTTCCTTTAATAGCTTAGTGGAGCCCACATGTTTTGTAATTAAATCTTTTATAGCTTTGTTGTACCATCATGAAAGGTATGGATGATACCAGATGGTATGATTTTCTTATATAAAAGTTTGTTTTTCACCATTACAAATCCAGCTGTCTTTAGAATCTAACTTAACAATTTAGGAATTTAAAACTAGCTAGCAATGTTCGACATAAATAAATCCATTAAGGAAGCCTATATGTGTAATATTTAAGGTATTATATGTGGCTAGGGACTAGGCGTGCGTGAAAATTAGATTTGGGCCATGTTGGGTCCTTACACATATGGCATCATATCCCATTGATGTTCTTACCACATATAAAGATTATTGTGATTTGATCCTATTTCCATTCGGGTATGGCCAATGGCTTGAGTAATCCTCCTAGTCTTTTGTGTTCAACTTTCACTTGTTGACATACTGAGCACATCATTACGTAGTCGGCTACGTCCTTCTTCATACCATTCTACCAATAGTGGCTCTTCAGATCTTGGTACATCTTGGTCCCTCTAAGATGCATAATATAACTTGAGCTGTGAGCTTCACTCATTATCTCCTTTCGCATTTCGATGTTATTGGTACACATAGTTTCCCTTTCATTCATACCATATCTTCTTCATCTATTGTGAAGTCGGTGTATTTCCTTTCTTGCACTTCTTGCTTTATCTTTTGTATGGTGTCATTGTAGCATTAGGCTTCTTTGATCCTTTCCATTAGGGTCGGTTCCATCACCAAGTTGGATATTTCCATCTTTACATCATGGTCTATGAACTTGATGTTTAACCTCTCGGACTCTCTTACTAACTCCCATTGGCCTATAAGCAAGGTGGCAACCTCAGCATGATTCTTGTGACTCAGGGCATTTGCGATTGCATTCACTTTTCTCGGACTATAGTTGATTCCGAGGTCATAGTCTTTGATTAGCTTGAACAATCTCTTTTGTCGCATGTTTAACTTCTTTTACGTAAATTGATCCTTGAGGTTTCTATGATCTATGTATATTTCACATCTTTGTCCATAGAGATAGTGCCTCCATAACTTAGTGCAAAAACAAAGGTAGCTAACTCAAGGTCAAGCGTAGGATAGTTCTATTCAAGTGGTCTTAATTGTTGTGAAGCGCAAGTGATCACCTTCTTCTTGCATTAGCACGCATCTGAGACATTTCTCAATGCATTATTATGTACTGTGTATCTGGCTTCTTGGGATATGGTAGCACTAAGATTAGAGTAGAGACGAATCGTCATTTCAATTCTTGGAAATGAAATGAGATATATAATGGCTGTGAACCCTATACGAGGCTATTACTAGATGTTCCTATAGGAGATATGGATACTTGAGCTACTTATATCAACCCTCTAAGCAGTTGCTACTACTCAGGATCCCTAGGTTCTCATGCCTATTGTTCGGAGTGTGAGTGCTCCTGTATTGTTTGAATTACCTTAAATAATAACCTTAAACTGTTTATTGTTGCATTGCACGTAGTCTAGGTGTATACGCCATATTGTGTATGATTGTGTTGTTGTATACTGGGCTTCGACTCATTCCTTCTTTTTTAGGTGTTGGTGATTTCGACTTTGATGCTTATGCGTGTCTCGGGTATGAGATGGATCAGTATGAGCTTATTGACGAGCGGAGTGGCTAGGAACAAGGGATTATGTGTTCTTGTCAAATAAAAGTAGTAGTTGCCTTTTCAAACTTGTAATCTCTAATGATGGCTCGATTTATGCTTGTGGTTGTAAAAACTTTCATCAGATACCTTGTATTGGTTTTATTACATATGATACTTTGTTGTTTTTTTTTTTCGTTGCTCAATCCAATATTTTCAAAACCTAATTATATGATTTTAGAATCTTAAATCAGTTAGCAAATGATCATGATAAACAAATAATTTAGGATAGCCTTAGCATATAACGCTTAAGAGTCATCCGTGGCAGAATTAAACACGTCTTTACCTTGTTTGGGGCATGACAACTCCAGTCATATTCCAACCCTTAATATTATTTTTTTTTTGCATTAATTTTTCATAATCAATTTAATATTAGTATTATGAGTGGGACGGTATCGTAAAAAATAGCATCAAATTTATCATGTGATAGTCTCATAAATAGAAGATGATCAATCCGATTCGCGGTCTTGGGGGTTTTTTGGTGCCGTTAATGTGGTTATCTGGCCAACAATTATACGAAAGATTCGATTGACCAGTTTAATGCATGAAAGAGAATATAAAGCAAATTACAAAGCTTCATGCAATGTTTTAGTTAATTTTACTAGATATATTACATTTAGCTACCTTACTAATGAATTGATATTTGATCACGATTTAATTCAGAGGTTAAATAAATTAAAAATTCTTTATGATTGTGTTAAAGTTATTAAGTTCCTTATTACATAAATAAGTTATTTAAATCCTTTATATTCATTTTCAAATTTAATTTAATTTTTTAAATGAGGCGCGCGCACACACACATATAATGTTTGCTGGTTGAAGAAATTTTATACTTTATATAAACTAAGAATGAAGATTTTGCTAAACTGAAATTAATTCTCTTGAAACTTCTTGGTCTAATTTTATTAATAAGAAGACACCGAAACAAGTATGTGAAAGTAATCCCAATTAAAATCATGAAACTATTAATAATCTTTTGGTAAGGGATTTTTTTGGACTAATTTTTATTGTTAATATGTTCCTATTAATCACCCACTTATATTTGTTTGAAGGAAACAATTTCCATAATTAGGTATTACTTTAATGTCGATAGAAAATTTTAAATGTATTTTGGTAAAAACACAAGTTCATTATCTCTCCTACCTTTTTTTAATTCATTAGCTAGATGAGGGGAAAAGAAGTAAAAGTGATCGTGCGGAGATAGAGATTAACTGACGTCACATCATATTTTCCTAATGGCAAAAGAAAACGAAAATCATATTTTCCTAATATATTATTCCATCCTTAGGCGTATCAGAAAAAAAAAAAATTCTGTCACGGTTTTTCTCATGATATAAGAGATAAACCAGGTTTAGATAGAGAGATGGTTGTAGGCCTATAAGTGAGTCAGGCTTACTCCTGAGTTACTCAAATTCGATTTGATGATAGTTTGAATTTAATTTGACTACAATCGAATTGAGTTAAAGTTAGACAAAGGCATGATTTGGTTCTGAATCAAGAACCGAATCAGAAACACCACCAGCTGTTCCTAAATTGAAATTGAACTGTGCCATCCGGTTTTGGAACCAGAATGGAACTGAGGTTCCAAGCTAGTTTTAGAAAAAAAAAAAATCCGCTGCAAAGCTAAAAAAAAAAATTTTTTTGAAAGGCTGCTGCATGTGTAGCCTATTTCACGGAAAAAAAAAAAATCATAATTAGCCTCCATTTTGGCTGATGTTGGTCCAATTCCTTAACAGAGAAAGGGGGAAAAATTGGCGTTGGGGGGGCCGAAGAAAATTCATAAGATCTTGGAACTTTAAGAAAAAATTCCAATTCGTCGGTTCCGGAGACAACAAAGGAAAAAGAAGAATTAAACCTGCAGTTACGCATGCAGCAGCGAGAAAGCAAAAGTAAAAAAATTAAAAAAAAGCTACCACAAAAAAATAGCCATAATTAGCTGCCATTTTCGAATATGTTGGTCCAATTCCAATGAAGAAAGGGGGGGAACTTGGGGGGCTAGGTGGGTAGGGCGGCACGATTAAAGAAAATTCATACGATCTTGGACTTATAAAGGAAAAAAAATTTCGGTTCGCCGGTTTCGGAGAAAACAAAGGAAAAAAAAAACTGCAGCATGCATGCAGGAGCAAGAAAGTAAAGGAAAAGCAAAAGAAAAAAATTTTGAATGGCTGCTGCATGTGCAGCCTATTTTACAGAAAAGGAAAAAAAAAAACGTGGACTTAAAAAAAAAAAGAAATTTCTTGATTGCCGGTTTCCTATTTTCCAAAACCGGAATTGATGGTTTCCAGTTTTTGTTCAGGCTGGTTCCAAACCGTTGCTGACTACTAGTTTGAGTTACTCTCGATTCAAGTAGATCACAATTCTAATTGAGCTCTTTAGATTTTTTATTAAAAAAATTATAAAACTAAGACCAAGTTAACTAAAAACCATATTCTATTCCCAATTCCAACTTATTTTCTTAATGTAATTTATTTTTATAAGAATAATTGAAATTAATTGAGTCGAGTTCAAGCTCATTAAGTATCAATTCAAGTCGGATTCAAACTTACAAATTAAAGTTCAATCAAGTTCGAGTTTCTATTTTTTTCATTTGACTCGAATTCAAGTTTGATATTGTATCGTCTCGATCCGACTTATTTACAACTTTAGATTATTTCTATATTTTTTAAGAGTTTGATGCCTCATTGTAATGGAAAGAAAAATAATAATAATAGTGAAAGCTTGACAAATAATGGATTCAATTTGTTAATGTCCATCGTAGATTTCCCATAATTTAATTGCCATCCAATGAAATTTTGATAATGCTTCACTTTCACACATACCCTAACTCCGTTATTAGAAGACCTTGATCCTTAATTTTGGTCTGATGGCAGAAATTTTGGCTAGAGCTGTGCATCCGTTAGAAGAAGAAGAAGAAGGTGGGTTGGGCTATAACATTTAGTCCGTTTAATGTTAGAAAATGGGTCCATGGACTTACACTTAAAAAAAAAAAAAAGAAATATTAATAAATAATTTATTTTATTAATCAGTTTTATTTTTATAGTTAGCTAGTTTTCTTTTATAATAAAGCTACATACGGATGATGTTTTTATCTTAAAAAAAAAGGTATTTAAGCTTTAAAGCCAGTCTAAAAATAAAAGTCTAACCAAACCGCTCCCAGACTGCAACTTTCATGTAAGGTCAGTTAAAATGGTTCACGATAGTCCGAACGATGACATGTTCTCTATACATACTATAGTAGAGGAATATGTACGGGAGATAATGGCATGTAAAATATCTCGAATTTTAATTTTTAATAATTTAGTATTTTAATTTTTTAGATTTTATAAAATTAGCATTTTTACTTCTAAAATATATGTAATTTAATATCTCATTAAATAATATTTGATAAACATTTATTTTGATGGTTGGATATCAACAAACAATTGTAAAAAAATTATAAAAATGTAAAGATATATCACTAAATTATCAAAGTTATAAAAAAATTATAAGTTTAGATACTTAATCTGTCATTATCCTATCATTAAAATAAATTTTTATTAAATATTATTTAATATGAACATTGAAGTGCGCATAATTTGAAAGAACAAATACTAAAATACCAAAATACAAAGATAAAATACTAAATTAATAAAAAATAAAAGTAGAGGAATTTCACCTGCTGTTGTCCCTACGTAGTCAAACTGTCTCTGATTTATAAGATAGTTTCCGATTCTCGTTTCTAGTTCTCTTTTTGTCCTATTTATTTCTAAAGCCCTTTAAAGCATAGGAAAGTTTGTATTAAAATTTGAATTCTTATAAATTCTTAAAAAAAAAAAAAAAAATCTTAGCGTCTTCGGATTAGCTTGTTTTACTCATGAGCCCACGCAAAGTGGGTTGGGCCAAATATGGTGTATTATGTGTAATATCTATCATGTACATGAAACAAATGTAACAAAAGTACACTACAAGACTTTTATATTTTATGTTAAAAGTTAACCAAATTCTTCTTATTTAATTAAGTCATACACATACTTTTAATTTTAAGATAAAGTTTAGTTATTCATTTGCGTTTTGAGTGAATATTTAAACTTGTATTTTTGCAGTAACTAAATCTCCTTTTGATATATAGAATATTTATAAGGTGAGGTAATATGAGTGCAAAAAACTTAAATGCCAACGTTAAAATATAAAAAATATAAATAAATTTTGATATAAATATATAAAATTTAAAAAAATTTCTTAAAATATAAAACATGTTATTTGGACTATGGTAGAGACCCGGAGGAATTTCAAACAATTATCCCCAAAACAAATTGTACTTGGATATTTTATATTATCTTTTGATATACTTTCGGTCAGAAGGAAACAAAGGAAAAAATATATCTATATATAATAATAATCATAGTAATAATAATAATAATTTATTATAAAGCCAAAACATTTTCAGTTTGGACTTCATATTTTTAAATATAATTTTTTTATCCTATTATATTTTTGTTTTCCACTTACTTTTCCTCTACTCACTACCTATAACTTCCATATAGATTTTTAAATTTGAAACCGTTATCTAACCACTACATACTTTTATATTACCATATTCTTCTTTTTCTCCAATTAACTCCTTTTATCAAGTCTTTTTTTATTTTTTTTTAATTTTATATGTTTTGTAGCACCTATGTAATGGATGCACGGTCCTCTAATAATAATAATAATAATAACAATTTTTGTATAGGCCATGAAGTGATTGGACATGATGACAAATAATATATTACATATCCATTTAGGAGGACAGGACTGGAATCTGTCCATTAGGCTATATTTGTTTTGTTATTTTTTTTATTGTTTTGGCTTTTTTTTTATCGTTTTTAAACAAACTATTTGTCAAAAATAAATACCGATAAAAAATAAATATTTTTACTCATAAACCGATCAAACAAACTAGATACTGATATGAAACAGATATCGATATAAATACTAATGAAAAACAGACAATCCAAACAACCTGAATGACCACACAAGAGTCTATAAGGTTTATCTTATGAAAGAAAACTTTAATGCTATTTAAACTTGATTCCCTCATGTAAATTCCATCATCCTGTCATAATTTTAAACAAGATCGACCAATAATGTTTGTTAGTTCCATCTAAATATTTGTTAGAACAATTCCCTCAAGTAAAAGAAGTTTGGAAACGGATAGATATAATAGGTAGGTCTATAATTAAAAAGGAAAACCTGAATTTACAATGAAGTCACCTGTGAATTCATCAAACCAACATTCCATTGAGAGTCCACAGCTTTGAATTGATCATTCTAAGCAAACACATGTGCACCTTTGCCTACATAATATCCATCAGATGCTCACTTTGTTGATTTTTTCAAAACATGTTCTCACCATTATTAAATCGGCAAAAAGAGAAAAAAAGAGTTTCTGAAATAACTTGTCGTCTAACCAAAATTAATGCTTTCTAGAGGTATTTGTTATTAAATTAAATTTAGTAATTTATTATTTTTTCCTGCACTCTTTCGAAACCTTAGCTAATGCTTTGGAGTACCCATTAACCAAAACTATATGTATTTTCTGTGAAATTATCACATTATTTGGGTCCCTTTGCCAGGACATTCGTGGAAAAAACTTGAAAATTGCTTAGAAAGGGACTTCTTACCTAACCTCATTGACAAAACTCAACATTGACTTACAAAATGCCCAGCAGGAATTTTCCTGGAGATTGCAAATGGCCATTGACGTATAGACCATTAATTGTGGCCATTTATTCTGCAGTTCTCATAGACATTCTCCGCTTGTGTAGCTCAAACTGAAGTCTAAACTATGAATCCTCTCCCTATTCTTGTTCTCACGACCCTCTTGTTGACACTCTGGCTATTCTCACGCAGAAAAATGCAATCCCCCCATAAACCTTTTCCATCTACAAATACAAGCGAAAGACCATTGCCTGATACTAACTACTTGTTCACCACCCTGATTGTTTATGTGCAATCTGATGTGAGCTGGGCCGCAAGACTTGCTATTGTTGTTTAAATTGAGCGAAAAAGTTTAAGTTTGTAAAATGCTTGAGGCGTACAAGATACTGTCCTTAAGGATAATTCGCCAAATGTAGACGTATTCCTTAAAATTCAACAAGCCCTCCATCAAAGCTAGGCAGTAGGAACAACAGAAGAAAAAGAACCCATCGAGGAAGAAGAAAAAGGAAAAAGATAATTTTGAGAGAGAGAGAGAAACTATTTTTAAAAATTAAAAGAAAACGGCTCTTATTGTTAATAATATCCGAGGAAGATATTTTTAATAACGGATAGATAAGATTATTTTGAAAATGGCGAGATATTGGTGTAGTAGATGTTGTAATCCAGATATCATGGTAACTAAAATTTGAAGTGGTCAAAATGCTTGTTTTCGAATAAGATTAATATTATCCAACAAATATTATCCGAAATTTATTAAAATAATAAATATACAAGAATAAAAATATTCATGTGAACCAGGTCGAAACTCATAACTACACGCAGGGAGGGGTGGGGGGAGGGGGCAAATCCACGAATTTATACTAGCCCGGTCCATGCTTTGTGCACGCGAGCCCATGCCTTTTCACTATTTATTTATAACCCACATATACAAGGAAGTTAATAAACAAGGACAAACAACAAGGTCTAAGGAATGTGGACTTATTCTTTTTGAAATACTACTAATAATATACAACAATCCCCCACATATTTCAAAAAGGATAAAATACAAAATAAAATAAATGCTGGGTTTTCTCAAATGAGTATTATGCTTCGAATCTGGTGTCTTTAAGACTATGAACCAGACCTAGAAAAAATGAGATATAACTTACAAAATAAATGGTGAAGCTTAATGCTTCTATGAACCAAGAATTTTTCTGTAAGCTAAAATACTCATTAATCACATTATACTAAAAAATTTTCTGTTATTCATGCGGTTTTGCGCTAATAGGCCATGGCGTGCCTGGTTATTCATGAGTGCTCTAGAGATTTTGCCACAAATCTCATAGAAGCGGCCTCACTTCACACTCATATAGGTCATTCCATCAAGTGCATACTGCAGAATACACCACCTTTAAAGGATATGGAATTTGATTAAGAGCTTTGCTCAACCTCTCTTACTTTGCAGTTTAGCACTACACACACCATAAGTGGGACAATATTTAATAGTGCTATACAAATCAAGCAATGACTTGTTATTACCCATATGAACCTATTTCATGGGATCTCCAGTCACATAGGTTGGGTTACCATCATTGTTGATATTTCAACATGGCTTTAGTCCCATACTCTTCGATGTTTCACTGATTAATTTTCTCCCCAAAGGTTTAGTCAGAGGATCCAAATTCACTTCTGACTTCACATAATCTATTGAGATAATTCCATCTTTCAGCAGCTGCTTCACAACATCATGTCTCAATCGAATGTGTCTATTTTTTCCATTGAAGGTCTTATTCTTGGCAATAGATATTGCCGCTTGACAATCACAATGCATAGACACAGATGGTGTAGGTTTTAAACCTAACGGAATATTTGCCAAGAAGTTTCTCAACCACTCAGCCTCATTCCCAGCCAGTTCTAGAGCAATAAACTCTGACTCCATAGTAGATTTAGCTATGATAGTCTGTTTGGCTGACTTCCATGAAATTGCACCACCTCCAAGGGTGAATATATAACCACTAGTGGATTTTGTCTCATCTGAATCAGAGATCCAATTGGCATCACTGTATCCTTCTAATACAGCGGAAATCCACTATATAGAATACCATAGTTCATGGTACCTCTAAGATATTTCATCAGTCTGATCAATGCAGTCCAATGATCATAACCGGGATTGTGTGTATACCTGCTCAACCTACACACAACATATGCTATGTCAGGTCTTGAAAAATTCATTAAATGCATCAGACTTCCAATTATCTGTGCATACTCAGATTGAGCAACAGTATCACCTCTATTTTTCTTTAATTGAGTATTAGCATCATAAGGGGTATTCACAGGATTGACATCAAAGTGTCCAAACTTCTTAAGAAGTTTCTCAACATAATGTTCTTGCGATAGCATGATACTATCATTCTTCCTTATGATTTTAACACCCAAAATAACACTGGCTTCACCCATGTCTTTCATATCAAATTTAGAAGCAAGAAAAGACTTTGTTTTATGCACTACATCAAGACTAGTACCAAAAATAAGCATATCGTCTACATATAGGCATATGATAACACAATCACTATCAATAAGTTTTGTATAAACACATTTGTCAACTTCAACAGTAGAGAAACCATCATTTAATAAAACTTGATCAAATTTTTCATGCCATTGTTTAGGAGCTTGTTTCAAACCATACAATGATTTAAGAAGTTTACAAACTTTCTTTTCTTGTCCAGGAACAACACAACCTTCAGGTTGCACCATATAAATTTCTTCTTCTAAATCCCCATTTAGAAAAGCTGTTTTTACATCCATCTGGTGAATAACAAGTTTATAAATAGAAGCCAAGGCAATTAAAACTCGAATAGAAGAGATTCTAGCTACAGGTGCAAAAGTATCAAAATAGTCACATTTTGCTTTTGAGTAAAACCTTTTGCAACTAATCTAGCTTTGAACTTATCAACTGAACCATCAGGATTTAATTTCTTTTTGAAAATCCATTTACAACCAATAAGTTTAGCTTCAGGAGGTAAATCTACCAATTCCCATGTTTTATTTTGTAAAATAGAATCAATTTCAACTTTAATAGCTTCTTTCCAAAAAGGTGCATCATATGAGGAAATTGCATCTGAGAAGGTTAATGGATCATTTTCAACAAGATAAGTAAAATTCATTTCCAAAAGAATATTCTTTTCTTTGTCTTTTACTTCTTCTTAAATATTTTTCAGAAACATTTCCAGAAGCATTTTCAGAAGATTGTGTATTTGGAATAATTTTAGATTTTAAAGGAAAAACATGTTAAAAAAACTTTGCATTTTTTATCTCAACAATTGTATTGCAATCTAACACATCACTCTTTAATACAAGGAATCTATATGCAACACTATGTTCAGTATAACCAATAAACATGCAGTCTGAAGTTTTAGAACCTAATTTTCTTTTTTAGGATTAGGAAGCATAACTTTAGCAAGACACCCCCACACTTTCAAATATTTCAAATTAGGGGAATAACCTTTCCAAAGCTCATAAGGTGTTTTTCTTGTTTTCTTATAAGGTATCCTATTTTGTAAGTGACATGCAGTTAATATGGCTTCACCCCAAAGATTATCAGGTGCATTAGAACTTACAAGCATACAATTCATCATTTCTTTTAATGTTTTATTTTTCCTTTCAACTACTCCATTAGATTATGGGGAATAAGGTGGAGTTATTTCATGTATTATTCCTTTTTTTCACAATATTCATTAAGTAAGACATATTCACTACCTCTATCGGATCTAATTCGTTTAATTTTCTTATTTAATTAATTCTCTACCTCAGCTTTGTATATTAGAAACATGTCAAAGGCTTCATCTTTATTTCTAAGCAAATAAACCTTAGTAGATCTAGAAAAATCATCTATAAAGGTTACATAGTATCTTTTACCTCTTCTAGTTATAGTTTGCTTCAAATCACCTAGATCAATATGAATTAAACTTAATAGTTCAAATTCTCTAAAGACAGAAGCACATGTCTTCTTAGTTTGTTTAGATTCAACACAAGTTTCACATTTACTCATACTCGAATAATTAATATTAGAGATTAATCCAATAGATTGCATTTTCTTAATATAAGGTAAACTAATATGTCATAATCTATCATGCCATAAATCACAAGAATCAATCAAGTAAGCAGAAGAAGTAGCATTTTCATTCATAACTTCAGAAACATTGAGTACAAATAAACCATGATTACAATAACCCTTGCCAACAAAAACATTATTTTTTGTCATTACAACTTTATCAGACTCAAATGACACTTTCACTCCCACTTTTCCCAACAATGCCACAGAAATTAAATTGGTTCGAATGTTGGGAACATGTAGCACCTCATTCAGAGCTAAAGTCTTGCCAGATGTGAGCTTGAGAAGAACCTTTCCTTTTCCAAGAACTTGAGTAGTTCTAGAATCACCAAGATGCACAGATTCTTCTCCTTCCTCAACTTTTGTGTAGGTCACGAATGCATCTTTATTTGCACAAATGTGCCTAGTAGCACCAGAATCTATGACCCATTCTTTCACACTGGCTACTATGTTCACAGAAATGACCGCAGCAATAATATCATCTGCTTGAACCAAATTTGCCTTTGGTTTAGCAGGATTGTCATTTCTTCCCATCCTCTTCCTACACCGAGGTGCATGATGGCTAGGTTTGCCACACACAAAGCAATTGCCTCTCTTCTTAAAAATGGGATTATTTAATTTGGGTTTGTAATCAGGTTTGTTTTCGTACCTCTTATATGACGTGTGATCCACCAAATTTGCCTTACTTGCAATCTTCTTTCCTTTGGCAGCCTAGAACTCCTTTCGGTTGGTGTCCTCAATGATGATGTGGATAATCAGATCAGCAAGCGAAAGCTGCTTGTGCTTGTGTTTAAGTTGCTGCTTGTAATTGCTCCATGATCGAGGTAGATTTTCTATCAACAAGCCAGCTATGAACTCCTCCTGCAAATTAATGTCTTCCGATTTAAGGTCTTCTATCAGCTTGTGATATTCATTGATCTGCACTTTAATATCCTTGTTCTCGACCATCTCCTACTTGTAGTATTTTCCAATCACAAACTTTTGTTTGCCTGCATCTTCAGCTATGTATTTGGCAACAATGGAATCCCAAATCTCCTTTGCTTCCTTGTAAGAACAGTAGACATCGAACAACTCATTAGATAAGGTGCTTATGATAGTATGGCGACATACCTTATTCGCATGAACCCAGAGGTCCATTTGTTTGGATGCTGAATCTGTTGGTTTAGCATCCGTAAGAGCATATAACACCGTGCATGTCCAAGACCGAGAAGATGCGTTCCTGCCATCTCTTGAAGTTGTCTCCATCGAAGATTTCTATTCGATATATCTGGAAATGGCTTTGCAAACGAACAGATGGCAACATGGGAAAGCACCATTTGGAGCGTTTCAAAAACAACAGTGGCCGGAGGTACAGGTTCAGATGCCATACGAGAATTATCCTTAAGATTGTTATTTAAATTGATCGAAAAAGTTTAGGTTTGTAAAATGCTTGAGGCATGCAAGGCACTGTCCTTAAGGATAATTCGCCAAATATAGACGTATTCCCCAGAATTCAACAAGCCCTTAGCAAAGCTAGGCAGCAGGAACAACAGAAAAGAACCCAGCGAGGAAGAAGAAAAAGGAAAAAGATAATTTTTCGAGAGAGAGAGAGATCAACTATTTAAAAATTAAAAGAAAACGGTTCTTATTATATATATATATGGGGAAGATATTTTTAATAACGGATAGATAAGATTATTTTGAAAATGGCGAGATATTGTGTAGTGGATGTTGTAATCCAAATATCATGGTAACTAAAATTTGAAGCGGTCAAAATACTTGTTTTCGGATAAGATTAATATTATCCAACAAATATTATCTGAAATTTATTAAAATAATAAATATACAGAAATAAAAATATTCATATGAACCGAGCCGAGACTCATAACTACACGCATGGGGGGGGGGGGGGGGGGAGGGGCCAAATCCATGAATTTACACTAGCCCGGTCCATGCTTTGTACGAGCGAGCCCATGCCTTTTCACTATTTATTTACAAGACCACATATACAAGAAAGTTAATAAATAAGGACAAACAACAAGGTATAAGGAATGTGGGACTTATTCTTTTTGAAATACTACTAATAATATATAATAGATATTCTAGCAAGTCTCATGTTCCTTTCTTGTGTGTTTTTATTCTAGGGTTCAAAAATATTGTTGCTGCAATTAGGAGAGACCGGTTCAAACTGCTAGACAATCTGTCTCTTAGCTCTTCAACTATTTCCCTATCAAGTGCTAGCTCTAAGCTTCCTCATACTGATCAATTCAGGCAAGAACAGTCTTTCTTTCGCTACACAATTGCTTTGTCTAGTGAAATGGGGTAAGAATAGAATTGCATTTCTTAAGGCATAGAGAGTAAATATCAAAGTATACTGAAATCCCCGATTTGATTTCCATCTATGCACTTAGATGATTTATGAGGTGATTGAACTTTGGATTTCCAGGGATAAAGGCTGTAGAGAAACATTGTAGAGCAGAGGATTTGTACAGAATTGGTTATCTATTTTGCCATGATTAGTAGCATAGTATACATAAATAACGTAACACCTTCATTGCTCGATGTTTACAGATGCTTATTTGCTTCAATAAATACAATAGCTCAGTTGAGTTTGCACTAAATATTAGTATAAATAGTTTGATCTAAGAACTACAAATTTAAAAGATTACAGTAAAAATAAAAAAAAAAAGAAAAAGAAAAAATTTAGGGTCTTATAGCCTAATGGTGTTGATATTAGTCTAATGATAAGAGTGGACTACGTTCAAGCTCCCCTTCCAATTGTAATCACTAAAAAAAGAAAAAAAAATTCATGTCCACATAAATAGGGCTATAAACGAGTCAAGTCGAATCGATAAAATACCAAGCTCGAACTTGACTCGAATAAAAAACTCGAAGCTCAAACTCGACTCGATTTAATACTTAAAAAACTCAAACTCGACTCCATTAAGCTCGATTATTCTTTTAAATATTGATTTAATTATAAAGAGTATTTAATACTTGATAAATTCAAACTTGACTCGACTTGATTTAATACTCAATTAAGCTCGTGAGCTTTTCGAGCCAAGTATTTTAAAGCTCAAACTCGAACTGGAAAACTACCCAAGCAGCTCGAATTCGAGCTCGACTCAATTGTAAATGAGTCGAATTCGAGCTTTTGTCGAGTTGAATTTGAGTAATTTGTAAGCCGTCTCGACTCACTTACAACCTTACACGTAAATCTACTTGTATTTGGGATTGAGAACCAAAAGAATTTTTATTTTATTTTATTTTTTAGGAAGAGACAGATGGATAGATTATTATGGATGACTAACTAATATTAAACCATACATAACTTACACATTAGCCACATATGAGGTGGGTGTGGTTTGATTTGATTTGTTATTCTCTTCTAATTAAACTTATGTGGTCTTATCATTTTGAATCAAATCGTATGTTTTGGTTTACAAATTTAGTATATGAATCATACTTTTTAATGAAAGAAAATTTACAAGCTTGATAGAAGGTCTCATATCACTCTTCTAATAATCACATGCATTAACACCATATAAGAGATCGATAAGCTAATGTTATACTATGATCATAAAAATCTAATACTTACATAATTGTCAAAATTAGGGCTACAAATAAGCCAGAGTGAGCCAAACTTTTGCAGAGTCCGGCTCGGTTTATTTAAAAATTGTTGAGCTAAAGCTCAAGCTGAGCTTTTTAACAAGTTTGAAATCTAGGTTCAAGCTCGGCTTGTTTAACTAAATGAGTTTTATTTCAAGTTTGAGCTTGACTTGTTTATGAATCGAGTTCAAGCCAAGCCGAGTTTTTCATCGAGTCTAACGAGCTTTCGTCGATCTTGAAATTAAAGCTCAAGGTTGGCTCGTTTAAATAGCCTTTTTCCATTTTTTTAAACCTAAAAGTAATATATTGCTAAATATATATACATATATAGGAAGTAGAAATTTGTTTTATTGTTTTTAATTATATATTAATATATCATAAATAAAGAACTTATACATTTGAAAACGAGCTTATTAATGAGCCTTAGACAAGCTTGCTCAGCCAGCTTGCGAGTCTGGATCAAAACTTGAGCGTGACTGATTTAGATAAACGAGTTTTATTTTAGATTCGAGTTCAGCTCATTTACTAATGGAGTAGCTCGACCCATTTTTAACCTTAATCAAATTGTGATTTTTCCCTTATAATTCTATGAATTTACAATTTTAGGAGACCCTTTCCGAGTTGACTTGTGTATAAAATCATTTTCTTGTAAAATCTTATGATTTCATTCGAGTCTATGCATAAACTTGATAGGATCTTATGTTTTTAACCAAGTTTACTGATTTTACCTATTTGAGTTAAATAAGCTTAACTATAAAAAAGATAGCTATATTTTTACAAGTTTATCAACTATTAGGATGATACATCTATCTTATCGCATCTTAGTTTTGATTGCGTACTTTCTCTCCCTCCCATAACTCCCCTATTCTACATTTGTAATTCAAGTCAAGTTATAGTTGTAAAATTTACAAGAAAATTTATTTATTTCTTTTATATAATTAAGAATTTAAGATAAATTAAAAAGTTTAATTCTCCTTCAATTTATAACTTTTTTCAAACAAAATAATTGAAAAAGGACTCAATTGTGACTATACGCACTCTTTTTGCAAAGTATATTATATTATGGATTAAACGTTATTATGAAAACAAAAAATTTAATTAATTTATTTATTTTTACATTCATTATGTATTTCAAGTTTTTTTTTTCAATTTTTGTAAGCATATCTATAGTTTTCAAAGCTATTTTGCATAGATTGTATGTTTTTACGTTTCAATTCTACATTATGATTCTACATACCTTCTAACGATTTTACATAAAATCATGTATTTAACAACCTTGAATACTTATATACTTCAATAAGTATGAATTTATTTTTTTGAAACAATATTACAGTAAAAAAACTTTTTGAAATAGTTAGTAAAATATTACTTTGTATCATAAAATGACTTGGTTTAATTATTATATGGTTTGATTTATCCAACTAAATGAATCATACATTTTTATTTAGGAGATTTTCTATACTAAATTAGAAAGAAAAAACTTATTTTCATTTAACTCAGTTTGGTTCGTAATCACTACAAGAAAATTAACCTTTAGATAAAGAAATTATGTGATGAAAAATTAGTAAAATAACCTATATTTTGAAAGATAGAATTAGGAACCATGATTTTTGCTATGGAAATCTTGTTTTTAAAACCCAATTTTCATACAATGAATTTGGTTTGATTTAGTTGGTGTTTCACTCATCCGTACTGACTATCTACGCCTGCTTCTATTAATATGAAAACTCCAGTTAGGAAACCATAATGCTAATAATATAAAAAACATTTAAAAAAAATTTCTTATCTTAGCGGAGTGGGTTGGGGTGCTTGGTGGGGTTTGGTGGTGGAGTCTCTTCATTGTATGATTCCCTTTCCAGCCTTTATACTTTATTGAGCCTAATCCATATTCACTTGCATAAGTTCATAATTAAACATCTTAATAAATGATATGTACCTTTTTTTCTGGGGAAAAAAAAAAGATATGTACCTTTTATATATGTGGTGTGTTGTCGTATTAGGGTGGAATTTCAGGACCTCCCTATTGATAGACTAACGTAGTAAACATCATGAAAGGGTTAATTAGTCTGTCTTTTTCTCTTGCATTATTATTATTATTATTATTATTATTATGACACTACTCTACTGAAAATAAGCTTGTCTTCAAGCGGAGTACTGAGATTTGCAAATATTTAAGAATTTGCATGATGTGGTTTATCATGGTCTGGTTGATTTTCAAGAAGATAAATCTCTCACAATTTGAACACATGTGTGTGGTGCCATTTCTTGATTACTTAAGATTAAATGCTTGATCAACATCTGCAGAGGGAATTTTAACAATTCGGCTTTTACTCAATTTAGTGCTTTGAATAATTTATTGGATTAGTGGCAAGACTTAGACAACTTAGTTTAATTAGGAATATTTTAAGAAGATTTGGATTGACAAATTCGAGATAAAGATTGCTAAACTGGCTTTTAGGTTCTTGGACTTGGTTATCTTGGACGTGAAAATTAGACTTGGAAAAGGTTTTTATGAACTCGCATGGGCTTCACTTGATTACAAAAGGGAGCCCTAAGCCTATTTTATATTGAAGATGGACCCTTCCATAAAGGGTTTAGGCTTTCTTTTATATCTCAGAAGATGTTGCGTTTATCTAACCCATTTCTAAAAGTCATGCCTGTATATAAGAGAAGGAAGGATTAATCTTTGTCATTGTAATTAGGAAAGATCCAACAATCATTTGTAGCATAAGATCTTAGCCGTCCTCTTCATGCCCATATATACAGTGCATGATTAAGAAATGTAGTTAGATGGAGTTAAATGAGGTAACATAAGTATACGTATAAAATTTAATTATGTAGCATATTGACATATTGAAGGTTCACTTAGTTAATTGTATTATTAAATAAAGTTTAGGTAATAATTTCAATATTAAGCCTAAATTAAATGAAGGTGGATATATAATGGTGGGATGCGGCTAGAGATAATTGAAATAATGTTAGGAATTTGGAACATAGATAGAACAAATGTTTATTTTTCTTTTGTTCTTTTTAGATGAAGAGCTTTTTATTTTATTTGAATTAAAAAAATATTTTTCTGAAATTTATCTCGTGAAATTTCTTCATCTGTTTGCAACAACAAGGCTCCCAAAACATGCACGTAAAGTAATCCTGATTGAAATCATGGAATGATAGAAACCCTTTTGTATAGGATCTTTTTAGATGTATTATTTATTGCTTCAAATTTCTATCTCAAGCCTGTTCTTACTAATCATAATGTAGATGTGACCAATGAAGACATGCTTGAGATGAAGAATCCAAAACCGTTAGTATTTATTTCATCATTTTGATTCATTTGGTATATGAGAAAAAAGAAAAAGAATAAATTAGGTATTACACATTACGTGTATCAACAAGTTACATGTAAATACCAACTACCAAATGTGATAGAAAATGGATAGTCTTTAAAATAATTACGATCTTAAATTTGCACACACTATGATTATATAAATTTTATTCATATCTACAAACTTGTATATATAATCTAATATTCCAGTTAATCTTTTAGGATGAGGAAGCAAATAAGCGATGATGAAGTGATGGCTTTTCCTAATATATTATTCCATTCCAAAGTGTCTCACCAAAGAAATATATGTCCGGTTTTCCTAGTGGTACAAGCAATAAATCAGGGTTAGGCCCATAGGTTGTTCCCATATTTTACCATATATATAAGTGAAGAGTTCAATGAAAACTTGACCAATAATGGATTTTGCTCGTTAATGTGCATTGTAGGTTTTGCATAATTTAAGTACCATCCAATTAAATTTAGATAATGCTTCACTTTCACACATACAATGAATCCATTATTGGAAGACATAGATCCTTAATTTAGGTCTGATGGCAAAATTTTGGCCATGTTCACACTGAAAATAGCGATCTTCCAGAAACAAAAGGTGAGCTTTGCACATTAGGTTTACGAATGTAAATTAATGGAGTTTATTGATGGAGAAGGGAACGTCAAGTTGGCTTCCACAATCAGGCCATGAGACATGAAATAATAATTTAATCCGTTTAACTCCTCTCGAGTATATTTTTCTCATGAAATAACAAATTAGGTAGGATTTTTATTTTTTATTTTTTAATTTTTTTTTACGTGAGATACTACAAGAAAAATGAGTTCTTCAAACGTAAATTTCTATCACAATTGATTCTATATATAGTGATATAAATTATTTTGCTAATTTTTTATTGCAGAATTTCTATTTCTAAAAGTGAATTTTCTTATAGAGAGATAAAAAATTTGAAATAACTAATGTTTATATTGAGGTGATATAGTGCCCACCGTTCGGTTTGTCTGGTCATATGCTATGTCCAAATGCGCTTAATGAGATGTAAGTGGTTAGTACTAGTAGTCATTATCTTTGTGTGTGCAAAGCTGGGATACAAAGTAATGTCGCGTCGACTACTCAAAATTTGACAGGTTATTCGATTATCATCTATACTTCTATATTGTAAATTTTAGTATTCAATTAGACTTTTTAAAATAATTTATTACTATTTATATTAATTATGTATCAAGTTGTCTACCTAATTTTTTTTAAATAAATTATTGTTTTTTCTAATCAATTATGAATAATTTTTATCCCAAACAATTCTTTTAATAAATATATTTTCACTTAGAATATACGATTTTTGACAATTATGAAATGCTACCTATTTAATTTCATTTTGTGAGATGTTGATGGGGGAAAACCCATATGTGCACATGGGTTTTTAATAGAGTTAATATAGCATTGCTAGATTCGAAAAATTAAATCGAGTATTAAAATTAGTAATCTAAAAGTTTTAATAACATCTGAAAAATAAACTAAAGTTTACATATTAAACTAAGATTATCCCTAGAAAGATCCATTAGTAAATTCCTCTATTCACTCGTTAGTAAATATTTAATTAAGTGTTTAATTAATTGATTGTAAGACATCAAAGGTGTTCTTACACTTGATTGGTACATTTCAAGCAAGCGATCGTTGGTCTCTGAAATGTAAAAATTGTCTATATTTATAATTGGCAATATTGTATATGCATGTGTGCCTTAAATTGGAGATTGATTGATTTGGATTATGTATCATATTTTAAATGATGGTTGTTATTGCTTGGATAGAGGACAACTGCTTCTATTTGATTGTAGAGCAGAAGATGCAAACCATGGATAATTTGAAATATTGACAAATTCTCATGGACTTAAAAAAACAAAAAAGAAAAAGAAAAAGAAAATGGAAATAAAGATATTCATTGTTCCAATTTCATCTCTATTGAATTTGAATATAGGAAGAATGGATAGAGTTGTGATTCAATGGGCTAGCTGGGTCAAAAGCTGAAAAAATGCAACTCAGGGATTTCATCTTTTCCACTATCGTTCACACAAAGTGGGCCTATTATGTGCTATTTACCAATGGAGGTCATGGGTTTCGATACTTAAAAAAAAAAAATGGTGACTTCAAGTGATTTCTCATCCTGAGAAGGGTAAGGTGTTAGGAGATAAACTGAGTACCAAAGATATGATTCAGTTGGAACCAAATGGAAAATGAAAGTAATTTTTATTTATTTTTTTAATGTGAATGCATAAAAATAATGAAATTGTAAACTAGAATATGATCGTTTTAACATTTGATTTTGCATTTAAAATGTTTTAACATTTAATTTATGTATATATGTATTTGTACATAGATTTAATGCATTCACATTAAAAAGTAAAAGTTACTTTTAATTTCTATCTGGTTCTGATTGAATCAAATCTTTAGTAATCGGTTTATCTCCTAATATCTTATCTTTCTCAGGATGATAAATGATTTTTCACCCTAAGATGGGTAAGTTATCAGGATATTTAAAATGTTTTAACATTTGATTTTGCATTTAAAATGTTTTACAATTTCAAATGTTAGCAATGTTTTAACATTTAATTTATGTTAGCAATGTTCATGGCTCGCAACTTGAGAAGATACTTTCATGGAAAGCCACTTCAACGACGAAAGGGACACTAGTCACACCACTACACCACCGTCGCTTTGTTGTCTGGTGGAGCAGAAGAAAAGTGTTCATTATTAACACATCGTGGTATGTTTGTTTTCACACGGTTTGCTGGAAATAATGAGCCAGAGATGAGGACAAAGAATGATGATGTCGTCTCTTACGCCAAGCTCTGAGTATTGGGGTTTGCTACAATATTTTAGTTTTGTCGCCATTCATGGTAAGTTGCAAGTGCTCGTGGTCATTAATTAGGAACAATATTATAGTTGTAATGATTTACTTACCAATCTTTTTTTTTTGGGGTTTGATTTTCAATAATATGAACACGAAAAGAGTTAAATGGGGTGTTTAACTATCTAGAAATATATGTTTCTGCTCCCTCGGATCTCTTAGATCTCAACATGATTTAATAGGGTAAAATTAGAAGCAAATTGGAAATACATCTAGATCCTAAACTTTTGAAGTATATAGAAGTATTGCTAAATCTTTTAAATTTTTGTGGTTTTACAAGTAGCGTAAGATTATTATTTGCATATATTTAAAAATCATGGGGAGCAATAAAAGTCAGATTTTGAAATTTTAGGAAGTTTATTTGCATTTAATCAATAGTCTGTGAAATTTATCTGTAATTACCCGTTAAAATAAAGCAAATTTAATCTGGAAAAAGTACTTATGCAACTCCTTATAAAATATCAACCCAAAAAATATAAAATATGTTATGGTTCCATCATGTTTTAATGCAACTGCTCCGGTAGATTATTTTAATGGTATTCCCATGATTAAAATACTTAATATATTAATTAATATATATAAAGTATAATTGCTAATGCGTTACGTTTATCTAAAGGTTAAGTTACAAAAACACTGTTCCTCCTTTTTTCTTCTTCTTATTATTATTTCTTTTCTTTTTTTTTTTCCAACGTGGAAGGAATGGTAGTTGGGAAAAGGCTTGACAGGAAAATTCCCGGGCAAAATATCCCATTACTTCTTTTTATCCCCTTGTTTTCCTCTTTTCCCGTTTGCATGCAATAAAGTAACACTATATGTTATAGGTTATCTCATAACAAAATATGAAACTTTGGCTTTTCTGCAGCTGCTATGAATCCCACCATTTCATAAAATCCGTCAGTCAATCCACTACTTGTGACGATGATAGTCTGTTTCAGACGATAATATACAGTTATTTGAGAGCTAGAAGATTACAATTTAGACTCCCTTTAAATTGTCCGATTTTATTTATATCTATATTTATATCTATTCTATATTTATTTATATCTTATTTAAATATGATCTGTTTGAGCTGTTTATAAGTAAAAATATTTGTTTTTCACCTATATTTATTTTAATAAATAGTATGAACTAAAATAACAACTTGTCATTAACACTCCATAGAGCCTAAATTACAGGAGGTTTGGCACATGGAAAACAAGCTCTACAATTGTTATTATTATAATTATTATTTATTTTTATTTTTTACGTAATTACCGTATTTGCTGTTGGAACTTTAAAATGTGTACCTAAACTTTATATGTTTTGCAATTAATTACTTTAGTTTTACCAACTTTTGCCATTGTCTATCCAAACTTTATCAATTTTTATAATTAACTACTTTATTTAGGTATTATAAATGAACTTGAAAAGATTATAGGTAACAAATTGAGACATTTAAATTTCAGTTAGTTTTTTTTTTTTTTACACATTGTGATAAATTTCAGATGCCAAATATAATATTTACGCATATATTTTTAAGCTATTTGCTTCTTGCTTGCGATTATTAAATTATATACTTATGCATTACGTGTGCCTCATTAATGTGATTTTTTTTTTCAGTTAAAATTTCCACCTTTTAGTTTTTAGCTTTTTATAAAAATAATTTTTTTATTAATCTTGTAAAAAATTTCCATCCATCCTAACATGTATAAGTTTCTAATTAATAAATGATATTTAATTTACCTTAAACATGTTCATTTTCATAATACGAAAATAGATAAAGAAAATATTACATAATATAATAAAAATAGTGGGAAAAGAAAATATGAAAAGAAAAGGATAAAAAGAATTGTGCAAATCCTAACCAATATAGTAGGCTATTCCAAGGCTAATAAGAAGATGAAAACTCAAATAAAACGAAAAAAAAAAAATTGAAAACTCAAATATAAGAAAAGGAAAAGCTGATGACTAATGTTCGCATAGGTATTGAAAGAGTGAAACGGGTAAAATATCATAACCATGCAAAGTGTTCAATATTTAAAACTGAAGAACTTTTATAGTCTCGTAAACCAAATCTTTCACTTAAATATTTAATCATTAAAATAAATATAGTAATTAGAATATTAATTATTTTAGTTATTCGATCACAGTTTGGTATGGTGTGAGCCGTTAGATAGTGACGAGATCGGTTTCATTAAAATTAATGATAGGACTATAGAATTTCCTTAAAATTGAGAAAAACTCTTTCTCCATCCTTAGGTTATTTAATAGTTCAAATATACATTTAACCATAGTTATCAAAATCGTTGTTTTATCTATACGAATCTATGAGTTTACGATTTTAGAAG
Organism: Combretum micranthum; assembly: GCA_024138025.1. NCBI lineage: Eukaryota > Viridiplantae > Streptophyta > Magnoliopsida > Myrtales > Combretaceae > Combretum > Combretum micranthum. The sequence continues at coordinate 498,706 of JAMXBD010000001.1, forward strand.
GCTCGTCCGAGTTGACTTGTAAGTAGAATCGTTTTTTTGGTAGAATCTTACGATTTCAATCGAGTCTATATGTAAACTCAGTAGAATTTTACGATTTTAACCAAATTTACCGATTTTACCTATTCGAGTTAAATAAACTAAAATATAAAAAATATAACTGTATGTTCATAAGCTCATCAACTATTAGGAATTAGGTTGATTTATCTTTCTTATTCTCATTTTCATTTGGTTTTCAAGCAATCTCTCTATCTTTTTTCCTCCCTCCCTTGAAAACCCTATTCCACATTTATAGAATTCATTCAAGTCAAGTTATAACTGTAAAACTCACAAGAAAACTTATTTATTTTATTTATATAATTAAGCATTTAATAAGTTAAAATTTTTTATTATCCTTCAATTTATCACTTATTTCAAACAAAACAATAAAAAAAATTAATTTTGACTCTATTCACTCTTTTTAATATATGTTATATCATGGATTAAGGGTTATTATGAAAAAAAAAAAGACTTAATTTCTTTATAATTTTTTTTTTTACATCCATTATGTATTATAAGTTTTCTACATCTTCTATAAGCATTTTTATAATTTTTCAAAACTATTTTATAAATGTTATAAAAACTTACGTTTTTACGTTTCAATTTTACATTCTGATTCTACTGACCCTTGGCGATTCTACATAGAATCACGAGTTTGACAACCTTACATTTAACCACTATCATACTATCGAAATACTTAATATATTATTTAATATTATAATTTTAATTTTTAAATAATTAACTGAACAATGATAATGAGAAACGACATTCACAATCACAACCAGACATTTTAGATCCGATCTTTGAAAATGTTTTCCTCTGTATAGTGTGTAAGCTTTCCCATTTTAGGTCAATGAGCCTTTGAAACCATTCATCATGTCACCTCATCCAATGGACCGAACAGCAATACATCCCGCCAACAGTACCGGACCCCCTATTTGTTTTGTTAATCCTAAATCAGATACATCATGTGTATATAAAGATCCTAGCTCTCTCTTCCTTAAACAATGGAAGACCAAAACCATTCATTCTCCAACTGAGCTTCTCAGCTTGCTTTATTCTTCTTTCTTATACACCCCATCTTCTGCTGTACATATAATACTAGAAAATCTAGATTCAGTCACTATAGTGGGTGTTTCATACACTAACTTCATAGCATAAACCAACTTAATAAGAAGCCATGGAGAATGGAGAAGACAAGAAGACCCTTGGAACCCCAAATGGAGAAGAGAAGATAACTCCTGTTTCAGAATCAGAAAATGATGAACCTGTCATCAAATACAGAGGGGTTAAAGCTATGCCCTATATTATTGGTAAGAGAAATAGTATGCTCAAGTTAATACCACGTGGTATAAAAGTTAATATGGTGTAAAACAGTAATGTATAATATTTATATAACACTCACTCTTAATAATGGTTGGAAACTTTGACTAAGGTACATGAGGTGAAAAACTTAATTAAATGAGTAACATATCTTGCTCTAATATTATAATCATGATTAGCATTATGTCCAACCAATCTTTATATCATAGGTTTTTGGTAATATAATAACAAAATAACTATACGGGTCGAGCTATTCGAGTTCGGTTTGGCTCGAGTTTGATTAGTAAATAAGTCGAACTTGAATTTAAAGTAAAGCTTATTTATCTAAACGAGCAAAACTCAATCTTTGATTTAAACTTGCGAGCTGACTCGTGAATAAGCTTGTAAACAAGCTCGCAATTAGGCTCATTAACAGTTCGTTAATAAGCTTACTAGCAGATTTATGGAATTTTTATGCATGTTAAATTATATATAATTACATAATTAAAATAATAAAAACTAATTTCTATTTAATAATTATGTATATTTATTTATAGCGACACTTATATATCATATTTTAGGTTTGAAAAAAATGAAAAATGGGCTATCTAAACAAATGGAGCTTGACCTTAAACTCCAAGCTTGATAATAGCTCAATAGGCTCAATAAAAAGCTTAGCTCGGTTAGAGCTCGCTTCATAAATAAGTCGAGCTCAAACTTAAACTAAAGCTCATTTAGCTAAACCTCGATGTCAATAAATTTTAAACATTAATATAATGAACTACGAGGAGCGTATTGTAATACTTACATCCTTAAATTTGCAGGAAATGAGACATTTGAGAAGTTGGGGAACATAGGAACATTATCGAATCTCACGGTGTACCTCACCACTGTGTTTAACATGACGAATGTATCAGTGGCTACACTCATGAATGTGTTCAGTGGAACTTGCAGTTTGGCTACGTTGCTAGGAGCATATCTTTCTGATACTTACTTTGGACGTTACAAGACACTCGGTTTCGCTTCCATATCCACCTTCCTGGCATGTGCTCCAACTCTAAATGAATCATAAAGGAAAAAGAAACACGTAATTATGATTTACTGAAATTAGCTGAAGTTCTTCTTCGTTTTTGTTTTTCAGGGCTTGTTATTGATAACGCTAATAGCAGCATTCACCAAATTGCATCCTCCACCATGCTCAGCCGGTGGTAGCTGCGTTGGTCCATCAGCAGGGCAATTTGCACTTCTTTATATCGCATTCGGTTTATTGGTTATCGGTTCTGGTGGAATCAGGCCGTGTAATCTAGCTTTTGGAGCCGATCAGTTCAATCCAGAAACTGAATCAGGCAAAAGGGGCATCAACAGCTTCTTTAACTGGTACTACTTCACCATGACATTCTCTGTGATGGTATCTTCCACCCTGATTGTTTATGTGCAATCCGATGTGAGCTGGGCTATAGGATTTGCTATTCCTGCATGCCTCATGTTCCTTTCTTGTGTATTTCTATTCTGGGGTTCAAGCATATATGTGAAAGTGAAGCCTCAAGGTAGTCCTCTGACTAGTGTGGCACAAGTGTTTGCTGCTGCAAGTAGGAAAAATAAGATGAAGCTGCCTGACAATCCAGCGCTTAACCTCTTTAACTATATTCCTCTCAAGTCTTACAACTCCAAGCTTCCTCATACTGATCAATTCAGGTGAGGGGGAAAAAAAAAAACTTTTCTTTCTCTACGCCTTTGCTTTGTTGAATGGAATAAGGCAGGCATATATTTGCAATTCTTGAGACATAGAAGGTAGATGTGGAAATGTATTGGAAAATTCTAAAGAGTAGATATGCTTTTGGTCTTATAAAAATTTGTTATTCCTTATTTTGTAATAATAGCATTTACATAGAACAGTTATTTAGCCAATTTAACACATCAATAGGTCTGCAAAGTTGAAACTAATTTATTCCAGCTTTATGAAGTAAACCAAATTTGAGTCCATGGTTTATTAAGGAAGAAAGTTGAAAAAGCTTCATATCCAAATATGAAAACTGACTTAATCTGGTGTTATCAGGTGCTTGGACAAATCAGCAGTTATTGCAACGGAAGACCAGATCAAGTTAGATGGCTCTGCAGCTGAGCCTTGGAGACTTTGCAGCATTCAACAAGTAGAAGAAGTGAAATGCATTGTCAGAGTAATGCCAATTTGGGCGTCAGCTATTATCTACTATGTAGCAAGTTCTCAGCATCATACATATGGGATCTTCCAAGCTCTTCAATCCAATAGACAATTCGGAAATACCAGCTTCAAGATCCCTGCAGCATCCTATACTGTCTTTAGCATGCTAGCTGTCACAATATGGGTTCCCTTTATGACAGGATCCTAGTACCTAAACTTAGGAAGGTAACTGGCAAGGAAGGTGGAATCACTCTTCTGCAGAGGCTGGGGTAGCTTTTCCTCTCACTTGTTTCAATGGTTGTTGCAGGGTTGGTAGAAAGGATGCGACGTGATTATGCTCTTACCAAACCAACCTTGGAAATTCTGCCAAGGGAGGTGCAATATCTTCCATGTCTGGTTTTGGTTGATTCCTCAGCTTGCTATTGAGGACTAGCTGAGGCCTTCTATGCAATTGCTCAAACTGAATTCTATTACAAGCAGTTTCCTGAAAACATGAGAAGCATTGCAGGGGCAATTTCGAATTCTACCATAGCATTTGCAAGTTACCTGAGTAGTTTCCTAGTTTCCATAGTACATAACATTACTCGGAGATCATCATCGGACTGGTTGGCAGAAGATCTTAATAAAGGCAGATTGGAATACTTCTATTTCCTGATCGCTGGTTTAGGAATTTTGAATTTTGGGTACTTCTTAGTTTGTGCTAGGTGGTATAGGTACAAGGAAGATGGAAATTCAACTGCTGAAGTTACCGATAACAAATCTAAATCTGAAGATGAAAAATCTCCAGTTTGAACCTAACATCCTACACGCTCACAAACATAAACTTGTCATGGCTAATGATGAACATCCCGAATCGATTTCCATTCATACATGATTTCCTGTGGTTAAGTTATGGGGACTGAGATTTGGTTAACCGGAGAGTGGCAGTAGAGACATTGCAGAGTAGAGGATTTGTACAGAACTGGTTATCCGTTTACATAGATAGCAGCTTATTATACATAATAGATGTAGCTCCTTCATAGCTTCTTTATTCACTTCAATAAATACATAGCTCAGTTGAGTTTACATCAGATACTCTTTATGAATAATTTCATCTCAAAACATACAAGTCAGGAAAAAAGATGGAAATTTTAGGATTAATACTAAAAGTACTATCCAAACCTTGGGCATTTTTCTACTTTCATACCACAGGTTGAAGTTGCCAAAAGTTAATAGCAAATCAAACTTCTAACTTATCAAATTTTTAATATAACCAATCGAACTTTTAATTCTTGAATTTGCTACTTCTATTATCTTAGAAAAATGATGTGGCATGGTCATTAAACAAGAAACATTAATTATAAACAATTAAAGATGGGGCAATATATATGATAAGTAAAAGTTGGATCTAATATGAGACCTAACAATTTCAAACTTTAAGTAATAAATTGAAAATGGTCCAGTGTTTAAGCAATCATTTTGATAATGTTCCCAGATTTTGAAATGGTGCTTTTAAAAATTGCACCATTTGTTTTTAATTAATTTTGATTAAACTACTTTTCGTGAGTTATATAATAGGTAAATATCACATTTGTTATATGAATTTTACTAATTTATGCAATTAACTATCTAGAATTTAAAACCGTTTATTTAGTACTTATGATTTGTCGACTTTTGAAATTAATTACTTGAACTTCATCAAATTTTGTTATTAGCTACTGAAACTTCACTCATTTTTGTAAGTGACTACCTCATTTAGGTACCATAAATGACTTTGAAAAAGTTCATAGATAGTAAATTGACACTTTTAAATTTCATATAATTAATTGTATAGATCATTAAGGTTTAAGTATCAAATATGACATTTATCTTATATATCAATGATAAAGTGGTTATGATGTGATTGAACACTAAACATATTCTTAAGGCATATTGTAAATTTCAAATTTCATTTAGGAAGTACAAGATTATAGAAAATCTTAATAAATTAATCTTGATTTCCATGTGGCTTGGCCTAACCTTGGTAGGGCGAGTTGCACGATTTCTTTTCTTTAAAAGGAGCAGAGACGGATGACTATTGAAAGCCAGCTAATATTAAACCATGCATAAACTTAAAAGCTAGCCTAACACTCTAGTCTTAAGCGTTAAGTGTGGTTTGGTTTGAATCAATTTTCTCTTTATATCAAACCAAATTAGACTAGACCATAAAGTATGATCCATTGTATTGTTTTGAATCAACTTACTTGGTTTGGTTTAAGAATTTTCTTAAACCATAAAATTTCATAATTTATAATATAAGGTAACTTTCATGCGTGATATGCGATCTCATTTCACTTTTTAATAATCATATGCGATATCACTGTATAAGAGTTTGATACGAAAATATTATGCAGATGAGGAAATTCAAAAGTGTTTTCAAAACTAATTTATTTGTAAATGTTGCATATAATATAAACTTTAAGCCAACCTGTAGACATTTTCAAATAACCTATCATCTTAAAAGACAATTTATATACATTTCAATAAGTATAAACTTAAATGTCTTATGAAAATTTTGTTATGGTAAAAGAATTTTCGAAATAGCAAGATATTACTTTACATCTTAAAACAATTTGTTTAGCTTTTAGTTTTTAGGCTGGTTTCTCTTCTTAAACCAAATGTAAGTCTTTTATTTTGAAATTTTACTTTTTAAATTAAACATTAAAACATATTTTCAATTCAGCGTGTTTGCTTTATGATTTGGTTCAGATGATTTCTTTTTTGACCCGTCCTTATCGATCATCTACATCTAATTCCTTTAATGTGTCAAACTTCAAAATGTGTACCAATAAAATACATAGCTTTTATGAAATTTCTTACCTTAATAAAGGGAGAAAATAATACTTCCTTTCCACCGTCTTTTTACTAAGCCTAATCCTTTTTCACCTATATAAGTTTATAACTAAACATAGATGCTTCTTCTTCATCTTCTTTTCTTTTCTTTCCTTCTTTTTTTTTTCCTCTCTCTTTCCTTTTAACTTTTTGTCAAAGAATTAAACAATAAGTTTGATATGTGCCTTTTTCATTGGTGGGGCGTAATGCGTCATCATATTAGTGTGGAATTTCATGGTTACTAGATTTTTCCCTTTATTTGATAGACTAATTGGAGATTTCAAAGGTTTGATATTGATGAAATTTAAGGTTAGATTTATAATCAAATCACAGGTTGATAAATGAAAAAATGTTGGTCATATTTGACATTTCCTTATGAGTGTGTAAGGTCTTTCTTCCTAAGACCAATGATGAAATTAGGGATTAAAAGCTTGCTGAGAAAGAACCCTTTACTCCTCTAAGCAACAACCACTTAAAAAACTAAATTAGACAATTTTATAATGGAGATGGACCCTTTCTTAAAGAGCTAGAGATGCCTTTTATTTCTTAAAAGCCATTATGTTTATTAAAGCCCATTTCTAAAACTGATAACCATATATAATATTGGATCATCAAGAGTGATCCAGTGATTATCTGACATTAGATCTTGGACAACAATTTTAGAATGACTTTATGGTAAAAATTAGCCTCAGATGGGGCTAAGCCCAACAAGGCATTGGGTTAAGTCTCAAACAAGGACCTTACCATGATAAATCTTTGTGAAATAACTACAATGAGAAGAAAAAATAAATAAATAAATAAATAAATAATAAAACAAAATTGCTAAGAGAGTCTCTCAACTCAACCTTAACAAGGTGTTCTTGTTTTTTAAGGTTTAGAAGGGGTAAAGACTAGAGAATACTTATATAATTAGTTTATATCGATCATTTTAGCAAGTTTCTCTTCACATTTCAACACATTTTACATATTAAAAAGATTGAGAGACAGACGTCTCATAACAGATTAAAACTACTATCTTGGAAGAATGAATTGAGATTGCTCATGAACAATTAGTACAATCAACTATCACATAAGTACACATGAGACATTGGGTTTATTTATTATTGCTCTCACATCTCTTTAAACACACATTTGTATATATGCCACCATCTCAAGGCTTTTCCATGGTTAACCAGCAGTACATGATCGGTTAGCTACTAATGGTGTAGCTTATGCCATAATCTGCTATCGCTTAATGTTATTACCACTCCTCAAAATTCATGCTAGATGTTGTGTCATGATAATTGACTATCACTAATTTATTCTCATAAATTCCAGCCAACTCATCGTGGCTTATGGGTTTAATAGACAATGAAGCTCCACATCTATTTTAATCAACATTAACTAACCCATTAGTAAATAAGTAAAGAAAGAGAAAAAATAAAAAAGAAGGAAAATTTATGGTTAGACAGTATGGAGGGTACTAATGTCAATAGGGATTGTAACTTCCCCTAATATTCAACCATCTTTGCCTAGTTTAGTTTGTCTTTGTCACCAAATGGGTTACCACATAAGAATTGTATAAATCTCAAGCCATTAAGTAGGAAAAAAATCTTGTCAAGTGATGTTCTGGTGCATCTATTCTGGATTGTTGAACTACTTTTACACTGTTCTTTAATTAAATTGAAGATAAGTTAACTTTTCCATGTTTTGATGTGCATTAATCCTAGAATTAGTGCTACTACTCACAATGGTTAAAAATTCGCATAATAGGTCATTATAGCCATCGAAAGTGTGGAAATCAATTTACATAACATTAAATCAAATATGTGTTAGGTTGTTGCTTGAGTTGAATTCCATAATTAGGCTAATGGTCAAATTTCTAGTCAACTTGTTAGTCAAAGCCTAGATAGTTGCTAAAGTTGATTAATGTTGAATTATAACAATAATAGGCATAATTTTGTTGGAGTTGTTGGTTCGAGTCAAACTATGTTTAAGGTGAGTTGGGTCGGCCCTCAAATTTTAGATATAATTTTTATAGGTGGAAAAGTCTTCCCTTCATTCATCAATGAATGGTGGCCATATTCATGTGGGAGAAGTTTGCTAGTAGTATTGTACTTTAGTAGGTTGTGCGTTGGTGCATCATAACCTTAAGAGGCATATGCAAGAGGCACATAAGCAAGGCTGAAAATAGGGCTACAAATGAGCCAAGCTAAGCTTTTAAAGGCTCAAACTCGGTGCGTTTAAAATTTAGCAAGCTTGAACTCGAGCAAAGATTTTTAATGAGCCAGAAATTGAGACTCAATCTTGGCTCATTTAGTTAAACAAGCTTAAGTTTAAGCTTAAGCCGATGCAAGCTTTTTGTTAAACCTATATGTTCAATGTGGGTTTTGATAAGTGATAAAGGCATATTTTACTCACAAATATGATTCATGTTAAAATATTATTGATTTTATAGAAACCACATGGAAATGTTACTTAAGTGTGGTTAATGGGATATTTCAGGTCCTGAATGATTTATATTACGAATATAAGCAAATTAGAGGAGTTTTATGCAAATTTAGAGATGAAAATAATATAGGCCAGCTAAATGCACATGTAAGTTGCTAGCCTTCACAGCAGAACAACTCAATGTTGTCTTTAACAAATCAACACAGTCGGCTTAGAACAAATTTCATCAGCCTTCATCATCAAACTTGTACGTCAGCCATTGGGAACTAAAGGCTACCAGCAAGGCTAGGGATGTAACGGAGCGGGTCTAGGATGGTTCATGCTGTCCTAAAACCCCGACCTGATAATGTACATTAATTATTGAGATAAATACCAAATAGATATATAAAAGAAACACTTCTTAATAGGATTGACGTGCTGTATTGTGTATATATAGACACCAATAATAGCATTATCATGGAAAACATTATTAAAATGATGGAATTTGTATATGCTTTTAGAAAATAGTCACTAGCTATTATTTATTTATTAGAAGACTTACATATATCTATATATATAATAACAAAAAAAAATAATAATAATAAAATGATGACACTACACGACGATCCATATATTCTTGATTATTTGTCATTATATATATAATATCTATTTTTTCTGAGAAATTTAATTTTATACTTTGTTGTGTTGCGTGGGAAAGAAATGAATTTTGAAAAATGGGGAGGTTGCACATGGAAATCGATTTTCTCTGGATAATTGGTCTGTGATTATTAGTTATAAATATAATTTATATCCTATCATGTGACTCAATACATGAATAACAAAATGATTATATGAAAAGCATTATTCAACTAATGAATAAGTAAATTCCTTAAACTAAAATTTTTAATTTTTTTTAATTAAATCGGGTCTGGTTTTCCTAACGGGTTATGAGTACAACCCAAAACCCGACCCTAAACCCTATAGGGTTTTTAACAGGGCGGACGGGCAGGTACCCTATAACGATTCGCCCCGGTTGCATCCCTAGCCAAGGCTGCCCCCTATGCCGCTTCAACACAACCAGATTACGTATTGCAAAATTATTCAAATAAAGAGGCTAGCTAATTTTAAATCAAGGCTGCCAACCTCGAAGGCAACCTATGTCTCCTGCAACTTTTAATATATAATATTATATTATATATATTATTCTTGCTGGATCTTAAAGAGAGGGAGGAACCCTAAGCATAAAATTAGAAGCTCATTTTCAATACTCCTAGATCTAGATTAGGGCTTAGACACTAGAAAGCTTTTTTTTTAATTTGATTTCGGATTCCATACCAGGATCAAGTGGAAAACATTATGTGTACTTGGATTTAAAAGCTATATTTTCTTGAAAGTTGATTTTATTCTTTTTCTTATATTCGTTTTATGGATGGTGTTCAATACTTGTTCTCTTTGTGCTTAATTAGGGTTTTGAATTTTTGATTTGAATTATTCAATTAATGAATTATGCTATTGATTAAATTGTTGCTTGTATTCATGTTGTTGATACTAAATCACAGATCATGTCTTTTGGGTTGAATTTGGAATGCATGATAGATTATGAGTGCAATTGGGAAATTCTTTTTTAATCGATTATGTGATTAGCTAACTTGGATTATAAATCTCATAAGGATATAAATTTGAATTCGATTAGGGTTTAGGAAATTGTACAAATTAGTCAACTAATCACTTTCCTAGGAACAAGGAATATTGGTTTATTAATTTAGGATAATTGCTTTTTTTGGAAGAAGGCGTTTTTATTTAGTGCTTGATTGATTGAAAAACTAAACCCATTAGCAATTTGGATTTGCAAGCATATTTTGGTCATAGCATACATTTAATTGATTTTTAGATATGTTGATTCTTAACCTAATTTAATTAAGGTGTTGGAAATCCAATATCTTTGTAGATTAGTCTTATCTAAAAATCCAATTTTTTTTTTTATTTTCCTAGCTATAGTTAGAACTAATATATCTCAAAGCTAGTCCTCACTCCCTGTGGACACGACTCAATATTCACTGAAATTTTATTACTATGTACACAAGCACCCGGTACACTAGCTAATTAATATTTGCACAATTAAAGGAATTTAAAAAGAGATTAAAAACAGTTTTAAAAAGCACATATATAAAAGGTATGATCAATGAGACAATATAAATGCACAATTAACTATTTAATTAGTGTAAACTATACTTAATTAGCCAAATATATATATGTGCTTATTGTTCATCTTTGTAGAGTTTATGCAAGTTTTTATCAAGAACAGTATTAGTTGAGGGTAGGACAAATCAAGTATTCAAAATGCGATAAAGTAAATGCCAAAGCTCAACAAGTTCAAATTTGCAAAGTCAGTGGTCGAGGGGTTGGTCAAAAGCAAGACAAGTGAAGTGATCGAGGTGTGACTAGTTCAACTCTAAAGCACAACAAGTTGAAGGAATGAATAAACTTTTCACGGGTCACGTCGAGGCTCGACGTACTTTATTGAGATCATATTCATGTGGGAGAATGTAACTCCCCGAAACAACTAGATCTGAGCATTTATAGTTGCTATGTATAATACGTTAAATATTACAGGCACAGGCTTCCTTAAAACATATGTTTATCATGAACATAGCTGATTTTAATTATTGAGATCATTTAGTTAGATTTTAGAAATGACTGGATTTAGTAGCAGTAAAAATAAACTTTATAAAAATATTTCTCATAAACAAAACTATAGGTTACTCTCCTGAATAGTCCAACGGTAAAACAAACCACACCATCAGGTATCTCATACATCTTTCTTGATGGTAAAACAAAGCTTTAAAGATTATTACAAAATATGAGCTACTCAACTAGGCCCTTTAAAATAATATAGGTTTTAAAAGAATAAATCTAGTTAGAAAATAAAATACAATAATCCAACAATCCTAAATTCACTTCACTCCTTCTCTACATCTTCTAGTATCGCCCAAAACTTGAGTCAAACATCATCATCATTTAACAGTACCTGGAAAGAGGTAAGCAATGAACCAAAGCCCAGTACACAACAACACAAGTACACATAAGAAGATACACCTGCTTATTCTAATGCAATGCATCAATTAACAATTTATATCTTTAAATTAAAGTGAAACAAGCAATACTGGAGCACTCACACTCCGGATCACACCTTTGAGAATCTAGGGGTCTTGAATAACAACATTGCTTAAGGGATTGATATAAGCAGTCTAGATACTTATATCGCCTATATCTAATTGAAAAAGAAAATAGCTGCATCTAAGGTTTATAGTCGTTACATATCTTTACTTAATTTCAGTCCATAATATCACTTAGTTCAACCGGTCCCATAAACGACTAAATCATGCTCCTTTACTCCAAGCTTAAGCAAATGTTGTGCCGATATCGTTTACCTAATCAGCTACCTACTGAGCCACTTATAAATTGACATTGCATTATGGTAAGAGTTTGCCTAAGCGCTTAACTACCATGCTTGGCTCCGAGCATGGTTGTCGCTTGCTAGACCGGATTAAACGATACAATCAAAAGCAACACTTAATTATTAGGTCATCTTTAAGTATTAATTCATTATTAATGCCTATCCTAACACACAACAAGCATTTCACTACATACCTTGTTGATTCGAGATACAAATAGAAATAGATGGTAGGTTAGAAACCATCTCAGAAGATAGATTCAAGGGTTGGTTCAGAAAAAAATCATCTATTCAAGATTGTAAACTCATATAAGCATTTAAATTAAGTAACCATTTACATTAAACTTATTTTAAAAGCCTATTTGATCATACATTATGTAGGAACCTTACCATTGTTACGAAAATCGTTCCACTAACATACAAATAGTTCTCCATGCCTGTCAAATTATTTCTTTTCTTTTGCTTATAATTCATTCTTTAAAAACATTATTACTCTTATTGACTTTTAGAAAATATTCATTTTCTAGCTAACAACATTTAAAGCAACATACTCCTCATATTAAATAAAGTCTATACTAACATATTAATCTAAGCCAATTATAATTTATTAAGCCTTATATTAACTTAATCTTAACCAAGTTGATTAAACTTAATCATTTAATCAAATTATTAAGTCATTTCCAATTATCTCCCTAAGTCATTATTATATATTTATTAGGATCTTAGCTAATTTATTTCATTTTTAGTTCATTTAGATTGATAAAGTTAAATTGATCTTAGATTGATTAATTAAGTTCATTTTAAACTTAACTTCTATGTTGATCCTAATTAGTCATTAATCCATAAAATTCCCTTAATTCATTCTTAATTATATAAATTAATAAATATATCATTTTATTTCTCATTCGTCTATTTTATTTTATTTTTATTTATCTTATTTTATTTTATTTTTTATGAAGAACACCGTGTTAGTGATTGTGCTCTAAGCCAATTACTAAGTATTGTCATTTCATATGTATTTTTATTTAGAGGCATTTCTATTGTAAAGTTTAAATGTTTACTTTATAATAGAGTTCATGAATAATATGTTTATTCTTGAATATTCATTATTGTCGAATGATGATGAAGTAAATCTAGTATGAGTTTTATTTGATGATCATGAGATGTTTATGTGTATGGAGATACATATAAATCTCTAAGTATATATTGAAGATATATGTACTAGATTGACCCGCTGTGAGATCACTGCATGGACCATAGTCATAAGTTATTCTTACAATAACAATATCAATACATCCTTAGAACTGAAATCACCATATTTTCTAACATGAGTAACATTATGTTTCAACAAAATCAAACGTTGTTCTTAACCGAATGATTATAAAGGTTTTGATTGGATATAGTGAGAATCATGTAGAGGAAGTTGAGTGATTAAAATAGGAATTTGTCCCTCATTTTATGGGAGAGATATCTTTAGGCCCTCGATAAGTAAGACTGACAAATGCATGGCCATGCTCAAATGAATTGATAGTGTCATCAATTTCATTTGTTGTTATCAGTTCACTTAGAGATCGAGAAACAACAAGATTGATGATATAAGGGTGACATTGTCCATGTCTTATATTCAATCTAGATATTGAGAGACAAAATGATGATGACATAAGTTATAGAACATGTAAAATTGGATCAACAATCTTCATTTGATTTGGGTAAACATAATGTCTTGCTAGAGGCCGCTTATGTTTTGTTTATTTAAATAGTTTTCTAAGTTAACTGCCAATATCAAATGAACATACAGGAACACACAAAAGAATAAGCAAAAAAAAAAAAAAAAACATGGATTTAATTTTAAAGTCCAGTGGGAAGAATAAATAAATAAATTATCATTATGAATAATAATTTAATTATTTTAAAGGGGTTATTATCATATCCAACCCTAATAGGATTAGGGGCAACAATGTTAGTACACAATACTGACATATTATAAATAGGAGTGATAGGTCTCTTTAGAGTCATGACTTTTCACTATCACATTAGACGACAAAGAAAATCTATAACCTTAATAGAGAGAAAAACCAAAAGAGTAAAAAACCTGGTTCTTCCTTATCAATCTAGAAATATTCTAGATTGTGCTAGCACGCAAAAGTGTTTCTTTTTGGGTATGCTTGTTCGTGTGGACTACGTAGAGGGTGCAACGAAATCGTGGTACCTTGTAGATCCGGATTCTGGATACGAAACTAGAAGGTATATTTTCGAAATTATTTCTTGGTATCTAATTTAATCAAAGCACATGGATTCTTGTTTTAGGGTTTTTTAATTTTCGCTGCAAAATTTTGTTTGAAAATTCGTGTGTAAAAACCCCACACACAGGCAGATAGGGTAGCCATGTTTCACCCCGTGTACATGCATTGAGAAACACGACTAAACACAACCCGTCGTGTTCTTGTTGTATTTTTTTGGGTTTAAAGAATAGATTTCTCTCCCATTTCTTTGATTTTTCTTAAGTGCTTAGAGATCAAAGAGGAACATGATAGGATAGGGAAAGCCATGTTCCAGCCATGCTATTCTGGATTTACATGTGTTGAGCAAAATAGAGAGAAGCATGGTTGGATATGGCAACTGTTGTTTCGGTAGAGCTACTTCTCATGTGTGTTAAATTTACATGTTTTCAAATCTAAAAGGAGCACAACTGAATATTTCTCCTCATGTTCCTTTCATACTCTTTCATGAAAATAGAGCATTTACATTTTATCCTATTTTACTACTGTTGTTTCTCATCTTGATCACATCAAAAACATATCATAAACAAATACAAGGTCATATCAAGTTTATCTAAATCCTAATAATATTTTTACCTCATCTAACTCCAAAACTTGCCATCAAACATCTAACATACACATGTATACTAACCTAATTTTAATTTACAAGTTTTATCTTAGTCCTTTCATATATCTAGCCCTAAGATATCATATACATGCTATACAATTAGCAAAATAAAGAAACAACAAAACTTACATGTTTGCTATCTCATACAAACTTGATCTTCTCTATTTCTTCTATTTCCTAGTTGGCGAAGCTACCTTAAGTTTGTTTTTCACTTTCTATCTTTTTTTCTAAGTTCATTTTCTCTCTTACTCCTATTGAGTTTGAGATTTGAGTTGATGATTAGAAGAAGAAAAGATCAGAAAGAAGGAGAAGAGAAAAATAAGAAGAGAAAAGGAAAGAGGAAGGTGGGAAAAGAAAAAGAAGGAAAACAAGATAAGGATAAAAATATAAAAGATATTTATGGATAGAGCCTTGGGTTTAAACCTTTAAGATAATTATTTTTTAGTATTGAAAATAATCACAAAATAATTTGAGGATCTAATAAAAAAATTAATAACTTGATTTAGAGAAGTAATTTAAAAGTTTAATTTATAAGAAATTGATATCTAAATTGAGTTTTGGTTTAAGAATTGATATTTTTAAACAAGCAGATGAATTCAAAATTTATAGGGATTTTAGACAATGAAACCTAACTAAAGTTTAAGGGTTTAGAGAATTGAAATTGAAGAAAAGGGGTTCTATTTGAAAAATTGGGAGAAATTATGAAATTAAATTTTTCGAAATAGGTAGATGAAATAAGTAAATAATTTTTAAAAAGGATATTTAAAATCTCAAATTCAACTTAATGTAATTACTAATTGATTATGCCAAATTATCTAATTATGTCTCATAATTTATTTTACTTGATTAACTAAACCATCTGAGTAAAATTTCTAAATTAAATTCTAATTTTAATTGATTATGTCAAATTATCTAATTATGTCTCATAATTTATTTTACTTATATTAACTAAACTATCTGAGTAATAAAATTTTTAAATTAAATTCTAATTCTAATTCAAAAGTAACTACTTATTATATTATTCAATTAATCTATTTCTAATATAGTTGGGTGAAGGTTTAGAGTATTTCAAGAAAGATTCCTGGTAGTATTGTACTTATTAGGTCGTATGTTGGTGCATCACAACCTTAAGGGGCATGGGCCAGTGTCACACAAGCAAGGCCGCAATTTGATGTTGCGGCCGCAATTTGGGTCAACATAAGTTGATTGCGCATTTCGATGGCTCCACCTCCTTCGGTTGCGACAAATCTTGGCTATGATGGGTGCATGCCGGTGCGTGTACTTACTAGATCACATCAAGGTGACACCATTAGTAGTTTTGGGAATGGTTGTTCAAAAGTTTGGACCACCTTGGATTCCACCAAACCACTAAATACGTTTCTTTTCATTTCAATTATTATTAGTTTTTGATCTGGGAAGGTTTTAATAGTTCGTATTTTAAGGGCCAAAGCCAAACTGAACCATTTAAACTCAAACTTCCACTTCCTCTTTATTTTCAATTAATTTTTACGTGATCATTTTTGTACATGTTACATATATTTTTGGTGTAATAATATATGCATTAAATTGTACGTTTTTCCTCTTTATTCTAACTTATAAAAAGTGTTTGAATATTTAAAATGAAGTAAAGGACACGAATCAATTAAACTCAACCCCCACCTACCACTTCCTCTTTATTTTCAATTAATTTTTATATTCTTGGTGTAATAATATATGCATTAAATTGTACATTATTCCTCTTTACTCTAACTTATAAAAAATGTTTTGAATATTTGAAGTTACGTAAAAGACAAGAATCAGTGAAAGCCAAGCCCCACCTACCACCTCCTCTTTATTCTCAATTAATATTTATGTGACCATTTTTATGTTTGGTACAATAATATATGAATTGTATGTTTTTCCTCTTTATTCTAACTTATAAACAGTGCTTGAATATTTGGCATGGAGTAAAAGACACGAACATGGCTAAATCAAACATTTCAAGTTGAATGAGAAGTTCAGAACTTACATGAAATATGATATCATTTTTTACCAATTGTTTTGGCTGCATTTGTTTTATTTGTAGATTTAGAACTTCATTTTTTAAATAAGTTTACGGCAATTAAAGCCTTCGTGTTTGTAATTTCATAATAAACTATTTATTAACACTGTGCATTCATGGAATCACGGCAGATAACAAAGAGTAGTAAAGCAACTTTTTTAATATTTTATTATTTTTTTAATTTATCCACCACTCAAGTTGCTTATAATCTAATGCTAATGATCTAACAGATAATTTATTTAATAAGATGCGGAAATTCTTAGGTCAAGTTGCGTACGGATTTATACAATTGACTTGTGTACAAGTCGAAGAGTTTCAGGTAGTGTCTTTTACTTTAGGTTTAGTATATTTTTGTTTCAGGTGAGAAAAATATATTTGTTTCAATTCAACTTTTTTCTTCCAAGAGAAAAATATACCAAGTCAAGGCATTCCATCCCAAATTCGATTTGATCCAAGAGCAACCCCAATAAGTTGGATTAGTAAATTAAACTTGTCTGACAGGGATCATTATCCATAATAATTTTATTTTGATATTCACATATATGGCTATGATTGAGTAATCAAAAAATTTTTTTTTTAAACTTGAAATCTTGTATTAAAGTACACAAGTAAATCTTATTATAGTAGATGTATTACATATTGTAAAATGTGATAAAAGCAATTAGATATTCATGTTAGAGGTTTAAAGTGGTTCATACCCAATCAATCCGAATATTAAATGATTTTGATTTAGAATTCTAAACCATTAAAAGGTAGTGTAGTTCACGGATAGTACAAACACCTCTAGAGCCGATATTTGGTTTCACATTAGGTTGCCTATTATCAAATCTTGGCTTTGGAAGCCCGAGTTTGTTCCTCCTTCATGGTCGCTGGTCTTCCTAGAATGATCAGAAAGTTGTCCTTCCCTTAGGAGGATGAGTTTCTTTTTTATCTCAACAAATGTTAGTGTTCTACTTTCCTCCTCATGTCTTGCCTGGTCTTGCTCTATCTTTCTCATACTGTTGAAGAAGCACTTTTTAAATTAGTCTTGCTCAGGAGTCAGGACCACTCATAACTTGCTTGAACCCAGCGTATATGGGCCCTGATTTGGAATTTAATTTGAAGTAGGTACATGAACAAATTGTTTCTTATGATTGATGAGATAGTGTATTAAAATAATTAATTGGGAGAGATCCTCCTTCCATCTTAGCACTACCATTGAATTAGTTCAGCTAATTAATAAAAGATATTATGTAAAATCATATGGGAAATTTTGTATTTATAAATAACAACATTAAATGTAACACATAACTAAGTAAGAAATACATACATGGTGATCTAAAATATGTCTAAACAATTCAATAACAATGTTAATTTAGAAATTTAAATATAAAAATGGGAATATACGTAAGTGAAGGTATTATTGCTTGTTTTGTTTAAAATTGTAGATTACTTCTTTCTGTTTGATTTAAACATATATTGTTAGTTGTTACTTGCTTTTTCTATTCTTTTCTTTTCTTTTCCAGAAACCAAACCTCAAGGTTTTATCTGGTTTTGATATAAAATTTTCTAAACTGGAAAAGTTTCGTTTGGTTTGAAAATTTGTCATTTAACCCTACTAAGTGAGTACTTTTTTCTTGCTTGTTTTATTTTTCATAAAAGGTTGCACATTGAATAAAATATATTTACAATAACAAAATAAATCTTTCTTATTGTAAAGTAATTATCATATATGAGATAAAATAAACCTATCTTATTATTCTGGCCAAAGAAAGAAAAAGAAAATCTTCCTTATGATCACATATTTTTATTCCTATAGTACTCTTTGACAATATATGATTGGTCCTTTTGGTAAACACGGAGTCTTTTAGATTTCGTTTTCGCGGAACAACTCGTGGGCACGTTGAACATTTTTCTATTGTGAAAGGTTATTCATTTGCTCATACACACAAACATACATATATATATATATATATATCCATGTTGATGTTACGTCGGTCCAATTAATTAACTAACTGCATTATGGTCATATCATTATGTTAATAATCTTCTTTACACTAATTTATACCAAAAGAAAGGAGACGAGGATTCAAATCTAACTAAATAATCCTGCTATTAGTAAATAGATATTAGTGTGCAAAGTTTTTTAAGTATATCACATGGACAAAAAATTATTTTATATCTACAATCTAGTAAGAATGAAACAAAGTAGTTATTTCTTATAAAACGAAGAATTAGTAACCTAGAATTATAAAAGCAGTTTTTCTTTTTTGGTATATTTTTGAACCCATGTGATCATAGCCTTAATGATGAAATTATGAATTAAAATAAAAATACACTAGCATTTTAAATATATTTTCTAACATATTTATAATATCGTTTTTTTTAAAGTGTTTTAAGTGCAGTAAAATAATATATTAACTATCAAATCTCTATTTTATTAATTTTTATTGTCTTTTGTTCCATAAACTATCTACCCTCACATTATTATTTATAGGGTTAATGTTATCAATAATACCTAATTTTTTACAAAATATATAATTAGATACTTAAACATTAAAATTAATCAATTCAGTAACTAAAAAAACTTTTCATGTATGTCAATAATACTCTATTATATTGGGTAACATCGCCATCCTATGTGGCATTTTAAAAAATAGATGGAGGTATTGTTGATTATATGAAACATATTTTTAGATACTAAATTGATTAATTTATAAATTTAGAAATCTAATTATATATTTGATTAAAATTTAGATACCATTCATAATATTTACCCATTATATATCATCTAAAGCATGTAGTAATAGGATCAAGAAGATATCACATGCAATTACGGCTGCAAACGGGTCAAGCCGAGCTTTTTATCGAGTTTGAAAATAAGGCTCGAGTTCGGCTTTTTTATGAAACAAGCTCAAGCCAAGCCAAACTTTTTATCGAGTATGAAATTTAAGTTTTGAGTTCGACTCATTTAGATAGTTTATTTTTCATTTTTTTAAACCTAAATATAATATATACATAATTATTAAATAAAAATTAGTTTTTTTTTGTTTTTATTATGTATTTATAGATAATATATTATACAAAAACAATTCAAAATCTATTAATAAATTTATTAACAAGTCTGTTAACGAATTTAATCACGAGCTTGTCTGTGGACCTAAACGAGCTTATTCACGAGCCAATTTACTAGCTTAAATCAAAACTCGAGGTCGGCTCATTTAAATAATTGAATTTTATTTTTGGCTTAGGTTCAACTTATTTATTAATCGAATTCGAATTGCGTCTGAAGCGAATCAACTTGAATAACTTACAAATAATTCGGCTTATTTGTAGTCCAAATTGTTATTGATTTGGGCCGACCTCCTCAGAGTTTGCACTATCGATAATCAAATGCATGAAATCACGTTATCTTCACACGGCAGACATGTCGTTGTCGTGCATAAACAATCCAATAATGAGAGCGGTGGGAGACCGTAAGGTCAGATGAGTAGGAAATCTGGGTGCCCATTTTCTGATGTTGTGGACTGGTGCTTTTAATGGTTGTCTCTTTTCATCGACACAGACAAAATTTGCTGAGGCAGGCTCTTACGCCAGGCTCTGTGTACGGTTTCTTCTGTTTCGACCTCCTTCACGTGAAGAACTATGTATATGTTCGTGTATTACTTGGGGTATTAGAAAAAAATTACAATAAATTATATAAAACAATTACATAAATTTCATGGGATCATATTTAATACATCCGATATTACTTTTTCATTTTATACCATATATATTAAATACGATACAATAAAATACTAATAACTATATTACTTTTAATACATGCAGATGTAGAAAAAATATATTATTGCCTGTATTGAATGTAATACTAACTTTTTCATGTAATATTATTTGTTAAATTTGTTTTATATAATTAATATTTTAGTACTTTTTTTTTAATTATAAACATGAGTTTCATCCATTTAAGTATAAGCTATGAGAATCTACAATTTTTTTAGTTCTATATGGTTTTATTAATTATTCACGTCACGATTATTTATAGAATTGTTAATTTAATAATATCTGAAATATATGTTTTGGGAGTCTTTTTTTTTTTTGTTATTATAAAAGGTAGGGAGATTGAAATCTAGTATTGTTCACTTAAAAATTCAGGATGATATTGAAATTTGTCGTGCTTTTGAAATTAATTACACTTCTTTATGATAAAACAAGTATATATAAAAGAAAAGAACGCAATATAGTTTTGTTTATCAAGCGGGATAACACATCGCTTTCTATCGCTAACAGCACCCTACACACACAACAACACCCATATGTTAAGTCTCTGGATAGCTACACTTATCTGCTGAGATGCCTAACAGCAAAAAAATTAGAAGGAAGAGACAATAATGTATATTATTTGAATCAAACGATAAGGAGAAACTTAGTATCAAAGTGTGAAAAATTAACTTTATCTCATGAAATTTTGATGATATCCGTTAACGTTTAAAGGATCTATTTGGATTATTTGATTTTTATTTATATCAGATTTATATCTATTTTTATCTACATCTTATCTATATTGATCTGTATATGAGTAAAAATATCTATTTTTTATCTATACCAATTTCTTAACAAATAGTTTGTTTAAAAATAATAAAACTAATATGCCAAAATGACTAAAATAAAATAAACCAAATGAACCATTAAAAACAACTCCTTCTAATAAATTTGCCTTGTATAAGAGATCAATTCAGTAAACGATTTCATAAAGAGATGTAGGTGTTAATGCAGACACGATTTAATTAAACATTGTTGTGTATCTGGACTTGACCCATTTATTATATAGATCCAAACCCAAATATCTATTAAAATGCCGCCATGGGATTCCTAATTCGATGTAACCAATAATCTTATAAGAATCTACAATGGCATGTTTGTTCCTATCGTTATTCTTTTATTAAAATATGAATGTAAGGTTTAATGAATCTCTTGATTTAAAAAATGAAACTAAAGTTTGTGAAAAATGAGATTGAGTTGCAACTTTCCTATCGGTTGGTAAGTCTATTAATCTTCCGTCACATACTTTAATAAAATAAGTCTTACTAACTGGAATCATTTGTGAGGAAGAAGAAAATTACTTTCCTATTTTATAAAGAGGCTTTTTTATTGGTATAAATCTGGTTTTATGTATTGAGATATTTTAAATATATTTTATTTATTTATTTATCCTTTCACTACTATTTAAGTTATTTATTTATTTATTAACTTTGGGTATTTCAATGAGCGCACCATTTTTCACATTAAATATGGCATGGTCCACCATTCTGGTCTACTCCATACTAAATTGGAAAAGAAGGAGTACCTTTTTGAAATTATTTAACGTAATAATTTTTAATAGAAGTTAACCAATTTTTATGGACAGCTTATAATAGTAAAATAAGCCAATGTATTATTATTATTATTATTATTATTATTATCTCATGCGGAATAAACAATCCGAACAAGACTATAGGATCATCACTTTATTAAGATAGCTAATTTAAAACAAAAGGTATATATAATACATAACAATATAAGGTTAAGTAATCAAGAAAATTTTTATGATTTGATGGAACAATCTCGACCTATTGGTCAAACGAATTCCAAAACCTCCATACAAAGACCGCAACCTATTATGCTAATTGATTATCTCATTGTTTTGTATTACTCTTTTTTTTATTATTAGTTTTTTTTATAATGATAAATTACAAATACATTGGTTATATTTGCTTTATTGTTCTTAATTGCTCTATTTTTAAAATGTTGTTTTTCTTTCAGATTTAAATATTGTGTTAAAACACTTAAATCTTTAATAAGAAAAGGTGCATTTTAGCTTTTGTATGTTGATTTTGTTTTTGATTATGCAATTTTATTATTAGTGCTTTTCATTATTTTATCCTTAATAAAATAGTAAGATGGAGTCTCTTTCTATCTATAGTAAGAATTGATAGTTTAATGTATAATTTAAAACCACAAAAGAGTTTATCACACATATAACATGGATATGAAAGCTGCCTTTATAATAAATCCGAGTAAATAAAGTATTTATTTTTAATGGTTGGACCTTTCTTAGAGTTCGGGCTTGTCCTTCTAATTTAAAGGCGTGGGGTTAGTCAATCCTTTAATGAGTTATATATTATTGTCAGTGTTTGTTCCCCAAGAATTTACACCGAGTTATTAGCAACATGTTATCAATTGGAGCCCGAATTTGAGTTTCTAAATGATAACATAATAATTTTATTATCTCAAATTACAAAAAAAATATAGTTTAGTTGCCAATATTTTATTTTAAAGCTTAGAATTTGTGAAATCACATTATCCAACTTTTAGCATCTTATTATATATCATTGACGTTTACTTACAAAAAAGTTTTATGAGTCCTAATATCACAGGTAGACAAATTAAGTGCAAAATTGTTATTGTTTAGAAATTGCACTTCTTGGTTCTAATTTATGCTCTATAACAATGGTTTCGTAGCATAAAAATTAAAACCAAATTCACTATAAAAAAAATTATTTATACACCAGATTATTGATAAGCGAAAAAAAATCTTTTAAATCTCAGTTTTCTTACGATACTTGGAAGATGAATGAATATATTCACTCGGCCACATGTCACTAAGTTCATTTTACAATTTTGCGAAACTAAAATTGAAGTTTACCGATTCAAAATCAAAACAAATGATGGGTCAAAAATGGCCAACATTACTGAACTTAGTGGAGATTTTCCCAATTCATAAACATAGCACAAATTACACAATTTTCCAAGGGGAAAAACACTATCAAGCTCGAAGTTTTTTCAGTTTTCACATCATTGGTCAAAGAATTTTTGAAAACCCTAAATCTTGTCATCCATCCACTACACCAACAGCAACACATCCCAGAACCAGACAAACTTCCTGTCCCTTCTCATCAATAATCAGTCTATAAGTAGTAGTGAGTGGGGGCACCTTCATCTTCCAAGTTCCTTCTGAATGAGCTCTCTTTCTCTCTCCCTCATCAATCCTTCTTTTCCTTAGTCCATTTTCTCATGTACATATAAACATAAACTAAATAGCATATACTCTAGAACCATTATTATTCTAACATAGCTGTGTGAGCCTCTAGCCATGGAGAGTGAAGAGGAGAAGAAGACTACCGTTACAACATCAGACAATGATGAACCTGTGATTAAATACAGAGGACTTAAGGCTATGCCTTATATAATTGGTAAGAGAAATTAATAAGACACCCATTTGATTATTTCGCCTCTATAGCTTGCTTACTATTAGCATGAGGTTTATAAAGTCGTACCAGTAATGCCCTTAAATTTTCAGGAAATGAGACATTTGAGAAGCTGGGAACCATAGGAACAATGTCAAACCTTACAGTGTATCTTACAACAGTGTTTAACATGACAAACGTTTCTGTTGCTACGCTCATGAATGTGTACCATGGAACTTCTGGTTTAGCACCACTTTTTGGAGGATATCTTTCTGATACTTACTTTGGACGTTACAAGACCCTCTGCTTCGCTTCCATATCCTCCTTTATGGTACTTGATCTTACTCTACATTAATGTTGCTTTTCTTGAACAACTTGATACTTGCCTGGGTTCAGTTAAGTTGCAACGAAGTTGAGCTCGAAATTAATCTGCTCGAATATCTTATTCAATTACTCAAACGAACGGCTCAATTCGTAAGAGCTCCAAACTGTGAATTCTCAAATTTTTGTAGTGGGATCTGTCAAGTGATAAATATTAGAACGCATTATATCTATAACCTTGGTTGTAGTATAAACCTCGGTATGGTGTCAGAGTAGGAGGCCTAATTTGAATCCCTGCATTGTCATTTCATTCCATTTAATTAGAACTTCCACTTGATGGGTATTGGTCAAAATCTCAACACCACGAGTGAGGGGAAGGATAAGGTAAAAACACCAAAACCATTCATACAAGTATGAACTTTTAAATCAAATAGTTACCATGTTAAGATCAAGAAAATGACATCTGGGTTGTTAAGTTTAACAGAATCTGAGCCAACTTTAAAGTCCAATATAAGTTTAATATCATGTAACACATCTTTTGACAGGAAATGAAACCTAAAACGGCTTTGTCAGTTGGTCAAGCTTAGGGCCAACTTGTTGATTATCTTTTTTTAAGACAAGCTCAACTTCAGATACTTTCCCAGATCAGTTCAAATCGAGCTACTGATTTGACCTTCAGTATAAAATTTGAATTCAAACTCTCAACTGTGCTGCCATGAATTGATTCTATTACACCCTAATATAAACCTTGTCCACCAGTTTGGGTCCTTCCCTGCTAGATACACATTCTTCACTCTATTTTTCAGAAACTACACAAGAAAACTTAATTCTGCACATATTCTCTTTTCCAAGGAAAACCAACTATAATAAAAGATAAGATAGATCTTGGTTAAATTTTTTGCTTTGTTTTTTTATCAGGGCTTGTCCGTGATAACGCTAATAGCAGCATCTTCGAAATTACATCCTCCTTCATGCTCAGCCAATAAACCCAGTAGCTGCATTGGTCCATCTACAGGGCAATTAGCATTTCTTTTTATTGCATTCGGTTTCATGATGATCGGTGGTGGTGGAATTCGTCCTTGCAATCTAGCATTTGGAGCAGATCAGTTCAATCCAGAAACTGAATCAGGAAAAAGGGGCATCAACAGCTTCTTTAACTGGTACTACTTCACCATGACATTTTCTGTGATGGTATCTTCCACCCTGATTGTTTACGTGCAATCCGATGTGAGCTGGGCAATAGGATTTGCTATTCCAGCATGTCTCATGCTCCTTTCTTGTGTACTTCTATTCGGGGGTTCAAGAATATATGTCAAAGTGAAGCCTGAAGGTAGCCCGTTGACTAGTGTAGCACAAGTTTTTGTTGCTGCAATTAAGAAGCGAAGGTTGAAGCTACCTGACAATCTGACACTTAGCCTTTTCAACTATATGCCTTCCAAATCCTATAACTCCAAGCTCCCTTGTACTGATCAGTTCAGGTGAAAATGATTTTTAAGATATTTGAAAATATGAATTTGTTGATATAGAAAGATAAACTGACTCTGAAAACTCTTGTTATCAGGTGCCTGGACAAATCAGCAGTTGTTGCTCCTGGAGATGAAATCGAATCAGATGGTTCAGCAGCTGATTCCTGGAAACTTTGCAGCAGTCAGCAAGTGGAAGAAGTAAAGTGCATTGTCAGGGTATTGCCAATTTGGGCATCAGCGATTATTTTTAGTGTAGCTCATGCTCAGCAGCATACCTATGGAATCTTCCAAGCTCTTCAATCAGATAGACGTTTTGGCAAGAGTAGCTTCAAGATCCCTGCAGCATCATATAATGTCTTTACCATGCTAGCTGTCACAATTTGGGTTCCTTTCTATGACAGGATCATAGTACCTAAACTTAGGAAGGTAACAGGCAAGGAAGGTGGAATCACTCTTCTCCAAAGAATGGGAGCAGGACTTCTTCTCTCAGTGATTTCAATGGTTGTTGCAGGATTGTTAGAAGAGAGGCGACGGCGTGATGCACTTACCAAACCAACTCTAGGACTTAACAAAAAGGGTGGTGCTATATCTTCCATGTCCGGTTTTTGGCTAATTCCTCAGCTTGGAATCACAGGACTAGCTGAAGCATTCCATATGATTGCTCAAACCGAGTTCTATTACAAACAATTCCCTGAGAACATGAGAAGCATTGCAGCTGCATTCTCAAGTCTTTCTATTGCTGTTGCAAGTTATTTGAGTGGTTTTCTAATTTCCATAGTTCACCAAACGACGAATTGGTTGACAGAGGATCTCAATAAAGGAAGATTGGATTATTTCTATTTCCTGATTGCTGGTTTAGGAGTTGTGAATTTTGGATACTTCCTAGTTTGTGCTAGGTGGTATAGGTACAAAGGAGACGGGACTTCCACTGTGGAAGTAGCCACGAAAACAACTGGATCCGATGAAAAATCTCCAGTTTAAACCTCAGAATGTCGCATACATAAACACAGTTACAACAAAACTTTGCATGGCTTGTGACACAAGCAACATGTACATGATAGTTTGAGTAATTAGGCTATATTATGTTCTATGAACAAAAAGCTAGCCTATGCGTATCGAATAAATACATCTCGCTTGCTGATTGTATGTTTTAACTCCATCTATAAGATGAATACGAAAGCGAAACTCAGAATCCATCCATGATCCATGCTTGTTGAGGAAGGCCAAGCCATGGTTTATCGTCTTTCTTTAACATATGTTGATTCTCTAAATCTTCTAGCATTTTTCTTGGTAATTTTGTCAAACCATTTCTAAAAACAATATCATCACCAATAGCTTCTATAGATGATGTTAGTTAAAAAAAAAAAAAAATTAAATCAAGTTGTAAAGAAATCATAGTCAAACTGTCAGTATTAATAATTGTTATTATGTTTTAGTTAATAGAATTTATGGGTATTTAAGTTTTGTTTTAATGTGTAATTAATTAGTTTTAAGTTTTCATTTATTAATTAATCTTTTCAATTTCTTGTAATTGTCTTATATAAGGACTTTTTGCTATTGCTTGAATAATAATAAAAAAGGATCAATATTGAGTGATGCTCTTCTATCAAATAGGTATTAGAGCTTGTAATATCCAATGCTTTTTTCAATGTTTGTGAGGAACAAGAGAGTTTTCGCAATCATAAAAAAAAAAAAAAACTTTATTAGAGAGTGAGATATGATAACCAATTATAATATTATATTATCAAGTCTCAAGTTAGATGGGAAACTAGATCACAATTATTAGGAACTTTTGATGCCTACTCATTTAAAAGCTCACAATATTTGGAGCTTTATTTAACTGGGTTTACAACAAGGAGCCGATGATGCTAATCAAAGGAAGGACTGGTTGACATTATCACAAATTCACCAAGGTGTAGATTACTCAATCTTTAACAAAATAGCAAATACAAAAACTGCTAAAGAAGCATGGGATGTTTTGAAGGTATCATATAAAGGAGTGGAGAAAGCTCAGAAATTCCCTGCGTAGAGAATACGAAAGATATGAGATGTCCAACTTAGAAAATGTTGAACAATATTTTTCTCGTGTTACTGATCTTGTTAATAAGATGAGGGTATATGCAAATGATATTCCTAAAAGCAAGGTAGTGGAGAAAATTCTTCGAACTATGCCAATCAAGTTTGACCATATGGTGACTACAATAGTAGAGTCCTACGATACAGATATCATGACGGTTGTGGAGATGAAGGGAAGCATTGAAAGTCATGTGGGCAGAATTTTGGAAAAGACGGAGAAAGTGAATGAAGAAGCCTTGAAGAGTCTAGTGAACCTCAACAATGAATTTGAAGCTAATCAAAATGTTAAAAGTAGAGGTAATATTTTTAATAGTGGAGGAAGAGGAAATTATAGAGGTTAAGGTCAAGGAAATTTCAAAGGAAGAGGATGTGGTAGTTTCTACCAAGGAAGATACAACAATTTCAGACTATCTATTCAAGGAAGAAGTGAAATAATTTCTAGATTGCCAATCGAGGTAGAGGAAAAGGCAACAACTATCAAGAAAGAACAAATGTTAATTGTTTTCACTGTGGGAAATTTGGACACAAAGCTGCATACTGCAAATTTAGACAACAAGCAAACATGGTAGAAAATGAGTATCAAAATATTGGTAAGAATTCTGATAACTCACAAAGTTTATTTTTTACAGCTAATAATTTTGCAGAAGATGGAAATATCCGATACTTAGATTCTAGATGTAGTAATTATATGTGTGGAAAAAAGGAGTTATTTTCTTCTCTGGATAAAACGGTAAAATCTACCGTAAAATTCAAAAATAATAAAGATATTCGATATTGGGGAAATGCCAAGTTGTTATTAGATTGAAGGATGAATCTCAGAATTTTATCTCTGATATTTTCTATGCTCCTAGTCTTCATCACAATCTATTGAGTACAAGATTACTGTCGGATAAAGGATACAACATGCAGATTTGTCAAGGATACTGCACATTGATTGACAAGCATGGAAGATTTGTAGTCAAAGCACTAAAGACGCCAAATCGCCTATTGCCTTTGAAAATTCAACATGGAAAACTTTCTTGTTTAAATTTGTTATTCCAAATGATGATTGGCTATGGCATATGCGTTTAGACATTTTCACTTTTTGGGATTAAATTATCTATCACGAGAAGAATATGTTTCTGGTTTACCTATTATGAATATTCTAGATGATGTATGTGGGATTTGTCAACTGGGCAAAAAAGCACAAAGACTCATTCCCAACTAGAAAGTCCTGGAGGGGGAGAAAGTTACGGGAGATTTTCCATTCAGACTTATATATGGTTGAGGTGCCGAAAATGGTGATAGTAGGTATTTTATTACTTTCATTGATGGTTTCAATAGAAAGATGTGGGTGTATTGTTTAAAGTAGAAGTCAGAAGCTTGTGATGCCTTTAAGTCATTCAAGGTATTAGTGGAGAAACAAAGTGGCTGCAAAATCAAAGCACTGAGAATAGATAGAGGCCAAGGATATCTTGTCTGTGCTGAGTTCCTTGAGCAACATGGAATTCAACACCAACTAATAACCAGATACACATCTCAACAGAATGGAGTTATAGAAAGGAAGAACAATAATCATGGACATGGTAAGATGCATGTTGAACCCTAAACCATTACCTAGAGAATTTTGAGCATAAGCAATTGTCACTACTGTTTATATTTTGAATAGTGCCCAATCAAGAGTGTTCGTGACAAGACACCTAAAGAAGCTTGGAGTGGCAGGAAGCTCTCAATCTGGCATCTCAGAGTTTTTGGGTGTATTGCATATACTCATGTACCGGATCAGCTCAAGAAGAAATTGAATGATAAAGGAGAAAAATTCATTTTCATTAGCTATAGCTCAAACTCAAAGGCATATAAGTTTTACAATCTAAAGACAAAAAAGGTGATCATCAGTAGAGACGTAACATTCGATGAAGAAGGAATATGAGACTGGCCTTCAAAATCCTAGAAGGAGGCGGTAATAATTCCTGATGATTATGAAGAAGATGAAGGGCAACCTGGTCCAACTCAAGATGTGCCAAATCATCTAACAGATCACAAAGACAACGTAGATTACCAGCCAGATTTGAGGATTATGTTGTTAGTGGTGATAAGATCCTTCTGGTGAAGAAATTATAATTTTTGCTTTGTTTGCAGATTGTGAACTAGTGACATTTGAAGAAGCTTTAGGAGACCTAAATTGGAGGAAGGCCATGGATGAAGAGATTTATGCTACTGAGAAAAACAAAACATGGGAGCTAACAGATCTACCTATAAATAAAAGGCCAATTGGAGTGAAATGGGTCTATAAAACAAAATATAAGCCTGATAGAGATAGATCGATTTAAAGCAAGGTTGGTGGCTTAAGGCTACAAGCAGAAGCTTGGTATTGATTACTTTGAGGTATTGTCTCCAATTACAAGGTTAGATATAATCCGCATGATTATTTCTCTTTCAGCTTAAAATAATTGGAGAATATATCAAATGGATGTTAAATATGCTTTTCCAAATGGAACACTTGAAAAAGAAGTGTATGTTCAGCAGCCTGTAGGTTATGTGATTAAAGGAAAAGCAGATAAAGTTTATAGACTGAAGAAAGCTCTGTATGGGTTGAAGCAGCACAAGAGCTTGGTACAAGAAGATTGATTTATATTTTGTGCAGCGTGGTTTTCAAAGATGCCCGTTTGAGCATACTTTATATATTAAATTTGTTGAGCCTAGAGATATTCTTATTGTGTGCCTTTATGTTGATGATCTAATTTTTACTAGCAATAATTCAAGGATGATTATAGAATTAGGGAGGCTATGATAAGCTACTTTGAAATGATAGATATAGGCCTAATGTCTTATTTTCTTGGAATTAAGGTTATTCAACATAATGGAGCATTTTCATTTCTTAGAAGAAATATGCTAGTAATATTTTGAAGAAATTTAAGATTGAGAATTCAAAAGCCAGTCTCCACTTCAGTGGAAAAAAGAGTTAAAGTTGACAAGAAAAAAGAGTTAAAGTTGATAAGAGAAAATAGTGCAAGAAGATACATTTAACCCACTACAAAAAGTTTGATTGGAAGCTTGAGATATCTGACTACAACAAGACCAGATATTGCTTTTGGAGTTGGCTTGCTTAGCAGATTTATGAAAGAGCCAAATATTTATCATTTGCAAGGAGCTAAAAGAATTCTCAGATATATCGATGATACTTTGACGAAGGAAATTTTTTATGCCAATGACAATGCTGTGAAACTTGTTGGATTGGGCAAGAGATATAGAAACAAGAAAAAGCACGTCAGGGTACACATTTCATTTAGGGAGTGGTGCAATATCATGGTCATCAAATAAGCATCCAGTTGTTGCACTCTCTACAGCCGAAGCTTAATATATAGTAGTAGCTAGTTGTGCAACTCAAGCAGTGTGGCTGAGAAGAATACTTGAAGTGATGCATCAGAAGCAGAAAACTCCTACAAAAATATTTTGTGATAATAAGTCTGCTATTACTCTATGCAAAAATCCAGTTTTTCATGGAAGATCCAATCACATTGATAGCTGGTTTCATAAGATCTAAGAGTTGGTTGCTGAAACGGAAGTAGAAATTAGTTATTGCCACACTAAAGATGAAATTACAGATATTTTTACAAAGCCTTTGAAAAATGAATTATTTTATAAGTTGAAGAAAATGCTTGGAATGATACAAGCTTGATTTAAGGGAGGCAACATTAGTAAAAAAAATTAAAGCAAGTTATAAAGAAATCATGCAACAGAAATTGCCAGAATTAATAACTGTTATTATGTTTTAGTTAATAGTATTTATGGGTATTTAAGTTTTGGTTTAATATGTAATTAATTGGTTTTAAGTTTTTATTTATAAGTTAGTTTTTTCAATTTTCTTGTAATGGTCTTATATAAGGACCTTTTGCTATTGTTTGAATAATAAAAAGGATCAATATTGAGTGATGTCTTCTATCGAGTAATGTGATATCCTTTTCTTTTTAATCCCTTCATTTCTTGTCTTCTATGCATTCAACAGCTGCTTCCTTAATTGATTCTAATGCTTGTAGGAATGCTCTTTCCGTTTCTACCATTCTCTCTATGAAAGCACCATTAATGGATCCAGTCATGCTTGATTGTGAGAATATATTAAAAAAAAAAATCGTACTCAATTCGAGTTAAAGACAAACTTCTATAAAGGATTCTTGAAAGAAAAAAACCTTTATGAAATTTCATTTTTTCAATCGAATTCTTAGATACAATTTTCTTTTACCAAATCCTATTTATAATATTTTCTATAACCTTCAATTCCTGGATTGCTCATAATAATTGTAACTAATACTAATTACTAACTACTAATCTAACTAATTTTACTAAATCTATAACACTCAACTAATTTAACTAAATAAGAATAAATTTCTTAGGGGACACCTAGCAATGAGATCTAGATTGCAGAACTTATTGTACTCAGTTGTTCTTACTTATTACATTAGTGAATTCAAAATCAAGTTCTTTTAAACAATTGCTTCTTAATATGGTGATTTGTGCTTCATGTAAGATCTTGATAAATGAATAATTTTTTTTAATTAATTGAAAATTACATGATTGTAGATCCCTTATGATATCTCATGGTACATTTATTCTCTCCTGTGTGCTAGTGTTCATGCCACCTTTGATTCAAAGTAAGTAAGAAAATAAAAAGGTCTATTGACCCGAGCTTTAATCACAAGTTACATGGGCTAACTCATTGTTAAATAAACAATGGAGATCCTTAGCCTACCACAAGATGGTAGGGCTAAATGGGATAACCAATTAGATTAACGTCTAATATAATAAGAAGAAAATTAAATTTCAATTCAAGAAATATAATACAAATATATAGTTTTATAAGAATGTTCATTTTGTGTATAAAAAAGCAAAACATGTAAAATTAGATAAAAGTAAAATATCTATAATGTTTTCTATTATTATTTATTTAAAGACACTAGTATTTATAAAAAAGATTGAAAATAAATTATTGAACAACAATTTTACCTCAATAACACTATAATAGCAACTTTACATGGAGAGAAGTATTTATTCCAAGTGAATGGGCTAACTTATTAACCTAATAAGGTTTTCTGTTTTTATTTTTATCATTTTAATGAAATACTTTGACCCCATTTGTTTCAAGGAAAATCTCTTGTTAAGTAAAAAATATTCTTTATTGAAAATATCTTTTTTTTTTTTAAAATGACATTTTATCATGTG
Source organism: Combretum micranthum (assembly GCA_024138025.1). NCBI lineage: Eukaryota > Viridiplantae > Streptophyta > Magnoliopsida > Myrtales > Combretaceae > Combretum > Combretum micranthum. The sequence continues at coordinate 532,106 of JAMXBD010000001.1, forward strand.
TTTAGTTGTTGATTTATAAAAATATGTGAAGAGATGCTTGAAATAGTTTATATATAATATTGTATATTGTGTAAATAGAGTAGTATTCATCATAAAGGAAAACTATATTGACCACCCATGGAAACTTTCGAAAAAAATATCGACACCCACTTTTTAAAAATGCTTCAATTTCCTCCCTATTTTTGTGTAGACCCTACAATACTTGCTTATATGTCATATGATATGGAATTTTTAAGCTAATATGGAAAAAAAATAAATACTAATTGATTTCAATGTCATTTTAAACTTAAATGAAGTTAAATAAAAATAATTTTTATTAAAATATATATTTAGGGAAAAAAATTGCAATTTATCCAAGAAACATGTTGAGGTCACTACCAACATTGTCTAAGGTTGTAGTTTATTCAAGTAGTATCAATAGCATCGGTGAAATATCTTGAATTTTACTATGTTAATTAAAAAAAGTGTGAATTAAAGAGAGTGAAAATACAGGTAATTTTGAACCTAAATTAAAATCTAGATTAGAAAATTAAGTTTGGTAATTCAACTAAAAAGATTAAGTAAATTACATATTATAGTTAGATGAATTAAGAAATCCGAGTTAGTAACTAATTTCAATGAAAATAGAGATTAAACCATATCGATTTTCTATTTCATCATACTTAGTAAATTAAACCAAACATAAATGTCAAATTAGCCTTTTAGCTAAATTGCAATTATCCAATTTTCCAAAATTTTTGACAATTTTCTTTTAAGTTCAATATCTAAATTTCTCAGCATCCCAATTTTAACCAAATACCTAATGGAACCACCTAAATTAATTTCACCAAATTCAAATTAGCTAAATTAATTTTCAAATTTAATTTAGCTATTTCTTAAGACCATTTTGTCACCTAATTACATTTTATAAGGCCCTAGAAATATAACACACAACTCATTGCCTAAAGTTAACCCATAGCTTTCCTCAGTTTCTTCTAGAAACCTTACACATAAGCAACCTTATCTATTAATATTTTCAACAGAATTTTTTATTACAAGATTATCCAATTTGCAAGACTCTAATAAATTATTCTATCTATGTATTATACATATATATATTTAGAAAAATAGTTTGGATACTAATATCTCCACAAATCATGAGGATCGCAAAATCGAATACCCTACTAAAAGACAGATAAAGTAACTTAAGTCTATATTCTAACTACATAGAAATTTCTTAAGGGAAAATATAGTTTTTGAAAGAGAAATCATGTTTTAAATCTTTCTCTCAATGTGTTGAGGCCATACGCTTCCAAATCCTTCAACTAACTTGACTTGATCTTTAGTATGCTCTGCACTCAAATACTATCCCAACTTCACTTTCGATTTTCTCTACAAAAGCAAACTATTGGGTGTTGAGCACATCCATCTTAGTGAGATATCTCTCCAAATGTAGCCATCAACACAAACAATCAAGTTAGTTAAACACACATATGCAATGCCAATGCACTCAAACACATTAAAAGGTAAAATACATATCGTCACCCGAAAACTATACGTAGAATGATTTACGCCCTCGTGAACAAGGGTTGGGAATCAATCAAAAGGTCTTCATGACCTTGCTACTAGTTTGAGCACCCATCTATAGCGAATGAAACCAGCATGGCTCTCTTATGAGGCTTATTCCCAAACATTTTTAGCTCCTCATACTAGAGTAGAGTCCAAACATATGCGTGTTTTATATGGTTTGTAGATCTTTCTGGACTTTCGCATAAGAGTAGGTTTTTGTAAATGTGACTCGACAGATGTTATGTATGACCAGTTTATTGTATCAATCTAAATACAATTTAAATAATGTTAAAGGCGATCAAATAATTGTCACATACACATAAGCTAAAATAATAATAACAATGATCACGTAAACAACCATATATTGGTTTTAATATTCTTAGCATTTGTCATCTCACAATCATACATGCACAAGCATAACTCATAAATCCCCATTCATATCTATTTTATCTTATACCAAGAATTCTATCGCCACTAGGTACAAGCACATACAAGAATATGTAAAAGATAACTCACCTGTCCATAGTGCAATCCTTAGTTGAAGTGATCCTTAGGGAGAGTGGCTTCAGGGTCCTCGTCAACTAAAGAAGCAAAAACCTAAAATGAGTGTTTTGGATCAACTTCTTCTAAATTTCTAATCTTATGGTTTTTATTCTCACTATATTTCTCAGTAGGCTAGTTTATACCTTAAAGTGGTCATATATAACTCATTTTAAGTTTGATTTTCGCATATGAATAGTCATTTTCTTCCTACTTCAAATGATTTATCTATTTTTAAAGTTATCTTGGTCATATGAAGTCAGTAAGGTCTCGAATCAAAAGGAATCAGATTGCTCTTTGAAGGGTTTTACTCCCATTTGGTATTTCCTAAAGCTTATATTTCTTACATGCTTTCTTGTTCATTAATACTACATCAATCAATGGAGTTGCTGACACTCAACAAATGCTTAGTGTGGCATGTCAAGTAAGGAAAAAAAACTAGATAATTAAACCATTAAGTAGGCAAATTAACATATAAATTAAAGTTTCCAGAAATTAATGTGCCTACTCAATTGTTTTATTTGATTGTGTGTGTCTTGATCCACTCACCTAAATGTTTTATTTGTTATTTTTATCTTTTATTAATTATCCTACATGTGTCATTTTTCATTGAGTGATAGTAACAACTTAGCTAATAGAGTTAGAAAAGTAGTATTAATAAACAAATATACATAAGGTTAACTCCTTTACGTGATATTAGGTAAAACATGAGGAATAAAGGTAAGATCGTAATGGTCTTAGTGGTGTTTATATCAATTTAGCTAAGAGTGCTTCAAGAGACAAATAAGTATGTAAAGATGGAAATGAAAATGATGCAAGTTAAGATTGTTTATGTTCGTAGAGTCTTTGTTAGCCTCTTTTTCAAGGAATATGGGACCATATCCCTACATTCATTTGCTAACATCCCTTAACTCATCATAAAACACTTGAAATAAAACTCAAAATGAAATTATTCCCTTTTAGGATCATGTAATCATGACATTAACAAAATGAAAAGAAAATCAAAACCTTTTTTGTGTTCAACTTTATGACTTTCAAAAACAAGTAAATCAAAATAGAAAAACAAAGTTTTACACCTTTATCATGCTTTTAGCTTTTGGCATTTCAAAAAAATTAAGGAACAAAAATTTTATTTTGCTTGATTATTTTAAAATATTGAATTTTAATATTTTTGAGAAAGAAAATTATAAGTTTTACACTTTCATTCATTTATTTAAAATTTCAGCATTCTTGAGAAAATGTAGTGAAAATTTTAGTTTTTTGATCACTTTTAAAACATTGAAATCAAGTATTTTTAAGAATGAAAAATCAAAGTTTCATATTCCTTCGACATTTAAGAAGATTTTGGGGTAAGGTTTTGTTTCCAAACTTTTCTTTTACTAAAAATGACTTTACATGTATTAAAATCATATTTTCGAAAAGATTTTATGTAACAAGGAATTGTCACAATGGAAAATTTTAAGGCAACTTGAACTTCCTTATTTTGTGCTAGGCCCTCTAAAACATGTAATGAGCATTATGATGGTCTCATGATCATCACATTTTCTTTACTTTTATTTTAAATACTTTTGACCATCATAGCACCAAAAGTTACAAAAATTATAATATAAACATTAATAACATCACCATGAGCATATTATATAAACGAAGAAATAAAATGGTCTCTTGACCAACATAAATATGAAATATAAAACAACATAAAGGAAAATGAGAGTCTTAGATTTAGGATAAGGCTCCCCAAGATTTTGAAATAGATAAGTCTCCCTATGACTTGACTGTGAATAAGTTTAAGACTAGAATCTAAGACTAGTCTTTGAGACTTTGATTTAGGACAAGTCTCTTTAAACATAAATTAAATTGCATAAAGGTAAAGAACAAGAAAGTAAATAAATTGCAATGTTAGATTAGAAAAATTATATTAGAGAGATTTTATGCTTTAGTAGATATGTACCTATATATACATAGATATATATCATGTTAGATTAGAGATGCCAGAGTGCATAAAGGAAAAGAACATAACATAAACATGACAACATAAAACAAAGTATGATGCCACATATTTCCTTACCCTAGCTTAATGCATAATAGGGAAAATCATAAGGAAATGGTGTATGGTGTAATGGCTCATACATAAGAAGTTATATGTATAGTAGGATTTTATGGTAGATGTGTTTACCAAAGAAAAATCATGAGTTGGTGTGATATTGAGGGAGAAGGAGAGTGAGTCGAGAGAGATAAGGAGAGAGGGAGGGAGATGGCATGATGGAGAGGAGAGGGAAAGAAGAGAAATTTCAAGAGAGTTTTGAGAGTATGAGAGTATATAAGGACTAATATGTAAAGTGCTTGAAAGTTATGAGATGAAGGGTTTCTATGGAAGTGTAAACTTGTGAAGAAAGTTAAGTGAGAGAGAGGGTAATTAAAGGGGATAAGGTTTGTGAAGTGGGAAAAATGTGAGGTGAATGGGGGTATTTATACAGAGGAGTGAAGTAAGAGAGGGGTTACATATTGAAGAAGGATAGGAGAAAGAGAGAAGATGGAAGTGACATAAAGTTGACTTGATGTGGCAATTTTCTTAACGATAGAAATTAAGATACGCATAAAACTTTATTTAACTAATGATTTGATAATTCAATAAATTAGTATTGATATAAAAAGATAATTCAATATTATTTTATCATTAATTGCTATTTGGTTTTGTTATTTCGGTCTGTGTGCTAGCGATCAGGTAGAGTAATTGTTTGGTTTAACTAATGAAATTTGACTTGATAAATTCATATTGATATTATAGGAAATTATTTTATATCATTTTATTATTAAATATTATTTAAATATATCATCTTGATTTACATGTTAGTCATCAGATAAATGAATCGTCTAGCTAGGGTTTCTAAATCAATTAAGTTATCGTATTTTGGATCATTTTGATGGTGACATGTTTCTGCTAAATGATTTACCTCTAGGATTGCAAGTTTTATCTAATCCATATGATATCCTAAGGTCATTGAATTTTTATCTAATCTCATTTAGGGTTTATAGGGTTCCGAATTAACTTGAATTAGTCTTAGGGTTCCGAGTTTAACTTAATTCATATGATATCTAGAGTTATAAGATTTATTTTATTTGATCTGAGGTTTCCAAGGTTTAGGTTCATATGATATGATATAGGATTTTGGTTCCGATGCGGATTCTAGGGTTCATAATATGTTTGGTTTATTTGACCGAAATCCTAATTAATTTTCTAATGATTTCAGTCTACATTATTATAATTAATTCATATTATTATTTTTCTTGATATGTGTATTTGTTATTTGATATTACAATCATCTGATACAATATTTGTTATACCAAATAATTTGTTAGATACGTAGTTCGTATTGATAATTGCACTCTTTCCTTGGTAATTGAATCTAGGTTTCGTTGGCTAATTTTTGTATGACTCATATTCTAAGTGTATTGAGTCTACAGGTTCATGTCTAGGGTTCTTAGGGTTTTAATCGAATCAACATAAATTAGGATTCTCGATCTCATTAGTAATGCTAAGGCTCACTTCTAAAATTTTAGGAGTTCACATCTACAAATATTACTAAGGTTTTCTAGGAAATATTTAGGATTTTAGGATCTCTCAAGTGAGGTCCGGAATTTATGAACTAGAGTTTTGACCGTACGAATTTTAGGTTTTGTGATCTAAATGTAATCATCACTTTCATTGACCCTTAATTAGTCACTAAGGCTTTTAGGGAATCCCTCTATCTTTTATCTTAACTTTTCTTTTCATTGATAATTCAACTTCTTGTTTTTATAACCATGATCATAGTTTGGATAATTCTAAATAGATATGGTATCTTCCATTTACTAGCCAATCATCTCCAATGGTAAATAACTACTGATTTAACTATGCTTATCAAAATTTAATGATCAATAACTTAGTCCATAAATTTAATAACTTCTAAGTAACAACTACATGGATCCAAGCATAGTCTCTATTGATCTCTTACATAGTTTTATTGATTATCACCACGTTTGAAAATTTTCTCCAATTAAATAACTTTGATAAGATGTAATCATAAGATGACTGGTTTCTACCATCCTTTGCTTATTCAAAACTTTTACATAATCCAATTTTCATCTTTGCTTATAACTAATGAAACATCAATCTCAAATGTAATATCTACTAATCGACACAGGGTACTCCCATAGTAATCTTTAATTCCAAGAATAATTAACATTTTACTAACTTGATATCTACCTCTTAATCAAACAATTATACCTCAGTCTTCCGCACATGAATAAATTTATACATGACATCTTATTTCTCTTCATAAACATAAGGGTGATATTTGTTATTTTCCAATTTCCATCTAATCATTCACTTGTTTATTTGAGATCCATGGGTTTGGATTACTTTCTTCTAGATAGACAACATTTGTCCTTGATGCAATTACTACATCCTTGTGACTTTTTACTTATAGTCCCTAGACTTCTCTTCGGGTAAAGATTATGTTATACATTTCTTTTAAGTTTTTCAAATCCGTAACAACCGATTTATCATTCACTGTGGATTATTCAAGATTATGGAAGGTACATTTTGCTTCTCGAAATTTTATTGGTAGAGATTCTAGTGAAATTGTCTACACTTTTAATAATATTCTTAAATCATGAAAAATTGAGAGTGAACTATGCGATTTTTTTTCAAAGGTTTTCAAAAATTTATGTTATAATATTGGTAATTTGTCATATTTGGATTGTGAAATATGAAAGGATTGACAATATCAACAAGACCCATCTTCACATCAAGACAACACCCTATTCTTTTATCATTTACAATACTATCAATCTTCATTTTTCTTTTAAAATTTAGGTGACAATAAAGAGAATTTGAGGATAGAGGCAAAATGAGCTTCATCAAAACTCCAAAGAGTAGGATAGTGAAGCGCTTTCATATATTGTGCTATAAGAAATGTTTTGATTAAATTGTGTGTTAATGAATATAAGCTTAATAATAAATATATCGATTCAAATATACGTACATACTGAGGAAGGGTACATAAATAATACCTATTAATCTTTTTATTCTTCTTTAAACCAATGCTTGCGGAAATTTAGTGTATATGTTCGGCATCAGACGTTGGAGGGTGAATGCTGTTTGTTTCCGGAAAACACATATATATATATATATATATATGTATAATGTATGTATGTATGTACATATTTTGTGTCACATTCCACATTTTATACATGAAATGAAGTATTGCCCTGGAGCTTATTCAACATTGAAATTATGTGCAGTGAAAAAGAAAAAAAAAAAAAAATATATATATATATGTAATGAGGAAAAAATAAAATTTAACATAGGTATGTTCGGCATATATTGGAGGTTGAGTGATATTGGCTGCGAAAGATCATAATATGTGTATATTATAATGTCTTGCAATTTATGTACATGGAATAAATGATGTTTGCCTGTGACATGAATTTGACATATTGAATTTTTTTAGTACGATTCTTGTGGAAATTATTATGTATGTGTTCAAGTGAATTTCATTTATGGTGAATTAATCTTGATTGAAGTCAATGGAAAATAATTAGATTCATTTAATACCGAATGAACCATGTTTTAATTTAATAGATTGATGATAACTAAATATATAACTTGGTTGAAGAAATGCTTATTCGAATCGTAGGAATAATAATGTGATGTTTAATAATTAGATAAAATAAAATATTCAATAGAATCAATACAGTGTCGTTGATTGTGAAATTAATCAGACTAGGGACAAAAAGTTTAATTAAACCCATAAGCATGTGCCGGGTTAATTGAACTTCAACAAAATATAATATAAGATTAAATATGTCGAACTAAACATCTTCTCGAGACAGCTCGGTCTGATCGATGGATCCAATTTGCTAGGTTCAATCCAAATTATATGGACTCGTAACTGCCCCATAAAGGAGATGAGTTAGGTAAGGATGGGACGAGACGGGACGGGACGGTTCCAACCCGTCCCTTTTAATGTTATATTAATTTTTTTATTATTTTTTAATTTTTAATGGATAACCTGTTCAGACCCATGGACTACGGTGGGTTCACTCGGCAAATCTACGGCTAGACCCAACCCGGAGAGATATCTATGCTGAACCACTTGTATATTCTTGAAAACCCAAACTAGTTTTAGCACATATCAAGACTTATGTACCGAATGGATCTAATTTTATTAACTTCTATTATTTTGATCATGAAACGTCAAAACACATTAGAGAATACTCAGGATGGTGGGTTGTGAATTGGGTATTTGACCTAAAATACCCAAACAATGAATTTTTGTGCAATAGATCAAATTAAACTTTGATAATTGTAGATACAACAATAGTAAAGTACTATAAGGAGTATAAAAGAGATAGGGAAAGAAGATTCGAGCCTGAATATAATGCAAAGTTCAGCTCCCTTCCTAATCTCCACGATCACACAAATCGCCTCCAACAGTTGACTTTACATACTTTATTAATTCCAAACACAAAAGTTCAAATAAAGTAGTACATAAATTACTACTCTCGAGAAATAATTTACTTTCTTTTATAATGCTCTCTTATAGATCACAAATATAATAATAGAGCATTAATTTTAATTTTCTCTCTCTTTACAGACTTTGCAAAATAATGAATAAGAGTACAAGAATTATGAGAAGATTTTTGGTTTGTTTGTTTGTAAATGAAAGCTCTTCAAAACTTATTTGAATCTCCCAAGGAATATGTATTTATAGTCTTCAAAAGTTCAATTGTCTATTAAAGATAACGTCTGATAGACAACAAACATTAAATGCATGCAATAGTCACTTTTATAATTCTATCGACTCACCGACCCAAAATAGGCACTTAGATTGGACTTATCATGCCCTTGAAAATTGAAGCACATGCCTTGGGTTGCCTCCTCGATCAAGGCTATGCTTTCTTGTCTTATACTAGCTCGTCGGTGTAACTCTTGTAAACATAAAAGCAAAGCGCACACATAAACACAACACAAATGCCCTGACAATAAATTTCCTTATATAGATTGTCAATCTCAATCAAGTGAAGTGTGTTTACAAAAGATTTATATAACTTTTGTTCTCATCAAAATCACATATAGAATAAATCAATTTAATGATCCCCCTCCTCCCCCAACCTCCGCCCCCTCCAAATTTTGATGAGGATAAACAGTTATGTAAAGGTTATTTGTTATTTGTTATTTTCTCACCTGCAACAAATGCTCCCTCACAATTTTATATTTGGTGCAAGAGTTCAGTAAAAAAAAAAAAAAAACTTTTAAGTGTAGATCAAGAGTTCTTAAAAACACATGTTTAACCATATTTAACTATATTACCATTTCTCTCCCTTTGTCCTCATTAAAAAGTTTGTACAAGATAGTAAGCAATATGAGCCATATTAGATGTCATAAAGAACCATGTCATTACAAGTTCACTAAATAGTAACCGGTTCATTTCAATCAAGAGAACCATAACCTATATAAGACATCCAACAAGGAGTTTGTATAAAAGATCGGTACCAAAAGTCATAGAACATAGATGTCCAAACATTAAAAAAAAAAAGAACAAACAGGAGAAAAGGAGGATTAGGTAAGACGATCATCAACTGGAGGTGGGAGAGGATGTATATTGTAGAATTAATCCATGAACTGATGCATGTCGAGGCTAAAGGATTAGAAGTCAAAGTGCTGGTCAAAAATCTGGTTTTGTATGGTAGCAAATCGTGAGTCCATATGATCTCGAGGCTCATGAAGAGAAGATACAATGGAACTAGGAGCAAAGGAACCAAAAACTAGAGTAGGAGGCTTATCTTCATCAGAATATGTGTCCATGCCTAAACCAGAAAGAAAAGCACCACCATCAACCAATAGTTCTAACGGTCTCTTATGTAAACATCTACCATCTTATCTTTTCTAGGTCCTTAAACAAATAGTACTAAAGAAGAAGGTGGGAACTTGAACAAGGCAAGTCTTAGAATGGAATTCAACACCTTTAGTTCTTAACAGATGTGTGATCGACTAACTTCTGCGAAGCATAGCCTAAGCAGGTTTATTGGTTACATTCTTAAAAGTTCTATACATAAGGTTAAAGAAATGAATCTTATCTCCTCTTAAGATATGTACTATAAGCCATAATTCTTGTTGGGTTATGGTAGTCTGTTGTCCCTTACTGGAAACATAATTGTCAGTTAAAAACTGGTGGAGAACCTAACACCTAAAGATAGATAGGAAGATACAAATTGTGCAGTTTGCACCAGTTTAGACCCATATGTGATATAGTAAACAGCTCCTCACAGTATTGTGCTCCATCAAAAGTACATGGCACTCTAACCCCAAAAGCATCAACATCTATCAGATTACAGAAATCATGATGTGAAAGCTCAAGTTTTCTTCCATAGAGAAATGAATACGATTAAGGTCTCACAAAACTTAAACTATTAAAACCAGTCTCCATTCCAACACCCAAACTACCATTATCCTCTAGATAATCAGTTAAATTATAGTAAAACGCCCTTACAGCCTCATTATTTACCTCACCTAAAAACAACATTATATTCATAATATTATTCATAGTTTCACCTGACATTTGAGGTATTCAAAAGAAGTTTAAAGCATCTATATTATAACTCTTACCCACATCTATAGGAAGGTCACGAAAAAAGGCATACCTATCCAAATGCTTTTTAACACGGGAAGAGGAATCCATCAAATGTAGGTAGCAGAGGCAGAGCATGGCATTGAGCTATCTTTGGATTCATGAAGGAAGATGACCAGAGAAGAGAGAGACAAGCAATGTGGAGAGAGAGAGAGAGAGAGAGAGAGAGAGAGCTGAGAGATGGTGAGGAGGTTGGTGGCGAGGGAGGTAGAGAAGCTATATGAGTATGGGAAAGAAGATTGAGAAAAAGAAAGATGATTTTTTTGGAGAGAGAGACAGGAAGGGTGAAGAAATGAGAGAAGAAAGAGCGCAGGAGAGAGAAGGGAATGGAAGAAATGAGAGAAGAGAGAGAAGAAGAGCGTATATATACATATGCATACCAGTACATGGGATATCGGCAAGACAATATGGAAAAGGCTTTTATAAAAAAAAAAAAAAAGAAACAAAGGTAATCAACCCTTTGATAGTGCCCACAAAAGATGAACCGATGACTTAGTGAAGGCTTTTCAAAGATTTAAAGCTATCGAGCTTCTTTTTCATGCCCTGGATATGCGTTCGATAATCATCAGACAGGTGAGTCAGTTGTCTCTACAAACTTTTAGTAAACAAAGCATCTCAAGAGCATCACATAATATATTTTAGCATCTAATAGCTTATTTATCCCAAGGTCAAGTTCTAGATCAAATTGACTCCATAATATTTAGCATTCATCTTGGTCGATCATGCCCAATTTTCTATGCAAAGTGTAAAAATGATCATCACTTAAAGTTTTGTAAAAATATCGATGATTTGATTGTTCATATTAACAAATTCCAAGCTAATATAGTTATTTAGAACATGATCTCTAATGAAATGATGCCTAATTTTTTATATGCTTAGTCTTTGAGTGTTGGATAAGATTTTTTATTAAATTAATAGTACTAGTGTTATTGCATCGAATTGGGATATTTTCATATTTTAGTCCATAATCCTACAAAGTTTGTTTTTATCCATAAAGCTTATGCACAACAACTGATGACAGCTACATATTCAGCTTCAATGGTTGAAAGTGTAACTGAATTTTGCATCTTTGAGTATTAAGATTTTAGGGAGTTTTCAAGAAAGCGGCATATACCGCTTGTGCTTTTCCAATCAACTTTGCATCCAGCAAAGTCAGTATCGGAGTATCCAACTAAATAAAAAGAAGTAACTTTAGATACCACAAGCCAATTTAAATAGTGTTTATAAGATACTTGAGTATGCATTTTACTGCACTCAAGTGTGAGTCCTTTGGGTAAGATTGAAATTGTACACATACACACACCGAAAACATAATATCAGGTCTTGAAGTTGTTAGATATAAAAAACTACTTATCATCCCTCTATACAGCTTTTCACAAACATTTTTGACATTTTCATTTTTGTCAAGCTTTATACTTGTGCTCATAGGTGTAAGTCTTGTTTTACAATTATCTATTTAGAATCTTTTCAAGAGATCTTTGATATATTTAGATTGATTGATGAAAGTTCCACTTTCAATTTCCTTCATTTGGAGATCTAGAAAATAATTGGGTTCTCCCATCATGCTCATTTCAAATCCGTTCTTCATGCACTCAACAAATTCATTTATAAGTCTCATGTTGGTAGACCCAAAAACAATATCATCCACATGGATTTGCACAACCAATGTATCTTACTTGTAATTTTTGATAAATAGTGTTATATCAATTTTTCCTCTAAATAATCATTTGTTTAACATAAAGCTATTAAGCCTTTCATACCTAGCTCTAGGAGCTTGTTTGAGACCATAAAGAGCTTTATTTAGTTTGTAAATATGATCAGGTAAGTCATTACTTTCAGAACCCGGTGATTGCTCCATACAAACTTTTTCTCTTATAAAACCATTTGAGAAAGCACTTTTGACATACATTTGAAAAAGAGTAAAATTTTTTAATGTAGCAAATGCCAAAAGCATTCTAATGGCTTTTAGTTTAGAGCTACTAACCAAGCTTTGTTCCCAGTTACTACTTTAGCTTAATCAATTTTGTTTTTATAAACTTACTTGGTTCCAATAATCGGTCTACTACTATGTATAGGAAGCAAGTTTCAAACTTCATTTCTTGTGAATTGATTTAATTCTTCTCACATAGGTTATATCTAAAACTCATCTTTTAAAGCTTTTCTAGACTTTTAGGCTCGGTTTGAGATAGGAAGACTGGATTACTCATATTTCTTAAGGAAGATCTTGTTTGTACCTTATTTAAAGGTCCATATATTATTAGATCCTTTGGGTGTGATTTAGCATATTTCCATTCTTTAGGAAGATCATAGTTAACAAATTCATTAACAACATTCTTTTTATGTTCATTTCCTTCATTCATTTCTTTATTAATATTTTCACAAGAAAATTTATCCAAATCACCATAAATATTATCCATGTCATCACTTGAACAAATATAAGGCAATGAAATATCAAAAGCAACATGAATAGATTCTTCCATAACCAAGGTTCTCTGATAAAAAACTCTCTAAGCTTTAATGGTTAAAGAATAACCCATAAAAATACATTCATCACTTTTAGTGTCAAATTGAGCTAGTTGATCCTTTCCATTGTTCAAGATGTAACATTTAGTGCCAAAAGAATGAAAATAAGAGATGTTAGGTCTTTTTCCTTTCCAAAGCTTGTGGAGGTTTTCTTAAGAATCGGTCTTATGAAAACTCTATTAGATATATAGCATGCAATGTTAACAGCATCAGCCCAAAAGTATTTAGGTAGATTATTTTCACAAAACATTGTTCTAGCCATTTCAATTAAAGTTCTATTTTTCCTTTCAGCTACACCATTTTGTTGTGGTGTTCTAAGTGTTGAAAAGATATGTTTAATTCCAATTTACTACGAAAATCATCTATTTCATGATTTTCAAATTTCCCCCATGATCAATTTGGATAATCACAATATTAAGACTTTTTTTTTTGGACTTTCTTCCAATATCTAAAATACATTGTTTGTTTCCTCTTTATATGCTAGAAAGAAAATCCATGTATATCTAGGGAAGTCATCAATAATAACCAAAATATTTTTTTGCTTCCCACACTTAAAGTTTTAGTAGACTAAATAAGTCTCTATGCAATAGTTCTAATGGCCTTGAAGTGGAAACAACATCCTTAAACTTAAAGGAAGTCTTCATTTGCTTTCCTTGTTAATATGATTGACAAATCTTGTCCTTTTGAAAATTTATTTTTGATAATCCTTTGACAAGATTCTTTTTAATAAGTTTTAAAATTACATCCATGCTAGCATGTTTTAATTTTATGTGTCATAGCCAACTATTGTCATTTTGAGAGTAAAGACAGGTTTTATTTGAAGATTTGAAATCATCTAGATTAATTTTGAAACGTTTCTTTTTCTATACCCTTCAAAATAAGTGTAATTATTGTCAACACTTTCAATAGAACATTTATTGGCAAGAAATGTTACTTTAAAGCCATTATCACATAATTAGCTGACACTAAGTAAATTATGCTTTAAACCACTAACTAGAAGCACATTCTTAATAATTAAATCTCTATTTACTAGAATGTTACTTTTATCAAGAATAATTAACTTGTAATTGTCTCCGAAGGTGACACTTCCTTGATCTTTCAAGACTAAAGTTGTAAACTTGGATGCATCTCTGGTCATTTGTCTAGAGTAGCCACTATCAAAACACCATTTGTTGTTTGCACTTAAAGATTCCTACAAAACAGGGGATTATTTCTTTGGTACCATTTGAGTTTAGGTCTATTTTGATTAGGTATAATAAGGATTTCTCTCTCAAGAACCCAAACTAACTTGCTTCTATGATTAAAATACATCGTTCTTCTTATTGCACAATTGTGTCCAATATGATCGATTTTGCCACAATAGTTGTAGGTTCCGTAAGTGGCTCTCACAAATCGAGTTTTATAGGGCTTGTAACTACTTTCTTTGTCATAGCCAATTCCATATTTATTTGAATCACACATTTGACTTCCAAGAAGTGTGTTCAAGTTCTTTTTCCCTTTGGTGAACTTGGCTATGGTTGCTTTTGAATCATCTAAGCTAGCTTTTAGTACGATATTTTCATTTCTTAGTTCCTTTAGCTCCTTTAAGCATGCATTGTTGCAATTATTTGTATGATTATCACCTTTTAAAGTCTTATTTTCTATGTCTAACAAATGAACTTCAATTTTCAATTTCTCATTTTCTTTACTTAACTTGTCATTTTCAAGTTTCAAATAATTATATTTCTCATTTAAGTTTTCATTTTCATCCTTCAAATTATTTTATTCTCTTTTAAACACATCCATCTCATTGCCTACTTTGGACATCATATCTATGAACACTTGATTTTTCTTTTGTAGTTGCACTACTTCTTTACATAGGTCATTATACATGGAGGCTAATTCATCATAGGAAGGAGAAGATGGAGAAGTTAGCTCATCATGCAATGCCATAAAGCACATATTTTCATTCGAGTCACTTAAGTTGTCATCACTCCAAGTGGTGATGAGAGCTTCCTTCTTGGATCCCTTAAATGCTTTCTTAAGCATTAGACAATATTGCTAGATATATCTGGCTTATGACATTTGAAACAAGTGAGCACATCATTCTTTTGATTTTTATATTCTGAAAGGCAACTATCATCATCCTTTCTTTTTATCTTGTTGTTGAACTTCTTGAACTTTTTGGCTATTAAGGCAAGCTCCTCCTCCTCCTCCTCCTCATCATCATCATCTTCTCCATAACTAGAATCATAACTTATAGCCTTCAAAGCAATGGCCTTTTTACTCAATTCCTCTCCTTACTTTTTAATCAGCTCATGTTTTTTGAATGCTCCAAGGAGTTTCTCTTTGCTCATAGTACTTAAATGTCTTTCTTCTTCAACAGCAATTCTCTTAACCTCGCAATCCTTGGATAGAGACTTGAGTAGTTTAAAATTGATTTCCACATTAATAAAATTCTTTTCGAGCACACTTAAGGGATTTATGATGTTGATGAATCTATTATGCATGTCATTTATTGATTCATTTGGAAGCATTTTGAAAATTTCAAATTGTCCACATACGAGACTTATTTTTGTATATGTTACTCTTGAAGTTCCTTCATAAGTCTTTTCTAATTCATCTCATATATCTTTAGTAGATTTATATGTACAAATTCTATTGAAATCACTTTCATTTAACCTACAATGCAAAATGCTCATAGCTATTTCATTTAGATCTAATCTTTTCCAATCTTCTTCATTGTGATCTCTTCCTTCTTTTCCTTCAATAGTGAAAGGCCCATTTTCTATTACATTCTATATTAGTCTATTTTATGCTTTTGGAAAGATTTTCATTCTATATTTCCAATAGAGGTAATTTCCCCCACTTAGAAGTGGTGGCCTATTGATAGTTTATCCTTCTAGAAACTTTAGTGCATTCGATGCTATGATCTTTACTGTAAATATGATTAAGTACAAGAAAACTAGAGACCAATCTCTAATGTGAAATGTAAACACACTATAGAATATTCAGAAGAGGGAAGGGAAGGGGAGGGCTTGAGTATTTGACCTAAAATGCGCAAATAATGAATTTTTGTGCGGTGGATCAAATTAAACTTTGATAACAATAGATATGACAATAATGAAGTACTATAAGAAATATAAAAAAGACAAGGAAAGAAGATTAAAGCTTGGATATAACGTAGAGTTCGACTCGCTTCCTAATCTCCACGATTACACAAATCGCCTCCAACAACTGACTTAACACACTTCATTTATTCCAAACACAAAAGCTCAAATAGAGCAGTGCACAAATTACAACATTCAAAAATAAATAATTTCCTCTCTTTTATAGTGCTTTCTTATAGATCACAAATATAAGAATAGAGCACTAATTTTAATTTTCTCTCTCTTTACAAACTTCACAAAATAATGAATAAGAGCATAAGAATTATGAGAGGATTTTTAGTCCGTTTGTTTGCAAATGAAAGCTCTTCAAAACTTGTTTGAATCTCCTAAGGAATGCGTGTTTATGATCTTCAAAAGTTCAAATGTCTACTAGAGATAACGTTTGAGAGACAACAAGTAAAATGCGTGTAATGGTCACTTTTATGATCCACCGGCTCACCGGTCCAAAATGGGTGCCTAGATTAGACTTGTCATGCCCTTGAAAATTGAAGAAGCGTACCTTGGGTTGCCTCTTCAATCAAGGCTGTGCTTTCTTGTCTTGTACTGGCTTTATAACATTAAAGCAAAGCACACACATACACATAACATAGATTCCTTGACAATAAATTTGTTTATGTAGATTATCAATCTTAACCATGTAAAGTGTGTTTATAAAAAGACTTATATAATTTTTGCTTTCATCAAAATCACATGTAGAATAAATTAGTTTAACAAAATGACCATTACAAAAATATGATACTAAAATTATTAGTATTATTTAATGGAAATAATGAATAAAAATAAGTTTTGAGTTTTAATAATTACTTTTGGGCCTAAATACTAAAATAGTATCCAAATTGACTAAATAACTATAGATGAGCTTCAATAATTAAACTTAACATAGAAGCATAGCTTTAGGATCAATAATTTGATTTCTAACCATTTATGCCTATTTATACTTAAATGTACCAAATTGAATCCCATCAACAATTCCTTAGTCGATTAGGGCCTAGATTTTACAAAATAAAGCCTATACTTAACCTTTGCGTCATGGACTTAAATTCCATGATATGGGCCCAACATCCTTACCTATTCTAATTGAGCCTAATTCTAAAATATTTAAATCTATTATCAATTCTAGGTATTGAAATACCTAATTTGGCTTAAATTTCTTCCATGGGCCTAAAAGCCTTGAAAATACCCTTAATGAGCCTAAATGGGAATAAGAATCCTGAATAGTTAATTTAGGATCAAATGAAATTTTAATTGGGCTTCAACATAATTCTTAGGTCTAATATCTAATATTATTCTAATTGGATCTAAATTCAAAATAAAGCCCACTTCCACCTATTTTAATAGCTATATTCCTTAATAGGCTCAATTCCTAAACCTTAAGCTTATTACCCTAAAAAGTGAAACACTTAGAGCATTTCTTTTTGGGCCTAAGCTAGGATCCCTAAGACCTAATGCATCTAGATAATAAATTTAGTTCCTAAATCCAGTAGGCTTACTCCGAATCATCTAAGTCCAACCACCCTAAATGGACTTAATTATAACTTAAGGCCTTATATCATATAAGTCCTTGCATTAATTGATTAATCAATATGATTTAAATAATTAGTTTGTATACCTTACTCTTATACAAATCAATCTTCCTTGAACAGATATTCATTGACCTATTATCTTTCATATGATCCTTTATCATCTATCAATTCGATATCAGGTACACAATGAATCGTGTATTGTTTGTCTAGGAGAGGCATCATAAATGATCTAAAACTTAAAGACGGGTCATAATTGATTGTTGCTTATGCTTGTGTCATTTAATCTGGTTCGAGGAGCGAAAAGCTTGCAATCTTATTCCATTACGGTAATTGATGCTTAGGCTACCGTTGGTGGTTCGACAAGTAACTAATAGGGCAAATAGTATTACGATAACATCTATTTAGACTCAGAGAAAGTAAAGCAATCTTATTTACGTTTATGGGACTGGTTGTATCAAATTGTAGTATAGACTAAGATAAGTAGAGATATGTAATGGCTATAAACCCTAAACAAGGCCATTACTTTGATAGAGATAGGATATATAAGTATTCGAGCTATTTATATCAATTCCTGAGTAGTTGTTACTACTTAAGACCCTACGTTCCCAGCGTGTTGTCAAAATATAAGTGCTTCTATGTTGTTTGAATTACATTAAATAATAATCTTAAACCGTTTGTTGTTGCATTACATATAGTCTAGGTGTATATGTTGTATCATCTATGACTACATTATTATGTACTAAGCTTTAGCTCATTCCTTTATATTTTAGGTGTTAGTGATTTTGACTTCAATAGCTATGCGTATCATGGGTTTACGATGGATTAATACAAGCTTGGTAAGCTGAGTAGCTAGGAATGCGCAATTATGTGTTTTTCTTTAGTAAAAGTTATGGTTATCTTTTCAAACTTGTGTTTTTTTTTTTCTTTCGAGGGCTTGATTTATATCCATCGTTGTAAAAGCCTTTATTGAATACCTTGTATTACTATTTATCTATCATTGATACTTTCATCTTTTCCACTGCTTAACTAAATATTTTCAAAACTTGATTAAATGATTTCAGAATCTAAAATTGGATAGCAAATAATCATGATAAACAAATAGTTTATGGCAGCATTAACATTAAGTGTTATACATGGTGGAACTAAACACGTCTTAATCCTATTCGGGGTGTAACATTTGGAGCTCTTGTTCCATCTCTTCTCACTCTTTTAGGAGTTTTGATACCCCTATGTTCTTAGGATTTAATGTATTGGTTTTTTTTTTCCTATTGTTGTCTTCCATTTGTATATCCCAATTAATGGTTACTGCTATGATAATATATATTGTTTTGATTCTGTTTTTTCCTCTATTTACTTGTGGAAGTATGTTAATGGTTGTATTGTAGGTATGCACAATAAAAAATATTGAATGATAATACTTAGATAACCTGTCCATTACCACCAAAATAACTATTTAGCCCTTTGAATAAAGAAGACTTGGGATAAAATCCCTGGCAACATATTCCTATATTCTTGACGAATTGGTAATGGGGCTAATAAACCTATTGGTGCCTTGGTAATATATTTAACCTATTGACGTATATAACAACTTTAGAAAAAAATTCTCAATCTGTAAGCACATTCCTTTCTAATAAAATTGACCAAAAATACGTCTTAGAGCCTTTATGATACCAAATGATCAGCCATAGGTGATGCATAAAATTCAGCCAAGTTTTTGGGATCAAAGAAGACTTTAGCACCAAAAATAATTTGTTCTTATAGAGCAACAATTCATTATTAATTTCAATCTTCTGCTCCTTCAGTTTCCTAGCTTTTAAATCATCCCATAATTTGTTTGAAAGCTGGTAATGTAACATATTCCCCTGTAAGATCATCAACATATACAAAAAACTGGCATAGATAGTGCTAGAAGTTAGGAATCCTCATACTGTCTGGACAATCCATCTATCATATCTCTCTATTGCACTATTGTTTGCAATTTCATAATCATACCCTAACAATTTAGTGGCATAATGTTATTTGAGGGTTTGAATTACTTGTGAAAATAATTCTTTTAAACCTTCATGATCTATCTTAATTGTGAAATGGTTGCCCAACAAGTACTAATGCCATTTCCGAACCATTTCCACTACAACATACAATTCCGGATATAAGTGGAAGCTTTCCTCAAGTGTAGAGGAAGTTTCTTACTAAAATATGCAACATGATGTCCTTATTGTAACAATATGACCCCTATTCAACCCCTAGATCATATATTTCAATGTTAAATGGTTGTATGAAATCTAGTAACGCTAACAATGGTGCTTTAACTAAAGGTTGTTTCAACTTGAGAAATGCTTCATCCACTTCCTTAGTCTACTAAAATCCTTCAATCTTTAATATATCTGTGAGTAGAGTAGCTATCATAGCATATCCTTTAATGAACTTTTGATAATAGTCAGAAAGTCCCAAAAATGCTCACAATTGCTTAACATTTGTGGGAGTCACCCAATTTGCTACTGCATCTACTTTAGAAGTATCAAGTTTTACTTCATTTAAAGAGACCACATGCCTTATACTCTATCATCATTTGTGCAAATGAGAATTTACTCTCCTTTAGATAAAAGTAATTGTCTAATAAAGTTTGTAGAACCACTTTCAAATGCTCTAAATGATCCTCCATTGTCTCACTATATGTGAGAATGTCATCAAAGAATATGATGACTAATTTTCTCAAGTAAGGTTGAAACATAGTGTTCATCATCGCTTGAAAAGTTGATGAGGCATTACTCAACTTGAACAACATGAATAAAAATCCACAATACCCTTCATAGAATCTAAATGCTATCTTTTTACATACCTTGGATCCTTACGGATTTGATGGTATCTTGCCCTCATATCTAGCTTTGAAAATAATGAGGTATCTCTCAATTCATCAATGAGTTCATCCACAGTAAGAAGGGGAAAATTATCTCTTACGGTCACTTAATTGAATGCCCTATAATCAATACAAAAATGCCCCGTCTTTGTTCTTCATAAGTAAAACTAGTGAAGAGAAGGCATTTGTGCTTCGTTGTATTACTCCTTGAGACAACATATCATGCACTTGCTTTTCAATTTCATTCTTTTAGAAATGTAGGTAGTGATAAAATTTAACATTGATTGGGGTAGTATTAAGGAGTACATGAATATGATGCTGAATATTGTGTAATGGAGGCAAAGACAAGGGTTCCTCAAAGACTTTTGAAAATCTGTCCAATAATGTTTTAACAGCATCACTGCTGGTGGTATTTAATGAAGTGTGTTCTTTTACCTTCTGAGCCACTATATGATAAAATGTTGCTATGGCATCAGTATGTACCAATCTATGCAATTGATGGTGTGATATTTCCTAAGTCTTGTCAAATGTATCCCCCACTAATAAAATGACTTTGCCTCTATATAAAAATTACATTATCAACTTTGAATAATTCATGTTGACTAACCCCAACTTCTTCAACCATTGAATGTCTAATACAACTCTAGAGCCCTATATGGCCAACACATAAAAAGATTTTCCAATTCCCATGATAGAATATTTAATTTAAAATCCTCACACACATAACATAACAAATTGTAAATCCATTGCCTATCATTATTGAAAATAATGGTGTTGGTTGAACTATTAAACTTAAATGATTAACAAATCTAGTTTCCACAAAATTATGTATGCTACCAGTATCAATCAATATTGAAACCTCTCGACCATTTATGGAGCCTTGGAAATTCAACGTTTTAGGCACTAAACTACCTACAAGAGCATGGTAACTAATAAACTTGTCTCAACAATATCATTATCCGTAAGTCCATCTAGTCCCTGGTCCAACAATCCATCAGAGTCACCATCCAAGTCTTGTAATAACAATAAAATCTTGGATTTACATTTATGATTCTTGTGATATTTTTCATCACAATTATAGTAAAGCCCTTGCTCTCTACTTGCTAACGTCTCTATTGATGTTGATTTCTTTTTATAGGTAAGGTTTGTTTTGGATTTTGGGATGTGTTTAGGTTAATGTTTGAATTGGAAGTGTTTGGGTTTGTGTGTGTTGATGACTGAGCACATGGTTTTGAAAATTATAAAGGTTGAAATGGTTTTTAAAAAGAGTGAGATGATAATGTGTATGCTTTTGAAAAGGAAAACCGGTCATTATACTTACTCCCCTGCATCTTGGTAAGCCAAATAGCTTTCATGAGATCAAGTGGTTTAGCAATTTGAACTTCTCATTTTATATAGGGTTTAAGCTCGATATAAAACCGTTTAAGTAGAAAAGATTTAGGTAAGCGATAATTCTTTTAACAATGCTTCAAATTGAGTTTGATATTCATTTATTATTCTAACTTGTGTAACTTTTGATAAGGTACCTCGAATATCCTCATACTTTGATGGACCAAAGTGGATTTCAATTGATCTTTTGAAATATATCCAAGAACTGAGCTGCTTGTTGTTGAACATGCATTTGTACCAGTCTAGGGCTCTATCTTCCATAGTAAATGATGCTATTGTGATCCTTTGCCCATCAGGAATAGCATGAAAATAAAAATAAAAAATTAAAAAAAAAACTTATCAGCTTTAAAGATCCATCCTAAAGCATCCTTGCCTATAAACTTTAAAATCTCTAACTTGATTCCTTCAATAGATTCTAGGCCTTACTTCCTCTAGAAATAGAAGATGATGAACCTAATGTTTGATTTATATGTTGATTGATGTGATCTATGAGTGTCTAATTCTAATTGCCTAATTGAAAGTTCTTTGACAATTCTTCAAATTTCCTATCCATTTCAGTTCTTAAGGCTTGTAGAAGTAAAGCTTGCAACTGATTCGCTAACTCAACAAACTAATTTTCCATTACTCCTGACCTTGTTGATGGAGCCATAGAACAAAAGCATCAAAATTTGTTGTAAAGCCTACTTAAATTCAGCTAACATAATAACCCTATTATAAAAGTAGAGTTTCCCTTTCAAGAACATTCTTTGCCTCTCTTCTTTGTGTAAATTCTCTATTATGACCCTAGCTACTCGTTTAATGTTCTATATGATGACACTAACTATGATTTTGTTTGATGTTTGCAGGTAATATCAAGACACTTCTTGATCTTGTTCAAGTCAGATCCTACTCCAGTACCAAGAGGCACTCCTAATTTTTAGGGGATAAAATGATGTACCCCTTTTTATTCTTTGCTTTCTTTTTATTCCATCCATGCTCAGTACATTTTGTTATAGGAATAGTTACAACTATCTCTAACTACTTTTGTTTTTGCTAGTTACAATTTGTTACAGTTATTATGTAATGTTTATAACCTTAGCTAATTATTATGTAACTATGTATAATAATCTGCCAACCAAACTGGTTGTTTTCTTGTCATATGTTGTTGATTGGTAGCATACAATAATTTTTTTTTTCTAATACCTTAAATTTTTTTTTTTTATCACATGCTATCTTAGAGAACTTTCAATTTTACAATTCATATTAGAACAACAATTTAAAAGCAATGATGGAAGCAAGTTTTCATTTTGGTCATAGAAAATGGAAACATAGAATGCCACTTGATATTTTTGCCAAGTGAATCTCCTTTTCACCATATTTTCATCCTTTTCTTTTGAACATTTTTATATAACATTTATTGCTAGGAAAAAATCCCTAATAACCTAGAAACAATCATAATGATTTTTTCCTCTTGCTTGTAGTGATCACAAAACAATAAGCAAAAATTACAAAATAAAAATAACAATACTAGGATTTTGCGTGGAAAACCCCAATTGAAGAAAAACCATGGGATCCCCGTACAATAATTCTTTCACTATTAACAATAATGGAATTACATAGATTCTCTTCACTAGATAACACTAATGGATCACAATCTTCACCACAACGGAGGAATTCAATAACAATAGCAGCAATAGGCCACACTTTCTCTAGAGTCTCTCTCTAGGTTTTCCTAGATACCAAAGTGATCCCTTAAGATCAAATAAGAAGTATTTATATGAACCTACAAAGGAAAAGCATGCATTGTACTTAAGCTAGTATGAAAAAATAAAGGCTGGCAGCTTTGGGAACTTCGGCGATTCAATGCCAGCTAAAGGCCAGCGATCTTTAAGCGTATAGTGGCAGCATATCTATATAGGTCGGCAGCTCTGATGCTGCCTTGCCCAACCACAGCTCTCAGAAATAATTTCTCAATTCAAGGCTGGCGTTTATCATCTAAGGCTAGTAGCCTTGATCCTCCAGTGGCCAGCGTACAGTGTTTCCATCTTCTTTATATGCAAAAAACTCCTTACTTTTCAAGTCTTATTCTAAAAATATGTAATATATTTAGGATTTTCTTGGTTATAGACTCATATGGGTTGTACCCATAACCCAGTAATACTAGTAATAGTTTATATCAAAGTGCTATATTTTTCCATTAAAAAGCCTCAATGGACTTCGGGTAGGTGGAATTGAAATTTTCTTTAAAATGAAAATTATTATAAATGGAATATCCTTCGGAATTTATTGACAAAACAGGTAGACAGAAGTGGAAAGGGGGAAACAATAGTTAGTTGAAGGAAGGAAAAATGCGAAAGACTTCTTGGGTTATTATTGAATACATATTTTAACAGGAAGTGTGATGACACATATGCCTTTGATGCCTGACAACTTTTTAAAATTGCAGATGTTTTACAGTGTTAAGATATCTAGGTATTTGGGAAAATCATTGGCATTTGCGGATATAAATTTAGGAATCCATTTATAATTAATTTTGTTAAATTTTCTTAGGTTTATTGAGATGAATTTGTATACTGTAATGGGTTAGTCATATTATGATAAGCAGTAACTTTTTTCCGATTACAATAATTTTGATTGGATGGTAGTAGAATG
This sequence comes from Combretum micranthum, assembly GCA_024138025.1. Classification (NCBI taxonomy): domain Eukaryota; kingdom Viridiplantae; phylum Streptophyta; class Magnoliopsida; order Myrtales; family Combretaceae; genus Combretum; species Combretum micranthum. The sequence continues at coordinate 556,941 of JAMXBD010000001.1, forward strand.
CTTTATACATAAACGAGTCCTATGTATATCAGACTGTTCAAAAGATATCAAAATGTAAGCTATATATAATATATATGTACATATATACATATTAACTAATGGATCTCATTCTTATGATTCTACTCGGGTAAACCATCTACCTCTGACCCTTAATTTTATACACAAAATCAAAGTCAAGACGCACTATTGCTAATTTAACCATATATGTGCGTGTGTTTTGGGGGGGGGGTGGTGTTAGAAATGGTTTTTTTTTAGCTAAAATCTATTTTTATTTTATGGTTAATATTGTGAATAGTATTTAATTTTGGCAAAACATTTAATTAGATATTTAAATTTTAAAATTAATCAACTGAATATTTTAAAAAAAAATTAATGCATACTAATAGTATCTCCTTCAAATTGGCTAACATCGTTATTCTATACGATATTTTTAATCATTATGATAGAGGTACCATTGGTGTATGCAAAAAGTTTATTTAAGTTATAAATTGATTAATTTTAAAGTTTTTATGCTAAACTAATTAGTTTCAAAATTCAGTTATCTAATTATATATTTTACTAAAATTCATGTATGATTTGCGATATTTACCATTTATTTAATAGTACTTAAACTATTCAAATAGTGCAACAATTTAATTTTAGGTTCATGATATTTAGCTCAATCTTAAACCAACGGGAGGAAGAATCGTTGATGCGGAAGAATAAATAAAAGAAGTAATCACTATGAGAAAACTAAGCTTTAAAGACATAAATTTTTCGATGTAAAATGGATAAATAAAGTTATATTTCTACTAATAGAATAAATGATGATGGTTTTTACAACATAAATTTTCGTTTAAAGATATAATTTTTATCTTTAAAGTCTAGTTTTCCTGTACTGAACCCAAAACATTTGTTTACTATTTTTTGAACAGTATAGAAATTTCAATTGTAAATAAATTATTAATGTTTCAACAAACCTAAAATTTGAATTCTAACGTGCAACACCTAGATCCTTATTATATGTATGTTGCGATTGGGTTCAATCAGTTCCTCCGCTAAGCATAATCTATCAAAATTTATGTTGGATACTAAAATTTTATATAATCTGGCAAAGGAAAGGGCATTACGGAAAAAGAAATTAAAAAAAAAATGCAATTCAAAGAAAATTAAAAAAAAAAATCAGATTTTTGAGTTTTTACTATATAATCCCAACGAAGATGCAGTTGAAATCATGTCCTTTCAATCTCTAACAAAGACAAGATTTCAACTTGGTAATAAATCATGTTTTGTTGACACGAATTTTTTTTTTTCCATGTTCCTCTCAAATTTTTAATATCGGAAATCTTTGCAATCTAGCACTTGAAATCGTACTTCAAAAACACATTTTCGTAACAAGTTAAAATCATGTTTTGAAAATGCACTGCCATAACTTGCGCAATATAGAAAAATTTCTGATTTCGGGTTTTTTTTCATTAAAAACTATTTTTTAATTTTATTTTCCTCAAAACGAACGCAAAATCTTCATATAATTCTTTTATGTCATATTCAACATTTTATGTTACAATTCTTTTTTTAGGTTAAATAAAAAATTCTATAAAAATGATGGATACATACGTTCTAACATAATAAGTAAAAATTTAAAGTTTTATTGATTATGTTATAACCAATTAGAGCATCCCGATTGGGAGCTGCTTGACACATGTCCCTATACTAAGAACCTCACTTTTTGATGTCCTTAATAATGTGAGAATTTTTTTAACCTTTTGGGTGTTATGCCAAAGATTCCAAAAAGTCGTTTTATTTTTTTATTAAATTAAGTGTATTATGTAAAATTATATGAGACTCATAAAATCTAAAGAGATGTGAAGGAGTTCACGTAAAGAAACTTACATATAATGTAATAGCTATGTTTTTATTCTCGATATCGTATTATATATGAATGATTATAATTGCATATTAAAATAAATAAATAACATGTTTTACATATAGATTAAGCTAGTGTAATTTAATGTATGTGTTTGAGTAGTATAGAATAATTATGTTTGCATTAGTATAATAAATACTTAATATTGATTTACATATTGATGTTGTATATGAAATGAGTAATATTAGACTTAAATGTATATTTCAAGTGTTGTGTGTAGTAGATTTTCTTTTTGGAACCCAAAAAGCTAGCCAAATGCCTTTGTTCTACTTAAATTAATAATCTTAATTAAGCCTAACTAAAAAGCAACTTTATAACTTTATTTGGACTGCCTTAAAAGTCGAATTTAGATAAATATTAAGCCAAAAATATCCCTATTTTCGTCCAAAATTAGACCACTATCAAAACAACCTCCTAAACAAACACAAAACTCATTACTTTCTCTTCCAAAGCTATCCCAACTTCAACAGCAAGACCCACATCTAAATTCTTACAAGTTGGCCACCAAAAGACCCTTCTAAAGCCTTGCAAACCAAGCTAAAAGATTTGAGGTGAGTTTAAGTTACATTTGATGCAATTTTCATAGTGTAGAGTTTGTTAAATGTGATTTAGATATGTATATATGTATTGGTGATGTGTTGATGAAGGTTTGGGCTGCCAATGAAGTATAATATATGCATATTTAGTAGTTAAAGTGTGTTGATGAAAATGGAATGATGTATGAGTAGTGTAGTAAGGGTTAAGTGAAGTTGAGCTGGTTGAAAGTTGTGTTGAATATTGTTTTATGAGTTTTGAAGTGTGGGAGTAACGTTAGAAGTGTTTGGTTTGTGTTGAAGTTAAGTAGAATTTCCAAAAGTTTCATAAAAAAGAGTATGAAAAACAGGGGAGTTCGTGTAAGTTATTAAGAAGCAAAATCACGGGCGTGATTCAAGTCTTGGTAGGCTCGGGTTGGACAAATTTCATGAATCATGGTCGTGATCCATCCCTTGGTAGCCTCGTGTTGGTCATAAACTTTGAAACTCAAAAATCACGGCCGTGATTCTTAGCTCAAAAACTATTTTATGACAGTGTTCCAAAAATCATGGTCGTAACTCGTGTTTTTCCTAAAGTAATACTATTTTTTATTTTAATCATAACTTTTTCATACGACCTCCGATTGAGGTGATTCAAGTTGCATTGGAAAGCTTAAAAAGAGATATATAACTTTTATTTTTTGAGTTTTTACAAATTTCAAAAGTATAAATGCTTAAATTCCACTTTTTTTCAGCTGCTATAATTTTTCCAAACAAAGTTTAAAACTTGTTTTGTTTGTTGAATGTGTGTTTGCTTAGGAAATGGGTCTTTTTGGACTAAAATGAGATAAATTAATGATATTTGAGTTGTGATGATGATTGAGTGATATAATTAAGAATAATTTAATTATATTTGTAAATTTAACACATAATTGAATTTCCATGGATGTTAAGATAAATCTAGTTATATTGTATATATAGGTTGAAGTTAAAATGATGATTTTATGAGCTTGCATGATTTTGATAAATGTATAAATGATATGTTACGACTATGTATAAGTTATATTTGAAGTCTTAAGTATTAAGTTTAAGATTTGATATGCTTTAAGTGTAATTCCAAGTATATAATGTTGATTTGAATTTGGATTATCTTCTGAAGGATTTTCGAGGTTCTATTTGGATTTCCTACATAAGGTACACAGTAACATGTTTGTCCTTTACTTAGAATAGCCATATATTTAACCAACTCTAATATAGAAAAACCTAAACTTTGTTTGAATTGGATGTCTCTTACGTTGTTTAAATCTGTATCTGGCCTAGATGGCAGATCGGTATCCGATTCGGGGAGCAGTACCTTGCTCAGATTGGGGACACGGTACTTTAGGAGCTTAGGCCACCCTTGTCTTTTGATAAGACTTTCCTAAGTGGTACGCCGAGTAACTGATGGGGAATATGATATCAACGTTACATTTGCTTAAGCTTAGAATAAAATAATATGATTTAGTTCAAATGTTTATGGGAACAGTTGGACTAGGTGAGATTATGGACTAAGATAAGTGAAGTTATGTAATGGCTGTTAACCCTAGATGAGATTATTTTCTCTTTTATGGATATATAATCTAGGAGATATAAGTATCTGAGCTGCTTATATCAACCCCCTAAGCATCGTGATTGTTACTCAGGACCCCAGATATCCTTGTTGTTCAGAGCTTGAATACTCTAGTGGTGTTTAACTAATTAAAGATTATCTAATAATCGAGTGATTATCATATTGCATTATAGTTTAAGATCGTGTGTGCCATTACACATTTGTTTTTGTTACTCGTGTACTCGGCCTCTAGCTCATATTTTTATCTTTTCAGGTATGGAAGACGAGTTCTATACAGGCAAGGAATATGGATCGGATTTTGATGAGTTCTAACATGATTGGGAGGAGTAGAGACGGCCTTGACTTTAATAGAACCCTTATGTAATAGAATAGCTATATGTACATATATGTTCTGAAAACCTGTATATTAGTTAATAGGATTTTTGTTATCTTTTGATATATTTTGTAAATGGCTTATTTACGAGCCGTGTTTGTAATGTATGTATATATATATATATATTATGGTTGTATTATATTTGGATCTTTTATTAAGTAATGAAGTTAAAAGTTGTATTTATGGAATGTTATATGTACTATTAGTAATAAAGTTTATTCTTATAAAACATTTGAGCAAATAACTATACAAATTGATCCTGGATTACAACCTTACATATAATACCACAAATTATATGTGGTTGTGGAACTGGGTTTGCCTATTTTAAATATAAGGGTAAATCTAGGTCCTTACAAATAAAGTGGCAAGGAACTCATGTGAGAAAACTTAGGGATAAAATGGTAAGGATATTTAGAAAAAAAATCCTTAAAATGTTTATGTGATACTTTAAGGACTTCGTATGCTCTTATAGAGTTTTTCATTATTAAATTTTATTTATTTTCATTTTCAATAAGTTCAAGGAACTCCATTTTAGATAGATCAATTCCTCAATTTAAATAAAAAAACAAAAAGAAAATGAAGATTATAATCATGTTAATGACCATTAATACTCTCATCATGAGACTATAAAAGTTGCCGAGAATTTAAATTATCGAACCTTTTGGAAACCTTTCATCACCTTAGTGATTGCTTACTTTTTCTTTTTTTTTTTTTTTTCATTTTTATCATTGTGATAGGAAAAGGGATTCGAATATGATATCTGTTACTAATGTTGTAAACGGGCCGATCTCTACTTACTTTATGCTAGGCTTGGGTTGAGCTCGATTAGTAAACGAGTTGAACTCAAGCTTAAAATAAAGCTTATTTATTTAAATGAGCTGAGCTTGGATTTTACTTCAGACTCTTGAATAGCCTTATTTGGTCTAGTGAACAGGATAGCGAGTAGGCTTATTAATAAGCTTGTTGGAAGATTTGTAAGTTTCATATTTATGGTATATTAATATATTGTTAAAATAATAAAAGCTAATTTTTATTTAATATACATGTATAGATATTAAGTGACTTTTATATATTATTTCTAGGCTAAAAAAAAAAAAGTGGAAAGTGGATCATCTAAACGAGCAAAGCTCGACTTTAAATTTTAGGCTCGATAAAAATTTGGTAAGCTCAATAAAAAGCTTGACTCAACTCAAGCTCGACTTAATTTGTAAATGAGTTGAGTTCGAGCTCGAAATAAAGCTTGTTAAGTTAAATAACTCAAGCTTAAGTATAGATTATAGACTCAATAAAAAACTTAACTCGAACTTAATAATTTTTAAATAAGCCAAACACGAACCTTCTTTGGATTAATTTGTTTGTATCCCTCTGTCTTTCTTTAAAATCAAGATAATGTTATTACACTATAAATTGCCTACTCCCAGTCCCAGTCCCTCCCTCGCATCCAATAAAGTATGATCAAGGGAAGATAATTTTGCATGATATTCCCATTGTCCATCTTTATCTGTCTGCTTTTTCTTTTTGCTTTTTAACTTTAACCATCGAATCTACCTTCATATACATCGTTTAGAACTTATTCGCACAATTCCAACATCACTAGATTCAACTCAACAAAAACAAAGAGAGACAAAGGAGAGAGAGAGAGAATGGGAGGCTTCCTATCAAACCTGATCGGGGACGGTGGCAGCGGCGATGAAAGCGAACACAATAGTTCGTCGTCCTCATCGCGCGTCAAAGCATTCCATTCGTCTGACAAGTGGCAACTCCACTTCAACGAGATCAAGGACGCCTCTCATCTCGTACTGTTCCTCCCCTTCTTCTCTCAAATTTGTTTAATGGATTTTTCATTTTCCTTAATTTTAATTTTATGATGATATTATAGGTGGTGATTGACTTTTCGGCATCATGGTGTGGGCCGTGCAAGTCCATCGAGCCAGCCGTCCGTTCCTTGGCTGAAAAATTCACCGATGTTGAATTTATCAAGCTTAACGTGGATAAGTTAGCAGTAAGTTTCATCCTTTCTCACCGATCACTGGTAGAAAATTAGCTTTTAAAAATAAAATTAAAAAAAAATAAAAAAAATATAGCTATGAATAAAATCAGGGATATTGATTTTTACGATGAAAATTTATATTTAGAAACAGAATTTTGTTTATAAAGTTCAATTTTCTTATGATGTTACTTGGTCGGTCTATACCATATTTTTCTTTTCAATTCACTCACACAGGTTTTTTCTTTTTTTTACCTCTTAAGAAAATAACAAACTAATGAGAATATCAAGACATATATATTCTTTTTTTTCAATATTAAATACTTAAAAAAGCATATAAAGTTGGATTTATTTAACTTTTATTTTATTCATTTTTATAAATGCCACCGTATTTTTACATACACCTAATTCATCACTAAACTTTCATTTTTCATTGCCATATACACTTTACCTTTTTTTTTTTTAACTAATCGACCAAATTCTTTAACTTTTAATGCTTATATGCTAAAAATAATGAAACCAAAGAGGCTTTATATCATTACTAGAGTTTTATGAAAATATACACCGTATAAATTATGACATAAAAAAAAAAGAAGAAGAAGTTGTAAATTCAAGTAAATTGGCTAGATTTACCATGAAAATTATGAAAGGTTTTTCAAATAAGAAGGCCTAAAGAATTGTGAGAATTGTAGGACTTTTAATGAATAAAAGTTCATTTAATTTGAATTTTTAGAGAGAGAAAAACATTTTTTTCCCTTGAAATGATACATAGACATCTTAAATAGAGCAAAGAACACATAAGTGTCACATGATTGAAAAGTCACCATAATGGTTCAATTATACTTTTTTGAAAAGTTCATGTGGTTAATTAAAATAAAAGTTCAATGATAAGTATGATATCTTTTTTAAATATAGTGGTGTTTGGTGGCATTAAATAATTCCAAACTTCAAGTGTAAAATTAGAAGAAGCCATAGAGTTTCAATAATAATTTTGACATTTAATAACTTTAAACTTCAAGCGTGAAAGAGGAAGAATATGTTATCCTATGGAAGCAAAAATTTTAATATCTTACCTTTAATTTGTATACTTTTACTAAAGTTAATAAATTTGATAAGTAAAAATTTAAAGAGTTAATACAAAATTTAGCGAATTCAACTTTCAAAGATAATTCAACAATCAAAAGTTCAACTGAGGGTGGCATTTAACAATTCTAAACTTAAGATGAAGAATTAAAAGAATAGATAGAGTAGGGATGGTAACTTTGACATTAAATAACTTCAAGTCTAAAGTGTAAAATTGGAAGAATGGGCAATGTTTCAATAGTAAAATTTGATTAAAACCTTTTTATTCTCCTATTCGAAATTTCATATAGTAGAATTTTTATGTCTAAGCTCAACTGAGAACCTAGACAACATCAGGGGTAACAAGAGAATCAACAAAGAAAAATGTATTTGTTACATACATCATCTACTTGTTTTGGCAACATATGGGTTATAGTGCTTGTTTCACTGGTTGTATTCTCTCTTTCTCTGACACACGCTCACATTTGTTGGCTTGATCATCTTTATGGGCAATTTAGGCCGTGGCGCGGGAGTTCAGTGTCGAAGCAATGCCTACATTTGTTTTGGTAAAGAAAGGAAAGGAAGTGGGTAGGATTGTTGGAGCAGACAAGGATGAGCTCGAGAATAAGGTTGAGAAGTACAGAGCAACAACAACCTAGACTGCGGTTGCTGTTGTTTCTATTGTTATCCTCTCCTTTGTGACAAAGGAGCTATTTGCAATGTGACACTCAGTGCATATGTATACTGATTTCTTCTTTTGAGCCATTTTTAAAATGGTAAAATTCTAATAAATACGTGGTGTGTAAGTATCAATAATTATATCTGAGATGCCACTATGACTTATGTTATATAATATCTTTTTTGGTTTATTTGAATAACTTTATTTGGTCCACTTTAATCCAAGTAAACTTTATTGATATCTCAACATGTTTAGATAGTTTGCCTATATATCTCTATATTTAACCCGTAAGATCTGTTTATGAGTAAAAAAATTATTTTTCATCTATATATATTCTTAACGAATAGCCTTATTAAAATAGACAATAATCAGATATCAAATCGATATCAAACCAACGAATCAAATATACTTTTACAATTAGGAGTCATGTATATAGCTACACCTAGATTTGTTAATGACAAGTCAAATATTATGAGACATCAACTTGAAAGGAAAAATTCAGCCAAGACGGAACTTGAAAGAAAAATATTTATAAAATATTTGCTGAAAACGGATAGGCTTTTCATCTATGAGTTTGAGATATTGAGATAACTACTCATGGTACCGGATTTTATGTTACATTGCCTATATAATAACGTATCATGTGTTATTTTATCATCATTTATAGGAAAGATATATAATAATTAAAATTAAATTAATAACACATAATATATTTTCATTTATTGGATAATATAATAACAAGTTAGGTGCAACAAACTTTCATCGGACTTACCAGAGTAGCTTCACAATTAGGTTGACAATCTTTAGCTTCATATTCCTAAAAGCAACTGCGATTGTAAGGGGGAGAATGATTGACGTGGAAGAATAAATAAAAGAAACCAACAACATTTGTTTAATATCTCTTAAAATGTTTAAAAATTCAATTGCAATTAATTTATTAATGTTTCAGCAAAACTAAAATTTGGTTCCTAATCTACAACATCTAGATCTTCATTTCATATGTTGGGATTTTGGGTTGAATTAGTCCACAAAAAGGTATAATATATCAAATTTTTATGATGAATGCCAACGTCATTATAATATACCATCTCTGTAGATTCTTTTGCTTTTAACTTTGGACATCGAATCAACCTTCATTTACATCATTCGGACTTGTTGCCATTCCATTCCGACTTCACTCAAAATGCCTTTTGTTGACAAGAATTAAATTCGTATTTGTGCGTGTTACAATACAAATATTAACGATTACATGCGTATCACATGACTATTGCGCTATACTTGACCTAAGTAAACAACACATACGAAAGTGATCGAGTGAAAAATGCATAGAGAAGAGGAGTGAATAGTTTCAGTAAGCTCTAACACGCGTATGACAGATGAAGGAGTTAAAAAGCATCAACCTCATTATGTATGATGAATCGATATCTACTCCTGATTAAGACAAGTGATTGATTCGCTAAGATGAAAATTCAGCAGCACGGCGATATTTGTCTTAGATTTTTCTTCTTTAAAGGAGGCTGGAACTAGTGATATTTATAGAAATTCTAGTTGTCAATGTCGTCCATCAGATGAGATGAATGATCAATGGCTAGGATCAGTCCCTTCCATAATGGACAAAAAAGTAGACACCCTTATGAGCTTAGATCCATTCAGGCTTTTATTTGTAATGTGTGTTTAAGATAATTTGAGAAAGGTTAAAATTGGATTGTCCAATTTTAACAGTCTCTACTTCAAGCCTACGCCAAAACTCTCTTAATCATCCTAAATGAGTTAGGCCTAATTTACATTAGTCTAAAGAGTTAAACTCAAATAAAAATTAGGCTTGAAACCTTTATAATTAAATTCAATCATCTACAGTATTCTACTCTTATTATGAGTTGAGAAAAGTACATTTTTAGTCCTTAATGTTTCACCATTTTTCTATTTAAGACATAATCCTTTATTTTTTTTTTTTTCTATTTGAGTCTTCAACACTTGCAAAAGTTAATAAATAAATCATTTTCTTAATATCTTTAACTTTTACGTTAGTTTTGGACAAGTAAGTCATTTCAATTGGTAAAAAATTATTAATTTAAAAAATAATATAAAAAAATTAAGATAACTTTAAAAAATTAAATATAATAAAAAAAACAACAAATTTTAAATTAAAAAGAAAATAAAGTAGGGATTATATGAAAAGGTATAACAAAAAAATATTTATTATTAAAAATATATATGCTTTAATAGGTAAATCTGATAAATATTTTGGCTTCCATCATATAAAAGTTTGGATTCTTGTTGCAACAACTAATGACAACGTAGTTGTTATTCTTTATATTTGGCTTATATAATTCACATTAGAACATCATTTAGGCACGTGAACTCATCCTAGCAACCAATAATTATCCAAACAAAAGATTTGACAAAGTCATTAATTATTAGCAAACACCCAGATTTCATCATGATTAAACTCCTGGTGTCTTTTTCATTATATATGTAAATCTAGGACAAATAAAAAACAAGGGTCTAGTAAATGCAAAAAATAATTTTTTGTCATATCCTACCAAATAATCTCCACTTCATTTTTTTTTATTTAAAAAATTCTTATTTTTTATTATATTTAATTATTTTTTAAAGGTATCTTAATTTGTTTATATTATTTTTTAAACTAATAATTTTTTACCAATCAAATGCACGTCCCGCCATTACATTCACCTGCCAGGTGGCGGCTCCACTTCAACACGATCAAGGAGGCCTCCATCTCCTACCGTTCCCCTCTATATCTGCTTTTTTTCCTTTTCCTTTTTCTTTTTTATGATTTCTTTAACATTTTTTATAATCATTTAGGTAGACGCATTTATCAAGAAGAATATATTTAACGGATGAAAATATAAATGTATATCTACTTTTAAAATTAAATGTCAACACTAAAGCATAACCTATGAAAGTTCTTTTTCTTTTTTTATTTTTTGCCATAAATGAAAATTCTTGTTGAATTAAATACAAGCAGCAGCCTAGCCAATGGAGGAAAAAAAAATCAAATGCAAAATCTTTAGATAATTCTTTTATGGAATACTCAACGTTTTATTTTACAATTTTTTTTGAGATTCAATAAAAAGATTCTATAAAAATTATGGAGAAAGTTCTAAACAAATCTTCCAAACTTTGAATAAGATGTAGATATGTATATCTTTTCAATTTACATGTAATAAATAATTTTTTTAAAGATAAATTAATTTAAAAGATTTTTTTTTCCAATTTAATAAAAGCACACTAAGATAAGGTGTATATGGTAATCATATCAATTGTCCCATGAAGGTGGCCAGTAGATGGGAGCTCTTTAATGACTTGCAGTTTGGATCCCTAAAAAGTTGGGTAAGATCATAAAATTTTTCTTTGTTTTGCGTTCAAATAAAAGTTTAAGATGTCCTTTTCAATTGTTAGGGTTATTTATCAATATGTCAAAATTTAATAAGGTACTTTGCAACATTTAAAAGTGTATATGGAGAGATTATTTGCATTTTTTTCTAAATAAATAATTGATATAAATGAAAAAATAAATAAAAATTAATAATCTCATTCCTTAGGATTAAGAGGAAAAAATAAATTTTTTCTAAAAAAAATTACACAAATTCTATTAGATAAAAAATAATATTAAAAATAGACAATTTGAACTTGTCTTTTGAAGAAACGAAGTAAAGGTGTATTTACTTTTAATTTTAATTTTAATACGATGTAGGTGGTGATTGATTTATCGACATCAAGGTGCGGGCCATGCAAGTATATTGGGATGGCCTTCCATGGCTTAGCTGAGAAATTCGCCGATGTTGAATTTGCCACCATCGACGCCAATAAGTTATCCGTAGGGACTTCCACGTTTTTTTTTTTTTTTTTTTTTTGAGAAAAAACTACAATAAAAAATACATGCCATGTATAATAATATTTAGGATAAAATGCAGGACACCATTTATAAGTTATACATGTTATACTGATATTTCTTATTTAGAAAATCCAACGCTATACCCTTAGTGAAAATGTAAACGCCATTATTTATCTTGTTTGGCAAATGACTTGAAAAAAAAAAAAAAAAGAAAAAAGGTAACTCACACACACACACACACACAGATATATACATATATATACCCCCAAAAGTTATACCCCTTTAAAATGGGCACACTTATAATCTCATGATATCAAGACCACTTGGATTCCTTATGATAAACGTCTCCCTTTTCTCTACACAATGCATGGAATTCGCCCACCAAGCTAAATCCTCATTGACCTTTGATATATCAAAAAATTGAAATTATTTATTTCTAAAGCTAATAAGCCTCCCAGATCCCATATATCGAACTTGTCCATTATAGACATGGAACATTCTCTATTATTCTGATAAATTGAGCCGCAAGCATGTATCGAACTTGATCCATATTTTTTTCTTCTTTCCTTGCCTGAACTTTCCAAGGTCTCACATTAAACTGTTATTCACATTCATCATAAAATCCATATATCTTGCTCATCGACTTTTTTTTTTTTTTTCAGTCTCATAAATTATTATCATTTTTTTAATGACGTTGCTAACGACCCAACTCAGCTTCAAGTTCCCTTCTTTTCTAAAGAAAAATCCATGATGTCTCTCTTTGTCTAAATATACATACGTATATGTATACAATACATACATGATCCTCTTCTCTTGTCTAACTTGGGAACGTAATCTTAGAACCAACTTGTTGATCTTGACATTCTTAATAACATTGGAGACCTTGATAATATTAATACTCTTGGTGACATTGATACTCTTGACAGTTCGGATGGTCTTGGTAATTTTCTTTTCCTAATATTATTGTATTCACTTGCCATGTATGCTTAAATCTCCTTCTTTATAAATCAATAGACAACCAATTATACAAGGACAAACTTGGTAGTGGTAAATGAGTATCTATAATAGTTGTCTAGCTATTGTTCCCACAATGGTTGTCTAGTTGCCACAATCATTATTCGGTGATAGTTGTCTAGCTATCACAAATGGTATTGATTGTCTAGCCATGCCAAATACACTTGTTGCCTTAGTTGGGTTTGATAACGATACCCCTATGATCTATCGCTTGCCAACACAAATTCCAAGAGCTTATTGGCATGACCTATGGCTTGCATTTTTTTTTTTAAACAACTCGTCATAGTTAGAAACCTTGTCCAATTTTTCTATTTTTTATTGCCATTTGATGTTGCATTCACATCAAAACTCATGCTTTTCTTTTTGTATTACAGGTAAGGTACCCAGTTGATCTCTTTCTCTTCCCCAAAGTAGTGGTGACAATATCCTCAGCTGTTATGCACCACTTCTAATAATGTTGTCTTTACTGCAAACCATTGTCACCTATTTAACTATCTTATCCATAGGTAAGGAGACTAAGAGATCCCATAACACTACTACTGCCAAGTGGAAGAACTTACGAGTTTGTTTAGATAGCCGAGCACCAAAGGTGCCTTCTCCTCGTAGTGTATGGCTAGATGGTATCATCACCAAGGGTTTCTTTTGGGAAAATATGAAGAGGGGTGATACAAAGCAGAGCCTTATCCTCAACAGAGAGTTTTCCTATAGGAGAAGTTTGTGTTGCATTTTAGGAATGAGAGGAAGAAGCTTCCCTTTTCACACACCCAATTCTTGTGTCTAAAGCAAAGGGTGGCTTGTTGGACTAATTGGATGAAATACATCATTGACAATCCAACATATGTTGAGAAACTACATAAGACAAGAGTTACCGTGCTATAGTCGTCACTTCTAAGCTACACTTCCTTTTGTGCAAACGACATGAAGCTTTAGAGGGAAAAATTCTTGCAAGGTGGAGCATTCAAACACATTCCTTTGTGAATATATAGGGAGAGATTACGCCAACTCTTGAAGATGTCTTTGTTTTTTCTGGTCTTTGTACCTTTAGGTGTATTGACATTGTTGTAGTTAATGCTTATGAACAAGAAAAGAGATTGCAACCTCTCTTAATGACCACTATAAGGTATGTCATTGCACCATCTCTTACTTGTTGTACATATGCTTTAGTTACCCCATTTTCCATCTAAACGCTTTGAGATCTTTTCTTTTATAGGTAACAACTAAAGATAATGTAATTCAAGTGCGAACCAAACGTGAGGTACAAGTGCCTAATGGATCTAGCTCTATCCCAGCTATTGCCCATCCTCGACCCCATTAGTATAGGAAAGGAAAACAACTTTATCCCAAGGATCATTCTATACCTCTTGTGACTAGTGGACAGTTCCATGGGCGCTTGTCTATAGATATTTAGAATGTTTCACCTCCACTTTCCCCAGTTTCTAACTTGCCACAATAAGATATTACAAGAAGTTATGACACAATGACAGTGTCATCAAGGGGAATTGTCACTTTCCATGGGTATAATATACCCTCTTCTCTTCTGCATTCATTGGAACAATTACATGAGATAGAAGGTGACATCTAGTCGGATTTATTATTCCTTAGTAGTAAACTAACCAATAATATTACGACGTTACTTGGTAGAGTTGCAAGACTCATGGATAGAGCATGGAAGTCTTTAATCAATAACCGAATTGGAGTTTTTCTAGTAAGTAGTGTTACCGCAAGGCGTGCCTTTAGAATTAAGCTAAGTAAGATAGAGCTCATTATTATTGAAGCTCAGAGGATACTAGATTGTCATGACATTATTGAGCGTCGAGATTGACTCAAGGCTAAGCTCAATGAAGTTGAACTTGAAATTGAAAGACAACTTGGAAGCAATGATCTTAACCTGACTGTAAAGTTAGTCATCAAGCCTTAAAGTAGTATTGCAATGCATTTTGTCTTTCCTTGTACACTTCATTTGATGATAATTTATATGTTTTAGAAGTACTTCACAAAATAAGATATCATTAACTTTATTATTCGGCCTTGCAATACCTTTGGATTTCTATTATAAGAGTATATTCATTTACATAATGTACTATGCACTTAGGATAAGACATACTCATTTAACTGCACTTACATGAAATAAGCAGGATAGTGTTAACCCCACTTCTAATGACTTGTTACTTGTTAGGTCTTTAAAAAGATGACATGCATTGGAGCAATGCTCTCACTTACAAGCAATAATATTATTAGCACTTAGAGTAGTTGATTGATCGCGCTTTGAGTAGCGATGGTATTATGTGCCTTATAGGCTTGACAACTAAGTAATCGAATTAAGTTTAGTCAAGAGGGCATTTCCCAATGCTTCATCATTCATAACATATTGGCAAAATAGTATTTTACACCATGTTTGGTGTGACATTATATTGTCATGCGCCTAGGAAACACTGCTTCCACCAGTCAGCATGTCGTAGTTGTATCATCGTGCACCTGGGAGACTATGCTCTTACTAAGTAATAGCAACGTATCAGAAACTATGGTTATAATTGATATGACCTCCTCTAAGTTGTTAAACATATTAGCATCGTGAGGTTGTTTATGTAATCCCTTGATTTTACATAACCCGATTATAATAAATATTATAAATAAAATGTAGAATCATAAAAGAACTATAATAAAAATATCCAAAATCACTCCAAATTTTTTACGATTTAAATAAAGAATCTTTATCACTAAGACTTTAAAAATCCATAATGTTCGAAATAAAAGAATAAAGAAAACTATTTAATATTTAAGAACCTAAGTTTTAATGTTCGAAAAATATTAATACCTTCAAGTTAAATAATTATGAGTTTATAGAAACTAAAATTCTGATCTAATCTAGTAACTTATAATTAGTAAAAAGAACCAAGTAACAAAAATAAAATAAATATTAAATTAAAAACTTTATAATAAATTTATAAATAGAAATGAACTCATATGTAATTTCAAACCCTATAAATTGATAATAAAGTCATATTAAGGGCAATATAATTATTAATTTATCAAAATACCACCAAACAAAACTTTTAAATAGATAAAATATAATTTACGATAGCAGGTATAAAAACTAAAAAGTAAAAGCCTTAAACTAAAGATTCTATGTATATTATAGTATTCAGAATATTTGATATCGTTAATATGTAAATTTTTATCCAAAAATATTAACGAATCGATATTTATCATACGTGTCATTTAGATCTACAAAATTAACTTTTTACATTAATTCATATTTTTGCATACTCCTTACATATTTATTGGTTAAAAATTTATCATCTTCTTCTTTTTTTTATATATTTCCATCCATCCTAACTCTTTTACATTTTTCTTTTTTTCATTTTGCTTCATGTTTCACAACTTCGTCACTTTTAAACTCATACTGTAAGTGACAAATTTCAACAAAAAGTGAAAAATTAAACACACATACACATATCTTTAATAGAAATTCTATATATATCATAGTGTCAAGAATATTTAATAACGAGAATATGAAAATTTTCATCTAAAAATATTACCGAATCAATATTTATCATACGTATCATTTAGACCCGCAAAAATTAATTTTTTCATAAGTTCATATTTTTTCCCACTCCTTACACTATTGTTGGTTATAAATTCATCATATTCTCTTTGTTTTAGTATTTCCATTCATCCTATCCTCCTTATAATTTTGTTTATTCCTTTTCCACGTTCTTTTCTCTCCTTCATTCCGGTACAAATGGAGAATGACTGTGGCTGTAAGAATCCCAGCCGAAATTTGCATGCAATTTGCTCAAATAATTCACATTAAAGTCAATCATTCAACACATATGGGCCAATCAAAAGACACCAAATGCCCCTAGCATTAAATGAAAGAATACAAACTTAAAGCAAATTGTCCGAAATAATTGCAATTGTTTTCTTTGCATGATTCAGGATTGTAATGGAAGACAACTTGTCACAAGTTGTTCAATTATTTTTTTTCTCACCATGCAACCTCTAGGAGATATTAATAGCCAATTGAGCCCATAATGTTTGACAATTTGACAATTTGAGATCCAATAAAAACACAATAAATAGCCACATAAGTAATAATTGTTGACTTAAAATTCTGGTTACCAAAAAGACACAAAACCTACTGTTAAGCCCCAACTTGCAAACGTGAAATATATTTCAAGCGTCATCCATATAGCTATTTAATACTTGTATAAATAATGGTAATGAACAAACAAACAAACAAGCTTCATAAATTCCTAAAAACTCAACTCATAAACTACTTATTCCCATCCACAAAAGCAAGTCAAATAACAAAACAAATAATTCCTTTTCTCCCACCAAGCCCCACTGTAAATTAACATCTATATATATAAAAAAAAAAAAAAAACCACTTTACCTCTCTATAATTCCACCATAAGCCATACCATGAAGACTCCAAATTGCTAGACCAAATTCAAATAAATACTCTAAAGGATCAATTCTTATTGAGGAAGAGTGTTTGTTCACACCATCTTTATTCCATCAAGGTAATTCTTATCTTATATTATATCTTATATTTCAACTATGTAGAAAACTAGGAAATTAATGCTTAGAAATTAGCTATGTATCACTATTTGTTTAGTTACTACATGAATATGTAGATGGGCATTTAATGAATTATTAAATTTGAGTAATCCTTATTATATGATAGAAATGTGTTGTACTTAGTATAAAATAACAAGAACCATGAAAACCCCCATACTATTAAAATTTAGAATACAAAGAACTTGTCATGCATATACTAAGAGCTATGACTAGTAGAGTAACTTTATAATGTAATGCATTAAGTAGAATTTAACTAACTAAAACCCTAACATACTTATGGTAGTTTTGGTTTTTATAGAAGTTTCTAAACTATCATGTAAGTTTCATAAACCAACCTATACTATATTTTAGTAAAATATACCTACAACCTTACCTAGATAATAAAATCTATCCTATATGACCACTAGGATACCTATAGGGAATTTTAATCTTATGAACATAAATGATATCATGATAAAAGAACATATAATCTAGATGCCATGGAGAAATGACATATGATTGGAATGAGAATAGAAGGATACATGCAACAAAATAAATCCTAAGACCTAAATCCCTAGAATATATGGTCATCTATGTGCATTTAGGAGCAAGTTATGAATAAATGATCCTCAAAAACTATATGAACTCCTAAGCTTATTAGAAGGATAAATTTCACATATAATTGTTATATGTTTATTAAATATATATTTATTATTAAAATTTAATAAATCTTAATTTATATTTGGTGTGTGTGTGTATATATATATATCTGATTGCATTAGCTTACAAATATGTTAAAGGCATTTTTTTTTAAAGGACTAGATACCAAAATGTGACCTTAAATAACAAAAGGTGCGATTAATTACTAATAAAAGGTGGGCATCAAGGTAAGTGGAACCCATATGTGAATAAGGTAAGTGGAACTCATATGTGAATTACTAATAAAAGGTGCGATTAATTAAAAATTAAATGAATCACCTTTTTTAGATTCAATTTAGCATTATAGAACTTTTGTTAAATTACATTTTATATAAGCTATTCATTTTGAAAATCATAAATCACATCTTTTTATACTATTTTACATCGGTATTATAGTAATTTTTTTATGCGATTTGTATTTATGTAATTTTTAAATATGTGTTTCAGTCCGAAACTTTTGTAGATATTTATTAAAAATATTATATTTTTCTTTTTCCTTTATTTATGTATTTTTTCCCCTTTCATTCACTGTTGACACCAATGGACTCAGATCTTTTGTTTGGACTTATTGCTAAAACCTATGCCACATTCGCTCGACTCAACGAACAGACAAAGATACAGCGAGAGAGAGGGAGGGGGAGAGAGAGAGAGAGGATGGGATCTTTCTTTTCAAGCCTCTATACCAGTGGAGAAGTAAACGAACACGATGGATCGTCGTCATCGGGTGTTCAAGCATTCCATTCATCTGCCAGGTGGCAGCTCCACTTCAACCAAATCAAGGACTCCTCTAAACTCGTACTGTTTCCCTCTCCCTCTCTCTCTCTTTAATTTTTCAATTTTAATTCGGACACATGAATTAGGGCTTAATATTGATGTAGATGGTGATTGATTTCTCGGCATCGTGGTGTGGGCCGTGCAAAATGATTGAGCCGGCCGTCCATGCTTTAGCTGATAAATTCTCCGATGTTGAATTCGCCAAGATCGACGTCGATGAGTTATCTGTATGTACTTCCACCTTTGTTTTCGATTCAATCGCTCCATTTGACTTCCTATTTAAATAATTTCCGTGTGATTTATTTTTGCTTAGAGGAAATGTAGAAATCACTACCGGATTCGGTGTTTTTGTTTGATTTCACACCTGAAAATTGGAATTCCAAGAAGAAAAAAGGGGGGAAAAACTGCTTTTCTTCTAATTTATATACTTGGCTAAAGAAAATAAATTTATTGCATCCAAAAAAAATAAAGAAATTAAATTTGACGAGTAAAAGTTTAATTAGCCTCAAAATTTAGTAAAATTCCAACTTTAAGCACAAAATTCGACAAGTGAAAGTTTAATTGGATATAACATATGTAAATTTTGAACTTTATGCCTAAAATTTGAAGAACACAAGAAGTTCTAATTGTGATTTTGACATCATTATAGCCTCTTCATTTTGCTGAATGGAATGAGGCTGTCATGTAACAGTAATTTATGAGGATTGGAATGGATATGTAGTAAAACTATGTGTTAATTTTTATTTTAAAGTATTTAGGGAAAATATCAATTCCGGTATTGAAATTGAGTAATAAATGATTTTACAGGTCTAAAATGCATCCAAATGCCATAGTAGTTTTTCCATGAAGAATGAGATTGTGATGGAGTTATTATTGCTGTAAAGTGAGCAAACAGTTAAAATCTTGATTTGCATTCATGGAAATTGTTGATGGATAAATATAAAAATAAATTATTTATTCTTAAGCTCAAGATCTTATTCTTCTACTCGAACTATCATAAAATAGGATGTTCATATTTTAACCTCAAACGGAGAATTGAGACAGTTTCATGAGACAGAGACAATCACAAAGATAGATGAATCTATAGGGAATACAAATTACTTCCTTGTTATTGGGTTGTTTAAGGATTCAGTCTCTATTCATTCTTCCAAACAAAAGAATCAACCAAGCAATGTATTTGTCACATCTTTAAGTAAAATATTGGCCACATGCAATGCTTGTTTTGCTAGTTGCCTTCTTTCCCTCTCACATTCACTCACATTTGCTCGGTTGATCATCTTTATGTGGAAATTAGGATGTGGCAAAGGAGTTTAGCGTGCAAGCAATGCCTACATTTATTTTGCTAAAGAAAGGAAAGGAAGTGGACAGGATTGTTGGAGCCAAGAAGGATGAGCTCGAAAGAAAGGTCGAGAAGTACAGAGCAATCTAGGCGGCTGCTGCTGCTGCTGCTGCTGCTTCCAGTGTTATCCTCTTCTTTGTGATAGAGGAGTTATTTGCAACTGTACCATTCAGTGCATATAATTTCCTTCTTTTGAGCCATTTTAGAATAATTTGATTGTCTATGATATATTGACATTAATAACTGTATTTAATATGTTAGCTTGTGTTTGTATCTTCTGTGCTTTTATCTGAGAGACCTTATTTGGTTTATCTGAATGGTATTGTTGATATCTTCTCAGCACGTGATTCGGAAATTAAGCTAAAACTCAGCTCAAATTCGGACTGAAATTAAAATTTTAAATGTAACTCTCTGACTCATAGTGTTACTAACAAGCTGGAGCTGAAGCTCTTATCTGATACAAGAATCATATCCGTTTTCAGCAGAACTCGTATTAAACTTCAAATGTGGTACTTGCATAAACATAATCAGCAGGGGATTTCAGTAGTAAAGACACTGGCTACCTCATATGTACAGATGCTTATGTAGCTGATGGGTCATAGGTGACCCTCGGAATACATTTTGTTTCTTATATCTTAAGTTTGTGACTTTTTGTTCTGCAAAAGCATCAATTTTCGCTCCTATTACACATATATGAAGAATGATTATGATCTTCCTAGACGGTGTATGATTGCTGAATAGTGTCAATGTCAAGCCCCTTCAGCCTCACGACCGACTCGACATGTCCCTTGAGTGTGTTGAGTTCCCTTAACCTACAAAATATGATGTCCTTTATCAGATTTGTATCCATTAGAACCACAAAAATTTCTGTATCAGGAATATGTCTACCTCGCTATTGGGGAAAAAAGAAGAGCAGTGAAAAATGCATGAATAAACAGGTAGTGAAATTTCCTATGCAACTCCATAACTAAGACAAAACAGTGATCAAAAAACAAAAATAGACAAAAGATAGATGGAAAACAAAGATAGCAGAATTGACTGAAGGCAGGATATGATACGAAGACAACAGAAGCAGTAACCGCTACGAAACACAGAGAGATTTGGACTGCGGCACACAGATTGTACCTTGCAATCTCAGCTCGCCTTTTTGCTTCTTCAGCTAATTGGTTAAGTTCTGAGTAGCTAGTGCGGTCCGTGAACATCTTGGTCTCAGGGGGGTGAAGTCCATGAAGTGTCCTCTGTGCATGTGCCCACTTGAGCTCTCGTTCTTCTTTTCCAAAATCCTTCTTCTTTGTGAAGGCAATCTGCAGGGATTGAAGAAGAAAATCAATTCAAGTAAGTAAACGAACTATTATACATGTGGTTTATATAAAGTCGGGCAAAGCTCATACCCTTTGTTCAATCACAAGATCCCAAGCCTTTCCCTTAATGCGTATCGGATAAAGAACTTTATGAAGTCAAGTGGGAAATAAAAGATAAGGTTGTAGAGCCACACTACTCCAGCCCAACCCCATCCAATCCCTTCTATTGCAGCAAAGCTCCAGTTTGCGTAGACCGCAATCAAAGTAGCAATCTAAATTGGTAAAAGGAAAAAAAAAAGTCACTAATTATGTAACTTTAAACTGTAGGTCTATCATTAATGCATCGGTCGGTTCCATACCAGTTGAGCAATTACGAAAGCACTGACAAGTAACAAGCCTGGACGCTCAACAAAAGACCAACTGCGAGCGCGAGTCACAAATATTAGGGCCTGGCTGATAGTGCTGACTTGTAGGTATACAGCAGAGGCAAGCTTTCTGTGGTCATCTTTGTCCTCCTGCTGCTGAAGGCTTGAAACCCCAAATGTACTCTACAGATAATGATTCATTTGACAAGGATTAATTTAAAAACCATTAAATTACAATACGGCATGGCTAAAGTGAAAACAACAAAGCAGAAATTTTCTTCAATGATATAGCAAGCCTCCCTAACAGTCTCCTCACAGCAAGGAAGTGACACCAAACATAGAAGAAAATGCCTTTCCAGAGGGTAGCATGTCATAGAACCTTTAGTGGCAACGCAAAGAATGATAAAATACAACTTACTGGAAAAAAGTCTGTCTTGTATGCTGCCCAGAAGAATATTACTGTCATCATAGCCAAGTAACCACCTAGAATTATCCCGGTAGTAAAGATCTCTGCCAGCTTCCAACTGTCCGGTTGAGGAGATGGCTTAACTCTATCTTTTGATATTGTCATAATAGTACCTAGCAAGCCATATACTCATTTAGACCACAATTCAATCACATACCTTTGCTGCAAAACTGTGCATTCTCATACCACGAACACAAAGTTGCAGAGCAAAAATGTGCTCAGAGAAGCAAAATATGGGATGGCATCATTGGTAACAAAACATGCAATCTAGTCATATGGTTGGGCGGTGATAGAAGATGATGATAGTAGTGAGTGGATGCTTTTGATCAACTAAATTAGAGAATGTCTCTTGGAATTAATGGAAATGATATCCTCTTTTAAAATCATTTTATTATTGTCATGATGCTCTTAGCTAATTGCCACCACTGACTGCTACCATTATCTAATTAATTGGCTGCACACATTAGAAAGAGAGAAAAGAAATTCTTTGTCTGCAATTTGAAGGCTTTATGAATAATTGCTGGGTACATTGACATATCTATTGTTTATATTAAGAAAATTGAATGAAGAAGCGAGAGAACAAACCATCATTAAGGATTGCAATAATCAACACCATGAATGGTGGGAAGTCAAACTGCCAAATGAGGGCCAATAACATGAAACCAAGCTGTTACAAGAGGAACCAGAAGCCAGCAAAGTAAAGACACGAGCTTTGAAGGAAATAAAGTTACAGTAGAATTTACTATGTGATTGATACAGAGAAACATTTTATCATTGAAAACTTACCACTATACGAATCGTGATAGAAACAGCATAGATCTGCAACAAGAAATAAACTTGGTAATGGATTTTTTTTTTTTTTTTTAAATTAAAATCTCTCTCACACACACACACATGCACACACACACACACACACACATACATCTGCTTCATACTTCTGACAAATGTTAATTCGGAGCTCAAGGTTGTTTGATGCTCTCTGTTCATTCAATTAGTGCTAACGTTCAGCCAGGTATGGCCTAACATAAAATCCTTAAGCCTTATCTATGCATTCCTCAAGTCGTAATGAGAATTTTCAGTCATAACAAAGCATCCTAGTAAAATACCCAAGCTTACCGTGTAATTCTTCATTCTCTGAAAAATGGCTCTACTAGTTAGTACGGCACTAATAATAACACTGAGGCCAGGTTCAGTGAGAACAATGTCAGAGGCGCTACGAGCTGCATCAGTTGCATCAGCAACAGCTATTCCAATATCAGCCTTTTTAAGTGCAGGAGCGTCATTAACTCCATCACCAGTCATTCCACATATATGTTTCCTAGCTTGCAATCTTTTCACAATCTCATATTTATGCTCTGCATCAGAACAGATTAGTATCAGCCAGCATATGGACAAGCTTCCATGACATTTGGCACTAGCAGCAAATACAGTATGCTATTGATCATGACCATGCTTGAGTTGCACAATCCCATCTCTGTGGCAGAATTTCATTGGATGATGAACTCTCGAAATTTTTGTCTGAAGGGTCATTAAGATTCACATGATATGAAACTACACAAACAGAGATTGAAAGAAGTAATGAATTACCAGGAAAAACACCGGCAAATCCATCAGCTTTTTCAATCAGTTCATCTACTGGCAGTGCTGCAATCGACAACTCCTTGTTCTGTCCTAATAAAGCAGAGGAAGGGTACATGTTGGTTCCCATGCCCAGCCGCCGTCCAGTTTCCTTAGCAATTGCCAGTTGATCACCTTTTGATTGAGAGGATTCAAAGGAAAAATAAAACGAATCAATAGAATGTGAGAAGGTACTGAAAACAGGACAAATAAGTGAAGTGCATGATGGGTAAAAATTTCAGAATGATGGAGCTAGAATTTTCATAGAGTTTGGATGACATCTGAAGTGCTAAAGAAAATCAGCAACAGGAAATGGCCTACATATTCATGAAGTGTAAAAGAGAATTGTCCAATTACAATTCCATACAATATGGTGAAGGAAGCATTTTTCTTGCAAGTTTGTAAGTTTGTATCTCTCCTATAAATTTATCTAGTCCTCTAAGACATACAAGGACTACAAGTATAGGAAATGTATCCAGACGTGCTGACTTTTCACAATTTTTGGCTAGAACAACAAATAAAGCTATTAAGAAGCTAAATATACCAGTAATCATTTTCACATTCACCCCGAGATTTAGTGCTCTTCTTATTGTTTCAGCACTATCATGTCTAGGGGGGTCAAATAGTGGCATAAGACCGATGAATTGCCATGGACCCCCTGGACTCTCTTTGGTTCCTTCAGGAACTTCCTGGATGAGAAGATGATGTGTTAATAATAACAAGACAGAGATACTGTCATTTGATAGATGAGACAAACATGTTACCTGGTAAGCTACAGCAAGGGATCGTAATCCCCTTTCAGCAAACTTATCAATCACAGAATGAACTCTGCGGTCTATCTCTGATCTGTTATGTGCAAGATTTAATATCTGTAAAAGTAATTAATCGTAAAAGGATGAATCAGTAAACCCGACTTCATAATTCATGAAATCAAATGCTTTTGGAGTTGTTAATTACCTGTTCCGGTGCACCTTTGCTTACACGATGCATTTTTCCCTCACTATCAATATATGTCAAAGCTGTTCGTTTATCAGTCGGGTTAAACGGTAAAAAGTGAACCTCTTGAACACCACTACGTGCCTTTTCAGTCCAAAGAAAGGAAGAGCATCAATACATGTGAAATATATTCTCCAAAAATGACAACTAACCAGCTATTATTCAATGTACCTCCTTTGGATCAGCCAACATTCCCACTATGGCAGCATCAATTGCATCTTGGTTCTCAGTTCGAGATGCCCTGGCTGCCATGAGTACAACAGTGTCCACATTTACTCCTTTTGCAAATACCTACAAACAAATCAAGAAGCTCATATAAAAAAGAAATAATTTCAAAACGTAAAGCAAAAGTTACTACAATTGTAGCAATTGAACTCAACCTCAATGAGATTTTTGTCTACACTTAGTTTGTTCAGTGTTAAGGTTCCAGTCTTGTCACTGCAAAGCACATCCATGCCTGCCATCTCTTCGATTGCTGTCATTCGTTTTGTGATAGCTCCCTGAATCAGTGAATAGCTAAGAGGTAAAAAGGAAGCAACACACACACTAGGAAAAGCAAACTATTTGCCATATCAGATGTACCTGCTGCGAGAGGCGATGAGACCCGATTGCCATTGTCACAGATAGAACTGTTGGCATGGCAATTGGGATTCCTCCAATAAGAAGCACCAGAAGGTTATCAATTCCTGGACGGTATTTACGGTGTTGGATTGGATACATGACCATGATCTCTACTATCATCCCCGTGGCAATGGAACATATACAGAAGTTACCAATGGCAGTCAACACCTGTAGATAATATCCAGATGAGTGCCTGCTTTTAACCAGAATCAATTAACTTCCTTTAGCAAAGGAACATACAGAATGGAAATGCAGTATTATGTTAATATAAATTTCCCAAGTTATCGTAACTCTTAAAGAAGCTCATTTCGACTTTCTGATGTGCCATTATTTTCAACATTATAATAGGTTTCATCATCAATGTGATTAAACGGAAGACCTTTGACTTGAAAAAAAGGTGAAACTCATGAAATTTATCATTAATTTAGCAGATCTCTGACTTGAACTAACAAGAAAATGATCTAGTTTATGAATAGCACAACAGATCTTGGTTACATCTATCTGTGAAATCCGACGTGGTTCCTTTTCCCCGCTTCAAGTGGTGATTTCATTGCTATCACATTCTACTGCCTCATAGTTTCTCTTCTTTTACATCAATAACCATAAAGTACATCTTCTAACCTTTTGAAAGTGCCCAACTTGATTTGTGCTATCAACAAGGTGAGCAGCCTTGCCAAAGAAAGTATGAACGCCAGTTGCAATGATGACAGCTTCTATCTCTCCCTGTTTACAAGTGGACCCTGAATAGACACTATCTCCAGGACCCTTTGTCACAGGAAGTGACTCGCCTGTAAGAGCAGACTGCAAAGATAGAAGCACAACTCATGTTACGGAATTTAGTATCACCAGATGAAGTTAATCTCAGCATGTGGAAATGGAAATTGCAATAGCACCTGGTCAATCTTTAATGGATCACCCTCTAGCAGACGACCATCAGCAGGAATGATATCCCCTAGCTTTATACTGATTATATCACCCGGAACCAAAATTGCAGCATCCTCTTCTATCCACTTGCCATCCCGGAGTATCTACAAAAAATTTCATTGAAAACATCAGACAGATTCTATAAGAGGATAGTTAGAACAGTGGAAATACATATTGAAAATTTTCCATTAATGGCCAACATAAAGAGCTATCAAAACAAGAAATTCAATGTAGGGTAAAAATTAGTCTAAGTAAGATCGCCTCTTATGTCCTCCAAAATGTGTACCTTAGCTTTGGGTGCTAGACGGGCCATAAGTGCAGCAGCAGCATTGCCAGCATTGTTCTCTTCTATGAAACTAATGGTTGAGTTGATAAAAAGAAGGGAAATGATCCCGACAAAATCTTGCCAATCTGGAGGTTTCCCCTGCGGTTCATCATATAGTTACAATTCAATATATATCAGCAAAGGTTATTGAAAGGAAAAAAAAAATAAAAGAAAAAAGAAAAATTGCGGAAAGAAGGTTCGAAAGAAAACAATTGCAGGACATGACTGATGATAAAGAACCGGTACTTACTCCACCATTAGCCAATGCAATCGCCATGATGGCAGCTGCTTCCATCACCCAGGAAAGAGGGTTCCACATAAATCCCAAAAATTTCAATAGCTTGCTTTCCTGAAAGTCATAGAAAATAGGAAAAACGGAGCAGACTCAATCATAAGCAACTAGCTGGTTGGAGTAGAAATGAGAAACAAGAAAACAAGGCATTTTAACGTAATACTTTATGCAATCTGCATATTAGTCAATTTCAAACTTAAGTATCCTTTGTCGAAAGAAGCTGAAACAACGAAAAATTCTATGGTATTCTCCAATTGACAACAGAAAGTTGTCATCATCATCGTCATTAAGATTGTCCATTGCATAATTTAGTATACCCACACCATTATTAGAATTACTTAAATTTACGAAAATGGTAAATATTGTCAATTTTAATTTGTCATGATCAATTACAATTTCACCGATAAGATTTAAAAGAAGAAAAATCCAATTATGATTACAGAAAAGTTGGCATAATCAGTGAAAAGATTCCATCTCCATGAATATAATAGATAAAAAAGAAGCTATCTGATCATTAGACAATTGGCATATTTCTTGGGAAACTTCCTCTGTCCTAACGTCATGACCTCCTGCTCTGCTACTATCTTCAATTAGCACAACAACAGCTATCTCAACAGCTATCTCGACCTCTAGATACAGTGGAAGTTATTATATTTATTATATATAACAAAAACAAAGTACTATGAACTGAAAAGACTACCTGTTTTTCTTCAAGCTTGTTATGGCCAAAAATGGCCAACCTTTGCTGAGCACCCTCTGATGTAAGGCCATTAGGATCACATCTCAAGGTCTGAAAGACCTCTTCCATTGGTACGTTTTCCTGAAAACCAAACAGACAAATTGCAAAAAAAACCAAAGCTTTAACTCATGAAAAACTCAAAAACAGGATATAATTAGGAAAAACTACAAACAAAACAGAAAATAACTAGATATAAGAAAGCAGAACATGCAAGAACAAATTGTGGTGGTGATTTGTTTTCATGTTTTTATTACCAAATCAACAGCTTCCTTGAGTACAGCTTCCATGGAGTCGTCTTTAGCATTCATCTTCAGTTCTCACCAGCAACCAACAATCACAAGTCTGCAAATTTTAAAACACAAAGCTCATAGATGAACAAACAAGAAAAGACATCATCTTGAAAATTAACAACATGGAGTCATGATCATCACTCACTTCATAGAATAAAGGAGTAATTGTCGAAAATTTTCTTGGTAAAAGCTACTCTTTTTTTTTTTTTTCCCTTTTTTCCTCCTCCACTTGTTGGGGGTTGGTTGTTTGTCGCTCCAGAATCTTAAAGTTGACGACTTGTCCTATATTTTCGCGAGTTGCTGAGAAGCAGCTCGAAGAAGATTATGTATGTACTTAGTGGGTACAGTTCTGCGTGCGCCCCTTTTTTTTTTTTTTTGGTGAAATTCTACTTAGCATGTTTGGTAAAAGGAGAAAGGAAATAAAAGCAAATGATGCCTAAAATTTTAAGGAAAAACATCAAATTTGATATGAATTTTGTAAAAAAATTAATTTAATACTTAGAAAATATTTCATATATAATATACTTTAAAAAAAATTGACAAAACCAAATTATTGAAAAAAATTATAGGAATAATGTTGTTATATCGCATCTTAGAAATGCGATGCAATTTTTTTAAAAAAAAATTCATGTGTATTGCATATTGGACGTGTGATATACTTTCAATCTATATCTCATGTCCAACAAGTGATACACATAAAATTATTCGTGTATTACTTATTGAATATATGATGCATGCCTGAACCTATATCACACACTTAATGTGGGATACATAGATACTTAAAACTTTGATTGGGTAGATTACTGTATCTTGACTTGTGTATGCAACAAAAGTACAAATTATAGTATATATACTTCAACATGAGACATAATGATACTAATTTAGTATTTATTTTTATACAAATTTTATTTGTGTATATTTTTTAAAAAACAACAATAAATACATGTTTCATTCCAATACTTAATTTAATTTTTTATTGTTATTTTTACTAATTGCTAATACTATTTGTTTAATTTCAAGACGAGAAAAGAACAACTATTAGTGCTAAACAAGTTAGAAGAGGTATATATTCGATGATGTTCAACCTCCTTTAAGTTGGCAAATTAGAAAACTAAAATGGTGCTAATTAGATATTATAAATTGTAATAAAAAAGTTTAAATATAATTAAAAATTTTATGTAAAGTTTATATATTAAACATATAAAAATTATATATTTTTTTACGCTTTTCTTTTTTTCTTTTAACTTTATCCTTCCACTCTTTAAAAAAAATTGCCAAACACAGTGTGTATTCCATTCCTCACATCAAGGTGTGTGTCAGTGTGTCAGTGTGTCAATGTGTCGCTGTCTCTCTCTCTCTCTCTCTCTCTTTCATCCTCTGTGTGGTCATCCTTTCTCATAGAATTCAAGTTCAATTTCAATAAGCTAATAGTCTAGACTCGAGATAGAGCTACAAGTGTGCGTCTCTAAAAGTGCAAGTACACCTACCCAAAAGAGATGGAGAAATGGAAACAGATTCCTTGAAAATTATGAGAAGAATATATATATATTTACACGCACACTTATGCTTTTCAAATCCCATGTAAAAAGGTTTTACTGTATTCTTCACCTTCTCTCCTTTTTCCTTTATCCTTG
Source organism: Combretum micranthum (assembly GCA_024138025.1). Classification (NCBI taxonomy): domain Eukaryota; kingdom Viridiplantae; phylum Streptophyta; class Magnoliopsida; order Myrtales; family Combretaceae; genus Combretum; species Combretum micranthum. Next base: position 586,887 of record JAMXBD010000001.1, read on the forward strand.
GTCAAAAAAAAAAAAAAATATCCCATGTAGAATTGGTGAAATTTTATAGTCCATTTTCGATTTTGATGAAACTAACCTTATTAATTATTTAATAACTCATATTATATTTAATTATAATTTTTTTTGATCGAAATCCAATTATAATTGAAATCAACAAAATAGTTAATGTTGAAATTATTATATTTATTTCAATAGTTAAATATTTATTAAATAATTCGGTCTACAATTTTAAAAAAGCTCCCTTAAAATTAATAGCTAGGATATTTTTTTATTTGTATCAAACTGCTAGGCACGCGGATTGCTTAAATGCAGTAGCCATGTAATCTAAAAGAGGTGTATTCCTTGTGGTTCTTAGAAAGTAATCAAAATTAATAGTTTGTTTCTTTTTAGTTTTTTTTTTTTTTTTGTTCCTAATATAGATTAACGAGATTTTTTGTTTTTTGGAAAAATATCTTCCATACATAATGGTATTTTCTGAAAATCGTAAAAAATGGATAATTACTATTTAAGTGTAATTTATAGATTTGCTATTGTTGATTAAAAGTTTAGACTTAAGTATAGTTAATTTAAACCCCTTTACAATCTAAGTGTAGGAGATGTAATCTTTTAAGACTCTGATTCCAATGTGCATCCATCCATTTTGCTCTGTATTTAATTTTGTGTAACTAAATGCCTAATATTTTATATTTAAACCTTTTTTTATTGTTTTACATTTGGTGATTGTATATGGGTTAATAGTTAGTCACAAAAATATAAAGAAGGAGCTCTTATTTGGTAGTCTTTAAATATGTGTGTACTTGATTAAAAGCTTCCTTTATTGGCTTTCGGAATGAATGGGATGTAACGCATATTTACCAATTCAATAAAAAAATTATTTAAATAAAAATTTTATAATTTTAATTACCAATATACTAATACAAAATCATATTTAAAATATGTTATTTTGATTGAACAAAAAAAATGCGTATTTAATATGTGATTTTAAATTTTAGTATATTACAAAATTGCACATCAAACATATGATTTATTATAAATGGAAAGTTTTACTTATTTTTTAAACATCACAAAACTTGCATTTAAAATATGCAACATTCATAAAAAAAGTAAAATTGCAGCTTATATAGGCAGTTTTACATCGGTATTTGAGTAACTATTTTTATATAATTTGTATTTGTGCACATAATTTTCAAACAAATCAATAAATCGCAAATTTTCTCTCTGTATGTATATTTTTATTATTTTAGAATAGTTTTTTTTTTAATTTTTTCTCTAGATTAATTCTAACTTCTCAAGGTTGTCACCTCCTTCAAATATTCACTTATGTTCCTCACTGGCAAAATCTTCCACACACTTCCATAAGTAAATCTTTTTTGGTCAATAAGGGACAACGTTGGGTTTTCAATATTTGAAACTCCTCTCAAATGCAATTATTTATAATTAGAGAAGAGGACAACATGGAGGCTGAGGGTCAAACTCTTACATCTAATTATTCGGATGAATCTTGATGCTAGGTATGGAGTCTTCTTATATTGGGGCTATAAATGAATCAAATCTAGATAGTATAGTGTTACAATCAACCTCAAGTTAACAACATTGGATAAGTTTGGACTTAACAATAAGAATATAAGAAAAGCTTAAGGATTAAATACATGCTTAATTTTACTCAAGCAAAGTTGAGAGTGAGACTCAAGCTAAACTAAGGCTTCTTAGAGTACAAACATACATGGGGGATTAAGTGCAAGAATTCTAAAAACTACTTGTCAAAAGATTCTCACCTGAGTGAAAAGGATGTTATGTCTCTCTTTTTGTAGTAAGCTATAAATATGCGCTCATACAAAATTAGAGAACGAAGAGTTTAGGCCTTGGGCCAAGCCATGGTTTCAGTAGAAAGGTCAAGTAGTGTTTAAGTTAGTTGAACATTCTAATATAGAGGGAAATGAGAGAAACAATGGAAATGGTGATGGAACCTAAGAGGAGAAGGATTCAATACTAGAGAATTATGAAAGTGTCATGCCTAGAAGGATAATGCTTCTACATAAATGAGCGAATAAGATATGAAGAAACCATTTTTGTTCCGCCTATGTGTCGGGTGTCATAAAGCTAGAGATTGCTCAATCCAAGATCGGTTCACAACTATAATAGCAGTGAAGAAGGAATAGGAAGCCTAGCAAGGTTCTAAGCATAGAGTTTTGAAGTTGTTGGGTTTGATACAAAATAATCTTAGTAAAAAATCTTATGTTTTAATTTATAGAAAGGCATTTGTAGTGGATCACAAGATAAATGATTTAGTGGGTATAAAGGTCTTTAGACTGATTCATTGTCAATAAAGTAGTATAAATTTGGCCTTAAAGGTTGAAAAGGGTAAAGGCAAGTTAAAGATTGTGAACTTAAAGAAAATGCCTATTAGCACAGTAGCCTACAATGTTGAGTTCAAGGTAGGTTAATAGAGTGAAAATGTTAGATTTGAAGTGATCTCTTAGACAACAACAAGTTAGTTATTGATATGAGGTTCTTTGACCAAGTAAACCCCCCTATAATATTACATAGAAAATCCATAATACATATTGATAAGGGAGTTAGTTCTAGTCAATAGTATTCTTGGCAAGGCCACCAAAATTATGTTTTATGTAGGTTTCTAAAAAGTGGGATCAAAGAAATGCATTACTCAAATATTGAAAGAAATGATTCAAAGGGTATGAGGGGCCTAAGGTGAAGGGGAAGATTCATATTAAGGTGCCTTAGGAGCTTCCCATACGTAATTGATCCAAAGATGTGGTAACTATAAAGGAAGAAGACGCAAAAGTAAAAGTAAATTTTTTAAGTCAAAAAGCAAAAGGCCAAAGATCTTGGAAAAATGCTGGAGCTAGTCAAGGTATCTTAAACCAAGATTTTTCAGGCCAAATGGTCTTAGATCAGGGAGTTCATACTAAGAAATTTTGGATAGAGGTTAGGTTATTGTATAAGAAGGGATGTAAAGGTATACATATCTCAAACCTTAGTAATCTTCACTTCAAGGGATAATTTTATAAAAATGCCATGATCCAAAGGAGCCGCATCATTTAAGAGTCCACTACTGCTAGCTAATATGGAAAACATGTTTCACTGATTAGAAATGTAAGAGGATGTAACAAAAGACTTTGTTAAAATTTATCTAATTTGCCAACATGAAAAATAACTGAGCTTAGTTGACATCGAAAGGTGGATTATTAAGGGAACAAGAAAGATATAAGGGAGATAGAGAAGATCTTCTAAATGTTAGCTAATAATCATACTCGGAGTGCTTAGTGAATTGCAAGAGTTAGCTAGAAAAGTAAAGCTACTTAGGAGGCCTATGTGAATTGTGTCTCTTTCGGGCATTTAGTAGATTGATTCTCTAAGGAACCCAAGGTGCTAAGGTCATTGCTATTTTAGATGAAGATAATTTCATGAGTTTTTCTCCAATTCCATTCTTCCATCTCTCTTTATACATAAAGGTTCATAGAGTGCAAAGACCACAACTAAAGATTGGTCTGCTTCTAGGAATTGTACTAGAACTGTTTAGATGCAATGAATCTTAATAAGTGAGGATAAGTGGATTAAGTTGGGTAAGATCTTATGGTAGTCCTTCAGTGATGGAGACCTCTTGTATAAAGGGGTTCTCTCTACAATTGTAAAGCATTTAGAAATGTAAAAATCATTCTTACTCTGGACGTATAAAGGGTGTTTCTTTCTAAAATTTCTTTCTCTATTGTTTATGTTCTTGTAAGTTTCTAAGGGCAAAACTAACTTCCATTTTATAGAGAGTTTAGAAAATCTTAAAACTTCTAAAATTATCTCATATGTGACATAAGCATCAATTTTTAGCAACATCGACTCTTGCCTTCTGATCATGTGAAGTAATTAATAGTCTAATGCACACTATACACAAATCATATATAATTACATGGGGAAAATGTGAACAACTCTACAAATTTTGATTTGAGCATCAATACACCTCCTAAACTTTCAAATATTTTGAATCACTCTTCTTAATTTTAACAAATTGACTAATAAAACCAAAAACTTGAAAATAACCTCTCTTAACTTTGATTTTGATGGAAGATACCTATCAAACTTCATTGAAGCTGTGCCTTTTACACCTCTAAATTTGATTTTAATGTCTTTTTATTAAACTAAAAAATTAAGTACCATTTATATTATCAATTTATTAAACTAAAAGATTTAGAAGAATTGTTTATCACATAATGAGATATGTCAATATCTAAGTCAAAATATGAGAACCTTATTTCATATCATTCGATCCCCACATAAAATAAATGCTGTGCCTAAGTAATGATATTGTTTTTTTTTTTTTTAATTTATATGCACAAGGAAACAAAGATTATTTACTACAAACCCCCATTTTTTTAACATTATTTCCCGTCGGGGCGGTCAGGGTAAGTCGAGCTTTCTTGTGTGGAATTCAAACTAGGACAATGGCCAGAACTACGAAAGTCATACACCTGCATGAGCTAATGTGCCACGTATGTATTATTACTACGTCATGGTATTTATGGACTGTTGAACATAAGTAAACTAGTCAAACTGAAAGTTCTACAGGATCGATATCTACTCCATATATTATAATAGTTCGCAAAGGCCGACTATAATCGGGTTATATTTAACTTTTTTAGTTTATGAGTGGATTAAATTAGAACTAAGATATACATTAATCAAATTTAAATATCAATATTAGCTTAATTGATATATATATATATATATCAAGTTTAAAGGAAAACGAATCCATGGAGCTTTAGTTTCCTATTTAAATTTTCTGGATAAAGAGATAAAACGGATGATGAACATGTCGTAATTACAAAAGAAAAAAAAAAAACAAAATACTAGTAAAATAAAAAAAATTACAAAAATCTATTGCAAAATCGTTTTTATAACATAAGATATACCTTTTTTTATTCATATCTCATGTGTATAAGATAACATGTAAAGTTTTATACCATTATTATACCATGTTTTAGATCCAGGATAAGCAATTTACATGTACATCGAGCTTATTATTTGCAATATTGCTACGGATGAAAACCCAGAACTCAACAACTGGGCAAAATAACACACCACAAGCTTCACGCACCACTAGCACCTTTATGCATCTCAGCATCAAAGCTCTGGACCAAACACAAACACATATCACTTTTTTTAGTCATGATATACTTATAATATATATAATTTTCTATATCTTATATTTAAATCATGATTTTAGTATTGTAAATTGATAATTGTTTTTAATTTAATCTTATTTATGCCATTATTATCGATAAAACACTAAATAAGAAATTATTTTGAGATAAAACTGATTTATTCTTTATAGGTATAGTAAAGTCCTCATTAAATGAACTTTGGTTGGGAAAAAGTTAATAAATAAATGGACGTTTTCTCCTTGCAAGGCACCCAATTGGAAGAGTTGGTTGCAAATGTCATTTCCATTTTCCATCCTTTTTTTTTCTTTTGGACCATCTTCCATTTTCCATCTTTACATCAGCAATTTACTTTTCTAGAATTGTCGTTTTCCACTTTATATATTTTTCAATTCTACTTTTTACTTCTCTATTATTTCTCTTCATTGTGTGGACTGACGTGGTATGATGATTTTTTTTTTCATATTTTAATTTTTGTCTTTATACTAGATGTGCTTTATGTCAAAAAAATTTAAAAAATAGGTACAAATTTTTTATACGAAACAATAATTCAGTGACATCATACTAAAGGGATATTTATAATGACATGATATAAAACAGATACCACCATGCATAATAATTAACTCGACAATACGATTACAAGTTGCAACAAATGAAAATTAAACACATCTTTTTTCTTTATATTATTATTGTGTAATTCTCGACAAGATATATGCGCCTTGGTTGAGAAATCTTCTTATATTGATGACCTGCAAGATGTGTGTATGTATAAGTACTCTATATTTGATCGTTAAATTAGTAAAAGGCTCTGAAATAGTAAAGTGCTCTCAAAGATTAAGAGAACCTTTAGGACAAAACCATAGTAGAGGGAGTGTAGAGTACAAATGGATTAAGGGATATGGATCCTTCGATATCTCTTAGGCCAACTAGTTTAACTCATAAAAACAATACATAGATTGAGTCAAAAATGTCAACTCGTTTTACCACGGGGGCATTTTGATCCATCTTGTGTATCTTGCAAGTTAAAATGGGCCAACTCCCTTTAAAAAAAAAAAAAGAAAAAAGAAAAACAAGAAGCTAATAATAGTAAATAATTATATGAAAGTATGTATTATAAAATTTAACCAAATTAAATGAATAAAAAAGTGAAACATTAATGCTAAATAAATTTTTTTATCATAATCTTATATGTATTTTTTCAATCTTTAACCATTTTTTTATCCCATATGTAAACAATTTTTTTTAATTTTGATTTAAAATAACATTTATATATAGTGTGATTATATTTAATATTAATATTTTGTCCTAAAAAAAATTAGCGGGTTGGTGGATTGATCCGTATAACCCACCAACTTGTGTGAGGGAGATGGATAAAAATTTTTACACACTTTATAATGTAAGCCAACCCGTATAATTTGTGGACTAAAATAAGGCAAGATGATTTTGTTTGCTTAGTCCGCTTGCAAAGTTCTATAAATATGTCTTTTTTTATATAGAAATGGAGAGAGAGACTTCATAATCCGCTGTCAATAAAAATACCAACATCAAATAAATCTCAAGCATAATGTACTATGTAAAATAGATATTGATTATAACTAAAGGACCCATTAATAATCCATAAACTTCGGTATTTATAACTTTTTTTGGTTGATGCGGTCCAAGCCCTAGGGCAATAGATGCTAATTTATAGTAGAGTGCGTGTCTTCTATGGATGAGGACAGTCCAAGGGTTGTGTGGGACACAGATGTTTTTCTGAACCCTTGGATTAGTTCAAATTGCAAATCATTTCATGATTCTGTATTTGACTAATGTCATCGTTATTCGCATCAAATCACAAATATAAAGACATGCGTCATGATATCTTAAGGACATGATTATATACATATACACATACATACATATATATATGTATATATATAACTACCCTCTAAATTTTCAATCATAGCATGATTCGAGAGAGTTTTTAAGTATTTTCTATTTATATAATTTTATTATTTGCAACAATTGAGTCTTACATATAGACTTAAAGAAGAAAAAATTTTATCGTCTTATCATTAATTTGAACGGAATCGATCCTATTATTATCCAACGACTCACATCGCACCTAATTATAATTGAACTATTAAAATAGTTAATATTTTAATTATTATATTTATTTTAATGGTTAGATGATTGATTAGATAATCTCATCAATGGGACCATAGATGCTTTCTTGAATGAGTCACTTATAGTACTAAAGAAGTTAATTTTTTACACAGACATAGAACATCTATAATGTAATCATCCCTAATTTTAAATCAGTAAAACCTAGTAAGACCATGGTGGAATTAACAAATCCCCCGGTATGAATTTCAAAATTTAATCATTATGATAGACAACCAATTTTATCAAGGTATCGTCTTGTTGGGAAGCTGGAGAAGTATAACATAAGTTTTAATTTAAATGGATGTGGGGTGCTAAAGTATCCATGTAGAAAATATTTTTGCTTATATATTTTTAACTAGAGTACAAGGCTTAAATGGGTGCAGTATTTCTAGAGAAATATTCTTCTTTTTTTTTTGTATATTTTTAAAACAATTTATGCGTTGATTGGCTTTGATATTCATATTAATATATTTTATACGTAAATATAGCATCCAAAGAGTTTAGTTGTTGATGTTTTCTATTTCGAGTTTCGCAAATCAAAATTCATTTATATTTGCAGAGCTGAAGCTGGAAATTTTTTTTATTTATTTTTTTTTTTGGCCGAAGGAAAATTTTTACTTTGTTGTAATAATAAATTTGGAAAAAGAAAAAAGAAAGTTACAAGTTTTAACTTATAATATTAATAAGTTAAACAATTAAAGCTGGTTATGGATTTGGCTCGAGTCACCACTAGTTCAACTTTCCCTAATAGCAAATCTAGAATACATGATTGATTCAGCCGGTTTAAACCGATTTTCATTGAAATCAACCAAGTTTTTGGGTCTAAGTTAATGCATCAATTATTTATTTATTTGTTTTATGAGAATGTAATAATTGGTTGAAAAAATAAATCTAAATTTAAGAAAAGAAAACGTAAACAGTGAAAAGTTATTAACTCTCAAGATCAATCCTTGAAACCCTTTGACACTTTATCATCCTTGATCAATCTCCAATTCAGGTCTTAGATCATTTCAGGATTGTCAATTTGTCATTATCACATAGCAATGGGGAGGGAAAAAAAAAGAAGAAGAAGAAGAAGAGAGAGGAGGAAAAGCTAGACCTTTATAAAAAACAAATAGCTCCTTTCCCTGTGGAGTTTGATCTCAGAAACCACTACTTTGAGTTGATTGTTGTGGCATTATGATGCCATGTACCCGATCCTTCGAAATGGCATAAAATTTGCAAAGCATAAAGCTACTTGACGAATACAGGGGTCTACAAACAAGATCTTCATTCTCGTCCAGGACCACATATACCAGTGTCATTTTGATAGGGTAAACCGTATACACCACTAAAACTGAAACTCTAATATTTTAAATTGTCAATATTTGCATTATCTAAAAAGTTGATGTAAAAATTAAAATTCGACAATCAAAAAGGAAAAAAAAGAAAGAAAACAAAATAAAAGAGTGTAAATGATTTAAAAAATTTTACACACTATGTAATATATATAAAAAAAAAGAATTGTAACACACAGGCGTTTACTATCTATCATATGACCATATTATCTATAGACTCTTAAAAATATAAGAACTATTATAAAATCCATAATTGCAATTATAATTACTCCAATATAATCGAACCGTTACCAACATGACCACGTAATAAGTAGCTCATATAGTCTCCACTAAAACAAACTATTAGGGAAAGATCTTATCTTTCCCTTTGTGAAAGCGTTAAAACAAATCACATATTATAAATATGAATATGGATATTAAAAATCAACACAAGGATTTATGAGGAAATCCTAAATTAGGGAAAAACCATGGGACTGCCCCACACAATTCTTCCACTATTTCAATAATAGGTATACAATAGAGTTTTACAAATAGGAACAAGAATTTTCTTCTTCTAGAGTTTCTTTCTCTAGGAACTCCCTCACTTTCTCACTCTAAATCTCTCATGTCTAGTCTTAGCAGAGCCCACTTGTTCTCCTTATTACACTTTGTATTCACAGCAAACAACACATTGTGTCTTACCCTTCTAAAAGACATATAAGGAGACTTTAAAAAGAAAAAACAAGGAAGGCTCGCATCAACTGGAATTCAAGGCCGCATTAAGGCTCGCATTAATTGGCATTAATTCCTTTTTACTAGCATTTATCTCTTCCATATTTTCTCAGGTATTCAAGATCCGCTTGTTGTAGACCCATATGAGCTGGATCTACAACCCGACAATCTTCCCCTCAAGCTCATATGGGGAGTTCCATCACACCCGCCTTCTTCCTGCAACTGATATGCTTCTCCTTAGGTAAAGCTTTAATCATCATATCTGACGGATTGTCATCAATATGAAATTGTTTTGACTCCAGAACATCCCTAATCCAATGATATCTCATATCAATATGGTTAGATCTAGAATGGAACATTGGATTTCTACTCAAATGAATAGCGCGTTGGCTATCACAAAATAACTTCAAATCCTCCTACTCCTAACCCAATTCTTTAAAGAATTTCTTCATCCACAAAATCTCTTTGCAGGCTTCTATCATAGCTACATATTTAGCTTCAGTGGTAGATAGGGCAATACATTTTTGCAATCTTGATTGCCATGAAACCGCTCCCCCTGCATAAGTAATTAGATACCTTGATGTGGACTTCTTGGAGTTTAAATCCCCTGCCATATCAGCATCTAAAAACCCCTCCAATGCAGATCTAGTACCACCCTTAAACTGCAGAAAAAATCTGGAAGTGCCCTTAAGATATCTAAGAATCCATTTAACAACGGTCCAATGCTCTTTACCTAGATTCGAGAGAAAACGGCTTACAACGCTAACTGCATGAGCAATACTGGTCTTGTACACACCATGACATACATCAGACTCCCAACTGCTGAAACATATGGTATCTTCTTCATATCCTCCTTCTCTGCCTCACTTTTAGGACACTGATGAGAACTCAATTTAAAGTAACCTACAAGTGGAGAAGAAACTGGTTTGGCTTTGCTCATATTGAATCTCTCCAATACTTTCTCTAAATATCTCTCTTGTGATAACCATAGTTTCTGGCTTTTTCTATTTCTTTCAATCCTCATTCCAAGGATGTGGCATGCGAGTCCTAAGTCTTTCATTGAGAAAGACTTACCCAATGATGATTTCAATTCTTGTATCTTTTTTATATCCCTATTGACAATCAATATGTCATCAACATATAATAGAAGCATCAAAAACTCACCATCTGGAAACTTCTTCAAGAAAACACAAGAATTAGTAGCAGTCTTGGTATAACCATGATCAAACATGAAGGAATCAAACTTTATGTAACATTGTCTTGAAGCCTGCTTCAGTCCACATAGACTTTTCTTCAATCTATAGACAATATTTTCCTTCCCCTTGACCTTGAACCCTTCATGCTGCTCCATGTAAATCTCTTCCTCTAAGTCTCCATGAAGGAAAGCAATCTTCACATCCATCTATTTAATCTCTAGATCTAAACTGGCTGCTATACTGAAAACAACCCTCATGGAAGACATCTTCACCACTGGTAAAAAAATTTCTTAAAATCTACCCCCTTCTGCTGACTGAATCCTTTCACAACTAGTCTTGCTTTGTATCAATGCTGTGAACTTTTCTCTTCAATTTTTAACCTAAAAACCCATTTATTTTTCAGGGGTCTTTTACCCTTAGGCAATTTCACAAGATTATAAGTCTTGTTCTCATGCAAGGATTTGATTTCTTTTTGCATGGCTTTCAACCAATCCTTCTTCTTCTCATGAGACACTGCTTCCTGATATGACTCAGGTTCTCCCCCATCAGTCAACATCACAAATTCCTCATAATTATACCTTACTGATGGTCTTCTTTCCCTTGAAGATCTTCTCAACTCAACTTGCTCTTGAGGCTCCTGGATCTCTTTATGTGTATCTTCTACACCTCCCCCATCAGTAGAAGTTTTAGGCAAAGGCATTGGATCAATATCTGTAGGGATCTGAGCTGAGGATTTTTCCTTTTCAGGCTTCTCAATATCTTCTATTGTCTAGTCTTCTAGAAAAACCACATCTGTACTCCTAATTACCTTCTTTTCTGATGGATCCCACAATCCATAACCATACTGATAATGTGCAAATCCAAGAAAAATACACTGTTTGGAATTAGCATCAAGCTTTCCTCGCTCATCCTTTGGAATATGGTCAAACGCCCTGCAGCCAAAAACTCTCAAATGATTATAAGAAATTTGCTTACCTGACTATGCCTTCTCAGGAATATCTCCATCCAGAGCATATGAGGGAGAATATTAATCAAATCTACAGCTGTCATCATGGCTTCACCCCAAAATGATTTGGACATCTTGGCGTACAATAACATGCACTTCACTCTCTCAGTGATAGTGCAATTCATCCTCTCAGCAAACACCATTTTGTTGTGGAGTCTTTGGAACTGTATTTTCCAATTTAATCCCTTGAGTATTACAATACTCCTCAACCAGTCCTCTACATTCCCCTCCATTATCTTCCCTCACATAGATCAATTTTCTCCTAGATTCTCTTTCCACTCTAGAGTGAAACTGCTTGAATACATTTAGCACTTAATCCTTAGACTTCAAAGCATAAGTCCAAAGTTTCCTAGAGTGATCATCTATAAAAGTAACAAAATATAAACCACCACCAACTGACCTGCCTTTTATGTAACAAACATCAGCATGAATCAGATCCAGTACATGTCTTTAATGGAAGAAGAATTTCTTTGAAACACAAGCATGTGTTGCTTACCAGCTAGACAATCAGTACAGGTCTTTAGGGGAATACCTTTCACATCCGGTAGAAGCTGAAGTATGCCTTCAATTGGGAGAAATCCAATGGGCTTTGTAAAGGATAACACAATTGGGTTTTTGATACCATCTATAACCCAAAACCTTAAGGCAATGGGTTAATGGGTCTTTCCTTGTAATGGTTGTACTAAGGGCTGTTGGTGGAGGCTTATATGTATGTAAAAAGGGTGGAGCTGGTAGCACATGGGGTCCCCAGCGTTACTGCTTTCCCAGGGCTTGGCCGCCTCTAATCTTTAAGGCATTCTCCCCCCAGTACTCACAGCGTGAAGGATATCCCACATGGGCGAGGCTTCACCCTTTTTACATACATATAAGCCTCCACCAACAGCATGTAATGGTTGTACTAAGGGCTGTTGGTGGAGGTTATATGTATGTAAAAAGGGTGAAGCCTCGCCCATGTGGATATCCTTCACGCTGTGAGTACTGGGGGGAGAATGCCTTAAAGATTAGAGGCGGCCAAGCCCTGGGAAAGCAGTAACGCTGGGGACCCCATGTGCTACCAGCTCCACCCTTTTTACATACATATAAGCCTCCACCAACAGCCCTTAGTACAACCATTACATCCCTCTTGTTAATTCTTCACACAAGTCTCATATTTCCCATGTGAGATTCTCCTACTTGCACCCTAACAATCTCCCCCTCAAGTGTAAGTCTCCATAATGGGTAGATCATACTCCTCCTTAACAAGAGTTTGTCAAACTGACTCCACTAAACCCGCTTTGTAAGTGGTCCTACCTACTCACCATGTGTTTCACAAACGAGTCATACCATAAATCTTTTCTTTTGACATGGTGAACCAATCATGGGAGATTCTCAGCCGAATCATCAGCTCTTATACTACTTGAAAGGGAAAGATTCGATCTTTCCCTTTGCGAAAGCGTTAAAAAAAATCACAGATTATAAATATGAATGTGGAAATTAAAAATCAACACCAGGATCTACGTGGAAAGCCCAAATTAGAAAAACCATGGGATCGCCTCACACAATTCTTCCCCTATTTCAATAATTGGTATACAATAGAGTTTTACAAATAGGAATAAGAATTTCCTTCTTCTAGAGTTTTTCTCTCTAGGAACTCCCTCACTTTCTCACTCTAGATCTCTCATGTCTAGTCTTGAGCAGAGGTCACTTGTTCTCCCTACTATACTCTGTATTCACAGCACATAACACACTGTGTTTCACCCTTCTAAAAGACATACAAGGATACTTTAAAAAGAAAAAACAAGGAAGGCTCACATTAACTAGAATTCAAGGCCACATTAAAGCTCGCATTAACTAGCATTAATTCCTTTCGACTAGCATTTATTTCTTCCATGTCTTCTCATTTTCCCATGTCTCCTCATTTTCCCATATATTCGAGGTCCACTTGTTGTAGACCCATATGAGATAGATCTACAACCCAACACAAACATCAATAGCCAATAAAACATTTCTAGGTTGATGCCATGAGCCATCCCTAGCAGCATAAATTATACTAAACAGAATTTTGAAGTATCTTCTTTAACCAAGCAGACAATTAAATTAATAATTTGTTAAAGGATCATTTGCAATATTATCATCTCTATAATCTACCATTTTCCTATATCCAAAGAGATAAAAAAAATTATAGCACCGTCACTTGAATCTGAAAAGGATAAGAGTGAGTCAGAGCTCAGTATATTAATGCCATAACCATATACGTGTATACAAGCAATCAATCAGTCGCATGCATGTACGTACATATAATGCAACAAGCAATTAATTTGTTATCTTTACTCCAGCTATTCAGCCAATTCACATTATTAGAGCCAAAATTGGTGAAGTGTTGCAATAGAATTTGTGCATGAGTTAAGAGAAGAACATTAAAGCCATAAATCGGAATCTACACTATTTTAGGGTATACACATACCTTATAATTGAAGTCCATGCAAAAAGTAATACATTGAGCTTGATAGATACTACGTTCGAGAGAAATTGGATAGTCTTAATGATATCTCGAATTACAAAAATCTATCTATTAGGGACTATACCTTCTAAAATAGATAAAACTTTTCTTGTCCACATATTTAATATTGTTTAAAAAAAAGGAAAACTAAAAAAATGTATATTACAACATGTTGGGTGTTATTGGACCTTTTTAACCCTATAAGCTAGCTCATGAGGTGAGGCTTTCCCTCACACTTACAAAGTAGCACTCAGCCTCTTCCACAACTGATGTGAGATATCTCCAACATCTCCCCCTATCACACATTGGACCATGGGATTAACCGTCCATGTCCTGCTTAACTGGAGATGCTGCAAACCTTGGCTTTAATAGAACATGTTGGGTATTACTGGGCCTTCTCAACCCCAAAAGCTAGCTCATGAGATGAGGCTTTCTCTCACACTTATAAAGTAACACTTAACCCCTTCTACAACCGATGTGAGATATCCCTAATATATCTTATTAGGAAAAGATCCGACCTTTTTTCTCTTGCCAATGCGATCAACAATCAACAAAATATAAATCAAAATGCGGAATTGAAATAACACCAGGATTTAACATGGAAAACCCAATGCGAGAAAAACCACGGACTAGTAGCACTCAAATTCTTCCACTATAAACAATATAATGGGATTACAATTTTGTTCTTCACTAGATCTGTCTAGTAGTGTAATGGTTGTACTAAGGGCTGTTGGTGGAGGCTTATATGTATGTAAAAGGGTGAAGCCTCGCCCATGTGGGATATCCTTCACGCTGTGAGTACTGGGGGGAGAATGCCTTAAAGATTAGAGGCGGCCAAGCCCTGGGAAAGCAGTAACGCTGGGGACCCCATGTGCTACCAGCTCCACCCTTTTTTACATACATATAAGCCTCCACCAACAGCCCTTAGTACAACCATTACATGTGCTACCAACTCCACCCTTTTTACATACATATAAGCCTCCACCAACAGCCCTTAGTACAACCATTACAAGTAGATCACTCAATTCTTTACCATAAATTAGTGGATTAGAACGGGAACAAGATTTTCTTGATCTAGAGTTTCTCACTCTAGAGTTTCCTCACTTTTCTCTGCTTCTCTCTCTAAAACTCTCTATCTAGGCTTGAGAAGAGGCATACACTTGTTCCTTATAGAACCCTAGGATAATAAGATGAATATATATGCAAAACAAAGGGAATATCAATGGACATACATGAGCTGGCATGTCATAGATCAAGGCTGGCGGTTTTGGACTTGGGTGCTAACCTTTGGCATTCTGGAGCAATTAATGCTGGCTTATGATTCAATGAAGGCCGGTGACCTTGTCCTCTCAATTGCCAACGTACGCAACAATTTCATCCTTTGTTTGCACAAACAACTCCTTATCTTCAAGTCCTTTTCCAAGTATATCACATATACTTAAGATATCTTGATTTAAAGTCTTCTAAATATATATCACCATATATTTAGGATATGCTTGTTCAAAATGTGCCGATCTACCCTATTTTGATTCCAAAGTCTTCTAAATATATATCCTATATATATTTAGGCCCACTTTGATTACAAACCCACATGAGTTGGATCTATAATCCAACAATCTCCCCCTCTAACTCATATGAGGGGTATCCCAATCCTGCTACCTTCTTGCAGCACTTTTTGTCAGATTGAAACCTTTCACAACTAGCTTTTATTTTGTTCCTTGATTGTGAGCTCTTATCATCAGTCTTCATCCATTTGTTCTTCAGAGGTCCCTTGCCCTTAGGCATTTTTACTAAGTCAATTTTCCGATTCTCATGTAAGGATTTCAGTCCATCTTGCATGGCTTTGACCATGGCATTCTTATGACCATCTGACTCTCCCCCATCAGTAAGTATCACATACTCATCTGGACTGAATCTAAATGATAGTCTTCTTTCTTTTGCAGATCTTCTCATCTTGAACTGTTAATGAGGTTTTTAGGATTCTTCAACTAAAACTCCCCCATTTCTGCCATCATTAAAACCTCTATGCGAGAGTACAGGATTCACATCTCCTTTACTTAGCTTTGCTGACATTAAGTAAAGGGTATTTATCTTCTTTCCTTTTGCCATAATGAGAGAATCTTTGGTGAGCTTCCATCTTCCTTCACCAAAGGAATTACTATAACCATCATCATCAAGCTTTCCTGCATAAATAAGGTGAAGGCAGATATCTAGAATATGTTTGAATTCTCTAAGAGTGAGCTTGCAACCTGTATTAGTCTTTAAAATAATATTAACAATGCCTACAATCTTGGATTTACTATCATTTCCCATCCTAACATTACCAAAACTTCCAGCGATGTGGGTTAAGAAGAACTCACCATGTGAAGTCAGATGGAAGGAGGCACCGGAATCAACAACCCAATCATCATCATGACTATCAAGGCTAACACACTTCTCATCCCAAATAATGATGATCTCATAATCATCTACTGCTGTTGTAGCTATAGTGTCTTCATCCTTTCCATCCTTTTCATGACCTTTACCTTTCTCTCTTTTAAAGAGTCTACAGTCTCGCTTCAAGTGACCCAGCTTGTCACAATAGTATCATCTAAGGTCTTTCTTTCCTTTTGACTTTGACCTTCCCCTGGATTTCTCTGATTAATCATCCTTATCAAATGATCTTCTGAACTTGCTTCTACCATTCCTTTCTGGCTCACAGTAACAAGTGCCCTATAATCAAATCCTGTTTCTAGATCGTTGCTCTTAGCCTCTTCATTCATCAGGTTGTCCTTCACCATTGCAAGGATGAGCGTTCCTTCTGGGGTAGAGTTACTAATAGACACAATCAGTTTCTCCCTACTATCAGGCAAGGAACTCAGCAATAACAGTGCATGGATCTCATCTTCAAGCACCAGCTTCATGGCAGACAACTGATTCACCAGCCCTTGAAAATCATTCAAGTGCTCCATCATGTCGGATCTATCCCTGTATTTTAGATTTACAACTTCCTAATCAAGGATATTTTATTCAAGGCCGGTTGCTTCTCATACATGGATTCCAACATCCGCTCTCATTCCTAGGCCATATGGTGATAAACGATGTGATCCACCCATTGTTGGATATAATTGACAGTTTTCCTAATTTGCATCAAATTTGTTCTCTGGCTTTGCAGTGTCACCACCCAAAGGCAAATATGAATCTTTGCAATATAATAAATCTTTCATCATAGATTTCCATATGGAGTAATTTGTTAAATTCAATTTGATCATGGTACCTAATGATCCTACCATGTCTACGCTGCAACAAAAAACCTAATTTTCTTTTTTAATCTTGTGCTTTGATACCACTTATTAGGAAAAGATTTGACCTTTTCCTCTTGCCAATGTGATCAACAATAAAAAAAATATAAATCAAAATGCGGAATTGAAATAACACCAGGATTTAATATGGAAAACCTAATGTGGAAAAAACCACAGGACCGATAGCACTCAAATTCTTCTACTATAAACAATATAATGGGATTACAATTTTATTCTTCACTAGATCTATCTAGTGGATCACTCAATTCTTCACCATAAATTGGTGGATGACAATAGGAACAAGATTTCCTTCATCTAGAGTTTTTCACTCTAGGGTTTCCTCACTTTTCTCTCTTTCTCTCTCTAGAACTCTCTATTTAGGCTTGAGAAGAGGCACACATTTGTTCCTTAAAAAACCCTAGGACGATAAGATGAATATATATGTATATATATACGCAAAACAAAGGGAATATTAACGAACATACATAAGCCGGCACGTCATAAATCAAGGCAGGTGGTTTTGGATTTAGGTGTTGACCTTTAGTATTCTGGAGCAATCAATGCTGACTTATAATTCAATGAAGGCCAGCGGCCTTATCCTCTCAATTGCCAACGTACACAACAATTTCATTCTTTGTTTGCACAAACAACTCCTTATCTTCAAGTCCTCTTCTAAGTAGAGCACATATACTTAGGATATCTTGATTTAAAGTCTTCTAAATATATATCACCATATATTTAAGATCTGCTCGTTCAAAGTGTGTTGATCCATCCTACTTTGATTCCAAAGTCTTCTAAATATATATTCTATATATATTTAGGCTCACTTTGATTACAGACCCATATGAGTTAAGTCTATAACCCAACACAACATAACGGTTAGATGACATAGATTCATAACAAAAATTTAAAGTTCACTTTTTCTTTTCTATTTTTTTTTTCAATTTCATTGTGGTGTATTCCTTCCATATTTTCTATTCCTTTTATTATATTTGATCAAAATTTGGTAATATCATGTTACAATTTTTTTTATTAAATATTCAAAGTTATAAACATATGCTAGATATTATAACAACGGGGTAGTTTACCTAGATGTTACCATGGTTGTCCCACTCCAAATAAGGTTTAGAACGCTAATAATTCTGCCACGTATAACACTTAAGTGTTACACACGAAGGTTACCATTAACTAAATGAGTTTGTAACCAATTTTAAATTAAGACAACCTTATTTAATTTATATGTAACAGTAAATGAGCTCTCAATAACACATCAGAAACCTCATAATATAAATATTAAACTCTCATATTAATAATAAAAGAATATCCAATGCTTCCATCTCGTCTAATCTCTCACCAATATTTAACCCATAGCATAAGTAATCAAAGCATCCATACTAACATCACCTTCATTACTTGTAAAAGAAATGAATGAGCCAAAACCCGGTATAACAGCAACACAAGTACTCACGCTATGATCACAGTGCAACAACCAGCAATTTATATCTTTAATTTAGGTGGAGCAAATCAATAGTAGAATACTCATACTTCGAAAACACGATGGGAAACCTGGGAGTACTAAGTAACAGTAATTGATTAGGGGGGGTGATGTAACTAACCTGGATACTTATATCTTCTATCTTTATATTAGATAAGTAGTCTTGTCTAGGGGTGATGGTCATTACTCATCTCTACCCATCGCAGTCCATTACACTGTATAGATTAGTAAAGCCCACAATCCTAACCTATACAAGTGTAACTTCTCTTCGATCAAGATAGATGTTACTCCACTACCGTTCGCCCTATCAGCTATCCGTCGAACCACCCATGGTAGCCTAAGTGCATAACTACCGTTTGTATCGCTATGCAATGTTGTCACTCCTTAGATTGGATCTCAAAAACAACAGAAGCACACCTAAGCAATTATTTAGGTCGTCTTTAAATTTTAATTCATTTTAGAATGTCTATCTTGGCAAGCAACACCTAAGTCACTATATAATTGTATATAAGTGTGAATCCCATCACGAAACAGTCAATAGGTATTCTAAAGGACAAAAATATGTATAAAAAAATTATTTCGAATAAGATTAAAGTTACAAATTCAATCATTCATTCTTATTAGGTTACCAATAACTAAAGTCTCAATTTACTTATACATATCTGCCATTCTAGTTTGAGATTTCACTTAATTTCTTTTAATGTTATTCATAGACAAATATTAAGTTCTAAAGAAGATTTTAAATTTCAAATTATTCTATATATTATAGTTCGTTAACTACTTGTCTTAACTATCTGAGGTTATTTATAGTGATTGATTCCTTAAGGTGATATTTCTAATAATATATGTTATAATAAATCAAATAAACTTTTATCAAATAGAATAACCCATTTAATATGTAATTAGTCTATTTATATTATTAACAATTCAAAACCCTTAAGTGTGTTAAAGAACCTAAACTAGCTTCATAAGAAATTATTATTAACTTATAAGTGATAATTTATATCTATCTTATTAAATAGTTTTCTAAAAATAAAATAATTGATTATTCATCTTAAAATTCATATTTTAATATGAATATATATTATTTACAATTATACCTTATTTATTTTATTAGAATCAATTCATTAATTTCAGTATTTCACTTTATACAAAAAACTTGTGTGCATTGTAATTTAATTAGACCGGTTCTTGAGCCTATATTTTTATATTAAAAAACTTCCTAACACATTGATTTACATGTTTGTAAGATGGTTCAATCCAATTGAATTGGTTTACTTTGATTTAAAAAAAAATCAAATCTAGTTGGAACAAGGAAACAACTCTATCGATTGATTTAGTTTTTGCAAAATTGAGAATGTTCCTAACTGGTTATTTACATCATATTAAAATAAACTTCTTATTCTTTCAAACCATTATAATTTTGTCCCAAAAGAAGAAGAAAAAGTGATCAATTCAGCCTATTCATTACCACTACTATGTTGTCCAAAACATGGATCTTCACTGTTTATGCTATTTTGTAATTTAATTTTTTAAAAAAGTAAATATATTAAAAAAATCAGGAAAATTTTCATTTTAAATATAGACACATTAAATTGCCATTCCCAAAAGTTTCATTCAAAAATAAATTTGTTAAATATTTTATTTAGATTTTTATATCTTAATAACTTCCATGATTTTCTTGCATTTATTCAATATAAACATTCATAATCATTCATCACATATTCTTAAATTCTATAATCTAATATCATAATCTATGATTTCATTATTTACTCATCAATCAAACAACATAATCACATGAATATAAGATTATAAGTTAGATTAGTTACTCATGAAGAATAAAAACATACTCTTAAATTATTGCTACCAAACAAAAAATTGCTTGCACTTGAAGTTTCTTAAGCACACTTCCTCCCTCCTCTTGATTTTTTATTATCCAAAGATTAAATTTATATTAGCATTGTGATTAAAAGATTAAAGAGTTTAAGATTTTGTTCTTACATTTTCCTCTTGATTTCTCTTGTGTCAATCTCTAAATCCTAAGAGAGAGTGTTGTTTATGGCTTTCTCCTAATAGAAATCTAGAGAGAGTTTTTAGAGTAAAACTTCTTGAAGAATTTTTGAGAATGAGAAATGAGAGGAAAGAAGAAACTAAGGCTTTTATATGAGATTGTAATGCCTTAAACGTATAAATTATATGTTTGAGATAGAAATTACTTTCATGTCCTCATGTTCTTAATAATTCCCTAAGTAAACCAGAGAGTAATTGGAAACTAATGAAGAATGAGAGAAAAATTTTCTTTCATAATGTGAAAAGTACTATATATGATAACTAAATAAAACTAATACAGTAGAGTATTTATATCTAAGATATTACATGTACAAACTACTAACCAATCGTTAGAGTACACGTGGACAAATAAATAAAACAAATGTCCTCAAAGTTTCGCATCTCTCTCCCCACCCCTCCCCCCCTTTTTTGCTCAAGTTGAAGTGCCTTGTAAGCCCAACTTGTGCAATTGAAGAAATTTAGCAGTACTAAAAAATTTGGTGAAAACATCAGCCACTTGGTTAGCAGTAAAGACATAAGTAGAAGAAAGAAATCTAGAAAAATACAATCAGGAACAAAATGCACATCAATATCTATGTGATTTGTTCGACCATGCATACATGGATTTTGAGTAATCAATAAAGTGGATTTATTACCACAAAACAAGGTCACCGGCAATGCGGAACGTAGTTGTAAATCATGTAAAATATAGGAAATCCATAACAACTCCTTAGTGGCCAGTGCAAGAGCACGATATTCAGCCTCTGTTGTTGAAGTGGATATAATGGGTTGCTTCTTGGTCTTCCAAGAAACCAAGCATTGCCCCAAAAGATACAAAAACCCGAAATGAGTTTGCGATCATGAAAAGAGGAGCCCTAATCAGAGTCAGAAAAACCAGTTAATATAAGAGGATTAGTTGATGAATAAAACAAACCCAAATCAGAATATCCTTTCAAGTATCGAAGAAGATGAAAAAGAACCTTCAAATGTGTAGTTTTAGGACATGAAGATATTGACTTAAGTGATGAACTAATTAGGAAATGTCAGAATGTGTCATGGTAATATAAAGTAGCTACCCGACAAACCTCCAATAAAAGGTTAGATTGGCAAGAGCAACACCTGATGAATCATCAAGATCGAGCCGTTTAGGTAAAGGAAACATGACTGGTTTGGCTCCTGTTAAACCAGCATTAGTAAGGACATCCAAGATGAATTTTCGCTGATTCACCAAAATACCTTAAGCTATCCGACATAATTTAAAATAAAGAAAGAATATTGCTAGCCCAAGATCCTTAATAATGAACTGTGCATGAAGTTGCTATTTGACTTGATGAATAAGATCAGTATTGGAACTAGTGAGTAGCATATCATCCATAAACAAAAGAATGATAACACAACCTATAGGACAATGAGAAGTGAATAAAGAATAATCTGCTTGGACTGAGTAAATCCAAGAGACAAAATGAAATTGGATATGTCAATGTTCCATTGTCTTGAGGCTTGTTTCAAGCCATAAAGAGATTTACATAAAAGATAAACTTGGGTGGTTAAAGCCTTAACATAACCTTCAGGATGCTTCACATACACTTCTTCATCAAGATGTCCATGTAAGAAAGCATTGTTAATATCAATTTGATGCAAATCTCAATTATGAGCAATAGAAAGAGCAAATAAAACACATATGGTTACAAGCTTTACAACAGGGGAAAATGTGTCATATAGTCCTCCCCTTCAATTTGAGTAAAACCCCTTGCTACAAGCCTAGCTTTACACCTTTCTATTGTTCTATTTGGTCTATGCTTGATCTTATAGACCCATTTGCAACATATAGCTTTATTTCCTTTAGGGAGGCTAGTCAATTCCCAAGTGTTATTACACTTAAGTGCTTCTAACTTCTTATTCATTGTATCCTACCATTCTTTACACTTAGATGCCTCTAGATAATTACGAGGCTCTTGAACATTTAACACCTTTGTTAGAGAAGCTACAAACTCAGTAGGATAAGCATGAAAGTCAGAAACCTCATATAAAGCATATAGACTAGTATTATAATGGGAAGGTAAAGATAAGGAAGAACCTGTGGAAGCATGTTGTGTTGTAGCAAATGAAGGTGATTGAGTTATATATACAAAATCTTGAAGCCACTTTGGAGAAACTTTCTCATGCGTTGATCGACAGAGGACACAGTAGGTGTAGCAGGAATGCGAACAGTAGGTTGATCAACAGAACGAGAAATAGGATAGGATTCATACTCAGTAGAAGACTGAGTATCATATTCAAAATGAGTATTAGAAACATGATTTGAAGGTAAAGAAGACAAGGAATGTGTATGATTAGGCGTGGTGATAGGAGTATCAAAACCAATTGAAGGATGATCAGGTGTATGAGACTGAACAATAGAAAAATCAGACATGAAAGGAAAGATGTTCTCAAAGAAAACCACATCTCTAGACTCAACAATACGCCTTTGAGAAAAATCATATAGACGATAAACTTTTCTGTTATGAGCATAACCAAGGAACACACAAGGCACTCCTCGAGCTTCAAATTTATAACTTGGCTTAGGATGCTTTGCGATGAAACAAAAGCAGACCATAATTCGCAAATGACTATAATCTAGAACCTTTCTAAACAAGGCTTCAAAAGGAGATTTCCAATTGAATTGAGCCATTAACATTCGATTAATTAAGTATGTTGTTATGAGAAAACATTCACCCTAAAACCTCTTAGGCAAATTAGCTTAAATTCTCAAGGCTCTAGAAGTATCTAAAAGATGTCGATGTTTCGACACAAGCATTTTGCTATGGAGTGTATGTTATAGTTCGTTGGTGTACTATTCCTATATTAGCTAGCAAACATTGGCAATCATTTGATAAAAATTCACTTCCATTATCTGTCCTTGCAAATTTTGGAGTAACACCAAAATTATTCAAAACATAAGCAAAATAATGCCTAAGTATTTGATAGACCTATCCTTTATGAGCAAGTAAAAAGGTCCAAGTTGATCGAGTATAATCACCAATAATTGTAAGAACATATTTTGCACCCATGATAGATTCAACACTATAAGGAACCCACAAGTCAATATGAATTATCTGAAAGGCAAACTTGGAACTACTTGTACTTCTTCCAAAAGGAAGCCTATGAAATTTGGCTTCTTCACAAATTTGACAAGCAAAATTCTAAAAGTCACAAGGCTTACAAATATCCAAATGACAAAATTTAGAAATTGAATTATGACCAAGACGTTCATGCAGCAAAGAAAGATTATTGACACTAGAAACTTTATTACAACAAAAAAAACTAGTAGTCACAATAGAACTCAATTCACAGCCAATGTAAACAGAAATGTCCTCTTCAACAAGTACATATATCCCATTCATAATCTTTACTACAGCTATAACCGTATCAATGATTAGGTCCTGCAAATGAAAAGAGTGTTTTCAAAGATAGATATACAATTATATTGAAGAAGAAGGTTATGGATATGCAACAAATTGTGGGTATATTTCGAAACATGAAACACATTTGTAAGGGTAAATGATTGATTAAGCTTGATAGAACCAACTTGTTTAATAGTAACAATGGAACCATCAGGGAGCTCTCCATTTATAGGTTTAGGTAAGGTGGGTATATCAAACAAAATAGCAAGAAAAGAAGTCATATGATTTGTCGCCCCAATGTCAAGAATCCAAGCTTTCTCATTATTATCTAGAACATCATAGGATAAAGAAGAAGTACCTGCAAAATGAATATTGTTAGCTACACAATCCTCACTTAGAGACTTAATATGTGGACCTTGAGCTTTCATCATTCGCATCATCTCCAAACACAAGTCCTACAACAAGCAAAGGTCTGCATTTCCTAATCTAAAAGCCTTATGATCTACAACATTTTCTTTAGCAAGATGATCAAAAGGTGTAGCAAAATTGCTAATGTCAGTTTTAACGAAACAAACATTAGCTCTACTAATTAAAGAAATATTAGCATTTCCTTCTCGCTTTCCTTTTATGACTTTCTTTCCTTTATACCATTCTAGATATCCAATCAATTGAAAGCAAGTCTCAATGGAATGACCCTCGGCTTTACAATGCTAGCAAATCAATTTAAATTTTCCTTTTCTCTTATCAGCACCCACAGACCTTCCATGTACATTAAAAGCTGACATATCAATAGTATGATTAATAATGGAAGTAACTTGACACTACTTTTCTATCTGTTGCACAAGGTAAAAAGCCTTGTTAACCGAAGGCATGGGATCCATAGACAAGACTTGGTTACTCACACCTTCATAAACTTCATTTAATCCCATTAGAAATTGCATCAACTTAGAAGTTGATTCAAACTTAGCTACTCATTCTTTCAAATTACAATTACAGTAATCAACTCTTCCACAATTACATTGTGGATAAGCATGGAATTAAGACAATTCATCCCAATAACCTTTAAGACGATTGTAGTAAGATCCTACAAATTGATTCAGCTATTTTAAATTCAAAATTTCATATTATAACTAGAAAACAAGAGGTCCATTTGATACTCCATATTGTTTCTCAATTTCATCCCAAAGACGTTTAGCCGATTGAGTGTAAAGAAAGCTTTGAGATAATTCCGGTACCATTGACTTCGTAATATAACTCCTGACCATATGATCAGACCTAATCCAACGAATGTAATTTAGCGAATTCTCCAAAGGTTTCAAAACAGAACCATCGACAAACCCTACCTTCATCCTAGCACCTAATCCTAGTTTAATGGATCTACTCCATGCTAAGTAGTTACTTCCGTTAAAGATTAAGTTGCCAATAACCATGTTGGGGTTGTCAGAACCAGATAAGAATAGAGGATTAGAAATCAAAGTATCGACCATAATAGAATTTGAATTCGAAAATGATGAAGCAATAGACATGTTGAAAGAAATGATCACGAAAAAAAAAATCGTACCTCTTTTCACTTCGTTCTGAATTGGCTCTGATACCATGTGAACCCAGAGCAATTGGAAACTGATGAAGAATAAGAGAAAAACTTGCTTTCATAACGTGAAAAGTACTGTATATGATAACTAACTAAAACTAATACAATAGAGTATTTATATCTAAGATATTACATGTACAAACTGCTAACCAATCACTAGAGTACATGTGGATAAATAAATAAATAAAATGTTCTCAAAGCTTCACACCTTATAATATTTGGTGAACATTATTATTATCATTATTGATTATATATATATATATATATATTTCCAATATGTTTTGTTATTATCTATTAATATTATTATCTTTATTATCATTACTCTTGTAACATATATTTTCATGATATTTCAATGGTCTAGCTCGGATTCAAAACCAGACTCAAACCAGTGGTTCATAGTTTTGAAAATAGGAAACTACAATTGAAACCATGGAAGTCGGGCCAATTCCTGGTTCCAAAGAACCGACCGTTCTCATTGTTATGGTTGCGGTTCCTAAGGAACCATACCCAAAGTGAATTCTTATTTAAGTAAAAAATAGAACTTACCCAAAAAGATCTTCTTTTTCTTTTAAATGAAGTGATTTCGTCATTAAACTCAAATAAGCATGCCCTTGAACACAAGAAAAGTTGCAGATGTTGGTAATATTAATGCAAGACTTTAATTCTGGGAAACTCCCATGCTAAATACACTAAACTTTAATGCAAAACTTTCTTTGTTGAAACTCTCTCTATATATTAGTATTTTAGTCTCTAAGGCAATTATTTTCCATTTCCACTGTTTACTGTATTTAGTCTCTAAATTTATTAATTCCGATTCCCAAGATAACAATTAATGTTTATATTATCTCCACCTTTTTGCCCTTTAGTCATTTTAGTACATGTTACACGTGTGATATCAATCTTCGTTTGTCATGTTACACGTGTGATATCAATCTTCGTTTGTTTTCTATAATTTTTTTTCCTTTTAATTATCTATTTTTATGAAGATAGAAAAGAAAAGAAGAGAAGTAACCCTACTTCATTAGAAAAAGAACCAAGTTTATGGCCTATAAACTACAAATGGGGTATGAGTTTATCGGTCCTTATTTTCTCTTTCTTCTCCCTCTTCCTTTCACTTTCCAACTTAAAATCCACCTCCAGACTTGATGGGTTGAATCAAAACCAATCGATGATGATGTTTAATTTTTCTTGTGCTAAGAAGGGTAATACCACTATGAAATCTTTAGGTTATTTAAAATTTTGATTGGTCTTATGATTTTATTATAATTTTATTTTTTCTCATAATCCCAACAATAAGTTGTATATGATAGTATATAAAAGAATATAAACATTGAGAAAAATTAAATGGTAATTGTCTATCTAAGTAGACATGGCTAAGGTTTAATTCTGAACTAAAACCAGATTGGTCGGTCGATTTTAGAATCGGCTAACAAACCATCGATTTCCTAGTTCTCAAACAGTTCTTCGACCTAAAACTAGATAAAAAACTTACGATTCTAGCCGAGTTCATTAAAAAAAAGAAAAATTTAAAATAATATTGAATATATAATTATTGATATTTAAACTGGTTCATTTGAATAGTAAAATTTATTACCCATTTATAACATTTACAGGATGTTCACAAGACATGAATAGCTATTCATTCCTTCCTCGTTGAACATAAAGCTGATATTGCCGTGTTCACTTCAAAGGAATACCAATTCATAATGAATTGTTATTACGTAAAATGATGAATAACAATTCATGTCTCCAACCCATGAATTATCCTCTATTTTTTAAGTTTTTCATAAATACTTCTGTTTTGAAAAACAATTATAATCTCTCTATAATAAATACATAGGACATTATAGATATTTTACATTTTAATCTAATAATTACTTGTTTTATTTCTTACACCAAGTGAATATTGTAATAGCTATTATAAATTTACAAATTACAACCCTATCACATTCCTTTTGAATTGGAATTCCATTTCTCTCGTATTCCATTTAGTGAAATGAACGGGCCATTAATATATTGTTATTAACAATACAACAAGTAAATATAACTTTTTTTTTTTTTGGAAGAAGCCCTGCCAAATAGAGATTTTTTCTTTCGACCCTATTTCGATTCTTCATACAATATAGAAGGACCATTACTACAAATGGTACTATACCCTTGATCGTGAAATATTGATTGCTTCTTGAACCCTGTGAATTGCAGCAAGTGATTGAGTTCGTTAGCTCCTCATAGAAAATTATTGACTCTAGAGATATAGTAATATGGAGAAGACAAAATTGTTCCCTGTGATTGGCTTTGGACCTTTCTTGCGCAGCTTAGGTGGAAGGCAAAGAAAGCCTCCTTCCGATCAACAAGTAAATATAACTTAAAAGTATATATAATTTAGTTTATATAAATTTTTCCTAAAATAAAATCTATTTTCTTAATAACATGAGCCTATTTTGTATATTGTAATTTTCTTTTTAACTTTTTAGAATATTTTATAATCTTACATTACTAAGACTATAATTAATGTTGGATGTATTTGTATATAGATCAGTGTGCATCTTAAATAATTTTTTTTAAAAATTGGTTAAATATTTTAATGCTTTAAACCCAATTATTATTTTGAGTTAACAAATACAATTAAATAAATAAAATATTTTAAATTTTTTTAAATGAGAAAAATAATATTAAATTAATTTTAATGATCAATAAAATATTAACATGTGTTATTATTAAATTATTAAATAATATTGAAATTTTTATATGAAATTCATATCACTATTGCTAAAAAAAGAGAGCACAAATCACATGTTTGCTAATTGAACAAAACATAGGTTATATTTTTGTATTTAACTCTTTGAAATAATCTTATTAAAAAATAAAATTCATTTATTTATTTTTAAATTTTAATTGAAAAGTAAAAAATGAAATCAGTGGTTCCATGATTCAAAAATCCGAACAACAACCATTGTGGGAGACATTTTTGGTTCCAATTTCAATCTCAATCCTTCAAATTTGATAATTGAAATTGGGGAAAAAACTTTATAAGGAAGACTTATAGAGAAAATGTAAGATCCACCATTGGATCTTGCATAAAGTTGTAGATTTATTTAAAAAGTTGTAAGTGTGGTAGATTAAAAAATGTGATAGTTGGGGAAAAAACTTTATAAGGAAGACTTATAGAGAAAATGTAAGATCCACCATTGGATCTTGCATAAAGTTGTAGATTTATTTAAAAAGTTGTAAGTGTGGTAAATTAAAAAATGTGATAGATATGATAGATTATGTATAAAAATCATAGGTAGTAGGTTGAAAAAATAATAAGGCATGTGTAGTAAGTGAATAAATTGAGCCAAATGGGTCCAAAAGATACAGGCGAATCCGATGCGATTTCCGAAGCGGGACGATGTCTGCATTTAAGCCCACCTCATGCAAGAAAAATTCATGGGGCAGACTACTGTAGCAATCACAACTTCAATGATGCGGCATAACACGTCATTTTCACATTCCCATCACAAACCAACCACAACACAATAAACAACTGTTTTTTTTTTTTTTTGGCCGTAGAATAAACAACTTTAATTAAATGTACATATCATATCCTGCTTTCCTTCAAAATTTTTCCTTTTTAAAATATTGGGAGAAAGGACTAAAAAAGAATCCTAAAATACAACGACATCTCCATCATTTAGTTGCCCCGTGATAAAATGTTACATAACTCCAATATAAATTTTCAAGTGATCAAGTCAAGTTGGAGTACATGTTGAGATTTGCTGACTTTGAGCCATGTACCCTAACTTCAACATTAATTAAATTAAAATAAATATAGTTTTATACGAAACAATTAAATTTAAATTAAATGTGTTTGCTGATTAAACTAGATCGTCATAAAATAAATTATAAATTAGTTCAAATTTGAGAGCCTAGGCTCAATTATATTTTAAAAAATTTTATGATCCCGTTATTAATTTTGATGAGATCGGTTATCCAATTGCTCACATCATACGTAATCATGATCGAATAATTAAAATAGTTAATATTATAATTATTATATTTATTTTAATGGTTAGATGGTTGACTAGATAATCCTGTCGATGGAACCATAGAAGCTCTTACTTTAGTTATAAGAGTTAAATTTGAGATGACTCATTTCAGCTTGTCCATAACATCAAGTGGACTAGGCATTGATAGAATTTTATAAATTAACAAAATATAAATAGATTGAATTCTTAATTTGTCCAAAAAAGATAGGTGAAATGCTCAATCAATCATCACATCTATAAAACAGAAATATAATACTTTCCAAGAAGGTTAGAAGTGGACGAAACATAATTCCGTAAATTACAAGAGCAATGCTCAACCATATCATTTCAAAAGTGGTCATGACCTATCCTGGTGAACTATAATAGATCTTGCCAGGAAACTCTAAATTTACCTCTCTTAATTTTTTTTCTTCAATTTAACCGTTTAAGATAGTATATATTGAAATTATAAGAAAAAAAAATAACGTAATAATAATATTATAAATATTTAAAAAATTTAAGTAATATGAAAATTGATTTATGAATGAAAAAATAAATTTAGAAAATTGTGATATGCATAGACATGCCAAAAATATACATTTAAAATAAAATTTCATGCATATAATATTTTAGGAAAAATTGCATTCCCCAAAACTTTCAAAATGTAAGAGTTTTCAACAATTGGCACAATGAAAGACAACTTAGATTTCCCATTAAAAAAAGCAGGAATTTCAACTATGTGTTGATTTATCTCTCAAACTTCCACCGAGTGCGAATATACCTTTTAAACTTTGAAAATGCATATTTTTTTAATTGAAAATGTTAATTATCCTTAACTAAGTTAACTGTTGAAAATTCAGAGAATCCAAAAATGTATTTAGAAAGTTTATAAGTGACCGCAACTAAATAAAAGTTTGAGGGGTAATTTACAATTTTCCCTTTTAACACTTTTTATGTAATGCTACATAGCCTATTACCAAGGGTTACATATACATTCATTTATTAAATTTATGGTAAATGTCAAATTTGGTATTTAAACTTTATATAAAAATACAATTTAATACCTCAACTTTAAAATACTTAATTAAACTTTTTTGTGACTAATTTTAGTATCTTCTTAATATTTGTTACTCTATTTGCGGATGCAGAAGAGACAGTATACAATTGAATATATACCATTATCCCTAAAGTAATCTAATATTGATATGTTCTTTTTTTTTTTTTTTTTCTAGTTAGAAAATAAAGCAAACAGTATTAATAAGATTGTGGAGCTATAAATTATTTGATTGAACATTAAATTAAATAATTTATTTGATTGAACATTAAATTAAATAATTTAAAATTTAAATACTAAATTAATATTTTAAGTAAAGTTTAGATATATTTTCACTTAATTTTTTTTTAAAATAATAATTAAACATAAAATAATCCCATGAATTTCTCTTCTTTTTTTTTTTTCTTGGCCATCCATCTAATCCCAAGATTTACTGACTGGCTTATTATGTACGCTGGAGGCAATCTAAATGAATGATGGGAGGGGGCACCTACGATTGAGATCGCATCGGCATCCACTTGACAACGACATGCAAAACCAAAAGAGACAATCGAAGAATATTGGACTAGCTGTATGGATAAGCGACACGTACAAATAGTCAAATACAGCCCAACAGGGGCCGTGTTCGTATGATTTGCCTTTTTTTAACTCAAACCTAAATTCGTCCTTTCCCTTTTCGTTTTAAGCACATGTCGCAACGTCGTATGTGGCAATTGGCATTCCACTTCCTCATTCTCAGTGCTTATCCTACACATCTAACGTTAGATATGGATAACGGATGAGTGGCTTGAACTTTTGCCTTGCACTACATTTGGCTCGTGCTGATTTTGGAAGCTGATGGGCTTCTTGAACATTGTGAATAGAACGCTTACCTGTGACCACATAATAAACTTCATGTACCTGTATTTGCCTAACCCAATAATTCCGGGTTAAATCCACATAATAATCTTGAATTTGGTTATTAAAGTCCAGATTTACTCAAATAATTCAATTTGAAAACATTCGAACCATGTATCAAAATTAATTGAATTTGAATTAAGTTTAGCATTAATTTTATTAACAATAGGTGGATTTATAGATTTGTATATATATATATATATATATATATCAAGCTTTTATTAAATTGGGAGGACTTCGAACTTAACTTTTTTTTTTCTTTTTTTTTTGTTATAGAGACGGGTTGTGAAATTTCTTGTTGAGTTTGAGTTAAAGATATGGTATTCTGTGGTATTGTGTTTTCTAGATTTGACTTATTTATAACTTTAATTTGACAGGTTTATTTTTGTTGCAAAAGGATGGGGAGATCAACACGGAAGAAGCACTCCATATTTAATTGTTAGATTGTCCGTCTCATATGGTCTATACGAAGCCTTTTCTCCATCGTTTCAGGAAGAGAGGGTCAATTGAACCAAGATGCTGGGACGAAATGTTTGGACTTAGTAATCTCCTAATCATGTAATTTGTCAGATCAGCTCAGTTTAGTTCAGTGGGTCTGTTTGTTCCATTGTATTCTGATAATTTTTGTATCATATTTTTATTATTTTCGAATAGATGTTTATCAAGAAACAAATATAAATGAAAAAAATAACGGTTTTATTCATACAATTGACCAAATAAATATGATATATATAAGTTAAAGATGTAGATACAATACAGATAAAAATCCAAGAATCCAAATAGAATTGAGAATTACAATGAAGATACAAGGGTAGGAGGAGCACGAAAAGCTAAACCTTAATTGCCATTGTTTGCTCAGCTTATATGGTCACAGACATCGCCTGAGCTTGTCAAGATCTTCATACGATGGTTGTTTAGAGTGTTGTAGAGGTATTGGGTGCACTGAAATGATCTTCAACACGACCCATCAGATCTGCTTCTTCTTCTCATAATTGTAATATGTACAGGAATTAATAAACAAAAAAAATGCAAAATAAAGAAAATTGACCAATGAAATGGAAATTCAGGCCTCCATTATTACATCCTTATAAGATAAATGGTATTCATTGTCCACACACACAAAACAAGATAATGCATAAATGTAGAACTATCTTCATTTCAAATTTATTAGCTAGCTTTTCGGATAACAAAGATAACAGGAGAGCTTTGTTCTCTCCGACAGTCTCCATCACATTTACAAAGGATGCTACCAACCCTCCAGTTGCTACAATACACTGAACCAAGACAGTCGGAAACATTCTGAGTTTTAAATGCTTCGTGAGTCTTGAGTTAAACCTTTAGCAGGTGTTAGGGAATCTTGGAAGTCCATCGTGATATTCATTGGTAAAACTTTAATAATCGGAACATTTTTTAATGTAATACCTTGAAATTAACAAAAACACTAAAGTTGAACGTGTTTAAAAAAAATATCCATGTTAATGTTATCTTAGTATTGATTACTATATCATTATAAAATTCTATCTCATAATTGATGTGAGACTTCATTCACAATAAGAGCATCATTCATCACGTTTTATTATAGTTTTTTTTTTTTTTAAATAAGACCAAACAAGGGAAAATGTCATAATTTCAGGGAAAACAATAAGTTGAATCACTAAAGTTGAACGTGTTTAAAAAAAATATCCATGTTAATGTTATCTTAGTATTGATTACTATATCATTATAAAATTCTATCTCATAATTGATGTGAGACTTCATTCACAATAAGAGCATCATTCATCACGTTTTATTATAGTCTTTTAATTAAATGAGACCTAACAAGGGAAAATGTCATAATTGGTATTCATCTAAGCTCAAAGACGTATAAACACGATTTATCATTGAATCGGTTGTGTTGAGTATTTTAACAATCGTGAAAGGTGTGAGTAGAAGATAATGAATATGAGTAGAAATTAAAGAATATGAATCTTTGGAGCTAAATCAAGTTTTACTTGATGTTTATATGAAGTGTACTTTTTAGGGTATGATTTTTCTATTATGTCACAAGTTTTTTGTTCTGATCTACCATTATATGTTTGTATACTTCCTCATCTTTGTTTCATGCTTTAAGCATCTTAGATGAAATTGAACGTCTGACTGTATTGTTAGTGTAATGCTATTATACTAAGTAACTTGATATATAGAGTTCACAATATAGACCGTAGGGGTGAACATGAGATGTTATGGTTATTCAACATGCCTATGACAACATGGTGGATGGAAATGATAAAGTTTGTTATGATCAACATTCGATGACTATAGTTTCCGTTTAAAGAGATACAAGTTTTGAGTAGTTTGTGGGTATAATATGTAGTCATCTTAAAATAAACAAAACGACACATAGGGTTAAGTTGCTACAAAACATTAGTATTGGGGATGATAATGTGTATGATAAAGTTATACCTGTGAAAAATGATTAAACGTGCAACAAATGTTAAGGTTAACATCGGTTAGTGGTGGTATATATCGAGATACGTGAAATTGAGAGGCCAACCACGACTAAGACTAATTTAGGACATGATATTGAGTACAACGCTCCAATTGAAAACTAGGTGTATGAACTGTAGGCCTTTCCTATAACCTAAGATGCAAGAAGCAATTAGCCTCAAGTGTTTCAACTTTGATCCCATGAACCAAGTAAATTTTATCAATAGTATAGACGCATATAATATCAATCATACTAAGTATTCAGAAGATGAGGATAGTGATGGTGAGAGTTGTAGGAGTCAGGGTTGGCTTCAAAAGCTTGATGATTTTCATGACTCATAAAGGAGAAATGACTAAATTGTCTGTAGGCTTGAAAGAATGTGAATGAAATTGATAATTTGGAGCCAGTGTTGTTTTTCATAGAGAGAGTAGGCAATGGATTTGCAATATTTGAAGATGAGGGAACTAATGGGTGATGACGGCTCAAGTTTTAGCAATGAATTTAACGTATGAAAGTATTTTAAGAAAAAAAACTAATTCATACAAAACTATTGCATAGTAGGCAATGATATATGGCTGCCCAAGATGTTGTTGATTTGCTTCTATTTTGTGAAGCATCACTATCTAGTTCATGAAACAAAGTAATTTATCAAGCTTTAGCACAAATCCAACTCTGTAGAGGAAATGAGGCCTATACATAAGATAGATCTACATAGTCGGGTTCAGAGAAACTAGGTAACTTTTCATGTGAGATGTTTGGAAGAATGTAATGAACGTTAACAAAAGATTGTATAATTGGAGCTTGCTCCCTGTAATACTTTCTTAACCACCTACCATGATATCAAGGAATTACATTATGATAAATTGGCCTCTCTAAAGTCATATTTGCCTATATGGTATGAGGAACATCAGTCAATGAACTTGTTTTCATCATCTATCTTCTTTCTTTTCCAAAACTATTGTGTACTGTGTGATGCAGGATGACTTTATTAAGTAATTGCCTCATATGTCATACACTAATATCATTTTTGAGGCACCAAAGATTACAAGAGTTGTACACCACTTTAGTGGCATCATTCGTGACGATCCATCATATCCAAGTCACATAGATTTGGGAAGAGATGACTCCTTAGTGCCTCAGTACGAGCCATAATAATAGGGCTAAGATAAAAGGTGAGTTCATAGACATGCCCTGTAGAGATCAAGGACAAGCCCTCAATCGTTCATGAGGATTTTTTCCCTATATCATTATAGTTTAAAGAGAAAAGTCTTTCTGTGTTGTTTTTTGACCTATCCGAGACACCCCTTACTAGCAGCTCTAGTGCAGCCCTACAAACTCCTCTAGCTTTTGATGTTGGTAAATCCTCATTACGATCCATTGGATGAAGGCTAGGATAGCACATGGTTTACGAGGCTGAATACTTTATTAAAGGTACAACTAAGGCTAGCAACATTTTTTCATGAGAGAGAGCAGCTGGCAATATTAGCTCCTTCTTCTTCTTCTTCTTCTTTCACATTTTCCAGTTCCATATAACAAATATTTGTACTTTTTTTTTCATCTCTTATGTATTTGTACATGCTATACCATGTTAGTGAAGTTTAATTACATTTTTCCACTTTTTGTTGATGTGCTTCTGAGACCTTATTTGAGTTTGAAATTTATCTACATGGTTTAAGATTGATATATTTGGAGTTTAGAGTTTAGAAATTGGAGTTTGAAGTTGTCTTATAATGGAGTTTAGGTGTAATGGTTGATTTTGCTTAAATGTCTGCAAAAGAGCTCTACAAACTACTAGATAGGATCAAATTGCAAAATGGAAAACATCTATTCATAGTTCCTAAAACTCCTTTTAAGACACGTTATGCGCTAGAGGTTGATATTGGCTTGTATTAACAAGTCTAAATGTATAGGTATGTACTTGAGTTGGTTAAGGAATGCGGCAAAACATAATTATATAGCATGATAAAGATGTGATTTTAACGACATTTTTTAAATTATTTTAATGGTCCTAATTTTGTGATTTTTATTAAAATAATTTTTTCATTCCATAGCTCTAAAATTGACCGACCAAATCATTTCTAACCCTTTCACCGTTCTTGCTTTGATAGCAAATGACCAGAAAAATATTTATTAAAGCTTTTTTTTCTAGGGAAACATCTTTTTTTTTTTTTTTCCTTTTTGACTTGAGTCCAAATTTTTGTATTAAATGAGTTGGCCTACCGAAAAAAAAAAAAAAAGAAAAATTCAAGCTCCACAATGACGATGAATTTGATAGGATCCCTTTGAGAATTTTAGGCATGAAGGGCATTTTAGGGCAGCACTTGCTTCTTCGAGGTAAAAAATTTTTTATTTGAGGAGAATGAGCTTATGACCGAGATACTAATTTATTCTATTTCATGAAGCCGGGACATTAAAATGGAAAGAAAAAAAAAAAAAGCTGAGCAGTAAAACTATAGATAAAATGAAGTAAATAAAATTGAATGCAATTTTACTATGATTATCTTGTTAAAATCTAAGAGCAGGTTCGAATCCTTTTTTGCAAGACCTAGAATTGGTGGTTTCCAATTGCCTAAACATGGAAGTGCCACTGGCCTATCCAAGAATGGTTACTCTGGTTCACGGACCATTGGAACCAGTGATTTATGAATCGGACTAGTGTGTAATTTTTTTGAAATAAACCGTAAAAAATTCTGTCTGGCACCAAAACATGAGGAAGTTGGAGAAGATACATGGGACTGGAAAAATCATATGAATGACGGCAATAACAACCACTTGCATAAACTCACACGTACAATCTATTCCTTGATGTTAAGCCGATGTTCCATTATTAAAGACAGCTCCTAGTGTTTCTCGATTCTTGACGTTTACGATTAGATTGGCACCAATCGACATTATAAAGAGCTATGAAAAACTCCTCACAGACATAATCATTTTTGTCAGCCTATTTTGAGCCACCTTTTACTATTTTAGTCCTTTGACATAAAATCAATATCAACATATCGTTTGGGAGAAAAACTCTGTTGCGTGTTTACTAGTAGTGTTCATTTATTTCTGTTGCGTTTGCAAGTAATTCCAAGGATGATTTTTAGCACAATAGTGTTAATCTTTATCTGTTATGATTTTCATTATCACCAAAATAAGAATGGATTAAAAATTGTATTTTCTTTATATAAAAAAATTAGTAACAATTAAACTTAGGCAACACTTAATGTGTTATCAACTATATGTAGATTAGATGCTTAAAAACTTAACTTTAGTATGAATTTTTCCGGTTTTTAGTTGTATAATTATTTATTTATTTGGTAAGACCCTGTCGGTAAACATGGGCACATGTTGGCTTGAAATAAAATCTTGCCCAATAGAGTTGTAATGGTTCCCAGACATGGAATTAGACCTTATAGGCGGTTCCAAACTGACCAGGAACTACTTGCTTTTAGTTCCTGACTGGTGAACCAATTTAGAACCACAAA
Organism: Combretum micranthum; assembly: GCA_024138025.1. Taxonomy (NCBI): domain Eukaryota; kingdom Viridiplantae; phylum Streptophyta; class Magnoliopsida; order Myrtales; family Combretaceae; genus Combretum; species Combretum micranthum. The sequence continues at coordinate 624,626 of JAMXBD010000001.1, forward strand.
AACTAAGTCGTTTCAGCCGATTCTTCTCATAAAATATGAAAGAAAAAGAAAAAAATTGGAGAAAGTTATAAAATAATAGTAAATACATAACTTGAATTGTTTAAAGAGATAATGTCGCAAAACTTTGACAAAAATTATGCAGTTAGATAGTTCGACCTTATAAAGAACTAATAGTCCATTCACTTAATATGAATAATCTTCCTTTCTCATTCAACGTAAAGTTGATATTATGATATTCACTCGAAAAGAATGATAATTCATACTGAATTATTATTACTTAAAATAATAAATAGCAATTCATGTTTCTATCGCATGAATTGCCATTTAATAGTCTATTTTTCAATTGTCATAAATACCTCTACCTTGAAAGTAACTCCGATACAGTTACCATCTCTTAATAAATACAGAGAACATTATAAATATTTTGATTTTTACTTTAGTAATTACTTAGTCTATATTTTACACTAAGTGAACAACTATTACAGCCTTATTATATTCCTTTTGAATTGAAATTTCACTCCACCTCCTTGAATTGAAATTTTACTCCCCCTTATTCCATTCAATGAAGTGAACAGACCGTAAAAATTGCACAAAAAGTTTTTTATGTACTAAATTCATCACTTTTAATATTTAGGTATCCAATTGTATATTTTGTCAAGATTTAAGTATTATTTGTGACATTAACCTTTATTTAAACTGTTTATATAATATTTAGGTAATCATGTGGTGATGATGGTAGTGATTTGGTGCTAGTGTCTCAATATAGATAGTGTGATGATGGCATTAGATCGTTGGTAATAAGGGTGGCGATAATGGTGGTGGTAGTAGTGATGATGCTGATGATAATAATTTGGTGGTAATAAGGATGAGGTGATATTGGTGAGATCACATTGGTGGTGGGAGGCTCTCATTAATATTAAGTGTCAGTCTAAGGCTTGGTTAAGAGATTTTGTTTATATTGCTCCAAGATTTTTGTACCATTAGTGAAAGGGATTACCAATACTATAATTAAAGTTTCATCTGAAACTAGACTAATTTTACAAATGACCATTGTACAATAAGTTTTATCCTATTTAGAATTTTCAAAAGTAGCAAATCGAATGCTACCTTAGCGATTGTAGTTTGATATGGTTGTGTTCTCATTCGTTTAAATTGTAATTTGTTAATTCTAATGGTGACTGGCCAAAAAAAACAAAAAAAAAAAAGAAAAAGAAAAAAATCTAATGGTGAAGGTTCAAATAGAAGTTAATTATATTATGCTAAATGAATAAGATTATAATTGAATTGTTATGGTAAAGAAACAGAAGAGCCATAATAAAATTTTTATTTATTAATTTTTATCCAAATAAGGATATTTTTTTAGCATTAACCTGTAATCCATAGATTTGGATAATAAATAGCTATTTATGAATCGGTACTTTATTTAACTAAATATTATAATAACTCTTTATAAAAAATAAGTTATAATAAAATTACTATTACCGTAAAGAGCAAGCAGTTATGAATAATTATAAACTTTTTGTCAATTTAAGATGCTTTTTCAAAATATTTACCAAAACAAGTGTAAATCCGAATTTAATGTGTTGTAATGAATTTCAATTGTCTTTATTTTTTTTTTCCTTTTAATTTTAACCTTAAGAAAAATTACTAGTTCCATAATTATGGAACTGGGTCCCGAATCCATATTGAACACGGAACCGACAGACAGAAATTGTCTCCTACGATTCTAATTCCGATTCTTCACTTTGTCAATCCGGAACCAATTCCGGATTTGATCAGATGCAGTTGCGGAAGCGTGCTTATGTCCCATTAGTTCCTCCCAGCCTGATTCACCAGGTGGAGCGACTTGATCATTAAATTGCTTCTACAGGCAAAGGTGACAAAAGGGTTCCTGTGGGTCGAGCAAAAAATTCGATAGTCTCAACCACAAAATTTCAGTTTGATGACAGCTAAGAAGGCGTATGTCCTATAATTTTAACCTTCTTAATCGGTGAAAGAGGCACGTAAGAATATGTACGATGTTCGGAGTGATCCCAGCCTCGACAGTAGTTGCAATTGGTAACCTTCAAAGTCATCTAAAATATTTTTGACCCGAAAACCGAATGCTTTCTCCCTTTTTTAAGGGATGCATGGAAGAAAGGAGACTAGAAAAACAAGAGGGGCAAATACTGACCTTGCGCTCATAGATGGTCAAATAAAACGAAATGTCTCCTTGAAAATTCCTTCAGTTTTTACCATCGCATGGCACTAACATCACATCTCCTTCAGAAGCATAGCTAAATTAGCAGATATCTTTCCAGTGACGACATTATTCCGAAGATGCAGTGTTCCCTTCAACAGTATTGATGTATGACACCTGGCTTTCGGTCCTCGTTTAGTAAATTAAATTAAATAGGATGCACAGCATCCAAATTTCTGATAATAGCACACTTTTGAGTATTATTATCCTCTGCTACTAATTTTGTATGTGCCCACGAATAGAATGGCAGAACTAGAGTTTTACTAGAAGGGAATCAGTCTAAACGAGGAAAGAATGAGCATCGCCATTGAGTTCTTGCCACAGGTCCCATGCCCTTTTGGGTCTTAACAATGAGGATAAGCCTTATTAGGCCTTTATGTCTTATTATATACTTTTTAAAAATTATACATATAATAATAGAAGTCCTATGGAATGTCGATGCTATAATTATAGAAAGCATGAAGCATTTTCTTTAAAATTTTAGGGGTAAATCCAAAAAATTGTAGGTACAACTTTTGAGTTAGGAGATGACACAAACCAATATCTGGACTTTGCTCCAAAGAATTTAAACCTTGAAATATTACAAAGAATGTTCTATTGTAAAAGGAGGACAAAAATAAAAACAAACCCTAGATTTTCATAAAGAACAACCTGAAATTTGGAGGGTGTCTTACCTACATTGCTAAAACTGTTGACGATGACTCAACTAGTGAAACTCATTCTTCAAAGTTTGGCTTCTAAAATGAGATAATATGCATGGAAAATAAAAGGAGGGAAGAGAGAATGAGACTCAGACGTGAAGAAAGTTGGTTCAGCTACTTCTTACCTCCCGCTTGTAGAAGGGCCAAAAATTTACCAGGCGCTCAAGAACAGCTGCGCTTTTGGAAAAGTATCCGGAGAATCCTAGGGGTGTAGTTGGTGGAGGGAAATCTTCAGCTGGCATTGCAAATGGGCGAATCATCCTCTCCATCCTTTCCAATGTCAGATAAGATCCCACTTCTTGCAGTCTTTCCGGGCCCATTATTGGCAGTGTGTGCTCCTGATGCAGAGAAGCAGCCTCGCTATCATTCTTCTGGAAAGAATGAAACACAAGGAAACCAAGTCGATTAGATACTACAAATTTCAGGATTTATATGAACTTCAGTTGGACTTACTGCATTTTACTAAACAAGAACCACAACGGGTCATGGGTAAAACAATCAATTGAATTTTCAAGGATCTAGTGAGTGACATTATCACAATCTGATAACATTGTTTTTATGCATCATTAATTTACCTCCAGTGGGGATAAATCTGCGCCACGACTAAATGTCAACTCTATGCGAAACCTTTTTGGATCTTCCAAAGCTACCTGCATGGAAATGTCAGATGGCACTATTCCAATATTAAAGATTTGATTATTAAAAAAAAAAAAAAAAGAGAGAGAGAGAGAAGAAGAAGAATAAGAAGAAAAAATCTAAACAATGTACAAGGAACGATCCGCAACCAAGCATTACTACCACTACAATAATTATATACGATTCGGGAGGCTTTTTGTGGTTGAAAAGAGTTACAAAAGACAAAAAGAATATGAGTAAAAGCTAGTCCCGATCAATGTACACCACTAGGTTGAAATTTATTGCTGCTTTTTTATAATTTTATGCAATGACTGTCTTTATAGTCCTATAAAACATAAATACTATTTAGTTATTAAAAGGAAAACAAAACTTATGCCACTTATACCCCCCATGCAGTTGACCTACATTCACAATTCTAATTTGTTCGCTTAAGGTAGATTGACTTTTATAGTAACTCATGTAATTAGAGAATACTGTTCCATTCTCAGTTCAATATATATATATATGGCACATATTAATGATTCATTCACTCCTAATGGTTGATTGATCATAAACTTCTTCTCCATTAAGTATATGATTGATAGAAAAATGATAATATCAAACTAATGAATTTCTTGGCAGCTCTTAGCTATGAGTAAATATTACAAGGGCAGTGCTAAAACAAATAAGGTAAGGCTAAACCATCCATCTTTCTTTTGGAATTTCTTACTTCAGTTTGCATTTCGAGGGCTAAAGTAATACCCAAACTGGCAATGGACCTCCAATATACAGCCACATTATCATTGCCATGCAACTGAGAAGAAAACTCAGTTTTTGGCCATGACAAGAAAACAAATGAGCTGAAGTTACAAACCTCGGTGTTCTCAAACATTCTCAACACGATATAGCTCATGTAGTCAAGCTCCTTGGTTTTATATAAGCGCTCCAAGCCACCGTGGGAGACGAGGCTATCTTCTCCTTGAAGGGACTCGTCCAAATTACAGTAACGGAGGACATTCATCAGAGAATGGATATGTGATTCCTGTCACCCATAAACAATATCAAATAGAATAAACTTACTATTGAAAATGTATCACCCTTAAAACTCTTAAATTTTTCAGAAATAAACAACATGAGGAAACACATTGCCTTCCAACTTAAGGCATCATGCCCTCTAGAAATATCAGTTAACAAGGATATGGGCAAAGATAACTTCAGAAAGAAATCCAGTTTCCTCTATCTAGATGCAACAAATATTTAACACACACACGCGCACGCGCACCAACTTAAGGGGAAATTCTCATGAAACAAAGAAATGAACATGCCATTAATTCCATTGTAACAAAGGAACAACATCATGAAAGATTTTCTTCACAAAAAAAAAAAAAAAAAGGATGACAATACAATAAAATCTGGTTTATTACATAGCAGAAAATTTCCTGCTCCTCAATGCGTGATGCAACTCATAAGAATTAGAAATTATTCACAGGATATAAATTGTTCAGCTCACCGATGTAAAATATAGGCGTGTCCGCACATGGCGCTCAGGCGTCTTCACATTTGCATAACTTGAGAGAAAAAGCGTAGGAATGTCATATATTTTATTTTGGCATAAATGAAGAAACTCAACAAGCGTTATAGACTTACTTTGGATCCAACCGATACTTGGTTTCTTTATCATCTTCATCATCTTGTTCCATTGATTTTTCACTAGTGAAGCTGGATTGTCTTGATGACTCATTTCTTGAAATTTGTTTCGAATGATCCTTTGGTTCTCCTTTTTCAATATCCTGCTGGTCTTGCCTGCTCTTCAGTCCAGCAACATATACTGCCTCTTCACGAGTATTTCTAAGATCGATTAATATTTTCCCCAACAAACGCCTAGCGATCTGAAGCATATATATAAAAGAAGGAAAAAAAAAAACAAAAAACACTTCAACTGAGAAGAAAGATAGTAGTCAGGTGCTATCAATACATCTCCAAGAATACTTAGTAGTCAGGTGCTATCAATAAATCTCCAAGAATACTTCCCAAAAAGAAAACAACTAGGGTAAACAAGAAGAGCAAGTGGTATTATTTTGAGTGTAACATAAATTAGATGTCAAACTATCTCAGAACATTATAAGCATATTTGGAAAAAATATATGAAAATAAACTTTGTTCCAATGCAGTTAAGATCTTACATGTGCTTTGGTAATTAAAAAATCATGGTGCAAAATTAGACTTCATCGCAAATTCATTCAGGTTACAAATGAGAAACTTCAAACAATGCATTCTTGCAGACCATGGTAAATCTTCCAACCCTAAGCAGTTTCTATAATAACCATGCTTTTATTCTCGAAATCATATTATATATGTATGATTATAGTTGCATATTAAAATAAATAAATAACATGTTTTACATATAGATTAAGCTAGCGTAATTTAATGTATGTGTTTGAGTAGTGGAGAATATTTATTTTTGCATTAGTATAATAGATATTTAATATTGACTTACATATTGATGTTGTATAAATAATGAAATTAGTAATATTAGATTTAAATGTATATTTCAAGTATTTATGTGTAGCTGATTTTTTTTTTTTTTTAACCCAAAAAGCTAGTCAAATGCCTTTTGTTTTACCTAAATTAACAACCCTAATTAAGCCTAACTAAAAGTCACTCAATAATTTTATTTTGGGCTGCCTTAAAAGTCAAAGTTGGATAAAAAAAGAGCAAAAAATATCCCATTTTCATCCAAATCAGACCACTATCAAGACAACCTTCTAAACAAACACAAAACTCATTATTTTCTCTTTCAAAGCTACCCCAACTTCAAGACCAAGACCCACATCCAAATTCTTATAAGTTGACTACCAAAAGACCCTTCTAAAGCCTTGCAAACCAAGCCCAAAGATGTGAGGTAAGTTTAAGTTACATTTGATGCAAGTTTCATAGTGTAGAGTTTGTTAAATGTGAATTGTGTTTGATGAGTGATGATTGGTGTTTGGTGATGTTGGAGTGGAATTTATACATGTTTGGGGAATGTAACTTTCATAGTAGATACATATGTTAAGTAGTAACAAGTTTATGTAGAGTTTTGACCTAAGTTGGAATGGATAAAGGAGATGATATGTTTAAAGTTGGTTAAAATGATGTTTGAAGTGATTAGAATGAAGTTTATGCATGTAAATAGATGTTAGAATACATATATATATTGAAGTATGACGTTGGAAAGATGTTTGAAGAGGACTGAAAGTATGTAAAAGCTGCATTTTTTTGAATAAAAAAAGGGGGATCACGTTTAAAAAATTTTCCAGTTGTACACTATCCCTACACAAGTCATGTATATTTACTCATGACTCCACAAAATCAAATTTCTACATACATTACCCTCTACACAAGTTGTGTATATTTACTCGTGACTTCATAGAAGCAAAATTTTATACACTACCAATGTACACGGGTCGTGTAGCCTTTCCCCTATTTCACAGCTTGTTGGTGATTTGTCCATAACTTTTTCATTCGATCTTTGATTGAGGTGATTTAAGTTGCTATGGAAAGCTTAAAAAGAGATTTACGACTTTTATGTTTTGAGTTTTTACAAAATTCAAAAGTATCAAAGCTTAAATTTTGTTTCTTTTCAGTTGATACAATTTTCAAATAAGGTTAAAAACTTATGTTTTCTTATTAAATGTGTGTTTGCATATGAAATGGATCTTTTTGGACTAAAATGAAATAGATTAATGATATTTGAGGGTAATGATGATTGAGTGATATAATTAAGTATAATTTAATTATATTTATAGATTTAACAAATAATTGAATATTCCATGAATGTTAAGATAAATCTAGCTATATTATATATATGGAATGAAGTTAAAAATTATGATTTTGTGAGCTTGTAAGATCTTGATAAACGTATAAATGATATGTCATGACTTTGTATAAGTTATATTTGAAGTATTAAGTATTAAGGTTAAGATTTGGTATGCTTTAAATATAATTCCAAGTATATAATATTGATTTGAGTTTGAATTATCTTCTGAAGGATTCCCGAGGTTCTATTTGAATTTCCTATATAACGTACGTAGTAACGTATTCATTCTATGCTTAAGATAAGCATATCGTTAATCAACTCTAATATAGAAAAAACCTAAACCTTGTTTGAGTTGGATGTCTCTTATGCTGTTTAAATCTATATCTGGTCCGGTATGGCAGATCGGTATCCAGTTCAGAGAGCATCACCTTGCTCAGATTGGGAGCACGGTAGATTAGGCGCTTAGGTCACCCCTGTCTTTGATAAGACTTTCTTAAATGGTACGACAAGTAATTGATGGGAAAGACAGTAACGACGTAACATTTGCTTACGCTCACAATGAAGTGGCATGATTTAGTTCAAATGTTTATAGGAACAGTTGGGCTAGGTGATGTTATGGATTAAAATAAGTAAAGTCGTGTAACAGCTGTCAACCCTAGATGAAGTTATTTTCTTTTTTTATCTGATATATCATCTAGGAGATATAAGTATCCGAGTTGCTTATATCAACCCCCTGAGCATTGAGGTCGTTACTCAGGACCCCAATTACCCCTATTGTTCAGAGTTTGAATACTCCAGTATTGTTTGACTAATTAAAAGAATATCTAATAATTGAATGGATGTTACATTGCACTGTAGTTAGGATCATGTGGATCATTCTGCTTTTGTTTTTGTTACTATATACTGGACCTCTGGCTCACTTTTATCTTTTCAGGTATGAAAGACGAGTTCCACACAAGCATGGGATACGGATCTGATTTTGAAGAGTTCTTAGATGAATGGGATGAGTAGAGGAGACCATGATTCACAAGGAACCCTTTTAATAGATTAGTTATATGTGTGTGAATTATGGACCTATGTAATAGTTATTAGGATTTTTTTTGCTATCTTTTGTAAATGGCTACTTTAAGCCTTGGTTGTAATAATTTTTACATATGTGAGTGCATTATTTCTATGCCTTTTGAGAAGTATATTATATAAGTTATGTTTTAAAGAAATCTTCTATGAAGTATTTTGTCAAAGTTTATTCTTATAAGTCATTTAGGCAAATAACTATACAAATTGATCCTGGATTACAACCTTACATATAGTACTGCAGATTATATGTGGTTAGGAAACTGGGTTTGCCTATTTTAAATGTATGGATAAATCCAGATCCTTATAGTTTCTTGTGTGGATTATGTTCATAAATCACTTCTTGTTGTTTCCCAAAGCATAAATGAAGACACTAAGTAATAGATTTGCATCAAAACCTCGTATTAACTGAAGCATCTCTGCTTAAGGTGGAACACGTTAAAAAAAAAAAAAAAGAAGGGCAATATACAAACAGCCTGAAATATTCAACAAAATTAATAACGCAGCAAGATGAAGCTAAAAGTAATAAGCAAAAAATTAAAAAAAAAAAACAAATATTGCCTAAAATATTGACATGGACCACATTTATATCTAGAAGCTTAAACTCCTAGATTTGTGTCAAGAAATCTTCACTGCAGTTGAGTGGGATGTCTTGACATGAAATCCTAGCATCGTCATTCAATTCTTTATTTCATTAATTCAACACTTTAGGTGAGACAAAGTAGTGACATATGAATCTAAAAGCAGAACACATATCGAAGTAGTATTTTCAGTGAATTGGATGCAGTGTCCAACACTTTAATGTTATTTCTATGAAAATTGTAGGAAATCACACCATTAATGATGGTTTGACCAGAATAATGATAGATTTGATTTCTCTTTAATTGCCAATATTATATTTAGAAATCTTTCCTTTTCTAGCATTGTAATAATAGTTGTAAAATATTTTTCTAGCTGTACTTATTTTGTATCCTAATTAGTCTCTAGAATGAAGTAATTAGGGGTTTTTCCTTTTTTTTATTTTAGCCTATATAAGGCTGTTTGTACCTTTACTCAAAATACAAGAATTATACAATTCTCTGCAAAAATGATTAAAAAGAATAGAGCAAACAACAAAAACACTAGAATATTACATTTTGAAAAAAAAATTCAAAGGATTTAAATGGTCCACCATGTAAAATACAAGCAAAGAGCTCAATTCCTCCTAAGCTGAACATTCTAAAATGAAATTATCTAACTTTTGAGTTAGCATAATAACTATAATCAGCATGACTACTTTCCACCATGTCAAAACCTTAAAGGCATGTTGACTTTGACGACTTAGTTGATCCATTTGACGTACAATCAATTAACAAATATGGGCTTGTGCTTGGGGTATGGTCAAACAACAGTAGCATATTACATGAAGATTGACACAATCTTTATGTACGAAAACAGTGCACAAAGTTTAAAGTTCATTGGCTAAATTTGTATGGACTACTAGATTAAAATTAATAGCCTACTAGTGGCTTGAACCATGAAAGTAGAATGATCTCTGAAGTTTACCTCTGATATGTGTTAAAAAATTTCAACTTAGGGCCTGACATATTTAATTGATTAGGCCTTTGTTCACCTTTTATTTTGTTCTGTCGTAAAAAATATCCTTTTACAGTCCTAATTAACCATAATATAAAGACACATTACCATCAAAAGTCATCAAAAGTATTAATAAAAATGATGAGATTAAATCCACAACAATCTAATCTAAAAAATGATAATTATCAATCACATGGATGGATGCTACCCTAACATTGTATCAATGAGAACTTCCAAGTTTACCTTCGAACAAATTTTCATTTTTTGCTTGGGATTAATACCATATTCATTTGGGATCACACCATCTGCAAGCAACTGCCATCATTACAGACAAAATGCTTGTCAGTAAAAGCATGATTTTGAAGCAGATTCCTTCCTGATCTAAAATGTGGCAATACATTTATCTCGTAATGTAATGGTACAATATGTGCTTCCAAAATAGCATATTTCCTAATCGAGCTATATTCATTTTTAACAACATTAAAAAATTTTATAATGAGTGGCAATAAACATCTTAGAAACTATCAAAATACAAACAGAACCTGAAATTTTAAAATAACATGCTTATACCCCAATGAAAATCGTTGATCTCATGAAATTTCTCTATCAATACAGAATGAAAACCCTAAATTAAAAGATCAATTGGTCTCAAAAGAGAATTATTGTCATCTGTATAACAGACTGACTTGGTTTTTATTGGAGGAAAAATCTTTGATTTAAACATATCAGAAGGGGCTTGTAAGCACATCATTCTGTAAATTCAGAGCTTTACTACATTTCTTATAGTTTTTTATGAGGGTGTTAATTTAACTTGCTCAAAATTTATGTGAAATCCTCCTTTACTACATCAAAAACTGTCTTCATAAAGGAATATGTTTAACTAGTAAATTAATCAAGATATGCATGTTCAGTATGAGTTCAAAGAAGAATTAAATGTCATCATGGCTTAAAAATTTCTCAGGTTGGTGAAAGCAGGTCCTTTAAAAAATATCAGCTGTAGATAAGTCATATATGCACCTGCACAACTTTGAAGAGATCATCCATGCCTTCTAGGTTAAGATGAGCATTGTGTAGAAGATCATATCTGTCCAGGATAGACTAAGAGCATCAATACAAGAAAAAAGAAAACTGACAAGCTGCAGTAAACTATGGATGCTCATAAATATGTTCATGGAAGATTACTCTACCTCATTAATGAAAGAACTGTTCACAAAGAATGATGCTGTGCTAAATAAAGAACAATATCAACGATTTGTTAAAAGGATGATCTTTTTGTCTTTGTTACACATATCTTACTTGATTAGTTTAGTTGGTCAAACTACACATGCTCCCACTGAGTGTCATTTAGCTTGTGCGAATCATATCTTGATAAATGTAAAGGGAATTCCAAACAAGGGCTTATTGATTAAGAAGACACAAAGTCGAATATTAAAGCTTTTGTGGATGTAGATTGTTAAAGGTAAAATTGATGGTGAATCTACATGAGTATATCGTAGAAAATTATGAGGTAATCTTGTTACACACAGAAGTACAAAGCAACAAGTGGTTTCCAGGATACTGCAAAACCAGAAGATAGAGCTATAGCTCAGAAAAATGTGAAGTTACTTGGTTCTAGAGGGCATTATAAGATCTAGTGGTGTGGTAAGATGATTCTCTTGTCCATAATGATATTAGATCTGCCATGAGTATACCGAGGAATCCAATTCTCATGATCATATAAAACTTGTCAAGCTTGATTGGAACTTTACCAAGACAGAAATTGAGGAAGGTTAGTATTCATCTACAATGTATTCATTTGGAAATCAAGAAGCAAATATCCTGAGGAATCATACCAAGGGAGTTATTTGAAGATATTTCATGCAGTTAGGAATGATTGATATCTATTTCTTAGCTTAAGGGATACAAGAAATTGAGATTAATATAATTATGTAATATTATGGATAAATTTGTTTTCTCTATTAGAAATCTTCTTATTTTGCTAAGATTCAACTAAAATAGAAGTTTTACACTTCTAATTTTATCATTTTGTATCATGGGTTTGGGATTAAAATAGAATTTTGATATCAGATTTAGCTTTGATCAGATCACAGCTATGAACCTCTCTCTGCACATACCTGAATTGATTATAGTTTTTCCTCTTCTTTATCAAATCATCATATTATATCTTTAGGGTAATGTTAAAATCCCTAAAACTAAAGGATGAGGCTATAGAAATTATAAAATTATGAGAGTACCCTGTTGACAATACAACCTCTATGTAATCTCTAGTAAAACAAAAACTTAAAATGTAAAACATCGCCCATGAGACCTAAAAATGTTGCTGCTTTCTGAGGCAAGCCAGATATTTTGGCAAAATTGGCTGATTCGGACTATAATTAATCATGATAAATTTGGCTATAAGTGGAACATAAGCATTCTCATGTTATAAGAGAGATCCTTATGTGATTCCTTCTTCCATTGTCTATCCTAGAAGGGAAAAAATATATATCACAAACAGGGTACAATCAATGTATTTGAACTTACTTGCATGAGTCATAAACATCTGGTATCTGGGTGATGTCAAAACGTCTGCAATTTATTTTATCACTATTAGCAAAACCATCTATAGTAAATAAATCCAAAGATCTGTCAGCATCAGTTTTTACATCACAAGGTGCTACATTTTACTGATAGGTGAAAAACAGAAAATTGTGCAAAACTTAAAACACTCAATGTCCTCTGGTGAATATCAAATGAAAAAGCAAAGTGAAGATGTAAATTGTACAAACTTTTGGATGCACACAAATAGAAAGACGGTTAAGCAGAATACAAAGCAACTAGAAAACGTTAAATGTTCTAGCTTATAAAGGTATAACTTACTCCTTGCGTTCATTGTACAAATCTCTTTCAAGTTTTCTCCACCGTGCAAACATCAAGAGAAACCCCTCGCTGCCACAAGGTAATCCAGCAGCAATTCGATCAATATCAATATTAGTCTTACCAAGAGCCTTTGCTTGATCATATGGTAGTATGACATCATATGCACTCCTCTCTGTGAGTTGCTCAAATTCATCCTGAGCTAGCAACTTTACTTGTTCAGTGACCTTCTTAGTCAATTCACGCTATGCATCAAAGACAAGAAAAGAATGAAACTTGCAATTAGAGAAAAATCCAACATAACTGATCAGAAGATAGGAAATTCTCTTACAACATTAACTGAGCTCAGAGAATAAGAAACACTTCATGGTCATTTAGTGACTCATGCAAGGATTAATTACTGCATATTAACAAATCATTTACCAGTTTTGGTAGCAGTTGCACTGCATTACAAGGTAAGCCAATGCCATCAGCCATCCAGGGAAATTCAGACGACTTATCACCACAGCCTACCTTTTCGCCAGAAGTTATAATATGGTGCAGCCTAGCCTGACAAAATGCATGCACAAACAAGAAATCAACTTTAGAAACCACTGGCATCAGTATGACCAGAAGAAATAACTAAGCCATCATAGTTCTTTGGCACTAAATTGTAGTGGAATCCAATGCAGAGCAGACCTTAGCTTCCTTCATCTCGATACTAGCACTGTCAAGTCCATCCAACATAGATGAATCCTTGCTAACAAGGGAAACCTTGAAAAGATAACCGAGTCATACAACCTATACAGCAGAACTGAACTCCAGCTCTAATAAATCTTACATACCAGTATTGGGGTAAGCTGGCCTTCCAAATCAAGGAGCCCCTTAGCAAAAGCTGCTGCAGACATCTAACACCAAACATTGTAGAATCAAACATTCAAATTTTAGTAAACATATTGAAGATCATATGTCTGAAACAGAAAAATGTAGAAATTGTTTAGAGTCCTTGTTAATAATAATTACTTAAATAAGGTCCAATTGAAAATAATTATCAATATATAATTTCAAAGTTGCTATTTATACAGAGGACATTCAAATTTATGTATGCAGTATGTATATCGTCATTTTAAATTGCAATATAATATGTGAGTGCACGTGTATCGCGATATCCTATCACGGTATACATGCAAGCACCATCATCCGAGATTCCATTTGGTCACAAATGTGAGACACGAAATTATTAAAGGTATGTTATGGTTATGGACCTGTCCACACCAAGCAATGTCATCCACTTGTTCAGTCCCCTGCACTATTCAATGTATAACAAGCAGACCAAAAACAATATATTTATCACTTTAGCAAATCGCGATATTTGCCTATACACAGGAACTCAAATTTGATTTTGTACAGACTTATAACACGAAGGAGAATCACAATATATTTAAAAATTTGTAAATCGCCGTTGGCACATGCGATATAGCAACAATACTTAAATTGGCTTTTGCCATTTGACGTCATGATTCGCTTACAAAATAGTTTTACCCAGTCTTATAAACATGATTTAGCACTAGACTTTGGTAATTATTTTTTTTTTTTTTTTAATTTCAACTATATATATATATATATATAGATGTATTTTTTTTTTAAAAAAAAAGGTAGACGTGTTCTTCACCCAGAATATTTATTATTAAAGATATGCTCTATGCTCTTATGTATTATTAATATAATAGACAGGCCTCCTTGAATTTATTATTGTTCATCCTTGAACTTTTCAATAGGTTTTCAGTAACATTTAATTACAATGGATTCAATAAACCCCTTAATTCCATGTTTCCTGGTTCTTTGATAAAATTCAATAATTCTGATATAAAAGAAATGCTTGATGAAAACAGATAAGAGAGAAAAATCAGGCATTACCTGCACTCGCCCCTCGTCAGAGCTGTAAATCTTTAAATCATGACGATATGTGCTGTGCAGTCGAAGCAGTCCAGTACCTTCTCCTACAATTTTAAGAGAAATGCTCGATAGAATCAACATTTTGCTGCTCATTCCAGATAATATTAGCAGTATATGCTCTTAAGATTATACTTGTACAAATTGAAGTTTTTTAAAAAAGAAAAAAGATTGATATATTATATGTATATTATAAAGTGCAAACAAGGGTTTTGTATGGAAATACCCCTATTTTTGAAAAAAAATCCCAAAATACCTAACTTTGCAAAAATATTCCAGAAATAACCCACCAAAAACGCATTTAAAGTGTGCGTTCGAAGATTAACACATACCACAAGGAAAATAGTGTTGAGGAATCGAACGCATGTGGAGCGTGCATTGGAGTTCACAAAGTCGGGCGCATGCCCTATATGCGCCTGAAGCTCTGTCCGCGTTTAAGTTAATTGAAGTATCGTTGGATTCCAACAAAATAACGTTCTTGGAAATATTCCCATCATGAAAACGAATGGTTTTATATTAATGTAGTCCATGGAAGTGCATATATATATATATATACACACACAATAGAATATATTAATATGAGTTGATCAGTGCCGATAGGTAGCTTTTTGGCTCAAACATTCCTAGTTCTTGTACCAATTAATGTGGCAACATTGAAAATGAACAACTTGAGGACGATGATTTGGCGCGTCAGCACGGTTGTCGTTAATTTGTTTTTCAAAGAAATTAAAAAAACAAAACAAAAAGAGCAACCAAGTCAGATCACACATAAACAGGACTGGAATTCCATGTTGGGGGATAAGAAATCCAAGATGTTATTTTCTTTCTCAAGGATTCAAAACTCCAAGGATGTTCGTATACGTACAAAAAAGAGCCACCGGCAAACATCAGGCGAGCATTCGCCCGACCTGCTGCGCGCATTCGCTTGACCTCGCTTCAGGCGCATATAGTGCATGCGCCCGGCTTCAAGCGCATATACCGCATGCGTCCGGCCTCGAATGCGCACCACGGCCTCAAATCCGCGCAAGCACTTTAGCAGGCAAACACTTTAGGCGCATATAGGGCATGCGCCGACCTCCTCAATTTCGCACGCACACCTTAAATGCGTTTTTGGTGGGTTATTTCTGGAATATCCAAGATTGGGTATTTTGGGATTTTTTTTTCAAAAATAGGGGTATTTCCGTATAAAACCCATGCAAACAATGACATAAAAGTAAAAGTACCTTAGTGGTTAGTTGCTTTGTTATCTATCCATGGGGTTATGGGCTTAGATCCCATAAGTATACTTTTAACATGTATTTATTACATTCTCTTTTTCTCTCTCCCTAAATCTTTCTTTCTCTATTATTACTATTTTCTTTTACAATAACTAATAGAATTAAATTCATTTATCATAAAATTTTTTAACTACATAAATTCTTATGAACAATTATTTTTTATTCATAGTACACCACAAATAATAATTATATTGTTCATATTACAAATGTTCCTTATTTCACAATAACTAATGGAATTAAATTAATTTATCATAAATGTATATTTACCTAAATAAATTCTTGTAAATAACTCTTTTTTTTTTTAATTTTTAGTACACCACAAATAATAATTATATTATTCATATAATAAATGTTATGATTTTGTCGTATTAAGCTATTTAAAAATCACACTAATTATGTCATGGATTAACTCTATCTTTCAATAATAAATTTTTAAATAATATATATACAATATTTTACCAAATGCACTAAATACCCTTGGTTATTTCTTGAATGATTTTTTTCACACTCATCAATTTAAAGAATGTGATAGTAAGATCGTTAATGAAATTTTTATACATATATAAGATGTAATATAATTGTAATAGTAAGTGGATACATATAGATAATTTAATATTGACTAAGTTAACATATGGCCTCCTAGTCGTATCATCCTGCATCCGCCTTGGATATATATAACAAGTTGGACATGATTAATATCTGTGCTTTAACTTGAAGGGAGTGTTAAAATGTATAAATTAGTATATAATATCTCTTATTTATGTACAATAGTAATTAGCTCTATTAGGGAGATTTTGTTTCCAAGGATAGCTCTATCGATCTTGTATATATACACATCCTTGCACATAAATGAAAAAAAAATAAAAAATTACTTCCCTTTTTCTCTAATGATAGAATTTAATTATCAATTAAAAATAGAGTTAACACATGAAATCTCAAATTATATAATTAGTGTTATTAAGAAATACTTCACAGGATAAAATCAAAATATTTGTAATAATGACTGATATAATTATTATTTATAGGGTATTACAAATTCATTTAGTTAAAGTATAATTTTATGATAAATGAAATTTAAAAACAAAAAAGGAGGAGGGGGGAGAGAGAGAGAGAGACAGATATTGTAATAAATGCATGTTGAAAAACAATGAAAATACATTCATGGGATTTGAATCCATGACCATATGGATTAAACTAAGTACCAAACCATTAAACTATCTCTATTTTCATGTAATTATGTGCTCTTTATAATATACATATAATACATAATTTTCTACTTTTTTATAAAATTTTAAAGAATTATGTTTTTTCAAGTCTAGCAGTCATGGCCCCTATCAGGGCGCGCGCGCCCCCCCCCCCCAACCCCAAAAAATCCGCCTTTATATGGAAGATTATTACATGAAACATTTTGAGATTGTTAGGCATTTCATGACAGAAAAGATGGGCAAAGAGTTGCGTAGCAAGCCTTATATACTTTCAAACAAACAATTTGCAATGTGCTCACTAGACGACCGCCAACATCAAGATATCGATCAAGGAATAATAGATTTCTATTCACCAACTTGAAGAGGTTGCTATACTTGCGTTCATTAGATACCTGTCTGAGACACAAGATAAGATGAATTATGTTTGTCAAAGATAACTAGATATTTATTTCTGGCTCATTTAGATTTATTTATTTTTTATTATTATTATTTTTTTTTTTTGGGGGGGGGGGGGGGGGGGGGGATGGGGGGGATGTTTCTCATGCTTTGTAATTTGTATCATATGTACCGAGATTGTTAAGTCTCAGGCTTCTTGGACTCAAATAAGAGAGATATTTGTGATTATCAAACTGTACATCTTACTTATAAATTGATAGAGAATATTACTCCACTTACACATACTGGAAGCTTTTTGCAGATTTCTTAAAAGGATTTTTGCAGAATAATATGAGCAATGAAGACATGGTATCCACAAAACACAGTAGGTGAGCATATAAACTAGACATAGTCGACACGGGATGTAAGCCATAAACCAAGGGCAATCATATGAAAAGAATGATAACAAACCTGGATACATGTTGTTCCGGAAGAATCTCCCAAGCTCTTCAGCCTGGTGAGAGATGAAAATATAAACATCCACTTAAGTATCAAGTTGTGGGAAAAAAAGGTGTCTACCATACATGTTCAAGAATAGTTTGCCACACAAAATGATAACTAATAGCAGATGTTTATTTAAATCATAAAGCCACATAAAGGCCCAATTCAAACCTGTTTTCTGCCAGCATGCGTGAGAACACCACCATACTTAAGAACCATAAGGGCTTCAATAGGCCGTTCTTCTTCCCCTTCACCATTAGCTTTTGTAACTTTTACCCATTTTAGTGGCTTTAACTGAACCTTCCGATAAATTCCAGAGAAATGTCCTCCCTGGAAAAGAAATATGCACAGAAGGGGTATTTGACCCATTTCTCACTAGTGTAAATGATAAATAATAATGTAAAAGTAAGCAGCATTATTAATTGGACAATACAAAATCTCAAGTTTGCAGTATTTTTTTTAATGAGGAATTAATGTAGCATTAGCATGGCAAAATTTATAGCTACTTAGCTGCTGAAAAGCAAAAAGATTTGAATACATTATATGCTTCAAGTCCCATTTTTAGACCTCTTGCTGTTTGACATAGTTGTAAAAGGATATAATGACAGTCTTGAAAGTCAATTGTTGTGACCTCACTTAAGTCAACCAGATATAATAGTATTGTAAATTTACTATAGACAAATTTAATTAGTGAACTAAAATTTACAAATAAACAGACGAACTGTGCAAGAGCATATTAGAAAATTTTCTTGAAACTTCCACTTCAGTGAAGTTGTGCACGCATGCTCATCCAATGAGATAAATGATGCATATTAACAATCTCAGTTCAAGACAGAATGAGTAACAGTGTATAACACAAGGGCTATTATTTTTGAGAAGTAAACTCCATGGCCTTATAATCCAGGGCTACAAATGCATAAAAGCAAAATCACAACCTCTTCAAGTACTGCTTTCACTAGACGGAGCTTTTCAGCATGCTCAATGTCTTCTGTCTCACTATCACTCTCACGCCCTGGTCTGAAAGTGAAACATTTTTGTCATCTCCATATTGGTATTCACTAAGAGTTAGAAATCAAGAAAAATCATCGAGTGAATAAGGTACTTAAATTGCACGTATCGGATCATCCAAATTGATCTGTGTCGGTAAAGTACTTTTAGTTCTAATAGCCTAGCCATCAAAGTACTTTTAGACTACTTCGTATTGCCATTAGGTAATAATTTTACCAGCATCATTACTATCTACTTAAGGTTAATCTAAGAAATCATAATTATAGAATATCATTCCTCAAAATTTCACCTAAATCTCCTTCAGTCAATTATACTGTATGTGTTCCAACAGTAGAAAATTTTCACCATAGGGTGAAAATCTGCATTATGCATGGTCAACATGTCAAGCAGGCTACCCCAGTACACATCCAATCCATACTTGTTGCAACCATCACTTTGTAAAAATAAATAATATCTTGCAGAGCATTCTCTTTTCCACGACAATTCCTATTGTGGTTTCCTATGTATCTTACTCTTTCCATGTCATTAAAGACAAAAGACTTTTTATCTTTTCTAAATTACACAATCCTATGTAATATTATAGTTGAGAAAAGCTTGGTTTTCTCCTTCAGTAAAAAAGAAAATCACAAATTGAATCATCTAAAAGTTAAAATCATATATGAATAACTTATGAAAGGGATGAAGCAACAAATGGGTCAGAACTTCCAACTAGAAGGAGGGGTAACACACAGAAAAGGCCTAAATAACTTAGAAAATAAGGGGATCAGGCGCTAAACGTACCCGAACAACTTATAAAAAGTGGCTTGGCATTGGCCTAAACAACTTATGAAAGCAAAGGATCAGGCACTGAATGTGTCTGAACAATGTATGAAAAAGCATGGCTATTCACATGCAACAAGATAAGTCCTAATGTGTGGATTTTAAATCACAACTTTCCACTCTTATCCATAAGCTTTTGCTTCTAGTATCTATTAAGTAGATCTAAATTTCCATCCATAACACATAAATAATCAACCCCCCAATTAGAATTAACATGTTTAAGAAAGGTTAAGCTCCTTTCTATTTTTTGGTTAATTTACCAATATGAAGTTTTGATTCTTCCTAAATCTTAAAGCAAACCTCTTATCACAAAAACATAATTCCAATCATTCATCTGAAAATAAGGTTGACTCATAGTTGCAAATAAACAATACATTATATATATTATATATATATATATATATTCAAGTTTAAGACAATGGATGATTATGCCATCCTTGTTTAAAAATTCATTAACTTCAGAGCAACAAGTTATAAATAACTCCAAATCTTACTTAAATTTTAAGCAATTCCATGAAAATGAAGAAAAGTAATAGGGCAATCTATGAAGTGAAATTAAAGAAGGGAACCAAAGCAAATGTTTTGTTTCACAGAATTATCTCATAATTCATTGAATATTAACTCCCAATCTCTCAGAGTTTCACACAACCTCTCCGTGTCTATGGGTTTGTCTAGCTAATGACAATTGCATAATAGATTGACAAAAGGGGCTGGTCTTGCATGCTTAAAAAAAATGAAGAGTTTCCCGCAAGTAATACCTGGCACGAGGAACAAGCATTCTGGTCGCATCTAGCAAATCTTGCAGTTCAACAGCACTTTTAAGTTTCGTCTGCCAAACATGTATCAACATCAAATTGAAAAATTTTCCAGATATTTGATGAGCCAACAAGATGGTTAGTACCTCAGATCTGGGCCTTCCACCATTGTACTTTAACATCAAGTTAAGAAGTTTTTCCTCAGTAACCTTAAGCTTTACTTTCTGTTTTGGAGTTCTATCACCACTACATGAGTTAAAGAGGGATGTAAGAGGGAGAAAAAGGCATTTACCCTTGCAGAAACCCAATGAAATACTACTTACTGACGAATAACAGCAATCACACAGCGCAGCTCCTCAGACTCTCCGAATCTTCCAATTGTGCCACTTCCTTGACGTGTTAACCCCTCACAAGGGTGGACCTGTTCATTGACTTTCCATGGTAAAATTGGTGGAATTGTTGATGATAGATGTGGTGCTTTTGCCTCCAAAAACATCTTTCTCAAAACACAGGCAGCATCATCATAATATCTGTCATATGAAAGATGCCTTCAGACTCAAACTACAAGAAAGGACCAGATGAAACATGATTGTGACAATGACCAAAAATATAGAAAATTGCAGGATAAACTCTCATGTTAACTAGTTGAAAAGCAAAGGTATTACTTGTGAGAGTTCTTCACAAAACTCCAGCCATTAACATCACATACATAAGAACGCCCTTCACTACGCAAGAGATCAAATCCACAGACCTAACGAAAGCAAATACAGCATATTCAATAAATAAAACAAAGCATAATAAATTTTGAGGAAATCTGTAACAACTAATAAGAAAACTTAGGATCTCAAGAGTCTGCACTGAAAATTAATTTAAGTGACTTGTTAAGAAATGCATCCTTTCACAGAGTAAACCACATAAACACTACAATGACCTCAGCAAAACTACCAATTATTGGAAACACAGAACAAAAAATATAGTTGGTTTGGAAATAATTAAGGAAATAGGGTAATAAAGGCACATATGTGAGAGAGAAAAACATGTATAAGGTATGTGTAAAAAATAATTACCAATATATAGTTGGTTTGGAAATAATTACCATAATATTTCGCAAAATCACTTTTATTATTCAGGATATATGTGATTTATACATAAATAGCATTTTAAACATGAAATTATAATAAATGAAAATTCATATATCCCATTTTTTAGTCGTGATTTTGCGACTGTATATTAGTAATTATTTTCGCATTGACCTTGAATGAGTAATTTGATTAGTACCATAAACATGAAATTATTTCCATATGCAATGAGTTTTCATGATGTGCAAATTTTATACTAAAGGCACATATTGCACATGCATCCTTAGTCTATCTCTAATTTATAAGTGCAACTGAAAACACATTCACATGATGCGACAAATTCTGGAACACATATAAGTATAAGTCAAAATAGAACCTGCACCTTTATCAGTAACATAAGGCAAAACATGTGTCATATAAATATTACATGCAACAATGAAAAATAAAATTATTTGCTTACTTTTCCAAGCGTTAAGCCAAAGTCTACGGCTAGAAAAAAGTGCTTGATACCTATAAGAGAAATGCATTTAAAAAATGCATGATTTGAAATCTTAGAAGTTGCACATTATGAATGCCACTTTTGAACATCAACTTTTATTTATTTTACTTTTAAAGGCGCATGTTGTGTGTATATCTCCTTTGCAAAATTCATTAACTATGAAGATGCAATAATGTGTGCGCCTTTACAACCTACTTTCCTAATTAATTTCCAAACTACCTCATTATGCAAATTTTTCTTTAGAAAAACCCTACTCCTAAAAAAAAAAAACCCAAACCAAGGAATTTCCAAATGCCTGGAACGCTAAAAGAGGCGGACAGCTGATGCAAAAATACTTAAATGAGCTTATAATATCCAAATACTGTGATATAAACTTTCACCAATAACTGCAATAGATTTACACCAGGAGAGTTGTGCCATATTTCCTAAGACCATGTTGAGCCAAAGTAAAGAGATGTCAGGGGACAACCTCTACCCAGGATCCCAAAATTACAAGCTATTGCAAATTTTATTTAATGTGCATTATTTCCATGCGAGGATTTGTCTTGTCAAGGCCTCAGTAATATTTTCTTATTGAACGCTCAAAAATGATGTAGATAATTACCAAATAAACAAACAAAGCAAACAACAAACCATATCATCTGCAAAGATATTGGGTGGTGCTCTCTCTTAATGAGTGCTCATGTAATTACCGCTTGCCTAAATGCATTGCATACTTCTCTTGCCATCTGCTTCTCGGCAGGAGTCAACAGAACAGGATACCTTACCTGCAAGGAAACAATGTTTTCCGTTCATTTGTCATTCAAAGCACATCATGAGCGTCAATGCTTGATGGGAGGTATAATATAATAATTTAACATGTTTGTTTTCCTCATTCGCTTAAAATTTCAATATGTGCAAGCTACTATTAAGAGTCAGCAACACAATTGTTCATGTGCAATTATACACAGGTATGATTACAATTTGAATACTTTTCTGAATTATGAGACAGAGATCAACATTTTAAGTTTAGAGAAAGCACAGATAAATATTCAAAGACAAATTCCAAGAAATATATAGTGTAGACAGAGATGATTCTGTGCTAGCATAGATTTTAATGTGTAATAGCAATATTCAGAATGAAGTATGAGGATAATGACACAAAATCAAACAATTCTTTCCATTAAAGTTAAATTAATATCAAACCTATCTGATTTAAAAGTTTAAACTTGTGGATACGGAATGAACTATTATATTTGTTACTTAATACTCTTCCTCCTTTATAAACTACACTTTGATTGAGGCCATCTACTGGGCAACTTAATTAAGGAATGATGACTATGCAATGCTTTGAGATCATAAAATCCTAATCTGATTCCACATTATTTAATACCCCCTCACTTGTGGACTGGACTTTAAGTAAGACTATCAAGTGGATAATTTACTTGAACAGAAAGTAGCCTTTGTATGAAAATACCCTCGTTTTTTTAAATAAACACGGAAATATAGTGCAAAAAAAAGAAATCTTTGGAACATAAATGTCAAAGACGCATGTGGTACCCAAGCCTTTAACCAAACTAAAGAGGGCATGCATTTTTATTTTTTTAAATAGGCACCCATACCCTCTTTATATTCTAAAGAGAGCGCATGTGGCACCTGCGCCCTCTTTGTAATACAAAGTGGGCACATGTGGCACCCGCGCCCTCTTTGATTTGTAAAGAGGGCACAAGTGCCACATGCGCACTCCCCATGACAAATATAAGTGAAATTTTTGGTTGAGACTCACTTCGATATTCGCACTTACGAAACGAACATCCATTTCTCTCTCACATATTGCTCTAGAGGAGTCGCTACTCCACTCCATTCACTCCCTAGTCAAGGATCTTTGTTTTAGAAGGTAAACTTCTCTTTTTCATGTCCTATTTTTCTTCACATTTGCCTCACTGTGTTCAAAACTATTGTCAAAACCCTAGGTTTTTCTTTGAACTAGATTAATCAAATTTTGTGATTTTTGTTGGTAGTCTTCCATATTAATGTGTCAAATAGTACTAATTGTAATAATGTGCTTAGATACATATGAAGATTTGATAGTTGAAGTAGTTTTTTGGTTCATGCATATCAAGTGTTCAGTAAAATGCCATGTAAAAAGTGATGCAAATTGTATGGGGTATGGTAATGTGTAGGAAAAACTAAGAAGCCTTAGAAAAGTTTAAGAAAAATCGAAAATAATGTACCGCATTCAATTTTTATTTTCAGTTCTTACTGTTATTTAATTGTAAGTGTTCACTCCCTAGGTTGGCTTTTGTTCGCTTTATGGTGTATCCCCATGGAAACATTGTGACTGGATCACATGGACCGAAGTATAGCAGGTCTCCATTGAAGAAAGTTCGGATGAGGATAGGTGTTAGTTTTGAACAGTTTGTTAGCAAGATATGTTCAAGTGTTGGTGTGGATCCAAGCATTAAAGGCATTGAAATAATATATAGACACTCTTACTGCATGTCAAGTGCATCTACGTATGTGCTTATACCAGTAGTTAATGATGAAAGTGTAGAGGATCTATTGGCACAAGCAAAAGAGTTAGGTGTTGGTTTGATATAAGAGTTGTTTAAGCAGATATCTGGTCAGTCTAGTGCATCCCATGTGATCTCATCCTCACAATTTGGTATGGACTCGTAAGTGCACCTATCAACCAATGCACGAGTCAAGGTCGATGTGGGCATCCAAGCGCAAGAGGGGCCACATATTGGTTATGTCCAGCTGGCTCATGCAAGTTCAAGTGCATATGGGCCACCACCAATGTTCTACTTGCCAATGCCCATTGAGGAATACCCACCAATGCCAATGAATGGTCATTAACAAAACTGAAAAATAGAATCCAAAAAGAGGTAATGCCTATACTCAACCCTAGATTTGCTAATGAAAATTGGAATGATATTATGTTGATCAAGATAGGGATTCCATTGAAGATGAGCAGAGTGATAGTGAGGATGATGGTGTGGCTAAAGAGGGTGATCAATCAAACGAAAATACCTCCATTGAATTCCTAGCACAACAACCAACTAGTTCCATGAATACACAAAATGGTGTTGGTCCATCCAAATGGCTGTCGTAAGGGATGAAATTCCATATTTCAATTCCAGTGGCGATGGTGGATACATTACTTTCGAGAAAAATCTCAAGATTAGGTGTAATAACATTCAAAGGAGTGATGATCAACCAAAACGGAAGAATCTAGTCAGCTGCAAACGGACTTTTTCTTTTTTTTTTTTAAGTATAGAGCATATGGGCCACTTAAGAGATACAAGGCAAGATTAGTGGTCAAAAGGTATACACAGATTGATGAAGTTGATTATTAGGAGACTTTTGCACCTGTTGCAAAAATGAATATTCTTACTATCATTAGCAGCTCATTTCAATGGGCAACTTGAACAGTATGATACGAAAAATGCATTCTTGCACAAAGATTTAGAGGAAGAAATCTATATGAAGATTCCACGAGGATTCGAAGGGAAAGGTACGGCTAATAAGGCCTATGGATTGAGAAAGGCCTTGTATGGACTTAAGCAATCTGCTAGAGCCTTTGGAATTGAAGTTGCATACTCAAGATAGGGAATCTTTATTTCACAATAGAAATATGTAACAAACTTATTAAAGGAAACAGGGAAGCTTGCTTGCAAACCAACCTCTAATCCTATTGAGCCAAATCACAAGCTTGGTGAAGCTAGAGAAGACCCGGTTGTAGATAGGGACATGTATCAGCGTTTGGTAGAAAAGCTTATTTGTCTAGCTTATACCCGTCCGACATTGCTCATTCGATAAGTGTTATTAGTTAGTTTATGCATGATCCAAGGGAAGCACATTTATAGGCAGCATACAAAGTACTCCATTACTTAAAAGGTTGTCTAGGCAAAGGGATTTTATTTAGAAAAAATGATGGACTTACCTTAAAAGTTTATGCAAATGTAGATTATATAGGATCTCCTACTGATAGAAGATCTACCTCTAGCTACTGTACATTTTTGGGCGATAATTTAGTAACATGGAGAAGCAAAAAACAGAATATGATAGCAAGATCTAGTGCTAAATCAGAATTAAGAGCAGTAGCACAAAGTGTGTGTGAATTACTATGGCTGGAGATCATCCTAGATGACTTGAAGATCAAGTAGGAAAAACCTATGAAGCTTTATTGTGACAACAAATCAGTAATCAACATAGCTTATAACCCTATTCAGCATGATAAAACAATACAAATTGAAATAGACTAACACTTTATCAAGGAAAAATTGGAAAGTGGTCTAATCTACACACCATACATATCCTCTTGAAATCAATTGGCAGATGTTATGACTAAGGGACTCAATTGTACAACCTTTCATGAGATTATTGTCAAGCTAGGAATGGAAGAGACTTATTCTCTAGCTTGAGGGAGAGTGTGAAAAATACAATTGTAATTGAGATTTGTAATTAATTTTCTAGTTTCTAGGACTAATTAAAGGTGTAAGATATTTTAGTATCTCTAAAATCATGGAATTAAATAGAAATTGAATAGACATAGTTTTCTTTTCCTTTTTTAGTCTAAACATGTATCCTTATATACCCATATAAAGCTCTGTAAAAATACCAACTTATTGAAAAAATAATAATAATCTCCCATACTTTATTCAACTGCTGGAAGGATAAATATATACAAGTAAACAGTATAGACAAGAAAGGAAAAACAGCCTGGTCAGAGAGGAGGAGGAAGGGGAGGGAGGGGGGGGGGGGGGGGGGGGGGTTTGGGGTGGGGGGGGGTGTTGGAGAACTATAAAAAAAAAAAAACTAGAAGAATCTTCATAAAAAACTCGACACCATAAAGAAAGAAAATAAAAAAGATATGACAGAAAATTAAAGCATTGACAGGGAATAAAAAAGTCTAAAAACTCAAAAACTTATGAAAGAGAAAGTGAATATTTTCTCTTATATTTCTCTCATTTTTACAATAACCATAAATCTTTTTTATCATTTTCACTGGGGTATCATTTCAATACATCCATGAAGATTACTATTTAGAAGGACAAACAGGCAAATCTAGTGTTGTTCTTTAATTGTAGTGCGACATTAAAACAAACTCCAGCATATGATCAAATGCTCATTGTACCTGCTTGAAAATTCAAAACTAGTACCTTTGAATACAGTTTTCAGCTCAACCAGTAGAACTTTATAGAAAATAACAGACACTTGATCATGCTTCAGGTACAAACAGGCATTAATCATTTCTTGATAACATTCTCAATCAATATTAAGCGAAATTCTAAGCATGATGAAAGCCAAAATTTTTGTTGATGTCCTCATTGAGATTAGTAAACAAGTATGGTAGCCACTAGTTATCAAATCATCAATAGAAAAAGTAGTCATCATAGAAATGAATCTAGGACTCAAATTGTTCCTATAGCCATAGCCTCTTTCTACAGTGACAACCTATTTGCTTTTCTTTTCCTTTCAAGAAAAGGTTGGATATTAGGCAGCTACAGCTCCGTCATGCTATCATCTTTTTTTCAATAATAAGAATGGAAACAACTCATTGAACAATATGAAGCAAAAATAAAAAAGTTAATACACAGGATAAATTTTTCTATTCCAAAAATCAATCCTTCAAAATGCAGACTCTTATGCAACTGCAGTTGTTGCAAGTTATCAAAATACAATTACTGTACATAAACAAAAAACCTATCTGCAGTGGTAAATAGAATATCATGGAAAGAGAAATAACTTCCATACTTGCACACAATTACTGTACATAAACAAAAAACCTATCTGCAGTGGTAAATAGAATATCATGGAAAGAGAAATAACTTCCATACTTGCACATTCAACTTACTTCTTTACCATCAGGATTTCTCATAACAACACCATCCACAACTGGTGACTTTCGGGCCTCAGCATGAGCATACTCAGTTCCAACAATATATACCTACATTCAAATCATGAAATGTTCAAGCGATCCTATGGAACAGCCAAAATCTTTGAGATAAATGATCTGCTATATGATAATTTTTTTATGTGAAAACTCACTAGGGAAAATACATAATATCAAATCTTTTTCTTTCCCACCTTCTTCGTGGTAGTTAGAAAATATCAAGTCCTTTGACAAAACAATTCCATGAGAATAACTTATCTAAAAATTTCCATAAGACCTCAATTTGCAATGGGTGCAAGAGCAAACGTAATTTTGTCAATATGTTTCATAATATTGAAAATACACAAGGAATCAGGTTATGACAATGTTCCAAACTGCAGTCCAAATTTGTTAATCTGGGAGATTCATCATAATAGAGCAAAGTTTGCCACATAATCATACACTTAGATAGACAAAGGAAAGATGTTGAAACCCTTAACAAGCTAGATAGAATATCAAATCATGAATAAACTGGCTTCTTTTATTGAAACAACAACTTTTGCATCATGAACTACAACATTTGACATTAAAACTCTATATCAGTCACAAATAAAATGAATGAAGTATGAAGGGCTGAAAGCTGATTAAGACCAACTTAAATTAATCTACCAAAAGCAAAAAGCCTTTATATTTGTCTAAAAGAGTTACAAATTCTTCCAGAATTCACAATTTTAAAAGCTAAGCTACAAAGGCACCAACTCAGTATCTTCTAGTATTTACGGTCATGATCATATTAAAACCATTCAATAATTTACTCGTCACAAAGCTTGAAAACAATTGATGATCAAGTAAAAGTTGCATATGTGAAAATATATATTTCGCTTATTGGATGATCCAACTGATGGCAAACATTATGTGATATATTAATACAAGATAAAGAATCTTCTCATACAAAATTCTGATAATTTATCCAAGAAAACGAATGACCAAGAATAAGAGAATACCTTGACATCTGTCCCCCCGGTTGGCATAAATTCCTCATATATGTATGAGCCTTCACGTCTAACTCTTCTAACTTCTGGATGAAACTCACTTGATCTATTGCCAACCTAAATTTGGAGATTAAAAGGTCACGAACTAATCAAAAGATACCATATTCCTCCAACCAGCTACAAGGCAACGAGTATAAACATAAAAAACAACAGTCACCTGAAGAAATAAATTTAGATCAATAAATGCATCATGAACCACCACAAAAAAATTTAAAAAGCTCCACCTTATGAATGACTTGGAAAAACAAGAGGCTTTCTGTGATCCAACTTTTCAGACCTAGAAAGTAAGCCTATTTTAACTTTGATAGTATTAATGACATTACATAAAAACATTTTTAAAAGATCATCAAGTAATATTAATCTACATAATTATTTTGGGATGTTTCTCTCTCTCAGGTTCCCTGGTCTAACCTATATCACTCTTACACATCTAACCTATATCATTCTTACACATCTAAGATCCCTCTATAATCCATGAAATCCATTCCATGCATACGGTTAAGTATTCTGCTTTAGTTGCTACTATAACTTCAAAGTTGTGTCAAGCCTCCCAACAGTAAAATGCTTGGTCACTTCCACATATATCTTATCCAGGTATATGGCTTGATCCTAAAAATAGAACTAGACAGTCATTAATCATGAAGTAAGAGGAGAGAGAGAAATCCATAGAGTTCTGTTAGCACAACCCAAGCCTATTCCCAGAAAAATGTAGGAACTCTATTCCACCCAAATTACTCTGTGAGTTGCAAATTCAGCAAAAGGAGAAGACTCTCTATCGATATAGAGACATCTGACAAGCCTGCAAAAGCCTTCTCAAGTAATCTTGTCCCTTTTAACTAATTTTTCTCACAACAGCAATCTTAATAACATTATTATCTTTCATTTATCTTTCCTCTCATATTCTACATCCTTGCTGCTTTCCTATATACTTAAGTTTTTAATTGGAAATTCCAGTTTTATTGTCAACAGAAATTAAAAGATAAGAAAAAATGCAGCATGGTTATTAACAAAATGAATGTTATTATTTGTGAGGGCAGTTCCAAACAGTGAAAGCCACATAAATGTACACTGATATATAGCAAAGTGATGTTCAAGAAGTTACAGTCTCTCATCTTCTCTTTAAAAAGGATGCAACACAAGGAGGAAATCACCCATCCTAGGGCCACTCTCAGCCATGAAGTTGCATCAAAGCTTATCCAGCCCAGGGAACCATAACTAGCAAAAGATGGTGTATATTCTTCTGCATTAAAACCTCACCTTTCTAAATAACTCCTTCATACCGCCACCTGCTGAACTTGGGTAATATATCATTATGCTATGATCATCACCTTTGTCAAAGAAACAAAAGTCAAAAGCAGACTTGTCAAGTTATTTCTTTGAGCAACTGGAATATAAAGTTATAAACATTTAGGCAACAGGAGATCTTATGTATCAACATCTAATCACAAATGGCCTTTCTTTGATTCTTTACCAGTAGAGTGTAAGCGAGACCAACTTGGACAGGCACAATGAAACCTAACTCCGTGCATGCTAGAAAGGACATGTTAGGAGATATATTAAAGGTGAATTCTTGGATCTAAAAGTTACATAAGATGCATTTCTCTGTGCAGTGCAGTATAGAAGGCTAAAGAAAATATACTTACATACAAATTAGAGAAAATCACATTGAAATCTTACCTCCATTCATTCAAGTTGATTTTTCATAATGACAGAAAATTACAAGCTTATAATGCCGGAATAAAGGACACTATGAAATATTTAGAATATGATTGATACATTTTCAGTATTCTACCTTTGTGATTTTCTTTAGTGTCAGAGATTTTCATTTGTAATCTTCTCCCAATCTTATATTAAGAAAGATTTTGCTTCATGAACAACAAAAAGAAAATGAGACAACTACTCTTTTCTCATGCCTGTAGAAATTATACACCCTAATATCAGTTGGTGCAAGGATCAATTCTACCATCACACCATTATCCTTTAGCAACTCCAGCAGAAAAGGATTTTCACAGGGACCAAATGAAACTTCTCAGCCTTAGATAACAATAACTTATAAAATAATGCAACATACCATCAAATTAACTCACCATCAATAGGCTTCTCCACAAAAGGCTTTGAAAACCGATTGCCATGAACCTCAACAAAATCTTCTTCCTCAACAAAATAATCCAATTCTTGATATGGTACTTCCCTATTCACAAGAGCATATCTTGGAACTGGAATTCCAAACATTTCAAGTCGCTAAAATTCACAAAAATTAAAAATTAGGAACATTTAATTATTTTTTGACAATTGCTCAGAAACATTTCATTGCATGTATAAATTCATCCACAATAAAAAAGTTGCTTCCTGAAACTTATTTATATCCCATTCTTTAGAAGTAAAATATATTTTTGAGTTACATACATGTACATAGGTCCCACATAGTTTACACTAGAATAGATGGTCTTTAGTAAATGTATTTATACTTGTACTGTACATTATTTTATATACAATTAATAAAATATTTGAGGTTTCTCTCTCTCCTCTCTCTATTCACATGGTATTAGAGCCATGAGAAACCATAGATCACTTAAACACTAAACAAAAACCCTATCCTAACTGATCATCTAAACCCTAAATCACTCAAACATAAACCCTAACCC
Organism: Combretum micranthum; assembly: GCA_024138025.1. Taxonomy (NCBI): domain Eukaryota; kingdom Viridiplantae; phylum Streptophyta; class Magnoliopsida; order Myrtales; family Combretaceae; genus Combretum; species Combretum micranthum. The sequence continues at coordinate 656,489 of JAMXBD010000001.1, forward strand.
TGATTTCGGAGGCATTCAAGGCATTTTGTCCTCTTACCAGTGTCGGATTTGAAATTCACTTATATCACCATGTTCCTCTCTTCTCCAACGCCATATCCCAGAAACCTCACCACCGGAAATTGCCCCACTCGCCATCACGCACCACTGCTGTCCGCTACTTCTTCATTACTTCCTTCTTTTGGCTGTTTTCTAGCATCGGTGTTATTTGCTTCCTTAGGGTTTGGATCCAGAAATTCTACCATCTTTCACTGCTGTTCACCAACAACTGCCACTGTCTGCAGCTGACCACCACCAGCAACTGTTGTTTGCCTATTTTCTTCACCTTTTTCATCCCTTTTTAAGGTGTTCTTCAATCCGATATGGCTACCGATAGTTCCTCGTTGAAACCTATCCCTTTTTCAAGTTTATTGTCTCCATCTCCTACCATTGCAACCGAGAAATTGATGGGCGGTTCAAATTATTTGTCTTGGTCTAAAGCAGTGGAGTCATGATGTATGGGCCAAGATCTACAAGATCACTTGACTACTAAATTAGAAGATCTGTATACGGATAATAGGGACAATTGGATAAGAGCTGATATTTTACTATCGAGTCTTTTGTGGAAATTTATTGATCCATCCCTTCATCCGATTTACAATCATTGTCATACATACTATGATATAAGAGTACAAGCAAAGACTCTTCATACTAATGATATCCGGTGTTTGTATTCAGTAATTTCTAATCTACTTAACTTAAGACAATTAGATATGTCTATTACTGATTTTCTTGGCAGATAGGCATCTATTAAGCCCGAGTATAACTTTCTCCTTCCTCCTGATCAGTCTCTCAAAGATGATTTGGCTCAGAGAGACAAATTCTTTATAGTTCACATTTTTGCTACTCTTGATCCTGATCTTGCACCAATTCATGATCAAATACTAGATAGTCCTATAGTACCATCTATGGATGAAGTTTTCTCCTGTCTTCGTCATGTCTCATCCATCTCTAATACAACTTTACATGGTTTTCCTTTTGTGGACAATTCAACTTTAGCTTTTCATATGGCTCCAGAGCTCTTTTAAACCTAAAAGACAAACAAGGTAGAGATCATGGAGGTAATTAGGGAGATTATCCTAAGTGTACCTATTGTCATCGGTGGAGGCATATTAGAGACAAATGCCACAAGTTACATAGACATCCTCCACGTGCCATATTATTCAAAGTACGAATTTCTCACCGCCTAGAGGATAGCATTAGGACTCTCTACTACTCACAGCAGCCGATCTTCAAAATTATCTTCAATATCAAGCTCTAAAGCAATCATCATCCTCTACTGCTACTCTTGCTCATACTGGTAATTTTGATGCGTATCTCACTCAATCTTCTTCTTTAAGCCGTAGGTGGTTAATTATGGTGCTTCTGAGCATATTTCTGGCAATCCCCAATTGTTTTCTCATTTTTTGAAATCTACCTCATTACCTTCGGTAACTGTAGCAAATGGTTCACATACGATTGCCAAAGCTGTAGATAGTACACAACCCTTACCATCTTTGCCATTGGAACATGTTCTTTATATGCCTCATTATTCCTTTAATCTTGTATCTGTTAGTAAAATCACTTATAAACTGAACTGTTCTATTAAATTTGACCCCCTTTTTGTTATATTCTAGGAGCTCAATATTGGACAGACGATTGACACAGGATATGAGTCATAAGGGCTTTACTACCTCAATAAGTCACCAGCTTACTCTATTAAATGTTCTATTACAGTCTCTTTAACTCTTCAACTCTTCTCCACAATCGGTTGGGTCATCCCAGTTTTGTCAAATTTCAAAAGATGGTTCCTCATTTCTCTTATTTACCTGCCTTAGAATGTTAGTTGTGTCAACTTGAAAAACAGTCTAAAAATTCATTTCCCAGGAGAGTCAATAATCAGGCTATCTCCCCCATTGTTATCGTTCATTCTAATATTTGGAGCCCTGGTCATGTCATCTCTACTTTAGGTTTTCAATGTTTTGTAACATTTAATGATGACTATTCTCAGTATACTTGGTTATATTTAATGAAAAATCACTTTGAACTATTTACTATTTTTGAGTCTTTTTGTGCTGAAATCAAAACTCAATTTGATATATCTATACAAATTTTGCACAATGACAATGATCCCATATATTTTTCTGCTCAATTGGCTAAATTCATGTCGTCTAATGTTATTTTATATCAATCTTCTTGTGCTTACACAACTCAAGAAAATGGTGTTGCTAAGGATAAAAATTGACATCTAATTGAGACTGCTTGCATGCTTCTCTTACATCACGATGTTCCTACTCATTTTTAGGCTAGTGTTTTTCTTACTGCATGTTATCTCATTAACCAAATGCCTTCTTCGGTTCTTCAATACAAAGTTCCTCATACTATCTTATTTCCTAATCAAACTTTATTTTTTCTTCCACAGCGTGTCTTTGGTTGCACATGCTTTGTTCACGATATATCTCCTAATCAGGATAAACTCTCAGCTCGATCTATTAAGTGCGTTTTCCTTGGTTACTCCAAACTTCAAAAAGGTTACAAATGCTATTCTCCCCTTACTAGTCGTTACTATTTGTCCCATGTGTTACATTCTTTAAATCTTCTCCATTGTATTCTCCGTCTTCATCTGAGAGTCTTATATCTGAGGTGTTCCCTATTCCATCTTAATTAGCTCTTCCTGAGTCTGTCCCTGCCATTCCTGAGTCCGCACCTTCCCCTCCATCATTCCAGGTATACCATCGACACCCTCAGAACTTGTCTGCCACAGATTCAGCACCTCTTCCAAATGTTCATGCTGACTCACCCTCGGATCCAACTTCTTCACCGACTGAGGACCTGCCTGAAGCTAATCTTCCTATTGCCCTCAGAAAAGGTAGTCGTTTTACTTGTAATCCCCACCTTATATATAATTTTCTTAACTCTCACTGATTATTTCTCTCCTATTGTGCTCTTATTTCATCTTTATCTCCTATTTCTGTTCCTAAAAAATGTGAATGAGGCACTTTCAGATCCAGAGTGGACACAGGCAACGGTAGAGGAGATGACTGCCTTACATGCTAATGGTACTTGAAACTTAGTCCCTTTACCTCCTAGAAAATCTCCACTTGGGTGTTCATGGGTTTATGCTATAAAAGTTGGTCCTAATGGTAAGGTTGATCGATTTAAGGCACGGTTGGTTGCTAAGGGTTATACTCAAGTGTATGGTTTGGACTATGTTGATACATTTTCTCCTGTTGCAAAAATGTCATTTGTTCGCCTTTTTCTATCCATTGCAGCTATGAAATACTAGCCTTTATACCAGTTGAACATCAAAAATGTCTTCCTTCATGATGAGCTCTAGGAGGAGATTTATATGGAGCAACCACCTAGCTTTATTACTCAAAGAGAGTCTAATCTGATATGTAAACTCCATCAGGTTGAAATAATCTCCACGTGCTTGATTTGGCTAGTCCAGTACTATGGTTATGGAGTTTGGTATGATTCGCAATTCATCTAATTATTTAGTATTTTATAAGCATACATCTAAAGGGAGATGTATTTACTTAAATGTTTGTATAGACGATATTGTTATAACTGGTAATAATCAGGATGGTATTATTAACTTGAAGGCATATCTTTTCAAATATTTTCAGACTAAGGGCCTTAGCTTGTTAAGATACTTCCTTGGTATTAAAGTGGCTCAATCTAGTTCTGATATAGTTCTTTTCCAAAAGGAAATATGCTTTAGATCTTCTGGAAAAAACTAAAATGCTCAATTGTAAGCTGTATATTTTGCAGTTATTGTTGTTAGTCAATTCCTTCAATCCCCTTGTAATAGTCATTGAAATGCAGCTGTCAAGATTCTTAGATATATTAAAGGTACTTTAGATAAAAGTCTACTATATGTAGATCGTGATAATTCCCAAGTAATTGGATATTGTGATATTGATTGGGTAGGTTCTCCATCCTATAGACAATCTAATTCTGGTTATTGTGTGCTGATTGGAGGTAATTTGATATCATGAAAAAGTAAGCAGTAAGAAGTAAGAAGCAAGAAGCAAGATGTTATGGCTAGGTCAAGTGCAGAAGTAGAATATTGTATCATGGCCTTGGCAACTTATGAACTTATTTGGTTAAAACAATGATGAAACTAATTTATGATAACCAAGCTGCATTATACATATCTTCTAATCTAGTAAGAGAACTAAATATATAGAGATCGACTCTCATTTCATTCGAGAAAAAATCATCTCTGACTGCATTATCACTAGCCATGTCAATTCAAATGATCAATTAATTGATATTTTGACTAAATCTCTTAAGAGTCCTCTTATTAGGTATATTTATAATAGGCTTGGTGCATATGATTTGTATGCTCCGGCTTGAGGGGAAGTGTTGAGTTATATACATGAACATAGGTCCCACATAGCTTAGACTAGAATAGATGGTCTTTAGTATATGTATTTATACTTGTACTATACATTATTTTTATACACAATTAATAAAATATTTGAGGTTTCTCTCTCTTCTCTCTATTCACATATATATGTCATTCTTGAAACCAAGATCTAAGTTTCTCAAGGTAAGGATTAGAATGATGTCTAACGAATTAAATGAACCAAGTCCTATGTGTGTTTAGTAATTAAATTCCAAAACTTCTAAAGAAATAAGAAATTCAATAACATATACTGAAGAATCTAGTCAACATCTTCTATCAATACCCCAAAAAAATAAGTAAATAAATAAATTTAAGAATATCAAGGAGATGGTATAAGTCCCGCTAAATAGAAGAGAGACAATACCTTTATATGTATAATAAAACTTTTCAGATTATTTGGTTAAGGACATAAGTAACAAAAATTGTAACCTCTTTTGAAGGGTTGATATTACATATTGTAAGATATTTTGTACTTGTTATTCCCTAGTTAATGTTTTAATTTTCTATTATATCTTTTTTATTTTTTTCCTTTATGGTGTGAAGCTTTTTATGGAAGATTATGTTAGCCCTTTTATAGGTGATTTTTTCTTCCTTCTATTTTGACCAAGCTGTTTTTTTATTTCTTGACTAGACTATATGCATGTATATATTTTTCCCTCCAGCAGATGAATAGAGTATGAGAGATTATTATCTTTTTTTTTTTTTTTCTTTTTCATGGTAACAAAGCCTGATCGGTTTCTCTCCTTTTCCAACTAAAGTAGGATCATTATGGATGTTCCAATCGAAAAAATCAACCCATCACACCAAGAACTAAACTTAGGTTTGGTACATATTCCGATAAAGGTATAACAGAAAATATCAAACCTACAGCACCATCAATTCTTGATCAACATTCTCTCCAAATTATCCAACATAAATTGAATGGGGTAAATTTTAGAGAGTGGTTTTAATTAGTAAAATTAGTGATTCATGGTAAAGGAAAACTAGGCTATTTAACTAGTACTCCCAGTGCTCCTTATCGTGGTTCAAATGAATATGCAGCATGGGAGACAGAGAATTTTCTTGTGATAGCATGGCTTATAAATTCTATGGATCCAAGAATCATAGAATTGGAAGAACATACTTAGTTTGCAAAACAACAAGGAAGATATGGGAGAATGTGTAAGAGATTCATTTGGATTTGGAGAATACATCTCAATGTTTCAAGATAAGATCTCGCCTCAAAACAACTATTCAAGATAATATGAGTATGACACAATATTTTAATTTACTGATAGAATTATGGTAGGAAATGTATCTCTTTTATGAGATGGATTGGAGATGCATGGAAAATGGAGCAAAATATAAAAAGATGCAAAAAAAAGACAAGGTCTTTGATTTTCTACACAAGTTGAATTTTGACCTAGATGAAGTGAGAGATTGCTTACATGGGAAACAACCATTACCAACAATTAAGGAGGCTTTTTTAGAAGTTCGTCATGAGGAAAGTTATAGACAGGTGATGTTAGTGTCAAAGCAAGATAATCCTAGCAATAGTGCTTCAACATTGGCTATAGATTCTGCTCAATCGTTGCTGGTTGGAGATTCTCGTCGAGGAACACTTTCACGAGAAATAAAATAATGTGATTATTGTCGCAAACCCAACCATACAAGAGAGACTTGCTAAAAGCTAGATGGCAAGCTAGAAAATGCAAAAACTATGCCACAGCAGAAAGAATACCAAGGTGTTCGAATTGCTCAAGTGGTAGAGGTTGCTCCTTCAAGAACTTTAGCAACAAGAGTTGTTCCTTCCAAAAGTCCAAATATGGGTTTGGATTTAACATCAGATCAAATAACTCTCCTTTAACAAACAATGGGTCATACTCAAATTAATTGTAATGACAGTAAGATAACTGAGTCCTCTATGGTAGCTATAGCCAAACAAGGTACTTGCCTATATCTCTCTAATAATTTGAAAGGTGATACTTTGATCATAGACATAAGAGCTTTTGACCATATGTGTAACTCCAAACAATACTTTGATAGTCTAAGCAAAGATATCTATAGCTAACAGAGATTTTATAGTTGCAAGAGGAAAAGGGATGGTGCACTTGGGTGGTTTAAAATTAAAAGATATGTTATTTGTTTCTAAATTAAAATACAACTTGCTATCAGTAAGTAAGTTAGTTAAAGATATGAAATGCCAACTTCCTACATGTTTGTTGAATTTCTTATCACCCAAAATATTTGGCAGCAGTGTGTTCTTTCTAATTATACTCCGAATAGACATAAACTGGAATCCCGAGCTCTTAAACTGATGTTCAATGGTTATTCTCCATGTCAAAAGGGGTATAAATGTTACCATCCACCCAAAACGTGTTTACGCTACTACAGACACTTTTTCCTCAGAAAATCAACCATACTTCAATTCAACTAATCAGAGGGAGAAATACAACAAGGACAGCATGATTTACCTTTTTTTCTTCATCTTGGTTACTTCAACTCTAGTGTTCCTATTTCTAAACCTGAGTTGTCACTGCCAAGTACTTCTCAGCTGGCACCTGACATTATCAATTAGCCCAACTCAGCTATATGATCATACTTATCTTTTAGAAAATGATCAAATTTCAAAACCCCTCCAAACCAGAATCTATTCAAGAAAAGAAATAACTCAAAGTTTATACAAGGAGACCAAAATTTTTAAGCATAACTAATTATCAAATCTACAACCTTTGGTCCAATCAAATGAGGACAAAAGTCAGCATGTGCCATAAAAGAAGGATGATCTTGATTTGCCTGTAGCTTTGAGAAAACAAAGATGGGTTTATGCCAAATATCCCATCTCAAATTATGCAACTTTTTCATAATTATCTCCAAAGTACAAAGCTTGCCCAGCACGTGCAAACAGTGAGATTATTACTAGGAATATTGATGAGGCTCTAAGACATCCAAGATGGAAGTAAGCAATCCTAATAGAAATGAAAGCTTTATACCAAACAATACTTAGGAATTGATTGACTTGCCTTTAGGTAAGAAAACAGTTGGTTTTTCAATATCAAGCATAGATCTAATAAGAGTGTTGAGCGCTATAAGGAATGGTTAGTTGCACAAGGATTCACAGACATATGGAATTGACTATGAAGAGACATTTTCTCCAATTGCAAAGTTTAATTTCATTAGAGTAACACTATCTCTTGCAGCAAATTTAGATTGGTCATTACATCAGTTGGATGTAAAAAAATGCCTTTTCAAATGGGAAATTGGAAGAGGAAATTTACATGTAAGTTCCACATGGTTTTCAGTTTAACAGCAACAAAAGAAAGGTATGCAAATTGAAAAAATCCTTGTATGGGTTGAAGCAATCTCTAAGAGCCTAGTATACAAAGTTTAGTATTACATTGTTTGAACTACGGTACAAACAAAGTCAAGCTGAACATACCTTGTTTTTCAAACAAAGGAATTTTGGATTCAAGTCAATTTTAATAGTGTATGTGGATAATATCATCATCACAGGTGACAATATAATGGAGACAAACAGTTTGAAGAAGAGAATTAAAGAAGAGTTTGAGACAAAGGAGCTTAGGGAGTTGAGATTTTTCTTAGGAATGGAAGATGCCAGGAACCAAAAGGGAATCATTATTAGTCAACGAACATGCATACTTGACTTACTTGAAGAAACAGATAAGTTAGGTTACAAGCCTATGATTACTCCTTTACAACAAAATTGGAAAATTTTTGCTCCAATAGATGATATTCCAATTGATAAAGGCTAATATCAAAGGTTGGTAGAAGGCTAATCAATTTATCTCTATCTAGACCTGATTTGGTTCATTCAATTAGTATGGTTAGCCAGGCAATGCATTCCCCTACGAAACATCATATAGATAGAGTAAACCATATTCTAAGGTATTTAAAAGATACTCTAAGTAAGAGATTATTTATTCGAAAGACATAAAATAGAGATATCAAAGTCTTTATTGATGTTGATAGGGGAGGTGATATCGCTGATGGAAGATCTATAACTGGATATTGTATTGAAGTCTAGGGTAATCTTGTAACTTGGAGAAGTAAAAAGCAAAGTGTTGTCGCTAGAAGTAGTACGGAAGCTAAGTACAGAGAGATTGCAAAAGGAATTTGCAAAGCTATTTGGCTTCAAAGGCTCTTACGTAACTTGGGAATAGAGACTAAGAATACTCATCTGTACAGTGATAGCTAGTCAACATTGAATATTATGAAAAATCTAGTACAATATGAACACAAGAACCATGTGCGATTGAGTCGACACTTTATTAAGTCTAATATTGAAGATGGAGAAATAAGATTATATCATGTGCCCTCTCAAGATCAAGTTGCTAATATTCTTACAAAGTCATTATCAAGTTAGTCTCCTCACAGAAATTCTATGCAAGCTAGTAATAATAGATATCACTTCCTTAGCTTGACAAGGGGTGTAGGATTTTTTAGACTTTTTCTTCCCTAGTCAATATTTTAATTTTCTATTATATCTTTTTTATTTTTTTCCTCTATGGTGTCAAGCTTTTTATGGAAGATTCTGGTAGTTTTTTCATAGGTGATTTTTTCTTCTTTTTATTTTGACCAGGCTGTTTTTACCTTCTTAATTAGATTATATACTTATATATATTTTTCCCTCCAGCAGATGAATAGAATATGAGAGATTATTATCTTTATTTTTTTTCAAATATATATGGTGGATGATTCTAAGTGTTTGAAAACAAGAACCTTGTAGTAAAGAAATACAACTTTGGGCTTATTTAATCTTTTTATAGTCTTGCCATCATCAAATGAACTAGAATGCTAATTTACACTTCTTTTTAGATGGTACCATTCTCCTTGCTACGAACGGCATTTCTATCAAGAATTCTCTCTTACAGCACATATATGTCATAACTTCACAATATTACAATATTTTGATGAACTTTTCTAATCTTATACTTGATTGGAACTAAGTAATTTCTTCAACACTCATCTTTGCAATTTTTTTTCCTTCCCACAAACGATACGAAAAAGCAAAATCATCTGTTTATATTTAAGCAACTATTATACATGAAACTAGCCCCCCATTGTTGATTCCTCGAGTCATTTAAAAACCGATATGATCATGGCATGAGCATTGGTATTCACATCAGAGACAGAGATTGGCAGGAACTACTTACCAAATATTCAATTATATGTATGAGAGCAAGACCAATACCAACATTCCAGACTCAAAAGAAAATAATAAAGTAGATAAAGTGAAAGAAAAACTTCATTCGAAACCATTGCTCTAATGCATGAGGAGCAAACTTAGGGTCAAGAAAAAGCACATACCTCATATACCTTTCTCCGATCATGAAGTAGGTGCTGCGGTTCCAGTTCATTTACTAAGAAAGGCCTGTATGGGAAACATTGACTATAACATGCAATAAAGCTTGCACACACAAAAAAAAATAATAATAATAATGATTTCTGAACTACCCAAAAAAAAAAAAAAAGCAGATTTATATTAATGTATTAAAAATATATTAAAGTTTTCGCATACAGCATATATCAAATGTAAACACAATTGATTATATGTTCATTTATGTCCGTATTTTTGCATTAAAATTGATTAAACAAATGCTAGGAAAAGCAGATTATATTAATGTATTAAAAATATATTAAAGTTGTTGCATACGGCATATATCATCAAATGTAAACAAATTGATTATATGTTTATTTATGTCCGTATTTTTGCATGAAAATTGATTAAACATATGCTAGGAAAAGCAGATTTATATATTGTATTAAAAATATATTAAAGTTGTTGCATACGGCATATATCATCAAATGTAAACACAATTGATTATATGTTTATTTATGTGTGTATTTTTGCATTAAAATTGATTAAACAAAAGCACCAATATTCTTCAAACTGCCTAGAAAATCAAACGGAGCCAACACCAAAGTTACAGTTCCTTTTTAGGATTTGCTTCAAAATATTTTCAAATTTCAAAATCTAAATACCACAAGTAATATTTCCCAAACATACAAAAGTATTTTTCCATTTGCTTGAGTAGCTACTTCTAGACACCACCTTACAAGGGAAAAAAAAATGCAGTGGTTAAGTATCAGCCTGCACGAAGTGGAGATTTGAACCAAATGTACACTGCCCCATTTACAATGTCTTGTTGTCATCTTTCTTAGTGAAATGTTTATCAAGCAAAACACATATAAGGCACAAATAAAATGCCGACAAAGTTAAGCCACGAAATACACAAACAAAGACACATAATAGAAATCTCTCTAGGACCAGACTTCATTAAGACATTAGTGAGAAAACAAAAGGAACACACATACATATAAAACTAAGACAGTCCAACGGGATTACTGTATATATCTGTGCTCATAAATTTAAAAGACTCAATAATGGATGTCTATTTTGGCTTCATAAACATAGTGATCACATAAATACTATTCACCAAAACAAAAAAAAGGCCTACAAGATAATATCAGAGTGCAAGGTCTTGAGTTGAAATTTCTTTAGTATCGTTTAACCCTTAATTAACCATTTCCACGTTAGGAGACTCAATGAATGTCAAACATTAATTAATATAAAAAGCGCACCATTCTTTTAAATAAGATTATGGGTTTTATTTCAGCTTAGATAAGATGCCTGTGGACTTTATTTCAACTTGAAATTAAAGCTTGAAAACTGTAACATGGAGTTGCTCATTAACATTTAGGCTTACTGAGTGGAGATTCATAGTCTAGACCAGCTCCAGTCCTACTGCCATGCTCCTTTGCCAAGTCCTTCTGATTAATATCACTCTTCGGAATGGCATCATTTAAGATAAGGGAAAGGAAAAGGAAAATGCAAATTAAAAAATAAATTACTAAAATCAGAAGTTGTGGAAAGAAATAACAAAGAAAAATTAGTTGAAATCATGCCTTTCTAAACAAGATTTCAATATAACACTCTAAAATCAATGTCTTCAAGACACAATTTCAATAAGAAACGATTTCAAAATAAACTGAAATCGTGTCTTCAAGACACAATCAATATGATTTCACATTATAATTTAAGCCATGTACATTTCAATTCATTTTGAAATCATGTCTTGTGTCTTCAAAGCATGATTTTAACTGCAGTAATTGTGGGATTTTTTTCTACAACTTCTGAATTTTGTAATTTTTTTTCTTTTAATTTGCATTTTTTTCCCCTTTACCCTTTAAAATAATGGACAAAGCAATGTCTTAATTGAATTGGCAAACCCTAGTCATGATCCAATGGCCAAATTTGACAACATTTTTCAATGTACAGCATGTTTGACAAATTTTGATAATACTTATATTTGGCTTCATGAAATAGTGTCTGCAAGAAAACTATGAATGGTCACTAATAGATTTCGCATTCCTCATAAGCCAAAAAAATTTTCAGGTCGTCGTGGAAACAACACTCAAAGGATGATGGAATATTTGAAACTTTCCCATAAAAAAAAACAGCCCATGCATCCCTCGAAAAATAGTGGCCAACCAGGTGTTGCATGAGTTGGTGTCAAGATTGACTACAATACACTCATGGATGACTGCATCAAGGGCAGAAGAAGAAGAAGAAGAAGAATTGGCAATAACCAAAATTTCACTAGGCTGTATACAAGCAAAAACTGTCTTCTTCACAAACATGGATGGTCAATGTGAAATTCCACAATGGTATGGCTGAACTCCAACGGTGAAAACATTTTATTATCTAAAAAGCAGCACCATCCAATACACATGGGGTTTTAACAGTAAACGACAAGGCAAAATAAAGACTTTTATGGAATTAAGGCAAGAAGGGAGAAAAGTAGTAGTTGACTAGCCAAGGAACTTGATACTAAGAAGGATTAGATCCAGAAAGCGCAAGAAAAAAATGCCAAGAGCAAAATATCACACTGCAAGCTGCATCAACAAAAGACATCCACATTCTCCACATTTCTCTTCAAATAATAGCATCGTAAAGCTCTAGCCTTGACACAAACACCCTTGATAGCATATAGTGGTCAGTCCTGACATGCAGCACCCCAGTGATTTTTTTTTTTTTTTCAATTCCCTGAGCACCTTAACAAAGTCATAAGGACATGATCAAAAACATCATTAGTGAATTTTCATGCAAGCAATGAGAGGCATGATCAACTTTGGTCAATGCTCTTCCACTACAATGACAAATTATGTCCATAAAAGTGCTCTAATCATTCTCTTTGCCCTAAAGAGATCACCAGCACCCACATAAGCTAGTTCTCCAAAAAAAATAAATAAATAAAATAACCACCTTCATGTCAAAGGGCTGTTACATACACTTACCAAGGCATTCAGGTCCAAATTCTTCAGAGGATGAACCATAAAAATGGAATGATATTGCTACTTGAATAGATCTATCTGGATTATGGTGCAGGAGCATATAACTCTGGCATAGCGCCAGGACATTAACAGGAAATGCAGTCAATGCCCATCTCACCATTATTGCATCTTGTGGAACTAGCAAAATAATACATGGTGGTATAGCGCTCACAAGCCTGCTATTGCTTGGATTTCAGATGCTGAGGAGATCTTTAGAATATGAAATACTAACATCTTTTTTTTTTTTTTTTTATTAAAAGATAAACCCAAACTATTGCTTACAACTTCTAGAAGTCCTTTTAGCGACAATAAATAAGAATGAAATTGCTGCCATCTATCATGGGTGCAACTTCATATTCAGATTAATTTGGCATGGATGCAAATTTGCAAACTTTTTATGGACCAAAAATTCCTCAATATTAGATGAAACCATACCATCAATACCCCTAAGCATAAGTATTTGAACTATCAAATCAGCTCAGAATAGAGTTTCATTTTCAATGAGCTTCCGACATGTCGGATCTCAATCCCTAGACCAATATTTCAGTGGGAAGATGACAAGAGTAACATTAAAGATATCATCCAAGTTATTACATCATCATTAAATTAAAAGATTAAAAAAAAAAAGGCCAACAATATGACTTGTTTAATACGAGGAGTTAAAACTTCCTTGTAGTCACTTTAAAGCGACAATGATCTCCTCATTATTTTAAATTCTTATTTCATGCAACCTGACATTTGATGGATGTATGAAATGGTACAGCACCTTAGCCTTTGATGAACAAATAATTGCGTAAGTTTTATAGTAATTGTGTGCATATATCCTTAAGTTCCTTCCAAAATTAAACAGAACAATCAATCTCAAGAGCTTTAGAAAATCTTCTAGAGTGTGTCTCCTTTGTCATGAAAAAATAAATAGATAAATAAAATAAAACTAGTGAAGTGCTGTTTTATGTTTCCCTTTTTTCGTTTTACTTTTTTTTATTTTATTTATTTGTTTTTCTCCTTTGGTTGGAGGAGGGGGCAATTGGTGGGCTTAATTTGATGGATGCTTTATTAGAATACTAGTCAATAACATTACCCAAGATTAAACATAAAGAAAAACAATAACAACAAAGACTAAGTGAAAGACTTACTTCCTTAGGGAAGCATATGCCTCGGCTTTTTCAAGGGGATATCCAGTTGAATAGAAAGCAATTAAGCAATCACATGTTGGCCAGCTGCAATATGCGCGTGACTTAACTTACAGAAGAAAACTGACATGTATTAAAAACCAAGGACAATATGCAATAATGCATTTTATTACATAGCTGGAATTCTTGTACCACAGGATAAAACGAAAAGTACATATACTGTATCTGTATTTGTAATTCTATGTGCTAAGTTAACATCCCTTAGTGAAGATGGCCATAGTCATGCATTACAGCTCTGTAACATCAGAGCCATGTGGCATAATCAATTTATTTTTAATTCTGCCAAATCCAGATCAAAGTCCTTTAAATCATGTTTTATCAAATATAATATTGTTGGATAACACTAGAGAACAAGCACCTAATTATTAAAAAATATTCAACGAACTACTGGGGAAAATTAGTTGGCACACTACACAAATGCTAATAACAGAAACTTCACATCCAGCAGAATTCAAGATACGAAATACCTTTCTACTGGATCTTCCAGGATCACCTTATCTCCAAACATCATAATCTAAAAAATGTAGAAATAAGAGATCCATTAGATAAAGACAAGAACACAACAAGCCAATAAAATAGCACTGATGGCCAAAAAATAAATAAATAAATAAAATAGCACTAGCAAGAGAGAATTCAAATTTACTTCAGCTACTCAAGAAAACTAAATTTTATGAAGCAATATCTTATTTGAAGGCACCTCACTAAAGAGAAGAGACAAAATTCAAGAATACATCTGATACTTTCTGCATTCTAGCACAGGACAGCCTCCATAGGCTCTTTACCATGCTAGACTAGAAACTTCTAAATAATTCAATCCATTATTTTCAATAAGAACATCAAAATTCATTTCTATTATAATATTCCTACATAGAGTACTTCCAACAACACCAGTATTAATTCAAAAATATTAAATGCATCAACAATAATTGAAGAAAACTGCAGCTACGGTTCAAATAAACAGCAATGCAGGATTCACAACAAGCCATGTTAACTTCTGAAAAATATATAATGTACAAATAATCAACATCTTACGGATACTATCACGCAAATACAACAACAACTACAAAGTGGATTACAAATATGTGATCACTATCAACTGATGGAAATACATTCGAAATGTGAAATCAAAATCCAATTTACCTCAAATTCACCAAATGCCTGTAGTCTGTCAAGTATTTGTCCCATAGGAGAAGAAAAAGCCTTAACGCACACAAAAAAAAAAAAAGAAGAAGAAGATTAATTAGCATCAATGAAAAAAACACAAACAACATTCAAATAACTTCTGTAACAACTTAAATCAAACATTTGCTGGATCACCTTCTTCTCCAATACACAAACTCCAATCCGTATCTTCTCCTCCATCTCTGTCTCCCCAAACGTCAAACCTTTGGATATTTGCTTCAATTATTCAATCGCTACAACATCACAAGATTCGCTAAGCGTCAAAACCACATTCTCAAGAAATGCATACCAAACTACACGTAATGCACAGACAGACAGAGAGATAATGACCAAGGACAGAAAAAAAAAAAAACGAGAAGACCAAATCATCTATGCATCAATTCAACTACTCAATTGCTACAGCATCAAAACCAATTCGTGAAACTAAAACCGCATTTCAACAAATGCATATCAAACAACGCAACGCACAGACAGAAAGAGATAATGAACAAGAACTGACAAAAGAACAAGAACAAGAAATCAGCAAAATTCATCCACGCTGTTCACTCCAACTATTCAATCGCTACAGCATCAAAACCGATTTGCGATGCATTAAAACCACATTCACAAGAAATACATATCAAAGAACGCTTAATGCAGAGACAGAGTGATAAGGAACAGGAACAGAAGAAGAAAAAGAATAAGAATCGGAACAAGAAGACAAAACCACTGCTATCATCCACGCCCTTGGCTTCGACTATCCAAACGCTACAGCATCAAAAGCGATTCGCAAACGTTAAAACCACATTCACATGAAAAACATATCAAACAACATGTAATGCACAGATAAAGAGAGAGAGCGAACAAAAACAAAGGAAAATAAATAAATAAGAACAAGAACAAGAAGACAAAACCACTGTTATCATCTACGCCGCTCGCTTCAATTATCCAAACGCTACAACATCAAAACCGACTTGAGAAGCGTTAAACAACAATCTCAAGAAATACATACCAAACAACGCGTACTGCACAGCTAGAGATAGATAACAAAAAAGAAAAAGAATACAAAATCACCGCTAATCATCCACGCCGCTCGCTTCAACTATTCTATCGTACAACACCAAAACCAGCCACATTCTCAAGAAATACATATCAAATAACGCGTAATGCACAGACAGAGAAAAATAACCAATAAGAACAGAAAAAGAACAAGACCAAGAAGACGAAATCACCGCTAATCATTTGCGCTGTTCGCTTCAACTATTCAATCTCTACAACATTAAAGTTGACTCGCGAAGCCTTAAAACGACATTCTCAAGAAATACATGTCAAACAACGCTTAATTCGAAGACAGAGAGATAACAAACAAGAACGAGAAATAAGAACAAAAACAAGAAAACGAAATCACCGCTAATCATCTACGCCGACGTCACGTAGATGAGACCGACCACCGCACGAGAATCTTGCCTCAGGAACGGAATAGGAAAAGGTCTTAACCGACCGAAAAGGAAGAAAAATGACGGGGAAAGTGGTCGAAGCAAATGTTCAGTATTTATAGTACACTCCCCACTCCCCAGTGTGCCTAGTGGAAGGACACCCGTTCTTTTTTTCTTTCTCTTTTTTTTTTTTTATTTTCCTTTAAGCGTGGGATTTAGTTATTTACTTGGTCTACGAGATGAGGAGATAATGAAAATTTATTAGATTCTAGAATATACATCTATGGAATTTTATGAAGATGACGTGGAAAGAGAATGTATGTATGTGGATTTGGTTGTTTGTGGTCTCTTCTCTGCTTCTCTTTTCACTTTTGGCGTTACCGCGGGTCAGTGGGTCATTTTCTTCAGCTGTAAATATAAATAGCGTGTAATAACTGATAAGATTGAAAATAAATAAATAAATAAATATTTAATTGATAAGATTGAAAATAAATAAATAAATATTTAATCTTTTTTTTCCTTTGGCCGCTATAAATATTTAATCATTATATAGTAGATTCGGGTCCAAAAAGTTAATAAGTAATAATTAGTGAAACACAAATAAACTCTGCATAATTATTTGGTCTCCATGGATCTTTGAATTTTAAATACAGTAAATCATTCTTTAAATTTTTATAATTAGCAAAAACAACTCAGATGCTGCAAATAAGTGTTAATTTTGTAAAGAAAAAACATATATGAACTTATCAAAATATATATCCACACGTTCTAAATTTTAATATGTATACTTCGTTAAACTAAAGTTAAAATGGGTTTATATGACTGAAAAATCGAAATTTAAAGGAATTTTCATAGCATATAAATGTTGAAAAAGATCAATAACTTTATTTAAAAAAAAAGAGTCAACGTGTCAATTGATTAAATTCAGATGTTATTTACAACTTGTCCTATTTATAATATTATATATCGAATTCTTATATGTTTGTATTAACTAAATCGGTATTTTAATTGGGCCAAAAAAAATCGGCATTTTAAGTGAGGTATGCTTTAAATTTGTTCCTCCTTTGGGAAAAGAAAAAGGAAATGCAAAAATAAATGAATTCGAAAAATCCAATCACCTCAAATATAATTTTAGAAATACTAGATTTGAAACAATGAGTTAAACTCATAAATATTGAAGGAGGAATCATGAGTCTAAATTTGATCATCTCAAAAATAATTCTAAAAATGCTAGATTTAAAACGGTGACTGAACTCACAATTTCATTATCAAATGAGGAATGGTGAGTCATTTTATTGCGGATCTTTTAATTTCTACTCTGTCTCTCTAACCCTCCCAAATCTCTCAAATTGCTCCATTTCTTTTCAAAAATTGCACAAAACACATTAATATTGTTCAATTCTTCATCTATTTCATCACAGATTGTTGCCACATTTCATCAAATATCACAAAAATACTAAGGTAGTGTTTGGTTGCAATGAGTGGACAGGACAAGAAAACCGGACAGCATAGTACAAGAAAAACTAGATAGAATAATTTCCTTGTACCTCGTTTGGATTGTATAGTCATGTCTAGTGTTTGATATGCGCAAGTATAGGATAGGACATTATCTTTTGACCATTATGCCTTTGTATTATAATATATTTATTTAATCAATTATATTATATTGTTTAATAAATATAATTTAAAAAGATGAATCTATTGAGACAATTAAATTAATTACATATTATATTAAATATAAAGCTATAATTAAACCTTTTTTTTTTTGCAAAAATTTGCTACCTAAGTAAAATATTAAATATAAGTATAATAAATTAATTTTCTTAACATTCAATAAATACAAAATTAATTAAATTAATACTATCAATATTAATCTAATTAATTACATAGCAATATAATTATATTTAGATCAATATTAATTATTACATTAGTAGAGAATATTAATATTGAACAATATTAACTAATTATTAATTAATAATAAATCATTAAAAATAATATACATTTACAATAACCATCATAATCTAATTTGCAATGTCAAGCAATTTTCAATACTTGAAATTATACAATCACCAAAAAAAAAAGTATAAGTAATTAACCAAAAAAAACAACTTTCTAGTTTCTACGGCATACCCTCAATTTATTATATATTTCTTATGCTAGATTATCTCTCATTTGAGTCAATTCGGCACTAGCCTCTACCATTCCAATTGTATTGATATCATCTTCCATAAGATAATATGAACCTAAAAATAAATGCAACCTCTTAAATTTACATACAATGGCTTTGTCAGGATCAAAATCTTATGCTAAATTAATGATCTAAACATATCATTATAATTCTTGTATGAGAAGTTCCACATGGTTGTGTATAAAAACTCAGAACAAATGTTTATTTCCAAAATACATTTTTCACCCTCTTCAATATTTCTTCATGAGTCCTGCATTTGAAAATTTCATTCTCTCCCTTATAACCTTTAGCAACCAACTCTTCTAACACCAAAAAGCAATATTTCTTCTTCAATCTCACTCTAATTACACCTACACTTTTTATCCTTGGTGTCCATGCTATAAACCCACCAATGTTTTAATGCATCAGAACATTAAAAAGAGTCATACATACAAACAAAAAATGAAATTCCTAGGTAATCATAACCATAATAGACAAGGATAAGAATTTAAAAAGTAGATCCGCTTACTTGCTTTAGTTTTATGAATTTAATAAAGTAGAAATAAACCATGCAATCCTCAAGGATCAATCAATTCAATAAAAACTTCTATATTGTACTTATTGAATCAAACATGCTATAAGGAACTTACACTATTTGCATTGTACTGTTTTTATTCTCTTGTGTTATACTAGACACTATGCACTACCTTAGCTTTGCCATGAGTCCTTAGCCCTTACTACGTTAGCATCATACAGTGAAAGGAAACATAGTAAAAATTAAACTAAACTAGAAAGTAGATACTAGGTTAAGCTTAGGCTAGAAGACCAACTTCAATGGAGATCGAACCAAAGAACATGGTGCTTGAAGTTCCATGCAGTTCACTCAAGCTTAAGTCTACTAGTATTTAGTAAATATATACTAAGATGCGAGATCCTTTTGTGAAGCAGTTATGGGACATGAGATTATGGAAGAACAATCCTCAAAATCCTGAAACCAAAATTCCATAATATTCAGACAATAAAACCTTATATAATAAAAAAAACAATGAAATTAAAATAACAATTGGATTTGATTAAAATTTAAGATTTACTCCAAAAAGAGATTAGGTAGTCTTTGAAGCACTTCTATAGCTATTATATAAGCTCTCTCTCTCTCTCCTTATTTATATATGTGTGTGTGTGCGCGCGCGCGCGCGCATAAGCATCACACAGTGACCTAACCCATCTTCAGATTGTCTACCTTCTAAAAAAGTTCCATAAAAGACTCAAATTTTTCTAAAGAGATCATAGAGCAAGAGAGACTTAAAGAAAGTACCTAAAGCCAGTTCATACCTTTAGCTTTGGGTTCTTCTTACTATTCACAATTAGCTAGTTTATACCAATTAGAAGTTTATATAATACCAAACAGAACTTCCACCAATCAATATAGTGTTTATAGGGACAAAAAGCAAAACCACCAGTCAATATAGGACTAACTACCATTCTCAACAAAAGAAGTAAATAGGAAATCCTATAAAACATCATTGACACGATTATAAGAATTTTTAGTATATAGAGTTTATAGTTGCTAAACCAAGAACCTTCTATAATTAAACGTTTGAAACAACGCAACATCATAAGAATTCCATTTATTATCTCTACGTAGTGATATACAAGTGATGAACAATCATTTACCTAGGAAAAAAAAAAAAGTGATGAACAATGTACTTAGTGATCTTTATGAAGTATAGTTATTATTCCAAACCATCAAATAATGTATACACTTCAGAAATAGAAATAAAAAAATAGAAAATTGAAGTTTATTGACCATAAACTAAGTTCCAATGCCCATTGTGAGTTCTGACAGTGCATGCAAGCACTTCTACAGTAGGAGCAATGGATGAACCCGCCATGGAATTTGTGATTACCTCAAACATGTCTTCAATACTATTATAAGACCCAAAAAAAAAAAATTACTCATATATATAAATGTAAGACAACCACATCAAACTAAACATTCAAATACGTTAGTGATGCGTATCAAGCATAGGACAGATCTAATCTTCCATAGTAAATAAAACCAAAATGCCCACCAAATAACAAAATGTGATATTATATTATATTTTCAAGATTACACATGAAGACTCATAACTCTGCACAGTGTTTATGATTCTAATATCTTTCTTGCTATACAATTATACTTATTCTATAATTTTGATCCTAATAAACAAAATTTCCAATTTGACATTAACTTTCCATCCTACTCTCATACATGCTTAATAGCTTACATGCACATGTCAACACTACTCCTATTTTTACTTTAATACAACTAACATCAAACTCTCCTCGTAATTGCCCTTTATAGTTGGCTCTACAATACGCAGCCTTATCCTATACAGATAACCCCACCCCCCAATCCCAATACACAAGAAGAAAAAATAATACACAATTACATGATATGAACATACACAAGTACAAACATAATGCGTACATAAATAACACCCATTGCACATATATGTGTGATGTTGGGTGACATTGACACGGCATGCGAGCCTCTTCTAAAGATGTAACCGCAGTACTTCGATCTTCTTCACACACCAATAAATTTATATGGGTATCAAAAGACATTGATTATGTATGATATCATATCATAACTTAAAAAGTTGACAAGGGAGTTTACTAGTTCAACCCGCACCTGTACAGTAAGCTTGTTAGAAGGACCATCAACCATGTGGTGGAGCTTAGCTTCATTTCATATTAGATTTTATATAAAGATTGCACACCCACGTCCACATGCTTAGCATGACAAAATGTTAATGGGTATTCATGAAGGATATTGTTTGGAAAGAAAATGCAATAGCATAGGAGTTTAAAAAAGGGAAATTGGTTTAGAACAAAAGCATTCGAACATGGAAGACAAGATCTATGCATTGAAACTATCCCAAAAAATAATGTGACAACAGAATAGATGTTTTTTATTCATTTACACTATACATTTATAAATGCAGAAAGAAAATATAAACAACTAGATATGCAATCATAGATCTCTTCCTGTTTGGATCAAACAATGAGTATAGAAAGTAATCACGATAAATTAAAGTGTTATGAATAACCATTAACAAGACCTTCGCAAAAACAAGAAAACATGCTAGATTATCAAAAATCAATCAACACTAGAAAGAAGAACAAAAGTTTCACCGAGACATGTCGTCGAGCACCTAAAGTGTAAAAAATTCAAATTATAATAGTTTATGCAATGCCCTTTCAACCTTCAAATCGAATACATAAACAAGAATTATTGCATGAGGATTGTGAATTACAGTGCTAAATAGGGTTAGATTTGAAATCAGAAATTAAATAACTAATTAGCATTTACATATTACATTTACCAATGTGTGAGAGAGAGAGAGAGAGAGAGAGAGAGAGAGAAGGAAGACCCACCTGAACTAGGGTTTCAAGTGGAGTGGAATAATAGAGTAGAAGATGTTAGGTTTTAGACCTATCAAAAAACAAGCAAAGAGATCACTAGAGAGAGAGAGAGAGAGAGAGAGACTTACTGCTAGGGCTAGGTTTTGGTGGAATGAAGGAAAGAGGACAAGAACAGGGCAGAAGGAAAGAGGACATGAATAATAGTAGGGATATTTTTGTAATTTTAAAAATCGAATTACTTGTCATATGAGCAGGCTTTTTTTGTACCATAATACATATAGCACAAATTTTTTAAAGTTTGTCCTATCCTTTGATACCCCTTTTGTTTAGTCCCATTGTTAATAGAAGAAAACAAACAAGGGATTAGAGCATTCGTCTTGTCTTGTTCCATAAAATGTTGTCAACCAAATGCAACCTAAGTAAGTTTCTTATCCTATCTCATTCAACTTTTAGTGCATTATGGTTAGTATAGTGATGTTGCATTTGTGATCATTGTGAGTGGTTTTGGCATTATCATAATTTTTTTTTCTCCTTTTTCTTTTTTTGAAAATGAAAAATCTTGTGATAAGATGAAATGCCTAAATTTTTTTCAAGGTTGTGTGAAAAATGCTAGTAGTAGTGTATAAACCTCCTAGAATTATGCATGTTGTGAGTTTATAGTTTACTCCTATTGATAGTGGTGAAGTAGACAGTAGAGATTCTTGATTAGGCTTGCTAATGTAAAATTGTCAATTGATAACGAATGATTGAAAATGGGGAGGTTACAATTACATTGTTTGCTTGTGAAGATATTGTTGAAGGAGATAATGGAGTGCGATATGATAGATGCCCTATGACAGTCTTTAGTGTTTCAAGAGATATAAAGTATAAATAGCTCTTAACAATTACATGCATCCGATTGAATCTAAACATAATGACAAACCGTGTTGGGTTGCATATCATACCTACTTAGAACAATGCTGAGGTACATGAAACGTTTGCATCTTCCAGAGGACATGGTGCACTATCGATGTATGTTGTAACATATGAGAATGGTAATGGGAATGAGGATGAAATGTATGTTCCATCAAAGAGTAGTATAGGAATGAATATAAGATTTAGCAACCCATTCGCCGGCCAAGTACTTGAATTGCAAATTTTCTTCACTAAGATACTAACAAGTTCCAATCAACCTTAAGTACCTATTATGCTTCGAGTAAATTATATAGGAGTGGCGACAGTTCTACTGCATTGAATAATAACTCCCTTTTGAGGATTCTAGTGAAATGAGTACTGGGGATGACGATGATAGTAAGGTTGGTTGTGATTAGATACGGACACATGAAGAACCCTATGGCTCACATCGGATGCATAATTGATGGCGTTGGTTGCCTTCACAAGATATAGACACCATGAAAGTTCCACTCTTCTTTGGTTCTTTATGGAACCTGTAAATAGCACTTACGGCAAGTTTTGAAGATAAGTAATGACTGAATGATGACAATTGGAGCTTCAACAATGAGTTTAAGGTAGGGATGCGATTAGAGACGAAATAGCACTTTATTTAAGCAATGCAAATGCACCACAACTTCAACATGGTTGAGTCGAATAAGAAAGTCTAGTCAATGATATGTATTGATTCAAACAATGGGTACAAGTGGATATTGCACTCATGCTTTGAGAAACATGGTAGGTACTTCTAAATCACTAGGTTTTAAAGATAGCATACTTGCTTGAATGCCATGGTAAGTCAGGATCACCATGCAATTGGACTTCACTACAATGTTCGAGATAAATATTTCAAATGTGAAAAACTCACCAAGTGTAATAGTGAATGATCTCCAAATTGGTATTTGCTATCAATTCAAATCCAACAGAGGCTAGAGAGAAAGTAACTAGGCTACACTCATGTGCATCATAAGCTTGCAAAGTAAAACACGATTAGTGGCATACTAGGGCCGGGCTTAGCATAGCCACTACGATGTTTAAGTCAACAAGCATGTTGATTTCAGTATATGCAATGTATATGAGAGAAAGAGTCTAAGCGAAATTACCATTTTCATGGATGAAGGGATATATTTATAACAAACATATTCTTGGCAGTTGATGCATCATGGAATCATGGGCGAATGGGTAGTTAGTAACAGTTTCGATGGACATGGGTTGGACGCACTAACCCACTTTCGATTGTTATGAGCTCAAATAAGGAGAGTATACCAAGAGGCGCTGGGTTAAGTGGTGACTGCTTGCTAGAGGGGTTTGCCAGCTAGGGTGAAGAGTGCCTTAGTAAGATTTCAAGCTTTTACTGCTATGAGCTAGGTGTTAGCTAATTAGGTCAACTTAAGTGGCTCATGGGTTAAACTAAGCTTAAGAGGCCCATGGTCCATAGTAAACCGTCAACAATATTCAAAGGGAATTCAAGTCTATTGTTCATATGAAATGCATTCGTGAGGCGAAGAGGAAAGTAATTAAATAGGTTTACAACAAATGGTTAGAATCATATGCTATGCTCCCACACCTTTTAAATGTCATCCAAGAAGCAATATAGGAAATAAGGTTAAGTGGAGAACTATGGAGACCAATAGCCCTAAGACTGTGATTTTTGACAAACTACTTTAGGCCTTTAGACCATGCATTGAAGCGTTTATCTATTGTAAGTATGTTCATTGAATCTCCTCACATCACTTCTTAGAGTGTAGGTATGACCAATTTCCATTGCTTACTTGCCAATGATTTTGATAGATGTCGCCTTCATGTATGGGAAATTCAAGCACAAGCAATTGGTAGCAACCATAAGTGGATAGGGCAAACCACATTGCTCCCTTGGCATATGGATGGGTAGATGAGGAATCTAAGGACTCCTAGAGCTAGTCTCTAAAGTGGTGCCTCTTCATGTCAAATGAGATTGCATTGACATATGCTTGACATCTAATAGGTGTGATGGGATCATAGTTGTCAAAATCACGATTTTGTCAATACGATTCTACAAGTTTGCAATTTCAGGAGGCTCTTCCAAGTTGACTTGTATGTAGATATTTTTTTTTTTTTTTTGTAGAATCTTACATTTTTAACAAAGCTTACCATTTCTACCTATTTAAATCAAATAGACTAAAATATAAAAAAAAAATTACAATTGTGTTTTTACAAGCTTATCAGCTATTATATGAATGTATATTTCTTATTGCACTTCAATTTTGTTTTCATACACTCCATGTATCTCTCTTTCCCTCCCTCCCTCCCATCAAATTTATAATAAAACTTATTTATTTCATTTATATGATGAAAATTTTAAGATAAATTAAAAAGTTTGATTCTCCTTCAACTCATAATTTCTTTGAAACAAAATAATAGAAAAGAGCTTAATTGTAACTCTACTTGGTCTTTTTTATGTATATTGTTTTCTGGATTAAGAGTTATTATAAAAAAAGAACCTAATTTCTTTATTATATGGGTTAATGTTATGAATAGTTCCTGAGCTTCAACAAAATATGCAATTAGATACTTGAACATTGAAATTGATCAGTTTAGTATATAAACTTTTAAATTGATTAATTTTTTATCTGAAAGAACTTTTCATGCATGTCAATAGTACCTTCATGAAGCTCTTTTCAGTAGTAAATTGATTAATTTTGAAAAAAATTTTAGATACCAAATTGATCGATTTCAAAGTTTGAGTACTAAATTGATCAATTTCAAAATTTAAGTACCTAATTGCATATTTTGTCAAAATTAAGGTACCATTCATGATATCATTCTTTATTATATTTCACATCCATTATGTATTTAAAGTTTTTTTTATGAATTTTGAAAATATAGTTATAGTTTTTTAAAGCTATTTTGCATATGCTATAGAAACTTATGTTTCCATATTCTGATTTTATATTTTGATTCTATTGACCATCTAATAACTCCACGTAGGATCATGAGTTTGATAATCTTAGCTGGGATACAAAAGATGGTTGAAGGTGAGGATGTAGTATGGCTCAGAGGTTAGCCTTAGTGATGGTGCATTCATCATGTGCCAAGCAACTTTAACATAATAAGCAAATAGCACTCAGTGCAAGGAGCTGCCCAAGAAAGTAGTGTACCAACTATACTCGTAGAAGTTTCAAGGTTACTTTGAAGCAATAAAGTAGATGGCTTCTTGGACAGAGAGATATTTTAGGAACTTGCATAAAAAAAATGGACTTTAGCATATGATGGAATGGTATGATACAAAATTAGTATAACTAATATGGTTGAAAGCCATAATGGTGTGCTAAAAGAAGCTAGATACTTGCTTGTTACGACACTTGTGAAGAAAAAGTTTTATAACCGAAATGATATTTTCAACAAGCAAATAAAAAAGGCATGCAAGGCTGGGAATAATGAGCAAATGTTGACAAAGTATGATGGTGATAAGTTTGAAAAGTGGTGTCAATTGGCAAGTGTGCGTCATGTAGCTATATTTCACTATTAAGGTTCAAGTCTTTGAGGTGATCATTACACTTCACCTAACTATGCATAGGAAAAAGGGGGAGAATCATCATAGGGTTGAGTTAAGGGCACGTATTTGTAGATGTAAAAAATAACAGATGCACAAGATTCCTTATTTCCATGCAATAGCAGCTTTGAATAAGATGCATATGAATGTTGCAACTTTTATTGGTCCATGATATTTTTTTGGCATAACCAAATGAGGGTGTATGGATGTTCTTTCATGCCTTGTGTAGATATGGCCTATTAGCCATAGCTGAACTTTCCTTGATGGGTTCCAATGACAAGGTAGGTTAAGTCACGTGGGCAGCTACAATAGAAACACTATCAGAATAAGATGGACATCTAAGAAGCTCCTATTGGCTACATATATGATATATGTGGCCGTCAGGGCCATAATAAAAGAAACTATCATCAAAGAAATATTCTTCCAAACCAATAGCCAATGCTTTGTAGCACTCAATAATGCTAATAATCATGTGATGATGCGTTTTCCATTTCATAGAATGTCATCTATTTTTTTGTTATATTTATTGTTTCAATTGGATTTAAATCTAATGTTACTCATTTGTTCAAATGTTTGCAAATGGATCCAGGTCTCATTGATAGCTTCGTTCCCAAGAATCAATTGGTGTTCAAATCACAACTACCTTAGCATAGTTTTGTAAGTTATATGTTGTTACTGCTTAATCGTGTGTAATTTGTCTGTGAGTGTCTGGCTAATCTCATGAACTTATTTTCATGTAAGAAAACAAGTGGATGGCTTATAGGATAAGAAGGGCCACCTTATGTAGATGTGGCGATGGGCCTCTAAATGTTGATGCTCGAATTGTCACTATCCTCTAGCAAGCGAGGTACCTAAGTGTCTCACACTTACCATTCATATAACCTAACTGACATCTAATTATAGTATTGTTAAAGTGGTGGCGCTTAAAGACTTGTACCTTCCACTTTCCAATGGGCAAGTGGACAATCACGTTTTAAGACATATCTTATTTACTAGAACTACCTATTGATGGGCATGTGGTCATTGGAAAGACCAATTTGAGCATGATAGATATTCATGAGTAGCTTTTCAAATTAAGGCCATAAGCTTAAATATACAAGGCTCTTGACTGAAGATGTCCTAGTTGGTCAATCATTTCAATAAGATCCCAACGAAGCTAGCAATGAGCCCCTCCACCTGTACACTAGAACGTACATTATGGAGTCGATAAAAATAATGTTATTTGCATATAAGTCTCGAAATCTAGTATTTTTAATTTTCATATCCCTCCTAGCAAACTTGAAGGAGAGTCGCTTGTATGCATGTGAGGCTATATGTTAGGCTTGGTTACGCTAGCAACTATGTGTTACTGCTCATGTTGATGTTATTGAGATTAGTGGCACGCTAGTTCTACTGCAAGTCTAGGCATAGGATCACTTTCCATTGATAGTCCCTATTTATAGAAGGTTGATAGTTGTTACCAAGTGTTAACCCTGATTTATAGATGGGGAGCTATTTTAGATGTCATGACATAGCTCACCCATGTAGAGGGCCAAGGTAGGAGAGGAGCTTGTAGGGGTACCCAAGTTCATATTAATGGTGGGGGAGACATTACCTTTGGGTGTGAGCTCTCGTTCACCACTATAAACTCCACCAGCTCCACAGCGAAGAAGGCATGCACCAGCTCTCCTTAAAGACATGGGTGAAGGTCTTATACAAATTGACACGCAGATCACTTAGTTGTATAGATAACCACAACCATAGCTAAATCCATAGTTGTAGCTATAAAGACAAGAGAGGAGGAAGAGTAGGCAATATCAGTAGTTAGTTTGTATCTGACTCATATCATTTATTTAATTTCATACTTTGTAAAAAAAAAAATTAACTATGTAAAGTAAAGATTATTATACCCATTCCCTATCGTGTTCATTTTGTCCTTGATATATGATTGTTGATGAATCGTGGAGCTGTTTTTCCCCATTTTCTAGTGATGTGCAAGATTGAGATACTACAGAATTTGGTGTAGTGTGGGTTTGGGTCGTGGAGTAAGGCACTTGAGCTCAGTTCTGTATACTTTGTTTGAGCTATATATAAGTGTGGATGTTAAGAGTTTGAAAATTGTATTTATTTGAGTTGTGTATAAGTGCAAATGTTGTGAGTGTGAAAAGTGTATTTGTTTAAGCTATATCTAAGTGTGAATGTTGTGAGTTTTGAAGTGGAAAGAAAGAGGACTCATGGTTCCTTTTGAGACACACGAGGA
Organism: Combretum micranthum; assembly: GCA_024138025.1. Lineage (NCBI taxonomy): Eukaryota > Viridiplantae > Streptophyta > Magnoliopsida > Myrtales > Combretaceae > Combretum > Combretum micranthum. Next base: position 685,318 of record JAMXBD010000001.1, read on the forward strand.
ATTGTGACTTGGAATCATGTTTCCTCCTCTAATATGGAATCACAAGTTGATTGTGAGTCCAACTCATAATTTCTAATCTAATACTTCTGAAAATATCTTTCAAATGATTAGATTTTAAGATTTTTTTTCTTTTGCATTTTTCCCTTTTCCCCATCTTTTCAAGGTTAAAACCCATTCACACTTTATTGTTGGATACATTGGAAGTCCAGCTTCATAACTAATATTATAGCCTCTGAAGCTTTCTAAAGGAAGAAAAAAAATGTCCATCCATAATTTGATTATTAAAATAATAATCATAAAAGTTAATGTAATAAATATTTGAGTCATTAAATATAATTGTATAGATTTCAAGTGATCATTCCATAAAAAAAAAAAAAAAGATAAACTAACCAAATAAGGATCATAAAATCTTTTATAAAATTTTACTTTTCTTGCATGATAAAAGATAAAAATTGCTTTATATTAGAAAAAACAAAGTTAATGTGATAAAATATCACTTTTTTGAAGGATAATCCGCTATATATATATATATATATATTACATGAATTTATAACTTTAACTCATATTTTTTTATTGGTAATGAAATCTTGAATTGAAATTGCCATTTTCATTATCCAATTAGAAATTGTCTTCAACTTCTGATGTTGTGATCGTGGCTAAAATCATATGTCAAACTCAATAGATTGCATCTAGAAAATTATCAAACTTGAAACAAAAGAAAATATTGCAACATTTACTAAACAAAAATCAAACCTAAATTTGTATCATTTATTAGACAAAATGCAAATCTACCTCTGACTATAAAATCCATACCATGTCCTTCTACCTAGACTACGACATGGGCAGGATTTGGCCCATGATTGAGCTCAGCAAGGCCTGGCATGGGCGGGGCATGACTCGTTGGCCTAGCCTAGCCATACAGGTCATGATATGTCATTGACCTGATAGGTTGCAAGGTCCTAGCTGATTCAGACCTCCAACTCTTACAATCTACTGGGTATACCCAAAAATTTTAAAAAAAAAAGGGAAAAAGGGGGAAAAATAAAGTGGAACACAATAAATATATAGGAAAAAGAATGTTTAAACTATCTTTAACGTGACTAGTAAAAGAAACTACCTTTAACATGAATAGTGAAAAACTTATTACTATTCACAATATTAAATGTTTTTTTTTTATTGTTGACAACATAGGCAATAAAATATGTTTAACAGTTGTTTTGATTGGATTTTTATAGACTTCTAATAGAAGAGATTTATTATTTCTTAATAATGTGAGACTTTTCTTTTGTCTTGTATTGAGTATTTTATAGTCACACATTATTAATTTTATAATTACAAGTAGATGTGATTATATATAAATAGATGCACACGTTGAACAACTTTTAATAAATGGGATAAAGATTATCATTCTAGGGCTTGATTGTACATTAACTTAAAAATTTGTTTTATTAAATTAAAATTTTTCTTTTTAATTTTGTATTTATTTTTTATTCTTTTTCTTTTTATTATTCAAAATATTTTGTTAAATTATAAAAAAATGAAAAATTGGTCGATAATGGGCCATTATCTAAGCTGTGGACCAGCAGGAGACTCGAATAGATCCCACCCATCCGCGACTCGAGCTAGTTCTAGGCTAGGCTTTATTGGATCCGCGACTCGATGGCTCTAGGATGGTTTTTGGGTTGATTCAACTCGATGCTGACGTCTCTTTTCACCAATTCTCATTTCAATTTCATCCACTTTGTGATACTAAGACTATTCAATTGAAATAACACATCTAAACAACAATATTGCATTTCTATTGATAGGAGTTCATTAACATCATACAAACAATGTAAATACATTGTAGTAAAGTAGGAGACAAACTTTCAAAGTGTCGCATCAATCAAGAATTCTATCAGAATAATAAAGAGTTGTGCAATTATAAAGACATAATGAGCTCTCTCCTAAAATACAACTCCAAATGTTGATGCAATGCTTCGATTTCTCGATTTAGATTTATCTTCTCACACAAAAAAGAAAAGAAAGAAAATTATTAAAACTATTACTTTAAGTGTTTGGATGATGTATCAATATTACTATAATAAACAGTGATAATAATGTACAGTTTTTTTTAAAAAACTTTTAAATAAAAAAATTTGATTTACTTATACATCATTAATCAATTCGTACTTATTTATATGAATATAGAGGTGTCTACTATTGCTTCTAAAAGAAATTACTAAAATACAAATGAGAACAAAATTAATTATTAAAACATATTTGCAAAATCGCATATATGAAATGAGGTTTTGAATGAATACAAACAACTCACATTAATGAATGCAACTTCCTAAAGTTAATCCTATACTCAAATCGTAGGTGGAATTTGTGAGCTTCATTTTCCACATAAATCGCATTTTAATCATTGCGATTTCCAATATGTACATATTCTTCTTGAGATATATAAATCCCACAAATGATATGCGATCCTTCCTACGAGAATGAACATGAAGCCAACTTGGTACCGGCATAGAGGAGCTACGATGAGCTATCAAAGAGGGTGAAGACGGTTTTGTTAGGGTTTTTTATGCAGCAGTATTGGGAGAAGGTAAAGTTAGCCGCGTTGTTGGAGATGGATGACATTAACAAAGATCTTGGGGTCTTGTCATTTGAAGATGGTGAAGAAGTCAATAAGATTACTATTGATCCATGATTAAATGATATTACACCAACAAATTTGGAGCTGTACTTTGATAATTAAGTTTAAACAGGCCTTAATCAAATAATTTTGTTTTTCACTTTTTAGTAAGAACCCTCAACAGGCAAAAAATGTAAAAAAAAAAAAAAAGAAAAGAAAAGAAAACACGCTTTATTAATACCATTAAAATATTCCTCTTTAATATACCATTCGGGTTAATCTTTATTTGGTTTTATTTTTATAAACTGATTGCTTTTCATCAAATATTTAGGAAAATGACACGCTTCACCCCACTACTTGAAAATTGAAATAATCGGAAGAGAATCGAGTTCTCACCATCTACACGACCCTTCAAGTGAAAAGCCCTATCAAGATGGAATTCCTTACCATATGTATATACAATTCATTCACATGCGATATATATATATATATATATATATATATACTAGGGAGAAAATAAAAAACAAGAAGACACACGATATCTTACTATGGAAACTAGGGGTGCAAATGAACCAAGTAAATTTACAAGCTACTTGAGTTCGGCTCGATGTTTACTCGATAGTTTGAGTTGAAAATAGTTGAATTGAACTTGAATTCGAGCTATTTAAATCGTTTATTGAGCCAAACTAGAAATTTATTTGTTTAGCTCAATTAGTTCGCAAATTTAATTGAGTTCTATCGAGCTTGAGTTGAGCATAAATACTAATCGAATTCGAATCGAGTTTAATTTTTAATATTATTTTAATTAGAATTTTAAAAATATTTTTTAATAAATGAAGCCTAAATGAGCTTAATCAATTCGAACTCAAGATTATAATTTTATTTTGAGCCAAACTCGAACTTAAAATATTAAGCTTGGTCTAACTCGAGTTATAAAATTTTAATCAAACTCAAATTTGAGCTTAGTATTGTATCATCTTGATTCGATTACTTTGCAATTCTAATTGAAACTAGGTTCCAATGTCAAATATGCAATAGCACTAATATTAAAAATTTGATATAGTTAAAAATATAATTGTAAGAACAAAATGAAAAACCAATATGTTTAATATATGTGGTATAAAAATATTATTATAATATGAAAAAAAGATTGTAATATAAATCAATTATTTATCATTCTTACTTAAGTTTATGTATTTATAGTATTGATGCATAATTTAACATTAAAAAAAAAAAGGATCCCGTAATCACTATCATTAGTATCTTTAATTTCGATGGCTTGTCTTTTTAAAAATCCTGCATCGTACATACTATATATAAAATTTAGAAATTACTTTGATTAAATGCATGTCCAAAAGGAATGTACCGAGATAGACAACAATATTTAAAAGGGAAACAAAATAAATAAAGGAATGTATACTTTGTATGACCTGTGTATAAGTGTGGATGTTGGGAGTATGAGAAGTGTATTTGTTCGAGCTATGTATAAGGGTAGATGTTGTGAGTTTGGATGTCGGGATTTCTTTCTTTCTTTCTTTTTTTCTTTTTTTGGGGTTTGAAAAGTGTGCTTGTTTGAGGTGTGCATAAGTACGGATGTTGTGGGTTTTAAAGTGGAAGGAAAGTGGATTCATGATTCCTTCACGATTCCTTTCGAGACACACAAGACTCCTCTAATATCGCATTGTGAGCCCAACTCACGACTTTTAATATGATATTTCTGGAATTATTTTCAAGATGACCAGACTTTTAGATTTTTTTTTTTTTTTTTTGCATTTGCCCTTTCCCCATCTTTTCAGGGTTAAAATCCATTCACACTTTATTGTTGGATTCATTGGGAGTTGAGCAACATACCTAATATTATGGCCTGTGAAGCGTTTAGAAGGAAGAAAATGGGCATCCATAACTTTATTATTAAAATAATAATTATAAAAGTTAATAGAATAAATATTTGAATCATTTAATATAATTATATAGGTTTCAAGTGATCATTCCATAAAAGAAAATAAACTAAACAAATAAGGATCATAAACTTTTTTATATAATTTTACTTTTAGTGCATAATAAAAGGTAAAAAAGTGCTTTATATTATAAAAAAGGGGAGAATGTGATAAAATATAAATTTTTTGAAGTACAATTGAATATATAACTAAAGGTATCTTACATAAAATTATAACTTCAACTCATATATTTTATTGGCAATGAAATCTTGAATTGAAATTGCCATTTTCATTGACCAATTAGAAATTGTCTTGAACTTCTAAGGTTGTGACTGCAGCTATAATCATATGTTGGACTTAATGGATTGCATATGAATAATTATCAAACTTGAAACTAAATAAAAAATTGCAACATTTACTAACCAAAAAGCAAACCTATAATTGTAGAATTTATTAGGCAAAATGCCGACCAACTTTTTACTATACAATCCATAGCATGCCATTAAACCTAGACTTTGGCATGAGCCGAATCTGACCTGTGGCTAGGCTCAACTCAACTCAGCACAAGCACAACATAACCCATTGGTCTAGTTTGGCTATACGGTTCATGACCCGTTATTGTCCTAACAAGTTTTGTTAGGGCTTAACTAATTTAGGACTCCAATCATTATGATTCTTTGGGTTGGGCCAGTTTACCCACAATTTAAAACACACAGAAAAAGAAAAAAAAAAGGGCAAAAGTGGGAAAAATAAATATATCGGGAAAATAAAATTTAAATGTATTATTATTAAGAACACAAACAATAAATATGTTGAAAAAACTGTTTAATTGGATTTTTATAATCTTCTAACTAAAGATATTTATTGCTTCATAACAATATGAGACTTCTTTTTGTCTTTGTATTGGGTGTTTTATAGTGACACATTGCTAATTTCACAACTACAAGTAGATGTGATTGTGTATAAGTAAATGAGATAAAGACTATTATACTTATACCCAATTGTATATTAAGGTAAAAAATTTGTTTTACTTAATTTTGTGTTTATAATTTTTCTTTCTATTATTCAAAATTATTTTTTAATTAAAAAAAAAAAAAAAATGGTTGGTAACATGCCATTAGATGACCTATAAACCAGCGCAAGGCTCAAATTGGCCCGTCTCATCTAAGACTTGAGCCAATCTCAAGCTAGACTTTATTGGACCAGTGAAGCAGCGGGTCTAGGCTCATTCAACTCTCTTTCTACTAATTCTCACTTCAATTTCATCCGCATTGTGATATCGGGACTATTCAATTGAAATAACACATTTACACAACAATATTGCATTTCTGTCGTTAAGAGTTCATTAACATTATATATACAATGTAAACACATTGTAGTAAAGCAAGAAACAAACTTTCAAATTAGTGTCACATCAATTAAGAATTCTATCTGAATAAAGAGTTGTACAAATATAAAGACACAGTGAGCTCTTTCCGTAAAATGCAACTCCAAAAGTTGATACAATGCTTCATCTTCTCAATTTAGATTTATCCTCTCATGCAAAAAAGGAAAGAAAGAAAATTATTAATACTATTACTCCATGTGTTCCAATGTATTAATATTACTATAATAGATAGTGATAATATATATTTTCAAAAATATTTACATAAAAATATTTAATTGTATCTATACATCACTAATCAATTCATACTTATTAATATGGATACAACACATGTCTACCGTTGCTTTAAAAGGAAATTACCAAAATACAAATGAGAACAAAATCAATTATTAAAATACATTCACAAAATCACACATATATAGAATGCGATTTTGAATAAATACAAAGAACTTGCATTAATGAGTGCAACTTACTAAAGTTGGTATCGTACTCAAATCATGGTGGAATTTACGAGATTTGTCACGAGATAAGAGATTCTCCTTTCCCGGAATACCCTTGTAGCACTCGACCATCCATTATATCATCGTTTACTCTCATTCTGGATGGCGAGTCAATCTTTTCTTTTTAGATATTCCTAGGTTTATTTAGAGCCTATCAACCTTCTTAGAAGCACCCTCTCTGCTTTGCCATAGTCCTCTAAAATTTTGGAAGGCTAAACTATTCCAACTAGTTTTTGCCTACTATGGCTTTATTAGCAGAGCGGCATCTACTCCCGACCAATTTGTTCATGGTAGGCCAAATCTACCTTTAGAGGTAACCCATACCACAAACAAACTACTTTGCTAATGCCACTCACAGCACTATGCGCTTAAGTTGAACATCCCTACCAAGTCCTTAGCTCTTAAACCATGACATTTACAGCCATTTAAACTCATGACGCCCTCATCATGAGGCATATTTGTTGTTCCCACTACTTACTCCCTTAATATCTTAAGTCCTTCTCCACAACCATTGTCAACGTACTAGAACTTTGGGCTTCCACATACTTTCTATCGCCCTCACCCATTCTTCCATCCTTTGAGATTGCCTCTTATTGAGTTATTTAACATAGGGTTTGAGCACAAAGTCTTGCTTCAAACCCAACTCACGACATAACTACCTTTTGGTAACGATGTCTTCCCTTTGATATCCGCTCCTCCATGAGCTTAACCCATACGAGCTATATCGATAACAAGATTAGGGAAAATTCTTGTTTCCACGACTCGCAACATAACTGCCCTTTAGCACCATTGTCCTCCCCTTTGTAGCCGCTCCACTTAAGCTTCACCTACACAAACTAGATCAACAATATGAACTACCCACTCCCTAAGCACTTGTTTGTGGCGAAGGTTAACTCTGAAGGCAAGTTCGACCTTACGTGAGCAAACTGGTCAATTCTAAGAGGGGGAAACCTTCCATCCCGTCACAATTGGTATTAGAGTTCTACGTAAATCGCATTTAATCATTATGATTTCAATATAGACCTTTTCTTCTTGTGATATATAAATTGCACAAATTTGATGCAATCTTTCCTATGATAATGAACATGAAGCTAACTTAGTGCCAGCATAGCAGAGTTAGAGTGAGTTATCAAAGCAAGTAGGGGTGTTCATGGACCGGTTAAACGGTCCGTGACCTTATTTTTTAAACCTAACCGTAATTATCGGTTTTTAAATATCTCAATCCTTAACCGGTGGTTAACCGTTTTATTCGGTTAATTTATTCGGTTTTCGGTTTTTAACCATTTAATGTAATGGTTTCAACAAATCAAATTTATTATTTCAAAAAACCTTTTTTTAAGCCTTTATTATAAATTTTTTCTTTAAATTATTATATATATTACTAGAGCTAAAAAAAAAAAGAAAATGAAATTAAGGAAAAGGGGAAAAACGAACCTTTGAATGTATCATTATCAATAAAATCAAACTAAATCAATTACCATATTAACTCCATCAATCATAGGATAATAGTATTTTAATCGAAATTCAATGAATATTAACATAGGTAAATTATATGTATATGAAAATCATATGTATATATATAAAAAAATAATTATTTGTATATGTAAATTATATATATATAATATATTTATATATACTAAAACGGTTAACCGTTAACCATCGGTTTTTTGTAGTTACAAACCGAAACCGAAATCGAAAACCAGAAAAAATAAAAATCGTAATCCTAAACCGAAACCAATGGACCGGTTAACCATATTTTTCGGATTGGTTTTACGGTTTCGGTTCGGTTTCTCGGTTTCATCGGTTTTTTTGTATACCCCTAAAAGCAAGTGAAGACAGATTTATTAAGGTTTTTTACGAAGCAGTATTGGGAGAGGGTAAAGTTAGTGGTGTTGTTGGAGATAGAGAAAGAGGAGAGATGGATGACATCAACAAAGATTTTAGGGTCTTGAGATTTGAAGGCGATGAAGAAGTGATAAGATTACTATGATTAAATCATGTTACACCTAGGAGTTTGGAGTTGCACTTAATACTTAAATTTAAATAGACCTTAGTCAAGTAATTATTTTTAGTAATAACCTTAAACAGGGAGTTAAAAAGTTTATTAATATCATTAAAACATTTGTCTTTAAAATATTATTCCGGCTATGTATAATCTTTATTTTTGTTTTCTTTTTATAAACTGATTGGTTTTCATCGAATATTTAGTAAAATAACACGCTTCACCCCTCTACTTGAAAATTGAAATAATTGGAAGGGAATCAAGTTCTCACCATCCACACGATCCCTCAAAGCGAAATGTCCCATCAAAATCGAATTCCATACCATATATAAAGATTTCATTCACCTGCCATACATATATATTATGAGGGAAACATTATTAAAAAGAAAAGACACACTATCTTACTATTTAAACTAAATTCCGTTAAATAATGGGTTAACACAAATATCATAAATTTGATACGATTAAAAACATAATTATAAGAATAAAATGAAAAACCAATCGTATAAAATACCTGGTATAAAAACACGATTACAATATAAATAAAAAGCTTATAATATAAATCAATTATTTATCATTCTTACTTAATTTAATGGTTTTTTAATATTGATGCATATCTAACATTAAAAAAAGAAAAAAAAAAAGAAAAGAAAGACGGACCTGGTAATCATTATCATCAATATCATTGATTTCAATGGCTCGTCATTTTAAAAATTCTGCACCGTACATACCATATAAAAAATTTAGAAATTACTTTGATCAAGTGCATGTCCGAAAGGAATGTACTGAGCTAGATATTTATATTTAAAAATTAAAATAAAATTAAAGAATGCTAGCTAATAGCCACCATGAGATGAAAAGTTTGGCAGCATTAGCAAGTGGAGGCAGCTGAGCATGACACAGTCCACTCATTGCATCTTTTAGAATATCCTTATCCAATGGCGTTCCAGGGTCTTTATTTCTTTTAATATTACTTTAAAGAGACAGAACCCAATTCCATGTAACATAATGACATTACCATCATATTATTGTATGGCAATGAGCAAGTCGGAGAAAGCTGCAAGATCTCATAAAATATGCCCATCCTTGATTATGTTTCTCATTCTCCATGTGGCTCTTGTTTTTCTTATGCACGAAGATATATATATATATATATATATTAAAACAAATAATATTAGTTTATTATCATGATTGACTGTTTAAAGAGACGAGGTTTAAAGAGTTAGATCCAGTCATCCGAGATGATCAAAAAAGATTTAATATGGTAGATTTGGAGTAGAGTCTATTGAAATTGGCATCCAATCTTTTTCATGAAGATCACACACTACAAATAATGCTCTTATTAAGCATGTGTCTATAAGGAAGCCTACTTCAATATTCATTATGAGAATGACTCATTTTAGTCGTTTGTCTTGTCTGACGTACGACATTAACAGTTAAACTCCCTATAAATACCACGAGTCTCCCTTTTATTTGGATAATCTGAAAATACTTGTCTTAAACAAGAACGAATATCGATTCATCATATGTAGTGAGGTTGATACTTTTTAACTCCTTTACCAGCCACACATGTGTTAGAGCTTATGAAAATTCCTTATTCTTTCTCTCTATATGATTCTTTTTTTATCATCATTGCATGTGTTGTTTTCCTAGGTCACATATAGTAAGATAGTCACACAGTACATACGTGATTGTCGTAATCAGATCCTTACCCCCACACATACATAATACATAATGATATATGAACAACATTGTACCAGGGAGTTTTGGACTAATATATATAATAACCAAATTAGTTCCCGCCTTAAGAGAAACCAAGCTGCTCATCAGATAGTAATGCATAAATCATGATTTGAATTTCAGAAGTTTCTATGTAATTTCTTATTTAAAACTTTAAAAAATACTTTTTGAACAATAAAAAAATAAATATTTAATTTTTTGCCACTTATAATGAAATGTGAAATATTTTTATGCTAATTAATTAATGCATATAGTAACTTATATATATAATTATCTATATTATTTGGAGGGAGAGTTTGTAACTTATTGTTTAAAATTCAAAAAAGTTTATTTTTTTAAACAATAAGAAAATAAATATTTAATGTTTTTCTATTTATAATGAAAAATTGAAAAATATTTATGTTAATTAATTACTTTATATGATAATGCATATATAATTATTTATATTCTTTGGAGGGAGATTTTTGGTTTAATACATATAATTACCCCATTACTTCCCTTCCCGTATAGAAATTATTACTATTGTTATTATTTTGCCAGCTTAAAGAATATAAGTTAATGGAGAAGAATTTAATCATAAATCATTATTCAAAATTTAGAAGTTTTTAAGTATTGTTATAGTTTAAAATTATAAAATATATCTATTATTTTTACTTCTCTAAACATATCTAATTATTTGATCACTTTATGCTTTTTAAACACTTGTATCACGAGTAGGGATAGGAAAAAAAAAACAACCAAACCGAACCAATCCGTAATCGAACCAATCCAAACCGAAAAAATGGTTTAAAAATTTTTCAATCCGAACCAATCCGAAAATTTATGGTTTGGTTTGGAAGGTAAACTAAACCAATCCGTAAAACTGAATCAAACCATTTTAGAAAAATGTAATAATACTTTACTATATGTTTATATGATTTCATTTGATATTTATTATTTGGTGAATATTGATTAAAATCAATTTGTTCATTTTTAATTTTTTTAAGCTCTTAATATATAATTTTTTGTTGATGATGAACTATTTTTTTAATAGCTTTTAACTTTATAAAGTATGAAATTTATTTGTTCAATTATAAATTCTTATTATGTATTAATTTTTTAATATATTTTGTCAGCGGATCATTTTATTTGTTGATAGATAATTTTTTATTTTAACTAAATTCATTGGTAGATAATTGACATGATGATTCTATTAAAAATTATAAATTATAACTTACTATGTATTGGTTGATGAATGTATTTTATTGATGAATAACTAATATTATAAAGAACTATAGATTAAAAGTATGATGAATTCATAAGTATTTTTTCGTGGTTTATAATATAAACTTAGTACAATGATATAAATATTTAAGTATCTACACAAATGTAAAAAAACTAGAACGAAAAAATTTATTGGTTAAAATTTTGATTTAATCCGTAACCCAAACCGAACCAAACCGTTATTTAATGGTTTAAAAAATTTATAATCCGAACCAAATCATTACTTAAGGATTTGGTTTGGGATGAAAAAAAAAACCAAATCGTAAATTACGATTTGATTTGAAAAAAAAAAACCGAACCAAACCGATCCGTGCTCATCTCTCACGAGCACTTCAACAACTGAGGCCAGCTAGGAATCAGGAGATGTAGGATAATAATCCCATACCATGTGCTGAGAGTGAAAGTCAGCCTAGTTAGGCACGAAGTGTGGGGACGCAGGCGAGGCATGGACCAATTGATCAAAGAACAACAGAGAAGGCAAAGGTGAACGGTCGGTCCAGAAGTCGAGTGAGTACGTAAGATCATAGGTTGAAATTCCCATGTTCCATGGACCACAAGCAATTCGAGACGTCTAGAGTAGCTGATCTTTGTTGGTCGAATTCCTAGAATTGAAAAAAGGGAACACCAAAGGGACCACCCTAGAAGCATAGGGTGATCTTTGATTCCTTTTGTCTTGTATTGGAGAGCTGTCAGGTGTCTTCTGGAGAAGTCAATCGATGGGCATTGGGCAGGGAACCCTGAACTCAACATAATTTAGATCTTTTCTAAATAAAAATCATCAAATTAGTCCGGGCAAATTAAATGTTGATAAGATTTAAGAAATTTATTTTATCTATACTATTAAATTGAAAGGGAACTATTCAATCTCCATGTTTTCTTAAGAAATTCTTATTAATAGTTTGGATTTAACTTATGAGACATATATTTGCTAGTTTTCAATTTTTTATCTCAAGTGTATACCCACTTAGTATGACGAGATAAATTGACATAATTATACTTAATTGCTTATCATGATGTGTAGATGTGATTACTAGGATTCACTTGAGACAAAAGGTGGGATAGCAGATTTTTTCCAGATTTATATCATTGTTAGTATCATTTAGTAAAACCCTGGGGTAGACGTAGGATTGTACAACTAAAAAGAGGCGGATCTTAACTAAGTTAATCTTAAAATTATTTATTAATATTCTCTCGCTATTATAATTATATTATATCTTATATATTTATGAAAATTTCATAATGATTTTAATATGATATTTTTTAAAACTTTATGAAAAAAATCATTCAAACAATAATTAAGAGTATTTAGTGCATTTCATAAGCGATGATACATATATGTTACTTGAAAATTAATTATTAATAAAAAAATATAGAGTTAATATTTCTATAAATTTTGCTTTTAATAAAAATAAATCATAAAATATATTTAGAATTGATATTTATTCAATAATTTGTATTCATTTTCTTAGCATTACATGAAAAAAAATTATGTTACTGGATCAAATTATATAATTAGTGCAATATGATTGCTTTTAGCACAAATAAATCATAAAATATATGTAGATAGGATATTTATTCAATAATTCATGTATATTTTAATAATACTAATTGAAGAAAAAAAAGTTGATAAATCAAATTATATGATTAGTGTGCAATAAGATTCAATTATAACATAGATAATAATAATTATTACTTATTGTATACTTTGAACATAAAATAGTTATTAACAAGAATATATTTAGTTAGATAATGTTATGATAAAAGAATTTAATGTTTATAATTATTATAAAATAATAAAAAAAAAACATATGCACATATATACATACATAGATAGATTTGAACCCATGACATGGTGGATGTAATAGTAGAGATTTAACGGCTAAACTATATTTAATTATATATCATAGTTTTCTTTTATATATATACATATAATATAACAAGTATTTTTTATTCTTTTTAAAAAGCATTTAAAAGTTAATTTTTCTGGAGTCTGGGGGGCTTGGGCCCCTGTTGCTCCCTAGATCCACCCCTTGGTAAAACCATTTATCAATGCCTGCTCACCGAGGCACCATGGAACAAACTTCCGTATTTATACAATACCGTTATGGTTACCTATTTTATTGAAATAAAAGGAAATGAAACTGTTGGTCTCGATATTCTTAGTTAGATCACCATCTAATACGTCGTCAACATTTTTTAGCAAATTAAGTTGAGAACAACATTCTCCAACTGTGGTTAGGCATTTTTGGACCTTTCCTGTACCCATTTCGTCTAAATTAACCTACTCATCAAGGCCCAATTCCTCGTCTCCTCTCTATTAGGCCAACCGTTTTCTTCTGCAAATCCAAATAATCAAATTCAACGTTTTCTTGAATTTTGGCGTTTTGGTTTTGTTGAAGGGGTTATATTTTTGATAAAATGCTGATTTTCTACGTTGCTTGAAGCTGTAAAACATTTTCGCTCTCTTTTCCATCAAGTTTTTATTTTCTTGGAGAAGAAATTTTTATGGGTAATTCGTGAACCATTGGAAAAATTTTAGAACTTGGGCTATTTTCATTTTTTACTTTCTATAATAATATGAGAAAGTAATAATAAAGATAACTTCTTGCTGTCTCTTTAGTTTCTTAATTTCTACTTCAAATTAAATTATCATGCTAAGGAGATGAAATAAATTATGAAGTATTATGGGTGGTTGGTTTGTTATATTAAAGTAGTTAAAGTTATATGAGTATCAATGTTAAACTATTTAACTGTATATTTGGTTCACTTTAACAAGAGCAGTGGAGTAAATAACTATTTCTCCTATACCGATCAGTTCCTATATATGGATAACAAAATATCTATTCAATAGAATTGTTATTACTACATAACGGGAAATTGCGAATCCTTCACATAATTAAAAGATTAGGCTTTTTTTCTTGTTATAGCATATCTATCATGCAACCATAGCCCATAGTGAAGCTACTGATTGAGGTAAGAGTATGGCAACATCTTTAGATTATTAGGTTATTACTAAGGTTGTTTTGGCTACAACCAAATAAAGTAATAACTATTACTTATGCTTTCCTATACTAAAATATTAGAGTTCTATTTCTACCTAATTCCCATAAAACAAATGTGATATTTAAAATAAATTAAAGAATATCAAGCTTTGTAGTAAGACTCAATGATTAAGGTTATCATTGGAAGAGGCAATCTCATATCATGATTACAAATTACGAGCTAATGGATGACAAAAATAACAGTCGATAAAAAAGAGAAAAGTAGAAGTCTTGCGAAAATCTAATTTCTTCTATTCATCACTATAAGGGTAGAAAACTGTTGTCATCACTCCCAATGTCAAAATGCAAATCTTAAGCCAAGTAATCATAATAGTTGGAGTCCTTAACATAATCATCTATTGAACATGAATTCCTAAATAGAAAGCCATAAATCTAGTACAAATATATCACAAAAATGACAAATAAATATCAAACCATATAAGAATAATTATTTCTGCATGTAATCAGTATTAATCAACACAATCAACTACACTATTATTAATACAAATCGTTTACAAAGTACATTCTCTGGAGTTGATATTATGGGTATAGATCCTAATTGCTCCCATGAATCCTATAATCATTTTGAAAGTGTGGGTCGAGTCCTAAGAGTCTTAAAGTAATTTTTGAAATTGTGGATTTATTGGATTCCAAAAGTTTATTAGCAATTTCAAAAGTGTGGATCTAAATGATTTTGATGTTGAACTGAAGGGTTCAAAATTGATTTTGATGAGGAAATGCTTTACAAATTTATATAGAAGTTACACTTAAATAGCTAAATTATGTTTGACATGTAATGTGTTAAAAATGTGTAGATATATGTGTTGTGCTTATGATTGTTTACTGCAACTAGAATCTAGACACCAGTGTATAGCGATTGGACTCTAGCATGATCAGAAGGACTAATCATGTGACTATAGCTAGTGTCCTATTGCCAGGGGTTGACGTTTGAATAGTAGCCATGTTTCACATGATCTGAGAGCTTTTAACCAAGTATAAAATGCTTAGGTCTGGACATTAAGGCATGACACTTAGCTGGTAAGCTTCTTTTGTGTAGGCAGCATAGAGACGATGAGTTGAACACAAGAGGACAATTAGATTTTCTAGGTGGGGCCTTGATAGTAGCTTATGGTGTCTTAATGCTGGGTTTCAGAAAAATAACTACTAGAGAATTTAATGTAAGGGAAAGAGTAGAAGAAAATTCTTGAAGGCCCTCTAAATAAAGATTAGACTATAGAATTTAAGTTGTTGCCTGAGCTCACCAAGTGGCACTAAATCTCTTAGTATAATCTCCTTGTTGAATTTGCTCTTGTATTTTAATTTGCTTTATCTTGTGAGAGTGAGAGTTAATTAGTGTCATTTGCAGTATTATTTGATAACTTTTAGAAGGCATTACTCAAGAAGTTTTTAAGTTACTTGGTATGAGTGAAAGTTATGCCTTGTGTGTGTGTTTTTGTGTTTTGTAAAAAGATACAACTCAGTGAAATTATTGTTTGAAATTGAGTGGTGTTGTACTTGAGTTGGTTAATAACGTGTTGTGTGAAGTTTTCGTTAGGAGGCATTTGTGATCTTAGAGAGTAGGGGGCAATCTAAACTCCATATTAATGTCTTGTTTCTTTAACTTTATCTATTTTATTTATTGCACTTTGCTTTCATATTATTTTTATATTGTTTAGTTTGTTAAACTTGCATTCTATAGGCATTAATTTGCAAAAGAGATAACGCTTACAAGAAGTCTAGGTTAGGTGTTTAATAGGTTCTACCATTGGTATATCAAAGCTAGTCTCCTGGAATTTAGTGTTTAATCGCATTCTAAAGCAAAGATCAATGCAACAAACATATTGAACTTCTTAGAATGACAAGTAACAAATAAGAGACCTTTTTAACTTGAATTAACCATGTTTATTGGAAATGTAGAATAAAAATATTTCCAATAGCTCAAGATATAATGTTATGGAATATAGTTGAAAAAAAGCCTATAGTAATAGAAGGGAAAAAAGAAAGAAATTACAGTAAGACCAAAAAGGAAAAAGTTCGATTAAATGAAATTTCCATGAATATTTTACATTATGGTTTGAATGAAAATCATATTTCTAGGATTTGTACATATGAAAATCCTAAGTTCAATTCACATGGCTGGTAAAAGTAATATTCAATTCAAACTTATCAACTAAAGTTTTCAAATTCTTGAAAAAAAAAAAAAAAGGTAAATTTTAGAAGTCTTGCTAATATCTAATTTCATCTCTTAATTACCATAAGGATAGAAGGTGTTATCATTGCTCCCCCTCTCAAAGTGCAAATTATGAATCATAATAGTAAGTGTCTTCAACATAGTCACCAAAAGAATGTAAATTCCTAAATGGAGAGCATAAAGCTAATATAAAACTATAAGATGAAATGACAAAGATATGTTACACCACACACAACTTTATATTTCTATGAGTAATAAAATCAAATACACTATTATCATTACAAATCCTTCACAAATTACAACAACCATAAAACTAGAGTTTGATGACTTTAAAGGCGCAGACCCTAATTGCTCCCATAAAGCCTTGAGTCATTTTGAAAGTGTGGATCGAACTATTGGAGTTCATAGTCATTGTTGAAATTATAGATTCAATGGATCCTAATAGTTCATGCGTAATCTCACAAAAGTGTGAATTCATATGATTCCAAGAATACATGAGTCATTCAAAAAAATAAAGAATAGGTCTTTAAAGCTAGTTTTAGAAACCATAGGTTTTCTTTAATTGAAATTTCATTTAAAAAAAAATTGTTGACCATATCTAGAAAACACTATGCACTAAATTACACATCATAATTAATTAGATTATCAACTACACTAATACCTAGCTTGAGTGAGAGAGAGAGAGAGAGAGAGAGAGAGAGAGAGAGAGAGAGCCTATATGAATAAGTTCATTCAATACACATAACTATGATTCACTCAGCTTTTAAGAATCTTAATAACAAGTTAGATTAGCTTCAAATCTTTAGTTGATTTCTTGCTAATATAATTGACTAGGGCCTAAGGTAGTTTGTCTTAGATCTTCTAAAAACCTATTTAGTCAACCCACGCTACCAAGTGATTAAAACGGATGCTTTACTTGTGGATGTATCATGGGGTCAATGTACTATGAAGTTAGGATGCAGCCAAATGCTTTTTCTTTCACCTTGGTTAACCAGGCGTTGGTATAATATTTTCATTAATAATCTCCTAGATTATGTTAGAAATAATACACAAGGAATACTTAAGAGGGGGGTGAATTAAGTATTACAAATTTTTCTGTTTTATCAAACCAGATTAAATAACTAAGATAAGACAAGAGTTAATTAAAACAAACAAATGTAGCGGAATAAACTAATTAAAATTTATTAATAAATAAGCAGAGATAAGGAAGCTCAGAGAGAGAGAAAGAGAAGTAACACAACGATTTAACGTGGAGGTCGGCCCACTGCCTACTCTCCATGGTGCAAATGCCTCAAAAAGGACTTTTACCACTATATTGATTATTCAAAAATCAATACACCTCTTAGATGAGGAATTACAACAATGCCTATCACAATAGGACTTTTACAATTGCCTTTCACAATTGCCTTCCACTTGATAAATCAAGTGTTGTGCTGGTAACACACGACCAGACTTCAAATGCCTCCCCACTGAGGACTTCTCTTTGCCTCTACTGAGGACTTTTCTTAATGCCTCCCACTGAGGACTTTTAACTTTGCCTCTACGAAGACTTCTTTTACAAATGCCTCCTTTGAGGACTTTTTATAAACAGCTTCTATATGAGAAGATTTACAAAATGAAAAACTCTTAAGGAAATATACAAATTTCCTTTACAAACAAATGCTCCTACTTGGGCAAATTTACAACAGAAAATACTTTGGGAATTTTACAAATTCCTTTTACAAGCTAAGCTCCTCAAACGAGCAGATAATCAACCTTTGTAAATCTTAAACAGTGCTAAAAAACTCTCGTTTAGAGTGTATCAGCAAATTTTGAAACAAAGCATTAATTGTTCTCTTTAAAAAAATTTCAAATTAACGAGAATGAGAACAAAAACACAAGTAAAAAATTTTTTATAGAAAGTTATTTTCGTTTTTACTATGCGTTAAAAAATTCTAGGATTTCTTTTTTTTCAAAGAGGAGGGAAAAATTCTATTTATAACTCTTGATAAAAAAAATTGCTCGTTATTAAAAAGTTTCTGACAACCCATACTTGTGTTTAATGAACTTAACATTTTAAAAACGTGTAAAAGTCAAAAGCAGAGAAAAAGCATTAAATATGTCTGACACATATATTAAATGCATTCCAACAGCTCTTTTCTTTCTAAAGTCAAGGGCAAATTTTCTGAAGTCGAGGTCTAAGGTCGAGGCCTAAGCTTCTGCCTTTGACTTTATAAATTTTGCCCAAGAGTAAATTTATGAAGGCGAGGTTTGAGGTTGAGGCCTAAACTTCAGCCCTTGACTTTATAAAGTTTGCCCAAAACTCTAGCCCTTGACTTCACGATTTTGCCCAAAACTTTAGTCCTTGACTTCATAGTTTTGCCCAAGACTTCATAGTTTTGCCCAAAACTTCAACACTTGACTTCATAGTTTTGGCCAAAACTCAGTCTTTAGTCTTTGTCTGATGGATACTGGCTCCATATTTTTTCTACTGGGCTTGATAACTTTGTCTTGATTTTTCTTCAACTTTTTGCTCTGTTAAAACTTAAACAATAGTATAACAAATACAAAGCATATATATATAAATATTTTAAGTATTTGAACAATTAAGGATATTTAAATAATTAATTGTGTAATAATTATTCTCATCAAAATCATTCATGAACATAAAGTTCAACAGATTAGGCTTGATCCAATTTATTTAATAGAGATTGGCTTATCAAAGTTACAAAAATGAATTAAGAGGAGCTAGATATTTTCATCAATCATCTCTTAGGCTTAATCCAATGGATCCTCTAGCTTCTTTAACTAAGATTGGTATACATAAGTACAAATGTGATTAAGAGGCACCATGGACTTTGATGCTTAAATTAGTGGAAGATTATAGAGATTGAAAAGTATATAATCAATTTAAAAAGGATAGGTATAAGAAGATAGAGTTATTTTAGTTACCTTGTGTACAGATTATATGAGGACCATCCCTTCATCTTCACATACTAGGGGCTATATATGAGTGACTTGCTAATTCGAGGAGGACACATCCCTTTTGTTTGCTATTCTTTTGTTGGACAATTGCTAGCAAATTGTCAATGATGGGAAAGGATGCCTTTAAATAGGAAAACAAGATCTTTTTCTTCTTTTATGAGAACTTAAATGGACTAGCCTTGGACCTAAAAGGTCCAATAAAAAATTGATTGTCAATAATATGCTACACTTATAATTGACCATTTTACCCCCTAGGGCGGGAACTTATACATGCTAATTGTCATAGATTCGAGTTTTTGAACCTAGTTTCATACTACGTGCCAACCTAAGTTGTTCGTTACTTCAAAATCTTGTTTTTTAAGAGGTTATTTTAAAATGATGATACTCTTATTTTTAGTTTCACATTATATTTTATATCTTTGCTCTAAAATATTTGTATCATCAAAGTCTAATAGGTGTTTAAAATAATCATTATATTCGAAGACATAAGCACATTGTTTAAATGCATTTATGTGTGAAGCAAAGGCTATATAATTTTCTTCTTCAAAATTAGAAACTTTAATTCAATGGATATGTAAATTGTCTTGTCTTATATTTATTTTTTCAATTTTAATACTACTTGAGCGTAGAGATTAAATTTAAGTGTCTTCAAAAGCTATAGATTAACTTTAATTCAATTGACTTGTATATCATCCTAAGGTTATTATTATTGAATTGGGTATCATATACAAGTCCATTACAAACATCTATGAAAACCTCTCCCATATTACGAGTATGATGGATTATAGCTTTGTTCGAGTACACTAACCCATAACCATGCTAGTCCTCTTGGTCAACAACCAATTAATAAAATAAGCACCTTATTTACCACGTCCTTATAATAAACTACTCTTCCTGGGAAACTACATATTTCTTGTTAGTTGGTATTAATATTTGAGGAAAGTTTAAATAAAACATTAACGGTTCAAATAGTTAAAAATGGGTGTTAAAGGATTAATATTATACAAATTGATGCAAATAAGTTATTATTATTATGATGTTGCAAAATATATTGACGTGATATGTTTGAATGAAGCCACATCATCAGCACCAATACAAGAAAGCACCTTTTAAAACTTTGATCCTCTATTTGCATATATAACATTAAGCTCTTGTCAAATTCAAGAATCTACTAAGGATTGTAGTAAATAAAATAAAAAAACTCAATAAAATCGTATAGAACCATAATCTTGTAGGATCATAGATCTAAACTCATAGTTTACTATAAATTTATACTTAAATTATTTTACAATCATTATAACTAGGAAATGATCTTGTATAACTAATAACTCATACAACCTTATGAGTTAAGAGTCGTGACTCCAACAACACTATGCTTCCAGGTGTCTAATACTTGAATGTAGAATTTTCTCTTTGCATAATTTAATTTAGATGGTAAAAGCATATCCACATACCTTTTCTTTAGATTGTCGAATTCTTCACCGTTTTCCCGATTTACTCCTAGGTAGCACGCATTCCTTAAACAAAACAAACTATTACTCCTGCCTGATAGTGCTTACCATTTTCGAATAAGTATGACAGAATTTAAAAATTGTACATATTTGGCTATATCAAAAGTTAAAAGCTTTTAGAACACCAAGTTACGTACCTGAGGAAAGATGTAATCAAACCCCATCTTGCATATGCCACTCGTACAAATTGTTTCATATCGTTGAGCTGAGGCTGAGAGGCTTCTGGCCACAAGAGGATGGCGCTTGCTTATGCTCATGAACGGTTCAATTTTTACGCCAAAGCATGAAGGCAAGCGCCATCTCTCCTGCGACAAGATCCCTCAAACCCCATTATTAATATCGGTTCCTTCCATATTTCTTATTCGAGGTTAATGTCTGTCTTCTATTTATAGAGAATGTCTCTTCTCTCTGTCCCTCCGTTGGTGTGAATGACGCAACTTCATGTAAATTAAGAATGAATTTACTGGTGATCATAAACGAAAGGGATTTAGAAGCCAAAGGAAATTACTGCAAAAGTTCTAATGTTTGAACGTGTAAATGGTGTGAAATTTCTGATAATTACTTAAGCCACAAGATAACGTCTAGAATGGTCTGAGGATGTGTCCAAGCTCATATATATTGGCCAAAGTTCATATAAAGGACAGATTTCAGATATTGATCAAGGAACATTTATTATTCTTTGTTAGTGAATATATTAGAGTGCATGTTTAAGAAAAATATGTATATCTCTATTAATGAAGAAGTAAGAATTGCATGTAAATTACATCGTTATCCCCTTTATTTACATCCTTTCGATTCAAACGAGTGCCTAAGCCCTTTTAATTTTTTAAGAAATAGCTTTGACCTTTCCAACTCCACAAAAAATCGAGAGAAGTTTTGATAATTTTAGTGAAAATAAATTAGGTCTTTTTATAGACATACCCATGAATCCTTTTCCTTATAATTACATCACTTATCAGATCGCAATATTGGAAAAGAAAAATGAAAAAGGAATTTAACATATGAAAGTACACGTACTTATCAAGGAAGAAACATCAACTTTTTAGTCTTTATTACTTACATAACATTAAAATGCTTCGCATAGACCTCGGAATCTTTCTTAACACGTCGGTGGAAGGTGGTTGAAAAATCCAGTCGTTCAACGATAGATGAATTAATGCTATCGCAAGCTTGTTGTCTTCTTTATGCTTCCCCGAAAAAATATAACACATATTATGAAATACTTCATTTATTTTAGGAATTTTTTAAGAACTTATTTAACACATATCAGGTGTTTATTCACAGGGACACAAACGAGACAACAAACTCTTTTTCTCATCTCGATACTATTATTGGTCTCTCGGTGAGGAAATTAGGATATCGAACTGAAAAGTATATGGCAGAGAGAAAGGAAATAGAACTTTCTTCATATTCAAAATAAAAGGATAAACAGAGTATATATATACAAGGAAAGAAAACAAACTTTTATGAAAAACTATTCCTATATAAAGAATACTTATTCTTCTATATCAGAGTAAGAATAAAATAAATATAACTATTCTCACATCCCCCCCTCAAGGTGGGTCTTGCCGAAGACCCAGCTTGGTACAAAAGAATTGTAAAGAATGAGCTGCAATTGATTTAGTAAACATATCAGCCAATTGGAAACAACCAGGAACATGAAATAGATGAAGAAAACCAGCTGCAATTTGATCTTGAGTGAAATGAATATCAATATTAATGTGTTTAGTTCGTCCATGATGACACGGATTAGTGGCAATTTGGATGGCTGATTTATTGTCACAAGCAAGGGAAATAGGCAAAACAATATTCACACCCAAGTCCTTTAAAATATAAGTGACCCATTTGATTTCCTTAACAACAGAGGCAAGACATCTATATTCGGCTTCAGCTGTGGAAGTTGATACAATGGACTATTTCTTTGTTTTCCAAGAGATAAGAGCATTACCAAGTAATATACAAAACCCACTCATAGATTTTCGATCATCAATACATGCCCCCCAGTCAGAATCCGCATAACCATGAAGAGTAAGAGTATTATCCGAAGGAAAATAAAGTCCTAATGAAACAGAACCCTTCAAGTAACGCAAAACATGAAACAAGGCTTCCAAATGATCATGACGTGGATTTGACAAAAACTGGCTTAACCGATGAACAGCAAAAGAGAGATCTAGACGTGTTAATGTAAGATATAATAAATGACCTAAGATGCGACGATAGAAAGCAAGATTAGGAATAGACGCACCTGAATCCTTATGCAGCTTGACACTAGTGGGTAAAGGAACTGAAACTGATCATGCACTAGACATACCAGCATCGGACAAAATATCCAAGATGTATTTATGTTGATTAATTAAGAGTTCGGATGATGTTTTACAAAGCTCAAGGCCAAGAAAGAATCTAGCATGACCAAGATCCTTAATAGTGAGCATGAATAGAATTCTCATTAGTTCCGGTGATAAGCATATCATCGACATAAAGTAATATGACAAGAAATCCAGTAGAATCATCACGTGTGAAGAGTGAATAATCACTCTTAGACTGAGAAAAACCTTGCTGAAGCAAAAATTGAGTAATTTCCAAGTTCCATTACCGAGAAGCCTGTTTGAGTCCATAAAGAGACCTCTTCAATCTACAAACTTGAGTAGGCTTAGCACTAGTATATCCTTCAGGCGGTGTTATATATAGTTCCTCATCCAAAAATCCATGAAGAAAAGCATTGTTATATCAATTTGGTGAATAGGGCAACATTTTGCACTTGCTACAGCCAACAAAATCCTCACAGTTCCCAACTTTGCGACTGGAGAAAAGGTATCATCATAATCTTGCTCCTCATGTTGTGTATAACCCTTCGCTACAAGACGAGCCTTGTAACAATCCACCTTACCATCTGGGGTATATTTCACCTTGTAGACCCATTTACAGACTATAGGCTTCTTTCCACAAGGTAACTCAGTAAGTTCCCAAGTCTTATTATTCTTTAAAGCATTAAGTTCCTGTTGCATTGCTTGAATCCACTCAAGATGTTCAATTACTTGTAAATAATGGGAAGGTCTAGTAACAGTTAAAACATTGGCAAGTGATGCACGATAATCAGAGGGATATGCAAGGAAATGTGATAGGTTAAAAGGATGAGCATTATTATGTATAACAGTACGTAAAGATGTAGTTGCAGTAGATGAAGATGCTAAATGAAGGGAATGGATATAGTCATTAAGCCATTGTGGAGGTCGTCTGTTTCTGGTATTCTTATGTTGTTCTAAATGTTGTTCTGAATCAACAGATAGATCAGGTGTATGGGAGACAGGAACTGAAGGAGGAATCAAATTAAGATCAGATTCATCAAGAAGGACATGTGGAACATCAACAGCAGGAAGAGAAGAAGTCTGTTGCAACAGATTCTTTATAAGGAAATTGTGTTTCATGAAAAATAACGTCTCGGCTAAGAAAAATTGGTTTATTAGTAAGATCAAACAATTTATATCCTTTTTGTCCTTGATTATATCCTAGAAAAGAACATTTAATACCACGTGGGTCAAATTTGTCTTTGAAAGGAGAAGGTGAATTAGCAAAACATAAGCAACCCATAGTTCTCAGATGAGTGCATGTTGGGGGGTGACCAAAAATTAATTCAAAAGGAGTTTTCCAATCAAGCATAGCAATAGGCATTAGGTTAATCAAGTATGTAGCAGTTAAAATACACTCACTCCAAAATTTTTTTGGTACATTGGCATGTAGACGAAGAGCACGGGCAGTGTCTAATAGGTGTCTGTGTTTGCGTTCTACTCGGCCATTTTGTTGTGGGGTATACACCATGGTACGTTGATGTAATATTCCTAAGCTATCAAACAAGGACTGACATGCATTGGATATAAACTCGGATCCATTATCAGAACGAACAATCCTAGGAGTACAATGAAATTGATTTTAAATGTATGTAAAGAACTTGGAAAGATATTCAGGAACTTGAGACTTATATCGGAGCATATAAGTCCAAGTACATCGATTAACATCATCTAAAATGGTTAGGAAGTAATTAGCTCCAGTTATTGAAGTCATGTGATATGGTCCCCATATGTCAAGATGAAGCAAAACAAAAGGAGACATGGATCTGGTATCACTATGTGGAAAATATAAACGATGAGACTTAGATTCATGACAAACATCACAAACACAGTCTTTCAAAAAAGAAATATTACAAATGTTCAAATGTTTCAACTTTGTAAGAGAAATGTGACCAAGTCTAACATGAAACAATTTTGCTAGATCGGAATTATTACAAGTGTGTAGACTATGAGAAGGAAATTCAGAACAACAGAGAGATTTATAAGAGGAATTCTCAAATTCATGTAAAGACGACTCCATGACATATAACCCATTCAATTCTCTAGCAGATGCAACTATTTGTTTACTGTTGAGGTCCTGAAAAAGACATGAAAAAGGATCAAATATGGCAAGTAATTTCTGATCACGTACAAGCTTGTGAACAGATAAAAGATTGTGAGTAAACTCAGGGACTAACAACACATTATCTAAGGTTAAATCAGGTAAAATTTTGACTCTGCCTATTTCATATACAAATTTATGGCTTCCATCAGCAAGTTTAATGACAATGGGGTGTTTAAGTGTTTGAGTGTGTGTGAACAGGGAAACAAAAGGGGTCATATGATCATTGGCACCTGAATCAACTATCCATGAATACGTCTTATTATTGACAACATTGAAACATTCTCTTTGAGTTGAAAACATACCTGCAAATTCCAAGTTTAAAGCTATATTGGAATTCAGATTTTCACCTTTCTTCTTAGCCAATAAGCGCATAATCTCAGTACACATATGCTGGAACTTTTGAGAATCAACATTATTCGACCTTCCTGTCATTACATCACTTGTCTCCAAAGAATGATCAAAAGAAGTGACAAAAGAAGAATTGGATCTTCTATCCAATTGTGCAGCACTAACATTAGCAACAGACTTAAGAGGAAATTTCCCAAAATGTTTCCCTTTATACCATTCCGGGTATCCATGAAGTTGGAAACAAGGATCAATCAAATGGCCATCTCCATGGCAATGTTTGCAAATTAATTTGCTTTTGTTCCTACGAAACTTCTCAACTTGTGACTTAGGAGCATCCTTATTAGAATAAAAGGCTAAAAATTCATTAGTATCTGACATAGTGATCTGCTTTTGCCTTTCAACTTGCTGAACAAGGTAGAAAGCTCTATTGACCGAAGGAAGAGGATCAATAGAAAGTATGTGGTTACGAACATTTTCAAAAATCTCATTTAAACCCATAAGAAACTGCATTAATTTGGTTTGCGATTCAAAATTAGCAAGTTTTTGTACAAGACCACATGTACAATAAGGCATTCTTCCACAATCACAACTTGGATAAGCATGCAAGGCACCTAGTTCATCCCAAAATTTCTTCAGTTTATTGTAATATACTCCTACTAATGAATTTCCTTGCCTCAGATTACTTATCTCTTGTTGAATTTGGAAAACTAAAGGTCCATTAACCTGACCATACCGTTCTTCTATCTCTTGCCATAATTCAATCACTGACTGAGAGTAAAAGTAATTTTGAGACAAATCACTACTCATCGAACTCAAAAGCTAACATCGAACCATATAATCACATCTTTTCCATTTAATAAAATCTACAGAATCTTCATTAGGTTTTGGTAAAGTTCCATCGATAAAACCTAGTTTCATTTTCACTCCCAACCCTAGTTTAACAGATCTACTCCAAGCTAAGAAGGGTCTGTTTGTTTAGTTTTTTCTGGCAGATACAGACACTTTTTTCAAACTTTTTTCTAATAAATTATTTATCAAGAAATAGATAAAGATAAAAAAAAGTTGACAGTTCTCATTAAAATATCAAATAGATCAAATATAAATAAAATATATATGTAAATCGGACATATTTACACATATCATTTTAAAAAAGATACAGATATAGATGAAAAACAGACCATCCAAACAGACCTGAAATTAGATCCATTAAAAACTACATTTCCCAATGTCATTCCAAGATTATCCAATGAAGACAAAGACAATGGATCATAATTCGATGGATTCAAATCTAACAGATTTGCCATATTTAAAAGTCACGAACAAGGGAATAAACTTACTTGAAATCCAATCAGATGATCTTGTAAAAGATCGAAGAAAGGGAAGCATTCAGACAAAGAAATCCAGTCCTCCGTTGCTCTGATACCATGAGGAAATTAGGATATCGAACTGAAAAGTAAATGGCAGAGAGAAAGGCAATAGAACTTTCTTCATATTCAAAATAAAAGGATAAACAGAGTATATATATATACAGGGAAAGAAAACAAACTTTTATGAAAAACTATTCCTATATAAAGAATACTTATTCTTCTATATCAGAGTAAGAATAAAATAAATATAACTATTCTCACACTCAGGTGGATGCATGGGGTTTAAATATCTCTTTCCATTATTAAAAAAAATAAATTAATGGATGCAAGTAGGGGTGTTCACGGTTCGGTTAACCGGTCCGTGGCCCTATTTTTTGATCATAACCGTAATAATCGGATTTTCAATATCCTGATCCTAAACCTATCCATTATGAACGGTTAACCGCCTTAACGGTTAACCATTTTTTTCGATTAATTTTTTCGGTTTTCGGTTTTTAACCGTTTGACATAATGGTTATGCAAATTTTGCAATTAACCATACTTTTCAATATGTCCGTAAAAATAATTAGAGTATTTTTTTTTTTGTATAATTATATTAAAAACTATAAATTAAGAATGTAAGACATGTAAAATAGTTATTAATATATATCGGTGTCATCAAGATAATAATCATAATAGCTTTTTACTCATGTGTTCTTATCAACCTCGATCAATTAAGCTCAATACAAAATCTCAATCAAATACCACCATTCTAATTTTCAAACATATATGCATTTGTTTATTTTTATCTGAATTATTCACTTTAACATAATTCATATTGATAATACTAAAAAAAATGATTATATGGGTATATTATAAATTATATATATATAATTACGAATCTGTTAACCGAATCCATCGGTTTTTAGATTACCGAAACCGAAAACGAGAAAAATTAAAAATGCTAATCCTAAACCGAAAACGATGGATTGGTTAACCGCTTTTTTCGGATTGGTTTCTAGGTTTCGGTTCAGTTATCCTAAACATTCAGTTTTTTTGCACACCCCTAGATGCAAGTGTATCAACACGAAATTTTCTTATATATTAGAGACATGTGGCGTTCTTAAAATTTACTTAAGTCATCGATTTTACCATTTCTTTTTATTCTCACATTTTCTTTGCACACTAAGTTACTCATGGGTAAAGGAGTTCTATAAACAAGAAGAATAATAATATTTATTCTCAAAAATTAATCATAATAAACGAAGGCAAAAGACATCTAACGAATTAATAATATTTTTCTTTTCAATAATAGTAATTTTCATTTTTCTATCCATTGACAAAAAAAATTGAAACCATTGGATTTCTATTTTTATGGTTAATAACTGGTCGAATGGTGAAGACAATAACAACCATCATATCTCGTGGAATATGATAAAAAACAGTCAAACTTATGTTATTATTTATATATATAAATATTGTTGAATGGACAAAACACACCTAGTATGATTTAGCGGCTTTTGTATGAGGATACAGTATTTTATAAAATATAAAAAAGTTAATTTTGTATTAAAGGCTCATGTTGTACATGCGTTTTCACCATTGATAAGATTTTACAATAGGGAAGACAAACGCTGTATAGGTGCCTTCTTTGTGAGTCAAACCTTAACACTTAATGATAATTGGAAAGATGGTGTATGAGGGATCGGGTGATGAGTGTAATAAAAGCGCATGTTGGTCATGCACCTTTAATTAAGGGCTGTATTTGCACTGAATGTGCATGTTATAGGATCTTGTTGCTATGTAGATGCATGCACAACATGTCTTCTTCATAAAATTAATTCCAAAGTGTACATGTGCTTTCTTTATAAAATTAATTCCCCGATGAAGGTGTATGTAACTATGAGACAAAGTTTCAAAGTAATATTATTTTTGGATTTTTTTTTTTCAAAAATCCTATGTTTTTATACAAAACCTGTTATTTAACCTCTTCAATATTATAGATATTAACTTTCTTACTACGCAATATATCTGGGCTACATTTATATTTAGAAGTTTTGCAAAATAATAATTCAATCTCCTTTTTGTGATCGTATAAGCTAGCTGGTGGCTACTGATTTGTTTGATGGGATATCTTAAACTTAAACATATTGATTGGAGCTTAGCATTGATAATAATCCCATGCATCAATTTTGCAGTCCTTTCACAATTGGAGTGATGTCTCTTTAATTCTAATGAGCAGTACTTACTTTATGGAATAATAGTATTTGACTTATCTCTTCAAAAGTTGAAAATAAGGAGAAATGACTGAATATTTATATCATCTTAATGATTAACTGATGGGACAAAGCACACTCATTCATACTTATCTTAAATGAGCTTGTTATGAGCAAAGACCAATAGCTATTATAATGTGCATGAACATATCTTGAGAGAGGCTAGATACAGATGGATTGGTCAAATGATTTATGATATGAGGCTAACTAAATCTATTAAGTCATCCTAATAAATGAATTGGACTCACTGAACTCTGCTAATTATACTATGAGTCAAGTTGAAATAATAATAATGATGGTGATGATGATGTGTATTATGTATGCGGTTTTGTTTTTGGCTAATGTTTCTATATCTACGAGTCAAAGTTACAAGAATAGAATATCACCTTCAACATGGTCAAGTAAAGGGATTATTTGCGAGGATACTTCTTATCAAATGCACTGATCTTGCATCCACCAAGCTTACATTTAACCTTAACCTTGTCTCACTATTAGGTCCATGTCCTGGTCAATGTTATGAATAATTGCAAATACACCTTTTATGTTATTATTAAACATTTAAGATATAATTTTATCTTATCTTAACCCTAATAAGTATATAATAACCAAAACTATTTTTAAAACCATAAAAGTTAAAGATGATTTAACGATGATTTATACCCTATTTGCATACTTTTATAAGTTATTATGCGATGGTATATTTTAAAATTTTAAATAATCTGTATTAGACCAATATTTTGATAATGTCTTTACAAGTTAATGTTGTTTGATTCTAATATGAGAAAAGCTTGAATAGTTTTTTCGTAAGAACTATCCACTATTTGCCATTATTTAACAAAATTCCATTAATTTCACCAATCACTTATCTAAACACATAACGTATTAGTTTCAATAGATTTTTTTTTTAATAAAGTCATCATCTAACTGATTGCCATTTATCTATTCTATCAATATGATTAATAATCAATATAAGTTCATATTTTTAATGGTCCATATGCATGGAATTATAGGGAAATTAACATGATCCACCACTATGGTATGCACTAGGGTTCACTCATTTTGTTGGCTAGCCCATTTAAAATAGGTCAATGTCACAAATACTACTCAACTTTACCTAAATATTCAATTAACTACCTGAATTTTTAATTAGTCAATTTACTACTCAGTTTAACTTTTCATGTACTCTAATACTACTTAAGCTAACACCATTAGTTCCATTAGTTGATGTGGTAGTTTTGACCAATAATAATGAGTCATGTGTCAATTGACGTGTCAAATAATTAATTTTTATTTTTTAAGTACCGTAATAATTATTACACCGTAATTATTATTCGTAAATATAAAACATCATTTGTTACTACCAACAAAAGCCCAAGCAAACAAGCCCAATAAACCATGGACCTCACTTCCCTCAATTTTGCACGATATTACATAACTCGATAGGGGAATCTTTAAATTTATCTTATATACAAAGCTACTTCTTCAAGAATTGATAATGTGGGACAGCTGGATCTTCAATTTTATCTCCTTCAACAATGGACAAGGCCATTACAGGTCACTTCGAGTCTCTTAGATATCCCCACGAAATGCAAAATGCCAACACATCTACGTAAGCTTTTCCTATATTACTTAACTCCAATTCTAAATGACTTTCTTGCTTGGAACTTCAAAGATTAATTATTGGAAGATGCAACAGTCCATGTTAATGCTCTGTTTCAAGAATGAAAAACAGAGTAAAATACTAGAAATGGTCAAGTAAAAAATCTCTAATTTTTTTTATTGGACTATGTAATAACACGAACAATACACGAGTTTTCAAAGCTAGTATTGACAACTGTTTAAAGTTGAAAGTGGGCGGTTAGATTCTTCTGTTTACCACCTAGCAAATGCAACTTATGAGGACTAGGAATTGAAAAGGACTTAAATTTAATTCACTTCTTAATTATCACAAGTGGCTACACCTTCGCTGCCATCATGCTCTGTTTTGAAAATGAAAAATAAAGTCACTTGTTGGATGATCCTAGCATGGTTTGTTAAATTGATTTTCAAATTTCTCATTAAGGAGGCTTTGTAGTTATTTACCATCTTACAAGCACACTTATATAATATGACTGTTTTAGGCTAAAATTCCCCTTCAATGCTCCTTTGCTTTACAATTTCTCTTATTTTATATGTCAGCAAGATACCACAAACTATCAAGCTCAGACGCAAACCGACCTTCACAATCTCCTTTCTGGATTTCGTTGTCCATATTGTCTTATGAAATAGGTAAGTAGTTTTGTTCTCTTTCAACAAGATTGAAAGTTATAGGAAAGCTTGTAAAGGCTATTCTCCCACATCATTTACTTTATAGCAGCCATTTTGATTTATAAGGGATATTGGACAACAAAAGATCGTAATGGGAAAATTTAAGGAGTACGGGCCTTGCGTATTTTGTGGAGGTGGGCTTAAAGTTCGGAATTTCATTTAAGTTCGGGCTTTGAGTATTGTATCTTGTGTTGGACTTCGATATTATTTTAAAAATGAAATAATTTATAAAATGAAAATTTAAATAAAAATTAATTATTTGCCACTTCAGTTGACACATAGCTTGTTATTATTGGTCAAAACTGCCATGTCAGCTAATGGAACTAATGGTGTTAGCTTAGGTAGTATTGGGATATGTGAAAAGTTAAAGTGGGTAATAAATTGACTAATTAAAAGTTCAGGTAGTTAATTGAATACTTAGATAAAGTTAAGGTAGCATTCGTGACATTGACCCTTTAAAATAATATAAACACAACATACTACTTGATCATAGGGATGGACGGATATATAGTGAATGGTGCACAAATACACTATCCTTTACAGGCATAGGTTTTGAACAATTTCAAACAACTGAGTAGAATTATTAGAATTTAGAAGCATTAAAAATTTTATGTATCTTATACCGAGTTTGTTAAATATGGAAACTACTCTATCAGGATTCTTTTGTTCTTAGTTATTACACTAGAAATTGTTGGATATTTAGAAGGATTCTCTAAGATTTTTCTAAGAGGAAAAAGGCAATGATACATGTAAATAATCATGACAAATTTTTGCACACAACAAAATGTATATCTTCATTCTCTGAGTAATAACCCTTCTAGATGAGCTGTGATCTTTGAGTACTTGGGTTTTGATCATTGGATTAAGTTTAAATCAATTACTGACTAATCATCTAAATCAGGTAAAAGATGACAACTCAAATGCTTGAAATCACACAATGCTTTGAGTAATGGTGCATCTTCTCGAGCAAACATGAACTAATCAATTTGTAGAATTTTATTTTTAAGCAATGAGTACAATTTAGAAGTATTAGTATGCCACAATATAATTCCCATTTTAAAAGGAAATTGCATTATTGGATCTTTAGCTAATGCTTTTATTAATAGATTGGCTAACGTAGTCCTAACCATGAGATAGGTTATAGTTATAAGAGAAATGCCAAATTTGGCACCTAAAAATTCAATTTAATATCTAAATTTTGAATTAGTCAGTTTAACACTAATCAAATTTTTCATGGCTATTTTTCTTACAAATACCCCTTATTGTTTTCACCATTGGTAGCAAACTAAAAAGAATCCAAATGTTGTTTGATAATATGGATTTATCATTGATTGAATCTTTTGTAAAGTAACATCCTCGATACTTCATTATATGTTGTGAAATTAGGGAAAATCATTGAAGTTATTTCCATATTGGACTTTGGACATATAATAGTTTGGCTTGTTCAATTAACTTTTCTTTATTTGATTTATATTGGAATTAATTTTCAATCAATTCAATTTCTTTGGTTTATACAATGGTACCTAATTTTTATTATGTCTTAAAATTTACGATATGCCCGGGAAAGATATTGTTAAATTTTGTCGTCGATTTTAATACTCTTAGGATTAATAATTTTTATAATAAATTGGGCAGGCCCTACACTTTAAGATAACACAAATTCGAATTTTTTTTCCTTTAATATGGCGCCATACCTATATTCATCTAGAAAACTTGGATTAAAAAATTATATATAGTCATTAAACCTTCTCTTTAATCCCATAAACTAAATGATTGTTATTTAGAATCAATGAAGATGCCATGATGATTACAATTCAGTTTTATTTTTTATCGTCCAAATCATTTTGTTGTAATACATAAGGTCCCGTGACTTGATAAACTATTCCTCTTTCTCGTAAAAAGAGTTAAACTCATGAGAAATAGACTACTATCCTTGATGATAGCATCTTAGAGTTTTAATTTGTTTATTTCAAGCAAAATTTCAACCTCTACTTTATAAGTTTTGAACACGGGTTAATTGCACTTATGGTATTTGAACTTTTTCGATTATAACAAAATTATATCTAAACAAATTTTCTTACAAGAAAATTCTAAACTATTTATTTCTTTCACCCATAATAACTTTAGCTTGAATTCGACCATTGTTCAGGTGAACCGATTACGTGTAACTATTCTCTCTCATTTCTGGTAACTTTTATCTCCTAGTCAGCCATTTTTTATTTGTCCTCTCTCTCTTATGTGATGTAGGGTTTGTTTGTTTAGCTTTTTTCGACTGATACAGATACTTTTTTTTAAAACTTTTTTCTAACAAATTATTTATCAAGAAATAGATATAGATAAAAGAAAGTTGGCAGTTCTCATCAAAATATTAAATAGATCAAATATAGATAAAATATAGATGCAAATAAGATATATTTATTCATATCATTTTGAAAAAGATACAGATACAAATGAAAAATAAACCATCCAAACAGACCTGTAGTTTGTCCACTCTCTTATTTAATTTTTTACTTTGCCTTTTCTCCCATTTGCCACCATTACCGTTAAATTATGATTCTCTCTCCTCACTTATATCTCATTTAACTCTCTTACCTATGCTTCTCTATCTCCCATTCTTTTGCAGTTGAAGCTCCGACGAAGCAATAGAGGTGATGGAGTTTGTCTTCAAGATTATGGCAAGGAAAGATGGATGTCGTACTTTATTAGTTTGGAGTACATGTGGAGTTGAAAGTGTCCTTGACAGATGCCAATCTTAGACGTTACTTCTATGGTTGCAGCCATTTTGGAGTTAGTTTGTGTGTTACCCTAATCAGGGAGGAGGGGGTTAGTTTGGTTCCCCTTCATTTTTCAATTTTAATATATTTCTTATTAAATTATCTTCCAATCACAATCCAATTATATATACAAATTTTCTATAGCACCATTTTAAATCATCAAGAAATCGTATAACCAAATAACAAAATTAAACATCTCAACTCAACTTACAACATTAAGAAATATTTTGAATCCATTGTCTTTTATTTCTCTAACAAAGTAATCAAATTTGCAATTCTACCAAAGATCAAAGTGCATCAAATCAATAAGCTTAGTAAAATTGTATAAAACCATAAACTTGTAAAATTATACATCTCAAACTCACATGTTACTAAAAAAGATCAAAGCACACAATATCAATAAATTTAGTAAAATTGTATAAAATCATATATCTAAACTTACATTTTACTAAAAAAGTTCAAGCTTAGATGATCTTACATCCATTATAAATCGAAAATAATCTTATAAAATCATTAGTTAATTGGACCATATGAGTTAGCTCACAATATTAATTATGATACCTCCAAATGTGTAGTTTACATATTGAGATAGTAAATCACTTTCACATACATTTTCTTCAAATTGTCTAATTCTTTACTGTTGTCGCAGACCATATTCCTTCAACAAAACAAAACTATTACTCCTGCATGCTATTTTACAATTGTTTGAATAATTATGATGAAATT
Source organism: Combretum micranthum (assembly GCA_024138025.1). NCBI lineage: Eukaryota > Viridiplantae > Streptophyta > Magnoliopsida > Myrtales > Combretaceae > Combretum > Combretum micranthum. Next base: position 720,697 of record JAMXBD010000001.1, read on the forward strand.
TGATGTAAAAACCATTGATATCTAGGCTAAAACCAACTAACGTGGGGTTTGGTTTGTACCATAATTTCCACGAGTCTATAATTCCTTTAAATCGAGGACTTCAGAATAATTTTATTGATCTTAACATATTGCTCCCAAAGAATTATACATACCATAAATCACAAATTCGCTCACACACAAAAAGTTTTAGAAGAGTTGTGCTTTTACAGGAGGTTTTCTATTATACTAGGCATGGGCTAATCACTCGAGTAGCTTCTTACAAAGTGTTTACAAAGAAAGACTTAATGGAACTACTCAATACTTTTTATATGTAAATAAAGTACAAAGACAAATTCAAATGGGAGAGTGATACAAAAGATTTAGTAACAAATTGATATGCTTAACTAACCCCCCTACCCCCATAACTTCTCTAAAAACTAGTCCTTCCACATAAAATTCTCCTTGTTTGGCTCTAGCATTAAATTCTCCAACGGCCAGATTATGTCACCTTGCGGCTGGACTCCACAATCTATCATTTGGATGTCATGGGCAAAACAAGGCACAAACAATTATTAACCCAACTAGCACCTGGAGGCCAAGCACTGGCCTACTACACCATGATAAAAAAAACAATTTGATCATGTAAAAAATTCTAAACATCTAGATGCCAACTCTTGGTATTTGAATGCTAGCTATAGTTTGTAAACCAAAAATAAATTGTCTTTTTATTTTGTTTATCTGTATCTATTTTATATTCAATTTAAATTTGATATTTGAAAATCTATTTTTCTATTATGTTATATTATCCATCCTATTTCATAATTATGATAATGATAGTGATTGGGTATGAAAATTGGGATACGAAATTCACGTAGATTTGATAGAAAAGGTTTAAAAAATATACTTAAAAAAGGAAAAATTCTACTTGGTATCTTTATAAGAATAATTAAAATAAATGGTAGACATGTCCAACTGTATATTTAATTTTCGAAAAGCTTTATATGAATATATGTGTAATCATTTTTCTTTAACTTTTTAGCATTTATTTCTCAACAAATATCTTCAGTAGATACAAATAGACAAAAATAAAATGGGAGAAACTGGTTCCAAAGTTAGAAATCAAACCCCATCTTGCATATGCCACTCGTACGTACTGTTGCATATTGTTGAGGCGGGTCTGAGAGGCTTCTCGTCGCAAGAGGATGGCACTTGCTTATGCTCATGAAGGGTTCAATTTTTATGCCAAAGCATGAAGGCAAGTGCCATCTCTCCTTGCGACAAGATCCCTCACACCCCATTATTATTAATATCTGTTCCTTCCATGTTTCCTATACGAGGTTAATGTCTATCTTCTATTTATAGAGAATCTCTCTCTCTCTCTTTCTCTCTTTCTCTCTTCGGTAATGTGAGTAAATTCATGTGAGTTGGGAATGAATTTACTGGCAATTGTAAAAGGGAGGTATTCGCAAGCCAAGGAAATTACTGCAGAAGTTCTAATGTGTTTGAACGTGTAAACGGTGTGAAATTTCTGCTAAATACTTGGGCCACAAGATAACGACTAGAATGGTCTGAGGATATATGTCCAAGCTCATAATAAGAAAACAATTTTTGTCATCTGCGTTCTCCATAATTATTGGCCAAAGTTCATATAAGGAGCAGATTAAAGTGTGTTTATCAGGTATTGATCAAGGACATTAATTAGACTTTGTTAATGAATCTATCAGAGAGTGCATGTTTAGGCAAAATATCTCTATTCATGAAGAAGTAATTGCGTGTAAATCACATTTTTATCCCCTTATATTTAAAAGTTGAGAGAAGTTTTGATTATTTTTGTAAAAATAAACTAATTCTTTTTATAGACATACCCATGAATCCTTTTCCATCACTTAGATTGCAATATTGGAAAAGAAAAAGAAAAAAGAATTTAACATATGAAAGTACTTATCAATGAAGAAACATAAACTTTTCAGTTTTTACTAAATTTACATAGCATTAAAATACTTCGCGTAGATCTCGGAATTTTTTTCCGGGTACATTTGGAACGAGGTTGAAAATCAAGTCGTTCAACGTTATATGAATTAGTGGGTGCAAGTCAAAGGTATTGTATGCCAGAGTATTATCGTCCGCATCTCTAGTGGATGCATTGGGTACAAATACCCCTTTTGCAGTGTAAGAAAAATAAGGGTTACATGGGTATTTGTTTTTTTGCAAATAAGTAACATGTGTTTTGATTTTTTACAAATCTATTACTTATATTTTGATATTTTTATAAACAAATTACCTCAGTTTTAAATTTTGACAAACATTGACCTATATTTTATCACTTTGTGAAAAAAATATAGGTAATGTATTTGTTAAAATCAACAGCTAGGTTTCTTGTTTGCAAAAATATCAAAATACAGGTTATGCATTTATAAAAAATAAAATTTAAATCACTTGATTGTCAAAATATTAAAATAATACAGGTTATGTATTTGTCAAAAATCAAAATCTGAACCACTTGTTTGTAAAAATACCAAAATACATGTTATATTTTTGTAATTTTCAAAAAAAAAAAAATTTAATGGATGCAAGTATAAATTAGACGGGCCATAGCTTTACAAAATGCGTCTTCTTCGTAAAATTAATTCCCACATGTACATACACCTTCTCTGTAAAAATAATTCCTAGATGAAGGCACATGTAACTATGGGATTAAGTTTCAAAGTAGTATTATTTTCAAAATCTTTTAAAAATCCTATATTTTTATACAAAATCTACGATTATTTAATTGCTTTAATATTATAGATATTAACTTTCTTACGAGCCAAAATATCCGGCTACATTTATATTTAGAAGTTTTGCACAATAATAATTCGATATTCCTTTTATGGTCCTATAAGCTGGCTGGTGGCTATTGATTTATTTGATGGGATATCTTGAACTAAAACTGAATTATTATTATTGACGTGGGGAATCTTTCTAGAGTGGTCATGCATGTAAACGTAGATCATGTGTCTTGCATGCTACTTTAGAGTATTGTCAAAGAGATGGCACTTAATGAAATGACTTAAAGAGAATAATGGAGAGAAGGAAACAGTCTTAATATCTAAAATACACAAGTGTTATGTAACAGAGTTTGAGTAAATCTGGTGCGTCAATGTTACAGTTCTTGAGCAATTGAAGTAATAGCTGCCTGATTTGTCTATTTGATTCTTGTGAGCAATGCTTTGACTTATCTCTCCAAAAGTTTGAAATAAGAAGTAATGACTCAATATTTATAGGCATTTGGAGCAAATAATGACCGTCAAATCATCTTAGTAATTAATTGATGAAAGAAAGCAAACTCATTCATACTTATCTTAAATAAGCTTGCTACAAGAGAAGACCAGTAACAATTAAATGTGCATGAGCTTGCTTAAGAGAGACTGAATATGGATGAATCAGTCAAACGATTCTTATTCCGAGCCCACTAAACTAAATCTCTCAAGTCATCCAATAAGTGAATTAGACTTGTTGGACCTTATCATCTAGCCTATAGGTTAAACCCAAATAATAAAAATATTTAAAACTATTTACAATTATTTTATTTGCTTTACAAAAAGTTCTACTATAAGGATGTTCATTTCACTTAATGCAAAATAAATAAGAAATTTATGTTCCTTCTTTTTATATGAGTTTTGCTAATCCTCATAAAGTGCAACTATTTTTAGTTTTTTTTAGAATTAATCCTAATCATAAATAAAATAATATTTTATAAATTACTATACTTCTTATTTTCATTTTAATGAAAAACACGGCATGACGATTTTAAATTTTTTTCATGATTTTGAAATTTTGTTATAGTGTTAGAGGCTAAGTGTTTTTGAGCAATATAACATGTGACCATTATTAATAGCTATTTTAGCATTAGTTGGCGTTAACTGTAGAAAACATCTAATGAATAATGATTTTCTTTTTTCGTTAAATTGCTTAATTTCCCTATTAATTAATGGCGTGTGTGTGTATTTTTTTTTTTTTTTTCAATGGCCATTAGCTTTCACCATTGAAGCACAGCCGTATAGCGGGCTCTTTTAGAAGACTAAAATAATATTTTGTAATTTAAAACTTTTCATCGTACAAAAAATAAAAGAAAAATCTAAAACATTGAAATAAAAACACCCAACTGAATCTATTTAATAGGAATAATTTAGTAATATAATCTAGATAATGCACGCGGTTTTGTTTTCGGCTAATGTTATTTCTATGTCTACGAGTCAAAGGTTACGAGTCACGAATATATATAGGGAAAGTTAATATCACATTCAACATGGTGAAGTAAAGGGACTTGCGAGGATACTTCTCATCAAATGCACTGATCTTGCATCCACCAAGCTTATATTTAACCTCCGCCTTGTCTGGTTGTCTTACCATTAGGTCCTTTGTCTTGGTCAATTTTATGAATTATTGCAAATGCACCCTATATATTATTATTATTAAACATTTAAGATATGATTTTATCTTTTCTTAGCTTAAAAAAAGTAGATAATAACCAAAACTATGTGCAACCTTTATTCATGGTACTTGAAATTTTTTGTTTGTAACAGAATTATACCTAAAGAAAATTTTATACCAAGAAACTACCTGAACTTTTTAAAAGATTCACTTAAAGTATCTATGGATGGAATCCGTCAATTTTTTGGTCAAATGGTGATTTGGCAAGCAGACAATTAAATTATTATTTTTCCACGCACCTTGGGATTTATTATTATTTTTACTTCTCTCTCTCTCTCCCCCCCTCTTCTTCTTCCTGATCATCTTCTAGAAACTAAAACCTAAACATAACCAAAGATCAAACTTAGAATTAAAAGTGGATTGAAATCGAACTATGAACAAGTTATGAGCTATTGATTTAGAATAAAAAAGGAGATAATTTCGATGGTCGTGTTTTGTGTTTGTTGGGAGTAGTGGTGGTTATTGATGGTAGCTTGAGTGAATGAAGATGGCATGGCTGGTATTTCTAGGTTTTGTTTCATGGACTTAGAGATGATCGATGATGGTGTTGGTGGTTGTTTTGGAAGTGGGAGATGGTTTTAGAGTGGTAAGAGGTTCGTTTTTGGTTTGGTGTGTGTGTGAGTTTTTGTTGAGATTATAGTTGTGGTGGTGGATGTATTGTTTTGGGTTGGTCATTTGGCAAAGGGGCTAAGAGTGTTGATAGTGGTACTATGGGGTGTGATTGTTTGTTTAGTTAGAAAGAGAAAGAAGAGAGGAGGGGGGCGCCATAGGTGAAAGATTAAAGAGAGTACAATAGAGGAAGGGAGAGAGAGAGGATCCTCTACCCAGTTTGCAAATCAATCCTCTTTGCTGCTGACGCTTCCAACACCGATGACTATGCTCCTCCTTACCCTCCTTATTCCATGTCGGTAGGCACTCATGTCGATGCCCTAACAACCAAAGTTCTTAAACTGCTATCTCTCTTCAATTCTGTAAGGCCCCGGATTTACCCTTATATTTAAAATAGGCAAACCGAGTTCCCCAACCACATATAATCTGCAGTATTATATGTAAGATTGTAATCCATAATCAATTTGTATAGTTATTTGCCTAAATGTCTTATAAGAATAAACTTTATTACTAATAGTACATAATACAACCATATATATATGTGTGTGTGTACATAACATCACTTAGTCCAACTGTTCCCATAAATATTTGAACTAAATCATGTTATTTCATTCTAAGCTTAAGCAAACGTTACACCGATACCATTTTCCCCATCAGTTACCCGCCGTACCACTTAGGAAAGTCTTATCAAAAGACAGGGATGACCTAAGCGCCTAATCTACCATGCCCCCAATCTGAGCAATGTGCTACTCCCCGAACCGGATACTGATCTACCATCTAGGTCAGATACGGATTTAAATAGCGCAAGAGACATCCAATTCAAACAAAGGTTTAAGTTTTTCTATATTAAAATTTATTAAAAATATGCCTATCCTAAGCAAAGAACAAATACGTTATTGCGTACCTGTACTAGCTCGAGAATCAATGGGAATAACCAAAAGGGGATCACTCACTGTAAAAAGAAGTAATTACAAACTCACACTTAGTTCTAGTATACATATTCATCAATTCTCAAGTATAATCATCCAAAGAAATTCAAATAAATCATTACAACATCATCACATAGCATTTAGATATCATATATTATCATATAATACTCAACAAATACTTAAATGATCATTTATCAAGCTTGGGAGAACTTTTAACAACCAATAATAAGTTTTAAACTTTGTTTGAAAAGTGTATCGGTTGAAAAGAACTAAAATTTAAGCATTGTTACTCTTAAAATTTATGAAAACTTAAAACATGAAAGTTGTATATCTCTTTTTAAGCTTTCCAACGCAATTTGAATCACCTCAATCGGAGGTCAGATGAAAAAGTTATGTTTAAAATACAAAATAGTATTGTGTTAGAGAAAATACAAGTCACGGCCATGATTCTTGAGTTTCAAAGTTTTTGACCAACCTGAGGCTATCAAGGGATGGATCACGACTGTGATTCAAGAAGTTTGTCCAACCCGAGCCTACCAAGGCTTGAATCACGCCCTTGACTCATGGTTTTTGTCCAACCCGAGCCTACCAATGCTTGAATCACGCCCGTGATTCATGGTTTCCCCTGAGTTAAGGATTTTTCTTGTTTTTCAAACTTTATTTTATCAAACTTTAACACTTTTAACTTCAACCAAAACACTTTCTTAGCTCTCTATAACTTGATATATGAACTCCATCATCTATTATACATTTCCAACTCATTAAACAACATCATTTCACTTTAATCTCCACCCTCTAATCAATACGACTTTCAACAAGCTCAACTTCACTTAACCCTTACTACACCACTCATACATCATTCCATTTTCATTCTCACATTTCAACTACTAAACATGCATATATTATACTTCATTTGGTAGACCAAACCTTCATCAACACATCACCAACACATATATACATATCATATTTACATTTAACAAACTCTACACTATGAAACTTGCATCAAATGTAACTCAAACTTACCTTAAATCTTTGGGCTTGGTTTTCAAGGCTTTAGAATGATCTTTTGGTGGTCAACTTGCAAGAATTTGGATGTGGATCTTGGTCTTGAAGTTGGGGTGGCTTTGGGAGAGAAAATAATGGGTTTTGTGCTTGTTTGGGAGGTTGTTTTGAGGGTAGTCTGATTTTGGACGAAAATTGGGTATTTTGGCTTAATGTTTGTCCAAAGATTGACTTTTAAGGCAGCCCACAAAAGTCATAAAGTAGCTTTTAATTAGAGTTAATTAATGTTATTAATTTAAGTAAAATAAAAGCATTTATTTAGCTTTTGGTTTTCTAAAAAAAATCTGCTACACTTTTTTTGTTATATATATATCCAATATTACTCATTCCATATACAACATCAATATGTAAATTAATATTAAGTATTTATTATACCAATGCAAGCATAATTATTCTACACTACTCAAATATATACACTGAATTACACTAGCTTAATCTATATGTAAAACATGTTATTTATTTATTTATTTTAATAAGCAACTATAATCACTTATATATAATATGATATTGGGAATAAAAGCATGGCTATTACAAATTCGTTAGTGAAAGACAACCCAATTGAAAAGTTTAAGTCTTTGGAAAGATTAGAGGCAAACCATGTCTAAGAGTTTGGATAAAAAAAAAAAAAAAGGCAAAAGATGTTTCCTTTTCAAATCCAGCTTCTCGAAATCTTGAAAAACCTAAATAAATAAAATTTATTTAATTAAGGAACTAAATTATTGCTAAATATAAGTAGTAAAGATTAATAATCTAATCCCTAGATGCAAAGGTTCCATGATCCACCCAGCAATTTTTCATAATTTTTTTTTTTCATTTGGGGTTAGGATAAGAAGAAGAAGAAGAAGAGAGGATAGAGAAAAGGAAAAAGGAAAAATATAAATATAAAAAAAATTGCCAACATGGATAAAAAAATATTTTAATTATTTAACTTGCCACATCAGCGTTTTGATAGATAAATAGATAGATTCCATCTATAGATACTCTAAGTGAAACTTTTAAAAAGTTCAAGTCTTTTCTTTGGTATAATTTTTTTTTTTGGTAAAATTCTGTCATAAACCAAAATGTTCAGGTATCGTGAATGAAACTTACTCCAAAGGCTATTTTTAGACCATAAAAGTTAAAGAGGATTTTAAAAATGTTTTATACCTTATTTGCACATTTTTATAAGATATTGCGAGATCAAACTATATCTTAAAAATTTAAATAACCAATCTACACTAGACCAATATTTTAGCAATGTTTTCACAAGTTAAGTTTGTTTGATTCTAATATGAGAAAGGCTTTAATGGTATCAAATATATTAAGCAAATTGATTAGTGCATATTGGTAGTGGGTAGTTGTTTTGTAAAAAACCATCCACTATTGCCATTATTCAACAAAATTCCATTAATTTCACCTGTCACTTTTCTAAATACAATAGATATTTTTTTCTTTTTAATACAGTCATGGTCGAGCTCATTTATTTGTTCCATCAATGTGGTTAATATTCAATATGAGTAATGTTCATATTTTAAAAGGTCCATATTCATGGAATTATTATAGGGACACTAACATGATATGGCATGTACTTGGTTTACTCGTTTTGATTTACTTGCCCATTTAATCCTTATCCCATTTTCTTGTTAATTTCCGCACATATTCATGTCACAAGCCAAATTGTTTAGACTTACCATTATATATTTACTCCAGGCACATGACTTGGTAATTTGATTGTCACAAAATATTGAAGATGCTATCTTGGCTATGGTCACAACCTTCTTTCTATTAACAAATTTCTAAATAATTCTACCCCTTTTACATTAGATGGTAAGGTTATAAAGTTAACCTCCACTATGAATGTGCGATGCAAGTTTGTTCCTTAGAGCACTGACTAATATCGCCACCACTTATGTTTTTATCCATCCGATGCAGACACACGTTCACCTAATGCTCTAAATTGTATCTCAAACATCCTCTATTACAGAAATAAATCACCATATAGTGTAAACCAGGTTTCATTGTTTTCTTCAAAGAACTCAGAACTCGAGTCTTTGCTTATTAGCCCTTTGTACTATGCAAATAATCGTGATAACATGTACACAAAAACGATATCATGTTTAGTGCAATGTAAGGCATATATTGAACCATGCACTAGAGTAACGCAATTGCTCCACCATTCTATTTTGATGCTCTATCAACTTCACATGCATATCATACAGAATACTACACCACTTGTAACTAAGGTATTTAAAATTTCCTTTATATGCAATTTGAATCTCCTCAACATAATGAGATTGAAAATATGTCTTTTTCAAAATTAAAAGGTACAATGGTTCGAAAGTACCCGAAAAAATACAACGATTGGTTAAAAATATATGTATCCGGGTAAGATTTAATTAATTATTATTATTATTTAAAAAATAACATACACGAAAATAAAATATTCCTTTGAACCGGACCAAGACATATGACTACACGCGCAGGGGGGGCAAATCCACGAATTTACACTAACTTGATCTAGGCTTTGTGCGTGCGAGCCCATGCTTTTCCACCAACTCTTTACAAGCCCACTAAGAGAAGAAGGTTTATAAACAAGGACAATTAATGAAATATAAGGAATGTGGGACTTGTTCCTTTTGAAATATATATAATACACAACACTTATTACCATTATTGTGTCTGAAATTATTAGTAAAAATATCTTTGTCAAACTTTTTATGTCAATATTTAGGAGCTCGTGTTATTATATATAATAACTTGACAAGCTTATGAACTTTCTTTTTGGGCAGAACAATTGTTTCTTTATTCTCCTCCTTCAACAAACTGCCTGAAAATCTATTTGACGCACATCAAATTTATATATGGATGATGCTAAAGTTGTAAAAACTCTAATTGAGACAATTCTTATAACACGAGTACGTTTATCCAAGCTATTGACATCTGTACGGTACCAGTTTCCCTATATAGCTAACCTAAATTTAAAACTTTGTGAAGTTCGATCAATGTAATATTTTTTTTCAGTACCCCTTATTGCTCTCACCATTGGTACCAAACTAATAAGAATCCAAGTGCTGTTCTATAATATGGATTCATCATTGATCGAATCTTTCATAAAGTCGCATTCCTTGATACTTCATTATATGTTGCAAGATTAGGAAAAACCATTGAAGTTATTTTTATATTGGACTTTGGACATATAATAGTTTGGCTTATTTAATTAACTTCTTTATTTTTTGGCCAAAACAAAAAAAAATTAACTTCTTTATTTGAGTTATATCGGAATTAATTTTCAATCAGTCCAATTTCTTTGGTTCATAGAATGGTATTAAATTCTACATCTAATGTTTATCATGTCTTACAAGTTATGATATGTCCTAGAAAGATACTGTTTATTCCTTTAGACCCGAGTTTAGTAATTCTAGGATCAATAATTTCTGTAGTAAATTGGATATGTTTCACACCTTAAGATAACAGAAATTTGATTTTTTTTTTCTCCTTATTTCATATGGTGTCATGCCTATATTCTTCTAAGAAACTTAGCTTAAAATATGATATATAGTCATTAAACCTTCTTCTTAAATACCCATAAACCAAATGATTGTTATATAGAATCAATGAAGATACCATGATGACAACAATTTAGTTATTCTTTTTTTGTGTAAATCATTTTGTTGTAGTACATAAGTTATTGTGACTTGATAAACTAGTCCTCTTTCTCATAAAAGAGTTAAACTCTTAGGAAATAGACTCATATCCTTGATAACATCTTAGAGTTTTAATTTGTTTATTTCATGCAAAATTTCAACCTCTAGCTTCTAAGTGTTGAATAAACTAAAAGAACTTCATTTCTTAACAAATAAATGCACGTGCACACGCACACGCATATAAATATATCTAAAATATTCATCTATGAGAATAACGAAATAACATTTTCCTTTCCTAATTAAAACCTACTTTAATTCACACACACATGGACGTATATATAGGAATGCACTACTTCCAACAATTCAAATTTCTTCTCTATTTTAAGAAAGGTTTGTTAAAGAATTTAAATTATAAACAAACTACACAATTAGTTTCATATTTATTTCCATTTATGTAGAAGAAATCATGATTACACAAATATAAAAATTGAATTTATATTTAAATGTTTTAATTTAGCATGTTACTTGTAGTAAGAATCAACCATATAAGTATAACTGAAAACCTTCTTATTATTACCGATATTTAATTTTAACAATCTATCTCTATTATACCTTTCCCCAACATATGAATCACCCTTTTGTCAGACTTAATTACAATCTTAAATCCCCTTTTATAAAGCAAACTAATAAACATTGATTTCTTTTTCAAATTAGATACATACAGGACCCTAACAGAATGACATTTTTTCTCTATAGGTAAAGCTAATATTCGTTGACTGATCCCTTGCATTTCTATTGAACTCTTTTTCCATGTCAAGGCCTTACTGTTTTCACCATCTTCATATTAGTAGAAAGGTTGTTGATTTATATAAATGAAGATGGTTGCACCAACTTGACATGACAACTACCATGAGAAAGTTAGCATTCCAATATTCAGATTTCCCATTCAAATGGCCTATTTGGATTGTCTAATTTAATTTATATTTGTATTTAGTTTGTTTAATCTGTTTATAAAAAACAATATTTATTTTTTTATCTGTATCTATTTTTTGATAAATAACCTAAGTCGAAACAACGATGTGACATGGTACGCGAAAAAAACAAAGCAGAACCATATTCGGATCTCCATGTGCTCGGTGATCATCGCAACGGGGTCCTCTCCTTCTCGGTTTGCAATTTCCCCAAAGGTCTCTCTTTTATTCATTATGAAAATTTACTCTTATCTGCAAAGTGCCCTTCATATTATAATTGTAGAGCCTTACTCATTTTTGTTGTTTTTTTTTCTGCACTTACTATTACCAACAAAATTAACATTATTATTGGGGATAAAAAACCAAGTCATTCTTCTGTGTCTCTTCTTCAATGCAAGATGTCTAAGAATTTTCCCAATGGTAAATTTTTCATTATATGTAGAAACATTTTGCAATAATCATTCTATATAGTTATTTAGCAATTATAGATTCCACTTGCAAGGACTCCACAACAAAAATTAAAAATAGCGCGACGATGGTTGATAATAAATTAAATCCTCAGGTCTCATCCGTAATAAATAATAAGATAAATGTTTAATTTGACTATTGAACTTTGTACAAAAGTTTAATTTGGTATTTAAACTTTAAAGTGGTCTATTTAATATCTGATGAAACTTTTTAAGATCAATTTTACTACCTTTTTGGTACCATTTGCTCCGTCTGTTAACATGCAAAGGATAGTCTATCATTGGATTTTTCCTACATCTTCTAACACTAATAATTTGCTTTTTTTTATGTCAACAAACAAAGTAAACGGTGTTTCGGGGATAGTAATAGTAGATACACAAAATTTGTTTGGTTATATAAAATATTTTAAAATTCAGATATCAAATTAAATTTTCATACAAATATCAAGTACTAAACTTGACATTTTCTCATAATAACATAAATAATTAAGTTTACAAATAATATACTAGGTCATTTTGAAAGTTATTGTTTTTCAAATCAAGGTACAGTGGGTAAATACCTTCAAATAACCACTTAAACAAGTTCCTCTGTTACTCTTTTCTTAATATATCCAGTTAAAATAACTACAATTTTCTTTATATAATATGACTGTTTGTTCTAAATTATATATATGTAAGGAGCCAAACCCTTATATGAAACGTTTCGAGCAAGGGAATGCACTTGGATTAAAATCGCGATTTATAATTCCATCCAATTTTGTTATATTTGAAAGTGTTTTTAGAAGTTGAAATTATAATTTCTTAAGTAAAAATTCTGATTCCAAAGAAGAATCTGATTTTGCTTTTGAAAAACTTGAAATGTCAAATGTGATTCATTCTACCTTTAGTAATATATACTTACTTCAATATCTTTCATAACTATCACATACTATTATTTATATTTAGCAGGAGATTGAAAATAACCTCCGTTAATTTTCACTTATGTATGGATTCATCATTGAAACTTTTAAAATGCACTTTTAACCTTTTAAACTTTTAATAATTAGTGCAATTGACATTAATTATCTAATGTTATTTATTGATTAATTGTTGACATTCTTTTCTTATTCTTTTGATTTTAAATTTTGTGTGATAACCTTAACTAAGAAGGAGGGGATGGTTCCCTTTCATTTTCCATACCTGTTAATATTTCCTATTAAACTATCTTCCAATCACAGTCCAATTGATAAAATACAAATCTTCTGTAGCACCATTTTTAAATTATCAAGAACTCGTACAACCAAATAACAAAATTAAATATCTCAACTCAACTTACAACATTAAGAAATATTTTGAATTCATTGTCTTTTCTATCTATAAGAAAGTCATCAAATTTGCTATTCTACCAAAGATTGAAGCACATAAAATTGATAAGCTTAATACAATTGTATAGAACCATAAACTTATAAAATCATACATCTCAACTCATGTATTACTAGAAAAGATCAAAGCACATAAAATCATTAAATTTAATTAAATTGTATAGAACTAGAAACTTGTAGAATCATACATCTAAACTCACATTTACTAAAAAAGTTCACAGTCAAATGATCTTACATCCATTACAAATAGAAAAGTCTTGTAAAATCATTAGTTAATTAGACCATATAGGTTAACTCGCAATTTTAATAACGATACCTCCATATGCACAATATTTAAATGAAGATTTTTTTTTCTTTACATAATTTAGATAGTAAAACACTTTTGCATATATTTTCTTAAAATTGTCTAATTCTTTCTTGTTGTCGCACACTATATTCCTTCGACAAAACAAAACTATTTCTCCTGCCTGTAATTTTTAAATAATTTGAATAACTATGATGAAATTTTGATGTAAAAACGATTAACACTTCGGCTAAAGCTGACAAATGCGCAGTTTGGTTAGCCCCTAATCTTCATGGGTTTATAGTTGCATCTAAATGGAGTAATTTACGATCACTTCATTGATCTCAACACATTGCTCCCAAAGAGCTACACAACAATTCACAAATTCACTCACACAAAAAAAATCTCACAAGAATTATGCCTTTACAAAAGGTTTCTTATCATACTAGACAGAGCTCAATCACTCAAAACATTTTTTCTATGCAAATGGAGTACAAAGACAAATTCAAATGGGAGAGTAATACAAGTCATTTAATAGCAAATTAATGTGCTCAACTAATTCCCTAAATATGTCAAAGGTCCTCTATTTATAACTTCTTTGAAAAACTACTTGTGTACAAAATTCTCCCCCTTTAGCTTTGGCACCAAATACTACACCGGCTAGTTTTTGTCACCTTGCATCTAGACATCACAAGATAAAATCTGTAAAACAAAGTGCAAATGGTTATCTACCTTGCTAGCACCTAGACGCTAGGCGCTAGCCCACTACACCCTGATCAAAAACTGTTTGATCATATGAAAAATTCCTAGTATCTAGATGCTAATTTCTGGTGTTTGAACGCTAGTGGCAGTTCAAAAATCAAATATAGATTATCTTTTTTTTTTTTATCTATATTTTATTTGTATTTGATATGTATCTATTATATATAATTAATTTGTTTCTTTTTAAAATCTGATATATGAAAAACTATTTCTTTTGTATTATATCCATTCTATTTCACAATTATGATAATGATAGTAATGGAGAATGAAAATTGGGATGCGGAATTCACATATCTTTAATAGAAAGACTTAATATATATATATTTATATATATTTTATATATTAGAAAGAAAATTCTAATTGGTTTTTTACAAAATGAATAAAATAAGCGGTATGTAGGTCCAACTATAAATTCAATTTTAAAAAAGCTTTATACAAATATATGTATATACTTTTTCCTTTAAATTTTTAGCATTTATTTTTTAACAAATATCTTCTCAAGATGCCAAATAGACAAAAATAAAAATGCATAAAATGGATTCCAAAGTTATAAGTTCTTGGAAAAACAATTTACGCACCTTAGGAGAAAAAGCAATATAATCAATACCCATCTTGCGTATGCCACTCGTACGTACTGTTGCATATTAGTGAGTTGAGGCTGAGAGGCTTCTTGCCGCAAGAGGATGGCACTTGCTTATGCTCATGAAGAATTCAACTTTTATGCCAGAGCATGAAAGCAAGCGCCATCTCTCCTGCGACAAGATCCCTCAAACCCCATTATTATTAATATCGGTTCCTTCCATGTTTCTTATCCGAGGTTAATGTCTGATCCTCTATTTATAGGGAATCCCTCTTCTCTCTGTCTCTCCTGTATAATGTGAAAGAAGCAACTTCATGTAAGTTAAGAATGAATTTACTGGTAATCATAAACGAGAGGGTTTTCCAAGCCAAGGAATTACTTGAAAAATTCTTATGTTTGAACGTGCCAATGGTGTGAAATTTCTGCTGGATACTCCAGCCACAAGATAGCGACTAGAATTGTCCGAGAATACGTCTGTGGTCCATGGTCATAATAAAAAACACTTGCAGTTAAGGCAAATAATTATATCTCCAAAATGGTCTATTTGTTTCATGTATTCTAGTGATTTTAATATTATATTTTTATTTTTTTAAATAGATATTTATCAAGAAATAAATACTAAAAATTGATAGTTTTAGTTATAAACAGACTAAACAGATACGATATAGATTTGATACAAATAAATAACAGATAAAAATCTAATATAAATAAAATAAAAATAAAAATCAGACAATCCAAACGGTGGATATCAGTGGAGTGGTTGGCTGGAAATTTGCCTGGATGCGAAAACCTCAGTCCTATTAATAAATGGTTCTTTGAGGTCTTTAATCGTTCGTCTTACATTTTCTCTATAACTATATATCTTATGGCATGGTTATTACTTATTATTATTATCATTGTTGTTGTTGTTGTTGTTATTTTATAGAAAAATGTAGATTGCTATTATTAATAAAAATTAGTTCTTTTTCCGAAACCAGTACAGTTATATTAATGCGTTGGATGTCTTTTGCCTTTCATATGATACATCTTCAAGAATAAATATTATTCCTCATCTTATTCATAGATTTCTATTATTCATGAGTCCCCTAGTACAAAGAAAAAGTCAAGAAAAGAAAAAACGTGAAATCTTTTACTGAAGTAAAATTATGAAATATCCCCGCGCGTGTTTAATAAGACAATTTAGTGTTGATAAAACAAAACTGAAATTTATTTCTAAACCAAATTGACCGGCTAGATAATAACAACAATAACAATAATAATAATAATAATAATAATATTATCGAAGTCTAGTTAAATCCGGGCCGACAAAAAAGGAAAAGTCTAAGTTCACCAAGGTCTTTAGCTCCATCCAACACATACATTGACATTGCGTATAGGTAGGGCTATGCAATAATGGCCCGTATAATTTACACTTGGACCCGTTAAGTTTAAATAACGTAGGACTGACTTGATTTTCAACGGCTCTCAAGTCTCCCGACATGTCCCCCTTAGAAGGAGGATGCCATACATAGTATTTAGTGTTACGTAAATCTAATATAAAAAGTTTATATTCGATCCATTATAATAGGATAATTATTACATACATTTATAAGGTTTTTTTTTTTTCTTTTTGACAATTTAAGTTGTAATGTGGTACATAATTTTCAGTAAAACCTTTCTCAAAATATATTGTAAAGATTTATTGATACTAATATTCAACACAAAAAATAATTTTTATATTTATGAAAATGACCATTAATTAATCGATATAGTGTGTTAATACAGTTAGGACGTTTCTCATCCTGTACTTATAAGGAGAAGTCTCATAGGCTTAGAGCACTTACATAAATCAAGAAGTTATCATGGGAGATCAAAGTACAATTTAGACTCAAATTATTTAGCATGACATGGTTACAAATGAGTGGAGCTAGTCACGAGTTATTCAAACTCCTCTCTCCTTAAACTACGCTCAACTTGAGCTCAATTAGTAAATAAGGAGAGTTTGAGCTCAAAACAAACTTACTTGCATAAATTAGATAAGCTTGAACTCTAATTTATGCTCATGAAATACTTCGTCAATAGGCTCATTTAAGCTTAAGAACAAGTTTGTGAACATACTTATGAGCTTACTAGCAGGCTAGTGAACATGCTCATTACCAGGTTATTGAGTTTTACAATTATGATATACTATATATAAATATATAATTAAAATAAAATTCTATTTTTTTATTTGATATAAATATATATTTTGCATTTCTTATCTATTATTTTTATATTTGAAAAAAAATCCAAATATAAAAAATTTAAGTAGAAAGGGAAACAAACTCCAACTTGAATTTTAAGTTCAATAAAAATCATAACTCTAACTCGAGATAGAACACAAAATAGATTATTTATACGAGCCAAATCTAGAAGATGTATGGACCAAGGAATCAAAACTTCGCAAACAACCAGACTTAGGGGATCGAGACACAGCTGCTCGACAAACCCTACGTTCTTTCTAAGTTTTTTTCCAGGGAATTCCTGCCTTAAAACCAATCCATGGTTTTTGTTTGCTTTTTAAACGCGTTATTCAAACTTTTTTATTTATTTTTTATTTTTAACATATTATTGTTGTTAAAGTGTTAGACGCTACACGCTAAGTGCGACTGAGCAATATCAAAGGTTACGACTTACGAAGGTAGGGGAAAGTTAATATCACCGTCAACATGGTCAAGTGAAGGGATTATTTGCGATGATACTTCCCATCAGATGCACAGATCTTAAATCCACGAAGATTAACGTAAATTTAACATGAGAATTCATACATATTAAGCCTCGGCCTTGTCTCAGAATTAGGTTCTAGTCTTGGTCAATTTTATTGATCCACCTTTTAGATTAATTTTTTTTTGGCCCAATCACCTTTTAGATTATTTGTTAGATCCGGTTAAAAGTATTAAACACCCAAAGCATAACTTTACCTCATGATTTAGCCATGGTTCATAACCTATTAGTACATCTTCAAAATTAGAAAAAGAATAAATACATTTTAAAAATCATATGATCTATTTGTATCAGACAAATGATTTAGTAATGTCTTTTTCAGTTGTCTCATTTTAATATGAAAAAGTTTACAATGATACTATATATACCATGCGAATCGATTAGTAGTGTATAAATATTAATAAGATTTCAATATATTTAAGTAGTTTTGTAAGAAATACCCAATATCAATGCAGCATCATAAAATATCATATTGGTAGTTGTCCATCATTCATCTAAACATAAAGCCTATTAGTACTAGTAGATTATTCTTCTAATATAGTCATTATGGAGGTGATTGCCCTTTATTCATCCCATGTTTAGTTACAGCAAGGTAATATGGTGCCCAATGACCTACATAAATCATATATGTGTTACAAATAAGACATGTAGAATATAAAGTAAAAATTGTGGTTCAAGACTTTTATCAAACAGGTGGTAGGCAAAAGAAAAAAGCAGAGGAACTTCATTAGATTCATTCACTTAAGGACTCCTTAAATACATGTAAACAAATAACATAACAGTAGAAAATACAGGAGCATGATCCCACGATTGAAAATGCTCCTAACAATAAGATAATAACAAACCCAAAAGATTAGGACTCTTAGCAGACACTTGACAAGAACAGAAAAATATCATATGGAAAAATAGGAGATCATTAACAAACTAATAGATTTTTGCATTATTTCCTCACATACTTCCCCTTAATGAAAAAATCTACAACACCTAACTTATCTCTAAAATAAACAAATTTTTCTAAAGAGAATGATTTTGTAAATAAATTAGCAACTTGTTGACTTGAAATACAATGCTTCAGCTTGATACTCCCTGCAGTAACCAGTTCTCTAACAAAATGATGACGGATATCAATGTGCCTAGTTCGATTATGATGAACAGGATTCTTAGTCATGGTAATGGTGGATTGATTATCACAGAAAATGGTTGTTGCATCCTTCATTTGATGTCTCATATTCTCCAAAATTCTTCTTAACCATATCGCTTGACAAGCTGCAGCTATAACTCCCATATACTCAGCCTCTGAAGATGATAAAGCAATAGTGGCTTGTTTTTTCGAACACCAAGATATGACATTTGCTCCAAGCATGAAGAGATAACCAATAGTACTCTTACAATCATCAATAGAACCTACCCAATCACTGTCAGAGAAACCATACAATTCCATGTAACTAGTAAAAGAATAAAATAGGCCATAAGAATAAGTTCCTTTCAGATATCTCAGCACTCTTTTAGCTGCACCATAATGAACTCGGATTCTACATAAATCGTGACAAGAGACTGGTAGCTTGCAAAATATCAGGACTACTAGTTGTGAGATACAATAGACTTCCTACTAGACTGCGATAAATTTTAGGATCTGCCCTTTCTTCCCCATCATTTGCACAATACTTATGATTTTTAATCATTGGAATTTTGATTGGATTCCAATCTTTCATATTGAATTTCACAAAAAGATCGTTCACATATTTATGTTGTGAAATAAAGATTCTTGCATCACATTGGCTCACTTCTAAACGCAAAAAATAACTCATTAGCCTCACTTAAAATCATCAATCAAAGAGGAACTATTTCCAGAATAAATAAAGTCATCCACATAAATGGATACAACTAATACATCTTTTGCTTCTTGTGTTTTCACATACAGTGTGTGCTCACTTGCACTTTTTTGAAATCCATTTTTGATGAAGTGCACATCAATCCTCTCGTGCCATGCTTTTGGTGCTTGCTTAGGCCTGTAGAGTGTTTTTTGCAACTTCTAAAATTTATTTTCTTCACAGTAACTTCATAACCTGTAGGTTGCTGTTCATAAACTTCTTCCTCCAAAAAACCGTTTAAAAATGCTAATTTTACATCAAAGTGATAAACCGGGCCATATAGAGAAGTATTGTCAATTGAAAGAAAAACATGGAAAGCAAGCAAATTTTGTTGAAGAAAAAGATAAAGATTAATCTGAAAGTTTGTTTCTTACTCGCATTGCTACTGATGTTTGGGATTCAATTGTATGGTATATGGACAGTGGTTGTAGCAATCACATGACAACAAATTTGGAGTCGTTTGTTTAGTTTGGACAAGTCGATTAGAAAACAGTGAAGATGGGTGATGCAACAATTCGTGAAGCAAAAGGGAAAGGAGTTGTAAAGCTAAATTCTTGTGGAACCAGCAGCATTAAAGAGGTCCTCTATGTACTAGATTTGGACTCAAGCTTGTTGAGTGTGGGGCAATTTTTGAGAGAAGGCTACTCACTGGTTTTTGAAGATTTTTCGTGTGCTATATTTTCTAATAAAACTAAGAGGAATTTGCTGCTCAAAGTTCCTATGGCCAGAAATAATATGCTTTCAGTTGATCTTGATGGTGGAAAGAAAGCATTGGCAGCTTCTTTGAAGAGTGATAGCCGGCTATGGCATTAGAGGTATAGACATCTAAATTTTGCAATTTAGTGTTGCTGTCTAAACGTAATTTGGTGCATGGTTAGTCTATAATGAAGCATGTTAATGATGTCTGTGAGAGTTGCATGATAGGGAAGCAACATAGAGATCCCTTTCCAAAAGGAAACACTAGAAGAGCTACAAAACCCGCTGAGTTAATTCATGTAGACGTTTGTGGACTGATGCGTACTCCCTCTCTCAACAATAATAGGTCCTTTGTGGTTTTTGTTGATGATTTCAGCCGAATGGTTTAGGTTTACTTTTTGAAAGAAAAGTCAGAAGTCTTCTCAATCTTTAAGAAATTCAAATGCTTCATGGAAAAGCAAAGTGGGAATGTAATTAAAGTTTTGTGAACAGATCGAGGGGGTGAGTTTGTCTTTGCAGAATTTGACAACTTTTGAGAAAATGGGCATTCAAAGGCAATTGACAGCAAGCTATACCCCTCAATAGAACGGGGTAATAGAAAGGAAGAATCAAAGCCTTATAGAGATGGAAAAAAGTATGTTGAAAGGAAAGTGTCTTCCCAAATGTTTCTGGGCTGAAGCAATACATACAACAACTTATGTGTTGAATCGCAGTCCAACATCAGCACTGCAAAATCAAACTCCATTTGAAGCTTTTCATGGGAGGAAACCAAAGGTAACACACTTTAAAGTTTTCGGTTGTGTTGCATATGTTTTGGTGCCATCTCAAAAGAGGGATAAACTTGATGACAATAGTGTGAAATGTATTTTTGTAGGTTATAGCTTGGAAACAAAAGGCTATCGATTTTATAATCCTATTTCTAAGAAATTGCTGATAAGTCGTGATGTTGTATTTGATAAAAAGAGTGCATGGAGTTGGTATGAAACACAGAAATGTCTAACCACTTTTTAGGAGGATGATGAATCAAATAACGAGCCAGAAATTGAAGAAATAGAGGGTTCAAATCCTTCTACACCCAACTCAATTATAAGCCCTTCAAGTTTAGCATCATCTAGCTCCTCTTCCTTAAGTATACCTCCACAAAAATGGAGATCATTGTAAGAAATTTATGAGCAAACACAAAGATTTCAAATGGCACATGTTGAAGAGCCAAATGATTTTGAAGAAGCAATAGGAAACACCAAATGGCATGAAGCAATGGATGAGGAAATGAAGGCATTGGAAAGAAGCAAGACATGGGAGCTTGTTGAGTTACCTATGGGAAAAGAAGCAATTGGGTTGAAATGGGTGTTCAAGTTGAAGCATAAACTTGATGGCTCTGTCTAGAAATATAAAGTAAGGATGGTTGCACATGGATACATGCAATGCGAGGGGATTGATTTCGAGGAGACCTTCTCACCAGTTGCCAGGTTTGACACTTTTTGCACACTCTTATTTGTAACATCTGGTATCAGAGCTTCTTTTGAGGCCTGTGCAAAGTATTGTTGATGGCAAACAATACAAATGCATTAAACATTTTACAACCTGCAATTCCAATTTTTCAAGGTAGCAACTATGATATTTGGAGTATAAAGATGAGAATTCTCTTTATCTCTCAAGATTTATGGGAGTTAGTAGAGAAAGATTATACTGAAGAAGGTGCAGCAATTGAAACTTTGAAGGATGCACGAAAGAGGGATGCCAAAGCCCTTTTCTTCATTTAGCAAGCTGTAGAAGATGGAATTTCTGCTTCTCAACTTTCTGCTGTAACGAAATCGAAGGAAGCATGGGATATACTTACAAATAGGTACCAGAGCACAGCAGAAGTGTTTACAGTGAAGCTCCAAAAACTTCGTAGAAAGTTTGAAAGCTCCTTCATGAAAGATGGAGAGTCGATGCAGGACTATTTCAACAATCTCATGGAAATTGTGAATCAAATGAGGAAGCTTGGTGAGCATGTGTCTAATCAAAAGGTTGTTGGAGAAAATATTGCGAAGTTTACCACGAAGATATGAGTCTGCTATTTCTGCCATTGAAGAATCAAAAGGCCTAAGTGTCTTAATAGTTAATGAATTATTGGGCTCTTTACAATCTCATGAAGATAGACATAAAAGCTATGAGGAAGGTTCTACCGAGAAGGCATTCCAAACCAAGTTACAAATTTCGAAGGAGAAGGAATTTGTGCCGGGTAACAACAACAACAGCCGTGGTGGTCATTCTTCACGAAGAAGGAGAGGAGGTAGAGGAAATAGAGGAGGTGGGTGATCAGGTGATAGGAATCCAAGTTCGAATATCTTCTACAACAAAGGTGAAAGTCAAAATCGTAAGTTCAAATGCTATTATTATAATAAACCTGGCTCTAATACCAGATGTTACAAATAAGAAATGCAGAATATAAAGTAAAAACTGTGGTTCAGGACTTTAATCAAACAGGTTGTAGGCCAAAGAAAAAAAATAGAGGAATTTTGTTGCAACCAAGAAATCATCACGTGACATAGTAGAGCCAAGCTGGACAAGAGATTACATCACAAATTACAGAATAAGCTTGTAAACAACCAAAATTAGTTGGATTAGTGTACAAATAGTTATTGTAACTACTTTGCTACAGTATTAGTTAGCTATTTTCATATTGAATAAATAGCAGAATGAAAGAAATAAAGGGCATGAAAAAGAAATCAAGATCCCTAATTTATGGGATAAACTTGGAGTGTTGCTAGCTCGAAATAGCTTTATCTTCTATTACATGCATCATACAAACACGAGAGAAATTTAGTGAGTTAGGGTTTGGAAATACACGAGAGAAAGAGAGAGAGTTCAGAGACTTATCTTGAGTGAATAATAAGAGTGAGCATGTGAGTCGATTAGGGTTTAGGAATGTGAGTGTAGGCTGGGCTTATATCAAGGCCTTGTCAATTTGGTGCTCTCATCCATTCTTTCGTGGCACCTAGTACACATGCAATGGACAATCTTGGTCAAGTTGTGGATATGAAATTTTTGAAAACAACTATTTTGGCTTTGCAAGAATCGATGGATAAGAAGTTGGATACATTGGCTAGTAGAATTGACAAATTGGAGGTGAGTCAGAATCAACCTTTGCCTTAGGATAAAGATACCTCTGTGATTGAGTCATCATCCTCAAAGCCCTCATCTAGTACTGATGAATTACTCAAAGGAATCAAGTTGGAGATTCTAAAGTTTTGGGGTAAAGATGTTTTGGGATGGATTTTCAAAGTAGAGCAATTTTTTTATTTCCATCATATTGAGGGAGATCAACATAATTCAGATTTGTTCTTTTGCAATGGAGGGCGATGCCTTACAGTTTTACAAACACTTGTTCCTCAACAAGCAACTGACAACTTGGGATCGATTTGTTGAATCTTTCCAGGCTCATTTTAGACCATCAGCTTATGCGGATGTACAAGGTATGTTGACGAAATTGACTCAAGTTTCAATTGTTTCTCATTACCAAACCCAGTTTGAGACTCTGTCGAATCGTTTAATAGGTTTGACTAAATCATTTCTTGTTAGTTGTTTTGTTTCTGGATTAAAACCTACCATCAGAAGAGAGGTTCACATAAATAGACCCAAAACCATGACAAATGCTATATGGCTTGCTCGAATGTATGAGGATAAATTCAATGATCAATCTAATACATTCAAGCCAGTATATTCATCATAGTTGGTTTTCAAAACAAATCCTATTACATTTCAGAAGAATGTTCTTAGTAGTAATCAGGGTTCCTCTAAAAATTCAGGTCTTTCTATTAAGAAGTTGTCTCATGAAGAAATGCAACAACGAAGGGAGAAGGAACTTTGTTTTAATTGTGATGAAAAATTTAGTAGGAACCATAAATGTAAAGCTAAATTTTTTATTTTGCTTGTGGATGAGGATGAAGATAATGTTGTTGACAATTATGTACAAGAAGAGTGTGAGTACTTATCTGAGTTGGCTGATGTTGCTCCCTCTAGAACTATTAGTTGTCATGCTTTGAATGGAGATATAGTTCCCAGAACATTAAGATTCAAAGGGTCAGTAAATAATATGGCATTATCAATATTAAAAGATTCTGGAAGCACACATAATTTTGTGCAATCCAGAGTTGCCAAACACTTGGGACTTCCCCAAAATTTCAGGTAGCTATTGGGAATGGTCATAAACTTGTGTGTGAAGGCCTTTGTAAAGATGTTACTTGTGTTGATTCAGGGTTATAAATTTGTTGCTACATTTTATGTGTTAGCAATACGAGGTGTGTATTTAGTGCTTGGGGTATGGTTACAAAATCTAGGGTCTATCACCGTCAATTTCAATGATTTAACCATAAAGTTTCAACATGAAAAGAAATATATTATTTTACAAGGAGATACTTACAAGACAGGCAGTCAAATCTCACATCATCAGTTGCAAAGATTGTTTGAGATAGACGCAGTGGCTTCTTGTTTCCATACAGTGGCTCAGATGGATAAAGGATCATCAGATACCACCATCAAATCTTCACTAGAGGAAGTATTGGGCATATTTCCTCGCATTTTCGAAAAACCATCATCATTGCCACCATTGTAGGATGTTCAACACCAGATATATCTAAAAAATGGTGTTTCTACTGTGAATATAAGGCCTTACAAGTATCCATACTTTCAAAATCCAAAATTGAGAAGCAAGTCAAAGAGATGCTTGATTAGGGACTAATTCAATGTAGCACCAGTCCTTTCTCATCTCCCGTGCTATTAGTAAAGAAGAAAAAGGGACTTGGTGCTTTTGTATTGATTATAGGGCTCTCAATAAGGCCACAATCAAAGATGAATTTCCCATCCCAATAGTAGATGAGCTTTTGGATGAGTTGCATGGAGCCATTATTTTTTCAAAGTTGGACTTAAGAGTAAGGTATCATCAGATTAGGATGTTTCCTGCTGACATTCCTAAGACGGCGTTCCGCACACACGAGGGTCATTATGAGTTTATCATAATGCCTTTCAGCTTATGTAATGCTCCAACAACTTTTCAAGCTATCATGAATGGAATATTCAAACCATACTTAAGAAAATTTGTCATTATATTTTTTGATGATATTCTTATCTATAGTATGGATTTGTCTTCACATTTAGCACATTTGACTACGGTATTGACTATTTTGCCAAAAAATACCATGTATATCAAGAAATCAAAGTGTGCATTTGGTCAATCACAGATCGAATACTTAGGGCATGTTGTGTCTGGATAGGGAGTTCAGCCTGAACTTAGGAAAATTTCTACTATTAAAGATTGGCCAATTCCTCACAATCTCAAACATTTGCGAGCATTTTTGGGTCTTACTGGTTGCTATAAGCGTTTTATCAAGTCTTATGCGAACATTACTAGTCTACTTACTGATTTACTTAAGAAGGACAGGTTTATTTAGGACTCAGCAGCAACTGAGGCATTTGCTGCTTTGAAGTTGGCATCATTACAAGCTTCTATTTTGGGATTGCCAAACTTCAAGAAACAATTTATTGTGGAAACAGATGCTTTCGGAAGTGGAATAGGGGTAGTGTTATTACAAGAGAAGACACCTATTGCTTTCTTTAGCAAGAAGCTGCCATTACATTTGCAGAAGGCATCCGCTTATGTCAGGGAGCTCCATGCAGTAGTTGAAGCTGCCAAGAAATGGCATCAGTACCTTCTAAGATCTCAT
The DNA here is from genome assembly GCA_024138025.1 of Combretum micranthum. Classification (NCBI taxonomy): domain Eukaryota; kingdom Viridiplantae; phylum Streptophyta; class Magnoliopsida; order Myrtales; family Combretaceae; genus Combretum; species Combretum micranthum. The sequence continues at coordinate 746,813 of JAMXBD010000001.1, forward strand.
TTTGTCATCAAAACGGATCATAGGAGTTTGAAAGAGTTGTTGACTCAAACAATTTAGACACTTGAACAACATAAGTATATGACCAAATTATTGGGTTATGACTATAATATTGAGTACAGATCAGGTCAAGAGAATGTCATAGTAGATGCTCTTTCCAAACAATCTGATGGACTCTTTCAACATATGGCATTTTCCATGCCTCATTTTTCATTCATCGACACTTTGAAGGAAGAATACAATTCTTTACCAATTTTTCAGGATGTTATTTCTAAGCTAGAACAAGGTGTTTCAATGAAATTGCCACTACATTGGAAGAATGATTTGCTTTATTTGGATAATAGGTTATTTTTAGTGCCTCAATCCAAATTGATTCCTCAGATTTTGATTGACTTTAATTCAATTCCAGCAGCAGGACATTTTGAGGTCACTAAAACTCATAAGAGGATAGTAGCACAGTTTTATTAGGAGGGACAAAAGCATGATGTGGAACTATTTGTCAAAGGATGCCTTATTTGCCAAGAAACTAAATACTCTGCTAAGAGTCTGGCCGGATTACTTTCCCCTCTTCCCATTCCTAATCAGGTTTAGGAGGATGTTTCTATGGACTTTGTTACTTGTCTACCAAAGTCTCATGGATGTACTGTTATTTTAACAGTGGTTGATGGACTTTCTAAGTATTGTCACTTGGGAGCTTTAGATACCCCTTTCACTGCTACTAAGGTGGCCAGATTGTTTGTAGATATGGTGGTGAAGCTACATGGAGTACCACGGTCTATTGTATCAGATAGGGATCCAATTTTTGTCAGCAAGTTTTGGAAGGAGCTTTTTCATCTCAGTGGTACCAAATTATGTTACGGCAGTTCTTATTACCCATAAAGTGACGATCAAATAGAAGTGTTGAATAGAGTGATTCAGCAATAGCTGCGCAGCTTTGTGATGGATAGGCCTGGGGATTGGATGGCATATTTAGCTTGGGCAAAATTTGCTTACAATAGTTCTTATCATGAGGGTGCTAAATTGACTCTATTTAAAGTAGTTTATGGAAGGCCACCTCCTATTCTTCCTATGTATCTTAAGGGTTCTTCTAAATTGGAAGCTGTAGACCATGATCTTAGGACTTGGGATGCTCTATTGAAGTTTTTGAAGGAGAAATTGTCTTTAGCACGAGACAGAATGAAGAAACAAGCTGATAAACACAAGTCTGAGGTACACTTTGAAGAAGGGGACTTAGTCTTTGTGAAGTTACAGCCATATAAGCAAGTATATGTTTCTAGAGGGTTTCATAAGCTCTCTCATTTTTATGGCCCATTCAAGGTTGTGAAGAAGGTAGGAGTTACTGCTTATGAACTAGAATTGCCACCATACACAAAAATCCACAATGTCTTTCATGTTTCTTGTCTTAAACCCTCGTATGTCACTACTATTCCATCATTGGAATTACCTGCTCATACATTTCACAACAGTCCAGTTCCAGTTCCTTTAGTCATTGTGGATTCTCGTGTGATACTCAGACAGGGACATGATGTACAATAGATTCTAGTTTAGTGGAAGGGTTTGCCTACTGAAAATTCTACATGGGAAGACTTGGCTATTTTTCGTCAACTCTACCGAGAGTTCAACCTTGAGGACAAGGTTGGGTCTCAACGAGGAGAGCCAACTGTTATAACTATAAAATCATCACGTGATAGAGTGGAGCCAAGCTGGACAAGAGATTACATCACAAATTAACAGGATAAGCCCATAAACAACCAAAATTAGTTGGATTAGTGTACTAATAGTTATTGTAACTACTTTGATACAATATTAGTTAGCTATTTTCATATTGTATAAATAGAAAAATGAAAGAGATAAAGGGCATGAAAAAGAAATCTTGATCCCTGATGGGTGGCATAAACCTAGGTGTTGCTAGCTCAAAATAGCTTTATCTTCTGCTACATGCATCATACAAACACGAGAGAAATTTAGTGAGTTAGGGTTTGGAAATACACGAGAGAAAGAGAGAGGGTTCAAAGACTTATTTTGAGTGATTACTGAGAGTGAGCGTGTGAGTCGATTAGGGTTTGGGAGTGTGAGTGTAGGCTGGGCTTATATCACGACCCTATCAAACTTCGTTAGATTCATTCACTTAAGGACTCCTTAAATATAAGTAAGAAAATAATAGAACAGCAAAAAATACGGGAGCATGATCCCACGATTGAAATGCTCCTAACAATAAGATAAGATAATAACAAATCCAAAAGACTAGGACTCTTAATAGACGCTTGACAAAAACAGAAAAATAGGAGATCAGTAACAAACTAATAGAATTTTGCATTATTTCCTGTCAATATGTATGGTTGAAAAAGTATATGAATTGTTATAATTTATATATTTGATCAATTAACAGACAGAAATTTACGAAAGATTGGACTTTGACGTCATATTCTTGAATCATGGAACTTCTCCATATAAATAAACTGGAGTAAGAAGCCATCTCGGGTTGCTGTGATTGCAGAAAAATGATGTTCCTTTCACATGACATTTGATAAATAACCTACGTATTACGTTGGTAACAATTTGTATTCAATAAAAAGATTTATACTTGCTATGTATCTCTACATAATAAAAGCAACATAAGTAATATGTTAATATATCGAATGGTCCATATTCATCAAATTATAGGGACATTGACATGATTTAACATGATTTATCATAGTTGGGTTAACTCATTTTGATATAGAATGATCACAATCCGAAACTTTACTGTAGGGACAAGAAAGTATAGGGGTTGAAAATTTTCAGATAACTAAAGAGAATTATAAAAGTTTAAAACCAACCAGAATTTTGTCTATCTCATTTTCTTCATCTAGCTTACTTTTTTTATTAGGGTACAAGTGTGAGATTGAAAAAATCTCATATGAAAATATGAGACTTATGTGAAGATTTTATAAAAGAAAAGGCATATTAACTTAATATCTTAAGGTTTTGGGTTATAGATGATGTTAAGCCTACTAGTGTATTCCTTCGTAAGGTCCATTGGAAGAATTTCTTCCCGTCAAAGGCTTCCTCCTCTCCTAACAAATTGATATTAGAGCCTTTCCACGTGGAAAGAAGACCACTCACAAAAAACAGTTTTGGGGAAGTAAGACCTAAGCCCATTGTGAGACTCACACTTAAGAGGGAGATTTATTAGGATGCAAGTATGGGGTTAAAAAAAAATCCCACATGGGAAATATGAAACATATGTGAAGCGTTTATAAGAAAGAACACCCATTAACTTAATATTTTAAGGTTTTTAGTTATAGATGGTGTTGGACCTATTAGTGTATTTTTTCATGAGGTCTATTTGAAGAATTTCTCCCCATTAAGGGCTTCCTCCCTCTCTTAACATTCTCTTTTACATCTTCAATTTATGAAGTCTTCAAGTCGAGAACATAAGCAATGTTCATTACGGCTTTAGGCAATGTTGATTTATATGGGTGATGCAGTAAAAAAATTATGGATTTATTTTTAAAAATGGGGAAAAAATTAACTAGTATTAGTTTTGTAAATTCATGACTTTCTAGAAATTGAATTTTTGTGCATTTAAGACCTGGTTCAAGGGAAAATGGGCCAAAATAGTGTTTTTACCATTTTTGAAAAATTTTCGAACAATTATATTCCTTATAAGGCTTTTTGGATTTGACTGTTATTTTTGGCATTTTTCTTGTTGTTTTATTTAATTCATGGGGAAATTCTATGGTCCCGTTAATAATTTTGATAATATCGGTCTCATCGATTGTCCAATGACTCATAATATACTCAACTGTGATCGAACCACTAAAATAGTTAATATTCCAACTACTATATATATTTTAAAGGTTACAATGATTGATTAGACAATTTCATCAGTAAGACCGTAGAAACTCCCTTAGTTTGTGATAGTAGCTTTTTGGTCTTTTTCATTTTTTGGCAAATTTTAGGGTTTAATATAATATATATTATACAAATATTTTCCATTTTAATAATGTTATTTAGTGTGTGTTTCTATTCCTTTCTTTCTAAAATTCATATTCTTGATTAGATTTTGAATTTTGATGCATATTTATTTATTTATTCATTTTGAATCAACAAGCAAGTAGAAAACTATTAACTAGCAATTGTGCATGATTCAATAGATTTTAATATTTATTCCTTTCAATTAGGCTTATGCTACGTCAAAAAGATAGTGATTTTGAGTCTTTTATTAAATGAGGATACTCTTATTTCTCAAACAAAGTAGTGTGGGGTTGTAGAGATTTAGGGTTTGTTTTTTGTGTCTATATGCAAATGGCATATAGATGTTTTCAAATTGACTATTTGTCAAAAAATAAATACAGATGAAAAATAAATGATTTTATTTATAAAAAGATCAAACATATAAGATACAAATAAAAAATATAGATACAAATTAGATTTAAATATAGATACAAATGAAATATAGACCATTATATTGTGCATTGACTTAGTAAATGAATTAAATGGGGTCACAACCATGGAGCACTTAAAAGGACATAATTGTTTATCTTTTGTTTAAAAAAATTCGTATCATATAATTATAAATTTTGACGGACTTGGCAAATCTCTTTTATGAAAACCCTAGTAAATATTGATAACTAAAAAGTATGTAAGAACTCATAAAAAAAAATAAAAAAAAAGATAATCATAAATTACTAAATTTATATTTTCTAGATTCTCTCGGAAAAAGCAAAATAGCGAACTGAAAAATTCAATTCTATATTTGAGAAGGATGAAGGCAATGTTAGTGATGTATTTTTATTTTAATTACTTTTATAGTCTAACATATATTTGTATTTTATATTCATTGATAAGGGCATTTCTAATAAATACCACCATCTATGTAGTCAATTTCACTCCATCATATGAACATTATAAAATATATAAATTAATTTATTACTCTATCTTATTCTGCTTTCAATCCATTTTATTATATTTCAAACTACTTTTGCCTACTAAATGTAATATAAAATTAACTACACTTTCCTTCTGGACCACCTAATTCAATATTGAATTGGAAAGGTGGATGTGGAACAGAATCATGATATACAAAGCCATAGCATTTGTCAAAATGAATAGATGAGAACTCCTTGGAAGGAAGAAGTTTAGTGGTGTTGTCGGAATCTATGTAATGAAGCATTGCAAAGAAACGTGAATTGGCCATCGGGCCAATAAACTTGTAGAACCATAAACTTGTAAGATTATACATCTCAACTCATATTTTACTACAAAAAAATCAAAGCACACAAAATCAATAAATATAGTAAAATTGTATAGAACCATAAACTTATAGAATCATACATCTAAATTTACATTTTACTGAAAAGGTTCACTCTTAGATGATCTTACATCCATTAAAAACAGAAAATAGTCTTGTAAAATCATTAGTCAATTGGACCATATAAGTTAGCTCACAATATTAATAAGGATACCTCCGGATGTATAATATTTAAATGAAGAATTCGACCTTTATATATTTAGATAGTAAATCACTTTCAAATACATTTTCTTCAAATTGTCTAATTCGCTACTGTTGCTGCAGGCGATATTCCTTCAACAAAACAAAACCATTACTCCTGCATGCTATTTTACAATTGTTTGAATAATTATGATGAAATTTGATGTAAAAACGACTAATAGCTAGGCTAAAATAGACTAATATGGGATTCGGTCTGTCCCATAATTTTCATGGGTTTATAATCCCTCTAAATTGAGGATTTCACAATAGCTTTATTGATCTTAACATATTGCTTCCAAAGAGCTATAGTACAAATCACAAATTCACTCACACACAAAAAAGTCATAAGAATTATGCTTTTACAAGAGGTTTTCTATCATACTAGGCACGAGCTAATAACTCACATTAATGTGGAGTAGTTGCTCGCAAAGTGTTTGCAACTATAGACTTAATGGAACTGCTCAACACTAATTGTATGCAAATAGAGTACAAAGATAAATTCAAATGAGAGAGTTAAATAAACGATTTAATAGCAAATTAATATGCTCAACTAACTCTCTAAATCTATCTAAGGTCCTCTATTTATAACTTCTTTAAAAAACTAGTCATTCTATATAAAATTCTCCCTCTTTGGCTCTAGCATTAAAATTCTCCAACAGCTAGATTATGTCATCTTGCCTCTAGACTCCACAAGCTATTGTTTAGGCATCATGTGCAAAACAAGGAACAAATGGCTGTCAACCCAACTAGCACCCGGATGCCAAGCGCTAGCCCTCTACACCATGATAAGAAACTTTTTGATCATATGAAAAATTCATAACATTTGGATGTCAACCTCTAGTATTTGACTGCTAGTTGCAGTTCATAAATCAAATATAGATTGTTTTTTTTAATTGTATTTTTTTATAATTGATTTGTATATGTTCTATATTTGGTTTGTTTCTGTTTAAATTTGATATTTAAAAAACAATTTTTCTATGTGTTGTCCATCCTATTTCATAATTTTATATATTTTATATAAAAAAAATCTACTTGGCGTTTTTATAAAAATGAATAAAATAAATGGTAGACATGTCCAATTGCATATTTGAGTTTATGAATAAAGTAAAAAATGGTACATGAACTTTCATAAAAAGTTTAATTAAGTACGTGGAATTTGGTTTTAAACAATTTATTACATGAACTTTCATAAAAAGTTTAATCAAGTAGTTGAAATTTGGTTTTGAGATTTTTGATACCTGAAAGAAATTTTCATATAAAGTAGGAAAAATATATGTGAAAACTTGTTTTATGTATCAAAATTGTCAAAACAAAACTTCTGGTAGGAAAAATATACGTGAAAAACTACTTTAGATATATGATTGAACTTTTTGCGAGAGTTTAGATACCACTTTTGATATTATCTCTTAATTTTAAAAAAGCTTTATATAAATATATGTATAATCTTTTTTCTTTAACTTTTTAGCATTTATTTCTCAACAAATATCTTCGGTAGATATCAAATGGACAAACATAAACTGGGAAAATCGGATTCCAAAGTTGGAGGTTCTCATAAAGACAATTTAAGCACCTTAAGAAATAAAGCAATATAACCAAACCCCATCTTGCATATCCCACTCGTACAAACTGTTTCATATCGTTGAGCTGAGGCTGAGAGGCTTCTGGTCACAAGAGGATGGCACTTGCTTACGCTCATGAGCGATTCAATTTTTATGCCAAAGCATAAAGACAAGCGCCATCTCTCCTGCGACAAGATCCCTCAAACCCCATTATTATTATCGGTTCCTTCCATGTTGCATATCCAGGTTAATGTCTAATCCTCTATTTATAGAGAATCTTTCTCTGTCTCTGTCTCTCTGGTAATGTGAGTAATTTCATGTAAATTGCGAAGGAATTTACTAGTAATCATAAACGAAAGAGATGTCCAAGCCAAGGAAATTACTGCAAAAGTTCTAATGTTTGATTGTGTAAATGGTGTGACGTTTCTCATTATAAAAAACACTCGCTGTTAAAACTTTTCTCTCTCCAACAATTAGCCTTCAGTGGAGTGTGGTTGGTTGGAAACTTTCTTGGATGCGAAGGCCTCAACCGTGTTAATAAATGGTTCTTTGAGTTCTTGACTCGCTCGTTTTACATTTTCCCTATAACTATTTATCTTAAGGCCAAGAAAGGGTGAGTCGACAAAATAGATAGGGTAAGAATATTCTATTAGGAAAAAAAATCCAATGTACTAAAATCACAAAGCAATTTTTCCCCCTGCCTATAGCAATAACAATATAATAAACTGAAAAATAAATAATTAATAAAGACATCAGGATTTAATGTGGAAAACCCAAATTGGGAAAAAATCACAGGACCGCATTGAAAAAAAATTCCACTATGAACAATAATGAGATTATAATAATTTTCTTCACTAGTCACACTAATAGATGACCAATCATTCACCACAATGATGGATCACAAACAATTGCAGAAATAAGCCTCTCTCTATAACTCTCTAAGTTTTCAAAATAACCAAAGTGATACCCTAAAAGACAACATAGGGTGTATTTATAGGAAAAGACAAAGAAAGACTCGCAGACAACGTAAGCCGGCTCTACGTCGGCGGCTTTTGGCCAGCATACACAATGTTGTTGAAAGCCGATGTTTTATGTTGTTGTAGGCCAGTGACTTTGATCATCATTTGGTCGGCGTACATTGTTCCAAGCCTCCTTTGTTGTATAAATCTCCTTATTTTCCAAGTCTTTTTCTAAATATATATATATTTAGGGTTTTCTTTATTATTTGTTACAACCCCATATGGGTTGAATTCAAAGCGCAATATATGCATATCTAATCTTTTCAAGTTATGGATTTTTTGGAACATATATGATATTTAAGCGGCTAAACCCTATTTGATGCCTGTTGTTTCTTTATCATTTTACTTATATTGATAATTTTTCATTTAAAGCGTGGTTGTTGTTGTTGTTGTTACTACAACTGTTTTACGGAAAAAACTAAAATTGCTATTATTAATAAGAGTAAATATCACGAATATTACCTCAACTCTAACATTAATCAGTTTAGCATTTGAAACTACTTTTCAGTTATACTAAACAATATTATGGACGTACTGTTGGTATGCACAAAAATTCTTATATCAATTTTAAAATTTAGATACATAATTATATATTCAGTCAAAGTTTGGCATCATTCGCTATATTAATCCTATTAATAAAAATCAATTCGGTTTTCAAACCACTTGAGTTATATTAATGCGTTGCATGTCGTTTGCCTTCACTTAATATGATAAATCTTTTGGAATAAATATTATTCCTCATCTTGTTGATAGATTTCTATTGTACATAGTCAACTAGTACGAAGAAAAAGTCAAAAAAGAAAATGTGAAATCTATGGACGTGTTTAATAAGAAAATTTCGTGTTGATAAAGCAAAAGTGAAATCTATTTCTAAAAATTCATCTTCAATTTCGATGTATGATTCCAAATTGACCGCCGAGATATAATAATAATAATAAGATCGAAGTCTACTTAAATCCGGGCCGACAAAAAAGGAAAAGTTAAAGTTCACCAAGGTCTTTAGCTCCATCCAACTCGTACGTTCACATTGCATATCGGTAAGGCTATGATGTGGCCCGTATAATTTACACTTGGACCCATTAAGTTCAAATAACGTGCGACTTGACTTGATTTTCAACGACTCCCCAGTCTCCCGACATGTCCTCCTTTGAAGAATGATGCCATGCATAGTTTTTAATGAGACGTAAATCTAATATAAAATTTCATATTCGATCCATTATAATAGGATAATTATCACATACATTTATAAGTTTTTTTTTTCTTTTTGAAAATTTAAGTTGTAATGTGGTACATCATTTTCAGTAAAACCTTCCTCAAAATATATAAGTAAAGATTTACTGATACTAATATTCAGCACATAAAAAAATTAATTTTTATATTTATGAAAATGGTGATTAATTAATTTATATAGTGTGTCAATACCCATCCTTCATGCATAACGAGAAATCTCATAGTCTTAGAGCACTTACATAAATCAAGAAGTTATCATGGGAGATCAAAGTGCAATTTAGACTCAAATTATTTACCATGATAGGGTTACAAATGAATGAAGTCATGTACAAGCTACGCAAAATCGTCTCTCTTTAAATTATGCTAAACTCGGGCTCAATTAATAAATAAGGGCAGTTTGAGCTTAAAATAAATCTCATTTGTATAAATGAGCTGAGTTTGTACTCTAATTTTTGCTTATGAAACACTTTACGAACAAACTCATTTAGGCTTAAGAACAAATTTGTTGACATACCTGATAATAGGCTTATTAGCAGGCTAGTGAACATGCTCATTAACAGGTCAGTGAGTTTTACAATTATGATATATTATATATAAGCATATAGTTAAAATAAAATTCTTTTTTTTTATTTCATATAAATATATATTTTGCGGTGTTTATCTATAATTTTTAGTTCGTGTTAAAATTACAAGCTCAATAAAAACCATGACTCAACTAGAGAACGAAAACAAAATTGATTATTTATATGAGCCAAACTCAAGACAGAATTGTAAGTTTAGCTTGAGTTCGTAGTTGATAATTTTTAAACAAGCACTCTACTTAGTTTGTCTCAATTTATTTGGAGACCTGGTAATTAGTAGAGATCTTTCTACCCAAACATGCACTCTAATCTATCGGAGTTGCTTAATGAGGATAAACAGTCTCTTAAACAAAATCCAACAAGTTAAACGATGTTGAAGGGAAACTTCGCTAACTTTAATCATATCTAGAAGATGTATGGACCAAGGAATCAAAACTTCGCAGACAACCAGACTTAGAGGATCAAGACAGAGCTGCTCGACACACCCTACGTTCTTTCCAAGTTATTTCGAGGGAATTCCTACCTTAAAACAAATCCAAGGTGTTTGTTTGCTTTTTAAACGCGTTACTCAAACTTTTTTTTTATTTTTTATTTTTAACATATTATTGTTATTAGTGTTAGACGCTACACGTACGCTAAGTGATCGATGGCCATTATTGATCGATGGCCATTATATGAGCAATATCAAAGGTTACGAAGGTAGGGCAAAGTTAATATCACCGTCAACATGGTCAAGTAAAGGGATTATTTGCGATGATACTTCCCATCAAATGCACAGATCTTACATCAACGAAGGTTGACGTAAATTTAATGTGGGAATTCATTCATATTAAGCCTCGGCCTTGTCTCAGCATTAGGTTCTAGTCTTGTTCAATTTTATTGGTCCACCATTTATATTATTTGTTTGATCCGGTTACAAGTATTAAACATCTAATGTATAACTTTACCTCGTGATTTAGCCATGGTTTATAACCTATTTGTACATCTTCAAAATTAGAAAATGAATATATATATTTAAAAAGCCAAATGATCTATTTGTATCATTTTAATATGAAAAAGGTTATAATGATATCATTTATATCGTCCAAATTTTATTAGTAATGTATAAGTATTAACAATATTTCAATATACTTGAGTAGTTTTGTAAAAGATATCCAATACCAACACAGCATCATAAAATACTACATTGATATTTATCCATCATTCATCCAAACATAAAGGGTATTATACTAATAGATTATTTTTTTCTTTTAGTATAGTCATTATGGGGGTGATTGCCCTTTAATTATACCATGTTTAGTTAAAGAAAGGTAATATTATGGCGCCCAACGACCAACATAAATCATATATGTATGGTTAAAAAAGTATATGGATGATTATATATTATATAATTGATCAATTAACAAACAGAAATTTACGAAAGATTGGATTTTGACATCTTACTCTTGAATCATGGAACTTCTCCATATAAATAAACTAAAATAACAAGCCGTCTCGGATTGATGTGACTGTGTAGAAAGATGATGATCCTTTCACATGACAATTGATAAATAACCTATGTAATTCATTGATAACAATTTCTATATATTCAATAAGAATATCTATACTTGCTATGTATCTCCATATAATTAAAGCAACATAAGTAACATGTTTATATATCAAATGGTATCTAATAAAGAATTTTGCAACTATGGACACAAAAGAGAGCCTAAAATGAAATATAAATTTGAAAAGATAATTACAACTTTCACATGATCTAGGATTCCTAGTCATTCAACTTGTCAATAAATTTGTACAGAACTGTCACATAGCCAAGCCATACATAAACATCAAGTTGACATCATCATCACCTAAAAAAGAACAAGAGTGAGCTAAAGCCTAGTCCATTGCAACGCAATCACACATGATATGATTTGTGCACTTAGACTATATGCAATGCAACTACCAACAATTTATAATTATTATTTAAGGTGAGCCAAGAAACATGGTAGCACCCACACTTCAGTCAATAAGCTTTGGGAATCTAGGGGTCCTATGTAGCGGCAACAGCTCATAAGGTTAATTAAGGCAGATATGATGTCTTAACCTCCTAGAGAAATCTCTACGTAATAAACTCGTCTAGGGTTCATAGTTTTTACACATCTCTACTTATTTCAATCCATCGCATTGTTCAGTATAACAGAGCTCATGATCTTAAATCGTACTAATGCAACTTCGCACCAAACACAAGTAAACGTTATCTCGATATCATTTACCTTATCAGCTACCCACCAAACTACTAATGGTTGCCTAAGTGCCTAATTACCGTGCTTGTATCACTTATAAGGTTGGTTCTCCTTGGCCCGAATTAAATGACACATGCATAGACAACACAAATAATTATTAGGCCTTCTTTAGGTTTTAGTTCATTTGAGATGTTTACCTTAAGCAAACAATACGGATGTCACTACAATCCTGACAAGTAGATAGTCTAGTATAAGTTAGAAGGTATACAAGAAGATATATCGAAAGATAGGTCAGAAGCAACAAAATTTGTATAAAAGAAATTTAATATGAGTATTAGGTATGTAATTAACTATTAAATTCCTATTGGTTATTCAATTATGTTTTATTATTCTCTAAGGCAAGGTCTTATATATTTTTGTATATATAAGGCCATAATTGATATCTTAAGTTGAGTTTCATTTTAGTGTATTGAGATTAAGTTATTTGAATTAAGTTCATGAGTATAAGTTATTTAATTTCTTATTTAGGAGTATTGGGCCTTTGGGGATCCTAAACAAGACCCAATAAGAATTTACTAAGTCTTTTAATATTTAAGGTAATGGTCTATAAGGAATTTATAATTAAGCCCATTAAAGGGTTTGAATTATAATTTTGATGGAGTTGGCGTTTATTATTGAGATAAAATCCAATTAGATTAATATGTTTATTGGGCTTAAAAATTGAGTAAAAGCCCATTTGGAATGAATTTAGATTTAATTAAGTATATTGGGCCTTCTAAAATCCTATATTAGACCCACTAAATGTATTTAGGGTTTTGTATCCAAGAAGTGTTACATGAACCCATTAGATATTTCAATATCTAGAAATTCATAATAGACTTAAATATTTAAATTAGGCCTAATTAAAGCAGATACGAGGTTATTGGGCCCATATTTGGAATTTAACCCATAATTATAATTCGGTAATTATTATGGTTTAAGACTCAAAAGCTTTAAGAAAAATCGATTTAAGTAATTTTAGGCTTTTAAAAATGGTAAACCAAGTTTAAAAAATGTCAAAATTTCCTGTTTGCATCTAAAAATACTAATCTCATAAAGTATGTATTCTTATGTGTTTCATTTTTGTCCAACAGAAATATAAGTATATTTATTCAGTTTCATCATTAAAATTACGAGAAAAATAATATAAAACTTGGCAAAATAGAATATATATATATATACGTATTTACACACACACACACATATATATATTGCCAATCCATATTAAACACATTAATATCACAAACCCATTAAATCAGAGAAAAACAATGCCAATATCAACATAATTTTACTTAAGCTGATTAACACATGATATTTTATGTGAATCATACAGTATATATTCTGTATTTTTACTATCATATTCCATTACTTGCTAGAACATTTCATTAATTACACAAAGTAATCAAATACTTACTTGTAGTAGCAATATAGAATAAAAACCATTCACTAACCATACTCTTCTGAAGTTGATGAAGCTTATTTTGCCTCTACCCCTAATCCCTTTTGAATATCACTTAAATTTTAAAAGAAAATAGAGACTGTTGAGACTTGTAAATGAATAATTAAATAGGTATTATGTAGAGGATATAATACTATAGAGGGCCATTTTGATAATTGGGCTCTTGGCCCAATTTAATACCACGAGCTAGAGTTATAGGCTGGTAACAGGGCTTAGAAGACCAAATCTAATAAGGGATATCGTAGATAATTTGACTCAATAGACTCAGAATAGAGATTACTGGATCTGTTTATTCTTCTCTTAGCCTTATTTGATTTTCTCTGCACAAAAGGTAGACTCCAAGAATATCTTCTTGGGCTTATAAGGGCTTTGTTTGGCTAAAGAAGAGCTTATAAGAATAAAATAAGTCTATTTCTATTTTATAATAAAATATGAGCTATTATAATAAAAAAGGCCCTCTTTTATATTATAAAAGCCCTCATCTTTTTCCAATCCTACACCCAAAGCCTATGTCCATATAAGAAAAAGAAGGGATAGGTGTTGATTGCTGAATTCATAAAAGAGGTCTAATAATCACAAGCAATACTTGATCTCAACCGTTCGTTTAAGCTTTATCTAAATGGTTAACATCAATCTCCATCATCTATCAGCTAGAGGTTCCTCTCCTCATTTGCGGTTATATTCAGCATATTGTTAAGATTGAGAGCAACATGAAAACTTTGTTAGAATGTCTCTAAAATATATCAAAGCAACTATTTTGCTAAGATGAGTCAAGAACAATTGAATCTATTTGATTTGATATCCTATCATGCTCAAGCACTCAAGAAATCGAGTTTGCTTATTCCTCCTCCCACATGTCATCAATGCAAGACTTGTCACGCCCCGAGGGTACCTCAGTAGTAGCAAACAAGACACACTTGAATACTATTACTAGTTAACCTTTGAAGAGTGATATATTTTTCAAACAATAGGATATTTTAGTTGCTTTGATAAGAAATGACAAATACATGTAAGACATAAATTAGTAAATAACTATCATCACAAGTAGAGAATATCATAAAGATATTACAGACCATTTAATCTTTCTATAAATCTTCAAATACATAATTGATAATCCATATACTAACTAATCTATACTACAAATAATAGAAAATAACTTATCCCGATTTAACCCATGAGCATCCAACTCTTAAGCTCTTACCGGTGCCATACTCCTAGATATAACTAGCCACAATCGTAGAGTAAACCTGAAATATCTTTAGGAGTGTGAGCGAAACCACGGGCTTAGTGAATAACCAGACATATTACACATCAAACAAGTTTATTAACAAATCATATGTAATGCAATCAATCAAACATATGCTCAAACATAAGCTTGGCTGATCTAGAATCCAAATAGGAAAAAATATTTACGCCTTCTTTTTAGAATTGAAGAGCAATTACTTTATGACCTATCTACCCAGAAGAGACTAAGTTTACAGGAAAATCCATGATTTTCTCGTCTTAAGGTTATTACTTTTACTTAATGATGTTTTAATTGACCATTTTCTATATCAATCCTTAGAAACGCCCTAAGTATTAATCATTTTAAAGCGATACTACGGGCGATGTTCTTTATTGACTTTTAGTTCTCGTGGAACCAACGGAACAAAAAAAACTTAGAAAAACTAACACTTTAGAAAAACTAAGCATTAATAAAGAATCGAAATATTAATACGTAGTAGATTGTCACCTTTTTTGTATATGCAATAATACAATACGTGCAATATATGACCATGTTATTTAATAAGTTAATAATTCTTATTGAGATTCATGGTGATCATACATTACACACAGTATTCATCATACTATTTCACATATCATATAATAGTATTATCACTTTCATTAACTCGTTTTGGCATCACAAGCAATGAACTCAAATTAGAATTCATTCTCATCAGGCTTTTCACAATAATTGTATTATTATCTTTGTATTATATATGTTACTAAATATAAGCACAAACAATATAATACATCTGGGTTACTCACCTGCTCATATTGGCTAGTCGTAATAGTCAGCTGGAAAGTCTTCTATAGTA
This sequence comes from Combretum micranthum, assembly GCA_024138025.1. Taxonomy (NCBI): domain Eukaryota; kingdom Viridiplantae; phylum Streptophyta; class Magnoliopsida; order Myrtales; family Combretaceae; genus Combretum; species Combretum micranthum. The sequence continues at coordinate 762,476 of JAMXBD010000001.1, forward strand.
TCAAAGTTACCTAGATGAATAAAAATATTTACCAATAAAACACATTATATAAATAGACTCCTATGAGTGTTTAAGTGTCTTGCATTGGTATTTGGTTTTGTTTTTATTACTATATTGGTTATTTAATGGTCCTATGATAACAATAATTATTATTTAATATTTTATTTTCATGTTGCTTTTCTTGATCTTGTTTGATATTTATATATTTTTATTGGATAGTCGTAGAGTTTTTGTATTTAGTATTTTGATACTTTATCATTATTATTATCATTACTCTTATATCATTCTTTAGTTAGCCTATTATAGTAAATAGTATTTATTTCCTATTATTTAGTTTAATCGTATTTCTCTTAATCTACTTCATATAATTATTTTGTCATTTTTAGATATCACATTATTCATAAATTTAGCTTATTTAGATTTCTATTCTTATATATTTATCTATATAAAACAAATATCTAACAATTATTGTTGTTAATAACGATAACATTTTCCTATAATTTTTGGGGTTTAATACTTCTCTATTATTATTATTATTATTTTTTAAATATTTATATTTACATATTTACTTAGTAAAATCTGCTTATGTTTATATATAGATATAATATATGTTTATTATTATTTATATATGTATATATAATCTGTTTGTGTAAAACAGATTTCACGCAGGGAAAATTATGCGTGTATGCTGGCTTTAACGTCGCCAGCGTTGATATCCAGATGCCAGCGTTCGTTTATTTTTACATGTCTTATGTTCCAGTATACACTGGCTTTGAAGACCGCTAGTGTACAATGTACGTTGACTCCAACGCTATCGGCGTTGAATTTAGATTTGTCGGCGTTCGTTCATTTTACGTAAAAATAAGTTTTATGTAGCTTCTGTTCTAGAGTAAGTCGTCTCAACACTGTCGGCCTACCTGTATATGCCGCCGGTAGGACGACAGTGTTGAGCGTATACATTATTGGCGTATGGGCAGTATTGATATTGTTCATCATCTTCTTCAATTTTCTTCAATTGGAAACTTAACTTTTGTATTGTTTATATGTATTATACTTATATTAAAACTTCTCTTAAGTGTTTTTCTACATGTTACATGTATTGTACGTGATACATCAGTACATATCACTTCTTGTAATCATCATTCGACATAGTTTCTCGCTTTAACATATAAAAAACACATTAATGGAGTTTTAGGACTAGATATTACCTTATTTGAGTAGATTTGAGGGTGCTAAACTCTCCTTCAAAGCTAGATTCGAACCTAGGGTCATCAATAACTTTGTTTAGGCCAGGTTTTAACATATAAGTAACTAAAAGAAATTTACACTTATCTTTCGTTATTCCTTCCTTGAACTTGTTTTGTTGTTTTAATAGAACTTGCTATAGAGTTATATTTGGGTGTGTTATGGTGATTCAATGGGACGAATTTGGCAGTTGTTTTGCTCAATATATAGAAAAGGAAGGAAGATAATTTGGCCGAAAAGAGCAAATCTTTCCCACCGAATTCTCTTCACAATTGCATAATTCTTCTTGCATTTAATGTGGTTGATTTGGCTAATTTTTATTGGTTTCTTGAATTCTTCTTTGACTTTCATTGCCCAAAGTGCCTTAAGTTGTTGCAATATTGGGTTGTGCAAAATCCAATGAATTCCCAGCCATGTATATCATACAATTTGCACCATTTATACATTATTATTATTGTTGTTATATTATTTATTTAGTTAATATATAATTAATTATTTAAGTTTTAGAGCAGTTTATTAAGCTAAATGGTTATATATATGACAGTTATGTGGGAGTTTTATCTTCAAAAATTTATTTAGAGTTCTACAAATTTTCTAGATTGTTATTGAGTTCAACTTTGCGTTTAAAGTTTACGCGATTAATTATTTTTAGGGTTTTATCTCACCCGATTAGGGTTTTCTAAACTCAATAGGTAAATTTTCGTTTCAATCTCTAATAGCTTAAGAATTTTCTAACTAAAATAATGGTGTTATCCAAATATTTATTTGGAGTCTATATTATGAATTATGCATCTGTTTTTATTTTTATTGTGTGTTTATAACTCTAATAGTTCATCATTAAATTATCGTTTTCTAACTATAAGTTTTATTGTTTATTGTCTTTCTAATACTCTTGAAATTTTATTTATGTTACTTCTATACTTTGAACTTTTAATACTGGTTATGTAAATCTATTTTTACTATCTGTTATTATTTATAGAATTTTGTTTTAGGGTTTGAAATTATATATAGGCTCATTATGACTTGTGGTTTTGTTCTAAGGCCTTGGTTGAGTCCTATATTAACATTCTATTTTCTATTTTTGTATTTCCATCTATTTTTATTTGTATGAAAAATCTTGGGATTTACAAGACTCCTCTTAGGTTGATTGGCATGTTACACATGATCAACCGACTGCACTGAAAGCCCGATATACAAATACTTAGCGAGCTCTTTAATGAAGATGGGACTTGATGCTAATTTGGAGCTTATTTTAGGTGTATGAGTGTTATTTTAGGAACTAAACATGTTTTGACCTTATTCAGGGCGTAACATTTTTTATTTTCTTTTCATAATTAATCCTACTCATAAATAAAATGATATCTTAGAAATTAAAATAGTTTCTAGTTTTATTTGATTTCAAAGAACAAAACATGGCAAAAGGATTCTTAAAATTTTCAATGATTTTGAAATTTCGTTACTAGAGTGTTAGAGTCTACATGTTATTGAGCAATATAACATGTGACGATTATTAATAGCTATTTTAGCATCAGTTGGTGTCAACTGTAGAAAACATCTAATGAGCATTGACTTTCCTTTTATTTAATCTGCTTAATTTCTGTATTAATAAAAAAACACCAGCATGATCTATTTACTAGATATAATTTAATAAAATTAATGGACCATCATTTGTTTTGGGCTAATGTTTCTATATCTACAAGTCAAAGTTACCAATATAGGGGAAAAAGTTAATATCACCTTCAACATGGTCTAGCAAAGGTATTGTGCGAGGATACTTCTCATCAAATGCATTGATCTTGCATATATTTAACCTCGGCCTTGTCTTCTTAGCCTTAGGTCCTTGTCTAGGTAAAATTTATGAATAATTGCAAATACACCTTTTATATTATATTTAAACATTTAAGATATATATATTTTTGGTAATTTAGTGTCTTATCTTTAAATTTTGGCAAATCTTTATTTTTACTTTCAGGTATGTGCAATTCGATGTCTCTATTAAATAATATTTGACGAACTTTAATCTTAATGATAATATAATGATAGATACTTGGCTAAAAATTGTCAAAATCTAGAAATACGGCACTAAACTATCAAAATTACAAAAAATTGAAAATAAATGCACTTAAGCTACCATTCTTCTATCATTGAAATAGACGTGTGAAATATTTTTTAGGAGAGACACTAAATTGCATATATTTTGAAAGTATAAGCATTAATTTGCTAAAATCTAAAGAGAAGATATTAAATTGTCAAGCATTGAAAGTACAAGCAATTGACCTGCCATTATCCAAAACTAATGCCTAGGTTAAATTCCACTAATGTGTAGTTCTATCCGCTCCTTAGTCTTCATGGGTCTATAGTTGCCTCTAAATTAAGGACTTCCTAATCACTTTATCGATCTTAACATATTGCTCTCAAGGAGCTACACCACAAATCACACACACACACAATCTCTGACGCAATGAATAAGCAAAGACTAAAATAAAAGGAAACTCAACAATTAGTCCTCAAGGAAATTCGCTCAAAATCTAGAAGATAGCAATTTTATCAATGATCTGAGAATGTGTAAAAGGAACATAATAAAGATAGTATTTTTAAATAAAACCTTAATCCATAACAATAATAAAATTAAAATACTAATTAAACTTCGAAACCCGATATGGGCCTTTAAAAGATGTTTTTTGGGCTCGAAACGGGTGTTACAAGGTATTAAAAGTTATGCCCCTTGAAAGCTCAAAACGCCATTTTAGCCGTTTATTTGATTTCTTCTTATCAGAACGGCACATATATTCATTTGCAATCTGCTCCACATCAATCTCACAAGAGTTGACTTTACAAGAGGTTTCCTATCATATGAGGCACAATTCAATCACTTAAACTAATCTAAAGTACCTTATAATAAGTTATTTGTAACTAAAGTTGATGGAAATATTCAACACTTTTTAAATGCAAATAGAGTATAAAACACAAATTCGAATGGGAGAGTTATAGAGGTGATATAATAGCACATAATATGCTTAACTAACTCTCCAAATCTAAGGTCCTTTAATTATAACTTCTCCGAATACCTAGTTGTTGGACACAAAATTCTCTCTCTTTGGTTCTAGCACTATATGCTCCAACAACTAGTTTTTTCACCTCGCATCTGGATACCATAAGCTACCATTTAGACAACTATGCAAAACAAGCACATATAGTTATGAACCTTCCTAGCACTTGGACGCTGGGTGCTAGCCAGTTAAAACATGATAAAAAACTTTCTGATTATATGAAAAATTCCAAGCATCCAGATCCCATCCCTTGGTATATGAACACTAGCCACAGTTTACAAATCAAATATTAATTGTCTTTGTAATTTTTTTATCATAATTTTATTTGTATGTGATCTATATCATGAGTCTAAAAATTTCCCTTTCTTTTAATTGGATTCATATTAAGCCCGACCCATTTAACATGGATACTCGACACAATCAAAGAAAAATTTTAAAAAATCCATATAAATATTTAATTTTAAAACTTTAAAGCTACCACCAACATAAGTTGGAAAAATAATAAAATTAGGGTCAACTAAGCCAGCCAATCCTAATTTAGCTATTAGTCCATAGGCTTTTCTAAAAATCATTTTTTAGAAAAACATTTAACGAAAGATATAAACTCAAGCTAGCCTCTTAAACCTAAAAAGGATACCACTGATGGGCTTTTAAAATTTTACGAGCCTTAATTAAAATATTCATTTTATTCGTAATAGTTAATAATCATAATAGGGTGAAATTACTTGAAACTCACTAACATCCTAAAAAGCATTAAATATTTATAATTAGTCAAAATAAATGAATAAATTCCCGTAAAAGCATAAAAGTAGATAAAAGTTAGTAAAGACTAATAGAGAATAATAAATAATATATGAAATATTTAAAAAATGTAGAAAATACAATAATGTCAAAAAATATTTTTTTACATTTTTATCGTTGCCCCATAGGTGCTTAGTATCTGCTATACTAGAATCAAATTTTTGTCATTGGTTTTTTTTTTTTTAGAACTTTAGTTTGTTGGATGGATTTTAATATCCAAAAATTATTAGATTTATATTTTTTATCAAATTCGATTTTATTTATGAAAAAGTCTTAGGATACCTAATTTAAGGTCCAATTTATTATCCTAAGACTTTTTCATAAATAAAATCGAATTATATATATATATATATATATATAAACTCTAATGCAAAGCCCTAACTTTGAAAATATCAATTAATGCAATTTTCATTTTTGAAAACAAATCTACGTGACAAAAGGCCTTTCATGCAACATAATTCTAATATGTAGTATAGTGGTGTTGTGAGTTCTTTATAACATTTAATCCATGTGTTATGATCAGATATGACAAAACAATGGCAGTAAATGAAAAATGAAGCAATAAAATAAAGAATACATAGGATTTTCATGTGGAAAACCTAAATTGGAAAAAACCACAGGCAAAGCAGGAGAAATCCACTATAATTGAAGTTGGAATACAAGATTGAGAGAGTCAACTCAAATATGATCAAAACTCTCTAAAGCTTTCAATCCATTTTTTTTTTGGTATATAAAAAACCCTAACTAAAACAACATATATCGGTTGACGGCTATTATTTGGAAAGACTATGTAACTGACAGGAAATTATTTTAAGAAATGTCCTTTTAATGAAAAAGTAACCCCCTATTTATTAAAGAAATGTCTATTAGACATTAAAGGACATTAAAGGGGGCGTTACTGTGGAAAGCTAAGAGACTTGTAACTTCCCATCAAAGTCCATAGTTTAGGTGAATTGTTTATCATACTTTTCATCAATCTCCACCTTGCCACAAAATTCAAAATCAAATAATAGAAACTCCAATCTTCAACTTTAAAACCAAACATTCTCCACCTTTTCCACAAAACCCTTAAAGGGTGTCAATCAGCAACGAACATTAACCAAGTCCAAGCAATGCTCAAACTTGGCTACAGGATGGGCCTTTGTCAACATATCTGCAGGGTTATCTTCAGTACAAATTTTACTCATAGTAATATCACTACGAGCAATAATATCACGAACAAAGTGATACTTAACATCAATGTGCTTCATCCTCTCATGAAACATCTGATCTTTGGTGAGGTAGATTGCACTTTGACTGTCACAATTGACTGATATAGTCTTCAAATCATCACTAAGTTCTCCAGACAATCCCTACAACCAAATAGCTTCCTTAAAAGCGTCTGTGACGGCCATGTATTCAGCTTCAATAGTGGATAGTGCTACTATAGCTTGCAGTGTAGCTTTCCAACTGATAGCTCAACCACCAAGGGTAAAAATATACCCAATGAGAGATTTTCTTTTGTTTAAATCTCCAGCGAAATCAGAATCAACAAAACTAATAAGTCCATCTCTAGCTCTACTAAATTGTAGACAAACATTGGTAGTGCCACTCAAATACCTGAAAATCCACTGAACTGCCTTCCAATGTTCCTTGCCAGAATTTGCCATATACTTGTTAACAACATTCACAGCATGAGGCAAATCTGGGGGTGTACAGACCATGGTATACATGAGAGATCCTACAGCACTAGAATACGGAACCTTTGACATATGATATTTCTTCACTTGACTTTGGAGATAAAGCAGACGAAAGTCTAAAATGGGCTGCTAAAGGTGTACTGATAGGCCTAGTACTCATCATATTAAACCTGGAAAGTATCTTCTCAAAGTACCTCTTTTGACTCAGATACAGCGTATCTTCTTTTCTATTTCTTATAATCTCCATCCCGAGTATCTTCTTTGCTCTCCTAAGTCTTTCATTTGAAACTCCCTGCTTAACTAAAGTTTAACTTTCTCAATCTCTCCTCTATCATGTGCTGCTATCAACATATCATCAACGTACAAGAGTAGATAAACAAAAGATTCATCTTCACATTTCTTAAAATATATACAACTGTTAAAATTACTTCTTCTAAAATCATGAGAAGTCATGAATGAATCAAACCTCTTGTACCATTTTCTTGGCGATTGCTTCAAGCCATATAAAGATTTCTTCAACATGCACACATGATTCTCTTTTCCTGATACCATAAAGCCTTCAGGCTATTGCATGTAAATTATTTCATCAAGCACTCCATATAGGAATGCAGTCTTCACATCTAACTATTCCAGCTCAAGATCATGTAAGGCTACAATACCCAGCAATGCTCTAATTGAACTGTGTTTTACAATAGGAGAAAACACTATCAATAAAATCAATACTTTTTATCTCACTATAGCCCTTTGCAACAAGTCTTGCATTGTACCTCGGTTCTTCAATGGCTATTGTTCCTTCTTTCTTCTTATAAACCCATTTGCATCAAACAGTCTTCTTCCTTTTATGAAGCTTCACTAAATCCCAAGTTCCATTCTTTTGAAGGGATTTCATTTCTCCTGCATTGCAATCATCCACTTACCAGAATGATCGCAGTTCACTGCTTCTGAATAAGTAAATAGTTCCAAATTTGAATTAATATCTTTTGCAACATTAAAAGCATATGTAACAAGATCTGCCTCTGCATATCTCTAAGGAAGTCTAACTTTTCTTCTAGGTCTTTCTTTAGCAATGGAATACTGTCCCTGTGGTGGTGTAGAGACAGAACTACCCTGTGATTGAAATCTAGTATGAGAAGTAGTCTTTGAAGTAGCTCCCGATTCAATCTGAAACTCCACTTATGTAGATGATTTCTACTGAACTTCATCAGATGAAGTATTTGAAGACAAGTCAGATAACATCACTTTCTCATCGAAAATCACATCTCTGCTAATAACAACCTTCTTAAAATCAAAGTACCATAAATTATATCCCTTGACACCAGGTTAAAAACCAAGGAATATATATTTCAAAGACCTAGGCTCAAGCTTTCCATTGTTTACATGAGCATATGCAGGACAACAAAAAATTCTCAACTCTGAATAATTAGCAGGAGTGCCAAACCATACCTCTAGTGGAGTCTTCTTCTCAATGGCTGTTGATGGAGAATTGTTTATCAAATAACATGCTGTAGAAGCAGCTTTTGCTTAGAATGACTATGGTAATTTAACATTTGAAAGCATACACCTGACCTTCTCCATAATGGTTCTGTTTATCCGTTCTGTTATCCTATTTTATTGAAGTATTCCAGGAACTATTAGATGTATCAAAATTCCCTCTAACTTACATAAAACATTAAAATCATTAGAACAAAACTCAAGACCATTATTAGTGCGAAGACACTTTACCTGTTTTCCAGTTTGTTTTTCAATCATTGTCTTCCACTCCTTAAATGTGGGTAGCACATCATTCTTTTGCTTCAAAAAAAATACCCAATCTTTTCTAGAGAAGTCATCTATAGTAGTCATCATATAAACAGCACCTCCCGCTAGATGGCACTTTAGACGGTTCCCAAAGATTAGAATGAATGTACTCTAAAATACTCTTTGTATTATGAGTACCTATGATGAATCTGACTCTTTTTTGCTTTCCAAACACACAGTGTTCACAAAATTTCATCTTACTGATGCTTTGCCCATTAAGAAGGCCTCTTCTACTCAACTCAGCCATCCCGGCTTCACTCATATGCCCTAAACACTTATGCTAAATTCTAGTAGAATCTTCATCTAATAAAGATGAAGAAGTAACGACAGCATCACTTAACATTTGAACCCTGCAAAACATACAAGTTAGCGGTTTGTCTCTGTCCTTTCATCACCATCAAAGATCCTTTATTGATTTTCAAAACTCCACCTTCACCTGTGTATTTATACCCTTTAGAATCAAAAGTGCTAGGAGAAATCAAATTTCTCTTCAAGTCAAGAACATATCTCACATCTCCTAATATCCTGACTATACCATCAAATATTTTAACCTATATTGTACCAATGCTTGCAACCTTGCAAGAAGCATTATTTCTTAACAAAACAACACCCTTAGATACCTTTTCATATGTTGAAAACCAGTCCCTATTGGGACATATATGAAAAGTACAACCAAAATCTAAGATCCACTCCTGGTTGATCTGTGGATCATTAGAAGCAACAAGAAGATCTCTACTACTTTGGTCTTCAACAACATCAGCTTCACCAAACTTTTCTAGTTGTTCCCCTTTTGATTATCAGCATCTCTCTTATTCTTGTTCTGTAATTTGTAATACTCAAACTTTATGTGTCCCTTCTTCTTACAGTACCTGCAAACTTATCCCTATTTAAAAACTTTGATCTTCCTCTTCAATTACTACAAGAATTGCGATCTTAACTCCTACCACGAGTAATTAGGCCCTTAACTTTAGGCTCCGATCCTATAACAAGATGTTTCATCTTCTCAAAAGAAGCCAACGCATCATAAACCTCTTCCATGCTAAGAGTATAATGGCTATACATTATTGTATCTCTTAAATTTGAATATGAATGAGGTAATAAACACAACAAAATTAAAGCCAAATCTTCCTCATCATACTTAACCTCCATAGATTCCAGATCTAATACAATCTCCTTAAAGGTGGTTAGATGATCTTCTAAAGACCCGCCTTCTGTCAAGCGATATGAGTATAATCACTGCTTTTGATGCAATTTGCTAGTTAGACTCTTTGTCATACATAATTGCTCTAATTTCAACCACAATCCAACATCAGTCTTCTCCTTTAACACATCCTGTAAAATCTGATTTGACATATGAAGATGAATTTGAGAAAGTGCTTTTCAATCTTTACGTTGTTTTTCTTTCTGTGACCATGACGCATACATCCCATCAAACCCTAGCAAAGCATCATCCAAATTCATCTATGCGAAAACCGCTCACATCTTGACTTGCCATTAAGCAAATCTTGTGCTCCGATTCAATAAAGGAATATCATACTTGACGGTTGCCATTGTAGAGAAAACAAAATCAAACATTTGGCTCTAATACCACTTATTATGATCGGATATGACAAAACAATGGTAATAAACGAAAAATAAAGCAATAAAATACAAAACACACAAGATTTTTACGTGGAAAACCCAAATTGGGAAAAACCATTGGTAGAGGAGGAGAAATCCACTATAATTAAAGTTAGAGTACAAGGTTGAGAAAGTACAACTCAAATATGATAAAACTCTCTAAAGCTCTGAATCCATTTTTTTTTTTTTTATGTATATAAAAATCCTAACTGAAACAACATATATATATATATATGTATATGTGTATGTGTGTGTGTAATAGGCTGTGGGAAAGGTTGATAGCTCTTATTTGGAATGCAAAGAATATGTAACTGACAGGACATTATTTTAAGAAATGTCATTGTAATGAAAAAGTAACCTCTTGAACATTAAAATGGGCGTTACTTTGGAAGGCTAAGAGACTTGTAACTTCTCATCAAAACCGAAAACTTAGGAGAATTTTTTGTCATATTTTTCAACACTATGAATGCATCTAACTGTATATTGGTAATCACCAACATTAAAATATTCATCCTGCCATGTAAATCCGTCAGTAATCACATCAATAAACTAAAATTCAATGATCATGTTTGAGCCAAGAAATGCGTGTCCAGGCAAGTAAGACCCATATGTTAAATTAATAAATAAAAAGTCAAACCTACCGAAACCTCAAAACAAATTATTAACCCATCTAAAAGCCATCCATAACACGTCTGGTCTATGAAAGAAGCTTAAGTCCAAAGCATCAGATGCATGCCGGCGGCGCAAGCCGTGGAGTCGGATCTCAGAGCTGGTTCAAGTTGGTATTCAAATTCATAATACAGCGCATATACATGGTGACTGAGTTGATCGAGGCGGAGGATTGGATTTGACATGTGAATCCTCCATTTTTTGTTCCTCCGTGACGGGTGGTTGCGGTCGTGATGGGTTTCAGGAACAGAAATGGGGAGTGGTTCGTGAGTTGCTCGTCGGTGTTTGGTCGCGGAGTGGTGGAGATGCGCTCGGTGGATGTGTAAATGGTGATTTGTCCACGGTGAGGTCGTGGGTTTATGGCTGGGTTCAAATGGTGGTGGCTCTGGGCAGTTTGGTGTTTCGGTATGGGTTCTGGTTGATGGTTGTTTTGTGGGCTACGGTGATTGTTGCGAGCCGCGGTGAATATGGTTTTAATGAATGGAGTTACTGGCGTCTCGCGATGCTCTAGAGATAGAGAGGGTAGAGAGAGAAAGTAAGCTAGAGAGAGAAAGGCTGAAGGAAGAAGATGAAATTCGTCTTTTTCGAGAGAGTAATTGTGGAGGAGGATGAAGATGGAGTCCTTTTCTCCAGTGTGTCAGGTCGGTGTAGAATATGATGTTGGGAAGATAAACCCACGGAAGAAAACTTTGATAACCATCCAAACAAACTTAGATTTTTCCTTTAAATCTTTAATCCCCCTTCTGTTAAGTATCAATGTAAATTCATATTCTGTAGTGCATCCCATTACGCATGTTATATCATATTTTCAACGAAATCCTAATTTGGCTAAATTACGAATTTAAATTCAATTTTTCACCGAACTTTTAACTAATTAGATTGAAGTCTCAATAAAAAAGCTTATACAAATATATGTATATACTTTTTTCTTTAAACTTTTTAGCATTTATTTCTTAACAAATATTTTAGAAGGTACCATATAGACAAAACAAAAATGGAAAAAACGGATGCCAAACTTAGAAGTTCTTGGAAAAAAAACAATTTACGTACCTTTGGGAAAAAAGCGATATGATCAAACCCCATATTGATATGCCACTCGTACGTACTTTTGCATATTGTTGAGGTGGGGCTGAAGGGCTTCTTGTCGCAAGAGGATGGCCCTTGCTTATGGTCTTGCACGATTCAATTTTTATGCCAAAGCGTGAGGGCAAGTGCCATCTCTCCTTGCGACAAGATCCCTCAAACCCCCTTGTCATTAATATCGATTCCTTCCATGTTTCTTATCTGAGGTTAGTGTCTATCCTTTTATTTATAGAAAATCTCTCTCTCTCCCCCGGTAATGTGAGTAATTTCATGTGAATTGCGAAGGAATTTACTGGTAATCATAAACGAGAGGGATTTACAAGCCAAGGAAGTTGCTGCAAATGTTCTAATGTTTGAACGTGTAAATGGTGTCAAATTTCTGCTGAATATACTTAAGCCACAAGATAACGACTGGAATTATCTTATGGGAATGCGCTCATGGCCCATGGTCGAGGAAAGGGAAAAAAAAAAAAAATATTTTTAAAAATAATTACCAAAATAACAATGAGGCAAAAATAATCCCAAGTTTAAAATATATAAGAGTTAATAAGTGGTTAAACCCGTCTCTTCAAGAGACGAAATTGGCTAGAAATTAAAAAAAAAAAATTAATGACTTGAATAAATATATAAAAAAAAAGATGGCACATTGTTTAAATGTGATGTCGTTATTTTAGTGGTACTCTATATAAACCAATTAAATATATTTTATAATTATATCTAATCAATAGGTTGTTATCAATGACACATTAATTATACTTAGAGCTAATATGCTCCACATCAATCTCACAAGAGTTGACTTTATAAGAGGTTTATATCATATGAGGCACACTTCAATCACTCAAACTAATCTAAAATAGCTTATAATAAGTTATTTGCAACTAAAGTTGATGGAACTACTCAACACTTTTTATATGCAAATAGAGTATAAAGACAAATTCAGATGGGAGAGTGATAGAGGTGATTTAATAGCAAATAATATGCTTAACTAACTACAAATTTAAGGTTCTCAACTTATAACTTCTTTGAAAACCAAGTTGTTGCACACAAAATTCTTCCTCTTTGGTTCCAGCACTATATGCTCCAATAACCAGTTTTTTTCACCTTGCGTGTTGATACCACAAGCTACCATTTAGATGACATCTGCAAAATAAAGTACATACGGTTATGAACATGGCTAGCACTTGGACGCCAAGTGCTCCATTATAACATGATAAAAACTTTCCAATTATATGAAAAATTCCAAGCATCTGGATCCCAACCCCTAGTATATGAACGCTAGCTGCAGTTCACAAATCAATTATTAATTGTCTTTTTAAGTTTTTTTATCATTATTTTATTTATATTTTATCTGTATTGTGAGCTTGAAAATTTTCCTTTCTTTTAATTGGATCCATGTTAAGCCTGACTTACTTAACATGGATAATCGACACAATTAAAAAGTATTTAATTTTAATTAGAGCCAGTTGGGCTGACCAACTCTAATTTAGCTATTGGTACATGAAAAATAATTTTTTTAGAAAAAAATTTAACTAAAAAATATGGACTTGGGCTAGCCTATTACACTTAAAAAGATACCACTTATGTGTTTTTGAAATTTTACGAGCCTTAATTAAGATATTAATTTTATTCATAATAGTCATAAAAGCATGGAATTACCTTAAATTCGCTGACATCCTAAAAAACCTAAAATATTTATAATTAGTCAAAATAAATGAATAAATTCCCATAAAGCACAAAAAAGATAAAATTAGTAAAGACTAATAGAGGATAATAATTAATATTAAATAATATATGAAATTTGCTAAAAGTGCATAAAATACAATAATGTCAAAAAATATTTTTTTTACATTTTTATGGTTGCCACATAGATGCCTATATATCTGCTATGTTCGAATCAAACCCTCGTAGTTCGTTTTTTTTAGAACTTTAGTTTGTTGGATTGATTTTAATATATTAAAAAAAATTTCAGCTTTACATTTTTTTTATCAAATTCCATTTTATTTATGAAAAAGTATTAGGATACCTAATTTAAGGTCCATTTTTTTTTTTTAAACTCTAAGGCAAACCTTAACTTTGAAAATATCAATTAATGCAATTTTCAATTTTGAAAACATATCTACTTGACAAAAGGCCTTTCGTGCGACGTAATTATAATATGCAGTATAGTGGTTTTGTGAGTTCTTTATAACATTTAATCTATGAATGCATGTAACATTTAACAGTATAATGGTAATCACCAACATTAAAATATTCATCTTGCAATGAAAATACGTCAGTAATCACATGAACAAACAAAAAATTCAATGATCAGGTTTGAGCCAAGAAATGCGTGTCCCGGCAAGTAAGACCCATATGTTAAATTGATAAATAATAAGTCAAACCTACCGAAACCTCAAAACAAATTATTAACCCATCTAAAAGCCATCCATAACACATCTGGTCTATGAAAGAAGATTAAGTCCAAAGCGTCAGATGCATGTCGGCGTCGCAAGCCATCGATTCGGATCTCAGAGCTGGTTCAAATTGGTATTCAAATTCATAATACAGCACATGTACATGGTGACTGAGTTGATCGAGACGGAGGACTGGATTTGACATGCGAATCCTCCATTTTTTGTTCCTCCGTGACGGGTGGTTGCGGTCGTGATGGGTTTCAGGAACAGAAATGGGGGAGTGGGTTCGTGACTTGCTCGTCGATGTTTGGTCACGGAGTGGTGGAGATGGGCTTGGTGGATGTTTATATGGTGGTTTGTCCATGGTTGGGTCTTGGGTTTATGGCTGGGTTCAAATGGTGGTGGCTCTGGGCAGTTTGGTGTTTCGTTGTGGGTGCTGTTTGATGGCTGTTTTCTGGGCTACGGTGATTGTTGCGAGCCGCGGTGAATATGGTTTTAATGAATGGAGTTACTGGCGTCTCGCGATGCTCTAGAGATAGAGAGGGTAGAGAGAGAAAGTAAGCTAGAGAGAGAAAGGGTGAAGGAAGAAGATGAAATTCGTCTTTTTCGAGAGAGTAATTGTGGAGGAGGATGAAGATGGAGTCCTTCTTTTCTCCAGTGTGTCAGGTCGGTGTAGAATATGATGTTGGGAAGATAATCCCACGGAAGAAAACTTTGATAACCATCCAAACAAACTTAGATATTTCCTTCAAATCTTTAATCCCCCTTCTGTTAAGCATCAATGTAAATCCATATATAATCATGATCTATGGATGATATTTTTTAAAGATTTACATAAAAAATCAATATAATGAGATAAGGTTTGATTGGATTTGGCTAATGTTCACCATCTCTCTCTTCCTGCTTTTTGGCATCTCTGTTTGGAAGCAAGAGGAGATGATCATGTGATCATCACATGACATCTCATGTTCCCCACTTGCATAAAGCTTTCTTTGGAACCAAAATGACCAATTTTTAATGAAATTCTAATTTGGTTAAGTTACGAATTTAAATTCAATTTTTCACCGAACTTTTAACTAATCAGATTGAAGTCAATAAAAGGGGCTTGGTTCAAAAGACTTGGTTTTAAATGAAATCTATCCTAAACTCGATTTTAACCAAAATGGATATGGGTAATGAGATCTCAATTAAGCTCTTGTGACATCTAAAAATAATATTGACTCGATCCATTTTTACTAGTCTAATTATTTCTTTTCATTTTTTAAAGATTTTCTCAATTTTCTTTTTTTTTTTTTGGATTTTCCTTATTTTAATTTTTTTAATTTTTTGTTTAAACCTGGCAAAGATGTTAAATTGACTAAGGCAAAAATAGTGTCTATATGTATCTATATTCTATTTGATTTTTTTCTATTTAAAAATATGATATTTCTATATGTTATTTTCATTCTATGTCACAATGAATGAAAATTGGGCTGTGAAATTTATGTACTTTTAATAGAAAAGGTTTTAAAAATATAATTTATATATTGAAAAAAAAATTCTAATAGGTATTTTTTTAATAAAAATAAATAAAATAAGTGGTAGATACCTCCAACTATATATTTAATTTTAAGAAAGCTTATACAAATATATGTATGTACTTTTTTCTTTAACTTTTTAGCATTTATTTCTTAACAAATATTTTAGAATGTACCATATAGACAAAACAAAAATGGAAAAAACGGATGCCAAACTTAGAAGTTCTTGGAAAAAAACAATTTACGTACCTTTGGGAAAAAAGCGATATGATCAAACCCCGTATTGATATGCCACTCGTACGTACTTTTGCATATTGTTGAGGTGGGGCTGAAGGGCTTCTTGTCGCAAGAGGATGGCCCTTGCTTATGCTCATGAAGGGTTCAATTTTTATGCCTAAGCATGAAGGCAAGTGCCATCTCTTCTTGCGACAAGATCCCTCAAACCCCCTTTTTATTATTATCGATTCCTTCCATGTTTCTTATCTGAGGTTAGTTTCTATCCTTCTATTTATAGAAAATCTTTCTCTCCGTCTTCCCGGTAATGTGAGTAATTTCATGTAAATTGCGACGGAATTTACTGGTAATCATAAACGAGAGGGATTTGCAAGCCAAGGAAGCTGCTGCAAAAGTTCTAATGTTTGAACGTGTAAATGGTGTCAAATTTCTGCTGAATATACTTAAGCCACAAGATAACTACTGGAATTATTGTCTGAGAATACGTCAATGGCCCATGTCGAGGAAAGGAAAAAAAAAAATAATATTTTTAAAAATAATTATTAAAATGCCAATGAGGCAAAAATAATCGTAAGTTTAGACAATATATGAATTAATAAGTAGTTAAACCTGTCTCATCAATAGACAAGATTGGCTAGAAATTAAAAAAAAAATTAATGACCTAAATAAATATAAAAAAATTAAAAATAAGTGGCACATTGTTTAGAAATAAAATCGCTCTTGTACTATATATAAACGAAATAAATATATTTTATAATTATATCTATTCAATGGGTTGATATCCATGATAAATTCAATTATGCTTGGACCCATTAATTTCAAATAAGGTATGACTGACCCGATTTTCAACTCCTCCCCACTTGCCCGACACGTCCTCGTCAGAAGAAAAATGCCATGCATAGTATTTAATGTTACATATATATCTATTAAAATGTTTATAATCGATCCAATATACTTTATAATTGGATGATTATTACATACACTTATTGATATATTTACATGTCAACTCTTTTTTTTTTTTTTAATATTTAAGTTGCAATATGATATATCACTTTTAGTAAAACCTTTCTCAAAATATATAGATTTATTGATACAAATATACATGTGTATCAATAGATAGTGAGCAGCTATCAATAGTCTTTGGTATATAAAATAATAATTTATATATTTATGAAAACATCATATATCTAAAAATTATCTGTACTTGTCCCTTATTAATTAATTTACATAGTATGTTAATATAGATAAGGCCTTTCTCAATGTTCAAGTATAAGGAGAAGTCTCATAGGGCTTAGGGCACTTATATAAATCAAGAGCTTGTCATGGGAATCAAAGTGCAATTTAGACTCAAAATTTGCCGTGTTTATCTGTATTTTTTAGGTTCAAAGAAAAATTAAAATATGAAAAATTTAAATAAAAACTAGGCAACCTCAAACTTGAATCTTAAACTCAATAAAAAGGATATTGAATATCAAATTGCTTATTTAAATAAGTCGAACACAAGTCTAAATAAAAAGATTGATTTGAGCTTAATAATTTTTTATTTGATTGTCTCGGTTTATCAAAAGCACCAATCCTTAATAGAGATCTCTCTACCCAGCCATGAGCCATATGCTCAAATCTATTGAAGTTGTGTAGTGAAGAAAATGGTCCTTTAGACAAAATCCAAGTTACTGTTGTTGAAAGGAAACTTCGCCAACTTTAATCATATGCAGAAGATATATTGACCGTGAAATAAAAAACTTCGCAAGCTGCCTGACCTAGAGGATCAAGACACAGCTGCTCAACAAACGCTACGTTCTTTCTAAGTTTTTTCCAGGAATTCCTCCCGTAAAACAAATCCACGGTGTGTAATTGCTTTTTAAACTCGCTTTACAAACTTCTTTATTTTTAGCAAAAGTTATGATATTTGAAACTTATAGTGGGTGCTAATCGCGGAAAATATCTAATAGAAGTAATATTTTTTGTTTTTTTCAAGTTGACTGTTTGTTTGATCTTTTTCTAACAATTGTGTTATCATATTTCTATCATTTTTAAACAGATATTAATCAAAAAATAGATATTATTAGTTGTAAAAGATCAAACTAATCAAATACAGATAAGATATATATATATATATATGAAAACCAGATCATCCAAAAGCATCATAAACTATTTGTTTTCCGTATTAATTATTGGTCTGTCTTTCTCATGACTTAAGTATTAACGTTAACCTCATTCATTTTGTGAGGGACCGATACATATATACATATATATATATATATATATATCTATTGGTTACATGTGCCCTGCCCTATCGAATCTGTTTATTAGATATAATTTATTAATAAGAATAATTCATGTTTTGTTTTTCGGCTAATCTTATTATACGTGTCAAAAGGTTACGAAGGTAGGGGGAAGTGAATATCACGGATCACCGTCAACTTGGGCAAGTAAAGGAATTATTTGCGATGATACTCCCCATCCATCAAATGAACGGATTCTACATCCGCGAAAATTGTTATAAATTTCATGTGGGAATTCATTCGTCTTAAACCTCTGCTTGTCTCAGCATTAGGTTCTAGTCTTGGTCAATTTTATTGGAAATTGTAAATACATCTTTTTATGTTATTGGTTAGATCCGGTTAAGAGTATTAAATATCTAAAATATAACCTTACCTCATCTTATCTTTTGAAAACAGATAAATAAATCGAACCACTTTTAGAACCCTAAAAAGGATTTAGCGGTGGTTTTTAAGCTATCTAATTTGTACACATTCAAAATTAGAAGACGAATAGACATTTGATTTAGTAATATATTTGTAAGTTGTCCCATTTTAGTATGAAAAAAGTTACCATGGTGTTAAATATATTTTATGAATTGATCAGTAATGTATAAATATTAGCAAGATTTTGATGTATATTTAATTTTCAAAAATATACCCATTATAGTTGTATGGAAAAATCACATTGATATTTACCCATTATTTAACTAAACATAAGATGATATTAGTTCTAATAGATTATTTTTCCTTTTGATGTTGTCATTATATCGAGGTGGTTGTCCATTGTTCATTCCATGTTTAGTTAAAGCAAGGTAATGGTTCCCAAGACCTACATAAACCATATATGAATGGTTAAAAAAGTATATGAATTATTATGATGATGCAACGAATAGTGTAAAAGATAAGATCAATTAATGATTAATCCTAGAAACTAAAACAAAATTAAGAAAAATTCTCCACTCAAGGGATTCTGAATTATTATTATGTGATAAAAAGTGTTTTGAAACAAAAAGAGAATGATTATATATCGTCTTTAAAAGAACTCTAAGTGTTCAAAATACAAAAATTCTAACTAAAAACTTAAAAGTCTGTTTTGATGCGCTAAATGAAGGTTTTTGAGCCTAAAAACTATTATAAGTACAATAATTGTAGATCTTTAAAAGAGCTTTACATGCTTATAATAATAAAGAAATGAAGTTGTATGCTAAAAGTTATAGCTTTTGGAATATTGGCTATGCATTTTCTTTCTTCTCACGCTTTTTGAATTTGTCTAATTTATCTAGAAACTGGTCCACAATCTGCTCTACAACAATTAATCAATTAACAAACAGAATTTTACAAAAGATTCAGCTTTTAAGTCATATTTTTTAATCATAGAACTTCTCCATGTAAATAAATTGAAATTAAAAGTCAGCTGTCGAGTTGCTGCGATTGCAGATAGATGATGTTCTTTTTACATCCAAATTGATAAATAACCTTCCTGATATATTGACAATAATTTGTATTCAACAAAGAGATATATATTTGCTATATATCTCCATATGATTGCTAAGCAACATAAGTTATATGTTTTTATATTAAATGGTCCATATCCATCAAACAATAGGTACGTTAACATGATTTAAAATGATGCATTACAGTTAGGTTAAGTCATTTTGAGCTGCTAGCTCATTTTGACAAAGGATGATCACAACCCATTATTGTGTTGTAGGGAATGTTAAGATGATTTGGCTTTATTTCTTATGGGTATTTTTGTGATTTTAGACATATATTATATAATGTGATATCTTTTTGGGGTTTGATGTAACACTAGCGCTTTAGAATTTGTCATGGTGACAGTTGTCACGCACCACCAAATGGACGAAATTTTGCTGTCTTCTACCACTGTCCCGAGGCTGTATCATCCACTTAGATTTGGACACGTGGTGCTTATATGTTAGAAAGGATGGTTACTGTTTCTACGTGTTGTTCGTTTAACCAAGATATAATTTTTTTCCTTAAAAAGTTATGTTTTCTACAATAATTTTAATCATGATTTATTTTTTACGGTTCCTTTTTTTTTTTTTAATACACAACTTATGAAAAAAAACATTGCGTTAATTAATTAAATCGAAAATATGATGAATTTTTTTAAAAAAAAGACATTTAAAAAATTATAGTATACTCTTGTTATATATCCTAATTTCATCATGCAATATGTTGATAGATATAAGATATTGCTTTTTCTTGCATTCATCATTCCTTTTTTAGGATATGATTTTGTTATCCATTCATTACAATTGATTTTTCTAAAGATACTAAGTTTTCTTTTTCTTTTTTTTTAAAGTGTTTAATCAAGCTTGCTAAAAATATAAGTTTTAAGAAATGTGTGAAATTAAAAAATAATTTTTAAAGAAAGTTTGAAACTGCCATATATGGAAAATGGAGAGAGGAGAACTAAATATATTTTCCCAACTTTGACCTTAAATGCTTTTACTTGGATTACTGTAAAATTATTTTTAAATTGTTTTACTCAAGATAATTAAAGAATTAAATAGTAATTAAATTAATATAATTTATATTTCATTTTTAGAGTCCAAATTGAGGGAGTTTTTGCTAAATCTAATAGATTTAGATATTTAATTCAATAGTATTCCGTGTGTAATATTTGATCAGCATTTAACAAGTTACTTAAGATATAGCTTGTTATAAATGTGTATATATATGTAGATATCATATTTTAGTTATTTATATATTTCTATTTTAGTTATACACTAATTATAAATATAAATATACAAATTCCAGGAGAATGGAAGGAAAACAAAAACGAATAAAAAAGGAATGAACAACACGTAGAAACAGTAACTATCCTTTCTAACATATAAGCACCACGTGTCCAAATCTAAGTGGATGGTAACAGCCTGGAGACAACGGGTAGGAGACAGCAAAATTTCTCCTAAACCACCACCCAAGACAGCACCGTCACTACCATCGGCCGCCATCGTCATATTCACCCCGAACTAACACCACCCCGCTTTCCGATTTGGCATTCTTGATGTGTTCCAAGGCTGCGGTGAACACAGTTGTATCCATTTTCATGTACTAACTTTCTCTTGTGATATGATGAAGACGAGACATGAAATCTAGTCGTCAGATGTTTGCAATATCAAATGACTGAAAAACAAATCGATGGCTGTATAATATTATTAATGACGATAGCAATTTTGGTAGAATGCTCACGTTAAAATATTCTAGTTTTTTATTTGGTTCTAAGGTTAATGAACAACCTTGAATTTTAATTATTTTTCCTCCAATTCATCTCCGAAAATGCAACGCGTTGAGACGTTTAGGGTTAGGAATGGTTGCAATTTGGCGCTGGTGTTAGTTTGATATGCTCCGATTTCAAATTGGTGTCAGATTGGATTGAATTGAAGGAGAGTAGTGATTGGTTTGTTGATAGTTTTGTGAATTTGCCCAATTTGGTGTCTCTAGGACATTTGGTTTTAGGTTCGGGAATGATTGGATGGATGATAGTTAACAATTGGTATTATGCTGCATTTGTGAGTTTAGGGTTCTCGGGTGCTATATATTGGTGTGGCTGCTAATTATTTTATACTGTTTGATTGTCGTACTCTTTTGTTTCCCAGAAAGTAAGAGTTATTTTTCGTAGATTCTACATCTGCTCATATTACTTTAGATTTAGTGCATGTTATGCCTAATTTGGATTTGTACTAAAAAATCCTAGTCATCTGCTGTTACCTTATCATGAGAAGAATATACAAGACTTCTATAGTTTTAGAATGCCTCACAACCATCTACATTTATTTGCCTTAGTCCAATCAGGTAATCCTACTGTCTGCTTTATGGTGGCTTCTCCACAGCCTTAGATTGTTGATTCTTGTGCCACTGATCATATGTCAGGTACACTAAATTGTTTTTCACACATTACTCATTGTTCTACTTTTTCAAATGTGACCCTTGCTAATGGTTCTACTTCACCTATTAGTAGGATTGGTTCTGCATTGCCTCTTCCATCACTTGCTTTGAAGTTTGTTCTATATATACCACAGCTACCTTTTAGTCTATTATCTCTTAGTAAACTCACCACTTCTTTTAATTGTTTCATCTCATTCTTTCCTTAATCCTTTGTGATATAAGATTTGAAAATGGCGAAGACAATTGTTGGAGGACATGAGTCTTGTGGGCTATACTATATGGACTTAGCATTTGGTGCCACTTCATGCTTAATCACAACACCACATCCTATGGAGATGCATTGTCGGTTTGGCCATCCATCCTTAAAGATTTCCGTCTTACGTGTCCCAATTTAGAGTCTTTCCCTGATCTCCATGTTAATCATGTTAGTTAGGCAAATAGAGTCTTGTTTCTTTTAGTCTAAGAGTCAATAAACAAGCTACTGCTCTGTTTCATTTGGTTCATCATGATGTTTGAGGAATTGCATGTGTCAGTTCTCTTCATGGTTTTAGCTACTTTGTCACATTTATAGATGATTATTAAATAATGACATTGTTATATTTAATGAAAAATCGTTCGGAGTCATTTGATGTCTTTTGTACATTTCATTTTGAAATACGAAATTAGTTTGATTCTTCCATTTATGTTTTTCGCACAGATAATGCCAAAGAATACATGTCTAATGTCTTTCAATAATACTTGCAAAAGCATGGTATTATTCATCAAAGTTAAAGTGCTTATACTCCACAACAAAATGGAGTTATTGAGTGTAAGAACCGACATCTTATTGAAATTGTTGGAATGTTACTAATTCACATGAATGTGTTTAAGCATGTTTAGGCTAATGTTGTTCTTACTACATGTTTTCTTATAAATTGAATGTCATCTATAGTATATGGTGAGCTTCCATTACATCTCCTTCTTCCTAACCAATTACTTTTTCCTTTGCCTCCCTGTGTCTTTGGTTGTTTATGTTTTATCTGCCAGTTATCTCCAGGGACTGACAATGTAAAGACCCAACTCTCTAAATCCCGAGATTTAGAGTATCGAGTCCCCAACCACATATAACGTTTTCACATTATATGTAAGGTTGTCCTAAAACTAACAGTTTGTGAAATTTGTTTGATCAAATTTACTAAAACTTTATAAAGAACTTTTAACAAAACAAGATTGCTAATAAAAGCAATTTATACATATATTTACATCATATGTACAATGTTTAGTATCAATACGAGACACAACAAAATTTACAAGTTTTCTTAAAGCAAAAAGAACCCTAGGAGATCTTGAGGTCTTTACATCTTAGGCTTATCTATCAAGCATTTTATACAAAGACTTTTCCTTTAACAAAAGCTCCTAAAAAAATCCAGGGTGTTCGAGTCCTATTCGTCCCACTCATCCATGAATTTCTCAAAGTCTGACCCGCAACCCAAATCATCATAAAACTCGTCTCCGTTACCTGCAAAGCAGCAAAAGTGAGCCAAAGGCCCAGTACATAATAACAAAATACAAGAACAAGTTATCATGCCAAACTTAAATCAAATGGAATGCATCAATAAACAAGTGATTATCTTATTAAGTTTTCTTTTACAAAACAGCAGGAGGGTATTCGAACCTCGGGATCACGCTTTGGGAATTTAGGGATCCTGAGTAACAGTAGCTGCCCAGGGGGTTGATATAAGCAGTCCGAATACTTATATCTCCTATATTTATTTCATAAAGAAAATAGCTTCATTTAGGGTTTAAAAGTCGTTGCCTGACTCTACTTAAACTCAGTCCACAACATGAGCCTAGTTCACAAGTTCCCATAAACTTTGAACTAAACCATGGTATTTCCCCCTAAGTTTAAGTAAACGTTACTCAGATACTATTCCCCCTATCGGCTACCCACTTAACCAAAAAAAATCGCTATTGCATCATAGCGTACCATTGCATCATGGTAAAGTCATTGCATCATGACAGGTTTGCTGCTCCTCAGACCAGATTAAACAGCGTAATAGACATCCAGTTCATCAAAACATTAAGCCGAATCAAATTAAATCAAATTAGGAATGCCTAGTCCTAACAAACATCAAACAAGCTATTGCGTACCTGACCCCGATAGTATATCACTATAGTCACTCGGTGAGGAACTAACCGAAGAACCTTTAACTGAAATAAGAATATCAGAACAATCAATAATTGAATTTAGATTTCATATCCATATATATATATATATATCACAATCCTAGATTAATTATACAAGGGGATTCAATAAACTTTGCATATAGTTTTAATATCTAATTCGTGCATAAAACATGTTTATCTAGCTTATATATTCATTAGGAGATCATATATGTAGTAAAGATTGATGATTGAAGAAGTTTGAATTTGAAAAACTCAAGGGATACGCAGCCTTCCTATGCTAGCGAAATTTGAATGAACGCCAGCAGCGTGGGAAATATACGCCGACGGGATTTCACCCGGCGTTAAATATTTTGATTTTGTTCCAATCCAATACCGCCTATACGCCGACGGCTTTGAAGCCCTAATGGCCAGTGTACATTTTGAAAAATAAACGCTAGCAAAATTTTCTTACAAAAGTCGACAGCGTTCAAAGGGGTTTTAAGAAAATCGATTCTGTTCACTTCCAACACCGCCTCTACGTCGGCGGCGTTGAAATGCTAGATGCCGACCTACATTCAAAAACAGATCCATTCGTAAAGAACTCATTTCTCCTATTTTGCACATTGCAAATTTCTAACCTATAACACTTTTAATCCTTCTCCAAGTTCATTTTTAGCTTCATATATTAACTTCTATCTACACTAATCGATCCTAGCAACTTAGAACATTAAATCACTTCAAATCCCATTTCCACTCATCCTCAACTTCAACTACTCAAATTAACCTTATTCCTTCCCAACACTCCATATAACTACCACAACACATAAACAAATTCACACAATAACAAAACACAATCTAACTTAATCTCAATGCATGAACAAAACAACTTATATGACATTAAACTCATTCTATCCAAGATCTTACATAGATACTATAAGAAAGGAAAATAAAACAAAAGCTATACTTATATTAACTTACATAATTAAGCCTTGTCTGGAGAGAGTTTTGATTCAACAAGCTTGGTGTTATTCTTTGGTTTGGGGCTTAGAACTTTGAGTGAAAGAAAAAGAGAAAAGGAAAGAAAGAAAATGAAAATTCGTATGGAATGAAAGGGCTGCCAAAAGAGGGCTTAATTAACAAAATTTTAAACTTATTATTATCTTAAGTTTGACTTTTAAGGCATAATAAACTTTGGATTGAATTTGGGTTAATTTGGGGCTCATTTGAGTGCAATTTAGGCATGAAAATTGGGCTTAATTAAGTAAATTTTCTGTCAACTATTCCCTAAGCAAATCAAAAGTTGATTTTATAAATTTAAACATAACATAAACATATTAATGTATAAAAGACACAAATATTAATTATACTATACACACATTAATATATATAAAACAATGACATTAATTTCATTACATATGCAAAATAACACATATAAAATGTTCAAATTATACTAACTTAGACACATTTAAACTATTACCAACTCATTTACTCAAATATTAATATTACCAAACATAACTCTCATAAATCAATATGCTCATTTAGTTCAATAATTAAGACAAATAAAACATATACATGAAAGTTAAATAGAAATTAAATTTAGATCATTTTAGACAAGCTTGATCTTCAATCAATTCGTTGCATTTTCCTTGGTTACCCTCGTAGTCAAAAGGGATACCGTTGTTAGTCGCTCGAACATCATAAGTTTTATGTCTATCGCGATGTGTCTTTCTTTGAGTGTACTCCATATTTTTCTATTCTCTCTATGTCTGCTAGAGAAGAGTCTCCTATGAATTGTGTTCCGCATATGTTCCCTTTTTCATCTTCACATGATTCTTTTTTTGCTAATCAATATTCCTATACTACTATACCATCTACTCAGGATGATTCTATCACTCTACCACCATATCAAGGATTTCCTCATCTTAACTGCCTAGACATGCAAGTTTATGT
The DNA here is from genome assembly GCA_024138025.1 of Combretum micranthum. NCBI lineage: Eukaryota > Viridiplantae > Streptophyta > Magnoliopsida > Myrtales > Combretaceae > Combretum > Combretum micranthum. Next base: position 788,838 of record JAMXBD010000001.1, read on the forward strand.
TCGTCAATAGCATATTACCCCACATTACTTTTCGCTTCCATCAAATCCTCCTCTGGACTCAAGTCCTTCATCGAATGGTCTTAAACTTCCAATTGCATTAAGAAAGGGTAAGTCTCCATTCGTCCTCCCATTCGTCCTCCTATGACATCTTATGCTACTTTTGTTACATAATTATCTACTATTTCTTTTCCAAAGTTTGTTCCTGAAGAATTAGCTTATGGTTGGCTGGCTGCAATGTGAGAAGAATGTTTGCCTTATATTATAATGATATATGGGATCTTATACCTCTTTCTGCTGGTAAATCTACAGCTGGATGTCGTCGATGGGTATTCTCTATAAAAGTCTTACCTAATGGCACCTTAGATTGATTGAAGGCAAAGTTAGTAGCTAAAGGCCATACTTAGATATATGGTGATGATTACTGTGATGCCTTTTCACCGGTAGCTAAGATAACTTCGGTATGCCTTTTAATTTCACTTATTGCTGCTCATAATAGGCCCATGCATCGACTAGACATAAAAAATACCATTTTTTCCATGGTGAACTTAAGGAAGAGGTATACATGGGCCAACCACCGGGATTTGTTATTAAGAGTAGACGGGTTCAGTTTGTCACTTGAAAAATCTTTATATGGGCTTAAATAATCCACTACAAGAAATTTTGGTTTTAGAGACAACAAATTCTGTCTCTGAAAGTGAACAATCTGTCTCTAAAGACTTTCAGAGACAGATTTTCCGTCCCAAATTTCTGTCTCAAAAATCATCGTCCTTAATTCTTTTAGAGACAGATTTATTTTCCATCGCAAATTTACTATGGAATTTCTGTCGCAAATTTGTCCCTGTTTTATAATTAGATATTTTTAAATATCCAATTAGTAAATATTAAATAAAATTATTCCGTCACAAATCTGTCTCTGATTCTAAGATAAATTATTAAAAAAATACACTTTTGCCTCTTATTTATCCTTCCCAGGAGGTCACTCATCATAGAATGCTACATACTAAGCACACTTAACATTGAAGTTTTTACAAGTACTAAACCGATAAACCAATTTGTATCTTCATGAGTAAAGTTCTACTACTGTTTATTTAAGAGATACCACAATTTACAATATTATAACTATAAAACATTTTACATACCTTTTATACTTTATTTTTATTTTATAATTTCACTTTACCAATTTATTAAGGATTTTTCATTAATATTTTATTAAAATAATATATAATATTAATATATACAATGTTTACATTTTATAATAATTATTTTAAATTATATTTATTATACATATATAATATTGTCAGTAGTATAATAATTTTTTTTTCCAAATATGATATTATTATTTAAAAATATTATATATTATGTAAATATAAATAATGTTATACATATGAATTTATATATATTTAATGATATATATTATAATTATACTTTTTACATTACTTATTTAATATTTTATATTAACTTAATAAATTGCATATTTTTAATTAATGTGTTTATTTTTTATTTCATTTTTGTTACACTTAATAAATTATAATATAATATAAACAATATAAAAATATATTTTCATTAATATATTAATAAAATAATATATAATACCAGTTTAAATATATTTAACTAATTATTATATATTATATATTTTATTACTTAAATATACTATATTTTTACATAGTATATTATTTTTTCCCTAAATATGTTATTATATTTTTAATAAAATATAGTATGTAAATATAAATTATGTAAGATATTATAATAAATTTTTTATATTAAAAAACATATGAATTGTCATAATAATATAAATAAAAAATTATAAAATATATGAATATATATTTTTTATTAATATATTATTTATATATTGTATATGTTTAAATATACTAATTTTACATTTTATATTAATTATTTTACTTTACGTATTTTATTTTTGAAATACTTTATTTTTAAGCAGTATTTTATGATATTACTTGTATATAACATATTATATTATTGTTATACACTATTTTATTAAGTTGCATAATTTGATTTTTTTATCTATGTTATTATGGAAAAGAATATATAATAAGATATAAATATAATATTTATATTTTAAGTACTATTTTTAACTTATAATTTATAATATATAAATATGTAATGTAATAATAAATATATTATAAATAATATATATATATAATTAGTTGTAAATAACATATGATTATACACATTATAGTTATTATATAATAAAATTAATTTACAAATATAATATATGTCCTTATTATATAATGCAAATTTATATATATTATATTAGATATGTATAATTAAAACTAAATTTTAAACATAATTATTTATATATACATATATGTAGTAATTTAGTTTAGAGACAAATTTGCAACAAAATTTTAAAAAATAGAAATTGGCGCTAAAATAATTTATTTCCCTCTAAAATCAAAGACAAATTTGCAACGGAATAATTTTCGTCGCAAATCAATGTGTAATCCGTGCAAATTCCGTCGCAAAAGCATACAAAAAGTAGAAGATTATTCATAATTTATGTCATCACAACCGTCGCAAATCTGTCTCTAATTCATCTTTTTAGAGACAGAAATTTTCTGTCTCTAAAGGCTAGTTTTCTAGTAGTGATCTCTACGTGCTTGGTTTGGTAGATTTAGTTCAGTTGTGACTGAATTTGGCTTGCGCAAGTGTGATTCGAATCATTCTATATTTTATCGATGGTACAATGATAAGAAAATTATATTGGTTGTATATGCCGATGATATTGTGACTTCAGGAGGCAACCTTGTAGGCATTGAGAAATTAAAGGGTTTCTTATAGCAAAAACCTCAAACCAAGGACATGGGTAACTTGAAATATTTCCTTGGAATTGAAGTTGCTTGACGAAAGAATGGTTTATATCTCTTGCGACGAAAGTATGTGATTGACTTATCATATGAAACAGGTTTAACTGGAGCAAAACTAGTTGATTCACCTATGGATTCTAATGTCAAGCTCTCACTTGATGAAGGAGATGTTTTTAGTGATCCAAAGAGATATAGGAGGTTAGTTGGTAAACTCAATTATTTAACTATGACACATCCTGATATTTCATTTGCAGTTAGTGTAGCGAGCCAGTTCATGGGTTCACCCTATACTAGTCATTGGAAGGTTGCGATTCGTATTTTACATTATCTAAAAGGATCTCCAAGACGAGGCATTTTATATAAGAATCATTGGAACATGCATGTTATTCAATACATAGATGCTGATTCGACAGGATCAACATTAGACAGAAGATCAACTACAGGATATTGTGTGTTTGCTGGCGGTAATCTTATCTCATGGAAGAATAAGAAGCAGAACATGGTGGCGAAATCAAGTGCAGAATCGGAGTATAGGGCAATGGCATCCACATCATGTGAATTGCTTTGGTTGAAGTATCTTCTGGAAGAACTTGGGTTTCCTCAATTACAACTAATGCAGCTGATACGTGATAATCAGGCTACTCTACATATTGCTTCAAATCTAGTTTTTAATGAATGCATAAAGTGCATTGAGATTGACTATTATTTTGTTCGTGAGAAACTACTGAGTAAGGAAATTGATCCATCTTATGTCAAATCAAAAGACTAGCTTGCTGATCTTTTTACTAAGGCACTTCCAAGGGTTTGGGTGATATAAATATGTAACAAGCTAGGAGTATATGATATATACAATCCAGTTTGAGGGGAAGTATTGAGATTTTTTTTTTCTTATGGGTATTTTTGTAATTTTAGACACATATATATATATATATATATTATATAATGTGATATCATGTTAGGGTTTGATGTAACACTAACACTTTAGAATTAATCAGGGATGAGCAAATAGAAGATAAGCGTTTGGTTAATGGAAATCGAATTAGTATTTTACCTTTATTATCATGAAACATCTATTCCTTTTGTTTAGTTTGTAAAAAATTCTATCATAACGAATGTCTATTGCATATAATATAGAATATATTTGAAATCCTTTTTCCTTCCTTTCTTTGAAGGAATGACTATTCTTGATAAAAAAGTATATCTTATTTTCAAAATACTCCTAAATATAAAATAAATAGATTACTATTCCTTTTCCATTTCATCTATTATAGTAAATTAAACATAACGTAAATGGTATACTATAGGTTTTGAAAGCACCCACAATTTTATGTATCTCATGTTTTTCATCTAGCTTACTTTATCTTTTACATCTTCAATTCATGAAGTCTTCTTGTGGAGAACATAAGTGATACTCATTATGGTTCTATGCTTGATGGGGTAGTGATTTTGTGTCTTCTATAAAATGATGGTACTCTTATTTCTCAAACGAAGTAATGTAGGGTTCTAGAGATTTATATCGTGCATCGACTCAGTAAATGTATTAAAATGGGGCCGCAACCATGATGCACTTAAAAGTAAGGGTTAATGGGTCTGGAGTAGGTATAGTATGAAGTTTTACCCCTTCTTATCTTGTAACGTACAAGGTACGAAGTTTTGTACCCATAACCTATCTTATAATACCCCGTACCTACCTTGTATCCTATAAAACTCACAGATATAATATGTGAAACTACCTTATTTATATATATTTATCATAAACAATATATCTAATGAAATTTATAAATATTTTTTTATATCACAAGTTTTACAATGTCAAGAACTTATATATGTGCTAAAGTTGAAATTTGTAACAAATAATTGTAAAACTTGATTACATGATTTTTAAAAAATAGTAAAACACATACCAAATTCTAAAAGAAAAACTTTGAAAGCACATATCAGTTAATTAGTCTTTGAAGATTAATAACACTCATGTATAACATAGAAGTTTGACTACACATCATCAAAACTCTTTTAAATATTCCATAATGAAATAGTACAATTTTTTCTAAATAAAATTACTAAAAGGTAGTTTATAGATGATAATATTAACCAAAATTGATTGCAAAATAAAAAAATTAGCGTATTGTTATTTGTTATTGATTTCATTTTTTTTTTCATAGAGTACATATTTCAAGATATGTAGAGGGTAACATGGAGCCTGTATACTCTATTATACAGGTTCTAGAGTTGGTCATGTATGAAGACTTCATGTCGATATCCTACCATATGAAAGTAGGTTAAAAAAAGAAAAAAGAAAAAACAATACTCATACCTTCCTCTATGACCATCAACACCTACTTGAACTTTACCCGGTTGAGCAGGGTCCAGGTGAGTACTACGTATGACAACAGTTTGTGAATGTTTTTTTTTCCCTAAAAAAAGGAAAAAAAAATTAACTAGTAGCAGTTTTGTAATTTCACAATATTCTGGAAACTAAATTTTTGTGCATTCAAGACTTGGTTCAAGGGAAAACAGACCAAAATAGTGTTTTTACCATTTTTGAAAAGTTTTCGCACTATAATATCCTTTATTAGGAGTTTTGGATTGGAGTGTTATTTGGGACATTTTTCTTGTCGTTTTATTTAGTTTCTGATAGTAGCTTTAATAGTACACCTTAGGACTAGACTTGCAATTTTTGCCATATTGATAATGTTATTTACAGTATGTTTTTGTTCCTTTCTTTCGAAAATTTGTATTCTTGATTGGATTTTGAATTTTGATGCATATTTATCTAATAATTTTTTTGAATCAACAAGCAAGTAGAAGATTGTTATTTGGCAACGGTGCATGATTCAATGGATTTTAATGTTAATCCCTTTCAATTAGGTTTATGCTATGTTAATGGGGTATTGATTTTGAGTCTTCTATAAAATGAGGATAATCTTATTTCTCAAACAAATAGTGTGATTGTAGAGATTTATATTGTGTATCCACTACGTAAATGAATTAAGTGGGGTCGCTACCATGGAGCACTTAAAAAGGACATAATTATATGTCTTATGTTTAAAAAAATTCATATAATATAATTATAATAGAAATTTTGACGAACTTAGTGAATCTCATTTTTAAATTCCTAGTAAATATTCATGATTTGACAATATTTAAGATTTCATACATATAAAAAAAGGATAAATATCATTTACAAAATTTATATTTTCAAGTTTCTTTCATAATAAGCAAAATAGCTTGCGGAAGAATTCAATTCCGTATTTTGAAGCATGATGGCAATGTTAGTGATGTATATTTATTTTAATTACTTTTGAAATCTAACATATATTTGTTATTAATATTCATTGCTACGGGAATTTCTAATAAATACCACCATATATATATATATATATATATATATATTCAATTTCATGCCATTAGGTGAACATTTCAAACATATGAATGAACTTATTCTATTTCAAACCACCTTTGCCTACTAAGTGTACAATAAAATTAATTGTACTTTTGTAATATACAAGTAAATAATTTATATTGAAGAATAGAATTATAATAAAGTGTTGTTAAAAGGGGTATTTATGTCTTTTAATAGATGGATTTGGACCCGAGGATGTTGTTCGCGAAGAATAGGAATGGGAGGTTTTAGGCTGGCTTAAAGCTGTCAACTTTGTATCAGTTTTGGAGTTTCGGATGATTTGCGAACAAAATTGTGAAAGATGGCAGCATATGGGGGAAAGCCGACCAAAGGCTGCTGGCTTACACACTAAGGCCGTTGGCGTACACACCAAAGCTGTCGACTTAGGGTCGGCGTAGATTCCATAAACACTGTTTTAAAATAACTTTTGGTGGCTTCGGGGTTTTTTTTTTTTTTTTTCTTTCTTCTCTTCTTTTTCTAGAGACAGAGAGTTCTAGGGTTGTTTGATAGGTTTTGAGAGGGGATTCAAGAGGAGATCAAAGATTTTGGATCAGGAGACTTTGTTGGAGCAATCCCTAATTCTGTGCAAGATTTGATCTTTTGATGATTCGCAAGGGGTTTAAGGATCTAATCACTGTAAGTTTATCTTCACAAATAGATTTATCATAAGGTATAATTTTGATGATATATGTCTGTTTTTGCTGAATTGCAAAATTAAGGTTTTTGGAGTCATATATGTTTTATTGGAATTTTGAGGAAATTGATGAAGGAAGAATGTGCTATTTTGGAGTTTCCTTAAAAGGTTAGGGTTTTAGAGAAATTAGATATGTTAGATGTTGATTTCATGTTGAATTTTTAATTGTTGTTATTCATATTATATTATCAGGAGACTTGGAAATTGTGGGTTATTGTTAAGAGAGATTGTAGTTTTGGAGATTTGTTCATGACATTGAAAAGGTACGACCATTCCTTGTTTATTGTATGTGCCTACAGGCTTAGTATTCTGTTTGTTTTGTTATAGGAATAGATTAATAATCAATCTAAATCTATTCAGCTTAATTAATTTGTCTGCTGGGTGTGTTTGGCTATGACTAGTAAAGACCTGACAAAAAGTGATACTGGTGTGACACCCTGATGATCCTTATGTGTCGTTGTCCTTAGTAGAGTTGCACTTGGAGATGATTCTGGTAGATTTAGGTGATTTGGCAGTATAACCATCACTATCTGGGGAGTACCCATTCACCAATATATGTATACAATTACTATTTTCAAAAGTTGGTTGATTTTCAAGAGTTTGAGTTACTCCAAGTTTAGGACTAGGGATTAATAGTTTTGAACTGTGTTGTTTTGCTGGCTTAATGAGATAATAATCTAATTGGCTGCATTAGAATAAGTTGCATTTGATATATATGCTGCGTGTACATATGCATTTGTTTTGTGGTTTGGCGTACTGGGCTTTCCGCTTATTCCTTTCATTTTTCAAGTATAGGTGAAGATGACATAGTATGTGATATATCTGGATATGATCTATACATAGATCAAGGGATGGCGATAGTGGTCTAGACTACCCTGCTGAGGATTAGTGGATTTCAGTTACAAGATTTGTGGAGAGAAGAAATTATAGATCTTTTGAAAAATGATTTTAAGAATTGTTAGCAAGATTTGTTAAGAAATTCTGGGAGTCTTATGAGACTTGGATTTTTATGTTATACATAGTTTATATTTGTAGTTTATGTTATTCAAAAAGATCATTTTTAAATCATAAGAGAATCCTTTTATGTGAGTTATTTGATGAAATAATTTTTGTAATTGTGGATTTTGTTTTGATAGCCTTTACGTGTCTTATTTTAAGAGAATGACACGTAGCAGGTTATAATTGCCATCAAGTTAGGGCGTTACCGCTTATTCGGTATCAAAACTATAGGTTTTAAATCATAGAGATTTAAGTTTAGACTCCTTAGGATGGTGAGCATTGATGAGTAGGGTAGAATATAGTAAGGTTGTTGTTTCGTTAAGTTTGTTGTTTCCTGATAGATTTTAAGTTTTGATCTTTAAGTTGGATTACCCTATTTCTTATGTGGTTGTATTTTGCTTTTGTTAGAATGCCTCCAAGGAGAAGAATGCCTAAGGTAGGTTTCTCCAGAGCTGAAGGGGAAGAAGTGAATAATGGGCAGGATGATCAATAACCTCATAATCAAGATCTACCACCACCACCACCGGTTCCACCTATAAGATAGCAGGTTCTTGTTGATGCAGCACAACTTATGCAAGTTGTGAATGCTTTGTTGGGAGTAGTTAATCAGCAGCAGTAGGATATGAGGCACGACATGCAAATGGTTCAGGCAAATGTTGAAGCCCACAAATTGGAGACACAGAGTCCAAATGGATATGAAGGGTTAGGGGCCAAGCCTGCAGATGTTCTTAGTTTGAAAAAATTTGTGGACTTGGTACATAAGTTTGAGCCAGTACTAGGTAAGCCTCTAGATGCGCAACTTTAGATGAAAGAGGTTGAGAAGACTTTTGCTACTTTGGATATTCCAGAGAATAAGAAGGTTGAGTATGCCTTTTATCTGCTGACTGGGAGAGCCAATAATTGGTAGTTAAGCACCAAAAGACACATGCCTGGTGTAGTCACTTGGCAGATGTTTCAGCAAACCTTCTATAGATAATTCTTTCCTGATGGTGTTAAGTAGAGGATGCTTTAGGAATATTACACCCTGCAATAGGGGAAGATGACAGTTGAAGAGTCTGATGTAGAGTTACACAGATTGATGAGATGTCTCCCTGATGCTTTGAAAGAGAGTGAAGAGGCTAAAGTTAGCAGATTCATTACTGGACTAGAGCCTGAGATCTAGTACCAGGTAAATTTGATGGATCTGAACAATTATTCTGTAGTAGTGAATAACGACAAGATAGTGGAGCAAGGTTTGAATAGGATGAAGAGTCAAGAGCCCTAAAGAGGTCAGATATTCTTGGGCAAGAGATCAACATCTAGTGTGGTGACACAGGACAGGGGTAAGAGACTAATCACACAACTTTTCAAGCCAGCAGTGCAGAGTATAGATAAGAGATGCCCCAGATGCCTTGGACCACATGATCTGAAGGACTGCAAGTGGATAAAGAATGCTTGTTTTTCTTGTAGTAGAGTTGGACATATCAGCAAGTTCTGCACAGAGAAGATTCTTCCTTAGGTTTTTTGTTTCAAGTGTAAGCAGAGAGGACATAGAGCCGTGGATTGTAAGGATTCTGAAAGATAAATAATTCCAGGAATTCAGATTGGTAGATCTCTATATTCTGACTGGGGACAGCAAGCACCAACAAAGGTATACCCTCTTTAGCATGCTGAGACATCCAGTGTGAACACTATTGTGGATATGTTTCCTATACTCCTGCATAGTGCATATGTATTGTTTGCTCCTGATGCTAGTTTTTCTTGTGTTGCTGAATCTTTTGTATTTGTATGTAGTATGTTTGTTGAGTTTCTGGTTTAATGTTTGTTTATGAGTACACCGTTGGGAAGTGGGTCTATGTTGAATAGAATCTATAGGAATGTGGATATTGAGATAGAAGGTAGGCTTTTATCTACAGATTTGGTAGTGTTGGATATGCTGGATTTCGATGTGATTCTGGGAGTAGCCTGATTGACAAAGTATAAGGCTGTGATTGATTGTCACAATCTTGTAGTAGAGTTTAGTTTGCCTAATGGAGACTAGTTTGCTTATAAGTTAGTGGTGTAAAGACCTCCAGTTTTACCTACCTATGAGCTGTGGGGAAGGTCTATGTTTGCAGCTTTGGTAAAAGAGGATAAGCAGAAGATGGATTTATCTAAGATACCTGTAGTGTGTGAGTACTTAGAAGTTTTTCTAGAAGATTTACCAGGGTTACCACCAGAAAAAGAAGTGGAGTTTAATATTGAATTGGTACCGGATACTACACCAATTTCTAAGACTCCTTATCGCATAGCTCCTACAGAACTTGCAGAGCTTAAATTGTAGTTAGATGATTTGTTGAAGAAGAAGTTTATTAGACCCAGTGTTTCACCCTAGGGAGCTTTAGTTCTGTTTGTGAAGGAGAAAGATGGTAGTATGAAGTTGTGCATAGATTATAGAGAGTTGAATTAGGTGATAGTCAAGAACAAGGACCCTCTACCAAGAATCGATGATTTGTTTGACCAGCTGGCAGGAGCTTCAATGTTTTCAAAGATAGATCTGAGATTAGGATAACACCAGCTAAGAGTTAAGGTAGAAGATATACAAAAGATTGCTTTCAGAGCCAGATATGAACATTATGAGTTTGTTGTCATGCCGTTTGGTCTCACCAATGCACTAGTAGTGTTTATGGGTCTAATAAACAGAGTTTATAGAGATTATTTGGATATGTTTATTGTGGTGTTTATTGATGATGTGCTAGTATATTTTAAGTCTAAAGAGGAACATGAGGAGCATCTAAGAATGGTTCTGACCAGATTACAAGAAGAGAAGTTGTATGCCAAGTTTTCAAAATGTGAGTTCTTGGTAGAACAAGTGTCTTTCTTGGGACATATTGTTGATGGTAATGGTATATCAGTTGATCTTGAGAAAGGAAAAACGATTGTTGAATGGCCAAGACCCAAGACTATGTTAGAAATAAGAAGTTTTCTACGAACGACAGGATATTACAGAAGGTTTGTAGAAGATTTTTCAAAGATTGCTAGTCCATTGATGAGATTGACATAGAAGGGAGTTAAGTATGTGAGGAGTGCAAACTATGAAGCTAGTTTTCAGTTGTTGAAGAACAAGTTAGTGTCTGCTCCAGTGCTAGCCTTACCAGTGAGTGGTAAGGAATATGCCATATACAGTGATGCCTCAATACAAGGTTTAGGATACGTGTTGATGCAAGGGGGTAAGGTTATAGCATATGCTTCTAGACAATTAAAGCCTTATGAGAGGAATTATCCTACTCATGATCTGGAATTACCAGCAGTAGTGTATGCTTTGAAGTTGTGGAGACACTACCTGTACGGGGAAAGATGTAAGGTATACACAGATCACATTTTTTTAAAGTACATCTTTACTCAGAAAGAACTGAATATGAGACATAGAAGGTGGTTGGAGCTAATAAAAGACTATAACATAGATATCTAGTATCATAAAAGAAAGGTGAATGTTGTTATAGATGCTTTGAGTAGGAAGAGAGTAGATAATATTGTAGCCTTGATCACAATAGAACACCATTTGATCGTACCTATAATACCCCCCTTCAGTATCCGCTACCACCTCACCGCCTCTCCTTTGTGGTTTTCTTTCTTTGAACAAAAACTCAACTTTTACCTCAAAATCATATTCATTATAATCATCAAAGTTACAAATCTTACCTCTATATTGACATCTACGATCCACAGCAACAGGTCTGACAATAGGATCGCTATGAGCATACTCTGCCCTTGGTCGTTTCCCATAACCATTCCTGTTCCTGTTGATATTAGATCGCTCAATCAAATCGTCAAAGCGCTACTCATAATGCCGGAATCTTTGATCCATGCTACCCAAAACCACCCTTCGACCCAAAGATTTGGCTCTCAGGATTCCACATCTCGTACACCGTCGAACACGTGATCATCCTCAATACTGACGTTAATTTCCATCTTTGCAGGAACTCACGTTGCTCAGATACCAATCTGACGTAAGGTGGAAGCGTTAAATAATAGAAACCAATTCAACGATTGATTTCAAAACGTAAACTTAATCACACAATTGCTAAACAATTGCAAATTTACAAAGAAAACTCTCTCAATAGGATTTAAAAAGTATATCAAATGTTCTTTATTTACAAAGACAAGCGTAAATGCTTATTTATACTATTACATGAGAAATTCTAAAAGAAAAAATCTAAAAAGACAAATAATAAATACAAATAAATAGTGTAACCGACAATTAACGTTGGAAATAAAAGCTAGCGGCCTATAATTAATATTGGCAGTTTCAAAAACTAAAAAGTTGAAATTGTCAGTAATAAAGGTTGACTTTAATTGAGATTCCACTGCTGTATTATTCTCTCCCACCTACAAAGAACTCGACCCCGAGTTCTCTTTTGGATATTGAGTGTTTCACCACCAGATGAAGAAAATAAATCTTTAATCATGAATAAGTATCCTCCAAGATCATATATGAACTTGCAAAAGTGAATCTTTGAGAACATCACAGCTCTACTCAATCGGTCTAGCATATCCTTCAATCTAGGAATTGGAAACTTATACTCGATATTGGTTTTGTCAATGGTCTTACTGTCCATGGACACTTGCCAACCCCCCTTTTTCTTTAGAGTTAATAATGCCGGTACAACACATGGGCTCATGTCCTCTTTAATGAAATCCTTTTGGATCAGCTCTTGTTTTTTCTACTGTAACACTTTTGTCTCTTTAGGACCCATCCTATAGTGTGGTAAATTTAGCAGAATCACCTCAGGCACCAAATCAATGTTGTACTGAATGTCTCTTTAGGCATCACATCCAATTGCCCCCTGATACTGTTTGACACCCCTTCAGTCTTCTCCTCCTTCGACTCTACCATCTTCTTCCCCTCTAGCTCAACAACACTTCTTTCATTTGTTTTCTCCTCTTGCACCAATGTTTCCACAAGTTTACTTTCAATGACTTCAGGAGTGACAGTTTTAGGCGGTATATTAGGAACAGATCTCTTTGTATCAGGTTTAATAGAAATAACAGAGGGATGTTCAGGTAGGGATGCAACCGGGGCGGGTCGTTATAGGGTACCCGCCCGCCCGCCCCGCTAAAAACCCTATAAGGTCAGACCCTATAGGGTTTAGGGTCGGGTTTTGGGATGTACTCATAACCCGTTGGGAAAACCCGATCCTATTTAATTAAAAAAAATTAAAAAATTTGGTTTAAGGAATTTACTTATTTATTAGTTGAATGATGCTTTTCATATAATCATTTTGTTATTCATGTATTGAGTCACATGATATGATATAAATTATATTTACAATTAATAATCACTGACCAATTATCCAGAGAAAATCGATTTCCACGTGCAACCTTCCCCACTTTTTCAAAATTCATTTCTTTCCCATGCAACACAACAAAGTATAAAAATTAATTTTCTCAAAAAAAATAGATATTATATATATGTATGTAATGACAAATAAATCAAGAATATATAGATCGTTATGTAGTGTCGTCATTTTATTATTATTATTATTATTTTGAGTTGAATGTATTATATATATATAATATATATATATAAGTCTTATAATAATTTTAGGCAATGACATGTCTTGAGTTACTGACTTTACCTTATATATTCAGTTTTCACGTTTAATAATTTTTTACTTGTCTTTAACGTTTTCTAATTTTTTTTAAAATAAAAATTAGGATCTTTATCAACTCCATTGAAATTTTTGCCCTCCTAAACATGCCTCACTACGATAATAATTTAATCAAATAATAAAATGATACATTTAATTATATAATAGATTAAACGGGTCGGGTCGGGTTCTGGGACACCCAATTTTTTATCGGGTCGGGTTTGGGACAGAATGACCCGACCCGAACCCGACCTGTTTACATCCCTATGTTCAGGCATCGATTTCTTTTCCTGATGACGTCTTTGGTCCAATTGAAATAGGATTTCCTCATAATTAAGAGGAAGAAATTCATTTTCTAATAAGTATTTCATCCTAAACCACGTTCTAACAGGTATTTTTCTTTCACGACTTAACTATTTTTGTAATCTCTCCTGCTAAACAGAAGCATAACCTTTCAATAGGCCTGCTATCAACTTCACCCTCTTTTCTTTGGGGATCTCTATGTATTCAAAGATCCGCTCAATCTCAAGAATCCAATTAATAAAATTATTAACCATAATTCTCCACTAAAATATGGAATTTCTATGTCTTGGCAGAAATTGTCTCAGTCTCTTTGATCATACCTATAATACCCCATTTGGTATCTGCTACCACCATTACCAGCTCTCCTCCATAGTTGTCTTTCTTTGAACAAAAACTCAACATCCACCTCAGAATCATCTTCATAATAATCATCAAAGTTACAAATCTTACCTCGACATCTACGATTCGCAGCAATAGGTCTGACAACAGGATTGTCGTCAGCATACTCTACCCTTAGTCGTCTCCCATAACCGTTCTTGTTCCTGTTGGTATTAGATCGCTCAATCAAATCATCAAAGCACTACTTATAACACCGAAATCTTTAATCCATGCTACTCAACACCGTCAAAGACATGACCATTGTCAACACTAACATTAATTGCCATCTTTGTAGGAACTCACCTTGCTCTGATACCAATCTGACGTACAGTGGAAGTGTTAAATAATATAAACCAATTCAACGATTGATTAAAATGTGAACTTAATCACACAATTGCTAAACAATTGTAAAATCATAGAGAAAACTTTCTCAATAGGATTTAAAAAGTATATAAATTGTTCTTTATTTACAAAGACAAGCCTAAAGGCCTATTAATACTATTACATGAGGAATTCTAAAAGAAAAGCTCTAAAAAGATAAATAATAAATACAAATAAATAGTGTAACCGACGATTAACGTTGGAAATAAAAGCTAGCAGCCTATAATTAATATTGACAGTTTTAAAAACTAAAAAGTTGAAACCGTCAGTAATAAAAGCTTACTTTAATTGAGATTCTATTGCTGCATTATAAGCAATGATAGTCGAAATCTAGGTTTCTTTTCCTTTTTTCCTAGACTTACTGTTCAATATGTGAATAAACCGGTAAGTCCATCACCATTGAGTTCTGGAAATACCTGTTCATGATAATTCATACCCCATATTATTGATTAATAAAATAATAGATACTAATGTTAAATAAATTTTTAATTACCTTATGTAGTATAAGTTAGAAAAGAGGGAATTGAATCCAGTTCAACAAATAAAATTATGGTCGTGTTTGTTATGGAAAAAGTATTTTTATGAAAGACAGTTTATCTATTTTCATTCGGTTTGTAAGACTGAAAAGGAAAATTATTTGTTGTCCCATGGATGCTATTCCTTGTCCCGGCTAGTAGAAATTTGACACGTGTTAAAAAAAATAAAAAGATTCCTTAAATGAATAAAATAGTTACTATCATTTTACATACACGTGATAATCATGTATTCGTCAGAACAAAGTGGAGACAGCATCTATCAAAAAGTGAATTCTCATCATACTGAAAACGTGA
Source organism: Combretum micranthum (assembly GCA_024138025.1). Classification (NCBI taxonomy): domain Eukaryota; kingdom Viridiplantae; phylum Streptophyta; class Magnoliopsida; order Myrtales; family Combretaceae; genus Combretum; species Combretum micranthum. Next base: position 804,260 of record JAMXBD010000001.1, read on the forward strand.
AAAATATCATCTTAAAACAAAGAGCCCTAATATAAGATTCAAGTGATGAATCTTCAATATAATTCCCTTATTTAGATTATATGTTGTAACTTGTAAGCATAATGTTGATGAATAATTATTTCTCTAACTCGCACGGTTCATAAAAGATGTGGTTAAAGTTATTATATTATGGTAAAACAAGATCACGGTCTAACGTAGATTAGTTTTTCACTTTTAGGCTAGCTTTTGAGTGGATCAAGTGCAAGATCTCACGGTTTTGTAGCCAAAAATAAAGAAAATAATTATTTTCATAAACAATGAAATTAATTTTCTTATTTCTTGATTACTAACTTTTCCATATTACTTAACATAAAAATAACCATGCTAAAGAGGATCTGATTGACCATTGGTTACATCAAAACTGAGTTTTAAAGATAATATTTTTTCTAAACGTAAATTTCTGTAATAAAAATCATCGTCATTGATTCTACTTATAGAAGTATAAACCATTTTACTAATTTTTCCTTATAGAAAATCTATCTTTAATGGTCAATTTTTCTTTTAATGTATTAAAGTGAATGTTTCTAGTTTTATATGGTACTATCATCTAAAGCAATAATTCCCCTCCCTTCCCCCCACCCCCCCCCCCCCACCCCCCCACGCGTCATCCTGCTATGATCTTGCTTTCTGAAGCTTCAGGACCAGATGCAATCCATTACTGCACCCCGCTAAACTGATCGTTCTGAAGAGTAAAATTGTAAATGGAGGCCATTCCGCCGCCACCATATTTGGGTACATGTGGAGTAAAAAAAAGAAAAAAGTTGAAATTAAATATGAAGACATCAACAATTCCAACATCAATTGCATTCTAATAATTATTTTTACTTAGTATAGGTTAGGAAGAAGAATCGAACGTGATCTATTTCACTGGAAAATTAGTCCAACAATTTCATAGATATAACAAAAAGTATATATAAGAGTTTGTTGGATTCAATTTATTTTAGTCATTTGGACATCTTTATGTTTATTTTTTTAAACAGAAAAATAGATATTTTTACTGATAAACCCATTGAACAAATAAAATGCATATACGAAGTAAATATAAATAAGATACAAATGAAAATTAGATAATTTAGACAGACCCTAATTGGGCATATATCAAAATACATTACATGATGTCCGGTTATCCAGTTCTTTCGCCCATTTTTCAAGAAAGATCTTTTTTGGAAGGGATTTTGCTCTAATTAAGTCTTGCTTGTGAACTCGTACAATGGACACTGTTCCATTAGGGCAGGGCTCTCTTGCTTTAAAAGGAGCCGATTTTATATATATCTTGAGGATTCTGAGAAAAGCTTCTAACTAGTGTAGGGCTTGGGCTTCTCTGAAATTAGAAATAAATAAATAAATAAATGTGACAAGTTCAACTTAAGGAGCATATAGCACGATTCATAATTTTTTGAGGTTTTCAAATTAAATGATTACCTGAAGTTTGTGATTTTTCAAAAGAGGGTGATCGAAAGCTGGTTGCGCATATATATTGACACAATCAACAATCTCTCCTTCTTGAGTCTATAATTCCAAAAAGTTATTTATACCAAAGAAACAAACAAATTATCATGTCTTAATATATATACATATATACATAATTATATATGTATATCTAATTGATAAATATAGTTTAGTTACCTTAAATGTTTTAAGAGCTGGCTTGTTGAGAATTTTAAGTTGCCTTTCTGAATTAAAGTCATGGTCCCACATATCTCCAGTATTGGCTCTCCATAAACAACTAAAAATCCTTAAAACTAGGATGACGTTCACAATCATATCAACAGTTGAAAAGATAGCAGCTATGTCAATAATATAGGCAATATAAGAGCTACTTATGAAAGCTTGCATATATATAGATGTAATTTTATTTTATTTTATTTATTTATGTTTTGTAGATATATATTATTCTCTTTTATTTTATTTACAATAGTTTGTAAATAGTTGAGACTTTGTTAACACCCCTGCTAGTCCTCTGTTAGCTTTTAATAGTCTAAGTCTGTTTTGTTAATGTCCATTAGTTTGTAGTCATATAAATAGGAACTCTGCGTATGTAACAAGCAACTGATTCATTTTTACTTTTCTTCAATATACATTCTTTACATATCGTGTTCTCTGTTCTTCGACCAACTTGATCAATGGAGTATGGAAGTCTTCTTCAGATTTGAAATCTTCATGGTATCAGAGCAGCTTTCTCTGTTCTTGTAAGTTTTCCTTCTTCACATAAACATGGCACATCAACTTCATAGTGAATTAAATTGAATTGAAATAAATTCGTTTGATCGCATTATCTATCGAATTCAGATAATCCTAGTCTGTGTCTAGGTAATATTTCTTTCAATGGATCGAATTACATATCATGGAACGGATCAATTAAGATAGCGCTTAATGCCAAATCGAAGCTAGGGTTTATTGATGGAATGATTAGTAAACCTAGCGATAATTCTGGTGATTTAGAAAATGGAATAAAGGTGATTCTATGGTACGATGCTGGATTCCAAACTCCATGATTCTTGATCTTGCTCAAAATTTCTTGTACGCAAAATCTCCTTTTGATTTGTAAAATGAGATTGCGGAGCAATACAGTCAAACTAATGGTCTTCTCATTTATCAATTGAAACAAGAAATTTGCAATATGAAACTAGGGAATTTATCTATGAGTGCTTATTATAATAAGCTGAAGAAATTTTGGGATGAATTAAATTCTTTACATGCTTATCCAACATGTATATGTGGAAGGATAGAGTTCTGTACTTATCGTATGGTTGATAGAATTGCAACTTATGAATCAGAATTGCATCTGATGCAATATTTGATGAGTTTGGGAGATGCTTATGAATATGTTCGTAATCAAATACTATTGATGGAACCTCTTCCAATAGTGAATCGAGATTTCTATCTTGTACAATAGATAGAAAAGCGAAGAGAGATTAAGTTCATGACTAAACCTGCTAGTATAGCCTTTACAACAAGAAAAACAAGTTACAATAGATCTGTTCCTACTTTGGATAACCGAAGGATGAAAGCAAAGTTGAATTGTAAGCATTGTAGAGGTGATGGACATGCGGTATAGAATTGTTTTCAACTTATTGGATACCCTGAATGGTATAAAGGAAAGAGAGTGAATAAAGGGAACAAGTGTACTTTGTCGGTTGTAAATGTTGAAAAATCTGATTTGATGGCAGAATCTCCATTTGATGTTGTTGCTAATATGTCCTGCTATGATGAAACTAATAATGTTGCTGCAGATAATAGGATTTTTCAATCTCTTTTGTCAAGAAATGTTTAAGCTTTTTAAACAGCAATCAGGAAGTGCAAATGGAGATGGCAGCTTAGTTGTGAATTCAGTCTTCTATGTAGGAATTACTAATCCTTCTTGTTCAATAGTTGTAAATTTTACTTCTGATTCTTGGATAGTTAACAATGGAGCAACTGATCACATGACACCACACTTAACACCTCTTAACCTCTACCTCAACTTTGAATAAACTTGTTCTTGTTCATTTACCAGATGGAACAACCAAAACCGTAAAATAATTGGAAAAATAGTGCTACTTCCTAATCTTGTTTTACCAGATGTTTTGCAGATACTTGACTTTACTCACAATCTCATATCTATTAGTAAAGTCTTGAAAGACAACATACTAACCGTCACAGTGGATAATTATGTTTGTCTCTTCCAGGATCAAAAAACTGGGTTGATCATTGTAGCTGCTAAAGAGTATAATGGCTTGTATGTCCTTAAATCTTCTTCTAATAAGGATTTTTTTTTCATTAGCAGAACATAGTTCTTCTGTTCTTTCTTGTAATAAAGTTGATGTTGCAAGTTTAATTCATCAACGAAGGGGACATAATTCTGTATCAAAGTTACAACATTTACCTATGTGTAAAACTTTGAGTTTGTCTCAAGTCTTTTGTGATACATGTTGTTAAGCAAAAATGCATGCTTTGCCTTTTCATAGCAGTAATAATAGATCCCCTTATGCTTTCCATTTGTTATATATTGATCTTTGGGGACCTTTTAAAATAACTTCTTTGATAGGAGGAAATTATTTCTTGACCAAAGTTGATGATTTCAGTAGATCAACTTGGACTTATGTTCTAAACAATAAATTTCAACTTCCTACTGTTTTAGATCAATTTTTCTGCTATATTCAAAATCATTTTGGCAAGTTACCTCATTTTGTTCAAACCGATAATGGTTCAGAGTTCATGTCTCATGTATCTCAGTCCTTGTTTCATAAACTAGGAATTTTACATCAACGTTCAACCGTTTGTACTCCATAACATAATGAGAGAGTTGAGCGCAAACATTGACATTTGTTAGACACAAGTAGAGCATTGCGCATACATGCAAACTTACCAAAACACTTTGGAGTGAGTGTATTTTAGCTTCCATCTATCTAATAAATCGGATGCCTATGGCTCCTTTAGGTTTGAAAACACCTTATGAAGTTTTATTTGGTAAACAACTAGATTATACACATTTGCGTGTAATGAGTTGCCTTTGTTATTCATCCATTCCTTCACCAAAATATGATAAATTTGATCCTAAGGGAGCTCAGTGTAATTTTCTTGGGTAGGTGCAAGGACAAAAGGGATATAAACTTTTTTATTTTTCTAACAAAAAGAATATTGTTGGTGGAAATGTTCAATTCTTTGAACATATGTTTCCTTTTCAAGAAGGAAGTATAGTCAGTCACATGCCACAGATTGAGTCGATTCATTTTGATGACTCTGTTTCTTTTCCCCCTGATTCTTCTTTTAGTCATTCTATAAATTTGCCTGCTGATGATGTCTCACATGTTGATAATGATTAGGTTCAGTCTTCTCATTTTCCCATCTCAGATTCTATTCCTCTTAATCCTTGTTTGATTACCTAATTAGTTGAAGGATTTTGTACATACAATACATAATACCGATACTACAGCTACTTTTTCTCAATCTAATTCTAGTTCTACGAAATCCACTGCCAAATACCCTCTCTTTTATCATAATCCTTTCATTTCTTATCCTGATGATTATGTGATCTCCTTTGCTAATGTGTTGACTGTTCTTAAACCAAAATGCTATTCACAAGCTGTTCAACATAAGGAATGGGTACTTGCTATGAAGTAAGGACTTGATGCTTTAGAAAGAAATGATACATGGGAATTTACATCTTTACCTAAAGGTAAAAAGGCCATAGGGTGCAAATGGGTTTATAAAACTAAATTTAAACTTGATGGATCTGTTGATAAATATAAGGCACGCTTAGTAGCCAAAGGTTATACATAAGTGGAAGGTGAAGACTACCATTATTTTGGCTATTGCTAGTGCAAAACAGTGGCCTTTGCATCAAGTTGACATCAATAATGATTTCCTTCATGGTTATCTACATGAGGATATATATATATATATGCAGCCACCACAAGGCTATATTAAGGCCTCTTCTTCTCAAGTTCGTAAGCTAACGCTCATTATATGGGCTTAAGCAAGCATCGAGGCAATAGAATGTTGAATTAACTCCGTTTCAAAAGCGAGTTGGTTGCTGCATTCACAATTAAAAACTTGAGGGAAGCAAATTTTTTCTTGGACTTGAATTATTTAAAGATTCTTCTGACATTCGAGTTCATCAAAGAAAATATATTTTGGATATCCTTCAATCTGTCGGTTTGTCTGCTTGCAACTCTTCCAAAACACCTTTGCCTTCCAATGTCAAACTTGATCATGAAACAGGGGATTTACTTGATGATCCTCAAGTTTTTAAAACCATTGTTAGGCGTCTTCTTTATTTGAAAATTTCACACCTTGATATAGCTTTTGCTGTTAACAAACTATCTCAGTTTGTTTAAGCACCACGCTCCACGCTTCTTACAGCTTTTCTACATTTGTTTTGCTACGTAAAGTGGACTATCCATTTTTGTTTATTTTTTCCTGCTAATAATGATCTTCACTTGAGTGCTTATGCAGATGCTGATTGGGCTTCTTGCCCTATTAATCGTCATTCTACATCTGGTTTTTGTATCTTACTTGGATCAACCATCATTTCCTAGAAACCAAAGAAACAGACTACTCTTTCTACCTCTTCTGCTAATGCCGAATATAGATGTTTAGCAGTAGCCTCCAAGGACCTTCTTTGGGTATCCTATGTGCTACATGATCTTCAAATTCTAGTCTCTCTTCATATTCCTTTATATTGTGATAATAAATCTGCAATCATGATAGCACATAATCCTTATCAACATGGAAGAACAAAGCACATTGAAATAGACATTCACTTTACTCGAGATCAAATTGCCACAGGTTTTCTCTGTTTACTGCATATTTGTTCTAATGATCAGCTGGCGGACATGTTTCCAAAACTTATTCCATAACATTCTTTATCTTCTTCATGTTCCAAGTTGGGTCTTATCCAAGATCCAACTTGAGGGGGGATGTAGATATATATCATTCTCTTTTATTTTATTTACAATAGTTTGTAAATAGTTGAGACATTTGTTAACACCTCTATTAGTCCTCTGTTAGCTTTTAATAATCTGAGTCTGTTTTGTTAACATCTGTTTGTTTGTAATCATATAAATATGGAACTCTGCGTATGTAACAAGCAACTGATTCATTTTCACTTTTCTTCAATATACATTCTTTACATATCGTGTTCTCTGTTCTTCGACGAACTTGATCAATGGAGTATTGAAGTTTTCTTCATATTCGAAATCTTCATGTTTCCTTCATTTCTTTTGTTAGAATCTAGTTTCCAATTTCCTTCTCGCAATCACTTTTATGTAATAGATCTTTTTTAATAATTAAAAAGACATTGCTTCTCAGTTACTTATATTTTCATTAATCTAGCATACGTTACAAATCACCCTAATTAACATTACATACTTTCGTAATTATTTTGCTACGTCTTTAAGACTTTTTGTACAAAGTCAATGCTATACTCAAATAGTTTTTTTTCTTTTCCTTATTTTTTTTTTTTTCACATATCTGGTTTTATATGACTTATTAGGAGGGAAAAGAAAAAAAAAAAAAACCTACATATATAGAATTATTACATGTGATTTAGTTTCCTTTCAACCCTTGTCTTTTAACTTTTGCATTTGCTTACAACATTTAGTTTTCTTCCCCGTTGTAATAGAGGCTTAAAAAAATACCTTTATTTAGTTAAACATAAAATGATAACAATAAAAAATTCTCCATGATATATATCTATTCTTACTATTGTTATCATATTCATGCACATCAACATCCAATTTTTGTTTATTAACTTCTTTATTACCATTTTCAAGAGAGAATTTATTTAAATGAGCATACACATCATCATTTAAACATAAATCGGGCATGGAATCATCAAAAGCAACATGAATTGATTCTTCAACAACTAAAGTTCTTTTGTTAAAAACTCTATAAGCTTTACTTATTGAAGAATATCTTAAGAAAATTCGTTCATCACTTTTAGAGTCGAATTTAGTCAATTGTTCTTTGTCATTGTTCAATATATAATATTTGGTGCCAAAAGGATGGAAATATGAAAATTTACACCTTTTACCTTTCCAAAGGTCACAGGAAGTTTTCTTTAAAATTAGTCTTTTGAAAATTCTATTTGAAATATATGATGTTGTATTCATAGCTTTAGCCCAAAAATATTTTGGCAAATTATTTTTACACAATATGGTTCTAGTAATTTCAATTAAAGTTTTATTTTTCCTTTTGGTTTTACCATTTTGTTGTGGAGTTCTCGGAGTTGAAAAAGTGTCCTCAATGCCATAATTACTGCAAAAATTTTCCATTTCATGATTTTCAAATTCTCTCCCATGATCACTTCGAATTATAACAATGTTAAGAACTTTTTGATTTTAGACTTTCTTGCAATATCTAAAAAAGATATTATTGGTTTCGTCTTTAGACGTAAGAAAGAAAATCCATATATATCTAGTAAAATCATCAATAATAATTAAGGTGTACTTCTTTCCTCTTAAGCTTAAGGTTTAGGTAGGACCGAATAAATCCATATGCAATAGTTCTAATGGCCTAGATGTGGAGATAACATCCTTAGACTTAAAAAAAGTCTTAGTTTGCTTTTCCTTTTGACATACACGGAAAATCTTGTCTTTTTTAAAATTAATCTTTGGTAAACCTTTGGTAAGATCTTTTTTTTAACAAGTTTTGAAATGATATCCATGCTAGCATGTCCTAATTTTCTATACCATGAACAACTATTGTCACTTTCAAAATATAAACAGGTTTCATTTGAAATTTTAAAATCATCTAAATTTATTTTGTAAATATTTCCTTTTCTATATCTTTCAAAACATGCTGTTATTGTCAATTTTTTCAATAGAATACCTTTTAGCATAAAATATTACTTTAAACCTACTGTCGCATAATTGACTAATACTTAATAAATTATGTTTTAAATCTTCTACAAGCAAAACATTTTTAATACATAGATTTTGGTTAATGAGAATGTTACCTTCTCCTAGAATAGTTAACGCTCCCATGATCCTTCAAGTCAAGTGATGTGAACTTGGATGCTTCTCCTGTCATGTGCCTCGAACATCTACTATCCAAGTACCATTTGTTGCGTCCACTTGAGGATCCTTGCAAGATAAATTATTACTTCTTTGGTACCCATTTTAATTTGGATCCTTTTCTATTAGGAGGAACAAAAACTTCTCTTTCTAGAACCTAAGTAATCCGGCCTTTATGATTCAAATTTATAAATTTTCTTATTGCACAATTGTGTGCAATATGACCTGTTTTGCAACAATAATTACATGTCTCATAAGTAACTTTAATAAATTTTGTTTTGTGGGACTTGTAATTATTTTTACCGCTATAGCCAATTCCAATTTTATATGAATCACACTTTTGGTTTCCAAGAAGTGTGTTCCAATTATTCTTTCCATTAGTAAATTTGGCTATTGTAGCCTTTGAATCATCCAAGTTGGTTTTCAATATTTTATTTTCATTTTTTAACAATTCCAGATCTTTAATGATTTCATTTTTACAGCTATTAGCATATGCAACATGGTTATCTTTTATGGTTTTAATTTCAATATCTAGCATATCATTTTCAATCTTTAATTTCTCATTTACTTCTTTTAATTCATTATTTTTGCTTTTCAAATTTTTACATTTAATATCCATCTTTTCGTTTTCTGTTTTCAAACTGTTTAATTCATTGTTTAGCTTTTCATTTTTAGATTTAACTTCTTCATACTTAGTTTCGAAATTATCTTATTGATCTCCAACTATCATTAAAGATTTCAACATGCTATTTCTTTTTTCAGCTTTTAACAATTTACAACAAACTTTCTCATACATAGCATGCAATTAAACAGTTGTGGTAAGCATAAAGCATATATTTTCATCATTTGAGTCAGATGAGTCTTCATTGCTCCATGTTGCCATGTAAGTTTTCTTCTTCTCCTCCTTTGATGTGTTTTTAAGAAGCAGGTAACACTGTTAGATGTGTCCTGACTTTTGGCAGTTGTAGCATATGATCACATCATTTCTCTTGTGCTTGGATGAGCTGCTGTCATCCTCCATCTTCTTTGATTTTGGCCTCATGAATTTTCTTACCTTCTTAGCTATCAAGACAAGATCTTCTTATTCATCTTCTTTTTCATCATTGCTTGATTCTTATCTTATGAATTTCAAGGTAATAGCCTTCTTTGCCTTGTTTCTTGATGAGCTCATGGGTTTTTAGTACACCAAGAAGCTTTTTTTTACTTAAGGTGCTAAGATCTCTAGCTTCTTCTATAGCTGTCCTCTTAGTTTCCCAATTTTTTTGAAGTAACCTGAGAAGTTTAGAATTAATTTTCAAATCAATAAAGTTCTTCCCAAGTATACTTAAAGGATTTATAATATTAATGAATCTATTATGCATTTCATCAATAGATTCATTAGGAAGCATTTTAAAATTTTCAAATTCACGGCATAAAAAACTTATTTTGGTGTCTTTAACTCTAGATGTTCCCTCATGAGTCTTTTATAACTCATCCCGAATTTCTTTTGCAGAAGAACATGTACAAATTCTATTAAAATCACTTTTGTTTTAATCTGCAGTATAAAAACTTCATTATAATTTTATTTAAATCAAGCTTTTTCCAATTGTTTTTTGTAAAATCAGCTTTTGATTTTCCTTTCAATTTTAAAAGACTCATTTTTAATAATATTTCATATCAATCTATTTTAGACTTTGAAAAATATTTTCATCCTATTCTACTAGTAAGGGTAATTACCCTTATAGGAGCGGAGGTCTGTTTATCACTTACCTCTCAAGAAACCCTAGTGTATTAGTTGCAATGATCTTTACTCTATTTCACAGTTAAGCATAGAAAAAATAGAGATAGGCTTTGGTATGAATTGAAAATACACTATGAATACTCAAGAGGGGAATTAAATTAAGTATTTACCCAAATTTTCAAAATAATTAATTTTGAATTGAGCAAATTAAAAAATAAAAGGATTTGCAGCGTATTAAATAATCAATAAATAGAATGTGTAAAATAAAAGAGAGGGCTAAAGAAAATCAAGCTACAAATATAACATGGAGTTTGGCCTTTTTCTTACTCTCTACGGTCCACTAAATGCATCTTTCGAGGTATTCACTACTACTTCAATTAATTTCAAAAGTTAACACAAGATGAGCAATATTACACTCATAGAAAATAATAAATTTTCTCTCTCTTTCTAAGTACTTTTATGTTAATATCAATAAATAAGATCTAAGCACTAGAGTAAATTTTTTCTCTCTCTTAATATTTACAAAAATCATGTATAAGATAACAAAGAAAGAGAAATTGTTTGATCGCAGTAATTAGTTCATAAAATAGTTTGGCAATTCGTTCTTTTTGTTGATCTCTAGGACTTTGCATATAAATAGACTTTTGAAATTCAAAAGTCCGTTAGACACAACGTTTATAACTTGTCAAACATTAAATGCGCTTCAATGGCTCTTTTTTTGTCACATCAGCTTCATACTTTCGGTCGTCGTGCCTCAAAACAGTTATCGCACCTCACTTGTTGTATCCAAACTTTGCCCTCTGCAGCCTCTCTACTGTGCACTTTTTTGAGCCTCAAATTTGGGCGTTTCAAGCCCTAACTCTTGTTATGTCGAGGTCTAAATTTGACCATTGATAATTATTCTAATATTTACCTTTGTTGAGTTTTTGGTTTTGGGCGTGTCGAGCCCTATACTCCAACATGTCGAGCCCTAAAATTAACTCTCGATAGCACTATTTGCTTCCTTAGCTTTGTTGAGCCTCAACTTTTTAGCATGTTGAGCCCTAAACTCTTGATATATCGAGGTCTAAATTTGGCCCTCGACATCCTCTTGCATGTTCTTGACATGCTTCTATTTTTCCTTTAACATGCCCTTATTTTGCGAAAAAACTACAGAAAAACTTTACAAACATGTGCAAAACACACACACACATATATTCATGACTAATTAAGTATAGTTTACAACAAATAAACGGTTATTTATGTATTATATTATCATATCAAAATCCATATTGAACACTCAAGTTCAACAATCTCTCATTGTTTGATGAGGACAATTTATGGATAATTACCTCATATTCACTATAGCATACTCCTCCTCAATTAAGAATCTAAGTTCTAAGAAAATTTTCAATTTTTTAGTTTTCAAATAGATCTTTTATGCTTAATTTTGGGAAAATACAAACTACACTTAATATGTCCAATTCTTCCCCTATCAAAACAAACTTCATGCATATTTTAAATTGTGCATCCACTTCTCTTCCCTTTGTACTCATAAAAAACAATATGATAACATATTTAATATATGCCAGCAAGGAGAGATGTACAATTATACAACATTCAGTTCAAAACAAATGCCTCGATAGAGAACTTCACATTTGCCTACACCCATGTAGGACTTCACAACACTTTCCTATACTCAATAGGACTTCACCATACTTGTTTATACTTATATAGGACTTCACATACATGCCTGTACACTAAGAGGACTTAACCACAAATGCCTATGCCCGCATAGGACTTCACCACACTTGTCTATACATAGATAAGACTTCACCACCAATAGGAATTCACACCATAATGCCTACATACAGTAGGACTTCACCACATTTGCCTCATCACAATGGGACTTCACCGAAAACAACAAGCTCATATATAGCAGATACGTAAACACATTAGAGTGCTTATCATTACAATTATGCAATAATCAAACCAGATTATCATAGATTAGCACATAAACTGATCCAATACAAGCACATATCAAATTTTTAGGCATATATTATATTTAGTCGCTTATTTAGCCTTAAATTCTATTCTATGTCAACTTGAATCAATAATGCTCAGCACTCATCTTGCATGATCATTCCCAACTCTCGTCTTATAGCACAGAAACGATTTGTACTAAAGAGTTTAGTAAAAATATCAGCAATCTAATTGTTTGCATCAATAAATTCCAAGCCGATATCTTAGTTTAGAGCATAATTTATAATTAAATGTTGTCTAATTTCGATATACTTGGTCCTTGATTATTGGATCTAATTTTTAGTCAAATTGATATCACTTGTGTTATCACAAAGAATTGGAACATTTTCAAAAATTAAACAATAAGCTAGCAACGTTTGTTTCATCCATAAAATTTGTACACAACAACTACTAGCTACTATATATTCAGCTTCAGTTGTTGAGAGTGCGACCGAATTTCATTTTTTAAAATGCCAAGATATTAAAGAATTTCCAAGAAAATGGCTTGTACTGCTTGTGCTTTTCTTATCTACTTTGCACCCAGTAAAGTCAGAATTAGAGTATCCAATCAGATTGAAAGAAGTAAATTTTGGATAACACAAGCCAATTTCAATTGTGCTTGCAAGACACTTGAACATTCTTTTTACTACATTTAAGTGTGATTCTTTTGAGCAAGATTGAAATCGTGCACATACATATATAGAGAACATGATGTCAGGTCTAGAAGCTATCAAACATAATAAATTGCTTGTCATATCTCTATACATTTTTGCACATATATTTTTACCTTTTTCATCTTTATCAAGGTTAATACTTGTGATCATAGGTGTTTGTTTTGATTTGCAATTATCCATTTTGAAACTTTTAAACAAATCTCTTATATGTTTAGCTTGATTGATAAAGGTTTCATTTTTAGATTGTTTGATTTGAAGACCAAGAAAATAATTGAGTTCCCTCATCATACTCATTTCAATTTCATTTTTTATGAACTCAGCAAAATCTTTTATAAGACTCATATTTGCAACTCCAAAACACAATGTCATCAACATAGATTTGCACAATCAATGTATCAAACTTGTGATTTTTAATAAATAAAGTTGTGTCAATTTTTCCTCTTGAAAAACCGTTGTTTAACAGGAAGCTACTGAGTCTTTCGTACCAAGCTTTGGGAGCTTGCTTTAGTCTATAAAGAGCTTTGTTTAACTTAAAAACATGATTGGGAAATTCATTATTTTTGAAATCCGATGGTTTCTCTACATAGATTTCTTCTTTTATAAAACCATTTTGAAAAGTACTTCTGACATCTATTTGAAAAAGCGCAAAGTTCTTATAAGCAGCAAATGCCAAAAGCATTTGAATAGATTTTAGTCGAGCAACCGGAGCAAGGGTCTCATCAAAATCAATTCCTTCTTCTTGATTATAATCTTTAATAACCAATCTAGCCTTATTTCTTGTTATTAAACCAATTTCATCAAGTTTGTTTTTATAAACCCATTTGGTTCTTATAACAAGTCTACTTTCAGGTTTAGGAACCAAAAACCATACATCATTTCTTGTGAACTGATTTGATTCATCTTGCATTGCATTAATAAAAAATTCATCTTTTAAGGCTTCATCAACATTTTTTGGCCCAAATTGAGATAAGAAAAACCATATTACCTAAGTTCCTTAAAGATGATCTTGACCCTCGACAATCATTCCGATATTTACCTCTGTCGAGTCTTTAGTGTTGGGTATCTCGAGCTCTAAACTCCAACAAGCAGAGCCTTCAACTTGGCTCTCAACAGCATTGTTTGCTTCCTTAGCTTTATCAAGCCTCAACTTTTTACCACATCAAGCCCTAAACTCTTGATATGTTGAGGCCTAAATTTGACCCTCGGCATGCTTCTGTTCTACCCTTGACTTGTTTTACCCTTGAAATGCTCCTATTTTGCTAAAAACTTGCAGAAATAACTATTTATTTGTTGTCAAATACACTTAATTAGTCGTGAATATGTGTGTGTATGTTGTGAAAATTTATGGAGTACACTTAATTAGTTGTGAATATATATATGTGTGTGTTTTGTGCATATTTATGGAAATTTTCTACAGTTTTTTGGTAAAACAGGAGCATATCAAGGGTCAAATTTAGGCATCGACATATCAAGAGTTTAGGACTCGACGTGCTAAAAAGTTGAGTCTCGACAAAGCTAAGGAAGCAAAAAACGCTGTTAAGGGTCAAGTTTAGAGGTCGACGTGTTGAAGTTTATGGCTTGACACGCCCAGAAACAAAGACTCAATAAAGGTAAATATCAGAATGATTGTCGATGATCAATTTTATGCATCGACATATCAAGAGTTAGGGCTTAACACGGTAAATATCAGAATGATTGTCGATGATCAATTTTATGCATCGACATATCAAGAGTTAGGGCTTAACACGCTCAAATTTGAGGCACGAAGAAGCGCACATGTGGAGAGGTTGTCAAGGGCAAAGTTCTAACGTGATAAGTGAGGCACGGCAATTGTCTTGAGGCACGATGATTTAAAGTCTGAAGCTGATGTGGCAAGAAAAGAGCCGTTGAAGCGCATTTAATGTTAGGCAGGTTATAAACATTTTGTCTAACAGACTTTTGAATTTCAAAAGGTTATTTACATACAAAGTCCTGGAGATCAACAAAAAGAACAAACTGCGAAACACTATCATGAACTAATTATTATGATCAAACAAATTCTTTTTCTTTGTTCTCTTGTACATAATATTTGCAAATATTAAGAGAGAAAATTTAATTTAATGTTTAGCTCTTATTTATTGTTATTCATATAAAAGCACTTAGAGAGAGAGAGAGAGAGAGAGAGAGAGAGAGAGAGAGAGAGAGAGGAAATTTATTATTTCCTATGAGTGTAATATTGCTCATCTCGAGCCTATTTTTAAATTAATTGAAGTTGTAGTGAAAACCTGGAAAGAGACATTTTGTGGATCGTAGAGAGTAGACAAAGGACTGAACTCCATGTTATATTTATGGCTTGATTTTCTTTATCCCTCTCTTTTATTTTATACATTCCATTTATTAATTATTCAATCCACTACAAATCCTTTTTATTTTTTTAATCTATTGATTTTAAAATTAATTATTTCGAAATTTTAGGCAAATGCTCAATTTACTCCCCCCACCCTTCCTCTTGAGTTTTCCTAGTATATTTTCACTTACAAATATACTTATTGTCCATATAGTATATTTTCTTTGAGTCTCACATCGCTTATTTTATTAAAAAAATTATCAATATCAAATTGACATGTCTCATCTTCTTAACTAGAAGACATTGATTAATGCAACCAATTATTATATATAAAAAATAATATTAAATACAAAATAAAAAAAAAAGAAGGAAAAGGGAACAATAAAATAAAAGGGGCAATTACTATGGTTGAACCCCAGTAACGATGGACTATCACTGAAATAATCTAAATTATTCAATAACAAAAATTTGCATGTAAATACAATATTAGTCCTATATATTAAGTTTGAAGTAGTTTCGATTTATGAAATTGAATGTGTAGAAACATGTTTGATACATTATGTTTATTAATGTAAATTATTGATGTAAGTGATTATGTGTAATGAAATTAGTGTTATTGTTTTATATATATATTAATGTGTGTATAGTGTAATTAATATTTGTGTCTTTTATGCATTAATATGTTTGTGTTATGTTTAAATTTATAAAATCAACTTTTGAATTGTCTGAGAAATTGTTGACAGAAATTTTACAAAATTAAGCTTATTTTTCATGCCTAAATTACACCCAAATGAGCTCCAAATTAAACCAAATTCAACCCAAAGTCTTGTATACCTCAAAAGTCAAACTTAAGATAATAATGAGTCAAAAATTTGCTTAATTAAGGCCTCTTTTGGCAGCCCTCCATTTCCATACGAATTTCCCTCTTCGTTCTTTCCTTTTCTCTTTTCCTTTCCTTCAAACTACAAGCCCTAAACCAAAGACTAATACCAAGCTCATTTAATCAAAAATCTCTCCAAGATAAGGCTTATTCATGTAAGTCAATACAAGTATAGACTTTTGTTTTATTTCTTTTCTTTTAGTATATATGTGAAATCTATGGTAAAATGAGTTTAATGTCTTTTGAGTTGTATGGTTCATGCATTGATATAGGTTGGATTGTGGTTTGTTATTGTGTGAACTTGTTTATGTGTTATAGTGGTTATAAGAAGCGTTGGTAAGGAGTAATTTTGATTTGAGTAGTTGAAGTTGAAGTGAAGAGGAGGGGAGGATTTGATGTGATTGAAGTGGTTTAATGTGTTGTTTTAATGTTCAAAGTTGCGAAGATTGATTAGTGTGGATAGAAGATAGTATATGAAGCTAAATATGAACTTGAAGAAGGATTAAAAGTGTTGTAGGTTAGGAATTTGCAAAGTGCATAACAGAGGAAATAAACTCATTTCGAATATGCATGTTTTTGAACGTACGTTGGCATCTGGCACTTCAACAGTGCCGGCGTGTAGGCAGTGTTGAATGTTATCAAAATCGATTTTTTTAAAGTCGCTTCGAACTCCACTGGCTTTCGCGAGAAAACTTTGCCAGCATTTATTTTTCAAAGTGTACGCCGGCCATTAAGGCTTCAAAGCCGCTGGCGTATGGGCGGTGTTGGATACAAACAGAATCAAAATATTAAACGTCGGGTGCAATGCCGCCGGTGTATAATTTTAACGCTACCGGCGTTCATTGAAATTTTGCCTACATAGAAAGGCCGTGTATCCCCTGAGTTTTTCAAATTCAAACTTCTCCAATTTTCAATCTTTACTTCATATATGACCTTTTTAATGAATATACAAGCTAAATAAATATGTTTATGTATGAATTAGATGTTAAAACTATATGTTAAGCTTATTGAATCTCCTTGTATAATTAACCTAGGATTGTGATATATATATATATATATATATGTGTGTGTGTGTGTGTGTGTGTGTGTGTGTGAATTCTACATTCAAGTAATGATTGTTTTGATATTCTTATTTCAATTAAAGGTTCTTTGGTTATTTTCCCTTCGAGTAAATATACTAATTTACTATCGGGTTCAGGTACGCAATAGCTTGTTTGTTGTGTGCTAGGACTAGGCATTCTTAAATTGATTTAATTCAATTCGGCTTAATGCTTTGATGAACTGGATGTCTATTACGTTGTTTAATCTGGTCCGAGGAGCGGCAAACCTATCATGATGCAATGGTACGCTATGATGCAATAGCGATTCGTTTTGGTTAAGTGGGTAGCAGATGGGGGGGATAGTATCTGAGTAACGTTTGCTTAAACTTAGTGGGAAATACTATGGTTTAGTTTAAAGTTTATGGGAACTTGTGAACTAGGCTCATATTGTGGATTGAGTTTAAGTAGAGTTGGGCAACGGCTTTTGAACCCTAAATGAAGCTATTTCTTTATGGAATAGATATAGGAGATATAAGTATTCGGACTACTTATATCAACCCCTTAAGCAGCTGCTGTTACTCAGGACCCTTAAATTCCAGAGCGTGATCCTGAGATTTGAACACCCTCTTGTTGTTCTGTAAAAGAAAAATTAATAAGATAATGACTCTATTCATTGATGCATTCCATTTGACTTAAGTTTGCTTGATAAATTGTTATTGTATTTTATTATTGTGTATTGGGCCTTTGGCTCACTTTTGTTGCTTTACAGGTAATGGAGATAAGTTATATGATGATCTAGGTTACGGCTCAGACTTTGAGAGATTCATAGATGAGTGGGACGAATAGGACTCGAATGCCCTAGATTTTTTTGGAGAAGCTTTTGTTAAAGCAAAATTTTATGTATAGAAGGCTTGATAGATAAGCCTAAGTTGTAAAGACCTCAAGATCTCTTAGGGTTGCTTTTTGTCTAAGGAAAAACTTGTAATTTTTGTAGTGTCTTGTATTGACACTAACTTTGTACATATGATGTATATATATGTATAGATTGCTTTTATTAGAAATCTTGTTTTGTTGAAGGTTATTTATAATGTTTTAGTAGATTTGATCAAATAATTCTTATAAACTATTAGTTTTAGGACAACCTTACATATAAGGTGAAAATTTTATATGTGGTTGGGGACTCAGTACTCTAAATCTCGGGATTTAATGGGTCAGGTCTTTACAATCACAACACACAGAGGGCGAGCTCTACATCGGTTTAGGATGAGTCTAGCCAAGAGTAGATACATGATTATATGATTGGTGGGTCGGACCTTAATTAAGTTAATTTTAAAAATTATTTATTAATATTAATTCACTATTACAATTATATTACATCTTATATATTTATGAGAATTTTATAATGATTTCAATGTAATATTTTTTAAAACTTCATAAAAAAGTCATTCAAACAATAATTAAGAGTACTTAGTGCATTTCACAAGATATGATATATATGTCACTTGAAAATTAATTATTAATAAAAATATATGAAGTTACATGTGTTCATTTTTCTAGCATTATATGTGGAAAAAAAAATAATGTTACTAAATCAAATTATATAATTAATATGCAATGTGATTGCTTTTAGCACAAATAGATCATAAAATATATGTAAATAAGATAGTTATTTAATAATTCATGTACATTTTAATAATATTAATTGAAGAACAAAAGTTACTAAATCAAATTATATGATTAGTGTGAAACAATATTCAATTGTAATATATATAATAATAATTATTACCTTGTAGTATTCCTTAAATATAAAATAGTTATTAATAAGAATTTATTTAGTTTGATAATTTTATAATGAAAGAATTTAATATTATTAGTTATTATGAAAGAAAAAGTTAAAAAGAAGCACATATTTATATATATATATATAGAGAGAGAGAGAGAGAGAGATAGTAGTTAGTGTAAGAGAGAGAAGTAGCTAGTATAATAAATGCATGTTAAAAAAAAAAGTAAAAAAAGTACTTCCATGGAATTTGAACCCATGACCACATAGATATAAAAGTATATGTTTAACCACTACATCACTCTTAGTTTTATGCTGTATTTCTTTTTTTATAATATACATATAACATATATTTTTCTTTTGAAAAAGCCTTTAAAAATTAATTTTTTCCTGGTCTGAGGGGGACTAGGGCCCCCGTCGACCCCCCTTAAATCCATCCCTGAGTCTAGCTAAATTTGATTTATGTTCAAAGATTGATTGGAGAGATTCCTTATTTTCCTTAATCTCTTTGGTTTTGATGGTGCAAAAGATGAGGACAAGAAGAAAAATCAATGCACAAAGTCCTTCATTAGGTCGACCAAAAAAGCAATATGACTAATCGAATTTGCTTTTGCTTGCTAGAAATCATCCATTTTTTGTTAAGGCAAATTATATCGGAAGACATCGGAAGGTCGCATTGTTTCAAAAAGCTCAAAAATGTCACAACATTTAGTAAGTAAGTTCATTTTGGGTTACAACATTTAGAAAAGTGGGTTAATTAATATCACTATTAGCACATATCAATAGAAGAAATATTTAATTAAAACTCAAAAAAACCCTTTTTTTAAAACCCCATTCAAATGTATCAATGGAAGAAAAATTTATTTAAATCTCAAGTTTTCCAAATGTTATGACCTCTTTTGAACTTCTTGAAACGTTATGATCTAAAATAAACTTGCATCCAAATGTTGTAACTTTCCAGTGTATTGTACCCATTTTTGTTATAATTTTACATTTAAAGTTCATTGATTTCATTTGATCATTAGTTTCTTAGATATTTGGTTTTTATATTATTTTATTTTTTATTATTCTAGTTTTTTAATGAATTTATTTCTTATTTATTAGATTTTACATAGATTATAAGTGGACAAAGCTTATGAGGACTAAATTCTAAATAGATATTAAGTAAAATTATTTCTCTTAAGAATTAGTGTGAAACCCTTTTCTTTTTGATGGTGTGATTCATCACAAAATTAAAGTATATAGTATGATTGATGTGCCTAGAAGGACAATTATTAAGATATTTGTAGTGGAGTAGATCTGATTCCATTAATCTTGTGTATGTAGCAAGCATCTCGTGCTGCAAATAGCCTCAAACAAGTGATGTGGAAGTACTCATGAGGAATAACAAAGAGTGAGAAGGCAAAGAGAAAGAGCAAGTAGTCTTAGGGAGCTTGAACGCACTAGTGACATGTGGAGGAGCTATCAAGTATCAATCCCATTATTCTAGAGTAGAGGGGATAGTTCTTTGCTCTAAGCCTTATTTTAATCTCTTATGAGAGTATTCTAGCAACACAACCATCTTCCCATTAATTCTAAACCCCCTCAAATGGGGAGGAAGTATGGGCATTTATAAAGCTCGGCTCTTAATGAAGTCTGCCGAATCGTATTGACCATAAATAGGTGAGATGAGTTATCTTATTGGTGGGTTCTTACATAAGCTTTCAAGCCCATAGACTACCTTTCTAAGTGCTTGAGCTATTTAAGAAAAATTAAGAGTTGATGAGTTGGTTCAGTCTAATGGTTTTTACTCCAAGCCCAACATATCAAATCTTTTTCAGTCATTCAAATTCCATGGAATTGACCTCTAGGCCCTATCATTCTATCCAAATAGTTAAACCCTAGATTTAGCCCCCTACAACTTCAATAGAATAATCCTCAAACTCAATTTAAGAAACCTTACTAAATTTAGGGTTTTGGATGTTCAAGTTTTGGGAAATAGGATAGGGACAACTTGCCGGTAATAAAACTCCAATGAGGCATATCAATTAAAATGTAAAAACAAAATAGTGCGATTCCATCTGACTTCTTTCTCCTAAATTTCAATTTTGCCATTAATTATATAATATATATACACATTTATATTTTTCTCTTGTTTTCTATGACTTTTATGTAGTGGTTATATTTACCATACCACTTATTAGGCAAGCATACATAATAATAAGCATAGGGTCATGGTTCTTCAATTATTAGTAGGGGTGGACGTGGATCGATCTAGTCTGTTTTTCACTAAAACCAAATCAAACCCTAATTTATGGTTTTTTTCCCTTATTAAACCAAACCATTTAATGATAGTTTGGCTTAAATTAGAAATTTTCCAAATCATTAAATAATTGTTTGATTTTATTCGGATTATGGATTGAATCATAATTCTAATAAAAAAACTTAATTCTAACATTTTATATTTGTGTAATATTCAAATATTGAAGTTATTCTATAAAGTTCATATTATAAATCTCAACAAAATACACTATAGATCCATCACATCCATAATCTTTCATAAAATCATTTAGTCACTAACACAACACATTCACTAACTAATAAATTGTAAAATATAATCTAAAGCGCTTTAATAAATTATCCAATCAACCATCTACTAATAAATTTTGCCAAAAAAAAAAATATTTATCTGCCAACGAAAGTCATTTATGAATAAAAGTAATACACTAATAAAATATACAATGAAAAATTAATACATAATAAGATATATAACTTAATGACAAAATCCATACTCTATAGAGTTCAAATAATTAATATAAAACAATATTAAATTACTAATAGAAGAATATATCTTGAACCCAAAAAACAATTTTAAAAAAGGAACAAGCTATTATTAACCAATATTCCTCATATAATAAATATCATAATAAAATCATAAGAATATTATAACCTTTAATCAATCATCATAATAAAATTTACAATTACAAGTAAAATATTTTTATGTTTGTCTAAAATGGGTTGGTTTGATTTTACTGTGGTTTACCCCTTCAAACCAATCATAAATTTCTAAATTGGTTCGGATTGAGAAATTTCTAAACCAAATTGTTAAAAAAAATCATATTTTTGGTTTGGTTTGGTTTGGTTCGGTCGGCTTTTTTGCGCACCCCTAATTATTAGCGATAACCCTTTCCCTATTATTATCATTACTAACTAATATCATCCTAATAATCACAAGTCAATGTTTAATTTAATTACTTAAATCAAAGAATTACCTAAATCTCAACTCATCTTTAACTCTACCATGCAACTTATTAAATTCCCTAAATAAATTATAATAGTTCCTCAAATTCAAATTTTCTTTTATTAAATTAGCATCTTTCTCAAGAATATAATTTCAAGCCCTAATTTAATCAATTGGAATGTCTTTTTAATCAATAGCAACTTGGAATCACAATATAATTATGCACTCTTTTGTAAACCTTGATTATCATAGAAGATTTTCATTATCCTATCTCTAGAATTACGAGCAAATCATTCTAATTACATAGATTTAATCACAAAAGTAATTTTTCAAGTAACGTCGGTAATATCATATATAACCTCATACATTGGTAAATGAATTTAAGATAACATAAAAGAGCATGCAATTAAATTGAAGGAAACTATTAATATGCATTACATGTCGTTCTTAGTTACATGGCAAAGCTAGGGTTTATCAAGATCTAGAAGGATAAGATGAATTCATGATCTTAAAGGGTCCAAACCTTTCATATAAACTTCATAAATCTTTTTCTTTTTTACTAATGTTTAATACAAATATTGCTTTAGTTAATAACTTAGTTTTTTAAACAAATAATTTAATGTTTAAATTACATAATTGACAATCCATTTTTACAATCCAATTATACACATATAAGATTAGCCACACAAGAAAACAATGATTCTAGAGGTACTCCATTATTGATTCAAGAATTATTTCATATTGTAGCATTTTGCCTTACATGGCATCTAGCTTTCTTGTTTTGGCTGGTGAACTATCCTACTACACCATTATACCTCATCCTCTCTTAGCAATCTTCTCGTACTTCAAATTTGCTCACTCAAATAAACCAAAAAAAAAAAAAAAAAAAAAAAAGAAAAACCTTAGATAAAACTATGTTTCCTCAAGTTGTAAAGAAGAATGAAATAACAGGGATCTCAAAGAGTAGCAAATATGGTGTTTGTATATTTTATAAAGACTAAACTACACTAAAAAGAATCAATGTTAAAAAATAAGATTATTTAAAAATATCAACTCGAATAGTTAAAAAGAAGATTTAATATTTTATAAAGTAAATCAAATGAGATATCAATATTTTAAGAAGTTTATTTATGGTGTTGATGTTTTGACTATTCTTAATTTTTATCAATATTAAGTTAGGAATATCTTATAATGTCATCAAGGAGCTGTTTATAAGGTTGAGTTAATATATATAAGCGTTTCGCTTGATCCATAAATGATGGTTATTGCAATTCTTCCACCGTATGGATCCATTTAATCCCTTATTTGATATTAAACATTATTATTTCTTACTCCATCTTACCTCGTACTCTGAAAGTATTA
The DNA here is from genome assembly GCA_024138025.1 of Combretum micranthum. Taxonomy (NCBI): domain Eukaryota; kingdom Viridiplantae; phylum Streptophyta; class Magnoliopsida; order Myrtales; family Combretaceae; genus Combretum; species Combretum micranthum. Next base: position 827,800 of record JAMXBD010000001.1, read on the forward strand.
TCATCATCCATTTATTGAGCCAAAAAGATGCTTCTCGACCTCAAGCTCTCTCGTATTATAAGTTGACTCGATCATGCTCGCATTTGGCAACATTATCATTGATTAGAAATTCTACCTATAATATTGATCAAACGTTGAAATTTTCAACTCTAAAAAAGAAAAAATAAAAAAACTTTAACAGTACGTTTAATTTACTGAAGTGGAATAAGATTGGACAAGAAAAACAGTTCCTCATTTTATAGTTAGGGATAATTTTAAAACAAAATATAAATTTTTTTAGAAGTAGTCGTTCCTCCAGTAAAAAAAAAAAAAAAATAGAGATTCCAATTGAACCAAACATTGTACAATTGTTGTTGTTGGGGGTGGATTAAACGAGTTCGAAAGTAGCTAGGTTGGAAGTTGGGACTAGGGATGTACACGGGCGGGTCTGGAATGGGTCATTCAGAACTCAAACCCGACTCAATTGTATAAAGGGTGTCCCAGGACCCGACCCAACCTAACCTGATTTTAGGGAACCTAATACTAGAAATTGTACATGCTGGGAAAAATAATTATAAAGAAAAAAAAGAAAAATCAATCAATTATCCTTACTCATGAGAGTAAGTAGACTTATTTATATCCTATCATGTGACTCAATACATGAATAACAAAAGTATTACACGAAAAACATCATTCAACTAATGAACAAGTAGATTCCTTAAACTAAAATATTTATTTATTTTTTAATTATACTAGGTTGGGTTTTCTATCGAAGTATGAGTATGAGTATGACCCAAACTCGACCCTAAATCCTATAGGGTTTTTAATGGGGCGAGTGGTCGGATACCTTATATCGCATGTCCCGATTGCATCCCTAGTTGGGATTGCATGTATAGCTAGATAATGTGTAAATAGGTATGAACATTGTCTTCTCGTTCATTTGGTAAGAATAGCTTTATTATCTCATCATTTTATACAAAGCAGTTATTATGGTGTTTAATCGAGAATAATAACAATTTATAATGAATTACTATTATACAAAATAATCAATATATTACAATTATCATTAAAGGGTTTATTTTCAATCTTTGTCCTTAATTCTCCTATCCAAAAAACATCATTAGGCCCCGTTTGTTTCAATGGAAATTTTTTTCAAGAAAATGTCTTTCATTTTTTCATGTTTGTTTAAGAGAAAAAAGGACAATTAATGAAAAACATTTTCCCATACTTTGGAAAATATAGACTTTTCATAGTTTATTTTTTGAAAAATGACTTACAAAATATAAATGTGTAAGCCATTTTTCTATCGATTTACGAGTCTATCTACCGATCATTACTATCCAAAAATATTTATTATTAATTTTAAAATATTTTTTTAAGTAGATTTATTTCTCATTATAATATATATAATTTTTTCATTTTTTATACTTAATATATATGATTTACCTTGAAATTGTAAATACAGGAAAAGTATTTTTATAAAATTAGGCAAATATTTGAAAATATGTTACTTTTTCCAAAAAACTTTTTCAAAGAAAAGTTATTTTCATCAACAAATATTTTTCCTCAAAACAAATGGACCTTAAACAATATCACCTTTCTACGATAAATACAAAAAAAAAAATTATAAATATTTTATTTTACTTTAATAATTATTTATTTTATTTTTATATTAAATATATATTATGATAAAGATATAATATTCAGTACATATTTATTGAGAATTCAATTCCGTCCTATTTTATGCATTATATTTCGTACTGGAATTGGAAATGAGATACCGTAACCATACGATAGATGAATGAAGAGATTAAACAAAGATGTAACATATTAATCACCTTATTAATAATAATAAAAAAAAGACTACCATACGAATAATAATAGATGTTACTGCATATTAGGGTTTAAAATATCTTTATGAGATGGAAATTTGCTGTCCAATATTGTTTACATCTTATCCCAACAAATAAATACTCACTACTTATTTATTGCTTTATTTTGAGAATATTTTTATCTTTAAACTTATTTAACAAATTACAAATATTTATTAGTTGACCCTATTTTGAATACAACAAATATTTGTCCATCTTTATCTATTATTAGACGATCTACATGGCCAATCACATCCATTTTTATATTTGTATGAGTTTAGTTCTAGTGTATAGACACATTTTTTGGGCCAGTTGGGTCCTTGATAGACCCACCTTGAACTCGTGGACTCGATAGGTCTACTTTGCAAGTATGATCTGTCTTGTCGAGTCAGGTTTATGCTGTTCAAATTGATGTAGGACCGGACTAGGTCTTGGTTTGGACCTGATCTTGCGGCATGTCTAGTTGTGAAATACAAGACTCCCATGATCCATAGGTTTCGCACATTAATCCGCTTGGGGGATCACAGGACTGTGATGGAATAGATAGTGATGGGTTTGATACCATTACATTAGGAAAAAACTAAAATTTTTATTATGTATAACATAAATCTGGCATTTTAAGAATGAATTTTTATCTTTCTTTCTCTCTCCCTCTTTTTTTTCCAATTACGGCACTCAGAGGTTCCTCACGGAAAAAGAAAAAAAAAAAAAGAAAATCATGTTTTGAAAAGAAAAAAAACCTAGGATATCTGAATTTCTTAAAAATTAATTTTAATGTCAAGAGACTTAAAATTGCATCTTAAAAACGCAATTCCATCTTACTAAAAAAAAATTATATCTTGAAGGTGCAATTTAAACTTTTAGAATGTATTTTTTAGTTCACCTTACATTTTAGGCGAGCTAGGACTACCACTTGGCGGATGAGGATGTACTCTGCTAACCACAGAAATATTGTACAACCCCTGCAATTTTATTGTTTTGCCTCTTTTCTTTTTGTTTTTTTTTCTCTGCCATTTGATAGTGATGGATGGGGATTTAGTATTTACCATAGTGGGTTGTCATGTGACTCAGATGTGGTGGTGGGCCATTGATGATAAGTGGCCGGGGAGGACAGCTATCATTGCCCTTGCAGGTTTTTTTTGTTATTTTATCTAATTTTATTTATTATAGAATATCATGTTAGGACTATTTGTATTTTTAAAATTGTGATGTAATTGTTGAATGAAAGGTTTAGGATTTGATTGCAATTTTTGATAAATATATATATGTATATATATAAGATATCCAGTTTAATCTTACACATCACTTTTCTAAAGATGGGTCAGTATATGTAGAGATAAATTTTATGGACCTAAGTTAACTTTCAATTCAATTATTTATTGAATAATTATACAATTGATGGCAAAATTCAGAAAATTAATCTTAATTCTGGAACCGTCTAAAGGCCTTTCATTTTATGAGAGACACAGCAGTCGCTTCATATCACGCATAGAAAGAGAGAAATCATTCTGTTTATGCAGACAGGCGGCTGGCCAGCTAACACAAGCGATAAGATAACCACACAGGTATTACAGCTGATAACCCGGAAGTGTTCATAGCATATGCCATATGAGAAGGACTCTTTAACAGCAACGAGAAAGAACTGGCAAAGAATCATGCTGGAGACAGGTTCCAAAGCTTATGCTTGATCAGATTTATAGGGAAAAGTGTTCCATACAGCCTGGTTTATTTGAATAGTTTATTTTTTATTCGTATTTATATTTATATCAAAATTATATATGTAAATATATTTGATTTGTATTTATATTTTATTTATATTTAATCTAATTAATTTTTTTAATAAGAACTATCAACTATTTTTTATTTATATCTATTTCTTATAAATAATTTATTAAAAAATATTTATATCTATAATCTATCAATAAACAAATAGAGTCTTAAAATTAGTTGCTTGGTGTCCACAAGGAAGGACTCGTCATTATGGTGGTGCTGTCGGGTTTTGGAAAAATTAAGATAATCTAACAAGGAGCATTGGCAAAAAAATGAAAAAAAAAAAAAAGGAAAAAAAAAGGACCAACAAGCTAACACCTAACATATATATATATAACTTTTAAGGTATGTTCCATGTAGTTTTTGTTTTATTAGTCTTGTAAACAAAGTAAATGAATGCTAAAACTCTTACGAATTTTAGAAATAAAGTTGAGAAAAGAGAGTTCTAAGATATTATGGTGGCATTATAGTATATTCAAACCTTTCTTAGATGATCATGTTATCTCTTAGGAACTTCTTTCGGTTGTTGTCAATTTTTTTCCTTTTTTTTTTTTTTTTCACTTATGAGGTGACAATCGAAGATAAAAATGGAATAAGATGTAATTATCTAGTTGATAACTCCCCATTCCTTTTGCAACATCTTTTGCACGTGGAATATGGTCTTTCCATCCAGTCAATTTCTTGAATAAATCTTTCCTCTGGAAGGGGAAAAATAAAAAGATCAGTCTATCATAGGGAATTGGACTCAATAAACTTGTTAAGATTACTTTATATATGTATATATATATATATATATTATCAAATAATAATCAAATCTATTTAAGGGCTTTCTTATCTTCTACATGTCCAATCAAGTGTGACTGTTGAGAAACCTCAACTAAATTTATCCATTAATATTTCATTTACATCTATTTACGATTACCTATTGTTTCTTATTATAAATACTCAAGTATGGAGCTTATATGAGCTCCATTATGACCTAGCATTTCCAGATAAAAGTCTTTGTCCTACCATTAATTAAGTTGACGGAGATTTTTTATTCCCTCTTTTTAATTTTTTTTTCCAAAACCATTATTTTCCTTGGGTTCCACCGCGACACTGGTGCTTATCGTTTATGCTGGTATACATCCATTGCAAAGCATATGTCATATACTAAGGGCTTAATTTTCAATGTTTACTAGTGAGACAAAATACCATATTAAATTAAAATGGATTTAACTTGTCATACGCACATGCATATATATATATATATATATAAATGCATCGACATCACTTGAAATAAGAGTAGCAAATCATATTAATGTCAAATAATGCATAAAATCAAATTAAAATAAAAAGAATTACTTTTATAAAAGATATATTTATTTGTGTCTTAATTATAATATTCGTAATGCATATAATTTGGTTTTGAATTCGGTAAATATCAATTTTGGTACCTTAACTTTACTAATTTATGCAATTAACTACGTAAAGTTTTAAAAAAGTTAATTTACTACCTAAATTTTATCTATTTTAGCAATTAATTATTTGAACTTTGTTGTATTAGTTTAGGCATGCCTGACATGCATGTATGTGTTTGTTTACTGTGTATTGAGCTTTGCTGCTCACTTTGCATTCTTTCAGGTGTGGATGAGAGTTTGTGTGTGGATCTCCACTATGATTCTATAGGTTTCATGACCAGTGAGTTCGAAGAGTGACTCTGACAATTAGAGGACTAAATGGAACTTTGGAAAGACTATTTAAATGTATCTAATTATTTTAATGGATGACTCTAAACAATTAACTATTTGACTATTGTGTTCCGTGTGCTAAACTTTATAGTTTCGTTGAGCCTAACTCCCCTTTTGGTTGCTATCTTAAACTATTTTTTACTTTAAATTTGTTTTACTCTTTCCTAAAGTACTTTTCTATATGTTGATGTAATGGTTTCTAAGTTGTTAGTAAATAGTCTTTCGATACATTATGGTTTTGCTAAGGAGCCTAATCACAATTTCACAACTAAATTTTCATTAGCAAACTTACATAGTTATTGGAAGCCTTGTACATGTCGCTTGAAGCCGATGTATGCAATGAAACAACCACATCCTTAAGCACCCTAAGGGTCGGGTCGTTTCATTGGATGTGGAAGCACATATGCTATTGTAAACATAGTGCAGTCAACAAGTAATCAATTTTCTCTTGATTTTTCTTTTAATACCATGAATTTGAATGATGGCTCTTGGATAGTAGAAATTGGTGCCACAGACCACATGATACCTTTTCCACATCTTCTCACTTATAAAGCCACTTTATGCAAGCTAATATCCATTCGATTACTAGATGGTATCATAAACTTGTACAAATAGTTGGCAAAGTATGACTAAATGACCATTTAATTCGACAAGATGTACTTTTAGTTTTAATTAATGAGTAAATTTTTGAAACACAATAATTTAATAGCCACATTTGATAAGGCCTTTTGTAAATTTCAAGACTTAAGAACTGACTTTGTTGTAGTAGAAGCAAAAGAACATTTTGGATTGCATGTACTTGAATTCGTTATTAATAAAGGCGGATTTTCTTTATAAAATCAAGCTAGTAATAAAGACACATTGGCTCACTTGGTGCATGCAAGAATGGGTCATTGATTAGGTGGAGATAGTGGTGAACAAATACTTAGCCAAATGAGACAGAGACAGTTCACGGTTTCTTAATTTTGGCAATCAACTCTGTTGTTTTAGGGGAAAATTCCTTCATTTAGGCTATCAAAATGGGCAATTTTTATATTTTGATAGGTTTTACTTTTGTTATAACTTTTATAGACACATTTGTTTTTTTATGCCATATGTGGCATTTTATTTGTCTTTTCATCTACTTTATGTCCTTAAATTTTAAAACTTGTATATTTTTTGTAGCATTTGAGCTCCATATAAATGTATGTTTTAGGGCAAAAACATGGCAGGTATCATTAGTATTATAGAATTTGAGTTGTCTTCCTTTATTTTCTCGACTTTTCAAATTATTACAATGTTTATTTGAATTTGGATGCCTTCATGGAATAGTAAAAAGGTTTCCCATTGCTTAGCCAGAAGAATATGTGGCCATGAAATAGGGATTAATGGAACAGAATTAACTGAGTAGTAGAGTCATTGAAACACTTCTTTCTTCTATATTTTAGACCTTAGCTCTGCAAAGCAATATGCTACTATTGAAACACAGAAGAATTGAATCTTAAATCAAAACACAATGTATGGATGGTATGAACTACCTAAACAGGAATTTTTAAATAGAGCTATTACTAACTACATAAAAAAATTTCCATTGATGAAAGATGGAAATCCATTGGAAAATCAAAAGTACATACGTTGAATGAAATTGCAGTTGCTATTCGCTCCAATAACGAATCATTGGTTTAAGTTTAACTGAATTATCTAAGTATTCTCAAAATCAATAGGTAATTGAAAATTAGTTTTCAATAATTGTGTGCTATTAAATGGACTGTGATAATCCCTATGATAGGAAGCATGGTTCGTCTAAACTAATAACGTAGGCTAGAGTTAGAGGTTTGTTGAACTTAGCTCAACAAATCCTTACGGATTATTTAAAGGATGACGAATTAGGGTATTTTAGTAGATATTTGATACACTTTGGTGATGGACATGATATGGTATATTTAAGTCTTGGAAGTTCACTTAAATTTGACAGAAGTTCATTTCACAAGGAGATCACCCCTCCATCATGCCTATGACAAGGGGTGTTATAAGATCAAGTTGTAAAGATCATGCTTTAGAACATATCACTCCTGCCATGCTGTTGCGATCCCGGCCATGATGATAGATAACCAAACTATGAGCACATCATTATCAGAGAATTCGAATCCTAATGGAGATAACGGGCTTATCGTGCACGCGATGCCAACCATATTTTACCTAATAAGGATCGCAATCAAGCTGAAGAAGGAAGAAGAATTTGATGCAAAGGGAGATCATGACCCATATCACGGTTGTGATCCACAATGTTATCTTGTCCTTGTTTTGCTGTTTAAATTTGTTTTATTTCCAATTTTAATTGTTTGACTTTTAACTTTTCATATTTGCCTTACCCAACTTATGGGAATATATAAGGGCTATAACGGTTATGTTTAGTCAACCATTGTAAGTTTTTTCCCTCTTAAACATTTAGTTATCCTTTATGACCAATTGCTTCTTGAATAAAATTGAGCTTTTTCTCAAAATTGTTCTTGATTGTTTGTTTTTTTTAATCATGCATAATATCTATTGATTGAAACATCTAGTTTGATTATATTTTTTATGCATCATATCCAAAGATTAATCATCTATATTTCTTTTAAATTTTCATTTGCTCAAATTTAGAAACCCTAAAATATGCTACAAATACCTAGAATACAATATAATTTTAAATCCAACAATTACACCAATTCCCCTATCCATATCATCTTAATATCTGTGTAATTGTCAGGTCTAGTGTTTTATTGCAGTAGACAAAGGTTTCAATATCTTTTTCTCTTACAATCATTCAGATGTAGCGATGTTGAAGAAGATTTGGTTGTAAATTTAAACCAGCACTTTTCACAAATAGCTAGCGCTGGGTTCGGTACCCTTGCGTTAGGAAATGAGGAAAAGGCTAAATTTTCTATTACGTACACAATTTTAAGTGTAGATTTCTTTATTCTTTTTATTCTTTTTTCCTTTTGGTACAAAGTGGTTCACCATGGGGGGAAAAAAGGGAATTCTATTTTGAAGGGAAGAAAGAAACTTCGACATGCAAATTTTTAAAAAATAATTCTAATTTTATTATACCTAAAATTATATTTTCAAAAGGCAATTTCATCTTAACAAGATTCATGTCTCAGAAATATGATTTGAAATTTAGATTTGTAAGATCTAAAAAAAAAAAAAAAAAGATTTTATATTTCCTGTGCCTCCATATTAGGTGAGTCAGGACCCAGGACCACCACTTGGCCGATGAGGTTGCATTCTGCTACCATGGGAATATTTTCCAACCCCGGCAATTTTGTTTTTCTTATGTGACTCACATGTGGTGGTGGGCCATTGATGAGAAGTGGCTGGAGAGAGCTATGATTAACCATGCAGGGTTTTTCTTTTTTTTTTTTAGTCTAATTTTATTTATTATATCTTTTCATATTTTTAAGTCAACTTTTTCTCTTCGATAGTTAAGATTTGTATTTTAAAATGGCATCGCTTCAGCATTTGCGCGGCATAAAAAATATAGAATAATATCATGTTAAGACTATTTGTATTTTTTATGATGTAATTTTTGAAATGGAAAGGTTTAGAATTTGATTTCAATTGATGGCCAAAAAAAGAATTTGATTTCAATTTCTGATAAAAATATGTAAGATATGAAGTTTAATTAATAGTTTGTTTAAATTGTTGGATTTTTATTTGTATTAGACTTGTATTAATTTATCTGTATCATATATATTTGGTTAGTTTACAGTTAAAATTATTGGTTTTGTACCAATATTTATTTTTTATAAATATATATTTAAAACAAAAAAAATATAATATCAAAATAATCAAAATATGACGAAAATAACTATGGCCTTAATCTTATTGCATCACTTTCCCGAAAGATGGGTCAGTATATAGAGATAAATTTAATGGACCTGCGTCGACTTTAAATTCAATTATATTAAATAATTATATAAGTTGGTGATAAAAATTCAGAAAATTGAACTTAATTTTGGAACGATCTAAAGAACTTTCAATTTACGAGAGACACAGCAGCCACTTCATAGCACGAGTAGAAAGAGAGAAATCGGTGTGTTTTTGCAGACTGGTCAGCTAATACGAGCGATAGCTATACCTATGCTATATATTTAGTTGTGTACTATATATATTTAGCCTTTAAGATGTATTTTGTATAGTTTTATTTTATGTATCTTTTAAATAATATAAATAAATGTTAAAAACTTCTTAAAAATTTCAGAGATAAAGTTGAAAAAAAAAAATTTAATGTTGCGAATATTTAAGGATTCTAAATGGGATCCAAAAATTAAAGATGGTCTTATTGCATACTCTAAGCTTAGATGATATTTTTATCTCTTAGGGTATTTTATTTTTTATTTTTTGCATTGCTTTCTACTTTTCCTGTTTTCTTCCGCTTGCTAGCTAACAAGCCATGATAAATATGGAATAAGCTGTAATTATCGGGTTGATAACCTTCCATCCCTTTTAGAACATCTTTTGTACGTGGAATGGCCTTTCCATCCACTTAATTTTTTGAATAAATCTTTCCTTTGGAAAGAATTGAAAAAAAAAAAAGGAAAAAGAAAAGAGTGGTAAATCTATCATAAAGATTTTTCAATTGATGGACTCAATAAACTTGTTAAGACTACTTTATATATATATATATATATATATATCCTTTATTAATTAATAAAAAAATCTTTTTATTAAATATTGCTTTCTTATCTTCTATCTGTCCAATCAAGTGCGACAATCCATTAATAATTCATTTACGTCTAACCATGATCAGCTGTTGTTATGACCTAGCATTTCCAAATAAATGACTATGCCCTACCATTAATTGAGTTGGCTAATATTTTTCATTTCCTCTTTTTAATTTTTTTTCCCAAAACCATTATTTTTCTTTTGTTCCACCGCAACACAAGAGGTGCTTATTTTTGTGCAGGTACACAACCATCGCAAAGCATATCTGATATACTAATTCTATATTTGATTCATTATAATAGAATAAGATTGCAAATGAATTGTAATTATTTATTTTATCATGAGAGATATTTTCAAAACAAATTATACTTTTTGATTGGGAATAGAGATTCCTTATAATTTTGCATTATATGAAATAGACATTCTTTTGATGAAATTTTTTGTAAATCAAATAAAGATATATACATATATATATATATATATATTGTAGTAATAAAGGTGGAATACCAATTCTATTCTAGTAAACCAAACTTGCTGTAGGGTTATATATTTGGATAAAATTTTTGTAATTGCATTGAGTTTTCAATTTTTTCTAGTAAGATAAATACCATATTAAATTAAAAGGATTTAACTTGTCATACATACATACACATATATAAATTCATCAACATCACTTGAAATGACAGTAGCAATTCATATTAATAAATCATGTTTTCATTAAATTCATATTAATGTCAGATAATGCATAGAATCAAATTAAAATAAAAAGAATTAATTTTTATAAAAGATACATATATTTGTGTCTTCGTAATGCATATAATTTAGTTTTGAATTGAGTAAATGTCTGGTACCTCAACTTTACTAATTTGTGCAATTAATTACATAAAGTTTGAAAAGCGTCAATTTACTACTTAAATTTTGCTTATTTTAACAATTAACTATCTAAACTTTATCAAATTTTACATTTAGGTACTCTACTTAAACTTTACTTATTTTTTCAATTAACCATCTCATCTAATTATTATGAATAAACTTAAAAAGTTTATAGATGATGAATTGATACTTTTAAAATTTAATAATTAATTACATAAATTAACAAAAATTTAAATATCAAATCGAACATCCGGCCTTTTGAATACTTATAGTTTGTTATGCCGGGAATTTGGGAGTCCTACTTGGAAGAGAGTAAAGAAGCTGGAAGCCTGGAAGTGGAACCTGCAACAAATAAAAACAAAAATATTTTGCACATCAACCTGTAATATTTTATAAATTTTGATAGGATATGGCTGATCTCAGATGCTGCCGTTTAGCAAGTTTAGGCAAGGAAACACGACACAATGATTAATGTAAACTCATGGTACAGGTAAGTAGTGTCGTTTTTAGTTTTAGGACCATGAGAACGAAAAAACAACAGAAGTGAAAAAAAAAAAAAAATCCATACATCTTAACAATGTCTGTTATTAAAGGATTGCTGGTATTAAAAAGATGTAGCGTTAAATATGATATTCTGATTTTATAAAAAGAAAATTTAGTGTTTAAATTTTGAAATAGTAAATTTAATACATGATTAAATAGTTGGTACTTTTTTTGCTATCCATTGATATTGTTTGCTCTATTTATTAATAAAGAAAGGATAGTCTATATCATTGAATGTTTACTACTTTTTCTAATTTTATCTAAAATTGATAGACCGGCTCTTTTATATTAGAAAAAACGAGCAAACAATATTAGTAAGTAAGTAAAAATTGTTACAAAAAATTTGATTGAATATTAAATTAATTATTTTTATATATGATGCTTAGAACAAAATGTTACTAGAAAGAAGAAAATCTTTTTCGTATAAATAACCGAGTTTCATCTTTAAAGACTCAACGTGAAAAAATTCGGTACCAGAAATAGTTAAGTATCATTAAAATTTTTGTGACCTCGATTATAGTACATATAATTTTTTTTTCTTCAAAAGCTATTCAAACTACTATTATGTGTTTGATTTTTGTTGGTTTTTCATCAATATTTGTATTTAGATTTAATTTATATCTATATTGGATTTGGATGTTATATTTATATGAATAATTAAGTTTTTATTTTGTTTTAATCTAATCCTTTGATAAACATCTGAATTCAAGCCATCATGTTTGGATTGTTGTTTTGACATCGTTTTTGTATTGTTTTCAAGCCAAACTGATACAGATATAATATCGATGAAAAACTGATAGTTTTTTCATAAATTGATTAAAGCAAACCAATACCGAACTAATAGCGGATCAATTCTGATTCGATATAGATAAAAATCTTATGATGCAAATAGGTTATAACAAATTCTAAACAGTCTGAAAATCATTGAACCGTATGGAATAGTACGGATTATACTAAAATCTAATTCTCTCTTAATATTGTGGGGGGAGGATATAATATTAAAAGAAATCCGACATGGTTGACACCCCACAGACCATACCTTTTTTCCCGTAGATGAAATGAAACCTCCACACGATTAAGCCTATCAAGTCGTGTTGAAATCCAGAAAGGAGAAAGAAGTAGAAGGATGTCCTGTTACAGAAGGATGGCACCTCCTATGACTTATTTTATCTCAAGCTCTCGTTATAAGCACTGCTAGCTGGGTGGTGCCATCCCTCCTGCAACAGGAGACCCTTTACCCCTTAATTTTGCTGCTCTACTTCATCATATCATATATATTTCATTAACACGTGAATATAATTTCTCTCTTGCCTCGGACTCTCGAATCGCATCATCATCATCATCATTGTTATGAATTTATAGATAGAGAGCCTTAAACATGCTTCTCAATAATTCTCCCTCTCTCTTGCTCTCTTGTACCTGTTCTATCATGTTGGCAACATTATTCATGTTTGGGAATAAAAGTCTCCAACGTTGAATCTTCCAACTCGACATGGAAAATTCATTAGGCGCTGACCATCGCTTTTATCACAATTAAAACACACACACACATATATGCATATGTATATTTTCCTGGGGACCAGTCCCAAGTCGTTCGATTCTTCTAAGGATTTTATGGTCTGATTGGTGGAATTTGAGGTAATAGTTTATTTGGGGTTGGACGTTGTTGACAATTAAACAAATGATTATTCTAAGTTGTAGGGATAGGTTTTTTTTTTTTTTTTTTTTGGCCAAAAAGTTGCAGGGAGAGTTTAGTTTAGTCATATGTGGATGAAATTTTGCTGTCTCCTGCTGCCTGTCCCGCAGCTGTACCATCCATTTAGATCTAACCACGTGGTGGTTATTTGTCTGGAAAGTATCACTGATAAAATAATGATTCCATTTTCCTTTCAGATGATTAACAAGAAGTCGACGCACCAGTCATATGTATGTAAAAATAAAATAATATCATAATGCACTAGTAATGTGTATAAAAAGTAAAATAAAACACTATATAAATAATGTTTGTCTTTAAGTTTAAGAGTTAATGGTTAAGAAAGAGGTGAAAAAAAAATTCTTATTCATTACTAAGGCTAAATTTTTCCATTAGTCCTTTTTATTTATTTATTTTTCTTTAGGTCTTCATACTGTATTCCTATTTTTCGATGTAAAGCTAATTTTTTTCTGCATTGAAGAAAATGTATATGTATGAAGCTATTTGAAAAAATTTATTATTTAAATGTTAAAGTTTATTTTTAGAAAAAAAAAACCACAAATGGAAGCTATTTGTAAAATTTCATTATTAGAATGTTGAGATTATATTTATACTTCTATCCTTAGATAGATTCAACATTTGATGCGATCCTATACCTACATTAAAAAAAAATCAATTTCAATAAAGTAGTATTAAAGGATGTTTAACTCTAAAGCAAAAGATAATCATAATATTATAACATTTGGATAAATAAACTTATAAGCCTTCCATTGAACAACAAAAGATTATAACATTGATATAACATTTCAAAAATTACATAAAAATCATCACTTATGTACTATTTCAAAGTGATTTTATCAACAATTTCAGCCCCCTAATTTTAGTCCACAACAATGGTTCGTTCATTCTATCCAAAAACCTACTACCTCTAGCTATAAATTTTATGTCAAATCAACACAATTTTCACTTCAATCGGATCCAAAACACGTGACCAACAATACTAAAGCAATTCATCAAAAACGATGTATTCCACAAAGAAGAAGTCAACTTCCATTTAATCGATTTCGCAAAACAAAAGAACACACAATTCCTAATATCAAACATCATCACTTCAAATGCACTCAAGAACATTGATTGCACTACAAACATGAATTACGAAATCAGCAACGCGAAACTAATTTTTCCAAAAAAAAACCTAAAACCGGATCTACTAAAACAAATATATATATACATGTATATAAAAAGCAAAAGAATCGAACTTAAATATTAGATGAATAACTGAGAATAAGAGAAGGAGAGAGATGAATAACTGATAAATATAAATATCATATGTACATTGTTGAAGTGGGTATGATAAGCAACATAGCATGACACTCTCCTGGCACTAAATTGACAACCACTACATAAAGCACATAATGAAATCATGAAAACATTAAAAAAACTATTTTCTTTTTTATTTAAGAAGAAGAAAAGAAAAAAAAAATCCAAAAGAAAATGGATTATGAAAGTACCTACCTACATGCAATAATGTGAGAGAGCTGAAAATGCAATAAAGCTTATCAATGCGAATTGGTAATCGAAATTCAGAAAAGGATAAAATTTTGAAAAAGCAAATTAGGGAAAATGAAATGGGACGTTACCTTGAAAAGGGACTGAGCAATTGTTTCATAAAATGAGAAAATGAGAGAGAGGGGAGAGAGAGAGAGGGAGAGATGAAAATATGAGAAAGATGAATAGACGTGGAGAATAAACCACCTAGTCTTACTGTATAATTTCAAAGTCTAATGAATGCTATCATGGGATAATCGCTTAAAAAACTGTTTTACAACAAATAAACATAAGCCAACAGCGGATAAATATAAGGTCACGTAGACTTCATTTGAAAACCGTTGCTTATAACCATCCATAAATTAAAAAAATAAAATAAAATAAAGTATATTTTTTTTACACCAACATAGATTCACTTTATATTATTAGACAGAAGATAATAATTGACATAACCTAAGATTAAAATATTTGACACTAATAATCAAGATTGGTTTAATAGTACTAGATAATGGAAACTTTATTTAAAACCTTCCATCTATTCATTTTTGTTTAATAATGGTTTCATTTTCCTTTTAGATAAATAATTATGAAATTTTATTAAAAAAAAAGCAACTACAAAAATTGCTATTAACATGATTCATTTTTTTCGTAATATAGATGACTATACAATTTATAAATGGAAGTTCTAACATAAAGCTAAAATAATACATTCTTGTAAAAATGCATAAGAATTTCTTGATATGATAGATAATAAGTGAAGAGTTTAATGGATCTCAAAGTCTACTTTAACTCTGAAGTAAAGAGTTTAATGGATCTTGGCCATTTTAGGTAAGAAAAAGATTATTTAAATTTTTAGGATATTATAATGTGCATAATCTAATGCACGAATGGGTATAGGGTTATGTATCACTTAGCAGAGAAAATTAGACTATAAAGAGGTCCACGATAGAATACATGACCTTGTGCCTTTTCTAGGCATAGTTTTAAAGTCATAGAGACAAACACAACCAAGAATACAAGATTGTGTATATGTCGCATTCTTTCTAAGTTCATATTTCATTAAAAACATAGAGAGAAACATGATCTAATATATATGCTCGTGTATTAGCCATACACTCTTTTTACCACCGAGAGGTACACGACCTAATGCATGGGCTTATGTATTGGTAGTATACTTCCAAAAATCGCCGCTTTGACCTATTTTTTTCTTGTTTCTAAACCAAAACATGTTTAAACCCTTTCTTAACCTTATTACATCACTCTAATACCCTCTTTATGTGTTTTGACCATTTTAACATCACATTATACAACTATTACTCGATCTTAATCAAATTACTGCAAAAATGATTAAGAATTTGCAAAAAAAAAAAAAAGAAAATTTCCGGTATTACCTTGTCGAAATTCTTCGACCTTTCTTTCTTCTTGATTCCCAAAATCTTTACTCTTGATATTTCTCAAGAATCTTCCACAAAACTCGTTGTTTTTTTACTATAAAGCACTACTATCAACATCGAAAGGTCAAGACTTCATTGTCCATCAGATTATGTTGTTGAAAACATTAAGGAAATAGTAAGATAATATCACTTACTATAAAATTAAATTCAAAATTCCTTCAAGATGGTGAAGGATGGTTGTGAGAGGAAGGGGTAGAGAGAGAAATAAAAAGTTTTTGTAATGTACTTCCACGCCCCAAAATTAAGTCAAGGCATACCCAGCTTAGCCGCACATAATACATAAGTATTACATACAAGGCTATGTAGAAACAAATCGTTTATTATGGTCATTTGCTAAATAGGTTTAACTTTTGTAACCATAATTACACTTCCAAAAGCTACTCTCTTGAGTAGATCATCACACATATTTACAAATTAGTACCAACCATTTGGTACTTCAAAAATGATTATATGAGGCAGCGCAGAAGTGTTTGAATAATAGGAACCAATTCATCGATTAATTTTAAAATGTGAATTTAATCACATAATTGCTAAACAATTGCAAATTCGAAGAAAACATTCTCAGTTCAATGTCAAAAATATCAATTATGTTTTCAAAAACCCTAAAAGACTATTTACAGTCTTACATAAAAAAATAAAATCTAAAAGGAAAAGTCAAATAAATGCCATATTGACTAATAATATATACAAGGTAAATAACTACAATCTTGATTAATAATATATACAAGGCAAACAAATGCAATATTGACTATTAATAAATGCTAAATATAGTCTTAAGAAAATAGGAAACAAATCAACAGACTGAATAACGCGGAAGAAACACACTGCTATTTCAAGTCTCTGTACACCAATAGCTTAGGGTATATGCCGATGTTGTTGGATGCCAGCATTGCCTTCTACAACACAAACATGGCCATGATCAAGACTGTAGTATAATTTGGGCTCTCTTCATCAATTCAATGCTGGCTCAAGGCCAGCAATCTTCAATCCAGAGCTGGAGGCCTTCCTCTCCAACACAAGTAGCTTATAGGCGGCTTTCACATTCTGTGTCATCTTCTTGTCGATGTTGTCTGCATCATTGTCCCTCTTTTATAAAAAACTTGACCCCAAGTTCTAATCTGAATATAATGGTAAGTTGTTCAAGTATAAAGAAAATATATCAGTCCAAATCTCTTTGACACTTGCATCAATTGCGTATAATTCTTTTAATGGCTCGAACCTTATAACCTCAGCATCTAAAGTCACCAGAAGATTGGCTTTCTCTTCTTCATCTATTTTCTCCTTATTTCCAATCTCAGTTTGTTTACTTTCAAGCTTATCCATTGCTTCCTTTTCAACCAATTCATCTATTTTCTCTTATTTATTTTTAACTTCTTCAATAAGCTTTTCCTCTGGCTTAACAACAATTGATTCATTTGCTTCCTCCTCCTAAACCAGTGTTTCCATAGGTTTACTTTCAAAAACTTCAAGAGTCTCAATATCTTTTGTGGTAACTTCAAATAGTACATCAAGAATAAGTCCCCTCTTATCAGGCTCAATGGAAATAAGTGGTGGATGTTCAATTTTCTTAACCATAAGTCTTCCTTCTACCTTAAGAGTGTTAGCTTTTGAAATTTCGGATGGGCTCTCTTGAGGAGTCTCTTCAATGTATCCTTTCCCACTTTCTTTTAGAGTAGGAACATCTTCTACCTCCTTCCAATCATTACTTTGCACGGACATCTCAAACTTTGTGGGATACTCCAAGGGGAAGAAATTCATCTTCCATTAACAACTCCATCCTAAACCACATTATAATTGGTTGTCTACCCTCATGGTACATCCTGTTCTGTAGCTTCTCCCACCAAGCAGAAGCATGGCCCTTTAATTTACAAGCCACCAATTTCACTCTTTTCTCTTCAGGAATTCTTACATATTTAAAGATCCGCTCAATCTCGTCAATCCGATCAACAAATTCCTAATTCCCTAAATCCCCTCTAAAATATGGAAAATCTATCTATGAATTGAAATAATTCTTTTCAGATTTATACTTATCCTCATAATAATAATCAAAATTATGATCTCCACTTCTATAATGACATATAACGTTACCACACGATTTACTTCTTCTAGATCTGCCATCAAAGCCTCGTCTTCATAGCTACTTTTCAAAAAACTCATCTTCATCAGTATCATAAGTAACAGAACTAATCCTTGGATCATCTTCCGATCATCTCCAATAATCCTTCGTGCTACTATTGGTATAGGATCGATAGATCAAAGCTTCACGACATTGTTCCTTTCGCTGGATTTTCTGACCCATGATCTCCTTTATCGCCTTTCTTATTAGTCCCTCGTAACGTAAGACTTTTGTACCATAAACACCATTAGGAATAAGACCATCGCCAACACCCTTATCTGAAGACATCTTCACAGGATTTTACTGTGCTCTGATACCACTCTACCGTAATGCAAAAGCGTTTAAATAATAAAAACCTATTCAACGATTGATTTTAAAACGTGAACTTAATCACACAATTGCTAAACAATTGCAAATTCAAAGAAAACCTTCTCAATTCAATATCAAAAATATCAGTTGTGTTTACAAAAGCCCTAAAAGACTATTTATAATCTTATATAGAAAAAAAATCTAAAAGGAAAAGACAAATAAATGTCAAATTGACTAATAATATATACAAGGCAAATAAATGTAATATTGATTAATAATATATACAAGGAAAATAAATGCAATATCAACAATTAATAAATACTAAATATAGTCTTAAGAAAATAGGAAACAAATCAACAAACTAAATAACACGGAGGAAACACGCTGCTACTCCAGGTCTCTGTACACCGATAACTTAGGGTATATGTTGGCGGTGTTTGATGTCAGCTTTGCCTTCTACAACATGAACACGGCCGTGATCGACACCATGGTATAATCTAGGCTCTCTTCATCAGTTCAGCACCGGCTCAAGGCTAGCATCCTTCAATCCAGAGCTAGCAGCTTTCCTCTCTAACATCAGCGGCTTACAAGTAGCTTTTCACCTTTTGTGTCATCTTCTTATTGATGTCGTTTGCATCAATATAGAGTATCAAATCTCTTAAAATATCAAAGTTTGATATATCAAATTACAAACCATAAGCTCACATATAAGCCCTTAATAAAATACAAGTTTGATAGATAAGATTTAAGTCTTAAAAAAACATAATCACTATATCCAGAAATCCTAATCGTCCCTCTCCTCGATAAACTCCTCAAAGTCCATGCCATAACCCATGTAATCATAGGAGTCATCATCAAAGTTATAAACATTTGAAAAAGGAAAGGTGAGTCAAAGCCTAGTACAATAGTAACACAAGCACACATAATATTAATACACTCTTAACTTAATGAAATGTAACAATTAATAAATTATACCCTCAATTTTAAGTGTATCCAAATAATATGCCACGAGAATCTAGGGGTCATAAGTAACAGTAATTACTCTAGGAGTTGATATAAGTAGCTTGAATACTTATATCCCCCATAAGAACATCTAAAATAATAGCTTCATCTTGGGTTCACAACCGTTACGCATCTTTATTTATCTTAATCCAATAATATTATTTAATTCGACCGATTCCATAAATGTGAACTAAACCATATTACTTCTCATTAAGCGTTATTTCAATACCATTTCTCTTATCAACTATCCGTTTAGCTACTAATAATTATCTTTAACAAATGTAGGAGGTAACCTAAGCACCTAACTGGGGTAACCTAAATACTTAACTACCATGCTAGCATCTCTTAGTAAGATTGTAACTCCTCAGACTGGATTAAACGACAGAAACACAAGCAAGATAATCATTTATTAGGCCGTCTTTGATTTTTAGTTTATTTAGAAATTCCTATTCTAACAAGCAACAATCATGTCACTACACACCTTGTTGAATTGATATATCTTGATATAGATTAGATGATGGACACAATTGAGTAGAGAGATCTGTTCCAAAGAAAGCATTTCAAAATAGTTCAAATATCAGTCCATAATTTAATGTTAAATCCACATTCAATTATTCAAATTAAATAAAATCTTACGCAAATACTCATTATTATTATTATTATAAATAGCAAGAAAAAGGGAATCTGTCACTGCTATTATGGAGTCTGTGATACATATCACGTTCCTCGTCATGCTTGTGATTAAAAGCCTTTTTATTTTTGAAAAAATGTCACAAGGGAGATTACACCTGGAATCACAATTGTTATCTGCATGAAATTGAAAATAGAGAGTATCACAGGACAAATCATACTTGTTATCATCCAAAAACAAATCTCTTGAGGAGATAACACTCTCCATAACGCTCATGATAAGCAGGATATTAACCTTATGTTCTTTTTTTCCAAGTTTTTTCAAAATTTTACACACACTAACTAGCTAATATTGTCTATTTCTAGCAAAAACATTATAACATCAACATATATTCCCAATATCAAACTTCAACAAGTTTGAATACATACTACACATTCATATATACATCTTTTATTTCGTCAAATGAACAAAGCTTATCATACATGTGTTTAAGTAGTGAACTATCAGCTTTCTTACTAAAATCTTATTTGTCTAACACCATTAACGTCAATAACTATGCATCCAACAATAATTTAACATGTAAACTAAATAAACTCACTTATCTAACAAATTAAAAAAGACAATCTCTACTACCCTTCTCTATTAAGTTATAGAAACTTGCTAAAGCTTAAACTCAACCTAATTCTCAATTCTAATATTCAAACTCACCTAAGCATTTATTGAAATACAAATTGATTTGGTGGAAGCAATAAGCAAGTTAATGCATAGAGAAAGTAAGTATGATTTTACCAAGATTGAACTTGACTTGAAAATATAAGCTTAAGGAAATTTTTAGTAAATTTAGAAAGAAAATTTAATGAAGAAGATGAATGTTTTCTTACAGCAATTGGCACCTACTATAGGGTATATTAGGGGGTTAATTTTTGTAATTTTACGTGGATAATTATCTTCTAGAATTAGATAAGGTGATCTTTGACCTTTACACCATATTGAAATCACTATGTGTGTGTAGGTGTATGATAAAGAATAGACTATGGGCCATGACATTGTGTTTAAGTAATTGGGTTTGGCTTCTTTAGGTCTTAGAACTTTAGAAACAAGAAGACAAAATTAGCATAAGGCTTAGTTAATTTGAGCTATAAATTTATTTAAGTGAAAAGATTTCTTGAAATGGTTTGTGATGCAAATTCTTATGGATTTAGGAATTTAAATCCATATGGGAATTTGGAAATAAAATGGTTAAATGAAATAGTAGACAAACTAAGATGAATAATTAGTTTTATGCTCATATACCTGATCACAAACTAATATTTATATAGTTCTACTCATTAAAATATTTGCAATCAATTTTTATACTAATTGATTAATAATATTTGCTTAGTTAAGTTTAGAAAATTCGAGGTATTTCACATATGATTAAAAGAAGAATATGAACAATTAATTCTTCGTTGTTTTAAATATGTTTTCTCCGACCAATATATCTTTTAGAGGATAAAATTGCCCCTAAATGAAAACTTAAAATTACTTTTCTCCTCCTTTCTATAGTTTATTTATTTGGGATATTTCAATTATGCTGGTAATATATGATGGATTCTTGGCAACTTTAATACAATCTCGCTCTACTTGGAGAAAAAAAAAAAAAAAAAGCATGGTCTTGCCAGTAGAATCATAGTAACACATAAGCTTTATCGTCCTATTGTTAAAACTTATCATCTAGTTGTAATATGGTCAAATAAGAGGCTACCGTTCCATTGATGAAATTGTTAAAGAATCCTTCGTTAAATATAGTGGGTAGATAATAAGCTTTCCTCTAGGAGGAAGGACATAAAAAATAGAAAAAGGAAAAAAAAAAAAAGAAGAAGAAGAAAAGGAGTAGAAAAACGTGCTTATTCCGGATTAATATATTTATGTAGTTATTTATATCTCCAACCAGGGCTAACTTTCCAGGAAGTATTACCCTGGTCAATCCAAACAAGGTGGTCTAGGAAGACGTTTTCATCATTTTATTAATTGGAAATTTCAAAGGTCAGTTTGCAGTCTGACGAAGCCATTTTAAATTTATTAAGGTGTCTATTTTTGATGCGTCACCTTGTATTGTCATTGCAATGACATCCGTATGGTATAGTAAAATTGAAATATAATACATGTATATATATAAAAATATAATGTAGGCGCACCGAGTCTGTTGCGTGTAAACGTGAACAAAGGCCAGAAAAAGACGGAAAAAAGTTTGCTCTCCTTCATCACCCTATCTCGTCTGTACACCTACCAATAAATATTTGATATATATTAAATAAATTAAAAAATATAAAATTCTTAAAATAAAGGAATGAGGTATTGAATGTTTATTAATAGAAATACAATGAAGACAAAATGATGAGATCAACAAACATATTATCCTCAGTTATATATTAGAAAAAATGTTTTCTTATTTCT
Organism: Combretum micranthum; assembly: GCA_024138025.1. NCBI lineage: Eukaryota > Viridiplantae > Streptophyta > Magnoliopsida > Myrtales > Combretaceae > Combretum > Combretum micranthum. The sequence goes on from JAMXBD010000001.1 coordinate 850,441, forward strand.
AATTTAAGCATCATCCTTCAAAATCCTCTCAATAATTTTTCCACGCAGTGTTCTTTTTTTTTTTTTTTGGTTAAAACATGATTTCACTTTTATGCCACACTCTTGTTCAATGGACGGATCTTGAAAATATTTTGTTGCTTGTCTCGTCATAATGGAATCTGCAATTGTACTAAAATTCACATTGCTTACGAGCCATGGACCATGGAGTTAAGACATCTCCCCGAGTCGATCTGAATCGATCCAACCCGGCCAGGCAATGGTAGGTTCGGCCATGAATCAGTTGTGATCCATGGTTCCCCTAGCCGGAACTATGGACCCAACAGTTCTTTATAGGTTCCTCATTAAATAAATAAATAAAATAGTAAAAAATTAATATATATATTATATAAGAATGGATTTGACTCGTTCTAACCTGCTCTGTCCTCTACCTAAGGCGGTTATGGATCCAAAAAAATTCAAGCTTGGATCCAACGAGTCCACAAGTCGGATCGAACCGCTCTGGGGAGTCGTCTACCTAGAGGTATTAGCATGAGCCAAAGAAGTTCGCAACAGTAGTGCACTTGCGCAATGTTCTCATCAATTGGCTATGATCAGTAATGCTGTTCATGGTTCGATTAACTGATCTGTGGCCTCATTTTTTGAATCTAACTGTAATGATTGATTTTTTAATATCCCAATGATAAATTGATCCATTATAAACGGTTAGCCGTTTTAAAGGTTAACTATCTTTTCGGTTAATTTTTTCGATTTTCGGTCGATTTTTAATCATTTAACATAAGAATTATGCAAAATTTATAGTTAACTATGATTAAATTATATTAGAGTATTTATATAATGTCTTATTCTAATAAGCCTTGGAGGTAAAATGATTTTTACCTTATATCCGACTATTTCATTGGTTTTTAACCATTAAACATAATGACTTATTTTAATAAGCCATAGAGGTAAAATGTGTTCTTCAAATGGCATTATTGTACGTGTCGGCAAGAACTTTATTATCAAGGTTCAATTGCTTCGTGGAAGTTCTTCCATGATAAATTTTGCATGGACACGGCATTCCGGATCATCAAGGAGTTGATTCTGTTTGGCATTAGCATAAGGGCAATTATTGTAGGGCTGTCTTCCGACAATTTTCAAATGTATATAATTATTACAAGCTAAGTTATATACATATATATGAAATCTGAAGAGCTACGCATAACTTTTTTAACTTTTCTTGTTTTGACTGTTCACAAATAACATGTTAATATTTCAATTATAGCTAGCTCTTGTTTTGTCCTGACTATTTAATTGCAAATTTTGCATAATCAACATAAGTATGCCCAACAAGTTATGATATCTAACTATTTATATTTTTAACAAAATAATTATATAAGTATATTATAAATCATATTTATAAATACAGATGGTTAACCGAAACCGTCGTTTTTAATTCTATAAACAGAAATAGAAAACCAAAAACTGAAAAAATTACAAACTCCAATCCTAAACTGAAACTGATGGACCAGTTAACCCTTTTTTTCGGATTGGTTTTCCAGTTTTTCGTTAGGTAATCCTAAACATTCAGTTTTTTTACATACCCCAATGATAGGTGGAAGGAGTAAAAGTTAAATCAATTCTTAATTTATCTATTTTAGCAATTCTTTTAATACACATAAAAGAGTAGAAACCATAATTTAAATAGTATATGAACGTGTTTTAAAACAAAAAAAAAAAAAATTCAAGTTTGGTATCTGAATTTGCATAAAATTTAATTTAGTATCCAAACTTTAAAATAGTTAATTTAATATCCAATCAAACTTTTCTAAGTTATTTTTACTAAATTATTAGCATTGCTTGCTTGTTTTCCTACCATAGAAGAGCTAATTCATCAATTTTAAATAAAGTTAAGAGAAATAGTAAAAATTCAATGATATAAGTTACCTCCTTCTTCTTAGCAAATAGAGCAAACAATATTAAGTGGTAGTCTAAGTAGTCACTAATTATTTAATTATATATTAAATTTATTACTTTAAAATTTAAATACCTAATCAAAAACCAAATTTAATATTTACCCCTTTCTAATACTAGCAACCCTTTAATAAAAGACATTGTTATGATGTATAGTGATTGTTTTTATTTTTTTCAGGTGAAGCAAGGTCTTTGAGCAAACACTTAATTGGATCTCATGGTCCTAAAACTAAAAAAGGTACTACTTATCTATGTTATGAGTTGAAGTTATTCATTGTGTCGTGTTTAATCTAGATATAGACATGGTTTCATTCTCAACTAGGAACCGAACCAGAACCATCATTGGGGGTTCCAAAACAGACTAAGGAACTGCTGTTTTTTTCGATTCTTATATGATTCTATAGCCTAAAATTGGATGGACCCGGTAGTCCAACCGATTCCATTGCAAAAAAAAAAAAGGAAAATTGGAGAAAAATGTTTAAAACATTATATTGAACATATAATTATTAATGTTTACACTAATCATAAAATTTATTATATATTTACAATATTTAATATGCTATTATGAACAACATAAATAAATATAACTTAAAATCATATATTATTTAGTCTATATGAACTTCTTCTAAAAGAAAAATTATTCCTTAACAACATGAGACTATTTTTTATATTATAATTTATTTTGTATTTTCTAGAGTATTTTGTAATATCATACTAATAACTACCCTTGATACTGATTGTGTTTGTATATAAATAAATGCGTATTCTAAACAAATTTTTAAAAAATTTTGGTTAAATAATTTAACACTTTTACACCCAATAATTAATTATTTTGGGTTTATAATTTATTTCATTAAAAAATAAAATTCATTTATTTTTTATTTTTATTTTAAAAAAAGGCGGTTTCGCAGTTCCAAAATCGGAATTGGGATCCGTTGTTTCCGTTTCCTCGTTTTCAATACCCAAACTGGCGGTTTTAATTCCGATTCAATTTGGTTCTAGAACTATGTCTAGGTCTAGTCTAGGGGATAGGTACAATGTGGTTCAGTTTGATTTGGTTATTTTATAAAATCGGACATAACCATATGGTTCGGTTCGCTAATTTTTTGAGCCTAAACAAAACGGTTCAAAATATGGTTCAAACCGTATAAGAAAAAAGAGAATTTGCTCTTTTTTCATTTCGATAAAAAGAACCTATGACCTGCTTTTTCAATTCCCATATTCAGGCAAACAACATCAAGAGCAAATAGAATAAAATTAAAGTGACATTCATGTTTTCATTAGAACATAAAATTTAACATTACAGTGGCTAAAGTAATACATTGACTTCACAGTTTAACAATTCAGCAATAGTTGGATTGCTTCTACAATTTTCCACTACCTAATTACAAGTTCTTTTTCTTGTTTTCTTTTTCCAAGTTGGTTGTATTGTGCATTCTAAACCTCAGCTTAGATAGGACATCTCCTTTGCAACCTGCAATGCCAAAATCTAGAACACTACCCAAATGCACCTTAGTTCTTTGAACTCATAGTAGAATCACTTGCTTGGTAGTACTGGCATGTAACCATTACATGCTGATGGAAGTGCTTCCACCTTAGATAATATAAAAAACAGATTACAATCATCAACAAAGAAGATATTTTATAAGGCAAGGACGTTTTAAAGCAACATGACTAATAAACTGATCATGAGTGAAGCAAATATTTGAAAATAACCATGTAAACAAATCATTTGAGATCCATAACAGCAGCATGCAGATAAAATTAAAGCACATAACATAGCAATATATGATCAAGAAGGCTAGAAAGCCAAACCTTTTTGGGATTGTGCTCGACTGTTTGTTATTTAACTAGTAGAAATACAAACTAAATTGACACAACTCGACTTATTTATTCGTAGAAATCCAATCCATGTCCCTTATATTAATATGTTTTAGTATGTCGAATAAAACATGTAAAACTATTACCAACTGGTATTAAACCCAATAACCTTATCAAACAGCAAACCATTAGCATCTGTAAAGTATTTTAATTCCTAATTTAATACACTTCAATGGACTAACCTTTGTTTAATTGATAGTGATATTTGTAGTAGTTGAATCCATCAATTTAGTAGGTTCAGTTTTTGAAAGATATAAAAAAGGCATGCAATTAGCGCAAAATCAACATATGAAAGAAAATGAAACTAATATAAAATTTAACAAGTTAAAATCTGATTAAAAAATTTCTAGTGCTTTAAAATCCTCCTCAATGGACAATACTGCAGATTTTTTTAGCCAATCTTTGTGCATATGAGGCTTCCACCATATATGAAGTTAAGAAACTCCTAAAAACATCAAGAACTTGACCATTCATCCTAAAAGCACTTTCTGAAGCAGTGGTTGATAGAGGAATTGCCAAGATGTCTTTAACCATTAAAGAGAGGATGGGGTACCTAAATGTGATTTTTTTCCACCAATCCAATGCATTAAAACCTTTGTCATCATCATTAAGTTCCTCGTATTCTTTTGCAAAATACTTCTTCAATTCCTTTTTTTTTTTGTTGCATCGTTTTGTTCCCTCCTACTTTTTTAGTAAACTTGTTTCTCAATTTCTTTTTACGCTCTTTATTTACCATTTCTAGTTTTGGTTCCTTCACATGACTTTCAAAATTTGTCCCAGGGCTTTCCTCATTGTGCTCAATACAAGAATCATAATCAAAAAACAAGCTTGAGAGGGTATGGTGAATTTTTCCATTAGTTGGTTTCCCTTCTCATCATCATAGACCTCTCTCACCATCCAATCTGAAATATCCTAAAACCTCACCTGGTTAAATTAGAAATGATTTAATTGAATAATATAATAAATAGTTAATTGTGAATATCGTTTGGATAGTTTAAATGAATAAAAGGAATAAATAATAGAAAATGATTAGTTGATGTGTATAATTAAATTAGCAAATAGGTTAAATTGAGATTTGGGATTTTAAATATTCTTTTCAAGATATCTATTTTCTTTAGTTATTAATTTTGTAAATCAAATTATTTAATTTCTTTCAATAATAAATTTAAAATGCCTTTTCTTATAGTTTCAAATCTTTAAACCTTTAGCTAAACAATTAAAAGGCTTGATGAATCCTTCTTAAAACTCTTAAAATTTAGTCAACATTTATTTTGCAAAATCCTTATAATTTTTTAATCAATTACTTATTTAAATATATCAGTTTTAAACATGAACCTGAATTAAATGTCAAATTTTCATAAAATAAACTTTTCATTTGTGTTTTTATATCAAGTCATAAATTTCTAATAAATATGTTCCCAAATTATTTTATAACTAATTACGATTTTTAAAATAAATATTAGAAAGGTTTAAACTTAATAACTTTATTCTAAAATATCTTTTAAAATTTTACTTTTTCTTTTCCTTTTCCTTGATTGCCACCTACCCCTTCCTTTTACCTTCTTTTTCTTTCTCTTTTCTTCCTCTCCTTTCTATGTTTCTTCCTCTTCTTCTTCTCTTATTCTTTTCTTTTTTTTTTTTTTTTTTTTTTTTGTCAAAACCCAAACCTAAACCTCAAATTCAACAATATTATAGAGGAAATCAAAGATACTAAGCAAGATAGAGGATGGAGATCATGCAAGAAACAACTTCAAGAACTTAGGAAGAGTAGTGGTAGAAAAGATCAAGATGTTTGGATTGTCTAAAAAGATGAGTTTTGTCATTTTCTTTGCCTTAATTGTTGTTTATCCATGAAAATGTTAGATTAGGCCTAGATAGATGTAGATCTTGTGATAGAATTGATAAGTTAGTAATATATTAATATATATATATATATATTAAAATATGGATATGTATATGCATGTGTAGATTATATGTTTGATGAAATGATTTGTGGAAATCTGATATATAAATATATATAGAAGTGTTTATAGGTTAAGATTATGCATGGGTGTACTAATAACAAGTTATTTTTGTTGATGTATATTGAAAACAAGTAGTAAAAATTAGAGTAAAGGACAAAGGAAAAACGTAACAAGGTTCTCTTATGCATCGCGGCCTTATCATGGCCCATGATATGAGCGGAAAATAAAATCTAGGGTGATCACGGGTATGATGAAGATCGAAATCTCCTCTAAACATGGATTTTTGAATATAACGGTCTAGATCACGGCCTTGACAAGGGGCGTAATCTCAATTGGTCAAAATTTCTCCCCTTGTTACGAGCGTGACAAGGCCCATGATGACCATCACGGGTGTGAAGAGGGTTGCAACCCCCATCGCTGGCATGATTTGTCCCATGGAGTTGTTCTTATATAATAACAAAAAAAAAATAATAAAAAAGAAAGAAAGATAAAATATAATAGATGATTGATAGTTAAAATGTTATGTTAGTTAATTAATATAATTAAGTATTAGTTAAGAGAATGTATAGATTTAATACATGATTGGATTAAATATAGAAGTTAGATATAAGATAAACTTAGTTAATAATTCTAAGTCCAACATGGCTTAATGAACTTCAATAAACTAAAATGAATTAGATTATTAATTAATTTTAATCAACTTGACTTAGTAATTGAATTAAATGATTAATTTTAATGAGCTTGGTTAAGATTAAGATAATGTATGTGCAATAACTTGTAATTTGGCTATGGTTAAGTTAATATAGACTTAATAATTTGTTATTGACTTAGAATGATATCTATTAGGTTGCACTATGTATTATATGGAGAATATGTTGTTTCAATTGTGTGTTTGCTTGGGATATGAGTATTTTTTTAATATGAATGATGTAATGATGCTTTTGTAATAAATGATTATAATCAAAGCAAAAATAAATACTTTGACAAATAATAGAGAACTATTCGTGTCTTGGCAGGGCGATCTTCACAGCCATGAAGGAATTCCTAGTTAGTGTCTGATCAAATAAGGTTTTAATAAAAGTTTAATATAAGTGGATAATTAATTAAATTGCATATGTAATTTAATCTTTTGAACAAATGTTTGGATTTGCTTTCTATTTCTTCTAGATTGTCCTTTGATCACCGTTCAGTTTAAATAAGGAATGCAGTAACATGCATGTAGAATGCTAAGATAGGCATACTTAAATGAATTAAAACTTAAAGATAACAAAGTAATTGAGTGTTGCTTGTGCTTATGTCATTTAATTCGATAAAGGGAGTGACAACCTTGTCTCAAGCGAGGCACGGTAGTTAAGTACTTAGGCCACCCCCTTTACCATGATGCAATGGTATGTCATGATACAATGACAATTTATAAGTGGCTCAACAGGTAACCAATGGGCAAGCATTATTGATGTAATGGTTACTTAAGCTTGGAAGGAAGTACCATGATTTAGTTCACGTTTATGGGCGCAGCTGAGCTAAATTATGTTATGGACTAAGTTTTAAGTAAAGAGTAAGTAACGGCTATGAACCCCTAGATGATGCTATTTTATTGTAAAGTTATGCAGGAGATATAGATATTCAGGCTACTTATATCAACCTTCTAAGCGGCTTCTGTTACTCAAGAACCCTAGATTTTCAGAGATCGTTCCAGAATGTGAGTTCTCTTGTGTTGTTTGATTTACTATAATGGAAAGATAATAATTTGTTTGATGCATTGCATGTAGTTTAAGCTCTTGTGTCACTTCGTGTGTGGTTGTGTTGCTATGTACTGAGCTTTGACTCATTATTATTGCTATCTTTTTCTAGGTATTGTAGTGATGATGGTATTGTTGATGTTGATGATGATGAGTTGTTGATGATCATGATGGATTGGATGATGATGATGTTTGACTCGGGTATGGGTGATCTTAGAGATATGAAAGGAAAGATGAAGTGAGTTAGGATCACTGGATTATTGTAATTTATTTTATTTTGTTAAAAAAAACTGGATTTATCTTTTGTGACTTGTTTTTCTTTGAAGGCTTGGTGGAGCCTATGTTTTGTAATAAGTTTTCAAAGTTTTATTTATCATCTTGAATAGGTATTCTCCATTGAGATACCTAATGTAAATGTTTATTTGGAAAAGTTTAGTTTTATCATTAATCAAATCTAGTTATTTTCATAACGTAATTATATGATTTTAGGAATTAAAATTGGTTAGCAATGTTTAAGATAAACAAATCCTTTAAGGAGACATGTGTGTGTAATACTTAAGGCATTATATATGGCCGAAGGATTTGACTTACTCGAAATTTTGATATATGGTAAGTCGAGTCCTTACACAATCCACATAAGCAAATTTTAGACAAGGATCAAGAATGACAGCAACAAATGATAATACCTTTATGTTGTTAATATTTCCCCAATATTTCTCATGCTCTATTCTCATTCCTTTAGCCATCATTCTCACAGAAAGATCATCACTTATACATTGTTCTTTGATCTCACTCCCAACACCCATTATTTTTTTAACAAATGATTACAAGTTATTAGGAAAAAATCCTTCAATTACCTGGAATCGAAAATAGAATTTTCCGCTTGCCAATGCGATAACAAAAAAATAAACAAAATTGCAGAATTAAAATAAACAATACCAAGATTTAATGTGAAAAACCCCAATTTAGGTAAAAACCATAAGACTAGTACTGCACCATTCTTCCACTATTGCAATAATGGAACTACACAGTTTATCTCACAAGTAACATTAGTGAATCACAAAAATCTTCATCACAAATGGTGGAGCTCTATTTCATCACTATGATAGTGGATTTTTGTTTCTTCACCAAATTAGTAGCTATTTATTTCTTCACCATGAAGGTAGATCTTTATTTCAGGAACAAGGCTCTCTCTCTCTTTTCTCACCTCTCATCTTACACAAACCCTAAGACAACACACACATATATAGATATGTATGCAAGGGATAAGCTGACACAAGCATAGTGGTTTTAATTCATCACCAACCTATAGGCCAGCGGCTTTGAAATGTAGGCCAGAGGCTTTGACGCCAGCCTTGCTTTTTCCATCAAATTCTTCTAAGTATATGTGATATACCTAGGAATTACTTGATTTCAATGTCTTCTAAATATATATAAGATATATTTAGGATCTCTTTGGTTATAGGCTTATATGAGTTGGATTTATAAGCCAACATAAGAGGCATGTAAGGAACCATAAATGCTTAAAGTGGCATCATAAAATGTTTTCAAGAAAGTTAATATGCCACGTGTATATGCCTAATCTTCTTCTGTAGGAAGTCCCCTCATTTTATTGCTTGTAAGATATGCCCTAAGCTTCTCATCCTTCATCTCTAACAACTCAAATGCTTTCCGAAATTTCATTGTCGATTCCAATATTGTATATGTTGAATTCCATCTAGTTTTAACATCTAAAGATGACAATGCCTTGCTCCCTACATTTTCTTCTACCACACAGCTTTTGAATTTCGCTAATCTTGATGGAGAAGACCTAACATATCTAATAGCAGATCTAATTCTAAATATGGAATCATCCATATCTTTCAATCCCTCTTTCACAGTTAAACTTAAAATATGCGCACAACATCTTTAATGGAGATACTCTCCTTCCAACATAAGTGTTCCCTTGGATTGAAATATTCTTTCATATACTGAATACAAAGTTCATTTAAACTTGCATTATCAACAGTGATTGTAAGAACTTTTGTTATACACCAACCCTTCAAACATGCCTCCACAGTATCGTTAATTGCCTCACCAAAATGACTAGAAATTTGACAAAAATTCAAAATCTTTTTTTTTTTTTTTTTTTTTTTTTTTTTTTTTTTTTTTGCAATTTCCAATTCTCATCAAGGTAGTGACTTGCTAGACACATGTAAGATAAATTTTGGCAAGATGTCCATGTATCGGTAGTTAAACATGCCCTATCATTAAATTTAGAAAAAAAATTACCTCAATTTTTTTCCTCTCTTCATTATACAACTCTTGACAATCACGTCTCAAAGTTGTACCGGATGGAACCAAAAACTTGGGTTGGGGTGCATTGCTATATAACTAATAAAAGCTTCATTTTCAATAAATCTAAATGGTAGCTTAACAACTACAAACATTCTTGCCAGCTCTCTCCTACACCGAATTTCATCAAAATTACTAGTTTGGTGCATGGAAAGCTGCTTATTTTCTAATATACTAGGGAGAGTTTTTTGCCTACCCATTGTGTCTTTGGTAACAAATTGTTTACATCTCTTTAAGTGAGTACGTAATGCACTAGTTCCATTTGTACCAATATACTTAAAAGTTTTCTGACAATAATTGCATCTTGCCCTCTTGTTCCCATTTTATCTTATTCTAATGTCATATATACCCAAACTATAGACCTTTGTCTTTTGTTAGAAGCTCATGGAGAGAGAGGGAGTTCATATGTTGTACTAGAAGAAGGTAAAGTGCCACTATTACCATTCTAAAGGTCTTAGCCAACATTTTCATCTCTATTAATTTTTTCCGCGGAAGCATCCACATCCATCAGATTGTTGTTATAAGCATCAACATTTATTGGTTTGCTCATACTTTGTGCATAAAATGAAGACATCTAAAAAGTAAAACAAAAAGATATGTATTTAATAAATGAAATATACGGCGACAGCAGTGCAATATAATAGGAAAAAAAAAACACAAATTTTATTTTTTTTTTCCTTTTTGATGCTTCAAAAGAAGTAGAGAAAGAAATGCTTTTAATCTCTTCTCTCTTTTTTTCCTTGTTTTATTTTCATATATGAAAAAAAAAATGTAAAGTGACTTCAAAAAATAATGTTGATAATTTTTTTTACTTAATTATGAGTCTTACAAGTTATAATAATAAAAAAAAAAATTGTGCAATCGAAAATATATTAAATTGCACACAGCCTAATAAATAATTGCAACAATCAATCTAATGCATATACATAGTACAAGGGATGTTGGAATGAAACATCTAGCTATAGAGAGTCTATATAAGTCATTTAAATCCATGAATCCAATTTACCATAACCATCTAAATTGAAGTTGCATCTCATCTCGTACCACCAATTGGTGGAATAATCTATTAACAACTTCTTCAAAGAACCAACCCTTTATATTAAAGTTATTAGCTATATCATTGAAAATCCTCTTGCAATTAATACATACTCATGGAGGTAAAGAGTCATAATACTAGTCATGGATAAATTGCTATTACCTTTTTTTTTTTAAAAAAAAAAACCCTTAAGCTAAGTATGTGCTTTATCTGTGAAATGATATTTTTGAACTATCAAATTTGTTAATAATATTAATGAAATTATGAAGATATTCATGAACTATGACATCAAATGAGCAAAATATACAACAACAGTAGTACCATACAAATTGCAAATGTTTTCTACGATAACACTCACGATTTTGATGAAGATCAAGGCGAATGAGTTGCAATAGACTGTCAATGTTTTCTGGGATAGCAGTCAGCAAGCTTCTAGTTACAATTTTAGGAAAGCTTATAATGTGATCTTGACATTGTTGTAATAGACAACTTGTTTATTAATTGCATAGCAAAAATTAATTGCAAAAAAAGTTGTTTCATATTTTACTGAAAAACTACATAGTAATAGCACACATGTTATGTTAATGCGCTGCACTTATTGACAATTATTACTATATATCCCATATCACTTTAATATTCCCATGGCATTAAAACATTATAATAAATCATTATATTAGATGTTCAATCCAACTTTTTTTTTCTTCTTTAGCTTTTTCCCATCAATAATCTAATTTTATTTCATAGCCTATCCATGATGCAGGTGTTGTCTAATTATAATGTTATATTAAACATAATATATTATTATAACCTATCCATAACTATATTACCAGTCTTGTATGCCATTCGTTGTATAGTTTGAGAAAGGACACTTGAAAATCACCAAGAGAACATTATAGATCAATTTCAAAATAGCAAAAATATTAATAAAAATAAATGGTATCATATTCTATAATTTGATATTGCTGATCTAGTTTTGGTTGTACTTATAAATTGATAGCATGGCTGAAATAAAATCTCAAAGGAAGACCTTCTTTTTCTTTCCTAACTCCTCTCTTTTTATTAGGCCTAGTAAAAAAGATTGGAAACATTTCTATGATTATTTCCATTGGAAATCACCAAGAGCACATTATAAATATGTAGTTCTGCTTTTGGCTCGCCTATTGTCATTCTTTCCTTCATAGCAATAAGTGAGTTTCTATCATTCCCTGGCTTTGCCATAGAAGGATTTAAAAATTTAAAGAAATTAAAAATCTAATTTTATCACTTGAAAATAATAAATGTTTTTTTGGCAATATATTAATTAATATTCTCTAGTCATAAAATGTATTGTTTTACATGCATTAAAAAGTGGAGCTTTTTCATGCTTAAATTTATTTTAAAAGTATTAGAAAATTTAATGCATGCTGGCTACAATAAGTTTTAAAGCATGGGTATACTGTCCTTTTCTCTTGAATAGAGCTTCTTTCATTAAATGCTAAAAGGATAACTCCTAGTGAACAATATTTATTTTTCCTATAATGTAGAAAGAAAGGTAAATAGTGATTTGAAAGTTTACACCAAGTGGGCGTTGTTGTATTCAGAAAGTAATCTCAATATTTTCAAAAATATCTACTCTTCTAAAAATCCTTTCTTTTACCTGCTTAAACTCTATTCTTGCAAAACCATCACATTTTAGTTTGAAAAACCCCAAGATCATGTTTACGAGCTTTACAACCAAAGTTTTGAAATGAAGAAGTAAAGTGATCTTCAAACGCACAATAGGTAACTTCATTTTTACCTTATTTTCAAGAAGTTATGAGTAGTATCTTCGTTTTGGCATGTTTACAAAAGTTGCAATAAGAGTCTTTGTTAAATACACTAGTGCATGTATACGTTTCATCATTCACACATGAAACTTTGTTTTAGCGAATATTATGTCTTGGAAAACTGAAGAATGAATCTGGTTCGTTAAGGAACGTTGAGTATAACAGGTACAATGTATTTATAAAACTAAACATGAGCTTCACTTTCTAAAAGGTGTGAAAGTATGTTTTCTGAGCTTGTCGAGGCCTAGAAGTTTTGGTAAATCTATTGTCTGTGTTCAAACAAATGTTTTTCAAGCTTTATATGAAAAAAGATGATGAAATATGTTATAAAATAAAAAAATCCAACCCTCTTAATTCTTTTGATGTTCTAGAGATAGGTTCTAGACGTTTAGTCTCATGTTGGATCTGTCTGATGTTGCAGTGGTTGAGTTAGGATGTTTTGATGCATGTTTTAATATTTGGACCTGATCTATAAGTGTAGTGAGATGATGGAGTTGTTTTGGTGTTGGTCTATATGTTATTGTTAATGTCGAGGCTTAATTTTATCCAAGAAGTTGTTCTATTGCTATTGTTGAGGCTTAAGTCTTGCCTTAAGTAGGTTCTAAGCATCATTGGTGCCATGACCTAAGTTGGCCTTCATTGTAGATCAGTGATGAGCTTAGAGTAAGTGTTGAGGGGTAAGTTTTCAATATAAAGTATCGATTATGGCCTAAAATCAAGCTCTTGACATGCCCACGGTAAACATCAAACCCTGTTACACCTTAAAAATGTACGAGTAAGAGCATATAGTAACCATTGTGGCCTACTTTCAAGCCCTCGACATGACCCACGATAGCCATTAAAACTTGTTGATGCCAAAATTTAAACAAAGCATCAGAGCACAGCTTTGGTCGAGGCCTAAGGTCGAGCCTCGAAGCGAAAGGTACATGTTTTTATTAGTCCTCAATCCTCAAATCTATTAAGACCCGACATGTTTTCTTGCAGCTGAGTACCTCTGTGGCCCTTTCCTAAGTAACCCTTAACCCTCAGTTGCTCTAGAACAAGCTTAGTTTTGGGTAGTGATGTGACCCTCAACCCAACCTTAGTCGACCATGATAATGCTAAGCTTAAGTTAAGAAGTTTGTGAAGAGAACTTAGAATGCTAAAAGCTTTAATAAGAGTTCTATCTTCTCTGTTATGAGTTGGTGATGTGTGATTATTGTTTTTATAGGAGCTTTTGATCAAGACCTTGATTTTCTTGAAGACTAATATGATCTTTGAACAAGATATAAAGGTGAGTGACTTGAATTCTTATCACGATTATGTGCTTGTAATATAGTTGCACCAGTTATATATATGAATATAACTTATTTCGTATAAGGACAAGTATAATGCTTATTGTACGATAATTAGTGTTGTGAAAGGCCTTAATAATAAAAGTGATAACAAATATCTCTGATATAGTTGTGTAATTAATTGTTGTTGATTGTTTGAATATCATATAAATGCCAATAACCTAATCTAAGACTTGATTGACCCTTAATCTAAAATTGACATGCATTGCACGATAGCATACTGTATTAGCATAGTAGCCATGTCACACGCTAGCATCTTGATTCTATGGTAGTCCTAAGTTTATCAGGAGATCTATTTCTCTAATTGGATATCATAGGGTTACTCGTATCCCATGAACTAAAAAGGTACTGAAGGACATTGCCTGTATGGTGGCCGAAGAGGTGTTAGTGCTTAAGGGAATTTTGATGGTTCTAAAGGAGGCGGTGGTTAAGATTGCTATATATGTAAATAATAAATGAATTCTAAATGAAATCCTCCCCCTTTAGATTCTACTAAGGGTCAGTTTAAGGTTATGTTCAATATATATATATATATAATAGTTATGAATTGTGAGTGTTCCCCCTTCCTTAGTTGTCTGTCTTTCCTGGGCATTGATTACTTAAGATTGGTCCTTCAATCCCCAAGAGAGGATGCAAATCCCCATGGATTTGGATTCCCATCATCCAAACTATGCATTTCATATGTTTGAGTGTGGCATTGCATATGATTGTAATTAAACTTACTTGATCCGTGCTTGACATGTGGTTTGAATCAGGTATCTCACTAAGTTGTGGTTTGCTCACATTCCTTCAAATTTTACAAGCTTTCAGGATCTCTAAAGAGGATCCAAGCTGGTGATGAGTGGATGTAGTAGATCTCGATGGGAAAATCTAGGGCTTGAGCGAGAGTATATTAGTCTCCTTGTATAGGACCTTTTGTTGTTCCTTTTTGTTAGGGATCTGGAGTATGCCTTCAATGGGGAGAAATCTAATATGTTTTGTGAAGGATAACATAAATGGGCTTTTGACACCATCTATAACCCAAAATCTTTAGGCAATGGGTTAATGGGTCTTTCCTCTTATAAACTCTTCACACATGTCCCATATTTTTCATGTGTGATTCTCACACTTGCACTCTAACAATCTCCCCCTCAAGTGTGAGTTTCTACAATGGGGTAGGCTATACTCCCCCTCAACAAGAGCTTGTCAAATTGACTCCACTAACCTGCTTTGTGAGTGGTCCTATCTACTCACCATGGGTTTCACAGATGAGTCATACCAAAAAGCTCTTCTTTCCATATGGTAAGCCAACCATAGAAGGTTCCCAGCCGAACCATCGGCTCTGATACCAATTGTTAGGGATCTGGAGTATGCCTTTAATGGAGAGAAATCCAATGGGTTTTGTGAAGGATAACATGAATAGGCTTTTGATACCATTTATAACCAAAAACCTTAAGGCAATGGGTTAATGGGTCTTCTCTCTTAAAAACTCTTCACAAAAGTCCTATATTTCCCATGTGGGATTCTCATACTTGCACCCTAACAATTGTTAGGGAAAAAGATCCAATCTTGTTCCTCTTGCCAAAAGGCGAAAACATGCAATAAACAAAATTGCATAAAGGAAATAACAAACACTAGGATATAATGTGGAAAACCCAAAGCAAGAAAAACCACAAACTAGAAAGCGCATAGATTCATTCACTATAAACAATATAATAGGATTACAGATTATTGTTCATTACTAGATCTCTCTAGTAGATTACCGATTCATTATTTTAATCCGGTGGAATTACAAACAGAAACAAGATCTATTCATCTAGAGTTTCTCTCTCTAGGATTCCCTCTCTTTCTCTCTCTAGATCTATCCTATCTAGGCTTGAGAAGAGACAACCATCTTGTTCTCCTGTTTCTTCATCATCGCTTTAGGCGAAACACCTTTCATCATCGTTCACCAATGGAACACCAGAACAAGGATTAACATCTTGTCCCTCCATACACCCCACGGTGTGTCTCTACACCTCCCTAATGTGTATCTATAACCCACACGCCTCACGGCGTGTCTCTACACCTCCTTAGAGTATATCCCCACTGACAGATAAGATAAGAAGAATTTATAAGAAAAATGAGGAAGGCTCACATTTAATGTTAGCCGCATTTATTCCATTTGACCAGCATTGATTTTTATGTTGACCAACTTTGACTTTTATAAATACTCCTTATCTTCAAGTATTCTTCTAAATATATCCAATGTATATTTAGGATGTTCTTGGTTATAGACCCATATGGGTTGGATCTATAACCCGAACACCTTTAAGATGTAAACCTTGTTAAAGGTCGTTCTTTGTTTATGGTTAATGTCCTTTTGTAAGGAGCTTATATATATTATGAAATTTCTCATCTTGAAAGCCTTGTGTTCCTATTTTAAAATTGTCCACACCATGGTGTATCTTATGGTATGTGATGCCTATGGAAATTTTCTTAAAAGGCGTTAGTAGGTAATCGATACTATTAAGGGACCTTGTGGGTGTGATAGTTTCTTGTTTGCTCTTCTCATTTAGCTTCTACACACACACACGCACACACACACACACACACACAAATAAAAGAATAATAAAAACAAAGAAAGAAGGAAGATTTCACACAAGGATTTGTTAAGTTTGTTAAGTGGTCTCACATGGAATATCCAATAATGATAGTATGAAGCAGGACTGTTATTAGTAAAATTAAATACAGATCTTTGCCAGAGGGAGGGAAAAATGAATTTTATTAAAAAGACACCGTAAAAGGAAAACAAATAGATTTCAAATTCTTCCACTTAGAATTTTCATTTTATTATATAAATAATGAAAATAAAGAAGAAAGAGAAATCATTTGGTGAATACCTTTCTAAGATCATATATCTTGTATTCTCGTTATTTTTATCTTCTTTGAAGCTTCTGATACTCAAAAACCAAATAACTAGCTTCTTGCATATACAAACAGCAATAGTTAGTAATTCATATGATTTATCCAAAAAACTTGCACTTATGATTAGAAATCCTAAACTTGGAATAAAAATTAATAAAAAAGGTAAGTCTCACTCTTTAATTTACAATTTAGAAACTAAAAAATAAGTGTTTCCTTCACATATAGAGTCAATCTAGGGATTAGGGAAATAAATCAAGATTGTTTGATCGTTGTTATGTCATTGATGTTTTAAAAGTCAGACTGATGGTATTTCAATTGCAAAATTTGACAGCTTTGGTTCTTCTACAAAAACGTGGAACTCGAAGTACCGCAGAAGACACCAAACACCAACATTATATGCACCAACAGTTGTACTTGCATCACTAAGTAGTTTAGACAATAAAAATACAACAAATAAAAGGGAAAAATGCTACCAATGAAATTGATAAAAAGTATATTAAAGACTAAAGATTTTGACATTTGGTGTCTTAATCCTAAACCCTTACATAAGTCTTATCTTTATTGTGAGAAACACATCAAACATGCACAAGATAGTAGAGTGTGGGGAAAGTCAAAGAGTATAGCGGCCACTGGTTAGAGATGGAGAGAGAGAGGGAGAGACAAGGAGAAGAGACCGGTGAGTAGTGAGTGTGAGACTGTGTAGTAGTGTAGTGACTAGTGACAGTGTGAATGTGAATTGAATTGTGATACTATAAGCACTATGCCGTAAGTTGTGAGTGATGAAGACAAAATAAGTGCCACATTAAATTTGAGATGCAAGATTTGTATTTTTAAAATCGAACCAAATTGAAAATAATCAAATTTTTTATTTGGTTCGATTTAGTTTGATTTGCAATTTGGTCATTTTTTTCTTTCCTAGCCCTAGTCTAGTTACGTTTACTTGCCAAAACTTGCTAAATGGTAGCATCTAAGGTTGGTAGATAAGTATATAGATTAGTTATATCCTATAAAATTTATAAAATATTACAGGTTTATATACAAAATATTTTATTTTTATTTCTTGTAAATTCCACTTCTAGCTTCTTCACTCTCTTCAAAATTACAACTCCTAAATTCCCAACATAACAAATAATAAGTAAGAATAAGGTTTTAAAGATAAAATTCAAAAGGGTAGATGTTCGATTTGTATTTAAATTATACTATTTATGTAATTAATTATTTAGATTTTACAAGAATTAATTTATCACCTATAAATTTTTATGTTCATTCATAATACTTAAATGAGATAATTCATTAAGATAAATAAGGGTTAATGTCACGAATGCTACCTAAACTTTTCCTAAATATCCAATTAACTATCTCAACTTTCATTTAGTCAATTTACTACTTGATGAAACTTTTCGTGATCAAAATCACTACCTGGTTCAACTCTATTACTTCCGTTTATCTAGTTGGCAATACTAACTTATAACAACTTAGCACATGTCCATGGCCTTAAAATAAAAAGGAGAAAAACTTACACTAGCCTTCGTCCTTCTTCTTCTTCTTCAATTCTCCTCCTCCAAATACTCTCTCTCTCCTTCTCTCCTCTTTGCTTCTTATTCCAAAATTAAAGATAACTTACCACTCTGTTTACATAGCTGCTCAATAAAGGAAAAAAAATGTGAAGTTAATATCCCGTTTTACCCAGACCTAGTTGTTATTTATTTTCGAAATTCAACATTATCTATTTTTAACTGTTTATTTCGTTAGCTATGGGAGAATAAACTCCTTCAGAAGATTCATTTGGTCGTTGTATATGCACCTTCATTTCTTATAAACATGAAAGTCTACTCTTTTGCTTCTGACGTACTTTAGATGATCTATCTCCTCACTTGAAGAATATGGATAGTATGCTTCATCTTCATGTAATGGATTTATCGACAATCGATGGAGTTAGGAGGCTAAGGTTTTTACGTGTTTAAGGGCGCGGCTTAGGCATTGATAACGATGGGTTAGAGTTGGAGCAACGATACTTGGTGTTTATGTTGTGAGTTTTGGTTATGTTTCTGACAATTGGGGTTATGACTGCTTTTGGTTTGTTGGGGGTTGTTTAGTTTGTGTTTTTGGCTTATTAATGTTGTTTGATGGCATTGATAGTGATGATGTGAGCTTGATGGTTAGGCGTGGTGGTTATGGGTTTCTATTTGGTTTTGGGACGGTGGTAGTCTTTGGATCTCGTCGTGGCTACGAGGTCTTGATGGTGGCTTGTTGCAGCTTGGCTTGGTAGCCGCAAAGAGAGGGAAAGAGGCTATCGGAGGTGTATGTAGAGATAGATGAGAGAGAGAAAGGAGAGAGAGGTGTGGGGGGTCAATGTTCCTCCTTTGAGAGAGAGGGTAAGTGTAAGCTTCGGAAAATTTCTGATCACCGATTCACTAAATCGACTTGATAATTTTTTTTTTAGAAAAATCAAGTTGATTATAAATTTCTTAATAATTTGATTTTCGTTATTAAACTTATAATATACTTTTAAATAGTAGTAACTAAAGATTTTATTTATAAATTCTTCGTTTTGAATTTTATCTAAGTAATTGAGCTTATACAATAAAAATATTATTTGATTAACTATTTTAATTTTTGAACCGCACTATTTTGTTTGATTTAGATCTTTTCTATTTTTGATTAAATTATTTTGAGACAATTTAATTAACGAGCAATTTAACAAGATCCATGTTGTGATCAACTAATTATTATATATATATATATATATTATGATGTATGGTTAGTATTAGTTTTGCAAAAATTAGGAGAGTGTCTTGTGAAGTTGACTTTAAGGTCCTTAGTTTGTCTTATTTATATATACATATATATATACATAGAAGCTGCGTCTTCTTCTTCTTCTCTCTCTCCCGAATTGTTTCTTTTTTTTTCTTTCTTCTTCTTCTTCTTCTTTTTCTTTTCCTTTCCTTCTTTCTTCCTCTTCAACAACCAGCAGCATCGATTTTCCAGCAAGTAAGTAAATCATTTTTCTTTCTTTCTTTCTTTATTTCCCTCTTATTTTTGCTGCTCTTTCTTCTTCTTCTTCTTCCTCTCCATTGCAGCGCACACACATACACTCACAGTAGCACCGCCCATCGCAGCACACATACACGTACACAACAGCACCGCTCATCGCAGTGCACACACGCACAGAGCTCACCGCTTCATAGCACACATGTGGACGAATAGAGCATGCTCTGTCTCCACCATATGGCACAAGCACACACACTCACACACACTACACAACACCACACACCTTACCGCGCACACACACGCTCAAGACCGTGCACGTTAGGAGCTCGGAGCAGCACTCAACGAGTGCCTGGTCCAGCGCTCATGGAGCGCTTGAGCTGCGCTTATCGAGCGCTCTAGGGGTGTGCGCCTGGGCAGCAGCGCTGCCTGTCCCTCAGCAGCAGCCGGCAGCTACTCTCCTTGTTGCAACGATGAAGTTGCACAAGTTAATATATTAGTGTATGTATATATATGTATATTTATCTGTATGTTATATATATATATATATATATATTATATTAAATGTCACATTTCTTGTCTTATATGATTATATTTCCTATATATAAGAGTTAAAATATTAATATAAGTATATTTATTTAGTTTATAATATATTTATACATGCATGTACGTATGTATGTGTGTATATTATTATTATTATTATTATTTATTTCAAATTAATTCCTTCAACTTTTCAATATTTACCTATGTATATTTGTTTATTTATGTCATTTAATTAAAATTTTTCTCTATCATTATTTTATTATTTTGTTTATATTCTAAAAATAACTCTAAAATAGTATTAAATCGTCTTTTTATATAAAAATTTGAGTTAAACCGAAATAATTTAGTCACATAAGGTTTTAGTGCAAAAATTACAGAATTATAGAAATTCTGTAGCATAGATAATACATTAAATGTCTATAGTCAATTCTTATAGTATATTCATATCTTCAATTATATTTAGGTCATTCTGACTCTGGGCTTGACCTGCCTGTTGACTATTACGATTGACAGGAAATATGGACAAGTGAGTATATTCATATGATCTTTATACTTGATTGTGGTTGTAGAATAGAATTAATCAAATAATAAACTAACAAGGGGTTGGGAAATAAATTGTGGTTGATATTACTTGACTGTGGTTAATAAAACAACATAATTCTATTATAACCCATTGATTGTTCTAGAATAGAAATGAAAGTATGTGATATTTGATTGCACACCAAGTAAATGAATGCAAAACAAATTGGCATAGTAATTGAATATATTCATGCATGGCATATATACACGTAGAAGGTCATCACCACTACACTTTGACTCGGATAGGCCACACTGTCCCGTGAGGATGGTAAACATGGAGGACCAAAGTGGTATATGCCTAGTGTGTACCATGGGCCTTGTTTTAAGAGATAGGGAACTAATTCGTCCTGGGGAGACGACCCTTCTCTTAGAATCGCGTCGGGTCATTGTTTTGGATTTATTGCTTCAATGGGATGTTGTTATATGTATATTATTTTCGATATATAAAAAGTTTTCTTGATAAATTTGATTCCCGAAGTATAAAAAATCTGGGTGCTGATGAGTGGATGTGCCCTAACCCCGGATTCGGAGGGCATAAATCCAAATATATATATTTATATGGTTACCAGTTGGCTATATATATTTGTCCACTTGATTGATTGCATTACATATGTTTGACTTAATAACTTGCTTAGTTTGTTGAAATGGTATAGAGTGAGGATTATAACTCGCTGAGCTTGTGAATCGCTCACCCCCTTACAGTTTATTGTCACGGGATTATATTTGGTACCAGTCAGGACAAGGCTACCCTCAGGTTAGCTCCCCTATGGAATCTGGGTTTTGAAGGAAGGATGCGAGGGTTAAGGAGAGTTCTTTCTTCTTTTATCTTCATCCTGAGAAAGGTTTCTAAAAGTTTTTGAAAAAGGATTGTAATATTCGGAGGATCAGTAAACCAAACTGCTTTCTTATATATACTCCTAGCTCTTTTACTTCTACTATTATATTTCTACAGCTGTTATCAGTTAGTTTTGAGATCATTAGTTGTACATCAAGTGACTGATCTTATACTATCAAGCCTATTTGTTATCTATTCAGGATATGCTTCTGCACAATATTTATGGCTTTGAGAGACTTATGAGTTAATCTTAAGCCGGGTATTGTGTATGGCGGAACTGTCCCGTCTAAGATACCCTCGGGGCGTGATAGTAAGTTCTTTTTAAATTTAAGAATTCCGCAAATCCTATCAACGAGGAAGGGATAGATTTTCTACTTGATTTGTAGCAACAGAGAGTGGTGGCTGTTGGGTTGTGTTTAGTTTTGGAGAAATAAGTAAAAAGGAGAGAGAGTATATGTGCTTGGAGGAGGAGAATTGAAGAAGAAGAAAAAGAGGGCAAGTGTGAATTTTTCCTTTTTTTTTTAAAGTCATGGACAGATATCGAGTTGTTATAGGCTAGTATTGCAACAAGTAGTCTTTTTGACCATGAAAAGTTCTATCTTGTAGTAAATTATAAATTGAAAGTTGAGGTAGTTTATTGAAGATTTACACAAAGTTTAGGTAATAGTGACATTAGTCCAAAAAAATAAATAAAGTTCAAGTAACTAGGGGTAGGCACATATCGAATTGGTATGGTTTTTAGTAAAAACGAAACCAAACCATAATTTACAATTCAGTTTTTCTACTTCCTAAACTAAACCATTAAATAAAATTTTGATTATGATTAGAAATTCTTGAATCCATTATATAATAGTTCGGTTAGATTCGGTTCAAATTACGGACTAAATTAGAATTCTAATTAAAAAAAGCTTTGTTATGATCTTTTACATTTATTCAAATATACAAATATTTATTACTCGATAAAGTTCAAATTTTAAATCACAATAAGATACTTCATAAATTCATCATACTCATAATTTATAGTCCTCCATAAAATCGTTCAATCACCACTCAGTCATCCAGTAACAAAGTATATTCACTATCTAATACATACCAAGTCGCAATATATAATTCTACATAAAACCATTATTATCTATCGAACATGTGTGACCACAATAAAAAAGCATCTCCCAACAAAAATCATTGACGAATAAAAGTAATCTACTAACAAAATACAATGGATAATTTATACATCATAAGAGTTATAACTAAACAAACAAATTTCATACTTCACAGAGTCAAAACGATTAATTGAAAAACTTTAAGTAACCAATCGCAAAATCTATGTCTATTGAACCTAAAAAAAATAAAACTGAACAATTTAAAATGAACAAATATTCATCAAATAATAAATATTATAATGAAACCATAAGAACATTACGACTTCTAATCAATTATCATAAGAAAAATTATAGTTATAAGTAAAATATTATTTTTTTTTTTCTTAAATGGTTTGGATTAGTTTTACGAATTGGTTCAGTTTACTTCTCCAAACTAAAGACAAATTTACGGATAAGTCTGGATTGAACGAATTTCTAAATCAAATTGTTTAAAAAAAATCATATTTTCTATTTGGATTGACTTAGTTATAGATTGGTTTAGTTCAGTTGGGTTTTTTTCCCACCCTTACAAGCAGCTCATTGTAGAATTTGGCAAAGTAAAATTAGTTAATTGCTAAAATGGGCAACATT
This sequence comes from Combretum micranthum, assembly GCA_024138025.1. NCBI lineage: Eukaryota > Viridiplantae > Streptophyta > Magnoliopsida > Myrtales > Combretaceae > Combretum > Combretum micranthum. Next base: position 874,045 of record JAMXBD010000001.1, read on the forward strand.
TAGGTTGTAAATCGATACTTATAGTTAATTGCACAAATTAGTAAAATTCAAATATCATATGTGACATTTACCTAATTCAAAACTAAATTATATGCATTAGAAATAATATAATCAAGACACAAATAGATATATCTTCTATAAAAATTATTTTTTTTTTGTATTTTTATCTGATTTTATGCATTAGCTGATTTCAATACGAATTCAATACAAAAACATGATTTATAATATGAATCGCTACTCTTATTACAAGTGATGTCGATGTATTTATATATATGTATGTATGTAGGACAAGTTAAATCCTTTCGATATAATATGGTATTTATCCCACTAGTAAACATTGAATATTAACTTCAATCATAAAAATTTTACCCAAACATATAACCCTTAGTATATGACATATGCTTTGCAATGGTTGTGTACCAGCATAAACTTTAAGCACCAGCGTTGCAGTGGAACCAAGGGAAAATAATGGTTTTGGGAAAAAAAATTAAAAAGAGGGAATAATCAACTCAATTAATGGTAGGGCAAAAACATTTATCTGGAAATGCTAGGTTCTTGAGCATTTATAATAAGAAAAAATAGGTGATTATTATTTGATAAAGGATGTATATATATATATATTTATATATATTGAGTCCAATAATTCTTTATGATGGACTAATCTTTTTTTTTTTTCACTCCCAAAGGAAAGATTTATTCAAGAAATTGACTGGATGGAAAGACCATTCCAAGTACAACAGATGTTGTAAGAGGAATAGGAGGTTATCAACCCTATAATTACATCTTATTCCTTATTTATCATGGATTGTCACTTAATAAACAGTGAAAAAAAAGAAAAAAAATTGACAACAACCAAAAGAAGCTCCTAAGAAATAAAATGATCATCTAAGAAAGCTTTGAATATACTATAATGCCACCATATTATCTTAGAACTCTCTTTCCTCAACTTTATTTCTAAAATTCTTAAAAGTGTTTTAGCATTTATTTACTTTATTTACAAGACTAATAAAATAAAAACTACATGAAACAGACCTTAAAAATTAAATATTTAATATTATATATGTTAGGTGCTAGCTTGTTGGTCCTTTTTTTTTTTTTGGGCCAATGGTCCTTGTTAGATTATCTTAATTTTTCCAAAACCCGACAGCACCACCATAAAGATGAGTCCTTCCTCCTAGGTATCGACGCCAAGCAACTAGCCTTAAGGCGGGTCTAGGAGGACTTTTCTCTACAAATCTGGTCAAGCACAAGCGTTGGAATCTGTCTCCAGCTGTGGCTCTTTGCCAATTCTTCCTCGTTGCTGTTAAAGGGTCCTTCTCATATGGCATATGCTATGTACACTTCCCGGTTATCAGCTGTCATACGTGTATGGATCTATCGTCGCTTGTATTAGGTGGCCCGTCTGCATAAACACAATGATTTCTCTCTTTCTACACGTGCTATAAAGTGACTGCTATGTCTCTCTTTCAGCCACCTTCCACAGATTTCTAGCGGATCCAGACATGGCATAACTTCAATTGTAAAAATTATAGTCTAATAGCAGATAATCCTTAAAAGGTATATGACATAAACTTTTCAATGATTGTGTACAATAGCACATGCATTATTATTCTTGAGAACCATAGAGAAATAAAGATGATGGTTTTAAAAAAGGATTAGGAAGTAGAGATAGGGAATCATAGCCAACTTTAGCACAAGTCATTTTAATGAAAATGCTAGGTGATGTTGCATTTTGCAAGCTCCATTTGTACTGCTAGGTAAGTACTCCCAGATGATAATGAAATATTAATGGATAAAATTATATAGCTGTAGCAGGTTTACAGATGATAAAAAGGCCCCGATCCAATAGATAGAAAAGGAGGAAATTTTGGGAATTATAAATATTTTTGTGCATATGACAACTTTTTAAAACAATAGGCAGGTAATTTATTAGAGATCCCTTAAACGCTTATTATGATTTGCATATATGTAAAAAACAAAAAATTTCCCCTTCTTTTTCCTATCCCTCAAGCACCATTTTAAGAAGATCTACGACTTGTTCATTGCTAATATATATATATATATATATATATATTTATTAATATATGAAAGCACGTGTATATGTATACTGTTCTGACAAAACTAATTACCTAATAAGTTTTTATAAAATTAGATTTATTTATCTTTTATTTTATTTAGTTTAGAAATAGACAAGGTCAAATAAATTTTTATTTTCTTAGTAACTAAAATAATTTTCAATCTGTTCCTGTTATAATATATTAATTCTTAGATAACTTCTATAGTCTCATCACCAGATATTCTGCCTATAATATTATCTTTAAATTGATTATAATAATATCAATATAAAAAAAGATTAAAGATTTTAATCATAATTAAAATAAATCTGAACCATTCAATAATATAATGATACAAATCCTATCATAAAGTTTTGCCCAAATGATCTCATTTGTCTTAATGACAATGGATGAGGCATTGCAATGATCTTTTTCTGAAACATGTTTGTTGTCCCCATCATTCTGTCTTCATTATGTTTTTACCAATAAACATCTAACACGTGCCTCTTTTATTTTAAGGTTTTTTATATTTTCTTAATTTATTTAATACATGTTAGATATTTATTGGTAGGTACACAACTAAGATAGGATGATGAGGACAAGAAACTTTTTTCCATAACTGAGTTTCATCTTTAAAGACATCTCAACAACATTAAAATAATTAGTACAAAAATAATTAAGTATCATATATATATATATATATTTTTTTTTTTTTTCTTTCAAAGCTATATTCAATTCAACAATTATATATTTGATTCTTTTATCTGTTTTTCATTTATATTTATATTTAAATTTTATCTACATCCATATCCAATCTTAATTTTATCCCATCTTTTTCTTTATCGTCTGCTCTTTTTTTTCTACGAACACAAAAGTCCAGGCACATGTCAAACAAATACTGAAAATTAATGAAACGTAGGGAACGTCCCGATTCACTTAATCCTTTTTGCCACTTTAATCATTTTCCCCAAAATATTAATATCTAAAGATCTGTCATTATTTTGGCGACAGCAAACATGTTTCCCCTATTCTATTCTACTATGTTGGCAAAGCATTATTCACGTTTGGAAATAAAAGTCTCCAACGTTGAATCTTCCAACTCCAAATAGAAAATTCGAGCGTTAAGCGTCACTATTGCCATAATTAACATATATATATATAGTTATATGGTATGTATATATATATATATATATATTTATCAGATAATAACCAAATCTGTTTATTAAATATAATGGTTTTCTTATCGTCTATATATCCAATCCTTTGTAACTATTGAGAAATCTTAACTAATTTTGTTCATTAATAATTCATTTACATCCAATCATGATCACCGATTGTTTCTTATTATAAATACTTTATTATTGAGATTACATGAGCTCTATATGATTATTAAGATTTTGGGTAAAATTTTTATAATTGAAGTTAATTTTCGTTGTTTGCTAGTGAGATCAATGCCACATTTCATCAGATGGATTTTACTTATCATACAAACATAAATATATATATATATATGTATATATATCTACGGCGATATTACTTGAAAAATGGCAGTTCATCTTAATAAATGGCCTTTGTAGCAAATTCATATTGATGTTCAGATATTGCATAAAGTCAAATAAAAATCATAAATAATTAATTTTATAAATAGTATATTTATGTGTATTAATTAATTATAATATTTGTGATGCATGTCTTATCAGTTTTGAGTTTCGTCTTTATAACCCAATTCTTACTTATGGTTGTTTCCTCGGGCAGTTGGGAGTCCTAACTTGGAAGAGAGCGAGCGCGTGGAGAAGCTGGGATTGGAACGTACAAGAAATAAAAATAAAATATTTTACACATTAAACTTTAATATTTTATAATTTTATAGTGTATGGCTGATCCATTTGCCTATCTGCCGACCCAGATGTTGCCATTTAGCAAGTTTAGGCAAATAAACACGACACAACGATTAATATAGAGATAATATATTTCAGTTTTAGGACAATGAGATCGGATTAATTGTTTGTTATTTTAGTAATATATTTTTGTTTTTTTAAAATAGATGTTTGTGATGAAATAATGATAATTTTACTCATAATAGACAAACCAAACAAATATGATCCAAAGTTATAAATGTTGATTATCAGATACAGATACAATATAAATAAAAATCGGATAATTTAAATAGACCCATAATCATTGAAAAACAGTTTCATATACGATTTCATTTATGGTTTTTATTTTTATTTTTTATTTTCACGTATTAAAAGTATTACAAAAAATAGATAAATTAAGAATTTATTTACTTTTACCCCTTCGGCCACTCATAGCTTATAAATAAAAACATTGCACAAGTGCAGTTCTACTGCGAACAAATTGTTTGACTCGTGCTCTTACCTCTCCGTGGCTTATAAGCAATATGCATTTGAATAAGATCGCAGACTCCATTATTATGACAAAACAAGCAATAAAATATTTTCAAGATCCATTCCATTGGACAAGAATGTGGCATAAATGTTGAATCATTTTTTAACAAACACTGCACATATCGAAAAGTTGTTTGAAAAGGATTTTTATGGATGATGATGGTTAAGAACAAAAAGTAAATAGAAAGAAGAAAACCCTTTTTTCATAAATAACTGTTGAAGTCTCGACAACGTAAAAAATTCGGTAACAAAAATAGCTAAGTATCATAAAAATTTCCATGCGAGTGTTTATAATATAAATTTCTTTTCTTCTCGAATCACATTATTATTATTATTATTATTATTATTATATAGATCCTTAAATATGTTACTCAATTCTCCCTCTCTCTAGCTTTCTTGTACCTATTCTATCATGTTGGCAACATTATTCACGTTTGGAAATAAAATTCTCCAACGTTGAATCTTCCAACTCCAAATAGTACATTTAGGCGTTAGGAGTCACTTTTATCATAATTAAAACAGACATATATGTGTATATATTTTGCGGGGAAAAAGTGGACCACAATATAAGAAAACTGATTTTTAGAAGCAGAAATTCTACGATAAAGAATAGATAAAATAAAATGTATTTTTACAAATAGAATGAATAGCGATAATTTTTATAACCAAAATTTACGTTTAAGGATGGAATTTTTTTCTCCAATAATCCTGGTTTTGTTAATGCAATAGGCCAAAGTTATTTGTTTCTTCTTAATGACTTTTCTGGTATAAGTGGTTGAATCTAAAGTAATAGTTTATTTGGGGTTGGATGTGTTGGATCCTTAATCCAACGTTGGCCTTATATGTGAAATAATTATATGTTACGGGCTATCATATTAAGTTAAGCTTAATTAAAAGTGATCAATATGATTTAGGTATTTTGGCTTTAATGTATCTAATAGGATATGGCCCTTTAATGTGTAGAGACTTTATGGGTAATTTCTAGTTTTATGATAGGTTAAAATAGAAATATCAAAAGATAACATGAAGTTATCTCTATAAATAGTGGTATGGTCCTAGGTCACACATATAATTTTTTTAGTCTCTTTTGAATCCCATCATCAAAGAGTATGAAGAGAAAACAAAAGGGATCTCTCAAGGAAAACGTGTTGATCTAGAAGGCCAATCGTAAGACTCTAAAATTATTTATTGCTATGGATTCAGGTACGCTTCTACTTATCTATTGTTTAATTTTTAATGATTAAACATGAACGATCTAGGGTTTTACATGTGATGGTTTTCATAAAAGGTTAATTTGGATTTAACAAGTGGTATCAGAGCATACATGTTTGATCATTAGCAATTATTTTCGTAATCTATATCGGGTGTTGCTTGCCCCTAATTTTTAAGAGTTAGGGTTTCAAGGAATAAATGTAAAAGGATTATTTTATATTTATCCGAATTTAGTTGCCGTCAAGATCGGATATGAAATCACATGCATGTCTATTGGAATTTCATCTCTCTTATTCTAAATTCTTATATAATGTCAAGTCAACGGAATACATGTTTTCCATCGAGATTTTGTTTATTTATGAAATCATCTATTGATAAATCTCGAACTTCTTCTAGGGCTTCGGTATTTTGTTTATTCAGACTCTTGCCGTAGATACTATACAAGTGTACATATACTTATATTGATTTATGAATTTTGATTTCCGACATAAATCTCGTTGATGATGTCGATTCCATGAATTGATAAGTTGTGAATTCGTTCATCTTGTTCCGTTGTTTTCTTAATCACAATTTAATATGTTATCAGAACAAAATCAATGTGTTGGCTTCAAATACAATGAAATTCGCAAATTATGAATGAACATATAATTCCTTTATATGGATCACTGCTCATGATGGTTTATGTTGAAAGTTTATGCGGATTCATCCGAAAATTGGGTTATTTTAATTATTTCTATAATATGAATTCCTTATACTGCGTATATGTTAATTCAATGGATTGAATTTTAAGTATTCCGTGTTCAACTTTATTTTGATTAATTTTTTGTCAATTTATATTTATGGGTTATTAAACCCAATATGTTTTGGTCAAAATTAAAGTTGATTAATTGTGACTTTGACCCAAAGTTTGATATAATTTTAAATTGGAATATTGGTATGTTTTTATATATTTTGAGATGAATTAATTGGAACAACATACCGCTAAAGTGGTCTCTCTTGTGGAAATTAATTTGTTTTAAAATATAAAAGGTTGTGTGCTTGCAACTTATATGAATATTTGGCTGGCCTAAAGGAAGGTTAATGTTTAATAGAATTGCAAGTGCACTTATAGTAATAAATGAGTGACGATTATTTGGTTTTACATGTTAATAATAAATCGGCCCAAAGGAAGGTTTATTGTTTGATATGTTCTTATTGTCAATGTTTGATTACTACACCAAGATACCACTTAGTAGTTAATGTATTGTCCAAAGATGAAATATTGATAGGCTGCCCGTTATCTTAAGATGGGGTTTACCTTTATTTGAATTTATCATGTTGTTTTAAGACTTATGTGAACTTGTTTATTTGTCTGTTGTTCTCGTTCAGCTATAAATAATCCTACTAATATTACTGCCAACATCAATTCCATTCCTATGCTTAATGGCACTAACTTTAAGTCATGGAAAGAGAATCTCTTGATAGTACTTGGAGTCATGGATCTTGACTATGTGTTAAGGATTGATTCTCCTCTACCTCTTACTGATAAGAGTACCTCTGATGACAAGAAGGAGATGGAAAAGTAGGAGAAATCAAATCGCATGTGAAATATAAGGGTAAAGGCAATATTAGGGAGTACATCATGAAGATGTCTCATCTTGCTTCCAAATTAAGAGCACTTAAGCTTGACCTCACAGAGGACTTGCTAGTGCATTTGGGTTTGATTTCTCTTCCGGCACAGTTTAGCTAGTTTAAGGTGAGCTATAATTGTCAGAAAGAGACTTGGTCCCTGAATGAGCTCACCTCACACAGTGTTCAAGAAGAAGAAAGGCTAAAGCAAGATAAGATTGAGAGTGCTCATCTAGCCTCCACCCCTAAAAATAGGAAAGAAGATAACAAAAGGAAAAGGGATAAAGAAGCTGCAAATATAGTGCCTGAGAAGAAATAACCAAAGAAATCGGATACACCGAATGATAATGGTTGTCACTTCTATGGAGCTTTGGGGCATTACAAGAAGCAATGCACCAATTATCATGCTTGGCATGCAAAGAAAGGTATGCTTCTTAATTTGGTCTGTTCTGAGGTTAATTTAACTTCGGTAACCGTACACGCTTGGTGGATAGATTCTGATGCAACAACTCACATCAGTGTGTCTATGCAGGGTTGCCTCCATTGCCAAAAACTAAGTGATGGTGAAAGATACATCTATGTAGGCGATGACAAGATAGCTCAAGTTGAAGCAATTGGAAAATTTATATTATTATTAAAGACTAGGTTTTATTTGGATCTTGATAAAACATTTATTGTACCGTCATTCAGACAGAATTTGATTTCTGTTTCTGCTTTGGACAAGTCTAGCTATTCTTGTTCATTTGGAAATAAGAAATTTAGTTCGTTTCATGATTCAAAATTAGCTGGATCTGGTTCTTTATCTGTTTATGATAATCTTTACTTGATTGATATTATTGTTTCATTTAATGAATCCTTTTAAATAAGTGCACAAGGAACAAAGAGAAAATTAACCAATGAGAATTCGGCAACATTATAGCACATGAGATTAGGTCATATCTCCAAACGGAGAATGGAGAGACTTGTGTCGGATGAAATTCTAAACCCCTTAGATTTTACAAATTTTAATGATTGTATTAACTGTATAAAGGGAAAACAAACAAATAAAAGGAGATTTGAAGCCAACAGGATTTTAAACATCTTAGAACTTATACATAAAGATATTTGTGGGTCATTCCCTATAGTTGCTTGGAATGGTCAACAGTTTTTCATAACGTTCATAGACGATTTACCATGATATGGCTATCTATATCTCATTCATGAAAAGTCACAGTCTTTGGACGTGTTCAAAAATTATAAGCCTGAAGTTGAGAACCAACTCAACAAATGGATTAAAAGCATTAGATCTGATCGTGGAGGTGAATACTACGGAAGATATGATAGTTCAGGTGAACAATGTCCAAGACCTTTTGCTAACTTCCTAAAGGAATGCGGTATCGTCCCACAGTATACCATGCCGGGTTCACCCATTATGAATGGTGTTGCTGAAAGACGAAATAGGATGCTTAAGGATATGGTGAGGAGTATGATTTGTCACTCTACCTTACCAGAATCACTCTAGGGAGAAGCACTTAAGACTGCAGCATATATCCTTAACAGGGTTCCAACTAAAGCAATCAATAAAACCCCTTATGAGCTTTGGATAGGTAAGAAGACTAGTCTAAAGCATTTACATGTGAGGGGATGTCCAGCTGAGGCACGACCTTATAAGCCTAATGAAAAGAAAATGGACTAAAGAACAGTGAGTTGCTATTTTGTTGGGTACTCCAAAGGATCAAGGGGTTACAAGTTTTATGATCCCACAACTAAGTCAATATTTGAGTTGGGAAATGCTCGGTTCTTTAAGGATGTTGAGTTTACGAAGGGAGATATGGTTAGAGACATTGTCTTTAAAAAGGAATATGTTGATATTCCCACAGGCGTTATTAAATTTGGTCAAGATTCTATTCCTGACTTTGTTCAAGACACAATAAACCTAGACAATGGTGGAGATCCGGTTTAAGGGGTTGTTCTATTTGTTCAAGACACAATAAACCTAGACAATGGTGGAGATCTCGTTTCAAGGGATTGTTCCAAAAGAACAAACTCTACCACCTCAAGAACCTATGCCATTAAAGAGATCTGTTAGACAAAGAAGAAGTGTGGTGCCAGATGATTACATCATTTTGAAGAGGAATATGTTGATATTCCCACAGGTGTTATTGAATTTAGTCAAGATTCTATTCCTGACTTTGTTCAAGACACAATAAACCTAGACAATGGTAGAATCCGGTTCAAGGGATTGTTCTATTTGTTCAAGACACAATAAACCTAGACAATGGTGGAGATCTCGTTTCAAGGGATTGTTCCAGAAGAACAAACTCTACCACCTCAAGAACCTCTGCCATTAAGGAGATCTACTAGACAAAGAAGAAGTGCAGTGCTAGATGATTACATCGTATTTCTTCAAGAACATGAAGTTGACATTGGAATGATGGAAGATGATTCAATCAACTTCCATCATTCCAATGTCAGTTTTAACTCTCAAAAGTCGATTCATGCCATGAATGAAGAGATAAAGTCTATGAAGGACAATGATGTTTGCGATCTTATCCCATTGCCAGAAGGTACAAAGCCCATTGGTTGCAAATGGATATTTAAGACCAAAAGGGATTCGAAAGGCAATGTGGACAATTACAAGGCTCGTCTTGTTGCAAAAGGCTTTACACTGAAAGAAGGCATCGACTACCAAGAGATTTTCTCACCAGTTTCTTCGAAAGACTCTTTTAGGATTATAATGGCACTAGTGGCATGTTTTGATCTTGAGTTACATCATATGGATGTAAAGACCGCCTTCCTCAATCGTGACATTGATGGGACAATCTATATGGTACAACCAGAAAACTTTGTGTTAGAAGATCCAAAGAATATGGTTTGTAAACTTAAGAAATCCATCTATGGACTTAAGTAAGCATCTCGATAATGGTATTTCAAATTTCATCAAGTGATCATCTCATTTGGTTTTGAGATGAATTTGGTCGATGATTGTATATACCATAAGTTATGCGGGAGCAAGCACATTTTCTTAGTCTTATATGTTGATGATATTTTGCTTGGATATAGATTTATTGCATAAAACCAAGAGATTTCTAGCTAAGAATTTTGAGATGAAAGATCTTGGTGATGCCTCTTTTGTGTTAGGAATACAAATACACCGAGATCGCTCTTAGGGTATTCTTGGATTTTCACAAAAGAGCTATATCAAAAAGGTACTCAAAAGGTATGTCATGTAAGATTGCAATCAAGTGATATCCCAGTGGCTAAGGGAGACAAATTTAGTCTCAATCAGTGCCTTAAGAATGATTTTGAGGAAAAAGAAATGCAAAAGATTTCTTATGCATCAGTAGTAGGGAGTCTAATGTATGCTTAGGTTTGTACGCGTCCAGATATTGCATACATTACAGTAATGTTCAGTAGATACTTAAGTAATCCGAGATTAGATCATTGGAAAGCAGCCAAACGAGTCTTGTGATACTTACAGAAAACAAAAGATTATATCCTCACTTATTGGAAGTCAGATCAGATCGAGATCATTGGGTATACTGATTCTGATTTTGTTGGATGCCAAGATAGTATGAAATCTACATCAGGCTACATTTATTTGCTAGCTGGAGGAGCTATCTCTTGGAAGAGTGTAAAACAATCTCTTGTTGCTTCTTCTAATATGGAAGCGGGGTTTGTAGCATGTTATGAGGTATCCAATCATGGAATATGGTTGCAGAATTTTGTCACAGGGCTGCGTATTATGGATACTGTTAATAGACCACTTAAGTTATTTTGTAACAATAAGTCAGCAGTTCTATATTTCCAACAACAACAATAGTTCGACAAAATCAAAGCATATAGACATCAAGTTCCTAGTTGTAAAAGAAATAGTTCAGAGTGGACAATTGTCTATAGAGCATACAGGAACAAACTCTATGATCACGGATCCACTTACTAAAGGAGTGCAACCCAAGGTGTTTCATGAGCACACTGCTCATATGAGTGTCATGTCCTTAAGTGATATTCAGTTTTAGTGGGAGTTTGTTATTTTGAATGCTTTTATGTCATAGATAAACTTTAATTACTTGTTTCAGTTTGTCATGTTTTTAAGGATATTTTCTGCAAAAATAAAGTATTTTGTTTATTTACACTTTGATTTTGGTTTATGGTTTGATCTCACTAAGGTTTATGTTGGACCAGTAGGAAATAGACATATTAAGATCACATTGCATGGAATTTCCTTGCTACACATCCATATATGATCCATGTCATTCAATTGTGTCAACATTGTGACCATTGCTAGGTTGAGTTACGATAAATGTAACAAATACTGCTTTGATCCTATGTTGATATGGTTGATGGACCGGATTGGTTATAGATACATTTTGGTCATGATAGCAAATTTGAGCTCATGTGGTTGTTTTGGAAAAATATAATTATAAGGTTACACATATAGTTCAAGTGGGAGGTTGTTAGATCCTTAATCCAACGTTGGCCTTATATGTGAAATAATTATATGTTACAGGCTGTCATATTAAAGCTTAATTAAAAGTGATCAATAGGATTTAGGTATTTGGGCTTTAATGTATCTAATATTGTATTGCCTTTTTATGTGTAGAGACTTTATGAGTAATTTCTATTTTTATGATGGGCTAAAATAGAAATCCCAAAAGATAACATGCAGTTATTTCTATAAATAGTGGTTATGGTCCCTAGATCACACATATAATTTTTCCAATATTTTTTTAATCTCATCATCAGAGCTTTTGGAGAGAAAACAAAAAGGAACTCTCAAGAAAAACGTGTTGATTTATAAGGTTAACCACAAGACTAAAATTATTGATTGCTATGGATTCAGGTACGTTTTGCTGATCTATTGTTTAATTCTTAATGATTAAACATGAACAATTTAAAGTTTTACATGTGATGATTTTCATAAAAGATTAATTTGGATTTAACAAGATGTTGGAACTCCACAGCTGGATAATTTGTTGACGATTAAACAAATCATCATTCCAAGTTGTACGGAGAGTTTAGTTTAGTCATATCTATAAGCTGCCATTAAGACGCAGTCAAACCAATGCAAAACCAATAATGGTCTCATCACATCTTGAAAAGTCCTTCATTTCATATATGCATTAGCTAAATATGGTCCATACTCCCATTGGAGAAACAATAGCACTTGAAGAAGCATGTAATGTACAAAATGTAATGGCAGATAATAATAAATTAAATAAAAATTTTATAGGTAAACGACTAAATAAAGAAAATTATATTTCATAATTAAACGCTTTTTGTGTTATAATTTTACTTATTTCTATCTATTATTATATACTTCGCATCATGTATCACTTTTAATGGAGTCTTCACTTAAACTACTATAGGTCCAAATGTAAATGTTGTAGACAAAATTCATGGAAAACTTCTATGATCTTATCATGATTGCTAAAATTTTCCTAAAACTAATTATAAAAATATAGTGTAAAAAAATATTAACGGTTCTAATCATGATTAGAAAAATCTCAACTATTGAATGATATGACAGAATCAATCCCGTTTTAATTGCTATAGGATTGTAAAAATTTTCAATTCTTACAACACAATTTGATTAATAAAATAGCTTGGGACCAAGGTATCTAACATTACTAGACTCCTCCACTCGATAAATGGCTCCAAATTTTTTCTTTTTCTTTATTTTCTAATTACAGGAGGTTTCGTTATATCTATTAAACTTTCAAATGTTTAAAACAACCATTCTACACTTTGATAAATTAGCATCATAAAAAATATTTGATTTTATAGTCTAATAAAAACATACCATTATTAAATTTTAGGGATGTTAAGATACGCTTTAATAAGTTTGAGACGTGTTTTCACACCAAACGTCAAAATTTTTTTTCTTTTATTTTTAGCTAATATATATTACATCTTTAGAAGATGTAAAATTGAACTTGATCTATCCCATTTGGAGAAAGTGTGCATGTCACTAAATTACAAGAGTTGCTAAGATCAAAGTAACTTGGGGTATTATTACTAATTTATCAAAATTTAGAGTGGTTGGCAACATTTGAAACTTTAAGAGATGTAAAATTTACAATTTGTTTTTCATTTTCCTACTATTTTTTTAATCCTCGTCGACCTAAATTAATGGATGAACTGGATTCATAAAAATTCTTTTGCTTGTCTTATAAATGAATTAATGAATAGAAGAGGTCTTATGCATGTCTTATTATGACTTATAAATTAGTTCCTTTCTAAGCTTATGCTGATACACTGTATGGGAAAAAATAAAAAATAAAAATCACTCTTAGGCAATGTTAAAATGACATGCACAAAAGATTTGTCTTAAACTGCTTAATTAATAATGAAATTGTACTTTCCAAAACGATATATTTCGTTCATGTACGTATAGAAGCAACATGGAAATGTTTATAACAATACAATTAGGATAACATAGCGAAAGCATCCGAAAAGTAAAGCTAGTTTGGGAGAGGTACAACTTTATACACACACACACACACACTTATAATACCAAAATTTGGTGGAATTGCTGATATAACGTAAATATATGTACAAATATATATACTAGTAAATGTCTCACTTGAGGTATGTATATATTGAAAATGATAAATAATTATTTAAATAAATCATTTATATATAAGATTGAAAGGAAATGATACAATTTTGTTATATGATAGATATTATTTGTAAGCAATAATATACACATATTTTTATAAAGCCCCTTAAATAAATTCAATATATTTTATTTATTATGACTTCTATTATTGTTATATCATAAATGTAAAAACCTATACTATATCTATAAGTTTAAGCTTTTGGATTAGATGATTATAGTGTTAAACATAATATAGTATAAGAGTAGGAGAGGTCATTATGGGTTCGAATCTCTGCACACTGGTTAATTATATCCCCATAAAATTAAAATTATTCACTTGATGATGTACCTCAATTAAAAAGAAAATGCTTGGTCTACAAGGGTTTTTTTCTTTTTTTCTTTTTTACAGTGTCAAATATATCTTACCACTTTAAACTTTTAGATCAAATAATTGTGATGCTATATCTTACCATCTTAAACTTTTAGATCAAATAATTATGATGCTAACATTAATAATTATCTTGCAATTATTTTCTCATTATGAATATAACTATGGTAAAATATATAAGATGCAAAAAATACATCATTTCTTTAATATAGATATATATGTTTTATAGTTTATAGCTCAAAATCTTATAATTTCATTGTGATGACTTAGTATTTTTTTTTTTAATTTTACATATTCAATTATATTATTCCATGAAGATAAAGGATTTGCTCTTTTTTATGAGGGAATGAGATTTATTTTTTCATAAGTAGAGAGAATGAGATATATTTTTCAAGATAGAGATTGACTTTTCGTCTTTCCAATTACAACAGAAAATATCGTGTTGTACTTAAAAGTGTTTCTTAGTGGCTGGCCCATGGTCCCAAGTAGAAGGTTTTTCACGTGAATTTGTGTCCTATCTTTGACTAATTTTTCTGCTTTTACTTCTCTCTCATTTGATCGATCTTATTTAATTTCACGTAATCTCTAAATCATAACAATATATTATTTGGTGTGACATACAATGTGCAAAAGTTTAGCAATGGAGTAAGCACAAATAGAAGTTGGACATCTGTACTATTATGTTGAGAAAACTACTGCAGACGGCGACAAATTTTTTATTGTCAAAATTTTATTTGTGTCTATCTACTAGCTACTTGATAATTTATGTGGTGTATCTCTCTCTTGAGAAAAGATATTTAGAAAGTAATCCTTTAATTATGATAACATGTGAAAAAAATTAACAAAATGGAGAGAAAAGGTTGATGATGGGATCAATTAAGATGTAAAGATTTTATTTTATTTAATACTATGTAAATGTTTAATGTTGTCTTTTTTTATATTCCTTTTTCTGTTTTGTTGATGGGATCAATTAAGATGAAAAGATTTTATTTTATTTAATACTATATTTGAGTATCTAAATGTTTAATGTTGTCTTTTTTTATGTTCCCTTTTCTGTTTTGTTGATGGGATCATTCAACCTATTATTTGTGACTAATGATATGATTATAAAAGTTTATTAATGGAAATTTCAATGATCAAATCATAGATTCGACAGTTCTTCCCAATGGACAGTAGAAAAAAACCCAAAATCGGAAACTTGTATGGCTCTATTGTTCAAATTATTATTTGACAATTAAGATGGCTATATAATGTTAATATAATAAAAATTTTAATGGTCATTATGGCCTGGACAATCTCTCAAATGTGACTGAATAAAAATTCAAGTTGGGGACTTTTTTTGGTTCTATTAACAATTCCGTCTAATATATTATTATACCATTGATATAACTATAAAAATAATTGGGAAGATCAATAATCATAGCATGGTCTTGCCAATACAATCATTTTAACGCATAAGCTTTAAAGTCAATTGCCTTTAATTTTTTTTCTTTTTTAAAAAGAGACGAAACAGAATTGTCTCGATTTGCTTTGAGACTTAACGGGTCTATGGATTGGATCTATCCTGCCACCTATATGGGATAGTTACGAATTCATGAAATGAAGACCTAGATCTGTTGGTCCTTATTGGATCTTAACCTGACCTGTACCGCCGAGATGTCTAATTGAATCAACATGCTTAGCTTTTCATTTATTTGTAGTGGTCAAATAATGAGCTACAGTGAATGGAACTGTTAAAGAAGCCTCAGTTAAATGTAGTGGGTAGATAAGCTTCTCTCTTGAAGGAAGGAAAAAAACAGAAAAAGAAAGGCAAAAAAAAAAAAAAACACAAAGAAAAGGAGTAGAAAAGGTGCTTATTCTAGATTAATATATTTATGTAGTTACTTTTATATCCATCGTTGGAGAGTGGCCAAAACCATGACAATTGCCAGGGCAAACTTTCCAGCAAGTATTACCCCGGTTAATCCAAACAAGGGGGTCTGGCCACGTTCTCATCATTTGATTAATTGGAAATTTCAAAGGTCAGTTTTCAGTTTGACGAAGCCATTTTAAGTTTATTAAAACATCTTTAAGCCATTTTAAGTTTATTAAGCTATAATAAGTCATTTTAGAGTTTCTATTGCTACGTCAAAGTATTAATGAGCTTTTATTTATTAAAAAAAATTAATTTTATTCTTCAAAATCTTAAAAAGTAGTTTTTAATATTTATTTATATTATTTAAAAAACGAACATAAGAAAAATTATATACAAATGAACGTTAAAAATAAAAATGAAAAAAAAAGGAAAAAAGATCATGCATAGACGGCCCTAATTTTGCCAAGAACCGGACTTTTTAATGCTGAGGCAACTTATACCTCGGTCCTTCCCACCAAACGGTGCGCGAAGCGCCTGCCGTTAAACTTGCTCTCAGGTGGCTATTTTATTATGCATCACCTAGTACTGTCACTGCCATGACACGGGTATGGTATAATAAAATTGAAATATAATATAATATAATATAATATAATAGATACATACTTATATCTATAGTTTGTTGCGTATAAACGTGAATAAAGGCCAGAAAAGACCGGTGCAATGCCTCAACGAACATCATTAAGATAAATGAGATCATTTGGGCAAAATTTATGATTTTATAGCAGTTATGATAGTATTAGTTCTATTATATTATTAAATGGTTTAAATTTATTTTAATTATGATTAAATTTTTTATTTTTTATATTAATTTTTTTAATTAATTGAATGATAATATTATAAGCAACAGGTTTTGTGATGAGAATATAGAGGTTTCCTGGAAATTAATATATTATAGAAGAACTGTTTGAAAATTATTTTAGATGCTAAGAAAATAAAATTTTGTTTGACCTTTTCTATCTTTAAACTAAAGAAAATAAAAGATAAATAAATCTAATTTTATAAAACTTATTAGGTAATTAGTTTTTTCAGAACAGTGTACATATACACGTGCTTTCATATGTGTATATGTGTGTGTGTGTGTATATATATATATATTAGCAAACGAACAAGTCAAATATCTTCTTAAATTGGGCAGAAACAAGTCGAAATTGGTGGAAAGTATAGCAATTTACAAAAATACCCCTAACTAAACATAAATCATTTTTCTTTTTTTTTTTTTCTCCTATTTCATAGATTACTAAACACCAAATAAGCATTCTACTGATTTCCTTTACCACTCTTTCCTTTTTGCTCCTTTTTGTAGCTTTCCACCTTTGCAAAGTTGCCAAACGCAACATTAATCATCATTGTTTATTAGGCGAATGGATGCCTTTTATTCATTAGGATTATGTTAAGAAAAATAGAAAAGAAAAAGAAAATGCACTAGCATCACTTGAAATGAGGGTGACAATCATGTTGATAAATCAAATTCATATTGATGTTAAATAATACATGAAATTAAATAAATATCATAAATAATTAATATTTAAAAAAATTTATTTCAACTATATTATCATTTATATCATTATATTCTTCATTATACTTCCACATGTCGGAAATTGAGAGTTCTAGCTTGGAAAAGAGTGGAGAAGCTGGAATGGAAATCTTCAAGATATAAAAATAGAATATCTTGCACATCAGCCTGGAACATTTTATCAATTTTATAGGATTAGCTACCCATATGCCTATCTGCCTGCCTCAGATGCTTCCTGGCGGGTTTCGGCTAATAAACATGACAGAATGTCCAATGTCAACCCACAATACAGATAAATAGTAACTTTTGAGTTTTAGGACCACGAGACACAGTAATCCTATTTAACTCTTATCTCGGTTTTAAGGGCTTTGTTATAACATATAAACACCAATGAAGTTAATGGTTCTATAAAAAATTTTATAACATATATTTTTTGTTATTACAATAAGAGAGGAAGAATCGAACATAACATCTCTCAATTGAAAGATTAGAAAAGATGTTACTAGACTGTAAAACCGTTAACAATTATATATTGTTATCCTCGTATTACTAAAGATATCAATACTTGCTATTTTCCCAAACACATTTATTGTTCAATCTCTTTTTTCCTTGACATCATCTTGATTGTCTTCCTCCCTCTCTGATCTTCTCCTTCTTGAAATTCATGCATTCAAATAAACCACATGAGAAAAAGGAAAAAGAAAAAGGAAAAGAAAAAGAAAATAGCCATCAATAATAAAGCTTGTCCACTTCGCCTTCAATTTATCTCCTTCGATAGCCATATCATTGCCGAAAGCACTGCTTCTCCGTACATCTTTGGCTCATCCTGGATGGGCCACAGCTCACAAGCAATCATAGTGTTTATTTGAATATAAGATATATATGCTGTTACGGTAGGCTAGGCAAGACTCCACTATGATAAGAGAATAAAATATATTATCATGCTCCATTGAACCAGATTGTCACACAAAAGAAAGCTAATCATTTCATAACAAACTCTCTGCATTGAAAATTACTTGAAAAGGATTTTCATGGATGATGTTTCAGAGCGAAAGTTAATAGAAAGAAGAAGACATTTTTTTTAATTTATTTTCAGTTTCCTCTATAAGATCTAATAAACAGGAAAAAAAAAATTATCTACACATTATACCATTTGAATACATTCAAGTAATGGATAGATACTAATAAAATTTTAACATGTATCAAATTGATTGGTTATTTAGTAATTACACAATCAAAGCTAGAAAAACTCAACACTTTGGATCAACGGGCTTGACTACCTGAAATTGATACTTATTGTATCAACTTATGATAAAAATTATTCATTATTAGCTCCATTAGTCAGCGGCGAATTTCACCTCATCTGCTAACTAGATGAGGCGAAATTCACCTGATTTCAATTTCTAGGAGGCAAAATTCGCCTTCATTCCTGAAAGCAGCGAATTTGACATCCAAAATTTGCATCCTATAATAATTTTTTCTCCAGTGTCTATCGCCTTGTAGATACATGTAACAAGTAATACTCAATCAATCTGGCCACTTAATACTTATCATTCTCCAATATATTGGAGCAAGTAGGATGATAAACAGAAACCGGAGATGGTTGAGACTTACCTATTTCCTGTGGATGGAAACCTCCAGGTAATGACTAAGCTAGCCCATTCAAGTCGTTGGAATTCAAAAGGTGACAGAAGCAGGAGGATTTCCTGTTACAGAAGGATGGCACCAGCCATTGCTTGTGTCTCAAGCACGTTATAAGCACTAGCAGGTGCCATCGCTCCTGCGACAAGAGATCCTTTACCTCTTTTTACTTATTTTCTCTTCATCTTACACCAATATACTCATTATGATTATTAATTTATAGAGCCAAAAATATGCCTCTCTCCCCTTTTGCTTTCTCGTACCATTAGTTTGTCCATTGATGTCTTGCTGGGCAACATTCACATTTGGAAAAGTCTCCTATATTATTCAAACGTTGAATTTTCAACTCTTACTAGAAAACTTAAGTGTCGAGTGTCACTATTGTGGTAGGACAAACAAATAGTTGTTTTTTTATCTGGGGAATAAAATGGACCACTATCAAGTTGTTGTGTTATATTTCCTCTGGTGATTATTCTTGGTCTGATTGGTTGAAATTAAAGTAAGAGTTTTTCTGGGGTTGGATGTTGGAACTACATATAGCTGGATTGTGTTCATATCTGGAGACTCGACGTAGTTGATAACAACATAAAAGGATTATTATTATTCTTAGCTGTAAGAAGTTTAGACCATGTATGTGTAAACGCAAAATAAGACACAGTCAAAGGTCTCATTACATCTCGAAAAGTCGTTCTTACATTACATTTTATATTTCCTGCTCCTACAAGGCTACAGTCCTATTTGGAAAAACAAGCAAACCGAATCTCAGTAATATATATCACGTGTAATATATAGTAATAAATAAACATTTAATATATACGAAAAAGATTATTTACCGGTAATTATAACTACTCTTAGTTATGAATTATAATTTTATTTATCTGGATTTATTATTATATAATTCATGTGATATGTCGCTTTTGTTAATAAAATCATTCATGTGCACTAGAACAAGTCTAAATGTTGCTGTTGTGTAATAAAATTCTCAAGTTAGCCGAAATTGACCAACTAAGAAAATAGTTCAGGACCACCTTAGACAACTTGATAACTAGCTCGATTTTTTCCCCCCAGTATAGCCAAAAACTAATGGTTGGATCAATAAAATTGTTTTGCTAGAATCATAAATTAAAATATGTATAGAACTATTGGAACTTTTACACCACACTATTCCATAAATTATCTAACTATTAAAATAAATATATTAATTGATATATTAAGTCTTTTTAGTAATAGAATTATATTTGGATATAAATCTGAATTATTGTATAATCAAACAAATCATAATAACATAGAATTTTCCTAGAAACTACTTGGGGATGATATTTCATTCAATTTCAATACAAGATGTTTGGGACTTAATAGATTAAAATCAATGGAATGACAAAAAGATGAAGCCAAAACGAGATAAGGAAACAAACAGAACTACCATTTATGTAGTTTTGTCAGTGTACCATTCGACTCATCACTTGTCAATCAATAATATGATCTAAGAGTTGATTGATGAAAATTTCAATCATTAACCATTAATGAAATGGTAAAAAAAACCTAAATCATAACTCTTTATAGTCCTATCATTCAACCCATTATTTCACTGATAAGATGATTATATGAGACTTAGGAGTCTATGCAATAAAAAGTTTAGTAGTTTATGGATTAGACCATCTCTACTTTAGATTGAAGCGTGTTAAGATGACTTTAAAAGGGTTAAAAAGATTGTAAGAACTATTGGAATGAGAATTTGCTATCTCGTTCACGTCTTGTGAATAATCATATGTAGCAAGTTTTTATTTATGAGAACAGGAATGAAAAAGCAATTTTGGAACATTAAATTTTCGTCCTAATCATTACATAGCATGGTATGGCCGATAAAACCACAAAAAACAAACGAGCTAAGAATTTCATAGTTTCCTAACTTTTTAACATATCCTTTAATTATAAAAATTAATGGTTGAATAATAAATTGGATAATTGGATTAATGGATTATAAAAGAACCTCGATTTGACACCGTGATTCTAGTGTGAAAAAAAAAAATAAACCGAAGAAATAAAAATAAAAGAAGTTAAATTAGTATATCATATATATAGTTGCTTATCTAGCGATGGAGAATGACCAAAATATCAACGTAAGTGATAACGGCCAACTTTCTGATAAGTGTTTCTATGAAAAGTTTTATAATCATCTCATTAATTTTCACGGGATTGATCCTAACTCACATCATACTTAATATGGTCGAATTACTAAAATAATTAATATTATATTTATTATGTTTATTTTAATAGTTAGATTAATAATAAAATGATTAGGTTAATAGAATCATACAAACTCATATATATATATATATATATAGCGGTCCGGGGACGTTTCATCAATTAATTAATTGGAAAATTCTAGAGGTCAGCTGTCAGTTCGACGAAGCCTTTGCAAGGTTTTTTTGAGGCCGTCACCTCGTATTGTCATTGCAGGTGACATCGGTATGGTATAGTAAAATATGTAGTAATACCTAAGATGTAATGTACTCATCAAAGTTTTCTTGGGTATGACGTGATTGGCGGACGTGTTATTTATTGCGTAGTAGACGCCGGGGTTTCGGATGAAGGCGTCAAAAGACTCGTCGTCGTATTGCCTCCGGGTGCGCTCCCACCTCCCAAAAAAGGAAAAAAAAAAAAAAACTATCTGTGCTTTTTAATTTTTTTTTAATTTTATTTGTATTTTATGGAATATTTAATCTTTTTATGTGAGTTCTGATGTTTCGATGGATTGATCTTTCAATATCTTATGCTGATTTTTAACATTTAGATTTTAGTAAAATATAAAATTAAGTATTCAAACTTTGAATTTGATCAATTTAGTATTTAAAAAAAATTTTAATCCTCATAATACCTCTGTTAAATTGATTAGCATAATCATTCTTCATGGTTTTTTTAACTAACATGATTGATGTATCGTTGGTGTGAATGAAATTTTTTTTTAGGAACTAAGTTAATTAATTTTGAAGTTTATATACTAAATTTGTTAATTTCAAAGTTTAAATAATTAATTGCATATTTTGAGAATATCTAAGTACCATTTGCAATACTAACACTTATTACAATAAAGATAGTGATAAGGAAATTTAGGAGCTGCATAATTATGTATTTTAAGAGGAATAATGGTTCGAGAATTATTTTATTTATTGAGAAAATAAGTTCAATGTTATAAAAATTTGGAAAAGGAAAATAATTAAGTTGTTTGAAAAAATTTAATATGGCAGTGTATCTCGACAACACTATTTTAGTTTCACTAAAATTTCCATGAACAAATGATGATTTGTGATCATTGGCAATAGCTAGTAAATGGATATTAAAATACACTAAACTCTCATCTAGATAAATTAAAAATGATTTAATTAAACAATATATTAGATAGTTAATTTTGAATATAGCTAGATGGTTTAAATATATAAAATAAGTGGACAATAGAAGAAGGAATAGATAATTTGATATAATTAAAATTAGCAAATACATCAAATTGAGATTTAAGATTTAAAACATTCTTTTAAATCCTCCATAGGTCTCAATGACTTTTCTTTATAAATTAAACTTTTCATTTCCTTTAAATTCATCATTGGGACTCCTTTTCCTTTGATTTCAATTCCTAAATCTCCAACACAAAAATTTTATATTTTTTGCGAACTCTTAAACCGTTAAACTTTAATTATATTTCATTTTATAAAACTTTATTAATTTTTTAAATCAATTAATTGCTTCAAAATATCAGTTTTAGACCCAGTACCCAAAGTAAATATCTGATTTTCATAAATTAAACTTTTATTTTATGTTTTTATATCAAGTTATAAATTTTTAATATGTATATTCTCAAATTATTTTCTAATTAATATTGATACTAAAGATAATAATAAAAAAGGTTTAAACTCAATACCCTAGTTTGAAAATATCTTTAATTTCTTTTCCTCTTTCTCAATCCTTATCCTCTCTCTCTCTCTCTCTCTCTTATTTTCTTCATTTGTCTACCATTTTCTCTTCTCTTTCTTTCTTTTTCTCCCCTTCTTCACCTCTCTTTTCTCTCTTCAATTTCAATTCTTAAATCCCAATCTCAACAAGATTAAACATGGAATTAAAGTTAGAAGATGAGGGTGGAAGTGGAAATTATGTTAAAGGAAGCTCCAACAACAAGAAAAAAGAATTCAATTTCATGTTCTTGCCAAAAAGTTAAGTATAATAGTTTTATATTGTTTTAATTGTTGCTTATGCATGATATCGATGAGTTGGCGTTAGGTTTAAGTTGGGTTTGTGATAAAACTTATAATCAAAGGAAATTTGAGCATTAAACTAAGAATTTAGTTATTTACGCATGTTGGAGGAAGGGTTTGATGAAGTGTTTGGAGATGTTTTAATCAAGTGGATTGAGTATAAAAGTGTTGAAGTTATGAATATAAGTCGTATGTTGTTTTTATGATGTTATAATGGAAGTAGGAAGTGTAAAAATTGATAAAATGATATAAAAGAAGCAAAGGATTTTCGTGATAGGGGAAACGGAGTACACTACTGATGTACATAGGCCATGTATATCTATTGGTGACTCCACAATAGCAAAACTATATATACACTATTGGTGTACATGAGTTGTCTATATCTACTCGTGACTCCATAGTAGCAAAACTCTATATACACTACTCATATACACATGTTGTGTATATTTCCCTATAGCAATACTGTTTTGTAATTTAATCATAACATTTTTATCTAAACTCAGATTAAGGTGATTCAAAATGCTTTGGAAAGCTTAAAAAGATATTTACAACTTTCATGTTTTGAGTTTTTGCAAATTCTAAAAGTATCGGGGCCTAAATTTTAATTGATTTCAACTGCTATATTTTCCAAATAAAGTTGAAAAGTTGTTTTACTAGTTAAATGTATGTAGTTAAGTATAATATGAATCTTTTTGAGCTAAAATGAAATAAATAAGTGATAGTTAATATGTTATATTTGTTGAATGATATACTTAAGCATGAATTTAGTAAATTTATAGATTTAATAAATAATTAGATTAATTGTGAGAGATAGATATAAAATGAACTTACTTGATTAACTTAAGTTCAACTTGGCCTAAATGGATTTGAATGAGTTAAATTGAATTAGATTGATTAAGTTAATCATCTTGGCTTAGTAATTGAATTGAATGATTAATTCTAATCAATTCAGCTAAGCTAAGTTAAAATAGACTTAATAGGTTATAATTGGCTTAGAATAATATGTTAGGATAAACCATAATAAACATGGAGAATATGCTGTTTCAAATGTATGTTTGCTTACGAAATGAATGTTTTTGAATATGCATGATGTGACAATGCTTTTATAATAAGAGACTATAAGCAAAGTGAAAAGAAAATACTTTGACAGACAAAGGAGAACTATCCGTATTTTGGCAAGACGATATTCGCAACTATAGCGGGGTTCCAAATTAGTGTCTGATCAAATAGGATTTTAAAATGGATGTTTAATATAAAAGTTGATGTAAGTTAATAAATGATTAAGTTGCTTATACAGTATAATTTCTTAAACAGATATTTGCTGTTGAATCTACTCTTTGGTTTATCTTCTAATTCTTTTGGATTGTGGCCGTCATTTAAAGGTAAGCAGTAACTTGCATGGTGGTCAATAGGATAGTGACGCAGCATTGGAAGCGTTTGAATGACAGAAATCAATTCGATAATTGATTTCAAAACGTGAACTTAATCACATAATTGTTAAACAATTGCAATTTAGAGAAAATTTTCTCAATTTAATATCAAATATGTCAAATATCAGTCGTCTTTACAAAAACAAGCCTAAAAGCCTATTTATACTATTACATAAAAATCTTAAAAAGGAAAAATCCTAAAAAGTCAAATAATAAATACAATATTATCCTAAAAGGCAAACAATAAATACAATATTGACTAATACTACATATAATATATATAGTCCCAAGAAAAAGGAAATAAATCAATAAAACAATTAAATCATTTAATGCTGGTCCAAGGCAAATCCGGCGGAATTAAATCATTCAATGTTGTTTCCTTTTTCGCTACTTAAACGACTTCCCCTTCCTTAAATATTCATCTAATAAAATAAGATATATTAACTAAATCAAATCTATCTTAATAAAGTAGAAATCTTCCATATCTTTATCTTCTAAATTATCTTCTTGATGTTAATCCTGTCTTCATCATTCTCTCCCACCAAAGAAAAACTCGTCCTCGAGTTTAGGGATGAATCTATATATAGGGGTTTTTTAACCACTGAAATGACGAAGATAAATTTGGAATCATGGATAAGTATCCTCCAGGATCAAATATGAACCTCTTTTGTAGATATGCTTGTACCTTCTCTTGTAAAACTTCACTCCCCTTCAACTTGCTATAAATTAAGATGTCATCAAAGTACACTACTACAAACTTGCCAACGAAAGGTTTGAATACCTGATTCATGACTCGCATAAATGTACTAAGGGCATTGTTGAGGCCGAATGGCATCACCAACCACTCATACAATCCTTCCTTTGTCTTGAAGGCAGTCTTCCATTCTTCCCCTGGCTTTACCCTAATCTAGTGATAGCCACTTCGCAGGTCAATGTTGGAGAAGATAGTAGCTCCACTCAAATGGTCTAGCATGTCTTCTATGCGGGTATAGGGAACTTATAACCAATGGTGATCCTATTAATAGCCCGGCTATCAACGCACATCCTCCAACTCTCATCTTTCTTAGGAGTGAGTAGTGCTGGTACAACACATGGACTGAGGTTATCTCTGATGAAGCCTTTCTCTAGCAATTCTTGGACCTTCTCCTGGATGATTTTCGTTTCCTTAGGACTCATCCTATAATGAGGCAAGTTAGGAAGACTAGCCCTACGTACTAAGTCAATCTGGTGCTGGATATCCCTCAAGGGTGGAAGCCCCTCAGGTAATTCATCTGGAACCACCTCTTTGAAATCCTTTAAGACCTCCTTCACTGCTTCAGGAATATTGCTAACACTCTCCTCTTCTACTTTCAGCATACTTTTCACCACTAAGGCATGTACCACCTTGGTCTCCTTCATAACCTCATCCATCTCTCTCTCTGAGTTCACAAGGGTTAGGAAAGATCGCCCCTCTGGCTTAGAGCCTTAAGGGCGTGGCATTAACTTAAGAGGTAGTAAAGTATACCTTTTGCTATCCTTCTCTAACCTATAGAGATTCTCTTTTCCCGAGTGTTGGGCATCCACATCAAACTGCAATGGTCGACCAAAGGGGATGACAAGCATCCATGTCTACTATGTCACAGTAGACCTCGTCTCTATACTTTCCAATGGAAAAGGGGATTCTACATCTCTCCACTACATCAATTCGCTCCGCCACCTTAATCCATCCAATGGTATATGGATTAGGATGCTTCTCAACTGGCAATTGCAAATCCTTAACCACTTGCCTGCTAATAATGTTCTCACTACTCCCACTACCCACAATTAGGTCAAATACTCTCCCACCAATCGTGCACCTGGTACGAAACAGTTGATGGTGTTGAGTATTACCCTCCTGCTTAGGTGTTAACATGAGCCTCCTAATAACATATGAGTGCTCATGCCCTTCATCCTCCTCGTCATAGTACTCTTCTTCCCCATTAGGATCACAACATATTTCATCATCTCCTTCACGCTCTACGATGTTCATAGTTCTTCTATTTGGGCATTCATTGGATCTATGCCCTGGTTGATTACAGCAATAGCATTTGCCCAAGATGGGTTTGGCATATGGGTTGGATTATTTCTGACATTCTCTGGATTCTATAGGCCGTTTTTCCATAGCCTTTTCACCCCTTTTCTCACCACTACTACCTAGCTTCTCTACAACAGCCTTCTCTTTATCTCCAACCGCCTTACTCGTTCCACTACGCTCAGCCCTATCCATTCCATACCTACACCCACCACCATCAAATCTAGTGTTTTTATCATTTAGCATGAGTTCAGCCCTCAATGCCATGTTCTTCGCTTCACTCATACTCAACACCGTTACCCCAATTTTGTCGCTGATTTGCAACTTTAGGCCATCAACATATCTTGCCACCTGTTGCCCTTCACTCTCCCTAAAATCAGTATGCTCTGCTAATCTCATAAATTCAGCAGTGTATTCATGGACATATCGTAATCCTTGGCGACACCTTTGATACTGTTGGAAAAGTATCTGTTCATAATCAGGGGGAAGAAATTCACCTTTCATTCATTGTTTCATGCGAATCCATGAACGTACAGGTTGTCTTCCTTCTCTCAATCATCTACTCTGTACTCTCTCCCACCAAGCAGAAACACCACCCTTCAATCTATATGCCACCGTCTTCACCCTACGCTCTTCTGGGACATCCTTATAGTCAAAGAATCTCTCTACCTTTGCTAGCCAATCAAGGAAATCTTCGATATTGAAAGTACCATTGAAATAGGGTAGATCTACCTTTAAGTGGAAATCCCCTCCATCAGATTGATCATCATCATAGTCCCGGTAACCCCTTCGGTTCCTTCCTCCACCACGGCCACCCCTCACAGGTGGTTGCCTCCTCTCATACATCAAATCTTCTTCCTTTGAATCATCATCGGAAAGTTGTGCCCTTCGATCTGCATGGATGGGTTGATTGATTGGGTTCTCATAATCATCTCTCGCCCTAGGTCTTCTACCGCCATCAATCCTACCCCTATTATTAGCGACCTCCTTGGAGTCAAACCGATCGACCAAAGTTTCAACGAGTTACTCTACCCATCTCAGCCTTCAATCCATGGCATCCACCTCTGTCCTTAGAGCCGGTTGGCCAGCCCCTTGGACTCCTGCATCACGAACATCGTCATGAGTGCGACCGCCATCAACGTCGTTGTCAGAAGACATCTTGCAGGAACTCACCTTGCTCTGATACCAATCTAACGCAATGTGGAAGCGTTTGAATAACAGAAATCAATTCAACGGTTGATTTCAAAACGTGAACTTAATCACACAATTGCTAAATAATTGCAATTTAGAGAAAATTTTCTCAATTTAATATCAAATATGTCAAATATCAATCGTCTTTACAAAAACAAGCCTAAAAGCCTATTTGTACTATTACATAAAAATCTTAAAAAGGAAAAATCCTAAAAAAGCAAATAATAAATACAATATTATCCTAAAAGGCAAACAATAAATACAATATTGATTAATACTACATATAATATATATAGTCCCAAGAAAAAGGAAATAAATCAATAAAACAATTAAATCATTCGATGTTGGTCCAAGGTAAATCCGGCGGAATTAAATCATTCAATGTTGTTTCCTTTTCCGCTGCTTAGACGACTCCCCCTTCCTTAAATATTCATCTAATAAAATAAGATATATTAACTAAATCAAATCTATCTTAATAAAGTAAAAATCTTCCATATCTTCTTCTTCTAAATTATCTTCTTGATGTTAATCATGTCTTCATCATTAGGCATCCTAAAATGAATTAAAACTTAAACTCGGCTTAATAATTGATGAGTGTTGGTTGTGCGTGTGACGTTGAATCCAGTCTAGGAAGCAGCAACTTTGTCCTAGAGGACACGGTAGTTAGGTGCTGAGATGCCATAATGCAATGACAAATATCATGATGCAATGGTACGCCATAATGCAATGGCGATTCATATGTGATTCAGCAGGTAGCTGATGAGGCAAATAGTATTCGTGTAACGTCTACTTAGACTTAGAATGAAGTAACATGTGTTAGTTTATTTTTATGGGACTAGTTGAACTAACTAATGTTATGGACCAAGATTAGTAGAGTGTGTGTAATAGTTGTGAACCCTAAATAAGACTATTTGCTCTTTCTCAGATAGGTATAGGAGATATGGATATCCAAACTGCCTATATCAACCCCATGAGTAGCTACTATTACTTTGGACCCCGATTTCTCTTAATTTATTTTGGACTGTGAGTGCTTCAGTGTTAATTTGTTTACTTTAAATTGAAAACAATAACTTGTTGTTTATTACTTTGCATTTAGTTAAGCTTGTGTGTTATTTTATGTATGTCTATGTTACTATGTATTGAGCTTCGGCTCATGTTGTTGTTTGTTCAGTCTACCAATCATTACTATTCAAAAACATTTATTATTACTTTTTAAAATATTTTTAATTTAATTAGATTTATTTTTCATTATAATATATGTAATTTTTTCATTTTTTATACTTGAATATATATAAGTTATCTCGAAACTGTAAACAAAGGAAAGTTATTTTCATAAAATTAGCCAAATATTTGAAAATATATTAATTTTCCAAAAAACTTAAAAAATATATTTTTTTCATTAATAAATACTTTTCCTCAAAATAAACAGCCTAAGTTAGAATATAAACATTCTCTTTTTCAGAATATAAATTTAAGTAAATTAGAGAGACTTGTCCTGTAAATTTTGGGTATTATAGACATTTCCCAAATTTAAAAAATTTAGTCAATACACCCTTTAATAAACTATGGAGATACCCGTGTATAAACTTTAGATATCAAAGAGAAACATCCAATTTTAAAAAATTCAATGCTTGCAGCTCTTAACAGATTCGTAACTCTCACTATTTTTACTTTTGTTTAATAGGCATATGACTAGATAAAATAACACCAACTAAATTAACTAATGTAAACTTCTTCAATTGATTTTTTTTAAGAAAACAGTAATATTAGTAAAAACTTCGATTTTTTGCATTAAATCAATGAAGAGTAATTAAAAAAACTCAAGCATCACGTAAATTTTTAAATGAAAACTGGTTGTTTTTCAAAAATCAATTCTAATTAATGATTTGAGATTCTTTTTATCTAGTCATGCAAACTAAGCAAAAACGCTGTAACCTAAATTGTCGTTAAGCATGCGATTTTTGAGTTTTTCAAATTTGAGATGGCTTTGTAATTTAAAGTTTATTGAGGGCATCCTCGTGCCATTTAACTTTTAAAAACAATGCTTGGGTTTTTTTTTCTTTTTTATTTTAGCTAAATGTAACATTTGTTATCTAAGAGTTGTGCAATTAAGTACCTATATAATTTAATAGCATCGATTTACTTCCTGCAAACTTTTCGAATTCATTTATAGTACATAGATAAGGTTGTTGCTTACAAAAATATGCTAAGTTCAGGTGGTTGATTACAAAATTTTACAAAGTGTAGGTAGTTAATGGCGAAAATGATAAAGTTTAGGCTCAAATTGATACTTTTAAATTTTGATAATTAATTATTAAAGTAGATAAGATTCAGATAATAAGGCTATTATGATGTTTTTCATCTTATTCTGGTTGTTGTGGCATTTTATTTTTATTGTTTTCAAAGAGATATCTATTAAAAAACAAATACAAATGAAAAATATATATTTTTACTAATAAACATATCAAATATATTATATACAAATAAAATAGAAATAAGATAGAGATGAAAATCAAACAATCAAAACAGACGCCCTATATGTGACAATTAATCTTTTATTTTCAATTGCACTTTATTGTATTGATGCAATAGGTTGATTTTTATTTTTTTCCTTATGCATATGGCTTTCTTAAAGATAATAAATAGATAGATAGATAGATAGATATAAATATATGGTCCAATAAGTCTTAAATGGGTTGATATTCTTTTTATCTCGTCATTTTCCAATTAAGTAAAAACATCCTAATCTACTGCTTCTATTAAGGTCACATGTATTAATTTTTTTTTTTTAAATTTGAGATATTTTTGTAATATCTAAAATTCGCAATGGGTGTCTCTGTAATTTATCAAGGGACGTGGATGTTAAATTTCTTATATTTAAATGTATCTATAATAGCTAAAGTTTAAAGGGACTGTCTCCATAATTTATCAAGAGTTGTTAGATTTTTCAAATTTGAATTGTGGTTATAATTTTTAATACATAACCCATAATTTTAATTATGATGGGTAAACACTGTCAATGCAATCAATAAAAAAGACTCCATAATTAATCTTTTAATAAATTTAGAACTAATCCTTAATGTCAATTGAATCCAAGTGCACGACTTGATAAGCAGCCATAGTTTTAATTAATAAATGAAAAATTGTAAACTTCAATTTAATAAATAGGTGGTATCTTGTCAAGAGAACTTAAACTTAAAAACACATGTTTTAAGCCCTAGAAGTTATAATTTTCATAAGACAAACTAAAATGGACTTTTTAGATAGAATAGAATCCTAAAATTTAAAGGAGGCTCTCTTAACATCCTAAACCACACCTTAACCTCTAGCATGCACATTTAGAGCAGAGAGTAGAAAAACAGGACAAATCTGGGCAATAAGGGCCTAGCTAGTGGACTGGCCCAGGACCCCATTCAACCATCAGGCCCCATTCAATCGTCCCTACATATTTGATGGACTTACCTTTTGCCTCCATTCAACTGTTCAAAGCTCCATTATTTGTCTGCCATGAGTTGCTGAAATTTATTTTATTCGATTTTTTCATTTTACTTTCCCCCCCCAAACTATAGTGAATTTCATAAAAATTACAATTACCCATAATTTCTAATCTAAGCTTTCCACAATTGTTTGAGTAATGTCCTTGTTTATTAATTTTTAGGTATGTGTAGAGAAAAGATTATGAAAAAGAAAATAATAAAAAAACTTTTGTAAACATGTGCAAGTATGTGATGGTCTTATTATATATGTTTTGCTTATTATGTATGATTGGAAATGAATCACTTGTTGCGTTGTTTATGCTTGATATTAAAATGGGAAAATTAAAAGAGGAACCAACACTTACCTCCAAATTATAACAGATGATGAAAGGTTCTAATATGAACATAACTAAAAGCGATGCACATAGAATTGGCATCATAATTTATTTATATGTGACCAGTAAATTAAGTTTCAAGTAGATATTGATAAAGCATTAACCATATTAGTAGCATACAATGAAGCCATAATAATAGTTTGATAACATCCTTCATTTGCAACAATTCCAATAACATCCATTTGGTAGCATTAAAATTTTTCATCTTTAATTTTAACTTCAATCTAAATGTGTTATTGTTTATAATGTCACTTTTTTATCGACAATAACCACACTGGATAGACAGTTCTTGGAATGGTACTTGTTGACTTATTCCATGAAAATTTTAGTTTTGACGTAGCTTTAAATTATGCATGAATGCTACTTGAGCTATTGTCAAGTGAGTCATTGATATGGCAAAAGTGCCATTGGTGTGGGTTAGAAAATTATAAACATTGAAATTATGCCACTAAGACTCAAATGTAAATGAAGGAAATGGATTGAAGTACTAATGATTGGTATAGGCAATAAAACTCAATAGCACACGTCTTTGTTTTCATTTTTGACTCTCTAATTTGTGGACACTAACTTGTGGTTATTAAAATCGTGAGTCTACAATACATTTGTACAAGTATATCATTTTATATTTTTTTTTTCTAATTAAAATAGAAGCAAACTCATTTATGTGCAGACATTAGCTAGAGTAATTAACTTAGATATAGGATTCTATTAGTTTATGATTTACCAATTTTGTGCAACTTTACCAATTTTGTACCTTCCAATATATAGTAAAATCGCAAATTTGACTACCATATTAAGATTAGTTTTAACTTAAGATGTTAGTTGTGCTAGTTCATACTCTCTCACCCACTTTAAACAAATAATAATGAGGAATTTTGATTGAAGATGATTGTTTCTTGTGTTTAAACACTTTTAAATTGTATGTATTGTGGAACATATAGAACATGAGAATGCTTACTATTTTAACTTTCTAGGCTTATAATTAGGTAATGAAAGACATTGGAGAAAGAACGTAGTGGAGAGTGTTGATCCAATGTAAGGACCCAACCTACTTAATCCCATTGGTTAAGCATGCTTAATCCGCTGGCCACGCATACTACTTAAATACTATACGTAAGGCCGTTTAAAAAATGAGATATTTATATAGATTGCCTGTCTAACCTATTTTAAAATACAAAACTTTAACAAAAACTACTCATCAATGAGTAGATACTTTGATATAATGATATATAGATACCAATAACTTAGCACCATGAAGTTACAAACCATATATTACATACAATATAGGAAAACTGGAATACTCTATATTACAAACTTAATCTCACAAGTAAGCCATGTCTATATTATTACATTATTAAAAATAAAACTTGATTTGGTCTCTCTTGCAAAGAAAATAACAAGGTCGGTCCAAGAGTCTTAACCATTGCACTCATCCAAAAAGTCCTCAAAGTCCGTCTCATGGCCCAAGGAATCACAAAACTCATCTTCATCAATATCTAAAATAGATAAAAGTGAGCCAGAGGCCCAGTACACAATAACAAAACAAATATGATATGGAATTCACTCCTAAACTAATGCAAGACAAGAATCATAAATTATTTGTCCTTATTTAAGTCAACAAAACAACACTGGAGTATTCAAACTCCAATTTTGATCTTGGAAAGTGATTTACCATCCCTAGCCCACTACTGCAGTAGTGAGGGAGCGGACTGGTAGCCCCCACAGGCAATTACCCAGGGTAGGAATCTAGGGGTCTTGAGTAACCACAGCTACTCAGGAGGTTGATATAAGCAGCCCGAATATTTATATCTCCAATATATCATAAAGAAAAAAGTAATTTCATTTAGGGTTTACAGTCATTATCAACTTTACTTAACTTAATTCATAATATCACCTAGTTCAATCGTCCTCATAAAATGTGAACTAAATCATGTTATATCCTTTTAAGAATAAGCAAATGTTACACCGATACTATATTCCCTATCAATTACCCGCCCAGCCAGTAATAGAAGTCACTGCATCATGACAAGTGGCCTAAGTGTCTAAACTACTATGTTAACCTCGTTAATAGGGTTGCCACTTCCCAAACAAGATTCAACGATGAAAAACACAACCATCACAAACACCTTTTTAAGCCTTCTTTAGTTAAGATAAATTTAGAATATGCCTATCTTAAGCAAACCATATCTATATTACTACGTACCTTAATAATTAGGTTTATCAAGTAAAAGTCCGGTATTCAAACTCAACTGAGTACAAAAATATGTCAAAGGAATCATTTCATATAAAATATTGTTAAGCCACAATAATATACTAAATCATTAAATACTCATTAAATTTAGACAAAACTCAAATCATCACGCAACACTTTATTCATACAAATACAAATATTCGTATCATATTTCATCAAACATTCATCTATCACTATTAATTATTTATTTTTTATTTTTTTATTTTCTGTGAACAACATTAGAGAGTTGGTCACGCCCGTTACAGAAGCTGTGATATAAATCACGAATACCATCACGGTCGTGATATATGTTATGATGACAGTTACGCCCATATTTAGATTTGTAAAAGAATTTCTAAAAACCACCCGAGGAGATCAAGGGCTTTGTTACGGTCGTAATTTAAGTCGTGTCCATTAAGAAAAAGAAATCAGAAGGAATCACAGGCCTCGAAATGGCCTTATTCAAGCTTTAAAATTTTATCTCGAGAGAATAATGACCCTCTTAACAACCATAACCCAAGCTGTATCAAGCTCTTTGGAACATCAGAGAAGATGACCAGCCAAATCACGACCGTGATTAACAGGCAAAATTTACATCCAAGAAGATAATGGCCTTGATTATGCCCATTATGAACATGGCATTCACCCTATGATACTTATTTGAAAATTTTCAAAGTTCTATCTCTTTGAACCCTTTACTAACTTCTTGTATGCTCGTAAAAACATATCAAAACCAACTTATTTACACAATATCAAACGCCATCAAATTCTCTTGCACTTTTATATTTATTTCCCATGAGTAAGTACACAAACTTAATCTAGAACATAAATCTATCTTTCATGCATATTAAGCTCTATCATCACTCTGATCACTCAAATCTTACTCATTTATTACTATCAACATCAATCCATGCATCTATTCATCATAAAATTCATATATCATTTTATCAAACACCTAGGGCACATGTGTCTATTTACATATTTATTCTAATTTACATGCTAAAAAACCATTAAATTGTCTAAAACATCAAAATTCTACTCTTATCTAGCATTAATACAAATCAAAACCATAATTAAACAAAACAACAAGAAATCAACTTTACTCACTTTCATGACTATTTAAACCAGCTAAACTCCTCTTTCAACTTCTATGGACTTGATTACTTGTTACTTGTGTTGATTCTTGACTTGGGGTCTTGTAGAAGTGAAGTTTAAAGAGAATTTGGAATTTATTGTGCTTAGAAGGATGGAGGAGATGGGAAAGAGAGACGATAGTTTTGGTCTATTTTGGATTGATATTTTGCTTTTTACTTTTTGACTTTTTAGGCAATTTGGAACCTTATAAAAGATGCATGAAAGTGGACTTTAGGCTTTGAGTGTATGTGTGGACTTGGTTTTGTTAATTTTGTTAAGCTTGGGCTTTGTTTTTTGGACTTAATTTCTACTATGCCATGCATTAAATACACATATATCTTAATTTAATACAATTCTACTAACATATATATTACTAAAATTTTACTAGCACACATATAATTCAATTACAAAAATTTCTCATACTAAAAATTTATCATATCATTAAATTAAATTATATCAACCTAACTATAGCAACTTAAATCACAAATCATTAATTAAACATACATAGGCGATTTAATTTAGCATATTAAATTTTAGGTTTTTTTCATCCAAACTTTTATATATACTTAATAGAGGGTAAAGATAGGCAGAAGACTCGTATATCCTTTAGATTTAGAATGTGATAGCAAATATGAAAGTTAAAAGGACATATTAATTGATAGGGTAAGTTTCATTGGTAGTACCTGAACTTTTTTTACTTATACTAGAATTGTACATCAAAAAAAAATTGTATTACAAAAATACTCAAACTTTAAAAAATTTTAACCTATCATATCTATCGCCGAAATCCAATTATTTTTCCTACGATAAGCTAACATAGACTCTTCTCTTTCCTCACTCAACTCTCATCTTTCACTCCGCACTCCTCACTTTTACCTCTCTTTCTGCTATTGATGCTTGTCACTCTTTATAGTGATAATACACTAAAAGGCCAATGATCGAAACACTGTCTATCCTTTACCCAACATCGTCAATTTGGATTTCTTTTTTTATTAAGAAAACAACATATAATAAAGATTTGGATTTATTGCATTGATTCAATAAAAAAGTAATTAAAAAACTTAAGCATCTGGTAAAATTTTAAACTCAAAAATCCTTTTTTTTTTAAATCAAACTAAATTAATTATTTGAGATTCTTTTTATCTAGTCATATGCAAATTAAGCAAAAACAATGGAAGCCTCATTGTTGTCAAGAATGTAATTTTTGAGTTTTTAAAATTTGACATGACTTTGTAATATTTGAAGTTTACAGAGGGCATCCTCATAATATGCCACTTAACTTTTAAAACCAATGCCTAAGTTGTTTTCCCTTTTTTTTTTTCCTTTTATTTTAAGTAAATGTCACATTTGATAATGAATCAATTTGTGCAATTAATTATCTACAATTTAAAAGGTTCGATTTATTATCTACAAATTTTTCAAATTCATTTGTAATACCTAGAATGAGGTAGTTAATTGCAAAAGTACGTAAGTTCGTATAGCTTAATTCAACTAACTAATTGCAAAAATGGGTAAAATGTAGGTTCAAATTGATAAAATTCAGATAATAAATGTGACAATTAGGGGTGGGCAAAAAAACCAACCAAACTGAACCAATCCATAATCAAACCAATCCAAACAGAAAATATGGTTTTTTTAATGGTTTAGTTAAAAAAATTTTCAATCCAAACCAATTTGTAAATTTATGGTTTAGTTTGGAAGGAAAACCAAACCGATCCTTAAAACCGAGCAAAACCATTTTAGAAAAATATAATAATATCTTACTATATATTCACATGATTTTATTTGATATTTATTATTTGATGAATATTGATTAAAATCAACTTGCTCATTTTTATTATTTTTTAAG
Organism: Combretum micranthum; assembly: GCA_024138025.1. Lineage (NCBI taxonomy): Eukaryota > Viridiplantae > Streptophyta > Magnoliopsida > Myrtales > Combretaceae > Combretum > Combretum micranthum. The sequence continues at coordinate 911,366 of JAMXBD010000001.1, forward strand.
CTCATGATATGTATTTTTTTGTTGATGATGAACTATTTTTTTTAATAGCTTTTAACTTTATAAAGTATGAAATTTATTTATTTAGTTATAACTCTTATTATATATTAATTGTTTAACATATTTTGTCGGCGAATCATTTTATTTGTTGATGAATTTTGTTGATAGATGTTTTTTATTTTAGCTAAATTTATTGATAGATAATTGACTTGATGGTTCTATTAAAAATTATAAATTATGACTTACTATGTATTGGTTGCTGAATGTATTTTATTGTTGGATAACTGATTTTAGAGAGAACTATAGATTAAAAGTATGATGAATTCAAAAAGTATTTTGTCGTGGTTTGTAATATAAATTTTGTAAAATGATATAAATATTTAAGTATCTACACAAATGTAAAAAAACCAGAACAAAAAAAAATATTTAGTTAGAATTTTGATTAAATCCATAATTCAAACCGAACCAAACCCTTATTTAATAGTTTAAAAAATTTATAATCCAAACCAAACTATTACTTAATGGTTTTGTTTGTGCTTGAAAAAAAAAAAAACAAATTGATCCATAAAAAAAAATGGGCTCAATAAATCCGTATCAACTAAATAAATGGGTTGATATTCTTTTTATCTAGTTCTTTGCCAACTAAGTAAAACATAATCTATCATTTCTACAGGTATTTTTTTTATTATTATTATTGTTATTGAGATATCCTTGTAATATAAAAAAATTACGGTGGGTGTGTTCAACTTTTGAAATTTGGAGTGTCTTTATAATATTCAAAAGAAAACTCATAACTTTAATTATGACGGCTAAAGGCTGTTAGCATTAATCTCCTAATAAATTAAGAATTGATCCTTAATGTCAAAATTTCTATAAAAGAAATAATTACAACTTATAAATTGGAATCCTAATGCACAACTTGATAAATAGCTATAGGTTTAATTAATAAATGAAAAATTGTAAACTATAATTTAATAATTGGGTGGTATTTAGTCAAGAAAACTTAAAATTAAAAACATTTATTTTAAGCCCTAAAATTACAAAATGAACTAAAATGGATTTAGGTAGAATAATAACCTAAAAATTTTAAAATAGGCTCTCTTAACACCCTGAATGTCACCTTAAACTCTAGCATGACACACTTAGACCAAATAGTAGAAAACATGACAAATCTTGGCCACAAAGGCCTAGCTAGTTGACTAGCCCAAGACACCCATTCAATCGTCACTGCCTGAGACGCTAGCTTTCGCCTCCATTTAACCGTTCAAAGCTCCATTTGACAGCCATGGTTGAAGAAAGTTATTTTCTTCAATATTCCATTTTATTTTTTTTCCTCCTGAACTATAGTTAATTTCGTAAGCGTTACAATTACCCTAAACCTAGTTAAATCACAATTTAATACAAGTCGTCCACAAATAATTGAGTAACGTCGTAATTTATTAATTTTAGGTGTGTTCAGAGAAAAGATAATGAAAAAGAAAAAATTAAAAAAAAAAATTTGTAAACAAGCATGCGACGATCCTATTATGTATGTTTTGCTTATCATGTATGATGGGAAATGAATTACTTTTTGTGTTGTTTGTACTTGATAATGAGATGGGGAAATCATAAGAGGAATGAGTACTAACGTCGAAATTTAAATTGGAGATAAATGTTTTAATATAAACATAATTAAAAGCGTTGCACATGGAAATGCTATTATAATTCTTTTATACGTAACTAGCATGTTAAGTATCAAAGTAGATGTTGGTAAAACATTTACCTCGTTAGGACCATATAGCAAAGTCATAACACATCATCCATTATTTGCATCAATTTTAATAACATCTATTTCCACTTTGTAACATTAAAATTTTTCAACCTTAATTTGAATTTCGACATGCTTATCTTTTATATTGTCATTTTTCTATCAATAACCACACTAAATAGACATATTTTAGACTAGGAGTCATTTATCTATTCTAGGCAAACTCTAGGAATCCAAACCAACTTTAAGAGAAATTTTATGGTCACGTCGTTGATTTTGACGGGACAGATCCTGTCGGTATCCAATGATTCACACCATACCCGTCCGTTATCGAATCACTAAAATAGTTAATATTTCAATTACCATATTTATTTTAATGGTTAGATGATTAATTGGATGGTTCCATCAACAGAATCATAGAAGCTCCACAACTTTAAATTAGGCATCAATGTCACTTCAAAATCGTAGATGATGTGGGCTAGAAAATTTAGAATGAAACAATTAACAGGTTTCTGCTACTAAGAATCAATCATAGATGGAGGAAAGGGATTGAAGTACCAATGATTAATCTAGGTGACCAAACCCAATATGAGACGTCTTTGTTTTTGTTTTAAGACTCTTAGATTCGTGGAAACTATGATTGGTTTTAATTCAAGATGTTAATTTTTCTTGTTTATACTCTTCCTATCCTCTTTAAGCAATTAATAATTGAGAATGTTTATTACAGATGATTATTTCCTATGTTCAAATACTTTTAAATCATAGGGGAACGTGGTTCTAAACTTTATGCATGTACTTCATGGAGTGTAAAGATAGACAGTATCTGGTAAATCTTTATGGTTTAAAACACGATAATAAATATGAAAGTTAAAGACGCACACCAATGCATAAGAGTTTAGTTTTCAGAAGAATATTTGTTGTTCATCAAGCTAATAGCTTGAATACCTTATGAACACCTACCAATTTTAACGTGTTTGATTTTCATGTAGCTCAATGTAATCATCCCACGGGGCAAGTTCTTTCGTCGACTCATTGCAATTCATCCCATGCAGGTCTAAATCCCAAATTGGGTTTCGTCTGATGGGGTTTGAATTGACAAGGGACTTGGAGGGTTCACAACTTTTAGGAGATAAAAAAAAAAAATTAATAAGATATAAAAAGAAACGGAAATTTTTAAAATATTAACAATATCAAATGTTTATACTATTTTCTAAATAGGAATTATTTTCTATCTATTGATAATATTAAATGCATTGTTGAGAATAACATAACAAATAGATACATTCTAAAAACATGACTAGTTGTTTTATATAGAGTTCTACTAATAAAACAATTCCATTTGTATGCGGACTTTTTTCTCTCTTGTAACCTCTTTTAGAGTATTACTCCAATTGTACATTGTTAATATTTCAATTTAAATGAGATGTATTTGCGTATATATAAATGCAGGGTAAATTACATTAAAAGGTATCATCATTTGGAGGTAAGTTTATCTAAAGTATTAACGTTTTAAGTGTTAAAAGAAGATATCAATATTTTGAGGATAAGTTTATTTAAGATAATAACATTTTAAATGATTAAAAAGATGTATTAACATTTGATAAAGTGAAATAAGGTATCAATAATTGACTATTCATGAAAAGTTAAACAAATTTAATTGAAAACGATTTGCAAAACGTTGATAGCTCCTTTGATACACTTTGCCAAATATGGATACCTTTTTTTAATCATTACAAATATTTTTACATTTTTTTAATCATTACAAATACTAATACTTTAGATGAACTTACTCCCAAACTTAATACCTTCTTATGTAATTTACTTTCTAAATGCACATCCTCGACAAACTTATATGAAAATTGGTTGAAGCCTATATTATGCTTAGACCCAATTCTTGCTTTTAACATTATTTTTTTATGTCAAGTAAAAAAAAAATTCCTATCTTATTTGGGAAAAAAAATTGACAAGTCGATCTTAGGTAGAGTCAAATCCAAGTCCTAAATTTTTTGTTCAAACTCGGCAGGTCTGGATTGGGTTCTGACCTGGCCTGACCCTAAGGATATCTAGATTAGTGGATCCTTAGTTATAGGCTCCGTTTGTTTCAATAAAAACATTTTTTATGAAAATATCTTTTCATTTTTTTTTTGTGTTTGTTTAATAAAAAACAGAACAATTGATGAAAAGCATCTTCCCTTATTTTGAAAAACATAGACTTTTTATAACTTATTTTTTTGGAACAGACTTACAAAACATAAATATGTAAGTCATTTTTCTATCAATTTACGAGTCCATCTACCAATCATTACTATCCTAAAATATTTATTGATAATTTATTAAATATTTTTTTAAGTAGATTTATTTTTCATTATAATAAATATAATGAGTTACCTCGAAACTGTAAATAAAAGAAAAGCATTTTCATAAAATTAGTCAAATATTTGAAAATATGTTACTTTTTTGAAAAAAATTTTAAAGAAAAAATTATTTTCATTAACAAATACTTTATTTTTCTCAAAAGAAACAGGACCGACTCTAACTTCTAAGCGTTTTTCTTTATCTTGCATGATGAGGCTTCCGTGACTCATGTATATCGACACTACCCAAAATTCATTATTCTAGAGTCCATGGATCCTCGGCTCTTATGACGTTGGATAAAGCCCAATAAATTAGATCGGGCAGGTATTATTCTCCTCACAAAGCCCAATAAATATGCTTAGGTGTTGTTCTTTTCCTGTTTTTTCATGGATCGAGTGATTTAAAAATTAAAATAGGATACCATGAAAATTGAAAATACCTTACTACTAATACACCATATATTTAAATGAATGATAGATAAAGATTTATATTATTATAACAATAATAAATGGTGGTAATAATATATGATTTTCAACAAACTACTTACATATTAAATAATAATTATTGATATTTATATACCTTTATTCAAGTGGTATATTAATACTAGTAATCCTTATTATCTTTATCATACAAGGTCGTCCATTTTGTATTCTATGCAATTATTTGAAAATTTCATTTTTTTTTCTTCTTTTTTTTTTTTTATGACAAAGGAAGCAAGAATCACCAGTATCTACCTAAAAGATTCTTTTAAGATAAAAGAAAATATCCTTGACTAGGTGACCCTACTATATACACTAAAATAACTTCTACACTTGTGATCTACTTAATTATCTAACCATTAAAATAAATATAAAAAATGAAATATTAAATATTGAGTGGTGTGATTATGGTTGTATATAAATATGAACTGTTAAATAACTGATATGACTGATTTCATTAAAAAAAATGATAGGCCAAAAAATTTTCCTACTCTAAAAGAGTAGATAAAATAAAATAATGTTACAGTTATTTAGGGTTGTTGTCATATTTGATACTTAAACTTTATTTATATTTACAATTAACTTCTTAAAATTTTAAAGTACCAATTTTGTACCAACACATTTATTTTTCTTTTTCTTTTTTTCTTTGCAATTACCTACCTAATTTTGTCAATTTTTACAATTTGCTACTTGAATTTTTCTAGTTTTTTAATTAATTATTTCATTTAGATATTATAAATGAATTCAAAAAGTTTGCAAATAGCAAATTTTGCCAAACTTTATAATAAATTACTTCAGTTTTACTCATTTTTGCAATTATCCATCTCATCTAGATACTATAAATATATTTCAAAAGTTTATGATTAGTTTATTGACACTTTTAAACTTTTAATAGTTTATTGTATAAATATGCAAAGTTTAGATACTTTATATAAGATTTATCTAAATTATTTATTATTGAATGTTGAAAAGGCTTACTAATAGTTATATATTATATTTGCATATTACTACTAGGTCTTCGATTATTATGAATAGAGATGTGATTAAAAAGAAAAAAAGGAAAAAAACTGAAGATGTGAATGGATATAATTATATTCTTATATAACTATAGCATAACAGAAATAAACTTTCTAAATCTATAATTATACAAAAGTTCTATTGAAATTAAGGTAATACCTTAAATAGGAAGAAAAAAAAATCTTAGAGAGATGGAGAGCAAGAAGGGTAGGTGGATGATTGATACAATAATTGCTATTCTAAAATAAACCATTATCCTTTCCTCGTTATCCTATTCCTCCCCCCACATGGAAAAAAACTTGGTTTAAGTCATGTACTTGTGACCTAATTTTAGGACATGATCGAGTAAACTGATTATATCAGTATTGTTACCACAATGGGACCAAAAAACTACCCAAATACAATAAAATTGATACATACCAAAATGAAATAAAGTTCTCATATTTAGACAAACATAGCACAATATGATAAAGCTATTATTTACAACAATCAGACATGCTACGAGAATATGACAAATGTATCATAATCCGACACTTTTACCACATACCAAAATTAGATAAAAGCGCCACAATACAACAAAATTACCATCTAGAAAATATAATGTGAAATTAACCAGCTATAATACGACTATTTTACCATAGTACAATAATTTTACGACATACTAAATAAAGACAAAATTACTATAATCCAACAAACTTACTACTTAGAAAATATGATCTAAAATCAACTAAACAAAATACAACTATTTTGTTACAATACAATAATTGTACGAGATAACAGCATCAAATTATTACCAAAGTTCGACAAACTTATCGCCTAGAAAATATGATGTAAAATTAAATAACATAATATGACTATTCTACGACATACCAGATTAAAACAATATTACTATAATATGATAAACTTATCATCTAAAAAATATGATGTAATATTAACTTACCATAATACAACCATTTTACCATAGAACAACAATAGTACGAAATACGAGATTAAAACAAAATTAACATAATTCAACAAACTTATTATTAGAAAATATGATATAAAAAAGATCTCACGGCTATAATTTAGTTGTGTCGATCCAATAGTCCGGAGTTGCGTCCTAAAATTGGAAGATAACTAGGCAACTTGAGCCGAGACGATCCCTATCCCACACTCTCTGTAGTACCAAACGCTTATATTGTTGTCTGTTTCCTTTGGCATGACATGACCTTATTCCTTGTCCCCTTCCTCCAAGAGACCAGAACTGAGTTTTCCAACTTCTTTTCCTTCCTCTTTGACTTCCATTTCCATCTTCTTCTGCCTAGCTTGGTCCTCAGCTTTCAATTTAGCTTCAGCTTTTGCAACTCCAAGAGCATGAATCAAACTTTTGAGACAACGATCAACATCCTTAGAATAATCCTTAGGCATCAAATGCTCGGCTACATCAGCAGGAGTTATATCCGTTTCCTCCAACAATACCCCAATTGTACTAAACAAAGGATGAGATTCAACCCCTAAATAGTTCCTTGCAAGTATCTTGAATGCTTCGAGTCGACAATACGACAACTCGATATGTTTATCCATCCTTCCTTTTCGAATCAAAGCAGGGTCTAGTTTTTCCACATGATTGGTAGTGAAAACAATGAGTCTTTCCCCTCTACAAGCTGACCATAACCCATCAATGAAATTCAATAATCCTGAAAGAGTGACTCCACTTGCCTTGCTTTCCCTGTCATCCTTAGCAAGCTTCTTCTTAGGATCTTTCTCTTTCTCTTCCTCGTTTTCCTCTTTCTCTTTCGGCTTCCTTTGTCCTGTCAGGTCCAATGAACAATCAATGTCCTCAATCACAATCAGAGACTTGCTCGTTGTCTCGATAAGCAGCTTCCTCAGTTCAGTATTATCCTTAACAGCAGTCAGCTCCAGATCATAAATGTCATATTTTAGAAAATTCGCAATCGCGGCGATCATAGTCGATTTCCCGGTACCTGGAGGGCCATAAAGCAGGTACCCTCTTTTCCAGGCCCTGCCAATTCTTGTATAGAATTCCTCAGCATTGCTAAAAGTGACCAAATCATCCATAATATCTTTCTTATAGTTCGGATCCATCGCTATTGTGTTGAATGTTGCAGGATGCTCAAAAGCCACATGGCTCCAACGATAATGAGAATTGGTATAAAGCTTCCTCTGCCTATTCCTAACATTAATTGCTTTCCCTTCTTTCATGACATGGTTGATGTATTTTCCTAGGATCAATTCCCTGTGTTTCTTATGAAAAGTGAGCTTGTAAAACCTCTTCTCATCCGTTACTGGAGTGAACGAAAATCCTTGGTTTTTCCATTCTTTCGTCCCTGAAAGCCACCATGTCTTCACACCTTGGAATTCATCTGTAACTTCTTCATAATCATCCATGCTTAGGACAAGAGACTGGTTGTTTTTAACCATGTCTGCTTTGAGCCTCTTAGCTTGGGTTGATGAAGTGGTTGAAAGGTAGTTTTCTATAGCAATATAGGCTTCACTGCGCATGAGACGCTCTCCTGTCAACTCATTGAAAGTGAGCTGAATGTAAGGATAGAAGAAAGTGAATATCCTTTGAGTGTATTTTTCAACATGGGATCGAAGGCGTTGAGGAATAAATTGCTGGAAAATTGCCCATATGAACATCAAACTGGCAATTGCTGAGCCTAGGTGAGAAAACCAGGGAAAGGACATGTTCCCGGGATTCATCATGCTCGTGTTTTGGTTTGTAGGAAAGGTTTTCCGTATGGAAACTTTGAATGTGCTAAGGCGTATATGTAATGAAAACTTCGTTGCTAATTCAAGGGTGATGGGATGTTCAGGCTTTCCTGGAAGAAGCAGGGTGGGCGAAGTGACTAGGTTTGTTTGTATACGGAAATAAGTCCTATAGGCATATTGGTCAAGAAAAATTGTACGGTCTCCTTTATATTTTATTTGAATTTGGATAACGCTTCCGCTGCAAAAAAAAATTTAAATAGGTGCAATAATGTTATATGTTTATGGAATTATTGTGCATAAATAGTAATAAAATTTTAATATATATACTAAAAAATAATATTCATAACTATCATCATCTATAATTTGTATATATTTATATATTAAAATTATATTGTTATTTACAAATAATTAGCCTTAGCAATTACTTATACGGGGTGGTAATATGCAACATAAGAAAAAAAACCCAAAATACCACACAAATCAAGGAATAAAAACATAATTACGACACTAATAAATATAATTATCTTATAATTTAAATATTTATAATCTATAATCAATTATGAACTTTTGACATTTAAATACAATACAAAGATACAAACCTGATTGATTTGACAAAAATATTTGATGTTTTATAGATGTTGTTGTTATTCTGTCCCGATCAGGAAAAACTTGGAATATGTCTATAAGTTTAAAAAAAAAAAATATTTTGAAAATAAAAAAATTATTATTATTATTATTTTACAGATACATCATAATTATATATCTTCTGAATAGAGTGGAAACAGCATCTTCCGACAGCATATATCGGGTACATATCCAAAGATTCGTTGTCCAGTAAAATTGCTAGGTTAAATGGGAAGATCACATGGCTAGTGCCGTATGAGTTTCTTTTCTTGTCGTTATGTGTCGACTGTACAGTGTACCAAACGGACTGCGTCAGCCTTGACGTCACCGGCCTAAAAATAAAAAAGCCTCCACGTCAGTGTTTTAACTTTTCATCCTAAGGTCCAATCCGTGGAGTGCAAATTTCTTCGGTTAGGTTCATCGGAGCGACTGCTTTTGAATGTTAGATGTCGATATCATAAGTAAAATAATATGTATTTTAATCGTTAGACCAATAATATCCTTTAGTGCTGCAAACAGTCAAATCAAATCAAATTTTTAAATATTTAGACTCTACTAATTTAAAATTTAGCAAATTCGAATTTGAATCGAATTTTTATCGAGCTTAAAATTAAGATACAAACTCGGCTAATTAGTTAAACGAGCCTAAATTTTAGTTTGAGCTCGGCTCATTTATGAACGAGCTCAAGTGGAGCTGAGTTTTTATTAAACCTAAAATTTAAGTTTGAGCTCGACTCATTAGGATAATTTTTTTTAATTTTTAAACTTAAAATATAATATATATATGCAAATAATTATTAAATAAAAATTAGATTTTATTGTTTTTATTATGTAATTATAGATAATATATCATATATAAAAAAATCCACAAATCTGCTAATGAACTTATTAACGACCACAAGTTTATTCACAAGCTGGTTAGCGAGCCTAAATTAAAGTTGATATTTGACTCGTTTAGATAAACGAGTTTTACTTTAAACTCGGGCTCGGCTTGTTTACTAATCGAGCTCGAATCAAGTCGACACTGAAGCGAGTTGAGCTCGAGTAGCTTGCAAATAGATTAGCTTATTTGTAGCCCCATTAACATCGAGATGTGAATGCTTAGGATGAATAACTCCAACTCGAGTCCCAATCCGATAAGCTTTTGTTTCTAAAAAAATTGGGTTTTCTAGTAAGGACTTATTTGTTTTATGTGATTTCTCATATTTTAGCTCCCAAATATAACATAAGTAAATGTGAAGAACTTTTTTTTCCCTTTTTAATTTCAGGGATAAAATTGAAAGCTAGTTTCTTAAAATGTTTAAATAAATTTAAGAACTATAAATGAGATCCTTAAAAATAAAGATTGTCTTAAATAGATAGAATGATTACTCTTATTTATAGGACTATAAAATAACAGATGAAGAGAGTTTTTTTTTATATATTTCTTTTTTCTTTCTCTCCAATATTTTCAAACATCACTGGATATTTTTTCTTTTTCCTTTTTTTTTTTTCTCTAGGATCTTAAAAGCGCTTATATAACTATTAGTTCTACAAATGAGTCAACTTATTTGTAAGCTACTTGAATCTGGTTAAACTTAAGCTTATTAAAAAATTAGTTCAGGTCAAACTTCAAGTGAAACTCGTTTATCTGAAGAACCAAAGTCAAACTCTACTTTAAGGCTGCAAGCTGGCTTGTAACAAAGTTCATTGAGGCTCGTGAACATGCTTATTAATAGGTTCATGAGTAAATTTGTTAACAAGCTCGCTAAAAGCTTGTGGATGGACTCAATAGTAGGCTTGTGAGTTTTGCATTTACATATTAAATTTAATTATTTGATTAAAACAAAGAAGTGATTTTTATTCAATATATCTATGTATATTTTGCAGCTCTTATTTATTATTTTTAGATTTGAAAACAAATAAAAATATGGAATATTTAAATAGATATCAACCAATCTTGAGTTTGAAATAAAGCTTGTGTACTTAGATAAGGCAAGCTCAACTTTGTAGACTTGATAAAAAGCTAGGCACAATAACTTGGCTCATGTTTAATCCGCAGCTAAACTCAAGCTCCAAATAAAACTCGTTTATCTAAATGAGTTGAGCCAAGCTTTAAAAAGCTGAGCTCAACTTAAGTCTTGAAAACCATAACTTGGCTCAAGTCGAGTTATTTGCAACCCTAATTAAGATACAAAATTTAAATTTGACATCATACATACTATTAATACAATTCAATTGTGCTGTTAAAAAAACGTACAAAAGAGTACACTCTCCATCAGATTAAAAAAAAAAACAAAATTGATAAATATAAAAAAAAAAATCTATTAACATTTAAGTTAAGTCAAATTATATATTTACATTTCAATTGATTTAAAAAAGTAATTAACATTTCACAAAATAAAGTAATTAATATTTTATAAAGAGAGTTGAACTAACATTCCATAAAATTTATTTAAAATATTAACATTTTAATAATCTTTTATTAATTTTTCTTAACGATTCAAATATCTGTCGAGCCATTTAGTTACCAGTCATATTTTATTTTATAAATATAGGTTTATGAATGTTGGAATCAAATTTTATTGACTCTGTGGTACCTTGAAGTCAACATAGAACTGTATTCTATAATATATTTTTAAATGCAAATAATCCTCCTAAAATATGTATGCTATTATATTATCAATTTCATGACTGATACTTTAAAATTGTTCAATCTTTTACCATGGTGTTGCTCTTTGTTTTAAGCCATCTATATATTTGGGAAAGGAAATAAAATATTAATATTTTTAAAAATAATTACGGAAATGCCATCGGGAAAAAATTATTCCCGATTTTAGGCAACATGGCCTCGTCTCTTCAAGAGACGAGGTCATTAGTGATTGACCTCGTCTCTTGAAGAGACTAGGCCTCAATTCTATAGTGACCTCGTCTCTTCAAGAAACGAGGCTGCACAGCATATGACCTCGTCTCTTCAAGAGACGAGGTCAATTGTTCCCCCTCCCAACTCAATCTATTACTCGAGAAACCCAAAAAATTATATATAAAACCTGTCAAGTAGAAATATAAATGGCTATACGAGCCATTAAACAAATTCAACACGGCTATAATACCAATCAGCCTAAAAATACATGCTGAATCCCAACTTGAATTATTCAATCACAGCGGTATTGTGATTGTTTGTCAGCATAGTGCAATGAAAATATGGGAATTTGTTGGCTCGCAACAGATAATATGAAATGAAATGCTGATTCATTGTTCTTTTAAAATGTACAAGAAAAAAGGAGTACAATATACATACAAAAACAATACAATAAAATAAGAAGTTGTATGTAACAATGAAAACAAAGAAAATCTATCATCTACTACTGCTGCTGATGTGTGTCCCTCCTATGTTGTCCTCGGCCTCTACCCCGCCTCACATACGTCCTGGGTAACGGGATACACAGATGTGGATGCTGTGTAGGTCGAACAATATGTGTAACTATAGTATCCTCATGTCCAGTAGCAGCACTATACTGGTAGAACGGGACAGGGTCTGGCTCGACCTATGTGAGCCCCTCCCCCATATCATGTGATGGCGATGGTCGTCTCTTCTGTGGAGCCAATGGGGTATGGAACTCTGAGTATGACGGGTCTGGCATGGGGGTGTCCCCCATATAGTAAGATGTCGATGACGGGCCAGCCTCGTCCTGAATGACCTGGGAAGGACCAGGCTCATCATGTGAAGGTAGATTGGACGGCTCAGGCTCATCTCTGATCTGTATACCCGGTGCTCGAGCTCGTCCTCGACCCCTGCCTCGTCCCCCCCACGCCTCTCTCTAGGAGTCTGTCGTCTCTGTAAGGTATGAGACTGTGGGTCACCCTGTGCTGCAGGTGTGATGAAGCTGGTGGCACTGGATCATTGAAATTCAACCCCATAAACTCTTCCACCACACGACAGACATCTCGTGCAGTGGATGGAGTGAGCTCTGGGGGCATGTCTGGGATGCTATAAATGAAATCAGCCTGCGATAATAGCAAAAAATTATATCGGTAAGTAGCTGCCAAGCCAGTACAACTCCATATAAAAGCTTGAAGAGACAGTTATCTTACCATGTATCGTATGATAGCTCCCGTGCGTCCATCCAGCGTCGGGTGATCGCATGATACCACTGGAAGTAATCGTCAGATGTCCCAGCAGGCAAATCGGGCAGGTCAACTATGCAATCACGCGAGCATCCCACTCAGCTATCCACCTGGCATGCTCCACCTGCCAGTTCCACTCGAACGTCCTCTCATGTCAATCTCATGGAGGGTCTCATGTCGGCAGGGGGCTGGAATCCCCTGGAAGCCACCAAACTGTCTGAGCACTCTGTCAGGAGTAGTGCTCGACAAGGTAGAAGCATACCAGGGGGACCCGTGCACGCCACACATCGCTCCCCGCTAGGCAGTATGGCGGCAGGAGGGCAAGATCGAACTATATGGGTCCCACACCACCTGATGCAGTAGGAAAAGTAAAATATTGCGTTAACAAACCATCGTACTATAGCAAAGTAACAACAGAAGTCATTGCAAAACAATTGAGGTATAGGAGGGAACCGATGTCATACCTGATGCGCCGTCTGTCGATCGAAAGATGCGGGTACTCAATCAGCAGATGTGTCGATACTCGAGTCACGTCGAAAGTCGCACCCCAATGGCTGATGAGCGGGGCCCGCGGTAACTGATGTGTGCAGGCGACGAACTGGGGCAATGTGGGGGAAGTGCTCCCATGCCCATATCTGCAGGACAACTAACGGTCCTGCCATGTCCCCCGTGTCAATGTGGGAAGCCAAGCATAGCTGCCTGTATACCATGCCAAACAGGCAGCTCCCCACGCGTGCTGCCCGCCGTCTCGAAGTCTCGGAGCAGCTGTAGGTACATAGATGAACGTAGTTAGAGGACTTGTCTGCGACAATGAATCCCCCAAGCAGCAAAAATGTATGCCCGAGCGTGTCGTCTGATCATCAGATCATCGGCAAAGTCAGGTAGGTCGCCGAAGTGGCTATCCAACCACGACATCTTCAGGCGACCACCATCCATATCAACGCCAGGCTGTGGCCGAGTCCCAGCAACTCCTCGCATAAATCAGGATAATCAAGCCTAGCGGTGCCCGTCACTGCCAATCCATCTACAGGGAGGCCCGTGGGACAGAAACATCCTCCAAGGTGACAGACCACTCGCCCGTGGTCATGTGGAATGTATGTGTCTCTGGTCGCCACCTCTCGACCAAAGATTTAAGCAGATGCCAATCTAGCTGAATGAAAGGCATCTGGGCTGCCCCTATAAACCCCGCCTGAGACAGGAATGGCAACAGCCGCTCGTCAACCTCTGTAGGTATTCCTGCTGGTCGCCTGAGCCTCGCCTCTCGCCGCCAGCAATGCAAAACCTCATGCTCCTACAATAAAGTTATCGCATTAATTAAAGACTACTCTCACCTTAGCCATCAAATCTGCAATCACTGAATTTGAAAGAATGAACTAACCTGTCCATCCCAGGCTAGAATGGACCTGTGTACGGGCTGCTGTGTCAGTAATGAGCTATCGATCGGTCCTGAATCCATCTGCGAAGGAAAAAGGAAGATATGTTGTCAAAGTCCACACATGTTGATTAAACACAAGCATAACAAAAATACGTTAAATCATGACTCATTAGTGCAGTAACAAAAACATATGAGAATAAAGAAATTCTATTACCACCACGACTCGACTACCCCGTAACTAGTCTACCCGCCGATCCCATATTTGGACAACTTCTTATGTTGTGGCCCTGCTGCCCACAATAATCGCATGAATAACCTCGGGGGCCCTCTCGAATGCCCATCTCATTTTGGAATCGTTTCTCCCTTGGCCGGCCCCTTTTTCTAATAAGTCATGGATTAGGGTGCCACTTTAGTAAGTCCAACCAAGTCCAATTTGCCTTATCGGCTGCGGGAATGAAGGAACGACCATACACTCTTAGTTGGTGGTCCCACCTGTACCACTGTCCTACGTAGGCAACACAATCCATGTGCATTGTCCCCACTGCCATCGCATGCGAGCATGGAATTCTATATGTCTGCCACTTGTTACACGTACATCTACATGATCTTAACTCCACTTTTTTATATGGTCCCCCTTCTGACCATACATTGTTGGACGTGGTGCAGTTATAACCTCGTATATCCGTTCTTGGTAATCGAAACAAGTAACTCTATGGGAACTGGATATGTTGTTCCATCGCTCAAACTTATTCGCAGCGTATTCTGTGAGTAACTTACCCATACTCATGGCATCGCTTGCTTCACGCCTTTGCTTATTAAATATGGAGTTGCAGTTGTAGAAGGTTTTCTTTACCAATGCTGCCACAGGTAAGCACCTGGCATCTTTTATAACTGAATTGTAACTCTCTGCCATGTTTGTTGTGCCTAGGCCAAATCTGACACCTTCATCGTAAGATAAAGTCCACATGCATGGGGGCAACTCACGAAAATATCGTGCTGTCCAAGGATTGCTTTGAAGTGCAGCATTGAAATATCCGTGGAACTTGCGACTCTGGGTTTGATAGGCAGCTCTTTTTACTATTTCCTTACATTCCTTACTTTTGGCCTTCGAATTAAAGTTGCTTGCAACATGACGGATACACCAACGCCAAGGCCACCCCCTAGGCCACACCGCATTCTCACCTTCGACCGCACTCCTGATACCGGCATGCCGGTCCGATATCAAGCAAATATTGATCGGTCTTTGACGACGTGTTCCAGCACTTTTGCAAGGAACCAACTCCATGTATCCGCCTTCTCCTCATCCACAAGGGCATAGGCCAACGGTACTATATGATTGGCCCCATCTATTGCCACTGCAATAAGCAATTTGTGCTTGTACTTGCCATACAGGAAGGTACCATCAACTGTGATCACAGGTCTGCAATGATTTAACATATGTAACTTAGTCAGTGAATATCAATAACCTACAACAAAATTTAACAATGATTACAATACATACCTGCAGTAGTTGAACGCCTCAATGCAAGGACCAAATGCCCAAAAAAGCTTATCTAGGAATACGTGGCCGGCAGTATTTGAATCTTGAGTTTGCCACTCAACCTTTGTTCCTGGATTTGCCTCAGTTATTGCATTAAGTAGATGCGGAAGCTCCACATAAGATGACTCCCAACTTCCATACACCTGCTCAATGGCCTTTCTTTTTGCCTCACGAATTCTCTTGATATGAACATTATACCCGAATTGTTTTAATATATTCGTTTGGAGATCCTTCGCCCTCACATCTGGAGAATTGCGGATCTCCAATATTATGGCCCTGGACAAGCTGGTGGAGTCCAACTGAGAGTGATCCTGTCCAGTGATTTCATCCAAGCAAGTGTGAGGTCCTTCATATTTAGTGATGTGAAACCACCCACCATGTTTCTTATAGCTGCCTCTGAGTCTCCACTTACAACCTCTGTTGTGGATATCAGTACACTTAACTGACCATGCTCTTGGGTTCGAATCCACTACCTTGAAGTTGTAATGGTTCATTATGTGCCACATTTTAACTGCTCGTGTAAGATGATCTTTGGTCTCAAAACGCATCCCGACCTTGAATTCATCACTGAAGCTCCAATTCCCAGCACTCATTTCCTGCTCATCATCATATGCTGCGTAAGTACTGCCAACTTCAGCATTGAAAAATGGAACTACAGATGAGTCTTGCCCAGCATCCATATCATCACCGTCAATGCATATTATTGTGGAATTACTTCAACATTAACATTTTCATCATCGTCATAGTCTTCACTGGATTCACTTGCCGATGAGTCTTGCCCAACATCCATATCATCACCACCTATTGATGTAGGTACACAAAATTCAAAGTGACTTATTTCTACTTGTGCACTGCCCATTGTCTGAACTGGAGTAGAGTTGGAGTCTACAAACCGCTGGCTTCCAATATTTCTATCACTGCCCATTTCCCCTGTAGGTGCCTGTGACAATTCAATTTCCGAAATCTGCACATAAACAGCTACTGAGCTTTCTGTGTATAGCAACATCTCTTGTGCCGTATCATCATCGGTCACTGGAATAATATCATAACGTAGCGTCCTATCTCCAATAGCTATCCTATGATATAGCTCCACCCAATGTGTACACCTATTTACCTTTAGTCTCTTGCAAATAATCTCCACCATTTGCTCATATGTTGAGTTCTTACTAACACTGACCATAGCAACAGGCCGCTTATCATAACCAAAACCATCATCCCCTTGCACAATATTCCCATGAGCGTACAGTATGAACTTCGCTTTATCCATTTCCTTACAAATCCTGCCATCTCATCAAAATTAGCTTCCACGTATCAAATTCAAAAAATCACACTTATCAATTGCATTCCTCGTAACATTTAACATAACTCCTAAACCTGCACCTCCACTTTCAAAGTTGAAATTTAATTTTATAATCTCTTCTGCTTCTTACAAATCTTTGCATTTTTCATCGCATTTTTCCATGCCATATTAAATCACCATACCAATGTTAAGGTCCTAAGTACACCCCGTTAATGACAATTGAAATTATTTTCAATTTTTTTCCGCACACTCAATTTCCTAAAAAAAAACCGAATTTTATCTTTTGAAGTCAACTCTTACCATCTCCCCCTAGAACTGCCGAACGACTGCGTCATAATCAATAACACTTCCCTATGCCAACATTATGTGAAGATAAGTTTTATTATACTCGCATGGTTGATATATGACTTAGTGATGGGTATATATGTGTAAGTTTTAATATATACCAGTCTTTGTAGTAGAAGACGGGTTGTATTTCTTAAACAACTATTAAGTTTCGATTATCATTAATCTAATTACCATTGATACAAGTTGATAACTTATTAAATAACATGTCAGCATCATCACATATTCATATATCTAAGTATGAATGATGCATTTTAGTATTTATTTCATTTAAATCTTATTATATAGAATATGTATTCTGATGTATACTTCGGTTTATTAATTATAGTATTAAACTAAGATTGTAATTGAAAATGCCATTATGTTTACTTCATTTCTCCTTTATTATTTTTAAGCAAACGCGCCATAATAGTAAAGTAGCAACATACTGTCGGCGTACGAATCATGCTATAAAATTATTCTAACAACACATACAATCTTAATTCAACAATGTAGTATGAATGATTCAAAAAAAATACGAAAACACGCGGAAATCCAACCTCAAAGTTCGCCGTTCGCCGTCGGTGGTCTCGCTTCAAATCTCCTCTTTTCGATCCTCCTACCCAACCAATTGCTACACAATCAACTTTGGATAAATCGGGGATGAGCGATTACGGTCGATTTGTGGATTTGGTGCGCCAAAAATTGATGGGAATTATAGATTTGAGAATTGGGGAATTTGGGTATTTAGGGTTTGCCGTCGGACTGCAATGGGGGAAATGGGGAAGAAGACGCGTGCGGGAAATTTAAGCCGATGACCTCCTCTCTTCAAGAGACGAGGTTAATCACTAATGACCTCGTCTCTTGAAGAGACGAGGTCACTATAGAATTGAGGCCTCGTCTCTTGAAGAGACGAGGCCATGTTGCCTAAAATCGGGAATAATTTTTTTCGATGGCATTTCCGTAATTATTTTTAAAAAATATTCATATTTTATTTCTTTTCCCCTATATATTTATTACGTTTTTCTTTTTTTCTTTTTTGGAAAATTTATTCAGTAGTAAAAATATATTATTATTTGTTATTTGTTATTAGTGTTTGGTAATTTTAGAAAATAGCCCCAAGTATCATGAAACTTATATATTCTTTTTACCTTAAAGTATAGGTCTTAGGATGAATGTGAAATATAAGCTAAAATTTGTACATATACATTATATCGTATGGATCCATGCTAAAAAATTATATTTAAAATCTATTCAGGCGAATAGAATATGTAGAACACAGAATACAATAAGTTTATCACTTACCTTGTTAATTATAATATTTCAGTCTGATTCTATAAATGTATGCTTAATACATGACTCTTGATACTATTATCCTCATACATTGTATTCTATGGGTCTATTTTTCATTTATATATATATATATATATATATATCTTATCTATATCAAGTATATTTAACCAGTTGATAAGTAAAAAATTTTATTTTTCATTTGTATATATTTTTTGGTAAATAATTTATTTAAAAATATTTGCATGTTATCTACACGTCAACTAAACAAACCGAGCCATACTCCTCGTAGTTCAAAAATAAAACTGTTCATACATACTATATGCTTGGTATGTCCTAATAATCAATAATTATTGTATTTACAAATTGGATTACACATATTACTTTGTGGGCGCTAGTGTTACACTAAACATTAAAATTTAGGATTTACAACATTAGTACGAAGGGAGAGGATTTACAGCACTTATTTAATAGGGAAAAAACTGTGAACGTATATAAAGTTTTTATTCTTATTTTCCCCGAAAAATATAAATACGATTCCTAAATGGGGAATTGACTCATCAACAGAATAACACACATAGGCAATTCGTTTTTATTTTATTTTATTTTATTAATTTTTTTTTGTAAGAACGATAATCGTAAATTTCATTGAAAGTTCCAACGAATATCATTGATTGAAAATTTGAAATAGATAAATTTAGCAAGCAAGGATACAGATTATAAAGAGAAATGAAAAAATTGCACTCGCATAAATCAAAGGCCCATTAAAGATTTACAGGGCCCCGACCCAATAACATAAACCATTAGACAGATCACACTTATGGGTTGCAATTGTAGCTTCGATATCATCGCCAAATCGTATCAATGGCGGGTAAATGGTAATGAAAAGAAATTTACAAAGTCAGAAGTTCTGAAATTATATATAAAATTTATAGATATATTTGTAGATCGAGAGTCAGACCTATTGTGTATTCAAGAATAATTTTAATATATTACTTTTAAAAAACGTGTCTAATTAACTGAGTCGTGTCTTAAAAATATTTTAATATAGTTGAATAGAATATTATAAAATAATAATTACAAATGAGTTTTGGTGTAGACCCTAGAGGTTAAAAGCTTTTGTAGTAAGCAATTACCCTAGATTTGAAAAGACACGATTTCCAATATAAATTTAAGTACTCTATACAATTAGAAATTTTTTTATCAAGTTTTAATTTTTTAAATTATATTTTTTGCTTTCTATAGCTAACACGTCTGTCGTCTGAGGAATTTCACCACTTACCTAATTGGAAATTTCCAAATGTCAGTTTTCAGATTGACGAAGCCTTTGTAAGATTATTTATGTTGCGATCAGGTTGTCATTGCTCGTATTTCATTGTGTATTTATTGTATTATTAATCATTTTGTATTTTATTTTATTATTTTTAAATAAATTTTTGTAAAATTAGATAGATAAAGAAATAATAATTTTATTGATAAATATATCAATATAAATATAATATAAATTACAGATGTAAACATGATATAATATAATAAGTTATAAATCGGATAATCCAGACTGGCTCATTAGGTGTAACGTCAGCACTATATGTTGCGTTTGACGTGACGGGGTGTTATTTATTGCGAATCATACGTTTGCCTGTCAAATAAAGTCCAGACAAGGCTCTTGTTGTAATGGCTCTACGTCCTTATATCGTGTTTACCATACAAGAAAAAACACAAAATAGAATCTAGATTTTAGATCTCATTTTAATTTTTATATTTGAATTTTTTAAAGTTAGAATTGTAATTTTTAAAAATCTATAATTTCAGCTTTGAAAGAATTTGATTTTGTTCTTAAAAATACGGAATTACAATTTCATTCTTTCTTCATAAATGATTAGTATTAATTTTTCTCTTACTTATTTATTATTTACATTAAATATTAAGAATTTTTTTTTAAAAAAAATAACATATCAATTTCATTCTATTATGTTATGCATCCAAACAAATGAATGAATTTATGATTTCAACTTCTATTCGTTCCCTTCCTTTCGTCCCATTTAAATCCATTTCATTTCAACTTGTGTACTAAATGTGACATTAGTACTTTCTACCTCCTATCTTGTTTTCTAACTTTAATTCATTTTCATCCACTTGAAATTGAGATTTGAAGTTGGAATTTGAGAAATAAATAAGGGATGAAGAGAAAAAGAAAAGGAAGGTTACAACCAAGAAAAACAAAAAAAAAAAAAAAACAAGAAAATGTGGCAGGTAGAGAATGAAAAGGGAAAAGGTAAAGATAGAATTTTAGGATAAAGGTATTAGGTTTAAATCTTTTATATAACTATCTTTAATTCAGAAAGTGTTAAGGAAATAGTTTGAGAATATATATATATTAGAAATGAATAAATTTAGTTTTGGAAGTTGGTTTTATATCAATTTGATATTGAACTTGAGTTTAGGCTCAAGAATTGATATTTTTAGATATGCAAATGATTTCAAAATTGAATAGGATTAAGGATATGAAATTTTTGGACTAAAAATTAAGGATTTAGGAACCCAATAAACATTTAACTAGCTGTTTGGGTTTAGGGATGGGAAATCTTAAAATTCAATTTAATCTATTACTAATTTAATCATGTCAACTAATTTAATTACATCTTATAATTTCTGGGTTATTTAATCTATCTATTTCAATTTCTAACTTAGATTATGGATTTAGGTATTTCCTATTAAATGCATTGTTGAGAGCAATCAGCAAATAAATACTTTCAAAAGATGACTGTTTGTTTATATAAAGTTCTATCAATAGAACAATTTCATTTGTAAACAATGCGAGATTCTTTCTCTCTTGTAACCTTTTCGAGTGTTACTCTAGTTTACGTCGCTAATATTTTGATCCAATGGGATATTCTTCTGTATATATAAATGCAAGTAAAATAAACATCAAAATGTATCAATTTGGAGCAATTTCATTTAATATATCAGCATTTTAATTAGTTAAAGAAGTATTAACGTTTGCGGTTAATTCTTTTAAGGGATCAACATTTAATAGTTAAAAAAGGTATTATATTTCGTAAAGTGAGTAAATAGGTTATCCAATTGATCATTAACGGAAAGTTAAAGTGATTTAACTAAAAACAATCCAAACGTCAATATCTCAATGAATTTTCAAAACGCTGATAAACTCATTCGATTTACTTTGTCAAACGTTGATATTCTTTTAATTACACTTAAATGAACTTACCTTCAAACTTGATACATTTTAGTGTAATTTACCTGATAAATGCAATCCTCGACATTTTTATATGAAATTGGTTAAAGACTAATGTGCTTAGACCCAATTTGCTTTAACTTTAATTTTTAAAATTTTAAATGAAAAGAAAAACTTTTTTATAATTTTATTTGGAAAAAAAAATGGACAGGTGGATCTCGGGGTGGGCGAATCTATGTCTCAAATTTTGTCTCATCTCCCAGCACGTCCGGATTGGGTTATGACCGACAGGCTCTGAGGATGTCCAATTCAATGGATCTTTGCTTTAGCTCAACTCTTAACTTCTAAGCCTTTTCTTTTATCTAGCATGATGGAGCTTCCTCAACTCAGTTGATATTTATATATTCATTTTATATAAATACAGATAAAAATCAGATTATCCAATAGATTTATTATCTACTATCTAAATATAAGATTTTTTATATAAGATTCGTTGTCTTTCTGCGACGATAGTTTGAGATTTCAGCTTTACTTATTTAATGAATTACTCTGGATAACCAGAAAGTAAGCAGGGGGAAGCAGGAAACGGATGGGAGGCATATGCAACTTACTTAGCGGATACACACACATATATGTATGTATGTATGTATTAACAGATTGGACTTCTTTCACAGGAAATTAGATTGATTATGGGCCATGACCATGTTACGTTTACTAGTTAGTATATAATTAATTACCAGTAAATATTTATATATATAATATGTTAAACCTCACAAATTTAATTTTTTGAAATAATAATTAATACCTTGTGGCATAAAATATATATATATATATATATTTATTTATTTCCTTCCCCCCCAATCTCCTTTTTTTTTTTTTCCAAATGTTAATTTGTGATTTGGTCGGTGTTCACACCTATCCTAACAAAATTTCTACCAAAAAAGAAAAATAGAAACTAACCTAACAATACACCTTTTGGTCAAGAAAAACCTAACAAAACACACACCAAAATTCACAATTCTAGAGTCCATGGATACCCAGCTCTCACGACGTTGGACAAAGCCCAATAAATTGGATCGGGTATGTATTATTCTCCTTACAAAGCCCAACAAATTGGCTCAGGTGATGTATTATTCTTCTCTAATTCCAGATTATGTTCTTTTCCTGCTTTTCCATGGATCGAGTAACATAAAATAGGATACAATGAAAATTGAAAATCCCATGTATTTGAATGAATAGTAGAGAAATACTAATATTATTATAACATTAATAAATGATGGTAATAATAAATAGTTTTTAATACACAACCCATATATTAAATATTATTTGTACTTATACATCGTTTATTAATTCATGTGGCATATTTTTTTTCTTTTTTTTCCCAACATGTGGCATATTAATGGATGTAAATATTTATACCTTTCTATTTGTGTTATCTTTATCATACAAGGCCGTCCACTTTTGATTATATTCAATAATTTGAAATTTTCCTCTTTCTTTTTATGACGAAGGAAGCAAGGATCACATATAACTACCTAAAGGAATCTTTTAAGATAATATATATATATATATATATATATATTCTTGACTAGGTGACTATTATATACACTAAAGGAGCTTCTACCTTCTCGATCTACTTAACCATTAAAATAAATATAATAAATAAAATATTAAGTATTGAGTGCGTGATCATAATTGTATACGAATATGAACAGATAAATAATTGATATGACTAATCTTATTAAAAAAATGATGGATCATAAAATTTTCTCTGAAAACCTTTAATGTTAAAATTATTTAAGATCATTGTTATATTTGATAGTTAAACTTTAATTATATTTACAATTAACTTCTTGACATTTAGAAATATTAATTTGGTACCAAAACATTTTTTAATGTTAATTTTTTTATGATTTGCTAGTTGAATTTTTCTATTTTTAATTAATTATTTCATTTAGATACTATAAATGAAGTCGAAAAGCCTGTAAGTAGTAAATTTTGCCAAATTTTATAATTAAATACTTAAATTTTACCTATTTTTGTAATCACCCATCTCATCTAGTCTAGGTATTATAAATGAATTCTAAAATTTGTAAATAGTTTATTAACATTTTTAAATTTTTGATAATTAATTATACAAATTCATAAAGTTCAAATAAGATATATGAAATTCACCTAAATTATTCATTATTGAATATTAAAAAGGCTTATTAATAGTTATATGTCATTTGGCATATTACTATAAGGTTTTCGATTATTATGCATAGAGTGTGATTAAAAAGGGCAAAAAAAAAAAAAAAAAAGCTGAAGATGTGAATGAATATAATTATATTCTTATATAACTTTAGTAAAGAAACCTTCTCAATCTATAATTATACAAAAGTTCTATTAAAATTAAGATAATATCCAAAAAGGGAAGAAAAAAATAATCTTGAGAGATAGAGAGACAGAGAGGTAGATGAATGAATTACACTTGAATCAAATAATACCTAAAACAAAATAAATCATCTGAGACATAATGATTTGTAAACAAATCGTTGTAAAAAAAAAAAAAAAAAGCAACTTGACATAAGAATTTCCGGGAGATGGATGGCTGATACAATATTTGCTATTCTATAATAAATCCTCATCCTTTCATAGTTATCCTATTCCAGATTCTTCTTTAGTACCAAACGCCTATATTGTTGTCTGTTTCGTTTGGAATGTCATGACCTTATTCCTTGTCCCCTTCCTGCAAGAGACCAGAACTCAATTTTCCATCTTCTTTTCCTCGCTCTTTGACTTCCATTTCCTTCTTCTTCTGCCTAGCTTCTTCCTCAGCTTTCAATTCAGCTTCAGCTTTCGCAACTCGAAGAGCATGAATCAAACTTTTGAGACAACCATCAACATCTTTAGAATCATCCTTAGGCATCAAATGCTCGGCTACATCAGCAGGAGTTATATCCGTTTCCTCCAATAACACCCCAATTGCACCAAACAAAGGATGCAATTCGACCCCTAAATAGTTCCTTGCAAGAATCTTGAATGCTTCAAATCGACAATACGACAATTCAATATGTTTATCCATCCTTCCTTTTCGTATCAATGCAGGGTCTAGTTTCTCCACATGATTGGTGGTGAAAACAATCAGTCTTTCCCCTCCACAAGCTGACCATAACCCATCAATGAAATTCAATAATCCTGAGAGAGTGACTTTACTAGTCTTGCTTTCCCTATCATCCTTAGCAAACCGTTTCCTAGGATCTCTCTCTTTTTCTTCCTCTTCCTCATGTTCCTCCTTCTCTTTCGGCTTTCTTTGTGCTGTCAGATCCAATGAACAATCAATGTCCTCAATCACAATTACGGACTTGCTCGTTGTCTCGATAAGCAGCTTCCTCAATTCAGTATTATCCTTAACCGCAGTCAGCTCCAGATCATAAACGTCATATCCTAGTAAATTCGCCATCGCAGCAATCATAGTCGATTTCCCGGTCCCTGGAGGGCCGTAAAGCAAGTACCCTCTTTTCCAGGCCCTGCCAATTCTTGCATAGAAATCCTCAGCCTTGCTAAAAGTGACCAAATCATCCATGATCTCTTTCTTCTTCTTCGGATCCATTGCTATTGTGTTGAACGTTGCAGGATGCTCAAAAACCACATGGCTCCAACGAGAACCAGCATTGGTATAAAGCTTCCTCTGCCTCTTCCTAACGTTAATTGCTTTCCCTTCTTTCATGACATGGTTGATGTATTTTCCTAGAATCAATTCCCTATGCTTCTTATGAAAAGTGAGCTTGTAAAACCTCTTCTCATCGGTAACAGGAGTGAACGAAAACCCTTGATTTTTCCACGTGTTCTTCCCTGAAAACCACCATATCTTCACACCTTGGAATTCGTCTTCAACTTCTTCATAATCATCCATGCTTACGACAAGAGACTCGTTGTTTTTAACCATGTCTGCTTTGAGCCTCCTAGCTTGGGTTGATGAAGTCGTTGAGAGGTAGTTTTCTATAGCGTTATAGGCTTCGCTGCGCATAAGGCGCTCACCCGTGAACTCATTGAAAGTGAGCTGAATGTAAGGATAGAAGAAAGTGAATATCCTCTGAGTGTATTTTTCAACATGGGATCGAACTTGATGAGGAAAATATTGTTGGAAAATTGCCCATATGAACATTAAACTGGCAATTGCTGAGCCTAGGTGAGAGAACCAGGGATAGGACATGTTCCTTGGATTCATCGTTTCCATGTTATAGCTTGTGGTGAAAGTTTTGTGTTGTGGAAACGTTGGATGTGTCCACATGTATTTATAGTTTGTATGCAAAGAAAACTTCGTTGCTAGTGAAATTACGATGGGATGTTCAGATTTTCTTGGAAGAATCAGAGGGTCGGTGAAGTAACCAGGTTTTGTATGTATACGGAAATTAAGTGACATAGGCTTAGGGGTTAAGCAAAATTGTACGATCTCCTTTATTTATTTATATGTGTATTTTTTATTTCGATTTGGATAGCGTGTCGACTGAAAAAAAAATTAAATAGGTGCAATTACCATTTTTAATATATACACTAAAAAATATATTTTATTACAATTACCATTTATAATTTGTATATATTTATATATTAAAATTATATCACTATTTATAAATAACTAGCCTTGGCAGTTACTGATACGGAATGATAATACGGGATACGGTATAATTATGAAGAGAAAACCTAAGATACAACATAAGATAATAGGAATGAAAACATAACTACCACAAGAATAGATGTGATTATCTTATAATTTTTTTATTTATTTTCAATACGGCTACATAAGATCGTTACAATGCCCTAACACGTACAATCAAACTCGATACCTCAATAATAAAGATCTGAATTGAATGTCACTAGACTATAAAGTTATTGATGATCGTTTTATAATTTAATTCTTCGTAATCTATGGTCAATTTTAAGGATTTTTAACATTTAAAATATAATATGAAGATACAGACCCGATCGGTTTACACGAATTACCAGCTCAACATATACGCAGCACATATCCAAACCTTTGTTGTCCAGTGTCATCGTTAGTTTAAATGAGAGGATGATATGGCTACTGGCTAGGGACGCGTGGGTTTCTTGCCATCATCTGTTCACATGTATTCAAAGATTCTGGTACTAAACGGACCGTGTCAGCCTTGACGTCAGGGTGTTAACTTTTTCATTCCCAACTGCAATCCGTGGAGTGCAAGTTTCTTCGGTTCCATTCCTCGGACCATTTGGTTTTAAATGTTAGAGGTAGATATAATTAAAATATGATATTTTTTCTCTCTCCAATATTTTCATACATTATTAGATATTTTTTTCTTTTCCCTTTTGTTTTCTAGGATCTTAGAAGCCCTTGTGTAATGATTAGTTCTGCAAATGAGTCGAGTTACTTATAAGTTACTTGAGTTTGGTTAAACTTGAGTTCAATTAGTAAATGAGCCTAAATCAAACTTCTAGTGAAACTCGTTTATCTAAATGAACCAATTTCGAACTTCAATTTAAGATCGCAAGCCGGTTCATGAATAAGTTTATTGAGGCTCGTGAACATGCTTATTAAGAGACTCACGAGTATACTTGTTAAGAAGCTCACTAAAAGCTTACGAGTGAGCTCATTAGTAGGCTTGTGAGTTTAACATTTATATATAATATTTAATTATTTAATTAAAACAAAAAAAAAACTAATTTCTGTTTCATATATGTATGTATATTTTACAACACTTATTCATTATTTTTAGATTAAAAAAAATCAAAATATGAAATATTTAAATGAATATCAAGCAATTTTGAGTTTGAAATAAAGCTAGCACATAAGTCAAGCTCAATTTTATGAACTCGATAAATAGCTCGGCACGATGACTTGGCTCATGTTTGATCGGTAGTTGAACTCAAGTTAAAAATAAAACTCGTTTATCTAAAGGAGTTGAGCCAAGCTTGGAAAGCTAAGCTCAGCTCAAGTCTTGGAAAGCGTAACTTGGCTTGACTTGATTTATTTGCGATCCTAATTAAGATACAAAGTTTAAATTTGACATCGTACAACTAAAAGTAGTAAAGAATACACTCCTGACTAGATTAACAAAAACAAAATTGATAAGTATAAAAAAGTGTTTTAAATTTAAGCTAAGTTCACTCAATTATTTACGTTTCAATTGATTTAAAAAAAGTAATTGACATTTCACAAAATAAAGCAAGTAACATTATATAAAGAGAATTAAAAACAATCCACAAAATAAAGTAACTAACATTGTATAAAGAGAATTATACTAACATTCCACAAGGTTAATTTAAAGTATTAATGTTTTGATAATCTTTTATTAATTTTTCTTAATGATTCGGATACCAGTCAAAACATTGGTACTATGTAATGAATATAAAACATTTACTGCTCGTTCACTTCGCTGTAATTGTAATTCCATTACAGTCTTATTCTTTACGAATAGTTATTACGTCATTTAGTTCACTGAATAGCGATTCCATGACGAATCTCTATTACACAAAACATTGAATGGACATTCTTTATTCAAACTTATGAATATCAATTCAATATTGGAACTATCTTTTTTTAAAAATACCACCATTTATATAAAAATTTAATAAAGAAAAATCCTATTACAGCTCTATTACATTATTCCGTAATAGGAATTCTTATTCATTCAGCGAAGTGAACGAACCGTTACAGTATGTAATGAATCCCTCGAAACATTTTACAGTGAGTAGTAACAGGCTAGATAGTGTGTAAGATTCCACTCACATTTTATTTTATATATATAGGTTTATGAATTTTGGAACGAAATTTTATTAACTCTGTGGCACCTTGAAATTACCATAGAACTGTATTTTATAATATATTTTTGAATGCAAATAATCCTCTTAAAATATTATGTTATTATATTATCAATTTCATGACTGATAGTTTAAAATTGATCAATCTTTTACTATGGTGTGGCTCTTTGTTTTAAGCCGTCTATATATGCATTTTTTTTTCTTTTTTAGCAACTTATAATTTAGTAGTAGAAATATAATATTATTTTTATTATTCGTTATTAGTGCATGATAATTTTAGAAAATAGCCATAGTTACCGTGAAATCTATATATTCTTTATACTTTAAAATATAGGTTTTAGGATGAATGTAAAATATAAACTAAACTTGTACATATATGTTATATCATATGGGTTCATGCTAAAAAAATTATATTTAAAATCTACTCAATCAAATGGATTATGTAGAACACGAAATGCAATAACTTTATCACTTACCTTGTTAGTTATAATATTTAAGCCAGATTCTACAAGAAGTATGCTTAAAACGTCTCTTGACATTGTTATTCTTACGCATTATATTTTATGAGTCTATTTGAATGGTTTATTTTCATCTATATATGTGTGTATATATATATATTTTATCTGTATCAGGAATATTTAATCACTTTAAGTGAAAATTTTTATTTTTTATTTATATTTATTTTTTAATAAATAATCTGTTTAAAATATCAGCATATCGTTTACACGTCAATGAAACAAACAGAACTATAGTGCTCCTAGTTCAAAAATAAAACTGTTCATACATCCGAAATGTTTGGTGTGTCCTAATAATTAATAATTATTGTATTTACAAATTCGATTACACATTTTACGTTGCGGGCACTAGTGTTACACTAAACATTAAAATTTAAGACTTACAACATTAGTACGACGGGAGAGGATTTACGGCACTTACTTAATAGGGAAAAAACTAAGAACGTATAATGCAATTACCATTAATTAAAACTTTTCCAGAAATAAATAATTATTCTTTTTTCTCCCCCGGAAATAAATATACAATTCCTAAGTGGGGATCTTTTCCAGAAGCCACAATCCGTTAGTTGACTCATCAACAGAATAACACATATAGACACTTAGTTTTTTTTTTTTTTTTTTTTATTATTTTGGTAAGAACGAAACTCGTAAATTTCATTGAAAGTTACCAGGAATATCATTGATTGAAATAGATAAATTTGGTAAGCAAGGATACAAATTATAAAGAGAAATGGAAAAATGGAACACACACTAAATCAAAGGCCCAGTAAAGATGCACAGGGCCGCGACCCAATAACATAAGCCCATTGGACAGATCACACTTATGGGTTGTAATTGTAGCTTCGAATATCAACCGCCAAAATTTTTATCCAATGTCGGGTAATGGTAAGAAAAAAAGATCGAGTGTTACACATATTGTGTATTCAAGATATAATTTTAATACAATATTTTAAAAACGTGTCTTAATTAACTGAAATCATGTCTTAAAAAAATAATTTTAAAATAGTTTAATAAAATATTATAAAAATAATAATACAAATGAGTTTATGGTATAGACTGTAGAGGTAAAGAGCTTTGTAGTAAGCAATAACCCTAGACCAGAAAAGACACGATTTCAAATATAAATTTAAGTAATCTATACAATTAGAAATTTTTTTAAACAAGTTTTAATTTTTGAAATTATATTTTTTTCTTTTTAGCTAACCCGTACTCTGGTTAATAATATCGGTTTTTAGATTGACCGGGCCATTGTAAGATTACTTATGTCGCAATCAGGTTGCCGTCATCTTGTTTTCTCATTGCAGATTTTAACTTATTCAAGGTATTTTGATATTATATTTTTATTTTTATTATTTTTTAAAAAATATTTTTTCAAAATGTATATATCAATAAAAAATTAATAATTTTATTTTTATATAAATCAAATAAATAAGATATAAATATAATATAGATAAGTTATATATTGAAATAATACTAATATGATAAGATAAAAATCAGATAATTCAAATCGACAAACAAGATGTAACGTAGGCACCAAGTTTTGTTGTGCATGACCTGATGGGGTGTTATTTATGGTGTATTAGACGCTTGCCTGTCAAATAAACTCAAGAGAAGACTCTCTTGTGATGGCTCTAATCCCTTAGTACTTTTCATCTTTTCTTATTTTATTTTTATTTTATCTGTATTTTTTTTAATTAGACATTTAATCTATTTCAATTTGAAATTTAAAGTTTTGATTAATCAATTTTTTCCTTGTGCTATCTTCATAATTATTATGAAGGTGGTAATTTACATTGGGATAAAGAGCGGTTTGAAAATCATTTTATTATTTAGAAAAAATAATTATTTATTAGTTCACTTTAAGCTAGATAAACATAAAATAGGTCAAATCTTATAAAATCTTTGTATATAACTTTTTAAAGGAAAATTCCAAATTATCTCCCTGCATTTTTACCTCAATATCATTTTCAAAGTATACCTTTAGACATTTTAAATTTAAAAAAATTTTGGTACAGTTAAAAATAATTAGTATAATGATAGTGGTTTTCCTCCAAAGCTTACAAAGAGAGAATTTGAAGATTAAAATACTTCAAATATCGAAATCCTAACTTGAGTAGAACATTATTAGAATATGTAAATACGATAGTGTTTTTGTGCTTGTTGATGGTACAAATGAGCTCTGAAGGTCCTATTTTTATTTATATAGTTTTTTCAAATCTCATTTCAGTGGTAAAAGTTTAAAAAATCCAATCTTGATTTTAATTCCTAATTTTTTCTCACTTTGCGATGCTTACTTGCTGAAATCAAAAGATTTGCTCACTCGACACCTTATCTGTTTGTTATCTTACTAAAGATAAATCTGTGCATGTAATTTTTCTAATTAAAAAATTGACATTGGAAGTGTCTTTACTTTATAATTTGAGCAAATTACTATTTAAACTTTCAAACTTTGTATTTTCAATGTTCCTAAAAATACTAATATGGCAAAAAAGTAAAAGTAAAGACAAAAAATATATATATTGATTTGTTCAATTGCAAAGTAGAGACACTTTTAATTCCATTTTTCTTTTCCGATTTTTCTTTTTAGTTTGGTTGTGGTGCGCATATAATGTTTTTAGGCTAGAAAAGGTTCTTGATTCAGTGTATCTTAGGAAATATATGAGATTCTATCCTTATTTTAGTGAAATCTTGGTAGGAAAATTTGCGGTACAAAAATGTGTAAAAACAACTTGTCTAGAAAGTGAAATTAATTAAAAAGCTTTAAAAAAATTTCCTACCAGACTAGGAAAAAACATTTTAAATAAGCTTATCGTGAATATTCTTACTTTTTATTCATTGATTCATAGAAGAAACAGACATGGAAGAAATTATTTATTGTTTTGAACAATGTGCATGAAGAGTTGTATTTAGCTTGGTAAAGGACCTTTTTATATATATATTTAATTTGATGTATTTTCATTGGTGTTTGAGCATTCAAATTTGACATATTAAGATAAATTAGGTCATATTATTCAATTTATTGCGATAAAAATTAACACCATTTCAATAAATATGCAGGTTCTTGAGAGACTCAACCACAAAAAAACTGACGGTTGACGGTTAATTGTTTCTAATATTTATAAATATATTATATATATAATACACATATACATATAATATACATATGTTAACGTTCCTTAGATTTTGATTAAAGCACTATTATCCGGTGTTTGATGTGAGTTAATGTGGTAATTGATTTGATTTTGTTGATGATGATACATCTAAAAGCTTGTTTTTCTCTTTTTTCTTAATTTGATTTTCTTTTTTTTTATGCTCTTGTAATATATATAATAATTTAAAGAAAAACTCTATGATAAAGGTTAAAAGATAAGATTTGTTTAAATTATCAATTTGATTTGTTGAAACCATTAAGTATAATGGTTAAAAATCGAAAATCGACAAAATTAACTGAACAAAACGGTTAATCATTTATAAGGGATTGGTTAATGATCGGAATATTCAAAATCGATCATTATAATTAGGTTTAAAAAATAGGGTCCGTGAACACCTTAATTAAGGGGAAGTGGGATCAATGTTATTGTAGGCATAAAGAACAAAGATGTAATAGGCCTTGGAAATTGATTTGCAATTAAAATAAAGATATAAACGGCGTTATTAATGGATATTACACACCACTAATAATCCGAACTACACTTACTCACACTTGATATAACGCACAAGATAGATTGAGTGGTTGTTCACCGTAATCTTTGATAGATTGATAAGAACTAAGTGTTTTTGCTCTCAAAGAGAAGACAAAAGCATAGAGTTTCATAAAATGTCTTCTTCGTTTTTTTTTTCTCACTAGGGTTTATAGAAAAGAAGGGTATTTATATAACCCTTTAGTAATGGCATTATTGTAAATAACACAACTTAAATAAAGAAAATTTTGTGCAAAATATAGAGCATTAGTCACGTCTTAGATAGCAACCATTATCTTTTGTCACGCACCCCTGCCCCCAATCACGGCAATATAATAGGACGTGATCTCCTTTGATAAAAAATTTCCAATATTGATAATGTGCTTAAAACTGCCGTATTTGAGATAACGCACCCCATCACGGCCATATCGTAGGTCGTGATCTCCTCAAAGCAAAATTTTCAATGTTGACACGGCCTTCATTACAGTGTTATTGAAGATAATGCTCTTGGTCTCAGGTGTGATGTCACCTATGATCTAATCTGTCTCCTCTTTTGCCAATAACAGCCTAGATTACGACCATGATTGCCCTGTTACCCACAATTTCTTCATGTTCTCCTTCTAACTTCTTACAAACTGACTTATGTTCTTTGGTATGATACAACCCATAGCCATTTAGAAAGTTGTATTCATCTTCAAAGGATTGATTTGAAAAGATTCTAAAAGCTAAATTGTGCAACCTTTTAGCTCAAGCTCTTATAATAGGACCTGTTGGAAGTTGATTCCTATTATTTCCCCCTGGTTGTTGAAGATTTGATCTCAAATCTTGGAAGTTTGCATCTTCTTCATCTGACACATAAGGTGTGAGATCTACAACATTAAAAGTAGCAGAAACTCCATAATCACCTAGTAGTTTAGGTCTATAAGCATTATCATTGATGCATTCCAGAGCTATGAATGGACCCTCTGCTTGTGGAGACAATTTTTTATTTTACTTGTTAGGAAAATGCACCTTTCTAAGGTAAATCCACACTAGATCTCCTGGTTGAAAGATCTTGACTTTTCTACCCCAATCACCTTGTTGTTTCTACTTAGCTACCTATTTTTGTAAATGATCAATGACCTGATGGAACTGCTTCTAAATGTCCCTAGATCGTTCAACTCCACTCAGACTTTCATCTTTAGAAGCCGATATAGATAACATATCAAGTGGAAAGATAGGATTGTATCTATAAATGACCTCAAATGGTGTCTTACTAGTGAATGGTATCTTACTAGTGAAACTATGTACAATCCTATTATAGGCAAATTCCACAATAGGAAGGCACAAGTCGCAATGTCTCAGGTTTTTGCTAACAATTGATAAAAGCAAAGCATCATGGGTTTTATTAACTACTTCAGTTTGACCATGTATTTGAGGGTGTGAAGCAATGCTAGAGAGTAGTCTGGTTCCAACCCTTCTCCATAGCGTTTTTTAGAAGTTACTAAGAAATTTGAGATCACAATCAGAAACAACATCATGAGGAACTCTATGAAGTCGCACAATTTCTTGTAAAAAAAGGTTAGCAATAAAAACATCATTGGTGCGATGACAAGGCACAGAATGCGCCATTTACTAAATCTGTCCACCACTATCATGACAGAATCTTTTCCTCTCACTGTCTTTGGCGATCCTAACACAAAATCCATTGACACATCTACCTAAGGCTGTGTAGATATTGGCAATGGCATATACATCCCAAAAGGCTCCTTCCTACTCTTAGCTTATTTACAAGTAGCACAATGTTCCACAACTAAATCACATCACTCCTCATTTTAGGCTTATAAAAATGTTCCTTCAAAATTTTAAGAGTCTTTTTCTCCTCGAAATGGCCCATCAATCCATTAGCATGAGCTTCCCTCACTAATAATTCTCTGAAAGAATATATGGGTATACACAACTTACCCTCCTTGAACAAATAGTCCTCATGCATACAATACCCATCCATAGATCTCCCATCAACATATTTAGCTACTACGGGTGCAAAATCATCATCACTACCATGCAACTCAACAATAACTCCAAATCCTAATAATCTATAGTGTAAAAGGGTAATAAATGAATACCTATGCAATAGCGCATCAGCTACTACATTCGAGCTTCCCTTTTTGTATTTGATCACATAACTAAACTGCTCTATAAACTCCATCCATCTAGCATGTTGTTGAGGCAATTTATTCTGACTCTTCAAGTGTTTCAAGGACTCATAATCTATATAAATAATGAAATCTCGAGGCATGAGATAATGTTATCAAGTGGTAAGAGCTTGAATCAAGGAATAAATCTCCTAGTCATAAATAGAGTAAGTCAATGCTTCTTCTCTCAACTTCTTAATAAAATAATCAATAGGACGCCGCTCCTGCATCAAATGCAGTACCTATTCCCACTCTTGAAGCATCATACTCCAACTCAAAGACCTTCTCAAAATCAGGCAATATCAGTATTGCAGCTGTAGTCGGCTTCCGTTTAATCTCCTTAATACTCTTCTGAGCCTTCTCATTCCACTTAAAAGCTTCTCCCTTCTTAGTCTAATTCCATCTCCAGAAACCACAAACCCCAAAAATATATCTTTCTCTTAACAAAGCACACATTTGGCTAAATTTCCATACAATTTCTCCTCCTTCAACACTTCAAACACATCAATCATGTGTCCAACATGCTCTTGTAAAGTGACACTATATATGAGAATGTCATCAAAATAAACAACAACAAACTCACCTATGAACTCCCTCAAGACATGATTCATCAATCGTATAAAATTACTTGGAGCATTAGTAAGCCTAAATGACATCACAAGCCATTTATAGAGACCATGCTTGGTTTTGAAGGCTGTCTTCCACTCATCTCCTGGCCTCATTCAGATCTAGTGATAGCCACTCCTCATATCTATCTTCGAGAATATCTTTGCACCATTGAGCTCATCAAGCATGTCATCCAATATAGGTATTGAATAACGATATTTGATAGTGATTTGGTTGATGGTGTGGCTATCAATACACATTCACCACTGTCCATCCTTCTTCGATACTAATGAGGCCAGTACTGAACATGGACTCATACTTTCCCTCACAAAACCCTTCTCTACCAGTTCATCTACCTGTCGCTTGAGTTTCTTTGCCTCTTCAGGATTCATGTGATAAGTAGGCCTATTTGGAAATGTTTCCTTTGGATTAAGATCTATAACATGCTCAATCCCCTAAATAGAAGGTAATCCTTGTGGCAACTCCTCAGGAAAATCATCAGCAAAGCATTTCAAAAGATGCTGAATTACTTCAAGTAGAGTTATTTGACCATCTACCTCTAAAATCTGTTTGAACTACAATAAGAACACTGGTTCACTTGAATCAACAGCTTGTCTCAGCTCTTCTTTAGTCATCATCAAGGCTTCCTTCTTAGGTAGGTTAAACTCTACATAAGTGATTCTGACTTCAGCTGGACTCATTAGCTTTAGAAGTATCTTCATGCTGTCCTTTACAAAGGCTTAGGTATTTTTGTAGCCATCATGAATAACTCGTCGATAAAAAAGCTAAGTCGACCTAAGAGAATATAAGTAGCACTCATGGGTAGAACATCACATAGTATCTCATCTTCATACCTTCCCAGAATCACTATTGAGTCACCTGAACTAATCCTTCATCACATAGCCAACGTAGCTTATATAGATGTGGATGTGGGATATTAGGAAGCTTGAGTCTCTCGACCATAGAAATAGCTGCAACATTAGTACCACTTCCTCCATCAATTATGGTTGCACAAATTGCTTCCTTCACCTTGCACTTAATTTGAAATATGTTTTCTCTCTATTCATCATCAATAGTATGAGCTAAATTCAAGGCTCGCCTTACTACTAAAGACATGCTAGTAGTAGGACTTAACACTCCCACAATTCCATCTTCCTCCTCATCAAACTCTTCCATTAAGTTCTCCTCTTCCTCTTCCTCATCTTTACCCATTACTTCTGAAAGGATCCAAACACCACCTATAATTACTTAAATTCAAATAAAATAGATGGAAAATAATTAGGAGAATTTAATAGAAGGATGAAAAATAATTAAATAAGGGTCGGGATAAAATATAATATAAAGATGGATAATTAGTAGAAATCAGGGCAAAAAATCTACAAAAGAAAAAGCCTAAGGTAAATAGACAGTTGTGATCGTGCCAAATAGGCTCTGGGGAGAAAGCCTAAGGTAAATGGACAGTTGTGATCGTGCCAAATAGGCTCTAGGGAGAAACCCTAGGGATCCTAGCCCTATATAAATGCCTCATTTTTTTGCTATTGCCTTTTTAGGAAGCCTACAGAAACCCTTAAGTAAGAAACCTAGACCTTAACCTTATTTGGATTATAATCAAGTGAGATTAAGAGACGGTTAGCAATAATTAGCTAAGATTCCCTGTCTTATGATAGGAAATGTGGATAATGAGAATGAACTAGGAGAAAGAGGAGCTCAAAGAACTCAAGAAAATTCGTAACAAGGTGACTGTACCTTTTTCAAATGTCAAAAAGGCATATTTAAGGTGTTTTAGATGTAGAATCTTATATAGGAATGTTGGTAAGAAGTGAAGGAACAAGAAAATCAGTTTTATAAGTGTTTTGGATTTGGAGAATCACCCTACAGCTACTACAACGAGATAGAAACCCAAAACTCGACCTTTATTGAGGTGAACTTGTGATAATGAGGAAATCAGACATGTCTGGAAGTAATAAAGAGGAACATGAACATGTTTTCAATTTGAAATATGCTATAGACTAACTTTGAGGAGAAATAAAGGTTGCTATGTATTGAAACTTATGGACAAGATTATGGAATTAGTATAAAGTAGTGCTATAGATGTTGGAGTAAGTTAAGTAAAGAATTTCACTAGGAACATTTGGAAAATTTCAATGAAACCATGATAATCTTAGTAGCTACTGTCAAAATAGATGATTTGAGCTTTGATCTTGAATTTATTGTGCTTTAACACATGAAACATGAATATAGTTAAGTTTAGGCATACATACGAATATTTAGTGCCATTAGATCACCATAGGATTGGTTTAAAAACTTGTTTTGATGAAAAAAATGAACTTTAAAACGTAAAAACACAAACCTAAAAGAGCACGATGGAAACACAACATGGTGTTTCCATCCATGCTTCTAACTAACCTCTATAACACGAATAAATAGTGAAAAATAGGATAGCACGAGAGAAACATGACGTCATGTTTCCCACCGTAGTTCTCTCGGATCAAAATGCAAAGAAAATTCACAAAACGTAGAAAAACACGGCAGAAATATGAGGGCATGTTTCCCATCATTCTTTCATTGTGTTTCACAATGAAAAAAATTCATCGAGAAACATGGTGGCATACATCCAGCCATGCTTCCCCCGTGTTACTTTCTGCTCGCGACACTATTTCATAAATTGATCATAGCTTTTTCGTCCGAACTCGATTGAAGTGATTCAAGAGGCTATAGAAAGCTTAAAAAGAGATATACAATTTCATGATTTAAGTTTTTGAAAATTATAAAAATATCAAGGCCTAAATTTCATTTGTTTCAAGCTATTATGTAAACAAACAAAGTAAAAAACTTGTTTTCCTAGTTAAATGTATATAGTTAAGTATAAAATGAATCTTTTAAAGCTAAAATGAAATAGATTAATGATATTTAATGTGTTATATTAGTTGAATGATATAATTAAGCATGAGTTTAGTGGATTTATAAATTTAATAAATAAATTTTTTTATATAGAGTTAGATATAAAATGAACTTAATTAATAATCTATATTCAACTTGGCTTATTGAACTTGAATGAGCTAAAATAAATTAGATTAATTAAGTTTAATCAACTTGACTTAGTAATTGAACTAAATGATTAAGTTTACAGAACTTGGGTACAACAAATAAGATAAATGGATTGAAGATGGTTAGTCATAAACTGATTTTAATCTCAATTATAAGTAGTTATTGGACCTTGGTTTGGAAACAAATAACAAGCTCGGGTTGACCAATAGTTACACAGTAATTGTGTGTTACTTGCTAGGTTAGTTGTAATAATCGGACTAAAACTTAAACTCGGTTAAAATGAGTGTTAGTTGCTGCTTGGCCACTTATTCCAGGAGTGGCACCTCAGACTGGGTTGTTAGTCTGATTGCAACTCCTGGATGATGTGGTAGTAGTAGGCGCTTGGGCCCCCACAGAGTGCATGGTAAGGACAAGTAGGTAGTCGACAAGGGAGATTTCAAAATCTGACGGCTAATTAGAAGCTAAAGAGAAGTTGCAATGGAGTTATGGAGGGGTGTGGGCTCTTGCATAAAGCATTGCAATGGATCGTGCTCATTGATGGTTGTCTATGAGGGATTGAACCGTATGAGACTACTTATTTCTTTTATTTCTGGTAAGTACTAGAGACTTATCGAACCCCCTCTTTTCGATGCATGATCTGCTGAGGGAACCTTAACTCATTTGTTTAGCGGGAGTCATGAGTACTCTTGTGCATGTTCGTATGTTTGGAATGCTGGGAATATTTGGTTGTTGACTTAAAATTAATTAGACTTAAATTGTGCTTATTGCATTAGCCTAAGCGTATATGACATGCGAGTATGTTCTTGATTATTGTTGTATCGGGCTCCATCGCTCACTTTATATTATTTCAGGTACCGATGAGGACTCGTATGTGGATCTCCACTACGACTTGATGGGATATGGGAACAACGAATATAGAGAGTAGTTTCGACAAGTTGGATTTTGAAAGGGGACTTTGAAAAAAAAAACTAATTAAATGTTTGTTGTTTCATGTTTAAGGATGACTATAAACCCTTAACTTTACTTTCACCATAAGGCCGAGTGCCAAACTTGTTTTTGGGTTGAGCCTAGCTCCCCAGTTATGACTGTTATCTTAAATTATTTTGAACTTTAAAATCTTCGTTTCACTCTTTCTTATGAAACTTTTATGCCTATTGATACAAGATGGTTTCTAAACTACTTATAAATTCTCTTAAACTCGATGTGGTTTTACTAAAGAGTATAAACATGATTTCTTAGTTAAAATGTGATTAGAAACCCACATAGATATTGGAAGCCTTACACACATCATTTGGAGGTAAGGTGTGCGACGAAACAACCTCACCCTTAAGCACCCTAAAGGTTGGGTTGTTTCAACTTCTAACTCTGCATGTTCTGACATAATAACTATGACTCTTCAATTTTGACACTGAGTAGCAATGTGACCATACCCTAAACACTCAAAGCATTTCACCTAGCTACTCCTTTTACTAGCCACTTGTGCCTTAGCATTGGCACCACTAGTATTAGCAACCTCCTTATCTCGATTGTCATCTCGTCTATCCATCTTCCTGATATTTATACTACCTTCTCTTTTAATTCTTCAATCAGCGAATGATTGATTAGAACTAGATCCTCGATTAGGAAGTAATGAGGATTGATAAGGAATTCTTTTTTGTTGCCTTTCGACCTTGCAAGCCAAATTAATAACTTCTTTTAAGGTATGGAAACTTTAGAGTTCTACAACACTGATGATCTCAAACTTCAACCTGGTTACGAAGCAGGCTATGGTTTGCTCTTGAGGCTCTTCCACATTGCATCGGATAGTCAACGTTTCATATTCTTTGATATAATCTTCCACACTCATTCTACTTTGTCACAATGATTGCAACCTTACGTATAACTCCTGTCGATAATAGTCTGGAAGAAATCTCTTATGCATCATCCATTTCATCATTTACCAAGCGGCAATCTCAACTTCTCTACTGCTTCTACTAGTTAATAAATTATGCCACCACAATGCATCATACCTAGAGAATTCCAATGCTGCAAACTGGACTTTAGTGATTTCATCATATTCACAACATTCAAAAACTTGTTCTACATGTTATTCCCAATCTAGATAGTCATCAAGTGATCCTCCCCCTTTGAAGGGTGGGATCTTGACCTTTACTCTTTCATTTCCCCATTGGGCTTGAACTTCCCAGGTAAAAAAATTATGACCCCTACCATCAGCTAAGGGTTTTCTTCTCAAATGTCATAGCATTCACTCCATCAAAGTAGTCAACTGGTCAAGATGTTGATCAGTGATCATTGTAGTAATATCTCTAGGATTTCGCCCTTGATTACCTGGTTGTCCTCTACACACACTTTCGTTGGACATAATTGACTCAAACACCAATGCAAATCTTCATAGGAATTTATCGAACACTTGGTGTGCAAGAATATCAACCTTACTTCAAATACAATCCTAATGTCACAACAACCCAATTGGTTATTGGGGTTGTGGATTCTTTCTCTGTTTGATTTGTTGTATAAAACACACTTTCAAAATCATAACTTGAAACTGAAGTTTTCAAAATTTATAAAATGAATTGGCTCTTTTCAACTTCAGTTTGGCAACTTCCAACATTCATGGCAAGCGTACCTATCGAAGTAGTATAGAAAGAATTAGGTCAGATCCCAAAGGAATGGTAGCAACTATTATACTCATATTCCATTCATTATCTAGCCAAGAAAAGAGGCTTGGCAAAACATAACAAAAGAAAGGAAGTTATGTTAGGTTAGGAATATTCACAAACGCTTTTAGGGCAAAAATTAAAGATGGGTTTGTAAAAATGCAAAACGATAGCCTGGGGTTTGCTTTACCAATTCCTTATCATGTAAATTCAAATCTAAACTCTGAGAGAGTTGTTGCTAATATACTTGTACTATCGGATTCACTGAGTTAAATTAAAGCTTCTCTCGAAGTCAGCAGTTTTAGGTCTTGAACAGACCACCGGAATCTCTTTTCAGGCTATCAACAATATAGACTCGCATAAAGCTTAAGATTTTTTTTCTTTAAAAAATCAACTTAATGCATTTTAAAAAAAAGAGATAGAAAGCGTCACAACCCCTCTCTCAAGGCGATTATGAATAACTCCACAAGCAACCAAAGATCTATCTAAAAAGAACGACCTCTCAGCTCATTCAGTTGAAATCAAACATGGGTCTAAAAGGTGCACCACATAATCAGACCCACACAAA
Organism: Combretum micranthum; assembly: GCA_024138025.1. Taxonomy (NCBI): domain Eukaryota; kingdom Viridiplantae; phylum Streptophyta; class Magnoliopsida; order Myrtales; family Combretaceae; genus Combretum; species Combretum micranthum. The sequence goes on from JAMXBD010000001.1 coordinate 953,457, forward strand.
TAAATTCAAGCTACTAGTCACAAATATTCAATCAATTGACTTGAAAGCACATTTGATTGCAAATCCTAAGCTGTAGGAGATTATTTCATCATCGATTTAAAAATTAAGAACATGATATGAAGAAATAAAATGAGATCAATCGAAGGATTTTACAAATCGAAACAAAGTCTTGCAGTAATTACAAACAATGGGTTAAAATGTTTTTTACCTAGAAAATTACAAGATCTCTAAAGTAAGAAGGAAAAAAATTCTTTCGCTCTAGAAACTCTCTCTCTATACTATGTTACTACTATTCTATCGTATGTACGCTGTACATTCTCTTTTGAGTGCCTTTGCACTTTTATTTATAGGCTCAAGGCATGGAAATCATGAAGATTTTTATTGCTGATGTGGCAGATTCTGTATAATGGAAAGAAAATTCTTTATTCACGTACACGTCTAAATCACTGCTCAAACAATCGCTCATCGAGGGGTAAGTTGAGTGCTAAATGGCTACGTCAAGGATAAGGATCGACTTGAGCAAATAAAATGCAGCGTTTCTATCCATCCTTCCATTGAGGGCCAATATTGAGGTTGTCGAGGGCTCGATTATTTGACGTTTGAGGCGCGACATTGAGGCAAAGGTTTATACTTTACTTTAGCAATTATCGCGGGTCAGGTTTAGGGCGTGACATTAAGGTGTGACAGGAGCTTTCTTCAAGTTTGGGCTCGATCTCCTCAAAATAAGTGTCGATGGTCATGACAAGGGCTAAATTTGAGGCACGATAGACCAATTTTTGCTTGTTTTGTCTTGCATTTTGGCCTCGACTAATGTTATTCAGGGTGCAACAGGTCTGTTTCTTACTTTTGCTACTGGTTTTCCTCTAAATCTGGTTAAAGACACTTTGATTATTCTTCTTTTGGTCCAAAGAGCTGAAAACCAATAGTTTAACATTAAAATCACTAAATTCATAGGAATTTAACTAAAATGATTAAAATAGGCTCGAATTCCTATGAAAAGAATAGAATAAAATTAACTTATCACCACAATGCCACAATACTTCATTAACACAACAAATAACACAATAGAATTACAATAACTACTCAACAAATTCAATACTAAGGTCAAGCTTGGTTGAGATATTTCATCAAATATCTGGTGCACATTCTTCTAAGCACATAAAAATATACCATATATAAGCCCTAACTCCATAAATACTTCAATACAAAGGTACCGACAACAACAACACTAGATTCTACAACCTCAATCTTATACTATAAATACTAGATCTAAAATTTCAACAAGAAGCACGATGGATATAGGGTATTCTACTTAACACTTGCCCTTGTTGTAACCCAAAGCTTTGATACCAAAAGATAATACACTCCTAGCTCGTATTATAATATAGTAGGCCTTGAAAATAGATTTGCAACTAAAATAAAGATATGAGTGACATTATTAATGGATATTACGCATCAATAATAACCCGAACTACACTCTCTCACACTTGACATGACACACAAGATAGATTAAGTGGAAACAATCTTTGATAAACTAATAAGAATTAAGTATTTTTGCTCTCAAAGAAAAGACAAAAATAAAGAGTTTCATAAAATGTCTTTTTTTTTTCTTTGCTAGGGTTTACAAAAAAGAAGGGTATTTTATATAACCATTTAATAATGGCATAATTGTAAATAACATAACGTAAATAAAGAAAAATTCGTGGAAAATATAGAACATTGGTCACGCCTTAGATAACGGGCATTATCTCTTGTCACGCCTCCCATCACAGTCGTATCATAGGTGGTGATCTCCTCTAAAGAAAAAATTATAATGTCGATAATGTGCTGGAAACGACCGTATTTGAGATAATGGACCACCATCACAATCGTATCATAGGTCGTGATCTCCTCGAAGCAAAATTTCCAATGTTGATACGACCTTCATTGCAAGCATTATTGGATATAACACCCCTGGTTACAAGCATGATGTCGCCCGTGATCTCCTCTGTCTCCTCCTTCGCTAATAATAACCTAAGTCATGGTCGTGATTGGTCTATCTCTTACAATTTCTCCGTGCCCTCCTTCTGACTTATTATAAATTGAATCATGTTCCTTTGTATAATATACCCCATAGCCATTTAAAAAGTTGTATTCATCTTCAGAGAGTTGATTTGATAGAATTCTCAAAGCTAAATTTTGCAATTCCTTAATTCGGGCTCTTGTAATAGGAAGTATTGGAAGTTGATTCCTATCAATAGATCTATTAGATTAGAACTATGTGCAAAGTTGAAAATAAGATTTATTAATGGATCTATCATGAAACCTGAGGATAAATCTTTAAATTTAATTAGATGGCAAAGAGTTGATTACATGATATGGTGTTGGCTTCTTAATTCCATGACTAATAAGATTGCTCAAAACTTTCTTTACACTCAATTTGCCAAAGAGATTTGGGACTAGGTTACCAAACAGTATGGAGTATCTAATGGACCCTTAGTTTTTCAGCTAGGGCAAGAAATCAATAATTTGGAACAATCTAATTAAAGTGTTAGTGCATATTATAGTAAGTTGAAAAGGTATTGGGACGAACTTCAACAAATACATGCATATCTATAATGTGAGTGTGCATTGCAAAGTAATTGTTCATGTGACTTAAAGGAACATGTTCTTGAATTTGAGTCTCATAATAAGCTCATGCAATTTTCTATGGGACCTAATGAGTAATGTTGTTCAAAATCAGATTTTATCTATGGAACCAATGCTGAATGTTAATAAAGCATTTTATTTGGTTCAACAAATTGAGAAACAAAGACAGTTCACATTTGTTTTTGCTAGAAATGTTGAAGTTTTTTCCTTTAGTACTAGAGGAAAAGCTTTTTCAGGTAGTTATTCAAGTGCACATGATAAGAAGAGGTTTAGAGGTAAAGTATTTTGTTGACATTACAAAGGAGAAAGGCACACGATAGAGAATTTTTCCAAATAATAGGTTACCCTGACTAGTTTAAGGGTAAAAAGTTTGTTAAAGGTAGATGACAACTTATTGGCAGTTGTTGTAGGTATATATCCTGAGAAAATTGGATTTTCAAGTCATACTTTTGATGATTCCAGTGTTTCTGATACACCTTTAGATCATGTATCTGCTGCTATTCAACTTGGACATGATTTCAATTCTAATGATGATGACTAGCAAGCAATGGAGACACTATGTAATGAGTTGATGAGGTTGGTTAAGATGAAAGGAAAATAACAAGCCAAACAGTTGCTTACTCATATTCATTCAACAAGTAATATTGTTTCATCTTTTTGTTCTAGTATTGTAAGTAGTAATTTAAATGCTTGGATAATTGACATAGGAGCAGTAAATCATATGACACAATATTCCACTAAATTACATGATATAACCAATCTCAAAAAGCCTACACATGTCACCTTACTAGATGGAAGAAACATACTTGTTACTTCTATTGGTTCTGTCCAAATTACCCCAAAAATAACCATTCTTAATGTGTTGTGAATTCCTCAATTCAATTACAATCTTTTATCTATTCATAGCTTAAGAAAAGAACACAAACTTCTTGCCATTTTTTATGCTTTTGAATGCCATTTTCAAGACCCGAAGCTTAAAAACACAGTAACCTCTGCTAAGGCATTTTGTGGATTGTATGTGTTGCACAATGATTCCAATTGTAATAATTCTACTAGGACATTTTCATTCTTCAATTTCCTTATATTCTTGCAATTCTTGTAAGGAGTCTTAAACACCTGATTTGATTGATGCATGCATGGGGCATAGTTTTACTTTAAAACTTTAGCATTTAGACATATATAAACATCACAATTACAAGGATTTTGTTTGTGATGTTTGTCAAGAAGCTAAGTTTCATAGAATACCCTTCCAACGCAGTGTTAGTTCGACTTCTTATGCTTTTGAGGTGTTATTTGTGGATGTTTAGGGACCATATCGAGTATAATCTATCACTAGAGCACGATATTTTTTTTTAATGTACTTGATGATTATACAAAGTCTACTTGGGTTTTCTTGATGCATCACAAGAGTCAAACATCATCTATTCTCATCAAATTCTCTTCTTATTTGTCTAATCATTTTGCTTTGACTCCTAAGTTTGTAAGATCCGATAATGGAACAGAGTTTATATCCAAGGAATGCATGGCTTTGTTCAATGATTTAGGAGTTGTTTACCAACATACAACAACTTATATACCTCAACAAAATGGTCAGGTAGAGAGGAAGCATAGGCATCTTTTGGACACTCCTAGAGCTTTAATGCTTCAAGTTAATTTGCTCAAAGAATTTTAGGAATAATGTGTTCATACAACCACTTATCTTATTAACAAAATGTCTATAGAAAGTTTTGATTAGAGAACATCACATGAAGTGTTGTTTGGAAAGAAGCCAAGTTATGATAACTTGAAAGTAATGGATTGTTTATGTTTTGTGGCTAAACATCTGCGTCCAATAGATAAATTTGAGTCGAGAGGTGTCAATGTGTTTTCTTAGGGTATGCTCATGGACAAAGTGCATATAGGGTGTATGATTTGTCTACTAAAGAAGTTATTGTTGCAAGAGATGTCGTTTTCTTTGAAGGAATTTTTCCCATTAAGAATATGGAAAAATCAACAGACTGTATTGCTGATGTTTTGGTTGATCAGTCCTTTGTTGATCATTTTATTATTTGCTCAACCACTAATAAGTCTTTTACTAATTAGAGTCCTACTGAATATTCTTGCTCAGAGCAATTCACTTCTTTTGATATACAACAACCTATTCCTCCGTCTTCTCTTATTTTAAGAAGATTAGTTCGACATAGAAGTACTCCTAAGTGGTTGAAAGTGTTCTGCATGTTGTTGTTCATACTTCTCATATGCCTAGCATGAAAACAATTAACACACAACCTTACCCTTTGTTCAATACGATTACCTTTAATACTTCACCTACTAATTTTGTTGCATCTCTTGCTAATGTGTTGATTACTCAAGAACTGCATAACTACTTGGAACCATCCAAACATAAAGAGTACAAATTGCCATGCAAAATGAATTAAATGCTTTAGAGAGTAATGATACATGGGAATTAACAATGCTACCTAAAGGGAAGAAAGACATAGGATCTAAATGGGTCTTTAAAATCAAATATAGGCTTGATGGTACTATTGAAAGATAGAAAGCTCGTTTAGTTGCTAAGGATTTTACACAAATTGAAGGTGTGGATTATCACGAGACTTTTTCTCTAGTTGCTAAGCTTGGTAGTGTTTGAATTTTGATGGTTGTAGCAATTGTTTATGCATGGCCACTATATCAAATTGATGTGAATAATGCATTTTTGCATGGACATCTTAATGACGATATTTATATGATTCATCGTGAAGGTTATTCTAAGGCTTTACCACCTCAAGTTTGTTGCCTTAAAATTTCTTTCTATGGGTTAAAACAAGCATCTAGGCAATGAAATTTACAAATTTCACGATTTTGTATTTCTCTTGGTTTTTTGCAATCAAAACTTGATTATTCATTGTTTAATCATTTTTCTTCAATTGGATTTGTCTTTATATTATTGGATGTTGATGATATGCTTATTACGAGTTCAAATGAGTCTTTTATCCAAGAAGTAAAGTTGAGTTTGGATGCAAGGTTTACTATTAAAGACTTAGGTTTGGCTTGGTTTTTCTTGAGCTTGGAGCTTTATCAAATAGCAAATGACATACTAGTTAACCAAAGGAAATATATACTTGATGTTCTATGTGATGCTAGTTTGACAGGAGCTAGTCTCTTTTCCTCTACCTACTTGGTTGCATTTAGACAGCAGCATAAGAGAATTAATACATGATGCTACCTATTATAGGCGGCTAGTTGGGCGACATTTATATATCACTCTCACTTAGCTTAACATTACTTATGTTGTGAATCTTCTAATTCGGTTTGTTTGAACTCCAAGATGTCTCCATTTACAAGCTGTTTTTCACTTATTAAGGTACTTGAAAGGTTCTTCTTCTTTTAAACTTTTCTATCCTATTGATAATAGTTTCACTTTCATGGTTATTCCGACTCCAATTTGGGTTCTACTTCCTTAGATTGAAAGTCCTTGTTGGGCTATTACATTATACTTGGTGATGCTTTGATTCCTTAGAAGACCAAGAAACAAGCTACTGTAGCAACTTCTACTACTGAAGCAAAATATAGGAGTCTCGATACTGCAAAAAAAGAATTGCTTTAGATTTCTTTTATTCTTCGTGACTTACATCTCGCTGTTACTTTACCTATCTCACTCTCTTGTGATAATAAATCAACTTTGTTGATAGCTAACAATCCTTGCTTGCATGGCCAGACAAAATATATAAATATTGACATCCATTTTGTTCACATTCATATTTCTTATGGCTTCCTTGAGTCAATTTACATTTCCACTTCATTACAACTTGTTGACCTATTGACAAAGGCTCTTGGTGCTACTCGTCTCTAATTTCTTTATGCCAAGTAGGGCCTTAGAGAGGCTCCAACTTGAGGGGGGATGTGAATTATATTAAGCAAGTTCAGTTCAGTTAATTTAGTTTAATTATAGATGTACGCGTGTTTGTTTTTCATAGGTTCTTCTGTTTGCATATATTAGACAATTGAAGTAACAAAATGACTGAATTCCTCATTTCTTTCACAATAAACTTCATTTACTCTATTCTTCATCTTTGTCTTCACAGTAGGAGGAATTCATAACCTTTTACTAAAGGATTTGCTCATCATTCCATAGATACTGGTTCAGTAGGAGAGATGGCTCATAACTACTTGGAGAAGTAGCATTGAATAGGGCGGAAAAACAAGACTTTATGTTAATGTGTTGAAGGCCATTAGACTACACCCCTAGCTTTGAGTTTATGCCACCAGTGTTTAAATCTGTGCTACCAACCTTTAGCCGACTTTGAAAGTGCACAGAATCAAAATCTTTAAGGCCATCTTCAACGTCGCCGGCCTTTATCCTCTAAGCTACCGACATTGACCTGTAGGCCACGAGCTTATGTTGAGCAATAGCTTTTATTTACTTTGTGTCTTTTGAGTTTCTTTTCTTGCTTCTTTTATATTGTCAGCCTAGGAAACATGAGAAGACATTATCTTTTGACATTTTAAATTGCTTTACTCCTTATCGCCAAAGTTAAGATCTTTTGTTTTAGATCTTGAAATTTGATGTCAATTACCTAGATTCCTAGAATCCTTTAGGTTTTTGAAGATCTCAAACCGGTAATCATGCACGATTCAATGATTTATGATATTCTTTTGCTTGTACACTGCATTAGATACCATACACGAAAGACATCAAATTTACAACAATTTGTGTTGGTAATGAGTCGATGCTTAGACCACTTAGAGACTTTGTTCTGTAAGCGATCGATGAGCTCCATAGCATCATTTTTATCTACCGGTATAGGAATATTAAGGTGTCCATAGCAAATCAGTATCAGTATTATCAACTTTTAATCCACCTTCAACCAGTGAATTCAAGAAAGAAGTGACAAATGACATGATTTTTCTCCTCAATTCGCTAACGATGGATGCAACACCCCTTTTGATCAATGCTTATCCTTATTATGCATACATCACAGATCTAGTTAATATACGGTTAGATTATTCTCAATTTATTACACCAGGATCAATAGTGAAAGATGGTAATTTAAGTTACCATAACTTACTGGATGCTATTGTGGACTCTTTTTCCTTTGTTTTTTCTTTTGCAATGGATAAAGTAAATTATGATAATATGTATATTCCATCGAAAATTGTGGTTGTAGAAAGTGGTTGGCCTTATGAAGGGATACAACACAACATTAGACCTTCCTTAAACTTATAACCAAAATTTTAGAAAAAGAATTCTCTCACATGCTAGGACCTCAAAACAGCCAAACACTCACTTGAAAGGATTTATCTATTTGATGATTGATAGTAATAAAAAACCTAAAGGAGCATAACAACATTTTGGAATGTTCTATCCTAATAGGAATTCTATTTATATTGTTAACTTATTGATTAGAAATAATAAATAAAACAAGTTGTTTTTGAAACAAAAATTCTATTATGTGTTATATTTACTCTTACAATAAAAATGTAAATCTTTCTTATAATTAATACATTGGCGTACAATATTCACACGTGTCCTAGACTCTTAGGTGAATGATGTCACTATCATTACAGATGTGGAGGAATTTTTAAATTTTTTGGGGTTTGGAACCAAAAAAGCCAAAAAGTGAGTTTCTTTAGAATATTTTATTATTTTATATAAAAAAGGTGTTATGTTAAAGTAAATGAGATCCATAAAAATATAAAAAGAAGTAAAAGAATCCATATGACCTTACCTTTAAATTAGCAAGCTCCTTAAAAAGGAGAAATTCTTAAATTGCTTATGTGTTATTTCAAGGATCTTAAAGAATTTTTATGATGTGGATGTTATAAAAAGAAAAAAAACCATAAAATCTGTACATATATATGTATGCAAGCTAAGTTCAATAAGTGCTCTTTCAATATGTTTTATGCAACTTTTCACCCGATTACGCACTTGGGAAGTAGGTTTGTGGTTTAAACAGAATTATTATTTACCCTACTGTAGTGATTCGCTTGGGAACTTATCAAAGTTAAAACTTGTTAAAAGTTTTATCCAAAATATTTTGAAACAGGTTATTTAAGCTTTATATTGAAACCCTCCACCCTAATTAAATTTTGGGTTTATCACTGCTATGAATCTTAGATTATCTAAAAATTGATCCATTGAAGTGATTTGTTTGGGATCTTATCAAAGTTTAAAAAACTTTTAAAAGTTTTACATAAAAGATTTTGAAACAAGTTCTTTAAGTTTTATATTGCAAGTCTCCATCCCAATTAAATTATGGGTTTATCACTGGTAAGGCTATTTGTGAATCTCAAAATAATTTAAAAATTGATATTTTAAATAAAATTTGTAAATTGTTAATACCTGAATTATTTTATAAAATGTTGATTTTATTTTAATTACTTAAAATGTTAATATCTCAAATAAACTTAAATCTTGATATCTTTACCTCTTTGTATAATTTACCAAGATCTAATTTCTGCATCTACACCCTCACCGAGCTGCGAATGTTCTATTTTCCCTTTTTGTTGTGAGAATATATAACATTGAATTTTACAAATTTACTTTTTTCTTTTGGCCAAAAATGTTTATTTATTTTCTTATGTTCCACTTTCTTGTAGAAATTTGCTAGCTAATTTTTCATATTGTGAGTTGTTATAATTATTAAATTTTTCTTTTTCATTAATAGTGCAAATCTAAATAGAACTATAAGAAAAAATAGTAATAAAATCTTGACACACACATACATGGTATGAAAGCAGTGATAAAATCTTTTAATTGTGAAAAAGAAAAATCCTAACATATATGGTATGAAATCAGTGATAAAAAGAAAAATTTAATAGTTAATACAACTCACACATATATAATTTAATAGTTATAACAACACACACATATATGTCAAGATATTATCATTGCTTTTATTATGTAAATAGTAATAAAATCTTGAAACATATAATAGAAGAAAAAAGTACTTTCAAAAGAATTATCACTTATGATTTGAACACATATATGTTAAGATTTTATCATTGCTTTCATACCACGTATACATAACACGCGATATATAAAAACTATCAAATCCTTTCTTGAATTCACAACATATGATAGAAGGTAAAATTTAATCTACTTTTGTGCAATTTTTCTCAATGTCAGTGTTGGGAAGAATTGTATATATCGCTGTGACTTATTTTAGGTACGTGATAAATTGAAATAAATAAAATCATAAAAGTAACGAGTGCCAAGAGAAAAATAAAATTGTTAAGATTTCATTAGTTCCAAAATGAGAAAAATAGGGATACACAGGGAAGAACATGACTGTGTTTCTCTTTGTGTTCTTTTATAGGTAGATCTATAGATAGAACTTTAAAGTCATAGAGAGGAACATAACTAGGAACATGGGGTCGTATATATGCCGTGTTCCTTCCAAGTTCTTTCCTGGTCGAAAACACAGAGAGAATACACAAGTTAATACGTGAGCTTATATATTGCTCGTATATTTTTAAAAATAACTTTTTATACCATAGAAAGGAACACAACCTAGTACATAGGGTCATGTATTTCTAGAAAACGCCAATTTTTTTTTTCTAATTTTCATTCCAAAACTTGTTTTGGTACTTTTACACATGTTTTATCATTCCCAAAACATGTCTCAAAACCTTTTGTACTCACATTAAACTTCGTAAACCCAAAATATACCATCATCAACATCCAATACTTATAAACAGGTACACATGTGCGCACGCACACACGCGCACACACACACACACACACAAATTACACTACCTTCTTGGACTTCTCTAACGTTTTCCACTCTCGAAACATTCTCAATCTTTATCTTCCAAAAATCTTTTGGGAACATCTTCTAAATTTTCATTTCTCCCATTCGAGTTCACTATCGACAATGGGATGCTAGGATTTTTCATGTTTTCTTGTTTAATTCCTTAAAACGGGAAAGAGATACTAATATTTACCTTTGTATTCTATTGAAATCCTTTAAAAGCCATAGAGTAAATTTGAGAGAAAAAAAGAAGTTTGCTTATACGTATAGAAAAAGACATGAGAAAGGAGATGCTTATCAAAATTTTAAATAGGGTCAATTACACCAGAAGGTCCCAACATTTTAGGATAAGTTCATTTGAGGTTCCAAAGTTTCGAGTGGTTTAGAAGTATATCAATTCAGGTTTCCATTAATATGTGTTAACAGAAGAAGAGTCTTCTAATTTTTAATTAAATATTTTTCCTATTGACACATGTTAACAAGACCTGAATTGACTCAGTTCTCCAAACTTTAGAGTTTTTTTTTTAACCATTCGAATCATTGAGACCTCAAATAAACTTATCTTTAAACATTAGGACCTTCTACTATAATTTACCTATTTTAAATACGTTGCTATACATATCTTATAAAAGAATGTGGTATTTGGATAAGAATGTCCTTTTAAATTCTTAATTAATCTCTTGTCATTACTTATGTTTTTATTTAAAGACCCAAACGGTAAGTTATGGTTTGGCTAGTTTTTAGTAAAATCTAAACCAAACCAATCCATGTTGCACATAATTTTAGTGTAATTTATAATTATGTGTTAAAGATATGATTTAAAGTGTGATAAAGTTAGCATTATTTTTAAAATTTTGGAATTTTGATACTCATTTTCAAATACTTGTTTTTTCATTTTCCCTAAAAACTTAAACATAGCTAATTAACACAACTATAGATGTATGTTACTTACTTGAGCTGGATCAACGTGTATGCCAATAAATTGAAATTATAACCTAAAATCATATGATCAGTTATACCTTACTTAAGAATCCTATGCGACCAGCAATGAAACATCACTAAGGGTAAAGGAAATGCCATGGAAATTTTGACTTATTAAGTAAGAGTAAATTATACTAGAAGATCTTAATATTTGAGTGTAAGTTCATTTTGAGTCTCAACGTTTCAAGTGCATAAAAAGAAGTCACAACGATTGAGGGTAAGTTCATTTTGGATCTCAATGTTTGACAAATTATTCAATTCAGATATTTGTAGATACGTGTCAACAGGAGAAATATTTAATTAAAATATACAAGACCTTTCTCCAGTGTAACATGTGTCTACGGAGACATGAATTGAATAATTTTTCCAAATATTGAGACATAAAATGAACTTATCCTCAAACATTAAGACCTTTTAGTGTAATCTTCCTTATTAGGTAACAAATCTACTATAGTCAAATATGTACTCATGGGGATTCAACTGCAAGGTTCATATCAAATTTTATAGGGAAAAAAATATAATACATCTAGATACATATAATATACATACATCGAGTAAATTAGTTGTAATTGAATATTAATATTAAGAAAATATAAAGGTTGTAATTGATCACAATGAGAGGATCAAAGGGATTTTTAGGTACATATAATCGCCATGTGTTTTGAACTGTCAAAATTACATCGAAAATTTTGAACCATGTGCTACCACGAATGAAGAAATTTTAATGGGTTCTAACTTTATACTAATTTTACTTACATATAGTAGTATCATTGAAAGGGAGATCGGCTGAAACACTATACAGCAGTAAATCTTTATAGATTGCTAAGTACTAGGGGTGAGCTGGTAACCCTGTTGTATAGGATACCCACTCGGACCCTGTTCGACTAGGTAGGATCCGGGTAGGTATTAAAGGCTATAAGGTAGGGTTCGGATATAGATTTTATGAAACCTGCTTGCACATGATAGGGTACCGGTATGAGGTTTTCATACACTGTACTCACCCTGGAATCTATACTAGTACATATTTTAGGGTATATTATATCTCTCTTATTAAATATTATAAAGCAATGTTAATATACATAAATTAAATAACAATACTCCATTTTTTATTTGATGACCATTTGTTATTCAAGATTATTATTTTGCAAATTATCTTCCAAAAATTTTTACTATAGAAGAATTTGTACTATTTTATTTTAAAAACACTTGTTATTTTAATTTTAGAATACCTATAATTATATGTATATACCTCAGCTCCAAAATTGTATAAATATGCTATTTATTCTCTAAGACTAGTTAATATGAAAACTGCTCCAAAGTTTTTTATTTTAGAATCTGCTAAAATTTCTACAATTTTGTTTCATATCATATAAACGCCTTCGATAGATTTTCGTTATAAGTTTTAGCTTCCCCACATAAATAATATTAACAAATTACTTTTAAAATTCCTTTCCACATGCTATTTATAGTAAATGTATGAAATTAAGGTAGTTAAACATACTACAAAATATAAAATACTATAAACCTGGAATTTATGAAAATACAAAAAAAAAATAGATATTTCGTAAGTAAATCAACAGGTTCCATAAGGTACTCTGTACCCTATAGGTTTTTTAAGGTACAGGGTACAGAGTAGGTAAAAGATACTATAGGGTAAGTTCTAGATACCAAATCTAATACCCTATAGCATACAAGGTAAAGTACGGGGAACACTTCATACCCTACCCACCCTATGCCCGCTTACCCTTACTAAATACAGTTAATTGCGTGTAGTGAGCCTAGTTTTTTTGTTTCTGGTTAGTTTTCTTTTCATTCGATTTGCCCTAAATCATATTCCATTTGATACAAATCATCAACTAAAAATTAAAAAAATTTATTTTTATAAAACTTTTAGTAGTTGTCACCAAATGAGATTGAAAAAATAAATTACGATGGAATAATAAATTAACCTTAATTTAGCTATTGATCTGTGAAAAGATTATTTTGAAAAAACCAAAGTTACATCAGTTCGTAATTATCGTATTAAAACTTGTTACCACTTTAAACTTGTAAATTAAAGTTTATTCCTTTAATACTCTAAAAAATATTGTTGCTATTATTTATAAGATTAGGTTTAAGAATATTTATAGAAAAAAAAAATCGATACTATAACTGATATCTACAAGATGAAAGTAAAAATATATATTTATATATTTTTTTAATCTTGAAGTCACCTTATAGGAACTACATTCCCGCAAATTGGGATCAGACTGACGTAGTTCTTTTTATGAAAACTTTAGTAAATTTGTTTCTTTTAAATTTTGAATTCTTTTGAATTGAGTTTTCTACATTTTGTTTTTTTTTTTTTCATAAAAATAGGTGTTTGTGTGATAAACTTTCTTAAAGAGAGAGAGAGAGAGAGAGAGAGAGAGAGACTACCAATTTCACTTTTATTAATTTGGGAAAATAAAAAATTTACTGGACTTCAAAACTATAGGGTTTATAATTAACGGGTCTGTTTGTTTTGGCTTTTTTTCGGCAGATACAGACACTTTTTCAAACTTTTTGCTAATAAATTATTTATCAAGAAATAGATATAGATAAAAAAAAATTGACAGTTCTCATCAAAAGATCAAATAGAACAAATATAGATAAAATTTGGATGCAAATCGGATATATTTACATATATCATTTTAAAAAAGATACAAATACAGATGAAAAACAGACAATCCAAACAGACCCGCACATCTTAATCTTATTTTATATACATATATCATTATATATCCACATATGCTGTATATTATTATTTTTAAATGTTATATTGTATTTTTTATTTTTCTTTTTCGTAAAAATATTAAATAATAAATAATAGTAGAAGAAAACAAATAACACTTACCTAGGGGAGACACAGCATGGGGGTTGAATGCTGAAGTGGGTTGGTTTCATAGGTCACGAGTTGCTCATGGCAGCTTTGGAATTATCTTAACTATCAAATTGTAGCTTACACCTTTAAAAATCACCTAAAAAAAATCATCCAACCGTAGAGGTTTTCCTCCGAAGATTACAAAGAGGAAGGATTTCAAGATTAAAATACTTTAAATTTCAAAATCCTAACGTGTTGAACATTGTTAGCATCTGTAAATATGATAGTGTTTTTGTGATTGTTGATGGTACGAACAAGCTCTGTGGGTCTTATTTATATTTATATTGTATAGTGTTTTCATGTCCGATTTTAGTAGAACAGTTAAAAAAAGAAAAATCCAATCTTGATTTTAATTTCTGATACAATATGTTATGGATTGTGACAATATTTTTGTTACTTTGCTATGATTATTTGCTTGGTTTAAAAATTTGTTTTTTTCGTTATCTCTTTATATGTATTTTTGTTTTTTTGTTTGGTTTTGATGCGCATAAAACATATTTAAGAAAAGGTTCTTGATTCATTGAATCTTAGGAAATATATGAGATTCTATCATTATTTAAGTGAAATTTCATAGGAAATCCGTGGTAACCAAATGGATAAAAATAAGTTGTCTACATAATGAAATTGATTCACCACCAATCTTAAATGGATATCGATGAAAATGCGAAACAATCAATATTTGTTATAGGTTAATAAGAAAGACATGGCCTATGTTTTGATTAATTTACAAATACATGATCCGAGTTAATTTTTTTGACAAATAGGTGATTTGAGTTTTATACAAAAGTGTCAATATAATTAATTACTATTCGAGAGATATGTGTTAAAGTTTTATTGCTTTAAAAAATTTAATTTAATAAAAATTTTAATAAATACAATTAAATGAATAAAAATATTAAAAATTATTTTTAAAAAATGGAAAATGAAAAAAATGTGAAATTTGATTTTTATGAAAAATAAAATATTGATATGTGTCGTTCTAAAGTTATTAAATAATATTGACACTTTTATATGAAACTCGGATCACTTATTGATAAAAAAAAAAAAAAAACTCAGATAATGTGTTTTAATTGACCAAAAGATTTTTGTAATTAACCCATTTGTTAAAGAGTCTTAAATCCAACTAATCTTGATAAAGAAAAAGAAACGGGAAAAAAGCCCATGTTTTCCAGAATCAAATCTGTATATAAGCTACCTTTTTTTTTTTTTTTTTTGCCGAATATTGGCAACTTTTCAAAAGAGGAAAAAAGCTTAAAGAAAATTTCCTACCAGACCAGGAAAAAGCATTATCAATAAGATCGTAGAGATTATTCACCTGGGATCCGTGTCATCGAAGTTGGTCTTAGTAAGTAGTAATTCCTGCTATGAATTCTTTTCGTAATCGTGAATATTCTTACTTTATATTTATTGATTCATAAAAGAAATAGACATGGAAGAAATTAGTTATTGTTTTGAACAATGTGCATGAAGAGTTGTATTTAGCTTGATAAAAAGCTTTTTTTTGTTTTTTATATTTAATTTGATGTACTTTTATTGGTGTTTGACCATTCAAAATTTTGACATAGTAAGCTAAATCATGTCATATTATTCAAATTATTGCGATAAGACTTAACACTATTTCAAAAATGTGCAGGTTCTTGAGAGATTCAACGATATTCAAATTTTGAAAAGATGAAACTGGAGAAATAATTTCTCTCTTGTTAGCTTTAGCCACAATTCAAGGTCAATCTAGAGGCCAATAACCTTGGTGTCAACTATGAAATTTCAGGAGACAATCTACCCTCACCTGCTGATGTCGTAGCACTCTTGAAGAAGTACAAAATCAATAATGTAAGACTATTTGATCCTAATCCTACTAACTAAACGCATTAAAGGGAAGCGAGATCAACGTTATTCTTGGCATAAAGAATGAAGATGTACACAAGTATACGTCTGATGGGACAACAAAGGCGTGTCTCGACACCTATGTGATAACAGCGATTTGCGTTGGTAATGAGGCGATACCTGCACCACTTACCGACTTCATTCAACAGGCGATTGATAAGCTCTGGAGCATCATTTTAATCTACCAGTATGGGAATATTAAGGTCTCCACTACTGTATCGGTGTCGATATTATCAACTTTTAATCCACCTTTAGCCAATGAATTCAAGAAAGAAGCGACAAATGAAATGATTATTTCTCCTCAATCCGCTAACGATGGATCCATCACCCCTTTTGATCAATGCTTATCCAAATTATGCATATATTGCGGATCCAGTTAATATACTGTTGGAAAATGCTCAGTTTACAACGCCAGGACTGAGTGAAAGATGGTAATTTGCAATGGACAAAGCAAATTATGATGCTATATGTAATGCAGTGGACATTGTGGTTGTGGAAAGTGACTGGACTTATGAACGGAATGGTTACAACACAACGTTAGACCTTGCTCAAACTTACAACTAGAATTTTAGAAAAAGAATTCTCTCAAATGTTGGGACCCCAAAACGGCTAAACACTCCTTCGAGAGCATTTATTTATTCAATGTTTGATAGTAATAAAAAAAAAAAAAAAAAAAAACCTAAAGGAGTAGAGCAACATTTTGGAATGTTCTATCCTAATGGATGTTCCATTTATACAGGATTTTGACAACTTAAATGATTAAAAATACTAAATAAGGCAAGTTGCTTTTGAAACAAAATTCTATCATGTGCTATATTTACTCTTATAATAAAAATGTAAATCTTTCTTATAATTAATACCTTGGCATATAATATCTACGTGGGTCCTACTTGAATGATTCATTGTCCTTATAGATGTGAAGAGATTCTAGGGATGCAACCAAGGCCGGTCGTTATAGGGTACTCGTCCGCCCGCCCCGCTAAAAACCCTATAAGGTTTAGGGTCGGGTTTTGGGTTGTACTCATAACCTGTTAGGAAAACCCGACCCGATTTAATTAAAAAAAATTAAAAATTTTAGTTTAAGGAATTTACTTGTTCATTAGTTGAATGATGTTTTTCATATAATCATTTTGTTATTCATGTATTGAGTCACATGATAGGATATAAATTATATTTATAATTAATAATCACTGACCAATTATCCAAAGAAAATTGATTTTCATGTGCAACCTTCTCAACTTTTTCAAAATTCATTTCTTTCCCATACAACACAACAAAGTATAAAAATTAATTTTCTCAGAAAAAATAGATATTATATTTATATATAATGACAAATAAATCAAGAATATATAGATCGTCGTGTAGTGTCATCATTTTATTATTAATTATTATTATATTTTATTATTATTTTGAGTTGGATGTATTATATATATATATATATATATATATAGATATGTAAGTCTTCTAATAAATAAATAATAGCTAGTGACTCTTTTCTAAAAGCATATACAAATTTCGTCATTGTAATAATGTTTTCTACGATAATGCTATTATTGGTGTCTATATATACACAACAAAGCTCGTCAATCCTATTAAGAAGTGTTTCTTTTATATATCTATTTGTTATTTATCTCAATAATCAATGCACATTAAAAAACCAGATAAATCGAATAATCTATTTTTTTATTCATTAAAAAAGCAAAAGATGAAATTTTTCCTAATAAAATATTGTCATGTATTTACACACAAAATCTATGTATGAACATCCAAAGAGGACCAATCGAAATCAAAATCTGATTAAATAAAAATGAACTTTACAAATGTGAATGCCTCAAACACTTCTTATTGGTAATTACTGCCTTGTTATTGCTTAAGGTATATATATATGATCAAGAGATAGCTCTTTTTATTTATTCATTATTGTAGCTTGTCATAAAAAGTGAGAGAGGGAAATGAACTGAATCAATTCATCTGAGGTATAATTTAATTATTTTTTCAATATGAGATGACATCGTAATAATATGACAAAACATAGATGATTAAAAAAAAAAAAAAAACCTACTGTGAAAAGATAAAAGATTAAGATTTTCCATAAATTTATCGGGTTGGGTTAAGGTCGGGTTGGGTTCCTTAAAAATCGGGTCGGGTCGGGTCGGGTTTGGGACAGAATGACCCGACCCATTTACATCCCTAAGAGATTCTTAAATTTTTTGAGATTTTCAAGCAAAGACCCTAAGAAGTGAATTGCTTTGGAATATTTTATTATTTTATATAAAAAGGTGTCATATAAAAGTAAATGAGACTCCTAAAAATATAAAAAGAAGTAAATGAACTTAACTCATGTGACCTTATGGTTAAATTAGCAAGGTCCTTGAAAAAGAGAAGTTATTAAATCGCTAATGTAACATTTTAATGAACTTAATATGGACGCTATCAAACAACCATAAAAATCTATATATATACTCACACACATATATGCAAGCTAACTTCAATAAGTGATAAATGTGTTATGCAACTTTTCAACCAACTATACCCACAGTAAAAAGGTCCGTGGTTTCAACAGAATTATTGTTTACCCTGCTGCAGTGATTCGCTTGGGATCTTGTCAAAGTTTAGTAACTTTTTTGAAGTTTTATCCAAAATATTTTGACGCAAGTTCGTTAAGTTTTACATTGCAACTGTCGACCCCAATTAAATTTTGGGTTTATCATTGCAATGAATCTTAAATTATTTAAAAATTGATCCATTGAGTGATTTCTTTGGGATCTCATCAAAGTTTTATGTAGTAGATTTTGAAACAAGTTCATTAAGTTTTATATTGCAACTCTCTACCCTATTAAATTCTAGTTAACTAGTAAGGCCATTTGTGAATTTTAAATTATTTTAAAATTGATATTTTAAATAAAATTTGTAAAATGTTAATAGCAATACTCGTTTTATGAAATGTTGATTTTTTTTAATTACTCAAAACGTTAATATATCAAATAATTATATCTTCAAACTTTGATTTTTTTTACCTTTTTGTGTAATTTACCAAGATGCAATCTTTTGCATCTACGCCCTCACCTAGCTAGGAATGTTTTGTTTTGCATTTTTGTTGTGAAAATATATAACCTTTAATTTTATATATTTACTTTTTCTTTTTGGCCAAAAGTTTATTTATTTTGTTATGTTTGCTAGCAGATTTTTCAGTTGTTATAACTATTAACTTTTTTTTTATTAATAGTGCAAATCTCAACAGAACTGTAAGGGATGCAAATGCATTAAAAAAAATTCAATATCTATCATACCTTATGTGTATAAATAGTAATAAAATCTTAACACGTATAATAAAAGGAAAAATACTTTTCAAAAGAATTATCACTTGTGACTTGAACACATATATGTCAAGATTTTATCACTATTTCCACACCATATATACATAACAAGCGATGTATAAAACTTATCAAATCATTTCTCAAATTCATGATATATGATGGAAGGTAAAATTCAATTTACTTTTGTGCGATTTTTCTAAATGTTTGGGCAGAATTATTTATATCACTGAACTTATTTCACGTACGTGATAAACTAAAATAGATAAAATCATAGAAGTAACGAGTGCCAAGAGAAAAATAAAAGTGTTGAGATTTCATAAGTTCCAAAATGAGAAATTTATAGGATGGCACGGATAGAGTAATTTTACTATCAAAATAATAGAGCTACCCACATATCTCCCCTCACACTTAGGTTTGATCTACGCAAATACTCAAGCACAAGATTACATAACAGAGAAATATAAAACACAATTTTAAAAAAGGAAAGAAAAGAAAAGAGAGGGTGGGGTTTTTCAAAGATCTAGTTGTTACTATTATTACCATTGGCTCTTTCTACTTTGTTATGTGTGAGTAGTGTGACCGATAGTTGCTCACTCATTGATCATCGTGCTCTTGATGGCAAATAGCTCTCACAAGCCTCTATTTATAGGATGACGAAAGCTTTCTCCATACAACTTAGTCTATTGGAGTTTTGTTTTACCCCTTTTACTTATGTGACCCACATAACATTCGCCCCCTCCAAGCTCACTTTCCTATCTAGCTTATGAAACCTCAAGCACAATTAACGACCGAATTGTGGACGTAACTTAATAGCGCATTTAACATACTTGAGAATCCATTCAACTACAATTCATTAATTCTTTTAGATTTAATTGTGAAGTGATCTATTAATATGCTAATGAGTCTTTTAATGACAGTTTCATCTATTATTTTATTGTGAAAGATTGAATTGACTCTTTTAGCCATGAATAGCTATAGAATAGAGAGGAAAAAATCATAGATTTCACTCACATATGACCTACTCAAACTAGAGAGATAGCAACCAACGATACTATGAGTTTTATTTTATATTATACACACCTTAGTATACATAAGACGGCCAAGAGCTACTGCATAAAGCACTTCATTTATTCTTTCTCCATCTCACTTTTATAGAGCACTATTAGTGCTAAGGTTGAAATGACTTGCAAATGGTGAATTCATAAGCTTCAAATTGCTCATGTTGATTCACTTGGATACATTCTCCAAATATCGCAATTGTGATAACTACAACTTCTAGTTTTTCCTATTGCACATAGTTCTTAAACTACGGGTTTGTTAAGTTGTATCTAAGACTTTGATAGCTAAAGACTTGTTCAACTTCTTTTTTCAAATTTTGGATTTATGTAGGGTTGTAGCTTTTAATCAACATGTCATCTTCATGTAACAAAAGGATAATAGACTCACCATGAAGTATTGCTTCATAGATACACCTTGTATAGCCAAATCAAATGAAAAATCAAATTTCATATATTATTGTCTTGAACCTTGCTTCAACCTATACAAGCTTTTCTTTTAATCCACAAATTAGATCTTTCCTTTGACACTAAATCTCTCAGGCTGCTCCATTTATATCTCCTCGTGTAAGGCGTATGAAGAAAAATAGTCTTAACATCTAACTACTCAATCTTTGAATTCAAATTGGCAACTACTCCAAATATAACATGAATAGAAGACATCTTCACTAATGATAAAAATATAAATATTTTGATGTCCATATTTAGGCATGAGTATCAATTATCAGTACATCAATCATTTTTCTTTGTTTGTAGTTTTAAATTTTTTTATTATTCCCATAAATAAAAAGACTAGAGTAAAGTTTTTTTCTTTAATTTAGAATTTTATTTGATCCATAATCTAAACAAAACCAAATCATTATTTAATGATTTAAAAAGTTTTCAATTGGAATATAATTGTCATTTAATGGTTTGATTTGAGATATATGGGTCCATCTTTCACTTATTTTTATCGTTTTCAAATAAATATTTATCCAATAACAGATGCGGATGAAAAACAAACATTTTTACTTATAAGCAGGTCAAACAAATTAGATACAAATAAGATATAGATTTGGATTGGATACAGATAAGATACAACTAAAAATCAAACAATCTAAACAGACGTTGAACCGTAAATTATGTTTGGTTGGATATTTGGTAAACTCTGAACCAAAAGGATTTGTGCTCACCCTTACACTCAAGACACAATTACAATGTAATTTATAATTATGTATTAAAGATATGATTTTAAGTGTGATAAAGTTATTATTATTCTTAAAAATTTTGAAATTTTGTGATTCATTCCTAAATACTTTTTTCCCCATCTTCTGTGAAGCTTAAACACAGCTAATAAGTAAATGTAATTTTTTAAAAAATTTATATTGCTCCTACAACAACACAATTTTTGTAATTTTTTTTTTTATAATTTGATTTTGTGAATTTTTTTTTTTTTGAAAGTGTGTTATACATGTAATATCCCCATGTGCCCAATAAGACTTAAATGGGTTGATATTCTTTTTATCTAGTCATTTGCCAATTAAATAAAAACATCATAATCTACTATTTCTATCGAGGGTTACATGTATTAATATATATATTTTTTTTAATTTGAGATATTTTTGTAATATCTAAAATTTATAATGGGTGTCTCCGTAATTTATAAAGGAATATGAATGCTCAATTTCTTATATTTGTATCTATAATATCTAACATTGTCTCCATAATTAATCGAGGAGTTACGGGGACTGGAATTTTCAAATTTAAAGTGTGTTGATAATTTTCAAAAACTCATAATTTTAATGGTGATGACTTAATACTGTCAATGCAATCAATAAAAACTACTCCATAATTAATCTTGTAATAAATTAAGAACTAGTCCTTAATGTCAAAATTTCTATAAAATAAAGAATGAACCTATAAATTTGAATCCCAATGTAGAACTTGATTAGCTACTAGTTTTAATTAATAAATGAAAAATAATAAACTTCAATTAATAATAGGTGGTATCTAGTCAAGAAAACTTAATCTTAAAAACACTTGTTTTAAGCCCTAAAAGTTACAACTAAAATGGATTTTTTCGGTAGAATAAAAAAAAACTAAAATTTTTAAAAGCTCTCTTAACACCCTAAACGGCACCTTAAACTTTAGCATGCATGTTGATGATATTGTAAGTTAATGGCATCTCCCCTGATATCACAAGTGAGAGACATCATATTTGAATCTATTCCTATTGTAATTAGGGAAAAAAAAAAAAAAAAACCTAGCAAAGAGTAGAAAAACAGGACAAATTTGGGCAACAAGGGCCTAGCTAGTTAACTAGCCTAAGACCTTATTCAACCACTAGGCCCCATTCAATTGCCCTTGCATCTTTGTTGGACCTTACCTTTTGCCTCCATTCAACTGGTCAAAGCTCCATTTGATTGCCATGGTTGCTGAAATTTATTTTATTTGATCTTCCATTTTATTTTTTTCCCCTAAACCATAGTGAATTTAGTAAATGTTACAATTACCCTAAAACAAGTTACAACATAATTTCTAATATAAGTTTTCCACAATTGATTGAGCAATGTCGTTGTTTATTAAATTTTAAGTGTGTTTGGAGAAAAGATTTTGAAAAAGAAAACAATAAAAAAACTTTAGTAAACAAGAGCAGGTATGTGATGATCTTATTATATATGTTTTGCTTATTATGTATGATTGTAAATGAACCACTTGTTGTGTTGTTCGTGCTTGATATTGAGATGGGAAAATTAAAAGAGGAATCACCACTTACATCCAAATTTCCACCAAAAAAAACAACACTTACATCTAAATTATAACAAGTAATGAAAGGCTCTAATATGAACCTAACTAAAAGTGATGCACATAGAAATCCCATCATAATTTATTTATATGTGACTACTAAACTAAGTTCCAAAGTGGATATTGATAAAGTGTTAACCACATTAGTGGCATATAATGAAGCAATAATAGTAGTTTGATAACATCCTTCATTTGCATCAATTTCAATAACATCTATTTTCTCTTGGTAATATTAAAATTTTTCATTTTTAATTTGAACTTCAATGTGAATGTGTTTATCATTTATAGTGTCATTTTTATATTGATGGTAACCACATTGATAGGCAATTATTGGAAAGGGACTTGTTGACCTATTCTATGAAAATTCTAGTTTTGATGTAGCTTTAAATTATGCATCAATGCTACTTGAGTTATTGCTAGGTGGGTCATTAATATGGCGGAATAGCAGTTGGTGTGGGTTAGGAAACTATAAATGTTGAAATTATGCCATTAAGACTCAAATAAATGGGGGAAATGGACTAAAGTACTAACTATTGGTATAGGTAACAAAACCCAATAGCACTTGTGTTTGTTTTCGTTTTTGACTCCCTAATTCATGGACACTAAGACTATGGTTGTCAAAATCGCAAGTCCACAATACGTTTCTATGAGTTTAACATTTTATATGTATTTTTCTAATTAAAAGGAAGCAAACTCATTGATGTGCAGAATTTAGATAAAATAATTAACTTAGGTGTATGATTTAATTAGTTTAGGATTTACTAATTTTGCACAATTTTACTGATTACGAACCTTCCAATATATAGTAAAATTGCAAGTGTGACAACCATGCTAAGATTGGTTTTGACTTAAGATGTTAGGTGTGCTTGTTTATGCTCTCACACCCACTTTAAACAAATAATAATATAGAATTTGTATTAAAGATGATTGTTTCTTATGTTTAGTTACTGTTGAATCGTATGTGTTGTGGATTATATAGAGCTTGAGAATGGTTACTGTTTGCACTTGCTAGGCATAAATTTAGGTAATAAAATACATCGGATATGGAAAATAATGGATAGTATAGATCTAAACTTTATATATCCTTTGGATTTAGAATGTGACAATAAATATGAAAGTTGAAAGGGCATATATATGAATAGAGTAAGTTTCATTGGTGGTACTTAAAAAAAATATTTACAATACAACCTTTTATTTTTCTTATGAGAAGCTAACATTGTAATCCCCCAAATTTTACATAACCTAATTATAATAATTATTAAAAATATAATATAGAATCATAAGAATATAATAAAAAGTAGCAAAAATCACTTCCAATATTTTTTTTCTATTTATAATTGTTAAAGTGTTAACAAATTTGATTATAGTTAGGAAATAAATCTTATATACATTAAAATAATAAAACAATGATTTTCGAATTATCCCTCATATTTTAAAACCCTAAAATAGCCTTAGAAAATTTATAATTATTAATTATTAAAATAAATAATTCTTAAAATAAAATTCAACAATGAGTTGTTAATTCAATAAGTAATCATAATTGATTATGATTTTAATTACAATAAAAGACAATTAATTTTTAAAACCTACTGGTTATAAAAAAACAGTTTAAAGATAAATCATTTGAATTATAAAATACGTGAAAATATAAAAAACTGATCAATATCTAAGAATCTAAATCTTAATTAAATATTTAAATTATACAATATTTTAGTTAGAAAATTTTGAGTCTATAGAGACTAAAATCTTCATTTGTTAAAAATAGATAAGAAACGAATTAGATATCACAAAAACAAAATTTCACTTTTGTTGTCAGATTTTCCATGAAATTACACACTGTTCCTATGATTTTCAACATCTTAGAGATCTTATTTAGTGAAAAAAAAAAAACACCATCAATGGATTGTACTCGAAAAATCCTATGAAAACAACCATTAATTCATCAAAAACGAACTAGAAATGAGTTAGATATTACAAAAACAAATTTTAGTTAAGGCTGTTATGTTTTCACTCGAAAGTTACAGACATGTTTTATAAATTTGAACATCTTACACATTTTTTTTCTTGAAAAAAACACCACAAGTAGAAAATACTCAAAGAGTACTATCATATTGACTATTTATACGTCAAAATGGGATTAAAAACGAAGGAGATATCATAAAAATAAAAACTCATTAAGAGTTGTCACAAACCTACACACATAAGCACTCAGTGAGCACTTAGAGACACGACCCATAGGTGTTCTATGCATGCCCCGTGATCACTCCATGCTTACTCTAGGAGCGTTCCACATCCACTCTATAAGCGCTCTGAAAACATCTCTCAATCAAACACTCAACACATATTGAGAGCACGCCTATGCTTAACAAGTTGAGCGCTCGACAAGGCGCTCCATGAGCACTCCGTATGTGCTTGATATGAGCGCTCCACAACCTCTTCATGATCACCCCATAGCCGCTCCAAAGGCACTCCATGGTTACCCATGTACCAGCCCCCTGAGCACTCAGTTTACACTCTTAAATTTTCTTAACATACTTGATGATATATATACCTATTATATATATGTATACATATCCTTATGAAAAAGTATATGTATAAAACTAGATTTATTCTATTTCTTAAGCCTATTTTATTTATTCTTCATGACACCATACATGTTATGGTCTTAAAAAAATAATAATAAAATTTTAAGTATAATAAACATTTGATATATATATATATATATATCTAAATTCTATGAACCTACGAATATGTTAGAAAGATAAAATAATAATTAAATGATAGAATATAACCTTACAAATAATAGAAATTCCAATGAACATAGACAGATAAATTTGGCAAACAAAGAAATAATAAATAAAAATCTACTATCAAAGGATGTAGAACTTAATTAAAGGACGAGGAAAACACGTTAAATAGAAATATAGATATCAATTAAGATCAAGACAAGTAAAGTGCAAATAAATAATAAGTATAAGTATCAACTACCTTAAGGTAGACAAACTAAAAGACACAATCAAGATCATTACATGAATAACAGTACAATAATGAATATATGTTATCTCATTTCATACGAAAAATAAATCAATTCTTGTACTTCCAGTAGCATATTACAACAATTTAATAAGGACGACAAGTGAATAACTTCGACCTTATCACATTAGTTGTACTTGCAGTCTAGCTGCATTTGGAATAATATATTAAACTAATAAGTATGTGGGATTGGGTATACTGCATGACGCTTGGTGTATGTTTGATTGCCAAAATGTCATAATGTAAGTGATAATCCTATTGTATGATAATGCATGTTGATGTTTGTCTGTGAATTATAGATCACCTTAAATTTGACTGAAAACTGTAGATACCATAAATGAAAATGGACATGTATCGCATAATTTGCATATATTGCATTATAAAGAGTGGTGACCCCACTATGTATTAGTATTTTGGTTCTCTGGTAATACTTAGTTTTTCTAGGTAGAAAGTTGTTAGTTCTGCGCAAGATTACATTTGTTCTATTTTGTTCCATGGGAACTAAACTAGCATCGAAGGAATACCGCTCATGGTATCGACATGAAATGGCTAATACTTAGTGGAGTTTTTTTGTTCCAAGGATAAGAGTGAAATGTTTAAAACTAATTTGTGAGAATATATGGTAACCATTCTTCCTTTATTCTCTTATTCTCCTAGGCACGGTCTATCACTCATCATGGTTTCCTTCCAACACGGATTCTAGGTTATCCAAACTTACACTTGTGCATATGGATGATTGGTACATTGCATACACTTACTAATTAAACTCGTTTGTTATTGCTTGATGTGTGGTCTAGTCAGGTTATCTCACTGAGCCCGTAGTTTCTCACCCTTAACAGTTTTTGTGCAGGAATAATGCTAGCTGGGATTGTGCTAGGAATGTGAGAAGAGTGCTTCTCCATATGGCTTTATCAAAATTAAAGATGTAGGTTATAATGAACTTAGAAAGCGAATTAGATAAATCGTATAGATTTTGTACTTTGTAGACTGAGACCCAATTTTTATTATTTAGTAAGAGATACCGATTTTCTAAGATCTTGGCAGACTAAAGACAATCGGATTCCTTAAGTGAGTTTACATAAAGATGTTATATATAAATATGATAACTATAGGGAGATCCTACTAGGCCCCTATTTTGAGTTGTGACAAATATACTCTTCTCTCTTTTTGATTATCTTTCTCTCTCTTATGTTAAGTTTCTCTTTTATTATAACTTTCTCTCTCTAATTTTTTTCTCCTCTCCTCACTCAACTCTCATCTTTCACTCCACACCCCTCACTTTTCCCTCTCTCTTTGCTATTGCTGCCTATCACTATTTATAATGGTAATGTACTAAAAATTCAATGATCAAAACACTCTCTATCCCTTACCTAACATCTTTAATTTGGATTTTCTTTTATTTAAGAAAACATCATATAATAAAGATTTTGATTTGTTGCGTTAATTCAATAAAAAGTAATTATAAAATTTAAGCATTTAGTAAATTATCAAACTCAAAACTCTTTTTTTTTTTCTAAAATCAAACTAAATTAATGATTTGAGATTCTTTATATCTAGTCATATGCAAATTAAGCAAAAACAATGGAATCCACACTATTGTCAATCATGTAATTTTTGTGTTTTTAATATTTGGGATATCTTTGGGATTTTAAAGTTTACGAAGGGTGTCCTCTTAATATATGCCACTTAACTTTTAAAACCAATGTCTGTTGTTTTCTCTTTTTTTTTCCTTTTATTTTACGTAAATATCATATTTGATACTTGAACTTTATCAATTTGTGTAATTAATTATCTAAAACTTAAAGGTTCAATTTACTACCTGTAAAATTTTCAAATTCATTTATAATACCTAGATGAGATAGTTAATTACAAAAGTACATAAAGTTCATTAAGCTAATTGCAAATTTAACAAGGTTCAACTAGCTAATTGCAAAAATGGGTAAATTTTAAGTTGAAAATTGACAAGATTTAGATAATAAATGTGATAATTACTCTTTTATTTTTACATTTTATTATATTGATGCAGCGAGTCAAGTTTTTTTCCTTATATATATATATATATATATATCACTTTCTTAACAAAAAAAAAATATGGGTCTAGTAAATTCACATCAACTAAATAAATGGTAGTTATCTTCCAACTAAGTAAAAAGATAATCTACGTTTCTATCATGAGGTATATGTACTTTTTTTATATATTATTGAGATATCTTTGTAATATAAAAAATTTACAATGGATGTCTTTGATTTTTGAAATTTGGAGTGTCTTTATAATATTCAAAAGATAACTCATAACTTTAATTATCACTGCTAAATGCTGTTAGAATTGATCTCCTAATAAATTAAAAATTGATCCTTGATGTCAAAATTTCTATAAAAGAAATAATTAACCTAAAAATTGTAATCCTAATGTACAACTTGACAAATAGCTATAGGTTTAATTAATAAACGAAATATTGTAAACTTCAATTTAATAATTAGGCGGTATCCAGCCAAGAAAACTTAAAATTAAAAACATTTGTTTTAAGCCCTAAAATTACAAGATGAACTAAAATGGATTCAAATAGAATAATAACCTAAAATTTTTAAAATAAGCTCGCTTAACACCTTGACTGACACCTTAAACTCTAGCATGGCACATTGAGACCCAATGGTAGAAAAACATGACAAATCTTGGCCACAAAGGCCTAGCTAAGCTAGTTGATTGGCCGAAGACCCCCATTCAATCATCATTGCCTAGGACTAGGGATGTAAGCGGGCGGGTTTTTATAGGATACCCAATCCGTCCAACCCGATAAATACGCTATAGGTTAATACCTTATAGGGTTTGGGATGGGTTTTGGAATAAGCATAAAACTCGTTAGGAAACCCGAACCCGTTAAAATATATAAATATATATTATGCTTAGTCTCAATCTCTGAAATTAACTAGCTATGCTCCATTAATTGCAAAGCTATTTTTTTTTCTTTTTTATTAAATCATTTAGAACAAGTAAAAAATCATAGGATAGTAGACCAGTACTCTATGGTCTCTACTTTCGGTCTTGGTCTTGGCTCACTCTCCTCAAATTCAACTCTCTCATTCCTGTTGTTGCACTGTTTTATTCAATGATTTTCTTCCCATGAAAATAATTAGGATTTTATAAAAGCATTGCATTAGTAATAATAAGCGTTTTTTTCTTAGCCTGTAAAGTGAGAACGGATTGGAAATAGAAAAAGGCGAAAAAAAATTTATAATGATATTTTTAAATATTCTATTGTATAATGATTGTAATTTTATATTAGGTTTCGGGTTCAAATTCGGGTTCGGGTTCCCTATAGGGTTTGTCTAGCGAGTTTTGGGTTCATGGATGAAAACCTTATAGGGTTGGGATGGGTTTTGGAAATCCTATTGAGTATTGGGTTCGGGTTCGGGTTTTAGTATACCCATACCGAACCCGTCTCGGTTGCATTCCTGCCTTGGACCATTAGCTTTAGCCTCCATTCAACTGTTTAAAGCTCCATTTGACTGCCATGGTTGATGGAAGTTATTTAATTCAGTATTCCATTTCATTTTTTTCTTACTAAATTATAGTTAATTTCGTAAGCGCTACAATTAACCTAAACCTAGTTAAATCACAATATAATGCAACTTGTCCATAGTTAATTGAGTAATGTCGTAGTTTATTAATTTTAGGTGTGTTTAGAGAAAAGATAATCAAAAAGAAAAAATTAAAAAAAAAACATTTGAAAACAAGTACGTGATGATCCTATTATGTATATTTTGCTTATCATGCATGATGGGAAATGGATTACCTTTTGTGTTGTTCGTACTTGATATTGAGATGGGGAAGTCATAAGAGGAATGAACACTTTCATCCAAATTCAAGTTGGAGATAACATGTTATAATATAAACGTAATTAAAGTGTTGCACATAGAAATGCTATTATAATTCTTTTATATGTAACTAGCATGTTAAGTGTCAAAGTAGATGCTGCTAAAACATTTACCTCATCAGGAACATATGGCAAAGTTATAACACATCATCCATTATATGCACCAATTTCAATAGCATCGATTTCCACTTTGTAATGTTGTTAAATTTGAACATGTTTATCTTTTATAATGTCATTTTTCTATCAATAACCACACCGAATAGACAGGTTTTAGACTAGGATTCATTGACCTATTCTAGGCAAACTTGGGAATCTAATCCAACTTCAAATTAGGCATCAATGTCACTTCAAAATCGCAGTTGATGTGGGTGAGAAAATTTAGAATGAAACAGTTAATAGGTTTTTGCTATTAAGACTCAATCGTAGATGGAGGAAATGGATTGAAGTATGAATGATTGATATAGGTGATCAAACCCAATATGAGACGTCTTTTTTTTTTTTTGTTTTTGTTTGTTTTTTTAGACTCTTTGATTTGTGGACACTACACTATAATTGGTTTTAATTCAAGATGTTAAGTTTGCTTATTTATACTCTTCCTTTCCTCTTTAAGCAATTAATAATTTAGAATGTTTATCATAGATGATTGTTTCCCATGTTCAAATACTTTTAAAATGTATGTGTTGTGGTATATATAGAGCTCGAGGGTGGTTACAATTTTTACTTAGTAGGCTTATATTAGGTAGTAAAAGGCATTGGATAAAGAAGATACAGGAGAACGTAGTTCTAAAACTTATGCATGTACTTCATAGAGTGTAAAGATAGACAGTATCTAATAAATCTTTATGGTTTAAAACATGACAATAAAAATGAAAGTTAAAGGCGCATACCAATGCGTAAGAGTTTAAATTTTCAGAAGAATATTTGTTGTTCATCAAGTTAATAGCTTGAGTAATTTATGAACACCTACTATTTTTAACGTGTCCAGTTTTCATGTAGTTTAATGTAAACATCCCATGGGGCAAGTTCTGTCCTTCACTCATTGCAACTCACCCACATGGGTTTAAAACCTAAATTGGGTTTCGTCTAATTGGGTTTGAATTGGGAAGGGACTTGGAGGGTTCACCTCCTTTGCGAGATAAAAAAAAAATTCATAAGATATAAATAAATGTAAAATAAAAAGAAATCCAAAAATTTAAAATGTAAATAATATTAAATGTTCATACTATTTTTAAAATAAAAATTACTTTTTATCTATTCATAATGTTATATGCGTTGTCGAGATCAATATAACATATATATACATTTTAAAAACATGACTGTTTGTTTTATAGAGTTCTACTAATAAAACAATTCTATTTATAAACAATGTGAGACTTTTTTCTCTTTTGTAACCTCTTTTAGAGTGTTACTCTGGTTCTATATTATTAATATTTCAATTTAAATGAGATGTACTTGTGTATATATAAATGCAGGGTAAATTACATCAAAAAGCATCAATATTTAGGGGCAAGTTTATTTAAGGCATCAATGTTTTGAGTGGTTTAAAAAATGTATCTATGTTTTAAGGGTAAATTTATTTAAAATATCAACATTTTAAATGGTTAAAAAGATATATTAACATTTGGTAAAGTGAGTCAATTAATGTTTCAATAATTGATCATTAGTAGAAGTTAAAGAGATTTAATTGAAAACTAATTCAAAAGTCGATATCTCAAATGAATGTTGCAAAACGTTAATAACTCATTTGATACATTTTGCTAAATATTGATATCTCTTTTTAATTATTTCAAATACTGATATTTTAAATGAACTTACCCCCGGTAATTTTATATGAAAATTGGTTAAACACTATATTATGCTTAGACCCAATTTTTCCTTTTAACTTTTTTTTTTTAGTTTCAAATAAAAAAACTTTTTTTATTTTATTTGGATAAAAAATTGACAAGTCGATCTTGGTAGGCCAAGTCACAAATTTCTAGCCCAAACTTGATAGGTCTGGATTAGGTCCTGACCTAGCCTGACCCAACCTAAGGATATCTAGTTCAGTAGATCCTTAGCTTTGCTCCATCTCTAACTTCCAAGCGTTTTTCGTTATCTTGCATGATGGGATGGGGCTCCCCTGACTCATGTATATCGACCCTGCCCAAAATTCATAATTCTAGAGTCCATCGATCCCCAGCTCTTACGACGTTGGACAAAGGCCAATAAATTGGATCAGTTATGCATTATTCTTCTCACAAAGCCCAATAAATAGGCTCAAGTGTTGTATTATTCTCCTCTAATTCCAGATTATGATATTTTTCTGTTTTTCCATGAATTGAGTGACTTAAAATACGGTCCAATGAAAATTGAAAATCCCTTAGTAAATATTAATATTATTATAACAATAATAAATGGTGGTAATAATATATGTTTTTTCAACAAACTACTTACATATTAAATAATAATTATTGGTATTTATATACCTTCATTAATTCATGTGGTATATTAATACTAGTAAATCTTTGTTATCTTTATCTTACAAGGTCGTCCACTTTGTATTTTATGCAATCATTTGAAATTTTCACTTTTTTCTTCTTTTTTTCTTTTTATGACAAAGGAAGCAAGAATCACCTATATCTAGAGATCAGTAAGGGCCTGTTTTAACTAATGAACCGGTTCGAACTAGTACTAATGAGCCATGCCTGTTGGCTCAAACTGTTCATACAGTTCATGGTCCACCAAATGAACTGTTGGGTTGGTGGGTTGCTAGCGAGTCAATGTACATAACCCGCCCAACCCGGCGGTTCAGGCGAAAAAGAAAAAAAAAAACAAAAATTTGAATTTGAATTTTATACATAAATGAAAAAAAAAATTCCCACTACTGTGTGATTAATTTTTCAAGCATATTTTACAATGATTATAATAAGGTAAAAGTATTCTATATATCATTATTTTTATCTCCAATGATTAGAAAAAAAAAACGTTTGAAATCCATATAATATTATGTTAAAATAGCTATAATAACTACATCATAAGGCCTCATTGTATGAACGTATATAAATATGTGTATACAAATATGTAATTCTTTTCATGATTTTTGCAAAATAAAAATGAATTTGCTATGCTATTATTAGTGCAACAATAATGAATGGAGCTTGGATGATCACATGTCCTCATGAATTAATATGAAGAATATTTTATGCATCTATTATTGTATGCCTTGTTACTTTCACATTAATATGATATTGGAACAAGTTTGGTATTTTAAATTCTCCATATATATATTGTATGGTGATGTAATGCTTAGTTTTATTTAAAGTTTCAAGTTCGTATAATTTTGTTATAAAATTATTACCGTAGTGATGAGATGCATTATTCAATGTGGAGTTGCAATGACGATTTTATGTGGACCGTAAAGCTTGTATAATTTAATATAATTTTTAGTTTCACACTTTTAAAAAAATTATTTGTTTATTTTTTTTATTTTTTTCAAATTGAATTTTTTTTAAATATTTGCCAGTTCAATGAGCCATGGATCGGCCTTGAGCCGATGGTTAGGCCCGAACCGAACTGACCCTAACATTGAAAAGCCGGTACTGGGTTGTGTGAACCCAACCTATGAACCGGTAGTTTAAGGCCAATCCGAACCGTTGCCTTTGTCTACCTGTATCTACCTAAAAGATTCTTTTAAGATAAATGAATATATATATATATATATATATATATATATCCTTGACTAGGTGACTCTACTATATCATAAAGTAACTTCTACACTTCTGGTCTACTTAATTATCTAACAATTAAAATAAATTTAATAAATAAAATATTAAGTATTGAGTGGTGTGATTATGGTTATATATGAATATGAATGCTAAATAAATAATATAACCGATCTCATTAAAAAAATGATGGACCATAAAATTTTCCTACACTAAAATAGTAGATAAAAAAAATTTCAAAAACTTTAATCTTAAAGGTATTAAGGTAGTTGTTATATTTGATACTTAAACTTCGTTTATATTTACAATCAACTTCTTGAAATTTAAAAGTATCATCAAAACTTTTTTTTTTAGCAATTAACTCCCAAATTTTGCCAATTTTTATAATTTGCTACTTGAATTTTTTCAGTTTTTTAATTAATTATTTCATTTAGATACCATAAATGAACTCGAAAAAGTTTGTAAATAGTAAATTTTGCCAAACTTTATAATAAATTACTTGAGTTTTACCCATTTTTGCAATTATCCATTTCATCTAGGTACTATAAATATATTTGAAAAAGTTTATGGGTAGTTTATTGACATTTTTAAACTTATGATAGTTAATTGTACATATTTGTAAAGTTTAGATACCATATTAAGATTTATCCAAATCATTTATTATTGAATATTGAAAAGGCTTACTAATAGATGTATATTATATCTGCATATTACAATAAGGTTTTCGATTATTGTGGATAAAGGTGTGATTGAAAAGAAAAAAGATAAGAAAGGAAAAAACTGAAGGTGTGAATGGATATAATTATATTCTTATATAACTATAGCATAATAGAAAGAAACTTTCTCAATCTAAGATAAATCATTATCCTTTCCTAGTTATCTTTTTCTTCCTCCACACAGAAAAAACTCGGCTTAAGTTGCGTACTTGTGACCTAATTTTAAGACATAACTAGATAAACCGATCATATTCGTATTGTTACCACAATAGGACAAGAGAACTACCTAAATACAACAAAATTGACACATACCAAAATGAAATAAAGTTCTCACATTTAGACAAATATAGCACAATATGATAAAGCTACTACTCACAACAATCGGAGACACTACAAGAATATGAAAAATGTACCATAATCTGACACTTCTACTACATACTAAAATCAGATAAAAAACCACAATTCGACAAAATTATCATCAAAAAAATATGATGTAAAATTAACTACTATAATATGACTATTTTACAGCAATATATCAATTTTACAACATACTAGACTAAGACAAAATTACCATAATTTGACAAGCTTACCACCTGGAAAATATGATATGAAATCAACTTACCAGAATATGAACATTCTACCACAATAACAATTATACGAGATACCAACATTAGACATTATTACCATAATTCGACAAACTTACCACATAGAAAATATGATGTAAAATTAAACTACATAATACAACTATTCTACCATAATAAAACAATTCTATAACATACTAGATTAAGACAGAAATTACCGGAATTTAACAAACTTATTACCTAGAAAATATGATGTAAAAGTAACATACCAAAATATGACTATTTCACAACACTACCAGAATCACATAATATTACCAAGTAAGACGAAGTTATCATCTTGAAAATATGATGTAAAATTAACCAAATATAATACAACTATTCTAACATAATATAACAATTCCACGACATACTAGATTAATATAATATTATCATAATCCGACAAACTTACAATATATAAAATATGATATAACATTAACTTACCAGAATACGATCATTTTAACTTAGTACAAACGAAATACCATATTAAGACAAAATTAACATAATTCGACAAACTTAACACTAGAAAATATGATGTAAAATAAATCTAACAGCTATAATTTAATTGTGTCGATCCAATACTCTGGACTCGCGTCCTAAAATTGGAAGATAACCAGACAACTTGAGCCAAGACAATCCCTATCCCACACACTCTGTAGTACCAAACCCCTATATTGTTGTCTGTTTCCTCTGGCACGTCATGACCTTATTCCTTGTCCCCTTCCTCCAAGAGACCAGAACTGAATTTTCCATCTTTTTTTCCTTCTTCTTTGACTTCCATTTCCATCTTCTTATGCCTAGCTTCGTCCTCAGCTTTCAATTTAGCTTCAGCTTTTGCAACTCGAAGAGCATGAATCAAACTTTTGAGACAACGATCAACATCCTTAGAATAATCCTTAGGCATCAAATGCTCGGCTACATCAGCAGGAGTTATATCCGTTTCCTCCAACAATGCCCCGACTGTACCAAACAAAGGATGAGATTCAACCCCTAAATAGTTCCTTGCAAGTATCTTGAATGCTTCGAGTCGACAATACGACAATTCGATATGTTTATCCATCCTTCCTTTTCGAATCAAAGCAGGGTCTAGTTTCTCCACATGATTGGTAGTGAAAACAATGAGTCTTTCCCCTCTACAAGCTGACCATAACCCATCAATGAAATTCAATAATCCTGAAAGAGTGACTCCACTTGTCTTGCTTTCCCTATCATCCTTAGCAAGCTTCTTCTTGCGATCTTTCTCTTTCTCTTCATCGTTTTCCTCTCTCTCTTTCGGCTTCCTTTGTCCTGTCAGGTCCAATGAACAATCAATGTCCTCAATCACAATCAGAGACTTGCTCGTTGTCTCGATAAGTAGCTTCCTCAGTTCAGTATTATCCTTAACCGCCGTCAGCTCCAGATCATAAATGTCATATTTTAGAAAATTTGCAATCGCAGCGATCATAGTCGATTTCCCGGTACCTGGAGGGCCATAAAGCAGGTACCCTCTTTTCCAGGCCCTGCCAATTCTTGTATAGAATTCCTCAGCATTGCTAAAAGTGACCAAATCATCCATAATATCTTTCTTATACCTCGGATCCATTGCTATTGTGTTGAATGTTGCAGGATGCTCAAAAACCACATGGCTCCAATAATAATGAGAATTGGTATAAAGCTTCCTCTGCCTATTCCTAACATTAATTGCTTTCCCTTCTTTCATGACATGGTTGATGTATTTTCCTAGGATCAATTCCCTGTGTTTCTTATGAAAAGTGAGCTTGTAAAACCCCTTCTCATCCGTTACTGGAGTGAACGAAAACCCTTGGTTTTTCCATTCTTTCGTCCCTGAAAGCCACCATATCTTCACACCTTGGAATTCATCAGTAACTTCCTCATAATCATCCATGCTTAGGACAAGAGACTGGTTGTTTTTAACCATGTCTGCTTTGAGCCTCTTAGCTTGGGTTGATGAAGTGGTTGAAAGGTAGTTTTCTATAGCAATATAGGCTTCACTGCGCATGAGACGCTCTCCTGTCAACTCATTGAAAGTGAGCTGAATGTAAGGATAGAAGAAAGTGAATATCCTTTGAGTGTATTTTTCAACATGGGATCGAAGGCGTTGAGGAATAAATTGCTGGAAAATTGCCCATATGAACATCAAACTGGCAATTGCTGAGCCTAGGTGAGAAAACCAGGGATAGGACATGTTCCCGGGATTCATCATGCTCGTGTTTTGGTTTGTAGGAAAGGTTTTGCGTATGGAAACTTTGAATGTGCTAAGGCGTATATGTAATGAAAACTTCCCTGCTAATTCAAGGGTGATGGGATGTTCAGGCTTTCCTGGAAGAAGCAGGGTCGGCGAAGTGACTAGGTTTGTATGTATACGGAAATAAGTCCTATAGGCATATTGGTCAAGCAAAATTGTACGGTCTCCTTTAAATTTCATTTGAATTTGGATAACGCGTCCGCCCCAAAAAAATTTAAATAAGTGCAATAATGTTATATGTTTATGGAATTATTGTGCATAAATAGTAATAAAATTTTTAATATATATACTAAAAAATAATTTTTATAACTATCATCATCTGTAATTTGTATATATTTATATATTAAAATTAAATTGGTATTTACAAATAATTAGCCTTAGTAATTACTTATACGGGGTGGTAATATGCTACATAAGAAAAAAACCCAAAATACAACACAAGTCAAGGAATGAAAACATAACTACGACACTAATAAATATAATTATCTTATAATTTAAATATTTATAATCTATAATCAATTATGTACTTTTGATATTTAAATACAATATAAAGATATAAACTCGATTGATTTTAAAAAAATATTTACTGTTTTATAGATGTTCTTCTTATTCTGTCTCGATCAGGAAAAACTTGAAATATGTCTATAAATTTAAAAAATAAAAATATTTTGAAAAAAAATTATTATTATTATTTTACAGATACATCATAATTATATATCTTCTGAAAAGAGTGGAAACAGCATCTTCCGACAGCGATATCTATCGGGTACATATCCAAAGATTTCTTGTCCAGTAAAATTGTTAGGTTAAGTGAGAAGATGATATGGCTAGTGACGTATGAGTTTCTTTTCTTGTCATTATGTGTCGACATGTACAGTATACTAAACGGACTGCGTCAGTGTTTAATATAATATGTATTTTAATTGTTAGACCAATAATAACCTTTGGGGCTGCAAACAGTTAAACTAAACCAAAATTTTAAATATTTAAATCCTACCCATTTAAAATTTAGTAAATTCGAATTCGAATTGAACTTTTTATCGAGCCTAAAATTAAGATACGAGCTGGATTAATTAATTAAACAAGTCTAAGTTAAGCTTGAGCTCGACTCATTTATGAAACGAGCTCAAATGGAAGCTAAGTTTTTATTAAATCTAAAATTTAAGTTTGAGCTTGACTTATTTAGATAATTTTTTAAACTTAAAATATAATATATATACATATAATTATTAAATAAAAATTAGTTTTTATTATTTTTATTATGTAGTTATAGACAATGTATCATGTCTAAAAAATTCATAAATCTGCGAATGAACTTATTAATAACTACAAGGTTGTTCATAAGCTGGTTAGCGAGCCTAAATTAAAGTTGATACTTGACTCGCTTAGATAAATAAGTTTTACTTGGACTCGAGCTCGGTCCGTTTACTAATCGAGCTCGAATCGAGTCAAGCCTAACGCGAGCCGAGCTTGAGTAACTTGCGAATAGATCGACTCATTTGTAGCCTTATTAACATTGAGATGTTAATGCTCGGGATGAACAACTCCAACTTGGGGTCCCAATCCAATAAGCTTTTGTTTCTAAAAAAATTGGGTTTTCTAGTAAGGACTGATTTGTTTTTTGTGATTTCTTATTTTTTAGCTCCCAAATATAACATAAATAAATGTGAAGAACTTTTTTTTTCCTTTTTAATTTCAGATAAAATTGAAAGCTAGTTTCTTAAAATGTTTACATGACATTTAAGAACTATAAATGAGATCCTTAAAAATAAAAATGGCCTTAAATAGATAGAATGGTTACTTTTATTATGAGACCGTAAAATAAGAGTTTTTTTTATACTTCTTTTTTCTTTCTCTCCAATATTTTCAAACATCACTGGATATTTTTTCTTTTTCCTTTTTTTTTTCTCTAGGATCTTAAAAGCGCTTATCTAACTATTAGTTCTATATGAGTCGACTTATTTGCAAGCTACTGAATTGGTTTTAAACTAACTTATTAAAAAATCAGTCAAACTTCAAGGAAACTCGTTTATCTAAAAACCAAAGTCAAACTCCACTTTAAGGCTACAAACTAAGCTCTAACCAAGTTCATTGAGACTCGTGAACATGCTTATTAATAGGTTCATGAGTAAACTTGTTAGCAAGCTCGCTAAAAGCTTGTGGATGGACTCAATAGTAGGCTTGTAAGTTTTGCATTTATATATTATATTTAGTTATTTGATTAAAACGAAGAATTGATTTTTATTCAATATATCTATGTATATTTTGCTGCTTTTATTTATTATTTTTAGATTTGAAAACGAATAAAAATTTGGAATATTTAAATGGATATCAACCAATCTTGAGTTGGAAATAAAACTTGCATACTTAGATAGGCAAGCTCAACTTTGTAGACTTGATAAAAAGCTAGGCAAAATAACTTGGCTCATGTTTAATCCGTAGCTAAACTCAAACTAAAAAAACTTGTTTATCTAAATGAGTTGAGCCAAGCTTCAAAAAGCTGAGCTCAACTTAAGTCTTGAAAAGCATAACTTGGCTCAAGTCGAGTCATTTGCAACCCTAATTAAGATGCAAAATTTAAATTTGATATCATACATACTATTAATACAATTCAATTATGCTGTTAAAAAAAGTACGAAAGAGTACACTCTCCATCAGATTAACAAAAACAAAATTGATAAATATAAAAAAAACTATTAACATTTAAGTTAAGTCAAATTAAATATTTACGTTTTAATTGATTTAAAAAAGTAATTAACATTTCACAAAATAAAATAATTAATATTTTATAAAGAGAGTTGAACTCACATTCCATAAAATTTATTTAAAATATTAACATTTTGATAATTTTTTATTAATTTAACTATTCGGATATCTGTCGAGACATTTCGTTACTACTCATATTTTATAAATATAGGTTTATGAATGTTGGAATCAAATTTTATTGATTCTGTGGTACCTTGAAGTCAACATAGAACTGTATTCTATAATATATTTTTAAATGCAAATAATCCTCCTAAAATATATATGCTATTATATTATCAATTTCATGACTGATACTTTAAAATTGTTCAATCTTTTACCATGGTGTTGCTCTTTGTTTTAAGCCATTTATATATTTATTACGTTTTTCTTTTTTTCTTTTTTGGAAACTTTATTTAGTAGTAAAAATATATTATTATTTGTTATTTGTTATTAGTGTTTGGTAATTTTAGAAAATAACCCAAAGTATCATGAAACTTATATATTCTTTTTACCTTAAAGTATAGGTTTTAGGATGAATGTGAAATATAAGCTAAATTTTGTACATATACATTATATCGTATGGATCCATGCTAAAAAATTATATTTAAAATCTATTTGAGTCGAATGGAATATGTAGAACACAGAATACAATAAGTTTATCACTTGCCTTGTTAATTATGATATTTGAGTCAGATTCTATAAATGTATGCTTAATACATATCTCTTGATACTATTATCCTCATACATTGTATTCTATGGGTTTATTTTTCATCTATATATATATTATATATATATATCTTATCTATATCAAGTATATTTAACCAGTTTATAAGTAAAAATTTTTATTTTTTATTTGTACATTTTTTTGATAAATAATTTATCTAAAAATATTTGCATGTTCTAAACAAACCAAGCCATACTCCTCGTAGTTCAAAAATAAAACTGTTCATACATACGAGATGCTTGGTATGTCCTAATAATCAATAATTATTCCTAAATGGGGAATTGACTCATCAACAGAATAACACACATAGGCAATTCGTTTTTATTTTATTTATTTCTTTTATTTATTTATTTATTTTTTTTTGTGTAAGAACGAAAATCGTAAATTTCATTGAAAGTTCCAACGAATGTCATTGATTGAAAATTTGAAATTAGATAAATTTGGTAAGCAAGGATACAGATTATAAATCAAAGGCCCATTAAAGCTTTACAGGGCCGCGACCCAATAACATAAACCCATTAGACAGATCACACTTATGGGTTGCAATTGTAGCTTCGAATATCAATCGCCAAAACGTTATCCAATGGCGGGTAATGGTAATGAAAAAGAAAAATTACAAAAGTCAGAAGTTCTGAAAATATATATATATATATATATATAAATATATATATCGTTGTAGATCGAGAGCCAAGACATAATTTTAATATAATACTTTAAAAACGTGTCTTAATTAACTGAAGTCGTGTCTTAAAAAATAATTTTAATATAGTCGAATAGAATATTATAAAAATAATAATACAAATGAGTTTATGGTGTAGACTCTAGAGGTTAAAAGCTTTGTATTAAGCAATTACCCTAGATTTGAAAAGACACGATTTCAAATATAAATTTAAGTACTCTATACAGTTAGAAATTTTTTTATACAAGTTCTAATTTTTTAAATTATATTTTTTGCTTTTCTTAGCTAACCCGTCCTGTCGTCTGGGACATTTCACCACTTACCTAATTGAAAATTCCAAATGTCAGTTTTCAAATTGACGAAGCCTTTGTAAGATTATTTATGTTGCGATCAGGTTGTCATTGCCTCGTATTCTCATTGTGTATTTTATTGTATTATAATCAATTTGTATTTTATTTTATTATTTTTAAATAAATTTTTGTAAAAATTAGATAAGAATAAAGAAATAATAATTTTATTTATAAATATATCAAATAAATATAATATAAATTACAGATGTAAACATGATATAAATGTAATAAGTTATAAATCGGATAATCCAGACTGACTCATCAGGTGTAACGTCAGCACTATATGTTGCGTTTGAAGTGACGGGGTGTTATTTATTGCGAATCATACGTTTGCCTGTCAAATAAAGTCGAGACAAGGCTCTTGTTGTAATGGCTCTACTTCCTTATATCGTGTTTACCATACAAGAAAAAACACAAAATAGAATCTCGATTTTAGATCTCATTTTATTTTTTATATTTGAATTTTTTAAGTTAGAATTGTAATTTTTAAAAATTTATAATTTCAGCTTTGAAAGAATTTGATTTTGTTCTTAAAAATACGGAATTACAATTTCATTCTTTCTTCATAAATGATTAGTATTAATTTTTCTCTTACTTATTTATTATTTACATTAAATATTAAGAATTTTTTTTTAAAAATAACATATCAATTTTATTCTATTATGTTATGCATCCAAACAAATGAATGAATTTATGATTGCAACTTCTATTTGTTCCATTCCTTTAGTCCCATTTAAATCCATTTCATTTCGGCTTGTATACTAAATGTGACATTAGTACTTTCTACCTCTTATCTTGTTTTCTAACTTTAATTCATTTTCATCCACTTGAAATTGAGATTTGAAGTTGGAATTTGAGAAATAAATAAGGGATGAAGAGAAAAAGAAATGGAAGGTTACAACCAAGAAAAAAAAAAAATGTGGCAGGTAGAGAATGAAAAGGTAAAAGGTAAAGATAAGAATTTTAGGATAAAGGTATTAGGTTTAAATCTTTTATATAACTATCTTTAATTCATAAAGTGTTCAGGAAATAGTTTGAGAATATATATTAGAAATGAATAAATTTAGTTTTGGAAGTTGGTTTTATATCAAATTGATATTTAACTTGAGCTTAGGCTCAAGAATTGATATTTTTAGATATGCAAATGATTTCAAAATTGATAAGGATTAAGGATATGAAATTTTTGGACTAAAACATAAGGATTTATGAACCCACTAAACATTTAAATAGCATGTTTAGGCGTTTAGGGATGGGAAATCTTAAAATTCAATTTAATCTATTACTAATTTAATCATGTCAACTAATTTAATTACATCTTATAATTTTCTTGGTTTATTTAATCTATGTAATTTCAATTTCTAACTTAGATTAGGATTTAAGGTATTTCCTATTAAATGCATTGTTGAGAGGAATACAGCAAATAAATACATTTCAAAAAGATGACTGTTTGTTTTATATAAAGTTCTATCAATAGAACAATTTCATTTGTAAACAATGCGAGACTTCTTTCTCCCTTGTAACCTTTTTCGGAGTGTTACTCTAGTTTTACATCGCTAATATTTTGATCCAAATGGGATATTCTTCTGTATATATAAATGCAAGGTAAATAACATCAAAATGTATCAATTTGGACCAATTTCATTTAATATATCAACATTTTAAGTAGTTAAAAAGAAGTATTAACGTTTGAGGGTAATTTCATTTAAGGGATCAACATTTAAATAGTTAAAAAAAGGTATTAATATTTCGTAAAGTGAGTCAAATAAGGTATCAATAATTGATCATTAACAGAAAATTAAAGAGATTTAACTAAAAACCAATCCAAACGTCAATATCTCAAATGAATTTTACAAAACGCTGATAACTCATTCGATTTACTTTGTCAAACGTTGATATCTCTTTTTAATTACACCTTAAATGAACTTACCTTCAAACTTTGATACATTTTAGTGTAATTTACCTGATA
Source organism: Combretum micranthum (assembly GCA_024138025.1). Taxonomy (NCBI): domain Eukaryota; kingdom Viridiplantae; phylum Streptophyta; class Magnoliopsida; order Myrtales; family Combretaceae; genus Combretum; species Combretum micranthum. Next base: position 997,392 of record JAMXBD010000001.1, read on the forward strand.
AATGCACATCCTCGACATTTTTATATGAAAATTGGTTAAAGACTAATATGCTTAGACCCAATTTGGCTTTAACTTTAATTTTTTAAAATTTTAAATGAAAAGGAAAAACCTTTTCTTATAAATTTTATTTGGAAAAAAAATAGACAGGTGGATCTCGGGGTAGAGACGAATCCAAGTCTCAAATTTTTGTCTCACACCCAGCACGTCCGGATTGGGTTATGACCCGACAGGCCCTGAGGATATCCAATTCAATGGATCCTTTGCTTTAGCTCCAACTCTAACTTCTAAGCCTTTTTCTTTATCTAGCATGATGGAGCTCCCTCGACTCATGTTAGATATTTATATATATCATTTTAATATAAATACAGATAAAAAACAGATTAATCAATAGATTTATTATCTACTATCTAAAAATATAAGATTTTTTATATAAGATTCCGTTTGTCATTCTGCGACGATAGTTTGAGACTTCAGCTTTACTTATTTAATGGTATTACTCTGGATAAACCCAGAAAGGAAGCAAGGGGGGAAGCCAAAGGAAACGGATGGGAGGCATATGCAACTTACTTAGCAGATACACACACACATATATGTATGTATGTATGTATTAACAGATTGGACTTCTTTCACAGGAAATTAGATTGATTATGGGCCATGACCATGTTACGTTTACTTAGTTAGTATATAATTAAATACCAGTAAAATATATATATATATATAATATGTTTAAACCTCACAAATATAATTGTTTTGAAAAATAATAATACCTTGTGGCATAAAATATATAATATATATATATAATCATTTCCTTCCCCCCCAAATCCCCCCTTTTTTTTTTCCAAATGTTAATTTGTGATTTGGTCGGTGTTCACACCTAATCTAACAAAATTTCTACCGAAAAAGAAAAATAGAAACTAACCAAACAATACACCTTTTGGTCAAGAAAAACCTAACAAAACACACACCAAAATTCACAATTCTAGAGTCCATGGATACCCAGCTCTCACGACGTTGGACAAAGCCCAATAAATTGGATCGGGTATGTATTATTCTCCTTACAAAGCCTAACAAATTGGCTCAGGTGATGTATTATTCTTCTCTAATTCCAGATTATGTTCTTTTCCTGCTTTTCCATGGATCGAGTAACATAAAATAGGATACAATGAAAATTGAAAAACCCATGTATTTGAATGAATAGTAGAGAAATACTATTATTATTATAACATTAATAAATGATGATAATAATAAATAGTTTTTAATACACGACTCATATATTAAATATTATTCGTACTTATACATCGTTTATTAATTCATGTGGCGTATTTTTTTTCCCAACATGTGGCATATTAATGCATGTAAATATTTATACCTTTCTATTTGTGTTATCTTTATCATACAAGGCCGTCCACTTTGGATTATATTCAATAATTTGAAATTTTCTTCTTTCTTTTTATGATGAAGGAAGCAAGGATCACATATAACTACCTAAAGGAATCTTTTAAGATAATATATATATACATATATATATATATATATTCTTGACTAGGTTACTATTATATACACTAAAGGAGCTTCTATCTTCTTGATCTACTTAACCATTAAAATAAATATAATAAATAAAATATTAAGTATCGAGTGTGTGATCATAATTGTATACGAATATGAACAGATGAATAATTGATATGACTGATCTTATTAAAAAAATGATGGATCATAAAATTTTCTTACACTAAAATAATAGATAAAATAAAAATTTGAAAACCTTTAATGTTAAAATTATTTAAGATCATTGTCATATTTGATAGTTAAACTTTAATTATATTTACAATTAACTTGTTAACATTTAGAAATATTAATTTGGTACCAAAACATTTTTTAATGTTAATTTTTTTATGATTTGCTAGTTGAATTTTTCTATTTTTAATTAATTATTTCATTTATATACTATAAATGAAGTTGAAAAGCCTGTAAGTAGTAAATTTTGCCAAATTTTATAATAAATACTTAAATTTTACCTATTTTTGTAATCACCCATCTCATCTAGTCTAGGTATTATAAATGAATTCTTACTACAAGAAAATTAGGCTTGAGACAAAAATTCTGTCTCTAAATGAAAATTTTTGTCGCAAAAACCATCGTCGCAGATTTTATTTGTAAAATTATAACTACATTTTCAAATTTCCGTCGCATATTTTCTGTCTCTAAAGGCCTATTTTCTTGTAGTGTCTAAAATTTGTAAATATTTTGTTAACATTTTAAAATTTTTGATAATTAATTATACAAATTCATAAAGTTCAAATAAGATATATGAAATTTACCTAAATTATTCATTATTGAATATTAAAAAGGCTTATTAATAGTTATATGTCATTTGGCATATTACTATAAGGTTTTCGATTATTATGCATAGAGGTGTGATTAAAAAGGAAAAAAAAAAAAGCTGAAGATGTGAATGAAAATAATTATATTCTTATATAACTTTAGTAAAGAAACCTTCTCAATCTATAATTATACAAAAGTTCTATTAAAATTAAGATAATATCCTAAAAGGGAAGAAAAAAATAATCTTGAGAGATAGAGAGAGAGAGGTAGATGAATGAATTACACTTGAATCAAATAATACCTAAAACAAAATAAATCATCTGACACATAATGATTTATGCACAAATCGCTGTAAAAACAAAAAAAAGCAACTTGACATAAGAATTTCCGGGAGATGGATGGTACAATATTTGCTATTCTATAATAAATCCTTATCCTTTCATAGTTATCCTATTCCAGATTCTTCTTTAGTACCAAACGCCTATATTGTCGTCTGTTTCGTTTGGTATGTCATGACCTTATTCCTTGTCCCCTTCCTGCAAGAGACCAGAACTCAATTTTCCATCTTCTTTTCCTCGCTCTTTGACTTCCATTTCCTTCTTCTTCTGCCTAGCTTCTTCCTCAGCTTTCGGGTCTGTTTGTTTTGGCTTTTTTTCGGCAGATACAGATACTTTTCAAACTTTTTTCTAACAAATTATTTATCAAGAAATAGATATAGATAAAAAAAAGTTGACAGTTCTCATCAAAAGATCAAATAGAACAAATATAGATAAAATTTAGATACAAATCGAATATATTTTGCACATATCATTTTAAAAAAGATACAGATACAGATGAAAAACAGACAATCCAAACAGACAATTCAGCTTCAGCTTTCGCAACTCGAAGAGCATGAATCAAACTTTTGAGACAACCATCAACATCTTTAGAATCATCCTTAGGCATCAAATGCTCGGCTACATCAGCAGGAGTTATATTCCGTTTTCCAATAACACCCAATTGCACCAAACAAAGGATGCAATTCGACCCCTAAATAGTTCCTTGCAAGAATCTTGAATGCTTCAAATCGACAATACGACAATTCAATATGTTTATCCATCCTTCCTTTTCGTATCAATGCAGGGTCTAGTTTCTCCACATGATTGGTGGTGAAAACAATCAGTCTTTCCCCTCCACAAGCTGACCATAACCCATCAATGAAATTCAATAATCCTGAGAGAGTGACTTTACTAGTCTTGCTTTCCCTATCATCCTTAGCAAACCGTTTCCTAGGATCTCTCTCTTTTTCTTCCTCTTCCTCATGTTCCTCCTTCTCTTTCGGCTTTCTTTGTGCTGTCAGATCCAATGAACAATCAATGTCCTCAATCACAATTACGGACTTGCTCGTTGTCTCGATAAGCAGCTTCCTCAATTCAGTATTATCCTTAACCGCAGTCAGCTCCAGATCATAAACGTCATATCCTAGTAAATTCGCCATCGCAGCAATCATAGTCGATTTCCCGGTCCCTGGAGGGCCGTAAAGCAAGTACCCTCTTTTCCAGGCCCTGCCAATTCTTGCATAGAAATCCTCAGCCTTGCTAAAAGTGACCAAATCATCCATGATCTCTTTCTTCTTCTTCGGATCCATTGCTATTGTGTTGAACGTTGCAGGATGCTCAAAAACCACATGGCTCCAACGAGAACCAGCATTGGTATAAAGCTTCCTCTGCCTCTTCCTAACGTTAATTGCTTTCCCTTCTTTCATGACATGGTTGATGTATTTTCCTAGAATCAATTCCCTATGCTTCTTATGAAAAGTGAGCTTGTAAAACCTCTTCTCATCGGTAACAGGAGTGAACGAAAACCTTGATTTTTCCACGTGTTCTTCCCTGAAAACCACCATATCTTCACACCTTGGAATTCGTCTTCAACTTCTTCATAATCATCCATGCTTACGACAAGAGACTCGTTGTTTTTAACCATGTCTGCTTTGAGCCTCCTAGCTTGGGTTGATGAAGTCGTTGAGAGGTAGTTTTCTATAGCGTTATAGGCTTCGCTGCGCATAAGGCGCTCACCCGTGAACTCATTGAAAGTGAGCTGAATGTAAGGATAGAAGAAAGTGAATATCCTCCGAGTGTATTTTTCAACATGGGATCGAATTTGATGAGGAAAATATTGTTGGAAAATTGCCCATATGAACATTAAACTGGCAATTGCTGAGCCTAGGTGAGAGAACCAGGGATAGGACATGTTCCTTGGATTCATCGTTTCCATGTTATAGCTTGTGGTGAAAGTTTTGTGTTGTGGAAACGTTGGATGTGTCCACATGTATTTATAGTTTGTATGCAAAGAAAACTTCGTTGCTAGTGAAATTACGATGGGATGTTCAGATTTTCTTGGAAGAATCAGAGGGTCGGTGAAGTAACAAGGTTTTGTATGTATACGGAAATTAAGTGACATAGGCTTAGGGGTTAAGCAAAATTGTACGATCTCCTTTATTTATTTATATATGTGTATTTTTTTATTTCGATTTGGATAGCGTGTCGACTAAAAAAAATTTAAATAGGTGCAATTACCATTTATAATATATACACTAAAAAATATATTTTATCACAATTACCATTTATAATTTGTATATATTATATATTAAAATTATATCACTATTTACAAATAACTAGCCTTGGCAGTTACTGATACGAAAAGATAATACGGGACACGGTATAATTATGAAGAGAAAACCCAAGATACAATATAAGATAATAGGAATGAAAAAATAACTACCACAAGAATAGATGTGATTGTCTTATAATTTTTTTTATTTATTTTCAACACGGTCATATAAGGTCTAATACCATAACATGAAGAATTAAACTCGATACCTCAATAATAAAGATTTGAATCGAATGTCACTAGACTACAAAATTATTGATGATTGCAATGGTTGTGCTATGGGTGTATTGGAGAGGCTTATATGCATGTAAAAAGGGTTGAGCCAAACCTATGTGGGACAATCCTTCACGCCATGCGTAGCAGTGGTCCCCAAAAGGCTCGCGAAGTGGTAACGCTGGGGAAGCCCACATGACTTACACCCAACCCTTTTTACATGCATATAAGCCTCTCCAATACACCCATTTGTGCTATGGATGTATTGGAGAGGCTTATATGCATGTAAAAAGGGTTGGGTGTAAGTCATGTTGGCTTCCCCAGCGTTACCACTTTACAGTAGCATCGCCCTCATCTGTGGGCCCGGAGTCCTTACCGGGAAGACTCTCTCGCGCACAGCCTTTTGGGGACCACTGCTACGCATGGCGTGAAGGATTGTCCCACATGAGTTTGGCTCAACTCTTTTTACATGCATATAAGGCTCTTCAATACACTCATAGCACAACCATTACAATGATTGTTTTATAATTTAATTCTTCATAATCTATGGTCAATTTTAAGTATTTTTAACATTTAAAATATAATATGAAGATACAGACCCGATCGGTTTACACGAATTACCAGCTCAACATATATGCAGCACGTATCCAAACCTTTGTTGTCCAGTATCATCGTTAGTTTAAATGAGAGGATGACATGGCTACTGGCTAGGGACGCGTGGGTTTCTTGCCATCATGTGTTCACATGTATTCAAAGATTCTGGTACTAAACGGACCGTGTCAGCCTTCATGTCAGGGCGTTAACTTTTTCATTCCCAACTGCAATCCGTGGAGTGCAAGTTTCTTCGGTTCCATTCCTCGGACCATTTGGTTTTAAATGTTACACCAACATTAACGTCAGGATGCGAATCTCCACGATGAACAACTCCAATTGGGGTCACTGTGCCAAAAAAAAAAAAAAAAACAAAAAAGATTACCCTTTATTAAAGATGTATCATATGAAATACCATATTATAATAGTTAGTATATTTTTTCATATGATAGACCTTCAATGGAAGATTCATCTTATATAATAATCTTATGTTTCTTAAAAATTTAGATCATCTAATAAAGGACTTATAAAAGTATTGCAAGTAAACTTTTTCTTTTTATTATTTATACTTTGGGGATTTGTTTTGTGTAATTTGTCAGTTTATAGCTCCTAAATATAACATAACAAAATGTGAAAAACTTTTTTTTTTTTTTAAATTTTAGGCATAAAATTAAAGCTTCTGAAAAGAACAAATTTGTTAAGATATTGATATGATATTTAAGGACTATAAATACAATCCTTAAAAATAAAGATGATCTTAGATAGATAGAGTGGTTACTCTTATTTATGGAGCTGTATAATAACATCTAAAGGAAGTTTTTTGAGATCTCTTTTTTGTTTCTCCAATATTTTCATACATTATTAGATATTTTTTTCTTTTCGCTTTTGTTTTCTAGGATCTTAGAAGCCCTTGTATAACGATTAGTTTTGCAAATGAGTTGAGTTACTCATAAGTTACTTGAGCTTGGTTAAACTTGAGTTCAATTAGTAAATGAGCCTAAGTCAAACTTCTAGTGAAACTCATTTATCTAAATGAACCAATTTCGAACTCCGATTTAAGGTCGCAAGCCGGTTTATGAATAAGTTTATTGAGGCTTGTGAACAATTTTTATAATTTGCTACTTGAATTTTTCTAATTTTTTATTAATTTTTCTTAATGATTCGGATACCCGTCAAAACATTGGTACTATGTAATGAATATAAAACATTTACAGTATGTAATGAATTCCTCCAAACATTTTACAGTGAGTAGTAAAAGGCTAGATAGTGTGTAAGATTCCACTCACATTTTATTATATATATATAGGTTTATGAATTTTGGAACGAAATTTTATTAACTCTGTGGCACCTTGAAATTACCATAGAACTGTATTTTATAATATATTTTTGAATGCAAATAATCCTCTTCAAATATAATATTATCAATTTCATGACTGATAGTTTAAAATTGATCAATCTTTTACCATGGTGTGGCTCTTTGTTTTAAGCCGTCTATATATATGCATTTTTTTCCTTTTTTAGCAACTTAGAATTTAGTAGTAGAAATATAATATTATTTTTATTATTCGTTATTAGTGCATGATAATTTTAGAAAATAGCCATAGTTACCGTGAAATCTATATATTCTTTATACTTTAAAATATAGGTTGTAGGATGAATGTAAAATATAAACTAAACTTGTACATATATGTTATATCGTATGGGTTCATGCTAGAAAAATTATATTTAAAATCGACTCAATCAAATGGAATCTGTAGAACACGAAATACAATAAGTTTATCACTTACCTTGTTAGTTATAATATTTAAGCCAGATTCTACAGGAAGTATGCTTAAAACGTCTCTTGACATTGTTATTCTTACGCATTATATTTTATGAATCTATTTGAATGGTTTATTTTCATCTATATATGTGTATATATATATATATTTTATCTGTATCAGGAATATTTAATCACTTTAAGTGAAATTTTTTATTTTTTATTTATATTTATTTTTTAATAATAACCTGTTTAAAAAATCAACATATCGTTTACACGTCAATGAAACAAACAGAACCATAGTGCTCCTAGTTCAAAAATAAAATTGTTCATACATCCGAAATGTTTGGTATGTCCTAATAATTAATAATTATTGTATTTACCAATTGGATTACACATATTACTTTGCGGCTGCTACTGTTACACTAAACATTAAAATTTAAGACTTACAACATTAGTACGACGGGAGAGGATTTACGGCACTTACTTAATAGGGAAAAAGCGGTGAACGTATATAAAGTTTATATTCCTTTTTCTCCCCTGGAAATATATATACAATTCCTAAGTGGGGATCTTTTCCAGAAGCCACAATCCGTTAATTGACTCATCACCAGAATAACACATATAGACACTTAATTTTTTTATTTTTTTCTTTTATTATTATTATTATTTTGGTAAGAACGAAACTCGTAAATTTCATTGAAAGTTACCAGGAATATCATTGATTGAAATAGATAAATTTGGTAAGCAAGGATACAAATTATAAAGAGAAATGGAAAAATGGAACACACACATAAATCAAAGGCCCAGTAAAGATGCACAGGGCCGCGACCCAATAACATAAGCCCATTGGACAGATCACACTTATGGGTTGTAATTGTAGCTTCGAATATCAACGGCCAAAATTTTTATCCAATGTCGGGTAATGGTAATAAAAAAAGATCGAGTGTTAGACATATTGTGCGTTCAAGACATAATTTTAATACAATATTTTAAAAAAGTGTCTTAATTAACTGAAATCATGTCTTAAAAAATAATTTTAAAATAGTTTGATAAAATATTATAAAAATAATAATACAAATGAGTTTATGGTATAGACTGTAGAGGTAAAGAGCTTTGTAGTAAGCAATAACCCTAGACCAGGAAAGACACGATTTCAAATATAAATTTAAGTAATCTATACAATTAGAAATTTTTTTAAACAAGTTTTAGTTTTTGAAATTATATTTTTTTTCTTTTTAGCTAACCCGTACTCTGGTTAATAATGTCGGTTTTTAGATTGACCAGGCCTTTGTAAGATTACTTATGTCGCAATCAGGTTGCCGTCATCTTGTATTCTCATTGCAGATTTTAACTTATTCAAGGTATTTTGATATTATATTTTTATTTTTATTATTTTTTAAAAAATGTTTTTTCAAAAAGTATAAATCAATAAAAAATTAATAATTTTATTTATATATAAATCAAATAAATAAGATATAAATATAATATAGATAAGTTATATATTGAAATAATACAAATATGGTAAGATAAAAATCGGATAATTCAAACCGCCAAATAAGATGTAATGTAGGCACCAAGTTTTGTTGCGCATGACGTGATGGGGTGTTATTTATGGTGTATTTAGACGCTTGCCTGTCAAATAAACTCAAGAGAAGACTCTTCTTGTAATGGCTCTAATCCCTTAGTACTTTCCATGTTTTCTTAGTTTATTTTTATTTTATCTGTATTTTTTTTTTTTGAATTAGACATTTAATCTATTTCAATTTCAAATTTAAGGTTTTGATTAATCAATTTTTTTCCTTATGCTATCTTCATAATTATTATGAAGGTGGTAATTTACATTGGGATAAAGAGCGGTTTGAAAATCATTTTATTATTTAGAAAAAAAAATTATTTATTAGTTCACTTTAAGCTAGATAAACATAAAATAGGTCAAATCTTATAAAATCTTTGTATATAACTTTTTAAAGGAAAATTCCAAATTATCTCCCTGCATTTTTACCTCAATATCATTTTCAAAGTATACCTTTAGACATTTTAAATTTAAAAAAAATGGTATAGTTAAAAATAATTAATATAATGATAGTGGTTTTCCTCCAAAGCTTACAAAGTGAGAATTTGAAGATTAAAATACTTCAAATATCGAAATCCTAACTTGACTAGAACATTATTATAATATGTAAATATGATAGTGTTTTTGTGCTTGTTGATGGTACGAATGAGCTCTGAAGGTCCTATTTTTATTTATATAGTTTTTTCATGTCTCATTTCAGTGGTAAAAGTTTAAAAAATCCAATCTTGATTTTAATTCCTAATTTTTTTCTCACTTTGCGATGCTTACTTGCTGAAATCAAAAGATTTGCTCACTCGACACCTTATCTGTTTGTTATCTTACTAAAGATAAATCTGTGCATGTAATTTTTCTGATTAAGAAATTAACATTGGAAGTGTCTTTACTTTATAATTTGAGCAAATTACTATCTAAACTTTCAAACTTTGCATTTTCAATGTTCCTAAAAATACTAATATGGCAAAAAGTAAAAGTAAAGACAAAAAAATATATAGTTTGAAAGTTTAGGCATTGATTTGTTCAATTGCAAAGTAGAGACACTTTTAATCCCTTTTTTCTTTTCCGATTTTTCTTTTTAGTTTGGTTGTGATGCGCATATAATGTTTTTAGGCTAGAAAAGGTTCTTGATTCACTGTATCTTAGGAAATATATGAGATTCTATCCTTATTTTAGTGAAATCTTTGTAGGAAAATTTGCGGTACAAAAGTGTGTAAAAATAACTTATCTAGAAAGTGAAATTAATTAAAAAGCTTAAAAAAAATTTCCTACCAGACTAGGAAAAAACATTATAAATAAGCTCATCGTGAATATTCTTACTTTATATTCATTGATTCATAGAAGAAACAGACATGGAAGAAATTATTTATTGTTTTGAACAATGTGCATGAAGAGTTGTATTTAGCTTGGTAAAGGACCTTTTTTATATATATTTAATTTGATGTATTTTCATTGGTGTTTGAGCATTCAAATTTGACATATTAAGATAAATTAGGTCATATTATTCAATTTATTGCGATAAAAATTAACACTATTTCAATAAATATGCAGGTTCTGGAGAGATTCAACCACAAAAGACTGACAGTTAATGGTTAATCGTTTCTAATATTTATAAATATATTATATATATATATAATATACATATGTTAACGTTCCTTAGATTTTGATTAAAGCACTATTATCCGGTGTTTGATGTGAGTTAATGTGGTAATTGATTTGATTTTGTTGATGATGATACATCTAAAAGCTTGTTTTTCTCTTTTTTCTTAATTTGGTTTTCTTTTTTTTTTTATGGCTCTTGTAATATATATAATAATTTAAAGAAAAACTCTATGATAAAGGTTAAAAAATAAGATTTGTTGAAATTATCAATTTGATTTGTTGAAACTATTAAGTATAATGGTTAAAAATCGAAAATCGATAAAATTAACTGAACAAAGCGGTTAATCATTTATAAGGGACTAGTTAATGATTGGAATATTCAAAACGGATCATTATAATTAGGTTTAAAAAATAGGGTCCGTGAACGCCTTAATTAAGGGGAAGTGGAATCAATGTTATTGTAGGCATAAAGCATGGCTTGACACCTATGTGATAGTGTGAATTATATTAAGCAAAGTTTAGTTCAACCAATTTAGTTTAATTATAGATGTACAAGCGTCTGATTTTCATAGGTTCTTCTGTTTGTATACATTGGACAATTGAAGTAACAAAATAACTGAATTCCTCATTTCTTTCATAATAAACTTCATTTTCTCTCTTCTTTTACTTTGTTCTTCGTCTTTGTCTTCCCAGTAAGAGGAATTCGTAATCTTTCACCGAAGGATTTGCTTATCGTTCCACATAGTATCAGAGTACGGTTGAGGTATTCCTAACCTTGTTATAATCATGAGCAATAATTCTTGTAATTATGCTATATTGGATGTATAGATCATGGACCCCTTCTATCTTTCAAGTTCTAATAACCCTAACATGGTGATTGTAACTTTGTTATTCAATGGCAATAACTACCTAAGATGGAGTAGATGTTATGTCTCCAGCTTATATTATGATGTAATAGGCCTTGGAAATTGATTTGCAATTAAAATAAAGATATAAACGGCGTTATTAATGGATATAACACACCACTAATAATCTGAACTATACTTACTCACACTTGATATGACACACAAGATAGATTGAGTGGTTGTTCACCATAATCTTTGATAGATTGATAAGAACTAAGTGTTTTTGCTCTCAAAGAGAAGACAAAAGCATAGAGTTTCATAAAATGTCTTCTTCGTTTTTTTTTTTTTTTCTCGCTAGCATTTATAGAAAAGAAGGGTATTTATATAACCCTTTAGTAATGGCATTATTATAAATAACACAACTTAAATAAAGAAAATTTTGTGCAAAATATAGAGCATTAGTCACGTCTTAGATAACAACCATTATCTTTTGTCACGCACCCCTGCCCCCAATCACGGCAATTTAATAGGACGTGATCTCCTTTAATAAAAAATTTCCAATATTGATAATGTGCTTAAAATGGCCGTATTTGAGATAACACACCCCATCACGGCCATATCGTAGGCCGTGATCTCCTCAAAGCAAAATTTCCAATGTTGACACGGCCTTCATTATAGTGTTATTGAAGATAATGCTCTTGGTCTCGGGTGTGATGTCACCTATGATCTAATCTGTCTCCTCCTTTGCCAATAACAGCCTAGATTATGACCATGATTGCCCTGTTACCCACAATTTCTTCATGTTCTCCTTCTAACTTCTTACAAATTGACCTATGTTATTTGGTATGATACAACCCATAGCCATTTAGAAAGTTGTATTCATCTTCAGAGGATTGATTTGAAAAGATTCTAAAAGCTAAATTGTGCAACCCTTTAGCTCAAGCTCTTATAATAGGACCTGTTGGAAGTTGATTCCTATTATTTCCCCCTGGTTGTTGAAGATTTGACCTCAAATCTTGGAAGTTTGCATCTTCTTCATTTGACACATAAGGTGTGAGATCTGCAACATTAAAAGTAGCAAAAACTCCATAATCACCTAGTAGTTTAGGTTTATAAGCATTATCATTGATGCATTCCAGAGCTATGAATGGACCCTCTGCTTGTGGAGACAATTTCTGATTTTACTTGTTAGGAAAATGCTCCTTTCTAAGGTAAATCCACACTAGATCTCCTGGTTGAAAGATCTTGACTTTTCTACCCCAATCACCTTGTTGTTTCTACTTGGCTACCTATTTTTGTAATTGATCAATGACCTGATGGAACTGCTTCTAAATCTCCCTAGATCGTTCAACTCCACTCAGACTTTCATCTTTAAAAGCCGGTATAGATGCCATATCAAGTGGAAAGGTAGGATTATATCTATAAATGACCTCAAATGGTGTCTTACCGGTGAAACTATGTACAATCCTATCATAGGCAAATTCCACAATAGGAAGGCACAAGTCCCAATGTCTCAGGTTTTTGCTAACAATTGATAGAAGCAAAGCATCATGGGTTTCATTAACTACTTCAGTTTGACCATGTATTTGAAGGAGTGAAGTAGTGCTGCAGAGTAGTCTGGTTCCAAGCCTTCTCCATAGTGTTTTTCAGAAGTTACTAAGAAATTTGACATCACAATCGGAAACAACATCATGAGGAACTCTATGAAGTCACACAATTTCCTGTAAAAAAAGGTTAGCAATAAAAACATCATTGGTGCGATGACAAAGCACAAAATGCGCCATTTACTAAATCTGTCCACCACTATCATGACAGAATCTTTTCCTCTCACTGTCTTTGGCGATCCTAACACAAAATCCATTGACACATCTACCTAAGGCCGTGTAGATATTGGCAATGGCATATACATCCCAAAAGGCTCCTTCCAACTCTTAGCCTATTTGCAAGTAGCACAATGTTCCACAACTAAATCACATCACTCCTCATTTTATGCTTATAAAAATGTTCCTTCAAAATTTCAAGAGTCTTTTTCTCCTCGAAATGGCCCATCAATCCATTAGCATGAGCTTCCCTCACTAATAATTCTCTGAAAGAATATATGGGTATACACAACTTACCCTCCTTGAACAAATAGTCCTCATGTATACAATACCCATCCATAGATCTCCCATCAACACATTTAGCTACTACGGGTGCAAAATCATCATCACTACCATACAACTCAACAATAACTCTAAATCCTAATAATCTATAGTGTAAAAGGGTAATAAATGAATACCTATGCAATAGTGCATCAGCTACTACATTCGAGCTTCCCTTTTTGTATTTGATCACATAGCTAAACTGTTATATAAACTCCATCCATCTAGCATGTTGTTGAGGCAATTTATTCTGACTCTTCAAGTGTTTCAAGGACTCATGATCTATATAAATAATGAAATCTCGAGGCATGAGATAATGTTATCAAGTGGTAAGAGCTTGAATCAAGGAATAAATCTCCTAGTCATAAATAGAGTAATTCAATGTTTCTTCTCTCAACTTCTTACTAAAATAAGCAATAGGACGCTACTCCTACATCAATACAGTACCTATTCCCACTCTTGAAGCATCATACTCCAACTCAAAAACCTTCTCAAAATCAGGCAATATCAGTATGGCAGTTGTAGTCAGCTTCCGTTTAATCTCCTTAATACTCTTCTAAGCCTTCTTATTTCACTTAAAAGCTTCTCCCTTCTTAGTCTAATTCCATCTCTAGAAACCACAAACCCCAAAAATATATCTTTCTCTTAACAAAGCACACATTTGGATAAATTTCCATACAATTTCTCCTCCTTCAACACTTCAAACACATTAATCATGTGTCGAACATGCTCTTGTAAAGTGACACTATATATGACAATGTCATCAAAATAAACAACAACAAACTCACATATGAACTCCCTCAAGACATGATTCATCAATCTTATAAAATTACTTGGAGCATTAGTAAGCCTAAATGACATCACAAGCCATTATAGAGACCATGCTTGGTTTTGAAGGCTGTCTTCCACTCATCTCCTGGCCTCATTCAGATCTAGTGATAGCCACTCCTCATATCTATCTTAGAGAATATCTTTGCACCATTGAGCTCATCAAGCATGTCATCCAATATAGGTATTGAATAATGATATTTGATAGTGATTTGGTTGATGGTGTGGCTATCAATACACATTCACCACTGTCCATCCTTCTTCGGTACTAATGAGGCCAGTACTTAACATGGACTCATACTTTCCCTCACAAAACCCTTCTCTACCAGTTCATCTACCTGTCGCTTGAGTTTCTTTGCCTCTTCAGGACTCATGTGATAAGTAGGCCTATTTGGCAATGTTGCCCTTGGATTAAGATCTATAACATGCTCAATCCCCTAAATAGAAGGTAATCCTTATGGCAACTCCTCAAAAAAATCATCAGCAAAGCATTTCAAAAGATGCTGAATTACTTCAAGTAGAGTTGTTTGACTATCTATCTCTAAAAGCTGTCTAAACTACAATAAGAACACTAGTTCACCTGAATCAACAGCTTGTCTCAGCTCTTCTTTAGTCATCATTAAGGCTTCCTTCTTAGGTGGGTTAAACTCTACATAAGTGATTCTGACTTCAACTGGACTCATTAGCTTTAGAAGTATCTTCATGCTGTCCTTTACAAAGGCTTAGGTATTTTTGTAGCCATCATGAATAACTCGTCGATCAAAAAGCTAAGTCGACCTAAGAGAATATAAGTAGCACTCATGGGTAGAACATCACATAGTATCTCATCTTCATACCTTCCTAGAATCGGGATTGGTACTTTAACCTATTGAGTCACCTGAACTGATCCTTCATCACATAGCCAACATAGCTTATATAGATGTGGATGTGGGATATTAGGAAGCTTGAGTCTCTCGACCATAGAAATAGCTGCAACATTAGTACAACTTCCTCCATCAATTATGATTGCACAAACTGCTTCCTTCACCTTGCACTTAATTTGAAATATGTTTTCTCTCTATTCATCATCAATAGTATGAGCTAAATTCAAGGCTTGCCTTACTACTAAAGACATGCTAGTAGTAGGACTTAACACTCCTGCATTTCCATCTTCCTCCTCATCAAACTCTTCCATTAAGTTCTCCTTTTCCTCTTCCTCATCTTTACCCATTACTTCTGAAAGGATCCAAACACAACCTATAATTACTTAAATTCAAATAAAATAGATGGAAAATAATTAGGAGAATTTAATAGAAGGACGAAAAAAAATTAAATAAGGGTCGGGATAAAATATAATATAAAGATGGATAATTAGTAGAAATCAAGGCAAAAAATCTACAAAAGAAAAAGCCTAAGGTGAATGGACAGTTGTAATCGTGCCAAATAGGCTCTAGGGAGAAACCCTAGGGACCTTAGCCCTATATAAATACCTCATTTTTTTTTTTGCTATTGCTTTTTTAGGAAGCCTACAAAAACCCTAAAGTAAGAAACCTAGACCTTAACCTTATTTGGATTATAATCAAGTGAGGTTAAGAGACGATTAGCAATAATTACCTAAGATTTCCTATCTTATGATAGGAAATGTGGATGGTGAGAATGAACTAGGAGAAAGAGGAGCTCAAAGAACTCAAGAAAATTCGTAACAAGGTGAGTGTGCCATTTTCAAATGTCAAAAAGGCATATTTAAGGTGTTTTAGATGTAGAATCTGATATAGGAATGTTGGAGGAAGTGAAGGAACAAGAAAATCAGTTTTACAAATGTTTTGGATTAGGAGAATCACCATACAGCTGCTACAACGAGATAGAAACCCAAAACTCGACCTTTGTTGAGGTGAACTTGTGATAATGAGGTAATCAGACATGTCTGGAAGTAATAAAGAGGAACATGAACATGTTTTCAATTTGAAACCTACTATAGGCTAACTTTGAGAAGAAATAAAGGTTGGTATGTATTGAAACTTATGGACAAGATTATGGAATTAGTATAAAGTAGTGCTATAGATGTTAGAGTAAGTTAAGTAAAGAATTTCACTAGGAACATTTGGAAAATTTCAATGAAACCATGATAATCTTAGTAGCTACTGTCAACATAGATGATTTGAGCTTTGATCTTGAACTTATTGTGCTTTAACACATGAAACATGAATATAGTTAAGTTTAGGCATACATACGAATATCTAGTACCATTAGATCACCATAGGATTGGTTTAAAAACTTGTTTTGATGAAAAAAATGAACTTTAAAACATAAAAACACAAACCTAAAAGAGCACGATGGAAACACAACATGGTGTTTCCCTCCGTGCTTCTAACTAACCTCTAAAACTTGAATAAATAGTGAAAAATAGGATAGTACGAGAGAAACATGACGTCATGTTTCCCACCGTATTTCTCTCAGATCAAAACACAAAGAAAATTCACAAAACGTAGAAAAACACGGCAAAAATATGAGGGCATGTTTCCCATCATGCTTTCACTATGTTTCACAATGAAAAAAATTCATCTAGAAACATGGTGGCATACATCCAGCCATGCTTCCCTCATGTTACTTTCTGCTCGCGACACTATTTCATAAATTAATCATAGCTTTTTCGTTCGAACTCGATTGAAGTGATTCAAGAGGCTACAAAAAGCTTAAAAAGAGATATACAATTTAATGATTTAAGTTTTTGAAAATTATAAAAATATCAAGGCCTAAATTTCATTTGTTTCAAGCTATTATGTAAACAAAGTTAAAAACTTGTTTTCCTAGTTAAGTGTATAAAGTTAAGTATAAAATGAATCTTTTAAAGCTAAAATGAAATAGATTAATGATAGTTAATGTGTTATATTAGTTGAATGATATAATTAAGCATGAGTTTAGTGGATTTATAAATTTAATAAATAAATTTTTTATATAGAGATAGATATAAAATGAACTTTGTTAATAATCTATATTCAACTTGGCTTATTGAACTTGAATGAGCTAAAATAAATTAGATTAATTAAGTTTAATCAACTTGACTTAGTAATTGAACTAAATGATTAAGTCTATAGAACTTGGGTACAACAAACAAGATAAATGGATTGAAGATGGTTGGTCATAAACTGATTTTAATCTCGATTATAAGTAGTTATTAGACCTTGGTTTGGAAACAAATAACAAGCTCGGGTTGACCAATAGGTACACAGTAATTGTGTGTTGCTTGCTAGGTTAGTTGTAATAATTGGACTAAAACTTAAACTCGGTTAAAATGAGTGTTGGTTGCTGCTTGGCCACTTATTCGAGGAGTGGCACCTCAGACTGGGTTGCTAATCTAATCGCAACTCCTGGATGATGTGGTAGTAGTAGGCGCTTGGGCCCCCACAAAGTGCGTGGTAAGGACAAGTAGGTAGTCGACAAGGGAAATTTCAAAATCTAACTGCTAATTAGAAGCTAAAGAGAAGTTGCAATGGAGTTATGCGGGGGTGTGGGCTCTTGCATAAAGTGTTGCAATGGATCGTGCTCATTGATGGTTGTCTATGAGGGATTGAACCGTATGAGACTACTTATTTCTTTTATTTCTGGTAAGTACTAGAGACTTATCGAACCCCCTCTTTTCGATGCGTGATCTGCTGAGGGAACCTTACCTCATTTGTTTAGCGGGAGTCATGAGTACTCTTGTGTATGTTCGTATGTTTGGAATGCTGGGAATATTTGGTTGTTGACTTAAAATTAATTAAACTTAAACTGTGCTTATTGCATTAGCCTAAGCGTATATGACATGCGAGTATGTTCTTGATTATTGTTGTATCGGGCTCCATCGCTCAATTTATATTATTTCAGGTATCGATGAGGACTCGTATGTAGATCTCCACTACGACTTTATGGGATATGGGAACAACGAATATGGAGAGTAGTTTTGACAAGTTGGATTTTGAAAGGGAACTTAAAAAAAAAAAAAATTAATTAAATGTTTGTTGTTTCATGTTTAAGGATGACTATAAACCCTTAACTTTACTTTCACCATCAGACCAAGTGCCAAACTTGTTTTTGGGTTAAGCCTAGCTCCCCAGTTATGACTATTATCTTAAAATATTTTGAACTTTAAAATCTTCGTTTCACTCTTTCTTATGAAACTTTTATGCCTATTGATACAAGCTGGTTTCTAAACTACTTATAAATTCTCTTGAACTCGATATGGTTTTACTAAAGAGTATAAACATGATTTCTTAGTTAAAATGTGATTGGAAACCCACATAGATATTGGAAGCCTTGCACACGTCATTTGGAGGTAAGGTGTGCGACGAAACAACCTCACCCTTAAGCACTCTAAAGGTTAGGTTGTTTCAACTTCTAACTCTGCATGTTCTGACACAATAACTATGACTCTTCAATTTGGACACTGAGTAGCAATGTGACCATACCATAAACACTCAAAGCATTTCACCTAGCTACTCCTCTTACTAGCCACTTGTGCCATAGCATTGGCACCACTAGTATTAGCAACCTCCTTATCTCGATTGTCATCTCGTCTATCCATCTTCCCGATATTTATACTACCTTCTCTTTTAATTCTTCGATCAGGGAATGATTGATTAGAACTAGATCCTCGATTAGGAAGTAATGAGGATTGATAAGGAATTCTTTTTTGTTGCCTTTCGACCTTGCAAGCCAAATTAATAACTTCTTTTAAGGTATGGAAACTTTAGAGTTCTACAACACTGATGATCTCAAACTTCAACCTGGTTATGAAGCAGGCTATGGTTTGCTCTTGAGGCTCTTCCACATTGCATCGGATAGTCAACGTTTCATGTTCTTTGATATAATCTTCCACACTCATTCTACTTTGTCACAATGATTGCAACCTCACGTATAACTCCTGTCGATAATAGTCTAGAAGAAATCTCTTATGCATCATCCATTTCATCATTTACCATGCGGCAATCTCAACTTCTCTACTGCTTCTACTAGTTAATAAATTATGCTACCACAATGCAACATACCTAGAGAATTCTAATGCTGCAAACTGGACTTTAGTGATTTCATCATATTCACAACATTCAAAAACTTGTTCTACATGTTATTCCCAATCTAGATAGTCATCAAGTGATCCTCCTCCCTTGAAGGGTGGGATCTTGATCTTCACTCTTTCATTTCCCTATTGGGCTTGAACTTCCCAGGTAAAAAAATTATGACCCCTACCTTCAGCTAAGGGTTTTCTTCTCAAATGTCATAGCATTCACTCCATCAAAGTAGTCAACTGGTCAAGATGTTGATTAGTGGGCATTGTAGTAATATCTCTAGGATTTCGCCCTTGATTACCTGGTTGTCCTCTACACACACTTTCGTTGGACATAACTGACTTAAACACCAATGCAAATCTTCACAGGAATTTATCGAACACTTGGTGTGCAAGAATATCAACCTTACTTCAAATACAATCCCAATGTCACAACAACCCCACTGGTTATTGGGGTTGTGGATTCTTTCTCTGTTTGATTTCTTGTATAAAACACACTTTCAAAATCACAACTTGAAACTGAAGTTTTCAAAATTTATAAAACAAATTGGCTCTTTTCAACTTCAGTTTGGCAACTTCCAACATTCATGGCAAGCACACCTATCGAAGTAGTATAGAAAGAATTAGGTCAGATCCCAAGAGAATGGTAGCAACTATTATACTTATATTCCATTCATTATCTAGCCAAGAAAAGAGGCTTGGCAAAACATAACAAAAGAAAAGAAGTTATGCTAGGTTAGAGATATTCACAAACGCTTTTAGGGCAAAAATTAAAGATGGGTTTGTAAAAATGCAAGACGATAGCCTGGGGTTTGCTTTACCAATTCCTTATCATGTGAATCTAAACTCTGAGAGAGTTGTTGCTGATATATTTGTACTATCAGATTCACTGAGTTAAATTAAAGCTTCTCTCGAAGTCAGCAGTTTTAGGTCTTGAACAGACCACCGAAATCTCTTTTCAGGCTATCAACAATATAGACTCGCATAAAGCTTAAGATTTTTTTTCTTTAAAAAATCAACTTAATGCATTTTTAAAAAAAAAGAGACAGAAAGCGTCACCACCCCTCTCTTAAGGCTATTATGAATAACTCCACAAGCAACCAAAGATCTATCTAAAAAGAACGACCTCTCAGCTCATTCAGTTGAAATCAAACATGGGTCTAAAAGGTGCACCACACATTCAGGCGCACACAAATAAATTCAAGCTACTAGTCACAAATATTCAGTTAATTGACTTGAAAGCACATTTGATTGCAAATCCTAAGCTGTAGGAGATTATTTCATCATCGATTTAAAAATTAAGAACATGATATAAAGAAATAAAATGAGATCAATCGAAGGATTTTATGAATCGGAACAAAGTCTTGCAGAAATTACAAACAATGGGTTAAAATGTTTTTTACCTACATAATTACAAGATCTCTAAAGTAAGAAGGAAAAAAATTCTTTCGCTCTAGAAACTCTCTCTCTATACTATGTTACTACTATTCTATCATATGTACACTGTACATTCTCTTTTGTGTGCCTTTGCACGTTTATTTATAGGCTCAAGGCATGGAAATCATGAGGATTTTTATTGCTGATGTTGCAGATTCTGTGTAATGGAAAGAAAATTCTTTATTCATGTGCGCGTCTAAATCACTGCTCAAATAATCGCTCATTGAGGGGTAAGTTAAGTGCTAAGTGGCTACGTCAAGGATAAGGCTCGACTTGAGCAGATAAAATGCAGCGTTTCTATCCATTCTTCCATTGAGGGCCAATATTGAGGTTGTCGAGGGCTCGATTATTTGATGGTTTGGGGTGCGACATTGAGGCAAAGGTTTATACTTTACTTTAGCAATTGTCACGGGTCAGGTTTAGGGCGTGACATTGAGGCGTGACAGGAGCTTTCTTCAAGTTTGGGCTCGATCTCCTCAAAATAAGTATCAATGGTCATGACAAGGGCTAAATTTGAGGAGCGATAGACCGATTTTTGCTTGTTTTGTCTTGCATTTTAGCCTCGACTAATGTTATTCAGGGTGCAACAGGTCTATTTCTTACTGTTGCTACTGGTTTTCCTCTAAATCTGGTTAAAGACACTTTGATTATTCTTCTTTTGATCTAAAGAGCTAAAAACCACTATTTTAACATTAAAATCACTAAATTCATAGGAATTTAACTAAAATGATTAAAATAGGCTCGAATTCCTATGAAAAGAATAAAATAAAATTAACTTATCACCCACAATGCCACAATACTTCATTAACACAACAAATAACACTATAGAATTACAATTACTACTCAACAAATTCAATACTAAGGTCAAGCTTGGTTGAGATATTTCATCAAATATCTGGTACACATTCTTCCAAGCACATAAAAATATACCATATCTAAGCCCTAACTCCATAAATACTTCAGTACAAGGGTACCGACAACGATGACACTAGATTCTACAACCTCAATCTTATACTATAAATACTAGATCTAAAATTTCAACAAGAAGCGCGATGGATATAGGGTATTTTACTTAACACTTACGCTTGTCGTAACCCAAAGCTTTGATACCAAAAGATGATACACTCCTAGCTCGTATTATAATATAGTAGGCCTTGAAAATAGATTTGCAATTAAAATAAAGATATGAGTGACATTATTAATGGATATTATGCATCAATAATAACCCGAGCTACACTCTCTCACACTTGACATGACACACAAGATAGATTAAGTGGAAACAATCTTTGATAAACTAATAAGAATTAAGTATTTTTGCTCTCAAAGAAAAGACAAAAGTAAAGAGTTTCATAAAATTTCTTTTTTTTTCCTTTGCTAGGGTTTACAAAAAAGAAGGGTATTTATATAACCCTTTAATAATGGCATAATTGTAAATAACATAACGTAAATAAAGAAAAATTCATGGAAAATATAGAACACTGGTCACGCCTTAGATAACGGGCATTATCTCTTGTCACGCCTCCCATTACAGTCGTATCATAGGCAGTGGTCTCCTCTAAAAAAAAAATTATAATGTCGATAATGTGCTGGAAACGGCCGTATTTAAGATAATGGAGCACCATCACAATAGTATCATAGGTCGTGATCTCCTCGGAGCAAAATTTCCAATGTCGATACGACCTTCATTACAAGCATTATTGGATATAACACCCCTAGTCACAGGCATGATGTCGCCCGTGATCTCTTCTGTCTCCTCCTTCGCTAATAATAACCTAAGTCATGGCCGTGATTGGCCTATCTCTCACAATTTCTCCGTGCTCTCCTTCTAACTTCTTATAAATTGAATCATGTTCCTTTGTATAATATACCCCATAGCCATTTAAAAAGTTGTATTCATCTTCAGAGAGTTGATTTGATAGAATTCTCAAAGCTAAATTTTGCAATACCTTAATTCGGGCTCTTGTAATAGGAAGTATTGGAAGTTGATTCCTATCAATAGATCTATTAGATTAGGACTATGTGCAAAGTTGAAAATAAGATTTATTAATGGATCTATCATGAAACCTGAGGATAAATCTTTAAATTTAATTAGATGGCAAAGAGTTAATTACATGATATGGTGTTGGCTTCTTAATTCCATGACTAGTAAGATTGCTCAAAACTTTCTTTATACTCAATTTGCCAAAGAGCTTTGGGACTAGGTTACCAAACAGTATGGAGTATCTAATGGACCCTTAGATTTTGAACTAAGGCAAGAAATCAATAATTTGAAACAATCTAATTAAAGTGTTAGTCCATATTATAGTAAGTTGAAAACATATTGGGATGAACTTCAACAAATACATGCATATCTATAATGTAAGTGTGTATTGAAAAGTAATTGTTCATGTGTTTGAAGGAACATGTTCTTGAATTTGAGTCTCATAATAAGCTCATGCAATTTTCTATGGGACCTAATGAGTAATGTTGTTTGAAATCAGATTTTATCTATGGAACCAATGCTGAATGTTAATAAGGCATTTTATTTGGTTCGACAAATTGAGAAACAAAGACAAGTCACATTTTTTTTGCTAGAAATGTTGAAGTTTTTGCCTTTAGTACTAGAGGAAAAGCTTTTTCAGGTAGTTATTCAAGTGCACATGATAAGGAGAGGTTTATAGGTAAAGTATTTTGTTGACATTACAAAGGAGAAAGGCACACGATAGAGAATTTTTTCCAAATAATAGGTTACCCTGACTGGTTTTAGGGTAAAAAGTTTGTTAAAGGTAGATGACAACTTATTGGTAGTTGTTGTAGGTATATATCCTGAGAAAATTGGATTTTCAAGTCATACTTTTGATGATTCCAGTGTTTCTGATACACCTTTAGATCATGTATCTTCTGCTATTCAACTTGGACATGATTTCAATTCTAATGATGATGATGACTAGCAACTAATGGAGACACTATGTAATGAGTTGATGAGGTGGGTTAAGATGAAAGGAAAATAACAAGCCAAACAGTTGCTTACTCATATTCATTCAACAAGTAATATTGTTTCATCTTTTTGTTCTAGTATTGTAAGTAGTAATTCAAATGCTTGGATAATTGACATAGGAGCAGTAAATCATATGACACAATATTTCACTAAATTACATGATATAACCAATCTCAAAAAGCCTACACGCGTCATCTTACTAGATGGAAGAAACATACTTGTTACTTTTATTGGTTCTGTCCAAATTACCCCAAAAATAACCATTCTTAATGTGTTCTGAATTCCTCAATTCAGTTACAATCTTTTATCTATTCATAGCTTAATAAAAGAACACAAACTTCTTGCATTTTTTATGCTTTTGAATGCCATTTTCAAGACCCAAAGCTTAAAAACACAGTAACCTCTGCTAAGGCATTTTGTGGATTGTAAGTGTTGCACAATGATTCCAATTGTAATAATTCTACTAGGACATTTTCATTCTTCAATTTCCTTGTATTCTTCCAATTCTTGTAAGGAGTCTTAAACACTTGATTTGATTGATGCATGCATGGGGCATAGTTTTACTTTAAAACTTTAGCATTTGAACATATATAAACATTACAATTACAAGGATTTTGTTTGTGATGTTTGTCAAGAAGCTAAGTTTCATAGAATACCCTTCCAACACAGTGTTAGTTCGACTTCTTAGGCTTTTGAGGTGTTATTTGTGGATGTTTAGGGACCATATCGAGTACAATCTATCATTAGAGCACGATATTTTTTTTTATTGTACTTGATGATTATACAAAGTCTACTTGGGTTTTCTTGATGCATCACAAGGGTCAAACATCATCTATTCTCATCAAATTCTCTTCTTATTTGTCTAATCATTTTGCTTTGACTCCTAAGTTTGTAAGATTCGATAATGGGACAAAGTTTATATCCAAGGAATGCATAGCTTTGTTCAATGATTTAGGAGTTGTTTACCAACATACAACAACTTATATACCTCAACAAAATGGTCAGGTAGAGAGGAAGCATAGGCATCTTTTAGACACTCCTAGAGCTTTAATGCTTCAAGCTAAATTGCTTAAAGAATTTTAGGAATAATGTGTTCATACAACCACTTATATTATTAACAAAATGTCTATAGAAAGTTTCGATTAGAGAACATCACATGAAGTGTTGTTTGGAAAGAAGCCAAGTTATGATAACTTGAAAGTAATGGATTGTTTATGTTTTGTGGCTAAACATCTGCATCCAATAGATAAATTTGAGTCGAGAGGTGTCAATGTGTTTTCTTAGGGTATGCTCATGGACAAAGTGCATATAGGGTGTATGATTTGTCTACTAAAGAAGTTATTGTTGCAAGAGATGTCGTTTTCTTTGAAGGAATTTTTCCCATTAAGAATATGGAAAAATCAACAGACTGTATTGCTGATGTTTTGGTTTATTAGTCCTTTGTTGATCATTTTATTATTTGCTCAACTACTAATAAGTCTTTTACTAATTAGAGTCCTACTGAATGTTCTTGCTCAGAGCAATTCAATTCTTTTGATATACAACAAACTATTCCTCCGTCTTCTCTTATTTTAAGAAGATTAGTTCGACATAGAAGTACTCCTAAGTGGTTGAAAGTTTTTTGCATGTTGTTGTTCATACTTCTCATATGCCTAGCATGAAAACAATTAACACACAACCTTACCCTTTGTTCAATACGATTACCTTTAATACTTCACCTACTAATTTTGTTGCATCTCTTACTAATGTGTTGATTACTCAAGAACTGCATAACTACTTAGAACCATCTAAACATAAAGAGTACAAATTGCCATGCAAAATGAATTAAATGCTTTAGAGAATAATGATACATGGGAATTAACAATGCTACCTAAAGGGAAGAAAGACATAGGATCTAAATGGGTCTTTAATATCAAATATAGGCTTGATAGTACTATTGAAAGATACAAAGCTCATTTAGTTGCTAAGGATTTTACACAAATTGAAGGTGTGGATTATCACGAGACTCTTTCTTTAGTTTCTAAGCTTGGTAGTGTTTGAATTTTGATGGTTGTAGCAACTGTTCATGCATGTCCATTGTATCAAATTGATGTGAATAATGCATTTTTGCATGGACATCTTAATGACGATATTTATATGATTCATCCTAAAGGTTATTCTAAGGCTTTACCACATCAAGTTTGTCGCCTTAAAATTCTTTATATGGGTTAAAACAAGCATCTAGGCAATGGAATTTACAAATTTCACAATTTTTTATTTCTCTTGGTTTTTTGCAATCAAAACTTGATTATTCATTGTTTACTCATTTTTCTTCAATTGGATTTGTCTTTATATTGTTGGATGTTGATGATATGCTTATTACGAGTTCAAATGAGTCTTTTATCCAAGAAGTAAAGTTGAGTTTAGATGCAAGGTTTACTATAAAAGACTTAGGTTTGGCTTGGTTTTTCTTGAGCTTGGAGCTTTATCAAATAGCAAATGACATACTAGTTAACCAAAGGAAATATATACTTAATGTTCTATGTGATGCTGGTTTGATAGGAGCCAGTCTCTTTTCCTCTACCTACTTGGTTGCATTTAGACAGCAACATAGGAGAATTATTACATGATGCTACCTATTATAGGCAGCTAGTTAGGCGACGTTTATATATCACTTTCACTTGGCTTAACATTACTTATGCTGTGAATCTTCTAATTCAGTTTGTTTTAGCTCCAAGATGTCTCCATTTACAAGCTATTTTTCACTTATTAAGATACTTGAAAGGTTCTTCTTCTTTTAAACTTTTCTATCCTATTGATAATAGTTTCACTTTCATGGTTATTCCGACTCCAATTTGGGTTCTACTTCCTTAGATCGAAAGTCCTTGTTGGGCTATTACATTATACTTGGTGATGCTTTGATTCCTTAGAAGACCAAGAAACAAGCTACTGTAGCAACTTCTACTACTGAAGCAAAATATAGGAGTCTCGATACTGCAAAAAAAGAATTGCTTTATATTTCTTTTATTCTTCGTGACTTACATATCGCTGTTACTTTACCTGTCTCACTCTCTTGTGATAATAAATCAACTTTGTTGATAGCTAACAATCCTTACTTGCATGGCCGGAAAAAACATATAGACATTGACATCCATTTTGTTCACATTCATATTTCTTATGGCTTCCTTGCACCAGTTTACATTTCCACTTCATTACAACTTGTTGACCTGTTGACAAAGGCTCTTGGTGCTACTCCATCTCCAATTTCTTTATGCCAAGTTAAGCCTTAGAGAGGTTCCAACTTGAGGGGGGATGTGAATTATATTAAGCAAGTTTAGTTCAGTTAGTTTAGTTTAATTATAGATGTACACGTGTTTGTTTTTCATAAGTTCTTCTGTTTGTATATATTAGACAATTGAAGTAACAAAATGACTGAATTCCTCATTTCTTTCACAATAAACTTCATTTACTCTATTCTTCATCTTTGTCTTCACAATAGGAGGAATTCATAATCTTTTACTGAAGGATTTGCTCATCGTTCCATAGATACTGATTCAGTAGGAGAGATGGCTCACAACTACTTGGAGAAGTAGCATTGAATAGGGCGGAAGAACAAGACTTTATGTTAATGTGTTGAAGGCCATCAGACTATACCGCTGGCTTTGAGTTTATGCCACCAGTATTTAAATCTGCCCTACCAACCTTTAGCCGACTTTGAAAGTGCACAGAATCAAAATCTTTAAGGCCATCTTCAACGTCACCGGCCTTTATCCTCTAAGCTGCCGACATAGACCTGTAGGCCATGAGCTTATGTTGAGCGACAGCTTTTATTTACTTTGTGTCTTTTGTGTTTCTTTTCTTGCTTCTTTTATATTGTCAGCCTAGGAAACATGAGGAGACATTATCTTTTGACATTTTAAATTGCTTTACTCCTTATCCCCAAAGTTAAGATCTTTTGTTTTAGATCTTGAAATTTGATGTCAATTACCTAGATTCCTAGAATCCTTTAGGTTTTTGAAGATCTCAAACCGGGAATCATGCACGATTCAATGATTTGTGATATTCTTTTACTTGTACACTGCATTAGATACCATACACGAAAGACATCAAATTTACAACAATTTGTGTTGGTAATGAGTCGATGCTTAGACCACTTAGAGACTTTGTTCAGTAAGCGATCGATGAGCTCCATAGCATCATTTTTATCTACCGATATAGGAATATTAAGGTGTCCATAGCAATATCAGTATCGGTATTATCAACTTTTAATCCACCTTCAACCAGTGAATTCAAGAAAGAAGAGACAAATGACATGATTTTTCTCCTCAATTCGCTAACGATGGATGCAACACCCCTTTTGATCAATGCTTATCCTTATTATGCATATATCACAAATCCAATTAATATACGATTAGATTATTCTCAATTTATTGCACCAAGATTAGTAGTGAAAGATGGTAATTTGAATTACCATAACTTACTTGATGCTATTGTGGACTCTTTTTCCTTTGTTTTTTCTTTTGTAATGGATAAAGCAAATTATGATAATATGTATATTCCATCGAAAATTGTGATTGTAGAAAGTGGTTGGCCTTATGAAGGGAATGAATACAACACAACATTAGACCTTCCTTAAACTTATAACCAAAATTTTAGAAAAAGAATTCTCTCAAATGCTAGGACCTCAAAACAGCCAAACACTCATTTGAAAGGATTTATCTATTTGATGTTTGATAATAATAAAAAACCTAAAGGAGCATAACAACATTTTGGAATGTTCTATCCTAATAGGAATTCTATTTATATTGTTAACTTATTGATTAGAAATAATAAATAAAACAAGTTGTTTTTGAAACAAAAATTCTATTATGTGTTATATTTACTCTTACAATAAAAATGTAAATCTTTCTTATAATTAATACATTGGCGTACAATATTCACGTGTGTCCTAGACTCCTAAGTGAATGATGTCGCTATCATTACAGATGTGGAGGAATTTTTAAATTTTTTGGGGTTTGGAACCAAAAAAAGCCAAAATGTGAGTTTCTTTGGAATATTTTATTATTTTATATAAAAAAGGTTTATGTAAAAGTAAATGAGATCCATAAAAATATAAAAAGAAGTAAAAGAATCCATATGACCTTACCTTTAAATTAGCAAGCTCCTTAAAAGGAAAAATTCTTAAATTGCTTATGTGATATTTCAAGGATCTTAAAGAATTTTTTATGATGTGGATGTTATAAAAAAAAAAAAACCATAAAATTTGTACATATATATGTATGCAAGCTAAGTTCAATAAGTGCTCTTTCAATATGTTTTATGCAACTTTTCACCCGATTATGCACATGGGAAGTAGGTTTGTGGTTTAAACCAAATTATTATTTACCCTACTGTAGTGATTCGCTTGGGAACTTATCAAAGTTAAAACTTGTTAAAATTTTTATCCAAAATATTTTGAAACAGGTTATTTAATCTTTATATTGAAACCCTCCACCCTAATTAAATTTTGGGTTTATCACTGCTATGAATCTTAGATTATCTAAAAATTGATCCATTGAAGTGATTTGTTTGGGATCTTATCAAAGTTTAAAAACCTTTTAAAAGTTTTACATAAAAGATTTTGAAATAAGTTCTTTAAGTTTTATATTGCAAGTCTCCATCCCAATTAAATTATGGGTTTATCACAGGTAAGGCTATTTGTGAATCTCAAAATAATTTAAAAATTGATATTTTAAATAAAATTTGTAAATTGTTAATACCTGAATTATTTTATAAAACGTTGATTTTGTTTTAATTACTTAAAATGTTAATATCTCAAATAAACTTAAATCTTGATATCTTTACCTCTTTGTATAATTTACCAAGATCTAATTTTCTGCATCTACACCCTCACCGAGTTGGGAATGTTCTATTTTCCCTTTTTGTTGTGAGAATATATAACATTGAATTTTATAAATTTACTTTTTGCTTTTGACCAAAAATGTTTATTTATTTTCTTATGTTCCACTTTCTTGTAGAAATTTGCTAGCTAATTTTTCATATTGTGAGTTGTTATAACTATTAAATTTTTCTTTTTCATTAATAGTGCAAATCTAAATAGAACTATAAGAAAAAATAGTAATAAAATCTTGACACACACATACATGGTATGAAAGCAGTGATAAAATCTTTTAATTGTGAAAAAGAAAAATCTTGACATATATGGTATGAAAGCAGTGATAAAAAGAAAAATTTAATAGTTAATACAAGTCACACATATATAATTTAATAGTTATAACAACACACACATATATGTCAAGATATTATCATTGCTTTTATTATGTAAATAGTAATAAGATCTTGAAACATATAATAGAAGAAAAAAATATTTTTAAAAGAATTATCACTTATGATTTGAACACATATATGTTAAGATTTTATCATTGCTTTCATACCACGTATACATAACACGTGATATATAAAAACTACCAAATCTTTTCTTGAATTCACGGCATATGATAGAAGGTAAAATTTAATCTACTATTGTGCAATTTTTCTCAATGTCAGTGTTGGGAAGAATTGTATATATCACTGTAACTTATTTTAGGTACGTGATAAATTAAAATAGATAAAATCATAAAAGTAACGAGTGCCAAGAGAAAAATAAAATTGTTAAGATTTCATAAGTTCCAAAATGAGAAAAATAGGGATACACAGGGAAGAACATGACTGTGGTTCTCTTTGTGTTCTTTTATAGGTAGATCTATAGATAGAACTTTAAAGTCATAGAGAGGAACATAACTAGGAACATGGGGTCGTATATATGCCGTGTTCCTTCCAAGTTCTTTCTTGGTCGAAAACACAGAGAGAATACACAAGTTAATACGTGAGCTTATATATTGCTCGTATATTTTTAAAAATCACTTGTTATACCATAAAAAGGAACACAACCTAGTACATAGGGTCATGTATTTCTAGAAAACGCCATTTTTTTTTTCTAATTTTCATTCCAAAACTTGTTTTGGTACTTTTACACATGTTTTATCATTCCCAAAACATGTTCAAAACCTTTTGTACTCACATTAAACTTCATAAACCCAAAATATACCATCATTAACATCCAATACTTATAAACAGATACACATGCGCACACACGCACACACACACACACACAAATTACACTACCGAAACATTCTCAATCTTTATCTTCCAAAAATCTTTTGGGAACATCTTCTAAATTTTCATTTCTCCCATTCGAGTTCACTATCGACAATGGGATGCTAGGATTTTTCATGTTTTCTTGTTTAATTCATTAAAACGGTAAAGAAATACTAATATTTACCTTTGTATTCTATTGAAATCCTTTAAAAGCCATAGAGTAAATGTGAGAGAAAAAAAGAAGTTTGCTTATACGTATGGAAAAAGACATGAGAAAGGAGATGCTTACCAAAATTTTAAATAGGGTCAATTACACCAAAAGGTCCCAACATTTTAGGATAAGTTCATTTGAGGTTCCAAAGTTTTGAGTGGTTTAGAAGTAAATCAATTCAGGTTTCCATTAATATGTGTTAACAGAAGAAGAGTCTTCTAATTTTTAATTAAATATTTTTCCTATTGACACATGTTAATCAAGACCTGAATTGACTCAGTTCTCCAAACTTTAGAGTTTTTTTTTAACCATTCAAATCATTGAGACCTCAAATAAACTTATCTTTAAACATTAGGACCTTCTGCTATAATTTACCTATTTTAAATACGTTGCTATACATATCTTATAAAAGAATGTGGTATTTGGATAAGAATGTCCTTTTAAATTCTTAATTACTCTCTTGTCATTACTTATGTTTTTCTTTAAAGACCCAAACGGTAAGTTATGGTATGGCTAGTTTTTAGTAAAATCTAAACCAAACCAATCCATGCTGCACATAATTTTAGTGTAATTTATAATTATGTGTTAAAGATATGATTTAAAGTGTGATAAAGTCAGTATTACTTTTAAAAATTTGGAATTTTGATACTCATTTTCAAATACTTGATTTTTCATTTTCCCTAAAAACTTA
Organism: Combretum micranthum; assembly: GCA_024138025.1. Taxonomy (NCBI): domain Eukaryota; kingdom Viridiplantae; phylum Streptophyta; class Magnoliopsida; order Myrtales; family Combretaceae; genus Combretum; species Combretum micranthum. The sequence continues at coordinate 1,029,364 of JAMXBD010000001.1, forward strand.
AACATAGCTAATTAACACAACTATAGATTTATGTTACTTACTTGAGCTGGATCAACGTGTATGCTAATAAATTGAAATTATAACCTAAAATCATATGATCAGTTATACCTTACTTAAGAAACCTATGCGACCAGCAACGAAACATCACTAAAAGTAAAGGAAATGCCATGGAAATTTTGACTTATTAGGTAAGAGTAAATTATACTAGAAGATCTTAATGTTTGAGTGTAAGTTCATTTTGAGTCTCAACGTTTCAAGTGCATAAAAAGAAGTCTCAACGATTGAGGGTAAGTTCATTTTGGATCTCAATGTTTGAAAAATGATTCAATTCAGATATCTGTGGATACGTGTCAATAGGAGAAATATTTAATTAAAATATACAAGACCTTTCTCCGGTGTAACACGTCTCCATAGAGACATGAATTGAATAATTTTTCCAAATATTGAGACATAAAATGAACTTATCCTCAAACATTAAGGCCTTTTAGTGTAATCTTCCTTATTAGGTAACAAATCTACTATAGTCAAATATGTACTCATGGGGATTCAACTGCAAGGTTCATATCAAATTTTATAGGGAAAAAAAAAATATAATACATCTAGATACATATAATATACATACATTGAGTAAATTAGTTGTAATTGAATATTAATATTAAGAAAATATAAAGGTTGTAATTGATCACAATAAGAGGATCAAAGGGATTTTTAGGTACATATAATCGCCATGTGTTTTGAACTGCCAAAATTACATCGAAAATTTTGAACCATGTGCTATCACAAATGAAGAAATTTTAATGGGTTCTAACTTTATACTAATTTTACTTACATATAGTAGTATCATTGAAAGGGAGATCGGTTGAAACACTATACTGCAGTAAATCTTTATAGATTGCTAAGTACTAGGGGTGAGCGAGTAACTCTGTTGTATAGGATACCCACTCGGACCCTGTTCAACTAGGTAGGATCCAGGTAGGTATTAAAGGCTATAGGGTAGGGTTCGGATATAGATTTTATGAAACCTGCTTGCACAGGATAGGATACCGGTATGAGGTTTTCATACCCTGTACTCACCGTGGAACCTATACTAGTACATATTTTAGGGTATATTATATCTCTCTTATTAAATATTATAAAGCAATGTTAATATACACAAATTAAATAACAATACTCCATTTTTTATTTGATGACCATTTGTTATTCAAGATTATTATTTTGCAAATTATCTTCCAAAAATTTTTACTATAGAAGAATTTGTACTATTTTATTTTAAAAACACTTTTTATTTTAATTTTAGAATACCTATAATTATATGTTTATACCTCAGCTCCAAAATTGTATAAATATGCTATTTATTTTCTAAGACTAATTAATATGAAAACTGCTCCTAAGTTTTTTATTTTAGAATCTGCTAAAATTTCTATAATTTTGTTTCATATCATATAAATGCGTTCGATAGATTTTCGTTATAAGTTTTAACTTCCCCACATAAATAATATTAACAAATTACTTTTAAAATTCCTTTCCACATGCTATTTATAGTTAATGTATGAAATTAAGGTAGTTAAACATACTATAGAATATAAAATACTATAAACCTGGAATTTATGAAAATACGAAAAAAAAAAAAAGATATTTCGTAAGTAAATCAACAGGTTCCATAAGGTACTTTGTACCCTGTAGGTTTTTTAAGGTACAGGGTACAGAGTGGATAAAAGATACTACAGGATAAGTTCCAGATACCAAATCTAATACCCTATAGCATACAAGGTAGGGTATGGGGAACGCTTCATACCCTACCCAGCCTATGCCCGCCCACCCCTACTAAGTACAGTTAATTGCGTGTAGTGAGCCTAGTTTTTCGGTTTCTGGTTAGTTTTCTTTTCATTCGATTTGCCCTAAATCATATTCTATTTGATACAAATCATCAACTAAAAATTAAAAAAAATTATTTTTATAAAACTTTTAGTAGTTGTCACCAAATGAGATTGAAAAAATAAATTACGATGGAATACTAAATTAACCTTAATTTAGCTATTGACCTGTGAAAAGATTATTTTCAAAAAAACCAAAGCTACATCAGTTCGTAATTATCGTATTAAAACCTGTTACCACTTTAAACTTGTAAATTAAAGTTTATTCCTTTAATACTCTGAAAAATATTGTTGGTATTATTTATAAGCTTAGGTTTAAGAATATTTATAGAAAAAAATCGATACTAGAATTGATATCTACAAGATGAAAGTAAAAATATATATTTATATTTTTTTTAATCTTGAAGTCACCTTATAGGAACTACATTCCCGCAATTTGGGATCAGGCAGACGTAGTTCTTTTTATGAAAACTTTAGTAAATTTGTTTCTTTTAAATTTTGAATTCTTTTGAATTGAGTTTTCTACATTTTGTTTTTTTTTTCCCCATAAAAATAGGTGTTTGTGTGATAAACTTTCTTAGAGAGAGAGAGACTATCAATTTCACTTTTATTAATTTGAGAAAATAAAAAATTTACTGGACTTCAAAACTATATGGTTTATAATTAACATCTTAATCTTATTTTATATACATATATCATTATATATCCACATATGCTGTATATTATTATTTTTAAATGTTATATTGTATTTTTTATTTTTCTTTTTCGTAAAAATATTAAATAATAAATAATAGTAGAAGAAAACAAATAACACTTACCTAGGGGAGACACAGCATGGGGGTTGAATGCTGAAGTGGGTTGGTTTCATAGGTCACGAGTTGCTCATGGCAGCTTTGGAATTATCTTAACTATCAAATTGTAGCTTACACCTTTAAAAATCACCTAAAAAAAAATCATCCAACCGTAGTGGTTTTCCTCCGAAGATTACAAGAGGAAGGATTTCAAGATTTTAATACTTTAAATTTCAAAATCCTAACGTGTTGAACGTTGTTAGCATCTGTAAATATGATAGTGTTTTCGTGATTGTTGATGGTACGAACGAGCTCTGTAGGTCTTATTTATATTTATATTGTATGGTGTTTTCATGTCCGATTTTAGTAGAACAGTTAAAAAAAGAAAAATCCAATCTTGATTTTAATTTCTGATACAATATGTTATGGATTGTGACAATATTTTTGCTACTTTGCTATGATTATTTGCTTGTTTTAAAAATTTGTTTTTGTCGTTATCTTGCTAAAGAGATATCCACATATGTATTTTTGTTTTTTTGTTTGGTTGTGATGCGCATAAAACATATTTAAGAAAAGGTTCTTGATTCATTGAATCTTAGGAAATATAGAGATTCTATCATTATTTAAGTGAAATTTCGTAGGAAATCCGTGGTAACCAAATGGATAAAAATAGGTTGTCTACATAATGAAATTGATTCACCAACAATCTTAAATGGATATCGATGAAAATGCGAAACAATCAATATTTGTTATAGGTTAATAAGAAAGACATGGCCTATGTTTTGATTAATTTACAAATGCATGATCCGAGTTAATTTATTTGATAAATAGGTGATTTGAGTTTTATACAAAAGTGTCAATATAATTAATTACTATTCGAGAGATATGTATTAAAGTTTTATTGCATTAAAAAAATTTAATTTAATAAAAAATTTAATAAATACAATTAAATGAATAAAAATATTAAAAATTATTTTTAAAAAATGGAAAATGAAAAAAATGTGAAATTTGATTTTTATGAAAAATAAAATATTGATATGTTTCGTTCTAAAGTTATTAAATAATATTGATACTTTTATATAAAACTTGGATCACTTATTTATCAAAAAAAAAAAAAACTCAGATAATGTGTTTCTAAATTGATCAAAAAAATTTTGTAATTAACCCATTTGTTAAAGAGTCTTAAATCCAACTAATCTTGATAAAGAAAGAGAAACGGGAAAAAAGCCCATGTTTTCCAGAATCAAATCTGTATATCAGCTACTTTTTTTTTTTTTTTTTTTGGCCAAATATTGGCAACTTTTCAAAAGAGGAAAAAAGCTTAAAGAAAATTTCCTACCAGACCAGGAAAAAGCATTATGAATAAGATCGTAGAGATTATTCACCTGGGATCCGTATCATCGAAGTTGGTCTTAGTAAGTAGTAATTCCTACTATGAATTCTTTTCGTAATCGTGAATATTCTTACTTTATTTTTATTGATTTATAAAAGAAATAGACATGGAAGCAATTAGTTATTGTTTTGAACAATGTGCATGAAGAGTTGTATTTAGCTTGATAAAAAGCTTTTTTTTTTTTTTTTTTGTTTTTTATATTTAATTTGATGTACTTTTACTGGTGTTTGACCATTCAAAATTTTGACATAGTAAGCTAAATCATGTCATATTATTCAAATTATTGCGATAAGACTTAACACTATTTCAAAAATGTGCAGGTTCTTGAGAGATTCAACGATATTCAAATTTTGAAAAGATGAAACTGGAGAAATAATTTCTCTCTTGTTAGCTTTAGCCACAATTCAAGGTCAATCTAGAGGCCAATAACCTTGGTGCCAACTATGAAATTTCAGGAGACAATCTACCTTCACCTGCTGATGTCGTAGCACTCTTGAAGAAGTACAAAATCAATAATGTAAGACTATTTGATCCTAATCCTACTAACTAAACGCATTAAAGGGAAGCGAGATCAACGTTATTCTTGGCATAAAGAATGAAGATGTACACAAGTATACGTCTGATGGGACAACAAAGGCGTGTCTCGACACCTATGTGATAACAGCGATTTGCGTTGGTAATGAGGCGATACCTGCACCACTTACCGACTTCATTCAACAGGCGATTGATAAGCTCTGGAGCATCATTTTAATCTACCAGTATGGGAATATTAAGGTCTCCACTACTGTATCGGTGTCGATATTATCAACTTTTAATCCACCTTTAGCCAATGAATTCAAGAAAGAAGCGACAAATGAAATGATTATTTCTCCTCAATCCGCTAACGATGGATCCATCACCCCTTTTGATCAATGCTTATCCAAATTATGCATATATTGCGGATCCAGTTAATATACTGTTGGAAAATGCTCAGTTTACAACGCCAGGACTGAGTGAAAGATGGTAATTTGCAATGGACAAAGCAAATTATGATGCTATATGTAATGCAGTGGACATTGTGGTTGTGGAAAGTGACTGGACTTATGAACGGAATGGTTACAACACAACGTTAGACCTTGCTCAAACTTACAACTAGAATTTTAGAAAAAGAATTCTCTCAAATGTTGGGACCCCAAAACGGCTAAACACTCCTTCGAGAGCATTTATTTATTCAATGTTTGATAGTAATAAAAAAAAAAAAAAAAAAAAACCCTAAAGGAGTAGAGCAACATTTTGGAATGTTCTATCCTAATGGATGTTCCATTTATACAGGATTTTGACAACTTAAATGATTAAAAATACTAAATAAGGCAAGTTGCTTTTGAAACAAAATTCTATTATGTGCTATATTTACTCTTATAATAAAAATGTAAATCTTTCTTATAATTAATACGTTGGCATATAATATCTACATAGGTCCTACTTGAATGATTCATTGTCCTTATAGATGTGAAGAGATTCTAGGGATGCAACCAAGGCGGGTCGTTATAGGGTACTCGTCCGCCCGTCCCGCTAAAAACCCTATAGGGTTTAGGGTCGGGTTTTGGGTTGTACTCATAACCTGTTAGGAAAACCCGACCCGATTTAATTAAAAAAAATTAAAAATTTTAGTTTAAGGAATTTACTTATTCATTAGTTGAATGATGTTGTATTGAGTCACATGATAGGATATAAATTATATTTACAATTAATAATCACTGACCAATTATCCAAAGAAAATCGATTTTCATGTGCAACCTTCTCCACTTTTTCAAAATTCATTTCTTTCCCATACAACACAATAAAGTATAAAAATTAATTTTCTCAGAAAAAATAGATATTATATTTATATATAATGACAAATAAATCAAGAATATATAGATCGTCGTGTAGTGTCATCATTTTATTATTAATTATTATTATTATTTTGAGTTGGATGTATTATATATAATATATAATATATAGATATAGATATATGTAAGTCTTCTAATAAATAAATAATAGCTAGTGACTCTTTTCTAAAAGCATATACAAATTTCGTCATTGTAATAATGTTTTTTACGATAATGCTATTATTGGTGTCTATATATACACAACAAAGCTCGTCAATCCTATTAAGAAGTGTTTCTTTTATATATCTATTTGTTATTTATCTCAATAATCAATGCACATTAAAAAACCAGATAAATCGAATAATCTATTTTTTTATTCATTAAAAAAGCAAAAGATGAAATTTTTCCTAATAAAATATTGTCATGTATTTACACACAAAATCTATGTATGAACATCCAAAGAGGACCAATCGAAATCAAAATCTGATTAAATAAAAATGAACTTTGCAAATGTGAATGCCTCAAACGCTTCTTATTGGTAATTACTGCCTCGTTATTGCTTAAGGTATATATATATGATCAAGAGATAGCTCTTTTTATTTATTCATTATTATAGCTTGTCATAAAAAGCGAGAGAGGGAAATGAACTGAATCAATTCATCTGAGGTATAATTTAATTATTTTTTCAATATGAGATGACATCGTAATAATATGGCAAAACATAGATGATTAAAAAAAAAACCTACTGTGAAAAGATAAAAGATTAAGATTTTCCATAAATTTATCAGGTTGGGTTAAGGTCGGGTCGGGTTCCTTAAAAATCGGGTCGGGTCCTGGGACACCCATTTTATAATCGGGTCCGGTTTGGGACAGAATGACCCGACCCATTTACATCCCTAAGAGATTCTTAAATTTTTTAAGATTTTCAAGCAAAGACCCTAAGAAGTGAATTGCTTTGGAATATTTTATTATTTTATATAAAAAGGTGTCATATAAAAGTAAATGAGAGTCATAAAAATATAAAAAGAAGTAAATGAACTCAACTCATGTGACCTTATGGTTAAATTAGCAAGGTCCTTGAAAAAGAGAAGTTATTAAATCGCTAATGTAACATTTTAATGAACTTAATATGGACGCTATCAAACAACCATAAAAATCTATATATATACTCACACACATATATGCAAGCTAACTTCAATAAGTGATAAATGTGTTATGCAACTTTTCAACCAACTATACCCACAGTAAAAAGGTTCGTGGTTTCAACAGAATTATTGTTTACCCTGCTGCAGTGATTCGCTTGGGATCTTGTCAAAGTTTAGTAACTTTTTTGAAGTTTTATCCAAAATATTTTGACGCAAGTTCGTTAAGTTTTACATTGCAACTGTCGACCCCAATTAAATTTTGGGTTTATCATTGCAATGAATCTTAAATTATTTAAAAATTGATCCATTGAGTGATTTCTTTGGGATCTTAAATTCTAGTTAACTAGTAAGGCCATTTGTGAATTTTAAATTATTTTAAAATTGATATTTTAAATAAAATTTGTAAAATGTTAATAGTAATACTCGTTTTATGAAATGTTTATTTTTTTTAATTACTCAAAACGTTAATATATCAAATAATTGTATCTTCAAACTTTGATTTTTTTACCTTTTTGTGTAATTTACCAAGATGCAATCTTTTGCATCTACGCCCTCACCTAGCTAGGAATGTTTTGTTTTGCATTTTTGTTGTGAAAATATATAACCTTTAATTTTATATATTTACTTTTTCTTTTTGGCCAAAAGTTTATTTATTTTGTTATGTTTGCTAGCAGATTTTTCAGTTGTTATAACTATTAACTTTTTCTTTTTATTAATAGTGCAAATCTCAACAGAACTGTAAGGGATGCAAATGCATTAAAAAAAAATTCAATATCTATCATACCTTATGTGTATAAATAGTAATAAAATCTTGACACGTATAATAAAAGGAAAAATACTTTTCAAAAGAATTATCACTTGTGACTTGAACACATATATGTCAAGATTTTATCACTATTTTCACACCATATATACATAACAAGCGGTGTATAAAACTTATCAAATCATTTCTCAAATTCATGATATATGATGGAAGGTAAAATTCAATTTACTTTTGTGCGATTTTTCTAAATGTTTGGGCAGAATTATTTATATCACTGAACTTATTTCACGTACGTGATAAACTAAAATAGATAAAATCATAGAAGTAACGAGTGCCAAGAGAAAAATAAAAGTGTTGAGATTTCATAAGTTCCAAAATGAGAAATTTATAGGATGGCACGGATAGAGTAATTTTACTATCAAAATAATAGAGCTACCCACATATCTCCCCTCACACTTAGGTTTGATCTACGCAAATACTCAAGCACAAGATTACATAACAGAGAAATATAAAACACAATTTTAAAAAAGGAAAGAAAAGAAAAGAGAGGGTGGGGTTTTTCGAAGTTCTAGTTGTTACTATTATTACCATTGGCTCTTTCTACTTTGTTATGTGTGAGTAGTGTGACCGATAGTTGCTCACTCATTGATCATCGTGCTCTTGATGGCAAATAGCTCTCACAAGCCTCTATTTATAGGATGACGAAAGCTTTCTCCATACAACTTAGTCTATTGGAGTTTTTTTACCCCTTTTACTTATGTGACCCACATAACATTCGCCCCCTCCAAGCTCACTTTCCTATCTAGCTTATGAAACCTCAAGCACAATTAACGACCGAATTGTGGACGTAACTTAATAGCGCATTTAACATACTTGAGAATCCATTTAACTACAATCCATTAATTCTTTTAGATTTAATTGTGAAGTGATCTATTAATATGCTAATGAGTCTTTTAATGACAGTTTCATCTATTATTTTATTGTGAAAGATTGAATTGACTCTTTTAGCCATGAATAGCTATAGAATAGAGAGGAAAAAATCATAGATTTCACTCACATATGACCTACTCAAACTAGAGAGATAGCAACCAACGATACCTATTATATGAGTATTATTTTATATTATACACACCTTAGTATACATAAGACGGCCAAGAGCTACTGCATAAAGCACTTCATTTATTCTTTCTCCATCTCACTTTTATAGAGCACTATTAGTGCTAAGGTTGAAATGACTTGCAAATGGTGAATTCATAAGCTTCAAATTGCTCATGTTGATTCACTTGGATACATTCTCCAAATATCACAATTGTGATAACTACAACTTCTAGTTTTTCCTATTGCACATAGTTCTTAAACTACGGGTTTGTTAAGTTGTATCTAAGACTTTGATAGCTAAAGACTTGTTCAACTTCTTTTTTCAAATTTTGGATTTATGTAGGGTTGTAGCTTTTAATCAACATGTCATCTTCATGTAACAAAAGGATAATAGACTCGCCATGAAGTATTGCTTCATAGATACACCTTGTATAGCCAAATCAATAATGAATAAATCAAATTTCATATATTATTGTCTTGAACCTTGCTTCAACCAATACAAGCTTTTCTTTTAATCCACAAATTAGATCTTTCCTTTGACACTAAATCTCTCAGGCTGCTCCATTTATATCTCCTCGTGTAAGGCCTATGAAGAAAAATAGTCTTAACATCTAACTACTCAATCTTTGAATTCAAATTGGCAATTATTCCAAATATAACAAGAATAGAAGACATCTTCACCAATGATAAAAATATAAATATTTTGATGTCCATATTTAGGCATGAGTATCAATTATCAGTACATCAATCATTTTTCTTTGTTTGTAGTTTTAAATTTTTTTATTATTCCCATAAATATAAAAGACTAGATAAAGTTTTTTTCTTTAATTTAGAATTTTTATTTGATCCATAATCTAAACAAAACCAAATCATTATTTAATGATTTAAAAAGTTTTCAATTGGAATATAATTGTCATTTAATGGTTTGATTTGAGATATATGGGTCCATCTCTTTCACTTATTTTTATCGTTTTCAAATAAATATTTATCCAATAACAGATGCGGATGAAAAACAAACATTTTTACTTATAAGCAGGTCAAACAAATTAGATACAAATAAGATATAGATTTGGATTGGATACAGATAAGATACAACTAAAAATCAAACAACCTAAACAGACGTTGAACCGTAAATTATGTTTGGTTGGATATTTGGTAAACTCTGAACCAAAAGGATTTGTGCTCACCCTTACACTCAAGACACAATTACAATGTAATTTATAATTATGTATTAAAGATATGATTTTAAGTGTGATAAAGTTATTATTATTCTTAAAAATTTTGAAATTTTGTGATTCATTCCTAAATACTTTTTTCCCCATCTTCTGTGAAGCTTAAACACAGCTAATAAGTAAATGTAATTTTTAAAAAAATTTATATTGCTCCTACAACAACACAATTTTTGTAATTTTTTTTTTTTATAATTTGATTTTGTGATTTTTTTTTTTGAAAGTGTGTTATACATGTAATATCCCCATGTGCCCAATAAGACTTAAATGGGTTGATATTCTTTTTATCTAGTCATTTGCCAATTAAATAAAAACATCATAATCTACTATTTCTATCGAGGGTTACATGTATTAATATATATTTTTTTTAATTTGAGATATTTTTGTAATATCTAAAATTTATAATGGGTGTCTCCGTAATTTATAAAGGAATATGAATGCTCAATTTCTTTTATTTGTATCTATAATATCTAAAATTGTCTCCATAATTAATCGAGGAGTTACGGGGACTGGAATTTTCAAATTTAAAGTGTGTTGATAATTTTCAAAACATAACTCATAATTTTAATGGTGATGACTTAATACTGTCAATGCAATCAATAAAAACTACTCCATAATTAATCTTCTAATAAATTAAGAACTAGTCCTTAATGTCAAAATTTCTATAAAATAAAGAATGAACCTATAAATTTGAATCCCAATGTAGAACTTGATTAGCTACTAGTTTTAATTAATAAATGAAAAATAATAAACTTCAATTAATAATTGGTGGTATCTAGTCAAGAAAACTTAAACTTAAAAACACTTGTTTTAAGCCCTAAAAGTTACAACTAAAATGGATTTTTTCGGTAGAATAAAAAAAAACTAAAATTTTTAAAAGCTCTCTTAACACCCTAAACGGCACCTTAAACTTTAGCATGCATGTTGATGATATTGTAAGTTAATGGCATCTCCCCTGATATCACAAGTGAGAGACATCATATTTGAATCTATTCCTATTGTAATTAGGGAAAAAAAAAAAAAAAACCTAGCACAAAGTAGAAAAACAGGACAAATTTGGGCAACAAGGGCCTAGCTAGTTAACTAGCCTAAGACCTTATTCAACCACTAGGCCCCATTCAATTGCCCTTGCATCTTTGTTGGACCTTACCTTTTGCCTCCATTCAACTGGTCAAAGCTCCATTTGATTGCCATGGTTGCTGAAATTTATTTTATTTGATCTTCCATTTTATTTTTTTCCCCTAAACCATAGTGAATTTAGTAAATGTTACAATTACCCTAAAACAAGTTACAACATAATTTCTAATATAAGTTTTCCACAATTGATTAAGCAATGTCGTTGTTTATTAAATTTTAAGTGTGTTTGGAGAAAAGATTTTGAAAAAGAAAACAATAAAAAAACTTTAGTAAACAAGAGCAGGTATGTGATGATCTTATTATATATGTTTTGCTTATTATGTATGATTGTAAATGAACCACTTGTTGTGTTGTTCGTGCTTGATATTGAGATGGGAAAATTAAAAGAGGAACCACCACTTACATCCAAATTTCCACCAAAAAAAACAACACTTACATCCAAATTATAACAAGTAATGAAAGGCTCTAATATGAACCTAACTAAAAGTGATGCACATAGAAATCCCATCATAATTTATTTATATGTGACTACTAAACTAAGTTCCAAAGTGGATATTGATAAAGTGTTAACCACATTAGTGGCATATAATGAAGCAATAATAGTAGTTTGATAACATCCTTCATTTGCATCAATTTCAATAACATCTATTTTCTCTTGGTAACATTAAAATTTTTCATTTTTAATTTGAACTTCAATGTGAATGTGTTTATCATTTATAGTGTCATTTTTATATTGATGGTAACCACATTGATAGGCAATTATTGGAAAGGGACTTGTTGACCTATTCTATGAAAATTCTAGTTTTGATGTAGCTTTAAATTATGCATCAATGCTACTTGAGTTATTGCTAGGTGGGTCATTAATATGGCGGAATAGCAGTTGGTGTGGGTTAGGAAACTATAAATGTTGAAATTATGCCATTAAGACTCAAATACAAATGGGGGAAATGGACTAAAGTACTAACTATTGGTATAGGTAACAAAACCCAATAGCACTTGTGTTTGTTTTCGTTTTTGACTCCCTAATTCATGGACACTAAGACTTATGGTTGTCAAAATCGCAAGTCCACAATACGTTTCTATGAGTTTAACATTTTATATGTATTTTTCTAATTAAAAGGAAGCAAACTCATTGATGTGCAGAATTTAGATAAAATAATTAACTTAGGTGTATGATTTAATTAGTTTAGGATTTACTAATTTTGCACAATTTTACTGATTACGAACCTTCCAATATATAGTAAAATTGCAAGTGTGACAACCATGCTAAGATTGGTTTTGACTTAAGATGTTAGGTGTGCTTGTTTATGCTCTCACACCCACTTTAAACAAATAATAATATGAATTTGTATTAAAGATGATTGTTTCTTATGTTTAGTTACTGTTGAATCGTATGTGTTGTGGATTATATAGAGCTTGAGAATGGTTACTGTTTGCACTTGCTAGGCATAAATTTAGGTAATAAAATACATCGGATATGGAAAATAATGGATAGTATAGATCTAAACTTTATATATCCTTTGGATTTAGAATGTGACAATAAATATGAAAGTTGAAAGGGCATATATATGAATAGAGTAAGTTTCATTGGTGGTACTTAAAAAAAATATTTACAATACAACCTTTTATTTTTCTTATGAGAAGCTAACATTGTAATCCCCCAAATTTTACATAACCTAATTATAATAATTATTAAAAATATAATATAGAATCATAAGAATATAATAAAAAGTAGCAAAAATCACTTCCAATATTTTTTTTCTATTTATATTGTTAAAGTGTTAACAAATTTGATTATAGTTAGGAAATAAATCTTATATACATTAAAATAATAAAACAATGATTTTCGAATTATCCCTCATATTTTAAAACCCTAAAATAGCCTTAGAAAATTTATAATTATTAATTATTAAAATAAATAATTCTTAAAATAAAATTCAACAATGAGTTGTTAATTCAATAAGTAATCATAATTGATTATGATTTTAATTACAATAAAAGACAATTAATTTTTAAAACCTACTGGTTATAAAAAAACAGTTTAAAGATAAATCATTTGAATTATAAAATACGTGAAAATATAAAAAACTAATCAATATCTAAGAATCTAAATCTTAATTAAATATTTAAATTATACAATATTTTAGTTAGAAAATTTTGAGTCTATAGAGACTAAAATCTTCATTTGTTAAAAATAGATAAGAAACGAATTAGATATCACAAAAACAAAATTTCACTTTTGTTGTCAGATTTTCCATGAAATTACACACTGTTCCTATGATTTTCAACATCTTAGAGATCTTATTTAGTGAAAAAAAAACACCATCAATGGATTGTACTCGAAAAATCCTATGAAAACAACCATTAATTCATCAAAAACGAACTAGAAATGAGTTAGATATTACAAAAACAAATTTTAGTTAAGGCTGTTATGTTTTCACTCGAAAGTTACAGACATGTTTTATAAATTTGAACATCTTACACTTTTTTTTTCTTGAAAAAAACACCACAAGTAGAAAATACTCAAAGAGTACTATCATATTGACTATTTATACGTCAAAATGGGATTAAAAACGAGGGAGATATCATAAAAATAAAAACTCATTAAGAGTTGTCACAAACCTACACACATAAGCACTCAGTGAGCACTTAGAGACGCGACCCATAGGTGTTCTATGCAGGCCCCGTGATCACTCCATGCTTACTCTAGGAGCGTTCCACATCCACTCTATAAGCGCTCTGAAAACATCTCTCAATCAAACACTCAACACATATTGAGAGCACGCCTACGCTTAACAAGTTGAGCGCTCGACAAGGCGCTCCATGAGCACTCCGTATGTGCTTGATATGAGCGCTCCACAACCTCTTCATGATCACCCCATAGCCGCTCCAAAGGCACTCCATGGTTACCCATGTACCAGCCCCCTGAGCACTCAGTTTACACTCTTAAATTTTCTTAACATACTTGATGATATATATACCTATTATATATATGTATACATATCCTTATGAAAAAGTATATGTATAAAACTAGATTTATTCTATTTCTTAATCCTATTTTATTTATTCTTCATGACACCATACATGTTATGGTCTTAAAAAAATAATAATAAAATTTTAAGTATAATAAACATTTGATATATATATATATATATATATCTAAATTCTATGAACCTACGAATATGTTAGAAAGATAAAATAATAATTAAATGATAGAATATAACCTTACAAATAATAGAAATTCCAATGAACATAGACAGATAAATTTGGCAAACAAAGAAATAATAAATAAAAATCTACTATCAAAGGATGTAGAACTTAATTAAAGGACGAGGAAAACACGTTAAATAGAAATATAGATATCAATTAAGATCAAGACAAGTAAAGTGCAAATAAATAATAAGTATAAGTATCAACTACCTTAAGGTAGACAAACTAAAAGACACAATCAAGATCATTACATGAATAGCAGTACAATAATGAATATATGTTATCTCATTTCATACGAACAATAAATCAATTCTTGTACTTCCAGTAGCATATTACAATAATTTAATAAGGACGACAGGTGAATAACTTCGACCTTATCACATTAGTTGTACTTGCAGTCTAGCTACATTTGGAATAATATATTAAACTAATAAGTATGTGGGATTGGGTATACTGCATGACGCTTGGTGTATGTTTGATTGCCAAAATGTCATAATGTAAGTGATAATCCTATTGTATGATAATGCATGTTGATGTTTGTCTGTGAATTATAGATCACCTTAAATTTGACTGAAAACTGTAGATACCATAAATGAAAATGGACATGTATCGCATAATTTGCATATATTGCATTATAAAGAGTGGTGACCCCACTACGTATTAGTATTTTGATTCTCTGGTAATACTTAGTTTTTCTAGATAGAAAGCTGTTAGTTCTGCGCAAGATTACATTTGTTCTATTTTGTTCCATGGGAACTAAACTAGCATCGAAGTAATACCGCTCATGGTATCGACATGAAATGGCTAATACTTAGTGGAGTTTTTTTGTTCCAAGGATAAGAGTGAAATGTTTAAAACTAATTTGTGAGAATATATGGTAACCATTCTTCCTTTGTTCTCTTATTCTCCTAGGCACGGTCTATCACTCATCATGGTTTCCTTCCAACACGGATTCTAGGTTATCCAAACTTACACTTGTGCATATGGATGATTGGTACATTGCATACACTTACTAATTAAACTTGTTTGTTATTGCTTGATGTGTGGTCTAGTCAGGTTATCTCACTAAGCCCGTGGTTTCTCACCCTTAACAGTTTTTGTGCAGGAATAATGCTAGCTGGGATTGTGCTAGGAATGTGAGAAGAGTGCTTCTCCATATGGCTTTATCAAAATTAAAGATGTAGGTTATAATGAACTTAGAAAGCGAATTAGATAAATCGTATAGATTTTGTACTTTGTAGACTGAGACCCAATTTTTATTATTTAGTAAGGGATACCGATTTTCTGAGATCTTGGCAGACTAAAGACAATCGGATTCCTTAAGTGAGTTTACATAAAGATGTTATATATAAATATGATAACTATAGGGAGATCCTACTAGGCCCCTATTTTGTGTTGTGACAAATATACTCTTCTCTCTTTTTGATTATCTTTCTCTCTCTTATGTTAATGTTTCTCTAACAATTTGACTATTTAACTGTAATTTTTTTCTCCTCTCCTCACTCAACTCTCATCTTTCACTCCACACCCCTCACTTTTCCCTCTCTCTTTGCTATTGCTGCCTATCACTATTTATAATGGTAATGTACTAAAAATTCAATGATCAAAACACTCTCTATCCCTTACCTAACATCTTTAATTTGGATTTTCTTTTATTTAAGAAAACATCATATAATAAAGATTTTGATTTGTTGCGTTAATTCAATAAAAAGTAATTATAAAATTTAAGCATTTAGTAAATTATCAAACTCAAAACTCTTTTTTTTTTTCTAAAATCAAACTAAATTAATGATTTGAGATTCTTTATATCTAGTCATATGCAAATTAAGCAAAAACAATGGAATCCACACTATTGTCAATCATGTAATTTTTGTGTTTTTAATATTTGGGATATCTTTGGGATTTTAAAGTTTACGAAGGGTGTCCTCTTAATATATGCCACTTAACTTTTAAAACCAATGTCTGTTGTTTTCTCTTTTTTTTTCCTTTTATTTTACGTAAATATCATATTTGATACTTGAACTTTATCAATTTGTGTAATTAATTATCTAAAACTTAAAGGTTCAATTTACTACCTGTAAAATTTTCAAATTCATTTATAATACCTAGATGAGATAGTTAATTACAAAAGTACATAAAGTTCATTAAGCTAATTGCAAAAATGGGTAAATTTTAAGTTGAAATTGACAAGATTTAGATAATAAATGTGATAATTACTCTTTTATTTTTACATTTTATTATATTGATGCAGCGAGTCAAGTTTTTTTCCTTATATATATATATATATATATATCACTTTCTTAACAAAAAAAAAATATGGGTCTAGTAAATTCACATCAACTAAATAAATGGTAGTTATCTTCCAACTAAGTAAAAAGATAATCTACGTTTCTATCATGGGGTATATGTACTTTTTTTATATATTATTGAGATATCTTTGTAATATAAAAAATTTACAATGGATGTCTTTGATTTTTGAAATTTGGAGTGTCTTTATAATATTCAAAAGATAACTCATAACTTTAATTATCATTGCTAAATGCTGTTAGAATTGATCTCCTAATAAATTAAAAATTGATCCTTGATGTCAAAATTTCTATAAAAGAAATAATTAACCTAAAAATTGTAATCCTAATGTACAACTTGACAAATAGCTATAGGTTTAATTAATAAACGAAATATTGTAAACTTCAATTTAATGATTAGGCGGTATCCAGCCAAGAAAACTTAAAATTAAAAACATTTGTTTTAAGCCCTAAAATTACAAGATGAACTAAAATGGATTCAAATAGAATAATAACCTAAAATTTTTAAAATAAGCTCGCTTAACACCCTGGTTGACACCTTAAACTCTAGCATGGCACATTGAGACCCAATGGTAGAAAAACATGACAAATCTTGGCCACAAAGGCCTAGCTAAGCTAGTTGATTGGCCGAAGACCCCCATTCAATCATCATTGCCTAGGACTAGGGATGTAAGCGGGCGGGTTTTTATAGGATACCCAATCCGTCCAACCTAATAAATACGCTATAGGTTAATACCTTATAGGGTTTGGGATGGGTTTTGGAATAAGCATAAAATTCGTTAGGAAACCCGAACCCGTTAAAATATATAAATATATATTATGCTTAATCTCAATGTCTGAAATTAACCAGCTATGCTCCATTAATTGGAAAGCTATTTTTTTTTCTTTTTTATTAAATCATTTAGAACAAGTAAAAAATCATAGGATAGTAGACCAGTACTCTATGGTCTCTACTTTCGGTCTTGGTCTTGGCTCACTCTCCTCAAATTCAACTCTCTCATTCCTGTTGTTGCACTATTTTATTCAATGATTTTCTTCCCATGAAAATGATTAGGATTTTATAAAAGCATTGCATTAGTAATGATAAGAGTTTTTTTCTTAGCCTGTAAAGTGAGAACGGATTGGAAATAGAAAAAGGCGAAAAAAAATTTATAATGATATTTTTAAATATTCTATTGTATAATGATTGTAATTTTATATTAGGTTTCGGGTTCAGATTCGGGTTCGGGTTCCCTATAGGGTTTGTCTAGCGAGTTTTGGGTTCATGGATAAAAACCTTATAGGGTTGGGATGGGTTTTGGGAATCCTATTGAGTATTGGGTTCGGGATCGGGTTCGGGTTCGGGTTTTAGTATACCCATCCCGAACCCGTCTCGGTTGCATTCCTGCCTTGGACCATTAGCTTTAGCCTCCATTCAACTGTTTAAAGCTCCATTTGACTGCCATGGTTGATGGAAGTTATTTAATTCAGTATTCCATTTCATTTTTTTCTTACTAAATTATAGTTAATTTCGTAAGCGCTACAATTAACCTAAACCTAGTTAAATCACAATATAATGCAAGTTGTCCATAGTTAATTGAGTAATGTCGTAGTTTATTAATTTTAGGTGTGTTTAGAGAAAAGATAATCAAAAAGAAAAAATAAAAAAAAAACATTTGAAAACAAGTACGTGATGATCCTATTATGTATATTTTGCTTATCATGCATGATGGGAAATGGATTACTTTTTGTGTTGTTCGTACTTGATATTGAGATGGGGAAGTCATAAGAGGAATGAACACTTTCATCCAAATTCAAGTTAGAGATAACATGTTATAATATAAACGTAATTAAAGTGTTGCACATAGAAATGCTATTATAATTCTTTGATATGTAACTAGCATGTTAAGTGTCAAAGTAGATGCTGATAAAACATTTACCTCATCAAGAACATATGGCAAAGTTATAACACATCATCCATTATATGCACCAATTTCAATAGCATCTATTTCCACTTTGTAATGTTGTTAAATTTGAACATGTTTATCTTTTATAATGTCATTTTTCTATCAATAACCACACCGAATAGACAGGTTTTAGACTAGGATTCATTGACCTATTCTAGGCAAACTTGGGAATCTAATCCAACTTCAAATTAGGCATCAATGTCACTTCAAAATCGCGGTTGATGTGGGTGAAAAAACTTAGAATGAAACAGTTAATAGGTTTTTGCTATTAAGACTCAATCGTAGATGGAGGAAATGGATTGAAGTATGAATGATTGACATAGGTGATCAAACCTAATATGAGACGTCTTTTTTTTTTGTTTTTGTTTTTGTTTTTTGACTCTTTGATTTGTGGACACTACACTATAATTGGTTTTAATTCAAGATGTTAAGTTTGCTTATTTATACTCTTCCTTTCCTCTTTAAGCAATTAATAATTTAGAATGTTTATCATAGATGATTGTTTCCCATGTTCAAATACTTTT
The DNA here is from genome assembly GCA_024138025.1 of Combretum micranthum. Taxonomy (NCBI): domain Eukaryota; kingdom Viridiplantae; phylum Streptophyta; class Magnoliopsida; order Myrtales; family Combretaceae; genus Combretum; species Combretum micranthum. Next base: position 1,048,630 of record JAMXBD010000001.1, read on the forward strand.
AAACTGTATGTGTTGTGGTATATATAGAGCTCGAGGGTGGTTACAATTTTTACTTAGTAGGCTTATATTAGGTAGTAAAAGGCATTGGATAAAGAAGATACAGGAGAATGTAGTTCTAAAACTTATGCATGTACTTCATAGAGTGTAAAGATAGACAGTATCTAATAAATCTTTATGGTTTAAAACATGACAATAAAAATGAAAGTTAAAGGCGCATACCAATGCGTAAGAGTTTAAATTTTCAGAAGAATATTCGTTGTTCATCAAGTTAATAGCTTGAGTAATTTATGAACACCTACTATTTTTAACGTGTCCAGTTTTCATGTAGTTTAATGTAAACATCCCATGGGGCAAGTTCTATCCTTCACTCATTGCGACTCACCCACATGGGTTTAAAACCTAAATTGGGTTTCGTCTAATTGGGTTTGAATTGGGAAGGGACTTGGAGGGTTCACCTCCTTTGCGAGATAAAAAAAAAATTCCTATAAAATAAAAAGAAATCCAAAAATTTAAAATGTAAATAATATTAAATGTTCATACTATTTTTTAAATAAAAATTACTTTTTATCTATTCATAATGTTATATGCGTTGTCGAGATCAATATAACAAATATATACATTTTAAAAACATGACTGTTTGTTTTATAGAGTTCTACTAATAAAACAATTCCATTTATAAACAATGTGAGACTTTTTTCTCTTTTGTAACCTCTTTTAGAGTGTTACTCTAGTTCTATATTATTAATATTTCAATTTAAATGAGATGTACTTGTGTATATATAAATGCAGGGTAAATTACACCAAAAAGCATCAATATTTAGGGGCAAGTTTATTTAAGGCATTAATGTTTTGAGTGGTTTAAAAAATGTATCTATGTTTTAAGGGTAAATTTATTTAAAATATCAACATTTTAAATGGTTAAAAAGATGTATTAACATTTGGTAAAGTGAGTCAATTAATGTTTCAATAATTGATCATTAGTAGAAGTTAAAAGAGATTTAATTGAAAACTAATTCAAAAGTCGATATCTCAAATGAATGTTGCAAAACGTTAATAACTCATTTGATACACTTTGCTAAATATTGATATCTCTTTTTAATTATTTCAAATACTGATATTTTAAATGAACTTACCTCCGATAATTTTATATGAAAATTGGTTAAACACTATATTATGCTTAAACCCAATTTTTCCTTTTAACTTTTTTTTTTTAGTTTCAAATAAAAAAACTTTTTTTATTTTATTTGGATAAAAAATTGACAAGTCGATCTTGGTAGGCCAAGTCACAAATTTCTAGCCCAAACTTGATAGGTCTGGATTAGGTCCTGACCTAGCCTGACCCAACCTAAGGATATCTAGTTCAGTACATCCTTAGCTTTGCTCCATCTCTAACTTCCAAGCGTTTTTCGTTATCTTGCATGATGGGATGGGGCTCCCCTGACTCATGTATATCGACCCTGCCCAAAATTCATAATTCTAGAGTCCATCGATCCCCAGCTCTTACGACGTTGGACAAAGGCCAATGAATTGGATCAGTTATGCATTATTCTTCTCACAAAGCCCAATAAATAGGCTCAAGTGTTGTATTATTCTCCTCTAATTCCAGATTATGATATTTTTCTGTTTGTCCATGAATTGAGTGACTTAAAATACGGTCCAATGAAAATTGAAAATCCCTTAGTAAATATTAATATTATTATAACAATAATAAATGGTGGTAATAATATATGTTATTTCAACAAACTACTTACATATTAAATAATAATTATTGGTATTTATATACCTTCATTAATTCATGTGGTATATTAATACTAGTAAATCTTTGTTATCTTTATCTTACAAGGTCGTTCACTTTGTATTTTATGCAATCATTTGAAATTTTCACTTTTTTCTTCTTTTTTTTCTTTTTATGACAAAGGAAGCAAGAATCACCTATATCTAGAGATCAGTAAGGGCCTGTTTTAACTAATGAACCGGTTCGAACTAGTACTAATGAGCCATGCCTGTTGGCTCAAACTGTTCATACAGTTCATGGTCCACCAAATGAACTGTTGGGTTGGTGGGTTGCTAGCGAGTCAATGTACATAACCCGCCCAACCCGGCGGTTCAGGCGAAAAAGAAAAAAAAAACAAAAATTTGAATTTGAATTTGATACATAAATGAAAAAAAAAATTCCCACTACTGTGTGATTAATTTTTCAAGCATATTTTACAATGATTATAATAAGGTAAAAGTATTCTATATATCATTATTTTTATCTCCAATGATTAGAAAAAAAAAAAACGTTTGAAATCCATATAATATTATGTTAAAATAGCTATAATTCGTAACTACATCATAAGGCCTCATTTGTATGAACGTATGTAAATATGTGTATACAAATATGTAATTCTTTTCATGATTTTTGCAAAATAAAAGATGAATTTGCTATGCTATTATTAGTGCAACAATAATGAATGGAGCTTGGATGATCACATGTCCTCATGAATTAATATGAAGAATATTTTATGCATCTATTATTGTATGCCTTGTTACTTTCACATTAATATGATATTGGAACAAGTTTGGTATTTAAATTCTCCATATATATTGTATGGTGATGTAATGCTTAGTTTTATTTAAAGTTTCAAGTTCGTATAATTTTGTTATAAAATTATTACCGTAGTGATGAGATGCATTATTCAATGTGGAGTTGCAATGACGATTTTATGTGGACCGTAAAGCTTGTATAATTTAATATAATTTTTAGTTTCACACTTTTAAAAAAATTATTTGTTTATTTTTTTTATTTTTTTCAAATTGAATTTTTTTTTAAATATTTACCGGTTCAATGAGCCATGGATCGGCCTTGAGCCGATGGTTAGGCCCGAACCGAACTGACCCTAACATTGAAAAGCCGGTACTGGGTTGGTGTGAACCCAACCTATGAACCGGTAGTTTAAGGCCAATCCGAACCGTTGCCTTTGTCTACCTGTATCTACCTAAAAGATTCTTTTAAGATAAATGAATATATATATATATATATATATATATATATCCTTGACTAGGTGACTCTACTATATCATTAAAGTAACTTCTACACTTCTGGTCTACTTAATTATCTAACAATTAAAATAAATTTAATAAATAAAATATTAAGTATTGAGTGGTGTGATTATGGTTATATATGAATATGAACTGCTAAATAAATAATATAACCGATCTCATTAAAAAAATGATGGACCATAAAATTTTCCTACACTAAAATAGTAGATAAAATAAAATTTTCAAAAACTTTAATCTTAAAGGTATTAAGAGTAGTTGTTATATTTGATACTTAAACTTCGTTTATATTTACAATCAACTTCTTGAAATTTAAAAGTATCATCAAAACTTTTTTTTTTAGCAATTAACTACCAAATTTTGCCAATTTTTATAATTTGCTACTTGAATTTTTTCAGTTTTTTAATTAATTATTTCATTTAGATACCATAAATGAACTCGAAAAAGTTTGTAAATAGTAAATTTTACCAAACTTTATAATAAATTACTTGAGTTTTACCCATTTTTGCAATTATCCATTTCATCTAGGTACTATAAATATATTTGAAAAAGTTTATGGGTAGTTTATTGACATTTTTAAACTTCTGATAGTTAATTGTACATATTTGTAAAGTTTAGATACCATATTAAGATTTATCCAAATCATTTATTATTGATTATTGAAAAGGCTTACTAATAGATGTATATTATATCTGCATATTACAATAAGGTTTTCAATTATTGTGGATAAAGGTGTGATTGAAAAGAAAAAAGATAAGAAAGGAAAAAACTGAAGGTGTGAATGGATATAATTATATTCTTATATAACTATAGCATAATAGAAAGAAACTTTCTCAATCTAAGATAAATCATTATCCTTTCCTAGTTATCTTATTCCTCCTCCACACAGAAAAAACTCGGCTTAAGTTGCGTACTTGTGACCTAATTTTAAGACATAACTAGATAAACCGATCATATTCGTATTGTTACCACAATAGGACAAGAGAACTACCTAAATACAACAAAATTGACACATACCAAAATGAAAAAAGTTCTCACATTTAGACAAATATAGCACAATGATAAAGCTACTACTCACAACAATCGGAGACACTACAAGAATATGAAAAATGTACCATAATCTGACACTTCTACTACATACTAAAATCAGATAAAAAACCACAATCGACAAAATTATCATCAAAAAATATGATGTAAAATTAACTACTATAATATGACTATTTTACAGCAATATATCAATTTTACAACATACTAGACTAAGACAAAATTACCATAATTTGACAAGCTTACCACCTGAAAAATGATATGAAATCAACTTACCAGAATATGAACATTCTACCACAATACAACAATTATACGAGATACCAACATTAGACATTATTACCATAATTCGACAAACTTACACATAGAAAATATGATGTAAAATTAAACTACATAATACAACTATTCTACCATAATAAAACAATTCTATAACATACTAGATTAAGACAGAAATTACCGGAATTTAACAAACTTATTACCTAGAAAATATGATGTAAAAGTAACATACCAAGATATGACTATTTCACCACACTACCAGAATCACATAATATTACCAAGTAAGACGAAGTTATCATCTTGAAAATATGATGTAAAATTAACCAAATATAATACAACTATTCTACCATAATATAACAATTCCACGACATACTAGATTAATATAATATTATCATAATCCGACAAACTTACAATATATAAAATATGATATAATATTAACTTACCAGAATACGATCATTTTAACTTAGTACAATAATAGTACGAAATACCATATTAAGACAAAATTAACATAATTCGACAAACTTAACACTAGAAAATATGATGTAAAATAAATCTAACAGCTATAATTTAATTGGGTCGATCCAATAGTCTGGACTCGCGTCCTAAAATTGGAAGATAACCAGACAACTTGAGCCAAGACAATCCCTATCCCACACACTCTGTAGTACCAAACCCCTATATTGTTGTCTGTTTCCTCTGGCACGTCATGACTTTATTCCTTGTCCCCTTCCTCCAAGAGACCAGAACTGAATTTTCCATCTTTTTTTCCTTCTTCTTTGACTTCCATTTCCATCTTCTTATGCCTAGCTTCGTCCTCAGCTTTCAATTTAGCTTCAGCTTTTGCAACTCGAAGAGCATGAATCAAACTTTTGAGACAACGATCAACATCCTTAGAATAATCCTTAGGCATCAAATGCTCGGCTACATCAGCAGGAGTTATATCCGTTTCCTCCAACAATGCCCCGACTGTACCAAACAAAGGATGAGATTCAACCCCTAAATAGTTCCTTGCAAGTATCTTGAATGCTTCGAGTCGACAATACGACAATTCGATATGTTTATCCATCCTTCCTTTTCGAATCAAAGCAGGGTCTAGTTTCTCCACATGATTGGTAGTGAAAACAATGAGTCTTTCCCCTCTACAAGCTGACCATAACCCATCAATGAAATTCAATAATCCTGAAAGAGTGACTCCACTTGTCTTGCTTTCCCTATCATCCTTAGCAAGCTTCTTCTTACGATCTTTCTCTTTCTCTTCATCGTTTTCCTCTCTCTCTTTCGGCTTCCTTTGTCCTGTCAGGTCCAATGAACAATCAATGTCCTCAATCACAATCAGAGACTTGCTCGTTGTCTCGATAAGTAGCTTCCTCAGTTCAGTATTATCCTTAACCGCCGTCAGCTCCAGATCATAAATGTCATATTTTAGAAAATTTGCAATCGCAGCGATCATAGTCGATTTCCCGGTACCTGGAGGGCCATAAAGCAGGTACCCTCTTTTCCAGGCCCTGCCAATTCTTGTATAGAATTCCTCAGCATTGCTAAAAGTGACCAAATCATCCATAATATCTTTCTTATACTTCGGATCCATTGCTATTGTGTTGAATGTTGCAGGATGCTCAAAAACCACATGGCTCCAATAATAATGAGAATTGGTATAAAGCTTCCTCTGCCTATTCCTAACATTAATTGCTTTCCCTTCTTTCATGACATGGTTGATGTATTTTCCTAGGATCAATTCCCTGTGTTTCTTATGAAAAGTGAGCTTGTAAAACCCCTTCTCATCCGTTACTGGAGTGAACGAAAACCCTTGGTTTTTCCATTCTTTCGTCCCTGAAAGCCACCATATCTTCACACCTTGGAATTCATCAGTAACTTCCTCATAATCATCCATGCTTAGGACAAGAGACTGGTTGTTTTTAACCATGTCTGCTTTGAGCCTCTTAGCTTGGGTTGATGAAGTGGTTGAAAGGTAGTTTTCTATAGCAATATAGGCTTCACTGCGCATGAGACGCTCTCCTGTCAACTCATTGAAAGTGAGCTGAATGTAAGGATAGAAGAAAGTGAATATCCTTTGAGTGTATTTTTCAACATGGGATCGAACGCGTTGAGGAATAAATTGTTGGAAAATTGCCCATATGAACATCAAACTGGCAATTGCTGAGCCTAGGTGAGAAAACCAGGGATAGGACATGTTCCCGGGATTCATCATGCTCGTGTTTTGGTTTGTAGGAAAGGTTTTGCGTATGGAAACTTTGAATGTGCTAAGGCGTATATGTAATGAAAACTTCGTTGCTAATTCAAGGGTGATGGGATGTTCAGGCTTTCCTGGAAGAAGCAGGGTCGGCGAAGTGACTAGGTTTGTATGTATACGGAAATAAGTCCTATAGGCATACTGGTCAAGCAAAATTGTACGGTCTCCTTTAAATTTCATTTGAATTTTGGATAACGCGTCCGCTCCAAAAAAATTTAAATAAGTGCAATAATGTTATATGTTTATGGAATTATTGTACATAAATAGTAATAAAATTTTTAATATATATACTAAAATATAATTTTTATAACTATCATCATCTTTAATTTGTATATATTTATATATTAAAATTAAATTGGTATTTACAAATAATTAGGCTTAGTAATTACTTATACGGGGTGGTAATATGCTACATAAGAAAAAAACCCAAAATACAACACAAGTCAAGGAATGAAAACATAACTACGACACTAATAAATATAATTATCTTATAATTTAAATATTTATAATCTATCATCAATTATGTACTTTTGACATTTAAATATAATATAAAGATATAAACTCGATTGATTTTAAAAAAATATTTACTGTTTTATAGATGTTCTTCTTATTCTGTCTCGATCACGAAAAACTTGAAATATGTCTATAAATTTAAAAAATAAAAATATTTTGAAAAAAAATTATTATTATTATTTTACAGATAGATCATAATTATATATCTTCTGAATAGAGTGGAAACAGCATCTTCCGACAGCAATATCTATCGGGTACATATCCAAAGATTTCTTGTCCAGTAAAATTCTTAGGTTAAATGAGAAGATGACATGGCTAGTGACGTATGAGTTTCTTTTCTTGTCATTATGTGTCGACATGTACAGTATACTAAACGGACTGCGTCAGTGTTTAATATAATATGTATTTTAATTGTTAGACCAATAATGACCTTTGGGCTGCAAACAGTTAAATTAAACCAAATTTTTAAATATTTAAATCCTACCCATTTAAAATTTAGTAAATTTGAATTTGAATTCGAATTGAACTTTTTATCGAGCCTAAAATTAAGATACAAGCTCGGTTAATTAGTTAAACGAGTCTAAGTTATAGCTTGAGCTCGGCTCATTTATGAAACAAGCTCAAATGAAATCTAAGTTTTTGTTAAACCTAAAATTTAAGTTTGAACTTGACTCATTTAGATAATTCTTTTAAACTTAAAATATAATATATATACATATAGTTATTAAATAAAAATTAGTTTTTATTATTTTTATTATGTATTTATAGACAATGCATCATATATAAAAAAATTCATAAATCTGCTAATGAACTTATTAATGACTACAAGGTTGTTCATAAGCTGGTTAGCGAGCCTAAATTAAAGTTGATACTTGACTCGTTTAGATAAATAAGTTTTACTTGGACTCGAGCTCGGTTCGTTTACTAATCGAGCTCGAATCGAGTCAAACCTAACGAGAGCCGAGCTCGAGTAACTTGCAAATAGATCGACTCATTTGTAGCCTTATTAACATTGAGATGTTAATGCTCGGGATGAACAACTCCAACTTGGGGTCCCAATCCAATAAGCTTCTGTTTCTAAAAAAATTGGGTTTTCTAGTAAGGACCGATTTGTTTTTTGTGATTTCTTATTTTTTAACTCCCAAATATAACATAAATAAATGTGAAGAACCTTTTTTTTTTTTCCTTTTTAATTTCAGAGATAAAATTGAAAGCTAGTTTCTTAAAATGTTTACATGACATTTAAGAACTATAAATGAGATCCTTAAAAATAAAAATGGCCTTAAATAGATAGAATGGTTACTTTTTCTATGAGACTGTAAAATAAGAGTTTTTTTTTATATTTCTTTTTTCTTTCTCTCCAATATTTTCAAACATCACTGGATATTTTTTCTTTTTCCTTTTTTTTTTTTTTTTACTCTAGGATCTTAGAAGCGCTTATATAACTATTATTTCTATAAATGAGTCGACTTATTTGCAAGCTACTTGAATTTGGTTAAACTTAAGCTTATTAAAAAATGAGCTCAGGTCAAACTTCAAGTGAAACTCGTTTATCTAAAGAACCAAAGTCAAACTCCACTTTAAGGCTACAAGCTCATTGAACTTTAACCAAGTTCATTGAGACTCGTGAACATGCTTATTAATAGGTTCATGAGTAAACTTGTTAGCAAGCTCGCTAAAAGCTTGTGGATGGACTCAATAGTAGGCTTGTAAGTTTTGCATTTATATATTATATTTAGTTATTTGATTAAAACGAAGAATTGATTTTTATTCAATATATCTATGTATATTTTGCTGCTTTTATTTATTATTTTTAGATTTGAAAACGAATAAAAATTTGGAATATTTAAATGGATATCAACCAATCTTGAGTTGGAAATAAAACTTGCATACTTAGATAAGGCAAGCTCAACTTTGTAGACTTGATAAAAAGCTAGGCAAAATAACTTGGCTCATGTTTAATCCGTAGCTAAACTCAAACTCCAAATAAAACTTGTTTATCTAAATGAGTTGAGCCAAGCTTCAAAAAGCTGAGCTCAACTTAAGTCTTGAAAAGCATAACTTGGCTCAAGTCGAGTCATTTGCAACCCTAATTAAGATGCAAAATTTAAATTTGATATCATACATACTATTAATACAATTCAATTATGCTGTTAAAAAAAGTACGAAAGAGTACACTCTCCATCAGATTAACAAAAACAAAATTGATAAATATAAAAAAAACTATTAACATTTAAGTTAAGTCAAATTAAATATTTACGTTTTAATTGATTTAAAAAAGTAATTAACATTTCACAAAATAAAGTAATTAATATTTTATAAAGAGAGTTGAACTAACATTCCATAAAATTTATTTTAAATATTAACATTTTGATAATTTTTTATTAATTTAACTATTCAGATATCTGTCGAGACATTTAGTTACTACTCATATTTTTATTTTATAAATATAGGTTTATGAATGTTAGAATCAAATTTTATTGACTCTGTGGTACCTTGAAGTCAACATAGAACTGTATTCTATGATATATTTTTAAATGCAAATAATCCTCCCAAAATATATATGCTATTATATTATCAATTTCATGACTGATACTTTAAAATTGTTCAATCTTTTACCATGGTGTTGCTCTTTGTTTTAAGCCTTCTATATATTTATTACGTTTTTCTTTTTTGCTTTTTTGGAAACTTTATTTAGTAGTAAAAATATATTATTATTTGTTATTTGTTATTAGTGTTTGGTAATTTTAGAAAATAACCCCAAGTATCATGAAACTTATATATTCTTTTTACCTTAAAGTATAGGTTTTAGGATGAATGTGAAATATAAGCCAAACTTTGTACATATACATTATATCGTATGGATCCATGCTAAAAAATTATATTTAAAAACTATTTGAGTCGAATGGAATATGTAGAACACAGAATACAATAAGTTTATCACTTGCCTTGTTAATTATAATATTTGAGTCAGATTCTATAAATGTATGCTTAATACATATCTCTTGATACTATTATCTTCATACATTGTATTCTATGGGTTTATTTTTCATCTATATATATATATATATATATATCTTATCTATATCAGGTATATTTAACCAGTTTATAAATAAAAATTTATATTTTTCATTTATACAGATTTTTTGATAAATAATTTATCTAAAAATATTTGCATGTTATCTACACGTCAACTAAACAAACCAAGCCATACTCCTCGTAGTTCAAAAATAAATCTTTTCATACATACGAGATGCTTGGTATGTCCTAATAATCAATAATTATTGTATTTACAAATTCGATTACACATATCACTTTGCGGGCACTAGTGTTACACTAAACATTAAAATTTAGGACTTACAACATTAGTACGAAGGGAGAGGATTTACAGCACTTATTTAATAGGGAAAAAACTATGAACGTATATAAAGTTTTTATTCTTATTTTCCCCGGAAAATATAAATACGATTCCTAAATGGGGAATTGACTCATCAACAGAATAACACACATAGGCAATTCGTTTTTATTTTATTTATTTATTTTGTGTAAGAACGAAAATCGTAAATTTCATTGAAAGTTCCAACGAATATCATTGATTGAAAATTTGAAATTAGATAAATTTGGTAAGCAAGGATACAGATTATAAATCAAAGGCCCATTAAAGATTTACAGGGCCGCGACCCAATAACATAAACCCATTAGACAGATCACACTTATGGGTTGCAATTGTAGCTTCGAATATCAATCGCCAAATCGTTATCCAATGGCGGGTAATGGTAATGAAAAAGAAAAATTACAAAAGTCAGAAGTTCTGAAAAAAAATATATATATATATATAAATATATATATCGTTGTAGATCGAGAGTCAAGACATAATTTTAATATAATACTTTAAAAACGTGTCTTAATTAACTGAAGTGGTGTCTTAAAAAATAATTTTAATATAGTTGAATAGAATATTATAAAAATAATAATACAAATGAGTTTATGGTGTAGACCCTAGAGGTTAAAAGCTTTGTAGTAAGCAATTACCCTAGATTTGAAAAGACACGATTTCAAATATAAATTTAAGTACTCTATACAATTAGAAATTTTTTTATACAAGTTCTAATTTTTTTAAATTATATTTTTTTCTTTTCTTAGCTAACCCTTCCTGTCGTCTGGGGACATTTCACCACTTACCTAATTGGAAATTCCAAATGTCAGTTTTCAAATTGACGAAGCCTTTGCAAGATTATTTATGTTGCGATCAGGTCGTCGTTGCCTCATATTCTCATTACGTATTTTATTGTATTATAATCATTTTGATATTTTATTTTATTATTTTTAAATAATTTTTTGTAAAAATTATATAAAAATAAAATAAAATAATTTTATTTATAAATATATTAAATAAATATAATATAAATTACAGATGTAAACATGATATAAATATAATAAGTTATAAATCGGATAATCCAGACTGACTCATCAGATGTAACGTCGGCACTATATGTTGCCTCTGACGTGATGGGGTGTTATTTATTGCGAATCATACGTTTGCCTGTCAAATAAAGTCGAGACAAGGCTCTTGTTGTAACAGCTCTACTTCCTTATATCATGTTTACCATACAAAAAAGAACATAAAATAGAATCAAGATTTTAGATCTCATTTTAATTTTTATATTTGAATTTTCTTTTAAGTTAGAATTGTAGTTTCTAAAAAAAAAAAAAAAAAAAAGGAAGAGGTGGCAGGTAGAGAATGAAAAGGAAAAAGGTAAATATAAGAATTTTATGATATTTTAGGATAAATGTATTAGGTTTAAATCTTTTATATAACTATCTTTAATTCAGAAAGTACTTAGGAAATAGTTTGAGAATACATATATTAGAAACAAATAAATTTAGTTTTGGAAGTTGGTTTTATATCAAATTGATATTTAACTTGAGTTTAGGCTCAAGAATTGATATTTTTAGGTATGTAGATGATTCTAATATTGATAAGGGTTAAGGATATGAAATTTTTAGACTAAAACTTAAGGATTTATGAATCCACTAAACATTTAAGTAGCATGTTTGAGGGTGCAAGCGGTTTAGCTGAGTTAAGAAATTCCAATAAGTTATTGGAGTAAGTCTGTGTAAAAGCCCCTCAATTTCCAGCAAGTGATTTGTGGCTCGAGCCGATGCACTAGCATGGTTAGCAGCTTCCATGACACCGTCTGACGGTGAACCCATAAATATAACACAGTCTTAGAAAGGAGAATCAATCCTACCACCGCTAGACACTTATGAAGCTCTTGCGGAATGCAATCGACGTTCGGTTCGAATAACGGTTGACGAAGTGGGAATTCGACGATTGGACCGTGCCATCATGGTCGTTTGAAGCCTGGGGGATGGACATCATTGGGTCAATATAGTTCTTCGTTCGGTATGCTTTCTTCCTATTCTTTTGCAAGTCTTTCTATATAGGTCCACTCAGGGCATTCCATTGAGCCACCAGTTCACTCGTTGAGTCTCTTTGCATCCATGGCTGAATGGTGAAAGCGCCCAAACTCTACCAACTGAATCAAGTTATCTTATATAATATATATATATATATATATATATATATAAGCATGACTTTCGAGTCACGAGTTGCGAGTTACTTCACAGGTTTTAGAAAAAGCGAGAGTCAGGGATTCAAAATCTTAAAATTCAATTTAATCTATTACTAATTTAATCATGTCAACTTATCTAAATACATCTTATAATTTTTTTGATTTATTTAATCTATCTAATTTCAATTTCTAACTTAGGTGAGGATTTAAGGTATTTCGTATTAAATGCATTATTGAGAGCACTACAACAAATAAATACATTCAAAAAAGATGACTGTTTGTGTAATATAAAGATCAATAAATTATAAAGAAGGACAAATTTGTCATTTGATATAAAATAAGAGGGTTTTATGGTCAATCCTAAAGTATATAAAAGGATTATTAAGAAGGGTCAAAGGGTCAAAGAGTCAAAGGATATTAAATAAGAAGGTTTTATGGTCAAAGTTGAAATATAATTTTATTGTGTTCACATGGCAAAAAAAACTTGATTAAGAATGGATTTTGGCAGCCTAAATTGGATATGAACCTAAGGTTTTTCCTAAACAACATACCTCTATAAATATACCCTTAATCTACGAGTTTGTCACACCATTCCTCAGTCAAAACCCTAAGAGATTTGGAGTACGTTTAAGATGGTTGAAAACCGCCGGCTTATATATTCTTTCTTTATCAACAAAAATCTAATTTTAATACAATTTTGGTCACATGACAGAAGATCAAAAGTCACAAATCCCTATATATTCTTTCTTTGTCTTTTCTCCAACAAAACCCCAAACCTATATTCTTATCCTTTGAGAGTTTATAGCCGCCAAAGGATTTAGAAGTCCATATCATAATTAGAAAACATACATATCAGGTTTGGAGATTTGATTATATTGGTCAAAGGAGATCTTGGAAGATCAGATTCATAATTGGAGAAACGGTTCTAATTTTCTTGGAAATCTGAAGAGTGGGTGTTTAAGAAAGATTGAAGATCAGATCTGAATCTCAAGGAGAACGATTAGGAATTTGAGATCCATTCAAGATAATTAAATCCCTTAATTACATATGTAGATTTTATCGAAATGATTTCTGATTTAGGGTTTTGTTCATTCATGATTGGGGATGTTCTAGGGTTACGGTTTCTTTGCGGTCTTTGGCAATTTTCTGGATTTAGAGTCAAATCAAAGTAAGTTTTCATCCTCTAAATCATAGATTTATTAAAAGATTGAATTAGAATGATGGATTTGTTTGTATTTGTTGATTTATGCAATTAGGGTTTTGTGGAGATTTGGGTTTTCTAGGGAATTGATCGAAGAGATTCTGCAGTTGTGATTTCTTGAGAGGAGATTGGGAGATTTCTTGTTGTTTTTAAGAATTTGTGGATTTGGAGAGATTGTTCCCGGAATTAAAAAAGGTACGACCTTTCCTTGTTTGTTGTATTTGCTTGCAGGTTTAGTTTTCTGATTGTTGCCTGTAGGAATAGATATATAAATGAACTTAATTCTATTTGGGCTTAATTTTTTTTTTCTGGATGTCATTGGCTTTGACCAGTAAAGACCTGACAGACAATGATACTGGTGAGGCACCCTGATGATCCTTGTGTGTCGTTGTCCCTAGTGGAGTTGCACTTGGAGATGATTCCGATAGATATAGGTTTATTAGTAATATGGCCGCGGGTGTTTGGGGAGTACCCATTCACCAATATATGTATATAATTATTTATTTTCGATATCTGGTTGTTTTTCAGGAGTCTGAGTAACTCCAAGTTTGGGATCGGAGATCTATGATTCTGAACTGTATTGTTTTGCAGGCTTAATGAAGATAATAATCCTGTTGTTTGCATTTAGTTAGTTGCACGTATCTATACATGTTGTTTATGCATTTGCATATTGTTTGTGGATCGGCGTACTGGGCATTTTTACTCATTCCTTTCTTTTTCAGGTACAGGTGATGGAGATATTGTTTATGACTTGTCTGGTCATGACTTGTATTTTGATCATGGAGATGGCAATAGTGGACCTGACTACACTGGAGAGGAATAGGATGTTATACAGGACATATGAAAAAAAGATTTCTTGAGTTATTGAAGATTTTTGAAACAATATTTTGATTATTTATCTTTTTGAGGATTTGAAGTATTGGTTTTTATGTAATAGTTTATTAAACAGGATTATATGTTTTTAGTTGGAAGTTAGATCTTTTCTGGATTATTGTTGGCTTTGGTTTTGCCAACTCAGATTTAGTTTATATTACAGGAGATATTTGAAAGCTATAAACTACAGGTTTTACGGGTTTTGTTCCTTATGGAGTACCCTTAAATGTGGGTTCATGGAGATTTCTATATGTTTATATTTTGCGGTATTAAGATTTAGAGCCTTTGCGTGTCTTTTTTAAGAGAGGGATATGTGGCGGGTTGTAATGCCTTTGTTTAGGGCATTACAACTTATTTGGATCAGAGCAATAGGTTATGATCTATTAGATTTAAGTTTTGACTCCTTAGGACGGTGAGCAATGATGAGAGGGGTAGAATACATTAGGGTTCTTGATCTTATCTAGATTAGTGTTGTTTTTCATCCTATAGTTATAGAGTTTTGACCCTTAAGTTGGATTACCCTTTTATTTTGTGGAGATATGTTTGTTTGTGTTAGTAAGATCATATCTTGTAGTCCCATAGTGTTTAGATTCTTTTGGATGGTTATACCTTAAGATATCTAGTATCCTTACCTAAGACAAGGAGAAGAGGTCGATCTTTTATCAAAACAAATCAACAATTGAAGGTATAAAAAGGAAGTGTAGTAGATATTATGGACCGTTTGATATCAAGGATTTCAAGTGGCTTAAGAATGCCTGCTTTTCAAGTGTCAAAGTTGGGCAGTGACAAGTTTTGGAAAAAAATTGTTCCTTAGGTATTTTTTTTTTCAAGTGTAGACAATATGGATATTGAGCCAAAGAATGAAAAGAGCCTGAAGGGCAAGTGTTTCTTAGGATTGTGATATAGGTGTAAGTTTTCAAGCATTTGAGAAGTTTGTTGTTTTGTTATGAGAAGGCAATTAAGAGTGTGCTTGTAGATACCTTTAAGATATGGAGCAATGTTGACTTAGATTTGTAAGGAATTTGGATATGAAAATAGAAGGTGACATTTTACCTGTGAATATTATAGTAATGGATATGATAGGCATTTGGATCTACTTGTGGAGTTTAGTTTATTGGATGGAGATCGTTTTGTGTATAAGCTTGAAGTGTAAGGACCTTCAATGTTGCTTATGTATGAATTGTAGGAAAAGTCAATTTTAGTAAATGACAGTTTTAACAATAGGAGATGAATTAAAGACCGATCCTACAAGGATACAAATCGTGAGAGAATATCTTGATTTAATTCCAGAAGATTTATTAGGGCTACCGCTTGAAAAAGAGATAGGGTTTTGGATTAATCTAGTGTTAGATAACTTATCTAAGTCTAAAGTACTGTATCGTATGGCTCCGACGGAATTGGAGGAATCAAAAGTTTAACAGGAGGACTTGCTTAAAAAGAAGTTCTTTAGACCAATCGTATCACCTTGAGGAGTTCCAATGAGTTTGTGAACAAGAAAGATGAGAACATGAGGTTATGTATAGATTATAAAGAGTTAAACCAAGTAATGATTAAGAATAAGTACTCGTTGTAGTAGTGCAAGTATTTTCTAAGAGTGATTTGAGGTCAGGATATCACTAGCTGCGGATTAAAGCCGAAGATATTTTTAAAGACAATTATCAGGACCAGATACGGGCATTATGAATTCATGGTTATGCCTTTTGATCTTACAAATGCCCTAGTTATATTTATGGATCTTATGAAAAGGATTTTTGAAGAGTAAATGGATTCAATTGTAATAGTATATATTGACGATGTTTTGGTGTAGTTAAAGATTAAAGGAGAACCTGAAGAACATTTGAGATTAGTTTTGAGAACGTTACACGATGAAAAGTGGTATGCCAAGTTCACCAAGCATAAGTTTTGTTTGGAGTCAGTGTTTCTCTTAGAGCATATTGTGGACTGAAATGGAATTGCAGTAAATCTTGAAAAGGAGAAAGTTATAAGGGAATGGTTAACTCCTAAGAATGTGTTGGAAATTAGAAGTTCCTAGGAATAACAAGATATTACAGGAGATTTGTAGAGGATTTTTCCAAAATTTCTAAATCCTTTAATAAGAATGACTCAAAAGGGAGTGAAGTATGTATGGGATGATAATTATAGAAGTAGTTCCAATAGTTAAAAGAAAAGTTAGTATCTGCACCGATGATAGCTTTGCTAGTAAGTAGTGAATAGTACATTATTGGTATTGATGCTTCTATACAAGATCTAGATTGTCTTTTGATGCAAGAAGGTAAAGTTATATCATATGCATCTAGATACTTAAAGCCTTATGAAAAGAATTGACTCACTCATGACATGGAACTAGCAGTCATAGTTCATACATTAAAGAGTTGAAGACATTAATTACTTGATGAGAAGTGCAAAATCTTCATGAATAACAAGAGATTGAAGTATATTTTCAACTAGAGAGATTTGAATATGAGACAAAGGAGGTGGTTGGAATTAATAAAGGATTTCGATGCAGATATACAATATCACCCTGGAAAAGTAAATGTTGTGGTAGAAGCTCTGAGTAGGAAGAGGAATGAGAATTTAGTGGCTTTAGTCACCTTAGAGCGATATTTGTTAGATGACATGAGAAAGATCATGTTGAATAATAGAGAAAAAGTATTGAGATAACCAATATAAATTAGAGAATACTTAAATCCTATGAAGATATGAATGTGCATGTAGAATGGCCATTGCAAGAAGGAAATATGATCTTAGTGAGTTACGGGAAATCTATAGATGGAGAAACAAGGATGACATCTATATTAATCTGTGATGATGAATTTTGAGATGATTCTTAAAGAAAATTTATATGAAAATATAAATTGTTATATAAAAAGGCAATACAAGTTTGGGAGACAATTGGAATGGCACAAATGGTAAATAAAAAAAAAGTTTGTGGATTAACTATGGTGTTTGACAATAGTAAAAAAAAAAAAAAATTGATTAACCAATAGAGACATAGATGTTACAATAATCTGAAATAACAAAGTAATGTAAGGTTTGATCATTAGAGTTAGAGTTGAAAAATATTAAATTCCATGATTTGAGTTTTCTGATTGTTAATTGAAGAATTATAAGGTGACTACGTCCTAACGAAGTTTCGACGCAAATGGTAGTGATTAGAGGTAAAGTATAATGGAATAATTGTGTTAATGAGTTGGATTGAGTTTTCTACAGTACAATCTATAGTTGTTTTTGAGGATGTAATGATTGATTTATGAATTAAGATAAAAGTATATAATCAAAGAAGATCTTTTGTTGAGAAGTAGATTTAATAGTTATATAAGGATATCAAATCCAAGTGAAGAACAATCACTTAATATTGGGCCAATAAATGGATTTGTATGGTGAAACCTGGAGACGAAGTGCATTAGTAATCTAAATATCAAAGAATTATCGGAACGTTAGGAGTAATGATGTCAAAAGAAGAGTTAGAAGTCATCCGATGATTTTAAAGGTTTACTTAAGGACATAAGTACTAATTTTAATCTTCATGTATATATTGATGGAAAATATAAGAAAATATATTGGAGATTGAGAAAACATATTGGAAGAAGTATGGTTAGTTAATGAGTATTTTGAGATTGGATGAATGATATGCAAGTGATGTGAATTACTTTTGATATGGAACAATAAGAATAAAAACTAAGTTGAATCAATGGAAGTAGAAGTAACATAATGACATTTGGAGCTCCAGGTTAATGTAAGATATTGACTTTTGGAATTTAAATTTGGAATTATGGTTATGAGATTTTCAGCTTTCTAAACATCGGTCAAGGAAACATAATCGAAGATTTAATACAATGAAGTCAAGGAAAGATTTCTTGATGAATATTGTTAATAAGTTTAAGTTATAGTCAAGAGATGTGTTGTGAAGTAACGAAGGAAGTAAATCCAAATTGAGTGGTGAAAGTCAAGAATTAAAGAAACGTTAATGGAATTAAATTCTAGCTAGCAGATATAAACATGAAGATGGGTCAATATGGTGTAAAGAATCAGAAACAAGAAGAAAAGGAGTGACAGAGAATCGATGGATGCATGGATAAAAAGGAGATAGTGATTCGGGTAACTTTCAACGACGAAAGTTTCTTTTAAGAAGGGAGAAATGTAATATAAAGATAAATAAATTATAAAGAAGGACAAATTTGTCATTTGATATAAAATAAGAGGGTTTTATGGTCAATCCTAAAGTATATAAAAGGACTATTAAGAAGGGTCAAAGAGTCAAAGGATATTAAATAAGAAGGTTTTATGATCAAAGTTGAAATATAATTTTATTGTGTTCACATGGCAAAAAAAACTTGATTAAGAATGGATTTTGGCAGCCTAAATTGGATATGAACCTAGGGTTTTTCTTAAACAACATACCTCTATAAATATACCCTTAATCTACGAGTTTGTCACACCATTCCTCAATCAAAACCCTAAGAGATTTGGAGTACGTTTAAGATGGTTGAAAACCGCCGGCTTATATATTCTTTCTTTATCAACAAAAATCTAATTTTAATACACATTTGGTCACATGACAGAAGATCAAAAGTCACAAATCCCTATATATTCTTTCTTTGTCTTTTCTCCAACAAAACCCCAAGCCTATATTCTTATCCTTTGAGAGTTTATAGCCGCCAAAGGATTTAGAAGTCCATATCATAATTAGAAAACATACATATCGGGTTTGGAGATTTGATTATATTGGTCAAAGGAGATCTTGGAAGATCGGATTCAGAATTGGAGAAACGGTTCTAATTTTCATGGAAATCTGAAGAGTGGGTGTTTAAGGAAGATTGAAGATCAGATCTGAATCACGAGGAGAACGATTAGGAATTTGAGATCCATTCAAGGTAATTAAATCCCTTAATTACATATGTAGATTTTATCGAAATGATTTCTGATTTAGGGTTTTGTTCATTCATGATTGGGGATGTTCTAGGGTTACGGTTTCTTTGCGGTCTTTGGCAACTTTCTGGATTTAGAGTCAAATCAAAGTAAGTTTTCATCCTCTAAATCATAGATTTATTAAAAGATCGAATTAGAATGATGGATTTGTTTGTATTTGTTGATTTATGCAATTAGGGTTTTGTAGAGATTTGGGTTTTCTAGGGAATTGATCGAAGAGATTCTGCAGTTGTGATTTCTTGAGAGGAGATTGGGAGATTTCTTGTTGTTTTTAAGAATTTGTGGATTTGGAGAGATTGTTCCTGGAATTGGAAAAGGTACGACCTTTCCTTGTTTGTTGTATTTGCTTGCAGGTTTAGTTTTTCTGATTGTTGCCTGTAGGAATAGATATATAAATGAACTTAATTCTATTTGGGCTTAATTTGTTTTTCTGGATGCCATTGGCTTTGACCAGTAAAAACCTGACAGACAATGATACTGGTGAGGCACCCTGATGATCCTTGTGTGTCGTTGTCCCTAGTGGAGTTGCACTTTGAGATGATTCTGATAGAAATAGGTTTATTAGCAATATGGTCGCGGGTGTTTAGGGAGTACCCATTCACTGATATATGTATATAATTATTTATTTTCGATATCTGGTTGTTTTTCAGGAGTCTGAGTAACTCCAAGTTTGGGATCGGAGATCTATGATTCTGAACTGTATTGTTTTGCAGGCTTAATGAAGATAATAATCATGTTGTTTGCATTTAGTTAGTTGCACGTATCTATACATGTTGTTTGTGCATTTGCATATTGCTTGTGGACCGGCGTACTGGGCGTTTTCGCTCATTCCTTTCTTTTTCAGTTACAGGTGATGGAGATATTGTTTATGACTTGTCTGATCATGACTTGTATTTTGATCATGGGGAGGCGATAGTGGACCTGACTACACTGGAGAGGAATAGGATGTTATACAGGACATATGAAAAAAAGATTTCTTGAGTTATTGAATATTTTTGAAACAATATTTTGATTATTTATCTTTTTGAGGATTTGAAGTATTGGTTTTTATGTAATAGTTTATTAAACAGGATTATATGTTTTTAGTTGGAAGTTAGATCTTTTCTGGATTATTGTTGGCTTTGGTTTTGCCAACTCAGATTTAGTTTATATTATAGGAAATATTTGAAAGTTATAAATTACAGGTTTCACGGGTTTTGTTCCTTATGGAGTACTCTTAAATGTGGGTTCACAGAGATTTCTATATGTTTATATTTTGTGGTATTGAGATTTAGAGCCTTTGCGTGTCTCTTTTAAGAGAGGGACACGTGGCGGGTTGTAATGCCTTAGTTTAGGGCGTTACAATTTGTTTTATATAAAGTTCTATCAATAGAACAATTCCATTTGTAAACAATGCGAGACTTCTTTCTCTTTTGAAACCTTTTTCAGAATGTTATTCTAGTTTTACATCGCTAAGATCCAAATGGGATATTCTTTTGTATATATAAATGCAAGGTAAATAACATCAAAAACTATCAACATTTGGAGCAATTTCATTTAATATATCAGCATTTTAAGTAGTTAAAAAGAAGTATTAAACGTTTGGGGGTAATTTCATTTAAGGTATCAACATTTAAATAGTTTAAAAAAGGTATTAATGTTTCATAAAGTGAGTCAAATAAGGTATCAATAATTGATCATTAACAGAAAATTAAAGAGATTTAACTAAAACCTAATCTAAAGGTCAATATCTCAAATGAATTTTACAAAACGCCGATAACTTATTCGATTCACTTTGTCAAACGTTGATATCTCTTTTTAATTATACCTTAAATGAACTTATCTTCAAACTTTGATACATTTTAGTGTAATTTACCTGATAAATGCACATCCTCGACAATTTTATATGAAAATTGGTTGAAGACTAATATGCTTAGACCCAATTTGGCTTTAACTTTAATTTTTTTTAATTTTAAATGAAAAAAAAAACTTTCCTTATAAATTTTATTTTGAAAAAAAAATGGACAGGTGGATCTCGGGGTAGGGCTAAATCCAAGTCCCAAATTTTTGTCTCACACCTAGCACGTCCGGATTGGGTTCTGACCCGACAGGCCCTGAGGATATCCAATTCAATGGATCCTTGGCTTTTGCTCCAACTGTAACTTCCAAGCCTTTTTCTTTATCTTTCATGATGGGGCTCCCTCAACTCATGTTAGTCATGTATATCAACACTACCCAAAATTCACAATTCTAGAGTCCATGGATACCCAGCTCTTACGACGTTGGACAAAGCCCAATAAATTGGATCGGGTATGTATTATTCTCATCACAAAGCCCAACAAATTGGCTCAGGTGATGTATTATTCTTCTCTAATTCCATATTATGTTCTTTTCCTGTTTTTCCATGGATCAAGTAACATAAAATAGGAAACAATGAAAATTGAAAATCCCATGTATTTGAATGAATAGTAGAGAAATACTAATATTATTATAACATTAATAAATTATGGTAATAATAAAAAGTTTTTAATACACGAATTATATATTAAATATTATTCGTACTTATACATCGTTTATTAATTCATGTGGCATATTTTTTTTTCTTTTTTTCCCAACATGTGGCATATTAATGCATGTAAATATTTATACCTTTCTATTTATGTTATCTTTATCATACAAGGCTGTCCACCTTGGATTATATTCAATAATTTGAAATTTTCTTCTTTCTTTTTATGACAAAGGAAGCAAGGATCATATATAACTACCTAAAGGAATCTTTTAAGATAATACATACATACATACATACATACATACATACATACATACATATATTCTTGACTAGGTGACTCTATTATATACACTAAAGGAGCTTCTACCTTCTCGATCTACTTAATCATTAAAATAAATATGATAAATAAAATATTAAGTATTGAGTATGTGATCATAATTATATATGAATATAAACAGATAAATAATTGATATGACTTATCTTATTTAAAAAGTGATGGATCATAAAATTTTCTTACACTAAAATAATAGATAAAATAAAAATTTGAAAAACTTTAATTCTAAAATTATTTAAGATCATTGTCATATTTGATAGTTAAACTTTAATTATATTTACAATTAACTCCTTGATATTTAAAAATATTAATTTGGTACCAAAACATTTTTTAATGTTAATTTTTTTATGATTTGCTAGTTGAATTTTTCTATTTTTCAATTAATTATTTCATTTAGATACTATAAATGAAGTTGAAAAGCCTGTAAGTAGCAAATTTTGCCAAATTTTATAACTTACTTAAATTTTACCTAATTTTGTAATCACCCATCTCATCTAAGGTAAGTATTATAAATGAATTCTAAAATTTGCAGATAGTTTATTAACATTTTAAAATTTTTTATAATTAATTATACAAATTCCTAAAGTTCAAATATGATATATGAGATTTACCAAAATTATTCATTATTGAATATTGAAAAGGCTTATTAATAGTTATATGTTTTATGGCATATTATTATAAGGTTTTCGATTATTATGCATAGAGGTGTGATTAAAAAGGGGGGGAAAAAAAGGCTGAAGATGTGAATGAATATAATTATATTCTTATATAACTTTAGTATAATATAAAGAAACTTTCTCAATCTATAATTATACAAAAGTTCTATTAAAATTACGATAATATCCTAAAGAGGAATGAAAAAATAATCTTAAAAGAGAGAGAGAGAGGAGAGAGAGCGTGGGAGTGGGTGGATGACTGATATAGTATTTGCTATTCTAAAATAAATCCTTATCCTTTCCTAGTTATCCTATTCCAGACTCTTCTTTAGTACCAAACGCTTATATTGTTGTCTGTTTCCTCTGGCATGTCATGACCTTATTCCTTGTCCCCTTCGTGCAAGAGATCAGAACTCAATTTTCCATCTTCTTTCCTCCCTCTTTGACTTCCATTTCCATCTTCTTCTGCCTAGCTTCTTCCTCAGCTTTCAATTCAGCTTCAGCTTTCGCAACTCGAAGAGCAAGAGTCAAACTTTTGAGACAACCATCAACATCCTTAGAATCATCCTTAGGCATCAAATGCTCGGCTACATCAGCAGGAGTTATATCCGTTTCCTCCAATAACAACCCTATGGTACCAAACAAAGAATGCGATTCGACCCCTAAATAGTTCCTTGCAAGTATCTTGAATGCTTCGAGTCGACAATACGACAATTCGATATGTTTATCCATCCTTCCTTTTCGAATCAAAGCAGGGTCTAGTTTCTCCACATGATTGGTGGTGAAAACAATCAGTCTTTCCCCTCGACAAGCTGACCATAACCCATCAATGAAATTCAATAATCCTGAAAGAGTGACTTTACTAGTCTTGCTTTCCCTATCATCCTTAGCAAACCGTTTCCTAGGATCTCTCTCTTTCTCTTCCTCTTCCTCGTGTTCCTCCTTCTCTTTCGGCTTCCTTTGTGCTGTCAGATCCAATGAACAATCAATGTCCTCAATCACAATCACGGACTTGCTCGTTGTCTCGATAAGCAGCTTCCTCAATTCAGTATTATCCTTAACAGCAGTCAGCTCCAGATCATAAACGTCATATCCTAGTAAATTCGCCATCGCAGCAATCATAGTCGATTTCCCGGTCCCTGGAGGCCCATAAAGCAAGTACCCTCTTTTCCAGGCCCTGCCAATTCTTGTATAGAAATCCTCAGCCTTGCTAAAAGTGACCAAATCATCCATGATCTCTTTCTTCTTCTTCGGATCCATTGCTATTGTGTTGAACGTTGCAGGATGCTCAAAAACCACATGGCTCCAACGAGAACCAGCATTGGTATAAAGCTTCCTCTGCCTATTCCTAACGTTAATTGCTTTCCCTTCTTTCATGACATGGTTGATGTATTTTCCTAGAATCAATTCCCTGTGCTTCTTATGAAAAGTGAGCTTGTAAAACCTCTTCTCATCCGTAACAGGAGTGAACGAAAACCCTTGATTTTTCCACGTGTTCTTCCCTGAAAACCACCATATCTTCACACCTTGGAATTTGTCTTCAACTTCTTCATAATCATCCATGCTTACGACAAGAGACTCGTTGTTTTTAACCATGTCTGCTTTGAGCCTCCTAGCTTGGGTCGATGAAGTGGTTGAGAGGTAGTTTTCTATAGCGTTATAGGCTTCACTGCGCATGAGACGCTCACCTGTGAACTCATTGAAAGTGAGCTGAATGTAAGGATAGAAGAAAGTGAATATCCTGTGAGTGTATTTTTCAACATGGGATCGAACTTGGTGAGGAAAATATTGTTGGAAAATTGCCCATATGAACATTAAACTGGCAATTGCCGAGCCTAGGTGAGAAAACCAGGGATAGGACATGTTCCTTGGATTCATCGTTTCCATGTTTTGGCTTGTGGTGAAAGTTTTGTTTGTGCAGACTTTGGATATGTCCACATGTATTTATAGTTTGGATGCAAAGAAAACTTCGTTGCTAATCAAATCAAGATGGGATGTTCAGATTTTCCCTGGAAGTAGCAGGGTCGGTGAAGTAACTCGGTTTGTACGCATACGGAAATAGGTGTGATAGGCAAATTGGTTAAGCAAAAGTGTACGGCCCCTTTATTTGTTTTTATATATATGTTTTTTTTTTTTTTAAATTTGGATAGCGTGTGGACTATATAAATTTAAATAGGTGCAATATATTATCTGCATGGAAATATTGTGTATAAATAGCAATAAAATTTTAATATATAATACTTAAAAAATTTTTTATAGCAATTATCATCTATAATTTGTATATATTTATATATTAAAATTATATCACTATTTACAAATAACTAGTCTTAGCAATTACCGGTACCAAATGATAATATGGGAAGAGAAAACCTAAGATACAACAGAAGACAATAAGATTAAAAGAGATAATTACTACAAGAATAGATATGATTGTGTTATAATTTAATTCTTCGTAATCTATAGTCAATTCTAAGTATTTTAACATTTTTAAATTTAATATATAGATACAGACCCGATCGGTTTAGACGAATTACCAGCGGAACGTATATGCAGTGCATATCCGAACATTTGTTGTCCACTATAATCGTAAGTTTAAATGAGAGGATGATATGGCTCGTGACGTATGTGTTGTGTTTCTTGCCATCATCTGTTCACATGTATTTATCAGCCTTGACGTCAGGGTGTAAACTTTTTCATCCCTAACTGCTGTCCGTGGAGTGCAAGTTATAATTAATATAACATGTATTTTAATTGTCAGACAAACATTACCGTCAGGATGTGAATCTCCAGGATGAACAACTCCAACTTGGGTCCCCGTGCCGCGGGGGAGAAAAAAAAAAAAGAAAGGAAAGGGTTAGTACATAGATAAATATGGTACTGCAGTGGTTTTACATGGTTTATCCCGTGTCATAAGCTTTTGTTTTGAAAAAATTTGGATTCTCTAATAAGGACCTCATAAAACTATTGCATGTAATATATATATTTTTTTCAATTTATACTTTTCAGATTTGCTTCGTGTAATTTGTTATTTTATAGCTCCTAAATATAACATAAATAGATGTGAAGTTTGTTAAGATGTTTATATGGCATTTAAGAACCATAAATGGAATTTCTAAAAATAAAGATGATTTTATATGGATAGAATGGTTATTCTTATCTATTGGACTGTAAAATAATATTTGAGAAAAGTTTTTTGAGATTTCTTTTTACGGTCTCCAATATTTTCAAACATCTTTATATATTTTTTCTTTTTCCCTTCCTTTTCTAGGATCTTAGAAGCCATTATATAATGATTAATTTTGCAAATGAGTCAAGTTACTTGTAAGTAACTTATGTTCAGCTAAACTTTAGCTTGATTAGTGAATAAGCTCAGGTCAAACTTCAAGTGAAACTTGTTTATCTGAATGAACAAATTTCCAACTCCGATTCAAAGTCGGTCATGAACAAGTTTATTAAGGCTCATGAATATGCTTATTAATAGGCTCACAAATATACTTGCTAACAAGTTCACTAAAAGCTTATGGGTGGGCTTATTAGGAGGTTTGCAAGTTTTACATTTATATATTATATTTTATTATTTAATTAAAACAAAAAAAAAACAATTTCTGTTCAATATATGTATGTATATTTTACAACTCTTATATATTATTTTTAGATTCGAAAACAAATCAAAATATGTAATATTTAAATGGATATCAACCAATTTTAAGTTCGAAATAAAGCTCGTGTATAAGTCAAGCTCAATTTTGTGAACTCAATGAAAAGCTTGACATGATGACTTGGCTTATGTTTGATCGGTAGCTAAACTCAAGTTAAAAATAAAACTCATTTATTTAAAGGAGTTGAGTTAAGCTTGGAAAGCTAAACTTAGCTCAATTCTTGAAAAGCATAACTTGGCTCGACTTGACTTATTTATAATCCTAATTAAGATATAAAGTTTAAATTTGACATGGTACATCTAAAAGTAGTAAAAAATACCATCCTTACTAGATTAACGAAAAAAAAATTGACAAGCATAAAAAAGTATTAACATTTAAGTTAAGTTCACTCAATTATTTACATTTCAATTGATTTAAAAAAATAATTGACATTTCACAAAATAAAGCAATTAACATTTTATAAAGAGAATTAAACTAACATTCCACAAAATTAATTTAAAGTATTAATATTTTGATAATTTTTTACTAATTTTTCTTAATGATTCGTATACCAGTCGAAACATTTGTACTATGTAATGAATATAAAACATTTACAGTAAGTAATGAATTCCTCGAAACATTTTACAGTGACTAGTAACAGGCTCGATAGTGCGTAAGATTCTACTCATATTTTATTCTATAAATATAGGTTCATGAATTTTGTAATGAAATTTTATTAACTCTGTGGTACCTTGAAATCACCATAGAACTGTATTCTATGATATATAATCTTAAAATATGTATATTGTTATATTATCAATTTCATGATTGATAGTTTAAAATTGCTCAATCTTTTGCCATGGTATTGCTTTTTGTTTTAAGCCAAATATATATTTATTGCAATTTTTTTTCTTTTTTAGCAACTTAGAATTTAGTAGTTGAAATATAAGATTATTTTTTCATGTGTTATTAGTGTATGATAATTTTAGAAAATAGCCGAGGGTATTATGAAATCTATATATTTTTTATACCTTAAAGTATAGTTTTTTGGATGAACATAAAATATAAGCTAAACTTTGTACATATACATTATATCGTATGGGTTCTTGCTAAAAAATTATATTTCAAATCCTATTTGGTCGAATGGAATGTGTCGAACACATAATACAATAAGTTTATCACTTACCTTGTTAGTTATAATAATTGACGTTGATTCTACAAATGTATGCTTAATACGTCTTTGAAACTATTATCCTTATCCATTGTATTCTATCCTTATACATTGTATTCTAATTTCTATGGGTCCATTTGGATGTCTATTTTTCATTTCTATGTGTATATATATCTTATATGTATAAGGAATATTTAATTAATTTATGAGTACAAATTTTTATATTTTATTTCTATTTATTTCTTGATAAACCATCTATCTAAAAACATCTACATATCATCTATAAGTCAATGAAACAAACATATCCATAGTCCTAGACCGAAAATAAAACTGTTCATACATCCAAGATGTTTGGTATGTCCTAATAATCAATAATTATTGTATTTACTAATTGGATTACACATATTACTTTGCGGGGGCTAGTGTTACCCTAAACATTGAAATTTAGGACTTTCAACATTTTTTTTGTTTTTGGGATACATTAGGACTTACAACATTAGCAGGAAGGGCAAGGATTTACAGCACTTATTTAATAGGGAAAAAACGGTGAATGTATATAGAGTTTTTATTCTTCTTTTCTCCCCTGGAAATAAATATACAATTCCTAAATGGGGATCTTTTCCAGAAGCCACAATCCGTTAATTGACTCATCAACAGAATAACACGTAGACACTTAAATTTTATTTTTGTTTTCTTTCTTTTATTTTTTTATTATTATTATTTTGGATAGAGCGAAACTCGTAAATTTCATTGAAAGTTACGAGGAATATCATTGATTGAAATAGATAAATTTGGTAAGCAAGGATACAAATTATAAAGAGAAATGAAAAAATTGCACACACATAAATCAAAGGCCCATTAAAGATTTACAGGGCCGCGACCCAATAACATAAACCCATTGGACAGATCACACTTATGGGTTTCAATGGTAGCTTCGAATATCAATCGCCAAATTGTTATCCCATCGCGGGTAATGGTAATTAAAAAAAATAAATAATACAAAACTCAGAAGTTCTAAAAAAATTCCTAAGATATCGTAGTACATCGAGTGTTAGACATATTGCGTATTCAAGACATAATTTTAACATAATACTTTAAAAAATAATTTTCAAATAGTTGAATAGAATATAATAATAATAATAATAATAATAATAATAATGAGTTTATGGTGTAGACTGTAGTGGTTAAGAGCATTGTAGTAAGAAATAACCCTAGATTTGAAATATAAATTTAAGTGTTCTATATAATTAGAAAATTTTTTATACAAGTCCTAATTTTTTAAATTATATTTTAAAAATTGTATTTTTTTTCCCCTTTTTAAGCTAACCCGTCTGGGAACATTTCACCAATTACTTAATTGGAAATTCCAATGTTAATTTTCAGATTGACAAAACCTTTGTCAGATTATTTATGTGGCAATGAGGTTGTCGTAACCTCATATTTTGATTGCGGATTTTATCATATTCTAATCATTTTAGTATGATATTTTTACTATTTTAAATAGATGTTTGTTAAGAAACAAATATAAATGAAAAACTTATAATTTTACTTATAAACAAACAAAATAGAAATCAAATAATTTAGCTTATAAGATGTAACGTAGGCACCATGTTTTGTTGCATATGACGTGATGGGGTGTTATTTATTGTGTATTAGACCACCTTTATCAATAAGTTGCTTAAGGAGTTACTTAACATGATATGTTAGCTTTTTAAGCAACTTTCCTTTGAAGCAAGCTTTTTAAACAACTTTCCTTTGAAGCAACTTTTTACTTTATCCGTGAGTTGCTTAAGCAAAATTTCTTCATAATTTTTAATACTTTTTGCAGGTCTCATATTATATTATTTTTTTAGATTAAAAAATATTTTTCTCAGTTAAATTAATATGGAAATAAATTAAAAATATATTTAAATTATAATTTTTTTATTTTCATGCAGTAATAATGATTTTTAGTTTATTTACTAAAAAATAGAATTATTAAAATATAAATTATTTGAATTTGATGACTTCACAATAATTGATTTATTTTACAAATAATATTTAAGATAAATTAGAAACACGATAATTTAACTTTAAAATCAATACATGAAACATACAATTTAAAATAGTACAAAACCAACACTTAGGGGAGAAAAAAAAGAATAAAAAACCAACATGCAACTTAGAATAGTCAACTATGACAATTAAATATCAACTAATAGGTCCAAATCGCTCCCACACATGTTTAATCAATTCGGTATGTAACTAACGGTGTTCTACCCTATCATGGAGTCGAACATTGTTTTGGATATACATCCCATATTTCACAATATCACTATGAGAAATATGATGTGCTTGTTCACTATTATCTCCCAATTCATTATCTGGTAACTAAAAGTTAAAATTTTAGTCGTTTCGTTCATCTTCGACTATCACATTATGTAAAATTATGCATGATCTCATATTTTTCTGTAAAACCTCTTGATTCTAAAAACATGAAGGTCCACACACTATAGTAAAATGATATTGTAGCAATCTAAAAGAGCATTCAATATCTTTCATACATTTGATGCGTGGCAAATAACTGCTTCTTTGAACCACGTTGTCACGCCCCAACTAGGGTCAAGACATGTCCAATTTTGTCACGTATAACGATGGAGCATCATACGCAAAGGCAAACCTAAAAGGCTAGTTTATCTAATTCGTTTGCTAGCCAATTATATTTAGAAATCATTTATTTAGTTTTGAAAACTTTAAATGATGTAATGGAAAATGCAGATTTTATAAGATATCCAATAAAAAGCTACTCTCATGAGTAAGCCAATAATAAAAGATAACATCCGATAACATTAGTCTTAAAAAGTCTCCTTAAACATCCAAAGGAGATATCAACTGTAAAGAAAGCGTCTGGAAAATACTAGAAATTCTAATACAAATTCAGGGCTCTCAACTATGCCCAAAAGATGATAAAAGAGTTTAAAAATAAAAGTTTAAATAAAATCAAGATGTGAACCATAATCCTAATCACTTACTCATCCAGCAGCTCCTAAAAGTCAGTCTCATACCCCATGTCATCATAATATTCGTTATCAGAACCATTAGTACTTGAAAAACAACAAATGTGAGCCGAAACCCAGTACACAATAATGCAACCACGTGCGATATGATATACACACCTAAACTATATGCAATGCAACAACTAATATTTTATGTTTATTATTTAAGATGATTCAAAAAACATGAGAGCACTCACACTCCAAGAAACAAGCCATAGGAATTTGGGGATTCTGAGTAGAAGCAACTGCTCAAGGGGTTGATTAAGGTAGGCTGAATACCTTAACCGCCTAGAGGAATATTCTACATAGTAACCTCGGCTAGGGTTCATTGTCGTTACGCATCTCCATTTATTTCAGTCCATAGTGATATGCAGCTCAATCGGCATTCATAGTCGTGAACTATATATACTACTTCTCGCTGAACGTAAATGGATGTTATCCCAATATCGTTTGCCCTATCAGCTACCCGTCAAGCCACCAATGGTGGCCTAAGCACCTAACTATGGTGCTGGCATTTGCCTAGCAAGGTTGTCGCTCCCGGGCCCAGATTAAACGATACATGCACAATCAACACATTCAATTATTGGGTCATCTTTAAGGAGTCCATTTGAGAATGCCTATCTTAGGCAAACAACACACATGTTACTGCGTACTTGATATTGAAACAATAAACGGTAGAGGATCACAAGTAAGACAATAGGTTGATTGAACATCTGTCAAGGAAGGTTGATTTATATAAGTATTGAGTATACAAGCTAATGATTCCAGTCATATTGATCAGTCAATATAACATAAGGCCTTATATAATATAAGGCCTTTGGTTTATAATTGAGTTATATCCAATTAGGATAATTAGGCTTAGATAATTTAGACTAAGCCCATAGAATTTGAAAATTGAATATATTATTTAGATGCATTAGGCCTTTAGGGATCTTAGGTTAGGCCTAATAAGAACTCTAAGTGTTTAACTTTTTAGGGTAATGGGTTTTAAGGTTTAGGAATTAAGCCCGTTAAGAAATATAAATATTAAATTAGTTGGAATCAAGCTTTATTTTGAATTTAGGTCCAATTAAAGTAATATTGGTTATTGGACCTAAGAATTATGCTCAAGCTCAATTGTAATTTAATTTAGAACCTAAATTAAGCTATTAGGCCTTCTAATACCCTATATAGGCCCACTAAGGATATTTTCATGGATTTTAGGCCAATAAAAATTATTTGAGTCGAATTAGGTATTTCAATACCAGTAATTGATAATGGGTTAAATATTTTGGAAATAGGCCAAATTGGAATAAATACGAGTATTAGGCTCGTATTATGGAATTTATGCCCATGAAGCAAAAGTTAGATATAGTCTATATTTTGAAGGTTCATGCCCTAAATGGCTAGGGAAAATTTGTTAGGAATCAGTTTGGGCCTATTTAGTACAAATAGAACTAGTTGGCTAGAATTATATTATTGAGCCCAAGGTAGTGTTTCTTGACCAATTTTATCTAATTAAGTCCATTTGTAGGCATTTAATCAAATTAAATTCTATTTAAGAATTTAAGCCCATAACCAATTATTAAAGCCCAAAATTATTAATATTAGCCAAGTTAGACATAAATTCATTTCTAAGTCAATTTTAGGTCATTTAGGTCAAGTTAGACCTATTTTTATTATCTTCGCCCATTTTAGGTCATTTATATCATATTGACTATATTTTTACTAATTAAGTCCGTTTAAGTCATTTTAGCCTATTTAATCCTAGAATATTTAATAATTAAATTTTATAGCTCATGATATTTGTCAAATCCATTTAATTGTCAATTACTTATTTTAAGCCCAATTAGTTAATCAAAACCTATTATAATTCGGTTTAGTATACTTAGTCCTATTAAGCTCGTATAATTTGATTTAGGCCCTAAATTATTATGTGAGCCCAATTTAGCTACTAAAACCCATAATTATTTAGTTGTATTGACTTTGGCTCATACTATATTCAATTACCTATCTTTACGATTACTAACCTATATATATCCAATCTTAATTTAGCAAAAAACCTAATAAATCAAAATATGCCTAAATTAACTAATTATGACTAACTATACATCAATCAAGCTAGTTTGAAAATTATTAAATTAAATTACATTTGGAATTTTCAAAGAAAACAGGGCTGGAAAACATGGGAGGTCTGTGCACCGGTTTGTTTTTGGACCGGTTCACCTTGATTTTTGTACTTTTTGGTCCGATTATGTTTTCATGTAAAATCTATACATCTTGAGCTATTAATTCATTTTAGTCTAATTGAAAATAAGAAAATAAAAGTGACTAGTTCGGCCTATGCAAGAAGTCCAGTTCAAACATGTTTATCATTCTACATCCAAAAAAGAAAAATCTTGAAAAATATTAAATGAGCTTAAAAAATTGTAAATTTCTAGATCATCCATAAACTTATTGAAATCATTTTCTAAAAGTTTTGTGCAAAAATAATTACGTTTTATATTTTATTTATTTTTCTCAAGAACTATTAATTCATTTTAGTCTTGTTGAAAATAAGAAAATAAAAGTGACTAGTTCGGCCTATGCAAGAAGTCCAGTTCAAACATGTTTATCATTCTACATCCAAAAAAGAAAAATCTTGAAAAAATATTAAATGAGCTTAAAAAATTCTAAAAATTTCTAGATCATCCATAAACTTATTGAAAATCATTTTCTAAAAGTTTTGTGCAAAAATAATTACGTTTGATATTTTATTTATTTTTCTCAAGAAATACACTCTTAGGCCTTTAAAAATAGTAAATAAATATGAAAAATTACAAAACCCTCCAGTTTGTATCCTAAGATGATATAATATCATTTTCATAAATTTTATATGAAAATAAATTCGTTTACTATCCTAACTAACATTACATATCATGACAAACAACACTTTTATTTTCTATCCTGCAAACATATTATTGTTTTTATTCAATTTTCACCATGAAAAATCATTACAAAATCATACAGAACACATCAAAATAGATTACATAAATGCTAATTTATTTTAACCACATTTACACCATAAATCTACTAAACAATACATAAACAATACCAATATCAACGCATTTTCACTAAACCAAGTAACACATGATATTTCGCATAACTAATAAATTTTATATTATGTATTTTTAGTATTACAACATATTATTTAGTAATACATTTCACTAATCACACTATCTACTTAACTAACTTACTTGTAGTAGCAAAACAAGCTTTGAACCTTCACTACCCTACTCGTAGAAATTTGGTGAAGCTCCTTTTGCCTCTAATCCAAGATCCCTCTTGATAAATACCTAATTTCAAAAGAAAAATAGAGATTAATAGGAGTTTTAGATGACTTAAAGAAGATATAAAACATAGAAGACCTAGTACCTATTAGGATTTCGATAGAAGAAATGAATTTGTGGTGTTTTTGGGATTGTTTGGAGAGAAAAATGAGATGAAATTTTTTGTTAAGTGGAGAGGTAAAGTAGTGGCTATTTTAGATGCATTAGGGTTTCATTTTACAAAAAGAGTGTAGGACAAAAATAAGGACATTAGTTGGTAATATTAGAAAGGTTCTAGAGCATTATGAGTTGGCAAAATAACAATATTTGAATAAAAATTATGCTGAAAATTATTTAGGAAAAAAATAGTGATTTTTTAGGTTCTAAAAGATTTTTATGAGCGTTTAAAGCTAATATGGTTAGTGGGTTGGATTAGCAATTTAATTAGGGTCTTAATATGTGATTAGGTGTCAAATGGACTTAGGAAATAGGTAGATTAATTTAGGAATTTTAATTTAGAAAATTTGAATATGGTGAAATAAATTTAGTCAATTAGGATGTTGGATAGATATTTGATTAAAATTAAGGGTGTTGAGCAATTTAGGTATTGAGTTTGTAGAGAATTGTTGAAATTGGGGAAAATTGGGAGATTTTAATTTAGGTGGATGGCAAATTTGGTATTTAGGTTTGGTTTAATTTATTTGATATGATGAAATAGAAAATTAATGTGGTTTAATCTTTATTTTTATTTGAAATTAATTACAAGCTTAAAATTGCTAATTCACTTAATGATATTATATAATTTGCTTAGTTAAATTATCTAGATCAAATTTCTATCTTAGGTTTTAATTTGGTTCAAAATTTCCCATATTTTATGCAATCTAATTCACAATTTTTTTAACTAACTTAATGAAATTTGAAATATTTCACACGTGATATGAAATAGATTTGACAAAATGTTGACCACTTTAGATATATACCATCAGTGAGATAACATCTCGTGTCATAGTTTTTATCATTCACGGTGTAGTGTGTTATTGGAGCGCATCCTTCTAGGACATTATCAAATAGTGGTAACTACTCTAGTGCATTAATATTATTGTTTGAACCTGCGATGCCGAAAATTGCATGTCATATCCAAGTGTCATATGAAGCGATAGCTTCAAGCATGATTGTTGGAGATTTATGATCTCTTCTAGTATACATGCCTTCCTATGCAACTAGGCAATTTTTCTGTCAAGCCCCAAAATTAAAGGATGTGAGCAGTCCGCCACATACCCATGCTTGTATGAATATGTTAAGACTCAAAATAGCTAAAACCCACATATAATAAACAAACCACAAGTATTTGAAATATTACATATTATTATGAATCTCAATAGATTACGTCTCCATGATTTTTAATAATTCAAACCTAACTAAAGTATTAAAATTTAAGGTCTCCATCGTTGTATTGGTGTCAGTATTATCAACTTTTAATCCACCTTCAGCCAGTGAATTTAAGAAAGAAGTGACAAATGATATGATTTTTCTCCTCAATTCTCTAACGCTGGATGCATAACCCCTTTGATCAATGCTTATCCTTATTATGCATATATCACAGATCCAGTTAATACACAATTGGATTATGCTCAATTCACTATGCCAGGACGGGTAGTGAAAGATGGTAATTTGCAATGGACAAAGCAAATTATGATGCTCTATATGATCCAACAGAAATATGGTGATAGAAAAGTGGTTGGCCTGATGAACGGAATGGTTACAACACAACTTAGACCTTACTCAAACTTACAACTAAAATTTTAGAAAAAGAATTCTCTCAAATGCTGAAACCCCAAAATGGCCAAACACTCCTTTGAGATGATTTATCTATTCAATGTTTGATAGTAATGAAAAACAACATTTTGAAATGTTCTATCCTAATGGATGTACTATTTATACAGTATTTTGACAACTTAATTGAATAGAAATACTAAATAAGACAAGTTGCTTTTGAAACAAAATTCTACGTAATATTTACTCTTATAATAAAAATGTAAATCTCTATTATAATTAATACCTTGACATATAGCATCTACGAGGGTCCTAGGTGAATGACGTCACTGCCTTTATAGATGTGAAGAGATTCTTAAATTTTTTGAGATTTTCAACCAAAAACCCTAAGAAGTAAATTGCTTTGTAATATTTTATTATTTTATATAAAAAGGTGTTTTATAAAAGTAAATGAGACCCATAAAAGTAAAAAAAGAAGTATAGGAACTTATGTAACCTTATGGTTAAATTAGCGAGGTCCTTGAAAAGGAGAAGTTTTTAAATGCTGATGTAGCATTTTAAGGAACTTAAAAAGTTCTTTATTATGTGGATGCTATCAAACAACCATAAAATCTATATATATACAAAGGCCAAAAAAAAAAAAATCTATATATATACACATAGACATATATGCAAGCTAACTTCAATTAGTGCTCTTTCATTATGTTTTATGCAACTTTTCACCTGACTATACACATGGTTCTGTTGTAGCGATCCGCTTGGGATCTTATCAAAGTTTAATAACTTTTTGAAAGTTTATCCAAAATATTTTGACACAAGTTCTTCAAGTTTTATATTGCAACTATCGACCCCAATTAAATCTTGGGTTTATCATTGTAATGAATCTTGAATTATCTAAAAATTGATCCATTGGAGTGATTTGTTTGGGATCTTATCAAAGTTATAAAATTTTTTATAAGTTTTATCCAGTAGATTTTGAAACAAGTTCATTAAGTTTTATATTTCAACTCTCTACCCCAATTAAATTCTGGGTTTATCACTTGTAAGGTTGTTTGTGAATCTTAAATTATATAAAAATTGACATTTTAAATAAAATTTGTAAAATGTTAATAGCAAGAGTCATTTTATGAAATGTTGATTTTTTTTAATTACTCAAAACGTTAATATATCAAATAAGTGTATCTTCAAACTTTGATATTTTTACCTTTCTGTGTGATTTACCAAGATGCAATCTTTTGCATCTACACTCTCACCCAGCGGGGAATGTTGTGTTTTGCACTTTTGTTGTGAAAGTATACAACATTTAATTTTATATATGTACTTTTTCTTTTTGGCCAAAAGTTTATTTATTTTGTTATGTTTGCTAGCAGTTTTTTCAGTTGTTATAACTATTAAATGTTTCTTTTTATTAATATTGCAAATCTAAGTAGAACTGTAAGGGATGCAAATGCATTAATAAAAAAGATTCAAAATCTATTATACGTTATATGTATAAATAGCAATAAAATCTTGACACATATAATAAAAGAAAAAAATATTTTTCAAAAGAATTATCACCTTTTTCTTGAACACATATATGTCAAGATTTTACCACTATTTTCACACCATATATACATAACAAGCAGTGTATAAAACCTATCAAATCGTTTCTCAAATTCGTGATATATGATGGAAGGTAAAATTCAATCTACTTTTGCGCAATTTTTCTAAATGTTTGGGAAGGATTATTTATATCACTGTAACTTATTTCACGTACGTGATAAATTGAAATAGATAAAATCATAGAAGTAACGAGTGCCAAGAGAAAAATAAAAGTGTTAAGATTTCATAAGTTCCAAAATGAGAAATTTATAGGATGGCACAAATAGAGTAATTTTACAATCAAAATAATAGAGCTACCCACATATCTCCCCTGACACTTAGGTTTGGTCTACGCAAATACTAAAGCACAAGATCACATAACAGAGAAACATAAAATACAATTTAAAAAAAGAGAAAAGAAAAGAGAGGGTGGGGTTTTTCAAAGATCCAGTTGTTATTATTATTACTATTGGCTCTTTCTACTTTGTTATGTCTGAATAGTGTGACCAATAGTTGCTCACTCATTGATCATCGTGCTCTTAATGGCAAATAGCTCTCCCGAGCCTCTATTTATAGGATGACGAAAGCTTTCTCCATACAACTTAGTCTATTAGAGTTTCGTTTTACCCTTTTTACTTATGTGACCCACATAAAATTCGCCCCCTCTAAGCTCACTTTCCTATCTGGCCTATGAAACCTCAAGCACAATTAACGAACGAACTATGGACGTAACTTAATAGCGCATTTAACATACTTGAGAATCCATTTAACTACAGTCCATTGATTCTTTTAGGCTTAATTGTGAAGTGATCTATTAATATACTAATGAGTCTTTTAATGACAGTTTCATCTATTACTTTATTGTTAAAGACTGAAATGACTCTTTTAGCCATGAGTACCTATAGAATAGAGAGAGGAAAAAATCATAGATTCTACTCACATATGACCTACTCAAACTAGAGAGATAGCAACCAAAGATACCTATTATATGAGTATTATTTGATATCATATACACCTTAGTATACATAAGACGGCCAAGAGCTACTGCATAAGCACTTCATTTATTCTTTCTCCATCTCACTTGTATAAAGCACTATTAGTGCTAAGGTTGAAATGACTTGCAAATGGTGAATTCATAAGCTTCACATTGCTCATGTTGAATCACTTGGATACATTCTCCAAATATCGCAATTGTGATAACTACAACTTCTAGCTTTTCCTATCGCACATAGTTCTTATACTAAGGGTTTGTTAAGATGTATCTAAGACATTGATAGCCGAAGACTTGTTCAACTTCTTTTTTCAAACTTTGGATTTATGTAGGGTCGTAGCTTTTAATCAACATGTTATCCTCATGTAATAAAAGGATAATAGACTCACCATGAAGTATTGCTTCATAGATACATCTTGTATAGCCAAATCAATAATGAATAAATCAAAGTTCATACATTATTGTCTTGAACTTTGCTTCAACTAACACAAGCTTTTCTTTTAATCCACAAATTAGGTCTTTCCTTTGACACTAAATCTCTAAGGCTGCTCCATTTATATCTCCTCATGTAAGGCCTATGAAGAAAAATAGTCTTAACATCTAACTACCCAATCTTTGAATTCATTGGCAACTATTCTAAGTCTAACATAAATAGAAGACATCTTCACCAATGATAAAAACATAAATATTTTGATGTCCATATTTAGCCATGAGTATCAATTATCAGTATCTCAATCATTTCTCTTTGTTTGCAGTTTTAAATTTTTTTATTATTCCCATAAATATAAAAGACTAAAGTAAATTTTTTTTCTTTAATTTAGAATTTTTATTTGATCCATAATATAAACAAAACTAACCATTATTTAATGATTTAAAAAGTTTTCAATTGGAGCAGAACTGTCATTCAATGGTTTGATTTGAGATATATGTGTCCATCTCTTTCACTTATTTTTTGTCATTTTCAAATAAATGTTTGTCTAGAAACAGATACGAACGAAAAATAAACAGTTTTACTTATAAACAGATCAAATAAATTAGATACAAATAAGATATAGATTTAGATTGGATACATATAAGATATAGATGGAAATCAAATAATTTAAATAGCCCTTGAACCGTAAATTATGTTTGGTTGAATATTTGGTAAACTCTGAACCAAAAGGATTTGTGCTCACCCTTACACTCAAGACACAATTATAATGTAATTTATAATTATGTATTAAAGATATGATTTTAAGTGTGATAAAGTTAGTATTATTCTTAAAAATTTTGGAATTTTGTGATTCATTCCTAAATACTTTTTTTCCCATCTTTTGTAAAGCTTAAACATAGTTAATAAATAAATGTAATTTTTAAAAAAAAATTATATCGCACCTACAACAACACCATTCTTGCATTTTTATTTTTTTTTTTACAATTTGATTTTATGGAACTTTTTTTGAAAGTGTGTTATACATGTAATATCCCCGTGTGCCCAATAAGACTTAAATAGGTTGATGTTCTTTTTATCTGGTCATTTGCCAATTAAGTAAAAACATCATAATCTACTGTTTTTGTCAAAGGTTACATGTAGTAATATATATTTTTTAAATTTGAGATATTTTTGTAATATCTAAAATTTATAATGGGTGTCTCTGTAATTTGTCAAAGGATATGAATGTTGAATTTCTTATATCTAAGTGTATCTATAATATCTAAAGTTGTCTCCATAATTAATCAAAGAGTTATGGGGACTGAAATTTTCAAATTTGAAGTGTGTTTATAATTTTCAAAACATAACTCATAATTTTAATGATGATGGCTAAATACTG
The DNA here is from genome assembly GCA_024138025.1 of Combretum micranthum. Lineage (NCBI taxonomy): Eukaryota > Viridiplantae > Streptophyta > Magnoliopsida > Myrtales > Combretaceae > Combretum > Combretum micranthum. The sequence continues at coordinate 1,089,097 of JAMXBD010000001.1, forward strand.
TCAATGCAATCAATAAAAACTACTCCATAATTAATCTCCTAATAAATTAAGAACTAATCCTTAATGTCAAAATTTCTATAAAATAAAGAATTGTCCTATAAATTTGAATCCTAATGTAGAACTTGATTAGCAACCATAATTTTAATTAATAAATGAAAAATCATAAACTTCAATTTAATAATAGGTGGTATCTAGTCAAGAAAAACTAACCTTAAAAACACTTGTTTTAAGCCCTAAAAGTTACAACTAAAATGGATTTTTTAGGTAGAATAAAAAACTAAAATTTTTAAAGGTTCTCTAACACCCTAAACGGCACCTTAAACTTTAGCATGCATGTTGATGGCATTATAAATTAGTGGCATCTCTCTTGATATCATAAGTGAGAGACATCATATTTGAATCTATTCCTATTGTAATTGGGAAAACAGGACAAATTTGGGCAATAAAGTCCTAGCTAGTTAACTAGCCTAAGACCTTATTCAATCACTAGGCCCCATTCCACTACCATTGCATATTTGACGGATCTTACCTTTTGCCTCCATTCAACTGTTCAAAGCTCCATTTGGCTACCATGATTGCTGAAATTTATTTTATTCAATTTTCCATGTTATTTTTTTCCCTAAACTATAGTGAATTTGGTAAATGTTACAATTACCCTAAAACAAGTTACAACATAATTTCTAATACAAGTTTTACACAATTGATTGAGCAATGTCATTGTTTATTAAATTTTAGGTGTGCTTGGAGAAAAGATTTTGAAAAAGAAAATAATAAAAAACTTTTGTAAATAAGAGCAGGTATGTGATGATCTTATTATATATGTTTTGCTTATTATGTATGATTGTAAATGAATCACTTGCGTTGTTTGTGCTTGATATTGAGATGGGAAAATTAAAAGAGGAACCACCACTTACATCCAATTTTCCACAAAAAAAAAAAAAAAAACAGTTACATCCAAATTATAACAAGTGATGAAAGGCTCTAATATGAACATAACTAAAAGTTATGCACATAGAAATCCCATCATAATTTATTTATATGTGACTACTAAATTAAGTTCCAAAGTGGATATTGATAAAGCGTTAACCACATTAGTGGCATATAATGAAGCCATAATAGTAGTTTGATAGCATCCTTCATTTGCATCAATTTTAATAACATCTATTTCCTCTTGGTAACATTAAAATTTTTCATTTTTAATTTGAACTTCAATCTGAATGTGTTTATTGTTTATAGTGTCATTTTTACATTGATGGTAACCATATTGGATAGACGATTATTGGAATGGGAATTATTGACCTATTCTATGAAAATTCTAGTTTTGATGTAGCTTTAAATTATGCATCAATGCTACTTGAGCTATTGCTAGATGAGTCATTGATACGGTGGAATGGTAGTTGGTGTGGGTTAGGAAACTATAAATGTTGAAAGTATGCCATTAAGACTCAAAGATAAATGGGGGAAATGGACTAAAGTACTAATGATTGGTAAACCCAATAGCACATGTCTTTGTTTTTGTTTTTAACTCTCTAATATGTGGACACTAAGACTCATGCTTTCAAAATCGCAAGTCCACAATACATTTCTATGAGTTTATCATTTTATATGTATTTTTCTAATTAAAATGGAAGCAAACTCATTTATGTGAAGACTTTAGATAGAATAATTAACTTATGTGTATGATTTTATTAGTTTATGATTTACTAATTTTGCACAATTTTACTGATTATGTACCTTCTAATATATAGTAAAATTGTCAGTTTGACAACCATGCTAAGATTGGTTTTGACTTAAGATGTTAGGTGTGCTTGTTTATACTCTCACACCCACTTTAAACAAATAATAATCTGGAGTTTTTATTAAAGATGATTCTTATGTTTAGGTAGTGTTAAATCGTATGTGTTGTGGATTATATAGAGCTTGAGAATGGTTACTATTTGCACTTGCTAGGCTTATATTTAGGTAATAAAATACATTGGATACAGAAAGTAGTGGAGAGTGTAGATCTAAACTTCATATATGCTTAACAGAGGATAAAGATAGGCAAAAGACCTATATATCCTTTAGATTTAAAATGTGACAATAAATATGAAAGTTAAAAGGGCATATATGTGAATAGAGTAAGTTTCACTGGTGGTACTTAAAAAATATTTTGTAATACAACCTTTTATTTTTCTTATGAGAAGCTAACATTATAATCCTCCTAATTTTACATAATCTAATTATAATTAATTATTAAAAATATAATATAAATCATAAAGAACTATAATAAAAAGTAGCAAAAATCACTCCCAATTTTATTTCGATTTAGAATTATTAAAGTATGAACAAATTTGATTATAGTTAGGAAATAAATCATATATACATTAAAATAATAAAACAATGATTTTTGAATTATCCCTAATATCTTAAAACCCTAAAATAGCCTTAGAAAATTTATAATTATTAATTATTAAAATAAATAAATCTTAAAATAAGATTCCACAATGAGTTGATAATTCAACAAGTAATCATAATTGATTATGATTTTAATTACAATAAAAGATAATTAATTTTTAAAACCTACTGGTTATAAAAAGACAGTTTAAAGATAAATTATTAGAATTATAAAATACGCGAAAAGATCAAAAACTAATCAATATCTAAGAATTTAAATCTTAATTAAACATTTGAATTATATCAATATTTTAGTTAAAAAATTTTGAGTCTATAGAGATTAAAATCTTGATTTAACCTTGTAACCTTGATAATTTTTATAACTAGTAAAATGAATAGAGTAGCAAATATGAAATAAATATTAAACTTATGACCCAATAAAAATCCTAAAATGAACCTATGAGTAGTAGTGAACTCATTTATAGTTTAAAAACTTGAATAAAATTTTCTTTAATCCTAACTGATACTAAAGACAAGATTTCGTATCTTGAGTTAATAACTCAATAGATAGTTAAGAGTAGCTCTACATTTCGAAGACAATAAAAAACAACTGACTTTTAGAGCTGTTAAAATTTTGGTTGAAAACAGCCCTGTAACTTCCAATTTGCATCCCCCAAACAGCCCACTTGTATCCCCTTTCAATCCTTGTTTGATGTATATAAATAAGTAGTTATTACTAACAAACAAACACATTATTAACCCCTTCATTTTCCAGACAATCTATAGCAAATCTAAGCTAAAACACCTCCTTCAATCTCTTAAAAGTTGCAACAACTAAAATAGAGCAAACAACCCTGTTCTCCTCATTTTCTCCACCATGGAAGCTATATTTTCAACAAGACAAACAATACAAACAAACCAAAATAACAACCAAGCTTCATCTCCTTGATAGATGTCACCGTGATAGATTTAAAAGGGGCAAAAACTCATCTAGCTAAGGCAAACGAAATTCTAAAGTCTAATACACAAGGTAAGAGAGTTTCAATTGAAATAATTGAATCTTAGATCCTTTGAAACTCACATCATGTTTTCTAATGCTAGGATCAATTCTTTCCAAGGAGGAGTGTTTAATATTCTCTTTGACATTCAATTAAGGAGATTTCTATCCTAACTTTTATTTCCTATTACATTCATGTATTGATATTGGGATGGATTAAGTTGTTTTGAAGAAGCTTATGTGTTTGGATGAGTAGTTGCTTATTTGATGAATTCAACAAGATGAGATATCATGGTGTTGATGATTCTTGGTTGTTTAGGATTATGGAAACATCAACTTAAGAATATAGAATACTAAGCTTTAGGAAATTCGGTTATAAAGAAGAAAGAATCAAACCAAGTTTGCTAAATACACTAAGGAAGGTGTTAAATAGATTTAATAAACTATATTGATACGTCCATCTTAAGCAAAAAATAACCCCACCAATAGAAATTACATGAAAAATCCTATGAAATTGACTACTCATTTGTTAAAAACATATAAGAAACGAATTAAATATTGCAAAAACAAATTTTTACTTTTGTTGTCAGATTTTCCACGAAATTACAAACTGTTCCTATGATTTTCACCATCTTAGAGATCTTATATAGTGAAAACAACACCATCAATGGATTGTACTCGAAAAATCCTATGAAAACAACCATTAATTCATAAAAACGGACTAGAAATGAGTTAGATATCACAAGAACAAATTTTAGTTAAGGTTGTCATGTTTTCACTCGAAAGTTGCATACATGTTTTATAAATTTGAATATCTTACACATTTCTTTTTCTTTAAAACAACACCCCAAATAGAAAATACTCAAATAGTACTATCAAATCGACTATTTATATGTCAAAATGGGATTAAAAACGAGCGAGATATCATAAAAACAAAAACTCATTAAGAGCTATCACAAACCTGCACACATAAACACTTAGTGAGCACTCAAAGACACGACCCATAGGTGTTCTATGCATGCCCTGTGATCACTCCATGCTCACTCTAGGAGTGTTCCACATCCACCCTATAAGCGCTCTGAAAACATCTCTCGATCAGACACTCAACACACACTCAAAGCACGCCTATGCTTAACAAGTTGAGCGCTCGGCAAGGCTCTACATGAGCACTCCGCATGTGTTCGATTTGAGCGCTCCATAACCGCTTCATGACCACCCCATAGCCGCTCTAGAGGCACTCCATGGGTGTCCCTGTACCAGCCCCCTGAGCACTCAGTTTACACTCTTAAATTTTCTTAACATACTTGATGATATATACACCTATATTATATATATGTATATATATCCTTATGAGCAAGTATATGTATAAAACTAGATTTATTCTTTTTTTAGTCCTATTTTATTTATTCTTCATGATATTATACATGTTATGTTCTTAAAAAAATAATAATAAAATTTTAAGTATAATAAACATTTGATATATATATATTATATCTAAACTCTATGAACCTATGAATATGTTAGAAAAATAAAATAATAATTAAATAATAGAATATAACCTTATAAATAATAGCAATTCCAATGTACATGGATAGATAAATTTAGCAAACAAAGAAATAATAAATAAAAATCTACTATCAAAGAATGTAGGACTTAATTAAAGGACGAGGAAACACGTTAGACAGAAATATAGATATCAATTAAGATCAAGACAAGCAAAGTGAAAATAAATAACAAGTAGTAAGTATCAACTACCTTAAGGTAGACAAACTAAAAGACACAACCAAAATCATTACATGAATAACAGTATAGTAACGAATATCTGTTATCTCATTTCATACGAAAAATAGATCAATTCTTCGATTTTCAGTAGCATATTATGATAATTTAGCAAGGACGACAGGTGAGTAACTTTGACCTTATCACATTAGTTGTACTTGTAGTCTAGCTACATTTGTAATAATATATTAAACTGATAAGTATGTGGGATTTGGTTATGCTGCATGACACTTGATGTATGTTTGATTGCCAAAATATCATAATGTAAGTGATAATCCTATTGCATGATAATTATTGTAAGAAGCATATTGATGTTTGTCTGTGAATTGTATAATCACCTTAAATCTGACTAAAAACTATAGGTACCATAAATGAAAATGGACATATATTGCATAATTTGCCTATATTGCATTATAAGGAGTGGTGACCCCACTACGTATTAGCATTTTGGTTCTCTAGTAATGTTTAATTTTTATAGGTAGAAAGCTATTAATTCTATGCAAGATTACCTTTGTTCTATTTTGTTCCTCGAAAACTAAACTGGCACCGAATGAACATCACTTATGATATCGATATGAAAGGGCTAATAATTAGTGGAGTTTTTTTATTCCAAGGATAAGAGTGAAATATTTAGAACTAATTTGTGAGAATGTATGATACCTATTCTTCCTTGGTTCTCTTATTTTCCTGGGCACGATATATCATTCATCATGGTTTCCTTCCAACACCAATAGGAGGACATAAATCTACATCCTGTTTAGATTCAAGGTTATCCAAGCTTGTACTTGTGCATATGGATGATTGATGCATTACATACGCTTACTAATTAAACTTGTCTGTTATTGCTTGATGTGTAGTTCAGTCAGGTTATCTCACGAGCCCATGGTTTTGCACCTCTTAACAGCTTTTCTGTAGGAATAATGCTAGCTGGGATTGGTCCAGGAATGTGTGAATGGTGCTTCTCCATCATACTTTATTGAAATTAGAGATGTAGGTTATGATGAACTTAGAATGCAAATTAGATAAATTGTATAGATTTTGTATTTTGTAGACTGAGACCTAATTTTTATTATTTGGTAAGGGATACTGATTTTATGAGATCTTGGCAAACTAAGGACAATCTGATTCCTTAAGTGAGTTTACATAAAGATGTTATATATAAATATGATAATTATAGGGCGATCCTAATAGGCCCTTATTTTGAGTAGTGACAAATATGGACTCTTCTCACTCTTCTTGATTATCTTTCTATCTCCTATATTAATGTTTCTCTAACATTTTGACTGCTTAACTGTAATTTTTTTCTCCTCTCCTCACTCAACTCTCATCTTTCACTCCATACTCCTCACTTTTCCATCTTTTTGCTATTGTTCCTTATCACTATCTATAATGGCAATGTACTAAAAATTCAATGATCACAACACTCTCTATCCCTTACCTAACATCTTTAATTTGGATTTTCTTTTAATTAAGAAAACATCATAGAGTAAAGATTTTGATTTGTTGCATTAATTCAACAAAAAGTAATTATAAAACTTAAGCATTTAGTAAATTATCAAACTCAAAACTCGTTTTTTTTTCCTAATATCAAAATAAATTAATGACTTGAGATTCTTTATATCTAGTCATATGCAAATTAAGCAAAAACAATGGTACCCACACTATTGTTAAGCATGTAATTTTTGAGTTTTTAATATTTGGGGTGTCTTTGGAATTTTTAAAGTTTACAAAGGATGTCCTCTTAATATATGCCACTTAACTTTTAAAACCAATGTCTGAGTTGATTTATCTTTTTTTTTTTTTTTGCCTTTTATTTTAAGTAGATATCATATTTGGTACTTGAACTTTGTCAATTTATGTAATTAATTATCTAAAATTTAAAGGTTCGATTTACTACCTTCAAAATTTCAAATTCATTTATAATACTTAGACGAGATAGTTAATTGCAAATTTAACAAAGTTCAAGTAGCTCATTGCCAAAATGGTAAATTTTAAGTTGCAATTGACAAGATTTAGATAATGAATGTGACAATCACCCTTTTATTTTTAATTGCATTTTATTATATTGATGCAACGAGTCAAGATTTTTTCCTTATATATATATATATATATATATATATAACTTTCTTAAAAAAAAAATATGGGTCCAGTAAATTCGCATCAACTAAATAAACGGTAGTTATCTGCCAACTAAGTAAAAAGATAATCTACGTTCCTATCATGGGGTATATGTACTTTTTTTACATATTATTGAGATACCTTTGTAATATAAAAAATTTACAATGGATGTCTTCGATTTTTGAAATTTGGAGCATCTTTATAATATTCAAAAGATAACTCATAACTTTAATTATCACTGCTGAATGCTGTCAAAATTAATCTCTTAATGAATTAAAAATTGATTCTTGATGTCAAAATTTCTATAAAAGAAATAATTAACCTATAAATTGGAATCCTAATGTACAGCTTGACAAATATCTATAGGTTTAATTAATAAACGGAAAATTGTAAACTTCAATTTAATAATTAGGCGGTATCCAACCAAGAAAACTTAAAATTAAAAACATTTGTTTCAAGCCCTAAAATTACAAGATGAATTAAAATGGATTCAAGTAGAATATTAACCTAAAATTTTTAAAATAAGCTCGCTTGACATCCTGATTGACACCTTAAACTCTAGCATGGCACACTAAGACCAAATAGTAGAAAAACATGACAAATCTTGGCCACAAAGGCCTAGCTAAGCTGGTTGACTGACTGAAGGCCCCCATTCAACCATCACTGCCTAGGACAACTAGCTTTAGCCTCCATTCAACCGTTCAAAGCTTCATTTGACTACCATGGTTGATCGAAGTTATTTTATTCAGTATTCCATTTTATTTTTTTCTTACTAAACTATAGTTAATTTCATAAGCGCTACAATTAACCTAAACCTAGTTAAATCACAATATAATGCAAGTTGTCCACAGTTAATTGAGTAATGTCGTAGTTTGTTAATTTTAGGTGTGTTTGGAGAAAAAATAATGAAAAAGAAAAAATGAAAAAAAAAACCTTTTGTAAACAAGTATGTGATGATCCTATTATGTATGTTTTGCTTATCATGTATGATGGGAAATGAATTACTTTTTGTGTTGTTTGTACTTGATATTGAGATGGGGAAATCATAAGAGGAATGAACACTTTCATCCAAATTCAAATAGGAGATAATATGTTTTAATATAAACATAATTAAAAGTGTTGCACATAGAAATGCTATTATAATTCTTTTATAAGTAACTAGCATGTTAACTGTCAAAGTAAATGTTGATAAAACATTTACCTCATCAGGAACATATAGCAAAGTTATAACACATCATCCATTATTTGCACCAATTCCATTAGCATCTATTTCCACTTTGTAATGTTGTTAATTTGAATTTGAATTTGAACATGTTTATCTTTTATAATGTCATTTTTCTATCAATAACCACATCGAATAGATAGGTTTTAGACTAGGATTCATTGACCTATCCTAGGCAAACTTAGGAATCTAATCCAACTTCAAATTAGGCATCAATGTCACTTCAAAATCGCAGTTGATGTGGTTTAGAAAATTTAGAATGACACAATTAATAGGTTTTTGCTATTAAGACTCAATCGTAGATGGAGGAAATGGATTGAAGTTCGAATGATTGATATAGGTGAGCAAACCCAATATGAGACGTCTTTGTTTGTGTTTTTAGACTCTTTGATTTGTGGACACTATAAATGGTTTCAATTCAAGATGTTAAGTTTGCTTATTTATACTCTTCCTTTCCTCTTTAAGCAATTAATAATTTAGAATGTTTATCATAGATGATTGTTTCCTATGTTCAAATACTTTTAAACTGTATGTGTTGTGGTATATATAGAGCCCGAGGGTGGTTACAATTTTTACTTAGTAGGGTTATATTAGGTAGTAAAAGGCATTGGATAAAGAAGATACAGGAGAATGTAGTTCTAAAATTTATGCATGTACTTCATAGAGTGTACAGATAGACAGTATCTAATAAATCTATATGGTTTAAAACATGACAATAAAAATGAAAGTTAAAGGCACACACCAATGCGTAAGAGTTTAAATTTTTAGAAGAATATTTGTTGTTCATCAAGTTAATAGCTTAAGTAATTTATGAACACCTACTATTTTTATTGTGTCCAGTTTTCATGTAGTTTAATGTAAACATCCCTTGGGGCAGGTTCTATCCTTGACTCATTGCGACTCACCCACGTGGGTTTAAAACCCAAATTGGGTTTCGTCTGATCGGGTTTGAATTGGGAAGGGACTTGGAGGGATCACCTCTTTTGCAAGATAAAAAAAAAAAAAAAATTCATAAGATATAAATAAATGTAAAATAAAAAGAAATGCAAAAATTTAAAATGTAAATAATATTAAATGTTCATACTATTTTTTAAATAAAAATTACTTTTTATCTACTCATAATGTTTTATGCGTTGTCGAGATCAATATAATAAATATATACATTTTAAAAACATGACTGCTTGTTTTATAGAGTTCTACTAATAAAATAATTCCATTTATAAACAATGTGAGACTTTTTTCTCTCTTTAACCTCTTTTAGAGTGTTACTCTAGTTCTATATTATTAATATTTTAATTTAAATGAGATGTACTTGTGTATATATAACTGCAACATAAATTACATCAAAAGGCATCAATATTTAGGGGCAAGTTTATTTAAGGCATCAATGTTTTGAGTGGTTTAAAAAATGTATCTATCTTTTAAAGGTAAGTTAATTTAAAATATCAACGTTTTAAATGGTTAAAAAGATGTATTAATATTTGATAGAGTGAGTCAATTAATGTATCAATAATTGACCATTAGTAGAAGTTAAAGGGATTTAATTGAAAACTAATTCAAAAGTCGATATCTCAAATGAATGTTGCAAAACGTTAATAACTCATTTGATACACTTTGCCAAATATTGATATCTCTTTTTAATTATTTCAAATATTGATATCTTAAATGGACTTATCCCCGACAATTATATATGAAAATTGGTTAAACACTATATTATGCTTAGACCCAATTTTTCCTTTTAACTTTATTTATTTTTATTTCAAATAAAAAACTTTTTTTTTATTTTATTTGGATAAGAAATTGACAAGTCGATCCTGGTAGGGCCAAGTCCCAAATCTCTAGCCCAAACTTGATAGGTCTAGATTGGGTTCAGTAGATCCTTAGCTTTAGCTCCAACTCTAACTTCCAAGCGTTTTTCGTTATCTTGCATGATGGGATGGGGCTCCCTTGACACATGTATATCGACCCTGCCAAAAATTCATAATTCTAGAGTCCGTGGATCCCCAGCTCTCACGACGTTGGACAAAGGCCAATAAATTGAATCGAGTATGCATTATTCTTCTCACAAGGCCCAATAAATAGGCTCAAGTGTTGTATTATTCTTCTCTAATTCCATATTATGATATTTTTCTATTTTTCCATGAATCGAGTGACTTAAAATAGGGTATAATGAAAATTGAAAATCCCTTAGTAAATATTAATATTATTATAACAATAATAAATGGTGGTAATAATATATGGTTTTTCAACAAACTACTTACATATTAAATAATAATGATTGGTATTTATATACTTTCATTAATTCATGTGGCATATTAATACTAGTAAATCTTTGTTATCTTTATCTTACAAGGCCGTCCACTTTGTATTTTATGTAATCATTTGAAATTTTCATTTTTTTCTTCTTTTTTTCTTTCTATGACAAAGGAAGCAAGAATTACCTATATCTAGAGATCAATAAGGGCCAGTTTTAACTGATGAACCGGTTCGAACTAGTACCAGTGAGCCATGCCTGTTGGCTCGAACTGTTCATACAGTTCATGGCCCACCAAATGAACTGTCAGGTTGGTGGGTTGCTAGCGAGTCAACGTACATGACCCGCCCAACCCAGTGATTCAGGCGAAAAAGAAAAAAAAACAAAAATTTGAATTAAAAATTTGATACTTAAATGAAAAAAAAATTCCCGCTACTATGTGATTAATTTTTCAAGCATATTTTACAATGATTATAATAAGGTAAAAGTATTCTATATATCATTATTTTTATCTTCAATGATTAGAAAAAAAAATGTTTGAAATCCATATAATACTGTGTTAAAATAGCCATAGTCCACAACTACATCATGAGGCCTCATTTGTATAAACGTATATAAATATGTGTATACATATATGTAATTCTTTTCATGATTTTTGCAAAATAAAAGATGAATTTGCTATGCTATTATTAGTGCAACAATAATTAATGGAGCTTGAATGATCACATGTCCTCATGAATTAATATGCAGAATATTTTATGCATCTATTATTGTATGCCTTGTTACTTTCACATTAATATGATATTGGAACAAGTTTGGTATTTTAAATTCTCCAAACATATACATATATATATTGTATAGTGATGTAATGGTTAGTTTTATTTAAAGTTTCAAGTTCGTATAATTTTGTTATAAAATTATTACCCTAGTGATGACATGCATTATTCAATGTGGAGTTGCAATGACGATTTTACATAGACTGTAAAGCTTGTATAATTTAATATAATTTTTAGTTTCTCACTTTTAAAAAAAAATTATTTGTTTATTGTTTTTTGATTTTTTTCAATTTGATTATTTTAAAATATTTGCCGGTTTAATGAGCCATAGATCGGCCTTGAGTCCACGGTTAGGCCCGAACCGAACCGACCCTAACATTGAAAAGCCGGTTTTGGGTTGGTGTGAACCCAACCTATGAACCTGTAGTTTAGGGCCAATCCGAACTGTTGCCTTTGTCTACTTATATCTACCTAAAAATTCTTTTAAGATAAATATATATATATATATATATATATATCCTTGACTAAGTGACTCTACTATATACACTAAAGTAACTTCTACACTTCTGGTCTACTTAATTATCTAACCATTAAAATAAATATAATAAATAAAATATTAAGTATTGAGTGGTGTGATTATGGTAATATATGAATATGAACTGTTAAATAACTTATATGACCAATCTCATTAAAAAAATGACGAACCATAAAATTTTCATACACTAAAATAGTAGATAAATTTTTTTTTTTGAAAAACTTTAATCTTAAAGTTATTAAGGGTAGTTGTTATATTTGCTACTTAAACTTTATTTATATTTAAAATTAACTTCATGAAATTTAAAAGTATCATCAAAACTTTTTATTTTTTTTTTTTGCAATTAACTACCTAATTTTGCCAATTTTTATAATTTGCTACTTGCATTTTTCCAGTTTTTTAATTAATTATTTCAATTAGATGCTATAAATGAACTCAAAAAGTTTGCAAATAGTAAATTTTGCCAAACTTTATAATAAATTACTTGAGTTTTACCCATTTTTGGAATTATCCATTTCATCTAGGTACTATAAATATATTTGAAAACGTTTATGGGTAATTTATTGACATTTTTAAACTTCTGATAGTTAATTGTACATATATGTAAAGTTTAGATACCATATATAAGATTTATCCAAATTATTTATTATTGAATATTGAAAAGGCTTACTAATAGATGTAAATTATATCTGCATATTACAATAAGGTTTTTGATTATTGTGAATAAAGGTGTGATTAAAAAGGAAAAAAAAAAAGGAAAAAGCTGAAGGTGTGAATGGATATAATTATATTATTATATAACTATAGCATAATAGAAAGAAACTTTCTCAGTCTAAAATAAATCATTATCCTTTCCTGGTTATCCTATTCCTCCTCCACACAGAAAAAACTCAGCTTAAGTTGCGTACTTGTGATCTAATTTTAAGACATAATTAGGTAAACCGATCATATTCGTATTGTTACCACAATAGGACAAGAGAACTACCTATATACAACAAAATTGACATATACCAAAATGAAATAAAGTTCTCACATTTAAATAAAAATAGCACAATATGATAAAGCTACTACTTACAACAATCGGAGACACTAGAAGAATATGAAAAATGTACCATAATCTGACACTTCTACCACATACCAAAATCAGATAAAAGTACCATAATCCAACAAATTTACCATCTAGAAATATGATGTAAAATTAACCTACTATAATACAACTATTTTACCGCAATACATCAATTTTACAACATACTAGACTAAGAAAAAATTACCATAATTCGACAAACTTTCCACCTAGAAAATATGATCTAAAATCAACTTACCAGAATATGAATATTCTACCACAATACAATAATTGTACGAGATACCAGAATTAGACATTATTACCATAATTCGACAAACTTAACACCTAGAAAACATGATGTAAAATTAAACTACATAATACAACTATTCTACCATAATAAAACAATTCTATGACATACTAGATTAAGACAAAAATTACCATAATTCGACAAACTTACTACCTAGAAAATATGATGTAAAAGTAACATACATGAATACGACTATTTCACCACACTACCAGAATCACACAATATTACCAAGTACAACGAAGTTACCATCTTGAAAATATGATGTAAAATTAACCTAATATAATACAACTATTCTAAAACAATACAACAATTCCATGACATACTAGATTAAGATAATATTATCATAATCCAACAAACTTACTATATATAAAATATGATATAACATTAACTTACCGGAATACGGTCATTTTAACTTAGTACAATAATAGTACGAAATACCAGATTAAGACAAAATTAACATAATTCGACAAACTTAACACTAGAAAATATGATGTAAAATAGATCTAACAACCATAATTTAATTGTATCGATCCAATAGTCCGGACTCACGTCCTAAAATTGGAAGATAACCAGACAACTTGAGCCAAGACAATCCCTATCCCACACACTCTGTAGTACCAAACCCTTATATTGTTGTCTGTTTCCTCTGGCATGTCATGACCTTATTCCTTGTCCCCTCCCTCCAAGAGACCAGAACTGAGTTTTCCATCTTTTTTTCCTTCCTCTTTCACTTCCATTTCCATCTTCTTCTGCCTAGCTTCGTCCTCAGCTTTCAATTTAGCTTCAGCTTTTGCAACTCGAAGAGCATGAATCAAACTTTTGAGACAACGATCAACATCCTTAGAATAATCCTTAGGCATCAAATGCTCGGCTACATCAGCAGGAGTTATATCCGTTTCCTCCAACAATGCCCCGACTGTACTAAACAAAGGATGAGATTCAACCCCTAAATAGTTCCTTGCAAGTATCTTGAATGCTTCGAGTCGACAATACGACAATTCGATATGTTTATCCATCCTTCCTTTCCGAATCAAAGCAGGGTCTAGTTTCTCCACATGATTGGTAGTGAAAACAATGAGTCTTTCCCCTCTACAAGCTGACCATAACCCATCAATGAAATTCAATAATCCTGAAAGAGTGACTCCACTTGTCTTGCTTTCCCTATCATCCTTAGCAAGCCTCTTCCTAGGATCTCTCTCTTCCTCTTCCTTGCTTTCCTCTTTCTCTTTCGGCTTCCTTTGTCCTGTTAGGTCCAATGAACAATCAATGTCCTCAATCACAATCAGGGACTTGCTCGTTGTCTCGATAAGCAGCCTCCTCAAATCTGTATTATCCCTAACAGCAGTCAGCTCCAGATCATAAATGTCATATCCTAGTAAATTCGCAATCGCAGCGATCATAGTCGATTTCCCGGTACCTGGAGGGCCATAAAGCAGGTACCCTCTTTTCCAGGCCCTGCCAATTCTTGAATAGAATTCCTCAGCCTTGCTAAAAGTGACCAAATCATCCATGATATCTTTCTTATCCTTCGGATCCATTGCTATTGTGTTGAATGTTGCAGGATGCTCAAAAGCCACATGGCTCCAACCATAAGTAGAATTGGTATAAAGCCTCCTCTGTCTATTCCTAACTTTAATTGCTTTCCCTTCTTTCATGACATGGTTGATGTATTTTCCTAGGATCAATTCCCTGTGTTTCTTATGAAAAGTAAGCTTGTAAAACCTCATCTCAGCCGTGAACGAAAACCCTCGGTTTTTCCATTCCTTCTTCCCGGAAAACCACCATATCTTCGCACCTTGGAATTCATCTCCAACTTCTTCATTATCATCCATGCTTAGGACAAGTGGCTGGTTGTTTTTAACCATGTCTGCTTTGAGCCTTTTAGCTCGGGTTGATGAAGAGGTTGAGAGGTAATTTTCTATAGCATTATAGGCTTCACTGCGCATGAGACGCTCTCCTGTGAACTCATTGAAAGTGAGCTGAATGTAAGGATAGAAGAAAGTGAATATCTTCTGAGTGTATTTTTCAACATGGGATCGAACGTGGTGAGGAATAAATTGTTGGAAAATTGCCCATATGAACATCGAACTGGCAACTACTGAGCCTAGGCGAGACAACCAGGGATAGGACATGTTTTCCGGATTCATCATGTTCATGTTTTGGTTTGTAGGGAAGGTTTTGCTTATTGAAACTTTGAATGGGTCGACATGTGTTTATGGTTTATATATAATGAAAACTTCGTTGCTAATTCAATGATGATGGGATGTTCAGGTCTTCCTGGAAGAAGCAGGGTCGGCGAAGTAACTAGGCTTGTATGTATATGGAAATAAGTGTTATCGGCTTATTGGTTAAATAAAATTGTACGGTCTCCTTTGGATGAAAGACATATATAATTTTTTTTGAGAAAAAAATGACAAAAATATAAATTAGAAAAAAAAAAGATTAGGAAACTATTATGGTTGTATCACATATTGAAGATGTTATATAAAAATTTGTACAAGTATTGTATTTCTAACACCTGATATAGCGATTTACTCATACAAATTTTTGAAAATAGGTGTATCGCTTAACCAATATAAGATATAGGTCTAACTATGTATCGCATGTTGGCCATGTTAAACATACGACACTTATATAATTTAAAAAAAATGTATTACACTTCTAAGGTGTGATACAATAATATTATTTTTGTAATTTTTTTTTCATAATTTAGTTTTACGTAATTTTTTTTAAACTAAAGCATACATGTAATATTCTCGTCTTCTTTATGTTTTATTTAAATTTAGATAGCATGTCGACTACAAAATAATTTAAATAGGTGGAATAATGTTATCTATTTATTGAAATATTCAGTATAAATAACAATAAAATTTTAATATATATACTAAAAAATAATTTTTATAACAATCCCCATCCATAATTTGTATATATTTATATATTAAAATTATATTGCTATTTACGAATAACTAGGCTTAGCAATTACTGATCCAGGTCGGTAACGTGGGACATAAGAATATGGCCAAAATAACACAACCAAAATACAGCACAAGTCAAGGGAATGAAAACGTGATTATGACACTTTATGTACTTTTGACAATTAAATATAATATAAAGTTACAAGCCCGACTGGTTTACACGAATTGCCAGCGCGGCGCACACCCAAACATTTGTCGTACTGTAAGATTGTTAGGTTAAAAGAGAGGACGATATGGGTAGTGACGTATGAGTTTCTTTGCTTGCACATGTATTGTGTTAACTTTTCATTCCTAGCTGCAATCATTTTGCTTTTGAATATTAAGAGATAGATATAATAATTAATATAATATGTATTTTTATTGCTAGACCAACACTAACATCGGAATGCGGATGTGAATGTGAATCTCCAGGTGAACAATTCCAACTTGGGGTCCTACTCCTATAAGCTTCAGTTTCTCAAAAATTTGGGTCCCCTAATAAAGGCCTCATAGAGCTATTGCTTTTTCTTTTTCTTAGGTCCATTCATCTTCTGTTTCTTTCTTTTTTTTTTTTTTTTTTTTAATGCTTTTGAGATTTGTTTCGTGTAATTTATTATTTTATAGCTCCCAAATATAACAAGGACCCTTTTCTTTTTTTAAATTTGAGGGATAAAATTGAAAGCTAGTTTTTTAAGATGTTTATATAGCATTTAAGAACTATGAATGGGATCCTTAAAAATAAAGATAGTCTTAGATAGATAGAATGGTTTCTCTTATTTATGGGACTATAAAATAACATATGATAGGAGTTTTTTAAGATTTCATTTTTTCTTTCTCTTCAAATTTTCAAACATCACTACTGTATATTTTTTTTCTTTTTCCTTTTTCTCTTAACTAAGATCTTAGAAGCACTTATACAACTATTAGGTCTACAAATGAATTGACTTATTTGCAAGCTACTTGAGTTCAATTAAACTTGAGCTTATTAATAAATGAGCTCATGTCGAACTTCAAGTGAAACTCATTTATCTGAATGAACCAAATTCGAATCCGAGTTAGCTTGTAACCATGTTCATTAAGGCTTGTGAATATGCTTATTAATGGACTCACAAGTATACTTGTTAACAAGCTCACTAAAAGCTTATGGATGGGCTCATTAGTAGACTTCTAAGTTTTGCATTTTTATATTATATTTTATTAAAAAAAACTAATTTTTATTCACTATATGTATGTATATTTTGCAGCTCTTGTATTATTATTTTTTTTTTTGTAATTTGAAAACAAATCAAAATATGGAATTTTTAAATGGATATCAACCAATCTTGAGTTCGAAATAAAGCTCATGTACTTAAATAAGCCAAGCTCAACTTTGAGGACTTAATAAAAAGCTCGGCACAATGAATTGACTCATGTTTAATCTGTAGTTAAACTCACATTCTAAATAAAATTTGTTTATCTAAATGAGTTTAGCTAAGGCTTAGAAAGCTTAACTCAACTCAAGTCTTGAAAAGCATAGCTTGGCTCAACTCGAGTTATTTGCAACCTAATTAAGATACAAAATTCAAATTTGACATCGTGCATACTAATAATACAATTCAATTGTGCCATTAAAAAAAAAAAAAGTGGTAAAGAATATACTCCCCACTAGGTCAAAAAAACAAAATTGATAATTATAAAAGAAAAAAAAACTATTAGCATTTAAGTTATGTCCACTTAAATATTTACGTTTCAATTGATTTAAAAATGTAATTAACATTTTATAAAGAGAATTAAACTAACATTTCATAAATTTATTTAAAATATGATCATTTTGATCATCTTTTATTAATTTTTCTAAAGGATTTAGATACGAGTCAAGACATTTATACTATGTAATTAGGGATGGATCCACGCCGATCCACGAGGGCCCTGGCCCCAGTCAGAAAAATATTTGTTGAAAGGTCTATTGATACACAGTTTACTGAGCCCGGAGTGTCCAAGTTCAGTCTAGAGTCCATCGGGTACATGAGTTTAATATATTGTTTTTTATTTTTCGATGAAAGACGGCTCGTAATTCGTGTAAAGGCATACAGTTGGCATTGATGATGTGATAAGTGATGTTTACATTTTAGCTTTTCTATTCTCGTGGATTTTTTTTTTCGATCGATATTCTCGTGGATTTGGAATGATGTTATTGTTCGTATTCGCTTATGTATTAAATAGAATAGTTATTATAATTAGTTATTTTAATTTTTTTTCCTTGTCATATTGAATATTGTATAAAAATGGCAGGACTTTCTATTGGTCATACAGGTATATTCGGTCCAAATTGTTATTTTATATCAGTTTTTTTTCTTTTCTTTTTAAAATTCCAAATTTATTACATATTAAATTTTTTCTCATTTCTATCTATATATAATAAATTACTTTTTCGATACTTAAGGAAATGTATTTTACTGTTAGATCTTAAAATATCTTATTTGTATTAGACAAGTTTAAATTTTTTATTCCAAAATTTTCCTTTTTATTAACAAAACGAATAACTTTTCTATATTTAAATTTGTTTATGTTTAATTTAAAATTTACAACTTATCCTAATTAATCTTAATGATATCAATAATATGCCTATCTTGTTGGCAAAAAATCATAAATTTTTATCCCATTTTTTTCCCTCTTTTACTCTTTCTTTACGTCAGAAGTAAAAAAAAAAAAAACAAAAAAAAAAAAAAACAAAAGACTTTTTTTTCCCTCCATAAAAAAGATCCTTTTTAAGAGTAAAAATAGCAATGAAAAATGACTAATTTTTAATATTGAATTTTACGATTAACATCCCTTAAACACAGTTTTTATTTTCACTGCATTCATCTATAATATTGCCAAAAATCTTTATTAAACATAAAATAATGTTTTCTCTCACTTGTTGTATTTCCTTCCCCCTGCAATGAATATTGTGAAGAATAGATTAAAAAACAAAAAAGATGAAAATTTTATTATTGATTGTCTTTTGAGTGATATAATTTTTGAAAATATTTTTTATTATATTGATAACGGCCCCCTACTTGTTAATTCTGCGTCTGTATGTAATGAATATAAAACATTTGCGGTATGTAATGAATTCATGGAAACATTTTACAGCGGGTAGTAACCAGCTTTATGGCTCGTAAGATAACACTCATATTTATTTTATAAATATAGGTTTATGAATGTTGGAATCAAATTTTATTAACTCTGTGGTATCTTGAAGTCAACATAGAACGGCATTCTATAATATATTTTTAAACGAAAATAACCCTCTTAAAATATGTATGTTATTATATTATCAATTTCATGACTGATATTTTAAAATTGCTCAATCTTTTACCATGAATGTAAAATATAAACTTAACTTTGTACATATACATTATATCATATGAGTTCATCCTAAAAAAATTATAGTTAAAAACTAATAGAACATGTAGAATACAGGATACAGTAAGTTTATCACTTATCTTGTTTGTTATAATATTTGAGTCGGATTCCATAAATGTATGATTAATACATATTTCTTGACACTATTATCCTTATATATTGTATTCTATGAGTCTGTCTAGATAGTCTATTTTTTATTCATTCATTTATATATATATGTCTTATCTATATAAGATATATTTAATCAATTTATGAGTGAAAATTTTTATTTTTTATTTGTATCTATTTCTTGATATAAAAGCATATACATAACACCTACACATCAATGAAACAAACATACCTCCTAGTTCAAAAATAAACTGTTCATACATCCGAGATGTTTGGTATGTCCTATTTACAAATTGGATTACACATATTACTTTGTGGGTGCTAGCGTTACACTAAACATTAAAATTTAGGACTTACAACATTAGTACGAAGGGAGAGGATTTAAAGTACTTACTTAATAGGGAAAAAACTAAGAACGTATATATAGTTTTTATTCTTTTTTCCTCCCGGAAATATATACACAATTCCTAAATGGGGAATTGACTCATCAACAGGATAACACACATAGGCACTTAGTTTTTATTTTTGTTATTGTTTTTATTTATTTATTTTTTCGTAAGAACGAAAGTCGTAAATTTCATTGAAAGTTACAACGAATATCATTGATTGAAATAGATAAATTTGGTAAGAAAGGAACACAGATTATAAAGAGAAATGAAAAAATTGCAGACATAAATCAAAGGCCATTAAAGATTTACAGGGCCGCGACCCAATAACATTAACTCATTGGACAGATCACACTTATGGGTTGTAATCATTGCCTTGAATATCAATCCTTAGCCAATAACATTGTAGTTCAATAACATATCTCCTATAAAATGCCTTAAATTTACACCTAGCTAATTAATTTAGAAAAGGCATAATTAATTAGTATAATCTATTATGTTTAACTCCAAACCCATCTATTCAATTCTAACATTTTAATCTATGCTTTTATTTATTTATTTTCGCTTTATCCTTCCATTGAGCATTGAATTTGAATTTGATCTTAGTTTAGATAATTAAATGAATAAGGAGTAAATAATAGAATATGATTAGACAAGTTGATACAATTAAATTAGCAAACAAATTAAATTGGAAATTTGAGATTTCACATATTTCTTTTAAATTGGTTATTCGTTTTATTTATCTATTCCAACAAAATCAAATTTCATAATCTCTTCCAATTTCTCAATTATAAACCTTTTATATGTATTTCAAATCCTAAACTCTCAGATATTTGATTTAAATATTTTCCAAATATCAAAACCCTTGAATTTTAGTTTAGCTTTCATATATTTAATCTCCATAAATTTTGAAATCATTTACCTATTTGAAAATATTAGTTTTAAACATAAACTCAGTCTAAATATCGGTTTCTTGTAAATTAAACTTCTAAACTTTATTTTTCGATCAAGTTATTAATTTCTAATATACAGATTCTCAAATTATTTTTTAATTATTTATGGTACTTAATATATTTATTTGAAAAGTTTAAATCTAATATCCTATCCTAAAAATATCTTTTAAGCCCTTATCTTTTCCTTTATTTTTCCATTCCTTTTTCTTTCTTTATTTGTTTGTTTTTCTTTTCTTTTCTTCTCTCTTCTTTTTTTGACAAACAACTTCAAATCTTATTTTCAAGAAGATTAGAAGAGAAATCAAAGTTAAAAAACAAGAATTGAGTAGGAGTTTATGCATGAAGAAACTGCAACAACTAAGGATGAAGAGGAGTAGAGAAGATCAACTTTCATGAGTTTGCTAAAAAGATGAGTTGAGTTGTTTTTTCTTATTTTAATTGTTATTATTGTATGTATATGATGAATTGGTGTTTATTATATGTAGGATTTAAGTTAAAACTTGTAAAGTTGTAATATATGAACTTATAGGCTAAAACCTAAGTGAGATCATGCATGTTAGAACTAGATTTTGATGAGTTATGAAGTAAAAATAGGTATATAGATGTTGTAAATCATAGTTCTAAGTTTATATGATGAATATAGGGTGTTAGATATTAAAAAATGATGTAAAATAAGATATAAAATGAGCTAAGTTTTAAAGATTGAAAAAAGAGCAAAGAGCATGGGGTGAACACGAGGAGATGTAATCAGTCGTGCTCTTCATTTTTGCTCACCAAATGAAATGATCCAAATACCAACCATAAGAAATCAAAACCAAATAAAGTCAACGGAATCCAATTAGATTTATGTGCAAATTTAAATAGCTAAATTTTTCAAAATTACCAAAATTAACACCCAAACTGAAAACCTAAATTTTGCAAGTTCAAAAGAAATTCAAATATCAAAATAAATTAAATTATAATTTCATAACAGTTCTTTAAATGAAAGTTTTTGCATGAAAAACCAAAATAGTGTCGTTAGAAGTTTTGATTTTGCAAAACTACAATTTTACCTTTATCTGGGAACTTATGCATATTAAAAGTTCAAAATTATAAATAAATTATACTTAGTTGATATATTTAAATCATCATTAGCCCAAGAGGTTAATTAAAAACTATAAATTGTTTAAAATAAGTTAAGGGTCTTGCATGTGTAAGATTGAGACGCACCAGATCATGTCATGTGGTAAGAACCTTAAAAAGAGATCCTTTTTCCCCTTGTCTAAAGCCCTAATCCTGCCTTGTTTACTTTCATATATAAATATCTCTCTTTCTGTTTTTTCTACCTTTTCCTTTTAAGTGACCTTCCCAAAACCTTAAGATAAGGTTCTCTAAAACTCTAACTCTTTCTTAGTGCTAAATATATGGGATTAGCAAAAATGTGGCACCAATTGGCTGATATGGTGTCCTTACATGAGGAAAATGGAGAGGATAAAATAGTGTTAGAAGAGAAAGGAGACCAACCATCACAAGAATATGTCAAGGTAAGCATGAGATCTTAAGATATTGTAATATGAGTATTTTAGCATTTCAAGCATAAAAAATGACTTCGGTGAGTTGATACATGTTTGGAGTGTCAAGAAATCAAGTTTTGGAGTGATTTTCAAGCCTTAAATCTCCTTCCCAACTGATGCAAGTCAAAATTATTGTTTGGAATAAGGTAAGACATCAAAACTAACTTACTTTCATGATATTATGATGGTTTTGAAGTTTGGTCTGCTATAGTAGTGATAAATGGTGTTTTGGGTGTGTTATGGGGATGAGTTTGATGTAAGTTGATGATAGCAAGGTAAAATGATGAAATTTTGTGTGAGCATATTGTAAAATTATAGAGGAACTATAGTGAAAAAATGGATGTTACTATCAAAACTAGATGGTTTAGGCTTTCAACTTGGATTAATCATATTTAACAAATGGAAGGTGAAAATAGATGACTGTAGGCATAAAACAACCTTTAAATACCTTTAAGATTACCAAAATTTTTCCCAAAACATGTTTTTCACAAAAATGTCAAGTTTGAGTACAAAACAACACAAACCAAGAAAAGTACGGCATGTACATGGGTCGTATACTTGCTCGTGCTTCTCCTTGACCCACAAAACACAAAGGAAATGTGAAACCTAACGTATGATAGGAATATGACGTCATGTTTCTCCCTATGCTTCTCTCTGGTCTTGCAAGCAAGCTTGAGTCTCAAAGGAACATGAGGGGATACATGTAGTCGTGTCCCTCTCATGCTTCTCTCTGTTTTGAAAGTTCCCACACAGCCCAAAAGAACACAAGGAGATGTATTTAGTCGTGTTCCCTCTATGCTTCTCACTGACTCCTAAACAAAGAGGAAACA
Organism: Combretum micranthum; assembly: GCA_024138025.1. Classification (NCBI taxonomy): domain Eukaryota; kingdom Viridiplantae; phylum Streptophyta; class Magnoliopsida; order Myrtales; family Combretaceae; genus Combretum; species Combretum micranthum. The sequence continues at coordinate 1,112,695 of JAMXBD010000001.1, forward strand.
GGAGGTGATACATCCCTTAGTGTACCAGCCATGCTATTTTCTAGCCCGCTCTTAACTTTACCTTTTCTTGCCCAGATCGCACGAAACTTGTCCCAGTTCTTTCCTTAACCATAAGTAACCTTCCAAGGACTTCAAAATACAAATTTAGCAAGTACTAATACCCTATTTACGGTATACATTATCCAAACACATTTAATTCAAATGCCTTACATAAACTAGAGCAATTCAAACTTAATAATTAGAGTGGGAAACTAAGGACTATACAGGATTAGTAGACTTTGGGAATCAAGTCTTGGAAGATCAAGAATGAAGACCCACAAGAATATATTCTACTAAGGGTTGGTTAACCTAAGCCCCCCTAAAACCGACCCTAACTTACATAATTAACTAGATAACTTGGCTAATTGAAACAAATGACCCCTTAAATATTATCTCCGAGTAGATATGATTGAACTAAAATGGCCTAGATGTAACAAACAATACAAATGAAATAAAGGTAGTAAATCTTGAGCCAATTCTTGATTTCAATCATAAACAGTTATTGGGTATTAAGCTTGGAAAGGGATTTGAAAGCTTAAATTGATTGATAGATATGTAGTAATTGCGTGTTGCTTATTAGGATAGTTTCAATAACCAGACTAAGAATTTAAACTTAACTTAATTGAGTGTTAGTTGCTGCTTCGCCGCTTACTCCAGGAGTGGCACCCCTAGATTGAGTTGCGAGTCTAATCACAACTTTGAGATGACGTAGTAGTTTAGGCGCTTAGGGCCCTATGGATGTGTGGTTGGGCTTGGCGGGTAGTCGATAGGGAAATTTCCGAAATCGGATGGTTGACTTGGAGCAGGTATGAAGTTGTAACGAGTTATACAGCATTATGGGACCTTATATAAAGAGTTACAATGGACCATGCTTGTTGGTGGCAACCTGTGGGAGACGACATGAACGAGACTATTTTCCTTATTTTCTTTCCAATAAGTTCTATGGACTTATCGAATCCCCCTCTTCGGTACGTGACCCGCTAAAGGAAACCTTCCTCTTTTGTTTTGTGGGAATCTTGGCTACTCTTGTGCATGTTGTATTTCTAGAACGTTGGGAATACTTGATTGTTGACTTTAATTTAATTAAACTTAAATTGTGCCTGTTACATTAGCTTAGGCATGTATGACATGTGTGAAAGTGTTTGAATACTGTCGTACTGGGCCTCGCAGCTCATTTTATTAACCTTTGAGGTTTTGCTGATGAACCGATGGGAATAAGAGCTATACAAGGTAAACTGATCAAATGGCGTTGCATGAGATGTGGACTTTATCAAATTTTCATGAAAGAATTTATTTTAATCATTTTATATCATAAAATTTGATGATTGTATCCAATTATTTGTTAAGCATTTTCATTTGATTTAATCTAAGCCTTTAAGTCCTAAAAGTTTGTTAATCAAATTGTACTCATTTGATAGGCTCTATGGGCAATATTTGTAAATCGATAATTGTGGACATTATTTTTCAAACAGCTTAAATTTATGGATTTTGATGAACCCAAACCATAGAAAAATATATGGCACTCTACCAGAATTCTTTTTTATAAAAATCAATAACGATTTCTTAAATCAAAACTCAATTAGAAACCCACTCAAATATCATAATGCCTTACACATATCGCTTTGAGGCGATGTGTGCGACAAAACAACCACACTCTTAAGCATCCTAAGAGTTGAGTCGTTTTAGTTGGTATAAGAGCTATATAGGTTTAAATTGATTAGGGTGTGATATTTAGGACGGTGAGTAATAAGAGTGGGTTGGGATGCTTTGACTTGATTATGTTGCTTGATGTGTTGGCTTAAAATTAAAAAACTTGAAATGGATATGGACTAATTAAATGACAATTTTGCTAAATGTGTAATTGTTTATGTTTTGTACCTTCTTATGCCATGAAAATGGAACTTGAAACCGGATTTAGTTTGATATCTATTTTGGATTGGTGTGCATGCTACTTTGACTTCTTTTAGATGAGATGAGATCATTGGTTGAGTTGAAATATTGCTTTTACCTCTTTATCGATGTAGATGAGTAGGAGATGCATCAGACATGGTGATTCCCCTTGAGGAAGTTCCCTCATCCCCTTACACCATGTGATTGAGTATATTGATAACTTAGTGATTAAAATGTTAAAGGAGATAGGGAAGTAATAAGTTAAAGATAAGGAGACATGGGATGTTTGGAGAGTGTGTGGCGAAATTAATAAACCTTATGAAGAGGTTTCTCGAATTATTTTTGAACTTCAAACTCAAGCATGTTAGTTATGTGATGAATCTAGACTGGGTTTTAGTTGATGGGTAATTATATTATAATTGAATGATTACTTGTTTGAGATTATGACATAGAATGATCAGAATAGGATGAAATTTGTCCCCATTTGGAATGGCTACTAGGTATTAATGAAATTTGGTATTGAAACCAGTAAAAACTTGAGTTATAAATGATGCATAAATGATGATATATAAAGGTTGATTCATGCATGTGGATCTAACTACAGGTTGGGACTATAGAGGAGTTAATAAATGGATGACTTCAGTTATCAAGGTGAATGGAAGTAAAATCTAGGGAAAGAACCTATGGTTAAATGATATGATTTAGATACATGAGAAGTGATAAGTTGTGTTTGCTTACTGTGATGATTAATTTAAATGAATTCATGAAGAGATCACAATTGTCATTGCCTATTATAGGAATTGATTTGAGTGAATTAGAGGGGACTTTTTAAGTATGGATTAGATATAGTTTGGATATATAAGCAATTACCTTATTTGGAGAATGTTAATGAAGATATGATTGATTTGTCCATGTAAAGTGTTCATGTAATATAGGAAATCTTAATGAAATGTTTCCAGGAGCCTTAAATGACTAATTGTTTGCTATATGAATTTAGGAGTGCAAAGTGTGGATAAAGATTGTGGTTAGAGAAGCAAAAACAAAACTTGGTCATACTAAGTTGGTTGGTGAGTATCATGTGAAGATTGACTATAAGAGCATGGTATTGTGGTTGTTTATGGAAATAAGGAGTTAACTACTCAAACTAGAAGGTAAACACACAAGGTTGTATAATGAACTTTAGAACCCAAATCAAATGACTATTAAAGGACAAATTTACCTTCTTATGGAATTAATGAACTATCGAGCAATGTTAGATATCAAAATAAAACTGACTCTGGTGTGGATAAGATGAACAATAAGTGTGATAATTTGTCAAGATTAAATAAAAAAAATCTCCTAAGAATCAATTAATACAATCACATTGGCACATAAATCTTGATCACTAATGAATAGGAATTTAAGGTGATAGATAAAGAGGCATGGGAGAAGTAAATCAAAAGGAGACTTTGGGGGGTTGGAACCATGATGGTTTCATTATAGTGATGATGAAGTTAAATATGGTTAGGAACTAAGTATGCAGGTTTAGTTTCGTTTGTTGGACATAATGTATTGTTATAAATGGTCCTCACTCCTGATAGTTAACAAATAATTGAGAAGCCTGAAATAAAAGCCATATGACGTCTAATCCTTAACAATTGATTATGGAACTCATAAGTCAGCCAAGACATTTGGTACATTTGTAAAAGTTTGATGTATCATGAAAACTAAACTATTAAAGCCAAAGACTAAAGACGACTTAAAGCCTTATGAACTAACAAAAAATTTCTAATATGTAGATGATAACCTAACCATAACAGAATGATATATTATAACTTAATTGAAGTCAATGAGAAATTTGTTATGTAAAGAAATTTTATAATACCACCAAAAATAGATTATTATACAATGACAACATGTTGACGAATTATAAATAACTAAAAATTAGACTAGCAAGAAACTTATAATTGAATCAATTAACAATGAAAAAATGATTAGAATAGCGCTTTCCGTATGCTCAATAGTATGCATATACGGATGGAATGGCAAATCTATGTTGACTCATATATGTGAAATATCCTAAATCTTAACCTAAGTTAGAAATACAAAGTAGATAGTTTAAATGGATCAAATAAGTAAATAATAGAGACAATTTGATGTAATTAAATTAGTAAATAGAATTGAGTTGAAATTGAGAGTTGAAATATTTTCTAAAATCATCTATGTTCCTCAATAACTTTTCTTAATATTATTAAACTATCCAATTTTAATATAATCCTTCATTTAAAACTCCTTTTATTCCAAATTTAAGCTCCTAAATCTTAAAACAAACATTTTGAATGTTTTACAAACTCCTAAACCCTTAAACTTTAGCCATCTTTCATTTTGCAAAATCTTATTAATTTTTTAAATCAATTACTTGTCTAAAAATATCAGTTTTAAACCTGAACTCGAGTTAAATATCAAATTTTTACAAATTATACTTTTGAATCATGTTTTTATATCAAGTTATAAATTTCTAATATATATGTTCCCAAATCATTTTCTAATTAGTTTTGATATTATAGATAATGATTTGAAAGATTTAAGCCCTAATCCTTCATTAATAAAAATCCTTAAACCTTATCCTTTTATGGCCTTTTCCACTTGATTTTTCTTGGCTGCCCTCCTCATTTTTTTTTTCATTTTCCCTTTTATTTCTTCTTCCTCTCTTTCTTTCTTCTTTCCCTTCAAATTTCCACACCAAAACTCAAATCTAAACAAGTTTTTAGAAGAAAATGAAGTGGGAAACAAGTTCCAAGATGGAAATCATGCATTCACAAGCTTCAAGAGCTTGGGAAAAGTAAAGATAAAGAGAAATCAAGAAGTTAGAGTTGCTAAAGGAGATAAGTTTTGCTTTTCCTTTGCTTTAGTTGTGAATTACTTTGTTTTAGGTGTTGATTATATTTTTATATGTTGGTTTGATGGTGGATGTGTAACGACCCTAAGTAGGGCCTAGTAGGATTGCCCTAAATCTCCATATCAAGTGTGCACCCGCAACATGAGGATCGCCTTGTAAGTCAAAGTTTATAAGACTCTAATTAATTATCCTCTCATTGTATTATACTATATAAATTTATTATGAAAATAATTTATTGGATATCGAAACTTCCACAGATCACAAAGACCGCAGAGAATCAGATATCCTACCAAATGACAAGATAAGGTAAACCTAGGTTTAACACAAAATATCAACTAGGTTTAAGTTAAAAAGACTATATTTTCATGTTTATTCTCTCAACTAGGTTTAACCTATCAAATTCTCAATCTTCTATCAGTCTTGTACAACTTGATCTTTGTCACGCTCTGCACTCAGATCCTATCCCATCCATGTATTCAACTTACCTGCAAAAGCAAACTGTTGGGAAGTCAATTACAACTAGCTGAGTGAAGTATACCCTCGCTCCATACCGTTCAAGCAAAAGCAAACAAGTTATTAAACAAGCATATGCAATGCAGACAAGCAAATGAACAAATATATATGGCCAACCGGTGACCATATATATATTCGGATTTACGCCTTCCGAATCCGGGGTTGGGGTACATCCACACATCAGCACCCGGACCGCTAATACTTCGGGAATCAAATTTATTCAAGGAGTTTTTCATATATAGAAAATAATATATATATAACAATATCCCATTGAAACAAGATATCCTTAACAATGACCCGGCGCGATCCTAGGAGGTGGGTCGTCTCCCCAGGACGACTTAGTTCCCATTCCCCTAGAACAAGGCCCATGGTACACACTAGGCATATACCACTTCAGTCCTCCATGTTCACCGTCCTCACGGGATAGTGTGGCCCATCCGAGTCAAAGTGTAGTGGTGATGGCCTTCTACATGCAATCGTGCAATGCATGATCAATATTTTAATTATCACGCCAATAGTCATTAAGTCCATTTATTTGGCGATTAGACAATTATCAGACACTCGCAAAGATCAAAATGATTAAACAACACTTAATACTTAATGTTCAGAATAAGGTATAGTATTTTCAACACAGATAACAAACACGAGCAACCACAAGCTTAAATTTCCCAACCCCATACTTGAATCATTTAATTTATATTAACAAAAAAATATCATACTCTAAACCTACAAGCACAAGCAGATATGAAGGTCATCAGAATATACTCACTTGTTTATCCTTGCTTAATGGTCATAGAAGTCTACAAGAACACTTGAAGATAGATCTGTATCCCCTGAGAATCGAGATAACAGAGACCCCATTGCTATACTCTTATTCATATAAAGAAACCTATTATGCTTTTATATCTTAAACTCGAGTTTTAGCATTTCTTAATCTAACCTTAACACATAATTAGTCATTTTGAAGCTTGTAAAGGCTTCGCTTTGTAAGTTAAACTATAAAATTCGTATAATATTAGTTTTCTTAAAAAAAGTATTTTAGTTGTTTTCAAATATCCAGTTTAATCATGAAATCTTAAATTGGGCATATTATATTCGTTTTAACTTAGATTTTAGCATGAGTAGTCATTGGAAAACTTATCAAATGTAGTTTTTAATTATCAAGTTAAAACTAATCATTTTGTATATTTTTCTCTATGTTAGTCAAGGGGTCTGAAAGATATCACAATTGTGTATATCTTTCTTGTTTTGTATTCTTAATTATTATTTCAAATTCAATTCCTTGTAAATGTTTATTTCATAAAGTATTAGTGATTATACTTAATTTAAGTTCATTACTCAACTTTTTAGTTAAAGTACACATATTTATACTTATTTTCATTTTGATTGTCTTAATCTTATTTTAAGTATGTAACTCTAGTTAATTTGATTATATCAACTAATATTTATGATTTTCATTAATCTATACTTTATATCCTTATAGTATTATAAGCGTTGGATTTTATACTTAGAGTTACGGAATTCTTGGTTAAGTTTAATCTTTCAATTACAATTTATATTATCTTGATTTTCTAATTTGTAATTGAATTACTTAAATTTTATTCTAGGAATCTTATTCTTTTATATGTGTTGAAATCTTCATATGTCTATATAGGTATGTTATTGAGTATATCCAATAGATTTAAAGCTAAATATCTTTTATCTATATAATACTTAAATCATATCAAGTTTATCTATTAATGTCCTATTTCTGCGTATGATCTGAATCTTATATTTATATGTAAGATCACATATTAAAGTTTAATTACATATCCAATCTTCTTATTGATCGGATAATCAAATATGTTTCATTTATTAAATTCAAGTAAAAGTTTTGTTAAGTTTTCTTATAGGGATAAAACTTTTATTATAAGGTTATAGGGTTTTTTAAGTTTTTATTTTCCTCCTTAATTCAATTTCTACTCATTAGTATATGTTGTGTGTGATTTATATTATTTAAACTTGTCATAGAACATCTCTATTCTTTTTAAATATCAGAACTACGCTATAGGTTTACTTTACTTAATTCTAATTGGTTTTTTAGTTAAGTTTTACTTCATAAAATATAACGAGTGTTTATATAAGTTAAGAATATTTTTGTTTTAGTGTTTTCGATATTAAAATCTTAGTTTGAGTCTTATTTATGTAAATTATACCTAATATCTAGTTTTAACGGCTACATCTCAATCCTAGCGATTTATCTTTAAATCATCATTTGCTAACTGATATACTTTAAAGATCTAATAATTCAATTATAAACCAATGGTTATTGTCTTGGAACTGTATTTATCGAGACATCGCTCGTTTTGGAAAATCGCTATTTATTTCCCAGGAGATCACCCATCCTAGGTCATGAGCACGCTTAACTTTTAGTGTTTTGAGAATTTTTCAGTATTATACTACATATATCTCTATAGTCAGGGTTCTATATTTTTCATACATTGTTTTCAAGTTGAAAACTAAATTCTAAAATCTACGGAATCGGATAGATTTAGGTTTTTCACCTACACAATTAGAATTTCCATATCTGATAGGATAAACTAGGGTTTTAGTCTATATAGGATTGAAATATTATAACTTTCATGTTTTGAAATCAGAATTTTAATTTAGGCTTTAGATTAGAAGATTTTGATCAGTTATTAATCCTATTGTGTATATTTCAACCCTAGTGATTTGCCTCTAAATTTCTATTTACTAATAAATAGACTCTAAATATAATTATCTAAAATTATAATCAATTTTCTATCATCTAGCGTTTTATTTATCATTTATTATCCATTTGATAAGCGAAATGTAATATCAACTAGTCTAAATACACATACTCAGCAAGACATAATTTTATATTATTCGTTATATGCATGTAAATATGTATATTTATAATAAAAATTAATATTAAAACTCTTAATATTACAAAAACTTCTACGTACCCGATTATAATTGTAAAATTTTAGAGTGATCGAAACCTAACCTTGTGTGGTCTTGAATTGAAGAGCGTATCGCCACGATCACAACACTACTTTCGGAATTAGAATTGATTATCGTATGTAAAAGATACGAGCTTTTGAAGATCGGATGAGCTTCTAGATTCCTTTTCTATCATTTTATTATTTTCTTTTGTTTTTTTTCTTTTTGTTTTGATTTTTTTTTCTTCTCTGGTCAGAGAAGTTGTTTCTCTTTTTTTTTTTTTTCCCCTTCTTCTCCTTTACGGAGAAGGATCTGATTTTGATTTTTTTTTTTTTTTAAATATATAAAGTCTTCAATGAAGACTTTGCCATGGAGAGAGAGAGAGAGAGAAATGAGAGAGAGAGTGAGGGAGGAAGAGAATTTATAGAAAATTTTTGGTTTATTGGGCAAGTTTGATTTTTTTTTTTGTTCTAATTAATACGTACGATATATATTTATTCGATAATATTTTTAGATGAAAATTTACGTACTTACTATATTAAATATTCTAAACACTATGGTATACTTAAAATTTTTAATTTAAGACTTTTACTTTTCAACTTTAATATTTATTATCGTAAATTATAGTTTGTCCTTTAAAGATTTAAATTATTAGTGTTTTGGTATTTTATGACCTGTTAATAATTAAATTTTCTTTAATTTGACTTTATTTATATTCTACTATTATAAATTTATAATATTTATCTTTTGTTTGTATCTTTTGAATTATTTTCGGGATCCAATTTATTATTTTGCTTATCTTTATTGGTTTTTAGTTTATATATTAATCATATTATTATTGTTATATCTTACGGAAAATTTTTCTTTGATATAGGTATAGTTTATGCTTATATTTTTATTTTAATTAAGTCTTTTATTGTCCATATTGGTAATTACCAATATTTAAATTTAAGAAAAGCGGGGATGGTTTTTCGAACATTTTCTAAAATTTCCGCCAGACATTACTATCTATTTACAATTATAAAAAATTAAATAGATATATAATTCAGGGTATTACAGGATGCATGTAGGGTTATTGAGGAAGATGATGAATAGTAGTTGTGGAGTTTGATGGAGAAATTAATGATGCTTGATGTATTGAATGGATAAGAAGTTGTTTGATGTGGAGAAGTGGAGTTCATACATGTTTTGAGTTGTTAAGTATATGTAGTATGTAGTATGATGTTTGTATGGAGCTTAGAGTGTGATAGGATTTGTGAAAAATGTGTAAAAATGGAGTTTGAAGCAAAAAAAGTTTAAAAAACTCCAAACACCCTTTCAAATAACCTATATGGAGGGGTGTTTCAATTTGTGTGTAAAACTTTTGAGTTGAAACGGCCCGTATGGGGGGTGTATAAAGTAAATGGCCTTGGAAACGATCTATTTGGAGGGGCATTTCACTATCGGATCATTTTTGGGTAAAATCCCTAGGTTGAAAACGGTAGTTCCACCCGGTTTCATTGAAAAAATAAAAAAATTAAATTAAATATATAATTATTAATATTTAAATTATTTTATATAAATAGTAAAATTCATTACTTATTCACAATATTTAATATATTATTATCAACAACACAAATAAACATAATTTAAAATCGTATATAATTAGTTTAAATAAACTTCTCTTAAAAATAAAATTTATTTTCTTAATAATGTGAGACTATTTTTTGCATTGTAATTTTCTTTTTATCTTCTAGAATATTTTACAATATCATAATATTAACTATAATTGATATTGAATATGTTTTTATACATATAAATGTGCATTCTAAATAAATTTTTAAAAATTTTGGTTAAATAACTTAATACTTTTAGATTCAATAATTATTTTGAAATTCAAAATTTATTTTATTCAAAATAAAAAATTATTATTATTTTTTAAAAAACGGTTCTGTGGTTCTAAAACTAGAACTGAGAACCAGCAGTTCCATGGAACCAAACCGGAACCGTGGGAGAAGGTTCCAGTTCTAGTTCTGGTTCCTCAATTTCAAGATTCGGAACCGACAATTCCAGTTCTGGTTCGATTCAATTCCGAAACCGTGTCGATGTCTAGGTAGGCCCTAAGTCCTAAATGCTTTATTAACATGAAAAAAGAGATTACAATACAAAAAAAAAAAAAAAAGAGACAAGCAACAACTGTGTACTAAGAATGTAAACAAATCAAGTCGGTTTGCAAACTACTCAAGTTTGACTTGATGTTCACTCGAATTCATTGCGAAAATAGTTGAGTTGAGCTCAAATTTGACCTACTCGAGTAGTTTATCGAACTGAACTCAAGTTCATATATTTAACTCAATTAGCTCGTAAACCTAATCGAGCTCTATCAAGCTCAGATCGAGTATAACTATTAATCGAATTCAATCGAGTCTAAGTATTAATATTATTTAAATTAGAATTTAAAAATATATTTTTAATAAATTTATCTTAAATGAGTTTAATCGAGTAGATTTCAAGCCTATCTAGTATTATTTCAAGTCGAACTCGAGCTTAAAATTTAAGTTCGAGTTTTGAAATTTCAAGTTGAACTCAAAGTCGAGTTTAGTACTATACTCATTTGCAGCCTTAAAATATAAGCAAAAAGGCAGTGAGTAACTAAACGAGAAGTAAAAGTTGAGTGGTCGACCCCTTATTATTGGTAGCACCCTCTATTGCTATATGGCGTTAAACAATATGCAATCCCACTTGCTTATAGACACACTGTCAATTGAAGGCATTGTCGAAGCACCTATCTTTTTTCCTAAACGAGAATCAATAGGACCACTTCCACCATCATAACACCAACATATGTAGCAGAAGTAGTCGAGAAAACTTGTCCCTTTTTTATAACAGTAGCTTTAAACATGATGAGTAAAAAAAGGGTACCATGCTTACTCAGTGCCATTTAAATGTTACGACTAAAGGTCGAATTACACTAATCACCATGCAGTTCGTTTCAAAATATTATCATTTACTTTAAACAAGCCACAGTCATTCCCTAAACTTAACTTTTTAATTATAAAGGATATTATAATAGCTTAAATAACAATGCACAATATAGGAATATACTCTTTCTATTTGCTTTATGTACATTTAGCTCCAGTATCTTTCAAACCTCTAAGGCTCTATTTATTTTATTAAAAATGTTTTTCAAGAAAATGTCTTTTTATTTTTTTATGTTTATTTAAAAGAAAAATAAGATCATTATTGAAAAATAATTTTTCTTATTGTGGAAAATATAAACCCATTCATAACTTTTTATTTGAAAAACAACTTATAGACTATAAAAGCTTTTCATTTTCCGATCAATTATGAGTTCTGTTTACCAATCATTTATTATCTAAAGATATTTATTATTAATTATTAAATATTTTTCCTATAGATAGATTATTTCTTATTATAAAATATGTATATATTCTTTTTTATACTTAAATTATATGAGTTGTCTTGTAGTTATACAAACAGAGAAAAATTATTTTTCATTAAATTAGCCAAACATTTAAAAATATAAAAAATCATATTTACAAATCCCTACATGGGAGGAGTTCCACTCTTAATAATTATAATGAAAAGGCTACTAAAATAGAACAAGAACACAATATTGAAAAATCAGAAAGTGTGAACTTTAAATTACAAAAATTAGGCGTTGATTGTTTTGTTGTAATCAGCACTCATTTCTATTCTTTTGCTATTTTTATCAAGTGCAAATTTTTATATAGAAGTTTGAAGTTACAACTGATTTTAAAGATGGACAACTAAATGTAGAAGCACATAAAGCAAATATAAAAGGATATGTAAATGCAATCTAGCAAATTACTGGATAACCTCTTATTTACTCTTAAAGTAAAAGTGCAAGCACCAACTGTTTCAAGGGTGAAATTATAGAGACATTCCCATGTAAATTCCCAAAAGATTTTCCATTGAACTCAAAGAAATCCCATATTTTTTAGGGGAGCATAGTAAAAGTGCAAGCACCAACTGTTTCAAGGGTGAAATTATGGAGACATTCCCATTTAAATTCCCAAAAGATTTTCCATTGAACTCAAAGAAATCCGATATTTTTGAGGGGAGCATAGTGAAATTCAATTAATAAGTAATCATATAGCTACAGGCCAAAATGTTATGTAATGAATTGGAACCATAGTTGAAGAAGATTAATTAACTACCACTTAAAGGGAAACTTGAAATGTCAATTTGCAGTATATATTATGAAAGCTTAAGCCAACTAGACCAAACCTACTTGTAGGGACCTCATTGAGATTGATGATATTACACACCACGTGTAATATATACATAATGAGTAATAATCAATGGTTTTCTTAAACACGTGAGTGTGTCTGGGTGCCAGTTATTTTTAAAACTACCCACTACTTATTCATGTATTAAAAGATAATTACTAGTTACCTACCACATGTACATATATGCTTTGTGCAATATCTATTGAATATTTTTCTAACAAAAGGGCATTCGCTTGAGGATAAAGGATTCTCACATTGTTGTCTTGGTGAGTAAAAACATACCATGTATCACCTATTACAAAAATATAAAAATATAAAACTAGATTAAAATCACTTGGCATGCTTTTATTCACCAAGATAGCAAGTGGATTCAATACAACAAACTTCTTTCCTATTTAGTGTATAAATATACACATATATATTGTTCAAGCATGGAAAATGGGCCACAATTGATCCACAGGCCAGGCATGGCACGCAAGGTACACGAAGGAAAAAGACAACAGTACAAGCATGTGCAGGTTGACAAGCGACATTTGAGGCACTCGAAATAAATGTGCTTGTACAGCATGGCATACAAAGTATGTGAACCAACACATGAGCCTTTTTTTAATAATAATATAAGAATAATGGTTTATGTTTTTTTAATTTATTGTAAATTGTATTTAGGTAATATAATTTGTTTTGTTTTATTATTTTAATTAAATCTAATTACCTTTTTATAACATTATAACATCTTAAGTATATTTTACATTTTTGAAATGATTTCAATTGTATTAACATATTAACACTTCAGATTTTTTTTAGCAAATAAATAAATGAAATTATTAAATAATAATAATTAAATTTTATTAAATGTTATACTTGCTTAATTAATTTATTTAGAATAATTGCAAATTATTAGATAAATGAAATTAATAAATGCATTGGGATTTATCCCACCTATTTAGTTGTCTTCAAGGTGATGCGTTATTATTTGCTCTAAGAAAAATTGTATAGGCGACCAACATGCCCACGTCGCCTGCAACGTAGGCATATTGGTGCCCAACATTCAAACTTTTTTCAAAAGTGTTTCCATGTCTATAAATATCTCTAGGGACGTGGGCACTTCCATCTTCATCAAAACTCGTCTTCCTCACTTCCAAATACAAAATCTTGTCTTCCATTTCTCTTAAATTGTCCTATAAAATATATTTACTATAAATTATGGAGGTTGTTGAAACATCATGTTGTCACAGCAAAAAACATGCAAAATGTCGCCGCTAAGAAAGTACACTCCCACCACTCCCGCCTTCTTATGGCACAATGAAAGAATGAGAGAGGGGCAGGGATAGAGTTAAGCTCAAGCACAATAACAACATAGTATGTTTAGCATGAATGAGATAATGGAGCACCTAGATTAGATAACCAAGGTCCAATAAGAATATGGGGAAATGCTCAAAGCCCTGAATATCCAGCTTGACTAACTCTTTTATTGGATAGGCTATCAACTAAAGCATCCATCACCACCACCACCACCATATCAACCGTTAACTAGCACTGATGGTCAAGGCGATCAACAAGGGGTTAATCATCACATTCGCACTATTTTTTCTGAAATGAATTAATTACGTTTTTATTTTTCGAATTATTAATAATGTAATGTAATGCATATTATTTTTAACAGAGCAACAAATCATGTTTTATTCATCGTCTAAATTTTATTTATATTAAATATAAAATTTATTTATTAAATTTGCACTATAAAATTTTAATAACTAATTTGAATAATTAGTTTAATTAAAATTCCGAAAACCATAAAAAATCACGAGCTAAAAATAACAAAAAAATTATACAAATTGTGTAAAATTAGACTCGATCAAAGGCAAGCGATACAACACATGAATAAATGAGTTGGCAAGACATGTCATGCGAAAAAAAAGCAGGTGAAACACGGCATGCAAGGCACGCGAGCATGAATAAACCAAGCATATAAAAACATGCAGCATGGTACAACACGCGGACGGTACCACATGGCCCATTTACCATGCCTAGCTAGTAATGTCTCTTTTAGTTAATAGTTTGACTTAAAGCAACAAAGGCATAAGAGACTTCAAGATGTCAACACATAACTAATATGAGAAGACATTAGTCATCCATTTAGCTACAAAATGGACAATCAATGGTCCACATTTCAAAAAATTGGTGCTACGTCACTTATATAATATAGTCATTGATCTTATTATCAACAAATGATAAAAAAAAAGGACTTAGCTTTATTATTCTATAAGATTGATTACCACTTGCATGATAATTAATGATACATACACTTGGATAATACAAAGTGCCACTATTACGTTAAAAATGATGCAATATGCCGCAAGTTTATGCTAGCAAATACATAAAACATAAATCAAGACAAAACAAGAAGTTTAGAAATAACAAAAATTTGGCCATTTGGTCATACAACTAATTAATTGCTGAACATACTTTTCTAATTTCACCATCAGTTCCGGTCTTCACACCAATGTTACTCATCTTAACCATGGCCTTCCCAAATTCTACATTAAAGTTCAATCCAGCAGGTCCACGGATAGCTAAGAATCGTTGGACAAATGTTTTTGTGGTAGCGTCGCTCCATAACCTTTGATCAGACTCAAGGATTCCCCGGCCATTCCTCAAATTATCAAAGTAAGAAGTGTCGAATCGGTTTTGGCTGCCTGTGTCCAAAGCAACACGTTTGGTAGCATCGCCATTTTGTGGACAAAGTGTCTGAAGCTGAGAAAGGAAGGTGGAATCTATTGTAGGATCAGCACTTCCTGTGTTTGTGTAATTGTAAAGTCTATAACTAAAGAACTGACAAGCTGTTGTTCCTATGGTGTGGCCTCCTGTAATTAGGAAATATATGAGTATACTCAAGTGCACAAACCAAATTTGTTGTAGGAAATAATCCGCACAAAAGTAACTTTTATATTTGTGTGTGTATATATATATGTATATGTATGTATCTGCTTATTGGCAATTGCTATTAATTAGACACATATTTGGAAAAGAAAATCTTTTATTAACTATTTATAAGACGTGGTATGTAAATACCCTAAATTTTTAACATATATAATATATATAACGCGTATAGTAACGAATCTTACCAACAAGAGTAACAAGATCTTGCGTATTCAAGCCCAAATCAGCAAACTTTTTCTTTTGCACATCCACGGAGTCGGTAAAACCAGGCAAAGTATTAGTTTCGGATGCTATGGAAACTCTCCCGTCTCTGCGTCCTGTTGGAACTTCCCAACTTTGTCCCCCAGTCTGTATGGTGATGTGCCGAAAAAAAAAAAAAATTACAAAATGGATGGAACTATTTCAATATAAACATATCATGTAGATTGATTAGCAGCATATAAGTATAAGTATGAATAATGTTTAGACACATTTTAGATATTTCAATATATCATTAGTATTTGCTTACCACTACTGCTATCAGTAAATCATTTTTCAATGTACATAGTTATGTCACATATTGATAGACTACATTGAACCAAAAGCAAGATTCATTTACCAGAACAACAGAATCCCGGGCAGCAAGTGCTAGGATGTCGGCACAAGAGACTACTCCAGGACATGCATTTTCAAGTTGCGTTTTTGCATCGTCAATAACGTCATATCCTCTTAGCAAGCGGTTTGGTGGTGCGGTTTTTTCCGTATTAGCTCCATTAATAAGGATAGAACCATCACAGCCTCGAACGAAGCAATCATGAAAATGCATCCTCAATAAACCGGGTGCAGTAGTTGGGTCCGATCGAAAATGGGATTGGACTGTAGCTCTAACAATGGCTGCTACTCGAGGACAGGTACTAGCGTAAAATCCTACACGAGTACCTTGTCCTTGGACTAAGGTGGCAACAACCATGGACACAACGAGGAATAATAAGAATGTGGTCTTACTAAACATGATTTCCATGATTATATTTAGGACACAATGATAAATCTAGCAAAACTATAATAAATTTAACAAAAAAGACTGACTATGAGAAAGTATTTATTTTGGTGTAATATATGATGGGCAAAGAGTTTATAAGGTTTTCTGATAATAGTTTGCATGCATGGTTTGGTATTTATAGAATATATAAGATAAGTGAACGAAGCTCAAGGTCAAATATAAACACAAATGGAGAAAAGAAAGTAAGCAAAGACGGCTAGCTCAGGATAAAACGTGTAGAGAAAAAGTTTTTCAAAAAAGTTGAGTGGAATAAGAGTGTGTATGCACTGGAGTGGAGGTGGCTTTGTTTTGTCCTTTTAATGATTAGGTATGGAGATAACAAGGTTATCGTAATTGCATGCATATCAAGCTTCCTCTATCCACGTGAACAATAGCCCCTATGTTATAAACCTTGAGTTGATTTAATTGGTATCCAATGTCCAATAGAAATTTAGAATTTAATACTTATTATATAACACATAAATACATAACTACAGGTTTATACTTTAAAATTTGAGTCTCAGTTATTTCAAGAATATATGATATTTCATATCTCCAAATAATTGCTAAAACTCCAATATTCTTACTGAAACCAAAAAGAAAACAAAAAATTCTATAAATGAAATTAGTATGGAACTTTAGTTATACATTAGAGGGTTTAAATAAATTCGATAATTGTATGGGACTTCTGTAGTTGATAAAAAAAAAAAGGATTTAAAAGTGGAAGTGATTTTCCTATAGTATCAAATTAAGACTTAACATAATATCGGTAAACTATACAATTTAATTACCTTTAAAATAACGCATCGTTCAACGTAGGAAATACATGTCAATGGCTTAGTAACTTAGCAGCATCTTCCTTGATCTCTTAAGTAAGAAGTATAGGATGCTCAGAAAAAAGTTTGTTGTCCCAAACTTGCTATCTCAATTATGTTCCTACAAATAAACATCCCATCTCTATTGTATTCTTACAAATAAACATCCCACACGTGCTAAAAAGTACTTTCTATATTTTAGGAGTTTATATATATTTTTAATTTATTTAACATGTATTAGATATTTATAGGCAGGATAAAGTGAGGATAGGATATTGGAGACAGCAAATACTTTTCCAAGATCCCCCACTCTCGTTGTAATAAAAAAAAAAAAAACAACTTAGTAAATGTATATTTAATATAACTTATTTGCAATATCGTAAAGAAAAGTGAACTCACCGAGTTGGAATTGGCAGAGAGTAAATCCCAGCGAGGATCGAGGATTGAGAATGAAGCAAAACTCCCCTCATAACCGACCCAACTTGTCTCGGTATAAAACCGAAGACAACCCACCGGTTCAAGAATCTGATAATTACTTAAACTTGACATGGTACTGATGAATGGCCCAACTAGTCCCGATTCCACAGCTTTATAGCCAGGATTTCCAGGCTCTAGACTGGTTTCGTATCAGCTCGGATCTTGGCTCTGCTCGATTGAACTATCATATAAGTCAATATAAACATCATAAATCTTTAAGTTTTGCAAGCACGTACACCTACATGCAGCAGGATTTACACGTTAATATTTTTAAAGGAAGGCAAATATCTTAAACTTTTAAGCTCAAATAAAGATATATGTCAAAGACGTAAATGCTCATTAAGGTAAAGAAAAGATGTGAGCATGTTTAATATTACCGCCTCTATTTGTTTTTCCTACCAATCAAACCCTAATTATTTATATGTATGCTGTGTATATATATTTATTCTCTCTTATATATATGACGGCATATGATTGGAAAAGACATCAACAAGTACACTATTTAATAATTAAAAGAATTTTTTTTCATAGGCAATATGATTTTCCCTGTCAAGGACTGTAATTAATGTATTTACATGGATATGTTACACAATAAGTGTTTTATTATAGACGTAGTCAGCTATATAATGGTATACAGAATTTTTTTTAAATTTTTTTTCATATAACTCATTATATGTATATAATAGTTAACTTTATTATGTATGGATCGGATGACTACTGTGAACTTTCATTGGTGGACAAAAGGGGTGTAAATAAACCAAATTAATTTACAAACTACTCGAATACACTTTGATGTTTACTCGAATTTGATTCGAAAATAGTCAAATTGAACTCAAACTCAAGCTATTTGAATAGTTTATCGAATCAAACACGAACATTATATGTTTAGCTTGATTAGTTTGCGAGCCTAATCAAGCTCGAGTCGAGTATAAATGTTAATTGAATTTGAATCGAGTTTATGTATTAATATTATTTTAATAATAATTTTTAATAAATTGAGCTTAAATGAGTCTACTCAAATTGAACTTGAGATTATATAGTTTCATTTCAAGACAAACATGAGCTTAATATATTAAGCTCGATCAAACTCAAACCGAATTCAAGTTTTAAACTTTTGAGTCGAACTCGAATTTAAATTTATCATTATATCGTTTAGGTTTAACTCGTTTGTGGGCCTAGATGTAGGTGGACATAAGGATAAAATGTATTGAAGCATTCAATAACCTGCTTCAAAGTTCAAAACAAAAATAATATAGCATGGCATCGAAGCTAATGTTGCCATCGGCAAATAGAGACAAGGCTCATTTACATCACTTGAAAAACTAATAGAGAAATATAATAATTTATTTCACCAAATTAACTTTTTTAGTTTTTATATGTGATTAACAAGAATATATTTCCATAACTACTTCATAACAGAAAATACCTTGTCCAAAGCAGCTTGCTTACAAATGTGCATTGTCTTACTATCGGAAAAACCAAAATAAATATGATGCCATGTGGCAATATCTTATATGTCCAAACAAAAGCTTAGCTCGGATCGTTGAACTAAGTAAGCTTTATTTTAAATTCAAGTTTCGGTGATTGCTTTATTAGAATATTTAATATACTAATTTTATAATTATTTTAATGATTAAAGAAGAAGGTGCAAAAGAACATTTAAGCAAATTTAAAAGATGAGATGACGGCGATGGAACGCTTGATTACCTTCCATTTGCATCATCCTTATCTTTGTTCCGATTCTTATCCATGAAGCATGATGACAATTCATCTTATTTTTCATTTTCCTTTATCTCTTGTTTACATTTTTCGAGTTGTCAAAGTCCCTTTGACCTCTTCCGCTATCAAGTGGTGATCGCATGTGTAATCAAGTGGACAATCAAATATCCACTTTAATAAATGTTCATCGCTCAATACATATGGTTCTCTATTTTCCATTTTCACCACTTTAATATTTCCATGACATTCCCATTGATCATATATTAAATTTAACTGTTAATTGTTGCTAGACTGAACATTTCAAGTTTCATGAAATTATGTTTCCTTTGTGTGTGATTTAATATGTCATATTCTAATATCGAATGCTAACCGTAAGGTACGGGTACGCATAATGACATTTACATAAAGATGGCTTCAAGTTGAACTATCTTGATCCACAAGTTGGTAAATGGTAAATCGTTCCTTATAGACATTGTCACGATTTCGGAATCGAATCAAACCCAAACTGAAACTGCTTGTTTCGGGTTTTGAAAATAAAGAATTGGAATCGGAACAGTCTCCCCCAGTTTCGATCTTGTTCTATAAAACCAGCGGTTCTCGGTTTCGGTTTTGGAACAGTGAAACCATCTTTTTTTTTAAGTAAGAAAAAATTTATATTTTAATAAAATAAATTTTAAACTCAAAATAATTAATTATTGGGTTTAAAAGTATTAAATTATTTAGCTAAAATTTATAAAAATTCTTTTTGAATGTGCATTTATTTATATATAAACACAACTAATATAAATTATAATTAGTAATATAAGATCGCAAAATACTCCAGAGGATAACAAGAAAATTATAGTACAAAAAATAGTCTCACTTTATTAAAGAATGAATTTTTCTTTTAGGAGAAGTTTATATAAACTAAATTATTTATAGTTTTAAGTTATGTTGATTTGTATTATTGATAATAAAATATTAAATAGGTAATAAATTTTACTATTTATATGAAATAGTGTAAACATTAATAATTATATATTTAATATAATTTTTTAAATTTTTTACATAATTTTTTCTTTTTTTTAATGGAACCGATTGGAACCATCGGTTCCACCCGATTCTAGAACCGTCCAATCGGTCTGCTTTCGGTTTCGGTTCGATTCCTAGTTCGGAACCAACCCGTACCTATGGCTAGTTCCATATACATCTAATACTTTTACGTTTCATCTACATACGTTTACTTACATTGATGCTAAAAAATTGTAAAATGAATTAATGGTCATTAAAACGATGGTGACGGATGAAAAATAAGATTTTCCTTTTTTGAGAAGAAAAATAAGACTAAAAGTTGCATATTCGATTAATTTCAAAATAAATCTTAAAAAAAAGTTAGCCCCTTGAAAAGATAAAACTTTATCTAGTTTATTTATAAAACTAAGGAAAAATATTAAATTTGATATATAAACTTTACATAAAAATTTAATTTAGTATTTAAACTTTAAAATAATTAATTTAATATCCAAGAAAAAATTTTGTGACTATTTTTACTAACACATTGCTTGTTCTAGTTTCTTGACCTAAAGGAAGCAATTTATTAGTGGTAGATGGTTTTCTAAGTATTAGAAAAAATTCAATGATATATCGTATTTTTTACATCAGCAAACAAGCAAACTTTGTTATGTAATAAAAATAACCTCAAAAAGTTTGATTAAATATTAAATTATCCACTTGAAAATTCAAGTACTTAATTAAATTTTCGTATAAAGTTTATGTACTAAATTTGATATTTACTCTAAAACTAAAACAATTGAATTTAAAATTACACTTATATTAAGGATTACAAGGTACTTTATTAAAATATCAACTTTTTATCGAATTTTATATTATTTTGTGCCTTTTTTTCCTGTAAAGTTACTGTACTTTTATTTGTGCACGTAAAGATGCTTTAGGCTTTCCTCATTCAAATAATATATATATATATATATATTAAAAAAACCTTAAGACCGTACAATTTAAATCTTGCAATTTAAAAATCAAAATTCGTTTGAAGTGTGCAGGGGAAGAAAGATGCTGGATTTCGTTTTATTGGTTGACTCATGATTACATGATTGGGCAATGGTCTGCCCACTACTTTGTTCCCAAGATTCTAAATACGCGTTTAGAAAAATCAAAAAAGCCAAAAGGAACTAACTTTTTTGACTTCGGCACTTAGAGAAATTATTACAAAATGAGGCAGCATACGGGACCTTGAAAAAATAAAATAATGATTATAATAAAATTATCATGCCACAAATTCAAACTTATCATTTCATGTCTTGACGTTTAGTAAGTGTGTGCAAGGCCAAAAAAAAAAAAAAAACAACCACGTTATAATCAAATAGCATCTCTCGTATTTATCATATAAAAAAACTTAGATCTGGATTCCTTCTCTCATCATAATTAGCCTAAAAAATATAAAATAAGAAAATATAACCTCTTCGATCTTCTTATCTTATTTTCTTATCCATCTAAAATGTTTTAAAACAAGTCCAAAGATAAGCTTATAATGACCAAAATCCAACAAACATGCACATACCACGAAACATTTAGTAAAAGTTAATCTAGCTACCTTGAGTATTATGGTCATTGTTTGGGTAGACATAAACATGGTTTGGTTCTTAACCGGGAATAGAATTGGAGCCATCACTAGCGATTTCAGAATCGAAACCGGATTGGTTGGCCGAAACCGGCTATGAAACCGTCGATTTCACTGTTCCTAGACAGTTCTTTGGCCTAGAATCGATAGAAGTGCCATTAAAAAAAAAGAAAAAAATATTAAATATATAATTATTAATATTTAAATTATTTCATATAAATAGTAAATTTATTACTTATTCATAATATTTAATATGTTATTATCAATAACAAATAATATATCTTAAAATCATATATAATTAGTTTAAATAAGCTTCTTCTAAAAGCAAAATTCATTTTCTTAATAATGCGAGATTATTTTTTGCATTATAATTTTCATTTTATTCTCTAAAGTATTTTACAATCTCATAGTACTAATTATAATTGATATCGAATGTGTTTGTATACATACAATTGTGTGTTATAAACAAATTTTAAAAAATTTTAGTTAAATAATTTAATACTTTTAAATCCAATAATTATTTTGAATTTAAAATTTGTTTTATTAAAAATTAAAATTTATTTATTAAAAAAAAGACGATTCCATGGTTTCTAAACTGGAACCGAGAATCGATGATTTCATGGAACCGAACCAGAATCTTGAGAGAGGATTCTAGTTCTAATTCCTCAATTTTAAGATCTAGAACCGGTTCCAGTTTCGATTCTGTTCGGTTCCGAAACCGTGATGATGTCTACGTTTAGGTTTCCGTTTACATCCCTGCCAGAGCCGGACCTTAATCCCATTAGCTTGAGTTTCATTAACTAGATATTATGTCTACCAGTGAACATTTGCTTGAATTAAAAGCATACAAAAAATGGGTAAAAGAATATATAACTTTTGTTCTTTCTTGAAAACCATTCAATCAATCATCTAACCATTAAAATAAATATAATACAATTGGATATTGTGTGAGCAGTTGAATAGTCGATGGAAACGGTCCCGTTAAATTAATTATGAAATCAATCCCGTTAAAATTAATAACGAGATCATATATTTTTCCATAACTTCTTTTACATTATTAAAACAAAAACAAAATGCAGTAGCGGATGTCCCATATGCCTTTTTCTTTGCCCTTTTCTTACATGATTCCATCATCGTAACCATATAATCTTATACAACATTGAAAGAGACGTTATCTCTAGTTTATGCGTTACTAATATTCATCAAAGCTTATTAATGGTCAATTATTTGACATTTTTAAAAGGTTCAAATAATTAAACTCTTCCTTCTTTACCAATATAATTTTTCCTTGGTTGATAAAATTGCTCTTCCATAAAATTATCATCATCATCATCATCATCATTATTATAAATGAGGAATTGTGGTTCCTTTAAAGGATCAAGAGAATAACTACTATTTTAAACGTATTAGGCATATTTCCATACCAAGATGAGATTTTTTAAATGAATATAATTTTATACTAATATAGATATAATACAGATAAATTATAAATGCTGATATGATATAAATATGATACAGATAAAAATTCGATAATCTAAACCTGGCTTTGATTACGCACACATGCTATTGGAGTTGAATATTATGAAATTCAAATAAAGTAACTGGTATTTACTTAATTATTTATATAGTTTAAGGACAGCTTGAGACATTCACACGTCCATATTAAATCAAGCGCATGTTTTGGGCTTCTTTTAAGTTTTATGTATACGCTACAGTCAACGCATGCATCATGTTGCGGAGGAAGCCCAACATGAGCTGGTTGTTAATTTAAGACCAAATGCCAAGTCTAAGCCCACAAGAACCCATGTTCCTCTGGAAGCCCACAAATCGATGGTATGCGGTCAACAAGGCAATGATATAGCCGCCAAAAGAATTAAAAACAAAAAAGGAGCCAGAGACAAAATTAATCAATTAATTAAAGCAAATCTAAAAATTATGGAGAATTTGATATTTTCGCCCTGATTATTTCAAGGAAAGTCTTTTTAACAGAATTTTTTTTTAATATTTTACTATAAGTGACATACTTTCATGTGTTTATTGTATTTGTAAAAATATGTTTAAAAGTTTTTTTTTTTTTTTGGTATCTAACATGAATGTTATGAAAAATATAACATATTGTGTAGATAAAATATTATTTATTATAGATGGTAGTTTAGAAAATAATTTTAATTTTCTCTTAAAAAATATGTTATTTTGCTAACAAACAAATGTTAATAAATAAATATTATTTTCTAAAAAATGTTTTCCTCAAACAAACCGGCCTTTAGAATTAATTAATGCTTTTTCCCGTAAACATTCATGAAATACCCTAAATCCTCACCTAAGTTAGAAATGGGAATTAGATAGTTTAAATGAACCAAATGAGTAAGTAATAGAAAATAAATAGATAACTCGATATAATTAAATTAATAACTAGATTCGAATTGAAACTGAGATTGAAAATATTTTCTAAAATCATCTATTTCCTTCAATAACTTTTTATTTTAGATCAAATTATCCAATTTTAATGTAATCCTTTATTTTAAACTTTTTTTATTCCAAATTCAAATTCTTAATCTTAAAACTAATATTTAAAATGTTTTACAAATCTCTAAACCTTTAATTTTTAGTCTAACTTCCATATCTTTAATTCTCATGGATTTTGAATTCATTTACTTGTCTAAAAATATTAGTTTTAGGTCCGAACCCTAAATTAAATATAATTTCTTATAAACTAAACTTATAAATTATGTTTTTAAATCAATTTATTAATTTCTATAATATATATTCCCAAATTATTTTCAAATTAGTTTTGATACTTAATATAACCATCTAAAATGTTTAACCTCTAAACATTTATTAGTAAATATCTCAAAATTTTATCCTTAAATATCCTTTTCCCCTTTTTGACTTTTTAGGCTACTTTTAATCCTTTTCTTTTCCTTCCTCTACCTATACTTTTTCTTCTTCTTCTCCTTCTCTTCAATTTTTCTTTTTCTTTCTCAAAATCCAAAACCAAATCTCAATTCAAACAAGATTATAGGATAAATCAAAGGTAAAAATCAAGATTGAAGATGGAAGAGCAAGATTGAACTGGAGGATTTAAACTAGAAGAAGTGGTCGGAAAAGATTAAGATGTTGCATTTGCCTAAAAGATAGGTTTTCTTGTTTTCTTTGTTTTAGTTGTTGATTTTAGATGCAAATGTTGTATTAGAGCTAGATAGATATAGATATTGTGATAGAACTTGCAAGTTAGCAATATATGATCATGTATGTTAAAAACCTATGTATGGGTAAGTTGATGATATGATGTTTTTGATGATGTATGTTGAGTTGAAGTAATTAAACTTGAAGAACAAACAAAGGAAAACGTAACAAAGATTTCCATGTTCATCACGGCTGTAACAAAGCCCATGATCTCTTCGGAGCAAATTATTTTTGAAGGCAACAGCCTAATCATAACCATGAAGAGGAGCATGATCTTCTTTGATCACATTTTTCTCCTTGATCACGGGCGTGATAAGGACCGTATTGACCATCACGGCTCCTATCACGACCGTGATGAGACAAACGATGGAGATTACATACTCGATAACGGGCGTGATAAAGATGGTGACGTTGATCACGACCCCCATCATAAACGTGATCTGTTCCCTAATACACTTCATAAAAAAGAAAGAAAAAGAAGAAAAGAAAAAAAACAAGTAAAAATAAAATGAAATAGATAATGATAGATGATATGTTATGCTAGTTAATTTGTATAATTAAGAATGAGTTAAGATAATTTGTGGATTAATAATTAATTAGAGCTTCCATAGTTCTTGAGTATAAAATGAACTTAGTTAGTTAACTTAAGTTCAACTTGACCTAAATGAATTTAAATGAGTTAAAATAAATTAGATTGCTTAGGTTTAATTACTTTGACTTATTATTCGAATCAAATGATTAACTCTAATCAATTTAGCTAAGTTAAGGTAATATAGGCTTAAGAAATAGTAATTGGCTTTATTTAATGAGTTAGCATAAACCTTATTTAACATGGGGAATATGTTGTTTTAAATATGTATTTGCCTAGAATATATTTTTTTTTAACAGGTTTAATATGATGATGCTTTTGTAGTAAAACACCATAAACAAAGTGAAAAGAAATACTTTGACAAATAAAGGAGAACTGTCCGTATTTTGTCGGGGTGATATTCGTTCCTATAGCAGGGTTCTAAATTAGTGTCTGATCAAATAGATTCTAAAATGAAGTTGAAGTAAACGGATAATTAATTTAATTTCTTATAAAGTTTAATTCTCTTAAACAGTTGTTTAAGTTTGGATTTGAATCTTTTGGATTATCTTTTGAGATAGCGTGTGAGCCTTTATTTGGATTTCATATAAAATGTACGTAGTAACTTAAGTATTATGTGCTATGATAGGCATACTAAAATGAATTAAAACTTAAAGACGGCCTAATTAATTGAGTGCTATTTGTGCTTGGACCGTTCAATCCGATCCGAGAAGCGGTAACCCTATCATTATGCAATGACAAGGTAGTTAGATGCTGAGGTGTCATGATGTAATGGTTGTTTTATATGTGACTCAGCAGGAAGGTGATGGGGCAAATGATATCGGCGTAATATTTACTTAGGCTTAAATCGAAGTAACATGTTTTAGTTTACGTTAATGGGACCGATTAAACTAATTGTTATTATAAACTGGGATAATTGGTGTGTATGACGTTTGTGAATCTCAAATGAGACTATTTTCTCTTTTTGGGATAGGTGTAGGAGATATAAATACCCGAACTTCCTATATCAACCTCTTGAGCACCTGTTATTATTCAGGACTCCCAGATTCCCTTGGATTGTTCCGAAGTATAAGTGCTTCAGTGTTGTTTGATTTACTTTAATTTAAAGATAATGATTTGTTGTTGCTATATTATATTTAGTTAAGCTCGTGTGTCACTCCGTGTGTGCTTGTGTTACTATGTACTGGGTCTCAACTCATTATTGTTGTTATTATCTTTTTTAGGTATTATTGATTGATGATGATAATGTTGATGATGATGATGATGATGAGATGATGAGGATGATGTTTATGTTGTTGTATTTTGATTCGAGTTATGGGCGATCATGGAGATTTGAGAAGAGAAGTGAAATGAGTTAGGACCGAGGATATATTTTATTATGTTTAGGTTTTATTTTAAAGAGCTAGATTTGTCTTTTGAATTTGTATATTCATTTAAAGGGCTTGGTGATGCCCATATGTTTGTAAATGTTTATCTACTTATGCGAGTATATTATAAAATAATTTTATAAAGTTTTGTTTCTTACAAAGTTGGTATGCTCTTGTGGGAGTAGAGATTTTAACTATGTTTTTATAAAGTTTGATTTTTTTGTAACTAAATCCAATTGCTTTAGAAACTTAAACAAATGATTTCATTAATTAAAATTGGTTAGCAATGTTCAAAATAAACATATTATTCTAGAAAGCCTGAGCGTGTAATACATAAAGTATTAGACATGAAGGTAATGCCTTAGTTAAATTTAGGACGTTACAATTAGGGATGCAATCGGGTCAGTCATTAATTGTTTTCGACTCTACAACTCAATAAAAACCCTATATGGAATAGGGTCGGGTTTGAACATAGGTAAAAAATCCTTTACGGTATTAGGGTTGGGTTTGGATACTACTAAAACCTGATGGATACCCACCCAATCCGTTAGTCTTAGTAAAAAAAAAATTATAATGTAAATGGATTTACTAAATATAAACATAGTAACAGACTAAATTTAAAAATAGATTAACAAAGAGAAGGTGAATTGCTATATTATTAGATAATTATTTTATTGGCTTAAGTACACTAAATTTATTGGAAAAAAAAACAATAAGCAAGGCAGGTTAGGATCGATAATTAGGCAAATAGTCGGGTGGGTAATTGGGTTGATAATTAGATGGGTAATTGGGTGGGCGGCGAGTTTTAGAATAAACCCTGTAGGGCGGGTTTGGATATAGAAGGAAAACCCTACATGGTTATAGGATCGAGTTTGGTATGCCCTATAGCGGGTTCGGGTTCGGATCCCTATGACCCGCCCAAAACCCAACTTGCGTTGCATTCATAATTACAATTCACATTTGCGATATTTTATTTTCATGTCCTCTAGCTTATTCTTCGGTAATATTTACACATTACAAATTAAAAACTTCAATTCTTTGATAGTTTTTGACATCTCGTCTTAGTGCCCTTTTTTTTTCCGCTTAACATTCACGATGCAAGTTTACTATACATAATGCGTATGAACATATATATAATATTATAAAATTATGTATTTCGTAACAACTTTTATACATAACTATTATATGATATTTATAAAATGTAAGGTAACTTATGTGTATATATACACAATATAAAAAACTCTGGCCAAAAAAAATATATATATACTATGAAAAACTATAATTTAAGTATAAAATCGCCCAAATACTATATAGGATACACTGCCAGTTGCATTAGTAATGAAACGTAGCATCTTTTCGTAAAGCCGTATTTTTAATTTGAAATAATCAATTAATCATCATAAGACAATATTTTCCATAAACCTTGTATGCTGCTCATATTATTACCAAATTATAATCACACTGTCAGTATAGTCCATAGAACCAACACTCATTCACTTAAATTCATAAACTTAAAAAAAATCAATGTTGAATTCTTAATCCAACGTTGGCCTTATATGTAAAATAATTATATGTTACGAGCTGTCATATTAAGTTAAGCTCAATTAAAAGTGATCAGTAAGATTTAGGTATTTGTGCTTTAATGTATCTAATAAGGTATGGCTCTTTTATATGTAGAGACCTTATGGGTAATTTCTATTTTTATGATGGGTTAAAATAGAAATTCCAAAATATAACATGGAGTTATCTCTATAAATAGTAGTTATGGTCCTTAGGTCACACAAATAATTTTTTCTAGTCTTTTCTGAATCCCATCATCAGAGAGTAAAGAGAGAAAACAAAAGAGATCTCTCAAGGAAAACATATTGATCTAGAAGGCCAACTGCAAGACTTTAAAATTATTGATTGCTATGAATTCAGATATGCTTTTGCTTATCTATTATTTAATTCTTAATGATTAAACATGAACGATCTAGGGTTTTATATGTGATGGTTTTCACAAAAGGTTAATTTGGATTTAACAAATGGTATCAGAGCATACATGTTTGATCATTAGGAATTATTTTCGTAATTTATATAGGGTGTTGCTTTCCCCTAATTTTTAAGGTTAGGGTTTCAAGGAATAAATATAAAAGGTTTATTTTATATTTATCAGAATTCAGTTGCCGTTAAGATCGGATATAAAATCACATGCATGTCTATTGGAATTTCATCTCCTTTATTCTAAATCGTTTTATAATGTCAAGTCGATGGAATACATGTTTTCCATTAAGATTTTGTTTATTTATGAAATAATCTATTGATCAATCTTGGACTTCTTCTAGGGCTTTGGTTTTTTTTTTATTCAGATTCTTGCCGTTGGTACTCTACAAGTGTACATATACCTATATTGATTTATGAATTGTGATTTCCGACATGAATCTCGTTGATGATGCCGATTCCATGAATTGATAAGTCGTGAATTCATTCATCATGATCCTCTGTTTTCTTAATCACAATTTAATATGTTATCGAAATAAAATCACCGTGTCAGCTTCAAATATAATGAAATTCACAAATTATGAATGAACATATAATTCATTTATATGAATTACTGCTCATGATGGTTTATGTTGAAAGTTTATGCGGATTCATCTGAAAATTAGGTTATTTTAATTATTTCTATAATATGAATTCCTTATTCTACGTACATGTTAATTCAATGGATTGAATTTTAAGTTTTCCCTGTTCAACGTTGTTTTAATTAATTTTTGGTCAATTTATATTTATGGGTTATTAAACCCAATAAGTTTTGGTCAAAATTAAAGTTAATTAATTGTGATTTTGACCAAAGTTTGATATAATTTTAAATTGGAATATTGGTATGTTTATATATATTTTGAGATGAATTAATTAGAACAACATACTGCCAAAGTGGTCCCTTGTGTGGAAATTAATTTGTTTTAAAATATAAAAGGTTATATACTTGCAACTTATATGAATATTTGACTGGCCCAAAGGAAGGTTTATGTTTAATAGAATTGCAAGTGCACCTATAGTAATAAATGCGTGACGATTATTTGGTTTTACATGTGAAAAATAAATCGGCCTAAATGAACGTTTATTGTTTGATATGTTCTTATTGTCAATGTTTGATTACTACATCAAGATACCACTTAGTAGTTAATGTTTTGTCCAAAGATGAAATATTGATGGGTGCCCAGTATCTTGAGATGGGGTTTACCTTTATTTGAATTTATCATTTTGTTTTAAGACTTATGTGAGCTTGCTTATTTGTTTGTTGTTCTCGTTCAACTATAAATAATCTTGCTAATATTACTGCCAACATTAATTTCATTCTTATGCTTAATGGCACTAACTTCAAGTCATGGAAAGAGAGTCTCTTGATAGTACTTGGAGTCATGGATCTCAACCATGTGTTAAGGATTGATTCTCCTTTACCTATTACTGATAAGAGTACCTTTGATGACAAGAGGAAGATGAAAAAGTGGGAGAAATCAAATCGCATGTGTATGATGATCATGAAGAAAGCCATTCCAGAAGCATTCAGAGGCACAATTTCTAATAAAATAACTAAGGCTAAGGAGTTCCTTGATGAAATTGAGAAAAGGTTTGCCAAGAATGAAAAGCAGAAATTAGTACACTCCTAGCAAGCCTACCATCAATGAAATATAAAGGTAAAGGCAATATTAGGGAGTACATCATGGAGATGTCTCATCTTGCTTCCAAATTAAGAGCACTTAAGCTTGACCTCACAGAGGACTTGCTAGTGCGTTTGGTTTTGATTTCTCTTCCATCACAGTTTAACCAGTTTAAGGTGAGCTATAACTATCAGAAAGAGACTTGGTCTCTGAATGAGCTCATCTCATACTGTGTTCAAGAAGAAGAAAGGCTAAAGCAAGATCAGATTGAGAGTGCTCACCTAGCCTCCACCCCTAAGAATAGGAACAAAGATAACAAGAGGAAAAGCGATAAATAAGTTGCAAATATAGTACCTTAGAAGAAACAACCAAAGAAATCGGATACACCGGATGGTAATGGTTGTCACTTCTGTGGAGCTGTGGGGCATTACAAGAAGCAATGCACCAATTATCATGCTTGGCGTGCAAAGAAAGATGTGCTTCTTAATTTAGTTTGTTCTAAGGTTAATTTAACTTTGGTATTTGTACACACTTGGTGGATAGATTCTGGTGCAACAACTCACATCAATGTGTCTATGCAGGTTACCTCCATTGCCGAAAACCAAGTGATGGTGAAAGATACATCTATGTAGGCGATGGCAAGAGAGTTCAAGTTGAAGCAATTGGAAAATTTAGATTATTATTAAAAACTGGATTTTATTTTGATCTTGATGAAATATTTATTGCACCGTCATTTAGATGGAATTTGATTTTTGTTTCTCCTTTGGACAAATCTAGTTATTCTTGTTCATTTGGAAATAAGAAATTTAGTTTGTTTCATGATTCAAAATTAGTTGCATCTAGTTCTTTATCTTTTTATGATAATCTTTACTTGATTGATATTATTGCTTCATTTAATGAATCCTGACAAATAAGTACACGATGAACAAAGAGAAAATTAACCAATGAGAATTCAACAATATTATGGCACAAGAGATTAGGTCATATCTCCAAACGGAGAATGGAGAGACTTGTGTCAGATGAAATTCTAAACCCTTAGATTTTACAAATTTTAATGATTGCATTAATTGTATAAAGGGGACACAAACCAATAAAAGGAGATTTGAAGCCAACAGGACTTTAGACGTCTTAGAACTTATACATACAGATATTTGTAGGCCATTCCCTACAGTTGCTTGGAATGGTCAACAGTATTTCATAACATTCATAGACGATTTCTCGCGATATGGCTATCTATATCTCATTCATGAAAAGTCACAGTCTTTAGACATGTTCCAAAATTATAAACCTGAAGTTGAGAACAAACTCAACAAAATGATTAAAAGCATCAGATCTCATCATGGTGGCAAATACTATAGCAGATATGATGGTTCAAGTGAACAACGTCCAGGACCTTTTGCTAACTTCCTAGAGGAATACGGTAGTCCCACAGTATACCATGCCAAGTTCACCCACCATGAATGGTGTTGCTGAAAGACGAAACAGGACTCTTAAGGATATGGTGAGGAGTATGATTTGTCACTCCACCTTACCAGAATCACTCTGGGGAGAAGCACTTAAGACTGCAGCATATATCCTTAAAGGGTTCCAACGAAAGCAACCAATAAAACCCCTTATGAGCTTTGGACGGGTAAGAAGCCTAGTCTAAAGCATTTACATGTGTGGGGATGTCCAACTGAGGCACGACCTTATGGACCTAATGAAAGGAAACTGGACTCAAGAACAGTGAGTTGCTATTTTGTTGGGTACTCCGAAAGATCAAGGGGTTATAAGTTTTACGATCCCACAACTAAGTCAACATTTGAGTCGAGAAATACTCGGTTCTTTGAGGATATCGAGTTTGTGGCGGGAGATATGTTTAGAGACATTGTCTTTGAAGAGGAATATGTTGATATTCCCACAGGTGTTATTGAATTTGGTCAAGATTCTGTTCCTGACTTTGTTCAAGACACAATAAACCTAGACAATGGTAGAGATCCCATTCAAGGAACTGTTCCAGAAGAACAAACTCTACCACCTCAAGAACATATGCCATTAAGGAGATCCACTAGACAAAGAAGAAGTGCGGTGCCACGTGATTACATCGTATTTCTTCAAGAACATGAGGTTGACATTGGAATGATGGAAGATGATCCAATCAACTTCTGTCAAGCCATTGAAAGTTCTAACTCTCAAAAGTGGATTGATGCCATGAATGAAGAGATAAAGTCTATGAAGGATAATGATGTTTGAGATCTTGTCCCATTGCCAGAAGGTACGAGGCCTATTGGTTGCAAATGGATATTTAAGACCAAAAGGCATTCGAAAGGCAATGTGGAAAGGTACAAGGCTCCTCTTGTTGCAAAAGACTTTACACAGAAAGAAGGCATTGACTACAAAGAGACTTTCTCACCGATTTCTTCGAAGGACTCCTTTAGGATTATAATGGCACTACTGGCATATTTTGATCTTGAGTTACATCAGATGGATGTAAAGAATGCCTTCCTAAATGGTGACATTGATGAGATGATTTATATGGTACAACCAGAAAACTTTGTGTTGGAAGATCCAAAGAATATGGTTTGTAAACTTAAGAAATCCATCTATGGACTTAAGCAAGCATCTCGACAATGGTATTTCAAATTTCATCAAGTGATCATCTCATTTGGTTTTGAGATGAATTTAGTCGATGATTGTATATACCATAAGTTCTGTGGAAGCAAGCACATTTTCTTGGTCTTGTATGTTGATGATATTTTGCTTGCCAGCAACGATATAGGCTCATTGCATGAAACCAAGAGATTTCTAGCTAAGAATTTTGAGATGAAAGATCTTGGTGATGCCTCTTTTTTGTTAGGAATACAAATACACCAAGATCGCTCTTAGGGTATTCTCGGATTATCACAAAAGAACTATATCGAAAAAGTACTCAAAAGGTATTGCATGCAAGATTGCAAACCAAGTGATACCCTAGTGGCTAAGGGAGACAAATTTAGTCTCAATTAGTGCCCTAAGAATGATTTTGAGGAAAAAGAAATCCAAACGATTCCTTATGCATCAGTAGTAGGGATTCTAATGTATGCTCAGGTTTGTACGCATCCGGATATTGTGTACATTACAGGAATGTTGGGCAGATACTTAAGTAATCCAAGATTAGACCATTGGAAAGCAGCCAAACGAGTCTTGCAACAGTTACAGAGAACAAAAGATTACATGCTCACTTATCGGAAGTCATATCAAATCGAGATCATTGGGTATACTGATTTTGATTTTGCTGGATGCCAAGATAGTATGAAATCTACATCAGGCTACATCTATCTGCTAGCTGGAGGAGCTATCTCTTGGAAGAGTGTAAAACAATCTCTTGTTGCCTCTTCTACTATGGAAGCAGGGTTTGTAGCATGTTATGAGGCGTCTAATCATGGAATATGGTTATAGAATTTTGTCGCAGGGCTGCGCATTGTGGATACTGTTATAGACCACTTAAGTTATTTTGTGACAATAAGTCAGCAGTTCTATATTCCAACAACAACAGAAGCTTGACAAAATCAAAGCATATAGACATCAAGTTCCTAGTCGTAAAAGAAAGAGTTAAGAGTAGACAATTGTCTATAGAGCATATAGGAACAAACTCTATGATCGCGGATGTGCTTACTAAAGGAGTGCAACCAAAGGTGTTTTATGAGCACACTGCTCATATAGGTGTCATGTTCTTAAGTGATATTTAGTTTGAGTGGGAGTTTGTTATTTTCAATGCTTTTATGTCATAGACAAACTTTAATTAGTTGTTTTAGTTTGTCATGTTTTTTAAGGATATTTTATGCAGAAATAAAGTATTTTGTTTATTTGCACTTTGATTTTGGTTTATGGTTTGATCTCATTAAGGTTTATGTTAGACCAGTAGAAAATAGACATGTTAAGATCACATTGCATGGAATTTCCTTGCTACACATCCATATCATGATCCATGTCATTCAATTGTGTCAACATTGTGACCATTGATGGGTTGAGTTACAATAAATGCAAGGTTGTCAGAACCGGCCCGGACTGGTCGGTTCGAACCGGTTTTATCTGAACCGGCAATGAAGGCGGGCCGGGTTTGACGATTAGCTCATTTTTGGTGAGAACCGGACTGACCTGGTCGACCCAGGCGGTTGAACTGGTCGACCGGGACTGGTTGACCCGGATCTAGAAAAATAAAATAAAAAATTAGAAATTTAAATATTTATTCATACTTTATTATAAATTTATAAAATATAATCATTAAATCATATTTATTTAATAATTAATTGATGAATTTGGTCCAAATATATATTTAATTGAGTGATTACACACATATTGGTCTTTTATAATTAAATTATCCCTTATATTTTTATTTTTTATGACCCCGGTTCGACCCTCGGTTGAACCCAGTTTGACCCCTTAACCCCTGACCCCCTAACCTGTCCGGGTCAAACCCCGATCCGGTTCTGACAACATTGGATAAATGTAACGAATACCGCTTTGATCCTATGTTAATATGGTTGATGGACTGGATTGGTTATAGATACATTTTGGTCATGACAGCAAATTTGAGCTCATATGGTTGTTTTGGAAAAACATAATTATAAGGTTACACATATAGTCCAAGTGGGAGATTGTTGGATCTTTAATCTAATGTTGGCCTTATATGTGAAATAATTATATGTTATGGGTTGTCATATTAAGTTAAGCTTAATTAAAAATGATCAATAGGATTTAAGTATTTGGGCTTTAGTGTATCTAATAGGGTATGATCATTTTATATGTAGAGACTTTATGGGTAATTTCTATTTTTATGATGGGTTAAAATAGAAATACCAAAAGATAACATGGAGTTATCTCTATAAATAGTGGTTATGGTCCCTGGGTCACACGAATAATTTTTTCTAGTCTTTTCTTAATCCCATCATTAAAGAGTACGGAGAGAAAACAAAAGGGATTTCTTAAAAAAAATGTGTTGATCTAAAAGGCTAACCGCAAGACTTTAAAATTATTGATTGATATAGATTCAGGTACTCTTCTACTTATCTATTGTTTAATTCTTAATGATTAAACAAGAACAATCTAAAGTTTTCTATGTGATGGTTTTCACAAAAGGTTAATTTGGATTTAACAATCGAATCATCCTTATGGGGAAAACGAAAAAAAATTAAATTATTTTTAAAAATAATTATAGAATTGCCACTGAGACGAAAATAATCCTCTTCTTTTTTCTTCTAAACAATTCAAGTGGGATATGCTTGTGTTAAAGCCAAAAAGAAGTCCCACATTATTTAGAAGTATGATTGCTCTTTTGATGTTATTCTAAGGCAAATGAACATACTTTAGAGTTATATCTATTGAATGTGTTATTATTAATGATACATTAAATACTATAAGCAAATGATAATAAATTTGTATTCACTTCGAAAATAATGTAATCATTTATTATAATTAACTTTTTTGAATTTTTATCTTTCTTTTTATTTTATATGTATTCATTTCTTATTAATTTTTTTTTTTATTTTTGGCCGAATTCGTCTCTTGAAGAAATGTGATGATCTCTTATCGCCTAAATTTAAAATTATTTTCATCCTAGTAGTATTTATTTTAAAAAGTGTTAATATCACATTCATTACCTGGAGTTTGCCTAAATATGCAATTAACCACCTAAACTTTAAATTAATCGATTTAATACCTAATACAACTATTCTTACAACTATTCATGTATACTTCTACCACCTGACCTAACAGAACTAACTCTATTAGATGATGTGGCACAACCAATAAAAATATAACAAATGTCCTATATATTTAGGATTATTACGATTATTAGTATTTATCACAATTAATATCATTACACTAATTAATTTTAAAAACATCAAAATTATGTGAGCTTATCGACAACATGAGCCCAAACGCATAAACCCTCAACTTAATCTACTGCCTTGGTCACCCGACTGAGGCTCTTAGTTTGAGCGATGTGGGACAGCAGAGGCAAATAAGCACCACCATGATGAATGATAGCGTCCAAGCTGAACTCAAACCTCACAGACCCATCATGAGCCACTGCAGCCTGACTCAAACCACGTCCGTGCAACCAAAGCGCTAGAGCAAAACCAACCATATCAAAACTTTCAAACACATGAAGTGATATCTCCATTACGGAAATCAGATGCTTGAGAAGAAAATAGCGATAAAAAGCCGTTTATTATGTTTAATTTTCAAACAATTTTACTCATCAAGTTTCCCATCCATAATAGAAGTTTAATTAACGTATTGCAGAAAATTTCTCCCAGTAGCCTTGTTATACACTTCTACTCCTCTAGATACAGGTCACCACACACTCTCACAAGGACAAACACCTTAACAACACTTATTGGTAAGTTTTCCAGAGTTCAACAGCACATCAAAATCATAAAGGATCATTTTGTTGCCCTTGGATTTTGAAGGTCAGATTTATAACACCTTCTTGATAAACAACATGCTTGAATAGAAAAGCACCCCAACGCTCTGTTTCAATAATACAAAAACAGAACAACTGACTGCAGCAAAATAGCAAAAGGAACTATGAAAAATGAAAAAACAGAACCAGGAGGGAAGGTTTCAACCAAACGAAGGTCAGTACACAACATTGGTAAGTCAAAGGATGTTATCATATCAAATTCAATCAAAGAAAGATTATAGGAAAACACCCTTTAAGTATGATTCTGGTGTGCTGCACTTCACGTTTTCTCGAG
Organism: Combretum micranthum; assembly: GCA_024138025.1. Taxonomy (NCBI): domain Eukaryota; kingdom Viridiplantae; phylum Streptophyta; class Magnoliopsida; order Myrtales; family Combretaceae; genus Combretum; species Combretum micranthum. The sequence continues at coordinate 1,150,299 of JAMXBD010000001.1, forward strand.
AATTGAAGCCGACCACGACGGCTAAGAAAGAGAGCGAAAAGATATGATGTCAATTTATATGTTTTGCATTTTTGTGTAATTTTCATGTTCGATATAGGTAATCAACAGTCTTATTGCCGGGAGATCGAAGCTTCAGTCGCTGTCTAGTGGAGTGAAGTGAAGTTAAGTGTGTTTTATGAGTACGACCGAAGCTCTGCGTGTTCTGAGGGAAAGAAGCAATAGACATTTTATGTTTGTTTCAGTTAATATGAGATGTTTCTTTTACTTGCATCTAAATTTGGATTTTTTTCATTGTCACTTGTTATTTATTTATTTACTTTTATCCAGTTATACTCGTCTAAAGATCTAAAATTTAAACAAAATTTATTTATTTATATGCCCAAGACGGAACCTTCAATTTACAAAGAACTTGAAAGTTTGTACGTGAAAGGCTTTAGTTCCGTTGTCCTTCATTGCAAAGTTGCTATGAAGTATTCGTCTATATATTGTGTGATCGAAAAGAGCGCGCGCGATGGAGCTGCGGTGGTGGGAAGTGTGGAGCTCGTGGGATGAGTCTTTGCATGCTTTGTTGATAAGTTAATATTTATTATAATAATATTATTATATTAATGAATCGAATATTGCTATGTAAGAATGATTAGTGAAGATAATAATAATAATTATAATAGAAGAAAATAAATAGACTATTGGACAAGTGGTAATCTTCTCCTAAGAGTGTACACGTCAACAAACAAATCTTAACTGTATGAATTGAGGTAGTGTTAATGAATTTGAAAAGTTTATTGAGGTATTAAATTGATCAATTTAAATTTAGATAGTTAATTGTATATTTAAGTAAACTTCAGGTAGTGCATGTAACATTATCCTTTTTAAAAATTATTATTATTATTTTCCTTATCCCCATTTTTCTTATGGCTAATAATTAATAGTTTTTAAGATATAAATAGAATAAATATCAAATCTTTTTTTTCGTCGAAAATTTATTCTATATTTATGAAATTTTATGTAAAGAAGGATTTGAACTTGAAGGGATACCAATTTCAATCACGAAAACCCTATTTTAAACTAAGCAGTCACCTAGGAGTAAGTAATGAGTTATCCTTATATAATTTAATTGACTAGGACAAAATATATTCCGTAATGTAAATCCAGTAGCCATACATAATTACACATTACACATGCACATAGAACTTAAGGGAGAGAAAAATAATTATTTTTTTAAATCCTTAAAATTTTAAATTAATTCCTATTTCTGTGTCAATGATACCGACAAATCAATGTTTTCAAAATGCAAATTTAATCGCAATATAGTATTAACGAGAGCATTTTTGAGAATTTTAAAACGCAATATATCTTTTAGACTCCCAGTGAATCTTTTTGTCAAATTTAAAACAGAATCCCTGTCAAAGAGGAATTAAGCGGGAAAAACAAAAGAATTTAAAAATTGAAAATATTGAAATTGTGTCTAGGCATGATTTAAAATGTTATATCTAAAATCATTCAGTATATTTTAAAATTGTATCTTGAACACAATTTAAATGAACAATTGTCAATGATTTTGTAATCTAGTAGCATCTGATTTTAGTCCTCATCATTGAAGTATCTAGTTCGATTCTCTGTATTATAATTGCTTAGTAGCCATATTATTGTAACTATCGAAAAAAATTTAAATGAACGATTTTATGTATATAATAAATAACATTTCAAATGTACTTATTGAATGTTACATCTAAAATCATTCATTTGGGTGCAGTATCCTTGGGATGTTCTTTTTTTTTATTTTTTTTATTTTGATGTTTAGATTTTTTTTTTGAATTTCATTTTTCCCTTTTCCTAGATAAATAGAATAGAAATTGCTCTAATTATTTGATTATATATATATATTGGATTAGAATGCAAATAAGTTAAATTATACAAGCTTGGTTTGCTTTAATTGAACTCTGCTCATTTTAAGCTTATCTTAACCCAAACTTGTTTCATAATGAGTTTATGAGTAACTTGTTGAGAAGCTTGATCACTCGCCCGTTCATAGATCTATTAAAATGTTTTTCAAGTCTATTATTAAATCATATATATGTAATCAAATTATTTATTTTCAATTTCAAGCTTGATCACTCGCCCGTTTATATTTATTAAATTATAATATGTAATCAAAACTCTAAAACTAACAATTACTCAATTGTATTTTTTTTTAAAAAAAAAAAACATAAGCAGAAGAAAGAAATGAACCTAAACAATTTCATGTTCGCGTTCGAGCCTACCCCTTTCATATATGTAAAAACCTGATTCGATTCAGATCCAATAATATGTTAAAAAATGAGTTGAGTTTTAGTATTAAAAACCTCGGCTTCATTTATTTGTAATCCTATATTAAACCATCTTGTGGCGGATGTTATGTATTAGAAAAGCAGGAAATGCTTAACTTAGGGATCAAGCCTCTCCTTTCAACAGGCGAGATTCTTTTAAGATGACTTGGGCAGTGATTTATTTCTTTTACCTCTAGATCATGCATTTCTTGCCTGCATCAAAATCAAGTGCTTCTATAAAGGAGGAAACCATAAAGGACGACCCATTCTTACATTTTATCGCCTGTATTAGAAATTAGCTAGAAGACTCAATCCAACTCTTCTCGAACGCTAGACCCTGTGGATCACTTTAGGAAATCTTCAATTTACATTATGACCCCTTGTAGTTCACTTTATTTGGTTTAGTGAATATATAAAAAGAAAAGGCTTTAATGAATAATACATGTCATGTTAAATATAAATGCAGCAAATAAGTACGAATCATTTCTTAACACGTATTGTGGTTATTTTAATATTTTTAAGTAATTAGAAGTTTTTGTGAGAATGGATGGATATATGTTTTAAGTAATGTTTTTATATTCCCCAATTACCCTCGCTAAATTATGAGTGAAAAAACAAAAGCAAATTGAATTCATGAAAGAAATTAACCAAGTAAGGTCATACGACTTTATACTTTTAAGAAAGTCAATGAAAATCATTTCGAATACTATATTTGGGCCAGCAAATACATTTGTATAATTGCAAAATATTTAAATTTTCAATAAGATGATGATGTTAAAGCTTTTGATAAAAAGTGGAGCCAGCCATTTTTCTTCCTTTGATGCGTACATAACTACTTTGTTTGACTTCTGCTTCTTATTATTACTATTTTAATGTACCAAACATAAAAAAAAGGAATTACTTCTGTCCCTTAAGGAAAAGGTGTAAGGTTAGAATCTCATTTCTACTGTAACAAAAAAAAAAAAAAATTGCACATGCATAATGGAATTCCTGCATTTCAAATCCCACAGCAATAGGTACATCGATTAATAATGAATATATTTATGATTAGATGTTGTTACAATTTCAAAATCGAACTGAACCGAAATCACTGGTTCCGAGTTTTAAATTGAGGAATCGGAATCGAAACCATTTATCATGGTTTCGGTCAGGTTTTCAGTTTCGGTTTTGGAACCATCTTTTTTTAAAAGAATAAAAATAAAAAAATAAATTTTAGTTTTTAATAAAATAAATTTTAAAATCAAAATAATTATTGAATCTAAAAGTATTAAATAATTTAAGCAAAGTTTTTAAAAATTTATGTAGAGTGTACATTTATATGTATGCAAACACATTCAATATCAATTATAGTTAGTATTATGATATTGTAAAATACTCTAAAAGATAAAAAGAAAATTACAATACGAAAAATAGTCTCACATTATTAAGAAAATGATTTTTTTTTAAGAAAAAATTTATTTAAACTAATTATATATGATTTTAAGTTATGTTTATTTGTGTTATTGATAATAACATATTAAATATTATGAATAAGTAATAAAATTTACTATTTATATTAAATTATTTAAATATTAATAATTACATATTTAATATATTTTTTCCTTTTTTTTTTCAATCGAACCAGATGGAACCGCTAGTTCCATCAGTTATAGGTCAAAGAATTGCCTAAAAACCGTGAAATCAATGGCTTCGTAGCCTGTTTTGGAATCGGCCAACCGGTCCAATTCCAGTTCTGGAACCGTCAATGACTGTTTCTATAAAATTCCTGGTTCAGAACCGAACCATGCCTATATCCATTCATAATTTAAAACATTAGTGATTAAGAGCATAGATGGGGTTAGGGAATGATATTAGAATAGCCATGCCTGAGTGTCTATACCAACGAAAAGGAGGAAGTTAATTAATCAAGATGAAAAATCCATACCCAATTGTCATGCCCAAATAAGATTTAGAGCATTAATAGTTTCATCACCGATAACACATAAATGTTATACGCAAAAGCTATCACTAACTAAGTGAGTTTCTAACCAATTTTAAATTAAAAAATTATTATCTAATTTTTGTAAATAACAACAAATAATCTCTTGGTAATACATAAAAACTCTCAAAACACAAATATTAAACTCCCATATTAATAACAAAACAATATTCAATGCATCTAACATCCAGCCCATCGAATCTCTCACCAACATTCAATCTATAACTCAAGTAGTCAAAGCATCCATATTAGCATCATCATCATCACATGGAAAAAGAAATGAATCAATTGAAACTCTGTACAACAACAACAACATAAGTACACATGATATGAATACACGTTTTTATGCTAATGCACATGCAACAACCATCAGTTTATATATTTAAATTAGGTAAAGTAAATCAATAGTGGAGTATTCATACTTCGGCAAAATAACTAAAAATTTAGAGGCTCTGAGCAGCAACAACTGCTTAAAGGATTGATATAAACAATTCGAATATTTATCAAATAAGTAACCTTGCTTATGGTTCATAGTCGTTACTCATCCCTACCCTCCTCGATCCATTACATCATTTAGCCTAGGGGCCCATTACCCTAAACTAAACAAATGTAACTTCTCTCTTATTCAGGTAAGCATTACCTCCTCGGCCTTGCTTTTTCTTTTAGTCATAGTTGAATTTGATCTATAACTTTAAAGGAAATTGCAAATGAGGATAACCTCCTAAACTTTATAGGTGTGGATATACTTAAAATTTTAAATGTTTCAAACAACTCTATAAGCATTAATAAATTGAGACTTTTTAATTTAATAAAACACACAAAAATTAAAGTTTATAGTGACATTAAAACATATTTTGATAAGGTTAAGGGGTGCTTAAGCATCAAAATTAAAGCTTATGGAGGTTAATTTATAGTTTAGGAGTTATTTGTTAATTTATCAAAGATTAGAGAAATTATATGTAACATTTGAAAGTTCAATAAGTGCATCATCAACTCGAACTTGTAATTGCCTCGAATTAGCATAGGGCAGGCCTAGACCCATAGAACCACCAAGTTTGAGGTGAACTAGAATAGGTCTTGACTTGTCCCATTTACAAATAAATAAATAAAGAAACTAAAATTCCTAATTTAAAAAAAAAATAAACTTTAAAGATAAAACGAGCAATATACCAATCTTTAGCCCATATTCATTTAGTATTATTAAGGATATGCAATTATTGATACACAGGCATATCTCTTTTGAGTTAAAATATTAGCAATGTGGAATTAGAAGTGAAATTCTTTTCTTAATATAACACTATATAAAGCATGAGATACGGTTTTGAATTGTGTTTATTAGTTATCAATATCGTATTACATATTGTAAATAGATAATTAATAATTTCTATTCACAAATAAAATAATCTTAAATATTAAATGTTATTTATTTTTAAAAACTTTTCTACTATTTTATATTATATATTTATTTTGATTCAGCTTGTTCCCAAGACCAGGTCGGATTGGCCGAGCGTGGCCGAATCGAATCCGGGACCCGATTTAGAGATGGAGATGCCTATCTGCAGCATGGTCATATTTCGGAGAGGTTATTTGCACTTTTTCCATAGTTAGTATCCGACTGTAATAGTAAATTGAAAAATATAGACTAATAAAGAAGCAGGTTTTAGCTTAATTAGAAGTCATTATGTTTACTTCAACATAGGAGTAGATTAATAATATTACGACTATCATTTTTCATTAAAACAAAACGGTGATTGAAGGATAAGAAATAGGTGCTAACTTCTATCATATTCTAGCAGAAGCGTCGGAATGTTTAAAAACGAAACTCCATGGAATATGGATCATAGGTTTCGAAAATACTTTTTCCGAAACTTTTTATATTCTTCTTTTTTATGTTTTTATAATAAATCTTACTTTGTATATTAAAGTCCTATACACTATTGCATAAAGGGTTAATGTCCAATACAGTATTTGAATTTTCTCATAAAGTTTAATCAGGCAATTGAAATTTAATTTTGAACAACTTGGTACCTGTACTTGAAATTTGGATTTAACAATTTTGATATCTAAGTAAAGTTTTTGTGGATTTTTTTCATATTTGATTAAACTTGTTTTAGGTATGAAAAAGTTCGCGAAAAGATAGATGGCAAAAAAAAAAAAAAAAAACTTTATTCAAGTATCAAAATTATCAAAACCAAATTTCAAATATGGGAAAAATTCTCAAAAAACTTTACTTAGGTACTAAATTATTCAAAATGAAACTTTAGGTATGTGATCGGATATTTTATAAAAGTTTAGGAACCATTGTCATCATTAACCCTGTTATGGCACAAGTGTGAGGTTGAAAAAAATTTCATATAGAAAATATGAGACTTATGTGAAAGGTTTATAAGAGGGACAACCCATCAACCTAATACTTTAAGATTTTTTGTTATAGATGGTGTCAAACCCATTTATGTATTCCTTCACCAAACTCGTTTAAATAATTTCTCCCCTTTGAAAGCTTCCTCTCGTAACAATTAATATAAGAGCCGATAATTCGGCTGGAAAACTCTCATGGTTGACCCTCCATGTCAAAGGAAGAGCTTTGTTATGTGAATCGTTTGTGAAACCTTTCATATATGATGAGTAAGTGGGGAGTAAACCACTCACAAAGCGGATTTAGTGGAGTCAATTTGATAAGCTCTTATTGAGGAAGAGTATGACCTAACCCATTATGAAGACTCACACTTGATGGGAAGATTTGTTAGGGTGCAAGTGTGAGATTAGAAAAATCCCATATGAGAAATATGAGACTTATGTGAAGGGTTTATAAGGGAGAATATCCATTAACCTAATATTTTAAGGTTTTGAATTATAGATGATGTTAAGCCCATTTGTGTATTTCTTTACAAAACCTGTTTAAAGAATTTTTGCCCTTTGAAGACTTCTTTCTCTCCTACAAACTCATTAGATAATTTGACTTTTGAGTACTTTTGGTATTCAATTTTCACATTTGAATAATAATATAATGTGAATTATTTATGAAGAAGGAATCGAATCGTGATTCCATCTTTTTTGCTCAAAGACAGAATTATTAATTCCATAAATCGCAATTTCGGTTTTTAAAAATATAACCAAATATAGGAATTCAATTTTGCATACTAAACATGATAAGGTTATTGTACTTTTATTCGTGCACCTAAAGAATGTTTTAATTTTTTTATTAATTTATTATATTACTCATTCAAATAAATAAATAAATATATATATATTAAAAAAACCTTAAGACCGTACAATTTAAATCTTGCAACTTAAATTTCAAATTAGTTTGAAATATACAGGGGAAGAAAGATGGTGGATTTTGTTTTTTCGGTTGACCATCCTATCATTACATACTTGGACAAATGGTCTGCCCACTGCTTTGCTCCGAAGATTCTTAATACGCGTTAAGGAAAATAAAAAATGCCAAAATGAACCAACTTTTTTCACGTTGGGACTTAGAGAAATTATTATAAAATGAGGTAGCATATGGGACCTTGGAAAAATAAAATAATAATCAAATTCTTATGCCACAAATTCAAAGTTATCATCTTATGTCTCGTCGTTTAGTAAGAGGAGGCAAGGCTAAAAACCTAGCCTCTTTGGTCTTCTTATCTAATTTTCTTATCTAAACAACTTCAAGGATGAGCATATAATGACCAAAATCCAACAAACATGCACATACCAAGGCACATTCAATAAAAGCTTTACTAGCGACCTCGAGTATTATGGTTTGCCGGTCGGGTTTCCGTCCCTGCCGATTGCTTGAATTTAATTAGTTAATTAGATATTATGTCTACAGCCTATCGGTGAACATTTTCTTCAATTAGAAGCATTATTTAAAAAAAAAAAAAGCAACGAGTAAAAGAATATATAACTTCTTTTAGCATTATCAAAACAAAAATAAAAACCACATGTTATGTGTGTGTGTGTATATATATATTTTTTCCTTTTCTTTTCTTACAATATTCCATCATCCTATACTCTTATACAACATAGAAAGAGATCTTACCTCCAATCAATTCATCCAAGTTTATCAATGGTTAACAATTTGATACCTCTAATAAACTTTATAAGATTTGAATTAATAAACTGTTCCTTCTTTACGAATATAATTTTGCCTTTGCTTGATAGAACTGTTATTCCATAAGATTGTTATTGCAAATTGAGGAATTGCGATTCCTTTAAGCGATCAAGAGAATAACTATTTTTTAATCTTATCAAACATATTTTCATGTCTATCTATGAGATCTCCTTCAATGAATAGCAAAGAAATAGCTATTACTTCTCTATTTTACTTTTCAAAAATTATAATTCTATTTTAACCTAATTCCATCCCATCAACCAAATGTGTCATAACCTCCAATTTTCAAATATGTTAAAACATTCAAAATCCATAATTTGTACTTGTTTATTCTCTGTAAAATATCTTAAGTAAATAGATTTATAAAGAAGGGAATTTTTCATAAAAGGATAAATAAATAAAGAAATAGATTTCTCTTTTGGAATTCAAACTTTAAAATATTGCTTTCAAAAAATTGTAAATAATTTCTTCTTCTCTTTTCATTTTTTCATTTCTCATCTTTAAGCAGCAAATATTTCTCAAGAAAATACGCCATGAATTTTTGATATAGAGAATGAAGGTAGCAGAACAAGCCCTAAACTTTAAAGAATTGTCAATAAACCTTGGGTTTTTAAGAAGGAACGAGGTTAAAAAAAGCAAATTATATACCTTAAAGAGAGAAATTTTATGTTAGTTTAAAGCTGTTAGCGAGTTATAATGGAATCACTTGAAAGAAAAGATTGAAAAAAAGTTACAAAAAGGGAAGATGATTTTGTGTAAATTGAATATCTTGAGTGTGTTTTTTGTTAAGAATGATTCTGGACAAAGACAAAAGAAGAATCACGAATGAGACGTTTTTGGGCCAACAATACCAATGCATGAGTTGTGTATGATCGTGCTCAGCCTCTATAAGTCATAGATTCATGAATGTGATGTTTCTACGCCACATAACCAGTGAACGAGCTTATATATAGGTCATGTATAGTTTCAGTTATTCGCACAACCCATTGCATGAGCTCATGTATACCTTCTATGAATCACACTACCATTTGTATAAGTACGTGTATAGATCATGTTTAGCTTTTGTAACCCACATGAACTCACATACGAGCTATTGTATAGGTTGTGTTCATTACACAACTGTGTAAGCTAGTGTGTAAGTTGTATACAATGCAACTTTCTTTGAACTCACAAAATTCTCTTCGAAAACCATGGAACACATTTAATTCCTTTCTATATGGTTCTCTTACACATTAAAAACATTGAAAATGAAATTAAAAAAAATAGATATTAATTTCATATCAAATAATCAATCCATAGCCATAAGTTAGTTTATATAAAAATATATAAAACCAATATGCAATAAGCAAACTTAGAGGATGCTAGATGATCCTAAATACCTTTTTAATTACCTTTTTATCTCAGTTTATAGGAATTTCATTGCTTCAGTTTGTTGATGAACTCTCTAAGCCATCTAATTATTATTGCTGTGTAGGTTTATGGTTGTTCTAATGTTCTTGTGGAGTTCACTACTATGTATATGTTGTTGGACTAATTATATATACATGAATTTGCAATTGATTGTTCATGTGAATGTATTTGTGCTATACAATGCTGTGCTTAGGCTCATTCTTTTCTCTTTTCAGGTATAGGTGATGCTCCTGCAACATTGGTGGAGAACATTATCAAACTAGCTTCTAGATTGGTTTGCTAGTCTTTAGGAGACATGGACTAATAATATGTATATGTTTATTGTTTAAACTTTTGTATACTAGTGTATTGGGATAGGATACAGATCCTTAAGCTATCTAGAGGTAGATATTTTTAGTTTAGTTGATGAACTTTCTAAGCCATCTATAGTTATTGCTATGTAGGTTTGTGGTTGTTCAAATGCTCTTGTGGAGATGAATACTGTGTATATGTTGATTTGGAGTCAATACAATATGTGCTTGTTTAAAGTTTGAGGATTATTAGATATGAGCATTAGCTGATTTTAAGCCTTAGCATGCCTACTACGTTCAATTGCATACATGTGATACACTATAAATAATCATTAGTTTATGACTTTACACCTTGCTTGTTTATTTAGTTGGTTTCTATTATATATATATATATATATATTTTTTTTTTTTTCATATATTCTACATCTAATATGCTTTCAATCCTTTCAACTTTCAAATTATATTAGACTAGTATGATTGGTCTCATTATTTTATTTTCTATTTGTATGGTTTACAAACACATGCAATAATGATGAACCTACATACTAGTGATTAAGTACTACAACAATTAGTCATTTCACACCATGCTTATTTCTCATGAATACAAATATCATCTTGATATGATTTACTCACTATTTTTAATAGTATAACTTGTTTTATGTTTTTATTTACACAATATTCATGCAAAAAATTCCGCAATAAACACACATATATATAAATTTTCTTATCCTATTTAAGAACATACCATATCTTTTTATTACTTTACATGTTTATATTGTTACCTTCAATACCATTATGGACTAGGCTAGAACCAAGCTCAACCTAATGACATAAGTTCAGCACATGGGCCACTTAATTTAAAAGACACAACCAAATAGCATTGAAGTTGGTTAAATGTAGTTGAGGCACTACTTTCTTTCTTCAACTCAGGTACAATGATTAAGAATGAGAAAAAGAATTTTCTTTGTTAACTTCATAAATATAGGAGTGGGACACATTACCATAGGATCCAGGTGGAAAGGTTAACGCTAAATGTCGAGCTAATGACACAAAACAACAGCGCTTCATAAGAAATAGCCCATGTCTAACATAGGTATGTAGATTTCTTTATATATATCCTAACTCCATCTATTTTCACAGATTTTAGAGCACATATAAAGCAGAAATTACACTTTCAAGATAAGTGTGGGGAAGATCATCCACAATTACAATTTGAGGGGGTAAATACACTTTCTAAGTGTCCAACGTAAGTAGACTCTATCATGCACCTAATTGACACTTAGAGAAATATTTCCAAAAATTTTTCCAGTATACACTACCAGTGTATACGACCTGTATACTTTGGTAATGTACAATTTTTCAACATACTATGGAGTCATGAGTAAAGATATACTACCCATGTATGGGTCGTATACACATGGGAATTTCCAATTCACATTCTGTGGAGTTACTGGTTGATATACTTGACCTATGTACTTAAGTAGTGTGCAATCAAATTTCAAATTCCACGTTCTGACCAGTCATGAGTTCTTATACATGACTTATGTAGCCTAGTAGTGTACACTCCAATTTTAAAAAATCACTTTCTGACCAATCATGAGTGGATATACATGAGGCATGTACATCAGTAGTGTATACCTTTGCACGAAAAAACCTTCATTCTTTTTTATTCCTCATATACACGATTTCTTCTCTACTCACATACTCGCACCTTCACATTCCCATCTCATTTCCATCAATAATTGGTATGTGATTCTCTTCTTTCTTTTATGAATTCTTTATGAGTTTCCTTGTGAAGATAAAAAAAACCTCTATTATTTACTGTGGTTTGATATTTTTGGTAGATGTTAAGCTAGTTTAATTTTTTGTTTTCTTCTTAGTTTTTCTTTGTTTTCTTTTTAGGTCATACTGGTGGGTTCACAAGATTAATGATGCTGCCATTGATATAAGCTATCTAAATTTCTCCTTTCTTATACTGGTTATGGCAATTCATGCTGACATCTCTACATAAATTGGAGAAGTTCTAAAGTCCTTTTTCTTTTGAATTACTTTCTTCTTTTTCTTTTTTTTGTGATTGCATTGGAAGACATTGAGGACAATGTCTCATTCCAAATGTGGGGATGGGGTATGCTAAGAAAGAATTTTTTTTGGGTTTTAAATTGAGCATAATGATGTTTATACACTTGTTGATCAATAGTCCCCCATTTATAAGTTCGCAAATGAGCTTTAAAGATGATATGTTTTGAAAAATATAAAATATTGAAATTATACTCACTCTTTTATAGAGTTAGCATTCAAAAGATACTATGAAAATGACTTTGTCCACCTCACTCACTTATTTTGAACCTGGTATACTTGGTTAAAATTTTAGGATGAAGTCTAAGTGGGGTAAATTTACTTGCTATAACAATTGATTCAATCTAGAGTTGTGGAAAATATTGAAATCTATGATTTAAAAGATTAATGATTGTGTTTCTAAGCTTGTTGGTTAGTATTTACTTTTTAACCACTTTGAGAGCCTTTCTAACATTTTGTGAAAAAGGCATATAAAGTCATTCACTTAGTGATTCTTCTTAAGTATCTCTCTGAAATCAATCAATTGTTATGCTTAATTGCATATAAAAAGCTTAGTCAATATGAGTGAGCTTTGGTCCCTCAAAAGAGTAGAGTTTGACCCCGCTATTGACTTAATAAAGCTTCTTATACCCAATTAATTTGAATCTACAAAAAATTCTTGAGCTAAAAAGATGCGAGCGAAAACACATCAAAAGGAAAAAGAAAAGAAACGAACTAAAAATCATTCCTTTGAAGGCTGTTAACATTTTTAGAGAGACTTAAATCAAAGGAGGAAAAATCTAAAGAAATGATAGATGTCATATACTTTTATTCTAGGTTGCTATGCTTAGAGAGGTGATTGAATGGTTTATATGCTCTTTGATAAGTGGTGGGATGTAACCAAGTCGCTTTTGTTTGATTTTGTGACTTTGAAAGCGATTATTAAATGGTGAGGGTAATAGTTTGACTTACTTGGATTAGTCTTAAAAGTTTGATTATAGTATGTCAGGTGGAAGTATAATTATGGTAAGTTTAAGCAATAGGCACTAATGAGTCCATTGGTTTAATCGAATTAAATAATGCTACTTATGATGTGATATTTTCTATGAGTATAATTGATGATGGATTTCTTTGTCCTTATTTTGTTTGCTTGAGGACAAGCAAATGATTAAGTGTGAAAAACTTTGATAAGTGTCCTAAAACTCTTAATAATTTTGCTTTATTGATTATATTTTATATGATATTCTATTGATCTACTTAAGAAAAGGGTATTTATTTGATAAATTATTCATTTCAGAGATAGATGAGATACAAGTGAGCTTTTTAAAGGATTTATAATAAAACGAGCAAAGATTAGGTGAAGTTTTGCACCTATTAATGCGTTATCAAAAGTACACAAGAGAAGTACAAAACTAGTGTACAATTTTTGGAGAAATAACGAGAAAAATGTTAAGTACCAGGAGTACACGACCCACATCCACAACTCGTTATGTCGAATAGTGTACGGATCAAAGAACGATGATTTTTAAGTTGGCTCTAGGTGTACACAACCCATATACATGACCTGTGTAGGTGCATAGTGTACAACCTTACACTATATATAGATGCATATGACCTGTGTAGATAGGTAGTGTACGAAGTTACACTATATATAGATGCTTTGTTTTGTTGTTTTAAAGTAGCCACTTTTTTCATAGAAACCCTAGAGAGAATTTTAAGAGCTTCAAGAGGAGAAGTGCTAAGGCTTCATTAAAGATCACAAAACATTAACGGGTTTATTGTTTAATCATGTTTATAATCTATTTTTCTAGATCTCTTGTTTTGATTGTAAAATTTCATGGAGGAGTAGATTTGCTTTATCCTAAATCTTGTGAAACCTTAGATCTATGTGCTAAATTAGTTTGATTAATGAAAGTATATGTTTTTAAGTCTATTCACGATTTCTTAATTGTTCTTGTGATTGTTTTATGGCCACAATTGATTGTATATTTGATTTCTTTTAGATAGAAAGAAATTTCATCTAATAGAATAAATTTACACGAAGAGAGAACTTTGAATGTGGATCTAGACATAGACTACATGAAATTTCTGCATAAAGATTGAATCTTTTTAAGGAATCTTGAACAATAATACAATTCTATATTAATTGATGATGAAAGACATTTCCTTTAATCATGTAGAATCAGAATTCAATTATCTTGAGAGAGAGAAGTTGATGAATTTAGGAATTCTTGTAGTTTAAGATATAAACAATCCGTTAATTAATTATTTATTGTATGAAATTAGGGTTTAGGATGGATCAAGACAAAAGGTATTTTTTGTGATTATATTATCTCAAGCAAACATATAATTAACTATTAGGGAAATTAGTTAGAAAATTAGTATTCATAATCTCATCTCAATTGTTAGGTTAAATAGTAGAGGAACGATAATACTAGTACTTGATATCCGGATCCTAGAGGACGACACCATAGTAATTCTATTTTGCAATTGATAGGTGCACTTCCTTAGAGTTTGTTGTAGGATTTCTATTGAGTTTATAAATTTTATAATTTGATAAGACTGATAAGCGCTTGTCACCCTTAATGAATCATAATACGGAACGGCGTTAACAAGAAAATGATCACGCATAGCATCCTTCGAGTCACATTTCAGAAGGTTACTACTTCTATGCGTAGAGTTAGATAGGCTGTGAGCGCATTGGGACACGGACTTTGCTCCTTCCTAGAGAATCCACATCAATTAGGGAATGCAACCCTAGGTTTGGAGCCATGCCAATCAAACGCTTTGTGTAGGTGCCTGGGGACTAGCAGTAGAAGATCAAGAAGACCTTCATCAATAATTCCATAACCCTTGTATGGAGGGCATAAATCCATTCCATGTATAGGTTCTGAATAACTATACACATGTATGTTCTCCATGTGATTATTGCATAAGCATAGCATATGCTTGACTAACCAACTTGTTTGTCTATGGTTGTCGGTGTGAATAACGAGAGAACATCTCACTAAGCTCGTTATAACCTTATACCTCATAGTTTTCGTTGAAATAGGTATGCTTAAGACTTCATTCAAGGATGGGACATGAAGGAAACCATTGGTGGATTATTGAGCTTTTACAAAAAAAGTAGGAGCATAGAAGAAATTTATCATCTTGAAACTCTTTTACGAGTAATATAAGTTATGTTAATATTTTGGAGATTACTAAGAAGTGTATTTGTGTAAACTTGAAGACATTAGTGGGGATATTTTCCTAAGAATTGTAATTGACCTTGTTTATATTTCATGCTAAATATTTCTCTTATCTTGTTACGTAATCATTAACAAAGTAAATTACACTACTTCGATGCGTTCCCTTTGATGTGTTGTACGCCTTGTGCCTGATATGAAAACCTTTATATGACTAAAGAAGTTATTCCTAGACTTTAATATTATGTATAAGGGATTACTATATTTAGAGTACCTCTTGGGACGTGACAGACACTGAGCAGCAATGTGTCCATCCCTAAACATTTGAAGCATTTTACCTAGCTACTTCTCTTACGATTCATCTATGCCTCAGCATTGGCACCATTAGTATTAGCAACCACCTTACCTCGGTTTTCATCCCATCTATCCATCTTCTCAGTGTTTCTCACTACCTTCTCTTTTAATTATTCAATCAGGGAATGATTGATTGGAACTGGATCCTCAATTAGGAGGGAATGATGATCAATAAAGGATTCTCTTTCGTTACCTTTCAACCTTGCAAACCAAATTAATAGCTTCCTCTAAGGTATGGAAACTCCAGAGTTCCACTACACTGGCGATTGTAAACTTCAACCCAATTATGAAGCGAGCTATAGTTTGTTCTTGTAACTCCTCTACGTTGCACCGAATGGTCAGCATTTCAAACTCCTTGACATAATCTTCTATACTCATTCCACCCTAGCATAAAGATTGCAACCTAAAATATAACTCTTGTCGATAGTAATCTTGAATAAATCTCCTATGCATCATCTGTTTGATCATCTTTTATGTGGCAATATTAGCTTCCCTAGTCCTCCTTCTACTAGTCAATAGATTATGCCACCATAATGTAGCATACCTAGAGAACTCTGATGCAATAAGTCAAACTTTAGTAAGCTCGTCATATTCACAGCACTCAAAAACTTGTTCCACATGTTGTTCCCAGTCTAGGTAGTCATCAGGTGATCTTCCCCCATTGAAAGG
This sequence comes from Combretum micranthum, assembly GCA_024138025.1. Lineage (NCBI taxonomy): Eukaryota > Viridiplantae > Streptophyta > Magnoliopsida > Myrtales > Combretaceae > Combretum > Combretum micranthum. The sequence goes on from JAMXBD010000001.1 coordinate 1,166,651, forward strand.
TGAGATTTCGATCTTGACTCTTTCTATTCCCTTATTGGCTTGAACTTCTCAACCAACGAAATTATCAACTCCATCTTCGATCGTGGGCTATCCTCCCAAATGCCCTAGCATTCGCTCCATCAAGGTGGTCAATTGACCAAGGCATTGATCAATGGTTGTAGCGGTAGCTTCCTTAGTATTTCGTCATTGATTACCCGATTATCTACCATACACACTTTCATTGGACATAACTTAACTCAATTACTATTGCAGCACTTAGGGATTTATCGAAAACACTTGGTATGCAAATAAAACCTTACTTTGAATATAACTTTCAAATATCAAAATAATTCACCAACACAACAAAGATCACAACACAACTACAATAACCAAAATTCTATACCCCACTCTTCTGCTTCAAGCATTCAATCTAGGTTTTATCACACAACATATGCCCTCATCATAAACTGGAGCTCTGATACCGAGATGAACCGTGCCAAATTCCATCTATGATGAATTAGGTTATTGATTTGTAATGAAAATAATGGGTATGAACAGCGTTATTAGTGGATATTACGTACAAAAATAACCTAAGCTACACTCTTTCACTTGATATGACACACAAAAAGATTGAGTGGTTGTTTGCCACAATCGCAATGATTGATAAGAACTCAATGGAATTGCTTTAAAAAATTAAAAGGCAAATACAAGGAAAATGTTTAATAAGAATGTCTTCGTTAGGGTTTACAACATAGGAGTGGGTATTTATATAACCCCTTAATAATGGAAAACTTATAAATAATGCAATTTAAATAAAACAAAATTCGCACAAATACAACATAAAGATCACGCCCTACATCATGGGCGTTATCTCTTGTCACGTTTCCCATCACGACCCGTATCATAAGTCGTGATCTTCTCTGGGCAAAATCTTCAATGTTGACAATGTTGATAACGGGCACCATCATGGGTGTATCATCGGTCGTGATCTATTATGAACAAACATTTATCATTGATACACCCTTCATTATGGGCATTGCTGAAGATAACGCCCTTGGTCATGGGCATGTTGTCGCTCGTGATCTCTTCGGTTTACTTCTTCACCCATAATGGCTAGGACCCCGGTCATGATTGACCTGTCTTCTTCAATTTCTTCATGTACTCCTTCCAACTTCTAACAAATTGATCCATGCTCCCTTATGCAATATACCCTATAGCCATTTATGAAGTTGTAGTCATCTTTAGAGGATTGATTAATAGAATTCTCAAGGATAAATTTTGTAACCCCTTAGCTCAGGCTCTTATAATAGAACTTGTTGGAAGTTAATTCCTATCAAGACTCCTAAGGATGGTCTAACATTATTCAAGGAAAAAAATCTCCTCACTCAGCAAGCCCTTTAGCAAGTAGGGGACGGCTAATTCATCTTTATGCCAAAGGATAAATGGATCCTTACCTTGAAGGATAACCTCCCAATCTTTAAGAATGATTGTGTGAACCAGGAACTCAAAGTGATCGACACGCGTTAACAGGAAAGGATGACACGTGTCCATGGAGATCTGAATTGAATCACTTTTCTAAACGTTGTGACCAAAATAAACTTATCTCCAAACGTTATGACCTTTTTTTAACTACTCCAAACGTTATGACTTGAAATGAACTTACCTCCAAATATTATGATATTCTTGTATAATTTATACTAAAAAAATGATATTGACCCAATTAGAGGTGGGCAAACGGGCCTAACGGGCCGGGTCGGGCCGGCTTGTGGGCTAAACGGGCCGGATTATTTTGGCCCGTTTTCGGAGGGCCAAATGAATTTTTATTTTTAGTTTTGTTATTTTTTATGTTAGTTTATGTAAAAATTAGAGTATTTAAATATTTTAATGTTTTATATATATTAAAAATTAATTTTGTTACCATTTTGATTAATTATAAATGAAAACAAGTTTTTTTAAATAATTTATTAGATATCATATTACGTTTAAATCAATAAATATATACTTAAAAAATATTATAATGCTTATGATTCATGTATTAATCTATTTTCTTCTATAATATATCATAAATAATTACAAATATGTTATTGTATTATTCTTTTTCTTACATTTTTCTTTTTTTTTTTTTTTTTTTTACTTTTGGCTCGTGGGTCGACTCGGCCTGTCATGGGCTAGCTTGCTTTGGCTCGCGGGCTAAACGGGTCGGGCCAATTTGACCAGCATTTAAATGGGCAATAAAAAAAATAGATCGTGGCTCGCTTTTTCGAGCGGGTAAACAGGCTGGCCCACGGGCCACAGCCCTTATGCCAAGTTCTAGACCCAATCTGCTTTTAGTTATTGTTGTATTATTATTTCTATTATTATTATTTTTTAATTTTTCAATTTCTTAGGATTTTTTCTATTTTCAATTTTTTTTAATTTTCTTGTAAACCTGATAAAAGTGAAATAGAAAGATGCAAAAATGATGTGTCTACCGTGTATAATCCATCTATTGCTGGTCTATGAAAACTTATTAGTGGCCAATACTCCAATCGTCACCAATGTGTTTTTTTGTCCAAAATTTTTTTCACCTATGTTAAATCATTACTTTAGTTGGTTTCCAATTTTTCTTTTTAATGTTTTCATATTTTCTGCATCCAGTTTGCTTTCAATCTTTATGACTTTCAAATTCTAGGTGTTTTATTTTCAATTTATATGATTTACAATTCAATATATATTCTTCACGACGCAACAGTGATGAATCCACATATTAGTACTTAAGTACAACAACAATTAGTCATTTAGCTACACGTTTATTTTTGTGAAATACTAGTTTCATCTTGATATGTTTTACTGAAAATTTTGAATATTTTAAGTTGCTTTATGTGATCATTTGCATATTGTTCATACATGAGAAAAATGTGTTCATGTAATGAATGATACCTAAAGTTTTATTAAATACATAATTAACTATCCGAACTTTAAAATTGACCAATTTAGTATCCAAAAGAACTTTTTATGTATGCTAATAATACTTTCATCAAGTTTTTTCAAATATTAAATTGATCAATTTCAAAATTTAGATATTAAATTGATCAATTTTAAAATTCAAGTGCCTAATTATATATTTTATCAAAGTTCAAGTATTATTCGTGATATTATTCGCCAAAAAAAAAAGACCTAAAAAAATCTTTGATGGTAAACACACGTGCATATAAATTTTCTTGTCTTATGTGCGAACCTACGATATCTTTTTTACTATGTTTCGTATCTATATCATTTTGTATTTTATGAGTGCCAGCACACCAGAATCGCTATCAATTGTCTTCTTGAGAGAAGCAAAAGGGGTTAGTGCTAAATCATCTTCAATTCCTTTATATCAAGTTTGGTACATAGGAATTATTTGGAACAGAATAGATTGGATTAAGAGAAATAAAATGAAATGAAATAAATAGTAAAGCAGTAAACTTATTCATTTGTTCAATTAAAGGTTTGTTAGGATTATTTAATTTGTATCTATATCTTATTTATTTCTTATCAGCATCTATATCTTATTTGTATTTATATATATTTGATTTGTTTGGTCTGTCTATGAGTAAAAATGTTTGTTTTTTATCTGTATTTGTATCTTGACAAATGTCTGTTTGAAAATAAAAAAAAATAATATGTTAAAATAATTAGAAAAAGATAAAACAAACATACCCATATACATGTAATGTAATGTAATAAATATGGTATTTATAAAAAATACCCTTAGTAATAAATATGAACAATAAATATGTTAAATGATAATTATAGTAATAATCATTGATGATTGGGGTGGAAGGGTAGAATCGAATTCGCCTCAAAGCCAAAATCTCATATGAATAAGAATGAAATCCGAAATTTTGATTCCATTTTTTGTTTATTCCTACATATTAAATGTAACATTAAGGTTATATAAAAAAAGTAACCAAATCACAAGCCAAATTGGATCAAACCAAATAAAATCACAATTTTGATTTTTGTCAAATCAAATCTGCTTGTGGTTTGGTTTAATGAATGTTATATGGTTCATGGCTCAATTTGCAGCTCTAAATCGTGACATATGGTTTGGACTGCTTTACATATTAAAATAAAAATTTGAAACATATTTTTTTAATTATTGTATTAAAAATAATTTAATTATTTCTTAAATATCAATTTAGATATATAATTTTTATGAGAATAAAATTAAATGACCACATCATGTTTTGATTGCTATGGTATGTCCTCAAATAAGCAAGTTTTCGAATTTGATCATTTAATGCTTCGAAGATTTTTTTTTTCTCTCTTTGTCTTACTTGTCAATCCACTTCTTAGTTACTTAGTTAATTATTAGTTTGTATAATTGATAATGTTTTTATTAAAAATGCAATAAGTTCAAATTTCTTCCTCATTTTGGGCCAACGTATTCTAATATTATTAGTTCAGTATATCCTAATGGTTCAGAGTAACTCAACATAATGGGCTAACATATTATCATATTTTTTTCTCTAATAGATGAAATATGTCTCTACTATAAGTTTTAAACATTAATTATCTGGGTTATAATTTATTGCAAATATTATCGTTTGTATTTTTATTTGTGATAAGAAATTTTTTAATGATGTCTTTTATTAGAATATGTTTTATTATTTTAAGAATGGGGAAAAAAAAAAAAGGTTCGAACGGAACCAAACTTTTCTTTTGCTTTTTCGTTTTTTTTTTTTTTTGAAAAAATTACTAACTAAACCATGTTTGTAAATTCGAATTTAAAAGATTACTAACCGTAGGACTTGTTTCGAACCAATCCCAAGCATGGGTGGCAACAGTTCGGGCTTGGCTCACTCAAATTAAATGTTATTCCAGCACTGCCAAGACTAAAAAGAAAATTAAAATGCATATGAAATCCAGTATGAACTAAAACCAATGGCTTATAAAGCAATCGGCAGAGGACACACATTGACGAAACGACCTATTATTCTTTTGGCTATTTAGGAAAAAAAAAAAGGCATTAGAGGATGTTTTGATACTGAAGATGGGACAGTAGCACCGTACAATGCCAAGTGACCGCTAATCATTGCAAAAGGCATTCAATGAAAATTGGAAAATCATTTGATGGCAAAGGAAAAAAAATTGGAAAATTATTCTTTCATTCTGAAAATGATAATTATGCGATTTTTTCTCTATTTTTAATTAATATTTTTAGTAATAGATATATGCTTGGTCGATATTGATTATTGTCTTTATTTATGTTAGTAATCTATGATTAAAAGTTACTACTAATGACTATCTAAGTATCAATGACTATGATCATGAGAGCGCATTTGCTCTTAAGATTATTATAATAACATTCAATAATTCTAAAGATTTGATTATAATTCCTATTAATAAAATGTTAATTATGAAATATATTATTATTTGCTATTACATTGATAAGAAATTTTTTTATCTCAAAGAGGGGGGGAAAAAAAAAGAAAAGCAAAATTAAAAAGAAAAAAGAAACGGAAAATTAAAACATCGTCTACTCCGCTGTACTCTTTCATCTTCCTCGTTAATCTCGTCACTTCCCCCCTTAAATTCCCCGAACTCAGCCTTCTCCCTTCTTCCTCTACTTCACACGCACGCACACATTCTCACTCTTTCTTCCCCTTTCTGTCTTATTCCATTTTCACTCAAATGGCATCCACAGCAGCTTTCTCAAAGTCTCTTCTCTCTCCTCCATTGCATTCTGCTTCTCCTTCTCCTTCTCCTTCTCCTTCTCCTTCTTCCTCTTCTTCCCGCCCTCGATCCACTCTCTCACTTCCTTCTTCTTCCCCCCACTTTCCTTCCAGATTCAACCACCCTCTTTCCTTATCAAATAGCAGCAGAAGCAACACTACGCTCCACCTCATCGCTCGTTGCTCTCTTGATGCTGATAAGGATGAAACCCCAATCGAATTAAGTAAGGGAAAAAAATCACAAACTAGAATTTTTTTTTTTTTTTGGTTTTTCTTTTTGAATTTTTGGGTTTGCTTAAAGTTGAAAAATTGAGTATGAATTTGGGATTTTTTCTTTAATTTGTGTGCAGAGTATCCAGCATTTCCTACTGTGATGGATATTAATCAGATTCGTGAGATTTTACCTCACAGGTGAGTTTTGAATTTATCACATTTGTCGAACTCGTGTGTTTTCATGTCTTTTGTCAAATTTATGAGTATTGGTTGTGTTTTGAGTTTATAGTTAAGTAAATTTGCGAGTGACATGTTATGTGATTTTGGTCCACTGGGTGTGGGAGAAAGAATCGAAAATTTGCCAGAATTGTGTGTGTGTGTGTGTGTGTGTTTTTTCTTTTCCCTTATAGGTTCTTGTCATGTTTCTTTAAAAACACGAATTAGAAAGAAATGAAGTTGGTTGTTACATAATTAGGTAGATGTTATGAAAATTATTTTGATATCCTAATTAGCTAGATTAGTTTGGACTTTTTGCATAGAAAATAAGAAATATGATGACTATTATAAATAGTTTTATTATATAAACCTAAGATTCATTGAATAAGAAAGTCAAGAATCAAAATGAGTTCTCTCTTATAAGAGCATTGTCGGTTAAAGTGGGCGTAACCCAAAAAAATCATTCCTAACGTTGATCCCATTGAGTTTGAGCTTTGATAAGCTTAGTTGCTTTAATCTTTTATGCATGTATGAAAACGGTCTGTCATTGCTGCATTATGATCTATATAACTGTGATCTCAGCAAGGATGAGAATATGACTTAAGACCATGTTTGGTTTATTTCATGGAATATGATTTTGTTGAATGCAATCTACAAATGCTTTTGGTTAGAGCTTGAATATTATGGAAAATTGCTAAAGAAATAGGAGTTTAGGGTCAAAATTCCTTGGAACTGACAGCCATGAATTCCATTTTTCCTTTTAATGTCTTTTGGCCTTGAGTTGGTCATTTATATGTAAGGATTTATATTTTTTAAGTTCTGTTTTCTGTCTTTTCTTAAAAATTAGTTTTGAGTAAGTCAAGCCTACTTGATACAATAAATAAGTAGGATAGAAAAATAATAAAGATGATCAATTTGACATAAATAAAATTAAAATCACAAATTTGAAGGTGAATTTAAGAATGATTGTAGAGGAGCTGAATGTTGGAGGCAACTCAGGCAAGGCTTTAGAGGGCATGTCTATGTCAGAAAGACTTGCGCTGATGGATGTTGGTTGAGGTTGGACCTGACCTGGCTCCTGTCAAAAACTGTTATCAATCTGGAGGGCCAAAATAATTTTTAAGAAAAATATTAGGAGAAGAAATGATTGTTGGAGGTGCCAATTTTCCCCTCTTCATTGCATATGCTTTACCTGTTCCACTTTTTCCTCGTGTATCATGATTATTCCTCACATTTCTTTGGTAGCTGATGAAGTGGTTAGATATATATATTCTGGATGCATTTAGTGTTACTTGTCATTTTTAATTGTGGCTTGTCACAAAAAGGTTTTTTAACAACATAGGTTGGCTCTTTGAGAGAGATAAAAGTGACTAAAATAGTAATATCATTTGATGTTATTATCAGTACTATCGGGTCAAGTGCAATGCTAACTTTGATTTTTTAACTGTGAGTTTTCTTTTCAAGTAACTCTCGAGGACTAAAACGGTTTGATTCTGGCTGTTATCTAGGTTTCCATTTCTCTTGGTGGATAGAGTGATAGAATACAATCCTGGAGTTTCAGCTGTCGCTATTAAGAATGTGACAATTAATGATAACTTTTTCCCTGGTCATTTTCCTGAGAGACCAATCATGCCTGGTGTTCTTATGGTTGAGGTCAGTTTCTTGTTTGCGCTTTCTCTTCTTATGGCATTGCCTTCATACCTTATATCAGCTTGCATTCTTCAACATGTCTGTTAACATTGGTGCAGAATATCATGGCCCCTTAGGTTGGTTTGTTTTATGGAATGAACTGACCTCTATCTTCAAGTTAAAGTGATTATGTATAGCTTACTTAGATATCTAAATCGATTACATGTTTTTTGTTTTGAAGCATTTTTTGACCAAAATGGTTTATCTGTGTCTGGTAGTATGCCAGTTTATTATGCTTGTGGCTTTGAGTTTATTTATGTGGAAGATGACGGCAGTCAAAACTATAATTTTATTTTTTGTTTACATATAATACCTTAGATATTGCAAATGCATCCAGATTGGATGTGTTTCCAGCATCATATTATTTGGTTATCTGATTATTCGACCTCTTACCTCTGTCTGACAGATGAAGTGGACTTGGGAACATCATCCTGGTCGTATTTTTTGAAATTTGTGTCCTCTGAAGATTTTGTGGCTGACACAGAACTAATCGAATCTAGAATTTGCATTTATAAAAGGAAGTGAAACCTTGAGTTAATATTTCTTTGAGCATATCAACAAATTAAGGCATATGTAAATCTTCTCAAGTTCAGTGCTCATGAAAACTGGAATTAAAACAACCCCTCGGTAAGACCCAAAGTCTGTCTTCCTGTAGAATCACTGTGCCAAAACTTGGATGGTCCATGATTCATTCATTGATCAGCTTCACGGTTGTGTAGGATTATTACTGGGTTCAAAGTTAAGTCATCATAGTTTGATGCAAAATGCCGCTCTTTTCTTGTGTAAAGCTATATAGAATCAATACTAGGAAGAGACTTGTAGCCATACTCAAGAGTTGAGAGGTGTAAAATTACTAGGTTCAATCAGGCTAGTGAATGTTTGTTTGTTCACTTCTGCTTTCTTATTTAAAGAAATATCCATTTATAGTTGAGGGGATTGATGCATGCACTAGAAACTTAAGATGGCTACTTTCACATTGAAAAAGGAAATTTGTTGATCTGCATCTGGAGATGGCAATAGCCAAACTTCTTATCATGGCAGACTAACGCATTTTATTCTGGCTTTGTTCAGGCAATGGCACAAGTAGGAGGCTTGGTGATGTTACAACCTGAGGTGGGAGGCTCCCGTGACAACTTCTTCTTTGCTGGAATAGACAAAGTAAGATTCAGGAAGCCAGTGATTGCAGGTGATACCTTGGTAATGAGAATGACACTCGTCAAGCTACAGAAACGCTTTGGAATTGCAAAAATGGAAGGAAAGGCTTATGTTGGTGGTGAAGTGGTCTGTGAGGGAGAGTTTTTGATGGCCATGGGCAGTGAATAATCTGTTTGTTTTTGTAGCATCATCATTATTTACTTTGTCAGGTGTTATCCGCAAACTTTCTTGTGAGTTTTAATCTACGCTAGTTCAATGAGAGAGCTTCTGCCTTTCCAGGCTAGTTTAGCGAGAGTTCTTGCCTGTTAAACAAATTTTCATCATGCATATGGAGTACAAGTTGAATCATTCTATCTTCATAACTCGCCATATGTTTTAGCTTAATGCAAATAGTCATTGTGTCTGGAGATGAAAATGGCATAAATCTAATTTTTCCATGTAATTGTCGCATTCATGTTGTCAGAATCACTTGGCTCTTTTTCGTACAAAGCGTCGGTTTGTTTAGTCAGTTCATACAAAAATATTTTAATTGTCTGCAGAACATAGAGATTTCAGTTCTCTTTCATTTCAATACCAGGTCCGATCGGTTAAATGCTGCTCTCACTACATGTCATGCTGAGAAATTGATAGACCAAATAACATTACACTGAAGGGGCAAAAATTTGCTTCATTGTTGTAAAACCGCAAATTCAATCTGATCAGACCTCTTAAATTTCTTTCTTGATTCAATTATATACATTCATTGTTTACAGTCCAAGAGCACCAAGAGGTGTCTTTCCCTGACCTGCCTCGAAATAGAAAATCAACATAGCAAGCATTGCAATTCTAGCATGTTTAATCTCAGCCAACTTCAATCTTTCTAGCTTCTCCACATCAGGAATGTAGACGCCATCCCTGATTGTGCCTCCAAGGCCCAAGGGGTCGAAGAATTTGCCTCCAGGATAACCCTGTTCCCCGGTTGCATTGGCGAAGTTCTCTGCTGTCTTTGACCAAGGAGTGGCCCATTCCACCGACTGTGAGTCGGGGTTGAAGAAATCTACCCATCTTTTGCTCTCAACCCATCCCATAAGGAGGAGCTGGGTTCCAAGCAGGGTACCGAAGGAGAAGGGAGCAATCGCACCAGGGTCTGCACCAGCTTCAAACCATGGGATGCCACTCCAGGCTTGGCCTACAAAGATACCAACAACTGCGATCATTGCCCATCTGCCGTGAATCAGCTCAGCTTCTCTGTACCACCTAAGGAAAGCTGGGTCCTTCCCTAGTCCAAGAGGGTCAAATCCATAGTCTCCTGGAAGCCTGCATAGTTCACCACTTGCTATCAGTTTTCTAGTTAAGCAACCATGTAAACATTCCTGACAATATAATAGGGTCAACGCTGAAAAGAAAATGGCGATTGGTGTTTCTTTTTCCTTCTATTTGCTATTGTTTTGAGTTTCGACAGTCAGGGAGGAATACTTCCCCTATACTGCTATCCATGAGAATTGAACTTAGATTATGTAAACGACAATCAAGTCCTCATACCCTCATCCATTCAAGCACGCCTCATGGGTGCGTTTTGCATTTAACTACCTAGATTTGTAACTAAAATGAAACGAGCCAGTTGGGCAAAGGACTTACGAGCCGTCAAGCCACTCAGGGTCAATGAAGTTGCCACCACCCCTAACGCCAGGGATCCAGGACTTCTTGGGTTTAGCAGCAGCAGCAGCAGCAACAGTAAACCTTCTAGCAGAAGCAGCACCACCGGCTTTTACTGTGGTTCCGGCAGTCAACAATGCCTGGCTTCTCTTCCCTCCACACAAGAAGGTAGAGCCCAGTCCGTTTACCACAGCACTGGATGCAGCAGCCATTTCTCCTTGACTTAAAAGTTTCTCGACCTCTCTTTCTCTTTCCCTCCCTCACTCTGTTTCCTAGTTTCCACTAGTTGGGTGGTTTTTCACAAGAGGGAAGATCTAAAGGAGCTTTTCTAGATAGCCATGTAGGATAATGAAATCTAGGGAGGCAATCCAGGGAACTATCGTGGATAGATTACAGACCAATGAGAAAGAGCAACATCTACTTATGTACAACAATTGTAATCACGTGGGACCCTGTTGTTGTCCACTCTGAGATGTGTTTGTGCCATGTTATTGGTGGACACAACTTAATATCATAACATAATATGTAGTTTCATGCCATCTTCACCAAGTGAATGGATTTTTCAGGACTCCTTATCTTATTGGATATAGCCCGTAGGACTTGTTTATTTATAGTTAATGCAATTCCTCCTTGGTCTAAGATTTTGGCATAAAACTATTTCAGCATTTTTTGGATGACGTCATTGGGATAAAATGGAGTAAAAATAATTAATGGGGATATTAGATGCCACATATATGTATATGTATATGTATATGTGCATTAATAATGGATTATTTTTTCCTCCTTTTTAAAGTTAGTATTCTATTTGGTTTGCAAAATAGTTGTATCTTATTGCTATTAGACCGAGTCAAATTAATTATGACTCTTTCAAACTTGATTTAATATTTATTTGAGTTCAATATAAGAATTATCAAGTCAAGCTTGGATTACTTAAATAATTGTTGAATTTTATGATGACGAGTTCGACTGCAAATCTCATCAAGCTTGTTGAGCTTAAATTTTCAGTTAAATTTGGATGTAAATATTATTTTAATTAGAATAAAAAATATGACTTGAACTTATTAATTAAATTGAATTCAAGTTTTTTCAGTGTCATTTTGAGCCAAGATTTAGCTTAAAATTCTAATCATTATTGAGTTAAAAGTTGAGTTTAAGTTTTGAAATTTTGAGTTGAGTTTAAATTTGAGTTTGTGCTCATCATTATGTCATTTATAAAATGATTTACATCAAAGAAATAGCAATTCTTTATATGACTAAATGAATAGTTATGATTAAAGGAATAGTTATTTTTTATTTTTATATTGGGTAATTGTTACATTTGATATCTAAACTTTGCATATCTTTACATTTAACTAACTTAAACTTTGAAATGTCAATTTAATACATAAAATTTTGTCCATTTTTACAATTAAAATTATGAATTTTGAAGTTAGCAATAAGAACTTTATCCATTTTTGTAACCAATTACCTCATCTAGGTGTTATTGAATTCAAAAAATTTGTAAATAGTAAATTGATACTTCTACTTAAGGATGTTAATTGAATAAATTGATAAAGTTCATATACTAAATATAACATTTACCCTTTTTGTACTGTGCCTATAACATTCTATTTGACTCTTCACGATGTAAGATTATTAAAAAGAAGACAAAAATGTAACTATGGCCATAATACGTGAGTGATTTCTAAATCGTTCAAGTATTTTATCCTTTTTCCCCAAAAGGGTGTGTTTTCTTTTTTTTCGCGTTTTGTAGATTATTTTCAACATTTATGGTATGTTCATTTTACATGAAGAGTTATTCATTGACATGAATAGCTATCCATTCGTAAAACTATTATTATAGTGTTCACTTGAAGAAATGATAAAAAGAAAACAAAAATGTAACTATGACTTTAAAAGAAGACCTATGGCTTTTAATACATGAGTGATTTCTAAATCGTTCAAGTATTTTATCCTTTTTTACTAAAAGGGTGTGTTTTTTCGCACTTTGTGGATTATTTTCAACATTTGTAGTATGTTCATTTCACATGAATAGCTATTCATTCTCTTATCGTCCTACGTAAAACTGCTAATATGGTGCTAAGTTGAGGAAATGATAATTCACTATGAGTTACTATTATATAAAATGACGAATAGCAATTATTGTTTTTACGCCCATGATTTATTTTATAATTTTTTCATAAATATTTCTATCTTGAAAATATCATAGACACAATTATCCTCTTTTTATAATAACGACAAAGTCTTGTAGATATTTTATCTTTTACTTCAATAATTACTTACTTTATTTTTTACACAAAGTGAACATCTTAATAGTCATTATAATCCTATTACATTCTTATTAAATAGAATTCAATTCTTCCTTTATTCCATAGTGACAAGTGATTGAGCTATTTTTACGATAAAATCTCTTCAAGAGTCAAATAATAACTAAACTCAAAGGATTGCAAATTTTAGTTACTCTTTAGTAGTAAGTTACAATAGAAGATGAAAAGCAATAATTGATCGCTAGTTGTCTTTGCTAATGAAAAATGAAAAAAATAAAAAATCTTTGTGGATGTAATTTTCTTTTTTAATTCCTATTCGATTTTCCTATGATAATTAATTACCACCAGTTAGTAATCTTCTACCTTCACCAACTTATAAAAAAAAAAAAAACCACTAATAATAATAACTTCGGGATGAATTTGATGATATTTAAAAATATACACTAATTATAATAGATATAAACAAAAATGAAACCTATTTTATGCGTTTTTAGTTAGCATTTAGTTGGTGTATAAATATTTATGAAATAATATGTATAAAAGATGAGTGAGTATTGAAAGTTTCTATGATTCCATTGATGGGACCGTCTAGTCAACTATCTTATCATTAAAATAAAATATAGTAATTGAAATATTAACTATTTTAATGATTCGATCACTGTTAGAAATACACCGTTGGATAGTCGACAAGACCGATCTTGTATCCTATCAAATTAATGATAAGATTTTAGAAATTTTACATATAAACTTAGTTCATATGATTATGGTCTATATATATATACGGTGATATCTACGTATTTTCGCCTATAGCCTTGAGGCCGCTAACTGAGCTTACTTGATGATGATCTGGGCTTGGCTACTTGGGCCTGCGTAGGAATAGGATCATGCCATGAGCCGATAACACGAGAGAATTATATTTGATATAACCCACATTCGTTTTTTTTTTTTTTTTTTATATCTACTATTTGTCTATTTCTGCCAGTTACCAAAATTATAAATTAATTATATGATTTCGTAAATTTTTCTTTTCTTTTTCTTTTTCAATAAAAATTGCATAGTAAATCATTTTTGTACGATTCAATATATTTATGATTTACTAATTACTTACGATTTTGAACTATTCTACTATTTCTATGGAATAGTAAAACCGTGAGTTTTGAAAATGATGATTTGACAAAATAATATATATGTAGATAGATGTATAGATAATTTGTACAGGAAAGAAGCATTTAAATAAGAAAATTACTACTTGTAATAGTAAAATTCTAAGGTCTGGTGATGGTTACAATAAGATCAGTCACGTCATATTAATAAATTTTTGCAATCGTGATCGAATCTCTTAAATTTTTTTTTTATAATCAATTTAATTTTCCCGTGAAGGAACCGTAAAAGTTCTTCTCATAATAATACTTGTGTAAGTATAAGTTATGCGTGATACCACGTAAAAGTATTTGTTTATACATACAATAGATTTGTACTCCATATCTGGCATGTATAAGTCTATTCTCTTATATATTTACTTTTTAAATTTAGGATCTCATGGTTAATTATATATGAAACAATATAGAGAGATGCGTTTACATTTTTCTTTTTATGGAAAGATAATTTTTAATGGATTAATTGATATGGGAACCTAAATTAAGTAATCTCAAACAATAATAAATTAGATTGTTAAAAGAATGGTTTGTGAGAGGAGGAAAATTAGAGGAGTGAATGCTCCTATGGTTTGGATGGTTTAAGTAAAATTGTAAAGGGGCGTTCAATGTTGATGGTAAGAAAGATGGCTAGTATAGCAGCCTGCTTCTAGGGAAGGGAAGGTGTATAGGTGGTTTTGTTAAAAAAGTTGAAACAGCATCAGTGCATCACCTTTGGAGGTGGAAATTTAAAACATTTTACTAGGGTCTTGAGCTTTTACACTATGTTTAGCAAGTTTATTAAAAGAGAAAGGGGTCGAAATGACCAGAGACAGGAAATGAGTAAAAAAAGTTATTTTATGTTTAGTAACTTATAAAGAAAATGGAATGAAAAGAAGAGCAATTGAGTCAATGCTTAATAAAATCATTCTTATATTATTTTTATAAAATATTAGTAAAGAAGATAATTTGATAATTGATTTTGTTTTTTCCCGCTTTCTTTCTAATTTTGGAGAGAAAAGGAGTGGCTTAAAAAGTGAAAAGCTTTTCACTCTTTTCTCTTCTTTTCTGCAACTTTTCACTTTAACTTAAATTACTAAACACAGTTTTTTTTTTTTCTTCTTGTTTTCACTTTTCAACATGGGCCTAAACAAAGGATTAGAATCTTATTCTTGGAATTGGCTCTTATTTATAACTGGATCCTTAAACCGGTTTATATGATAGTCTTGTTATGGGTAAAATTATCTTTTATGGAGGGTCGATTTTCATGAGGGAAATGAAGTGGATAACCAGGAAAGCGAATGGTATAGACCTTGACCTGAGCCTGCTGTTGCTCCCTTGAATCTACTTGTTACTTATCTGATGCGTTGTAAAAGAACTCTGATACATTGAGGGTCCAACTAGAGGGCCAAATTTTGGTTGATTTGCCTAGTCCATTTGTGGTCGTGAATAAGTAGTTGTAATGGTCCCTTTGTACTGGACCTTTTATCCTTTTCTTTATGCCATTTTACGATTAAGGGAAAAAGAAAAAAAGAATTGTTTGGTACGAGATCGAGTAACCCATAAAATAAGTGGCTTAGTTGCCCGTCTGTTTTAACAGGTGAAAGTAGAATTTGATATGTACCGAGTGAAAAGGTTTTTAAAAAAAAAGTGACAAATAAAATAACGTGATATTTGGTGTGTAAGAATAATAAAACTAAAGTGAGATGAATTATGATTTCGAATTTCATTACTATTTTTATGTTTAGATTCTTTTTAAAAGTTAAAATCGCTATATAAATAAATTAAGAATTTCACTTGAAAGCGCAATTATAATTCTATCTCATCCTTGTTACTATTATAGTTATCTTTTGATCTTTTTACAAATTTTTATTCACATTTATTATTATAAATATTTTTTATAAATATCATACCAATTTTATTATAGTTAAATAAAAGAAAAGATTTATGATACCATACTTTTTATTTTATGCCATTTTATTTTGGACCATTTCTTATAGTCTACACGTCATATATGATATTATAAACAATCACAATAAAAAATGGTTTTTATCAAATTATTAATATGTAAAAATCTCATTGCTAATAATCAATTCATTAATAAACTCAATAATAGAGATGCCCCAACAGGCCAAATACGGCCACGTGTGCTAGTTCTACCGAGAAAAATCCAGGAGCTAATATGTTTTTCTATAATAACGGGGGGCATGAAGAGGATTCATGAACTGCCTTATCCTTTTTACTGCCTTAAGCCTCACATACACTAGATCTTCTGGACTCAACTGTCCCTGTAGGACCTGCCTGCTACCATCACCACACCGTTGTTCCAATTCACATATCTTCCTTTTCAATCCAAACAACCTTATTAATCATCACTCCATTGATGATAGAAATACGAACACAAAACAACAACAATTGCCTCAAAAAACACGTGTTAATGTAAAACAGGGTATCAGCTTTTGCAATTTTGCAAATGCCATGGCTGAGTTTCCTTGTTTCTCGATTTCCATGGAAGCAACAACAGCAACAAGAACAGCAACTGATGCTGCTTCACTAGTAGGTCTCTTGTCGTCTTCTCGAACCTTGTTCTTCTTGTCTCCTCTCCCTAGGAAGTCGGTTCGAGTTTCCAATCTCAAGAGAAGAAGCCGGTTTAGGAAACTCCTCCTCTCTAAGCCTAATTCTGATCTTGATCTTCTTTCTAGTGATGGTACGTGTTGAAGAAAGTTAATTCGGATGGTTTAGCATCATTCCTAATGAAGCCTTTCTTGTTTATTAGCTAGAAGCGACACCGGTTCTCGAAGTTGAACTGGTGTTGCTGTTGCCTGCAATTGTTAGTGTAATAATTATGCAGTTTAGGAGAAGAATTATCTGTAATTCTTGTGTTTTAGTATATGAACTCTGATTGATGGAAAACAAACTCAGTGATATCACTACTTTGATTAATATGGGCATATAGTTACGTGGTGTGACTTACCAATTTCAAGCATTACTACGTAATTGCTGTGAAATTATGGAAGTTAGGGGCACATCATTTACGGTCAACCGTTAAATCTCAACAAAAAAGATTCATTAGATATTACACGGCAAAAAAAAAAGAAAAAAAAGGATATGACACGCCACATTTATATCAATAAAAGCTTGACGCTCATGGCAGTGAAATGAGGAAACGAAAGAAACTTTTCAAATTTATTTATAATTATACATTCTGCAGAAAATTAATTACAAAGAAAGTTAAAAGATTTGAAATAGCCATCTTAGTTGAGTTTTGGAATATAGTTTAATTAGATGTGTTGTGCACCTCTCTTCGTGTATTTCAATGAAAATCTATACTTTAAATGGCAGCAATATATATCTAGTTTTGGTGGATGATTACTTCCAAGCCAAGAAGTCCTTGTTATTGATTCTTGTGGTTTTTCTTTTTTTTTCCCTTTCACGATGGTGGTGTTTCTGGATGGGACAGAGTGGCCTGATGGCAGCATTATGTTCCACTTTGGGCATGCAAGTGAAACAGCCAGGGAGGGTGAGGAAAGTGAGAAGTCAAAAGTTAGCACTGGTGTTTCTAATGAGGTTGCTTCTATGGAAGCTATATTGACTGAGGATGTACATGCCAAAGATCAGCAAGACCAGATCTTTGAGGAAACCCCAAATACTCTACCTGAGAAAGCTGAAACTAATAAAGTTGTTGGTGGGGCGCACGACTATGGAACAACCGAACAAGTCCATTACAATCATGATAAATCAAAAGAACTAATTCATGATAAAGATTTAAATGTAAAAGGTGATATCATTGATTCTGCTGCTGTTGGTCCAGATTTAGATGGTTTTCCTCTCAATGACATGGTGAATCAAGGAAAAACCATCATCAACAAGAGCCAGTTTGATGCTTCAGCTGCAGTTCCAGATTTAGGTAGTCCTCCGCTTGATAAAAAGGTGAATGAGGAAAAAGATATAATTAACAAGATCCAGGTTGATTCTTCAACTGTTGTTTCAAGTTCAGATGGTGCTCAACTTGATCATACTACAAATGAAGCAGACAATATTATAAGCGAGTCCCAAGTTGATACTACAAAGGCAGAAGCCGGTGAGATCAATGAGGCCGAGTTTGACACTTCAACTATGGTTTCAAAGTTGGATGGTTCTCAGCCCAATGCAACTTCAAATGAACAAGATAGTGTAAAAGATGGTGCTCAACTTGATCATACTACAAGTGAAGCAGATAATACTATAAGTGAGTCCCGAGTTGATACTATTGAGGCAGAAGCCGGTGCAATCAATGACGCCGAGCTCGACACTTCAACTATGGTTTCAAAGTTAGATGGTTATCAGCCCAATGCCACTTCAAATGAGCAAGATAGTGTAATTAATGAGGCTGAGATTAATGCTTCAGTTCCTGCTTCAAGTTTAGATGATCTTCAGCTTGATGAGAGTATAACGAATGAAGGTAATATGGCCAGTGAAGTGCAATATGATGCTGCCAATATCGTTTCGAGTTTGGATGGTTTTCAGCCTGATGACAATGTGATCGATAAAAGGATTACAACTAGTCAGGTCCAATTTGACACTTCATCTGTTGGTTCAAGTTCAAATGGTTCTCAACTTGATGACTCTGCAGATGATAAAAACGGTGTAATTGGTGAGGTCCAGTCCCACACTTCAACAAATGATGTAAGTTCAAATGGTTCTCAGCTCAACATCACAGCAGATAAAGAAAACAATATAATTGGTGAGACTCATCTTGGCACTTCAACTGGTGCTCCAAATGTAGATGGTCCTCAGCTTGGCCACCCAACAAATGAAGGCATTTCAATTAGGGAGACCGAGTTTGTCACTTCAACTCCTGTGTCAAATGCAGATGTTTCTCGGTTAGATGGCAAAGTAAATGAAGAAAGCATTGTTATTGGCAGTACCAGTCGGAGTCAATCCTCACATATCCTTTCAAAGTCAGATGTTACTTTAGATACAAAGAGCTTTGTAGAGGAAAAATCAGAAATTAAGACTTTGGTTGAAGATATAAGTTCAGTCACTTTGGACCCTGCAGTTTCCAGTCATCCTACAGAGGAGAGCGAGGAAGAGATTGTTCAAATGGATCTTACAGATCGCCATACATGTGCCAAAGACAGCAAACAAAACCCAGATAACTTGACTGTTGAAGATAGCATGGTAATGTTGGCATCTACCAGTCCCAAGGCCACAACTGCTCTTATAGATAATGCTAGTAATGATACTACAAGTACGACTTCTGAGGAAGATTTGACAAGAAGGTCATTGGAGGTTAGTGCCTTCCTTTGCATCTGTAGTTTCATTGGATTTCAAGCCTTTTGTTCCTTCAAACGGCAGAAACTGTTTTAATATTTTGGAAATTCTGCCTTGAGACCATCAGAATTACATCAACACATGAAATCTCTAAAATAGCATACGTACATCCGTTGAGTGTTGACACCATAAAACTTCTATTCCAAAATAGTTCAGTGTCAATCTTTTACATTATATATCATTATCATTATTTCTTTTATACCAATTTCATCAGTCATTATGGTCAGTATGAGATCCTGAGGTACAGATCAGTAGGAAAACCATAAATTAGGTGATTAGTCAGACATCGAAAAGTATCACAAGCATATATCAACAAAATAAAAAATGACTCTGTATCTTCATTCTTAAAATGTTGTGTGTATGATGTTTAGGAAATCTGGGGTAACTTTTGATTGTTTTCAAGGTTGTAATTGCGATTTACCATTAAAATTGTGGACATTCCAGTATCTAGTGGTATAAAACTCTGTTACTACTGCTGCTTTTGTCTTCAGCAATCTGCTGGACTGAAGCTGCTTACGTATTGCGAGGAGGCATAGAATTACATCTTCAAGGAAGCTTATTTGCACATTTCCATGAAGCGGTTGTTTGGATGAAAATGTTTGAAAGAGCCATAACAGGATTTACAGCTCAGTCTTCTCACTGACATTCTAGCTTTAGAACCATTATAATACAACTGTATTTCTTGAACTACTATTCTTTTTATTGGCAGTTTCTCCCCCTCTATTGTTTTCTTTTTTCATTTTCTTTTCATTGATGGTGGAGAAAGAAAGTAGGTTAGCTAGACTAAATGTGGAAAGTGAACTACATTTCTCGTAGTGGGTCTGTGTTAAATTGGTGACGTGAGCATTTAAATGTAAGGTTTATGTATGATGGAGGTTTAAGTAATTTTATACAGCTGTGAATCTTTTATGTGAACAGGAAGTAGAGGTTAAGAATGAGCTGCACAGAGCTGATAGTGCCAAGACGTCTCAAGCCAGCATGGAAGAATCAGGATATGCGGAAACTGATACTATTAGGTATGAAAAGAACTTTCTCTCTCTTTTATTTTTAAGAGTAATTTTATATGTAACAAATTTAGAATCCAAACCTTTGGCATTTGAAACTGAAATAGTGTCCTAGTTGCATTAGAATGCCGGATGCTTTTCTATTAGTAGACATAGTATGTCACTGTTTACATGAAGGGATGAACCCAATGAATTTAAAGAGAGGTTATCAATAGATATGTGGAAAGGAGAACAAACACTAGTGAAAATATCTGTTAGCCCAAAGAAGGATCATACAACGGTTTATTTGGAAGAATAAGCAATTGCACTTTTCTTATGTCAAATCTGTATATCAATTCATCTTCATCAGCATATTTAAGCCAGACATTGAAGATGTTCATTGGCCAGAAGTGGATGAGGACTGAGGAAGGAATCTGGTCTATTATTGCAAATTTTGGTGCTAAGTTTGGTAGTTAGAACTGCTGGACATTATAATGGGAAAGCCACTTTAGAAGCGCACATTCAAATTACTAAACAGTCACGTTCTCATGTACTTGCAACTCTGTTGCAGTAATAACTGTCTCTTATGTTCTACCAAAACTTATTTAATATGTTAAAATCTAATGTCATGGCATACCTTTCATGAATAACTGGTACCGCCAGGGAACTGATGAATGACCACTCTTCTAACACTCAGAGTTATAACTAATGTCATGCTTTATAATTGCTAATATCCTCTCCATCTTATTGCTGTCCATGTTTTCTCCTTTATAATCACAGTCCATTGATCACTGCTGACCTCCATGCTAGAGTTTATAATTATTTGCAACTCCTATCATCCATCAATACTTTCTATATGCAGTGGAATACATGCTGGGCATGATTTTATAATGGGAAAGGCATACTCTGCCGAAAATATTCATTAGAGTTGATAGGTCATGTGTATCGTGATTGGTGGTCAAGCAACAGTGATAATTAAGATGTTAGTGATAGTGGGTACCCAGATCTATCCCCACAGGTTACTGTTATGGGAATACAGTAAAAGTTGATATCTCAAACTCCCATGCGAGGCTTATTGCTTGGCTTGGATTAAGCTTCATTGAGTTAAGCTCTAGAAAGCTTTTTCCTTTTTTCCCACCCCCCAGTGCAACGAGTTAATGTTACCAATAGAGATAGATAGATTTAATATACATGTAAATGTATGTAAAACCAATTTTACTATGTTCATGGCATTGCTCAGGGAGGAGTTCTTGACAACCAAACTTTGCCTTTCCTCTGGAGCTGCTTCACTTCCACATCCCTCTAAGGTAACTATATCTTTGTTATACCCTGAGTTTTAGCTTTATCAAAATTACAAATGTGGCACGGGCATGGTATTCACTAATTTGTACTTCCTGATAAGCTAACTTAGCATCTTATTCTGATAATTTATCAACTTCCTCTGTTTGTTTCACATACTTTCATAATCATTATTTTTCAACATAAAAATTATAGAGAATGTAGATTGACTGAATAGCATAAAGAAAAATTAAAGCTATAGCTGTTCCCTGCTTGGGCTGGTACCAGACCAGTGGGAAAATTATACTTCATTCATGGTTTTTCATTATGCTAGCGGTGAATCAATTCTTCTTAGAATTTGATGAAAAATATGACTGTTGTCGTTGCATGATCTTATGTCCAACAAGGGGTACCGTAAGTGTATTGAATAAGTAATAGCTGCCAGGCATTGACAGGTGCAGAGGATGCTTACTTTATCGCTGACAAATGGTTAGGAGTTACTGATGGAGCTTGTCATTGGTCAATGGAAGGTATACTACCTATGAGTATGAATTTTTAGTGTGTGTTTGAGCTTCCATGTATATTCTGTAGAAGACGTGGATTAGAAGCTAAAATTTTTTCACGTGTCTTTTCAACTTCTGCAAAATTGACCCGTGTCAGATGTGTTGGAAATATTTGGATGATCAAGTGTATCTTCTGATAAGAACTTTAGAAAACTTATATAGGATCTGGCTTTTGTCATTTTCTAATCGGCGAATGAGTGTTCAGTGACAATCCAGCTCAGAGGATAGAACATATGGGTGGAGTTGAATTGGCCTCAGGTCCTTAATGAGGCTATTGAAGGATGCAAACAATTTCTTGTTTATCACAATTACAAGTGACTTATTCATGGCCTCTTCCTTTTCAGGTGTAAATACGGGGCTTCATGCCCAAAAACTGTTGGAGAACTCCAAGCAGATATTGTCAGTTAGCAAAAGCATTACTGACCCTATTGATTTAATTGTAAGAAGTAATGCAATAACAGTGACTCCTGGACTGTCTACTGTTTTAGTGGCTTACTTCAACAGTCGGGTATTATTCCTAGCCAGTCAGATATAGCTATTCCACAGAAGTTTTTCTTAGTATTTTTGGTACTGGAAAAAGATAGATTTGGATTGCATAATTTCATATCCCTTATGATCCTTATTTGTTTCTTAGAATGCATCCTTTTCAATCATGTCATGTTGGTTGTCAAAACCTTACAAGGCAATGCCTCCTATAAAGCTCTAAGACCTTTATATTCGATCCACAATCCAGGCTCTACATGTTGCTAATATTGGAGACACTGGATTTATGGTAATTAGAAATGGCATCATACTGAAAAGATCTGCTCCCATGGAACATGAATTCAACTTTCCAGTGCAAATAGAGACCGGGGATGATCCCTCAGAAATCGTGGAGGTATGTTTACTGCACCATATTATTAAACAAAAATTGAATTGCGTAGTGCTGAATTTTAATTGTAAGGTGAGCATATGGCCAGTGATTGGCTAATATTTTTGTGCTAGTCTTACAAAACTGAGTTGGATGAGGGTGATGTTATTGTCTTCGCGACTGATGGCCTGTTTGACAATCTCTATGAGCAAGAAATAGTTTCAGCCATCCAGAAATCTTTACGAGAGGGTTTGAAACCTCAGGTATGTTGTTTTAGTATTTATCTTGACTAATATTGTTGCCGGCCCTTTGAAATCAGTTTTACTTCTTGTTATCTCAAACTGTAAAGGAAGCATAACTTTTATACTCCACTAATGAGGCTGAATATATTGAGGTCAGTAATAGCATCACGACTATCAGATTTAAATGTTTGAACTTATAGATTTGATGTGGGTTTTGTATTTATTATATAACACTTCCTTTTACGTATTTATTATATAACACTTCGTTTTACTTATGGTTGAAACTTTGATTAAAGTCCAGATAATTTAAACTATACACAAGACCTCTTGCTTTAGTATCATGTTGAGCTTAACACTCCAACCATTTAATTTAGAAGTTTAAACTTTGAAATTTAGAGTGGATTTTATATTGTATTGAAAGAGTTAAAACTTGATTGATCACTAATAGATTAAGGATTTATTTGGATGGTCTATTTTTTATCTATGTATTAACTATGTTTGATCCACATTTGTATTTTTATGTATATATTTGATTTTCGTCTAATCTGTAAGATTTATTTATGAATAAAAATATCCATTTTTTTATCTTTATTTGTTTTTGACAAATAACTTGATTGAAACAAATATAAAACAGATGTTAAACTGATGCTAAATTAACAAACCAAATGCACCCTAAGAAAACGGGTATGGCAAAACAGGAGTCTGCCTTATCATTTTGAGTTGTAAAGTGTTATATTTAGGTAGAGTGGAACTATAAAAATCAGCAATGCTTGGAGGAAAAAAAGAGGGGGTAGAAAAACTCAATTTTCAAGGTTACTTTGAAAAGTATTTTTGAAGTCAGGGTGGGCAAATAGGGGGGCCTGCCCCCTTCTCTGTCCACCACAGGAAGTGGTAATACAAACTGACACAATGCCGCAAGTTTTTTTGAGCTGTTGCTGTCTACCTAGAAAATTAAGTAGTTAAGTATATGTGCTTGCACATTCAGCATTGATAGTGATTTTTCAAATAAATTTCTTGCTCTTCTGTGGTTGTTTCTCTCTTCCCAGGACATTGCAAAAATCTTAGCCACCAGAGCACATGAGGTGGGAAGTTCGGCGTCAGCAAGAAGTCCTTTTGCAGATGCGGCCCATGCAGCCGGTTATGTCGGCTACATAGGTGGCAAGCCTGATAATGTTACGGTCATAGTATCATCGGTGGGGAGGAATTCTACCACCCCTCATTCGCATGATCATTCCCTCCATCTTGTATGATTTTCTTGGTAGTTTTCTCTTTGTAAAGTTTTTCCGAGTTAATAAGAGATTGTTTGGAGATCACGTTCGGACATGGCTAGGCTGGTAGGGGAAATACATTCAACCCTATTGGTGAAAGATCAATCCCTTCTGTTCAAGATAGGTTAACGTCTTTTCTTTATCACTCCTCGCTCTTTTACCTTAGCTCAATTAGGAGATTCAGGTTTGTTTCACTCTTCTTCCACTATTATTGCTGGTGAGCTGCAGCATGTTTAGTTTTAATTTTGTTTCGTTAGGAAATATTGCGAACCACCGCAAAATAATCGAAAACTTGGGATGTTGCAAATATTACCTAAATTCTTAGTAGTTTTCATGCCTAAGCATCCTAATAAATAGAAGTACAACTAGTTGAATTTTCGATTATTATCATTACTTGGTAGAACTTTTGATCCATGCACTTATATCGCATAAACAAATTTTTAAAAGCTCATTATTCCACCATAAAGTATCAATATATGAGAGTAAAATGGCTAAAAATAAAAATTAATGTTTCATAAGTCAAGTCAAAGGAGTAATGTGTAAACAGACTATTATTAACAATTATAACACCATTAATTAGTTAGGTGAGGTGAATCGACAAATAGCAATTGGTGCTAAAGTGATGTAAATAATTTAAATATTAACTAAACTAGTAGAGATAATGTTAAAAATGATATTTGAACTTTCGAAAAAGTTTAATAAGGCATTTGAAATTTAGTTTTGAATAATTTGGTATTTAAAACAAGTTTTTATGTATTTTTTTCTTGTCTGAAGCAAGTTTAATTAGGTAGGAAAAATATATACGAAAATTGGCTTGAAGTAGTAAATTGTTTAAAATTAAACTTGAGTACATAACTGAACTTTTTTCAAAAGTTTATATACTACTTTTTTCAAAACCAAACTTCGATTACTAAAAAGTTTAGGTACCATTTTTAATATAAAATTAAAAAAAAAAGGAAAAAGGAAGGAAGTAAAAAGCCACTAATTGACCAGGCGACCCATCACCATATCCGTGCTTCTAGCCCATCGCTCTCCCCACAATTTCCAATCACCACTATATGCATTCCTCGTGTTAACTTATGCTTCAACTAGCGTTTTCAGTGGATATTTATAGGGTAAAATTTGTGCCATGGATGTGTATTAGGGTTTCACGCACTATAATTTAAGGGGTTTTGATATTGGAGTTATGTCTCTTGTTCTCTTTCTCTCTCTTACAGCAAGTCGTATAGCATCTAATAATTTAACTAATATCTTAATCATAATATAAGATACCCTAAACCTTCACCTAAGTTAGAAATTGAATTTAGATAGATTAAATAAATTAAATGAATTATAGGAAATGATTAAACACCTTGACATGATTAGATTAGTAATTAATTAAGTTGAAATTTGAAATTTCAATTCCTAAACCTCCAAACATGTTGTTGAAATGTTTAGAGGATTCTTAGATCCTTAAACTTTAGCATAAATCTCAATTCCGTAGCCTTCATAAAAATTTGAGTCCATTTGCTTGTCTCAAAATATTGGTTCTTAAAACCGAACTCAAATTAAATATTATTTTGGTTTAAACTAAATTCCTAAATTAAGTTTTTATTTTAAGTTCTTAATTTCTAACCTAATGGTTTGAAATCATTTTCTAAATATTTCTAGAATCGAAGATATTGATTTGAAAGCTCTAAATCTAGTATCCTTATTCCATAATATTTCAATTCTATCCTTATCCCTTTTCTTTTTCTTATTCTTTCCTTGCTTTACTTTTTCCTTTTACCACTACCATCTCTCTCTCTCTCTCTCTCTCTCTTTTTCTTTCTCTCCTTTTCTCTCTTCAATCTCTCAAATTCTTCTCTATAAATCTCAAATTCAACAAGGAATAAAAGAGAAATCATGTAAAAAATAAGATAGGAAAAGAGGAACTCAAAGTTAGAAGTAGCCCCATAAGAAGAAGAAGAAGAATAATAAGAGATAAGTTTTGCTTCTCTTTGTTTCAATT
This sequence comes from Combretum micranthum, assembly GCA_024138025.1. NCBI lineage: Eukaryota > Viridiplantae > Streptophyta > Magnoliopsida > Myrtales > Combretaceae > Combretum > Combretum micranthum. The sequence continues at coordinate 1,193,121 of JAMXBD010000001.1, forward strand.
GTTATTTACTTTGTTTTAGTTGTTCTATATGTTTGTATGTGTTGATTTATTGATGGATGCATGTGGAGTTGTTGAGGAAGATGATGAATAGTAGTGTGGGGTTTGATGAATTTGTTGGATGTGTTTGATGAGGAGAAATTTGATTTGAAGTATTGGAGGTGGTGTTTATGTGTTGTATGTTGTTTGAATGGTGATAAATTTGATGTAGGATGTGAAAAAAATGGATGAAATGGAGTTTGAAAATAGGAAAAGTTCGTAACCTCATGTAAGCTAAGTTGTAGGGGCTTACAAAGGGCCATATAGGCCTCTAGTTGTGATATTTTTGTGTTGTACAGGCGTACAAAGGGCCTTACAAGCCTTTGGTGGTAACATTTTTGACTTATACGGGCGTGCAACGTTCCTTATAGGCCTCTAGTTGGTATGTTTTTGGGTTGTACGACCCTACACAGGCCCTTATTGGCCTCGGGTCCCTGATTCTTTAATGCGATGCTATTTTGTAATTTGATCATAACTTTTTCATCTGAATTCAGATTGAGGTTATTCAAATTGCTTTAAAAAGCTTAAAAAGAAATATACAACTTTCATGTTTTATGTTTTTGCAAATTCAAAACGTATCAAGGCTGAAATTTTGATTCTTTCCATCTACTACGTTTTTCAAATAAAGTTAAAAACTTGTTTTACTAGTTAAATGTGTGTAGTTAAGTATAATATGAATCTTTTAGGACTAAAATGAAATAGATAAATGATATTGTCTTGTTGCATTTGCTGAATGATATAATTAAGCATGAGTTTAGTAAATTTATAAATTTAATAAATAATTTGATTTCACATAGAGTTGGATATAAAATGAACTTAATTAATAATGATCTAAGTTCAACTTAGCTTAATGAACTTGAATGAACTAAAATGAATTAGATTGATTAAGTTTAATCAATGTAGCCAACATTAACCTAAACTAGACTTAAGTTAATATGAATCTTAGTTATAAAATGAATTAGTTAATAATCTTAGTCTAACTTAAGTAAATGGGCTTGAATAAGTTAAAATGGATTAGATTGATTAAGTTTGATTAACTTAGCTTAGTAATTGGATTAAATGATTAAACCCAATCAATTTGGTTAAGATTAAGTTAAAGTGGACTTAATAGTTATTAATTGGCTTCGGTTAATGAGTTAGATCAAGCCAAAATGGGTTAATAACTAATAATTGGATTAGATTAATATGTTAAGATAAACCTTAGTCTAATATGGGGAATATGTTGTTTCAAATGGTTGTTTGCTTAGAAAATAAATGGTTGTGGAATATGAACGTTTTGTTGATGTTTTTCTAACAAAATACTATAATCAAAGAGAAAAGAAATACTTTGACAGAGAAAGAAGAATTATCCGTATTTTGGAGGAGTGATTTTCACAGCCATAGCAAGGTTCCTATTTAGTGTTTGATCAAATAGGATTTTAATAAAAGTTTGAGATAAGCGAATTTTTGATTAGATTTCTTATAGAGTTTAAATTGTTAAACAAATGTTTGAGTCTGGCTTCTGAATCTTTTGGATTATCTTCTGAGAGGGCATCTAAGCCTATGTTTGGATTTCAAATATAAGGTACGCAGTAATTTGCATAGTGATTGTTAGGATAGGCATCCTAAAACAAATTAAAACTTAAACTTAGCTTAATAATTGATAAGTGTTGCTTGTGCTTGTGTCGTTGAATCCAGTCCGAAGAGCGGCAACCTTCTCTGAGCAGACGCAGTAGTTTAGGCACTTAGGTTACCCTCTACCATGATGATGGTATGCCATGGTAATTCGTATGTGGCTCGGTAGGTAGCTAATGGAGTATATAGTATTGGTGTAACGTTTGTTTAAGCTTAGGATGATATAACATGGTTTAGTTCACGTTTATAAGACTAATTAAACTAGACAATGTTATTAGCTAAGACTAAGTAAAGAGTGTATAACGGCTATAAACCCTAGAGGACACTACTTTTCTTTATCGATTATATTATCTAGGAGATATAGGTATTCTGATTGCTTATGTCAACCTCCTGAGCATCGTGTGGTTACGCAGAACCCCTCGGATTTCATTATGTGCCATTCTATGTGTATCAGTGTTACCGTGTATTGAGCTTCGACTCATTATTGTTGTTGTTCTTTATCCAAGTATTGGTGATTGATGATGATGGTGTTGTTGTTGTTGATGATGATGATGATGCATAACTTGAGTTTCAGGTGATCCTAGAGATTTGAGAGGAGAAGTGAAATGAGTTTTCGGACCGTGGATTTTATTTGTATTTGTTTTGTTCTTGTTCAAAGGACTGGATTTATTTTTTTTTTTTAAGTTGTATCATTCTTTTAAAGGGCCTGATGATGACAAAAATATTTGTAATTTTTGATCTACTCATAAGAGTAGATTATAGAATGTTTTTGTAAAATTTTGTTTATTAGAAATTTGGTTTGCTCTAGTAGGAGTAAAACCTTTTATCATGTTTTTATAAAAGTTTGGTTTTCTGAACTAAATCCTGTTGTTTTAGAAATCTAAACAAACGATTTCTATAATTAAAAGTAGATAGCAATGTTCAACATAAACATATCATTCTAGGAAGTCTAAGTATATAATACTTGAGTATTATACGTGGCAGTAATGACTTAATTAAATTTAGGTCGTTACATAATAAAAGTTAGCACCATGTGACGCTTAATGGTTTATGTTATAAAGTTATTGATGATTCATGCAAATCAGTATAAATATTACTATTTGAAATAAATTTACCATGTTTTTAGTGTAATTTACTCCATATAATTACTTGTGTGTACAATACAAGACATCTACGAATTCCTAGCTACCCACCACCACCAACATCGCTAATCTAACCATTTACATTCACCAGTCTCTATTATCCAATCATTGCTATCACCATGGTTCATACCTTTAAAATTCAACCAATGACCTTGTGGGCTAGTTTCGTTTCCACTGTTAAGTTCTAGTTTTAGTTCTTTTGAAATTGAGAATCATGATATTTTTTTTTAGGGTAATTTACATATACCTCACCTAAAAAGCAAAAATCAAGAATTACCTCCTTAAAAAACCATGTGTCCTACTTTCCATATGAGTTTTTTCTTTTTCTTTTTTTTTTTTGGTAATTTGCTTTCCATATGAGTTGTTTGATTACATGTCGGTTCTATCTTTTGTGTACAATAAAATATAAAAAATAAATGCCACCTCTTTTTTCCCCCCTAAAGTGGCAATATGACCCATTTAAAACAGATATAGCCACATTATTATTATTATTATTATAATGCCCATTCCAACATTTCCATTAATAAACGCATATTCATTTTTTGCATTGTCCATCAAAAATGGATTATTATACATTATATATATTTGAAACGTTACTTTGAATAAATGTATTCACTCAAGAATGTCATATGTTTTCCTAGTGGTTTGCTCCTTTTTCTTTTGTATATTGATTTTATTAAATATGTTTAGCTTTGATCTTTGTTTTTAAATCTGACATGATGAAACATTGCTTGTATAATCAAAACTAATTGAAGGGTTGAATGCTGGTGGAAAGTTACATTAATTATGTATTTTTTATGGAAAATATAATAAAAAATTCAATGTGGTTAGATATGGCTTTGTTTTTTATTATACACATAAGACGAAAGTAATACATAATCAACGGTTTCATATAAAAAGTTGTTTCATATAAAAAATGGGACTCATAGATTATGTAGGAGGTAATTGTGGACTTTTTAAAAAAACTAGAATATGTTTAATTTTAAAAGTTTTGAGGAGAAGTACGTGTGATTTACCTATTTTATAAAAGAAAAGAACAAATATAAATCAAATAATATTACTTTATTTAATTAAAACAAACTTTAAATCAAGACTGTAAAGAAGTCTAGATTACTCACGATCTACTCAAGTTCAACTCGGTGATTACTCAAATTCGACTTTATTACAGTTAAGTCGAGCTGGAGTTCAAGCTACTTGAGTAGCTATTGAGCTGAGTTCAAGTTTTAAATTACTCAATTCGAACTCGCAAGTTTAATCAAGCTTTTTATAATTTTTTTATAAAAATTTATAAAATATCTGTTTTTTAAGGTTTTAAAGCTTATTTTCGTACCTTTTTTTTACCCCCTTCATATCCAATTGTCCATTTATTATATTTAAGACCAAATCAATTAAAAACTCAATTATATTCTCAAATCCTAATTTATTTTTTTTAATCTAATTAATTTTTATAGGAATAATTAAGCTTAATCAAGTTGAACTTGATTTTATCAAGTATTAATTTGAGTCAAGTTCAAGCTTAAAAATTAAAGCTCAATCAAGTTTGAGTCAAGTTTCGAGTTTCGAGTTTTACATTTGACTCGGGTTCGAGTTTGATATTGTATCTTCTCAACTCGACTCATTTATAACGCTTTAAACTTGAAATAAAATTGTGCCATAGAATAAATGTCTTTATTTATTTATTGAAAGAATTTTTAGAGCTAATGTATTTATTTATACACAAGTGCACCACTTTTAATTGTAATTTTAGTAATGTGAGACTATAAAATAGGTAAGATATAATCCTCAAAGACAAAAACAAGTCTCAATATTATTAGAAAGAAGAGTTCACTTTACTTTGAATTTTATGTAAACGCAACAATATGATCTCTTTCACTTAACATGAAATAGTTAGTTATTCTCTTCTCATTCTATAAAAAACTGCTATTACAATTTTCACTTGAGGGCTTCTGTTGTGATATTCACTTAAAAAAAAATCATAATTCATAATGAATTATATTATCTAAAATGATGAATAACAATTTATCATTCAATGAATAGCAATTCATATTAATAAATTATCATTTAATGGTTTATTTTTTAACTTTATCATAATAAATATCCCTTCATAAAAATATCAGTTATAAAATTATCTTTTCTCTGTAATAACTATATTGAAAATATTAGTTATATAATCATTTTACTATATAATAAATGTAAGGGGTATTATAGATATTTTACTTATTTTTTCAACAATTATTATTTTTTATTTTTTAAACCAAGTAAACATTATGATAATTTTTGTTAAATTATAATAGTTATTATAATCATGTTACATTCCTATCGAATTAAAATTCAGTTTCTCTTGCTTCTTTTTTACCAAACCCCCCCTACTTCATCAACAAGCCAAATGTTTTCAAGTATAATTTTTTTTTATTTATATTGTTAATAAAAATATATTAAATATTTTCAAATAAAAAATATATATTCTTCGGTAGTGGGTTGGATCACTTCCCAATTCAGATCCAACCCACGGTGACGTATGCCTTGCCGTCGATTTACCTTCTCTCTTCGAATTAAACGCCCATTTTGAAATCATATAAACAAAACACCTAAATTGCCAGATCATAAACAGTAAAATTTACGAAATAAAACCATAACAGGCAAAGTATTCCATATAAATTTCCCGTGGCAAAATAGCAACATCCTTAATCACAATACTAAACAAGGACTTCTAAGCCTAGGGAGGATGTCTTATTATTCCAAGGACTAAATTATGATGTTTAATAATGGGTTTATTTTGGCTTTTGGGATGAAGGAGTGAAGTTTGCTAGTGGGTCCCTAGTTATGGGCATTACATTATGGTTGTACTAGTCGAATTCGGTTGTGGGTGTAGTCGTGAGGGCATCCATTAAAATTTTTCGTTTAGGTAATCGGTTTAGTATCATTTTGATATCATTTTTTAGTTAAACTGTTGCTGAACTAAAACATATATTAATACCGATGAAAAACTAATAATTTTACATATAAATTAACCATATTGAACTGATTTCAATTTCATATAAATATGTTATCGATACAAATAAAAATCTGATAATCCAAACAAACTAAAATGTCGAATGGTTCTGGATGTATTATTATCTTCTACTTTTTCTTTCCCTTTTTTTTTTCCCACCCCTCCTTTTCTTACTAAGCTCTTCCTTAAGCTTCCTCTGAATTTTGATGAATCACCTCCAAGAAAGGCACTTTGAACTCCACCTAACTTAAAATTGATGGACAACCATCTTTCCATGTCCATTTATAAAACTTTGAATCTTATTTTACACGTATTGTTGATTCTTTATATATTTTTGGTAAAAGTTCTAGCATATATTGTCACCTTGGAATATATGCCTTTCGTACTATAGAGGAGTTTAATAGAATTCTTTAGAAACAGAAATTCCAACTCTAAAATTTAGTTTCTTTTTATTTTAATAATGATAATAGGTTTTTGTTAAAAAAAATTATGAATTATCACGGATATGATGAGTACAAGTAAAATATAAGACCCCGTATTCTACCTATTTAGTGCATGTAACCCTCATGGTTGAAAAAATAAAATAAAATAAAAACCTTAGAGAATTTAATATTTATTGCATGTAAAGATATTTAATATATTAACTTTGCCGAGCAAACCATCTCTATCTGTGTTGTGTTTATACATCACGTCATTATACAAAAATTTCTTTTTTTTTTATTTATTTTGAAAGAACTGGCAATTAATTATAACTTTTTTCCAACAATTTTTGTAAGTACAATATTATTATCACTTTAATAATAATGATGATAATGATAATAATAAAAGCCACATAAAACAATTTTCAATTTTCAATTTATTGTTATTGATAAATTAAAAAATATAAAAGGAAAAAAAAAATTGTTGCTTGCCTTTGCCATGCAACATGGAAACTGTGGTTTAACAATATGTCAGAAATCGAAAGTAAAAAACACCTTAGGGATGGGGTGTCAAGTGAGCATGAGGTTAAGCAACCCAAAAAATGATATTAAAAAGGCATCAACATAGGTTTTGCCTTTATTTATTATAAATATTTATTTTAGGAATAATTGTAAAATATCCTCTTTAACTTTTATGTAGGTGCTGATTCAGTTTAAGTGTACTTTTTAATTCTCTAAACTTTTAATATTTGACATAATTAAGGATAATTAATATTTTAAATATTGATTTTAAAAATTTATGAAAAATTCATAAATAAAAGTTTAGGGGATATATCCACGTAATTGAAAGTTTGAGGATAATTTGCAATTCCTTTCATTTTGTTTTAATAAAAAAAGTTAACTATTTTTAACTGGGTTAATTTTTAAAAGTTTAGGAATACTAAAATGTTGATAATAAATGTAAACTGAAAATAAAAGTTTTAGAATGTTTGTTTTATTAGGAGTCACTTCACATATAGAAAATAGCTTTTCTATCTCTCTCTCTCTCTTTTTATATATTAATGAAAGTTTGTAATTTACACGACCATTTTGGCTAACAAATTGAAATACTGACAGCCGGCTCATCGAGTTTGATTGGATTATTAGATTTTTATATTATCGTAGATTTGCATTTATAATCTATCCGTCGTATTAGTATTATGTATGTATTATAACTGTTTGATCTGTTTATGAAAAAAACTATCAATATTTTATTAGTATATGTTTTTTAACAAATATTTATTTAAAAATAATAAAAATATACGGCTGAAATCATCAAAATACCACGAAACAAACTGACGATTCTCCACTACCAAAAGAATTATCAACATCTTGGCACTGAGTAAGCATTAGTCTTTTCTTGGGCAGCATTGAGTAAGCATTAATTAGGTCAACATCAAACATTAGTATAGTAATTAAATTTATAAGCACCCCACAAGATTAGGGGTTTGGACTTTAGTGGCTGTTGGAAAGCTAATTTCTGGGATGGTTATATTAATCCACGGCACAGCTATCCCAGACATCTCATCAGGGGAACAAATCATTTTTCATATTCACATACATTTTTCACAGTAGGAAATTTCTGGTTTATTGATCCGAGCAAGGAAAAAAATCATATAAATACCAATTAAACTAAACTAATTATATAAATATTCTCATGTTATCGCATGGTTAAGATATAATATTTAAGATTTAAGAGTGTTACACTTATAAATATAAATTATAATATGTGTATCATACTTATGTCACATTTAGTGCTCCAAAATCATTTAGAATGGAATAGCTTTGAATAAGAAGAATGAAATTGAATAGAATGGGTAGTGGAATGATCCATTGCTTTGATTAGATAAGTCCGTGGAATGGAATGAAATAAACATGTTATATCACGACCCGAATAGGATCAAGATGTGTTCAATTTTGCCACGTACAAACACTAAAGCGCTATATGCTAAGATCATCTTAAACTATTTGTTTAGCATGATCATTTGTTGATCTATTTTAGATTTTGAAATTGTTTAATTAGGTTTTGAAAACATTTGATTAAGCAGCGGAAAAATAACAAAGTATCAAAGGTATGTGAAATCAATACAAGATATTTCATAAAAGTTTTACAACCACAAGCATAAACCAAGCCCTGTAAAGAGAATACAAGTTTAAAAAGATAACTACTACTTTTATTTGAGAAGAACACATCATCCCACATTCTTCGCCACTCCACTCATCGATAATCTTGTATCGATCCATCCCATACCTAAGACATGCATAAGCATTGAAGTTGAAATCACTTACACCTGAAAAAGAATGAATGAGCCGAAACTCATTACACAACAACACAACCACAAACGATATAGCAAATGCACATAGACTACATTTAATACAACAACCAACAGTTTAAGGTTATCGTTTAAGACAATTTAAATCACACGAGAGCACTTACATTTTGAACAACAAGCCATGGGATTTTGGGAATCTTGAGTAGCAACAATTGCTTAGAGAGTTAATATAGGTAGCCCTAATACCCGTATCTCCTATAGGAAAATCTAGTAATAACTTCGCCTAAGGTTTACAGCCGTTATGCATCTCTATTTATCTTAGTCCATACTACAATTCGGCTCAACCGATCCTATAAATGTGAGCTACATTGCATTACTTCTCTCTAAGCCTAAGTAGATGTTATCCTGATACTATTTGCCCTATCAGCTATCCATTGAGCCACTGATAGTGGCTTAAGTGTTGACACTGCCTAACAAGGTTGTCGTTCCTCGGACTAGATTAAATGACGAAAGCATACTTAAATAATTAATTAGGCCATCTTTAAATATTAATTCATTTTAGGATTTCTGCCTTAGCAAGCAACACACAAGTCACTGCATACCTAATATTGAAACAGTAGACACTAAAGGATCATAAGTAAGATAATATGTTGATCGAAAATCTGTCAAGAAAGGTTATTTTGTATAAGTATTGAATATACAAACTAAGGATTAAAGTCATATTGATCAGTCAATTTAATGAAAGATCTAATGTCACATGAGGCCTTTGGTTTATAATTGATTTGAATCCATTTAGAGCAACTGCGCTTAAGTGATTTGTACCAAGCCTATTGAATTCATAAATTTAATTTATTATTTAGATTATTGGGTATTTAAGGATCCTAGGTTAGGCCTAATAAGAAATTCTCTAAGTGTTTTATTTTTTAGAGTAATAGTTTTTAGGGTTTAGGAATTAACCCATTGAGAAATATAGATATTAAATTAGATGGAATCAATCTTTATTTTGAATTTAGATTTAATTAGAGTAATATTGGTTATTAGACCTAAGAATTATGTTCAAGCCCAATTGGAATTAAATTTTAACCCTAATCAAGCTATTGAACTTGTTAATTTCTATTTAGGGCCATTAAGGTTATTTTAAGGCTTTTTGGGCTCACGAAAAGAATTTGAGCCCAGTTAAATATTTTAATACCTGTATTTGATAATGAACTTAAATATTTTAGAAATAAGCCCAATTACAATAGATAATAGTATTAGGCCCATATTATGGAATTTAAGCCCATAAAGTGTAAAATTAAGTGTTGTCTATATTTTGAAGGTTTAGGTCCTACATGGTTATAGGATTAAATTTAAGCCTATTTAGAGTAAATAGGCGTAATTAGCTAGAAATTATGTTATTGGGCCTATGGATGTGTTTCTAGACCAATTATATCTAATTAAGCCCATTTGTAATTATTTAACCAAATTGAATCCTATTTTAATATTTAAGCTCATAAACAATTATTTAATCCCAAAATTTATAAGAGTCTATTTATTTACCAAGTATCCCAATTAAGTCCCTTTATATGGCTAAATGCTTAGTTTAATTCGATTTGACACGTTTAGCTATTTGAGTTCATTTAGTTTAATTGGGCCCTAGATTATCAACTAAGTTCCTTTAACATGTCAAGGCTCACAATAAAATCATTTTATTTGATTTAGGCCCATAATATGTCTAATTATTCAATTTTATAATTCAAGGCTCTATTATACCTAAAATAGCCTATTTAACCAATTAACTTATTTTTATCCAATTTTAAATTGAAAGAAGATTTAATAATTTAGAAAAATACCTAAGTTAACTAATTATAACTAATTATACATTAATCAATCTGATTTAACATTAAACCAATTATTTAAGTTGAAATATGCAAATTTTCATTGTCAAACAAATTCAATTTTTTTTTAAAATAGTATATAAATCTCAAAAATTAAAAAATTTCTAGTTTGAAGGTAGACATATTAAAACATTATTTCGCAAAGTTTCATTTAGAAATAAGTTAATTTGATAATTTATTTAAATTTAACAACTCAGCTCACTATATACTATTAGCTAAAATTAAAATAATTTTCAAAAATAGCAAATAACTTTCAAAAATTTCCAGTTTGAATATATATACAAGAAAATATCATTCCTATAAATTTTGATAAAAAATAAATTCGTTTAATATTTTATTTACATTTAAAATCTCATATTACAACAAATTGTTATGCAAAAATAAATCAAAATTTAAAAAATATTTAATGACCTTGAAAAAATCTTAAAACTTTTCAGTTGCCACCATTTAATCTATCATTCATAAAAATTTCATGAAAAAATAAGTTCATTTGATATTTTTATTTATTCTCTTATTTATCATGAATATTAGGCCTTTATAAAAATAGTAAACCAAGTTGAAAAATTGTTAAACTTTCCAGTTTACATCCTAATATTATAAACTATCATTTCTCCGAAATTTACTCAAAAATAAATTCGTTTTGTACATTAACTAATATCACAAAACTTATATTCCTAAGTGATTAATTTTTGTGCAGCATAAACAATAACGTATTTATTCTAGTTCATCATGAAAAGTGATTTGACAATTCTCATAAAAAAATAATATATATCATATCATTCCATATTAATCACATTTATATCATAAACCTAATAAATTATACGAAAACAATGCCAAAATCAACATATTTTAATTGCATCATTTAACACATGATATTTTACTTAAATCATACAATATATATTCTGCATTTTTTTTATTATAACCTATTATTTACTAACATATTTCGCTAATCACACTAATTAATTAAACTACTTACTTATAGTCACAAAACAATACAAAATCCTTCACTACCTTGCTCTTAAGAAATTTGATAAATGTGCTTTTGCCTCTATTCTCAAATCCTCTTGATAAACACCTACATTCCAAAAAGAAAATAGAGATTAGTAAAGTTTTTAAATGGCTAAAAGTATAGGTAAACCATAGAAGGTTTTATACCTAATAGGATTTTGATAGAAAAATGGGTGTTGATGTTTTGGGTTTTTTTTTTTTTTTTTTGGGAGAAAAATGGAGTGACGTTTTCTGGTAGTTTTGGAGGCTAAAGAAATTGACTATTTAGGGTTTCTTTTAGAGTTTTTGGAAAAAAGAAAAGTGTGGCAATGAGTAGTACAAAAGGTGGCTCCCTTAGGAAAATTTCAAGACCATTTAAAGGAGTTAAAAAGGGTAAATATATTGAGAAAATTTTGTTGAAAAATTAGATGGATATAAATAAAGATGTATTAGGCTTTAGAAGATTTTTAGGTTGATTTAAAGCTAAGATGGTTAATCGATTGAGTTGACAATTTGATTAGGGTAAGATATAATTAGAGTTTAAATGAGCTTAGAAAAATAGCTAGATTAATTTAGGAATTTAATTTAGCAAATTTAAAGATGGTGAAATAAATTTAGCTAATTAGGTGATTGAAATATATATTTGGTCATAAGTAAGGTGTTGAGAAATTTAGATATCGAATTTTAAGAAATTTGTCAAAATTGGGAAAAATGGAAAAACAAATTGGGAAATTGTAATTTAGGTTAATGACTAAATTGATAGTTGGTTTAATTTATTTAGTAGGATAAAATAGAAAATTAATGTGGTTTAATCTTTATTCTCATTTAAAATCAATTAATAGCTTGAATTACATAATTCACCTAATTATACTATATAACTTACTTAATTTAACTTAGTTAAATTATCTAGCTCAAATTTCTAGTTTAGGTTCTAATTTGGCTTAAAATTTTTCATATTTTTACACTATTTAACTTGCACTTTCTTAATAATGGAATTTGAGAATTTCATTTTATTTATTAACTTTAGTTATAAATGTGAATAATTACCACGTTAGAGGATAAAAAAGATAATTACAGTGATGATAATTGATGAGGGCGGTATTGAATTTCAATTCCGTCTTATAAAAGGCAAAATGAATTTTCCTCAAAGCCAAAATAAAGCTTGGAATCCCGCTTCAGCCACCAAATGTGACATTATAACATGTGATACCCATATGTATCGTATGTAATTGATACACTTGAAAGATTATTTGTCCACCTTATTATATTATACTTGTGATATGTATTATATTTATAAACTAGTGTATATCATTTTTAAGATACGGTATAGCATTGACATTTTAGTAATTTTCTTACGATATATATTTTGGTAATTATTTTTTTAAATAATGGTAAATACAAATTCTAATTCAATTTTTCAAATAAAATAATACATACAAATGAAATGTCAGATATTATGAAGCTGTAAATAAGTAATATGAATTTCGATCTTTTTGAATAGGATAAGTTGATTCGATATTTTCCTTTTTAGTAATTAAACGGTAGTAGGTAAAAGATAAATAAACTCAAATTATTAAGTTCACATACACCATATGGCACAAAAAGTGACTGCAAATTCAATGTAGCGAATGGCTTGTGTCCTGTTTAATGAATTGGCCAGTTGTATTTCCTTGGAACTTGAATTTTAAAAAAATCAATGAGATCACACTTGGTCCACGTTTGAACATAGTAATATTAATAGGTAAAATCGAGATTGAATATGATATTAAATTGTATTTAAATTGGTTCATTTCAAAAGAGAAGTAAATTAGATTGGATCAACTTGGTTTGATAGGAGTAAAAATAAAATTCTAGGATAATTATAATTATTGAAAAAAATTTAATAAAATAAGAGACATATGCAAAAATAGCATGTTTCTAGTAAGAGACGTGTAAAAGCTCTTATATTATCGTTATGAGTTGTATTTAAATACACAGGACCACAAAATTTGCATTTTTAAAATACAATTTTAATGGTTTGTTTCATTAAATAATTTCTCACCGGTCTTGTTCTAGTAATTTCTTTTCTCGCAAAAGTCGGTTCACTCTAGTAACAACTTCTGCTTTTTCGCTTGTTAAAACCGTCCTTCAAAAAAGAAAAAAAAAAAAGTTTTAAAATTATTGACACGTTACTTTCTTAAAGACTTCGTCGAGACGCAAATTATCGAGATAAAGATACCACAGGTGCATCAACTATCTGATTTAGGAAAATTAGCATTCGGATTTTCAAACATCATACTTTTAATATTTCTATTTTTATATTTTTGATAATATTGATGTCTCTAAAGACATAAAAAATATAAAATTTAAAAATTTAAATATTAATTTACTTAAATTATAAAATTAAGACACCTAAAATGTCTTTATTCCATATTCTCATAGCTCCATCTAGGTATTTTTAAATTTAAGAAATGTTAAAATCATAATAGAGAAGAAAAAGATATTATGTTTTTTCAGAAGTTTTCATAAATCATAAATTTTTTTTAAATAGAGATTATCTATTGTTACTTGAAAAAAAAAAGTTAGAAATATTTTCTAGAAATTTAGATTTTTAAAATAAAAAACTGTTTTTTGTTTTTTGTTAAAACTATGCATTAATTTTTTTTTTTGCAATATTTTATTAATATTTTTGTGGAAAAAAGTGAATTGTAAATCCAGATGCATTCGCATGACACGTATAGAGATGCTCCGAGCAGCGCACCTCCCACATGTCCCCAAACAGACCCTCCCCATCCTCTCTCCAAATAAAGCAAAAACGTCTTTTCAGTTTCACTCTCTCTCTCTCCATCCATTTCAAAGCTCCCATCTTTAAAACCCTCCAAAAAGCAATACACTCCTCTCCTCTCCTCCCAACACAAAAAGAGTAAAAGAAGAAAAAAACCCCTGAAAATGTCACCCCTAAACAAACCCTTCATCTTCCTCTTCCTTTTCCCCTTCATCTGGAACGTTGTTGATTCAGCAACCCATGGACATGCACACGCACACGCCCCATCACCTTCTTCAGTGGACTGTTCATCCCTAATCCTAAACATGGCGGATTGTCTTAACTTCGTGACCATCGGAAGTACCGTCACCCAACCACAAGGGAAATGCTGTTCTGGTTTTAAGACCGTTCTCCAAACCGATGCGCAGTGTATCTGTCAGGCGTTTAAGAACAGTGGTGGGTTGGGTGTTCCATTGAATGTGACGAAAGCTATGGAGCTTCCTGGTGCATGCAAGCTTTCTGCTCCTTCCATCGCCAGTTGTGGACGTGAGTTTAAACTTTTCTTTCCTTTTTTTTTTAGAATTTTTTTTAAGGAAAATGTTAACTAGTGACCCGAAACTGTACCGAGACCGAGGGTGTAGACCCGCGGTCTCTCCAAAACTTTAAAATTTTGATCATCCTATGAACTCTTCGCCCTCCTTTGGCCAGACACTCCCTGACCACTTCTCAAGCATCTTTTTCTTTTTTCTTTTTTCGTGCTTTAAGTGCATTTTCATTATTTAAAAAAAAATACAAGCGATATTGGGAAAAAAAAAGTTATAATTTTGACATTTTTTAGTTGGTAATATGACTAACCTTTTTATTTTAATTACATAATAAGAGCCTTCTGTAAATGGATTTTGTTTTCATGATTTTATTTTATCTTATATTGTAAAATTAATATTAAAAAACGTAAAAAGTTTGAAGACGAGAGTAGTATAGAATTAATTTTTATTTGTGTTTTTTTTTTCCTCCGTCTTCTGGCTTATTGGTAAATGGTGATTGGTCTTGTTTCCTTTTCCTTTCTTTTTTTTAATTTTTTTTAATTCTTTGAAAATGATTGATTGTACTTTCCTTTTTCCTTTTTCTTTTGAAATAGTTTGAGATACTTTGAAAAAAAAAGTAATTTTTTTTTTTTATCTTTCTTTCAGAAGTATTCTTTTTCCATTTTAATAAAATTACTCTAACTATGAATGTATTTGATGTATATAAGCTTTTAGGGACAAAATTAAAATATATAGTGTTTTTGATGTAATTTATTGCACTTAAGAAGTGCAATAGAGAATGAACACGATTGGTATAGGTGATGTAAATAGTACATACGCTCATATTATTTCAAAGTTTTAGGTAGTGTTTAATCGCAAGAATTAAATAAAATAGAAGAATCTAATGCTGTGTTTGGATCGGAGGAAATCGTATGAAAGTGAATGAAATGGGGTGAAGTTGTGTGTTTGGCTATTTTAATTGGAGATGAAACTGTATGAAATCACGGAAAAATCTGGGGAGCTAGCCTTTCCTTTTCCTTTCATTGTGGCACGAAATCAGGAGAAATGAAGAGTAGTTGATTTTACTTCTCTTCTCTTCACTTTATTTCTTGTTGTTTCCAGCAGAAGCTAGTTTTCCAAACACAGTGTAAAGTTACACTCATCCTTTTTTCCGTCTTAAACAAATTTTTTTAATGATTTTGTTTTTTCCTTTGGAATTTGCAGTATCTATCAGTCCTTCTGGAGCTCCAGGTGCGTCTTTCCTTCTGATTTTTAATTTTTCCGGTCACCATTTAAGTTTTTTATTTTGTTTTGAAATAAGTAGCATTAATTATCAAAACCTATAATTTAATCATCCATTTATTATATAGTAACTGCTAAATTATAAATTGCAATTTAATTACTTGTAAACTCTGGAAAGTCAAAAGTTAGAGGATTAAATATACTTGCATAATATATAACTTGGAAAGTCATTTATCTTGGTTTGTATTTATATTTATGTGGTTAGAATTAGATGAGTGATGAAATATGTTTTTCGGGTAATTTTACCAATAGAAAATAAAAAGTGGAAATTATCTAGGAAATAAATTTACATTTATAATACTTCTTTTTTTTTTTTTTTTTGTCTATGATTTCTTAATGAAACGTTTTCTTATACTGTGTGCTTTTTGTGCTTTATTGGTACCTAAGTAAAGGACACAGTTTCTGTTAAGCATTGGAGTATAAAAAGGAGAATAGAAAGTAATACAAAGTGGGACCTTGATAAATCCCTAATACGAAATATTCGAATTTTCTTTGATCACATATTACACATATGCCCTCAGTTGAAAATGAGATCCATATATGGTGATATGTAATTTTAGGAAACATGTATGGAAACATGGATAGAAAATGCAGCATGTTTGATGTTTGGTGGGTGGAATTGACATTTTATTTAACCTTTAATCCTATTCAAATATCTATTTATTATGTTAGAAAATTTTATGTGCTTAAAGCAGGCACTGGCCGATTATGATTATTGAACGGTTTAGATCTATTTCAATTGCGATGGAATCCTTAATATTCTTTCTACTTTGATAATTTAATGGTAACATTATGGGCAAGACAGTTTATTACAGGAAAGTAGAAATTCCCTATCATGTTTTGTTGTTCCTCCTCATGTTCATAAAGAATTGCAATTATATAAAACAAAGAATAGCAATTTTTATTTATGAGGTGAGTAATATTTATTCTACACTCTGTATTGGTTGTTAGAATTAGTACTTCTATCATTTGTTTGGATTTATTTATTTATTTATATTTTTATTTTAAATCTGTCTATCAACTAGTCAAAGAAATAGGGATTATAGCTTTTGTTTTTCGCCAATCCTTTTTTTATTACTATGGAATTCTATTTCACTAAACATATGTTAGTGCGTTAGGGATAAATAGGACATGATGACAAGCATAAACTAATAAAAAAAAGTTGTAATTGATGTTCTAGGTGCAGTTCTTATAAATGCTTTGACTGTTGTTTAAGGATCCAAGTCACAATATTAAATTAGTCAAATTCTATACAACCGTCCACGTTATGTTACATCGAGTCTTGTGCTTTGCCCAAACTTAGGAGTTGCTTTCTTGTTTGCATGTGATTCTTGTCTTATTTTGCATGACTCTATTATAACAATCTTAGAACCTTATTCTCTAGAAAAATAATTAGATTGTCCTGAAACTATATGTGAAAACACACTTGTCCAATGAAACCGACATTGTCCATATTATTTGAGGTAGAAGTGTGTTTTGGTGCTACGAAAGCAGAGCAAGTTTGGTCGAGATTAGATGGTACTACAGTGTTAAGCTTGAACTCGGCTTGGAATTTTAGACTTAAATTTAATCTAGTTTAGAATTTTATGGTTGAGCTCAACTAAACTTGTGAGCAAGTTTAGTCGAGATTAGATATTACTAGTTACTACAGTTTTGCGCTTGATCTCGGCTTGGAATTTTAAACTTAAATTTAATCTAGTTTAGAATTTTATGGTTGAGCTTGACTTGAGCTGGTTTTTAGAGTTTGATTCGATTCAGTTGGATATCATTAAGCTCGTCTAAGGTTGTTTTTCCTTTAAAAAGAAATGAAAAACTATTAATGGGTGTATCATGCACTAATATGCATATAAAAGCAAGGTATGATGCTGCAATTTGTTTTTGTGCTACTATAGTCACCTTGTATAGTTTAATGAAGTCTATTTTTGGTTCAACATTTTAAATGAATCTCCGTGCAGCTCCTGGATCTTCAATTGCTGCTCCGCCTACTGTTGCTCCTGGATCCGCCGAGCAAGCACCTGCTCCTGCACCGGAAAAGGCGGGATCGTCTGTTCTGACGGTATCCATAGGATTTGTCGCTACAGCTACTGTCGTTGCGCTTTGTGTTGGCTCCATCTTGTTTTAGATGGGACAGGTATATATGGCATTTTGGTTAGTGGGATGTTATGATTTGGTCTTGGGATTGTTGATTGTGAGGTAAGTTAGGTCATTAACTGAGGTATTTGAGTGAGTATATGTAAGTATTAGAGATTTGAGATGAAACTCGTGGACTCCTTGAGATCTTTTTCTAAGATCTTTCTATATATATATATTATTTGTATTAGCATATTTTGCAATCCTATTTTCCTTTTATTTGCTTCAATGGGTACACGTGTTATCTATTAGACTATTTTACTCCTTGGCTTGGGTGTCCAAATCTGAAATGACTGAAAGTTATCTGTTGATGATTAAATGATCTGATATTTGTAAACGTGTGTCTGGTCAACTATATAGGACACTAGGAATTAGGATATGGGTGAATTCACCGGGGATGGCTACAGAGTTCCAAATTCCCTACAACCTGTCTGCTTTCTCGGTATAATTTTATACCTTAACAAATTTCATATCGAGTGGCCCACAAAAAGAAAAAAAAAAGACACCATATGATGTCTGTGATATGGAGCGGAACAATACCATTTAGGGTGTGGTTGGATGGTTGTTTTTTTATTGGTATTGGGTATTTGGTCTTCTTATTCGGTTTGTAAGTAAAAATATATATATTTTTATATTGTTATTTGTTTTTTATAAATATCGATTTATGAGTAAAAATATTTTTTTTTTATTGTTATCTGTTTTTGATAAATTGAAAAACGATAATATAATGACAGAAAGATGAGTATGAGTTAGTTCCTTTAGCTCTTGGTGGGGCTTAACTTTTGGTGAAAGGCGGAAAATGAAATATTTTATTATAAAAATGTCAATATGTGGCAGTTTTATTTTGGGCACGTCTATAAAGCTCTATTACTTAAGTATAAATTACAGATTCCCTCGTAAGGCAAAAAAAGTTATTAAGTAAATCCACATTTCTGTGTATGAAACTTCCACTCTTTCTGTAATATAACAAAAATGGGATGGTAAGTGATGTAGTGACACTAAGTTTTAGTTTAGGATTTCATATTTCATACGATGATGGCTAATCGTGTTCTTTTGATGTTGGTTGGAGTATGAACACTGAGGTTGAAAATGCGTTTTTGTACCCTTGAAAGAAAACAACCTAGTTCCTACTTAGGTATACGTCCTTCGGGTTCGTGGGCTTTTGTTATATATTCGTCCCAAAACCTAGCTCCGGTTTTCCAGAAGAAGCTTCCTGGCATCTGTTTCCGAACTTTGCGATATTGTTTTATTTCAATTTACGTTTAAATTAAATTTTAACTTATCTACAATTAGATTCTATATCTCATAAGATAATTTACTTCTGAAGAAAGCAGCAATATTAAATAAATGAGTCATGACACGACTGTAAAAAGAACAAACAGAATCATGTTACGTATATGATATATTTATATGGAAAAATTTTATGGTTTAATTATTAATTTTAACAGGATTGATTTTATCAATATTCAAGGCTTATATTATAACCAATAGCGATAAATTTATTAAAATAATTAATATTTCAATTATCATATTTATTTTAAGGGTTAAATAGTTAACTAGTTAAAGCTCCTTTTCTACATGTCTTCTTTTCTACATATCTACATATATGTATATAGGTTTTCTTTAGTAAGACGGTTCTTATTAGCGAAACTTTGTCCAGGATATTTTTTATCTTGTTTTACATTTACTAATGGTCTTTTTATGATATTGTGATTATTTTATTAAAATGAAATTGTCCGTTTTTATTTTTTAATTTAGTTGTTTTAATGTTTATTTCATTAATGAGCAAACAAAATGTGACATATATTTGTTGAATGTTGTTTATCTCAATGCAACGTAGCTTTATGCTGCTAGCATATTTATTGAACCATAATTGTTATGTGCAAGATATTCTTTTTTCCATCGTTAGAAACGAACATAAGTCTTGATCAACCGTAATCAAATTATAATTTATAAAATCGCTACCAGGTAATGAACGGCTAGCTGGCTAGGTATTGCTAGTTGCAGAAAATTAAAAAGTACCTTCGAATCTGTACCACACACAAAAATATTTACGCAATTTAAGCTGCTATTATTATTATTATTATTATTATTATTATTATTATTAAAAGAGGAAGATTACACATACAAATATGATAAAATTCAAAGGGATCCCTGCTATTAGTTCCATTTTTCTCTTTTTACTGCTAACTTTACCTTTTCTTTTAATCGGTGAATTGTCATTCATCTTTTCTTTTTTCCAATGAAATAAAGAATAAGTACAATTATAACAAAACAAATAATTAGAAGAAATTGCATGATCATCAATCTGTCCAAATAAAAATTACACAAATAAAAATTTATATAAAATTAGTTACTAAAATAATGATGCAAAGTCATATTTTCAACATGCGATTCATATATTAACACATGAGTTACATTATGTTTTTATAAGTGAATCGCATGATATAGATGGGATTCACAAGTAAACACGAATCGCCTTCGGAACATGCACGTAAATTGAATTATCAACATGCGGTTCAGGTACTTACACATGCAATAACAATTCAAATTAATAAATTACTCCAATATATATATATATATATATATATTACCTCGGTAACACTTCAAAAATACATCATTATTCACTTCAATTCTGGCGAAGTTCTTCACAGATCTCCACTACCTAATCGTCATCAACTTTCAATTATTTTTCCTAACCTAATGAAATTGTAAAACATTATCGAATTTTTATATCGTATAATTTGTTTCATCAAGAAATCACAATAATACTAATAAAATAGAAAATGAAGATTGTATATGGAAAGAAATATATTCAACAATGCATTGTTTTAGTCTTTTTGATCATATAAAATTCAACTGTGCATTCACTAGTTATCCATACTAATCTAGCTCTTCTTTCTCTTTTTTGTGTATATTACATCCTTGCTTGTATTTCTTGATATTCCCACTTGCAAAATATTATTAAATTTGATTAATAACTTATAAATTATCTTAACTATGACTATATTATGAAACAAATATAGTAGTTGTTAATAAATACTTGTATGATACTCTCCCAATATCTGATGGTACTGGACAAATAGTTTTAATAGGAGTGGAGGGAGTATCAGTAGCTAACTAGAACGAAAGTGTATTTGGTGTGGAGTATATTAGCAAATCAAATGATGGAGCATCCATGGAAACTATGAACTCATGTGTACCATGCACCACTACAGTAGAATCAACTATGGAAGGATCGGTAGGATGATGTATCTATGAATACCGCATCAAATTTGTAGAAGTATCTATAGGTGAATCTACAGGAGCTATAGGAGGATCTATAGAAGCATAGGAGGATCATAGGAGCTACAGGATGATCTACAAGAATATTTGAATCGTGATTAGGAGATCTATTTTTTTTTTTTTTTTACTCTGCAATTTATATAGGAATATATGGGTAATTAAAAGGTATCTTAACACATAATTTCACCTAAAAATATTGGAAACCTTAATTATTCAACCATTAAACCCTAAAATTATAATAAATTGTACATACAATAAAATCAAAATTCAGAACCCTCCAATTAGGAATTCCGAGAATGCGATAGTGCCTTGAACATTTAAGTTAGCTAGCACATAGATTTTCTCCCAAAAAATAATAGGATGTGGTATTATAATAGGTCACCACTGCATGTACCAATTGAACCCAAGCATTTGGAATTATCTATTGCCTTCACATCTTAAACAAATTAAATTAGCAATTACAATTTATCAACCTATTCAGTGAATCAATGGCCATTCCTATTCCCTACTCCAAAAAACCTATCCTCTGAAGAAATTAGAAATCAACGATTTCATTGACCCTTAAAATAATCTAAAATCCATATCTCACAAAATCTTCACCCATTACAAAAATCCCAAGTTGCATTAGAATTGTGACATTGCATTCTACAACACAAGAGTAAGTTTGATAATGTTCCACTAGTTTGTAGTTTCAATTGAGCTTAGATGTCGAAAACTCAACAAAAATGGAGGTTTATTATGATTTTAAGGGTTTTTTTTTTGGAATTTGTAAATTATCCCCTTGAACTTTTACTAAGGTGTAAATCCACACCCTTAGTGTAAGACTCAATAAACATGCATGTGCTACACAAATTTTTATTTAATCCTTGGATTTTTTGCTTATTTATTGTAAAGTTTATGTCATGGTTATATGGTGGGTTACTATTTATACATTAAGCATGCTAATTAAATTTGCAAATGAATAAGTGAGCCTATTAGAGGTCTATAGTTAAATACATTTTTATATACTAACACTAATACGATTCTTAACCTATAAATTGTTTAATTAGATTATATAATTGTTTCTCATGACACTCCATTTAGGAATATAAGAAAACAAATGAGAAACATTGATACATTAAGTTATAATCACCAATTTATTTTATCTTTACCATGCTTCATACATTTTTTTACTTTAATTCATCGAAATACAAAGATAAAAGGTAAATTTTCATGGTAGAAATTGAAGGATTATAAAGCACGACACATCTTCTTGAGCAAGGAACTCATATCATGCTTGCTTTCACTTCCATTTACCCTATAATTTATCACAAAAAATAAAAAGAAAGGTAAATTTAGGGAAAAAAGAACTAATATTATAATTGAAAAAAATTTGTTGCACCATAGGATAAACAGTGATATATTTAAAGTTGATTTTATCTTAGAATCATTGGAATTAAATCATCAGAATGACAATATAACCTAGTATGCAGAACACTTGCTTTATTGAGTGGATTCTTAGAACTATCGCTAGAGGAAACATGGATGCCACATTGAACTCGACAATATTGTCCACATAAAAATTATTATGCCCCCTCAAGGTACCTTAGCAGTATCAATTGGCTATGTAACATACTAGAGTCACAAACATTGCTATTTAACCATTTGAGGCTATTGGAAAGGCACATGAGCATTGTACAACTAGAATGCCTTGTGGCATGGACAATTGTAATAGGATCGAAAGGTTATTTAGAGTAAGAATTAGATTGCATACATATAAATTACATAGAGGACTAACATTACATATCTCTTACATTTAGTTTTTAACTATTACATTAAAACTTATACAAAGTATTTGTGCTTAGATTAGTCTTTACAGAAAATACTTTGCTACATTTCTCCAATCTAAGTCTTGACTTCTTTGTTAACTCATGACAACACCAACTTCTGAGTATAGATCAAATCTAATGATCCCTGTAATCACATAAATCTATAGGAGGGTAAGCAAACCATAGCTCAGTAAATAACCAGATCTTAACACAATATAAACAATGTCAAGCAAGTTCAATTAACAAGCATTAGCCACCTCCTATTGACAACACATGTGACATCCTTTGGTGTCTAGTTAATTAATGTGGAATCGATAGGACAGTGATAACTTTCTGTAAAACCAAGATTTCATTCTTTTCATTGGAAAAACTCAGTATTACCATAGACCTGAGATGCTAATATGTGACGTGAATACCATTTAAATGCAATTTATGCAGTTATACAATACATGTCTGTTTCATTTATTGGTCAATTAAGACTTATACGAGATTACTTAGTGACCATATAATTTTCAGACAATCATCAATGCACACTACACAATCAATACCAGATAAATAGTTATCACTTCTAATATTAGAATTTGTTATTCATCCAATCATCATATAACATGCATTATTCCTATCCCCATACATAGCCAGTTATCATTGTAAGTAGAACTTGTGCCATTATTTTACACACACAAACTATGTAAAAAAATTAGAGTTACTCACTTATGCATTCTTTCCTTAGCTGTTGTAGTAGTCTATGGGAAAATCTTACTCTTAATCTATAGTTCTTATAAAATAACAAACATAAATTACTAAGTATATAACTAAATAAAAACTCCTATTAGTGCCTAAGTGTTGTAGACTTATGTTCTAATTTTCTTGTCTTTAAGGAATTATAAGCCACTCTGAAAACGGTGATTTTGCTAGTAAGTTAGTGGATAGGGGTCAAGGGGACAACTTCCTTTATGGGGTTTCAGGGGTAGTGCACCAGGAAAACTAAATGAATTTAAAGATCCGGGTTTAAGAAATCTTAAGAAAAAGTTACAGTTTTAGAATCGTGGGGTGAGTCACAGACATCATTGTGACTACTGTTAGATAAGGTAAGAATCCGTGCTTATTCATATAAGTCACATCTTAAATCACGGGCGCAATTTATGTTGCAATTCAAGCTGTGTTCAAACTCTTCGTTTTTCATTTTTGTTTGCAATCACACAACTATAACTACGGGTTAAATTGTAGGCATGATCAAACCGCAGTTGAAGCTATGGCAAAACACACTTCTCCTTCGATTTCTTAATTTAAATTGTGGTTTGCAATTAGGGCCGTGACTTGCTTCACGGTCAAAACAACAACTCTTTTTTACTTTCCTTAGCAAACAAACAAACTAACTAGTTAAACTTAAATCTATAATTTTTTTTCTTTAACCATAGTTCAAGTAGTTTTTCCTCTGGTTTATTTCATAAATTGTCATGTTTGTATTTATTAAGTAAAGTTATATGTGTTAACACCTAGTAAGTATATTACCACTCTAAACATAAACAAAATCATAAAATAAGCACACATACATTTTTAGCTTTAGTTTCTTAAGTTATTACATATGTTAAATTTAGTGTTTTACTTTTAAATAGTAAAATACGTAAGTGTACTAGTGTGTTTGACAAAAAGAACTTGGGATAAAAGTTATGGGCAGTGCTGGTACTTCTGGATTTTGGGCATTTGGTGCTCAATGTTTGATTTTGGGCAAAAAAATGCTCGTACTTTCAAAATCAAGGCATTTTAGTACCTCCATGCACTTACAATTGAGTACTTTGGGCACTTGAAATGGCTTGATTTTAAAAGTACAGGCACTTTTTGCCAAAAAATCAAACATTAGGCACCAAATTGCCAAACCATGATAGTACATGACACTTCTCATACCTTCATCCCAAAAGAACTTACTATAACTTTAAAAATAAAACTTACCTTAGTTTTATTGACGATTTCTATGTGCTTGCTTTCCTTACTCCTTCAAAATACTAGAAGCAGTGTTTGAGACGTGATTTTTTTAAAGATTTTCTAATATTAAAAGTAAGATTTTGAAGAAGAATATTTAGTGTTTTATATTTTCGTAGTTTTACTCCTAAAATATTACCAATTAACCAATCTACACTAAGGATTTAATGGTTCACGCTATACTTTGGAGTTATATAAATATATGAATATAACTTTACTTATGTCATATAATCTTGTCTTTGGTATTTTTTTTCTTATTTTTGTGAGAGATTAACCTTCTAATATCTAAACTTAAGCTAAGAAAAAACCTGAAGACTACAAAAATTTAATTGGACACTCATGAAGACACCTATCAAAGCATTCTATAGTTGTTTCTACTTCCCCTAAGAACTAGCATCTCTAAAATAAGGCATGTAGCCATAGCCATTATAATTTTATTCATTTTCTTAGGTTTCTAGAAGGGAAATTAGAAGGAAAAAAAAAAAGAAAACACAAGTGATAAAATGATATTCTATGATGTATTTTGTAAGTTGTGGGGATGAGTTTACTCGCAAATTTGTTCCTCATTATATGTGCCTCTTCATGCTTATCTCTTGAATCTATAAGGAGTACAATTAATGGACTTTCCTTTCATTCTTTTTTATTATCTTTGTATTTATGCATTTAGCTTTAACCACTTGCTCTAAGATTGGGAATAACTAATACAGTATAATCATGAATCGATTTATCAAATTAATGTAATATTTTAAGCCGTATATGTGGTTCTAACATCTTAACTTGCAACCGGTGGAAAAAGTCACCAGATTGATATTTGCCGTCTCAATATTCTGATAATAAATACTCTGATTTTGGTTTAATTCAATCCTATGTTAAATTGTAATTGGTTGAGGCACAAATAAAACACCAACTAATTTACATCCCACGTTACCAAATGGAATTTTGATGAAACACAGATAGACCCAAGAATTGCATGGGATGATGAAAAGGAGATAATCCATTATTCAAAAATAAAAAAAAATGGTCAATGTCATTTATTTGGAATTAATAAAACATTTACAATTCAAAGTCTAAGACATCGGTTTTGAAATTTCATAATATTTCTTGTAAATACTGAATTTAAATCATTATTAATATATTGAAAAAAAAAACAGAAGAAATGGCCACAAAATTATCATTAATATCATTGACATTGGATATGTATTTACTAATTTGATTAATATATTTTTGTGTCCTTAATACTCTTTTTTTTTTAATCTTTTGTGAATTTATCATAAATTTCTGCTAAAATTTCTTGTGGATAAGTAAATATTCTTGTTGCAAATATCAATTACCTTAATTCTATTATTGTACCTTAACGTATATTTGCATAAGTTTTCACTACAAATATTATAGGATGTGGTATTATAATAGATCATTGATCTACAAATGGATTGGACCCATGTATTAGATGTTATCCACTACCCTTATAGCTTAAACAAATGAAATCCACCATTAAAATTAATAAACCTATTTAGTCGATCAATGGTCATCCCTTTTCTCCAGTCCGAAGAAATCAGAAATAAACAATTTCTATAAATCTTAAAATATTTTTAAATCTATATCTTACATAATCCTCATCCATTTTCAAAATGACAGTAAGCTTGATAAGGTTGATAAGGTTCCACCGGCTTGTAGTTTCACTAAACTCGAATATTGAAAAACTCGACAAAAATGATGCCTTAATCCCATTTTAAGTTTTTACGTAAATTTCTAGTTTATGCATAAATGTATCTTGTAAGGTTATAGAAACGTTTTCTCATGTGTTTTAGGAGAAACTTTAACTTTTTGTTCTGTTTCAATAAACTTTAACTTTATGCGAGGTGTGCCGTACGACTGTTTATTTATTGTTTGTTGAGTGATCCGTGCTGTTGTCGAGTTGTCAGTGAGTTCCGAAGTGGCAAGACGAAAAGGATTTGGAAACCGTAAAACTGTAAGAAAACGGTCATGCAGAAGAAGACCACCGTCTGACCAGTAGCCCTTTTCTTACCATCTGGTTGGTCTAAGTTTAGCCGGGATCAGGGTCAGGACTAGTACTCAGTTGGTCTAATTTTGACTGACGACCGAACCTAACTGGAAATAAAGATAAACATAAAAATATGTTTTTACTTTGGGTAATTTCACCATATATCCAAAAACGAAATTATCTAGAAAATACATTTACATTTGTAATACTTCTTATTTTTCCTATGATTTCTTAATGCAACGTTTTCTTATACTGTGTGCATTTTTGTGCTTTATTAGTGCCTAAGAAAAGCACACAGTTTCTGTTACGTGTTGGAATAAAAAAAAAAAAGAAGCAAATATATATATGTGTGCGTAAAGTTAGGCCCTTGATAAATTCCTAATACGAAATATTGGAATTTTCTTTGATCACATATTACATATATGCCCTCAGTTGAAAATGAGATCCATATATGGTAAAACGTAATTTTAGGAAAAATGGATAGACAATACTTATGAAACTT
The DNA here is from genome assembly GCA_024138025.1 of Combretum micranthum. Taxonomy (NCBI): domain Eukaryota; kingdom Viridiplantae; phylum Streptophyta; class Magnoliopsida; order Myrtales; family Combretaceae; genus Combretum; species Combretum micranthum. Next base: position 1,220,776 of record JAMXBD010000001.1, read on the forward strand.
TCATAATGGTAGGTGGAATTGACATTGTATTTAATCCTTTATTCTTATAAAATATCTATTTATTATATTAGAAAATTTTATGGTTGGGGGAACTGGTTGCATGCATTATTTTGATTGAATCTTTAAGTGTTAATGCCAAAAATGATATCTAAACTTTCGTAAAAAAATTCAATTAGGTATTTGTAGAGCTGGACAAATGGGCTATGGCCCGTGGGTCAGCCCGTTTAACCCACTTTAAAAAGGGGTTAGGGTCAGCTTTTTTAGCCCGTTTAAAAGTGGGTTAATTTTACCCAACCCACTTAACCCGCGGGCCAAAGTGGGCTAGCCCGTGGGTTAAGTGGGTTGACCCACCAACCCACTTTTATAAAAATAAAATAAATAATTATAGGATAAATGTGTATTAATGAAGGTTATTCTTGAGATTTTTTATACTTGAGATTAAATTTATGTGTTAATTATAACAAAGAATGACAAATTGATGCACATGCATCATGAAATTTTATAAAATATATTATTATTGTTTTAAATGAAATATATTATCTAATAAGTTATTTTAGAAAACTTATTTTTATATAAAAAGTAATTAAAATAATAATGAAATTAATCATTAATATATATAACCTTATAAAACTCTCTTTTTTATTATATATATCTTATTTAATTAGTATAAATAAGTTAAATGGGTCAACTTTACCCATTTAACTCACAAAATATGTAAGTGGGTTAAAAAGCTCAAAAAGTGGGCTGGCCCGTTAACCCACGGGCTAAAGTGGGTTGGGTTAGGGTCAGGCAAATTTGGCCCGTTTAACCCACGAGCCAAAGTGGGCCGAGCCGGGTTGGCCCGTTTAACCCACTTTCCCACCTCTAGGTATTTGTAGCTTCGTTTTGATTAATTTGGTACCAAAAGTTTTGTAAAAAGTTTTTTTAAGTACCTAAAATTTGGTTTTGATAACTTTAATACCCAAATAAAGTTTTTACATGGTTTTTTCATATATGATTGAACTTGCTTCAATTATGATAAAAGTGTGCAAAAATTTTGGTCAGATGCTAAAATTATCAAAACCAGACTCTAGGTATAAAAAAAAATCTGCAAAGATTTTATTCAGCTATCAAATTATTGAAAACATAACTTTAAGTACCTAATTGGATATTATGCAAAGGTTCAGGTACTATTTTTATCATTAACCTAATTGTTAATATTTTTTAACTTAAACTTTTTGTAATCAATTTAAGGGTAATGAGGTTGGTCTTATCAGCAAACTATGGAAATATCTTATCATGTTTTGTTATACTTTGTCTCATGCTAATTGGGAATTACATACATAAAGAATAACAATTTTTATTTATAAAGTAAGTAATAATAATTCTACACTCTGTATTGGTTGTTATTGTTAGTACTTTTATCATTTATTTGGATTTGATTTTTTTTTCATCGGTCTATTTTACTAAGCATATTTTAATGCGTCTGGGATGGATAGGACCCGATGACAAGCATAAACTAATAAAAAATCTTGTAATTGATGTTTTAGGTACAGTTCTTATGCATGCTTAATGCTTTGAGACTGCCACTAATATTGTAAATAAATTGATTATAAATAGATTAACCGGTCTCGTGTAATCACCACCTGACATAAAATTTTCCCTTGTTTAAGTATCCATGTTTCACTATTAAATTAGTCAAATTCTATAAAACAGCCCCTGGCATAAAAAAAAAAAAAAAAAATTCTATACAACAGTCCACGTTATGTTACATTGACTCTTGTGCTTTGAGCAAATTTAGGAGTTGCTTTCTTGATTGCATGTGATTGTTTTCTTGGTTTGCATGACACTAATACTATAACATCTGAGAGCCTCATTCTCTAGTAAAATAATTGGATGGTCCTGAAACTATAAATAAGTATAAACACAGTTAATTCTGATATCATCCTTTATTGGCTTGGCCGATGGACACTATCCATATGATTTGAGGGCGAAATGTGTTTTGGTGCTACGAAAGTAGAGGTAGTTGTAAAGTGGTAAGTTAGATAGTACTTCAATGTTAAGCTTGAATTCGGTCTGAATTTTCAAATTTAAATTTAAGGGTTAATTAAAAAAACATAATGCATGTTTTAGTATTTTTACAAGTAAGTTATATGAAGTTTTGGTTTTTGACAAATACATAATCCATGTTTTGATATTTTGATAACCAAGTGATATGAGTTTTATTTTTGACAAATACATTATCTGTGTTTTGTATTTTTACAAATAAGAGACTTGAGCTTTAACTTCTGACAAATATATAGCGTGTATTTTATCACTTTGTATTGGATTGTCTGTTTTTCATTTGTATCTATATCTTTTTTAAAATGATATATGTAAATATATCCGATTTGCATCTAAATTTTATCTATATTTGTTCTATTTGATCTTTTGATAAGAACTGTCAACTTTTTTTTTATCTATATCTATTTCTTAATAAATAATTTGTTAGCGAAAAGTTTGAAAAAGTATCTGTATCTACCGAAAAAAAGTCAAAACAAACAGACCCAATAATAGATTAGAGTCATATAGCTTTTTTCCATTGGTTGATTAAATTAATTCAATAATATTATTAACACAAAGTGATAAAATATAGGTGATGCTTTTGTTAAAAGTTAAAACTTAGGCAACTTAATTGCAAAAGTATAAAATATAGGTCATGTCTTTTTTCAAAATAAAACTCAAGTCACTTGATTGTTAAACTCACAGATTATATATTTGTTAAAAACTAAAACTCAGATAACTTATTTGTAAAAATACTAAAATCATGTTTTTGTAATCAATCCTATATTTAATCTAGTGGTGTTTTTTAGAGTTTGACTCGATTGAATTTGACATCATTCAGCTCATAAAAAAACTATTTTTCTTTCAACTATAATTGTTCGAGTATCAACTCGACTTAACGAGGGATAGAACCAAATTAGTCAACTGAGACAAATCACTCTACTGTTTTACGACCAACTTTGAGTAAGTATAGAACCAAGATTTAGTATTCCAGTATTTTCAAGTATGTTTTGCTCATTCATACCCCATATGATTAATTCGTAATCTTAATTGTAAAATGAAACTGTTATATGACATCTTACCATTTCAATTTTTCATATAAAACGGTTCTCTTTGACAAAGATTACGAAATAATTTATATTAGTTATGAGATCACATACGCACCCACTGTATATATAATGGGTGTAGTATACACTAATATGCATATAAAAGCAAAGTATAATGCTGCAATTTATTTTTGTTCAACATTCTGAATGAATCTCCGTGCAGCTCCTGGATCTTCAATAGCTGCTCCGCCTACTACTGCTCAAGGAACCACCTAGCAGGCACCTGCTCCTGCACCGGAGAAGCGAGGATGGTCTGTATTGACCGTATTCGTAGGATATGTTGCTACCGCAATCGCCGCCGCGCATGGGGTTGCCTCCATCTTGTTTTAGATGGGATAGGTATGGCAGTTTGGTTAGTGGGGATGTTTTAATTAATTTGGTCACGGGATGTTGATTGGGAGATGAGATAGGTCATCAGCTGAAGCATTGGAGTGAGTATATGTAGGCACTGGAGATTTGAGATGAAACTCTTCATATGTGGAGGAGCTCCTTGAGATCTTTTTCTAAGATCTTCATATATATGTATAAATATATATATGTATAAATATTTTTGTATTGGCAAATTTTGCTTTTTTTCTTTATATTACTTAGGTAATACACACCATATATAATATACAGGTGATAAGTAAACACTAATTATATTTTAATATATAACTGTGGAAGATTATTTAAGAAATTATCTATTATTTTTAGCACGTGATAAATATGATTGATAGTGTATAGACATACATGGTATATATTATCTATTGGTTGATTGTCAAAACTAAAATGACTTAGGATTATTTGTGGATAATTAAATGATGTGAAATATACGAACATATGTTTATGGTCAACTATATAGGACGCTCGGATAGGTGAATTCACCGGAGATGGCTAGAGTTTTATAATTCCCTAGAATATATTTGCATTCTCGGTACAAGATTATATTTAATATTAGATCATTCAGCTGTTGAAGGGGCTCAAGTTTTGATGAAAGGCTGACTGAAAATGAAATATTTTATTATAAAAAATTATCAATATGTAGCAGTTTAATTTTAGATGTAATAAGTTGAATGTAAGGTTTACCTAAATATAAATCACATGATTTTTTTATCAATATAGAATTGCAACATGTGTATTTTTAATAAAAAAGTTGTAGGTATAAGTATAAGATGTGATTTATTACAAATGTAAAGTAAAATCATATTTTGAAATGCAATTTAGGCTTTGTTTGTTTTAATGTTAATGTGTTGTAGAAATATGTTTCTTTCCCTTTTTTTATTTTTTATTTTTTCATGTATGTTTAAGAGAAAATGGGACAATTAATGAAAAAATATGTATTTTTAGAAAATATACTCATTTATCACTTATTTTAGGAAAATATATTTAGGAAAACATCTTATGTTATATGAGAGGGTAGGTCATCTTTTCATTGGTTTATGAGCCCATCTACTAATTATTTACTATCAAAGATATTTATTATTAATTTTTTAAAATATTTTCCCTTTAGTTAAATTTATACTCATTTATCACTTAATTTAGGAAAATATTTTAGGAAAACATCTTATGTTATATGAGAGGGTAAGTCATCTTTTCATCGGTTTATGAGCTCATCTACTAATTATTTACTATCAAAGATATTTATTATTAATTTTTTAAAATATTTTCCCTTTAGTTAAATTTATTTCATATTATAATATATATTTTATTTTTTATATTTAAAATATATAAGTTATATTTTGACAAACAAAAGGAAAACTGTTTCCATATAACTAGTCAAACATTGAAAAATATGTTACTTTTCCTTAAAAGTATTTTTTATTAATAAATATTTTTCCTCAAGGCAAACAAGGTGTTAGTGGAAATGGAAATTTAACAAAGATATCGCATTTTATATGTCACGAAAGCGAAATTGTATTATATATATATATATATATATATAATATGATTTTACAATATACTGTAAATTCCGAAAATTATAAGATTTGCATGATAGGTGATGGAGTAACAATTAGTTTTAGTTTGGATATGAGGTATGTAACCGTGTGTAATTTTACATTTCATATGGGTGCCCTTTTTTTTTTTTTTTTTTAAAGTTGGTTGGGATATGAACACTTTGGTTGAAAATGCGTTATTGCGGTTGCGGCCTTGAAAGTAACCAACCTACTTAGATTTGCATCCGACAAATTCATGGGCTGTCGTTACATATTCGACCCAAAACTTACTTCCGGTTTTCTAGAAGAAGCTTCCAGGCATTCCAGACTCGGTCCGGCCGGTTGAGACTTGACAGAGCAACCATATGTTTTTGTCCGTTTTATTACGTTTCAGAGTTTTATTTCAATATCGTTTTATTACAATTCAAGTTTAAATTAAATTTTAACCTATCTATAATTAGACTCTCATTTAGAAAGACAATTATATCCCATAAAATAATTTACTTCTGAAAAAAGCAGTGGTATAAAATAAATGAGTCATAATACATTTATCTATATAAAAATATATATATAAAGGGAGTTTTTTTTTTTCTTTACTAAGATGGTTCTTGTTAACGAAACTTTGACCAGGATATTTTTTAAGATGTGATTATTTTGTTAGAATAAACTGTATGTTTTCATTATTTAAATTAGTTGTTTTCTTGTTCGGTTTTGTAACAATTTAAATTGCCTAATGTTTATTTCATTAACGAGTAAACAAAATGTGACATATATTTGTTGAATGTTGATTTTCAATGTAACGTTGCTTTATTCTGCTAGCATATTTATTCAAGCATAATTGTTATGTGAAAGGGATAAATTACATTAAAAGATTTTGAGAGTAAATTTATTTAATATCATAATATTTTGAGTGGTTAAATAAATAAAATATCACAATGTTTAGAGGTATACATCAATTTGGGTCACTATTCACGTGTTAACAGAAGAAATATTTAAAACTACAACTCAAAAGATTTGTCTATTTTGATATGTGAGAGAGATAAATTACATTAAAAGGTTTTGAGAGTAAATTCATTTAACATCATAATTTTTGAGTGGTTAAATAAAATATCACAATGTTTCGAGGTATACATCAATTTGGGTCACCATTCACGTGTTAACAGAAGAAATATTTAAAACTACAACTCAAAAGATTTTGTCTATTTTGATATGAGTCAATGATAACCTCAGTTGACCAATTTCTCTAAACGTGAACTTCCTAAATATAGCAATCTCTTTTTAACCATACGAAATATTATAACCTTAAATGGATTTAGAATCAAATAAGGTGACCTTTTATTATAATTTAATGGAGAAAAATATCCTTTTTCCATCTTAGAAGGAACATAAGTCTTGATCAATCGTAATCGAATTATAATTTATAAAATAGCTACCAGTAAAGAGAAGGAGCTGTACTTATGATAATTGCAGCTGCTAGATAGCTAAGTGTTGCTAGTTAGAGAAAGTTGAAAAGTACATTCGAATTTGTACCATACAGATACCATGCCAATCAAGCTATAAGGTGTTAATCATCATCATCATCAAAGAGAAAAATGAAAGATACCAATATGATAAAATTCAAAGGGTTCATTGCTATTAGTGCCTTTTTTTTTTTTCTATTTATGGCTAACTTTTCCTTTCCTTTGTAATGGGTGAATAGTCATTCATCTTTTGTTTGTTCGAAGAAGGAAAGAATAAACACAATTGTAATAAAACATATAACTGGAAGATATTGCATGATTACCGATTCGTCCAAATAAAAATTACAAAATATAAATTTACATAAATTAATTACTAAAATATTGACACAAAATTAGGTTTTCAGCTTGCAATTCATACGTTAAGACATTAATCACATCATGTGCTTATAAGTGAATCGCATGCTATATATGTGATTTATGGGTGAACACGAATCACATTATGAATGTGATTCACATGTAAACGTGAATTGAATGATTAGCATGCAATTCATGTACTTACACATGCAACAATAATACGAACTCATGATTTAGTTCGAAAAATACAATATATTTATGATACACTTGTAACACTTCATAAATACATTATTATTCACTTCACTTCTAGCCAAGTTCTTCATCAATCTCCACTTTTTGATCATCAATAGCTTGCAATTACTTTTCTCAACCCAATGAAATTATAAAACTTTATCAAAATTTTATATCATATCATTCGTTTCATCAAGAAATCACAACAACACTTATAAAATAGAAAATGAAGATCATATATAGAAAGAAATATACTCAAAGATGTAGTGTTTTAGTCTTTTTGATCATATACAATTCACTTGCATATTCACTAATTATCTATACAAATGTTTATTGTTAAGCTAGGCAACAAAATGTTTATATGATGACAGTTGAAATGCCACCAAACCACCTAAAGTGGATGTTTTAAATATTGGGTTTGTGGTTTTTTAAACATTTCACAAAGTTTACATGAAAATTCGATTTAGTAGCTATACTTTGAAGTGGTTAATTTAATGCTCCATCGAACTTTTTGTAGCTTAGTTACTATCGCACTTGCACAGTTTATTCTTTTTATAGATGTAGGGGATGTAACATATCATTGAAAATTTACTAATGCCCTTAGAACCACCTAGCATTGGTAGGTTTCTTTTTCTAAGTCAGAAAGCAAAGCAAACAATGTTAAGGAGATAGTAAAATTATCCATAAAAACTTTTATGAAGTATTAAATTGGCTATTTCAAATTTCTATTACCATATTGAATTTTTTTTATAAAGTTCAGTTACCAAATTTAATATTATTGCCGATAAATAATTGAAACAGACTTGATTGTTTTTTGGTCAAGGAAATGGTAAAAAACTCATAATTTCCTAAATGAATTAAAAACATACCATTTGATTTTCTAAAACCCAAAAATTCTGGAGAAAGAACCTTATGAGACAACGAATCGAGACCTTAATTCGTAACATAGCCAATATGTTAGACATGCAGTCCATTAAAAAAAAAAAGGATTTCAAAATCGAGCTATGACTGACTTACCAATGCAGTTGAAGACATAACTCAAGTGGTTGACTATTTCCCCATAAAATTAAAGACTTTAACTTGATGGTAATTTATAAGAAGCCTCAAATAAGCACTTGTTCCACCGCTGATTCTAGTCTTCCTTTCCATTTAAATCTTATTCTAAATCTTCTTCCGACTTAGTATATCTTTATACATGCACATATGTATATCTTAAATAGTAATCGTCATACCTATGCCATTAGTTATACATTAAGCTAAATAAAAATATGACAGAAGATTTAGAAGAATCAATTGAATAACTAAATCTATGATCTTGTAGTTGTTGATGAAATAAGATTATGAAGAGTTTGATTGCGGACAAAAATCTAAGTAGAGGTAAGTTCCTTCTTCTTATTATGAGCCATTGGACTTATCCAGGCCCATTTGCCCTGTTTTATTTACCAAGTATATAATATACAAATATATATATATATATATATATATTATATAAAAAAACACGTATCCAAAACATAGAATTAAGCTATATACCGGTCAATATAGGACTCAATATACATGCATGCAAGTGCTATACAAATTTTTATTTTAATCCCTTAGATTTTTTTTTTCTTATTGGTTGCAAAGCTTATGTCATGGTCATATCGATAATTACTATTTACCACATTACATGCTAATGAAATTTGCAAAAGGATGAGTGAACCTATTAGAGGTTTGTGGTTAGGTACGTATTTGTATAATGATACTAATAGGACTGTTAATCCAAAAATTGTTTGATTAGATAATATAATTGTTAAGCGTGACACTTTATTTGGGACTAATTAAAAAAAATGAAAAACATTGACACATCAAGTTGTAGTCGCTAGTTTATTTAATCTTTATCATGCTTCATACATTTTCATGACTGAAATACATCGAAGTACATCAAAATATAAAGATAAAAGGTACATTTCTATGACAGAAACCAAAGGATCACAAAGCATGACACATCTTCTTGAGCAAAGAACTCACATCACTCTTCCTTCCACTTCCACTTCCACTTCCACTTCCATGTACTCTATAATTTATCACAAAAAAATTCAGGAAAGGTAAATTTCAGAAAAAATAACTATAACTATAATTGAAAACATTTTATAAGACCATAGGATAAATTGTGATATTTTCAAACCTTGTTTTATCTTACAATGATTTGAATTAATAGCGATGAATACAGTATGCAGAACACCCACTTTATCAAGTAGATTTTTAGAACTATTGTCACGACCTGCCACTCCAAGCTCCACCACAGCAAAGGGGGCACCCTTAGGCCCTCAGGCTCTCCTGGGTAGGGATCGTGATATCAAGTACACTGGCCCTCTCAATGTACCCTCAGGCATAACCAGGATACCAGAGGCACTGTGTAACAATTCAGAGCTCTACCCATTGAGGTATTATCCACTTTGGCCACATGCCATATGGTTTTATCCTTTTAGTGTCAATGCGTCCTAGGGGGTCACCTATCTTGGGATTACTTTGCCCAGAGCATGCTTAACTTTAGAGTTCTAATAAACTTCAAGCTTACATCGAAAATGCGCCTTTGTGATTAGAGTTCCATCATCTATATTTGAGGAATATCACAACTATCACCAGAGGAAGCGGGGATGTCACACTGAATTTGAAAATATTTACACTCAAATGGAACTGGACACTCATGAAGGCATCTATCAAAGCATTCTGCAGTTGATTCTGCTTCCATCACAACTAGCATCCCTAAAACAAGGCATGTTGCCATAGCCACGGTAATTTTATTCATTTTCTTGGTTTATATGAGGGAAATAAAATAACAAGTGACAAAATGATGTCTTATGGTGAATTTTGTGGGGATGAGTTTACCTGCAAATATGATCCACTAAGGGGCTTATCTTTCATTCTTTTTCATTATCTATGTTTTTATGGATTTAACTTTAGTCACTTGCGCGAACATTGGAAATAAGTAATATCGTATAATCACTAATCCAGTTATCTAATTAATATTATAGTTTAAGTAGTCTATTAGGTTTTGACATCTCCTAGCTTGCAATAAGTGGAAAACGTCACTAAATTCGTTTTTGGTGTATCAATCTTTTTGCAAGCAGACTTCTAGAAATTTTGATAATAAATACTTGCATCCAGCGGTTTAATTCCCCCATGTATTAAATTATAATTGGTAGTGGCACACATGAAACACCAACCAATTTACATCCAAGTAAACAAAGGAAAACTTCACTATTTAAAAATTGTTAGGTAAGATGTTATTAATTTACCATTTACAGAACATTTGTATTTGAATGTTTGAGGCATTAGTTTTGAAATTTCATCATATTTGTTTTAGATAAAGAATCTAAATCGTCATTAAAATCACTGGGAAAAAACACAAAAAAATTTTCCTTAATATCCTTGATATTATATACGTATTTACTATAATTGAATTAATATATTATTATGTCTTTAATACTCTTTGTTTTAGTTTTAACTTTTTGGATTTCATGATAAATTCCTTCTATTATTTCTCGTGGATATGTAATGTTCTTGCTGTAAAGGTCAATTACCTTAATTTCATTATTGTACGTTAGTGTATATTTGCTAAAGTAGGTCAAAATTCTCTTACCGTATTTGCTGCAATGATTATAGATATTTTAAGTTACAAATCATTTTATGTGTTTGTTCATTTTATTGTGTAGAGATAATTTCACCAACTCTATGGAAACTAATTACCTTAATTCTTTTACCATACATTAATGTAATTGCCCTATCCTATATTAAGAAAAACACCAAATGTTAACCCAATTTTGTTTTGTGGATATTTTCTATCTGCTTTGTATATTATTTTTTCATACATCGCTTTGTAAATCATGCATGTAATAATTGATGTAATTATTACTTAGTCAATACTGGCACACATTTGATGTTCTAAATTTTGCACATGCATCATAGGTATAGTATTACTAGTATTCCATTTTCTCAATATCAATTATATATACACTTACATGTCAACATGTTACGTCACATCATAATTGAATGAAATGCATCTTCTAAATAGAATTCGGGATTTACTTTACAACCTTACACTAGACTAGAAAAATAGAATTTATGTAAGACCGTTGATACAAATGATTGTGAAAAATTTAATCATATGCAAATCCTTAAAAGACCTTTTTTTTGAGTTCATATGAAATACTATACATGCAAATTCTTGTAATTTAATCGAGCGACATTCCATTTGCTACAACAGAGAGAAACGCACTCGGAGGTGGTGCCAAAGAGCAACTAAAGTATCTGAACTAAAATAAAAAATTAAATAAACAAAGTCGATAAAATAAATTTCATGTAGTTTCAAATATTTTTGGATCAAAATATTAATACTCTAGGGGCGTAATGTACACATATACACTAATCTAGTCTCTACAACAAAAAACAATCCTTAAAAGCCCTATCCATACCTAACACTACAACCTAAGAACAAAAACTGCCAATTTTTAACCTAAGTTATAAGGTTAAAACTAAATCAAACTTCGTCTAAAATCCTAATATTTTTAAAAGGAGTAATTTTATAACAACCGGAGTATAGGAATATATAAATAATTAATAGGTTGCTTAACACATAATTGCCCCTTAGAATATTGAAAGCCATAATTACTCAACCATTAGACCCTAATTTTATAATAAACTGTACGTATAATAAACACGAAATTTAGAACCCTTCAATTAACACTTTTGAGAATGCGGTAGTGTTTAATTAATTTAAGTTCGCAAGCGCATATATTTTCTCAAGAAATATTTTTGGGCATGGTATTATAATAAGTCACTATTCCACGTACCAATTGGACACAAGTATTGGAAATTTTCCTCTGCCCTCATAGCTTTGAAAAATTAAATTGATCATTAACCTTTCCCCACTCCAAATAACCTCTCATCCAAAGAAATGAAAAATCAATGATTTCTATAACCCTTAAAATATGCTTAAAACCATATCTTGTGCAATCTTCATCAATTCCCAAAATCACAAGCCACAGAAGTATTGTTGCATTAAATTTTACAAAATAAGAGTAAGTTTGATAAAATTTCAATAGTTTCTAGTTTCAACCAAACTCGTACCTCAAAAAACTTGACAAGAAGGAAGGTTGAATTCTTTAAGTCCTTTTTTGTGTAACTTTCTAGTTTACACTTACTGAGATGTTTTCCGTAAGTATAGACAAACATTTTCTTATGTGTTTTAAGTGGAAACATTTACTTTTCAAGCCAACAGTTAGATTACTTTGACTAATATAAGATGGGGATATGGCGAGTGAGAATTTTTGACCGATTTATTACTCTTTCTATACATGTGTTGTATCATATGAGTGTTTGCTTATTGTTTATGTAATGATTTATGCTGTTGTTGAGTTATCAATTAGTTACGAAGTTGACATGACGGAAGTGGTTTAAGACCTATAAAATAGCAGGAAAACCACCATGTAGAAGAAGACCACTATCCAACCCCTCTTTCTTAGCATATGGTTGGTCTTGGTTTGGTTGCGATAGGGGTCCGACTGGTACTCAGTCAGTTCAATTTGGATCAATGACACAAGCTAAATCATCTAAATAAAGAAAAATTAAATCGAAACATTTTCCATTGAGCTAATAGGAAAAATGATTACCAAAATGCTCAATTGATAATATTGTTTAATGCTTAAACTGTGAATTGTAATTAGTATAGAAAATGCTATGATTATATGATTCAAGGACTTGCCCACTTGCATGCCATTCGGTGAAATGTGATAATCATGAAGAACCATGAACAATGATTTGAATGGTTACATAATAGTCGCATCACCGATAGAGGCAGATGTTTTGAGAATCATCAGTTATGCTTGTTCTGTATTCATGAAAGTCAATACAAACTTAGAAGGAATTATAACGATGTTGTGCTAAGCATTTAAGGTTGAACTGGTTGAATGAGCTCCTTTGGGTAAATCGTATTTCTTTCAATGATCTTTTTGAATTGAATTTTTGATTGGTTGGTCACCCTAATCTATTAGTAAGTACTAGATTATGAATTAAATAGGAGAAGCATTATGCATAAATTGTATTTCTCTTTGTTATCACAGATCAATAATGGAATAAGAGGAAACAAACAATAACTCAATGATTATATATGTTCTCTCGAGTTATCGAATACCTCTCTTAGTTTTCGACTTCATGTAATGAGCTAAAGGATCAAGGGAAGTCATGAATCACAAAGACATCTTCGAACCACCATTTCGGGTCTTGTCGTAGGTCTTTAGAGATCTAGTATAAAAACTGCATTTAAGGTTTCTTGTGCTATCTTTAGATTGAATTTAAGGTATCTAAGAGGAAAGTGAGTTATTTGCCAATCAAAACTAGGACTGCACCAAAGGTAACCCAACGAAGAGTTGCATTGAAGGTGCCTATGGGTTACTATATAAATGAATTGATATTGGATGACCTTGACCCCGATTGACCTATGAATTCTCAAACCTAAGATCAAGGGGGGATAAAATCTACACTTCATGCTAACTACCAAAATACCGTGCTCGATGGTATCATTGCATATGGTTGCTCATGCATTACATATGTGTGATAACTAGCTTGTAACATCATAATGAGTAGTAATGAGGAATTAACATTCCCATCTCATTGAGCCAAGGCAATTGTTCACCGTCTAAAGTGCTATTCACCTTATAAGGAACACCAAAATAAGTGCATAACCTATATAGGAGAACAACATAAGTAAGCCTAGTTGCTTTTGGGATTTGGGGAATTACTATAGGCGAGACTAGAAGCTACCATTGGCGTTTGTTACGTTAGAGTTATTGAAATCTTCCATGGACATACTAAGAGTTTTACTAACATATGTAATCTTCTTAAGCTAGATATCGAAGTGTTTATATAATGTCAGTTGAAATGCCACCAAACCACCTAAAGTGGACATTTTGAATATTGAGTATGTTGTTTTTTAAACGTGTCCTAAAGTTTACATGAAAATTCAATTTAGTACCTATACTTTAAAGTGATTAGTTTAATGCTTAATTGAACTTTTTGTATCTTATTTACTACCACCTTAGCACAATTTGTTCTTTTTACATATGTAGAGGATGCTACATATCATTGAAAATTTACTAATTCCCTTAGAACTATCTAGCATTGGTAGGTTTCTTCTTCTAAGTTAGAGAACAGAGCAAACAATGTTAATGAGATGGTAAAATTGTTTGTAAAAACTTTTATCTGATTTTAAATTAGCCAATTCAAATTTTTGTTACCATATTGAATTTTTTTTGCGAAGTTCAACCAAATTTGACATTATCCCTACAAATAGTTAAACACAAACTTGATTGTTGTTTAGTCAAGAAAATGCTTAAAAACTTATTATTTCTTAATGAATTAAAAATGAACCATTTGATTTCTAAACCTCAAAAATTTTAGAGAAAGAGCCATCTGAGGCCACGAATCGTCTCCTTAATTCGTAAAATAGGCAATATCTTTGACATGCAGTCCATTAAAAAAAAAAACAAAAAAGAAAAGAATTTAAAATCAAGCAATGACTACCTTATTGATGCAGTTAAGACGTCACTCAAGTGGTTGACTAATTACCCCATAAAATTAATGATTAATTATAAAAAGGTGACCTGTGTTTTCACACATTTAGAAAAACATGACCCATTTTTTTTTTTTTTACAATCAACTGACCTGAAATACACTCCATCCTATTTCGTTCAATTTAGACGTCAAATCACCATGTGTCAAGCATTGAACTTATAAAAAAAATCCAAATCGTAGCATTCGATAACAAATTCTGTTTTCTCTTACCTTTAACTCCTCCTTCTCCCTAATTTTGAATATTCAAAATCGAATCGAAATCGTCATCAATCCCAACCTTCTTCTTTAAAACACAAGCATATGCTAGGGACAAAAACTTCATTCAACCTTACAGGCAGAAATAAAACCCAGAAAAGGAACCACGTGCCGAGGTACGACATTTTTTTACTTTTGAATCACCAAACAGAGAATAGACCCTTCATCAGTGGTTTTGTCTTCTTCCTGTTCTCTCTCTCTCTCTCTCTCTATAAGACGACACCACTAACTCCTTGCCTTGAACAGACCTCCATTGACACTACAACTCCACCACCAAGCTGGAGATCAGCCACTCTCATAGATGATTCTTGACCAACTCCAAGCATAACTCCATTGATGAAGATGGATGGAACTCGGAGTAAATGATTCTCGGCTTTGATGGCAGTGGGTGGATTGTGAGTTTGGTATACGTTCGATAGGCTTTGGGTGATGAAGGATGTTCGAGTTCATGTGAGTAGGGTATCTGTAAAGATGGAGGTTCGGTGTTTAGCTTGGAGAGGTGAAGGTCAGCTTGAGCTTTGTTGTGAAGGCGGTTTGTCTAGTAGCTTGGTACAGTTGAGAAGAAGAAGGTTAAGGATGAACATGATGTTATTCAATTTGGAGTTTTTGAAATTAAGGAGGAAGAGTGAAAAGTAAGAGAAGAAGATGAAATTCTATCCTTGAAGGCTACGATTTGGGTTTTTCTTTTTCTATTTTTTTATAACTTTAATGGTTGACATGTGGATAATTTAACATCCAATTTAGATGGAACAAGATGGAGTCTATTTCAAGTTAGTTGATTGTAAAAAAAAAAAAAAAACACGGGTCATACTTTTGTAAAAGTGTAAAATCACGGATAAGTTTTTTGTAATTAACACTAAAATTAACTATTTTAACTTTATGATAATTCATACCAAGCCTCAAATAGCACTTTCCATGGTAGATTCTAGTCTTCTCCTTCCATTTAAACCTTATTCTAAATCTTCGTCCGACCTAGTTTATCTTTATACATGTATATATATGTATATCTTAGATTGTATTCATCATACCTATGCCTTTAGATATACATTAAGCAAAATAAAAATATTATAAAAGATGTAGAAGAATCAATTGAATAACTGAATCTATGATCTTGTAGGTGTTGATTAAATAAGATTAAATAACATGTCTGTTGTTTGTTTAGGATAGACATTCCTAAACAAATTAATATTTAAAGATGGCCTAATAACTAATTGTCTTGCTTATGCTTGTGTCATTGAATCTTGTCTAGGGAGCGACAACCTTGCTAGGCAATGCTTATGGTAGTTAGGCGCTTAGACCATCCTTACCCATGTATGGTACATCAAGGTGGCTCAAGGAGTAGTTAATAGAACAAATGGTATCGAGATAATGTCTACTTGGATTGACAAGAAGTAATATAGTATGACTCACGTTTATGGGACCGGTTGAGCCATATTATATATGACCATGATAAGTAGAGATGCATAATGGTTATGAACCTTAGAGGAAGCTATTTTTGTAGATGGTCATATAGATATAATTATTCGAGTTGTTTATATCAACTCCTTGAGCAATTGATGTTACTCAGATCTCCAGATTCCTAGTGGCATGTTGACAAAGTGTGAATGCTCCATTATTGTTTTGTTACACTTTAAATTTAAGATAAAATTTATTGGTTGTTGCATTGTATTAGATTAAGTATGTATGTCCATATTGTGTTGCTGTTGTACTAGGTTTTGGCTCATTATTTTTCTTTCCAGGTATTGTTTTGCATGTTGATGATTGTTTTGGGTATGGGACAACTCGAAGAAGCTTGTTGGCGAGTGAAGTGGGTTAGGATCATTGGATTTGTTTTGTTGTATTTAAGAATTGGATTTTTCTTTTCTAGCTTGTATTTTCTCAAAGGCCTGGTTGTGGAGCCTATAGTTTGTAATTAATCTTTAAAGTTTTGTTTTACCATAATGATATAAGGTTGTCATTGTGTTGAGATATCTGACAGTAAGGTTGTTTTTATGAAAGTTGATCTACTCATGAGAGTAGAAAATGCAATATTTTTGTAGCATATATTTTGCTGCTACTAAATCCAATTATTTATAGAATCTAATAACATGATTTCAGAATTTAAAAGTGATTAGCAAGTGTTCAAGATAAACAATTCTTTTAGGTTAACCTAAGTGTGTGATACACAAGTGTTATATGTGGTAGTAGGGAATACCTTGACCCTAATTTGGGACATGACAAGTTCATAAAGCTTAATATTTAATATCAACATTATACAAATTAAAACTTTATATATTATCCATATTCCAAATTAAAACACAACAAGAAGTTGTTGAACACTTTCTTGTATATAAATTAAAACTTCATATTATAAGTTACCAAAATCTTTTGGGTAGAAGCTGCCTCCACAACTTGTTTTTTGATTGATAGATCTCCGTCAACTTCTATTAAGAAGAAGACTCCACATGAGGTATGGTCTGGAACCCCTGCAGATTACTCTGAATTAAAAATTTTTTGATGTCCTGTATATGCTTATGTAAATAATGGTAAACTTGAGCCTAGATCGCTGAAGTGTGTCTTTCTTGGTTTCAAGACTAGGGTTAAAGGGTATAAATTATGGTGTCATAAATTAAATAAAGTCATTGTTAGTAGGGATATTATATTTAATGAATCTGCTATGTTACATGATTTATATCCTACTGCTATTTCTGATAAAACCAGCAGAAACCAAGTGTGAAGGTGGAGTTTGATATTAATGCAATTTCTACACTAAAGCCTATTTCTCAACCTGTTACTACACCTTAACAGCTACAATATTCTATTGCCAAAGATAGACCTAGAAGAGAGGTAAGGCATCTACAGAGATATGGCGAGGCAAATCTAGTAGCATATGCATTGAATGTGGTAGATGATGTTGATTCAAATTTGGAATTGTCCACTTACACAGAAGGAGTTAATTGTGATGATTCTGGTAAGTAGATGATCGCAATGCAAGAAGAGATGGAATCCCTCCAAAAGGGAAAATAGATGGGTGGTCCAAATTTGGCTATACCCTCCATTGAGGGTGTGCCAAATAAACTTGTGGGGCTCTTGCGGTCCCACATGCGGTACTGCATAGGGTCCCACAAGCTTATTTGGCATACTCTCAATGAAGGGTGTAGCCAAATTTAGGTGGTGCAAGGACCACCAATCTATCTCTCCTCCAAAAGAATGGAACATGGGAGTTAGTGAAACTTCCCAAGGGCAAGAAGGCCATTCGCTGCAAATGGGTTTACAAGAAAAAGGAAAGAGCCACAAGTAGTGAAGAACCCGGATTCAAAGCAAGACTTGTTGCAAAAGGCTACAGTCAAATACCAGGTATTAACTTTACTAACATGTTTTCTCGTGTTATAAAACACAGCTCGATTCGAGCGTTACTTGGCATTGTAGCTATGGAGGATTTAGAGCTTGAGTAGCTTGATGTGAAGACTGTTTTTTTGCATGGAGAGCTTAAGGAAAATATTTATATGCTTCAACCAGAGGATTTTCAGGTCTTAGGAAAAGAAGACCATGTATACATGCTGAAGAAATCTCTCTATGGGTTGAAGCAATCACCACGAAAGTTGTATAAAAGGTTTGATTCCTTTATGACTTCACATGATTTCAAGAGAAGTAACTTTGATAGCTGTGTATATTTCAAGTGTTGTGATGATGGGTCATTTCTGTATCTACTACTATATGTGGATGATATGTTGATAGTGGCTAAGGATAGAAGAGAGATTGAGAGGGTTAAAGCATAGTTGAACAAGGATTTTGGGATGAAAGACTTGGGTGTAGCCAAAAAATTTCTTGGGATGGAAATTTCAAGAGATAGAAATGCAAGTGTATTATATCTAAGTCAGAAAGGATACATTGAGAAGATAATTTCCAGGTTCAATATGATGAGTGCTAAACCTGTAAATACCCCTTTAGCAGGTTATTTCAGACTATCGTCTGCTCAGTCTCCACAGTCAGAAGATGAAATTAATTATATGTTAAAGGTCCCTTACTCTAATGCAGTAGGGTCTCTTATGTATGTTATGATATGTACGCGTCTAGATTTGGCATATGCTGTGAGTATTGTCAGCAGGTATATGGAAAATCCTGGTAAGGAACATTGGAAAGTAGTCCAGTGAATTTTCAAATACTTAAGAGGAACTACTAATGTTTATCTACATTTTGGGAGAACTAGAGATGAGGTCATTGGGTTTGTTGATTCTGATTTCGCCGGGGACTTGGATAAAAGAAGATCTATTAGTAGGTATGTTTTCTCTCTTAGTAGCTGTGCTATTAGTTGGAAAGCCACCTTACAGGCTACTATTGCTCTATCCACTACCGAGGCTGAATACATGGCTATTACAGAGGAGATTAAAGAGGCTATATGGTTGAAATGTTTGTTTGCTGAGATTAGTAATTTGAAGACGTCTATAGTATTTTGTGATAGTCAGAGTGCGATTTTTCTGACTAAAGATCAAATGATTAACGTTCGGTATCACTTTGTGCATGACATAGTTACTCAAGGAGATATCACTGCGAGCAAAGTGAGTACTCATGATAACCCTGCAGATATGTTGACAAAGACACTTCCTATAGTAAAGTTTGAGCATTGCTTAAACTTTGTAAGTGTCAGTTGTTGATCGTTTCCTTTAGGGGATTTGTGCAAGAGGTGGAGTCAAGGTAGAGATTTGTTGAAAATATGACTCAAATTCAGGTCAAATCTGCTAGCTCTTATGTATTTTTGGGCGACCTAAATTTCTCTTCGTGTTGCATGTTGTTCGTGGACTCCAGAAGGTATAGGCTGGCTTTAAGCCGACAGCCTACATGTCCTAAGCCACCGGACTAAGTGCCGGCATACATTTAAGCCTCAACCAGCCTTTCTTTTATCCTATGACATACGTGTGTGTGTGTGTGTGTGTGAGAGAGAGAGAGAGAGAGAGAGAGAGAGAGAGAGAGAGAGATACGGAAGTTCCATTCTTTTAAGAGCTTATTTAAGAGATCTAGAGAATAGAGTTATATTCTCTCAAATTCTTGTACTCCTACTTTGATATAGTGTGATTCCTCTCTTGCCTCTGCCCTTGGTTTTTCCAGTCAAGGGTTTCCACGTAAAATCTGTGTGTGTTCTTTACTTTTATGTTTGCTATTATCGTTTGATTGTGCTTTTTTTTTTAATAACAAAAATCATCATCGAAACTCAATGAAACAAATCTTCATCATTTGTGCTCATGGCATCACCACAGGGGATCATAAGTTTGAATCCCTATGCACTCATTACAACCTTATTTAATTAAGTCATATACTTGATGGGCCTCGATCAAATTATCGGTCTACAAGTGAATGGGAGGGTTGCAAAATAAATGTAATAGCACATAACATATCTACAAGCTTAAACTTTTAGATTAAATGGTTATAGTGTTAACTTTAGTATGGTATCTCATCTATGCCTTACCACTATACTAAAGCCCTATGAGATCCTACTAAATTCTTCCTACAAAATCTCACTTGGATTCTTATACCACCACAACCTAACTAATATGCTGATGGTAGCATATGAAAATTCCACATTAAACATAATGTTGAAGGCCACATGAAGCATTAATTATGATGAAACCTTTAGTCCTATTATAAAAGCCATCATTATTTGATTTATTCTCTCTCTAGTGGTTTCTTCCTTATAGAGTATTCATCAACTTGCTATCAGAAATTCTTTTTGACATAGTCACTTAAATGGCACAATTTTCATGAAACAACCTCCTAAATGTGTTCCATGTTATCGCCACCATGGAGACTGACTCAAGAAATCTCTTTATAGCCTTAAATTGGATCCCTGTGTTTGGTTTCATTAGCTTAACACTTTATTTCTCACATTTTTTGAAATGACCTAGATTTATATTTTAATCAAATCTCATGTGTTTATTAATTTATTTTAAGGAGATGAATTGAATGAGTATGTTTGTGTTGTTAGTAGTTTAATATATAAGATTTTGTATGTGTATATGTGGATATTAATATTTTGTTCTATATGCATTAATGTGTGAGTAATGAATTATTAATGTTGTCTTGTGCACATTAAGATGTTAAGTTAAATTAGATTAATAACTCAACCATAATTTTACTTAAGTTAGTTGATTGAGTTCCTTGTAATTAAATTAGCATTATGCCCTAAATGTAAGCTAAATGGAGCCCAAATTAAAGTGAAATGCAACCTAAAGTTAATATATGCATTAAGGGGTAATTTTGGAAGTGAAAAAGTCAAAATTAAGTTAATTTGATTACTTTTTGAGGCAGCTCAAAATTTTATCCGAATTTTCTTTTCTTTCTCCTTTTTCTCTTCTTCTTCTTTCTCCATTTCCATCTTCATTTCCAAGCTCAAGTTAGGGTTATATCAAGTTTAAAAATCAAAGTTATTCTCAAGACAAGGTATGTATATATACTTGAATTGATTTAATTTAGGTTGTTGTGTTGTTTTATTTTCTTTCTTGAAATAGATGCATGAATTATTGGATGGATTGAGTTTAAGATTGATCAAATTGTTGTTCATGCATGGAATGAGTTATGTATGTGTTATATGAGTGTGTGAAAGTATGCATGTATTGTTGTATTGATATGAAGTGTCTTGATAACAAAGATAGTTTAAGTAGTTAGAGTGGAGATTGATGAAAATGGAATTTGAAGTGTTTAGTGATGTTGAATTCATGCCTTGGGTTGCTAGAATTGAGTAGTGTATGTTGAGTGAGTATATGAAGTTTGAAGTGTAGTTGAGGAAAGTTTTTGAAGTGTTTTAAGATGTAATTTTACAAAGTGAAAACAGGGGATTTGAATTTTCGTATAAGCTTGTTTTTGTAACGTACGCCGGCATCTGGGGATTCTACGCCGCCGGCGTAGAGGCGGTGTAGAAAGCCCACAGAATGATTTTCCCTAACGCTGTTTGCAACGCCGCCGGCTTATATGCCGAAGATTTGCCAGCGTCTGTTCTTCAGAACGTACGCCGGCAATTTGAATCTCTACGCCGCCGGCGTAGAGGCGGTGTTGAAAGTTCACAGAACCAAATTTCTTAAAGCCGACTGAACGCCGCCGGCTTTCGCTAGGAAGTCAGCCGGCGTTCTTTCTTCTAACTTGTACGCTGGCTTTTGGGAATCAAGGCCGCCGGCGTAGGTTACAAAGGCTGACGGCGTACGCTTTGAACGCTGCCAGCGTTGACAGTGTACATTTTCAGAACAGTTAACACCGGCCCAACGCCGCCGGCGTTGAGTGCCGGCGTATCCCCTGAGTTTTTGAATTTTGAGAACTTTTTCTAAAAAGTTTCCAAAGTTGTTATTTGAGTATTTGAGTTTTTGGTAAGCAATTTGGGATATATTAGGACGTTTAAATGCCTAGTCGTGACTGTATATCCAATTATGTGAATTTCTTTGATAATTGTGATATATGGATATAATATGTATATATTTGTGAGAATGAAATTTATAAATGTTGATTTATTAATTATTGTGACATTTCTATTACAGTTAAGGATTCTTCGGTTAATCCATCACCGAGAGATCCTAGTTCTATTCTAACGAGTTCAGGTACGCAATAACTTGTCTGATGATTGCTAGGACCAGACATTTCTAATTTGACTTAAATTGATCCGATTTAACATTTGGATGAATTGGATGTCTATTACGCTGTTTAATCTGGTCCGAGGAGCAGCAAACCTGTCATGATGCAATGACATGTTAGCTAGGCGCTTAACCAAGTCATGATGCAATGACTTTACCATGATGCAATGGTACGCTATGATGCAATAGCGATTCTTTTGGTTAAGTGGGTAGCCGATAGGGGGAATTGTATCTGTGTAACGTTTGCTTAAACTTAGGGGGAAATACCATGATTTAGTTCAAGGTTTATGGGAACTTGTGAACTAGGCTCATGTTATGGACTGAGTTTAAGTAGAGTCGGGCAACGGCTTTTAAACCCTAGATGAAGCTATTATCTTTATGAAATAGATATAGGAGATATAAGTATTCGGACTGCTTATATCAACCCCCTGAGCAGCTGCTGTTACTCAGGATCCCTGGATTCCCGGAGTGTGACCGGGGTTTGAATACCCTCTTGTTGATTTGTGAATCAAAATGTAATAAAGATAACCACTTGTTTTATGATGCATTTACATCAATTGGATGACTTGTTTTGCATTGGTTATTGTGTACTGGGCCTCTGGCTCACTTTTGCTACTTTGCAGGTCATGGAGATGAGTATTATGATGACTTGGGCTATGGGTCCGATTTCGAAAGGTTTCTGGACGAGTGGGAGGAATAGGATCCGATGACCCGGGACTTTTAGAAGACTTTTTGCTAAGGACCAGCTATGTATAGAGGGCTTGTTAGTGAAGCCAATTTCTTTTGTAATGACCTCAGATCCTTAGGATTCTTATGTTTTGAGAAAACATGTAATTTTTGTAGTGTCATGTGTTGGCACTAAACGATGTTTATAATGTAAATATATGTAAAGATTGCTTTTGTTAGCAATCTTGTTTTATTTAAAAAGTTCTTTATAAAGTATGGTGTTTTGATCAAACAATTTTCATAAACTGTTAGTTTTAGGACAACCTTACATATAATGTGAAAACGTTATATGTGGTTGAGGATTCGGTACTCTAAATCTCGGGATTTAGAGGAACGGGTCTTTACATTTTTTCATTAGAGTACACCTGACACATATATGTTTACCTTTTCTCAAGGTTTAGACATTCTTTAGCCACTTCTCTATGTTAATGATATCATTCTTATTGGAAACAACCCTTGCCACTTCTCTATGTTAATGATATCATTCTTATTGGAAACAACCCTTACCTCATATCCCATCACATCTCTCTACTCTCTCATCAGTTTGCAATGTAGGATCTTGAGGATCTTTATTTTTTCTTAGGTGTTAAAGCTAGTCGAATAGGCCAAAAATTCTAGCTTAGTTAATCTAACTTCATTGATGACCTCCTTAAATAACACCATATACATCTTAGCAAACTCGTCAAAACACAACTATCCCCTTAGTATAACCTTAGTACCTATAGGTTTCCCTTGCTCTCCGACCTCACTTCTTTCTAGGAGAATAGTGGGGCTATCCAATTCCTCACTATTACTAGACTAGATATTAACTTTATAATTAGTCAATTAAGTAAATATATGCATCAACTGAACACTAAGCACATGCAGCAGCCAAGAAAGTTCTTCGATATCTTTGTGGCACCATGACATTGAGTCTCTGTATTGTTTGCACATCTTGCACCTCCTTGGCTACCTTTGTTAATGCTGATTAGGTTGGTTGTCCAAATACTTGTAGATCTACAACAAGGTATGCTATTTTTCTTGGATGCAATCACATTCATCACTATCGTATGAAACACATCAACACATTGCTTATCACTTTGTGCGTAGATAGGTAGTGACAAGACATGTTTAGTCAGATATATTCTTACTCTGGATGAAAATTTACTATCCCATAGATGTTGTCTCTACTTTGTTCTAGCAAATACATGATTGCCACGTGTATGTAAAATTGTAGTAACTATTTTTTTTTTCTAGGGATGTTTTTATTTTTAGAATTTATTAACAAATGTTAAGTTTCTATCAGTCGGGATAAGGTGGAGATAGCATCCATAGGACAACAAATATTTTTCCCTTACTTGGGTCATTTTGATCTTTTTCATATCATAGTGTTAGGATTTCATCATCATAATATGCATACACACTTCCCTCTATGCTGTAAATCATCATTGAAACTCAATTAAGCAATTCTTTGCCATCTATTAATTGGTACTTGCTTTGTTTTTTATCCTAAGATAAATTTATTGTATAGAATCATTTTTAAGAATGGTGGACTCAATAAAAACCCAAAATAACTTTATTTTGCTTTTTTAAATTTCCCATACTCACATGCATAACAAAAATTTGTGTTTCAGGAATAGAATAATGCACTAAATAAGAGATAAAGAAAGTGAGTGATTTCTAGGATACATATCGGAAAACAAAAATCAAAATCATAAAGAACATTCAAGCACAGTTTTTATTTCCTTGCGAAACGTCCTATCATAAGTGACTATTCAATTGATCCATCATAATAGTTCATATCCAAATGCACATGCTTAAAAAACAAAAAAAAAAAAAAAAGAAAAAGGAGGAAAAGGACATATATACAATCTTAAAATTCGTCATCACGACTCTTTTGAGCTTAATTTCAGTCACATCACAAGCTTCTTCATCAGTCCTTTTTTCAGCAGAATGACATTGGGATTGTATAAGTGTTTTAAGGATGGTTGTTATGAAGACACTGGCTGTCTTCCTTTGCAAATTCAACTTGTGTGCTGGTGTATATGGCATTAAGCTGCTTCATTCTTAGGGGCACAAGTCGTAACAGCATCTGCTACCGTGAGAAAGATCTTGTCGTCTCCGACCATCTCAGCAAACTTGGATGTATGGAACTTGTCAGTCACAACAGGCCCTGGATTTGCTAGAACAAGCTGCATAATCAAAGGGGCAAAAAAATTGTGAGGATGAGTTTTAGTATAATACAACGTCTTGTATTGGTATGCAACGTTGTATTTCGCTATGAAATATAAACATAGAACTACGCGATCGATAAGCTCTTAGGTAAGCTGATTGTGGTGACTAAGTCAATAATGTATCGGTTTATGAAGTGAAACACCTGAACATCTCTCTTCAAAAGGCTTCGATACAACTCTTGGAATGCATGTATGCCACTAGTGTCAATGTCTGTGACAGCTGCATGCCAGGAGGGGGTCAATGGAAAAATTAGTTGGAGAATGTGACAACAAAGGATAAGAACAATAGGAATGTAAGAAATTTAGGCTTACGCGACATTTCTACGATCAAACACTGGATTCTTGGTTGATGGTTTTCCTTCAAGTATTCTTCTTCATCTGTGAGCCATCTCAAAATTCTGCACAAAGTTGTTCCTATGTATTTAGCTCATCCTAATCATCATTCTTCTAAGATGAGAAATATTGGTAAACTATTCCAGGTGGCAGGTGTTATTCTTGATCAGTTATACCTGCCCTGATGTGATTTTATATTTATTGGATAACATAAAACAATTCTAAATCATAGTACGCTTCATAAGACATCAATATGTTGCAAATCTAAAGCTTATGCATTTGGTCAGCAAAACATTTTTCCGTCATTCATTTGTGCTGCAGCTAATCTAGCTTGAGTCTAGAGTAAGAGTTTTGTGTTTGAACTTTCGTTGATACATGAAAAGGGGTTACTTTCTGTCAATACCTTTCCTTAATATAGTTGGAATTGGAGAAGTATATGGCTGAATCAACCCTGACAATCAAAACTCCTGGAACTTTTACGGCTTCAGGGTATTGCTGGATGTTCCTGTAAACAGTTGTCCGTGGTAGCTTACCGAGAATGGCGGTTCGAGGCCTTGTTACTTGCAAAAGAATTTTGGCAAGAGAGATTGAAACCTGTCAACAAAAAGTTTCCAAGTAAGCATATAACAAAATACGAGTAAAAGCTGCAAGAAATCCCATGATATCCTACCGCGATTAGGAGCCCAATTTCAACACTGATGAAAACAACACCGAAGAAAGCTCCCATGCAAGCAATGAAATCGAATTTGTCAATCCTCCATATTAAAATTATCGCTTTTATATCTATCAGGCCTAACACGGCGGATATAATGATGGCAGCTAGAATTGCATTTGGGGTGTATTTAAACAATGGTGTAATGAGTTCCAGAGTTAGTAGCACAACACATGACATAACAATGTTAGAAGCAGCTGTGTTGCAGCCAGCCATGAAATTCACTGCTGAACGAGCGAAACCTCCTGTCAAAAAACATAAAATAGTCCAATCAATCAATATAATAACACAACAGACCTAATGTGCTTAAAATTTTAGATCAGATGAGATGGTAATTCTTTACCTGTAACAACATAGCGGGATGTCATGGAACCAACAACATTCATAGTTCCTAGAGCCACCATTTCCTTGTTTCCATCTATCTGATAGTCTTTCATGGCAGCAAATGTCCTTCCTATAGCGACAGCTTCCTAAAGATCAAAAGAATTCGGTTTCAGAAACCATCATTGTCAATCAAAGTTCAAGCTTAGCCAAATGAGAGTAGGAGTTCTTACTGTTAGTGCAATCATGCCTGTCACTACACCGATTTTGAAGCCTTTTGCAAGATAATCACCAGAGAAAAATATTTCATTTGCAGATGGAGGGTTTATCCCTTTGTCGATATGTTTGACCTTCACCAAAAAGGTCATGTTACATGTTAGACGATGTTTTTCCAATTCCATTAAGTAATATATATAAAATCATACAAGATATTCATAAGTTGCCTGTAGAAATGGTGTAGACTTTTATATATAACAGCCATGAATATTGAAAATTGAAGAAAATTATTAGAAAGCTGGCCCTTACGATTGCAACTCCATGCTTGTCTGCACGAGTGATGTACACAAAAAAGGTAGAGACAATAACGGAAACCAGAGGACCGATTGCTGGCACCCAAAATAACTTCTTGTTTTTCTTGCCCTGCCAAGAACACGAGATTTTAAAGAAGACGCTTAGACTAAGGCATATGAAAAGAACCAAAGAATGGAATAAGGCCTTCTTACTATGTACTTAGCAAGCAGAAGGAATGCTAAAAATGATACTCCTATGAGGATGGTTTGCCAATTCCACTGAAACATCGAGCAAAAAAAGCATAAGTGAGAGGGAAACCTTGTCGAGAATTTAAATATATAAGTCCATATCATATCTATGAACTTAAGTGAACTGTTAATATTACTACGTACCCCGTGATCCACCGCACTCCATACTGATCGCATGATGGATACCACATCAGACTTCTTTGTAAAGTTTTTAACTCCAAGCATTCCCTTCAGCTGTTGAAGAGCTATAGTGATAGCAGCACCACCCATAAAGCCAATAACGGCAGCATTTGAAAGGAAGTCAATCAAGAAACCCAATCTGCAGGCACAAATTCTTAAGTATTAACATAAGTTGGTGAGCAGACCATCAAAGAATTAAGAGCGCAAACTTCTTGGGTTTCGTATCGTATTTACCTGAAAAGCCCGAGCGTGGCTTGAGTTATACCCGCAAAAAATGTAGCAGTAAATGCAAGGCGCCTGTAGTTAACAGGATCTTTTACTGGATCAATCTCATCCTGGAGAAGAGTCCCGAGCAAGAGAGAGACCACAGTTACTGGTCCTATGGCAATATCCCGCGAACTACCCATGAGAGCATACACGAGAGGTGGAACGAAACTACTATCTGTAACATATTGCATAAAAGAGCAGACCCGTGATACTTGTGAGACCGGGAAGTCGCATTGATTTAACACTAGTTAGGAAATATTAGACCGAGTGGATAAGCTTGCTAGTTTGACAATTGATTGCTATTGGGTTGGTACATTACAAAACTTATTTCCAGAACACACACTGATTTATATGACGTCTACCGAGAGTGGTGAAAAACTTACATAATCCATACTTTGGATCCAAATTCGCAAGCCTTGCATATCCGATATCCTGAGGAATGCAAAGGCTTGCTATGGTAAGCCCCGCTATGAGGTCTCCCTTAAATTTCGCAAGACTATAATGCCTTCCCCATTCAAGGATGGGAAAAATGGTTTGGATGCCAAGTATGAATTTTCTTGACCTTGGCTGACCTTTGAAAGGGCGTAGTGGGTCATCTGCAAAGAATGTCTCCTTGAAAGTTGATGTGAATTCCTTCAGAAGATTCTGCTTAGGAGGAACTCCAACTTTGTGAACATAGGCCAAAGAATCTGAATCAGCAACACTGTGGCCCATTGAAGCCAGCAACTAGTACTCTGTATTTCAAGGGAAAATTGCATTTATCAGAAGAATATGAAGCAAACATTTATTGTGCAACAGTAAGTTAGCATCAAGAACTTAGTCCATGCAAATGCGAATGCGTGTTTCATATCATTAAAACCATCTTTCAGACATTTTATAACACTTGTTGCAATAAAAACTTCTGAATTATCAAATGTTATTGGAGAAACCTCAAGAGGATGCAGCCATGCAGATAACGGTGGCTTTTAGCTGAAAATAAGGGAAATAATAGAGATGGCATAAACCTAGGCTGATGAATATACTTATCAACTAGTGCACCTGCATAGCAAAAGCAACAATAGGATCAGGTTTATATCATCAAGCGATCAAGATGACAAGTATCATGTCAGGTCAGGCCGTGCTGGAACTGCTCTTATTCTATGGTGAGAATGTCAAATCAATCTATACTTTATCCATCAGAACTATTTTTAAACAAATTTTCTTAAAAACAAATGACATAGGGATTTAATAAATAAGCATTGACTTGATAGATCAATTAAATAGATCCTAAGCATCAAATATGCTGCATTATTATGTTGACTTTGATGCGGCACTTTGTTAGGAAGCAATTTAGTTTATATCTAACTTATTCATACTCTTGTATACGACTTCAATGATTGGTATCTCTTAATCGCAATCGTGATGGAAGCAAGAACAAATATATATATGTATATGTATATGTATATGTATCTGCATTCATCAAGGTGTATAAACAACTGCATAATGTATGTTTGAAGGATTATTTACACAATGTATCAAATAAATATAGTTTATATCTAACTGGTCCGTACTATTGTACACATATAATGTATTTGACGGATTATTATAATTTTATTTTTTTCGTTATCAGAGACGGTTACATCGTAAATCAATAACCTTTTTTTTTTTTTTTTTTTTTCCACAATTCGGTTTCAATTATCATTGTTATTTTATTTTTCATTATAAGAAGAAGAAGAAAAAAAAAGCAAAATGTATAACCGACAAATCTAGAACAAAATCTCCAAGATAAAGAGTTGCACAAATGCTGCCCTAGATTCAACGCAAGCCAATATCCATCAGTAAATTTACTCTGCTGGTTTAGTCATGTTCTCTTATACCCTTGTTATCAAATTCATGGCTTAGAAATGTGGGATAGCAAAAGATGGAACATGTGGGACAATGAAAGATAAATGTGCATGAAATTACATTCACGATCAGCCATGTTCAAACCAATTTCTCATGTTATTCACTCAATTATTACTACGAAAATCTCCAAATATTCTTACTACACGTAGCAAACTATGAAATCATGACCATAACTATAAATTCCACATCATAAAAATAGGATTAGAAGCCACACGGAAATCGCATCAGCACATAAAAAAAAATGCAGCAGTGCATTATGTCGTTTTGTACATCGATTAATAATTTAACAATACCTTTTTCAGATTTCCTATAAATAAACAGGCCATTAGCTAATTAAATTAAAAGATGCAACGAATGATAAAACAAAATCTATCTTTGCGTATAGAAATATCATTAACATAGTTAAAAGAAGCAAACAGCGATAAAATAAAAACTCTCTTTATGTTTTAGATATGAATATGGTATTAAAACAATCAAAAGGTAAAAAGGAAAAAGAAGGAAAAGAAAAATCAGTGCAACGTAATGAGTCATGCAAATCTAATTATTATACATATTATCACATATACTTATGTCATATCGGGCACATTTGATATCGATATAATTGTAATAATATATAAAAGAATAGCACCAGTTATAATATACATGTATAAACCTTATTACAGCATCTCGGAATGTAGTAAACGCATTTAGCAATTGAAATATTTATATTAAACATGTTATACAAGCAATGATATAAATATAATGACAGCAATATATGCATATTATATATTAAGCTAATTTACTAATACTTATATATAGTATAAAAAAAAAAAAAGCAATAGTACAAGTAACAGTACGAATGAATCAAGTTAGTGCATAAACTATTTGAGCTGAGCTTGATGTTTACTCGATTTTGATTCAAAAAAAGTCTAGTCGAGCTTTAACTCGAGTTAGCTGAATAGTTTATCAAGCTGAGCTGAGCTTTGCATCTTTAACTTGATTAGCTCGCAAGCATAATCAAACTCTATCAAGTATAAATATTATCGAATTTGAGTATTAATATTATTTAAATTAGAATTAAAAGATGTTTTTTAATAAATTAAGCTTATATGAGCTTAATCAAGTTGAGTTTGAGTTTACGTAGTGTTATTTCGAGCCGAACTCATGCTTAAAATCTTAAGCCCAGAGTTAGTACTGTATCATCTTCACTCAACTTATTTACAATCCTAAGTACGGGTATTGTGTGTTAATAATAATAATAATAAATTGCTTTAATTTATTTTATTATTAATTCATATATATATTCCCTTTTCTTTTTTTCTTCTTTTTCTTTTATTTTTCATTATTTAGTATTAGTATTAGCACTATTCTATAAAATTACAACATATTAATGAGCAAATAAGACAAATATATGAATAAAAGAATAAATAAATAAATAGAATAGAATAAAAAAGGAAAAATAAAAGAAAGAGAATATATATATATATATATATATATACATATATTAAGTTGGTGCATGACAGATAGGGTCAAGGGATTTGGATTAAAAGTAAAATAACAGGGTCGCATATGGTAGGTGTCACGACTCTAGATGGGGGCCTAACAGGATTTATCTAAAGCCATCATATCACGTGTGCACTCGTAACATGAGAGCCACCTTGCATGTCAGAGTATACAAGACTCTATTCTTTATAAAAGTTTATCATACAAATGATATAATATATTACAGTATTTCAACTATGGAATCCTATTTTCCAATTTCCACCAAGATCGCAGAGAATCGGTATCCCCCACCAAATAGTGAAATTGGGTTTCCAAACTACAACATACAAAATTCAACATTCATCTAATTTACATTCTAAGTTTACCATATCCTACATTTCTATCTACAATAGAGTTTGTTGGAGAAGCTCTCTTCACACATTCCTAGCCCAATCCCAGCTAGTAATAATCCTACACAAAGAAACTGTTGGGGGGTGAGCGAACCACGGGCTCAGTGAATAACTAGACTTATCACAACAAGCAAGTTATTATCAATCATATGTAATGCATCAATCAAACACATGAACAATTACAAGCTTGGACAATCCGGAATCCAAACAGGATGGAGATTTACGCCCTCTCATCGGGGTTGAAGGAACCGATACCTGAATCACCTACCCAGGAGAAACTAAGTACACAGGAATCCATAATCCTCACAATTATTATCTCTTTATGTTAATGAAGTTTTAAACACTCAGTTCCTGTCTTGTACCTTAGAAACTCCACTAAGTGTTAGCCATTTCACAGCGATACCCTGGGCGGTGTCCTTCGTTACCAGTTAGTTCCCATGGAACCGACAGAACAAGGTAAACTTGCGTAGAACTAATAGCCCATTGCCTAGAAAAACCAAGTATTACCAAGAACCGAAATTCTAACACGTGATAGGTGTTCGTAAAAATATAATGCAGTTTATGCAAATCGTGCAATGCATGTCCGTTTCATTTATAGTACCGACAATTGTTAATCAAGTTTAAGGCGATCATACAATTTACAAACAATCGTCAACATATTTCATACAATATTTATCATACAATAGGATTATCGCTTATATTATGATAATTTGCCATTCAATCATACACCACGCATCATGTTGTATCCCAATCCCGCATGCATATCAATTGAATATATTATTCCAAATGCAACTATACTGCAAGCACAAACAATGTAACAAGTCTAAGTTACTCACCTGTGGTCCACGCTAAGCTGTTGTATAAGCTATTGGAAATCCGGGAATTGATCCATTTTCCTATGGAAGGAAATAACAGAGATTTATTATTGAATTATTTCTGTAAGAGAAGTCTTCCTATAATTTAAAAGTGTTGATCTCTATCGTCGGATATTAAATTAAGTCCGTTATATTAATTATTCTATCGCTCAATACTTTAATTGAATCCTTATAGGTGACGAACTATTCTGTATCGGTACTTGATACAGTTTTTATTAAGGTTTTAATCCCTATAGTAAAGGATATTTATCTGTATTTTGTTTCTCTTGATATCTATATTTTTAATTAAGGAATTTGTCTTTTCCTTAAGTCCTACTGCATTTAGTAGAAGATTTTTATTTATTAATTCTTTGCCCGTTAACCTTATCTATCTCTTGAATTGGTGTTTTTATTTATTTAAGGGTATGTTCTAGTATCTATATTTTCAAGAATTATAAAAATCGTATTTAGATATACCAAGTTTCTATTATACTTTTTTTCATTCTTATTGCAAAACAGGCTAAATTTAATACTACAATATTATCATTAATATTAGTTTTGAAATGTTAATATCAATATTAGTAATAAATACAGGTATAATAACAACAATCATTTTCATGCTATTAGTGACAAAATAATAGTATCGATGATAACATAAATATAGTAGTGTTAACGTGAAAATAACAGTATTAATAATCGTTTATGACTCGTGATGAAAATATCAACAATATTAAATACTATACTCAGTGGTCATAATAATAGCAATAATTATAGTTATGCCTATAGGAATAACAGTAAGATTGATGTTGGTTTAAAAGTGGAATTGAGTGAATTTCCATTTACGATTTCTTATTCATTTTAAATCCGATTTCGTTGTATAAATAGTCGATTTGGTACTACTCGAAGAGTACTTTCTAATAGTGAATTTATTTTTCAAGAAAAGAGATTTGTACAATTTTTAAATTTATGAAACACATGCATGGATTTCAAGTGAATCCTAACAATTATAATCAAAACATGTTTTAATCATATCTAACTCATTTCTAATCCGTTTTTTATGAATAAATAATTGTTTTCATAGTATTTTCCGAGTACAATTCATTGATAAGGTCGTTTTTGGTTTATAACAAATATATCAATACAGTTTATTCGACCTTTTGAACACTTTTCTTTATTTGATTTCTTTTGGTTCCTAGTTTCCTAAAGTTTAGAATCTTAACTTTTAAGTTGATGTTTCTATAATCCTAAATAATTATGTATCATCCTTTGTTCAACCATATAACTTAAAACCATCATCTAATCCTCTTATCTATTTCTTTAGTTCATTCATAATTTGTAAAATTATTAATATGTATAATTTCTATGAATTGTTCATTGTATTTTTCTTGCAATGTAAAAGCTCCTAATCATGCTTTTGAAGCTTGTTTTATCAGGTTTTATGTTCATATAAGGTCTTATAAGCATTAGACATGAGTTTAGACTAGTTTAGATGAAATTTGAGTCTTGTTTTGTACACTTTATTCCTAGATCCGAATTTACTATTACCATAATTATAATACTTCTAAGTTGTTGTTTTTTTTTTTTCCAATAATATCTAAACATTTCTAACACATCAACCATCTATCCATTTGAATTCATCAATGGATTAGAAACTTCTTTCAACTACATAACCTTTCTTCAATACTAAACAATTCATTCTAAAGTATATATATAACTATAACAAAGATTAGGTTGGTAGTTTAGAACTTACCTTGGCTTGGAATGGAGAAAGGATTTTCATCTCTCTTTCTAAGCAATAATCAAACCTAGATCAAAGATTAGATGATGAGTTCCTAACTACTTTAGAGGTTAACAACCTTAGCTATAACAAAAGTTACTAATTCTAGTAAACATTCTTACCTTGTTAAGCTAAGTTCCCACTTGAATCTTATGATAACCAAAACTTTTAACTTGGTTTTTAGAAGTTGTTGGAGAGGAGAAATTGATATTATTAGTGTGTTTGGTATATAGGTAGAATATGGAAAATAAGCTTGGGGGTTTATGTTGGTTTTACTAAAGTTTTCTAAACTTTCTAAGTGGAACATTGCAAAGGAAAAGAGAAATACAAGAGCTGGACGCACTTCCTCTTGTGGCTATATTTTGAGGTGATATTGTGGGATTTAGGAGCTCAATTTGTACCTAACTTAAGCTTATATACATATACTAAGTCTAAGCTAAGTTTTGGAGGCTAAGGAAATAGTTTTGGGTTTGAAAAATGCAATTTTCTGCTGTTGTTTTCTTGGATGGAATTTCATGCGAATTTGAGGTAGAATTTTTGATGAATTTGTATGAAATTTGTGGCTAATTTCAAGGGAAATTAAATGTGCTTGTTTGGTAGTTAATTAAGGTTTTTTATTTGTGTAAAATAGGGGCTCAAATTGCAAGAAAAATCGGGTCAAAATCGTGTTAGAATTTGTGTGAAATCAAAAGCAAATTTCTAATTTTCCTGCTGCAGTGTTTGTTGTTTTCTATCTTGATTTGCATGGATTTTTCTTCAGATTTCTTTTGTTGTTTTCTAGCTAATAAATGGTGTTTGAAGTGTCCATTTTGGGGCTTTTAATTGGTGCTCATTTAATAAAAAATTTCAACTCAACTAAGTCTCTGAATTTTCTAAAACAGAGCTGCAGTTCCTTGTTTGAATTAGCTCCTGCTGTATCTTTCACGGTGGAAAATCAAACTCCAAATACAACTGTTTTGTGATTTGTTTTGGCTGGAATTTTCGTTTATTTAATGTAGGATATATGTGGAGTTTTTGTATTAATTTAGTGGTCATTTTCGTTTTGAAATTTGGTGTTACAAATTTCGTTTTAAATTTTAAACGTATGTTTATATTTGTTACGTACAAGTTTTATCGAAATAGAATTCTCTAGGTTATTACAAAAATCCTAAGTTGTTTATGCGTACAATTTCTAGTTTCGAGTTTACACAATTAGTATTTTTAAATTATATGATTAAATTTTTCAAGTTTAATAAATCGAATTAGGAACTAAGTTTTAATGAATTCAGAATGTTCTAATAAGTAAAACAGCGGGTGTGAAGTTTTCATTTTAAATCTAGATTAATATCTATTGATTGGTATTGGTATATTTTATGTATTTATAATCCTTATAATTCATCTTTGGATTATTGTTTTGTACTAATAAGTTTTGTTATTAAATTATCTTATCAGTTTTGAATCTTAGAGATACTTCTAATTATATCTTGAATTATCAGGTCAAGATACGAAATCTCGTTTTTGGTATCAATTAAGGTCAAGGAAATTTTTATTCAGATTTTTCAAGCTACGAATAAGTTTATTACAACTCATAGATCAATTCTAAGATTATTTTTGTTGGATCATATATTTTATATTAATTTCACATTTGCTAATTTGTTCATTTTCTAGTTATGAAAATTATTAAAGGTTATGTTAGCAATTCCAGATTTCAATTTCTAAAATCTGTAAATCCTTTAATTAGAATTATTAGTGTAAATAAATATTTATTTAAGAGATAGATTCTTAGATATACCAAACGTTATGTTTTACTGTGGTAGAGTTATTTATACTAATTTGTTATTAGCAATATATTTTTATGTAGGGCTACTCAATATTGTTAATAGATAGCTTGAACGCTATTATTTCATTATTTAACAAACGTAGGATTTATTTTCTAAGTATTGAACTTAAGGAAAAAGAATTCAGTAGCTTTATATTAACAATTGCTTTATCTTTGTTTTGTATTATTTGATATCATAGAAGTTCAGTTTGTATTTTCAGAATTTTTATTGGTAACGCTTTTAATCTTTCTAATTATAATCAAATTCATTTATACTTATTTTTAAATCGAGAAAAATTTGGAGTGATTTTTACTACTTATTTCAAATATTCAATATGATCGCATATTACATTTTTAGTATTTGTTATCATCAGGTTACGTAAAATTTGGGGGATTACAGTAGGAACTCAACGCATAACATCAACGAACTATTAACAAATAAGTTGTTGAATCTCCTCTCTTTTTCACTTCCTTTCTCACGACGAGGCTGGTCGGGTATGGGGAATGTGTTTTGGCTGGCGGTCTGGTCAGCGTGGTCTATGGGCTTGGGGAAATCGTGTTGAGGTGATTCGATGGTGGTGCATGAGTGTTGAAGGTGGCGTTGGACATTGGGATTGGTCGGAGTTCCGTCGGGATGTTTATGGTGATGGGGCGATGGTGGAGTCGAGTGGCCGCGGTGGTGGTTTTCTGGGTAGAGAGAGAGGGAGATGGCGGAGGGAGAGAGGTGTCGTTAGAGTTGAAGGAGGAAGAGAGAGTGGGTTGAGAGAGAGATGGAGAGAGGGTTTTCTGGACCGACCTCCTTCAGAAGAAAGCAGTTCGACCTTTTAATGTTCATGAAGTAGATGAAAGTTCAAGAGATTTTTTTCTTTTCTTCTTTTTTGTTTTTTTAAATTCGTCATGATTAATATTGATTTTTATCTTTAATTTACTATTTAATCTGGCTTTGAACGGCTTAATTCTAATAAAAATGAATACAAATAATGGTCTAACAACCGGAATTTGAAGGGACAAGTGAAAGTAAAGAAGAAAACTGAAAAAAGAAGAGCTTGGGCTGTTCAACCATGATGGTCGGATTAATGGGGGAAGACGATGTGCGTGGGCGTAATCCGCGCCTTTTCCCAGGCGCACAAACTTCCACACACTTCCTCGCACGTGAGGATCGAACCCAGGACCTTTCGTGCACTAATCAGGCACGAGCTCTTTCAGGGTATTCAATTAAATTTAAACCAAGACGACAAAGCCCATTGTGGATTAAAATAATGTGGGCTGAAGTGAAGTGGGTCTTTGTTCCTAATTTAAATTATAAATGCAAGCTAATAAATTATAAAAATAATTTTAAACCTATAAAGAGATTAAGTTACAAGCATGTAATATTTTATGAACACATATATATATCATATTAACTATACATAATGCTAAATTGTTGTTATTTTTTATTTCGATTTTAAAATATTTTTATTTAAAATTTCTATCATATCCTATTTACTTAGGGGGGTTTCTTATATTTTAACTTTCTAATTTTTTTTATATTTTTTATCCTACTCATTAATCAATCAATTTTTTATTCGATTCTAATTAATAAAAAAATTATTTTCATGAGTTTTTTATTTCATTATATTTTTCTACTTTTCATTATTTTTAATATATATGAAATACCTCGAATTTTACCAACTTAAATTAGAAATGTGACAATTAAATACTATGAAAATATAGGTAATTTTGGATCTTATTTTACATTTAACTTATTAATTGAATTTAGATAGTTCAGTCAATTGATTTTCATAAATTATAGAATGTAATTAGATAATTTAATTTGTAAATGGATTTAATTGAAATTAGGAATTCCAATACCACAAATACTCTTTTCAACTTATAAAATTACTATAATTTCCTATCTCTAACATATCAAGCTATTTAATTCCTTGATATCGATTTCTCAAGTTGAATTACCGAAATTCCTAATTCACTAAAACTAAA
This sequence comes from Combretum micranthum, assembly GCA_024138025.1. Lineage (NCBI taxonomy): Eukaryota > Viridiplantae > Streptophyta > Magnoliopsida > Myrtales > Combretaceae > Combretum > Combretum micranthum. The sequence continues at coordinate 1,258,991 of JAMXBD010000001.1, forward strand.
CCTTAGTCTAAATTTAGATTAGACTCAAGTCAATAACTCACTAATTATATGCCTAAGGTTATAAATATCAAGTGTAGTATGACTCGATTAATTTTTAGGGTCTATTAGATAGTAAACGATAGTTTAAAGATGAATTGCTAGGGTTGAAAAATACGCGATAGAAATAGAAACTGATCAATATCTACCAAACTAGAACTCGAATAAAAATTCTGAATACATAATCGTAAAATTTAGAATTTTCCGAACCTTTTGAGCACAATACTCTAATTTGACCTATTTGGACTAGAAACCCTAATCGCGTAAGTGAAAATTTTTATAATTTAACATAATTAGGAATAATAAATGAATTTAATTGAAAATAAAGACTCTAATGTCATAAATACCTAATTTAACCCATTAAGCAACATCGATGACCTATTTCAACAAATTCAAATTAATTGATCCTTTTCAATCATCAATTGAACTTTATTAGTCAAGTTTAATCATCTAAAACCCTAAATATCCAATTTAGACATTTTAGCCTAAATTCCAACTCCTTAAATCCTAGAAGTTTAAATATAAATATTTGTTTTCAAATACTAATTCCTAAGCCCCTAAAACCCTAAATTCAAGTAAGCTATTAATTTTTCTTTAATTAGATCTCCTAAAATTAATTTCTAATGCCAATTAGTTAATTCTCATTCTTACTTCTTAAAATCCATTTCTAATTCCCTAAAGCCCATAACCCAAAGGCCTAATTCTTCTAAAACCCTAAGTCCAATTATTCAAAGATCAAGCCCATAAACCTAAGACCAAAAGCCCATGCATCAAAGCCCATTAGACCATGTTCTTATCATGCACCCTCACATATGATATGAAATCTCAATGTCTAGAAAAAAATCTAACCTTATGAAAAGACCAAAATAACCTTAGCTACTTCAAGAAGGTTTCTTCATCTATGAAAAGACCAATTTGCCCCCTAAATATCTACAATGTGAACACAAGAAAATATCAAGTGTGTGAAAAGACCAATTGACCTTAACCAAGTCTAGAAGATTCCTTACCCTAGGAAAAGACTAAAATACCCCTTAAATATCTACACAAGAAAATATCTTGTAGAGTTAGAAGACCAAAATACCCTCAATTAATCAAGCCAAAGTACCAAAATGTCCTTAACTCTAGAGATAATTGCAAACCATCAAACAATATAAAATAGGGTTTAGAAAACCCTAACTCATGCCTCATTTCTAGCATCCCATCTCTCTCATATTCTCTCTCTCAAAAATCTCCCAAAAATACACAAAAACTCTTCCATCAACCAAGTACACAAGAGGTGAAATTAAACACTAAAAACAAGGTTGAGGTTAAGGAAAATAAGCTTGAAGAATTTCCATCAATCCTTGAGTGTAGAAGTAGTAGTGGAGGCAACTATTTGGTTGATATTGCTAAATTCAAATATTTGTTAGGAGTCTTCCTTCTGCTTTATCTTCTTATCTATCTTCTGATTGTTCGGAGCACAGACTCTGTACCAGGTACGCAGTGACTTGTGTGTTGCTTGCTAGGGTAGGCATTCTAAATGAACTAATACTTAAAGACGACTTTAATAATTACTTGTTGCTTGTGCGTGGCCGTTTTTGAGACCTGACCTGAGGGGCGGCAACCTTGCTAGGCGGTGCCAGCACGGTAGTTAGGCGCTTAGGCCACCATGGGCATGGTGGTACGGTGGGTAGCTGATGGGGGAAACGGTAGCAGGATAACGTTTACCTGGATCGGAGAGAAGTAATGTAGTGTGGTTCACGTTTATGGGACCGGTTGAGCTACACTATATTATGGACTGTGATGGGTAGAGATGCGTAACGGCTGTGGCCCCAGACGAGGCTATTACTTGTAGAGGTAGGAGATATAGGTATTCGGGCTGCCTATATCAACCCCCTGAGCAGTTGCTGCTACTCAGGACCCCCAGGTTCCCAGCGTGTTGCCGGAGTGTGAGTGCTCCACTGTTGTTTGTCGCACTTTAATTTAAAGATATAAACTATTGGTTGTTGCATTGCATATAGAATAGGCATGTGTGCCCATCTCGTGTGTGCTTGTGTTGCTGTCATACTAGGCTTCGGCTCATTCCTTCTTTTTCAGGTGATGATCTGGATGCTTGTGATTATCGGGAATGGGACGATTCTAAAGGAGCTTGCTAACAAGTTGAGTGCCTAGCAGTGTTAAACTGTTTATGCTATTGGTAAAAGTTATTGATCATCTTTTCAAACTTATGATTCGATAAGGGCATATCTATGAGCCCATGGTTGTATCTTGAGATACCAAACACTATGTACTTTGAGATATCTGATGTATGATATTTATTTATAAACGTTTGTCTACTCACAAAATTAGCCTATTTGAAAATCGTTTTGAAAAAATTTACTTTATTATATGTAATGTTCTACTCAAGAAAGTAGCCTATTCGGAAATCATTTTAAAGAAATGTATCTCTTTTCCGCTGCAACTCTAGTTATTTTCAAAATCCAATTCCACGATTTCAGAATCTAAAATGTGTTTAGCAACGATCACGATAAACTGTAGATTAGGTCAGCCTTAACGTATAATGCGTAAGTGTTATACGCGGCGGCTGGCACGCCTTGAACCAAATCCGGGGCGTGACAATATATATATATATATATATATATATATATATAGTGGGGAAATAAGGTGTTGACTAGGACCTTATGAGATCAATGTGAAAAAAATGTTTAGCAATGTAGTAAAAATGGCTGATAAGTGTAATGAATTTGGCTTGGATTAATGATCTAGCTTGAATTTTTATAAAGAACACTTTAATATGAGGTTAAAGGTTTGAAGATCTTCAAGAATATTAAAACTATTTTCCCAAAAAAATTTTAAAAGTCAAACTAAAACACAAAATAATTTTAACTCTTAAATCATTATGAATCAAACACTATTCTATATCACACATACATATTAAACCATATTAAATATTAAAATGAATTTCAAGAATTCATCTTCTATCTTCATAATCATCATTCACTTATTGTATAAACATTCTAACTCTTCAAACACTTTTTAAAATTTTCGAAAATAGGAATCTAAATCTAAAATGTCCGAAACATATTAAAACTAATATAGTCTTCACCAAATCATTAACTTGTAACATTACTTCAACTCTTAACACTTCCAAACATCAAATGAAACCATTCAAATATCATAGTCATCTTCTAAAATACAAATTCTAGCAGGTGTCATATTTATAACAGTCATGTTCAACCTCAATTATTTTTTGAAGAATCAACATCAAACTCACCAATCAAACTAACTCATTCCTACTTATATCTCCTTCAAATCAATACCAAAACCTTGAACTTCATCTACAATTTAATATCAATCCAAATAACATTATAACACCCAATTATCATGATTCAACTCCAAGAAACCCATTTCCAACTCATATCATCAAATTAAAAAATAAATATACACTATATATATATATATATAATATTTCAACATCCATATTATATATGCATAATCATCATCATACATCAAATCAATATGCATAATCATCAAGTAAATTAGATTTACTTACTAGAATTGAGAAATAAAGAAGAAAAGGGATTAATGTCACAAACGATATATGAATTTTGATAAAATATGCAATTAGATGCCTAAACTTTAAAATTGATCAATTTAGTGCATGAACTTTGAAGTTGATTAATTTAATACTTGAAAAAACTTTTCGCGTACGCTAATAATATCTTCGTTAAGTTCTTTAGATACTCAATTGATTAATTCCAAAATTTTTTAGGTATTATTGATTAATTTTAAAGTTTAGGTACTTAATTGCATATTTTGTTAATGTTCAAGTACCATTTATGACACTATCCCAAAGAAAAATAAACGAATTTCCAACAATTTTCCACTAAATACCACTACTACATTAATCTAACTCTTAATCTTTAACTTCTACTTGATTTCATGTTGGGATTAAAAGAAGAAATAGAAATTATAAGATTTGAATTTAATTTGAATAGGAGAGATGAAACTTTTCTTTGATTCGTTTCATTTGTGATTGAACTAAGATGAATTTGAGAGTAAATTGAGAGTACGAGAGATAGAAGTGATGGCAAGGATTTGAGAGAGAAGAGAGAAATTTGATGATGAAAATGAATGAAAAATGAAATTTTTTGTTATATTGTGTAGGTTAGGACACTTGTATGCGTAACGATACATATGAGAGGTAAAAGACATGAACAACCTTAGATAATTAAATAAGGCCATTAGGGGCATGTGAGGGTAATTTAGGGATTTAATTTAGGAAATGGTTAGTGGAATCTATTTATAATATATAATTTCTAAAGCCTTGGCATTACGTCTTTTCAATATTTTCCGATAGACATAACTACTCATAAATTTACTATATATATTTATCATTTTTCTTCTATCTTTGTTATTTTTTTTTTTCATTCTTTCACTTCCCTCTTTACCCAATTTCTTTCATATTTTTTTTCTCTCTTTCTCACTTTTTTTCTTTATTCTATTTCTATATCTCTCTATATATTAATCTTTATTTCTCTTTATTATCTTTTGCAATGCGCTCTCTATTTCAATGGTTTATTCATCAATAGTATGTTCATTTTTCAACTTCATCTATTGATTTTTTATTTTTTATATTCCTCTAAAAGAGGGACTATGCATAATAACAATACCATCTTTATATTTTAAAAAGAAAAATTCTTTATATATTCAAAAAAATTATATTTTTTTTGTTCATTTCTTTCAAGTCTTTCTATCTCTAATGTTCTTTTAAAGAAATAAAAATTAAGATTATTGTTATACATTATCTATCTATAACATTAGTGATCTTAATAAGTCAATTTTATTTCAAATTTAACTTTATATATATATATATATATAGAGAGAGAGAGAGAGATACATATCTATATGGACATGTAAATTTTGACAAATTCATTGTATTGTTTTCCACACACACACACACATATATATATTATATATATATATATATTCTATAAAATCTTCATTGCAAATTTTTTTATTCATTACCCTAAATCCCATAATAATTGTGCTTGAAAAGTATTACAATTTTAAATTTTCACTTTCATTGTATGTTTTTGTAAATGCATAATCTAATCAAATAACCCCATTTTAGATCAAATTATCTATACAATTTTTTGTGTACTTTTAATTTTTATTTTAATACCATTTTGGTACACAGATAAATGAAATTTGTGCACAAAACATGAAATACCCTAAAGCCTCACCTAAGTTAGAAATTTTAATTCAGATAGTTTAAATAAACTAAATAAGTAAACAATAAAAAAAGGAATAGACAACTTAATATGATTAAATTAGTAAATAGATTAAGTTTAAATTTGAGATTTTACAAATTCCTTTCATTAATGTCTATTTGTTCTATCAATTTATTTCAACAAGATCAAATTTCATAACCTTTTTCTAATTTGTCAATTATAACTCATTTTCTTCAATTTCAAATCTTTAACCTCTTAAACATTCATTATAAATGTTTAGTTAATTCATAAATCCGTAAACTCTGGCCTAAAATTTCATACTCATAACCCCTATCATTTATGAAAACACCTGCCTATTTAAAAATATCAGTTCTTAAGCCCAAACCCAAATCAAGTATCAATTTGATATAAACTAAACCATTATTCCAAGCTATTCATTTCTAACATATAGATTCCCAAATTATTTCCTAAGCACTTTTAGAACTAAAGATTTAAACCTAATAACTTTATCCTAAAATATCTATAATTGTCATCCTTTTATTTTTCCTTACATGTCTTATCTCTTTTCTTTTCTTTCCTTTTTGTTCGATTCTGCCTCTTCCTATTCTTCTCCTTCATTTTCTCTTCTCTTGTTTTGAATTCATCATTTCAAATCTCAATTTCAAGGTTGAAAAGAGAAATTAAAGTCAGAAAATAAGATAGGAGATGGAGAACAAGCATGCATGAGCTTCATTAACTAGAAAAGATGAGGAGTAGTGAAGATCAATTTGCATGTATTTGCTAAAAAATAAGTATAATTGTTTTTTTTTTAATTGTTGTTTATGTATGCGCATGATGGATTTATGCTAGTTTAAGCATGTGTAACATCTTGTGTGTGTTGCTATCGTTCTAGGCTTTAGCTCATTGTTATTATCTTTCCAGACGATGATGATGATTTAATGGTGATGATTTGATGATGATGATGTTAATGTTGTTGATGATGAGTGAATAAGGTAAATGGGAAGACTCGGGGAGAGTTTGTTGAAGAATGAGATGAGTTAGGATTGTTATATTTTATTTTGCTTTTATTTTGTTTAAAGAACTACATTCATATCTATTTAAGTGTTGTTTTCCGAAAGGAGCTGGTTGACAAGCGCACATGTTTTGTAATGAGCTTTTAAGCTTTACTATACTATCAAGAAAGGTATATGAAATACCTGATTGTATGGTTTTGTTTTCATAAAAGTTGATCTACTCATATGAATAGAAGTTATAAATGTTTTTATAAAGTTTGTTTTTCCACCACTACTAAATCTAGTTGTCTTTAGGATCTAATTAAACGATTTCAAAATCTAAAATTGGCTAGCAAGTGTTTGATATAAACATATGATTTAAGGAAGCTTGTGTGTGTAATACTTTGGATATTATATGTGGCTAGGAACTAGGCATGCCAGAATTTAGAATTAAGGCATGTTGGGTCTTTACAAATCACTTGATTTGTAAGTAGTCTATCATCAAAGCAATCACCTTTTAAAGTGTTTGTAATTGCTTAAACTAATTGCAACCATCCTTTCAAGCAATAATTATAAAATTTCTATTCAAAAGACATTATGTTGATTGTTAAAGAAACATGTCTATTGATACGGGTGTAATTTTTGAAATAGTTGTTTCTTTCATATAATTGATGCAATATATATAACCTTGCATCGTGGTGTTTCAACAGTTATTTTTAAATGATATATTGTTTTATTTAAAAATTGACGTATTAAATATTGATATATATATATAATACATATAGATTATATAGAAAGATATAATAGTGGTCGTATTGTATTTATCATGAGATAATTCTTTTTATTTTATACATCTTCAACATATTATGATACTTGTATATTTTTATTGGTAATGTTATTTAATCACTTATTATGTTTTATTTTATTACTTGCACCTTTTTATTAATTATAGTAAATTACTTTTAATTAATTTGTTATAGTTGTTGCGAAGAATTGTGACTTTTAAGTTTTACATAAAACAATTGCAACGTTTGCATAATGTGGTATTAAATGATATAACTCTTGACATATAACATTACATTTTCACAATTTAAAAGATTATAACTTTTCCTTTATAATATGAGATATAATATATTATATAATACATAATTAATATAAAGTATAATTCAAAGGATTACATATAGTGCCAACACAAAATATATAACGAAATAATAACATATACATGATATTACAATTAATTTATCAACTTACATCATTAAGGTGTTAATTATGGTACTCTTTTAAAAAAATTAATATTTCCTCTAATGTTGTATTCACAAAATATAAATACATACATAGCTTGGGTTTTATTATTTATCTTTTTTAATATAGTATCATTTCAATCTTACTATTGTACATTTTTTTGTTATTTTTTATTATAGTGATATATTTATATTGTTAATATTTTATAAACAAATTGAATTACATATTCAATTTTCGAAAACTTTTCTATTATTATACCATTTCATTTTAAATTTCTATTATTATATTTTCATTCTAATTATTGTACCTCTTTTATTTCAAGTGTCATATTTGAAAATTTCTAATTGTTAACTATTATACCTTTTTTGTTCCAATCACCTTTTTAAAAATTTCAATAATTGTTGCAGCTTACAAATAAGTATATCATACTTTTTTATTTTAAACATTGTACATTTTGGTTTTAACCATTTTAAAAATATTTTTTTTATTCATTCTAATTTTATATTATTATACATTTTCATTGTAATTATTGTACCTTTTTTATTTCAAGTGTAGCCTATTTGAATGTTTCTAATATATTTTTTTAGTGGGGTAATATTTCTGATAGTTAACCATTGTACCATTTGTTTTTAATCACCTCTTTCAAAATTTCTAATAATTGTTGTAGTTCATGAGAAAGTATATCATATTTTTTTTTTATTTTAACCTCTATACCTTTAGTTTTAACCATTTAAATTGCCTTTTTAGAAAATTCTAATAATTGTTAATTAGTTGCATAAACTATTGATATTTATCTGTGCATTACACAAGCTCGGAACTAGTTTTGTAGTAATTTCCAAGACTTACCTATAAGAACAAATTAGAGAAAAGTGTAGAATTTTGGTGATTTATCTTTATTTTAGGATTTTAAAATTTCTAGGAATTAATTCTTTAAATTTAGGGATAGGAATTTAGGTATTGGATTTGATAAGTAAAGCTCAATTTAGAGAATTTAGGCTTTTGAATAGGAATTTAGGTATTGGATTTGATAAGTAAAACTCAATTTAGAATATTGAGGATAGTTTGAATAATTGGATCAGATAAGGTAGGAAATCGATTTTTTTTTTTAATCTCCAATATCAAATACATTCAATTACTATAGTAATTAACTTGTTTAAATTTCATGATCAACTTAGGTTGAAATTGTATCCTAAAGTTTCTTATTTATTTAATTAACTACTATTGTTCAATTATTAACAAATTAAAATGAATTGTTAAATTTACCCATGTTATTATATAATATTATATCACTTTCCTATTTTAACTTGTTGAAAAAATGGTATTCCATATGCATATACCACATCGCCAATGGTTTGTCACTAATACACTTACTCGATCCATGGCTAACTCACTAATTGATGAAGTTAAAAAATTAACAAAGCAACCAATGTTGACCAAACAATCAGTCATATATATAGGTATGTACCATAAATATGGTGTTCTTCTATAGCCACACAAAACAATTTGAATTTATAATTATATATGGTACTTGTTTTCTAAACAATTTGAATTTATAGGTTTTGATAAACCCAAACCATGGATAAACAAATGACACTTAGCCGAACTTTTTATAAAATTAATAATGATTTCTCAAATTAAAACTTAATTCAAAGCCCACTTAACAATGAAATACCTTTCACTTATCTCTTGAAGGTAAAATATGCGATGTAACTAGCATGCCTTATGCACTCGAGGTGGGTCCATTACACATAAAGAGTAGCAAGCAACATAAATTACAACACTTAAGTACTCTAATGAGAAAAAGTTAACATAATAATATGAAAATTAGCAACATACAACACAAAAATTTGCAATTCTACATCAATCACGCCATGGTACACACTTGAGGCCCTTTCTAAAGTGGATTCCTATAAATGGAAAAAAGTTATAAGTGCATCTTATGCTTCTTTGGCAAGGCCATCAACTGCTTCATTTCTCTCTCAACACATATGAATGACCTACAATCAATCTTTTCTAATAGCTTCCATACCTTAAGATATATTGTGCCTCTTGTCGTACCATACAAACTTAGAGGAGAACCATATGGATGTTACAAGTGAGTTTGTCTCTATGATTACCTACATGTAGTTACAAGCCTTGCAATATTTAAGTCTCTTAATAAGAGCAATTAGTTCAATACTTTCAATGGATCCAAGAGAGGAAGGAAAATTGAATTAAAAAAGCATTTTCCCTATGATATCTTTGAGAATCCCCCATCCCTGCTTTTATCCTTATTTAGACTATCATCCACATTCAATTTCATTGGTCCTTTTTAAGGACTAATCTAAGAAATAGATTGAGTTCTCTTCATTTTTTGTGGTTTAGTGCAATCCTTGAACAATTCTTCATCATTTATTGTATGCCTTCTAGAGATTGGATTAACCCATTGTAGACACTTCATTTTTGCTTAAAAAAACTTAAAAAGTTATAAATGAATATATAATTATGTTTTAGTTTATAATAAAAATAAGTATTATGTCAAACCTAAACTCATCAAATTTTAATATAACAAGACCTAAGTACTATATATAAATTTATCTTTACTAGAATTTGAAAAATTTTAGATTTGATTTAATATATTTTTATTATATTTTTAGTCTAGGTTCATTTAAATAGCTTGTGATGGGCTAATTTTTTTCAAATGAGGCATGGGTTGCAACCTATTGATAAAGCAAACACATATGCATGTGGAAGTTTGTGGGTTCAAGTCAAGCAAAACATCAAAAGCTTTTTATTTTTCAAACGTGTAAATGAAACAAGGTAGCTCCCCATTGGTTCATGCGAACGCCACATCAGATGACATCATCATCTTCTACCTTGAGCACAACGAAAAATCACCTAAGCAAGCTACTTTATATGGAGCCATTCTTTGCCATCTTAGCTTCACAATTTCACCAATGACACGTGGCAGCTCCTCATTGGCTCATGTCAGCACACATTAGATGACATCATCATCTTCTATCTTGAGCACAACAAAAAATTGCCCAATCAAGCTACTTAATTTGGAGCCATTTTAGCTTCACAATTTCATCAAATTGATGATCAAATCACAAAATAGACATTATGTATTTTAGTTTATGCCAAGTTTACAAGATATTTAGGATTTTTCTAGATCAAATCAAGTTGGGAAAATTAGAGAAAAAAATATTTTACTTTCCAAAAATATCAAAATTTTATTACGAATAAAAAAACCTTAAAATATCAAGATTCAAATTTGCACCATTAACACTTTCCAAACTTGGAACAACGTCCTACCAATATAAATAAGACTCCCCAGGACACAATTAACAATCAGTTCCACACAAAATCCACCACAAACTCAATTTGTGCTCTTGGTTATGACCTAGGGTTTTGGAGATTTCTTCGAAGTTTTTTCGCTTCACAGGCAATATTGGAGCAATTGGTCAATATAGAGAGCTTGAGGAGGTTGAGAGCTTTGGATTGAAAGTAAAGACCCTCTCTAAGGAGTGCTGGAGCACCGCTAGATACCCTTGCTGCCGTTGAGGGGCTCAAAGCTGCCACTTGCAAGCAGCTTTAATTGAAAGCAATCCCACCAGATTACTCACCAGTCTAATAGCGGCCGGTCCGACACCCTCTCCACCATTGATGGCTGCTGATTGGAATATTTTTGCCACCGCCAGTTGATCAGGTCTTGTCCAGCCCTCACGTCCAAGTAAGTCTACACCTTTTTATTTATTTATTTAATATATATTAATGATAATAAATAGAAAAATAATAAAAAAAGATGAAAGAAAATAATAAAATTTATAAAAAATAAAGTATATAATAATAAGTAGTATTAATAATGAGTTAATATGCATGTGTGCCACTTTTCACTTAGATATATGGAAAGCATAACAACAGTAATTAGTATGATAAAGTAGTTATAATATTTGCAATTATTTGCTTTAAATCAATAATAATGTGATAATGTATTAATAATAAAGGGGATTAATAATATCATAATATGGATAAGGAAATAGTAAAATAATATTAACAGCTATAGGATTAGTGATGAACATAATAATAATAGTAATAATTGAAATTTTGATGATATATATAGTATTTGAATATATGATATATATATATATATATGTATATTGTTAATATTATTTTGAGTATTTGATATTTCATATTTCCTTTCCCAATGTTTGGAAGCGTTTTTAGAAGTAGGAATCATGATTCTTTGGAATCAAAGATTTCTGCTTCTATAATCGTGAATCCATTCCATTTCTATTAATAGTTATTGTTTTCGTTACATTTTTATCCACCACCACCCCCCCCCCCCCCTCTCCATATTTATTATCTACATTTATAATGAAGAGTATTTTGACAAATCGTATTACATAATCATTTCATTTCGTTATTATATCCAAATATAGGAATGGATTTGTTATTTCCTTATTCAATCCAATCCATGTAATTCTTTCGATTATAATCCATTTCATTCTAGATGATTCTAGCATACCAAACATAACATTAAGGTTAATAGATATTTTTATCAAATTTAATAAAAAATAATAAACTTAATGTGAAAGAATTCTAAAATTAAAATTATTTAACACGATAAGTTTTTATTAAATGAGCTATGATGGTCAGATCTCGATTAGTACATACATCGGAAGCTACTAGGCTACCTAAAAAAATGAAAAGACTTATTTTTTCCTTTTTGTAAAATATTAAATTAACAATCAATCAAATCTCTATAAATTTTTAAATAATAAGCATAACATAATGTAATTTAATAAGTTAGCAAACACCCCCTTCACCCCAACAAAAAAAACATCTCTAATTCAAAATTGATTTTTAAACTAATTTTATCGTAAATCAATAGCTAATTTAAGAGTAACCAACTCATCGGTCCTAACTTCTTTTTTTTTTTTTTTTTGTCATGACTTTGGTTGTGTGGTAACTCTTAAAAATTTATAATATAATTAAGTTTCTTTTAATTCTTAGTCGATGGTTATATTAAACCGGTTAGGGTTTCGTGCGAATTGAATTAAAAGAAATTGGACCAAAAACTAAAATTTAGGCTCAACACTTGTTCAAGATATTTAATTACCCGCAAAACAAGAATCATAGGTGAACAGTGTTGTTTCAATAGTTCTTATTTTTTCTTTCAATCCATAGATGCCAAATTATCAAAGTTGGCATGGATTCACAATGATCTTTAATCTCACCAGGTTTCCTCCGCTAATACTTTAATATGACATCTATGGTGTTCATGTTTGGAAAGTTATATATGTCATAGTATGATGCAATAAAATTCTAACCACTAACGTCATACTTACAAGATAAAGAACATGCATAACTTTTTCATAGCCTTTAAGACATAAAAGACATCTAGAGGCAGGTGGTATGCCCACTTACAATTTTTTCATCCGTAGGTAAAAGACTTGAGCACCATCACTGCCATCAGCTAGGCTCCGAAGCAGCTCCCTCAACCTCAAGGCTAACATCACACATCATGTTATTTTCCTTAACCCCTCTATTGCACCATGGGGTGCAACACCACCCGACCCATTCTCCCAACATCAACCACCTCTCAACTCTCACCCATTCCCCTTGGAAACAACACTACCACTATTGTCTCAGCATCCCCCCTCCCTGGACACAGTCGTCTTCTCAGTAGTAGCAGCCTTTTAATGTTTCTGCACCACTCTCTACTTACGATTACTACCATGTACTCCATTGACAGCCTCTAGTACACATCGACCTAAGTTTAGTTACGTTAAGTTCATAAGCGCTAGGTTGTGTATTTCTTCATTACTTGCAATCAGATTTTTTATTTTTGTTGTACGTTGCTTTTTTTTTTTTTTTTTATCTATTTGTGTGCTCGATGAACTCTATTGGATCAACATACGGTAGTTTATTTATTGCTTTTGTAATAAACTTTAATTTATTTCTTTTAGAATTATTGAATTTCATTTTCTTTAGTTCAAAATTAAAATTTATTATAACTATTAATATATAATATTAAATTTACAGATTATTACAATTGAATTTATTATATATTTATAATATCAACAGATTTACAAATAAATAAATAAATATATTCCTACTTAAAATAAGTCTCACCTGACTTGACGACATACGAGGCAAGCCTCATAGTATAATTTACCAGCGGCTTCAGTATGCCCACATGTATGCGAAACACGGGAGGCGAGTCCCTCATCCGAGTAAACTTACCTCTATTTTTTAACACCATTTTAGGCAAGTCCTTCAGTGTCTTATTTTATGACCTCAATCCACCATGAGGATATCGTACTTAATGAAATGAGAAACGGACAAAGCAAACCCAGTTATGACAAACCTGTCACGATCAACAGATCGGATTTTACCACGAGCTCGACAACGCACATTTAACCTTTGTTATTGTCGTTGTTCTTCTATTCGCCAAAAAGGAGAAAAAAAAAAAAAAAGAAAAGAAAAGAAAAACCTCTCCCGATTCAAAGTAATTATGACAATTCCTAGGAAATCCCTAACTTTGTCTACGACTGCTTAATATGTCTTCTTCATATATGTGTGTGTGTGAAGTGTCATCTTATATCGAAATGGAATTTTAGGACCATATATTATTTTCATATCGATATTTCACAAAAGACCAAACACTCCTGTCATCCAATTTCATTTACAAACTACCATGCCCCAAATGATATTATCTTTGTGACAATTCCATCATACATTGTATTAAAATTGAGGAATGACTCCTTTGTCATTCAACAATTTTCAATACTGTAATTTAGGGTTATTCATTGAATTGAATTAAATCGAATTATAAAATGCGTTTTTTTTATATTTCGGTTTGGTTTACGATTCGATTCATGAAGAGTCTAAACGGGTACGGTTCCGTTTGAGGGGTCGAACCAAATCGAACCGTTTGAACCCGAACTTGAACCGAACTGCTTCATATTAAAAAAAATTAAAAAAATAAGAGGCATCTTATTTATTTATAATTCTTAAATATTAGATATTAGGATCACATATGGCATTTCACTCTAATATCATATATGTATGTAGTATATTAGAATAGACTTGAAATGGAATTACAATTCTAAATTCTAATAATATTCTTGTGTTTAGATACATCTTTGAAAGATAACTGAATAAGATTTTAATTTGTAGATTTATTTGGAGAAATGGTGAGTTTGTTCCACCTTATGAAATATAAATTACATTTTTTAATCACATTAATGCTATTTATAAATATAAATGATGTATATATGTATTTTGTATTATATATTTTACATAATACATCATTGAATGTATTATATATTTAATAATATTAAACAAGCAATCTTTTACTCTTCTCAAAAGTTTCTCATTGTGTTTTCCTATTTTATTAATTTTAAATTCTTCCTAAAACCAGTAGACATGCATCAAATTAAAATAAAGTGGTATAATTGAGTTTAGAATATGCATAATCATTTAATTAGTATAATAGAAATTTAAATATGTTATAAGCGAAGAATATTATAAATAAACATGGGATTTATGTAAAAAAATGATTTTCTTTAGTTAGTGTTGTAGATTTATTAAAAATATATGTTACTTTAAATTTGTATTGAAAAATATTTTTAAAATGGGATAATATGTATATATGAAATTATTAAATGCACAAATTGATATAATAATAAGTAACTTTAATTCTTACACAATGTTTCTCAATCGAAACATCTTTTTCTTTTCCTAGGAACTCGAATGACTATTAATGTTATTTATTAGAACTAAATACTTTTAAAAGCAACTCGAGTCGAACCAATTTGAAACTTAGTTGAAGTGGTTTGGTTCAAAACCCTGAATCGTTAAAAATGGTTCAATTCAAAACCCCGAACCATTAAAAGTGGTTCGATTCATTAAGAGTGTGAACTAAATCGTTTCAAATGCGATTTAATTCGGTTTGACCCCTAAATCGAACCAAACCGAACCAAAAACACTCTCATATTGTGTATAATGTATGCTCATTATTTTAGGGGCACCACTGGAATTGAAATTCACATAATCTTAAATAAAATGCAACGGTAATAGAGATTTTTAAAACATAATATTTAAGAGTTATAGTATAAATTCCCACGATAGATAAAGTAGGGATAGTAAGCCCCACACTACAAATTATCATGCATATGAATAATGTATCCCACAAATATAGAGTATCTCATAGATGGCTATTTATGATCAAAATAGTTAGATATAATCACTACTATCTTAAGTCTAGGCAACAATAGGCAATCCTACTCTTCGTCACTCCATTTGCCAAATGATCCCAAAAGCTCACGATACTAACCCGTGATATTCTGTGTCCGAGTGTATCCCTAGATAGTCTTGCAATAGTTAAGATTTGTAAAGGTATCAGCTACAACCAGCTGACTGATTTCCTCTCTACTACACTTTCATGCATGGTTATCAAACAATCATTAGCAAATATATGCAATGCTGCGTCTACATAAGCAAACACATACAATCTATCGGTTAAATCATACATGGCACAAATTTACACCCTCCATAACTTGGGTTGGAAAAGTGTGCTTGGTCACCATGACTCAACATGAACCTACCAATTCTAGGTTATCGTGCAACCTAGAGTATTTAAAAAATACTTTGTAAAATTGAAATTTTATTTATTTTTCAAATATAATTTTTAAAAACAATTCCTACGTATATAAAACCCTAAGCCGAGACTCTGGCATGATTCTACCCATAATGTCATTTCCCCATACAACTTGATTCCTCATTAGTAGAAACGGACACACAGACTTAATCATGGTGGCTAGTTCATTCAATGTGATATTGGTTGTTCAAAATATGCAAAAGACATCGTGTGCATGATCCATTTGATAATTTAAAGTCGAATAATCATAAATTCATTTTTATGATATCAATCAATTACCTATAGACACTCAAATTTGTATAACTAATGCAAGCAATTTAAATGATGTTTAGTTTCAATCTTAAGTTTTATCATACTTAAGCAGTTTGAGTACAAATAACCCCAAAGCCTAACACACATATTAATTTACTATCTTTATATTTAGTGCACTAAACTATACACACAATGAATGTAATAATCATAGAGAACTCACTCTACCATAACTATGGATCAAAGTAGTCCTCAGGGTAAGGGTTATCCTTCTCGATGTCTCCTGAATTCAGTAAGAAATTTAAAAGTTACATAAGAAATAGCATCAGGTGATAGTTTGGAACCTATGCTACAATAGTCTAGGTTTTTTGGTATTTTTGATATTGAAACTTTAATCACTTATGTCTAATCCATTTCAAATCAGTTTTTGATGTGTAAGTAGTTAATTTTATACAGTTTTTTGAGTACTTTTTAATAGTAAAATTAGTTTTACCATAGGAAGTTTGCACGATATTAAATTAGATAGGACAACCCGTGATTACACACATTATGCTATGTAAATTTCTTTCAATTCTAACTTTGGCGATATCTTGATCTTTTCTAATCCATTTTCGATGAATAAATAGTTTATTTCACATCATTTTTTGAGTCTTCCATTAGTAATATTATTTTTACCAAAAGATGACTATAACAAGATTACACAAACACTCTACCTAAAATCTAATCTCATGCTCTTAGCCTCAATGTCATACTAAATTGCTTATATTTAATGTTTAATTAATGCCCATGATATCACATTTGGTTCATGTTTTTAAGAATTCTTAAATTTCCATCATGTTCCTACTTGAATTGATGTTGTTATTACATATAGAGCCATATACCAATTTGAACTTTTACTACCGATTTCAATACTAAATCAAGAAAAAAATTCAAGTTTAAGCTTTTTGGGGCTAAAATGTGTACATAAAATTATTAGGTGAAAGACATGTCTACTACTCTTGTCAAAAAAGAAGAAGAACGAGAAGAAGAAGAAGAAGAAGAAGAAGAAGAAGAAGAAGAAGAAATTATACAAATCTAAATTGCATAAAAACTCCTACTATTACATCGCATATTAGAGAAGAAATATAATTTTTTTTACATGTATCAAATATGTTGGAGAAAATATATAGTGATAGGTATTGTGCAAAACTTGAAAAAATAGTTGCATCGCATTTCCATTGTGGAATACACCTATGGGGGGTAAGATGTGTATCGCAAATTAAGAAAAGTTATATTGCATATCCTATATGCGATATAGCAATGGTATATTGGTAGTTTTTTTATACAAATAGTATTTGTGTAATTGTTTTAAAAAGGATAGTTAATCATGAAATAATCTCTATTATTATTATTATTTAAAAAAATTCTTACTTTCATCTTTGACAAGTAGGGAACCCTTGGTTCCTTGCTTTTACTCTTTGGCCACATGAATTATTCCAAGGTAGAGAAAGGAAGCAATTTCTTGTTGTTGTCGTCGTGCTCCAATGTTGTGTTGTTGTTTTGTCTTCAGTAGCAGTACGGGTAGGAAAAAAATGAATAAAAGCAAGATAGAGAGATGGAAAAGTAGTAACGACCGCGAAGAAAGCAGTAGCATGTCGTGCCATACATAGGTTGATTACCTTGTCTTATGTGTGTGTGTGTGGACAACACGAGACTGCAACCAAAGCAACAACAAAGCACAATAGGTCAAAAGCAGTAGCTGGTCATGACAGCTCCTGCGGTTGTTGCTCGAGTTGCTGGCGGTAAAAGGATGATGGGAAAAAAAATGTAAATAAATAAACGAGAAGCAGCAGTTGCTATAATAGCATGAAGAGGCGGTGAAGGAAGCTAAGTTACCTTGTTGCTGTTGTCTCGTCTAGCTGCTGAAGATGAGGAAGGAACACAAGCGGTGTTTGTTTTGCTGTTTATCGGTGGAAAAGAGCAGGGCAAGAATTGTATTTTAGGATTAGAATAATGCACCAACGAGATAACGAAAGTGAGTAATTTCTGGATGTACATTGGATAACCAAGTTCAACATCATAAAGAACATTCAAGCACTTCTTTTTTTTTATTTTTCCTTGAAAAACCCCTATCATAAGTGACTTTATTTGTTGGTCCATCATAGTAGTTCATGTACAAACGTCTAAGCTTATTACGTAAAGGGGGGAAAATCGGAGAAAAAGAACATAACTACAATCTTAAAATTTGTCATCACCACTCTTTTGAACTTAATTTGAGTCACCTCACAAGTTTCTTCATCAGACCTTTTTAAGCAGTATAACATTGAGTTTGTGAAGTGTTCAAAGATGGTTCTTATGAAGACACTGACTGTCTTCCTTTGCAAATTCAGTTTGAGTGCATGTGTATAAAGCATCAAGCTGCGTCGTTCTTGGGGACACAAGTCGTAACAGCATCTGCTACCGTGAGAAAGATCTTGTCATCTCCGATCATCTCAGCAAACTTGGAGGCGTGGAACTTGTCCATCACAACAGGCCCGGGATTTGCTAGGACAAGCTGCATAGTGAAAGAGAAAAAAAATGCAAGGACTAGTTTTAGTATTAATGCAATGTCTAGTATTAGTATGCAACGTTGTATTTTGCTATGAAATACAGATATAGAACTAAATCAACGATAAACTTTTAGGTAAGTTGACTGCGGTGTCTAAGTCAATAAGGTATCGGTTTATGAAGTGAAACACCTGAACGTCTCTCTTCAAAAGGCTTCGATACAACTCTTCAAAAGCATGTATGCCACTAGTGTCAATGTCTGTGACAGCTGCATGCAAGGAGGGGATTAATGAAAAAATTAGTTGGAGAATGTGACAACAGAGGATGAGAACCATAGGAATGTAAGAAATTAGTCTCACGCGACATTTCTACGATCAAATACTGGATTCTTGGTTGATGGTTTTCCTTCAAGTATTCTTCTTCATCTGTGAGCCATCTCAAAATTCTGCACAAAGTTGTACCTATGTGGTTAGCTCATCCTAATCATCATTCTTCTAAGATGAGAAATATTGGTAAACTATTCCAGGTGGCAGGTGTTATTCTTGATCAGTTATACTGCCCTGATGTGATTTTATATTTATTGGTTAACATAAAACAGTTCTGAATCATAGCACGCTTTATTGGACGTCAATGTTTTGCATGTCTAAAACTAATGCATTTGGTCAGCAAAACATTTTTCCATCATTCATTTGAGCTGCAACTAATCTAGCTCGAGTCTAGAGTAGGAGCTTTGCATTTGAACTTTTGTTGAAACATGAAGAGGGGTTACTTTCTGTCAATACCTTTCCTTAATATAGTTGGAATTGGAGAAGTATATGGCTGAATCAACCCTGACAATCAAAACTCCTGGAACTTTTGCAGCTTCAGGGTATTGCTGGATGTTCCTGTAAACCATTGTCCTTGGTAGCTTACCGAGAATGGCAGTTCGAGGCCTTGTTACTTGCAAAAGAATTTTGGCAAAAGAGATTGAAACCTGTCAACAAAAAGTTTCAAGGTAAGTATATAACAAAATATGAATAAAAGCTGCAAGAAATTCCTTGAGAAATCGTACCGCGATTAGGAGGCCTATTTCAACACTGACAAAAACAACACCAAAGAAAGCTCCCATGCAGGCAATGAAATCGAATTTGTCAATCCTCCATATCAAAATCATAGCTTGTATGTCGATCAAGCCTAACACGGCAGATATAATGATGGCAGCTAGAATTGCATTTGGGGTGTATTTAAACAATGGCGTAATGAGTTCCAGGGTTATAGCACAACACATGACATAACAATGTTAGAAACAGCTGTGTTGCAGCCAGCCATGAAATTCACTGCTGAACGAGAGAAAGATCCTGTCAAGAAACATTAAATAGTCCAATCAACTATATGTTAACCAATCGATATAATAACACGGTGGATTCAGTAGGCTTAAAATTTTAGATCAGATGGTAATTTCTTGCCTGTAGCAACATAGCAGGATGTCATGGAACCAACAACATTCATAGTTCCTAAAGCCACCATTTCCTTGTTTCCATCTAGCTGATAGTCTTTCATGGCAGCAAATGTCCTTCCTATAGCAATAGCTTCCTAAAGATCAAAAGAATTAAGTTTCAGAAAGCATAACTGTCAACAAAATTTCAAGCTTAGCGAAACGAAAGTAGGTATTCTTACTGTCAGGGCGATCATGCCTGCCACTACACCGATTTTGAAGCCTTTTGCAAGAAAACCACCAGAAAAAAAGATTTCATTTGCAGATGGAGGGTTTATTCCTTTGTCGAGATGTTTGACCTTCACAAAAACAGTCACGCTACAAGTTCAACCATGTTTTGCCAATTCATTTAAGTAGTGCATATAAAAAGGATAATGGTGTTTCGTATTTGAACTTTCATAGATTATTCAATTAACTACTAGAAGTTTGAAGTTGCTAATTTTAGTATTGGTTGAATCTTCAAATTTAGCAGTATTACCTGAGTCGTTTCTGCCTAGAAGCATTTGCCTAGTTGGCTCTCTTTTGTTAAAATTAATAGACTACCACATGTCATAAATGATTATTTTAATAAAAATATTTTACTTAGAATACAAGTAGTGGGAAATGATATTTCGCATAGTAAGATTAACACATGTGACTGCCTATAACTGTTGAATGATCATATATTTTAAATGGAATATTTTCACAAGAAATATTTTTGGGGGTGGTGCAACTGTCCGTAATTGGTTAGAAAAACCAATTTGAAAGACAATTCAATATAAAGTTTAACACAGGTAGTTAATTGAATATTTAGTCAAAATTTAAATACCAAATTCAACATTACCCTTATATAAAATCATAGATGGCATCCATAAGTTGCCTATAGAAATGTTGTGTACTTTTTTATTTAAAGACAATGGATATTGAAATGAAAATTGATGAAAAATATAGGAAAACTGGCCCTTACGATTGCTACTCCATGCTTGTCTGCACGAGTGATGTACACAAAAAAGGTAGAATGATAACGGAGATCAGAGGACCAATTGCTGGCACCCAAAATAACTTCTTGTTTTTCTTGCCCTGCCAACAAAGCAAGAGATTTCAGAAGAGCCACTTGGAATAAGGAATATGAAAACAGACCAAAAAATGGAATAAGGTCTTCTTACTATGTACTTAGCAAGCAGAAGGAAGGCCAAAAATGATACTCCTATGAGGATAGTTTGCCAATTCCACTGAATATCGAACAAAAAGTGTAAGTGAGAGGGAGAACTTGCAAGAATTTAAGTATAGGAGTCCACATTATATCTACGAACTTCAAAGAACCATCAATATTGCTACCTACCCCATGATCAACCGCACTCCATACTGATCGCATGACAGATACCACATCGGACTTCTTTGTAAAGTTTTTAATTCCAAGCATTCCCTTCAGCTGTTGAAGAGCTATAGTGATAGCAGCACCAGCCATAAAGCCAACAATGGCAGCGTGTGAAAGGAAGTCAATCAAGAAACCCAATCTGCAGGCACAACTTCATGAGTATTTTTATAAACTGTAGGGTGAGACCATCCAAAAATAGAGGGATCTTATTACCTAGAGAAGAACTTACAAACTTCTTAGGTTTGGTATTTACCTGAAAAATCCGAGGGTGACTTGAGTTATACCAGCAAAAAATGTAGCGGTAAATGCAAGGCGCCTGTAGTTAACAGGATCTTTTACTGGATCAATCTCACCCTGCAGAAGAGTCCCGAGCAAGAGAGAGACCACAGCTACTGGTCCTATGGCAATATCCCGCGAACTACCCATGAGAGCATACACAAGAGGTGGAACGAAACTACTATCTGTAACATAATACATAAAAGACCAGAACCATGATACGAGTGAGACCGGGAAGTGACAATGATTTATAAGGCCATGACAAAGAATATCAAGTCAACGCTAGTTAGGAAATATGGAGCCGACTGGAGAAGAAAGGTCCATCAATCACTTGTTAGCTTGACAATTGATTGCTATCGGTTGGTGCATTACAAAACTTACTTCCAGAACAGATAACTGATTTATATGATGTCTACCAAGAATGATGAAAAACTTACATAATCCATACTTTGGATCCAAATTCGCAAGCTTTGCATAGCCGATATCCTGAGGAATGCAAAGACTTGCTATGGTAAGCCCTGCTATCAGGTCTCCTTTAAATTTCGCAAGACTGTAATGCCTTCCCCATTCAAGGATGGGAAAAATGGTTTGGATGCCAAGTATGAATTTTTTGGACCTTGGCTGATCTTTGAAAGGGCGTAACGGGTCATCTGCAAAGAATGTCTCCTTGAAAGTTGATGCAAATTCCTTCACAAGATTCTGCTTAGGAGGAACTCCCACTTTGTGAACATACGGCAAAGAATCTAAATCAGCAACACCGTGGCCCATTGAAGCCAGCAACTAGTAACAATCTGTATTACAGGGGAAAATTACATTTATCAGGTGCAACAATAAGGTAGCATTCAAGAATTAAGTCCATGTAAAAGCAAAGGCCTGTTTCACATCATTAAAACCGTCCTTCAGACATTTTTATAACACTTGTTTCAATAAAAAATTTCAAGTTATCAAATATTATTGAAGAAATATCAAGAGGATGCAGTCATGCAGATAACAGTGGCTTTTAGCTGAAAATAAGGAAAATAATAGAGATGGCATAAACCTAGGCAGATGAATAAACTGATCAACTAGTGCATCTGCATTGCAAAAGAAACACTAGGATCTGGTTTATGTAATCAAGCTACCAGGATGACATTGTCAATGAGTATTATGTCAGGTTAGGCTGCGCCGGAACTACTCTTTTTCTATGATGAGAACGTACCAAACCTCAAATCAATCTATATACATTATCCAGCAGAATCATTCTGAAACAAGTTATCCTAAAAAAAAAAAATGACATAGGGCTTTAATAAATGAGCATTGACTTGACAGATCAATTAAATAGACTGTAAGCATAAAATATGCTGCATTATTATGTTGACTTTGATGCGGCACTTTGTTAGGAAGCAATATAATTTATATCTAAGTTATCCACACTCTTCTACATGACTTGAATAATTGGCATCTCTTAATAGCAATCGTGATGGAAGCAAGAACAAAAAGTATATCTGCATTCATCAAGGCGTATAAACAACTACATAATGTATATTTGACGATACACAATGTATCAAATAAATATATAAGCAGGAGTCCGTTCATTATTTGCCATGAAATCAGCTTATTTGCTGTTAATTTCTTAGAATCGCAATTACTAGTAGAAGGAAAAGGATGGAATAAACGAAGGAGTACTAAAAAATTAATCGCTATTGATGTATACATTCCATCTTGTTAAAAAGAAAAGATATATAATAAATATATTAACCCACACCATGTCTATAAGGGCAAATTTAAGTTTTTTAATTAGATAGATATGATACTAACTTAAACATGGTAACAGAGTAAGAGATCATGGGTTCGAAAAGTCGTTCATTTGATGCACTTTAATCAAATTTTCAGCCTAAAAATGGAAGTATTACATGATAAATATAATAACTCACATCATATTTATAAACTTTTATTTTTTAGATTAGATTATCGTGGTCACGTATAATGATAGTTGGGCTAAATAATTTTAACTAATGATTTGGAAATCGATACAACTTGAAAGGTGAAAGTAGAGATATCAAAGTGTATATCATAATATCGGTATTATCAAGGAGAACTGACATTTTTCAAGTCTTCTAACTTTCCAGGACTATCATTATGCATTATCTGATGTCATACATCAAAACACTATTATCTTTTGCAACTCGGTGGCCTACCATGTTGCACCTTGTACCACCACCCCACAAAAGTATGAATCCATAGAAATGCTAAATTATAACAAACGGTAACAAATTCTACCACGGGAATTATCGGTTGTGATATATAACATCCCGGCCGTGGAGTGGAAAGTTTTGTAATCCAACGAAACGTTGAATGAGTTGGATCTGATCTAGAAATTGAAAACATGAAATTAATAAAGATACAAAAAGTCAGAACTTGCTTGAGTCATAAGCAAAAGAAAATTGAGTCACCCTGAATAAAATATGAACTCAGCAACAGCGATGGAGAAGAAGGGAAGCAGCAACGACTATAACCATCCAAAATATCGTCTAGATTCAATGAATCTGACAGCGTTGAATTTTACGAGGGTATTCTAAGTTGAAACATACAGATTATTTATAGAAGATAGCGTGATCTTTCTATTTTTAGAATAAAAAAATAAAACGTAACAATGTGTAAATATTAAAGACAATAAGTAACATGCGCATGAACTCGAGGTTACTTTACCTTACCTTACCAGAACTGGGAGTTCTCGGATTTACCATGGCATGTTTCCACATGTTTATGTTCCACCAAACAAAGTACGAGCGCGTTTTTCCTATTTCTTTTCGTAAGCTCAATACAGCACATATTGGCGTGCACCCCAATGGCTTTAATGTTGAAATATGGGAATGGAAGTAAGGATTTTGGTTGTCCCTTGTGGATAGGTTTTAATTAGATCGACTTACTGGGTAATACAAATTGGACCAAGGACAAACAAAAAGGAAATCTTTTATTTTTAATCTCATGATTAATTTGTTTATGATCTCTATGAACACTAATGAAAAAAATATGTTTTAATGTAATATAATTGTTGTTGACGAACGAAGGAGCTAAAGCCAGATGGCATTCTTAGGTACATATGAGTGTCGTTATTCCATCAAAGCATAACAACATTGGCTACCTCCTTGTCAAATATAATATAGAGTGAATTCAAATATAAATTTAAAAGTTATTCAGTAGATATGAATTAGATGCTTTCGAATATTAAAATGTGACTTAAACTTTTTATAACTTTTGAAATTATGTGTATAGCTCTAGAAAAATTTTATAATATTGTCTAATTTCTAATAGACCAGCTCTAGTTATTTAACATTCAGATTCATATCCAATAATAATCATATTACCAAAATATCTAATATATCATATTATATTTATTTTAATGATTGACTGAATGATTTCGTTGATAAAATTATAGAAATTCAAATCATTTTAAGCATTGCTAAATTGTCACCACAAATTTTAAGATTTTTAGTGACAATATGGAGGAAATAAAATCTTATTTTTAAGAATTCAATGTTCCATCTACCTTGACCAATAATCAAGGTTAAGGATGTAAGCGGGGGGTTCTTATAAGGTGTCGAACCGCCCAATCCAATAAATGCTCTATAGGATTTGGGATGGGTTTTGGAACCATTGATAAAACCTATAGAATTTTGAATCAGATTCTTGGATGGGTATAAATCCATTAGGGACCCGAACTCGTTAAAAGAAAAAAAAAATATATATATATAATATATGAAACTTATATATAAAATCAATTAGGATTTTTTAATTAAAAAAATTGGGGTTGTAATGGTTATATATGTTAAACCTCCATATGAAACCCTTATGTGAGTATTTATTTAATAAAGGTATAATAATTCTATCGAGTTTCAAGATCAGGTTTGAATGTCCTATAGAGTCTATCGGGCGGGGATTGATTTCATGAACAAAAACCCTATAGCGGTTTTGGGAATCCTACAAGGTATTGGGTTCAAATTCGATTTTGGGTTTTGTAATCCCGTCCCAAACCCATCTCAGTTACATTTCTAATCAAGGTAATCTATTTGTATTTAATCCTACAATATATCTAGTAGGTAAGAAAATAAAAATTCCATCTAGATATTATTAATAGCTTAAAAAATGCATACCTTTTTAAAAGAGATAGACAAAGAAAAGGAAAAATTAATTTACCTTCATGTATTCATATAGAAAATAATTATGCCTTATATGAGTTCATATCTTAGAATTCAATTTCTAAGATTCTTAGAGTCGAATTTCTTGGAATTTGACTCAATTAATTCTTTTTGGTAATTTAAAAAGAATGATGGTAAAATAATATTGTTCAACTAATTGTACTTGATATAGACATTGGAATTATAAGTAAGAAAAAGAAAACATACAACCAATTAATCTTGTGGTAAAATGTTTTATGCACTTTTTATTACTGTTTGTTTTTTTTAGCATTGACTTCATACTTTACTAAGGTGGTGTAAGGATAGTATTGTAGACAGGTTAAGTTAAAATGATACACTATTCAACTTGAACTCGAAATCAACCCATAATTTACAACTTGACTCAACTAGAGCTTAAGCGAGCTTAAAATTTTGAGCTCGAGCTCAACATGAAATCACAACAAATAAACTCAAGCTCAACTCAATTAAGCCAATCTAAATTTGATTTGTTAAAGAATATTACTTATTCTAATTAAAAACATTAATACACAAATTGGAATTAACTTCAACTAGCATTTATATTTAGCTCAAGTCTAGTTAGGTTGGTAAGCTAATTAAGCTAAACATTATAACACTTGAGCTCAGCCCAATATACTATTCAAATAAATTAAGGTCGATTCACTTGCTATTAAATCTAATTCAAGTGAATATTGGGCTGAGATTAAGTAATGTATGAGTAGTTTAGTATGTTCATGCAACCTATGTAAGGTACAACATCATCGATACGCAAGCAACTAGTAATGGTGGTGGTTCGAATTGATATGGTTGAAGGAGGAAGATACGGATGCTTAAAGCGATGTTTCAAGAGAGGTTTGAGACTTCGAATAATTTATAGGTCACCTTAGGTAGCCTAATGGTACAGTAGTTTTTTGGGTAGACAATCCACCATAACAACCAAGGTTATGGATCTCAACAATTATAATAATTGTAGGACTAGAACCAAAGGTGATAACTAATTGTTTAATGCATTAACATTTTGTAAACGCATGTAATTGTATGATTGACTATACATGCGCATGTTGTGGTATCACCATACTGGGTTTAGATTCACTCTTTTAACTTTTTAAGGTACAAGTAATGCTTATATAGCATTTCACTCATTTGGATACGATATAGAAATGGACTGTAAGGACTAAGGAGGACGTGTAATAACCTAAAATAGTACAAGTCAAATATAAAATCATTAAGTAAATAATGTGAAGTTTTGGTAATGTTTTAAAAGAGATAACAAAAATCACTCCTAATTTTTTTCAAGTTTTAAAAATATTAAAATACAACAATCTAATTGTTATTTAAGAAATTGAATCATTATCAACAAAATTTTGATATACAATCTTTCAAAACTTTCGTTAATATCCTACAATATATATATATGTATGTATATAAATAAATAAATAAAGTGGTAAAATTACAACTCATATGTAAAAAGCAAGAATGGAACATCTTGATTTCAATCTTGTCAAGATGATCACGTTAATATAAATTATAAAGCATAATATCTTTAATGATTAAAAGAATATGAGTACTGCATATTTGTATACACTTTGCTATATATATATATATATATATTCAGATAAGAATAGAAAAGCGAATCTACAACCTTCATTGTTGAGTTTGTTGTGGGTGTGAGTTGTGTAGTGTCTTTACATGTTGTCCTAGGTTTAGAAATGAGTCGTCTAGTCTAGTCTAGTCTAGTCGTGTTGTCAATCATCTACCATCTTTATTAAGTACAAGTCTTTTTCAAAAATCGAGTAAGTGAAAGTTGAGATCGCTAAGCTAATTATTATTGTTTATATATGCTCTATTGCATTGAATATCAGTTATGTAAAGTCAAAGAAACATTTAAATTCCAAAATATTTTATAAAAATGAAAATAGCAAGAAATATCAAATAAATATGATAAAAGACCAAAACAATGTAATCATACTACCTTAATATACAAACATAATAAATATGAGTGTTTATCAAAGGGATCAAAGTTTCTTTAAGGAACGAAAAATAATAACAAAACTTGAAATTAAAACGTAAGTTAGAATTTGAACTCTAATAATCTAAATAAGACAAGTAAATGATTAACAAGACAAAACTAAATAACTTGTCTTCATCAAATAAGAAATAAATTAAATTGGATTTAAGATTTCAATAACCCTTTTGTTTAGCTAATTCACTTTAGCTAACTCCTTCAACCAATCAAATTTTCTATCTTTTATAGATTTTAAACTATACTTCTTTGCTTAGAATTCTTTTTAATCTCTAAACTCTTAGAAAAATTAAATTTCAATGTTTAATAATCTATAAACTTCAAATTCTATTTCATTTTATAAATTGCTCTATTCAATTTCTTACAATTAACAAGCAAGATCTTTTCTATTTGATTTACAAATGACCCCAAATTTCTTAAATTCAATGACCTAAATTTATATCATGTTCTAAATTAGCTACTTGAACCAAAGATTTTATTTTCTCAATCGCTACAAATTTTGAGTTCATTTGATTGTTTAAAAATATCAATTTTAAATTTGAACTCAATCTAAATATTAAGTTTTTACAAAGTTAAATTTCTAAACTAGATTTTCAATTCAAGCTTTATTTTTTTATGTTATAAATTCTGAAATTATCTCTTAATTATTTCCGGTACTTTAGATAATGATCTAAAAAGTTTAAATCAAAAATTTTACTCTTAAATTCTTATAAAATCTTTTTGTCTTAATATTTTCTTTGACTTTCTTTCTTCTTTTTCTTTTGCTGCCTTTCTTTTTCTTTCTTCTCCATTCTTGGTTCTCCTTCTTCCTCTTTACCTCCTCTTCACTTCTTGTCACGCCCAAGGGTACCCTAGTAGCAGTAGACAAGTCTCACTTGAATACTATCACTAGATTACCTTTAGAGAATGATAGGTTTTCAAAACAACAGGATCTTTTAGTTGCTTGATAAGAAATGACAAATACATGTAAGAATAAATTAGTGAATAAACATTACAGAACTATTACAAACAAGATAGCCTTCCTGTAGTACACAACTATAGCACTAGATAATCTATCTTAATAAAACGTAACCATTATTCCCAAATACAGTCATAGACTTCCAGCTCCTAAGCTCTTACCGGAGCCATACTCCTGGAAGTGACTAACCAGGGTCGTAGGGTAAACCTGAAAAGACTATTGGAGTATGAGCGAAACCACAGCTCAGTGAATAACCAGACATATCATACATCACACAAGTTATTAACAAATCATATGCAATGCAAGCACTCAACCATATGCACAGATACAAGCTTGGATGATCTAGAATCCAAACAGGAAAAAGATTTACGCCCTCTTTTTAAGGGTTGAAGAACCATTACTCCATGACCCACTTGCCCAGGAGAGACTAAGTTTACAGGAGAATCAATGATTTCTCGTTTTAGGGTTATCACTTTGAATATAATAAATTAAACTAACCATCTCCTACATCCACCTTAGAAACTCCCTAAGTATTAATCATCTCAAAGTGATACTACAGGCAGCGTTCTTCGATGCCGCTTAGTTCCCATAGAACCAACGGAACAAAGAAAACCTTGGAAGAACTAACATATTAGAACAACCAAGCATTAACAGAGAACCGAAATATTAATATGTAGCAGGCTGTCATCCCTTTTATATATGCAATAATGCAGTTTGTGCAATGCATGATCCAATTATTTCATTAAGTCAATAATTCTTATTCAATTTCATGGTGATCATACATTACACAATCATCGTATTACTTCACAACATCAAATCATTGCATTATCACTTTTGTAAGGATAGATTACAATCATACAATCAGATCACAACATACTTTCAACAAAACATTCGTTTGATTATCTTTGCATTATATATTCAACTACTTACAAGCATAAAATGTACAATATGACTGAATTACTCATCTGCTCATACTGACTCAATCGTAATAATCAGCTGGAAGATCTTCTAGGTTATCAAAGTCACCTATTAAGATGAATAAAGTATTCATCAATAAAATATAAATTGTATAACTAAATTCCTATACGTGACTAATATCCTAAACTTGATATTTATCAAGTTTTGGTAGTGACTAATACTGATTTTATGTTATTCTATAACGAACCTAATATAGAAAATCATAGTTATTTATTTTACTTAGTGTCGTCATGTTTCTCTTAATTTATCTCGTATAATTATCTTGTTATTTTTAGAAGTCTCATTACTCAGAAATTTAGCTTATTTCAATTTCCATTCTTACATATTTTATCTATTTAAAACAAATATTTGACTATTTATAACTTTTATTAACAGTAAATATTTTTCTTAAATTCTAGGGTTTTAAGAATTATCAAATATTAATCAAAATATTCTAGATATTTGTATTTACTAATTTATTTAATGAATTATGTATTATCATATATATATAATATATTTTCAGTAGGTTTACTATGTATATATATATATATATATGTATATAGATTCTGTTTATTTCAAAACAAGCTTTCGTAGGAAAATTATAGGTGTATGCTGACTCAAAGCCGCCGGCTTTGAAACCCAGGTGCTGATGTTAATTTGGTTTTGTACATTATTTCATATTGGTTGCACTGGCTTTGAAAGCTGTCGGCTTTCAACCTACGTCGGTCCTACGCCGTCTGCGTAGAATTCCCAGGTATCCGGCTTTCTTTTGTTTTTACGTGAAAATAATTTTACGTAACTTCTGTTCAGTGTAAGCAGTCTCTACACCGCCGGCCTATCCTTATAAGCCGCCGACGTTGAACGACTGCACTGCCAGCTTATAGACAGTGTTATAACTGTTCATGATCTTCCTCGATGATCCGATTCATATTTGTTAAATTTTCCACGTTAAAAACTTTCTTAAACAGCTCCTAAGTGTTTCTATAGCTTATACATAAACATACAACAACTCTTAACACTTCTAGATACATAAAATCTTAGATTTTGATCTTACTAAAGTATAATTAGGGTTTCGGATTTTTACCTTGGTTGAGCCGATCGGATGGAATTCGAAGCTTGGATTTGTGTTGATTATGTTCCTATGATTATCAGAAGTCAATCCTAATGTTTAAATTTGAAAGAAACTCATTCGAACTTCATCAACTTACCTTTGAACTCGTTTCCAAGGGTTTTTCGTATTGTTTTCCTTTTGATTCGTATTTGGATGATTTGATCTGTTTGTTTTCTGTTTTTAGTTCGTTTTGGTGGCTATGTAGGAGTAGTTTCGTTCTGGAAAGTTTGGGAATTAATGAGGGTTGTTTGTTTCTTCATAATGAGTATTAAACATATATATATATATATAAAAGAATGAAAGGAGAACTTGCGGCCGCGTTCTTTCCTCCGAATTTCCTTCGATTTTGCTCTACATTTGGCTGCATTTGGTATGTTATTTTCATGATAATTAATGCTATGTTGAATTGGCTTTATCTAATTGGTCCTTAGGTTGCTTTTGTTGACAATTTTGGGTGAATTATTAATCAATTTCGGCTCCTCTTCTTCCCATGCACTTAGCCTAATTCTTCTCCACCGAATGCATATATATATATATATATATTAGTTAATTAATTTAATTTTAGGGTAGTTTAACAAGTTATACGGGTACAAATTAGCTAATATTTGAGAGTTTTTGTACAAAAATATGTTTATAGGGTTATACAAAATATTTAGATTATCAAACAATACAAATTTAAGTTTTATATATACATGATTAATTATTCGTATAATTTTATCTCCTGCGATTAAAATTTCCTGAACTCATTAGGTCAATTTTTATTTTAGGCTTCAATAGCTTAAGAAAATCCAAGTTAGAACAAAAGCATGATTCGATTATTTATTTGAAGTTCAGATCTTGAGTTATACAACAGTTTATGTTTTCGTTATGTATTTATAATCCTAACGGTTTATCCTTAGATTATCGTTTTCAGTCTATAAGCGTAGTTAATTAGTTACTTAATATCGCACTTGATATAGAGAATAAACTATATATATATATATATTTAGTTTTGGTATCCGTCATGACATCTTATTAGTAGCGTTTAATACTATCTAAGAATCTTAAATTTAGGGTTTAAATCTAAGTACAAGCTCATTACTACTCATCGTTCTAATCTCGAATCATTGTTAAGTTAAAAAATAATCATTTAATCTCTATATTTTATTTTTCTATTTAAATCTATTTTTAAAACAAGTTTCAGGTTTGAGATTTAGATTTTCTTTTAATCATATCTTGAATTATTCATTCAAGATATGAAATCTCGTTTTTGGTATCAGTTAGGGTTTAAAAAGGTTTTTATTCGATTTCTAAATCCTTTATCTAACCAAATTCCAGATATTGATCTATTCTTAGGTTTTTATTAGAATCTAAGTCTATTAACTAGTTCATACATTCTACTTTAGAGTCGTGTACTATTGTGAAAAATTCCCGGGGTTTACACTTCTCCTTTCTTTCCATAAAAATTCCACTCCAAATCTCTAATCTAAACAAAGTTTTGGAAGCAAATAAAATGGGAAACAAGATCAAAGATGGAATCCATGAACATAAAAGCTTCAGGAGCTTGGAAAGTATAAAGATAAAGAAAATCAAGATGTTGAGTTGCTAAAAAGAGATAAGTTTTGCCTTTTCCTTTGTCTTATTTATTGTTTATGTTTGCATATGTGGGTTTAATGTTTGATATGAGATAGGTGCGTGAGGAAGATGATGAATAGTGGATTGGGGTTTGATGGAAGAGTTTTATGGTGTTTGATGTTATTAGATGGGAGTAGAATTATTAGAAACATGAAAAATGGCTTGTATGATGTTTAGATGATGTTTTGATGGAAGTAAAATGTGTAGAAATTGATAAAAAGATATAAAAGAAAGGAAATAATTTCGTGCTAAGTGAAACAGGGGATACATAGGTTGTATAAGGGGACTTGTGACTGATCAAAAGCTTGAAATGAAAAGTTCCAATCGTACACTACCCCTATATACGGGTCTTGTATATCCACTCATGACTCCATAGTTGGCAAAATTCTTAAGCATATAGATGTACACTACTAATGTACATGAATTGTATATATTCCCCTATAGTAATATTGTTTTGTAAATTGATCGTAACTTTTTCATCTGAACTTGGATTTAGGTGATTCAAGAGGTTAAGAAAAGATTCAATAGAGATCTATAACTTTCATGTTTTACATTTTTGGAAATTCTAAATGTATCAAGGCCAAAATTTTAATTGTTTCCAACTGCTACATATCTACATAAAGTTAAAAACTTGTGTTTGCTAGTTAAATATGTATAGTTAAGTATAAAATGAACTTGAATGAGTTGAAATGAATTTGATTGATTAAGTGCATTCAACTTAGCTAAACTTAAGTTAACATAGACTTAAATTCATCAAATGAGCTTAGCTAATAAATTAGGTTCATTATAGTTCAATAATCATGGTGAGTTAAAGTAAGCTAACTTAATTTAAAATCTTATAAGATAATTAATATTGTTTAATGAGATGAATAATAATTTAGTAATTAATCTAAGCTTAATATAGAGTTTGGGTATGATATAATTAGTTAATGGACTTAAAGTTTATTTAACTAAAATGGCTATAAGAAGATAAAGAGGAATAAAACGTAATAATTGGATTAAGTGATTAAATTAAAACAACATAGACTTAATGAATAAATGGCCTAGAGGTAATTGTAGTATGTTGAGCTTAATTTGATAAAGGAAGCATGTTGTTTTAAATGTTTGACTGCTTCTTGAATAGATGTTTTTTTTGGTATAATCTTCGTATTAACCTTAGCCAACGCTCTATTTCTATTTGGTTTTCTTATATGAAGGGTAAGGATGATTTGATGCTATTGATGATGTTAGTAATGATGATGAGATTGTTGATGAGTAGATGTTGATGGGGATAATGATTGGATTCCTAGAAGTTTGTTAAGACCTAGCTTGAATGTTAGGTGGGTAACAATGACTTTATTACCTTGTTTGTGAGTGTAACTTAGTTGCACCTATATCAAGATAGAACATAACTTACTATTTGTGGAGACTAGGTAATTATGTGTTAATTAATGATTATATTGTTTGATAAAACATAGTGGTGAAAATGATAACACTTTACTTGAAATGATTGAGTTGTCAATGTAGACCAGTATTTGCTAAATCGATTAGTCACCTAATAAAATGACTTAATTCTATTTGACTATTTAATGAAATGAACATACATTGCACGACAACATACTTGCATTAGCATGGTATTTATGTCACGTGCTAACATGTCAATTCTATGGTAACCCTAAGCAAAGTCAGTGGATTTGTTTCTCCAATTGGATACGATAAGGTTGCCAATACCCTAGGAACTAAAAAGGCACCGAAGGACGTCGTTTGTGTAGGTATTGGCCATGGAATGTTAGTACTTAGGGAGATTCTATGGTTATTAGGGAAGCAAAGGATATGTTGGCAGTATATATGTATGTACAAAATGAGATTTCAGTTTTAATATAAATGAGTTTCAAAATGAAATCCTCCTTCCTTAGTATCCTAAGGGGAAGTTTGAGGTTATATTTCAATACAAATGAGTATCAAAATGAAATAACTAAAAGCCATGAGATGAATGCTCTAATTTGAGAAGCACCCCCTTCCTTAGTTCATAATTTTCCTAGGCATGAATGACTTGAGTTGGTCTTTCAACTCCCAAGAGAGGGCATAAATCTCTATTGGTTTAGATTCCAATCATCCAAACTATGCATATCATATGTGTGAGTGTTGCATTGCATACATTTGTTAATAACAATTGTATGACATTTGTTTATTGTATGCTTTGGTCTTGTTATTTACTGAGCTATAGAGAAGCTCACGCCCTCATAGTTTTGTGCAGGTGTATCTCAAGATGGGAATGGGTTAAGAAAGTGTGAAGGCTCTAGAGATTTGAAGATTAGCTTAGAATAGAATTCATATATTTTGTAATTAAGTTATTTTGTTTTGTATTAGATGTGATAAGCTTAGAGTAGGATTGTTAGATTAAGAACAGTTCAAAGCTTTGTAATATATATATGATCTATTCTATTTTATTGTTTGGAAGAGGTTACCGATTCTTTGCGGTTCTGAAGAACTGTGGGAATCTGTAATTCCTTAGCTATATAAATGTTTTTATGAATTAAAACTTGTATAGCATATATTAAGTAGAGTTTTCCAAATCTTTGACTTGCAAAGCGGTTTTCATATCTTGGATGCATACTTGATATGACAATTATAGGTTTTCCTTTTAGGCCCTTTTTTTTTTAGGTGTGACAGGACGACAGTGGATATGACTCTTTGGCTAATTATTGACTATAGTTAGTGAACATATACTCCCATTTTTATTGTATATGGTTTAGTAGTTGATGGTGGTAGGGCATGAACCTTAGTTTTATCTATTCTTTAGTTTGATGTTATCTTGTCAAATGGATTGATTATGTGATGTATTTCTAAAGATGTCATGTTTGATAGTTGTACATTGATTATGGTGTGATTTATACTATTGTGTTTTTTGAGTAATTATGATTATAATTGTGTATTTTAAACTAATTTCATAGATGTAACTAGAAAAACTACTTTCTCTCTCTCTCTCTCTCTCTCTCTCTCTCTTTAAGAAAATCTAAGCGCGGCCATCACATTTGGTTGTTCGCCCCAACTTGATTAGTGTTACCACGTTTTTTGCTATGTGATTACTTCAATAAGAGGACATCTCGATTCCAATATGAAGGTTTGTAATCGATTCTCCATCAACGAATAAAAGATGCATGAAGTCGTTTTTAGATCTAGGTTTTCTTTATAGTTTTTATTTTTTGTTTGTTTGTCTTCCCAATGTGAGATCTTTCATAGCGAAAGTGTTGGATTTCATTCTGCAATTGCACTGGAGTCATTTCTGGGTCATTGTAACCCATTTTTACTTAGAAAATGTGCCCATTTTTTTATTGGATCATTGGATCCTGATTTCTTTTAATATAATATGCCAGTACTATGTGTATTTGTATTTCGATATGCACTCTAATGAAAGAATTTCATTTTTCTAGTGACAAAAAAAATTTCATGCTTTGTGTGTCCACATACAATATAACACGTGGTAAACTATAAATATCATAATTTTTGGTGAAATACTTGTCTATCAACTTTATAGGAAAAAATTACACAAATATAATTACTTAAATACCGATACACAATTGTACATAGAACAAATATTTTATAAATTTGCAAAACAATTGCCCTTTGAAGATGCGATTGAGTAAAAAGTAATGCAATACTGAATCACATCTTCAAAGGGAATTTCACTTTTCTTTTTTTAAAAGATGAATCTCATCTGTAAAAGATTGTTCACGTATTTTGTATAAATCGCATCTTTAATAGGAGATCCATATTTGTATATGAATTGTGTCCATAAGATGCGATTCATGTATAAATTCATGAATCGCATTTTAAAGACACGATTTTGCATTGTATTTAGGTGATTAATTTGATGTAATTTTATTTGTGTAATTTTTATTTAATGGATCGGTAAACATACAATTTCCTCCATAATATTTTAGTGTTACACATTTATTGGCTGACATATATTCACAACTAATAGTTGAAGGCAAAAAGGATATAGGATATTAGAATAAATTTTTTCCACAATTTATCGTCCAAATAAAATGTCATTTCTTTTGGAGAATACAACAAGATAGTTTCCTCACACCAAGTTTGAGAAAAGGAAACATGGTGAGAAATGCATTGTGCTA
Source organism: Combretum micranthum (assembly GCA_024138025.1). Lineage (NCBI taxonomy): Eukaryota > Viridiplantae > Streptophyta > Magnoliopsida > Myrtales > Combretaceae > Combretum > Combretum micranthum. Next base: position 1,295,956 of record JAMXBD010000001.1, read on the forward strand.
GATATGGTAGGCTAAGTGAAAACTTGCAATATACTTTCAAAGATTGTAAGGCTTAAAAAACCTTTATATACTCTGAGAATCGATGAAAGGGAAGGAAAAATGGATTTCACTACATGGATTACACATAATTATGAAGTCAAGAAAAAGGATTTAACATTTGTTTTGTGATTTAAAAGATTTGGTCTTTATCAAAGCTTAGAAGGTTAGCGTTTGAACACTAGGCTTATAAAAGGAAAAACGAGGATTTCTATAATGTAAACTTTGAAGGGTTACGGTGGTAATAGATATCTTCTAGGGTCGAGTTTGAATTGGAACCCAACATGGACCGACACCGGTGGTTCCATGTCTACAACCGCCCTAGTGTAGCTGTTCTAAACCGCCCATAGGAGCCACTAGGTTGGCAGGTCCTAGCCGATTCTACTCTATGGACTTGTCAGAACAGGTGGTCTAAAAAAAAAAAAAAAAAAAAAACAAACCAAGACAAGACAAAACAAATCCACCAAGATAATTTCACATGGAAGTCTCTCACTTTCACCAAAGACAAAGCTTGCGAAAACTTTTGAAAGTCAACAATATAATTAAAAGGAAAAGGAAGGAATGACATTGAAATAGTAAAAGCATTTGCAAAGAGTGAAATGTAGCCTGCACCAAAATAGTAGACCTATAAAACCTAACTTTGCCATTGCAAATTTTGAAATAGGTGTGTGTGAACGTATACGTAGGTATGTTGTTTTGTGCAAAATTATTAGGCTTGCTTCAACTGGATTCAGGAGCTTTATTTTATCACACTTTGTCAGTGTGCTCTACATTGGCATTTCCAATTGAGGGAAACAGAAGGAGGAAAAAGTTCAAACGTTCAAATTTAAAAATTCTCCATACGCACTTCTATTTGCCAACCTCATATTAATAGAGGACATGTTGTAACATTTGCAGATGTTGGAAAGAAAAAAAAATTGCTTCATTCTTACAATCTCATAAACAGACAATTTGTACTTTAGTCACTGACTTACTAAACAATTACCTTTTGTATACATTTTAGTTCACTTTTACTATAAAACGTGTGTCTCTCATTTTAAAAAATTGCATAAATTTATTTGTAGTTGTTGCCTGGTTCTCTTTGTTTTTATTGCAATTCGATAGTTATATTTTTTCGAAGGTGTGAAATGGCATCATTTTTCCGTCGTAGCTTCTCAAGAAAGAGTATTGACAAAGGCAAGGCCCCAGCCTCTCCATTGGAATTGGAATGTAGACGCCATGTGATGGATGAAGATATGGAGTTCTTTGAGTTCGATGACAATTTTGCTATAGATGAAGTGCACAGGTTTGATATCCCGTTATCCCACCCGGCTTTAAGCAAAAAATCCCAATTACCATCTCACTAAGGAAGGCAAGACGCAAGAGCAGAATGATATAGATAATGTAATGGAAGGGGCAGCGAAAGAAGATGTTGAGGTCGGTACCGGGGAGCAAGATGAACAATGTGCTCCACCTAATTTTGGTAAGCCACCACTCCCTCTTAAATCATCTATATTTACTGTGCATTTCAGGAAAGTGGAAGGCCCAAGTGGTAAGACCTGAGGGTATTATAGCTATTACACAGCGAGTTGCTTGTGGAAGAGTGGAGATGGATATGGAAGCTTCACCAAGCACCTTCGAACGAAACATCCTAACAAGTACGGGATTGAATAGGTCAACAACAACTGTCGAGGAGTAGAAGCGTGTTAAAAAGGAAGCAATGCTATTTCAATTTAATGCAGAGAAATATAAAGATGCCCTCGCGAAGATGATTGGGGGCATGCACCTTAGCATAGGGTCAAGTCAACATCCAAACTTGAGGCATTGCCACAAAGACACACTAAATCCACAAGGCGATCATATGGTGTGACAGCGATGCATCAACACATCATAAAGCTCTATAGGGATGGTAAGCTAGAGTTAAGAGGTATTTTCAATAACCATGATGCATGTGTTTCCATTTGTTCTGACATTTGGATGACAGGTGGAGTGAGAATTCATAAGTGGGTATCACTTACCACTAGATAGATGACCAGTGGATACTGAACAATCATCTACTTACATTAAGAAAAATGGATAGTGCACACTGTACAAAATATATATTCAACCATAAGCCAGATTCTTGCCAACTATTTTTAACAAAAAGAAAATATTTTCAATGGCTTTGACAATGCATCGGCAAATACTTCAAGTGTAAGTGACCTTCAAAATCTTTGCAAACCCACACTTGGTGATACATTTTTTCATATTAGATGTGCATATCGTATCCTTAATTTATGTGTTAAAAGTGGATTGGACTCATTAAAAGTAAGGTATTCACCTATTAAATTGATCGTTGATTACATAATTGATCATCCATCATTAAGTAGACATGGAAAAAAATTTATCTACAATAAGGAATGAAGCTTATGAAATTTAAAAAGGGTGTTGTGCATAGGTGGAACTCTACTCATCGACTTCTCATGAGTAATTGACTATAAAATTTGTTGTGTCAATTTTCTCTTACGCATATGCCAATATGCCATTGCATCCCAATGAATGGCTAATATATACTAATTTGCTTTCTCTATTAAAGGTATTTCAGATTGTACGAAGACATTTTCTTGGGTGTATACCCCTATTGTTCCCCTTTTTTTGTTAGAAGCACTAAATATTGCAAGCACTTTAGCTAGATTTCAATTTGATGCTGTATTGCAGATGAGTGTGCAAAACATGACATGGAAGTGGCTTTGTTACTATCACCATATCCCAATGATATATAATGTGCATAGGTATTAGACCCATGTCGCAGATTTAAAGGCCTTGGTGGTCTACTGGAAGAGTATTACAAGAATATTGACACTTTATCAGAAGATGCGGACATGTACTGTTAATTATATTACCGTTGTATGAGAGACAAAATTTTTTAATTAAGTTGTACAAACAATTTAGTCAAACATATGGAGGTTAGGGTTCAGAAACTTCTTCCAACGTCATATGAAACACAGGTATCGGATGATGTCGCTCAGGAGATTTGTTCATAATGACGCAATCACAAGCATGAAAAAAGTATAAAGGTGGAAGAAGAAGAATACCAAATGCATCGAACTTGACCGATACCTTAACATGGAATTTGAGTTCAGCGATAATGCCAGTGTTAGGGACTTCGACATTTTGGAGTGGTGTAGAAACAACATAAAAGGACATTCCCTGTTCTATCTCATAGTGTGAGACAGGTGCTTGCAATCCAGCCCCAACTGTTGTGGTGGAGCATGTATTCAATTGTGCAGGTAATATCTTGGATGACCATAAGGCACGAATGACACCAGTATCGGTAGAAGCGGTTGCATACATTAACGATTGGAGTAAGCAGAAAGACGGTTGCAAGAGATTACTGTGGTGATTAGTAAGAAGATGAATACTTCAATGGTTAGAACTCTTCTGAAGGAAGCATCACAGTGGGTACCCCCCAAACCAAACCGGAGGTGAGTAGGTGTTATAATTTTATTAGGATAGAAATACAGTATTATATCTATAACAAACTACTTTCATAAAATATAAAATCTCAAATTGATGTTTTCCAAAATAGATAGGTCAGTAAAGAACTTTTAAAAAATTACTAGACACAATTTTTTTTTTAAGATTTGTACGAAATTATTAACCACTTAAAGTAGACATTCAAATTTACAGTTAAAATCAATAAACGCACTAAAGATTTTATAAGAAAAATTTAAATAATATATGAACTACGATGGTCTGATTCCAAATTTCGGATACATAGGCACATCTGGGGCAACCAAAAAATATCAAATAACTTCTATTTTGCATTGTTTTATATATATATTCGCAAATCACATGTAAGTGAGGTAAGTTACAATGTCGCTCACGTCGCTAACTATATTATATTGTAGCAAAGCAAGTTTGCTATATCTTTTCCAATTTGTTCATCATTTTGTAATGAAAAAATGAAAATTTTTTAAGTACGTTATGGCTAAATGGAGGGAGTACTTATTCTTAAATGTGATTCTAATTTTGAAGTGTGTAACTTTAGTTGGGAAGTTGTTTTTTTTTTTTTCCCCATTCAACGGTTTCGAACCAGATGGACCCTCCACGTGAACCGATGGGTCCACGGTTCTACCCCACCCGTTCACGTGGATAAGATAGTTATGAATCTAATTTTTGAACCCGGCCCTGGCAGGTTGGGTCATGGTTTGGACCCAACCGGAACAGTAAGATGTCTAGATGGCAACCCCATGAAATCAAATGGATTAAATAAAGATGGCTCCGTAATCAGGAAAAAGGAGCGGACCTCAATTGGATGAGTTTTAAGAGATAGTCCAGGCAAACGGATATTTAATTTTGCCAAGAAATGAAGAAATTTAGAAATCTTACTGGCATAATTTTAGAATAAAGATTTATTTGTACTAATATGCCACGTGTCAATATGAGTAGAGTAAAATTATGACAAACAATGATTATAATAGATAAGTTTTTTAAATGTTATTTCCATATTAAAATTTTATTGATACTTGTACATCCCTTACCATGATACATGACTTTATTTGAGGTAATAAATATATACTAAAATGCCTCCAAAATTATAGCTCTCCTTTCTTCTTCTTCTCTTTTTTCTTTGTTTTAATTCCTCAAATTATTTGCCAATATTCATTTTGACTTATTTGGGTTTTTTTTTATTTTTTTGCACGTGTGTTTGTATGCAAATTTAGTTGAGAATGGCTATAATATATTGTAATAAAAATTTACAAATTTAAATATTTTAGTCTTATGCGTGTAAATATGATCGATTTTATCTAAATTGTATCCGTTAAGAGAAGGAGTAATTGAGAAGGAGATATTATACCACCTTCTGCCATTAATTACCAAATTGTTTGGAGCAACGAACTGTATCTAGAATGCTAGTAATTCACCCAAGTCGTCTGTAAATTTGATCTTCATTTCACAGACAGAGTAGAAGAATATTTGTTTTGTCGCTAATAAGTTCTCGGATCTGTTATGATTGTTATCATTTAGTTTAAAAATACTATGAATTTCCCTTAGTTAGAGTATAGATTTAATAAAAAGTAGTAGTTACAATTAATTAACTGCTTATTTACTTTGTAGTAATTTTTTATTTCTTATTAATAGCTATTAAGGTATTTAATTGACCAAAAAGTGATTTTATAAGAAATTTCTATTACATAAAATATCGAATAATCATTTCTTATTAAAATCTATTAATAGCAATTCAATGCTGCAATTATCTTTTTTTTTTTTCAAAATGTCTCCATTTAGGTAAAATATTAATAAAAAATCTTATTATAGCTCTACTCTATTCCTCAATAATATAAATTACATTATAGTCTTATTTATTCGGCGAAATAAATGAGTCGTAATAGATTAGTAATCTTAGAAAATAGTATAAATAATATTTTGGAAAAGAAAAGAGAATCATTCATGAAATTGAAATGAAATTTATGACAATTTTCTTTTAAAATTCTCTTTGAAAATTTATTTTTAACTTAAACTGAAGACGATTTCAAATTTTTATTTACTTTTCGATTAAGCTACACAAGATCCTATTTTTATAGTTCGACTGCGGTCATTATTTTTATTGATCCTCACTCATATCGGTGTATTCAATGGTTTAGGGGGTTATTCAATAAGGGAAAAAAGTAATCTGGAAATGCTGGTCGGGTGATATATGTTGAACGTTCGAAATAGACAAAAGACAATTATTAGCGATAGGTTGTTTTATTCTTTTGTTGATTATGGTCGCGATTGGATTAAAAGAAACGAAATAAAAGACAAGTCTTTTGGCCATAGACAAATGTTTAGATTGGAAAGTTTTATGCTGTCTGCTAGTAGTTGCTTCGATCAATATTCTTCACTCTCACGCCGGTCGATGGTTTCAATTAGAAATCATCACAAGTCAATTCCGAACCGGGAACCAACCTGACCCATCACCAGCGGTTTTTGAACAGAAAATCGATCCGGGAATGACGGGTCTGAACCGATAAATGATCCATCGGTTATGACGAGTCCTTACGATTTCATCCCTAAAATCCATATGATCCGGTGGTTTTGAAACAATCATTTCAAGAACAAGTAAAACCGGCGATTCTACACCATAAAATTATAAAAGAAAAAAAACAAGAAAATTATAAAATATTATAATTATAAAACAAATCTTTAAAACTACTTTCGCATAAATAATAAAAAAATTTATTTCATATTCACAATATTTAATGTGTTATGATTAACAACACAAGTAATAAATACATTTAAAATCATATATGGTTAAATTTATATAGACTTCTAACCAAAATAGACTTTCTTTTTTAACAATGTGTGATTTGTTTTCTCTTGTTGGGATTTATTTGTATCTTGAATATTTTATAGTGTCACATTGCTAATATAATAACTAAAAAGGTACAAGTGATTGTATATAAATAAATATATAATTATAGAATTTCTTTTAACTAATGCTATGAACAATTATTGTTAGGCTCAATGTTATTTCAAGTTAAAAATTTATTGTGTAGTTTTTCTTAGTTAATTTAAGTAAATTATCTAATTGGTTTTTTATTTTTATTTCATGGTTCCTAGTTCCTCTAGAATCGGAACCGAATTGTGGAAACCAACAGTTCCTAAGAATCGGGAACCGATCGGCTCCCACAGGTCCAGTTTTGGTTTCACCATTTTTGAAACCGAGAACTGACGGTTCGGATCCGATTTCAGATTCGAACCAAACCGTGACGGCGTCTAGTTTTAGCCAAGTGTGCAATCTTAATTATATATGTTCCTTTCTTTTCCATGTACATCCAAACCTAAACGCCGGATTTTATGATGGCTATAAGAACACTGAATTTATCCTATAAGGCCATTAAATTTTAGTTTAAGAACTAAATATTTTAATTGGATTGTTTATATTTTGTTTGTTTCTTTACTTATATTAGGCTTCTAAAAATGCTAATATGGTATTTCTAGTTTTTCATAGACATGTTGACATGACAAATCAATGATTGTGTACACAACTATAAAAGAGTTGATTCAAAATAATTTAATACAAAATTTGAATTTAAATTCCATGGAATTGAGTTTCTTTAAACCCAAACTTATTTTGAAATAGGATTTAACAAACTCAACTTGATTAAACTCGCTTGTGTCAAAAACTATGTTTACTCTAATTATAATAATATGAACATTTAAACCTAACTCTAACTCGATTGATCTTCATACTCCATCCACACTCATCTAAGCTAAATTAGACGTACGGATTAGTCGAATCAAATATAATAAAGTTTGAAGTCAGTTGAATTGATTGGTTGAATAATTCAAGCTTAAGGTTAAGGCAAGTCAAACTCAGTATATGTTAAATCGAATTCAAGTAATCATAATAATTTAACTTTACTTACATCTTTAAATATTATGAATTACATGAATAATATTATTCTTCTCAGTACTCGCACAAATAAACGCTGAACCAATATTTTGTGTAACTTTCATTTTCTTTTCTTTTTTACTTTTTTGACAAATCCTATTTCATATCCGATTCTTTTTCATAATATAAGTTTAGAGTAAATTACACTAACATTTATTTTGTTTGTGGTAAGTTCATTTAAGGTATCAATATTTTGAGTATATAAAAAAAACATTAATATTTTGCAAAGTGAGTTAAATAAAGTAAAAAAAAAATTTGTAAAGCTTATTTAAGATATCAATATTTGGATTATATTTCAATTAAGTTTTTCTTAATTTTTGTCAATAGTCAATTATTGATATTTTATTTGACCCATTTTGTAAAACATTGATTTGTCTTTTTAAGTAATTGAAATATTGATATATTAAATAAATTTATCTCGAAACGTTAATTTATCTTTTAACAGCTTAAAAGATTGATATCTTAAATAAATTTACTTTTAAACATTGACATTTTCGATATAGTTTACCCTTGGGTCATAGTTATTATATTTTGATCTTTCTTCTACATAAGCAAACGTCAAAACTATATTACCGCCAAAAAAAGAAAGGTCAAAACTTTGTTCACGTAAGTATGCAGCCACATATATTTGCAAATGGTCTCCATTTCTCTTTCCCTCTCTGTAAAAATTTTTCTTCTCTGTACTTAAAAGGCCGGAAAGATGGAAAGGTCAAGGGATTGAAGACAAAAACTCATCTAAATAATTTTGCCTTGATTTGATTATTCAACCGTGAAAGTGATTATCGGAAATATTTGGAATTTTCCGTGAAATCTGATTCAAGAAAGTATAATTTGTTACAATCACAAATTAACTCGTATAATTTTATGAGTCTTTTTTCTTTTTTAGTTAAATCATATGCAAAATCATTTGAAAATGTACAGTTGACAAGCTTACAATAAAGCAACATATATAGAAACTAAATAGCACGCATCTGCCAGAATAAGCTGCTTTATAGAGGAAGATGATGTTCAATACTGCCAATAAATAAGGATGGGCACAAGAAAAAAGTCTAATCTTCTTGTCCAAACACCAAACATCACCATCAACCTGACCCAGTTCACATGGTAAAAGTTTTATCCTCTCTAGCTGTTTTCCCTTAAATGTTTCAGGATGGGACCACTAAAACTTAAAAACAGTTCCTAAAATAAGCTAATAAAGACGGTTTCTTGTTCTTCAAGAGGGCCAAAACTCAGCTCTCTTCACCTTTGAAATGCTTTCCAAGACTCCATTTGGTGATATATGCCCCATCACAGTTACTCTCTTTGACTCAAGATCAATGCTGAATGATGTTACTCCTGTAAAAAAAATAACATAGAAAATGCGTGGTTCAATATGGATAAAAAGAAAGTGATGAAGAAAATAATATGAGAAAACCATAGATTATAATTCTTTGAAAATATAGGATAGAATGGGATAGATTGGAAATGAAGAGCAACGCACATCTTAGTTTTGTGATCCAACCAATGTAATTGCAGTCAACATTAAAGGAAGCAACAACATGGTCTCATTAATATATTTTTGAAAGATTAAATCTTAAAGACAAGGGATGATACAATGTAATAACTAATAACTATCACCTAGATACTAAAGAAAATTAATGAACAGAAATACCAAATGAAATACCTTCCATTTTGGAGAGATGTTTCTTCACTTTGCCAGCACAACCTTGACAATGAAGAGAAACTCGCATAACGACAACCTACAATTGACAACAGTAGTTATAGGTAATCTTATCTTGCTTTCTGTTCAATCATGTTGCACTAGATTTAGTAATGGATTCTTAAGACTAGATCAACTATGTAATTACGATATGCTATTACATAAGACAGGATCAGCAGGATTAATATTGTTAAAAATATGGATGACTACTTTCTCAACCACTTTCATGAAAATCGTAGAATCTTAAAATTTTATTAGAGGTGATGAGTAACTGAGGGCAGCAAGTCATGAATTTATCTCAAAAAGCCAAATAAACTAAAAGTTTAACCTTATAGATATAGCAATAGCACAGGCTTTAGGATTTTATAACTTGAGTTCGTAAAGGGACCAACCTGGAAGACATTGTCTGATGAATTCAGTAAATGTGGTTGCTTGATGGTCTCCATGGAAGGTTTGGCAGCATGATCACTTTTGACAGAAGGCACAATCACTGTTCTTGATGAGTTCGGTACATGTGGTTGCCTGATGCCTTCCATGGAAGATTTGACTTCTTGATGATCACTCTTGAAGGATGGCGCGATAAGTGATCTAGATGAAGTCAGTAAATGCGGTTGCTTGATGGTCTCCATGGAAGGTTTGGCAGCATGATCACTTTTGACAGAAGGCACAATAACTGATCTTGATGTGTTCAGTAAATTTGGTTGCCTGAAGCCCTCCATGGAAGATTTGACTCCCTGATGATCACTCTTGAACGATGGCGTGATAAGTGATCTGGATGAAGTCAGTAAATGTGGTTGCTTGATGGTCTCCAGGGAAGATTTCAAAGCTTGATCATTCCTGTTGATGGATGATGCGTTAACTGACCTCTTGCTTGGAGGATCAAATCTACGAGGCTCGACGAGTCTAGAGTACCTGGCATTGCTAATTAGCCTCGAATGATCTTCAGAAGTCCTGTCTGGTCTTCTAGGCACAATTACAGACCGAGGATCGGTTACGGTACATACCGAGGTTGCTTCAACAGAATGGCACATGAAGCCCCTCATCTTATTACTGGAGTGAAGTGGTCTGAACACAATGAGTGAGAACAAAAACTAAAGATGAAAACATTCCAAAGGCATTGTTGTGTATTATTATTACAATCTTAATGGCTTAACTGACAGGTATTGGCTGGCAATGTCAGATGTTTCAGTACTGATGCCTATGTTTTGAATGTTGCAAAACCATCCTGTCCCTTTCGCTTGGTTAAATCCAGGAACAGCCTTATTTAATCCAGAATTGACAATCGGATGGTGGATCACATTAGCTACTATGTAGTACGTACTTTTCTGTCCACATTTTGCCATCAATGACATAACAATTGAGAGGTTTTTAGATCAAGAGGAGATATATTTTATCATGTATGAATTCACCAAATTGCCAATTTTGCATGAACTTAAATTCTGATAAAATCGATTACTGGAGTTTAGCGCAAAACCAATTGAAGATGGATTCATGCTGCAAAATTGTTGATTTGTCAATTGTATGAGTTAAGTTCTAGAGTTAATCTAAACTTATGATTGGTAAGTTTTGAGTGCATTTTGGATAGTATATTGCAGGTAGGTGGATAAATAGGTGATGTAGGGAATACGCATTAATGGTGGCCTCTCCATTGTTTTTATGGGATTATTCTTGTTTGGACTTTTTGTCCATGTGGAGGCAGCATACCATCTGTACCAGGCTGATAACACGAGTAGTTTGCTCTAAGGTTGTTCTTTTGATTTTATGACACAAAATAGATCCTTATGTAAGCCTTGATTTCCTTATAAAGATCTACATATGGATAAGTTCTGCTTTAAGATTTTCAATGTAATGATATATAAAGGAGACTTATGTATGAGTCTCAATTTTTATATATAGGGATCTATTAAAATATTTCAACCTTACGATGCATAAAAAAGACTCATACTTACAAAATTGAATACATAAAGTATAGTCAATCATCACATAATTTTATATTATGATGACTAGATTGCTCGAAAGGTAGCCTGTTATAAAATTATCACAATATAACATAATGGGTGATGAATTAAAAACTAAATCTCATGAGCGAGATGATAGATTTAAATGGATTCTACAACAATATAGGCAGAGGCTTAACAATAGGCTTCAATGGAGCTCTACAACATAGTGGATTGCTTTTGCATCATGATGAGATGTGATTGCATCCAATAAAAATGGCATACTTTATAGACAAGCAATGACCATTTGAACAACCAATCTAATCTACATCAACAAAGATAGTTAAGGAGAAGAGGGTGTGCATGCAATGGGAAGACCTAGTGGTAGGGTGCTCAAAAATATTAGAGAACTCGTTGGGTTACTTGCATATGGTTAGCATTCAACATCTGCATGTACTGATTGAATTGATTAACAACAAAATTGATATATGATCTAATGATAATAAGGTGTTATAATGCACCAATAATTCACAATAAACAATAGTGTTTGGTAGTAAGGGAAAACCATGGACTTTAGGTCGACTCCATAGGGACAATAGGGTTTTAATTGGACTTCAACCAAGCCAACACGCACTAATGCTAAGTACAAATGTATGAAAATTGTATTATCAGAAACTCAATTACAAAGTAAAACACAAAGTATTTATATAGTAAGACAAAGATTTGTATATATTGGCATCAACTTTGCTATAAAATCCACATAGATTAGAACAATCTTAAATTTTTTTCATCTGGACATAAGCTATGTATAAGTCTCAACTTCCTATGTAAGGATTAAGCATACACATCTACTATGTTTACATTACAACTTTTTTTTTTTTTCCTTCAACATAGTTTGATTATAAGGAATTTTTCTCGTAGGCAGGGTTGGAACAAAATTAATAATAATAATAATAAATAAGAGAGTGAGAGAAGAGGCAAATAATGTCACAGGAGAGGCCCACGATAGTGCAATAAGGAGTTATAATAAAAAGGACTATTCTCAAAAGTGGTACTAAGTACAAGAAACAACTAGATTTGCAGGTCTGCATTGCTGTCAGTCTTTTTTTTTTTTTTTTTTTTCCTTTTTTCAGTTTCCTTAGTCTAATGTAATGGAAGGCAATATATTAAATGCATTCCATGGCTGTATGTTCCTTGTTATTGTCTAAATCACTACATTAGGCATCTTATATACACATGTTTCAGCACTTTGACTAAAAAGTAGTGATGCAAAATTTAGTAATTGGATAACTACTGCCCTCCCAGCAATCAAGGTTGAGAGAGACAATTTCTTTGACCAGATGTCCGTGTTGCAGTTGTTCAATACGCCAATTGCTAACAACATCAAAATGAAAATCGCACCCCATGATTTAAATATTAGCCACTGTTTTAATTGATCTTAGGAGTGAATATCAAAAATGATATTTGATTTTGGATAAAATATATAATTAGGTGGTTAAATTTTAAAATTAATCAATTTAGTATCTATAACAACATTTTGTATATGCAATATAGTAATTTCTTGATATTAATTATTATATGTAAAAAGTAATTTCAATGCTATTCACTAACAGTACCTTTGCAAGCTATAAGTAAATTCCCACAAACAATTGGTTCTCTCTTTTAGTAATTGAGGGTTAAAAACTTCCTAAGTCTTCAGAAAAATAATGAAATGTGACCATGTTATCCTCCTCTTATTATTCTAATGATCAATTTAGAAAATATAGAATTAAACTTATATATAGTAAATATAAGAAGATATCTTTAAAATCATTATCAAAATATGAGAAAATCATGCCTTTGTCATATAACATGTGATATAATATATTTACTTTTTTATAATTTAGGTCTAATTATATATTTTACCAAAATTCAAATGTCATTTTGGATTTCTAACTTATTTTTAATAAGTGTCTCATAGCACATTTAATTTTCTTTTCATATTTCGAGCTTTACAAGGACTTGTACGGTAACTCTATTCTAGGTGGTTGTGGTCATTCGTTATTGTAAAGTAGTTCCTACTTTCTGTTGAACTTCCGGAAAAATGGGTAATTTAGCATATAAGTATAGCATTCTGATTGAATCCATCTAATCTAGCTAAAAAGAAGTAAACCTAATAAATATTTTTTTTTTTTATTTTTTTTTTTTGTCGTTTTTGGATGATACTCTGAAGTTTTTTATATTTTCTATATAATATGAGGGCAAAAGTGAAAATCAAGCAACACACTATGTAGTTAGGCATGCGTCTCCAAAATATTGTCCCATTCTTATTCTACCATTAAATATTTGTTGCAAATTACAAAGTGATAATTATTACTTTTTTATTTTAAAATTTTATCATTTCATAAAACGTTAAAAAAGTTGATTAATTCTTTTAAGGACAACAAACTTTCATCTATAGTATGGTATATATGAAATTATTCTTTCAACAACGTCTACATGATCCTTGCTCAAAGACCTCTAAGCAAGAAATTTTGAAGTGGAGAAATTAGATTTGTGTTTTATAAATGGATTTTATTATTAGGTACCCTTAACATTCATCAATTAAATTGGAATTCTTCATTTCGAATTGAAAGTTGACTTTTTTGGTATTGTGCACTTACTAACAAAACCTACAGACAACTTACATGTCGTTTATCTTTCATTACCAAATGCGCAATAAGAACATAAAAATAATATATATAAAAGAATGAGAGAGAAAAGAAGTCCAAGAAGATCATTTATCATCCAGCAGGAAAAAGTAGCTCTGGTATTAAATGATTTCCTTAAGATGTAAACTTATAGATACGAGACCAATAGGTTCTTTCTAATGATGGGTATATGAGTGCGACGTAGGCATGCCTAGCTGCATGGCAAACATGGTTTTTTTTCTTTTGAACTTAATTCCATCAGGCAAAAATGAAACTTCAACGTAGGACCACAACAGAAATAAACCGGACCGTTTTAGCTTCGTTATCTTTAAAACACAATGGGATTAAGCCACTTACAACTTGCTAAAGGTTAACTTAGCTTGGCTCACTTTTCTAATTGTGATTGGACTCAAACTCAATTAGTGAATAAATCAAACTCAAGTTCCATTCAACTCATGAGTAACCCATTTGAGCTCAAAACAAGATCATTTAACTTGTAAGTACGCTTGCGGTCAAACCCATAAGTTTTTACATTGCATAATATGTTATATGTATAATAAAAAATTTTAATTTTTATATATATATAAACAAAATAATTTTTATTCATTATCTATTAATTTATTTATTTATATATTTATTCATTTTATATATCTAACTTTATAATTTAATATGCCACAAGCTGTTTTTATCCGAATTCATCTTACTTTAAATTCAACTTGTTTAAGATATGAAGCTTGAAGTAAAGCTTGGTCATATATTTATTAAAAAAAAACACACCAAAGTTGTATTTTCAACCTTCCCAAAAAGTTGTGATGATTTTTTAACAAGAACCCAAGTCTTCAAGTGGTCAACCTCATTTGCCACCTAATTGTCTGTTCCATGAGCATTGGTAATTTTGATGCTTTTATAATGCATTTAGTCAGTTGTACACCCAAAAAGGTCTGCATGAAATGGAGTAATTATTACATTTGATATCTAAACTTTTCTTATTTTTATGATTAATATAGTTAAAATTTAATGTTAATTTTTTTCATTTTTACAATTAACTACTTGAATTTTTTTTCAATTTTGTAATTAACTACATGAACTTTATTATTTTTTTAATTAACTACCTCATTTAAACATTATAAATGAACTCAAAATGTTTGTAAATAGTAAAAAGGCGCTTTTAAACTTCAGAAAGTTGATAATATAAATTGACAAAGTTCAAATGTCAAATGTGTACTTATCTTTTGGAATAATGTATGTAAAAGAAAATAGAAGCAAAAACTTTCCTATTATTATTATTATTATTATTTAAAATTTGAATCGCTAATGTTTTTCCAATATGTAAAAAATAAGTTTTTTATCAATTCTATTATATAATTAAGAGATACTTTAACTTCTAATAAAAATTCAATTTCAAATTTTTAATTTAATACTCAATTAAACTTTTTCTAACTATTTCTATTACTGTTTCCTCATGTGGAAGAGACGCCTTATCTGTGCTAAATAACATTGGGAAAGGTAATACAAAATTCAATAATAGATTATCTCTTTCTTCTTATCAAATGGAGCAAACAATATTAAGAAAGTAGTGGAATTAATAAAAAAATTAATTAGGTATTAAATTAACCCATTCAAAGTTTGGGTAAAAAATTATGCTTTAATGTCAATTTCAATACCAAATTTCGCATTTATCCTCTTATTAATCCATCCATTAACACACAATAACTTTTGATTAGTCGAGAATAGTCAACTTAGTAAACTAATACTGTTAAATATATTTAAGTGCATGAATTAATAGAAATAAATCAATAAATACAAAAAAATTACGTAATCAAATAGGCTATCAAATTCCGAACCTCCACTTTTTGCTTTTCAGTATTTTCGAATAGATTGATATATGTGTGTATATAGGCATTTAATTTATTAAATATTTATTTTTTATCATCAAAGACGCGTGTTAAAGACAAATAGACCATTTAACTAAGTTAACAGAGCTCCAAATAGAGGGAAAAAGAGAGAGAGAGAGAATATAAAGAAAACGATTTGTGGATCTTGCACTAATCTCTTACTATTACTTGATGGGCTATTGTACTATTGGGCTGGGCTAGACAAAGGACAAAGGACTTTCTTTCATTTCTTGTTACACATACTACTTTTTCCCTTTTTCCCCTTTGCCCCCTTTGGTTACATTTGATTACTTATACTGAACCAGGTTCCAAAATCTCGTATTTAATCTAACCAGATTTAAAATAAAATTATTAATTAATTAATGAATTTTCGATTCGATTGTGGTACAGCAATTTTTTTTCACCTACCCTTGCCTGCCGAGAACTACCTTAGGCCAGTAGAATTCTAAGAACCATCGACTACGGAGAATTTTGCGAGAGGATGAAAATCACACCGAAAGCCAAACCAATTCTGAAAATTCTAAGAAAAATTAAGTGACCTTAATTACACCCTAATTTTAATAAGAATAATTTCAGAAAGTTTTCAAAATTTAGTGAATAGCCCAAAATATACTTGGTAAATTGTCCGCTTTTATTACATCCTTTAGTACCAGCACTTCTTAGAGGTCACTCATCATGGGATTACTTATCTAGAGCATGTTTAACTTTGAAGTTCTGATAAACTATGGGTTATTACACTTAAATGTGTCTTTATTATTAGAGTTTCACCATTTATATTTGAAAGGTATCACACACTTCCCCATTAATAGAACTGACGTCTTCGTTAGTTCCGTTACATAGGTCCAGAACAACACTAGGTAGTGAGGCCACACGTCTTACGATTTTATCTTTTGATGCCAGAGCTTCCCAGAAAATCACCCATCCTGAGATTGCTCTACGTTAAGCACGCTCAACTTTGGAGTTCCGACGAACTCCACACTATTATACCAAAAGGTGTCTGTATGATTAGAATTATACTATCTATATCTACAGGATATCACAATATTATTATAGAATTACAGCAATCCATTTTATGTAAGATCATGTTATGCACCTAATTACATTAATTTCAGGTTATATTGATCAGTTGAACTTTCCATAAATTGCTTAAATTTGAATTACTTAAGCCGGAAATTTCAATGCATGATAGCATCTTTATTCTTGGGTTGTTTGGGGAGTTTCTTAGAGTTTTACCTAAGCATCTTAAACAACTCTTTTACTAGGCAACTCTCTACTTTATCCTTATATTATTTTTTAAAAAGTTTAATTACCTATTTTTAATACTTCTACATATTCATGTAATAATCAATATTTATATTTTTCTTTCATGATTAAATAAGTATGAAAATAAATTTTAAAATGCATTAAAAATTAATAATAATTTCTATTCTATATATAATAATAATGATTTTTAAATTACTTATATAGCCAATAAACTGCTATACACCAATCATTCCGCCGTGAAGAAGCAAAGCCCAATTAAAAAGGCCCTTTTCCAAATAATGGTCATTTGGTTTGATTTAATAATATAAAGTAAAAAGGTAAACCAGGAAAAAAAAAAAGATAGAAGACAAGAAAGGAAAAAAAAAAAAGATAAGAAAAAAAAATAGATAAACACCCTAGTAAAATACCAATAGCATTCCATGGCCACAAATGCAACGGTGAAAGGGCTTTAAAATTTTGCACCAAAATGACTTGCTATATTGAGAGAGAAAAACTAAGGAAATAAAGAATAAAAAGAATATTATGGCAATTCACCAGGAAGTATTATATTTGAAGATAAATTTTATGGTTTCATTATTAATTTTGATGGATTGATCCGGTTGATTATTTAATGGCTCAAATCATAAGCACAATGCTAAATAATTAATATTTCATTTATTATATTTATTTTAACAATTAGATGATTGATTGGACATTCATGTCAATGGCACCACATATACTCCCTATGTTTGAATGTTTCAACCAATAAAAATTAGACAGGAATCAGAGAGAAAGGCTACTTCACATTGCTTGATATAAGAACCCATATTAAACAACCTCTAGTAAAGATGTTGTTATTAATTCAACAAATTCTCATGTACTGAACTCTTTATTACAGTTGGAAGACTTGATTTTACCTAAAATAAAAATTCAAAATTTTTCGAAGTTCGCAAATTTGAAATTTTTTTTTTATGCAGGTAATTTATATCTGGCAATCTATATGCATATTGATGTGTGTGTGTGTGTAATGGGTAATTAAGAATATATTGGTGTACTATTTTGGAATTTTACAGCAAGCGTAGCGTGGTAACTTTTTAGAACTTGATGTATATAGTCAGTATTTTCCTATAATGTGTGGAGCAATGATATTATAGTACAATGACATCTTTTCTAGTGTATCAAGTAAAAAGTATTAGGTAAGAATCCTTCCTCCCTTTGTATTGAAAAAAAAAAAAAGAGGGAAAAAGAATCGAGATTGGGGTTCTGAAAATGATATTAAAGTCAAGCTACACTCGAAAATGGATATGCATAGGACATAAGTTGAAATTGCTAATGTAAATTTGCAGAGTTCTTAGAAAAATAAACTTAATTTTCAAAATTTTATCCTTCATTTTTTAACAATTAAAATTTTAGAGAAATAATATTTTAAATATGCTATGCGCATGAAATTTGTTTGATAATAAAGTAAAACTAGTCATTAGGATCATACATGCATAACCGCAAGGACGGACTCAAGAATAAAGTGTAGAGAGGGCCATAATTATTATATCAAAACAATTAACTAGGCCTATGATAGTATCATATAAAGGAAAAGTATAAGCTTACAATGTCAAATTAAAAGTAAAAAGATAAAAAGGAATAATTCTTGTAGTCTAACTTGCTCTTAAAAAAGATCCGACCTTTTCCTCTTGCCAATGTGATCAACAAACAAATAATAATAAACATAAAACAAATAAACAAATCAACATCAGGATTTAACGTAAAAAACCCTAAATCAGGGAAAAACTACGGGACCAGTAGCGCTTAAATTCTTCCACTATAAACAATATAATGGGATTACAATTTTGTTTTTCACTAGATCTGTCTAGTGGATCACTCAATTCTTCACAAACAAATCAGGGAAAAACCAGGAACAAGATTTCCTTCATCTAGAATTTTGTCACTCTAGGATTTCCTCACTTTTCTCTCTCTAGAACTCTTTATCTAGGCTTGAGAAGAGACACACACTTGTTCCATGCAAACCCTATGACAATAAGATAAATATATATGCAACACAAAGGGAATACAAACAGACACTCAAAGATATTAACATTTAATTAAAGGCTGGCAGTTTTAGATTTGGATGCTAACCTTTGGCATTCTTGATCAATCAATGCCCGCTTGTATACCGGTGGTGTACCTCCCTTATTGCAGGTGTACATCACAAAACTTCTTGCTTTTGCACAAAACACTTTATATCAAAGTCCTCTTCCAAGTACATCATATGTACTTAGGTTATCTTGATTTAAAATCTTCTAAATATATATCACCATATATTTAGGATCTCCTTGTTCAAAGCGTGCTCATCCATCCTACTTTGATTCCAAGTTTTCTAAATATATTTCCTATATATATAGACTCATATGACTTAGATCTATAACTCGAACACTTGTTGCCATTTCCTATTATACAATTCATTTATGATGGATACATATAAATGTTTTAGCAATACTTGTGTTTGTATAAATAAAAGACAATTGATATTAATATGTGTATGTAAAACAATATGAGAAGACAGTTATGGAAAAATTTGAAAAAAATAATTCATGATTAAATAAAAGGATAAGACAACGAAATAATATTTTTATTAGTATTGTAAGTGCGAATTGGGCAATTTCCACAAAAGAAAAATAAAAATTATGCAATAGAATGAAAAGTCACAAGAGAGAAAAAAAGAAAATAGAATATGTTGGTATATAATGTAACCTTATCACAGATGAAAGTGATAATGATAGTGACAATGGTAAAATGTAAAACCTTATATTTCAATATTACAAACTTGTGATATTTTATTATGGGTCTATGAATCTTGTTGCTTGAAAAGATATATATTTCAATATTTGATAGTTTAACTTATGAATATTATATAGTATTTATACTCAATCGATCTTCATGAAATAAATAATATAGAGTAACTTTAATTAAAGTTTTTATTTATTTATTTATTTATTTTTGTTGCAAACAATATAGCAAGACATCCATCTATTGTTCATTTATTTAATTTTTTCCCCCCATCAAAACATCTATTTTTTAAAATCAAACTAAATAAATGTAAATACAAAGAGTTCTTAATTTTATTTATAAAATAGGAAAGCTAGAAAAATCCAATCAATTTTGAAAAAATAAACTTTAATAATTAATGAAAAATATTCTCAACTTTGATGGAAACAGAACATGAAAAATTCTTCATTTTTTTTTATTGAAAAGGGGGTCGATGCCTAGAATTACATCATACAACTATAGGGGAAAGAAACTCCACTAATATCATGTATACATATGTCAAAGACAGGATCTAGAGGCGTATCAATCTCATGATACGCAATATGCTGGTTGAGTGCCAAGTTAGCCAGTAAGTCTACTCCTTTATTTGCCTCTCTACATGTATGTTGTATCTTATAATCCAGTCTCTATTCAATGGGTCTTAATAAGTTCCAGTAGCGCTGGCCTTGGAATTTCCAATTAATGAGCCAATCAACTACTGTCTTGTTGTCCATTTCTTTTGTTGTCCATTTAGAGTCATCTTTCTAAATCCTAAGTTCCAAGCTAAATTCAAACCATAAAAAGCTCCCTAAAGTTCAACAAGAATAGAAGAATAAGTTCTTAAATTTACCATAAAACCTTTAATTCAGCAGCTATTTTGATCCTTTATCAATCCATCAACAACAGCAGATGATGAATTGGATTTTGCAACTCCATTAGTATTGATTTTTACATAATCAGCTGGTGGAATGTCCCACCCAATTAAACAATTAGTACGCTGAACAGAATTGCTAGATAGTTTGATCATTTTAGCATGAGCTTGGGAAGCATCCTTTGTTTGAGCTTTAACCTGGATTTCTAAAGATTGATCGTCAATATCTTCACCTACAAAAATTAATTTGTTTCGTCTATTCCATAGCACCCAGCAACTTACATCAAAAATAGTTGACCATGCAGAATTGTTGCAAGGAGACTCATCTTTTAAGTTCTTGGAAATCCACTTATCAAATTTGGAATTAAAGAACTCTTTCCAATTATGAATAGGAATCATTTTGCACCAAAAATCGAAGGCTTTCTCATGACTTCGTAGAACATGATCCAGGTCTTCCTCTAATTGCCCACAAATCTGACACAAACTAGACTCAAATAAATGGCTTCTCTTACATTCAGCATTTGTTAACAATGCTTTGTGTAGTATCAACCAAATAAAATAGCATATACATTCTGGTCCTTCCAGTGCCAAGCCAACTTCCATTTGTCCTCTTTAACATTCCAAGTAGCCCCACATATAAGTTCATAGGCTGATTTTAATGAGAATACCCCATAAGAAGAAGGTCCACAAATCATTCAATCACATATATTTAATGTTGTGAATGAAATTTTTTTCCCAATTCATATAAAAATAATTTAACTCTTCAATGTTATATATATACACACACACATATAAAATATATATATATATATTTTTTTTTTTCTATTATAGTTTTAAGTTTTATGGGGCTAGCCTAGTCAAACCCACTATGGAGGTAAAGTCTTCACCCTACAATGATGCAAATCACCAACCGAAATTGTTTTAATTAGCCTCGTCCTTTCCGGATCCTAACCCTTGCTGAAGGTGGAAAAAAAATATGTGTGGCCACCTATCTTTGGCAAGACCTCCCATTAAGGTCTGTCTCATAGAATACGTTACTTCAATGATTTCACATGCGATACTATTTTTTCATGTTGCAAACCTTCAATAAAGTGTCTACAAGTAGATCAAAGACTTACCTACCTTTTACTCCTGAAGATGGTAGTAGCTATTGTCATGAAGTTGGTAAAACATGTGCTAACGTAACAATTGGCAACATCAATAATTGAGCCCAATGGCCATATATTTTTTTTTCAAAATCAAACTTTAATAACTTTTTTTTCTTTCAGAAAACATTATTAGTCGAGCCTATTGGCCATAACATTTTTCTTTTTTTTTTTTTTTCAAAATCAAACTTTAACAATTTTTTGTCTTTTTCTAAAAGTCAATAATTGAGTATGCTACTAGCCACTGTAACTTTAGGAAATTATTAGGTGAAGTCGTGTACTGCCGTATACAGTTGACTTGTACAGAAGTCGCAAAGTACTATGTTAGTGTATTTTATGCTATGGTTAGTACATTTTTGTGCTAAGATAAAAAAAGTGCTAGATTCATATATTTGTACTAGGTCAATGTATTTATGCTAGAGTTAAAAAAATGCTAGGTCCATGTATTTGTTTTAGGTGCGACTTGACCTAATACCAATCCCGTAACTCCATTACAAGATCAAACTTTGATAACCCTTTTCTTTTTCCTTTTTTGAAACATCACTAATTGAGTATGCAACCATTATTAACTTATAGGCAAATGCAAATGAAAAATGTCCTGTAAATGTAATAAAAATATTATTTTCTATGCATATCGTATAATAAACTAAAGTACAAAATATCTATAACTTATAAATAGCCACAAAAGAGTTTTGATATATGTATACACACATATATATACAAACAATATTTTTTCATACTTTCTCAAATCATTTTAATAAATATTTCATAAATTTTCATATCTTCATTCAATCTTCAGACATTTATTTCTAGTGCCATATAATTAATAGTTAAAATTATAAGAAAGAAAGTTATATTATAATAATGTCACAAACTATTTTAAAGAGTTTAGATAACTTATATTATTAATTTAAAATTTGAAAAATATAAGAGAATAAAAAATTGAAATATACATTTTCCCCGTACAAGGTTCAGTGTTTGTCTCGTTGAAGTGCAAAGGCCAATGACCATGACCAAGAGATTTAAAAAGAAAATAAATATCGTAGGAGAAGGTTCGCTGCAATTTGATTTCGGGCCTGTCTGTTTCTATAATTTCTAGATGATTATTTATCATTTTTTTTGTTGTTTGTAAACTAATATTTATCAAAAAACTGTTATCAAATAAAAACTAACAGTTTTATTCATAAGTTAGCTAAATGGAACCAATGCTAAACTTATATTTATATGATACAAATAAATTACAAAAATATTACAATATCGATAAAAATCTTTCAATCCAACCGGGCACTTCATTTCATGCCTCATCAACCCACAGAGACACGACCATGCCAAAGAAAAGGATTCACCATTCCATCCTATACAAATGCATACAAGAGTCAAGCATTCACACACATCAGCAACTGCACTAGGGGTGTGAAAAAAAAACCGAATGTTTAGGATAACCGAACCGAAACTGAAAAACCAATAAAAAAATGGTTAACCAATCCATCGGTTTCGATTTATAATTAACATTTTCAATTTTTTCGGTTTTCTATTTGGGTTTTTAGATACTAGAAACCGATGGATTCAGTTAACCAATCCGTAATTATAAATATACATAATTTATAATATGTCCATATAATTATTTTTTTAGTGTTATCAATATGAATTATGTTGCAATGAATGATTCAGATAAGAAGAAACAAATGCATATATGTTTGAAAATTGAAATGGTGGTGTTTGATTGAGATTTTGTATTGAGCTCAATCGATCAAAGTTGATAAGAACACATGAGTAAAAGGCTATGATGATGATTATCTTGATGACACCGATGTATATTAACAACTATTTTACATGTCTTACATTCTTAATTTATAGTTTTTAATATAATTATACAAAAAAAAAATCTATTTTTTTTATGGACATATTTAAAAATATGGTTAACTGCAAAATTTACATAACCATTATGTTAAACGGCTAAAAACCGAAAATCGAAAAAATTAACCGTAAAAAACGGTTAACCGTTAAAGCGATTAACCGTTCATAATGGATCGGTTTAGGATCAGGATATTGAAAATCCGATTATTACGGCTATGATCAATAAATAGGGCCACAGACCGATTAATCGAACCCTAAACTGCACGGAAAAATCCTCTCACTGGGACTCTTTTTCTAGCATGTCCTGTGGTGACTCTTTTTCCTTCTATTTATCTTGGTGAATCACTTTTCTAGGCAACAATTTGACTTTGAAATTAGGATTTAAATCAAAGTATCATTGATTTTAAATTATTGATATAAATTCTTTTGAAGGTTACAGAAATTAAGGACTTCTTCGTTTATATATCCATCAGTTTTTTTTTTTTTTTTCCAAACAAAACTCTAATTCATGAAACTGATGGGCTTCGATGTATTTTTATTCAACTCTTCTCCATGGCAAATGACTACTTAGAATGAATTTATCGGTAAACACCTTTTTAAATTTATCAAATTATACTTTCATACATACTAAACCTTAATCTTGATGTGTTTGTACTAAATTAAAAAATAAAATGTCCTTAATGTTGCTAATTTATCAAAAGTTTATGGAATGGTTTCCAATATATAAAACTTTAGAGATATATTCGCACTAAAATCAATGTTTATGAGGATTATTTACAATTTCTCTTGAAGCTTATTTATTCCTAAATTGCTTAAAAATGCCATGTCAACATTTAAAATAACTATTTCTTTTAAACAACTCTCTACTTTGTCTTTGGATACTTTAAGAGAGTTTTGTTTATTTTCAGTAAGTTTAAAAAAGTTGCTTATCTATTTTTTTATGGGTCATATTTTATTTTATTACCTTAAAATAATATTTATATATTTTTATAAAAATAAATAAATATAAAAATAATAGGAGGAGGAGTAAGAGGGTTACTTTTTATAAAAATTAAATAAGTGTAGAATAATCAAAAGAAGAAAGAGTCAGAACCAAGAGGTTTGCTTGTGATATTAACATTGGTTGCTAAGCAACCCATCAAATAACCTATACGTTATTGATTACCCTAACTCTTTTTCAAAAATTTCAATGACTTTTTCTTCTTCTTTTTTATATTTTGAAACATTGTCAAGATGAGAATGCTTCAAGGGATTGTCCACCGTAACTCCTTTTCATAATGAAATATTATAACAATTTTTTTTTGAAACATTAATAATTGAGCATGCAACAAGCCACCAATCATCTTACTCTTTTACCAAATCAAACTTTAGTATCACGTAAAGTGGAATGATTTAAAATGAAATCCAAAATGACAAATTCATTCGTTCATATGTTTGAAAGTATATATGGAATAGAATAATCATAGTGTGTATTTCTAAAAAAATGTTTTTAACAATAAATACAAATTATGAATATTCAATAGGATAAAAGGGTGATTATGTTGCATGCAATTAATAAAACTGGAATGAAATTGTGATTCTACATTCTTAAAAGCGGAATTGAATTCGCATTAGAGTCAAAATCTTCAATTCATGGAATCATGACTTCAAAAGGTGAATCCAAACATGGAAAATGAGACGAAAGCCGAAAATGCAATTTCATTCTAGGTCCATTCATACATACCAAACAAGATATATTAACTTTTTTTTCCTCTTTTTTGAATCATCAATAATTGAGTATGCTACCATTATCAGCTTGTAGTAATAGAAATACTATATCCAATGCATATCGTATTATAAACGAAAGGTAGTCCTAAAAGAATTTTTATATAAGGTTAATGTCATGATGGTATTTGAACTTTGACAAAATATGTAACTAGGTTATTAGAATTTAAAATTGATAAATTTAATATTTGAAAGAATTTTTTGTGTACTCTAACAATACTATCATCAAGTTCTTGTAAATACTAAATTGAACAATTTCAAATTTCCGATACTTAATCACTTATTTGTCAAAAATCAGGTCTCAATCATTACATTATCCCTTCATATATACACAATGTTCTATCATGCTTGCTCAAAATTATTTTATCTCTACTACCATATATGATCAATAATTATAATTATAAGAAAAAAAATGGTATTGTAGTGACGCCATAAACTATTTTAAGAATTTTGGCAATTTGAAATATGTCCCATGTACAGGGTTGAGTATCATGACGTTGGATAAGATTATTCAAGTCTTAATTGAAAGGAAAAAGAAGAAGAAGAGAGCATAGTACGTGAAGGCTCATTGCAATTTCATTTCATTTTCACATCTCATCAACAGACAGGAAAGTGATTAATCAAAAAAAAAAAAAAAAGACGGAAAAATAGTCCCTACTACACCACATGCTAGAAAAAGGAAGGAGTCCCCCATCGAGAGTTTTTTTTTCTGTGCAGCTGCATTGCAGATGTGTGAATGCCCTGAGTGGGGTATATAAAAGAGGAAATGGTGACCCACTGGCAATTAATGGCAAGATCATGATAACACTCAAATTTTATCAGTGACCAAGTTGATAATTGTGTTAATAATATAAGAGCTCACCTGCTTAATACTGTATAGTAGACGAGGCACCCACTCTGTCTATGTGAAAAAAAAAAAAAAAAGGACTGGGAACAGTCAAAAGAAGAGTAGGAGAGAGAGAGAGTGAGAGAGAGAGAGAGAGAGTGGAGAACACTCTTTCTTTATCTAATTTCTATTAACTCGTAAAAGTTTTAAAAAGATAGTTTGATGATAGGGTGAACCAAAGAAAGATTAATTTATTCCAAAAATAAAGGACCCTCTTTAGTTTTTACAAGTACTTAATAATCTTAGAGGTACATGTAACTATAATTTATTGTCAATTTACAATTTCAAATTAAATTCTTTGGAGTTTGGCCTCATTAGTATAGATAAATGTCATATCATTGATGTCTGACCCATATTCTACTCTATGGGGTAGGTTCTAGGAACCTATATCTTATATTTGTAGAGTATAGGTTATATGTTGGGTATAGGTTATGGAAAATTCATATCCGTACTCTACTCTATGGGACATATTCTAAAAAACTTGTATTTGAAACTTATCCACTAACTCTTAATTCCCACATAGAATTTACTCAATTAAGCAGGTTCGGATAAGTATACTATATAACAGGGTTACCTGCTCATTCCTACCACGAGCCACCATTACTCCTTTACCAAATCAAACTTTAATAACTTTTTTTTTTTTCCTTTTTTTGAAACATCAATAATTGAGTATGCAATCGTGATCAACTTGTAGAAAGACGCAGAGAGAAAATGGTGTATAAATGTAATGGAATTATTGTCTACAATGCATATCATATTATATACAAAAAAATAGCTATAAAAAATTTTTCATATAGGGTTAATATTATGAATGATACTTGAATATTGATAAAATATACAATAAGCTTCCTAGACTTTAAAATTGATTAATTTAATATCCGAACTTTGAATTTAATAAATTTAGTATTCCAAAAAACTTTCTGTGTATGCAAATAATATTTTCGTCAAGTTTTTTTATGTACTAAATTGATCAATTCTAAATTCCAAGAACTCAATTACATATTTTATCAAAGTTTAGATACAATTCGTGACGTTAATTTTTCAATATATGTATATACAAACATATATATATAAACATAATGTTCTACTAGACTTGCTCATAATCAATTTAACTGTTTATTTGCTATGCCTACCAAATGCTAAATATTGGTAAATTTTCTTGTTTTCTCTTAATCTTTATAGTTTTAATGATATCACAAACTATTTTAAGAATTTTGCCATTAAAAGAAATTAAGAGAATAAAAATTAGAAGACATATTTTACGTGTACAACGTTGAGTATTTAGCTTTTTTGACGAGCAATGACCATGACATTTGATAAGATTATAAAAATCTTAATTTAAAAGAAAAAACTAAAAAAAAAAAAAGTACGCGAAGGCCCATTGCAATTTCTTTTCGTTTGACATCTCATAAAGAGATAGGCATGGAGCGAATGTAAAAGTGGAAATGGTGACCTTATATAATGTTTTATGATGGACCAACTTGATAATAGCCTTAAATTAAGAGCATCTTTGTTATTAGTTGCTTAACATTATCTATATATCAACAATTCTCTTTTTTAGTAGAATGGGTTACTTGAAGAATTATTTAACCCTATCTAATCTATTATAATGCAATTATTTTTACTAAAGAATAAAATATAGCTTAATTAGGTTTTTAATTTGTTATTTTTTATTTAAATGAAAATGATGATATTTAAAAAAAAAAAAGTCAATTCCAATGTTGAATTTCTACCAATTGGTTTGAGTAGCAAATGACTTCAATATTTTTTTTGTAGTAAGTATTAAAATGACTATTACTGTCAATTAAACATTGTAATAGCTATTAATAAGGAATATGACTAAAGTGAATGAGCTATGAGATAATTGGAGAGAAGTAATATTCTCTCTCCTTAAAATCTCTAGTTTTGTAAAAGTTAGGGCTATAAACAAATCGAATCGAGATGACCCAGTAGTAAGCTTGAATTTGAGTTCGACTTGAGATTTTATAACTTGAGTTTGGTTCGAATTCAACCAAACTTAATATTTTAATCTCAAGTTCGACTTGAAATAAAACTATATAATCTTAAGTTCAACTTGATCAACCTTGTTTAGACCTAATTTATTAAAAAAATTTAGTTCGAATTAAAATAATATTATTACTTAAATTCAATTCGAATTTCATTAGCATTTATATTTGACTTGAGCTCGATTAGGCTCACAAGATAATCGAACTAAATATATAAAGTTGAAGTTCAATTTGATAAACTATTTGAATAGCTCAAGTTCGATTCAATTATTTTTTAATCAAATTCAAGTAAATATCAAGTTGAACTTGAGTAATTTATGAACCCTGTTGGTTTATTTGCACTCCTATTAGTAGTAATGATTATCATTAATCAAGGTTTACAATTTTTGTTATCCAATTTTCTTTTTAAAAAAGGGAAAATAAAGAACTTAAAGGCAACAAATGTTTTAACATAATCAAAGCTTAGGGTTCATGGTTATTTCTTTTAGGTTTCTACTCATTGCTTTTTGTTAAACAATATATTATAAGTTGCCAAAGATAACATAGGAAGTCGATGGAGACTCGAGATGGATGGACATGGACATCTTGGTATACGTCCTTTTTATTTTACTACCAACAAAATTGTGGACTACAAATGCCTCATAACCATCCCTGATTAGGGATGTAACTAGATCGAGTTTCAAATGAATCATATAAATCTAAAACCTAATTCGCTACCGTATAGGGTCCGCCAAACCCAACCCTATAACCTTATGGGTTTTCATCTTAAATCCACACCTGCCTTATAAGCTTTGCTTTAGAACCTACAACCAAACCCTATCCTTATTTTTTTTAAATCTATTTTCAAGTTTTAATAATAAATTCAAGAGAAGATGGTACGTTTGACATGTGTTTACTATATGAGCAAAAATGAAAAGATGCATGAGGAATTAATATAATATGTAGTTAACCACATTCATGATTCAACATATAAATAGTTAAATGTATGACTCCTCTCATCATGTCTTATATAAAAGACTTAGATAATACATAATTTCTTAATAATATAATTAAATGAAATATTCTATTGTGGCTAAGATATAACATACAACAAACAATATTGGTTTATAATTAGATTTTAGGACTATTTTTATTTTTTTAAATTATAGTACCGAGTCGTTAGGTACCCATTGGGTTTATCATATGATCAAAACTTGACCTTACAACCCGCTTTTACTATCAACCCTAGAGGGTTTTTAATTGATCGAGTAGGTCAAGAGCCCTATAATGGCCAACCAATTACGTCCTTACCCCTATGTTATCAACTATAAGATCAAGTATGTTAGGCATTGCTAAGGCCCCAACAAGACTAATGTCGATTGGTT
Organism: Combretum micranthum; assembly: GCA_024138025.1. Classification (NCBI taxonomy): domain Eukaryota; kingdom Viridiplantae; phylum Streptophyta; class Magnoliopsida; order Myrtales; family Combretaceae; genus Combretum; species Combretum micranthum. The sequence continues at coordinate 1,325,525 of JAMXBD010000001.1, forward strand.
AATCTACACAAAAGTGAATTTTCCTTTTTTTTTTTTAATTTTGAATAAAATATCAAAAGGAAGAAATTTTAAGTACATTAAACATTAAATTCAGGGAGAAAAAAGTTGAGCTCTTTACTCTTACGCCATCTCTTTAACAGCTATCTAGAATGTCCATTATTCATATACAGCTACATCCAATTTAGTTTGCAATATTAGTAATACGGGACTGTGAGATTATTTATATACAACCATATCCAATTTAAATTGCAATATTATAAATGTAAACTATGGGATTACAAAAGAATTTTAAGTGCTACAAAAGATCGAAAAACAAAAATTAGTCTAACATTACTAAAGAATGAGATTTTTGTGTCCATACTAATAGAGTTTTAATAAATTAAACTATGCATGCTTTAGAGGCTTGTAGTATCAATGACAACATATTTAATATTGTGAGTGAAAATAATTATTTTATTCATATTAATATAATTTAACTTTTGAATGTTATTTATTTACATATAATTTTTGTTTAGTTTTTTCTTTTAAGTTTTATCGGGTATAGCCAAATCACTATGGAGATAAGTTTTGTCCATCCAATAATAATCACTAACCCATAGTTTTAGCCCCGTCTACTTTAGATCCCAGCTAAGGATGTAAGCAGGTAGGTTTTTATAGGATACCCAACCAGTCTAACCGGATAAATACCCTATAAGGTATTACCCTATAGGGTTTGGGATGGGCTTTGAAATGAATATAAAACCCTATAAGGTTTTGGGATGGGTTCTGGGACAAGTATAAATCTCGTTTTTAAACCCGAACCCATTAAAATATATAAATATGTATTATTTTTATAGCCTTAGTCTGAAATTAACAGTTGTGCTCCACTAATTGTTAAAGCTATCTTTTTTTTTCTTTTCTTATTGAATCAATTAGAAAACGTAAGAAACCTTAAGACAGTACACTAGTCTACTAGGGATGTAAATGGGGGGGTCTGGGACAGGTCATTCTGTGCCAAAACCCGACCTGATTATAAAAGGGTGTCCCAGACCCGACCCAACCCGATTTTTAGGAAACCTGACCCGACCCGAACCCGACCCAAGAATGTACATTGATTATTGAGATAAATACCAAATAGATATATAAAAGAAACTTTTCTTAATAGGATTGACGAGCCGTGTTGTGTATATATAGACACCAATAATAGCATTATCGTAGAAAGCATTATTACAATGATGGAAATTGTATATGCTTTTAGAAAAGAGTCACTAGTTATTATTTATTTATTAGAAGACTTACATATATCTATATATAATAATACATACCAACTCAAAAAAAAATAATAATAAAAAATGACACTACACGACAATCCATATATTCTTGATTTATTTGTCATTATATATATAATATATATTTTGTCAAAGAAATTTAATTTTTATACTTTGTTGTGTTGCGTGGGAAAGAAATGAATTTTGAAAAAGTGGAGGAGGTTAAACATGGAAATCGATTTTCTCTGGATAATTGGTTAATGATTATTAATTATAAATATAATTTATATCCTATCATGTGACTCAATACATGAATAACAAAATAATTATATGAAAACCATCATTTAAATAATGAAAAAGTAGATTCCTTAAACTAAAATTTTTAATTTTTTTAATTATAATGGGTCGGGTTTTCCCAACGAGTTATGAGTAAATCCAAAACCCGACCCTAAACCCTATAGGGTCAGACCCTATAGGGTTTTTAGCGGGGCAGGCAGGCGGGTACCCTATAACGACCTGCACCAGTTGCATCCCTATAGTCTACTAGTCTCCACTTTTAGTCTTGTCGTCTCGGCTCACAGTCACAACTCACTCTCCTCAAATTCAAGCCTTTCAAGTTCCACTCACATCACCTCTCCTCGCCGTACCACACCATACTGTCCTCTACTCCTCCTTATGGTCACGGCTTACAAATCTTGCCTTCGGCCTCACCACTCATCTGATTATGCATGGCCATGGTAAGAGTTCTACACTTGGTTTGGTACTTTTATTGTCTTCTTTGTTTTTTTTTTTTCCCCTTCTTTTTTTTGGGCTTTGAGGAATGGTGGTTCGAATGGGTTAATTTGGTGTGTAGTATAGTGGGTCGTTGCTTGTTGAGGGTTGTCATGTGGTGTTGCATGGTGTTTTAGTTAGTGGTCATGGGTGGATTTTCGCGTAGTGGGTTGTTCAATCTGTTGTATCACTTGTGTTTTGTTCTTTCACGTGACTTATTTTGTGTTCCGATTTGAATCTGGTATTTACCTGATCTAACTTATTTTCTATTTTCCTAATCTGAAATTAGATTTTCGTGTGGAAATTTTTAAGCTAATCTTGCTTTTCCTTATCTATGTTAATTATTCTGTTTTGTTCTTAGCCAAAAAAAAATTATATTTTGTTCTTTCACGTGACTCATATGCTTTAGTTAACCAAAGAATTCGTATTTATTTAAGCCAAGTTCTGAATCTGGTATTTACCTAAAAAAAATTTCGAATCTAACTGGTATCAGCAAGTGTGATTCTAAGAAAAAAAGATGTTGTTCTTGTTCTATCTAAAAATATTTTATAGAATTTTGAGTTTGGACTAGGTCACTTTCGCATCAAAACCTAATGCAATTGACGTGTTTTCTATAAATTTCATATCCCTTGGAAAGTGAATACCTAGTAATCTGCAAAACTTAGATTAATAAAACAATGAATTTGATGTTTCTATTCCAATCTTTGATGTTGTCTCTTATATCCCTTTTGCCCATTATTTATTTTATTACTAACGTGTCTGATCTACAAAACTTTAGATTAATAAAACAATGATTTGGTCTTCTTTGGTAACTTCTCATAATTAGTGTTTTTTTTTAACAGCCACCTTAATTATTTTAATATATATAGATGTACATCTTATTAATTATTTCCTTTCAATCCTTTCATGCAGTTAATTTCAGTATGGATGTAGATGAATATGAGATGAACATAGAGGAAAACGTTCATGATTTTGAGCCTATGGAAAGCCCATCCCTACCACCAAGACCAAGAAAACCAACAATTACATTAGGCTCTCATGTAGTAAGTAGTGACGATCAGAGAAACAACCCCGAAGCGTAAGTTGACTTCTTCTATATGGTCTGAAATGGTGAAGAGAACGATCGATGGGGAGGAAGTTGCTATTTGCAACCATTGTTTAAAAAGATTGAAAGCAGTAAGTAAAAATGGCACAAAGCACTTGCATAATCACTTGTGCATTCAAAGAAACAATCATAGAGACATTGTCATCAATGGAAAGAAACCGAAGTGAGACTTATAGTAGTAGCTTGACAATAGGAAACTGATCTCTTAATCAAGAAACTGCTGGGCAGAAACTTGCAAAGGTAATTGTTGTCCATGAGTATCCTATTTCAATAGTTTAGTATGAATATTGTAGAGACTAATAGAGAGTATTCAGCCTCTTATTCAGCATGTGAGTCATGCAACCATAAAGAAAGAAATCTTGAGCATTTATAGTGTAGAAAGGGAAAAATTGAAGGTGCAACTGAAAGGGCTTAATTCTCGAGTCGCAATAACAACTGATATATGGACTTCAAATCAAAAAAAGGGATACATGATTGTTATTGCACACTTCATTGACAATAGCTAGAAACTCCAAAGTCAACTCTTGAACTAAGTCTCTATACTTATCTATATTCTATTTAATGTATTTGGAAATTAGAATCTCTTTTAATTATTTTTACATTTATATGCAGTTTTGTGCATGTTCCTACTCCACATACAAATGAAAATCTTGCTAAGGGATTATTTGGTTCATTGATAGCATGGAATCTAGATAGAAAATTATCAACTATCACTATAGATAATTGTTCAACAAATGATGTAATGGTTGCAACTTTGTTATTAAAGTTGCTAAAAGATGATTTAATTCGTCGTAGGAAGATATTGCATATGCATTGTTGTGCACATATTTTGAACTTAATTATGAGAGATGGTGTGACTGTTATAGAAAGTGCAATAGAGAAGATTCGTGATAATGTCCAGTTTTGGTCAGCAACTTCATCACAAGTTGAGAAACTTGGTGAAGCTTGCAAGCAGCTAGATGTCTCGTACAGTAGAAGGCTTTGTTTCGATTGCAAGACCCGATGGAATTCTAAATATAACATGCTTCTCACTGCCATTGGATATAAGGAAGTCTTTTATAGAGTTAAATATATGGAAGGACATTATAAAAGTCTTCCTTCGGATGACGATTGGGAGTTGGTTGAAGAAATTTGCAACAAGTTTGCTATTTTTTATGAGGTATCTAACCTATTTTCAAGTAATCAATATCTAGCTGCAAATTATTATTTTGGTAAAGTATACACAATTAGGAATGCATTGATTGAATGCAGGGGTTCTTGATCTAAATATCAGTGTTATGGCTAAAAAGATGTTTGAAAAGTTTGAAAAATATTGTGGTGATGTTATGGCTGTATGTACCGTTTTGGATCCTCAGTTTAAGATGATGGTGGTGGATTTTGTGTTTCGTAAGGTTTTTGGAGTGAATGCTTTTAAAGGAATACAAAATATCAAGGACACTGCTTATGAACTAATACAAGAATATCAAGATAGATTTAAGTCTGGCCAAAATAAGAGCTCAGATGTTAGATCTTCTCCAAATCCTTTAGGAGGAGGCAGTAGCACTAGTGCTCCAGTTTCAACTGGTCCTATTATGAAATGTTATTTAGAATATTTGAAAACTACCACCACTGATGTCCAAGTAAAGTCAGAGTTAGACCATTATTTAGAGGAACCTGTGGAGCCTTAGGTGGAGAACTCTAAGTTTGATATTCTTGAATGGTGGAAAGTGAGTGTAATGAAATATCCTACATTAGCAGAGGTAGCTGGAGATATACTAGTTATTCCAATATCCACGGTTGTTTCTGAATCTGCATTTGATATCGGCGGTCGAGTAATTATTTCGCATAGAAGTCGACTCAAAGCAAATACGATAGAGGCAGTTATGTGTACTCAAAGCCGGATAGTTCATGAAACATGTGGTAAGAGACTACTAAATTTATTTTTTTTTTCTAAAAAATGTTTTTACCATATATCTAATGTATTGGAAATGTTTTTCCTATATTATTTTTTTTTTTTGTAGGTATGAAGATGAATGAAGAAGAAGATGAAAATGAGTAGTGAAATCTATAAGGATTTTAAATTTGTATTGTGATTTGATGAGGGATACTTTTACTATGTTTAATTTTTATTTCACTTTAAAATTTGTATTGTGATTTAATAAATGTTGTGGTGAATATTATATTCTCTTTAATTTGGTTTCCTTAGACACTTTTCATTTCATTATAAGTTCACATTTTCATTTAGTTTGATTTTATTAGTGTAAAATCTTAGCTATCATGGATCATTTCATTTTTTTTTTTCCATATGCACTTGGAAATGATGGAAAAAAGATGGGAAAAAGTATTTAGAAATTGACGTTTTTAAATATTCTATTGTTTGAATCGAGGGAGAGCAAAAACGGAAGCTTTTTGCTTCAAGCAAATTAAATCTACAAGTTTTTGGCTAAATTTTGGTTTCATAAACTCAATTGGATTTCTAATTTTCTATATGGTTTCAGGGAGCACGTCTAGATAGCTATTCTTTTTTTTTCTTGCTTATTGTAAATTTTTATCGGGGTTTGGGTTCGGATTCAAATTCGGGTACCCCATAAGATTTGTCTAGTGGGTTTTAGGTTCATAGACAAAAACCTTATAAGGCTTGGGATAGATTTCGAGAACTCTACTTGGTATCGGGTTTGGATTCGGCTTTTAGTATACTCATCCTTGTTGTATTCCTAAATTCCTAGCCATCTATTGTGGGTTTCATTGAATCCACAGCTGAGATTGAGTTTGAGGTGGTGTTTGGGTCTAGTCTTGGAATTAGGTTGTGTTTAGATCTCCTTTTGCTTGAAAAAGGTGTGTTGGAATCATGGAGTGAATGGAGGAAAGGACTGAAGGACCTCTCTAATCTTTTTTAGTGCATAAAGACGTTTTAAATTTATCAATGTTCTTTAATACCCATTGAATTTTAATCTTGGTGTTATCCCCAAAAAAGAGAACTTTATATTTTGTATGTTCTTATCAAAATATAAAGAAAATCATTACAAAATTTTAGATGATGATTTTCAATATTTAAAATTTTAAGGGCTGCATCTAAATCAAAATTAAAGTTTATAGTGTAATTTTTCCCCCTAAATATTTTCTTATAACGGCTTTAGTAAAAGTGCATCCATATTTAGGTATTAGTTTACTATAACTTCCTTCCTTTTCTTAAAAAAAAAAAAAATAGATTGGCTTAAGGTTTTTAACCTGATTTATCCTCTTTAAAAAGATTAATACTAATGACATTAGGTTATTAGTAATTGGTAATCCTTTCCAAAATCAAATTTCAATAACTTCTTTCCTTTTTGGAAACATCAATAATTGAGCCTGTTGGCCATAACAATTTTTTTTTTTCACAATCAAACTTTAACAACTTTTCTTTCTTTCTCAAATTATCAATAATTGAACCTAATGGATATAACATTTTTTCCTTCCAAAGTCAAACCTTAATAACTTTTTTTGTCTTTACTAGCCACCATAACCTCATTACAAGATCAATTTTTTATAACTCTTTTTTTCCTTTTTTGAAACATTAATAATTGGGTATGCAACCGTCATCAACTTATAGACAAATGTAAAGAAAAATGGTCGTGTAAATATAATAAAATATTATATTCTATGGATACCATATATTAAACAAAAGTACGAAATATCAATAATGTATAAATAGCCATAAAAGAATTTTGATATATGTTAACATGTATATATATACAAACATAATATTTTCTCATACTTGCTCAAAATCATTTTAATTGTTTATTTGCTATGCATATTACTTACTAAACATTTCATAAATTTTCATATCGTCTTTCAATCTTCAGAAATTTTTTTCCTAGTGTCATATAATTAATGGTTAAGATTATAAGAAAGAAAATTATATTATAGTGATGTCACAAACTATTTTAAGAATTTAGATAATTTATATTATTAATGTAAATTTTGAAAAATATAAGAGAATAAAAATTGAAATATAGTGATAGATTATTTTACCTTCAAGCGTAATTTTCAATTTATAAAGGCCCGTTCTTAAATTGCTATAAAGGTAATAGGCAGTGTACCTATCGTGAATATAGTATAGCTTTTAAAAATCGGGATCGTCCTCAGGGAATAGGCAAATACTAGTACTAAATCGTATTCTACTACTATCTAACTGAACAATTTTGATTTTTTTATCTAATTTTCTTTAAAACAATACTAACACAGTTCCAATAAACAAACAAGATTCAATTAAAATCTAATAATCCAGGTTTTGTCTTACTTTCAATTTATCATATGAATCATTGACAATCCATGTTAGATAATTAAGATTAGTTCTTAAGCTATAGAGTTCCTTGAGCAAATTGTTAATTCTTTCAAATCTAACAATTTATCTAAACTTAGGTTAATCAATTAGGATTTCTCCTTAATCAATAGCAACCCAAAATTTGCATTAGTAACATGAACTCTTAAAAATAGAAGATTCTTACTATTCTATGTCTAGAATTATAAACAAATCTTTTCAATTGCATAGATCCAATCATAAAAGTAATCTTTCGATTGACTTTAATGAAAATTATACATAAGCTTACATTCCGGATATACAAACTTAAGAAACGGTTAACAACATGCAATTGAACAAAGAACTTCAATATTTCATTAAGAACAAAGTCTCAACACATGATAAATATGAAATTCGACAAAACCCAGATCTAAAAGACTACTCTTTCATAGTAACTAATAGTAATACATGAAATTCAAATAGAAATTCGAACTCATGATACTACCCGAAAAGATTATAACTCAAAAGTGTCGGATCTTCAATCCTTGATGATCTTGACTTGTTATTGGAATCTTCAGAAGTTCTTCTCCTTTGAAAACTCTCGTTATCAAATTCTTGTGTGTCCTTTTTCCCTTCCATCATCTCCTTTTTATAACCATCTTCAATTGAATGGAATTAATTGCTCTTGATGAGGAGAGATGAAAGGTTTTGGAGGTTATGAGTCTTTTGGCCTTCCAAGTAACGCTCCTTCCATAATCGAAATAAACGTTTCTGTATTAAAATGGAGGTTACTGTAGTTAAAAGGTTGTTTTCTCATTGAATGACTTTTTATTAATTCGACAGGGCGAGTGACAGGTCATGTCTCACAAATGTCCCTTGCAAAGTTGAATTCCCAAGTTGACATGGGTTGAGACAGGTCATGTCTCACAAATGTCTTTCAAAAGCTTGATATTTAGCCTTTAATTTTGCTTGTTCCTTGTAATGGTTGAAAGACATGGCTTGATCTTGTCATGTTGAGTTCTTCTTAATCCAAATTTTGCATTTTTGACCCGTCTTTGCTTTCCTTGAAAAATATTTCCTTTAAAGACATGAAAGCATACATTAATGTTTTGAAGTGCCAAAATAAAAATGATCAATAAAAGTTCATTTTGGCATTCGCAATATATGAATAAATTTGGTTTATCATATAGAGTATTTAGCTTTTTGAAATGCAAAGACCAATGACCATGTGTAATGCCCTATTCTTTTATCAAGGCATATAAGGCCACATATAACACTTATATGTTAGACGCATATGCTACCTTAAAAGATTATGTTTATCGTGAACAATTGGTACTCAATTTTAAATTCTAAAATCGTTTATTTAGATTTTTGAAACAACTGGATTTAGCAGTTGAGAAACAAACTTTATAAAGACAATTTATATTAAGTCAGCTTTTAGAAACAAAAATCATACCATCAGGTATCTCATATACCTTTTCATAATGGTAAAACAAGGATTGAAGGCTTATTATAAAATGTGGGCTTCTCGACTAAGCTCTTAAAGGATATACAGACTTTAAAAGATAAATCCAGTTTTAAACAAAATGAAAACAAAATAAAATCCCAAGATCCTAACTCGTCTCACTCTTTAACAAATCCTCCCCAAACCAAACATCATCATCATCATCGGTCAATTAACATATGGAAAGAATAACATAATGAGCCAAAGCCCAGTATGATAGTAACACAAACACACACAAAATGACACACAAGTTTAGTCTAATGAAATGCAACACTAAAAAAATTATATTTTTTATTTAAGTGAACAAATCAACACTGGAGCACTCATGCTCCGAATCATGCCTCTGAGATTTTGAGGGTCTTGAGTAGCACTAGCTGCTCAGAGGGTTAATATAAGCAGTCTAGATACTTATGTCTCCTATATCTAATCGAAAAATAGAAAATAGTTTCATTTGCGCATCTCTATTTATCTCAGTCCATAATATAATATGGCTCAATCGGTCCTATAAACATGAGTCATGCTATGTTACATCCCTCCGAGCCTAAGTAGATGTTATTTCGATACCGTTTGCCCTATTGACTACCCACTGAGCCACTTACGAATAGCCATTACACCATGGCATACCATTTTATCATGATTATGGGGTGGCCCAAGCGCCTAACTATCATGCCCTACTTCAAACAAGGTTATCGCTCCCTGAACCAAATTAAATGACATAAGCACAAGTAGGGGTGTTTATGGATCGGTTAATCGGTCCGTGGCCTTATTTTTTGAACATAACCGTAATGATCAGGTTTTTAATATCGCGATCCTTAACCGATCCATTATAAACGATTAACTGCCTTAACGGTTAACCATTTTGTTCGGTTAATTTTTTCGATTTTTAACCACTTAATGTAATGGTTTTAATAAATCAAATTGATAATTTTAACAAACCTTTTTTTTTGTCTTTTATCATAGAGTTTTTCTTTAAATTATTATATATATTACAATAGCTAAAAAAAAGGAAAATCAAATTAAGGAAAATGAGAAAAAAAAAACAAGTCTTTTAATGTATCATCATCAACAAAATTAAATTAATCAATTACCACATCAACTCCCATAAAACATAAGACAATAGTATTTTAATCAAAATCCAAAAAATATTAATATGTGTAAATTATATGTATATGTAAATCATATGTGTATATTCATATATTTAAAAATAATAATTATATATATGCAAATTATACATAGAATATATTTATAAATATTGAAATGGTTAACCATTAACCGTCGATTTTTTATGGTTACAAACAGAAACTGAAACCGAAAACCGGAAAAAATAAAAACCGTGATCCTAAACTGAAACCGATGGACCGGTTAACCATATTTTTTGGATTGGTTTTTCGATTTCGGTTCAGTTTTTCGGTTTCATCAGTTTTTTTGCACACCCTTAAGCACAAGTAACAATCATTTATTAGCCATCTTTTAGTTGTAATTCATTTTAATATGCCTATCATAGCATGCAACAAACATGTCATTGCGTACCATTTATTTTCGAAATCTAAACAAAGAGAGAAGAAATTTCAGAAGCTACCTTAGAGGATAGATTAAAGACAGACATCTATTTAAAAAAAAATTGAATTACGAAAGCAATACAATTATTTATAACTTATATCAAATTTCATATTAAACATTCATTTCATGTTTTCATTTAATCAGACATGCAAATAGGAAACCCGCCATGGCTCAAAGATTGTCCCGCCAATATATGAATAGTTCTTTGTTATCTGTCAAATTATCTTTAATTAAACCTATATTTAGTCTAACATATTTTAGAAATTGCATACTCCTTATTATTTAAGGTTTAACCTAACATATTAATCTAGGTTAATTTTAGTTAGGTCTATATCAACTTCTTAGCCAAATTCATTAGACATAATCAATTCAATTCATTTTAGCTTACTAAAGTCTATTAGGTCATGTTAAGCTTAGATCCATTATCTAATTCATCTTATATCTAAGATTTATATTAACTTAAGTCTATTAATTCACTTTACATTTCAAGTTACATTTATATAGAATTAACTTAACTTAACTAGGTTAATTAAACTTAATAGGTCTAATTCATTAAGGTTCATTAAGTTATGTTTAACTTAAGATTATTTCCCACGTTCATTTTATACTTAGAAACTATGTTAGCTCAAATTAATTACTAAACCTATTAATCCATTCTTTAAATTAACTTAACTTGATTCATTCCTAATTATATAAACTAACTAACATATTTTATTAACTATCATTTATCTTTTTCATTTTATTTTAATTTATTTTGATTTTTGTGAAGAACACGAGCAGGTACACGATCGTGCTTTTCCCTGTGTTTCCTATATATGAGAAACATGCACAAAATAGATAATCGTGTTCTCAACGTGTTTCATGCGAGAATTTAACTCATAAAGAAGAATGACATGATAGGGTACAACGTGTTCCAGTTGTTCTTCTCTTTAAAGTAAAATAAAAGAGAAACACGATGCAAAGAATGAGTCATGTTTTATCTTAGCAAGAAGCATGGCAAGATAGGTCGAGCCATATTCAAGTCGTGTTTCTCCTTAAATAAAAATACGACGAGATAAAATGAGTTGTGTGTTTGTCCTGTGTTTCATTTACAGTCAAGTGCTTCAAAAATCATAGAGAAGCATGATATGATACATTTAGCCATGTTCTAGCCATGTTCCACTTATAATATTAATCACACAAAGAGCACAAAGAAACACGGGGAGATAGGGGAGGTCGTGCTGTTCTAGAAATGCTTAGGTAAAATGAATTAGAGAGAAGCATGGTTGGATAGGCTAAGCCGTATTCCTGCTGTGTTTTCTTTGCTGATTATTGAAAAATAAGGAGCACAACTTAATGTGGCTTCCCGTGTTTCCTTTATGCTCTTTGCTCTGTTTTATGTTTCGAAAACTCAACCTATTTTACTACTTGTTTTACATCATTTTTCAATATCTAACATCTTATATTCAACATACAAGATTAAAATCATCATCTATAACATTTATATTTCTGTTTTTACATTATATCTCGTCAAAATCTTAGTTCTAACATGTTTGATCATATGCCTAACTGCAACAAATATGTTCACACATCCTTACTTTATCAACTTTAATAAAAACCAACATACATCCAACTTTAATGCATTATATATATGCATAAATAAAAATCAAAATAAGAAAACATTAGAACTTACATGTTTAGGAAACCCACACAACTAGATCTTCTCTACTCCTCCTCCTTCCTAGATGATGAAGCTTCCATATGCATATCTTCCATCTTCTGGTTTATTTTCTTACTTTATTTTCTCCTATGATCTTTCTTGAAATTGAGATTTGGCATTGGATTGAAGGAAGAAAAGTGAATGAAAGAAGAAGAAGAGAAAAGGGGAAGAAATGAAAAGTAAAATAGAAGCAGGAAGGGGCAAGTAGAAAATGAAAAGGAAAAAAGGAAAAGATAAGGCTTAGATGAAAATCAAAAGATATTTATAGGTAAGAATATTAGGCTTAAACTTTAATAATAATTATATTAAGTATCAAGACTAATTGGAAGATAACTTAGGAATCTGTTTTATAGAAATTAATAACTTGATTTAGAAATATAATTTAGAAGTTTAGTTTACAAGAAACTAATATTTAATTTGAGTTCGGATTTAAGAACTAGTATTTTTAAACAAGTAATTGAATTCAAAACCTGTGGGAATGTTAAAAATGGAAGTTAAACTAAATTTCAAAGGTTTAGGAATTTTTCTAAACATTTTAAATTGAAAGTTTAAGAGTTTAAGACTTATAAATGAAGAAAATGGATTATATTTTGAAAAATTTGGAAAATATTACAAAATTAAATTTGTCAAAAGAGATAGATAAAATAATTAAACAATTTTGAAAACGATATTTGAAATCTCAAATCTCAACTTAACCTATTTATTAATTTAATTATATCAAATTGTCTATTCGTTTTCTATTATTTATTTATTTTGTTTATGTAACACCCTAATCTGTTGGCATTACAACCCGCCACGTGTCCTCTCTTAATAGGGCACGCTAAGGCTATAATTTCCACAATTAACCTGAATAACACCTGTATAACTCACAAGGTATAGAAAAAGACATATGGTCTTCATAAATAAATCATATGACAAGAATGAAATCTCCATAATCAGAATACTAGACATTGTTGACATAACTGCAGGTCAATAAGTCAAACCATACCCTAAGACTATCACCACAAGAAAACTCCAAATACAACTTAAAAGTTCAATGAACAAAATATAAATTAGACATAAAAAGCCTTCTATGATCCATCCTATATCATCCATGACTATACAACTAGTCATCAGTAGGGTAGTCAGGACCGCTAACGCCATCTCCATCCTCATAGATGATATCAAAACCCGATAGATCATATATCACGCTATCATCACCTGTACCTGAAATATAATAGAATAAGCGGCGAAGCCTAGTACGATAATATCCAATCCAGTTCAAGCAAGGTTGTGCACATATAGCATGTATAAATATATACAACTGAACTAAATGCATACAACAGATTATTATCTACTTTAGTCCAGCCAAACAACACAGTTCAGAATCCGGTATACATAAATTCCGAACTCAGAGTAACTCAGACTCTACTTTAAAAACAACCAACTGATTTGAAAATAAGTAATCATATACATATATGGATGAGTGGGTACTCCCCAAACATCCAAATTCCTGAACACTTAAATTCTACCGGAATCATATCTTAGCACGAGTCTACTCGGGATAACCTCACACTAAGATCATCAGGGTTCCTCACCAGTATCACTGTCTGCCAGGTCTCTACTAGTCAAGGCCAACCACAACCAGAAAGGTAATTATTAAGCCGAATATTTATTAAGTTCATTATGCAATTCTGTTCCTACATCCATTCACAAAAATTCTAGTCTACAAGCACATACATCAAACAATGGATTGATCGTACCTTTTTAAATCTCAGGAATATAAATCAAATCTTCTGAATCTAATACCAACAACACAAAGTCAACCCAAACTCCACCAACTCCTATATAAACAATAGTTTCACAAACTCCAAATGTCCTGTTACATATATATATATATATATATCAATAGACATTATCGCATTATCTTAACAAACATGAATTCTCCAAAAATCCCTATCTGAAAAGAAATCTCCGTTATCTGCACCGTCTATTCTGATCAAACTCCACAATTATCCTCAAGAATAACAAGGAACCGCACAAAATTCCACAATCACCAAATATTTTCACCAAAACCCTAATTCGCATAACATAAAGAACATATAAGGATTGTTTAACTCGTATTTTGTTGGAATCCATGAGAGAGGAAATTTACTTACTATTTTGAATCACTAAAACTTGTCTTGCATTCACCAATTCACAGATCTCACACGTGTTAGGGTTTTTCTCCAAAAACCTTCATGCGAAAATTTAACCAAACCCTAAGAAACTTATATAAATCTATATATAATCCAAATGAAAAGGTTAAGATCACTTACTTTGGATCAAAAACACACGCCCGATGATTCTCCAAGCACAAATCTCTAAGAATACTCCAAAACTCTCTTTCACGAAGGAGAAATGATGTAAAGAAAAATCTGTTGAAAATGTTTTTTGCGTCTCGTATTTATAGAAATTTAGTGGCCGGCGGCGTACCTGCAGATCTTGCCGGCTTACACCATACGTTGGCAATTTCACACGAACGCCGGCAGCGTTCGTTGAGGCTTTGATCTCCAGAATTCAAATTCTCCCTTCGTATGCCAGCAAATCTTTGACCTACGCCGGCGGCTTTCATGCCGGTGTTGAAAAGAAACCCCATGAATGCCAGCAGCTTTCCTCCCAGTGTTAAGAAAAACGTTACTGTTCCCATCCTACGCCGTCTTTAAGCCGGCGGCATAGATTTTCCAAGAGGCGGCGTACGGTCTGTTACAGAGTATGCTGACAAATTTAAAACCTAGGCCGGCGGTGTTCTTCATCAGAGATGCCGACCTTCATTGCAGAAAATTAATGAAATTAATCCAATTGATGTCAATCTGTTTCAACACATAATTGATCAACCTTAACTTATTTTCTAACATCAATATAAAGGTCTCTTAATATCTGGTAGCTTGTGAATACTTATCACTTATGATTACTTTGTATATTACAGTTTATTTAAACTATCTAAATTAAATTTCTAACTTAAGTGACAATTTAGGGTATTTCACTAAGACCAAGATATTTAAAAAGATAAAAATAGAAGAAAATAAGATTGTAGGAGAAGGTTCACTGCAATTTGTTTTCATTTCATATCTCATTAAGGGGACAGACAAGGACACAACCACGCCCTAAAACGTGATTCACCGTTAGGTTAATGACCCGTTTTGTACCTGAACATTTTAAAAAAAAGAAGTAATTAACTACCTGGACTTTGAAAAAATCAATTTAATACCTCAATAAACTTTTCAATGACACAAATCATACCTAAGCTAACACTTTCAATTCCATCTAATGATATGTCCAAACCATCGAATGTTTGCACGACACGTGCCATTCAAGTTAGAAAAAAAAAACATGTAAAGCAAAAATTGACACTATCACTCATTTCTGAACTTGCAACTCAACTCATCATTGCCCAACCTCCATTTTGAACACCCACCATGGAACATCCACATGAGAGAAACTGAAGACAACTTCATATTCCATCGTATTAATCAATGGTTTATCTAACTTTTTTTAATAATCCTTAACAAGGATTCAAAGATAAAGATAACTATAAGGAAGATTCATAAAGAGATTAGATAAAATTTTTAGAAAGAAGATTTGGGTTTTCTCCAATATTGATTTGAGTTTATCAATAACAACAAATCGAAAACAAGAAAAAAAACACGTGAGAAATGAGATAACATTAGGACAAGGATCATCAACAACTTCTTCACTAATGATTCATTTGCAGTCTCCCTTACATTCTCTCTCTCTCTCTCTCTCTCTTTCTCAAAAGTCAAAGCCAGAGCCTTAATCTTCATACCAAACCATTCGCCGAACACACCTGATACCATTCTTCTTCCCTAAGACAAGGTATCATCTTTCTCTCTCTAACTTCCTTCCCTCTCTAAACTAATCTTCTCAAACCCATCACCACCATGAATAGCCACACGAACTTTAACCTCCATTGACCACCGAGGCCGAGCCAATGCATCTTCTACCTTCAGGTACCACTATGTTGCCATTTTGCTTGAGAGGAGAAGAAGACATACTTTCACCATCGATCCAAATTTGCATCAATAGCTTTGTTTATATTGTGCAGGTTTTGGGGGATTTGTATTAAATTTAGTGTCAATTTTTGCAATAGAGGTTATAGGTTTGGTTGATATGGCTAAGATGGCACTGCATAAAGGAAATGGGTCTATTACTTTGTTGAGGAAGATGGCTAACGCGAGTCTTTTTTATTGCTGGAGGTAGGTTTAGGGTTGTTAATGTTTCATTATGGTGCTTGGCTAAGATTAAGGGTGTTCATATTGCAAAGGGGAGGAAAGGGTGCTAAGAGAGGGAGAGAGTGATGAATTATAAAATGGGGAAGTTTTAGGAAGAAGAAATGACACGTGGTAAAGTAGGATTGGATTTTTTGCCACGTCATTGACAGGACCGAACGGTGTTATATCAGTATGATTTATGTCCTCGAAAAGTTAGTTTAATTATCAAATTGATCTTTTTAAAGTCTGCTTGGCTAATTTCTCTTTTTTGAAAAGTTCAGGAACCAAACGGGTCATTAACCCATCACCATTTCATCTTATACAAATGCATACAAAAGTCGAGCATTCACACACACATCTGCAACTGCACAAAAGTAACCTCTTAGTCAGACTCTTTTTTATAGCATGTCCTGTAGTGACTCTTTTTCTTTCTTTTTATCTTAGTGAATCACTTTTTTAAGTGACAATGTGACTTTGAATTAGGATCTAAATCAATAGTATCATTTAATTTAAATTATTGATATAATTTTTTTTAAGATTACATAAATTAAGGACCCCTTTGTTTATATATATCCATCAGTTTTTTTTCCAATAAAACTCTAATTCATGGAATTGATGGGCTTCAATGTGGTTTTATTCAACTCTTCTCCATGGCAAATGACTAGGTAGAATGAATTTATCGGTAAACAACTTTTAAATTTATTAAATTATACTTTGATACCCACTAAACCTTAATCTTGGTATGTTTGTACTAAACTAAAAAGTAAAATGTCCTTAATGTTGCTAATTTATCAAAAGTTTACATGATGATTTGCAATATAAAACTTTAAAGATGTATTCGCACTAAAATCAAAGTTTATGAGGATTATTTACAATTCTCTTGAAGCTTATTTGTTCCTAGGTTGCTTAAAAATGGTAGGTCAACATTTAAAATAGCTCTTCCTTTTAAATAACTCTCTACTTTGTCTCTGGATACTTTAAGAGAGTTTTGTTTATTTTCAATAAGTTTACAAAAGTTGCTTATCTCTTATAGCATCTTTGTTCTTGGGTTGCTTAAAATTGTCATGCAACTGTAAGCATTTAAAGTAGTTATTCCTTTTAAACAACTCTTTATTTTATCTCTGGATACTTTAGGAGAGTTTTTTTTATTTTCAGTGAGTTTAAAAGAGTTACCTATTTATTTTTTATGGGTCATATTTTATTTTATTACCTTAAAATAACATATATTTGTAAAAATTAAATAAGTATAAAATGACCAACCAAAAGAAGAGTCAAAGCCAAAAGGGTTGCTTGTGATATTAACATTGATTGCCAAACACCTACCAAAAAACTTATAAGCTATTAACTACCCAAACTCCTTTTCAAAAAATTTCAATAATTTTTTCTTTTTTTTTTGTAACATTATCCATAATGAGTATGCTACAAACATTGTCCACCTAACTTCTTTTCATAATAAAACATTAATAACTTTTTTTTATTTTTTGGAATATTAATAATTGAGCATGCTACAAGCCACCAACCATCGTTACTCTTTTACTAAGTCAAACTTTAATATAATGCATGGGACAGAATTACCATAGTGTGCATTTGTTAAAAAATATCCCTAGTAATAAATGCAAATTATGAATATGCAATATGATAAAAGGGTAATTATGTTGAATGCAATTACTAAAGCTAAGATGGAGTAATGATTCCACCTTTTCAAAAGTGGAATTAAATTCCCTCTAAAGCGAGAATTGTTGATCCAAGAGATCGTAATTCCAGCTTCTAGAGGTGCATCAAACATAAAAAATGGGATTGAAGATGAAATCGCAATTCCAATCCAGGTTCATTTTTGCGTACCAAACATAATATAATAATCTCTCTTTTTTTTTTTTTTTTTAATCATCGATAATTGAGTATGCTACCATTATCAACTTGTAGTAATAGAAATACTATGCCCAGTGCATATCATATTATAAACTAAAGATAACCATAAAAGAATTTTTATATAGAGTTAATGAAATACCCCGAAATTCTATTTTAATGTCAAGGAAATTTAGTAATGTGAATATGTTTTTATTAGGATTTTATTTTGTTATAATTACAATCTATCTTGCTTTAGAATGAAAAGAATAAGGTAACAATAATATACCCTACTAAATTATTAAAGCATATAAAGGAAAAAAAAAGAAAAGAAAAGAGAATAACCTCTATTTAATGTTGGCATGATATGCTTAAGGAAATTTCATGAGAATTTTAAGAGGGTGTACTACTAGGTGTAGGTGTAAATCTATAAACAAAGAGTAAGAAGACTATCAAGATATTATGATCTTGGTGATAGGCACCCCATCCTAAAGGAACAAGATTTCAAAATTTATATAAGGTGAGAATATAAGTATATCAATTAGATTATTTTAGTTATAACAAGTTTTAATTTTATTGTTATTATAAGGGATTGATCGGAATGTTACTTAATTAAATATGACATCTATTAAAATATCTTAATAAGTATTTTATTTTAAGTAAGATGATATAAATTTGAATATAATAAAAAAATGCTAAAACTTTACCTACCATTCGATTTATGCAGTGAAATTTTTATAATAAAAATATATCTAATAAATGACAATAATAATGATATATATGTGTACACTCTGTAACCCCAATCTATTAAAACAACTTACCTAAATTGATAGTCAAAATCAATGACATGAATAAATATGAATAACATTATTATATAAATATATATATATATATATCAACTCCATATCTTTCCATAATCACAGGGAATAATCTCTACAACCTCTTTTAGATCTATAAACCCTATTTATTCCATAATTCCCCAAAACCTATAACCAATAGAGGAACCTTAAGAAAAATTCTTTAGAAGTAGGTTTAACAGCTATGAAGAGGATCAACAAACTTTTATAGAAAGATTGATGCTTCATACAGCTTTTGGTGGAGGAAAGGATTATATATAAAGATTAGGTTAGATCGATCTATTTGTGGATTGAAAATATTCAAGGAAATTGGACAAGCAACACCAAGAAGATTATACTCACAATTATATTCAAGACTTTCATTGTGAGGGATCCGTTATTCCAAGTACACAGAGACATGTGTGATGCTTTCTAAGATAAACTTTGCTAATGACCTGACTAATGCTTAAACTCGGCTAATAATGTGTGTTGCTTGCTATTTAGTCATCTCGAATTGGAAAGCGACACCCTTGCTAAGGTCTCAGATCTTGACACGATAGTTAGGCGCTTAGGTTATCTTATCGTGACTCGGTAGGTAGTTAACGAGGGGAACGGTATTAGGCATAGCGGTCACCTGAACAAAGAGAAGTTATATCATGCATAGTTTAGGGATTATGGGTCTCGATAGACTATATGATATAGATGAACTATAATGGTGGTGTCTAAATAATGACCGTAAACCTTAGATGAGGCTATTTTTTTATTTTTCTCTTTGGAACCCAAGTCTCCTGTCATGTTGCCTGGAGTCATGAGTACTCCCTATGTTACTTGTTGCACTTAAATTATATATTTAAATTAATTCTTTTTACATCAGTATAGGATTGCATGTACATATCGTGTGTGTTTGCATTATTGTGTACTAGGTTTCAACTCATCCCTTTATGAATTTTTTTCTTTTTCAAATATAAGAGATATTCATGTGGTATGACGATGACTTCAACTTATGGGATCAAGCGCTTGCTCTAGAGTTTCAAGACATAAAATAAATTGTTGTTTTAGTCTATTATTATTACTCTAGTTTAGTGATGAATAAATTAAATTATGGAGATGTAATATGTTTTCATTCATAATGGCATGCAATGTTTCAAATTCTTGTGAATTATTTTTTACATGTGGATTTTAGTTGTTCTAAGCCTTAGCATATGTATAAGTATGTGGCGAATACATACTTCCTTCAATTTTGGGGCATGATAATTAATGTCATGATAATATTTGAATTTTGATAAAATATGTAATGAGGTTCTTATATTTTAAAATTGATAAATTCAATATTCAAAGGAATTTTTTTGTACATGTTAACAATACTACCGTCAAGTTCTTTTTGGTACTAAATTGATCAATTTTGAATTTCAGATACTTAATCATATATTTTGTTAAAAATTAAGTATCATTCGTTACATTATCTCTTCTATATATACACAATGTTTTATTATACTTGCTCAAAATTATTCATCTCTACTACTATATATAATCAATAATTATAATTATAAGAAAGAAAATGATATTTTAATTATATCACAAAGTATTTTAAGAATTTTTACAATTTGAAAGATTAATTTAAAAATTTAAAAAATTAAGAGAATAAAAATTAGAGGCGTGTACAAGGTTGAGTACCATGACATTGGATAAGATTTTTCAAGTCTTAACTCTTAATCGAAAAGAAAGTTATGAAAAAAAAAATAAAAAAGCATGGTATGGGAAGGCTCACTACAGGTTCTTTTCATTTTCACATCTCATCAAGAGACAAGAAAGTGATTGACAACCAAAAAAAGGCAGAAAAAGAGTCACTAGTACACCACATACCAGAAAAAGAGGAAACGGTGACCCACTGGTAATTAATGGCAACATCACAGTAATACTCAAATTTTATTATTGACCAAGTTGACAATTGTGTTAATAATATCAGAGCGAGCTTGCTTAATACTGTATTAGCATACAGCGCATCCGCTTTACGAGTGAAAAAAAAAAAAGAGTGAGAACAATTAAAAGAAAAGGGAGAGAGATAAAGAGGAGATTAACTATCACCTATACAAGAGGAAAAAATAATAAAATAAAATTAATAGATATTTTTTTATACCAATAAATCAGGATTCAATTAATAATATTAGATGTATACAAACAACTCTATCTTTCTTTTGGCCAAAAAGAGGGGAGAAAAGAACTCTTCATCTAATTTCTTTTAACTAATAGTTACTATATATGTGTGTGTATAACTCACAATGTGTTTTTTTTTGCAAAAGTTTTAAAAAGATGGTTTGATAATAGGGTGAGCTAAAGAAAGGTTAATTTATTTCCAAAAATAAAGGACCCCTCTTTAGTTTTTACAAATAATCTTAGAGGTATATTTAACTATAATTTACTATCAATTTACTATTTAAAATTAAATTCTTTGGAGTTTGGACTCATATTTTTGGTATAGACAGTTGTCGTGTTAATGATGTTTGACCCATTCTCTCCTTCATGGGATAAGTTTCAAGAACTTTTACTTTATATTTAAAAGAGTATAGGTTACATGGTGAGTACATGCTATTGAAAGTCCATACCCGTACTCTTACTTTATGGGATAGGTTTTGAAAAATTCGTACGTAAGACCTATCCACTAACTCTTAATACCTATCTAGAATTTACTTGATCAAGTAGGGTCTGGATTAATACACTATACGATAAAGTTACCTACTCACTCCAACCATTAGCCACCATTACTTCTTTGCCAAATCAAACTTTAATAACTTTCTTTTTTCCTCTTTTTGAAACATCAATAATTGAGTATGCAACCGTGATCAACTTATAGAAAGATGCAAAGAGAAAATATTGTATAAATGTAATAGAATTATTATGTCCAATGCATACTGCATTATAAACAAAAAAAAGCTGCTAAAGAACTCTTATATAGAGTTAATATTATGAATTATACTTAAAATTTGATAAAATATGCAATTAGCTACCTAGACTTTGAAATTGATTAATGTAATACTTAAACTTTGAATTTGATCAATTGAGTATCCAAAAGAACTTTTTATATACACCAATAATATTTTCGTCAAGTTTTTTCTTTTAAGTACTAAATTGATCAATTCTAAATTATAAGTACTAAATTATATATTTTATCAAAGTTTAGATATTATTTGTGATATTACCCTTCTAATATATATATATATATAAACACAATATTCTATTAGCTTGCTCATAATCATTTTACCTGTTTATTTGCCCTGCCTGCCAAATGCTAAATATTGGTAAATTTTCATGTTTTCTCTTAATTTTTTAATGATATCACAAACTATTTTAAGACTTTTGACATTAAGAAAAATTAAGAGAATAAAAATTAGAAGATATATTTTACGTGTACACCGTTGAGCGTTTAGCTTTTTGACGTGCAATGACCAAGGCATTTGATAACCATGAATAGACGGAAAAAGAGTCCCCCATTGAGAGGTTTTTCCTGTGCAGCTGCAGCTGTGTGAATGCTTGACTTTTGAATGTAAAATCGGAAATGGTGACCCTACCTAATTTTATTATAAACCAACTTGATAAAAACCTTAAATTAAGAGCATCTTTATTATTAGTTGCTGAATATTATTTATATATCAAACAATTCTCTTTTTTAGTATAATGGATTTCTAATATATTATTTAACCCTATCTAATGTATTATAATAGAATTACTTTTACTAAAGAATGAAATATAGCTAAGGTAGGTTTTTAATTTGTTAGTTTTTAGTTAAATGATGGCATTTAAAAAAAAAAAGTCAATTCCACTAATGAATTTCTATTCATCGATTTGAGTAGTGAATGGCTTCAATATTTTTCTATAGTAAGAATTGAAATGACTATTACGATCAATTACATATAATAATAGCTCTTAATAAGGAATAAGATTAAAGCGAACAAGCTGTTAGATATTTTGAATAGGAGTATATATTCTCTTTGTTTAAAATCTTTGGTTTTATAGAAGTTAGGACTACAAACGAATTGAATTGAGATTATTCAATGTTAAGCTCAAATTTGAGTTTGACTTGAGATTTCAAAACTTGAGTTTGGTTTGTGTTTGATTGAACTTAATATTTTAATCTCAAGTTTGACTCAAATTAAAGCTATGTAATCTCAAGCTTGACCCAATTAACTTTGTTTAGGCTTGATTTATATAAAAAATATGTTTTAAATTCGAATTAAAATAATATTATTACTTAAATTTGATTCGAATTCGATTAACATTTATGTTCCACTTGAGTTTGATTAGGTTCGCAAGCCAATTGAACTAAACATATAAAGTTCAAGTATGACATAATAAACTATTCAACTAGCTTGAATTTGAATTCGATTTGACTATTTTTAAATCAAATTCAAGTAAATATCAAGTCAAACTTGAGTAATTTATGAACCATCTTAGTTCATTTACACCCCCTAATAGTAGTAACGACTACTATTTATCAATGTTTATAATTTTTGTTATCAATTTTCATTAAAAAAAAAGGAAAATAAAGAATTTAGAGGCAGCAAATGTTTCAACATAATCAAAGCTTAGGGTTCATGGTTATTTCTTTCAGGTTTCTACTCGCTACTTTTATTAAACAATATATTACAAGTTGTCAAAGTAATGCAGCTGAATACATAGCCATGTAATACTTAGACAAGCGAGACATATAAAAAAAAGGGGCGAACAAAGAAGCAATTATAGGCTAGTTGTATGTCGCCAACTCAAGATTAAAGACCGTCGGCGCTGAATCAAAGAGGAACACTTAGATTGTACCACGGTTCAAACCACGGTCATGATGTTTTTGCAGAAGGCAATGCATACACTAAATGTTGTCGGTGTATATCTATACGCTGCCATCGTACAATGCCGAAGGCTACCGACTTATGTTTCCAGCTTATATTTCATATGATTTTTAATTTATTTGTATCGTTGATATTATAAATAGTGTGTTTTAGGGTTTTGGTGAAGGACAACAAGTTTTTATACACTTTTCTAATACAACCGAGAGATTTTCTCTTGGTGATTTCTTGCTTTCCAATCGTCACGTGTCTTTAGAAATCATTTGGTGAGATTGATTTTTTTTACTGCTCTCACGCTGCGTCATACAGGTATAAGAGCAGGGTGAGTTCCTGCGAAGATGTTAACAAATGACAATGTTGATGGTGGTCGGTTATTGACAATGATCAAGATGTGGGAGACGAGGAACTGAACAAATGGTTCATAGGGCGGTAATTGAAGCCATGGATCAAAGAATCAACGAGTAGATGGGTTGTTGAGGATTTGATCGGGCATTTCAATGCGATGGTAGTAGGTACTAATAGAGACAGGGGATATTGGTAGAAGACGACTTAGGGTAAGAGATGCTTACAATGGTCCTATCAACCGACTTGTCACTGCAAATCGATGGCCACAAATGTCTGATGAAGACTCTATTGAGGAGGACAAAATTTTGTATGAAGAGAGACAATCGTGGAGACGAGGCGGTGAAAGAGAAGGTAAGTATAAGAGAAATTATCATGGGTATGACCAGGGCGACGGCGGTGATTTTTGATTGAAGGTAGATATCCCTTGTTTCAATGGTAGCCTTAATATTGAGGAGTTTTTGGATTGGTTAGCTGAAGTAGATTGCTTCTTTGATTATATAAAAATTTCGGAAGAGCATAGAGTGAGGTTAGTTGCTTCTAGGTTGAAGGAAGGAGCTTCTATTTGGTGGGAGCGATTACAGAATAGAAGGTAGAGGGAAGATAGACATCCTACATGTTTCCATATGAAACAGCTAGTACAATGAGATTTCTTGCCGCCTGATTATGAGCAGATCATGTTTCAACAGTACCAACGATGTTGACAAGGAACACGTTCAGTGCATGATTATACTATCGAGTTCATAAGACTTACTGAGCATAATGATCTCAGGGAAAGCGAAGGCCAACAGGTAGCAAGATATGTGGATGGTCTAAAATTGCATATCAGAGATAAGATTGGAGTTAATGTTTTAAGAAGTCTAAATGAAGCAAAGAATATAGCCCCTAAGGCTAAATTGATGTTACATGAACAAAGCACTAGATTTGCAGGAGGGGGAAAAGGGTATGGAGTTGATGGTACTAGTAGTAGTAAGGTGGTTGTAAACTCCTAAAGTTTTGAGATCAATTAAAGCTTAAACCCTAATTAGAAAGTCAACCGGAATTCCAAAATCAACAAAACCTAGTCTTTTGTAACCGTTCAAGTCTGGCATTCCGTTTAAGCAACCCTAAGAAAGTAAGTAAGAGTTTTAGTAGGTAGAATAGTTCGTAATAACTTGAGAAAGATTAAAAATCTCTGATTAATTAAACCGCAATTCGTTTTGAGCACAACCGGACATACTTTTCAAAAAGCGTGTCCCGAGGCTCAGATTAGTAAACATATTCCGAGTATACCGTTAGACTCGTAAAAATAAGGTTTCAAAAATATCGATTTCATAATTTTTCGATAACTAAAAATATCAGATATAGCAATTATACGCGTATTTTCTTACTACCGATACTTAAATTGTCATGTCTACTTTACATTCTACTATTTATTACTATTTTTACTATTTATCTATCTCTACTTTTTCTTACAACATATCCTTACAAACCATACATCTATTTCTTACAATTTTCATTTTTAATACAACTTCACATCTTTTATATCTTACTTTTCATTTACAAAAATACAAAAAAATAAATTTCTCTCCCTTACACACTCTCTTTTGCGCCGGCCACTCCTCTCCCTCTCCTCCATTTGTTTTGTTTTTCATTTAAACACAATTTTACTCCCACATTTTCCTATATATCCCTCTTCCTTCCACTTCTTTCACACCTTCCATACACTAAAAATACTCTCTCAAATTCTCTACAAGAATACTCTCCCAAAGCTCTCTCAAGTTTAGTTCTCTTAGGTAATATTTCTTCAAGTTTTCTTTATGTTCATTTACTTAATATAAGCTTAGTGTGTGTTTTCTAAACCATGAAGGTTAAAGAAAGCAACAATAAGTTCATACTTTGTTTTTGTTCATGAATCAAATTTCTTTTATGCTGCTTTCATATATATATCTAAATATATCTATATAGCTATATATATCTTTTAGAGCATATAAGCTCCTTTGTTTTGCAATTTATTTACTTTCCTTGCAATATATTTACTACCTTGCAATTTATTTACTTTCATGTTATTTTTAAGACTAGTCTTTATAGTCTTAGACTTGTCCTCATCTAGTCAAAATATTTTCTTTTCCTTTATGGGACTAGCTATTCTTAGTCCCGGGATACCTTGATGAAGCTAAGGTTACAATACTTGATTTATTTCTTTACTAGCTTATTTCTTTAATTATTATGCTTTTCTCATGCTTTTATAATTTTAGATTCATATTCCATGCATGAACATAATGATTTTTGTCTCGATAGGATAAATGAGGAAAAATTTTCTTAAAATAGAAATTTTTCCCTAAAACTAAAAGTTGGAAGTAATTTTCATAAAAACTAAAGATTTTATCATAACAAACTTTTCTAAGAAATCTAGAGGAGTTCATATGGAATTTTTACAAACATGCATAACATAGAAGGAACTTCTTGAGTAAACAAAAGTTTTCTAAAACTTCACTTTTTCTTCAAGTACTGGTTTGACAAAAAAGAAATTCTTTCCATAAAAATAGAATGATCTTAAGAAATAAAGAAATTATTTCTATAAATATAAAATTATTATTACTTCAAAAAAGTGTTAGAAACTAAGCTTAGAAAATAAAAATCATCTCTTGGAAATTTAAAAAGACTAAGGAAATTAAATTTAGGAAAAGAAAATACTCATTTAAAATAACTTAAGATGTTTTCAAAGCAAAAAAAGGAATTTTCAAAAGTTCTCACTTTTCCAAAATCTTTAAAAGACTTTACTTTTCATGTTTGAGACAACTTCTTATATTTCATATATTTGATATGGGTCAATAATATATGTATATTATATTTCAAAGGTTTTACAAATTATCATAATATCTATCTTTTTATAAGTTTTGTTAAAAGATGGAATGCAAGTTTGTAAAAATTCGTGGTGAATTTGATCACCACTATTTCGGAACTCAACGACTTAATTTGATGAAATAGCTTTAGAAATGGATATATCTTTTCGAGTAGGTAGAAAACGATATATAATATGTGAAATTCCGAGTTAAAAAAAGCAAGTTATGACCATTTTAAGTTAGAATTTCCTCCAATCCGATTTTACGCTATTTCAAGATAGATTTAGAATTTTCAAAGATAGAAATTCTATGAAAGACTCATTTTGGTATTTTCATTTTGTTTAGGTGAAGGAAGAACCGAGATCACATTTCCAGAAGACTACTTCGATTAGGAACGACCGACATGAAGTGAGTTAATCATTTACTAGTTACATTTCCTTGTTTGTGCTTGTAAGTAGTAGCACTAGAAAATAAGAAAAAAAAAATAAATGAACAAATATAGCGTGATTTGGATTTATGATTGGTTGAATATAAGTTAAGAATATCGAAAGAGGAATTGATAAATAAATTGTGATTCTTGCATTGATACGATGAATATTGTTTTGATCGCCTTTAACTTGAACTCAACATTATTTGGTTAAACTTATATAAAAAATAATTCATGCATATCATATTTGTGAGTCACATTTATTTCACTACTATTCTTTATGTGGGGAAACGAGGAGTTGTAGTGGTGGCTAGTAGGAGCCAGAAAGTCTACATGGGCCAATAGGAGCCGGAAAGTCTATAGGGCAAGTAGGAGTTAGCAAATTTGCAAATATTGATGGTTGTATGGGACCGTAACCTCCCAACCCCCGACATGGAGGGCGTATAATCCATGCTACACATGATTTCCGATTAATCTTATGTATTTTGTTTGGTCATGTGATTGGTGCATTATCATATGATTGTTTAAATACTTGTTTGATATATGAAAATGTTTTGTAGATAGGAGTTATCTCACTAAGCTAGTTTTGCTTATACCCCTATAGTTTTTTTATTACAGTATGATTACCTATGGTTGGCACTGAAGAGCCCCGTTCGCTAGGTATGAGTCAAAGCTACTAGGAGTTTTTGGGAGAAGTTATATGTATTTAATTTTGAGCATAGACTTCTAGGAAAATCTCTATAGCAGGCTTATGTTATATTTATGTATATATTGTTAATGGTTTAGTTAAACAAGGCCATTTAAGACGGGGGAATGCCCCCAAGAAGTTGTAAGATATTACTATCCAAATGAATATTCCATGTTTATTTATATAAGTTCTTGCATGCTTTTATTATCTACTTAAATGTAATATCCCTGCGAGTCTCCTACTATCTTGGAAGCACGCCTTGCATATGATATCGAAGCTCCTGCATGACTAAGGTTGTCATTCATTAGCTTTAATATTATATGCGGTGGACTGCCACGTTTTGGGTATCCTCCAGGATGTGATAGTGGTATATGAGAAAAATAAAGGTATAGTAGACAAGCCTAGTGAAGTTATTGATAAGAAGACTGATAAAGCTGTAGGTAAGAAACCCATAGAGGCCAAAGAACCTTAGAGACAGAGTAACCCCTATGCTAACTGCTAAGCCTATCCCGCGTAAGTGTTATCGTTGCAATTAACCTAGATACAGTTCTAATGAGTATCCAAATAAAAAGACTGTAAATATTGTAAAGCGTGATGAAGGAGAAGAGGTTTATTGTGAACCGATGGAGATGAAAATTATTCTAATGAGGGTGACGTAGATATTGAACAAACCTATGCTATCAGAAAACTGATGTTAATGCTAAGCAAGAAGAGGACACTCAGCGACATCGTTTGTTTCGCACCAGATGTACTACTGGGGACAGAGTGCATGACTTGATTACTGACAATGGGAGTTGTGAGAATATCATTGGGGAGAAGTTGTTGATTAATTGCAGTTGCCAGTAGAAAAACATCCAAATCCTTACACTATAGGGTGGATTAAATATGCTAAGCAAATTGAAGCGAAAGAGAGATCTGGAGTGTCATTCTCCAGTGGCATATACAAAGATGATGTCTACTGTGACATTATAGACATGGATGCCTTGTCACTTGTTGTTTGGAAGATCCTGACAATTTGATGCGGATGCTTAGCATGCAGGTAAGGAAAACATTTACAGGCCGGAGAAAAGAGGTGTGAAGTACACATTGTTGCCTATGAAAGTAGCGAATCACACTAAAGCCCATAAGATGGAGGGGCGCTCTTTCTTGATAGTCACTTATTCAGAGAAAGAGTTTGAAAAATATATGAAGGAGTCAAGAGTTGTGCATGCACTTATAGTGAATAATATCATGATGTTAGTTGTGGAGTGCTAGAGGGGGGGAAAGTTGTGCTAGAGGAATTCAAAGATGTGATGCCAGATGATTTACCAAAAGGACTACCACCTTTGAGAGATATTTAACACCAGATTGATTTGGTGCTTGGGGCAAGTCTGGTAAATTTGCTACATTACAGGATAAGTCCCAAGGAGACTAAGATCTTATAGGAAAAGGTTCATGGATTATTGTAGAAGGGGTTTGTTAGAGATAGCATGAGTTCATGTGATGTACCTACCTTACTAAGTCCTAAGAAGGATGGTAGCTAGAGGATGTGTGCTGACAACATAGCTATCAATAAGATCACCATTGGACATAAATTCCCAATACCTTACCTGGAAGATATGTTAGATAGGTTGAGTGGGGATGTTGTATTTTCCAAGGTTAACCTAAGAAGTGGATATCACCAAATTAGAATCAAACCTAGAGATGAGTGGAAGCCGCATTCAAGACAAAGAATAGGTTATATAAGTGGCTTGTGATACCTTTCAATCTCAGCAATGCGCTTAGTACTTTTATACATGTTATGAACTAGGTATAAAAGCCCTTCATTGTTAAATTTGTAATAGTCTATTTTGATGACATACTCATTTATAGAAAATATAAAAATGAGCATATAGATCATCTAAGATGTGTTTTGGCGGTATTATAAGAAAATAAATTACATGATAATATAAAGAAATGCACTTTTATGTCGAAAAGATTGCTATTTCTAGGTTTTGTAGTTAATAGTAAGGGTATTACTATTGATGATGAGAAGGTAAGGGCTATCAGAGAATGGCCTACTTCTAAAACTATGACTGAGTGGAGGAGTTTTCTTGGATTAGCTAGTTTTTACAAGCTATTTATTGGGCATTTCAATACTATTGCTACTCCATTAATCGAGTGTCTGAAGAAGGGAAAGTTCCATTGGAGAGAAGAAGCTGAGACTAGTTTGCTGTGTTGAAATAAAAATCATATAGTGCTCCTGTGTTAGCACTCCTTGATTTTGATAAACTATTTGAAGTTGAGTGTGATGTTAGTGGAGTAGGAACTGAGGGTGTACTATCCTAAGAGAAAAGACTAGTAGCTTACTACGATGCAAAGTTGTGTGATGCTAGGAGTTGGTCAACTTATGATAAATAATTCTACTATGTGGTAAGTGTGTTGAGAATTTGGGAGCATTATTTGATGGGAAAGGAATTTGTTTTATACTTTGACTATGGAGCTCTAAAGCATCTGAGTAATTAGATAAGAATTAAAACAAATATGCATGCCAGGTGGATTCGATTTTTGTAGAGATTTCCTTTTAAATTTATGCATCTAGGGTACAAAATAAGGTGGCCGATGCTTGAGCAGGAGAGTTGATTCGTTAGTCACTATGAGCACTGAAGTTGCGGGGTTTTATCAATTGAAGGATTTGTATGAAAATGACGTTGGTTTTGGGGATATATGGGTGAAGTGCATTACACATGAACCTTGTGATGATCACATTATGGAGGGATACCTGATGAAAGGGAACCAATTATGTGCTCATGAGTCCTCTTTAAGGGAGAAATTGATTAAAGACCTCAATGGGGGAAGATTAGGAGGACATTTGGGTCATGATAAGACGATTGCTCCAGTAGTTGACATGTATTATTAGCCTCGATTGAGGAGGGATGTTAGTAAGATTGTGGAGAGATGTTATTTCTGCCAGACATATAAAGGCCATTCCTAGAATGTAGGGTTATATACACCACTACTAGTACCTAAGAATATATGAGAGTACATATCCATGAACTTTGTCCCATGTCTGCCTCATGCCCAAGAAGGTGTTGACTTAGTATTTATTGTAGTTGACAAGTTCTCGAAGATGGCTCACTTTATCCTTTGTAAGAAGATTGTTGATGCCCATGCTATTGTTAGGCTATTTTTTAGGAAAGTCGTGCGATTACATGGAATTCCTAAGTCTATCACATCAGACAGAGATAGTAAATTCCTTAGCTATTTCTAGAAGACACTTTGGTATTTGTTTGATTCTTCATTGAATTTCAGTAGCATAGCTTACCCATAGATTGATGGGCAAGCGGAGGTAACAGGAGGACCCTTGGTAATTTGATTAGAAGCATTTGAGAAGAGAAGCTTAAGTAGTAAGATCTATCATTAGCTCGGGCATAATTTGCTTACAACAGTTCTATCCATAGGACTATAGGAAAGTCTCCTTTCTCTATATAGTTTATACGAAGACACCACAACATGCATTGGATTTGGTGAAGTTGTCTAAAGGAGTTGAATTTAGTAAAGTTGTAAAGAATATGATTGAATAGTGTCAAGCTACCACAGCTCAAGTCAGGGAGCAGATTGAGAAGGCTAATGCAAAATGTAAGGAGGTTGTTGACAAGCATAGGAAGAAGCGGTTATTTGAAGTAAGGATTAGGTGATCGTCTTTCTTAAGAAATAATGGTTTCTAGTGGGCAAATATGGCAAGTTGCAACCTAAGAAGTATGGTCTCTATGAGATTGTAAAGAAGATTAACAACAAGACTTATGTGGTTGGACTTCCGATAGCTTGAACATTTCTAGAACTTTCAATGTTGCAAATCTGTTTCCTTTCTGTCTTGATAACTCACCGTTGTATCCAAATGAGAACTCGGGGTCACGTTCTTTGCAGGTAGGATAAAATAATGCAGTTGAAGACATAATCAAGGAATACTTAGACAAGCGGGACATATAAAAAAAAGGCGAACAAATAAGCAATTATGAGTTTGTCGTACGCTGCTAGCTTTTATAAAGGAGGCTACCAGCTCAGGATTGAAGGCCACTGGCATTGAATCAAAGAAAAACACTCAGATTGTACCATAGTTTAAACCAAGACCATGATGCTTTTGTAGAAGGCAACGCCAGCAATAAACGCCACCAGTTTATATCTATAAGGCGCCGGTGTACAGTACCAAAGGCTGCCAACTTATGTTTCCAGCTTACATTCCATATAAGTTTTAATTTATTTGTATTATTGAGACTATAAATAGTGTGTTTTAGGGTTTTGGTGAAGGAAATCATATTTTTATACACTTTTATAACACAATTGAGAGATTTTCTCTTGGAGATTGCTTGTTTTGCAATTGTTGTGTATCTTTAGAAATCATCCGGTGAGATTAATTTCTATTTAACGCTCTCATGTTACATCGCAAAGAAATACGGAAAGTTGATAGAGCCTTGAGATGGATGGACATGGACATCCTGGTGTACATCCTTTTATTTTTTATTTTACTACCAACAGAATTGTCGACGACGAATGCGTCATAGCCACCCTAGAGGCTTGATGTTGTTAACCGTAAGATCGAGCATGTTAGGCACTTAGAGCTATGCAAAGGGTTATGTTGACCAACCCTCCCCCCCACTTTAGCCCACGACTTATGCGAGCTAGGCTGCTTATGCCCGCATTGCTATAGGGCCAAAATTTTTAGCCCAACCTACCCTGCATTGGTAGGTAGGTTATGTAGGCTAGCTCATGAACCTGCTTTGTTTTTTTTTTTTTGAAAATTTTTATAAGAATTATAATTTAAATTTAAATTTTTAATAATTTAAATGTAGAATATATTTTTTTTATCTCACAAATTACCAACATACTGATCTTAGATGATAATCTTGTATGGAAAAATTATAGATTTCTATTTTAAATTTTTTATCTCAACGTAAAAGGATTTATTTTAACTAACAGAAATTAGAATCCATTCCAATTTTTTTCTTTGGCATGGCAAGGAAAAATACATAATGGAAATTATCAATTGATATTATGCTGTTTATTTTAAATAGAAGTATCTAAATATCTAATAATATAAATGAAAAAGTATTGATAAAAAGACTATAAATATAATAAACATAAAAGTTAAAAGTTTAAAACATAACACTAATAAAAATTACATAATCAACATTCAACAACTAAATAATATAAAAGTGAGGTGAAGAGGAAATAAAGAAGGTAATATATTAAGGTTTTTTTTTTAATAAGATTTATACTTTTTTTTTAAGTTTTTAAAATACGGATTCGCAGGTCTACTCGACTTGCAGCGAGTTAGCCTACTTCAACCCGCGGGTTATGCTGGACGGGCCATTTTGGCCCGCACATTAAGCATGCCAAAATTTTTAGCCCAACCCGTATTTTTTTGTGGTTTATGCTGGCTGACCCGCATAACTTGTCCCGCATGCACAACTCTAGGCACTGCTAAGGCCTAACAAGACAACTGCCTATGAGTTGATCTACACAAAAGTGAATTTTTCTTGTGTTTTTTTTTTTAACTTTGAATAAAATATCAAAAGGAAGAAATTCTAAAACATTAAACGTTAAATTAAAAAAAAATTTAGCTCTTTACTCTTGCTCCATCTATTTATTAGTTGTCAAGAATGTGCATTATTCATATACAACTACATCCAATTTTAATTGCAATATTAGTAATAGGGGATTGTGAGATTATTTATATACTACCATATCCAATTTAAATTGCAATATTATAATTTATAAGTGCGAAATTATGGGATTTCAAAAGAATTTTAAACAATACGAAAGATTGAAAAACAAAAATTAGTATAACATTATTAAATAATGAGATTTTTGTGTTCATACTGATAGAGTTTGAATAAACTAAACTATACATATTTAGAGGCTTGTATTATTAATAACAACATATTTAATATTGTGAGTGAAAATATTTATTTCTAATTCATATAAAAATAATTTAACTTTTTAACGTTATTTATTTACAAATAATTTTTGTTATAGTTTTTTTTTTTTAAAGTTTTATCGGGCCTCGCCAAATCGCTATGAAAATAAGTCTCATCCATCCAATGATGCAAATCACCAACCTATAGTTTTAGCCTTGTTTACACTAGATATTGGCACTTGCTAGAGGTGGTAGCGATTGTTGTTATGGAGTTGGTAAAAAGGGTGCCGATGTGGCTATTGGTGATATGTAAGAATGGTGGTGGAGGGATAGAAATTTGCTATCCTAAAAATACTGTTATATTAGTGTCTTCGCAAATAAATTTACGCCATGTGTAAAAAGTAAAATAAAAAATCTTAAAATAATATAAATAATAATAATTATTTTTTTTTGGTGACAGCATTTTTTTTTTGGTGAGCGAATGTTTATTCGGTGGTGAAGTTACATCATTGAATCATATGCTGATGCATCATAACCATAGCAACAATTGGGTATTCCATCCTAGCCATCTATTGTGGGTTTTGTTGAATCCACGATTGAGATTGAGTTTGAGGTGGTGTTTAAGTTCTGGGCTTAGGATCGGGTTGCGTTTAGATCCCGACATTGCTTGAAAAAGGCATGTTGAATAAAGGAGTTAATGGAGCAAAGGACTAGAGGACCTCTCTAATCTTTTTGGAAAATTATATGATTCCATCATTAATTTTGATGAGACCAATTTATTGCTATCCAACTATTCACACCATACCCAATTGTGATAGAAACCCTAAAATAATCAATATTCCATTTATTATATTTATTTTAACTGTTAGATTATGGATGAGATGACCTCGTCGATTGGATCGTATCTTTTTTTTATTATGTAAACATATTATAAATTTATCAAATGTTCTTTAGTACCATTGAATTTTAATCTTGGTGCTGGCATGAAAAAGAGAACTTTATATTTTGTATGTTCTTATTAAAATAAAAAAAAACCATTACACAAGTTTAGATGCCGAATTTCAATATTTTAAAATTTAAGGGATGCACCTAAATCAAAATTAAAGCTTAAATTGCTACATTTATTTCCCCCTCAATATTTTTATAATGGTTTTTGCAAAATTGTATCCATATTTAGGTATTATTTCACTATAACACCTTTTCTTTTCTTTTATTTTTATTTATTAAGAATGGCTTAAGCTTTTCAACCCGATTCATCCTCTTTAAAAAAATTAGTGTCATTAGTGATTAGTAATCTTTTTAAAATCAAATTTTAATAACTTCTTTTCTTTTTGGAAACATCAATAATTGAGCCTATTGGCCATAACAATTTTTTTTCTTTCAAAATCAAACTTTAACAACTTTTTTTTTATCTTTTTTGAAACATCAATAGTTGAGCCTATTGGCCATAACATTTTTTTTATATCAAACTTTATTAACTTTTTTTTTTTTATCTTTTTCTAAAACATCAATAATTGAGTATCCTACTAGCTACCATAACCCCATTACAGGATCAAATTTTGATAACTTTTTTTTTTCCATTCTCTGAAACATTAATAAGTGAGTATGCAACCATTATCAACTTGTAGAAAAATGCAAAAAAATAAAAATAAAAAAGCCGTGTAAATATAATAAAATATTATGTTCGATACATATCCTATAACAAAAAAAGTACAAAATATTGATAACTTATAAATAGTCATAAAAGAATTCTGATATATGTTAACATGTATATATATAAAAACATAATGTTTTTTCATACTTGCTCA
Source organism: Combretum micranthum (assembly GCA_024138025.1). Lineage (NCBI taxonomy): Eukaryota > Viridiplantae > Streptophyta > Magnoliopsida > Myrtales > Combretaceae > Combretum > Combretum micranthum. The sequence goes on from JAMXBD010000001.1 coordinate 1,361,400, forward strand.
AAATCATTTTTTTAACTGTTTATTTGCTATGCATACTACTTACTAAACATTTCATAAATTTTCATATCTTCTTTCAATTTTCAGAATTTTTTTCCTAGTGTCATATAATTAATAATCAAGATTATAAGAAAGAAAATTATGTTATAATGATGTCACGACTATTTTAAGAATTTAGATAATTTATACTATTAATGTAAAATCTGAAAAATATAGGAGAATAAAAATCGAAATATACATTTTCCGCGGACAGCATTGAGCATTTGGCATTTTGAGGTGCAAAGACCAGGAGATTTACAAAGAAAAAAAAATTGAAAAAAATAAAGTCGCAAGAGAAGGTTCGCAGCGATTTGTTTTCGGGACAGGGACATGGCCACCCCCTAAAAAAGTGAATTCAGCATTTCATCTTATTCAAACACTTACAAAAGTCAAGCATTCACACACACATCTGCAACTGCACTGAAATAACCTGGCAGTGGGGACTCTCTTCCTAGCACGTCCTATAGTGACTTCGAAATTAAAGATTAAATCAATAGTATCATTGATTTTAAATTATTGATATAATTTTTTTTGAAGGTTACATAAATTAAGGACTCCTTTGTTTATATATATCCATCAGTTTTTTTTTTTTTTTTTATCTTTTTTCCCATTAAAACTCTAATTCATAAAACTGATGAGCTTGGATGTATTTTTATTCAACCCTTCTCCATGCCAAATGACAAGTTAGAATGAATTTATCCGTAAACACCTTTTAAATTTATCAAATTATACTTTGATACCACAAACTTTAATCTTGGTACGTTTGTATTAAGCTGAAATATAAAATGTCGTTAATATTGCTAACTTATCAAAAGTTTATAGGATGATTTGCAATATATAAAAGCATAAAGATGTATTCGCACTAAAATCAAATTTATTAGGATTATTTGAAATTTCTCTTATAGCATCTTTATTCATGAATTATTTATGGGATTGCTTAAAATGTTATATCAGCATTTGAATCAACTCTCTTTTTTAAGCAACTTTCTATTTATTTTTGTATACTTTAAGAGAGTTTTATTTTTTTTCGATGAGTTTAAAAGAGTTACTTTTCTTTTTTTTTTCATATTTTATTTTATTACCTTAAAATAATGTTTATTATTTTTATAAAATTAAATAAATATAAAAGAACTAATAAAAAGAGGAGTGAGAGGATAACCTTTTGTAAAACTATAAAAGTGCAAAAGGACTAGAGGAACGGGGAGTGAGAGAGTTGTTTGTAATTATTAACTTTGATTGCTGATTAATCTAACAAATAACCTCCTTTATTATATAAGTAACTGCCACATCTTTTATGTTCCTTTGAGATTTCACCAACTACCAAGAAAAATGCTCTCTTATATTTTCTATTAAGGTTTTTACAAAATTGCACACATTTAGGAATTATTTCACCACAGCTCCATTTCTTTCTCCTTTTTTTTTTTTTTTTTTCATGACAATGAAAGAATGTTTCAATTTTTTCCACTTTAAAAACTAGTATTAATCACAGTAGCCTATAAGCCATTGACTACCCTGACTCCTTTTTTATAAAATTTCATTAACCTTTTTTTTTTTTTTTTGAACTTCATCAATATTGAGGATGCTATGTCTACCATAACTCATTTTCATAATCAAACATTAGTAACGTTTTTTGCTTTTTTTGAAACATTAATAATTGAGCATGCTACAGTCCACCAGCCACCCTTTCTCTTCTACTAAATCAAACTTTAATAACTTTTTTTCCCTTGTTTTTTGAAACATCAATAATTGAGCATGCTACCGTTATCACCTTGTAATAATAGAGATACCATGTCCAATGCATATCGTATTATAAACAAGATAGATGTAAAAGAATTTTTATATGGGGTTAATGTCATAATAGTATCAAAATTTTGATAAAATACATAATCAGGTTTTTAGATTTTAAAATGGATAAATTTAATATTCAAAAAGAATTTCTTGCATGCTAATATACCATTAAGTGTTTTAAAATATTAAATTGATTAAGTTTAAATTTCAAGTACTTAATTACATATTTTATAAAAAATAAGATATCATTTGTTACAGTATCCCTTCTAATATAAACATAATGTTCTATTGTACTTGCTCAAAATCATTTATCTCTACAACCATATATAATCACGGTTATAACTATAAGAAATAAAATATATTATAAGAGCTGTTGGCTAGCTTTTTCTAGTAGATACAGACATTTATTTCAAATTTTTTTCTAATAAATTGTTTATCAATAAATTGATATAGATAAAAAAATTGACAGTTTAAATTAAAAGATCAAATAGATTAAATATATATATATATATATATATATAAATACAAACCGAATATTTTTACACATATCATTTTGATACAGATACATGTACAGATGAAAAACAGACCATCTAAAATGATGACATTACAAACTATTTTAAGAATTTTGACAATTTGAAATATTAATTTAAAAATTTTAAAAAATCAAGAGAATAAAATAATAGGAGATGTATTTCCCATGTACAAGATTGAGTATTTTGTTTTTTGAGGTGCAATTAGGGGTGCAAATGATCCAAATCAGTTCACAAACTACTAGAGTTCAGCTCTATATTTATTCAAATTTGTTTCGAAAATAGTTGAATCGAACTATTCAAATAGTTTATTGAATCGAACTCGAACTTTATATCGATTAGTTTGCGAGTCTAATCGAGCTTTATAGAGTATAAATTTTAATCGAATTCAGATATTAATATTATTTAATTAGAAGTTAAGATATGTTTTTTAATAAATCGAATCTAAATAAGTTTAATAGAGTTGAACTCGAAATAATATAATTTTATTTTTGAGCAAAACTCGAGTTTAAAATGTTAAGTTTGATGAAACTCGAACTTTAAAATTTTGAATCAAACTCGTATTCAAACTTAGTACTGTACCGTCTTGATTTGATTCAATTGCAGCTTTAGGATCTATTTGGATGGTTTTTTTATTATCTATATCGAAATAATATGTGTAAATATATTCGATTTGCATTTATATCTTATCTATATATGAACTATTTGATCTTTTCATGAGAATTATCAATTTTTTTTATTTATATTTATTTTTTAATAAATGATTTATAAAAAAATAAAAAAAAAATCTATATGTGCCAAAAACTAAACAATCATACTTTTAGGTGCAATGACCATAACATTGGATAAGAATCATAAGATTATTCAAGTCTTGATTGAAAAGAAAAAGTTAAAAAAAAAAAAGGCATAGTACAGGATGGGCCCTGCAATTTGTTTTCATCTTCACATCTCATCAAGGGACAGGAAAACGATTGGCCATCATAAAAAGACGGAAAAGGAGTCACTGCTACACACGTGATAGAAAATGAGTCTCCTATCTAGAGGTCTTTTCCGTGCAGTGGCAGATGTGTGAATGCTTGACTTTGGTACGTAGAGAGGAAATGGTGACCCACTGGTAATTAATAGCAAGATAACAGTAATACTCAATTTACCATTGACCAAGTTGATAATTGCGTTAATTATATGGAGCTTAGTTGCTTAATACTATATGTATACCAAACAACTCTAATCTTTCTTTCGGCCAAAAAGACGGGCAAAAAAAGAATTTCTTTATCTAATTTCTATTAACTAATGGTTACCATATATATAAAATAAAAACTCATAATTTTTTTTTTCTTCACAAAAGTTTTAAAAAGATAGTTTGATGGTAGGGTGAGTCAAAGAAAGATTAATAATTAATTTATTCTAAAAAAAAGGATCCCTCATTAGTTTTACACATACTTAATAATTTTAGAGGTACATGTAAGTATAACTTATTGTCAATTTATATTTTCAAATTAAATTTTTTGGAATTTGGACCCACATTTTCGGTATAGATAGTTGTCGTGTTAATTATGTCTGACCCATCGAATTCCTTCATTCAAGTTAATTAACAAATTATAATCCACATATTTAGAAATCTATAAGACTATAATTTGAACTATATATGCTAACTTTCTTTTGGAGTAAATAGTTGGATAGTCTAACTCTTCTCATTACCAAATTATCGCATAATTGTGAATCTTCAAGCTAATTGTATTAGTGTTGCCTTTTTTTTTTTTTCCTTGGCAATAAAACTCATATTATCGAAATTGATAGGCTAGGATGTATAAAATCAACTCTACTAGAAGATAAATGACTAGTTGGAATAAATTTGAAAGAGAGAGACTTGTGAAGACTTTATGATCACTCTCACACCAATAACTCGACGGCCCATATTTCTTCCACCGTGTAGTCAGATCGGTCAGCAAGTATTTGATCCAAGTTCGACGAAACGCAACCACAACTAAAAGTCTAAGTCAATGTCAATGGATCTTGATAGCAAACGTCTCTCACCATAAAAATAAGGATTAAAGTCACTGCAACATCATCTCTCAGTTTCTTAACCAAACAAACTCATCTCACATTCACCATCTCTCCTGCGTTCCTTGGAAAACTTGTTTAAGATTTTTCAAAATCTCTTTGGTTTTCTAATGAGTTATTTCTTGAACAACCCCAGCCACCATGAAGATGGAGTTGGAGACCAAACCACAGGGGCAAGCTCATCCTCCACTACTACTCAACGGCAAAATTATGAAGTATTCTTGAGTTTCAGGGGGGATGACACCCGTTATGGCTTCACCGATCATCTATACCATAGATTGGACGATAAAGGAATCATAGTATTTAGAGATAGTGAAAAGCTTCATGTGGGTGAAAAGATTGATCAACTTTTTGAAGCAATCAAGGCTTCTAAAATTTCAATCCCTATCATTTCACCCGCTTATGCTTCAAGCGTGTGGTGCCTCAAGGAACTTCTTCAAATCCTTGATTGCAAGAAAATGCTAGGCCAACTTGTCTTACCTGTCTTTTACCATGTTAAACCCTCGGATGTTCGTGAGCTAAAAGGCGATTTCGGAAAGAAGTTTCTGCTGTGCAAGAGGGATCATGATCTTGATGGAAAGTTTGTCCAAGAACTAAAAAATGCTTTTGAACAAGTTGCAACCTTGACAGGATGGGAATTAAATAAAACTACAAACAGGTAAATCTTCCTTTAAATGCTTTATCTCTTTTATTTTTTTTTATACCAAATCTTTATATTGAAAGATGTTATACAGACATGAAGCAGAACGGTGAAGATGGTTGTCACAAGAATTTTTAATGAATTGAGAAAAGCCGTTTTGGTTGTTCCAGATATTTTAGTTGGGGTTGAGAACCATATGAAAGAGATTAAGAAGATGATTGACACGGGACCATCCAACGAAGCTAAAATCATTGCAATTCACGGGATGGGTGGAATCGGTAAAACGACTCTGGCCAAAGTGCTCTATAATACACTCTCCAACAACTTTGACTGCCAAAGTTTTGTGCCCAATATTCGAGAAGGATCAAAAAATGAGGGTGTGAAGGCTTTGCAAAAGCAGATGATCTCCGACATTCTAATCGAGAAGTCGCCACGAGAAATATCACATGTTGATGAGGGAATAACTATTATCGAAAAGAGCTTTAAGGGAAAGAAACTTCTTCTTTGCCTTGATGATGTTGAGGACAAGAATCAGCTTAAAAAACTAATAGTAAGAAATAATTTATTTGGATCGGAGAGCATAGTTATTGTCACTACTAGAAATAAAGATATCATAGTGGCATCTCCAGTAAATTTGAGTTATGAACTCAATGAATTAAATGGTGATCAGTCTTATGAATTATTCTGCAAGCATGCTATTGGAAGGGATGAATCATGTCCGAAGGATTGGGAAACTATAGCTAGAAATATCATATCCACAGCAGGTGGGCTCCCTTTAGCTGTTGAGGTTATTGGTTCTTTGCTTTATCAAAAGGATGAAGAGTTTTGGAAAGAAACTTTGGAAAAACTAAGGAGGGCGCCTAATGAAAAGGTGCAAGATAAGTTGAAAATAAGTTATGATTCCTTGAATCAACGCAGAAACAAATATTTCTCGATATTGCATGTCTTCCAATATATTGGTGGAAGTGGGATTATGCATTTTGGATGTGGAAAAATTGTGACCTCTATCCAAAAGGAGGAATTGAAAAGCTTAGATCCTTATCCTTAATAAAAACGGATGCATCTCATCGAAGAATAATTATACACGATCAGTTAAGGGACCTTGGAAGAGAAATTGTTCATAAAGAAGGTTGTGACAATATTGGGCGCTGTAGTAGATTATGGTTGGATGAGGAAGCGATAGAAGTGCTAGAAAGAAAACAGGTACAACTATTTTTTTTTGCTGCCTTATGAAATATTAATTAACTTTGATGAAATAGCAGTTCATGCACCAATGACCATACATATGCAGTTGATATTTTTAATTGTAGTTTCATGATTTGTTATAACTATATATACGACTTTAGCCCAATAAAAATACTTGGTTGTTTATCCTTAACAAACCAAGTTACTGAACCCTTTAAATATCCAATTGGGTGCTAAACCTTTTAAAATATATTTCTCAAGAATATACTAGATTACTTAATGTATAGTGGCAATCTTTGGAACATGATTGATAATAAGTAAATTAAACAATTTAATAAAATAAAACAACTTGGCTAAGAAAAATAAAATAAGATAAAGCTCAATTGTAAAACAACATAAGTTCAAATCTATATGGCATTGTTATTTCAATTTTAAAAAGGATTAATTGTAAAAACATGACATGTGTTTTAGCTAATTTGTGAACACATGATCTATGTTAATCTTTTTGATAAATAGGTAATCGTGTTTTATACAAAAGTGTTAATATTATCTAATAATTTTAGAATATACATGTGAATATTTTATTGATTATAAAAATTAATTTTATATTTTTTTAATTTTTAATTTTTTAAATTAATTTTTAATATTTTAAACTCATGTTACCTATTTGTCAAAAACATTAACATAGATTATGTATTGGCAAATTAACCAAAAAGCAAATCATATTTTAGTAATTAACCATTCTAAATAATTATAATTTCTAAGCAATGAAAGAATTGTAGGTTGAAATTACAAAATATTAAAATTAAATTTTAGAAGTATAATTAGAGAAGTTATGTTACAACAGAACTTTCACTTACATTACATCAAGTAATATTAAAAAAAAAAAAATCACTGTAAAAAACAGATCAATTTGACAAACTAAAAAATTGAGTTTGATCAACAAAATTACTCTAAGGACGGAATATGGGTTATTATCGAGTAATTTTGATGGTTTAGCAATTCCTCCAGTTGCACTATTACTAGCTTAAACTTCTTTCCTTGACTAGTTTAAAAATAAATGTCAAATTTGATACTTCAATTTTGTATAAAAATTTAATTTGATATCTTAATTTTAAAGTGGTCAATTTAATACTTAATTAAAATTTTTATGACTATTTTTACTATATTTGAACCACATGGAGTAGACAATCTATTATTGAATTTTTATTATCTCCCTAATATCGTCCGATACTTATAGGCAATATTTTCCATGTCACCAAACGAAACGAATGATTTTAAGTAAGGTAGTAAAAATAATAATGAATATTTTGATTAGGTATTAAATTGATAACATAAAATTCAATGCATCAAACTGAATTTTCATGCAAATTTCAAGTATCAAATTTCACATTTTCCTCTAGTCTAATTAATTGTTCTACGTTTTGATCAATCGAGATCCAAATTAATTAATCATTCCATTTTCAGTTTAATTTAGCTTTTCAAGATTAGATTTATTAAAGTCAAGATTGAGCAAACTGAACAATATTTTAAGAACAAGCTCTCTACTTCAATCATGGTAAAAAGTAAAAACAGAGGAGGAGTAAGAAACAAAAGAGGTTTATGAACTTAGCACTATGTTTTGGAAATATAAAATCATTGAAAATGAAAGGAAATCAGTGGAATTTTACGTTTTGATATTTAAAATAGAAGTAAAAAATGGTGGAAACTAAGAGAAATTAATGGAATTATTGCCACTTTTAATCCCATTTAGTTTCCCTCCATTTTTGGAGAGAGAATGGTAAATGAGTGGAAATGATATAAATTATTAAAATGCTTTAAAAAACAAAACTATTGAGGTAAAGTATGAGATTATTTAGTCTATTAAGATTTTAAATTTTCATTTCCTTTGTTGTCTTGATCTAACAACATGAAAAGAAAACATTCCATCCCATGTCTTCACATTTCATTTAATGACTCCAAGGAAGAAAAACTATATTTCCTTTTCTTTTTATTTATTTTCACCTATTTTGACTATTCTTAAAATTATTAAACGCCATGCAAGTAAAGAGGGTTTGTTTCACTACGATTAGGAACATATAACCTTTTTGCGCTTGCTTTTAGATGACAAGTTAGTCTTTTGCTTCGAAGTTTGTTTAAGTTTTGAGGAATTTTAGATATTTATCTAGATTTTTTCCCATTATTTTCCTCTTTCTTTCATTGTGCTACCAATTCTTTGTTTTAAAAAGATGTTGAACATATTATTTTTATAAAATGTCATTTTTTATCTAACTATTTAATCGAATAAGGAAATTATGATCATATCTAAATCATAATGATAATTATTATTGAGGATGCATAATGATTTTTCCTTTGGAGAACCTTGGCACGAGAAATTTAAACTAAAATTTGGAAGGAAAAATCAAGAGACCACAATATTGAGTGACATGAATAGGAACTAGTGATAGTTTTGGAGGATCATATGTGATGGAGCACTCATGACATATTATATTTGCAAATTTTTTGCCAAATGAAGAACTGAGCAAGTATTTACAAGACAAGATTCTTGATGATCTTACCTGTTTGTTTTTATAAGTGATGGTCAGCTTTTGTTTTAATCTCTTATAGGCTTCTAATTATCTAAATTTATAGATCTAATTCTTCTAGGTGAGTAAACTCGCTAAGAAAGGCCATAAAATTAGCCGTAATAGTCCTATTTCGAACTTACTAAATCAAATCACTCAAAGTCATCTTAAATTTGTGGTCCAATTACTTAAATATAATCACTTAATCCAAATAATCAATCCAAGTGATTATTAGACCCAAACCATTTTGATATAACAATACTTTAGCCTCCTACTAGTCATTAGGTTCAATCCATCAAAATAAAAAAAACAGCAAAAAAAGAAAAAATTGTAATCCAGTCTTCTTTCCACTTTTCACTCCTTTAATGTTATGATGACTCTTTCTTCTTTTTTTTTTTTTTTAAATCTAAACTATAAGTACTTGCATTTATTTACGGGATAATTGAAAAAAAAAACAAAAGCTTTTAAAAAATAGATAGAAAAGAAAACAAAATGTTTTGCAAATACTTTACAAGGAATACCATGCTGTTTGGTTTTGAAGGAAATTATGAATTAAACCTAAAATTTGGTTCAATGCTTGAATCTATTAGAACATATTTTACCCTCCTATAGATGTCCAGTATAAATGAGGGAAAGGTACATGCGGATACTTGAGAAGAAATGTTAGGATTACAATTATAAAAAGGTTCATATAAAAGCTGTCATGCCCCAAACCTAAGATCAGGCATGCCCAGCTCCTAGCTACGCGTAATACCTGAGTATCACATGAAAGGTTGTTCGTAAAGACAATGTTTATGTTGATTGTTTGCTTAAACCTGCCTTTAAAACAAAACTTTTACAAAAGCTACTCAACAGTAGTAGATAATCATTACATTTATATTCATCATCAGTACCTCCTGGGTTGGTACTTCAAAAAATTACAAAGTACTGATTATTTCAAAACATGAAAGAAAAACTTGATACTTTATATTATAACACATAGGCTTATGAACAAGCCTTTAACAAAAAGTTATATCAAACTTGAAAAGGTCTTTAATAAAGTCTTTTACAAAAACAAGCATCATAAGGTCATGATTCCTAATCGTCCCATTCATCCAGAAACTCTTTAAAATCCATACCACATCCTAAATCATCATAGAACTCATCTTCATCAACACTTGCAACAGAAAAAGTAAGCCAGGAGCCTAGTACACAGCAACACAAACAAATACAAAATGACATACGTTCTTAGACTAGTGCAATGCAACAACCATTAAGTTATTTATTAATAATTAGGTATAACATAACAACATTGTATTATTCAAACTTTGATAACAAACCATTGGGAAACTAAGGGTTCTGAGTAACAGTAGCTGTTCAAGAGGTTAATACAAGCAACTCGGATACTTATATCACTTACAAGAACATCTACAAAGATAATAATTTCATTTAGGTTCACAGTCGTTTTTCATATTTACTTACCTTAATCTATAATATTATCTAGTTCAACCAGTTTTATAATGTAAACTAAATCATATTACTTCTCTTTAAGCATAAGTAACCGTTATATAGATACCGTTACCGCTATTGATTATCCACCGAGCCACTTATAGATTATCATTGTATCATAACAAAGGGATGGTTTAAGTACCTAACTACCATGCCAGCATTATCAAGTAGGATTGTCGCTCCTCATACCAGATTAAACAAGACAAGCACATGCAAATGAAACACTTTGAAGTCATCTTTGAATATGATTGTTTTCGAAATGTCTATCCTAACAATCAACAGTTAAGTCACTGTGTACTTGAAATATCTCGTAAAAGATTAGTAGACATAAAACTTAGAAGAGGAATCTGTAAAAAGGAAATCATCTTATATAAGATTTAACATTAAATTACAAATAAATATTAAGTCTTCATTCAATTATTAAAATTCAATAAAACCTTTGATAAAATATGGCTTATCACATTTATACATTTATCCATATAACTCATCCTTTATTTATTTTTATTTTTATTTTTATTTTTTTTAAAGAACAAAGACAGATACAAAAGCCATGTGCACCTCGTGTTTCTTCATGATAGAAACACGACTGAAAACATCTCATTGTGTTTTGCTCGTGGTTTGGAACTAAGAGATAAGCATAGTGATGGGGTGAGCCGTGTTCCAGTCATGCTTTCTCTTAGGTTAGAAACCAGTGAGAGACATAAAGTAATAAGACAAGTCATGTTTGTTCCATGTTTCGTTGATATGCCAAGCACTTAGAAGGTCAGGGAAAAGAACGATGAGATATAATCAACCGTGTTCTTGCCGTGTTTCATTGTTAGACCAAGTTCTTAAGAGTCAGAGACAAACATACTGAGATAGGGCAAATCGTGTTCTAACCATGCTATCCTATAATTACATTTGTTGAACAAAATAGAGAGAAGTATGACTGAATAGGGCATCCTGTGTACTAGTCGTTTTCTTTCTGGAGTGAGTTTAAATTCTTGAGTTTTAAAGAATAAAGAGAAGCACGACCAATTAGGATGCCCCATGTTCCTTGTGTATACCTTCAAAAAATTGGGTATGCTACTTTTAACACTTAAACATCATATTTTTGCTTCAGTTAGTCTACATACACTCACTACACATACTTAGCAGCATCACATATGCATAACCTATCGCTCATTTCATCTAACAATATCCACAACTTCATTTTCACTACGAGGTTATCATATAAACCATGCAACTCATTTATCTATAAGAACATCCAAACAAACTTATTATTCCATTCTTACAAGTTCAAAAGACTTATTTAAGTCTAAGGATCAACTTAGTTCCTAATTCTATCTTAAATTCACTAACAATTCATCTACATGGAAATTGTCTTTTGAAAGAAACATATGATTAAATGATTAAAAAAGAATATATAACTTTACTTTAGATGACCTTAATTTGGAGATGAAGTCTTGAAGATGTTTTAGTGAAGCATTTGTAGAAAGTTGATGAAAAATTTTCTGTCTTCTTCTTCTTCTAGGATGTTGGTTTTGGTTTGTTTTTGGGTGTTATTTTTTTTTTTTAGAAAAGCTTCTTTGACTTTTGTGGCATATTTGCTGATATTGTAAAGTGTGTTTTTGTGCATAGTAAGAGACCGGTTTAAAGGCTTTAGGTTCATGGGCTTATATTAGTTGTGGGCTTAGATTTGACAACAAAAAATGGGCTTGTTTTTGTATTTTAGGTTTGGGCTTAAAAAATTGTAGAAAATACAAATGGGTTTGGACTCCATATTGCAGCAAAGGTACCATTTTGCAATTTAAGAAAATAATCTTGATGAATAATTTAGCTAAGTTATTGAAGAATATTGAAATAAATAAGTAAGTAGGCTATATGAGATGAACATATTGTTTATGTTCTAATGCCTAAACACACCAACATATGAAATTGTACCAACTAACTATCACATCCAAAATCATACACTAAACAAGCAATACATACATACAAATTAATTATGATTGGTTTATGATATTTCAGTTCACAGATCTAACTCAATCCTGCATACTAAAACTATTTATTTAAGGGTTCATACATGAGTTTAGATGCTAAATCCACAACAATTGGACACATTTGTAAACAAATGTAAATAGATCTAATTTGTTTATTAATTGTATCGAATTTTATTCATACAAATCCATTTGTAATTATATCTTATCGTGTCCACATTATCGGGTCTGTTATCAAATTACTAATCCTATAAGAGATTGGTTTTACTATTATCTGTAATATGCTTCCATAAGAAAAATGTTTACTCATTCTAGTATTTTCTAAAAAGCCACAATGTCAATTCTAGACATTGTAATTTATCATTACAATAGGGTTCTTTAATTAAAAAAAAAAGAAGAGAAAATTGACACCATAATAAAAAGAGTTGTTACCAAAATAGTTATTACCCATAATTTTGATATGCATAATAATGGAAAATAGTGACTAAAACAATTACCATTTGTGAATTGTTCATATTATATATGTCAAAATCTTACTTGTATTTGTATTTTAGTGCACATGACATGTAATTTTTAATTCATAATTCAATTGTTTTTCAGTAGAGTGGGGAGAAGAGAGATTAAGCAAATAGAAAAAATAAATTATTTGAATTTTGAAAAATGCCAAAAATATCACAAAAATATCTTCATTCTAGCTTTTTTTTATCAATAACATTAAAGTTTTCTCAAAGAGTTTTGACTTCTTATCTTATTTATCAGATTTAGAAAACATGCTATTTAAATTAATTAGAATATAAAGAAAAGAATAATGGATTATTCCCATAAGTGATTAATTAAGATGTAGCATCTACTAATTGTTATAAAATCAATGAGCTCTTTTACATGTAACTTCCGATTAATTACTTAAAGAATGACCTCAAAAAATGAAGCCTTTTTTTTCAATAGTAGAGTTCATAAGTGTCTAAAAATCATAAAATAATCATATAATGAATGATTTTAGTATAATTTTGTTGAAAATAATTTAGTTTGTAAAATACATTAGAGTAGAAAATTTCAAATAGTTACATTTTTTTTTTCTTTGAATTTCTTTTACTCTTAACTTTCATTCATTGTTTACCATTTCTCAAGACGAAAGTTTCTTAGGATGTTAATTTAAAAGCCCTTTATTAATGCTAATAACCAAAAAATAAATAAATAAAAACTATCCGTCCCGGTTCGTTGCATTTTTTTAAAAATTCCTTTTGAAAAGAAAAGGCGAAAAAAAATCATATTGTTGAACTTACATTGGCTACCTCTCTCATGCCAAATATTAAGGCAAATTTTTGGGAAATTTTATTTTGTTCTTTATCGAACAGTAATAATTATGTTAATAGTACTTGCTATCATAATTAATTAAATTATCTTTTTTTTTATTGGAACCTATTTATTTTATGCCATAAGTATTGAAAGAAATTATTTAAAAGGTAAATTGACAAATATTTGTTGCTTTCCATCATCCATTGATTTCCTTTTTTTTTTTTTTTTATTTCATATACTTTTGTTTTGGCAGGGGACTCCCAATGTTAAAGCCCTTGATCTTTATAGGCCTGTCCATAAGCATTGGAGTAGCGAACATTTTGAGGGCATGATAAATTTGAGATTCCTCCGAATGGGCAGCATCTACCTAACCGGAGATTTTGAAAAATATTTTCTAAATTTAAGATGGCTTGAGTGGGGATTTTATGGTGATTCAAAACATGATATTATGGGAATCAATTTTAATCCCAAAAATTTGGTGTTTCTACAATTAGTTGAGAGTAACATCACCGAGCACTGGAAGGGATGGAATCAAATGAAGGTATCATATTATTATTATTGTTGTTATTATTATTATTATTAATGTTTTTATATTACGTACATATTCTCTGGCATACAGGATCTCAAATATCTATGCCTTGATAAGTGCACGAGTTTAACCACGACTCCGGATTTCTGTGTGATGAAAGGGTTGGAGGTTTTGACTCTAAGCTCGTTAACTTTGAGAAAAATCCATCCATCCATCGGCAAATTGAGCAAGTCACTCAAATCCTTATATCTCACACATTGCAAGGAACTTGAGGACCTACCAATAGAATTGGGGAAAATGGAAGAATTAAGAAAATTTAGACTATATGAGACTTCCATAAGAGAAATTCCTATTTCTGAAGGATACATGAAAAAGCTTGAGACACTTGATGTTGAACGTTGTAAACAGCTCATATCAATTCCAGATTTCATTGGGTCCCTTGTGAAGCTACAACGCTTAATATTAAGGGGTTGTTCATTGTTGACAAAGCTTCCTGAGTCGATTGGAAAGTTGAAATCGCTAATAGAGCTTGATTTATTGGGAACGAGTGTTAAGGAATTACCCGATTCAATTGGAGAGTTGTATAATCTAAAAATTCTTGGTATCTACGATACCCCCATAAAATATTTAGCAACTTCCTTTCGAATGTTGACTGAATTGCCACACCTGGAATTACCTAGGCTTGAGTCTCTGTCTAATCTTCCTTCTAGTCTGATGTCTCTACGTCTCCGTGGGGATTCAATGGATTCAGACCCAGATTTTTCCGACTTAACCAACTTGAAGCGGCTCGCATATGCAGACTTGCTTGAAGAAAGGAACAGAGCCCTAAATCTTGGAAATTTGAACCAATTGGAGAGCTTATCTGTTACAAAAAGGAGTTACTTGAATCATGGAATAGAATGGACCAACATTTCAGATCTGGCTTCAAAAAATGTCAGCTTACAACTTGTGCTTCCCGTAAGTTTAGTGAAGCTTACCATCTATGGATGTCAAACACTGTATACCCTTCCAAATTTGTCAAATCTAAAGAATCTATCCGAGTTACGTCTCGAAGGCTGCTCTAAGCTGATGGAAATCCATGGTGTAGAAGGAGCAGAATCATTAGCATGCTTGGAGGTTAAAAGATGCAGACAGTTATCTAGACTTGGGGACTTATCCCACTCGAAGATGTTGAGGGAGTTAACTTTGTGGAACTGTGAGAAGCTAGGTGATGTTCAAGGAATAGAGAAACCGACGTCCTTGACACATCTATCCTTTTTTAAATGCCATCCCAAGATCAAGCTTCAAGATCTTTCAATGTTGAGAAATCTCAAATCTTTGACAATAAATGATGAGAAACTCATCGAGATTCCAGGGCTCCAAGAATTGAAATCTTTGGAAGAATTAAGTATTTCTGGATGCATGTCATTGCGGTATTTGCCAGATCTTTCACCATTAACAATTTTAAAAAATATGAATGCTCAAGGTTGTGAGCGACTCACAACAATTCAAGGGATTGAAAACCTGGCATCATTAAGGATACTAGACATAAGAGGATGTACCAAACTTGAAAATTTGCCGCATTTGTCGGAAGTTGAAGTCAAATTTGGTCCACTGGGGGATTCACTTGAGCCTTTTTTGTCTTGGCCGATGGGATTGACTTGTGAATAGGCGTGAGATTTCTTTCTTTGGAATGCGCTGCATTTGAAAGATTGCCATATCAGTATAATGTTCTTATTGTTGGAGACCCATTTGACGAGCAAGAAGATGGAAGATCTTTGTCAAATCTTTCTCGATCCTGGGACCCAGTTGATATCATTGTAAAATTTCATTAGATGTTATCTCTAGACCTGCGTCGGGGAGACTTGAAGAAGGGGGGGGGGGGTGTTGGGGAACGAATGTACGGCTAGAAACAAATATATGAAGCTCCCATGTTCATTGGCAAACACCAATGCTAAAACACCACATTTACATTTATGGACTGAAGATAATGGATCTGGTTGGATCTGGTTGGGAGCCTAGTGAACCTTAAAGGTAACAAAATAATAACCCTGCTCACATCTTGTACTTGGAGTTCTCTGGATTAGATTATTGTCCCTTTGTTTTTTTAGGCGAAGGGGGTGATCCCTGGATTGTTGTCCTATTTAGTTAGTTGGTTTTTCATAAAGGTGATTAATATAAGGTTAATAAAGAGCATGTTAGATTTGACACCTAAAAGGAGTATGGTGCCATTATTCTAGACCATTGAAAATGCGCACCCATTAGATATGCACATATTCCAGAAACAATGCTAGTTCCCATTTCACCTGAGATATGTATTATTATTATCTATTCTGATTGGCCATCTTTTTAGTGGTTTTGGTCACTTGGATGTACTAATTTAATTTACTTGCATATTGGTTTGTTTGGTGATTATCTCTTGATTGTTAGGCTTTTTAAAACTTTACTAAATGATTTCTATATTTGATATCTCTCTCTCTCTCAATGGCTTAAAAGAAGAAAATAAAAAGGAATATAGAGCAACAAAATATTTGACATAATCAAGGGTAGGTATAGACAGATGCCTTACCCTGCAATGCTTTCATAACAGCTTATTTCTTTTGACAAGATTTTGTGATATAAATACAAGCAAATATGAGTCACGTAATGCCCTATACAAACTTGATAAATACTGATATCTGTGGGTTATATTCATGATACATGTAAGGTTACTTTCTTCATTTTGTCGATTCACATATTGATATATTGTCTCCAAAAGCTAGGGCGGCCTAGTGGAGGCAGTTATATCATTTGGAAGAGAAGAGTACCTCTTTTAGATCGGACTTGCATGAAGTATACATGACAAATCTCAAGATACTTGATGTTAGGAATTGTAGGAAGGTCGCTTGCATTCCAAATTCTGTTGGATACCTCTAGAAACTACAATACTTTGTATTTTGCAGGTTGTTGACAAAAATTACTAGCCAATTGGAAAGCTAAAATCATTGACTAGGCTTAACTTAGTATAGGAGTTACACATTTACTGGATTATTCAAGTGGAGTATCATATCATGTGGAATATCTTGACATGAGCTTCAACAACATAAAATTTTTATGGACTTCCATTCTATTAAGTAAAATACAAGAATTAGATTTATACGATTTTATGGACTTTTGATCCTATGTCAAACATATCATGTTAGCTTGAAGAAATGATTTCATGTAAGGTACTCTTTGTGATTATTTTTACTCAACCATATTTTTGGGATTACTTTAAAAGAAATACCATATGTATAGCTTTTCCCTAATTTCATCCCTGCATTTTATTTATTCAGTATATTTATTTTGACAATGGAAAAATGAATGAATACACGAAGAATTGTTCTTAAGTGATTTTGATTTGCTTAATCTCAGTAATAATCTTTTGTTTGAGTGGTTGCAGCACATGATGAGCAACACAAATAAACAAGGTTCTCCTTGGCAGGCATCAGACCTAATGTCTTTGTTGGGAAGATTGTCCTATAGCAAGAGATCTGCAATGATTCCTGAGGAAGTTGGCACCAACATAATTCCATATTGTACCTACACATGATGTCCTCACCTGTTTTTGCCTATATTACAGGTATCACTGCATCTGAACTTTTCTTTTCATCTCCATTAGTGACATCAAATCATTTAACATAATTTATTTGTCCCACAATTGAACCTCATGGAGCTTCACTTTGAAAAACTTATAGCTTCTCCCTTCTACCTGACCATGGATTCTTCAAAGAATGCGTTGGTCTTTAGTGGTTATTGATTTAAAAGATACCACACATATGCAAGATGTAGCTAAGTGCAAAATTAAACATCCCATATGAAAAGCAAGGCATCTTTGATTCTTATGGTAATCTTATCCAATATTCTCCATGATTAATAGTAAGTCCTGAAAATGGAGAGATTTTGAATGGACTAGTTGATATAATAATTTATTTATTTTTCTGACTAACGAGATGTTGATGATATGATATATAGGAATCATAAGAGATGGTTGGTTGGCTTGAATATTGTTTTCCTTATGTCACTCAAACATCACTTTTACTGGTTTTGAGAAATTGTTTTGGTCACTTAAAATATGGTAGTTCATTTCACTCTGAGTTCATCTACAAATGCATGAAGTAAACACTTTCATTATTGATTTTGAGAAATTAATTTACACTTATTTTGCTTAAGATGGCTTTAAATATATCAGTTCACATATCTTCCACACAATTATGAAGCATTAAATCTGAATATCTTTGCTTTAGAGCAAGTTGGAATAGGCATGGAGGATAGCAGGAGTATTAAACCTACTGATCGACTGCACTAAAAGTGTCTTAAAACTGAATATTTGTGTAATCCTCAAACTCTACTAATTGTTTCTTCATTGTGTATTTGTGCTAAACCACATGATGGCGTGCACCATCATAGGGCAACATTATTCCTTTTACACTTAATTCAGCCTTCTGTACCCATCTTCTCCTTTTTACCAATAGATTTTTTTTTATTTTTCTTTTCCTTTCTTTTGGTTAATAAATTAGTTCTATAAGACTTTTGGATGTGGCTAGTGATTGCCTGTAAGAAGTCTATGAGAGAGGAACATCTTCACTTTGCTATTATGGAATCCCATTTACTCTATGTTTTTTAAGTATTGTAGTGAGAGGATCATTATTTATTGATGGGTTAAGAACTATGCATGTCTTATAACTATCTTTTGTTTTATTTATTGGCAAATGAAGGATGGATTTTTAAGGGCTAGAACCTGCAAAGACTGTCATGTTATTAACAAAATGAGAATCTTTTCTTTAGGTCAATGAAAAGATGTACAATCATACTCAAGAAGTGAGACTTTGATGCAACAAAAGATGGAGAAGCGAAAAATCCTATATTGGCAACCTACATTGTTGGCCTTGAAATTAAAGCCATCGATCTTTAGTTCTATACTATTAGTATTGGAGCGGCGTACTTTACATGTTTTTTGGGTTTTTCAAATTCGTAATTAATAATGCAGTCAATTTCTTCAGAATATCATTTAATATTTTTAAATAATATTTTTTATTATCATTTAGTAGGATTTTTAATGGGATTTAATGTCTTTTAATAGGATATCGGTTTTAGTTTTTCCTTTTAAATGCTATTTAATAATATTTAATAGGTTTTAGTCTTTTTTCCATTATGGCAACTTTCTTGCCTATATATTTATAAGCCCTAGGGCACTTAAATGAAAGATTATTGAATATTAAATGAAATTTCTTTGAGCGTGTTTTTCTTTTTATCCCAAATATCAATTCCTTGTGAGGATTTCATATTTGATACCAGGTATTCGCATTATCAATAGGTATTTAAAGATGACAAACCGGTAATCATGCACGATTCAACAGTTTTGCAATAAACCTTTTCGTATTCCGCAGCATCAAATTAGTAATACCTAGTATCAAAAATCGAAATCCTAGACAAGAATTCGAGATTTGGAATAAAGAGCTAAACACACTCAAACAAATTTCATTCAATATTCAATAATCTGTTATTTATATGCTCTAGGGCTTATATATATATATATATATATGTTGTCATAAATGGAAAAGATATTAAAATTCATTAAATTGCGTTTAAAAGGAAAAACTAAAACTGACATCCTATTAAAAGACATTAAATCATATTAAAAATCCTACAAAATGATAATAAAAATTATTCTTTAAAAATATTAAATGATATTTTAAAGAAATTGACTATATTATTAATTACGAATTGAAAAACCCAAAAGACATGTAAAGTACATCGCTCCAACACCGACGATGTAGAACTAAAGGCCAGTTGATTTAATTTCAAGGCCGGCAGCGTAGGCTGCCAATGTAGGATTTTTTGCCTTTCCATCCTATGCTACATCAGAATTTTGCCAAGATAAGTTAATGGTATTCATGATTTTAGTAATGTGAGTTACAAATCTACACCTTGTGGCAAGCTTAATTTTAAATATGGAACCCTCTATATAAATGTAGGACAGTACTTGTGCATTTTGATGCAGAGTGAAAATCTCAAATAGATCAAAGGTTATTTGATTAGAAAATTGAAAATTACTAGAATACTTATTTATTATCATGCACTACCTTTGTTCTTTGGTAAATGATTGTAATCTTCAAACAAGAATAGTTATCAAGCCAAAATCAAGTTAAATTATGGCTAGGATATATTATTCTCAATTTTAATTTTTTGACATATGATCCCAGTGATTTCAAAATTTAGATGCTAGAAGTCTCATATGAGAATAATTTGAATCGAAGATTATATGAAAGGACTCTATATCCATTGAAGTGTTAGTAATTGTGCCCTAGGCCAATTACTGGATATTGCCATTTGATATTTATACATATATAAATAAACAGAGGCATTTCTTTTGTATTGTTTGTATATTTATTTTATAATAGAAATCTATTTGATAAACATGAGATGTCTATTTGTATGGTGATACAAATGAAACTCATGGGCACATATTAGATGACTGTGTGCTAAACTGACCCACTATGAGATCACTACATGGAATATTGTCATAAGTGATTTTCATAATAACTATGTCAATGTATCTTAGACCTAAAATCACCATAAGTTTCAACATGAAAAACGTTATGTTTCAACCCAATCAAACGTTGTCTTTAACCAGATAATTATAAAGGTTAAGTTTGGGCATAATATATATCGTGTAGAGAAAGTTGAGTGATTAAGATGGGATTTATTCCTCTCGTTATGGGAAAGATATCTCTGGGCCCCTCGATAAGTGAGACCGAGAAATGCATGACCATGCTCAAATGAATTGATAGTGTGATAAATTTCATTTGTATTATCAAATCACTTGAAAATCGAGAAATGGTAAGATTAAACAATATAACAATGACACTCTCCATGTCTTATGTTCAATCTAGATATCATGTGACAAAAAGGATAATGACATAAATTATAGATCAGACAAAAATTGGATTACTGATATTCACCTAATTTGGATAAACATAATGTCTTGCTAGAAACCAATGATGTCTTGTAGGTCTAAAAGGTGTTTAGGACCTACTGCCAACATTAGGTGTACGGTCACACACAAAAGAACGAATGAAATATATTATGGGTTTATATTTAAACCCATAGGAATTATTATATTTATTATTCTTAAATATTATTCTTAAATAGTTTAAGAATAATAAATGATTATGATAGATAATTAATATTTAATGAAATAATGTATTTTATTAAATATTAAATAAATATCTCATCATATATATCTTCTAGAGTTTCTTTTAGGGTTTCCTACATGTCTATATATATAGATCTATAGACAACCTTTTTAGGTTAGACTCTTTGACGTCACATTAGACGGCAGAGAAATTTTGCAAACCTAAAAGAGAGAAAAGAAGAAAAATAATTCCTACACGAATTGGATTCGTGTTTTTGAGTGGTAGCACACAATCGTTCGCGTGTGGATACCGTAGAGAGGATTGCGAGACTGTGGTTCCTGTAAATCAGATTGGCTGATCGTTTTGAAGCATCAATATAAGATATATTCAAGAAACCCCTTTTCCGTTCAAATCTAATCAAGAAACATGGATACTGGTATAGGGTTTTCGTTTTTCCGCTGCGTTTTAATAAAATTTTCGAAATTTTGTATCAATAAAACCCCACATGAAGTACATGGAAAATGATAGTCATGCTCACCATTGTTGCTTATTTGTTAGGTATTGACAATCACAAAGTTCCAATAAGGAAACTGTCAACTCCTCATCACTTGACTTAGGTTGCTATTGAACTAGTACTGACCTTAATCTGCTCCAGTAACTAATTTTATTCAATTTTATCTAATGATCAACTACCGATGTTTATTTCTTCATAGGGCTAGTCAGGTCATAGAGGTTGCAAAGTTACATGGCTGCTCACATCTTAGGAAAAGTATTCCCAGATGAAACTTATGTCATGTATAAGAAAATGGATTGCATTAATTTTGTCTGTAATGATCACTACCGTTGACATTAAGTATTATAAAACAGGAAAGTTGACAATGGACTGGAGCGAATAATAAGTAATTTCCCTCAAAAAGTAATTGGACTGTCACAGATAGTTGGCTGAAAATCATTTTGTCCTAGGACAAAGGCATCTTCATTGGCTTTTGATCACTTAAAACTTCCTAGTTCATCTAACTTGTTGGTCATCTATAAATCTAAGTTGACCCAGCATAGAATTAAGTTTTGAGTAATTTTGTGTCATATAGATTTTTACTCTTGATGCAGAAATTCAGATTGGCCTTTGAAGCATTTGCTTTTGCTTCGGTTGGGATGGATGATTTCAGACCACATTTTGTAAGCACTAATTTTAATTTCTCTATTTGAGATATCTTTTCTGCCTGTTATCACTGATAAATAATATTTGTTTACAGGGGAAAAACTAAGAAGGAATTCAGAGTTGAGGTTGAGGCTATTGGCTATGTGAGGCATAAGAAATTGGTCTGGCTTTTAGGATACTGCATTGAAGGAACCCACAAGTAATGCATCTTTCAGGACAATCCTTTTGTATGTTAAGTACTATACTATACGCATCCTGCATTTTCTGTTCTAAAAAGGATTTTTCTTTTTCTTTTCCTTTTTCATTTATTATTATTAGTATTATGTTTAGGATAAAGTCTAGTGCTCTGGTACCTTAAACAATAACAATAAATTTTCCGATCAAGCTAAGTGAGTTGGCTTGTTTAGCTGGGAGAAGTTCTTGCTATGACTGCAAAATATTTGTATAAACCAAGATCATGATATGAAATCTCCATGAAAGTGAAACGACAAAATATGTTTTACCTGAGTTCTTATAATTCTTGTTTCGGTTATAGATTATTGGTATACGAATATGTCAATATGAAAATAATTAATTTTTTTTTTTATGTTAATAGTCTTTTTCTTTTAAATTTTATCGAGCCTAGCCAGACCCACCGGCTCTAAGCCACGGGCTGGGGCGTTGAACTGGCCTGCCAGGCGGGGTATGCCTGAATCGAGAGTGCACTTCTATCGCCTAAAATTGAGCTGCATGCTCGAGTTCTCTGATGAATTTTCTATCAAACAAACTCTGAACACTGCTAAAACCGACCAACCATATGGTATGTTTGTACGAAATTAATAAATACAGCATTTAAATGCTCATCTGTAAAAAGATTAAGAAAATACGAAGAGACGAAAATTGCAGCTTAATCCAGAATATATGAATTGAACAAATAGTATGGAAATATAATTTTTGGCCAAAAATAAAGTAGTTAATAGATAAACATAGATACAAAAGTAATGCATTGGCCACATAAACATAGCTCTTTCTTTGGTGGACATATAATGTATTGGCAAGAAAAAAGCAAGAAAGAAAAATGATAAACATAGATACAAAAGTAATCCAAGATAAAAACGCTGCAACACTAGTTATTTTTTATTTGATCCTCATAAGTACAAATATGATTATATAGTCATTTTTTACCCCTATGCGGACTCATTTAAATTCCATTTAATAGTTATTTTAACATCACTCTCTTCATATTTGCTAATACTCATTTGAAGTAGTACCAGTCTACATTGCAGCTTTGTTATAGGTGTTAAAAAAACCAATAGTCAGCCAGCTTGCCAATCAACTAAGGTCTTAATATATATATATATATATATATATATATATCTCCATTCCATTTGCCTCGGCATTATGATACAAATAACAGAAATAGGAAATAGCCAAGCTGGATGAGGGATTATGTCCCTTAAACAATTACAAATAGTTTAGCAAAATAACAAACATATTATCTACATGTAATAGATAGATTTGGAACAGTTACAAATGGCTAGTAAATACCTAGATAAATTCAAAAATACAAATTGTAGCTGTTAGAATAGCTAAGCATGCACTCAGATCCATAGATCTGGTTATAATACATGATGAAAGGAAGGTATAAATACGAACAAGGCAGAAAAGGATGATTTACCCTGCTTTTCGAGAAACACATGAGTCAAGGAGTTGGAGACTTGCTAATAATAGTCTCAACTTGTTATACACACAAATTCCTACAAACATTCAAACATTCATGAGTTAGGGTTTTCAGCAAGCTACGTTTCAAAGATTAACAAGAGAGAAAGAGAGAGAGTTCTAAAGAGATTACGTATCTGAGTGAGAAACAAGAGGCGCTAAGGTTTGGCTTTTCCAGGTTATAAGAAATTATATTCCGGTTAGTGGATTAAATTCAACCTGTGAGTGTATCCATTTGGATCGAGTCGTGCTTTTTATTAACCGAGCCCACATCATGTAACATTTGGTGCTCTCTTCATGGCTACTAGATCTCAAGAAGAGCTTGCTAAGTTGCAAGCATTGGTTTTTTCCATAGCCAAATCAGTACAGGTGATGCAAGAAAAATTTCAGGAACATATAGTTACTAATTCTAAGATGACTGAAAACATGCAAACTCTATCCACTTCTTTACAATCTTTACATAATAAAGTGGATTTAGTTGATAAGAATCAAACTAAGGAGTCATCACATGTCAATAATGTGGACATCATCAAGAAAAGTTCATCATCTTCTGATTCACATGTCATTGATAATCTGTTGAAAGGTTTGAAACTTGAAATTCCTAAATTTGATGGTGACGATCCTTTGGAATGGATTTTTAAAACCTAAAATTTTTCAATTTATAATGTTCTTGAAGAAAAACGTTTGATTATTGCATCCTTTGCACTTGAAGGGAAAGCCTTAAAGTGGTTTTAATGGATGGAACAAAACCATCAAATTTCTACATGGCCCTAGTTTCTTAAATATTTGGAAACTAGATTTGGACCCTCTTAATATGATGATGTTCAAGGGACTTTAGCCAAATTGACTCAAAAAGGATCTATTGATGAGTATCAATCCAAATTTGAGGCCATTTCTACAAGAACAATGGGTTTATCAGATGGTTTTCTTTTAAGTTGTTTTGTTTCTGGACTTAAAACCACATCTTAGAAGAGAAGTTCAAATTACTCGACCATCTTTTATTACTCATGCCATTTAGCTAACCAAAATGCATGAATCAAAATTTGTTGATAGTAGTTTTTATCCAAAACAATTTTCATCCCAAAAATATGTAAATTCACGAGCAAATACTTTGCGATTTGCGAAATCTACTGTTTAAAATTCGAATTCTAATAAGACTTCTGTCTCATCTTCATCTAAACCCACTTGACATATTAAAAGATGACTCCAGTTGAAATGAATTTTCGAAGGGAGCAAGGATTATGTTACAATTGTGATGAGAAATATCACAGAAATCACAAGTGCAAGGCTAAATTTCTTTTGTTAGTGACAGAAGATGCAGGGGATGGCTTAGGGCATACAACAAACTTCAACAATGATTTTGCAGAAGAAGATTAACCTGATGTGGTTGAGGATGACTATGCTATCAGTTATCATGCCCTACCAGGTACCCCTATCCCTCGAACTCTTTGATTTCAAGGGATTACTCGTAATCAGACAGTGGTTATATTAGTTGATTCTGGGAGTACACACAATTTTGTGCAAAGTAGAATGGTCAAACATCCCATTTTAACTGTGTCCTCATCACCTTAATTTAATGTTCTTATTGGTGATGGTACTAAGATGATCAGTCAAGGAAAGTGTGAGCATGTGGATTTTCAAATTCAAGGCTTATGTTTTTTTGATGACTTTTATATTTTACTAATATAGGGTGTGGATGTTATTTTAGGAATTCAGTGGTTACAATCTTTAGGACCAATTACAATTGACTATAGTCAATTAACAATGCAATTTATGCATCAAGGATTATTGGTGACTTTACAGGGAAAGAAGGAAATGTTATCTCAAATTACTGACCATCAATTGCATAGATCGCTTAAACGTGTTTGAAGCACCTTCATCATTGCCTCCATTTAGGGACATTCAATGTC
This sequence comes from Combretum micranthum, assembly GCA_024138025.1. Lineage (NCBI taxonomy): Eukaryota > Viridiplantae > Streptophyta > Magnoliopsida > Myrtales > Combretaceae > Combretum > Combretum micranthum. The sequence goes on from JAMXBD010000001.1 coordinate 1,387,396, forward strand.
AGATTCATTTACAAGGAGAGAAGGGTCCAGTGAATGTCAAAGCTTATCGATATCCTCACTTTCAGAAAACAGAAATTGAGAAACAAGTGACATAAATGTTGCAGCAGGGTATTATTCAGCACATCACTAGCCCTTATTCTTCTCCAGTACTTCTGATGAAGAAAAAAGACGGAACATGGCGATTTTGCATTGACTACCGTACGTTAAATCATGTCACCATTAAGGATTAGTATCTAATTGCAACTATTGACAAGCTTTTGGACGAATTATATGGTGCTTCTGTGTTTTTCAAATTGGATTTATGAGCGGGATATCATCAAATTCGCATGCATCCACGTGATATAAAAAAGACAGCTTTTTGAACACATGAAGGACATTATGAATTCCTTGTCATGCCGTTTGGACTTAGCAATGCTCCAGCAACATATCAGAGCATTATGAACAAAATTTTCAGGTCATTTCTTTGTAAATTTGTCATGGTGTTTTTTAATGATATTCTTGTGTGTAGTAGAACTATGTCTGATCACATTGACTATTTAGGTCAGGTACTTCAAGTCTTATTAGAGAATGCTTTTTATCTTAAGCATTCAAAATGCCATTTTGGAGAAACTTCTATTGAACACTTATGACATATTGTTTCAAATCATGTAGTTCAACCAGAATCAAAGAAGGTTGAAGCAGTTACAAAGCGGCCTGTGCCTACTTCAGTAAAACAGCTTCGAGCTTTCTTAGGATTATTTGGCTATTATTGCTGTTTTATTCAAAGTTATGTAGCTATTGCGAGTCCCTTAACAAATGTGCTACCAAAAGATGCCTTTCAGTGGAATTCAGATGCAATGGAACCTTTTGAAAAACTTAAATAGGCTTTGGTTTCAGCACCTATTCTGGCCCTACCCAATTTTAAGGAAACTTTTACTATTGAATCTGATGCTCCTAGTTTGGGCATAGGGGCTGTTTTGTTACAAAAAGATTATCCTATTGCTTTTGTCAGTAAAAAGATGCTAGCCTGCTTGAGAAAAGCTTCAGCTTATGTGAGAGAATTATTTGTCATTGTGGAAGCTGTGAGGAAATGGAGACAATATGTTTTAGGATCTCATTTTATCATTAATATTGACCATCGTAGTCTTAAAGAGATTTTCACACAAGTTATTCAAACACCAGAACAAAAAAAATATTTGTCAAAGCTGATGGGCTATGATTATACTATCTTATATAAAGCTAGTATGGACAATAAAGTTGCTGATGCTTTATCTAGATAGTACTTCGAGGAGGGTACATACTTAGCATGGTCAGGACCTAGATTTTCCCTCATTCACGCTTTGAAGACAGAATATAGTACTTTAGAGGGTTTTTATGTAATCATATCTGCCATGAAAGAAGCTAAACCACTCAAATACAACCTGACATGGAGGAATGAATTGTCATATTTGGATACACGTTTTTTTTGGTGCCTCAATCATCACTCATTCCTCACTTATTATCAGAATTTAATGTTTCACCTTCTTCGGGGCATTTTGGATGTTTGAAGAAATTTCGAAGAATATCTTCAAAATTCTCTTGGGAGGGAATGTGTGCCATGGTGGAAACTTTTGTAAAGACTTGTCCTATTTGTCAACAAGTCAAATACTCCACACGACATCCATCAGGACTATTAAGTCCCTTACCTATTCCAAAACACATTTGGGAAGATGTGAGTGTGGACTTTGTTACTTCACTTCCCAAATCCTAAGGCTTAACATTAATATTGGTAGTTGTGGATAGACTCTCTAAATATTATCATTTAGGAGCACTCGATACTCACTATAGAGCTACCAAAGTGGCTTCCTTATTTTTACACATGGTTGTAAAATTACATGGTTTTCCTTGTTCGATTGTGTTTGACAGAGATGCTATTTTTATGAGCCACTTTTGGAAAGAACTCTTTTCATTAAGTGGAACCAAGTTACTGACCAGTAGTGCCTATCACCCTCAGAGTGATAGTCAAACTGAAGTTATGAATAAAACTTTAAAACAATATTTGAGATGTTATACAATAGACTGTCCAAATAAATTGGTCTCTTATTTGCCTTAGGCTGAATATGCATACAATACATCCTACCATGAAGGTGCGGGGATAACACCATTTCAAGTAGTTTATGGCAGACCCCCTCCCACTATTGCATCTTATATGAGAGGTACTTCTAAACTAGATGCAATGGATCAAGAGTTACTCACACGATACCAGCTTTTGACTACTCTTAAAGCTAATTTACTTAAAGCTCAAGAGCGGATGAAGTATTATGCAGATCAATAAAGGATAGATTTGGAATTCTAACCAGGGGACTTCATTTATGGGAAATTACAACCCTACAGACAGCTTTCTCTATCACTACAAAAGACCCACAAATTGTCAAAGCGGTTCTATGGACCTTTTGAAGTTCTTAAGCAGATAGGGTCCTGTGCATATCAGCTCATATTACTTCTTTATTCTAACATACACGATGTTTTTCATGTATCTTTGCTTAAAAAAGCCAGAGGAGCTACAGAATCTTCCTTAGAGCTACCAATAGAGGCTATTAACAACCAACCATTAATTCAACCGTTGGTTATTCTAAACGATCAGACTATTATTAGGAATCAATAGCTTATAAAAATTGTTTTGATCCAATGGCGTGGTTTACCACCAGAGGACACTTTGCGGGAAGATTGGGACATTTTGTCACAGATCTACTCATATTACAACCTTGAGGACAAGGTTCCATCTTAATAAAGGGAGACATCTGTTACAAATAACAGAAATAGGAAACAAGCAGGTTGGATGAGGGATTATGTCCCTTAAACAATTACGAATAGTTTAGCAGAATAACAAACAGATTATGTACATGTAATAGCTAGATTTGGAACAGTTACAAACATGTAGTAAACAGCTAGATAAATTCAAAAATACAATTTGTAGCCGTTAGAACAGCTAAGCATGCACTGAGATCCATAGATCTAGCTGTAATACATGATGAAATGAAGCTATAAATACGAACAAGGAAGACAACGGTGATTTACCATGCTTTTCTAGAAATACATGAGTCAAGGAGCTGGAGACTTGCTAAAAATAGTCTCAACTTGTTATGCACACAAATTCTTGCAAACATTCAAACATTCATTAGTTAAGTTTTTCAGTAAGATACGTTTTAAAGATTAACAAGAGAGAAAGAGAGAGAGTTCTAGAGAGATTACATATCTGAGTGAGAAACAAGAGACGGTAGGTTTTGGCTTTTCCGGGTCATAAGAAATTATATTCCGGTTAGTGGATTAAATCCGACCCGCATGTGTATCCATTTGGATTGAGTCCCACTTTTTATTAACTGAGTCCACGTCATGTAACCTATTAGTACCAAAATTGTACTTACCATTGTGGTCATATCTTATTTACACACACACATACACACACATATTAGGCATATTTGCTTGGCTGATAATCTATGCAAGCTCTATATAACCAAGCCATTAAGGAATGAATCCATTATGATAAATGATATATTAGAACATGTGATTACAAATCATTGCATTCTTCCAAACACAAAGGAAAATTGAAATAATTATAAAAAGAAAACAAGAGATAAAATTTATATTTCAAAAGGACTAAGAGCAAGTGCAATTTGCAAAAGTTACTTTGCTGATGAGCGGTAACTTAGCTGTAACTTTCCATCATGTCACCCTAACTAAATATTCAATCTTAAAAGGCTATATTCAGGAAAAGAAAGAGCCTTATCTAAAAATCAAAGTTAATGTCAATAATTACCATTAAAGAAGATAGTGAATCTAAGGCTAGTCAATGGAAATTTTACCAGCTTTTAGCCAGTATTCTATAGGACTCTGCTTTTATACATTAACTTTTACAAATGGTCTCTTCAAATCTTGGTTATGAGTCATGTTTTTAGTTTTCCTATATTACCCATATTAAATCTTTGGGCTTCTTTGTAATTGTCAAGATTATCAAAGTCCATCACTACAAAATAATCAAGTGCAAACCACATTATATGTTACAGGGATAAGGAAGAAATCATTAGATTGCTATATCCATAAATCTGATATGATTAACTAATGCAACTTTACTTGAAAAACTATTAAAAAGGTTATAGTCTCTATATAAGAGACGCTAAAGTACACACAACAAATAAGAGACTCATTGCTGTTAGGATGATAGAAATCTTACTGTAATGGAAAGTTGTCATAACCGTAGATTTGACTAGTTGATGATTTATATGGTCCATGATCATTAAAATGCCCTCTAATAGATTCTGCAAGTTTTGACATTAGTTGTTGCATTTTGCTTTTCTTTTCTATTTTCTATTTTCTATTTTTTTTCCTCTAGTGTTTAACATACCCTTATATTTGAGCCAAGTATGTTTAACCCATCTTTCATGTTACTTTTGGTTTGCTAGAGCCAAATAAGATTAGAAAAAATGCAATAATTTTTCTTGTGTTATATTGTTTTATAGTTAAAGGTATTTTTGAAGAAAAAAGTTACATTCTATGAAGGTTAACAATTGTTACAGGGGAGGAAAATAAATAGAATTTTCTTATCAATTTCATATTACATAAAATAGATTATATTCTTTGTGATAATTTTTTTTGCAAACTAAATAAGGAAATAACTATTTGTAGCAACAAAGGTGGAATGACAATTGCATTCTAATCAATCAAATCCAACCAATCTCATTATAAAATGACCCTATGCAGATCTACATCAACTCTTCACCCTTTGACTAAGTTAGACCACTTGATTAAGCACTTCTTGTATAAACACCATAAGTCAGCATTTACCATATCAAGATCAACATTAAGATCATGTGATGTGTGTCTGTTATGAAATTTAATGTTGATGCCAGTGATAAAAGATTTAGGAGAGTTAAATCATCAAAAGGATTAAGGCAAGGAAATCCTTTATCCCCTTATCTCTTTATTTTAGTTATAGATGTACTTTCAACGGGAATAGAAAGAGTATCTATCTAAGTGATATAAAAGGTCTTTGAATTAATAATTTTCATGATAATGCTCACACTTGTTCTTTACAAATGATTCCTTGTTTTTTTCTAAAAGCTAATGTTTTGGAAGCAAGTAGATATATTGCAAGTGTACTGTAGGAATCAAGGCAGGAGATGACCTTAAGTAAATCCTCTATCTTCTTTACCAATATACTAGTAAGGATATTGAGTTGAATCTGGCAAGTTTGTTTGGTATGGGTGCTACAAATGATCCTGCTTTCTATTCCTTGTCTTGTTTTTGCATTCCCTTGAAGTCGTGTAACCAGATAAATTCAATTTTAGCTTGATTTGGGTGAGGTCAGTGTAAAGAGGAGAGCAAGATACATTGGGGTTAATTGGGAGCACCTCATAAAATCTAAGTAGGAAAGAGGAATGTGGGTTCAAGGATCTCCATGATTTTAATATAGGCCTTCTTACAAAATTGGTTTTGAGACTCCAATATGAACTTAATGTTCTTTGTGCTGGGATCCTTAAAGGGGTTTATTTTTCGAATTCATAATTTAAGTAGGTTGTGAAGGGTATGCTTGAAGAGAAAAGATATATTTTTAATGGGGGTCTTTGGCAAGTTTGATCTAGTACTTTAATTGATGTATGCTACGATAACTAGGTTCCTTTTTTAGGTTATAGAATCAAATTTAAACACAGAGATTTCGAAGAGAGGATGATTTTGTTATAACTTTGGATGTTAATATTGGTATCTAAAATATTAGGAAACTAAAGCGATGTTTAAGAATAGATGAGGTTGAAAAGATCAATATAAGACCTCTTCCTTCATTGTAGAATGAAAATATGATTATTTGGCCCTTCTTTAAGCAAGGCTCTGTACCATTAAATATGCCTATCAATTAATTAAGAAATCATTTTTATTTAGAAAAAAAAAAAAATATATATATATATATATATATACATATCATATATCCAGGCCATCTTCCTTTTGGTCTATTTTAAAGAATCAGTGGAAGGAAATTTGAAAATTGAAAGTCTTACTAAAAGTCTAACATTTTCTTTAGCGTGCCATGTCTGACTTTCTACCAACCACAGCTAATTTGTTTTAGAGGAGTTAGAAGAGCTTCTATGTCTAGTAAATGCCATTTTTGTGGTAAATCAGAAACAATTGAGCATGTTTTGTTAACTTGTGAATGGGTGGAAGCCATGTGCTTTAGGAGTGTGGGCTTGAGGGTTAATAAGAGGAGTACACGTGGTTTCGGCATTACTGTTTGGATTATATGGAAGGAGCCAGAAGTATTGTAGAAGGATATTTAAGCATGAACATTGAAGCATCATGGCGTTAATAGAGTGTATTAGAGTTGCTTTGGAAGAAATTACGATAAAAAGTACATGTAATTTACTTTTATCCTAATCAACGGGTTGAACAAGAGACATATTGGCATTATCATTCTAGTAAAAATCTCGAGATTAATGTGGATGCTTTCTAGACAAGCAAAGAAGGATCCAACGGGCATGAGTGGGGTGGTACAAAATAGTGCTAGTCAAAGAGTGCATGAGTTCATTGAAGTGGTGCCTACTTTTTCAGTTGAAGCTGCAAAGGCTTTTGTATCAGATTGTAAGATAGTGGTTAATGTAGTGAATGGGTTACTCAACTCTTTACACCCGCTTTCCAATTTTATTGTTTCTTTATTAGTAGAAATAACAGATTAGGTAGCTTCAAACACTAGGAGGGATGTCTCCTATAAATAGGTGGTTGAACCCCTCTAGAATTCAAAAGCTTATCTGTGTCGATGAGATATGATCATATTTTCGGGTTAAAAAAAGCGAAAAAGGTTAAACATACACACACACAAGGTAAAAGGAAAAAAAAAAATTCATGTTGAAAATACTCTTTTAACATACTAGTTGTTCTATTATTGATTTAAATAGCTAATATGCAAACAGTCATTAAGCGACTTCTCTTTAAATAATAATATAAATACAAACTTTCAATTGGTTACCACGTTTAATAAGTTAAGGGAAATTGACTTTCTAAGCATAATTTTTGCAGTATTATTAAAATGGTCTCTATAATCCTCATATATATACATATTAAAAATAATAATAAATTTTTTTTTTCCAGTGGAAAAAATAATGACACTAGTTAAAGACATAAGAAATAAATTTAATTACTTTTACTTAATAGCAACTAATAATTAGAGTACTACCTAAATTATCCTAAACTACTACAAAAGTTTCATGATGATATAGAAATTCCTTAGATACTCATACTACTTAAGACTATCATAAAAAAAACTTAATAACACATTCGAGAACATGATAGAGCTTAGTATTCTATACACTTTAATTTTTTAAATAGTATTACAAATAATGTGGACATGTTAAAAAAAGTGATAATACGTAAATACAACAAATTTACATGTCAGTTTTCCAAAGTTAGTACACATGAAAGTCCACTGTGGAGGTAACACGGGTTTACACTTGAATATGAACTTGGCTTGCTCAAATATACAGATAATCAACATACACTAATATTTCAAAAATTTAGAATAATTTGAATTGCTTCCATTATATACATGAATCAATTTGGTTACTCCAAAGTTACTACAAGTCGGAAAGGCAAAACTAAAAAGCACATAACAAAATCATACTAGATATTAAAAACATTGCATGAATTAGATTGGTCAGTCCAACTACTTTGTGTAGTCAAATGGTACCCAATCTCGTGCAAAGCTTGTAATTGCTTGCTTTTGCACTTCTACCGATTCATATCTTCGCCTCCGATGCATATCTTCCTTAGGCAATTGTAGCATGCCCCTAATAACATTGATGCCAAGGTTTCTGTCGAATTGCTTCTCATCATCAATCACATGAACAGATCCTTTATTTAGACCAAAATCCACATGGAAATAGGGAAAATCCTTAGGAATGGAAGCTCTTAATCCCTTTACACTGATGTCAATAAGCTTTTTGGCATTATGTTGGCTCCATTCTTCTTCATTCTCATCAATTGCCTGCAAAAGGAATTGCTTTAAGAATAAAACATCACTAAAAGATGAGGAAAATATGGAAAAGTGATAATCCCACATGCTGTGTGTGTATTTTATTTATACATAGATATCGAGTTCACGTAGTAGCTGCTTAACACCACCATAGCCATAGCATATTGTAATCGAGGGCTTAGAAAATGCCTAGTAGAAAGAGATAGCATAAACTAATAAAGCACCTAAATACTTCTTTTAGCTTTTTAATATGGAAAGCACCCAAATACATTAGCCAACTAAATGCATAACCTAATCTTCCACTATTTCCAAGCAAGTGATTCCCAACAGTCAATTGCACAATCTTTCCTTTGAATAGAATACCATTAGACATTTGCTTAAGTACCCGATTAAGCAAAAAGCATAACAATGTAATTGGAACAATAACATTACCTTCTTCAAATACAAAGGAGCCTCTTTTGCAATTTCTCTAGGTATAGGAATACATTCAACCAAACAATGACAGTTTCTAGAAAGATAAGATCCTTCTTCTGCTTTGCAAACATCATAATAAGGAATTTCTTGAAGTTTCACATTTCATCCCACATGTGATTGTCAATGGATCTTGTTGCCGACTCATGCTACAGATGATGAAAACATATGAAGCGAATTTAAGCTAATTATCATGAAAAACAAATATCATACTATAACTTGAAAATTTTATAGAATATCACAAAGCCAGAGAAACAGAAAACATATCACGAGATCAGGGATCAACTTGCGTCAAGGAGTAGCAAGGTGTGATAGAATAATATTAATTAATTAATTAACCCAAGAACCGAATCCTGTCTAGAAATTATTTGATAACAAGAAAAGATGCGGAAACGTACCAGAATTCATAATTAATTGAAGAATTAGGAAGATGATCTTCTAATTGATTGTATCTCCTTAGGTTTTTCTTTTGACAGATGGGAATTTAGAAAGAAAGAATTGATACATCAATTAGGGACCACACCCTATTTATAATAAATCTTTATGTGTGAAATTACCAATGTGCCCATCATTAATTGATAATTTACACTTCAGGAATTCTACATATATTAACACCACACTTTATATTTTAGATGATATGGACCATTACATAAAATTATATCACTTTATTAGGTCCTTAAACTTTATAATAGTAATATGTATATAATTATTAGCCACAATACATGTACGTCTACATGTCCATATGTATTTATAAATATGTATGCACATAGTGTACAATCCAAATTCTAACAAATCTCCCACTTGGATTGCACAACCATGTGCTCATATTATAGAAACCTTTGATCATATACAAATCACCATTACTAAATGTGCACAAAAAATAAAGATAAATCATCTGAAACAATCTCGTCCATTAGACTTATTAACGTAAGGACTAAAGAAGCAGTCGTTGTCATTTCGCAACTAAACCCACAATAATCTCATACATCAACTTGACTAAATGACATAGATTAAGTATGGATGTGTAGCATGGAAATTACATGTAATGTGATATATACACATGCCTATTTCCAACTGGTCCAACCTTAACCAAATGAGATCAGAATTCAGAGTAAATCAAATTGATACTTTATTATGAAACCAAATAATATCATGATATCAAATACATAACATATGACACAAAACTCCCACTAAATTAAACTGTATCAAATGTAACGACACCCATGTGAGCAACATGCTCATGAAAGGCCGAAGGTGTCAATGCCTTAGTGAATGGATCCGCTAGCATGGAGTTTGTTCCTATTAGCTCAATGCTAATAAAACCACTCTGAACTCTTTCTTTCACAACAAGGAACTTAATATCTATATGTTTAGATCTAGAAGAGCTCCTGTTGTTATTTGAATACAAGACTGTTGCTCGATTGTCACAATACAGCTTGAGTGGCCTTTCAATGCCATCGACTACTCGCAGTTTTGTAATGAAGTTACGCAGCCATATAGCATGATTGGATGCCTCATAACAAGCAATAAATTCAGCTTCCATAGTGGACGATGCAACAAGTGTCTTCTTAGCACTCTTCCAAGAAATTGCACCTCCAGCTAATAGAAATACATGTTGATTTTCGACTATCTTGACATCCAACAAAGTCGGAATTAGAAAACGCTATGATCTCAAGTTTATCCGACCTTCTATATGTGAGCATATAATCCTTAGTATTTTGTAAATATCTAAAGACTCTTTTGGCTGCAATCCAATGTTCTCTTCCCGGATTACTTTGATATCTGCCAAGCATTCCAACAATGTATGCAAGATCAGGTCGTGTACAGACCTGTGCATACATCAAACTCCCTACTGCTGAAGCGTAAGGAATATTCTGCATAAACTTGGATTCCAAATCATTTCTTGGACACTGTTTCAAACTGAACTTATCTCCTTTAGACACAGGGGTGTCATGAGGTTTACAATTTTGCATGCCAAAGCGTTGTAATACCTTTTCAATATAACCCTTCTGTGATAATCCTAAAACTCCCCGTGAACGATCACGATGGATTTGGATCCCTAATACGAAGGATGCTTCACCAAGATCTTTCATTTCAAATTTATTTGATAAAAATTTCTTGGTTTCCCGAAGCAATTCTACATCGCTACTAGCAAGCAAAATATCATCCACATATAAGACCAAAAATATGAATCTACTCCCACTGAATTTATGGTATACACAATCTTCAACAGTGTTCACTTCAAAACCAAATGAGAGAACAACTTGATGAAATTTCAAATACCATTGACGAGAAGCTTGCTTGAGCCCATAAATGGATTTCTTAAGTTTACAAACCAATTTGCTAGTTTCCTCGGAAGCCAACCCTTCTGGTTGTTTCATATAAATAGTTTCCTCAATGTCTCCATTGAGAAAAGCAGTTTTGACATCCATCTGATGTAGCTCAAGATCAAAATGCGCCACAAGAGCCATAATAGTCCTAAAAGAGTCTTTCGATGAAACCGGAGAGAAAGTCTCTTTATAGTCAATGCCTTCCTTTTGAGTGAATCCTTTAGCGACAAGACGAGCCTTATATCTTTCTATATTGCCTTGTGAATCCCTTTTGGTCTTAAATACCCATTTACAACCAATTGGTTTCACACCTTCTGGCAATAAAACAAGATCCCAAACGTCATTGTCTTTCATGGATTGCATTTCTTCACTCATGGCATTTATCCACTTATGAGAATTAGAACTTTCAATTGCTTCATGAAAAGTGATTGGATCATCTCCCATTAAGTCAACATGTTCTTCATTCTCTATGAGATATACATAATCATCTGAAAATGTACTTCTCTTTACTCTAGTAGATCTTCTTAAAGGCTCTAACTCATTTTGAATTTGAGGTTGTTGAGTTTGATCTTGATGCTCCTCATAAATAATCTGTTGAGGAACTACTGGATGATCTACAGGTAATGCCTGTTGATCTTGATGAGTAGGAAGTTCAACATCATTATCTTGTAATGGATCTTGATGTTGTTGTTGAATAACGTTAGGTATGACAACCTGATCATTATCAACAGTACCTGTATAGAGAGGAAAATTTATTGAATCCTCTTCAAAAACAAAGTTATTATCCTTATCTTCCCCTCCAAACTCAACATCCTCAAAGAATCGGGCAATTCCCGTCTCAAAAAATGTTCTTGTTTTGGGATTGTAGAATTTATACCCTCGTGATCTTTCTGCATATCCCACAAAATAACTACTAATAGTTCTTGCATCCAGTTTCTTTTCATTTGGCCTATAAGGCCTTGCCTCAGCTGGACATCCCCAAACTCGTAAGTGCTTTAAGACTGGTTTCTTACCAGTCCATAACTCATAAGGGGTTTTATTTATAGCTTTTGTAGGAACTCTATTAAGGATATAGACTGCGGTCTTTAATGCATCACCCCATAGAGAGTGAGGTAAAGTTGTACGAGAAATCATACTTCTTACCATATCCTTAAGGGTTCTATTACGTCTCTCTGCTACACCATTCATGTTTGGAGAACCTGGCATAGTGTATTGAGGGACAATCCCACACTCTTCTAAGAAACGAGCAAAAGGACCTGGACGTTGCTCACCTGATCCATCATATCTACCGTAGTATTCACCACCACGATCAGATCTAATGGACTTAATAGTCTTACCAAGTTGATTTTCAACTTCGGCCTTGAATGACTTGAAAACGTCCAATGCTTGTGACTTCTCATGAATTAAATATAGGTAGCCATATCGAGAATAATCGTCAATGAACGTGATAAAGTATTGTTGACCATTCCATGAAGCTGTAGGAAATGGCCCACAAATATCCGTATGTATCAGTTCTAAGACATCTTTAACTCTCTCGGCTCCTACTTTTCTCTTGTTTGTAATTTTACCCTTAATGCACTCAACACAAGTATCATAATCCAAATGATCAAACTTTTCAATAATCCCTTCCGACACAAGCCTATCAATTCTCTGTTTAGAGATATGACCCAAACGTTTGTGCCATAAAGAGAAAGAATTTTCATTTGAAAATTTGCGTTTAGTGCCTTTGGTTTCAACATTGTGGGACTCACCATAGGAAGATATTGTATCAAGTAAATAAAGATTGTCATAATCAGATAAAGTACTAGTTCCAATAAGCATAGAATTAAAATAAACATTACATTTTCTATGTCCAAATGAACAAATAAATCCTTCTTTGTCCAATACAGAAACTGAAACTAAATTCCGTCTAAAAGACGGTATAATAAATGTGTTGTTTAATTCTAAATAAAAACCAGTAGATAACAACAACTTAAAAGTCCTATGCCTTGAACTTCCACCGGATTTCCAGCCCCCATGTATATGAATTTCTCATCATTATTGGGTTTTCGGCAGTTCAGGCAACCCTGCATAGATATACTTATGTGAGTTGTTGCACCAGAATCCAACCACCAAGTATACCTTGGAACTGAAACCATATTAACTTCAGTACAAACAAGAGCGAAAGACATACCTTTCTTCACACGCCAAGTGTGATACTTAGTGCAGTCTTTCTTCATATGAGAAGTGTCCTTACAAAAGAAGCATTTCTTTTCTGTACGTCCCTTGGACATGTCCTTATGCTTCTTTTGTGCTTGTGACACCACAATCTCCTTACCTTTCCTCTTTTTACCATGGCCTGAAGAGGTTGATGCCAAATGAGCACTCTCAATCTTATGTTGTTTCATCCTATCTTCCTCTTCCACTAAGTGAGAGATGAGTTCATTAAATGTCCATTTGTCCTTTTGACAATTATAGCTCACCTCAAACTGTCCAAATTGTGGAGGAAGTGAAATCAACACTAAATGAACGAGCAAATCTTCCGAAAGCTCTATCTTTAGTGATTTCAATTTTCCAGCAAGATGAGACATTTCTAAGATGTACTCCCTTATGTTCCCATTACTCTTATACCTCATAGAGACAAGTTTTCTTAAAGATGCACTTGTCTCTGCCTTATCACTTTTGGCAAAGCGCTCTTCAAGGGTATTAAGGAAGCTTTTGGCATTAGTTTCCTCAGACATAGTGTCCAGAAATGTCTCTGGGATAGCATTTTTCATTATCATAAGACTCATGCGATTAGAGCGGTCCCACCTCTCAAAACTCTTCCTATCCTCGAAGAGCTTTGATCTGTAAGAGGTGCAGGAGGTTGCTCTCTCAATGCAAGGTCTAAATCCATGCATCCCAAGACCATAGTCACCTTATTTTTCCAAGTTTTAAAATTACTACCATTAAGCATCGGAATACTATTGATTGTGGTAGTAACAGAAGTAGCATTAACAGTATCAGCTGTACAAAGAACAATATATATAAAACAAATAATTAGCTCACACATACATCCATAACCAAAATAGTGATTAATTATGCCAAAAAAAAAAAATAATAACCCATCTCAAGATAACCAATGTGACATCAAATCTAATCTTTGGATAGAGAATTTGACTCATAGTAGGCTTTCTTGGTGTAGTAATCAAGTAGAAATGATAAAATCCTATCAAACATTTAGCCTTCCTTTGGGCTAACTAAATGCTCACAATGGACACCTTATAATCATCTCACTCATTACCACATGCATGTATAAATTTCTGCCAAATAATAGTCTTCCTTTGGGCCGACATATTATTCGCATGAATAAAAACACATACTACCATCTTAGTGATTCACAAACAAAAAATGTCCACAACAGAGGTCACTTTGGTGACTATATCATTTCAATTAATTGAAGTGAAAAACTAAGTATAATTAATTTAAATTATATAATTAATCACTAATTATAAGCAGAAAAATATATACATATCCTAATGCATATATAAACCAAAATTTTGTATTTATTTCAACTAAAATATTATTCAAAATGAATAAAATAAATGAATGAATGTAACCTCTTCATGAAACAATGTCTCCCATCAAGACACCTATTAGGAAGAGTTACAACTCTTCATGAAACAATGTCTCCCATCAAGACACCTATTAGGAAGAGTTCATGAACAATGTCTCCCATCAAGACATCTATTAGGAAGAGTTACAACTCTTTATGAAACATCATTTCATATTTGGGCCACAATTTATTTTCATTCTTTTTACTGTAAACTGTATGATGATATCCGACATGCAGAATAACATATTATTCGGTCATCACCACCATCATCAGTGCAATAATATAGTGCATGCAATGTTTTCCCTTTCTTTTTCATCAATAAAACAAATCAACAATATAAATATACATTTAATAGAATCCGCATGATGATCGTAGAAGAAAACAATGAAAGTGATAAATATCAGAAATATCATGCATGCATGGTGGACAACAAAATTCATGCATGCCTTTTGATTCGATGTGCTTTTGTCAATATACAAGTATAACATGAGTACACAACAATCAAATTATATGAATGAACCACAAAACCAAAATTTACCAAGATACTGAAATTAAAAATTCTTCCTCAGATCATGTCATAATCAATTCATTTGATCAAATAAAAATTATGTACGATAAGTAATCATCAAAACAGAATTCAAACAATTCGAGAACAAGATTAGGCTCTGATACCACTTGATAGAATTAATATTAATTAATTAATTAACCCAAGAACCGAATCCTGTCTAGAAATTATTTGATAACAAGAAAAGATGCGGAAACGTACCAGAATTCATGATTAATTGAAGAATTAGGAAGATGATCTTCTAATTGATTGTATCTCCTTAGGTTTTTCTTTTGACAGATGGAATTTAGAAAGAAAGAATTAATCAATTAGGGACCACACCCTATTTATAATAAATCTTTATGTGTGAAATTACCAATGTGCCCATCATTAATTGATAATTTACACTTCAGGAATTCTATACATATATTAACACCACACTTTATATTTTATATGATATGGACCATTACATAAAATTATATCACTTTATTAGGTCATTAAACTTTATAATAGTAATATGTATATAATTATTACCCACAATACATGTACGTCTACATGTCCATATGTATTTATAAATATGTATGCACATAGTGTACAATCTAAATTCTAATAAGGTGGAGAAAGAAAGAAAAACTAAAATGATTGAAGTGAAAGGGACTAAGATGCATGCCAAAGAATCACTGGAAAATAAATTAATCTAAAAAAGAAAAAAGAAAAAAAATTGAATGCAAATTAGAATATTCAAGCAATCCAGCACATATCAATCGGTTATTTGGTTACGAGAAATCAAGTACACATACGAACTACCAGCTTAATGGCATGGTGACTAGGCAGCAACGCCGCAAATCAACAGGCTGCCATTGTGGCAACATTAAGTACGTGAAATTTGCTACTGAAACTACAAGGTCTATATGGATTCTCAAAGGAGAAAGGACAACGCTCTTGCTGAGTCAATATGCACTTAGCAAATCACTCCCGTAAACCAAAACCAAAAAGAATTAATTCAATTCTATTATCGGTTTAACAGTTCAAGAGCACTTCAAAAATCGTGACTATCAAAACAATATGTAAATCTTACCTCCTTAAACTTCCAGCAGTTTGCTTGCTCTCTAATGCATCCCCATCAAGCGGTCCACTTTTAATTAATTCTTCATCTTGCTGTTGGAATTGGGGAAAATGACAGAAGAATTTAAAAAACCTGCCTAATTAAACTACTCATTTAAAATATGCATAATGAGACAAACACAAGCACACACAAGTATCAATTTAGGCATATCACAAGATCCCAAATTGGAGAACTTTGTACCACCTAATAAAAAGCCTTTAATCACGCAAAAGACTGTTTTATCCCATACAGCTCCACAAGGAAAAAATGAGCAACCAACACTATCAAAGACACATAAAACCCACAAATTTAATTGAAAACACAAACTAAATAGCCATATGGGTATAATAAATAATAAAAGACTATTAATTTTACCATAAGTTTGTCAGCTTGATGATCCTCTCCCTGAATTCGAAGCCGGAAAGCCTTTGCCGCCAATCGATTCGCGCTCAGCCTTGCCTCCGGTTGTGGAATTGCTTCAGAAGCCCCGTGTTCTTCGGAATCATTATTCTTTTATAATTGACGAATTGCTTCTTGCATGAAGCTTTCGTCATTGGCGAACTTTTTATTCAACCCTAATACCACAACCAGCCATCATCTGTTGAAGTAAAGCGTTGCTTTCTTTGCTTTCTCCATGAAAAAGAATCACCAACTTTTGGTACTTTCATGTCGGGGATTCCATGGAGAGACATCGCACTTCCCTCGACTCACTGAGCTTCAGGAATTCACTGCGGTGAGGTTTGGAGTGAGTTCATCAGGGTTAGGGTTTTGTAGGATTTATGTCACCTTTGCTACACATAAATGATTTGAAATAAAATGGAGTGGATTTGAATGGAGTAAATTGTAATGAAATGAGTATAGAAATGATAAATCCATTAATAGATTCATGAAATTGAATAACTAAAAAGTGTAATTATCATTAATATTTTTAGTAATAAATACAAAATATGAATACATGATAAAATAAACAAGTAATTACACTACATATAACTAACAAGGATGGAATAAAGTCTTTTCAAAAATAAAATGAAATTCTTCTTCAAAATCGAAATTGTCGATTTCAAGGAATCGCGATTCCAATCCTGCATACCAAATATGCCATTATGGCTTTGATTTGCAACTGTAACAATTCACTATAGGGAATGTGTAGTTAATTAGTTAGCGAAGATTCTTGTCACTGTGATGTGAGTAGGAGGATAGTATAATTTAAATTAGGCGCACAGGTGTTGGAATTTCTTCCACAGATTATGTAATAGATTTAAATATTTTTATATCATGTTAGGGAAAGATACTATATATACAGTTATACACTCACTTAAATAAAGGGTGAAAAAAAAAAAGGAAAAGAAAAGATAATTTCTTGTTTATCTACATATAAATTTGTTCCTTAAATTTTAGTTTTCTCAAATTTTTATTTATAAATTAATGATTAAAAAATGAATAATTCATAAAATATCTTATAACATTAACTACCTATCTTCGATAAACCCCAATTAAGATCTGCCACATAGAATACCATATTGTAGTAGTCCCATATGGATACACATGGAATACCATATTGTAGTAGGGATGTTACAGGATCGGTTGTTATAGGTAATCCGTCATACTAAAAACCCTATAGGGTTAAACATATAGTTTATAGGGTTGGTTTAGGTTATTCATAACCCTTAGGAAAACCCGATCCGGTATAATTAAAAAAATTAAAATTTTAGTTTAAGCAAATCATTTGTTCATAGTTGAATGATGATTTTCATATAATTTTTTGTTATTCATGTATGAGTCATATGATAGCATATAAATAAGTCTATTTATTCTCATGAGTAGGATAATTGATTGATTTTTCTTTTTGTTTTAATTATTTTTCCCAGCATGTACAATAAGTAGTATTGGTTTCCTAAAATTGGGTGGTTCGGGTCGGGTCTAGTTTTTAAAAAATCGGTTAGTTGGGGTTCTGAGACTAAATGACCCGTCTCAGACCCGCCCCGTTTACATCTCTATATTGTAGTAGTCTCATATGCGGTATCATTATTCCATGTGGCAGATCCTTAATGGAGGATCTTCCTAGAATAGATAGACTAACATCTACCTACCTTTTACTAATAAAAAAGATCTTCTTTTTATTGATTAAGGGTTACAATAATAGTGACAGTATTTTAAACATGTAAGTTGAGGTGGAAATTGAGAGAATATAAATAAAATGATTAACTTTTTTCTTTTTTTTTTTCTATTTGAATCTCCATTACTCTTCAAGTTTTTAGTATATAACATAATAAAATTAAAAAAAAAAAAATTGCAAGAAAGCTAGATACCTAGCTGCCCTCAAAACCTTTGTGTGCCCCATGGCTAACGAACTTTTTTTTTTAGATTTTCTTTATAATCATTATTTATTTTATTATATAATTAAATTACTGAATAACATTATTTATCAACTAATCAAAAGTTGACACATATCAAGAATGTATGAAATATTCAACAGATTTGATGAAGTCCTTTTTGTAGGATCTTAAAAATATTGAGACCAATTTAAAGGAGGAAAAATGATGAAATATGACGGCCAAAACAAATCCATGAAATATTAACCACGTAAAATTGAATTGTTTTTTCATAATTTCCTAGATAAAATTAAAATTGTATAGGTCTATTAAATTGTCATTTTCTTTTGTATGTACCTTATCTAAATTTAGCATGTATGTGATGTATATAATATCTATATATATTTAAAATCTAACATTTAAAAACTCATCTATCGGCATCTTGTTTTTATCCAGTTCTATTTTATAATATATGAAGGTGAGGTTAGAGTACCAAAATAAAAGGTAAAAATTCATGTACTTTTAAAATATATGTTTATTGTAGAAAAAACATAATTAATATTTTTATAAATTTAATAAAGTAAAGGGTTAATATTAACAATTCCAAATTTAGAAAATTTGTTAAGGACTTAAATTTGTAAAGACAGTATATAAATTCTTATATTCCAATATTTTAAATTCATATTCTTATCAAATATTCTATACATTCAAAATGGAGCAAAAAAAAAAAAAAAATAATAATAAAGAAAGATAAAAGAAAGCTACAAAACAACAACCCATAAAATTCAATATTTTTTTTTCTTTTTTTTTTTCAACCAATTCATCTCTTTAAACTTAAAATTATAAAAAAAATTAAAACAAAATAAATTATATATATATATATATTATTTTTTGATTAAAAGTATTCAAAAGACATTAAATGAAAAAAAAAAATCACTTTTTTAAATACTAACTATACATTTTTTAAACAAAATAATCATATACACTTTTGAAGCAAAATAGATTTATAAAGATCAAGATTTTCTTTCTACTTTTTCTTTTTTCTTAGTTAAAATTTGTGTAATCAAAATTTTAAGGTTGATGTTAAAACTGTTGTATTCTAGTGGCATAAATGTCGACCATTTCAATAAATGAATGGAGATGCAATCTTCCTATGCCAAGTTGTAGTTAAAAGGAAAAAGAAAAAAAATATATATATATATAATATAACATTTAATGGAATATCATTGATTGATGCTAGAAATTTGTGTTAACATGTGTTGTCTCTTGTATTCGTGTTTAAATAGTTATTTGTAAGAACATTACTTTACACGTTCATTAATGTGACACAAAAATCTGGAGCAAAGTAATTTTAGGGTGAAATATGAATCTATCAACTTTCTAGAAAAAAATTACATAAATACAAATTGCATAAAAATAATTACACAAATATTAATGCAAAATTGCATATAGAACAGGTATTTTACGAATTTACAAAACAATCGTCCTTTAAAGATGCGATTAAGTAAAAAGTTATATAGTGTTGAATCGCATATTTAAATAACGTTTTACTTTTTCTTTTTTAAAGATGAATCACATCTATAAAAGGCGATTAATTTATTTTACACATGAATAGCATCTTTAACAGACTATTCATATTTATTCATGAATCGCATCTATAAAATACGATTCATGTACAAATTCGCTCAACAAGAAATTTTACGTTGGCATTTTGGTAATTAATTTAGATAATTAGTATTTGTGTAATTTTTATTTGAAGAGTCGATAATAATTATACAAGTTCTACGTTTAATTAAATATAGCAAAATAAGTTCTTTGTGTATATACTATATCATATCAGTTTGTTAAGTTAGGCTATACTATATTGAAATATCTCAAACCTTCACCTAAGTTAGAAATCGAGTTTAATAGATTAAATGAAATCGAGTGAATAATAGGAAAAAACTAAACAAGTTAACATAATTAAATTAGTAAATAGATTAAGTTGAAATTAAGATTTCAATTATCCTTTCTAATCATTTATTCCTCTCAACAATCTTCTTTCTTAGTATCAATTCATCCAATTCTTCTAAATTATTCATTTAAAATTCCTATTACTTCCATCTTTAAATTGCTAAACCCTTAAACATGTTGATTAAATGTTTAGTGGATTCCTAAATCCCTAAACTTGGCTCTACATTTCATATCCTTATTCCCCATCAATTTTGAGATCATTTGCTTATCTCAAAATATTAAATCTTGAGCCTAAGCTCAAGTTCAATATCAGTTTGATATAATCAATCTCCTAAATCAAATCCTTCTCAAGTTCTTTATTTCTAACATTTCGATCCTCAAATTATTTCCTAAACACTTTCAGAATTGAGAAAATCGATCTGAAAGTTTTAAACCTAATACTTTTATTTTAAATTATCTTTAGCCTTTATCCGTTTATTTCGTTTTTCCCTTTGCTAACTTTTGAGGCTGCCCTTTCTTTCATTATTTTCCCTTCTCTTTCCCATATCTTTCTCTTTTCCTTCTCTTTTCCTTCTCTTTCTCAAAATCAAACAACAAATCTCAATTCCAACAAGATTATAGAATAAATCAAAGTTAGAAAACAAGAAAAGAGATGAAATGCAAGCTTGAAGTAGCATAATCAAACATGGAGGAGGAGAAGTAGAGGAGATCCTTTTTATGTATTTGCTCAAAGATAAGTTTTTCTTTTTCCTTTGCTTTAGTTGTTTTTTATGCATGTATATGTTGAATAGATATTAAATATATGTTGAGTTTGTAATAAAATGAATGAATGATAGATATGTGGCTTATATGAATGGAGGAGGGTTTGATGAAGTGATTTGGAGATATTGATGGAGTGTAATGAGTATAGGAGTGTTACGAGTAATGAAACTTAGTTGTATATTATTTCTATGATGCTTTGATTGAAGTAGAAATTGTATAAGTTGATAAAAGTGTGTAAAAAAAAAAAAGCAAAGGAGGATATGCATAGTAGGGAAAGTTCAAACGGGGCGTATGAAAGGGTGTTTCATTTTTTAAGTTCGTGTAAAATTTTCTAGGTTTTTTATGCCATTGGCCTTCTTTTTATGAGGCTAGCCTTAAATTTCCCTATTGTGATGTTGTTTCGTATGTTAACTATAACTTTTTCATCCGAACTTGGATTAAGATGATTCAAGAGGCTACAAAAAGCTTAAAAAGAGATTTGCAACTCTTATTTTAAGATTTTACAAATTCTAAAAATATCAAGGCCTAAATTTCATTTGTTTCAAGCTATTTTATATTCGAACAAAGCTAAAAACTTGTTTTACTAATTAAGTATATGTAGTTAAGTATAAAATGAATATTTTTTAGCTAGAATGAAATAGATATATGATAGTTAATGTGTTATATTTATTGAATGATATAATTAAACATGATTTTAGTGAATTTAAGGATTTAATAAATAATTGGATTAAATAGAGAGTTAGATATAAAATGAACTTAGTTAATAATCTAAGTTCAACTTGGCTTAATGAACTTCAATGAGCTAAAATGAATTAGATTGATTAATTATAATTAACTTGGCTTAGTAATTGAATGAAATGATTAAGTCTAATCAGTTTGGCTAAGATTAAGTTAAAATAAGTTTAATAGCTAATAATTTGTTTAGAATGATATGTTAGGATAAACCATAAATAACATGGGGAATATGTTGTTTCAAATGCATGATTGCTTGAAAAATGAGTGCTTTTGGAATATGAATGATTTGATGATGCTTTTGTAATAAAAGATCATAAATAAAGTGAAAAGAAATACTTTGACAGACAAAGGAGAACTGTCCATATTTTGGTAGGGGGATCTTAGAAGCCATAGCAGTGTTCCTATTTAGTGTCTAATCAAATAGGGTTTTAATAAAAGTTTGAGATAAGTGGATAATTAATTAATTCCTTATATAAGTTTAATTACTGAATCTACAGATATGAATACTTGATTTATCTTCTAGGTTGGCTTCTGATTTACCTTTTGAGCCTGTTTGGATTACAAATATAAGATATGTAGTAACTTGTGTGTCCTATGGTGAGTGTTGTTTTGTGCGTGTGCCATTGAGTCCGGTCCAAGGAGCGGTAACCTTATCTCAAGCGGGACATGGTAGTTTAGCCGCTTAGGCTACCCTCTACCATGATGATGGTATGCCATGGTACCATGGCAATTCATCGGTGGCTTGGCAGGTAGCTAGTAAGATAAACGGTATCGGTGTAACATTTACTTAAGTTTAGAGTGATATAACATGGTTTAGTCCATGTTTATAGGACCAGTTGAACTAAACGATGTTATCGACTAAAACTAAGTAAAGAGTGTGTAACGGTTGTAAACCCTAGAGGACGCTATTTTTCTTTATCAATTATATCATCTAAGAGATATAGGTATTTGAACTGTCTATATCAACCCCTTGAGTATCGTGTGGTTACTTAGGACCCTCAAATCCCCAGTAGCTTATTCCGGAGTACTGTGTGTGACTGTGTTACTATGTATTGAGCTTTGGCTCATTATTATTGTTATTATTCTTTTTCCAGGTGTCATGTTGAGGATAATGTTGATGTTGATGTTGAAGATGATGATGTTGATGATGGTGTTGTTGTTCTTGTTGATGTTGATGAGTTGTTGATGAA
Source organism: Combretum micranthum (assembly GCA_024138025.1). Classification (NCBI taxonomy): domain Eukaryota; kingdom Viridiplantae; phylum Streptophyta; class Magnoliopsida; order Myrtales; family Combretaceae; genus Combretum; species Combretum micranthum. The sequence goes on from JAMXBD010000001.1 coordinate 1,410,344, forward strand.
TTGGGTGATGATGATGTTTGGCTTGAGTTTCGAGTGATGTTGGAGGAGTATATTGGAGTAGAACCATGGCTTTTATTTTGTTTGTTTTTGTATAAAGGATTGAATTTATTCTTTTAAGTTTGTATTATTCTTTTAAAAGAGCCTGGTGGTGCCTAAGTGTTTGTAAATATTGATCTACTCAGGAGAGGAGATTATAAAATGTTTTTATAAAGTTTTATTTACCACCGCTAAATCCAGTTGTTTTAGAAATCTAAACAAACGATTTCATTAATTAAAATTTGTTAGTAATGTTTGAAATAAACATATCATTCTAGAAGTTTGAGCATGTAATACATGAAGTATTATACGTAGTGGCAATGTCTTAATTAAATTTATGGCATTACATATATCATATCGATTTGTTAAGTTAAGCTATAGTATAATCGATGCTAGTGTTAATATTTAAATCAATCTTACATTTTTACTTGCTTTTCAAGAAAGACCATTGAATACTATATATTGGAAAAAAAGTTAATAATATGGTGAAAAATGAGATTGGAAATCGTATGTTAAATATGAGAGAGATGTATATAAGCCCACACTATATAAAAATTATCTTTATACAATCCTTCAATGTGGATTCTATAGTATTCAATGATCTTTGTTTTGGATTCTATAGTATTCAATATGGATTCTATATTATATATGAGAGATGTATATAAGCACACAATATATAAAAATATGACATGTGTTTTGTTCAATTTACAAACACATAACTAGTGTTAATTTTTTTAGCAAATAGGAGACTTGAATTTTATATAAAAGTTTCAATATAATTAATTACTACCAAATGAATATGTGTGAAAGTTTTATTGATCTAAAAAATTAATTTTATAAAAAATATTAATAAATAAAATTAAATGAATAAAATATTAAAAATTATTTTTTAAAAGGAGAAAATTGAAAAAATGTGAAATTAATTTTATAATCAATAGAATATCGACACATGTCATTATAAAATTATTAAATAATACTGACCCTTTTATATGAAACTCGGATCATCTATTTGTAAGTAAAAAAAAAAAAAATACTGGTTATATATTTTGCAAACTGGTTAAAAGATAGATAAAGTTTTGTAATTGACCCTTCTATAGATAAAGTAAACAGTTTATTATATAATCATAAGCAAAATTATTGAAATACTTGAATTTTCATTTTGAGACATCATTACTGAGAGTATAAAACTAAAACAAAGATACAAAGTAAGGCACTGATATGCCTTTTTTTTTTTTTGTTGTTTTTGCTATATAGACATCGAAATGTTTAATAGAGTTGATTAAAAACTTACATTATCCCTCTAAAAAAAATGTTAACTTTAGTGTTTATGTATCTATAACCCAAAGATATATTTATAAACAAGTCTAAACAATTTGACTCTTTTTGCTTATTAGGTCTCTTTGATACTAATCCATTTATATATCATGTCATGTCTAAAAGACCCTAAATTGACTAGTAGTGTATAATTTAATGTAAATTAAAAGAAAAAAAATATTATATTGAAATATAAGGAAACTTAATTAAACAATTTAACACAAATCAACATTTAATTTAAGAAAAGGATAAGATTGAGTAATCAATTATGTTTCCTTAAAAATTAGGAAAATTTATGCAAGCATATATCTATAAAAATCTAAATTAAATCATTTTTTTAAATATTATAATTTAAAATAAATTTACTCAAAACATTACAACATCCTTCTAACCACTTAAAACGTATCAACTCAACCGGTCTAATTTACCCAATTACTATAGCCTCTCTTACGTACCACGTCCTGACTAGTAAGAGACGTGGCTTTGACAGAATACAAACAAGAACCAGCCATATCAAAGCAGATGCAGACGACCAGACGTAGACATCATCATGGGTCGGTTCTGAACCGGGAACCGACCTGACCCGTCACCTGCGGTTCCTGAACCGGGAACCGGCCCAGCAATGGCGGGTCTAAACTGGTAAAGGACCCGTCGGTTCTGACGGGTCCTTATGGTTCTATCCCTAAAAACCGCATGACCCGGTGGTTTTGGAACCGTCAATTCAATAACCTGTAGAACCGGTAGTTCTACACCATAAAAATTATAAAAAAAAGTAAGAAAAAAAGAAAATAAAATTATAAAAATTTGTAATTATAAAACAAATATTTAAAACTATTTTTGTATAAATAATAAAAAATTTATTTCTTCACAATATTGAATATATTATTATTAACAACACAAGTAATAAATACATTTGAAATTATATATTGTTAAATTTATGTAGACTTTTAATCAAAGTAGACTTTCTTTCTTAATAATGTGTGATTCGTTTTTTATTATTGAGAATTATTTATATCTTTGAATATTTTATAGTGTCACATTGCTAATATAATAACTAAAAAAGTGCAAGTGATTATATATAAATAAATACATAATTATAGAATTTCTTTTAACTAATGCTATGAACAATTATTGTTAGGTTCAATGTTATTTCAAGTTAAAAATTTATTTTATATTTTTTCAGTTAAATTAAGTAAATTATTTAATTGATTTTTATTTTTTTCATGGTTCCTGGTTCCTTTAGAACCGGAACCGAACCATGAGAACCGGGAACCGGACCGGCTCTCACAGGTCCGGTTCCACCACTTTTGAAACCGGGAACCGACGGTTCGGATCCGGTTCCAGATCCGAACCGGACCGTGACGATGTCTAACCAGACGTGTTTCCAACCTATGACCATAAGATGGATGTCTTCATGAATTTCATCAATACAAGCCCCAGATGCAGTACGGCTCTACTCCAAAACAGTCACTTCAGCTTGAACAATTAAGAAACTACCTTTATGAAAAAGGTCCAACTTCTTAAGCTCTACCACTCTTTCAAATCCCAAACCCAAAAAGTCATATGAGGTAATAAATATAATCATGTCATATCACTAATCATTAATTATAGGATGACTGTGCTTATTGGCATATTTTGTGTTTGTCTATATCTTATCTCTGATCAAATTCATGGTGTAGTTATGTTGATTATCTAGACTGATTTTGTAGTAGATTCTCATTAGTAGTATAACCGTGTTTCTTACTGCATTGTGTTTGGATTATCGTGTCGTGTCAGAAATTCCCTGAATTTCCGTTTGTTACTTTCATTTTTGTTCCGAAGTTGTGAAATTTTTTTTTGGGGTGAAATTTATATAAATGTAGGTGATTCAGCCTCCAAATGACTCAGTATCCAACGGCAATTTCTTGGTGGCTACTTCTTGGGATAATCAGGTTTGTTTCTTTCTTTTTTTCTTTTCTTTTTTTTTTTTTAACCTCCTTTTCTAGTTTCATGGATTGTATTTTTGTTATAGTACTTTGGTAATTAGTCACCATAAATTAATTAATATCAGCGATTGTTGCGACATAATTTTATGACGTCTTTCGATTTGTGGGTTTAATATATCAATAGCTTCTCGCTTGTGGAGATGGAGATATTTGTCGTAAATCATCACATGGAACGATTAGATTGGTGAATTTATGTCTATTCTTCATTACATCTAATATTTGTTGAGTAAAGCAAGGTTTTGTAAGGATTACTTAACAATTTAAAATGATTTCTCAGAGAAATCATTTAATTGAATTTATGCTAACTGGTTTTGTTTTTGGCTGAATGTTTTGAGAGTTGGAGGATGTGGTTTTAAGGAAAAATATGTTGTTTATGTTGTTGATGGTAGGAAAAGAATAAGATGGTGGAAGAATGAGATTGTTCATAAACCTCGTTTTTGCAGGTAAGGTGTTGGGAAATTGTACAAAGTGGGGCAAATGTTGGCAGTATGCCCAAGGCCTCAATGTATCATGATCAGCCGGTAATGCATGAATTTTTTTGATTTAGGAAGCTCAAAATTCATACTCAATTGTTATCTTTTTGAGTAGTAGATGAGGTATGAGGAAGATTTAGACTGGACTTACCAGAGAAAAAAAAGTGATTTGCATAAGTTCAGTGTAGGTAAATCTAATTTGTCTACTTAATATTTACTCATAATTAGATCAGCTGCCTCCTGGTTCATGTGCCTAAAAGTGGTCAGTCTAACTTCAGCCATGTCCTTCTGTTGCCCCCAAAAGGAGCTGCTTGCCTAATACTGAAGGAGGAGGGGCAAAATCTAAATTACATGTGAACACAGCTGAGGCTATTACTTTCATTTTGCTGAGAAGAATTACTTCATGCTGAAGTCCTACTTTAGGGTATAATGGAGCAAATAAATTTGATAGATGTTTTTTGAAGTACAAAAATGAAATCCATAGTAATCTGCTAGCTTTTTAAAACAAGTTGGTGTTCTTCTATTTTAAAATGGCATTAGCAGAAGGTCATGAATTCAAATTTCCTTCCCTATCATTTCACTCCTATTTACTTTTTCCTACGAGTAGAGGAGTATTAAAGCATAGAAAACAGAAAACCACGTTAAGTTTAAACTTTTAGTTCAATTGGTCATAGCTCTAATGTTAACAGTGTGCAAATGTGTTCTTCCTAGGCTTGAGATAACTTCACTATGTCAAAGAATAAGCCACCTGTCAAGAGTTTTTCCAATTGACTGTCTTAGGAGCCATTTGAGTTAATTGTGCTGACTGAACCGGAGATAGTATCATCCTGAAAAATAAGTGCTTTTTCACAGATAAAAGCTTCACTTCCAACTAAGTTTAATGATAGCAAGATATCATGAAGATTGGTGACCTACCTTACCCAAAAGGGTCAAATAAGAATGCACCACTCATTCATAAAATGTACATTGGAGTATACCAGGCTTTTTGAAACACCACTTATTTGGATAAGGGTTTTCACTTTTGAGATAATACCTGCTGTATATTTCTTGTTCTCTCTATATATCGTTGACAAGTTATTCGAAGCAGGTTTTGTGCTCAACTTGGAAAGATGATGGAACAACTGTCTTTTCTAGTGGCTGTGACAAGCAAGTAAAAATGTGGCCTCTTGCTTCTGGTAGCCAACCGATGACTGTGGCCATGCATGATGCACCCATAAGAGAAATTGCCTGGGTACCTGAAATGAACCTATTAGTGAATGGTAGTTGGAACAAGACAATAAGGTAAAAATAGTTTCTCTCTTGTACAAACCAACTGAGAATTTTAATGCTATGGATATCATTGTTCTAGCTAGGCCACTTGTGTCCCTTAGAAACTCCATTACCCATTTTCAGGCAATTGCGAATTCCACTGATTGCTGCCTATTAATGGCATTTAGAGACAAATATTAGTTACAATCTCCTGAGCTGATATCCATTAATAGGCCTTGGAAGTTGTGTTCTCTTATTCAGATCGGTACATTTTCTTCCTTGAAGTCATTTCTATCTTTGTAACTGGCCCAAGCTTAAATCACAATCCAGTGAACTTCCTTCTTGGATTTCATTTATCATTTAGTTTTCCCCTATGATTTCAGAAAATGCGTTATGCTTCTAATGTAGATAAATTTCAGGCACTGGGATACGAGGCAGTCCATTCCAGTTCATGCTCAACAGCTGCCCGAGCGCTGCTATGCTTATCTTTGAGACATCCACTTATGGTAGTGGGAACAGCAGATAGAAATTTGATAGTTTTTAACTTGCAGAATCCTCAGGTATGTTCTTCTTTATGCTACCTTTTTATTTTTCTGGCGGAAAAGTTGACTGGTGAGAGATAAGGTGTGCAATTACTTATAGGTTAACTCCTCAGTTTGGTTTCTTAATTGAAGCATCAGGAAGCAGCTCATAGTAACTGTATATACCCAGAATGGATGGGTTGACAGCATCCCTCAATTTAATTATAAAGTTATGGTTTAATGGGGACGGCCTGGTTTTGGAATATAGACTGAGAGGCAGAGCAAAGGCTACGAGAACAATAAAGTACAATGGCACTCGTAAGAGTTGCTTCCATTTTTTTACCCCCCTTCTTTTGAACAAAGTAGTATTAAGCTCCCCACTTTAAGAGACATAGGTACAGCTTGTTCATGTTTAAGTTTGAACAGACCATTGCTAGATTACGTTGAAGTCTGATTTAATAGATATAGGTGCGTGTTAAAAAATTATCTGAAAACCTTTCCCTGCTTATGGTATTACATATTCAACAAAAACATACTATGTGAAACTAATAAAAGGCAAAAAATCCGATGGAACAAAACAAGAATCAAATTCACCTTCTGCTTTGATGCGATCCCACATATATGCTTTTTATTGTTTGTTATTATATGTGCATAAATGTAGATCCAAATATATGCATGCTTATATATGGTGACAACTGACAGGATTTAGAAGGTGGTTATATGATTAATATTCATACGTATATATGTACACTAATAGGTTGAGTTCAAGAGAATTAACTCACTACTGAAGTATCAAACCAGGTTTCTTGCAGCCTTTCCAGATCAACAAGGATTCTTGGTAAGAGATGCCAATCAGCACTTATTTCTTTCCCTTTCTTCATCTTGAACATCTGAGTTGTCCACTACAAACCACTAAAGTTAGGATTAGACTTTTTTGTTTCCTCCATTCTGTCTATCTTGACAATGCAGTAATAAGATTAGATGAAATATTGTTTTTCATTAAGGTTTAGGTTGTAATGGAGGCTCCGGGAAGTCAGAATAGGAGAACACTCATCTTGGGGTGGGCTTGGATTGATTTATCCTAAGGATTTCATTTCAATTGGAATTTAGTTATTCACCATGTACGAGGATCCCCGCTAAGCATCTGAGCTGTTCGCAAGGGCCAACTTGATCCTCTTCCCTAGGGATCCCAAATGAGGGAACCCTAGGATGTTAGTTCACTTTACTGCAAACAAATTTAGGATCCGCAGTTCATTGATTTTCAATTTCATAAGAGCTCATAGCCCTGTGGTAGCATAATTAATTGCAGTCTAAAAGGTTTATAGTTGGTGAAATAATAAGACCAGCTAATCACATATCTGTCAAGCGTTAACTATCTTGTAGATGTCCTACATGTGCTCTTAAGATGTTTAAAGTATGTTGTGGTGGAATTTTTGTCACAGCCTTCTCGATCTTTAGAAATCCTAATGCTAAACATTCCTTTAAATTAATAACTTTGGCATTGGACTTGAATTTCATCATCTCCAGTTTCTCTGACTTTCATTTAGTAGTATTGGAGTTTACTATTATGGCCATTGCATTTCTACCATCAAATCTAAATTGATGTTCCTCCTTGACTCAATAAAATGCATAGTAATCTGTTTGTTTGTTTTCTCCAGGTTGGCTCAATTGAAGGTAAGGTTGGTGTACATCATCTTGATGACTCACAGCAAAGTAAAAACTTCACTTTTAAATGCTACAGAGAGGGCAATGATATATACTCAGACAATTCTTTGAACTTCCATCCTGTAAGATCTCTGCCCATCCGTCAAGTACAATTATATGATTTATTTTCTATACAGTGGTAGAAAGTAAGTTATTTTGCTTTTAAATAATAGGAAACTTGAAAATAAATTATAATTATGCTAAGCTGTTTTGTTTTTGGCTGAATGTTTTGAGAGTTGGAGGATGTGTTTGAAGGGAAAAATATATATGGTTATGTTGTGGATGCTAGACAAAGAATAAGATGGTGGAAGAGGGAAACTGTTCACGAACCTCGTCTTTGCAGGTAAGGTGTTGGGAGATTGCTTAAAGTGAAAAAATTCACTATTATGTACAAGCTTTTTAAAACAAGTTGGCATAGATCTAAGACTAATTATTATAGAAGGTTGTGATGTAATTTTACTTGTAAGTTGTAATTATAAATTTTCTTTTTTTATGATGATTGATTAAATGTCTATGATTTTATTTGATATTTATTATTTGATGAATATTGATTAAAGTCAACTTGTTTGTTTTAAAATTTGGTTTTTAAGCTCATGATATATATTATTTTGTTGGTGATGAGCTATTATTTTTTAATAGTTTTTAACTTTATAAAATATGAAATTTATTTAGTTAGTTATAAACTCTTATTATGTATTAATTATTTAATGTATTTTGTTAGTAAATCATTTTATTCGTTGATGGCTTTTGTTGATAGATGATTTTTCATTTTGGCTAATCTTGGTGGTAGATGATTGACTTGATAGTTCTATTAAAAATTATATAATAACTACTTATTATGTATTAGTTAGTGATATATTTTACCAGTGAATAACTTTTTTATAGAGGACTATATATTTTGTCACAGTTTGAAATGTAAACTTTGTAAATGATATAAATATTTAAGTATCTATATAAATATATAAAAAAAATAGAACAAAAAAGTTTATAGTTAGAATTTTGATTTAATCAATAATTCAAATAGAACCAAACCGTTATTTAATGGTTTTGAAAATGTTTTATCTGAACCAAATTATTACTAATAGTTTGGTTTATATAGAAAAAAAAAAAAAAAAAAAAAAAACCAAATCGATCTGTGACTACCCCTTATCATTACCTTTGTCAAAAATGTCCAACTTTTTTAGCACTACCACTTTTTCAAATCCCAACCCAAATAATCATATGATGTATAAATACAATCATGTCATATCACTAGTCATATAATTTCAAATATGGATGACAATGCTTATTAGCATATTTTTCAATTGTCTGTATGTATCTTATCCCATATCAAATTCATCTCATAATTTTGTTGGTTTGGTCCATAATCATGATTATCTAGACTAGTTTTTAGTAGATTCTTATGCCAATTATAATCGTGTTTCTAGTCGTATTGCATTTGGATAATCGTGTGGCATAAAAAATTGTCGACCTGAATGAAATATATTTGCTTTATTTATTACTTTCATTTTTATTTTAAAGTTGTGATTTTTATTTATTTATTTATTTTGGGAAATGTATACAAATGTATGTAGGTGATTCAGCCTCCAAATGGCTCGTTATCAAGCCTAAGTTTTAGCCCCAAAGGCAATTTCTTGGTTGGCTACTTCTTGAGATAATCAGGTTAGTTTTTTTTTTTAATTTCAATTTTATTTTTGCTATGATACTCCGATAATTTTTTTTAATCGTTAGTTCATTGATAAATTAGTCATCATAAATTATTTTATCTCGTGATTGTCACGACATAATCCTACAATGCCTCTTGATTTATGGGTTCAATATATCGATAGCTCATCGCTTATAGAAATGGATATTTGTTATAAATCATCACATGGAACAATTAAATTGCTGAATTTATGTTTATTCTTCATTACATCTTATATTTGTTGAGTAAAGCAAGGCTTTGTAAAGATTACTTAGCAGATTTCAAATGATATCTCACAGAATTATGCTAAGTTGTTTTGTTTTTAGCTAAATATTTTGAGAGTTGGAGGATGTGGTTTTAAGGGAAAATACATTGGTTTTGTTGTGGATGATAGGAAAAGAATAGGATAGTGGAAGGTGTTGGGAGATCGTTCAAAGTGGAGCAAATGTTGGCAGTATGCCAAAAGCTTCATGTCTCATGATCAGCCGGTAATAAACGAATACGTGTGATTTACAAAGCTCAATTCATTTTCAGTTGTTATCTTATTGAATAGTAGATAAGGTATGAGAAGATTTAAATCAGCTGGCTTTGAGTTCATGTTATCTATAAGCTTTTTCAAAACAAGTTGGTGTAGATCTAAGACGACTAACATGGTATTAGCAGAAGGTCATGATGTAATTTCCCTTCATCATCCTTTGTCTCATATTTAATTGTTCCACTTAATAAGCTTTAATAAGTGTTTTACACTTAAAGTAAGAGGAGTCTTAAAGTATAAAAAATAAAAAAATCACATTAATCCATAAGTTTAAACTTTACTTTTATTGGTTATAGATCTAAAGTTGAAAATGTATTTTTTCATAGACTCAAGGTAACATCTCTATATCAACCAAGTAGCCATCCATTAGAGGTTTTTTCAATTGACTATTTTAATCAATCAGTAGCCACCTGTTAGAGTTTTTTTCAATTGACTGTTTTAAGAGCTATTTGGGTTAATTTTGCTAACTAAACAGGAATAGTATTATCTTGAAAATCCATGAGAATAGGAACATAGATAAAGTTTATATATAAATCAATACTTTTAAATTTAAGAAATTAATTATTAAAATAGGCAAAATCTAGTACCAAATATAACAATTGCTCTTTGAAATTACAAGATAACCTAAGTTAGACCACCCAACTATAATGTAGTCCAAAATGTTTTGAGTTTTTTTTCTTTTCTTTTTTTTTTTTAATCCTACATATCTCTCTCTCTGTTTCGAGTTTAATTCCAATAAATTAGGTGATGATTTTGCTACTGGATATTTTAATCCAAAAACTAGCATAAATTGATAAATAAGGCCCAAAACTTTAAAAATGACTTCCCCTACACTTCACACTTCAAATGTTTCAAAATATTCTTTAACCGACTAAACTTTAATTTTAGTATGTTTTTATTATTTTAAAAACTCAAAATATCTTTAGTGTTGCTCACTTATCAAAATTTAAAGAGTGATTTGCTGTCAAATAAATGTAAAATAAAATGTAAATATAAATTATATATAAATAAAATATAAATAAAAATTAGATAATACAAAACATTTTTACTTGCGAAATAAGATTCAATCGGCCTTTTCTGAATTGCCAAGACCAAGGCATTTGATAAGATTGAAGCCTTAATTCAAAAGAAATAAGTTTAAAAATTAGAGGGGCATAGTACGAGAAGGCTAGTGGCAAAAAAAAGAAAAATAGTACAAGAAGGCTCGCTGCCATTCTTTTCACACAACCACGCCTAGAAGGTGCGCAGCCGCGTGGATGCTTGACTTTTCTATGTGTAAGAGGAAAAGGTGACCCACTGGTAATTAGTATAATATAAAGGAGGACTAACACGTTCCTAATAATCCTAGAGGTGCATGAATGTGAAAAATTCAATAATTTTGATGAAATCAGCCTTATTATCATTTAATGACTTATATTATATTTAATTATATTTAATTGTTATAATAATTAATATTTTATTTAGCATATTTATTTTAATGATTTGATTATTGACGAAACGATATCAGTTCCGAGGTATTGTATTTGTGTTGTATTTTTTTTAGGGGTTGAGGGTGGGGATGGCCCAATAAAACTCTAATTAATGAAATTGGTAGGGTTAGATGTATTTTTATTCAACTCTTCTAGATGGCATATAACCAGTTGGAATAAATTTGAGAAAGAATTGTCGAAGACTTTATGATTACTCGTACACCAATAATTCAACACTCCATATTTCCACTGTGTTCCGATCTCATCTACCAGTATTTGATCTAAGTTAGACGAAGGCAATCCCACACGAAAATTCTTAACCAAACAATCTCATCTCTTGCATTCACCATTTCTCTTGAGTTTCTTCTAAACCTCGTTTAAGCTTTTCGAAAATGTCATTGGTTTGCTAATAATTGGTTAATATTTTTTTAATTTTATAATTAATATTTTATATATTTTTTTCGAAAATCTTATCAGCTTGATTCGAACCTTGCCGAACTCGAGTAACCCAGCTTATTTGCAGTCCTACTCCTACTCTTTAAATGCATAATATTTTAAATTAATATTGATATATATATATATATATATATTAATTTTGCACACTATCATGGGTGCTTGAACTACTAATAAATGAAGGTGGTTTGGAGTTCTAAAATGGGAAGCTCAAATTCATACTTTTAAAATATATGTTTATTAAAGAAAAAAATTATTAATATTTTTATAAAATTGAATAAAGTAAAGGGTTAATAATTCTAACTTTAGAAGAATTTGTTAGGGACTTAAATTTGTAAGAGAGAGTATATAAATTATTTTAGTTCCAATTATTTTAAATATCTTATTCTTATCAAATATTCTATATATTCAATAGAGGGGTGAAAAAACTACAAAACAAACAATCCATAAATTCAATCTTTTTTTTTTTCCTTTTTTCAACCAACTCATCTCTTAAAACCTTCAAAAATATATAAAAAAATTATTAACAGAATAAATTTTTATTTCTATTATTGTTTGATTAAAAGTATTCAATAGACAATTAAATAAAGAAAAATCACTTTCTCAAATACTAACCATACATCTTTCAAACAAAATAATTATATACATTTTTGAAGCAAAACAAATATATAAAAAGATCAAGATTTTCTTTCCTAGTTTTCCCTTTTCTTCTTTAATGAGAATGTTTAAAATTTGTTTAATCAAAATTTAATGATTAATGTTAAGACTATTGTATTCTAGCAGCATAATTGTTGGTCATTTTAATAAATGAATGGTCATCTTCCTCTACCAAGTTGTAGTTAAAAGAAATTCATGTTAACATGTGCATTTCTTGTACTTTATCTAAATAGTTATTTATAAGAACTTCGCTCATAATATGACTCTTATATTAAACATGTTTCAAAATCTAAACTCATTATAAAACCAATTCAATAAGCATGTTTTACCATAGACTGAAGTTTTTTATCAACTGGAAAAATAAAAAATAGATCATGTTACAGTTATATCATGCATAAAAAAAGAATGAAAAAAAAAGAAACAAAAGTCTTGATAAAATTGGAATCTAGGATAGTAAATTACTTAAAAACCTTTAATGCAACAAATTTTAACGTGAGGCATAAATGTTGGGCAAAGCAAGTCTAATTAAACATAACAAAATAAGTATTTGTGTATGTGCTATATCATATTGGTTTGTAAATTTAAGCTATTGTATCATCCCAAGCTAATGTCAATATTCAAGTCAATCTTATATCTTTACTACGTTTACTAGTATATATTGGAAAAAAAAAAGAAGTTAATGATATGGTGTAAAAATAAGAGAGAAAATTGTATATATTATATATCAAAAAGATTGTATATAAACCCTCAATACATATAAAAATCAATCTTTATAGAATTCATCACTACAGATTCTATAAATAAAGTAAACCCTCCATCATAAGCAAAACTATTAACTACTTAAAATTTTGTTTTGAAATTGTTTAAACCTGCTATCCCATGCTCCATTGCAGCGGGGGAACCCCTAGACCCTCAGCCCACCCTAGGCAAGTATCGTGATGCCAAGTACACCGGCCCTCCCAATGTATCCTCAAGCACAATCGGATACCAAGGCACTGTGTAACGACTCGAAACTCTATTCACAAAGGTATTGTTTGCTTTGGTCACAGGCTGCACAGTTTTGTTTTTTTTTTTTTTTTTTTTTTGTGCTAGTGCTTCTTAGGGGGTCACCCATTCTGGGATTACTTTACTCAAAGCATGATTAACTTTAGATTCTAACAAATTCTAAACCATTACATCGAAAAGGTGCCTCTGTTATTAGAATTCCACATCTATATTTGAGGAGTATTACATACTCCCCCACTTATAGAACTAACGACCCTGTCAGTTTCGTTACACAGGTCTGAACCACGGCTCTAATACCATTGTAACGCCTCAGAACTCCGCCCATCGATGTATTGTTCGCTTTGACCACACGTTACACGGTCTTGTCATTTTGATGCCAATACTTCCCAGAGAGTTACCCATCATGGGATTGCTCTACATAAAACACTCTTAACACTGGAATTCCAACTAATTCCAAGCCACTACATCAAAAGACACATCTGTGATTAGAGTTCCACCATCTATATTTGAGAGGTATTACAAAAACATCATTGCGGAATGTATAAACAACATTCACTTCTGTAAACCCCCAAAGTTTTGATCGGTTTAGCTTAAACCCTAATCGGAAGGTTAACCGGAAACCCTAAAGTCAACAAAACCCTAGTAAGACACAATAGTTTAAGTCCGACAATCCCGTGTTTGCAACCCTAAGAATGTAAGTAAGAGATTAGTATGTAAAATGGTTCATAATAACTCAAGAAAGCTTAAAAAGATCATATTAGTAAAACTGCAAATTGTTGAAACTCGAACGGATACAGTTCTTGAAAAACGTGCCTTGGAGCTCGGAATAGTAAAAATATTTCAGATATATCATTAGACTGGTAAAAATATAAGGTTTTCAAATATATCAGTTTTTAATTTTTCGGTAAGTAAAAATAACAAATATCATAATTATACGTATATTTTCTTACTACTAGTACTTTATTAGTCATATCTACTTTACATTACAATATTCATTACTATTCTACACGATTATTTTATCTCTACATTTTCTAATATCTATTCTTATCTCTACACCTATTATCTTACTTTTTTCTTTTCCCATAACTTTATTTCACATCTACTTTACTTATTATTAAATTTAATCAACAAAAATACAGAATAAAACTCTCTTCCCCCTCTCCTTTGATAGCCGGCACACCCCCCATCTCTCTCCCCTCAATTTCTTTTAATTTTCTTTATTTAAAACACACAAAATTCACTCCTCATTTTCTTATAAATACCCCCCTCCTCTTTCTTTTTTTCATACAATTACTATCCACAAATTCACTACCAAATCTCTCTAAAATTCTTCTCTCAAAACTCTCTCAAAATACTCTCAACCACCTTCTACATACACAAAAACTCATTCACATGTAATACTCCAAAAACTCTCTTTAAGTAAAAATTTTCTTTACAAATTTCTTCTTACCATGTCATGTAACTTTACACGACCATGGTATAAGTTTCAAAAAAACTAAATGTTATGGAAACTACACTATGTTCATGTATTGTTCTTGTTCATGAATATCTATTTATATATTTATGTTGTTACTTTACCTTGTTCATATTATTATTATTATTATTATTATTATTATTATTATATATCTAACTAAGTATAATTATGTATCTACATATATATATATATATATATTTTAAAGCATATAAGCTCACTTGCAATTTATTCGCTTTCATGCAAAGTAATTTATTTATTTCATATTGTTTTAAGACTAGTCTCTAGTATTACACTTGTTATTATCAAGTCAAAACAATTTTCTTTCTTTTATTTTTCTTTCTTTTTGGGACTAGTCTACTTCTTAGTCCCGGGAGCCTTGAAGAAGCTAAGACTCCCAATACTTGACTTTATTCATTATTTATGTTATTTTTACTTGTTATTATTTCTCATAGTCATTCCCATAAAGATCGTTGTCCAAACCTTTAAGTTTCAATTATACTTTTACAAAAAGGAGATTTTATCACCTAAGAATGATTTTATATGAAAGTTAGAATCTATAGTTTAACAAAAGTAAATTTGTTCTTTTCAAAACTTTAGGAAGAACTCACTACAATTTTAAAAGCTACTCTTATTTTAAAAAGCTTTTTAATCATTTCTATGTTACCTTGTTTTCTAAAAGAAGATTACTTTTGATACTAAAATGTTTTCCATAAAAACATAATATAAGGAAACTCCATAAAAAGGAATGAGAATTTTCAAACCAAGATTTTCCGAGTAATGATAAAGGAAAAGTTGTATAGAAAAAGTGATACTGATATTGAAAAATCCTAAAAGGAAAATAGAGAAATCTAATAGTATTAAAAAGTCTTTAAGAAAAATAGTAAGGTAAACATGAAATAATTCTTTGAAAACAAATGAATCAAAATATTCATTTTAAAGGATTTACAAAATGGATTTCGTGTAAACTATGGTTTTCTACACTTTTACTTAACATTGTTTTACTCAATAAATTTGTTTGGATAACAAACACTTGAACATGGATGAAATATGAGCTATATCTATGAAAAAGGAATTTCTCAACTGTATAGATAACTAAGTATTTATCAAAGCAATTTTTGAATGATTTAATGTTTGAAACAAATGTTTTTGGGATGGGAAAATTCATGGTGAATTTGAACGCCATTGTTTCAGAGCCTAAATGATTTAGTTTGATGAAAATAGTTTTAGAAATGAATAGATATTTTCGAATAGATAGAAATCGGTATATTTTATGCGCAATTCCATGTTAAAATGATCAAATTATGGCTATTTTAAATTGGAATCATCATTTATACGAACTTTGACGTTCTTATTGACATAGTTTAGACAAGTTTCAATAAAGTTATCAAGAAATACTCATTTTGGTATTTTCTTTGACTAGGTGATTTCGAGAAAAAATACTTATATCTCGAGGATTATTTTGACTAAGTGGATTGTTTGCGCGATTCATCCATTTAGAAGAAGTGTCGACATGGCAATGTGAGTTTATTTCCTTAAAACGCTTTACTTGATTGTGCTTGTAGTTTAATCGCATTAGAATTAAGAAAAGACAAATTGATATGTATATGAAAATTGTTGAAAGGATTCTAATAATACCGAGGCCGGAATTGATCGTAAGTGAATGTTTGTTTTAGTATAGCACTTGATATGTATGAAATTCTATGATCACCTTAAATTTGATAATAATGATGCTATGATATCTTAAATAACTTGATTCATGCATACCACGAAGTGAGTCACATTGCATGGGGTTATTATCCTTGGGTGAAAAGGATAGTAGTACGGTCGAAAGCAACACTTGGCTGTTATGATCGAAAGCGATTGCTTGGTGACATGGAATCAAACCAATGCTTGGAGGAAATCTGGAGGCATGGCTCAACCTGAGTAGACTTTATATGCTTGGCGGTAATGATCGAAAGCATAATTTAACTAAAACTACTCGTTTTGAGATTATACATCACCGAACCCCGAATGGAGGACGTAAATCCATTCAACATATAGTTCCCGGAAAGCTATATGCCTTGTTTGCTCACGTGTATGTTGCATTTTACTAGATTGCTTAAATAACTTGTTTGGAATTTCTACTACACAAGATTTTACTTATGAAAATAATTCTCACTAAGCCTATTAGCTTATACCCTATAGATATCTTTTACGGTTTACCTATTTGTGGTTGAGGCCACGTAAACCCTGCAGCCAGGTATTATCTATTTTGGTTAAGGAATTTTTATATGAAGTTTAGTGTTAGATAAGATGTGAACTTCATAGAAAATTTCTTGTAATAGATTATAGTTATTTTGGTAGGGAAATGCCCCTAAGACTTGTAAGACAATTATTATGAATGAATGAAGATTATGAATTATCTTTTCTTAATTTGTTACTATATCTTCTTAAGCTTCATAATTCTATGTATGGTCCTCTAAATTTGTGAGAGCACGCCTTACACTTAATACCGAAGCTTCTGGGAATGACTAAGGTTATTATACTTAAACTTTAATATTGAGAGTGGCGGACTGTTACATTTAGGGTACCCTTTGGGGTATGACAACTTTAGCTTGAGCAATTAAGAATTACCTCATAAAAGATGTCTAGCTTCTTAAGCATCGCAACTCTTTCAAATCCTAACCCAAACATATGAGGTAATAAATATAATCACGTCACTTCATTAATCATTAATTCTAGGATGACAATGCTTATTAGCATATTTTCCAATTGTCCGCATCTATCTCGCATGATGTAATTATGTTGATTTGTTTCATAATTATGATTATCTAGACTGGTTTTGGTGGTTGAATCTTATTTACACTATAACAGTGTTTTTAATTTTACTATGTTTGGATTATTTTGTCGTGTAAGAAATTGCCAACCAGAGTCAAATATATTTGTTTTTCTCGTTTACTTTAATTTTTTGCTCTAAAGTTGTGATTTTATTTTTTTGGAAATGGATTTTATTGTGATTACAGTACTTTAATAAATTTGTCACCATAAATTAATCAATGTCAACGATTGTTGCGACATAATTCTATGATGTCTTTTGATTGGTGGGTTGAATATATTGATAGCGCCTTGTTTATGGAAAAGGAGATATTTGTCACAAAATCATCACATGAAACGATTAAATTGGTGAATTTATCTTTATTCTTCATTACATCTTATATTATTTGTTGAGTAAAGCAAGGCTTTGTAAAGATTACTTATCAGTTTTCAAATGATTTCTCGCAGAATTATGCTAAGCTATTTTGTTTTTGGCTGAGTGTTTCGAGAGTTAAGAGGATGTGGTTTGAAGGGAAATATATATATATATAATAATATATATATATATATGGTTATGTTGTGGATGCCAGGAAAAGAATAAGATGATGGAAGAATGGGAATGTTCACGACCTATGTCTTGGCAGGTAAGGTGTTGGGAGATTGCTCAGCGTGGAGCAAATGTTGGCAATATGCCAAAAGCTTCAACTCATGATCAGCGGATAATATACGAATTCTTGTGATTTAGGAAGCTCAAAGTTCATTTTCAATTCTTGAATAGCAAATGAGGTTTGAGGAAGATTTAGACGGAACTCGTCAGAGAAAACACAAGGGATTTACATAAGTCCAAGTGTAGGTGATTCTAATTTGTGTACATAACAGGTTGTCGTAATTAGAGAAGCTGTCACCAAGTTCATATGCCCAAATTTAGTCAGTCTGATTACAATTATCTCTAAGCTTTTTCAAACAAGTTGGTGTTGACATGAGACTTAGATGGTATTAGCAGCAGATAATGATGTAAATTTCTTTCACCATCATATCCCTCTTATTTATTTGTTCCACTTAATAAGCTTTAATCAATTTTTTACCCTACGAGTAAGAGGAGTCTATAAAGTCTAGAAAATAAAAATCACATTAATCCATAAGTCTAAACTTTTACTTTAATTGATCATGAATCTAAAGTTAATAATGAGAGAACATGTTTCTTCATAGATCCAAGGTAACATCACTATATCGATTCAATTTTTTTTTCTTTTTTTTCTAATTGATTATCTTACAAGCCATTTGCGTTAATTGTGCTAGAGAATAAGAAAATAGGTAAAGTTTAGCTATAAATTTATACTTTTAAATTTAAAGAAATTTATTATAAAAATCGATAAAATTCATATACAAAATATAACCGTTATCCTTTTAAATTTGTGGATACCTACGTTAGGCCACGTGGTCCAAAAACTTTGATTTTTTTCCTTTTTTTTTTTCCACCTCTTCCTCTTTCTTTCCTTTCTTTCCTTTTTTTTTTTTTTTTCTAGTCGTCCAGAGTTTAATTCCAATAAATAGTTTATAATTTCAGTCCACTTACAATCAGATGATGATTTTATTACTTGACGTTTTAATTCGAAAACTATCATTTTCAGTTTAGGATTTTATAATTTCTTTGATTAAAATGCCCAGACTAAATACCGGTTAATATACAACCAACATCTTAAATTAGATCTAGATGTAGATATATCTCATGAACCTTTAAATGTTACAAATAACTTTCCTAAATTTTCATAAATTAGCACATAAGTCACAAAAATTCAAACTAAACTTCATGCTTCAAATGTATCAAAGCATGCTATCACACTCACTAAACTTTATACTTGTGTATTTTTATTAAATTAAAAAATCAAAATATCTCTAATGTTGCTAATTTATCAAAATTTAGAAGGTGATTTGCTACATTTGAAAATCTAGGGGTGTACCAAAGTCAAAGTTTATTGGGTTATGTGCAGTTTCCCCTAAATATTATCTTCTTATGGCTTTCACAAAATCAAATTATTTCACCGTGACTCTTTTCTTTTCTTTTCTTTTCATTTTTTTTTCGTTTTCTTTTTCCCTCATTACAATGAGTAGAGGGTTTTCAATTCCGCTTGTACTACTAGAATAGAAGTGTTAACAATATTGGGCTATAAATAAGCCATTTTCAAGGTAACTTCTTTTCAAAATCAAACTTTAATAACTATTTATCTTCTTTTAAACATCAATAATTGAGTATCCTAAAATCCATTGGCCATAACTCCTTTCAAAAATCAAACTTTAATCATTTTTATTTTTCTTTTTGAAACATTAATAATTAAGTATGCAACCGTTATCATTTACGAACTTATAGATGGGAAAAATATTGTGTAAATGTAATAAAAATATCATGTTCAATGTATATCGAATGATGAACAAAAGCAAAAAGTATCTATAACATAGAAATAGCCTAGAAGAATTCTGATACGTGTGTATATATATAAATGTATATATACAAACATAATATTCTATTATATTTGCCCAAAATCATTTTAACTGTTTGTTTGCTATGTTTATCACATACTAAATGTTAATAAATTTTCATGTCTTTTCTTAATTTTTATGTATATAAATTATTTAAAGGATTTCAATAATTTACATTATTAATTTTAATTTTTAAAATTTAAAAAGAAAAATAAAAGAGTAAAAATCTTCCGTGTGTAATGTTTTTTCTTCCTTTTTTTTTTTTTTATTATCTTATCCGTGTACAATGTTTGGCATTTGGCTTTTCGATAAGATTGAAGCCTTAATTAAAAGAAAAAAAAAAAAAAAAGCATTGTACCCGAGGGTTCGCTGCAATTCCCTTTCGTCAATCACGCGTAAGCCTAATGCTAAATTAACGCATTGGATGGTTCGACGCCCTTTTATTAAGAAATTAACGCATCATTGATCTTATCCAGCTCCATTAAGTAATTTTATTCTATTTTACCTAATGCTAAATTACGGACTTCTATTTCTTCAAAGGGCTGGTCGGTCGTAGAGATGGCAAAATTGCATGTATCCTCCCATCTAAAAAAGTGTTTTCCAAGATAAAACTTATGCCCAATATCAGAAACTCTAGATGATAGGATTATTTTTGTCTGTAATGATCACTATCCTTAATAATAAGCCCCATAAAATAGGAAGATTGCTAGTGGACTAGAGTGTCCAATAAATTATTTCACTTAAAAGTAGTTGAAGAGGTGTCGTATATGGTTGATTGAAAATTAATTTTAGTGTTTGGCGCAAAAAAAAAAAAAAAAAATGTTTTTGGTAGGTCAAAGACATCTTTATTGGTTTTTAGCCACTCAAAACCTTACTACTTCATCTAACTTGTTGGACATCTGTAAATATATTTGGTAAATACTTTCACTATAGGATTTTTTTCTAAATTGGGGTAGAAATAAGCTTTAAGTACTGTTGTGTCATACATATTTTTACTCTCAACGATGATTTTCAAACCATTGACAACATATTTTTGAAGCATTAATTTTGAATATCTTTGCTTTGCAGCAATCAAGAATAAGTATGGTGGAAAGTGGAAGCACTAGAGTTGGGGATCTAGTATGGCATTAAGAGAACCTCATGGCTGGTTTCTGTGTAATTTGACATCTCTCAAAACTTTTTCTAATTTTTTCTTGGTTTATCTATGAGAAGACCTCTTCCTTTTAAAATTTCCCCTCTTGCGAAATCCATTTGTGCATATTTCCCAAACTTTTTCTTTCATCTTTCGTGGTTTCGACTTAAGGGATTATGATGTTTAGCTACTTATTCATTTTATTGCAATAGTAATTTTATTACACTTTTATTCTCTATAAAAAGCTATTATAAGTATTTAGTTAACTGTAATACTCATTCCATATTATGTTGGGAACCGGTAAGACCAAAGAGATTATTAGTTGATCTAAGTAAATTTTCCTTTTGAAGAAATTTTAAATAATTATTTATATACAATATTGTGAGATTACAAAAAAATTAAAGTGATCCAAAAGATTAGAAAACAAAATTTAGTCTAACATTATTATTAAAGAATGAGATTTTTGTGGTGATAGAGGTTTGCATAAACTAAACTAGGTTTACTGCAGAGGCTTGTACTATTACTAGCAACAAAATTAATCTTGTGAATGAAAATATTTTTTTCCAATTTAAACAAAAATAATTTAACTTTTCAATGTTATATATATTTTTCTGTTATAGTTTTTCCTTTTAAGTTTTATGGGGGGCCTAGCCAAACCCACTATGATTATGGAGATAAGTCTCGTCCTTCCAATGATGCAAATCACCATGAGCCCGGGTTTAGGATTGGGTTGCATTTAGATCCCCGCCATTGCTTGAAAAAAAGCGTGTTCTAGTAATGGAGTAAATGAAGCAAGGGATTGAATGACCTTCCTAATTTTTTTTTTTTGTGTGCACATTTTAAATTTATCAAAGTATTCTTTAGTACCCACTGAATTTTAACCTTGATGTTGGCCTAAAAAAGAGAACTTTATATTTTGTATGTTTTTATTAAAATAAAAAAATCAATATAAAAGTTTTGATGATGATTTTCAATATTTAAAATTTTAAGGGATGCATTCAAATCTAATTTAAAGTTTATAGTGTTATTTCTATTTTCCCTATATAATTTCTTATAAGGTTTTCACAAAATTGCTTCTATAGTTAGGAATCATTTCACTATAACACCTTTTCTTTTCCTTTTTTTTTTTTTTCAGAATGGCTAAGGTTTTCGGTCTGATTCTTCCTCTTTGAAAGATTAGTACTAATGACATGGGGTCATTAGTGATTGATAGTCCTTATCAAAATCAAATTTTAATATCTTGTGGAAACTTCAATAGTTGAGCCTATTGGCTATAACATTTTATTTTTTTTAAATAATGTTAAAAATGGTACTAGAATATCTAGTCAACTACTTTAAATTTGACACCTCAAGCAAATTTTTACATATATTTTTCTCACATAAAACTTGATTTTGAATAATTTAATACCTGAAAAAAAAATACCTAATTAAAGTTTTTACCAAAGTATGGTTACCATTTATAATGTTAACTTTTTTCCCCCTTCAAAAACAAATTTTAATAACTTTTTTTGTCTTTTTCCAAAAGATCAATAATTTAATATGCTGCTAGCCACGTAACTCCATTACAAGATCAAATTTTGATCATCTTATAAACAAATACAAAGAAAAGATGTCGTGTAAATATAATTAAAATATTATTTTTGATGCATGCATTTGAATAATAAACAAATGTAGAAAATATCTGTAACTTATTGACAGCCATAAAAGAATTTTGATTTATGTTAATATGTATATATAAATAGCTATATACAATTGTAATGTTCTTTCACATTTGCTCAAAATTATTTTTAACTGTTTGTTTGCTAAACTTAGTTCTATTGCCATATAATCAATAGATGAGATTAAAAGAAAGAAAATAACATTATAATAATATCACAAACTATTTTAAGAATTTAGATAATTTATATTATTAATTTAAAAATTAAAAATAATTAAAAGAAAAAAAAAAAAGCATAGTAGGAGAGTTCCCTTCAATTTATTTTCATTTTATATCCCATCAAGACTCAACAGAGAGGGACCCGGCCACGCCTTAAAATAAAAGGTTATTCACCACGAGAACATGCTGGCCCACCCGGAGGTTATTTCCCAGCAGTTGCAATGCGTGAATACTTGACTTTTGTACGGAAAAGACGAAATGGTTGACCCACTGGCACTGGCAATCAATGGCATGACCAGTAAAACTCAACTTCCATTCTTTGGCAGCTTTATTGCTAGTGGCTACTTAAAGAATATCTTATCTCTATCTCTTTAAGCAACTTTTTTTTTTTTTTCTAATTTTTATTGATTAATATTTACCAAATCAAAAAACTTATAACATATATATTTTTAAGGTAGGAATAATTAGAGATACAATTAGAATAGGTTTAAGATGGATTATATAATATTCGAACTCGATCCGTTTTCTATAGGGTTATCTAAACTTGACTCGTGACCCTATAGGGTTTTATGTACAATTTCTAAACCTAGCCTTATAGGATCATGATTCTGACTCGTCCCGTCTCGTTAATCAGATTTTATTTTTATATTTTTTATTCTTTTTATTTATCATTTGTCTACTTGTCTTCATGATATATTCTTCATTTTTTTTGTTTGTTTCAATTTCTTTTCATTTGATGATAAAACTACACATAAAAAAAGGTTAATAAGCTAGATAATTGATTTTCGATGTATGATAATCAATTTATACCATAACATAGTATAATTTATTTTACTTGAGAATTGATATAGATATATAAATACGAATATTATCTCTTATTAATTATAAAAAAACATGACATTCTCAATGAGACAAAAAATAAATTATATAATTATAGAGTTATAAAAATAATAAAAATTGGATATATGAAAATTTTGATGTCATAAAACTGTTTTTTTTATTAATTTTAACGGGTCGGGTCGACCATATAAGGTCATAACTACGATTTGAACCTGATCCGTGACTCTATAGGATCACAAAAATCTTTCGCAAACGCGTCCCATAACTTTATAGGGTTTGACCCTATAAGGTCTTTAATGGGTTGGATGGGTCGGATACCCTATAACGACTTATCTAGTTGCATCTCTAATAATAATGTAAGATTCACAAAAATTTTAAAAATAAAATGAGACATTTAAAATATTACCGTGGCATTTAAATAAATTGTTAACCAAACTTTGAATAAAGATGCCCAACAAGAATTAATTTATTTTAGAAAATACTGGAGCCCTCGAGTTTTTTGCTGGTACGTAATCATTGTTGGGTTGGGGTACATGTTAAGCATAATTTATCTCATTTACATCGTCAAATTCATTGGGCCCGTATTTTCCGTGCCGAAGTTGCCATGTCCGACCATAAACACGCCCAAAAAAAAAAAAAAAAACTAAATATACAGATTAATAAATACTAGCAACCGCATGCTCTGTGATAAGGGTGCTCACAGAAAATAATTAATAAAATATGTTAAATTGTTTAACATATTATTTTATAAATATATATATTTATAAATAGGTTGATTATAAAAACATTACTTGTGTTTTAGTTTATTTACAAATAGATGACTTGTGTTAATTTTTTTAATAATAGTTGACTCAAATTTCATACAAAAATATCGATATAATTAAATAAAATATTATTTTTTAAATAATATAAAATTAATTTTTATGATTAATAAAACATCGATACATATTATTTTAAAATTATTAAATAATATTGACACTTTTGTATAAAACTCAAGCCACTTTTTTATCAAAAAAATCAACACGAATCATGTGTTTGTAAATTGATAAAAAACATAAGTAAGATTTCTGTAATTAATACTTTACAAAATTGACTATATTTTTTATTGTAGGGTAATCTATATTGGATGGAATTTTCACTGTTTATTCTTATCTCAATTTATTGAGCAATCCAAATAGGTTTTGGCCTGCAAGCCGGTCCATTTAACCTCGTTTTAAAAACGGGTTATGTTCAACTTTTTCAACCTGTTTAAAAAGTTGAGCTAATTTTACTTGACCCCCGGACTAAGTGGGTTAGCCACTAGTTTTCTTGTATAAAAAATAAAAGAAATTGTAAGAAAAATAACTATTAATACATATATTTAGCAATCTATAAGACTACAATTTAGATTATAAATATGGACTTCTTTTTTTTTTTTTAAGAAAATAGCGGGATGGTCTGATTCCCCTTTATTAACAAATTAAAGCATAATTATGAATCTTCAATCTATTGTATTTATAAGCTATATGGAGCGGTTCCATATTTCCACCATGTGGTCGGATCCCATCGGCAAATATTTGATCCAAATTCGAGAAGAGGCAAACGCACACCTAAAAGTTCTGGTATGCTTGTTTCATCATATTATAACAATTTTGATATTATATATTTATTATTTTTTTAAAAAAATATTTATAAAAAAATATTGATAAAAAACTAATAATATTATTTATAAACAAACAAACAAATATAATATATACATATATAATATAGATACAATATAAATGTATTACAAATTTCACTAACTCCTTTTCAAAAAATTTCAATAACATTTTTCCTTTCTTTCTTTTTTTTTTTTTTGGGAAACATCACCAGTAATGAATACGCTACCACCGTACGGTAACTCCCTTTCATCACCAAACATTAACGTTTTTCCTTTTTTGACACATTAATAATTAATAATTGAGTATGATGCCGTTATCAACTTGTAGTAATAGGAATACTATGTCCAATGTATGTCATATTATAAACAAAAGATAGACGTGATAGAATTTTTACATTGGGTTAATGTTATAATAACGGATCTGAATTTGCTAGAATACGTAATGAGGTTTTCGGATTTTAAAATTGATAAATTTAATATTTTAAAATTTTTTTATATATGCTAATAATACTACTGTTAAATTTTTTATATCCTAATTAATCAATTCTAAATTCTTAATACTTAATTATATATTTTGTGTAAATCAAGTATCATTTGTTATATTATCTTGTCCAATATATATATATATATATAAACGTGTGTGCGTGTTTATATAGATACAATGCTCTATTATATTTGCTCAAAATCATTTATCTCTACTATTATATGTAATCAATAGTTATAATTATAAGAAAGAAAATGATATTATAGTGATATCACATATTATTTGAAGAATTTTGATAATTTGAAATACTAATTTAAAAATTAAAAAAATTTAAGAGAATAAAAATTAGAAGATATATCTCCCGTGCACAAGATTGAGTATTTGGCTTTTTGAGGTGCAATGACCGTGACATTGGATAAGATTATCCAAGTTTTAACTGAAAAGAAAAGGAATTTTTTTTTTTTTTGAAAAAGGAACATGGTACGGTAAGGCCCACTGCAATTTCTTTTCATTTTCACATCCCATCAAGAGACAGGAAAGTCATTGATCAGCATAAAGAGACGGAAAAGGATTCACTGCCACACCACATGCTAGAAAAAAAAGTACCCATCGAGAGGTATGCTTGACTTTTGGTTGGGGAAATGGTGAGCCACCAGCAATCAATAGCAAGAAAACAGTAATACTCAAATTTTATTATTGACCAAGTTGATAATTGCGTTTATTGTATAAGAGCTTAGTTGCTTAATATCATATGTATACCAAACAACTCTATACTCTTTGTTTTGGCCAAAAAGAGAAAAGAAAATTGCTCTTAAAAAACCTAGCAATTTGTTTTTTTCTTTTTGTCCCACAAAAGTTAAAAAAAAAAAAAATTTGATGGTAGGGTAAACCAAAGAAAGATTAGTTTATTTTCAAAAATAAAGAACTTCTCTTTAGTTTTACACATACTTAATAATTTTAGAGGTTCATGTAACTATAATTTACTTTAGATTTATATTTTCAAATATAATTCGTTGGATTCATATTCTCCCTGTAGAAAGTTGTCATGTGTTAATAATGTCGGACCATCAAATTCCTTCATTTAAGTAAATTAACAAATTATAATACAAATGTATAGCAATCAATAAGGCTATACAATTTGACCTATATATGCCAACTTTCTTTTGGAGTAAATAGTTGGATGGTCTGGCTCTTTTAATTAACAAATTAATGCATAATTATGAATCTTCAAGCTATTGTATTAGTGTTGCTTTTGTTCCCCCCCCTTTCTTCTTGACAATAAAACACTAATTAACGAAAATGATGGGCTAGGATGGTATTTGTTTATTCATTTCTTTTAGATGGCAAATGACCAGTTGGAATTGATTTGAAAGAGAGAAAGAATTGTCAAAGACTTTCATGATTACCCATTCAACAAATAATTCAATGGTTCATATTTCCACCGTGTATTCGGATCCATCACCAAGTATTCAATGCAAGTTTGAGCCTCGAGGAAAGACAAACCCACACCTAAAAGTCTTTTAACTCGAGATCAATAGACCTTACTAGCAATCTTCTCTCACCATAAAAATAAAAATAAGGAATAAGGTCACTTCCGTATCTTCTCTCAGTTTCTTTACCAAACAAACCCGACCATCATATATTCACCATCTCTGTTGCGTTTCATGGATACCTTGTTTAAGTTTTTTGGAGATCTCGTTGGTTGTCTGATTAGGTGTTTCTTGAACACCTCTAGCCACCCGGAAGGTGAAGTTGGAGACCCAAACACAAGGGCAAGTTCGTCCTTCTCTCCAGGGCAAAATTATGAAGTATTCTTAAGTTTCAGAGGAGTTGACACCCGCCGTGGCTTCACCGATCATTTATACCATGGATTGGACGATAAAGGAATCATGGTATTCAGGGATAGTGAAGATCTTCATGTGGGTGAAAAAATTGATCAACTGTTTGAAGCGATCAAGAATTCTAAAATTTCGATCCCAATCATTTCACCTGATTATGCTTCAAGTATATGGTGCCTCAAGGAACTTCTTCATATCCTTGATTGCAAAGAAACGTTAGGCCAGCTTGTTTTACCTATCTTCTACAATGTGAAGCCCTCGGATATTCGTGAGCTAAAAGGCGATTTTGGAAAGAAGTTTCACCGGTGCAAGAGGAAGCATAATCTTAACGGAGAGTTTATCGACAAACTAGAAAAGGCTTTCAATGAAGTTGCAACCTTGAAAGGTTGGGAATCAAATCAAGTTGCACATGGGTAAATCTTCCTCTATATGTTCAATTTTTATATAATTTCTTTTGTATCAAATCTTTATATTGACATACATATGTATGTTGTACAGAGGTGAAGGAGAATTGGTGAAGATCGTTGTCAGAAGAGCTTTTAATGAATTGAGAAAAGCTATTTTAGATGTTCCGGATTTCTTGGTTGGGATTGATGACATTGTGGAAGATATTATGACAATGATGCGCACAAGACCATCCCAGGAAGCTAAAATCATTGCAATTCATGGGATGGGTGGTATCGGTAAAACGACTCTAGCAAAAGTGTTGTATAATGCACTGTCCAATGACTTTGAATGTCAGAGTTTTGTGCCTAATATTCGGGAAGGATCGAAAAATAAGGGTATAGAGGCTTTGCAACAGCAAATGATCTCTGACATTCTAGTTGATAAGTCACCACCAGAAATATCTTATGCTGATAAGGGAGTGACTATCATCAAAAAGAGCTTTAAAGGAAAGAAGCTTCTGCTTTTGCTTGATGATGTTGAGGATAAGGATCAGCTAAATAATCTAGTAGTAGAAAATAATTTGTCTGGAGAAAGTATAGTTATCATTACTACTAGAAATAAAGATATCACGGTGGCATCTCTAGTAAATTTGAGTTATGAACTCAATGAATTAAAGAATGATCAATCTTATGAATTATTCTGCAAGCATGCTTTCGGAAGGGATGGATCATGTCCGAGGGATTTGGAAACTATAGCTAGAAAGATCATATCCACATCAGGTGGACTTCCTTTAGCTGTCGAGGTTATTGGTTCTTTGCTTTATCAAAAGCATGAAGAGTTTTGGAAAGAAACATATGAAAAACTAAGGAGGGTGCCTAATGAGAAGGTGCGAGATAAGTTGAAAATAAGTTATGACTCTCTTGAACATGGACAGCAACAAATATTTCTTGATATTGCGTGTCTTCGAGCTTCATTTCAATTGGCCCATGCATCTTGGATGTGGAAAAGTTGTGGCTTTTATCCAAGAGAAGGAATTGAAAGGCTTATATCCTTATCCTTAATAAAACTAGATAAATATCATCAAATATTTATACACGATCAATTAAGAGACTTAGGCATGGAAATTGTTCATGAAGAAGGTTGTGACAATATTGGGGGCTGCAGTAGATTATGGTTGGACGAGGAAGTGATAGAAGTGCTAGAAAGAAAACAGGTACGGCTTTTTTTTTTTTTTGGGGGGGGGGGGGGGGGGGGGCGCTGCCTTATAAATTTTTAATTAAGTCTGATGAACTAGCGTACATGCACCACCAACCATATATATGCAATTAACGTTTTTTGGTCTGTTTCTTAGCTTTTCGTAATAGATATTTTTTTTTTAAATTTTTTTCTAACAAATTATTTATTAAAAAATTGATATTGATAAAAAAATTAACAGTTCTCAAGAAAAGATCAAATGGATTAAATATAAATAAAATATAAATATAATTGAATATATGTATCTATATCGTTTTGATATAGATACAGATGACAAACAGATTATCCAAACAGATCCATGTAGTTTCTTGATTTGTTATAACTATACATAAGCTTTGTTATTATCCTAAACAATCCAAATTACTGAAACCTTTAAATATCCAATTGAGTGATGAACCTTTTAAAATATATTTCTCAGGAAAATACATGTGGCAATCTTTTAGAACATGATAGATAATAAATAAATTTAACAATTTAATAAATAAAGCAACTTGACTAAAACAAAAAAAAAAAAGAAATTGAAATAAAGCTTAGTTGTGAAAACAACAGAAGTTCAAATCCATATGGTATTGTTATTTCAATTTTAAAAAGGGTTAATTGCAAAAGTATGATATGTGTTTTAACTAATTTATAAATATGTGACTTTTGTTAATCTTTTTAATAAATAAGTGATTCGAGTTTTACATAAATTTCAATAATATTTAATAATTTTAGAATAGCACATATTAATATTTAATTGGTAATAAAAATTCATTTTACATTTTTTCTTGATTTTCTCATTTTTTAAATAATTTTTAATATATATTTTTTAATTTTATTTAGTAATGTTTTTATCAAATTAATTTTTTGAGTCCAATATATGTCCTTCTAATTGTAATTAATTATATTGATACTTTTGTCTAAAATTTGGATAACCTGTTTGTTAAAAATATTAACACGAATTATATGTTTGCAAATTGACGAAAACACAAGTCATATTTTTGTAATTATCCCTTCTAAATTTTTTAAGCAATGAAAGAATTGTAGGTTGAAATTAAAAAATATTAGAATTACAATTAGAAAGTGTAAATAGAGAAGTTATATTACCATAGAACTTTCACTTAATGTCAAAAAAAATCAATTTAATAAACTAAAAGTTTGAGTTTGAAAAACCGAATTACCTTGGGGAGGGAAGATGGGAAGATGAGTTATTATCGAGTAATTTTGTTGGTTTAGTAGTTCCTCTAGTTGCACTATTACTGGCTTAAACTCCTTTCCTTGCCTAGTTTAAGGATGAATGTCAAATTTGATATCTAAATTTTGTATAAAAATTTAATTTGGTGTCTCAATATTGAAGTGGTCAATTTAATTAATACCTAATTAAAATTTTTGTGACTATTTTTACTATATCTCTAACATCATTTACTCTTTTTACCCTTTCCTAACATTGTCTAATACTATTAAGTAATCTTTTCCATGTCACCAAATGAAACAAAAAAATTTAAGTGAGGTAATAAAAACAAATATGGAAATTTTGATTAGATATTAAATTGACAACATAAAATTCAACATACCAAATTTTACTTTCGTGTTTAGGTTTGAAATTTGACATTTTCCCCTAGCTTAAGTAGTTGTTTTACATTTTGATCAATGAGATCCAATTTAATTAATTGTTCCACATTTGATTTGATTTGGTTTTCAAGATTAGATATATTAAAGTCAAGATTGAGCAAACCAAACAATATTTTAAGAACAAGCTCCCTACTTGGATCATGGAGTAGGAAATAAAAGAGGTTTATTAACTTAACACTATGTTTTGGAATAATAAAATCATTGAAAATGAAAGGAAATCAGTGGCAATGTTATGTTTTGATATTTAAAATATAAGTATAAAATGGTGGAAACCAAGAGAAATTAGTAGAATTATTGCCACTTTTAATCCCATTTAATTTCCCTCCAATTTTTGAGAGAAAATGGTGTAAATGAGTGGAAATTATATAAATTATTAAAACACTATTAAAAACAAAACTAAAAGGGTAAAGTAAAGAATTATTTAGTCTGTTAAGATTTAAAATTTTCATTTCCTTTGTCATCTTGACCGAACAACATAAAAAGAAAATCATTTCATCCCATTTCTTCATATTTTCATTTAATGACTCCAAGAAAGGAAAACTACATTTCCTTTTCTTTTTATTTATTTCACATATTTCTACCATTCTTAAAATTGTTAAATGCCATGTAAGTGAAAAGAGTTTGCTTCATTACGATTAGAAACATATAACCATTTTGTGCTTGCTTTTAGATGACAAGTTTGTCTTTTGCTTTGGAGTTTGTTTAAATTTTGAGGAATTTTATGCATTTATTTAGATTTTTTCCAATTATTTTCCCTTCTCTTTCATTGTGCTAGCAATTCTTTGTTTTGAAAAGATGCTGAATATATTATTTTTATAAAATGTCTACTTTTTGTCTGGCCATTTAATTGAATAAGGTAATTATGATCATATCTAAATCATAATGAGAATTATTATTCAGGACCCATAATGATTTTTCCTTTGGAGATCCTTGGCATAAGAAAATTTAAACTAAAATTTCGAAGGGAAAATCAAGGAGTTACAATATCGAGTGACAGGAATTAGTGATGGTTTTGGAGGACCATACATGATGGAACACTCACAGCATATTATATTTGCAAATATTTTGCCAAACGAAGAACTGGGCAAGTATTTATAGGACAAGTTTCTTGATGATCTCTACCTGTTTGTTTTGATAAGTGATTGTTTGTTTTTTTTGTAATCTTTCATAGGCTTCCATTATCTAAACTTAAAGATCTAATTCTTCTAGATGAGTAAACTCACTAAGAAAGGCCATAAGTGGTCTAAGTAGTCTTAATAGTCCTACTTCAAACTTACCTAATCAAATCACTCAAAATCATCTTAAAATTGTAGTCCAATTACTTAAATTCAATCACTTAATCCAAATAATCAATACAAGTGATTATTAGACCTAACCCATTTTGATATAACAATACTTTTGCCCCCTACTAATCATTAGGTTCAATCCATCAAAATAAACAAAACTGCAAAAAAGGAAAAAAAAATTGTTGTAAAGTCTTTTTTTCCTCTTTTCACTCTTTGATGCTACCCCACACCTTTTTTTTTTCAATCTAAACTATCTAACTTCAAAATTTCTAACAATGTACTTGCATTTTTTGAAGGGATAATTGAAAAGAATTAAAAAAAAAAAAAGAAGCTTTTAAAAAGTAGATAGTAAAGAAAATAAAATGTGATTCAAATACTTTACGAGGAATATCATTTTAAGGCCGTTTGGTTTCAAAGAAAGTTATGAACTAAACCTAAAATTTGGTTCAATACTTGAATCTATTGAACTATATTTTGCTCTCATTTAGATCATGAGTATAAATGAGCGGAAGTTACATGTGGATACTTAGCGAAGAAAAGTATTAGGATTACAATTGTAAAAAGGTTCATAGATCTAACTCAATCATGCGTACCAAAACTCTTCATTCAGTGGGTTCATACATGAGTTTAGGTGCTAAATTCACAACAATTGGACACCTTTGTAAAGAGATCAAAATGGATCTAATCCGTTTATTAATTTTATGAAAATTTATTTATACAAATCTATTTATAATTATATCTCACTGTGTTTGCATTATCGAGTCAATTATCAAATTACCAACCCTATTGGAGATTGGTTTTACTATTATTTGTAATATGCTTCCATAAGAAAAATGTTTACTTGTTTTAGTATTTTCTTTCCTAAAATTTGATGAAAAGCCACAATTTCAATTCTAGACATTGTAATTTATCATTACAATAGGGTTCTTTAATTTAAAAAAGAAATGAAGGTAAAAATTGACACCCATAATAAAAAGAATTGTTGCCAAAACAATTTCTACCCTTAATTTTGATATGCATGATAACATAAAGTAGTTACTACAACAATTACCATTTGTGAATTGTAACCTTACATATATATCAAAATTTTACTCTATATTTGTATTCTACTTGCACATGATATGTAAACTTTAATACCTAATTCAATTGTTTTTCAGTAAGAATTTTGAAGAATGCAAAAAATATCACAAAAAATATCTTCGTTCTAGCTTTTTTAATCGATAACATTAAAGTTTTCCCAAAGGGTTTTGTCTTCTTATCTTATTAGTCAGATTTAGAAAACATACCATTTAAATTAATTAGAATATAAAGAAAAGAGTAATGGATTATTTTTAAATAATCCCATAAGTGATTAATTAAGATG
This sequence comes from Combretum micranthum, assembly GCA_024138025.1. Taxonomy (NCBI): domain Eukaryota; kingdom Viridiplantae; phylum Streptophyta; class Magnoliopsida; order Myrtales; family Combretaceae; genus Combretum; species Combretum micranthum. The sequence continues at coordinate 1,443,883 of JAMXBD010000001.1, forward strand.
TAGCATCTACTAATTGTTATTAAATCAATGTGCTCTTTGACATGTAACTTCGAATCAATTCTTTAAAGAATGGCCTTGAAAAATGGAGCCTTCTTCCTTTTTTTTTTTTTGCCCCCAATAGTAGAGTTCATAAGTGTCTAAAAGATATAAAATAATTATATAATCAATGATTTTCTTATTATTTTGTTGAAAAAAAATTTAGTTTTTAAAATACATAAGAAATATAAAATTCAAATGGTCATTTTTTTTTTCTTTTGAATTTCTTTTACTCTTAACTTTCATTCATTGTTTACCATTTTTCTAGATATAAGTTTCTCAATATGTTAATTTAAAAGCCCTTTATTAATACTAATAACTAAAAAATAAATAAATAAAAAGTGTCTGTCTCGGGTTTGTTGCATTAGTCTAAAAATACCTTTTGAAAAGAAAAAGTGAAAAAAATGCATGTTGTTGAACTTATGTTGCATACCTCTTTCATGGCAAATATTGACGCAAATTTTTGGAAAATTTTATTTTGTTCTTTTTCGAATAGTAATAATTATCTTAATAGTGCTTGCTATCTTACTTAATCAAATTATCTTTTTTATTATTTTTTATTTGTTGGAACATATTTATTTTATGCCATAAGTATTGAAAAAAATTATTTAAAAAGTAAATTGACAAATATTTGTTGCTTTCCATCGTTCATTGATTTCCATTTCTTGTTCCATTCTGTTTTGTTTTCTTATTTTATTTTTTCAATTGAATATGTTCATGTTTATTTGGTCTAAATATTTTATTTTATCTGTTTTTTCTTTTTTCTTTTTTTTACGTCGTTCTTCTCTGTCTTTCCATTTTCTTTTCTTTTCTTTTATTTTTTTCATTTCATATACTTTTATTTTGGCAGGGGACTCCCAACGTTAAAGCTCTTGTTCTTTATAAGTGTCCCCATAATCATTGGAGTAGCGAGCATTTTGAGGGCATGATAAATTTGAGATTTCTCCGAATGGGCAACGTCCACCTGACTGGAGATTTTGAAAATCATTTTCTAAATCTAAGATGGCTTGAGTGGAACCCTTATGGTGATTCAAAATATGATATTATGGGAATCAATTTTAATCCTAAAAAATTGGTGTTTCTATCATTATCTAGGAGTAACATCAACGAGCACTGGAAGGGATGGAATCAAATAAAGGTATCATAATATTTATTATTAATAGTTTTAGTATTTTAGTTAAAATAAATTATTAAATGCATCTAACCACTCTTTTATTTATACACACATTCTCTGGCATACAGGATCTCAAATTTCTATTCCTTTCACATTGCACGAGTTTAACCACGACTCCGGATTTCTCTGTGATGAAAGAGTTGAAGGTTTTGATTCTAGATGAGTGTACCAATTTGAGAAAAATCCATTCATCCATCGGCAAATTGAGCAAGTCACTCAAAGTCTTAATATCTCTTGTGGCAAGGAACTTGAGGAGCTGCCAAAAGAAATGGGGAAAATGGAAGAATTAACATACCTTATTCTACATGGATGTGGTACTTCTATAAGAGAAATTCCTATTTCCGAAGCATACATGAAAAAGCTTGAGACACTGGCAGCAATGCATTGTGAACAGCTCATATCAATTCCAGATTCCATTGGGTCACTCGTGAAGCTTCAATGCTTAAGTTTTAAGGGCTGTTCATCATTGACCAAGCTTCCTGAGTCTATTGGAAAGTTGAAATCACTAAGAAAGCTTGAGTTAGGCGAAACGGGTGTTAAGGAATTACCTGATTCAATTGGAGAGTTGTATAATCTGGAAATTCTTGATATCTCCAAGACCCTCATAAAAAATTTACCAACTTCCATAGGAGAAATTCCTATTTCTGAAGCATACATGAAAAAGCTTGAGACACTTGATGCTAGTTATTGTGAACAGCTCATATCAATTCCAGATTCCATTGGGTCCCTCGTCAAGCTACAAAGCTTAAAGTTAAGAGGTTGTTCATCGTTGACAAAGCTTCCTGGGTCGATTGGAAAGTTGGAATCACTAATAGAGCTTCAGTTAGGGCAAACGGATGTTAAGGAATTACCCCATTCAATTGCAGAGTTGTATAATCTGAAAATTCTTGATATCTCCTGGACCCCCATAAAAAATTTACCAACTTCCATAGGAGAAATTCCTATTTCTGAAGCATACACGAAAAAGCTTGAGACACTTGATGCTAGTTATTGTAGACAGCTCATGTCAATTCCAGATTCCATTGGGTCCCTCGTCAAGCTACAAAGCTTAAAGTTAGAAGGCTGTTCATCGTTGACAAAGCTTCCTGAGTCGATTGGAAAGTTGGAATCACTAATAAAGCTTGAGTTAGGGCGAACGGGTGTTAAGGAATTACCCTATTCAATTGGAAGGTTGTGTAATCTGGAAATTCTTGGTATCTCTGAGACCCATAAAATATTTACCAACTTCCATTACAATGTTGACTAAATTACCACACCTGGAATTACCTAAGCTTGAGTCTTTGTCTAATCTTCCTTCTAGTTTGATGTCTCCACGTCTCCATGGGGATTCAATGGAATCAGACCCAGATTTTTCTGACCTAACCAACTTGAAGCGGCTCGAATATATAGACTTGCTTGATGAAAGGAACAGAGCCCTAAATCTTGAAAATTTGAACCAACTAGAGAGCTTATCTGTTAATGAAACGAGCTTCTTCTGGGATTATATGATGGAATGGAACAACATTCCAGGTGTGGCTTCGAAAAACGGCGGCTTAAAACTTGTGCTTCCCGTAAGTTTAGTGAAGCTTCACATCCTTGAATGTCAAACATTATATACCCTTCGAAATTTGTCAAATCTAAAGAATCTATCCTGGTTATGTCTCGAGGGCTGCTCTAGTCTGATGGAAGTCCATGGTCTAGAAGGAGTAGAATCATTAGCACACTTGATGATTAAGAGATGCCGAGAGTTATCTAGACTTGGGGACTTGTCCCACTTGAAGGAGTTGAGGGAGTTAAAGTTGGGGATTGTGAGAAGCTAAGTGATGTTCAAGGCATAGAGAAACTAACGTCCTTAACTCATCTATCCTTTTCTAAATGCCATCCCAAGATCAAGTTTCAAGATATTTCAATGTTTAGAAATCTCATAGCTTTGACAATAGAGGATGAGAAACTCATTGAGATTCTAGGGCTCCAAGAATTGAGATCTTTGGGAGAGTTAAAAAATATGAATGCTCAAGGTTGTGAGCAACTCACAACAATTCGAGGGATTGAAATCCTGGCATCATTAAGGAAATTAGACATAAGTGGATGTACTCAGCTGTTTGAGATTCCAGGGCTCCAAGAATTGAAGTCTTTAGAAAAATTAAATATTTCCAGATGGGAGTCATTACAGTATTTGCCAGATCTTTCGCAATTAACAGATTTAAGTGAAATTGATGCTACAAATTGTGTGCAACTCTCAGAAATCTGGGGAATTGATAATCTGAAATCATTATGGAGATTAGACATAAGAGGATGTACTAAACTCAAAACCTTGCCGGATCTGCCTGAAGTTTGAGTCAGAATTGATTCACTTGAGGAGGAGGAAGATGGGGAATTTTTGACAAGTTCATTAAAATCCATAACTTCAGATAATCTTATTGAGAATAGTCAGTGAGATTTGTTGGAGTGTGCTGCATTTGAAAGATTGCCAGATCAGTATAATGTTCTTATTGTTGCTGACCCACTTGAAGAGCAAGAAGATGGATTATATTTGTCAAATCTATCTTGATTCAGGAACCCAGTTGATGTCATTGTAAAATTTCATAAGATGTTTTCCCTAGACCGATGATGGAGACACTTCAAGAAAGAAAAATAAGAATGTATGGGTAGAAACAAATTTATGAAGCTCACATGTTCACTAGCAAACACCAATGCTAAAGCACCACATTTATATTTATTGGTGCTAGTGGATTCAACAAGAAGATACAAATAAAGAATGTATGGACTGAAGATAATGGATCTGGTTGGGAACCTGGTGAACCTTGAAGGTAACAAACTAATAATCCTGCTCACATCTTTTACTTGGAGTTCTCTGCTTTAGATTATCGTTCCTTTGTTTTTTTTTTTTTTAAGGGGAGGGGGGTGATCGCTGGATTGTTGTCCTGTTTAGATAGTTGGTTTTTCACAAAGGTGATTATTATAATGTTAAAAAAGAGCATGTTATATTTAGCACCTAGAAGGAGTATGGTGCTATTATTCTAGACCATTGAAAATGTGCACCCATTAGATATGCACATTTCTAGAAACAATGCCAGTTCCCATTTCATTTGAGATATGAATTATTACTATCTGTTCCAATTGGCAATCTTTTTAGTGGTTTTGGTCACTTGGATGTACTAATTTAATTTACTTGCATATTGGTTTGTTTGGTGATTATCTCTTGATTGCTAGGCTTTGAAAAGCTTTACTAAATGATTTCTATATTTGACATAATCAAGGGTAGGTATAGACAGATGCCTTACCTTGCAATGCTTTCATAACAGCTTATTTCTTTTGAGCAGCTTTTGTGATAAATATTAGCAATGAGTCACGTAATGATCCATACAAACTTGATAAAAACCAATATCCGTGGGTTATATTCATGATACATGTAAGGTTACATTCTTCATTTTGCTGATTCCCATATTGATATATTGTCTCCAAAGGCTAGGGCCTAATGGAGACAGATTGACAAAGATTACTAGCCAATTGGAAAGCTAAAATCATTGGCTAGGCTTAACTTAGTATAGGGGTTACACAATTACCGGATTATTCAATTAGAGTATCGTATAATGCGGAACATCTTGACGTGAGCTTCAACAACATAAAATGACTAGACTTCCATTCTGTTAAGCAAAATACAAGAATTAGATTTATATGATTTTAAGGACGTCTGATCCTATGTCAAACATATCATGTTAGCTTGAAGAAACAATTTCATGTAAGGTACTCTTTGTGATTATTTTGACTCAGCCGTATCTTTGGGATTACTTTAAGAGAAATAACATATGTATACCTTTTCCCTAATTTCATCCCTGCATTATATCTATTTAGTATATTTATTTTGACAATGGAAAAATGAATGAAAACATGAAGATTTGTTCTTAAATGATTTTGTTTTGCTTAATCTAAGTAATAATTTTTTGTTTGAGTAGTTACAGCACATGATGAACAACACAAATTAACAATGTTCTCCTTGGTAGGCATCAAGCTTAATGTGTTGCTTCGAAAGGTTGTTCTGTAGCAAGAGACCTGCAATGATTCCCTAGGAAGTCAGCTCCAATATCATTCCATATTGTACCGGCACATGATGTCCTCACCTGCTTTTGCCTATATTACAGGTATTTCTGCATTTGAACTTTTCTTTTCATCTCCATTAGTGACATCAAATCATTTAACAAAAATAATACATCCTGCAATTGAACCTCAAGGAGCTTCACTTTGAAATCTTCTAGCTCCTCCCTTCTACCTGGCCTTGGATTCTTGAACGGATGCTTTAATCTTTAGTGGTTGTTGAGTTAGAAGATACATCACATATGCAAGATGTAGTCAAGTACAAAATTAAACATCCAATATGAAAAGCAAGGCATCTTTGATTCTGAAGGTAATCTTATCCAATATTCTCCGTGGTTAATAGTAACTCCTAAAAATGGGAAGATTATGAATGGACTAGCGTATGTAATAATTTCTTTATTTTTTTGGCCAATGATGTTGATGATATGATATATAGGAATCATAAGAGATGGTTGATTAACTTGAATATAGTTTTCCTTATGTTATTCAAACGCCATCTTTACTGGTTTTGAGAAATTGATTTGGTCACTTAAAATATGGCAGTTCATTTCACTCTTAGTTCATCTACAAATGCATGAAGTAAACACTTTCATTATTGATTTTGAAGAAATTAATTTACACTTCTTTTGCTTAAGATGGCTTGAATGATTTCGGTTCACATATCTTCCACACAATTATGAAGCATTAAATAAATCTGAATATCTTTGCTTTAGAGCAAGTTGGAATAGGCTTGGAAGAAAGCAGGAGTATTAAACCTATGGATCGACTGCACTAAAAGTGTCTTAAAACTGTAATATATGTGTGATTTGTTATTTCTCACAATCTTACTAATTGTTTCTTCAATGTATATTTGTGCCAAACCAGATGATGGTGTGTACTGTCACACGATAAAGTTATTCTTTTTATCTTAATTCTGCCTCCTGTACCCATCTCCCTTCTACCTGACCAATTGATTTTTTTATTTTTCTTTTCCCTTTTTTGGTTAATAAATTAGATATATCATAATTGTGGACATGGCTAGTGATTATTATGGAATCCAATTCACTTTCTGGTGTTTAAGTATTAGTAATGAGAGGATCATTATTATTAGTGGGTTAAAGAACTATGCTCTTCTCATAACTATCCTTTGTTTTGTTGATTGGCATATTAAGGGTGGATTTGTAAGAGCTAGAATCTAAAAAGATCGATATATTATTAACAAAATGAGAATCTTTTTCTTAGGTCGCTGAAAATCTGTACAATCATAATGAAGTGGTGAAACTTTTGCCAAAATAAGCGAACACAATGAGAATCATATTAAAACAAACATGCCAAAAACTTTTTTAAGTAAAATAGAAAGCATAATAATGACTGTTGAATGTACGCAGATGAGTGGAAGGAGGTGGCATATGGTGCACAAGCATACTTTTCTTGAGGATATCAAGGGGGTTTGAAGTTTCCTTAGGATCTCTACTTCACAAAATGTATCCCTATAATCAATAATGCCTAACAAAAAATATATGTTTTTGTTTTGAGTTGCTGCAACACACAATGGTAACCCAAGAATGATCTGTTTGATGTTTGGTAACAAGCACGATCTATTAGTAACTAAATCTGTGGATTTGCAATGAAGAATCTCTAAATTGTTTGATTTTTATCTGTATCTTGATTGGCATTTAATCTATATCTATATCTGGTCGGTACCCGGTAGTATTTGATATGCATTTGAGTAATTAAATCTCCCATCATTTTTTTTCCATTTGTCTTTGATAAACTCCCAGCATCAAACATATACTAAACAAATGCTACACAGATGAAAAACATACAAATTAAACAGATAATTAAGGAAGTTGTCTCCAACTTCTGTCCATGCCGCACGTGAATGTAGTCATGCTTCACCATTGTTGCCTATTTGTTAGGTATTGACAATCGTAGAGCTCCAATAAGGAAACTATCAACTCCTCATTACTTGACTTTGGCTGCTGTTGAACTATTATCGACCTTATCCTGCTTCATTAACTAATTTTATTCAATTTTGTCTAATGCTGAATTACTTGCGTTTATTTCTTAAAGTTGACCCAAAACGATAGAAGCAAGCTTGAGTAATGTTGTGTCATATAGAATTTCACTCTCATGCAGAAATTCAGACCATTAGACATTTAAGCACTTGCTTTTGCTTCGGTTGGCATGGATGATCTCAGACCGCGCTTTTTTTTTTTTTTTTTTTTGAAGCATTAATTTTGAATATCTTTGCGTTGCAGCATTTGAGAATAAGGCATGGGAAGTGGAAGCACTAAAGTAGGGGTTTCAATATTTTATTAAGAGAACCTCATGGGCGGGTTTTTGTGTAATTTGATGTGCCTCATGGCATGCTTAAGGTTCATGGGGTAGCTTCAAGTCTGCAACACTTTTTCAGACAAGTTATTTCTTTCGGTTTTTCACTCACTGGTTTTATTAAACAATGTATTACAAGTTGCCAAAGACCAACATGGGAAGTCCATCAAGACTCTTCACCCCCAACAGAACTGTGGACTGCGAATGCCTTGTAGCAACTCCTGACGTTGTCTACTGTAAGATCAAGTATGTTCAACCAGACTATTGCCTATCGGTGTTTTTTTTCTTTCTTTCCGTGTTTTTAAAGTTTAATTTAAAGCTTTGAATAAAATATCAAAAGGGAAAAAAATCTTAAATAAATCAAATTTTGAACTCATAATAAAAGTTTATGAACCTTCATAGTCTTTATTTCATCTCTTTAAGAGCTGTCAAGATTATGCGTACATATAATCACATCCACATTCAGTTACAATATTATCAATGTAATGTGAAGTTGCAAAAAAGTCTAGAATGATAAAGATTATAAGTTAAAATTAGTCCAACGTTATTAAGAAATGAATTTTTTTTTCTTAATTGATGTTTATACAAACTAAATTAGGCATACGTTAAAACCATATTTATTCCTTGAACTGTTAGTAGCAAAACATAAAATAAAATGTTATGAATGACGAATAATGTTTTTCAATTCATATGAAAATAATTGAAACTTTATCTTTATTTAAGTCTTATTGGGCCTAGCCAGATCTGCAAACCATGGACCTGGTTGTTGAACGGCTTCTCAGGTAAGCTATTGGTTCAAAGTTGATTCTTGTTCGAATTGAGAGTAAACTTTAATTACCTAAAAGTTGAGTTGCATGGTGAGTTCTTTAATGAATTTTTATAAGAAATAAACGACTAAAGTCCTACAAAAACTGACCAAATGCTATGTTTGGCCAAAAGTAATTAGATGCGGCGTTTAGAGATGCTCATCAGTAAAAAGACTTGAGAAAACGTGAATTCAACAAATAGTATGAAACTTTATAGCTCAATGATAAAATCACCACTGTGATAATAGAATGGAGCATATTCAATCTCTCGTCATAAAAGTAACATATTAATATACATACAAACGTAATCTACATGAGAAGGCTTTAACGCTAGTAAATTTTGATTTGCACCTTATAAGTGCAAATATGATTATAAAGTCATTTCATTCCCCCCTCCTCCCCCCCCCCCCCCCGCCGCGCCGCAACACCTAGGTGGATTCATTTAAATTCCATTCTCTAGTTGTTTTAAGACCACTTTCCTCATATTTGCAAATGCTCATTTGAACTTGTACTATTATACACTACAACTGAGTTATGGGTGTTAAAAAAAACTAACAGTCATCCAGTTTATCATCAACTAATGCCTCAATAACTCCTAATCACCTCACCAAGTGCTCCATAGACATAGGTCTCAAACTACTAATTCAATTGTCTTATTAGTAGTACCAAAACTGTATAAGGGATAAAAATTTAAGTTTTGTCTAGTCCTGTTAAAAAAGGTTTTGTTAAGTTCCAATTGTATTTTATGAACTAAACATGGTATAATGAGTTTTGTCCAGTTCAGTATTATGGAAAATTGTGCAACCACATGCTACTGTAGATCCCATGGAACATGCTTATAATACAAACACAAAGAAAAATCGAAATTTAAGAAGAAAAAAAAAGATACAAGTTAGGTCATGATCACCAAAATCATAAGGGAAATAATTATAAAAAGAAAACGAGAAAAAATTGCATTTCACACCAAAGTCGCAAGGGAAATAATTATAAAAAGAAAACAAGAGAGAAAATTACATTTCACAAAGATTGAATGCAACTGCAGTTTGCAAAAGCTACTTTGCTGGTGAGTGGTGACTTAATTGTAATTTTCTATCATATTACTTTAGCTAAGTATTCTATATTATAAAGGCTATATCTAGGAAAAGAATGAGCCTTATTTAAAAATCAAAGTCAATATCAATAATCGCCATTAAAGAAGATAATAACCTATGGCTAGTCGATCGAAATTTTTACTGGGTTTTAGCCTCTATTCTATGGGACTCTGCTTTCAGTTAAGACTTTTACTAATTGTCTCTTCAAATCTTGGCTATGAGTCATATTTTTAGCCATCCTATGTTACCTATGTTAGATCATTGGGCTTCTTTGTAATTATCATTATTACCAAAGTCCATCACTACAATGTAATTAAGTGCAAACCACAATATAAGTTTCAAGGATAAAGAAGAAATTATTAAAGAGCTATCTAGATATCTAATATCATCAACTGATGCAACTTTACCTGGAAAACAATCCTAGTCTTTATGTAAGAGAAGCTAAAGTACCCACAACAAATATCAGACTCTTGTTATTCTAATGATAAAAAACTCGTTGCATTGAAGCTGGTCGATGATCTATATAGTCCATGTTCATTGAAATGCTCTCTAATAATTTTTGCAGGTTTTGGCTTTAGTTTTGCATCTTGGTTTTTTTTTTCTATTTTCTATTTTTTTTCCTCTCTAATGTTTAATATACTCCTTATACTTGAGTTGAGTATGCTTAACCCCATCTTTCGTGTTACTTTTGGGTCATTAGAGCGAAATAAGATTGAAAAAATGCAACAATTTCTCTTGTATTATTTTTTTTTTATGAGCAAAGGTATTTTTGAAGAAAAAATATGCAATCTATGATAAATAACGATTCTTATGGGGGTTAATTTCACTCACAGTACTCGAAATTTTTTATTTAACAAAAATATACCTAAAAAAAAATTCATAATAATAAAATACCTAAAATTTTTATTTCTTTCACCAACGGTACCTTTGGATGGATTCCATCCGTTTTTCTATCCATTCGCTGATGTGATAGACTAATTTGATTAAAATATTATTTTTTGTCCATGTAAGCCATTTTTTTTATTTTTTTCTTACTTTTTTCGTTCTCTCTTCTATCTTTTCTCTCTCTCTCCCCTCCTTCTTCTCCTCCTTCTCCATACGAAACCATTAATGGAGCTTAAAAACTTTAGAAAAGCCCACACTACCACTACCAACTCACTTCTCCTACATAAAGCCACCAGTCTTCACCCCCATAACCCCTTCTCTATCTCCCCCTTGTGGTGCTTTCTAATTGGCCTGTAGGATGATGACATGATGTCATTTTCAACCTCTAGCAAATCTGCCATTTTCATCCTGGTGCAACAAACCATTTTTAATAGTATTATCTTTGTGATTTCACCAAAATAATGGTGAAATCACAAAATATCCTTGGAGCATTTGTGGTCTCGATTCATAGTTTTCGGCCACCAAATCAGATTAAACAATTGGGAAAATGAAAACCGCAGATTTCATTCTTGAACAATCCATGTGAGATTTGAGCAAATCTAGCAATAATTAAAGCTTCACGAGCGTGGGAAAACATTTATAATCACCAAATCATTTGATTCTAATCACTAGAATCGCTCACCTTGCATTCTTTCCAAGAATTAAAAATTCGAAATCTAAACTAAAAATTTTTGAAATTGTAATCTTGATTCGTGCCAAGTATGATTTATGCTCCTACATTATAAATAGGAGCTCATACAATATTTTCCCTATCAAGAATCAAGTAGAAAACATATAGAAAACTCAATTTTGAAGTTTTTTATAAGTAAGTGTTTTAAAGGAATAAGTTCTTATTTGAAACTTTTTCGTGAAGTTGGGAAAAATTAATATTATAGTTGAATTCCTGATTACTTAAGCTATCAATTGATAGCTTGGGTTGAAGCTGAAGTGGTTGGAATCATCTCCAACTATCCTTCCATCGCCAGCAACTGCTGTTTTTGGTTCAAAATCACCACCATCCACCTATTTTAGACAAAATAATCATAAACAGAGCTTTTCCCATTGTTTGTTCAATTTGTGCGACAAAACCGCCGTTGCTACTGCCCCCGAAAACCACCAGAATCCGTCTTTGTCGGCCACCAACTCCGATTACTGGAGATCCAACCCAACTTATCTAACTTACCCAACATAAGTCGTGACGACGATGAACACCACAACCACCACCAACATTAAAACCATCATCGAATTCCGAAATCAAACATCACACCATTAACATCCAAACACGAACACCACAACCATCCGCTAACACCTTTAGCAACATAACCATCACGAATCTAGAAAATCCAAAAACAACGAAATGACCACCGAACTCTAACCAAATCCACCACTCAAATCACTTCGCACGCCGTCACCTACCCGAATGCCAATCACGACCGTTACCATGTTCACTCTCGTAAACCCATTTTGAAACCACACCGTGAACCACCAGCTCCAGCAACCTCTAGTCGCCAGGCGTAAATGAGAGAGAGAGAGAGAGAGAGAGAGAGAGAGAGAACCTTGAACCTAGCTTCAAACTACGATCCAAACCTTCTCCAACCCAACTTATGATTCGGCGTAGGGTCTGGTATTGTTTGTTGGGTGAGGCGGAGTTAGGTGTGGTCAAATTGGTACACAAAGAGATTTAGAGTTAGAGAGAGAAGATGGGGGGCAAGAGGTTAGAGAAAGGGGGGAAGAGAGAGAAGGAAAAAAAGTAAATAAAAAATTTAAAAATTTTCAAAGTGGACAAAAATAATAATATTTTAATGAATTTAATTGCCATGCCCACAAATGGAAAGAAAAATGGATGGAATTCGCCATCCATAAGTATCATGGGTGAAAGAAATAAAAATTTTAGGTATTTTATTGTTATGAAATTTTGTCTAGGTATATTTCTGTTAAATCAAAAAAGTTCGGGTACTGTGAGTGAAATTAACCCATTTTTATGGGGAAGGATAAATTCCTTATCAATTTTATATTACATAAAATAGATCATATTGTTCGTGATAAAATTTTTTGCAAACCAAATAAAGAAATAACTATTTGTAGCAAAAAAGGTAGAATGATAATTCTATTCTTATAAAGCAAATCCAACCAGTCTCGTTAAAAGATGACCCTATGCAAATCTACATCAACTCTTCATCCTTTGACTCAGTTGGACCATTTGATTCATCGCTTCTTGTATAAACATCGTTGGTCATCATTTACCATATCTGGATCAACATTAAGATCATGTGATGTGTGTCTATTATGATATTTAATATTTTTGTCAGTGGTAAAAGATTTAGGAAAGTTAAATCATCAAGAGGATTAAGGCAAGGAAATCTTTTATCCTCTTATCTCTTTATTTTAGTTATCGACGCACTTTCAATGGGAATAGAAAAAGAGTGTCTATCTAAGTGATATAAAAATCTTTCAATTAATAATTTTTCTAATAAATCTCATATTTGTTCTTTACAAATGATTCCTTTTTTTTTCCGTCGAAGCTAATGTTTCGGAAGCAAATGGGTATATCGCAAGCATACCATAGGGCAACATGAGGTAACCATAAGTAAATCTTGTATATTCTTCAGTAGGAATACTAGTGAGGATATTGAGTTTAATATGGCAAGTTTGTTTTCCTTAGGGGATAAATCAAAGTGTGGAGCTTTACGATTCGTAAAGGAGAAAATTTTGAAGAAATTAAAAGAATGGAAGCAAATCTACTTAGTGAGGCTGGTCATGAAGTAAATATCAAGTTGATTGCCATAATGATATCAATTTATTCTATGTCCTATTTTCGCTTTCCCCCTAAGTGGTGTAACGAGATTAATTTAGTTTTGGCTTGATTTTGGTGGGGTCTGCTCAAAGAGAGAGCAAGATACATTGGGAGCACCACATAAAATCTAAAAGGAAAGACGAAATGGGGGTTCAAGGATCTTCATGATTTTAGTCTGTGTTTTCTTACAAAATTAGCTTGGAGACTCCAATATGGGGCCTAATGTACCTGAAGGGGTTGGAATTCTAAATAAGAAATTTAAGTGGATTGCGAAGGGTAAGAGGACATCTTAGTTGTGAAATGGTATTCTAGAAGAGAAAACAGACCTTTTTTAATATGGCTCTTTGGTAAGTTCAATAAGGTACTTTAATTGATATATGACACGATAATTGGGTTCATTTGTTAGGATATAGAATCAAATTAAAACCTAAAGATTTTGAAGAGAGGATGACTGTGTTAGAACTTTTGGATGTTAATAGTGGTACCTAGAATATTAGGAAACTAAAGTAATGTTTAAGTATAGATGAGGCTGAAAAGATTCATATAATACATGTTCCTCGATTGTAGAATGCAAACACAATTATTTGGCCCTTTTCTAAGCAAGTTTCTTGTACAGTTAAACTTGTATTATTTCATCAAAAAATCATTTTTTGATTTATAAATATATATATATATATATGTATATATATCAATTTATCCCAAGCCATCTTGCCTTCAATCTATTTTAAAGGATCAAAGGAAGGAATTTTGGAAATTGAAAATCTTACTGGAAGTCTAACATTTTCTTTAGTGTGCCATGTCTAACTCATTACCAAACATGGTTGAATTGTTTTAAGGAACTTGGAAGAGCTTCTATGTCTAGTAACCGCCATTTTTGTAATCGAAACATATGAGCATGTTTTGTTAACTTGTGAATGGGTGATAGCCATATGATTTGGGAGTATGGGCTTGAGGGTTGACAAGAGGAGTGCACATAGTTTTGGCATTACTATTTGGATTATATGGAAGCAGCGTTTTAAGAGGACATTTAAGCATAAACATTTAAGCCTCATGACATTAAATAGGGTGTATTAGGGTTGCTTTGGAAGAAATTACAATAAAAGTACATGTAATTTATTATGATTATAATCAACAGGTTGAACAAACGACATCTTGGCTTTATCATTCTAGCAGGTATCTTAAGATTAATGTGGATGCTTCTCGGACAAGCAAAGAAGGATCCAATGAGCATGAGTGGTGTGGTATAAAATAGTGCTAGACAAATAGTGCATGAGTTCACTAAAGTGGTGCCTATTTTTTCAATTGAAGCAGCAAAGGTTTTGGCACCTTGGAAAACTTTCCAATTTGCATATTGGAATAAGGTGCTTTTTGTATCTGACTGTGAGATAGTGGTTAATGTGGTGAATGGGTTGCTTAACTCTACATCTACTTTCTAATTTTATTGTTTCTTTATTAATAAAAATACAAGGCAACTTCATACACTAAAAGGAGATGTGTCCTATAGATTGGTGATTGAATCCCCTCTCAACTTCAAAAGCTTATTGGTGTGGATGATATATAACCATATTTTGGGGAAAAAAAAGAAACACAAAAGGTGAAAAAACACAAGGGTAAGAGGAAAAATTTTCACACTTGTTGAAAATACTTCTTTTACCTTTCTAGTTGCTATTCTATTATTTATTTAGATGGTTGAATATGGAAACAGTCATTAAGTGACTTCTCTTTAAATAATAACATAAATACAAACTTCCAATTGATTGCCACGTTTAATAAGTTGAGAGAAATTGACTTTCTAAGCATAATTTATATGGTATTTTTAAAATGGTCTCTATAATACTGATGCAAATACAAACTTCCAATTGATTACCACATTTAATTAGTTTCAATTACAAACAATTATTGGATCTCTAGCTGGGAAAAGGATGACAAGCTCGAATAGATTAACAGGTACCTAGTAATTACGTATTTCTTGCCAGGGTAGTATTAATAATCGAACTAAGAATTTAAACTCGACTTAATTTGAGTGTTGGTTGTTGTTTGGCCGCTTACTCTAGAAGTAGCACCCTCGAACTGGGTTGTGAGCTTGATTGCAACTTTGGGATGATGTGGTAGTCATAGGCACTTGGATCCCCCAAGGAGTGTGCGGTAAGAATAGGTGGGTAGTTGATAGGGGATATTTCGAAAGCAGATAATCAGTTAGGAGTTGGTGCAAAGTTGCAATGGAGTTATATGGGGGTATGGGCTCTTGCATAAATCGTTGCAAAGGACTGTGATAATTGGTGGTTGTTTGTGTAGAATTTATCCATATAAGGCTACTTCCTTTCTTTTCTTTTTCGATACATTCTACGGACTTATCGAACCCTTTCCTTCGATGCGTGATCCACTAAGGGAATGTTATCCCCATGTTTGGCTAGAATCTTGAGTACTATTATACGTGTTTGTGTTTTTGAGATCTTGGAAATACTTGTATGTTGACTTAAACTTAATTTGTGATTGTTGCATGAGCCTAGGTGTGCATGACATTCATGTATGTGTTTGGTTACTGTGTATTGGGCTTCATCACTCACTTTTCATCATTTCAGGTAGCAAGGATGATCATTCCATGGATTTACATTATGACTCTATGGGTTTTGGAATCGAAGATTTTGGGGAGCAATGTAAATGAGTAGAGGGCCATGTGGACTTTGAGAGAACTTTGTGAATGTTTATGTTTTTTATATTTTTATGGATGATTGTAAACTATAAGCTATTTTATTACTTTTGGGCCGAGCGCTAAACTTTGTAATCAGGTTGAGCCTAGCATTCCTTTTGTGATAGCTATCTTAAAATGTTTTAGACTTTAAATTTCGTTTTGCAATCTTAACTGCTTTTCTACATGTTTCGGATAAGAGATTCTCAATATTTGCAAAATTGTCAAACTAATCACGACTTCATAATAAAAAAGAAAAAATTGAATAGCTACCCACCTAAATAACGGAAGCCTTGCCCATGTTGCTTGGAAGCAATGTGTGCGGCGAAACAACCATACTCTTAAACACCCTAAGGGTTGGGTCATTTCATAGGGTCAGACACATAACTACTATGTCAGGGGGTTGGTCTTTCCTTTTCTTAAGTTGAAATCAAGTTACCTAAAAATTGTTCGCTTTTTTTTTTCTTGTAAACATATGATACTGTGAACGATATTTATTTGAATTACTATAATATAAAATACAATTTTTATTGATGCTTGGATACTTACTAAAATATCACATGCATAAAAAAAGCTATTTCTAATTTTGTAACATTTTATGATGATTATTTATATTTATAAGGTAGAACTTTCATTATAAGATATGCCTTTTAATGGAAATGGAAAAATATTGTAAGAAATATCATAAAATGTTATGTATAAGTAAAAGATCTCATCAAATGACTTCTAAATATATGTATTTACATAAATATAATCAATCTCTTCACTAGCTATTTAGAGAAATATATACATACATATATATAGAGAGAGAGAGAGATTTTATGATTTGTAACATAGAAAATCATTATAATAAGTAAACCTAATAAATTGACCAAAATATTACCTAATAAAACATTACTTGAAATTTTTTGGGACAAGGTTCCTTTGTCTCTAGATAGGTACATGATATTTAATATATATTGACTAAATTATTAGTAATTATATTTCCTTTCCTATCCAAAAAAATTAAATAAATCAAGAATTATAACTGACATATGTTCAAGGGGAAAAAAAGAAATAGAAGTTTGATATGGGTGTAGTATAATTATGTACAATATGAGTTTGATAATCTTACTTTTGTATATATTTATTAATATTATATTTTTCAATTTTTAGCAATCACATAAAATAAAAAAATGACCATGTCAATTCATTTCATATTTTTCCAAAGTCTTTAATACTAATATCGTGTAAGTAATTAAAAATATACGTGCTGAAAAATTTAGAACGTTTATTTAAAGAATTTTAAATCTAATTTATGATATTTTGAACATTTCTGGATATAAAATATAAATTATTCAAAAATATAAAACGGTTAGAAACAATTAAATAAAAAAGGAGAAAAAAAGAAAGAAAGAAAAGCTAAAGAAAATGAACGGTCAATTTGCAATTTGCATTGCAAAGCCTGACTAAATTGACACACGAACAAAATGAAAACATCAAGGCCCAATACCGTGACTTGCAAGATGTGCGAAATTCCCTTAACCGCAGCATCACTAAATATCGGCCCCGCTAGGCCAACCTTGATATTAAACTGTCTTTCTCTTTTATAATTATCTTTATCTAAATTTAGCATGTAGACAATATCAATATCTATTTAAAATCTAATATTTTAAAAAAATTATCATATTGCATCTTATTTTATATGATTTAGTTTTATGAATATGAAGTTAGTGGCTTAAAATTGAAAAGTGAAAACTCATATACTTTTAAAATAAAAGATTTAAAATACGTGTTCATTGGAAAAAATATAATTAATATTTTTATAATATTGAATAAAGTAAAGGGTTAGTAACTCTACTTTAGAAGAAATTGCTAGGGACTTAAATTTGTAAGAGAGAGTATATAAATATTTGTATATCCAATTATTTTAAATATCATATTCTTATCAAATATTCTATATATTCAAAACGGAGGGGAAAAAACTACAAAACAAACAACGCATGAATTTATTTATTTTTTCTTTTTTCAACCAATTCATCTATTTAAACCTTAAAAAATGAATAATTTTTTATATTTATTATTTTTTAATTAAAAGTATTCAAAAGACTGTTAAATGAGAAAAAAAAAGGAAAAAAAAAAAACAAAACCACTTTTTTCACTACTAACTACATATTTCTTAAACAGAGTAAATATATACATTTCTAAAGCAAAATAGAAATATAAAAAGATCAACATTTTCTTTTTTTTTTCTTCTTTAATAAAAATGAATAATTAAAAAAAAAAGGGAATGCAGCAAATGCTCATAGCCACAAGAAAGAAAAGCTACATCCAGACTACTCTAGGAAAAGGAGATGCTCTATTTTCTTCAAATATAATCTCTCTAATACAACCAGAAGGAACTTCAAACTCATACAAACCTTGAGGAAGAGACTTGGCTAGATTAGCAAAGCAGTCAACAACCCTATTTTCTTCCCTATACTTATAAACAATAACCACCTCCTAAATTTGTCTGATCAAATCTCTAATATTTTTGAACAGGCTGTAGTAGTTGAAGTTGATAAGGATCCCATCTTTGACAACTAAATCAACATTCACCTTGTTATCCACCTTCACAATTAATCTGGGAATGATCTTAAAGCAACAAAGCACCAAGCTAGTCTTACTCTCCCATAGTTCAATAAACATTGAGTTGTCTAGCCCTATGCTATAACTAAACTCAATAATCCATTCACCTCTCTCATTTCATATAAGACCTACAACAGCCATCCAGTTTAAGTTGTCGTTCCATCTATATTAAACTTTGCCTAATCAAGTAGAGGTGGGTTCCAACAAATTAGTCTTGGTTCTCTAACAGCTCAAATGATATGAATCTTCATCATAACTTATCGAATAGCATGAACCTGCGACATTATAGGAATCTGGTGGTTTGCAACTAGAACATACTCATCATGAAAAATAATCTTGTTCTTCGACTGCAAGACAGACCAACAAGTCACTTTAAAGAGAAGAGGCTAGGAAAAATTAGTAAAACTAACATTCTTTTTATTTAAGTTATCCAAAAGCCAATTCTTCAAATTTGTAGCAAAAAATGAAACCTTTAGCGCTGGTGTAATGGCATTCATCCATATATTTCTAACCAATGGACAATTTTCTATACCTTAATTATAACATGGTTTGATTGTGACAAAATTTTCCTGTTTAACCAGTTAAACACTTTAATGTCACAATTTTCCTTTTTTCCCCCCCCTTAAATAAGGTAACCACAATCCATTCAATACCCCATAGCAATAGTTATTTTGTTCTATTATAATTACAACCTAATTTCTCTAATTACCATAATTAAAGTTCGTATTTAAAGGTTACATTTTTACGTCGCACTTGCTACTGAATATTAATTTGATCACCACATTAATGTCACTATGATAACATTAACACACCAACGTCTTTTGCTCCATCCACAAATTCAATTCCTTTCAAAATACAAACCAATTAAGATATCAAATCTCCACCAATCACATAATAAGGGTAAGAAAATTTATCGATTTAAAGAGCTACGGAGATTCTTCACAATTCCTATAGCCTAGAGTATTACTTTGTCTATTTACAATGCTGCTTCTCCCACAATTTCCAATATTGCTTATTCTTTATGATCTTCTCTTTCTTTGGTTACTATTTGTCACGCCCTAATGGTACCCTGATAGTAACATACATATTATGATACTATCTGATGTCTAAAACTTGTATTTACAAAAATTGGGGAAACATCAAAAAGAATCACATATGCATGTTAATACTAGTTTGCCTTGGAAAATTACATAATTTAACAAAACAAGATCTTTTCAATTGCAATGATAAGAATGACGAACACAGGTAAAAATACATCACCATTCATAGTACTTCTAAATAACTGTTTGTTTAATAAGATAATACTTACCATAACTTAAGTAAAGTCCTCAAAATATAAAGATGATGATTTAAGATCAACTAATGCATATCATTAGATAATACTATCCCTTATAATCTAAAATTCCTCTAACTTCAGAATCTTACTGGGGCTAAGCTTCGAGATGCTACTAACCAAGGTCGAAGAATCAACCTGTAAGGACTGTAGAAGTATAAGCATAAACCACGGCTTCAATAAATAACCAAAACATATCACACATCAAGCAAATTATTATCAACCATATGCAATGCATCAATCAAACATACGTACAATTGAGAGCTTGGATAACTCATAATTCAAAGCAGGATGGAGATTTACGCTCTCTCATCAAGGTTAAAGGAAATCCAATCTATGACCTACCTACCTGGGAGAGACTAAGCATACAGAAAAACAACAATCCTCATTTTAATTATCTCTTTATATTAACCATGTATTAACACTCGCTTCCTATTTCAAGCTTTAGAAACTTCACTAAGTGTTAGTCATTTCAAAGCGATACCATATGCAATGTCCTTCATGTACCAATTAGTTCCTATGGAATCGATAGAACAAAGGTTATCTTGCATAGACCTAATAGCCTTCTACCTAGAAAAAACCAAACATTACTAGAGAATCGAAATACTAACACGCAGTAGGCTGTTACATACTCAAAATGCAGTATATGCAAATTATGCAATGCATGTCCATTTCATTTATGGTAACAATAGTTTTTAGTGAGGATTAAAGCAACCAAGCATTATACAGGCAGTCAACATGCTATTCAAGCAACGAGTTCATAAGGATTTTCATCATCATTGTATTTAGTGTAGTTTAGCAACTAACAAGTCGTACAGAATACAAATCCCATAAACCCATACAGCAATTCTATTATTATCTTTCCATTATAAATATAGTGATGTTGTAAGCACAAACAATGTAATAAGTTTGAGTTACTCTAATCGTATTAATCAACTGTGAAATCCTCAACAATACTAAAGTCACCTATTAGGTGAGTAGAAATATGTATCATTAAGACATATAATCAAAATATTGATTCCTATAAATGCTTAAGTGTTCTATATTGGTATTTGATTTATCTTCTATTACCTATATTGGTCTTTTAAGGTATTGATCCTATGGTAATGAATGCTTATTATTTAGTATTTATTTTCATTTTGGTTGTCTTGATCTTAATTGATATCTATATTTCTATCTATGGTGTTTTCCTCCTCCTTTAATTAAATTCTACATCCTTTGTTAGTAGATTTATCTATCATCTCTTCGTTTATCAACTTTATCTATCCTTTTAAGTCAATATTTTTATTATTTAAGGTGATATTCTAGTATCTAGTCCTTTAAAAATTCCTTTAACATATTTGTAAGCTAATGGATTAGATATATATATATATATATATGCCAAATGTAAATTAAGATTTATTAATTTTAAATTAATTATTTTTTTATGTAAACATATAGTTGTGATATGTGAAATATATCCTTAAAAGTCTAATTTAATTTTCGTGTTAAAATGAAAAGAAAAATTGAATTTTAAGTTTGCACTATGGGCTCCATGGGCCGTGTTGATGGAAGGGAAAGCTGTTGCAGTTTCTACCCCTCCTTTGAATAGGGGAATTGCTTAAGAAGTCATTGAATAAGATCAGAAAGAAGAGAAAAAGTGAATACCGCCTCCTTTGCCTATTATAGAACAGGAAGAGCTAGCTTGATCACTATTGATCTTTCTTAACTAAGGGGCTTAGCTTCCTGAAACAGGGACCATTCGTTCAACTCTCCTTAAGGAGACTAGAGTTCCTTAGATAGAAAACGTCAATGGAATCCAGCCTTGGTACTACTAACAAATATCATGCAGACTTCAAAAATCCCTATTAATGTTGCAGATTTCATTTCTCGTTTAAATAGGGAGTCCCTCCAGGGGGAAGGATGGTGAGAGAAGATTGGATGTAATTTAGTTGCATGGGAACATGTTTGAAAACCCAAGGAATGGGATGGTTTTGGATAACCTATCCAAGTTCGAAAATTGGTTTGATATATATTTTAATGAAGTCCTCGTTCATAAGCCCTTTTGTTCTTATGGTACCTTGAGAATTGCCTTTGATGATTTGAAGGTTCTAAGGTTCTCTGTGTATATTTGAGGATTTTTTGCCGATTTCATAGGTGCTAACAACTACTACAATCTATGGGTCTTCGACCAATTCCATAAGCCCAATTGCAATGGTTATGGTTACAACAATAGTTACCCTTTCGAGGATTCGGTTCTGAACTATGACACTGGCTCTGCAAACACGCTTCTTGGGGTCCTTCATGGACGGGAATACCATTTCAATTCTAAATATAATCTTTTTACTAAGAATGTAAAGTGCCTATAATACTGATATTTAACTACTTGCCTAAACCTTTAAAGTGCCCGAGACCTTTTCATGAAAGATTCATTCGCCTTCCCTTTCGAAGCAATCTCTATAAGCTACAAGAGGAATGTCTGATCTCAACATTGTGGAGTTCCTTAAGAAGGATAATCTGTCGAAATATTTTACTCCAATCCGATCCCATGAGCAGTTACATAGACCTCAACTATAATGCTTAGCACGACCTGTGCTGAACGGAGGGATGAATTGTTTTACAAATATTCATAATTCTAATAGATGTTTTGTACCATATTTGCAATGTTGGACTCCTCGTTAAGTCTCTGAGGTCTCTTTTGTCAAGTTTCTTCTTCTATACCATGTCCTAGATGCATTCAGCAAAGTTTAAGTTAATTTTGTTATAGTCTAAACATGGTTTTGGTTCCTCCTTGTTTAAATCTAAATTTTATAAGCTTAGAGTTCTAAATTCTTAAGTTGATGTTTTCCTATTTCTAAATTGTCAAGAATAGTCAAAATAATGATAACTCATCTTCTTGAATTCACAAAATAAGTAATTATTCTTCCAAAATAACTCAATTCATCGTAGTATCTATTCATAAATGTAGTAGAAAATCAAAGTTGGGATAGAAGTTACCTTGATTAGATGTGGAAGAGGATACTAAGCTATCCTCCCTAACAAGAACCAATCATAGCATTAGAAGACATGATGTGAGTTTCAAATGATCTAAGATTCAATTATTTCAATTGAAACTCTCTTGCCTTTTATATTAGACTTTAGAATTTAGAAATTCGTTTACCTTAGCTAGAGGAGTTTTTGTCCCTTGAAAGTCCTATCATGGTGGTATCTATGGAAGAGATGAAGCCTTGTTGTTGTTTTGGTTTGTTTGTAGTGTTTGTCTTATTGAAAATGGAGCTTCATGGTAGAGTTTTTGGAAGAACAAGGGCTATTGCTCTGTTTTTCTTCCCTTTAATGTTTGTCACGGTGGAAAAGTTAGAGAAGAAGATAAACAAACACCCTTAGGGTTGTTTGTTTTGGGTTGATTTTCGTGTTAGATCTGTGAGGGATTGAATGAGCTTGTTTGCTAGTTAATAATTCATTTATAGCTATATATATGGTGTATTTGTTGTAAAAGTGGGGCTGATTATTCAGTGCAAAAATGTGGATTGTAGCTCAAGTTTAAGTTTGCAATTTCTAAAGCTTTTGAAGGTTGGTTTTATGTGTGTTGATGGTCTGATTTTGGTTCCAGCTGATGGGGATATTATTGTGTTTGTTTGTTTCTAATAATGTCTATTTATACAAGTCTTATGTGAGTTGTCTTTGGTGGTGCAAGTGGATGTTTTGGACGTGAAAAATGGTGGGCTGAAGGTTGGTTTTACGTCTGAAATTTTGAGCTCCATAGTCAGTTATACTCGTCTAAATTTTGCAGATTTCTAAAGTCAATAATTGATTATCTATGCGTCTGTTTAGGGAACTTTTATTGGAGAATATCAGGTCAATTTCTCAAACTTTATGAGCTTGTATTCTATCTATGCTACAACAGTGAAATGTGTGATGCAAATTTGGCTTGTTGTCTCCTCCATAACAGCTGCAAATCACTGGAATTGGGAGAGGAATTGAGGCTGATTCCACAAGTTGTTTGAGCTGGTTTTACACTCATTTAATGAAAACTTAGTTGATACTTTATGATTTGTTTATGAGTGATTTTCAAGTTGACTTGTACAATTTGTTCCATTTGTAGAGGCTAACGACATGATTTTCATCCAAGTATTGCAGTCGGTTTCGAAGCGACAATCCTACCACATATTATTTTGTTTTATGTAGTTTAATACTTGTTTAATTTGATTAACTAAGTTGACTCAACAAATACTAAATCACATGCGTATTTAATTATCAATTATGTTGGGGTTTTATCTCTAAAAGTTTATTTAAGGTTTCTACAAATTCTCTAGATTATTTATGAGTTCAAATATTGAGGTTAAAGTTTACGCAATTAAATAATTTTTAGGTTTCACCTTACACAATTAAGGTTTCCTAAGCCCGATAAGTCAAATTAGGTTTTAGTACCTATGGAGACTAAATTTTCTAGCTAGATCAATGATGCAATCCAAATATTTATTTGAAGTATAGTTTATTAGTTATGGATCTATTTTCGTTCTCATTGTGTATTTATAACCCTAGTGGTTCATCTTTTAATTATAGCTTTATAGCCAATACATTCTATTAAGAGATTGTTTTTTATTGTTTTTGAAATGTAGAGCTACTTTTAACTATATCCTGAGTTATTAGCTCAAGATATGAAATATTGTCTTTGGTGTCTATTAGGGTCAAAGGATTTTATATTCAGGATTTTAAGGTATAAATAAGTTTATTATTACTCATAGGTTTATTTTAAGAATTTTAATAGATTTTAGATTCACTATCTAATCCACATTTCACATTTTATTGTCGTATACTAGTATGAAAATTTTCAGAGATTGCACTATTTGGTTAAGGTTTTGTTTTTTCTTCTTTTTTTCCTTGGTAGGGCTTTCTTGATTTTTTCCCTTCTTTGGGGTTTTTTTGAAGAATAATAGATTTAAAGGACATGTGTGTGTATGTATTTTCACATCCTATCTAATCTTGTACGATTTGTCATGATTCTATATTTAGAGGGTTATTATCATGAGTTAGGATTGGGATATCTATATATTAGTATATCTTCTTCTTCTTTTATAAAATTCTTTCACATAATTAGGAAGATAAGACAATTTAATTTTTTTTTTTTACATATCCTATTATAATTTTATTTAACTTCATTTTATCCTTCTTAAAATGAAATAATTATTGGGATATTTCACTTAGTGGCTAGTTTTGGCCCAAAAAATAAAACTTTATATTTCATAATTATTATTAAAATAAAGAAAAATCATTATAAAAGTTTGGATGATGATTTTCGATATTTAAAAAAAAAGGATCCATCTAAGTTAAAATTAGAGTTTATAGTGTTATGTCTATCCCCCCTAAATATTTTCTTACAATGGTTGTCACAAAATTGCATCCATATTTAGGAATTATTTCCCTATCAGTCTTTTTCTTTTCTTTTTTTAATTAGAATGGCTAAGGTTTTCAATCTGATTCTTCCTCTTTAAAAGCTTAGTACTAGTGACATTGGGTCATTCTCATTAGTGATTGGTAATCTTTTTCAAAATCAAATTTTAATAACTTTTTTCCCTTTCTGGAAACACCAATAATTGAGCCTATTGGCCATAACATTTTTTTTTAATAATATAAAAAATAATACTTGAACTTTCACAAAAAAAATTCAATTAAGTGTTTGAAATTTGATTTTGAAAAACTTGATACCTCAAGCAAGTCTTTATGTATATTTTTTCTATCTAATGTTTGGTTTTGAACAATTTAGTACATGAATCAATTTTTGTGTACATTTTTCTACCTGAAGTAAGTTCAATCAGGTACAATCAAGTAGGAAAAATATACATGAAAACTTACTCCAAGTACCTAATTAAACTTTTTCGTGTACTAAATTATTTAATACAAAACTTCAGGTATCTAATTAAACATTTTTGCTAAAGTTCGAGTACCTTTTTGACATTAACTTTTTTCCCCTCTTAAAATCAAACTTTAATAATTTTTTTTTTCTTTTTCCAAAAGATCAATAATTGAGCGTGCTACTAGCCAGTGTAACTCCATTACAAGATCAAATTTTGATAAACATTTTCTTTCCTTTTTTGAAACAATAATTGAGTATTCAACCGTTATCAACTTATAGACAAATGCAAAGATAGAATGTCGTGTAAACATAATAAAAATATCATGTTCGATGCATGCATTTGTATAATAAACAAAAGTTCAAAATATCTATAACTTATTTAGCCATAAAAGGACTTTCATGTATGTTAATATGTACATACAAATGGATATATACAAACATAATGTTCTTTCACTTGCTCAAAATCATTTTTACTGTTTGTTTGCCAAATTTATTTCTATTGCCATGTAATCAATGGATAAGATTAAAAGAAGAAAATGACATTATAATGATATCATAAACTATTTTAAGAATTTATATTATTAATTCAAAAATTGAAAAATTTAAGATAATAAATTTTGAAAGATATATTTTCCGCATGCAACTTTTATTATTTGGCTTTTTGATGTGTAAAGACTAATGTTATGTTTGGTATGCAGGAATTGTCTAGAACAGAATGGATTAGAATCGAATGAATGGAATTGAATGGAATGGAATCAATATAAGAATGTCAAATTTATTCTTTTGTTTGGACATGAACACGGAAAGGAATGGATATAAATTAGTTTATATTGAAATTTACCAAAAATACTCTTTAAAAAATAAGATAATATATTTATATTGGATAAAAATATAATTTAAGTATAAATTATAAATGAAAGATGGAAGGAAATCACGATTCCACTTTCTCAAAGGGGGAATCAAATTTCATCTAAAAGCTGGAATCATTGATTCCAAAGAATCGCGATTCTGTTTCTTATGATGCTTTCAAACACAGAAAAAGAAATTAAAGTCGGAATCATGATTCAATTTCGGTCTATTCTTGCATATCAAATAAGATATAACAGATTTATGAGATTGAAGCCCTAATTAAAAAGAATTAAAAAAAAAACACAGTTCGAGAAGGTTCGCTTCGATTTATTTTCATTTCACTTATCATCAAGAGACAGGGTCCGCCCACATATAAAAATGTGATTCGCCACGAGAACAAGCTAGAAAAATAATGCCCACCCAGAGGTTATTTCGAGGCAGCTCCAGATGTGTGAATACTTGATTTTTGTATGCATAAGATGAAATGGTGAACCACTGGTAACTAATTTATTCTTCGGCATCTTTATTGCTAGTGGCTACTTAAAGAATACCTTAACTCTATCTCTTTAAGCAACTTTTTTTTTTTATTTTCTAATTTTCATTGATTAATATTTACCACATAAAAAAAAAAACTTATAACATATATTTTTTAAAAGTAATAATAATATAAGGTTCACAAAAATTTTAAAAAACCTTTGAATAAAGATGCCAAATAAGAATTAATTTATTTCGGAAAATATAGGAGCCCTCTAGTTTTTGCTACCTAATCATTGTTGAGGTACACGTTAAGCATAATTTATGGTCCTTTACATTGTCAAATTCATTGGGCCAGTATTTTCCAAGTAAAAGTAAAAGTTGCTGTGTTAATGATGTCCGACCCATAAATTCCGTCATTCAACTAGATTGACATATTAATAAATACTAGCATTGGCATGCACTGTGGTAAGGGTGCTCACAGAAAATAATTAATAAAATATGTTAAGTTGTTTAATATATATTTTGTAAATATATCTTTTATAAATAGGTTGATTACAAAAACATTACTTGTATTTTAGTCCATTTACAAATAGATGGCCTATGTTAATTTTTTTAATAATAGGTGATCCAAATTTTCACAAAAGTATCGATATAATTAATTACTATTAGAGGGATATGTGGTAGAGTCTTATTGGTGTAAAAAAAAATAATTTAATAAAAAATATTAGCAAATAAAATTAAATAAGTAAAATATTAAATTTTATTTTTAAAAAATAATGTAAAATTAATTTTTATAACTAATAAAATATTGATACATATTGTTTTAAAATTATTAAATAATATCGATACTTTTGTATAAAACTCAATTCATCTATTTGCCAAAAAAATTAACACGGGTTATGTATATATAAATCGATCAAAATACAAATAATGTTTTTGTAATTTATCATTTATAAAATTATCTATATTTTTTATTGTACCATAATCTATAGTGGCGGGAAATTTTCTTCACCATTTATCCTTATCTCAATTTGTAGAGCAATCCAAATGGGTTTGGTTTGCAAACCGACTCATTTAACCCCATTTTAAAAATAGGTTATGGTTCAATTTTTTCAACAAGTTTAAAAAGTTGAGATAATTTTACCTGACCCGTTTAACCCGTGGGCTAAGTGAGTTTGGCCATGAGTTCAATGGGTTTGCCCAAAGCCGAGTCAAACACCATCCTCAACATCAAACATCATCAACAACAACAAAATCATCATCATCAACATCATAATCTTCATGACCATCAAATCATCAACATCCTCAACACTAGGAAAAAGAACAATAATAACAATAATGAGCCGAAACTTAGTACTCAGTAACACAATCACATACGAGCTTAACTAAATAAAATGCATCAATCAATAAGTTATTATCTTTTCTTTAAAGTAAACAAATTAACATTGGAGCACTCAAACTCCGAAACAATCCTAGAAATGATTTACCATCCCTGGCCCACCATAGCAGCAGTAGGGGAGCACGCTGATAGCCTTTGCAAGCGACTATCCCAGGACAGGAATTTGGGGGTTCTAAGTAACCGTAGCTACTCAAGGGATTGATATAAAATAGTCCGAATACTTATATCTTTGATATAACTTCACAACAAAAAGTAATCTCATCTAGGATTTACAATTGTTACTAAACTTTACTTAACTTAATACATAATATGATCTAGTTTAATCATCCTCATAAATGCAAACTAAATCATATTATATCATTTTATGAATAGGCAAATGTCCTATTAATTACCAACTGAGCACTTATTGGAAGTCATTACATCATGACCGGTGGTCTAAGCACCTAAATTTTTAACAAGCACATAAACAACAATAAATATCAATATCTATTACACTAACACATTATGTTAATATCGATATCAAATTATACTAACACAAGCATTAGCATATATTTATATTAACACAAACTTATATACTATACTTTAAATTTTTATTCTAACATGCAAAATTCATAAACACTCACCCGCATACATATAATAGGAATGTTGGCTATTTCATTTCAAACACCATTTGGGACTTTAGCTCTTTTCCAAAAGATCAATAATTGAGTATGATACTAGCCACCTTAACTCCATTGCAATATCAAATTTTGATAACATTTTTTTTTCTTTTTTGAAACAGTAATAATTGAGTATTCAACCATTATCAACTTATAGACAAATGCAAATATAGAATGTCGTGTAAATATAATAAAATATTATGTTCGATGCGTATAATAAACGAATGTACAAAATATCTATAACTTATTGATAGTCATAAAAGAATTTTGATATATGTTAATATGTATATACAAATGGATATGTACAAACATAATATTCTTTCATTTGCTAAAAATGATTTTAACTGTTTGTTTATCCAGATTGAAGCCTTAATTGAAAAGAAAAAATAAAAAATAAAAAAAGCAACGTACGAGAAGGTTCGCTTCGATTTTTTTTTCCTTTCATATATCATCAAGAGACAGGGACCCGGACACATATAAAAAAGTGATTCACCAGGAGAACAAGCTAGAAAATGAAAAATAGTGCCCACCCAGAGGTTACTTCCGCACAGTGGCAGATGTGTGAATACTTGACTTTTGTACGCATAAGGTGAAATGGTGAACCACATATATGATGTGCGGCCCATAAATTCCTTCATTCAACTAAACTGACCGCTTAATATACTAGCAGTGGCTGCACCGTGACAAGGGTGCTCAAAGAAAATAATTAGTAAAATATGTTAAATTGTTTAATATATTATTTTATAAATAAGTTAATTATAAAAAAATTATCTATTTACAAACACATGTCCCGTGTTAATTTTTTTGATTAATAGGTGATCCAAATTTCATACAAAAGTATCGATATAATTAATTACTATTAGAGAGATATGTGTTAGAGTCTCATTATATGAAAAATTAATTTAATAAAAAATATTTCTAAATAAATTAAAAAATAAAATATTAAAAATTTTCTTTTAAAAATAATAATATAAAATTAATTTTTATGAATAATAAAATATTGATACGCATCATTATAAAATTATAAAACTTATGTCTCCTATTTGTTAAAATAATTAATACGGGTTTGTAACATGATCAACACACAGGTAAGGTTTTTGTAATCAATCCTTTATAAAATTGTCTATATTTTTTATTGTACCATAATCTATAGTTATGGAGAATTTTTTTCACTATTTATCCTTATCTCAATTTGTAGAGCTATCCAAATGAGTTTTGGCTTGCCAGCCGACTCATTTTAATCGTTATTTTAAAAATGGGTTATGGTCAACTTTTTCAACCTATTTAAAAGGTTGAGCCAACTTTACCTAACTCATTTAGCCCACGAGCTAAGTAGGTTGGTCTACTAGCCTCTTGTATACAAAAAAAAAGAGAATTGTAAGGAAAATAACTGTTAATGTAGTATTGTTATTGGAATTTTTATACTTGATATAAAACTTATGTTTTAATTGTAATGGATAATTACAAATTAATGAGCATCCATCATAACGCTTTTAAATTATATATTTATTGTTTTAAACGGAATATGATATCTAATAAATTATAGAAAAATTATTTTATATATAAGTAATTAAATAATAATGAAATTGATCCTTAATGTATTTAAAACTCTATAAAATTTAACTTTTTTTATTATCTACATCTTGTTCAATTAGCATAAATGGGTCAACTTGACTAGTTTAACCCATAAAGATAAACAAGTGAATTAAATGGGTTAGAAAATGGGCTGACTTGTTGAACCCACAGGCTAAAGTGGGCTACGTTAGGGTTAAGAAATTTTTGCTTGTTGTTAAAGCGGATCAATTTTTTAAGCTCGTTTAACCTGTCGACCAAAGTGGGCTAAGTTAAGTTGGTTGTTTAACCCACTTGTACACTTCTATCAATTTGTAACTTCCATCCATACTCTCTTAACCTTACCTTATTTAATAAGCAATAAAATTTCACAATTCTCGTACACCTACTATAGCACCTCAGGAAAATTACTTGATATAATTACTTTTTCTAAATATTTTTTTCTTTCATAAACACTAATGTTACATTTGGTACATGAGAATAAATCCAGAATGGAATCGCGATTTTAGGTTCTATTCCCATTCTTGTGTTTAGATGCACTTTTAAAAGTTGAAATCGCCATTCTTGAGAAATGACAATTTCGATTTTGAGAAGGATTTCGATTACCCTTGATAAGGCAAAATTACAATTCCATCCATTCCTAATAAATCATTACTATTAATTTTACATTTTTATTCTTTTGTATATTTATTATTCTTATAAATTAATGCGGATATTTTTGTGAAATACTATGAAAATTCTATTACATTCAATGATGTATCCAAATAAATAAATGAATTTATCATTCTACCTGTCATTTCATTTCAATCCACTCCATTCATTCTGAACATAACTAAGGCGACATAAAGATATCAAAGTAAAGCCTTTAATTTAATAATATAGATGTTTAACAATCTATAAAATTATATTTTGGATTATAAATGCCAACTTCCTTAAAAAGAAAATACTTAGATGGTATGACTCCTTTTATTAACTAATTAATACATAAGTATAAATCTTTAAGCTATTGTATTAATTGGAGCTTATATGGTCTCAGGACTAGTCAACTATTTAATCTTTAAAATAAATATTGGTTTGATTACAGTTAAGGATGGTGTGAGTGGTTGAATAATGACGGAATCGATCCTGTTAAAATTTCTCTGTATTAACATTGTTTTTTTTTCTTCTTTTTCTTTTTTTTCTTTTGGCAATAAAACTCTAATTAAAAAAACCGATGGGCTTTGATGAATTTATTCAACTCTTCTAGATGGCAAATGATTAGTTGGAATGAATTTATGCTTAAACACGTTTCAAGTTTATCAAGTTATGCTTTGGTATCCACTAAACTTCAATCTTGTTGTGTTTTTATTAAACTAAAAAAAATCATCAATGTTGCTAATTTATTAAAACTTATTACAATATGTAAAAGTTTAAAGATGCATATGCACTAAAATCAAAGTTTAGAAGGACTATTTATAATTTTCTCTAATATATTTTTGTACCAAGGTTTTTATAAAGTTGCATCCATATTTAGAAATTATTTCACCGTGACTCATTTTCTTTTATTTATATTTTTTTTCATTAAAATGGTATAACGTTTCCATTCTGTTTTATTCTACTTTAATACTTTTATTAATGACAGCTGCAAGCTGCTGAGTTAAAATTTTTCAATAATTTTTTTTAAATTTTTGAAACATCAATAATGAGTAGGCTACAAGAGATTGGCCATAACTCCTTTTTAAAATCAAACACTAATAACTTCTTTTAGCCTCCAGCCACAGTTACTCTACCCAATCAAGCTTTAATAACTGTTTTTTATGGAAAATCAATAATTCACCATACAACTGTTATCAACTTCTATAAACAAAGAGAAAATATTGTATAAATATAATAAAATATTATGTCAAATGCATATCTATTACAAACAAAAGATAGCCAGAGAAGAATTATGATCACGATAAAAGGTTAATGTCAAGAATGATATATCAATTTTAAAAAATATATAATTAGATACATGAATTTTGAAATTGATCGATTTAATACATAAATTTTATATTAGATTCATTTGGTACTTAAAATTTTTTTTCATGCACATAAATAGTATATTTACCAAATTATTTTAGATATTAATTGATCAATTTTGAATTTCAGATACTTCATTATATATTTTATTAAATTTAAGTATCATTTGTAATATTATCTCATCTAAATATATAGAAACATAATATTCTATTATACTTGCACAAAATCATTTTAACTTTTTATTTACTATGCCTACCACATTTTAAATATACGTAAATTTCATGTCATCTCTTAATCTTTATAAATTTATCTCTATTACCATATATAATCAAAATGATACTCTAAGGATATCACAAACTATTTTAAGAATTTTGACAATCTGAAATATTAATTTAAAAATTTTAAAACTTAACAGAATAAAAATTAGAAGATATATTTCCCTGTACAACGTTGAGTATTTGCCTTTTTAACTTGCAATGATGAAGACATTTGTTAAGATTATTAGTGTTAATTGAAAAGCCAAAAAAGAAAAGTGCGTGGTTTCACATGTCATGAAAAGACAGGAACAGAGCCACGCGTATATACCAAAGTGATTTGATCACCATAAAAATACGGAAAAAGAGTGGCGTATTGAGAGGTTTTTTTCTGTGCAGTTGCCGCTGTCTGAATGCTCGACTTTTGTATGCAAAAGAGGAAATGGTGATCCCTCGGTCTTTAACGGTAACATGACAGTAAAACTAAAATTTTATCATGGATAAACTTGCTAATTGCGTTGATTATATAAGAACGTCCTTACTCGGCCAAAAAAATATGAGAACGTCTTTATCGATGGCTGCTTGACCTTACAGAAGATTGTTTGGATTGTTAGATTTTTATTTATATTATATTTAAATTTAATTATTATCTATATTTATATTATATAATATTGGTTTAATTTGATCAATTTAGGAGTAAATTGATGATTTTTTATTAATATCACTTTATTAATAAATATCAATTTAAAAATGATAGAAATATAATGTTAAAATGATCTACAAATAATGAAAGAAATGGACCTACAACTCTCACTTACAGAATTATTTAACCCTATCTTTCTTTGGGTCTGTTTCGATTATTAGATTTTTATCAGTATCGAATCGGTATCAATTTAATATATATTTAGTATCAGTTCGATTTTATCAATTTATAAGTAAAATTATTAATTTTTTATTGATATCATATCAATATCAATTTGGTTTAAAAATGACATCAAAATTACACCAAAACAACAATCCAAATAGTCCTATATCGAAAGTTATTTTACCAAGCATCTTTCTTTTTTCAATTTCCATTAACTAATAGTTACCGTATCAAAAAAACTCGCAACACGTTTTTCTCGTTAAGGTAATAATTACATCAGGTACCCAAGAGTTTTAAGAAGATAGTTTCACTTTCATGATAGGTTTGAGTCATTTAAAACACTCAAGTAATTTTTTAACTTAATAAAGATGCCAAAGAAGAATTAATTTATTTTCAAAAATAAATTATCCGTTTTTAGTTTTTACACGTACTTAATAATCGTAAGTATAATTTATAGTTTATTTACATTTTCAAACTAAATTCTTTTAACTCATATTTTCGAGGTCGAAGTTGTCCTATTGATGATGCCCGACCCATCAAATTCCTTTACTCAACTAAATTAACAAATTAATACATATATTTAGCAATTTATAAGACTGCAATTTGGATTATAAATGTGAACTTTCTTTTGGAGAAAATAGTGGGATGGTCTGATTCCGCTTTATTAACAAATTAAAGCATAATTATGAATTTTCGAGCTATTGTATTAGTAAGCTATATGGAACGGTTCCTTATTTCCACTATGTGGACGGATCCCATCAGCAAATATTTGATCCAAATTCGAGAAAAGGCAAACGCACACCTAAAAGACGCTGCACCATCTTCTCTCAATTTCTTAACCAACCTAAATCATCACGCAATAATGGATAAGTTTTGAAAAATATTTTTAAGTTTTGGTAAATTTGTACTTGTATATTAAAAGTATATGGTCTGTTTGGATTGTCTGTTTTTCATCTGTATCTGTATCTTTTTAAATGATATGTGTAAATATATCCGATTTGTATCTAAATTTTATCTATATTTGTTATATTTGATCTTTTGATGAGAACTGTCAACTTTTTTTTATCTATATCTATTTCTTGATAAATAATTTGTTAGAAAAAAGTTTGAAAAAGTGTCTGTATCTGCCGGAAAAAGCCAAAACAAACAGACCCATAATCTAATATTTTTGTTAAATAATATTCTGTAGATATTTATTTTGATTATAGTATAATAGTTTCAATTTTTGACAATTTTTTTATGAGAATTTGCTGTCCCAAATGTGTTCTTATTAGTGCTCCTGAGAAAAGTAAATAAAAACTTTCATTCATTATTTTACAGTTTAATGCTACAATTTTAGATTTGATAATTTTTAATCAGGCTATCGTTACTCTGTTAGGGAAAAAAAAAGAACACTTTAAATGAGAGACAATACTTAAAAAAAGCCAACATTAATAATAATCGACAGACGAGAAAAAGCCCATAGGGTGCCACTTAAGCTCTTTAGAATTTTTTTAGTGGTTTCCTTTAATTTTAGTTTTGCAAATGCCCTGAGCATAATTATTTATTTTCACAAATCGAAAGCATAAGAGTTTGGTGTAAAAAAGTGGAAGACTTGATTGTGCACTAGGGAAAATTCGATGGTATTTTTTTAACTTTTTAATTATTGCTTACGTTTTCATTATTTACTTAAGGGACTACTAGAGTTCATTGATATAATGTATGATGATCTAATATTAAAATAAAATAATAAATAATATTAAGTTTTCAGCAGCATAATTATTATTATTATATGAAAACTGAGCTGTTAAGTTACTTTAGGTACAAACTGGATTGTTAAATACTTGACTAGACCTTTGTTACTAAAAAAACATAAAAAGACCATGCGACTTTCCTCGCATCGCAGTTAGCTTTGTATATCCTTTCTTCCTTGTAGCCATTTTTTTCTAATTTTTTTTTTTTTAATTGCTATACTTCACACGGAATTAGACGTGAATAGGGCAATCCTAAAAAGAGTAATATATTTTTAAAAAATCAATTTGTATTTAACCTGAGAAAAATATTATATAAAAACAGGATACAGCTCTTAAAAGTTCGTTAAAGTCGAATGAATATTAGTAGCTTATTAAGTATGAACTTTTTAATGCCATATATAGTATTCATATGAGGTAGTTAATTATAAATATAGACAAAGCTTGGATAGTTGATTGCAAAATTTAATAAAATTAAGACAGTTAAATAAAAAATAGACAAAAATTAGGTACTAGGTTAACACTTTTAAACTTCAAAAAGTTAATTCTAAAAATATAAAAATTCATAGAGTAAATATGAGAATTACATGGGGATATCTAAGTTATAATATATCCAAAATGTTTTGAGTTCTCTTTCTCGTGTGTCATTTCGAGTTTAATTCCAATAAATAAAATATAATATCATTCCACTTACAAATTGGTAATGATTATGCTAATTCGCCTTTTATTCAAAAAACTAGCATTTTTAGTCTTGGATTTTATAATTTCTTTGATTAAAATGTGTAGTCTAAATATTAGGAAATATGCAAACCATATCTTAAATCTTGATCTTTGTGATACCTCTCAAATATAGGTTGTGAAACTCAAATTACAAATGTGTTTTTTTCCTTGTAGCCATTTTTTCTAATTTTTAATTTTTTTATTTGCTATTCTTCACACGAAATTAGACATGAATAAGGCATTCCTAAAAAGAGTAAATATATTAAAAAAAGAGCAATTTGTATTTGATCCAAGAAAAATATTATATAAAACAATTTGAAATCATTCAACTTTATGGCATACAGCTTTTAAAAGTTCATTTAAAGTCAAATAAATGTTAGTAGTTTACCAAGTGTGAACTTTTTAATGCCATATATAGTACTCATATGGGATAATTAATTATAAACATAGACAAAGCTTGGATAGTGATTGCAAAATAGTAAAATTGGGGCAGTTAAATATAAAATAGATAAAAATTAGATACCAAGTTAACACTTTTAAAATTCAAAAAATTAATTCTAAAAGTAGTA
Source organism: Combretum micranthum (assembly GCA_024138025.1). Classification (NCBI taxonomy): domain Eukaryota; kingdom Viridiplantae; phylum Streptophyta; class Magnoliopsida; order Myrtales; family Combretaceae; genus Combretum; species Combretum micranthum. Next base: position 1,480,652 of record JAMXBD010000001.1, read on the forward strand.
ATTCATATAGTAAATATGAGAATTACTGGGGATATCTAAGTTATAATATATCCAAAATATTTTGAGTTCTCTTTCTCGTGTGTTTCGAGTTTAATTCCAATAAATAAAATATAATATCAGTCCACTCACAACTTGGTAATGATTTTGCTAATTCACGCTTTATTCCAAAAACTAGCATTTTTAGTCTTGGATTTTGTAATTTCTTTGATTAAAATGTGTAGTCTAAATATTGGGAAGTATGCAAATCATATCTTTAACCTTAATCTTTGTGATACCCTCAAATATAGGTTGTAGAACTCTAATAAAAGATGTGTCTTTTGGTGTAATGACTTAAAGTTGATCGAAACTCTAAAGTTAAGAATGCTCTAGGTAAAGCATTCCCAAGATGGGTGATCTCCTGGAAAACGCTAGCACCAAAAGGATAAAACCGTGCGATATGTAGCCAAAGCGAATAATATCTCAATTAGTGGAGTTCTAGGGTGTTACAAAGTGTATCCTTATGGAACTCTAATTACAGATGCATCTTTTGGTGTAATGGCTTACAGTTGGTTGGAACTCTAAAGTTAAGCATGAGATCAATCCCAAATGAATGACTCATTGGAAGCGCTAGTACTAAAAGACAAAACCGTATGGCTTGTGGTCAAAGCAGATAATATCTCGGTGAGCGGAGTTTTAAGGCGTTACAATCTTAATATGTATATACTCCTAACCTTTTTAATGTTTCAAATCATCTTCTTGGACTTTTATAAATTAGCAAATAAGGCCAAGAGTTTAAAATGACATCTTTAAACTACAATCTTGGTGCATAAACATCCTTATGACAATATGCTTTTAATAGCCACTTAACTTTAGTCTTGATGTGTTTTTATTTTTTAAAAAATTAACTATCATTAATATTACCAATTTATGGAAGTTTAGATAGTGATTTGCAACATTTAAAAGTTTAGAGGTGTATAAACATCAATGTTCAAGTTTATAGGAGTTGGTTGCAATTTTTTCTAAATATTTTCCTACCATGGGTTTGACAAAATTGCATCCAGATTAAGGAATTTGTTTTATTGTAACTTCTTTTCAAAATCAAACAATAAGCCTATTCTTTTTTTAAAACATCAATAATTGAGTATACTACAACTTAATTGAGTATGCAACAAGCATTGGCCACTGTAACTCCTTTTCAAAATTAAGGATGCAACCGTTATTAACATATAGACAAACCCAATGAGAAAATATTGTGTAAACATAATGCATATCGTATAATAAAGAAAAGCACAAATTATCTATAACATGGAAATAGCTGTAAAAAAGAATTCTGATATATGAATATATAATATATATATGTATATACATAATATTTTATTATACTTGCTCAAAATCATTTTAACTAGTTTGTATGCTATGAGTTTCATGTACTAAACATTCATGAATGTTATGTCTTCATAATCTTTATAAATTTATTTGTTTGATTATAGAAAACAAAATGATATTATAAAATGATGTTACAAACTATTTTAAGAATTAAGATAATTTAAATTATCAATAAAGGGATTCAATATTGGAAGATATATTTTTCGAGTATAACATCGAGTATTTGGCTTTTAGACGTATGAGGACGAAGACCTTTGATAAAATTATTGAAGTCTTAATTAAAAAAGATATTTTTTTTTTTAAGTAACGCACTGGAAGGATGCTTACTACTACTACTTTTCATTTCACATCTCATTAAAAGACGAGGACACAACCATGTCTAAAAAGTAAAAACCAGAGTGATTGATACCATAGAAAGAAGTAAAAAAAGACACTACACGACATGCTAGGAAAAGATTCCCCAGCGAAAGGTTTTTTCCAGTGCAGTTGCAGTTGTGTGAACGCTTGACTTATGTACGTATAAGAGGAAATAGGGACCCATTGCTAATTAAAAGCAAGATCAAAGTACCAACGGTGTTAAAAAAATCGATAAAATTAAAAGACCTAATCGATATTAAAAAATTAATTCATATAATATAATTAATTGGTTTATTAATTTTAGTTTGAAACAAAGTTTTTATTTTTTCGATTTTTGATTTTGGTTTATAATCAATAGAAACCAATGATTTTGATTAATTGGTTCAAAATATATATTTATATATAATATAATTAATATTTGGAAATGTTTATGCAATTTGGACAATACAATAAAGTTTCATCTTTGAATTGTTGAACTATGGTAATTTGAGATATGTATTAATTGGAATATTTTGAACTGGTATTAGATTTGTGTTCTTGCTTTATTAGTTTTTTATTATTTGATTTGTTGATTTGTAGTCTTTTAATATAATTTTGTTATTTGACTTGCTAATTTACAATTTTTAAATATAATTATGAATTAAAAGGGTATGATTTTTATGGTTATAATTGAAAATACAATTGACCGCAACTTTTAATTCACTATTACATTGAATGGCTAAAAAGAAAAAATTAAAAAAATTAACTAAAAAAGGTTAAATGTTGAGACATTTAACCATTACTAATAGACAGGTTTCAAGTTAAGAAATTACAAAATCGATCACTTCAATTCTGTTAAAAAAAAAGGTAATGAATTGTTTAGCCAGACTGTGTCCACCTTATATAGTACAACCAAATACTTGCTTGATACAAATTGATATACTAAGCAACTCGCTTGTGAAATAGCGTAACTCACATGCATAATTAAATTTAATATATATATTTGTTGATTTAATCAAATCATAAATTTTGTTAAGTATTAATGGTGTACTCTATGATTGTGTATGGATATGTGTGTATGTTTAATATTGTTAAAGTTTCATTTATTGCGTATGCAAATATAGTTGATGAGTTATATGTGATAAAAGTAAATATAATGTGTTAGTGTGATTAATAGTAGTGTTTATTGTTGTTTCAATTTATGTTAAACTTGAGTTTTCAAAATCAAACTCAACCCAAAACTAATGCTTAGCATAGCAGATTTTTCTCAGCCCAAACCCAAGCTCCAATCTTGAATTGTTAACTAAACAAAGTCTAAAGTAAGCCAAATTTAAAGCCCAAAGACATTCGAAATAGCTAAGAACAAACCCAAAATAGACCCAAAATTCGTGGGAAATTTCAAGCTTATTTTCCCAATCTATTTGATCAAGTTTCCTCACCCAATTCACCAAGAATTCATTCCCACTCATCATCTACAAGTTAAGATAAGCTTACATATCTTTTTGTGATAATTATTTCCTCTTTATTCCAAGAAATTGCTTAAAAACTTAGTTCATGGTAGATTACAAGTAATCTTGCTATGTTGAGTTGTTGGGAAAGCTTTTAGATGGTTGAAGTTGTAGTGAATAGGTTGTTGTAGACTCTAATGTGTTTTGAGTTGAAGTATTAGGGTTGGATAAGTATTGAAGTTGTTTTATGTATGCTTAAGTTGGTAAATATGGAGATAAAAAAGTTTGATTGGTATTGAATGATGTTTGAGAGTTGTTTAAAGTTGTTAAAGTGGATTTGGTACTTTGTTTTGTGTTGATAATTGCATGAGATATGATGAATGATGTTTATTTTGAGCTTAAGGTATGATGGGACATGAGAAAAGTAGAGCAAAATCGAGTTTGAAACAGAAGAGTGTAGAAATTTTTCATACACCCTGATATATGACATGTTTGGAAGGGTGTATGGGACACATACCCCTTGATACGACCTATATATAAGGGCGCATCACCCATTGATTTTGAAATGCATTTATCCTGGGTTGAAACAACCTTATATAGGCATGTATCCAAAGGTGTTTCACTTTCTTGAGTCATAAAGTGTTTTTCCTTAGGTTGAAACAACCTTGGATATAGCCCTATCCAAGGATGTTTCGTTTTCTAGAGTCGATGGTGTATTTTCCTTGAGTTGATACAACCCGTATTCAATGATGTTTCATTTGGTATGTAAAGGTGTATCACTATCTGATAAAAAAAAATATTTTTTTTATTAAATATATTTGTTGTAATTTTATTTCTTTATATTTGTTTCTTTATTTATTATTTAGTTGTATGATTAATTAAAAAACTTGTATGAACCTACTGTATGTATGACTATCAAATTATGCTTTATATGAGTTATATTTGGATTTGATGAATATTAGTACTTAGCAAATAATTGTGATTAATATTCAATTTAGAGTTAGTAATGGTTGATATAGAATGAATTTCTTGCAACAGATTCACATCCTTTATTCAGTACATCAACTAATCCATTGAGAGATACTTCAAGTACATAGTAACTTGGTTGTTGTTTGCCTAGGATAGGCATGTCTAAATTAATCTTAATTGAAATGGATTAATAATTTTTACATTGTTTGTGCTTTAAGCCGTTGAGTCTAGTCCAGGGGAACGGTAACCTTGTCCGAGTGGACATAGTAGTTTAGATGCTTGAGTCACCCCTGTCATGGTACCATGACTTTTATAAGTAGCCCGGTGGTTAATTGATAGGGAGAACAGTATCAGTATAATATTTGCTTATTCTTAAGAAGAATAATATGATTTAATTCATGTTTATGGGACCAGTTGAATTAAATGATATTATAGATCAAGCTAAGTAAAATTGAGTAATGGCTATTAACCCTATATGAAATTACTTTTCTCTTTATTGATTATATCTTCTAGGTAATATAGCTATTCAGGTTGCCTATATCAACCTCTTGAGCATTGTGTCATCACTTAGGACACCCAGATATCGCGTGGCTTATATCCAAAGTTTGAATACTCCTTTGGTGATTTATAAACATAATTGATAGATAATAAATGGATAGTTGATGCATTGCATTTAGTCTAAGAGTGTTTGTCCCTACATATTTGCTTTGTTACATTTGTGTGCTGGCCTTTGGCTCGTAATCTTCTATTTCAAGTGCCGATGATGATGAGTTTTATACTCAAATGGGTTTTGAAACCGATTTTGAAGACTTTTTGGATGATTTTGACGACTAGGAACCCTAAACTTTATGAAGGAAATCTTTTGTAATAGATTAGAAGACATATGTTTTTGGACTAATGTAATAATGTTATATGTTTTAATGACTTATATGTATTTTATTTTAAGCATAAACTAGAGTTTAAGTTTAGAAGCTATTATGTTTTGTGTGTGTGTGTGTAATCCTTTTCTCTTGTATATAAGAGATAAGGGACTTTGTAATAATGTGTATGGATTTCTTTTTAAGATATGATATCAAATGGTTCTTATAGCAAGTTTGGGCAAGCAATTCTACAAACTTTCTCTTTACAGACAGCATTACATGTAATCATGAAGGTTAAGATGGATTGGTCTTAAAGATCTACCCGACAATAGAGAGATAGAAATGATATGCCTCCTCCGCCTTTACAAGCATCTACACCTTCTACTACTTCGAATTCTACTACCACGCCATCTCTTGCATCTACCTCAACATCATAAACTCCACCTCAGATACATACTCCATAGCCACCACATATGCATCCATTTCCTCCTATGCCTCAAGTACAAGGGGGAGATAGATTACAAATGTATGGCATGTTATGAGGCATTTTTGCCATAATGCAACAATACTAAATGATGATGTATCAACAACAACAGCAGTTTATGCAACAATATGGTCCTTCTAGGGTTAGACAAAGTGAGAACTTACCAGCTAATGGTTAAGGGAATTAAGTAAAGTTATATGGTTTCAACATATTGGTACCAGATTTTGATGGGATGGAAACAAATCCAACAGTAGCTGAAAGTTACATTAAGGAGTTAGAAAAAGCATTTGCTGCATGTGGGACTTTAGAGGAGAGGATAGTAGATTTGGTAGCGTACATGTTGAAGAAAGAAGCATATAATTGGTAGAGATTAACCTGTGCAAGTATGCAAAGACCTATTACGTGGACAAGATTCAAGAATGCATTCTTCATTCGAGCATTTTTTCCAACTATAGTTAGGGAACAAATGATATTTGATTGGCTAAATTTGAGACAAGGGAGCAAATCGATTATTGAGTACCATGCTGAATTTACAGGTGAGATTTATAGAGATGAGAAATTGAAAGTGCAAAAATTTCAGAACGGATTGAATGATGAGATTAGAGGAGAGGTAAAGATGTTTTGACTTCACACTTTGGCCAACACAGTTACCAAAGCTAAGCTAGCTGAACAGATTTAGAATGATAATAGAACAAAGAGGACAAGGAAAGCAGCTAATTTCGAAAAGAGACCGGCATCTTCAATGTCTTTTGGAGGTTATCAAGATATTAGTTGTTGAGATAAAAATTACTCTAATTTTATGGGATTTAATTTGGATTAATTGTTATTAATTTTGTAGAAATAATATGGAATCGGTACTTAATCATGATTTATATGAATATCAGGTCTTTGAATCCAAAAGAAGCAAATAGTACAAAATTGGAGTAAAATAAATACAAGGAACAAAAATCAGAAAGAAAGGCCGGCCATTTTATCTCTGGATGTGTAACTGCCAGATGTGTAACTGCTAGATGTGTAACTGCCAGATGTGTAACTGCTAGATGTGTAACTGCCAGATGTGTAATTGCCAGATGTGTAACTGCCAGATGTGTAACTGCCAGTTTACATTAAATGATGACCTTTCAATTACTCACTTTTGTATATAAATATCCTATAGGGTTTCTTTGATTATTCATTCGAAAATTCAGATATCCTTTGTTAAGAAAAACCCTAGAGAGAATTCTAAAGATCATGAGTGGCTAAATTCCAATCTAGCCAAAGGATTGCTACATATTCAATTCAAGATGGATTGTGAGACCAAAGTGGTTTGATTTCATTGTTCTTATTCTTGAGTATTTATGTTTCATCTGAATTATTTGTTGTTGCTTGTTATTCATGTATGACTTTGGATCCGGTTATATAGATAGCAAACAATAATCAATCAATTAGGAATTCATATCCGTAATTGTATGAATCTCTTAATATAAGTGATGAAACAACACGATAGTCATAAAATAGATGATTATTTGTTGTTGTTGATGAAATATAATCTATTCTAAATGATCCATGCTCTATGAGATTGTTGATTAGGGTTAGGTCTCTCTAATTTCTAATGCAATTGATAGATTAAACCTTAAGAGCTTGTTTAGGGTTGTCTATTCGATTAAGAATAATCAACGATCTTATCTTGGTTATTTAATACCTAAGGAGAGATTAATTTTCAGAGCTTATTGAAAATTATAACTAACCTATTCAAAATAAGAATAAAAATATTTGAGTCAATGATCAATCCCAAGAATTGAATTGTGGTAAGACTTTGGTTGGATATTTTCCTAATATAGAATTTTCGTATTTAGATATAGAATTTATTTAATTGTTTGATTTCAAAACCCCCCAATTTTTCTCTTCTTAATCTCGATAGAAACTTGGAAATTTTACCAGTCCCTGTGGAGACGATCCTGCTCACTCTATTTACAAATATTTAAAGCAGGTTGATTATAAATTATTATTTTTGTTGGATTCGACACCCACAAAAAATTTGGCTCCGTTGCCGGGGATTGGTGTCCAAAAAGTTCCTGTTTCTATTTCTTTTTATTTTTATTTTTTTTTCTTTTGTTTATGACCTGTGCTTCTCACAAAGGTATTTTAGAATTTGATACAGAAATTGAGAAGACAGAGAGGAAATTGCGCAAACAAGCAAAACTGCGTGCTCAAGACGTTACAACATCATCTTCATCTCCTGGATTGACTCAAGCTTTGGAATTAACCGAATCATCTAGTGAGTCTGAAAAACAGGAAATTGAAAGTTTGGAAATTGAACAAGATCAAGAAGAGGAAGAGATGGCAAATCAAGAGAGAACTTTGAGACAATTAGCCGCACCGGATGTGACTCAACAACCGTTATGCATTCAATACCCTGAATTGAATGTAGATTTTGAGTTAAAATCAGGTGTTATTCATCTTTTGCCAAGTTTTCATGGCCTGGAAAACGAGGACCCTCATAAACATTTGAAGGAATTCCACATTGTCTGTTCCAGCATGAGACCTCAAGGGATTCCTGAAGATCAAATCAAGTTAAGAGCTTTCCCTTTCTCATTGAAAGTCAAGGCAAAGGACTGGTTATTTTATCTACCTCCTGGATCTATAGCTACTTGGACTGATATGGTTAAAGCCTTTCTGGACAAATTCTTCCCTGCAACAAGAGCTGCAAATATTAGACGGGAAATTAGTGGGATAAGACAAAGGGACACAGAAAATCTTCATGAATATTGGGAGCGATTCAAGCAATTGGTTGCCAGTTGGCCACAACATGGTATTTCAGAACAGCTTTTGATCCAATATTTCTATGAAAGTCTGCTGTCAATAGAAAGGAAAATGATGAATGCAGCAAGCGGAGGAGCAATAGTAGACAAAACCCCTGCTCAGGCTCGGGATTTGATATCTTTAATGGCTGCAAATTCACAACAATTTGAATACCGTCATGATCCTATCACAAGAAGAGTTAATGAGGTAAATGTTCCTCATCTTGAGAATCAAATATCTAATCTCACTTCTCTTGTGCAACAGATAGCCTTAGGGAATCAACAGCAAACGAAAGCTTGTGGTATATGTGCTTCCAACCATCCCACAGACATGTGTCCAACATTACAAGAAGATTCATATGCGCATGTAAATGCGATTGGAGTATTTCCAGGACAACCACAACCACCTCAAAGAAAATATGATCCCTATGCCATTACATACAATCCTGGATGGAGGGATCATCCAAATTTCAGTTACCAACCAAGGCCACAGAACTTTCAGCAATATCAACCAAGGCCACAACAACCACCACCACAACAGTCTTCGTCTTCAGGTACATCACTTGAAGATATTGTTAAGTCTCTTGCATCAACACTAAACAATTTCAGGATGAGACTAAACAATTCCAATATGAGACGAAGCAAAGCATTCAAGAATTTGGAGGGTCAATGAAACTTGCCACTTCAGTAGGTAAGTTGGAACAGCAAGGTAAGTTACCTTCTAACACCATTAATCATAGAGAAAATGTGAGTGCAATTTCCTTGAGATCTAGCAAGGAATTGCAAGACTCAAATGAGAAGGTAATTGAGACCGACTCCAATGAGAAAAGTGAAAAAGAAACCCCCACATGGAGGAAAAACAAGTAGAAAAACCCCCACCACAGATTTATAAGCCTATACCCCCATTCCCTTCTAGGTTGAATCAATCCAAGAAATTGGATGAAGAGAAGGAAATTTTGGAGACTTTTAGGAAAGTCGAGGTGAATATTCCTTTATTGGATGTGATTAAGAAAATACCTCGATATGCTAAGTTTCTGAAAGATCTTTGCACAAACAAGAAGAAGCTTAGAGGAAATGAGATGGTTTATATGGGTGAGAATATTTCTGCTGTTCTTCAGAAGAAGCTACCACCAAAGTGCAAGGACCCTGGTACGTTTTCTATTCCTTGTACAATAGATCAAGTTAGATTGAAAATTGTATGTGTGACCTAGGAGCTTCAGTTAATATCATGCCCTTATCTATATTTAAGAAGTTGAATATTGGATCTTTGAAAGAAACAAGAGTAATCTTGCAACTTGCAGATAGATCTAATATATATCCATCAGGTATTTTGGAAGATGTTTTGGTACAAGTCAATGGATTAGTGTTTCCCGCTGACTTTTATGTAATTGATATGGGTGAGGAGATGTATTCAAAATCACCTACACTTTTGCTTGGGAGACCATTTATGAAAACATCTAAAACCAAAATTGATGTTAATGAAGGGGTTATGACTATGGAATTTGATGGGGAGATCATTAGATTCTCGGTAGATAGTGAAAAGAAAATTAATTCAAATATTTCTAATATTTTTGCTATCTCTAAGAATGACAATCAGGTTGTGGAAGTGCAAGAAGAGAGCCTAGTTGATGAATCAAAAGTGGATGGACTTGGTGAAAATTTAGTTGACACTGGACAAATTATGGAGAAGATTGGAGATGATAAGTTGAATTCAAAGGAGGATGAGCATAAAAAGACACTAGTGATATCTTCTATGATCAATTGTTAAAAGCTTTAGATGGAGAGATCGCTAGGGTAATCATGAGAAGAATTTAACTGAAGGATATCCTATGTTTGAGAATTGGGAATCCTATATCTTTGAGCCTCCATAAGAGAATGACTTGGAATAGTCCAGCTAAGGACTATAAAGAAGCGCTTCATGGGAGGCAACCCATGGTTTTTGTTACTAATGCTTTTGTTTTTGTGTGTTTTGTTTTTTTTATTTGTTTGGTTTTGTAGGTCTTAGATCTTGAACTGAAGAAGAAAATCTCTCTCATGAGTTTTAAAGGACAAAGAACTTCAAAGGAGCTTCAAAAGAGAAACCGGGGAAGTACCGTTATTCCTATTTCTTTTTATTTCTTTCCTACTTTGTGCTGATTTAGAAACAGTGAGGACACTGTTTATTATAAGTGTGGGGGAGGGATAAAATATGAATTGGAGTATTTCATCTTGATGATGTCTGATTTTTGATTTATGATATATAAGACATCTGGATATGAAAGTGTACCCACACTTTAAACTTAAGCTGTTGATCATTTGTTCTTAAGTAATTAAGGCAATTTAGGCCAATTTTTTCAAAAATTTTATGAAATCTGGAGATTGTGCTGAAAAATTAAAGATAGCATCTAAAAAGTGAAAAATTGACTTGTGAAAGTGCTTTACTCACCTATACTGTTGTGATTTGAATACTTAGATTAAAATTGAGTAGTAAAATCTTTAAGGAACAGATTTACTGTGTATTTGGCTTTAGATTTGGAAGTTTGAAAGTAAGTCGAGTCCTTGAGTGAAAAATAAACAGGTTTACTTCTAGGAAGAAAGCTAATTTATATACTTTTATAAGTTCTTATTAAAGAATTTTTCAACACTTAGTAAAAGAGATAAAGGAAGTCTTTTTCTTAGTGATCTTTGATAAAAAAGTCTTAAATTTGTTGTTGCATTCAAAAAGTAGAAACAAGCATAAGCCTATACTCCTCTAACTCAAACAATCGAGTTATGAGTATCCAAACTTGAATGTTAGAGTGAGGAAGAGTTCGTAGGGGTCCCTTTAAAACCTGGTCACTTGGGTGATGAACCCGGGATGTACCGACTCAATGAACTCACTATAACGATAAGGGAGGAAAGGCTAAAGTTCAAATGTGCTTTGAAAGAAAAATTAGAAAAAGAAAGAGCTGAAAAGAAACGGACTAAAACCCGTCCAGAGATTCATCTCTGAAGGCTCTAAATATGCTTGAATGAAAAATGAAAAATGAATGTTGAAACAATCGAACGGAATAAGACTTATAATAAACAGAGAGAAAAATCTAGGGAAAGAACTGATATCAATGCTTTTATTCTGTGTTGGTAAGAGTATATGCGGTTAGATGTCCAGTGAAGTCTAAATGGGTATTTTTCCTTATTGGATTGGGTATTTACTTTTGAGTAGAAGGATCTTTGGTTAAATATGTGGTTCAAGTTTGTTTTGTTTAGATTAACTACTGAATTTTCATCTTAGTACTCTAATTACAAGTCCTCAGTTTGGTTTGAGTAATAAGCATGAAAATCACAAGTCTTGAATCAAATAAAGAAAAGAGATGCTTGAATATGAATTTTGAAAGTAAGCACACTCTAACAAAAGATTTCATTTTGGTTACATAGTTTTGCTTGAGGACAAGCAATGGTTTAAGTGTGGGGGAATTTGTTGAGATGAAAATTACTCTAATTTTATGGGATTTAATTTGGATTAATTGTTATTAATTTTGTAGAAATTATATGGAATCGGTACTTAATCATGATTTATATGAATATCAGGTCTTTGAATCCAAAAGAAGCAAATAGTACAAAATTGGAGTAAAATAAATACAAGGAACAAAAATCAGAAAGAAAGGCCGGCCATTTTATCTCTGGATGTGTAACTGCCAGATGTGTAACTGCTAGATGTGTAACTGCCAGATGTGTAACTGCTAGATGTGTAACTGCCAGATGTGTAACTGCCAGATGTGTAACTGCCAGATGTGTAACTGCCAGTTTACATTAAATGATGACCTTTCAATTACTCACTTTTGTATATAAATATCCTATAGGGTTTCTTTGATTATTCATTCGAAAATTCAGATATCCTTTGTTAAGAAAAACCCTAGAGAGAATTCTAAAGATCATGAGTGGCTAAATTCCAAATCTAGCCAAAGGATTGCTACATATTCAATTCAAGATGGATTGTGAGACCAAAGTGGTTTGATTTCATTGTTCTTATTCTTGAGTATTTATGTTTCATCTGAATTATTTGTTGTTGCTTGTTATTCATGTATGACTTTGGATCCAGTTATATAGATAGCAAACAATAATCAATCAATTAGGAATTCATATCCGTAATTGTATGAATCTCTTAATATAAGTGATGAAACAACACGATAGTCATAAAATAGATGATTATTTGTTGTTGTTGATGAAATATAATCTATTCTAAATGATCCATGCTCTATGAGATTGTTGATTAGGGTTAGGTCTCTCTAATTTCTAATGCAATTGATAGATTAAACCTTAAGAGCTTGTTTAGGGTTGTCTATTCGATTAGGAATAATCAACGATCTTATCTTGGTTATTTAATACCTAAGGAGAGATTAATTTTCAGAGCTTATTGAAAATTATAACTAACCTATTCAAAATAAGAATAAAAATATTTGAGTCAATGATCAATCCCAAGAATTGAATTGTGGTAAGACTTTGGTTGGATATTTTCCTAATATAGAATTTTCGTATTTAGATATAGAATTTATTTAATTGTTTGATTTCAAAACCCCCCAATTTTTCTCTTCTTAATCTCAATAGAAACTTGAAAATTTTACCAGTCCCTGTGGAGACGATCCTGCTCACTCTATTTATAAATATTTAAAGCAGGTTGATTATAAATTATTATTTTTGTTGGATTCGACACCCACCATTAGTAAAAGTTCAAATTATCAAGGGAAAGGTAAGAAGCCATTATATGGAAAGAAGACTGATATGAAACCAATAACCAAGACCTAAACTCTAGTTTATGAAAGGAAATGTATTAGATGCTTTGGACCCATGAGTTGTCAGAATGCAAGTAGAATCCAAGAGTTTGTTTCTCTTATGGTCAAGAAGGGCATTGTGCTTCACAGTGCTCGAACCCAGCGTTGAAGCCCGTTTTTCTATGCATATTGTAAATAAAAGGGCCACTATATTTCAGGTTGTAAGGAAAGACTCGATAACAGTAAAGGTGGACCTAATTCAAAAAAAGGGAAAGTTGCAACAAGAGTGTTTGCTCTACAACAAGTTGAGGAAGCTCCTTCTGTAGACACTTTGGCAGGTACTTTGCTTGTTTCAAACCGACATATGTATTTTTAATAGACACGGGAGCTACTCATGCTTGCATATCTGAAAATTTTATGAACGATTGTGAGCTTGCTTCTGAAGTGTTGAATGATCATGTAATGTGCATAAATACTCCTTTAGTTGTTGAAACTAGACATCTATGTATTTGTAGAAAGTTGATGTGATGATTTCTAAAGTAAATTTGCCAATTGATATGATAGTTTTGCCATTATCTGATTTCGATGTAATTCTAGGAATCAATTGGCTAAATATGTATAAAGTCACAATAGATTGTAATAAAGTAGAGTCGAGTTTTCACTTAGAGAATGAGAAATTTACCTACACTCTTAATGTGAAGACCCGGTATGCTTAATTCTTAAATTAAGCACACTAAGTCCCAAACCACGTATAACTCTCATGAATTATACATAAGGTTGTCTTTAAAGAAGTTGTTTATGCTGAACATTGTTAAACCAATTTTAATATAAGAAATTGTTTAGTTAGATTTTCAAATAACTGGATTTGGCAGCGGAAAATCAAATTTTATAAAATGACTTATAAACTTCTACTCCCTATAGAGCAAACCAGTTTTCCAAGAAACTGACTTTATAAAAACTTTATGATTTACTCTTAAGGGTAGATAATTATTTAATAACATTTGGGCATTAACCAGCCCTTAAAAGAAAATACAATATATAAATAAATCCAGTCTCTATAAAACAAAACAAAGTACAAATATATCTCGGTCCTATTACATTTCACTCATCTCCAAAATCTTCAAATTCACCCAATGCCCGACACAAACATTATCACATCAACAACAACAACATTAACAGCCCCCACATCATCATCAAATCATCATCTCATTACTCATCTTCATAATCAACAATAACAACTTTATCAACAACCTGTAAAAAGATAAACATAAATAGGAATGAGTCGGAGCTCAGTACACAGCAACACAATCACAAGCAATGTGGCACACGAGCTTAACTAAATGCAAATGTGACAATTACAATTTATTATCTTTCTTTAAAGTAAACAAATCAACACCGAAGTATTCAAACTTCGGACAACGGGGATATCGTGGGAACCTGAGTAACGACCTCGACGCTCAGAGGGTTGATATAAGTAGCTCGGATACTCATACTATCCTATATAAATTTACCATAACGATTAAGCAATCTCATATAGGGTTTCTAGCTGTTACACAATTTTACTTAAACTCAGTCCATAATATGAATATAGTTCACCCGTTCCCATAAAACATTGAACTAAAACATGGTACTTCCCCCCAAGTTTAAGCAAATGTTACATCGATACCAAATTCCCCATCGATTACCCGCTGAGCCACTTATGAAAGTCATTTCAAATGATAGGGATGGCCTAAGCGCCTAAACTACCGTGCCCCCAATTTACACAAGGTGCCGCTCTCAAAATCAGATTCAATGGCGTAAAGCACAATCAACACTCATCGTTTATTAAGCCAAGTTTAAGTTATTAGTTCATTTTAGATGCCTATCCTAACAATCAACACACAAGTTACTGCATACCTTAATTACGAAATCCAAACAGAGTCTCAGAAGGTAGGGCAGAAGTTATCTCAGAAGATATATCCCAATATCTGTTCAAGAAAGAACTCTTATAAGAACCTAAACTAGTTATCCACTTATTCAAACTCATTTTATTAAAGCCCTATTTGGTTAGACACTGAATTGGAACTCTACTATGGCTGCGATAAATCGTCCCGCCAAAGTATGGACAGTTCTCCTTTGTCTGTTAGAGTGTTTCTTTTCACTTTAATTATGGTTATTTATTCACAAAAGTATCAACAAAGCATTTATATTCAAAAACATATAAATCCAAAACAATTAAACATTCGAAACAACATAATTCTCATATAGAACAAGGTTTATCATTTTTTCTTAGCTAAAACCCATCATTAGTTGTTAAGCTTATTTTACTTAACTTAGCCAAATTGATTAGATTTACTCATTTAGTTCAAAAACTAAGTCAATTTGATTAAAATAACTCAATCTAATTCATTTTAACTCATTCAAGTTCATTTAGTCAAATTGAACCTAGAATTATCAACTAAGTTCATTTTATGTCTAACTTCCACATTTAATCCAATTATTTGTTAAATTTATAAATCTATCTAAATCATGCTTAATTATTTTAATCAATCATCATATATCTATCTCATTTTAGTCTAAAAAGATCAATTTGCTAAAGTAAACACACATAAAACAAACAAAAACAAGTTTTTAACTTTGCTTGGAAAACGTATTACTTGGAAAGAAGTGAAATTTAAGCACTGGTACTTTTAGAATTTACAAAAACTCAAAACATGAAAGTTGTATATCTCTTTTTAATATTTCCAACGCAACTTGAATCACTTCAATCCAATATCATATAAAGAAGTTATGATCAAGTTACGAAAACATGTCAAGCTGCAGGAGAAGGATCACGCCCAAGCGGTCGCTCGTGATTTAAAAAAAAATCATGACCAGAGCATATCATGTCCCTTTGGTTGCCCATGATGTTTGAAAAACACATGATCAATTCATTTCACTCCTTTTGCTCGCTCGTGATTGATTCCCTAGTACATGTTACGAATTTGTTCGTTTTTAAAATTATTTTGCATTTCTTTTTTATACATATCCTACATCTCTAACATTAAATAAACTATAATAGCAACTTATAACACTCCGTTCTTCTCCAACAACTTCAAAAAACAATCAAACCATCACAAACTACTATTCATCATCTTCTTCCTCAAACTCAACTCATATCAAACTTCAACTCAACAATTACATAAATAAACTGCATTTTCAACCAAATTCAACACCAATTCATCAATTAAACAAGTAAACAACAAAGATAACAAGGAAATAACAACTTATCTTTTAAGAACACTTGCACACTTGATCTTTCTTTATACTTCTAACTTGTTTTCCTTCATCTAACTTCTCTCATAGCTTTGATTAATCTTCTAGATCGCTTTAATCTTGAGATTTGTGGAATAAATTGGAAGAAAAGAAGAGAAAAGAAGAAGAAAGGAAGAGAGAAGAGAAAGCATTGGTTGGGAAAGGAAGAATAAAGGAAAGAAAAGTGAAGGGAAGAGAGGCAGAGAAGGAGACATTAAAAGGAAAATGATAAGGATTAAAATTAATTTAAACGAATATAGGTATAGGCTTAGAACTGCCAGATCAAATATCTATAGTTTCAAGAGTATTTAAAATATTGTTTATGAACCAATAAGTTAGAAAGTAAGAACTCAAAACGACGACTTAATTTAGAAATTTATTTTTAATAAAAAGATATTTAATTTGAGTTCGGGTTTAATAACTGATATTTTGAGATAAGCAAATGAACTCAAATTTTACTAAGACTTAGGAATTGGTATTTTTGGTATAAATTGAATGTTTAGGAATTCTCCAAACATTTTTAGAACATGTTTAAGGATTCTAGGAATTTCAAATCTCAAAACCAACTTAATTATTAGCTAATTAAATTAAGCCAACTTGTCTAATTAAATCCTATAATTCATTTTATTCATTTAAATCTATTTAAAACTAATTTCTATTTTAGGTGAAGATTTGGGGTATTTCACTTAAGAGACAGAGACCTAGAAGCATGAAATCCATGGATTTGTGTGAAAAATCTACTGTAGCTACAGTCAATGTAGAAGAAGTGGATATTAGTATGGTATTGGTAGCAAAGAACTTCATGGATGTGTTTCCTGAGAAATTGTCTGGTGTACCTCTAAACCAAGAAATTGAGTTTGGAATTGACATAATACTAGGAACAGTTCTTGTTTCCAAAGCTCCTTACAAGATAGCACCAACTAAATTAAACGAGTTGAAGCAACAATTACAGGATTTACAAGAACTTGGTTTCATTCGACCAAGTATTTCCCCGTGGGGTGCACCTGTTCTATTTGTGAAAAAGAAGGATGAGAGTTTACATATGTGTATTGATTACAAGGAACTAAATTAAGTCACGATAAAAAATAAGTATCTTTTGCCACAAATCGATGACTTATTTAATCGGTCAAAAGGAGTGATGGTATTTTTTTAGATTGACTTGAGATCCGAGTACTATCAGCCTGGAATTAAACTAGAGGACATACCGAAGATAGCTTTTTGCACTAGATATGGGCATTTCGAATTTCTAATCATGCCATTCGACTTAACGAATGCTCTAGTTGCATGCATGGATCTCATGAATAGGGTGTTAAAAGATTATTTGGATTTGTTTGTAATCATATTCATCGACGGCATTTTGGTGTATTCACAAAATAAGAAAGATCATGAAGAGCATTTGAAGCTAATGTTACAAAGACATGGAGAGAAGAAATTATATGCCAAATTTAGCAAACGTAAATTTTAGAGTGAGGAAATAGATTTCATAGGACATGTGATATCAAAAGGAGTTTCATTTGATCCTAAGAAAGTCAAAGCTGTTATAGAGTGGTAAAGATCGATAAATGTTACTAAAGTGAGAAATTTCCTTGAGTTAGCGAGTTTTTATAGAAGATTTATTAAAGAATTTTCAAAAGTTGCATCCTCATTAACAAAGTTGACACAAAAGCATATCAGATTCATATGGGACGATACATGTGAAATGAGTTTTAAAGAATTAAAAAAGCGGTTAGTATCAACTCCAGTGTTAGCATTACCAGTTAGTGAGAAAAAAATTGTGATATATAGTGATGCTTCAATTCAAGGTTTAGGGTGTGTTCTTATGCAAGAAGACAAAGTTATAGCTTATGCTTCGAGACAGTTGAAGCTGGATGAGAAGAACTATCCTATAGATGATCTTGAGTTGGTAACGATAATTTTAGCATCGAAGTTATGGAGACACTGTCTTTTGGTGGAGAAATGCAAGATTTATACGAATCACAAGAGTCTGAAATACATTTTCACTCAAAATGAACTCAATATGAGGTAGAGAAAATGGTTATAATTGATCAAAGATTATGATATCGAGATCATATATCATCCGGGAAAAGCAAATGTTGTAGTCGACGCCTTGAGTAGAAAGAAACAAATATCTGGCGACTTTAATTACATTCACAAATAAATACAAGAGGAATTAAGGAAAATGGATATCAAAGTGACTTTGAAGAAGGTTGATATTATGCTTGCTATTTTTACTTTGCAACCTATGATTTTAGATCGAATTAAACAAAGTTAGAAAGAAGATTTAGAAAGCAAAAAGTTGATGATTGCCATAAGGAATGGGAAGAAAAAAGATTTAAGGCTTGATGATGAAGGTGTTGTGAGACATGGGAATAGAATTTATGTGCCAAAGGTTTATAACTTGAGAAAGGAAATGATGCAAGAAGCTAATGCTTCAGCCTACTCCATTCATCCTAGAAGCCCTAAGATGTACAAGGACCTTGAGAAAGTCTTTTGGTGGGATAATATGAAATAAGATGTAGCTGATCATGTGTCCAAGTGCTTAACTTCTCAATAGATTAAAATTGAACACCAGAGACCCGGAAGAGAACTTCAACCCTTGTCAATACCTGAATGGAAGTGGGAACACGTAACAATGGATTTTATATCTGCTCTACCAAAAACTTTAGCTAAGCATGACGTAGTGTGGGTAATTATGGATAGATTGACAAAATCCACACATTTCATTCCA
Source organism: Combretum micranthum (assembly GCA_024138025.1). Lineage (NCBI taxonomy): Eukaryota > Viridiplantae > Streptophyta > Magnoliopsida > Myrtales > Combretaceae > Combretum > Combretum micranthum. Next base: position 1,499,622 of record JAMXBD010000001.1, read on the forward strand.
CTGAGAGTTGGATGCTTGTTGGAGAAGATGGCTCAAATCTATATAAGGGAGATAGTGAAGTTACATGGGATTCCAAAGTCGATTGTGTTATATGGAGACTTATGATTTGTTAGTTGATTTTGGAAAAGTTTGCATGAATCTATGGGTACTCGTCTTTAGTTTAGTACTGTATTGCATCCTTAGACAGATGGGTAATCCAAGAGAACAATTCAAATCTTGGAAGACATGTTGAGAGCTTAAGCATTAGACTTTGGAGGGCGATGGGATAACCATTTGCCTTTGGTTGAATTTGCTTATAATAATAGTTACCAATCAACCATGCGAATGGTTCCATATGAATCCCTATATGGAAGGAAGTGTGGATCTCCTCTACATTAGGATGTAGTAGGAGAAAGAGCTTTGATTGGCCCATTTTGGTACAATAGGCGGTTGATAAGATCCAAGTTATTAGATAAAGAATGAAAGCTGCCCAAGATAGATACAAAATCCATGCGGATACAAGACGAAGACCTCTTGAATTCGAAGTAGGTGATCATATTCACTCGAGTATCACTGACAAAAGAAGTGTTTAGATTTGGAATTAAAGGAAAGTTGAATCCGATATATATTAGTTCTTTTGAGATATTAGAAAGAATTAGACCCTTAGCTTACCAATTAACCTTACCCTCGGATTTATCTAAAGTGCACAACATTTTTCATGTGTCTCAATTACGGAACTGTGTGTCAGATCCCGATTCTATTATCGACACGAATCAACTCGAAATTCGCCCAGATTTGACTACGGTTGAAAAGCCTATCAGAATGATGGGTATAATGGATAAAACATTAAGGAATAAAACAATTCCCATGGAAAAAGTGCAATCGAGTAGCCAGAATGAACAAGAAGCCATGTGGGAAGTTAAAAGTGCCATGAGACAAAAATATCCAAAGCTATTTGATCAATGATTAAGGTAAGTTTCAGGGACGAAACTTCTTAAAGGTGGGAAGAATCAAATAGCTTAAGTCACATGCATAATTAGATTTAATATATATATTTGTTGATTTAATCAAATCATGAATTTTGTTCAATATTAGTGGTGTATTCTATGATGTGTGTAAATATGTGTGTATGTTTAATATGGTTAAAGTTTCATTTGTTATGTATGTAGATATAGTTGATAAGTTATATGTGATAAAAATAAATATGATGTGTTAGAGTGATTGATAGTAGTAATTATTATTTTTTCAATTCATGTTAAACTTGAGTTTTCAAAATCAAATTCAACCCAAAACCAAAGCTTAGCATAGCATATTTTTCTTAGCTAAAACCCAAGCTCCAATTGTTAACTAAACAAAGTCCGAAAGCAAGCCAAATTTAAAGCCCAAAGCCTCTCTTGTTCTTTTTCAAATATTCCTTAAAAATCAACAAATAATGGATAAATATAAACTTTTATTTGGACAAAAATATACATCTAAAACAGACTAAGAACAAACCCAAAATAGACCCAATATTCATGGGAGATTTTAAGCCTATTTTCCCAACCTATTTGATCAAGTTTCCCTACTCAATTCACCAAGAATTTATTCCCACTCATTATGTACAAGTTAAGGTAAGCTTACATGTCTTTTTGTGATAATTATTTCCTCTTTATTCAAAGAAATTACTATCAAAACTTGGTTCATGGTAGATTACAAGTCATCTTATTATTACGAGTCGTTGAGAAAGCTTTTGGATGCTTGAAGTTGTAGTAAATAGGTTGTTGTAGGCTCTAAAGTGTTTTGAGTTGAAGTATTAGAGTTAGACGAGTATTGAAGTTGTTTTATGTATGCTTGAGTTGGTGAATATGGAGATAAAAAGTTTGATTGGTGTTGAATGATGTTTGAGAGCTGTTTGAAGTTGTTGAAGTGGATTTGGTACTTGTTTTGTGTTGATACTTGCATGAGACATGATGAATGATGTTTATATTAAGCTTAGGGTATGATAGGATATGAGAAAAGTGGAGCAAAATCGAGTTTGAAACAAAGGGAGTGTAAAAACTTTTCGTATACCTTGATATATAGCCTGTTTGGAAGGGTTTATGGGATATACACCCCTTGATACGACCTGTATATAAGGGCGTATCACCCATTGATTTTGAAATGCCTTTCCCTGGGTTGAAACAACCTTAGATAGGGCTCGTATCTAAGGATGTTTCACTTTCTAAAGTCATAAAAGTATCTTTCCCTAGGTTGAAGCAGCCTTGGATTCAGTCCATATCCAAGGGTGTTTCATTTCTAGAGTCTATAGTGTGTTTTCCTTGAGTTGACTTAGCCCGTATTCAAGGGTGTTTCATTTGATAAAGCCTTGAATATAGCCCATATTTAAGGGTGTATCACTTTCTGATAAAAAAAATATATTTTTCTTTATTAAATTTATTTGTTGTAATTTTATTTCTTTATATTTTTTTCTTTATTTATTATTTAGTTTATGATTATATAAAAGCTTGTATGAATCTATTACCTGTATGGATATTAAGTTATGCTTTATATGAGTTATATTTAGATTTGATGAATGTTAGTACTTAGCAAATAATTGTGATTAATATTCAATTTAGAGTTAGTGATGGTTAATATGAAATGAATTTTTTACAACAAATTCAAATTCTTTGTTGAGTGCATCAACTAATCCATCGAGAGATACTTTAGGTACACGGTAACTTGGTTATTGTTTGCCTAGGATAGGTATGCCTAAATTAATCTTAATTGAAATGGATTAATAGATGTTTGCATTGATTGTGCTTTAAGCCGTTGAATCTGGTCCGGGGGAGTAGCAACCTTGCCCCAGTGGAGACGGTAGTTTAGGCGCTTAGGCCACCCCTATCATGGTGCCATGACTTTTATAAATAGCTTGCTGGGTAATTGATAGGGGAAATAGTATTGGTGTAACATTTGCTTATTCTTAAGAATAAATAATATGATTTAGTTCACATTTATGGAACCGGTAGAATTAAATGATGTTATGGATTTAAGTTAAGTAAAGTTAAGTAACAGCTATTAACTTTATGTGAAATTACTTTTCTTTTTGGTTATATCATCTAGGTGATATAGATATTCGAATTGCTTATATCAACCCTAAGCATTGTATCACTATTCAGGACCCCTAGATACCCCGTGACTTGTATTCGAAGTTTGAATATCCTTTGTTGATTTATAAACTTAATTAATAGATAATAAATGGATAGTTGATGCATTGCATTTAGTCTAAGAGTGCTTATCCCTATATTTTGCTTTTGTTACTTATGTACTAAGCCTCTAGCTCATGATATTCTATTTCAAGTGCCGATGATGATGAGTTTTATATTCAAATGGGTTATGGAACTGATTTTGAAGACTTTTTTGGATGATTTAGACAATTGAGAACTCCAAACTTTATGACGGAAATCTTTTGTAATATGTTTTTGGACTAATGTAATAGTGTTTGTTGTTTTGATGATTTATATATATATATATATATTATTTTAAGTATGACCTAGAGTTTAAGTTTAGAAACTCTTATGTTTGTGTGTGTGTGTGTGTAGTAATCCTTTTGTTTTGTATATAAGAGAGATAAGGAAGTTTGTAATATTATGTATGAATTTATTTTTAAGAGATGATATCAAATGGTTCTTATAACAGGTTTTGGCAAGCAATTCTACAAACTTTCTCTTTACTGACAACCTTACATGTAATCGTGAAGGTTATATGCGATTGGGGAATTGTATTTGCATATTTTAATTAAGTAGCGAATCCGGGTCTTTACAGCTTGTCCACAAAGTAGGTTGTTTGAAAAATTACTCGATTCTGTATATCTAAAGTTGAGTTGTTAAGCCTTTCTTTAATTTCTATTAGTTAAAATTTGCTATGTCAAAAAGCTCGCAATTTGTTGTTTTCAAGTTCATAATAATATGGGATCCGAAACAGCTTTTGAAAATAGCTCATTAACAAAGAGACTTGTTACCGAAAACTAAATAGAAAAAAGTTATTAAAAAAGTAACTCCTCAATCTCAAGGGACCGGAGAAGGATGATGCTCTAAGAGAATTTAATGTCTCATAAATGTTGTATAGTTTCTATTCCCTTAAATAAATTAGAAAAATAAAATATAAATAAGCAATAATTATCATCTTATAATACATTGCAGGTATTTATTCGTATAAAAATAATGAGATAATAAATATTCAATCTTAACAGAAAAAGGATTGATTTATTTTCCATAATAAAAGACCACGCTTTATTTTTTATTCACATTCTCAAATTCTTTGGACCCATATTTTCAGCGTAGGAGTTGTGGTAATAGTGATGTCCGACCTATCAAATTCTTTCATTCAAGTAAATTAACAAATTAATACGTATATTTAGCAATTTATAAGACTACAATTTGGATTATAAATGTGAATTTTTTTTTTGGAAGAAAATAATGGGATGGTCGGATTCCCCTTTATTAACAAATTAAACCATAATTATGAATCTTCAAGCTATTATATTAGTAAGCTATATTGAAAGGTTCCATCTTTCCACCATGTGGTTGGATCCCTTCAGCGAATATTTGATCCAAATTCGAGGAAAGACAAACGCACACATAAAAGTATTTCATCATATTTTAATAATTTTGATATTATATTTTTATTATTTTTAAATAAAAATTTATTAAAAATTAAATATTAATGAAAAACTAACAGTTTTATTTATAAAAAACAAATATGTATAATACATATATGATATTGATACAATATAAATATATTGTATTTGTATATTTAAATAAATATTTTGTTTCTAGTTTCTACTACCATATATAATCAATAGTTATAATTATAAAAAACAAAATGACATTATAATAATATCACAAACTATTTTAAGAATTTTGAAAATTTGAAATAATAATTTAAAAAGTAATAATTTTGATAATTGCGTTAATTATATATAAGAGCTTAGTTGCTTAATATCGTATGTATACCAAATAACTCTTTATCTTTCTTTTGGCCAAAAAGGGGGGAAAAAAAAGCTCGATAAAAAAACTCACAATTTGTTTTTTTTTTTTCCACAAAAGATTTTAAAAGATATTTTGATGGTTGGGTAAGCCAAAAAAAGATTAATTTATTTTAAAAAACAAAAGACTTCTCTTTAGTTTTTACACATACTTGATAATCTTAGAGGTACATGTAAGTATAGTTTATTATGGATTTACCTTTTCAAATGAAATTCTTCGGATCCGTACTTTCTGTGTAGAAAGTTGTCATGTGTTAATGCTATACGACCCATCAAATTAATGCATAATTATGAATCTTCAAGCTATTCTATTCCTGTTGCTTTTGGCCTTTTCCTTTTTCTTTTTTATTACTTGGCAATAAAACTCTAATTAACTCTTTTAGACGGCAAATGACTGGTTGGAATAATTAATGATTGCTCATGCACCAATAACCCAAGTCCAACGGCCCATATTTCTTCCACTGTGTGGTCAGATCCCCTCAGCAACTATTTGATCTTAATAGCAATCTTCTCTCACCACAAAAAGTAAGGATTAAAGTCTCTGCAACATCATCTCTCATTTTCTTAAACAAACAAACTCATCTCACACTTTCACCATCATGGAAACCTTGTTTAAGCCTTTTAGAGATCTCGTTGGTTTGCTTGTGAGTTGTTTCTTGAACACCTCTAGCCACCATGAAGGTGGAGGTGGAGACCAAACCATAGGGGCAAGTTCATCCACCACTTCTCCTCCAAGGCAAAATTATGAAGTATTCTTGAGTTTCAGAGGAGATGACACCCGACGTGGCTTCACGGATCATCTATACCATAGATTGGTTGATAGAGGAATCGAGGTATTCAGAGATAGTGAAGAGCTTCATGTGGGTGAAAAGATTGATCAACTATTTGAAGCAATCAAGGCTTCTAAAATTTTGATCCCTATCATTTCACCCGATTATGCTTCAAGTATATGGTGCCTCAAAGAACTTCTTCAAATCCTCGATTGCAAGGAAACGTTAGGCCAACTTGTCTTACCTATCTTCTACCATGTTAAGCCCTCTGATGTTCGTGAGCTAAAAGGTGATTTCGGAAAGAAGTTTCGGCAATGCAAGAGGAAGTATGGTCTTGATGGAAACATTGTCCAAGAACTAGAAAAAGCTTTTGAACAAGTTGCAGCCTTGAAAGCATGGGAATCGGATAAAACTACAGACGGGTAAATTTTCCTTCAATTATCTGATTTCTCTTTTATTCCTTTTGTATCAAATCTTTACCTTGAAATATGTTGTACAGACATGAAGGAGAGCTGGTGAAGATAGTTGTCACAAGAATTTTTAATGAATTGAGAAAAGCTGTTTTAGTTATTCCGGAATTCTTGATTGGGGTTGAGGACCATGTGAAAGAGATTAAGAAAATGATTGACACAAGACCATCCAATGAAGCTAAAATCATTGCAATTCATGGAATGGGTGGTATCGGTAAAACAACTCTAGCGAAAGTGTTCTATAATGCACTCTTTAACGACTTTGAATGTCGTAGTTTTGTGCCCAACATTCGTGAAGGATCAAAAAATGAGGGTATGAAGGCTTTGCAAAAGCAGATGATCTCTGACATTCTGATTGATAAGTCGGTGCGAGAAATATCACATGCCGATGAGGGAACAACTATTATCAGAAAGAGCTTTAAGGGAAAGAAGCTTCTTCTTTGCCTTGATGATGTTGAGGATAAGGATCAGCTGAAAAAGCTAATAGTAGAAAATAATTTGTTTGGATCGGAGAGTATAGTTATTGTTACTACTAGAAATAAAGATATCACAGTGGCATCTCCAGTAAATTTGAGTTATGAACTCAATGGATTAAATAGTAATCAGTCTTATGAATTATTCTGCAAGCATGCCTTTGGAAGGGATGAATCATGTCCGAGGGATTTGGAAACTATAGCTAGAACTATCGTATCCACAACAGGTGGGCTCCCTTTAGCTGTTGAGGTTATTGGTTCTTTGCTTTATGGGAAGGATGATGACGTTTGGATTGAAACACTGGAAAAATTAAGAAGGATACCTAATGGAAAGGTGCGAGATAAGTTGAAAATAAGTTATGACTCTCTTGAATATGGGCAACAACAAATATTTCTCGATATTGCATGTCTTCCAATCACAGACAGGACGAGATATGTTCCTCCTAAGCTAGAATATGCATCTTTGATGTGGAAAAGTTGTGGCTTTTATCCAAAAGAAGGAATTGAAAGGCTTATATCCTTATCCTTAATAAAAGTGAATGTACATAATCGAATAATTATACACGATCAATTGAGAGACTTAGGAAGGGAAATTGTTCATAAAGAAGGCCGTTACGATATTGGGTGTTGCAGTAGATTATGGTTAGAAGAGGAAGCAACAGAAGTGATAGAAAGAAAACAGGTACAACCATTGTATATTATTAACTTGTTATATTGATGAAATAGCAGTGCTTGTATTAGTGGCCGTATATGCAATTAAATATTTTTAATTGTAGTTTCATAATTTGCCAATCAAATGCTTGGTTTTTTATCCCCAATAAACGAAGTTACCGAACCCTTTATAAATATCCAATTGATCGCTAAATCCTTTGAAATATATTTCTCAGGAAAATGCAAAATTTTAAGTGGCAATCTTTCGAACATTGATATATAATAAGTAAAATAAAGCTTCTTGGCATTACAAAAGTTAAAATAAAGCTCGGTTGTAAAAATAACGAAAGTTCAAAAACAGATGGTATTGTTATTTCAAGAAAGGAAAACTACAATTCCACATTTTTTTTTTTTCCTTTCCATTTATTTTCACCTATTTCCACTATTCTTAAAACTATTAAACCCCATGTATTTTAAGGAGGGTATACTTCACTACAATCTGGAACATATAACCATTTTGCACTTGTTTTAGTTTTATATGACAAGCTAGTCATTTACTCTAATGTTTGCTTAATTTTTAGGGTATTTTAAGCATTCATCTAGATTTTTTCCTTTTTCATTTTCCATGTTCTTTCATTGTGGTACCAATTCTTTGGTTAACAAAAAAAAAAAAAAAAAAAATGTTGAACATATTATTTTTATAAAATATCATTTTCTGTCTAGCTATGTAATTGAATAAGATAATAATGCTCCTAAGTCGATTCTAAATAATAATGAGAACTATTATTTAGGACCCATAATGATTTTTCCTTTGGAAAACCTTGGCACAAGAAAATTTAAACTAAAGTTTGGAAGTTAAAATCAAGAGGTTAAGAGTATTGAAGTGGCCTAAGTTGGAATTGGTGATAGTTTTAGAAGATCGTATGCAATGGAACAAGTTATGATATGTAACATTTGCAAATGTTTTGCCAAATGAAGAACTAGGGCAGTTAGTTATAGGACAAGGTTCTTCATGACCTCCACTTGATTGTTTTGACAATTAGCATCTAGTTTTTGTTGTATTCTCTCATGCGCTTCTAAGTTTCTAAGCTTACAAATCTAATTTTTCTGACTAAGCAAAGTCGCTACAAAAGCCCATGAGTGGTCCAGTCAGCCTAAACAATTCTATTCCAAATTTACCAAATCAAATTACCCTATATCATCTCAAATTCATGGTTTGGTTAGTTATAACTAATCACTCAAATCCAAATAATCAATCCAAGTGATTATTAGACCTAACCCTTTTTGATATAAGAATACTTTAGCCTCTCACTAGTCGTCAATTTCAATCTCTCAAAACAAACAAAACTGCAATTAATTAAAAAAATTATAATTTGTAAGATAGTCTTTTCTTCTTTTTAGTCCTTATGTTACCATGGCCCATACTCTTTTTTAAATCTAGACTATTCTAACTTCAACTAAGTACTTGTATTTGTTTATGGGATGACTGAAAAGAAAAGAGAAAGAAACTTTAAAAATGTAGATAGAGAAGAATATAAAATCCGCTTCAAATATATATCATTTTAGAACAGTTTGGCTTGCAAGAAAGTTATGAATTTAACCTAAATTATGGTACAATACTTTGATTCAATCCAAACTACATTTTGTCCTCCTATCGATAGAGTATAAATGAGGGAAGGTATAAGCAGATACTTGAGAAGAAAAATATTAGGATTGCAATCTTAAATAGGTTCATATATCTAACTTAATCATGTCTACTGGACCATTCATTCAATTCTGGGTGTAAATGCTAAATCCACAACAATTGGACACATTGTAAACAAATCTAAATGGATCTAATCCGTATACAAATCCATTTATAATTGTACTCTGTCTTGTCTAGATTGCCTTGAAGATAGGCTTTGCTCTTACTTGTGATATACTTTCCATGAGAAAAATGTTTGCTTCTTTTAGTATTTTCTTTCCTAAAATTTGATGAAAAGCCACAATGTCGATTATTCTAAACATTGCAATTTATAATTACAATGGGGTTCTTTAATTAAAAAAAAAAAGGTGAAAATTGACACCCATAATAAAAAGAGTTGTTACCAAAACAGTTACTACCTGTAATTTTGAAATGCATAATAATAGATTACTAAAACAATTACCATTTGTGAATTGTACATATATATATATAATATATTATTTACTCGTATTTATTCTACGTGACTTTTAATGCCTAATTCAATTGTCTTTCAGTAGAGTGAGGAGAAGAGAGATTAATCACAAAGAAAAAAATAAATTATTTGAATTTTGAAAAATGCAAAAAATGTCAAAAAAATATCTTCGTTCTAGCGCTTTTTTTTTTATCGATAACATTAAAGTTTTCTCAAAGGTTTTTGGCTTCTTATCTTATTCATCAAATTTAGAAAACGAACCATTTAAATTAATTAGAATATAAAGAAAAGAGTAAATGGATTATTTTTAAAAAATCCCATAAGTGATTAATTAAGACGTAGCATCTACTAATTGTTATTAAATCATTGAGCTCTTTGACATGTAACTTATAACCAATTCCTTAAAGAATGACCTTGAAAAATGGAGCCTTCTTTTTTTTCTTTTTCAATAGCAGAGTTCATAAGGGTCTAAAAAATATAAAATAATTACATAATCAATGATTTTATTTTAATTTTGTTGAAAATAATTTAGTTTATAAAATACATAAGAATATAAATTTTCAAATATTTTTTTTTTTCTTTTGAAGTTATTTTAAAATACATAAGAATATATTTTTGACTTTCATTCATTGTTTACCATTTCTCAAGATATAAGTTTCTCAATATGTTAATTTAAAAGCCCTTTATCAATACTAATTACCAAAAAACAAATAAAAGAAACTGTCTGCCCTCCGTTGTCCGGTTTGTTGCATTAGTCTAAAAATACCTTTTGAAAAGAAAAATTGAAAAAAATTCATATTGCTGAACTTATGTTGCATACCTCTTACATGGCAAATATTAAGGCAAATTTTTGGGAAATTTTGTTTTGTTCTTTATCGAACCGTAATGATTATCTTAATAGTGCTTGCTATCTTAATTAATTAAATTATCTTTTATATTAGTTTTTATTTGTTAGAGCATTTTATTTTATGCCATAAGTATTGAAAAAAAAAAAAAATTTAAAAGTGAATTGACAAATATTTGTTGCTTTCCATCGTCCACTGATTTCCGTTTCTTGCTGCATTCTGTTTTGTTTTCTTATTTTATTTCTTCAATTGAATATGTTCGTGTTTATTTGGCTTAAGTATTTTATTTTATCTGTTTTTTCTTTTATTTTTTTTACGTCGTTCTTCTGTGAATTCCATTTTCTTTTCTTTTATTTTTTTTTTTTTCATTTCATATACTTTTATTTTGGCAGGGGACTCCCAATGTTGAAGCCCTTGTTCTTCCTAGGTCTCCCCATGATGATTGGACTAGCCAGCATTTTGAGGGTATGATAAATTTGAGATTCCTGAAAATGGGTAAGGTCCACCTAACAGGAGATTTTGAAAATAATTTTCTAAATTTAAGATGGCTTGAATGGGGATTTTATTATGATCCAAATGCAAAATTTGATATTATGGGAATCAATTTTAATCCCAAAAAATTGGTGTATCTACGATTACGTCAGAGTAACATAACCGAGCACTGGAAGGGATGGAATCAAATGAAGGTATCATATTATCATTGTTAATGGTTTTAGTATTTTAGTTAAAATAGATTATTAGATGCATCTAACCAACCTTTTATCTGTATACATATTCTCTGGTATACAGGATCTCAAATACCTACAGCTTGCACGGTGCGCGAGTTTAACCACGACTCCGGATTTCTCTATGATGAAAGAGTTGGAGGTTTTGTTGCTAACTACGTGTCCCATTTGAGAAAAATCCATCCATCCATCAGCAAATTGAGCAAGTCACTCAAATCCTTACGACTCGAATATTGCAAGGAACTTGAGGACCTACCAATAGAAATGGGGAAAATGGAAGAATTAAGACAGCTTACTCTATTGAATGCTTCCATAAGAGAAATTCCTATTTCTGAAGCGTACATGAAAAAGCTTGAGACACTTGATGCTAGTTATTGTGAACAGCTCATATCAATTCCAGATTCCATTGGGTCTCTCGTGAAGCTACAATGCTTAAGGTTAAAGTATTGTTCATCGTTGACAAAGCTTCCTGAGTCTATTGGAAAGTTGAAATCGCTAATAAAGCTTAAGTTACAGGGAACGGGTATTAAGGAATTACCCAATTCAATCGGAGAGTTGTCTAATCTGGAAATTCTAAATATTTCCTCGACCCCCATAAAATATTTACCAACTTCCTTTCAAATGTTGACTAAATTGCCGCGCCTGGAATTACCTAAGCTTGAGTCTCGGCCTAATAATCTTCCTTCTAGTTTGACGTCTCTGCAGCTCTACGGGGATTCAATGGATGCACACCCAGATTTTTCCAGCTTAACCAACTTGAAGCGGCTTGACTATAGCGACTTGTTTGAAGAAAGGAACAGAGCCCTAAATCTTGGAAATTTGAACCAACTGGAGGTCTTAGTTGTTGAAGAAATGAGCTACCGGAATCGTAGAATGGAATGGAGCAACATTTCAGATGTGGCTTCAAAAAATGTCAGCTTACAACTCGTGCTTCCCGTAAGTTTAGTGGATCTTACCATCCGTGGATGTCAAACACTGTATACCCTTCCAAATTTGTCAAATCTAAAGAATCTATCCAAGTTTCATCTCGAGGGCTGCTCTAAGCTTATGGAAATCCATGGTCTAGAAGGAGCAAAATCATTAACACATCTAAGGATTATAAGATGTGGAGAGTTATCTAGACTTGGGGACTTATCCCACTTGAAGATGTTGAGGGAGTTAACCTTGTGGGATTGTGAGAAGCTAGGTGATGTTCAAGGAATAGAGAAACTGACGTCCTTGACTCAACTACTCTTTTGTAAATGCCATCCCAAAATCAAGTTTCAAGACCTTTCAACGTTTAGAAATCTCAAAGCTTTGACAATAAAGGATGTGAAACTCATTGAGATTCCAGGGCTCCAAGAATTGAAATCCTTGAAAGAATTAGATATTTCCGGTTGCATGTCATAGAGGTTTGCCAGATCTTTCACCATTAACAATTTTAAAAAATATGGATGCTCAAGGTTGTGCGCAACTCACAACAATTCAAGGGATTGAAAACCTGGCATCATTAAGGATATTAAACATAAAAGGATGCACTAAACTTGGAAATTTGCCGCATCTGCCAGAAGTTAAAGTCATATTTGGTCCACTGAGTGATCAAAATTTGTATGAATTTCGTCTTCCAGAAGAACCTGCCTAGTCTTCGTAACCCACTTGAAGAGCAAGAAGATGGAAGATATTTGTCAAATCTTTCTCGATCCAGGAACCCAGTTGATATAATTGTAAAATTTCATTAGATGTTTTCTCTGGACTGACCTTGGAGACGCTTGAAGGAAGAGGAAAAAAAAAAAAAAGAACGTACGGCTAGAAACAAATACGAAGCTCCCATGTTCACTGGCAAACACCAATGCTCAAGCATCACATTCACATTTATGGACTGAAGATGATGGATCTGGTGGGGAGCCTGGTGAACCTTAAAGGTAACAAAACAATAATCCTGCTCACATCTTTTACGTGGAGTTCTCTGCTTTAGATTATTGTCCCTTTGTGTTTTTTAGGCGAGGGGGGTGATTGCTGGATTGTTGTCCTATTTAGTTAGTTGGTTTTTGATAAAGGTGATTCTAGACCGTTGAAAATGTGCGCACATATTCCAGAAACAATGCTAATTCCTATTTCACCTGAGATATGAATTATTATTATCTATTCTGATTGGCAATCTTTTTAGTGGTTTTGGTCACGTGGATGTACTAATTTAATTTACTTGCATATTGGTTTGTTGGGTGATTATCTCTTGATTGTTAGGCTTTTAAAAACTTTACTAAATGATTTCTATATTTAATATCTCTCTCTCTCTCTCTCTCTCTTAGTGGCTTAAAAAAAGAAAATAAAAATGAATTTAGAGCAACAAAATATTTGACATAATTAAGGGTACGTATAGACAGATGCCTTACCCTACAATGCTTTCATAACAGCTCATTTCTTTTGACTAGATTTTGCGATATAAATACTAGCAATATGAGTCACGTAATGCTTCCATACAAACTTGATAAAAGTTGATATCAGTGGGTTATATTGATGATACATGTAAGGTTACTTTCTTCATTTTGTTGATTAACATATTGATATTGTCTCCAAAAGCTAGGGCGGTAGGGCCCTGTGGAGACAGTTATATCATTTGGAAGAGAAGAGTACCTCTTTTAGATCGAACTCGCACAATTCTCAAGACACTTGATGTTAGGAATCGTAAAAAGGTCGCGTACATTCCAATTTCTGTTGGATACCTCTAGAAACTACATTACTTTGTATTTTGCAGGTTGTTGACAAAAGTTACTAGCCAATTGGAAAGCTAAAATCATTGACTAGGCTTAACTTAGTATAGGGGTTACACATTTACCAGATTATTCAAGTGGAGTACCGTATCATGTGGAATATCTTGACATGAGCTTCAACGACATAAAAGGTTTATGGACTTCCATTCTATTAGGTAAAATACAAGAATTAGATTTATATGATTTTAAGGACTCTTGATCCTATGTCAAGCATATCATGTTAGCTTGAAGAAATGATTCCATGTAAGGTACTCTCTGTGATTATTTTGACTCAGCCGTATTTTTGGGATTACTTTAAAAGAAATACTATATGCATAACTTTTCCCTGATTTCATCCCTGCATTATATCTATTCAGTATATTTATTTTGACAATGATAAAATGAATGAACGCATGAAGATTTGTTCTTAAGTGATTTTGATTTGCTTAATCTGAGCAATAATCTTTTGTTTGAGTAGTTGCAGCACATGATGAGCAACACAAATAAACAATGTTCTCCTTGGCAGGCATCTGTTTTATTGTCTTGCTTGGGAAGACTGTCCTATAGCAAGAGATCTGCAATGATTCCTGAGGAAGTTGGCACCCACATAATTGCATATTGTACCTACACATGATGTCCTAACCTATTTTTGCCTATATTAAAGGTATCACTGCATCTGAACTTTTCTTTTCATCTCCATTAACAGAAATTATTTGTCCCACAATTGAACCTCATGGAGTTTCACTTTGAAAAACTTATAGCTTCTCCCTTCTACCTGACCATGGATTCTTCAAAGGATGCTTTGGTCTTTAGTGGTTATTGAGTTACAAGATATTGCACATATGCAAGATGTAGTTAAGTACAAAATTAAACATCCAATATGAAAAGCAAGGCATCTTTGATTCTTCTAGTAATCCTATCCAATATTCTCCATGATTAATAGTATGTCCTGAAAATGGGGAGATTATGAATGGACTAGTGTATATAATAATTTATTTATTTTTCTGACCAATGAGATATTGATGATGTGATATATAGGAATCATAAGAGATGGTTGATTAACTTGAATATTGTTTTCCTATGTTACTCAAACATCATCTTTACTGATTTTGAGAAATTGTTTTGGTCACATAAAATATGGTATTTCATTTCACTCTGAGTTCATCTACAAATGCATGAAGTGAACGATTTCATTATTGATTTTGATAAATTAATTTAAACTTCTTTTGCTTAAGATGGCTTTAATTATATCAGTCCACATATCTTCCACAGAATTATGAAGCATTAAATCTGAATATCTTTGCTTTTGAGCAAGTTGGAATAGGCTAGGAGGACGGCAGGAGTATTAAACCTGATCGAGTGCACTAAAAGTATCTTAAAACTGAATATCTATGTAATTTGTTTCCTCATGCTCTAACTAATTATTTCTTCATTGTGTAATTGTGCTAAACCAGATAACGGGGTGTACCATCATAGGGCAACATTATTCCTTTATCTTAATTCTTGCCTTCTGTACCCATCTTCTCCCTTTTACCAATTGATTTTTTTTTTTAATTTTTCTTTTTCTTTCTTTTGGTTAATAAATTAGTGCTATCAGAATTTCGGATGTGGCTAGTGATTACCTATAAGTCTGAGAGAGGAACACATTCACTTTGCTATTATGGAATCCAATTTACTCTATGTTTTTAAGTATTGTATTGAGGGAATCATTATCTATTGATGGGTTAAGAACCATGCATGTCTCACAACTATCCATTATTTTATTGATTGGCAAATGAAGGATGGATTTGCAAATTGCAAGGGCTAGGACCTGCAAAGACTGTTATGTTGTTAACAAACCGAGAATGTTTTTTTAAGGTCAATGAAAAGCTGTACAATCATACTAAAGAAGTGAAACTTTTGCCAAGATAAGTAAACGGCATACATGATTTTAGTAATGTGAGTTACAACTCTGCACCTTGTGACAAGCTTAATTTTACATATGCAACCCCCTATGTAAATGTAGGACACGGTACTTGTGGATTTTGATGCACAGTGAAAATCTCAAATGAATCAAGGTTATTTGATTAGAAAATTGAAAATTACTAGAATACTTATTTTTATATCGTGCACTACCTTTTGTTCTTTGGTAACATCATTGTAATCTTCAAACAAGAATAGTTATCAAACCAAAATCAAGTTAAATTATGGCTAAGATAGTATTTAAAACAAGTAATTGGCATCAAATATATATATGTTCTCAATTTTAATTTTATGACATGATCCCAATGATTTCAAAACTTAGATGCTAGAAGTCTCATATGACGATAATTTTAATTGAAGATTATATGAAAGGACTATATATCCATTGAAGTATATGGAAAATGATAGTTATGCTCACCATTGTTGCTTATTTGTTAGGTATTGACAATCATAGAGTTCCAATGAGGGAACTGTCAACTCCTTATCACTTGACTTTGGCTGCTATGAACTAGCACCGACCTTATCCTGCTCCATTAACTAATTTTATTCAATTTTATCTAATGCTGAACTACCGGTGTTTATTTCTTCAAAGGGTTGGTCAGTTCATAGAGGTTGCAAAGTTACATGTCTTCTCACATCTCAAAAAATGTATTCCAAGATAGAAGTTATGTCCTGTGTAAGAAAATGTTTAGCATTAATTTTGTCTGTAATGATCACTACAATAACATTAAGTATTGTAAAACAGGAAGATTGACAATGGACTAGAGTGAGTAATAAATTATTTCCTTCAAAAGTAATTGGATTGTCACAGATGGTTGACTGAAAATCATTCTGTCCTATAATAAAGGCATCTTCATTGGTTTTTGGTCACTCAAAACTTGTAACTTGTTGGTCCTATAAATCTATTTAGTTAATACTTACATTATAGGATTTTACTCTAAGTTGACCCAACATAGTAGAGTTAAGTTTTGAGTAATTTTTTGTCATATAGATTTTTACTCTTGTGCAGAAATTCAGATTGGCCTTTGAAGCATTTGTTTTTGCTTCGGTTGAGATGGATGATTTCAGACCACATATTTTTTAAGCATTAATTTTAATTTCTCTATTTGAGATATCTTTTCTGCCTGTTATCATGATAAATTATATTTGTTTATAGAGGACAAGCTGAGAAGGAATTCAGAGTTGAGGTTGAGGCTATTGGCCATGTGATGCATAAGAAATTGGTCCGGCTTTTAGGATACTGCATTGAAGGAACCCACAGGTAATGCGTCTTTAAGGATAATCCTTGTGTATGTTAAGTACTATACTATACACATCCTGCATTTTCTGTTCTAAAAAAGATTTTTCGTTTTCTTTTTCATTTTCTTTTTATTTTTTTTATTTTTTTATGTTTAGGATAAAGCCTAGTACTCTAATGCCTTGAGCAATAACAATAAATTTTACAATCAAGCAAAGTGAGTTGGGGTGATTAGCTTCATAAGCTCAAGAAATGTTGTTTAGCTGGGAGAAGTTCTTGCTATTGCTGCAAAATATTCGTATAAACCAAGGTCATGATATGAAATCTCGTGAAAGTGACACAACAAAATACGTTTTGTCTGAATTCTTATAATTCTTGTTTTGGTTATAGATTATTGGTATACAAATATGTCTATGAAAATAATTTAAATTTTTCATGTTATTTGTAGTTTTTTCTTTTATAGTTTTTTGTTTTAAGTTTTATCGAGCCTAGCCAGACCCACCTGGTCTAGGCCACGGGCTGGGGCGTTGAACTTGCCTGCCGGCGGGGTATACCTGAATTGAGAGTGCACTTTTATTACCTAGAAGTTGAGCTGCATGGTCGAGTTCTCTGATGAATTTTCTAGCAAACAAACCTTGAACACTGCTAAAACTGACCAACTATATGCTTTGTTTGTATAAAATTAATAAATACAGCATTTAAATGCTCATGTGCGAAAAGATTAAGAAAATATTAAGAGACGAAAATTGCAGCTTAGTCCGAAACATATGAATTGACAAATAGTATGGAAATATGATCTTTGGCCAAAAATAAAATAGTTAATAGATAAACATAGATACGAAAGTAATGCATTGGCCACATAAACATAGCTCTTTCTTGGGTGGACATAAATGTATTGGCAAGAAAAAAGCAAGAAAGAAAAAGATAAACATAGATACAAAAGTAATCCCAGATGAGAACGCTGCAACACTAGTTAGTTTTGATTTGATCCTCATAAGTACAAATATGATTATATAGTCATTTTTTTACCCCTACGTGGACCCATTGAAATTCCATTTAACAGTTATTTAACATCACTTTCCTCATATTTGCTAATACTCATTTGAACTTGTACCAGCATACATTGCAGCTGTGTTATGGGTGTTAAAAAAACCAATAGTCAGCCAGTTTGCCAATCAACTAAGGTATATATGTATTTCATTGCGTTGGTAATAGTACCAAAATTGCATATATTATTGTGGTCATCTCTTATTTACACATGCACACACACACATATTAGGCATATTTGCTTGGCTGATGATCTATGCAAGCCCATATAACCAAATCTTTAAGGAATGAATCCATTATGATAAAATGATATACTGGAATGTGTGATTACATATCGTTGCATTCTTCCAAACATGTAGGAAAATTGAAATAATTATAAAAAGAAAACAAGAGAAAAAATTTATATTTGACAAAGACTAAAATCAACTGCAATTGCAAAAGCTACTTTACTAATGAGTAGTAACTTAGCTATAACTTTCCATCATATCACCATAACTAAAAATCAAAGTTAATGTCAATAATTACCATTAAAGAGGATAATGAATCTAAGGCTAGTCAATGGAAATTTTACTAGTTTTTGGCCAGTATCTTATAGGATTGTGCTTTTAGTTTATTAACCTTTACTAATGGTCTCTTTGAATCTTGGTTATGAGTCATATTTTTAGTTTTCCTATGTTACCTATGTTGAATCTTTGGGCTTCTTTGTAATTGTCAAGATTATCAAAGTCATCACTACAAAATAACCAAGTGCAAACCACATTATATGTTTCAGGGATAAAGAAGAAATTATTAGATTGCTATATCCAGAAATCTAATATGATCAGCTGATGCAACTCTACCTGAAGAACTCTTAAAAAGGTTATAGTCTCTATATAAGAGAAGCTAAAGTACACACAACAAATACGAGACTCATTGTTGTTCGGATGATTGAAATCTTGTTGTAATGGAAAGCTGTCATAACTGTAGATTTAACTGGTCGATGATTTATACAGTCCATGATCATTGAAATGCCCTTTAATAAATTCAGCAGGTTTTGGCGTTAGTTGTAGCATCTTGCTTTTCTTTTCTATTTTCTATTTTTTTTCTTTTCTAGTGTTTAATACACCCGTTATATTCGAGCCAAGTATGTTTAACCCCATCTTTCATGTTACTTTTGGTTTGCTGGAGTCAAATAAGATTAGAAAAATGCAACAATTTTTCTTGTGTTATTTTGTTTTATGGTCAAAGGTATTTTTGAAGGAAAAAGTTGCATTCTATGAAGAATAACAATCGTTACGGGGGAGGAAAAGAAATAGAATTTTCTTATCAATTTCATGTTACATAAAATAGATCAATTTCTTCATGATAATTTTTTTTTTGGCAAACCAAATAAGGGAATACCTATTTGTAGCAACAAAGGTGGAATGACAATTGCATTCTAACAAATCAAATCCAACAAATTTCATTATAAAATGATCCTATGGAAATCTACATCAACTCTTCATCTTATAACTAAGTTAGACCACTTGATTCATCACTTCCTGTATAAACACCATTGGTCATCATTTACCATATCAGGATCAACATTAAGATCATGTGATGGGTGTTTGCTATGAAATTTAATGTTGACATCAACAATAAAAGATTTATGGGAGTTAAATCGTCAAGAGGATTAAGGCAAGGAAATCATTTATCCCTTTATCTCCTTGTCTTAATTGTAACATACTTTCAACGGGAATAGAAAAGGGTATCTATCTAAGTGATATAAAAGGTCTTTGAATTATTAATTTTCATAATAATGCTCACACTTGCTCTTTACAAATGATTCATTGCTTTTTCTAGAAGCTAATGTTTTGGAAGCAAGTGGATATATTGCAAATGTACTGTAGGGAATCAAGGCAGAGGTGACGTTAAGTAAATCCTTTAACTCCTTTAACAAGAATACTAGTGAGGATATTGAGTTGAATCTAGCAAGTTTGTTTGGTATGAGGGCTACAAATGATCCCGGTTTCTATTCCTTCTGTTATTTTTGCATTCCCTTGAAGTCATGTAACAAGATTAATTCAATTTTAACTCGATTCTAGTGAGATC
Source organism: Combretum micranthum (assembly GCA_024138025.1). NCBI lineage: Eukaryota > Viridiplantae > Streptophyta > Magnoliopsida > Myrtales > Combretaceae > Combretum > Combretum micranthum. The sequence continues at coordinate 1,519,738 of JAMXBD010000001.1, forward strand.
AGAGTAAAAAGGAGAGCAAGATGCGTTGGAGTTAGTTGGTAGCACCTCATAAAATCTAAGGAGGAAAGAGGAATGTGGGTTAAAAAATCTCCTTGATTTTAATGTAGGCCTTCTTACAAAATTGGTTTTTAGGCCACAATATGAACCTAATGATCTTTGTGCTAGGATCCTTAAAGGTTTTTTTTTTTTTTTTTTTTTTAACATAGAATTTAATGGGTTGTGAAGGGTAGAGGGGCATTTGGGCATGGAGTGTAGTCTTGATTATAAAAGATACCTTTTTAACGGGGATCTTTGCAAGTTTGATCTAGTACTTTAATTGATGTATGCAAAGATAACTAGATTCCTTTGTTGGGCTATAGAATCAAATTTAAACACAGAGATTTTGAAGAGAGGATGATTGTGTTAGAACTTTTGGATGTTAATATTGGTACGTAAAATATTAGGAAAACTAAAGCGATGTTTAAGAATAGATGAGGTAAAAAAGATCCATATAATACCTCTTCCTTGATTGTAGAATGCAAATACGATTATATGGCCTTCTTTAAGCAAGGTTCTGTACCATTAAATCTGCCTATCATTTCATTAAAAAATAATTTTTATTTGGAAAAGAAACATATATATCAATATATCCCAAGCCATCTTTCTTTTGGTCTATTTTAAAGAGTCAGTGAAAATTGAAAGTTTTACAGAAAATCTAACATTTTCTTTGGCATGCCATGTTTACCTCACTACCAACCACGGCTAATTTGTTTTAGAGGACTTAGAAGAGCTTCTATGTCTAGTAAATGCCATTTTGTGGTAAATTAGAAACAATTGAGCATGTTTTGTTAACTTGTGAATTGGTGGCAGCCATGTGCTTTAGGAGTGTGGGCTTGAGGGTTAATAAGAGGAGTACACATAGTTTTGGCATTACTGGTTGGATTATATGGAAGGAGGCATAAGCATTAGCATTGTAGAAGGATATTTAAGTATGAACATTTAAGCCTCATCGCATTAATAGAGTGTATTATAGTTGCTTTGGAATAAATTACGATAAAAGCACATGTAGTTTACTTTGATCATAATCAATGGGTTGAACAAGAGACATATTGGCGCTATCAGTCTAGTAAGTATTTCAAGATTAATGTGGATGCTTCCTAGACAAGCAAGGAAGGATCCAATGAGTGTGAGTGGTGTGGTACAAAATAGTGCTGGTTAAATAGTGATGAGTTCACTAAAGTGATGCCTACTTTTTTTCGTTGAAGCTGCAAAGGCTTTTGCACCTTGGGAAGGTTTCCAATTTGCATTTGGAGTAAAGTGCTTTTTGTATCAGATTGTAAGATAGTGGTTAACACAGTGAATGGGTTGCTCAACTCTCTACACCCACTTTCTAATTTTATTGTTTCTTTATTAGTGGAAATAACAAATTAAGTAGCTTCATACACTAGAAGGGATGTCTCCTATAAATAGGTAGTTGAACCCTCTCGAATTCAAAAGCTTGTCCATGTCAATGAGATATGATCATATTTTAGGGGAAAAAAGGCGAAAAAAGGCACAAAAAGGTTTAAAAACACACACACACACACACAAAAGCGTAAGAGGAAAAAATTTTCACACTTGTTGAAAATACTCCTTTTAACATACTACTTGTTTTATTATTGATTTAAATAGCTAAATATGCAAACAATCATTAAGTAACTTTTCTTTAAATAATAATATAAATACGAACTTTCAATTGATTATCATATTTAATAAGTTGAGGGAAATTGACTTTCTAAGCACAATTTATGCAGTATTTTTAAAATGGCCTCTATAATCTTGATACATATACATATTAAAAATAATAATAATTTTTTTTTCTAGTGGAAAAAATAATAATACTAGTTAAAGACATAAGAAATAAATTTAATTACTTTTACTTAATAGCAACTAATAATTAGAGTACTACCCAAATAATCCTAAACTAGTAAAAAAATTTCATGATATAGAAATTCCTTAGATACTCGTACTACTTAAGACTGTCATCAAAACCAAATAACACATTCGAGAACATTGATAGAGCTTAGTATTCTATACACTTTAATTTGTTTAAATAGTATTACAAATAAAATGAGTATACATGTCAGTTTTCCAAAGTTCGTATACATGAAAGTCCATTATGGAGGTAACACAAGTTTACACTTGAATATGAACTTGGCTTGCTCAAATATACAGATAGCCAACAGACACTAATATTTCAAAAAGTTAGAATAACCTAAATTGCTCCCATTATATACATGAATCAATTCGGTTACTCCAAAGTTACCACAAGTTGGAAAGGCAAAACTAGAAAACGCATGACAAAATCAATACTAGATTTTAAAAAATGTAGCATGAATCAGATTGCTCAGTCCAACTACTTTGTCCAGTCACATGGCTCCCAATCTTGTGCAAAGCTTGCAGTTGCTTGTTGCACTTCTACTGATTCATATCTTTGCCGCCGATGCATATCTTCCTTAGGCAATTGTAGCATGCCCCTAATAACATTGATGCCTAGCTTTCTGTTGAATTGCTTTTCATCACCAATTACATGGACAAATCCTTTATTTAGACCAACCTCCACATGGAAATAGGGAAAGTTCTTGGGAATGAAAGCTATTAATCCCTTCACACTGGTGTCAATGCGCTTCTTGGCATCATGTTGGTTCTATTCATCTTCAGCCTCATCAATTGCCGGCAAAAGGAATTGCTTTATGAATAAAACAAAACTAAGATGAGGAAAATATATAAAAGTGATAATCACACATTCTGTGTGTGTGTGTGTGTGTTTTTTTTTTTTTTTTAATGGTCGTTTGTTGTGTGTCTATTTTATTTATAAGTAGATATCGGGTTCACATAGATATGCAAATCTTGTCATCACCTATCACTAGTAGTTGCTTAACACCATCATAGCCATAGTGTATTGTAATTGATGGTTGAGAAAATGCCTAGCAAAAATGGATTGCATAAGCTAATAAAGCACCTAAATACTTCTTTTTATTTTTTTAATATGGAAGCACCTAAATACATTAGCCTAAAGAACATTCAAACTAAATGCATATCCCAATCTTCCATTATTTCCAAGCAAGTGATTCCCAACAATCAATTGCGCACTCTTAATAGAATACCGTTAGACATTTGCTTAAGCACCTGATTAATCAAAAAGCATAACAATGTAATTGGAACAATAACATTACCATCTTAAAATACATAGGAGCCTCTTTTGCAATTTCTCTTGGTATCGGAATTCATTCAACCCAACGATGGCAGCATTGCTCTGCCAAGTCTTGACAGTTTCTAGAAAGATAAGATCCTTGTTTTGCTTTGCAAACATCACAGTAAGGCATTTCCTGAAGTTTCGCGTGTCATCCCACACGTGATTTTCAATGGATCTTGTTGCTGACTCATGTTACCGATGATGAAAACATATGAGACGAATTTAAGCTAATTATCATGAAAAACAGATATCATACTATAACCTGAAAAATTTATAGAATATCACACAGCCAGAGTAACAGAAATGAGATCAGGGATCAACTTGCTTCAAGGAGTAGCAAGGTGGAGAAAGAAAGAAAAACTAAAATGATTGAAGTGAAAGGGACTAAGATGCATGCCAAAGAATAACAAGAAAAGAAATTAATTTAAAAAATTAAAAAGAAAAAAAAATGAATGCAAATTAGAATATTCAAGCAGTCCAACAGATATCAATCGACTATTTGGTTATGATATATCAAGTACACATGAACTATCAGCTTACCGGCATGGTGACTATGCAGCAATCCCCCGAAACAACAGGCTGCCGTTGTGACAACATTAAATATGTGAAATTTGCTACCGGAACTACAAGGCCTATATGGATTCTCAAAGCAGAAAGGGCAGCGCTCTTGCCGAGTCACTATGCACTTAGCAAAATCACTCCTGAAAACCAAAACCAGAAAGCGAGTAAAGAATTAATTCAATTCTAATATTGGTTTACCAGTTCAAGAGCACTTCAAAAATCGAGAATATCTGAACATTATGTAAATCTTACCTCCTTAAACTTTCGGCAGTCTGCTTGCCTCCAATGCATCCCCATCAAGTGGTTCATTTTTAATAAATTCTTCATCTTGCTATTGGAATTGGGGAAAGTGACAGAAGAATTAAAAAAGGGCTACCTAATTACACTGCTCATATAAAATATGCACAATGAGAAGAAACACAAGCACACGGAAGTATCTATTTAGGCATATCACGAAGGATCCCAAATTGGAGAACCTCGTACCACCAGATTAGTTGGACAAATTTTTCAGGAATTCTCCTGTACATAATAAAAGAGCCTTTAATCAGGCAAAAGACTGTTTTATCCCATACAGTACCATAAAGAAATAATGAGCAACCAAACGCTATCAAAGAGACACAAAACCCACAAATTTAATTGAAAACGCGAACTAAACAGCCATATGTATAATAATAAATAACAAAAAACTATTAATTTTACCATAAGTTTGTCAGCTTGATGATCTCTCCCTGAATTCGAAGCGGGAAAGCCTTTGCCGCCAATCGATTCGCGCTCAGCCTTGCCTCCAGTTGGGGAATTGCTTCAGAAGCCCTGGGTTCTTCGGAATCATTATTCTTTTGTAATTGACGAATTGCTTGTTGCATGAAGCTTTCGTCATTGGCGAACTTATTATTCAACCCTAATACCGCAACAGCAGCATCATCTGTTGAAGTAAAAGGTTGCTTTCTTTGCTTTCTCTATGACAAAGAATCACTAACTTTCGGCACTTTCATGTCGGGGATTCCATGGAGAGACATCGCACTTCCGCCGACTCACAGAGCTTCGGGAATTCATTGTGGCGAGGTTTGGAGCGAGTTCGTCAGGGTTAGGGTTTTGTGGGATTTAGGGCTTTGATTTGCAATTGTAACAATGCACTATAGGGAATGCGTAGTGAATTAGTCAGAGAAGATTGTTGTCGATCTGAGTGTGAGCCGGAGGATATTATAATTTAAATTAGGCGCGCAGGTATTGGAATATCTTCCATAGATTATGTGATAGATTTAAATATTTTTTATATCATGTTAGAAAAAGATAATATATGCACAGTTATACACTCACTTAAATAAAGGGTGAAAAGAAAAAGAAAAGAAAAGACCATTTCATGTTTATCTACTTTTATATTTGTTCCTTAAATTTTAGTTTCCTCAAATTTTTATTTATAAATTAATGATTGAAAAATGAATGATTCATAAAATGTTTTATAATATTGGACTATCTATATTCGGTAAGGCCCTCCATTAAGGGTCTGTTATATGAAATACAATAATATAGTAGTCCCGTGATATCATTATTTTATGTAATAGATTCTTAATGGAGGGTCTTCCTAGAATAGGTAGACCAAGCATCTATCTGCCTTTTACTCATAAAAAAGATCTTCTTTTTATTGAGTAAGGGTTACATTAACAATATCAGTAATGGTATTTTAAATATGTAAGTTGAGGTGGAAATTGAATGTATATAAATAAAAAGATTAACTTTTTTCTTTTTTCTGTTTCTATTTGAATCTTCAGTACTCTTCATGATTTAATTATATAATATAATAAAATTATAAAAAAATTGCAAGAAAGATAGAAATCTAGCCACCCTCAACCTTTGTATGGTGGCTATGGCTAACGAATTTTTTTATAGATTTTTTATGATATTATTTATTTTATTATATAATTAAATTACCGAATAACATTATTGATCAACTAATCAAAAGTTGGCACATATCAAGAATATATGAAATATTCAACAGATTCGATGCAGTCCTCTTTATAGAATCTTAAAAATATTGAGACCAATTTAAAAGAGAAAAAAAAATTAAATGATGAAATATTGACGGCTAAAACAAATCCATGAAACATTAAGCATGTAAAAGTTGATTTTTTTTTTTTATAATTTCCATAGATAATAATTAAAAATTGTATAGGTCTATTAAATTGTCATTTTCTTTTATATGTACCTTATCCAAATTTAGCATGTATGTGATATATATAATATCTATATATATATTTAAAATCTAATATATAAAAACTTATCATATCTGCATCTTATTTTTATCCAATTCTATTTTATAATATATGAAGGTGGAGGTTTTTTTTTTTGGACATAAAGGTGGAGGTTAAAGTACCAAAATTAAAAGGTAAAAATTCATGTACTTTTAAAATATATGCTTATTGAAGAAAAAACATAATCAATATTTTTATAAAGTCAATTAAAGCAAAGGTTAATATTAATAATTCTAACTTTAGAAGAATTTGTTGAGGACTTAAAATTTGTAAGAGACAGTATATAAATTCTTATATTTCCAATTATTTTAAATATCTTATTCTTATCAAGTATTCTATATATTCAAAATGGAGCCAGAAAAAAAAAACTACAAAAAAGAACCCATAAATTCAATCTTTTTTCTTTTTTTTTTTCAACCAATTCATCTCTTTATACCTTTAAAATTAAAAACAAAATAATTTTTATATTTATTATTGTTTGATTAAAAGTATTCAAAAGACTTTAAATGAAAAAAAAAATCACTTTTTAAAATGCTAACTATACATTTTTTAAACAAAATAATTATACACTTTTGAAACAAAATAGATAGATAAAAAGATGAAGATTTTCTTTCTACTTTTTCTTTTTTTCTTGGTTAAAATTTGTGTAATCAAAATTTAATTGTTGATGTTAAAATTGTTGTATTCTTGTAGCATAAATGTTGGTCATTTTAAAAATGAATGGAGATGCAATCTTCCTATGACAAGTTATAGTTAAAAGAAAAAAAAAATATATATATATTATATATATTTAACCTTTAATGGAATATCACTGATTGAAGCTAGTAGTTTATGTTAATAAGTGTTGTCTCTTGTATTCGTGTTTAAATAGTTATTTATAAGAACTTCATTGTACACGTTCATTAATGTGGCACAAAAATCTTGAGCAAAGTAATTTTAGGGTGAAATATACATTGACAATTTTGTAGTAAAAAATTACACAAATACAAATTGCACAAAAATACCGATTCAAAATTATATATAAAATAGATGTTTTACAAATTTACAAAACAATCATCCTTTAAAGATGTGATTCATTAAAAAATCATACAATGTTGAATGGCATCTTCCAAGAATATTTCACTTTTTTCTTAAGACGAATAGCATCTGTAAAAGGCATTTTGTTTATTTTATACATGAATCAAATCTTTAACAGACGATTTATATTTGTTCATGAATCACATCTATAAGATGCAATTTATGTACAAATTCGTAAATCGTTTGTTGAAGAAGCGACTTTGCATCGGTATTTTGATAATTTATTTTGATATAATTAGTATTTTTGTAATTTTTATTTGAAGGGTAAGTAATAATTATACAATTTCTACATTTAATTAAGCATAACAAAATAAGTTCTTTGTCATATGGATTACTTGCTTTGATACTTCTAGCACTTACCCCCCGTCTTATATTATTTATTGTAGGGACTCATTTTAGGAGATTCGAAACATGAAACTCATATGGCAGGGCAGGGACTTGAATAGAGTCGCCCATGTCATGGCATCCACAATATGGCAAATGTGTCAAGATGAAGTTTTTATAAATAATCCAAGCCTTTTGTTTTTGTCTCTTTTACATGAGGAGCTTAGATTTTTTGTAGCAGGGCATCTTGTTGAGACCTTACCTTCTACTTTTCTTTTTTCTCCTTTCCTTGATGGCTTTAATATGCCCTCTATAACCTCTAAGGATTGTACTCATGATGTAATTAGTTGCAGACCTGTGCAAGTTTTGAATTAATCTAATAAAATCCTTAGCGATTCACACAAAAAAAAAGAAGAAGTTCATTGTGTATATATTATATATCGGTTTCTCAAGTTAAGTTATACGAAATCATATCCATTTGTTAAGTTAAGCTATAGTATAATCGATGCTAGTGTCAATATTTAAATCAATCTTATATTTTTACTTGCTTTTCAAGAAAGATCATTGAATGCTATATATTGGAAAAAAAGTTAATAATATGGTGAAAAATGAGATTGGAAATTCTATATTATATATGAGAGAGATCGTATATAAGCCACAATATATAAAAATTAATCTTTATACAATCCTTCTGTAAGGAACCGGTATGCTAAATTCTCAAATTAAGCACACCAAGTCCCCAACCACGTATAACTCTCACGAATTATATGTAAGGTTGTCTTTAAAGAAAGTGTTTATGTTGAACATTGCTAAACCAATTTTAATCTAAGAAATCGTTTAGTTAGATTTTCAAATAACTGGATTTGGCAGCAAAAAATCAAATTTTATTAAACGACTTATAAACTTCTACTCCTTACAGAGCAAACCAGTTTTCTAAGAAACCACCTTTGATGAAGAACCCTAGGTATATTAAACTTAGAACCCTACGATCGTTGTGGAATTCAAATCCCCAAAGGATCGTCTTGAACAAGTGATGAATAGGAACTAGACCCCAACCAAACCTGTTGATTGAAACCTAAGTTATCTAGATGATTTCCCCAAGCGTTTAGATTGAAGAAATCAAAAAGGAGTTCTTTCGCAAAGAACAAAAGAGAAAGTTCTCTCAAGAAATGTGTTTTCATTCAATGATAATCTGCCAATACATAAAGTGGAGCCTCTATTTATAGGCTTACATAAAGACCTAAAATTAATGAAAAGACGCGACTCAAAATTAACAAAACGATGCGACCTAAAATAAATGAAAAGACGCAACTCAAAATTAATGAATACACGACCTAAAAATAAAAGATAATTTTTGAGGCCTTTAAGGGAAAACTTATTTCTCCATGTCTTGGACCACCTATTTGGAAGCTTGAATGATGTGAATTAATGTCGGTTCTTCCTTGGAGAAGTATGACTCCTTCTCTTGCAACTCCATCACTAGATTGTTCAAAGCTTCTCTCATTCACTTAGCTCTAGCTCGTGTCATTGGTCCTCCAATACCATGCAATGGATCATTGGACTTCGTTTCTTGAAGACTCGATGCTAGCTGATCTCCATCATTTATAAAAACATTTTATGATTTACTCTTAGGGGTAGATAATTATTTAATAACATTTGGGCATTAACAAACCCTTAAAGGAAAATACAATATATAAATAAATGCAGTCTCTATAAAACAAAACAAAGAAGAAACAAAACAACTAAACTACTCAACATTCCTAATTCACATCACTCATCCACAATCCTCTCCGAATCATCACAAGCGCCCAAAACCCGAGTCAAGCATCATCAAGAACTCATCATCATCAACTTCATCAACATCATCTTTATCAACAACAAAACCTATAAAAATAATAACAACATCAAGGATGAGCCGAAGCTTAGTACACAGTAACACAATCATACACAGAGTGGCACGTGAGCTTAACTAAATGCAATGCATCAATCCACAAGTTATTATCATTCCATTAAAATAAACAAATCAACAATGGAGCACTCACACTCTGGAACAAGCTAATGGGAATCCGGGGGTCCTGAGTAACAGCAGCTGCTCAGGGGGATGATATAGATAGACCGGATATCTATATCTCCTATATCTAACCTATAAAGAATATTAATAGTGTCATCTAGGATTCACACTCCTTTATACACTCCACTTATCTCGGTCTATAACATCAATTAGTTCAATGGTCCCATATCCGTGAACTAAAACATATTATTTCCTCCCGAGCCTAAGTAGAGAATATACCGATATAGTTAACCCCATTATCTATCCACTTAGCCATTAAGATAAACCACCATTACATCATGATGAACCATTGCATCATGGATTTGAGTCATTGCATCATGACAAAAGATTGGGCTAAGTGCTTAAACTACCATGCCATTGCATCATGACAAGGTTGTCGCTCCCCGGATCCGGATTCAACGACGTAATAGACAACCAACACTCATTAATTATTAAGCTAAGTTTAAGTTCTTAATCCATTTTAGATGTCTATCCTAACATCCAACACGCAAGTTACTGGATACCTTAAAAATGAAATCCAAACAAAGGCAGAAGCTATCTTAGAAGATATGTCAGATATCCATCACTGTTTAAGGAAAGAACTCATATAAGAAACTAAACTAACATCCACTTATATCAAATTCATATAAGAACTTATATCAAACTTTTATTAAACTCTATTTGATCAAACACTAACTTGGAACCCCGCTATGGCTGATAAGATCACCCCGCCAAAATACGGACAATCTCTTTTGTCTATCAAAGTAATTCTTTTCACTTTAATTATAGTTTCACATCACAAAACATAATATATATAAAGCATTCATACATAAAAGCATTCATATTCAAAGCAAATAAACATTTGAAAAAATATATTGCTCATGTTATTCAAAGATCATCATAACACATTCATTTAAGCCAGTTATTAGCTATTAACCCGTTTTAGCTTAACCTTAGCCAAATTGTTTAGAATTAATCATTTAATCTAAACTAGTTCAAGTTGATTAAACTTAAGTAATCTAATTCCTTTTAATTAAGTCAAGCTCATTTAGTCAAGTTGAACTTAGATTCATTACTAATTCATTATACATCTAGTATTTATGTCAATTCGACCTTACATTAACTTAAACTTAGCCAAATTAATTAACCTTAATCATTTAATTCAAAATCTAAGTTAAAGATGGTTAAACTAACTCAATCTAATTCATTTCAACTCATTCAACTCTATTTAATCAAGTTGAACTTAAGTTGTTAGCTAAGTTCATTTAAGTTCAATAGCTGATCATAATAACAAATGATAAACAAGGAAAACAATTGAAGAAAAACACAACTTAAAACATACTAAATTTTAAACTTAGCATCAAGGGAATTCAAATACAATTCATATAAATACATAACTCATCATTTGTATACTTATCAAGATCATTTACTTTCACTAAGTGGTCATAAGATCATAAAACAAGCAATGAAAATCATATATATAACATAACTACTTTTAGTTTAATACTCATGGAAATTCAATTACTTGTTGAATCTACAAATATACTTAAATCATGCTTCATTATATCCTTCAATCATCATTGCACATCAAATATCATTAATCTATCTCATTTTAGTCCAAAAAGATCCATTTACACTTAACAATAAACATTTAGAAATAAAAAACAAGTTTTGATTTTGTTTAGGAAAGCACAATAGTTGGAAAGAATTAAAATTTAAGCATTGATACATTTCGAATTTGTAAAAACTTAAAACATTAAAGTTGTATATCTCTTTTTAAGCTTTCTATAACAACTTGAATCACCTCAATCAGAGGTCATATGAAAAAGTTATGGCCAAAATACGATCAAGTTGCGAAATAGGGCAATGTTATAAAACGAACGCCGGCACTTTTATACCGGCGGCATAAATTCAACATTGATAGCGTAGAGTTCAACGCTAGCAACGTAGGAGGCAGCGTTAAGGAAATGGTATTCTGTTCACTTTAACACCAGGCTCAATGCCGGTGGCGTAGAAGCTCCAAAAGGTGGCGTTGAAGACAAAACAACTTTGCGAAAACATGTTTTTTACACTTTACTGTTATCAAAACTTCTTCAAATCTTCTACTTAAGCTTCCTATATCAATTCTAACATCAATTAAACACTTACAACAACTTCAACACTTCAAACTTCATCCAACAACATCAAACAAATCCAAACTTGATCAAATCCCAACTTCCACTATTCATCGTCTTCCTTCTTCACAAACCAACTTCCAACATACATATATTAAAAAATACATAAATAAACAGCACTCTCAATCCATTTCTAACATCTATATATCAATTATAAGCTCGTAAACAATAATTAAAACTGAAATAGCCAAGAAATTCCTAATTTTATTTTATGAATGAATTGTTGAATTATGCATGATAAATATATGTTGATGGTTAATTTAAATTTTGATGAACTATGTGATATGCGAATGTGTAGAATTATTTAAATATGTTAGAATTAGTTATTTGTTATTTTATAAAATATCAATATGTTTTAGGGTGAAATATACATGTTAGAAATAAATGGAATGTATGCATATGAAAGCCCCTAAGTAGCAGAAAATTTGAGTAAAAATAGAGCCAATAAAACCCCTTTTTAATGCCTTAAAACAAAGCCATTTAATTAAGTAAAACAAGTTAAATTAATTAACCAAAGCCAAAGTCATTAAGCCTTTAATGCCCTCATGCCCTTAAAGTCAACATAGGATAAGTTTAAACTTTTTAACTTCAAAAATTCGGCCAAAAATTTCAGACCAAACCAAAAGCCCTCCATTTGCCCTAAACTCATTCCTCTCTTCATCAAAAGAGCTCCCAAGGTGACCCCTAAGTTGAAGTTTGATTTTCTACAATTCTCACCATCAAAAGCTTGATCTAGAGTCCTTAAACCGAGCATAGAAGTCCAAGTGGTAAGTGTGTTCTCTATTTTTCATTTTCATGCTTGTATGTGTTCTTGATGATATTTTGTTTATGAATTCGTGATCCATGTTGTATGGATATTATATGAAGTGTAATAGGACTAGATTGGTTAGTTTTACTTGTTTGAAAGTGAGTTTGAAGTGTTGATGAGGGTTGAATGGTTGGATGATGGTATAGAGTGTGAATTTGGAGATTTTGGTTGTTGAATTGTTGGATGATGATTAGAATAGGGTTATAGATGTTTTGAGATGATGATTGATTGATAGAAGTGATAAATGAACTTATAATAAGCTTGGAAAGATTTGGAATGAGTTGAAGAAGTGTAAAAGCATGTTTTTGAAAAAGGGAAAAACAGGGGAAAAACTTTGGAAAATTTCCGCTGCTGTCAACGCCTGCAAATTTGCCGGTGTACTTTGCCGGTGTAGGATTTACGCCGCCGGCTTTGAAGTCTACGCTGCCGGTGTTGAAATGACTTTTCATGACCAGAATCGTGGTTCCTTAACGCTGGCAAATTTTGCATTCAACGCCGCCGGCGTTGGAACCGGCGTAGAACCCTGCAGCTCAAACATGTTTTCGTATATCAGCCGTAACTTTTTCATCCGATCTCCGATTGAGATGATTCAAGTTGCGTTGGAAAGATAAGAAAGAGATCTACAACTTTCATGTTTTAAATTTTTACAAATTCGAAACGTATCAGTGCTTAAATTTTACATCTTTCCAACTGATACATTTTCTAAATAAAGTTAAAAACTTGTTTTTGATTGATTTATAGGTATTTGCTTTACCAAATGGATATATTTGATCTAAAATGAGATAGATATATGATAATTGATGTATTATGATGATTAAATGATATAATTTAACATGATTTAAATATATTTATAGATTTAACAAATTAATGAATTTTCATGAGAGTTAAGCTAAAACTAGTTATGTTATATATATGATTTCCTTTACTTATTTTAAAAATCTTGTGATGATTTATTTGAATTTCTTTGGATGATAATGTATGAGATTGGTTGATATTGAGCTTGAACTAAGTGTAAAATTGTAATAATTCTGTTGAACAGTATTTGATTCTCGCTCGGCCATCCCTACTAACTCCCGAGCTAATACAGGTACGCAGTAACCTGCTTGTCTCTGTTAGGATAGGCATTTATAAAACTTAAATATATATAAGAAAACTTAAAATGTGATTGTTGCTTGTGTTTTATGCCGTTAAAATCCAATTCCTACGCCAGGTCATGTATGAACCTAACGGCGACCCCTCATAGTTTGATGAGTTTGGGATGGAAGTTGGTATCCGGTTCGGGGAGCGGCACCTTGCTCGGTTTGAGCACGGTAGATCTAGGCGCTTAGGCCACTCCTGTCATTTGAGATGACTTTCATTAAGTGGTACGGCGGGTAGTCGACGGGGGGTATAGATCGGTGAAAATTTATTTAAACTTGGTAGGAAGTACCATAGTTTAGTTCAAACGTTTATGAGAACGGGTGAACTATATTTTATGATATGGACTGAGTATAAATAGAGCTAAGTAACGGCTATTAACCCTGGAGGAAGCTACTTTTCTCTTTGACTTAACGATATCTAGGACGGTATGAGTACCCGAACTACTTATATCAACCCCCTGAGCGTCCGAGTGTTACTCAGGTCCCCTCGCGATCCCTGTTGTCCGGAGTTTGAATACTCCCGTGTTGATTGATTAATTAAAGATTAAAGAATAATTGAATGGATGTTGCATATTGCATTTAGACTAAGCTTGTGTGCTTCATCTCGCTTTTGTATTCGTTGCTGTGTACTGGGCCTCTGGCTCATTCTTTTAACAATTTCAGGTGATGACCTGGACGAGTCCTATGCGAGCATGGGTTATGGCTCCGATTTTGAGGACTTCTTGGAGGAATATGAGGACTAGAGTTTGACCAGGACTGGACGGAACCATTCTTTTTGTAATAGACTAGATAGTTAGTTAGAATGGATGTTTGTAAAGCTTTGTTAAGCTTTATATTTTGTTATTTTGTTTAAGGCTTGTAAGAAGCCTGTGGATGTAATATATGTATGTATATATCTAGCTTGATCTGCCTTTGTTTGAAGTTGTGTATATATATGTTAATATGTTTTGAAAAGCTACTAAGTAATTATTTCTCAAAATGATTTATTCCTTAAGATTAGATGAACAATTTATCAAACAATCCTTTTAAGACAACCTTGCATATAATTCTGCAGATTATATGCGGTTGGGGAACTGCTATTGCTTATTTCAACTAGGGGTAATAGCGGGTCCTTACAAAACAAAGCTAACTCAAGATAGAAAACTTAGCTTTTGGAGAAACATGCATTAATGAACTTTTTTCCACACTTCTAGCTTTGATTCCTCTTTCCTATCTTCTTCCTTAGTTTTAATTTCTCTTCTTGATCTTGTCTAGGATTTGAGATTGAGAGGGAGAGATCAAAGAAAGAAAGAAAGAAAGAAAGCAAAGAAAGAAAAAAAAGAAAGAGAGGAAACGAAGGAAAATGAAAGGGAATGAAGAAGAGGGAAGGGGAGAAAAATTAAAAAGGAAAGGATAATTATAAAACTTAGGATATTTTAGAATTTAGGTATAATTTTAGAACTATCAGATCAATATTTATAGTTCTAGAAGTATTTAAAAGATAATTTTAGAATCGTTAGGTCAGAAATTAAGAACTTAAAATAAGAACTTAATTTTAGAATTTATTTTGGGTAAAAGATATTTAATTTGAGTTCGAGTTTAAGAACCGATATTTTTATACAAGTAAATAAACTCAAATTTTACTGAGATTTAAGAATTAAGGTTGAGGCTAAGAATCAAGAGTTTTGGAATCTTCTAAACAATTTAGAAACATGTTTAGGAGATTTGGAATCAAAATCTCAAATTTCATTTAATTAATTACTAATCTAACTTTATCAACTTATCTATTTATATCCTATGATTAACTTAATTCATTCAAATCTATCTAAACCCAATTTCTAATATATGTGAAGGTTTGGGGTATTTCACCTTCAATGCGGATTCTATATTATATATGAGAGAGATGTATATAAGCCCATAATATAAATATGACCTATGTTTTATTCAATTTATGGAAATATAATCCATGTTAATTTTTTTGACAAATAGATGATCTGAGTTTTATATAAAAATGTCAATATAATTAAAGGTTAATTACAAAGACATGACATATATTTTAACTAATTTGTAAACACATGACCTGTGTTATTTTTTTAAAAAACAGGTGACCCGAGTTTTATACAAAAATATCAATATTATTTAATAATTTTAGAATAACAAATATCAATATTTTATTGATCATAAAAATTAATTTTACATTTTTTTCAATGATCTCATTTTTTAAAAAACTAATTTTTAATATTTTATTTATTTAAAAATATTTTTAAATTAATTTTTTAGACCAATAACACTCTAATACATATATCTCTAATAGTAATTAATCATAATGACACTTTTGCATGAAACTCAAGTCACCTATTTGTTGAAAAAAATAACATTGGTCATGTGTTTGCAAATTGATGAAAACACAAGTCATATTTTTATAATTAACCTATAATTAATATTATTAAAGTAATATGTGTTAAAGTTTTATTGATATAAAAAATTAATTTAATAAAAAATATTAAAAATTATTTTAAAAAAACGAGAAAACTGAAAAAAGTGCAACATTAATTTCTATCACCAATAAAATATTAACACATGTCATTATAAAATTATTAAATAATATTGATACTTTTGTATGAAACTTAGGCCACTTATTTATAGAAAAAAATATTATATATTTTACAAATTGATTAAAATACATATAAAGTTTTTGTAATTAACCCTTCTATATATAAAGTAAACACTTTGATATAATCATAAGCAAAATTATTGAAATACTAGAATTTTTATTTTGAAACATCATTGTTGAGAGTATAAAACTAAAACAAAGATACAAAGTAAGGCACTAATATGCTCTTTTATTTATTTATTTATTTTTTGCCATAAGGGCACTGTAATGCTTAATAGAGTTGATTTAGAACTTACATTATGCCCTCTAAAAAAAAAATAACCTTAGTGTTTATGGATCCATAACACAAAGATATATTTATAAACAAATCTAAACAATTTGACTTTTTTTCCTGTTAGGGCTCTTTAATACTAATCCATTTATATAACATGTCATGTCTAAAAGACTCTAAATTGACGTAGTGCATAAGTTAAGGAAAATTAAAAAAAAAAAAAAGAAAAAAATATTATATTAAAATATAAAGAAACTTAATTAAACAATATAATACAAATCAACGTTTTGACATTGAGCAATTAACGTTATGTTTCCTTAAAAATTAGAGAAAATTATATATGCATGTGTCCATAAACACTTAAATTAAATTATTTTTGTAAATGTTATAACCAAATATAAATTTACTCTAAAATATTATAGTCTTTTTTTAAGTAGTTGAAACATCGTAACCAAGTAAACTCAGCCAGTGTAATTCACCTAATTATTATAGCTTCCTTTGCGTACCACGTGTCCTGACCAGTAAGAGACTTGACCTTGATGGAACGAACACAAACAAGAAACAGACATATCAAAGCAGATGCAGACACCAGACATGTTTTCAACATACGACCATAGGATATATGTCTTCATCAATTTCATCAACACAAACCCCAGATGCAGTACAGCTCTACTCTAAAACAGTCACTTTAGCTTGAACCATTAAGAAATTAGCTTCATAAAAAATGTCCAACTTCTTAAGCTCTACCACTCTTTCAAATCCCAACCCAAACAAGTCATATGAGGTAACAATTTTTGATCATGTCATATCACTAATCATTAATTATAGGATGACCATGCTTGTTAGCATAATTTGCGTTTGTCTCTATCTTATCTCGTATCAAATTCATGGCATAGTTATGTTGATTTGTACCGCAATCATGATTATCTAGACCGATTTTGTAGTAGATTCTCATTCCTAGTATAACCGTGTTTCTTACTGTATTGTGTTTGGATTATCGTGTCGTGTCAGAAATTCCCCGAATTTCCTTTTGTTACTTTCATTTTTGTTCTGAAGTTGTGATTTTTATTTTTTTTTATTTTTTTGGGAAATTTATATAAATGTAGGTGATTCAGCCTCCAAATGACTCAGTATCAAGTCTAAGTTTCAGCCCCAAAGGCAATTTCTTGGTGGCTACTTCTTGGGATAATCAGGTTTGTTTCTTTCAATTTTTTTTTCTCCTTTTCTAGTTTCATGGATTTTATTTTTGTTATAGTACTTTGGTAATTAGTCACCACAAATTAATTAATCTCAGCTATTGTTCTGACATAATCCTACGATGTCTTTCGATTTGTGGGTTTAATATATCGATAGCTCGTCGCATGTGGAGATGGAGATATTTGTCATAAATCATCACATGGAACAATTAGATTGGTGAATTTATGTCTATTCTTCATTACATCTGATATTTGTTTAGTAAAGCAAGGTTTTGTAAAGATTACTTACCAGATTTAAAATGATTTCTCAGAGACTTATGCTAACTGATTTTGTTTTTGGTTGAATGTTCTGAGAGTCGGAGGATGTCGTTTTAAGGGAAAAATATGTTGGTTATGTTGTTGATGCTAGGAAAAGAATAAGATGGTGGAAGAATGAGATTGTTCACAAACCTCGTTTTTGCAGGTAAGGTGTTGGGAAATTGTACAAAGTGGGGCAAATGTTGGCAGTATGCCCAAGGCTTCAATGTCTCATGATCAGCCGGTAATGCATGAATTTTTTTTATTTAGGAAGCTCATAATTCATACTCAGTTGTTATCTTTTTGAGTAGTCGATGAGGTATGAGGAAGATTTAGACTTGACTTACCAGAGAAAAACAAGTGATTTGCATAAGTTCAGTGTAGGTAAATCTAATTTATCTACTTAATATTTACGCACAATTAGATCAGCTGCCTCCTGGTTCATGCGCCTACTACTGAAGGAGGAGGAGGGGCAAAATGTAAATTACATGTGAACACAGCTGAGGCTATTATTGTCATTTTGCTGAGAAGAATTACTTCATGCTGAAGTCCTACTTTAGGCTATAATGAAGCAAATAAATTTGATAGATGTTTTTTGAAGCACAAAAAATGAAATCCATAGTAATCTGCAAGCTTTTTAAAACAAATTGGTGTTGTTCTATTTTAAAATGGCATTAGCAGAAGGTCATGAATTCAAATTTCCTTTGCTATCATTTCACTCCTATTTACTTGCTGCTAAAAGTAAGAGGAGTATTAAAACGTAGAAAACAGAAAACCACATTAAGTTTAAACTTTTAGTTCAATTGGCCATAGCTCTAATGTTAACAATGTGCAAACGTGTTCTTCCTAGGCTTGAGATAACTTCACTATGTCAATGAAGAAGCCACCTGTCAAGAGTTTTTCCAATTGACCGTCTTAGGAGCCATTTGAGTTAATTGTGCTGACCGGACCGGAGAATAGTGTTACCCTGAAAAGTTAGTGCTTTTTCACAGATAGAAACTTCACTTCCAACTAAGTTTAACGATAGCAAGATATCATGAAGATCAGTGACCTACCTTACCCAAAAAGGCCAAATAAGAATGCACCACTCATTCATAAAATGTACATTGGATTATACCAGGCTTTTTGAAACACCACTTATTTGGATAAAGGACTTCACTTTTGAGATAATACCCACTCTATATTTCTTGTTCTCTCTATATATTGTTGACAAGTTCTTCGAAGCAGGTTTTGTGCTCAACTTGGAAAGATGATGGAACAACTGTCTTTTCTGGTGGCTGTGACAAGCAAGTGAAAATGTGGCCTCTTGCTTCTGGCAGCCAACTGATGACTGTGGCCATGCATGATGCACCAATAAAAGAAATTGCCTGGGTGCCTGAAATGAACCTATTAGTGACTGGTAGTTGGGACAAGACAATGAGGTAAAAATAGTTTCTCTCTTGTACAAACCAACCGAGAATTTTTAATGCTATGGATATCATTGTTCTAGCTAGGCCACTTGTGTCCCTTAGAAACTCCATTACCCTTTTTCGGGCAATTTGCAATTCCACTGATTGCTGCCTATTAATGGCATTTTGAGACAAATATTAGTTATAATCTCCTGAGGTGATATCCATTAATAGGCCTTGGAAGTTGTATTCTCTTGTTTAGATCGGTACATTTTCTTCCTTGAAGTCATTTCTATCTTTGTAACTGGCCCAAGCTTAAATCACAACCCAGTGAACTTCCTTCTTGGATTTCATTTATCATTTTGTTTTCCCCTATGATTTCAGAAAATGCATCATGCTTCTAATGTAGATAAATTTTAGGTACTGGGATATGAGGCAGTCCACTCCAGTGCATACTCAACAGCTGCCTGAGCGCTGCTATGCTTTATCTGTGAGACATCCACTTATGGTAGTTGGAACAGCAGATAGAAATTTGATTGTTTTCAACTTGCAGAATCCTCAGGTATGTTCTTCTTTATGCTACCTTTTTTATTTTCTGGCTGGAAAGTTGACTTGTGACAGATAAGGTGTGCAATTATTTATAAGTTAATTCCTCAGTTTGGTTTCTTAGTTGAAGCATTAGGAAGCAGCTCATAGTAGCTGTACATCCCCAGAATGGATGGGTTGACAGCGTCCCTCAATTCAATTATAAAGTTATGGTTTAATGGAGGATGGCCTGGTTTTGGAATATAGACTGAGAGGCGGAGCAAAGACTATGAGAACAATAAAGTAAAATGACACTCATAAGAGTTACTTCCATTTTTCTTTTTTTTTTCCCCTTCTTTTGAACAAAGTAGTATTAAGCTCCCCACTTTAAGAGACATAGGTACAGCTTGTGCATGTTTAAGTTTGAACAGACTGTTGCTAGATTATGTTGAGGTCCGATTTAATAGGTATAGGTGCGTGCTAAAAAATTATCTGAAAACCTTTCCCTGCTTATGGTTTTACATATTCAACAAAACATACTATGTGAAACTAATAAAAGGCAAAAAATATGATGGAACAAAACAAGAATCAAATTCACCTTTCCCTTTGATGCGATCCTAAATTTGAAGGGAAACTCGGTTGATTCATCCAAAAGTTTAAGTCAGAGGTGAATGTTTTGTCTAGCCTTTAATAACTTTAATGTATCTATTTAATTTTTGTGGTTGGATATATTTTCATTTGTTATAAGCTACAATCGACTAATAATATATATCATTTAGTTGCTTTTTATTGTTTGTTTTTATATGTGCATAAATGTTGATCCAAATATATGCATGCTTATATTTGTTGACAGGATTTAGAAGGTTGTTATATGCTTAATATTCATACGTATATATGTGCACTAATAGGTTGAGTTCAAGAGAATTAATTCACCACTGAAGTATCAAACCAGGTGTCTTGCAGCCTTTCCAGATCAACAAGGATTCTTGGTAAGAGATGCCAGTCAGCACTTATTTCTTTCCTTTTCTGCATCTTGGACATCTGAGTTGTCCACTACTAACCACTAAAGTGAGGATTAAACTTTTTTGTTTCCTTCATTCTGTCTATCTTGACAATGCAGTAATAAGATTAGATGAAATAGTGTTTTTCATTAAGGTTCTGGTTTTTTGTTAGTTCACTTTACTGCAAACAAATTTAGGATCTTCAGTTCATTGATTTTCAATTTCATAAGAGCTCATAGCCTTGTGGTAGCGTAATTAATTGCAGTCTAAAGGGTTTATAGTTGGTGAAATAATAAGACCAGCTAATCACATATCTAAGTGTTAACTATCTTGTAAATGTCCTACATGTGCTTTTAAGATGTTTGAAGTATGCCGTGGTGAAATTTTTGTCACAGCGTTCTCGATCTTTAGAAATCCTAATGGTAAACATTCCTTTAAATTAATTATTTTGGCATTGGACTTGAATTTCATCATCTCCAGTTTCTCTGACTTTCATTTAGTAGTGTTACAGTTTACTATTATGGCCATTGCATATCCACCATCAAATCTAAATTGATTTTCCTGTTTCATTCTTGACTTAATTACATGCACAGTAATCTGTTGGTTTGTTTTCTCCAGGTTGGCTCAATTGAAGGTAGGGTTGGTGTACATCATCTTGATGACTCACAGCAAAGTAAAAACTTCACTTTTAAATGCCACAGAGAGGGCAATGAGATATACTCAGTCAATTCTTTGAACTTCCATCCTGTAAGATCTCTGCCGATCAGTCAAGTACAATTATATGATTTATTTCCTATACGGTGGTAGAAAGTAAGTTATTTTGTTTTTAGATAATAGGACAACTTGAAAATAAATTATAATTTTTTTTTTTTTTTTTTGGAGTCAAATACAAGCCAATGTTGTAGATTGTGTCAAGTGATCGTTTACATTAAAGTACATAAACTTCTTGGTGGCTCCACGCTAGGCCTTAACACAATTCTAGTGGTCTACGCCACTGGTCTTTTGTGACTTGTATATGTTTAATACCAGTTAGATTATGCGATTCTAATGTAAAACCTGTTCAAGTTACTTGAATGGTTGTATTCTTAAGACCAGATGTTTTGATGGAGGTATGTTTCTTGTTTCAGGTGCATCACACTTTTGCAACCGCTGGTTCTGATGGTGCATTTAATTTCTGGGACAAAGACAGCAAACAAAGATTAAAGGTTCTTCCTCTCTCTAATTATTTTTATCTTGGGTTGTCGATTTTCTTTTTATTGATCATATTCATTCACTCATCCGAATTTTCTAGAAAGCATTAAATAGCTAAGGGAGGGCAATTTGTTGTGGCTGACCTGACCAATTAAATGCTTTTCTGCTTACTTTTAGCCATGCAGACTTTGTAATTTACAGGGATTTCCTTTTAGATTAAGCTTATGGATAAAAGCATGTCATTTAGCATTTATGTCACCGCATTCTGAACTCATATGCTTATTTTAAGTGTGATCTAAAGTCAAGACCATATTTGTCTTTCATGTTCACTTGAGCTGACAATTGAAACTTGGTAGTTTAGATCTTCCATCGATTCAGCACCACAGTTTTTCTGTGCTTTGAGAATTTGGTCATTACATCACCTCGTGAATTGATAGATTCTAGAAAGTTAGTTCCCTTTTTCATGCAGTATACAGAAAACATTCTGGACGGTTTTATTGGTAGATATAGGCTAGTTACATTCACTTTTTGGCCCTTTCTTTCCACCATGATAGCAGGAATCTTGTCCTATTTGTTTGTACATCATTGTTACATGAATTTATTTCATTTGTTGCACCAATTTCTAACTTCTGGTAATTATCACATGCGAGCAAATTTATTCATTTAATCTCATTGGATGTAGAAATAGTGTGATGAAAATTTATCTTGTTCCAGGCAATGTCAAGGTGTAGCCAGCCTATTCCCTGCAGTACGTTCAACAATGACGGATCTATTTTTGCCTACTCGGTATGTCTGACTACTTCTAGCCATATTTTCTACATTTTTACAGTGAAAACTCATTCCATGGATAGAGGCATACGATTATCAAGCCCAAGCTCGATCTTAGGCTTGAGCTATAGCTTGTTTTATTTAACAAGCATGTTCTACTGACTAAGTAGTATTAAATATTAATGTCCAAACTCATCTCAAACTCAACTCACACTTTAACCAAGTTCAATTGCCCTTGGTAGCTCATTGAGCCAAAAATCATGAAGTTTGAGCTCAACTTAATAATGTTCTTGAGTTGCTCACTCGTGTGCGATCAAATCAAACTTTTGTAAATAATTTATGAATAGTTTCACACCCCCAGCAATGGTTTAGACAAGTCCATACGACGACAAGAGAATTAACTCTGGATATCTTTATATCTGAGCTCTTCAGGTCTGCTATGACTGGAGCAAGGGTGCTGAAAATCATAATCCTGCAACAGCAAAGACCTACATATTCCTGCACTTGCCCCAGGTACATAAGTAATATCAAGTTTGTTGTAATTTTATCCCTCAAAAACTTCTTACCAAATAAAACATGATTATGAGTTGCAGGAGTCAGAGGTCAAGGGCAAGCCACGGTTAGGATCTAGTGTTAGAAAGTGAATATCAATACTCTCTAAATGTTTCCAAAAATATTTCTTGTGTATGAATGTAAATAGTAAATCCGCTCTCTATAGTTATATAACTTTTACTTGTACACGTATATTGCCATTTTTATTCTATTCTCTTCATGGTTTCTCCTTTGGATACTGGTCGTGCATTTAATATTCAACGTACGGTAGATTTTTGCATAGTGCATATTGATTTTGCATAGTGTATATTGATTTGATGAGTCATTTTCTCCATTTGCATCTCTAGCAAAGGATTCAAAGAGATTTCCCTGTTCAACTCGAGTCTCGAGATCGTTTGTCTTGCTATTGACATTAGGACCTAACGCTGGTAGGTATTAGCCATTCCAGTTTCATGTCTGCATATTGCAAATCTGCACCCTAGTCAGCCTGGATTTGTATGCGTGTTGCTATAAAACAATTCCTCTAAGATCCATCTGAATTCATCAGACAATTTTTCTAGCACGAATTTCTTTTACAAATGATTGGTTGTGAATACGATGTTTGGCGCATAAGAGGGAACCCCTACGTTAACAAAAATAAACCTAACAGTCAATACAGTAGCATAGTAGTAATGTAACAAAGTGTGTTTTCAAAATAAATGGATCACGGAGGACATATAAAATGCTTTCAGAGAATATTTTCTGTTCATAAGGATTATACGGATCCGATATTTAACACCTATTCCTGTAATCATAGATTAATGGAGAATATTTCTTCCATGTGGCATGATAACAGGGTGCAATGTAATCATACATTAAAAGCTGTGTGTTAATAAGACCGTACCGCGGGGTGTTTATGATTTTAAAGTATATCCAAATGGGAGAGCAATCCACAATGCCTTACAACAGCACTCAATTCTCATGCTCGGTCACATAGATCCTGTCTCACCATTGCATTTTATCCTAAGACCATAGTGAGCGATATGCAATGTTTTGATAAAATATGTGCACATGGCAAGGTTTTTATTTCTCAACTCGCGCACATCACCTTTGTTCCTTCTGCTCCATATAGCTTCACATAAAGAGTAAAATTGTGCTGCCAATGACAAGATGATGAACTTATTTGTCTTACAATATTATGTGACCCTTGGATACATAAAAATGATAGGCACAGGTAGCCTTTCTTCTGTGTTTTTCTAGTGCCTGAAGTTTCACAATGAAAATTGGTAACCCCTATAAAAACTAGCCCCACAAAAGCAAATCCAATATAAAATACAAAAGTTGGTCATCCGAGCAAGAAGGAAAGCAAAGCAAAAGAAACAAAAGGTAGAAAATGAAAATGATATACACAAATGATATACGTAAAGCTACAAAAGGGCCTCGAGGACATTCTGTTACCAATGAGACCACCTTAAAGGATCATCTAGGACCGGATAATTCATCTGGACGGAGATGGGAAGTGGAGTCAACAACGATCCAATCAGTATGCGGGTGGGGGATGTGATTAAAGTCTTGACGAAACATTTCCTCTTTCTGCCATTCCTCCCATCTCTCAGCTAAGCCATCACCTTCAAGCATTCTAACCACATCGGACATTTTCGGTCTCTCCATTGGATTGCTCTGCGTACACAGGAGGGCAACTTGGATCAATTGCTCCACCTCATCTTCGATGTAATTACCCTGGAGATCATCATCAACTAGAGTTTCCAACTTTTTGTCTTTTAGAAGCCCTTTCACCTGAAGATAAACATAATGGGACTCAATTATAACAAAGAGAACTTTGCGATCAAACATGGCCAAGTACAGCTGTCAATATAATTGCAAAGCTGGGAAGACAAATCAACACGTTGTAAGAAATGAGCCCAAAAATATCACAAAATCAGCTGAGGTGGTACCACTAAGCCAATCAAGTGTCCATGGCATAGGCATAAACACCCATAGCATATAGGAGGGGACAATATCAAGAAGTTAGCAGGTAACACAATAAAAAAAAGAAACAGGAAAACAGCAGCATGATAAATCAGACCATTGACAACTAAGGCACATATTAAGTCAATTTCTTATTAATCGCTTCTGAAAACATCAGACAAATCATAACAGAATTCATGATTTTAATATTCAATAGCAAAAGGACTTGATGCATACCCAATCAAGCAGCATAACATCATCATCATTTGCCAGACGAGCAAGATCAAAGGCTCTTTGCCCAGTTATTAACTCAAGAAGCATGACCCCATAGCCAAAAACATCTGTTTTCTCTGAAGATTTTCCAGTTGATAGATACTCTGGAGCTATATGCCCAATAGTGCCACGAACAGCAGTAGTTACATGAGTATCCTTATAATCCATGAGTTTGGCCAAACCAAAATCTCCAACTACAGCTTCAAATTCCTCATCCAACAATATGTTTGCAGCTTTCACATCACGGTGGATAATCTTCGGGTCACAATGGTCGTGCAAATAAGCCAGTCCCCTGGCAGAGCCCAATGCAATTCGTTTCCTTATTGGCCAGTCCAGAGGGAGTTGTCCCTCCATGCGCTCTAGAGAAAGAATAAATAAATGATAAAACAATTGGCTATTTTCTTCTCAATTTAATCCTTATGAAATAAATCCATTGAAGATTTTCCAAATTAAGTTATTATAACAAATTATATATGTATAGATACAAAATCAAATTGCAGTGAGCAGCAAATATAAGAACAACATATCTTCACTATATAAAAGCTTGCAACTTCTGTATTTACCAATGTGTAGAAGCAAACATGTAAGCAATATACTCATCAGGAATCAACACAAAGCAGCAATACCTCTTAGACAGGAAGCCACACTTCCATTAACCATAAAAGGATAGACAAGCAACCTTTCAGTTGGTGTCATGCAAAAGCCACGTAATCTAAGTAAATTCCGGTGAACTGCCATGCTAATTAACTCCACTTCTGTTTGAAACTGCATTTCTCCGCCCTGAGTGCGCTCCTCTTTTAGTCTTTTAACTGCCACCAGAGACCCGTCAGCTAAGCGTCCTTTGTAAACTTTCCCAAATCCTCCTCTACCCAAAATATTTTTGTGGCTAAAATTATCAGTGGCAACTTGCAGTTCGCGTAGGGAGAACCTTTTCAGCTGCCCGAGATGGACTTCCGGATCCTCCTCAGCTGGAAAATGTCGGACAAGTTAGGTTTATCCATACCACCACAACATGTTTGCAATTAAACAAAAATTGAGCCACAGCACAAACAATAGAAAAGACTAAAGCAGTTATCTGCTATCCTTTCTCTTTTTCTTTTTTGGGTGATTCCTATCATTATCTCTTTCCTTAACAGAAAAACTAACCAGGTACATCAAAGAAGTGATCTTGTGGCTTTCTTCGTCTCCAATAAGCAAGTGCAATTGCAGGTGCAGCAAATAGTAGAGCAGCTCCAGCAGCCACACCCCCAGCGATAGCTCCAGTTGCACTGCTACCTGTTAGGGATGAAGTCTTACAATTACATGATATGTCAAATCTTCACCAGAGCTATATATATATATAGAGAGAGAGAAGTACATTGAACCATGAGAAATCTTAAGGAACATAGGATCTTCAAAACATGATACTGATGGATGACTAATGCAGCACAAAAACCAAGAGAACAGAAAAAAGTAAACATGGCAAGACTGATCGATCAGTTTGACATCTCCATTAAGTGCCAAAACTAGATACTTTATACTGAATTCAATTCATTGTGTTTTGCTTCAATGGGACGAATATCGAATAAGATTGAAGTGAATGATTTTAGTAAAATTTGTACAGTCTAAACACTTAAGAAAATTGTTTCGTGTAAATCGACAGTTTCACATTTAGGTGACATTTGCTTAGTGAAATGGAAAAGGACCACAATAGAATCCAAATTGCTTAGGAATTCAATAAGCAAGCAATAATCTATTTCTTTGTTTAGCTAGACTAAAAGATTCTGCTAGGAACAGACTGGGAATGGACCTAAAACAGACCTCGAATGGATCAAAATAGCCATGGAACCTAGCATCTTAACCACACAATTGCAACCAGCCCCACCTTACCCAAGCCATCCAACCACCACTAACGTAGCCTTCAAACAACATATACAAAGGCATGGCAAGCCAAACAATAGCATAAACAGATGCTGCGCCCATTGTTTTGACCCAGGTATGGCCTGGGTTGCTGCACCCATCTGTCATGGATGCTCATTGTGGTGATATTTTGTTAATGGCACATCCCTAAGATGGCTAGATACATATATATGCCCATGAGTTTCTTCCTATTTCACCAATTATTGTTCAGATTTGTGTTCAATTTTTGAAGGCTCTAAAACCAAACAAAGGCGCTTAGGAGCCTTCTTATTGAGCCCAAAAAAACTTTTGTTCATATTGCAATTCCATCTCCCATCAAAGATAAGAGACACTGTCGAATTCATTTAAGGCAGTAAGATTCTCTTGCAGTTGGAGCAGCTCTGCCAAAGAACAATTATTTGCTTACCAGATTTAAGGATAATGTCAGGTCAATCTCTGTTCCAACATTCTTTTATATGGAGGTAACCACCAAGTACCAAGCAAATTAAAAGGGGACATCGCTGGCGAAGATTAGTTTCCAACTAACAATAATGCACCTTTATGCATAGCCACCTAGAGTCTTAATAGCAATTTAGTAATGTGTTAATCAATCTAGCAAGCATCGATGGCTTGGGTTATTTCATTTTCATCAATTAAACTTCACCAGTTAATTGCAAGTTGGCTTTAGGTTGCTCATGGTATGTAAATTATAACATCTGCACTTTCAAGATTAACTGCAAACTACCTACAAAATGACTTTACCCCCAACATGAGGAAGTGCATAGGGAAACTACATAGCTGTTAAAAAGTTGCACAGGAAATCAAAAAGAAGAATATGATATAGTAGCATCGAGTTAAAGACATACTTGAAGAAGGAGCAGGAGGACTTGGAACAAGAGGAGGTGGTGGAGTAGGTGGTGGTGTGTTGAACTGGTTACCAGCAAAACTGAAGCAAGAAGCAGAGTTAGCATCTCAGGATTAACCCTACTAAATAAAAATAACCAGTAATCACAATCATCAACCTGATGGGTGTGAAGAGCGAAAAGGAACCATTGACCGGAATATCTCCTCTAAGGTGATTATTTGAAAGATCACTGCAGAACAAAGACAGAATAGCAATGTCACCCTTGATACTCTAGAAAATTAATATAAGTGCCCATATGTGCATCACAAAAGAGAAAAAGTTGATACTCACAGAACTTGCAGTGTAGTAATACTTGTCAAAGGCATGGGAATTGTCCCCGTCAGACTGTTGTTATTTAAACGCCTGAATTACAAAACAATAATAGTTGTCTTTGATGGTAAGACCTTAATGGTAACAGCATTCTATATGGTAAAAGAAAGTATGAAAGGCAATCTTATTAAATGACAACAACAAGTAGTTACCAAAAAGAATTACAACCAAAAGTGATGAGGAGAGCTTGTCATGAAAGTATAGGAAAAAATTTATGAGAAAGTTCCAGAGAAGATCACTGCTTTACTTGTGAAATTTACATATACAGAAAATCTGATGGCTCAAATATTGTGATGAAAACAAGAGAGTTAACAGATTCAAGAAAATTATGCCACTAAGAAAAATTAAAGCGCTGATCAAGGAGAGGTTTGCTGCTAAAAACTCCTATCCAAACATAACAATATCAAGAAGTAAGATTAATAGACTTTTTCCCTACTAGTGATCACATGTGCCTTCTTGTTAGATGCACATTTACTTCCCCATCAAATAGAGTGCTACAAGAATCTTCTTTAATGTAATTACCCAAGACTGTTTCTAATATCTTCTTAAGATGTGATTCTTTGAGGTCCTTAGGCATGTTCGTTTCTTTAGTAATGAATTTCATTTGATCAAATGAATATTTACAGTTCCATACAATAAAGCAGAGAAACCTTCTTTAAAGTTTAAACAACCGCCACAAATAGAAATAAGGTCAGGGAAAAAAAAATCTCATACAAGAAGCGGAGCTTTGTCAGCTTCTCCAATGTGAGTGGAATTGGACCACTCAAGCCGTTCAGTAAAGATCCAAGCTAACCAAATTCGTCAAGTTACCAAGCTCGTCCGGAATTTTTCCAGATATGTTGTTGCTATAAAGTTCCCTGGCACATGGTAATTAGTTAGATCTAGTGAAAATATAAAGCCACTGGAGTGCTTGTTTATATGCAAACATAAATATCAACACCATCATCCCAAATGCTACAGCATCTTTCAAGCCTTACCTCCATTAGATGGGATAGGCTCAACACCATCAGCCCCAACAATGGCAGTGAAACCAATAGCACCACAGTAAAGTTTCCAACATTTAGAAAAAATGGATAACATTTACATGTTCCATTAAGTGCACCACCATAAGCACTCAAAAAATGCTTCAATATGAAACAGTCCATCATACAGCTTAGCTAGTGGAATGGCATAACGAGGACTCAAACCCAGGGCCTTTGGTTACTACAAAGTTGTCGTTACAATTTTTCAAATCCTTGGAGTGCTAAAGCCCATATTCACCAAACTGTGGCAGAGCATAAGTGCATTGAAGGTCTGACTCCCTTGCAAATGGAGCTAGGATGATTTTTTAAAGTACAGATCATAAGAAAGGAAATGCCTAAAGTCTTATTAAATGTGCTTTTCAGATATAGCATTTTAAAAATTTAGAAGGTCAATTCGCCAAGGGAGTAGAAGCACATATAAGTCAGTCATAACCAATAAATCCAACTTCTCCAAGTTATTAATAGTCTACCAAAAAGTAATCATCAACTTACAAGTACTGCAAATTTGGAAGTCCGCCAAGCTGTGGAACCAAGGTACCAGACAAATTTGCATTTCCAAGATCACTGGTAAAGAAAATAAGAAACAGGTTTCTCAGAACAATCCACCGAAGAAAGGAAATCAAACAAAGTGGAGGAGAAAACTATCTTATATACTTACACTCTTGTCACACTATTTTCGCTATTACAAGTTACGTGAAACCAAGTGCAGGGATTGACAAGAGTAGCATCCCAACTTTGCAGAACATTGTTTGGATCAGCCAAATTGGATTTTAGAGCATTCAGCGCATCACCTGTATTAAAAGGAGCCAATTGTTATTTTGCTATCAATAAACTACAATCTTGTAAATAATAGTTTCATTCTTTTACAGATGCAATTTAATTATGCTCAAAAAGAGACATGCTAAGGTTCCTTCTCACCCCACAGTATCCTCATGTCTACAATAAAATCACAACAGCTCAAGATTTCTAAATACTGTATATGGTACTGAAATAAGCAAGCTCTCAAAAGGTCAAACAAAGAGCTTATCAAAAGAAACAGTCGAACCATTCCACTCATAGCCGAGCATATAAATATGTAATCCCACTAGGTAGTCTTGAAAGCTAGTATAAGTGATCCAGCATAATTGATTGTCAACTAGAAGTGGAGTGTGGATTGCACAACTACTAGTGTGAACTTAATGCACCAGTTAACATCCCATCTTCCAAGAATTTTAAGAATTGAGGTGAACCTTCCTATAGCAAAGCTCCACTCGCCCACCGTTCTTATTACTTTCTGATAGGAAATGCGGGACAAGTTACCATGGGTATATGAAAAGATCCGAAGGCCTCAAACCACATAGAGAACCACTGTGCGTCGAGTTACAGCTAGAATTCTGAAAGACGAATAAACCTATAGCTACATCATCAAATACAGCAAGTCCCCGGATAACTAGCCAAGCAAAAGGCAGTAACCACTAGGTCAACTCCAGTTTCAGATTTTCAAAGTTAGCATCAAATTAACATTTTCCAGACATCAATCCAACCTCATTATTTTTAATCTTGCTCTAAAACCCAGATACAAGATTCAAACTTTTCACTCCATCGAAACAACGAACTAAAAAAATAAAAACCATCACCAACACCAACACCAACACCAACAATTAATTGTAATTGCATAGACATGAAAATTTCCTAGTGTGAAAGGAACACAGACCTAACAATTGGTATCAATTAAACATCTTAAAACATAAATTCAACACTAAAAGTTCAATCTTGTACACAACCCAGATGACAAAATCAAAACTTTATTCTATCAAAAACCCCAAATTCTCCCAAAATAAATAACTAAATACATGACAACAAAAACAATTAAACACATGCTTTCGATTAGGTAAAGAAGAGCACACACCTTCCGCATTACCAATAACTCCAGGCAACAAACGAGACACCAAAATCAACCAAAGAAAAGCTGAGATCGGTCTCTGCATATTTAACCCTCCCTTTTCCCAACCAAACAAAACCTTACACTTTATTAATTTTTTTTTCTTTTTGCTTCTTTCTTTTCCTTCTGCAAGCTCATGAAACTCTGATTTTTACTACACCAAATGAGAAATTAAGACAGACCCATTTGAGAACACCATTGCAGAACGCATCAACACGTTGAAAGCATCTTGCTTGTTGACCAAAACCCAAATGGGTACTTCTTCCACCTTTGCGTTTACTTAATACTTTATCACCCCAAAAAAAAAAAATTAAAAAAAAAGAAGAAGAAAACAGAAAAAGAAAGTAAAGTACAATCTATTTAAAATACAAAGTAACAAGTAAAAGGGAAAGAACTAAAGAAGAGATCGAAGTGGTATTATGTAGGAATGTATGTGTTTTTAAGGCAGTTTTTAAGGAAAAATTTTGGGATTTGAAGTAGGAAATTAAAAAATTAAATAAATTAATAAATGAGAAATAAAAAATTGTGAAGTGGTATTGGTCGTTGCAGGTGAGGTTGGGAGGCATAGTCAAAGAAGCACCTCTCTTAAGTCAGTCTCCCCTAACATCTGTCTTTGAATTTTTTACTTTTTATTTTTTATTTTGTGTCTTCATTTTTTCTATTCCTTGTGACTTTTCAAAATTTAATGAACAGAGTAAACGTAGTATTTGAATTTAGTTTGGGTTTACTGCAATTATGATTGTGTCGGGGTATTAAATCACGTTCATTAAAGTAATTTATTAAGTAAAACTCAAGTTTTATATTTATAATCTTTTGTTCTGTGCAATTAGAATCAAATTTTATGTAAGTTTAAGTTAAGATAGAATTTATTCTAAGCACGCAATGATTATAGAAAGAGTAAAAATATAATTTCAACATAGAATAAAATATAAAGAACTCTAATCAAATTTAATAAATATAAGCTTCAGCTGAGTTGAATTGTGTAGAATGTTTTCTTCTTTTCAATTCAATCCTAAACTCAATTGTTTCGATATAAGCGGAAAAAAAATACAACAATCTAAGGTTGCGTTTGGTTACGAAAACTAGAGAAAACAAAGAGAATGTGACAACACAATATAATAAACACTGAACAGTATAATTCTCTTGTACTATGTTTGATACGTATGATAATATATAACATTTGATAAAATTTTTATGAAATGATTTGATTTATGTCCAGTTTTAATATTTTTGTATTATGAAACATAAGGAATAAAAATTTTAAGTTTTATCCAGTTTCATGGAGAGAGCTTTATCTAGTCCAACTAGGGGTAGATATGGATCGAAAAACCAAACCAAACCATAATTTACAATTTGATTTTTTTTTTATCCCAAACCAAACTCTTAAGTAATGGTTTAGTTTGGATTAAAAATTTTCTACATAATTAAATAACGATTTGGTTTTGCTTGGACTACGGATTAAATCAAAATTCTAACTAAAATTTTTTCTTAGTTTTTTTACATTTGTATAAATACTTAATATTTATATCACTTTACAAAGTTTATATTATAAATCACGACAAAATACTTTATGAATTTATCATACTTTTAATATATAGTACTCTATAAAATCATTATCCACCAATAAAATACATTTACTAACCAAGACATAGTAAGACATAATTTATAATATTTAATAGAATCATCAAATCAATTATCTACCAATAAATTTAGCTTAAATAAAAAATCATCTACAATAAAATTCATCAATAAATAAAATGATCCGCTTACAAAATACTTTAAACAATTAATACATAATAAAAGTTTATAACCAAATAAATAAATTTCATACTTTATAAAGTTAAAAATTATTAAAAAAATAGTTCATCATTAACAAAATATATATATCATGAGCCTAAAAAACAAATTTAAAAATAAACAGGTTGATTTTAATCAATATTCATCAAAAAATAAATATCAAATAAAATATATAAGCATATATGACATTTAATCAATCATCATAAAAAAATTATAATTATAATTTACAAGTAAAATACTATTATATATTTTTTTAAATGGTTTGGTTCGGTTTTACATATTGCTTTGATTTACCTTTTAAACTAAATCATAAATTATGGATTTATTTAGATTGGAAATTTTAAAACCAAATTGTTAAAAAAAAAACCATATTTTCAATTTAATTGATTTGGTTTGGTTGGTTTTTTTGCTCATTCTTAGTCCTAACTACATTTTATGAACCAAACATGATACAATGACCTTTATCTAGTCTAGTACCATGAAAAATTATGTAGCTAACATTATTTCATATACACGCCTTTATAACATATGTAAATCCAATTTTTTTTTCTAAGTACCAAAATGACAGCCCTTTTCTTGCTTTTGAAAATTTCAATAGGATAGAAGACTTTTTTGGATATATATTATTAATCTTGTATATATGACTTAATACCATTCAAATGATAAGGACAAGTAGAAATCTATGTTAAAAAAAAATGCAGTCTTCTTCAAATATTGTGGCTGTTAATAATTTAATTAAAAGCAAAAGAAGTTTTACAATAAAGTCGCACGTACATCAAAATTCTAGTCTAAAGGCAATTTTTGGAATAGATATAGGAGAATATTATCAGGTGTTCGATGGCTAGTTATACTAAATTAAATAAAGATACTTTTTATTTGGAAAAAAAAAAAGTAAAGATACCCTTTATTTTTTAACACAATCACCATTTCAAAAAAAAAATTATTTAACCATTATTGAAAAATATAGTACATAATGTATTTAATGTTTAATGAATACTCAAAGCACAGTATTTATAATATATATTATACTTTTATGGATCTAAGCTAACTTTATTCTTACTCAATATATTTAAATGGAGTGATGTAACTATTGTTAAACTTTTTAAATTTAAATTATTCCATATATTCGACCTTTTTTTTTTGCCTGCAGACGGCGATTGGGTTTCTTCTGATTTGTCTTTGTCAATATATATATATATACACGCATATACATATATATAAATATATAACATAATAATATGGAGTAGAAACGACTAACTAGAAACGGCAGTACAATCAATCTGAGTCAAAGGCGCACGCCCCACTGTCCCCACCAATTTTTCGTTCGAAAAGCAATTACGGTGGAATGAGAGTGCCCCATGTGTTGAATCCTATTCCCCCTAATTAATTTATGTCCATTTATTACTTAATTGAATTCAGGCGCCGTAATGGACATGTTTGACATAGTTCTTCATTTTAAAGATTTTTATCTTTTTCGAGATTCTCTATCATATTGTAATAAAATTATTACAAAACTGGGGTCTAAAATATTACTTGTTTTCTTAAAATTTTTAGAAATGTTAAAATGCACCAATTGAAAAATAAATAAATATTATTTAAAGTCAACAAATCGCACTCGTAATCTTAAAATGAAATTTCCTAATAGAGTAAATAAGTTTTAAATGAAAGAAACCCTTGAAGATGAGAGATCTTAAGGATATAATATGGCATTTAAAACCATCTTTACCATTATACATAAATACACTTTTACATATGTGTGTGTATATATATGTGCGCACCCTTCAAGCCATTTGAACGGTCATATAATGAATTATTCATTGACAAGACAATAAGAATTCCTATAGTGGATACGAATGATAAGATTTCTTTCTTAGAAAATGTTAAATTTGGTTTTTGAGCTTTTAAAATAGTCAATTTAATATCTAATCAAATTTTTTATAATATTTACATAATTTTACTGACACACGTGAGAGAAGCAGTCTATTAGTACTAAAGGTATTATAAGTATTAATAAAAATTTAATGATATGTTGCCTTTTTTATTTCTGTAAATAGAGTAAATAGTGTTAAATTTGGTATTGACAAGACAATAAGAATTTCTATTGTGGATTCGAATAAAAAGGTTTTTTTCTTTTTAGAAATGTTAAATTTGGTGTTGAACTTTAAAATAGTCAATTTAATATTCAATCAAACTTTTCATGATATTTTTATAATTTTACCAATACTGTTTGTTCTGTTTTCTAACATGAGATAAGCAATATATCACTATAAAATAGTGTTATGAGTATTAGTAAAAATTTAATGATATGTTGTATCTTCTATATTTACAAACTGAGCAAATAATGTTAAATAGATAATAAAAATAGTAAAAAAAAAGTTTAATTAAGTATTAAATTGAATATTTAAATTTTAAGTATTAAATTAACTATTTTGTAATTCTAATTACTAAAAGCAAGTTTAAGTTCAAATACTAAATTATATATTTACTTTTAAATTTATTAATGCCATTTTTGTCCAAAGACTTAAAAACTACATTTAAAATTCTTCACCAGTACTTCGAAAAAACCCACTTACTGGATTAAATAAGATTATCTTGATGAATGAGCATGGCGTAGGTGAGGATTCCCGTGCACAAATCCAATAAGTCCAATAGTGCCTACCTGGTTGGAAGTCAACTTGATAGGTTTTGCTAGTACGTTGCTTGTTTTGCTTTTGTTTTATTTAAATATCGGAAAGCATCATTAACCTCACGTGTCGCACGTCTTACCAGTTGACACGGCTTTTACTTTCACTCTCGTTTTCCTTATCTCCTCGTATAAAAAGGACTAGCTCGCCAATGATAACATATTTTTCCCCGAAGCCAAATATGAGATTCAAACCAGAGTTATGTGAAAAATTTTTAAAATCAAAGGGATCCACGGATTTTCTTTTTTCTTTATCTTTTAAAAATTGAAAAGGGTAACTAATAATGCAAATGAATTAAATCAGTTTACCAATTATTTAAGTTCGTTTCAATGTTTAATCGAATTTGGTTTGAGAATAGTTGAACAAACTAAAATTCGAGTTATTCGAATAGTTTATCGAGTTGAGTTTAAACTTTATATATTTATTTCAATTAGCTTACAAGCCTAATTGAGCTAAAGTCGTGTATAAATGTTAATTGAATTTAAATTGATTTAATGTATTAATATTATTTTAATTAAAATTAAAAATATATATTTTAATAAATCGAATTTAATCGAGTCTAGCTCAAGATTATATAGTGTTACTTCAAGTTGGATTCAAGCTTAAAATCTTAAACTTGATCAAATTTGAACTAAGTTCGAGCTTTAAATTTTCAAGTCAAAGTTAAATTCAAATTCTATACTGTACCATCTCGACTTGACTCGTTTGCAGACCTAAGGATAGCTAAATTATCCATAATCATATAACCCGCTTCCAATCGTAGGCCACAATCCACCAAATTTATTATGTAGCAATAGAATACCCACAATACTTTAGGTGGTTTTTTTCTCTAATTTTTACAACTACATTTTTAATTATTAATTTTTTTTTTACTAAAGTAGATTAATTAAAGGCTAAGACATATTTGTAGAAACTAAGTAACACCTAAAAAAAGGATTATGCCCTAAAATCGATTTTCTTTTCAAACTCAATTATTAATTCATGCACAACAACAAATATAATCAATATTAATGAATAAAGAGATAGGGATAGGAAAGTTTGCACCCCAATTTTAATGTGACGTTCAATCTGCTCCCTAATCTTTACGATCCATAATAATTGCCTCCCTCAATAGAGGACTTCACCACTTTATTTGCAATAAAATAGTTGCTTCAATAGAGGACATCAACACATTAACAACATAGATTCTTGAGTTGAGTCTTTACAAACTTGAACATATCAGACTCAACTCAAGACTTCACCAACTTACTCACAACTCACTTAGTGTAGTGTTTGACAAAGGATAGCAATTACAAATAATTAGTACTACACTTGACTCTCACTCACAAAATATCACAAATTACAATTAATACTCGTAGAAAGTGTTTACAATGAAATGCTTGCAGTAATTAAGCTCTAAACCTTCTCTTCAAGTCCTCAAACACTTGCATTTATAACATCTTTAAGCCTCTTAACCGTTGCCAACAAAACACAAAAAGATGGTCGGAAAAGTAAAGCTCCAATGGCTATTTTTCTAGAACTTACCGTCCGAACGATATGTCTGCACCATCCAAACAGTATGTAGTTTCTTTACATGGCGTATGAATGCTACTTGAGATCCTGCAACAAAAACACGTACCAATTGGACGCCAAGCACTACCATCCGACCATTAGTGATAGAAATTGCAGATCCTTACTCCTGGCAAGAATTAAATCAAATAACGTATGGACACTAAGCCTGCAACGTCCGAAAGTTAAGTATCTGCTATGACACTTACTAGCATGGCATGCAACCATTTGTGTAATTGTGAGGATATTATATATACTTAGTATATTTCAAAGGTTTGTCAAATTTTTGAGATATCAAACTTCATAATATTTATCTCATCAAAAAGGTGCATAGATTTAATTTAACAATCTCCTCATTTTTTATGAGGACAAATATTGTAAAGTTTAACTGGTTAATTTCTCCCCCTATACTTCCCTTAGTTAGGCATTTAGTTGAAAGACAAATTTTTAGTTTAAAAGAATGCATAACTAAGGTAAAGAATGTAAGGATATTTTCTTCCCCTTTAACCTCATCAAAGGGTGAACTCAAAATATGCCAAACAAAGAGAGATGTAGGTTCTAAAATATATTTTAGATATATTTGAGTGATTCAAAACCATATAACATTACAAACCAAAAATTTGTGTAAGTTTTTTTTTTTTTTTGGTAAAAAAGTGCATGATATGTTTCTCAAGAATGCACAAATTTGTCTAACAAGCTTTTCAAATATTTTTAATCATTCAAACAAGTGTAGAATACAACATTAAACATGTCTAAATATTGTTTATGCATCAAAAGCATGAAAAACCGTTTTCATGCATTCAAAGCCCAATTTTAGCATAAATATAGTTCAAAACATGCATAAAATCAACATATCATCAAAGATTCATGTTTAAGCACATTCAATACTTCATGCAAGTTTAAAAAGGTATATTAAGCATATTGAAACTGAACAAACCCACATGAGTTTACACATTGCAAATTTGTGCGCATTTTAGTAATCAAAAGCATAATTTTTTCTTAAACGTGTGTAAAAATTTGTCCAAAAGCACCTTCATTCAAATTTGAACTCACATACAAGTTTGTTTAGGTCCATTAAGCATGATCAAATATGATTTGGGCATAAAAAATATGAAAGTCCATTTTTATGCATTCTAAACTCAATTTTAGCTAATTTTTTGCCCAATGCATTCATAAAAACATCTCAACATAAAAGAAATTGCACATTCAAGCACATCAACACATTATATACATAAACATCAAGGGCACAAACCATAGAACTTAAGCAAGTTGAAATTATATCTCATTTTTTTCCCTTGAAGCTCCTTTAGGTACCTACAAAAACACAACCATCTCTTTGGTATCCGTTTTTGCTTAGGTCTTTTTTGTTAGTCAAAACAGGAATTTCCCTTTTTGCACCCAAACAAACTTACTTGTGTGACCCAAATGCATACTTTTTCTTGTTGCACAATTGTGTGCAATATGACTAAGTTTGCCACAATAGTTACAATTGTTAAAATCAAACTTTTTGCTTTCCAAGGTGAGTATTAAAATTATTTTCTCCCTTGGTGAATTTGGCTATCATCACTCAAGTTAGTCTTCAACCTTTCATTTTTAATTTTTAAAATCATCTAGCTCTTTTAGAATTTCCTCATTACTTCTACTAGCACATGCAACATTATCATCATTTTTATCATCACCATTCAAAGTTGTAACTTGAAGATCAAACAAATCATTTTTTATTTTCAATTTTTCAATCATTTTGCTCAATTCATCATTTTTTCTTTTCAACTTCTTATTTTTATCATTTAACTTAGCATTGTCCAATTTCAAAAATTTGATTTCTTGATGCAACTTTTTATTTTCAATTTTAGTTTCTGCATACTTATTTCTAAAGATATTCATTTCATCTCCTACTTTTTTTATTAGTGATTTAAGTATGCTATTTTTCTTTTTCATCTTCATTAGCTCATTACATGCTTTATCATACATATCTCATTATAAGGAACATATGAGAAAATTGAACATACCTCATCATTAATGGCCATCAAGCATACATCTTCATCCGAGCTGGATGAGTCTTCGTCACTCCAAGTGGCTATATATGCTTTCTTCTTCTGTCCTTTGCTTCCTCTTCTTGCATTTAGGTAATATTATTGAATATGTCCTGGTTGATTGCATTTAAAGCACATGATAGTCTTCATTTTTTTATTTTGAAGAGTTATTATCATCCTTCTTCATTTTCTTGCTCACCTTTAAGAACATGATGAACTTTTTTGTAAGCTTGTCTAACTCCTCATCATCCTCATCACTCTCTTTCTCCTCTTCACTTGAGCTTATATAAGAGGCTTTTAGCACAACTTCCTTCTTGGTTAACTCCTCTTTATGCTTTTTAACTATTTCATGAGTCTTGAGAATTCTAAGAAGTTTTTCCTTGCTCATTATGCTCAAATAATGCGTCTCTTTAATGGTGGTCTTCTTTACCTCCCATTCTCTTGGCAAAGACTTAAGAAATTTGGAGTTAATTTCTAAGTTAATATATGTATAAGCCAAGAATAGACAATAATTGATTCATAATATTTATGAATCTATCATGCATTTTATCAATAGATTCATTAGCCTTCATTTTAAAATTTTAAAATTCTCCATATAAGAGGCTAATTTTTGTATCTTTCATTCTAATAGAACGTTCATAAGTACTTTCTAAATTGGCCCAAATTTTTTTAGCCGAATTACGAGTACATATCCTATTAAAATCACTTTCATTTAAACCATAATATAATATATCCATAGCAACTTCATTTAATTAACCTTTCTCTTTTTCAGTCTTAGTATAATTTGATTCATTTTTGCCTTCAATAACTATTGTGTCATTCTCTATAACACCCCATAGGAAAATATGTTGAGCTTTTAAGAAAATCTTCATTATATATTTCCAATATGCATAATTTGTTCTGGTTAAGATGGGTGGTTTATTTATTGCTTATCCTTTCATGAAATCTAAGGTGTTACTAGTCATGATCGTAAATTCTAGATGCGATTAAGCACTTACCCTAAAGTCTTGGCTCTGATACTAATTGTAGAAACTAAGTAACACTTAAAGAAAGTGGATTATGCACTAAAATTGATTTCCCTTTCAAACTCAATGACTAATTCATGCACAACAATAAATATAATCAATAATAATAAATAAAGAGATAGGGATAAGAAAAGTTTGCACCGTAATTTTAACGTAGAGTTCGATCTGCCCCCTATTTTTCACCATCCACAATAAATGCCCCCCTCAATGGAGGACTTCACCACTTTATTCACAATAAAATATTTGTCTCAATAGAGAACTTCAACACATCAACAATACGAATGCCTGAGTTGAGTTTTTATAAACTTGAACACACTAGACTCAACTCAAGACTTCACCAACTTATTCACAACTTACTTAGTGTAGTGCTTGACAAAGGATAGCACTTACAAAACAACTAGCACTATACTTGGCTCTCACTCATAAAATATCACAAATTACAGATAATACTCTTAGAGAGTATTTACAAGGAGATGCTTGCGATAATTAAGCTCTAGACCTTCTCTTCAAGTCTTTAAACACTTGCATTTATGATGTCTTTAAGCCTCTTAGCCGTCGCCAACAAAACACAAAAAAATGATTGGAAAAC
The DNA here is from genome assembly GCA_024138025.1 of Combretum micranthum. Taxonomy (NCBI): domain Eukaryota; kingdom Viridiplantae; phylum Streptophyta; class Magnoliopsida; order Myrtales; family Combretaceae; genus Combretum; species Combretum micranthum. The sequence continues at coordinate 1,561,067 of JAMXBD010000001.1, forward strand.
GTAAAGCTCCACGTGGCTATTTTTCTGAAACATACCATCCGAACGATATGTGGTTTTTTCACATGGTGTCAGAATGCTACTTGAGATCCTGCAGTAAAAACATGTACCAGTTGGACGCCAAGCACTACCGTCCGACCGGTAATGATAGAAATTGCAAATCCTTACTCTCGGCAAGAATTAAAATAAATAGCGTATAGACACTAAGCCTGCAACGTCCGGAAGGTAAGTGTCTACTATGATATTGACTAGTATGGCATGCAACCATTTGTCCAATTGCGAGGATATTATTTATACTTAGTATATTTTAAAGATTTGTCAAATTTTCAAGATATTAAACTTTATAATATTTGTCTCAGAAAAAATGTGCATAGATTTGATTCAACAATATTCCTAGATAAAATTAATATTTAATTTTAATGCAATGTCAATTTGTTTGGTGAAAAATATACAAACCACTTGTTTGCAAAAAAATTATGAATATAAATAATGTTTATGAAAATTTCCCTCCAACCATTATGTATTTCAACATGTATTTGCGGTAAGCACTTCCTTTCATATTAAAGATTACTATATTGGTTGTAATATATAAGACTATATTACCTAAAGAAATTTGGTTGTTTCATCATCATGGCTTGTATTTGTACGTATATTAGTATAAGAAGTATTGATGTAATATTTTAATAGCTGTCTTCTGAGGTTGACTTAATGAATCCTTTAATTTCTATTATGTTGCACAAATAGTAAATATGAGTTAAGAGGTGGTGATGAAAGTACTCCATGCTTAAGCTAGTAGATGATCTTAAAGACGGAAAAATATAACACTAACCAAAAGAACATAGGTAAGAGAAGATAGAATTATCTTGGTTGCCTTGTGTGTAGATTATCCAGGCTATACAAGAGGAATCTACCCTCTTTTTCTTTAGGCTCTCCTCCTTTTCCTTTTTCACCTCTTGAGAGCTATATAAAAGTAAGATTAGCAATCCAAAGAGGTCAAATTTCTACCTTTCACCATGCTCTAAAAGGAAGATGGTTGACAAATGGTGAACATCAATGAGAAGGATTTTTTGGGTAGAAAAGCAATATGCTTTTCCTTTCTTTAAGAGAGTTTGAATGGGTTGTCTTAAACTTGGGGGCCCAATCGAAAAATAACCATCAACCATAGTAATCACTATTGTCGATTATGACAACCAAGTTATCTTGTGTGTATTATGTATAGCATAATATTAGTCATATTTTAGCTATCGTATCATTAAAGCAATATATATTTATATTCTCGCATATTTGTTATCTATATTACTATCTTGAATATAAAGTTACGAAACTTGCAATAGGCACTCAACAAACTAAGGTTCTAAAGAAAGTTTGCTTGATTTTAGGTTCTTTTAATGAGGGTGGTTTATGGCATTTAGAGGCTATGAAATGGTGAATTTAGACCGTCAATAAGCTAATGGTGGTGGTTTGGGGCTTCAAATGTGTGGTTTGTGAATCATAACATTATTAGTTAATTTTGATGAGACAAAACTATGGATTTAAAGTGCAAAAAAGTAATTTTTGACATAAAGTTTTTATTCGCAAATACTTTTTAATTATAAAAATCACCTTCAAATATGATATCAAAAGTGAATCAAATTAAAGGACTTTAAGACGCTAAATCTATTCATTTCATTTTATGTGGATAAAACTTTTAGAAGTTTTAAGTGCAAAATGATATCAAAACTAAGTCGGATTAAAATGCTTTAAGATGCTAAATCTAGGTATTTTCATCTGTGATGACAATTTGATAAAAGAAAAGGATGAGGAAAAAAACTTTTAGAAGTTCTTAAGTGCAAAATGCCTTCACCACACAGAAGGTCCAAAGCATGTTGAAAAGGTATGGCCCTGATTTTGTTTTCTTATGCTGCAATTGAAAGCATAGAAAGGTGTAAATCACCATATAAAAAACTACAACCATTCCATGCCTACAGCTTGATCAATTTAGGATTTCACAAAAGAGTTTAGCGCATAATAGAATTGATATTACCAAGAAATTGTGTGATAAGGATTTTTTTTGTTGATTTTGAAAAAAAAATTAATTTTTTATATTGAATTACTATTTATAGATTTGATAAATAAATTACCTATTCAACATTTGATCAACTAAATGTTGTAATAAATCTTAAGGCAGATTATAGCCTTAGGAGAGTTTAAATATATAACTTTACCATTTAATTGAATTCAAATTTAATATTTTATTGTTTTGCTATGAGTGAATCACACTCCTTCATTTTATCATAGGAAATTATGAATATTAACAAATCTAAAGGTAAATATGCACACATTTTAATTATTCACTTTATGACTGAGCACCCGAGCCAAAATAGTAAATAAATAATAAAAAAGGAACTACAGTACAGCTTTGTTGTCCTTAAGAGTCCCTTTTTCATTTTGAAAATTTAATTGAATATGTAGCTTCGAATATGAATAGTATTCTATGTATGACTTTCTATTGACACATGACAATAAACGTAGAAATCTATGCTAAAAATAAACGGAATCTTTGAATCTTAATGTTATTTTAGAATTTTCAGATTCATACTTCCATTCACGAGGAAGTAAACAATTTCGGTGGAAAGAGAGTACCCAACGATAACGCGTTGAATGTTTCTGTTTTTTAGGTATGTTTGGTTTGTTTTATTATGATCATTTTGATCGTTTTTTAATAAGTTATTTATTAAAAAATAAATGTAAATAAAAATAGATATTTTTATTTATAAATAGATCAGATACATATCGGATAAAGATTAGATATATATAAAATACAGATGTAAATAAAATATAAATAAAATACAAATAAAAATCAAATAATCCAAAGAAACTCATAAATGTATTTGTGCAGTCATATTAAAAACGTAGATTATTTTTTTTTTCTTTTATCGCAAGTAATATATTCTTATATTCTTTCAAGACAGTTTGGTCCAATTTTTTCGGTTTAGTTCATTTTTACCCTTAGAAAGTTGAAACTAAATGTAAGTTTTCGGTTTTGTTTGGTTTTCAAATTTTCCCATCCAATCTGGGAAAGGAAAAAACGCTATAGATTTGGCTTGGGTTTGGTTAATTTTGTACATTTTTCACCCCAATGTAAAACCATGGATGGAAATTTCAAATGGGCTTTGTTATTGGGCCTTATAATGCAATTTCTATAACATCATGGCTGAGATCACATTTATCAGCAAAAGATTTCGGAAGATCCAATCACAGGAAACCAAACTCAAATATCATTAACAAGGAAACCAGATAAAATTAAGTCCATGGTGCGGAACTTTAGGGCCTTGCTGAGCCTTCAATTGTCCATCCCAAACACTAGCAAACTTTTTAGTTAGTCTTAGCAATATTACTTTTTTGAAAAAAAAAAAAAAAACACTTTAACTTGCTTTTAGTTTGCTGAAAGAGAATTGTCATTACCCCTATATTATCATGAAATGGTTATTTTTGCATTTGATTTTAAAAGAAATTCCACAATAAGAAAGTTCATATGAAATAAATAAGGAATTAATATTTTTTTTATTACTCATAGAATACAATTATTTCTTCCCCAAAACACTCTTAATCAATAAATAAATGAATTATTATTCCATTCCAGCCTTATCCAATTACAACAAACTAAATGGGATGTTGATGTACTCCTTTTTCTCTTTCGATTGCACCCACCCTTTCTAAATGAGATATATAATACATAACTAGCCTTAGAGATTTCTGTCACTGTTAAATGAAAAAAAAAAAAAGAAAATAGAATTCTTCTTTTGAACTAAAGGAATAGTTATTAGTAAGTATTTTCTTCTACATTTTATAAATTTTCGTATTTTATCAGTGAAACCAAATCAAATGTCCACCATGGCTTTTCAAATATATTCTTAATATGTTATTAATGTCAATTTAAGTGCAATCAAATAAAATAATTATTACTTTTCTATTTCAGTTTATAAGAATTGTGTTTTATTCCTACCATAATTCATTCCACTACACCCGAATCTTTCTAGATAAAATATTTTATGGAAAACATTTTTCTTTAAATAGAAATATTTATTATTGGAAAAAGATTTTCCTGTTAAGTAAAAATCATAATATCTTTTAGAGCAATGACATATGTTATTCATAGAAATTTTTCAAAAAAATCAATCTAGCTAGCTAGACTTGAGAATAGAAACATTAATAATAATATAGATAAAAGTCAATTGAAAAAAATATATATCTTTTCAATTTTTTTATCTACATTTTGGTTATATATATATATATATATATATTTAATATTCATATTTAGTTAGACCCTAAACATGATTGACGGAATGGCCGGACAGGACTTTAAAAGTTGCCACACGTGCAATCTAACAAGTTTAATACCATATTTCTTCAAGCCGGACCCATTCGTATTCATCAAATCTATCACCAAGCCTATTCATGATCATTGAAAAAACTCTTCTGGTGGCACCATTGATCAAAAGTCTCTGCATCATCCTCAGGGAAGGCATTAGGTCCATGGCAACACCCCAAAAAAAAAAAAAAAAAAAACCATCAACATACAAGGAAAGCATGATCGATGATAAAACTCCGAGATAATGCTCTCAATGACAATTTTTTGTTCAAAGATTGCCATCAAGAGTGTGCAAGCATTGGAAAAGATTCAATAAATAATACACCTTCAGTATATACACATGTAGTGGATAAATGCTAATTATATCTTCTAGATTTGCTTAATATCTTTGAAGGAATCCTAAGTAATTTAATTAAAATATTTAGATTTTAATTATAATGAGACACCAAGCAGGTGCCCTTAGCTTTATTATTATTGTTGTAAGATGCGATAAAGATATGATGGAATAAATATACAATCTCAAATCAATTTAAATTTTTATTGATGGGCTAATATTTGTTAACTTTAATTGAGTAGATATTTGTATATAAACCTAATAATAGATTTAAGATAACTAATCGCTAAATCTTATATAAGAGATGGACACTCAGTTTCCATCAAAATCTTATAAAGTTCTTCAAGTGTTCCCTCAAAGTATCAATGACAACATTCTATAGTAAAATAGTGTTCTTTTTTGTTTTCTTTGTCTATCATGCCTAATGAATCTTACCATTACTGTAAAGCTGAAGTGTGCTGATCCATGGCCAAAAACCCTACACATTATGTTGAGGATTAAATTATATTTGAACAAAAATTTTAAGTTACAAAGGTGAGAAAGAGAACTATTGAGTATTATCATAATTATGGACCAATGCCAGTGCCCCCATGTGTTTGTCCAAATAAATGGTATCCTATCGTTGAAAAAATCTTTAGAATTCAAAAACGTGTTCTTTTAAGAGATAATAGTGCACATAATAAAGATGAAAACGATTTTATCATGAATAATGCATCAATTTTATCAATTATCTTATCGAGTCTTTGTGTTTCGGTTGATCATTAAGACTGTATTATCTATGACATCCATAGCACAACAATATCTATGGTGCAATACCCTACTTATGCATGCTAGTATTAGCTATAAAGGTGCAATTATCTATTGTGAGACATGTTCGAAATATCATTACACTTCCTACATTTGTTTGCACTGAAGATGTTGTTATTTTGCCTTTTGATGATTTAAATACTAATATTGCAAGGAATATTATGAATGAATCATTTGAAGATTAACCTACAGATAATTTATATCGTGCAACCACCTTATTGATTGAAGCACTAGAAAGGATTGTCATTGAAGGTGTAAAAGATTTGGAATCAATTAGAGATTGTGTGATTTGCTTGGATGAATTTTCCATAGGACTAGAGGGACAAGCAATGTTTGCATATACTTCATGGAAATTGCTTCGGGAAGTGGCAAGAAAGAAGTGACTTATGTCGATTGTGCCGTTTTGCTATGCTTTTCACTAAGATGAAAGAACCCACGTTCTTTTTTTTTTTCCTTTTGTTTATGGATTTTTTTTCAAAGAAATAATTGTGACATATTGACTCTATTATTATTAAAGAAAAAAATATCATTAGTTGTTGTTTCTAATTTTATATTGATTATTCTATTAAGAAACCGAACTAATATATAACTTCATCAATTTAGATATGCCATATAGCTTTTACAATCTTATAAAGACAATTTATTTTTAGTAACACCTCTATTGAGAGTGTGTCATATAAGGAAGTGAGACTGCATATGGTATATATGCGATACTACATGTGATCCCACAATCTTATATGACACACTCTTAATGAAGGATGTTACCAAAGATTAGTGATTCAAAAACCACCTATCTTTTACTCGTTGTATAACTTATGTAATGAAAACTTACTTTGATAATAGATATCTAAGCGACAAAGAGGCAAGCGCGAATGTAAAAGTATAACATGTCCCTTTGATTATGGGCAATAGAAATTTTATGAAAAAAAGTGCATGTTGTACATATGTCTTTTCTAAAAGGGACTTTGAAGGAAGACATCTTTTGTGTTAAAGAAAAGATTTAAAGAGAGGCACGTAAAGAATTAAGATCGTATGCTTGCGTTTAAAACCTACTCTCTGAATAAATTTTCAAATCACCCCCTTTTGAAATAATTTTTTAAAAATAACCAATTTTTATTCAACCTCTTTTTCTATTTTTATAATTCTGTCATATCACAAAAGTGCATGATAGAAATATATACACTCACACACTTATCATATACGATTTAAAATTTTACTAGCAAACCCTTCAATCTATGAGCTTCTTGTGGGTGTGGTACCATTTTTCTTATTTTCCCTGTCATCATCAGCATTAGAAAAATATTAAGACTATATGTGATACTATGTTACGGACAGACAGCATAGGAACGGATCCAAACCAGTTTGGATGGAAGACTACTACATATAAATACTTTCAATTATAGTTACAACTGGATTTGAGTAGGATGTAACAGATACAGTTTAGATCTCAAACAAATAGTACAAGTAGATCTTAACAGCATTGCATGTATCATATAGTTCTCAGCAGCATAGTTACGGTCATGTAAATGTATAACAGAACAGATAGCAACATGCATGTAACAAAAAGAAAACAATATAAATAACAGATCGAGATGCACAGAGAGGTATCCTCATCTTTTGTCAAATAGTTGTGGTGCCTCGAGTATAGGAGCCTGATCCAGCTTGAATAGGATTAACCTACACATCAAACAGAGAGTTAGCATTCGTAAGGATCAAGAACAGTAGACAATAACAAGAGAGTATCGAGAGAAAACGAGAAAGTTAGGGTTTCGAACATACCATTTGAGAGAGAGAGATATAACACGGAGTTTAAATACCTAGGGTTTATTTTGAACACCAATTTACAGTTTTGACCCTAACACACTAGTTAACAAATAATAGCTAAAAAATGATACTTCTATGCATTTTTTTTGTACACACTGTTTCTCGATCATTAAATATATAATCAGCCGTCCTTGCAAAAATGAAAGATTTTATATTAAATTTATCAACTGATATCCATCTCATAATTATATAATATTATCCCTTAAAAAGCTTGGATGTGTTTTAATTAGAGTCGGATTTTATGTTGACCAACAAATATTGTTTTAGAGAAATTTCATGATTTCGTCATTGATTCTGACATGATTGGTTTCATCATTATCTAATGGCTTAAACTATATTCATTCATGATCAAATCACTACAATAATTAATATTTTAATTATTATATTTATTTTAACGATTAGATGATTGACTGGACGGTTCTATAGATGAGACGGTAGATGCCTCGTTTGTTTTAGCATGCCACAGTATTTTGCAAGAATTAAAGCATCCTTGACATGCATATAATTCGGATCGACCGAGGAGAGGTCATTGGCAGCTAAGCTAGAATTTCACATTTTCCGCAAGCCTTTTTTTTTTTTTTTTAAATACTATATTATGTATAGATACATCAGATATTACTTTTTATTATACGATTTATCGTTAGACTAATCAGAAACTAACACGTGTCAAATGAAAAATTAGATGAAGCTGCAAATGGAAAAAGATTGATAGTGCAAAAAGAAAAGGAAAACGAAAAGGTTGAATACTCAAATAGAAAATAAAAACTTAAACTTAATATGTGTGATTTTCCAATTGGTCATAAATATATGGCATTATATTATAATATGCCAAACATATATAACGATAAGCTAGGGCTGTTAATTCGTGTTAAGATCTCGTGGCTTCTATCCATAGGTGAATGAATTCATGTGTTAGAAAATTATAACTCGTGACACGACCGTTTATTCGTACTTTGATCAAAAGTTGTAAATACATTTTATAGAATGCTTACAGGGTCATGACACGGGCATAAAATTACAAACCCAAACAAAAATCTTAATGAAGTGAAATTTCATAAAAAATAATTGATAAAAAATTCGTTGGATTCTAAAATCGTTGAATCCATTACCTGCATGAATGTTCTACTAGTGATAATTTAAAATTTACCACATTCTATGTTGCTTTCTTTGTGCTTCTAGTTTCGATATTACTAGTTTCTTGAGAAGTATGAATTATAACTAAAATAATTATCTTTTTAACCACTTGATAATTTTAATTTTTGTAATTCTTTTTTTATTTCGGTATCTAAAATGAGTTCTATAAAATTTTTCATAGAAAATTTATGGACCATATCCTCTCTCGTTATTTCAAATAACACCTTACTTTTATATTACAACCAAAATCATGCATCCAAATTGTCATCGAGAAAGTTTCAGAACATGATAAAATCAAAATTTCAAAGAAATTCAAATAAATATTGAAACAATTTGAAAAGAAAATCTTAAATTTTTTGTTTGCACTAAAGAAATATCTTATGGTACGAGTATATTATCCAACCCACCAATGTTAACTAGATGTGATCACTAAATGTAAATATCACAACATACATTTAGATCCCATATTATTCCACACAATTTGTGCCAATAAAGAGTCTACATGAAGTCAATATATATGTGACAAGTTCCTCGTAACTCAAGAACATTTTATGACTTGCATTTATACTAGAAATATTTCAAATTGCATATTCTTGTCATCTTATTGAGTTGGAAGCATTGCTACAAACTGACCCGCATTGACTCAGTTAAGAGTTGGACATGATCAAGAATGATTTGGAGTTGATTCTTGGTGGTTACAACCTAGAAAAAGATACAAGAGCAAATGCATAAGCGTGCATGCAATCTGAGTACCAATAGAGCCTCAAAAATTTCGGAAAAATTGTTCACCCTTATTATCAAACCACAACAATGCAAGCAAACTCTATAGCAGAAAAATTGTTTGCTTGGTGGAATGAAATAAAACTGTGATAAAATTATTTTACCTTAAGAATGAATTAGGCAAGTAGTAGGCTATTACTTTGTTTGAATGGCGTTAAAAACACAACGTGGAATGGAGTAAGAACAGGCCTAAATGGACCAATATAGTCATTGATGCTAGATTGTCTAACCTCTTTATATTCGTCCCTCTAACCTAACCTTCGAATCACCATTAATAGAAGCGTGGTGATCTAAACCTTTAGCACAAACAGGCACTGGCCTATTGTTTTACCCAAGCACAACTTGGTTGTTGCACTTATCTGTGGTAGTGACTTATCATCATGTTTTCTGGCCAATGGCTCGTGGCTGATGGTGGTTGGTGTTCATGAGTGTTTGTGATTCATGCAAGGACCTAAATTTGATTTTGATGGTTCAACATGTGTGTTTGGATTATGAGTGGATTGTGGAGCTGGGTTTGGTGAGAGGGTCTAGGATCGAGTTTGAGTGGTTTGATGTTCGTTATAGGTTTACATGTGGATTTTTGTCAGAGAGGTGAAGCAAAATCTAGGTTCACATCTGGTTGGCGGATGCAGATTCCATAAAAAATGTCTTAGCTATAGTTATAGTAATTTTTTTATTCATCGTGCGTCAACGATAGCAAGCCAGCTTCAAGAGTGCTCATTTTATGACACATCTACACCTTTAGGATTAATTGCAACCTAGCTAGAATAAGACCCTGCACCCACCATAAGGTGAGGACGTGCATGAGGACGCTATAGATAAAATCTAAGAGAACAACTTGAGCTGTTACAAAATTGACAGGAAATCAAAAAAAGAAGAATATCACATAGCTGCAATGAGTTATAGACACAAACTTGGAGAAGGAGATGGGGATATCGGAACATGAGGAGGCGGTGGTGGGGGTGCTGAGAAGTTGTTACCAGCAAAACTGAAGAAAGAAGCAGCGTCAATTTCTCGAGACTAACCTTACTAAAGAAAAACAACTAGTGTATCGCAATTATCAACCTGATAGGAGTAGACTCTGAAAAGGAACCATTGGTAGGAATACGTCCAGTAAGCTCATTATATGAAAGATCGCTGCAAATAAAAAGGTAGAGTAGCAATGTCATGTTTTTCTGCCATAAAACTGTTCTAGAAGATGAATATTTACACATATGTGCATCATGAAGGGAAATAGGGGAAATACTCACATCAATTGCAGGGTTTTTATACTTGTTAAAGACATAGGAACTGTCCCCGTGAGACTGTTGTTATTCAAACGCCTGATTTGCACAACAACAGTAATTATGTCTTTTATGGCAAGTTCATAATAGTAAATCATGTGTTGTAAAAGAAAGTAAGAATGACAGTCCTATCGAATGACAACAATAGGAAATCAAGTTGTTATAAACCAATAGATAAGGGAAAAAAGGAGGGCCACTCGCTTAAGCATGGCAGTAAACAAATCATCTGGAAGGAAAATCATGGATATACTAAAAAACAGTTGCAACCAAAATTGAAGAAGAGAGCTTATCATGAAAGCCTAAGAAAAACATTTGTGAGTAAATTCCAGAGAATGACCTTTACTTCAAGACTTGAGACTTAAAAGATTCAAGCAAATTGTTCTATTAAGGAAAATAGAAGCGTTGGGAGAGGTTTGCTGCTTAATCTCTCCTATTCAAACATCAAATTCAAGAAGTAAGACATTATGGCATAATTGATGAGCTTTTTTCTGATGCGCTTTATCACGAGGACATCTCTCCGAAACCTTCTTCTTGGAGCACATCTTCTTTGACAGCTCCATACTATCAATCAGAAAGGGTACTACAATACATAAAAGCAAGGTCAGGGTTTAAGAATTGCATACAAGAAGCGGAGCTTCGTCAGCTTCCCCAATGTGGCTGGTATTGGACCATTTAAGTTGTTCAGGTAAAGATCCAAGCTCACCAAATTTGTCAGGTTACCAAGCTCCTCTGGAATATTTCCAGATATGTTGTTTTTATAAAGTTCCCTGGCATAAGTTTGTTAGTCATATCCAATGAGAGTAACAATTTTACGCCTTATCAAACTAGACAGGGATGGCTCAACACCAACTTCCAAAATGATAGCTAGTAAAACCATGAGCACTGAATTGCTTATTTCCCACATATATAAAATAAATTTATAATGTTTTATCAAGTGATCTAACATAACTCATTAAGCATAAAGAAAAAGAAAAGAAAGAAAAGAAAAAAAAGGCTCCAATTGAAGCATGTTGTCGAGCTTTTAAACCAATATTTAGTTATCACCAAGTAATCTTCGCAACCTTTGAGATTTATGGCATATTGATAATTCATCAAGAAGCAGAAATACATTAAGTCAAAGGTCTTTTCTTTAAGCCAATTATTGATGCTTAATCCTTCCTACACTGTTAGCACCACGAGCTGCGATCCATCTGTTTCCCAGTAATTGCAATAGATTACTTGCTAGCCTTTTTCCTATGAAAACATATTGAAAATCATGAATTTGTAGACATCTTGAGTGCTATTGGAAAAGAGTTTAAAATCAAAATATGGAAAACTAGATGCAATAAAAAAATTGAGATCTAGAAGCTTCATAAAATTTAGGGTCATAACAGAATTGCTATTATTGGGAATTGCAATAGGGTTATAGTAGGATTTTTGTTTGTTATTATTTTATTTGAATGATTTAGGGAAAAAAAATCAATTTTTATATTAAATTATTATTTATAGGTTTGAATAATGAATGACTATTTACTAGTTTTTGTAATAGGTATTTATTATAGAATTGCTGTTATGTTTAACTAGATACTTTAATATCTCATAAAGAATAATTTTATAATGGAATTATTATGACGACAAAGTGAATGGGCACGTATTCGAATAGGTGAATTGATAAGAAACAGACAGATACGAGAAATAGTGTTCAAGTGTTTATAATATAACCCCAAGAAAAGTGGCCTCATTGAGTGAGAATTCGAGAGAGAAGGCAGAGGATTTTCACCCTCTATATCCATTTGTTTCCTTTCTTAAAATCTAAGCTATTGATAGTTTATCAAAACGAAGTCATCAACTCACAGGTACTGTAGATATGGAAGTTGGCCAAGCTGTGGAACCAAAGTACCAGACAAATTTGCATTTCCGAGATCACTGGTAAGGGAAACAAGAAACACGTTTCTTAGGAAAATTCATTGAAGAAACGAAACCGAACAAAGTGGAGGAAAAGACCCTCTTATATACTTACACCCGAGTCACACTATTTTCGTTATTACAAGTTACATGATACCAAGTGCAGGGATTGACAAAGGTAGCATTCCAAGATTGTAGAACATTGTTTGGATCAGCCAAATTGGACTTTAGTGCAATCAGTGCATCACCTGTATTAAAACGAGCCAATTGTTAGAACTTAGAAGCCATCTTAATCAGAAGTAACATCTTATCTTTTACTAGAGTTGGTTGGTTGTAGATAGAAGGCAAATAAATGTTTCAAAATACAGAGACTATTCTTTTCAGCTTTATTCTATTATAGTGAACTAAATATACTGTAAATCTACTAGCTAAACATAAGATTTTTTTTTTGGGAGACTGCGTTAAAGCCTTAGAACTATAAACACATTTGCATTATTGAGATTATTTAGATTCTCAAAAATATTAAGATGAACAGAGTTTTAAAATGAGCCGATAAAAATTCCCATTTATAAGAAAAATGAAAATTATTGAGATTCAAGTAAAAGAAATGAGAAAAATAAACAAAAAAATAAGTAAATACTAAAAAATGAAACTTGTTTGTATGTATGAGAGCAGCACATACCTTCTGCATTACCAATAACAGTGGGCATGAAACGAGACACAAAAATAAACCAAAGAAAAGCTGAGATCACTCTCTGCATTTTTTTCCCCTGTCTTTTCAACCAAACAAAATCTTTAGCTATGAAGCAAAGGTACGATCTTTCTAAAGTACGAGGTAATATATAGAGGGAAGTGCAGTTGGATTGGAAGGCATAACATAACATAGTCAAAGAAGCACCATTTAGTAAGTCAAGTCTCTCTTAACATATGTCCTTGATTTTTTTTTGTTCCCACATTCTTTTACCCCCTTTTCTTTTCTAATAATCTTCTCAATATCCGCTGAGTTTACTCACAAATTAGTCAAATTCAATCTTATGTTTACTTGAATTCGATTATTAATTACATGATGATTGTATTTATGGATTAAGTTTAATGTTTTTGTTAGTTTAAACAAAAAGAGATAGCCGAATGGCTTTATAACCTAATAACATTACCGCTGATCTTTAAATAAGATTTATCAGATTTGAATCTTTTCTCCCTCAAAGACATATATTTCTTAAATAATGCAGATTCAAATAAGTTTAATTAAACTAAAAGGTGAATTTATTGAGTACTATTAATTCCAATGGATCTTGAGTTATAAACTTTGCCACTTAATTGAGTTTATATATGATATTTTATCATTTTGATCTTAGAAGAATATACTCCTATATATAAATCCGGAAGTAGATGTCATATTTTGACGATTCACTTCATGACAAAGCACATGACCCAAAATGATGAATCAAAAACAAAAATGTGTGCATGTTTTGACCAGTCACTTCTTGACTAAGCACATGCACATGAGCCAAAATGATGAATAGGAAGGGGAAAAAAAAAAGGTTAAATAGGAACTACAACTTTTATATTGGACTCCAAAGTCCCCTTTTTTATTTTAAAAAATTTAATTGAATATGAAGCTTTGAATATGGAGAGTATTGGATATATGACTTGCTATTGATATGATAATGAACGTAGCATTCTATGTTAAAAAATAAATGGAATCTTCCAATCTTAAGGCCGTTTAGAATTTTCAGTTCCTTACTTCCATTCAAAAGGAAGTCAGAAATTTCGTCGGAAAGAATGTATCGAAGCGTGTTGGATGTTCTTGTGTTTTGTCAACCACAACATGTACTATATAAACATTTATTAAAAATGTTAATCGTTCTTAGAATATCGGGATAAGAAAAAATAATAATATTTTAATAAAAAAATTATAAAATGCCACTAGAACAAAAATAATTCGAAAAATTGGATAAATTGAACTCGTATTTTAAATAGACAAGTTTAAATTGTAATAACTTGGTAAAGAAATTTAGTATAACTATAATAAACACTTCTTTTAAGGAGACAAATTGATGTATTAACTCGCATATTTAGGAATATACTAAATTTTTCTCTTAAGAAGATGGATTCATGTGTTAACTTGTATTTTTAGGAGATGAGTGTTTTTTTCTTTCCCTTTTTGGCCATGGTAGGAGACAAGTTTAAGATAACTTCAACCTAAACTCGTTTTCTAAATAGATGAGTTGAAATCACTTAATTTTGGCATTATTTCTAGTATATAAGTATTTTTGTAATTTTTAAAATATTATATATGTTTTTCCTTTTCCCTACAATACTTGTTAATATGTAACTTGAATATTTTCTTTTTTATATTTTCATATATTTATTTATGCAATCAATATTAAAAAGCATAAAATTTTCTTTTCTACAGTCTCAACTCGAGCCTTTTAAAGAATCTTTTGATGGTCTTGGAGCATCTACTAATACAATTAAATGAATATTATCCTATGTTTACTCCTTTGTTTGGAAATACATTTTATTTCAATAGTATGTCATGATGGGGGATGGACCAAGGGATTGTAAGGGCTAGCCCTAGGTCCAAATCAAAATAATCATCAATAAATTATGAAATAAAAATTATATATTTTAAAAGGTGTTATATAAAAAGAAGAAATACATACATTGTAACAACTGTAAAAAGGAATAACAAAATATAAGGAGAACGATAGTGTATTCTCATAATTTTTGATATATTATACAATATAAGGATGTCCTCATTTATAGGGCATGTACATTGTCAATTACAGGTAGGTAAGAGTTACATCATTTAATATGAAAGGTGGAAGGACATGAATAACCAAAGGGACATCCACACATTAATATATATATATATATGTCCTCATTTATAGGGCATGTACATTGTCAATTACAGGTAGGTAAGAGGTTACATCATTTAATATGAAAGGTGGAAGGACATGAATAACCAAAGGGACATCCACACATTAATATATATATATATATATATATATATATATATTTATAATACTCCTTGTGATGTCCATTTTATAAAAGCTAGTGCCTCATTAAAAACCTTACCAAGAAAAACCCAATGGGACAAAACCTTCGGTAAAGAAAAAAAGAGTGTAGTGCTAAACTCTCCCTAGTTACAATATCACTAGAAATCTTTGAGTCAATGCATTCCAATACTGTGAACTAATTTCTTAAATGTTGCAATAGGTAATGCCTTAGTGGATAAAATTGCTAGATTATCACTTAAGCGAATTTGTTGAATATTGATTTCGCAATTCTTTTGAAGATCATGTGTGAAAAAGAACTTTAGTGAAATGTGTTTTATTTTATATCCTTAATATATCCTTCTTTTAATTGAGCAATGCACGCTTTTTGTAAATTGTTGTGCGAATTTCACTATTTGATGATTGACCACATGTGTTTTTGAATATGTTTGGTTGTAGATCTTAACTAAATACATTCTTTATTTGCTTCATGAATTGCTATTATCTTAGCATGGTTTGAAGAAGTAGAACTACTATTTACTGCTTATGATCGAGCTTTATGTGGATCGGATAAATATCCTGCATTTACATAACCAACTAATTGAGGTCTAGATATATTTGTGTAAAATAATCCAAAATCAATAGTTCCTTAGAGATATCGTAGTATATGCTTAATGCCATTTCAATGTCTTTGAGTTTGTGAAGAGCTATATCTTGTTAACAAATTAACTAGAAAAGCAATATTAGGCCTTGTATTATTAGCAAGATGCATTAGTGCACCTATTGCACTAAGATACGATAGTTCAAGACCAATAATTTCTTCATTGTCTTCTCAAGGCTGAATTGGACTTTAGTGCAATCAGTGCATCACCTGCATTAAAACGAGCCAATTGTTAGAACTTAGAAGCCATCTTAATCAGAAGTAACATCTTATCTTTTACTAGAGTTAGTTGGTTGTAGATAGAAAGCAAAATAAATGTTTTAAAATATGGAGACTATTCTTTTCAGTCTTATTCTATTCTAGTGAACCAAATATACCGTGAATCTACTAGCTAAACATACGATTTTTTTTTTTTGGGAGACAGCATTAAAGTCTTAGAACTATAAACACATTTGCATTATTGAGATTATTTAGAATCTCAAAAATATTAAGATGAACGGAGTTTTAAAATGAGCCGATAAAAATTCCTATTTATAAAAAAATGAAAATTATTGAGATCCAAGTAAAAGAAATGAGAAAAAAAAAACAAAAAAATAAGTAAATACTAAAAAATGAAACTTGTTTGTATGTATGAGAGCAGCACGTACCTTCTGCATTACCAATAACAGTGGGCATGAAACGAGACACAAAAATAAACCAAAGAAAAGCTAAGATCACTCTCTGCATTTTTTTCCCCTGTCTTTTCAACCAAACAAAATCTTTAGCTATGAAGCAAAGGTACGATCTTTCTAAAATACTAGGTAATATATAGAGGGAAGTGCAGTTGGATTGGAAGGCATAACATAACATAGTCAAAGAAGCACCATTTAGTAAGTCAAGTCTCTCTTAACATATGTCCTTGATTTTTTTTTGTTCCCACATTCTTTTACCCCCTTTTATTTTCTACTAATCTTCTCAACATCCGCTGAGTTTACTCACAAATCAGTCAAATTCAATCTTATATTTACTTGAATTCGATTATTAATTACATGATGATTGTATTTATAGATTAAGTTTAATGTTTTTGTTAGTTTAAACAAAAAAGATAGCCGAATAGCTTTATAACCTAATAACATTACCGCTGATCTCTTAAGTAAGATTTACCATATTTGAATCTTTTCTCCCTCAAAGACATATATTTCTTAAATAATGCAGATTCAAATAAGTTAAATTAAACTAAAAGGTGAATTTATTGAGTCCTATTAATTCCAATGGATCTTGAGTTATAAACTTTGCCACTTAATTGAGTTTATATTTGATATTTTATCATTTTGATCTTAGAAGAATATGCTCCTATATATAAATGCGGAAGTAGATGTCATGTTTTGACGATTCACTTCATGACTAAACACATGACCCAAAATGATGAATCAAAAAGAAAAAATGTGTGCATGTTTTGACCAGTCACTTCTTGACTAAGCACATGCACATGAGCCAAAATGATGAATAGGAAGAGGAGGGAGGGGGGGAAGGTGAAAAAGGAACTACAACTTTTACGTTGGACCTTAAAGTCCCCTTTTTTATTTTAAAAAATTTAATTGAATATGAAGCTTTGAATATGGAGAGTATTGGATATATGACTTGCTATTAATATGATAATGAACGTAGCATTCTATGTTAAAAAATAAATGGAATCTTCCAATTATAAGGCCGTTTATAATTTTCAGTTCCATATTTCCATTCAAAAGGAAGTCAGAAATTTCGTCGGAAAGAGTGTATCGAAGCGTGTTGAATGTTCTTGTGTTTTGTCAACCACAGCATGTATTATATAAACAATTATTAAAAATGTTAATTGTTCTTAGAATATCGGGATAAGGAAAAATTAATAATATTTTAACAAAACAAATTTACAAAATGGCATTAGAACAAAAATAATTCGAAAAGTAGATAAATTGAACTACTATTTTAACAGACAAGTTTAAATTATAATGACTTGGTAAAGGAATTTAGTCTAACTATAATAAACACTCCTTTTAAGGAGACAAATTGATGTATTAACTAGCATCTTTAGGAATATACTAAATTTGTCTCTTCAGGAGACGGATTCATGTGTTAACTTGTATTTTTAGGATAAGAGTGTTTTTTTTCTTCCCCTCTTTTGGCCATGGTAGTATACTAAATTTGCCTCTTAAGGAATCGATTGAACTATGTTATATCATGGTTGTGATAGGTAGAGTTGTGTAACGACTGTGAACTCTAGATGGGGTTATTATTCTTTTTCAATTAGATATAGGAGATATAAGTATGCGGGCTACTTATATCAACCTCCTGAATAGTTGCTATTACTTAGTTACCTTAGATTCCTAGAAATTATTCCAGAGTACGAGTGCTCCAGTGCATTGCTTGTTTTGCTTTAAATTAAAGATAATAACTTGTTGTTTGTCGCATTGCATTAGTTTAAGCATATGTGTCATCTCATGTATACTTGTGTTATTGTTGTATTAGGCTTTAGCTCATTGTTGTTATATTTCCAAGTTTGTTGCTTTGGCTAATGATGATTGAGATGGGTGAATGGGATGATTCGGAAAGATTTTGTTGTATAGTGAGGCGAGTTAGGATCGTGAACATATTTTATTTTATTCTAATTTGTTTAAGAATTGGATTTATTCTTTTATATTTGGTTGAGTAACCCATAATTTACAATAATCTTTAAAGATTTGTTTACCATCATGAATGTGTATTCTCTAATGAGGTATTTGATGATAGAGTTTTGTTTTATGAAAGATTATCTACTCATGAGAGTGGATTAGTAAATGATTTTGCAAAAAGATTTTTACTACTGCTAAATCCAATTGTCTCTAGAATTTAATTAATCGATTTCAAAATCTAAAAATGGCTAGTAAGTGTTTGACATAAACAGGTCATTTAGGGTTAGCCTGTGCGTATAACGCTATATGTAGTGATTGGACATGCCTTGATGTAATTTCAAGGCATTACTCTCCTCTTTAATGGTCTTAATATGATGTCCGTTATTATGAATATCTTTAAAACTTAAGAAATTTCTATGAGACTTTGAGAAAATAATGCATTGTTTGTAATAAATTTTGTTCCTCTTGGTAATAAAAACTTGGCTCTTCTGAAGCCGTCAACTATTTTTGTATGATAACAATTGCCTCACCTATTTTTAAAAGATAAATACTTTGCATATTTAAGAATAGTATGAGTGGTCGCACTATCCACATCACACATATCTTCTTCATTTGTCATTGATCCAATTAAAAGTGAAGAAGTATCCATAGATTTTCTATCCAAGTAAAAGAAAAAAAAATCACAAACAATTAGAATATGCAAAAAAAAGTTGTATATTAAATTATTGTCAAAATTTAATTACATGTACTATAATCAAATATATCATTAAAATATTTAGCAATGCTTTACTTTCTTATACATATATCACTCTAAAAAAAAAAACTCCTTATTAATCATACATATGTTATGTAGAATTGGATCATCACCATTTATCCCCCTTTTTAATTTTATCTTTTAAGAAGCTATTATAATTAATGGTTAAGAACAATAATAATACTATAAGGCATTCATGAATTTAGATAACCCTAATCATCACATGGTGGATAATAGTGTAGTGACTTGCTAACCAAACAAAAATTAGCATGATACATTAACTGAAGAAAATAATAGATCAACATAATTAAAATTTACTTTTAGTCTCATATATCATTATATTTTGTATCGATAATAGAAAAACATTATATTAAGACAACTAACATAAAATAGAAACCTTGATATCAAATATAATAAAACTTGCATGCTTTCATGATATCAATCGTGCATCTCTATGGGTTTAAAGAAATAAGCCATATCCAAATATGTTATATCAAAAGGATCATCACATAGAAAAATACAATTGGATTCTAAATTCTTTCCCTTCTCCTTCAATGATGCTTGATAAAGCTCAATAGGATGCTTAGCTATGCGACAAGTACGAGGTCATGGTAACCACGGCCCCTACTAGCACCATGCCCCCTTATATTTTCATTATTATATACCCAACATTCATTTCATGGAATGGAGTAGAACTAGTAGACATGCCTCATGATTTTTCATTAACAATTCATTGTTTTGCTTTGGTACAAGGAGGCATGAAATTAACTCATAATATTTCTTAAAACCTTTCTCTCTACATTGTTGCTGTAGGCGTATATTTGAAACATGAAAGGTAGAGAAGTTTTTCTCTAGTATATCCTCATCAGTAACATTTTCTCCATGAGTTTCAACTAAGAGTTGATCCTAAAATTGCAGAATTATATTTGCTCATAGTTCTGAAATCTTGTAATTGTAAATGCTTCTAATCATAACAAGCTTTAGGGAGAATTATTGTTTTCCGATGGCCATACATTTCCTTTAAATTTCTCCAAGGAATAAGTGGATCTTTTATAGTAAGATATTTCGCTTTTAGTCCTTCATCAAGATGGTGGCAAAGGAAAATCACTGCTTTTGCAAAATCTTGCATCAAAGTATCGTTTTGTTCTTTTATAGTATTTTTAAGACCTATAGCAACTAAATGGATTTTAGCATCTAATATCCATAATAGATAATTTTTTCCCGTAATATCAAGTGTCACAAACTTAGGCTTTGTGAGATTTGACATAATGAAATGTATAAGATAAAAGTTTTGTTACTTACCTAAAATTGATGCTTGATTAGAGTATCGTATTGATAATATGTTATATAAAAATAAGAAATACACGTAATATAACAACTATAAAAGAGAAGAAGAAAACATAAGGAGAATGATAATGTATTCTCATAATTTCTCATATATTATACAATATAGGAGAGTCCTTATTTATAGGGCATATACGTTGTCAATTACAAGTAGGTGAAAGGCCACAACATTTAATATGATAGGTGGAAGTAGGGGCGTGCACGGTAAGATATGGTTCGGTTCGATTCGGTTTGCATCTCGAATCGAACCACATCATATTTTACGGTTTGGTTTTTCTTTTAAATTCGAACCTAGCGATACGGTTCGGTTCGTAATTTTTTTGAACAAAAAAAAAAAAAACGGTTTGGTACGGTTTGCTTTGCTGTTCGAACCATTTTTATTGATAAAATAAAAAATATATTCTATCGAAAAACTTCCATTACATGTTTCTTATCACTAATGCAAATATAAACAACGATATTTTAAATTAATAATTTACCAAATAAATATGTACAAATTATAGGAAGGAAGGATTTCATCAATTATAAAATTATAATTGTGACTAGTCTATTTTTTTTGAAAATATCTTGAACTATATATAATGGTATACTAGACTTTATCCCAATATAAGACATAAAATTTAATTCGTTGTATGCTTTTAACTAACATATTACCAATTATATAAATCAATAAGTAACTAAATAATAGAAGTAGATTAATTAACAAGCAAATGGAAAAAAAAAAATATGCAGGAGTTAGAATACTAGAGGCTAAAATCTAAAATTTATCTTATTTGTAGACAACATAATAATTAACACATATTATGAAAAATTTTAATTTTATTCTAATGAATGATACATATCTAAGTCACAAATCTTAAATACAATTAATTTTTTTTAGAACAATTAAGAGTAAAAATAATATATTTAATTTGTTTAATATATAAAACGTTCGGTTCGGTTGATGGTCCCGAACCGAACCATGAATCATTTGCTCTTCATCGAACCGAACCGCAAACCATTTAAAAAAAGGACCGAAATTTCGATTCGGTCCGGTCTGATTCGGTTCGGTTCGGTTCACGGTTCATCGGTTTTTTTGCACAACCCTAGGTGGAAGGACATGGATAGCCAAAAAGTCAAGGGAAACTAAATGGACATCCACACATAAAAATATATGTTTATAATAAAAGGCATATTATAAGATGAAACTAGACATAAACTTCATCGTAATATCAGGATTTTGCATCCGTATTAAGGTAAGTGGGTAATTTATTGTATATGGTATCTATCTAGACCTTGCTCGACTGGATAGATTCTGGATGGGTATTAAGAGCTAGTGGGTAGGTTCTGAATATAAAATTTTCGAAACCTATTCCCACATGATAGAGTATGGATATGAGCTTTCCATACCCTATACTCACCCTAAAAACTATACTATACTAAATATAGGGTATAGGTTCCTGAGTACCTACCTTATAAAAATTATAAAATAATATTAAGTTATTAACTATAAAATAGTAAGGTTCCTTAGTATCTTATACTCACCTATAAAAATTATAAAATAATATTAAGTTATTAACAACAAAATAGTACCATTTATTTTTACCAAATTTTTGTTAACATAAATATTATTTATGATAATGATACTTCTTGATTATTTTAACTATTCAGCTTTTAATAATATTACATTCTTTTAATTGACCTTGATGGCTTAACCTAAAAATATTTTATGTATTATCTAAGGATGATTAAACTAAAAGACAACCTTTTAATGAATTTTTGATAAATATATTCGTTCTTTACTATATTTGTTATTTCCCCCCCCCCCCCCCCCCCCCTTTTTTTCCTTCAATTAAAGAAAGTATATTCGTTCTTTATTGTATTTGTCATTTTCCTCTTTGTTTTTCTTTCAATTAAAGAAAGTTACAAGTTTTAACTTTCACATATATATAAATTCCCCATATTACATAACTTATGATATTAATAATTACCTTTTAAATTACTTTTCATCAATTGTTTATTATAAATATATGAAAATAAGGTAATTTTATATACTACATGAAATTATATATACTACTATAAACTTTAAACTTAAGAAAGGAAAAAAAATTAAAAGTTTCATAAAAAAAATTACAGATTCCATAGGATACCTTGTAAGTTTTATAGGGTACAAAATAAAAGGAGGGTAGGTTTTAGGTAGAAGAATTAATATCTTGTACCCGCTCACTCCTAGTTCGCATTACTCTTTTAAATAAATATAGTATGATGAGAAAGTATAAATTATAAATTATAAACTATAGAAACAACAAAATAGATTTATCAAAACTAACAAGACCTACTACCGATAGTTCCAAATTGGGAATGGGCTTAAGAAAAGTAGGTCCTTCATCGCGAATAAGTAGGATTAGGTATGGATTAGTTTGATTCGATTTTTTTCTAAAAGCCAAATCAAACCATAAAACGATTTGGATCAAATGAGAAAATTTTCAAACCTTTAAATAACAATTTGGTTTTATTCGAATTGAAAACTAAGCCAAAAATCTAATTAAAAAAGCTTTATCTTAATATTTTATATTTATGTAGATATTTAAATATTTAAACCTTAAATAAAAGAAAAACAAGATTGATATAAAATGATTGATACTTATTACTAAATAAAGACATCGAACTATATAATTTGAAATACTAAAAAGAACCAACAAACTAAAGTTTTTTAAAAAGAACTACGTGTTGTCTGATCCTAATTAGTAGATATATAGGCATCTTCAAGGAGACATAAAAAATGAAAACACCTTTTTTTTTTTGTAAATATTTAATTGATTCATTGGTTATTGTAAATATTGTTTAGATTTGTAAACTTTAATGATAAATTGTAAATATCATAGTTTGTATATTAGTAATTTTTTTTAGCATTAAAATGATAAAATTTTAATTTAAGAATTTTAAGTGGTAGCCATATGGTTTTAATAGGGTAGCCATCGAATTCAAAACTCTATGGTTTAACAAAGTTGATTTTAAATTAATTTTTTTTTTTTTGCTAAATTAGGATCAACAAACCCATTGATAATAACTTATGATTTTTCTCGATTTTGATCGGGTGGTGACTCTTATAAATTTTTCAAAAAAGAAAAATTTCTTTAGTTCCTAGTCGAGAGTTTGTATCAAATGGATTAGGTTTGGTATAGATTAAAGCGGACATAACCATTGTGGGGGTATGGGTGGTGGTGGTGGAGAATGTACCGGTCGATAACCTGCCCATTTGGAGAAATTGTGCATGTGGGTACTCATGGAGTTGAGCAAGTCCCCATGCTCTTTTTGGACCTTGGTTATCTTTATAAAAGTATTTATTATGTCTTTCATATTATATATATGAATCTAGAGTATTGTTGTGCTTAAGCTTGACCTACTATTGTTCTTGCTCGTCCCCCATTCCTTTATCGTGCCATTTAAGGGGAAGAGACAGATCATCCAAGTTGAGATCAAAGCTTATTTATTTGATTCATTTCCATCTTTCGGTTGTGCTGCATCAACATTACGTTGATCTCTAATATATTGATTGGCTTTAGGATCATACCTAAAACCCAACCTTCTTACTGTGTCGCTCTTTGTGATTTTGGATCTTGATTCTGCTTTTGTGTAATTTGAAAGGTTAAATCCC
Organism: Combretum micranthum; assembly: GCA_024138025.1. NCBI lineage: Eukaryota > Viridiplantae > Streptophyta > Magnoliopsida > Myrtales > Combretaceae > Combretum > Combretum micranthum. The sequence continues at coordinate 1,585,483 of JAMXBD010000001.1, forward strand.
TATGATTTTAGAATGAGTGTGATAAGGCGACCATATGTAAGATGGGCGTCCTTTCTCCTAAGTACCCGACACATGCATTATATCACCAAATAACTGACATCTAATGCTCGGGGATCCATTATTGTGTCCATCAGATAGACGTCTTCAATAGAGTCATTATTTATATTCGCTCGTGGACAAATATTGTAGCTAACGATATGATGGCTTAGTCTAACATGCACATGCCAGTGGATGACATGGGCACGTTGGCTAGTGACGTGCCTACATCGACAGTTTAAAAAAAAAGTGGTTGGGTGTGGCACATCGCCGGCCAATATGCCCACGCTGGCAGTTGACGTGGGTACATTAGTTGGTGAAGTGCCCACGTTGGTAGTTAAAAAAAAAAAAGAGTGGTTAGACGTGGGCATGTCGCCGACTAACGTGCCCATGCTGACGACTGACGTGGGCATGTTGGCCGGTGACGTGCCCATATCGGTAATTTAGAAAATAAATGTGGTTGGTGTGGGCACGTCTCCTGCCAATGTGCTCACGTCGGTTGCGAGCATAATATATTGAGTCTGGGCTTCGAATTGTAACTCTTCTTATTTTGTAGCAATTTTAGCTGTTATCATCTGCTACCCGTTTTTTATTCAAACATCTTTAACACTTTCTCACTTTTTATTTAGATATTGATATGGCAGGAAACAACAATAACCAGGACAATTTTGCCAACTTCAATGAGTTCGATGACTCATTGATTTTTGGAAACACTACGCAGGGTTTTGACACCTTGATGAATCATATAGGAAACCCTGAATCTGTGTTATCTATGTCTTTACCACTAATGTTGGTATATATTCTCGGACAAGAAGTAGCTGGAGTGGGGTATTTACAATCTTTACCAATAGTTACACAACCACCTTTCATGCCAGTGGGAATGATTGAGGGGTAACTTTTCGTTGTGTTTAATTTTTTTTTTATATCATTACTACACAATTATCTGTAATTGTTTTTCTATTTGTGGGTAACAACTTTTTTCCAATCAAACAATCAATCCTAACACAGAGTAATAATGACTTTGCCATGACCAGTGGTTGTTCGAGACGTCCTAGGAAGAAGACAATAACCATGTAGAAATATTTTACAGAAACCGAAGAATCCACATCAAATAGAGAACCTATTAAATATGTCGTTTGCTGAACTTACAGCAATAAGTTATCATTTAGGTCTCACAGTGGCACAGGATACTTAAAACGACACATAGAAGCATACATTTTCAAAGGGCGTGTTGTGGTGGATGACCCTACCAACGACACTACAACTCCCATACTAAGTATGTTGATCCTACAACATGGCAATTCAATTAGCAAGATGCATGAGACTAGCTAGTAGAATGGATGACAACTACAAATATATCATTCCATGCAGTTGGTCATGAAAAATTCGACAGTTGGAGTACAGGAGCCATGTAACCCTTATACGAATATGTGAGCCGACAAACGTTAAAAAATGACATGATGAGCCTTTTCGAGAAAATGAATGAACCTTTGAAGGAGGTTTTGTTAAACCTCCCTTCTGAGTATAATCTTCTAAAATAATTTGTTGTTCATGTAATTTTTTAGATCATACATTGATTTACGATATTTACTTTTGGTTTAAATAATGTACTTGATTTTGCTTTTGTAGTATCTCCTTCACCTTAGATGTGTGTAAATCTCCTATCAACGAGTATAATCTAGCTATATTTGCGTAACCACTCACTGGATAGATGAATAGTGGTTAATCCAGGAGTGGATTATTGCTTTTAAGCTCTTCTAGGAGAACACATCGGCCAAGTAATAGCAAGTAATAAATTGGAAGCATCTAATCGTACAATATACAAACTATATTTAGTATATTGTTCGAAAATGCATCAAACAATACTGTTGCCATTCGTTATTTGAAGCAGTTGTCGAAGCCAATGGGCAATGGAAAGTTATTTCACATCTGATGTGTTTGCCATATTTTTAATTTGGGAGTTCAAGCAGGCCTTAGACCTTGTGCTCTTGACATACATATTGAAAATATAAGATATGCAATCAATTGTTTTCGTGTTTCACGGAGATTTAAATAGATGTACATGAAAGTTGTCAAGGCACACAATTTAGAGGAAAGGCTCCTTGCACTTGATTGTATAACTAGATGGAATTCTATGTTCAAAATGCTTAACCGGGCATTGAAGTGCAAAAGGGCTTTAAGTTATTTGTACAATACCTTACTCAATCCCTCTAATCCTACCATTGTTTTGATGGAGAGTTGGGATTGGCAAATAATGCATGCACTTAAAGATGTCTTGAAGGAATTTCTTGGCCCAACATAGCATTTAGCAACTAGGTACTTCCCCACTTAGTTGACATATCATACGTGTTTAGTAACTACAGTTCCAATCCTAATTTGGCCGCTACGTGCTTGCAATAGCCAGTAAGCTCTGGGATTATTTTGTCCCTCCCCCCTATCTCCCCTCTTTTCCATGTTGCAATAATTTTAGTTCTACGGTATAAGTTCCATGCGATTGAAGCACTCCTCAGAGAATTCTACAAGAATATTGGTATGGCTGATCCTGAATCAGAGGCCGCAAGTCTACGACAACAAATTTGCTCAAAGACTTATATCGGTATTGCGATCAAACGAATGCATCGCCGACCCAACCACAAAGATCCAACAGTCGCTCATCTTGGGGTTTTTCGAAGAGAAGTAAACAAATTACCCAGAATGTTGGGAGCAGCCATATGGCTTCCCAATAAATCTTTATTGACATGCTGGTATATGAGGTCCAGTAACTTGATGAGGAGGAACTACAATAGGGAAGGGGGAATGATTTTAATGTCCTCAGTTGGTGAAAGAAAAGGACAGACATGATGCTGGTGCTTTCCATATTGGTACGGGATGTTTTGGCTTTTCTAGCTTCAACAATTTCATCAGAGTTAGCTTTCAATTTGGGTGGACGGGTCCTCGAACTGCACCGTCATAGGCTAAAAGTTGTCATTGTTGAAGCATGTGCGTGCTTAAAAGATTAGTCCAATGCTGTTAGCACAAACCCACTTTTGGTGGCCCGAGGATAGTGACTCGGAATTGGGAAGTCATTATCACTATCGAATTTACAACAACAAACACAGACAGACAGTGGGGTGAGGCTAGAGAAGGTTTCTAGGAGGGAAGGTATATGGTTAATAACTTTTTTTTTGTTTTTTCAATATTCTTTTATTTTTTTGTAGTTAAAAAATATTACTAATAAAATTTAATTTTTCACCAATCTTAATGCATTTATTAATTTCCTTTATTTAATAATTTAAAATTATTCTAAATAAATAAATTAAGCAAGTTTAAAACATTTAATATAAATTAATTACTATTACAATATTATTCGATAATTTCATTTTTTTTATTTCCTACAAAAATTTGAAGTTAATATGTTAATAGTAATATAATTGAAATCATTTTAAACAAATAAAATATACTAAATATATCATATTTTTAAAGAAGAAAATATATTTAATTAAGATAATAAAAATAATTTATTTAAATACAATTTAAAGTAAATTAAAAAAATCACTATTTTTATATTATTATTTAAAAAAGGCATATAAATTAATTATTATTACAATATTATTTGATAATTTCATTTTCTTTTATTTTCTAAAAAATATTGAAGTTGATATGTATATGTTAATAGTAATATAATTGAAATCATTTTAAAGAAATAAAATATACTAAATATATTATATTTTTTAAGAAGACAAACATATTTAATTAAAATAATAAAAATAATTTATTTAAATACAATTTAAAGTAAATTAAAAAAAATCACTATTTTTATATTGTTATTTAAAAAAAAACCTGCATGCTAGTTTGCGTGCTTTGCATGTTGTGCCGTACCGACCTACTTATTTCGTGTGCTTCATGTGTCGCGTGTCGGCCCACTCATGATCGTGCTTTTGTCTTTTTCCTTCCTGTGTCATGCTAGGCTTGCATCTCGTGTGCTGGCCCACGCGTGCCGTAGCCTATTTAACATGCCTAATGGGAATATCACCAGTAAGCTTGTTATTTGAGAAATCTATGCAAATACAAAAGCACAATAACAATGTCATGTTATCCTCTAGAAGATGAATATAATTGCCAATATGAGCAGCATGGGAAGGAAAAAAAAGGCAATACTTACATAACTTGCAGTGTAGTAATACTTGTTAAAGACATGGGAATTGTCCCGTGAGACCGTTTTCATTCAAACGTCTGATTTAGACAACAAAAGTAATTATTTCTTTGATGGCAAGACCATAGCAGTAACTTGATCATGTATAGTAAAGAAAGTATGAAAGATGATCTTATCAAGTTGAGAAAAGATTCATTGGACATTATATTCTATGTGTATTGTATACGTGGTATGTAAATATCAATAAAATTTTAACATGAATTTCGTATTCAAATCATGAGTGGTATTGGTTTTGAAAATTTTCTATTCCACTACAATACATGTGAAAGACTCATAGGTACTTATGCACCTTGTGTCTATACATGTATTGGCGTATTGCATAAGACCCATTGGATCTTTTTTTCTAGTGGGTAACAATAGGAAAACTACCGGTAAACACTTGCAACCAAAAGTGACTATGAGAGCTGATCACAAAAGCCCAGGAAAAACTTTTGTATGAAAGTTCCAAAGAATGACCTCTTCCTTACTTGTGAAGTTTACAGAGCCAAGGAAGGCTTGATGGCTCAAATATTGTGATCAAGACATGCGACTTAAAAGGTTCAAGTAAATTATACTACTAAGGAAATTTAAGGTGCTGTTTAAGGAGAGGTTCGCTACTTAAAAAATGATATTCAAACTTCAAAATCGAGAAGATATTACGACATGATTAGTAAACTTTATTTCCTGCTCATGAACCCAAGAGCCCTCTGTTTGCATGAACATTTACTTCCCCATCAAAAGGAGTCTGCTACAAGAATCTTCTTTTAATGTAATATACACAAAGACAATTTCTAATATCTTGTTTAGATGCAATGCTTCGAGGGCCTTTCAGATGAATTTTTTGTTTGTCTATAATTAATGTCATTTGATAACATGAATTTCGCAGCTATATGCTGTCAAAAAGAATGACCTTTTTTTTAAATTGATCACTACACAGAAAACATTCAGGGTCCAAGGGTATCATCCAAAAAGCAAAGCTTCATGAGCTTTCCCAGTGTGACTGGAATGGAACCGTTCAAGTTGTTCAAGTAAAGATTCAAGCTCACCAAATCGTCAAGTTACCCTGCTCATCTGGAATTTTTCCAAATATGTTGTTGCTAATATACAACCACTAGAATACTTGGCTATACACGAGAATAAATATTGACACCATCGTCCACCATATTACGACGGCAATGTTCAAGCCTCGTTCCCCACTATATGGAGATGACTTGACTCCATCATCCACAATGATAGCAAAATCATGAGCATCAAATGGCAATTTCCAACATTTAGGGGGGGGGGGGGGGGGGGAAGAATCTATAACATCTACAAATTTTTATAAATGCACCAACATAAGCATTAAGAAAAAGCAATAAGATAAAGCAGCCCAATGCAAATCTTAGTTAGTGGGAATGGCATAATGAGGACTGATACACAGAAGCCTTAGCTACTAGAGAGTTAAGTTTTTAATTCTTGAAACCCTTTGGGTACTAAAGTGCACAATCATCAAAATGTTCTATAAAGCATAAATTCATCAAAGTTTTGACTCATAGTTTGTTCTTTGATGGAACTTGAGCCATCTCTTCTAGTGAGAAAATCTACACAAGACAACTCCTATATATGTGCATGTTCCAGGAGAAAACAATGTACGTTCTGCAGCCTCTGAAGCAATTAGTTGATAATCTAATGGAGGTCTGGATAACATAATGAAGAAGAACTAAGGATCTCATCCATGGAAACAATTAGATTCAGGTTTTCTCTTGCACAGTGGAGCTATAGAGACCTTTTAAAGTACTGCTAAGAAACCAAACGCCTAGAGACTTCCCAAATACGCTTTTCACATTTACAACATATTAAGAATCTGGTAGGTTGAACCACCAATAGAGAAGAAGCACATATAATTCGAAAGTTTTTTCTTCCTAATGTGCTAACACTATAAGTCGCATTCAGCCTATTTTTGAGTAATTGTAACAGTTACTTGCTAACCCTTTTCCCATGAAAAACATACTGAAAGTCATGAAGTTTCTGCACTTTTTGAGTGCTTTTGCAAAGGTTTTGAAATCAAGAAGAGCAATGACGGTAAGAACTAGATGTGATAAAATAACTTGAGATCCATATGATTTATAAAACTTTAATGAGACTTTTGCGTTTGAACAGGTGAAATGATATAAAACAGATATGAGAAATAAAAATGTACGAGTATTTATTATTTTAACCCCAAGGAGGTCGTCTCCTCAGGTGGAGATCCTAGAGAGAAGGCAGAGGATTTTCACTTGGTTTATCAAAAATGAAATGATAAACTTACAAGTACTGTAGATTTGGGAGTTAGCCAAGTTGTGGAACCGAAGTACCAGACAAATTTCCGTTTCCAAGATCACCGGTAAGGAAGATAAGAATCGGGTTTCTCATGAAAATGCACTAATAAAGGGGAATTAAACAAAGTGGAGGGAAAAATAAATTATCTTATATACTTACATCCGTATCATGCTATTTTCGCTATTACAAGTTACATTATAATGTAGCAGAATACAGTGACCCAGCCAAAGCCTGCCTAAAATGACCGGCGTTGAAGGAAGGCCACCAGCGTTGAAGGCAATGCTGCCAGCCTTGTGCCAGTGTAACAATTCTTGTTGAGAGCAACACAAATTCAAGGCCAGCTCGAAGGCCGCAAGTATAGGACTAGCGTAGATTATAGGCTACTAGCAAAGGATTTAAGCCGCTGGTGTACAGTGCCAAAGGCTAGCAACATTGAGGCAGCATTTGTTCCGCACGAATTTAATTTGTTTGTATTATATGTTCCTTTTCTTGAGACTAGAAATAGTCTTTTAGGATTTTGGTAAAGACACCTCATATTTTTATACACTTTTCAAATATAATAGAGAGATTTTCTCTTGGAGATTGCTTGTTTACAATCGTTTGCGTGTGTTTTAGAAATCATTCGGTGAGTTGAATTTTGTCTTTACACTTTCATGCTGCGTTAGATTGGTATCAGAGCAAGGTAAGTTCCTGCGAAGATGGCAGCCGATGACAACATTGACAACGATCGCATTCTTGATGATGATCAGGATACGGGGTCCGAAGAACTGAATAGATTGTTCATAGGGCGGTAATTGATGCCATGGATCAAAGCATCAGATGAGTGAAAGTCTTAAGGATTTGATTGAGCGTTTCGATGCGATGGCGGCAGATGTCAATAAAGACAGGTAAATTAGCAGGAGACGACTAAAGGCATGGCATGCTTACGATGGTCTGATCAATCGATCTGTAACTGTAAATTGTTGGGCTCAGATTTCAGATGGAAACTCTATTGAGGAGGATGAGATCTTGTATGAAAATAGACAGTAATGGAGGACAGGTGATGATGGTGGTGACGGATATCGAAGGGGTTATTATGAATATGATCAAGGAGATAGTGGAGATTTTTACCTAAAGGTAGATATCCCTAAATTTAATTGTAGTCTCAATATTGAGGAATTTTTAGATTAGTTGGCTGAAGTAGACAGATTTTTCAATTATATGGATATTCTTGAGGAGCGTAGGTTAGGTTAGTAGCTTGTCAATTGAAAGGTGCTTGGTCAGCCTGGTGGGAGAGGCTCCAGAACAGGAGATACCGTGAGGGCAGAAAACCAGCGAGAACATGGTATAGGATGAAGCAGTTGTTGCAGCGAGATTTCCTACCTCCCAATTGTGAACAGATTCTTTTTTAGCAATATTAGTGGTGCCACTAGGGGTAGAGGATTATGCATGAATATACCACAGAATTTATGCGGTTGGCGGAGAGGAATGATTTGAGGAAGAGTGAAGGCCACCAGATAGCACGTTATGTGGATGGTCTGAAGTCGCAGATCAAAGACATGATTGGTATTACTGTATTAAGTACTCTGAATGAAGCGAAAAACATGGCCCTTAAGGCTGAGATGATGTTACAGGAGGAGAATACCATATTTAAGGGAAGTAGTAGAAACTATGGAGTTAAAGGAATAAGTAATAGCAAAACTGAGGTAGAATAGAAAGAAGGGATTGAGACGAAGCCAGGTGGGGATATTGAGAAGAGAGAGGATAAGGCTACATGCAAGAAACTTCTTGAGGCTAAGGATAGTAAAAAACAAAACAATCCATATGCATAGCATATCTTAGGCAAGTGTTATCGTTGTAACCAGCTGGGGCATTAATCAAACGAGTGTCCTAATGGGAAGAGCATCAATATTGTTGAGAGAGACGAAGAAATCTACCGTGAGCTTGATGGAGATGATGAGTATTATGCTAAGAAAGAGGAAGAGGTTGAGTAGACATTTGTCAATAGATGGAAATGTTTGTGATATGATAGTTGATAATGGAAGCTACAAAAATATCATTAGTAGAGAGATTGTGAAATAGTTGTAGCTACCAGTAGAGAAACACCTTAATCCATACATGATAGGCTGGATTAAAACATTTGAAAAGATTGATGTGAATGAGAGGTGCAGAGTACCATTCCCAATAGGTAAGTACATGGATGATATAATAGATATGGATGCTTGTCACTTGCTGTTTGGGAGACCTGATAAAGCCATAATGTACTCACTTTTCATTAATTAAATTGTAATAAATTATTAGTGATTTTATAGAAATCATAAGAAAATGGTACTTAATTGTGATTATTTTGATTAATTCAGATTTTGAAGGAATTAGAGAGAATTGGAGCAAAATTGGACAAAATGAAAGTTGGAATAAATTATTAGTGATTTTATAGAAATCATAAGAAAATGGTACTTAATTGTGATTATTTTGATTAATTCAGATTTTGAAGGAATTAGAGAGAATTGGAGCAAAATTGGACAAAATGAAAGTTGGAATAAGTTATTAGTGATTTTATAGAAATCATAAGAAAATGGTACTTATTTGTGATTATTTTTATTAATTCAGATTTTGAAGGAATTAGAGAAAATTGGAGCAAAATTAGACAAAATGAAAGTAGGCCGACTTTTCACAATTCAAAGCTGCTAGCCTAAAGGACAGCCTTCACTCTCGGTGGACTCAATGCTTCAATGTTGGCTTGATCTTTAGGAAAGTCGCCGGCCTAAAGTCCGGTGTACATTCTAGGCTGGCCATTGATGAAGAAACGCTGCCAGCTTAAACGCCGGCCTACATGGTTATATAAGTTATCTTTGGACATGTTTGAAAAGATGCAAAATTCCCCTTGTTTCATCTATAAGTAACTCCAAGAGTTGAGGAACAAAACATCAATTCATAGAATAGCTTTAGAATAGATTAGAATTAGAATTTCTTGATAGTTTCTAGAGAGAATTACATGCTTTCATTGCTTAGTTTAGAATTCATCTTGGAGATTGAAGAGTATTGCTTTTGAGAAGCTTTTGTGGAGTTTTTGCTTCAGAGTTTTCATACAATTGTTGAGTTGAATTGGTGACTTTTGATCTCTTATCTTTTATGCAATTCAATTTATTATCATTCATTGTTAAATATGAATTCTCTTGCAATTACTTTCATGATTATTGATTGTTTGTTCTTCTTCATGATTTTCTAAGTTATTATTGTGGGAATATGATGAAACCCTAGGTTATTTAAGATGATTATTGTATTCATGTTATAGAATTAATAGATCTATGGATTATTCATGTCGTAATTCCTATGCTATAAATCATGTTTCTTAATTGAATTAGGTTTATAGTAATCTCAATAACTTGGAAAGGAAATTAGGGTTTATAGGAGTTCTTAATTAAGATTAAATAATAAAATGCGAAAGCTGAATTGTTTAATCTAATTAGAAATTGTTCTAGGGTTTAAAGTAATGTTTTGATTAATATCTCACTAAGGAATTAGGAGAAATTGATTAAGGCATTAGTTAATCATAGAATCGGGAGATTTATGGTTATAAATTAGAGTCCATGGTTAGTTTATATAGTGGGAACTAGTAAATTAATTTGTGGTTTTGAAATTTTGAAACTTGGGAAAGAATTAACGGTTTTTAACAATTTCATATGAATACCCATATAGCTATTAATTATTATAACATGATGACGATTTGATTAATGAAACTAGGGTGGATTCTATTTTTTCACATTCAATTGATATATTTCTCAATATTATCTCTATATTAATCGATCATTTAGGTTAAGTAAACATTAGTTATTAAGTAATTAATTATATCAACTCCATTGCCTAAATAATAGTAGAATATAATACCAATCTAGTAGTCAGAAAATTATCGTGGGAATGATACTCTATTCATCACTAAATTACTTGGTTCGATCTAGTATACTTGCTAGTGATATTTGCACTTATTTTATATACATATTAGCAGCGGATCAAGACCTTGATAATATGATGTGAATGCCTAATATCTGGGGAAAGAGAATGTTTACAGGTTAGAAAAAGGGGGTGTGAAGTATACTTTGCTGCCCTTGAAGATAACAATTCATGCAAAAACCGTCAAGGTTGAGGGCCGCTCTTTTCTAACTATCATTCAATTAAAAAGTGAGATGTAGGAGGCTATTAGGAAGCCTAGAGTTGTGCACTCTCTCATAATGAAACATAAGTCAGGGGTGCAGAATAAAGTAGCTAATGCCAAGAAGAAGAAGCGTATAGACGAGAACTCAGGGTCAAGTTCTTTGCAGGTAGAAGAGAACAATACAACAGGATGCATCGACTTAGCTAAAGCTAGCTCAAAGCTATCGACATTGAAGGAAGGTTGCTAGCGTTGAAGGTAAGGCCGCCGACCTTGTGCTAGCATAACAATTTATGCCGAGAGCAACATCAATTCAAGGTTGGCTTGAAGGCCGCCGGTGTGGAACCATCGTAGATTATAGGCCGTCGGCTAGGATCTAAGCTGCTAGTGTATAGTGTCAAAGGCTGGTAGTATTGAGGCAGTGTTTGTTCCGTGTGGTTTTAATTTGTTTGTATTATATTTTCCTTTTGTTGAGACTATAGATAGTATTTTAGGATTTTGTTAAAGACAACTCATATTTTTATACACTTTTTAAATACAATAGAGAGATTTTATCTTAAAGATTGCTTATTTGTAATTGTTTGCGTGTGTTTTAGAAATAATTTGGTGAGTTGGTTTTTGTCTTTATATTTTCATGCTGCGTCACATTAGACCAAGAGTAGGGATTGACGAGGGTAGCATCCCAACTTTGCAGAAGATTATTTGGAAAAGCCAAATTAGACTTCAGTGCAATCAGCACATCACCTATATTAAAATGAGCCAATGGTTAGGAGCCATCTCAGTCAGAAGTAACATCTTATCTTGTTTCCAGATTCAGCTGGTTGTAAATAGAAGACCAATATGCATTATAAAAGGTGAGGACAGAATCTATAAACTCGAACCAGTCAGAGTATTTTATTGTCCATAAACTATGATCTCACAAGCGGCTTCGTTCCTTTGACAAAAGCAATCTAATCTTTCTCAAAAAAGGGACTACATTCTAGGATTTCATTAACTCCACAGTATCCTCATGTCTACAATAAAACGGCAGCAGCTCAAAGTTCCTAAATATTGCATATACTATTTGAGCAAGCAAGGTCTCAAAAAGTCAAAACAAAGAGCTAACATGAGAACTCAATTGAACCGTTCCACTCATATTGTAGCAAGCAACATGTAATCACACTATGCGGTCTCGAGAACTTGTAGTAATGATAAAGCATAATTGATTGTCAGCCAGACATGTAATGTAGCTCAGGCTCCTACTAGAGCGAACTAAATGCACCAACTAACGGCATATCTTCCAAGTACAAACCCCCACAAGAATACATTACGAACTGACAATATTTTAAGAATTGTCAAAAATTTAAGAACTGAGGTGAATCTTCCCACTGTAAAGATGCAAAGGACTTAAACCAGTAAAACCATTGTATTCCGAATTACGGATAGCATTATGAAACACAAATAAACCCATGGCTACTTCTTCAAGTTTTGCAAGATAAGGATAACTAGCCAAGCAATAAGCACTAGCCACTAGGTCTAAGCCCAATTTCAGTCTGTCATAGTTTAGCATCAATTCAACATATTCCAGACATAAATCCGGTGCAATGGGATTCAATCTTGTTCAAAACAACCCAGGTACAAGAATCAAAATTAGTACTCCATTGAAAAGATGAAAGAATCCAAACAAAGATAACAATTAGCAATAGATTGTAATATGCACACGCTTGACAAACGATATCAAATTCACATCATGAAACATAAAATTCAACACACAAAATTCAATCTTGTACACCACATGTATTACAAAATCATGAAAGAGGTGTATGATGTTTTTGAATCAGTAAAGCCGGATTAATGACTTAAATTGACATTTATTTACTGTTTCGGCTTTTCCAACCAATAAATTATTGTAATTTAGTGGCATTAATACTTGAATTAAATCGAATTGCCCTTTGTGGCTAAAATTATTCATGTTGACAGTAAGTTGACATGCAAGTAGGAAAAGGAATTCTCAGAAAAATTCATAAAAATCAGTTTTTCTTTTTTTTTTTCCGATAATAAAAAATCGACAAATGTTGAACATTAACTGCATGTACACTTTTCTATAGTACTATTTTCATTACATTTAGTTCAAGATAACAGTAATTTTTATTATAGCTATTCTAATTCTTAACAGTTTTATTCATTCAATATAACTAATTCCATTATAGTTTTATTTATTGGGCAGTAATAAGATTTAAATATTAAATATTAAAAAAAAAGAAAAAGAAAAGCTGAGCTCGGTTTCTTGCATTTTTCTTTTTTTGGTTGTCTTTCCAACCAAACAGTGTTTTTGACAATACCAGTTAACATATAGAGAGTAAGAAGAGATGGAAGTCTACTAAGACACGTATTTAAGTCAAAGTCTTTATGGGAAATTCTAACGGATATCGGTATTTGTCATTCCAACTTGCAAGTAAGGTCCAATGGTATAGTCAAAGGGGCACCATTCAATAAATCCGCCTCCCGGAAATATAGTGCAACGATAGAGTGCAATAACACAAGACCAATACCATAAGAGAGAAAAAAAAAAAAAAAACACAAGATAACTCAGAATTGTATTACAAGATGAGCACAATTATTTTATAATTTAATTGTTTGTAATCTATAATGAATTTTAAATTCTTTTCACACTAACACGATTTGAACATGAAATAGATATACAGATACAAGCCCTTTAACATGAATTACTAATGCTATTCTTAACATATGTAGGGATGTAAACGGGACGGGTCTAGGACGGATCATTCAAAACCCGACCTGATCCGATTTTAGGGATCCAATACTAATAATTGTACATGCTGGAAAAAATAATTAAAAAAAAAAGAAAAATCAATTAATTATCTTTACTCATGAAAATAAATAGCCTATTTATATCTTATCATGTGACTCAATACATGAATAACAAAAAGATTATACGAAAAACATAATTCAATTAATGAACAAGTAGATTTCTTAAACTAAAACTTTTAATTATACCAGACCGGTTACTAATTGGATTATGAGTATGATCCAAAACCCAACCCTAAATCCTATAGGGTTTTTAGTGGGAAGGATGATCGAGTACCCTATAATGACCCACTCTAGTTGCATCCCTAAACATATCCTTAAATTTTTTTATTCTTTCATTATCCGTTGGCCTTTTCTTTTTTTCTTTTGTTTTTCCAGATTCTTACTTACAAATTATTCCAACTAAATTTGTATCTTTTCTTATGAATTTGCGTATTAATTAAGTCTAGGGTTTATATTACTTTAGTAAGAAAAAAAATATGTTTCTTAAATAAAACAAGTATAAATAAGTTTATTCTAGATACAAATTTATTATTGTTCTTTGACTTCATCGAATGAATAATACTAGAATAAATTATTAATCTAAGAAAGGGAATCTTGTTTGTTAATTTTTTATTTGAAAAAATATTTTTAAAAGAAATCTATTTCAGTATTGAATTATTTATTCATAAATATGAGTAATAAATAATTATTAATATATTTTTTTTCTAAATACATGATCCTTATGAAATCCGCACCTCCTTATAAGAAATAAGATTGTAATAGAAGTACTATTATAGTGGATTGAATAAGCACTTAGTATTAATTCCAATTGAATTTAAGTTTCAAACTTTAAAATTTAATTAAGTTGAAGTTTAATATTTGTAGACATTATGAAGGCTTTATGCCTAATTTATTATTTGGATTTAACTCTCTGGGTTAAAGTGATACGACTTAGAGAGTTAGGCCCAATTATATTGGGATGATCATGGGAGTTTTGACATGATAGGCTTGGAGTAGGGACCATTGGAATTGGCCTGCCCAATTCCAAGCATTCTCAAATTGGTTCACACACATTACAATGAAGGCCTCAATGAGCCTAGGTTCACAAGGGAGCCCACATTCATATCCACAATGAGAGGGACTCATCTTAGCCGTTGGTCGTCTGTCTCATCTGACGGATGATATTGACAGCTAGATTCTCTATAAATACCTTAGTCCTTACTTCATTTGGACAGGTGAAATCTTAGACAAAAGCCGTCGTGCTATTGGATTTCTGCCCTGGTGAATCAAACACTTGATTTACTCAAGAACATACATGAATTCGTAGTACTTAGTGAGGTTAATGCTCTTTAGCTCCCTTATCTGTCATACGTGTGTTAGAATCTATTGAAACTGCCTACTCCTCTTCCCTACACTATTCTTTCCTGATCTTCCTTGCACGTGTTGTTTCCTTAGATCACGTGTAGCGCGATAGTCACGCGGCACGCTCGTGATCGTTGCATCTAATTATACCCACACAATATTTATGTTTTCCAGATGCATTAGCAATTTATTTGTTTGTCACCTGTATTGCATCCTATAATCCATCTTTTTATTAAAATTTAAAAAACTAGTAGTGTCAATTTATTAATATCAATTTATATCGTGCAAACAAAAATTTATGGTCTTTCTTCTAGATTGTTCCAATATTTGTTTGATTTTCTTTAAAATTTTGATTTTAGTAGAACTTTCCCAGTGAAAAGATTGGACGCATGATTTTGATTGTAATAAATCTGGTGTGAAAGGATGAAGCACCCGTCTACGTTATTTCATAAAAAAATTACACAAGTATAAATTGTACAAAAATAAAAATCAAATTAGCATTGCTATGTTGTATGTTGAAGGAAAAATACCCTAATTTCTTCGTGTGTTGCATTTATTTATAGGAGGTCAATGACCTACCTGGGCCAAACTTGTAGAAGCCAATGTGTCACGTAACAAAGTGCCATATAAGTATATCACCCAACTTCTCTAAGCCACCAATTCTACTCTTCTCCTTCATCTCTAAACCTTTGATTTCGTATCCAGTAGCCATCACATCCAATAGAGGCGAAATTTGCGTCTTCCTCCTCTAAGCTCCTCCTTTCTTCGACGCCTCCTACATCATGATGCTAGCTTTTACCGCAAACACTGCCATGTCCGATGCCGTGAGCTTATGCTAGAGCCTTGCTCTCGGAAGCATGAAATAGATTTGGTTTTCGATTAATCTCTCTGTCAGTTCGAGTGCTCTTCGTAGTATAACTTGTTGGAGTTACAGAGAACAAATAAAGACATGGAGAGGAAGACAAGTTTTCCTTGATAAAGGCCCAATCACGTATCGTACTTCGAAAGTCTAATAAATATAATGATATGTGTATTTTTTTTTGAACATTAATGATATGTGTATTACATATCTTTTTATGCGACATAGTGATATTGTTCATGTAATGTTTTTTCTAAAATTATGTTTTGTGTTTTTTTTTTTGAAAGGTATATTATACATGTAATATTCTCGATATGAAGTGTTACTTAAAAAGATGGTTTATCAATTTTCTGTGAAAATTTTAATAATACATGCTTTAGATAGTGATATGAAAAAAAATTTCAAAATTACTTTTATTTCAGTGGTTAAAAAAAAAAAAACGTGATTACATTGTTCATAATTCTCAAGAAACAAATGACATTGAGATTAGAAATACACTTAACACGTTGCCCTTCCAGAACCAACAAAGAATGGATTGTATCATTACTATCATTTAAATAATTTTAACTATTGTGTTATTTTTATTTGAAGAAATTAATCGTACGATCTTATTTTTCCCCAGATTTATTTACAACTTTTTAATCGATACTATGAATATACATGTTATGTTATGAGTTGAAATTCTACACACATATATTCATTTAGAGATGGATACAAGACACCATATTGTAATTACCAATTGCCAACCCTTATTTATTGTTATATATGTTAGATATATTATGATATAATTCCATATATATAACCAATATGAAAAGCACACTCGTAGCCTTTAACGTTGATTTTGTATGTGAGTTTTTTTATTTTTTATTTTTATTTTTTGCTTTCCTATTCGATCCATCAACCTTTTTCACTGTTATAAAAATAAAACTTTCAGTAGCTCCATTAAATTTTTTCCTTTAATACATGTTAGCTTCTATTTTGTGATACTCCTCAAATAAAAATTGTAGAACTCTAATCACAGAGTCACTTTTTGGTGTAATGGGTTGGAGTTTGTCAGAACTCCAAAGTTAAGCGTGCTCTGGGCAGAACAATCCTAGGAGATGATTCTCTGGGAAGCGCTGGTACCAAAAGGATAAAACCGTGCAGCGTATGGCCAAAGCGGACAATATCTTGGTGGGTAGAGTTTCGAGTCCTTACACAATGTCTTTGGTGTCTTGGTTGTGTCTAAGGGTATGCTGGGAGGGCCAGTGTACCTGGCATCACGATCTCTACCCAGGGTGGCCTGAGGGCCTAGGGGCGCCCCCTCCGTTATGGTGGAGCCTGGGGTGGCAGGTCGTGACAAATTGTATTAGAGCAATGGTTCTGAACCTGTGTAACGAAACTGATGGAGATGTTAGTTTTATAAGTGAGGGAGTATGTGATACTCCTCAAATATAGGTTGTAAAACACTAATTATAGAGGCGCTTTTTTGGTGTAATGACATGGAGTTTGTCAGAACTTCAAAGTTAAGCGTGCTTTGGGCAGATTAATCCTAGGATGGGTGACCTTCTGGGAAGCGCTGACACCAAAAGGACAAAACCATACGGTGTATGGCCAAAGAGGATAATATCTCGGTGGGTAGAGCTCCGAGTCGTTACATAATACCTTTGGTGTCCTAGTTATACCTGAGGGTGTGCTGAGAGGACCAATGTACCTATATCACGATCCTTGCCCAATATGACCTAAAGGTCTAGGGGCGCCCCTTCCGTTGTGGTGGAGCCTGGGATGGTAGGTCGTGACATATTTAGTCTATAACATTTTTATATAGAAAATAATATCTAATATATATTTACATAATATAGTAAAAGAAAAGAGGAAAAATATAAAATCAAAAGAGGTTTTCAGAAAAATGTCCTTTTTTAGCTTAGTTGGTAGTTATCAACTGCAAGGTCCATCCGAAGAATATACATGTCAAGGATACTTTAATCTTTGCCAAAAAAAAAAAAAAAAAAACACGTGACGTGGCAAAAACCATATTTGCTCGTCAACCTTTTGCTCATTTCTTAATAAATTAAAGAGTTTATCCATTTTAGAATTGTTCATCTCTAACTCTAAGCATACTTAACGTAAGCACTTCAATGTATTGATGTTCATTGGGCTTTTTAAGGGATAATATTGTACACTTATGTGATGCTAATGGTTGATAAGTTTAAAATGAAAAACCTTTCAACTTTTCAAGAATGATCATATATTTTATGATCATTAAATAAACAAAGTGTGTTAAAAAAAAGAAAAAGAAAAAGTGAGGTTTCTTCTTTAACTAGCGTCCGACATACACTCCCACGATGCTCCTTGGTTAGCTAATAAAATTTTGAATTGTACATGAGGAAATATATACATTTATACATATTTCATATCTTGTTCTTACAAGATAGGACAGAATCATAGAATGAAAATAGAACAAGCATGCAGCATATAAAATGAATATGGGATATCTAAATTGAAGAAGTTATATACCAGTTTGGTTTATGAGGAGGAGGAGAGAAGAAGAAGAAGAAGAAGAAGGAAGGAAGAAGAAGAAGTCAGAAGCTATTTCTTATAAAAAAAAACAAAAGGAAAAAAAAAAACTTGGGTTGTTTTATCTTAGTGATTGATATGACATAGCAAAACAAGACAATGGACATAAGTGACTTCTTTCTAGCCTCTTCTTTATGCAATTTCCATGGAATATATATAAACATGGCATCTTCCTAACCTCCATTCCTATAGAGAAATTATCCAAGCAAAAGAAGTCAAAAACTATTTCTTATAAACGAAAAAAAAAAAAACAAAAGGAATAAAAAACTTGGGTTCTTTTATCTCAGTGATTGATATGGCATAGAAAAACGACACAATGGACATAAGTGACTTCTTTCTAGCCACTTCTCTATGCAATTTCTATGGAATATATGCAAACATAGCATCTTCCTAACCTCAATTCCTACAGAGAAATTATCCAAGGAAATTGCACAATCACCTATTGATTCCAAATCTTCTATGCCTTCAATAATCACCCTCTCCAATGCTTCAATTGATGATGCAGTTGCATGATATAAACCATCTACTGGTTGATCTTCAAATGATTCATTCATAACATCTCTTGTAACATTATTACCAAATCAATATCTTCAAGCAAAATATCAAGATCTTTAGTATGAATAAATCTAGTAAGTGTAATGGTATTTTGAATTTGTGTCATAATAGATAATTGCACCTTCATAGCTAATACGACTTGGCTTGCATAACGAGGGTTTTGTACCATAGAAGTTGCCGTGTTATGGATGTCATAAATAATATTATTTTGATGATCAATTGATACATCAAGATTGGATAAAATAATCAATAAAATCGACACATTATTTGTGAGAACACCACTATCATCTCTTCTATTCGCACTATTATCTTTTAAGAGAACATTCTTTCCAATTCTAAAGATTTTTTCAACCGTAGGACCAATTTCATATGGAAGAACGCATGCAAGCAATGGATTATCATCATCCTGATGGACTCAATTATCTTCTTCCTCGCCTTTGTAACTTGAAATTTTAGTTCAAACATAACTTGACCATCTAAATGATGTCTAGGGTTTTCAGCTAGGGATGGACACACATCAACTTCGCAGTAATGGTAAGATTCTTCAGCCATGGTTGAGAAAGGGGAAAAAGAAAAAGAAAGTGTTTGACTGATACCTAATGAAACACTTGAAGAACTTGATAAGGTTTTAATAGAAACTAAATATATAAGATTTAGTTATTGGTTATCTTAATGACTAAGTTTATTTATATATACATAAAGATTTGGTCAATCTAAATCAGAATAATTTTATTAGGTCATGAATAGATTTAAAAAGATGGAGATATAATAATAATAATAATAATAATAATATAATAATAATAATAATAATAATAATAATAATAATGGCACTTGCTTGGTGCAACATATGTAGTTAAAAACTAAATACCTTAATTAAATTACTTAAGATTCCTCACAAGGATATTAATTAAATCAAGAAGATAAGATTAATCTTTATCCAGTACTTGTATAAACATATATTACAATATCTATTACTTTCTAGCATACATTGTTTACCAAATCTTTTTCTAAGGTATATGTAGGACTCCTAATCGTGCATTTAAGGCTTGTTTTATCAAGTTTCATGCTCATATTAGGTCCTAGGGGCATTATACATAGTTTTAAGCTAGTTGAGTTGCAATTTGAGCATCGTTTTGGTTCCTTCATTCCAAGATTCAAATTTTCTAGACTTAAGTTTATAAAATTTCTAAGGTGATGTTCCCATAACCCTTATCATCTAAGCATCACTAATATAATAATAATTCATTTAGCTGAATTCATCAAATAAACAACTACTTCTCCTAAACACATAACCTTCTCCAAAACTACTCAGTCCAACCTAATATTTATACATAAATGTAATAAGAAATCAAGGTTAGGACAGTAGTTACCTTGGTTAGATGTGGAAAGGATATCAAGCTCCCTTCCTTGACAAGAACCAAACCTATATTAAAAGTTGGATAGTGAGTTTTAGATATATTAAGAGTTACCTAATTTAACTAAGATTTCTTACCTTGTTGAGCTTGAATTTTCAGCTTGGTTTAAGGTAAAACCAAGGGCTATTTGGCTTAGTTTTTTGTTGTTGTTTGAAGGATATAGATGGAGTTCTTGTTATGTTTGTTAAAGAATGAAGCTTAGGTGATTTATGATGGTACAAAACAGAGGTTAAAGCTATGTTTTTGAAGTATTTAACTAAGGTTAATATGTGGGAAAAGAAGAGGAAACAAGCTAGTTTGTAGTTGCTGTTTTGGGTTGATTTTCGAATTGAGTTTGAGGAGAAAATGGAGTCTTTTTGCGGCTAAGTTATTCATATATACATACATACATACATACATATATATATATATATATATATAATATACATATGTTAAAGTTAGGATGCAATAGGAGATGTTTTGGACTTAAAAATGTATGTTTGCAACAATGATTTTCGAGTATAATATGAGCTGTGTTGGAGGGTGATTTTTGAAGTATTTTGGATAGATTTTAGTGGCTTTTTGAGGTGCATTAATTGTGTTTATATGCTAGTTAATTAAGGCCATTTATTGGTGTAAATTGGGGCACAATTTTCACAAAAATCGGATTAAAAACCATGTGAAAACCGAGGCAAAAAATCCCAATGTTTGTTGTAGTTTTGCATGTTTTCTGGACATATTTCTTTGTCTAATTTCTAATTAATTGTTGGTGTTTGAAGTATCCATTTAGAGGCTTCTAATCGTTGCTTATTTGGTCAACAATTTCAACTTTTGTAGGCCTTCAATTTCCTTGGAAAAATCAGTGCATGTGTGTGTGAAATGGGTTGATGTTTAGCGTATACTTCCCCCCTGTTGCAGCTATTTCCACGGTGATCATTAGGCAAAATTGGAGATATTTCTTTACTTGTTTGAGTTGGAATTTCCTTTTCATTTAATGTGGCTCTAAGGTGGAGTTTGTTGATAAGTTTGGTTGTCATTTTCTTGTTGAATTTGTTTGTCCAAAATAGCTCAAATTGTGGACGTAACTTCATGAATCAACAGCTGAGATTTCCAATTCTACACTGATTTCAAATTTTTTATTTGTTTAATTATTTTTTTAATATAATTAACTAAGTTATCTTAACAAATATTAATTTATACGCATATGTTTATAACAATTATGTAAAAGTTTTATCTTAAAAAAATTATCTAAGTTTCTACAAAATTTCTAGATTGTTTATATATTCAAATTTTTAGTTTTAAAGTTTACACGATTAATTATTTTTAGTATTTTAATTTACGTGATTAAATTTTTTAAGTCCAATAGGTCCAATTAAAGTCTAAGTCTTAATGAATTCAAAACTCCATAACAAGTATAACAGTGGGTTTTGAAATTTTTATTTGAGATTTAGACTTATAATTATTGATCTGTATTGACATCTACTGTGTTTTTATAATCCTAGTAATTCATCTTTTGATTATTGTTTTATAACAAATAGGTTCTGTTAATAGATTATATTTTATCAAATTTGAAATTTAGGGCTACTTCTAATTATATATTGACTTATCAGCCCAAGATACGAAATCTTGTTTTTGGTATTAATTAAGGTTAGAGAAATTTTTATTCGGGTTTTTAAATAAGGAACAAGTTCATTACAACTCATATATCTATTCAAGGATTTGGGTCCTAGATTCACTATCTAATTCACATTTTTCTATTTTATTATCATATATTAGTGTGAAAATTTTCGGGGATTACGCTTTTTCCCGTCAAAACCTCTTAGTAACAGGTGGATCTCTTTAGTATTTACTAAAAAGGCCTCCAATTTTGGATAATTAATTGGTCGAATATTGGACATTTTGAAACATTTTTTTTGTTGCATTCAAGAAAAGAATATATATTCTACAAAGATTTTGTTACAAACTAACAAGATATGGAGCACAAGAAACATAGGAAAATGGAACCACTCAAAGATTTTTACAGATGTGTTACTAGAAATTAGTTTTGTAACGAAATAGTAGTTAAAATAATTGTACATGAAATACCCCAAAATTTTGCTTAACTACATTAGAAATGGTTTAATTAAATATTATAATAGGTAGTTAATTTTTAATTTTGATATAAACTTAATTTAGAAATTGAACTTAGGTAGTTTAATTAAATAAGTTAAACAAAATGAGTAAACATTAGAGTATGATTAGATGATTTGACATAATCAAATTAATAAATAGGTTAATTGAAATTTGATATTTCAAATATTCTTGTCAAATTAACTATTTACTTCAACAACCTATTTCAAGCATCAAATTATTCAATTTCTTTTCAACTACCAAATGAATTTCTTTTTCTTTCAATTATCAAATGAGCCAAATTACTAAAATTTAATTATCTAAATTTTACAAAAGGCTCTATTTAATCATTTTAAAGTAAATTCTATTTCTTAAACCCCTTAAATTTTGAATTATTCTATTTGTTTTTAAATTTCAATTCTTAAGCCCAAACTCAAACTAAATATTAAATTTGTACAAATTAAATTTCTAAACTAGATTTCCAAATCAAGTTATAAATTTCTATTATATAAATTTTAAATTACTTTCTAATTATTCTTGATACTTAAGATAATTATCTAAAAAGCTTAAATCAAAAGCCTTACCCATAAAGATCCTTAAATATCTTTTACCCTTATTCTCATTTTCTTTTTTAAGCTGCCCATTCTTTCATCTCTTTTTCTTCTTCTCTTCTTCTTCATGTTCTCTTCTTTTTCTCTAAAAAAAAATCAACTTAAATCTCAAATTAAAGGAGAAATTAAAGATAGAAAACAAGATAGGAGTTGAGAATCAAGTTAGTAGAAGCTAAACCAACTAAAAAGAAGTAGTAGAAGAGAAGATCAAGTTGTTTGAGTTTGCTAAATAAGTAAGTTAAGTTGTTTCTTTGTTTTGATTATTGATTATACATGAGAATGATGAATTAGAACTAGAAATATGTAGGGCTTGTGATAAAATTAATAAACATGTTATATATGAATATGTATATCAAAACCTAGATATGTTTATGCATGTGTAGGTTAGACATGTGATGAAATGAATTGATGATATATGAAGTAGAAAAATATCTAGGAGTGCTTTTAATTATGATTTTGACTTGTATGTTGAGTTTATAGTGTAAAACAAGTAGTTAAATAGGTTGAACTTTGAAGAAATAAATAAGGAAAAATGTGGAAAACAAGATCAGGGTAATGATTATGGGCGTGATGATCCCCTTTATGCTTGTGGATTGGAATTTTAGCCCACCATGAGTGTGATCATTCCGTGATGATCTCTGTTTTGAAAAATTTGGGCAATCACGGGCATGATACAACCCGTGATTGCCACTGATCAATAATTTTCCCTTGATCATGAGCATGATTAGCCCCTTGTGTAAAAAAAAAAAAAAAAAAAAGAAGAAAGGAAAGAAAAATGAAATGAAATAGATAAGTAATAAATAATATAATATGATAATAATTTATATAACTAGGAATGAATTAAGTGAATTAATAAGTTTAATAACTAATTAGACTTAATATAGATTTTAAGTACAAAATGAACTTAGTTAGTAAACCTAAGTTTAACTTGACTCAATGAATTTTAATGAGCTAAAATGAACTAGACTAATTAAGATCCTATAAGATATATGATTTTGTCTTAATAAAATAATTGAGTATGACTTAGTAACTAGATTAAATGATTAGGTCTAATTAACTTGGTTATGTTAAGTAATATAGACTTAACGTATAATTGGCCTAGATATATATGTAATATGTAAGATTAGACTTTAATTAATATGAGAAGTATGTTGTTTCAAATGTTTGTTTGCTAGAAAAATGAGTAATTTCTATAAGTTAATAAGAAGTAATGATGTTTTTATAATATGTTTTTATAAACAAAGGAAAATAAATGAATTGATAGACAATGAAGAACTATACATATCTTGACGTGACAACTTTCGTAGCCATGGCAAGGTTCCTACTTAATATCCGATCAAATAAGTTCTTATGGATAATTTATTTAATAGCTTATATGGATTAATTTTATGAACAAATATATAGATAGTTGATCTATCCTTTGAGCTTGTTTGGATTGCGAAAGTCATATAAGGTACGTAGTAACTTACTGTTTGTTAGGATAGATATCCTAAATGAACTAAAAATTAAGGGCAGTTAATAATTGATTGTTGCTTATTCTTGTGTCATTGAATCCGAAATATTGAGTGACAACGTTGCTCAGTAATGTTAGTACTATAGTTAGGTGCGATTTGATAAGTTATAGATGGCTTGGTGAGTAACCTAACCTTTATCATTGAAAACTATAATTCACAAGTAGCTCGACGGATAACTAATAGGGTAAACAATATCGATGTAATGTTTGTTTAAGTTTGAAGTGAAGTAACATGATTTAATTCATGTTTATAAAAACGGTTGAACTAAATGATGTTATTGATCGAGATAAGTAAAGATACATAATGGCTGTAAACCTTAGATGAAAGCTATTATGTTCTTTGTGGATTGCCATAGAGGAGATATATTCTGATTGGTTATATTAACCCTCTAAGCAGTTACGACTACTCAAAACCCTCAAATTCCCAGTGATGTGATCTCGAAGTGTGAGTGCTCCAGTATTGATTTTCTTTGCTTTAATTTAAAGTGATAAACTATTGGTTGTTGTATTACATTAGATTAAGCATGTGTGCCCATTTTGTGTATGTTTGTGTTACTGTTATATTAGGTTTCAAATCATTAGTTTCTTCTTTCTAGGTGATGATTTGGATGATGATGATTGTCACGGGTATGGGACGAGTTTAGAAAGATTTGTTGAAGAGTGAAGTGAGATAAGATCATTGGATTTGTTTTTTTTTTTTTTCTTTTATATAAAAGCTAGATTTGTTTTTATGAGTTTGTAATTTCTTAATGGCCCAGTTATGAAGCCCTTATTTTATAATTTAAGCTTTAAAGCTTTGTTTTACCATTATGATAAGGTATTCTTGATATGGGATAACTTATGGTATGGTTTTGATTTTGAAGTTTGGACTACTCAAGAAAGTAGCTTATGGTTTTGTTTATAAGAGTTAATGTACTAATGAGAGTAGATTATGAAATGTTTTTGTGAATTATGTTTTATTGCTACTAAATCTAGTTGTTTTTAGAACCTAATTAAATGATTTTAGAATTTAAAAGTTGATAACAAATGTTTGACATAAATAATTTCTTTTAGGGTAGCTTGTGCGTATAATGCGTAGGTATTATACGTGGTGACTGGACATACCCTGACCCTCACTTGGGGCATGACAATACACATATAAAAGAATAAAAAAACACAAGCAAAGGGTAAGTAAATATTATGACCCTGAGGGAAATATGGAGTTAGCTACTTGAATAGCTGGGAACACTTTGCATTAGCACATTGCATCCGTATATACATCCTGCTTAATAAATGGTGAATTAGTTTAGGTTTAGGAACATAACAAACATCGATACACAAGAGAAAGGAAGAGGCATTAGGGTTACTTAGTTGAGGAAAGTGGTGAGGAAATGAGGAAGTTCGAGTGTTAAATTGGGGAAACATAAGGGTGTGTTGGAGTAGGCTGAATTAGTGGGTCAATTTCAACAATTTGGTACTCTTATCTATAATCATGGCATTAGAATTGCATAGTGCTTTTTGGCTTAAGCAGCTGATATAAAGTTCTAGAAGGACACTCTGTTGACAATTCAATAATGTTTTGAGCAAATTAGTACCAAGCTTGCCAAGTTAGAGGAGAGTCAGAATCAATTATATTTACTTATGATAAAGATCAGAATGTGAATGATTCATCATCCTCTTAGAATTCAATGGCTTCAAAAGATCTTTTGAAGGGCATCAAATTAGAGATATCTAAATTTATGGGTAAAAGATGTGTTAGGATGGATTTTTAAGATTGAACAGTTCTTTGAATTCCATCAAATTCATGGTGATCAAAGAATGACAGTAGCATCTTTTGCCATAGAGGGTAGTACTTTACAGTGGTATAAGTGGATGTACCTAAACAAACAGTTATCATCTTGGTCTAAATTCATTCAAGATTTATCCAAGAATTTGGGCCATCAGCTTATGAAGACGTTCAGGGTATGCTTTTTAAATTAACACAAACAAAACAGTAGCTCATTATCAAACTCAGTTTGAATCTTTATCGAATCATACCATAGGTTTGCCTAAATCATTCTTGATCAGCTATTTTGTGTTAGGTTTAAAATCTACAATTGGAAAGGATGTTCAGATTAGTAGACTAAGCTCTTTAATGGATGCTATATGGATTGCTAGGATGTTTGAAGATAAATTGCATGATATTCTTAATAGTTTCAGAGTATCACATTCAACATCTTCACCAATTGCATCTAAGAATACCATTCAATTTAGTAAACTAACAATATCAATTACTAATTCTACATATAAAATTAGTAATGAAATCCCCATGAATTTTGGTTTCAAGATGAATGCTTGGAAATTAAAACTCTCACGACCGATAAAGGAATAAAATGTATTTAATGCAATAAATTAAAAGCATGGGTAAACTAGAACTCGATTATAGCTTAAAACTCAGTTAGAAAATTTCCTATCTAATAAAAGACACCAAAGACATGATTTCGTAATTCGAGTCTATAACTTGCTAAATACTCATATATAGTTCTAGATTTCTAGTGCAAAATGAAATGATAAATTCTTAAAGCCTATTAATTAGAAAATGATAAATTAAAGATGAATTGCTAGAGATCAATATACGCGAAATAGCTAAAAACAGATGAAAATCTATAATTCTAGAACTCAAACAAAATCTTGAATATATAGTTGTGAAATTTAGAATTTTTTGAATCTTATGAGTATAATGTCTGAACTTACCATTATGGGCCCAAAAACCTTAATAACGTAATTTATAAGTTGTTTTATTGAGATAATTGAATTAATTATGTGCGTGTGACTCTTATTCTATGTGATGGCTTAGATATTGACTTATATTCATTAAAAACTCTTGAAATTACATCACATGTAATATTTTTCTCTCTTCAATCTTTTTAAATCATCTGTGAATGCCATGAGAGAGAGAATGTCATGCTACTTGCTTGTGTAAGGAGGAGAAATTTCATTTTCATTATCTCATCTCTTATCTCTTGAAAATGACCCATTATCTAATATATAGAGGATGTTGATTTGATGAAAAGCAAGTTGGCCTTCACATGCTTTCCTAACCGTGAATTATATTCATGCATAAGGAAAATTGCACCATATCATTTTATCTTCTAGAAACATCATGTAGCAAGGATTATATAAGCATCATGCAAACACAATTGTCTTCATATAGCCCACAACAAGCTTCATGTGTTTACACTAGTGATGGGGACCACAATTCTATTGTTTTTTCCCCTTCCCTTAACAGTGCACTGCATCCCTAATGCATAAACAATATTAAACTATCATCTAATCAAATTAAACCCTTCTTATTTAAGTCAAATAATGAATAAAAGTCAAGTTGAAGTATCTAGTTCAATTTTGAAATCTATTGTTGCCATAGGATCCTTACCCCAATCAAACAAACATCAACATCACTCAATATTTCAAACATCTCCTCATTAATGCCTCTTATGAACATAAGACAACTAGAGATGTCATTCTCGCAAGAAAATCCTAGAAATTCTACTTGTAACCATGATCAAAACTTGCATACACCTATACATCAACATCTACTAGTTGCTTGAAGCTTCCATAATCTTCTAACATCTCATAAAAAATCTATACATTAAATGTTATTTGTGAATGATGTGACTAAAACCGCAAAAAACCCCATAAGTTGTTGTGAGTTCATTCCCCCATTCAAGCAAGCATCACCATCGACAAGTATCAAAATCTTTAGCCAATCAAAACTGGACCTTCACATAAATATTAATTGTAAGTAATATGACAAACAAAGTCTTAAGTCTTATAAGAAATCGTAAAGTCCTACTCAAATATCCTAAACATCAACATCATCAACACTTTTCATGATATAAAAAACAAGCTTGGAAGACAACTCCCTACTATGACTGCATGAGCCATGGACCCCATACTCACTTTCAACACCAAATCCAACATCAAACATTCCCTTTCCTAACCAACAATTTTAGCTAAAACTCTAAAAGATACTATACTTATAATACCTTAGTCACTACTAGAACCAAATCAAGTAAATTTCACTTCAAGGGTCAAGTGTCAAAGGTAAGAAATCATCCAGGTCAATTAGAATTTCATTAAAAATTAAACTCATGTATCCTATCCTCATGTTAGGTATTTTGGCTCCTACTGATAATTGTCAAAAGACCATTGTTATTTACACTGTTTCGACATTATATTATATATATTTTATATGAATTATTGAAAAAAAAGGACACTCATGTGGTTAAAATGTTAATTTCAGGGACAAAAGAAGATATTGAGCTTAATGCAGACTTTTGGATGAGTTAAGGAAAAAGATTTTGATGAAGAAATAGGCCAATGGAAAATAACCATTTCTGCACAAGCTATGTAAAACACTGGTGTAGGAGGCATAAATTGACCAACAAGCAATTTCAAAGTATATAAGGAAGCTACATAGGTCGTCCAGGATGCTTATGTAGAGGATGGAAAATGATCGGAACAAATTTTGAAAGTACACAGCTTGTGTCATGGTCATGCAGCCCCAGATTCAATGAATTTTACCAATTTACATCCTCCACAAGCTTCAAACACAGGCCATATAGGATACTCGTATAGAACTGACTTTAGCCTATTCCTATAAATAACGGCCTTAACTTGTCTTTTACATATACTACATTATTACTAGAAGCCCTAAAGAGAAAATTATGAGCTTCAAGAGGAGAAGCGTCACGGCTTCATTGAAGATCACAAAATTTTTTTTAAGGGAGTTATTTTATATCATGTTTAATTCTACTCTTCTAGATTTCATGTTATGATTGTAAAATTCACAGAGGAGTAGATTTTCTTTACCCTAAGCCTTGTGAAACCCTAGATCTATGTCCTAAATCTGTTTGGTTAATGAAAGTTTATTTTCTTGAGTTTGTTCATGCATTCTTTAATGTTCTTATGATTAATTTGAGGCCAGAATTGATTGCATGTTTGATTTCTTTTAGATAGAAAGAGATTTCATCTAATAGAATAGATCTACTTGAATAGAGAGGTTTGAATGTGGATTTAGACATAGACTACAAGAACTTTTTACATAAAGATTGAATTTTTCTGAGGAATTTGAACAATAATGCAATTTACATTAAATTAATGATGAAAGACATTTCCTTTAATCATGTAGTGTTAGAATTCAATTATCTTGAAAGAGAAGTTGATGAATTTAGGAATTCTTGCAGCTCAAGATATAAACGATCCATTAATCAATCCTTGATTTTAAGAAGTTAAGTTTAGAGTGGATCAAGATAAGAGGTATTATCTTGTGATTGTATTATCTTAAGAAAGTACATAATTAACTATTGAGGTTATTAGTTAGATAAGTAGTATTCATAATCTCATCTCAGTTATTAGATTAAATAGTAGAGAAACAATAATACTAGTACTTGATATCCAGATCTTAGAGGATGACACATATAGTAATTCTATTTTGCAGTCGATAGATGTGCTGCCTTAGAACTTGTCGTAGGATTTCTATTGGATTTTATTATTTATTATTTGATACCACTGATATGCTCTTATCACCTATCACAAAAGGAGTATATCAAATTCAAAATCCACAAACCAAGGTAATATCTACTTTACTTTATGTCTAAGTTATATTTAAGAATAAATTCCAAAAGAAACCTAAGTGAAGCTCTTGTATGCACCATAGATTTCGGCCTAAAAAAGGATTATGTATGTTCCAATATGTATTCTATTAGTTTAGACCTTCTACAATATGTTATCATGTATGAAAACAAGATAAAGGAGCTAAACAAGTCAAGAAAACCCTAGTAAATAAATCTTATAGTTGACAGCCCTGTGGTGATTCAAGAAGAAATAATGCTTGAATTGATAAATGGAATCATGCCTAGTCTAATGAAGTAATAAGGAAGTTGATCCTGTAATTGGATTTAAGAACTAGCATATAATTAAGTGTGCATATCTCGGCATACTATGAAAATTAGGATTTCTAAATTAAGCTTGGTCAAAGATATGAAATGTAACTTGATGATCTAGATTGAAAACAAATGTTTAAACTCAAGGATCATCCCTATAAATCATAGTATGAATCTCCACCTATATAGAAAATAAGTGTTGATAAGCCTAAAATGATGTGACCTATCATAGAAAACATGTCCAAGTATATTTGAGATGAATACTTAGCTTAAGATCAAGAGAAACACATGAAATATAAGCTAAATATACTATTAAGCCAAACATTAGAACAAGAAACTAAAGATAAGTTTGATCTTTGAAAGTCAATGACAAGAACACTTGACAAGTCTATAAACTTGAAACAATGCTCAAAATTTAAAACAAAACATTTTTGGTACCTTAGAATACCTCTTGGTTTTCCTAACACAATTGGAGTAAAACTTGCAATTTGGTTGAAACAATTTGATCATTAGACAGTGCTTGAAATAAGCTTTTCAACACCTATTTATATGTAAAAATCCGAATTAAAATGAGTACAACAGGCTTTGTTTAAGATTACACGATTAAAGTCGGCATTTGAAGTTATTTAAGGCACTTTCTTTAAGAAAACGTAGTTTGCCTAAACTCTATAAAGAAGTTTAAGAAAACTATATTCTATAAGCTTTAAAATGACTATTCAAATGATGAAAACAAATTAGGATAGTAAAAATTAGTGTTACAAAAAATGAAGCTTGAATTTAGGACACTCAGAAGAAACAGATCAATCACTAGATTTTTCTGAGGATTACTACGATCAGTGAGTAAAGATGAACAGGTGAGTTACTCTGATTTATTGTACTATTTATCCTTGTAATGTAGTGGCAATTGAAAGATGATGAGGATCTAATAGCATCAACATTAGAGCCGTTTAACTCAAAGTCCAACAATCAATTTCAAAGAGTTGGAGACTCATTGATTGTGGTTTCAATGATAAAAGCACGAGTCAAGCAAACATATAATATAGTTTGGGATACGAAGGATTAATATCTTGAAGAATTGGAGTTGCGGGAGGCTGTACGCTGGCCTAATGCCGCCGACCTTCATTTAGTTTTTGTGTCTTTTCGAATTTCTTTATTTTTATTTTTTTAATTGATGTAGAGATTAATTACAATTATGTTTTTCAGTTACGTAACTACCACAATTATGTTTTTCTGTTATGTTTAAGTTATGTAACTGCCACAATTATGTTTTTCAGTTACGATTATGTAACTACCTTGTAATAAGCCCATATATAAAGGCTAGTAAATACTCAATGGGATATAGACAAATCAGATTATGGAATATATTTTCCTTTGAAAATACAATTGAGAGAATTCCTTTCTCTTTGAGTTCTTTTGATAACTTGAGAATCTCTTCAAGAATTTGATTTCTTGTTGAGTTCTTCGATTATACCAAGGTTCTTGGTCAGTATTTCCAATAGGGTTGCGATTTTCATATCAAGGTTCTTTTGATTACTCAATCAGAAGGTTAGGGTTAAGGCTAATTCCATCTAATTATACCAAGGTTCGCGAAGTTTTAGATCTAATTCTAAATATTTCATCAGGTCAAGGTTCGCTATATGATTCTTAGAGTTTAGGAAATTCAAGATCCTTGTCGAGCACGCATCATATTGGTATCAGAGCTCTGGGTTTTCTAAGAATCCATATCCAATTCGATTAGAGATAACTCGAGCCATTCATATCTTTGATTGTCTTTTGAAAAAAGAAAATAAAAGAAAATAAAAGAAAAGAAAGAATTTAAATAAAAAAAATTGTGTATTTTTTCAGGGTTAGATTAGAGATTGATTGAATTTTGAGGAAGAAAAAGAGTTGATTTTGATTTTTCTGTTTAGGGTTTTTGGTGTAATTTATGGTTTCTAAATTTAGGGTTTAAGTGAAAAAAAGTGAATTAAGAATGAATTCAAATATGTTGAGGATAGATGTTGATGAGATTTTAAGTGACCTTAAATTTTATTTTAAATGCAGTGTGAATAATAGTGACAAGGCATGTAGTGTGAGAATTAATAGTGGATATTGTGCAAATTATCTTAGCACTTTGTTAGTGGAAAAGTTAAATTTGGAAACTTTGAAGTATCAAACACCTTACAAATTATAATTATCAAAAAGGTGTGAAGAAATTCAAATGACTGAGCAGACTCTATTTTCTTTTTATGTTGGAGAGTACTATGATGAAGTATTGTGTGATTGGTACCAATGGAAACTTGTCATATTCTTTTGCGGCAACCATTGCATTTTAATAGAAAAGCCAAATATGATGAAAACAAGGATCGCTATTCTTTGGTTTAAACAAAAGAAGATTGAATTTAGTACCCCTCAATCTATTGGAAGTTTACAAGGATCAGTTGAAGGTATCAAAGAAATTCAGAGAAAGAGAAAAAAAAAAAAGAACACTCAAGAAAAGAATAAGAAAGATGAAAAGAATGAAAGTGAAGAGAAGAGTTATATTGAAGAAAAGAGAGATAATACACTAGAGAGCAATGAGAGAAAAGAAATTGAGTGTGAAACACAAACACTTGAGAGTGATCTGGATGAAAAAGAGAATATATTTGTTTTTCCACTAATGAGTTTTACTATTCTTTTCTAAGCGAGACTGTTTCATCATTGCAAGAACTCAAGGAATTGTGTCCTAAAAAAATTCCAGATGGAATTAATCATGAAATTGATTTCCTCCCTAGATTCAATCTCAAAGAATCCAAGAATAAAGATTCGAAGACAAATCTTTTCAAAGAAGTAGGGAATGATGAGGATCTGATAGCATCAACATTAGAGCCGATCAACTCCAAGTCTAACAATCAATTTCAAAGAGTTGGAGACCCATTGATTGTAGTTTTAATGATGAAAACACAAGTCAAGCAAACCTATAAAATAGTTTGGGATACGAAGGATTAATAACTTGAAGAATTGGAGCTGCAAGATGCTGTTTGCTGGCCCAATGCTACTGGCTTTCATTTAGTTTTTCTGTCTTTTGAATTTCTTTATTTTTATTTTTTTTAATTGATGTAGGGATTACTTACAATTATGTTTTTCAGTTACTTTATTAGTTACATAACTACCACAACTATGTTTTTGAGTTACGATTATATAACTGCCTTGTAATAAGCCTATATATAAAGACTAGTAAATACTTAATGAGATATAGAAAAATCGAATTATAGAACATATTTTCCTTTGAAAATGCAATTGAGAGAATTCCTTTCTCTTTGAGTTATTTTGAGAACTTGTGAATCTCTTCAATATTTTGATTTCTTGTTCAGTTCTTTGATTATACCAAGGTTCTTGGTCAGTATTTTTAATAGGGTTGCGGTCTTCATATCAAGATTCTTTGGATTACTCAACTATAGGGTCAAGGTCAATTCTATCTAATTATACCAAGATTCGTGAAGTTTCAGATCTGATTTTGAATATTTCATCGGTCAAGGTCTGCTATTTGATTTTTAAAGTTCGAAAAATTCAAGATCTATACCTAGTACGCATCAAAATATTAAACAGATAATGAAAATGAATATGTCATTGTGGGTTCAGGAATTAATGTATGCTGACTGATCTGTGATTGGTTATCAAGAGTATGATAATAAAAATGATAATTGGTTTACATTTCGAATATTGTTGGAGCATGTTGAGACTTGTTTGTAAATTGTATGGTAACTTATGAAATTGATCCAGTACTATATGACCTTACAATAAGTTAATCATGTGTTCATGCATTTTTGCAATGAGACGTGGTAGCTACTATGTATCAGCCTTTTGGTTCTTTGGTGTTTACTTGGTTTTTCTAGATAAAATTTTCTTAGTTATACTTAAGGTTATCTTTGTTCCATTTAGTTCCATGGGAACTAAGTAGGTAATTAAGGAAGTTGCCCATGGTATCAACATGAAATGACTAATACTTAATGGTGTTTTTATGTTTCAAGGTTGAAAATGAAATATTTTGAAATGATTTGAGAGTGAATGATACCCATTTGCCTTGATTCTTAGTCTCTCCTAGGCATACTGGATCATTGAGCATAGGTTCCTTCAACCCGATAAGAGTGCTTAAATCTTCATCTTGTTTAGATTCTAGTCATCTAAGCTTATATTTGTGCAATTGATTGATTGTAACATTGCATATGTTTGCTAATTAACTTACTTGATGTGCGGTAGGATCTAGTTAATTCACTAAGTCATGATTTCGCTCACACTTCTATAGATTTTTTAGGGTTCTATCGCATTCATGGCGTGTATCCTCCCGTAGCTTTGCACTAGCATGGATCATAAAGCTTGGTAGACTTAGGTTTTGGACAGGAAGTTTATGATTTAGTATTTAGAAGTTTAATTTTGTTAAACTCTTGAATTATGTTTAAGAACTTGATTTGTATTAATATGACGACTGGACAAATGGTGTAATGTACTGGTCTGTTATTATGTGACATATATATTTCCATCTGTTCTTATCAATGCAACAAAAGATCCTATTGAGTCACTTTCCTTAAAGTAACTAGTTGTATCATGCACTTGTGATTCTCTTTGAGGATCCTTAATATGATTTGTGCAAACTCAAAGGCATCGGTTTCTTTCGCGCTTGGCATAATACAACTGGGGTGTCCTTTAGGGCTAGACAAGTAATTCCTTACCTATGGAGAGACTGACCCTAGAAGAAATGGAAGTTTGTGTGAAAAAGGTCTTTGTTTTAATTGTAATGAAAAGTTTAATAAAGCCCATAAGTGCAATCAAAGTGTTTACTAATGTTGATTAATGATGATGAAAGGGGTTATGGAGGGAGTGATGATAGAGCAGATGTGGGAAATGATGTTGCAACATCTTGTGTAATTAGTTATCATGCTATGACTGGCAATATGATTCCTAAAACCTTTTGTTTTAGAGGAAAAGTACAACATTCTGATTGTTCTCTATTGTTGGACATAGGAAGCACACATAATTTCAATCAATCCAAAGTTGTACATCACTTAGGATTGATTGTTTCACCTATTGATTCTTTCTACGTTATGATAAGGAATGGCTAGAAATTACAATGTTATGGTATTTGTATGAATTGTTGTGGATATTCAAGGTTTTGTTTTCAAAACCTCTTTTTACGTGCTTCCAATTCAAGGAGCAGATATGGTCTTGGATGTTTAATGGTTGCAGGAAATTGGATAGGTTACAATTGATTATAATGAGTTGTATATGAAGTTTCATAGTGGGGATTTGGAAGTATGCTTGCATGGGGATGAATGGGTGAAAAGTAGCTCTATTTCTCATCATCAATCGAGACAACTATTTTGTATGGATGCAGTAGCAACTTGCTATCAGTTAAGAGCTTAGGTGGAAATTTGTTCAGAGGATACCACCAATAATATCTTGATTGAGCAAGTATTGGGTAGATTTCCACATATTTTTGAGCTACGATCATCATTGTCCCTTTTTAGAGATATTTGCCATATAATAGATTTGGTTAATGGGGTGACTACCATCAATGTCAAACCCTACAAGTATCCTCATTTTCAAAAGATGGAGATAGAGAAACAAGTAAAGGAAATGCTGGAGCAAGGACTGATTTAACATAATACAAGTCCTTATTCATCACCAGTATTACTTGTTAAGAAGAAAGATGGGTTATGGTGATTTTGTGTGGATTATTGAGCACTTAATCAAGCCATTATCAAAGATAAGTTTCCTATTCTCACTATAGATGAATTG
Organism: Combretum micranthum; assembly: GCA_024138025.1. Classification (NCBI taxonomy): domain Eukaryota; kingdom Viridiplantae; phylum Streptophyta; class Magnoliopsida; order Myrtales; family Combretaceae; genus Combretum; species Combretum micranthum. Next base: position 1,621,523 of record JAMXBD010000001.1, read on the forward strand.
TCAGATGAGTTGCATGGTGCTAAGATTTTTTCCAAATTGGATTTGTGGGCTGGTTATCACCAAATTAGGATGGTGACTAATGATGTTGAGAAAATAGCTTTTAGAACACATGATAGGCACTATGAGTCTCTAGTAATGCCTTTTAGGCTTAGTAATGCACTTGCCTCTTTCCAATCAATGATGAATAGAATATTCCAGCCTTATTTGCACAAGCTTGTCATCGTTTTCTTTGATGACATACTTATCTATAGCGACAATATGGAATTACATGTAGCACGTCTTGAAAAGTTATTGTAAATTCTTGCTGTCAATACCTTATTTAAAAAAAAAAAAAGAAGTCTACATGTGCTTTTGGGAAGGACTCGATTAAGTATTTGGTCCACATTGTAACTAGGGATGGAGTGTTACCAGAGCCTTCAAAAATTGAAGCCATTAAATCTTAGCCAACACCTACTTTAGTTATGCAACTCAAGGTCATTTTAGGTTTATCAAGATGTTATAGATGCTTTATAAAATCATATGCATCTATTAGTAGTCTACTGATAGATTTGTTGAAGCGTGATAGTTTACACCGGTTAGCTGAGGCTTCTAAATCATTTCACAGCTCAAGGAAGTTTTAACATTAGCCTCTATTTTGGTATTACAAGATTTTCGAAAGCAATTTATATTAGAGATAGATGCGTCTAGGTCGGGTATGGGGGGTGCTCTTTTACAAGATGACAAGCCTATTTCTTTTTTCGGTAAAAAGCTACCCTCTCATCTTACCAAGGCATCTAACTATGTAAGAGAGTTGCATGCTTTGGTGGAGATGGTAAGGAATGGTGACAATACTTATTGAGGTCACATTTTATAATTAGAATTTACCATAGAAGTTTAAAAAAGTTGCTAACCCAAGTTAATCAAATGCTCGAACAACACATGTATGTGACTAAGTTGTTGGGTTATGATTATACTATTGTGTATAAAGCTGGAGTAGAAAATGTCGTAGCAGATTCTTTATCGAGGATGTATGTTGGCTCATTTCAGTTTCTGGCTTATTTAATGCCGCACTTTGGTATTATGGAGGATATTAAGAAAGAATACACTACTCTGTAGGATTTTCATGAATTGATCGACCGGTTATCTCAAGGAAAGCAACTGAAGTAACATTTAGTGTGGAAGAATGAGTTGTTATATTTGGGCCAAAGAATATTTTTGGTACCAACATCATCTATAATGCTGATACTTTACATGAATTTCATGTAATTCCATCAGCAGGTCATTTTGGAGTAACTAAAACCTGTAAAAGACTGACATCTTAGTTTTATTAGGTAGGCATGAAGTCTGATGTGGAGATGTTTATTATAAGTTACATGACATGTTAGTAAATTAAAAAGCCATCACTAAAAGTCTAACTTCTTTGTCGTCACCATTCTCTATCCTAGATCAAGTTTAGGAAGACATATCAATGGACTTTGTTACATGTTTATCAAAATCTCATAATTTTATTGTGATTTTGGTACTTGTTGATAAACTTTTGAAATAGTGTCATTTTAGAGCCTTAGAGATCAATTTCAATGCTACTAAGGTAGCTCATTTGTTCATGGATATGGTGGTTAAACTTCATGGGTTTCCACACTCCATTATATCTTATACATATCTAATCTTTGTTAGTAGAATTAGGCAAGAGCTTTTCAAGTTGATTGGGAAAAAGCTTTGTATGAGTTTGACATATCACCCTTAAAGTGATGGTCAAATTGAAGTGATCAATGGGATTTTGCAACAATATCTTCATTGCTATGTGATCGACAATCCAACTGGGTGGTTTAAATACTTGTTGTGGGAAGAATATGCTTACGACATTTTGTATCATGAAGGGGCTGGAAAGACTCCATTTGAAGTGGTATATGGGAGGAAACCTTTACAATTCCAATGTATATTCGGGATGACTCTAGTGTGGAAGTAGTAGATGCCGATGTTGTGTCGAGAGATAAATTATTAGAGTCTCTCAAGGAAAACTTACATAAAGCTCAAGCTCGGATCAAAGCTTTTGTTGATAGAAAGAGCACTGATGTTCATTTTTAAGAGGGGGATTTGGTTTTTGCTTTAGCCATATAAACAGATATCTGCTCTAGGAAGCTTTCACAAGTTAAGAGATATTATGGACCTTATCATACACTAAAGTGTGTGGGTCAGTGTGCTTATGCTTTAGATTTTTCCTAAAATTCCAAAACATATAATGTTTTTCATGTATCTTGTTTGGAAGCAACTTTTGGGACTACTATATCCCCTTTGGATCTACCACCTAATGCTCATAATAATGGTCCTTTATTGGAACCTTATTTATTGTGGATATGATGGACATTGTTTGGTAGGGTCAATTGGTGACTCAAGTTCTTGTTGAATGGCATGGAGCAATGGTAGAAGATACTACATGGGAAGATCTCAACCTATTTCAAAAACTTTTTCCTCAAATTAACCTTAAGGACAATGTCGTCTTTCTTGGAAGGTGACATATGTTACGAACCAACAAGATACAAAGCGCTAGAAACATAGGAAAATTTTGAAATTACTCAAAGATTATTACTAATTTGTAACTAGAAATTAGTTTTGCAATAGAATAGTAATTAAAACAGTTAGCAGTAGTAATTATACACATATCAAAGAATAAAGAAACACAAGAAAAGGGCAAGCAAATACTACTACCCTAATCTAGAGTTGGCTATTTGAATAGCCGAGAACACTTTGCATTAGCACTTTGCATCCGTATATACATCTTGCATAATCAATTGTGAATTAGTTTAGGGACATAACAAACAATGATGCACAAGAGAAAGAAGGGGGGCATTAAGGTTACTTAGCCAAGGAAAGTGGGGAGGAAATGAGGAAGTCTTAATGTTAGGTTAGGGAAACATAAGGGTTTATTGGAGTGGACTGAATTAGTGGGTCAATTTCAACAGATTCATATGTAGGTAGAACTATTACCATTGAACAAAATGGTAAAAAGAATAAACACACTTCTAATAATAAATACCTATTTTAAATATACCCGATCGTGTAGGATGGAGTAGATTACGAGTTTTGACAGGTTTCCGTTCACTTGTCATATAAAATGCACCATCAAGTATTCAATATGATCCTACAAAATATATTACTGTTGAAGGAATGGATTCTAACCAATTGAAAGGATTTGTTTTGTTTTGTTTTTTTTTTTTTTTGTTTTAATAAATCCAATGTTAGTTTTTTTTTATTGTTTTTAAAAGAAAAAAGCCTTTCTTTTGTTGTTACCTCACACAAACAATTCTCATATCATAATAAATATTAACATAAGACATATGAATTTAATTAAGTGAAATTCAAAGTTAAGACAATCTGAACTAAGGTAAAATGAAAGACATAGAATTCGAGTTAATACAAGAGACTTAAAGTTAAGGATTGGTCAAGTCTTGAGGTTTAAAATACCAATATAACATGATAAATTCGAGTTAATACAAGGGATTCACATGTTTTCAAAAGAAGTGGGCATAATGATAAACCCTCTTTCCTATCAAAGGAAAAAAGAAAGAATTATGTCACTTTACGGCAATATTTTCTTCTATAATCATAGATAACATGTATTTTATATGTGTTAACAACATGGACATTTAAAATTGCATGAAACCCTATTTTTTAATAAGTCAGTACCTCAACCTATGAAATCTAAACTTATTATTTATTGTCTATGATAAATGGCACAAACATTCCTAGGATCTAGTTACTGACTTTTTAAAAACTATAATTCACGCAATTAAAAAAAAAATTTGAACTATCTCCCTCCATTGTTTTTATTTGGAAAAGTAGCTAAATTGGTTCTACGTCTTTATGCAAGCTTAACATTTTGGTTGAAATGAACCATACACTAAGTCTATATTCCGTTCTTAAATATCCCCTATTACGATTTACGACGATTCTTTTATTCAATGGATTTATTTCAATATTTAAGCGGCAAATCATTGTTATAATGAAATGATAGAGACATAAATATTAATAGAATTATAATACAACTTGAAATTAGTTAATGTTGAAAGTTGAAAACAAATTATTCTGCTTGCATCATATGTCATCAGAAGGCAACAATCGGTTCTTTAAGAGTGATTCGGTCAGATTGAGGCAACCACATTTAGCAACACAGACTTACTTTTGCAAACATCTGAAAGGTAAACCAAGGTGCTAAATAACATATTTATATATATATATATATATATATATATTGAGGAGCTCAATTGGTACATAAGAAGGTATGAAATCATAACCAAAGGGATGGGTATGAGAAATCAATTCAAATACATGTATATCTTTTCTGTAGTCAGTAAAGATCTCATGTAGAGATGATGAATCAAACTACAGGGACGTAAAAAAAAAAAAAAAAAAAAAAATGATATACCTAACATTGAATGATATATGATATGCAAAAAAGGTGAATGTCAAAAGTTGGGTTGATATACGCTTATTATCTTGAGAAAAGAAAGTGGAGAAAGAAGAAGAATGGAGGATGGTTTTAGGTCAAAAGATTGCGTCGATATTTGCTTACTATCATGGGGAAAGAAAGTGAAGATAGAAGAAAGAAAGAAAGGAGGATGGTTTTAGGTCATTCCATAATAGTAATAGATGAGAATTTTAAATGATTGATGTATAATTTATATATTATCGGCATATCTAAGAATTTGATTGATTCTAATTAATTTCCTTATGTAAAAATAATTGAAGTTTCATTCAATTTCACTAAAGTTATATGTAGTTCCTTAAGTAAAATTTTGTAAAATGTAATGGATGAAATACAAAAATAATGTTATGCACGGTCCAATTAATTATTGAACCAAACATAATTCTTATATGAATATGACTTCGCTCGAATTCATCTTGAGTGCTCCATGATTAAGTCAAATTGGCAATGAAGAGGGTTAATGTAATCTAAAATTATCTTATGATAATAGATGTCATGGTACAAATGTTGCACACAAGAAGAGCTGTTACGGCACAACTGTTTACTTTAAATAAAAGGCCCAAGTTTTGAAATAAAAGTATATTCAAACGTTAAGGAAATAGAGTTTATAAAAATATTAAAAATCTCTTTCATATGCCCATTGAACTTCGAAGGCCTAGAAAGTCAAAAAATTAAATATAGTTTCTATTAAGAGAAAAAAAAAAAAACGAACATAAACCATAATTTGGTAGAAGTAGATTTAAAGGACACATACCTAAAATACATTGATCCTACACAGAGCGAAAAGCTAATCCATATGATATGATTCTATGGTGCTATTTATTTTATTATGAAATGGGGCATGTGAGTTATTCAATAATTTAGATCTTGAGATATGTATGATTAAACTATTAAAATACTTATTATATTATCGGTTATTATGTGAAACTTTAATTAGATATTACATTGATCATGTAGATAATTAATTATATATTTTGTCAAAATTCAGATAGTTTTTATGACGTTAACCTTAAATAATACGTATAGTTTGAATCCCATTCACATCATTTTTCTTGATGGTTTTGGAGCATTTATTAATACGCTTAAATGCATATTATCTTATGACTAGGGATGGACCAGGGAGGTCCACGGGGGCTCAAACTCCAGGCCCAAATAAAAAAATGAAAATTAGCAGATAGATGTGGACTTCCATAGTACTGGGTTCACGTTAGAAAGCAATCTAAAACAAGGGCGGGCATTCATCAAATTGTTTTGGTTTTCGCTAAAATCAATCAAGGTCATCATTTACGGTTTGGATTAAAAAAATTTATAATTCATTGAATAACGATTTGATTCAATTGAAATGATGGATTAAACCGTATTTTATATTTTTTATATAATATTTAATATCGTATGAAAAATATACTAATTCATTTAATACTAATAATTATTATACTACATAAGAGCAAACCAAATCAATGTCCATACAATTTAAAAAATTGAAAACATTCACTAACATAAAATTAGCATGTAGTATGTGTTTTGAGTGAAACCATCTTCATAAATTACGGATACAAAAATTAAATATTCATAAATTTTAAATAACGTAAATTCAAAATTTTTTTAAATACTATGTTATGACATAAGAAATTTTTTAGTTACTAGCAAAATATTATTATTTCTAAAATTGCTTCACTCATTTTTATGGGCTTATTTGATTTTATCCTTTCAAACCAATAATAAATTTGTGGATTGGTGATAAGAGTAAATGAATGACACATGTGCTATCAACAGTTTTAGAGACAAAACATATATGCATGGTCACAGAATCTTATGTTGATAGCAACTTAACAACAAAATATATATGCAAAGTTATAGCTATCAAAACAAATTCTACTAAACATATAGCAAAGCATCATATGAACAATAGATGGGTCATGAAGAGGAGTCACCCGGAACCTTTTCCTCTTGAACTCGTTCTTGAGTTTGGAGCCATTGGATGCTCAAAGATCCAGTAAGTCTTTCACATTACCTCGCAAAAACAACACAACATAGCTTTAGTTTCTTTAGCTTTCTTAAACACAAATACTACAGTTATTACAAACCCTAAACACATTTTCTTTCTTCAATTGCAGAGATACATGCTCAAGATGCAAGTAGTTCAGTATATAGAGTTTATTACCTCCTGGAGTTGAAGATTTATTATAGCATTTCACCAAGCGAGTTTCATTGAGAGCAGATTAGCATTTTTGAATCTAGGGTTTCTTCTTGAGATAGATGAGACAGATAAAGGAAAGGTAGATAGGGTTATAAGTACATAATATCTCTTTCTGTGGACAACTTTTGATATACATTGTACTCGAACAATTTAAAAAACTAGAACAGTGTTAAATTTTAATAAAAGTTTAGGCCTTGGTTTTCCTCTTATGTAGCAAGCACTTGGGCTAATTCTTTGGCTTATAATAGTAGGCCTATCAATTGGTTTAATTTGAAATTTTTTGAATAAAATTGTCAAAAAAATTATATTGTTGGCTTGGTTTGATTCAATTTATTGATTAGTTAAATTTGTTTCTTTTTTTTTTCTTTACCTAGCTTTGCCAAAGTTAATACTACTAAAGCAGCTTGCCTTTAGAAAGATCACACATGCCTCCATATGTTGTTACCTAAATTATAAAGGCTTCCGTTGTCAATAGTGCAGCTAGAATAAGACGGTACTTAGAAGGGATGTGGATTATGGGAATTTTGAAATACATAGGGTACTTGGACATCCTTAGTGCAAAGCTTTGGAATTTTTTTTTTTTTTTTTTTGTGGGGCTTTGAACTATGAAAAACATTGGGATTAAAAATTTAAATTAACACATTTCTTTACAGATTCATGGGTTGCTAATAATGTGCTAAAAAACAAAAATACAATATCTAAAATAGATTTTATTGCATTGTTGAATCTTGATGTGTTGCCTTGACATTGCTTAACTCTTTGTCATTCTTAGGCATGGAAATAAATTAGTAGACACGTTGGGTAGAAGAAGGATGACCAGTGAAGTTGTGTAGGTATGACTCCGGATGCAACGATCACGTGCGTGCCGCGTGATAATCGCGCTACATACGATCTAAGGAAACAATATGTGTAAGGATAATCAAGAAAGAACCATGTAGGGAGAAGGAGTAGGCAGTTTCGATAGGCTCTAACACATGTGTAATAGGTGAGGGAGCTAAAAAGTATCAACCTCACTAAGTACCACGAATATTGTGTGTGTTCTTGAGTGAGTCAAGTAATCGATTCACAAAAATAGAAATCTGACAACACGACAGTGTTTGTCCAAGATTTCACTTATCTAATGAGGTAAGGACTAAACGTATTTATAAAGAATCTAGCTGTCGATGTCATTTGTCAGATGAGACAGACAACCAACGGCTAAGATGAGTCCTTCTCATTATGGATATGAATGTAGGCTCCCTTGTGGACCCTGGCCTATTAAGGCCTTCATTTGCAATGTGTGTGAGCCAATTTGAGAAAGGTTGGAATCGGGCAGGCCGATTCCAACGAGCCCCACTTCAAGCCTACCATGTCAAAACTTCCATGATCATCCTAATATAATTGGGTCTAACTCTTTAAGCCCTATCACTTTAACTCAGAGAGTTAAATTTAAATAATAAATCAGGCTTAAAGCTTTTTTAATGAAATCCATACGTCTACAGAAGTAATGGAGGATGTTCTCTTTTTTGTGTCTCTAAATATTGAATTGTTAGAAACAGAGAATAGTAGTTTTTGTACCAATCTGTACTTGCTGTGTAATGGCTGGGGGTCTTCTCCTTAAGTTTCCTATTAAATAAATATAAATTATGCATTATTAAAAAAAAAGAGAGAAATATAGTTTTATATAACAATGACAAAATTTAACTTGTAATTGTATATCACATAAGTATTATTTAGGTAAATGTTTTGAATGGTATCTAAAATTTGTCAAAATATGCAATACCTAAACTTTGAAATTAATTAATTTAGCATGTAAAAGAACTTATTGTGTATACCGATGCCTTCATCATATTAGTTAATAACACCATGTTGGATTACGGTGTTAGCCAATTTCACAGAGGTATTATTGATATGCATGAAATTTTTTTTCAAATACTGAGTTGATCAATTTCAAACTCGAGATATCTAATTTCATGTTTTATCAAAATTCAGGTACCATCGTAACATTAACCAATATTGGTTTACAAAATAGTATTACATAATAACTAATAAGAAAATGTAATACATATATCAAAAAAATTATACCATATTGTATGTTTGTGTGGGCTGATGCATGATACTAAGTTGTTTATAGAATTATTCATTAATTTCATCAAAGAAAATTTACAAGAAGTGTTTGTTGAATTTCGGGTTCAATCCATATGGGTCCATAATAGATATAATAAAACCTTTATATATTTTTTGTAAGATATATTATGTTTTATAAAGATATATTGTATCTTTAATATATATTTAATATATGTATATATATATATTATAAAAAAAAGGTATCTCTCATTGTTGTGAGAACAACAGACTGAGAAGAAGTAGAGGAATTACTTTCCGCACATGATAGAGAGGATTGCGGCCACGGAATTGGGATGTTTAGTTGTGGAGAAGATGATCATTTAAGCATGGATGTTACGAGGCTTAAGGCTCGGGGACTTGCGGCTCTGGGATTGAAATTATACGAATCAACTAGAAATCAAGAGCAAAGGTGCTCGTCCCTTCTCGTTATCTTGAAATTAGAATTGGATTATTTCAGTAAAACGATTTTGGATCCACATTCGGATGGCTATTGATCCTCGATTTTGATGGAACTTCTTTCATTAAATTATTGACATGAAGTATTGTGAAGTGATTATTTCTATTCCTTCTTAATTCTTTTTAGTTGTTCAGATTAATTAGGTATTTTCATGTTTCTAGAAATTAAATAGTTTTGAGATTTTATTGATATTTACTGTTGTGATGAATGATTAGTTATCTACTAGTATAACTAATGAAGAAAAACATTTTGAATTTATTATTTATTGATAATTGAAGTTTTTGTGCTATGATCCAGTGGTTTTTCCCCAATTGAGGTTTTTCACATTGAATCATAATATTCATTGTTATTTTATATTCAGTTTATTATATTAGTGATCGCTATAAACAAGAAGAAAAATTATCTTATCATTATAGGATATTAATTTTTCCTAACAAAATTACATCTCTACTTAAGATTAGAAATTAGAATGCTCTTGGGCCATGATGCTGAATTTTCAAAGCTGTCGAAGGCTCAGTATATCATGTCAAACACGTTAGTACTCTATCTACAACAAACTTGAGACCTCATCTACTAGGAAACATCCCTAGCTAGCTGTCGTGAGAAACTTTCAAGCCATAATTTTTTCGCTTTTCTTGAGTAACCTCAAGTGGTCCCGTTCCTTTACAATCCATTAGGAGGTCTCGAAAACCGCTCTTAATTACACTTAGGATAGAAATGTCCTTACTAGGGATGTAACCGGATTGGCTTTTATAGGGTTTCCGATCCACTCGACCTGTTGAAAACCCTATAGGATTATAAGATCGGGTTTGGATATATAGTAAAAACCCTATAGGGTCATAAGGTCGGGTTTGGATCATATAACAAATCTGATAGATACCCGATAACCCGGTATTATAATTAAAAAAAAATAAAAACATTACTAAAGGAGCAAAGAGAGAAAAGAAGACATGAAGAAGCTATTATCTTTTTTGTCTCCTAAGGATGTTTTTCTTTTATATTTATGGATTAGTTATGAATTTAGAACTTTTTATTAAATTTTATTCAAGTCATGTTTGCTATAGAAATTAATATTATTTGTTGTCTGTTATATTTTAGTCCTAATAGAAAATTTAATTTAACCATATTTTTAAAATATTATACAGTGACAAAAGTAATATATTAATATGTTTAAATGTTATATAATGAATGTGATCTACAGCATTTTCTATTAATTCTACATGCATCATTTCATTTTTAATGTATAGGAAACTTATGTTAGAAGTACTGGCTTTTTTCAAATTTATTATTAAAATTTGAAAATAGGTTTTAAAAAAAATAGGGTTATAGGGTTATAGGATCTGGTTCTGAGTTCTAAATCAAACCCTATAGGGCGGGTTTGGATATAGTATCAAAACCCTGTAGGGTTATAGGGTCAGCTTTGATAGACCCTATAGGGTAGCGGGCCGGGTTTCGAGTTTATATGATCCACTCGAAACCCGATCCGGTTACATCCCTAGTCCCTACTGGCTGAATTTCGTTTTCAATGTGGAATATCATAATCTTGTGAAGGCAATGAATTGAGCCCTAGAAAAATAGAAGGAAATTGATACAACTTCAAAATGAACTTGCTGATGCAATATGCTGTTCCCAAGTTAAAAAGTCGATATTATATATGAAAATGTTATGCTCTAGTGTAATATTATAGTAGAAGACTCAGAAGCTCTACGATAGAAATTAATTAATATATTTTGGGGTATGTGTATGTGTATACATATATATAGCTATTACAGTAAGAGAGAGTAATTTGAATTCAATGCATCCCAGTTGGAAAACTATTAGTAATATCATAATTATGGTTTTATTTTACTAAATGTGATACAAAAGGACGAAGAACATACAAAGGACATTATTTTTTTCTCTTCCTTTCCCTTTTTTTTTTTTTGTGCATTGGTCTTTGCTTGAATTTTTCCATAAATATGCAATTCTAAGTTGGGAAAGAATGTAAACTTATGTGTTTTGCTGTTTGTATTTATACATGAAAATTATTAAATGGATAAAAAAGTATCCCAATTATCTCTCTTTTATATTCTATTAAAAGTAATGGATGAATTTTTCTTTTCTTTTCTTTTTTTGTTTGGTTTTATTGGGGAATTTTTAGAAAGGGCTATAAATGAGCTGAACTGTACACAAGTTAATTAAGCTCGACTTGGCTCAAGCTTGATTAGTAAAAAAGCTTGAATTTAAAATAAAGTTCATTTATCTAAACAAGTCAAACTCGAGCTTTGATCCTAACTTGCGAGTTGACTTGTGAACATACTTGTTTAGGCTCGTAAACGAGTTCCAAGTATGCTTGTTAATTAGCTCATAAATAAACTTGTTAGTATATGTATGAGACGTTAATATATAATTAAAAAAAATAAAAACTAATTTCTATTTAATACATATGAATATAAATGTCATTTTTAGATTTTAAAAAATTGGAAAATAGGCTATCTAAACATGTTTAGCTAGAGCTTCAATCTTAGACCTAATACAAGCTTGGTAAGCTCGATAAAAAAGCTAGCCTAACTCAAGCTCGATTTATAAACGAGCCAAGCTCGAGCTCAAAATAAAACTCATTTAGTTAAATGAATCAAACTCAAACCTAAATTTTAGGGTCGATAAAAAACTTGACTCAAGCTCAAACTCGATAATGTTTAAAAGAAGCAAGCCTAAGGCTTTAAAAGCTTGGCTCAGCTTGATTCATTTGCAACTCCAGTTACAGATATAGCATTTTGATGAATAATAATAACAATAATAAAAGATTGTGAGTGTTTTGTTTATTCATTATGCAATAAATTATAATATTACAGTAGTATAATGTTCTAAAACTCCCTTTATTTAATCAAAACGAAAAAGAAAAAAATGGTCCACGGAAGAACATGTTCCTACCCACAAAAATTAACATCTAAAGATAAAAAGCTCAGGCTGACTGTCAAAGAAAGAAAACAAGGTCTTCATTTCTGGTGGTACGCCCTACTATTTTTAATATGTATATATTATCGTTCCCTGAAGTGCGCAGTTGTAGCATCCGTGTTACGAGGGCCATTGAAATTCTATCTCATTGGGAAACCCTATTTTGTTATTGATGTTTCTCCCTGTTCTTCCAGCATTAATAACACGACTTATGAAAAAACACAAAAAGCTTCTTTATTTTTGTGTCTTGGTAAGTGATATGGGCATCTATTAACATTTTGTTATTTACAAACTAGATACATATGATAAAATTCAAAATTATCATCATTAAATTGATAAATTTCAGAAAATTTAGGCATTTATTTAATTTTCTTCTTCTCTTTTTCATTTTTATAAGGAAAAAAAAGGAGGTTATGGCCGGTTTTATTGACTCCACATCAATACTAAATGGATATTTTTGTATTTATGACTAGATGTATTTGAAAAAGAAATTCAATATTACAATCATTAAATTGAATTAAAATGCCAGACAATTTAATGCAGGTGACGACTTTTGTGTTCGTCTTAGTAAAGAACCATGATTTACTCTAATTACGTTTGACATTATTATAATTAAGTAGCATATCAAATCTACCACACAACACCAAAAGAAATTTAAAAAGAAAAAGAAAGGACATTTAAAAAAAAAATCAAATCTGTCCTTGTGCCATTATTCCATGGAAAAATTAGACAATTATACTAGACATAGAATTCTCTTCGCTTGGGCACAAGTTGCTGAATTTTCAAAACTCTCAATAAAGAGTTGAGCACCTTGTCAAATACGGCATTACAAAAGCGAAATGCGTTTACTTTGGGTTGACGTCGGGTGTAGAAATACAGATGGCCATCTAGGAAAAAGTAAAAACATGGTTTGGAGCAGTAACTTATTTGAGTCAAGTTATTTACAACTTACGACCTATAATTTTTATATATAATCTATCATATTTATAATTTTTTAAATACACTTACAATTTTGTACAAGACCTAACGGTGGATCTTCCATTTTTTCTATAAATGACTTGACGCAGGTCCAACATTTGATGAAGAGAGAACCAATAATCACCTTCACTTGTGCGTGTGGGCGCACACACCCCATGGCACCTCCATTTTTCTCTGTTCTTTCACTGATTGTAGCAATAGCAGTGCTTTGGTCTTAGATCACAGCCACTAGAGATCAAATACTAGATGGGTTGCTAGTAATGTACTCAAAAACAAAAAAAATGTCTAAAACAGATTTTATTGCATTGTTAAATCTTGATGTGTTGCCTTGACGTTACTTAACTCTTTTTCATTCCTAGGCAAGGGAATAATTAGTAGACGCGTTGGCTAGAAGGAGGACGACCAGTGAAGTTATGGAGGATGTTCTCTTTCTTGTGCCTCTCAATATTGAACTTGTTAGACTTTTGTTTTTAATGTCTCTGTTAACAAACAGAGAATAGTACTGTTTTTGAACCAATTTTTACTTCTGCGTAATGGCCGGGTGGTCTCTTCTCCTGAAGTTTCCTATCAAATTACATTATGCATTATATAAGAAAAAGAGAGAGAGAGAGAGAGAGAGAGAGAGAGAGAGAGAGAAATATAATTTATATAACAATGATAAAATTTAACTTGTAATTATATGTCACATAAGTATTATTTAGGTAAATATTTTGAATGATATCTAAATTTTGTCAAAATAGGCAATTAAGTACTTAGATTTTAAAATTAATCAATTTAGTATGTAAAAAAAAAAAAAAAAACTTATTGTGTATGCCAATGATATTTTTTTTCATATTAGTTAATAACACCACATCGGATTATGATATTAGCTAATTTGATGAAGGTACTATTGACATGCATAAAAAGTTCTTTCAAATACTAAATTGATTAATTTCAAAATTCAGGTATCTAATTGTATATTTTATCAAAATTAAAGTACCATTCGTGATATTAACTAATATTGGTTTACAAAATATTATCACATGATAACTAATAACAAAAAGTAAAACATATAGAATTATTCATGAATTTCATTAAAAAAGTTTACAAGAAGAGTTAACTACTTATTTCCGCTTACACTTAGAAATTAGAATGCTCGTGGGCCGTGATGCGGAATTTTCAAAGCTGTCGAAGGCTCAGTACACCATGCCAAACACGCTTGTACTCAATCTATAACAAACGCGTTTATAGAAGAAAAAAACCCTAGTATCGTGGAAAACTTTACGATATGTTTACTTTCAAACTTAGGACCACATCTACTATGAAACATCCCTAGCTAGATGTCGTAAAGAACTTTCTATAAGCTAGAAATTTTTTGCTTTTCATGACTAACCTCAAATGGCCCCAGTCCTTTAGAATCAACTAAGAGGCATGGTTATTATTCATTGAAATGCACAAAATCGAATTAAATCGTGTAAAACCGATAAAATTATAAACGTGTAGAATCATATATTTAAATTCATAATTCTTCATAAAGTTTGTACCTAAATACTTTTGCATCTATATTAATTAAGTAAAATCACAAACTATAAAATCATATGTTTGACTCATAATTTCAATAACTATATTAGGAAGTCTCACAAACCTCTCCTAGTTACACTTAGGATAGAAACGTGTTTACTGGCTGAATTTCATTTTCAATGTGGAATATCATTATCTTGTGAAGGCAATGAACTAAGTCTTAGAAAATAGAAGGAAATTGATAAAATGAACTTGCTGATGGTATATACTGTTCCCTAGTCCAAAAGTCGATATTATATATTAAAATGTTATGCAGTAATGTAATATTATAATAGAAGACTCCGAAGCTCTAAGATACAAATTAATTCATGTATTTTAGCGTGTGTATGTATATGTAATATATATATAGCTATTACAATAATAGAGGGATTCGAATTCGGTACATCTCACTTAGAAGACTGTTAGTAATATAACTATACTACAACAAAATTCACAATTCTAGTGATATGATAAATTTTTTGTATTAGTTGAAAATGCAATTATGATTTTATTTTAATAAATGTGACACAAAGTAGGAAGAACATATCAATGTGATACAATTGCTTAGGAGGATTGATACAGGTATTTTGAATAGCCTCGTTTAGGATTCACGGCTATTATACTTCTCTGCTTATCTCGGTCCATAATAGTGCGACCCAATATGATGCTTATAGTCGTGAGCCACTATTTATTTCTAGCAGATTCAGGTAAACGTTAACCTGTTACTATTCCTCCTATCAGCTACTCGTCGAGCCATCCCCGATGACCTAAGGACCTAGCTATCATGTTGATATTACCTAGCAAGGTGTCGCGCCCCTCAAATCAGGTCTCAAAAATGACCATGCACACTCAACAAATATTTATTAAGCCATCTTTAAGTATTAATTCATTTTAACATGCCTATCTTAGCAAACAACACACAAGTCATTGTATATTTGTCAAATTAGTAATACTCTATGATAGATCAGATGACAGACTCGATCAAGAATAGATATTAGAATAGCAATATACTTTTGATAATTTCCTAAACTTTCCTACTACTACTACTAGCAATTCAATGAAGCTTCTTTCGCTAACCCCTAACTCCAACATTGATTTTGTCCTTAGAATCACCTAAGAATCAAATTGAAGGTAAAGATTAGATTTGGCATTGAATAGATAAAAGAATGGGTATGAGCATTAGAAATCTTTTTTTTTTTTTTTTTGGCTATAGAGCATTAGGAATTACTTTACTTTGTTAACACTCAATTTTGTAGGGATTATTGATGAGTTTTTAAAGTATAAGTTAACATGGGATTTTTTTTTTTTTGAGCTAATAATATTTGTAGAAGATGAGGAGAATGTGAGGAGATTTTTTTTTTCTTTTATGGAAGAAAAAGAAAAAGGAAGAGAGAAAATATTTGATGTGATATGGAATGATCCTTGAAGATGTAAAGTGTATAGGTGAGATAAAAGATCTGTTGTAGATTTATTTTTGTTTTATAATATCTAGAGTATAAGATTATGAGGGATTTTGTGTGATTTTTGTGAGGTTTTGTAATTAAAAATTGATTTATTTTGAAAATCAAGGATACATAGATTATTTTGGATAAAGATTAGAATTGGTTTAATATACTTTTAAATTAAATTCAATTATTACTCCATTATACTAATTTTGTAACGAACCCAATATCCCTTAAATCTAAATTAGGCAATGCCCTCTTCTCCAGTCACATATAATACATTACGTATTACGCACTCAGGCTTCCTTAAAAGATATGTTTATGTCAAACATTGCTAGTCAGTTTTAATTTCTAAAATCGTTTAATTAGATTCTAGCAACAACTAGATTTAATAATAGAAAAACAACTTTATAAAAACATTTTTAACTTCTACTAACATGACAATAGATCAACTTTCACAAAATCAAAACCATACCATCAGATATCTCAAATACCTTTCATGATGGTCCAACAAAGCTTTAAAAGATTAAGGGTCTGTTTGTTTTGGCTTTTTTCCAGCAGATACAGACACTTTTTCAAACTTTTGCTAACAAATTATTTATCAAGAAATAGATATAGATAAAAAAAAGTCGACAGTTCTCATCAAAAGATCAAATAGAACAAATATAAATAAAATTTAGATGCAAATCGGATATATTTACACATATTATTTTAAAAAAGATACAGAGACAGATGAAAAACAGACAATCCAAACAGACCCTAAATTACAAACATGGGCTCCATAATCACCCCCTTATAGAAAAACGACAAACTTTGAAGATATAAATCCAATTCTTTAAATAAAAATAAAAACAAATACATATATCCATCGACCCTACTTCACTTCACTCCTCCTCCAAAACCTTCAAATCACTCAAACCCAAATCAAACATCATCATCATCATCTAAGCCATCATCATTACATCATCATCATATCATCATCAACACCTAGAAAGAAAAGAACAATGAGTTGAAGCTCAGTATACAGCAATATAAGTAAGCACGAGATGTCACACATGCTTAAACTAATGCAATGCAACAACAATTGGTTA
Source organism: Combretum micranthum (assembly GCA_024138025.1). Taxonomy (NCBI): domain Eukaryota; kingdom Viridiplantae; phylum Streptophyta; class Magnoliopsida; order Myrtales; family Combretaceae; genus Combretum; species Combretum micranthum. Next base: position 1,638,732 of record JAMXBD010000001.1, read on the forward strand.
TTATCTTTGTCGAGCCTGGATTTTTCTCATTATCTGGTTAATTTCTTCTAATTCGATTCATATTAAACCCTAACCCATTTAACAGAATTCTCGACTAGGGATTAAAAGAAATTTAATTTAAAAATGTTTTAGAGTCGCCACCTGATAAAAATCGAGAAAAAATAAAAGTTAAGATTAATGGGTCAGTTGATCTTAACTTAGCTACTAGTCTGCGGAAAAAAAAATTGATTTAGAAAATCAAATTTGAAAACCAGATATCTTGGGTTCGGGGTTAACCTATTAAAACCTAAACAGTTACTACTTTAAAATTTTAAATTTACCAAATTTCCTTCAATTGCTCTAATATTTACAATTATCAACAATATGTACAATTCATATTTTTATTTTCATTTTTACCATTTTTTTCTTTTTTATTATTTAGCAGAATAAACTATACAGGATAAATAATCAAATAATTTTTATTTTTTTATATTCTTTAGAAAGTAAACTACAATATTTACAAAGAATAAACAAATAAATAATAAACCAAAAATTTTTTTTTTTCATTTTTTATGTCGCCCCGTAGGTGCCTACGTACTCGCTAATCGAGACCAGACAAAACGTAGTTCTTTTTTCAGAAAACTTTAATTTGTTGATTTGTTTTTAATTTTGGAATTGTTTCACTTTAAGTTCCTTAATTTTTTATTTTTATAAAAAAAAAAAGCTTTTTATGATGATCCTAAAGATCTATCATTTATTTAATTTTTATGAAAACAGGATTTTTCTAAGTATTTTTCATATTTTTTGTTATTTTCATCATGCTTTTATTCATTTTTAAGTCAAGATAAACGAATACAAATTATTTATGAAAATTCAGTATCACACATATATCATACATCAATACTGGAAAGTATTTATTTTTTCATATCTTTTCATTTTTCTATTTTTTTGAATTTTTATTTCCAACACAAGTGTGTATAATTAGACATATAAATACAAAATATATCACAAAAATATCAAAATATTAAAATACGTCTAAAAATGCATAAAATTTTTTTTCTGATTTTTTCATAATTTTATGGAATTTTTTTATATTTTTATGGGATTTTTCTGAATTTTTTGGTATTTTCTGTAATTTTTATTAATTAAAATACATATTTTATAAATATGGACCAACCTGAACCATTGGATGAAGCAGACGTGATCTTGGTTGTCAGATCAGTGGACTAAATATGGCCGTTGAATCGTCTTTGATTGAATCAGAAGCGTTGACTGCGTGATCGAATCTTAGCCATCAGATGAAGGCGGATTGAATCTGAAGCGTCTGATCTGCAGACTACCTTAGGCCATCAGATCTGTGTTGACTTGAATTTGAACCTTCTAATTGCTTGATTTAATCTAGTGCATTGGATTAGATTGATTTGATTTGAACCGTCAGATGCGAGGACCAATCTGGGACGTTGGATCTGTTGACTCAATATCAACCGTCAGATCTGTTGACTGGATCCTGGGTGCACTTTGACTCCGATTGAGTCGGATTTGGTCTGGTCGGGTCAACCCGGTCGGGCGAAGAAGAAGACTGCGGTAGTTTTCGAGGCTGATTTTAATGGATGTGGTGGTGCGCGGCCTCTGGGAGCTTATCGGCCCGACGTGGATGGTGGTTGGGTAGCTCCTAGCGGTGGTGGCTTCCACCCAGAACCACCAGAAGTGGTGGTTTCAGATGGTGGTGTATGGCGGCGATGGAAGGAAAATTTGCAGAGCTTTCCTTTGGCTAATTCGATCAATTCTAAATTGATAAAGACCTCACACACACTCAATTAAAGCTCTCCAAACACTTTAATTTGATTAATTTCAACTTATCAACCTCGAATTTGACAATTTCGTTCAAATTCTGAGATTTACGAAAGCTTCGATTCTATCTGATTCAGTGAGTGTTTCATCGAATTGACTTGTGCCTTTTGATCCTGGTATCCTCTATTTACAGATTACAAGCTCAATTTGACGTTTCGTATTGCTTCAGAAACTAATCGATTTTTGCCTCTTCATTTGCACAAATTTAATCCAATAATTCGTGTTTAATTAGTTTTAAACCGATGAATTGATGATTGATTTTTCATATTCTTCATCAGATAATCCAATTTGGGTAGATGAATCATCCAATTTCATCAATTCTTGCAAATCACCATTAATGGACAATTGAAGCTTCATAAATTGCATTTTTTTTTATTTTTTCCAGCATGAATTTTGTGACTTTTGGGTTGCTTTTACACATAAATTATGTACTGATCTTTCATATTTCATGTCTACTTTGCAAAGGCATCATCAATTTCAACAATTAATGATGTTTTGTCAGTTAAAAATCGATGCAAAATAAAGTGAAAAGTCACTTTGAGAAAGATGAAAAGGCAAAAAATAAGATGATAAAAAGGAAAAAAATTGCCTTTAATAGGATTTGAACCTGGGTCCTTGAGCTTGGGTGTGTGTTTGGGGCAATGTGTTTAACCAACAAGCCATTTGGCCTATGCCTCGATCACTTAGCTAACTTTATCAATACTTAAGGCTTTCAAATGATGAGTTTAATTAAACAAATAATTTTTGAAATTTGTTTAATCAACTTTAAAACAACTTATAACTAGAATTTTGTATATATCAAGCTCAAATAATAATTTCTAGTTTTTCTCTCATTTTTTTTTCTAATTCTTTTTTTTTTTCTTGAATTTTTGCTTTTTTCTTAACTTTTTTTGCCTTTTCTTGATTTTTGTATTTTTTTTTTCATTTTTTGCGAGCTTGATACAATACCAATACTAATTCTAATTACAAGTTAAAGCCTTTAAGTTGGGCAAAATTTGGGTGTCTACAATCTTTAAATTATAGTAAAACAAACAACACAAGAGCACTCACACTCTGGAATAAGCCTATGAGAATCTAGGGGTCTTGAGTAACAGCAGCTAATCGGGGGGTAATATGAGCAACCCTGAATACTTATATCTTATATATCTAACCAAGATAGAGAAAATAGTCTCATCTAGGGTTCACAGTCTTTACACAACTTTACTTATCTAAGTTCATAACATTACTTAGTTCAATCAGTCTCACAAACGTGGACTAAATCATGTTACTTCACCCCAAGCTTAAGCAAATGTTACGCCAATACTATTTGCCTCACCAGTTACTTGTTGAGCCACTAATGAATTGCAATTACATCATGGCATACCATTGTATTATGGTAGGAGGTGGCTAAGCGCTTAACTAACATGCCTAGTTCCACACAAGGTTGTCACTCCCCGGACCGGATTAAACGACACAAGCATAATCAACACTCATTAAAATTATTAAGCCACTTTTAAGTTTTAGTTCATTAAGAATGCCTAACTTAACAAACAATAAGCATGTCATTGTGTACCTTACGTATTTGAAATCCAATCAGAAACTCAAAAGCCATCTCAGAGATAGATAAGAGGATTTAGAAGCAAACATCTATTTAAGAAATTAAACTTATAAAAAAATTTATATTAATTATCCACTTACATCAAACTTATTTTAAAAACCTATTTGATTAGACACCAATTAGGAACTCGCCATGGCTGTGAAAATCGCCACACCAAGATACGGATAGTTCTCTATCGTCTGTTAAATTATTTCTTTTCTCTTTGTTTACAATCATTGATTACAAAAACATCATCATATCATTCATATTCAAAAAACTCATATTTCTCAACAAAAAAACATTTAAAATAACATATTCCCCATATTACTTATGATTTATCCTAACATTTTAGTCAAAACCAATTATTAGCTATTAAGTCTATTTTAACTTAATACTAGCCAAAATTGATTAGAATTAATAATTTAATTCAATTATTAAGTCAAGTTGATTAAACTTACTCAATCTAATTTATTTTAGCTCATTAAAGTCTATTCAATCAAGTTTATTTAAGTTTATTAACTAAGTTTATTTTATACTAAGAAATTATGTTATCTCCAATTAATTACTGAATCTATCAATTTACTTAATTCATTATAAGTTAACTAACATACCATATTAACTATCATTTATCTATTTTATTTTATTTGGATTTTTATGAAGTACATGGAAAATACACAGCCGTGTTTCACCCTGTGTATATACATATGAAGAAGCACGATCAATTACATTCAATCGTATTTCTATCGTACTTGTTCGTGTTTTGGAGCTCAGAGAGAAACACGACGTGATAGGAAGCCGTGTTTCAGTCGTGCTTCTCCTTGAATAGAAAAATTTAACAAACAACACAAATGAATTAGGAACACGACGTGATAAAACAAGCCGTGCTTTCCCCATGTTTCATCAAAAGCCAAGCACTTGAGGTTAGAGAGAAACACAGTGAAATACAATAAGTCGTGTTCTTGTCGTGTTTCAATTGACATTTGAACACATTAGAATCAAAGAGAAACATGATCGAATGGTGAGCCATATTCTAGCCATGTTCTACTTAACATATATATACAAGAGAATCATAAAGAAACATAAGGAGATTTAATCGTGCTATTCTAGAAATGTTCATGTAAAATGAATCAGAGAGAAGAACAATTGGATAGGTTTGGCCATGTTCCGACCGTGTTTCTTGTCTAGCAAGTTGAAATAAAGAGAACGATTAAATATAGCTACCCATGTTTCCTCTGTGCTCTTTGCCCTTTCGACTCATTCAAAACTCAACCTGTTTTACTACTTGTTTTACATCATTTTCAATATAACAACATCTTAAAATCAAAACACAAGCTATAAACATGATTTACAACATCTATTTACATATTTCTACTACATATTTCATCTCAATCCTAATTCTCACATGCATAATCTCACTTAGGTTTTAATTTATAGCTTCATATAATACAAGTTTACATGTTTCATCTTAAAACCTACATAGACTAGCATTAATTCACCAGATACATGCATAAACAACCATTAAAACAAGAAAAATAACATAATTCACATGTTTAGCCAATTCTAGTTACTTGAGCTTCTTTTCCACCTCCTCCTTTTAGATGTTGAGGCTACTTCTAGCATGATTTCCTTCCTATTTTCTTTTCTAACTTTAATTCTTTTGGTCCTCTTGATATTGAGATTTGAAGATGATTTTGAGAGAAAGAAGAGAAAAGGGAAGAAGGAAGAAAGAGAAGGAAACAAACGAAAAGGAATGAAAAAGGGAAGGCAAGGCAAAAGGAAAAAGGAAAGAAAAAGGGATTAGGATTAAAGATATTTTAGGGTAAAGGTACTAGGTTTAAACATTTCAGATCAATATCTTTAGTTCTGAAAGTATTGGGAAAATAATTTGAGAATCTATATGTTAGAAATTAAGAACCTGAAATAGGGACTTAATTTAGGAGTTTAGTTTATATCAAATTGATATTTGATTTGAGTTTGGGCTCAAGAAGTGATATTTTTAGATAAACAGGTGATCTCAAAATTGATGGGGGTTAAGGATCTGACATTTTATGCTAAAACTTAAGGATTTAGGAATTCACTAAACATTTAAATAATATGTTTAGGGGTTTAGGAATTCAAAATCTCAAATTTCTATTTAATTATTACTAATTTAATTATGTCAACTTGTCTAATTACATCCTATAATTTGCTTAATTCATTTAATATGTTTAATTTCAATTTCTAACTTAGATGAGGATTTATGATATTTCAAAATTACTACACTACTTAATTCAATTACTTCAATTATTTAATTCACTTACCAAGTCAGATTTATCTCTAGTTATTTTCAGAAAGTAAATAATATAGAGTAGAAGTAAATTAGGTAGGTATTTAGGATTTGTTTGAGGTGATGATATCTATTTAGTTAATCAGGTATTTGTAGGTGCTTTATCATTAATTACAATATTGAATTCTTTACTCACTCAATTTGTTTTAGTTTTTTAATTTATTTAAACTAAATTATATTTTATTATTTAGCATTTATTTAATTATCTAAATTATTTGGTTGGTACTAATTACTCGATTATAATTTAAGGTTCAAATTTACCCATATTTTCATGTTAATTATCCTTAATTTCTTTACTAACATGATAGAAAACCAAGGTATTTCATCCTCCCTCCCTTAGAAGAAGTTTCATCCTTGAAACTTATGAAACTACATCTTAGAGGTTGACATCTCCTAACTAGTTTATATTTTATTATTTAAAAGTTTTGATTATTTAAGATTTAGTCTTTCGTCGTCTTTTGTAGCGCTACTCTAATTATTTGTGGATTTTTGTAGCAAACAATTTGTTTTGTTTCTTTATGTTTTATCATGATGAAATATTATTATATTTTGACAGTTATTTGCATACATCAAGCTTATTTATTGTCATATATAGTCTCCTTGTTTTGCTTCTTTCGATTAACAAATATGTTTGATAGTTTCTTGCCATTTAGTGTTGTCATGAAATTCGTTTTTAGTATTATTTTATAGATAACATTATTTCACTATTAAATTATTCATCTTCAACTCTATATTTCTTTTTTTTTTTTTTAAGTTTTAGTATCTTTAAGTTTATAAAGTCGATATTTCATACAATTTAGTAATATAAAACAATCGGAACTAGTTTAGCGAGTAGAAACCTCGACTTCACTTAAACAATTGACAACTTGACTTGACTTGACCTAAGACGACAAATTTCAACACGACATTAGATTGATAAAACAAGATGACTCAACGAAAGAAGGTTGTAGATTCACCATTCTATCTCATATGCAATTATACTTACTCATTAATTATAATTTGATTTCTAGATTCTCTTATGCATCAAATATCAACTTTTATAAATACATTGGTCATTTTGGTCAGTGCAAGGTATTTAAGTGAATCATCACATCTTGATATCATTCTATTTTAAATTTTGTTATACTTTAATTTTTAATTAATTAATTTTTTTAGAGCGGTATCACAATCATTATTTTTCTATGCACAATAATGACCACTCACTTTTCAATTTTAGAAATTTTCTAGGTTATAGTTTGGTATTCAGTTTAATTTCTATTTTGACAAAGTATTAGGTTTTGCAAATACACCAAATGTAGTAGTTAATTTGGAGATGTCAAAGTGAACTAATGAATTTTTTAATATTATTTACTATTTACTTATTTATTTTTCCTTTTTCTTAGTTTTTACTATTTTTCTTTGATTTTTTTTGTTTAACCATGATACCTATAGTAAAGGGTAAGCGATCCTTACATTAAGCCTAATAAGAATATACTTAAATCTTTCAATATTTAAGGTAATGGACTCTAGAAAATTGGTATTTGAGCCTTTTAGAGAAACAATTTTTATATTATGTGGAATTAAGCTTAAAAATTGAAGTTAAGTCCAATTAGAGTAAAGTTAGATATTGGACGTAACAAGTTGAATATAAACTAAATGGAATAAATCTAAGTCTTTAATCAGGATACCAAGCCCTTTAATTCCTATTTAGGCCTATTATTTGTATTTTTAAGGCTTTTGAACCCACAAAAAGATATTTGAGCCCAACAGGTAATTCAATATCAAGAAGTAAGTAATGGACTTAAATATTTTGAAATTAGGACCAATTGGACAATGATAAAGCGTAATGAGGCAATATATTGAAATTTAAGTCCACAAGGTGTAGATATGGTGAATAGCTTTGATTTTTAAGTCACAAGGCTCTAAAGCCTATAAGGAAAGTCCATCTAGTTGTGTAAGACCTAAAATTAACAACTAAGCCTATTTTAGTCTATTTAGTTATCAAAATAAAATACATCAAATACGCATCACACAATAAGTATAACTGTTTTTCAGTTAAGGATAATGGGAAAATGCTAGTGGTAGTCTAAGTTATTTGTGCTCTATATTAATTTAGTCAAAAGTTCATTTAAATCTATTTTCAAGCAGTAAATAACACTCACAAAGCAAAATATTACATAACTCACACAAGGCAAGTAAAATCTCACATAACACAGGTAAAACAATAACTTTAAAATATCTAGTTAAATTCATTTTCAAATATCAATAGAAAGTAAATTTAAGTCTAATTGATTACTTAATGCGATGAACTATTTTATTTAAATTTTTAGTTAAGGGTTAATCAAATAAGCACAAGCCACCAACTTTCATGTCAAATCCCAATGCTCTTCGCACTCATCCACCCTCCTAAAAACATGCCCTAATTCATTGTTAGGCTAAAACCTACTCTGATACTATTTAAAACAAAAATAGACAAGTTACCCTCTCTTTAGTTTTAAGAGGCGACTTTTGCCTCTTTTGCCAATACATGGCAAATCAGAAGAGAAGAAATTTTGAGGTGGAAGTTCCACCTCAGTAGGGCAAAAGAGGCAAGTTTTGGCTTACTAAGATGAAATAGTTGTACAGGAAGTTCTTAATAAATGGCGCTAAATTAGGACATATACATATAGATAAAAACAGTATTAACTTATAAATATTTACTCTATCTCATGGTATCATTAGTAAAACTTTAAATGTTTTAAATGAATCCCATAGGATTATTTTGGAGTACGTGTATAGATCTAGTTTAGTAGATTTAGGTTTGACAATTAATAATTAGTCAGGAATCTGACTGCTTAGGTGCTTATCATTTTCTTATTTGGGTCAACCTTACTTTGACGACTTCATTGACGATTAGTTACTGGAAGATTATTAACTAAGCAACATGAATAGGTTTATTACTGACCTCGATGATTCTTATGCCCGCTTGTGCTTATAGTGTAATGCACCTAATACATAATATTGATAATTGTAAAATGCATGGGAGTTATAAGACGGTTATGCATAATGATGAATAAAAAAATGTACGCATGTTTTGACCAAAAAAGATGAATAAAAGGGCGAGAAAAAAAAAAGGTGTTAAAAAGGAAATACAACTTTTATATAAGATTTGTTTGGATTATCTGATTTTTGTTTATATTTTATTTATATACGTTTCTTGATAAACATATATTTAAAAATAATGAAAATAAAATACCAAAATTATCAGAAAATAATCAAACAAACATACGTTTAATCGAATATGAAGCTTGGAATATGGACAGTATTGATATATGACTTACTATTGAAAAGAGAAAGAGAGTAGCAATCTATGTTAAAAATAAACGGAATCTTCCAATCTTAACGCTGTTTAGAATTTTCAATTCCATACTACCTTTCAAATGGAAGTAAGAAATTTCGTCGGAAAGGATGTACCAGGGCGTGTTGAATATTCTTGTGCTTTATTCACTGACTAACATGTACTATATAAATAAATATTAAGAATGTTAACTGTTCTAAGAATTACAGAATACTTGTCAATATGTAACTTAAATCATTTTTTTTTCACATATTCATTTATGCAATCAATATTAAAAAGCATATAATTTTCTTTTCTAGAACCTTATCACGTGCTTGAAAGCATCATATGATGGTTTTGGAGCATTTATTGATACAATTAAATGAATATTATCTTATGCATTGTTTAGTACAATTATTCCAATTAGATTTATATGGAATAAAATATGAAATAACAAATTTACTCCTTTGTATGGATATATCCATGGAATATACATTTAATTTAAATAATATGTTATGATCAGGATGGACCAAGGAGTTCCACAGGGCTGAGCCCCATGCCCCCCAATCCCACCCCCTCAAAAAAAAAAAAAAAAAAAAAAAAAACAGTTAGATGTAGAGTTCCATAGTACTAGGTTCACATTAGAAAGCAATCTAAAACTAGGGGCAGACATATGTCAAACTGTTTTGGTTTTTTCTAAAATCAATTTAGCTCATAATTTACGGTTTGGAATAAAAAAATATAATTCATTGACTAACGATTTGATTCAATTTGAATGATGGATTAAACCGTATTTTATAGTTTTTACATAATATTTAATATTATACGAAAAATGTACTAAATTCATTTCCTACTAAGAAGTATTATACTGCATAAGAGTAAATCAAATCAATGTTCATACAATTAAAAAATTTAAAATATCCATAATAAAATGAGCATGTATTATATATTTTGAGTCAAAGGATCTTCATATAATTCATGATTTGCAAATATAAAGGTTAAATATCTATAAATTTTAAATCACGTAAACTAAATATATATTTTTAAATACTATGTTACAAAATAAGAAATTTTTTAGTTACTAGCTAAACATTATAATTTCTGTAAAGTACAAGTACATAAATTATAATGAAGGGTAAAAAGGTAAAATTCATGTTGTTTAAATGGGTATTTTGTCCTTGAACAAGTAGATTTAAGCTCGAAGAAGAGGTATGCGAAAAATTGGATGAAAGGACTTAAGTTGACACTTAGGCCGCCAGCTTTCAAGTAAAGGCCGCCAGCCTATATGTGTAAGACATCAGCTTAAATCTCTCAGAGGGTTTTGTACAGAATGGTAAAGGCCGGCAAAAACCACTGGCTTTGGCATTTACGCCGCCGGCTTTGGTATTTAGACCACTGGCTTTGAAGCCAGCATTTCCTGTCCGAAGTGTTTCTTATATAAGAAATCCTAAGGATCGTGTTTTTCATTTGTAACCTTCTTCCTTCTGCCAGAGAGTGAGAATCGAGAGTTTTTGAGTGTTTTTGAAGAAGAAGATCAAGGTAGATTAGATTTGGATCAAGAGTAAGTAATCTCGTATTTATCTATTAAGATTCTTTATATATTGTTTCGATTCCTTAAGACTTATGCTTGGATTTTAAAGGAGTTCTTTGGAGAAAACCTAGTTTCATCAAGATCTGATCTTTTGGGAATCAATGGAAGAATTAGATTGAAACAAGTAAGTATTATCATTCTGGTATAACAGATTTGATATGCAAAGATATTTATTAGATGAATCGTGCTTGTTCTTATAGATTTTCCAATCTAAGGCTTTGGAGAGGTTGCGATTTTTGGGATTTTGATATGATTTTTTGTTGGAGAAATCTAAATTTAGATTCTGAAGAAATCTAAGATAAGTTTTATTCCAATAATCCATAAGCTTAATGAAGAATGATTCTTATTGGTGATTTTCTGTTATTTCTGGATAATTAGGGTTTTGTGGAGTTTGATCGAAGAAGATTTTGTAGTTGTGGATTTCTTGAGAGGTTAGGGTTTTGGATAATTAGGGTTTTGATGTGATGATTTATATCTTGTTCTTGTTGTACGTTGTATTTAAGAGATTTGGAGATTTCCTGTTGTTTTTCAAATTTGGGGTTTGGAGAGATTGTTCTTGAAATTGGAAAAGGTACGACCTTTTCTTGTTTGTTGTATTTTCTTGTAGGTTTAATTTTCTGATTGTTGCCTATAGGAACAGATATATAAATGAACTAAATTCTATTTAGCTTAAATTATTTTTCTGGATGTCTTGGGCTTTGACCAATAAAGACCTGACAGACAGTGATACTGGTGAAGCACCCTGATGATCCTTGTGTGCCTTTGTCCTAAGTGGAGTTGCACTTGGAGATGATTCCGGTAGATATTGGTTTATTGGCAATATGGTCGCGGGTGTTTGGGGTACCTATTCACCAATATATGTATAGAATTATTTATTTTCGATATCTGGATGTTTCTCAGGAGTCTGAATAACTCTATGTTTGGGATCAAAAATCTATGATTCTAAACTGTGTTGTTTTGCAGGCTTAACGAAGATAATAATCCTGTTGTTTGCATTTAGTTAAGTTGCACGAATATATACATGTTGTTTGTGCATTTGCATTATGTTTGTGGACCGGTGTATTGGGCATTTTTGCTCATTCCCTTTTTTTTTTTTAGGTACAGGTGATAGAGATATTGCTTATGACTTGTCTTTATGACTTATATTTTGATCGGGGATGGTGATAGTGGGCCTGACTACACCGTAGAGGAATAGGATGTTATATAGGACCTATGAAAAGGATTTCTTGAGTTATTGAAGATTTTGAAACAATATTTTGATTATTTATCTTTTTGAGGATTTGAAGTATTGGTTTTTATGTAATAGTTTATTAAACAGGATTATTTGATTTTATTTGGAAGTTATAAGTTACAAGTTTTATAGGTTCTGTACTTTCTTAAGTATCCTAAATTGTGGTTCATGGAGATTTTTATATGTTTATATTTTGTGGAATTTAGATCTAGGCCTTTGTATGTCTCTTTTAAGAGAGTGACACGTGGCGGGTTGTAATGCCTTAGTTTAGGGCATTACAATTTCTAAAATTGTTTGATATAGTTTTATAGATTTGTTTGGTTTATCCTTCTAAAGAAATAATAAATTTACGGATTAGGTCAATTTGAAATTTTTTTGAATAAAAAAATTATATTTTCTGTTTGGTTTGAGTAGTCCAATTTATTCCTTTTTAACTTTTACCCAACCCAAAGCCAATATTACTAAAATAATCTTGCCTCTGCTTTTACACAGATCATGCATGCCTCCATATGTTGTTACCTTAAATATAAAGGTTTTTGTTGTCTATGGTGAAGTTAGAATAGGGACTACTTAGAAGAGATGTGGATCATGGGATTATTAATATACATAAGGTACTTGGACATCCTTATTAGTGCAAAGCTTTGGAAATTCTTTTGGGGCTCTATTACTGTGAAAAACATTGGCATTAAAATAATACATTTCTTTATAGATTCGTGCGTTGCTAGCAATGTGCTTAAAAACAAAATTAATATCTAAAACATATTTTATTGCCTTGTTAAATCTTACAAGTTAAAGATATGTTAGCTATTGACATTGCTTAACTCTCTTCCATTCTTGGGCATGGAAATAAATTAGCAGACATGTTTGGGTTGAAGAAGTATTGGAGATCCCTACTAATTTGCTTTCCTATAATACTGTTATATTCTTTTCTTTTCTGTCATAGCTTAATTATAGGATTTCTTTTATCAAAGGTTAATCGTAGTAGTATTCTTTATTTCCTTATCTCTTTCCTTTTTCATGCCTCATGTTGTATCATATTAAATACTTTTCCTGATTCAATGAAATGTAGAACAAATTCTATCAAATAGTATTTTCATCTTTCTCATGGTATCAGAGCTCAAGCAAAAGATAGCTCTCCTTAACCTTTGAATATGTCAGGACCATAGGAACATAGGTTGATTGGGGGAGAACTTGTGAGTGCAAACATTGATGACTCACCTTACATCTTATACCCATAAGATTATCCTATATTGGCCTTTGTCACAACACCTTTCACTAGAGAAACTTTACAGCTTGGAAAAAACGCAACGGAAATGGCTTCATATGCCCAAAACAAAGCAGAATTCATTGATGGTAGTCTAACAATGCCAGAACCATCTTCAAATGATTATCAGCGATGGAGGAAGAATGATGCAATGGTAAAGGCATGGTTGAGAAATTCTTTAGGCAAGAAAATGCAAGCGAGTGTTATATATGCATAGATTGTTCAACAAATTTAGTCAGAAATTTGTGAGAGGTATGGACAAAACAATGCACCTCGAATTTACAAAATCAAGAAGGAATTATCTAACATGACTCAAGGAAAATGGCAATCCATAACTTAATACTACACAAAGTTCAAAAATTTGTGCGAAGAACTGCAGATCTGTGATCCATTACCTCATTGCAGATGCGAAGTAGCCAATGAACATGTACTTCGCCAAGAAAGAGAGAAATCCATCAGTTCTTGTTGGGATTGAATAATAACTTTGACAGGCACAATTGGTTATCATGCATTAAATAACCATCATATAGATAAAAACCAGAAACAGGTTGATTATTTGATACCTGATTCCATATCTCCACAAAATTCCCATCGTACTTCCCTTTAAGCTGCTCAAAACACACAATTTTTTAGCTTAAATTTAGCAACAAAGAAGCTCGCCTACCTAAAGCATTTACTACCTTATTTTGCATCCTCGATTAATGCTGTAACCTGAAGGGAAATTTTCACAAAAATTGGCACCATCTCCGATGCATGTCACTACTGATCCTCTTCTGGCTATTCAAATACTTCAAAGCATCATGGTTTTAATAGAGCATAAATTCCTTTCCAATCAAATAATGCTCTCAAATTTTAAGAGCATGCACTATTAAATAAAATTCCTTATCATAAGTGCTCCACTTTCGCCTAGCATCACTAAGCTTCTCACTGAAAAATGGCCTCTTTTCCTGTGAAAGAACAGCCTTTATACCCTCCCCATTGGCATCACAATCCACTTCAAATAACTTCTGAAAATTTGGAAGGGCAAGTACTAGTGTTGTACTCAATTTCTCCTTCAAGATTGTAAAATTAGTGGCTGCTTCATCTACCATAGGAATTTTCCTTTCTTTAAGCACTATGTCATGGATACTGAAATTCCTAAAAACATGCGATAGAAAGTCACCAATCCATGAAAACTTCGTTACTCGAAGACATTCTTTGGAGTAGGCTAATCTCTAATTGCCTAGACCTTCGCCTCATCAACTCGTATACCATCAGCTGATATGACATACCTCAAGAAAAGCAACTTGTTGGTCAGGAAATTGCACTTCTTAAGGTTTATGTATATCTTATATTCCTATGGGGCTGTTAATACTCTCCTCAAATGCAACATATGTTCATCCTCACAAGAGCTATAAATCAGGATATCATCGAAATATACTACTAAAAATTTACTAATAAATTGCTTCAATACACAATGCATCAGCCACATGAATGTGCTGGGGGCATTTAACAACTCAAATGGTATGATCAACCACTCATACAACCCTTCCTTCGTCTTAAACATAGTCTTCCACTCATCACCAGGCCTAATTCGAATTTGATGATACTCGTTTTTCAAATCGACTTTAAAGAACCATTGAGCTCCATGTAATCTGTCAAGCATATCATTCAATTGTGGTATAGGAAATTTATACCCCACAGTGATCCAGTTAATAGCCCGACAGTCAATGCACATCCATCAGCTCCCATCCTTCTTGAGCGTAATAATGCCGGAACTGCACGTGGACTTAAACTTTCCTGGATCAATCCCTTCCTCAATAACTCTTCTACTTTCTCCTTCAAAATCTCACTCTCCTTCAGATTCATTCTATAATGAAGCAGATTAGGAAGGCTAGCCCCAGGAATAAGATCGATATGGTGATCGATGTCTTTCATCGGTGGTAACCCATCTGGAATTTCCTCAAGCGTTAATTCCATAAATTCCTGTAATAAAGGGCAAACCAACTCTGGTTGCTCCTCTACTTATGACTTAACATCACTCATCAAAACCTACTTAACCATCAAAGCATGTACTTGCCTGATCTCCTTAATTTCTTATCTAAAAGCCTTCACCACAGACGAAAACATGCACTTATCTAGTAAAATAGCCTTATCTTTCAATGGCAACAACTTATACTTCACCTCTTCTTTTTTTAGCTTATAAATATTACTCTTGCCCGAGTGTTGTGCATCTACATCATACTGCCACAGCTTACCAAATAAGAGGTGACACACATTCATATCAATGACATCGTAATACACAACATCATGATACTTACCTATGGAGAAAGGAGCCTTGCAACGTTCCATCATTTCGATTTTTCCTGTAGTAGATTTGATCCTCAATGTATACGGATTTGGGTGTTTCTCCACATGCAACTTCAATTTATGCACGGTCCTCTTTCTATTATGTTTTCACAGCTACACTACACCTTTCTATTAATAGTGCATCTGGTTCAGAACAATTGGTGGTGGGTATGATCCTACTTTTTGGGGTCAACATCAAGCTCCGAACAACATAAACCCCTCATCTTCTTCATATCCTCCTCCTTATCTCCATCAGCCTCACAACAAATACCATCATCATCCTCTTCTCTTTCCACTATATTAATGGTATTTCTCTTAGGATACTCATTAGATTATGCCCCGATTGATCACATCGGAAGCACTTCCTAATGATCGGCTTCACATAAGGATTATCTACTTTCTTAACCTCTTGCCTCGTTCCTCATTCACAGGATGTTTTTCTATAGCTTTATCCTCTAAAGGTTGATTCTTATTACTGAATCCACGAGTAGATTGTTCCTCCATACCCTTAGGTTTCTCCTCTGACCATGCATTAGATCTGTACCCCTAAAACTTCTTTTCTCACGTTTTTATTGCGTCAATTTAACTTTCAAAGCTAGATTCTTCACCTCACTTAGGGTACGAATAATTGTACCTTAAATCTATCCTGCAAAGCTGGCCTTAACCCTTCTAAATATCGAGATACTTGTTGCCCTTAGATTCTTAGAGATTATTTTTATGCTAATCTCATAAACTCTGCAATGAATTCATGAACTAATTTGCTTCCTTGTTGGCATCGCTGGTATTTGGAATAGATCTGCCCATAATCTGGTGGTAAAAATTCCCTCTTCAACAAGTATTACATTGATAACAACTACGAACAGGACCTTCCCTTCCCACTCTCTCCCGTATTGGATTCGTTCCCACCATTGAAGCCATCCCTTTCAAATGACAAGCCACCAATCTAACTCGTCTTTCAGGAGGAGTCTTCGCATAATCGAAGAACCTATCAACATCTGCAATCCAATCCAAAAATTGCTCAATCCCTAAGTTCCCATTAAAATACGAGATATCAACCTTCAACCAAAAGTCTTTACCATCCCTATCATCATATCCATTTCTTCTATTACTACCATACTGCTGATAACGAAAATACTCGGCATCTCTATTCTCAAAATCATTCCTTCTTTGACTACCATATGGTGGATTGCAAGCGAACTAAGGTGGTTCCACATCGCTCTTTTCTGACTCCTCTTCGTAAACCGATTGTCTACCGTAGGGACAAGCCTGTCAATAGGGTCACCACAAGTACCTAACCCTAGACTTCTATTATCATTCCCATCTCCTGTTTGGTCGATTCCATAAGCATCTAGACGATCCACAACCTCCCCAAAATGTCCTCGAAATGTTGGAACATGTGATCCATCTGTTGCTCTAGATGTTGCTATAATTGTTACAACGCCTCATCCCCCTAAAGGATTCGATCCTGAACATCGTAATGGAAAGCACCACTATCGCCATTAGTAGTCATCCCGCTCTGATACCCCTGATATAGCGTAAGGCGTAGATAAACATTTGCAATAAGATGCAAACTTTATGAGAGAAACTTCTCAATTAAGGTTTGAAAGAGTAAAAAATAATTTCTAATCCTCTAACAATGGTTGTCAAGACCATATATACAGATATAATAAGCCCTAGAAGATAAAACCAAAAAATAAATCATGCAAATATAAGCTAGCAACGAAGCTGACGATGTAGGAACGCTGACTTTGGGCAACCTACGATGTACACCGAAAAATTGAGGATCTACGTTGGTAGCGTAAAGCCGGTGTTGCCTCTTTCCATGCCCGTGGTGTTACATATGGTGCAATATGGGCAAAAGTCCTTCATCCTATACTGGCTTAACGTCGACGGCCTTCCTGGAAACATTGCCAGTGTATTTGCTCAACACCGGCGGCCTTTGACTACTTGTCAACAAGCTATTTCATCTTCCTTCGTTCCTTCTTGGACGCTTCCATTTTGTTCAAATAAACATCCGCTACCCCAGCCACACCATATGAATAGAATGAATAACCGAAAGAGGGGACAACTTTTACCAAAAAAAAAAAAAGAAAAAAAACAGGTATTATGAGCTTCTAGAGGCTCGAACTCCACATTGTGTCATCCCTGCAACTCTATAAACAAACACAAACCCTAAAGTTAGTAAGATAATAATTTAGTTAACGTACAAAACAAGGATAAAAAAGATTAGATGATTGATACTCTAATTATTACAATCCAAACGAAAAAATTGAAGTGGAAGCAAATATGTTGAAATCCCAACATGTTGATCAAGTCATTAGAAGAGAAAATGAGAAACAAGGTTAGAAAAAGTACCTTGGTTTGTCATCTGGTGGCTAGAGCAAAGTGATTGATTTTTTTGGCTAAAGAAAAGAATTGGTTGGGTTGGGCCTTCGTATAAGGCTTATTAGATATGCTTGGTCTTATTGACTCCACATCTAGATATCTCAATGGCTAGATCCAGGTTCCTAAATTAGGGATCTGCAGCTACCCGAATTGTCATAGGATAAGTCCAAGACTGTGGACCCATTAGGTCCAAGGCAAGTCAAGAGGGCTCAAGGCCCGCTCATTTCTAAAAAAAAAAAAAATTGAAAAAAATTCTTAAATTAAAACTACAAATATAAAATGGACATAAGAATACACTATTCTTTAACCCATATTCTTATAATACTATCAAGAGTATGCAAATATTTATAAAGAAGCACATCCCTATTGAGTTGAAATATCAACAATGTAATATTAGAGTAATACTCTAAAAGAGTGAGTACTACAAAAGAAAAAGAATTTTTGCATTTCTCTCTTACTAGAGCTCTAAATAAAGCATGATATATAATTTTGAATTGTATTTATCACATATAATTTTTAATTATATTTATCACATGTATTGTTGTTAATAATATATTAAATATTGTGAATAGATGACTAATGATTTCTATTCATGTAGTTTAAACTGGATCTAGTTAGATCCTCTAGGTCAAGAAGTCAGGCCTCGAAATGTCACAAAAAAAATTCAAAAAATTACCATATTTGACTTTTTGTTTTTCATGACCAGATATATTTGAAAAAAAATAGTCAATATTACCATCATTAAATTGAATTAAAATGTCAGAAAATGTAATGCAGGTGACGAGATTTGTTTTCGTCTTAGAAAAGAACCATGATTTACTCTAATTACATTTGACATCATTATAATTAAAATAGCATATCAAACCTACCACACACAACACCAAAAGAAATTTAAAATAAAACGTACGAATTGACAACATCAACCTCTACACTTCGTGAATAAAAAACAAAAGCTGGCAGATGGAAAGGGCAAAATAGGAAAAAGAAAATACCAGAGAGAGAGAGAGAGAGAGAGAGAGAGACGTTGGGGAGTGGGGAGATAGTAATGAGTACATTGGAATGTGTGGAGTGGAGTGGACCGAAGCAGCTGGATAATGTGTAGTAGGTCAGCCAATGGGCAGAGGGTATGTAATTATCTTTGCACGTACAGAACCCGTGAGGCCCCACGCAATTATTCCATGGAAAAATTAGACAATTTTACTAGACGTATAGTTCTCTTGGCTTGGGCCCAAGTTGCTGAATTTTCAAAACTCTCAATAAAGAGTTGAGCACCTTGTCAAATACGACATTGCAAAAGCGAAATGCGTTTACTTTGGGTTGACCTTGGTTGTAGAAATACCAGATGGCCTTCCAGCAAAGAGTTAAAGCATAGTTTAGTGAAGCGGAGAACCAATCATCACCTTCACTTGTGCACACACACAACCCATGGCACCTCCATTTTCTGCTGTCCTTTCACTGATCGTTGCAATAACAGTACTATGGTCTAAGATCACCGCTACTAAAACATCAGATATTACGATGTTCGAAAGAGAGGCTCTGGTCCAAAGTGGGTGGTGGCCTGGATATAACAACACTTCTATACCTCCTTGCCGCCTACTTCCTGGCATTTCTTGCAATCAGTTTGGTAAAGTAACCGAAATTTCCTTGCCTGATTACGACATTGTCGGTGATAATTTTGGAAAAATGAAATTTTCACAAATTCCAATGTTGGAATCTCTTCATCTTCCATACAATGGACTCACAGGCATTGTACCTTTGCAATTATGTGCACTTTCACGACTAAGGAGCCTAGATTTGAGCGGAAATTCTTTATCAGGAAACATCCCTCGTTGTTTTGGGAAACTTTCTATGTTAGAAGATCTTGATCTCTCCTTTAATTACTTAAGTGGCTCCATCCCTTCACAAATAGGGAGCCTCCAAAATCTCTCCTTTTTATACTTGGATGAAAATGAGCTTACTGGTCCAATACCATCCACTGTAGGTCAATTGTCCCAATTGAAGACGATCAGTCTTTTCTCTAACCACTTAAACGGCTCCATCCCTTCACAAATAGGGAGCCTCCAAAATCTCTCCTTTTTGTACTTGGATGAAAATGAGCTTACTGGTCTAATACCATTCACTGTAGGTCAATTGTCCCAATTGAAGATGATCAGTCTTTCCTTTAACCACTTAAGTGGCTCCATCCCTTCACAAATAGGGAGCCTCCAAAATCTCTCCTATTTGTACTTGGATAGGAATAAGCTTATTGGTCCAATACCATCCACTATAGGCCAATTATCCCAATTATGGGAGATCAGTCTTTCCTATAATCACTTAAATGGCTCCATCCCTTCACAAATAGGGAGCCTCCAAAATCTCTTCTCTTTGTACTTGGATGGAAATGAGCTTACTGGTCCAATACCATCCACTGTAGGTCAATTGTCCCAATTGAAGATGATCAGTCTTTCCTTTAACCACTTAAGTGGCTCCATCCCTTCACAAATAGGGAGCCTCCAAAATCTCTCCTTTTTATACTTGGATGAAAATGAGCTTACTGGTCCAATACCATCCACTGTAGGTCAATTGTCCCAATTGAAGACGATCAGTCTTTCCTTTAACCACTTAAGTGGCTCCATCCCTTCACAAATAGGGAGCCTCCAAAATCTCTTCTCTTTGCACTTGGATGGAAATCAGCTTACTGGCCCAATACCATCCACTATAGGCCATTTATCCCAATTGGGTACGATCAATCTTTCCTCTAATCACTTAAGCGGCTCTATCCCATTTTTTTTAATCCATATAATCTGTATTTCCTAAACTTATCCTATAATTCCTTATCGGGTCTTATCCCAGATTATTTTTCTGCCTTTTACTATGAGGGCGCATTTCTTGGAAATAAGGATCTTGTTTACAGTTCTCCACCACCCACAAGCACACTCCCTTTTAAAGCAAGGCACAAGAAATTGCTCCATCAAAGAATAATCATACCCATAATGCTATTCTTCTCCCTTATAATGCTTGTTGGAATTTGGTTCTATTGTAAAAAAAGAGGTAAACCATCTATCTCGATTGAAAAGATTACAAAGAGCAGAGATGTGTTTTCTATATGGAATTACGATGGAAGGATTGTATATGAGGAAATAGTTAAAGCAACAGAGGACTTTGACATCAAGTACTGTATTGGAAAAGGAGCATATGGAAGCGTTTATAGAGCAGAGCTTCCTAATGGGAAGGTTATTGCCTTAAAGAAACTTCATCGCTTAGAAGCTGAAGAGCCATCTTTTGATAAGGTCTTTAAGAATGAAGTGAAACTCTTGACCGAAATTCGCCACAGAAATATCATTAAACTTCATGGTTTCTGCTTGCATCGAAGGTGCACGTTTTTAGTGTATGAGTACATGGAGAGAGGTAGTTTGTTCTATGCCTTGAGAATTGATGCTGAAGCAT
The DNA here is from genome assembly GCA_024138025.1 of Combretum micranthum. Taxonomy (NCBI): domain Eukaryota; kingdom Viridiplantae; phylum Streptophyta; class Magnoliopsida; order Myrtales; family Combretaceae; genus Combretum; species Combretum micranthum. The sequence goes on from JAMXBD010000001.1 coordinate 1,659,984, forward strand.
TAGAATTGAACTGGACAAAAAGGCTAAATATTGTCAAAGATATAGCACATGCCATGTCTTACTTGCATCACCATTGCTCACCATCCATCATTCATCGAGATCTATCAACTAACAACATTTTGCTCAATCATGAAATGCAAGCATTTGTGTCAGATTTTGGTACAGCAAGATTACTTGATCCAACTTCGAGCAACATTTCGGCAATTACAGGCACTCTTGGATACATTGCACCGGAACATCATTGTCATTCCTTAGCATCCATGTTTCCATTTCATTAAGCTCTCTTAAATACAGCATGTGCTATGATCCAAGTCTCTTTCTTTTTTCCTTTTAATACACCAAGTGGATAGTTCAATGGAGACATTCTTGAAATGTGCAAACTTCTATAACAAAATACAGCATATTCTCATTTGCGCTTATCTACCATCAAGCAATTCAAGATAGCTTCACTTGATTTTCAACCCTAACCTAAGTCGTTTTAATGAATGAATTCACAATTATGAAACTTTAATACTATTTGAGATGTACCAAGTTGCAAATTATTAGCTTTCATGTTAAATAAATAAATAAATAAATACCACTACTCCAGCTCTGTGACTTTGGCTATTATAAACCAACTGGAAAAGAACTAATTCTTAGTAACATTTACTTTCATTTGTAATTCGCTTTGATTTTTAATATACGTTTAGCAAAAGAAGCTACATTTTGTTGCTATTCCGTCTAACCAATTACTCAATAATGAGCTGTGAGTTGAAAAAACAAACAACTTTTCCTTTCCCTTCGAGTTTATTCATGATTTAAGATATATATTTATAGGTGTACTCATTTTCTATTGCATGACTACTCATAATAAATTTTTTATTTTCCTATTAAAGGACCTTTAATGAAATGAAAATGTTCATACAAAGGTGCAACACATTTTGCGAAAGTGGTTATTTAGAAACTCCATTTTGATTCTTGTGATAAAGAAAGATGCTTTTCAATAACTATATTTTCTATTTGTGCATGCAGAACTTGCTTATACGATGATCTTAAATGAAAAAAGCGATGTTTATAGCTACGGGGTGGTAGTTATGGAAACGATAATGGGAAAGCATCTTGAAGAGATCATTTCTAAGTTGCCAACATCATCAATTGAGCAAGTTAAATTAAAAGACATATTAGATCCTCGGTTGCATTGTCCTCGAAATGGCTCATTAATGGCAGGAATTCTTCAAGTTGTTTCATATTCACTTGCATGTCTATCTCCCATACCAAAGTCGCGGCCATCAATGAAACATATTTCTGAGTCATTTCTTAGTAAGAAGAATGTCGCCTTTGAGGGTGCATTTCATGAGATCTCTTTGGGTCAGCTTAAGGCTAATTATGAGGCTAGCTCATTAACTCAATGCTCTGTGGAAATTATATAAAAGAGAATATCTATTTGATCAATGGGAAGATAGGCAATGTAACCGTTGTAAAATTTCTGTAGGACTTTTCTACCTAATAAGTAGTACATACTTATATTGTTTAGTCTAATATGAGCAATTTTTCAGATCTTAAAAGAGCCAAAATTGAGTAATTACAAATTGAATCAATTTTGAAATTTTGATCACTTTAATTAATTTAATTATATTGCTCAACACATAACCTTTTTTTTTTTTTTTTTTTGTTATTGGCATGCTACTATGTTCTTTATATTAGTTACATATAATCTTGCTAATCTGTTGGTACTTATTAGTAAAATAGTGTTTTTTTCTACCTTCCAAATAAATGTTCAAGATCATCTTTTATCTCTAACAACCTCCATTGGTCAACACAATAGCAAGAAACTCCCTTTCCAAGAGCCTATCCACTTTACTCGTAAAGTTATTAAATGCAATAAGGTTTACTCTAGAGACAAAGATTAAAGGAGTTGATGACTACAAAGTGTTGAAGTGTTCAATGTTGTCGGAATAAATGCAGTGTTCTGGAAATATGAGTGGACCGGACTATGGATATTGGTTGAGTAATGCACTGGGCTCAGCAGGAGCTTGTGAAATGAATTAGTAAATAAACAAGAGTTAGGCCAAGGTAATATAAGAATTTTAGGCCCATTAGTAATACAAATTAGCAGCACAGTAAATTATCTAATCTAGAATATCTAGTTTTTCATAACCATCACTGACGTGGCAATTTGTTGCACATGCCACTCACCATAGTACTATTATTTTGCATATGTAGGGAGCCTATTCAGCCAATATAGATGTGTCAATGGTGGTGCAACACAAAAATATATGAAAATACAAAAATACCATTTTGCTTCTAATACTTGCATCCAAGTATTGTGTGTATTGTGTGTGTGTGTGTTTTTTTTTCCTGAGTATATTCAACTTACATTTGAGCTCAATCTACATTTAGATTGTTAATTTTTTCATTAAACACTCTTCGATTGTAATTAGTAATAGAGCCAACAATAATGGTGGCTGACACATGAGAAATTAAACACCTAGAGGAAGCTATTCAAGCCTTGTTTAAGAAGCATACCGACAAGATTCATATGCTTTCCAAAACACGCCAGCAGCAGCTTCATGCAATGGAAAAGCAGAGTAAATTGAACAATGACCTCTAGAAGAGGGAAGATAACCTAAAAATAGCAACACAAGATGATGCACATCAAATTAAAATTATGGAATTAAAGCAACTAAGTGCAATTCGGGAATATATAGAGGATTTTAAGAATTTCATGGATCCAACACTACCAGAATCTCATCCAATTAGCGAATTTTTAAGTAGGTTAAAACATGAAATTAGACACTTTATCAGAATGTTCAGACCACTTAATTTGTATCAAGCATTCACCCTTGCAAGCTTGCAAGATCCTAGCCATGAATCTCCACTAAGCATACCGATGCTATAATTCAAGAGCAAAAACCTGCATTTACACCTCCGGTACCTTTCCATCTACATCAACCCATAAACATATAAGAGAAATCATACCGAAAATTACCCTACATCACTATCATAGACCAAAATCTCAACACCGCCAATGTCAACAACTTTTCACCATTAAAGAAGCCCATTTTGCAAATCATTACCTAAAATAACTACAGAAACAACCATTAATCTAAAAAAAAAAAAAAAAAAAAAACTCACTACCAAACCATACATACCCCCTATCCACAGCAACAAATTTCATTCAAATAAGCACAACCATAAAGTTTTACTATACAAACTACATTACCATTCCAACTTGCAACCCACACAAAACCAAAGTCATGCTCAAAATGACTCAATTCCTAGATGCAAACAAAAGGCACTGAATATAGAGAGAAATTTTGCAATTGATTTGATCAAGCTACATGATGTGAGGAAACAAAAGAAAAATTGGAATTCAAGAGCATAATACCTTATATGAACATATCATTGAACAACTTCTACAGGTTCTTGGTGTTTTCATTTATATGGGGTGTTCCAAAAGCATTAATCATGGTTAAAATGGGGATTATGTTCCTTGAAAGTGGAGGTCATGTGATGTGGATCTTTGTAGCATTGAGTCCATATTAAGGAATTCAATACATTGGACGAAATGGCTTAATAGGGTACATAATAATGCCTTTAATCTAGTTTTGCTGCTTAGCTACTTGAAGTCGGCTATCCTAGTAATCAGTAGTGGGTAGCCTCCTATTGCTTTAGTGTTAGATTTTCTAGTTCTGTGTACCTAATGAACTAACAAGAATTTATGTCCATTTCAAAATTGAAGCCTTTAAGGTGGATTAAAGTAAATCTACATAATATCTTCTAGAATTTGTACTCGAATACTCTCTTTTGGAATTAAAATTACAAGGATTTAATAGGAAAAACAACGGGAGAGGTTCATAATCCAAAGAACAACCAAGATTCCTTCTAGATCTTGTGTAGCTACCCCCCTTCGATCAACCTACCCTATGTGCCTAGGAACTCTAGCAATGAAGTAGTTTATGTACTATTAGTTAACATGGAAGATACCATTTGTATGTTGAAGCTTTACTTGAAACAAGTACAGCCAAGAATGAAACAAAATGTGGGTGGACTTTTGACTGGTAGAGAAAACATGATAACGTTGCTTTGATTTCATTTGAAACGTGTTCAACATGAATGCTTTGGCTAACAGGAAGCGACCTTGCAAAAGCTTTCAAATTGGGAATCAGAGGTTGCTTACACTACAACCATGTCAACCTAGAAGACCCAAGTTCTCCACAGACCATAAAGCTAATGCTAATTAGTATGGCATGGTAGGGATGTTAATCGGATGGATTCAATGGCTTACCAGTTAGATCTGCCTTCAGAAGTTGCTACTCACCCAATGTTCCTTGTTTCTCAACTATAGCAGTACCATGGTCTTCAACAAGATCTATCACCGACATTACTTGTTACAAGCATAAAAGACTAGTTAGAGCTTTAGAGCAGTTTGGATAAGTGGGATAATGCCATCGATATGTTGGTACTTATCTTATGGAAAGGGAAGTCTCCAGTGAAAGTAACAAGAAAGCTCCTCCAAGATCTATGCTTGAGATTTCTAGGAAAAAGAAAAAAAAAACCTCATGGATAAAGGTCTTTAAGGAAGCAGTAATGAGTGTATTAGGAACTGTATAATTTGAGTAGGGCAAGTTGAAGACAGCTGGGTTATACGAGAATGTTGTGATGACTAACATTGCTAAATACTATGATCCATTCATGATATTAGACAAGATCAATGAATGTCCTTACTGATTAGATCTATTCTCTGAAACAAATACCCATATGAATTTTCACGTCTTCTAACCCAAATAGTACCATGCTCTAAGAGTTGATTTATCTTCCAAATTACCTGTAACACAAGCAAAACGAATATTAGAACTAATAGACATTTTGGATTAAAAAATGGCTAAAAGAGATAATCATCTTGTCAAGATGGTACTTACTTCAAGGAAAAAATGGTCACTGGCGCATGCCATGCAACTACGATTTTCCCATTAACCCCTATGGATAAGGGTTTTTAAAGTAGAGGGGGATGTTATAGGTTTGTGTGTGTGGTTCGAGATGCAAGTGTTGAGACTGTGATAGACCTAGGGTTTACTTGTGTAATTTCAGATGAATGTGTTGAAACTCGCTAGATATAGTTTCAAACATGATAGCACTCCTCTTAAATAAGGGTTTATCACTGGTGGAAGTTTCATAGGCATTTTTCCAATGAGTTGCAGCCTCGATTTTCTGACAAACCCTTACGGACAAGGGTTTCACAAGAGGAGGGGAATGCAATAAGGTTTACTATATAGTCGAACTATATAGAACAAGGGTGGAAATATAATTTTAATTCAAAGTGAATGTAATAAGATTGTAATAATTATTACTATGTTCACTTTTTATAAAAAAATAAAAAATAAAACAAGTGATTATTAAGGTAAAATGTAAAATATTTATAATGTACCTTGTATTTATTGCAGAAAGAAGATAATTATATATGTGATATTTTTAAGATAGAAGTATTTATGATAAAGTTGATAAATAAAACATTGAATGACAATTTATGGGGGTGTCGACATAAATTGCTACTCATCATTTTACATAATAGTAATTCATTATGAATTGTCATTCCCCTCAAGTGAACACCATAATAGCAGCTTTATGTCTAACGAGGAAGGAATAACAAGTGAACAGGTTGTAAAGGGGATGAAGAGAATGAAGTGTTGAAGTGTATAATGTGTTGTCAAAAAAATGCAGTGTTTTGGAATATATGAGTGGACCGAACTGTAGATATGGGTTGTAATGCACTAGGCTCAGCATGAGCTTGTGAAATGGATGAATAAGTAAACAAGAGTTGGGCCAATGTAATATAAGAAGTTTATGCTCATTAGTGATACAAATTAATAGCATAGTAAATGAGCTATTTTGGAATATCTAGTTCATTATAACTATCACTAACGTAGCAATTTGTTGCATGTGCCACTCATCATATTATTGTTATTTTGCACATATAGGGAGCCTATTCAGCTAATATAAATGTATCAATGGTGCTACACAAAAACATATGAAAATATAAAAATATCATTTTGCTTTCAATACTTGCATACGAGCTCAATCTACATTCGGATTGTTAATTTTGTTCATTAAACACTCTTCCATCACATTAAAGAGAATTTTTTAATTACAATTATTTCTATATATAATATAATTGTTAAACAAGTAATAAATAACAAAACAAATGCTAAAATTAGGTTTTTGTGTTAACAACCTGCAATAAATGACATCTTAATGTTCTAAAATTCTTTATTTCAATTTAAACTGATTAAAAAAATATGCAGTAAATTTTTTTGGCCATTTTTTTTTTTTTGCCCCTATGCAGTAAATTGAAAAAAAAAAAAAAACCTATTCTTAAGTAGATTTCGAGAGAGCTAGTTTAGGGAAAATGCGGACGCAGTTCAAATGAGAGTGGACTAATTCAATGCCCAAGACTTTTCTTTGTGTGTTTTATTTCATCCCTTTGGTCGCAGGTTTCCTTAAACTTGTGATGCGTTCAATTCTCACCAGGCTGTTTCTGTCACACGTTAGGTTGTTCTTATGTGCGTATTAGTTTTATTTTGTCCTAATTTTTTTACACTGTTTTACTACAAATAAATTCCCAATCATGATTCTAGAATTTTATTTGAGTTGCAGTAAGTTGCGAAATTTTAGTTTTCATATTGGGCAAAGACATAAAAATCAACAACATTTTACATAAAAATTCTAGTTTCTCTAATGTTAATTTTATTTTGGGAAAATTATAACTAACCTCCCTAAACATTAAGCTAGGTGTACTCAAAAATCAATCTTAGTTAAAAAACAAAAAAAGGAGTCACCATAAATAAATGGACCACTCGCTAGAGTAAAAAAGAATGGAATTACATATTCTCATAGATAGGAATGAAAGTTGATGGTGGCAAGTACCATTGGCAAAACATGCTACCATAAATAAATGGACAGCTTGCCAGAATAAAAAAGAATGGAATTACTTATTCTCATAAATAGGAATGAAAGTTGATGGTGGCAAGTAATTTTAGCAAAATATGTAATTAAATACCTAAATTTTAAAATTAATCAATTTAATATGCAAAAGAACTTATTCCATATACCAACGGTGCCACAGTAGATGACAATGTTAGCCAATTTGATAAAGATATTATAGACATGCATGAAAAGTTATTGCAAATATTGAATTAATTAATTTCAAAGTTTAGATATCTAATTGCAGACTTTGCCAAAATTCAAGTACCATTCGTTATAACAACCTATATCATTTTACAAAATGGTATTACATAATAACTAATGAAAAAAAAGCAATACATATATAAAAAAAAATTATACCATACTGTATATTTGTTTGGGCTGATGCATGATATCTAGTTATTCATAGAATTATTCATGAATTTCATTAAAGAAATTTACAAGAAAAATTAACTGCTTATTTTTACTGAAGATTAGAAATTAGAATGCTCTTGGGCCATGATGCTGAATTTTCAAAGTTAAGACTGAGTACACCATGTCAAACATGTTTGTACTCTATCTATAACAAACGCGTTCATAGAAGAAAAAAGCTAGTTATCGTGAAAAAGTTTACGATATGTTTACTTTCGAACTTGAGACCTCATTTACTAGGAAACATCCCTAGCTTGTCGTCGTGAAAAACTTTCTATAAGCTAGAAATTTTTCGCTTTTCATGAGTAACCTCAAATGGCCCCATTCCTTAACAATCAAATAGGAACTCTCAAAAACCTCTCCTAGTTACACTTAGGATAGAAATGTGCTCACAGGCTGAATTTCGTTTTCAATGTGGAATATCATAATATTATGAATGCAATGAATTGAGCCCTACAAAATAGAAGGAAATTGATACAACTTCAAAATGAACTTGATGATGCAATATATATTGTTCCCTAGTCAAAAAGTCGATATTATACGAAAATGTGATGCAGTAGTGTAATATTATACTAGAAGACTTCGAAGCTCTAGGGTACAAATTAATTGACGCAGCAAGCAGTATAATTAACAATGATTATTAACGATTAATCTCAAAAGCAAACACGAATTCAGATAAATTCTCAATTTGATGAATAATAATATTATTATAACGTGATAATCTTTGAAACATGAAAAGGATGAATATATATCATCTACAAAAAACCTAAAGTATAAAAAATTAATGAAAACCCGCTTTCAAGCCCTAAACAATGGATTTTTTGGGCCTAAAATATGATTCAATCCACAAATCCAACTTGAACAAAACCAAAATCTTATGGTTTAGAAAAGTTTGTAGTTTGAAAATAAACCTACCAATCATATAGTAGCATAATATTAATATGGAAAAAGAGGTTTTTTCAAGACAAATATATCATGATGGACGCATAATGACTTGGATCCTACATTTAACATCTGTTCTTATAATGATAAGTTATTGGATAAATATTTCCGCCAGATGCCATCTGATCAAAAGTTAAAATGTACTTCTAAATTAAAGAAATATTTCCAAACACAATGTCTTCCAAGTAGCAACAAAACTCAAACCTTGTACTCGATTACATAGATCCTATCTCGCCATTTGCTTTCTATCATAAGAAAAAAAAAATTGTTTTAATAAAAAAAAAGTGCACATAGCAGGTTTTTTATTTCTCAACTAACGCACATCACTTTTGTTCCTTCTGCTCTTCGTATATTTTCACATAAGAGTAAAACTGTGCTGCCAATGACAAGATTATAAACTCATTTGTCTTACAATATCATGTGACCCTTAGGTACATAAAATTGATAGGTAAAGGCAGCCTTTCTTCTGTGTTTTTCTAGTTGCCTAAAGTTTCACAATGAGACCCCTATAAAAGCCAGCCTCACAAAAAGTGAATCTAATTGAAATATCCTTAATTCACTAAATTATGCATATAAATGAATTGCATGATTAGTGTGAGAATAAGTTAGTGTATTTTAGCTTGGTCTTGTATTGTTTGTTTTGTAGATGAAGCTTATAGATTCTTCTTCTTTTAAAACAAATTAAAACCGAACCCAAATAGATTTTGAGCCAAATCAAACCCAAACCCAAGCCCAAACACTAAATATAAGCCCAACCGAGGCCTTTTTCTTTATCCTTATTGCTGCCTCAAAAGTGAAAAGTAAGTAAGATAATTACAAGTGAAAATATTGCAAAATCATAATCCAAGATAGACAAAACCGATACTTAAGTTCATAAAACAAACATAGCAATTTCTCATCAAATTTCTACAATCTACCCTCCCAAAATTCTTATCAAAATTTCATCTTCAAGTTAAGGCTATATAAGGTAAAGTATTACATGCTCGCATCATTTATTCATTTTTTTTTCATGAATATGAAATCTCTGTTTTAATATTTCTCTAATGAGTTGAATGTAGTATTGATAGATTACGCTAATTGATAGAGCTAGGTAGATTCTTGAAGTACAGTAGATGAGTATATGAAAGTGTTGAAGTTGTTTTGGAGAATGAATGAGTTAGTGTAATGTTTAAATGAGAAAGATGAAGTTAGGGAAGTGGTTTGAATGATTTTAATGTGGGTTTATGTATGTTTGGTGTTAATAGAAGTGAAAAATTGATGTTAAAGTGTTGAACAAGGATGTGCTATTTTTGAAAATAAACACGAGGAGAAACACAGGGTAATGTTTTAGTCGAGTATCTAGTCGAGCCCTTGAAATATTACTACTCGAATATAAGCATGAGGGGAACATGGCCACATGTATTCAACCATACTTCTACTATGTGCGAACAAAGAAGAAAAATAAGACAGCACTTTCGGAATACGGCAGCGTACACCTCACCGTGCTTCTCTCTGTTTTCGAAAAGAATTGGGTTATATTGATACACACTAGAGCATGGTGAAGCCTATTGAGACGTGCTTCTCTTTGATTTCTTAAGGATTTTAATTTTCAAATGAAACATGCTAGAAAACAAGCAAACCTATGGAACACGCTAGAAAACAAGCAAACTTATTACACTTGTGCTTCTCACTAATCTTTAAAGTGAAATATACACAAATGAAACACAACAAGCTACACGTCAACTTGACTTACACATGTTTCTTAAATGAAGGAACATGGGGGCTAAGCACGGCCATGTACATGCCGTGCTTCTTTATTAAAAAAAAATAATAATTTTCAAATTTTAAAATAATGGAATGAGTTATATAGACATATGTATAAATGCTAAGTTATGAACTAATGTAAGTTCTTATTTAAGTATATAGGTGCTAAATGACTTAGCATTTATTTATAATTAAGGTTAAATGTAATTTGAATTGAATTTCTTTATCTTACATATTCTACTGTTAAGTTGAATTTGTCTGTTGAACAATTGTTTGATATATCAACTGGAAAAAGTATGTAGTAACTTGATTGTTGAGTGCTAAATTAGGCATCCTTAAATCAACTATAATTAAAGATTGACTTAAAAGTTGTTTGAATTGATTGTGTGTGTGCGTTGAATCCGGTCCGGGGAACATCAACCCAATTAATGATGTTAACATGGTAGATAGGCGCTTAGGCCACCCTTATATAATTTAGTGACTCGCGAGTAGTTGATAGGGGTAATGGTATCGTATAATTTAGTTCACGTTTATGGGACTGGTTGAACTAAGTGATATTATGGATTAAGTTAAGTAAATAAGAGAAACGACTGTGAACCTTAGAGGACACTACTATTCATTTGCAGTTAGATTTAGGAGATATAGGTATTCAAGCTGCCTATATCGACCCCCTGAGCAACTGCTGTTACTTAGGACCCCAGATCCTTAAATTATTTTTGGAGTTGAATACTCCAATGTTGATTTTTTACTTAATTAAAGATAATTAATTTATTATTTTTTGCATTGCATTAGTTTAAGAATGTATGCCGCTTTGTATTTGCTTGTGTGTTGTGTATTAGGCCTTTAGCTCATGTTGTTTCTTCGTAGGTGCTGTTGATGATGAATATTATGATGATTTGGGATATGAGACTGATTGGGAAGTGTTCATGGATGATTGGGACAATTAGAGACCCTATCTTCAAGCCAAGATGTTTTCAAAAGAATTTTCTAAAAGACTTTTGAAGTTAGATCTATTTTTTTTTTTTTGTTAAAGGCGTGTTAAATTAAGCCTTTTGTTTGTAATCTAAGATTTTAAATTTTCTCCTTATGTTTTTGTTTTAAACAAGCTTTGTAAATCTGTTGGAGTACCTATATGTTGGTACTAATGTTATGTGTATAAATGTAAAGATGATCTACTCGTGTTGAGTAGTTTTTGAAGAAGTTTTGTAAAGTTTTGACAAGTTAAACAAACAGTCATCGTAAATATTATATTTAGATGGAGGACTAAGTATGCCCGATCTTTAGGATTTGGTTAGCCAAGTCCTTACACTAATATAAAATACAAAAGTTGGTCATCCGAGCAACAAAAAAGAGGCAAAAGAAACAGAAAGTAGAAAACGAAAATGATATACAAAAATTATATATGTAAAACTACCAAGGCCTTGAGGACATTTTGTTACTAATGAGACCTTTAAAGGATCATCTAAGACCGGATAGTTCATCCGGACAAAGATGGGAAGTGGAGTCAACAATATCCAATCAGTATGTAGGGGGAGATGTGATTAAAGTCTTGACGAAACCGTTTCCTTTTTCTGCCGTTCCTCCCATCTCTCAGTTAAGCCATCAAAGCATTCTAATTCTACCACATCGGACATTTTTAGTCTCTCCATTAGATTGCTCTGCATCCATAGAAGGGCAACTTGGATCAGTTGCTCCACCATCTTCAACGTAGTTTCCTGTAGATCATCATCAACTAGTTCCCAACTTTTTTATCTTTTAGAAGCCCTTTCACCTAAAGATCAACACAATGAGAATTATAGCAAGAGAACTTTAGCAAGAAAACTTGGCCAAGTACAGCTGTCAATGTAATTGCAAAGCTGGAACATAAATCAACTATGTTGTAAGAATTAAACCCAAATATCTCATAAAATCAACAAAGGTTGGTACCACTAATGTCATAATAAATTATATAGGCAAGAAACCAACACGAGGCCAATCAAGGTGTCCATAGCATAAGCATAACCACCCAAAGCATATGGGGACAGAATATCAAGAAGTTTTGTAGGTAAAGCAATAAAAAGAAGAAACAAGCAAACAACAGCACAATAAATCAGACCACTAATAACCAAGGCACATATTAGGTTAAGTTCTTATGGAAAAAATCATATATAAGAGCAGAATTCGTGATTTTGATATTCAGTAGCAAGAGGATTAGATGCATACCCAATCAAGTAGCATAACACCATCATCATTTTTCCAGATGAGTGGGATCAAGGCTCTTTGCCTAGTTATTAACTCAAGAAGCATGACCCAATAGCTAAAAACATCGATTTTCTTTGAAGATTTTCCAGTTGACAAATATTCTGGAGCTATATGCCCAATAGTACCACGAATAGTAGTAACTACATGAGTATCCTTAATCCATGAGTTTGGCCAAACCAAAATTTCCAATTACAGTTACAAACCCCTCATCCAACAATATGTTAGCTGCTTTCACATCGTAGTGAATAATCTTTGCGTTACAATAGTTGCAAACCCTAGCAGAGCCCAATGCAATTTGCTTCCTTATTAGCTAGTTCAGAGGGGGTCGTCCCTCCATGCGCTCTACAACAAGATGATAAGACAATTGGCTAATATTTTTCTCAATTATTCTCTAATTTTAATCCTTATGAAATAAATCCATGGAAGATTTTCTAAATAAAGTTATTACAAATTATATATCTAAATACAAAATCAAATTGGAGTCAGTAGCAAATGTAATACTGACATATCTTCACTATATAAAAGCTTGCAACTCCTATATATACAATGGGTTGAAGAAAATATGTAAACAATATGCTCTCCAAGAATCAACACATAAAGCAGCAGCACCTCTTACACAGGAAGCCACACTTCCATTAACCATGAAAGGATAGGCAAGCAGACTTTCAGTTGGCACCATGCAAAATCCACGTAATCTAAGTAAATTACGGTGAAATGCCATGCCAATTAACTCCACTTCTGTTTGAAACTGCATTTCTCCACCTTGAGTGCACTCCTCTTTTAGTTTTTTAACTGCCACCAAAGACCAGCCAGCTAAGAGTCCTTTGTAATACATATATAAACGAAATTATATCATATTGTATGTTTGTGTGGGCTGATGCATGATACCGAGTTGTTTATAGAATTATTCATCAATTTCATCAAAGAAAATTTACAAGAAGGGTTTGTTGGACTTCAGGTCCAATCCATATGGGCCCGTAATAGATATAATAAAACCTTGATATATCTTTTGTAAGATATTATTATATTTTATAAAGATATATGGTATTTTTAATATGTATTTAATATATGTATATATATATTATAAAAAAAGGGTATCTCTCATTGTTGTGAGAACAACAGACTGAGAAGAAGTGGAGGAATTACTTTCCGTACATGATAAAGAGGATTGCGGCCACGGAATTGGAATGTTTAGTTGTGGAGAAGATGACCATTTAAGCATGGATGTTACGAGGCTTAAGGCTCGGGGACTTGCGGCTCTAGGATTGAAATTATACGAATCAAGTAGAAATCAAGAGCAAAGGTGCTCGTCCCTTCTCGTTATTCTTGAAATTAGAATTGGATTATTTCAGTGAAACGATTTTGGATCCACATTCGGATGACTATTGAATCTCGATTTTGATGAACTTCTTCTATTGAATTCGTGGCATGAAGTACTGTGAAGTGATTATTACTATTCCTTCTTAATTCTTTTTAGTGGTTTAGATTAAGTAGGTATTTTCTTGTTTTTATAAATTAAATATTTTTGAGATTTTATTGATATCTACTGTTATGGTGAATGATTAGTTATCTACTAGTATAACTAATAAAGAAAAATATTTTAAACTTATTATTTATTGATAATTGATGTTTTTATGCTGTGGTCCAGTGGTTTTTCTCTAGTTGAGGTTTTTCACATTGAATCATAATATTTATTGTTATTTTATATTTGGTCGCTATAAACAAGAGGAAAAATTATCTTATTATTATAGGAACGAAGTTACATCTCTACTTAAGATTAGAAATTAGAATGCTCTTGGGCCATGATGCTGAATTTTTAAAGCTGTCGAAGGCTCAGTACATCATGTCAAACGTGTTTGTACTCTATCTATAACAAACGCGTTTTATACAAACCTGAGACCTCATCTACTAGAAAACATCCCTGGCTAGCTGTCGTGAGAAACTTTCAAGCCATAATTTTTTCGCTTTTCTTGAGTAACCTCAAGTGGTCCCGTTCCTTTACAATCAATTAGGAGGTCTCGAAAACCGCTCTTAATTACACTTAGGATAGAAATGTGCTCACTGGCCGAATTTCGTTTTCAACGTGAAATATCATAATCTTGTGAAGGCAATGAATTGAGCCCTAGAAAATAGAAGGAAATTGATACAACTTCAAAATGAACTTGCTGATGCAATATACTGTTCCCAAGTTAAAAAGTCGATATTATATATGAAAATGTTATGCTGTAGTGTAATATTATAGTAGAAGACTCCGAAGCTCTACGATACAAATTAATTAATGTATTTTGGGGTGTGTGTATGTGTATACATATATATAGCTATTATAGTAAGAGAGAGTGATTTGAATTTAATACATCCCACTTGGAAAACTATTAGTAATATCATAATTATGGTTTTATTTTACTAAATGTGATACAAAAGGATGAAGAACATACAAAGGACATTATTTTTTCCTCTTCCTTTTCCTTTTTTTTTTTTTTTTTTTTTTTTTTTGCATTGGTCTTTGCTTGAATTTTTCCATAAATATGCAATTCTAAGTTGGGAAATAATGTAAACTTCTGTGTTTTGCTGTTTGTATTTATACATGAAAATTATTAAATGGATAAAAAAAGTATCCCAATCTATTAAAAGTAACTGATGAATTTTTCTTTTCTTTTTTTTTTTTTGGCTTTATTAGGGAATTTTTGGAAGGGCTACAAATGAGCTGAACTGTACACAAGTTAATTAAGCTCGACTTGACTCAAGCTTGAGTAGTAAAAAAGCTAAACTTGAATTTAAAATAAAGTTCATTTATCTAAACAAGCCAAACTCAAGCTTCGATCCTAACTTGCGAGTTGAATTGTGAACATGCTTGTTTAGGCTCGTAGACGAGTTCCAAGTATTCTTGTTAATTAGCTCATAAATAAACTTGTTAGTATATTTATGAGATGTTAATATATAATTAAAAAATAAAAACTAATTTCTATTTAATACATAAATATAAATGTCATATTTAGATTCGAAAAAAATTGGAAAATAGGCTATCTAAACATGTTTAGCTAGAGCTTCAATCTTAGACCTAATACAAGCTTGGTAAGCTCGATAAAAAAGCTAGCCTAACTCAAGCTCGATTTATAAACGAGCCAAGCTCGAGCTCAAAATAAAACTCATTTAGTTAAATGAATCAAACTCAAGCCTAAGTTTTAGGGTCGACAAAAAACTTGACTCAAGCTCAAACTCGATAATGTTTAAAAGAAGCAAGCCTAAGGCTTTAAAAGCTTGGCTTAGCTTGATTCATTTGCAGCTCCAATTATAGATATAGCATTTTGATGAATAATAATAATAATAATAATAAAAGATTGTGAGTGTTTTCTTTTATTCATTATGCAATATTATAATTTATTACTAGTATGTATAAAATTCCCTTTATTTAATCAAAACGAAAAAGAAAAAAAATGGTCCACGGAAGAACATGTTCCTACCCACAAAAATTAACATCTAAAGATAAAAAGCTCAGGTTGACTGTCAAAGAAAGAAACAAGGTCTTCATTTCCCTGAAGTACGCAGTTGTAGCATCCGTGTTACGAGGGCCACTGAAATTCTATCTCATTGGGAAACCCTATTTTGTTATTGATGTTTCTCCTTGTTCTTCTAGCATTAATAACACGACTAGAGTTGGGCATACTGGCCTGGCGGGCCGGGCCGGGCCAGCCCGCTTCGGCCCGCGGGCTAAACGGGCCAGAAAATTTTGGCCCGGGCCGGCCCGCATTTAGCCCGCGGGCTAACGGGCTGGCCCGTTTGCTGGCTCATTTGGCCCACATGGGCCAATATGGCCAGTTTAGCCCGCATTTTATGTCCCTTTTTTTTTTTTTTTAAATTTCTGAAGTTGTTAGTGCGAGACTAAGTTATTGAATTAGGTCAAATTGATCCTAAAAAACTTGACTTAAAGATAAATTGGGTCAATATAGACAAATAGGTGGGCACTAGGATGTGATTACTAATTAGTGGGAATAATATAGGATAGGGTTGAACAATACAGTAATAGAGAAGGAATTATTATTCTACTTAACTTTCAGAACATGTTTTGAAAATGGACGGTAGAGAAACGGGCAGACAGGCGGTGAGATCACATGTAATTACAATTACAAGACAGGTACCAAATAAAGCAATGCCAAACGGATTCTGCGGACATCATCGTATAATAATTGACATTGGAAGAAGGGAGGAAACTATGTCTATTATCCTCGTGAATGTCGGATTGATATGTATTGGTTGTTTTATAATAATCTCGTGGATAAGATCGTTTAATTTATTTTCAGATTGGTAAAATATTTTTATTATATTAATTTATATATATATAATCGTTTAAATGATACTGAGTGCAGTTCTGCTAATGGATCATGGAAATACTAATATATATGTATACGATTAAAAGAATAATATAAATCCCAATATTATATATATATTATGAAAAGGACATGTTTTGAAATGGTAACATGCGAATGGGAAATTGAGATAACTATTTTCCCTGCTCTTGAAGAATATACAAAATTGGGTTTTGACAAAAACCCTTAAATGGTTTCATGAAAGACGGATGTTGTGCAGTCTTGTAAAATAAGAGATTTTTTTTTTAAGTTTTAACTCTTGGTCCGCTGGCCAGCCCGGCCCGTTATGGGCCAGCCCGCTTTTGGCCCGCGGGCTAACGGGCCGAGTAAATTTTGGCCGTTTTTAAATGGGCCAAAATTTTTTGGCCGCAGCCCACTTTTTTAAGTGGGTCAACGGGCCGGCCCGCGGGCTTTGGCCCATATGCCCAGCTCTAAACACGACTTATGAAAAAACACAGAAAGCTTCTTTATTTTTGCGTCTTGGTAAGTGATATGGGCATCTATTAACATTTTGTTATTTACAAACTAGATACATATGATAAAATTCAAAATAATCATCATTAAATTGATAAATTTCAGAAAATTTAGGCATTTATTTAATTTCTTCTTCTCTTTTTCATTTTTATAAGGAAAAAAAAAAGGAGGTTATGGCCTGTTTTTATTGACTCCACATCAACACTAAATGGATATTTTTGTATTTATGACGATGTATTTGAAAAAGAAATTCAATATTACCATCATTAAATTGAATTAAAATGCCAGACAATTTAATGCACGTGACGAGTTTTGTGTTCGTCTTAGTAAAGAACCATGATTTACTCTAATTACGTTTGACATTATTATAATTAAGTAGCATATCAAATCTACCACACAACACCAAAAGAAATTTAAAAAGAAAAAGAAAGGACATTAAAAAAAAAAAAATCAAGTCTGTCCTTGTGCCATTATTCCATGGAAAAATTAGACAATTGTCCTTGGGCACAAGTTGCTGAATTTTCAAAACTCTCAATAAAGAGTTGAGCACCTTGTCAAATACGGCATTACAAAAGCGAAATGCGTTTACTTTGGATTGACTTCGGGTGTAGATATACTAGATGGCCATCTAGGAAAAAGTAAAAGCATGGTTTGGTGCAGTAACCTATTTGAGTCAAGTCATTTACGATCTATAATCTACAACTTTATAAAACCTATCACATTTATAATTTTTTAAACAAACCTACAACTTTATACAAGACCTAACGATCGATCTTACATCTTTCATATAAATGACTTAACCCAAGTCAACTTTTGAAGAAGAGAGAACCAATAATCACCTTCACTTGCGCGCGCGCACACACCCATGGCACCTCCATTTTTCTCTGTCCTATCGCTGATTGTAGCAATAGCAGTGCTTTGGTCTTAGATCGCAGCCACTAAGAGATCAAATACTAGATGGGTTGCTAGTAATGTACTCAAAAACAAAAATAATATCTAAAACAGATTTTATCGCATTGTTAAATCTTGATGTGTTGCCTTGACATTACTTAACTCTTTTTCATTCCTAGGCATGGAAATAGATTAATGGACGCGTTGGGTAGAAGAAGGACGACCAGCAAAGTTATGGAGGATGTTCACTTTTTTGTGCCTCTCAATATTGAACTTGTTAGACTTTTGTTTGTTAATGTCTCTGTTAACAAAACAGAGATATACTGTTTTTGAACCAATTTTTACTTGCTGCGTAATGGCCGGGTGGTCTTCTCCTGAAGTTAATTTATATAACAATGATAAAATTTAACTTGTAATTATATGTCACATAAGTATTATTTAGGTAAATGTTTTGAATGATACCTAAACTTTGTCAAAATAGGCAATTAAGTACTTAGATTTTAAAATTAATCAATTTAGTATGTAAAAAAAAAAAAAAAAAACTTATTGTGTATGCCAATGATATTTTTTATCATATTAGTTAATAACAACACATCGGATTATGATATTAACCAATTTGATGAAAGTACTATTGACATGCATAAAAAGTTCTTTCAAATACTAAATTGATTAATTTTAAATTCAAGTATCTAATTATATATTTTATCAAAATTGAAGTATCATTCGTAATATTAGCTAATATTGGTTTAAAATATTATCACATGATAACTAATAAAAAAAGTAAAACATATAGAATTATTCATGAATTTCATTAAAGAAATTTACAAGAAGAGTTAACTACTTATTTCGGTTACACTTAGAAATTAGAATGCTCGTGGGCCGTGATACGGAATTTTCAAAGCTGTCAAAGACTCAGTACACCATGCCAAACACGCTTGTACTCAATCTATAACAAACGCGTTATAGAAGAAAAAAAGCCTAGTATCGTGGAAAACTTTACGATATGTTTACTTTCAAACTTAGGACCACATCTACTATGAAACATCCCTAGCTAGATGTCGTAAAGAACTTTCTATAAGCTAGAAATTTTTTGCTTTTCATGACTAACCTCAAATGGCCCCAGTCCTTTACAGTCAAAGTAAGAAGCATGGTTATTATTCACTGAAATGTACAAAATCGAATTAAATCGTGTAAAACCATCAAAATTATAAACGTGTAAAATCATATATTTAAATTCATAATTCTTCACAAAGTTTGTACCTAAATACTTTTGCATCTATATTAATTAAGTAAAATCACAAACTATAAAATCATATGTTTGACTCATAATTTCAATAACTATATTAGGAAGTCTCACAAACCTCTCCTAGTTACACTTAGGATAGAAACGTGTTTACTGGCTGAATTTCATTTTCAATGTGGAATATCATAATCTTGTGAAGGCAATGAACTAAGTCTTAGAAAATAGAAGGAAATTGATAAAATGAACTTGCTGATGGTATATACTGTTCCCTAGTCCAAAAGTCGATATTATATATTAAAATGTTATGCAGTAATGTAATATTATAATAGAAGACTCCGAAGCTCTAAGATACAAATTAATTCATGTATTTTGGCGTGTGTATGTATATGTAAATATATATATAGCTATTACAATAATAGAGAGGGATTCGAATTCGGTACATCTCACTTAGAAGACTGTTAGTAATATAACTATACTACAACAAAATTCACAATTCTTGTGATATGATAAATTTTTTGTATTAGTTGAAAATGCAATTATGATTTTATTTTAATAAATGTGACACAAAGTAGGAAGAACATACCAATGTGATACAATTGCTTAGGAGGGTTGATACAGGTAGTTTGAATAGCCTCGTTTAGGATTCACAGCTATTATACTTCTCTGCCTATCTCGGTCCATAATATAGTGCGACCCAATTGATGCTTATAGTCGTGAGCCACACTATATTATTTCTAGCCGATTCAGGTAAACGTTAACCTGTTACTATTCCTCCTATCAGCTACTCGTCGAGCCATCCCCGATGACCTAAGGACCTAGCTATCATGTTGATATTACCTAGCAAGGTGTGCGCCCCTCAAATCAGGTCTCAAAAATGACCATGCACACTCAACAAATATTTATTAAGCCATCTTTAAGTATTAATTCATTTTAACATGCCTATCTTAGCAAACAACACACAAGTCATTGTATATTTGTCAAATTAGTAATACTCTATGATAGATCAGATGACAGACTCGATCAAGAATAGATATTAGAATAGCAATATACTTTTGATAATTTCCTAAACTTTCCTACTACTACTAGCAATTCAATGAAGCTTCTTTCGCTAACCCCTAACTCCAACATTGATTTTGTCCTTAGAATCACCTAAGAATCAAATTGAAGGTAAAGATTAGATTTGGCATTGAATAGATAAAAGAATGGGTATGAGCATTAGAAATCTTTTTTTTTTTTTTTTGGCTATAGAGCATTAGGAATTACTTTACCTTGTTAACACTCAATTTCGTAGGGATTATTGATGAGTTTTTAAAGAATAAGAAAACATGGGATTTTTTTTTTTTTTGAGCTAATAATATTTGTAGATGATGAGGAGAATGTGAGGAGATTTTTTTTTTCTTTTATGGAAGAAAAAGAAAAAGGAAGAGAGAAAATATTTGATGTGATATGGAATGATCCTTGAAGATGTAAAGTGTATAGGTGAGATAAAAGATCTGTTGTAGATTTATTTTTGTTTTATAATATCTAGAGTATAAGATTATGAGGGATTTTGTGTGATTTTTGTGAGGTTTTGTAATTAAAAATTGATTTATTTTGAAAATCAAGGATACATAGATTATTTTGGATAAAGATTAGAATTGGTTTAATATACTTTTGAATTAAATTCAATTATTACTCTATTATACTAATTTTGTAACGAACCCAATATCCCTTAAATCTAAAATTAGGCAATGCCCTCTTCTCCAGTCACATATAATACATTACGTATTACGCACTCAGGCTTCCTTAAAAGATATGTTTATGTCAAACATTGCTAGTCAGTTTTAATTTCTAAAATCGTTTAATTAGATTCTAGCAACAACTAGATTTAATAGCGGAAACAATTTATAAAAAACATTTTTAACTTCTACTAACACGACAATAGATCAACTTTCACAAAATCAAAACCATACCATCAGATATCTCAAATACCTTTCATGATGGTCCAACAAAGCTTTAAAAGATTAAATTACAAACATGGGCTCCATAATCACCCCCCTTATAGAAAACGACAAACTTTGAAGATATAAATCCAATTCTTTAAATAAAAATAACATACATATATCTATCGGCCCTACTTCACTTCACTCCTCCTCCAAAACCTTCAAATCACTCAAACCCAAATCAAACATCATCATCATCATCTAAGCCATCATCATTACATCATCATCAACACCTAGAAAGAAAAGAACAATGAGTTGAAGCTCAGTATACAGCAATATAAGTAAGCACGAGATGTCACACATGCTTAAACTAATGCAATGCAACAACAATTGGTTATTATCTTTGTCGAGCCTGGATTTTTCTCATTATCTGGTTAATTTCTTCTAATTCGATTCATATTAAACCCTAACCCATTTAACATGAATTCTCGACTAGGGATTAAAAGAAATTTAATTTAAAAATGTTTTGGAGTCGCCACCTGATAAAAATCGAGAAAAAATAAAAGTTAAGATCAATGGGTCAGTTGATCTTAACTTAGCTACTAGTCTGCGGAAAAAAAAATTGATTTAGAAAATCAAAATTTGAAAACCAGATATCTTGGGTTCGGGGCTAACCTATTAAAACCTAAACAGTTACTACTTTAAAATTTTAAATTTACCAAATATCCTTCAATTGCTCTAATATTTACAATTATCAACAATATGTACAATTCATATTTTTATTTTCATTTTTACCATTTTTTGTCTTTTTTATTATTTAGCAGAATAAACTATACAGGATAAATAATCAAATAATTTTTATTTTTTTATATTCTTTAGAAAGTAAACTACAATATTTACAAAGAATAAACAAATAAATAATAAACCAAAAATGTTTTTTTTTTCATTTTTTATGTCGCCCGTAAGTGCCTACGTACTCGCTAATCGAGATCAACAAAACGTAGTTCTTTTTTCAGAAAACTTTAATTTGTTGATTTGTTTTTAATTTTGGAATTGTTTCACTTTAAGTTCCTTAATTTTTTATTTTTATAAAAAAAAAAACAAGCTTTTTATGATGATCCTAAAGATCTAATCATTTATTTAATTTTTATGAAAACAGGATTTTTCTAAGTATTTTTCATATTTTTTGTTATTTTCATCATGCTTTTATTCATTTTTAAGTCAAGATAAACGAATACAAATTATTTATGAAAATTCAGTATCACACATATATCATACATCAATACTGGAAAGTATTTATTTTTTCATATCTTTTCATTTTTCTATTTTTTTGAATTTTTATTTCCTAACACAAGTGTGTATAATTAGACATATAAATAAAAAATATATCACAAAAAATATCAAAATATTAAAATATATCTAAAAATGCATAAAAATGTTTTTCTGATTTTTTCATAAATTTATGGAATTTTTTATATATTTTTCTAGATTTTTTTTTGAATTTTTTGGTATTTTCTGTAATTTTTATTAATTAAAATACATATTTTATAAATATGGACCAACCTGAACCGTTGGATGAAGCAGACGTGATCTTGGCTGTCAGATCAGTGGACTAAATCTGGCCGTTGAATCGTCTTTGATTGAATCAGAAGCGTTGACCGCGTGATCGAATCTTAGCCGTCAGATGAAGGCGGATTGAATCTGAAGCGTCTGATCTGCAGACTACCTTGGGCCATCAGATATGTGTTGACTTGAATCTGAACCTTCTGATTGCTTGATTTAATCTGGTGCGTTGGATCAGATTGATTTGATTTGAACCTCATATGCGAGGACCAATCTGGGACGTTGGATCTGTTGACTCAATATCAACCGTCAGATCTGTTGACTGGATCCTGGGTGCACTTTGACTCCGATTGAGTCGGATCTGGTCGGGTCGGGTCAACCCGGTCGGGCGAAGAAGAAGACTGCGGTAGTTTTCGAGGCTGATTCTAATGGATGTGGTGGTGCGCGGCCTTTGGGAGCTTGTCGGCCCGACGTAGATAGTGGCTGGGTAGCTCCTAGCGGTGGTGGCTTCCACCCAAAACCACCAGAAGTGGTGGTTTCCGATAGTGGTGTACGGCGGCAATGGAAGGAAAATTTGCAGAGCTTTCCTTTGGCTAATTCGATCAATTCTAAACTGATAAAGACCTCACACACGCTCAATTAAAGCTCTCCAAACACTTTAATTTGATTAATTTCAACTTATCAACCTCGAATTTGACAATTTCGTTCAAATTCTGAGATTTACGAAAGCTTTCGATTCTATCTGATTCAGTGAGTGTTTCATCGAATTGACTTGTGCTCTTTTGATCCTGGTATCCTCTATTTATAGATTGCAAGCTCAATTTGACGTTTCGTATTGCTTCAGAAACTAATCGATTTTTGCCTCTTCATTTGCACGAATTTAATCCAATAATTCGTGTTTAATTAGTTTTAAACCGATGAATTGATGATTGATTTTTCATATTCTTCATCAGATCATCCAATTTGGGTAGATGAATCATCCAATTTCATCAATTCTTGCAAATCACCATTAATGGACAATTGAAGCTTCATAAATTGCATTTTTTTTATTTTTTCCAGCATGAATTTTGTGACTTTTGGTTGCTTTTACACATAAATTATGTACTGATCTTTCATATTCCATGTCTACTTTGCAAAGGCATCATCAATTTCAACAATTAATGATGTTTTGTCAGTTAAAAATCGATGCAAAATAAAGTGAAAAGTCACTTTGAGAAAGATGAAAAGGCAAAAAATAAGATGATAAAAAGGAAAAAAATTGCCTTTGCTAGGATTTGAACCTGGGTCCTTGAGCTTGGGTGTGTGTTTGGGTCAATGTGTTTAACCAACAAGCCATTTGGCCTGTGCCTCGATCACTTAACCAACTTCATCAATACTTAAGGCTTTCAAATGATGAGTTTAATTAAACAAATAATTTTTGAAATTTGTTTAATCAACTTTAAAACAACTTATAACTAGAATTTTGTATATATCAAGCTCAAATAATAATTTCTAGTTTTCTCTCATTTTTTTCTCATTTTTTTAATTTTTTTTTTCTTGAATTTTTGCTTTTTTCTTGACTTTTTTGGCCTTTTCTTGATTTTTGTGATTTTTTTTTTCATTTTTTGCGAGCTTGATACAATACCAATACTAATTCTAATTACAAGTTAAAGCCTTTAAGTTGGGCAAAATTTGGGTGTCTACAATCTTTAAATTATAGTAAAACAAACAACACAAGAGCACTCACACTCTGGAATAAGCCTATGAGAATCTAGGGGTCTTGAGTAACAGCAGCTAATCGGGGGGTTAATATGAGCAACCCTGAATACTTATATCTTATATATCTAACCAAGATAGAGGTCTCATCAGTCTTTACACAACTTTACTTATCTAAGTTCATAACATTACTTAGTTCAATCAGTCTCACAAACGTGGACTAAATCATGTTACTTCACCCCAAGCTTAAGCAAATGTTACGCCAATACTATTTGCCTCACCAGTTACTTGCTGAGCCACTAATGAATTGCAATTACATCATGGCATACCATTGTATTATGGTAGGAGGTGGCTTAAGCGCTTAACTAACATGCCTAGTTCCACACAAGGTTGTCACTCCCCGGACCGGATTAAACGACACAAGCATAATCAACACTCATTAAAATTATTAAGCCACTTTTAAGTTTTAGTTCATTAAGAATGCCTAACTTAACAAACAATAAGCATGTCATTGTGTACCTTACGTATTTGAAATCCAATCAGAAACTCAAAAGCCATCTCAGAGGATAGATAAGAGGATTTAGAAGCAAACATTATTTAAGAAATTAAACTTATATAAAAAATTTATATTAATTATCCACTTACATCAAACTTATTTTAAAAACCTATTTGATTAGACACCAATTAGGAACTCGCCATGGCTGTGAAAATCGCCACACCAAGATACGGATAGTTCTCTATCGTCTGTTAAATTATTTCTTTTCTCTTTGTTTACAATCATTGATTACAAAAACATCATCATATCATTCATATTCAAAAAACTCATATTTCTCAACAAAAAAACATTTAAAATAACATATTCCCCATATTACTTATGATTTATCCTAACATTTTAGTCAAAACCAATTATTAGCTATTAAGTCTATTTTAACTTAATACTAGCCAAAATTGATTAGAATTAATAATTTAATTCAATTATTAAGTCAAGTTGATTAAACTTACTCAATCTAATTTATTTTAGCTCATTAAAGTCTATTCAATCAAGTTTATTTAAGTTTATTAACTAAGTTTATTTTATACTAAGAAATTATGTTATCTCCAATTAATTACTGAATCTATCAATTTACTTAATTCATTATAAGTTAACTAACATACCATATTAACTATCATTTATCTATTTTATTTTATTTGGATTTTTATGAAGTACATGGAAAATACACAAGCCGTGTTTCACCCTGTGTATATACATATGAAGAAGCACGATCAATTACATTCAATCGTATTTCTATCGTACTTGTTCGTGTTTTGGAGCTTAGAGAGAAACACGACGTGATAGGACAAGCCGTGTTTCAGTCGTGCTTCTCCTTGAATAGAAAAATTTAACAAACACGACACAAACAAATTAGGAACACGACGTGATAAAACAAGCCGTGCTTTCCCCATGTTTCATCAAAAGCCAAGCACTTGAGGTTAGAGAGAAACACAGTGAAATACAATAAGTCGTGTTCTTGTCGTGTTTCAATTGACATATTGAACACGTTAGAATCAAGAGAAACATGATCGAATAGGGTGAGCCATATTCTAGCCATGTTCTACTTAACATATGATATACAAGAGAATCATAAAGAAACATAAGGAGATTTAATCGTGCTATTCTAGAAATGTTCATGTAAAATGAATCAGAGAGAAGAACAATTAGATTGGTTTGGCCATGTTCCGACCGTGTTTCTTGTCTAGCAAGTTGAAATAAAGAGAACGATTAAATATAGCTACCCATGTTTCCTCTGTGCTCTTTGCCCTTTTTGACTCATTCAAAACTCAACCTGTTTTACTACTTGTTTTACATCATTTGTCAATATAACAACATCTTAAAATCAAAACACAAGCTATAAACATGATTTACAACATCTATTTACATATTTCTACTACATATTTCATCTCAATCCTAATTCACATGCATAATCTCACTTAGGTTTTAATTTATAGCTTCATATAATACAAGTTTACATGTTTCATCTTAAAACCTACATAAGACTAGCATTAATTCACCAGATACATGCATAAACAACCATTAAAACAAGAAAAAATAACATAATTCACATGTTTAGCCAATTCTAGTTACTTGAGCTTCTTTTCCACCTCCTCCTTTTAGATGTTGAGGCTACTTCTAGCATGATTTCCTTCCTATTTTCTTTTCTAACTTAATTTCTTTTGGTCCTCTTGATATTGAGATTTGAAGATGATTTTGAGAGAAAGAAGAGAAAAGGGAAGAAGGAAGAAAGAGAAGGAAACAAATGAAAAGGAATGAAAAAGGGAAGGCAAGGCAAAAGGAAAAAGGAAAGAAAAAGGGATTAGGATTAAAGATATTTTAGGGTAAAGGTACTAGTTTTAAACATTTCAGATCAATATCTTTAGTTCTGAAAGTATTGGGAAAATAATTTGAGAATCTATATGTTAGAAATTAAGAACCTAAAACAGGGACTTAATTTAGGAGTTTAGTTTACATCAAATTGATATTTGATTTGAGTTTGGGCTCAAGAAGTGATATTTTTAGATAAACAGGTGATCTCAAAATTGATGGGGGTTAAGGATCTGACATTTTATGCTAAAACTTAAGGATTTGGGAATTCTCTAAACATTTAAATAATATGTTTAGGGGTTTAGGAATTCAAAATCTCAAATTTCTATTTAATTATTACTAATTTAATTATGTCAACTTGTCTAATTACATCCTATAATTTGCTTAATTCATTTAATATGTTTAATTTCAATTTCTAACTTAGATGAGGATTTATGATATTTCAAAATTACTACACTACTTAATTCAATTACTTCAATTATTTAATTCACTTACCAAGTCAGATTTATCTCTAGTTATTTTCAGAAAGTAAATAATATAGAGTAGAAGTAAATTAGGTAGGTATTTAGGATTTGTTTGAGGTGATGATATCTATTTAGTTAATCAGGTATTTGTAGGTGCTTTATCATTAATTACAATATTGAATTCTTTACTCACTCAATTTGTTTTAGTTTTTTAATTTATTTAAACTAAATTATATTTTATTATTTAGCATTTATTTAATTATCTAAATTATTTGGTTGGTACTAATTACTCGATTATAATTTAAGGTTCAAATTTACCTATATTTTCATGTTAATTATCCTTAATTTCTTTACTAACATGATAGAAAACCAAGGTATTTCATCCTCCCTCCCTTAGAAGAAGTTTCATCCTTGAAACTTATGAAACTACATCTTAGAGGTTAACATCTCCTAACTAGTTTATATTTTATTATTTAAAAGTATTTGATTATTTAAGATTTAGTCTTTCGTCGTCTTTTGTAGCGCTACTCTAATTATTTGTGGATTTTTGTAGCAAACAATTTGTTTTGTTTCTTTATGTTTTATCATGATGAAATATTATATTTTGACAGTTATTTGCATACATCAAGCTTATTTATTGTCATATATAGTCTCCTTGTTTTGCTTCTTTCGATTAACAAATATGTTTGATAGTTTCTTGCCATTTAGTGTTGTCATGAAATTCGTTTTTAGTATTATTTTATAGATAACATTATTTCACTATTAAATTATTCATCTTCAACTCTATATTTCTTTTTTTTTTTTTTAAGTTTTAGTATCTTTAAGTTTATAAAGTCGATATTTCATACAATTTAGTAATATAAAACAATCGGAACTAGTTTAGCGAGTAGAAACCTCGACTTCACTTAAACAATTGACAACTTGACTTGACTTGACCTAAGACGACAAATTTCAACACGACATTAGATTGATAAAACAAGATGACTCAACGAAAGAAGGTTGTAGATTCACCATTCTATCTCATATGCAATTATACTTATCATTAATTATAATTTGATTTCTAGATTCTCTTATGCATCAAATATCAACTTTTATAAATACATTGGTCATTTTGGTCAGTGCAAGGTATTTAAGTGAATCATCACATCTTGATATCATTCTATTTTAAATTTTGTTATACTTTAATTTTTAATTAATTGATTTTTTTAGAGCGGTATCACAATCATTATTTTTCTATGCACAATAATGACCACTCACTTTTCAATTTTAGAAATTTTCTAGGTTATAGTTTGGTATTCAGTTTACAATTTCTATTTTGACAAAGTATTAGGTTTTGCAAATACACCAAATGTAGTAGTTAATTTGGAGATGTCAAATGAATTTTTTAATATTATTTACTATTTACTTATTTATTTTTCCTTTTTCTTAGTTTTTACTATTTTTCTTTGATTTTTTTTGTTTAACCATGATACCTATAGTAAATGGTAAGCGATCCTTACATTAAGCCTAATAAGAATATACTTAAATCTTTCAATATTTAAGGTAATGGACTCTAGAAAATTGGTATTTGAGCCTTTTAGAGAAAAATTTTTATATTATGTGGAATTAAGCTTAAAAATTGAAGTTAAGTCCAATTAGAGTAAAGTTAGATATTGGACGTAACAAGTTGAATATAAACTAAATGGAATAAATCTAAGTCTTTAATCAGGATACCAAGCCCTTTAATTCCTATTTAGGCCTATTATTTGTATTTTTAAGGCTTTTGAACCCACAAAAAGATATTTGAGCCCAACAGGTAATTCAATATCAAGAAGTAAGTAATGGACTTAAATATTTTGAAATTAGGACCAATTGGACAATGATAAAGCGTAATGAGGCAATATATTGAAATTTAAGTCCACAAGTGTAGATATGGTGAATAGCTTTGATTTTTAAGTCACAAGGCTCTAAAGCCTATAAGGAAAGTCCATCTAGTTGTGTAAGACCTAAAATTAACAACTAAGCCTATTTTAGTCTATTTAGTTATCAAAATAAAATACATCAAATACGCATCACACAATAAGTATAACTGTTTTTCAGTTAAGGATAATGGGAAAATGCTAGTGGTAGTCTAAGTTATTTGTGCTCTATATTAATTTAGTCAAAAGTTCATTTAAATCTATTTTCAAGCAGTAAATAGCACTCACAAAGCAAAATATTACATAACTCACACAAGGCAAGTAAAATCTCACATAACACAGGTAAAACAATAACTTTAAAATATCTAGTTAAATTCATTTTCAAATATCAATAGAAAGTAAATTTAAGTCTAATTGATTACTTAATGCGATGAACTATTTTATTTAAATTTTTAGTTAAGGGTTAATCAAATAAGCACAAGCCACCAACTTTCATGTCAAATCCCAATGCTCTTCGCACTCATCCACCCTCCTAAAAACATGCCCTAATTCATTGTTAGGCTAAAACTACTCTGATACTATTAAAACAAAAATAGACAAGTTACCCTCTCTTTAGTTTTAAGAGGCGACTTTTGCCTCTTTTGCCAATACATGGCAAATCAGAAGAGAAGAAATTTTGAGGTGGAAGTTCCACCTCAGTAGGGCAAAAGAGGCAAGTTTTGGCTTACTAAGATGAAATAGTTGTACAGGAAGTTCTTAATAAATGGCGCTAAATTAGGACATATACATATAGATAACAAACAGTATTAACTTATAAATATTTACTCTATCTCATATGGTATCATTAGTAAAACTTTAAATGTTTTAAATGAATCCCATAGGATTATTTTGGAGTACGTGTATAGATCTAGTTTAGTAGATTTAGGTTTGACAATTAATAATTAGTCAGGAATCTGACTGCTTAGGTGCTTATCATTTTCTTATTTGGGTCAACCTTACTTTGACGACTTCATTGACGATTAGTTACTGGAAGATTATTAACTAAGCAACATGAATAGGTTTATTACTGACCTCGATGATTCTTATGCCCGCTTGTGCTTATAGTGTAATGCACCTAATACATAATATTGATAATTGTAAAATGCATGGGAGTTATAAGACGGTTATGCATAATGATGAATAAAAAAATGTACGCATGTTTTGACCAAAAAAGATGAATAAAAGGGCGAGAAAAAAAAAAGGTGTTAAAAAGGAAATACAACTTTTATATAAGATTTGTTTGGATTATCTGATTTTTGTTTATATTTTATTTATATACGTTTCTTGATAAACATATATTTAAAAATAATGAAAATAAAATACCAAAATTATCAGAAATAATCAAACAAACATACGTTTAATCGAATATGAAGCTTGGAATATGGACAGTATTGGATATATGACTTACTATTGAAAAGAGAAAGAGAGTAGCAATCTATGTTAAAATAAACGAATCTTCCAATCTTAACGCTGTTTAGAATTTTCAATTCCATACTACCTTTCAAATGGAAGTAAGAAATTTCGTCGGAAAGGATGTACCAGGGCGTGTTGAATATTCTTGTGCTTTATTCACTGACTAACATGTACTATATAAATAAATATTAAGAATGTTAACTGTTCTAAGAATTACAGAATACTTGTCAATATGTAACTTAAATAATTTTTTTTTCATATATTCATTTATGCAATCAATATTAAAAAGCATAAATTTTCTTTTCTAGAACCTTATCACGTGCTTGAAAGCATCATATGATGGTTTTGGAGCATTTATTGATACAATTAAATGAATATTATCTTATGCATTGTTTAGTACAATTATTCCAATTAGATTTATATGGAATAAAATATGAAATAACAAATTTACTCCTTTGTATGGATATATCCATGGAATAGTACATTTAATTTAAATAATATGTTATGATCAGGATGGACCAAGGAGTTCCACAGGGCTGAGCCCCATGCCCCCCCCCCCTCCTCCCCCCCAAAAAAAAAAAAAAAAAAAAAAAAAACAGTTAGATGTAGAGTTCCATAGTACTAGGTTCACATTAGAAAGCAATCTAAAACTAGGGGCAAACATATGTCAAACTGTTTTGGTTTTTGCTAAAATCAATTTAGCTCATAATTTACGGTTTGGAATAAAAAAAATATAATTCATTGACTAACAATTTGATTCAATTTGAATGATGGATTAAACCGTATTTTATAGTTTTTACATAATATTTAATATTATATGAAAAATGTACTAAATTCATTTCCTACTAAGAAGTATTATACTGCATAAGAGTAAATCAAATCAATGTTCATACAATTAAAAATTTACAATATCCATAATAAAATGAGCATGTATTATATATTTTGAGTCAAAGGATCTTCATATAATTCATGATTTGCAAATATAAAGGTTAAATATCTATAAATTTTAAATCACGTAAACTAAATATATATTTTTAAATACTATGTTACAAAATAAGAAATTTTTTAGTTACTAACTAAACATTATAATTTCTGTAAAGTACAAGTACATAAATTATAATGAAGGGTAAAAAGGTAAAATTCATGTTGTTTAAATGGGTATTTTGTCCTTGAACAAGTAGATTTAAGCTCGAAGAAGAGGTATGCGAAAAATTGGATGAAAGGACTTAAGTTGACACTTAGGCCGCCAGCCTATATGTGTAAGACATCAGCTTAAATCTCTCAGAGGGTTTTGTACAGAATGGTAAAGGCCGGCAAAAAGCCACTGGCTTTGGCATTTACGCCGCCGGCTTTGGTATTTAGACCACTGGCTTTGGAGCCAGCATTTCCTGTTCGAAGTGTTTCTTATATAAGAAATCCTAGGGTTCGTGTTTTTCATTTGTAACCTTCTTCCTTCGGCCAGAGAGTGAGAATTGAGAGTTTTTGAAGAAGAAGATCAAGGTAGCTTAGTTTTGGATCAAGAGTAAGTAATCTCGTCTTTATCTATTAAGATTCTTTGTATATTGTTTCGATTCCTTAAGACTTATGCTTGGATTTTAAAGGAGTTCTTTCGAGAAAACCTAGTTTCATCAAGATCTGATCTTTTGGGAATCAATGGAAGAATTAGATTGAAACAAGTAAGTATTATCATTCTGGTATAACAGATTTGATATGCAAAGATATATATTAGATGAATCGTGCTTGTTCTTATAGATTTTCCAATCTAAGGTTTTGGAGAAGTTGCAATTTTTGGGATTTTGATATGATTTTTTGTTGGAGAAATCTAAGTTTAGATTCTGAAGAAATCTAAGATAAGTTTTATTCCAATAATCCATAAGTTTAATGAAGAATGATTCTTATTGGTGATTTTCTGTTATTTCTGGATAATTAGGGTTTTGTGGAGTTTGATCGAAGAAGATTTTGTAGTTGTGGATTTCTTGAGAGGTTAGGGTTTTGGATAATTAGGTTTTGATGTGATGATTTATATCTTGTTCTTGTTGTATGTTGTATTTAAGAGATTTGGAGATTTCCTGTTGTTTTTAAGAATTTGGGGGTTTGGAGAGATTGTTCTTGAAATTGGAAAAGGTACGACCTTTCCTTATTTGTTGTATTTTCTTGCAGGTTTAATTTTCTGATTGTTGCCTATAGGAACAGATATATAAATCTAAATTCTATTTAGCTTAAATTATTTTTCTGGATGTCTTGGGCTTTGACCAATAAAGACCTGGTAGACAGTGATACTGGTGAGGCACCCTGATGATCCTTGTGTGTCTTTGTCCTAAGTGGAGTTGCACTTGGAGATGATTCCGGTAGATATCGGTTTATTGGCAATATGGTCGCGGGTGTTTGGGGTACCTATTCACCAATATATGTATAGAATTATTTATTTTCAATATCTGGATGTTTTTCAGGAGTCTGAATAACTCTATGTTTGGGATCAAAAATCTATGATTCTAAACTGTGTTTTTTTGCAGGCTTAACGAAGATAATAATCCTGTTGTTTGCATTTAGTTAAGTTGCACGAATATATTCATGTTGTTTGTGCATTTGCATTATGTTTGTGGACCGGTGTATTGGGCATTTTCGCTCATTCCCTTTTTTTTTTAGGTACAGGTGATAGAGATATTGCTTATGACTTGTCTGGTTATGACTTATATTTTGATCATGGGGATGGTGATAGTGGACCTGACTACACCGCAGAGGAATAGGATGTTATATAGGACCTATGAAAAGGATTTTTGAGTTATTGAAGATTTTGAAACAATATTTTGATTATTTATCTTTTTGAGGATTTGAAGTATTGGTTTTTATGTAATAGTTTATTAAACAGGATTATTTGATTTTATTTGGAAGTTATAAGTTACAAGTTTTATAGGTTCTGTACTTTCTTAAGTATCCTAAATTGTGAGTTCATGGAGATTTTTATATGTTTATATTTTGTGGAATTTAGATCTAGAGCCTTTGTGTGTCTCTTTTAAGAGAGTGACACGTGGCGCATTGTAATGCCTTAGTTTAGGGCATTACAATTTCTAAAATTGTTTGATATAGTTTTATAGATTTGTTTGGTTTATCCTTCTAAACAAATAATAAATTTACGAATTAGGTCAATTTGAAATTTTTTTGAACAAAAAAATTATATTTTCTGTTTGGTTTGAGTAGTCCAATTTGTTCCTTTTCTACCCCAACTTTTATCCAAAGCCAATATTACTAAAATAATCTTGCCTTTCTTGCTTTTACACAGATCATGCATGCCTCCATATGTTGTTACCTTAAATATAAAGGTTTTTGTTGTCTATGGTGAAGCAATGGTGAAGTTAGAATATGGACTACTTAGAAGAGATGTGGATCATGGGATTATTAATATACATAAGGTACTTGGACATCCTTATTAGTGCAAAGCTTTGGAAAATTCTTTTGGGGCTCTATTACTGTGAAAAACATTGGCATTAAAATAATACATTTCTTTATAGATTCGTGTGTTGCTAGCAATGTGCTCAAAAACAAAATTAATATCTAAAACATATTTTATTGCCTTGTTAAATCTTACAAGTTAAAGATATGTTAGCTATTGACATTGCTTAACTCTCTTCCATTCTTGGCATGGAAATAAATTAGCAGACATGTTTGGGTTGAAGAAGTATTGGAGATCCCTACTAATTTGCTTTCCTATAATACTGTTATATTCTTTTTCTTTTCTGTCATAGCTTAATTATAGGATTTCTTTTATCAAAGGTTAATTGTAGTAGTATTCTTTATTTCCTTATCTCTTTCCTTTTTCATGCCTCATGTTGTATCATATTAAATACTTTTCCTGATTCAATGAAATGTAGAACAAATTCTGTCAAATAGTATTTTCATCTTTCTCATGGTATCAGAGCTCAGGCAAAAGATCTAGCTCTCCTTAACCTTTGAATATGTCAGGACCATAGGAACATAGGTTGATAGGGGAGAACTTGTGAGTGCAAACATTGATGACTCACCTTACATCTTATACCCATAAGATTATCCTAGATTGGCCTTTGTCACAACACCTTTCACTAGAGAACTTTACAGCTTGGAAAAACGCAATGGAAACGGCTTCATATGCCCAAAACAAAGCAGATTCATTGATGGTAGTCTAACAATGCCAGAACCATCTTCAAATGATTATCAGCGATGGAGGAAGAATGATGCAATGGTAAAGGCATGGTTGAGAAATTCTTTAGGCAAGAAAATGCAAGCGAGTGTTATATATGCACAGATTGCTCAACAAATTTAGTCAGAAATTTGTGAGAGGTATGGACAAAGCAATGCACCTCGAATTTACAAAATCAAGAAGGAATTTTCTAACATGACTCAAGGAAAATGGCAATCCATAACTTAATACTACACAAAGTTCAAAAATTTGTGCGAAGAACTGCAGATCTGTGATCCATTACCTCATTGCAGATGCGAAGTAGCCAATGAACATGTACTTCGCCAAGAAAGAGAGAAATCCCATCAGTTCTTGTTGGGATTGAATAATAACTTTAAGGCACAACTGGTTATCATGCATTAAATAACCATCATATAGATAAAAACCAGAAACAAGTTGATTATTTGATACCTGATTCCATATCTCCACAAAATTCCCATTGTACTTCCCTTTAAGCTGCTCAAAACACACAATTTTTTAACTTAAATTTAGCAACAAAGAAGCTCGCCTACCTAAAGCATTTACTACCTTATTTTGCATCCTCGATTAATGTTGTAACCTAAAGGGAAATTTTCACAAAAATTGGCACCATCTCCGATGCATGTCACTACTGATCCTCTTCTGGCTGGTCAAATACTTCAAAGCCTCATGGTTTTAATAGAGCATAAATTCCTTTCCAATCAAATAATGCTCTCAAATTTTAAGAGCATGCACTATTAAATAAAATTCCTTATCATAAGTGCTCCACTTTCGCCTAGCATCACTGAGCTTCTCACTGAAAAATGCAACTGGCCTCTTTTCCTGTGAAAGAACAGCCCTTATACCCTCCCCATTGGCATCACAATCCACTTCAAATAACTTCTCAAAATTTGGAAGGGCAAGTACTAGTGTTGTACTCAATTTCTCCTTCAAGATTGTAAAACTAGTGGTTGCTTCATCTACCATAAGAATTTTCCTTTCTTTAAACACTCTGTCATGGATACTGAAATTCCTAAAAACATGCGATAGAAAGTCACCAATCCATGAAAACTTCGTTACTCGAAGACATTCTTTGGAGTAGGCTAATCTCTAATTGCCTAGACCTTCGCCTCATCAACTTGTATATGACATACCTCAAGAAAAGCAACTTGTTGGTTAGGAAACTGCACTTCTTAAGGTTTATGTATATCTTATATTCCTATGGGGCTGTTAATACTCTCCTCAAATGCAACATATGTTCATCCTCACAAGAGCTATAAATCAGGATATCATCGAAATATACTACTAAAAATTTGCTAATAAATTGCTTCAATACACAATGCATCAGCCTCATGAATGTGCTGGGGGCGTTTAACAACTCAAATGGTATGATCAACCACTCATACAACCCTTCCTTCGTCTTAAACACAGTCTTCCACTCATCACTAGGCCTAATTCGAATTTGATGATACTCGTTTTTCAAATCGACTTTAAAGAACCATTGAGCTCCATGTAATCTGTCAAGCATATCATTCAACTGTGGTATAGGAAATTTATACTCCACAGTGATCCAGTTAATAGCCCGACAGTCAATGCACATCCTTTAGCTCCCATCCTTCTTGGGCGTAATAATGCCGGAACTGCACATGGACTTAAACTTTCCTGGATCAATCCCTTCCTCAATAACTCTTCTACCTTCTCCTTCAAAATCTCACTCTCCTTCAGATTCATTCTATAATGAAGCAGATTAGGAAGGCTAGCCCCAGGAATAAGATCGATATGGTGATCGATGTCTTTCATCGGTGGTAACCCATCTGGAATTTCCTCAAGCGTTAATTCCATAAATTCCTGTAATAAAGGGCAAACCAACTCTGGTTGCTTCTCTACTTATGACTTAACATCACTCATCAATACCTACTTAACCATCAAAGCATGTACTTGCCTGATCTCCTTGATTTCTTATCTAAAAGCCTTCACCACAGACGAAAACATACTCTTATCTAGTAAAATAGCCTTATCTTTCAATGGCAACAACTTATACTTCACCTCTTCTTTTTTTAGCTTATAAACATTACTCTTGCCCGAGTGTTGTGCATCTACATCATACTGCCACAGTTTACCAAATAAGAGGTGACACACATTCATATCAATGACATCGTAATGCACAACATCATGATACTTACCTATAGAGAAAGGAGCCTTGCAACGTTCCATCATTTTGATTTTTCCTGTAGTAGATTTGATCCACCTCAATGTATACGGATTTGGGTGTTTCTCCACATGCAACTTCAATTTATGCATGGTCCTCTTTCCTATTATGTTTTCACAGCTACAGCTACACCTTTCTATTAATAGTGCATCTGGTTCGGAACAATTGGTGGTGCTAGGTATGATCCTCACTTTTTGGGGTCAACATCAAGCTCCGAACAACATAAACCCCTCATCTTCTTCTTCATATTCCTCCTCCTCATCTCCATCAGCCTTACAACAAATACCATCATCATCCTCTTCTCTTTCCACTATATTAATGGTATTTCTCTTAGGATACTCATTAGATCTATGCCCCGATTGACCACATCGGAAGCACTTCCCAACGATCGGCTTCACATAAGGATTATCTACTTTCTTAACCTCTTTGCCTCGTCCCTCATTCACAGGATGTTTTTCTATAGCTTTATCCTCTAAAGGTTGATTCTTATTACTATATCCACGAGTCGACTGTTCCTCCATACCCTTAGGTTTCTCCTCTGACCATGCATTAGATCTGTAACCCCTAAAACTTCTTTTCTCACGTTTTTATTGCGTCAATTTAGCTTTCAAAGCTAGATTCTTCACCTCACTTAGGGTACGAATAACCTGTACCTTAAATCTATCCTGCAAAGCTGGCCTTAACCCTTCTAAATATCGAGATACTTGTTGCCCTTCAGATTCTTAGAGATTATTTCGTTATGCTAATCTCATAAACTCTGCAATGAATTCATGAACTAATTTGCTTCCTTGTTGGCATCGCTGGTATTGCTGGAATAAGATCTGCCCATAATCTGGTGGTAAAAATTCCCTCTTCAACAAGTATTACATCTGATAACAACTACGAATAGGACCTTCCCTTCCCACTCTCTCCCGTATTGGATTCGTTCCCACCATGCTGAAGCCATCCCTTTCAAATGACAAGCCACCAATCTAACTCGTCTTTCAGGAGGAGTCTTCGCATAATCGAAGAACCTATCAACATCTGCAATCCAATCCAAAAATTGCTCAATCCCTAAGTTCCCATTAAAATACGAGATATCAACCTTCAACCAAAAGTGTCTACCATCCCTATCATCATATCCATTTCTTCTATTACTACCATACTGCTGATAACGAAAATACTCGGCATCTCTATTCTCAAAATCATTTCTTCTTTGACTACCATATGGTGGATTGCAAGCAAACTAAGGTGGTTCCACATCGCTCTTTTCTGACTCCTCTTCGTAAACTGATACCACCTGATATAGCGTAAGGCGTAGATAAACAAGATTTGCAATAAGATGCAAACTTTATGAGAGAAACTTCTCAATTAAGGTTTGAAAGAGTAAAAAATAATGTCTAATCCTCTAACAATGGTTGGCAAGACCATATATACGGATATAATAAGCCCTAGAAGATAAAACCAAAAAATAAATCATGCAAATATAAGCTAGCAACGAAGCTGGCGATGTAGGAACGCTGACTTTGGGCAACCTACGATGTACATCGAAAAATTGAGGATCTACGTCGGTGGCGTAAAGCCGGTGTTGCCTCTTTCCATGCCCGTGGTGTTACATATGGTACAATATGGGCAAAAGTCCTTCATCCTATACTGGCTTAACGTCGACGGCCTTCCTGAAACATTGCCAGTGTATTTGCTCAACACCGGTGCCTTTGACTACTTGTCAACAAGCTATTTCATCTTCCTTCGTTCCTTCTTGGACGCTTCCATTTTGTTCAAATAAACATCCGCTACCCCAACCACACCATATGAATAGAATGAATAACCGAAAGAGGGGACAACTTTTACCAAAAAAAAAAAAAAAAAAACAGGTATTGTGAGCTTCTAGAGCTCGAACTCCACATTATGTCATCCCTGCAACTCTATAAACAAACACAAACCTAAAGTTAGTAAGATAATAATTTAGTTAACATACAAAACAGGATAAAAAAGATTAGATGATTGATACTCTAATTATTACAATCCAAACGAAAAAATTGAAGTGGAAGCAAATATGTTGAAATCCCAGCATGTTATCAAGTCATTAGAAGAGAAAATGAGAAACAAGGTTAGAAAAAGTACCTTGGTTTTCATTGGTGGCTAAAGCAAAGTGATTGATTTTTTTGGCTAAAGAAAAGAATTGGTTGGGTTGGGGCTTCGTATAAGGCTTATTAGATATGCTTGGTCTTATTGACTCCACATCTAGATATCTCAATGGCTAGATCCAGGTTCCTAAATTAGGGATCTGCAGTTACCCGAATTGTCATAGGATAGGTCCAAGACTGTGGACCCATTAGGTCCAAGGCAAGTCAAGAGGGCTCAAGGCCCGCTTATTTCTAAAAAAAAAAAAATTGAAAAAAAATTCTTAAATTAAAACTCAAATATAAAATGGACATAAGAATACACTATTCTTTAACCCATATTCTTATAATACTATCAAGAGTATACAAATATTTATAAAGAAGCACATCCTATTGAATTGAAATATCAACAATGTAAGATTAGAGTAATATTAAAAGAGTGAGTACTACAAAAGAAAAAGAATTTTCGCATTTCTCTCTTATTAGAGCTCTAAATAAAGCATGATATATAATTTTGAATTGTATTTATCACATTTAATTTTTAATTATATTTGTCACATGTATTGTTGTTAATAATATTAAATATTATGATAGATGACTAATGATTTCTATTCATGTAGTTTAAACCGACCTAGTTAGATCCTTAGGTCAAGAAGTCAGGTCTCGAAATGTCACAAAAAAATTCAAAAAATTACCATATTTGATTTTTGTTTTTCATGACCAGATATATTTGAAAAAAAAATAGTCAATATTACCATCATTAAATTGAATTAAAATGTCAGAAAAGGTAATGCAGGTGACGAGATTTGTTTTCGTCTTAGAAAAGAACCATGATGTCATTATAATTAAAATAGCATATCAAATCTACCACACACAACACCAAAAGAAATTTAAAATAAAACGTACGAATTGACAACATCAACCTCTACACTTGGTGAATAAAAAACAAAAGCTGGCAGATGGAAAGGGCAAAATAGGAAAAGAAAATACCAGAGAGAGAGAGAGAGAGAGGGAGAGAGACGTTGGGGAGTGGGGAGATAGTAATGAGTACAGGCTGGAAATAGGCGAAAAGGGCGTGTATAGTCATTGGATAATGTA
This sequence comes from Combretum micranthum, assembly GCA_024138025.1. NCBI lineage: Eukaryota > Viridiplantae > Streptophyta > Magnoliopsida > Myrtales > Combretaceae > Combretum > Combretum micranthum. The sequence goes on from JAMXBD010000001.1 coordinate 1,700,186, forward strand.
GTAGGTCAGCCAATGGGCAGAAGGTATGTAAAGAGGATCCAAGGTTTAGCGCGTGAGCCTGGTCGTGACGCGCTTACATGTAATTATCTTTGCACGTACAGAACCCGTGAGTTTTGTCGCACCGAAAGGCCAACCCAAATGAATCTTTTAAAAAGAAAAAGAAAAAGAAAAGGACATAACCGTAGAATAATAAAGAGGCCCCACGCAATTATTCCATGGAAAAATTAGACAATTATACTAGACGTATAGTTCTCTTGGCTTGGGCCCACGTTGCTGAATTTTCAAAACTCTCAATAAAGAGTTGAGCACCTTGTCAAATACGACATTGCAAAAGCGAAATGCGTTTACTTTGGGTTGACCTTGGTTGTAGAAATACCAGATGGCCTTCCAGCAAAGAGTAAAAGCATAGTTTAGTGAAGCGGAGAACCAATAATCACCTTCACTTGTGCACACACACAACCCATGGCACCTCCATTTTCTTCTGTCCTTTCACTGATCGTTGCAATAACAGTACTATGGTCTAAGATCACCGCTACTAAAACATCAGATATTACGATGTTCGAAAGAGAGGCTCTGGTCCAAAGTGGGTGGTGGCCTGGATATACCAACACTTCTATACCTCCTTGCCGCCTAATTTATGCCATTTCTTGCAATCAGTTTGGTCAAGTAACCGAAATTTCCTTGACTTATCCCCACATTGTCGGTGATAATTTTGGAAAAATGAAATTTTCACAAATTCCAATGTTGGAATCTCTTCATCTTCCAGGCAGTGGACTCACAGGCACTGTACCTTTGCAATTATGTGCACTTTCACGACTAAGGAACCTAGATTTGGGGGGAAATTCTTTATCAGGAAACATCCCTCGTTGTTTTGGGAAACTTTCTATGTTAGAAGATCTTGATCTCTCCTATAATCACTTAAATGGCTCCATCCCTTCACAAATAGGGAGCCTTCAAAATCTTTCCTCTTTGAACTTGGTTGGAAATAAGCTTACTGGTCCAATACCATCAAATGTAGGCCAATTGTCCCAATTGAAGATGATCAGTCTTTCCTCTAATCACTTAAGCGGCTCCATCCCTTCACAAATAGGGAGCCTCCAAAATCTCTCCTCTTTGTACTTGGATGGAAATCACTTAAGCGGCTTCATCCCTTCAGAAATAGGGAGCCTCCAAAATCTCTTCTCTTTGTACTTGGATGGAAATGAGCTTACTGGCCCAATACCATCTACTATAGGCCAATTGTCCCAATTGAAGAGGATCGATCTTTCCTCTAATCACTTAAGCGGCTCCATCCTTTCACAAATAGGGAGCCTCCAAAATCTCTCCTATTTGTACTTGGATAGGAATAAGCTTACTGGTCCAATACCATCCATTATAGGCCAATTATCCCAATTATGGGAGATCAATCTTTCCTCTAATCACTTAAATGGCTCCATCCCTTCACAAATAGGGAGCCTCCAAAATCTCTCCTCTTTGTACTTGGATGGAAATGAGCTTACTGGTCCAATACCATCCACTGTAGGTCAATTGTCCCAATTGAAGACAATCCGTCTTTCCTCTAACCACTTAAGCGGCTCCATCCCTTCACAAATAGGGAGCCTCCAAAATCTCTTCTCTTTGTACTTGGATGGAAACCAGCTTACTGGCCCAATACCATCCACTATAGGCCATTTATCCCAATTGGATACGATCAATCTTTCCTCAATCACTTAAGGGCTCATCCCATATTTTTTAATCCATATAATCTGTATTTCCTAAACTTATCCTATAATTCCTTATCGGGTCTTATCCCATATTATTTTTCTACCTTTTACATTGAGGGCGCATTTCTTGGAAATAAGGATCTTGGATATAAGGATCTTGTTTACGGTTCTACACCACCCACAAGCACACTCCCTTTTAAAGCAAGCCACAAGAAATTGCACCTTCAAGGAATAATCATACCCATAATGCTAATCTTCTCCCTTATAATGCTTCTTGGAATTTGGTTCTACTGTCAAAAAAGAGGTAAGCCATCTATCTCTAATGAAACGATTACAAAGAGTAAAGATGCATTTTCTGTATGGAATTACGATGGAAGGATTGTATATGAGGAAATAGTTAAGGCAACAGAGGACTTTGACATCAAGTACTGTATTGGAACAGGAGCATATGGAAGCGTTTATAGAGCAGAGCTTCCTAATGGGAAGGTTATTGCCTTAAAGAAACTTCATCGCTTAGAAGCTGAAGAGCCATCTTTTGATAAGAGCTTTAAGAATGAAGTGAAACTCTTAACCGAAATTCGTCATAGAAATATCATTAAACTTCATGGTTTCTGCTTGCATAGAAGGTGCATGTTTTTAGTCTACGAGTACATGGAGAGAGGTAGTTTGTTCTATGCCTTGAGAATAGATGCTGAAGCATTAGAACTGAACTGGACAAAAAGGCTGAATATTGTCAAAGATATAGCACATGCCATGTCTTACTTGCATCACCATTGCTCACCATCCATCATTCATCGAGATCTATCAACTAACAACATTTTGCTCAATCATGAAATGCAAGCATTTGTGTCAGATTTTGGTACAGCAAGATTACTTGATCCAACTTCGAGCAACATTTCGGCAATTATAGGCACTCTTGGATACATTGCACCAGGTAAATCATTGTCATTCCTTAGCATCCATGTTTCCATTTCATTAAGCTCTCTTAAATACAGCATGTGCTATGATCCAAGTCTCTTTCTTTTTTCCTTTTAATACACCAAGTGGATAGTTCAATGGAGACATTCTTGAAATGTGCAAACTTTTGTAACAAAATACAGCATATTCTCATTTGCGCTTATCTACCATCAAGCAATTCAAGATAGCTTCACTTGATTTTCTACCCTAACCTAAGTGGTTTTAACGAATGAATTCATAATTATGAAACTTTAATACTATTTGAGATGTACCAAGTTGCAAATTATTAGCTTTTATGTTAAAAAAAATAAATAAATAAATACCACTACTCCAGCTCCGTTACTTTGGCTATTATAAACCAACTGGAAAAGAACTAATTCTTAGTACCACTTAATTTCATTTGCAATTCGCTTTGATTTTTAATATACGTTAGCAAAAGAAGCTACATTTTGTTGCTATTCCGTCTAAAATTACTCAATCATGAGCTGAGAGTTGAAGAAAAAAAAAAACAACTTTTCTTTTCCCTTCGAGTTTAGTCATGATTTAAGATATATATTTATAGATATACTCATTTTCTATTGCATGACTACTCATAGTAAATTTTTTTTTTTCCTATTAAAGGACCTTTAATGAAATGAAAACGTTCATACAAAGGTGCAATACATTGTGCGAAAGTGGTTATTTAAGAAACTCCATTTTGATTCTTGTGATAAAGAAAGATGCTTTTAAATAACTATATTTTCTATTTGTGCATGCAGAACTTGCTTATACGATGATCTTAAATGAAAAAAGCGATGTTTATAGCTACGGGGTGGTAGTTATGGAAACGATAATGGGAAAGCATCCTGAAGAGATCATTTCTAAGTTGCCAACATCATCAATTGAGCAAGTTAAATTAAAAGACATATTAGATCCTCGGTTGCATTGTCCTCGAAATGGCTCATTAATGGCAGGAATTCTTCAAGTTGTTTCATATTCACTTGCATGCCTATCTCCAATACCAAAGTCGCGGCCATCAATGAAACATATTTCTGAGTCATTTCTTAGTAAGATGAATGTCACCTTTGAGGGTTCATTTCATGAGATCTCTTTGGGTCAGCTTAAGGCTAATTATGAGGCTAGCTCATTGACTCAATGCTCTGTGGAAATTCTATAAAAGAGAATATCTATTTGATCAATGGGAAGATAGGTAGTGTAACCGTTGTAAAATTTCTGAAGGACTTTTCTACCTAATAAGTAGTACATACTTATATTGTTTAGTTTAATATGAGCAATTTATCATATCTTAAAGACCCAAAATTGAGTAATTACAAATTGAATCAATTTGAAAAGTTGATCACTTTAATTAATTTAATTATATTGCTCATCACATAACCTTTTTTTTTTTTTTTTGTTATTGTCATTCTATTATGTTCTCTATATTAGTTACATATAATCTTGCTAATCTGTTGATACTTATTAGTAAAATAGTATTTTTTTTCTACTTTCCAAGAGAATGTTCAAGATCATCTTTTATCTCTAACAACCTCCATTGGTCAACACAATAGCAAGGAACTCTCTTTTCAAGAACCTATCCACTTTACTCGTAAAGTTATTAAATGCAATAAGGTTTACTGTAGAGACAAAGACTAAAGGAGTTGATGACTACAAAGTGTTGAAGTGTTCAATGTTGTCGAAACAAATGTAGTGTTTTGGAAATATGAGTGGACCGGACTATGGATATGGGTTGAGTAATGCACTGGGCTCAGCAGGAGATTGTGAAACGAATTAGTAAATAAACAAGAGTTGGGCCAAGGTAATATAAGAAGTTTAGGCCCATTAGTAATACAAATTAGCAGCATAGTAAATTATCTAATCTAGAATATCTATTTGTCATAACCATCACTAATGTGGCAATTTGTTGCACATGCCACTCACTACAGTACTGTTATATTGCACATGTAGGGAGCCTATTTAGCCAATATAGATGTGTCAATGGTGGTGCAACACAAAAATATATGAAAATACAAAAATATCATTTTGCTTTTAATACTTGCATCCAAGTATTGTGTGTGTGTGTGTGTGTGTTTTTTTCTTTTTTTCGAGTATATTCAACTTACATTTGAGCTTAATCTGCATTCCGGTTGTTAATTTTCTTCATTAAACACTCTTCGATGTTGCAATTAATATCAGAGCCAATAATAATGGTGGTTGACACATGAGAAATTAAACACTTGGAGGAAGCTGTTCAAGCCGTGTTTAAGGAGCATATCGACAAGATTCATATGCTTTCCGAAACACGCCAGCAGCAGCTTCATGCAATGGAAAAGCAGAGTAAATTGAACAATGAGATCTAGAAGAGAGAAGATAACCTGAAAATAGCAACACAAGATAAGGCACATCAAATTGAAATAAAGGAATTAAAGCAACCAAGTGCGATTCGAGAATATATAGAGAATTTTAAGAATTTCATGGATCCAACACTACCAGAATCTCACAAAATTAGCAAATTTTTAAGTGGGTTAAAACATGAAATTAGACATTTTATCAGAATGTTCAGACCACTTAATTTGTATCAAGAATTCACCCTTGCAAGCTTGCAAGATCCCAGCCATGAATCTCCATTAAACATACCGATGCTACAATTCAAGAGCAAAAACCTGCATTTACACCTCCAACCTTTCCATCTACATCAACCCATGGACAAATAAGAAAAATCACACCAAAATTACTCTACATCACTATCATAGACCCAAATCTCAACACCGCCAATGTCAACAAATTTTCACCATTAAAGAAGCCCATTTTTCAAACCGTTACCTAAAACAACTGTAGAAACAGCCATTAATCTACAAAAAAAAACTCACTACCAAACCATACATACCCCATATCCACAACAACCAATTTCATTCAAACAATTACAACCATAAAGTTTTACTATACAAACTACATTACCATTCCAACTTGCAACCCACACAAAACCAAAGTCATGCTCAAAGTGACCCAATTCCTAGATGCAAACAAAAGGCACTGAATATAGAGCGAAATTTTGCAATTGATTTGATCAAGCTACATGCATTGATTTTATGCCATGAAGTTAACAAAAGGTAGAAATGAGATATGTGAGGAAACAAAAGAAAAATTGGAATTCAAGAGCATAATACCTCATATGAACATATCATTGAACAACTTCTAGAGGTTCTTGGTGTTTTCATTTATATTGGGTGTTCCAAAAGCGTTAATCATGGTTAAAATGAGGATTATGTTCCTTGAAAGTGGAGGCTATGTGATGTGGATCTTTGTAGCATTGAGTCCATATTAAGGAATTCAATAAAATTGGACGAAATGGCTTAATAGGGTACTTAATAATGCCCTTAATTTGGTCTTGTTGCTTAGCTACTTGAAGTCGGCTATCCTAGTAATCAGTAGTGGGTGACCTCCTGTTGCTTTAGTGTTAGATTTTCTAGTACTGCGTACCTAATGAACTAACAAGAATTTATGTCCATTTCAAAATTGAAGCCTTTAAGGTGGATTAAAGTAAATCTACATAATATCTTCTAGAATTTGTACCTAAATACTCTCTTTTGGAATTAAAATTACAAGGATTTACTAAGAAAATCAGCAGGAGAGGTTCATAATCCAAAGAACAACCAAGATTCCTTCCAGATCTTGTGTAGCTACCCCCCTTTGATCAACCTACCCTATGTGCCTAGGAACTCTAGCAATAAAGTAGTTTATGTACTATCAGTGAACATGGAAGATGCCATTTGTATGTTGAAGTTTTACTTGAAACAAGCACAGCCAAGAATGAAACAAAATGTGGGTGGACTTTTGACTGGTAGAGAGAACATGATAAGGTTGCTTCGGTTTCATTTGAAACGTGTTTAACATGAATGCTTTGGCTGATAGGAAGCGAGTTGACAAAAGAGTTCAAATTGGGAATCAAGGGTTGCTTACACTACAACCATGTCAACCTAGAACACCCAAGTTCTCCACATACCACAAACCTAATGCAAATTAATATGGCATGTTGGGGATGTTGATCGGGTGGATTCAATGGCTTACCAGTTAGATCTGCCTTTAGAAGTTGCTACTCACCCAATGTTCATTGTTTCTCAACTATAGGAGTACCATGGTCTTCGACAAGATCTATCATCGATACTACTTGTTACAAGCATAAAAGACTAGTTAGAGCTTCAAAGCAGTTTGGATCGATGGGATAATGCCATCGATATGTTGGTACTTATCTTATTGAAAGGAATGTCTCCAGTGAAAGCAACAAGAAAGCTCCTCCAAGATCTATGCTTGAGATTTCTGAGGAAGAAAAAAAAAAACCTCATGGATAAAGGTCTTTAAGGAAGTAGTAATGAGTGTATTAGGAACTCTATAATTTGAGCAGGGCAAGTTGAAGACAGTTGGGTTATACGAGAATGTTGTGATGACTAACATTGCTAAATACTATGATAAATTCATGATATTAGACAAGATCGGTGAATGTCCTTACTGATTAGATCTATTCTCTGAAACAAATACCCATATGAATTTTCACGTCTTCTACCCAAAATAGTACCATAGTCTAAGAGTTGATTTATCTTTCAAATTACCTATAACACAAGCAAAATGAATATTAGAACTAATAGACATTTTGGATCAAAAAATGGCTAAAAGAGAGAATCATCTTCTCAAGATGGTACTCACTTCAAGGAAAAACTGGTCACTGGTGCATGCCATGCAGCTACGATTTTCCCATTAACCCCTATGGATAAGGGTTTTTAAAGTAGATGGGGATGTTATAGGGTTTATGTGTGTGGTTCTAGATGCAAGTGTTGAGACTCTGATAGACTTAGGGTTTACTTGTGTAATTTTAGATGAATGTGTTGAAACACTCTAGATATAGTTTCAAACATGATAGCACTCCTCTTAAATAAGGGTTTATCACTGGGAAGTTTCATAGGCATTTTTCCAATGAGTTGCAGCCTCGATTTTCTGACAAACCCTTACGGACAAGGGTTTCACAAGAGGAGGGGAATGCAATAAGGTTTACTATATAGTCGAACTATATAGAACAAGGGTGGAAAAAATTTTAATTCAAAGTGAATGTAATAAGATTGTAATTATTATTTATTCACTTTTTATATAAAAAAAAAAATAAAACAAGTGATTATTAAGGTAAAATGTAAAATATCTATAATGTACCTTGTATTTATTACAGAAAGAAGATAATTATATATGTGATATTTTTAAGACATGAAGTATTTATGATAAAGTTGATAAATAAAACAATTGAACAATTATGGGGTGTCGACATAAATTGCTACTCATCATTTTACATAATAGTAATTCAATTATGAATTGTCATTCCCCTCAAGTGAACACCATAATAGCACTTTATGTCTAACGAGGAAGGAATAACAAGTGAGCAGGTTGTAAAGGGATGAAGAGAATGAAGTGTTGAAGTGTATAATGTGTTGTCAAAACAAATGCAGTGTTTTAGAATATATGAGTAGACCGAACTGTAGATATGGGTTGTGATGCACTAGGCTCAGCATGAGCTTGTGAAATGGATGAATAAGTAAACAAGAGTTGGGCCAATGTAATATAAGAAGTTTATGCCCATTAGTGATACAAATTAGCAGCATAGTAAATTAGCTATTTTGGAATATCTAGTGTTATAACTATCACTAACGTAGCAATTTGTTGCACGTGCCACTCATCATATTATTGTTATTTTGCACATATAGGGAGCCTAATCAGCTAATATAAATATATCAATGGTGCTACACAAAAACATATGAAAATATAAAAATATCATTTTGCTTTCAATACTTGCATACGAGCTCAATCTGCATTCGGATTGTTAATTTTGTTCATTAAACACTCTTCCACGTCACATTAAAGAGAATTTTTTAATTACAATTATTTCTATATATAATATAATTGTTAAACAAGTAATAAATAACAAAACAAATGCTAAAATTAGGTTTTTGTGTTAACAACCTGCAATAAATGACATCTTAATGTTCTAACAATTCTTTATTTCAATATATAACTGATTAAAAAAATACGCAGTAAATTTTTTTGGCCATTTTTTTTTTTTTGCCCACTATGCAGTAAATTGAAAAAAAAAAAAAAACCTATTCTTAAGTAGATTTTCGAGAGAGCTAGTTTAGGGAAAATGCGGACGCAGTTCAAATGAGAGTGGACTAATTCAATGCCCAAGAAACTTCTTTGTGTGTTTTATTTCATCCCTTTGGTCGCAGGTTTCCTTAAACTTGTGATGCGTTCAATTCTCACCAGGCTGTTTCTGTCACACGTTAGATTGTTCTTATGCGTATTAGTCTGATTTTGTCCTAATTTTTTTACACTGTTTTACCACAAATAAATTCCCAATCATGAATCTAGAATTTTATTTGAGTTGCAGTAAGTTGCGAAATTTTAGTTTTCATATTGGGCAAAGACATAAAAATCAACAACATTTTACATAAAAATTCTAGTTTCTCTAATGTTAATTTTATTTTGGGAAAATTATAACTAACCTCCCTAAACATTAAGCTAGGTGTACTCAAAAATCAATCTTAGTTAAAAAAAAAAAAAGGAGTCACCATAAATAAATGGACCACTCGCTAGAGTAAAAAAGAATGGAATTACATATTCTCATAGATAAATGAAAGTTGATGGTGGCAAGTACCATTGGCAAAACATGCTACCATAAATAAATGGACAGCTTGCCAGAATAAAAAAGAATGGAATTACTTATTCTCATAAATAGGAATGAAAGTTGATGGTGGCAAGTAATTTTGGTAAAATATGTAATTAAATAACTAAACTTTAAAACTAATCAATTTAGTATGTAAAAGAACTTATTTCATATACCAACGGTGCCACAGTAGATGACAATATTAATCAATTTGATAAAGATATTATTGACATGCATGAAAAGTTATTGCAAATATTGAATTGATCAATTTCAAAGTTTAGATATCTAATTGCATACTTTGTCAAAATTCAAGTACTATTCATTATAACAACCCATATTATATTACAAAATGGTATTACATAATAACTAATGAAAAAAAGCAATACATATATAAAAAAAAATTATACCATACTGTATATTTGTTTGGGCTGATGCATGATATCTAGTTATTCATAGAATTATTCATGAATTTCATTAAAGAAATTTACAAGAAAAATTAACTGCTTATTTTTACTGAAGATTAGAAATTAGAATGCTCTTGGGCCATGATGCTGAATTTTCAAAGTTAAGACTGAGTACACCATGTCAAACATGTTTGTACTCTATCTATAACAAACGCGTTCATAGAAGAAAAAAGCTAGTTATCGTGAAAAAGTTTACGATATGTTTACTTTCGAACTTGAGACCTCATTTACTAGGAAACATCCCTAGCTTGTCGTCGTGAAAAACTTTCTATAAGCTAGAAATTTTTCGCTTTTCATGAGTAACCTCAAATGGCCCCATTCCTTAACAATCAAATAGGAACTCTCAAAAACCTCTCCTAGTTACACTTAGGATAGAAATGTGCTCACAGGCTGAATTTCGTTTTCAATGTGGAATATCATAATATTATGAATGCAATGAATTGAGCCCTACAAAATAGAAGGAAATTGATACAACTTCAAAATGAACTTGATGATGCAATATATTGTTCCCTAGTCAAAAAGTCGATATTATATACGAAAATGTGATGCAGTAGTGTAATATTATACTAGAAGACTTCGAAGCTCTAGGGTACAAATTAATTGACGCAGCAAGCAGTATAATTAACAATGATTATTAACGATTAATCTCAAAAGCAAACACGAATTCAGATAAATTCTCAATTTGATGAATAATAATATTATTATAACGTGATAATCTTTGAAACATGAAAAGGATGAATATATATCATCTACAAAAAACCTGAAGTATAAAAAATTAATGAAAACCCGCTTTCAAGCCCTAAACAATGGATTTTTTGGGCCTAAAATATGATTCAATCCACAAATCCAACTTGAACAAAACTAAAATCTTATGGTTTAGAAAAGTTTGTAGTTTGAAAATAAACCTACCAATCATATAGTAGCATAATATTAATATGGAAAAAGAGGTTTTTTCAAGACAAATATATCATGATGGACGCATAATGATTGGATCCTACATTTAACATCTATTCTTATAATGATAAGTTATTGGATAAATATTTCGCCAGATGCATCTGATCAAAAGTTAAAATGTACTTCTAAATTAAAGAAATATTTCCAAACACAATGTCTTCCAAGTAGCAACAAAACTCAAACCTTGTACTCGATTACATAGATCCTATCTCGCCATTTGCTTTCTATCATAAGAAAAAAAAAATTGTTTTAATAAAAAAAAAGTGCACATAGCAGGTTTTTTATTTCTCAACTAACGCACATCACTTTTGTTCCTTCTGCCTTCGTATATTTTCACATAAGAGTAAAATTGTGCTGCCAATGACAAGATTATAAACTCATTTGTCTTACAATATCATGTGACCCTTAGGTACATAAAATTGATAGGTAAAGGCAGCCTTTCTTCTGTGTTTTTCTAGTTGCCTAAAGTTTCACAATGAGACCCCTATAAAAGCCAGCCTCACAAAAAGTGAATCTAATTGAAATATCCTTAATTCACTAAATTATGCATATAAATGAATTGCATGATTAGTGTGAGAATAAGTTAGTGTATTTTAGCTTGGTCTTGTATTGTTTGTTTTGTAGATGAAGCTTATAGATTCTTCTTCTTTTAAAACAAATTAAAACCGAACCCAAATAGATTTTGAGCCAAATCAAAACCCAAACCCAAGCCCAAACACTAAATATAAGCCAACCGAGGCCTTTTTCTTTATCCTTATTGCTGCCTCAAAAGTGAAAAGTAAGTAAGATAATTACAAGTGAAAATATTGCAAAATCATAATCCAAGATAGACAAAACCGATACTTAAGTTCATAAAACAAACATAGCAATTTCTCATCAAATTTCTACAATCTACCCTCCCAAAATTCTTATCAAAATTTCATCTTCAAGTTAAGGCTATATAAGGTAAAGTATTACATGCTCACATCATTTATTCATTTGTTTTCTTCATGAATATGAAATCTCTGTTTTAATGTTTCTCTAATGAGTTGAATGTAGTATTGATAAATTACGCTAATTGATAGAGCTAGGTAGATTCTTGAAGTACAGTAGATGAGTATATGAAAGTGTTGAAGTTGTTTTGGAGAATGAATGAGTTAGTGTAATGTTTAAATGAGAAAGATGAAGTTAGGGAAGTGGTTTGAATGATTTTAATGTGGGTTTATGTATGTTTGGTGTTAATAGAAGTGAAAAATTGATGTTGAAGTGTTGAACAAGGATGTGCTATTTTTGAAAATAAACACGAGGAGAAACACGGGGTAATGTTTTGGTCGAGTATCTAGTCGAGCCCTTGAAATATTACTACTCAATATAAACATGAGGGGAACATGGCCACATGTATTCAACCATACTTCTACCATGTGCGAACAAAGAAGAAAAATAAGACAGCACTTTCGGAATACGGCAGCACCTCACCATGCTTCTCTCTGTTTTCGAAAAGAATTGGGTTATATTGATACACACTAGAGCATGGTGAAGCCTATTGAGACGTGCTTCTCTTTGATTTCTTAAGGATTTTAATTTTCAAATGAAACATGCTAGAAAACAAGCAAACCTATGGAACACGCTAGAAAACAAGCAAACTTATTACACTTGTGCTTCTCACTAATCTTTAAAGTGAAATATACACAAATGAAACACGACAAGCTACATGTCAACTTGACTTACGCATTTCTTAAATGAAGGAACATGGGGGCAAAGCACGGCCATGTACATGCCGTGCTTCTTTATTAAAAAAAAAAATAATTCTAAATTTAAAATAATGGAATGAGTTATATAGACATATGTATAAATGCTAAGTTATGAACTAATGTAAGTTCTTATTTAAGTATATAGGTGCTAAATGACTTAGCATTTATTTATAATTAAGGTTAAATGTAATATGAATTGAATTTCTTTATCTTACATATTCTATTGTTAAGTTGAATTTGTCTATTGAACAATTGTTTGATATATCAACTGGAACAAGTATGTAGTAACTTGATTGTTGAGTGTTAAATTAGGCATCCTTAAATCAACTATAATTAAAGATTGACTTAAAAGTTGTTTGAATTGATTGTGTGTGTGTCGTTGAATCCGGTCCGGGGAACATCAACCCAATTAATGATGTTAACATGGTAGATAGGCGCTTAGGACACCCTTGTATAATTTAGTGACTCGGTGTGTAGTTGATAGAGGTAATGGTATCAGTATAATTTAGTTCACGTTTATGGGACTGGTTGAACTAAGTGATATTATGGATTAAGTTAAGTAAATTTAAGAAACAACTGTGAACCTTAGAGGACGCTACTATTTATTTTCAGTTAGATTTAGGAGATATAGGTATTCAAGCTGCCTATATCAATCCCTGAGCAGCTGCTGTTACTTAGGACCCTCAGATCCTTAAAGAATTATTTTTGGAGTTTGAATACTCCAATGTTGATTTGTTTACTTAATTAAAGATAATTAATTTATTGTTTTTTTGCATTGCATTAGTTTAAGAACGTATGACGCTTTATATTTTCTTGTGTACTGTGTATTAGGCCTTTAGCTCATGTTGTTTCTTCGTAGGTGCTGTTGATGATGAATATTATGATGATTTGGGATATGACACTGATTGGGAAGTGTTCATGGATGATTGGGACAATTAGAGACCCTATCTTCAAGCCAAGATGTTTTCAAAAGAATTTTCTAATAGACTTTTGAAGTTAGATCTTTTTTTTTTTTTGTTAAAGGCGTGTTAAATTAAGCCTTTTGTTTGTAATCTAAGATTTTAAATTTTCTCCTTATGTTTTTGTTTTAAACAAGCTTTGTAAATCTATTGGAGTACCTATATGTTGGTACTAATGTTATGTATATAAATGTAAAGATGATCTACTCGTGTTGAGTAGTTTTTGAAGAGGTTTTGTAAAGTTTTGACAAGTTAAACAAACAGTCATTATAAATATTATATTTAGATGGAGGACTAAGTATGCCCGATCTTTAGGATTTGGTTAGCCAAGTCCTTACACTAATATAAAATACAAAAGTTGGTCATCCGAGCAACAAAAAAGAGGCAAAAGAAACAGAAAGTAGAAAACGAAAATGATATACAAAAATGATATACGTAAAACTACCAAGGGCCTCGAGGACATTTTGTTACTAATGAGACCTTTAAAGGATCATCTAAGACCGGATAGTTCATCCGGACAAAGATGGGAAGTGGAGTCAACAATGATCCAATCAGTATGTAGGGGGAGATGTGATTAAAGTCTTGACAAACCGTTTCCTTTTTCTGCCGTTCCTCCCATCTCTCAGTTAAGCCATCATTCAAGCATTCTAACCACATCGGACATTTTTAGTCTCTCCATTAGATTGCTCTGCATCCATAGAAGGGCAACTTGGATCAGTTGCTCCACCTCATCTTCAACGTAGTTTCCTGTAGATCATCATCAACTAGAGTTCCCAACTTTTTTATCTTTTAGAAGCCCTTTCACCTAAAGATCAACACAATGAGAATTACAGCAAGAGAACTTTAGCAAGAAAACTTGGCCAAGTACAGCTGTCAATGTAATTGCAAAGCTGGAACATAAATCAACTATGTTGTAAGAATTAAACCCAAATATCTCATAAAATCAACAAAGGTTGGTACCACTAATGTCATAATAAATTATATAGGCAAGAAACCAACACGAGGCCAATCAAGGTGTCCATAGCATAACCATAACCACCCAAAGCATATGGGGGACAGAATATCAAGAAGTTTTGTAGGTAAAGCAATAAAAAGAAGAAACAAGCAAACAACAGCACAATAAATCAGACCACTAATAACCAAGGCACATATTAGGTTAAGTTCTTATGGAAAAAATCATATATATAAGAGCAGAATTCGTGATTTTGATATTCAGTAGCAAGAGGATTAGATGCATACCCAATCAAGTAGCATAACACCATCATCATTTTTCCAGATGAGTGGGATCAAAGGCTCTTTGCCTAGTTATTAACTCAAGAAGCATGACCCAATAGCTAAAAACATCGATTTTCTTTGAAGATTTTCCAGTTGACAAATATTCTGGAGCTATATGCCCAATAGTACCACGAATAGTAGTAACTACATGAGTATCCTTACAATCCATGAGTTTGGCCAAACCAAAATTTCCAATTACAGTTACAAACCCCTCATCCAACAATATGTTAGCTGCTTTCACATCGTAGTGAATAATCTTTGCGTTACAATAGTCGTGCAAACCCTAGCAGAGCCCAATGCAATTTGCTTCCTTATTAGCTAGTTCAGAGGGGGTCGTCCCTCCATGCGCTCTACAACAAGATGATAAGACAATTGGCTAATATTTTTCCCAATTATTCTCTAATTTTAATCCTTATGAAATAAATCCATGGAAGATTTTCTAAATAAAGTTATTATAACAAATTATATATCTAAATACAAAATCAAATTGGAGTCAGTAGCAAATGTAATACTGACATATCTTCACTATATAAAAGCTTGCAACTCCTATATATAACAATGGGTTGAAGAAAATATGTAAACAATATGCTCTCCAAGAATCAACACATAAAGCAGCAGCACCTCTTACACAGGAAGCCACACTTCCATTAACCATGAAAGGATAGGCAAGCAGACTTTCAGTTGGCACCATGCAAAATCCACGTAATCTAAGTAAATTACGGTGAAATGCCATGCCAATTAACTCCACTTCTGTTTGAAACTGCATTTCTCCACCTTGAGTGCACTCCTCTTTTAGTTTTTTAACTGCCACCAAAGACCAGCCAGCTAAGTGTCCTTTGTAAACTTCTCAAATCTCTTTCACCCGAATATTTTTTTGTCTAATCTGTTACAACTTGCTGTTCACACGGGGAAAATCTTTTGAACTGCCCAAGATGGACTTCTGAATCCCCTCAACTGGAAAAAAGTCAAATAAGTTAGGCTTATCCATATCAACACAAAATGTTTGCAATTAAACAAAAATTCAGCCACAGCACACACGACATGTATCATTATGGGAATTGAATTTAGATTTCTAGCAGTAATATTAGGAAAAAGCATAAAAATTAAGCCAGCTATCTACTATAGTTTCTTTTTTCTTTTTTTGGGTAATTCTATCATTTTCTATTTTCTTAACAAAAAAACTAACCAGGTAAATCAAATAAGTGATCTTGTGGCTTCCTTCATCTCCAATAAGCAAGTGCAATTGCAGTTGCTGCAGATAGTAGACCAACTCCAGTAACCACACCCCAACAATGGCTCCAGTTACATTGCTACCTATTAGGAATGAAGTATTACGCTTACATGACATGTCAAATCTTCAACAGAGCTAAAATAGACTAAGAAAGGATTGCAATAAGCAAGTCATTATCAACTTCTTTATTTAGCTAGACTAAAAGACACAGTTAGGAACAGACTGGGAATGGACGTAAAATAGACTAAGAACGGATAAAAAAATCCATGAAACCTGGCATCCCAACCATGCTCTTGCATCCAGTCCCTCCTTACCCAAGCCTTCCAAACAACCACCAGTCCACCCTCTGAACCACTACCAACCTCACTTGCAAATCACCATATTAAAAAGAATGGCAAAACTAAAAACCTGGCATACATAGATGCTGGGCCCATGTTTTGACGCAAGTACGATTTAGGCGACTACAACCATCTAGCATGGTCACTCATTGTCACGTTATTTGGTTAACGAGTCATCCGTAAGATTGCTGAATCATATGCCAGTGAGTTTCTTCCTATTTCACCAATTTATTATTCAAACTTGTGTTCAAATTTTGAGGCTCCAGAACCAAAAAAAGTGCTTAGGAGCCTTTTTATTGAGCCCAAAGAAACACTTTTCTCATAATGTTATTCCATCTCCATCAAAGATTAGAGACTAGATTTCTACCAATTTAGAAGATTCTCTTGCAGTTGAAGCAGCTTTGCTGAAGAACAATTTTTTGCTTCCTAGATTTAAGATAATTTCTAGTCAACCTATCATCCTGCAATCTTTTGTCAAGAGGTAACCACCAAGTACGAAGCAATTAAGAGAGGACATAATTGAGAAGATTAGCCAGATTCTTTCTTGTAACACAACCAATTTCCCACTCATGTAACTGCTACATATTTAAAATACACATTACTCACAACACATGTCAGCAGATACACATCGGAACACTACATACCTACATGTGACCAATAAATAATAGAAACAAAATACACACATACGGACATGTTCCTGCAGTAATACTACTGCACTGTCCCTCATTGAAATGACAAATAATAATGCAAACACACGTAACACTACATACATACACCTACTACATTGAGATCTCAACATTATTACATACAATTTGTGCCTGTAAACTATTTGCAAAATGAATATATGTTTGGCTATAAAAATTATATGTCAGGGATGATCCTTCCTTGTAATGTTTAAATGAGAAAGATGAAGTTTAAGAAGTTGTTTGATGAAGAAAATGTGGAGTTTGTATGTGTATGATGCTTTTGAGTGCATGTGTTGAGTATATTTAAGCTAATAGAAGTGAAAGTTTGATATTTAAATTTCAAGACATACATGCCTTGTTTTTCAAAGGAGTACACTAAAGAAACACAAGGCTATGTTTCAAGTCATGTATCTCATCGAGCCTTGGAAATAAGGCTACTCGAAGATAAACATGGGTTAAACACGGGCGAATGTATTCAGACATGCTTCTCATTGAGTATTGAATGAAGAGGAAAAATGTAATAGCACCATTGGAACATGGTCGCGTGCATCTCACCATGCTTCTCTCTATTTTCGAAAAGGACTATCTTAAATTGATACACGGTTCGAACACAGGTCACTCTATTTGCTCGTACTTCTCTCTGATCTTCAAAGCATTTAAGCACAAATGAAACACGAGACAAATGCAATCCATTTTATCTCATCGTTCTTTTATTTAAAGGGAAGCACAACCTAAAAGGCAAAACACGACTCAATCTTTACGTTGTTTCTCTTTTTATTTTAATTTAAGGAGAAGCACAACCAAAACACGGTTGCTGCTATTAAACCATGCTTTTCTCTGAGTTAAAATCACATATGAAACACGTTGTCTTATTTTTAGGCATGTTTCTTCTTTAAAGGGAACATAGGCAAGGAACATGGTTGTGCATCTGCTCGTGCTCCTTTAAAAAAAAAATTAATTTTCAAAATTTAAAATAATGAAAAGTATTATAAATTAATATGAGTTTTTATTTAGGTCTTATAATGGATATAGAACTTGGTTTAGTTGTCATTGATATTGAAAATTATATGAATTGAATTTATTTATTTTGTAGATTGCCCTATCACTTTGAATTCGTCTATTGATCAATTGCCTAATATATCGACAAATATATGTACGCAGTAGGCTAATTGTTGGTTGATAGGATAAGCATATCTTAAATTGACTTTAATAAAAAAATGGATTTAAATTATTTGAATTGTTTGTGCATGTGCCATCAAAATTAGTCCAGGGAGTGGCAACCCTATTAACAAGGTTAACATGGTAGTTCGGCACTTTGGCCACCTTTGTCACGATGCAATGACGCTTATAAGTGGCTCAACGGTTAGTTGATAGGGGCAATGGTATCGTTATAACATTGACTTATTATTAAGAGGAAATAATATGATTTAGTTCATGTTTATCGAATCTATTGATCTAAGTGATATTATGAATTAAGTTAAGTAAAGATGAGAAATGACTGTGAACCCTAGAGGATGTTACTTTTCTTTTTTAGTTAGATATAGAAGTTATAAGTATTTGAACTGCTTATATCAAAACCCCGAGTAGTTATTGTTACTCATGACCCCCAGGTTCCTCAGGATTGAAATCGGAATTTGATCAGTCCAGTGTTGCTTTGCTTACTTAATAAAAGATAATTAAAATATTGGTGCTTACATTGCATTAGACTAAGTGTGCTTGCCACTTCGTATTATTTTGTATTGCTGTATACTAGGCCTTTAGCCCATGTTACTACTTTATAGGTGTTGTTGATGATGAATATTATGATGACTTGGGATATGGGACTGATTGGGAAGCATTTATGAATGAATGAGACGATAAGGGATCCTATCTGTAAGCAAAGCTATTTTGAAAAAGATTTTCTAAAGACTCCTAAAGAGGAATGTGATTTTTGTTAAAGGCTTGCTAATAGGGATAATTTACCATACTAATTCTAGTTTATTTATGGTCAATTATGCTTTAACTTATTGTTTAATTTAAAAGATATGGTACTTAATTAGAAAATATATTTACTTCAAGTTTAATTAAGAGAAACATCAACATTTGGATTAATTTGAACAAGAATTTGGAGTTGAAGATATCATTCAATCCAGATCACGTACATGACCAAATCAGTGATTGTCTGATTGTTATTAAAGAGGCAATTATGGCATGACCAACAAAGAAGAGGAGAAAATCATCCATAGAGAAGATCACGACCTATTATACAGCCATACACTCACGTGATTTTCTCAGAGTTGAAAAATTTAATGTGCTATGGCCGTTATTTGTTGAAGATGTAAAGACCTTGGTAGAGATCATGGTCTCTAAATGGCCATGACCAACAGGGGCATGATTTGCAGCAAGGCAAGAACGATTGATAATGAGTGTTACAACATGTTGAAAATTTAATCGAGGATTTAATGGCCTATGATACGGCTGTGATTTGCCTTGAAAAATCATTTCCAAGAATAATGACTCATGAAACGGGTGTGATAGTGGTTAATTGTGGGATATTTTCCCACCAATTTGGATTTTTACACCTTTTTTAAAGGAGATGAAAGCTAATTGATACGTACTTACACCCATCAAACATACCTAATGGAGGAAAGATATAAATATCTTAGTAAAACATTACAAAAATAGCAGGATTTATGAGAAGTTAGACATCATATTTCGTAGAGAGAAACTTATCCACCTATTATTTCTTGTATCCGTATAAGAAGTCTTGTGAGCATTGAGTACTAGACCTAGGCATAGAAGGAATCGTCCCACCGCCTTGAGATTTTGAATGAGGGGCCTTGGAACGGATCCAGATCGTATTCAACACTGAATATATATATGGTTCACCAACTTCCTCGTTTTTTTCCTTGTCGGATTTGAGAGATGGCCTTTCAATAAATAGACCTTAGGGGAAGATAAGACATGTATCAAGATCTTGAAGTAATTATTGTTTAAGGGTTCTTTTCATATTCCTTCTTCTTAATTCTTACATTTATTGTGTTGTGTTCTGTTATCTTTTTCCTTACATAATGCATGAGTAATTGCTAGGGCTTGTGTAGCCATGTTTTAGTATGTACATACATGGAATAAATGCTAATTGTTGTAGAATTCACTAATATCTATAGTGTGTTGAAGTATACTAATTCTAGGTAGTGCACAACTTAGGATTAGACAAGATTTCCACATGATGCGATTAAGAAATCTATTTATGGAATAGATCTAGGCTATAGAGAGAGGTTGCTTATAACGCCTAAGGATAGGGTCGTGAAACCTTCTACATATGTAATTGAAATTATCCTTGGGATCATATTTTTAAAGCAATTCTGGCCGGCTGTTAACTAGGAAGAGATTCCAGTTCGACAAGACTAGGATTATGGTTCAATAGACTGGAAAGAGATAATGAACTAAGTGGTGGAATCCTGCAGTTAGGAAAGACATAGCAAATAACAAATATGTATTACATGTTAACTCATTGGTGAAGTAAGTCTAATTTATTGATTGTTAAAGTAAACTCAATTTGTTTATTAATGTAATAAACATATGTAGTTAAGGATTAGTTAGTTGTTTATTTTTAATTTCTGATTTAATTGAATTTGCTAGATAATAATCAATAAGGTGAGTGATAGTACTTTCTAAGGACCCCAGGGAATACGACTCTATATTTCATTTCTATACTATATGCGATAGGTACACTTGTTTAGCATTGACTAGATCTAGAAATGAGATAATAGGAATCAATCATTTAAAACTCGGTCAGAAATAGCACATCACTTGCTAGTTAAGCCATCGGTTTTTAATCTAAGATTTTCAAGATTTCTCCTTTGTTTTGTTTTTCAAAACAAGAATTTGTAATCTTTGTGTCATTTGATTGACACTAATGTTATGTACACAAATATAATGATGATCTACTCTTGTTGAGTAGTTTTATGTAAAGATTTGTAAAGTTAAGACAAGTTTAAACAACAGGCATCGAAAACATTATGTTCTTAGACAGCCTTACATATAATACTTAAGTGTTATACGTGATTGAGGTCTACTCATGGCTAATCATGGTATTAAGTAGGCTGGGTCTTTAGATTGGGCATTACACACCTTGTGTAATGTACACATGGTATGTAATACTAATAAAATTTTACATATATCTCGTATTCAAACCATGGGTGGTATTGGTATTGAAAATGATCTATTCCACTAAAATACATGTAAAAGATTCCTAGGTATTTTTACACCATGTGCCATGCACATAACGCATGGGATCCATTGATTTTTTTTTTTTTCCCTATTGGATGACAACAATAGGAAAATTACTAGTAAACAAACACTTACAACCAAAAGTGATTATGAGGGTTTGTCACTAAAGCTTAGTAAAAACATTTGTGAATAAGTTCAAGAGAATGACCTTTTCCTTCCTTGTGAAGTTTATAGAGTTAAGGAAAGCTTGATGGCTCATATATTGTGATCAAGACATGTGACTTAAAAGATTTAAGTAAATTGTTATAAACGAATATGAAAGACAATTGCAATAAACATAAAGCACACACAATATTTACATGGTAAACCCTTGACAGGAAAAACCACGAGCAGAGAGAGAGAATTCACTATTGTCTAAAGGAGAGTACAAGAGTGTGAGTACAAGAAAATGATCTGATGATAATTCCATAATCCTAACAAAACACACACACACACACACACACACATATATATAGAGATTATATAAAGATGGTTGGTTCAAGGCTATCGGCCTAAAAGTATAGGCCGGCTCTCTCAAGGCCAGCGACCTAAGTTTAAAGGTCGGTAGCATAAGTTGGCAGCTTAAGTGTTGCTTCCTCATACCAGTGTAGGTGTTTCTTCTTCATACCAACAACCATTGGGCTATGGAATTCAGGACACAAACTCCAATAACCTCCACCTTAACTTGAATTCAGGACCAATCTTCAACATAAAAACATAAGAAACACTCTCCACCTCTTATACAAACCCCTAAAGGGGATAAATCAATAACGAATGTCAACCAAGTCCAAGCAATGCTCAAACTTGGTTATAGGAAGAGACTTGGTCATCATATCATAGGATTACCATGAGTGTTAACTTTGCTCCTAGCAATATCTCCATGAGCAACAACATCACACACAAAATTATACTGAACATCAATGTGCTTTGTCTTCTCATGGAACATTTGATCTTTTGTAAGATAGACTGCACTCTGACTGTCACAAAAACTGTAGTAGTCGGTGAATCTCTAGTGAGTTCACTAAATAGTCCCTTCAACCAAATGGCTTCATTATAGGCCTTGGTATTAGCCATATACTCTGCTTCAGTAGTAGACAATGCAATTGTAGCTTGTAAAGTAGTTTTCCAACTAATAGCATAAGTACCAATGGTAAAGATATACTCTATAAGAGATCTTCTTTTATCCATATCTTTGGCAAAATCAGAATCAACATATCAAATGACTCCATCTCTAGTTCTACTAAATTTTAAACAAACATCAGTAGTACCTCTTAATATATGAAAATCTACTAAACTGTTTTCCAATATTCCTTACCAGGATTTGCCATGTATCTACTGACTGCATATGATAAATTTGGATGTGTACAAACTATAACATACATAAGAGATCCCACTGCACTAGAATATAGAACTTGTGATATATAATCAATTTCATTATTTGATTGTGGAGACAAAGCAGATGAAAGTCTAAAATGAGCTGCTAAAATAGTACTAATAGGCTCAACACTCGCTTATTAAACCTATGAAGAACTTTCTCAATGTACCCCTTTTGACTTAGGTGCAATTTACCTATTTTTTTATCCTTCAAAATTTCCATTCTAAGTATCTCCTTTGTTGCTCCCAAGTTTTTCATCTCAAACTCTCTGCTCAAATGGGCTTTGACCTTTTTTATCTCTCCTCTATCTTTGGCTGCCATCAACATATCATCAACATACAAGAGCAAATATACAAATGACCTATCATTACTCTTCTTGAGGTAAACACAACTATCAAAACTACTTCTCTTGAAATCGTAAGAAGTCATAAATGAGTCAAACCTCTTATACCATTATTTAGATGATTGTTTCAAGCCATGAAGGAACTTTTTCAACAAGCAAACATAGTCCTCTTTTTCTGAGACTACAAAACCCTTTGGTTGTTGCATGTAGATGTCTTCCTTAAGCTCTCTAAGAAAGAAGGTTATCCTCACATCTAACTATTCAAGCTTAAGACCATGCATTGGTACAATACCAAGCAAGCCTCAAATCGAATTATGCGTTACAACTGGAGAAAACATATATGTAAAGTCTACACCTAGAACCTTACTGTATCCTTTTACAATGAGTTTTGCTTTGTATCTAAGTTCTTCAACATTTGGTGTTTCTTTCTTTTTCTTGAATGCTCATTTGAAACGAACAGTCTTCTTACATTTAGGGAGTTTTACTAAATCCCATGTACCATTCTTATGAAAAGATTTCATCTCCTCCTACATAGCAATAATCCATCTACCTGAATCATCACAACTAACTGCCTCTAAGTGAGTAGATGGCTTTACATTGGAATCAATATCTTCAGATACAGTCAAAGCATAAGCAACCAAATTTGCCTCACCAAATCTCTATGGAGGTTTAACTTCTCTTTTAGGCTTGTCTCTAGTATGGAATACTATGTTGTTGGCGATGGTAAAGAAACAACATCTCTTTGCATCTCTGATCTAGGCTGAGAAGTAGGCTTTGTAGAACCTAAATTAATCTCAAACTCCACTACACATTAGATTTCTATTGGGTTTTATATATAAAGGATGAGGTGATAAGTCATGTAACATGGCAATCTCATAAAAAATAACATCTCTATTAATTATAACTTTCTTGGTTTTTGGACACCACAATTTATATCCTTTAACTTCAAACTTATAACTAAGAAAGATGCACTTGATAGATCTAGGCTTAAGTTTTCCATTATCAACATGAGCATATGCTAGACATCCTGAAATCTCTAAACTTGAATAATTAGCAGGAACACCAGACCATATCTCTTATGGAGTCTTTGTTCTCAATAGCAGTCGAACGAGACCAGTTAATCAAATAACACATTATAGAAGCCGCTTCAGCCCAAAATGACATCGGCAAATGAGCATTTGAAAGCATACATCAAACTTTCTCCATTATGGTTTTATTCATCTGTTCTACCACACCATTTTGTTATGGAGTACTGGAATAGTAAAATGCCTCACAATTCCTTTTGACTTGCATAAATCATTAAATTCATTAGAATAGAACTCCAAAACATTATCAGTGCAAAGAAGTTTTATCTGTTTCCCTATCTGTTTCTCAATCATGATCTTCCATTCCATAAATGTAGATAATACATCATTCTTCTATTTCAAGAAAAATACCCAAATTTTTCTGGAGAAGTCATCAATAATCGTCAACATATAATTAGCACCTCTCCTAAAAGGCACTTTAGTTGGTTCGCAAAGGTCATAATGAATGTAATCAAGGGTTCCCTTTGTATTGTGGATACCTCCAGTGAATTGGACTCTGTTTTGCTTCCCAAAAACACAATATTCATAGAATTTCATATTACCAATGCTTTGCCCATCAAGGAGTCCTCTTCCACTCAATTTAACCATACCAGCTTCACTCATATGCCCTAGACACATGTGCCAAAGTTTAGTAAAATCACTAGTTGACATGGAAGAAGAAGAAGAAACGATGGCTACATCACCTGTAACTATAGAACCTTGTAAAACGTACAACTTTGCAGTCCGTTTCTGCCCTTTCATCACCACAAGTGAACCTTTACTAATCTTTAGAACTCCACCTTCACTAACGTACTTATACCCTTTTGAATCAATAGTACTTGATGAGATCAAATTTCTTTTCAAGTCTGATATGTGTCTCACATTACCAAGTGTCCCGACATTTCCATTATGCATGTTAATTTTTTTTGCACAAATGCCTGCAACTTTGCAAGAAGCATTATTTCCCATCAAAACGACACCTTTAGACATTATTTCATATGTTGAAAACCAGTCCCGATTGGGACACATATGAAAAGTGAAACCATAACCAAGAATCTACTCCTCACTTCCTTTGAGATTATCATCAGAAGCAATAAGGAGTTCTCCATCACTATTGTCTTCTGCTACATTTGCATCATCCGATTTATCTGGTTGATTTTCTTTTGATTTGCAGTAGCTTTCTTCTTATTCTTATTTATAGTTTATGATACTCAGATTTAGTGTGCCCTTTCTTCTTGCAATATATATAGGTTTTATTCTTATTTGAAGACTTCGAGCTACCCCTTATATTACCACCAGAATTGCGTTCTTAGGTCCTTCTATAAATAACAAGACCTTCTGTCTAAGGCTTGAATCCAACCACAAGATGCTTCATCTTTTCAAAGGAGCATATAGCTTCATAAACCTCATTAATGGTGAGAGCTTCACGACTATATAGAATGGTATCTCTAAAGGTCGAATAAGATAAAGGCAAAGAACAAAATAAAATCAAACCTAAATCCTCTTCATCATACTTAACCTTTCCAAATCAGAAACAATTTCTTTAAAAACGGTTAAGTGATCTTCTAGAGATGTACCTTTTGCCAAATGGTGAGAATATAGTTATTGCTTCAGATGTAATTTACTGGTCAAGCTTTTCGTCATGCACAACTGTTCCAATTTCAACCATAACGCAGCAGTAGTCTTCTCCTTCAACACATCCTGCAATATTTCATTAGAAAGTGTAGATAGATTTGAGATAGGAATTTTCGATCCTTATGCTGTTTTTCCTCTAACGACTAGGACAAGGGCATCTTATCAATCCCTATCAACACATCATCTAAATCCATCTATGCAAGAATTGCTCGCATCTTTACCTATAATAACATAAATCTAGTGTTATGATCCAATAGCGGAATGCCATATTTCATAGTTGCCATTGTCATGAATAAACAAAACCTTTGACTCTAATACCAGTTTATTATAAACGGATATGAAGAAAATTGTCAATAAACATAAAGTAGACACACAGATTAATGTGGAAAACCTGTGGTGGAAAAACCCACGAGCAGAGGAAAGAGAATTCACTATTGTCGAAAGGAGAGTACAAGAATGTGAGTATAAGAAAAATGATCTGATGATAATTCCATAACCTACAGCACACACAATATATTAGATGTGTATAAAGATGGTTGGTTTAAGGCTACCAGCTTAAAAGTATAAGCTGGCGACCTAAGTGCTACTTCCGCATACCAACATAGGTGCTTCTTCTTCATATCAACGAACCATTGGGCTACATAATTCAGGACACAAACGCCAACATAAATTATGCTACCAAAGAAATCACAAGTCTTGGTTTGAGGTTTGCTGCTTAAATACTCTATCTAAAGTTTTAAATCAAGAAGACATTTTGACATGATTAGTAAACTTTATTTCTTGCTCATGATCCCAAGGGAAATCTGTCTACATGAACATTTACTTAACTATCAAAAGGAGTTTACTGCATGAATTTTTTTTATGTAGGGTAAATGTCAAATTTAGTACTTAAACTTATACAAAAATTTAATTTAGTTTCTGAAATTTGAAATAGTCAATTTAATACTAAATCAAACTTTTATGGATTTTTTACTCCTTTAACATCGTTTGCTTTGTTTATAGATATAGAAGAAGTAGCATAAGATTAAATTTTACAGATGCCCCTAACAACATCTAGTACTAATAGATTGTATCCTCTACATTAAGAAACAGAGTAAACAGTGTTAATGAGGCAATAAAAATGCACAAAAACTAGGTATTAAATTAACCAATTCAAAGTTTAGATACCAAATTGAATTTTTCCACAAAGTTTAGGTACAAAAATTTGACATTTTCCCTTTAATGTAATTTACCCAGACTCTTTTCAATGTCTTGTTAAGATGCAATGCTTTGAGGGCCTTTCGCATGAATTTTTTGTTTTGTCTGTAATTAATTTCATTTGATCACATGAATTTTATAGTTATATGCTATCAAAGTGAATGACTTTTTTAAGTGAACCACCATACAAGAACACAGTTAGGATTCGAGAGTTGCATACAAGAAGCGGAGCTTCATAAGCTTCCCCAATGTGACTGGTATGGAACCATTCAAATTGTTCAAGTAAAGATCCAAGCTCACCAAAAGAATACTTGGTTATACATAAGTATAAATACTGACACCATCACCCCCGTATTACGACAGCAATGTTCAAGCCTCGTTCCTACGATATGGAGATGACTTGACACCATCATCCACGATGATAGCAGTAAAATCATGAGCGCAGAGTGGTAGTTTCCAACATTTAGGGGGAAAAATAGACATCTACATGTCTTTACAAGTGCACCAACATAAGCATTAACCAAAAGCTCAAATTTAAAGCAGCCCAATGCACATCTTAGCTACTGGGAATGGCATATCAGGACTCATACCTTGAACCCTTTGTTACTAAGAGTTAAGTTTTCAATTCTTGAAACCCTTTAGGTGATCAAAATGTTTGATAGATTATAAGTTTGTCAAAGTTTTGACTCTTTAACTTATTCTTAGATGGAACTCGAGCCATTTCCACTAGTAAGAAAATCTATACAAGGTAACTTCTGTATATGTGTATGTTCCAGGAGAAAACAATGTACCTTCTGTGGCCTCTAAATCTATTAGTTGATAATCAAATGGAGGTCTGGACAACTTAAAGAAGGAGAAACTAAGGATCTCGTCCATGGAAACAATTAAAGTTAGGTTTTCCTTGCACAGTGGAGATAGTGAACTTTAATGTACTGTTAAGAAAACCAGATGCCTATAGACTTCTTAAATTGCTTTTCAGATTTACAGCATATTAAGCTGCATTCGACCTATTTCGAGTAATGTAACAGTTACCTGTTAACCTTTTTCCCATGAAAAACAAACTGAAGTCATGAAGGTTCTGTACATTTTGAGTGCTATTGCCGAAGATTTTGAAATCAAGAGAAGTGTTGAAAGTGAGAAACTAGATGTGATAAATAACTCGAGATCCAGAAGATCTTTAAAATAGGATATTAATTTAAACCTCCCTGATAATTATATTAAATATCGAAATTTATTAAAAAATAATTAGAGAATCTATATAATAGATTTTAGAAATTTGTACAAAAATTCTAGTTTGGAATTTCAATTTGTAGAAAATTGACATTTAGTTTGAGTTTAGCTTAAGAACTGATATTTTCAAATAAGTAGTTGATTTTAAAATTTATGGGTGATCTGATCGTTCTAGAGAATTGAAGTTTTAAAATTTGTATTTTCTATTCTAAATCTTTATCTTACTACGGTCTCAATAAGGCAATCGCACCTATCAGAGTAGTATAGATGAAAGATCTAGATCGTATTCCAAGGGAAGCTGGTGTTTACTTCTACTCACTTTTTTCCTATTATCTAACCTAACAAAAGCATATGGATTTTACCTAGCTAAGAATTAAACTAAGACTAATCTAATGGATTTCAACAAGTTTCACAGCAAACATGCAAGAGTTAAGATAAATCAATTCACAAGGTTACTTAGGTCATGCTTCGCCTTAGGTCTATTCATGTAACTCAAGAAATTCTCAGTAAAAGTTGTGTTGGATTATTAAACTGTTGGATTCACTAGTGTAAGTTAAAGCCTTTGTCAAGATCAGTAACTCTAGATTTAAGTCAAACCACTAGAATCTCTTTTTACGTTATTAGCAACCTGAATCCGCATAAAGATTAAGAATCATTTATTTTAAAACCAACCTAATGAATCTTAAAAACAAGTGATAGAAGGTTTCACCATCCCTCTCAAAAGTGATGAAGAGCAACTTCATCAATAGTCTAGATTATTCATTAAAATGACCTCTCAGTCTATTTTAGTAAAATATCAGATATAACCCATATCAGCATTATACATTCAAGATATATTAGTTCAGCTATTGAATTCATAAATCAACAATATTCAAAATAAGCATAGATAGTTACATGAAATTAACCTAATGATCCATAAACCCAAGCAAAATCAACTACTCTTCCATGAATATAATAAGACAAATCAATAGTTCAAGAAGTAATTAAAACCACAATAACATCAAGAAATAAAACCGATATCCTTGATAAATTGAAGCAATAAAGTCTAAAGTTGCTATGAAACCTTAAAAATCTATGAAGGTCTCTCTAGATTCTCTCTCTACAAAGGAATATTCATAATTTTCCTCTTAGGGTATAGATATACTCTAAAAACTTTTTTTCTCTATCTATATATGTATTGGCAACTCTAGGGTTCTATTCCATAAAATAAAAGCAAGACAGGTATTTATAGTCTTCTTAATTCATCCCAATTGTTCTGCCCCTAGTTGTGTTGAGAGAGGACAGAAAAATAAAAGGCTTGTTTCTTGCACAATTTGGCTCAAACTTGCTTTATTTGCTTTTATTTCTCTTAAATCATCATAATGCACTTCAAATGAGCTCTTCAAAGCTTGGATGAATATTTAACAAATTAAGTGTCTTTTTTTTAAATAATAAAATTACATAATAAATATGTCCAAACAAGTACAAAGAATATGAGTCTTTTGACAGTATCAATGGAATTTAAGGAAATGAAGTTAAGATAAAAGTCAAGGGTTTATGAGTGTAACGCCCTAAAATAAGGACATTACCGTCACCTGTCATTTTCTTTATAAGAACACGCCAAGACTATGAAATATTAATCCATATATTATATCAAAAATACAACTCCAATACTCATATATAAAGGTGCCTATTAAACAATTCATTATATAAATAATACTCTTGAATTAAATTATTACCATAAATCAAAGCCAACATCATCCTGACTTATAACTTAACTGAAAAGTCCCATAAAGAAATCTTAAACTCATAAAGTAAATAAACTCCTTCAAACTAATAATAGTTTCAACTTAAACTTCATAGATTATTAAATCGTCTTCCTATCTCTAGGTATCCAAAATCTACCTCTACTGATCCTCAACAGGAAAGTCAAGTTCACTATCTCCATCCCCATGATCTACAAAGATGTCATATCCAGTAAGATCATAAATCACCTGATCTTCTCTTGTTCTTGAAAAATGAATGGAATGAGCGAAAATGCCTAGTATGCCAAACCATACACAAATACATATGCACACACAACATATATATTCAAATGCAACTATTTCTAATGCAACAAACATAGATTATTATCTTTTAAATTAATCAGCATACAACACAGTTTAGAAATATCTACAGTCTAATCCTAAACCTGGAGTAACTTATGACTCCATAAAAACAAGCATATAGAAAATAGATAATTATACATATATTGGTGTTTGAGAATCATTCACATACCGTGGCCTCTACCAAAACCTAATCTACCAGAATCATTTCTATGCATGAGTTCACTAAGGACAACCTCACACATAGATCATCAGGGTGCCTCATTAGTATCACACTCTGCGTAGTCTTTACTAATTAAAGCCAAACACAAGCAACAAAACAATTTTATATGTCATATAGAATTAAATTCATTTTATATTTTAACCCTACACAACAACAAGCATAAATAAACCCATAAGCACATAGAACAAACAAGGTAAGGCTGTACCTAATTCGATCTCAAAGAACATGACTCAAATTCCACAAATATCCTGATCATATAAAGACATAAACTTCAATACGTGTCTTTCATATAACTATTTTAAACCTAATATATCCTAAAATCCTAATCTCCAAAGAATTATAAAACCACACCTTATTCCTTAATTGAAATCCAAAACCCTTCAACGGGATCAATCTACCTAACAATCTGACCAAATCCTATAACACAATTTAATACCAACCAAACCAAAGAATCAATATAAAATCATAGCTATGATAGAAGTTAAGGATTTATCAATTTACCTATGATCAAATCCTTAATTCTTTTTATTCAGAATACAACAATCCTTCAAAGTCACTAATCTCCTCAACTCCATTTCATGCCAAATAACTAGAAATCATCAAAAACTACTTTTATGAATTTATAAAGATTAACAACATTACACACTTACCAAAACTTGATAAAAAATCCTTCCCAAACAATGAATCTCTAGATCTCCACAAAATCTAGGGTTTATCTCAAATCTCCTCTTCAAAACAACAGTAAACCGTAAGAAATCTCATAGTTAATAAAGATCTTAAAGAAAATGTAGGTTTGATTACCTTAAACTGACCTTTCAAAATCCCGTTTGATTAAAAAGATCAGATCTTCAAGCTAAATCAAAATGTTCTCCAATTCCTCCTTCAAATTCACAAATAAAACCCTAAGGATTTTATTGGCTTTATTGAATCTCAAAGACAAGGAAAGAAATTCATCACCTTATTTGAATCTCCTCAAACTCCAATGAATGCCAAGATCATCAGAAGAGAGGATTTCCAGGTTTAGGGTATGTTTTGGAAAAGGGGAAAGCTTAGTTTATATAGAAAACAAGGAATAATTGTTTATCTTTAATAACATCTTTTCGTCTTAATAACGTCTCTTCATCTTTAATAATGACGTCTCTTCATCTTTAATAATGACCTCTCTTCATCTTTAATATCATCTCTTCATCTTTAATAACGTCTCTTCATATTCATTCATATATATAAAAAAAAACCAACAAAAAATTAATTGAACTTTAAGGTTGACCATAAAACCCTCTTATTTTATCTTAAATAGCATCTTTGCCCTTCAATATAAAATATTTATCTGTATATTACATCTCTTCCCCTTAAAAAAAAAATTTTGGTCCTCGAAAGTTACTTTGATTACTGTAACTCTTTTCAAATCCTTGTTTCCAACTCCATAATCCATGCTTCCATCTGCTTTTTGGCATTTTAGTTGTTTTATGCCCAATTACTAATTTCTTACACATATTTATTTATTTCCAAAACTTCTTTCCTTACTTTCTCAAATGATTATATTTGCTAACTAGAAAACAAGTCAATCGATGTCTCCATAGCTCCTAACTTTTACTGCTCAACTTAGGTTCATTCCTTCCACAACTACATGACATACCACCAAAATATAAGATAAAATTATCAGTAATATCCACCATAAAATCTTGCCTTTGTTTATTAGATTTTCCATTGAAAATCCCCTTTGTATTTAATCTCCAAATCAATTCCTCGAATGACGTTTAGAAAGCTAAAAATCTTACAATTATAATTTCAACCTTAAATTCTAGATGTTTAAACCTTACATTGACCTAAAATTTCGCATGTTACTATGTTCATACACACTTCTATTAATTCAACTTAGTTTTTACCACTATTTCTTTTCATCAAAGCTCTTATATCACCTGTATTTTATTCATCTAATTGCAAAACATTCATTAACTAACTATACCATTTTCAATATGGTTTATTAATTGTTAGTATTCTTGGTTTGTATTTGTCACCAATACATAGATGGAGACTAAGGATTGACACTTACGACATTGATAACTCTTTTAAAATTAACAAATGACTTCCACCCTTTTTTAAAGTTATTACCTCTAGCATTCCAATATTTTTTTGATAATCAACTTCTTAATGGCATATTGTCTCTGCATTCATTACTCTATAAATCTATCCATGATGTTTTTAGATTAGATGATTATTCTATACTTGAATAGGGCATCCTCCTACTCTTATTTAATTTGTTTCTCAGAAAAAGATTTCCCTTTGATTGAACACTTATATTACTTTAGCTACTTAAACAACTGTTACACTTTTCAATTTGAATATATAGCATTGCGATCTTTATAATTCTTTAATCTCACCACTGATTCTTCTTAATCATCCTACTTTACTCTTCTTCAATCTTTCCACTTTCTAGATATTAAATTCATTCGTTGCAATTCTCTACTCTAAAACTGTTCATCATATACTTCAGATATTTACATTCTCCTCTTTATTTATGTCTCTTTCCTCTATTAAATATCTCTAATTCCCTATAGGTTATTTTTTCATCCGTCCAATAACTTTTTTTTTCCTACACTCCTTCATTTCATATTCACTAAGGCAACATTCATACTTTTTCACTTCCTATATTCACCTCATTACAATTTCTATTCTCTCTATGTTGTTCTTAGTTCTTCTCAATTAATTTATGTTACCTTTCTTTTGTGTTTTAATAAATCCAACTCACCAAATCCTTTGTTATTTCTGCTCTTTAATTCTAAACCTTCTATTATCATCCTTCTATTGAGTCACCCATGCTTATAATGATACCATTTGTAATAACTAGCATTTCTGTTTTCATATAGATTCTTCTAAGATACTGCTCAATAGCTCATAATTATAAATAAGTCTGAGTGATATTACTGCCCATCATCATTGTATTTGTCATTCTCTGCAATTCAACAACATTTACAATCTTACAATTACTGCTCCACATATATCTTCATATCTATAGCTTTATGTTTATTAACTAGCAATTGTCTTTCACATTGCTATCCTCCTATTATGATTTTCTTTATAGCTCCATTTCCTTTTAATCAACTTCAATCATTCTTCTTTCGACTCCAACTTCTGTCTACTTAACATTTTACTATTGTCATCTCATCTCAGTAGCATTCTTTGCTTTTTTTTCATATTACCATTCATTTCCTTACAGTTCTGACTACTACTCGTCATATTGATGCTTGTTATATCAATTTCACTGTAGGTCACATTAAACACTTGTTCCAACTACATTATTAGGATTTTCTCCACACATACTCTTGCCAATAACTTTTAATTAAGCAATCATTTATTTCCATACTTCCTTCAAACACCATCTTTATTCATTTCACCATATAAAGAAAAACCATAAATATATATAATTTATTAATTTGGTTGTTATGCTCCCCATAAATCATTAATAGATGAGTTATTTATTGGTATATTTTACTTACTTGTATTATCATTATTTAGATTTTTGTCGTTTTGATTCTCAATTTTGATCAGAATCATTTTACATTCCAGTGAATAATAAACTCACGATTTTGACAACCATGCACGTCAGCAATTAAATATGACAAAGTATTTAATGTAATAAATTTATATTCCATGTTAGTAAGATCACAAGCGTCACCTACCAACACATTAAAACATGGAATCCACAAATAATTTTAATGGGTCAAAGTGCTTATTTTTCTAAAAGTAGGGAGTCCATGTAATTATAGAAATTTTCAAGGGGTGTTCAGGCAATTTACCCTATGATTAATCTAAGGAATGGAATAAAGTTATAATAGGAATCTTGATTGTTGATTTTTTATTTAAAAAAATATTTTTGAAAGAAATCTATTTCAGCATTGAAATGTTTATTTATAAGTATGAATAACAAATAATCATTTAATGTATTTTTTCTAAATAAGATTCGTTATGGAATCGCTATAATAAACAGCTAAATTTTGTAATAACTCCTTATAAGAAATAAGATTATAGTAGAATTACTACTACTATAGCGAAGTAAATAAGCACTTAGTATTAATTCCAGTTGAGTTTAAGTTTTGAACTTTAAAATTTAACCAAGTTCAAATTTAATATTTATTGTTTTGATTTCTATAGTTCACACTTTATCTTTTACTATAGGAAGCTATAAATATTAACATATCTAGAAAGGGATATGTTGTAATCCCCTGTTTTGGCCATGGTATAGGTTAAAATTTTTTTTGAAAGAATTAAAATTTTGAATATGAATTTATCTCTTAAAAAATAATAAATATTTTCAGCAACATGTTAATTATATTTTCTAGTCATAATACATGCATTAAAAAGTGGAGATTTTTCATGATTAAATCTTTTTTAAATGTACCAAAGATTTAATGCATGCCGACAATAATGAGTTTTAAAGTATGAACTACTGTCCTTTTCTCTCAAATAAAGCTTCTTTCATTAATGTTACAAGGGCAACTCCTATTAAACAATACTTATTTTCTTTTGCGTAAAAAGGAAGCTAAACAATGATTTGAAAGTTTAAACCGAGAGTTATTGTTTTTAGACAAGTAAACACAATATTTTCGATAATATTACTTTTCTAAAACTCTTCTTTTACTCGCACCAAAACCGTTTCTTCAAATCTTGTGTCCTTAGTTTGAAAAACCCTAAGACATGTTTATGAGCTTTACACCCTACGTTTTGGAAAGAAAAAGTGAAGTGATCTTCAAAAGCATGACAAATAATTTCATTTTACCTTATTTTCAAGAAGTTACAAAAGGAATCTTTGTTCCATCTTGTTCTCGAAAGACAAAACTTGGTTTAATAAGAAATGTCAAAAGCAAATAAAAACTTGTTTTGTGAAGTTGTTTAAGCTTAAAATGATCTATGTTTGTCATATGTGTTTAAAAAACAAGTTATATAGGCCTTGTTTTTCAAAAAAATATAAAAACTTGTTTTCTAAGCTTATCAAGGCCGAGAATTTAATAAATCTGTCATATGTGTTGAAACAAATGTTTTCTAAGTTTTATCTAAATTAAGTAATAATAGAACATGCAATATAAAAATAGATGTACCCTATGAGTCCTTGTGTTGGATCTAAGTTAGGGTTTAGAAGATAGAGTTATTGTTATATTAGAGTGTTGCTGCTGAAGGTGTGTTTTAGGTTGCTTTTATGTGCATCTTGATGCTTAGATCTGTTCTAAGTTTTGGAGTTATCTATTTGTTTTATGTTGTTGTGGCCTAGTTTGCCCCCGAGGTAAATGAAAGGTAGAATTAGTGTAAGTGTTGAAGGGTAAGTTTTTGCTGAGAAGTATATGTCACGACCTAAATATCGAGCACTCGACTTGCCCTCAACAGACACTGAGCATGTGTCACGCCTAAAAATGCTTTTAAGTGTGGAAGCACAGTGCTGTCACGACCTACCTTCGAGCCCTCGACGTACCCCGCAACGGTCACTGAGGGCTATTGAGGCTAAATTTTAAACTAAGTGTTTGAGCACAGCTCTGGTTAAGGCCTAGTGTCGAGCCATCGGCATGCCCTCGACTTAAGCTATGGGTGTTTTTAATAGCACTTGACCCCCAATTTGTTGAGATGCTACATGTTTTCTTATGCCTATGTACGCTGCGACCCTTCTAAGTGACTTCGACCCTCAATTTGCTTTGGCTCGACCTTAGTTTTGCGTAGCGATATGACCCTCGATTATACCTTAGTCATAAATGATGACCAAGAACATAGGTTAAGAAGTTAAAACGAGAATCTAGAATGCTTAAATCTCTTATAAGAGTTATATATTCTCTGTTATGTGTTAGTGATTTATGTTTGTTGTTCTATAGATGTTTTCAACCAAGACCTCGAGTTTCCAGAAGATTACTACAATCTATAAACACGATGCACAATAAGGGATTTGAATCTTATCATGTTATAATTCTTGCTATTACTTGTTGTATTGGTTGCATTTCTTATTGATTAAATGAATGGTTGTTGTGAGTGCAATCATCTACATGATCGCCAAAATAAATAGGTAACTATAATTACTTCGCTAAATTAATTAGATATATTCGTCACATATGATTGAACACCACCCATCCCCCCCCATGGGAAATGTCCAAATTTGAGGTTGAAAGTATTTTTAAAATGTATTTCTAATGAACCATGACTTGGAGTATCCAGTTGCTCTTTTAAACTTTCAAAACTATTAAGTTTTACTAGAATTTTTATGAAATGAATTGAGAACATTTTCGAGTTAAGTAGAACAGTAGATGTTGCCTGGGTCGAGGTCTATAGGTTTGGAGGTGATGGTAGATGTTGCCTGAGTCAGGGTCTACCTATTAAATCACCATATTCAAGCAACAGCAGATGTTACCTAAGTAAGGGTCTACTTACGTATGTTGAGAGATTTGCTCGCCCATGTTGAGAGAGATTAGATGTTGCCTAAGTCGAGGTCCGCTTGGTAGATATTGCCCGAGTCGGGGTCTGCCATTTTTGGTCTCTAACGTTGGGCAAGGATGGATGTTGCCTGAGTTGAGATCCATCCCAATAACTAAAGTATAAATAGCGTAATATACCGTCTATGGCTCCAAACTACTATGGATGTGTTGTTTGCATTCATCTTGTGTGCAATTCATATCGTTGATTGTAGCATTGCATTTGGTTGTAATTGAACTTGTTTGGTATGTGCTTAAAGCATAGTTTGATTCGATTATCTCACTGAGCTGTGGTTTGCTCACACTCCTGCAGATTTTATATGTTTTTAGGATCTCTAGAGTGGATTCAAGTTATGTTGAGCAGACGTAGTACATCTTGATGGGAAAATCTAAGGCTTGAGTGAGAGTGAAGATGGCTTCCTTGCATAGAGCAGTTTATGTTGTTTTCTTTAAGTTATAAGTTTTGTTGGGCTTGAACACAAGTTGTTTGTAAGAAAGATGCTGTTGTAAAGATCTTATATATATGTATGCAAAGTTTCTTATCTTAATAACCTTATGATCCTATTATAATTATCCACACCATGAAGTGAAGTATGTTAGTCGTATAATACTTATGTAACTTTTTAAAGGTCTCAATTGGTTATATGACATGTCATTGCTATTAGGGTACTCTGTGGAAGTGTGACATATGCCAATCTTTTGACCATTCACTTCATGACAAAGCAAATGCGCCAAAATGATGAATTAGAAAATGTTAAAAAGGAACTATTTTATCTATGTTGCGTTTAAAAGTTCCCCTTTTGTATTTTGAAAGTGCAGGGTCTGTTTGGATTATCGGATTTTTATTAATATTGTATTTGTATCAGATTTACATCTATGACTTATATGTATTTATCTGTATCATATCTGTGTTGCATCTTTTTAGTCAATTTATGAGTAAAACTGTCAATTGTTCATTGCAAATAACAAAAATATGATGGTAAAACAACCAAAATATGATGAAACAAATAGACTTGAGTATATAGCTTCAAATATGGATAGTATCTTATATAGGCATACTAAGAGTGAGCAAATAACTTATCAATATTATGCAAGGGTATTTACTCATACCATACTTGACTAGATAGGGTTGGGTTGATATTGAGAACAATAAGATAGGTTATGAATATAGAATCTACTCTCACACGTAGACGTGTTTATAAGGTTTTTTTATCCTCTACGTATCTTGGAACCTATACTCTAGTATAGGTTTTAGGGTATCTCATACAATTTAAAAAATTGTATTATAATTTTAATAATAAATAATAATAAAAAAAATTTTATTATGTGATTATTTTTTGTTTAAGATTATATTTTTTTAGACTACATTTTGTAAATTTTTATTTTAGAAAAAATTGTACCATAATATTCAGAGGAAAATATTATTTTTATTTTAGAAGCATTTTGGTTATGTGTGCTTGTTTTTCTAAATTATATAAAAAAAATTTCTAAGATTAATACCAAATTTCTATATTTTTTAATTGTTATAGATTCTACAACCTTTCTTGATATCAAATAAACAAGTTCAATAGGTGCTTTTGATGGGTTTTAATTTTCATGTATAAATAAATTTTACATATTGTAAAATTTGTGATATTAAGAAATTATTTTAATTTTTTTACAAGTTGTTTATAGTGAATATATGAATAAAAAAAAAAATTGTATATTACATGAAACCATATACATTATTATAAACTTGAAATTTTAAATATAATGATGAAAAAATTTACAGGTTACATAGAATACCATATATAAAGTAATATATTTTAGTTGAATAGGACTTTATACTATACTCACAATTGACTTATTATAGCTAACATACGAATCTATGCAAGTCTAAATGGAACAGGATCTTTGATTGTTGAGGCTGTTTAGAATTTTTAGTTCCGTCCCGCCAGTCAAAAGGCAGTAAGCAATTTCGGTGGAATGACGGTACCCAACATGTTGACTGTTTTTGTTTTTCATTTCCCGATATAAACGAATACTAAAGGATTTGTATTTTCTTTTCCTTTTAAACTTTCTCAATTTTCTTCCTTGCCCTCCAGGATACTGGCTTGTGGGTTATTAACAATTGAGGATATATATTTTAGTTACAAATATTTGGTATTAATTTTATTTATATTATGAAGATATATATAATACATATATACAACAATATAGTGTACACGTAAAATTAGAATTATAACATATAAGTAAATTAATTTAATTTTTGTATATACATATACATATATATATAAGCATCGCGTGTTATTTTTATTTGAAAAGATTAATTATATCATCTTATTTTAACCCTTTGTATAGGTAAATCTTCTATAGATCTATTTACAATTTTTTAATCGATACTATGAATAAACGTGTCCTGTCACGAGTTGAAATTTTCCACATAAATGCATTTGGGGATGGATATAAGACACGTAATGACAATTGTTAGATATATTATAATATAATGCCATATATATAATCAATGGAAAAAGCACACATAGCCTTTAACGTTCATTTTATATTTGAGTATTTAACCCTTTTGCCCCCCCTTCTATTTGAACCTTCAACCTTTTTCGCTTTCATAAAAATAGAACTTTCATAAGCTCCATTAATTTTTTTTTTAATACATGTTAGGTTCTATTTGCCTATAAACATTTATATAAAAAAAATAAAGTTAATGTTATGGAGATATCCGAACTTTATCTAAATAAATTACTTAAAGTTTAAGTAGTTAATTAAATATTTAGGTAAAGTTTCCACAACATTAGCCTAGAAAATAATATTTAATATATATTTACATAATATAATAAAAGAAAAGAGGAATAGAAAAAAAAAGGGAGGTTTGCAGAAAAATGTCTTTTTTTTTTTAAAGCTTAGTTGCTAGTTATCTATTGCTAAAACAATATTTGTTTGCCAAACTTTTGTTCATTTCTTAACTTACTAATACTCCTAAAATTCGTCTATAATCAAAACACGAGCAAAATTTTTTTTTAAGAGTTTATCCATTTTAGAATTCTTCACCACTAACTCTAATCATACTTAAACATATATTATAATTCTCGAAAATTTTCATACTAGTATATAACAATAAAATAGAAAATGTGAATTAGATAGTAAATTTAGAACCCAATAAAAATCTTAGAATAGATCAATGAGTTGTAATGAACTCATTTATAGTTTAAAACCCCAAACAAAAATTTCTTTGACCTTAATTGATACCAAAGATTTTGTATCTTGAGCTAATAATTCAAGATATAATAAGAAGTAGCCTTAAATTTCAAACCCGATAAAATATAATCTATTGACATAACATAGTGGTTATAAAACAATAATTAGGAGATGAACTGCTAAGGTTATAAATACGCAGTGGGTACTAAAAAAGATCCATAACTTTGAGTCTAGATCTCAAATAAAAATTCCGATACTCACTATTAAACTTGTTAGGGAATTCTGAGTCCATTAAGACTTAGACCCTAATTTGACTTATTGGATCTGAAAATTTTAATCACGTAAGTTAAAATAGTAAAAATAATTAATTGTGTAAACTCTAAACTCAAAATTTGAACATAAAATAATGTAGAAATTTTGTATAAACTTAGATAAATTTTCAAAGATAAAACCCAATATTTGTTAATAACTTAGCTACTTATATTAAGCAAATAATTAAACAAATGATATAACAAGACGGAAAACCGGTGCAAGAAAGGGATTTTCAGCTATTGAAGAATCAGAGTTTGGCTGCTGCATCCCAAGGAGATTTGTGTCCAAAACTTCAACAATTTGAGCAAATAAAACCATCAGAAAATGACTTCCAAACTAATCAACTAACTCCAGCTATGATCCTCATTAAATGAAGAGAAATCCAACTCAAATAAATGTGTTGAAACAGCTTCAAATTTTCTAGAAATCATCGTGGAATCAGCTTCAGCAGGAAGAAACATATGCTAAACAATAGTTCCTTTCACACACACAGATGCACCAATTTTTGCTAGGGAATGTAGGCCTAATAAGAGTTGAAAATGTTGACTAACAAAGCTCCAATAAGAAGCCTTCAAATGGACATATAACACTCCAATAATTGTCTAGAAATTACACAAGAAATCTCGTGAAAATTAAGCTCAAAATAGATGCATAACTTAACCCCAAAAACAATAGATTTCGAACATGAAAAACAGCTCCCATTTTCATAGAATTTTCATTAACTTGTACCCCAAATCACAACTATAAATAGGCATAATTAACTACCAAACAAACTCCTTAAAGCCCATCATTTACACTACAAAAATTTGCAAAAATTAGCAAAAAAATCATTCTAAAAACAACACCCGATTTCTAGCTGAGAACAGCAGCAAACACTCACCATTTCAAACCCCAAAACACTCCATCTTGTACCTTAATCTTAGCCTATACTTAGTTTTATAAATAGGAGTAATCTAGTAAGCAAACCAACCCAAATTTCTTCTAAACTCCACACGAAAATCATACATCAAACAGCAAATATGAGCAGCTTTGTCTTCTATTTTCTTCCTTCACGTGACAGATTTGAGGAGCATTTAAAACAGAGCTCCAACCTCTATTTTGCACCATATTAATCATCTAAATACCATTCCTTATCAAACACAACAAAAAATCCATTTCCCTCCCTCAAACAACGGCAAAGAATAATGCTAAACTGCCTTTAATTCTCCTTCAACTCAGCTGTGAAACAAGTAAGAAACATAAGTCCTTAAGGTAAGAATGATGTTGGTTTAGCTAGTTTATTTTATTTACAAGCTACTCATTCTCTTACCTTCCTCTATAGATCATAGTTTACATCAAAGAGGAGGCGCTAGATACAATCCATCATCTAACCAAGGTAAAGGCTATACTAGCTTTAAGTTTATCTTATGACAAGGGATAGAAACTAGGAAAGTGATGAGTAAAATGCAATAGAAGTGGCTGCCATGTTTGAGTTGGATGGATGATGTTTTGAA
Source organism: Combretum micranthum (assembly GCA_024138025.1). Classification (NCBI taxonomy): domain Eukaryota; kingdom Viridiplantae; phylum Streptophyta; class Magnoliopsida; order Myrtales; family Combretaceae; genus Combretum; species Combretum micranthum. The sequence goes on from JAMXBD010000001.1 coordinate 1,742,001, forward strand.
GTTGTGTAATTGAGCAATGACTATGTTGATAACACATGGTTGTTTAGGATTATGGAAACATCAAATTGAGAACTTAGAACTCTAAGTTTTTAAGAAATTTGGATTTAAGCAAAGAGGTTCCAAAATCATGCTTAAACTACAACCAAACTAAATTGAAACTTTGCGTAATGCCTCTAGGACATATATGAAGAAGATGAAACTCAATAAAAGAGGCTTTAGAGATATGACTAGGAGCTTAACATTACAAAAAAAAAAAAAAAAAAAAAATACAAAACAATTCTTAGAAATTTGAATGGATGTTGAAGAATTCATCCCTCCCTTCAGCCCTGGCCGTGCAAAAGGAGGAGCAGAAACAAAACACTATTCCCTCATGTCTGCACAGCCCCTGCAACTCTTAGTGCAGACTTTAAAAGCTTTATTTCTCCTTTTCTAATCAACATAAAACTAAATCAAATTGTTATATAAATATTCTATATACATCACGGGTTTGATCCTTATAAAATAATAATAATAATAATTAGAAGTTAATTTAGTACACATTTAATACATGTTTAGAATTTCTGAAATTTTGATTGTCAATTAGAATCAAGAGAAACACATTGAAACTAACTATTAAATAACAAATACCCTTTTTCTGTGGGATCATTTCCTTAGGAAACCTGTATAAGTAATAGGAATTATGTCAAATATCAATGTAGGACACTTGGTACTTGTAAGAGTTCAACTCTCTATTCACATATCTTATTGATGAATATTTTATTCATCTCAATAGGTGATCTTGATACTGTTGAGGACTTTTTAGTCGATTACAATGGCTAGATAGTATGAGTAGGTAAGTAACTCAAACTTATTATATTATTTGTGCTTGTAGCTTAAATGCACTATAATAAAAAGATAATAATAGAATTGTGTTGTATATGGGTTTAAGGGTATTGTTTGTTGTTTGAGTTATTTGGTTGCTAAGCTTCACTAAATAAAAGTGATAATGGAATACTTGTGAACTTGTTGTATGTATAGCATGTTGACTGTCTATATGATGCTTAATCACCTTTATCCTGACTAAAAACTATTGGTACCATAATAAAATGGACATACTGAAATGATCTAATTTTAATTTCTATTTAATTTCCATGTATATGTTTTATTTGACTTAATTATTGAATTTTATGAGCATGTTAATTTATGAGAATCATGTATTGTAATATTAATATTGCAGTAGATGAGTTGGTAATTGGTTAAATGTGTTTAAGTTAGTATATCTTGAACATTACACGTGTTATTTTGCATGTGTAATGAAATTAATGTTATTGTTTTATATATATTAATGTGTGTATAGTATAATTAATATTTGTGTCTTTCATGCATTAATATGTTGGTGTTATGTTTAAATTTATAAAATCTACTTTTGAATTGTCTAAGGAATTGTTGACAGAATTTTACAAAATTAAGCCTATTTTTCATGCCTAAATTACACCCAAATGAGCCCCAAATTCAACCCAAAGTCTTATATGCCTCAAAAGTCAAATTTAAGTTATTAATGAGTCAAAAATTTGCTTAATTAAGACCTCTTTTGGTAGCCCTTCATTTCCATACGAATTTCTATTTTCTTTCTTTCCTTTTCTCTTTTTCTTTCCTACAAATTACAAGCCCTAAACCAAAGAATAATACCAAGCTTATTGAATCAAAAATCTCTCTTACTCATGTAAGTTAATACAAGTATAGATTTTGTTTTATTTCCTTTCTTATAGTATCTATGTGAAATCTATGGTTGAATGAGTTTAATGTCTTTTGAGTTGTTTGGTTCATGCATTGATATAGGTTAGATTGTGTTTTGTTATTATGTGAACTTGTTTATGTGTTGTAGTAGTTATAAGAAGTGTTGGGGAGGAATAATGTTGACTTGAGTAGTTGAAGTTGAGGATGAGTGGGATAGGATTTGAAGTGATTGAAGTGGTTTAATGTGTTGTTTTAATATTCTAAGTTGCTAGGATTGATTAGTGTGGATAGGTAGTATATGAAGCTAAAAATGAACTTGAAGAATGATTAAAAGTGTTGTAGGTTAGGAATTTGCAAAGTGCAAAACAAGGAAAATAAACTCTTTTCGAATAAGCCTATTTTTGAACATACGCTGGCATTTGGCACTTCAACGCCATCAGCATAGAGGCTGTGTTGAAAGTGAACAGAATCAATTTTTTTAAAGCCGTTTCAAACACCGCCGGCTCTTACAAGAAAACTTTGCCAGCATTTATTTTTCAAAGTGTACGCCGGCCATTAGGGCTTCAACGCCGCCAGCGTATGGGCGGTGTTGGATGCAAACAGAATCAAAATATTTAACGCTGGGAACAAAGCCGCGGTGTATATTTCCCACGCTACTGGCGTTCATTCAAATTTTGCCTGCATAGAAAGGCCGTATCCCCGAGTTTTTCAAATACAAACTTCTTCAATCTTCAATCTTTACTTCATCTATGATCTCTTAATGATTATATAAGCTAGATAAACATGTTTTATGCATGAATTAGATATTAAAACTATATGCAAAGCTTATTGAATCTCCTTGTATAGTTAATCTAGGATTGTGATATATATATATATATATATAGATGTGAATTCTACATTCAATTATTTTGTTTTAATATTCTTATTTCAGTTAAAGGTTTTCGGTTAGTTCCTCTCCGAGTGAATATAGTGATATACTATCGGCTTCGATACAATAGCTTATTTGTTGTGTACTAGGACTAGGCATTCTTAAATTGATTTAATTCAATTCTATTTAATGCCTTAATGAACTGAATGTCTATTATGCTATTTAATCTAGTCTGAGGAGCAGCAAACCTGTCATGATGCAATGACATGTTAGTTAGGCGCTTAACTAAGTCATGATGCAATGATTTTACCATGATGCAATGGTACGCTATGATGCAATAGCGATTCATTTTGGTTAAGTGGGTAACCGATAGGAGGAATAGTATCTGAGTAACGTTTGCTTAAACTTAGGGGGAAATACCATGGTTTAGTTCAAAGTTTATGAGAACTTATGAATAGGCTCATGTTGTGGACTGAGTTTAAATAGAGTCGGCCAATGACTTTTGAACCCTAAATGAAGCTATTTCTTTATGGAATAGATATAGGAGATATAAGTATGCAGACTGCTTATATCAATCCCCTGAGCAGCTGTTGTTACTCAGGACCCCTAAATTCTTAGAGCATGATCTGAGGTTTGAATACCCTCCTATTGTTCTATAAAAGAAAACTTAATAAGATAATAACTTCTCCATTGATGCATTCCATTTGATTTAAGTTTAGCTTGATAAATTGCTCTTATATTTTGTTATTGTGTGATGGGCCTTTGGCTCGCTTTTGCTGCTTTGCAGGTAATGAAGACGAGTTATATGATGATTTGGGTTACGGGTCAGACTTTGAGAAATTCATGGATGAGTGGGACGAATAGGACTCGAATGCCCCTAGATTTTGGAGAAGCTTTTGTTTAAAAGCAAAATTCTTTGTATAGAAGGCTTGATAGCTAAGCCTAAGATGTAATGACCTTAAGAGCTCTTAGGGTTACTTTTGTGCTAAGAAAACTTATAAATTTTGTAATGTCTTATATTGACACTAAACTTTGTATATTTGATGTAAATATATGTGTAAATTGCTTTTATTAGCAATTTTGTTTTGTTAAAGGTTATTATAAAGTTTTAGTAGATTTAAACAAATCCATAAACTGTTAGTTTTAGGACAACCTTACATATAATGTCAAAATGTTATATGTGGTTGGGCATTCGGTACTCTAAATCTCGGGATTTAGTGGGTCGAGTCTTTACCCATACATTTCATAAATTGCATATATACTATAAGTATGTGATAGCCTACTACGTATTAGTATTCGATTCTCTAGTAATGCTTGGTTTTTCTAGACAAGAGGCTATTAGGTCTATGCAAGATTACCTTTGTTCAATCGGTTCCATGGGAACTAACTAGTAATAAAAGACGCCACCCATGGTATCGCTTTGAAATGACTAACACTTAGTGGAGTTTTTAAGGCTTAAAATAAGAAATAAGTGCTTAAAACATAATTAAAATAAAGAGATATTTAAAGTGAGGATTGTTGCTTTCCTATATGCTTAGTCTCTCCTCGGTAGGTAGGTCATAGATCGGTTTTCCTTCAACCCTGATGAGAGGGCGTAAATCTCTATCTTGTTTGGATTCCGGAACTTCCAAGCTTGTAATTGTTCATATACATGTTTGATGCATTACATATGATTGATAAGAACTTGCTTAATATGTGATATGTTCTGGTTTTTTACTAAGCCCGTGGTTTATGCTCACGCACTTACAGTCCTTTCAAGTTAACTCTTCGACCTTGACTATTAGCTTCTCAAAGTTTAGTACCGGTAAGAATCTAGAGCTAAGAGCATTTTGGAATAAGAAGGATAATATTATTTAGTTATGTGTATTAGATGATGCTAGAACATTATTTTTATAATTTGAGAACTTTAGTTATATATCATGGTCTGTAATATTTTATTATTCAAACATTAGTTAGAAAGATTTATTTATGGTGATGTATTTTATTTATCTTCATCATTCTTATCAATGCAACCAAAAAGATCCTATTTTGTTAAATTTTATCATATTCCAAGGTAAATTTAGTAATAACGTGTATATGTGATACTATCTTATGCTTATTAAATTTTCTGAAACACAAGTTTAAGACATCATACTATATCATAATATGTATGATACTATTAGGGTATCCTTGGGGCATGACATATATAGTCAACTCAATGTAATGATGTTCCATTGACCTTTCTAAGGGATAATATTATATAAGTATGTGATGCTAATATAATATAGATGCATGAGTAATCCATGATTTTTTTTTCTTTTTTGGCTGTTATAACGGGGAAGAGCGAATTGCACCTAGTACCTACGATAGATCTTAGCAGGCCAGAAGGGGCCCCGACCGCCCAAACTCAAAAAGTTTAATTCTTTTGAATTTTTTTAAAATAGAATATATATATATATATATATATATATGTTATATGTATGTTATAAAGAGCAAATTAAGAATTTAAAGCAAATGTGGTTTAGTGGTTATGTATTTTGGTTTATATGCACATGGTAATGGGTTCAAATCCCATGAATATACTTTTTCTTTTTTTACTTTTTCAAAGTATATTTATTATGCATTCATTTTTTTTAACTTTTTTCTCTTTCATAATAACTAATGAAATTAAATTCATTTATCAAAGAATTAAATTTAACTAATTAAATTCTTGTGAACATGTATTTCTTCTTCATAGTATACAACAACTAATAATTATATTGTTCATACTACAATTCATTTTGATTTTGTTGCATAAAGATTTTCATAATAATATTAATTATATAATTTAAGATTTCATGTATTAATTATATTGACAATTATTGTTAATGCAATATATATACACACATATTCTCTCACCAATTGCACTACTGGATGAATTTTTCACACATATGAGAAGTTGGGAAAATATCACACTAAAATCATTAACGAAATTATTACAGATACATAAGATTTGATATAATTATAATTGCAAATTAATACATTTGATGAATTAATTAAGGTATGCTCCACTCAGTCAGTTCATCCTGCATCTATCCCTATCGGTACCTCTCATTTAAGAGACTAAGAGGATGCGATAGGCTACACAATTACAAAGCCATTGGTAAGAAATCCATGACATTAGTTCATAAGTTTAAAGTAAAAACCTTTTTTAATTTTTTAAGACTAATCATATTTTTTTTATCATAAATAAACAAAGTGTTAAAAAAAAGTGAGGAATTTCTTTTTAATTGTTAACTAGTGCCACATACATATTGTCTTAAATGATAAGAAAGAAAAGAAGAATAGTGGTATCACACTCCCATGATGCTCCATACATAGGTAGTTAGCTAATAAAATTTTGATTTATACATGAGAAAAAAAATTATATATATATATGTATGTATGTTTATATTTCATATCTTGTCCTTACATGATAGGACAAAATCATAGAATAGAAATAGATTAAGCATGCAAGATGTAAAACAATGTGATATATATAAATTGAAGAAGTTATGTACTAGTTTGGTTTAGGAACGTAATAATAATAAGACAAAAACTATTTCTTTGGGAAAAACATGGAAGGGGAAAAAATACTTAGGTCCTTTCATCTGAGCAATTGAAATGGCATAGCAAAACGACACAATGGACATAAGTGACTCCTTTCTAACCACTTCTCGATGCAGTTTCCATGGAATATATGTAAACATGGCATCTTCCTAACCTCCATTTCTATAGAGAAATTATCTAAGAAAATTGCACAATCACCAATTGATTCCAAATCTCCTATGCCTTCAATAGTCATCCTTTCCAATGCTTCAATTGATGATATAGTTGCACGATATAAACCATGTGTAGGTTGATCTTCAAATGATTCATTCATAATATCTCTTGCAGCATTAGTATCCAAATCAATATCTTCAAGCATAGCACCAAAATCTTCAGTACGAATAAATCTAACAATATTTTGAATATGTGTCACAATAGATAATTGTACTTTCATAGCCAATACGACTTGGTTTGCATAACTAGGGTTTTGTACCATAGAAGTTGCTATGCTATGGATGTCACTGATAATATTATCTTGATGATCAATCGATACATCAAGACTAGATAAAATAATTGATAAAATCGATACATTATTCGTGAAAACACCATTATCATCTCTTCTATACGCACTATTATCTTTTAAGAGAACACTTTTTTGAATGCTATAGATTTTTTCAATTGTTGGACCACTTTCATCTGGAAGAACACATGCAAGGAATGGATCATCACCACGATAATACTCAATAATTTTCTTCCTCACCTTTGTAACTTGAAATTGCAGTTCAAACATAACTTGACCATCAACATGATGTCTAAGGTTTTCAGCCACGGATGGGCACACATTAGCTTCACAGTAATGGTAAGATTCTTCAGCCATGGTTGAGAAAGGGGAAAAAAGAAAGAGCTTGACTGATGTCCTAAGGAAACACTTGAAGAACTTTATAAGGTTATAATAGAATCTAAGTATCTATCTCTTATATAAGATGTAGTTATTGGTTATCTTAATGACTAAGTTTCTTTATATGTATACAAAGATCTAGTCAATCTAAATCAGAATAATATTATTAGGTTATGAATAAATTTAAAAATTGAGATTGTATATTTATTATCTTACAACAACAACAAAAAATAAAAACAATGCACTTGCTTGGTGCAACATATATATTTAAAAACTAAATACTTTAATTAAATTACTTAGGATTCCTCAAAAGGATATTAAATAAATCAAGAAGATATAATTAATCTTCATCCAATACCTGTAGATACATATGTTATTATATCTATTATTTTCTATTGTATATTACTTACCAAATCTTTTTTCTAGGATATAAAATATGAATTTTTCAATAAAGATATGATTGGTATCTACACATTACTTATATGTATATATACATGCGACACGTATTACATTTTTTTTTTTAATACAAGATTTGTATCTTAATAGCGATATGATTGGTATGTACCTACAACAATACATTATTTATGACATATATATATATACACACATAAGGTGTATATTACTACTAGATTTTTTTTAAGGATATAGTTGATGTATCTTCCCATGCCCCATTTTGTTTCATGCTCTTTGTAATCTCCCTTGAAGATAATCTTTCCACTTTCATTATTCTAATTTCTACTCTTGCCAACCCTAATCAATCCCTAACATTAATTCATTGACAACAATCTTTCTTGGATTTTCAACATCTTAAGAATAATAAAAAAGTGTCTTTAGTAGCATTAATTAGGAGGTTTTTTTTATCAATGACCATGCTATTCCATGGATGTTTAGGCTTGTTTTGTTGACATGGACCTAAATGCCCTTAGCATATTAGACATGCTAATGTTTGGATTATCTAATTTTTATATGTATATGTATTTATATATGTATCTGATTTATATCTATATCTTATTTGTATCTGGTCTGTTTGATCTGTTTGTAAGTAAAAATATTTATTTTTCTCATATATATTTATTTCTTAACAAATAGTTTATTTGAAAACATCTCCGTACCATCTGCACACGAACGAAACAAATAGACTTGCATATGTTAGTCAACATAAACATTATCCATGGAAACATTAGATGCATGATTCTTACATGATCAAGTTGTCTTTTTCTTCTTTCTTTTTTTTTTTTTTAATTCTGCCTTGTATATCTATTTTTATTGTCTAGCTAATATAAATACAAACATAACAAAATGTATAAATAACCAAAATGTAGGTGAAAGAAAAAAAAAAGTGAAAAGCTAGTTTTTTAAAAAAAAAATTTTTGAAAATCACCATTTATGCCTATTATTAGTTTTTTTTAGCAAGTTATATAGATTTTTTTAAAAAATGTTATGATAGAAATAAAAATCGCTTTCTTAAAGTTGGATGACATATGGAGAGCAATCTAAAAGATATTTTTCTTTTGTTTTCAATAACGTAAATTGTTTTCTTCTTAAAAATATTATGATATTCCTTTAAAAAAAAAGTTGTTACTAATAAGAAAAATGTTTTTTATTTAGGTAAAATTCTTTGTATAAAATAATTTTTCCAAAAAGAAATTGGTTGTAATGGATAATCCTCTCCAATGCTTCAATTGATGATGTAGTGGCATAATATAACCCATCTGTAGGTTCATCTTCAAATGATTGATTCATAGTATCTCTTGCAACATCAGCATCCAAATCATCAAAAGGCAAAACACCAATATCTTCGGTATGGATAGATCTATTTATATTTTGAATTTGCGTCACAATAGACAATTCTACCTCCATAGCCAATACAACTTGGCTTGCATAACTAGGGTTTTGCATCATAGAAGTTTCAGTGCTATCGAAGTCATAAATAATAATGTCTTAATAATTGATTGATATATCAAGACTAGATAAAATAATTGATAAAATCGACACATTATTCATGAGAACACCATTATCATCTCTTTTATATGCACTATTGTCTTTTAAGAGAACACTTTTTTGAATTCTAAAGATTTTTTCAATCGTAGGTCTACCTTCTTCAAGAAGAAGAACACATGGAAGCGATGGTCCATCCTTACGATAACATTGAAAATTTTTCTTTCTCATCTTTGCAATTTGAAATTTTAGCTCATATATGACTTGGCCTTCAATATGATGACTACGGTTTTCAGCAATGGATGGGCATATGTAAGCTATGCAGTAATTGTGAGATTCTTGAGCCATACAGAGAAGGAGGTAAAAAAAAAAAGAAGAAAGAGCACTATCTTATTGGTAGAGTTGGTCGACACTTGAAGAACTTTAGAAGGTTTTAATAGGAAATTAAATATATATTTCTTATATAATATTTGATTATTAGTTATCTTAAATCCAAACTAGGCCTTTTTTCCCCCTTAAATCTAGACTAGGTATATATACAAAGATATGGTAAATCAAAATTAGAATAATATTGGGTTTTGAAAAAGATTGAGAATGAATATTTATTCTATTATATCTTTATCCATATTTTATGTATCTTCCATAATAACAACAATAATAATACAATAATAATAAAGCTAATGGCACCTAGTTGGAGTCTCGTTAATTTTATTAAAGCTAAAGACATATATATAGTGTCTTTAGTTGTTATAAAATAATTTTTAAAAAATATTAAAGTTAAAGACATAAGTTTGATGTCTTTAATGGTTATAAAATAAAATATGATTTGAAAAATAAGATACACTAGAAAGTTAACCTAGGGAACTATTGTGATGACATATATAATGAAATTCTATTAGAAGAATAATAGAGAAAAATGACAAAGTGGCGTGGGTCTCTATGAACATGAAAATTATGCATTTGAAGTTCCAGCACCTAATACGAGTAAATGAAAATTACTTGAAAGTTTTATAAAAACATATATTTATAAAATGACAAATTAAAACTTACTTTGTTTAATTGATTATTATTTTAGTATATGTATGTATAACAAGTGCAACTTCCACTAGTACATAATTAAAATTTTAATATCTTAATTAAATTATTTAAGATTGTTTAATAAGATATAAGATAAATAATTATATCTATCTACTATGTGTGTTTGTATATATGTATTATTTATCGAATATTTTTTAGGATATACATTATGTATTTAGATGATCAGGTTTATCCTCTCTCCAATCCCATCTACTATTATTCTACTCTTGCAAACCCTAACCTTAATTCATCATCGGCAATGATCTTTCTATGTTTTTAGTGTCAAGAACGCAAAAAAAATGTATTTGGAAAATTATCTAAAATTCTTATTAATGATCATAATATAAATACATGGTGTGTATTATCCGTTAAAAAATTTTTTCCCCTAAATATGTCTTCGCTGAAAAGTGATTCATCAACGGGAAGTTTTGGGAAGAGCAATAGTTTTGGTGATAATAGATTTGACGAATACAAGTCGGTATAGCTCCATTGTCTGGCTTGAAGAAATATTGTATTAACTGTTAAGATCGCATGTTGTCCAGGATGCTATTTTCCTAGTAATGAACAAGTGGGTGAAATTGTTACTCAATTCTTACCAAAAAAAAAAAATGAAATGATAGACCAATATAAAAAGACAACTTTCTGATTTCAAAAGCTAACTCATTTCTATGAAAAATATTATGATTTTTAATCATTTGGAAATAATCTTTTCTTATGAGACAAATATTTTCTACATAGAAAAAAAAATGTCTTCCATAGAATATTTTCTTTAATAAAAAAGACAGCCATAAGTTTGTTCAAGGGTTTAATGTTATATTTGAGATATAGAATTGATTGGAATTAAAGAAAGAGAATAGAATGGAATTGGTATATTTATAGTTTATTGATCGATGAATACTTTTTTTTTTTTTTCATTATAATGGGGAGAGGGATTGGAACCTAATACTTTCACTTGAAAGACCAGTGAAGATAGAGATGCTATTAAGGTCGCAAAACTATTGAATAATTTACTTACACAATACAAATTATACAAAAATAATTATATAAATATAATATAAAACACCTTATTTAATATAAGATGCTAAACACCTTTTTAAGGTCTCTACCATGTTAGCTCTTTAATGTCCTACTACTTCAACTCATTTTCCATTTATTATTTGAATAAAACAATCAAAATAAATATAGATGCCATTGATATTTGTCAAAAATTTAAAAAGTACAATAACTTCTGGAGTCTTTCATGAAGAAATCCAAAAAGTTGAAGGATATTTTTGCAATCGTAAAGAATATCAATAAAATAAGTTTTTACCATATAGGATTCCCTCAAAGACCTCTATTGAGCATGTTATAAACATAAAAAAAGAGAATAGAATCCCTAGTCATGATTTTATTGCTATGTTCTTGTTATGTTATAAGATCCCACTTCATGCCGTGAATTGAATCTGGACAACAAATCTTGTGCATATTTTACCTCATCCTATATAGTTTAAGTTAAATAAAGATTACTTGAACCATTGCAACATAATAATATTATATATTAAATTATTTTTTGTTATTAACAATTTTTGCAAGGAAAAAGATACTAATTATGAAATATTTGGTTAATAGATTAATGGGTTAAAGTAGGATCAAAATCGCACTTCATATATAACTCCATAGAAAAATAATATTATTATTTTATTTAATTGCACATAAAATAGCGTTAACAATGTATGAAGACTAGGATTAAATCACATTTGCTATATGAACTTTTTTAAATGTATAATTAATTATTCGATTTTAAAATGGTCTCAAATTTTTAGTATTACTGCCTGTCAACCTCATGGTGCAGTGAAATATATCATAATCAATTGAAAACTAGAAAATTAGACAAGTAAATTATTACCTACAGTGTATTATTAAATAATTGAGTAGATAGTTTAACTTTAAACAACTTTAATGTGAATATTAATTTGTCAGCTTACTTGTATAAATTTTTAATTTTTTATTGGCTACTTCACAATATTGCTCACTGCATTCGCTATGAGTGCTAATTCAGCAAACGTGATTAACTCTATTAGGTGAAATAATATTAATGAATACGAAAAATTTAATTAGGAATTAAATTAATTATATAAAAAGTTTAAATAGTTAATTGTATCTTTGAAGAAAGATCAGGTGCCAAACATACATTAACCTTTAGTATCATATTTAAAAGGATAAATTAGTATTAATGTTTCAATTAAGTTCATTTAAAGTATCAACGTTTTAAGTATTTAAATAAAGGTATCAACATTTTGGAATGTGAATTAAACAAGGTATCAACTTTTAACAAAATTTATTTAAGATATCAATATTTTTTAGTTAAATTTTCTAAATTTTTTATTAATAGTTAATTACTAATACCTTATTTAATACACTTTGTAAAATGTTTGTAGATGTACACATTTAATTACAAAGGCCTTGAGCCTAATTCTTATTTGGATTTAACTCTCTGGGCTAATGTGACAGGGCTTAAAGAGTTAGACCCAATCCATTAGGATGATCATAGGAAAATTGGCATGGAAGGCTTGGAATAGGGCCCGTTGGAATTGGCCTGCCCAATTCCAACCTTTCTCAAATTGGCTCACACACATTACAATGAAGACCTCAATGGGCCTAGGTCCATAAGGGAGCCCATATCCATATCCATAATGAGAGGGACTCATCCTTGCCGTTGGTCGTCTGTCTCATCTGACGGACGACATCAACAATTAGATTCTTTATAAATACCTTAGTCCTTACCTCATTTGGGCAAGGGAAAATCTTGGAAAAACGCCGTCGTGCTACCGGATTTCCATCCTGTTGAATCAAATACTTGATTTACTCAAGAACATACACGAATCCATAGTACTCAACAGGTTGATGCTCTTTAGCTCCCTTACCTGTCACACGTGTGTTAGAGCCTATCGAGACTGCCTACTTCTCCTCCCTACACGATTCTCTCTTGATCATTCCTTGCACGTGTTGTTCCCCTAGGTCACGTGTAGCGCAATAGTCACGCGGCACGCACGTGATCGTTGCATCCGGATTCATACCCACACAACGTTGATAACTTAAATGAAATTATCGAGAAACGTTGATATATCTTTTAAATCATTTGAAATATGGGTATCTTAAATAAATTTATCTCAAACGTTGATACCTTCTATTTAAAAATTTTAGTTAGAACGTTATTGATAAAATATGAAAAATGTAGAAGTAGATTATTGCTTATAACTAATCTTGGCTTTGAGAAGGAAATGCAATTGTTTATGTGACAATAATGAGAATCCCTTGGAATGATTATTGTGCGATCTAAACGCACCATGAGTATTACATGCCTCCTTTAGTACGGTGCAACCAAAAGATGAAAAGGAGTTCATCAAAGCTTTAGGGCTATGACAAGCTAAAAGGTTTGCCGGTGTTTGCGGTGGACAGTTGAGGGCCCAGAAAGGCCCTAACGTTCCTCACTATGGGCTTAAATTTATCTGGTTTTCTTCTTAGTATTTGGGCTTGGGTTTCTACCATTTGGATCTTCCATTATATGGCAATATGCACTGATATGTTGATTTGTTGTTCTTTTATCGTACCTACTGATTGATCTGTCACTCACTAGTGGTTAGAGTAAATAAATTGTATTCATATGCCATCTTATATGTATTATTTTGGTAATGATTTAGGATCTACTAATTTGTTTCATCACACTTTAATTATTTTGACATTATATTTTTATCATTTTCAAACAGATATTTATTAATAAATTTATACTAATGAAAAACTAACAAATTTACTTATAAACAGATTAAATAAATACGATACAAATATAATACAGATAAGTCGCAAATGCAAATCCTCTATAGATATGATATGAATAAAAATTAGATGATCCAACCAAGCCCTCATCTTCTCTCCTGACAGTATATTATCAAATACCAAGTGCACAACATATGTTACGGTTATTCAATATAATTATTTTTCCACCAATATAATATCTAAATTAATCGTAAATAGGATTGAAATTTTTGCAGCATACCCAAAAACGTGTGATTACCTTCAAAAATCATAACAAGCATATACTTACCAACCTAATTAAAAAATCATCAGATTGGAATTTGAATTGATCAAAGTATATAAGTTTATTCTTTTTGTTTCAAATAAGAGAATAAAAAACAATAATCAAGGATAAAATAATATTTAGAAAACATTGAACTAATAACAATAAAAAAATTCAAATTGGCCCTTTCTATGTTAATCTAAATCTGAATCAAAATATCAAATACAAGACGAACTAACCTTAAATTAGTTCTTTACAATAGTTACCTATATATGTATTTTTTTAGTGTTTTACATATCCAATGTTAGGATTAGCATCATAATTATTTAATTTAAAACCTAAACTTATAGGTATTGTATAAAATAGAAAGGCCATTTTAGAGAGAGAGAGTACCTGTGTGTGTCTATGTGATGAAAGTATAATGAATTTATACATATTTCCATTTTCCTCTTAAAAATAGATTGGCATATATATGTATGCTTTCGTCTCACAAGTTATGGGAAAAACTATGAGCACATGGATCAATCTTAAACCAGTTAAAGTGTCCCACTATCATTATGTCTTAATCTTTCACTCATTAATCATTGATCACATCTTAGTAATAATAAAATCAAGTATTTGGTGCTGCTTATAGTATGGTTGGGTCTTGTTTTGACTTTGTCCATAAGTTCATTCAGTAATGATCATGACCTCTAGGAGTAAATAAATAATCCTAGCTTCAAAATCCCTATCAACAAAAGATTAGACAAATTGGTGGACCCTAAATTCCTAATAAAATAAATGATTTAATTTTAAAGATAGAAAGACCTTTACTATTTTCAAGTTTCTCTAATACCATTTACTATTAAAGAAGACTCTCAATGATCCCAATTATGGATCATCTCGGTATATTTCACGTATCAAACATAAAACTACTAGATGCGAGATAATCTAAAATGTCAATTCTACAACAAGTAACCCGCAGCACAAAAGATCTATATTATGATGATTGTAGTATCATATTAAGCAAGGTTGATTGTCTCATCTCCATATTTCATATAATTGGAAATGTTAAAAAAACAAAAACAAAAAATAAAACTCATTCTATAACCTTAAACCATTCCACGATTGTAATCATCAGTTTAAATCCTTTCTGTAATTATAGTAACTAAACTAATGAAAGCAATAATTATGACACACAAACATATATCTACCTTTCAAACTAAATCAAAATTATGTCTTAGTGGTGTTACCTGTATAGACGAAAACAAGAGATAATAATAAAAGGGAATCTCTTTCACTTGGTGGCATGGACACCCTTTGACCTAGCCTGATTCCCAAGAATCAAAACTAGCTGATAATAATAATAATAAAAAAAAAAACCATCCTATGCATCTGAATAATCTACTTTGTCTTTTAGCCATATAATCAGCACGAATTTTTCTTCTCATTGGGCAAACCAATTCTAAGTTTACACGGTTCAGCAACTTTGGAGGCTGGACGTCATAAACTATATATTTTTATTTCTAGAACTTGTATTATAAGATTAAGATTCCTCAGCTGTGGAAAGAAAAGGAGAGCTTCAATATTTTGTTGAATACACGCCCCCAAGCATCGTTGAATATAAGTACTTCAATGTTAATATCACATTTAATACATCACTTTTTTTAATGTATAATTAACTATCTAAATTTTAGTATATTTTTAATTTTATTAACTAAATTGACACTTCTAATGATTAATGAACGAGAAATCAATATGTGTCAATTAAACTAGAAAATTAAATAATTAAGCAAGTGGATTGACATATTCATTGTCTAATTAAACAAGTGCATAGGTAGATTAATTCCTAGCAACCCTTTTGCATGTTTTAATTTGCTTGTAGAGTTGTCTAATTTTCTAATTTTTTATTGGTTAATATGTATCACTTCCTTGTTCCCCAAGAGTGCTAATTCAATAAATAGAATTCGTTGTGTTTCACAATGTTAATAATACAAAAACTTTAATTAAGTATTAAATTAACTATTTTAAAGATAATTAATTGTATATTTGAAAAAAGTTTTACAATTTTTGACATTAACCTATGCAGGACGCTCCATATATATTTATGTAACCAAATAATTGTTATATTTATGCCATTGTGTTATGTATGGATTTTATTTTAATTTAAAATTTATATAAAATCAAAGAAATGGTGAATTTATGTTTTAGTGATTATATTACTAAGCATTTTAACAACAATCTATATTTATCAATTATTATGAATATAATAATATGGATACTATTTTCAAATTATATAATTATAGATTACATGTTAAATTTACATATCTATGCATAGATGCTTCTTTTAATATTTATATAATCATTATGTCATTTGGAAAGGCTTATAACTTTTCAAGTGGAAATATAAAGTCATCTGCTAAGAACATTTAATAATAATAATAATAATAATGATGATGATGCGTGTCTTTTGAATATACAATTAAAATAAAAAAAATTGATAATAAACAGTTTTAAGCCATGAAGTTATAAACGGTTAAGGATATTAATAATAAAAATTTATAAGTAATAAATGTTTCTAAAAGCGTTAATATAAATAATTTACGAGGGTTTTATGTTTATGTCTATTCAGTAACGTAATTTTGGCAATTTATCATTAGTAGTTTATCATTCTTTCAATATTTTTAATGATAGCTTTTTGAAAATAATAATGTCAAAAAACATGCTTTTTGTGCTCATAATTAGGGATGCAACCGGGGCGGGTTTGGGACGGGTCATATAAGACCCGAACCCGCCCCGCTTCCCAGTAGGGTTTCCCAAACCCGTCCCGCGACCCTACAGGGTTTTCTATTCAATTCCCAAACCCGCCCCTATAGGGTTTTGATCCTGACCCGCCCCGCCCCTCGACCCGCTTAATTTTCTATACTCAACTATTTAGATTTATTATCTACCTCACATTTCAACAAGTTACAGATAAATATTTGTCACAATATCTTTCTAATGATTAATAATTTTTGATGAATCAAAATCATATTTGGTATAAGATTATAAATTTCAAAATTTAGATGAAAATTTGGATACATTTATCAACAACTCTAAATGTAAAACCAGGAAAAAAAAAGACCTAATAGTTTGAATAATGCTTATAGCATTCTATCAAAATTTAACTTGAAAGGGAATACGTGTCATCCCTAATCTTCAAAAGTATTGTATAAACCTAAAAAAAAATAATTTTTAATTCCCAAGATGGTCTGTTGTCACAAGAAACCACGTGATGCCCTTTTCCTTTGAATTAAATTACAAAAAAAAAAAAGGATGCTAGGTTTTGTGGTGAACACTTGTCTTCAAAATACATTAACAACAAAAGCAAACACAAAACATCATCAAATGAACCATCCAATAATAAACATAAACTCCAAGCTCAGTCCACCATACCAACCAAAATAAACAATCCATCAACATCACCGGATCAACCAAAATAAATTAATAGCATAATTATGAAGTCATCATCAATCATTATCTTCACTTGCCATCTTCATCGTTGTATTCCACTTCTTCACTCTCTTCTTCGGGTTCTTCAAATTTAAGTATCTCTAAACCTACAAAATTAAAAGAATAAAAGGAAAAAAAAAATAACTTCATGACATATATTAGAAAAATGCATGGTAAAAAGAACTTTCAACAATAAATTAAACAATTTCATACCAATTCCAGAATTTAACAGCCAACTTCGAGTACACATCAATGCTTCTATTGTATCTGGATTGAGCCGGCTCCTATGAGAGCTAATTATCCGTCCACCAGTACTAAAAGCAGATTCAGAAGCAACTGTCGTCACCGGAATAGCTAACAAATCTTTAGCTATTTCTTGTAATGTAGGATATTTCATTCCATACATTTTCCACCAACCAAGAATATCAAATTAAGAATTTGCTATCCAGGGAATTGCAGGCTCTTCTAAATAATGGTCCAACTCAGACTTCACATGAACTTGAATATCATCTTTGCTAGTAGTTATCAAATATTGTTCAAATTCATCTGTCTCCACCATAGGATCACATGGTAATGCAATACCAGTATTACTGCCACCTCCTAAAGGAATTGAAGAAGAACCACTTGATAGAGCACGGCGAGACTTAGGCTTAGATTGATATTCTTGAATCAATTCATAACAAGTGTTTTTCACATTTTGCAACTCTATAGTAGCATTCTCTCCATACACAGTTTGAAACACGAACTCTACACCCTTAATCTTAGAGCGTGGATCTAATACAGAACAGACAGCCATGACAGTGTGCACATCTCCCCAATACTTTTCAAACTTTTCAAACATTTTCACAGCCATTGCATTAATATTCAAGTCCAAAGAATTCTTCCATGTAATCAATGCTTTCCTAATTGTAAATACTTTACCAAAAAAATAGTTTGCAGTGGGATATCGGGTGCCAGAGAAAAGATTAGTTACCTCATAAAAAATAGATAACTTATTGCAAATCTCCCTAGCCATATCCCAATCATTATCTGAAGGAAGGCATTTGTAGTGTCTATCCATTAACTGAACCCTATAGAAGACCTCTTTGTATCCAATTGCAGTGACAAGCATGTCATAAGTAGAGTTCCATCTTGTTTTGCAATCCAAACAAAGTTTCCTACTATATGGAACATCAAGCTGCTTGCATGCTTCAACAAATTTCTCAACCCTTGATGGTGATGCTGACCAAAATTGAACACTGTCACGAATCTTCTCTATTGAATTTTCTATCACGGCCACACCATCCCTTACAATCAAGTTCAAAATATGTGCACAACAACGCATGTGCATTATCTTGCCACGAAGAATCAGATCATCTTTTCTTAACTTCAATATTAAGTTTGCAATCATTGCATCATTTGTTGAACAATTGTCCACAGTGATTGTTGAGATTTTTCTATCCAGATTCCACTTCATTAGTGAATCGAATAAGCACTGACATAGAGCTTCGTTTGTGTGCGGAGCGGGCACATATATAAAATTGCATAAAGAAAGGTAAATAAGATAAAAAAAAAAGTACTAGAATTTTCTATTAAATAAAATAGAGATACATTGTTAAAGAAACTTACTTCGAAATTCGACTGTGGAGCTTCCAACTACTGTCAATGAAGTGAGCTGTAATGGTCATATATCCCTTCTTTTGATTTGAAGTCCACATATCAGTTGTTACAGCCACTCGGGAATTAAGCCCTTTAAGCATCAACATCAAGTTGTCCTTTTGCTCATTGTACATCTTCAAGATATCCTTCTTTATTGTTGTACGACTCACATGTTGTACAAGAGGTTGTATACTGTGCACATACTCTCTAAAGTACTTGTGTTCAACAATTGAAATGGGATACTCGTGCACAACAATAGCCTTTGCAAGCTTTTTCCTAGCAATGTGTTGATCAAAGGTCCAATTTTTCACTATCACACTACTCTCACCCTCGCTTTGCTTTTGCTCCATAGCTAGAAGACATTGTCTTATATCCTGTTGAGTCTTTCTCTTTGTGCACCTCAACAAATGATTATGTAAGTGCTTTGTACCATTTTTGCTTTCTGCTTTCAACTTTCTCTCACAATGGTTACAAATAGCAAATTCCTCCCCATTAATTGTTTTCTTAACCATCTCATTCCACACAGTAGAAGTCCGCTTATGCTTGTTAGGATTGTCCGATTCATTTGCTGTGCTTGCTATACGAGAACCCGAGGTAGATGTTGGTTTTCTTGTAGTAAGTGCTGGACAAGGACTATCAACATCGTGAAGGTCATGGACATTTTCCTCCATATTTATCTCATATCCATCCATTTCCTAATAATGAATCAATCACCACCTGAAATGAAATATCAATTAAAAAAGCAATTCACGATACTGTAATGCGTAACCATGATACTGAGTATCTTTATTTTATGACTAAAACATAAGTAGGAAATAGTTAAAGCTACGATAGGTCTCTAAATAAAAAGGATGAGCGAAAAAAAGATTCAGTATAATTTATACCCTTCTTTATTTGCTTGATTGCTTCTATTCTTAACTGTTATAATTAATAGCTTTTGTTTCCTAGAATGATTGATTAGGCCCGCTGGTCGAGAAGATGGAAATGTGAACTCTGCAGAAACAGAAATAAAATATTATGTTATACTCAATACATCAAACTTAGTATGAGGAAACGTACTAATCTCCTTATGTTGACAGTGGAGTAGGCTACAGAACATAAAATACAAAATATTATAATATATATATATAGATAGATAAATGAATAATTTATTGTCTAACTAGCATATAAACTTGTATAAAGAACCGCCCTTTTTTTTTTTAATAATCAAACAGGAGATAAATCAATTGATAAAAGAGAATAATACAAATTAATGATTAATACTTGAAAAACCCCTGTTGATCTGATAAAATAAGAACTATATAAAAATCGTCTTGAGTTAAAGAAATAAGATGTAACAAATTGAATCTCGGCATTCCTAGCTTTCTTTACTAATATTAGTTTCTCTGCATATATATGCGATCTTGTGGCTGAAACTCGATGCATTAGACTTTTAATTCATGGAACAAGTTAAATTTTTTCCATGAATTGACTCTGTTATTCCCAACCACGAAAACTTGAATAGGAATTTGAAAAAAATAGATTCCTTGACAATGGAGGTTACTAAGTATAAAAAAAAATGCCGCGGATTATTGCAAGTTGCCATCACTAAGTAAAATCAGACACAAAGATAAATCCATCAACCATTGATCGCTCATAAAAAATTTAAAACGTTGAACCATTAATCAGCCTTTAAATAACAATACTAACTAATATAAGACAGCAAAAATACGGCTCTGGTTCTGCATTAACACAGCCTGTTCATTGCTAACCCACCAAAAAATTCCGGTTCCTGCAAAAAAAATTAAAAAATTGCCTTTTTCTTTGCATCTTCTATCGTGATCACAACACAATCCAACAAACCATGGCACTAATAGCACAGTGAAATTTTAAAATTAACTTGTCATGACAATTAATAGTCGCACCAAAAAAAATAAAAAGAAACTACAAATTAGTGATGGCAAAACGAAACCATAGTTAACCAATTCATCTGTGCCCGAGCTGCAGAGTACATGGAAAACAAATAAGAGACACTCAGGTGGAGAGTTTAACTAGGAATAGAGCCCACGAAAATGCCACAAGTACACGTATAGCAAGATAAATAGAGAAACTATAGTTCAAGTTAACTTCAAAGGGATGGAATTCCTCCCTTGCAAAGCAATTTCTGTGTTCAAGTTGCAAAACAGCTAATAACCATTTTACTATTCCTCTAACTGCCCCTGACAGATAAAGAATTGCAAAGCTTCTTCATGATCACAACAATAGCTGTTCCTTATCTTTTTTAACATATTTTCATACTTCACCTCCGACACTCTTGCCAGGCATGACTAAAGCGAGGGTACATTGGTATCTTAGATATAGTGATAATCTAATATTATTATCATTTTAAGTGCAAAAACATAAGTTATGGTTGTTACTTATTTTTTGTATTCCTCTGGAATCGTAAATCTATTCCTACTTTCTTCCGCTCCACCAAACCAATGATAGTATTGAGCAATGAATACACAGATAACTTTGGGCTAGTCTTCATCTCAATTTGTAAAACTAGACAGATCAACAATAGGTAATGCACTGGTCTCAAGGAAAAATGTACGAGGAACTTTGCCAAGGATGTGGAAAATTCTTAAGAAGACAGGTGGAGTTTTGATTGTGCCCATCGGAAGAAGAGGCCCCAATGGTCATAATAAATTAATTTATGTAAAATCTAGGGTTTTCAAAAGTAATTAGCCTTCGTTACCAGCCAAAGACTAGAGGCCTGTATTACAAAAAATAGGTACAAGCCAATGATAAATTCAATCATCACAAGCAATGGAATCAGCAATGGTGGTCAAGATATAATGGACAGGGTGAAAGACAAAAGGGACATATTTTTGAGATGCCAAGAGCCCTCAGAGCTAGCAAACTGTGAAGAAATGAGTCGATTGGTTTTCCAATATGAAGGCCTATAAACTTTCAGGAGGTACAGTTAAGAGATTCTAAGCTAAGTTAAGCTAATGTAACACTTCATAAACATTGAAATAGCCGAGGGGATCCTATATATATATATTATATATATAAGAAGCAGAGTGAACAAAAAATGAGAGCATTTTGAAAATACACTAAGCAATCAAGAACATCAAGCAAACAGTCAAACCCTGGTATCAGATTCACAACACAGAAAACCCAAAAATAAATAAATTGAAAAAAAAAAGAAGAAGAAGAAGAAAAAGGAAGGTTCTCTCACATGGTCGAGCAAAGCAAACCGATCCAGTGGACCAGACATCTCCAAAATTCAACGCGCAGAGACGTTCCGAACTTCTGATCACACTGCACAAACAAATCCATGAGTCAACAAAAAATCAAAATTCAAACTCCACATTCTCTTCAGAAACTCTAATCGGACAAAATCTAAAAACCTAGCTCAAAATTAATAAAGAAGAAGAAGAAGAAGAAGAAGAAGAAGAAGAAGAAGAAGAAGAAGAAGAAGAAAGAACCTTGATTAATGTAAACAAACAAAATTACCAATTGACTAGTGAGATTGAGTGAGAGCACCTGGCAGAGGAGTCGGAGTTAGGGTTAGGTCCTTAGGGTTCAAACAAAATGTCAGTGACTAGTGAGACTGTGAGAGGGAAAGCCAAAAAAGTCAGTGTGTGTTTAATGGTTCAAAAATTTCAGACTTATTTTTTTAAATTATTTATATTATGACGGGTTCGGGTTACCCATCGGGTTTTTTTAATGACTCGAACCCGCCCCGAAACCCTATAGGGTCAGCAACATATTTTCCAAACCCGTCCCGTAACCTATAGGGTCAGACCCTATAGGGTTTTTAACGGTTCGGACGGGGCGGGTACCCTATAATGACCCGCCCCGGTTGCATCCCTACTCATAATATAACTTATACTTACAATTTTTGTACAATTTAATAACAATTTTCCACATCCCTATTGATAGAAATAGTGTAACTTTCTTTCTTCTACTGCTTTATATCAAAGTCTTGAGAAAGAAAAAGTAGAGAGGGAATCTCATTTTTTTGGTTGGGAAGACCATATTCATACAATTAAACCACAATATCTTGATACGTGATGTTTTAAACTTGATGAGGCTTGATGTTTTCTTTTTTTCTCATTTATTTTACAGGCTTTCTCCTTATTGGGTTGAATATTAAATTTCTTATGTTAGAAAATGAATTATTTCAAAATGATGTATTACGAGACTCGAACTGAAAAATTCAAAGTTAGAGCTAGACACAGATTCAACTTCAGTCGACCAAATTTAAAATTTTGAGTATGAATTTAACTTAAATAGTTTTCAATAAATTTAAATATTCAATTCAATTAAACTTGTTTAAACTTATTTTATTTTGAACATTATATTTTCTTTTAATCAAAGACCTTATTAATTTCTAAAGTAAACTCCAACTCAGCTTGTCATGCCCCGAGGGTATCTTAGATGGGACAGTTCCGCCATACACAATACCCGGCTTAAGATTAAATCACAAGTCTTTAAAGCCATAAATATTGTGCAGAAGCGTATCGTGAGTAGATAACCAATGGGCTTGATAGTATCAGATTAGCCACATAATATACAACTAATAGTCTCAAAACTAACTACTAACAACTGCAGAAATATAACATTAAAAGGAAAATAGTTTAGGAGTGCATATAAGAAAGCAGTTGGATTACTGATCTACAAATATTACAATCCTGTTTCCAAAAACTTTTTAGAAACCCCTCCAGGAAAAGGAAGAAGGAACTCTCTTCAACCCTCGTATCCTTCCCTCAAAACCTGAATCCATAGAGGAGCTAACTTGAGGGTAGCCTCGTCTGACTGGTACCAAATATAATCCTGTGACAATAAACTGTAAGGGAGTGAGCGATCCACAGGCTCAGCGAGTTATACTCTCACTCTATACCATTCAAGCAAGTTATTAATTCAAACATATGTAATGCAAACAATCAAGTGGACAAAAATATATATAGCGACCGGTAACCATATACATATTCGGATTTGCGCCCTCCGAATCCGGGGTTGGGGTACATCCACTCATTAGCACCCAGATTAATATACTTCGGGAATCAAATTTCTCAAGAAAACTTTTTATGTATCAAAATAATATACATATAACAACATCCCATTGAAGTAATAAATCCAAAACAATGACCCAGTGCGATTCTAAGAGAAGGGCCGTCTCCCCAGGACGATTAGTTCCCTATCTCTTAAAACAAGGCCCATGGTACACACTAGGTATATACACTTCGGTCCTCCATGTTTACCATCCTCACGGGACAGTGAGGCCCATCCGGGTCAAGGTGTAGTGGTGATGGCCTTCTACGTGCATAAATGCTATGCATGAATGTATTCAATTATTATGCCATATTGTTTTATATTCATTTATTTGGCGTGCAAACAATTTTCATACACTTTCATTTCTATTCTATAACAACCAATGGGTTAGAATATAATTACAATATTTTATCAACCAATTCAAGTAACAACAGCCACAATTTATTTCCCAACCCCTTAATATTTTATTACTTGATTAATTCTATTCTACAACCACAATCAAGTATAGAGATCATAGGAATATACTCACCTGTCCATATTTCTTCTCAATCATAATAGTCAACAGGCAGGTCAAGCTCAGAGTCAGAATCACCTGAACATAATTAAAGATAGAAATATACTATAAGAATTGACTATAAGCATCTAATATATATATATCTATGCTACAGACTTTCTATATTTCTGTAATCTAGCACTAAAACCTTATATGATTAACTTAATTTGATTTAACTCAGATTTTTACGTACAAAGACGGTTCAATACTATTTTAGAATTATTTCGAAATATAAGCAAAATAATAATAAAAATTATTATTATTAATGATAAAGAAAATTTTAATTAAATAACATAAATAACCAAAAATATATATATAAGTACGTATTGAAAAGTTGAAGGAATTAATTTAATAGACATGAATAATAATAATAATAATAATACTAATAATAATAATAAAATATATGCCATATTTACGTCTATGTATGTATAAGCATATTATAGAATAAATAAACTAATATACTTATATTATATTAAATAAATTAACTCATATATATATGAAGTATAAGCATATAAGGTAAGAAATATAATATATCATATAGTATATATATGTATAAATATATATAAATATATAACATATAAGTGTCCATACATATATATATACCAACTATATATATAACATATACATATATATATATATCCAACGCATAAGGAGAACAGAGCAGCCGCTGCGGAGGATGAGTAGCGCTGCTGCTCCGGAGCGCTCGCTCGAGCACTGGCTTGAGCGCTTGCTCGAGCGCTCATTAGCGCTCGTTGAGTACTACTCCGAGCGCCCAACAGGCCCTCTAGCGTGCGTGTGGGTGGTGGGTGTTGAGCGAGGAGTGATCGGTGGAGACAGAGCATCCTGCTCTGTTCGTGCGCGGTGGTTGTGTGTGTGGCGGTGGGCGATGAACGGTGCGGTGGTGTGCGCTGCTGTGTGGAGCGGTGTGTGCAGTGCTATGCCGTGAGCTGAGGTGTGTGGTGATGCTGTGCGGTGGAGTGTGCTGTGGTGGTGCTGTGGTGGTGAAACGAAGAAGAAGAAGAAGAAACAGAAGAAGAACAAGAAGAAGAACAGCGAAAGAAGAAAGAAAGAAAGAAAGAAAAAAAAAGAAGAACTTACTTGTTTGGACCGTTGCTGCCAAATGAACTAAGAAGAAAGAAGAAAGAAGGAAAGAAAAAAAAAAAGAAAAGAGGAAACAGAGAAAGAAACAAAACAAACGACCAAAACGGAAAGAAAGGAGAAGAAGAAAACGCAGCCCTTATATGTATATATATATATAGCTCCCAAACAAACGGAGGCTTAAAGTCAAAGAAAATGTCGGACATATCCTACCGATAATTAATTTATATATATTAATAAATTGATCACAACATGGATCTTGCTAAATTTTTGTTGACTAATTGTCTCGAAATAATTTAATCAAAAATAAGAAATATCTAAATTAAACAAAATAGCGCGTTCGAAATTATAATAGTAAATCGAATAATATTTTTATCGTATAAGATCAAATACTCAGACAACTTTCAAACGAAGAATTTATAAATAAAATCTTTAATTAATACTGTTTAGAGTATATTCATAGTTGAATAAAGAAAAATTATTTATTAAGAAGTTTATATCAATTTGATAAATAAAATAAAATAATCAAAATAATAATTAAAATTATCAAGACAATTTAGAAATCAGAAATCGGAAATTTTCGGAGCTCACATCCTACCCCCTTAAGAGAAGTTTTGTCCTCAAAACATAAAGATTTACCTGAGTTTTGAAGTAAGTGAGGATATTTTTGTTTCACTTCTTCCTCAGATTCCCAAGTAGCTTCTTCTTGATTATGATTTTTCCACAAAACTTTCACATATCTGATTTCTTTGTTCCTCAATTTTTGAACCTTGTGATCCAAAATAGAATTGGATGTTCTTCGTATGTTAAATTTGCTTTCAACTGTACTGGCTCCAATTCAACAACTTTATCCGGATCGGGAATGTGTCTTCTTAATACAGATACATGGAACACGTTGTGTATACCTGATAGTTTGGTGGCAAGGCTAGTCGATAAGCCAAGTTTCCTACCCTTTCCAGGATCTCAAAAGGTCCAATATATCGGGGCTTAATTTTCCTTTTGCTCGAATCGATGTATACTCTTAATAGGACTTTTTTAAGTACACATGATCCCCAATGTCGAATTCCAAGATTCGTCGTTTTAAATCTGCCCAACTTTTTTGTCTATCTTGAGCTTCCTTCATTCTTTGTTTAATGATTCTCACTTTCTCTGCAGCATCTTGTATCAAATCAGGTCCTAGTACAAGTTTCTCCACATCATCCCAGAATAATGGTGATCGACATTTTCTCCCATATAGTGCTTCATAAGGGGGCATTTGAATAGTGGAATGATAACTGTTGTTGTATGCAAATTCCACTAAAGGCAAGTGTTCATCCCAATTTCCTTTGAATTCCATAACACATGCCCTAAGCATATCTTCCAATGTTTGGATAGTTCTTTCAGATTGTCCATCTGTTTGAGGATGGTAAGCGGTACTAAATCGTAATTTAGTACCCAAGCCCTTTTGTAAACTTATCCAAAACTTGGATACAAATCTAGGATCTCTGTCTGATACAATACCTGCTGGAATTCCATGCAATCTCACCACTTCTCGGATATATAGTTTTGCTAACTTATCCAAGGAGTATGTCATATTAATTGGCAAGAAATGTGATGATTTTGTCAATCGATCCACTATCACCCATATTGCATCATTTTTGGATAGTGTTTTTGGTAATCCGCTCACAAAATCCATGGTAATTTGATCCCACTTCCATTCAGGAATAGGTAAGGGTTTTAACAGCCCTCCGGCCGTTGATGCTCAGCTTTCACTTGTTGGCACACTTCGCATTTTTGTACAAAATTTGCCACATCACGTTTCATCCCATTCCACCAAAAATGATTTTTCAGATCTTGGTACATTTTAGTACCTCCGGGATGTACTGTATACCCAGACGTATGAGCCTCACTCATAATCTCCTTCCGAAGTTCTTGGTCATTAGGCACACATAATCTGTTATTCAGGCGTATCAATCCATCATCTCCAATTTTGAAATCTGTATACCTTCCTTGTTGTTTTCTTGTTTCACCAAAAGCAAGGTGGAGTCATGCTGCTGAGCTTCTTTTATCTTTCCATCAATGTGGGCTCAATTATTATATTAGCCAACTCAACCTCTGATTCATGCCAAGCAAACTCAATATTCAAGCGTTCAAATTCTCGAATCATCTCTTTTTGAGACGTAAGTAATGCGGCAACTTCTGCATGATTTTTCCTACTTAAAGCGTCAGCCACTGCATTTACTTTTCCAGGACAATAATTTATTCTAAGATCATAATCCTTGATTAACTCAGCCATCTTCTTTGTCTCATATTTAATTCCTTTTGAGTGAATAAATATTTAAGACTCTTATGATCAGAATAAATCTCACATCTTTGCCCGTATAAATAATGTCGCCATAACTTTAGAGCAAAGACAACTGCTGCTAGCTCCAAGTCGTGAGTAGGATAATTTTTCTCAGGGGTCTCAATTGCCTTGAAGCATAAGCAATTACCTTACCATTTTGCATCAACACACAGCCAAGCCCATTTTTTGATGCATCACTGTGAACAGTGAATGGTATTTCACTATTTGGCAAGGTTAATATCGGTGCTGAGACCAATCTTTTCTTTAATTCCTGGAAACTTTCCTCTCTCTTTCATTCCATTCAAACTTCTCATACTTTTGAGTCAATTGAGTAAGGTCGAGCAATTTTTGAAAAATCTTTCACAAATTTTCTGTAGTAACCTGCTAACCCCAAAAAGCTTCTTATTTCTGTAACATTTTCGGTTGTTTCCAACTAACAATTGCTTCGATCTTTGCAGGATCCACAGATACTCCTTTTCCTGAAATTACATGCCCTAGAAAAGAAATTTCATTTAACCAAAATCACATTTGGAAAATTTGGCATACAACTTGTGTTCTCTCAAAATTTGTAATGCCAATCTTAGATGCTCACGTGTTGTTCAGCAGTCGTTGAATAGACAAAATGTCATCGATGAAAACAATGACACATTTATCCAATAGTGATTGTATATCCGATTCATTAAATCCATAAATGCAGCAGGGGCATTGGTCAAGCCAAATGGCATAACCAAAAACTCGTAGTGCCCATATCTGGTTCTAAAAGCTTTTTGGCACATCTTCAGGCTTAATTCTGAGTTGATGATAACCAGATCTCAAATCAATTCGGGAGAAAACGGTAGCCCCTTGTAATTGATCAAAATCATCAATACGCGGCAAAGGATACTTGTTCTTTATTGTTACTTTATTCAACTCTCTATAATCAATACACAACCTCAGTGAATTATCCTTTTTCCTCACAAATAAAACAGGGGCTCCCCAAGGAGAAACACTAGGTCTGATAAAACCTTGCTCCAATAATTCTTGCAATTGTTTCTTTAATTCCCGTAGTTCAAGTGGGGCCATTCTATATGGTGCCTTTGAGATTGGTTCGGTACCAGGTACCAAATCAATTCCAAAATCAATTTCCCGCTTTGGTGGTAAACTTGTAACTTTTCCGGAAAAACATCAGGAAATTCCTTTACTACTAAAATTTCCGCAAGATTATCTTCTTTCCTTTCTCCCTCAGAAGCATACAGAAGTTTGAATCCCATTGACGATGCCCATTACTTAACATAGTTCAAATGAACTTAATTCCTTTTGTTGTGGAATCACCAATCCTCCAACAAAAAAACTCGGGATCCATTTGCAGCTTGGAAATTTATTTCTTTCCTCTGGCAATCAATTGTAACTTTTGTTTTGGTCATCCAATTCATGCCCAAAATTACTTCATATTTATTTATTTCCAATACTATCAAATCAGTAGTAGTATCATGATCCTGTAATTTAAGGGGACAATCCTTAATCACTTCCTTAGAATTCACAATACTACCAGTTGGAATCTTCACACTGAAACTTTCTGAAGTCATTGTTATGGGCATCCCAGTTCATTTTGCTGCCTTGGGAGTGATGAAAGAGTGTGTAGCACCAGTATCAAATAAGGCATAGACAATATGATTTGCTATGGAAATATTTCCTGAATTAACGAATTATGTAAAGTTATTAAAAGCAAATACTATTAATGTTTTCTATTATCAGCCTAAACCAAAACTTAACAAGTCTAATTTACTAATAGGGCTTTATCTCTAAAATATTGAAATTCCTACTTTAGTAAAAGAAAAAGATTTAGCTTAGATATATACCTGCAATGAGTCCGGAAGAATAAGCATCTTCATGGTCCATTCCAGTTAATTCTGATATTTGATCATCATCATATCCACAATCCCAAGTAGTTTCAAGATTGAATAGTCGTCCTCCAGAACGATTATTTTTTCCTCCATTCTTCTTTTCAGCAGAGTTATTTCCTGTACCAATCACTGGTTTAATTGCATTCATCTGTCTTTTTGGGCAAGTGTTAGAGAAGTGCCCAGTTTGTTTACAAATGAAACAAGTAGTAACTGGTTTCTTTGGATAATCATTAATCAAATGCGTAGCATCTCCACAGAAATAACATATATTCCTCAATTGAGGGCAAGACCTCGGTTTATGGTCTCCACTGCATTTCCAGCATTTGACATCCTGACTATTTCTATTCTTTTTGCCAAAGTAGGGCTTTTGAAACATGGGTTTCTTAAATCTATTTTTGAATCTCGGCCCTTCAAATGGTCTTTTTCCGAACACATTCACCCTTTTTTCTTCATGATTACTTTTTCTTTTTCTAGCATTTTCTAACACCCGAGCTTTCTCCACCAAAGCCTGATAGGTATTAACTCCAAACTCCTCTAATCTACACCTCATGTCTTCATCTAACCCACTGAGAAACACTTGCATTTTAACTCCTCACTATTTCGATAAGACTCAGGGGCATGTTGTAATAACTTGCTGAATTCAGTTTCATATTGATCTATGGGGCGTCCTTGCTGGGAAATATGCAAGAAATTAGCACTGTATTGTACTTTTAAACTTGTTGGAAAATACTCTTTTAAGAATTCTTGTCGAAAAATTTCCCAGGCTATTGGATTTACCAAATCTCTTTTCTCGATTCCCACCAAGTACGAGCACGGAATTTGAGCATATAGGTACCATATTCAGTCTTCAAATTTTCTGGTACCTCAAAAGCAGCAAAAGACCTCTCCACTTGAGCTAACCAGTCTTCGGCCTCATCTGGCTGGCCGTAGATCCATCAAAGTACCTGTTGCATTTAATAAATTCAGGTAGCATGCTCCTATATGGTCTTGGTGGTAGTGGAGGCAGTGGAACTGGATCTACTGGAATTACTGGAGGTGGTGGTATTGGTGCTGCTGGAGCTACTGGAATCACCGGGGGTGGTGGTACTGGTGCCGCTGGAGCTGGGGCTTGCCGACCTCCTTGTGCAAGGTTCCAACTATATCTGCCAAACGAGCAATGGCAGCCAAAACTTCATCAGATCTATCTTGCCTTGGAGGTGGTGGTGGTATATCTTGTTCGGTGGAGCTGCTTGAGGTTCAGGATCTCTATGAAAAACATGAGTACGACGTGGGGGTCGTCCACGACCTCTTCCAGATGGTCTGTACATCAAACATGAAAAAGAAATTTCTCGTATAATTAATAAATATAAAATATATGTATCATTAATTAAAACAAAATTTCAATAAAGTATTAGCATTATATAAATAGTCGTACAAGGAAAGTAGCAAAAGTTATACTTCTATTAACTTTTAGTCAAGTTTAGATACACTGATAAGGTAGTTGCCTCCTTTAGGGCAACCCTTACAAGTGGTTCTTATATACATAAGATCACATAACTATTTACATGGAATCTTATTACATGTTTTCCTATCCTCAAAAGACATCAAAGGAAAACCACAGGGAGATATTATCTAGTCAATACACCGTCAACCCTGGATACATAAGATTCCCAAAAAGAATTTCCCCCAAAATTACATCAAAACCTTAATAGCAACCTAGCCCTAACTATGAGGAATAATCATGGATGATTTCTATACATTCCAAAAGTGAAATCATTTCCGACTATTCCTTCTATCTACTACTAACTATAAGGGTTGTGCTCATCATCACTCTCCATCTACTGGAGACAAAGCCCGAGGCGGACTGTCTGAAGAAGCGATGCTAGAAGAACTGTCCTGAGAGTCTGGAGCAAAGAAACCCGAAGTATCAGGTAAAGAAGGGTCAGCTATAATATCTGTAGACATGGGAGGCTGAACATCAACAACAGCTGCATCCCCTGCAAAAGCCAGGTCCCCAACATCCTGTGGTGGCGGAAAAGGCTCATCAACAAAAGGGAAACTATCATCTCCGGCAGGAAATAACTCGATAGAAAGCTCCTGAAATGTCATAGGCAACGACTCCAAAGGAGACATGACACTCTCGGCAAACTGCCAAGCCTGCTGAACAGCATCAGGGTCTCAACCTCTATCTGAACACTAACCTGAGGAACAGGCTCCCATATCGGCTAGTATGCAGGGTCCATAATAGACTGAGGCAGGGGTCCCATAAAGGCGGAGGTATCGGTGGTAACGGAAAGTCCCACGTCGGTACTATCTGTCCTGCCAGTGCTGATAAGGTGGAAAGATCATCTGATGCTGCTAAGGAATATCCTCCTGTATCAGGTCCCTCTGGTGGTGGATTCGTAGTCGGTATCCATCGCTGTGCATATGCTGAAAAAACTCCCGCATGATGGGCAGCCATCATAGCCTGGTGATCCCTACTGAAATCTCTAGCATATGCTAACTCTGGACTCATCTGCACCCAAGTCCTAAAATCAGGTCTGTCGGGTGGTGTCCCAGGGCCAACTAAGAATATCACATCCTCAAATGGCACTCCCTCATGTCCAAATAAAAGTGCCACCTCTTCAAGAACATACATAGTCTCAACATCAGTCAAACGTCCAGCGGATGTATGAAACTGCAGCTTAAGCATCCTATCGTGCCATTCACCTCCCCACAATCCTGCTCGCCACCAAGTAATAACTGTATCTATATCCTTTGGCCTCCCGTATAGAGCAAGATCTTCACAAAGAACACGAAGTCGATGACGATAGGAAATCAGACTCTCTTCAGGTTGATGACGGAAAGCGATCCACTCATCCCGGACATGAAGATAGGATTTCTACAAAAATATATGAAAACAGAAGAAAAACTAACTTAGTTCTTTCTTTGCCATAAATATATCTATAAAATATAATTCTATAATTACTATATATTACCCACTTGGTTGTACCCCACTCATCTCTCAATAAGGTTTGTTTTCTAACTTCTAAGCTCTGGTTAAGCGCCAATGCTTAAACACCGCTCTGATATCAATCCAAAACTGTCATGCCCCGAAGGTATCTTAGACGGGACAGTTCCGCCATACACAATACCCGGCTTAAGATTAAATCACAAGTCTCTTAAAGCCAAAATATTGTGCAGAAGCGTATCTGATAGATAACCAATGGGCTTGATAGTATCAGATTAGCCACATAATGTACAACTAATAGTCTCAAAACTAACTACTAACAACTGCAGAAATATAACATTAAAAGAAAATAGTTTAGGAGTGTATATAAGAAAGCAGTTGGATTACTGATCCTACAAATATTACAATCCTGTTTCAAAAACTTTTTAGAAACCCCTCCCAGGAAAAGAAGAAGGAACTCTCTTCAACCCTCGTATCCTTCCCTCAAAACCCTGAATCCATAGAGGAGCTAACCTGAGGGTAGCCTCGTCCTGACTGGTACCAAATATAGTCCTGTGACAATAAACTGTAAGGGAGTGAGCGATCCACAGGCTCAGCGAGTTATACTCCTCACTCTATACCATTCAAGCAAGTTATTAATTCAAACATATGTAATGCAAACAATCAAGTGGACAAATATATATATAGCGACCGGTAACCATATACATATTCGATTTGCGCCCTCCGAATCGGGGTTGGGGTACATCCACTCATAGCACCCAGATTAATATACTTCGGGAATCAAATTTCTCAAGAAAACTTTTTATGTATCAAAATAATATACATATAACAACATCCCATTGAAGTAATAATCCAAAACAATGACCGCGCGATTCTAAGAGAAGGGCCGTCTCCCCAGGACGATTAGTTCCCTATCTCTTAAAACAAGGCCCATGGTACACACTAGGTATATACCACTTCGGTCCTCCATGTTTACCATCCTCACGGGACAGTGTGGCCCATCCGGGTCAAGGTGTAGTGGTGATGGCCTTCTACGTGCATAAATGCTATGCATGAATGTATTCAATTATTATGCCATATTGTTTTATATTCATTTATTTGGCGTGCAAACAATTTTCATACACTTTCATTTCTATTCTATAACAACCAATGGTTAGAATATAATTACAATATTTTATCAACCAATTCAAGTAACAACAGCCAATTTATTTCCCAACCCCTTAATATTTTATTACTTGATTAATTCTATTCTACAACCACAATCAAGTATAGAGATCATAGGAATATACTCACCTGTCCATATTTCTTTCATCGTAATAGTCAACAGGCAGGTCAAGCTCAGAGTCAAATCACCTGAATATAATTAAAGATAGAAATATACTATAAGAATTGACTAACATCTAATATATATATCTATGCTACAGACTTTCTATATTTCTGTAATCTAGCACTAAAACCTTATATGATTAACTTAATTGATTTAACTCAGATTTTTACGTACAAAGACGGTTCAATACTATTTTAGAATTATTTCGAAATATAAGCAAAAAATAATAAAAAATTATTATTATTAATGATAAGAAAATTTTAGTTAAAGAACATAAATAACCAAAAATATATATATAAGTACGTATTGAAAAGTTGAAGGAATTAATTTAATAGACATGAATAATAATAATAATACTAATAATAATAATATAATATATGCCATATTTACGTCTATGTATGTATAAGCATATTATAGAATAAATAAACTAATATACTTACATTATATTAAATAAAAACTCATAATTATATATATATATATATAATGAAGTATAAGCATAAGGTAAGAAATATAATATATCATATAGTATATATATGTATAAATATATATAAATATATAACATATAAGTGTCCATACATATATATATACCAACTATATATATAACATATACATATATATATATCCAATGCATAAGGAGAACAGAGCAGCCGCTGCGAGGATGAGCAGCGCTGCTGCTCTGGAGTGCTCGCTCGAGCGCTGGCTTGAGCGCTAGCTCGAGCGCTTGCTCGAGCGCTCGCTGTGCGCTCCTCGAGCGCTTGCTCGAGCGCTCGATGTGTGCTCCTTGAGCGCTCGTTGAGCGCTGCTCCGAGCGCCCAACAGGCCCTCCAGCGTGCGTGTGGGTGGTGGGTGTTGAGCGAAGGGTGCTCGGTGGAGGCAGAGCATCCTGCTCTGTTCGTGCGCGGTTGTGTGTGTGTGTGTGGCGGTGGGCGATGAACGGTGCGGTGGTGTGCGCTGCTGTGTGGAGCGGTGTGTGCAGTGCTGTGCCGTGAGCTAAGGTGTGTGGTGATGCTGTGCGGTGGAGCGTGCGCTGTGGTGGTGCTGTGGTAGTGAACGAAGAAGAAGAAGAAGAAACAGAAGAAGAACAGCGAAAGAAAGAAAGAAAGAAAAAAAAAAAGAAGAACTTACTTGTTTGGACCGTTGCTGCCAAATGAACTAAGAAGAAAGAAGAAAGAAGGAAAGAAAAAGAAAAAAGAAAAGAGGAAACAGAGAAAGAAACAAAACAAACGACCAAAACGGAAAGAAAGGAGAAGAAGAAAACGCAGCCCTTATATGTATATATATATATATAGCTCCCAAACAAACGGAGGCTTAAAGTCAAAGAAAATGTCGGACATATCCTACCGAGAATTAATATATATATATATATATTAATAAATTGATCACAACATGGATCTTGCTAAATTGTTTGTTGACTAATTTGTC
This sequence comes from Combretum micranthum, assembly GCA_024138025.1. Lineage (NCBI taxonomy): Eukaryota > Viridiplantae > Streptophyta > Magnoliopsida > Myrtales > Combretaceae > Combretum > Combretum micranthum. Next base: position 1,777,764 of record JAMXBD010000001.1, read on the forward strand.
TCGAAATAATTTAATCAAAAATAAGAAATATCTAAATTAAACAAAATAGCGCAGTTCGAAATTATAATAGTAAATCAAATAATATTTTTATCGTATAAGATCAAATTTCAGACAACTTTCAAACGAAGAATTTAAATAAAATCTTTAATTAATACTGTTTAGATATATTCATAGTTGAATAAAGAAAAATTAATTTATTAAGAAGTTTATAATCAATTTGATAATATAAATAAAATAATCAAAATAATAATTAAAAATTATCAAGACAATTTAGTGAATCGGAAATCAGAAATATTTTCGAAGCTCACACAGCTTCTATTAAGCATGATCTAAGCCCGTTAGGTTTATAATTAAACTCATTCTACCGCATGCCATAAATTTCAGCTCTAACTCCATTGAACAAGAACAAAATTTTAGTTCGGATAATTATCGAACCAAACTAAATGTAGCGTACGATTAGTTTGGAGATCTACTTATGGTTGTCAAAATCGCAAGTTAAATATACAATTCTACAAGTTTATTATTTTATATTTTTTATTAATTAAAATAAATAAAAAATTTATTAAAACACATATTTTTGTATAATTATGAATATAGATATACGATTTTACTAAATTTATAGGATTCTGTATAATTCCATTGAATCTACGAACTTGAATGAATAGTAAAATAGAGCGATCGATGTAATTACATTCAATACTAAAATCTTACTCTTAAGGTAGCTATGTTAAAGGTATTGAAATACTTGCCTTCCTTCCCCTACCTAAATAAAAAACTTTTTGTAAGTATATGTAAGATTTTTATTATTTTATGTTAGCTGTCCAAAAAGATAGCAAGATTAGAAATATTATAAGTAATATAATAGATTCGAGATAGTATATTAAAGCTTAGCATTATGTGGCTTTGTGTTTGCAATGGCCTATAAAAAAAAAATCAACTTGTCGTGGTTTGTCTCGTCACACACACTCCACTAGACTTTTGCCTCTCCCTCTTTTTCTATAACATGTAAGTTGGCAACGACCAAAGAGAATAAAACCTAATTTTGGTTGGGTAGTGTAACGCGGAGGGAAGTAAGGTGATTCTGCATGTCAATGTCCCCATTCGACCATCATATTGCCATTTACCTAATTGCCCCTTTACCTACATTCTTCTTTTTTGAAAACTTTATTTTATAGTCTCTCTGATTCTTTGTTTACTTGCAACATAAGAATTAAGCCATGAGTGAACGATGACTTGTATAAATAACACACACTTTCAAAATGTAAGGTACTCAATAAATAGTAGTATGGATAGTGATAAAAAGTTAAAATCCTAGATTTGGGTCATATCAACTATGTTATACATCATTTATTTAATTGAGGAATTGAATATAGATGGAAAGATTCACTCATCATATTTATTTGGCTATTTTGTTGTTATCCATCTAATGTCATGATTGTTACCAAGTGGAACGTATTAGTTAATATTACTAAAGCAAATGCGCGCACACACATATATATATTAAGCTTACAAATAATCCATCAACATATTTATGATCATTAAAACATTATATAAGTTAAATTGCATATTAATTATTCTTATAAAATACACTTCAAAATGAATAAGGTACTCAATACTTAGTAGCAAAAACAATGTAACTGTCCTGATTTAGATAATGTTGATTGTTATATAGCACATATTTACACATATGGGCACCAATAAAAAATTTAAGGCCTTCGCTTTATATATTTCTTCCTCTTCCTAGGGACAAATAATTAGAAAAAAAAATGCTTATTTTTATTTATTTTTCTAATAGATATAGAATATTCTATATCTATTATTAGTGAGGTATCAAAAAGAGGCAAGTCTCATCTCTTTGTCTTTATGGATATACCACATAGGCAAAGAGGCGAAACTCTCCTCCATGTCCTAATCAAAGACAATTTAGATCATGTCAACGATGGTGATACAATGCAAACTTACACATGTGAGCTCTAATAAAAAATTTAAGGTCTTTGCTTTATATATTTCTTCCTCTTTCTAGTAATAGACAATTGGCAAGAATGCTTATTATTTTTATTTATTTTCTAATGGATATAGAATATTCTATATCTATTTTTTGTGAGGTTTCAAGATGAGTCTCGCCTCTATCTTGATGGATGTGCCATATAGACAAAGAGGCAAAACTCACCTCTATGACTTAATTAGAGGCAATATATAAGCATTAGTTTCTCAATCATAAGTTAAGTTTGACAATCCAACAACAAGAAGTCTAAAAATTAAGTTGGAAGAAAATTTGCTATGCTGCACAATGTTTTCTCATTTGTGTACCCTCTAATAAATACTTACCACATGTCATTCGGTGATAATTATTGTACTATATATATTTTAGAAATATTTTTTACTTTCTTAATTTATTTTACACAAGCCAATTTATTGAAGGGTGCACCAATGGGATTGCATTGTCCAATACAGCAAATTTACATCCCTTGAATATGTCTCGAGATTCATCTTTAACCAATTCTGCTTTTTTGCCGTCAAAGACCCAAATGGTAGATCTCTCTAGCTAGTATTTAATAAAAGCACTAAATCTTGGATTACTAATAGGTAGAACAATGGACAATTTGAAACCTTTTTGATTGCATTCAAGAAAAAAAAAATTCTAGAACAATTCATATAGTTAGAAGAACTCTTACTATTGGACAAAATGATAAAAAGAATACCCGAAATGCACCTTTTGAAAATAAATAACTGGCTTATATTTACTTCAAGTAGGATGGAGTAGGTTACGAGTTTTGAAAGGTCTTGGCTCACTTGTCTAATGGAATGCACCATTAAATATTCAAAATTCAATATGATCCTACAAAATCTATTACTGCTGAGGTAACGGATTCTATCTAATTAATTAAAGGTTTTTTTTAATAATCCAATATTATTTTATTTTCCTTTTATTTTTTAAAAGAAAAGACATTTCTTTTGTTATTACCTCACACATAATTGATGTCATATCATAATAAATATGAACACAAGACATAAGAATTTAATTAAGTGAAGTTCAACGTTAAGAAAATCTGAACTATGGTAAAAGGAAAAACATAAAATTCAAGTTAATACAAGAGACTTAAACTTTAGGATTGGTTAAGTTCTAGGGTTTAAGATACCAATACAACATGATAAAGTGCAGAAAATGGCTTCCATGCACTGTAGGGATTTACATGTTTTTAGTAGAAGTAGACATAATGATGGATGCTCTTTCCTTATCAAAAAGGGAAACAAAATAGAATTATATCACTTTACAGCGATATTTTCTTCTACATGCATAGTTAATGTGCATTTTATTTGGATAAATTGCATGGATATTAAAAATTACATAGATCCCCTATTTTTTGAAAAGTTGATACTTAAAATTTATAACTTGTTATTTAGGGTAAATTGCATAGATATCCTAGAATTAAAATACTAACTATTAAAAAAGCAAAGAGATTCGTGCAAATTTAGATAATGTTTGGTTGCAAGAATTGAATAGGATTAAAAAAGAAAAACTAGATATCAAAGTAGAAAAAGAACTAGACAAAACAATAATTCTCTTATATAATGCTTGAAATATTCAGTACTGGACTGCAATGGCATGCTTTTTATTAAGAGATTTTATTTTTGTTTAGTTCAAATATTTTTATACAATAAAATATAAAGAACAAAAAAAATGAAGTATTGTTTAATCCCATGAAAAGAGCATTATCAATATCACTAAATATAGCTTGTAATTCAAATATGATATAATAACTTTTATTTACTTTAGCACCATGAAAAATTATGCAATTAAACACTATCTTAAAAAAATTTTCAGTTGCGTATCTCTGGAATCTAGTTTTATATTTTTATATGGAAAAGGAGCTAATTTAGCTCCCCGTCTTTATGCATGCTTAGCATTTTGGTTGCAATAAACCACCCAATGAGTTCTATGGCCCAAAAAGAAGAGCACACAATGAGTTCAAGTCCAGTTCTCATATCTCCTCTGTCACGATTAACGACGAATCTTTTATTCATTAAGGGTATGTACTAAGTATCGATGATTTTGGTTATTCAACGGATTTATTTCAATATTTAACCTGCAAATCATTGTTATAATAAAATAAAAGAGAATTAGATATTAATAAAATTATAATACAACTTCAAATTAGTTACTGTTGAAAGTTGAAAAAAAATATTTTTGCTTGTATTATATGTCATCAGAAGGCAACATGTGGTTCTTTAAGAGTGATGATTCGGTCAGATTATGGAAACCACATTTGGCCGCGCAGACTTATTTCTCCAAACATCTGAAAGGACAACCAGCGTACTAGCTAACAAATTAAGAAAAAAAAAAAAAGGGGGCATCAGTAATTTATATATATTTATATATTTGAGGAGCTTAATTGATCCATAAGAAGGTATGGATGAAATCATTACCAAGGAGACGAGTCTAAGAAATCAATTTAAAATACGTGTACATCTTGTCTATAGTCAGATTTCATATAGAGATGATGAATCAACCATAGGGAAATTAAAAAAAAAAAAATAGATATGGACATAGAATAATAAGATATGCACTAAAGATGAATGTCAAAGGTTGGGCTGATATATGCTTATTATCATGGAAAAAGAAAATGAAGAAAGAAGAAAGAAAGGAGGATGGGTTTAGGTCAAAAGGTTGCGTGATATATTTGTTTATTATAATGGAAAATGAAAGTGGAGAAAGAAGAAAGAGTGAAAAAGGATGGTTTTGGTTCAAAATGCTTCATTATTTGATAATACCATTTTATGACTGTATGCTAAAGTTAATATACAACAGTAATAGATGCGTACTTTCAAATGTGAATTCTAAATCATTGATGTATAATTTATATATTATTAGCATACTTATGAATTTGATCGATTCCAATTAATTTCTTTATGTAAAAACAATTGAAATTTATTTCAATCCCACTAAAATTGTATGTAGTTCCTTAAGTAAAATTTTGTAAAAGATGAGATACAAGAATAATATTATGCATGGTCCAATTAATGATTGAACCAGACATAATGTGTATAGGAATATGACTTGCTCGAATTCATCTTGAATGATGAATGACTTAGTCAAATTAGCAATTAAGAGGCTTAATATAATATAAAATTACCTCACGATAATAGATGTCATACTACAAATGTTGTACACAAGAAGAAGAGTTCTGGTCGAAAAAGAAAATGAATAAAAGGCCAAGTTTTTTAATAAAAGTAAGGGAAATTCTATGATTTCATCATTAATTTTAATGGAATCGATCATGTCACTATCTAATGACTCACATCATATATAATTGTGATTGAACCATAAAAAATTATTATATTTATTTTAATAGTTAGATGATTGACTGGACGATCTTATCGATGGGAACAGGGAAACTCTCTAAAAGTATATTCAAACATAAAGCTATTGTTTTAAGGAAATAAAGTTTGTAAAACTATTAAAGATCTCTTTCTTTTTCTCTTCGAACTTCGAAGGTCTAGAAAGTCAACAAATTAAATATAGTTTCTATTAAGGAAAAAAAAATGTAAATATAAACTTTAATTTGGTATAAGTAGAGTTAAAGCACACATACCTAGAAATTAGAATAGATTGCTCCTAATTTACATAATATGAAAAATTCTATGTCCCGATTCATTTTATTATGGAACTAGTCACGTGAGTTATTCAATGACTTAGATTTAGAGGCAATACTTATTGTATTATCAATTATTATCATTTTAATGATAAAGTGATGGATTTCATGATTCCCTCCACCAAACCATAGTAATTCTCATAAAACATATATACCAATATAACTTCACCAGAATGCATTTTGAATGTTCAATTATGACTTGGTCAAATTGATGATTAAGAAGCTTTATGTGCTTTAAAACCACCTATGAGAATAGTTGCCATAGCACAAATGTTGCCTACAAGAAGAGAAGATAGGGCACAAGCAATAAATGTGAATAAAGGGGCTACTTATTGAATAGTATATTCAAAGGTAAAGTTAGTGTTGTAAGAAAATAAAGCCTATAAAAATATGGAAAAATGTCTGTATAATACATCTTTTATCCCTTTTTCATCATATTAATTTCCTTTCATATGACCCTCAAGGCATACACGATTATCCAAGCCACCGCTAAATTAACATCAGTCTAGCTGAAGGGATGTTGATAGAGATTTAAAAATTTAAATATAAGTTTTATTAAATAAAAAGTGATTATACATCTTAAAATGATGGAATTAGGGCTAAAACACATACAATTGTCATAACTCCTTTACACTTATCATTAAAGAAAAATATAAAATGTCCCCACTCAACCATCATATTGCAATTTACACAACTGCCCTTTACCTACATTCTTCTTTTTTTAAAACCCTTTTTTTATAATCTCTTTGATTCTTTGTTTACTTCAAACATAAGAATTGAGCGATGAGTGAACAATCATGACTTCTGTAAAATGTACACTTCAAAATGAATAAGGTACTCAACAAATAGTAGAATGGATATAGAGTGATAAAAATTTAAAAACCTAGATTGGACCATATCAACTATGTTATACATCATTTATTTAATTGAGGAATATAAAAAATGGATAGATCCACTAGTCATATTATTTATCTATTTTGTCATTATTCCTCTAATGTCGTGATCATTACCACCTAAAATGAATAATGTATTGATTAATATTACTAATAGCAAATACACACATATATATTGATCTTACAAATAATCCATCAACATATGTGTGATCATTAAAACATTATATAAGTTAAATCGTATATTAATTATTCGTATAATATACACTTCAAAATGAATAAGGTACTCAATACTTAGCAACAAAACCAAAATAACTGGCTTGATTTGGTAGTAAATATTTACATATATGAGCTTTAGTAAAAAATTAAGGCCTTTCCTTTTATTTGTTTCTTCCTCTTCTACGAATGAACAATTGGGAAAAAATGCTTATTTTTTATTTATTTTCTAATTGATATAGAATATTCTATATTTATTATTTTGTGAGGTGTCAAAAAGAGATAGGTTTAGCCTCTTTCTCTTTATGGATGTGTCACATAGGCAAAGAAGAAAAACTCACCTAATTGTCCTAATAAGAGATGAGTTACATCAATGATGATACAACCATATTTATGCATGCGCACTAGTAAAAAATTTAAAGCCTTTACTCTATTTGCTTCTTCCTCTTTCTAAAAGTGAACAATTAGAAAAAGAAATGCTTTTTTTTATTTATTTTCTAATAGATATAGAATATTCTAAATCTATTATTTATGAGGTGTCACAAACTCCCTTGTCTTCCTATATGTACCACATAAGTAAAGAGGCAAAACTCGCATTTATGTGTTTTAATCAGAGATAAGTTTTTTCTCTTTAGTTTACATGATCGTAAAACAAAAGAAATGAGTCAACGAGTCACCTTTTTTAGTTTAATTAGGTGATTTTCTAGCTAACTGATTGGGATCGCATTAATTGTGCTACTACACATATTTGCACGTATGAGCACTAGTGAAAAAATTAACTTATGAGGTGTCAGAAAGAGATGAGTCCCGCCTCTTTGTCTTCATGGACATAACACATAGACAAAGAGGCAAAACCTACCTCTATTGCAAAACCTACCTCTATGTCTTAGTGAGAGGTGGGCTTTGTCTCTTTAGCCATGTGATGGCAAAATAGGGGAAACAAATCATGCGGTGAAATAACTCACCTTTTTTAATCTAATTTGGTGATTTTTTAGCCAACTAAGACGAAATACACCAATGGAATAATAAACGTGTTTGGAACATTTTTCACTATACGATACAATCCAATATAATTTCAAATCAAGACATTATATGATAACTAGAAGTTTTCAATGGTAATGAAAGAGGGATAAAAAGAAAGGTGGGCAATATGCTGAGATAGGGTCAACAATTGGCTAAGATGAAATATGATGTTAAAAATAGAAAAAAAAAAAAAAAGGCTGTTCCAATTTAAAATAGAGGACGAAATTAATTTTTTTTACATAATATTTTCGTTGATAATTTATATTCTATTTAGCTGCTCTATAGTCCAATCGACTGTTTATCACTAGATATATTCTGGCCTCACATTACGATATTAAATACTAATATTTGTATCTAATATTCGATGCGAAAGCAATCTCTCCCAATTTAAACACACAACATTAATTAAGTTAAGATTGATGAGCACAACGATTACATTTATCTCATTTACATTCATTTATACATTGCAGATATATAATATTTACGAGATTTTGCACGAGTAATGTTGATTGGGATTTTTAATTTCATTTGAATGAAAAATAATTAAGCACTCACACTAGTCACCCAGTCACATGGCTTAGGGTTGTTTAGCCAAACCTAAAGCTAATTAAGCTCCTTCCCCTTGTTCTTGTTACCGATGATAGACCTCCTAATTTGCAAGCGTATAAATGTTCATATGTATATAAATTATACAAATTAATAAATATGTATTAACTATGGATGCTTATTTATTTATATATTACTTTACAAGAAAAAAAATTTATTCAACTAAAATGCTTGTAGAATTAATTAGAGCTCAATCCAAAAATAATAGCTCTGATACTTCTACAAGAAAACTTACCTTCATAAACTGAAATTCTATAATAAAAAATTAGTAGAAGATTTTTGTGATAGAAATTTACTTTTAGATAAAAAAGTCTAATTTTCTTGTAGTATAACTGAGTTGGGGTTTACCAATCCTAAAACTATGTATTGAGGTTAATACCTGATCAGTATAAGCACTCGCTAGTATGACAAGCAATAGTCTCTCCCTTCTAATATGGATAAAGAGAACCCTCAATATGTTTCAAAAATATGATCTCTATTATAAGACAAGGTACAAGGATGAATAGAGTAATTGAATGTACAACATAATAACATACATAGTAACAAAGATGAACAAATATAACAAATCTAGAACAATAGTAACCAATTTAACATAAAAAGTAGTTAGTTGTTACATAGATTTGTATAAGTAGTAGATAAAGATGAATAAAGAGATATCTGGTATTTCCCTTAAGATTTGGAGTGTCTCTGTACACTAAGAGCATTAGGCTAGCTTGAATGCTACTATCACCAGCATTTTCTTGTGTTCATTATTTGACAATTAACATGCATTAATATTAAGTAGATCATTGTATAGATTCATACACAAACCAAACCCTAATTGAAATAATTGAAAGACTAGAACAAATACAGAGAGAGCTTGCGAGAGTTTCTAAGGAAAGGAGGCACAATACAAGTTGAGAATAGAAGGGAGCAGTAGGATTCTTCAGTAAAAATAGTAGGCTGGGCCAGTTTATTAGAGCAGACCCTAACAATCTCTAACCAATTTTGCTTTCGTGTCGTCAAAACCTCTTACTAATTGGTGGATCTCTCTAGTATTTACTAAAGGTCTCCAATTTTAGACTACTAATTGGTAGAATCTTGAATTTTGAAACATTGTTTTATTGCATTCAAGAAAAATAGTATTCTAGAAATACTCATATATAATTATAAATTTTACTATTGGACAAAATGGTAAAAAGAATACTTCAAACCCACTTTTGATAATAAATAGCTATCTTAAAGATACCCGATCATGTAGGATGGACTTGGTTATAAGTTTTCACAAGTTTCCGCTCACTTGTTAATTAGTAGGGATAACACACCCGCCTGTGAGGGGAAAAAAAAGCATGTGAAAAACATTTGTTATGGGAAAAGAGGCTGAAGAAGAGAGAGAGTAACAACCGTCCATTGTGATAGAAACACCGTCATACTATAAGAATAGATTTTTTTATCCCAATTAACAAGATTGACTTGAATGTATCATCAAATTTACACTATTATCCTACAAAATCAATTACTGTTGAAGTAACCGATTCTAAGCAATTGAAAGGATTTTTTTTCCTAAATTCAATATTAGTTTCTTTTTATTTTTCCAAAGAAAAGACCTTTCTTTTGTTGTTACACCCCACACGTAAACAATTCTTATATCATAATAAATATGAACATAAGACATGAATTTAATTAAGCGAAATTCAAAGTTAAGACGATGTGAACTAAGATGAAATAAAAAACATAGAATTTGAGTTAATATAAGAGACTTAAACTTAAGGATTCATTAAGTCCTGGGGTTTGAGACACCACTACAACATGATAAATTGTAGAAAATTGTTTTTAGAAAAAGCTATTTACTTACAAAAGAAAAAAAAAAAGGACTAAAAGAATTATATCACTTTACAACAATATTTTCTTCTACAAATGTAGTTAATGTGTATCTTATTTGATTAAATTGCATGGATATGTAAAATTACATATACTCCTATTTTTCAAAAAGTCAAATCTAACTTATTATCTAAGATAAATTGTACGCAAATTTACATATACCCCTTATTTTTCAAAAAATCAAATCTAACTTATTATTTAAGACAAATTGTATGGGCATCCCGGGATGTTAGATACCAACTTTTTAAAAAATAAAAAGGTCTCTGCAAATTTTTAAAAAAATTTAGTTTCGTCCCTGTGAATCCACTTGCATGTTCTTGCCTGGAAAAGATGCTAAATTAGTTCCACGTCTTTATGCATACTTAACATTTTGGTTGCAATAAAAACAATACAATCGGTTCTTATATATCCACTATCGCGATTTACGACGATTCTTTTTATTCATTAAGGATATGTACTAAGTATCTATGATTTTTGTTATTCAGCGGATTTATTTCAATATTATTTAACCTGCAAATAATTGTTATAATAAAATAATAGAGAATTAAATATTAATAGAATTATAATACAACTTGAAATTAGTTAATGTTGAAAACAAATTATTCTGCTTTCATTATATATGTCATCAGAAGGCAACATTAAGTTCTTTAAGAGTGATTCGGTCAGAATAAGGCAACTAAAATTAACACTGCAGGCTATTATTTCTCTCCAAACATCTGAAAGGACAGCCAGGTACTAAATAACAAATTAAAAAAAAAAAAAAAAAGGCCATCCTCAAGACAAGTAATTGAACTTCTATGTGGTGACTTCAGCAACCATTCACCATGATTTGGCAGTCGATCATTAGAAGTTTATTGGGGCTTTATAAATCGGAAGATACGCAGCGGAATATTAAAATTTCCACAAAACCTTTATTAGGATTAATTCATATGACATGTACGATGAAAAATATCATTTGACATTATAAGAAAAATACCTTATGCTATAAAGCTAATATTGTCTCCTCATGGGAATGGAGTTCAAGCGAGATTTGAGATTCACCTTACCTTTTTCGAAATTGCGTTTACCACAAGGTTTACAAATGCTTTCCCTAATTAATATCCACGCATTGGAAGTAGGAAATATATAATCGTTATATTTCTAAGTAACTTACAACTCTTTAGTAAAAACAAGAGCTCCATATCAAAACATTTCATAATTGAAAAAGAAAGCCAAAGAATAAAGCATTAAGCTTACCTAATACATTTAACAAGTGCTTATTATTAACCAACAAAAAATAATGATTCATTACTTTAGAATAAACATGATTTTAATACGCATCAAAATCATTAGCAAATATTTTTTTTTTTTTTCATATTAACGATGTTATTACGTTCGATGCATGGAGACAATGTCTAATCATACACAGATAAAGGTAATCGTCCGGTAAAAATTTATTAACAATCTAATGTGATAGAAAAAAACTGTAAGCCATTTACTGTCATGAATTGCTTAATATGTAATTAAATCTTTTTATTAGGAAATTATGATTAAACCAATGCACACAATACCGTCAATATTTTCCCCTCGATTCCTGAAATAAATTAGACTCTATACAATATGTCAAGGCCAATGGCTATAATATCAACATTAACAATCTAATGTTGCGCAGGGAAGTTGTGCTTATGTGACCTTCCCGTGACCTTCCCGTGACTGACAGCGCATCCCCTGTACGCACTGCTCTGCGGCCGAGCAGCCACGTTCCAAAGCCCACACTTACATTCCCTATTAGGTTTTCATTGATTTTCAATTATTATTTATTTTTTCATATTTACGATAAATTTCTTTTAAATTTATTTTTTAAATAATACTCAATTTATTTTTATTTATCGATTTTCAATTTTTATTTATTTTTTCATATTGACAACGCATCCCCGGTACAATAAATTTATTTTTTTACACTTATATTATAGAACTTATGATATTAACAAATTTTTTTCAAATTTCTTTTCATATGTTATTTATGTGTTACATATTCAAAACTATAAACTTGATGTTTTAAAAAGAAAGAAAAAAAATTATAGAGATTTTGTAAGAGAAAAATTACAGATTACATAGCTCCCTATAGATTTTATAGGGTACAAAGTGATTACAATGAGTCACAGGCTAGATTTCAGATTTGAAATTCAATTTCATATACCTTATAGGGTATGATACATATAATGCTTCATACCATATTTATCTTGTACTTGCTCACTCTAAGTAAATATTAATAAAGCATTTGGAATTTTTTTTCCTTATCAAAGTTTGAATCTATATTCCATAATACAATGTCTCTTCATAAAGTAATTATGTAACAATCAAATGTGTTTATAAAAATTTTATTTTTAACCATGTCTTAATAATTAGAACCAATAGAAAAAGGCAAATTATGGTTTGTATATCTGTATTTGCATAATTCTATTGTCATTTTTAGCATCTTACATACCTATACCTTCTCTCTTATATATATAATTGTCAGTTAATTTCTAATTTTACTCACATGCACATAAAGCCCAACATTTTTCCATTTCATTCTCAATCGCTACTAGCCATAATTAGAAACTTCTAATCTAGACCCTAAACCATGATTCGAAAAAAGAAAAAACTTAACTTTATTTTATTGATTTTTACCATTAGAAATCTATGAACTCATAAAAAAATTTCCTTTACATCCCAAAACAAGTGTGACCCGCATTCTTTAATTGATTCATCATATTTAACATCTCTTCTTCCACATTAAGGGATTATGATTATCTAATGATTTTATTGCACATATTTTTAATACATTTAAAATTATAACTTAATTACTTTTTTAAGTCTAATATTGTGTTTAGCTCACCAAGATGAGATCAAGTTGCAAAAGAATAGTAATTCCTTTATTTTATGATTATAGATGCTTTTGGAAAAAAAAATATTTTGAAAGGTGTAATATACAGAAAAATGTTTTATAAAGAAGAGTAAAGGAATGTCATTTGTTAATTAAGGAGAGGGAAATTTTGGTCATTCCTAATAAATGAGATATATAATAATCATCCCTCACATTGATGATGGTTAACAAATCCTTAAGGATAGTAAATCTTCAATAAATTATGATAAAGGGCAAAAGTTATCATATGTTGAAAAATAAGAGGGTTTTATGGTCTACCTTAGTATTAAGTTGATCGTTTTGTCTGTGATCTAGAGAAGTTTGAAGAATAGCTTTTGACAAAGGAAAATTGGTCCATAGGCTGCTGGTGTAAAGCTCTCAGACAATTTGTGAAGGTTGGTGAAAGCCGGCATAAAGCTATCAACATTTAAGGAAAGGTTATTGGCCTTGAAGGAAAGGCTGCCGGCGTAGGTGCTAGCTTTCCTACCCAAAATGTTTATTATAAATAGAATTTTAGGGTTCGTATTTCTCATAAGCTCTTCCTTTCTTTTCAACCAGAGAGTGTCTATTAGGGTTTTGAGAGCGCTTGAGAAGGAAATCTAAAGCAAAACAAGATTTTTGATCTGGGCAAGTAGATCTAATCAAGATTCGTGCATATTTAAATGGAAACAACATTTTTCTCATAGATTTTTGTGTTTTTGAAGGAGTTCTTTGAAGAACCCTAGTTTTCAATTAGGATCTATTTTTTGGGGAATCGATTAAGGAGTAAGAATTGAACCAAATAAGTTACATCTTCTTTATCGTAGATTTGAAATGAAAAGATTATTTTCGACGAATCATGTCTATTCTTATTAATTTCTTAAATCTAGGGTTTTGGAGGACGTTGTTCTATTTGGAGTTGTTGTCTAATGATAATTGAAGAAAACCTAGGGTTTGGGTTTCAGAAAGAATTAAAGGTAAGTTTTTATCCTATAAATCAAAGATTCTATAAAAAGTTTGGTTTTATGGAGAAATTTGTTTGTTTATGTGGATTTCCATATTAAGATTCTAGAGAAAGATATGCTCTTTTGAGATTTTGAGGAGTTTGATAGAAGAAGAAGAAGTTGCTGTTGTAGTTTCCATAAAAGGAGATTTGAAGATTTTCTATTGTTGTTCTTAAGGAATTTTGGATTTGGAGAATTTTCCTGAAATTGAAAAGGCACGACCTTACCATGTATGTTTGTTTGTGCTTGTAGGATTAGTTGCAAAATTTGACTTAACACATATTTGACTTTAATTGAAACGTGTGTTGGTTGTGGTTGGCTACGGTTAGTAAAGACCACGACAGTAGTGTGCTACTAATGCTGGCAACCTGATGATCCTTGTGTAGCGGTATCCCGAGTAGAGTTCCACTTGGAAATTATTCTGGTAGATTAGGAGTCGTTACCAATTTAATTGTGGAACGCATCTATATATGTATATATTATGATAATATGGTTTTCATCGGGATCATGAATTACTTCGGGTTTAGGATTAGTGATCAATAGTCCTAAACCGTGTTGGTTGTAGGCTAATGAAAAGATAATTAAATTGTGCTTGTTGCATTAGAAAATAAGTTTATGTGATATTGTGATATGCGTTTTCATGTGCATGTGCTTTCGGTTTGGCGTATTGGGTGTTTTCTCGCTCAATCCTTATTTTTCCCACAGGTACAGGTGAAGATTCTATGATTTATGATTTGACAGGCTATGACATATTTGTCGATGATGGGGAGAGCAATAACAGTTATGACCATCTTGCTGCTAATTGAGATTAGTTATTAGTAATTTGAGAAGAAGAAACATATAATGATTTAGTTAGTTTCTTTGGAGACATTTTTATATGTAAGGATTTATCATTACTGTTTTAGTTTGGATTTTTAAGTTATGCTAGTTAATGTTGAGAACAAATTATTTGATATGAAAAGTTTTTAAAAGTTACACTTTATGTAAGTGATTGGTGATATTTGAAATACATATTTGTGGTCTTAGAAATCTATAGCCTTAGCATGTCTATTCTTCTAAGGACACGTGGTGGGCTAATAATGCCTTTAAATTAGGGCATTACAGCTTAAGTGATATCAGACCATAGGTTTATGATCTTTAGGGAAATTAGGTTATGAACTCCTTAGGATGGTGAGATAAAGAGAGGGGATAGATCACAAGAAAGTTAGTAGCTATGGAAAGCATAAAGTTGTTTCTTTTAATAAAAATTTTATAGATTGACCTTTTCATTATGATTTCTTATTGTTTCTTTCATTATAGCTTATTGGTTATAAGTATTTTATATATATTTCATTTATGTCATTATGTTTTCATAATTATTTTCATATATTTTCTTGGAATACTTGTTTTTTGTTTGTTTGTTTGTTTTTTTTTTTTTTTTTTTGTTTCTCCCTTAAATACATAGAAAAGTGATCAGTAAAACAAATAAAGCTAAACAAAAATCTAGAAATGATAATTTATAAAACCAAAATACCCTCTTACTAAACTTATGACCTTTTAGGATTCTACTATAATACATATACATGTTTATATAAAAGTTAATGATCTAATAAAATGTAACACTAGAGTAAGTTAAAGAGAATATATAAATACATAAATTAATAATCGCAACTTACATAAAGAAATTTAGAACTCAACCGTTACAATTTTAATGACTATAAATTCCAAATTAATTGAATGAAATAAATGGCTGAAACCTCCTCTTAAGTTAACCAAGAGACAACCTACAATAGTCAACAAATCTTTAATGACAGTCAACAATCCTTAATGACACAACGCCAACAATCTTTAATGATTGTTAATCATGAAATTCAAAAAAAAAGTTAAAAAAGAAGAAGCATTATTTGAATTAAATAATGCAAATTCAAAAGGCACAAGGATTAAAATAAAAGAATTTTATAAGAATCTCCAAAGATTTTAAATAACAAAGGTAAATTATTAGAGCCATAAATAAAAGAGAATGAAAATGAGAACTACTACACCAAATTTTCATAGTGGTAGTGACAATTAAATAATGAAACTTATAAAATTCAAGGATCAAGAATAATTATAGTAATTTGAATTTAGTATACAAATATGTAATAACAATGAATCTAATACAAGAAAATGTGAAGTGGGACTGATGAGTTCATGGTTTGTTTTATTCGATAAATATTATGTTTAGTAAGTGTTGTCTGTTGTTTTATCATGCTTTGTCAAATCTTGTCACCTCCATTCTTGTCATGTCCAGTCTTTTTAATTTGAGTCATGTTATTTTGAGTCTGTCTTAAAATTCAAGTCATATGTTAGTTTAGTACTAGTTAGTTACTCTTGATATTTGTCAGCCCCTCACTATCAAATTTATGATAGAATAAAAAAATTAAATTATTTTTTTATTACAAGCGAAACAACAAAATATATGAGAATGTATATATACATGTATAAATGTATAACATAACTAAATGAGTGAAGAAAAGACAAAATAAAATTATAATTATGATAGAAAAACAAGAAATACCTACGAGAATTGGTTGACCTTATAACTATAATATTAACATTAATAACAAATGTAATAAAAGTTGTCAATTACGGCAAATGTCAAAATTGTTAATGAAATGGTAAACTCATAAAATCAACTTAAATAAAAAGGAAGAATGTAAAATGATAATAAAAAAAAATCGAGAATCAAAATGATAAAAGTCTAAATAATGATAATACCAGCAAGTGAAATATACCAATAAATAACTCATCTATTAAAATTTATTGAGAGCATAGCAACTAAATTAATGGTTTTTCTTTCATTTCTTTTATATAATGAAGTGGAATAAATATGGTGCTTGAAAGAAGTATGGAAATAAATAACTGCTTAAAGTTATTGGCAAGTGTAAGGATGAAGAAAATGCTAATATAGTTGTTAGAGGAGTATTCAAAGTAATTTACGGTAAAGTTTGAGATAACAAGTATTAGTATAACAATGAAGGGTGAGAACTATACGAAAATGATTGGTGAAATGGGAGAAAAATAAAGACTGTTGCTGAGATAAAATGACAGTATTAAAGTGATATGTAGATAGAAGTTAGAGGCGAAAAAATATGACTAAAGTTGATTAGAAGAAACTAAAGGTATAAAGAAAATCTTTATAGATGGTTGACAATTATATTATAGCTTAGTAGACACATGAAAGTAAGTGACAAAGGTCATATTGAAGAGTGAAAGTAAGCGAGAAAGATTATATTTAAGACTAGATGAGAATGATTAGAATAATTAGTAAATAAGAGAATAGTTGAAATTCTCCCAAATTACACAAATCATCACTAATAACCATTGTCAATTTTTCCTCCTTGTTCAAATCCCAATTCTGATATGTTAATAGATGTCCACCCACGTTGATGACAGCAAACTATTTTCTTTTCCCATTAAGCCACATTCATTGGCTCTATCATATTTCCTTCACCTACATGCTTTGATCTTTAATGATCTATATGCACATGCTCCATCTCCCTGGCAAGTCATGGCAAACAAAGCTAACAAGCAAGATGACATCTCTTCCGTTTATTAATGACAGCAAGGACATAATTTGTCGAGATAAATAAATCATATGACATTGTTTTTTAATCCCAAAGTTAATTAACAGCTTAAGGTAAGACAAGCAATCTCTATCAGTGCTGCTGATTCCTTCTCGAAATTCCATAAATTTTGCAGCCTTTCACTCCCTCAAAGTCACGAATGCCACTGTCATCACCCCTCTCTTGACTTGTTTTTGAATTTCAACATTTCTTTTGCTCCTAGAAGTCTGGATACAAATCTAATCTTAGTTGCCTAGTATGCCACAATAGGAGGGGAACAGGGATAACCACGACAGCTGTCTTTACACATCTATGATAGCAAGAGATGGTGTTTTCCCAAGCCAAACAAAAAGCCACACCCATTTGTCATCACTGTATCATCTTTGGGACAACTATTGCTATTTTCTTTAGAATACAAAGAGCAAACCATTAATCCACAAACAAGCTTTAGTGCCATGACCTTGACGAGAGATATATGGGATCAATGATAGATGGCATTAAGAATAAATGAAAAACAATGCTTGACCTATGCAATCCACATGGTAACTGTCACTTCATCCATTACTAGCATAACCGACCAGCTTACATCGAGGAGTAAAATAATAGGGAAACCACATCAACTTAGTCACCATGACACATGTCTCAACAGATGGAAGTTGCTATTACCCTTCCTTATCCACCGAATAAGAGCAGACACAGACAAGTTACTTGCTGCTGCCCTCCCATTTCTCCATGGAAATCACCAACAATTACTCAATTTCTTTGGAAATTAGTACTATTTCTCGAGAATTTCTTCAACAATACCAGCCATTAATTCTCTTGCACATCACGTGCAAATAGATACATTAGCGTGGGGGGGGGTGGTGGTGGGGGGAGGGGGGGGAGGGGGGAACTAGAATCAATGATATGTTGATAAAGTGTCATTTAGGAAAAAGCCAACTCCATGCAAGTTGACATGTCTAGAATTATTCACCTACCTCCGCCTCTACTTCCTCATATGTAATGTCACCAACAAGCTTGTAAGTTAGGAACAATTTATCAATTGAAATATTGTAGCTCCTGCATTAAATTAGAATAACAAGAAAATAAAGGAGAGATGGAAATGTGGCTTTGCAAAATGACCAAGAGAAGATTGATCTCATGTAGCAATGGTTGTAATATCCCTTTTCTTTTGCGATTATTTCATGCTGCAACAGGGTTAGGAACAAATTTCCATCGCTTTGGGTTGCAGGCCATGATCTTAAGTAGGGGAAAAATAAGATTAAGGATAGGCAGCCTTCTAGATAGAAATAAAGAAAGAAGCAAGACATGTGCTAACTAGAAAACCAAACCAAACAATTTAACATCTCCCTGCCGCCTCCTACATCTATAAATTACTCTTTTTGCCTCACAAGTACCATCTTTGGATTCTCAACTAGTCTTGACTTCATAAACTCTCTTTTTTTCTCTTACCTCCCTCGGCTACTCTAAGATTGCAGCAACAAGCTAAACAAGATCTTCCATGCACACACTCAATTGATACATCCCCTGATAGCCACGACTGTACAACACCCCAACCCAACCATTCACCCTGACCCTCTTGATGGTCCTTAATCTTAGCCATTCCTACACATAATCTCACCCACACACACCCACTCATACCCACATTTCCTTCTCTAGCTGCCTTGGAACACCTATATTCAAAGGAAGAAGCTTCCTTACTATACCACTATCTACATAGGTAAGAAACTTGACACCACCTTAGCTTAGACATATCTAAATGTTATGAAAATGGAAGTAAATTATAGATATGTGTTAGAAAAAGATCTGACCTTTTCCTCTTTCCAATGTGATCAACAAACAATAAAGTAAACAAATTGTGGAAATAAAATTAATCACATCAGGATTTACATGGAAAACCCCAAATCGGGGAAAAACTACCAGACCAGCAGCACTCAAATGTTCCATAATAAATAATATAATGGGAATACAATTGTTCTTCACTAGATTTGTCTTGTGGATTACTCAATTCTTCACCACAACTGGTGGATTACAATAGGAGCAAGATTTCCTTCATCTAGAGTCTCTCACTTTGGGGTTTCCTCACCTTTCTCTCTTTCTCTTTCTAAAACTCTCTATCTAGGCTTGAGAAGAGGCACACACTTGTTCCATACAAACCCTAGGACAACAAGATGA
Organism: Combretum micranthum; assembly: GCA_024138025.1. NCBI lineage: Eukaryota > Viridiplantae > Streptophyta > Magnoliopsida > Myrtales > Combretaceae > Combretum > Combretum micranthum. The sequence continues at coordinate 1,797,642 of JAMXBD010000001.1, forward strand.
ATATATATGTAAAACAAAGGGAATATCAATGGACATACATAAGTTGGCATGTCATAAATCAAGGCTGGCGATTTTGATTTGGGTGCTAACCTTTAGCAATTTAGAGTAATCAATGTCGGCTTATGATTCAATGAAGGCCGGCGGCCTTCTCCTCTCAATTGCTAGCATACGCAACAATTTCATCCTTTGTTTGTACAAACAACTCCTTATCTTCAAGTCCTCTTCCAAGTATATGCCCTACACTTAGGATATCATTGATTTAAATGTTCTCTAAATATATATCACCATATATTTAGGATCTCTTTGTTCAAAGCATGTTGATCCATCCTACTTTGACTCCAAAGTCTTTTAAATATATATCTTATATCTATGTAGGCTCACTTCGGTTATAGACCCATATGAGTTGGATCTATAACCCCAACAATCTTCCCCTCTAACTCATATGGAGGGGTATTGGGGATATCCCACATCGGTTGTGGAAGGGGCAGGTGCTACTTTATAAGTGTGAGGGAAAGCCTCACCTCATAAGCTAGCTTTTGGGGTTGAGAAGGCCCAATAGCACCCAACAATATGAATAAGAACAAACAACGTCTTAATTAGTTCAACATTAGAAGTAACAAGTTTTCCAAAGAATCACAAAAATTCGTAATCCAATGCACTTGATCTGATTTTATGACCTCCTATTTAAGAAAAAAATCTAACTATACCATTAGAAAGTGCTCAAAAAATTGAGTGAAATCAACTATTCATTTGCTTAAAATGGATTAAAAATAAAAAGTTCTAGGCGATTAAAGTTTAGACCTTAGAATTACATAAAACTTAAAAGTTTCTGCAGTATAGTTATTCAAATAGCTTGATAAGCTATTTTCTTATACAATCTTTGGATTTTCTGCTACATTTACATGAATTTAACTTTAATAGTGACCTACCTGAATTCTATTATGACACTTAACGGAAATGGCAAAGTAAGTATACGTCCTACGATCTCTATATCTGCTTGTGCTTATAATGTGGTGCATTTAGAATTATTTCAATAACTAGAAATGTATGTGGGGTTAGGTTGTGCTTATGTTTGCATCATGTCTGAATTGCAATGTCAAGATACTATAACTTATCAAAATGAGATATATGTGTGATTAAGTAGTATAGCGACATTCTGAATGTTTATGAAACTATACGGTCACAAAGTATAACTAAACTTAAACCATATTTGGTTAAGATTGATAAATGAATCATGCATAGCATAGCATACTGCATTACTGAAGGTTGTCACCACCCGTAATGAATTAAATGGGCTATTATCATGGAGTGCGAGCTGTGTACCATGGGCCCTGTCCTAGCAATAGGAACTAAGTCATATTTTAGGGTACGACCTATTGTCTAGGGCCACACCGGTGTCATTACTTTGGGATTACAACCACTTCAAAAATACATATATATATATATATATAAATACTATTTTTATATACTACAACAAACGTGGTTTTCTGGTAACTTAGGTTTAGAAGCATAAGGTTACTTGGGAATTGATGGTATTTGGAGCTCTCCCCTAACCCTTATCATTGAAGGCATAAATCCGTACTACACATGATTAAAAACTTGTAATGCTAAAGATCATGTTCCTTGAGTTAAGTAGTTGGATTAAAGATCATGTTCCTTGAGTTTAGTATGGTAATAAAAATGATAATTGCTATGCATTTCAAATATTGTGGGAGCATGTTAGGACTTGTTTGTAAATTGTATGGTAACTTATGAAATTGATCTAGTACTATATGACCTTACAATAAGTTAATCATGTGTTCATGCATTTTTGGAATGAGACATGTTAACTGCTATGTATCACCCTTTTGGTTCTCTGATGTTCACTTGGTTTTTCCAGATAGAATTTTCCTAGTTATACTCAAGGTTACCTTTGTTCCATTCAATTCCATGGGAACTAAGCAAACAATTAAGGAAGTTGCCCATGGTATTAACATGAAATGGCTAATGCGCGTGCTTAATGGTGTTTTTATGTTTCAAGGTTGAAAATGAAATATTTTGAAATGATTTGAGAATGAATGATAACCATTTGCCTTGATTCTTAGTCTCTCTTAGGCGTGGTGGATCATTGGGCATAGGTTCCTTCAACCCCGATGAAAGGGCTTAAATTTTCATCTTGTTTGGATTCCAATCATCTAAGCTTATATTTGTGCAATTAATTGATTGTAACATTGCATATGTTTGCTAATTAGCTTACTTGATGTGCGGTACGATTTGGTTAATTCACTAAGCTATGGGTTCGCTTACACTCCTATACATTTTTTAGGGTTCTATTATGTTCATGGCTTGTATCCTCTTGTAGCTTTGCATTGGCATGGATCATAAAGCTTGATAGACTTGGGTTTTGAACAGAAAGTTTATCATTTAGTGTTTAGACGTTTAGTTTTGTAATTTATTTGTCTGTCATTATGTGACATATATATTTCCATCTATTCTTATCAATGCAACAAAAGATCCTGTTGAGTCACTTTCCTTAAAGTAACTAGTTGTATTATGCATTGGTGATTCTCTTTGATGGTCCTTAATATGATTTGTGCAATCTCAAAGGCATCAGTTTGTTTCACGCTTGGCATAATACAACTGGGGTGTCCTTTGGGGCTAGACAAGTAATTCCTTACCTATGGAGAGACTGACCCTAGAAGAAATGGAAGTTTGCGTGAAAAGGGTCGCTGTTTTAATTGTGATGAAAAGTTTAGTAAAGCCCATAAGTGCAATCAAAGTTTTTACTAATTTTGATTAATGATGATGACAGGGGTTATGAAGAGAGTGATGATCAAGCGGATGTGGGAAATGATGTTACAACATCTTGTGTAATTAGCTATCATGCTATGAGTGGCAATATGATTCCTAAAACCTTGTGTTTTAGAGGAAAAGTACAACATTCTGATTGTTGTCTATTGTTGGACATAGGAAACACACATAATTTCAATCAATCCAAAGTTGTACATCACTTAAGATTGATTGTTTCACCGTTGATTTTTTCCACGTTATGATAAGGAATGGCAGAAATTACATTATGATGGTATTTATATGAATTGATTGTGGATATTCAAGGTTTTGTTTTCAAACCTCTTTTTATGTGCTTCCAATTCAAGGAGCAAATATGGTCTTGGATGTCTAAAGGTTGCAGGAAATTGGATAGGTTACAATTGATTATAATGAGTTGTATATGAAGTTTCATAGTGGGGATATGGAAGTATGCCAGCATGGTGATGAATGGGTGAAAAGTAGCTCTATTTCTCATCATCAATCGAAACGACTATTTTGTATGGATGTCGTAGCAACTTGCTATTAGTTAAGAGCTTAGGTGGAAATTTCTTCAAAGGATTCTGCCAACAATATCTTGATTGAGCAAGTATTAGGTAGATTTCCACATATTTTTGAGCTACCTTCATCATTGTCCCCTTTTAGAGATATTTGGCATAGAATACATTTAGTTAATGGGGTGACTACCATCAATGTTAAACCTTACAAGTATCCTCATTTTCAAACGATGGAGATAGAGAAACAAGTAAAGGAAATGCTGGAGCAAGGACTGATTTAGCATAGTACAAGTCCTTATTCATCACCAGTATTACTTGTTAAGAAGAAAGATGGGTTATGGTGACTTTGTGTGGTTTATCGAGCACTTAATCAAGCCATTATCAAAGATAAGTTTCCTATTCCCACTATAGATGAATTGTCAGATGAGTTGCATGGTGCTATGATTTTTCCAAATTAGATTTGTGGGCTGCTATAACCAAATTAGGATGGGGACTAATGATGTTGAGAAAATAGCTTTTAGAACACATGATAGGCACTATGAGTTTCTAGTAATGCCTTTTAGGCTTAGTAATGCACTTGCCACTTTCCAATCAATGATGAATAGAATATTCCAACCTTATTTGCACAAGTTTGTCATTGTTTTCTTTGATGACATACTTATCTATGGCGATAATCTAGAATTACGTGTAGCACATCTTGAAAAGTTATTGTAAATTCTTGTTGTCAATACCTTGTTTTAAAAAAAAAATCTAAATGTGCTTTTGGGAAGGATTCGATTGATCATTTAGGGCACATTGTAACTGGGATGGAGTGTTACCAGAGCCTTCGAAAGTTGACGCCGTTAAATCTTAGCCAACACCTAATTTAGTTATGCAACCCAATGCCATTTTAGGTTTATCAAGATGTTATAGGCGCTTTATAAAATCATATGCATCTATTGCTAGTCCGCTAATAGATTTGTTGAAGTGTAATAGTTTTCACTGGTCAGTTGAGGCTTCTAAATGATTTCAAAAGCTCAAGGAAGCTTTAGCATCAGCCTCTATTTTGGTATTACGAGATTTTCAAAAGCAATTTATATTAGATACATATGCGTCTAGGTCGGGTATAGGGGCCGTTCTTTTACAAGATGACAAGCCCATTTCTTTTTTCGGTAAAAAGGTACCCTCTCATCTTACCAAGGCATCTGCCTATGTAAGAGAGTTGCATGCTTTGGTGGAGGTGGTAACGAAATTGTGACAATACTTATTGATGCCACATTTTATGATTAAAATTGACCATAGAAGTTTAAAAAGGTTACTGACCCAAGTTATTCAAATGCTCGAACAACACATGTATGTGACTAAGTTGTTGGGTTATGATTACACTATTGTGTATAAAGCTGGAGCTGAAAATGTCATAGTGGATTCTTTATTGAGGAAGTATATTGGCCCATTTCAGTTTCCAGCTTATGTAATGCCACACTTTGGTATTATGAAGGATATTAAGAAAGAATATGCTGCTCTGGAGGTTTTTCATGAATTGATTGACCAGTTATCTCAAGGAAAGCAACTGGAGTGGCATTTAGTCTAGAAGAATGAGTTGTCATATTTGGGCCAAAGAATATTTTTGGTACCAACATCATCTATAATGCTGATACTTTACATGAATTTCATGTAATTCCATCAGCGGGTCATTTTGGAGTAATAAAAACCTATAAAAGACTGGCATCTCATTTTTATTAGGTAGGCATGAAGTCTGATGTGGAGATGTTTATTAGAAGTTACATGACATGTTAGCAAATTAAAAAGCCATCACTAAATGTCCAACTGCTTTGTCGTCACCAGTCCCTATTCCAGATTAAGTTTAGGAAGACATATCAATGGACTTTAATACATGTTTACCAAAATCTAATAATTTTATTGTGATTTTGGTAGTTGTTGATAAACTTTAGAAATAGTGTCATTTTAGAGCCCTAGAGATCAATTTCAATGCTACTAAGGTAGCTCATTTGTTCATGGATATGGTGGTTAAACTTCATGGGTTTCCACGCTCTATTGTATCTTATAGAGATCTAATATTTGTTAGTAAATTTTGGCAGGAGATTTTCAAGTTGATTGGGACAAAGCTTTGTATGAGTTCGGCATATCACCCTTAAAGTGATGGTCAAATTGAAGTGATCAATAGGGTTTTGCAACAATATCTTCATTGTTATGTGATGGATAATCCAACTGGGTGGTTTAAATACTTGTCATGGGAAGAATATGCTTATGACAATTTGTATCATGAAGGACTGGAAAGACTCCATTTGAAGTGGTACATGGGAGAAAACCCCTTACAATTCCAATGTATATTCGAGGTGACTCTAGTGTGGAAGTAGTAGATGCTGACATTGTGTCGAGAGATCAATTATTAGAGTCTCTTAAGGAAAACTTACATAAAGCTTAAGCTCGGATGAAAGCTTTGTTGATAGAAAGAGCACTAATGTTTATTTTTAAGAGGGGGATTTGGTTTTTGCAAAGCTTCAACCATATAAACAGATATCTGTTCTAGGAAGCTTTCACAAGTTAACTAAGAGATATTATGGACCTTATCATATACTAAAGTGTGCGGGTCGGTGTTATGCTTTAGAATTTCCCTAAAATTCTAAAATATATAATGTTTTTCATGTATCTTGTTTGAAAGCAACTTTTGGGAATACTATATTCCCTTTGGATCTACCACCTAATGCTCATAATATTGGTTCTTTTTTTGGAACCTTATTTATTGTGGATATGATGGACATTGTTTGGAAGGGTCAATTGGTGACTCAAGTTCTTGTTGAATGGCATGGAGCTATGGTGGAAGATACTATATGGGAAGATCTTAACCTATTTCAAACACTTTATACTCAGATTAACCTTGTGGACAAGGTCTTCTTTCATCGGAGGGGGACATATGTTATGTATCAACAAGATACAGAGCACTAGAAACATAGGAAAATGAAATTACTCAAAGATTATTACTGACTTGTGACTAGAAATTAGTTTTGTAACAGAATAGTAATTAAAACACTTAGCAGTAGTAATTGTGCACATATCAAAGAATAAGTAAACACAAGAAAAGGGCAAGCAAATACTATTACCCTAATATGGAGTTGGCTATTTGAATAGCCGAGAACACTTTACATTCGCACATTGCATCCGTATATACATCCTGCATAATCAATAGCGAATTAGTTTAAGGACATAATAAACAATGATGCACAAGAGAAAGGAGGGCGCATTAGGGTTACTTAGCCGAGGAAAGTAGGGAGGAAATGAGGAAGTCTTAATGTTAGGTTAGGGAAACATAAGGGTGTGCTGGAGTGGGCTGAATTAGTGGTTGATTTCAACAGATTCATGTATAAGTAGAACTATTACTATTGAACAAAATGATAAAAAGAATAAACACACTTTTGATAATAAATACCTATCTTAAATATACCTGATCATGTAGGATGGAGTAGATTACGAGTTTTGATAGGTTTCCATTCACTTGTCATATAAAATGCACCATCAAGTATTCAATATGATCCTACAAAATCTATTATTGTTGAAGTAATAGATTCAAGCCAATTGAAAGGATTTTTTTTTTTTTTTAATAAATCCAATGTTAGTTTCTTTTTATTTGTTTTTAAAAGAAAAAAAGCCTTTCTTTCGTTGTTACCTCACACAAACAATTCTCATATCATAATAAATATGAACATAAGACATATGAATTTAATTAAGTGAAATTCAAAGTTAAGACAATCTGAACTAAGGTAAAATGAAATACATAGAATTTGACTTAATACAAGACTTAAAGTTAAGGATTGGTCAAATCCTGGGGTTTAAAATACTAAAATAACATGATAAATTGAGGAACATGGTTTCCATGAATCGTAGGGATTCACATGTTTTCAGAAGAAGTGGGCATAATGATAAACACTCTTTCCTATCAAAGAAAACAAGAAAGAATTATGTCACTTTACAGCAATATTTTCTTCTATAATCATAGATAATATGTATCTTATATGTGTTAACAACATGGACATTTAAAATTGCATGAAACCCTATTTTTTAATAAGTCAGTACCTCAACCTATGAAATCTAAACTTATTATTTATTGTCTAGGATAAATGGCACAAACATTCCCAGGATCCAGTTACTGACTTTTCAAAAACTATAATTCACGCAATTAAAAAAAAAAAAATTGAACTATCTCCCTCCATTGTTTTTATTTGGAAAAGTAGCTAAATTAGTTCTACGTCTTTATGCAAGCTTAACATTTTGGTTGCAATGAACCATACACTAAGTTCATATTCCGTTCTTAAATACCCCCTATTACGATTTACGACGATTCTTTTATTCAATGGATTTATAATGAAATGATAGAGACGTAAATATTAATAGAATTATAATACAACTTGAAATTAGTTAATGTTGAAAGTTGAAAACAAATTATTCTGCTTGCATCATATGTCATCAGAAGGCAACAATCGGTTCTTTAAGAGTGATTCGGTCAGATTGAGGCAACCACATTTAGCAACACAGACTTACTTTTGCAAAACATCTGAAAGGTAAACCAAGGTGCTAAATAACATTTTATATATATATATATATATATATATATATATTGAGGAGCTCAATTGGTACATAAGAAGGTATGGAATCATAACCAAAGGGATGGGTATGAGAAATCAATTCAAAATACATGTATATCTTTTCTGTAGTCAGTAAAGATCTCATGTAGAGATGATGAATCAACTACAGGGACGTAAAAAAAAAAAAAAAAAAAAAAAAAAAAAAAAACACCTAACATTGAATTATATGATATGCACAAAAGGTGAATGTCAAAAGTTGGGTTGATATGCTTATTATCTTGAGAAAAGAAAGTGGAGAAAGAAGAAAGAATGGAGGAGGATGGTTTTAGGTGAAAAGATTGCGTCGATATTTGCTTACTATCATGGGAAAAGAAAGTGAAGATAGAAGAAAGAAAGAAAGGAGGATGGTTTTAGGTCATTCCATAATAGTAATAGTTGAGAATTTTAAATGATTGATGTATAATTTATATATTATCGGCATACCTAAGAGTTTGATCGATTCTAATTAATTTCCTTATGTAAAAATAATTGAAGTTTCATTCAATTTCACTAAAGTTATATGTAGTTCCTTAAGTAAAATTTTGTAAAATGTATGGATGAAATACAAAAATAATGTTATGCACGGTCCAATTAATGATTGAACCAAACATAATGCTTATATGAATATGACTTCGCTCGAATTCATCTTGAGTGCTCCATGATTAAATCAAATTGGCAATGAAGAGGGTTAATGTAATCTAAAATTATCTTATGATAATAGATGTCATGGCACAAATGTTGCACACAAGAAAAGCAGTTACGGAAAGACCCACGTTTTTTATTAAAAGTATATTCAAACGTAAAGCTGTTGTTCTGAGGAAATAGAGTTTATAAAAATATTAAAAATCTCTTTCATATGCCCATCGAACTCGGAGACCTAGAAAGCCAAAAATTAAATATAGTTTCTATTAAGGAAGAAAGAAAAAACGAATATAAACCATAATTTGGTAGAAGTAGAGTTAAACGACACATACCTAAAATACATTGATCCTACACAGAGCGAAAAGCTAATCCATATGATATGATTCTATGGTGCTATTTATTTTATTATGAAATGGGGCATGTGAGTTATTCAATAATTTAGATCTTGACATATATGATTAAACTATTGAAATACTTATTATATTATCGATTATTATGCGACACTTTAATTAGATATTAAATTGATCATGTAGATAATTAATTATATATTTTATCAAAATTTAAATGACTTTTATAACATTAACCATAAATAATACGTATAGTTTGAATCCCATTCTCATCATTTTTCTTGATGGTTTTGGAGCATTTATTAATACGGTTAAATGCATATTATCTTATGACTAGGGATGGACCAGGGAGGTCCACGGGGGCTCAAACTCCAGGCCCAAATAAAAAAATGAAAATGAGCAGATAGATGTGGACTTCCATAGTACTGGGTTCACATTAGAAAGCAACCTAAAACAAGGGCGGGCATGCATCAAATTGTTTTGGTTTTCGCTAAAATCAATCAAGGTCATCATTTACAGTTTGGATTAAAAAAATTTATATTCAATTTGATTCAATCGGAATGACGGATTAAACCGTATTTTATATTTTTGATATAATATTTAATATCGTATGAAAATATACTAATTCATTTAATACTAATAATTATTATACTGCATAAGAGCAAACCAAATCAATGTCCATACAATTTACAAAATTGAAAACATTCACTAACATAAAATTAGCATGTAGTATGTGTTTTGAGTCAAACCATCTTCATAAATTACGGATACAAAAATTAAATATTCATAAATTTTAAATAACGTAAATTCAAAATTTTTTAAAATACTATGTTATGACATAAGAAATTTTTTAGTTACTAGCAAAATATTTTTATTTCTAAAATTGTTTCACTCATTTTTATGGGCTTATTTGATTTATTCCTTCAAACCAATAATAAATTTGTGGATTGATGACAAGAGTAAATGAATGAAATATAGGCCAAAGTACTTGCAAGAGGATGTTCAATGGGGCCCTCAATTAGACACATGTGCTGTCAACAATTTTAGGGACAAAACATATATGCATGGTCACAGAATCTTATGTTGATAGCAACTTCACAACCAAAATATATATGCAAGGTTATAGCTATCAAAACAAATTCCACTGAACGTATAGCAAAGCATCATATAAACAATAGATGAGTCATGAAGAGGAGTCACCCAGATCCTTTTCCTCTTGAACTAGTTCTTGAGTTTGGAGCGATTGGATGCTCAAAGATCCAGTAAGTCTTTCACATTACCTCGCAAAAAAACACAACATGGCTTTAGTTTCTTTAGCTTTCTTAAACACAAATACCACAGTTATTACAAACTCTAAACGCATTTTGTTTCTTCAATTGCAGAGATACGTGCTCAAGATGCGAGTAGTTCAGTATATAGATTTTATTACCTCTTGGAGTTGAAGATTTATTGTAGCATTTCAGCCAGCGAGTTTCATTGAGAGCAGGTTGGCATTTTTGAATCTAAGGTTTCTTCTTGAGATAGATGAGACAGACAAAGGAAAGGTAGATAGGGTTATAAGTACATAATATATCTTTCTGTGGACAACTTTTGATATACATTGTACTCGAACAATTTAAAAAACTAAAACAGTGTTAGATTTTAATAAAAGTTTAGGCCTTGGTTTTCCTCTTGTGTAGCAAGCACTTGGGCTAATTCTTTGGCTTATAATAGCAGGACTATCAATTGGTCTAATTTGAAATTTTTTTGAATAAAATTGTCAAAAAAGTTATATTGTCGGTTTGGTTTGATTCAATTTATTGATTAGTTAAATTTGTTTCTTTTTATTTTCTTTCCCTAGCTTTGCCAAAGTTAATACTACTAAAGCAGCTTGCCTTTAGACAAGATCACACATGCCTCCATATGTTGTTACCTAAATTATAAAGGCTTCTGTTGTCTATAGTGCAGCCAGAATAAGAGGGTACTTGAAGGGATGTGGATTATGGGAATTTTGAAATACATAGGGTACTTGGATACCCTTAGTGCAAAGCTTTGGAAATTTTTTTAGGGCTCTATTACTGTGAAAAACATTAGGATTAAAAATTTAAATTAACACATTTCTTTATAGATTTATGGGTTGCTAGTAATGTGCTCAAAAACAAAAATATAATATCTAAAACATATTTTATTGCATTGTTGAATCTTGATGTGTTGCCTTGACATTGCTTAACTCTTTGTCATTCCTAAGCATGGAAATAAATTAGTAGATGTGTTGGGTAGAAGAAGGACGACCAGTGAAGTTGTGTAGGTATGATTCTGGATGCAACGATCATGTACGTGCCGCATGATAATCGCGCTACACACGATCCAAGGAAACAACACGTGTACGGATAATCAAGAAAGAATCATATAGGGAGGAGAAGTAGGCAGTCTCAATAAGCTCTAACACACGTGTAATAGGTGAGGGAGCTAAAAAGTATCAATTTCACTAAGTACCACAAATATTATGTGTGTTCTTGAGTGAGTCAAGTAATCGATTCATTAAAATGGAAATCTGACAACACGACGGTGTTGGTCCAACATTTCACTTATCCTAATGAGGTAAGGACTAAACGTATTTATAGAGAATCTAACTGTCGATATCGTCCGTCAGATGAGATAGACAACCAACGGCTAAGATGAGTCATTCTCACTATGGATATGAATGTAGGCTCCCTTATGGACCCTGGCCCATTAAGGCCTTCATTTGCAATGTGTGTGAGCCAATTTGAGAAAGGTTGGAATTGGGCAGGCCGATTTCAACGAGCCCTACTCCAAGCCTACCATGCCAAAACTTCCATGATCATCCTAATATAATTGGGCCTAACTCTTTAAGCCCTGACACTTTAACCTAGAGAGTTAAATCCAAATAATAAATCAGACTTAAAGCTTTTTTAATGAAATCCACATGTTTATAGAAGTAATGGAGGATGTTCTCTTTTTTGTGCCTCTAAATATTGAATTGTTAGAACCAGAGAATAGTACTGTTTTTGTACCAATTTGTACTTGTTGTGTAATGGCTGGGGGTCTTCTCCTGAAGTTTCCTATTAAATAAATATACATTATGCATTATTAAAAAAAAAAGAGAGAAATATAGTTTATATAACAATGATAAAATTTAACTTGTAATTGTATATCACATAAGTATTATTTAGGTAAATGTTTTGAATGGTATTTAAACTTTGTCAAAATACATAATACCTAACTTTAAAATTAATTAATTTAGCATGTAAAAAACTTATTGTATATACCGATGCCTTCGTCATATTAGTTAATAACACCATGTTGGATTACGGTGTTTGTCAATTTGATAGAGGTATTATTGATATGCATGAAAAATTCTTTCAAATACAGAGTTGATCAATTTCAAACTCGAGATATCTAATTTCATGTTTTATCAAAATTCAGGTACCATCGTAACATTAACCAATATTGGTTTACAAAATAGTATTACATAATAACTAATAAGAAAATGTAATACATATATAAAAGAAATTATACCATATTGTATGTTTGTGTAGGTTGATGCATGATACCAAGTTGTTTATACAATTATTCATCAATTTTATCAAAGAAAATTTACAAGAAGAGTTTGTTGAACTTTGGGTCCAACCCATATAGGCCCATTACAGATATAATAAAACCTTTATATATCTTTGGTAAAATATATTATATTTTATTTATTGATAATTGAAGTTTTTATGTTATGGTCCAACAGTTTTTTCTTAGTTGGGGTTTTCCACGTTAAATCATAATATTCATTGTTATTTTATACTCAGTTTATTATATTGATGATCGTTATAGACAAGAGGAAAAATTATCTTATTATTATAGAATATTAATTTTTTCTAACGGAGTTACATCGCTACTTAAGATTAGAAATTAGAATGCTCTTGGGCCATGATGCTGAATTTTCAAAGCCGTCGAAGGCTCTGTACATCATGTCAAACACGTTTGTACTCTATCTATAACAAACGCGTTTTATACAAACTTGAGACCTCATCTACTAGGAAACATCCCTAGCTAGCTGTCGTGAGAAACTTTCAAGCCATAATTTTTTCGCTTTTCTTGAGTAACCTCGAGTGGTCCCGTTCCTTTACAATCAATTAGGAGGTCTCGAAAACCGCTCTTAATTACACTTAGGATAGAAATGTGCTTATCGGCTGAATTTCGTTTTCAATGATATAATAATCTTGGGAGGGCAATGAATTGAGCCCTAGAAAAATAGAAGGAAATTGATGCAACTTTAAAATGAACTTGCTGATGCAATATACTGTTCCCTAGTAAAAAAGTCGATATTATATATGAAAATTTTATGCTGTAATGTAATATTATAGTAGAAGACTCCGAAGCTCCACGATACAAATTAATTAATTTATTATTATTTTTTTTATTATTATTAAAAAAGCCAAACTTGAATTTAAAATAAAGTTCATTTGTCTAAACAAGCCAAACTCGAGTTTCGATCCAAGCTTGTGATTTGACTTGTGAACATGCTTGTTTAGGCTTGTAAACGAGTTTCGAGTATGCTTGTTAATTAGCTCATAAATAAACTTGTTAGCATATTTTTGAGATGTTAATATATAATTAAAATAATAAAAACTAATTTCTACTTAATACATATGAATATAAATGTCATTTTTAGATTCGAAAAAAATGGAAAATAGGCTACCTAATCATGTTTAGCTCAAGCTTCAATTCTAGACCTAATACAAGCTTGGTAAGCTTGATAAAAATGCTAGTCTAACTCAAGCTTGATTTGTAAACGAGCTAAGCTCGAGCTCAAAATAAAACTCATTTAGTTAAATGAGTCGAACCCAAGCCCAAATTTCAGAATTGATAAAAAACTTGACTCAAGCTCAAACTCAATAATGTTTAAAAAAAGCAAGCCTAAGTCTTCAAAAGCTTGGCTCGACTTGATTCATTTGCAGCTCTAGTTGCAAATGTAGCATTTTGATGAACAATAATAACAACAACAACAACAACAACAACAACAATAATAATAATAACAACAACAACAACAATAATAATAATAATAATAATAAAAGATTGTGAGTGTTTTCTTTTATTCATTATGCAATATTATAATCTATTACAAGTATGTATGAAATCTCCTTTATTTGATCAAAACGAAAAAGATAAAAATGGTCCACGGAAGAACATGTTCCTACCCACAAAAATTAACATCTAAAGATAAAAAGCTCAGGCTGACGGTCAAAGAAAACAAGGTCTTCATTTCTAATCGTATGCCCTACTATTATTTAATATGTATATATTATCGCTCCCTGAAGTACGCAGTTGTAGCATCCGTGTTACGAGGGCCATTGAAATTCTACTTCATAGGGAAACCCTCTTTTGGTATTGATGTTTCTCCCTGTTCTTCTAGCATTAATAACACGACTTATGAAAAAAACACAGAAAGCTTCCTTATTTTTGCATCTTGGTAAGTAATATGGGCATCTATTAACGTTTTATTATTTACAAACTAGATACACTTGATAAAATTCAGAATTATCATCATTAAATTGATAAATTTAAAAAATTTAGGCATTTATTTAATTTTTTCTTCTCTTTTTTCATTTTTATAAGGAAAAAAAAGGAGGTTATGGCGGTTTTATTGATTCCACATCAATACTAAATGGATATTTTTGTATTTATGACTAGATGTATTTGAAAAAGAAATTCAATATTACAATCATTAAATTGAATTAAAATGCCAGACAATTTAATGCAGGTGACGAGTTTTGTGTTCGTCTTAGTAAAGAACCATGATTTACTCTAATTACGTTTGACATTATTATAATTAAGTAGCATATCAAATCTACCACACAACACCAAAAGAAATTTAAAAAGAAAAAGAAAGGACATTTAAAAAAAAAAAAAATCAAATCTGTCCTTGTGCCATTATTCCATGGAAAAATTAGACAATTATAGTAGACATAGAATTCTCTTCGCTTGGGCACAAGTTGCTGAATTTTCAAAACTCTCAATAAAGAGTTGAGCACCTTGTCAAATACGGCATTACAAAAGCGAAATGCGTTTACCTTGGGTTGACGTCGGGTGTAGAAATACTAGATGGCCATCTAGGAAAAAGTAAAAATATGGTTTGGAGCAGTAACTTATTTGAGTCAAGTTATTTACAACTTACAACCTATAATTTTTATATATAATCTATCATATTTATAATTTTTTAAATACACTTACAATTTTGTACAAGGTCCAACATTTGATGAAGAGAGAACCAATAATCACCTTCACTTGTGCGTGTGGGCGCACACACCCCATGGCACCTCCATTTTTCTCTGTTCTTTCACTGATTGTAGCAATAGCAGTGCTTTGGTCTTAGATCATAGCCACTAAGAGATCAAATGCTGGATGGGTTGCTAGTAATGTACTCAAAAACAAAAATAATGTCTAAAACAGATTTTATTGCATTGTTAAATCTTGATGTGTTGCCTTGACGTTACTTAACTCTTTTTCATTCCTAGGCAAGGGAATGATTAGTAGACGCGTTGGCTAGAAGAAGGACGACCAGTGAAGTTATGGAGGATAGTACTGTTTTTGAACCAATTTTTACTTCTGCGTAATGGCCGGGTGGTCTCTTCTCCTGAAGTTTCCTATCAAATTACATTATGCATTATATAAGAAAAAGAGAGAGAGAGGAGAGAGAGAGAGAAATATAATTTATATAACAATGATAAAATTTAACTTGTAATTATATGTCACATAAGTATTATTTAGGTAAATGTTTCGAATGATACCCAAACTTTGTCAAATTAGGTAATTAAGTACTTAGATTTTAAAATTAATCAATTTAGTATGTAAAAAAAAAATTATTGTGTATGCCAATGATATTTTTTACCGTATTAGTTAATAACACCACATCGGATTATGGTATTAGCCAAGTTGATGAAGGTACTATTGACATGCATAAAAAGTTCTTTCAAATACTAAATTGATTAATTTTAAAATTGATTAACTAATATTGATTTACAAAATATTATCACATGATAACTAATAAAAAAAGGTAAAACATATAGAATTATTCATGAATTTCATTAAAGAAATTTACAAGAAGAGTTAACTACTTATTTCCGCTTACACTTAGAAATTAGAATGCTCGTGGGCCGTGATGCGGAATTTTCAAAGCTGTCGAAGACTGAGTACACCATGCCAAACACGCTTGTACTCAATCTATAACAAACGCGTTTATAGAAGAAAAAAAGCCTAGTATCGTGGAAAACTTTACGATATGTTTACTTTCAAACTTAGGACCACATCTACTATGAAACATCCCTAGCTAGATGTCGTAAAGAACTTTCTATAAGCTAGAAATTTTTTGCTTTTCATGACTAACCTCAAATGGCCCCATTCCTCTACAATCAACTAAGAGGCATGGTTATTATTCACTGAAATGCATAGGATCAAATTAAACTCTGTAAAACCGGTAAAATTATAAACGTGTAGAATCATATATTTAAATTCATAATTCTTCATAAAGTTTGTACCTAAATACTTTTGCATCTATATTAATTAAGTAAAATCACAAACTATAAAATCATATGTTTGACTCATAATTTCAATAACTATATTAGGAAGTCTCACAACCCTCTCCTAGTTACACTTAGGATAGAAACGTGTTTACTGGCTGAATTTCATTTTCAATGTGGAATATCATAATCTTGTGAAGGCAATGAACTAAGTCTTAGAAAATAGAAGGAAATTGATAAAATGAACTTGCTGATGGTATATACTGTTCCCTAGTCCAAAAGTCGATATTATATATTAAAATGTTATGCAGTAATGTAATATTATAATAGAAGACTCCAAAGCTCTAAGATACAAATTAATTCATGTAT
The DNA here is from genome assembly GCA_024138025.1 of Combretum micranthum. Lineage (NCBI taxonomy): Eukaryota > Viridiplantae > Streptophyta > Magnoliopsida > Myrtales > Combretaceae > Combretum > Combretum micranthum. The sequence continues at coordinate 1,814,429 of JAMXBD010000001.1, forward strand.
TTTGGCGTGTGTATGTATATGTATATATATATATATAGCTATTACAATAATAGAGAGGGATTCGAATTCGGTACATCTCACTTAGAAGACTGTTAGTAATATAACTATACTACAACAAAATTCACAATTCTTGTGATATGATAAATTTTTTGTATTAGTTGAAAATGCAATTATGATTTTATTTTAATAAATGTGACACAAAGTAGGAAGAACATACCAATGTGATACAATTGCTTAGGAGGATTGATACAGGTAGTTTGAATAGCCTAGTTTAGGATTCACAGCTATTATACTTCTCTGCCTATCTCGGTCCATAATATAGTGCGACCCAATTGATGCTTATAGTCGTGAGCCACACTATATTATTTCTAGCCGATTCAGGTAAACGTTAACCTGTTACTATTCCTCCTATCAGCTACTCGTCGAGCCATCCCCGATGACCTAAGGACCTAGCTATCATGTTGATATTACCTAGCAAGGTGTGCGCCCCTCAAATCAGGTCTCAAAAATGACCATGCACACTCAACAAATATTTATTAAGCCATCTTTAAGTATTAATTCATTTTAACATGCCTATCTTAGCAAACAACACACAAGTCATTGTATATTTGTCAAATTAGTAATACTCTATGATAGATCAGATGACAGACTCGATCAAGAATAGATATTAGAATAGCAATATACTTTTGATAATTTCCTAAACTTTCCTACTACTACTAGCAATTCAATGAAGCTTCTTTCGCTAACCCCCTAACTCCAACATTGATTTTGTCCTTAGAATCACCTAAGAATCAAATTGAAGGTAAAGATTAGATTTGGCATTGAATAGATAAAAGAATGGGTATGAGCATTAGAAATTTTTTTTTTTTTTTTGGCTATAGAGCATTAGGAATTTTTACCTTGTTAACACTCAATTTCGTAGGGATTATTGATGAGTTTTTAAAGAATAAGAAAACATGGGATTTTTTTTTTTTTTTGAGCTAATAATATTTGTAGAAGATGAGGAGAATGTGAGGAGATTTTTTTTTTCTTTTATGGAAGAAAAAGAAAAAGGAAGAGAGAAAATATTTGATGTGATATGGAATGATCCTTGAAGATGTAAAGTGTATAGGTGAGATAAAAGATCTGTTGTAGATTTATTTTTGTTTTATAATATCTAGAGTATAAGATTATGAGGGATTTTGTGTGATTTTTGTGAGGTTTTGTAATTAAAAATTGATTTATTTTGAAAATCAAGGATACATAGATTATTTTGGATAAAGATTAGAATTGGTTTAATATACTTTTGAATTAAATTCAATTATTACTCTATTATACTAATTTTGTAACGAACCCAATATCCCTTAAATCTAAATTAGGCAATGCCCTCTTCTCCAGTCACATATAATACATTACGTATTACGCACTCAGGCTTCCTTAAAAGATATGTTTATGTCAAACATTGCTAGCAGTTTTAATTCTAAAATCATTTAATTAGATTCTAGCAACAACTAGATTTAATAGCAGAAAAACAACTTTATAAAAACATTTTTAACTTCTACTAACACGACAATAGATCAACTTTCACAAAATCAAAACCATACCATCAGATATCTCAAATACCTTTCATGATGGTCCAACAAAGCTTTAAAAGATTAAATTACAAACATGGGCTCCATAATCACCCCCTTATAGAAAAACGACAAACTTTGAAGATATAAATCCAATTCTTTAAATAAAAATAAAAACAAATACATATATCCATCGACCCTACTTCACTTCACTCCTCCTCCAAAACCTTCAAATCACTCAAACCCAAATCAAACATCATCATCATCATCTAAGCCATCATCATTACATCATCATCATATCATCATCAACACCTAGAAAGAAAAGAACAATGAGTTGAAGCTCAGTATACAGCAATATAAGTAAGCACGAGATGTCACACATGCTTAAACTAATGCAATGCAACAACAATTGGTTATTATCTTTGTCGAGCCTGGATTTTTCTCATTATCTGGTTAATTTCTTCTAATTCGATTCATATTAAACCCTAACCCATTTAACATGAATTCTCGACTAGGGATTAAAAGAAATTTAATTTAAAAATGTTTTGGAGTCGCCATCTAATAAAAATCGAGAAAAAATAAAAGTTAAGATTAATGGGTCAGTTGATCTTAACTTAGCTACTAGTCTGCAGAAAAAAAAATTGATTTAGAAAATCAAAATTTGAAAACCAGATATCTTGGGTTCAGGGGTTAACCTATTAAAACCTAAACAGTTACTACTTTAAAATTTTAAATTTACCAAATTTCCTTCAATTGCTCTAATATTTACAATTATCAACAATATGTACAATTCATATTTTTATTTTCATTTTTACCATTTTTTGTCTTTTTTATTATTTAGCAGAATAAACTATACAGGATAAATAATCAAATAATTTTTATTTTTTTATATTCTTTAGAAAGTAAACTACAATATTTACAAAGAATAAACAAATAAATAATAAACCAAAAATGTTTTTTTTTTCATTTTTTATGTCGCCACGTAAGTGCCTACGTACTCGCTAATCAAGATAAGACAAAACGTAGTTCTTTTTCAGAAAACTTTAATTTGTTGATTTGTTTTTAATTTTGGAATTGTTTCACTTTAAGTTCCTTAATTTTTTATTTTTTAAAAAAAAAAACAAGCTTTTTATGATGATCCTAAAGATCTAATCATTTATTTAATTTTTATGAAAACAGGATTTTTCTAAGTATTTTTCATATTTTTTGTTATTTTCATCATGCTTTTATTCATTTTTAAGTCAAGATAAACGAATACAAATTATTTATGAAAATTCAGTATCACACATATATCATACATCAATACTGGAAAGTATTTATTTTTTCATATCTTTTCATTTTTCTATTTTTTTGAATTTTTATTTCCTAACACAAGTGTGTATAATTAGACATATAAATACAAAATATATCACAAAAAATATCAAAATATTAAAATATGTCTAAAAATGCATAAAATTTTTTTTTCTGATTTTTTCATAATTTTATGGAATTTTTTTATATTTTTCTGGAATTTTTTTATATTTTCTGTAATTTTTATTAATTAAAATACATATTTTATAAATATGGACCAACCTGAACCGTTGGATGAAGCAGGCGTGATCTTGGCTGTCAGATCAGCGGACTAAATATGGCCATTGAATCGTCTTTGATTGAATCAGAAGTTGACCGCGTGATCGAATCTTAGCCATCAGATGAAGGCGGATTGAATCTGAAGCGTCTGATCTGCAGACTACCTTGGGCCATCAGATATGTGTTGACTTGAATCTGAACCTTCTGATTGCTTGATTTAATCTGGTACGTTGGATCAGATTGATTTGATTTGAACCGTTAGATGCGAGGACCAACCTGGGACGTTGGATCTGTTGACTCAATATCAACCGTCAGATCTGTTGATGGATCCTAGGTGCACTTGACTCCGATTGAGTCGGATTTGGTCTGGTCGGGTCAACTCGGTCGGGCGAAGAAGAAGACTGCGGTAGTTTTCGAGGCTGATTCTAATGGATGTGGTGGTGCGCGGCCTCTGGGAGCTTGTCGGCCCGACGTGGATGGTGGCTGGGTAGCTCCTAGCCGTGGTGGCTTCCACCCAGAACCACCAGAAGTGGTGGTTTCGATGGTGGTGTATGGCGGCGATGGAAGGAAAATTTGCAGAGCTTTCCTTTGGCTAATTCGATCAATTCTAAACTGATAAAGACCTCACACACTCAATTAAAGCTCTCCAAACACTTTAATTTGATTAATTTCAACTTATCAACCTCGAATTTGACAATTTCGTTCAAATTCTGAGATTTACGAAAGCTTTCGATTCTATCTGATTCAGTGAGTGTTTCATCGAATTGACTTGTGCCTTTTGATCCTGGTATCCTCTATTTATAGATTGCAAGCTCAATTTGACGTTTCGTATTGCTTCAGAAACTAATCGATTTTTGCCTCTTCATTTGCACAAATTTAATCCAATAATTCGTGTTTAATTAGTTTTAAACCGATGAATTGATGATTGATTTTTCATATTCTTCATCAGATAATCCAATTTGGGTAGATGAATCATCCAATTTCATCAATTCTTGCAAATCACCATTAATGGACAATTGAAGCTTCATAAATTGCATTTTTTTTTATTTTTTCCAGCATGAATTTTGTGACTTTTGGGTTGCTTTTACACATAAATTATGTACTGATCTTTCATATTCCATGTCTACTTTGCAAAGGCATCATCAATTTCAACAATTAATGATGTTTTGTCAGTTAAAAATCGATGCAAAATAAAGTGAAAAGTCACTTTGAGAAAGATGAAAAGGCAAAAAATAAGATGATAAAAAGGCAAAAAATTGCCTTTGCTAGGATTTGAACCTGGGTCCTTGAGCTTGGGTGTGTGTTTGGGTCAATGTGTTTAACCAACAAGCCATTTGGCCTGTGCCTCGATCACTTAGCCAACTTCATCAATACTTAAGGCTTTCAAATGATGAGTTTAATTAAACAAATAATTTTTGAAATTTGTTTAATCAACTTTAAAACAACTTATAACTAGAATTTTGTATATATCAAGCTCAAATAATAATTTCTAGTTTTCCTCTCATTTTTTCTCATTTTTTTTTTCTAATTTTTTTTTCCTTGAATTTTTGCTTTTTTCTTGACTTTTTTGGCCTTTTCTTGATTTTTGTATTTTTTTTTCATTTTTTGCGAGCTTGATACAATACCAATACTAATTCTAATTACAAGTTAAAGCCTTTAAGTTGGGCAAAATTTGGGTGTCTACAATCTTTAAATTATAGTAAAACAAACAACACAAGAGCACTCACACTCTGGAATAAGCCTATGAGAATCTAGGGGTCTTGAGTAACAGCAGCTAATCGGGGGGTTAATATGAGCAACCCTGAATACTTATATCTTATATATCTAACCAAGATAGAGAAAATAGTCTCATCTAGGGTTCACAGTCTTTACACAACTTTACTTATCTAAGTTCATAACATTACTTAGTTCAATCAGTCTCACAAACGTGGACTAAATCATGTTACTTCACCCCAAGCTTAAGCAAATGTTACGCCAATACTATTTGCCTCACCAGTTACTTGTTGAGCCACTAATGAATTGCAATTACATCATGGCATACCATTGTATTATGGTAGGAGGTGGCTTAAGCGCTTAACTAACATGCCTAGTTCCACACAAGGTTGTCACTCCCTGGACCGGATTAAACGACACAAGCATAATCAACACTCATTAAAATTATTAAGCCACTTTTAAGTTTTAGTTCATTAAGAATGCCTAACTTAACAAACAATAAGCATGTCATTGTGTACCTTACGTATTTGAAATCCAATCAGAAACTCAAAAGCCATCTCAGAGGATAGATAAGAGGATTTAGAAGCAAACATCTATTTAAGAAATTAAACTTATATAAAAAATTTATATTAATTATCCACTTACATCAAACTTATTTTAAAAACCTATTTGATTAGACACCAATTAGGAACTCGCCATGGCTGTGAAAATCGCCACACCAAGATACGGATAGTTCTCTATCGTCTGTTAAATTATTTCTTTTCTCTTTGTTTACAATCATTGATTACAAAAACATCATCATATCATTCATATTCAAAAAACTCATATTTCTCAACAAAAAAACATTTAAAATAACATATTCCCCATATTACTTATGATTTATCCTAACATTTTAGTCAAAACCAATTATTAGCTATTAAGTCTATTTTAACTTAATACTAGCCAAAATTGATTAGAATTAATAATTTAATTCAATTATTAAGTCAAGTTGATTAAACTTACTCAATCTAATTTATTTTAGCTCATTAAAGTCTATTCAATCAAGTTTATTTAAGTTTATTAACTAAGTTTATTTTATACTAAGAAATTATGTTATCTCCAATTAATTACTGAATCTTCAATTTACTTAATTCATTATAAGTTAACTAACATACCATATTAACTATCATTTATCTATTTTATTTTATTTGGATTTTTATGAAGTACATGGAAAATATACAAGCCGTGTTTCACCCTGTGTATATACATATGAAGAAGCACGATCAATTACATTCAATCGTATTTCTATCGTACTTGTTCGTGTTTTGGAGCTCAGAGAGAAACACGACGTGATAGGACAAGCCGTGTTTCAGTCGTGCTTCTCCTTGAATAGAAAAATTTAACAAACACAACACAAACAAATTAGGAACACGACGTGATAAAACAAGTCGTGCTTTCCCCATGTTTCATCAAAAGCCAAGCACTTGAGGTTAGAGAGAAACACAGTGAAATACAATAAGTCGTGTTCTTGTCGTGTTTCAATTGACATATTGAACACGTTACAATCAAAGAGAAACATGATCGAATAGGGTGAGCCATATTCTAGCCATGTTCTACTTAACATATTATATACAAGAGAATCATAAAGAAACATAAGGAGATTTAATCGTGCTATTCTAGAAATGTTCATGTAAAATGAATCAGAGAGAAGAACAATTGGATAGGTTTGGCCATGTTCCGACCGTGTTTCTTGTCTAGCAAGTTGAAATAAAGAGAACGATTAAATATAGCTACCCATGTTTCCTCTGTGCTCTTTGCCCTGTTCGACTCATTCAAAACTCAACCTGTTTTACTACTTGTTTTACATCATTTTTCAATATAACAACATCTTAAAATCAAAACACAAGCTATAAACATGATTTACAACATCTATTTACATATTTCTACTACATATTTCATCTCAATCCTAATTCTCACATGCATAATCTCACTTAGGTTTTAATTTATAGCTTCATATAATACAAGTTTACATGTTTCATCTTAAAACCTACATAGACTAGCATTAATTCACCAGATACATGCATAAAAACCAAATTAAAACAAAAAATAACATAATTCACATGTTTAGCCAATTCTAGTTACTTGAGCTTCTTTTCCACCTCCTCCTTTTAGATGTTGAGGCTACTTCTAGCATGATTTCCTTCCTATTTTCTTTTCTAACTTTAATTTCTTTTGGTCCTCTTGATATTGAGATTTGAAGATGATTTTGAGAGAAAGAAGAGAAAAGGGAAGAAGGAAGAAAGAGAAGGAAACAAACGAAAAGGAATGAAAAAGGGAAGGCAAGGCAAAAGGAAAAAGGAAAGAAAAAGGGATTAGGATTAAAGATATTTTAGGGTAAAGGTACTAGGTTTAAAATTTCAGATCAATATCTTTAGTTCTGAAAGTATTGGGAAAATAATTTGAGAATCTATATGTTAGAAATTAAGAACCTGAAATAGGGACTTAATTTAGGAGTTTAGTTTATATCAAATTGATATTTGATTTGAGTTTGGGCTCAAGAAGTGATTTTTTAGATAAACAGGTGATCTCAAAATTGATGGGGGTTAAGGATCTGACATTTTATGCTAAAACTTAAGGATTTAGGAATTCACTAAACATTTAAATAATATGTTTAGGGGTTTAGGAATTCAAAATCTCAAATTTTACTAATTTAATTATTACTAATTTAATTATGTCAACTTGTCTAATTACATCCTATAATTTGCTTAATTCATTTAATATGTTTAATTTCAATTTCTAACTTAGATGAGGATTTATGATATTTCAAAATTACTACACTACTTAATTCAATTACTTCAATTATTTAATTCACTTACCAAGTCAGATTTATCTCTAGTTATTTTCAGAAAGTAAATAATATAGAGTAGAAGTAAATTAGGTAGGTATTTAGGATTTGTTTGAGGTGATGATATCTATTTAGTTAATCAGGTATTTGTAGGTGTGCTTTATCATTAATTACAATATTGAATTCTTTACTCACTCAATTTGTTTTAGTTTTTTAATTTATTTAAACTAAATTATATTTTATTATTTAGCATTTATTTAATTATCTAAATTATTTGGTTGGTACTAATTACTCGATTATAATTTAAGGTTCAAATTTACCTATATTTTCATGTTAATTATCCTTAATTTCTTTACTAACATGATAGAAAACCAAGGTATTTCATCCTCCCTCCCTTAGAAGAAGTTTCATCCTTGAAACTTATGAAACTACATCTTAGAGGTTAACATCTCCTAACTAGTTTATATTTTATTATTTAAAAGTATTTGATTATTTAAGATTTAGTCTTTCGTCGTCTTTTGTAGCGCTACTCTAATTATTTGTGGATTTTTGTAGCAAACAATTTGTTTTGTTTCTTTATGTTTTATCATGATGAAATATTATTTATTTTGACAGTTATTTGCATACATCAAGCTTATTTATTGTCATATATAGTCTCCTTGTTTTGCCTCTTTCGATTAACAAATATATTTGATAGTTTCTTGCCATTTAGTGTTGTCATGAAATTCGTTTTTAGTATTATTTTATAGATAACATTATTTCACTATTAAATTATTCATCTTCAACTCTATATTTCTTTTTTTTTTTTTTTAAGTTTTAGTATCTTTAAGTTTATAAAGTCGATATTTCATACAATTTAGTAATATAAAACAATCGGAACTAGTTTAGCGAGTAGAAACCTCGACTTCACTTAAACAATTGACAACTTGACTTGACTTGACCTAAGACGACAAATTTCAACACGACATTAGATTGATAAAACAAGATGACTCAACGAAAGAAGGTTGTAGATTCACCATTCTATCTCATATGCAATTATACTTACTCATTAATTATAATTTGATTTCTAGATTCTCTTATGCATCAAATATCAACTTTTATAAATACATTGGTCATTTTGGTCAGTGCAAGGTATTTAAGTGAATCATCACATCTTGATATCATTCTATTTTAAATTTTGTTATACTTTAATTTTTAATTAATTAATTTTTTTAGAGCGGTATCACAATCATTATTTTTCTATGCACAATAATGACCACTCACTTTTCAATTTTAGAAATTTTCTAGGTTATAGTTTGGTATTCAGTTTACAATTTCTATTTTGACAAAGTATTAGGTTTTGCAAATACACCAAATGTAGTAGTTAATTTGGAGATGTCAAAGTGAACTAATGAATTTTTTAATATTATTTACTATTTACTTATTTATTTTTCCTTTTTCTTAGTTTTTACTATTTTTCTTTGATTTTTTTTGTTTAACCATGATACCTATAGTAAACGGGTAAGCGATCCTTACATTAAGCCTAATAAGAATATACTTAAATCTTTCAATATTTAAGGTAATGGACTCTAGAAAATTGGTATTTGAGCCTTTTAGAGAATACAATTTTTATATTATGTGGAATTAAGCTTAAAAATTGAAGTTAAGTCCAATTAGAGTAAAGTTAGATATTGGACGTAACAAGTTGAATATAAACTAAATGGAATAAATCTAAGTCTTTAATCAGGATACCAAGCCCTTTAATTCCTATTTAGGCCTATTATTTGTATTTTTAAGGCTTTTGAACCCACAAAAAGATATTTGAGCCCAACAGGTAATTCAATATCAAGAAGTAAGTAATGGACTTAAATATTTTGAAATTAGGACCAATTTGTTCCTTTTCTACCCTAACTTTTATCCAAAGCCAATATTACTAAAATAATCTTGCCTTTACACAGATCATGCATGCCTTCATATGTTGTTACCTTAAATATAAAGGTTTTTGTTGTCTATGGTGAAGCAATGGTGAAGTTAGAATAGGGACTACTTAGAAGAGATGTGGATCATGGGATTATTAATATACATAAGGTACTTGGACATCCTTATTAGTGCAAAGCTTTGGAAAATTCTTTTGGGGCTCTATTACTGTGAAAAACATTGGCATTAAAATAATACATTTCTTTATAGATTCGTGGGTTGCTAGCAATGTGCTCAAAAACAAAATTAATATCTAAAACATATTTTATTGCCTTGTTAAATCTTACAAGTTAAAGATATGTTAGCTATTGACATTGCTTAACTCTCTTCCATTCTTGGGCATGGAAATAAATTAGCAGACATGTTTGGGTTGAAGAAGTATTGGAGATCCCTACTAATTTGCTTTCCTATAATACTGTTATATTCTTTTTCTTTTCTGTCATAGCTTAATTATAGGATTTCTTTTATCAAAGGTTAATTGTAGTAGTATTCTTTATTTCCTTATCTCTTTCCTTTTTCATGCCTCATGTTGTATCATATTAAATACTTTTCCTGATTCAATGAAATGTAGAACAAATTCTGTCAAATAGTATTTTCATCTTTCTCATGGTATCAGAGCTCAGGCAAAAGATTAGCTCTCCTTAACCTTTGAATATGTCAGGACCATAGGAACATAGGTTGATAGGGGGAGAACTTGTGAGTGCAAACATTGATGACTCACCTTACATCTTATACCCATAAGATTATCCTAGATTGGCCTTTGTCACAACACCTTTCACTGGAGAGAACTTTACAGCTTGGAAAAACGCAATGGAAACGGCTTCATATGCCCAAAACAAAGCAGGATTCATTGATGGTAGTCTAACAATGCCAGAACCATCTTCAAATGATTATCAGCGATGGAGGAAGAATGATGCAATGGTAAAGGCATGGTTGAGAAATTCTTTAGGCAAGAAAATGCAAGCGAGTGTTATATATGCAGATTGCTCAACAAATTTAGTCAGAAATTTGTGAGAGGTATGGACAAAGCAATGCACCTCGAATTTACAAAATCAAGAAGGAATTTTCTAACATGACTCAAGGAAAATGGCAATCCATAACTTAATACTACACAAAGTTCAAAAATTTGTGCGAAGAACTGCAGATCTGTGATCCATTACCTCATTGCAGATGCGAAGTAGCCAATGAACGTGTACTTCGCCAAGAAAGAGAGAACTCCCATCAGTTCTTGTTGGGATTGAATAATAACTTTGACAAGCACAACTGGTTATCATGCATTAAATAACCATCATATAGATAAAAACCAGAAACAGGTTGATTATTTGATACCTGATTCCATATCTCCACAAAATTCCCATTGTACTTCCCTTTAAGCTGCTCAAAACACACAATTTTTTAGCTTAAATTTAGCAACAAAGAAGCTCGCCTACCTAAAGCATTTACTACCTTATTTTGCATCCTCGATTAATGCTGTAACCTGAAGGGAAATTTTCACAAAAATTGGCACCATCTCCGATGCATGTCACTACTGATCCTCTTCTGGCTGGTCAAATACTTCAAAGCTCATGGTTTTAATAGAGCATAAATTCCTTTCCAATCAAATAATGCTCTCAAATTTTAAGAGCATGCACTATTAAATAAAATTCCTTATCAAGTGCTCCACTTTCGCCTAGCATCACTGAGCTTCTCACTGAAAATGCAACTGGCCTCTTTTCCTGTGAAAGAACAGCCTTATACCCTCCCCATTGGCATCACAATCCACTTCAAATAACTTCTCAAAATTTGGAAGGGCAAGTACTAGTGTTGTACTCAATTTCTCCTTCAAGATTGTAAAACTAGTGGCTGCTTCATCTACCATAGAATTTTCCTTTCTTTAAACACTCTGTCATGGATACTGAAATTCCTAAAAACATGCGATAGAAAGTCACCAATCCATGAAAACTTCGTTACTCGAAGACATTCTTTGGAGTAGGCTAATCTCTAATTGCCTAGACCTTCGCTTCATCAACTCGTATACCATCAGCTGATATGACATACCTCAAGAAAAGCAACTTGTTCGTTAGGAAACTGCACTTCTTAAGGTTTATGTAAATCTTATATTCCTATGGGGTTGTTAATACTCTCCTCAAATGCAACATATGTTCATCCTCACAAGAGCTATAAATCAGGATATCATCGAAATATACTACTAAAAATTTACTAATAAATTGCTTCAATACACAATGCATCAGCCTCATGAATGTGCTGGGGGCGTTTAACAACTCAAATGGTATGATCAACCACTCATAAAACCCTTCCTTCATCTTAAACACAGTCTTCCACTCATCACTAGGCCTAATTCGAATTTGATGATATTCGTTTTTCAAATCGACTTTAGAGAACCATTGAGCTCCATGTAATCTGTCAAGCATATCATTCAACTGTGGTATAGGAAATTTATACCCCACAGTGATCCAGTTAATAGCCCGACAGTCAATGCACATCCTTCAGCTCCCATCCTTCTTGGGCGTAATAATGTCGGAACTGCACGTGGACTTAAACTTTCCTGGATCAATCCCTTCCTCAATAACTCTTCTACTTCTCCTTCAAAATCTCACTCTCCTTCAGATTCATTCTATAATGAAGCAGATTAGGAAGGCTAGCCCTAGGAATAAGATCGATATGGTGATCGATGTCTTTCATCGGTGGTAACCCATCTGGAATTTCCTCAAGCGTTAATTCCATAAATTCCTAATAAAGGGCAAACCAACTCTGGTTGCTCTCTACTTATGACTTAACATCACTCATCAATACCTACTTAACCATCAAAGCATGTACTTGCCTGATCTCCTTGATTTCTTATCTAAAAGCCTTCACCACAGACGAAAACATACTCTTATCTAGTAAAATAGCCTTATCTTTCAATGGCAACAACTTATACTTCACCTCTTCTTTTTTTAGCTTATAAACATTACTCTTGCCGAGTGTTGTGCATCTACATCATACCACAGTTTACCAAATAAGAGGTGACACACATTCATATCAATGACATCGTAATACACAACATCATGATACTTACCTATGGAGAAAGGAGCCTTGCAACGTTCCATCATTTCGATTTTTCCTGTAGTAGATTTGATCCACCTCAATGTATACGGATTTGGGTGTTTCTCCACATGCAACTTCAATTTATGCATGGTCCTCTTTCCTATTATGTTTTCACAGCTACACTACACCTTTCTATTAATAGTGCATCTGGTTCGGAACAATTGGTGGTGCTGGGTATGATCCTCACTTTTTGGGGTCAACATCAAGCTCCGAACAACATAAACCCCTCATCTTCTTCTTCATATTCCTCCTCCTCATCTCCATCAGCCTCACAACAAATACCATCATCATCCTCTTCTCTTTCCACTATATTAATGGTATTTCTCTTAGGATACTCATTAGATCTATGCCCCGATTGACCACATCGGAAGCACTTCCAACGATCAGCTTCACATAAGGATTATCTACTTTCTTAACCTCTTTGCCTCGTCCCTCATTCACAGGATGTTTTTCTATAGCTTTATCCTCTAAAGGTTGATTCTTATATGTATCCACGAGTCGACTGTTCCTCCATACCCTTAGGTTTCTCCTCTGACCATGCATTAGATCTGTACCCCTAAAACTTCTTTTCTCACGTTTTTATTGCGTCAATTTAGCTTTCAAAGCTAGATTCTTCACCTCACTTAGGGTACGAATAACTGTACCTTAAATCTATCCTGCAAAGCTGGCCTTAACCCTTCTAAATATCGAGATACTTGTTGCCCTTCAGATTCTTAGAGATTATTCCGTTATGCTAATCTCATAAACTCTGCAATGAATTCATGAACTAATTTGCTTCCTTGTTGGCATCGCTGGTATTGCTGGAATAAGATCTGCCCATAATCTGGTGGTAAAAATTCCCTCTTCAACAAGTATTACATCTGATAACAACTACGAACAGGACCTTCCCTTCCCACTCTCTCCCGTATTGGATTCGTTCCCACCATGCTGAAGCCATCCCTTTCAAATGACAAGCCACCAATCTAACTCGTCTTTCAGGAGGAGTCTTCGCATAATCGAAGAACCTATCAACATCTGCAATCCAATCCAAAAATTGCTCAATCCCTAAGTTCCCATTAAAATACAAGATATCAACCTTCAACCAAAAGTCTCTACCATCCCTATCATCATATCCATTTCTTCTATTACTACCATACTGCTGATAACGAAAATACTCGGCATCTCTATTCTCAAAATCATTCCTTCTTTGACTACCATATGGTGGATTGCAAGCGAACTAAGGTGGTTCCACATCGCTCTTTTCTGACTCCTCTTCGTAAACCGATTGTCTACGCGTAGGACAAGCCTGTCAATAGGGTCACCACAAGCTACCTCAACCCCTAGACTTCTATTATCATTCCATCTCCTGTTTGCGTCGATTCCATAAGCATCTAGACGATCCACAACCTCCCCAAAATGTTCCTCGAAATGTTGGAACATGTGATCCATCTGTTGCTCTAGATGTTGCTATAATTGTTACAACGCCTCATCCCCCTAAAGGATTCGATCCTCCTGAACATCGTAATGGAAAGCACCACTATGCCATTAGTAGTCATCCCGCTCTGATACCACCTGATATAGCGTAAGGCGTAGATAAACAAGATTTGCAATAAGATGCAAACTTTATGAGAGAAACTTCTCAATTAAGGTTTGAAAGAGTAAAAAATAATTCTAATCCTCTAACAATGGTTGTCAAGACCATATATACAGATATAATAAGCCCTAGAAGATAAAACCAAAAAATAAATCATGCAAATATAAGCTAGCAACGAAGCTGACGATGTAGGAACGCTGACTTTGGGCAACCTACGATGTACACCGAAAAATTGAGGATCTACGTTGGTAGCGTAAAGCCGGTGTTGCCTCTTTCCATGCCGTGGTGTTACATATGGTGCAATATGGGCAAAAGTCCTTCATCCTATACTGGCTTAACGTCGACGGCCTTCCTGGAAACATTGCCAGTGTATTTGCTCAACACCGGCGGCCTTTGACTACTTGTCAACAAGCTATTTCATCTTCCTTCGTTCCTTCTTGGACGCTTCCATTTTGTTCAAATAAACATCCGCTACCCCAGCCACACCATATGAATAGAATGAATAACCGAAAGAGGGGACAACTTTTACCAAAAAAAAAAAAAAGAAAAAAACAGGTATTATGAGCTTCTAGAGGCTCGAACTCCACATTGTGTCATCCCTGCAACTCTATAAACAAACACAAACCCTAAAGTTAGTAAGATAATAATTTAGTTAACGTACAAAACAAGGATAAAAAAGATTAGATGATTGATACTCTAATTATTACAATCCAAACGAAAAAATTGAAGTGGAAGCAAATATGTTGAAATCCCAACATGTTGATCAAGTCATTAGAAGAGAAAATGAGAAACAAGGTTAGAAAAAGTACCTTGGTTTGTCATCTGGTGGCTAGAGCAAAGTGATTGATTTTTTTGGCTAAAGAAAAGAATTGGTTGGGTTGGGCCTTCGTATAAGGCTTATTAGATATGCTTGGTCTTATTGACTCCACATCTAGATATCTCAATGGCTAGATCCAGGTTCCTAAATTAGGGATCTGCAGCTACCCGAATTGTCATAGGATAAGTCCAAGACTGTGGACCCATTAGGTCCAAGGCAAGTCAAGAGGGCTCAAGGCCCGCTCATTTCTAAAAAAAAAAAAAATTGAAAAAAATTCTTAAATTAAAACTACAAATATAAAATGGACATAAGAATACACTATTCTTTAACCCATATTCTTATAATACTATCAAGAGTATGCAAATATTTATAAAGAAGCACATCCCTATTGAGTTGAAATATCAACAATGTAATATTAGAGTAATACTCTAAAAGAGTGAGTACTACAAAAGAAAAAGAATTTTTGCATTTCTCTCTTACTAGAGCTCTAAATAAAGCATGATATATAATTTTGAATTGTATTTATCACATATAATTTTTAATTATATTTATCACATGTATTGTTGTTAATAATATATTAAATATTGTGAATAGATGACTAATGATTTCTATTCATGTAGTTTAAACTGGATCTAGTTAGATCCTCTAGGTCAAGAAGTCAGGCCTCGAAATGTCACAAAAAAAATTCAAAAAATTACCATATTTGACTTTTTGTTTTTCATGACCAGATATATTTGAAAAAAAATAGTCAATATTACCATCATTAAATTGAATTAAAATGTCAGAAAATGTAATGCAGGTGACGAGATTTGTTTTCGTCTTAGAAAAGAACCATGATTTACTCTAATTACATTTGACATCATTATAATTAAAATAGCATATCAAATCTACCACACACCACACCAAAAGAAATTTAAAAAGAAAAAGAAAAGGACATAAAATAAAAATCAAACCTGTCCTTGTTCCATTAGGTACGAATGGCCAGTTTGCATTGGTATAAGTAAAATAGAATATTTGGCTGAAAAAAAAATAACCGTAGAATAATAAAGAGGCCCCACGCAATTATTCCATGGAAAAATTAGACAATTATACTAGACGTATAGTTCTCTTGGCTTGGGCCCAAGTTGCTGAATTTTCAAAACTCTCAATAAAGAGTTGAGCACCTTGTCAAATACGACATTGCAAAAGCGAAATGCGTTTACTTTGGGTTGACCTTGGTTGTAGAAATACCAGATGGCCTTCCAGCAAAGAGTTAAAGCATAGTTTAGTGAAGCGGAGAACCAATCATCACCTTCACTTGTGCACACACACAACCCATGGCACCTCCATTTTCTTCTGTCCTTTCACTGATCGTTGCAATAACAGTACTATGGTCTAAGATCACCGCCACTAAAACATCAGATATTACGATGTTCGAAAGAGAGGCTCTGGTCCAAAGTGGGTGGTGGCCTGAATATACCAACACTTCTATACCTCCTTGCCCCCTACTTTATGGCATTTCTTGCAATCAGTTTGGTCAAGTAATCGGAATTCTTTATTCCGACATTGTCGGTGATAATTTTGGAAAAATGAAATTTTCACAAATTCCAATGTTGGAATCTCTTGATCTTCAATACAATGAACTCACAGGCACTGTACCTTTGCAATTATGTGCACTTTCACGACTAAGGAGCCTAGATTTGGGGGGAAATTCTTTATCAGGAAACATCCCTCGTTGTTTTGGGAAACTTTCTATGTTAGGATATCTTGATCTCTCCTCTAATCACTTAAGTGGCTCCATCCCTTCACAAATAGGGAGCCTCCAAAATCTCTCCTCTTTGTATTTGGATGGAAATGTGCTTACTGGTCCAATACCATCCACTATAGGCCAATTGTCCCAATTGAGGACGATCCATCTTTCCTCTAATCACTTAAGTGGCTCCATCCCTTCACAAATAGGGAGCCTCCAAAATCTCTCCTCTTTGTATTTGGATGGAAATGTGCTTACTGGTCCAATACCATCCACTATAGGCCAATTGTCCCAATTGAGGACGATCCATCTTTCCTCTAATCACTTAAATGGCTCCATCCCTTCACAAATAGGGAGCCTTCAAAATCTCTCCTCTTTGCACTTGGAAGGAAATGAGCTTACTGGTCCAATACCATCCACTATAGGCCAATTATCCCAATTGGATACGATCAATCTTTCCACTAATCACTTAAGCGGCTCCATCCCTTCACAAATAGGGAGCCTCCAAAATCTCTCCTCTTTGTACTTGGATGGAAATGAGCTTACTGGTCCAATACCATCCACTGTAGGCCAATTGTCCCAATTGCAGACGATCAGTCTTTCCTCTAATCACTTAAATGGCTCCATCCCTTCACAAATAGGGAGCCTCCAAAATCTCTCCTCTTTGTACTTGGATGGAAATGAGCTTACTGGTCCAATTCCACTTTCAATTTGGAACATGACACGTTTGTTTGTTATGGAATTACAAGAGAATCAAATCAATGGTTCAATCCCTCCACAGGTGGAATACTTGGTCTGTTTGGGATCTATGAATATAAGCTTCAACAGAATCGTGGGTATAATTCCTCAAGAAATTGGCAGATTATATTTGAGATCTCTTGATCTTCGCAATAATTCCTTTTCTAGTTCTATCCCATATTTTTTTTATCCAGATTATCTGTCTTTCCTAAACTTATCCTATAATTCTTTATCGGGTCATATCCCAAATTATTTTTCTACCTTTTACTATAGGGGCGCATTTCTTGGAAATAAGGATCTTGTTTACGGTTCTCCACCACCCACAAGCATACTCCCTTTTAAAGCAAGCCACAAGAAATTGCACCTTCAAGGAATAATCATACCCATAATGCTATTCTTCTCCCTTATAATGCTTCTTGGAATTTGGTTTTATTGTAAAAAAAGAGGTAAGCTATCTATCTCTAATGAAACGATTACAAAGAGTAAAGATGCATTTTCTGTATGGAATTATGATGGAAGGATTGTATATGAGGAAATAGTTAAGGCAACAGAGGACTTTGACATCAAGTACTGTATTGGAACAGGAGCATATGGAAGCGTTTATAGAGCAGAGCTTCCTAATGGGAAGGTTATTGCCTTAAAGAAACTTCATCGCTTAGAAGCTGAAGAGCCATCTTTTGATAAGAGCTTTAAGAATGAAGTGAAACTCTTGACTGAAATTCATCACAGAAATATCATTAAACTTCATGGTTTCTGCTTGCATAGAAGGTGCATGTTTTTAGTGTACGAGTACATGGAGAGAGGTAGTTTGTTCTATGCCTTGAGAATTAATGCTGAAGCATTAGAATTGAACTGGACAAAAAGGCTAAATATTGTCAAAGATATAGCACATGCCATGTCTTACTTGCATCACCATTGCTCACCATCCATCATTCATCGAGATCTATCAACTAACAACATTTTGCTCAATCATGAAATGCAAGCATTTGTGTCAGATTTTGGTACAGCAAGATTACTTGATCCAACTTCGAGCAACATTTCGGCAATTACAGGCACTCTTGGATACATTGCACCGGGTAAATCATTGTCATTCCTTAGCATCCATGTTTCCATTTCATTAAGCTCTCTTAAATACAGCATGTGCTATGATCCAAGTCTCTTTCTTTTTTCCTTTTAATACACCAAGTGGATAGTTCAATGGAGACATTCTTGAAATGTGCAAACTTTTGTAACAAAATATAATATTCTCATTTGCGCTTATCTACCATCAAGCAATTCAAGATAGCTTCACTTGATTTTCTACCCTAACCTAAGTGATTTTAACGAATTAATTCACAATTATGAAACTTTAATACTATTTGAGATGTACCAAGTTGCAAATTATTAGCTTTCATGTTAAAAAAATAAATAAATAAATACCACTACTCCAGCTCTGTTACTTTGGCTATTATAAACCAACTGGAAAAGAACTAATTCTTAGTAACATTTAATTTCATTTGTGATTCACTTTGATTTTTAATATACGTTTAGCAAAAGAAGCTACATTTTGTTGCTATTCCGTCTAAACAATTACTCAATAATGAGCTGTGAGTTGAAAAAACAAACAACTTTTCTTTTCCCTTCGAGTTTATTCATGATTTAAGATATATATTTATAGGTATACTCATTTTCTATTGCATGACTAATCATAATAAATTTTTTCTTTTCCTATTAAAGGACCTTTAATGAAATGAAAATGTTCATACAAAGGTGCAACACATTTTGCGAAAGTGGTTATTTAGAAACTCCATTTTGATTCTTGTGATAAAGAAAGATGCTTTTAAATAACTATATATTCTATTTGTGCATACAGAACTTGCTTATACAATGATCTTAAATGAAAAAAGCGATGTTTATAGCTACGGGGTGGTGGTTATGGAAACGATAATGGGAAAGCATCCTGAAGAGATCATTTCTAAGTTGCCAACATCATCAATTGAGCAAGTTAAATTAAAAGACATATTGGATCCTCGGTTGCATTGTCCTCGAAATGGCTCATTAATGGCAGGAATTCTTCAAGTTGTTTCATATTCACTTGCATGCCTATCTCCCATGCCAAAGTCGCGGCCATCAATGAAACATATTTCTGAGTCATTTCTTAGTAAGAAGAATGTTGCCTTTGAGGGTGCATTTCATGAGATCTCTTTGGGTCAGCTTAAGGCTAATTATGAGGCTAGCTCATTGACTCAATGCTCTGTGGAAATTCTATAAAAGAGAATATCAATTTGATCAATGGGAAGATAGGCAGTGTAACTATTGTAAAATTTTTGTAGGGCTTTTCTACCTAATAAGTAGTACATACTTATATTGTTTAGTCTAATATGAGCAATTTATCAGATCTTAAAAGATCCAAAGTTGAGTAATTACAAATTGAATCAATTTTGAAATGTTGATCACTTTAATTAATTTAATTATATTGCTCATCACATAACCTTTTTTTTTTTTTTTGTTATTGGCACTCTATTATGTTCTTTATATTAGTTACATATAATCTTGCTAATCTGTTGGTACTTATTAGTAAAACAGTATTTTTTTCTACCTTCCAAAAAAATGTTCAAGATCATCTTTTATCTCTAACAACCTCCATTGGTCAACACAATAGCAAGAAACTCCCTTTCCAAGAGCCTATCCACTTTACTCGTAAAGTTATTAAATGCAATAAGGTTTACTGTAGAGACAAAGACTAAAGGAGTTGATGACTACAAAGTGTTGAAGTGTGCAATGTTGTCGAAACAAATGCAGTGTTCTGGAGATATGAGTGGACCGGACCATGGATATGGGTTGAGTAATGCATTGGGCTCAGCAGGAGCTTGTGAAATGAATTAGTAAATAAACAAGAGTTGGACCAAGATAATATAAGAAGTTTAGGCCCATTAGTAATACCAATTAGCAGCATAGTAAATTATCTAATCTAGAATATCTAGTTTGTCATAACCATCACTAATATGGCAATTTGTTGCACATGCCACTCACCATAGTACTGTTATTTTGCACATGGAGGGAGCCTATTCAGCCAGTATAGATGTGTTGAGTAATGCAATGTGCTAGAAATATGAGTGGACTGGACTATGGATATGGGTTGAGTAATGCACTGGGCTCAGCAGGAGCTTATGAAATGAATTAGTAAATAAACAAGAGTTGAGCCAAGGTAATATAAGAAGTTTAGGCCCATTAGTAACACAAATTAGCAGCATAGTAAATTATCTAATCTAGAATATCTAGTTTGTCATAACCATCACTAATGTGGCAATTTGTTGCACATGCCACTCGCCATAGTACTATTATTTTGAACATGTAGGGAGCCTATTCAGCCAGTATAGATGTGTCAATGGTGGTGCAACACAAAAATATATGAAAATACAAAAATATCATTTTGCTTCTAATACTTGCATCCAAGTATTTTGTGTGTGCGTATGTGTGTTTTTTTTTTTTTTTCTGGAGTATATTCAGCTTATATTTGAGCTCAATCTACATTCAGATTGTTAATTTTTTTCATTAAACACTCTTCGATTGTAATTAGTATCAAGCCAACAATAATGGTGGCTGACACATGAGAAATTAAACACTTGGAGGAAGCTGTTTAAGCTTTGTTTAAGAAGCATACCGACAAGATTCATATGCTTTCCAAAACACGCCAGCAGCAGCTTCATGCAATGGAAAAGCAGAGTAAATTGAACAATGAGCTCTAGAAGAGGGAAGATAACCTAAAAATAGCAACACAAGATGAGGCACATCAAATTGAAATTAAGGAATTAAAGTAACCAGGTGCGATTTGAGAATATATAGAGGATTTTAAGAATTTCATGGATCCAACACTACCAGAATCTCATCAAATTAGCAAATTTTTATGTGGGTTAAAACATGAAATTAGACACTTTATCAGAATGTTCATCCCACTTAATTTATATCAAGCATTCACCCTTGCAAGATTGCAAGATCCCAGCCATGAATCTCCACTAAGCATACCGATGCTACAATTCAAGAGCAAAAACCTGCATTTACACCTCTAGTACCTTTCCATCTACATCAACCCATAAACATATAAGAGAAATCATACCCAAAATTACCCTACATCACTATCATAGACCCAAATCTCAACACCGCCAATGTCAACAACTTTTCACCATTAAAGAAGCCCATTTTCAAACCATTACCTAAAATAACTGCAGAAACAACCATTAATCTAAAAGAGAAAAAAAAAAACTCACTACCAAACCATACATACCCCATATCCACAGCAACCAATTTCATTCAAACAAGCACAACCATAAAGTTTTACTATACAAACTACATTACCATTCCAACTTGCAATCCATACAAAACCAAAGTCATGCTCAAAATGACTCAATTCCTAGATGCAAACAAAAGGCACTGAATATAGAGCGAAATTTTGCAATTGATTTGATCAAGCTACATGATGTGAGGAAACAAAAGAAAAATTGGAATTCAAGAGCATAATACCTCATATGAACATATCATTGAACAACTTCTAGAGGTTCTTGGTGTTTTCGTTTATATGGGGTGTTCCAAAAGCATTAATCATGGTTAAAATGGGGATTATGTTCCTTGAAAGTAGAGGCTCTGTGATGTGGATCTTTGTAGCATTGAGTCCATATTAAGGAATTCAATAAAATTGGACGAAATGGCTTAATAGCGTACTTAATAATGCCCTTAATCTGGTCTTGCTGCTTAGTTACTTGAAGTCGACTATCCTAGTAATCAGTAGTGGGTGGCCTCCTGTTACTTTTGTGTTAGATTTTCTAGTTCTACGTACCTAATGAACTAACAAGAATTTATGTCCATTTCAAAATTTAAGCCTTTAAGGTGGATTAAAGTAAATCTACATAATATTGTCTAGAATTTGTATCAGAATACTCTCTTTTGGAATTAAAATTACAAGGATTTAATAGGAAAACCAGCAGGAGAGGTTCATAATCCAAAGAACAACCAAGATTCCTTCCAAATCTTATGTAGATACCCCCCTTCGATCAACCTACCCTATATGCCTAGGAACTCTAGCAATGAAGCAGTTTATGTACTATCAGTTAACATGGAAGATACCATTTGTATGTTGAAGTTTTACTTGAAACAAGTACAACCAAGAATGAAACAAAATGTGGGTGGACTTTTGACTGGTAGAGAAAACATGATAACGTTGCTTCGGTTTCATTTGAAACGTGTTCAACATAAATGATTTGGCTAATAGGAAGCGAGTTGACAAAAGCTTTCAAATTGGGAATCAGAGGTTGCTTACACTACAACTATGTCAACCTAGAACACCCAAGTTCTCCGCAGACCACAAAGCTAATGCTAATTAGTATGGCATGTTGGGGATGTTGATCGGGTGGATTCAATGGCTTACTAGTTAGATCTACCTTCAGAAGTTGCTACTCACCTAATGTTCCTTGTTTCTCAACTATAGGAGTACCATGGTCGTCGACAAGATCTATCACTGACACTACTTGTTACAAGCATAAAAGATTAGTTATAGCTTTAAAGCAGTTTAGATGAGTGGGATAATGCCATCGATATGTTGTTATCTTATGGAAAGGGAAGTCTCCAGTGAAAGTAACAAGAAAGCTCCTCCAAGATCTATGCTTGAGATTTCTAGGAAAAAAGAAAAAAAAACCTCATGGATAAAGGTCTTTAAGGAAGCAGTAATGAGTGTATTAGGAACTCTATAATTTGAGTAGGGCAAATTGAAGATAGTTGGGTTATACAAGAATGTTGTGATGACTAACATTGCTAAATACTATGATCCATTCATGATATTACACAAGATCAATGAATGTCCTTACTGATTAGATCTATTCTCTGAAACAAATACCCATATGAATTTTCACATCTTCTAACCCAAATAGTACCATGCTCTAAAAGTTGATTTATCTTCCAAATTACCTGTAACACAAGCAAAACGAATATTAGAACTAATAGACATTTTGGATTAAAAAATGGCTAAAAGAGAGAATCATCTTGTCAAGATGGTACTTACTTCAAGGAAAAAATGGTCACTGGTGCATGCCATGCAACTACGATTTTCCCATTAACCCCTATGGATAAGGGTTTTTAAAGTAGATGGGGATGTTATAGGGTATGTGTGTGTGGTTCCAGATGCAAGTATTGAGACTGTGATAGACTTAGGGTTTACTTGTGTAATTTCAGATGAATGTGTTGAAACTCGCTAGATATAGTTTCAAACATGAGAGCACTCCTCTTAAATAAGGGTTTATCACTGGTGGAAGTCTCATAGGCATTTTTCCAATGAGTTACAGCCTCGATTTTCTGACAAACCCTTATGGACAAGGGTTTCACAAGAGGAGGGGAATGCAATAAGTTTACTATATAGTCGAACTATATAGAACAAGGGTGGGAATAGAATTTTAATTCAAAGTGAATGTAATAAGATTGTAATAATTATTACTATGTTCACTTTTTTATAAAAAATAAAAAAATAAAAAGAGATTATTAAGGTAAAATATAAAATATCTATAATATACATTGTATTTATTACAGAAAGAAGATAATTATATATGTGATATTTTTAAGACAGAAGTATTTATGATAAAGTTGATAAATAAAACATTGAATGACAATTTATGGGGGTGTCGACATAAATTGCTACTTATTATTTTACATAATAGTAATTTATTATGAATTATCATTCCCCTCAAGTCACTACAAGAATTTTGAGGTTTAGCCACGTTAAATTACAGTTGCAAATTACCAAAAAAACGTGGCAAAATACATTTTGCAACGTTTAATTAATGTGGCTAATAAACGTCGCCTAAGCTGTGTTGCAAATTGATTTGGCCACGTTAAAAAAGTAAACATGGCTAAGATAATTTAGTGCGAAAATTGCATAATGATAGGCAACATAGAAACGTGGTCATAAGTTATATGATAGGCGACTTTTGTTGTGTGGCCAATATGTAAATTTTGTTCCCGCCTTTTTTATTTGGGATTGTTGTGAGATGGATTTGGCGACATTAAGTAAGAAAACGCGAAGGTAATTTAACGTATAAATTGCATTATAAAACGTGGCATTGAAACGTGGCCATATGTTATATGATAGGCCACATTTTTGTGTGCTAATATGCAAACTTTGTTCTCGCCTTTTTTGCATGGAATTGTTGTGAGATGGATTTTGCGACGTTAAATAAGAAAACGTCACCAAGATGATTGTAAATTGCACTTCTGATGAGTATAATAACTATTTATGTACAAGCTCATTGAACCTATTTAGCAAAATAAAAAGTGATGTTTAAAGCCATCTTTTCCTGTAAATATACCTGTGTAATGTGTATGACACTGTTACGATAAACGAACATAAACTTTTTCAACATACATCAATCAATTTGCACACTTGTGTAAAGTGGAATCAAAATACTCATATAATAAGTTCAAACATCAAGCAAATCAAAAGATTCTTGAGAGTTAGTTTGGACATGTACAAAAACATAATCCTATTCAATTGGAGGTATATTTCAAAAAATAGTTAGAAAACCTCCTATCCACCTCCTCAAAACAAACCTACACATAGTTGTTAAAAGTATCATTCAAACATGCTAAAAGAGATAATCCTATTCCATCATAGGCATTTCCAAAACATTCCTATCTATCTCAATTATCATCTTCACTTCCTCCACTTTCATCCTCACTTCCATCACTACCTTCATTATTAGATGGCCTTAGAGATCGATCCCGTCCACTTGGATTTCCTGTAAAACAAAATGTTAAGTAATAAAGCACACATAAATATACTTACTGTTGAACTATTAATCAAAGAAAGAGAGTGAGTCAATCTTTGTAAAACAATATGCACATGTTGATACATGAGTCAATCTTCTCATATCCAAGTCTAAGTTTTATTACCAACTTCTTGCAACTATAATAACTATCCATCAATTTCTCATCCTCTGGTAACATAGTTTTAATTATTGATATAAGACGATAAAAAAATACCTCACTCATATTACACTCAGATTTAAGATTTAGAAGTTATGACACTGCAGAAAGTTTTGTTTGCTTTTTACAACCCTCCCATAATGGTTCATCAGCATCCTTTAACATAGCAAAAAACTCCATAGCCTTGGGATGTGGTGTAACATCTTCAATGTCAATGTTAGGACAATCATAATTTAGACCTATAGCATCCATCACCATTCGTTTGTACAAGTTGACATGATCATTTATACTTCTTGAAGATTCTTCGATGTTTAATTCAACATCACATCTATAAGGTTCCCCATGTGCATACCACCACATATATTGCTTATCAAAACCCTTTGAATAGACATGAAATTTCACTTTGTCTCAATTGAAATACTTCTTATTTTTTCACTTTGAACATGGGCATCTAATCTTGTTTTGAGAAACAATTTGAGTTTGAGAAAATGCAAAGTTAAGAAATGATTCAACTCCATTAACAAAATCTTCAGTCATGTGGCCATTGCTGTTAAACCGATGGTACATCCAACTATGATCAGATGCCATATTTCTGCACTACATATACATAAATATAAAGAGAAGTCATGACATTCTTATTAATATATAAGGAGAGTAATATCATAAGCTTTTGTTTATTTATACCTAAATTATATTGCAAGTACTGAAAAACACCCTAAGGACTTTTCCGAGTAACAAATATTGCATTGTTTATCATAACTTTTTGACTGGTGCTTATATCATACCCACAACACATACCAAGCATATTCCATAAAAACTAACAATTGCTTTTATGGAAAAATAATTATGCCAGCTTAAACGCATGAGGTAGAATCAGAGGGAAGGGAGGAAATAAAATACAAGTCAAAACAAGGTGTGTGGTCGGACGGATATAATCACTTTGTAAGAAATTTTCAAAGGAAAATAAAGCAAGCAGAAATATTCATAAAGGAAAGTTAACAAGAATAGGGACCTAAGCAAAAGATGATAATTTGAAACTCAAACATTATCCAATTAAAATTTGTAAAACTCTTCAAGCAAACTTGAATGCAAGCCTTTTCAAAAGAAATAAAGGATTCGATTATGACAACATGTATTACTGTTAAGGCAAACTTGATTGGTGTTATAGACATTAGCAACAAGAGAACATAACAGGTCTTCTTGTCCAAATCGTTTGATTTTAGCAATAGCCATTATAAGGTAAATGAAAATCCCACATTGATCCATTATTTATAACAAAAGAAAAACAAATAATTATAAAGGAATTTATAACTTGGAAACTAGAAAACCATATAAAGTTTAATATTTTTCCTTTTAATAGAAATTGAAAGAATCAAACTAATTTGACATTATTATTATAATAATCTTGAAAGCAAGAAGCATTTGGTGAACTCGAGCGTTCATACTAGGTAATTACTTGATAAATCTCTTTGTATGTAAATATCCAAAGTCCTTCTGATACAAGACTCATGAAAGAGCATTTATGCTTCCTGCTTATCGAAAACGTTTTAAAGAGTGTGAAAGCTTGAAAGTATAAATTTAGGCCTTTATGTCTCCACATTTCCACAAGCCAATTTTTACTCTTGAAGGTCAATTTCTTTTTTCTTTACTTTTTCTATCATATTTCTTGGTATCTTAACTTTATTTCAAATTGTTTTGTTCCAAAAAAAAAAAAAGGAAAAAAAATATTTCAGATTGCTAGGTTGCAGGAGTCCACATGAGACAATGATAATAGCGTACATTCATGAACAAAAAGCTTAATGCAGCTTTATTAAATCAAAGTAGTGATATTTATATTAACTTTTTCCCAAAAAAGGAAAAAGATCACCTACCTATAATTATTAGTGTGTCTAATATATTTACTATGAAAAATATGAAAAGAATACTCTGTGTATCATAATATAGTCTAATCAATATTTTAAAACATAAAACATATATATTTGAAAATAAACTTTACATGTGATTGAACGTACTCTTTGAATGCATGTTTCTTTTTATAGTGACTCGATCTAGAACTTTGAACGATATGTTATTATGCATATTCCTTGCTTTTATAAGGTACTCAATAGCACATAAGATATTTACTAGGGAAGAAAGGAGCAAGAATTGCATTAATAAAAAACAGAACTGCTCCAAAACTAGATCTTATGCAAGTGAATAACCCAATACAATTACTTGTGTAAATAGGATCTTCATATGTTAAGAATCCAAACTTCAACCAACATGATCTTACAGTAAATGGAAAATAGACAATAAGATTTCTCCAAATTAATAGAATCTTGTGATTTCCTATTGACTGTATGATAGACTTTTTTATTATAGTTAAATAATAATCATGGATAGTGTGCTAACTTAATTACAAGAATCGACCATTATCTTTTAATAAAAAGCAATCACTTCACAATCATGCCTTTTAGATCTAGAAAACCATACATGGATGTTTTGTGCATGATAGGAAATATCCTATCCATGAAAACAGAACATGTTGCACAACACAAAAATTGGAAACAACAAATCTTGTATTTGGCAACCTCCTCACTCACTTCCTTTAAGTTACTTGAACATCTCCCTACACATAATAAACATAATTATAAAATAGAAATGTTTTCTTTTTTACTCCGACTTTGTATTCAGAAGCAATTCTTGGATCATTATGGGTTATATATCATGATTCACTTAGCTTTGTAGATAAACAAAAGAAAATTATATATGGCACAAACTCATATGTTCAACCATAAATTAGAACAAAAAATCTAGATAAAGAAAAAGCAGACATCAAATGAAAAAAAAAAACATTTCATCTTTTTATGCCTTTTTTTTCTTGCATAATTATATATGAAATATAGTATAAAATTAAGTTAATTCTAAAAAAGGATCTATTAAGTAAGAAATAGCCAATGGTTCACATCCATTAAATAAAAAATACAAAGAAAGAAAGAATTTATGGCCCAGAAAACAAATAAAACTAGCTTACCCAAAAATAAGGCATGCAAAAGAGAAACAATGAGACTCAAGATTTGTATATATATATAATCAAATAAAGAAAGTAGGAACCTGTAAACCAAAGTTGCAAATTTCTAATTTAATTAATTAATTAATTCTTGTTTACAAGCTGAAAGGATCCAGTGTTATCTTTTTTCTTTTGTTTTTTTCTTTCCAAAAGAGTAAAAGAATAGTATGTAGAGTCTAGAAATAAATTTAAATATTTATAAGTGAAAATATTGGAGTACTTTTGCTTACATGCTTCTTCTTTAGGACAGGTAGAATATGGCTTTCATAGCACTTGAGTTGCATTTCCTTGGTACACGCATCCTATTGCGACTTGCATCGTTTCCTGTACAATCAGGTAGCTGCTTTATGATTTTAACATCTTTAGAAAGAGAAGAAATGAACTAGTTCACATCAAAGATTTAATCACAATTACTACACCAAACATGGTTAATGTACAAGTAATGCCCATCCAGATATAAATTGAGTTTAACAGGTATTGAAAGTAACCTTGCATCTTTCCAGTAAGATTTCTTGTCTAGCTTGGGCACAACTAGAGTTACATTTAATATGAAAGCCGAAACAATTGCATCCGTTATCAATACCAAATGTAACTAAAAAAGGTTAGAAGTAGCAAGATATGAATTGTGTTAGATATTATAGTCTTAGTACTAACAGCATCTTTATATTTCATTTGGAGGAGAACATGTCCCATCTAACTGTAAAATATTCTAATCTAAACAGTTGACCAGACTCAAAAGTTGGCAGTGTAAACATGTAAATACAATTGAGCAATGTGGATATGTCACACCCACCATTTGATCATGTTTTGCTAATTATAACAAGAAGAAATTTAGTCTATAGCAAGATATCCAAAACTTAATGTATTTGCTCATCAAAATAAACATTTAGATGAATGAATTCCAAAAGGATTTTTAGTAAATCTCTCATTCCCATGGTGCTCATGCCAGAATTTACCACTATTATAATCGAGGATCATGCTTCCACTAAGAAAAATATACCACCTTAAGCTTATTTATGTTTAGTTAAATATGACAGTAATTTTCACCAAATTTTGACAATGGTGGATTCACAATTTTCCTGCACAATCCAAATACAAATCCAAAGTAAGAGTTTGACCATTTTAACAACCAAAAAAAGGCTCACCTTTGTTCTTTGTTGATTCAATCGTCCACTTGTGGCAATCAAAAGGTATCGATCATGCTCAATTTTCTTTTCAGCAGCTATTTATAACAAAGTTTGAAACCTAGTTTAATTTCATCCACAGCCATTTAATGATAAAATAGCACATCATAAAAATAATTTCATGAATTTCCCATCATACTCACTCCATATTGTTCAATTAACTTTGTGCCCTGATTTTAAACTTTAACTATTTCTTTAAATTTATATAGAAATTATATAAGAAATGGTACTCTAGCTAAGATTGAGATAACTGGATTGAAGTCCGAAAATTTAAAATGCGAGAATTGGGATACAAAGCAAAAACAATATATAAACTCATGCAAGAGCTGATAGTTGACATTGCTACAATCACAGAACAAATTCAATAATCTAGAAGACCATAAATTGAGACTTCAACTCCATCCATCAAACTTAAAAAATAAATAATAATAATAATAATAATAATAACAATAATTATAACCAAACAAAACACATTCGAATCAACAATCCAAATCTCATATCGTTCACGACGATATGTTGAAACATCACTCGAAATAGCATATCAACACTCTAAACGCAATCTTTGGAATCATGCTTGATTCAGCCTCCAAGTCTAACGCAATCTACACAGCACTACCAATCCCAAACACATATTCCATCGAAGAAAGAAAAATGAGAAACCCATCAAAAGAAAGTAATTTATGAGAAAAATAGATGTCTTATTCAATTGAAATTCAAATATCAAAAGCTAAACTATAAAAAAAAAAAAAGTTGAGTTTGTCGGTAAGGAGAGTGAAAAAGCATACCTCGTCATGAAGTTATGCCAAGCCGCAAGAGGAAGGGTTCATCTCCAACCAGAGGAAGAGCTAGGGTAACGGGCGCGGCGCTGTGGATAAGAAAACTACGATTTTGTGGGTTAGGGTTTTTGAGAGAGTATGCTCTAATTGTTCTGTGACTATCTTAGTACGTCGACCAAGGAGCAATCATCTTTACCAACAAAAAGGCAATCCTAATAATATTATTACTTATTATATAATTTATATCAACTTATGAGTTTTAATTTATAATTTTTTAAGGAAAAATCAACTTTTCTCTTCAAATATAATTCATTTGATTTTTTTTTATATGTTTGGTGAATTTAAAAAAAAATTATTTTATTTCATTCATTTTATTTAATAATGATAATAAGTAATGTTTACTTTTATAGAAGTGTTGCAAATCTAATAATCGAAATTTGTTCACAAACGTGACTAATAGTGTATATTTATCTACATTTAATAAACGTGACTAGAATATAAAAGAAAGGTGACGTTTACAAAATCTACAAACGTAACCATATGTCAAAATTCTTGTAGTGAGTGAACACCATAATAGCAGCTTTATGTCTAACGAGGAAGGAATAACAAGCGAACAGGTTGTAAAGGGGATGAAGAGAATGAAGTGTTGAAGTGTATAATGTGTTGTCAAAACAAATGCAGTGTTTTGGAATATATGAGTGGACCGAACTGTAGATATGGGCTGTAATGCACTAGGCTCAGCATGAGCTTGCGAAATGGACGAATAAGTAAACAAGAGTTGGGCCAATGTAATATAAGAAGTTTATGCTCATTAGTGATACAAATTAACAGCATAGTAAATTAGCTATTTTGGAATATCTAGTTCGTTATAACTATCACTAACGTAGCAATTTGTTGCACGTGCCACTCATTATGTTATTATTATTTTGCACATATAGGGAGCCTATTCAGCTAATATAAATGTATCAATGGTGCTACACAAAAACATATGAAAATATAAAAATATCATTTTGCTTTCAATACTTGCATACGAGCTCAATCTGCATTCGGATTGTTAATTTTGTTCATTAAACACTCTTCCACGTCACATTAAAGAGAAGTTTTTAATTACAATTATTTCTATATATAATATAATTTTTAAACAAGTAATAAATAACTAAACAAATGCCAGAATTAGGTTTTTGTGTTAACAACCTGCAATAAATGACATCTTAATGTTCTAATAATTCTTTATTTCAATGTATAAGTGATTAAAAAAATATGCAGTAAATATTTTTTTTTGCCACTTTTTTTTTTTTTTTTGCCCACTATGCAGTAAATTGAAAAAAAAAAAAAACTATTCTTAAGTGGATTTTCGAGAGAGCTAGTTGAGGGAAAATGCGGACGCAGTTCAAATGAGAGGGGATTAATTCAATGCCCAAGAAACTTCTTTGTGTGTTTTATTTCATCCCTTTGGTCGTAGGTTTCCTTAAACTTGTGATGCGTTCAATTCTCACCTGGCTGGTTCTGTCACACGTTAGATTGTTCTTATGCGTATTGGTCTTATTTTGTCCTAATTTTTTACACCGTTTTACTACAAATAAATTCCCAATCATGAATCTAGAATTTTATTTGAGTTGTAGTAAGTTGCAAAATTTTAGTTTTCATATTGGGCAAAGACATAAAAATCAACAACATTTTACATAAAAATTCTAGTTTCTCTAATGTTAATTTTATTTTGGGAAAATTATAACTAACCTCCCTAAACATTAAGCTAGGTGTACTAAAAAATCAATCTTAGTTTAAAAAAAAAAAAAAAAAAAGGAGTCACCATAAATAAATGGACCACTCGCTAAAATAAAAAAGAATGGAATTACATATTCTCGTAGATAGGAATGAAAGCTGATGGTGGCAAGTACCATTGGCCAAACAGGCTACCATAAATAAATGGACAGCATACCAGAATAAAAAAGAATGGAATTACTTATTCTCATCAATAGGAATGAAAGTTGATGGTGGCAAGTAATTTTGGTAAAATATATAATTAAATACCTAAACTTTAAAATTAATCAATTTAGTATGTAAAAGAACTTATTCCATATACCAACAGTGCCACGGTAGATGACAATGTTAATCAATTTGACAAAGATATTATTGACATGCATGAAAAATTATTGCAAATATTGAATTGATCAATTTCAAAGTTTAGATATCTAATTGCATACTTTGCCAAAATTCAAGTAGCATTCGTTATAACAACTCATATTATTTTACAAAATGGTATTACATAATAACTAATGAAAAAAGCAATACATATATAAAAAAATTTATACCATACTGTATATTTGTTTGGGCTGATGCATGATATCTAGTTATTCATAGAATTATTCATGAATTTCATTAAAGAAATTTACAAGAAAAATTAATTACTTATTTCCACTGAAGATTAGAAATTAGAATGCTTTTGGGCCATGATGCTGAATTTTCAAAGTTAAGACTGAGTACACCATGTCAAACACGTTTGTACTCTATCTATAACAAACGCGTTCATACAAGAAAAAAGCTAGTTATCGTGAAAAAGTTTGCGATATGTTTACCTTCGAACTTGAGACCTCATTTACTAGGAAACATCCCTAGCTTGTCGTCGTGAAAAACTTTCTATAAGCTAGAAATTTTTCGCTTTTCATGAGTAACCTCAAATGGCCCCATTCCTTAACAACCAAATAGGAAGTCTCGAAAACCTCTCCTAGTTACACTTAGGATAGAAACGTGCTCACTGGCTGAATTTCATTTTCAATGTGGAATATCATAATATTATGAATGCAATGAATTGAGCCCTACAAAATAGAAGGAAATTGATACAACTTCAAAATGAACTTGATGATGCAATGTGTAACACCCTGAATTATACATCTATTTAATTTTTTATAATTGTTAAATAGATAGTAATGTCTGGCGGAAATTTTAGAAAATATCCGAAAAACCATCACTGTTTTTCACGAATTTAAATATTGGTAATTACTAATATAGTTAATAAAAGACCTAATCAATAAAAATATAAGTATAAACGATGTCTATATCAAAAAAAAAAATTTCCATAAAATATAACAATAATAATATGATTAATATATAAACTAGAAGCCAATAACGATAAGTAAAATAATAAATTAGGTCCCATAAATAATTCAAAAGATAAACACTATAAATTTATAATAATAGAATATAAATAAAGTCAAATTAAAGACAATTTAATTATTAACAGGTCATAGAATACCAAAATACTAATAATTTAAATCCTTAAAAGATAAATTATAATTTATGATAATATATATTAAAGTTAAAAAATAAAAATCTTAATTTAAAAATTTTAAGTATACCTTAGTGTTCAGAATATTTAATATAGTAGGTACATAAATTTTCATCTAAAAATAATAATAAATAAATATTTATTATACTTGTTAATTAAAACCCGAAAAATAAAAATTTCCCACCAACTTCTCATTGGCTTTCTCCGTACGCAAAATTTTCCTATAAATTCTAACTCTCCCTCATTCTCTCGTCTCAGTCTCTCTCTCATATTCTCTACCTCCCTTTCTGTATTCTCTCTCTCTCTCTTTCGGCAAAAGTCTTCTTTGAAGACTTAAAAAAAAAAAAAGATGAACTTCTCGTTCCAGGAAAAAAAAAAGAAAAAGAAAATGAAAAAATAAAACAAATCCTTCCGCAGGAGAATGATAAAAAAAAGAAAAAGAAAAAGAAATAATAAAATAATAAAAAAGAAATCTAGAAGCTGCTTCGATTTTTAAAAGCTCGTATCTTTCACTTACGACAACCGATTCCAATTCCGGAAGTAGTGTTGTAATCGTGGCAAT
This sequence comes from Combretum micranthum, assembly GCA_024138025.1. Lineage (NCBI taxonomy): Eukaryota > Viridiplantae > Streptophyta > Magnoliopsida > Myrtales > Combretaceae > Combretum > Combretum micranthum. The sequence continues at coordinate 1,848,786 of JAMXBD010000001.1, forward strand.
ACGCTCTTCAATTTAAGGTTACACAAGGTAAGGTTTTGACCACTCTAAAATTTTGCTATTATGATCCTGAATTTAGAAGTTTTTATAATATTAGGAGCTTTATATTAGTTTTTATTATAAATATACATATTTATCTGCGTATATAATGATAATAGTATAAAATTATATCATATTAGTATGTATATTTAGACTAGTTGATATTACATTTTGCTTATCAAGGGGATAATAAGCTGATAAATAAAAACACTAAATGGTAAAAAATTGATTATAATATTAGATAATTAATATTTAGAGTCTATTTATTAGTAGATAGAAATTTATAGATAAATTGCTAGAGTTGAAATATACCCGATGGGATCAATAATTGATCAAAATCTTCTAATCTAAAGCCCAAATCAAAATTCTGATTTCACAAACATGAAAGTTATAATATTTTAATCATGTATAGACTAAAACCCTAGTTTACCCTAGCAAATCTGGAAATTCTAATCGTATAGGTGAAAAACCTAAAACTATTCGATCACGTAGATTTTAGATTTTAGTTTCCAATTCGGAAATAATAAGAAAAATATAGAACTTTAACTATTGTGATATGTTTGGTATAATACTGAAAAATTCTCAAAACACTAAAAGTTAAGCGTGCTCATGACCTAGGATGAGTGACCTATTGGGAAATGAATAGTAATTTTCTAAAGCGAGTGATATCTGATAAATATAATTCAAAGACAATAACTAGTGGTTTAGAATTGAATTATTAGATCTTTAAAGTATATCAGTTAGCAAATGATGATTTAAGGATAAGTCGCTAGGATTGAGATATAACCATTAAAACTAGATATTAGTTATAATTTACATAAATAAGACTCAAACTAAGATTTTAATGTCGAAAACACTAAAGCAAAAATATTCTTAACTTATATAAACACTCGTTATGTTTTATGAAGTAAAACTTAACTAAAGAAACAATTAGAATTAAGTAAAGCAAACCTATAGCGTAGTTCTGACATTTAAAAAGAATAGAGATGTTCTATGACAAGTTTAAATAATTTAAATCACACACAACATATACTCATGAGTAGAAATGGAATTAAGGAGAAAAATAAAAGCTTAGAAAACCTTAGAACCTTATAATAAAAGTTTCATCCCTATAAGAAAACTTAAGAAAAATTTTACTTGAATTTGATAAATGAAACATATTTAATTATCCAATCTAAGAAGGTCGGATATGTGATTAAACTTCAATATGTGACCTTATATACAAATATAAGATTCAAATCATACGCAGAAATAGGATATTAATATAATAACTTGATATGATTTAAGTATTATATAGATAAAAGATATTTAGCTTTAAATCTATTAGATATACTCAATAACAAACCTATATAGACATATGAAGATTTCAACACATATAAAAGAATAAGATTCCTAGAATAAAATTTAAGTAATTCAATTACAAATTAGAAAATCAATATAATATAAATTGTAATTGAAAGATTAAACTTAACCAAGAATTCCGTAACTCTAAGTATAAAATTAAACGCTTATAAGACTATAAGGATATAAAGTATAGATTAATGAAAATCATAAATATTAGTTGATATAATCAAATTAACTAAAGTTACATACTTAAAATAAGATCAAGACAATCAAAATGAAAATAAGTATAAATATGCATACTTTAACTAAAAAGTTGAGTAATGGACTTAAATTAAGTATAATCACTAATACTTTATGAAATAAACATTTACAAGGAATTGAACTTGAAATAATAATTAAGAATACAAAACAAGAAACCTAGGCATCATTATGATACCTTTCGAGCCCTTAAAGTAACATAGGAAAAATATACAAAATGATTAGTTTAACCTGACAATTAAAAACTACATTCGATAAGTTTTCCAATGACTACTCATATGCTAAAATCTAAGTTAAAACGAGTATAATATGCCAATTTAAGATTTCGTGATTTAACTCGATATTTGAAAACATTTAAAATAATTCTCCTAAGAAAACTAAGATTATACGAACTTTATAGTTTAACTTATGAAGCGTAGCCTTTACAAGCTTCAAAATGACTAATTATGTGTTAAGGTTGATTAAGAAATGCTAAAACTCGAGTTTAAGATACAAAGACACAATAGGTTTCTTTATATGAATAAGAGTATAGTAATGGGGTATCTGTTATCTCGATTCTCGGGGGATACAGATCTGTCTTCAAGTGTTCTTGTAGACTTCTATGACCATTAAGCAAGGATAAACAGGTGAGTATATTCCGATGCCTTCATATCTGCTTGTGCTTGTAGGTTTAGAGTATGATTTTTGTTAATATAAATTAAATGATTCAAGTATGGGGTTGGGAAATTTAACTTGTGGTTGCTGTGTTTGTTATCTGTGTTGAAAATACTATACATTATTCTGAACGTTAAGTATTGAGTGTTGTTTAATCATTTTGATCTTTGCGATGTCTAATAATTGTTGATCACCAAATAAATGGACTTAATGACTATTGGCGTGATAATTATAAATATTGATCATGCATTGCATGATTGCATGTAGAAGGCCATCACACTACACTTTGACTCGAATGGGCCACACTGTCCCGTGAGGACGTGAACATAGAGGACCGAAGTGGTATATGCCTGTACCATGGGCCTTGTTCTAGGGGAATGGGAACTAAGTCGTTAGAGAGACGGCCCACCTCCTAGGATGCGTCGGGTCATTGTTAAGGATATCTTGCTTCAATGGGATGTTGTTTATATATATATATATTATTTTATATATATGAAAAACTCCTTGAATAAATTTGATTCCCGAAGTATTAGCGGTCCGGGTGCTGATGTGTAGATGTACCCCAACCCCGGATTCGGAGGGCGTAAATCCGAATATATATATGGTTACCAATTGGCCATATATATTTGTTCATTTGCTTGTCTGCATTGTATATGCTTGTTTAATAACTTATTTGCTTTTGCTTGAATGGTATGGAGCGAGGGTATACTTCACTCAGCTAGTTGTAGCTGACTCCCCAACAGTTTGCTTTTGCAGGTAAGTTGAATACATGGATGGGATAGGATTTGAGTGCAGAGCGTGACAAAGATCAAGTTGTACAAGACTGATAGAAGATTGAGAATTTGATAGGTTAAACCTAGTTGAGAATAAACATGAAAATGTAGTCTTTTTCTTAACTTAAACCTAGTTGATTTTGTGTTAAACCTAGGTTTACCTTATCTTGTCATTTGGTAGGATATCTGATTCTCTGCGGTCTTTGTGATCTGTGGAAGTTTCGATATCCAATAAATTATTTTCATAATAAATTTATATATGTATAATACAATAAGAGGATAATTAATTAGAGTCTTGTAAACTTTGACTTGCAAGGTGATCCTCATGTTGCGGGTGCACACGTGATATGATGATTCAGGAAAATCCTACTAGGCCCCCTATAGGGTCGCTATACAATATACTGTTCCCTAGTCAAAAAGTCGATATTATATATGAAAATGTGATGCAATAGTGTAATATTATACTAGAAGACTCCGAAGCTCTAGGGTACAAATTAATTGACGCGGCAAGCAGCATAATTAACAAAGATTATTAACGATTAATCTCAAAAGCAAACACGAATTCAGATAAATTCTCAATTTGATGAATAATAATATTATTATGACGTGATAATCTTTGAAACATGAAAAGGACGAATATATATCATCTACAAAAAAACCTGAAATACAAAAAATTAATGAAAACCCGCTTTCAAGCCCTAAACGATGGATTTTTTAGGCCTAAAATATGATTCAATCCGCAAATCCAACTTGAACAAAACTAAAATCTTATGGTTTAGAAAGGTTTGTAGTTTGAAAATAAACCTACCAATCATATAGTAGCATAATATTAATATGGAAAAAGAGGTTTTTTCAAGACAAATATATCATGATGGACGCATAATGATAAGTTATTGGATCCTACATTTAACATCTATTCTTATAATGATAAGTTATTGGATAAATATTTCTGCCAGATGGCATCTGATCAAAAGATAAAATGTACTTCTAAATTAAAGAAATATTTCCAAACACAATGTCTTCCAAGTAGCAACACAACTCAAACCTTGTACTCGATTACATAGATCCTATCTCGCCATTTGCTTTCTATCATAAGAAAAAAAATTGTTTTAATAAAAAAAAAAAAAAGTGCACATAGCAGGTTTTTTATTTCTCAACTAACGCACATCACTTTTGTTCCTTCTACTCCGTATATTTTCACATAAGAGTAAAATTGTGTTGCCAATGTCAAGATTATAAACTCATTTGTCTTGCAATATCATGTGACCCTTAGGTACATAAAATTGATAGGTAAAGGCAGCCTTTCTTCTGTGTTTTTCTAGTTGCCTAAAGTTTCACAATGAGACCCCTATAAAAGCTAGCCTCACAAAAAGTAAATCTAATTGAAATATCCTTAATTCACTAAATTAAATTATGCATATAAATGAATTGCATGATTAATGTGAGGATAAGTTAGTGTATTTTAGCTTGGTCTTGTATTGTTTGTTTTGTAGATGAAGCTTATAGATTCTTCTTCTTTTAAAACAAATTAAAACCAAGCCCAAATAGATTTTGAGCCAGATCAAACCCAAACCCAAGCCGAAACACTAAATATAAGCCTAACTCGAGGCCTTTTTCTTTCTCCTTATTGCTGCCTCAAAAATGAAAAGTAAGTAAGATAATTACAAGTGAGAAATTTGCAAAACCATGATCCAAAATAGACAAAACCGATACTTAAGTTCATAAAACAAACACAACAATTTCTCATCAAATTTCTACAATCTACCCTCCCAAAATTCTTATCAAACTTTCATCTTCAAGTTAAAGCTATATAAGGTAAAGTATTACATGCTCACATCATTTATTCATTTGTTTTCTTCATGAATATGAAATCTCTGTTTTAATGTTTCTCGAATGAGTTGAATGTAGTATTGATAAATTATGCTAATTGATAGAGCTAGGTAGATTCTTGAAGTACAGTAGATGAGTATATGAAAGTGTTGAAGTTGTTTTGGAGAATGAATGAGTTTATGTAATGTTTAAATGAGAAAGATGAAGTTAGGGAAGTGGTTTGAATGATTTTAATGTGGGTTATGTATGTTTGGTGTTAATAGAAGTGAAAAATTGATGTTGAAGTGTTGAACAAGGATGTGCTATTTTTGAAAATAAACACGAGGAGAAACACGGGATAATGTTTTGGTCGAGTATCTAGTCAAGCCCTTGAAATATTACTACTTGAAGATAAACATGAGGGGAACATGGCCATATGTATTCAACCATGCTTCTACTATGTGTGAATGAAGAAGAAAAATAAGACAGCACTTTCGGAATACGGCAGTGTACACCTCACCATGCTTCTCTCTGTTTTCGAAAAGAATTGGGTTATATTGATATACACTAGAGCATGGTGAAGCCTATTGAGATGTGCTTCTCTTTGATTTCTTAAGGATTTTAATTTTCAAATGAAACATGCTAGAAAACAAGCAAACCTATTACATTGTGCTTCTCACTAATCTTTAAAGTGAAATATACACAAATGAAACATGACAAGCTACACGTCAGCTTGACTTACGCATGTTTCTTAAATGAAGGAACATGGGGGCAAAGCACGACCATGTACGTGTCGTGCTTCTTTATTAAAAATAATAATAATTTTCAAAATTTAAAATAATGGAATGTGTTAGATAGACATATGTATAAATTCTAAGTTATGAACTAATGTAAGTTCTTATTTAAGTATATAGGTGCTAAATGACTTAGCATTTATTTATAATTAAGGTTAAATGTAATATGAATTGAATTTCTTTATCTTACATATTCCACTGTTAAGTTGAATTTCTCTATTGAACAATTGTTTGATATATCAATTGGAACAAGTATGCTGTAACTTGATTGTTGAGTGCTAAATCAGGCATCCTTAAATCAACTATAATTAAAGATTGACTTAAAAGTTGTTTGAATTGATTGTGTGTGTGCCGTTGAATCCAGTCTGGGGAACATCAACCCAATTAATGATGTTAACATGGTAGATAGGCGCTTAGGCCACCCTTGTATAATTTAATGACTCGGCAAGTAGTTGATGGGGTAATGGTATCGGTATAATTTAGTTCACGTTTATGATATTAGTCGAACTAAGTGATATTATGGATTAAGTTAAGTAAATTTGAGAAACGACTGTGAACCCTAGAGGATGCTATATTCATTTTCAGTTAGATTTAGGAGATATAGGTCTTCAAGTTGCCTATATCGATCTCCTGAGCAACTGCTGTTGCTTAGGACCCCCAGATCCCTAAAGGATTATTTTTGGAGTTTGAATACTCCAATGTTGATTTGTTTACTTAATTAAAGATAATTAATTTATTGTTTTTTGCATTGCATTAGTTTAAGAACGTATGTCGCTTTGTATTTTCCTGTGTTGCTGTGTATTAGGCCTTTAGCTCGTGTTGTTTCTTCGTAGGTGCTGTTGATGATGAATATTATGATGATTTGGGATATGAGACTGATTGGAAAGTGTTCATGGATGATTGGGACAATTACAGACCCTATCTTCAAGCCAAGATGTTTTCAAAAGAATTTTCTAAAAGACTTTTGAAGTTATATCTATTTTTTTTGTTAAAGGCGTGTTAAATTAAGCCTTTTGTTTGTAATCTAAGATTTTAAGTTTTCTCCTTATGTTTTTGTTTTAAACAAGCTTTGTAAATCTATTGGAGTACCTATATGTTGGTACTAATGTTATGTATATAAATGTAATGATGATCTACTAGTGTTGGGTAGTTTTTGAAGAAGTTTTGTAAAGTTTTAACTAGTTAAACACACAGTCATCATAAATATTATATGTAGCTGGAGGACTGAGGATGCTCGATCTTTAGGATTTGGTTAGCCAAGTCCTAACACTAATATAAAATACAAAAGTTGGTCATCCGAGCAACAAAAAAGAGGCAAAAGAAACAGAAAGTAGAAAACGAAAATGATATACAAAAATGATATACGTAAAGCTACCAAGGGCCTCGAGGACATTTTGTTACCAATGAGACCTTTAAAGGATCATCTAAGACCGGATAGTTCATCCGGACAAAGATGGGAAGTGGACTCAACAATGATCCAATCAGTATGTAGGGGAGATGTGATTAAAGTCTTGACGAGCTGTTTCCTGTTTCTGCCATTCCTCCCATCTCTCAGTTAAGATTCAAGCATTCTAACCACATCGGACATTTTCAGTCTCTCCATTAGATTGCTCTGCATGCATAGAAGGGCAACTTGGATCAGTTGCTCCACCTCATCTTCAACATAGTTTCCAACTTTTTTATCTTTTAGAAGCCCTTTCACCTAAAGATCAACACAATGAGAATTATAGCAAGAGAACTTTAGCAAGAAAACTTGGCCAAGTACAGCTGTCGATGTAATTGCAAAGCTGGAACATAAATCAACTATGTTGTAAGAATTCAACCCAAATATCTGATAAAATCAACAAAGGTTGGTACCACTAATAAGTCAAAATAAATTATATAGGCAAGAAACCAACACGAGGCCAATCAAGGTGTCCATAGCATAAGCATAACCACCCAAAGCATATGGGGACAGAATATCAAGAAGTTTTGCAGGTAAAGCAATAAAAAGAAGAAACAAGCAAACAACAGCACAATAAGTCAGACCACTAATAACCAAGGCACATATTAGGTTAAGTTCTTATGGAAAAAATCATATGTATAAGAGCAGAATTCGTGATTTTGATATTCAGTAGCAAGAGGATTATATGCATACCCAATCAAGTAGCATAACACCATCATCATTTTTCCAGATGAGTGGGATCCAAGGCTCTTTGCCTAGTTATTAACTCAAGAAGCATGACCCAATAGCTAAAAACATCGATTTTCTTTGAAGATTTTCCAGTTGACAAATATTCTGGAGCTATATGCCCAATAGTACCACGAATAGTAGTAACTACATGAGTATCCTTATAATTCATGAGTTTGGCCAAACCAAAATTTCCAATTACAGTTACAAACCCCTCATCCAACAATATGTTAGCTGCTTTCACATCGTAGTGAATAATCTTTGCGTTACAATAGTCGTGCAAACCCTAGCAGAGCCCAATGCAATTTGCTTCCTTATTAGCTAGTTCAGAGGGGGTCGTCCCTCCATGCGCTCTACAACAAGATGATAAGACAATTGGCTAATATTTTTCTCAATTATTCTCTAATTTTAATCCTTATGAAATAAATCCATGGAAGATTTTCTAAATAAAGTTGTTATAACAAATTATATGTCTAAATACAAAATCAAATTGGAGTCAGTAGCAAATGTAATACTGACATATCTTCACTATATAAAAGCTTGCAACTCCTATATATACAAATGGGTTGAAGAAAATATGTAAACAATATGCTCGCCAAGAATCAACACATAAAGCAGCAGCACCTCTTACACAGGAAGCCACACTTCCATTAACCATGAAAGGATAGGCAAGCAGACTTTCAGTTGGCACCATGCAAAATCCACGTAATCTAAGTAAATTACGGTGAAATGCCATGCCAATTAACTCCACTTCTGTTTGAAACTGCATTTCTCCACCAAAGACCAGCCAGCTAAGTGTCCTTTGCAAACTTCTCCAAATCCTCTTTCACCCGAAATATTTTTTTGTCTAATTTGTTACAACTTGCTGTTCACACGGGGAAAATCTTTTGAACTGCCCAAGATGGACTTCTGAATCCCCCTCAACTGGAAAAAAGTCAAATAAGTTAGGCTTATCCATACCAACACAAAATGTTTGCAATTAAACAAAAATTCAGCCACAGCACACACTGTTTGATGTTAATAAAAAAACTGCAGAAAATAACTCAAAACAACTGGGATTCAATTATTGAAGAATAAAACAGGCTTTTATAAAGCCATACAAGAAACAGATTTCACTAAAAATCTGCTCACTGTGCACTTATTTAGCTAACTACCAGGATAAAACAAATCAGCTAAAATAACTCTAACAAACTCTAAAGAAAAGTTCAAAACAACCAAAAGCTTCTAACAATCCCTCCCTTGAACTTATTGCATAAGCAATTAGTTCAAATCTGCAGCAGCACACATACCCAGTTTCTCACGAAACTTCTCAAAAACATCTAACTTGAGGGGCTTAGTCATTAAATCTGCAAGTTGATCTTGAGTCCCACAGAAAACTAACTCAACAACACCATCCTTAGTAAGATCTCTGAGAAAATGAAACCTTATTCGTATATGTTTCGAACGGCCATGTAAAACTGGATTTTTTGACAGCTTTATAGTTGAAGTATTATCACACATTAATGTAGTACAATCAGCCTGCACATGACCAATTTCCTTTAAAATTCTTCTCATCCAAATAGCTTGGCAAGCACATGCAGCTGCTGCCACAAATTCGGCCTCAGTGGTTGATAAAGTGACTATGGGTTGCTTTCTTGATGACCAGGCTACGGCTCCTCCACACATCATGAACACATAGCCTGAAGTACTCTTGCTATCCTCCTTGTCTCCAACATAATCACTATCTGTATAAGCTACAATTTCACTTGCTCCTCCTTTCTTGTAAAAAACACCATAATCCATAGTTCCTTTTAAATACCTCAAAACTCTTTTTGCTGCTGCAAAATGTAATTGTGTAGGATTCGCCATGAAACGACTAACAAGACTCACAACAAACATGAGATCGGGTCGAGTAGCTGTAAGGTACATCAAGCTTCCCACCATTTTCTTGAACTGAGTTGCATCTACTTCAATTCCCTCTTTATCCGCATCAAGCTTTTGGCCAGGAACAATTGGATTACGAACAGAATTGCTTTCTTCCATGCCAAAACGACTCAAAACTTCAGCTGCATATTTTCTTTGGCATATAAAAACACCATCAGCCCTTTGCAACACCTCAATTCCAAGAAAGAATCTCATCTTTCCTAAATCTGTCATGTCAAACTGCTTTTTCATAGAATATTTGAACTCATACAGCATCACCTCATCATCACTAGTGAACAACAGATCATCTACATAAATACTTACAATTAGAATTTTACCTCCTTTCCTTTTAAGGAAAAGTGTGTGCTCACTAGGACTCCTTTCGAATCCTTCCTTGATGAAATAGGACTCAATCCGACTAAACCAAGCTCTAGGTGCTTGTTTGAGTCCATAAAGAGCCTTTTGTAATTTATAGACCATATGCTCACTTCCCTTCTTTTCATATCCTCTTGGCTGCTTTACGAATACATCTTCCTTCAATTCCCCATGCAAGAATGCAGATTTCACATCTAATTGATAGAGATTCCACCCTCTTTGTGCAGTAAAAGCAATGATCATTCTCACTGTATCCATCCTAGCCACAGGTGCATATACTTCTGTATAATCTATTCCATGCTGTTGGGAGTAACCTTTTACTACCAATCTTGCTTTGTATTTGTCAACTTCACCAAGCTCATTCAACTTAGTTTTGTACACCCACTTCACTCCTATCTTCTTGGCTCCAATAGGTAGTTCTACTAGCTGCCAAGTTTGATTTTTCTCAATGGATCTGATTTCTTCATCCATGGCCAGCCTCCATTTTGAGCTTTTAACTGCATCCTCAAAGCTTGTAGGATCGGATGATACTATAAGTGCCATGCTTGTCATGTTTACTTTATCATCTTCTGACAATCCTTCACCAGATGTATAATCTGTTATCCAAACTGGTGGATGTCGAATTCTGCCCTCCCTTGCTGTCAAATTCTCTTCAGCAATTGGTGCTTCATTTACAACTTCGACTGCTTCTCCTCCTTCATCTACAATTATTTCAGTGTTGTCTCCCCATTCTAAATCCATCAGTTGCTCCTTTTCATAATCTTCATCCCAATTCCACACACGGTCTTCATCAAAAACCACATCACGGCTCACAATAATTTTCTTTGCAACTGGATCATACATTCTGTACCCTTTAGATTCGTCACTGACCCCGAGAAGTACACAATTCACACTTTTATCTTCAAGCTTTGTTCTCTTAGCATCTGGTACGTGGACATGTCCCACACAACCAAACACTCGAAAATGCTCCACTGAAGGTTTTTGTCCACTCCATGCTTCTTCCGGAGTCACATCCTTTACAGCTAAGGTAGGCGATCGATTTAAGACATGAATCGCCCACTTAGCAGCTTCTGCCCAAAAAATTTTAGGTACTTTCTTCTCTGATAGCATGGCCCTCACCAAATTCATCACCGTGCGATTCTTGCGCTCGGCCACTCCATTTTGTTGTGGAGTGTATGCTGTTGTCAGTTGTCTCTTCACGCCTTGTTGCTTACAAAAATCATTAAATTTTACAGAATTGAACTCCCCTCCTCTATCTGTTCTCAAACACTTAATAGACATTCCAATCTCTGTTTCTACAAGAGTCTTGAAACGTTTAAAGTGATAAAAGGTTTCTGACTTTTCTAAAAGAAAATAAATCCATGTCTTTCTAGAAAAGTCATCAATGAAACACAACAAATACCTTTTGTGGCTGCTAGAAGCAGGTGTAATCGGGCCGCAGAGATCTGCATGAACTAGTTGTAATCTCTCTGTTGCTCTCCAGTGGCTTTTTTTGGAATGGGAATCCGGTGTTGCTTGCCTTTCATACATGCATCACAAATGACATTTGTATCTACAATTTGTGGCAAACCAACCACTATTCCTTTACTTTGCAATGTATGCAGACCTTTGTAGCTAAGATGACCATAACGATGATGCCAGAGCTTGGACTGATCCGTGGTACTAATCTGCAGACACTTTTCTTCCTTTACTGAAATGGGTGAAACACCAATCAACTTAAACATTCTGTTTGCAGTCATGATGGATTCTGCCATTTTTCCCTTTTGTGGATGATAAATGCTACACACACCATCTTTGAACAGCAATTCCAATCCCTTTTCTTGCAACTGGCCCACGCTCAAAAGATTGTTTTTGAGTTCTCAAAAGATTGTTTTTGAGTTCCGGCACATAATACACATTACTAATAATATAACTGATGCCTTTCAAAAACATTTTCACAACTCCCTTTCCAATCACCTTCATTTTTGTATTTTTTCCTTGCTTGACAGTATGAGAAAAAGTTGTATCCAAGCTTGAAAACATACCTTGATTTCCACACATGTGGTTTGAGCATCCTGAATCTAAAAACCACTCATCACTTTCTTATCTTCATGGAGCTCCTCATATGCCATTAACAACAACTCATCTTCATCTTCCTCTTCTACATAATTTGCTTCCTTATTCCATTTTGGACATTCATACTGAAAATGTCCTAAATTGTGACATTTATAACATTCAACAGTTGCCTTGTTGAAGGTTGTTCTTCCTCTTCCTCGTCCTCTACCTTTAGATGATCTTCCTCTTCCCCTTGTTCTAGACCATGAATCTACCTTCAGAACTTGATCCTCATCTTCGCTACACACCCTTCGAAACTTCTGTTCATGTACCACTAAAGAACTCTGCAATTCATCAACGGACATGTTATCGGTATTCTTTGATTCTTCAATGGACACCACAACATATGTGAACTTCTCTGTTAGAGTTCGTAGAATTTTCTCAACAATCTTTGAATCAGACATATCTTCTCCATTGCTCCGCATCTTGTTACAAATAGTCATCACTCTTGCAAAATACTCAGTGATGGTTTCATCTTTCCTCATTGATAGAACCTCGAATTCTCTTCTTAGTGAATTAAGAAGAGATTTCTTTACCTTATCATTTCCCCCAAATTTCCGTTTCATCGAATCCCAAATACTCTTGGCTGTGCTACGATCCAGTATTTGTTCAAAGACAGTACGATCAAGTGCCTGGAAAAGATAATGTTTGACTTGATAATCCTTGGTTTTGGCATCATCGAGCAACTCTTGCTGTGCCTCTGTCAGCATTGTCCCATCTACTGGCTTTTCGAAGCCATTTTCCACTAAACTCCACAGACCCTTTGCTCTAAGCAGGTTCTCCATTAATTCACTCCAATGGTCGTAGTGACCGTCGAAGTGAGGGATCTTTGTTAGAGTCTTGTCGTCGCTCATTCTCTCAGTATCTGCTTACTTGAAGACTGCTGCTTCTCTCTAGTCTCTACAAGCCCAGTGGGGGCTCTGATACCAAATGTTTGATGTTAATAAAAAAACTGCAGAAAATAACTCAAAACAACTGGGATTCAATTATTGAAGAATAAAACAGGCTTTTATAAAGCCATATAAGAAACAGATTTCACGAAAAATCTGCTCACTGTGCACTTATTTAGCTAACTACCAGGATAAAACAAATCAGCTAAAATAACTCTAACAAACTCTAAAGAAAAGTTCAAAACAACCAAAAGCTTCTAACACACACGACATGTATCATTATGGGAATTGAATTTAGATTTCTAGCAGTAATATTAGGAAAAAGCATAAAAATTAAGCCAGCTATCTACTATAGTTTCTTTTTTCTTTTTTTGGGTAATTCCTATCATTTTCTATTTTCTTAACAAAAAAACTAACCAGGTAAATCAAATAAGTGATCTTGTGGCTTCCTTCATCTCCAATAAGCAAGTGCAATTGCAGTTGCTGCAGATAATAGACCAACTCCAGTAACCACACCCCCAACAATGGCTCCAGTTACATTGCTACCTATTAGGAATGAAGTATTACGCTTACATGACATGTCAAATCTTCAACAGAGCTAAAATAGACTAAGAAAGGATTGCAATAAGCAAGTCATTATCAACTTCTTTATTTAGCTAGACTAAAAGACACAGTTAGGAACAGACTGGGAATGGACGTAAAATAGACTAAGAACGGATAAAAAAATCCATGAAACCTGGCATCCCAACCATGCTCTTGCATCCAGTCCCTCCTTACCCAAGCCTTCCAAACAACCACCAGTCCACCCTCTGAACCACTACCAACCTCACTTGCAAATCACCATATTAAAAAGAATGGCAAAACTAAAAACCTGGCATACATAGATGCTGGGCCCATGTTTTGACGCAAGTACGATTTAGGCGACTACAACCATCTAGCATGGTCACTCATTGTCACGTTATTTGGTTAACGAGTCATCCGTAAGATTGCTGAATCATATGCCAGTGAGTTTCTTCCTATTTCACCAATTTATTATTCAAACTTGTGTTCAAATTTTGAGGCTCCAGAACCAAAAAAAGTGCTTAGGAGCCTTTTTATTGAGCCCAAAGAAACACTTTTCTCATAATGTTATTCCATCTCCCATCAAAGATTAGAGACTAGATTTCTACCAATTTAGAAGATTCTCTTGCAGTTGAAGCAGCTTTGCTGAAGAACAATTTTTTGCTTCCTAGATTTAAGATAATTTCTAGTCAACCTATCACTGCAATCTTTTGTCAAGAGGTAACCACCAAGTACGAAGCAATTAAGAGAGGACATAATTGAGAAGATTAGCCAGATTCTTTCTTGTAACACAACCAATTTCCCACTCATGTAACTGCTACATATTTAAAATACACATTACTCACAACACATGTCAGCAGATACACATCGGAACACTACATACCTACATGTGACCAATAAATAATAGAAAACAAAATACACACATACGGACATGTTCCTGCAGTAATACTACTGCACTGTCCCTCATTGAAATGACAAATAATAATGCAAACACACGTAACACTACATACATACACCTACTACATTGAGATCTCAACATTATTACATACAATTTGTGCCTGTAAACTATTTGCAAAATGAATATATGTTTGGCTATAAAAATTATATGTCAGGGATGATCCTTCCTTGTAATGTTTAAATGAGAAAGATGAAGTTTAAGAAGTTGTTTGATGAAGAAAATGTGGAGTTTGTATGTGTATGATGCTTTTGAGTGCATGTGTTGAGTTTATGTAAGCTAATAGAAGTGAAAGTTTGATATTTAAATTTCAAAACATACATGCCTTGTTTTTCGAAGGAGTACACTAGAGAAACACAAGGCTATGTTTCAAGTCATGTATCTCATCGAGCCTTGGAAATAAGGCTACTCGAAGATAAACATGGGTTAAACACGGGCAAATGTATTCAGACATGCTTCTCACTGAGTATTGAATGAAGAGGAAAAATGTAATAGCACCATTGGAACATGGTCGCATGCATCTCACCATGCTTCTCTCTGTTTTCGAAAAGGACTATCTTAAATTGATACACGGTTGGAATACAGGTCACTCTATTTGCTCATACTTCTCTCTGATCTTCAAAGCATTTAAGCACAAATGAAACACGAGACAAATGCAATCCATTTTATCTCATCGTGCTTTTATTTAAAGGGAAGCACAACCTAAAAGGCAAAACACGACTTAATCTTTACGTTGTTTCTCTTTTTATTTTAATTTAAGGAGAAGTGCAACCAAAACACGGTTGTTGCTATTAAACCATGCTTTTCTCTGAGTTAAAATCACATATGCAACATGTTGTCTTATTTTTAGGCATGTTTCTTCTTTAAAGGGAACAGAGGCAAGGAACATGGTTGTGCATCTGCTCGTTCTCCTTTAAAAAAAAAATTAATTTTCAAAATTTAAAATAATGAAAAGTATTATAAATTAATATGATTTTTATTTAGGTCTTATAATGGATATAGAACTTGGTTTAGTTGTCATTGATATTGAAAATTATATGAATTGAATTTATTTATTTTGTAGATTGCCCTATCACTTTGAATTCGTCTATTGATCAATTGCCTAATATATTGACAAATATATGTACGCAGTAGGCTAATTGTTGGTTGATAGGATAAGCATATCTTAAATTGACTTTAATAAAAAAATGGATTTAAATTATTTGAATTGTTTGTGCATGTGCCATCAAAACTAGTCCGGGGAGTGGCAACCCTATTAACAAGGTTAACATGGTAGTTCGGCACTTTGGCCACCTTTGTCACGATACAATAACGCTTATAAGTGGCTCAACGGTTAGTTGATAGGGGTAATGGTATCGTTATAACATTGACTTATTATTAAGAGGAAATAATATGATTTAGTTCATGTTTATCGGATCGGTTGATCTAAGTGATATTATGAATTAAGTTAAGTAAAGATGAGAAATGACTGTGAACCCTAGAGGATGTTACTTTTCTTTTTTAGTTAGATATAAAGTTATAAGTATTTGAACTGCCTATATCAAAACCCCGAGTAGTTGTTGTTACTCATGACCCCCAGGTTCCCTAGGATTGAAATCGGAATTTGATCAGTCCAGTGTTGCTTTGCTTACTTAATAAAAGATAATTAAATATTGGTGCTTACATTGCATTAGACTAAGTGTGCTTGCCACTTCGTATTTTTTTGTATTGCTGTATACTAGGCCTTTAGCCTATGTTACTACTTTATAGGTGTTGTTGATGATGAATATTATGATGACTTGGGATATGGGACTGATTGGGAAGCATTTATGGATGAATGAGACGATAAGGGATCCTATCTGTAAGCAAAGCTATTTTGAAAAAGATTTTCTAAAGACTCCTAAAGAGGAATGTGATTTTTGTTAAAGGCTTGCTAATAGGGATAATTTACCATACTCATTCTAGTTTATTTATGGTAAATTATGCTTTAACTTATTGTTTAATTTAAAAGATGTGGTACTTAATTAGAAAATATATTTACTTCAAGTTTAATTAAGAGAAACATCAACATTTGGATTAATTTGAACAAGAATTTGGAGTTGAAGATATCATTCAATCCAGATCACGTACATGACCAAATCAGTGATTGTCTCGATTGTTATTAAAGAGGCAATTATGGCATGACCAACAAAAGAAGAGGAGAAAATCATCCATAGAGAAGATCACGACCTATTATACAGCCGTACACTCAAACGTGATTTTCTCAGAGTTGAAAAATTTAATGTGCTATGGCCGTTATTTGTTGAAGATGTAAAGACCTTAGTAGAGATCATGGTCTCTAAATGGCCATGACCAACAGGGGCATGATTTGCAGCAAGGCAAGAACGATTGATAATGAGTGTTACAACATGTTGAAAATTTAATCTGAGGATTTAATGGCCTATGATACGGCTGTGATTTGCCTTGAAAAATCATTTCCAAGAAGATAATGACTCATGAAACGGGTGTGATAGTGGTTAATTGTGGGATATTTTCCCACCAATTTGGATTTTTACACCTTTTTTAAGGAGATGAAAGCCAATTGATACGTACTTACACCCATCAAACATACCTAATGGAGGAAAGATATAAATATCTTAGTAAAACATTACAAAAATAGCAGGATTTATGAGAAGTTAGACATCATATTTCGTAGAGAGAAACTTATCCACCTATTATTTCTTGTATTCGTATAAGAAGTCTTGTGAGCATTGAGTACTAGACCTAGGCATAGAAGGAATCGTCCCACCGCCTTGAGATTTTGAATGAGGGGCCTTGGAACGGATCTAGATCGTATTCATTACTGAATATCTATATGGTTCACCAACTTCCTCGTTTTTTTCCTTGTCAGATTGAGAGATGGCCTTTCAATAGAATAGACCTTAGGGGAAGATAAGACATGTATCAAGATCTTGAAGTAATTATTGTTTAAGGGTTCTTTTCATATTCCTTCTTCTTAATTCTTACATTTATTGTGTTGTGTTTTGTTATCTTTTTCCTTACATAATGCATGAGTTATTGCTAGGGCTTGTGTAGCCATGTTGTAGTATGTACATACATGGAATAAATGCTAATTGTTGTAAAATTCACTAATCTCTATAGTGTGTTGAAGTATACTAATTCTAGGTAGTGCACGACTTAGGATTAGACAAGATTTCCGCATGATGCGATTGAGAAATCTATTTATGGAATAGATCTAGGCCATAGAGAGAGGTTACTTATAACGCCTAAGGATAGGGTCGTGAAACCTTCTACATATGTAATTGAAATTACCTTTGGGATCATATTTTTAAAGCAATTCTGGCCGGCTGTTAACTAGGAAGAGATTCCAGTTCGACAAGACTAGGATTATGGTTCAATAGACTGGAAAGAGATAATGAACTAAGTGGTGGAATCCTGCAGTTAGGAAAGACATAGCAAATAACAAATATGTATTACATGTTAACTCATTGGTGAAGTAAGTATAATTTATTGATTGTTAAAGTAAACTCAATTTGTTTATTAATGTAATAAACATAGATGTAGTTAAGGATTAGTTAGTTGTTTATTTTTAATTTCTGATTTAATTGAATTTGCTAGATAATAATCAATAAGGTGAGTGATAGTACTTTCTAAGGACCCTAGGGAATACGACTCTATATTTCATTTCTATACTATATGCGATAGGTACACTTGTTTAGCATTGACTAGATCATAGAAATGAGATAATAGGAATCAATCATTTAAAACTCGGTCAGAAATAGCACATCACTTGCTAGTTAAGCCATCGGTTTTTAATCTAAGCTTTTCAAGATTTCTCCTTATGTTTTGTTTTTCAAAACAAGAATTTGTAATCTTTTGTAGCATCATTTGATTGACACTAATGTTATGTACACAAATATAATGATGATCTACTCTTGTTGAGTAGTTTTATGTAAAGATTTGTAAAGTTAAGACAAGTTTAAACAAACAGGCATCGAAAACATTATGTTCTTAGACAGCCTTACATATAATACTTAAGTGTTATACGTGACTGAGGTCTACTCATGGCTAATCATGGTATTAAGTAGGCTGGGTCTTTATAGATTCATTGGGCATTACACACCTTATGTAATGTACACATGGTATGTAAATACTAATAAAATTTAACATATATCTCGTATTCAAACCATGGGTGGTATTGGTATTGAAAATGATCTATTCCACTAAAATACATGTAAAAGATTCCTAGGTATTTTACACCATGTGCCATGCACATAACGCATGGGATCCATTGATTTTTTTTTTTTTCCCTATTGGATGACAACAATAGGAAAATTACTAGTAAACAAACACTTACAACCAAAAGTGATTATGAGGGTTTGTCACTAAAGCTTAGTAAAAACAATTGTGAATAAGTTCAAGAGAATGACCTTTTCCTTCCTTGTGAAGTTTATAGAGTTAAAGAAAGCTTGATGGCTCATATATTGTGATCAAGACATGTGACTTAAAAGATTTTAAGTAAATTGTTATAAACGAATATGAAAGACAATTGCAATAAACATAAAGCACACACAATATTTACATGGTAAACCCTTGATAGGAAAAACCACGAGCAGAGGAGAGAGAATTCACTATTGTCTAAAGGAGAGTACAAGAGTGTGAGCACAAGAAAATGATCTGATGATAATTCCATAATCCTAACAAAACACGCATACACACACACATATATATATAGAGATTATATAAAGATGGTTGGTTTAAGGCTATCGGCCTAAAAGTATAGGCCGGCTCT
The DNA here is from genome assembly GCA_024138025.1 of Combretum micranthum. Taxonomy (NCBI): domain Eukaryota; kingdom Viridiplantae; phylum Streptophyta; class Magnoliopsida; order Myrtales; family Combretaceae; genus Combretum; species Combretum micranthum. The sequence goes on from JAMXBD010000001.1 coordinate 1,868,172, forward strand.
CTCAAGGCCAGCGACCTAAGTTTAAAGGTCGGTAGCATAAGTTGGCAGCCTAAGTGTTGCTTCGTCATACCAGTGTAGGTGTTTCTTCTTCATACCAACAGACCATTGGGCTATGGAATTCAGGACACAAACTCCAATAACCTCCAACTTAACTTGAATTCAGGACCGATCTTCAACATAAAAACATAAGAAACACTCTCCACCTCTTATACAAACCCCTAAAGGGGATAAATCAATAACTAATGTCAACCAAGTCCAAGCAATGCTCAAACTTGGTTATAGGAAGAGACTTATTCATCATATCAATAGGATTACCATGACTGTTAACTTTGCTCCTAGCAATATCTCCATGAGCAACAATATCACGCACAAAATTATACTGAACATCAATGTGCTTTGTCTTCTCATGGAACATTTGATCTTTTGTAAGATAGACTGCACTCTGACTGTCACAAAAGACTGTAGTAGTCGGTGAATCTCTAGTGAGTTCACTAAATAGTCCCTTCAACCAAATGGCTTCATTATAGGCCTTGGTATTGGCTATATACTCTGCTTCAGTAGTAGACAATGCAATTGTAGCTTGTAAAGTAGTTTTCCAACTAATAGCATAAGTACTAATGGTAAAGATATACTCTATAAGAGATCTTCTTTTATCCATATCTTTGGCAAAATCAGAATCAACATATCAAATGACTCCATCTCTAGTTCTACTAAATTTTAAACAAACATCAGTAGTACCTCTTAATATATGAAAATCTACTAAACTGTTTTCCAGTATTCCTTACCAGGATTTTCCATGTATCTACTGACTGCATATGACAAATTTAGATGTGTACAAACTATAATATACATAAGAGATCCCACTGCACTAGAATATAGAACTTGTGATATATAATCAATTTCAATATTTGATTGTGAAGACAAAGCAGATGAAAGTCTAAAATGAGCTGCTAAAATAGTACTAATAGGCTCAACACTCTTCTTATTAAACCTATGAAGAACTTTCTCAATGTACCCCTTTTGACTTAGGTGTAATTTACCTATTTTTTTCCTTCAAGTTTCCATTCTAAGTATCTCCTTTGTTGCTCCCAAGTCTTTCATCTCAAACTCTCTACTCAAATGGGCTTTGACCTTTTTTATCTCTCCTCTATCTTTGGCTGCCATCAACATATCATCCACATACAAGAGCAAATATACAAATGACCTATCATTACTCTTCTTGAGGTAAACACAACTATCAAAACTAATTTTCTTGAAATCGTAAGAAGTCATAAATGAGTCAAACCTCTTATACCATTATTTAGGTGATTGTTTCAAGCCATGAAGGAACTTTTTCAACAAGCAAACATAGTCCTCCTTTTCTGAAACTACAAAACCCTTTGGTTGTTGCATGTAGATGTCTTCCTTAAGCTCTCTAAGAAAGAAGGTTATCCTCACATCTAACTATTCAAGCTTAAGACCATGCATCGGTACAATACCAAGCAAGCCTCAAATCAATTATGCGTTACAACTGGAGAAAACATATCTGTAAAGTCTACACCTAGAACCTCACTGTAGCCTTTTACAATGAGTCTTGCTTTGTATCTAAGTTCTTCAACATTTGGTGTTTCTTTCTTTTTCTTGAATGCTCATTCGCAACGAATAGTCTTCTTACCTTTAGGGAGTTTTACTAAATCCCATGTACCATTCTTATGAAAAGATTTCATCTCCTCCTACATAGCAATAATCCATCTACCTGAATCATCACAACTAACTGCCTCTAAGTAAGTAGATGGCTCTACATTGGAATCAATATCTTTAGATACAGTCAAAGCATAAGCAACCAAATTTGCCTCTCCAAATCTCTATAGAGGTCTAACTTCTTTTTTAGGCTTGTCTCTAGCTATGGAATACTATGTTGTTGGTGATGGTAAAGAAACAACATCTCTTTGCATCTCTGATCTAGGCTGAGAAGTAGGCTTTAGTGTAGAACCTAAATTAATCTCAAACTCCACTACACATTAGATTTCTGTTGGGTTTTATTAGATAAACTACAGGTGGTAAGTCATGTAACATGGCATTCTCATAAAAAATAACATCTCTATTAATTATAACTTTCTTGGTTTTTGGACACCACAATTTATATCCTTTAACTTCAAACTTATAACCAAGAAAGATGCACTTGATAGATCTAGGCTTAAGTTTTCCATTATCAACATCAGCATATGCAGGACATCCAAAAATCTCTAAACTTGAATAATTAGCAGGAATACCAGACCATACCTCTTATGGAGTCTTTGTTCTCAATAACAGTCAAACGAGACCAGTTAATCAAATAACACGTTGTGGAAGCCGCTTTAGCCCAAAATGACATCGGCAAGTGAGCATTTGAAAGCATACATCGAGCTTTCTCCATTATGGTTTTATTCATCTGTTCTACCACACCATTTTGTTATGGAGTACCGAGAATAGTAAAATGCCTCACAATTCCTTCTGACTTGTATAAATCATTAAATTCATTATAATAGAACTCCAAAACATTATTAGTGCAAAGAAGTTTTATCTGTTTCCCTATCTATTTCTCAATCATGATCTTCCATTCCATAAATGTAGATAATACATCATTCTTCTATTTCAAGAAAAATACCCAAATTTTTCTAGAGAAGTCATCAATAATCGTCAACATATAATTAGCACCTCTCCTAAAAGGCACTTTAGTTGGTTCGCAAAGGTCATAATGAATGTAATCAAGGGTTCCCTTTGTATTGTGGATACCCCCAGTGAATTGGACTCTGTTTTGCTTCCCAAAAACGCAATATTCATAGAATTTCATATTACCAATGCTTTGCCCATCAAGGAGTCCTCTTCCACTCGATTTAACCATACCAGCTTCACTCATATGCCCTAGACACACGTGCCAGAGTTTAGTAAAATCACTAGTTGACATGAAAGAAGAAGAAGAAATGATGGCTACATCACCTGTAACTATAGAACCCTATAAAACGTACAACTTTGCAGTCCGTTTCTGCCCTTTCATCACCACAAGTGAACCTTTACTAATCTTTAGAACTCCACCTTCACTAACGTACTTATACCCTTTTGAATCAAGAGTACTCAATGAGATCAAATTTCTTTTCAAGTCTGGTATGTGTTTCACATTACCAAGTGTCCCGACATTTCCATTATGTATGTTAATTTTATTGCACAAATGCCTGCAATCTTGCAAGAAGCATTATTTCTCATCAAAACGACACCTTTAGACATTGTTTCATATGTTGAAAACCAATCCCGATTGGGACACATATGAAAATTGAAACCATAACCAAGAATCTACTCCTCACTTCCTTTGAGATTATCATCAGAAGCAATAAGGAGTTCTCCATCACTATTGTCTTATGCTACATCTGCATCATCCATTTATCGGTTGATTTTCTTTTGATTTGCAGTAGCTTTCTTATTCTTGTTCTATAGTTTATGATACTCAGATTTAGTGTGCCCTTTCTTCTTGCAATACATATAGGTTTTATTCTTATTTGAAGACTTCGAGCTACCCTTTATATTACCACCAGAATTGCATTCTTAGGTCCTTCTATAAATAACAAGGCCTCTGTTTGAGGCTTGAATCCAACCACAAGATGCTTCATCTTTTCAAAGGAGCATATAGCTTCATAAACCTCATTAATGGCGAGAGCTTCATGACTATATAGAATGGTGTCTCTAAAGGTCGAATAAGATAAAGGCAAAGAACAAAATAAAATCAAACCTAAATCCTCTTCATCATACTTAACCTTTCCAAATAAGAAACAATTTCTTTAAAAACGGTTAAGTGATCTTCTAGAGATGTACCTTTTGCCAAATGGTGAGAATATAGTCATTGCTTCAGATGTAATTTACTGGTCAAGCTTTTCGTCATGCATAACTGTTCCAATTTCAACCATAACGCAGCAGTAGTCTTCTCCTTCAACACATCCTACAATATTTCATTAGACAAGTGCAGATAGATTTGAGATAGGGATTTTCGATCCTTATGTTGTTTTTCCTCTAACGACCAGGATAAGGGCATCTTATCAATCCCTAGCAACACATCATCTAAATCCATCTGTGCAAGAATTGCTCGCATCTTTACCTACAATAACATAAATCTAATGTTATGATCCAATAGCGGAATGTCATACTTCATAGTTGCCATTGTCATGAATAAACAAAACCTTTGACTCTAATACCAGTTTGTTATAAACGGATATGAAGAAAATTGTCAATAAGCATAAAATAGACACACAGATTAACGTGGAAAACCTTTGGTGGAAAAACCCACGAGCAAAGGAAAGAGAATTCACTATTGTCGAAAGGAAGTACAAGAATGTGAGTATAAGAAAAATGATCTGATGATAATTCCATAACCCTAACAGCACACACACATATATATAGATGTGTATAAAGATGGTTGGTTCAAGGCTACCAGCTTAAAAGTATAAGCTGGCTCTCTCAAGGTCGGCATGCTGGCGACCTAAGGGCTACTTCCTCATACCAGCATAGGTGCTTCTTCTTCATATCAACGAACCATTGGGCTACCGAATTTAGGACACAAACACCAACATAAATTATGCTACCAAAGAAATCACAAGTCTTGGTTTGAGGTTTGCTGCTTAAATACTCCTATCTAAACTTTTAAATCAAGAAGACATTTTGACATGATTAGTAAACTTTATTTCTTGCTCATGATCCTAAGGGAAATCTGTCTACATGAACGTTTACTTAACCATCAAAAGGAGTTTACTGCATGAATTTATTTTTTATGTAGGGTAAATGTCAAATTTAGTACTTAAACTTTATATAAAAATTCAATTTAGTTTCTGAAATTTGAAATAGTCAATTTAATATTAAATCAAACTTTTATGGATATTTTTACTACCTCCTTAACATCGTTTGCTTTGTTTATAGATATAGAAGAAGTATCATAAGATTAAATTTTTACAGATGCCCCTAACAACATCTAGTACTAATAGATTGTATCCTCTACATTAAGAAACAGAGTAAACGGTGTTAATGAGGCAATAAAAATGCACAAAAACTAGGTATTAAATTAACCAATTCAAAGTTTAGATACCAAATTGAATTTTTCTGCAAAGTTTAGGTACAAAAATTTGACATTTTCCCTTTAATGTAATTTACCCAGACTCTTTCCAATGTCTTGTTAAGATGCAATGCTTTGAGGGCCTTTCGCATGAATTTTTTGTTTTGTCTGTAATTAATCATTTGATCACATGAATTTTATAGTTATATGCTATCAAAGTGAATGACTTTTTTAAGTGAACCACCATACGAAACACAGTTAGGATTCAAGAGTTGCATACAAGAAGCGGAGCTTCATAAGCTTCCCCAATGTGACTGGTATGGAACCATTCAATTGTTCAAGTAAAGATCCAAGCTCACCAAAAGAATACTTGGTTATACATAAGTATAAATATTGACACCATCACCCCCGTATTACGACAGCAATGTTCAAGCCTCGTTCCTACTATATGGAGATGACTTGACACCATCATCCACGATGATAGCAGTAAAATCATGAGCGCAGAGTGGTGGTTTTCAACATTTAGGGGAAAAAAATAGACATCTATGTCTTTACAAGTGCACCAACATAAGCATTAACCAAAAGCTCAAATTTAAAGCAGCCCAATGCACATCTCAGCTACTGGGAATGGCATAACCAGGACTCATACCTTGAACCCTTTGTTACTAAGAGTTAAGTTTTCAATTCTTGAAACCCTTTAGGTGATCAAAATGTTTGATAGACTATAAGTTTGTCAAAGTTTAATTTTGACTCTTTAACTTATTCTTAGATGGAACACGAGCCATTTCCACTAGTAAGAAAATCTATACAAGATAACTTCTGTATATGTGTATGTTCCAGGAGAAAACATGTACGATCTGTGGCCTCTAAATCTATTAGTTGATAATCAAATGGAGGTCTGGACAACTTAAAGAAGGAGAACTAAGGATCTCGTCCATGGAAACAATTAAAGTTAGGTTTTCCCTTGCACAGTGGAGCTATAGTGAACTTTAAAGTACTGTTAAGAAACCAGATGCCTATAGACTTCCTAAATATGCTTTTCAGATTTACAGTATATTAAGCTGCATTCGACCTATTTCGGAGTAATGTAACAGTTACCTGTTAACCTTTTTCCCATGAAAAACAAACTGAAAGTCATGAAGGTTCTGTACATTTTGAGTGCTATTGGCGAAGATTTTGAAATCAAGAGAAGTAATGAAAGTGAGAACTAGATGTGATAAAATAACTTGAGATCCAGAAGATCTTTAAAATAGGATATTAAATTTAAACCTCTCTGATAATTATATTAAATATCGAAATTTATTAAAAAATAATTTGAGAATCTATATAATAGATTTTAGAAACTTGTATAAAAAATCTAGTTTAGAATTTCAATTTGTAGAAAATTGACATTTAGTTTGAGTTTGGCTTAAGAACTGATATTTTCAAATAAGTAGTTGATTTTAAAATTTATGGGTGATCTGATAGTCGTCCTAGAGAACTGAAGTTTTAAAATTTGTATTTTCTTTTCTAAATATTTATCTCACTATGGTCTCAATAAGGCAAGCGCACCTATCAAAGTAGTATAGATGAAAGATCTAGATCGTATTCCAAGGAAAGCTAGTGTTTACTTCTACTCACTTTTTCGTATTATCTAACCTAACAAAAGCATATGGATTTTACCTAGCTAAGAACTAAACTAAGACTAATCTAACTGATTTCAACAAGTTTCACAGCAAGCATGCAAGAGTTAAGATAAATCAATTCACAAGGTTGCTTAGGTCATGCTTCGCCTTAGGTCTATTCATGTAACTCAAGAAATTCTCAATAAAAGTTGTGTTGAATTATTAAACTGTCAGATTCACTAGTGTAAGTTAAAGTCTCTGTCAAGATAACATTTAAGTCAAACCACTAGAATATCTTCTCAAGCTATTAGCAACCTAAATCCGCATAAAGATTAAGAATCATTTGTTTTAAAACCAACCTAATGAATCTTACAAACAAGTGATAGAAGGTTTCACCATCCCCCTCTCAAAGTGATGATGAGCAACTTTATCAATAGTCTAGATCTATTCATTAAAATGACCTCTCAGTCCATTTTAGTGAAATCAGATATGAACCCATATCACGCATTATATAGATTCAAGATATATTAAGCTAAAGCTATTGAATTCAATAAATCAACACATATTCAAAATAAGCATAGCAACTTACATGAAATTAATCTAATGATCCACAAACCCAAGCAAAATCAACTACTCTTCCATGAATATAATAAGACAAATCAACAATTCAAAGAAGTAATTAAAATCCACAATAACATCAAGAAATAAAATCGATATCCTTGATGAATTGAAGCAATGAAGTCTAAAGTTGTTGTGAAACCTAAAAATCTGTGAAGTTCTCTCTAGATTCTTCTCTACAAAGGAATATTCATAATTTTCCTCTTAAGGTTTAGACAAATACTCAAAAACCTTTTTTCTATCTATATCTGCTATTGGCAGCTCTAGGGTTCTATTCCCATAAAATAAAAGCAAGACGGGTATTTATAGTCTTCTTAATTCATCCCAGCTGTTCTGCCCTTAGTTGTGCTGAGAGAGGATAGAAAAATAAAAGGCTTGTTTCTTGTGCAATTTGGCTCAAACTTGCTTTATTTGCTTTCATTTCTCTTAAATCATCATAATGCCCTTCAAATGAGCTCTTCAAAGCCTATAATGAATATTTAACAAATTAAGTGTCTTTTTCTTCATTAAATCAAAAAAATTACATAAAAAATATGTCCAAACAAGCACAAAGAATATGGGACTTTTGACACTTATCAATGGAATTCAAGGAAATGAAGTTAAGATAAAATTCAAGGGTTTATGAGTGTAACGCCCTAAGATAAGGACATTACAACCCATCACGTCATTCTCTTTATAAGAACACACCAAGACTATGAAATACTAATCCACATATTATATCAAAAATACAACTCCAATACTCACATATAAAGGGTGTCTATTAAACAATTTATCATATAAATAATACTCTTAAATTAACTTGTTGGTATAAATCAAAGCCAACATCATCCTGACTTATAATTTAACTGAAACGTCCCATAAAGAAATCTTAAACCCATAAAGTAAATAAATTCTTTCAAACTAATAATAGTTTCAACTTAAACTTCATAAATTATTAAATCGTCTTCCTATTTTAAGTATCTAAAATCTACCTCTACTGATCCTTAACAGGAAAGTCCAGTTCACTATCGACATCCCCATGATCTACAAAGATTCATATCCAGTAAGATCATAAATCACCAGATCTTCTCCCGTTCCTGAAAAATGAATGGAATGAGCTAAAATGCCAATATGTCAAACCATATATAAATACATATGCACACACAACATATATATTCAAATGCAACAAACACATATTATTATCTTTTAAATTAGCCAGCATACAGCACAGTTTAAAACTATCTGCAGTCTAATCCTAAACCTGAAGTAACTCCTGACTCTGTAAAAACAAGCATATAGAAAATAAATAATTATACATATATTGGTGTTGGAGAATCATCTACACACTGTGGCCTCTGCCAAAATCTAATCTACCGGAATTATTTCTATACACGAGTCCACTAAGGACAACCTCACACATAGATTATCAGGGTACCTCATTAATATCACACTCTACATGGTTTTTACTAACCAAAGCCAAACACAAGCAACAAAACAATTTTATATATCATATAGAATTAAATTAATTTGATATTCTAACCCTACACACATGCAACAAGCAGATCTAAACCTACAAGCACATACAACAAACAAGGTATAGTCATACCTAATTCAATCTCAAAGAACAAGACTCAAATTCCACAAATATCCTGATCATATAAACACATAAACTTCAATATGTGTCTTTTATATAACTATTTTAAACCCAAATATATCCTAAAATCCTAATCTCCAAAGAATTATAAAATCACACCATATTCCTTAATTGAAATCCAAAACCCTCCAACGGATCAATCTACTCAACAATCTGACCAAATCCTATATCACAATTTAATACCATTCAAACCAAAGAATCAATATAAAATCATAGCTATGATAGAAGTTAAGGATTTATCAATTTACCTATGATCAAATCCTTAATTATTTTTAATTGGAATACAACAATCCTTCAAAATCACTAATCTCCTCAACAAATCTCGAAACCCTACAACTCCATTTCATGCCAAATAACTAGAAATCATCAAAAACTACTTTTATGAATTTATAAAGATTAACAACATAACACATTTACCAAAACTTGATAAAAAATCCTTCCCAAACAATGAATCTCCATATCTCCACGAAATCTAGGGTTTATCTCAAATCTCCCCTTCAAAACAACAATAAACCTTAAGAAATCTCATAATTAATAAAGATCCTAAAGAAAATGTAGGTTTTATTACCTTAAACCGACTTTCTGAAATCCTGTTTGATTAAAAAGATCAGATCTTCAAGCCAAATAAAAAATGTTCTCCAATTCCTCCTTCAAATTCACAAACAAAAACCTTAAGGATTTTTATTGGCTTTATTGAATCTCAACAGACAAGGAAAGAGATTCACTCACCTTATTTGAATCTCCTCAAACTCCAATGGATGCCAAGATCATCATAAGAGAGGATTTCTAAGTTTACAGTATGTTTTGGAAAATGGAAAAGCCTAGTTTATATAAAAAATAAGGAATAATTGTTTATCTTTAAGAACATCTTTTCGTCTTAATAACGTCTCTTCATATTCAATAATGACGTTTCTTCATCTTTAATAACGTCTCATCATCTTTAATGAGGTCTCTTCATCTTTAATCACATCTCTTCATCTTTAATGATGTCTCTTCATCTTTAATCACGTCTCTTCATCTTTAATAACGTCTTTTCATCTTTAATGACCTCTCTTCATATTCATTCATATATCTGGTAACCGATAAAACAAAAACCAATAAAAAATTAATTAAACTTTAGGGTTGACCATAAAACCCTCTTATTTTATCTTAAATGGCATATTTACCCTTCAATATAAAATATTTATCTGTATATTACATCTCTTCCCCTAAGAAGAAACTTTCATCCTCGAAAGTTACTTTTATTACTGTAACTCTTTTCAAATCCTTGTTTCCAACTCCATAATCCATGCTTCCATCTTCTTTTTGGCATTTAAGTTGTTTTTTGCTCAATTACTAATTTCTTACACATATTTACTTATTTCCAAAACTTCTTTCCTTACTTTCTCAAATGATTACATTTGTCAACTAGAATACAAGTCAGTCGATGTCTCCATAGCTCCCAACTTTTACTGCTCAACTTAGGTTCATTCCTTCCACAATTAGATGACATACTACCAAAATATAAGATAAACTTATTAGTAATATCCACCATGAAATCTTGCCTTTGTTTATTAGCTTTTCTATTGAATATCCCCCCTGTATTTAATCTCCAAATCAATTCCTCGAATGATGTTTAGAAAGCTGAAAATCTTACAATTATAATTTCAACCTTAAATTATAGATGTCTAAACCTTACATTGACCTGAAATTTCACATGTTACTATGTCATACACACTTCTATCAATTCAACTTAGTTTTTACCACTATTTCTCTTCATCAAAGCTCTTATATCACTTGTATTTTATTCATCTAATCGCAAAATATTCATTAACTAACTATACCTTTCCAATACGCTTTCTTAATTGTTAGTATTCTTGGTTTGTATTTGTCACCAATACATAGATGAAGACTAAGATTGACACTTATGGCATTGATAACTCTTTTAAAATTAATAGATGACTTCCACCCCTTTTGTTTAATGTTATTATCTCTAGCATTCCAATATTTTCTTGATAATCAACTTCTCAATGGCATATTATCTCTACATTCATTACTCTATAAAACTATCCATGATGTTTTCAAATTATATGATTATTCTATACTTGAATGGGGCATCCTCTGCTCTTATTTAATTTGTTTCTCAAAAAAAGATTTCCCTTTGATTGAACACTTATATTACTTTAGCTACTTAAACAATTGTCACACTTTTCAATTTGAATATATAGCATTGTGATCTTTATAATTCTTTAATCTCACCACTGATTCTTCTTAATCATCCTACTTCATTCTTCTTCAATCTTTCCACCTTCCAGATATTAAATTCGTTCGTTTACTCTAAACCGTTCATCATATACTTCAGATATTTACATTCTCCTCTTTATTTATGTCTCTTTCCTCTATGAAATATCTCCAATTCCCTATAGGTTATTTTTTAATCCATCCAATAACTCTTTTTTTTTTCTTTTTTTCTTTTGCTACACTCCTTCATTTCCTATTCACTAAGGCAACATCCATACTTTTTCACTACCTATATTCACCTCATTACAATTTCTATTCTCTCCATGTTGTTCTTAGTTCTTCTCGATTAATTTATGTTACCTTTCTTTTGTGTTTTAAATTCCAACTCACCAAATCCCTTGTTACTTTTGCCCTTTAATTCTAAACCTTCTATTATCATCCTTCTATTGAGTCTCCCATGCTTATAATGATACCATTTGTAACAACTGGCATTTGTGGTTTCATATAGATTCTTCTAAGATACTCCTCAGTAGCTCATAATTATAAATAAGTCTGAGTGATATTACTGTCCATCATCATTGTATTTGTCATTCTCTACAATTTAACTACATTTACAATCTTGCAATTACTGCTCCGTCTATATCTTCATATCTATAGCTTTATGTTTATCAAACTAGCAATTGTCTTTCACATTGCCATCCTCCTATTATGATTTTCTTTATAGCTCCATTTCCTTTTAATCAACTTCAATCATTCTTCTTTCGGCTCGAACTTCTGTCTACTTAACATCTTTACTATTTCATCTCATCTCAGTAGCATTCTTTGCTCTTTTTTTCATATTACCATTCATTTCCTTACAATTCTGACTACTTCTCGTCATACTGATGCTTGTTATATCAATTTCACTGTAGGTCACATTAAACACTTGTTCCAACTACATTATTAGGATTTTCTCCACCCATACTCTTGTCAATAACTTTTAATTAAGCAATCATTTATTTCATACTTCCTTCAAATACCATCTTTATTTCATTTCACCATATAAAAGAAAAACCATAAATATATATAATTGTATTAATTTGGTTGTTATGCTCCCTATAAATCATTAATAGATGAGTTATTTATTGATATATTTCACTTGCTTGTATTATCATTATTTAGATTTTTGTCGTTTTGATTCTCGATTTTGCTCAGAATCATTTTACATACTCCCTTTTTACTTTAGTTGATTTTATGAGTTTACCATTACATTAATAACTTTGGCTTTCGTCATAATTGACAAGTTTTTATTATGTTTGTTATTAATGTCAACGTTACAATTATGAGGTCTACCAATTTTTTTTTTTTTTTTTTGTGTTAGAGTCTTTTCTTATTTTCCTATCATAATTATAATTTTATTTTGTCTTTAATTTATTGGTCTTCACTCATTTAGTCATGTTATACATATATGTACATATATATTCACATATATTTTATCGTTTTGCTTGTGATCAAGAAATTTTTTTTTTTTTATTCTATCATAAATTTGATAGTGAGAGGGGCTAACAAATATCAAGAGTAACTAAACTGACCAGTACAAGGCTGACATACGACTTAACTCTTAAGAAAGACTCAAAGTGACATGACTCAAAACAAAAAGGTTGGACATGACAAGAATGGAGGTGACAAGATTTGACATAGCATGATAAAACAACAGACAATACTTATGAAATATAACATTTATTGAATGAGACAGACCATGAACTCGTCAATCCCACTTCACATTTTATTGTATTAGATTCATTGTGATTACATATTTGTATACTAATTGAAGATTCAAATTACTATAATTATTCTTAATCCTTGAATTTTATAAGTTATCATTATTTAATCATCACTATCACTATGGAAATTTGGTGTGGAAGTTCTCATTTTCATTCTCTTTTATTTATGGCTCTAATATTTTATCTTTGTTATTTATTATTTAAAATAATTGGAGATGCTTATACAATTTTGTTTTAATCCTTGTGCTTTTTGAATTTGCATCATTTAATTCAAATTATGGTTCTTTTTAAACTTTTCTTTGAATTTCATAATTAACAATCATTAAAGATTAACTATTGTAGGTTGTCTATTGGTTAACTCAAGAGGATGATTCAATCATTTATTTCATTCAATTAATTTTAGAAGTTTTAGTCATTAAAATTGTGACTGTTGAGTTCTAAATTTTGTGTGTATTTATATATTCTCTTTAACTTACTCCATTCATTATTGTTTTTTCAGTTATATTTCATTATATGTCATTAACTTCTTATGTAAACATGTACATGTATTATAGTAGAAGCCTAAAAAGTCATATGTCTAGTAAGAGGGTATTTTGGTTTTATAAATTATCATTTCTAGATTTTTGTTGGCTTTGTTTGTTTTACTGATCACTTTTCTATGTATTTTAAGGAGCAACAACTAAAAAAAAATAAAATAACAAATATTCCAAGAAAATATATGAATATAATTATGAAAACATAATGGCGTAAATGAAATAAATATAATACTTATAAACAATAGGCTATAATGAAAGAAACATTAAGAAATCATAATAAAGAGGTTAACTTAGAAATTTTTCACTATAGGAAACAACTATAAGCTTTCCATAGCTACTAGCTTTTCAATGATCTACGCCCTCTCTTCATCTTACCATCCTAAGGAGTCCATAACCTAATTTCCCTAAACATCATAAACCTATGCCCTAATACCAATTAAGTTGTAATGCCCTAAAATAAGGACATTACAATCTGCCACGTGTCCTTTTCTTCATAAGAACATGCCAAGGCTATGAAATACTAATCCACATATTATATGAAAAATACAACTCTAATACTCATATATAAAGGGTGCCTATTAAACAATTCATTACATAAATAATACTCTTGAATTAACTTATTGGAATAAATCAAAGCCAACATCATCCTAACTTATAACTTAATTGAAAAGTCCTATAAAGAAATCTTAAACACATAAAGTAAATAATTTTTTCAAACTAATAATAGTTTCAACTCAAACTTCATAGGTTATTAAATCGTCTTCCTATCTCTAGGTATTCAAAATCTACTTTTGTTGATCCTTAACAGGAAAGTGAAGTTCATGATCACCATCCCCATGATATACAAAGATGTCATATCCAATAAAAGTACCTCGTATTTTTCCCTCTGCCTCGGTCTATCCTGCGATACCTTTTACAGCTTGGCCTTATGCTTACGATTCTACCATATATGTCATAAATCACCTAATCTTCTCTCGTTCCTAAAAAAATGAATGGAATGAGCGAAAATGTCCATATGCCAAACCATATACAAATACATATGCACACACAACATATATATTTAAAGGCAACTATTTCTAATGCAACAAACACAAATTATTATCTTTTAAATTAGTTAGCATACAACACGGTTTAAAACTGTTTGCAGTCCAGTCCTAAACCTGGAGTAACTCATCACTCCATAAAAACAAGCATATAGAAAATAAATAATTATACATATATTGGTGTTGGAGAATCATCCACACCATGGCCTTTGCTAAACCTAATCTACCGGAATCATTTCTATACATGAGTCCACTAGAGACAACCTACACATAGATCATCAGGATGTTTTGTTAGTATCACACTTTGCGTGGTTTTTACTAACCAAAGCCAAACACAAGCAACAAAACAATTTTATATGTCATATAGAATTAAATTAATTTGATATTCTAACCCTACACACATGCAACAAGCACATCTAAATCTACAAGCACATACAACAAACAAGGTATGGTTGTACTTAATTCAATCTCAAAGAACAGAACTCAAATTCCACAAATATCCTGATCATATAAACACATAAACTTCAATACGTGTCTTTTATATAACTATTTTAAACCCAAATATATCCTGAAATCCTAATCTCCAAAGAATTATAAAATCACACCATATTCCTTAACTGAAATCCAAAACCCTCCAACGGGATCAATCTACTCAACAATCTAACCAAATATTATATCACAATTTAATACCAATCAAACCAAAGAATCAATATAAAACCATACTATGATAGAAGTTAAGGATTTATCAATTTACCTATGATCGAATCCTTAATTCTTTTTAATCGGAATACAACAATCCTTCAGAATCACTAATCTCCTCAACAAATCTCGATACCCTACAACTCCATTTCATGCTAAATAACCAGAAATTATCAAAAACTACTTTTATGAATTTATAAAGATTAACAACATAACACACTTACCAAAACTTGATCAAAAATCCTTCCCAAAAAATGAATCTCCTTATCTCCACGAAATCTAGGTTTATCTCAAATCTCCCCTTCAAAACAACAATAAACCTAAGAAATCTCATAGTTAATAAAGATCCTAAAGAAAATGTAGGTTTTATTACCTTAAATCGGCCTTCTGAAATCCTATTTGATTAAAAAGATCAGATCTTCAAGCCAAATCAAAATGTTCTCCAATTCCTCCTTCAAATTCACAAACAAAAACCTTAAGGATTTTTATTGGCTTTATTGAATCTCAAAGACAAGGAAAGAGATTCACTCACCTTATTTGAATCTCCTCAAACTCCAATGGATGCCAAGATCATCATAAAGAGGATTTCTAGGTTTAGGGTATGTTTTGGAAAAGGGGAAAGCCTAGTTTATATAGAAAACAAGGAATAATTGTTTATATTTAATAACGTCTTTTCGTCTTAATAACATCTCTTCATATTCAATAATGACGTCTCTTCATATTCATTCATATATCTGATAACCGATAAAACAAAACCAATAAAAAATTAATTAAACTTTAGGGTTGACCATAAAACTCTCTTATTTATCTTAAATGGCATCTTTGCCCTTTAATATAAAATATTTATCTGTATGTTACAATGAGTTTACTAAACATTTAAATTGAATGTTTAAGATTTAAGATTTGAAATTGAAGATAAAGAGTTCTAATAAGATTAAGGAAAAAGATTATGAATTTGATTTTTGTTGAAATAAATAGATGAAACAAATAGAAAATTTTTTAAAGTAATATGAAATCTCAAATTTCAACTAACTTAGTTACTAATTTAATTATATCAATTTGTTTAATCATATTCTATTATTTGGTTCTTTTATTCATTTAAACCATCTAACTATGTTCACAATTAACTATCTATTGTATTACTCAATTAAACCAATTCTAATTTAACTAGAGGGTTTGGGATATTTCAATTACAATTAAAGGAAAATTGGGGATTCAATTTGTGATATTTCATAGGGATTAAAATTACAATTTTTGTGGGTTAGTTATAGGGAGTGGAAAAGAAATCCAAAGCTACTAGATTCTGCAATTATCTTTTTTTTTTTAATGGATTTAGGTTAGGTGTTTTATTTGTATATGATACACTAATGAAAAATAGGTTAAATTTACTGTGTCAGTAGAGTTGTCAAAATCGTGCGTGAAATAAACATTTCTACCAGTTTATGATTTTCTATGTTTTTTTAATTGAAATGGATGCAAAATCGATTAGCTGTAGACTTTAGGTCGAATTATGAATTTAAGTGTATAATTTTACATATTTATATTTTTACCAATTTTGCATGATTTTGTACGATTCTACCAATTCTATACGTTCCAGTGAATAACAAACTCGCAATTTTGACAACCATGCACGTCAGCAGTTAAATATGATAAGTATTTAATGTAATAAATTTATATTCCATGTTAGTAAGATCACAAGCATCACCTACCAACACATTAAAACATGGAATCCACAAATAATTTTAATGGGTCAAAGTGCTAATTTTTTTAAAAGTAGGGAGTCCATATAATTATAAAAATTTTCAAGGAGTGTTCAGGCAATTACCCTATTATTAATCTAAGGAATGGAATAAAGTTATAATAGGAATCTTGATTGTTGATTTTTATTTAAAAAAATATTTTTGAAAGAAATCTATTTCAGTATTGAAATGTTTATTTATAAGTATGAATAATAAATAATTATTTAATGTATTTTTTTCTAAATAAGATTCGTTATGGAATCGCTATAATAACCAGCTAAATTTCCTAATAACTCCTTATAAGAAATAATATTATAATAGAATTACTACTACTATAGCAAAGTAAATAAGCACTTAGTATTAATTCTAGTTGAGTTTAAGTTTCGAACTTTAAAATTTAACCAAGTTCAAATTTAATATTTATTGTTTCGATTTCGATAGTTCACACTCCTATCTTTTATTATAGGAAGCTATGAATATTAACATATCTAGAAAGGGATATGTTGTAATCCCCATGTTTTGGCCATAGTATAGGTTAAAATTTTTTTTTAAAGAATTAAAATTTTGAATCTGAATTTATCTCTTAAAAATAATTAATATTTTTGGCAACATGTTAATTAATATTTTCGAGTCATAATACATGCATTAAAAAGTGGAGATTTTTCATGATTAAATCTTTTTTAAAAGTACCAAAAGATTTAATGCATGCAACAACAATGAGTTTTAAAGTATAAACTACTGTCCTTTTCTCTCAAATAAAGCTTTCTTTCATTAATGTTAAAAGGACAACTGCTAGTAAACAATACTTATTTTTTTTATGTAAAAAGGAAGCTAAACAATGATTTGAAAGTTTACACCAACTGGGAGTTGTTGTTTTTAGACAAGTAAACACAATATTTTTGAAATATCTACTTTTCTCAACACTCTCTTTTTTACTCGCACCAAAACCATTTCTTCTAAATCTCCGTGTCCTTAGTTTGAAAAACCCCAAGATCATATTTACAAGCTTTACCCTATGTTTTGGAAAGAAGAAGTGAAGTGATCTTCAAAAGCACGACAGGCAATTTCATCTTACCTTATTTTCAAGAAGTTACAAAAGGAATCTTTGTTCCATCTTGTTTTCGAAAGAAAAATTGGTTTAATAAGAAATGTCAAAAGCAAATAAAAACCTGTTTTGTGAAGTTGTTTAAGCTTAAAATGATCTATGTTTGCCATATGTGTTTAAAACACAAGTTATCTAGGCCTTGTTTTTCAAAAAAAATATCAAAACTTGTTTTCTAAGCTTATCAAGGCCTAGAATTTTAATAAATCTGTCATTTATGTTGAAACAAATGTTTTCTAAGTTTTTCTAAATTAAGTAATAATAGAACATGCAATATAAATATAGATGTACCCTATGAGTCCTTGTGTTGGATCTAAGTTAGGGTTTAGAAGATAGAGTTCCTATTAGATTAGAGTGTTGCTGTTGAAGGTGTGTTTTAGGTTGCTTTTATGTGCATCTTGATGCTTAGATATGTTCTGGAGGACTTAGTGATGTTTTGGAGTTATCTATATGTTTTATGTTGTTATGGTCTAGTTTGCCCCCAAGGTAAATGAAAGTTAGAATTAGTGTAAGTGTTGAAGGGTAAGTTTTTTATGAGAAGTATCTGTCACGGCTTAAATATCGAGCACTCGATTTGCCCTCAACAGACGCTGAGCATGTATCGCACCTAAAAATGCTTTTAAGTGTGGAAGCACAATGCTGTCACGGCCTACCTTCGAGCCCTCGACGTGCCCCACGATGGTCACTGAGGGCTATTGAGGCCAAATTTTAAATTAAGTGTTTGAGCACAACTCTGGTTGAGGCCTAGTGTCAAGCCATCGAATGCCCTCGACTTAAGCTATGGGTGTTTTTAATAGCACTTAACCCCCAATTTGTTGAGATGCTACATGTTTTATTATACCTATGTACCCCATGACCCTTCCTAAGTAACTCTGACCCTCAGTTTGCTTTAGCTCGAGCTTAGTTTTGCGTAGCGATATGCCTTCGATTATACCTTAGTGGTAAACGATGACCAAGAACATAAGTTAAGAAGTTAAAACGAGAATCTAGAATGCTTAAAGCTCTGATAAGAGTTCTATCTTCTCTGTTATGTGTTAGTGATTTATGTTTGTTGCTCTATAAATGGTTTCAACCAAGACCTCGAGTTTCCAGAAGATTACTATAATCTATAAACACGATGCCCAATAAGGGACTTGAATCTTATCATGCTATCATGCTTGCTATTACTTGTTGTTGTGTTGGTTGCATTTCTTGTTGATTAAATAAATAGTTGTTGTGAGTGCAATCATTTGCATAATCGCCAGAATAAATGGGTAACTGTAATTACTTCGCTAAATTAATTAGATATATTCGTTACATATGATTGAACCCCCCCTCCCTCCTCCTCCTCCCATGGGAAATGTCCCATATTTGAGGTTGAAAGTATTTTTGAAATGTATTTCTAATGAACCACGACTTGGAGTATATCTAGTCTCTTTTAAAGTTTTAAAATTGTTGAGTTTTACCAGAATGTTTTATGAAATGAACTGAGGACATTTCCGAGTTAAGTAGAACAGTAGATATTGCCTGGGTCGGGGTCCATGGGTTTGAAGGTGATGGTAGATGTTGCCTAAGTCGGGGTTTACTTGTTAAATCACCATATTCGAGCACAATACACGTTACCTAGTAGGGGTCTACCTACGTATGCCGAAAGATCCGCTTGCCCATGTTGAGAGAGATTGGATGTTGCCTAAGTAGAGATGCTTGGTAGATATTCCGAGTTGGGGTCTACCATTTTTGGTCTCTAACGGTGGACAAGGATGGTGTTGCCTGAGTCGGGGTCCATCCCAATAACTAAAGTATAGACAGTGTAATATACCATCTATGGCTCCAAACTACTATAGATGTGTTGTTTGCATTCATCTTATGTGCAATTCATATAGTTGATTGTAGCATTGCATTTGGTTGTAATCGAACTTGTTTGGTATGTGCTTAAAGCATGTTCTGATTCGGTTATCTCACTGAGTTGTGGTTTGCTCACACTCCTGCAAATTTTATATGTTTTAGGATCTCTAGAGTGGATTCAAGTTATGTTGAGCAGACGTAGTATCTTGATGGGAAAATCTAAGGCTTAAGTGAGAGTGAAGATGGCTTCCTTACATAGAGCAGTTTATGTTGTTTTCTTTAAGTTATAAGTTTTGTTGGGCTTGAACACAAGTTGTTTGTAAGAAAGATGTTGTTGTAAAGATCTTATATTTATGTACACAAAGTTTCTTATCTTGACAATCTTATGATCTATTATAATTATCCACGCCACGGGGTATGTTAGTCGTATAATACTTATGTAACTTTTTAAAGGTCTTAATTGGTTACATGACATATCATTACTATTAGGGTACTCTATAGGAGTGTGACATATGCCAATCTTTTGACATTCACTTCATGACAAAGCAAATGCGCCAAAATGATGAATTAGAAAATGTTAAAAAGGAACTACTTTATCTATGTTGCGTTTAAAAGTTCCCTTTTTGTATTTTAAAGTTTAGGGTCTGTTTAGATTATCAAATTTTTATGAATATCGTATCTGTATTAATTTACATCTATGACTTATATGTATTTATCTGTATCATATCTGTATTGCATCTATTTAGTTAGTTTATGAGTAAAAGTAT
Organism: Combretum micranthum; assembly: GCA_024138025.1. Taxonomy (NCBI): domain Eukaryota; kingdom Viridiplantae; phylum Streptophyta; class Magnoliopsida; order Myrtales; family Combretaceae; genus Combretum; species Combretum micranthum. The sequence continues at coordinate 1,888,773 of JAMXBD010000001.1, forward strand.
CAATTGTTCATCGATAAGTGTTTTTTGAGAAATATCTATTTGCAAATAACAAAAATATGATGCTAAAACAATCAGAATATGATAAAACAAATAGACTAGAATATGTAGCTTCAAATATGGATAGTATCTTATATAGGCATACTAAGAGTGAGCAAATAACTTATCAATATTATACAAGGGTATTTACTCATACCATACTTGACTAGGTAGGGTTGGGTCGGTATTAAGAACAATAGGATAGGTTATGAATATAGAACCTACTCTCACACGTAGACATGTTTATAAGGTTTTTTTTTTATCCTCTACGTATCTTGGAACCTATGCTCTAGTATAGGTTTTAGAGTATCTCATACAATTTAAAAAATTATATTATAATTTTAAAAATAAAAAAATAAATAATAATAAATTTTTTATTATGTGATTATTTTTTGTTTAAGATTATATTTTTTAGACTACATTTTGTAAATTTTTATTTTAGAAAAAATTGCACCATAATATTTAGAGGTAAACATTATTTTTATTTTAGAAGCATTTTGGTTATGTGTGCTTGTTTTTCTAAATTATATGAAAAAAAATTCTAAGATTAATACCAAATTTCTATATTTTTGAATTTGTTATAGACTCTACAACTTTTCTTGATGTCAAATAAACAAGTTCAATAGGTGCTTATGATGGGTTTTAATTTTCATACATAAACAAATTTTGCATATTGTAAAATTTGTGATATTAAGAAATTACTTTAATTTTTTTACAAGTTGTTTATAGTGAATATATGAAAATAAAAAAAAATTTGTATATTACATGAAACCATATACATTATTATAAACTCGAAATTTTAAATATAATGATGAAAAAATTTACAGGTTACATAGAATACCATATATAAAGTAGTATGTAATAAATTTCGAGTACAAATTTTAGTTGAATAGGACTTTATACTATACTCACTATTGACTTATTATAGATAACATACGAATCTATGCAAGTCTAAATGGAACAGGATCTTTGATTGTTGAGGCTGTTTAGAATTTTTAGTTCCGTCCCGCCAGTTAAAAGGCAGTAAGCAATTTCGGTGGAATGACGGTACTCAACATGTTGACTGTTTTTGTTTTTCATTTCCCGATATAAACGAATACTAAAGGATTTGTATTTTCTTTTCCTTTTAAACTTTCTCATTTTCTTTCATTGCCCTGGATACTGGCTTGTGGGTTATAACAATTGAGGATATATATTTTAGTTACAAATATTTGGTATTAATTTATATTTATATTATGAAGATATATATAATACATTATACAACAATATAGTGTATACGTAAAATTAGAATTATAACATATAAGTAAATTAATTTAATTTTTGTATATACATTATTAATATATATATATATATATAAGCATCGTGTTATTTTTATTTGAAAAGATTAATTATATCATCTTATTTTTCCCCTTTGTATAGGTAAATACTATAGATCTATTTACAATTTTTTAATCGATACTATGAATAAACGTTGTGTCCATGAGTTGAAATTTTCCACAGATAAATGCATTTGGGGATGGATAAGACACGTAATGACAATTGTTAGATATATTAAAATATATATATAAAAATGGAAAAACACATAGCCTTTAACGTTCATTTTATATTGAGTATTTAACCCTTTTTTCCCTTCTATTTGAACCTTCACCTTTTTCGCTTTCATAAAAATAGAACTTTCATAAGCTCCATTAATTTTTTTTTAATACATGTTAGGTTCTATTTGCCTATAAACATTTATATAAAAAAAATAAGTTAATGTTGTGGATGATATCCGAACTTTATCTAAATAAATTACTTAAAGTTTAAGTAGTTAATTGAATATTTAGATAAAGTTTCCACAACATTAGCCCTAGAAAATAATATTTAATATATATTTACATAATATAATAAAAGAAAAGAGGAATAGAAAAAAAAAAGGAGGTTTGTAGAAAAATGTCTTTTTTTTTTTTTAAAGCTTAGTTGCTAGTTATCTATTGCTAAAACAATATTTGTTTGTCAAACTTTTGTTCATTTCTTAACTTACTAATACTCCTAAAATTCGTCTATAATCAAAACACGAGCAAAATATTTTTAAGAGTTTATCCATTTTAGAATTCTTCACCACTAACTCTAATCATACTTAAACATATATTGTAATTCTCGAAAATTTTCATACTAGTATATAACAATAAAATAGAAAATGTGAATTAAATAGTGAATTTAGGACCCAATAAAAATCTTAGAATAGATCAATGAGTTGTAATGAACTCATTTATAGTTTAAAACCCCAAACAAAAATTTCTCTGACCTTAATTGATACCAAAGATTTTGTATCTTGAGCTAATAACTCAAGATATAATAAGAAGTAGCCTTAAATTTCAAACTCGATAAAATATAATCTATTAACAAAACCTAGTGATTATAAAACAATAATTAAGAGATGAATTGCTGGGGTTATAAATACGCAGTGGGTACTAAAAAAGACCCATAACTTTGAGTCTAGATCTCAAATAAAAATTCCAATACTCACTATTAAACTTGTTAGGGAATTGTGAGTCCATTAAGACTTAAACCCTAATTTGACTTATTGGACCTGAAAATTTTAATCACGTAAGTTAAAATAGTAAAAATAATTAATTATGTAAATTCTAAACTCAAAATTTGAACATATAAAAATTGTAGAAATTTTGTAGAAACTTAGATAAATTTTCAAAGATAAAACCCAATATTTGTTAAGATAACTTAGCTACTTATATTAAGCAAATAATTAAACAAATGACATAACAAGATGGAAAATCGGTGCAAGAGAGGGATTTTCAGCTATTGAAGAATCAGAGTTTGGCTGTTGCATCCCAAGGAGATTTGTGTCCAAAACTTCAACAATTTAAGCAAATAATACCATCAGAAAATGACTTCTAAACTAATCAACTAACTCCAGCTATGATCCTCATTAAATGAAGAGAAATCCAACTCAAATAAATGTGTTGAAACAGCTTCAAATTTTCCAGAAATCATCGTGGAATCAGCTTCAGTGGGAAGAAACATATGCTAAACAGTAGTTCCTTTCACACACACACATGCACGATTTTTGCTAGGGAATGTAGGCCTAATAAGAGTTGGAAATGTTGACTAACAAAGCTCCAATAAGAAGCCTTCAAATGGACATATAACACTCCAATAATTGGCTAGAAATTACACAAGAAATCTCGTGAAAATTAAGCTCGAAGTAGATGCATAACTTAACTCCAAAAACAATAGATTTCGAACATGAAAAACAATTCCCATTTCCATAGAATTTTCATTGACTTGTACCCCCAAATCACAACTATCAATAGGCATAATTAACTACCAAACAAACTCCTTAAAGCCCATCATTTACACTACAAAAATTTGCAAAAATTAGCAAAAAAATCATTCTAAAAACAACACCCGATTTCCAGCTGAGAACAGCAACAAACACTCACCATTTCAAACCCCAAAATACTCCATCTTGTACCTTAATCTTAGCCTATACTTAGTTTTATAAATAGGAGTAATCTAGTAAGCAAACCAACCCAAATTTCTTATAAACTCCACACGAAAATCATACATCAAACAGCAAATATGAGCAGCTTTGTCTTCTATTTTCTTCCTTCAGGTGACAGATTTGAGGAGCATTTAAAACAGAGCTCCAACCTCTATTTTGCACCATATTAATCATCTAAATACCATTCCTTATCAAACACAACAAAAAATCCATTTCCCTCCCTCAAACAACGGCAAAGAACAATGCCAAATTGCCTTTAATTCTCCTTCAACTCAGCTGTGAAACAAGTAAGAAACATAAGTCCTTAAGGTAAGAATGATGTTGGTTTAGCTAGTTTATTTTATTTACAAGCTACTCATTCTCTTACCTTCCTCTATAGATCATAGTTTACATCAAAGAGGAGGCGCTAGATACAATTCATCATCCAACCAAGGTAAAGGCTATACTAGCTTTAAGTTTATCTTATGACAAGGGATAGAAACTAGGAAAGTGATGAGTAAAATGCAATAGAAGTGGACGCCATGTTTGAGTTGGATGGATGATGTTTTGAAGTTGTGTAATTGAGCTATGACTGTGTTGATAACACATGGTTGTTTAGGATTATGGAAACATCAAATTGAGAACTTAGAACTCTAAGTTTTTAAGAAATTTGGATTTAAGCAAAGAGGTTCCAAAATCATGCTTAAACTACAACCAAACTAAATTGAAACTTTGCATAATGCCACTCGGACATAAGATGAAGGATGAAACTCAATAAAAGAGGCTTTAGAGACATGACTAGGACCTTAACATTACAAAAACAATATTAAACAATTCTTAGAAATTTGAATGGATGTTGAAGAATTCATCCCTCCCTTCAACCCTGGCCGTGCAAAAGGAGGAGCAAAAACAAAACACTATTCCCTCACGTCTGCACAGCCCCTGCAACTCTTAGTGCAGACTTTAAAAGCTTTATTTCTCCTTTTCTAATCAACATAAAACTAAATCAAATTGTTATATAAATATTCTATATACATCATGGGTTTGATCCTTATAAAATAATAATAATAAGTTAATTTAGTACACATTTAATACATGTTTAGAATTTCTGAAATTTTGATTATCAATTAGCATCAAGAGAAACACATTGAAACTAAATATTAAATAACAAATACCCTTTTTCTGTAGGATCATTACCTTAGGAAACCAATATAAGTAATAGGAATTGTGTCAAATATCAATGTAGGACACTTGGTACTTGTAAGAGTTCAACTCTCTAGTCACATATCTTATTAATGAATATTTTATTCATCTCAATAGGTGATCTTGATACTGTTGAGGACTTTTCAGTCGATTACAATGGCTAGATAGTATGAGTAGGTAAGTAACTCAAAAAATATTATTTGTGCTTGTAGTTAAATGCACTATAATAAAAAGATAATAATAGAATTGTGTTGTATATGGGTTTAAGGGCATTATTTGTTGTTTGAGTTATTTGGTTGCTAAGCTTCACTAAATAAAAGTGATAATGGAATGCTTGTGAACTTGTTGTATGTATAGCATGTTGACTGTCTATATGATGCTTAATCACCTTTATCCTGACTAAAAACTATTGGTACCATAATAAAATGGACATATTGAAATGATCTAATTTTAATTTCTATTTAATTTCCATGTATACATTTTATTTGAATTAATTATTGAATTTTATGAGCATGTTGATTTATGAGAATCATGTATGATAATATTAATATTGGAGTAGATGAGTTGGTAATTGGTTAAATGTGTTTAAGTTAGTATCTTGAACATTAATGTGTTATTTTGATGTGTAATGAAATTAATGTTATTGTTTTATATATAATGTGTGTATAGTAATTAATATTTGTGTCTTTCATGCATTAATATGTTGGTGTTATGTTAAATTTATAAAATCAACTTTGAATTGTCTAAGGAATTGTTGACAGAAATTTTACAAAATTAAGCCTATTTTTCATGCCTAAATTACACCCAAATGAGCCCCAAATTCAATTCCAAAAAAAAGTCCTATATGCCTCAAAAGTCAAATTTAAGTTATTAATGAGTCAAAAATTTGCTTAATTAAGACCTCTTTTGGCAGCCTTCATTTCCATACGAATTTTATTTTCTTCTTCTTTCTCTTTTCCTTTCCTACAAATTACAAGCCCTAAACCAAAGAATAATAAAGCTTATTGAATCAAAAATCTCTCTTACTCATGTAAGTTAATACAAGTATAGATTTTGTTTTATTTCCTTTTTATAGTATCTATGTGAAATCTATGGTTGAATGAGTTGAATGTCTTTTGAGTTGTTTGGTTCATGCATTGATATAGGTTAGATTGTGTTTTGTTATTATGTGAACTTGTTTATTGTGTTGTAGTTATAAGAAGTGTTGGGGAGGAATAATGTTGACTTGAGTAGTTGAAGTTGAGGATGAGTGGGATAGGATTTGAATGATTGAAGTGGTTTAATGTGTTGTTTTAATATTCTAAGTTGCTAGGATTGATTAGTGTGGATAGGAATAGTATATGAAGCTAAAAATGAACTGAAGAATGATTAAAAGTGTTGTAGGTTAGGAATTTGCAAAGTGCAAAACAAGGAAAATAAACTCTTTTCGAATAAGCCTGTTTTTTAACATACGCTGGCATTTGGCACTTCAACGCCATTAACGTAGAGGCGATGTTGAAAGTAAACAGAATCAATTTTTTTAAAGCCGTTTCGAACTCCGCCGGCTCTTGCAAGAAAACTTTACCAGCGTTTATTTTTCAAAGTGTACGCCGGCCATTAGGGCTTCAACGCCGCCAGCGTATGGGCGGTGTTGGATGCAAACAGAATCAAAATTTTAATGGGAACAAAGCCGTCGGTGTATATTTCCCACGCTACTGGCGGTTTTCAAATTTTGCCTGCATAGAAAGGCCGTGTATCCCCGAGTTTTTCAAATACAAACTTCTTCAATCTTCAATCTTTACTTCATCTATGATCTTAATGATTATATAAGCTAGATAAACATGTTTTATGCATGAATTAGATATTAAAACTATATGCAAAGTTATTGAATCTCCTTGTATAGTTAATCTAGGATTGTGATATATATATAAATATATATATGTGAATTCTACATTCAATATTGATTGTTTTAATATTCTTATTTCAGTTAAAGGTTTTTCGGTTAGTTCCTCTCCGAGTGAATATAGTGATATACTATCGGCTTCGGGTATACAATAGCTTATTTGTTGTGTACTAGGACTAGGCATTCTTAAATTGATTTAATTCAATTCTATTTAATGCCTTAATGAACTGAATGTCTATTATGCTATTTAATCTAGTCTGAGGAGCAGCAAACCTGTCATGATGCAATGACATGTTAGTTAGGCGCTTAATCTAAGTCATGATGCAATGATTTTACCATGATGCAATGGTACGCTATGATGCAATAGCGATTCATTTTGGTTAAGTGGGTAACCGATAGGAGGAATAGTATCTGAGTAACGTTTGCTTAAACTTAGGGGGAAATACCATGGTTTAGTTCAAAGTTTATGAGAACTTATGAATTAGGCTCATGTTGTGGACTGAGTTTAAATAGAGTCGGCCAATGACTTTTGAACCCTAAATGAAGCTATTTCTTTATGGAATAGATATAGGAGATATAAGTATGCAGACTGCTTATATCAATCCCCTGAGCAGCTGTTGTTACTCAGGACCCCTAAATTCTTAGAGCATGATCCTGAGGTTTGAATACCCTCCTATTGTTCTATAAAAGAAAACTTAATAAGATAATAACTTCTCCATTGATGCATTCATTTGATTTAAGTTTAGCTTGATAAATTGCTCTTATATTTTGTTATTGTGTGCTGGGCCTTTAGCTCGCTTTTGCTGCTTTGCAGGTAATGGAGATGAGTTATATGATGGTTTGGGTTACGGGTCAGACTTTGAGAAATTCATGGATGAGTGGGACAAATAGGACTCGAATGCCCCTGGATTTTGGAGAAGCTTTTGTTTAAAAGCAAAATTCTTTATATAGAAGGCTTGATAGCTAAGCCTAAGATGTAATGACCTTAAGAGCTCTTAAGGTTACTTTTGTGCTAAGAAAACTTATAAATTTTGTAATGTCTTATATTGACACTAAACTTTGTATATTTGATGTAAATATATGTGTAAATTGCTTTTATTAGCAATTTTGTTTTGTTAAAGGTTATTTATAAAGTTTTAGTAGATTTAATCAAACAAATCCCATAAACTGTTAGTTTTAGGACAACCTTACATATAATGTCAAAATGTTATATGTGGTTGGGCATTCGGTACTCTAAATCTCGGGATTTAGTGGGTCGAGTCTTTACCCATACATTTCATAAATTGCATATACACTATAAGTATGTGATAGCCTACTACGTATTAGTATTCGATTCTCTAGTAATGCTTGGTTTTTCTAGACAAGAGGCTATTAGTTCTATGCAAGATTACCTTTATTCAATCGGTTCCATGGGAACTAACTAGTAATGAAAGACGCCGCCCATGGTATCGCTTTGAAATAACTAACACTTAGTGGAGTTTTTAAGGCTTAAAATAGGAAATAAGTGCTTAAAACATAATTAAAATAAAGAGATATTTAAAGTGAGGATTGTCGCTTTCCTATATGCTTAGTCTCTCCTGGGTAGGTAGGTCATAGATCGGTTTTCCTTCAACCCTGATGAGAGGGCGTAAATCTCTATCTTGTTTGGATTCCGGATTGTCCAAGCTTGTAATTGTTCATATGATTGATAAGAACTTGCTTAATATGTGATATGTTCTGGTTTTTTACTAAGCCCATGGTTTATGCTCACACACTTACAGTCCTTACAGGTTAACTCTTCGACCTTGACTATTAGCTTCTCAAAGTTTAGTACCGGTAAGAATCTAGAGCTAAGAGCATTTTGGAATAAGAAGGATAATATTATTTAGTTATGTGTATTAGATGATGCTAGAACATTATTTTTATAATTTGAGAACTTTAGTTATATATCATGGTCTGTAATATTTTATTATTCAAACATTAGTTAGAAAGATTTATTTATGGTGATGTATTTTATTTATCTTCATCATTCTTATCAATGCAACCAAAAGATCCTATTTTGTTAAATTTTATCATATTCCAAGGTAAATTTAGTAATAACGTGTATATGTGATACTATCTTATGCTTATTAAATTTTCTGAAACACAAGTTTAAGACATCATACTATATCATAATATGTATGATACTATTAGGGTATCCTTGGGGCATGACATATATAGTCAACTCAATGTAATGATGTTCCATTGACCTTTCTAAGGGATAATATTATATAAGTATGTGATGCTAATATAATATAGATGCATGAGTAATCCATGATTTTTTTTTCTTTTTTGGCTGTTATAAGGGGAAGAGCGAATTGCACCTAGTACCTACGATAGATCTTAGCAGGCCAGAAGGGGCCCCGACCGCCCAAACTCAAAAAGTTTAATTCTTTTGAATTTTTTTAAAATAGAATATATATATATATATATATATATGTTATATGTATGTTATAAAGAGCAAATTAAGAATTTAAAGCAAATGTGGTTTAGTGGTTATGTATTTTGGTTTATATGCACATGGTAATGGGTTCAAATCCCATGAATATACTTTTTTTTTTTACTTTTTCAAAGTATATTTATTATGCATTCATTTTTTTTTAACTTTTTTCTCTTTCATAATAACTAATGAAATTAAATTCATTTATCAAAGAATTAAATTTAACTAATTAAATTCTTGTGAACATGTATTTCTTCTTCATAGTATACAACAACTAATAATTATATTGTTCATACTACAATTCATTTTGATTTTGTTGCATAAAGATTTTCATAATAATATTAATTATATAATTTAAGATTTCATGTATTAATTATATTGACAATTATTGTTAATGCAATATATATACACACATATTCTCTCACCAATTGCACTACTGGATGAATTTTTCACACATATGAGAAGTTGGGAAAATATCACACTAAAATCATTAACGAAATTATTACAGATACATAAGATTTGATATAATTATAATTGCAAATTAATACATTTGATGAATTAATTAAGGTATGCTCCACTCAGTCAGTTCATCCTGCATCTATCCCTATCGGTACCTCTCATTTAAGAGACTAAGAGGATGCCGATAGGCTACAATTACAAAGCCATTGGTAAGAAATCCATGACATTAGTTCATAAGTTTAAAGTAAAAACCTTTTTTAATTTTTTAAGACTAATCATATTTTTTTTATCATAAATAAACAAAGTGTTAAAAAAAAGAGTGAGGAATTTCTTTTTAATTGTTAACTAGTGCCACATACATATTGTCTTAAATGATAAGAAAGAAAAGAAGAATAGTGGTATCACACTCCCATGATGCTCCATACATAGGTAGTTAGCTAATAAAAATTTTGATTTATACATGAGAAAAAAAATTATATACATATATGTATGTTTATATTTCATATCTTGTCCTTACATGATAGGACAAAATCATAGAATAGAAATAGATTAAGCATGCAAGATGTAAAACAATGTGATATATATAAATTGAAGAAGTTATGTACTAGTTTGGTTTAGGAACGTAATAATAATAAGACAAAAACTATTTCTTTGGGGAAAAACATGGAAGGGGAAAAAATACTTAGGTCCTTTCATCTGAGCAATTGAAATGGCATAGCAAAACGACACAATGGACATAAGTGACTCCTTTCTAACCACTTCTCGATGCAGTTTCCATGGAATATATGTAAACATGGCATCTTCCTAACCTCCATTTCTATAGAGAAATTATCTAAGAAAATTGCACAATCACCAATTGATTCCAAATCTCCTATGCCTTCAATAGTCATCCTTTCCAATGCTTCAATTGATGATATAGTTGCACGATATAAACCATGTGTAGGTTGATCTTCAAATGATTCATTCATAATATCTCTTGCAGCATTAGTATCCAAATCAATATCTTCAAGCATAGCACCAAAATCTTCAGTACGAATAAATCTAACAATATTTTGAATATGTGTCACAATAGATAATTGTACTTTCATAGCCAATACGACTTGGTTTGCATAACTAGGGTTTTGTACCATAGAAGTTGCTATGCTATGGATGTCACTGATAATATTATCTTGATGATCAATCGATACATCAAGACTAGATAAAATAATTGATAAAATCGATACATTATTCGTGAAAACACCATTATCATCTCTTCTATACGCACTATTATCTTTTAAGAGAACACTTTTTTGAATGCTATAGATTTTTTCAATTGTTGGACCACTTTCATCTGGAAGAACACATGCAAGGAATGGATCATCACCACGATAATACTCAATAATTTTCTTCCTCACCTTTGTAACTTGAAATTGCAGTTCAAACATAACTTGACCATCAACATGATGTCTAAGGTTTTCAGCCACGGATGGGCACACATTAGCTTCACAGTAATGGTAAGATTCTTCAGCCATGGTTGAGAAAGGGGAAAAAAGAAAGAGCTTGACTGATGTCCTAAGGAAACACTTGAAGAACTTTATAAGGTTATAATAGAATCTAAGTATCTATCTCTTATATAAGATGTAGTTATTGGTTATCTTAATGACTAAGTTTCTTTATATGTATACATGAAGATCTAGTCAATCTAAATCAGAATAATATTATTAGGTTATGAATAAATTTAAAAAGATTGAGATTGTATATTTATTATCTTACAACAACAACAAAAAATAAAAACAATGCACTTGCTTGGTGCAACATATATATTTAAAAACTAAATACTTTAATTAAATTACTTAGGATTCCTCAAAAGGATATTAAATAAATCAAGAAGATATAATTAATCTTCATCCAATACCTGTAGATACATATGTTATTATATCTATTATTTTCTATTGTATATTACTTACCAAATCTTTTTTCTAGGATATAAAATATGAATTTTTCAATAAAGATATGATTGGTATCTACACATTACTTATATGTATATATACATGCGACACGTATTACATTTTTTTTTTTAATACAAGATTTGTATCTTAATAGCGATATGATTGGTATGTACCTACAACAATACATTATTTATGACATATATATACACACACATAAGGTGTATATTACTACTAGATTTTTTTTAAGGATATAGTTGATGTATCTTCCCATGCCCCATTTTGTTTCATGCTCTTTGTAATCTCCCTTGAAGATAATCTTCCACTTTCATTATTCTAATTTCTACTCTTGCCAACCCTAATCAAACCCTAACATTAATTCATTGACAATCTTTCTTGGATTTTCAACATCTTAAGAATAATAAAAAAGTGTCTTTAGTAGCATTATTTAGGAGGTTTTTTATCAATGACCATGCTATTCCATGGATGTTTAGGCTTGTTTTGTTGCCATGGACCTAAATGCCCTTAGCATATTAGACATACTAATGTTTGGATTATCTAATTTTTATATGTATATGTATTTATATATGTATCTGATTTATATCTATATCTATATCTTATTTGTATCTGGTCTGTTTGATCTGTTTATAAGTAAAAATATTTATTTTTCTCATATATATTTATTTCTTAACAAATAGTCTATTTGAAAACATCTTCGTACCATCTGCACACGAACGAAACAAATAGACTTGCATATGTTAGTCGACATAAACATTATCCATGGAAACATTAGATGCATGATTCTTACATGATCAAGTTGTCTTTTTCTTCTTTCTTTTTTTTTTTTTTAATTCTGCCTTGTATATCTATTTTTATTGTCTAGCTAATATAAATACAAGTATAACAAAATGTATAAATAACCAAAATGTAGATGAAAGAAAAAAAAAAGTGAAATGCTAGTTTCTTTTAAAAAAATTTTTGAAAATCACCATTTATGCCTATTATTAGTTTTTGTTTAGCAAGTTATATAGATTTTTTTAAAAAATGTTATGATAGAAATAAAAATCGCTTTCTTAAAGTTGGATGACATATGGAGAGCAATCTAAAGATATTTTTCTTTTGTTTTCAATAACGTAAATTGTTTTCTTCTTAAAAATATTATGATATTCCTTTAAAAAAAAAGTTGTTACTAATAAGAAAAATGTTTTTTATTTAGGTAAAATTCTTTGTATAAAATATTTTTCCAAAAAGAAATTGGTTGTAATGGATAATCCTCTCCAATGCTTCAATTGATTGTAGTGGCATAATATAACCCATCTGTAGGTTCATCTTCAAATGATTGATTCATAGTATCTCTTGCAACATCAGCATCCAAATCATCAAAAGGCAAAACACCAATATCTTCGGTATGGATAGATCTATTTATATTTTGAATTTGCGTCACAATAGACAATTCTACCTCCATAGCCAATACAACTTGGCTTGCATAACTAGGGTTTTGCATCATAGAAGTTTCAGTGCTATCGAAGTCATAAATAATAATGTCTTAATAATTGATTGATATATCAAGACTAGATAAAATAATTGATAAAATCGACACATTATTCGTGAGAACACCATTATCATCTCTTTTATATGCACTATTGCCTTTCAAGAGAACATTTTTTTGAATTCTAAAGATTTTTTCAATCGTAGATCTACCTTCTTCAAGAAGAAGAACACATGGAAGCAATGGTCCATCCTTACGATAACATTGAAAATTTTTCTTTCTTATCTTTGCAATTTGAAATTTTAGTTCAAATATGACTTGGCCTTCAATATGATGACTAGGGTTTTCAGCCATGGATGGGCATATATAAGCTATGCAGTAATTGTGAGATTCTTGAGCCATACAGAGAAGGAGGTAAAAAAAAAACAAGAAGAAAGAGCACTATCTTATTGGTAGAGTTGGTCGACACTTGAAGAACTTTAGAAGGTTTTAATAGGAAATTAAATATATATTTCTTATATAATATATGATTTTTAGTTATCTTAAATCTAAACTAGGCTTTTTTTCCCCCCTTAAATCTAGACTAGGTATATATACAAAGATAAGTTAAATCAAAATTAGAATAACATTGGGTTTTAAAAAAGATTCAGAATGAATATTTATTCTATTATATCTTTATCCATATTTTATGTATCTTCCATAATAACAACAATAATAATACAATAATAATAAAGCTAATGGCACCTAGTTGGAGTCTCGTTAATTTTATTAAAGCTAAAGACATATATATAGTGTCTTTAGTTGTTATAAAATAATTTTTTAAAAAAATATTAAAGTTAAAGACATAAGTTTGATGTCTTTAATGGTTATAAAATAAAATATGATTTGAAAAATGAGATACACTAGAAAGTTAACCTAGGGAACTATTGTGATGACATATATAATGAAATTCTATTAGAAGAATAATAGAGAAAAATGACAATGTGGCGTGGGTCTCTATGAACATGAAAATTATGCATTTGAAGTTCCAGCACCTAATACGAGTAAATGAAAATTACTTGAAAGTTTTATAAAAACATATATTTATAAAATGACAAATTAAAACTTACTTTGTTTAATTGATTATTATTTTAGTATATGTATGTATAACAAGTGCAACTTCCACTAGTACATAATTAAAATTTTAATATCTTAATTAAATTATTTAAGATTGTTTAATAAGATATAAGATAAATAATTATATCTATCTACTATGTGTGTTTGTATATATGTATTATTTATCGAATATTTTTTAGGATATACATTATGTATTTAGATGATCAGGTTTATCCCTCTCTCCAATCCCATCTACTATTATTCTACTCTTGCAAACCCTAACCTTAATTCATCATCGGCAATGATCTTTCTATGTTTTTAGTGTCAAGAACGCAAAAAAAATGTATTTGGAAAATTATCTAAAATTCTTATTAATGATCATAATATAAATACATGGTGTGTATTATCCGTTAAAAAATTTTTTCCCCTAAATATGTCTTCGCTGAAAAGTGATTCATCAACGGGAAGTTTTGGGAAGAGCAATAGTTTTGGTGATAATAGATTTGACGAATACAAGTCGGTATAGCTCCATTGTCTGGCTTGAAGAAATATTGTATTAACTGTTAAGATCGCATATGTTGTCCAGGATGCTATTTTTCCTAGTAATGAACAAGTGGGTGAAATTGTTACTCAATTCTTACCAAAAAAAAAAAAAAAATGAAATGATAGACCAATATAAAAAGACAACTTTCTGATTTCAAAAGCTCAACTCATTTCTATGAAAAATATTATGATTTTTAATCATTTGGAAATAATCTTTTCTTATGAGACAAACTATTTTCTACATAGAAAAAAAAATGTCTTCCATAGAATATTTTCCTTTAATAAAAAAGACAGCCATAAGTTTGTTCAAAGGGTTTAATGTTATATTTGAGATATAGAATTGATTGGAATTAAAGAAAGAGAATAGAATGGAATTGGTATATTTATAAGTTTATTGATCGATGAATACTTTTTTTTTTTTTCATTATAATGGGGAGAGGGATTGAAACCTAATACTTTCACTTGAAAGACCAATGAAGATAGAGATGCTACAAAGGTCACAAAACTATTGAATAATTTACTTAAACAATACAAATTATACAAAAATAATTATATAAATATAATATGAAACACCTTATTTAATATAAGATGCTAAACACCTTATTTAAGGTCTCTACCATGTTAGCTCTTTAATGTCCTGCTACATCAACTCATTTTCCATTTATTATTTGAATAAAACAATCAAAATAAATATAGATGCCATTGATATTTGTCAAAAATTTAAAAAGTACAAAATAACTTCTTGGAGTCTTTCATGAAGAAATCCAAAAAGTTGAAGGATATTGCTGCAACCGTAAAGAATATCAATAAAATAAGTTTTTACCATATAGGATTCCCTCAAAGACCTCTATTGAGCATGTTATAAACATAAAAAAAGAGAATAGAATCCCTAGTCATGATTTTATTGCTATGTTCCTGTTATGTTATAAGATCCCACTTCATGCCGGGAATTGAATCTGGACAACAAATCTTGTGCATATTTTACCTCATGCTATATAGTTTAAGTTAAATAAAGATTACTTAAACCATTGCAACATAATATATATATATATATATTTGTTTAAATTATTTTTTGTTATTAACAATTTTTGCAAGGAAAAATTATACTAATTATGAAATATTTGGTTAATAGATTAATGGGTTAAAGTAGGGTCAAAATCGCACTTCATATAGAACTCCATAGAAAAATAATATTATTATTTTATTTAATTGCACATAAAATAGTGTTAACAATGTATGAAGACTAGGATTAAATCACATTTGCTATATGAACTTTTTCTAAATGTATAATTAATTATTCGAATTTTAAAATGGTCTCAAATTTTTAGTATTATTGCCTATCAACTCCATGGTGAAGTGAAATATATCATAATCAATTGAAAACTAGAAAATTAGACAAGAAAATTATTACCTACAGTGTATTATTAAATAATTGAGTAGATAGTTTAACTTTAAACAACTTTAATGTGAATATTAATTTGTCCAACTTACTTGTATAAATTTCTAATTTTTTATTGGCTACTTCACAATATTGCTTACTGCATTCGCTATGAGTGCTAATTCAGCAAACGTGACTAACTCTATTAGGTGAAATAATATTAATGAATACAAAAAATTTAATTAGGAATTAAATTAATTATATAAAAAGTTTTAATAGTTAATTGTATCTTTGAAGAAAGATCAGGTGCCAAACATACATTAACCTTTAGTATCATATTTAAAAGGATAAATTAGTATTAATGTTTCAATTAAGTTCATTTAAAGTATCAACGTTTTAAGTAGTTAAATAAAGGTATCAATATTTTGGAATGTAAATTAAACAAGGTATCAACTTTTAACAAAATTTATTTAAGATATCAATATTTTTTAGTTAAATTTCTAAATTTTTATTAATGGTTAATTACTAATACCTTATTTAATACACTTTACAAAACATTGATATCTTAAATGAAATTATTGCAAAACGTTGATATATCATTTAAAACACTTGAAACATTGATATTTTAAATAAATTTATCTCAAACGTTGATACCTTCTATTTAAAAAGTTTAGTTAGAATTTTATTGATAAAATATGAAAAATGTAGAAGTAGATTATTGCTTATAACTAATCTTGGCTTTAAGAAGGAATTGCAATTGTTTATGTGACGGTAAACGCACCATGAGTATTACATGCCTCCTTTAGTACGGTGCCACCAAAAGATGAAGAGGAGTTCATCAAAGCTTTAGGGCTATGACAAGCTAAAAGGTTTGCCGGTGTTTGCGGTGGACAGTTGAGGGCCCAGAAAGGCCCTAACGTTCCTCATTATGGGCTTAAATTTATCTGGTTTTCTTCTTATTATTTGGGCTTGGGCTTCTATTAATTGGATCTTCCATTATATGGCAATATGCACTGATATGTTGATTTGTTGTTCTTTTATCGTACCTACTGATTGATCTGTCATTCACTAGTGGTTAGAGTAAATAAATTGTATTCATATGCCATCTTATATGTATTATTTTGGTAATGATTTAGGATCTACTAATTTGTTTCATCACACTTTAATCATTTTGATATTATATTTTTATCATTTTCAAACAGATATTTATTAATAAATTTATACTAATGAAAAACTAACAAATTTACTTATAAACAGATTAAATAAATACGATACAAATATAATACAGATAAGTCGCAAATGCAAATCCTCTATAGATATGATATGAATAAAAATTAGATGATCCAACCAAGCCCTCATCTTCTTTCGTGACAGTATATTATCAAATACCAAGTGCACAACATATGTTACGGTTATTCAATATAATTATTTTTCCACCAATATAATATCTAAATTAATCATAAATAGGATTGAAATTTTTGCAGCATACCCAAAAACGTGTGATTACCTTCAAAAATCATAACAAGCATATACTTACCAACCTAATTAAAAAATAATCAGATTGGAATTTGAATTGATCAAAGTATATAAGTCTATTCTTTTTGTTTCAAATAAGAGAATAAAAAACAATAATCAAGGATAAAATAATATTTAGAAAACATTGAACTAAGAACAATAAAAAAATTCAAATTGGCCCTTTCTATGTTAATCTAAATCTGAATCAAAATATCAAATACAAGACGAACAAACCTTAAATTAGTTCTTTACAATAATTACCTATATATGTATTTTTTTAGTGTTTTACATATCTAATGTTAGGATTAGCGTCGTAACTATTTAATTTAAAACCTAAACTTATAGGTATTGTATCACATAGAAAGGCCATTTTAGAGAGAGAGAGTACCTGTGTGTGTCTATGTGATGAAAGTATAATGAATTTATACATATTTCCATTTTCCTCTTAAAAATAGATTGGCATATATATGTATGCTTTCGTCTCACAAGTTATGGGAAAAACTATGAGCACATGGATCAATCTTAAACCAATTAAAGTGTCCCACTATCATTATGTCTTAATCTTTCACTCATTAATCATTGATCACATCTTAGTAATAATAAAATCAAGTATTTGGTGCTGCTTATAGTATGGTTGGGTCTTGTTTTGACTTTGTCCATAAGTTCATTCAGTAATGATCATGACCTCTAGGAGTAAATAAATAATCCTAGCTTCAAAATCCCTATCAACAAAAGATTAGACAAATTGGTGGACCCTAAATTCCTAATAAATATAAATGATTTAATTTTAAAGATAGAAAGACCTTTACTATTTTCAAGTTTCTCTAATACCATTTACTATTAAAGAAGACTCTCAATGATCTCAATTATGGATCATCTCGGTATATTTCACATATCAAACATAAAACTACTAGATGCGAGATAATCTAAAATGTCAATTCTACAACAAGTAACCTGCGGCACAAAAGATCTATATTATGATGATTGTAGTATCATATTAAGCAAGGTTGATTGTCTCATCTCCATATTTCATATAATTGGAAATGTTAAAAAAACAAAAGAAAAAATAAAACTCATTCTATAACCTTAAACCATTCCACGATTGTTAATCATCAGTTTAAATCCTTTCTGTAATTATAGTAACTAAACTAATGAAAGCAATAATTATGACACACAAACATATATCTACGTTTCAAACTAAATCAAAATTATGTCTTAGTGGTGTTACCTGTATAGACGAAAAACGAGATAATATAAAAGGGAATCTCTTCACTTGGTGGCATGGACACCCTTTGACCTAGCCTGATTCCCAAGAATCAAAACTAGCTGATAATAATAAAAAAAAAAAAAAAAAAACCATCCTATGCATCTGAATAATCTACTTTGTCCTTTAGTCATATAATCAGCACGAATTTTTCTTCTCATTGGGCAAACCAATTCCAATTTTACACGGTTCAGCAACTTTGGAGGCTGGACGTCATAAACTATTTATTTTTATTTCTAGAACTTGTATCATATGATTAAGATTCCTCAGCTGTGGAAAGAAAAGGAGAGCTTCAATATTTTGTTGAATACATGCCGCCAAGCATCGTTGAATATAATTACTTCGGGGTTAATATCATATTTAATACATAATTTTTTTTAATGTATAATTAACTACTTAAATTTTATTAACGAAATTGACACTTCTAGTGATTAATGAACGAGAAATCAATATGTGTCAATTAAATTAAAAAATGAAATAATTAAGCAAGTGGATTGACATATTCATTGTCTAATTAAACAAGTGCATAGGCAGATTAATTCCTAGCAACCATTTTGCATGTTTTAATTTGCTTGTAGAGTTGTCTAATTTTCTAATTTTTTATTGGTTGATATGTATCACTTCCTTGTTCCCCAAGAGTGCTAATTCAATAAATAGAATTCGTTGTGTTTCATAATGTTAATAATACAAAAACTTTAATTAAGTATTAAATTAACTATTTTAAAGATAATTAATCGTATATTTGAAAAAAGTTTTACAATTTTGGACATTAACTTATGCAGGACGCTCCATATATATTTATGTAACCAAATAATTGTTATATTTATGCCATTGTGTTATGTATGGATTTTATTTTAATTTAAAATTTATATAAAATCAAAGAAATGGTGAACTTATGTTTTAGTGATTATATTACTAAGCATTTTAACAAAAATCTATATTTGTCAATTATTATGAATATAATAATATGGATACTATTTTCAAATTATAATTATAGATTACATGTTAAATTTACATATCTATGCATAGATGCTTCTTTTAATATTTATATAATCATTATGTCATTTGGAAAGGGTTATAAATTTTCAAGTGGAAATATAAAGTCATCTGCTAAGAACATTTAATAATAATAATAATAATAATAATAATAATAATGCGTGTCTTTTGAATATACAATTAAAATAAAAAAATTTGATAATAAACAGTTTTAAGCCATGAAGTTATAAACGGTTAAGGATATTAATAATAAAAATTTATAAGTAATAAATGTTTCTAAAATCGTTAATATAAATAATTTACGAGGGTTTTATGTTTATGTCTATTCAGTAACGTAATTTTGGCAATTTATCATTAGTAGTTTATCATTCTTTCAATATTTTTAATGATAGCTTTTTGAAAATAATAATGTCAAAAAACATGCTTTTTGTGCTCATAATATAACTTATACTTACAATTTTTGCACAATTTAATAACAATTTTCCACATCCCTATTGATAGAAATAGTGTAACTTTCTTTCTTCTACTGCTTTATATCAAAATCTTGAGAAAGAAAAAGTAGAGATGGAATCTCATTTTTTGGGTTGAGAAGACCATATTCATACAATTAAACTACAATATCTTGATACCTGATGTTTTAGACTTGATGAGGCTTGATGTTTTCTTTTTTCCTCATTTATTTTACAGGCTTTCTCCTTATTGGGTTGAATATTAAATTTCTTATGTTAGAAAATGAATTATTTCAAAACGATGTATTACGAGACTCGAACTAAAAAATTCAAAGTTAGAGCTAGACACAGATTCAACTTCACTCGATCAAATTTAAAATTTTGAGTATGAATTTAACTTAAAATGGTTTTCAATAAATTCAAATTCAAGTCAATTAAACTTGTTTAAACTTATTTTATTTTGAACATTATATTTTCTTTTAATCAAAGACTTTATTAGTTTCTAAAGTGAACTCCAACTCAGCTTCTATTTAAGTATGATCCAAGCCCGTTAGGTTTATAATTAAACTCATTCTACCGCATGCCATAAATTTCAGCTCTAACTCCACTGAACAAGAACAAAATTTTAATTCGGATAATTATTGAACCAATCTAAATATAGCTTACGATTAGTTTGGAGATCTAATCATGATTATGAAAATCACAAGTCAAATATACATTTTGTGAAGATATAGATTAGAGTTTATTTATTTGCACAAATTAATGTAAATATTGACTAGTCTAAAATAGGGTGTTATATAAAACAAATAAATATAAATTAATGTATGATATTGACTAGTCTTAAATAAGAATTTCTTTTCTTTTTTAGTCCATCGAAGCATGTATATATATCAATCTCTACATATGAATAAAATAAAAAATTTATTTTTCTTCATAATTCATTTTTTTTCACACAATTCTACAAGTTTACTATTTTATAAGTTTTTTATTAATTAAAATGAATGAAAAATTATTAAGATGTAGACCTTGATATAATTATGAATTTAGATATACGATCTATACATTTACAATTTTACCAATTTTACATGATTCTGTATGATTCTATTGAATCTACAGACTTGAATGAATAGTAAAATAGAACGATCAGTACGATTATATCCAATACTAAAATCTTGCTCTTAGGGCAGCTATATTAAAGGTATTCAAAAACTTACCTACCTTCAACTACTAAAAGAATTTTTTTTTTGTAACTATATGTAATATTTTTATTACTTTATGTTAGCTGTCCAAGATAGCAAGATTAGAAATATTATAAGTAATATATAATAGATTCGAGATAGTATATTAAAGCTTAGCATTATGTGGCTTTGTGTTTGCAATGGCCTATAAAAAAAAATCAACTTGTCGTGGTATGTCTCGTCACACACACTCCACTAGACTTTTGCCTCTCCTTCTTTTTCTATAACATGTAAGTTGGCAACGACCAAAGAGAATAAAACCTAATTTTGGTTGGGTAGTGTAACGCGGAGGGAAGTAAGGTGAATCTGCATGTCAATGTCCCTATTCGACCATCACATTGCCATTTACCTAATTGCCCCTTTACCTACATTCTTCTTTTTTGATAACTTTATTTTATAGTCTCTTTGATTCTTTGTTTACTTGCAACATAAGAATTAAGCGTGAGTGAACGATGACCTGTATAAATAACACACACTTTCAAAATGTAAGGTACTCAATAAATAGTAGTATGGATAGTGATAAAAAGTTAAAAACGTAGATTTGGATCATATCAACTATGTTATACATCATTTATTTAATTGAGGAATTGAATATAAATAGAAAGATTCACTAATTATATTATTTGGCTATTTTGTTATTATCCATCTAATGTCATGATTGTTACCAAGTGGGACGTATTAGTTAATATTACTAAAGCAAATACACGCACACACACACACATTATATATATATATATTAAGCTTACAAATAATCCATGAACATTATGATCATTAAAACATTATATAAGTAAAATTGCATATTAATTATTCTTATAATATACTCTTCAAAAATGAATAAGGTACTCAATACTTAGTAGCAAAAACAATGTAACTGTCCTGATTTAGATAATGTTGATTGTTATATAGCACATATTTACACATATGGGCACCGATAAAATTTAAGACCTTCGCTTTATCAAAAAAGAGGCAAGTCTCACCTCTTTGTCTTCATGGATGTGCCACATAGGCAAAGAGGCAAAACTCGCCTCTATGACTTAATTAGAGGCAATATATAAGCATAAGTTTCTCAATCATAAGTTAAGTTAAGTTTGACAATCCGACAACAAGAAGTCTAACAATTAAGTTGGAAGAAAATTTGCTATGCTACACAATGTTTTCTCATTTGTGTATCCTCTAATAAATACTTACCACATGTCATTCGATGATAATTATTGTACTATATATATTTTAGAAATACTTTTTACTTTCTTAATTTATTTTAGACATGGCAATTTATTGAAGAGTGCACAAATGGGATTGCACTGTCCGATACAGCAAATTTGCATCCCTTGAATATGTCTCGAGATTCATCTTTAACCAATTCTGCTTTTTTGCCGTCAAAGACCTAAATGGTAGATCTCTCTAGCTTGTATTTAATAAAAGTGCTGAATCTTGGATTACTAATAGGTGGAATAATGGACAATTTGAAACCTTTTTTATTGCATTCAAGAAAAAAATTCTAGAACAATTCATATAGTTAGAAGAACTCTTACTATTGGACAAAATGATAAAAAGAATACCCAAATGCCCTTTTGAAGATAAATACCTGGCTCATATTTACTTCAAGCAAGATGGAGTAGGTTACGAGTTTGAAAGGTCTTGGCTCACTTGTCTATGGAATGCACATTAAATATTCAAAATTCAATATGATTCTACAAAATCTATTACTGCTGAGGTAACGGATTCTATCTAATTAATTAAGGTTTTTTTTAATAATCCAATATTATTTTATTTTCCTTTTATTTTTTGAAAGAAAAGACTTTTCTTTTGTTATTACCTCACACATAACTGATGTCATATCATAATAAATATGAACACAAGACATAAGAATTTAATTAAGTGAAGTTCAGTTAAGAAAATCTGAACTAAGGTAAAAGGAAAACATAAAATTCGAGTTAATACAAGAGACTTAAACTTTAGGGTTGGTCAAGTTCTAGGGTTTAAGATACCAATATAACATGATAAAGTGCAGAAAATGGCTTCCATGAATTGTAGGGATTTACATGTGTTTAGTAGAAGTAGACATAATGATGGATGCTCTTTCCTTATCAAAAAGGGAAACAAAAGAATTATATCACTTTACAGCGATATTTTCTTCTACATGCGTAGTTAATGTGTATCTTATTTGGATAAATTGCATGGATATTAAAAATTACATAGAACCCCTATTTTTTGAAAAGTTGATACTTAAAATTTATAACTTATTATTTAGGATAAATTGCATGGATACCCTAGAATTAAATACTAACTATTAAAAAAGCAAAAGATCCGTGCAAATTTAGATAATGTTTGTTCAAGAATTGAATAGGATTTTAAAAAAAAAAACTAGATAGCAAAGTAGAAAAAGTACTAGATAAAACAATAATTCTCTTATACCATGTTTGAAAACACAGTATATAGACTGCAATGGCATGTTTTATATTAAGAGATTTTATTTTGTTTAGTTCAAATATTTTTATATACAATAAAATAAAGAACAAAAAAATGAAGTATTTTTAATCCCATGAAAAGAGCATTATCAATATCACTAATATAGTTTGTAATTCAAATATGATATAATAACTTTTATTTACTTTAGCACCATGAAAAATTATGCGATTAAACACTATCTTAAAAAATTTTCAGGTGCGTATCTCTGGAATCTAGTTTTATATTTTTATATGGAAAGGAGCTAATTTAGCTCCCGTCTTTATGCATGCTTAGCAATTTTGGTTGCAATACCACCCAATGAGTTCTATGGCCAAAAAGAAGAGCACACAATGAGTTCAAGTCCAGTTCTCATATCTCCTCTGTCACGATTAACGACGAAATCTTTTATTCATTAGGTATGCTACTTATCGATGATTTTGGTTATTCAAGGATTTATTTCAATATTTAACCTGCAAATCATTGTTATAATAAAATAAAAGAGAATTAGATATTAAAATTATAATACACACTTCAAATTAGTTACTGTTGAAAGTTGAAAAAAAATATTTTTGCTTGTATTATATGTCATCAGAAGGCAACATGTGGTTCTTTAAGTGATGATTCGGTCAGATTATGGAAACCACATTTGGCCGCGCAGACTTATTTCTCCAAACATCTGAAAGGACAACCAGCGTACTAGCTAACAAATTAAGGGAAAAAAAAAAAGGGGGGGCATCAGTAATTTATATATATTTATATATTTGAGGAGCTTAATTGATCCATAAGAAGGTATGGATGATCATTACCAAGGAGACGAGTCTAAGAAATCAATTTAAAACGTGTACATCTTGTCTATAGTCAGATTTCATATAGAGATGATGAATCAACCATAGGGAAATTAAAAAAAAAAAAATAGATATGGACATTGAATAATAAGATATGCACTAAAGATGAATGTCAAAGGTTGGGCTGATATATGCTTATTATCATGGAAAAAAAAATGAAGAAAGAAGAAAGAAAGGAGGATGGGTTTAGGTCAAAAGGTTGCGTGATATATTTGTTTTTATAATGGAAAATGAAAGTGGAGAAAGAAGAAAGAGTGAAAAAAGGATGGTTTTGGTTCAAAATGCTTCATTATTTGATAATACCATTTTATGACTGTATGCTAAAGTTAATATACAACAGTAATAGATGCGTACTTTCAAATGTGAATTCTAAATCATTGATGTATAATTTATATATTATTAGCATACTTATAATTTGATCGATTCCAATTAATTTCTTTATGTAAAAACAATTGAAATTTATTTCAATCCCACTAAAATTGTATGCAGTTCCTTAAGTAAAATTTTGTAAAAGATGAGATACAAGAATAATGTTATGCATGGGTCCAATTAATGATTGAACCAGACATAATGTGTATAGGAATATGACTTGCTCGAATTCATCTTGAATGATGAATGACTTAGTCAAATTAGCAATTAAGAGGCTTAATGTAATATAAAATTACCTCACGATAATAGATGTCATACTACAAATGTTGCACACAAGAAGAAGAGTTCTGGTCGAAAAAGAAAATGAATAAAAGGCCAAGTTTTTTAATAAAAGTAAGGGAAATTCTATGATTTCATCATTAATTTTAATGGAATCGATCATGTCACTATCTAACGACTCACATCATATATAATTCTGATTGAACCACAAAAAATTATTATATTTATTTTAATAGTTAGATGATTGACTGGACGATCTTATCGATGGGAACAGGGAAACTCTCTAAAAGTATATTCAAACATAAAGCTATTGTTTTAAGGAAATAAAGTTTGTAAAACTATTAAAGATCTCTTTCTTTTTCTCTTCGAACTTCGAAGGTCTAGAAAGTCAACAAATTAAATATAGTTTCTATTAAGGAAAAAAAAAGTAAATATAAACTTTAATTTGGTATAAGTAGAGTTAAAGCACACATACCTAGAAATTAAATAGATTGCTCCTAATTTACATAATATGAAAAATTCTATGTCCCGATTCATTTTATTATGGAACTAGTCACGTGAGTTATTCAATGACTTAGATTTAGAGGCAATACTTATTGTATTATCAATTATTATCATTTTAATGATAAAGTGATGGATTTCATGATTCCCTCCACCAAACCATAGTAATTCTCATAAAACATATATACCAATATAACTTCACCAGAATGCATTTTGAATGTTCAATTATGACTTGGTCAAATTGATGATTAAGAAGCTTTATGTGCTTTAAAACCACCTATGAGAATAGTTGCCATAGCACAAATGTTGCCTACAAGAAGAGGAGATAGGGCACAAGCAATAAATGTGAATAAAGGGGCTACTTATTGAATAGTATATTCAAAGGTAAAGTTAGTGTTGTAAGAAAATAAAGCCTATAAAAATATGGAAAAATGTCTGTATAATACATCTTTTATCCCTTTTTCATCATATTAATTTCCTTTCATATGACCCTCAAGGCATACACGATTATCCAAGCCACCGCTAAATTAACATCAGTCTAGCTGAAGGGATGTTGATAGAGATTTAAAAATTTAAATATAAGTTTTATTAAATAAAAAGTGATTATACATCTTAAAATGATGGAATTAGGGCTAAAACACATACAATTGTCATAACTCCTTTACACTTATCATTAAAGAAAAATATAAAATGTCCCCACTCAACCATCATATTGCAATTTACACAACTGCCCTTTACCTACATTCTTCTTTTTTTAAAACCCTTTTTTTATAATCTCTTTGATTCTTTGTTTACTTCAAACATAAGAATTGAGCGATGAGTGAACAATCATGACTTCTGTAAAATGTACACTTCAAAATGAATAAGGTACTCAACAAATAGTAGAATGGATATAGAGTGATAAAAATTTAAAAACCTAGATTGGACCATATCAACTATGTTATACATCATTTATTTAATTGAGGAATATAAAAAATGGATAGATCCACTAGTCATATTATTTATCTATTTTGTCATTATTCCTCTAATGTCGTGATCATTACCACCTAAAATGAATAATGTATTGATTAATATTACTAATAGCAAATACACACATATATATTGATCTTACAAATAATCCATCAACATATGTGTGATCATTAAAACATTATATAAGTTAAATCGTATATTAATTATTCGTATAATATACACTTCAAAATGAATAAGGTACTCAATACTTAGCAACAAAACCAAAATAACTGGCTTGATTTGGTAGTAAATATTTACATATATGAGCTTTAGTAAAAAAAAGGCCTTTCCTTTTATTTGTTTCTTCCTCTTCTACGAATGAACAATTGGGAAAAAATGCTTATTTTTTATTTATTTTCTAATTGATATAGAATATTCTATATTTATTATTTTGTGAGGTGTCAAAAAGAGATAGGTTTAGCCTCTTTCTCTTTATGGATGTGTCACATAGGCAAAGAAGAAAAACTCACCTAATTGTCCTAATAAGAGATGAGTTACATCAATGATGATACAACCATATTTATGCATGCGCACTAGTAAAAAATTTAAAGCCTTTACTCTATTTGCTTCTTCCTCTTTCTAAAAGTGAACAATTAGAAAAAGAAATGCTTTTTTTTATTTATTTTCTAATAGATATAGAATATTCTAAATCTATTATTTATGAGGTGTCACAAACTCCCTTGTCTTCCTATATGTACCACATAAGTAAAGAGGCAAAACTCGCATTTATGTGTTTTAATCAGAGATAAGTTTTTTCTCTTTAGTTTACATGATCGTAAAACAAAAGAAATGAGTCAATGAGGTGAAATGACTCACCTTTTTTAGTTTAATTAGGTGATTTTCTAGCTAACTGACTGGGATCGCATTAATTGTGCTACTACACATATTTGCACGTATGAGCACTAGTGAAAAAATTAACTTATGAGGTGTCAGAAAGAGATGAGTCCCGCGTCTTTGTCTTCATGGACATAACACATAGACAAAGAGGCAAAACCTACCTCTATTGCAAAACCTACCTCTATGTCTTAGTGAGAGGTGGGTTTTGTCTCTTTAGCCATGTGATGGCAAAATAGGGGAAACAAATCATGCGGTGAAATAACTCACCTTTTTTAATCTAATTTGGTGATTTTTTAGCCAACTAAGACGAAATACACCAATGGAATAATAAACGTGTTTGGAACATTTTTCACTATACGATACAATCCAATATAATTTCAAATCAAGACATTATATGATAACTAGAAGTTTTCAATGGTAATGAAAGAGGGATAAAAAGAAAGGTGGGCAATATGCTGAGATAGGGTCAACAATTGGCTAAGATGAAATATGATGTTAAAAATAGAAAAAAAAAAAAAAAGGCTGTTCCAATTTAAAATAGAGGACGAAATTAATTTTTTTTACATAATATTTTCGTTGATAATTTATATTCTATTTAGCTGCTCTAGAGTCCAATCGACTGTTTATCACTAGATATATTCTGGCCTCACATTACGATATTAAATGCTAATATTTGTATCTAATATTCGATGCGAAAGCAATCTCTCCCAATTTAAACACACAACATTAATTAAGTTAAGATTGATGAGCACAACGATTACATTTATCTCATTTACATTCATTTATATACATTGCAGATATATAATATTTACGAGATTTTTCACGAGTAATGTTGATTGGGATTTTTAATTTCATTTGAATGAAAAATAATTAAGCACTCACACTAGTCACCGAGTCACATGGCTTAGGGTTGTTTAGCCAAACCTAAAGCTAATTAAGCTCCTTCCCCTTGTTCTTGTTACCGATGATAGACCTCCTAATTTGCAAGCGTATAAATGTTCATAGGTATATAAATTATACAAATTAATAAATATGTATTAACTATGGATGCTTATTTATTTATATATTACTTTACAAGAAAAAAAATTTATTCAACTAAAATGCTTGTAGAATTAATTAGAACTCAATCCAAAAATAATAGCTCTGATACTGCTACAAGAAAACTTACCTTCATAAACTGAAATTCTATAATAAAAAATTAGTAGAAGATTTTTGTGATAGAAATTTACTTTTAGATAAAAAAGTCTAATTTTCTTGTAGTATAACTGAGTTGGGGTTTACCAATCCTAAAACTATGTATTGAGGTTAATACCTGATCAGTATAAGCACTTGCTAGTATGACAAGCAGATAGTCTCTCCCTTCTAATATGGATAAAGAGAACCCTCAATATGTTTCAAAAATATGATCTCTATTATAAGACAAGGTACAAGGATGAATAGAGTAATTGAATGTACAACATAATAACATACATAGTAACAAAGATGAACAAATATAACAAATCTAGAACAATAGTAACCAATTTAACATAAAAAGTAGTTAGTTGTTACATAGATTTGTATAAGTAGTAGATAAAGATGAATAAAGAGATATCTGGTATTTCCCTTAAGATTTGGAGTGTCTCTGTACACTAAGAGCATTAGGCTAGCTTGAATGCTACTATCACCGCATTTTCTTGTGTTCATTATTTGACAATTAACATGCATTAATATTAAGTAGATCATTGTATAGATTCATACACAAACCAAACCCTAATTGAAATAATTGAAAGACTAGAACAAATACAGAGAGAGCTTGCGAGAGTTTCTAAGGAAAGGAGGCACAATACAAGTTGAGAATAGAAGGGAGCAGTAGGATTCTTCAGTAAAAATAGTAGGCTGGGCCAGTTTATTAGAGCAGACCCTAACAATCTCTAACCAATTTTGCTTTCGTGTCGTCAAAACCTCTTACTAATTGGTGGATCTCTCTAGTATTTACTAAAGTCTCCAATTTTAGACTACTAATTGGTAGAATCTTGAATTTTGAAACATTGTTTTATTGCATTCAAGAAAAATAGTATTCTAGAAAGACTCATATATAATTATAAATTTACTATTGGACAAAATGGTAAAAAGAATACTTCAAACCCACTTTTGATAATAAATAGCTATCTTAAAGATACCCGATCATGTAGGATGGACTTGGTTATAAGTTTTCACAAGTTTCCGCTCACTTGTTAATTAGTAGGGATAACATACCCGCCTGTGAGGGAAAAAAAAGCATGTGAAAAACATTTGTTATGGGAAAAGAGGCTGAAGAAGAGAGAGAGTAACAACCGTCCATTGTGATAGAAACACAGTCATACTATAAGAATAGATTTTTTTATCCCAATTAACAAGATTGACTTGAATGTATCATCAAATTTACAGTATTATCCTACAAAATCAATTACTGTTGAAGTAACCGATTCTAAGCAATTGAAAGGATTTTTTTTCCTAAATTCAATATTAGTTTCTTTTTATTTTTCCAAAGAAAAGACCTTTCTTTTGTTGTTACACCCCACACGTAAACAATTCTTATATCATAATAAATATGAACATAAGACATGAATTTAATTAAGCGAAATTCAAAGTTAAGACGATGTGAACTAAGATAAAATAAAAAACATAGAATTTGAGTTAATATAAGAGACTTAAACTTAAGGATTCATTAAGTCCTGGGGTTTGAGACACCACTACAACATGATAAATTGTAGAAAATTGTTTTTAGAAAAAGCTATTTACTTACAAAAGAAAAAAAAAGGACTAAAAGAATTATATCACTTTACAACAATATTTTCTTCTACAAATGTAGTTAATGTGTATCTTATTTGATTAAATTGCATGGATATGTAAAATTACATATACTCCTATTTTTCAAAAAGTCAAATCTAACTTATTATCTAAGATAAATTGTATGTAAATTTGCATATACCCCTTATTTTTTCAAAAAATCAAATCTAATTTATTATTTAAGATAAATTGTATAGGCATCCCGGGATTTTAGATACCAACTTTTTAAAAAGTAAGAAGGCCTCTGCAAATTTTTTAAAAAATTCAGGTCCGTCCCTCTGAATCTACTTGCATGTTCTTGCCTGGAAAAGATGCTAAATTAGTTCCACTTCATTATGCATACTTAACATTTTGGTTGCAATAAAAACAATACAATCGGTTCTTATATATCCACTATCGCGATTTACGACGATTCTTTTATTCATTAAGGATATGTACTAAGTATCTATGATTTTTGTTATTCAACGGATTTATTTCAATATTATTTAACCTGCAAATAATTGTTATAATAAAATAATAGAGAATTAAATATTAATAGAGTTATAATACAACTTGAAATTAGTTAATGTTGAAAACAAATTATTCTGCTTTCATTATATATGTCATCAGAAGGCAACATGCGGTTCTTTAAGAGTGATTCGGTCAGATTGAGGCAACTAAAATTAACACTGCAGGCTATTATTTCTCTCCAAACATCTGAAAGGACAGCCAGGTACTAAATAACAAATTTAAAAAAAAAAATGAAAAAAAGGCCATCCTCAAGACAAGTAATTGAACTTCTAAGTGGTGACTTCAGCAACCATTCACCATGATTTGGCAGTCGATCATTAGAAGTTTACTGGGGCTTTATAGATCGGAAGATACGCAGCGGAATATTAAGAATTTCTACAAAACCTTTATTAGGATTCATATGACATGTACGATGAAAAATATCATTTGACATTATAAGAAAAATACCTTATGCTATAAAGCTAATATTGTCTCCTCATGGGAATGGAGTTCAAGCGAGATTTGAGATTCACCTTACTTTTTCGAAATTGTGTTTACCACGAGGTTTACAAATGCTTTCCCTAATTAATATCCACGCATTGGAAGTAGGAAATATATAATCGTTATATTTCTAACTTACAACTCTTTAGTAAAAACAAGAGCTCCATATCAAAACATTTCATAATTGAAAAAGAAAGCCAAAGAATAAAGCATTAAGCTTACCTAATACATTTAACAAGTGCTTATTATTAACCAACAAAAAATAATGATTCATTACTTTAGAATAAACATGATTTTAATATGCATCAAAATCATTAGCAAATATTTTTTTTTTTTTTCATATTAACGATGTTATTACGTTCGATGCATGGAGACAATGTCTAATCATACACAGATAAAGATAATCGTCCGGTAAAAATTTATTAACAATCTAATGTGATAGAAAAAAGCTGTAAGCCATTTACTGTCATGAATTGCTTAATATGTAATTAAATCTTTTTATTAGGAAATTATGATTAAACCAATGATACAATACCGTCAATATTTTCCCCTCGATTCCTGAAATAAATTAGACTCTATACAATATGTCAAGGCCAATGGCTATAAGTTACTGCCACCCCAGTCAAGCGACCCTTTGATATCGTTTTTCTAATGCAAGAGCGTGATAAATTATATATTTTAACTCATTTAAGGTTTGTATAACAATACAAACCTTAAATTTCATGTAAAACAAGTTGAGTCAATGGCATGAATTTCCAACCATTCATCCGTATAACCTTGTAGCAAACAGTGTTATTATTCATCATGCCATCCAACAAACTTGTTGAAAGGCTAAAAATAATAATCCTTTTTATCCATATAAAACACAAAATTTTCATGAAATATGTAATAACGTTGGAAAATGCAAATTTTCCTTTTAATATTAATAATCAAGTAGTTTTACTAGTGACATCGGATTTTTAATATGCATTCTCCTAACAAGTAAATGTAGCAATAATTAACAATAATTTTATATACAGATTATGGCATAAACAAAGTTATAAAAGTCGGCAGATGTCATTATACTTTTGACTTTGTGGGGTGTTCAAAACCACCAACTAAGAAAGACCATACCATATGCAATGCACATAGCTTGAGTTGAATAGCAACATAGGATGACCAAAGCGTATCGGTAATACAGGAGGATGTGAGTGAAATAGATAGTTTTAAAAGTCTAAAAAGATGATTGAGGGAGGAGGAAAATGGGAGATTATTATTTGGGAGCTGGGGTTTATTTTATGCTGTGTGGTCCTTGGGGTATTCCAATATAGGGTAGGGTTCATGTTGTGTGGTCCTTGGCGGGTTCCAATATTGGGTAGGGTTTGTGCTGTGTGGTCCTTGGTGTTCGTTGCTGTTGCTGTATTATGAAGTAAGGTTAAGGTCTCACGTCGGGCTGTATCTGTACGGGGAGCGACCAATAAGAGATGGTTACGTAAGGGAAGGCAACATACCTTTTAGAAAAAAAAGCTTGTCAAGGCCATTGATTTTGGCTCCCACCACCCTGAATCCTATTTGTCTTCTCACCCTTTTTCACTCTTTTGGATGTGTACTAAACATTAGCATTATTAGCATGTTGAATTCAATAATGAGTGGTGATCATCAGCTTCTGCTTGCTTTTCAACTGTGTTTTTCTTTTTCTTTTTATGTTTACATGCTTAGGCATTTTTTGGATTTTTATATCTTATAAAATCCCACTGAGATTTTAATAAAGTTATTTTAGAATCTCATTTTTAACACTTCCAAAACCTCCTCATCTTAATTAGCTCTTAATTTTTTTTTTTTTTAAGAATCCTCTATTTATGGATTTCATACAAGTTTAAAAAAAATAAAATAAAATAAAAAGGAACAAAATCTAGACCAAAATTCAAAACCCTAAAAGAAATATCACCTTCAAAAAAAAAAAAAAAAACAAAGAAAGAAAGAAAAAGGAAGATATTCAAGGATGCTTAACATCATATGGATCCCACTCAAAGACACAATCACATGGACTCAGCTTCAAGCTATAAGGACGTGTGAATAATTTCTTTAAATTGAACTCGTTTTTGCAAAATAAATCTAATTCATTTTTTTACGACTGCAACTTTATGCATATTTTGCACAAAACACACACGTGGACAGGGTATTTGAGAAAATGTACTAAATGGTAAAATATACATTAAAAAAAAAAAAAACGTAGCACTACAAACATATATAAGAAATATACGATATAATAATATGATCTAAATTTTGATGCGTGTCATATTTTAGCATATTTTCACTTTTAGAACAGGTTTTATGTTTTGTATCTGTCGTATTTAATTATTCTTTCACTTTTTTCCTCGCTTTTATACCTTGTATTTTATTCCAATCATATGATATGTTTTCTAAACCTTTTGTTTATATGAAGATGTATAGAATTCTCTTAATAGATTTGTTTTTTGTTAATATGTATTTTGCAGATATTTTAAAATGATACAAATTGAACTTTAAATGACGACAAAATAAAAATTATATGTCTTGTTATACAAGTTTACCTACTAATTGTGCTATCAAATTTTGAATATTTTGTCCTTTTGAATTTATCGATTTCACTTTGTGTCCATAAAAAGGCTCCTAGATGTCGTTTGATGGGTATATATGTATATATATTATATATATTATATCTTTATTTAATATTTATTACCATCAAAACTTTACAATTGTTATATGCTATTGCAAATCATTAAAGACCATATATTCCGGTGTTTTATAATAGTAAACTACTGTAAAAAGCAGCAGTAATTACCAACACTAGAAGTGATTTTTAATACTTATTGAAAATACTAATAGAAAAATGTGAATCTTTTATACAATGTAAAACGAATTTGATTAAATAGTTTTTTAACAAATTTGAGCTTTGGCATTATTGTTAAATAGAAGGAATATAATTTATAGATATTTATATTAGAGGATGCTGCATTTGTAGTATAGGTGTTGAAAAAAGTTGAGATATTTTTTAGACAACCATATTCTCGTTGTTAGAACCTTTTTTTTTTTTTATTTGTAATGTATATCCCTAATGATTAAAGTTTAACGCAATTTCTCTGCCAATGGAATTTTATCATATCAATTAAATAGTTTTATAACTCCTAATGTAGCTCTTTAATATGACTTCCTAATGTAATTTCTCAAATATAATTCATTTATTCAAAATTTATATATTTTTTAAACTCTAAAGGCGCTAAAATGATGTATTTCGACTGTAATAATATAGATAATTATATATATGACATCGTTTTTAAATTTGATTAAGACTAAGTCATTAACCAAAAAAATAAATGCAAAATAAGCCCATGACGGTGATGTGATAATTCATTTCCAACAAAGAAAAAGAGCAAACCCTAGACAGGGTTGGCACGCGAAATCGAAACGCGGCAGCACTTCGGATCTAAAAGACCAAATTTAGGGAGAGTTAATCAAGACGCTTTCGATTCCGGAATCTCAATAATTGTCTTTTTCCATCCAATGAGGAGACGCCACGTGGAGATTCTGAGGATTCCAACCAAATTCGGTTGGATGCTGCGCAGGGAAGTTGTGCTTACGTGACCTCCCGTGACTGACAGCGCATCCCCGTACGCACCGCTCTGCGGCCGAGCAGCCGGGTTCCAAAGCCCACACTAACATTCCCTATTAGGTTTTCATTGATTTTCAATTATTATTTATTTTTTCATATTTACGATAAATTTCTTTTAAATTTATTTTTTAAATAATACTCAATTTATTTTTATTTATTTTTTCATATTGACAGCGCATCCTCTACAATAAATTTATTTTTTTACACTTATATTATAGAACTTATGATATTAATAAATTACTTTCAAATTTCTTTTCAGATATTATTTATGTATTATATATTACATGAAAACATATTAAAAACTATAAACTTGTTGTTTTAAAAAGAAAGAAAAATTATAGAGATTTTGTAAGAGAAAAATTACAAATTACACAGGCTCTCCTATAGATTTTATTGGATATAAAATGATTACAATGAGTCACATGCTAGATTCTAGATATGAAATTAATTTTTTATATACCTCATAAAATAAGATACGAACAATGCTTCACACCATATTTATCCTGTACTTGTTCATTCTAAGTAAATATCAATAAAGCATTTGGAATTTTTTTTCCTTATCAAAGTTTGAATCATATTCCATAATACAATGTCCCTTCATACAGTAATTACGTAACAATCAAATATGTTTATAAAACTTTTATTCTTAACCATGTCTTAATAATTAGAACCAATAGAAAAAGGCAAATTATGGTTTGTATATCTGTATTTGCATAATTCTATTGTCATTTTTAGCATCTCACATACCTATACCTTCTCTCTTATATATATAATTCTCAGTGAGTTTCTAATTTTACTCACATGCACATAAAACCCAACATTGTTCCATTTCATTCTCAATCGCTACTAGCCATAATTAGAAACTTCTAATCTAGACCCTAAACCATGATTCAAAAGAAGAAAAAACTAACTTTTTATTGTTTTTTACCATTAGAAATCTATGAACACATAAAAAAGTTTCCTTTACATCCTAGAACAAGTGTGACTTGCATTCTTTAATTTGATTCATTGTATTTAACGTCTCTTCTTTCATGTTAAGGGATTATGACTATCTAATGATTTTATTGCACATATTTTAGTACATTTAAAATTAGAACTTAATTACTTTTTTTAAGCCTAGTATTGTGTTTAATTCATCGAGATGAGATCATGTTGCAAAAGAAGAATAATTCATTTATTTTATGATTATAGATGTTTTTGGAAAAAAAAATATATTTTGAAAGAAATAATAATTTCTTATCTATTCCATATTATATGAAATATATATTCTTCATTGGCTATTATAATGGAAGGAGGATTTAAATCTAATATCTTTTTAATAGATCAGATGTGATACTAGTATGATATAAGATTATTAGCAAATAGATATTTTTTATAGTAAAATTTTATACAAATTAAATAAGAAAATATATATTCGATGATAAAAATAAAATATCAAATTATAATCATGTAATTCAAATGCAAGATAAATAATAATTCAATAAGCAATCGATACGTGAATTTTTCACCTTCTATGGTTCTACTTGACGCTCATAATATTTTCCAAATTTTTTTCATAGATACGACCAAAAATCAATAAGCCTTAGGCCATCTGTCCGCTCAGGAAACGACAGCATAACAATCGATGATTTAGGGGATAGAGAGAGAGAGGAAGGAAGCGCGGGCAGAGTCCCACTCCGCGACGATTCTACCTCGTCCACTGGTTTCACAGCCACTGTAGTACCTGAACAGTGTGATGACGTCCCTAAAATCACCAAAACACCCTTCCTTAAAATCAGAACCTGATGACGTCCGCGAATTCCCTAAAACACCCTCCTATTACACGATGACGTACCCGAAATCCCACAAACACCCTCCGAATTGACTTTTGGACGAGGGCGTTCCTGACTTTTCCACACCCCACAACATCGCTTTCCCCAAAAGTAGGTCATTTTCTGTCTGAATAAATCAAGTGCAGGACAGATGGAGCAGTTTATAAAATTTAATAAATAAAAAATTAAAAGAGTAAAAAATCATTATAAGTATCTTTAATTAGATTCTTTATTCTTATCAGAATCCAAATATTATTTAGTATTATATATTTTTATAAAAAATTAATAGTAAATAATTTTTTAATTTTATGATGTGTTAGATTTCTATTCTTTTATTTTTATATAAAATAAAAGAGAAGGGCAATTTCGGAACTGGTGATTTGGAATTGCTAGATATAATTATGATTATGATAATTTCAACCCCCTTATTATCACAAAACTAGAGCCGCCCAAATCAATACAACAAAAGAAATAAAACACAACAGCCCTATTTAACTTTGTATTTTTATGTATTTATGTTATAGAGCACGCAAGCCCATTTCACAGTCTCTTTCTTTTTCTCTCTCTAGCCACTTTGTTCGGGGGTTGGTTCTTTTTCATTTCCTTTGTGTGGAGTACACACGTATATACATATAAACATTATAAACATGTCTGTGTTGGGTGGGTTCTGTTTCTTCCGTGGATGTCTTCAATCGTTTCGAAAATTTTCTGAGCTTGTTTTCAAGGTATTCTGACATCTGTTGCTTTTGTTCTTGTTCTTGCTGTTGAGAATATCAATGTTATTTGTTTCATTTGATTGGCTCTCTTTTTAATGCAATTCATGTTCTCAACATATATTTTTATTGCGTTGTTTTGAAACTGGGTTTCTGATTTCATTTGATTTATTTAGATTTTGATATTGCGACTTATCTGGGGTGTCAATCAGAGATGTAATGAATAAAAATAGTGTATCTTTATTCTTTTTGATGAGGAATCAATGGTTTTATGATTATTTTTAAGTGGCTACATATAAACTGGAATAAGTGGAATGGATTTATCATGTTCTTTGTGCAATTCATGGACTTTAAGTTAAATTTACAGTCTTTTTACTGTTTCCTATCTGGGTTATAGAATTTTTGTTATGAAATTACTTAATTACATGTTTTGCTTACTCAAAGCTAGAAGATGTATATCTTTCCTTAATGAAAGGTAGTTTCAAGATTTTGTTTTATATTATTTATTTATTTTTCCGTTTGTCATGGAGAATTTTATGTGTCCTACAAATTTTTACTAGATTAGTACAGTGAATGGATTTCTTTTTTTTTTTTTTTTACTATTGATTTTGCATGTTTGAGTTAGGCCATACTTAGATCCATGTTTGGGTTCTGATTCTACTAATGGACATGGAGGCAAATAAAAGATCTTTTCATCAGGTTCTGCGCAATTTTCGGGTTAGAAATGGTTATGCCTGCATCAATAACTTACCAAAAATGACCATTTCCATAAATGCATTCGTGTGTATAGGTTGTTTGTACTTTGTTATGAAAAATGTTTTAGTATGACTTTTTTTTTTTTTTTGGCTTACTTCGAGCTAGTGGACTTACACATGCTTTCTTCTATTGAAGGTTATTTCCAAAGTTATGTACTATATGGATTGCTATGAATAAGTCGATATTTGCTATAGATTCCTAGCTGAATACTCATTTATGATAGAAAAATTTTAATTGGATATATGCTTATAGACTTCACTTGGGTTTCAGATCTGTGTTTGACGTTAAATTCTGCGAAGTTGCTATTATGGCTATTCCAAGATATTTTCAATCTGCTTCTATGTAAATTTCTTATGTGGAGCCGATCACGCCTGTGACAAACATCATAGGAGATGAGGTTTTCAATGGTGGACATGAACTAGCTGAAATTAATTATTAAAAGAAAGAGTAAACTTGAATATAATTAATCTTTTCCCTGAAAAAGTGAAGCATGCGGCATTGTTGCAGTCTCATCTTATGTGTATTGTTGGTTTTCTGGGTGGTTTAGGCATTGTTTTCTCTCTGGTGAACATATGAAATTCAGTAACTTTTGAGTGATATCCTAAGGTTTGAGATTTTTTGGTTATTTCTCGGGTTTGACTTGTCTCTGGTTCTCTTCCTTTATCTGATTTTACATTTTTCTAAGTCACAGGAACTAGAATTCAGATGATCTCGACTTGTTTCTTCAGATCCTAAGTTTTTTGGTTTTTTTCCATGTATCGAGTTGGCATGATTAGAAGTCAATAAATTTAAAAGAAAATAAAAAAAAAAATTCTAATTGATGAAAAAGTCAAGCCTTTGTTCCTATAGGATGTATAAAATCATGTGATGACTATTTGTTTGTCAATTTCTTTCATTTTCAAATAGCCAAGCCTTTGTCCCAAACCGCATCGAAATAATTGACACAACTTGATGAAGAACATCTTCATTATTGATTGATTTTATGATGCGTTAACAAACATTCTTGTATGCATGAATGGGAACGCCAAAGTTTCAATCATTTCAAACCTTTATGTCATTGTGACATAGGTCTGCTACGATTTTGTCCAGCCCGATCAACCTTTTGATAATAGCTTATTTCTGTTTCTGGAATATGAAAACTAATGGAGAGATGAAGCACTGCTTGAGGATAGTCTAAACTTGGACTTGAACAAAGTAAAATGAGTTTGAACTCTCGAAGATCATTGGAAATCTACGTGCTTATTGTGTGGGCTTAAGTTACAGTTCTCTATCTAAAATTTATGACCCTTTTTCTGTTTTCTTTGTACCTTCAAAATCGTAACTAGTTATCGAACGTCTAAGTGGACTATGATTTATATTCTTGATGGTGTCTAATTGAGGCCGATTTCAGAATCTTGCTGGAAATAGCTTTTTTCCTAATACTTGCTGTTCTTGATGAAGGGTTAATGAAGCTGCAAAATACATCGGGAAGGGGCATCGGACGCTCCCTGGACCTTTGCACGTCACTTCTGACTGTTCTGATTAAAGGCTTTTACCCCAGAAACGTGATCAAATATAATTGCTGGTTCGTGATTAGTAAATTTATCTTATGATGGACAGGTCAGACACATCTGGTTTTGTGAGTGGTGGAGGTAGTACTATACGCTTCTTGTGCAGTCCCTGTGTATTGTAATGTTCCCTTCTTATCTGTGAGGTGGATGCTACCTTTTGGTTCTTGGACAATATTCTTCTCTTGAAATTTTTTCGCACAAAGTTAGAAATGGATCTCAACAGCAAGGGAGCAGCACTTCTCTCTTCTGAGCCCATCAAATCCGACAACTTTCGCAACACCTCTCTACAATTAAACTTCCTTTCTTGTGGAGGAAATGTGACAACAAGACTTGAGAATACATCATGTGATCCTGGTTTCAAACTTTCTGATCCTTCTGATGATGGTTGTGAATTGGTACTCGGTTTAGGGCCCACACCTAGTGCATATCTTGATACCTATTGCAATAGCAACCAGGGAAAAGGATTGACAATGGTGTCACCGCAGAGTTTAGCTTCCCATTGTGATTCCATCTTGAAACTTGGCCTTTCTGGAGTGACCAAGGAAGCTCTGAGCACTCTGGATAGTTCAATATCAGCAGACAGCAATGGCTATGTGCCCATGGGTGGTCAAGTGGCCATGGAAGATAGGAGAACACTGATTCCTGTTGTGGATGAAGGATCAACTTCTGCTAAGAAATCTGGTGGATACATGCCTTCACTTCTTTTAGCTCCCAGGCTAGATAGTTTCAAATTGCAGACACGTGAACTCCTAGAATTGGGGACTAGCTCTCACTGTCACCAGTCACAACATAGCTGTGAGCTATCCGCGACAACTGATATCTCAATGGGTGCAGTATCTGAGCAAACTACTACGACAGGGGCATCCTCAGAACATAGAACAAGTAATTCCAAAAGGTGCAAGTTTGTTGGTTGCTCAAAGGGTGCACGTGGTGCTTCAGGTCTTTGCATAGGTCATGGAGGTGGGCAGAGATGCCTTAAGCCCGGATGCAACAAAGGTGCTGAGAGCCGAACTGCATACTGCAAATCCCATGGTGGGGGAAGGAGGTGTCAACATCTTGGATGCACTAAAAGTGCTGAGGGGAAGACTGAATATTGCATAGCACATGGTGGAGGGAAGCGATGTGGATATCCTGGAGGATGTGCCAAGGCAGCACGGGGGAAGTCAGGGCTTTGCATCAAACATGGTGGAGGGAAGAGGTGCAAGATAGAAGGCTGCACCCGCAGTGCTGAAGGACAGGCTGGTTTGTGCATATCACATGGTGGTGGGCGTCGATGCCGATACCCTGAATGCACAAAAGGTGCTCAAGGAAGTACGATGTTCTGTA
This sequence comes from Combretum micranthum, assembly GCA_024138025.1. Classification (NCBI taxonomy): domain Eukaryota; kingdom Viridiplantae; phylum Streptophyta; class Magnoliopsida; order Myrtales; family Combretaceae; genus Combretum; species Combretum micranthum. The sequence goes on from JAMXBD010000001.1 coordinate 1,930,059, forward strand.
AGGCTCATGGTGGTGGAAAGAGGTGCATATTTGCTGGTTGCACAAAAGGTGCTGAGGGCAGCACGCCGTTATGCAAGGGACATGGTGGAGGGAAGCGCTGCCTATTTGATGGTGGTGGTATTTGCCCCAAAAGTGTGCATGGAGGAACAAACTTTTGTGTTGCTCATGGCGGTGGAAAGAGATGTGCTGTGCCTGGTTGCACGAAAAGTGCACGTGGTCGCACTGATTGCTGTGTGCGACATGGAGGGGGAAAACGTTGCAAATTTGCCAATTGTGGAAAGAGTGCCCAGGGTAGCACTGACTTCTGTAAAGCCCACGGTGGGGGTAAACGGTGCACTTGGGCAGAATCAAGGTGTGAAAAGTTTGCAAGGGGTAAGAGCGGTTTATGTGCTGCACATAGTAGCATGGCACAGGAGAGGGAGTCCAAAAGAGGAGGCCTGATTGGACCGGGACTCTTCCATGGCCTCGTAACTGCTTCTTCAACAACCATGAGCAGCAACAGCGATTCTTCATTGGTAAAAGGCATGGCTGCTTCCAATGGGGCTGATCCACTTGATATACCAGCCAAACGACAGAACCTCATACCTCCACTAGTTTTGGTTCCTATGTCAATGAAAATTTCATCAACCTCTTCAGCTTTCTTAAGCCCTGAGAAGGATGGACACAGTCAACATCGCGTTGAAAAGTATGATGGAGGCAGAAAGAGCCTCGATTCAATGGTTCCCGAGGGTAGGGTCCATGGTGGTGGCCTCATGTCCCTGCTTGGTGGGAGTTTGAATGCACTTGATAAAATTTGAGGACTTGAATAAGCAAAGCTCAAACAAACAATTGCCCGAATTCTGCATTGATGTTTGGTTTCACTCATTGAATTGTGCATAAGTATTATTAGAATTGGTAGGATTGGTTGTTGTTGTGTAATGCTGAACTTGCTTTTCCTTTTTCTTCCTCACTGTGTATCTTCATGCAATATCATTGTTCAATTGGGTGAACCCCCAAGATAGATTAGTTGGAAATATTTGGTCAGAATAATCTGGTTGTATTTGCTGTAATTAAGATTGTTTGAATTTGAGACTGCTTTTATTTTGCATTTGCTGTGTTTCCAAGAATAATGATCATCCACATTCCACTATAAACCTTATTGGTTGCTGGTTACTCCTAACATGTCAATCATACTACTCGCGTTCAAAGGTAGGATTTTCCATTTTATAAAAACTTTTGTATAAAAAATAATCGTATCTTCAATTATAACCCGCCAATCAGTAATTCATGTCAGTCCTTGAATCTTAGTATTTTTTTTCCCGCTTGATAACAAGACACTTCATTCATTGATAAAACAAAATAAGTACAAATCAACTTAAAATATGAAAAACAAGAGATGAGGTTAACAAACCATAATCAATAAAGTCATATCCTTACACTAAAAGTGACTTTGAATACAAAAATGTTCTATAAGAACAAACATCGCTATTTTGATTAGAGAAAATACTCACATAGGATTAGAGTACTAAAAAGAATAAAATAAAAGATACAAACCTAGATTAAGGAAACTTTTGATGAAAAATATTACTTTTTTTATCTTAAGAATGTTTTTTTGTTGGAAACCTTGAAGTGATGATATTGAAATATTGAATCCTTAATACACTTGATAGTACTAGTTTCAAAATCTTCTAAAAATTAAACTATAACATTAGAGTGTTTAAGAGAAGAAAATGAAAAAAGAAATGATCAAATGGTGTTTGGATTTATTAGATTTTGAAAGTGAATAGAGAAAAGAAAAGAAGTGCGAAGATGATGGGTGTTCGGGGTGGTCAAAAATAGCAGTCATTCTCTAGTGTTTTCTATGATTATGGGTTACCTTGGAGAGACGAGAAGGAGAAAGGAAAGTAAGGTGAGAGGAGGTGTTTTTTTTTTTTTTTTGGTTGTGTGGTTGATATAGTGAGTTTGCATATAAAAGGAAGGACCACCTGATTATGGGAACCACTTAATGGAGAAAAGTCCAAATATATCACTGGAAATCTCATTTGGTATACACACACACACTAGCGAGGGATCACTCGTGTTGGGGTGAAAAATAACTATAAAACTAAAGATTAATAAAATAAAAAATTATCAATAAAAATTGTAAAGAGCAACCCTGTAATTTATGTATTTATATAAAATAATTATAAAATTTAAATTATCACTCATAATCTATTTGAATTTGATAAATGAAAAAAAAATTGATAATATTTCGATTAATTTTTAATTAAATTTTCTAAATTTTCGATATTGATCAATCATTAACATCTTATTTAACTTACTTTGTAAAACATTGAAAACTCTTTTTAATTACTTAAAACAATGGTATTTTAAACAAACTTACATTCATTGATGCCTTTCAATATAATCTATCATTAGAGAGAGTGAACTTTTAAAAATTTCTAATTTTAGTGGGAATACAACTAAAATAAAATACAATGATTCGATTAAGTTGTAAGGCAGATTACAGCTATAGGTATATTCATTTTGTTATTATATTTATTGTTAGTTTTATTTACTTAGATTTTTTTGGGGTTTCACAATGCTATATTTTCAATATTTTAGTTGTTATCATATTCATTTAATAATTAAATTACTATGAGAAAACTTAATACGCTGAGCATTATATTGGAGTGTATAATTACTTCTATTTATACACTAATGTATAACAATAAGTACCATATACATACATATATATATATAGGGAAAAGGAAAAATAATAATAATAATTTTAAAAATTACAAAAATGCCACTAGTGAAAAAATAACCCCAAAACTAGGTAGCTTGAACTTGTCTCTTAGAAAGATAAATTTAAGTTGTATTGAATTGAAGTTGTTTTGAGCCGTTTCCTAAAGAGATGAACTCAATTACCTATTTTTTGGATAATTTTTGCCCTAATGGCATTTTTGTAATTTTAAAATATTGTTTTTTTTTCTATTATTCCCATATATATTTTTTACTAAAGGGTTATGTAGTAATGATACCTAAACTTTAACAAAATACACAATAAAATATATGAACTTTGAAATTGAATAATTTAGTACATAAAAGAACTTCTAGTGCACATGAACAGTTTTTTAAGTATTAAGTTGATCAATTTTAAAATCCAGGTACTAAATTGATTAATTTTAAAGTTTGGGTATCTAATTAAATATTTAACCAAAGTTTGGATATCATTCATGACATTTACCTTTGACGAATATTTAAAAGCAATTACTACATAGAATCATAAAACATAATCATAGACCATATATGAAACGATTTCTATAAACAACTTATGTACATATGGGTTTGCTATGTATATGTAAGGACCTGGATTCGCTACTTAAAAAACATGCAAATTCAGTTCTCTAGCCACATAAACCTTCATGATTACATGTAAGGCTGTCTAAAAAGAGAAAATTTGTAGAATTGCTTGCCCAAACCTGTTATAATAACCATTTGATATCATCTCATAAAAAGAAATTCATACATAATATTACAAACTTTCTTATCCCTCTTATATACAAGACAAAAGGATTACTATATATATATATATAAATATACATGAGCTTCTAAACTTAAACTCCAGGTCATACTTAAAATAAAATACATATAAGTCATCAAACATCTAACACTATTACATTAGTCCAAAAACACATTCCTTCTAATCCATTACAAAAGATTTCCTTCATAAAGTTCAGGATTCCTAGTCATCCAAATCATCTAAAAGTCTTCAAAATCAGTTCCATAACCCATTTGAGTATAAAATTCATCATCATCAGCACCTGAAATAGAAATTGTGAGCCAAAGGGCCAGTACACAAGTAATTAAAGCAATATGTACTGACAAGCACTCTTAGACTAAATGCAATGCAGCAACTATCCATTTATTATCTATTAATTAAGTTTATAAATCAACAAAGGAGTATTCAAACTTCGAGTACAAGCCACGGGGTACCTGGGGGTCCCAAGTAATGACACAATGCTCAGGGGTTGATATAGGTAGCCCAAATATATATATCACCTAAATGATATAACCAATAAAGAGAAAAGTAATTTCATCTAGGGTTAATAGCCATCACGCAACTTTACTTAACTTAATCCATAATATCACTTAGTTCAACCAGTCCCATAAACGTAAATTAAATCATACTATTTTTCTTAAGAATAAGCAAATGTTATATCGATACTATTCTCCCTATCAATTACCTACTAAGCCACTTATAAAAGTAATGGCACCATGACAAGGGTGGCCTAAGCACCTAAACTACCATGTCCGCTCGACAAGGTTGTCGCTGTTCGAACTAAATTGAATGGCATAAAGCACAATTGAATACAAACATTTATTAATCCATTTCAATTAAGATTAATTTAGGCATGTCTATCCTAGGAAAAGAACAACCAAGTTATTGTGTACCTAAAGTATCTCTCAATGGACTAGTTGATGCAATCAACAAAGGATGTGAATCTGTTGCAAGAGATTCATTTTATATCAACATCACCAATTTCACTTAAGTATTAATTAAAAATAGTTATTAAGTACTTAACATTCACCAATTTTTAAATAAAACTAATATAGCATAGCTTAGCATTTATACATATAATAGGTTCGTTAAGACCTTTAATTAATCACAATTATTTACTAAATACTAACACACATCAAATCCAAATAAAACTCATATAAAGCATAACTTAATATTCCTACATAAAATAGATTCATACAAGCTTTTTAATTAATCATAAAACTAAACAATAAATAAGGAACAAATATAAAGAAATAAAATTACAAAAAATAAATTTAAAAAGAAAAAATATATATATTTATCAGAAAGTGATACACCTTGCATATGGGCTGTATCAGAGGCCGTATCAAATGAAACACTCTTGGATATGGGTCGTATCCAATGCTGTTTCAACCCGAGGGAAAACACTCTATGACTCCAAAAAGTGAAATGACTTTGGATACAGGGCGTATCTAGGGATGCAACCGGATCGGGTTTCGAGCGAGTCATATGAATCCAAACCTGAACCCGCTACCCTATATAACATACCAAACCTGACCTTATAACCATGTAGGGTTTTTCCTCTCTAAATCCAAACCCAACCTACAGGGTTTACCTTGAAACCTGAGACTCGCCCGGATACCCACCCAATCTATTAACCCAATTACTCGCCCGTTTATTCATCCGAACCTGCCCGCGTTTATTTTTTTTCCTTTTTCAATAGATTCAACAATTTTTAGCCAATAAAATAATAATCTTAATTAAGTGTTTCAAATTATTTTCAAATTGTGTAATGAATCAAGAGACATATAAATTGAAACACTTAATGAGCATAACAATTCTCATGCAAACATATAACAATTCTCATGCAAACATAAGTACATCACTTAAACCAAATTTTAATAACAAGTTGTAAAATCCTTAAGTAGTTTAATAAACATAAAAGAAAAACATCTTGGAGCTCCTCCATGTCTTCTTCCTCTCCTTGCCCTTTTAACATCTCTTCACACAAATGCCCTATAAAGGAATATCGGTAAATTTAAAACTCACTAAACAAAGCTTGCTAGCTTTATAAAGGAATATCGGTAAATTATTATACTATGAATGACGTGTATAATACTAATAGTGAAAACACAAAGATAGACAGAGTGAAAAATACTAACACTTACTTGGCTTTAATCATCTATAACATCATCATCATTGATATCTAACCTCTCAAGCTCATCTTCTAGCTTACATATATCTATATCATCACCTACAAAAAGATAAAAACTAAATAAAATAAGTATGTGAATAATGAAAAAAGTTAAGTATAACATAATTTAAAGAAGTCACCTATTATTCTATTTGATAACCAGCTTTGAGTACACATTAATGCCTCTATTGTAGTTGGCTTGAGCCAACTTCTGTGTAAGGTAATTACACATCCACTAGTGCTAAATGCTAACGTAGAAGCAACTGTAGAAACTGGTATAGCTAATAAGTCCCTAGCTACAGCTTGTAGTGTGGGTATTTGGCTCCACTCTATTTCCACCATAAAAGGATATCAAAATTATCATCACCATCACTTAAGGTAACAAAGTTTCTTGTAGGTAGTGGTCCAGCTTTGTCTTTACTTGGTTGTCATCAATGGTGGTGACACAGGTCTTCATGAATTGCCTCAATTTTGTTTCTCTCTTCAAATCATCATCAACATCACCTATAGGCAGAAAAGAGCTACTATCCACACCTATACTCTTATTATTACGAGAATTGCTCCTATGTTGGTATTCCTGAAGTAATTCATACAAAATGTTCTTGACCCTTTCTTTCTCCATGGAAGCACGATCACCATACACACTAGAAAGCATAAAATCCACAGCTTTGAACTTGAAGCATGGATCTAGAATAGTACATATAGCCATAATTGTGTGCACATCACTCCAATACTTCTTAAAGTTTACAAACATCTTATCAGCCATCAAACTAATATTCAAATCAAGGAGCCCTTCCATTCAAGCAAGGCTTTCCCTAATTTCATAAACCCTTTCAAAATAATATTTTGCTATTAGGTATTGCGAACCAGAGAACAGATTGGTAACTTCATAAAATATGGACAACTTCTTGCAAATCTCACTTGCTAACTCCCAATCTTCCTCACTGGGAAGACACTTATAGTTTTTATCCATAAATTGAACTCTATAGAAAACTTTCTTCTATTCATTTGCAGTAACTATCATGTCATAGGTGGAATTCCACCTTGTCTTACAATCTAAGGAAAGCTTCCTAATAAAAGGCACATCTAGTTGCTTACACGCCTCTCCAAATTTTTCCACTCGTAATGGTGTTGCTATCCAATATAAGACACTGTCACAAATTCTCTCTATTGCTTTTTCAATGACACTACTCCATCTTTGACAACTAAATTCAAAATATGTGCAGAACATTGCAAATGAAATACCTTCCCACAAAGAAGTAGATCCTCTTTTCGTAGCTTCCATTGTAAAGTTGTCATCATGGCATCATTTGTCGAACAATTATCTACAGTGACTGTAGATAATTTCCTATCTAAACCCCATGCCATCAATGAATTGAATAGGCAATCTGCAATTGCTTCATTTATATGTGGAGCTAGCACATATAGAAAGCTACAAGGAAAAAAAAGGACATATCGTAAATGTTATTAGAAACAATTCTTAGCATTCCAATTAGAGAATGAAAATTTTACAAAAGCCTACTTTAGGAGTCAACTCTGGAGCATCCAATTACTATCAACAAAATGTGCTATCACTGTCATATATCTTTTTTGATTCGATGTCCACAAATCCGTTGTTACTACAACCCGTGTATTAAGCCCTTTCAATTGGCTTGGAATTTCTCTTTCTCCGCATTATATATGTTGATAATTTTTTTCCTGATGGTGATGCAACTAATGTATTTAAAATGAGATTGATGTCACTAATAAACTCTCTAAAATGTTCATGCTCAACCATTGATAATGGACTCATGGACAATTATGGCCTTTGCAAGTTTTTCCATGTAGATTCTTGATTGAATGACCATTTCCTATTGCTAAACCACTTGCATTACAATCATCTTCACTCCTGATAGTTTCCATTGATAGCAAACATTGTCTAATGTCTGCTTGTCTTTGCTTTTGCACACACCTCTTCAAATGGTTAAGCAAATGTGAAGTACCATTTGCACTGCTTGCTGAAAGTCTCTTCTTACAGTAATTGCACTAGCTACAATTTCCCTTTTGACAATCTTTCTCACCATATCCTTCCACACAACAGATATCAACTTACGTTTACTTAGATTATCACTCTAATCTCCAGTACTTGATACTTAAGAGACGATACTTTTGCCTTTTTGGATGCCACCTCCTTTTCAATTTCAACTAGGGATTCCAATGGAATTTCATCAACATCATTTGCATCCATGTTCATCTCAGCTTCAAGTATTTCAACATCCATGTCCCTGCATTGATGATACAAAGGATTTAATTTTATAAGATTGCATTTGTTAAGGTACTACAGAACCAAGTTATTGGAACTAAAATCATGGAGATTTTCAAATACAACAAAGATTTTAGTACTTCAAATTCCTATAAAGAACACATAAAATTTACCTATTATAATATGTCACATTTGTGTGAAAACTTCGATTGGTCATAAGTTTTAGCGTATAACTCAGAATCCCTATTATAATATGTCCACACGAAGCTTGTTTAGAGATCTACAGAAGTTATTGGGGCTGGCCTTGCAATTGCAAATTTCAGGCTAAAAAAACATTATTTAAGGCTTGAAAGTGGGCTTTGAAATTTTTTTCTTTATTTTTTTTCAAGTTAAAAGAAGAACAACCTTAACAAGACAAGACAAGACAAGACAAGACAAACCTTATTAAATTGTTCTTCCTTACTTTTCAGCCCATGGTACGACATGGTATTTTGGTGTAGGTAAGGCATCTCTACACTTAAGCTGTTTGTGGATTTTTATTTGTATCGATTTATTGATATTGGATCAATATTAATTTGATATCGATTTAATTTTAAAAAATTTACAAGTAAAATTATTAATTTTTAATCATATTATATCTATATTGGCCAATCTAAATATGATATGGAATAATCCCAAATTATTATACCTAAACACGCCTTAGATTCCATTGAAACACCTCAAAAAGAAGATAATGACAAATCACCAAATGTCATTTTTATCAGGTTGATGAAACGATTGAACACCCGTTGTTATATTATCCTTGGACAAAACAATTGAGGTTTTGCATTTGCAAGAGTAAAATGACATAAATTAAGCTATAACTCTTCATACTCAAATAGAAAGATGGCATGAACGAAGGTAGGAAAAGTTAGGTGGGCAAAATTATGTTAGGAAAAATATAATGTTTAAGAAGAAATGAGCAAAATAGAGTCTTTGCTACTACTCTTTCTTATGCAAAGAACTTCAATCATAAAAAAAAAAAAAAAAAAAAGATGGGTAAATGATCAAAAGTTCTATCTTGGAGATGGTTTTAAAGCTTGGTTTTGGTTTGATTGGTGTCAAAGACTGACCAGTTAGAAACCTCATTCATGGACCGATTTGTCAACAATCACAATCCTAACAGTCAAGGAGTGTTGACAGAACAAGATGTGTTGGGATGAAAATAAGATTGGGTTTGAGAAAAATTCAATATTGCCAACAAAAGGTGGACTAATGGGATTACAAGAAGATAAAGAGGACTAGTTTGAAATGGGGAAAGATACAGAGTAAGACCAGCACTAAAAAGCATACATGACATTCTTTTTTTTTTTTTTTCCAACCCTTACATTATTAAGAGTAAACTAAAAATATGGCATCTCTATCTCATATGTTATTGACAATGGCACGAAGTAAAATTAACAGAATACCCATTTTACTAATTATTGCAATTTCCACTCATCTAATAATTTACCCAGAGCACGCAAATTTACCAAGAAAGAAACTAACACTTATCAGAATAAACTAACAGAATAAAGAAACCCTCATTATTTACAAACGATAGAATAGAGAGAGAAAGAAACTAACACTTATCAATGGTGACAGAAGATAGTGGACGACGACGATGATGACGTGTAGCACTAGGGTCTGATCAGAATAAAGAAACCCTAAAAACCTGGAACAAGACATGCAAAAAAACCTTAACGAAAAAAAGAAATTAACACTTATCAATGGTGACAGTACACAGCGGAAGAGAGAGAGAGATTTCTTACCTTACTTGTGTTTGTAACTTCGAGCTCAACAATGGTGAAGGCACACAGCGGACGACGACGACAATGACGAGAACGTGCAGCAGCTAGAGTCTAATCGGAATAGAGAGAGAAAGGAGAGGTGATGTCTGTTGTTTTGGAGTGATTCAAGTGAATAGTGAGTCATTGAGTGAGATGGGTACTAGGATCTGGGATTTAAGATCTGTGGTTTAGGAACTGTGGTCTGGGAAGGGGAAGGGAAAGGAACTGGAAGGGGAAATGAGGGTGTGCGGCTATTACTAGGGCTCCTTTTGAGTTTTGAGGTTGCAAATATTTTTTTAAAGTCTATTCATCTATTGATTATTATTATTTTTGGCTAAAAATATATATATCTCTTTTTATCGGGTTGGGTATCCATCGGGTATTTTATAAAAACGATCTGATAACCCTATAAGATTTTTCTTATATCATACCCGATCTAATACTCTATAGGTTGAACCCTATAGGGTTTTTACCGGATCAGTGGTTGGAAACCAATAATAGACAACCTAATTACATCCCTAGGCATATCCAAGGTTATTTCAACCCAGGGGAAATGCATTTCAAAATCAATGGGTGATACATCCTTGTATACAGGTTGTATCAAGAGTTGTATGTCCCATACAACCTTCCAAATAGACTGTATATCAGGTGTATAAAAAAATTTTACTTTCTTCTGTTTCAAACTCGATTTTTCTCCACTTTTCTCATATCCTATCATACCCTAAGCCCAATATAAACATCATTCATCATGTCTCATGCAATTATCAACACAAAACAAATACCAAATCTACTTCAACAACTTCAAACAACTCTCAAACATCATTCAACACCAATCAAACTTTTTATCCATATTCACCAACTCAAGCATACACAAAACAACTTCAATACTCATCCAACTATAATACTTCAACTCGAAACACATTACAGCCTACAATAACCTATTTACTACAACTTCAAGCATCCAAAAACTTTCTCAACAACTCAACATAACAAGATTACTTGTAATCTACCATGAACTAAGTTTTGACAGTAATTTCCTGGAATAAAGAGAAAATAATCATCATAAAAAGACATGTAAGCTTACCTTATCTTGCAGATGATGAGTGGGAGTAAATTCTTGGTGAATTGAGCAAGGAAACTTGATTAAATAAGTTAGGAAAATAGGCTTGAAATTTCCCACGAATTTTGGGTTTGTTCTTGGTTTGTTTTGGATGTTTATATTTGTCAAATAAAAGTTGATATTTATTCCTTATTTGTTGATTTTTAAGGTAGATTTGAAAAAGAGCAAGAGGGCTTTAGGTTTTAAATTGGGCTTGCTTTTGGAATTTGTTTAGTTAACAATTGGAGCTTGGGTTTGGGCTAAGAAAAATCTGCTATGTAAAGCTTTGGTTTCGGGTTAAGTTTGATTTTGAAAAGTCAAGTTTAACATGAATTGAAACAACAATAAACACTAACACATTATATTTATTTTTATCACATATAACTTATCAACCATATTTATATATAATAAAAGTAATTTTTAACAGTATCAATCACTCAAATCACGTCACACATAAATCATAGAATACACTACTAACACACAAATCATAGAATTCACTACTAATATTAAATCATACTAACTCATTAAATTCTATCCAACTAAATACTTAACAAAATTTATTATTTGATTAAATCAACCTATATATATTAAATTTAATCATGCTTAAAAGTTAAGCTATTTCAACACATCAAATTAGTATTATCTTACATGCATACTTTATCATATATATGTTACCAAAACACATCGATTGCAAATCTAATTAATTATCACACATGATATATATACACACATATATATTATGACTACAATTGAGCGAGTAACCCTATCATGCAAAGTACCCACCTGGATCTTGCTTGATTAGACAAGGTCCGAGTGGGTATTAACGGCCATAGGGTAGGGTACGGTTGTCAATTTTTAGAACCTTCTCTCACAGGGTAAGATACAGGTATAAGATCTTCAAACCTTATACCCATTTTAGATCTGTATTATTCTGTAGAAAATAGAAAGTTCTAAGGTATCATATATCAACCATGTTAAATATTATACAATAATATTAATATATAACAAATAATGGTATTCCATATTTTATTTTGCAACTACTTATATTCAAAATTATTATTTGTGGATTTCATTTCAGAAATTTTATTATAGAAGGATTTGTACATTTTATTTTTATTATAGAAGGATTTGTATTATTTTATTTTAGAATGACTTATTATTTTTATTTTAAAAGAACTATAATTGTATGTATGTAGTTGAACTCCCAAATTATATAAATATGTTTTTATTTTATAACACTAACTAATATATACAAGTAGTTCCAAAGTTTTTAATTTTAGAATTTTGTGCAAGTTTTATAATTTTGTTTAATGTCACATAAATATGTTCCACAAGTATTTGTTGGAGGTTTCAACTTTTACACATGAATAAATTCTATATATTATAGAACTTGTGATATTAATAAATACTTTTTAAATTTCTTTTCGCATGTTGTTTATATTGAATGTATGAAAATAAGATAGTGTTGCATATTACATGAAAACATATCAAAAATTATAAAATTTATGTTTTAAAAAGAAAGAAAAGAATATAGAGATTTTATTAAAAAAAAAATTATAGTTCCATGGGGTACCCTATGCCTTGTAAATCTACAAGGTACAAGGTGGATACAATAAGCTAAAGGCAAGCTTTGGGTACGAAATTCCATACCTTGTACTTTACAAGGTAGGGTACGAATAATACTTTATATCCTACCCACTTGCTTGTACCCATTCACCCCTAATTATGACACACGTTATTAAAGTATATAAGTATGTATAAATATTAAATATTAGCATACACCTTTTTCGAAAAATATAAATGTATAATTTGTTTCTTTTTTGCCTAGATAAATATATATAGTCTATTTGTGAATACATATACTTACATTGCAATATATAATTTTCCTGAAGTACTTTACTAATATAAGTTTATAAATTATATTCACAAGGATATCAATATTTATCTAAAACTAACCATAAAGTGATCTAATTTTTAGTTGTATCGGTATTAATAAGTATATAGCTAATATATTTATATATAAAATATGATTTATGATATATACAATTATATTGAGATTATTTCATGTATAACCATCATTTTAATAAAAAAATACAAAATATAACTTGAATAAAAATAATTACATAATTATTGTCCCTATATCGCATGTTGAATATGTGATACACACATAATTATTTAACGTATATTGTACAACCAACATGCGATACACATTTACAACTAAATCCCTTCTCCAACATGTGATACATCTATTTTTATAAGTTTGACTCAGTACAATCGCTATATTTCTTCTCTAATATGCGATACATATAATAACTGTTATGTCTCTTCTCCAACATGTGATATGGAGTTGACAATTTGGTAAATTTTTTCTATAATTTATAATTTTGTAATGTTTTTTGCAAGAACAACAGACATGTCTTTTACCCCAGTCACACCAACTCTCGAAAAGTCTTAATAAAACATAAAATTATCTTCGTATGACTTTTATGCTGATAAACCTATTAAGGGTCTGTTTGTCTGGCTTTTTCTTATAGATACAAACAATTTTTTCAAACTTTTTTCTAATGAATTGTTTATCAAGAAATAGATATAGATAAAAAAAAAATAGTTAGCAGTTTTCATTAAAAGGTCAAATAGATCAAATATAAATAAAATGTATATGCAAATCAGACATATTTACACTTATCGTTTCGATACAGATACATATACAGATGAAAAATAGACCATCCAAACATACCTTAAACAGTAGTTTAAAACTCAAGAGCAAGGAATGATTGATTATAATCAGTATAACAAGTACTACTTCTCAAAACCTTACTATAAGTAGCTTTAAACATATATGTATTTACACGTGTATAAGATATTCATTGGATATATTTCCATATGTATTTATATAAATATATGGACAGTAATAGAAATGCTAAATATAAAGTAAATTATAGATTGTATGGAGCCTGCATAAAATATTATATTGAAACATATCTATGTGAAATATATAATATTACAAAAGTTTTCAAAAAATAGTAATACTAAATAATCGATATTATACCAAAATATATAAAATTAGGATTAGGGAAAAAATAATCATTAAAAAAAATTACACGAATTCGCTAGATGAAAAAAATAATCCCAAGAATAGGTAAGTTGACATCGTCTCTTGAAGAAACGAGGTCATTAGTGTTCGACCTGTCTTTTCAAGAAACGAGATCGGTGTATTTACAATGAACTCGTCTCTTGAAGAGATGAGGTTGAAGATGATTGATTCAACCTCGTCTCTTCAAGAGACGAGGTCATTGCAAAGAGATGAGTTTAGACACTACGAGGTCAACTTACCTATTTTTGACATTATTTTTATCCTAATGGTATTTTTATAATTTTTTAAGAAAAAAGCAATATTAATTTCCTTTTCCCTATAAAATTACGATTTATCTATAAAACACTAATCAAATTAATCAATATATATATATATATATATCATTATAAAAGCATCTGAAAGCAATTAATATTAGACAAGAGGTATAGTTATGATTGATGAACCGTCTAAAAGATGTGTATATCTCCTATAACATACATTTAGAAAAATTTTATGGTTTTATTACACTTTTGATGGGATTAGTTTTGTCGTTTATTTAACAGCTCAACATTTATATCCAACTATAATCGTAATACACTTAATATATATGTACTAATAGTCCGATAATTGACTAGACAGTTTGGTTGGTAGAACTATAGAAGTCCCCATTAAAACATAATTTTAATAAAGGAACACTTAAAAAAATCAAAATACCATTATAAAAATTCTAGAAAAGCATGTAAATGTAATTATAAATACGTGTAGGCTTATTATAAAATAATAAAAATATCATATCTACTTCTTATAATGATATACAATCAATAAAAACATTAACAATCCTACATTTATTCGTTATGGCTTGTGTGTACCTTATCTGTAATGGTCCGAGACATGGCTCTCTTACTAACAGCATCCCAAAATGTTCTAAATTTTATGATCATATAGTCTTCTCCTTTCACTAACGATACTTCCAGTTATTTTCTTTATTTTTAAATTAATTTTTCAAAATTTTTTAATAGTACATGTAATATAATATATATACACAGACATGAGTAAAAGTAATGGGAGACTAGACTGAACAAAAATCTTAATTCTTTATTTGATTGCTGTCATGAGTTTTCATACCCGAAAAAAAAAAATGCGAGACATTGCTGCTGGGACAAGTTTGGCATCTTGTAAATTGAGCATTTTCTTTTTTAAGAAACAATATGAGTTTTGCACTATAGCAAAGGTGTTTTTCTTATAACTAACAAGCTAACATTTGGTTGTATAAACTGAATAAGATAAGATAAATTGAAAAGATAGTATAGAAAATAATAGATAACACGAGTCACTTATAGCGCATTTGATATGAACGATACTTGATAAGAACTTTTGTGTTGTTAATTATCTAGGGTTAATATACATAAGTACAACATTAAAACGTTATAAGAGATTTGAGTTATTCATTGAATTTGAGTTGTTCAATGAAAAAAAATTTGTCACATCCTCTTCATCTATTATATTTTTTCAAATTTGTTTAGTATAGTTAAAATTTGTTGTTGTTTAGTACCAAAACCCATGATAAAAACTAAACAAGGAATTAAGCTTTTTGTGTAGTCTAATCTAGTAAATTTATTTGAGTTGAATGCCCTCTAAATTTTGTTTTAATATTTTATATAAGTAAAAATCCCATTTTGGTACCTAAACTTTGCTGAAGTGGACAATCAGGTACCTAAACTTTTAAAAAGAACGATTTCATACCTGATGCAGTGGACGAGATAGCAAATAATTATTTGGAGAAATGGCACAGGATTTGATAAGGGCAGTTTCGTAATTTTGGGGAGTTTTGGATTTTTACTGAGCGAGACCATATTCTGAAGGGAAACGATCCAACGAACAGAACTCACCAGCTTTGCTTGTGACCCAAGCCGGTTTTCGATCAAATTCCTTCGTTTAGGCCGTCAAAACCGCGTTTTTACTATTTTTAGTAACTTTTCTTTATGTCTTATCTTTTCATTGGATAATCTTTTTTATATGCCGTCTGTGGCATTAATCTCCACTGTTCATTTGTTTTCGCCCTAGGTATTATTTAGATAGGTTTCCTTTTTTGGTAAAAATAGCATATTATATATTCTAGGGTTACAGAAGAGACGGGACATCTTGTTTTTTTGAATGAAATTATTTGAGAGTGTTCTCTCTTTATCCGAAAATTCGTAATCTTGTGTAGATTTCGATTTTTAATACCAAATATCTAGGTATTCTCAGAATCAATGGATATTTGAAGATCACAAGCTGGTATTCGTGCGGGAATCAACGTCTTGCGATTGTTTCCCTTTCGTATTTCGCTGCGTCAATACCTAATTAAACTTTTTACGCCCATTTTCTATTATCTCACTCTTTTATTATTTCTTGAAGTAATGAACACATGTCAAAAAGGCACGAAAAGTTTAAGAATACCTAATTGTCATTTTCGTTAAAGTTTATGTACCAGAAAGATTTTATCTTTTCTACATATCACACAAGAAATCTTTGATTTTGAAAGCAAATTCTAAAATTTCTCTGTCTTTTCCACACTACAATATTATAGTACTATGTTTTTAACTCAAGTTTGATGGAGCTTGGAACAATGAGTTCCAAATAGCCTTTTACTTGAAGTAGACTAGATCTATCTAATAAACGTTTTTCTTAAACTTAATTAACATTATATTAGCATGCAAATTCCACTTGCTTAGCCTGTGCTTGATTAATTTTATAAATTAGATGAACCAAAAATCATAAATTTCAAACTCAGCCTAGTAAATTACTCCAAAATTATACACCAAACTTAAATAACTTGTGCATAATTTTCTCATCTACTACTCATCCAGCTCAAATAAAACCTTCCTTTTTTTTTTTCTCCCTATTCAAAACATGAGACTTGGAAACCTAGACACGCTCGTACTCTCTCTTTGGCTCTGTGTCTAGGAAATTCTGTGGCTTAACTATGAAGATTCGATTTACACATTGAAATTCATATTTATATCTATAAATGTTGTAATCACTTCAATCCAATACGAAAACAAGAAATCAATCTGCACTCTCCCAATAAATAAAGCTTCCGTCTTCCACAATCTTCTTCAAACGAATCCTATTCCTTTCCCGCCATTTCCCTCTCTTTCTCTCGTCCTTGTTCGAATAATCGAGGTAGCCTTTTTTCTTCATTCAGTATGCTTCTAATAGTACTCGTGTTTCTTAATGATTCGATTCATTCGTAGATTTTGCTCCGTTCTCTTGTGATTGCAGAGAGTCGAATTCGCGGGAAATTAAGTGATTTGAATCGTGCGAAATCCTGCAGGTAAAAGATGAAACAATTTAAAGTTTTCTTGGATGTTTTCGATTGTTTATGATGAGTTATTATGCGTGTGATCATAATTATGCAAACATGAAGTTTTTTGATTCATGTGTGTTAGTGATGACCTAGAGCTAATGTTTCATCTATTTGGATTAAAGTTTGTTCCTTTATCTTTCTTCGAGTGCTTTTGAATGCTATTTTTGAAATTCTAATCTTATCGTGGGTGTTGATTTGCCCTCACATGAACTGATCACTTGCTGCTGTTGTAATTGTTATGTTTCTCGATGTACAAAATGTATTCGAATACGATATCTTGGAAAATTTTCCTCTTTTAACTTAGTTTTGTTTTGTTATTTATCTGTTACTTTGACTGTGTTTAGTGATCAATGCATGCATCTAATGTTTGGTGATTAAAGCACTGCATTTAGTGGCTCCGGAAGAGATTGAATGTGGAATATTTATTGATTTTAACTGATAGATATTAATGATCATAAGGCTGACAAGGCTGATCTCAGGATGATGAATCATATCAAGGGGAAAGGAATTTATTTTTTTCCTCTGCTTTTTGCAATACTGAATCGAATCCTTTCC
This sequence comes from Combretum micranthum, assembly GCA_024138025.1. Taxonomy (NCBI): domain Eukaryota; kingdom Viridiplantae; phylum Streptophyta; class Magnoliopsida; order Myrtales; family Combretaceae; genus Combretum; species Combretum micranthum. The sequence goes on from JAMXBD010000001.1 coordinate 1,947,881, forward strand.
CATTTGCTCTGCCGGGGAAAGGAATAAAAATTACATGCTAACTTGCAGCGTCCGGAGGTTTCTTCGGGTAGGGTTTTTAAATCTTTTCAGCTAAGAGGACGGTGGAAAGAATAAGAGATACCATTCAAGAAAGTTTGTCTCTCATTTATTGCATCTTCGTATGTAGTTATTGGGTCAAAGGAGGTTTTTACTACAATTGTTAAATGGCATAGCAATTACCTTCAACGGAGATTTGCCAATCGCTTCACATGAAAAACCACCGAAAACGTACTATTATTTGTGGCGGTGCTATAAACAAGAACTAAGAGGGGGGGTTTCTATCCATGCTTGATTGCTTTTTAACGTAATATGTTCTGTTCATTCATAACAGAAGAGCCGTTTCACATCTGCATTTTTATCTTGTTTTAAATAAAAGCATGGGTAGACAAAGCTGATGGAGAACTATTACAGCAGCAACTCCAAATCAGCAGACATTATGTTCTTAAAGGGTAATATGAAGATCAATACACGTATGGACAATCATTCAATGAGGGGAAGAGGCCGCAACAGATCATTTGCCAGAAGTCCAACCATGAATTCATACTCACCACAATATACTAACCTATTGAAATATCTCAGATCCAGTTCTCCATCTTCTGCAATTGAGCGCATTGATCCTAGGACAGCAATGAAAATTAACATGAAGGAGGAGACAGTAGTGATAGATGATGTTCTTGTGGCTTGCAGTGGACCAAACTCTGGGAATAGTCATGGTAACAGAACAATAAACAGAGCAGAAGAGGAAACTGCAAGGTGCTATGGCTACAAATCTAGAGTGAGTGTGAATTCAGATTAATTGTGTAAGATAGATTAATTTTCATTCGAGGAGGTAACCTATGCAGACCCCATTCATATTTCTTCTTATATTACGAGTCTAAATCTCAAGTGAGAATACATACCAGATTAATTTAACAGCATTTGCAAATTTTCATCCTAGAATATAAGCTATCCTGTCCACATTAGTATTTCCTCTGATATCATGTTCACTTTTATGCACATAATTAATTAGCACTAATTCATGTAATATTAATTAAAGCACGGGTTGTTTCCTTTGACAAACTCGTTTTAGCTGAAAGTATACTTCGAATATTTCCATTTGTGTTTGCATTTCTGTTTCCAACTTCTAATTGCTTTCTTGATGTGTATGTTGTAGATTGGCAGGCCTTACAACTTGCATTTCATTGTAGTTGTTTAAGACAATGTTCTTGGTTTGAAACAGCAGATTTCATTCGTGCATTTAATTAACCCATGGATGGAGACAACATTTGGGTTGACTTCCAGATATTAGGAAAGTAAACTTTCAAATTTAATTCCTTTATAGCATGTCCACTAGACTGACTATTAACTTCTATCATGGTTTTGATTTTGTAGTGGCACAGTTTTAGCCAATTTGACTGTCTAGTTTCCAAATTTGTATAGACTAAAGCAAGACTATTATCTGTAGTTTTATAGAATATATCTGTTGGAACATCTTATTTGAACAAATAATTGTGCATGCAGCTTGGTCGTGGAAAAGAAGAACAGCGTTCCTCTTGTTTTCCCCGTAAAAATAAATCTGAGGTAAGTGACTAGAGGCTCCTATAAGCGGCTTAATGGATGATCTAACTTTTTTCCTTCTTAAGCCCACTTTTGAGTATGTTACCTATATATTTCAATATATTTCAACTATGTAGAGAGAGTATTTTGACAATTTCATAGCCTTAGTTTTGACTCTGGATTGCTTTTTCTTTAGGTGGTGACCTTGTTGGGAACTGAAGTTGCGACTGCCATTCCTTCAGTATCTGCACATTCTGGGACGACATTCACCAAAACAAATTGCACTGAGGATTGGTCACCGGTTGATGATGGGGTTCAGGTCACTTTGCCCTTTCATACAGGAAAAACCTTCTCAAGGGAAGATGTGAATTCATATATACAATGCTACCTTTATGGTCCATCTGCTAAGCAAAAGAGGTTGCCAATCTTCATGGCAATATGCAGGCAATAAGGATTTCTTTGGTTGCAAAGCTTTTCATTTCTCCAATGGTTGCGAAACCTTGCAATCCCAACTGTTTTTTGCAGGATGGGGTCCTAATCAATTAGCCCCACAACACATCGCATCCTCTCATCCATAGCTTGGCAGTTTATTACTAGAAGAAATCATTTTGGTAAAAATAGAAAGTCAAATAGGCCATTCTTTGAGAAGACTTCTCCTACCTGACTATAGGACATATATAGTGAGATTCATAGTTCATGCTTTGGCAGTAGTAGTTTCATGTTCTAATTCTGAATGTTCTGCTCCGGATCTGCTGTGTAATTGCATTTAATAAGGTCATGAATGCAGTGTTTGGTGTTCAGTGCTCTTTGCAATTCATGTAGTGGTACTTTTAATGCCATATTCGAAGGCCAAAAGCGTTTACATCCTAAAGCACAATCATCAGTTGTGCTTTAGTTAATGTCAGCTCCGAGTCAGATCATACAAATCCAGTAAACTGCGTCCAAGTGGTAGTGTATAGACTCAATGGGGGGCATCCGTTGCAATTTATTAATTATGACCCAACAGAGATTTTTCTTTTCGATAGTTTACTTTGCCCCAGCTCCGCTGATGTGGCACAATATCATGCACGGCTTTGCAGTATTGGATAAGTACATGACAACCACCTTCACTTGTTGTCTTCTTTAGATCGTTGGACAGGATAGGATAGGGAAATTTATCCTATCTTCTAAATCTATAACCCCAATTCATTTCTTCATTATTTTCTGTGATGTGCTTGTTTCTCTAACCAGTTGAAATATGGGGTTAGGTACATATCCAATTCGCTATCCCTAGTTCTCAAGGGTTTGAAGTTAGGACGTTTACTTCTAAGTATGCCTGAAAAATACGTTGAATATGGATTATGTGAAGTTACTAATATGTTTCAGCTTTCCTGATCTTTTGATGACTTGCAATGGATCAGTTCAAAGGCATCAGGTATAACCCCTAAATTTCTGGCTCTTCTTCAATGGCAGCCATTCTTTCTGCCGGCCGCTTCTTGAACCTGCATCCCTTATCCATTCATCACTCCTCCACTCCCAGTTTCAAGCTAAGGCCACAAGCGGCCACACAGCTAACAGTCAATTCAACTCAGCCTCAATCCCAATCCATACCAAACCAGAAACCCAGAGTCATCATTGTGGGAGCTGGGCTAGCTGGTCTAGCTGCAGCCACCCTCCTCAATTCAGAGAACATACCATTTGTTGTCCTGGAAGCATCCGATGATGTCGGTGGCCGTGTCAGGACCGACACCGTTGACGGGTTTCTCCTCGACCGAGGCTTCCAGATCTTCATCACTGCATATCCTGAAGCCCAGAAACTCCTAGATTACCAATCCTTGAACCTCCAGAAATTCTACTCTGGAGCTAAAGTTTACTACAGTGGCGAGTTCCATACTGTAGCTGACCCGCTACGCCATTTCTGGGACTCGCTCAACTCTCTAACTAACCCCATTGGAACAGTCCTGGACAAACTCTTAATTGGTTTAACAAGGATCCAACTACTAAGCAAAGCAGACCAGGAAATTCTCAGGGCTACTGAAGTTCCTACCATTGATTTGTTGAGAAAAACCGGGTTCTCGGACTCCATATTGGACAGGTTTTTCAGGCCATTTTTTGGTGGGATTTTCTTTGATAAGGAACTAGAAACGACTTCTCGATTGTTTGGTTTCGTCTTCAAGTGTCTTGCTCTGGGGGACAACACCCTTCCTGCTAGAGGCATTGGTGCAATACCACAACAGTTAGCACTAAAATTGCCTTCCGGTTCGGTTTTGTTTAACACAAAAGTTGATTCAATTGATTGCGATGAACTGGATTTCCCAATTGTGAAGTTGGAAAATGGGCAAGCTTTAACAAGTGAACTTGGAGTGATAGTTGCAGTTGAAGAACCGGAAGCAATTAAGCTTTTGCAACGAAGGAAAGGTAGTAAACCGGTTAATAGAAAACCGGCTAGGAGTACGGTATGTTTGTACTTCTCTGCAGACAACGGGAAAATCCCGGTTCGTGATCCTATTCTCTTTCTAAACGGCTCGGGCAAGGGAATTGTGAACAACATGTTCTTTGCAACCAATGTGGCTCCATCTTATGGTCCACCAGATAAGGCTCTAGTATCCGTGTCCTTAATTGGATTATTTGAGGGCATGTCGGATGATGATCTAACGGCTGAGGTGATTCAGGAGCTATCGGGTTGGTTTGAGGAGTCAATGGTGAGATCATGGAGGCATTTGAGGACCTATCGTATCGGGTTTGCGCAACCAAACCAAGCCCCACCCACGGATTTAATGAAGAATCCTAGAGCCGGACCGGGTGTGTACGTGTGTGGTGATTACATAACTTCTGCTACATTTGATGGGGCTTTAGTTTCGGGGCGATTAGCTGTGGAAGCTTTGCTCAAAGACAGGGCACTGAGTCGGGTTAATTGATGTTTTAGTCTGTCTATATATACGTGGACATGGACATATTTACAAAGTGGTCAATCAGTTGAATTCCTTCTTTCTTTGTTATTTAGTCTTTACATATTTCTTTATTTAGGTTTCAGAGGAGCATTTGAATTGCTTTTGTTAAACAGAATCACATAGCTAGAACATCTAAAAGCTCATACCTAAAGTTACTTGAGAAATCCGGTAATCCTATTAATTTTGGCTTAAGTAAAATTTCCATATTAGTTTTAATTAATAGTTCTTTTTAGATTTTCAGTTTTGTAGTGTAAAGCAAGAGAAAAATAGAGAAACCTAAAATTTTGTCCTTTAATTTTTTAGGAGTAATTATTATTATTTTTTTGGTTAGTACATGAAAATTTCAAATATATTTTCTAAAAAAATAACCTTATATCACATGTCCTTTATTAGAAGCGGACACAATCAAGCGGACCTTAAATGGGTTTTATGAATTATTAATTTAATTCCATAACTTGTTAAGTGTTAAATATCCAAATTCATCCTAAATCCAATAAGATTTCTTAGCATGTGCTAAGAAATAGTTGAAAATTGACTAATTTGGAAGAGTATGTAGATCACAAATATGATTGCAAATACCATACTACATATGGTAATATGTTCTTTTTTTTTTTTTTTTTTTTGGAAAAATAGAAAGCTAATTAGGTCGGAGTGGGACGGACTACAGGTTTGTAAAATTTTTATCGAAGCAAGTCATGGTCATGGTTATAATGGAAAAGAGGAAAAAAAACCCAAAGTTTTAAGGAACTCTTAGGATGCTAAGGCAGGTTTGGAATTTTGTCCATGTTGTATTCGACATCTCTAGCATATATTATATACACTCGTGATATAATCTATATATATTTGATAATGTAGATAAAAAAAAAAAAAAAAAAACTGCATAGATTAAATTACTGTATTAGGTAAGGCAAAAAAAAAAATCTTACAAAAAATGATTCGTATGTTATGTAAAATACATGATATATATCACTCATAAAACAATACAGATCATATGGTATCGCATTTTATAAATGCATGGCATACATATATTTATCTTTATATACTTGTGTGTTATGTAATACAACTTACATATTAGTCACATAGTATGTTATATTATTCCTCAAGTAAAACATAGAATTATAATGCTTAAATACTTGCTGTGGAAACAAGTCAAACTTAAGATTAACTCTTTATCTAGTTGATTTAACTTCGAAATTATTGAGTCAAGTTTGAGTTCAAGCTATTTAAATAGTTTATATAATCGATTTTGATCTTAGTAGTATTTATTTCAATTTACTCACTAGCCTAATTAAGCTCGAATTGAATTTTAAATTTTAATGGAGTATGAGTTGGGTTTGAATATTAATATTATAGCTAAAGAAAATTTTTAAGATAAATTTAGTCTAAAGAATTTTAATCAAGTTGAGGTTAAATTTGTTTGGTATGGTTTTCAGTGGGATTGGAGTTCAAAATTATGAGCTTGATGATTTCAAATCCACTTTGAGTTTTAAAATTTTAAGTGAACAATTAAGGTTGAGTTCAACATTAAATATATTGTTTCATTAGAAAATTCCTCATGTGTGTATTTGAATTAGTATGTTACATATATGTTTCATTGAACATTTTGTATATAAACCGAAGGATTAAACTTTCAACCCCAAAAAGAAAAATTAATTTATAATATATGGAGCCTATACTAATGTGAAATAAAAAGAGTTACACTAAGTTTGGCTGAATGGAATGAAATCAATATTCTAACTTTATTCTTATGGAATATTTATTCTTTAATTTAGTTTGCGAAAATTTTATCAAAACAATGTCTATTCCAAGTAATGTGGAATAGATAAGAAATCTCCAGTCCTTTTCTTTACTAAAGGAATAGTCATTTCTGACTAAAACGTATGTTTTATTCCAAAAATACCCCTAACTATAAAATAAGGAATTTTTCTTTCCAGCCTTATTCTATTCTAGTGAATCAAACGTATTTTAATGTTACAAATTGTACCTGAATTTTAGCAAAATATATAATTAAGTACATAAACTTTAAAATTGATTAATTTAATACTTAAACTTTGAAATTGATAAATTTAGTACCTGAAAAAATTTAAAATTAATCATTTTAGTAGCTAAAAGAATTTAACGGAGGTGCTATTCCCATATAAAAAGTTTTTTTAGATATCAAATTAATTAATTTTTAAATTTATGTATTAAATTGATTAATTTTAAAGTTCAAATAACCTAATTATATATTATATCAAAATTCTAGTGCTATTTATGAAATAAACTCAAATAGAATCATGGGCCGAGATAAAAACTGAAAGATGACTTCAAATAGGAGCGTTTTGCCCAAAGCATTCACTTAAATTCATCGTTAGGTAGACGTCGTTACGGTTTAGTTCCAAACCCGAATCGCCTATTCCCGATTCCAAAAATGGTGGAATTGGAACCGGATCCATGGGAGCTAGTTCGATTCCCGATTCTTAGGAACTGCCAGTTGCCATAGTTCGGTTTCGGTTCCAAAGGAACTGAGAATCGTGAAATAAAAAACAAAAAATCAGTTAAATAATTTACTTAATTTAACTAAAAAAATGCAAAATAAATTTTTAATTTGAAATAACATTGAGCCTAATAATAATTGTTCATAGCATTAGTTAAAAGAAATTCTACAATTATGTATTTATTTATATATAATCACTTACACTTTTTTAGTTGTTATATTAGCAATGTGACACTATAAAATATTCAAGATAAAATAAGTCCCAATAACACAAAAATAAGTCACACATTGTTAAGAAAGATAGTCTACTTTGGTTAGAAGTCTACATAAACTTAAGAATATATGATTTCATATATATTTATTACTTATATTGTTAATAATAACATATTAAATATTGCGAATAGGAAATAAATTTTTTATTATTTATGTGAATATAGTTTTAAATATTTGTTTTATAATTATAATTTTTTATAATTTTCTATTCTTTTTTTCCTTTTTTTTCTATAATTTTTATGGCGTAGAATCGCGAGAACCGCCGGTTCTCAACTGCTTCTTAAACCAGTAGTTCCAAAACCACCGAATCATGAGATTTTTAGAGATGAAACTGTAAGGACTCACCAGAACCAACGGGTCATTTGCCAGTTTAGACCAGCCATCCTCAGGTCGGTTCCCGGTTCAAGAATTACCGGTGATGGGTCAAGTTGGTTCTCAGTTCAAAACCAATCCGTGATGATGTCTATTTAGGCAAATATCCCCTTCTTGGATCTAAGATAAATAATAATTAGCTAAGATATTAAAATGGCGAAAGTGGATATGAGTGTTAGTTTTGATGGTTTATCCTAAAATATTGGGGAAGATAATTGGTTTTTGAATTATAATGATTGTGATTTATTTGAGGGATAATCTCATAAATGTTACCTGAACTTTATGAAAATATGCAATTAGATATCTGAACCTTGAAATCAATCAATTTAGTATATAAATTTTGAAATTGATCAATTTGGTATCTAAAACTTTTAAATCAATTAATTTAATACCTAAAAGAAATTGATAGGGCATTGTTGGCATATACAAAAAGTTTTTTCATGTATCAAATTGATTAATCTCAAAATTCATATAACTAATTATATAGTTTGTCAAAGTTCAAACATTATTAGTAACGTCAACTTTTTATTGTATTATAGTACCAATTGAGTTAAATAGTCACGAATGAATTTGTCTTCCCTATCAAACTAATTATATTCTATGATTTATATTCCTTATCGAATTCATATCAGCATCGATCCATAGTTCTCCTTATCCAAATAATAATATTAATACGTAACAAACATTGAGTAAGGGTTATTATAGGATAAATTGCTAGAGCTGTAAAAATCATAATACAGCATTTTAGTGAAATGATTAGATACCAACATGAGCTTTAGAAATTTTTTTGGGGAAAATAAAAAAGAACTTTAGAAATTCAATTAGAAAGAAGCACCTTTCTTTGGGACCATCTTTTCGATATTGAATTTTTGTATTTTGATTGAGCAGCGTACATAATTATTGCTTAGTAAGTAGTGACACCCTTTTTTCTTTTGGCAAAAAAAAAAAAAAAAGGTAGTCACACCTTTATTTGCTAACAATTAGCTACATTAAATTTAAAAACATTAATTTAATACTTACATCTTATTTCTTTATGTTTAAACTTTGTCCATTTTTCACAAATTACTAGCTCAGCCAGTAGTATAACAGTATAGTAAGTGGACATTTTTTAACTTTAGCTAAGTAATTACTTAAATGGTCCAAATTTGGGTACAAAATGTAACATTTACCCTATTATTAAGGGAATATCTTTCTCTATTAGATTGTGCATTTCCCCAATAGAGTTCATTTGAGGAAAATACTATGGTTTTTTGCCAATTCTATTTAGATGACTCATTTTATAAATTATTGAAGAATTCAAATTTATATACAGCTGTAACCAGCGTTGTTAGAATCGGACCAAGGTTTGACCCAAATAAGTTAGAGAGTCAGGGGTTGAATGGTCGAATCGGGATCACGAAAAAATAAAAATATAAGGGATAAGTTAATTATGAAAGACCAGTATATGTGACATCACTCAATTAAATATATATTTGGATCAAATTCATCAATTAATTATTAAATAAGCATGATATAATGATTATATTTTATAAATTTATAATAAAGTATGAATAAATATTTAAATTTCTAGTTTTTTATTTTTTATTTTTTGTTTTTTGGTACAATTTCCCAGTTCGACCTCTTGGGTTTCTTGGTTCAACTCGGTTCGATCGCCTACGTCGAACAAGTCAATTCGGGTCTCGCCGGTTCGATCCAAAAACAAGTGATATGCGAAACCCGGCTTGACATCAGCGCCAATTCCGATTGAACCAAATCAAACTAGCGGGTCCAAGCCAGTTTTGAAAACAATGACTGTAATTGAACTGTTGAAGTACTTATTATATGAAATTATATAATCAATTTATGATAGGATAATATCGGTAGATGGTCCATTTACTGAGACTAGAAACGTTCCCATTTTCAAAATTTTATTATGATGATGAATTTAATTTTTGGAAATAAGCTATAAATTTGCTAATGCATTTATATAAATGATACTATTCATATATATTACTTTCTTTCTTTCTCTCACTCTACATAGTGACACTATATATATAATCTATATTATATACATATATATATATGATGAATTACATCAAAAAGTATCAACATTTGGGATAAGTTCATAAAAAATATCAACATTTTGAGTTGTTAAAAAAAGATATCGATATTTAGGCGGTAAGTTCATTTAAGGTATCGGCGTTTAAGTGGTTAAAAAGAGGTATCAATATTTGATAAAGTAAGTCAAATAAAGTATCAATAATTGACCATTGATAGAAAATTAAAGAGATTAATTAGAAATTAATTCAAATGTTGATACCTCAAATTAACTTTACAAAATGTTGATACCCCATTTGATACACATTACCAAATATTGATACATCTTTTTAACCACTCAAAACGTTAATATGTTAAATGAACTTACTCCCAAACGTCAATGCCTTCTAATGTAATTCACCTTATCTATATATAATTGATAATGAATATAAAAATGCATGCATTAAATTATTGTATTAGTTTTTTTTTTAAATGTTATATATGTTATTAAAACATTTTGACATATATGGGCAAAAAAAAAAAAAACATAATATAGATTATATGATGTATATAATATCAATGTATCTTTAATAAGATGTAATATATGATAATTTATACATTCTATGAGATATATTCTATATATTATAATAGGGTTAATATAAAAAATGGTACTTGAACTTTCATAAAATATTTAATTACGTAGCTGAATTTAATTTTGAACAATTTGGTTCCTGAACTTTTGTAACAAGTTTAATCAGATATCTGAAGTTTGGTTTTGAACAATTTGGCACCTAAAACAATTTTCGCATATATTTTTCCTATCTGATTGAACTTACTTTAGGTAGGAAAAATGTACTTAAAAGCTTGCTTTAGGTACTAAATTGTTCAAAACCAAACTTTAGGTAGGAAAAATATACACGAAAACTTACTTAATATACCAAATTTTTTAAAACCAAAATTTAGATCCCTAATTAAACTTTTTGCGAAAGTTCAAATAACATTTTTTACATTAACCTTGTTATGCTATATATGTATGATATTGCATTGTGCAAATACGTGATACACATGTACATTTATATGTTTATTTAGTGTATATAAATGCATTTAAAAGTAATGGATCATATATGAGTTAAATTGTATGTTATATTAGTTGTTAAATAAAACATATAATGATGGTGCTTAATACAAGTGCAAATAGACCTTGGTACAAGTCGGGTTGGACCCGTGAATTATCTAGACCCAACACTGGCAGGTTTAATCCATCAGCCCGACTCGACCATATATGTCATGCATGCTAATCCGGTAGGTTGATAGGTTAAGGATAGTTCAGAGCCTATGACACTCTAACCTGTCATGTCGAGTTAGGTCAAGTCCTTAAAACTTAAAAAAAAAAAAAAGAAAAAGAACATAAGGAAAAACAAAAAGCTAAAGGAAAATAAATGAAAACAAAAAATAATATTTAAACGTATTTTCATATGAATAGTTAACACAATAACCTATTCACAACACTAAACGTATTGTTATTGTCAATGCGTGTAATAAATATATTTAAAAGGATGTCTAGTTAAACTGTTATAATGACGCAAATTAGGTAACCAAGAGTAAGGACGTCATGACTCTACTTCAGGGACCCCTCACAAGAGTAAGGGCAAAGAGGTTCAAGGAAGCTATGCAAGGCATGATGCAAAGCTTGTAGAATAATCTATCCATAATAGAAGATTGCAAGGATGGCTCTTGTCTCAAGTTTAGCTTACAAGATAAAAATCAAACTTTGATCAATTTAATTCAAGTGCTAGAAGACAAACCATGAAGATCAAGCTTCAAGAAAGGATGTGAATTGCATAAGAGCACTTTTTATTAAATCAGACTTTAATCAATTTAATTCAAACACTAGAAGACAAAACATAAAGATCAAGCTTCAAGAAGGGATGTGAATTGCATAAGAGCTCTTTTTATTAAGTTAGACTTATTTTATTTTCTATTTTGAACTATTAAAATACTTGTCTTGATTAGTTTATTGTGTTTTGGGCTCCTTGTGTTATAACATAAGTACGTAGTGAGTTTTATTAAGTTATCTTATGTATTTGGTGAATATTGGGCCTAGTTTGCTGCACACTTAAGCCCTTTACTTATTTTAGTTGTTTTTAAGGTTTGTAAGCATGTTAAGTCACTATAAAGACTTAACAGTCATGAATGGAAAGCAGACAATTATTTTTTATTCACAAACAGTGATCTTGAGAGGATTTTTTTTCTCACTTTGATTCTTGCTTAAATCATCTTAAACAATCAAAGATAATTACTTGAGTTGCTCACAACGTATCAAGGTTCTTTGGCATAGGTTCATCATTTGGTTTAGGTTGTTCCCTTATCAATCTAATCAGACTATCTAGGGTAGTTGTCTCTAAGTGTAAAAAAGTTGTTGGGTCTCAAGGTAAGTCACTTATGGTTTGCATCATATAGAATTGTAACAAAAGTGAATTTTAGTTTTTAACAATATGAGACTTATCTTATCTTTGTTGGATTTTATCTTAAGTGTTTAAAAATCCCATATTGTTAATTTTACAATTACATATGGATGCTCTTGTGTATAAATAAATACACATATTAAATTATTACTCTAACAAATAGGCTAAAGACTATTGTTCTTATGCTTGATTTTATTTCGAGTTAAGAATTTGTGTAATTAATTTTAAATTTATTTTTATTTTTTTTAATTTTATGTTTTTTTATTGATTTTTAATTTTATCTTATTAAAGAAGATTTTTTTATACATTGTTTTGTTTTATTTTTTATTAAAAAATTAATTAATATGGTCGGTAAACCAAGTCATGAACTAGCTCGTGAATTAATGGGTTAGCCTACTATAGGTCGCTCCCAACTTAACTTGTGACTAGAGGTGTGTAAGTGGATTAAATGAGTCAACATAGCCCAGCCCGCTTTGGCTTATGGGTTAAACAGAACAGACCCTAAAACAGCCTCCTTATCAGTTAGTTTAACCCACCTGTATATCTTTATGGGTTAAATAAGCAAAATTAACTTGTTTAACCTATTTGTGCTAATTGAAAAAGATATCTATAATAAAAAAATTAAGTTTTATAGGATTATATATATATATATTATGATTAATTTTATTACTATATTTATATAAATAAAAGAATAAGTTTTCTAAAATAATTTATTGGATATAATATTTCATTTAAAACAATAAACATATACTTAAAAAATATTATGATATATGCGTATTAATTTATCATTCTGTGTCACCATTAACACATAACTTTAAGGTCAAACATAAAAGTCTAAGTAACAATACTACATTAATAGTCATTTTCAGTATAATTTTTTTTTCAATACAAGTAGACTAGCGAGTCAACCAACTTGATCCATGAGTTAATCTAGTTAAACATGTTGGTTAAATAAGCTAGGTAAAATTGTCATTTTTAAACAAGTTTAAAAAAGTTAGTCTTAACCCATTTTTAAAATGGGTTAAATGAGCTAGCCCACAGGCCAAAGCCTATCTGTACTCTTCTATCTATGACTCGTGGGTCCTAGTTGGTTCATCCTAGTGTTGGTCTAAGTGCAAATGAGCCAAGTCACTTGTAATCTACTAAAACTTAATTCTATATTTACTAGATTTTGGTTTGAAAATTGTAGAACTCCTTGAATAATTTGTCAAATCAAACTTGTACTTTATAATGTATAGTTTAATTAGGCTGCAAGCTTAATTGAGCTTGAGTTCAATTTAAATTTCGTCCCCCTCTTTCTCTCTCTTTGCCAACAAGATTTTAAATTTCAATGGAGTCCATGTTATGTTTGTATATTAAGATAATTTTAATATGAACAAAATATTTTTTAGATAAATATAACATATACAAGCTTCATCAAGTTGAATTTGAGTATGTCTAATGATATTTTGAGTAGAGTATGAATTCAAAATTTTAAACACGATCAAGTTTGAGTTTTTGAAATTTTGAGTTAAATTCAAAATCAAACTCAGTATTGTACCATTTTGATTTAACTTATTCCAATATTATTACTTAAGTATGGTGATGTAGGTAAGATTCTTTATATGACAATCAAAGTTCTAAACGTTGTTTTATTTGCTTGGGAGCCAATCTAAATATGAAATAAATATTTAAAAAAAATGGAAAGAACTAAAATTTATAATTAATTCCTGATTAATAAAAGAGCAAAATCAGTTTAGTCAATGAAAATTGTCAAGTTTATTATTATTATTATTATTATTTATTTGTTTTTACAGGTCAAAAGGATAATTTATTGATGTCACTAAACTAACAACTTATCTCAAATTTGGAAACATTCATTCTTACTCTAAATAGAATTCTGACGAGGTGTGGTGAAAAGAATTGTATAATAATCCCAGCTAATAATAGTTAAACAATCCAATCATGCATATGTAATCACTTATCAATTTGGTAAAAAAGTTTTGAGAGGAAGAGAGAATTTCACTCATAACCATTAAAATCAATCAATGTGTCAAACCTTAACTGCATAAAGTTATCTTAGAAACATTATAAAATCGTTCACAATTTTTCCAATCTCTTCAACACACAAGAAGTCGAATTCGAGGTAGAGGTCTTGGTCTTGGGTCTTAGATCCGCAAAACATTAAAAAACATGGAGTCCAAGGCCTCTGCTGTACTCATCCTGGCCGTTTTCCTGATCAGCACCACCACCACCGCGACCGCCTTCAACATCACAAAGATTCTCGACCACTACTCGGATTTCAGCACCTTCAATGCCATCCTAACGCAAACCGGAATCGTCAAACAAATCAACAGCCGCAAAACCATCACGGTCCTTGCCATCGCCAACAATGCCATTGGCAGCCTTACATCGAAGCCAGAAGAATTTGTCAAGAGAATCTTGAGCGTCCACGTTATCCTAGATTACTATGATGGCGAGAAACTCAGTGACTTGTCCAAGAAATCCACCATCCTGACCACATTGTACCAATCCACCGGTGTTGCTGACAACCAACAAGGTTTCCTTAATGTTACCAAATCAGGGGGACAGGTTGTGTTTGCATCAGCCAACCATAAGGGAGCAAACTCCAATGCAACCTTTGTTGGTACGGTTGTTTCTCAGCCTTATAACATCTCCGTCGTTCAAGTCAGTGGACCCATTATTCCATCAGGAATGGATGCTATGAATGTTTCTGATCCAATGCCACTACCACCAATTCAAGCTCCAGCACCAAAGGCTGCTAAACCACCCCGCAAGGCTCCAGCACCCGATGTCGCTGTAGTCGATGCTCCCGCAGATGCTCCTGCTGATTCTCCTGCTGATGCCCCCGTTGCTGATGCACCCCTCAGCTCACCCCCTGCACCAGCTGCTGATTCTGAGGCACCTGCTCCTGGAAAATCCTCTAGCTCCCGTGTAGCTTATAGCATTGGTCTTGCTGTGGCCATGGGTGCTCTCTCATCCCTTTTCGCTTAAAGTATGTACTCGTAACAAAAATTGGTTCTACAATAGGTTCCGCCTTGCCATGCCATACTATGGCACGATGAGGCAGTGCCCTGATTCATTTTTAATGCTACGGATGTAATTAAGAGTGTGTTCTATAGCCCGATTTTGTTCTCTTCTTTTTGAAACTTCCATTGAAAATTTATTGTCCCCATTAATTTTATTTTTTGCTAGGATAGTGGTTTTAATGCCATAAGTACTGAATTGGTTGAACTCAAAGTTTAGGTAATAGGTTGAGAGAGTTTCAATGATGAGGTTGATGGGATTCTACATGATTATTTTTTATAATTAATTATCTAATCTTTATCTATTATTATAATTAACTATCTCTTTTAAGTATTATATATAAAATAAAAAAGTTTTAAGTGCAAATGTGATATTTATCCAAAAATTAATGGCTCCTACGTGACTATTTTGTCCTTCAAAAATAATATAAAAAATGTAGCGGTACTTTTTTTTTTTTTTAATTTTATGAATTTGACAACGGAATAGTAAATGAGGTAAAAAATCATCTTTTACGAGGATTCTAGGTCTCAGCATAAAATTTAAGCAAAAAACTTTTTCCCTTTTTTTTTCCTGCCACTATTACGTCACTATATTTTAGAACTATGGGAGAAAGGGAGTTGAATTTGAATATGCTTCGTCTTGTTAAGAGGTTGTTGTTCATCCCTAAGTTAAAAGGGTTTTAAATAAAAAACAAAGAATCTAATATACATAAAGCAAACAAAAAGCGGTATGATTATTTTCACTACTTATCCTAAAATTATATGTTAGCCAATATACCTACTTGTGAAAATTCAATGGAGGATTATTTTTTAATTGTGGATGGAAAATATATCACTTTTGTACAATCATATCCAAAATAATTTTCAGTTTTTGAGACTTATAAAAATTAATTACTTATTTAAGGTCAATATAAAAATAATTATCAATATATCACTCCTAAATCGCGACTTAAAAACAGGATATACAAAAAGTACAGTATCGTACCTATATCGTGAAAGGAAGAAGCGATATACGTATTATTTTCATACGTATATCGCGTTTGGTAGTCGCGATAGCCATGCTATATCGCGATTTCTTTACACGATATACAGGTATCACCTTTTACACACGCGAAATAGCGACGGTAATGAAACATCATATCGCGTGTGTATATCACGATTTGCATATTAAAAAACTTATCCCGTTTATCAAACACGATTTTGGTGTGGTATATTGATAATTAATTTCATTGGAATTATATATTGGTAATATTTTTCCACAAGAACCCTAGACATGTGTTGAACTCATCATATCCTACCAATCATGTATTGTCTTGTATAAAAAAAATTTTTTTTAATCATTTATTCATTGCAGTAATTGACAAGAGGTAAAAAGATAGATAGGTTAGGTTTATTTAGAAACTTTATTGGAGATGTTATGGATTAAAGAGAAAAAGAAAACATTTTTGTTTGTTGTATAAAATAAGGGAAACTGAATTCCAATTCAAATAGTGATATAATAGAGGTGTAATGAATATTACAATATTCACTTGATATAAAAAAAGTAAAACAAGTAATTATTGAAGTAAAAGCAAAATATCTATAATGCATTTTTTTTCCATGGGCTACAAGGGTCATTATAATATAGCCATATAGGTTATTACAACACATTAAAGTACAGAATCAAACTCGGTACATCAAGGATGAAAACCTGATGTTACCAGGCTATTAAGTCATTAGCTATAATGCATTTTGTCTTTATATATGAAGAGAAGGCATTTGTATATGTGATATTTTGAACACATAAGTATTTGTGGCAAAGATTGAAAATAAATCACCAAAAAAGAATTCATGTGTATAAAAACATGATTTTTTTTTTTTTACCATCATATGAAAATATTACTTACTATTCATTGTTTTGCATAGTAGCAATTTATTATGAATTGTCATTCTCCTTAATAAACACAATAATAATAATTTTATCTAAAATGAGAGTGAATGAATAGCTATTTTCCTATTTATCTTCTATTTTTTTTAAGTGAAATATCTTATTAAAAATAATGAGCTGCAATAAAGCTTACACAACTTTTATTCAAATAATGGCAATTGATAATAATGTTGAGTTCTAAAATGATAAGTGAGTAACCACAAGCATTCCTTAGGTTCATGCAGTGAGGCAAACAAGTTAAAAACAAAAACCATGTCCCAGAGAAAATCTCCTTCAACCCCTTAGCCCTAGAGCACTTCCTCTTTCCCAATCATCAACAGCCTCCTCCTAAAAAAAGAAAAATCGAGAATCTGATGAATACCCTCCTTTGTTTCCATCCCCACTTCATGAAAATTTGAATCTCTTCATCCCCAGAGATGTCTTATAAAGAGGCAACTGCCATGAACATCACCAATGCTTATGCTGAGCATTTTAGCTTTAGAGACAACCTAGATATTAGTGATATAGAAGTCGACAAAGTTGGCGGCCAACAAATGGACTCCTGAGCTCAACCTGTAAACTAGAAACCAAGGGTTAAAGTTATCTCTTTTACTTCACAAGAAAAGTTGCTTCTTAGAATGCCATGGAAATATGCCATTATTATCAAGATATATGGCTAATTAATTGGTTACAAACAACTGCATGGTAAGCTCATCAATTTTTGGTCTTTTACATTAGGATTCTCCCTCATTGCCATTGGACATGACTTTTACACTGCCACACTAAACAATCAAGAGGTTTACGATAGAATTATTAGAGATGGCCATTGGTTTATTTATGGACATTTTCTCATAATTAGAAAATGGGAACCAAATTGTAAACTTTCTCAGACATCTTTCAATTTTGTTGCAATTTCGGTAGGGATTAATGAACTACCTATTCAATATTTTTGCTCCAGTTGCTATTAGGAAAATAGGATAAAGAATTATACTTGTGTTTAAGGACTTATGCATATACCTCTAATGTTGAAAGAGGAAGATATGCAAGGTTTTGTGTCCAAATTAACTATAATGAACCTATAATCCACACTATCTTAATAGAAAACCATAGTTATAACCTATAGTATGAAGGAATTAAGAGTCTACGCATAAATTATGGGGTCATAGGACACGGATCAAATATTTGCCTAAAAAACAATCTAGAAAAGGAAACTAGTCATGATGATTCTGCAGAAACAGCAACCAACATAAATGAATCCAGGAATCTAAGGGAATCGAATAATTATCTCGAAAATCCTGGAGAGCCCAAATATCAGGAAGTTGAATCAAATTCCTATGTTGTATGGATGCTAGTTAAGCCAAGAAAGAAAAATAATAAACTAGGAAAATTGAAATAGTGTCATGTATGGGGAACCTTACAAACTCCCCTTCTCATCAAAATTATATCGATGCAGATTCAAATATGTAAAGCCATACTTCACATACCTATCTTCCCCTAAAACAAAACATCAATCAGTCACCTGATACTATAACTGAAGCTGATAGCACCAACCAAAATGATAAAGCCATTTCTACTCTCAGAGAGAAGGACACAAGTATAAATCACCTTACCTTCAAAGCCACCACTCCAAAACCTGCTTCAAAAAAAAAAAAAAAAAGAATATCCAAGTTAAAACCTTTAGTTAGAGCAATTCAAAAACGAAACAAAAACAATCTTCACCTTTAAGCTTAAATTCCTCCCTCTAACATCTGATGTCCCCTGGACAAACCAAAGATTCAGTGTTTTCAAATGAAGATGGATTTCCAGATATACCGAGTCTTAACCTGTTTAGATGAGAACAAACTTGAACATCAGATCAATCAATGACTTTATAGTGCTTATCCCCACCCCCTTCAGTTATGATGAGATGATCCCAACAACTCTCATGAAAAAATGGGAGAAAACCTTGTTGCGGAAGCAAAGCTAATATTTTTGCACCAAATATAATTTTATAGATGTATATAGAATGAACTATTGTACTGAAAAATCACACTGAGTTAATTCCCAGGAAAGGTTAGAGGGGTCACAAACGGTCCCCCTTAAAATCCAATCTCCTTCAACAGAATTTCCCTCTAAATGTAATTTAATAGCACAATACAACACTACAACTATACTCTATAATAACTATTGAAAGAGCAATAAAGTAAAGAACACCAGAAATTAACGAGGTTTTGCCAATTATGCCTACGTCCTTGGACACTATCAAAACTTTTATTTCACTCAAAAAGGACCACAAAGTGAAATATTACAAAATGGAGAAAGAAGAGAATTTCTTTTGAAGTGGCTAAACTACAAAATATTTGGATGATTTGCTAAGTGGGAGGAGTCCTTATATTGCTTTAGGAATGCCCCACCATCTTCAAAATTTCCATATGGGACATATTGCTTATATACAAGGCCTGCCCATAACTCCAACTGCTTGTGAAATATCAGGCCTTGTATACACCATAGCATACATTAGGCTTCCAACAACATTTGCATGTGGAACTTTTGACATATATTCCCTTTCTACTTCATTCTTCGGAGACATAGTAGCACTAAGCTTGAAATGAGGAGCAAGTGGAGTACTAACTGGTTTTGACTTTTCATTCATGCCAAAACACTTTAGGACCCTTCTTAAATATTGTTTCTGAGTCAAGCAAAGCCTCTTTACTCTTCTGTCTCTAATTATCTCCATGCTAAGAATTTTCTTTGCTTCACCTAGAATTTTCATCTCAAACTCCCTTTTCAGCTGAGTCTTCAACTTCTCAATTTCTATTTGACTCTTGGAGGCTATCAACATACAATAGAAGATATATGAAGGATCTATCTTGTAGCTTATGAAAATACACACAATGGTCGTATTTACTTCTTGTATACCTCTGCCCTATCATAAACTTGTCAAATCACTTGTACCACTGCCTTGGAGATTGCTTTAATCCGTACAACGATTTTTGAAGTTTACATACTAAGTTCTCTTTTCCAGCAACTTTGAATCCTTTTGGCTGAGTCATATAGATTTCCTCTTCCAAGTCTCCATGCAAAAATGTAGTTTTTACATCCAATTGAACTAGTTCAAAATCCAACAGTGCTACCAAAGCCAATAAAATTCTAATGGAGCAGTGTTTCACAACTGGAGAAAATACTTCATTATAATCAATTCCTTCTTTCTACGCATAGCCTTTAGCTACCAACCTTGCTTTGTAGCGAATATCACCTTGGTTAGGAAATTCTTCTTTCTTTGCATATACCCATTTACACCCAATTGCCTTCTTTCCCTTCGAGAGACTAGCCAGTGCCCATGTCTGATTCTTATGAAGGGAATGTATTTCCTCTTCAGTGGAAACCCTCCACTTTTCCTCCTCTAAACTTTAGACCACTTCATGATAAGTGGTAGGAATGTCATCAGCTGTAATTAAGGATGCATAAGCCACCATATCAGCAAAGCGAGTAGGTTTTCTAATTGTTCTCCTTGGCTTACAAGTTGCAATTGATTCAAGTTGCTATGGAAGTTCTTAGGTTTGGACCTCCTCTATGTTAGAATCTCCTTCTACTATAGGAGATTCATCAACAATTTCTTCATCTATTGGGATTACTGATCTTTCAAACTCTACCTGCTTACGAGTATCATCTAATTGCTCAACATTCTCCTTTTTTAATATGGTAGATTCATCAAAAGTGACATCCCTACTGAAGATTATTTTCTTTGTCTTTGGCTACCATAAACAATAACCTTTTATGCCAGAGGTGACTCCCATAAATATTGCTTTCTTTGCTCTAGGATCAAACTTTGACTCCTCAACATGGCAGTATGCAGTGAACCAAACACATGTAAGGAATCATAATCTATAGCAGGCTTCCCAAACCATTTTTCCAATAGCGTTTTCCCACCAATAGCAGTAGATGGTAAATGATTTATAAGGTGACATGCATATGTTACAGCCTTAGCCTAAAATTCTTTACCCAACCCAGCATTGGATAACATACATCAAACTTTCTCCAGTAATGTTCGGTTCATGCGTTTTGCTACCCCATTCTGTTGTGGTGTAGATTTTATAGTGAAATGTCTAACAATGCCTTCATCTTCATAAATTTTTCTAAATGGATCACTTTTGTATTCTCCACCATTATCTATACGAAGACGTTTGATCCTTTTGCCAGTCTGAGTTTCCATCATCTTTTTCCATTTGAGGAATACTCCTAACTCTTCATCCTTTGTCTTCATCGTGTATGCCCAAACTGTTCGGGAATAATCATCAACAAACATTACATAATAATGTTTTCCTCCTAAAGAGCTTGTTTTAGAGGATCCCTACACATCAGAGTGAACATAATCCAAAATACCCTCAGTATTATGGACTGCTGTTCCAAATTTTACCCTTGTTTGTTTTCCTTTGATGCAATGCTCACAAAAATCCAATTTGCAAGTCCGTACTCCTTTCAACAATCCTTGTTTTATGAGCAGATTCAAGGAATTTTCACCTGCATGCCCTAAACGCATATGCCATAGCCTAATTGCTTCTAAGTCCCGATCATTTGTGGATGTTATTGTAATTGTCCCTATAACTGTACTACCTGAGTAATGATAAAGATTATTGTTTTTCTGAGTTCCCCTCATCACCATACGTGCACCAGAAATTATCTTCATTACTCTATCATTTACTCTTATTTCAAAACCTTTTGATTCTAAGGTTCCTACAGAAATAAGATTCTTCCTCAATTTTGGCACATACCGAACACCTGTTAAAGTTATGATTGATCCATCTTGATTTCTCAAGTGAATTGAACCAATCCCATATGTATTGAGATGAATATTATTTGCTGTGTAAACAATTTCACCCTTTGTTTCTTTAAAGTCAAAAAACTAATCCTTATGAGGACACATGTGATAACTACAAGCCGAATCGAACATCCATATATCAGAAGCACTAGTTGATGATGTAGCAAGTGAGAGATTTGATTCCACATCATCAAATTCAACTACATTTGATATCGCTAAAGTCTTTCCTTTATCAGATATGTCCTTATTTTTCAATTTTGGACAATCTTTCTTCCAACATCCTTTTTCCCGACAAAAGGCACACTGATCTTTGCTAAGTTTAGCCTTGACTTGGATCTCCCCTTTTTTCCTTTACTCTTATTAAATGAACGACCTCTAACTACCAAAGCTCTGCATCTCCATTTGAGCTTCCTTGCTTGTCCTTTTTTCTCAATTCATAACTATACAAGATAGCACATACTTCACTAAGAGATACATTAGCCTTCCCGTAAAGTAGAGTAGTTTCAAGAAACTCAAACTCCTTAGGAAGTGATCCTAACAACATTAAAGCTAGATCTTCATCTTTAAAAGTCTCATCCGTATTCATTAAATCGGTAACCAACTAATTAAAGCTAGTAATGTAACTATTCATAGTAGTACCAACAGAATAAGTGAAACGAAATAGCCTCCTTTTCATGTGGAGCTTATTTTGACTGCTTTTCTTCATAATGCCATCCATAATCTACATGTAGAGATTTCCTTAGAAAAAGCATATCTCTGCTCTCTGGAAAGGCATCAACGAATTATACCACATGCTAACCGATTGATAGCTTTCCAATCTTTCTCCTCAACCTAATCTGATTTCTTATCTTCAATGGCAATGTCTAGCCCTTGTTGAAAGAGTGCATCTAGAACCTCACTTTGCCACATACCGAAATGGCCTGATCCATCAAAAATCTCCACTGCAAGTTTTGTATTTATCATAGCGGTTCTTGCATAAATGGCAGATAATGGAACAGATTTTCCTATATTTTCTTCCATTTCGGTAACAACTATCCTTCAATAGCCTTCAATGCAGATGCCAAATAGCCTAAGGAAATCTTTTATGATGTGGAAGATCAGACAAAACTACAACCACAGAGCATACTAAGAGTAACCCTTGACTTTGATGCCTAATAGCCTAAGAAAACTTTTCTGATGTGGAAGATCAGATAACACTGCGACCACAAAGCATACTAAGAGTAATCATTGACTCTGATACCAATTGTTGCGGAAGCAAAATTAAGATTTCTGCACCAAATATAATTTTATAGATGTATATAGAGTCAACTATTGTACTGAAAAATCACACTGAGTTAATTCCCAGGAAAGGTTGGAGGGGTCACAAACAGTCCCGCTTAAAATCCAATCTCCTTTGACAGAATTTCCCTCTAAATGTAATTTAATAGCACAATACAACACTACAACTATACTCTATAATAACTATTGAAAGAGCAATAAAGTAAAGAACACTAGAAATTAACGAGGTTCGGCCAATTATGCCTACGTCCTTGGACACTATCAAAACTTTTATTTCACTCAAAAAGGACTACAAAGTGAAATATTACAAAATGGAGAAAGAAGAGAATTTCTTTTGAAGTGGCTAAACTACAAAATTTTTGGATGATTTGCCAAGTGGGAGGAGGGGTCCTTATATTGCTTTAGGAATGCCGCACTATCTTCAAAATTTTCCATGTGGGACACATTACTTATATACTTCCCACATTACAATATTGTTTTTTCATCTTTTCCATGTGGGACAACATCCCACTTAAAATTTTCCATGTGGGATGAGCCACTTTCTTCAACAAACCTTAGAGATGGTAACTTACCAAATCATAAGAACAAAGCACCTTAGTTTACTACAACATCTTATCCCTATTGTCTTCCCCATGGTGTGAAACATGAAGCAAAACCATCTTAGAATAAGGATGAATCCCTCTTTCTTCTAGATAATGCACAATCGCTTGTTGGCTTTAACTTTGAAATCAAAGCCTTATCCTTCCATGGAGTCGAAGTGAGCTACAACAGGCTACTTTTCAAAAAAATTGATGACATAATGATACCCAACTCAGTTAGACTTATCAGAGTCATGGTTGGAACACAAGAGGCTTAAATGCAAAGAAAAAAAGAGATGCAGTTGCTGATATGCTGGCTGAATACATGTTTATCCTCATGGAAACCACGCTTGACAGCCTTGCTACTGAAGGTTTCTTCAAACACACTCAGCTTAACGCATATAGAAGTGTTGAATCCAATAGGCAAAGTGGGGGGCTTGATTTTACTTTAGAACATGGAAGTATTGAATGTGACACAACTCAAACAAACATCAAATGAAATGCATGTTGATGTCCAGGTAACAAACTCAAACCCTAATGTTTCTTGGTTTTTCTTTGATGTTTATGGTCCCCCAAGCCTGTCTTATAAGAGATCCTTTTGGCAATCCATATGTGATGTCTCCAATCTAGTTGGTAACAAGCCTTGGCTTATTATGGGGGATGTTAATGATATCATTTTTGCCCATGTAAAATGGGGGGTCAAAGTTTAAGAAAAATAGAGCCAATTGCTATGCCCCTTGTATGGACTTCTGTAATATGAAAGACCTTGGGTATGTTGGTCCTAAATTTACTAGGACAAATCGACAAACACTTTCTAAATTGGTCCATCTTAGACTAAATCGTGCTTGGGCAAATAATGACTGGACCTCATTCCACCCTAAAACTAAAGTTTTCCATATTCAATCTTAGGTCTCAAACCATTTACCCATTCTTTCAAGCACAATGCCTTACCAAATTGTAATATTTGAAATAAAATCTTCGAATTCTAACCCATGTGGTTTGATAACCTACATGCTTACCATATATACAGAAATATGGAATGAAAATAAGAATGACTATCTAAGAGCTTTAGAAGACATGCCACAAAAAAATGAGAAAATGGAATAAAGAAGTTTTTAGTATCATAATAGTCGAAATTAAAAGTTCACAGGCCATGTCAATAAAATCCAAAAAGTAATCATGACTAACCCTTCTGACCAGCTTATTTGGGAAGATAAATTCTCTATAGAAAAGCTCTCTAATTTACTTGATAGAGAGGAGGCCCTTTGGAAAATGAAGTCTAGAGCTAAATGGCTAAATGAATGGGAAAGGAATACAAAATACTATCACCAAATCACTTAGCAAGACAATCAAAAAATAAAATTCTAGCCCTCAAGAACTCTTGTGGAACTTAGCTTTTTAAGAAAACATATGTAGTCACATCTTCTCCATTAGCTCATTATGCCTTACCTTTCGGTCTTACATAGCTTTGGCAAACCCTTTCCCCTTAGAGTGGTATTTTGGGCTTACAGATGAGGAAAAAATTGATCTTGAATCACAAGTTTCAAAAGAAGAAATTTTTTTCTGCACTTAAATCAATGGAAGCTTGGAAAGCCCCATGTAAGGATGGTTTGCATGCGGATTTTTACTTAAAAAGCTAGAATTTCATAAGAGACTCAGTAACAAAAGAGGTTGAATAGATCTTTCAAACTCTTTCCATCCCAAGCATTGTAAATCATACCCTCATCACCTTAGTTCCTAAGACAAAAGGGGCAAACACAAATGGATAGTTTAGGCCTATTAGTTTAAGTAACACTCTTTGTTGTTAAAGTCCTTATGAATAGACTTAGACTTTGCCTGGACTCCCTCATCTACCCTTCACAATAAAGCTTCATTGTAGGTAGGAAAGCTTTTGATAACGTTATTTGGCAAATGAAATTTTGTACAGCTTTAGGAAAAGGAAAACTAAAAGCAAATGGATGACGATATAGATTGATCTTGAGAAAGTTTCTGACAAAATTGAGTGGATTTCATCCTTCAAATCTTTAAACTTTCTAGATTGGTGGATACACCTCATCATTAATTGCATTTCTTCAACATCCATTGAAATCATGATAAATGAAAAACTTTCAAGTGTTACCTTTCCTGGTAGAGGCTTAAGGCATGGGAGCCCCCTGTGTCCATATCTCTTCATTATTGGGCTAGAACTCTTAAGTAGAATGATTCATGATAAAATCCAACAAAAAGAATGAGTGCCCTTTCAAATTAGAGGCAATGAATGCACTTTGTCATACATTATGTTTACTGATGACATTCTACTTCAAGCTAAGGTTGATGACAAAAATGCTATTGCAATAAAAGAGACCCTTGCTCAATTCATTGAACTTTTTGGTTTGGAAGTCAACCACAACAAAAACCACCATTCTTTTTTCAGCTAACACTCCGAGAGCAGATAGATGTCAGCTCAGTCAAATTTTGGGTTACAAGGAAACCAAAGAATTGGGAAAATACCTAAGAATTTTGTTGAGGCTTTGGAAAAAGACTAAATCAAAATATTTAATTTTCATTTAGGAAAAAAGCTAAAGAAAAATTAAGTGGATGGAAAGCCAATAGCCTTAGCATGGCAAGAAGACTGTTGCTAGCTAAATCAATTATATAATCTTTGCCCACCATTTATGCTTTAGTAGCTAAATTACCTACCTCCTTCTTTAAAAGCTTTGACCAAATAATGAGGAACTTTCTTTGGAATAGAAAATATGATAAAATGGTTACTCATTAGTTTTCATGGGAGAATACCATTAAACCAAAAGAACGAGGTCAACTTGGACTTCTAAACTTGCACTTAAAGAATAGAACATATTCACTAAAAAGATGGACTAAATGGAAAGTAGGGAAAGTAAAGTGGGCTAAATTCTTAAATGCTAAATATAAATGACTCAAAAATGACCCATGTCAAAAAAACCTTAATTGCAGCCTTATCCTTTTGTAAGGAGATTATGGAATGCAAGAGATGGATCTCATAAAATGCCTTTAGCATTTTAGGAAATGGTAAAAAAACGAATTTTGGGTATGGTTAGTGGTGGTAGTGTGTGTTGGGATAAGGGGGCAGGGTATTGGTAATGGACCAACAAGGTCCTCTCACGATGACTTTGAAGAATCTTACTATACATGATTGCTGGATCAATGAAAGGCTATGGAATGAGGATCTCCTTGGTTTCCCAATTTCAAACCTGATTAATGATGTGATATGAGCTATCATTTTACGCCCCGACACCTATGATAAAAAAGGTATAGACTCAATTTAACTTGGACCCCTCAAACCTTAGAAATATGCTTAACATTAGAAACCATCTCAACAAACGCATCTCCAACAGACAATTGGGATTGGATTTGGAAATCACATTTCCCCCAAAAAAATCAAATTGTTCCTATGGAGATTGAGTCAAGATAACCTACCATTAGCTGCTCACCTTAGGAGAAGGGGCATATACCTACAAGCTCTATCCTAGATGAAACTATTGAACATGCCCTTAGACAAGGTCACAACATTGCTAGCATCATGTAAAAATGGGGAATTAGACAACACTTGGAAGCTTTTAACGGACTGAATCAAAAGGAAAATTGTGATGCAATTTGAAAGACCCCATAAACCCTTCATCTTTGCTATTATGCTTTGGAGACTTTGGTTCTCTAGAAATCAACTTATTTTCTCTCAAGCAACTAAGGTAGACAACCTTAAAGAGGATATCCATGCAATCGCTCATGAAAATGTGAGCATACACAAGATTGAAAAGACAAATGTTCAAAATAGATAGATTGAATCTTGCCTGGAATCCACCCAACAAATCATAGTACAAGCTGAATATAGATAGATCAGTAAATTACTTGAGGGGTATAAATTATCTGTGATTTCCTTAGGATATTAAGTACATTTTAGTGCGGAGAATTCATTCAAGAATTGGTACTTAATTACTATTTGTATTCATTTTAGGTGATATTGTAATATATCGAAGACATTCAAAGGGATTAGAGAAGAATTTCACCAAGAATTATGCAACAAAGTAAAGATAGACTAGTATGGAGACCATTTACAAGCGTGGATAAGTGGAGTTAAAGTCGTAGACGCCACGAAGGGCTAGTTCACGCCCGTAACTATTGAGATTTCCAACTCCAGAAGCTTCTAAGCCCTATTTCATGGCCATCATCACATGCATGATTCTTGAATTAGGCAAGATTAGTAGCTACCAAGGCCAACTTCACGGGCGTGACTCGCAAATTTTAGAAGACCAAACTCTACTAAAGTCACTTTCAAATGCGTAAACTTTAGTATGATTCAAAGATGACTTTTCTTGAATTTTCTTTAAATAATACAAGTAAAGGATGCCACATATAATAAGTCATCTATCTTGATTGGTAACCCTTAACCGATATGCTAATCCATACACACTAGTTCATCCTTTGTAACCTTTGTGACAAGAAATTGCCCTTGTGAGTGAATTTGCTGTATTCAAGGGTTGAAAATTGTACTTTTTCCTAAAGAACTTGAGAGAGAAGATGGGAATTCGTTGTTTGTGTTTGTTGTAAAGATTTCTACTATTGTAATCCAAAAGGGGGTTTTCTTTTATTTCTTCTTCTATGGTTATTTTGTTGATATCTCTGCATATTGCTTGTGTTTATTGTTGTTTCATAATGTGTGAGTAGTAAATTAGGGCTTATAGCATCATATTAGCATGAACATGTACTTGAGCTTGTTAATTCCTGATAATTGTTAATTTTTAGTAAATTGAATTAATGAATCTAAGGCCGGTGTAGTGCACAACACTAATTTAAGATAGATTTCAATAGAATATGTCGAGAGACAATTCCATCGAAAGATCTAATTCACTAGAATAACTAACTCTTGATGATAGAGATGTCATTAAGAAAGTTGCTGCATTTTCATGGAATCTTATGCAATGTTATGAATTTAACATGGTCTTAATTGGCTGTTAATTTAGAAGATATTCTAATAGATAAAATTAGAATTAGGAGTAAATAATTTCGACAAGAATGCTTGCAAATTGACAATTTCCTATAGATAACTATTGTTACAATTCGACTAATAACTCATGCAAGTGGTGAAGCAAGTCTCCATTAACTATGATTTTGTGAATTATTTTGTAGTAATTGTGTTGGTTGTAATTCGTTTGTGGATTAATGTAGCTTAGTTAATAAAATTAGATTTATAATGTTTAATTAGCCAGTAATTTGATTTGCTAGATAATAGGAAGATTATTTAGTACTAGTGTTTGCAACGTTTCCTATGAAGATGACTCTATACTTTGTCCTATATTATAAAACGATAGATGCACTTGACTATCAAAATTGAGTTACGAAGAAAATTATAGGTTATTAATATTTAAAGCTCGAAAGACATAAAAGAGGCCAACATTACCTCTCAGGAAATAGTTGCAATTGGTGTTGTCATTCGAGACGCAAATGGCAATTGGACCCCCAAGCCATGAAAATTGGGAAAGCTGATGCTCTAGCTGTTGAACTATGGACAATATACCAGGGATCCCAGTTGTATCTACAAAACAACATTATCAACTTAGAAATTTAATTTAGATTCCTAAATTGCTGTCAAAATGCTAACAAGAAAGGAGAACCTTCGATTGAAATATGCAAATTTTATATTCTCTTACAAAGAAATTTTATCGAAGTTTCTGTTGGTTTGTCACTTTGTTGGGGAGACCCAACTAAATTGCAAATATGTTGGCTAAGAAGGATCAAATCATGGAGAAAGATAGTAGGGTGTTTTTGGAAAAAACTAGATAATGATATGCTTGCTAATAGCATGTATAGAGAATACTGTAGGCTAAGTCTAATAAATGGATCCTTGTCCATAATGGACCTTTTGTAAATTTTAGTTTTATGTTTTAGGTCCTAAGTTGGCCCATATTCTAAGAACTATGCATGGATCTCGATTCGTATGTATCTCTAATATGAAGATATTTTTATCCACCGAACAAAAAAGACTTTTGCTCAAATAGGTGGACACAAATGAATTTGGTGCACCAAGAAATGGTATCCTACCCTACTTTTAGTTGATTACTTTTGTTTTGTTATGTTATGTGCTTTGTTTTCTCAATTGAAACATAAAAAACCACACCCACATAACCCATGCCATGAAACAGCAGTAATGTTACTACTTGTGCTGGGTAAAGATACTAAGAAGCAGAAGGAGACCAAAAAGTACACACATACACAAAACCCTGTCGGCTGTCGTCACTCATCAGTGTAAGTCCTTCTTTAGTATTCCTGTTCCTCTCTAAGTCTGAACACAACCAAAAAGATGTCACAAACCGAAGAAGAACCATCCCAAACCCCAACACATTCACAACCACATGCATTTGAAGTAGAAGAAGATGACCACAACGAGGAACAGTCAAGACTATACGAGGCATACAATGAACTCCACGCCCTGGCACAAGAATTCGAGACCCCATTCGACGCTCCGGCGGTTCTTGTCGTTGGTCACCAGACGGATGGAAAAAGTGCTCTTGTGGAAGCCCTTATGGGTTTCCAGTTCAACCATGTGGGTGGCGGTACTAAGACTAGACGACCCATTACCCTTCACATGAAGTATGAACCAAATTGTGAACACCCTTTGTGTCATCTTGTGAATGATGGTGATGGGGATTCGAGTTTGGCTCAGGAAATGTCCCTTCAGCAAATTCAGGTTCTTGTCCTAATACTACATTGTGAAAAAGATCGCCTTTTTTTTTATAAATTTTTTTGGTTGACTGGAGCTTAAGTGTCTGAAGCGGCTTCGTCTTTTGCAATTTATTTATTAAAGTTTGAATCTTTGGATGGAAAGTGATGGTGATAATGGACAATTTAGTGATTAAAGTTCGAACTTGGTTCATTCACTTGGGAGACCAGTGTCAATGCCGCTCCATTGGTATGATAGTTGGCATGTTGAAGGAACCTTTTCTGTAATTTAGTGTGACAGACATTTGGCAGAGAAGGTGATCTTTAGAGGGTAACTTGCGAAGAAATGCAAGTCCTGATATCTGTGATAGTTAACCTTGATATTTTTATTGGACAAAACCTACCTGCTGGTGCTCCATCAATCATCTGCTGCCACTTATAACCGAATAAAAGAGGAACTTCCAATTCGCCATTAATAATATTCATAATACCTTATAGTATATGATTGGTGGAGACATGATCAATGATAGTGTAGGAGAGCTTCACTATGTTTTGTTCGTATTGTTATGTTTACTTGAATAAGAGTGTTATATCTAGAGAGATATGGCTAAACCTTTTCCTCTATGATTGTTCCATGAAGTGCTTTTTAGTTGCAATGGCACTGCAGCTAATACTTTCAGCTACAGCACAGACTATATAGCTTTAGCACATCTTGGTTTTGATAAAGAAATAAATGGTTCAGGATCTACATTGATATGTTAGTGTTAGTTAATTTGAGAGTCGATATAGGATTTCTCGTTTTGATGACACATTTAAAGAATTTAGAGTTTTTCTTTAATGGATATGTATTTTTTTTCTGAGTTATATCTTAGTTGCAGAATGCCACGTGCGCCTGGTTGTGGTTTGTGCAAACCATCACATTGTGACTCTCTACCATCTTCATCATTTGCGCTTCCACATTTGTAATTGTTAAATTCTGCTTTTCAAGCAACATATACATTAGTTGTCTTGTGCTGCAGGCTACCTTGAAGTAATACTTTTTGTATTGTGGCCACATGCGTTAAAGTTGCATAGAAGTTTTTGTTTTCTTTTAACATTTTGTTTATTCTCCAATGTACAAAACAAGAATCCTTGATAGATCCGATTGTTTTATAATTAAGTTGAGAAAGTGTACGAGGATAGATACTCTATCTACTGAAATAATATTGGCTTGTCCTACTTGAAGTTTTTGCTATATTAATGAATTCCAGTGATTTTGGCCTCTCTATATTGATGATTTTCATTGATTGCGATATTTTGTGACCCTGAAGGCATACATTGAAGCTGAGAATATGAGGTTGGAAAAGGAGCCCTGTCAGTTCTCATCTAAGGAAATCATTATCAAAGTACAATACAAGTATTGCCCAAATTTGACAATAATAGACACGCCGGGTCTCATTGCTCCGGCTCCTGGTAGAAAAAATCGATTACTGCAGGTAAATGCCTGTTGAATCTTTCTTGAATATTTATTGTCTTTTGACAAAACACTGTTTTCCTGCTTTTATCAGAGCCAAGCTCGTGCAGTAGAGTCATTAGTGCGAGCCAAGATGCAGCATAAAGAGTTCATCATATTATGCCTCGAAGACTGCAGTGACTGGAGCAATGCTACCACAAGAAGGGTGGTTATGCAAGTATGTTTCCCATGCTTTTTCTTTCTTGTGGAAGTGGGTCATAGCCAGTCCTCACATAGATGATTACCAGTCAAAACTCTTCGTGGTTAGTTTCATATGTTCCTATAGAAGTGCATAAATTTTCCAACGAACAATGTTGCTTTTATGGAGGGATTATCAGCATGGAGTTTAATCTTCCATGTGTCAAATTATATTTTCTGTGTAGTCTATTCTTGCTTTCTTATTGGTTGTTTGACCAAATGAATATCTTATGAAACTTAATTTGATTTTTATAAGCAGACATGTTGTATATTTGTTATATCACCTAAAAAATTGTGATTTATTGTTGAAGATTTTTCCTTTTGTTTTGGGCATATCTACAGATTGATCCGGAGCTGTCAAGAACTGTAATTGTCTCAACTAAGCTTGATACTAAAATACCACAATTTGCGCGGTCTTCAGATGTAGAAGTTTTCCTTTCTCCACCAGCCTGTACACTTGATGGCTTCATTTTGGGCGAATCTCCCTTCTTCACCTCTGTCCCTTCTGGACGTGTTGGCCCCGGACATGAATCTGTTTTCAGATCAAATGATGAGTTTAAAAAGGTTAATTGACCTAATGTTTTTCATTTCAATGCTTTCCTTCTCTTGGTTTTGCCATAGAAATTCACATGATTTTCTCATGTTGTGTAGTTTACTGATTCCAAACTTGTATGATAAAACAAATGTATGGAAGTATAACATGATCATGTTTTGTTGGATAAAAAGTTTTCATGAATTTGTAGTGGCACATGCAGATAAAAAAAAGTTTGATTGGATAACTCTTTTCAGATGCACTAGATTATTAATGTCAATTCTCAGCTTTTCTTGTTTTCCCACTTCAATCAATGCCTTCCATAAAACTATTCTTTTTTTGTGCATCTACAATTTTACAACATTACTGTCTTCTGATCCTTTTGAAGTTAATGATGAAGTCTACAAACAACATTCTCCATGGGATGTCAAACTCAGTTTGAATTTTTCTGAATTTGCCAACATGTTTGTCAAATGTGTTTGTTCTTTGGCTGATGAGGACCATGCTGGGATTGCTGCTGCAGATGTGATGTGGGATGATGAAGAGATGGTCATGGCAGTTTTCTGCTCCTGGGTTTTTTATATATTGTTTTTGAATTCAATTTCAAAGAGAATCCTAGTTTAACCTGTGACTTTCTCAGTCAAAATCAAGGGCAGTGCATGTTTGCATATTCAATGATTTGAGTGTATCATCCTAATCCTTTTTTTTTGTTTTTTGGGTTCTTTTTTGATGGGTTAAGTCTATTATCCTAACCTGGCAGCCACAGATATTGGTGGTGATCACCGACATGCACCATTCCAAAGGATGGTAACTGCCAGTGATCACAAGGGTCCACCTATTTTTATTTCTTACCTTACAAGTCCTCTTAAGTTTTTTTCGGGTAAATACAAGTTCTCTAAGTTTCTTAAATACATTATTAATCCTAGTATTTGAAGTCATCTTTGCCAATAAAGCTTATTTAAAATTTAACTTTCTACATGAGTTCATTTAATGGTATGCCTGGATGGAGGCCATCTTGAAGAGATTTAAAGCTTTCATTTTGGCTTGCTACTGATACTGTATTCTTGATAAATATATGTAGCTCAAATAGTGTCAAAACATTTGATATTTAATTTAATTTAATTTTCTAAGTTAGGCTGTATTGATGAGAGAAATAGAGGATGTTGCATCATTGGAGGAGAAGTTGGGCCGGCCTCTGTCCAGACAAGAAAGAAGTCGTATAGGTGTCAGCAAACTCAGACTTTTCCTTGAAGAATTGCTGCAGAAGAGGTTTAAATGACTAAACTTAGTATTTAAATACTAAGATATCATTGATGATACTTGCTGATGACCAAGAAACGAAATTCATGATCCTAGGTATATGGATAATGTTCCATCAATAATTCCGCTTCTTGAGAAGGAGCATAGAGCCACCACAAGAAAGCTAAATGAGATTAATCAGGAACTAAGGTAAGTGCATCATCCATTGAGGCTGATTGCTGCAAATCTCTTGAATATTGCATGAAAATTTCCTGGCTCGTGGAAATTTCCATTTAGCATGTTTTTATAATGCATTTAGCATATGGCTGGCTTTCATACTTGCTGAATTTAGCTATATAATAATTAGTTAAGCTTCAAATTAGGTGATTACAGGGTCAAACTCAATATAGTATTGAAATAGGATATTAAAAATTCAAATCCTTTGTGCTTATTTATTAATTAAGTCATTCATTTCCTGGAATTCAGTCAAAATCCCAGTTCGCAAGTGGAGGAGTATCTAATAATATAATATATGAAATTGTACATAAGCTTAGGCATGTAGCTTATTTAGTGATACAATGAATTCATATTGATAGCCTGTGGTGATGAAGAAAGAATAGATTACCAGAGATGAAGGTCTATGCTGAGAACTGATTCCATCTAATATTGTGCATTAAAGAAAGATTAATCTCAAATATGCATTCCTGATAAAACTTGCACAAAATGATGCAATAAGTGTGCTGCATTCACATTATTGATGGTGTTAATCAACTGGATCTCTAGTATTTTGGAAAGTTTGTCCACAGTTCTTTTTACTGGATAGCCAAGTTGCTGCCGTCTGAGCTACTTGCTTTTGTAAGGTATACTTCCATGGAATGGTGTCATGAGATTTGAAGACCAGTATTCACAGATCACGTAGCTTTGCTAGAATTGACAATTTTTGAACATTCATGGCCTTTCTAGACAATACATGATCATCAATGACCTTTTATTTAAGGGAACTTTCTAATACAGCTTGCACATCAACATATATCTACAAACTGTCACTATATAATCCATCACAAAGAAGGCTTTCAGCTAAAGGGAAATGGTAACTGAGAATACTCTGCATGACCAAACCAAACATTCAGCAATTCATTTCTCCATGGAAAAATAGCTTAGCTTTTTTTTTTTTTTAAATTAATATAATAGAAAAATAAATAAATAACACTTTTCATTATAAGATATGCGCAGGTATCAGCCATTGAGAGTAATCAGATTTATGTAGGGAGTATTTTGAGCATAAAGTTTCAGTGAATTTCAAAGGGATAGTTATTAGTCTTCTTATGCAAAGTCAAATTGATATGTTGCTTTGTATATGTGAATTTTAATGATTTCTCTTCTTTTACAAAATCGCAGCACATTGGATGAAGTAAAATTGAAAGAAAAAGGACAAACTTTCCATGATCTCTTTTTGACCAAGGTTTGTAACAACTTGGTATTTTTAGGTCAGATTTGATCTTCACAGTAGTATATCAATGTGTTGTAGGACTTCAGTGCATAATCCAGTTCATGGTGGGATATCAATTACTCAAAATAACTTGATATTTATGCATACAAAAGTACTCATGTGCTTTTTTAGCATAGAAAAACACTAGATTCTGCTTGGTACTGCATATGTTTAATCACTACTGTCAATTCTTAATATGACAATGCAGCTGTCGTTGCTGTTGAAAGGAACTGTTGTTGCACCTCCTGACAAATTTGGTAAATTTTCCTTGCCTGAGCTTTGGCATTTGTACAAGTAGTTTAAGAATTTGAAGAATGTTACCACCATCTGTTAGTGTGCTGACTGTGGAGTCATCGAAAGAAATGTGAATGGTGATTGTTCTTGCAGGTGAGACATTACAAGATGAAAGGTCTAATGGGGGGACATTTCTTAATTCTGATGGGGCGCAGTTCCCACAGAAGTTGATACCTGTAAGCTCTCAGACTTCCTGAAATTTACAGTGTAATGCAAAACAAAGTATACAGGACTAGGAAAGATTGCATCAGAGGGTTAATATGAAAATGGCACCCTGCAAGTTACATATTAGATGAGTTTGTTGTGAAGTTATATTTAACATGGTATTAGATAAGAAGATTGTTACTTTCAGTGGCCATGTTGTTATTTTGACTCCCTAATCGGCTAATTTTACATGAGGTGATGTTGGACCCTAGCATATGAAACCCATAATATCTGTTTTTTTGACCTTTTAGATCAATTGGTTTTGTATCTAAACTTAAAATGGTATCAAATTATGGAAGCTGTCATGTAACAGACTTCTCTTATCTTCTTAGAATGCTGGAATGCGACTATATGGAGGAGCTCAATACCATCGTGCAATGGCCGAGTTCCGTTTTGTTGTTGGAGGAACCAAATGCCCCCCAGTCACACGAGAAGAGATCGTTAATGCATGTGGAGTTGAAGATATTCATGATGGAACAAACTACTCGAGGTCTTTCTTGTCATTCTCCTAAATCCTTTATATGATATTTTTCTTCTGATTTAATTCATCAGTCTCCTCTTAATTATCTTCCTTTTCAGGACTGCTTGTGTGATAGCTGTTGCCAAGGCCCGAGATACATTTGAACCTTTTCTTCATCAGGTTCTAAACATCCTCTGTCATTTTTTCTTTTAGTGTAGGGTGAGGATGGATTTTCATAACTGCTCTTTCTCTATGATTGTTTTAGCTGACTTACACTAAAAATATATTGAAATGATTTTTCCGTTTTATTGCTGTTTAAATTTACAATATAGTGTGTAAACTTTTGAAAGTGCAAATGTGGGTGTCCATAGCCACAATCAGGAGTCAACCATGTTCAAGGATTTAGAATTTTATGCAATAATTTTCAAATAAAAAAGTTTAAAACATTAAATTGCAAAATGTAAGAGTACCCTTGGATGGTCATTATCATCACCAGGTAGGCTGGCAAATAAACTAATCTAGGCATTTTCTTGCACATTTCTTTTCCTTTGCAATATTTATATGGATTTGACCATGTCAGAAACAGTAGAAGACAGATGACACCAGAAGGTCAAAGAGAGGCAACGAGAACATGTACTTTCCTATATTTTGTTTTTCTAGTAATTTTAACTTCTAAGGTTTTTCTGCTGCAGTTAGGTTCTCGGTTACTGCACATTCTTAAAAGATTGCTTCCTATCTCTGTCTATCTGCTTCAGGTATAAGCTCCTTGCCTCAATTTGAGCCATAACTAAAGATTTACTGTAAACATGTCTGGCAGCTGAGCTGGACCTTAGTCATTTCTGGTAAACTGTCTGTCTCTTTTTTTGTTTGGCAGAAAGATGGTGAGTATTTAAGTGGTCATGAGGTTTTTCTCCGGCGTGTTGCTTCTGCCTATAACAACTTTGCTGAATCCACTGAGAAGGCTTGTCGTGAAAAGTAAATTTCTTTCTTAGATTTGGTTGCTTGCATGCCATATTTAATCAATATTGCAGGAGACTTAATTTTCTTTGAGCAATTGACCTGTGCATATTTATCTGCTTTAATGCATAAATATAAGATTAAACCTGTGGATTTTCATTATAATGCAGACTGTTTGTACCAACTTGAGAATACCAAGTACTTAATCCATGTGGTTGTAGTCCAGAGGCAGCGTTTTTTTATTCAATCTTTTTTTAGTACTGACGTGATGCCTTCAATGTTGACCTATGAATCCTTAGCTTGCTTGGTGCATAATCAGAAAGGCGAATTTTACTTTCTTTAGTTTATCCGTGTGGATTATTTGACTAAGTTAAGCAGGAATTATCTTCATAAGTCTTCTGTTTTCATGTGATCATTTTGTCAAACGAGCACCTTTCCACATGATAGAATGGTAATGTAATTTTTGTTGATTGTGCATGATATGTTTCCATCTCTATTGTTGGACTATAATTAATCATCTTATGGCTGTCATATAAAGCAAATGGATAGTTTTTAATCGTTAATTAGGAAGAATATGCTAAAAACATGTGATTTGACTTGTTGTAACTGTCCAGGATTGAGTGCATTGAAAGTCCTAAATCATTTTGCATCTATTTGATCTAATGCTAAATTAAAAGGCCTTTTTCTGCTAACACGGCTTCAAATGTGTACAGCACTTGATTCAACATGTCAGCATAAAGGG
The DNA here is from genome assembly GCA_024138025.1 of Combretum micranthum. Classification (NCBI taxonomy): domain Eukaryota; kingdom Viridiplantae; phylum Streptophyta; class Magnoliopsida; order Myrtales; family Combretaceae; genus Combretum; species Combretum micranthum. The sequence continues at coordinate 1,985,853 of JAMXBD010000001.1, forward strand.
ACTAAAAACCATATTGTTAAAAGGTTTAGAATTAGATTAGTAGTTTTGAAGGTCTAGGATTTCTTGTGTATATGTGGATGATGGTATTTACAGAACTAGGCCTGATCTGTTTTTGTTTCTACCAAAATTATGGCTTAAATATTTTTTTAAAAACCAACATGTTGATATAACCATAAACATAGGAATTGGTTCCATTGAACAATAAAAGGAACATGCCATGCATATGCCTCCTACACGAAGCGCTACTTTGTTTTATATTCGATCATCGACATGAAAGTAAACGGCAAGGCAAGAAGTTAATGAAATCTTGATGGGTCTAATACTGTAGTTCTACATTTTCAATCAAAATACACACACTCCTCTAATTCTAGGATATAATGTGAATGGGTACAAATTTTGCTGATATTGAATTCTGTCTTTTATGCAATGGCATGCTTTTATTCAGACGGATATAAGTACATCTTTCTATCATTTTTCTACTGCTGCAGGCTCCAGCAGATCTATTAAAATAAGAAATAGCTTGCATGCAATTCGTCGTACTCTCCTTTAATATTTTCATCTTTATCAGTAAATTGTAGTTCTGTATGAAGTTCAAAGGTTTTCCATTTGTATTTGTCATCCAATGACTATTATCATTTGTGAACATTATTTTATTTATTTTATTTTATTTAGATGTATGGAGGACTTAATCAGTACTACGCGATACGTCACTTGGTCCCTGCATAATAAGGTAAATGAAATCAGTAATAGCTTTTGCATCTAGATGAAACGACTTGTGCTTATTTCATGTTTATAGTTTTATTTAATTATCATAATTCCAAGTCGAAAGTAAGAAGAAGTGAATTCCCATTCTTTGGGATTTGACCTGTGTCTTGAGCAAAGAATGCAATAAATGTCTTTTTACATGAGCATGATTTTTAATCTGCATACTGAACTTTGCAGAATAGGGCAGGGTTGCGACAGTTCTTAGATTCTTTTGGTGGAACGGAACAGTCTGTTGGAGGGCTGTCACAGGAGTCAACAGTAGGTTCAGTTTCTAATGAGAAACCAGATTCGAAACATCGATCAGATGTAAAGCTCAGTCATCTGGCTTTAGGCAATGACTTTGGCAGCTCTATGCAGACAACGGAGACAAGGCTTGCTGATCTACTCGATATTACTCTTTGGAATAGAAGGCTTGCTCCCTCATCAGAACGGCTTGTTTTTGCTCTCGTCCAACAGATATTTCATGGAATAAGGGAGTACTTTTTGGCATCTGCAGAGCTGAAGGTGGGTTGTCTTATGGTCCACCCTTCTAAACTACTGTGGATAGTTCCTTGGCAAAGGGGACAAGCATGTCTTTGTTTCATGGATAACAATTTTGGAACTTCTTTTAGTACTTGTTATAATTTAAAACTTGCACTACTCAAATCCCATCATGGAAACTTCAAGAAATTGCTGTTAATAGTTGCATACACCACTTGTTGCTTGTTGCTATTGTTGCATCCAACTGCCACCCACCTGTTAAAGCTGCTACTTATCACACTATTTTAAGATTACGACAGGAATATTTGATGATAGCAATGTTTGCATTATGGAAAATATTTAAATAGTTTTAAAAATGTTATCCTCAAAACAAGCAGGCTGTATATTTAATTGGAGGCCTTATGTATCCAGATAGTTATTAATCCTTTGCCCATCATGTATATTTCAACCTATGAACCTCCTCCTGTATTTTGCCAGGAATGGCTTGTTGATGAAATCATGAACCGCTATTTTGCTTCATTTTTAAAAGTTATTGTAAATGTAAGGCATATTCATCGGTTTGCATCTTTATCTTGACTTCTCTCTTCAATGCCTTGCAGTTTAACTGCTTTTTATTGATGCCCGTCATAGACAAGTTGCCTGCACTTCTTCGAGAGGATCTGGAATCTGCATTTGAAGATGATTTGGATAATGTATTTGACATTACCAACCTCCGTCACTCACTGGGGCAGAGGAAGCACGACATGGAGATAGAGTTGAAAAGGGTATCTTTCATGGTTTTCTTTCCTATTTAACTCGGCTTTTTTTCATCCTAGTTTGTCTGTTCACAATGTTAGAGGCTTTGCAGATTAAGAGGCTTCGAGAGAAATTCAGACAAATACATAAGCAGCTTAATCCACGCCAGGTGATTCCAAGCACAGCCTAAGTGTTATTTAAGAGGCTTTTTGCAATTCTTAGTACATGTTTTTTTACATTCCATGTTTTGACTGAAGTTCATTGTTTAACATTAGATAAATAGATTGACCTGCCTATTTAGTCATTGATACATGCAGAACTTTTATGATTTACCTTTACTTCTTTTACTATTTGGTTTATCTGCACTGCCATATATATCTTAATCTCTCTTCAAGTTGTAGGAGTAGGAGGAGCTGTAGTGGTCTAGTCTATTTAATACTTTTAGCAGTTGGACTTTGTTGACAAAGATTGTTGCCTTGCTTTAATTTGCATCATTGTTTGGTTTGCAAGTTGCATTTTCCCATCTAAATCTGAGGACCAATTGGATAAAATTTGCATTGAAAGCTATTAGTCTAAACCATTTTGAGCTCTTTCTCTATCATGATGAAAAGTATTTGAATCATTTTATGCCCTTAGAATAAAAAAAGCAAGTCTTACCTCATTGGAGCTGTGTTGTGAAACCAAGAGCTTATTAACTTTTGTGGGATTACTGTTATGGTAATGAATTTAGGAAAAAAAAAAAAAAGACTTGGTTTTGGGTCTTACCTGTTCCTTCCTTTTAATCATACCGCCAATAACAAGGAACATGATGTATACAAGTTAGTAGTTTCTATTAGCCAATTATTTTTAAGGTTGATACCACCACAACCATTTAATCTAAGACTAATTGATTGACTAACTTAACCAAATGGCAATGCAGAGTTTGAACTCAAGACCTCGTGTTCTAATATCATATTAATGTTAGTTCCACAACCAATAGAATTAAGGGTTCTGTTTGAATTGTCTAATTTTTATTATTGTCGTATCTGTATCGGATCTACATCTATAATTTATCTGTATCATATCTATTTGATTGTTTATGAGTAAAACCGTCGGTTTTTCATCAATGTTTGTTTCTTGATAAAGATCTGTTAGGAAACGATAAAAATATGATGGTAAAATAACCAAAATATGATAAAACAAATATACTCTTAAAAATTTAAGCTTGTAAATATGGTGTAGGCTACTATAAAATCCATAAAGTGATCAACTTAATTAGATGAGCATTGACTGACAATGTAGGGTGTGAACCCATGATCTCTTGACTTGATACAATATTAAGTTTAAAACTACAGACATTTAATTTAAAAGTTTTAATAGCCTCCCTTAATGTTATATTGAAACATTAGGTCCAGATTTCAAAATCTTGTGAACTTATTTTGATCCATTTTAATTGACCGGTCCACTTGAAAAAACTTCAATTAAAAAGTCTTTGTAAGCAAGTGGAGGAGGTTATTAACCAAGAAATATAAGTGTATCAAATCTAATGGGTTTAATAAATAGATTGTGAAGTTAAACTTATAGTTACATAAAGTGATCTTGATTCATCACATGTGGAGCCTCATAAGCATCTAGGATCATGTCCACATAAATGGGCCATATCTTTCATTGAACATTTGAAAACGCATGCTTTCTAGGTCTTTTCACTATCCTTTCACTTTCTTATCACTTTGATGGATTTGCTATATTTCTATTATTGGTCCTATGAGGCTATTATTAGCAGCTGCTTTCCCAAACTACCATCTAATTAGAATTAAACCCAAAAAAATCCAAAACACAAAACACGAGTTAAGAAAAAGAGAGAAAAAAACCATGTATGGTGTAGTTTGGTAAGAAGTGGAGCAGATAAAGATGAAGCTTCTATAGTCAATGACATGTAAAAAGCACAGCCTCCTCATCCACAGAGTGTGGCTAGAACTTGCAGCCATCACTCACTTTCCTGGGTCCCTGCTTCCTCAAAGCACTTCAAATCTATTACGGCTTTTTTTTTAGCATCATACACTAAATCACCTTGGATGGATTGGATAAGTTTTTAATAAGTGCTCTTTCCTTGATCCTTCCTTAGATCTCTTCAGTAATTAGTTTTTTCTAACATATGATGATGTTGTCTTGTAACTTGTATGATTTGTCTTAAGAAGTTGACCCACTTTTCAAATAATTACAATAATCACTGGCTTTAGATAGCAGACAATTGAAGTGCTTCTTACTGTGTTGATTAACTTTGTTGGTTAGTGGTAATTAAGAATCTAATTCGGTATTATTACGATTACGGGCGCTTTAATGAGTGCCTTTTATTTTGTAAGCATTGAACTAATTTAAATAATGAAAAGAAAACTTGGGTCAAGTTTAATTATGCTTTTACTCATGAAGCTGAATATTTGAAACTCTAATATTTCGAGTTCGAGCTTAACTTGACTGCTACAAATATCAAGTGCTACAATATCAAGTTTAAGCAAATGGGCCACCAAAATTTGAGAAGATTGCTATTAGAATTGATGAATGTGCACCCAATATGTGCTATGCATTTTGTGGGAAGCTGGCTACAGGTGAGTGTTATTTATCTGGCATGTTAAATGATCATGACATTGGAGAAGTATCTTAGGTTTTCAAGTCCCATAAGTTGGGACAACTCTGAGATGATTATGTATATATATTTTTTCAAATCTATTGATTTGGCTCATGTAAAAATTTATTCATATTGTTATAATTCCAAAGCTATTTCTTTAAAAAACTATAAATATGAAATTAAATTGTTATGTACCATTATCTATAAGATAATTGTCACGTTTGGTACTTAAACTTTATTGTTTTTGCAATTAACTATTTAGAAGTATATATATTTTAAATTTTTTATAGCCAATTACTAGTCTATTACAACTTTTGGGAAGGGTTGAATCAAATCCAAATCAATCCCGTTTTGATGTCATGCTGCTTGATTGTATGGATCTTGTTGAACCACTTGAAATTTATAGGATTGATACTTTTTCCATTTTATAAACTATCTCAATTTATCGATTTTTATAAATTATTGCTTGAATTTTGCATATTTTTGTAATTAACCATCTAATGCAAGTATTAATGGAAAAGGGTTTCCTCATACCTATCTCAACTAGGAATTAACCGGTGTCTGCAATTTAAAATATCATTTTCATGAGTTTTATGCTATATATGAAGTCACTATCATTTGTTGTCCTTTTCGCAATATCTCCACTAGAATTTCACTTTGCGGTTATTAAGCTTTTTTTTTTTTTTTTTTTTCAAATTTGAAATTATAAGATTTCTGTGTAGTCTGATGATGTAACCTGACCAAAAAAGAAACAGTTGCCAAACAAATAGTAAACCTTAATTCAGAAGCCGTGGTACAGTAGTACTCCATTTTGGTGATCCTAAAATGGACAGCCTCTTGAGTAGTCGTGGTGGTACGAAGTGGGTGTTGAAATACATATGCCAGTACAAAAACCACCTTTGAGTGGAAATTATTCGCATAAATTTATCACCTTTTTTTTTTTAAATTTCCAAAATATATTTTTTCCTGGTTTTTGTTCTTCTGATATCACCATGGCGATGGGGGAATAAGAAATACAAATTAAAAAGAAAAGACATTAAAATAAAAAATTCTGAAAAATAATCTCAAGATTACGATACTTGAAATCATGTCTTAAATAGATAAGCTCAAACTACTAAGAAGTTGTGTCCTTAATACATGATTAGCGTGATGGATTTTCCACATTGAAAGTCCATTTGTAATTGTGTTTTCAAAACATAATTTCTTAATAAATTGAAAATAGTGTTTTAAGAGTAGGATATTAAGCATTGTATTTTTTGGATTATTTTGAAAAAAATTCGGACTTCAGAAAATTTTGAGTAAAGAACAAATCCTTCCCCCCCCCTTCCCCCCCCCCCCCCCCCCCCCCCCCCCCCTCTTTTCCCAATATCATGGGCTTTAATCCCAAAAGATACATATATATTTTTCACGTTTGCTCTATTAATTATATGTTCTTGGACTTAATATAATACCTTTTTCAGCTTTCATGAAACGACATGATAGGAAAAGAAAGGAAATAGAAATAACATTAACTATAACATTTTCAAAACTTTAAAATAATAAAAGGAGTGTTCTTTCCCACCCCTAATTTATGTAATAATTTTAATGTTAGTGACAATTATTATTATTATTTTTTCTATGTATGGGCAATATGTTAGATAGTTTTGGGAAATTTAGTAGAGGTTTTTGAAGGTAAACGCAATAGTTTTGAGGAATGAAATCATGTTTTGTGAATTGGTGGGCATTATAACTTAATCAAAATAGTCTTAGTGGTTATTTTCAATATTGTTTGATCGTAGATTTGACTTGAATATGCTAAGGATAAGGATCAATAAGTAAAATCGGATTGAACTAAGATTCAATTGTGATTGAACCAAACCATTTTCAAGACTAGATTATGTTCAATTGGGTTGAACCGGATGGTTCTACTTGGAATTGTTATTTTTCTATTAACTCGAGTTTCTATCTATTTTCATACTTTTATGATGCATTTTGTTCCATTTTGCCGAGAAGGGTTTTTCTTTTTCTTTTTCCTTTTTCCCCTTCTTTTCTTCCTGCCGACATCATTCATATCATGAGATGCTAAATTAATGCAATGTAACAAATATTCAAGTCTCCATCCATATATTTTAAAATTTTTATGCTACATTGCAACTTGGTTTACAGGTTTTAAGACTTAAAAAGCAATCTTAATTTCATTTTAACAATTATCGTGGTTTAGTTGTTCTATATTCCTAAATGATGTCCCCATCCAATATGATATGTATCTAAATTTTTGCTTTCTCTCACACACACGATGATAAGTAATTGGAGAATATAAATATATATCATTTGAGAATAGAACAAATTTTGTCAATAGGCTAATACACTGATCTTAATTAAATAGCACGAGTGGGATCTCCAATTTGAGCTATCACTGGCCATCAACAACTCGCAAACACAACTGACATTAAGCTATCAACAGACATGAGACATCAATAAATACCAATACCATCCTCTCCTCTATCTACAGCCACTATCCTCTATAACCACTCTTTCCATCACCTATGATGCCATTAATAATGATGGTTCAACATAACTTTATCATCATTGTTGATTTTACTACCAACTTATGTTCAAAACTTGCCGCCATCGCTGCTGTTCTTAACCATCTTAAAAACTACCCTCCACCAACTATGTTAGGGATAATCAAAACCATATAGCGAGCCTTCAAGACTATTACTATGATCCTTCTCTTACTTCTTAATTATCACAAACTTTCTTTTGTTCTATAATCTATTAAAATCATACTTGTATCATCCTAATACTCTTTTTTTTTTTAACACTTATTTGGTTAGGTATATAAACTCTATAACGTACGGAATCATTGCATGACATATGCCTATCAAGCTTTTGATGGACAAACCTAACGAATTTAAGAAACAATTATGCTTTATTTATTGACATATTATGGAATTGGGTTACACATGGATTTCTTTATTTAGGTCATGATATTTTTTAACTCATTTTTAGTTATAATATTAGTCATTTTTGAATTGAATGGCTACAAAAATTGTGGAGTTTGTATATCTAAATAAACATAACTAAGTGTCTAATACAAGAAATTGGGTGGTAATTGTAATATCAAAAGCTCATAGAGTTGGTCCATGCATCAATTGAACCTAAAAACTAGGGTAAGGCACATCTCTCTAAAAAATCAAAATTACAAAATTACTTAAAATTTTACGTAATACCATATTTACGCCCCTTGAAAAAAAAATGGTAATGTTTGAAGATATTTTTATGTAATTCAGTTGCTAGTCAATCTTTGATATTAGTATACAATTGCAATAAATTTTTAAAGTCGCTCTATAGCCCAATTTAACTTTTACAGCATTAATATCGCGTTTTGGGTTACGTCAATATTGTATTACGAGCAAATCAGATGCATGTATATGGCAATTTATTAACACGGAATATGTGCATATTAATATCATCATTAATATGGGACAAAAGAAAAATATCATCATTAATAAACTCCATATTAACTAAAGAATACATTGCCATTGGAAGATGCGATTTGGGAATGGCAGTCGAACATTGAATTGCATGTATGGCACGTGAGATACGTGTGAAGCCATAAAACCCATGTAATAGATTTGATTTTGCGATGGGATTGTTATAATTTTTTTTTATTATTACTATTTGTAGTAGACATACTCTTCAACCTAATGTATTAAAATATCATGTCTTTTTATAACTTGTATCATAAATATTAGAAGTTCTATATTTGTGATACCTCTAAAATATAGATGGTAGAACTTTAATCACAGAGGCATCTTTTGGTATAATGATTGTAGTTTGTCAAAACTTCAAAGTTAAATGTGCTATGGACAGAGCAATCTTAAGATGGGTGATATCTAGGGAAGCACTGGCACTAAATGACAAAACCATATGATATGTGGATAAAGTAGACAATACCTCGGCGGGCGAGTTCTAGGATATTATAGGTGGTATCAGAGTAGTTCACCATTAGAAGTGGAGTAGTGTCTTCTTTGCTTGATGTGGTTCTGAACCCGTGTAATGATACTGATGAGGAATTTAGTTCCATAAGTGGGAGAGTATGTGATACCCCTAAATATAGATAATAAAACTCTAATAGATGTGCCTTTTGGTGTAATGGTTTAGAGTTTGTTGGAACTCTAAAGTTAAGTGTGCTCTAAGTAGAGCAATTTTAGGATGTGTAACCTCTTGGGAAGTGCTAGCTTCAAGGGACATAATCGTATGGCGTGTGACCAAAGCGAACAATATCTCGGTGGACGCGAAGTTCCAGGGTATTACAATATTACACCGTATTTTATAATTTCCCAATACATATGTGTTGATATTTAACTATATAAATATTGCTAATAAATGTGATTAATTCCTTTTTTAAATTGTATTTTGAAATCCAATTTTTTTTTTAATTAAGTGTATTTAGACTCTTTTTTGGTATTTCACTCTTAGATGAAATAATAAAATAGTAAAAAGAGAATTATGAAGCCAATGGCTTATAGCACATCTTTCCTAGACTTTATATGAGATGTCCTAGGTTCGAATCTCTTCTCTTCATTGTAATTGAAAAGAAAATGATAAAGGAGTTCAAATATGTAACTTTTTTAGAAATATATTAGTCAAAACATACAAATTCAAATATTAACAAAAGATAAGCACGTATTAATAGAGTATATATAGCACAGTGTTATTACAATTCGCCGTAAAACTAATTTGCAAAATCTAAGGGGGGGCGTGCACCTTTTACTTATAAAGAAACAAATGTCTTGTACTGTAAGAAAAAGCATGGAAGTGGTAACGTGTGGTTTTAAAGTAAGATAAGATATTTGCTTTGATTTGGATCACTAAAGAACAGGAGAGCTGTTCCCTTGACATGCTAAGCAAATCTGAGTTTGGCTGGAGAATAGGAAAAGGGCAAAAGAGAAAAAAAAAAAAAAAAAGCCATTGTAAATATCTCATTCCACTTCCACAAGCCACTTCAAGAGGCCACTTCAAGGCAACGTCATCTTTAGTATATACACTGAAATCAAATAAAAAAATTTACTTACCAATGAAAAGGTATGTACATATTAGAAATACCTTGTGCTAGGTTTGGTTCAGCAGTAATGCTTGTGTCAGCTCCAAGGTGGTAAGATGGAGGATAATGATAGAATCATTTCGTTTGTTTGGAACACCAACCCTCTCTTATAGAATAGCAACAAATTCAATAGATTTTATTGTAAAGGAGGATTGTTAAAAATGGGTAAATGGTTGAGACATTAATCTGAATTACTTAAATAATTTAGGTTGATTTTATGAAAAGTGGGATAAAGTAAGTTTTCTTTCGATGAATCTCTAAGATAAGTATACGATTACCCTTTACTATATCAAACGAAAAGGAAGAAGATGGTGTTTTCAACAATGTTATTGTGACAAACTGACAACATTAATGTAAAATTTCATTATGATAAATTAACTAAAACTACAATTTAATATGTTTAAATTTATACATATCAAAGGAGACTACAATTTGATATATTTATATTTATACAATTATCAACTAAACTTTTGCTTAGTTTAGATCGATTAGATTTTTTTACCCATTCCTAGAGGAGAGAGGACAGAAAAGAAGGGACTTTCAATGAAAGTCCAACTCTCCCTAAAAATTGTTTATATATTCAACAACAAACCTCCATCATATGAGAAAATATTTATTAAATATTATAATTATATGATATATATACTAAAATTTTATTGTAACTTACGTCCACTAGGATTATATTTGGTACATGTGATTGAATCCAGAATGAAGTCATAATTTCAGGTTCTTTTTTTTTTTTCTCCCCTATGTGTTTAAGTATTTTTAGTCTTAGGATCGTAATTTATTGAAAGCAACGATCCTAAGGCTTTGCTTGTTTTATCTTTTTTTTTTTTTTTTTTTTAATTGATTGAGTATTTTCAAATAAACTCTTTGTCAAGAAATAGATACAGATGAAAAAAGAAACAATTTTACTTATAAATATATCAAATAGACTATATACAAATCAGATACAAATACATATACAAATGGAAATTAGACAATTCAAACATAACTTTATGTGAGAATTCAATTTTGCCATTGAGGTGGCGGAATTAGAGATAAAGGTAGGCTAAGTTCCATTCATTTTATTTTTGGCAATTCAGTGTTTTATCTTTAGCTTTGAGCAAATTAGTGCTTGTACTTTCAAAGTAAACGTAATTCATTATTTCTATTAAATAATATTTAACAGGAATTTATTTTGATGACATGATAATGGTAGATGCTTAGCCAAAAATTGCCTAAATCCAAAGATACGGTACTAAATAGCAAAGAAATTGCTAAAAATTGAAAGTACAAATACTTCTCCTACCATTATCTTATTGTAAAAAAAAAAGAGTCCATAAAATATTATTTGATAGAGATACTGAATTGCACATATTTTAAAAGTACTAGTGCTAATTTGTCAAAATTTAAAGATGAGACACTAAATTGCCGAATATTGAAAGTACAGACATATGACTTACCATTATCTTGTGGAATTGATTCCTCCCATCCTCAGACTAGATGCTTATAATAATATGCCTTTAATATATAATGTGTATTTTGTCATCCTCTCATGTGGGATTATATTATCTCTTGCTGGTCCTGAATGTACAATCAAGAGGGGGGAATGTCTAGAAATAAATAAATAAAAATAAATATATGTGCATATTTTATAAGAGTATGAGAAAAAAAGATTAGACAGCTATATATAGAGGCTCCTCCTTATGAGTTAGTCATCTCTTCTAGCTTCACGCTAGAGACCTGATTGTCTTTACTAGTTGTGATCCACTATATAAAAAATAATTGAGAGTGTTGTCAAGCCAATTTTTGGTAAAGTCTCACTATTGAGTCTCCTTAGCTGTCCATTAGATAATCACTCACCATAGTCATTAAACACCCTCAACTATTTCACACAGTGAAAATTAAAAGCGTCTAATGATGAGCAAACATAAGTTTGCTCTACAATGTATGTTCTATAAAAGGTTATGGAACAATAAAGTATGTAAGCATGTAATGAGCTTTCTTTTTTTTCCTTTTAAATCGGCACGAGATAATGATTGCTGTATCCTCCCTTTGTCTTGTAAAATGCTCTCATTTTTATCCTTTACTTGGAATGGTCAAATGGAAAATATCTCCAGAATACCTCTCACAGTTATTTCTTGTTGGCTTGAAGATATTAATTTGAATTTCAAACTTGATTGTCATCTAATAATGTAATCTTCAATGATCTTGATATTTAGCCCTTTTAATCCACACAAAATCTGCTGAAGATATGTCTTTTCCATTTGTGATAATGATGCTACAATTTGAATTTGAAATCCCATGAAAGATTTGGAAAATTTGTGCAAATATATGTGCATATCCTTTTCTTGATATTGGAAACAAAACATCCCATAAAATTTTCCTAAACCTAATCTGATGGTTATATAGATAATATTATTCTTCTTTGAACTTGAAGTCTATCTAGATAATGCTGAAATTCGTAATAAATATCCCCAACATATTCTCCCATATAGATAAGTCCTCAAAATATATGGATTATTGTCATATCTCTCAATTTGAGGAAGCTCTATTTTGATTCATATCTTTCAAAAAGATCCATCATTATCTATGTGTATTCCTTGTAAATCTTAAACAAAAATATCTTGAAATCATCCTTGCAAATCCGAAGGAAAAAATCTGTTGAAATCTTGAAGAATCAAATCTATAAACGTTGATGAACATGATTTAATCTTTGTAAAACAATCCCCATGATATTTAATTCGACTTTTGTAGAACGCATTAAGTATATTGATATCCAAATATGCTTGACAAGTGGAGCTGGGTCTTCATAATCATTAAATATCCAACATAGATAGAATTTCTTGCAAATCTAGAAAAATTCATGTCAGATATGGATAAAGGTTTTGTGCTAACTTCTGATTGTCTTTTATCTTCAGTTTTCAAACATAAAACTTCTGAAGTAACTTTTGACAAAATATTAGTCCACTATTTTCTTTCCAAAAAACTTCTAAAATACTTTTTGAAAACTCTAATATCTTGTATAACTTAACCTAAAGCTTTTGAACATCCATTTGATTAACCTCTTAACATCTGAAACTTCTGTTGGTCTATTCTGCTTGTATTTTCATATAATATAAGTTCTGAGTAGACTTTTGTCTAATTAATCTATACTCATTAATGCACTTGTTAAATAATCTTTAATCCTTTTGTTATCATCAAAACTCATGTAGATAGAACTCAACATCTCTTTTATAGTTTTGTTGTATTAACTAATTGGATAAATTTTGTTAGTATAGGAGAATCTCTTGTGTGGAACCGTTTGAATTTTGAAGAGCCATCTCGGTCTATTTGGTTGAATTTTCATACCCCAACCTTTCATCTTGTTCTTTTTTTTTTAATCATCGATTGATTCGATTGATTTATCACTCTCTTATGACATGTTTGGTATCCGGGAATGGATCAGAATGGAATTGCGATTCCAGCTTCCGTTCCCTTTCCTACGTTTGGAAGCGTCATGAGAAGGCGGAATCATGATTTCCTGGAATCGACGATTCCAGCTTTAGGTGGAATTCGATTTTGCCTTTGAAAAGGCGCAATCGTGATTCTATTCCTCCTTCCATTAAGCATTTATACTTAAATTACATTTTTATCCTATATAAATTTATTATCTTATTTTTTGTAGCAGGTATTTTTGGTAAATTTTAATGTAAAGTAATTCATATCCATTTGATTCCGTGTTGGTATCCAAACAAAGGAATGAATTTGTCATTCCTTTGTTGATTCCATTCAATTCCATTCTTTTGATTCCAATCCATTCCATTTCAGAGGATTTTCGTATATCAAACGTGACATTATAGAATGAAATTCATATAAATTATATATATAATATATATTTGTATCATTAATGAAATAGAAATAAGATAAATACTATTATATTATATGAAAGATGTTTTCAAAATAAATAAATAAATTTGTCATTCCATACTCTCTTTTTATTTTATTTTATTGAAATGTATTGTAGGTCTTCTCTGCATTATAAATGAGATCTAAGATATTGCTTGCATCCCGAAAGACAGGTATGTTCTCATGTGTGATGTGCAAAGACAAGCAAAGAGTGTTTATTAAACACAGTATTGGGTCCTACTGCCCGTCACGAGATAATTAGACTAACACTACATGACACAAACCTCAATTTTTATTGTCTACTGTTTAGATCGTCTGGCTAATGATTAATGACATATGGGTGGAGCCATGGAGACAACAATCAAAGGAAATATGGTTGTTTTTTGTTGGAATAATTCTTGAATTTGGCGAGATGGTTCTAATTGAAAACGTGAAGACAATGGGGACAATTAGCATTAAGCTTCATCTTGTTACTACAAAACCGGCTTAATTTTCTCATCTACACGAATTGATGTGGAGTTGGCGAGTTGCCAACTTCTGAATCTTCCAATTGCTGTAAATGAATCGGAATGAGAGGACAGCATCACATCATTTCGAGGGAAACATCAAACAGGTAACGTTGGATTTTGGGTTAGTGTCGGCATCATATTTCATCGGTGGATAATAATTGCTTGAGGAAAGCGTGCCGATCTTAAGGAAATTATTGGTGTTTTAAGGATATTTACACTAATGAAGGAAAATTAGGAAAAGAAAGGGAGAGTTAAATATTCTTATGCTAGTTATAGAAAAATAATTTTTATGAATTTCTCTAAATACATAAATGTTGGAATAAACCAATAGGAAAATGAATAGATAACATCTGAGGTGTTAAATGATTGCAGCTATGGTACCCTCTTCTAATCCATAACCCAATAACCTTCACACACATATTAAATGATAGGCATTGGTCCTTCTAATGCATCACCAAGATTAATCTATTTTTTGTAAAAAATCACAATAAACCATGTAAGACACCGGAGTCTTGTGCTCAAAATCTATGTCTCTTGCAAATTTGGAGGGAGTAACTCTTGTATCAAAAGCTGATTATAAAAGAGCAGAGGATGCACGAACAAACAACAACCAAATAAAAAGTAGGACCTATAGAAAGGTCAATACTGTAAGAACTTGGATTCATTGATAAAAAAAAAAATATTTTTTATTTAAATTAGAAAGACTCAAAATCTTGCAAAAGCTTTGCAATGAACTTATTGATTAGTTTGGCAACAAGTAATATTGGAAGGAAACATAAGGGCAAGTTTTTATAATCCCATTGGGATAAATAACTTTATTAAACAATATAAGAGGATGCTACTTATTCAAATTAAGATTGAAAAAAATGAGTATTATATTTTAAAATAGACTTTTGTGGATATTTGGAAAACTCAAGTTTTTGCTTATTAGAAGATATAACATTATATTTAATTATCCAACTAATGGAATAAATTGAAATATCCCTATCTTTGAAATTCAACGTTGGATCAAATTATTTAAAAAATAATTGAACCTTAGTTAACTATTTTATCTATATTTAAAATAATAAAAAATAAAATAATATATACCCATATATAAGATATAAATAACATATTAATTATATAAATCTAAAATTAAAATTTGTTATCAATGGAGAGAGTTATTTTAGTTTTGAAAACATTAATAAATGCTCAATATTAGAGAAAAGAATTTAGAAAAATGAACAGATAATATTTAAGCATTAAATGGTACCTAAAGATCCGAGGAATCTTGAATAAAATCGAAAAGGTCATTAATGGGAAGAAGTCCTTATGGAGTTAACATGACCCTTATGTCTTGGAGGTTCTAGATCAGATCCTTGCTGTGGTACATGTTTTGCCATTATGCACGCTCTAAAGATGTAGCAATAGAGATTATGAAATCTAAGGAAAATTATGATCTTATCTTAAATTATGGAAATTGAGGAAAACAACTACAAACAAGGGAATTTACATTTCTGGGGAGAATTATATAATTTTTCATGCAATTTGCAAAGTCGTAATTTCTTGTGTTTTCATAAATCTCATTTAATATTTAAATTTCTAGGAATTAGTAAATTTCCTTGACTAATCCCTAACTTACCAAACCAAAATGGTGGCGTCAAATACCCTACGTAAAAATTTACATTGTCCTTACTCTCCTTTAATTTTGTGATTTTCCTTTTTTTCCCCATAAATCTTCATTATTTGATAACTTTCATTTGGTATCTCACATTATACGTCATCATTTACCTTTTTTTTTTTTTCATTACAAATAAGAGGGGAAATCAACCTCTTATTTCTCACTTAGATATTAGAGTGATACCACAAGATTACAAAATCATTGCATACATCACAATTTACTGAAAATTATTTCATAATATTCTAAATTTCCTTAAAACTTGAGCAGAAATTTTTTATAATTATCTTGAGATTTTGCAATTCCATTTTCCCCCTATTTCTTCGTACTTTTTTTTTTTCTTTTGAAATGGTAAACTTCTCCAACGATTTCGTAGTTCCTTTAAAATTCGTAAAAAAAAAAAAAAAAAGTCCCATCCACAGCCACTGCTTTTGGAACTTTATTTTTTCATCCTTGTGCGGTTGTTTTATATGCACTTATCAATTCCCCAAAACAAGCCATTGTCTCAGAAATCAGAATGATGATCGACACACTTTTCGTGCTAAAATTTTTGGCATATAAATCACAGCTCTTTTTGAGAATTGAAAGAAGTAATACATGCTTGAACAAAGTCAAATTGAAAAGACTTATAAAGGTATCCAAAATCGCTTTAATCTAATAATTAAATATAATGAACTCAATTATAATTTCTAGAGTACCATCATAATAAATTAAAAGTTAAAGAAAGTGGCTTAAACTCTCAAAGCACCCATTAGGGCCATTACTCATGCGAGTAGTAAGGACGGCAGTTTAAGCTTGGTTGGATCAATATTTTATCTCGTATAAAATGTGGAAACTTTTATCATTTTGTGAAGTAGAGGAAGATTAATTAAAAGTGATTGAGATCGCCATCCATTTATTTGTACGCAAATAGCAAAACAATATCCTATCAATATGTGATTCTAAAAAATACCATAAAATATAGGAAAATAAAGAGACAAACAATCACTATAAAAAAATTGATCTTAAGAGGCGATGAAAAATTAGTAAGATAACTTATATTTTCACGATGATAATTTTTTTGATGGAATTTAAATTTAGAAATATGAATTTTATCCCTAAAACCCAGTTTTTTTCTAATTATTATTTCTCTTAAAACAATATTATTTTTCTCTCAAACCCTAGGACTAATAATTTATATGAAAAATAAAAAAGAACAAATGGGCTATAAGTCAAGCCCTAAAAAAGGCTAATATATATAATAGAAGGGAAACTCAACAAAACATTTTAAAAACATAACATTATTTTTTCTGAGGCATAAACGATGGAATTTGGCTAAAAAGTAGTCTACTGCCTAAACAAAACTTGTGAATATGAGAGTTCCAATTTTCTAAGGAACATGCTCTTGTTTAAAAATTTAAATCATATCAAGTTCATGTGGGATAAAGAAAAAAAATTACATTTTAAAAAAAATTATATAAATGCCATTAGAAAAAATTAATCCCAGAAATAGGTAGTTAATCTCGTCTCTTAAAGACACGATATACTGTAGCTTTAGTATTCTCGTGAGGTTAGTTTATCTGTACTAAATTCTACTCTTGAACAAACAACCAACCTTGTTTTCAAGAGACAACTTCAACATATCTATTTCTGAGATTATTTTTATGCTAGTGACATTTGTGTGATTTTTTTTTCAAAAATATTATTATTAATTTCCTTTTCCGAAGTGAATGTTATGGTATAAAAATATGACATTAATAAAAAATCACTTATGAATAGCTTCAACTATAGTTAAACACATTATATTAGTTAAGTTGTATGCTGGCTTTTTACTTTGTATCTATGGTCGTGTTTTTAAATGTAATAGGATTTATGTTCCATACTTACAATCATCATATCGTGACAGAGATTGCGGGTCATTCCTCCAATTGAGCAAATTGGTCCTTTAAGGCAGCAAGTGGGGGGAGATCCAAGAACAAGACTCCGCCCAAGAAGGTGAAGAAATGCTGGTCGTTTTGATACAGGTCCAAAATTGATCGGATTTAGCAACCCATGTTGAGGAATGATGATTACAATGGCGGGACATGGGGAATAGAGAAGAAGTAAAGATTCAAGTACATCATGCAACAACAACACATATATACAATACAAAAAAACACCATACAATCATTATTAATGGTATTGGTGTGTTTAGGCACACTCCAAGTTGTGGGTCACCACCAAAACAAATATATGGTCCACGACCAAACCCATTTTCATGTTTGCCACGTGGATGTCCAGCCACATGTGGATGATATAAGCATGAAGTCGATGTGATCTGATCCTTTTTTTTTTAAAAAAATTTTGTCCAATTTTAGTGGTGAAAAATTTGTGGGGAGTAACTGTAGATTAGTTTCAATATACTTGATAGCTCACATATCACTGAACGGGTTAAGTGGATGTTGGGTATTGATTTTGATATATATCTAACAATCAATTATAATAAAAATGAGGTAGATGTCAAAATTTGGTACCTCAATTTGTACAAAAATTATTTTAAAGTTGTCAATTTGATATTTTTGTGGCTATTTTTACTATTTTTTTGACAAAATTTATTTTGTTTGTAAACATATAAAAGACATTAGATCATTGAATTTTTATTAATGCTCCTGATACCGTTTAAGACTGATAGATTGCTTCTTTCATGTCAGAAAACTGACCATACGATGTTAGTAAGTTAGTAAAATTAGTCACAAAAATTATAATTGTGTATTAAATTGAATCTTTTACAAAGTTTTCTATCAAATTTAACATTTTTCTTGTAAAAAATATAGCACTAGTGCTATATCAGTATATAAGCTTACTCTACTATCTATGAATAAAATCGAGAGAACAAATTCTTAACAATGGATATCTATATATATATATATATATATATGAAGATACTTAGATATATTTATTGGATGCTAAATTGACCTCTTCAAAATTCAGATATCAAATTAAATTTTATTTTAATATTGTCAATTTGATACTTTTGTGGCTATTTTTACTATTTTCTTAACAAAATTTATTTTTTTTTTGTAAACATATAAAAGACATTAGATCATTGAATTTTCATTAATGCTCTTGATACCGTTTAGGACTGATAGATTGCTTCTTTCATATCAAAAAACTGACCATACGATGTTAGTAAGTTAGTAAAATTAGACACAAAAATTATAATTGTGTATTAAATTGAATCTTTTACAAAGTTTTCATATCAAATTTAACATTTTTCTTGTAAAAAATATAGGCACTAGTGCTATATCAGTATATAAGCTTACTCTACTAATCTATGAATAAAATCGAGATAGCAAATTCCTAACAATGGATATCGATATATATGAAGATACTTAGATATATTTATTGGATGTTAAATTGACCACTTCAAAATTCAGATATCAAATTGGATTTTTGTATAAAATTCGGATACTAAATTTGATATTTTATCATTAAAACATAGGAGACAACAAATTTTTGGAAATCGAGCTATAGAAGATGTATTTTTCTAAACAATAAACCGCTCAAACTCGCTTATATTATCAAAATTATAATCCTTCAGTCACAGATATATATACCTCATCTCTTCTCAACATTATGGGTGTCTTAATAATGGAGCTCTATGTAATATTGCCTATATATAGTGCAATGTATTGATGAATGTTGGATTAATGAACCTATGATATCTTAGCATACGATATTAGTAAACATATAAAAGACATTAGATCATTGAATTTTTATTTTAGGACTGATAGATTGCTTCTTCCATGTCAGAAAACTGAGCATACGATATTAGTAAGTTAGTAAAAATTAATCACAAAAATTGTAATTGTATATTAAATTGAATCTTTTACAAAGTTTTCATATCAAATTTAACATTTTTCTTGTAAAAATATAGGCACTAGTGCTATATCAGTATATACGCTTACTCTACTAATCTATGAATAAAATCGAGATAGCAAATTTCTAACAATGGATATCGATATATATGAAGATACTTAGATATATTTATTGGATGCTAAATTGACCTCTTCAAAATTCAGATATCAAATTAAATTTTATTTTAATATTGTCAATTTGATACTTTTGTGGCTATTTTTACTATTTTCTTAAGAAAATTTATTTTTTTTTGTGAACATATAAAAGACATTAGATCATTGAATTTTCATTAATGCTCTTGATACCATTTAGGACTGATAGATTGCTTCTTTCATATCAAAAAACTGACCATACGATGTTAGTAAGTTAGTAAAATTAGACATAAAAATTGTAATTGTGTATTAAATTGAATCTTTTACAAAGTTTTCATATCAAATTTAACATTTTTCTTGTAAAAAATATAGGCACTAGTGCTATATCAGTATATAAGCTTACTCTACTAATCTATGAATAAAATCGAGATAGCAAATTCCTAACAATGAATATCGATATATATGAAGATACTTAGATATATTTATTAGATGTTAAATTAATCTTTTCAAAATTTAGATATTAAATTAAATTTTTATATAAAGTTTGGATACTAAATTTGATATTTTATCATTAAAACATTGGAGACAGCAAATTTTTGGATATCGAGCTATAGAAGACGTATTTTTCTAAACAATAAACCGCTCAAACTCGCTTATATTATCAAAATTATAATCCTTCAGTCACAGATATATATACCTCATCTCTTCTCAACATTATGGGTGTCTTAATAATGGAGCTCTATGTAATATTGCCTATATATAGTGCAATGTATTGATGAATGTCGGATTAATGAAGCTATGATATCTAAGAATATAATGGTGATAGTGACCATTTTTTTAAATAAATAAATATATATTATTTCTCTTCCACATAAAAGCTCCACGTGTCGATGAATTTGTCTGTTCCGGTGCAGACCTATTTGATCTATGCAATGTACGAGTACCGCTAGAGTGTTTCAACCTCAATAACATATATTGATATTCTTTCTTTAATGTCAATGAGTAAAGATTTCAAATTTCATAATTATGCACTTCGAACTGAGAAATTCATGGGTATTTTTTAGACCACTTAGTTTTGATAACCTTAATAGAGAATGTGTTAAATAAAATTATGAGACTGCCTGTGATATATTATGTATACCACATATAATTCCACTTGCTCATTTGATACGTCTTCAATAAAGGTATTGCTAAAGATAGATGATCCTATTTTTTCTTAAAACTATTGGCATTAAATAAGGAAATAACATGGAGTTATTCTATCAAAGCAATCAATTCCATCTTTGAATAAAGTGGCAATCACCATATACGATACCACTCAATTTTTTGAGATGTAAGATTATATAATATAAAAAAAAAAAAACATTATACTATATAGTTTTTAAGTAATCAAATCTGAATCTCCCCCCAAACCGTTATTCATTTCAAAAGCAATCCATTCCCATCTAACGTTCCGTTTTATTATATATATCCGCCGCCTTGAGAGAAAGCAATTTGTTTGTATATGGCCAACTTTTAAATCCTCTACTCCCCAAAATAAAACCACCCATTATATCATATTCTCCTCATCTCTCTCTACAATTTCACAATCCAATCGTATGATATGATCAACATTACACCACCTTCTAACTCACGTCACTACCTCTCACCCTCTTCTCTCTCTCTCTCTCTCTCTCTCCCCTATCTCTTTGCACTATAAATATTAACTAGCCATTGTCCATAACCTTCATTCATTCGACATCCATATTTACCTTAGCCTATAATTAGCATATGTCTATGTGTTAATTTATAGCTCAATAGTGCTTGATAGAAGGATACAATATAATTTCTTGAGAACTATGGGGGATAACAATGTCAATTTGCCTCCGGGTTTTCGATTTTATCCGACAGATGAAGAGCTTGTGGTTCACTTCCTTCATCGAAAAGCGGCTTTACTACCATGCCACCCCGATGTTATACCTGATCTTGATCTATACCCTTATGATCCATGGGAGCTTGCAGGTAATAATAAACATTTTATTCTATTTTGTTTTTTGGAATGGGGGTGTGAGATGTTTATAAAACTAAAAAAAGTGATATTTGCACGCTCTATATTGGATGTGTAAATATTATGATTTGTGTGTGTAAAAAATACACATATATTTTTTTTTTTCTTTTATGTTTTGGTGGAGTATATCTTAAACATATTGATTGTTTTGTTCCAATAATGGTAAAGTGAATTATTAAAAAATTTCAGGAAAGGCTTTGGCAGAAGGAAACACATGGTATTTTTTTAGTAGGAGGACACAAAATAGAGTAACAAGTAACGGGTATTGGAAGACATTAGGCATTGATGAGCCAATCATCACTAGCTCCGGTGAGAAAGTAGGAATGAAACAGTACTTTATTTTCTACGTTGGTGAAGCCCCAGGAGGCATCAAAACTAATTGGATTATGCACGAGTATCGCCTCTCAAATGGCGGCTCAAGTAGTAGTAACAGCAGCAGCAGCGGTAGCAAATCCTCTAAAAGACGAGGACATGCAAAAATCGTATGTAGTTATTTTTTTTAATCTTTTTTCATGAATATATAAACTTGTTATGTTAATTATATTCATGATTTATGTGATTTTATTTTCAGGATTATAGCAAATGGGTGATATGTCGGGTTTTTGAGCGTGGTGATGATGATGGTGATGGCGCGGAACTCTCATGCTTGGATGAGGTTTTCTTATCATTGGACGATCTTGATGAAATCAGCTTGCCAAATAACTAAGATTAGGAATAGTACATCTTACGCTGTTATTGCTATTACTCATCTCTCAAGATGTAGATGTCTTGTTCTAGTCTATTATTATTTTGTTTAAATTAATTCTCAAAACAGTTGGAGCAAATGCTATCGACAAACCGTATGTCTAATTTCTAGTGGAAATTAAAAATGTACGTGCTTAGGGACTACTTTATTGGTTGCTTAAGTTCATAATGAAATGAATGATAGCATTTTCAAGTTATTGCATGGATGAATCTATAAAAGTACCGTAAATATAAACAGCAATAATTTACATCATCATAATAATATAGAATCTGTTATTAATATTGGATTTTATAACGAGAATGCTCCTACATTAGAAATATCATGTAAATTGGTTGGACCTTCATGATTGATATGGAAAAATCTATTATAGATCAAGCCTAATCAAAATGTTATATACGATTAACTTGGGTAATGTGGGCAAAATTGTTATACCTTTTTAATTAGTTACAATATCTAGAAGTCTAGTTCATATATCGGGACAATATAATGAAATTTAACTTGATAGGTTTGGAAAAAGAAACCTACTTCAATATCTTTTAGACAAGTGTTTGCACTCATAATGAGCTATTAGCTTTGAGTTCATAGCAACTTAATGTAATTAATAAGCTTTCAATGAGAATGTTTCATTTTATTTTCAATCACCGAGGTGATTTGATGGATACAATTAGACTAAAGAGTTTATAGATACTTAATAAAATCAACTTATTTGATGGATTTCTTCCCATGCTCCGTAAGTCATTCTCTATATATCACGGAATAGACAGGTACTATAGCCATTCCAGCCTAATCCACGAAGTAAGGCGCACGGATAAATTGTGACTAGGTCTTTTTTAGCGATTCGGTTCACATTTTTCTAAGACATGCGTGTGAAACTTGTTGACTCTAAGAAGTGTTTCGATGTTGGTGACTCGAACACACACACACTCACAATCACACTTGAGAGTCTTGATGATTTCAAAAGGCCGCCATGATGATGATGATGATGATGGTCACGTGCTAATATGATATAGTGAGGGAGTAGTGGAGCCCATCGAACAAATCGAAAGCATACTAAGCAAATATGAGACGTATAAAACCATATCATATAATTCGATACCTTTTTAAGCTTTTATATACATTTCTACTTGGGAAGATGTCTTGTCTTT
This sequence comes from Combretum micranthum, assembly GCA_024138025.1. Lineage (NCBI taxonomy): Eukaryota > Viridiplantae > Streptophyta > Magnoliopsida > Myrtales > Combretaceae > Combretum > Combretum micranthum. Next base: position 2,009,468 of record JAMXBD010000001.1, read on the forward strand.
TATGTGACTTGGTTGGGAAAAAAACACAACACAATTGAAACAGTATATTTATATAATGTTGTTTTTCTGGCTTGGTGACTGCTTAGAGAAGCATAGTGTCATATATGATGCAATCATTCACACAATTGCTTGCTCCACTCGCACATGAACCCCATCCTCCTACCTCTAGGCTACCTTTTAATTTTCCATGCGGACCCTATGCTATTCTTCTTCTCTCTTTCTCTCTCTTGTGTTTGTGTTTGTGTGTGTGTGTGTTTGGAGTATTTTTTGATGCTTTAAAATGAAGCTATTTAGGCTTAAGTCACATTCAAAAATCACCAAACACACTTTCACCGGCTACACGCCACACCATGCCAACTATTCTTCCATTCACACAACAAATAAAATGTAGGGAGAATAAAAAAAAATTAAAAGGATATGATTGGATAATGTATAAGTGAACATCAACCAATGGAAATTGTTTGTGAATTACATACTTACCATAGACATTACAAGAACACTGGATTTTAGCAAAAGAATTTCTATCTCTAAATGTAAAATTTTATCGTAAAAATCATCTTCGTTGATATTATTTATAAAAAATGTACTTCTTTTATGGATTTTCTGTCATAAAATTTGTGAAGAATTGAAGTTATTTCATTTTCTTTTAAAGTATAGTATTCAAATCAACTAAACTATAAGATCTTTAAAAAACAATTATTAAGAAGCTAACCGATGTTTTTATATATTTAGTAAGAGACTAATAAGATTTTTAACATGTCATGGTATATTAATATTATTTTTTTCCTTTCGATAAAAAATATTTTTAAAGTTTTGGATATAATAAAATTTTCACATTAAAAAGACATTTTATTGCTCTTTTGTGAAACATGTGTCTTGACCTCCTAAAGAAAAAGTAGTTTGCGGCTAATATGGCAATATCAAATGAGTCAATCCTTTTCTTCTTTTTCTTCTAAGAAGACCATATAAGTCAACTCAATACTTTTTTTTTTGGGCCATAACTCAATACTTTGAAAATGACAAAAAGAAATGCATTATACGTCTACTTCATCTAATGGGGCCTTAGCCCATTATTCATTTTTGAGAAGTCCCACGTTGTGTGTGCGCCCATTTGATTACGATAAAACTTCTTCTAATACAATTTTATAAGACTCAGCAATCGACCCAATATTTCTAACCCAATTATTTTTTATTAAAATAAATGCCCCTTGCTTTAGAGGTTGGAAAAAAAAAGAAAAAAGAAAAAAAGGTACACTCTTCACAAATAGGTAGAAATTACTATCAACGAAAACTTTTTCTAGTGAATTGCAACCTAGGTTTATTTTATTTTTGTTTATTGGACTTATTTCTATTATAGAGGACTAATATTGTTACATTTAATATCCAGTTAAGCTCCCTATTATTCCATTTGACTTTTTAGTAGGGTTTAGGGATTCTGATTTATATAATAGAATGATATAGAAAGATTTAGTTTGGTAAGTATAGAAACAAGAGTAGGAAAAGTTGGACCCATATGTCTTCTTGTCCCTAACTTTTCTTAGGCATGCTTATGCAACTATGATAAAGGTTATCGATTATAAACCCATAACAAACTCTTTAAGATAATTCTTAGTTGAGTATATTTCATCTTATTTGTTTATCACCAAATGTGATACGAGAGATGTCATTGAGTCTAATAATCTAAACCTTTAGTCATTCTACCTGGTTTGACATTTCTTGAGAGAATAGTAGAAAGATGTTCTATTGTTTAACCTTTGTCCTTAATCATCAAAGAAGCATTTAGGTAAATAATAATTTCAACTACTCAAGAATTACGAGTCCAATGTCGAAAGTTTCCTAGACTGACTTGTTTATCACTTATCTATTTAAGAAATTGAGATTGTTCATTTCTCCTCCCTATCATTCTCATCAAGCCATCTTACTAAATGTCATCTAGCTATCACTATTTTAAAATGATGAGTAACATGAGGTGCACATGAAATCCATGTTATTGATCCTTATGCATACATATATTTGAATTCCTTTATCTCTATATCAAAATTTTATCAACTCGTGGAGTGCATTGTATTTTAAGTAAGTAATTATAAATCTTCTGCTTTTGTAATGTTACGTGAATTAAATTCTTCCAGTAGTACTTTTCATATTTTTAAGCCATATATAGATGGCTTCATCGACTATCTAAAATCATATGTCATTCATTTTGCCCAAGAGTACTAGGATAGATTGTTTTTAAAGGAAAAATGGGGTTGGTCATAATTTGAAAGCATTTCACTCGATCAAGCTTTAATGGCAACAAACTAGAGCATCCTAGGACTTTTTCTTTTTCTTGCAACATCTGGCTTCATCTTTTTATGCACGCCATGCCATGTAATGGTGAGGGCCTAAATTTAAATGGACCAATTCGTGAACTTCATTTTTTTTTTTTTCCTTTTTCTTCTTCTTGTAATATAACCATTTCAATTTTCTCAAATCGATATAAGTTGTTGATCACTAATGCATCAACTTACTTGTTCAAAAAATAATAATGATAAAGACAATAATTTTCTTTTCAAATAATTACACATCACATAAAATTACATTTATTTTTTTAAACCATATTTATGAGAATTTGATGATATAAACATTGGTGGTTAAGTTCTTGGAGATTAGCAAATTAAGTAGGTAAGTTCACAAGTTAATCACTTCCAACTTGTTAAAAAACAAGGTTTTGAATATTGTGAGTAAACTTACTTTATTAAAAAATCAACTATAATCCCTCCTGTTTAGCAGTTCAATTTATCAACGGAGGACTCTGATTTTCCAATGAGTTCCAAGGCTTTCTTAACATATAACTTATAATTGTGTTTATTTCTATTATTAAAATTTAGTAAATCAAATCATTTTTTTCATCAGTTACGTTGCCTTTCAATTAGATTGTAGGTCAACATATAAAATATATATTAATACAATATAATTTATTTTCAAAGTAGGCAGAAAACCTATTTTTACTAATAGTTATTTTTAATTAGTTGAGATGAAAAAAATAAACAATTTAATATTCAATATATACCGTTAGAAAATCCTCGCTCAGGATTTAAGGATTAATAAACAATTTAAGAATTACAACAAAATGTAATGATTTAAGGGGGAAGAAAATTACTTCCTATCTGAAGTCTAACTAGCAAATATATGTATACATATATAAAATTCATCTAATATGTCCTCCCAAAATTATTAATTGGCTTGTTGTTAGTATTATATGGATAATTACCATTAGCCACATTGATATGCCCTTGCCTCCCATCCATAGCATATTGCTGCCACATCATTTGCTCCTCCATCAATAACCTTTGCTTCTTCTCCATCTCTGAAATTTGGACATATGGCGGCGGTGCCACCCCTGCTGACGCAGCGAATGGGTCACCACCAGCCACCGGCGCACCACCGGTAGTAGGTGGTGCTGGAAGGGCTAGCATTGGTGCCGGTCGTCCCGTTGAACCCATTGCCATGCTGCTTGCACTCCCGGTTGCCACGTGGTCACTGCCATGTGCCGTGACAGAGCCATGCTGGTACATCCCATCTAGCATCAGCATATTGAACCCACCGCCAAGTGTCGTCTTAGGGGGATGGGACATGTGGCTTGCTGACTGTACAAGGGCACTCTCCCAATCCGACGTGTCCTGTGGGAATGCCTCCCATTTTGGGCCTTGGTCTGGGCCTGTTGACGAGTGAGGCCCATTATCAAATAAGGCCAACGCAAGCTGGTTCGAGTGCTGATCACTTGAAACCGCATCCTCTCCCAAGTTCAACAAATCACCTTCATCTTGTTTCTTAATTTCCTTCTGCGGTTCCGGTTCTGGCTCCGGCTCAGCCTTCACTTCTGGTTCTTCCTTAGGACCGTCCTCGGTCGGTGGGGCAGGTAATGCCTTGATCTCGTTAGGATCCGGTTCATCCTCTGTTTTCTTGGGTTCGCCTCCCCTTTCGGGCTCAGCTGGCTCGATGCTCTTAGGACGTTTGCCTTGAGCCAAAGCGGATTTGTCGCGGATGAACTCGTCCATCACATCGAGCTTTTTCTGGGTGATCTTGTCGATTTCGGGGTATTCGGAGGATCGAGCTAATCCAATGTTCTTGCACCAAGAGTAGAAGGAGTCGAGCTCTTCGAGCTGTTTGGATAATCGAGAGAAGATGTCGTGGACTTTGACACAAAGTGGGATGTCTAGTTCCATGAAACGGTCGACGAAGAGGGCTTGGATCTCAGATATGTCGTAGTAGATGTGGATACTGTCTTTAACAGTTGGATAGAGAGCCATGAACACGATCCTATTGTCCTTTGCTCCTCCTGCATACGACACATGTTTCTGACTTTTAATAGCAATACTAAGGTTGTACTCAGATTTATAAACATTATGCGACGTATGAAATTTTCTATATCTTTTGCCACAAACATGAAAAATCATATAATATGGTACATAAAATATGTGAAATACCAACCTGTTGGCCTGCAAGCCAAGAATCGCTCAAGAAGCTGCTGCAAATGCTGCATCTTGGAAAATAATTGCTCGGTTCTCAACTCCCGAACCGGCGTGGCCTTACAAACTGGTGTTTTTTGGTGACCGCTCTCTTGATCATCCTGAACGATATCGTCTTCCATCATGGTGAACGAACTCCTTTTCCCTCTCCTACCCTGCATCCTGTACTCTAGCCTCTCGTCCAGGTACAGCGCGTACGTCCGTACGAAGGCGGAGTAATCCCAGGAATTCGACCTCGAGGTGTCCCGAAAATCCGACATGTTTAGCATCCTAGTCCCCCTCCTCGTTGCGAAGAATATTTCCTGCTCGTAGGCCGGATCCCCATCGCAAAGGAGCCTTTGGATTAAGATTAGTGTCTTTAGTGCCACGGTCCAGTTCCTGGTGAACCCATGATGGCAAATTAAATAATTAACAAAACAAGATATGAATCCAACTACTTCAAATCGAGTTTAAGGGTGTATGTTAAATGATTATGCAGAGATTAAACTCGGAGGTCTCTTGATACCCATGTAAGATTAAAATTGGTCATCAATTGATATAAAAGTTCAAGTGTTCTATTGTATTGCAAAAGATGGAAGAAAAGACTAATTTCATCAATAATTTTGAAACGACCCTAGTGACATTTATAAAGATCAAAGAAGGAAAGATTAGCAAAATAATTACACAGTCTTAACCTAATTTAAAAGATCAATAACACGTTTGGTTGGCTTTATAAAAGTTCAATAAATCAATTACTCTTCGGGTTAGATCTATTTAAGATTAAAAAAGAATAACAAGACATATTATTATTTTTCTATTCTAATTTTTAAGAACACTGATTATATTCCTATTATATTCCATTCTAAAGCATGTCTGAAAAACAGAAACATATCTAAATGGAAGAATTAAATTAACAAGTTTATCATACTTGGTCTTATTAAGCCGCCTGCAGAGGGTATTAACACAGGCACTAATATGGGCTCTTGAATAGCATGTCAGGCTGAGGATCTCACGGATGTACTTCTCATCGGCAGGGAATTCGTCGTGGCGGGTCGCCTTGACGATGGCGACATCAAGGTCGGAGAGGGAGGAGCTGCTGCTAACCTTGGCTAGGCCAATGCTGGTTTTATCCTTAACCGCTCCAAGGGCCTTTCTGATTTTGCTTGGAGCCATCACAAAACAATCTGCAAAAAACTTTTCACTAATCGCTTCTAGTACATTATCGAACCACAGCAGAAAATTGTACGTGTTAGGGTGTTCCAGGAGACCAAATCCGTGTAATAATTCATATGAGATGAGAGTAATCAGAATCCTATGATTCAGGTTGGTTTTGTTTGTTTGACCCTTGTTTTTAGGTTTGGTTTTTGCCTTCTTAGGGCAGACGATGTCCATCCTGAAAACCTTAATATTAACCTAAAATATAGCCTGAAAATGTGGAGATTCTAGGGAAGATAGGAGGAACACGAAGATAATTACATTTCATTTCATTGCAACGATGGCTGGTGTGCTTGGCTACCACATTGTAAAAGTCTGTCAACAGTTTGACATTTTCAAACTGCAAAATTTGGCATGTTGAGGTTAAGTCACCATTATTATTATTAATTATTTGGCCCAAAAATGCTAATAAATAAAATTTTTATTTTCTTTCTATATATTTTTTTCATAAACTGTATAATTAATATTAGAAATATAAAAAACTATTTTTAAGTCTCAAGACAACAAATACTCGAGAATAGTAAAATAGTTTAAAAAGATTTCAAATAAGAATTTATGGATAATTCCCTACCTAATAATAACATATAATATTTATACAAGTTTTCGTAAGTTTTCTTTGTATACTTTATGATATAGCAACAAAATGCCAGAAATTCCTGGTCACTTCTCCATAACTTAATACGCCATCTCAGCATATCTATATAAACGAGACTTAATTTTCTGATGTATGATTTTATTATAGTAAATTATGTTCGTCATATACGAATTAGAAGATCCATAATAAGCCAAATATTGTATATCATATGATGCATTCGTATTATATATATATATATATATATTGAATATATAATATATTAAGTCGAGGACTAAGTTGGGTTGTGGACTTTCGATTTGATTTTTTAGGCTAAGATCATAGGGTCTTGGGATACAACTACGATACATAGTTATAGGTACTCAACCTATCTAATCTATAGAAACTTCATTTAGTATGTGAAAATGTACTCAGAATGAAATAACAATTTTTAATTTTATTTATGCTTCATGTTTGAATATATTTTTAAAGTTAAATTCATGATTTAGGATCCAACGATGATATTAATGTTGGTTTTGAGGGGCGAATTCCACCTTTAAGTAGCAGAATCGTGATTTTACTCCATCTTCTTATATGTTAATTACTATAGTTACCTTTTATCCACTTCAATAATTAGCTTCAGTAGTTATTACTAAGAGTATCTAAATACATATCATATTATATTCCAAACCATAAATGTACCTAAATAAATCACTAGATTTATCATTTCCCCACTTATTCTATTATGTTCCATTCCATTTTGAATGGTATCTACATACAAAAACATAACATATAGGGTTTTGTAATGGTTTAGGTATTTTTTTAAACTCTATAGGGCTTTGGGTCATGTTTTAGGTTTTAGATATGATCAAATGGGAAAATCGACTAAGAAACATTATAAATAACATATTTAAAAAAATGATAATAACCATATTGTTTTCTTCTATACCACTAAACAAAACCCTTCATTGATTTCCTTTATTATCTATTCCTTTATATATTTAACTTTTTCAAATTTGAATCTTCTTCTTATTCTCTTTTTATGACTTTTATTCTTATATTACCTCACAAATATTGTATGTCAAGCATTAAGGAAATCAATTGTACAAATATACATTATGTACACATTATACGTATAAATATATTTGATGTCAACATATATTTAGTGGTTGTAGCATGCATTATGTTAATTCATATATATAACATGCATTATGCTAATGTATCAAACATATATAAACTAAAATATACATACATTGAGAACATATAGTTAGTACATATGATGCATTATTTTATATTGCATAATGCTATCTATATAATATATAACGTATATATAATATAGATATACATTAGAATGTATAAACCATATAATATATGGAGCCAAATTAAGGATCTTCGTGCTACAGGAAAAGACTTCATGGCATGGGCAAACAATTAAAGCAAAGATAGTTGACTAGTGAAGCAATGTTTTCTCTAGAAAATAAACCTCATGTCTACGCCATAACCCACAAGGCCAAATCACGGCAAGCCCTGCCTCAAACAGCCTTATCAAAGGGTTTTTTAGGTCGACCATTTTGGTATAATTTCTAAGGTAACCAGAGCTTTACTACTCAAGTAAGGTGCCTTAGTTTGTTTACCTATGCTATAAAATCTTATTGCATGGTTCAAAGGTCTAATAAGATTTTAGAGCATGGTTACCTTTATACCTTAAAAAGAAATTAGCCGGACATGGTTAAAGGAAACTTACGAAAGCTTAATTGAATACAGTGGAGATATGTTACAAGGATACACTTACAGGACTAAAACACTCAAAAAAATTTCTCACAAAACACTCAGATACTTTCTAATATTTTCTCCTTTTTTCCTATTTCTCTGTGCCTAATTCCGAATCCTGCTTGGTTTATATAGAGAAATTTTTTCAGAACAAAATAGTAAGAAGTGCTACAATGACTGCTATAGTGACCTACTGCTACAGTAAACAGTAACCTTAGAAAGTGCTACAGTACTCTTAAAGTTGCTACAGTACTTATGTTACAGTAATCCTTGATTTTTCTTCCGCTCTTTCCGTGTTATCTTCTACCTTGTTTGTTTTGTGCTTTGTCCATTTGTTCGTTTCTTTTTCGGGTTTTACTCCTTTTATTTTTCCTATTTTGTTCGTGAATTTCCTTGTTCTATTCCTTAAATTATTTCTTCCGTTCTGATCCTCTTTTCTGATGATTTTTTTTAATCCTGGAACCTGTTTATGTCTTCTTGTGCTCTTATTTCTTCATCCTCATCCTCCGTATAATTGTGATCATATGGATTGTCTTTTTCATCCTGTTTATCTTCCCTATTTAAGCTTTCCTTGAGTTCCTTCAAATTTGTATCATATTTTGACCAAATTGCTCCTTTTTGTTTTGTGAAGATGAATTGCGTCTTAGTAGTTGCAGTAAGATGAAATTCTGGATTTTCTGGTATAAACATGCTCATTTTGTCAGCATTGTATAGATTCAACTGTTTTCCAAACTGTTGGTGGATTCCAACCTATGGATTTTTTGGATAATTGAAACTTTTCATTTGATTGGGGAAATCCAAAACCAAGTTTGTGCTGGTCTGGATTCAAATTTTAACCATTCTGATGGTACTTCCTTTATTTTTACATAATATTTTACAAGGATATCATGTTCCTCATGTTCCTATTCTATATCTCTTAAGGTTGCCAGCACTTCGTTGAACATTTTCCCCGTTCCCCATAGGTTAGGTCATAAATTGTAGAAATGTGCCCATAATTTCTATGACAAGCCCATAATCAAGAAGGGTAGCTAATGTGTATTCCTAGTCTTCAATCCTGAATCCTTTAAAATAGCTGAGATCTATAGCCGGTGTATGTATATTATAGCGTACATAAATTGGGCAATAATAATTATCTTGGTAATGATTATTCATCTCAACCTGTTAGTCCTTCCCCAAACATGACTAACATGGAGGGTTTGGAAAAGCCTTTACCCTTACCATTGTCCCAAATCCAACTCTATCAAAACATATGTGTTTTTCCTGTATTGTCCTTTGGAGCAATATAAAAGGTTTTAAAATCGCATATCCTTTTATCAATGATTTTGGAAGAGATGGAAGTTTTGAAATAAATTCAATTCTTTTGAAGAAAAGGAATGCAGTTGCATTTTCATGTTTTTCTTGAGGTGTTTTCCCTATTTTCCTTCTCTCAAATGGGAACGTTTCCCTATAATCCTTACTTTGTTCTTTAATGCTTTCAATACTTCTCTACTTATTTGGGCTTTCTATGATTTTAAGAGAAGATATTTTCCTTTTCTGTTCCTCTTCTAAAGAGTTTAAATCTGTATACTTTTGTGTGTCCTTGACATACCCTGTGGTACTTTTGACACTCCTAAAATTGTAAAAAACAGGATCCACATAAATTTCGTGTTTCCCTATTATTTGTTTGACCTAATTTGATGCAGTTTCAAGATCACGAAATCCTCTCCATGAAGGATTCAGATAATCTGTTATTTGGGTTTGGACGTCATGCCAGTAGCAAAAAACTCCTATTAAATGTCCCCTTGCTACTCCATACACTTGATATTTTCTTTTATTTTGTCCCTTATGTCCTTGCATCTTTTGTGATGATTCATTATCTGTGGCCTTCTCATGTAGCAAGTTTCTTGTATTCCTTTGATACCTTGTGTTTCTAACTAATTAAAATATCTAGCCAGAGCACAACAAATTACATATTTGAACTTGTCTTGGCTAGTCAAAGACCATACACTGTCTATGAGAGCGATATGTGTCTCTCCCTTAACATTAATTGGGAATGGTACCTGAAACTTTCTTGGTGAACTTGTTGGTATTATAGGTAGAGCTATATTACCAATCATAACCTGTGGTCCTTCCATAACTTCTGATAACCTTGTTCCACTAGAACTGCTTGCTTATGATCTTTGAGAAGACATTGGCCTCTTTTGTGCCTTAAATCCTTTGTTCCTCTAAAATTTCTTGTGTTCCTGAAAAATAAAATTATTTATATTAGTAAGCAAGATAACTCATCTACTGTAGTATTATGTTTTCCCTTAATATGTTCAAATTCTACCTTATAGCCTTTATTTATTATAACATCTTTAAATTTTAACCATCTTCTCCTACTCATTTTATTACTCCCTATGTTCTTATAGAATTTAACTATAGCTTCACAGTTTGTCCTAACTAACATCTCTTTTTGATTTATCAGAAATAATCTGAAATTATCTAAGCAATTTACAACAGCCATTATTTCCCTATCTATACTTGGTAAATTATTTTCCTTGAACTTTCTACTTATATACTTGCAAATTTCTTTAGTTTTCCTTTCAGCATATTTATGAGGTTTTCTCAACAAAATTCCTCCTCATCCTAGATCACATTTATCACTTTCAACGATCAAGAAATCTGTGTCTAGGGGTAATCTTAACCTTGGTAACCTTTTGACCTGTTCCTTTATTTTCCTTATTTGTTTTATGTCTTCTTGAGACAAACTTTTAAAACCTGAAATCTTGTTATAAAAAAGTCCTACTAAAGAATTCAAATCTTTTATGAAAAGTCTTGCATAATTTAGTAAACCCAAAAATGCCTGTAATTGCTTTTTGTTCATTTGTTCTGGAAATTCTATCACCTTTTTGACTATGTGTTCTTGTAACTTGATTTTTCCTTCTCCTATTTCTACTCCTAAAAATTCAATGTTCCTTTTAAAAAACTGTTCCTTTTTTTGTGCTTATTACTATTCCCTGTCTTTGAAATTCTGAAAGCACCATCTTTAAATGCCCTATGTGTTCATGTTCACTTTTGGAAAAAACAAGAACATCATCCACTTAAATTATAGTGAAATCCTTAAGATTTTGAAAAGTTATATCCATTTTTCTTTGAAAAATTGAAGGTGCATTTTTTAATCCAAATGGCATAACTTTCCATTGAAAATGTCATTGTGGACAGGTAAAAGCAATCCATGATTGTGACTCTTCATTCATCTTAATCTGCCAAAATCCTGACTTACAATCAAATTTACTGAATATGTAACAATTTTGTATTTTGTTAACTAATTCAGTTTTGTTAGGAAGATTGTAAGAATCATCCCTTGTGTTATCATTCAATTTCCTATAATCTATTACTATTCTTGATTTTCCTCTTGCTATTTTACTCCTTTTTCTGACAATGAATGCAGGACTTTTGTGTTGACTGTTTGACCTTTCTATGACCCCTAATTCCATTAATTCCTTTATGTACATTTCAAAATCTCCTCTATCTAAATTATCACACTTTATTCCTCTAGAATAAATTCTTAAGCTATAGTTTATTGTATCTAATTTACATACTATCTTATTCCTTTCCCAAAACCTTGTTGCTTTTTCTCCAAAAATTTCTTCCTTCTCCAGGCTACTAATGGTTTGATCAAGATCTGGGTAACCTGTTTCCAAGCATGAATTTTCTAAAATCCTGTATACCTTTTCCCATTTTACCATTTTTCCTTTATTTATTTCTATTTCCTTCCATTCAATTTCTTCTTTTAAGAATTCTTTTAACTCTTCAGATTCCTTTGAATTTTCTTATGTCTCTTGTTTAACATTTTCCTTTCCTCGACGTTCTCCTAACTTTTTGCATTCACAATCCTTTTCATTATGCCTTTCCAACAGTCTAATGTCTAGTTATGTATTGTTTAAATAATTTTGATAAACTATGGTTGGATGTCCTAAAATATTTATAGTATATCTAGTGATCAAGATATCATGGTGATTACTTAAAAGAAAATCTAGTCCTATTATACATCTAATTTTTGAACTACCAAAATTCCACAATTGCATCATTCTACTATGCATAGATACAATCCATTCTTCTCCTGTGACAAAGCTTACTTTATTTTCTTTATATACCTACATTCCTTTGTTTTATTTCCATGAATATCTGAACTAATTCTACATATATCCATTTGCTCTACTTCATCTATAGGTGTTATTCTTTCATCAATCATGTTTCCAGTACTACCTGTATCTATGAATGCATCTAGTTCTATTATTTGTGTCTTAAAGAACAACCTAGTCCTAATATATATACCTACAAATTTTGTAATATGCCTCTCTTCTAGACTCAACATCTTTAACTCTTAAATCCTTTCTTGCCTCTCTTCTGGACTAGACATCTTTAACTCTTTAATCCTTTCTTCTTTTATCCTTTCCAAAGACGTATTAGCTGCTCCCATGTAGCTTCTTATTGTATCTTCATGGCAATCTCCTTCTTCTCTTTTATTATTCCTTTATTCATATTGTCCTTTACATTTCCTTTTTCTAAATTTATTATCTTTTCTTTTATTCCTTGTATTTCTTCTTCTATCTTGTCTATCTTATTGTCAATTCTCATTATCCTTTCTCCTATTGCATCTTGTTGAGAACTTCTATTGACTATAAACCTCTCATTAAACTGAAACCTTTCATTTCTTTGTTGTAGGCATATTTTACAAGATTCCATCATACACCTTCTGCACTGATATTTGAGTTTTGTTATCGGATATCCAGAACAAAATTTGCATGGATGATCTTTTGATCCACTTCCTTGAGTCCAATGATGCCTACAACCTTCTATGTTTTCTCCTGTGTTCATCATTATATTCCCTATGTCTTGTAACATCCTGTTTAGCAATTCAATCTTTTCGTCTTGATATTTTATCCCTATTTGTTCTTTGTAAGCATTATGATAATTTTGATTTAAGAACATACCTGTAATATCATTTTCATCCTCACTATCAGATTCCTCCATCATTATTCCTTGTGGATCTATTATTGAAACTATACTATAGATTGTTTCCGTATCATTCATGTCTTCATCTATTGCTAAAATGTCTTCATTCATGCATTCCACTAGAATGTCTAGCCATAGTGTTACTATTATGGCTTTTAGGATATGCTTTTGCCATGTGTCCTTCCTCATTACAAATGTAACACTTTAATTTATTTTTGTAAACCCTGTTCTTATTGTATTTCCTTATATGTCTGTCCTGTTTTAACCATGGCTTTTTTGCCCTGTTTTTCTTTGCAAAATATTTTTTTTAGGCCTATACTTTTGTTTTGGCCTCCGTTTGTTTCTTTCCTTTACCTCATACACCTGTGGTGTATAAATAGTTTGACAGAAATTATAATTTCCTCCTTTCAATTGCCTATTTATTTGTAGAGCTGTACATTTTTCTATTAACTTATCTACAAGAAACTTTATCCTAGTTCCTAAGTTATTTAGCTTCTCCAAGAGATTACATTAAACACATATAGGGATTACTATTAATGTATATAGTTAATGGTTGACTCATGAAATTTAGTAGTAGAAAGCAATGCGATATAAAATCTTTCTTTAGTAATTAGCTATCATCCTGCATCCACTTAGGTTTGCACATTAAAATTTAACATTTTAATAGAATTAATTATTGATCAAATTTTACAATAAGTTTTATACTATCAATCAAATATTAAATATGACAATTAGCCTTAAATCAAATGTCAATACTCTGACTAAAAAATTGAATACTCCAATTAATACATTCTTCACATATCAATAAAATCTATTACTAATGGACTCTTGCTCTCCCACTAGTATCAAGAAAATCTATTCTCTGGGAAAAAAGAAAAAAAAATGCAAGACTTGACATATAAACAAGTATGACTTTAGTTCAATCTCCATACCATTCAAGCTATTATCACAATTCAATATATATATATATATATAATTTCCATTATGTTAATATATTTATTCTATATACTTATACAAATATATTATGATGTAATCATGTCACTATGCACGTAACACACTTAATTTGAACCCATAAACCTACATTTTGGTGACTCCATGAGGGAAGAAGTGATTGACAATTGTATGATTGCACCTTCTAGAAGAAAGGCACCTAATCCTAATGATAGTACAAGTCAAGACCTTAACACTAATCCTAATGCTTTTGAGCACACCATACCACAATTTAAGGATGCTAACTCAGTTTCTAATCCTCAAGAGTCCAGACAATGTCATTGATAGACAGAGATAATGTGTTGCAATGTAACAGAACAACGAGTGAATATTGTAAAAAATGCAACAGAACATAAGGACTTTGAATCAATTCGTAGTAAAATCTACTCTATGTGATAGCATGGTTGCCTTCGTTGCAGCATAATAAGATGCAGCTTTATTGATTGCTTCTATTAATGTGCAACAATATGTACCCCAAGCATCTTAAATTATCAATCCTCTTATTATCATCAAAGAATTTTCTCCTAAGGCTAGGGAGCAACCTCTAACATTATAACCCATAAGCACGTAGTTACTTGCAAGACATTATGCCTAATTACCTAAATTAATTATACTTTGGTGTACTATTTGAATTGGTAGCATGATCCAAACAACTAGACCTAATTTGGGATGATTTAGGAGGCTTTGAATTGATAGGCTCAAGGGATCTTTAAAATTGTCTTACACATTTTAACTTTTCTCAATGCGTTTAAGTGTTAACTAAGTTTATTATATATAATTAGGTTTGTTAATAATGCTAATTAATCCTACCCATTAATAATCTATTACATCTAATAATGATGATCCCTTGTTAATTACTTACTATAAATACATGTATATACTACCTATAAAAGGGAGTCTGAAATTTGACGCTCTCCATTTTACAACCAAGCCACTTGACCATTGTGCCAGTTGAAATTGCTTATTCCACCATTGTTCTCTAATTTGATGATTATTCTATCACAATAATAATTACCTTTTTTTTTTTCCCCCCTCACATGAAGCATGTCGACATATGCTTCACACATAGAATTCACAATGAACCCTTATGTCTACGATATAGAAAATCCACAAAAAGGATCGTTTTCTTTTTATCCAAAAGGACATAACAAAACTCTATGTGAGATGCCTACTATCCACAATAGATGATGGTAAAATGAAGAATAAAACATGAAATAAGACAAACTTCCGAGGATAATTAAGTTCACACATACTTCAAATACAAATAACTCAGAGAATACAACCAATTCCACTAAAACAAAATGATGGTGTCCCTGCAAGTATTCAAATAATGTTTAATAAATATTACATGTTAAATTATATATACTAAATATCAATAAAATCCTAATATATGTAGCTTGTACAAATTATGGATAGTAATTATTTTGAAAATTATCGTTTTTTTTTTCGTTATGCATGATTTGAAATTTAATTGGCTTTACATGATATGTATATATTCATATAAAATATATAATATTTAGGAGAAATTATAAATTATTCCTCTAAACTTTTACTTATGTACGAATTTATTCCCTAATCTTTTAAAGTAAGCTTTTTGTCATTTTAAACTTCTGAAAATTGGCACAGTTAACATTTTTTGTCAAAACAAAACAACGAAAGTTATAAAATATGCTGTCAAACTTTTACCCATACGTGAATATATCCCTAAAATTTTATCTATGCAATAGCATTCTCGATTACTACTCATTTCCGACGTCGAATGGGAAGTTCCGAAAACGGAAGTTTAAGCCAAATTTAATCGATATCTCATATATACTTCCTCTGCCTAGTGGAATCCTCATATGTTCTTTTGTCCTTAAACACTCTTGAGGTTGATAGATTTAGATTCCTTCTAGATGACAAGAATACGTCAATGAGTTCCGTAAACGAAAACAAGAGGAAAGAAAAAAAAATTACAAAGTTATAAGCTTATAGATTCATAATCCAAAAAAGAAAGACGAAATATAGTACCAAGTTATGTGTTTAAAAACACTCGATTTCCTGATGTTACTATTTAAAAATGAGAACTTTCGAGTCTGGAAATGATAACATGATATGATTTATAAAAATAAAACATAAATTAAAATTAGCATGATACAATACAGATATATTATGCACGACTATAATACTTAATAATCGTTCGGGATACCATATCCAATCTTGATTATACTTAGATAGGAATGCATGCATTCATGTTATAACTCGTACATTAACGTTGGACTTATGGAGCATAACACAACAATTCAGAAACATGGATACTTACTTCTATCCTTATTTTAGGATTACACATTGAAAGCCAACCAAAACAACAACATAGGACTACATTCCTAGACCAGTAGTCGAACCAATTAATTTAGTGAGCCCAAATGTGATCGCGATTGCGAGCAACCCCCCAACCACCACCCTAAAACAAGACCTTCCGACCGAAGTCCGTCCTAAGACTGCCCCTACCGCTCCAAAAACAGCCAAGGTGGTGCTAGCCACGACTAGTACCACCGCCACCCTCACTTTGTGATCTTTTACAAAAGCTGCAGCTAAAAGTGGAACTATGGCACCAATAGTGAATGCTAAGGCAGATGCTAGAGCTGCTTGGAAAGGATTTGGCAACTCTTCAGCATCAACATGATCCTTCTCTACACCACCCGATGTAGAGCTAGAACTTCCATTTTGCTTCATCTGAGCCACCTCAATGTCTACTTGTGTATAGACGGAGACAAATTCTCCAATAGCCATACTACAAGCACCTGCAATTAATCCCGCAAAACCAGCTAGAAGCATGGCTCTGATGTCTTGTTTCACAGCATCAACACCCATCATCAATGAAGCAACCGTGACAAGGCCATCATTGGCTCCAAGTGTAGCAGCTCGAAGCCACTGGCCTCTTTGAGTATGATTGAAATAATTGATGTCGCATTCGACAGCACCTTGGTTCGTGTTCTTCTCGATGTCATTAGGATTGTTGACATGGATATTAGAATCAGCCATTGGAAAGATGTATAAGAAAGATGAATTATTTCACTAGATATTGAATATGATCCACAAGATTAAGATTGGAAGTGACTTGTGGAGAGCACACGCCCTTGGTGCTCTATTTATAAAGCAAAAAATGGTCTGAATGGTAGGATGTGAATGTGATGATGTGGACATAAAAAGAGTATAGTTCATTAATAATTCACTTTATAATTGTTGTGCTTCTATCTTAAACCACACACTTAGATACGTAAATTCCAAAACATGCCATCCTTTTTATGTCTCTATGAATAAACATCTAATACATGTAAAATAAATTTATAAAAAATCTCTAAAATAAAGGAAGACATTTTTTTTAAGGCCATTTCATATACTTTAGGACTAAATTAATCCAAAATGCGAGGATAATATAAACCGATCAAAAAATGCTTCGATTGGGGAAAAAAATTCAAATAAAGATATATGGGGCCTATTGCGTAGGCTGTCTGACCTACATTCTCTCATACTCAGCACAATAAAATTAAGTGGAGTGTGGTTTACACAGAAAAGGCAAAAGATGAATCACTCATCACTCTCAACACTAATATTGTCTATAAATTATAACGTAAGCTTTTATGCTTAAAATGTTGCCGGGGAGATGTTTGGAGGACTTGTATTTAAATCTCATGAAAATTAGGATGAGCTTTAATGCCCAAGATGTTGCCGTGGAGATGTTTTAATTCGCCAAGGAAAATTATGTATACTTCCTCCTTTAATAATAATAATAATAATAATAATAATAATAATAATAATAATAATAATAATAATAATTTAGTGAGTTTTTCTTTTTCCTTTTTTTTCCCCGCTAGATAACTTAATGGGTTTTAAGATGTGTGGTTATATTATTTTTTAAAAAGTAAATAATATAAATCCTCTAAATGGTCACGATCCTTATGGTTAATACTAAGATTATCAATGAATAGGGTTTGATTTCCTTCTCCCCAAATATTTCTAATATTAGTTACAAAAAAAAAAAAAAAAACCTAAACAAGTAAGGATATTATGCTAGTTTTTATTCACCACAAATAATGTGCATCATTCAATTTAATTAAAAAAAAAGAAAGAAAAAAGAAAGAAATAAACCTAGTGGTATTGTTGTGTAATTAAAATATTTCGAGATAATATAGAAGTGTGCATCCCACACGAAAGTTGCTAAATTATAATGGAAATGTTGCTTTATTAGTTACCTTTTTCTTCCAGTTAGATATGAATGGAATTTAAAAAAGAAAGTTGATTTGATCAATGACAAAATGGAACGGTTACATCAACATTTTAGAACTTTTGCTTCCAATGACCTAATTTTATGCTTTGTTGCCTTCTAATGCGTGTGTACATGTATAATATAAACTTCCAACAACTCATGGCATTGATCTCACCCATATAGATTGGGATTTTTTATTAGACAATCTATATTTTGTTAGATTTGGCATTAGATTTGGGTTTTCAAAACTTAGTTATATACAATAAAATATGACCAGTCCTTTTTTTTTTTTTTTTCAAATCATTAAAGGTTGAAAATGAACCTAGATTTTTTATTTATAGCTATTATATTTAATAATTTTAAATTAAGGGTGTTTCAATTAAGTGGGTTTTCTATCTTTATCATAAAAATTAAATCACTGTTTATGGCCTAGAATTTAATAAGAAAACTAGCATACTTTAATAACGTGTAGTGTCCTACATCTAGTATGCAAGGGAAGCTACACTAGGATATAAAACTTAGTGCCTCGAGTTTATAATCGTGGATTTTAAGAACTTTTTTTCAAGCATCATATGATCTTTAATTGAAATTTCATGTTCATGGAATTGAGCTATCTATTTATATGGTTATTAACAACTTTGAACATAGGTGCTAACTCATATTAGAATGTGACGATGTGTCTACTAAGATGTTATTTGTATGTCCTTAATGAAAACTGACTCCTGATGGAAGGTAAAATTAAATTTCTTTTTCATTAATGATGTGAAAAGGATTGAGTAGGAGTAAGGATTATTTATTATCTACCTGTTATGAAAGGAAAGCCCTAGATGTAAGTTAATCATCTAATTAACCTAGAAACATGTAGAAATTTTGACAAAAAAGAAATATTAACCAAACAAACTAAAAGTAGTTATTTTAGTTTCTTTGGCTAAAATATGAAAAATGTCCAATAAAAGTGTTTTTCTTTAATAGCACGGCTGGTAGTAACACATGAGTCCTTCTTAAAACAACCACATGATGATTTTGTACAGATAATGCAATCTTTCCTTATAGCCAATAATTTTGCTTAGGTTCTCAAAATTCAATGTAGTCTAAGTTGAAGCAATCTAAAGTGTTACTCATTAGGTTTGAACTTGATAAATAGATGTTCTATTATATATATTAGTCAAAATAAGAGTGAGAATAAAAAAACCCATTAGTTTATTTGAGGTGTACAATATCTTACATTATAAGAGAATCGTAATACCAGTACTATTACATAATAGTAGATCATTTAGTCTTGTAATTTTTTTACCTATACTATTAAGATTTTTCATGTGAATTGTGTGTGTCTCTTTCTCTACTCATTATATTAGTTATAAATGTGTGCTATATGAGTTACTATTAAAGTAAGACTAAGAGATTAGAGACTTGATAAATTGTGATCTACAAAGTTAAAGATATGGACGGTTTAGGTTTGGCATACCAGTCTCTTGCTATTATCTACAAATGTAAAATCACATGCTAGATGTGTAAAAGAAAAAACTATGTATAAGATGTGAGATATGTGTCAAAGCTATCCTATAAATTTTTATCACTTAACTTGATGAATCGTGCTTAGGCTAGATATTATAGCACAAACGAAAAGGAGGCATTCGATGGAAGTATAGAGGTTATAAATGGAGTTAAGGCCAAAAACATAGGTTTAAGAGTCAATAATTTAAAGTATAACTAATGGGAAAGTCAATCATTAGGTTGAGGATCTAATATTTCTACAATTGTTTATAAATCAGAAATCATATATTGTTGTGTGAAGGAAAAGTTCCTTTTATTTAGGGCTATGAAAAAAATAAAACATTGAACCACGAACCGAATCAAAATTTTGATTTTTTTTAAATGGTTAGGTTCGTGATTCGGTTTGGTGAAGAGAAAATGGTTCGTGATTTGATTTGGACCCCGAACCCAACTGTTTTACATATTTAAAAAAAATCAAACATATTATTTTTACTCTTAATTGTTTCATTAAAAAAATTAATTGTTTTTAAAATCTATGACTTATATATGTATTATTCATGATAATAAAATTATATTAGTCATATTATGTTTTAATTATTATGTTGTCTACAGATAAGATAGATTTAAGATTTTAGCCTGTAGTATTCTAACTTATGAATAATTTTCCCTTTGTTTTACTAATTAATTTACTCATATTATTTAGTTACTTATTGATTTATAAAATTTATAATATATTAGTTAGAAGCATGCAAAGAATTAAATTTTGTGTCTTATATTGTGATAAAGTCTAATATATTATTATAGTTCAAAAAATTTAAAAAAATAAGACTAATCATAATTATAATTTTATAATAGATGAAATCGCATCCTTCCTATAAGTTTGATATGTTTATTTAGTAAATGATTAATTTTAAATATTGTTGTTTATATTTGCATTAGTGATAAGATATATGTAATAGAAGTTTTTTGATAGAATATATGTATATATATATTTATTTATTTTATGAATAAAAATAGTTTGAACCGCAAACCAAATCGTACTAAATCTTTTTTTTTTTTTTTGGTTTGAAAAAATTATGATGAAACCATATGGTTAGGTTCAAATTTAAAAGAAAAACCAAACCGTAAAATATGGTGCGGTTCGGTTCGAGGAACAAATCGAATCGAATCATAAAATATGGTATAGTTCAGTTTGAGGAGTAAACCGAATCGAATCGAACCATACCGTGCACACCCCTACTTTTATACTTAAGTTTTGCACATATTCATAAGGTGAAAAGAAATTAAAACAAAGTAGAGCATGGGGCTAGGAGAAGTATTTGCTAATTAAAGCATGTGAATAAACAAGTGAATAAGCTCATGGATTGGTAAGAAGTCTCATAGGTAAGCACAATGCAACAAATAGGTTAGGTAGGCACTTAGTGAGACTAAATTAAAGAAACCACATTTTATATGTTGCATGAGTTGGTTTACTTAGTCATTCAAATTTAGTTCTAGATGGAAATATGTTGTGTTTACATCTTGAAGTTACACAAAACTCTATTATTGAATAACATTTAGGTAAAGAAGTAGGCAAAGAGTTAACTTGAGGCGATTTATGTCCTTGATACTTTATTATTTTATATTTTCTTGTTTTTTAAGTCACAACTCTATATAAATATATATATATATATATATATAGGTTTGACTTCTTTTAAGTTTATGGATATTATTTATTATAAAAGATTCAGTTGTAATTTTGATGAGATAAAGGGAAAAAAAATCATCTTAGTAAAACATAATTCATGAAGCCTATATGACATCACAATACATATGGTAAATCTATTAATTCCCACAATAAACCAATTTATTTGAATCTTGCCAAGTGAAGTTTGAAGGAATGTTGGGGCTCATGGTATGTTTTGAAGATACGAATTCATATTAATCTCACATGTAGGAGATTTAAACAAATCTTTGCCAAAAGCAAAGTGCTTGAACAACAAAGTGTATCATGTACCTTTTACTTATGGGTTTTGAAGAATTCATTAAAAGCCAACCAAAACATCAACATACAATACACCAAAAAAAAAAAAAAAAAAAAAAAGAACAACAACAACAACATACAACTACATTCCTAAACTAGTAGTTGAACCAATTGATTTAGTGAGTCCAAATGTGATCGCGATTGCAACCAACCCTCCAATAACCACCCTAAAACAAGATCGCCCGGTTGAAATTCGTCCTAAGATTGCCCCTACCGCCCCAAAAATAGCCAAGGTGGTACTAGCCACGACTAGCACCACCGCTACCCTGACTTTGTGATCTCTTACAAAAGCTGCAGCTAAAAGAGGAATTATGGCACCAACGGTGAATGATAGGGCAGATGCTAAAGCTGCTTGGAAAGGATTTGGCAACTTTTCGACATCAATGTGATCCTTCTCTATACCACCCAATGTAGAGCCAGAGCCTCCATTTTGCTTCATTTGAGCCACCTTAGAGCCTCCATTTCGCTTCATCTGAGCCACCTCAATGTCTCCTTGTGTACAAACTGAGACAAACTCTCCAATTGCCATACTACAAGCACCTGCGATTAATCCCACAAAACCAGCTAAAACCATGGCTTTGATGTCTTGTTTCACAGCATCAACACCCATCATCAATGAAGCAACTGTGATAAGGCCATCATTGGCTCCAAGCGTAGCAGCTCGAAGCCACTGCCCTCTTTGAGTGTGATTAAAATTGTTGATATTGCATTCGATAACACCTTGGTTTGTGTTCTTCTCGATGTCATTAGGACTGGCATGGATATTAGAATCAGCCATTGGAAAGATATGTACGAAAGATTAATTATATTGAATGTGATCAAGTATAAGATTAAAGTGACTTGTAGAGAGCACATGCCTTTGGTGCTCTATTTATAATGCAAAAAAATGGTCTGAATAGAGTAAATGGGAATGTGACAATGTCGACATAAAAGGAGTATAGTTCATTAATAATCCACTTTATAATTGTAGTACTTTTGCCTAAAACTATTTACTAGATCATACTTAAATTTACTTTAGATTCAATTTGACTTATCATCAAGTGGATTTTTATCGATTTTACAATAGCAAGAAACATATATGTAGGCCTCAAGAAAAAATACTGAACACTACGAATACGTCATGTCTTCACTGAGCATTGAGTAAGTACTAATATTTTTTTGAACAAATGATATGAATAGTGAATAGTTTTTATTAAACTATTCATATGGAGAAATTTTACCCATGCTTGTATATTAATAATCAATTTATGCGACGTGTTACCACCAATATAGTCAAACTCGGACCGACCTAACTGGTTCAATCTGGTTCACGTAGAATCAAACTTAAAAACGAGCTGATCCATGATTGAGACCCCTTTTTGGGTTGAACCAGCTAGACCCAATTGACCTAGGTGGATCAAATAGATTCCAATGCAGAACTCGAAAAAAAAAAGGAAATTGAAAGATAAAAACCTTCTTTTGCCAAAGAAAAGCCAGTTTGAATTTTGACTTCGTGAGTATGGCTCGGTGATTATGGGATGGTTGAGTTTTTTCGAAGTTTGTTGAGGGTCTTGTGGGTTTAAGGACTATCATGGGTTAGTATAGCTATGGAGTCTGGTGGCTGTAGTGAGTTAACTTACTGAGGTTGGTTGCTGAGTTCGAGTTATGGTGTCAAGTGGAACATAAATGTGGTTGAGTTGCTTGGTTTGGACAATGACGATGGATAGGTGTTGGAGAATCGTTAGATGGTTGTTTAGCATTTTAAAGAGAGGAGTTAGAGAGAGAAAATGAGAAGAAACTTAGGAAGGAAATCATCTAACAATTAGTATTGAGAAAAAAAATATTTACCTGGAAATTGGAATAGTCCCTTAAAAAGTGATGTGGATACCAGCTATGGAAGGGACCACTTCAAATAGTGGGAAAGAATTTCTACCTGTTTAGGTTTTTATGGAAGAGATGAGAGAATTTGCTTGGTCATAGGGAAAAGCACATGGTGGAGCCCAAAGCAAAGATGTTTTGAAGGCAAGACTAGCCACAAGAGTAAGATTTAATTGTTCTTTTTCTAAAAAAATATGTATTGTTTTGATATCTTGGAATTTTTAAAACTTAATATTAAAAATATATGACAAAATAAAGAATAAAAAAATAAAAATTTAAGATAAATATGAAATAAAATTCCTTACTAAAAGAAAAAAAGAAGTTTAAAAATAAAATTAAAAAACAAAGTGTTTTCTTTCTACCTTTGAGTTCGATATAACTTAAGTTTTTATTTTTTATTGATCCCAGTTCGACCCCTAGTTCAATCGAGCTCAACCCCTTGACGCTTAGCTCCTCAACGTGTTAAGGTCAATCTCTATTCTAATTCTGACAACACTAGTTACCACCATTAAAGTTTTTCTCTAAGCTAAGGAGCTTCTTTTTTTTTTTTTTTTTTTCAATTTGAAAATTCTTACAAAGGATAGAATGGTATAAAAGCTTTAGGTCCTTGAGTACACTAACCTTGAGCTGTGCAATGAATCAACTGGAGGTAAGTACAAATGGCTAATCAGCCTTAAACCCTTTTTATTGATGAGTTTATATTCCTCAATTCTTCGTAATCATCACGGATTGATAGATTAAGCATCAAACCTGCTTATTTAGTTATATGTTTAGTTTATAGAATGAAAGGAATAACTCAAAAGAAAAATAATACTTTTGTACACTTCTGTTGAGATCTTATATATATAGATATGAAAATGTGCTAAAAAAAAAATCAAGGAACAACTATTTCTTTAATCATGTAAGAAAATAATAATTCTAATGTTCTCAAACTTGACCTAGACTTTGATTCAAGCATACTAGTCCATTTCCAAGAAGGTATAAAATCTAGTTGAACTGTGCATGAACTAGTCCATTTCCAAGAAGGGATTAGTTTCAACTTGGTCGAATCACGGGTCAACGCAGGTTTGACAATATTGCATAATTCTTATTTTTAAGTAATAGTTTATTTGTAGAATAGATTTCACTAAATAAACACATCATTAGATTCGTAAGGAAGAAAGCACTTTTTTATTCCTTCCTCATGAAGGTAGCCCCACATGTGGTGTAGGGAATTTGGTAGCTTAGGTGAGTATAGTTTTTTTTTTTTTCTTTTATTTCTTTCCAAAGTGATTCAACATATGATAGGTTCTAAATATTTATATTTTAGAAAATAATCAACTAGGAAATTAGTTTATATCAATTTTATGACAGCATGAAAAAAAAATACAATTTTGTAATTTAAATGAGATTAATAGAGTGAAAAACATGTTTGTTGTTTTTAAGAAAAAAATTACAAAAATACAAATTAAAGAGAAAAAATTATCGAATTATCATCGTTGTATTGCATGTAGAAAATATGGTATAAAGATTTGCACATACATTGTATAATGGACATGCGATATAGCAATGTACCCTAAAAAATTTATACAAAAAGCCATATCACATGTCTAATATGCGATACATAATAATTACAAGTGTATCGCACTTCCAAAATGCGATAGATATAAGAAAATCTATATCACATATCCAATATGTGATATACAATTATTACACATATATTGCATTTCCAAAATACGATACACATAAAAAACCTGTATCATATGTCCAACATGATGTAGCATTGATAATCATGTAATATTTTTTTACCAAAATTCTATTTATGTAATTTTTTTCTTCAAAATGATGGCTAAATATGAAATTATCTCGGATCGATTGGTTTCAAGGTATTGACAGAGGAGCACGCTCTAACCAAGTAAATTGGTGTCTCTTATTGATTAAGCAAGTTGAAAAAAATAATCCACGGCTTACTAGTTAATGAGTTAATTAAACCAATTAAGCATCTTTAATGCCTTCATAATTGTATTCTTAGAAGGGCTACATGATCGCTTGCAATTAGTCCACTATTGCATTGTTCTTATCCTAATAATAAAAAAGGATGCGACTGATAAATTAAAAAATAAGATTTATTGAATATTATATTCACACGTGATACTAATAATAATAACACATGAATAAGAGTACCAAGGTGTTTTCCTCCATCAGATTAATAGAACATAATCATAATAGTAGATTTTTATCTTTTTTTTTTCCTTTCTCGCGACATTAAATATTGGATAACTTTGGGCTCCTCTTCTTCCATATAAAAATTATATTTGTTATAAGAAAGATTAATTATTTCACTTGATATTGAATGTGATCAAGAATACTAAGATTAAAAGTGACTTGTGGAGTGCACAGGCCCTTGGTGCTTTATTTATAATGCGAAAAAAAAAAGGTCTGAATAGTAGGATGTAAATGTGACAATGTTGGCATAAAAGGAGTATGGTCCATTAATAATTCACTTTATAATTGTAGTACTTTTGCCTAAAACAATTTACTATAGGACACTTAAATTCACTGTGGATTCAATTTGACTTTCCATCACATGAATTTTTGTTGATATTAACTTAAATTCACATTAGATTCAATTTGACTTCTCATCAAGTGGATTTTTTCTATTTTATAACAACAAGAAACGTATATGTATACCTCAAGAAAAACATTGAACACTACTAATATGCAGTCGCATCTTCAATGAGTAGCGAGTAAATAGTAATTTTTTTTTAACAAATAATATGAATAGTGAATAGTAAAACTATTTATGAAGAAATTTTACTCATACTTGTATATTAATAGTCAACTCATATGACATGTTACCACCATTAAAGTCTTTCTCTAGCCCAAGGAACTTTTTTCTTTTTCTTTTTTTCTTTCATTTATTCTTACATAGGATAGATGGTAATGCCCTAAGTCCTTGAGTACATTAAATTTGAGTTGTGCAATGAGTCAACTTGAGCTAAGTACAAATGGACTAATCCATCTTAGACCCTTTTTTTTGTGGGTTTATATTCCTCAGTTCTTTGTAGTCATCACGAGTTGGTAGATTAAATATCAACCCTACTTATTTAGTTATGTGTTTAGTTTGTGGAATGAAAAAGGAATAATGTAAAAGAAAAATAATAATTTTGTACACTTTTGTTGAGATCTCATATATATATAGAAAAATATGAAAATGTGCCTAAAAAAATTAAGGAATAATGATTTCTTTAATCATGCAAAAAAATCATAATTCTTATCTTTAAGTGATAGTTAATCTAGAGAATAGATATTTCACTAATTAAACACAACATTAAATTCGTAGGAAAGAAATAATTCCACTAATCTAAACATAACATTAAATTTGTAAGAAAGAAATGACTTTTTTATTCCTTCTTCATGAAGGTAGTCCCAAATGTGTCGCAGGGATTTTGGTAGCTTAGATGAGTTAATCAAATTAATCAATAAATGGTAGCAATTTTTTTCCCTTTTTTTTTTTTTTTTGAAATAATTTAACATGATAGGTTCCAAGTATTTATATTTTTGAAAATAATCAACTAGAAAATTATTCTATATCAATTGTAAGACAACATGTGTCTTATTGATTAATAAGTTTAACGATGGAGTTCTGGCCTAACCTTGATAGGCCGGCACACTCTAACCAGCTAAATGGATGTGTCTTATTGATTAAGCAAGTTAAAAAAAATATAAAATAAACCACAGCTCACTAGTCTTAATGAGTGAATTGAACCAATTAAGCATGTTTAACCCTTCATAACTTTATTCTTAGAAGGGCTACATGACTGCGTGTGCAGTCGGTCTACTAGTACTTTCTTTATTCTAATAGTAAAAAAGATGCGGTGGAGATATTAAAAAGAAAATTATTGAATGTTATATGTTACACATGATGCTTATAGTAAAAACATATGAATAAGAGGAACAAAAGGATTTACTGGTGCTTCCTCCCTCAAATTAATAGAATATAGTCATTAAAATACAACTGAAGACCAATTTAAAGTTGTCATACCTTTGTTGGTAGCTTATCATTCTAAAACTTCGATTAAAGGAAAAATTATAATATACGGGCCTATTGCGTAGTCTCTTAGACCTACATCCACCCATAATACTTAGCACAAGTATGGTTTACACGGAAAAGGCAAAAGATGAAAAAAAAATAGATGGATGGTCCAAGAACGATCCAAATTTGGCTACATCCTCTATTGAGAGTGTGCCAAATAAGCTAGCACACCCTCAATAGAGAGTGTAGCCAAATGGACCACCCACTCTTCTCTCGAGGATGAATCACTCTTCACTTATCACTCATCACTCTCCACTAATGCTAAGGAAAAAAAGGAAAAAAAAAAACTCATATAAATCCCCTAAATGGTCAACATTATAATAGTCTAATGCGAATATCATCCCGATATGATGGATTGGGTTTGATTTTCCTTTCTCCAAATATTTCTAATATAGACCAGAAAAATTATTAAAAAAAAAATTCTAAACAAGTATGAATATTATGTTATTTTTCATTCATCACAAATAATATGCATCATTCAATTTAAAGAGAGGAAAAAAAAAAAAAAAGAAACCTAGTAGTGTTGTTGTGTAATTAAAGTATTTCGAAAAATGATAGAAGTGTGCATCCCACACGAAAGTTGCTAAATTATAATGCAAATGTTGCTTTACTAGTTACCCTTTTCTTCCAGTTCGATAAGAATGGAATTTAAAAAAGAAATCAATGACAAAATGGAACCGTGACATCAACCATTTTAGAAATTTTGCTTCCAACGACCTAATTTATGCTTTGTTGGCTTCTAATGTGTGTGTACATGTATAATGTAAAGTATAAATTTCCAACACGCCATGGCATTGATCTCACCAATATGGGTTGGGATACTACACAATCTATATTCTGTTAGATTTGGCAATGGATTTGGGTTTTAGAAACTTGGTTATATACAATAAAATATGATCAGTCCTTTTTTTTTTTAATCATTAAAGGTTGAAAATGAACCTAGAATTCTTATATATTGTTATTATACCTAAAAATTTTAAACAAAAGGTGTTTCAATTAAGTGAGTTTTCTATCCTTATAAAATAAATAAATAAATAAAATAAATCACTGTTTATGGCCTAGAATTTAATAAGAAAATTAGCATAGTTTAATAATGCGTAGTGTCCTGTATCTATCATGTAGGGGAACCTACATTAGGGTATAAAGCTTAGTGCTTTGATTTTATAATCCTAGATTTTTTACGAGTTTTTTTTTCCCCTAGCATCATATGACCTTTTATTGAAATGTCATGTTCATGGTATTGAACTATCTAATTATATGGTTATTAACAACTTTAGACATAGGTGGTAACTCATACTAGGATGTAATGTGTCTATTAAGGCATTATTCTTATCTCCTTAATGAAAACAAACTCAAGGTGGAAGGTAAAAATAAAACTATTTTTTATTAATGATGTGAAAAGGATTTAAAGGTATAATGATAATATATTATCAGTGTGTTATGAAAGGAAAGCCTTAGAGGTCAAGTATAAGTTAATCATCTAATAAATCTAGAAACATGTAGAAATTTTCACCAAAAAAAGAAATAGCATTACTGTAAAAAATTATACTTGAACTTTGGCAAAAAGTTCAATTAGCAAGCTAAAGTTTGGTTTTAAATAATTTAATACATAAACTTTGTAAAAAGTTTAATTAGGTATATGAAGCAAGTTTTTATGTATATATTTCCTACATGATTGAACTTGCTTCAAGTAGAAAAAACATACAAAAAAATTGCTTCAAATTTCCAATTGTTCAAAACTAGACTTTATGTAGGAAAAATGTATATGAAAACTTGCTTTAGGTACCAAATTGTTCAAAACCAAACTTTAAGTATCTGATTAAACTGTTTGTAAAAGTTTAGTTATCATTTTTGATATTATCCCAAAGAAGTATTAGCTAGCCAAACTAAAAACAATTATTTTATTTTTGCTAAAATATGAAAAATAACCAATAAATATGCTTTTTTTGAAAATCACATGGCTATTAGTAACATATGAATCTCTATTAAACTATTAGCATAATGAATCTAGACACATAATACAATCTTTCATTGTAGTCGATAATTTTGCTTAGGTTATCAAAATTCAACTCAATCAGAGCCACCTGAAGTGTTACTCACATGGTTTAAAGTCAAAGTTCTTTTATGTATAATAGATAGAATAGGAGAGAAAAGAGAAAAATCTATTGGCTTACCTAAGGAATACAGTGTCTTTAAGTTGTAAGATAATCATTATACCGTTGTTATTATATAACAGTAGATCGATTCAGTTTTGTGGTTTTTATCCCATTAGTTTAACTTTTTTCATGCGAATTATACGTCCTTGTGTATCTCTCTCTCTACTCATTATATCAATTATAATTGAGTGCTATACGAGTTGGTATTATAACAAGGTTAAGAGATTAGAGACTAGATAATTTGTGATCTACACAATTAAAGAGAAGAGCACTAGGTATGATATTGAGAAATTTGGCAATTGCAACATATTTAGGGTTATGGCAAGATTGACTGCAAAAGCTCTTAGTGTAATTGGACTTGACGAAGACTTTGGATCAATAGTTGAAGGGCATGATAAATAATAAATGGACATAACTTGATGAGCAAACCTTAATGACAATCTAGCTATGTTTAAAAAAAAAAAAAATAGTTTTAAGCATGAAAGAAACTAAAAGACAGTTGGACTATAGAAGAAAATAGAAGAGTTATATATGATTTCTCTTTTACAAATCAATTGTTGTAAAAGCAAAATTGCATTTGCTTTAAATGAGTGATAAATCATTCGTAGCATATTTGCATTTCATGCCTCTAATTAATGTTTGAAAACTATCATTGTGAAGGTTGAGAGTTAAGAGTAAGTGACGATCCTTACAGTGATCTCCACTGCGTTCGTCTAGCAAATTCAAAGAGATTATGATCTATTGCAATGACAGCTTTTGAAATAGAAACCGTAAAAATTATTTTATCAAGTAAAAACATATAAAAAAATTGTTTTAGATATCAAATTGTTCAAAACTAGACTTTATGTAGGAAAAATGTATAAGAAAATTTGCTTTAGGTACCAAATTGTTCAAAACCAAGCTTTAAGTATCTGATTAAACTTTTTGTAAAAGTTTAGTTGTCATTGTTGACATTATCCCAAAGAAATATTAGCTAGCCAAACTAAAAACAATTATTTTATTTTATTTTATTTTTGCTAAAATATGAAAAATAACCAATAAATATGCTTTTTTTGAAAATCACATGGCTATTAGTAACATATCAATCTCTATTAAACAATTAGCGTGATGATTCTAGACACATAATACAATTTTTCATTGTAGTTGATAATTTTGCTTAAGTCATCAAAATTCAACTCAATCAGAGCAACCTGAAGTGTTACTCACAAGGTTTGAAGTCAATGTTCTTTTATGTATAATAGATAGAATAGGAGAAAAAAGAGAAAAATCTATTGGCTTATCTAAGGTATATAGTGTCTTTAAATTGTAAGATAATCATTATACCGTTGCTATTATATAACAGTAGATCAATTCAGTTTTGTGGTTTTTATCCTATTAGTATAATTTTTTTCATGCAAATTATACGTCCTTGTGTATCTCTCTCTCTACTCATTATATCAATTATAATTGAGTGCTATATGAGTTGGTATTATAACAAGGTTAAGAGATTAGAGACTAGATAATTTGTGATCTACACAATTAAAGAGAAGAGCACTAGGTATGATATTGAGAAATTTGGCAATTGCAACATATTTAGGGTTATGGCAAGATTGACCGCAAAAGCTCTTAGTGTAATTGGACTTGAAGAAGACTTTGGATCAATAGTTGAAGGGCATGATAAATAATAAATGGACATAACTTGATAAGCAAACCTTAATGACAATCTAGCTATGTTTAAAAAAAAAAAATAGTTTTAAGCATGAAAGAAACTAAAAGACAGTTGGACTATAAAAGAAAATAGAAGAGTTATATATGATTTCTCTTTTACAAATCAATTGTTGTAAAAGCAAAATTGCATTTGCTTTAAATGAGTGATAAATCATTCGTAGCATATTTGCATTTCATGCCTCTAATTAATGTTTGAAAACTATCATTGTGAAGGTTGAGAGTTAAGAGTAAGTGACGATCCTTACAGTGATCTCCACTGCCTTCGTCTAGCAAATTCAAAGAGATTATGATCTATGGCAATGACAGCTTTTGAAATAGAAGCCGTAAAAATTATTTTATCAAGTAAGGGCTAATTATACCACAAGATGGGATCCATAAGCAATGATACCATAGATAGTATAACTATTGGAGATTAATGATCAAGTAGCAGCATTAGTTTTAGGTAAAGATTCACAAGAGGCCTATCATCCATTATCACTGCAATTAGAAGGGCAATGAAAGGGAAAACACATTGAGAGGTAGAATCAAAATCTAATGTGGGATGATATGTTGCTAATGTGACAGTCACTAAATAAAATATAGTAATAAGATGTTATAGTCAAAGCAATCCACATATTAGATTTTAAAATGTGGAGTGATTTCTACATCTATTACAAGAAAGATTGACTCTAGATCTATAAGCTTGTAGATAGTGGCTCTAAATTGAAGGGAACGAGTAGAACCTAAGGATTTCTAATGTATGCGAAATGTAGGTCAAGTTATGTAATGGTCAAAGGTACACAGTATAAGATGTAATATATCAACCCAAGCTATCTAAAAATAATTTATCTCTTGGCTTAAACTGTGTTGGCTATTGTAGCATTAATAAATAATAATATGAAGGTGTCTAACGGAAGTTCAATGTGAATATAAAAAGTGAAGTCCAAAAACCTACTCTTGTTGCTAGAGACGGTGTTTTAAGATTTTACCATTAAGCAAGTTGATATTAAGGTTTGACATCCTAGTCTTTTGCTATTGTCTATAAATAAAAATTCATGCGTTAGGTTTGGAAAAGAAAAAAAAAAATCATGTACAAGATGTAAGGTATGTGCCAAATTTATCGTAAAAATTTTTATCACCTAATTTAATGAATCGTACTTGTGCTGGTTGTTACAATACCAATAATATGGAGGTGCTCCATGGAAGTATAATGGTAATAACTAGTGTTAAGGCCGAAACTTACTTATGTTGCAAGAATCGATAATTTAAAGTATAACGTTTGGGTAAGTCAATCATGAGGTTGAGGATCTTAATACTTCTACAATTGTTTATAAAAAATGAGAAATTACGTATTGTTGTGTGAAGGAAAAGTTCCTTTAGTTTATTTCACTTAGGTTTTACACAAATTCACAAGGTAAAAAGAGTTTAGAAAAAAGTGGAGCCTATAAGGTAGGACAAGTTTATAGAAAGTGAATAGGCTCGTGGGAATGGGTTAAAAGAGGTTTGAAGGTATGCATAATGCAACAAATAAGTTAGAGGCAAATGCTTGGTGAGACTAAATTAAAGAAGCTACAATATATATATATATATATATATGTGTGTGTGTGTGTGTGCGCGCGCGCTTGAGTGGGTTCAATTAGCCGTTCACATTTAGTTTTAAGTGGAAAAATGTTGTGTTTATATCTTGAATTCACACAAAACTCTATTATTGAAAAACATTTAGGTAAAGAAGTAGGGAAAGAGCTAACTTAAGGTCGCTATGTTTGATGTCCTTGATATTTTGTTATTTGTTTTTTTTTTTTTATCTAAGTCACAACTTGGTGTGTGTGTGTATATATATATATGGATTTGACATCTTTGAAGTATATATATATATATATATATATATTATTTTATCTAAATGATTCAATATAATTTTGATGAGATAAAGAGAAAAAATGGTCTTACTAAAATATAATTCATGGAGCCTATATAACTTACACAATACTTCACAATACATATGCTAAATCTGCTAACTTCTGCAATAAACCAATTTGTTTGAATATGAGCAAGTGAAGTTTGAAGGAATGTTGAAGCTCATGGTACGTTTTGAAGACATGAATTCATATTAATCTTACATGTAGGCGATTCATATAAGGCTTTGAACAGCCTATGAAATTCAGCCATATTATTGTCTATATATCAATGCTGTATTCATTGAGTAAAAAAGGTCTAATGCATAAGGGAACTTTTCTTGTGTACTCCAAAAGGAAATAAATTTGTGTATTTGTTTAACAATATATACTTGTAATTCTAGCAACTCCGGATCACTCAAGTTGTTACTAATAAAATAGTGTATGAATAACTCCTATGAGGCCAGTGATAATCACAAGACGAGGCAACAATGTCAAATCCCAAGTTAAATTTAAGCATTTTCTTCTCAATCCCTATCTCTTTTATTTTTCGTACTTATCACTTTGCATGCCTTCATTCTTTTATTTTTCTTTCTAATTGTTATAATTCTAGTAATTATGTACTCTAATTCGTTAAAAAAGAAATGCAAATCCTATCACATCCATCTCACTATCTTAGGTGTCCTATGGCCCATTTATTTAATAAAAATAGAAAAATAAATAAGATAACTTTCCTCTTAATAAGACACATTTTTTTAAACTTGAACCTTGATTAGGAAATGGATTATAGAGGTTTTTTTTATTATTAAAAATAAACAATTACCCTCTATCAATAGTATTGGTTATTCCTTCTAGATTACAATTTTAAACTCATCAAAATTGTGCTACCATCTCTATCCATCGTCACCGCCTTTCTCACCAACCAAATAAAGATGTATCAATATATGAGGGAAGTGATGCAGCGGTAATATTATGAATATTTTGTATAAATACTATACTAAAATATAGTATTTGTACAATAATAATGGAGTGGAACCAATTAGAAATGTGTATTTCTCATTGTGTATTAGTATATATATTATATTCTAAAATTAATGGTACAATATGATAACATGATATAGGTAATGAATTAGTTATTCATCGCAACAATATATATATATATATATATATATGTATAATTTATAAACAATAGAATATATTATATATATATTACTTATTTATTTCAGATGATAAATTATTTCTAAAGATTAGTCTTTTTTACTTTCCATCTTTTCATTCCAGAAGGTGAATCTATTTTCCCCAATTTAACGTGGTGACCTTCCAAGAAACATCAAGTTAACTTCCTTCATTGTTGGTGAGTGGAAAAATACAGGCACAGATCCATTGCTATTCCATGTTCGTGTAAAAACATTCAGTCACTGTCATTATTACATTCATGCTAGGAGCACTCCCACCATATGTGTCAAAATACATATAAATATGTATAAACATATTTAATAATAGTTTCCCCATATGCCACCAACTTGCATATTAAATATGCCAAACAAGTGCTGCACAGAATTTTTTTTTTTGGGGGGTATCTTCAGCAATATTATAAAACTCAAATCTATATCATAATTAATACAATTATCAAGTGCTGGATGACATATTTAGTGGATTATCTAGAAAGATAGCACTAGGTAACCTTTAGTTAATGAATAGAGACAAGAAAATCTTAAACACTTCATGCTAATGGCAAGTGAGATATGTCAATGCGTCCTTCAAAAAAGGAAAAAATAATTAATTAATTAATATTGATTGTAATTTGTACATGAAAAGTTAGTAGCTCTTCAAGTATATGAATGGCTAAGAAAGGAGAAACCAAATAAATATTGATTATAATTGATGGTAGCAAAATCAATGTTGAATCAAACTTGTGGTAAACATTAAAACAAAACAAAACAAACTAGAGGAGGTTGTAAATAAAATTGACTAATTTACACCCTTTGCTTACATACTAATGTAATAAGGAAGTAGAATGCTTTAATTTTGTATTACATGATCTCTCAAGTAGTGATAACTTCACTTTAATAAAAATTTTAATTTTGTTGTAAGATGTAGACTATGATCATAAATTTTAGAAATCGATAACTATTATTACATAATTTTCAGTGATCAATAAGGCTTTGTAAAATCATTAATAGACTATTAGAAAAAAATGTGTATAAGTAAAATAGTGATTGATCACTGAAATAGTACGAACTTAGATTCAGGAAATCTCAATCTTCTATTTCGAGACCCTTATAGAATGTCTAAATTATAATTATATAATTCCATAATTATTAGGTACCATCTAATCCTTTTCATGATTAACAAGGTTTTTCGGAGCTATTGATTGTCTTTTGAAAATATGTGTATAAACTAGGCAACCTCTTAATGGACCTCATCAATACATGAAGTTGTTGGAAAAAAACAAAGACTATATAAGCCAATCTTAATTAATGTTATTTTAAATTCCTCAATTCAAAAATCTGTAAAATCAACCTGATATAACCTAATTTTCTAGATCATGCCACTAATTCAAATAAATAATTCAAACTAGTATTAGGATTAACCGTTTCAATATAATTTATATTTTAATCATTTAGATCAAGGTTGGCAAACTCACAATATGTAGAATTGGAATGTAAAATCATAAGTTTTTATAACTTATACAAATATCTTTGAAAAACTATAACTAAGCTTATAGGAGGTTGTAAAGAACTATGAAATGCATGATGGAAGGAAAAAAAAATTAAAAAGTTAAATTCTATTTTCCATAATGACCATTAATTCACAAAATGATATACAATAAAAAAAAAATGAGCAACTAGAGTCAAAATTAAATTATTTTCTGTTATTTTGATTGAAAGAAGTTACGAATTGAACGAGAATCTAATTTTTCAACTTATTTTAAATTTTTAGTAATATAAAAAAATAAAAATGTTTTATTATAAACTTTACAGTTATAACTCAATTTAGATAAATATAATAAGGAAATGGGGAGAGGGAAAGAGATAAAGAGCGTGTGAAAATAAAATTAAAATGTGATAAGAAAAATTTATCACCTTAATAGTTAATGAGCTTATAAAAATATGGTTGTATTTTTATATTTCATAGAAGAGAAGTGTTCATGTCTTCTCCAACAATTCATCATTGGACTGTTGTAGAATAGATCTTGTGCTATTTGAAAATTACTCGTAGACGAGGTATA
This sequence comes from Combretum micranthum, assembly GCA_024138025.1. Taxonomy (NCBI): domain Eukaryota; kingdom Viridiplantae; phylum Streptophyta; class Magnoliopsida; order Myrtales; family Combretaceae; genus Combretum; species Combretum micranthum. The sequence continues at coordinate 2,046,145 of JAMXBD010000001.1, forward strand.
CTATATCAAAATCATGGTCATTCTTGTATATATGCTTTTCAGATTCTGATTGGTCTGGTTTCAAGGAAGATAGAAAATCCATTACGGGCTATTGTGTTTTCTTGAGAGGAAATCTAATTTCGTGGAAGAGTAAGAAACAAATATTGTATTGAGATCTAGTGCAGAATCAGAATATAGAGCTATGGCTTAATCTACATGTGAGGTGATGTGGATACACCTAATTTTAGCAAAGATTGGATATAAAGTTCCCTTTCCAGCAAAACTATGGTGTGATAATCAAGTTGCTCTTCATATTGCATCTAATTCGATATTCCACGAAAAAACCAAACATATTGAAATTGATTGCCACTTTGTTTGTAAAAAGATACAACAAAACTTAATCTCCACATGCTATGTAAAAACTGGAGAACAACTTGGAGACCTTTTCACAAAAGCATCAAATGGGAGTCAAGGTAGTTATTTGTGTAACAAGCTGGACATGATAAATATATATGCCTCAACTTGAGAGGGAGTATTATATTGTATTTATTAGTGTTATATTTACTAAGCAATGTAATTAATATAGTGGTAGGTGAGATATACCAATAGTCATAAGAATATTGTAAATATATCTCTATGTATATACAAACAACATATAGAAAAGAAATGTTTTACAATTATCTTCTCATAACAAAGCCCAAATCCTCCATACAAAAACACAGACTTAAAGACCCATTGAACTTTTTACCCACAATAATTAAGTCGTCAACATATACAAAAACATGTGAAAAGACTCCATTTTGCTCACAATTAAATGATAATCTGCATAAGATTGCTGAAAGTTAAAAAAACAGTGCTATGAACGTCCATTTGATGCAGTTCTAACCTCGAACAATCAGAACAGCTAAGAAAGCACACACAGACGCCATTTTTGCAACTATGACAAAGGTTTCATTGAAATCAATACCTTTAACTTGATTATAGCCAAGAATCCTTAATAGTCTCATCACTTGCATTTAATGCATAGATCATTATGCAACCAATAGCTTTCTTGCAAAGGGGAAGAACCCCAATGGTTCACATTCCATACTTTTGGAGAGCAACCATTTCTTTAGCCATAGCACAACGCCATCTAGGGTCTTTAGCAGCCATTGAAAATCAAGAGGGCTTCGTTTTAGCAATAACAGCTGCAAAAAAGTGTGCATGATGTGCAACAAAATTAGCACAATTAGCGAAATAGGTTATTGGATAAAGCATACCTAAGGATGTTGATCAAGTGTTTGGTGAAGGAGTGAGATCTACACACCAAGCAATAAAGCAAATATAACCTTTTAACCATGTATTAGGCTAATGTGCCCAATCATTGCATCACAAATCATGGTTAATACTCAAAGAAGACACATTACTAGTTAGAAGAGAACTCCCCCCTATCCTTGAAATCTCAGGGATGTGAAAAGCAGTGTTGTTAAAATAGGGCCGAGGGTTTAACCCAGACATATCAGGAGGTCAAGGATCGAGGGATCGAACCAAGGTCAATAAAAGTACAAATATAAAGCACATTTCAATTTGAAAGATAAATGTGTATGCCATAACTCAATTAAATAAATATTTAGATCAAATTTATCAATTAGTTATTAAATCTACACGAAGTATACACTCAAATAGAGAAAAAAGCATAATATAATTATTATATGTTATAAATTTATAATATAGTATGAATATAATTTTTTTTTAATTATACTTTAACCCGAGCCAGGTTAATTGAGTCATAATCCAATCGCCCAATTCAATTGGGTCAATCTAGATTGATGTTAATCCAAGTTATCAAAACCAGTTATCATGCACCATAACATCATCACGACCGGTTCCGGTGGAGCCGAGTTGAATGGCCCACATTCGTGAAAAGGCAACATCCTTTGGTTCATCATTTCTAGTGAAAATTGTAAAAAGACCTGCGTTAGGAAGCACGAGCACATCATCTGAGCAAAATGGATCTTCATAATAAGCTACTGATGGTGAAAAAGAAATAACTTTTTCTTCTTATATTTTATACATTTTATATTTTCAATATCATTTAATTATTTTCGTCTTTTGTTGCACATTTTTCTACTTATTCTCAACGAACAATCATATATCTGACAATTCACTATTTTATGCTAATGAATCAATCAAGACCCATGGACCCACTAGATCCACAATCGACTTGAACTCATTCCTAATGAATCGAACAGTTTACAATTCTAGTAATTGAGACCCTTAGACCTAATAAGTCCACAACCAATCGGAACCCCTCTTAACAAATTAAATTTAGGTCTGTAGTTAGTATAGATCGAAGTCGTGCCTACTGATGTAATCAAACAAGTTGTTATAAGATATCCGAACCTGGCATTATACCTATAAAGATTTAGGATAGGATGGAAAAAAATTTTGTGACCCAATAAGGTTTTGCCATCTTGACATATATCCTTTCAAAAACAAAAACAAACAAAAATAGCCTTAAAAGATTAAAAAACAAAAAAAGAAAAGAATATAAAGAGAGACCCTACAGGATGGGTCAGGTTGGGCTAAAACCCTACCGAGGCAGGTTTGATATGATAATAAAACCCTATAGGGATTCAAGTCGCATTTGGAAGACTGAATAGGAAAGTGGGGCAGTGGAGAGGGTTCAAGTTTTATGTGACCCATTCCAAACCATCCAGTTGCATCCTAAACCACGCCCCAAGTGGAAATACCATGGAAAAGTTAATAAATACCTAGGAATATCTATAAAGACAATCAGTCCTTGTCATTTCATACAACGTGTAGGAAATAATGCATAGTGTGAAATTCTTTTAAGCACTCACCAGGTGTCCCACGAGTAGCTACCTATCATGGGTAAGCATTAAGCAACATAAATGCAGTCTCATGAGAAAACAAGCGGAAGATCAAGCTATTAGGACTAGTGCTCCTTCACGTCCATCATAAATAAAAGATAAGTAAAAAGATCTTTGAGCCAATCTAGAAATCCCCAAATAAACAATACATCTAGACACCAGTGCATGCCAGATTTGAACCGCAAACCAGTCCGAGTCATAGCCAGTCCACTTGGGACAAGCAATTTATTAAAGAACAAGAAAAGGAAAAAAAAAAAAAAAAAGAAAACAAAATTGGAAGAATAAAAAGAGGTAAATAAATTACAAATGATTAAACAATTTTCATGTGTCTCCCAAGAATATGAACCAATTGAATCATCAGATTCTATGTAAAGTAAAACTAAAACTTTTAGCAATCAGATGCTAATCGTGTATAAGTAATCATCCCCCCCACCCCACAACCCCACCCCCCCAACCACCCCACCCCCCACCACCACACCCCCCCTCCCCCCTCTCCCCGCCCTCCCTCCCTACAAAATCACATTTCTCTTCAATCAGTGATCACCAGGAAACAGAAGTCCAAGCAACCAGCAAGTAAAGCAATCCCTAGTTCACCTTTAACTTTTTAGTTCCGTTCTATTCTGATCTGCACATAGACTGTATAAATCTCATGCCCATTGCCTTTATAAAAATCGCACGTTTAACATTTAATTTTAATATAGTAAAATGGTAATTAATTTCAATCGAACTTATTTGAGTAATTAATTTTTCTAAATGTTCTAAATAAACAAAAAATTCAAAAATGCCAGATGAGATAAATATATTGCCCTAAGCATGTGGCCTATATCCACGACATGGTCAACCAATGGGAAACACATGGCTTACGAATATTAAAACGGTTTCCCCTTAGCACGTAGCATAATAGGAGCAGGTTTTAACTGGCAAATTTTCACCCGCCATTCATTACAAATACACAATATCCGAAATACTATCCCAGAAATCAACCAGAGCAATAATGATAAACTACATTTCAGCAGAAAATGAAACCAATTCCACCAGTCCAAGCAGAGAACTTACTCGCGCTTTAAAGCTATGAGTGGAAGGATGTAAACAGTCCCTTCCAACTGCCATCCTTGAGACCAACTGATACCACTCGATCAACAAATTCCGAAATTCAATCTAAGGAATTAGAACATATGCAATTGTGAGTCAATCCACTTACTACAACTCCTTAGCCAATGTTTAGAATATTCACATTCCTTTTTTTTTTTTTTCTTTTCTCAACAACTACTATATATAGGAGATAATCCCCTAACTAATTTGCCAGCTCAGCATACCCTAACTAACTTGCCAACTCAGCCTACAACCCAACTTTATTCTAACAAACTACTACTAACACTGTTAACAATCATTTACTATCACACCTTACTATACTATCCATTAACTACTAACAAAATATCACTCTCTAACTCTCCTTTCATATACATGTAAAATAGGTGGTATCGTATCAATACCACCCGTTTGAACAAAGTCCTTGTCCTCAAGGACTAAATCTGGAAACTGAAGGCGAATTGCAGCAGTATCCTCCCAAGTAGCGTCCTCAATATTAGTGTCTGACCAATGAACAAGCACTTGAGGAATTTCCATCCCATTTCTAACATCAAAACGGCGTCCCAAAATTTGCAAAGGATAAACAACTTCATCTTCAATATCAGAACCCAATTCTTTAGGTAAATCCTTAATAACTGGAAAAGAACCATGAGATTTCTTCAATAGGGACACATGAAAAACCGGATGAACCTTACAATGCAAAGGTAATTGTAACCGGTAAGCCACCTGTCCTACTCGACCAATCACCTGGAACGGCCCAAAAAAACGAGGAGCTAACTTCGACATAGTCTTCACACCCACCCGAGGTTGCAAAGAACCTCGTAACTTCAGAAAAACCTAATCTCCCACAGCATACTCTACATCTCTTCTTCGACGATTAGCTACTGCACAATTTCGAAGTTGAGCTCTTTCTAAATTCACTCGTAATCGTTGCAACATCTCATTACGAGCTGTCATAGCCTCACGAACATCAACACTGGAAATTTCTGTAGAGACATAAGTTGGCACAGTAGGAGGAAGTCGTCCATAGACTATTTCAAAAGGAGTCATACCAGCGGAGGAATGGAAAGAAGTATTATAAGAAAATTCCGCCCAATGAATCCACTTAGCCCACATATGAGGAACCTCAAAAACAAAACAACGCAAGTAACACTCCAAACATCGATTAATGACCTCAGTTTGACCATCCGTTTCCGGATGATAGGCCGTACTAAAATTTAACCGAGTCCCTTGCAAAGTAAACAACTCTCTCCAAAACAGACTCACAAACAAAGGATCTCTGTCACTAACAATAGTCTTAGGCAATCCATGAAGGCGGACAATCTCCTTCATAAAAACTTCAGCCACAGATTTAGCAGTATAAGGATGCCTCAACAAAAGAAAATGAGCATACTTAGAGAACCTATCCACCACCACCAAAATGACATTAAAACCTTTCGATTTAGGCAATCCGACTATAAAATCCATAGAAAGATCCTCCCAAATAGCGTTAGGAATAGGAAGAGGATTCAATAATCCTGCCGGTGCTAATTGTTGGACTTTGTTCCGTTGACAAATAGCACAAGAACTAACAAACCGTGCTACATCACCCTTCATTCCAACCCAATATAAATGAGGAAGCATGCGACGATAAGTTTTGATAAAACCCGCATGACCTCCTACACAAGAAGAATGAAACTCATGCAAAAATAATTGCACCCAAGAGGATTTGATGGAATAACCAACCGATTATGATAATACAGAGTATCATGTAGTAAACGAAAACCCCTTCCTGCTTCCTTCCTTCTTGCAACAACTTAATCTTCTCCAAAAGAAAAGGATCTTTTAGAACATCCGATTTCATAGCTTGCAAATCTGTCCATATTGGCCCAGAAACTCCATACAACGCACCAGATTCCTCCTCACCACACCCACCTTCATACATACGTGATAGGGCATCAGTCGCCCGATTTTCTTGTCCCATCTTGTACACAATATCAAACTCATACCCCAACAACTTAGCCAACCAATGCTGCTGATTCGGCGTAAGAATTCTCTGTTGAAGCAAATGTCGCAAGCTTTTCTGTCTGTCTTGACAACAAACCGTCTACCAAGTAAATATGGCCGCCAATGAGAAATAGCTAGAACCAAAGCCATAAGTTCCTTTTCATATGTTGACTTTGTTAAGTTCCTGTCCGACAAAGCTTTACTGAAATAAGCAATAAGGCGTTGGTTTTGCATCAAAACCGCCCACACCGGTACCAGATGCATCACACTCAATACAAAAGGTTGAGCAAAATTTGGAATTGCTAGCACCGGGGCACTGACCAACGCCTGCTGTAAAGCTCGAAAAGACTCTAGAGCCCCTTCATTCCATTCAAACGCATCTTTCTTCAACAAATTAGTCAAAGGTCTAGCCAATTTGCCGTAATTACAAATAAATTTTCGATAATACCCCGTCAAACCCAAAAATCCGCGCACCCCCTTCACAGTAGAAGGAATTGGCCAATCCAGAACAGCCCTCACCTTAGCCGGATCCATAGACACACCATCCTTTGAAATAAGATGTCCTAAGTATTCCAAGGTAGTGTGTCCAAACACACACTTCTTTCTGTTTGCGGTAAAAGAATGATGCTTCAACAACTCCAAAACAATTCGTAAATGCCTCAAATGCTCCTCCAATGTAACACTGTAAACAAGTATGTCATCAAAAAAAACCAACACAAATTTCCGCAAAAATGGTCTAAACAACTCATTCATTGTGGATTGAAAAGTGGCGGGTGCATTGGTAAGGCCAAATGGCATAACCAAAAATTCATAATGTCCTTGATGTGTTCTAAATGCTGTTTTAGAAACATCATCCGAACAAACCCGAATTTGGTGATAACCCGCCTTCAAATCGATCTTAGAAAAAATAGAAGCACCAAACAGCTCATCCAAAAGCTCCTCCACAACCGGAATAGGGTATTTATACGGAATAGTAGCTTCATTCAAAGCTCTATAATCCACACAAAACCGCCACGAGCCATCCTTCTTCTTCACTAAAATAACCGGACTAGAAAAAGGAGATGAACTATCCCGTATGATACCCGCAGCCAACATCTCACTCACTAACTTTTCAATTTCATTCTTTTGAATTTGAGCATAACGATATGGCCGAACATTAATAGGACCCACCCCTGGCTTCAAAGGAATCCTATGATCCGTGGGCCTAGAAGGAGGTAATATGGTTTTTGATTCAAAAACCATAGGATATTCTGACAAAAGAGCATCAATCTGAGGATCTCCTCGTTGGCTGTCCGCCCCTGTCAACAACATATCCACCCTCCACAAGACACTACATTCATCTTCCTCAGTCAAACCGTTTAAACTCTTCAAAGAAGTGCTAGATTTATGTAAAGTAGGATCACCATTCAACACCCATTCCTTACCATTCCACGGAATTTTCATAGTCATTAAATTCCAATCAACCTTGATTTCACCCAACATGCGTAACCACGCAATCCCCAAGATCACATCAATGTCTCCTAATTCCAACACATAACAAGAAACCGTGATCTGAATTCCACCGATATCTAACCACAAATTTTCACAAATGCCTTGAGAGTGAATGGTATGACCATCCCCTAACTCAACCGAAAACATAGGAGTGAAATTTACAGTCAACTTCAACTGTTTCACAAGTTTTTGAGATATAAATTGTGACTAGCACCACTGTCCACTAAAATAGTAATATCATGCAACATCAATTTTCCTTTAAACTTCATAGTTCTAGGTCCATTAAAGCCATTCAACGCTAACAAAGATAAAGCCATCCGATCGGCTTCTCCACTATACGCTCCCGTCCCCTGCACCCTAGCAGTTTCAATGATACTGCCAACATCCTGGTCAACATTCATCACCTCATCATCCTCTAAAATCACCACTCTCAACGATTTATTAGGGCATTTATGAGTGGGCTATAAGGCTGATCACAATGAAAACAAATGCCCCGCTTCTTTTTATCCATATAGTCATTATAAGTCAACTGTTTTGTAAATTTTCCTCCATTCACACGAGAATTCCCAACAGAATTCCCAACGTAGACATATTTGATCCAGTACATATTTGATCCAGCAGTAGACACAGAATTACCACTAGAATTTCTACGATCAAAACTATAAGAATTGATTCCAGCTGATGTACTACGCACATTTGAAGGAGAAAAAACAGATGTACCTGGTAGAGTCGGATTTCGAACAAAAGAGGAAGGTCGATGACTAACCATTGGATTAATAGATCGGGAAACTCCTCCATCGTTCCGAGAAAATCCTCCGAAGCCATGAAGACCAAATTCAAACTCTTTTTCAATATTCAACGATAGTTCCATAGCTGCCGCTAATGACATAGGCTTTAAGGTTTTAACCCTAAGTAATATCTCCTCTTTCAATCCACCCAAAAAATATCCTAACAATTGTAATTCCGTCATTTCTGGTGCGTGTGATGTAATTGCTTCGAAATCCTCAATGTAACTAGCAATGAAGCATATTGTCGCAATGTCGATAAACTCTCGTATGGATTAATGGCCGACTGACCTCCATACCGCATTATCAATTCACGTTTCAAATCACTCCAATTCAATGAAGGCAATCTCCTCTTCAACATTTTTAACCAATACACAGTCCTTCCTCGCATATACATCGATACTAAAGGAACTTTCCTATCAAATTTTGTTTGATGAATCTCAAAATATTGTTCCGCAAGTGTTATCCAATGCATCGGCTCAGATCCATCAAATTCTGGTAGTGTAATGTTTTCCGCATTCCTTTCGTAGTCCTCGTCCTCCAAAAACTCACTACTACTCATATGCACTTCATGACCTGCACTTCCTCGACCTTCCGAAGTTCCATTAACACTCTTCGAATTATCTCTATGTTGTTGATCCTTCTTTATCTCTTGCAACAGCAACTGTATACTCGCAATTTGCTGTTGCAATTCCGAAACACAACCACGCATCTCTTCTCCAACCTCCTTAATCTCTTTCTCAATCGAATCCAACCTAGCTTCCGATCGAGTCATGATTTCTACTCCTTTTCGGTTTCCCACAGACGGCGCCAATTGATACAACTCGATCAACAATTCCGAAATTCAATCTAAGGAATTAGAGCATATGCAATTGTGAGTCAATCCACTACAACAACTCCTTAGCCAATGTTTAGAATATTCATTCTTTTTTTTTTTCTTTCTCAACAACTACTATATATAGGAGATAATCCCCTAACTAATTTGCCAGCTCAGCATACCCTAACTAACTTGCCAACTCAGCATACAACCCAACTTTATTCTAACAAACTACTACTAACACTGTTAACAATCATTTACTATCACACCTTACTATACTATCAATTAACTACTACAAAATATCACTCTATAACTCTCCTTTCATATACATGTAAAATAGGTGGTATCGTATCACCAACTTTTCACTGAAACTGTAATGTCATCATAGCTCAAATCCTCAGCACAAAGACCAGAAAGAAAAAGATCAAATCAAATCCAACAGGATGACAAACCCTTACAATTAAAAAACCACCAGTGAAAATGATTAAGGCAAACAGTAATGGTAATTGCATTTGTTCAAATTCAAACTCCAGTAAGCACTTCCTCAATACGAGCTCATGTGATATATGCACAAAGATTTCAAGCAAGACTCATATTTAAACTCATTGCTGCAGAAATCAGATAGACAATCCACTATAAGTAGGTCAATGCATGCTACTCTCTGTTCAGATTCATTGAGTATTGACATTTATCTTCAGTGTCTGTTTGTTTCATCATATCCTAATTATTTTAGCATTATATTTTTACCATTTTCAAACAGATGTTTTGCAAAAATCAAAATCCAATGAAAAAATAACAGTTTTATTCATAAACTGACCAAACAGATATGATATATATATGTTACAGATATAGATCAGATACAGATACCATATAGATAAAAATTCGATAATCCAAATAGATCCTTAGATGCGGATGGCTTTATCATAATTCCATTCATTGTCAGAATGTCATCAGATCAGCTGATATTCTTCACTTTGGTGTTAGTTCAACTGACAATTACAAGTCCTGATGACTACTTCAGAAGCAAGTTGCTCCATGTTGCAGGCAGAAATGCACCTCATATCAGGGAACATGTAAGCATACTAATAGATGACTGAAAATGAGTATTTACATTGATGAAATGATGCCATTTAATTTCTGCTTGAGCCATCTGTCTTTTCAACAACAATAAAACAATACCATCTCCATTAGTGATTTAAGTTAAAAGTTTCAGGTATGTTCTTGTTAATTATTGTGAATGACGGTTTGCACATCTACATTTTTTCAGAAAAATTACCGCATTTACTTAAACAGAATAGTTAAAAAAAAGTGGCAATGCTTGGAGGACTCCAGAAAAAAAGTTAAATGGTAAACCTTAAATGGAAAAGTAGCAAAGTGTGTATAACCATTTTAATAGTGCTTCCACATAGTAAAAGATGCGCACAAGAAAATCCGATTATATACGATAAAAACAAGCTATAGACACATGGTTTAACAGTTCACACCAGCAAGTGATGAAAGAGTCAACAGCAAAAGTGCAAGAAGTAAAATAAAGTTAACAGTTCACACCAGCAAGTGAATTGTAAAATAAGACTAGATAAGCTATATCACAAGGTGGAAAGAAAGCAATCAAATTAGTGACCTTTAGATTCTTTGCATTTACATTTACATTTACAGAGAAAGTAAATGGATTTTACATTTACAGAGAAAGTAAATGCTCTACACCTATTTATTTCCTATCCTTGTAACTACCAAGGGCCCCAGCACAGTGGGTCCCAATCTCACGTACAGTTAGTCAGTTACTACCACCAAAATTGTGATTCTAACAATTGATACATTTCATTCCACTGACCTCCCAGCATCATAATTGCCGCCATCCACAAGCAAACAACTCCATTATTTGTCAGCAAAAACTGAAATCTGAAATCATTGTCGACCATCAAAGACAATTTGAATAAAGTATTATAAAAGTCTCAATTTCTTGCAAGAATTAACATATGATAATTCCAAAAATAAAATAAATTCAGATGTTTTGGTCTTTATCAAAACTCCATTAATTTTGATCATTTGATCTTCCTGCACAACAGCTTTTGCATCAACACAATCCCATTATGATTTATGTGTAACAAGGCTGCTAAGCAAACTTTCACCCCGCAAAAAATGGGGTCTTCTAGATTGTAGAAGTACGAAGCCAAAATTAATTCTGTTCTACGTTGACCATCTAGAATAAGTGTCATCAAAGGACATAGATTTGCCTATAAACATATAAATAAGCCAAGCTAAAAGGTCAAAATTATTATATATACATTGTAACTGTAAATACATATAGGCTAATGGGGAAGGGAAAAAAGTTCGCAGAGTATACAAATGTAATTTAGTTGACTAACTCTAGGCATAAGAACAATACAAGATTTTATGCATCAGAAACTCCAGCTAGTTTTATGTAGGGTACTTTAAGTATTGGCTCTGATACAATGCAAATGCAAATGCAAACTCTCATATATAGTTTCTTGTATTAACAATGAAGCTTAACCATTAGCCCAACCTTCAAGGCATTTTCTCTATATATTACTAGTGAAACAAAATTCTTATTCATCAATGCCTACCATATTGTCTACACGATGTTCTAGATGTTATGCAATAAAGTCAAAGATTTGTCTGTCTGGTGCTTCCACTTTTGATCCTCAATAATTATGATCAATCTGAACCTAGAGGCAGGCTGCCCACAACATGGGTGTCTAAAACTATAAAATGATCGAACAACAAAAGGATACTTCTGATCTAGAAAAACTTGTATTCTTTTATCAAATTAAAAACTTGTATTCTTTTATCAAATTTTAAACCGTAAAATTATATAAAAGCTTTCAAAATGGAAAATTAAGATTTACACATGACTACCCATTACAAACTTACCTTTTTATGAGAGAAGGGGTTAATGGTAATGTTATGTGTTACATTCAATCTCCCCATTTCCCTTTAAATAAGATGTTTTGCACCCGCAGGGCCCACACAAGTCATAGTAGCTCAACCACCTCAAAATTAAGAAGATGAAAAAGGACAAAAAGCACAACTATGTTTAAGAGAAGTAACAGTAGAAGTTAAACTGAATTACTTGTCAAAAAAGTTAAAGCTGGACAATGAAAATAGCACAAATACATCATGAATGTTAAATTAGAGAAGTTATATAAAAAAAGTAATAAGATTCAAAACTTGTATGGTTAATATTAGATTAGTACTAGATGTTTCCAAATTCTCAATTGTTTGTGAATTCAAAAGAATTTAAATGTTAGTGTTGGTCAATTTTCCATCAAATGTTGATGACATGGTTAATATTTTATGTACACTAGACTTGACATCTCATATGCTCACAAAAAGACAAGGTTTCAAATGAAGATCTTTTACAAGATCATCTCACACAAGGAATAAGGGTTCACTTGATCATATGGAAGCTGTGAATCCCTTCAGTGGTACTTTTTCTTACAGAAAGCTTCATAGGAAGAAATTTTAGCTACATATCACAAGACAAAGAGACGGCCAGTTATTTCTAATACATAATACCTCTATAAGACACTAAAGGGAAAAGGGGGAAAAACTCATCAGAACATGTTGATCCATTGCCATCATAAAGAAGTCATGTAGTAGTGTTATCAACTTTTGGAATGTGTTGAAGTCATCACAAATATTTGACTACATTATGAGTTACTCGTTTATAAGAGGATAAATGAGACTTTGAGAATATGAAAAACTCAAAACTTATAGAGTTTGATAGTTTGAGTTTTTTTCCACTTATTTTAAAGTGCATACAATGAGGATTGAAGCTCTAGTTTGTGGCCCTCTCCCACAATATGTAAAACTATACACCCTCCTCTTCCAAAACTGATGAACCAATGCCTCTCCTCTTCCATCCATTTAGTAGAGTAGTCATGTGTATGATTCTCCACATAATGCTAGATCAAATTTACACACTAAGGCTCTAAATGAGACAAGAAAACTCGCGAATCATTCGAGTTCGACATGAAAAGCTCGAATTCGACTCCCTTGCTACTTGAGTATCTACAAAGCTCAAGTTTGAGCTTTAAAATACTCGGCTTGGAGAACTCACGAGCTTAATCAAATATTAAATGGAGTCAAATTGAGTTTGAACTTATCGAGTATTAAATATTCTTTATACTTAAATCAATATTGAAAAGAATATCGAGTTTAATTGAATTGAATCCGAACTTATCGAGTATTAAATCGAGCCGAATTCAGGTTTAAAAATCAAAGCTCAATCGAGTTTGAGTATTTCATTGGAATCGAATTTGAGTTTAGTACTGTATCAACTTGACTCGACTTAATTACAGCATTATTACACACAATCGTAAGAGACAACTCCCATGGTGATGCTAAAAAAAAAAAGGTGGTATGGGTCATTTTAAGATGGGAAGAGGCTAATTGTGCAACTATATATATAACCAAATTGCACTATCTGCTAATATATAACATAACCTTAAGGGACACGATTGGAAGTTTTGATGGAAATTTCAATGTTAAGCCTATTTTTTCCAATTAATGTCCACTCCATATAGTTGAATCATCTACTTCATTCCCAACTGTACCATTTATTCACAAAAATCCCATTCTTCTTCACAAGAGTTGCACAAAATTCTTTGAGCCAAAATAGAAAGCTTCAATGTGGACTTGCCATGTGATGTTGTTCTCCACTTTTTGTAGGGCTGTCAACTGCTTCATTTGCAACAGACCTTGTATAGAGATTTGTACCTATGCATCAAAGCATGATGGCGAGGACTAATTGGTTTTAGAATAGCACCTTAGAGTTTGACAAGTTGCTTCACAACAATCTAATAGCAACCCTTGATCAAAAACACTGATTGTATATCTTTAAAATTAATTGCCACTAGTATTTACCAAATTATCAGTGAAATAATACTGTATGTGAAATTACTGCAAGCTTCAACTGCCAGCAAACTTTGAACAATTTGATAGAAAAATTCAATGGATCTAGGAGCTTTATTCCCATTGTCCGCACAAATTGAATGTTTGATTTCTCAGTAAAAGGTTTCTCAATCCAACTGGCTTTATCTTGTGAAACATGACCAAAACAAAATCCATCTGCTATGTCTCCTCTACCGTCATACTACTGTACATCTCCTTGAAAAAATCACAGAAGTCACATATTTCCACCATCCCATATGCTATTCTATGGATATTTACCCATATCTAGCTAATAAACAGATTCTCCAAAGGGGAGGGACAAAAAGGTTCTCATCCACAATATTTACCTTCATCTTACCAAAAAGTTCTTTTGTTATATAAAAATATTTGCCATCTAGTGGATGAATATTGTTTTCTCACTATCTTCCTTAAACCTAATGTTCTATCTTTCCATATATGCCAAAATGCCCTAAAAAAGATGAATTTTCCAAGTGATTAATATGTATTATCAAATGACTATCCATCTATTGCAGGCAGGTTTTTGCATTTCACATGTGCCCTATTGGTCCTAAAATGCCCAAGCCAAGACAGGATATTATTGCTGCAATCAAGGCAACTTCAACACATAAATAGTTGCTCAATGCGATAGAAGAAAGCATAAAAGAGGACTACTACATGCCATTGTCACTTGTCAGTAACAAAGATGTCCATACTGAAGCCAGCAAATAATTCTTCAAATAAATTTGAAAGCTAAAAAACATCCAGTCAAATCTAAAAAACAATAATTAAGAAGCGTGCTTAGGAAAAATAATTTTTACTCGCAAAAAGGTAGCGATAACAAAGAAAATGATTATTGAGCAATAACGTAAACCTAAATGTGCAAACAAAAATAATGGTGGCAACAATAAAGAAGAAATCAAGGAATCTTCAAACTCCTTATGGATTCAATTTTCAAGTGAATGCAAGATAGGAAAAGGTGATACTGCCAATAAGGTGGCATAACTACCTGTACACTTCAAGACTGATCCCTTAAGAAACCAGTTGTACAAGAAGAGGCTTGTAAAGGAGCCATTTTAGACAGCAATGCAGCAGAAATTGATCTTGACAGATTGGAGTAGTTGGAAGGTAAACCAGAAGAAGAAGTCTGAGTCTGCAGATGTATGCCTGTGGCTTGAAGGATCATTTCTTCAGAGTCTTGGGTTCCTTTCAAAAGTGATTTTCTCCGGCGATATTTCAGCCTAAAACGATCAGAATCATCATAAATGCTGCCTCCAACCCCTGACTTAATGGATTCAGCTCGTCTCTCATGAACGTGGACTTGTAATGCAGCCCCATCTGAGCCCCTTCCTTCACCATCCTTATTACTACTTTTCTTCCTGCGGGAGTAAGAAAAGAGACATTTCCTATCCTTTTGGCTCAAATGCTTATTACAACGCCCCTCAGCTTCATTTGGATTCAAAGCTACCATAGGATCACAACATGATGCCCTTGGATGCAAAGAAGATTCTGAACCACTTTCATCTGCATTGTTCTCACATAACCTGTTAATAACCAGACAAGGAGATCCGGATACCCCAGCAAATCCAACATCTTTACTTTTACCTATCCTTTGAACATCCTCATTGTTCTTTGCTATTCTTGGGGAGCTATTCATTGGATGATGCAATTTAAACACAAATCCACTGTCATCAATCATTTTATCACCACCCTAGAATCATCTCCTATATCCTTTCTAGCAACATTATTCAAATCACTAGTCGCCACTAAAACCACCGTTGATGACCCACTATTCTTTTTCACTGTCTTCTTTCCACCCACTACAGTCTCAGTTTTTCCCAATGCCACACGATCCCCCCCATTATCTAATCCACCTCGATCCAACACAACACCATTCCCTTTCCCCGAAGCCTTAGAAATCTCCGATTTCCCATCATTTCCACCACTCTTTCTAACCCTCCTCTTCCTTTTCAAGCCTCTATGCAAACTACCCACCACCGATTTTGGGACCCAACAATCAACACAAACAGAGAATTCCCCTCCATGACACGAATACGACCACGGGGGAACACATCTATACTTCAGGAAACAATCTTTATGGACACTACGTTTACACATATTACAAACGAAGCAATCCCTACAAGCAGTCTCATCAAAACAATAAGAACAAATAACCGAAGTTTCGACGAGGTTAAGACACTTCTTGCAGAGCAAAACAATGCGCCATTCACTATATAGCGTTTGTAATCGATTCTTACCGTCATTCAAGTCGATTCTGAATCCACACGCGTGGCATTCCGATAAATTGGGGAGATTTCTCCTCTTCCTGGGAATCGACGATGTCGGAGGTTCCAGTGCAGGGTCCGGGACCGAATCCGGTGGCGTGGGTGATGGAGATTGGGGTTTGGGTCTGGGTCTGCGGGAATATTTCAAGAGAACTGGGAATCTCTGGCGTTCTTGATATTCTTGGGTATTTGCTTGCTGTATATCATGTGTGTTCATTGTGATGAATTCGAGATTGTTCAATTGAGGAAGGAAATTATGGGGCTTTTAGGGTTTTTAAATGGAGAAGAAAGAGAAAAATGAAGGAAGTTTGGAAAACTACTTTTTGTTTTTCAAGATTATAAACCTTGAGGATTTAGGTACAACTGTACAAAACCGTTAAGAAACAAGAAACGTTTTTGCATGTTTACGGTTGTGTTTTTAAGTCATGTTTATATATACCGGCATGTCATTTGGTACATTGAAAATTGATTAGCATTGGAAGTTTAAAACACCATAAATATTTACATTTATCCATGCAAATTTCCTATGTTAAGCTTATCCTAAAGAAAGGTAAAAAAAAAAATAATAATAATAATCTACCTAACTAATCCTATCCTAATATACACATATACGAAAAATTCTATGATCCTATCAACGTTTAATGGCTTACATTATACCTAATAGTAATTGAATAATTAAAATAGTTAATATTCCGATTAATATATTTATTTTAATGATTAGATGGTTTACTGAATAGTCTTGTCGATAGAACCATAAAAGCTCTCCATATATACATATATTTAGATAAGGCATTAATAATTTGTTGGTAATATCATAATATATATTCTAACATAGTAATGTGTCTTCTCTTATTATTTAATATAAAATGAATAATTTGGTACTTTATTTTCTTATGTTAAAATTTTTTTATGTTATGGTGCTTCTTTTCTATTAAAATAGAGTAATCCATACTGCAGTAATAATTGTTTCTATTTTAGACTATATTGAGTTGTTAAAGTTGATATAAAACGCCTTGTTTCAGCCTACCTCGCTCTCAATATGTCGTATTTGATAAGTGATGATTGTAAATTGTATATAGAGTTCATAAGGTGTGCATGGAGTACTTTGGATAATGAGCTTTTTTGAGAAAGTGGATTTGTTTTACCATTTTATTTAGGTTATCTTAAAGTAATGAATAAAAGAGTAAAATATAGCTGTAAGTTGGGTTTTTATTTCAAGTCATAGGTCTTGTTTATTAAAAAAGGGGGTGCAAATGATGGTTTAAGGCAACTTAATAAGTTTTGCATCAAAATAAATTTATGATAATGAGATTAGTTCTTGATCATTATATTCACATTTAATAAGTATCATTTCCTTATGAGCATCACCAAAGTGTTTTTACTTTTAAATTATTGATTTCTTATTTGGTTCGTTTATGCATTAATTTATTTTATATTTACCTAAAAGGTTGATTATATGTACAAAGATCAGTTTTGTCATAAATTGCTAGATGGATTGTTTAGTATCCATTTTGTTTCCTTTTTCCCGAGTCCAATTTCTTCAATAGTCATGGGATTTAAACTTTTCCAACACGTGGGTTTGGGAATGTAATATGCATTATTTGAGAAAGGGAACAAAGATTTTTCTTTTCTTTTCTTTTTTTTTTAAGCCAAAGAAAACATTTCATACATAAAACATCAATCATTTGGGATACATGAAAACGATTTGAAAAAATATCACATTTAGTATGCGAGAATCATTCGAATAGAATAGATTGAAATGAGATAAATGAAGTAAAAGATGGAATGATAAATATATTCCTTTGTTTGAACAATGAAATTAATATGTTATTTATCAAAAGCATCCCTAAACCACAACAGATCCTGTTTTATATCGTCCACTAAGCCTCTATTAGTCCCCCAGCCGTAGTTACATTTGAGTTATAGCCGTTACTACATAGACTCCAGGGAGAATTCATGCCAACTATTTAAAAGAGCCAACTCTAGGCCAGTTTTGATTGCTTGCCATTCTATGGCTTCGGCATTTAACCCATGGGCCTTCTAGGCAAAACCTAAGATCAGTTGCCCTAACCCATCACGTACTACTCCTCTAAGCCACCCGAATTGTCTTCCTTTGACCACAAATCATCAACGTTGATTTTTAACATACAACATGTCGGAGTTATCCAGTTCTCTACTGTTGCTTTTTGAGGACAAACACTAGGTAAAGTTATCATCTTTTTTACCCCAATCCAGTCATTCCAGGCTCTTCTGGACAGTTCACGACGCCTAATCAGATCAACAGTTCGTGCTTCATATACCCCACTACATCTCTACAACCAAATCGTCCAACAGATCATAGCATATCTTATCAACTTCAGTTGTCGCTCTGTTCCCTTCAAGGAACGAATCCTCTGAAGCATCCTATCCCAAAAGGAGCCAACTTTATCTCTAACTATAGTGCAATCTACAGCTCCAAACCAGACACAAGAAACCCAATTTGAAAGATGAATTTCTTTAATTCTATTCAGCTCTAACTCTAAGACATAAGGTCCTATGTGCATAGTATCCCAAAATGTCCCATTCTTATCAATTAGTGACTCTACTATGTGATTAAGGTTAGGATCTAGATGTCTGTTTCGTAATCTAAAATTTGGTAAATTTGGAATCCAGTTGCCGTCCCATACTTTAATCTTTCTGCACTGCTTACATTCCAAAGAGTCCCTTCAAATAAGATCTTCCTTCCTTTTAGAATGCTTGACTAGGCCCACGAAGCCTCGCTGCCTTTCCTAGCCTCCTAAAATCCTCATGTGGGACATAGATGCCCTTGATGATTCTTATCCATAAAACATTAGGATTAGATAGAATTTGCCAAGTCAATTTACTGAGAAGAGATAGATTGAACAAGTTAAGATCTCTGAACCCAACACCCCCTTTTGCTTTAGGTAATGTCATTCTCCTCCAACTTGCCTACTGAATCTTTCCTTCGCTTTTTTGCCATCCATACTAGAACCTAGCAAGCACTCTATTCATCTCATTGCACCACTTAGCAGGCAAGCTAAAACAACCTATAGAATAAGTTGGGATAGAGCACGCCATAGGATTTCTTTACCAGCTGAACTTAGGAAGTGTTTCTTTTAGCCCTGCAACTTAGGAAAAATCTTATCCATGACAAATTTTAGGAGCATCGTTCTTGGACTTACCTCATATGGTTGGAAGTCCTAGATACTTTCCCGGGTCTCCTATAACTTCTGTACCTAGAATTCTAGCCAAGGATTCTTGCAAAGCTTTGGGGTGTTTTTGCTAAAAAACAAACTGGAATTAGTGAAATTGACTTCTTAGCCTGTAGCAAAACAATATTCTTTAAGTACATCTTTAAATCTTTGTGAGTTTTCAGCTATAGCATCAAGAAAAAAGAAAGAATCATCCTCAAACAAAAGATGTGAAATCTCAAGACACACTTTTTAGCTTAATACCCTTAAGGAAACCACTTCCTATCTTCATTTTTATGCCTCTAAACAGTACATCCACAATAATGATGAAGAGATATGGAGAAAGGGGATCCCCTTGTCTCAAACCCCTTGTAGGCTTCACACAAACAGCTATCTTGCCATTGACTGAAACATTATATTCCAGTGTTGATACACGATTCATGACCTGATTTGCCATTTAGGTGCAAAACCTAGTTTCAGAAGAGCAAAATTTAGGAAATTCCATTCCACTTGATCATAAGCCTCATTCAAATCAATTTTCAGAGCACAATTGAAACCTCTCCCTTTAGATCTGTTTCTTAGGTAATGAAAGACTTCATGTGCTACAAGGATATTATCTTGGATTAAACGACTTGATATAAGTGCACCCTGCTTCTCAATGATAATTTCATTTAAAAAGGGTTTCAATCTATTGACCAAAACTTTAGAAATGATCTTATAGCAAAAATTACACAAACTAATTAGCCTAAGTTATTGACCAACTCAGGATTAGGAGCTTATGGATCAACACCAAATTAGCTTGACTGATAGAGGAAAGGAATCTGCCTGTAGAGAAGAAGGACTGAACAGCTTTGGTAATGGATGAGCCTATGATATGCCAATAAGACTAGTAAAAAATCCCTGCAAAGCCATCTGGCCTGGGAGAGCCTTCAAACTTCCCAACTGGAAAGATGCTTCTTTAATTTTATCCTTAGTCACCATAGCACATAACACTTCACTACCCTTATAACTGCAAGGTCTTTCTATCCAATTAGCACAATCCCAATTAAACATGTTCTTTCCTCCATTAAATAGCTCTTCATAGAAATCTGTGAAAGCTCCATCTATATCTTCTTCTTGGGCCATCCACAAACCTCTTCCAGTTTTCACTTTAAGCACTTTATTCTTTTGCCTTCTTATTATAGTGGCATGGTGCAAAAAAAGACGTGTTGTGATCCCCATCACTCAGCCGATTCACTCTTGATCTTTGTTGCCAACACATCTCCTCTCTACCCCAAAGATCATTAATTTTGTTTATAATATCCTCTTCCTCCTCACCTGAACACAACCCTTCTCTATCTTGTAGTTGCCTTACTTTTTCTACTGAGAGGTTCAATTTCTTTTTTGTTGTTGGGGACAACGTGTTTGCTCTAAGAGGTAAGATGATCTGCACATGTAGACAAATTCAATAACCTTTTCACAATTATCCAAGCATCTCTAGTAATTTTCAAATTTAAATGTTGTCTCAGTCTTGTCTTCCTTCGGCATTGTATAAACCAAAACGGCTGGATGATTAGATCCAATTGTGGGAACATTTGCAGCTTGAGAATTTGGATAAATATTTAACCAATCCGTTGACACAAAAGGCCCTATTAATTCGTTCCTTGATAAGTATCCTTGAAAACCTCTTATTTATCTAAGTATAACATTGTCCTTAATAACCTAAAACTCGCAATTTCATATCAAACACCATCTTCTGAAACCCCTCAGTTTGCATCCTTTCCAAAATTCTCCAAAATTTCATTGAAATCTCCTAAACAAACCATGGACCTATAAAAGATTGAGAAAGCTTCACAAGTTCACGCCATAAATTTTTTATACCAAGAAAATCCGGAGGTGACTGCACCCAGGTTACATACCCAACCAAAGAGTTATCCGCTCTCCACACTTCATAAACTATGCAATGTTGGTTAGCTTCTAACGCAATAATCGCAACATCAGAAGACCACCATAAATGTCATACCTCCAGCTGTACCCATTGGTGCTACATAAAAGCCTTCAGCATACTTAAGTCTCCTTCTCAATCTATCAACATAAGTAGTTTTGTTTTTGGTTTCCATTAGGAATACGACACTACGGTTATATTTATTGATTAGTCCTACTAGATGTCAAGGAAAGGCACAATCCTTGACAATTCTAACTCATGAAAACCATGGCTTTTCATGTAGTTGATTTAGGCCAGCCACCACAGCCTTTAAAATTCAAAGAATCCACTTTTGCAACCGCTACTTCCACAAAAGAGATAAGCCTCCACCACTAATGGTTGGTTTTTTTTTTTTTTTTTTTGGGTACTCCTTTTGCCCTCCACTTCCCTACTTTCCCTTTAAGCAAGCACCCATCTCAAAATTACTGCACTTTTCAATAGGTAACTCATGATTTTGCCTCTTGATATCCCTTTCACTAAGATTCACCCCCCTACTCCTCTTCCGCTTAATATTTAGCTACTTAAAAGCATCAACAACTGAATGGGTCAGAGCCCTTTCTTAATTCATAACAGCTATAACTAATTCCTTATTGTCGCCCACATCAACATCATCAGGTAGCAATTGGGGTTAATTTCAGGTGTCACTAGTGAACTAGCTTGTACTTTAGAACAAGGAGATAGTTTCTATGGTGTAGGGCATAAATTATCTAAGTTATCAGCAGTCATTTTACTAACATCTGGGTTCAGGTCTGTTATCAAGCAACTTTGGCTAGAAAAACAAGAGTAGAAGATAAGGTCTCAGAATTTGGACTTGCAGCAACTAAAGCCTGCTCACCATTAGAATTCACTGAGGAAGACAAAACAGGCAGGACATAAGAAGACTTTGTATTTGCTGGGGTAGTTTTAGGAACAACAAAGGCAGAGGTAAAGTCTTTGGGATCAACTTTGGTTACTAGTTTAGAGCATTTAGGCGAGGGAGATTCACTTTCAGCACCCTTCAAACCTTCTAATTCTTTACTTTCTTTAACCTGCCAATGTGAGTTGCTATCGCCCAATTGACTCCCATTAGACCAAAATCCACCTCGAACAGTAACAGCTCTTAATGAAGGACCATATCCACTGCTGCTCCCAATCTTCATGTTACATTGCTTCGCTAGATGACCTAGCTTACCACATGTAAAGCAAAAATCAGAGAGTTGCTCGTACTTAAAGATCACTTTATATCCATCCCTAACCATGACTAACCCACATGTCCTTTTCTAGAGGCTTTCTTACATCAACATTCACTCTCACTCTTAAAACCCCCATTCTCATACCATTCGCTGGCTTGATAGGTTCTACTTGAATCAACTTTCCCAAAAGAGCACCAATTATCTTAGCATTACCACCCGTCATCTAATCTAGTTTAACACCATGAACCTGGATCCAAAATGCTACCTCATTTAGCTCAATTTCTTCTAGATTAAACTCCTGCACCATTCCTTTAAAGTGAAAACACGACCCATCACAATTTAAGGCCCATCTCTAGTCACCATTCGCATCATGTTTAGAGTACCAAAAGAAACCAAATATTTGTTTGGTCTAGCTTGAGTAAAGACTACTTTCCCATAATCTTCCCATGCTTTTCTTAAAATGCTGATAACCACTACTCAAGTAAGCGGTTTATCAGCCACAGCATGACCCATCTGCAGGATCTCTTCCTCTTGAAGTTCTTGTGGTGCGATATCCAAAATCAAGCTCTCATCATCATCACTGTCTTTGTCATGACATATCAAAGGCCCTTTCCCCTTACTCATAATGTTCAGTAGCAATTTGCTCAATACAAGTGAAAAAAAAAAAAAAAAAACATTAGTAATATGTGTTTAACACGCTTGTTGCAGATATGGAGACCCAATAACAACACGACAAACAAAAGCAGATAACAGGATAGAACAACAAAGGTAAAACCAGCTATATGAACAAGAGCACAAACTATCAAAGGGAAAGCAATGCCAAAATACATCATCAACAAGAGACAAACTGACATGAAGACTAGAAATAGAGTGCATGAGCGAAGATAAACCGAAAAACCAAGAAACACAAAGGAAGTTAGTTACAATAGGAAATGTTCTTGTGACATGTAAAAGACACACAAAATGTGTGTGATGCTCTCAGCTCCCGAGAGAGGGAACCTCTACAAAGTGAACCATGCGAAGGGAAATAAGATATTTACAAGTAGTCTTGAAATATTATATTTCCAACTTTTTGCATCAATTTATGCGTTTTACTATGCATAATTGAAATGACCAATGAAATTGAAAAATTAAAAAGTTCTCACCAGTCTTTACTTACAAGTTTATGCATTTAGTAAATAAGGGTATTTTTAGATAATGCTATTTCAATTCATTGAATTTTTTTAATTGATACTTTCTTAATAATTATAATAGGTTATGTTTTATGATAGATTCAAGCATCAAATATTTAAAGAGCTAATTTATCTCTTATCATTAAACTAATAATCTATTGTTCAACTTGGCTTTTCAAAATATACTTTCGTAATTATCACTATATTTCTCATTTTATATAATTTATACGCCAGTTTCGATTCCATTTCATACATTCTCTTCCATAAATAAATTATATATATTATTAAACTTCACTTTTAATTATATAGTTTCTCACTCTTTTTTCATAAATATACTGTATACATGTAGCTTTATCTTATTTGTGAAATATGATAGCCTATATTAGCTATGCTTGGAGGTCAAATGTTTGATTCTTTTCTATTTTATTTTATTTTTGAGAATATTATTTTATAATGGAATGTGAGAGGTTAGGTAACAAGATAGCAGCAGACCGAATCAAACATCAACACGTTTGAGAGAGGAGATGGTGGCATCCAAACCCAAATCTTAAAGGAAGGCTCGGGGGTAAAATGTATTAACTTAATACATATTTAGCATTTTTTTCATCCGAAACAAACACTTATTTAGGTCAAATATGCATCTGAAATAAAAATACTCTAAATCTAGAATAAAATACCATAGATGCTTTAACTTATAGACGAGTCACCCTTTAAAAAAAAAAAAAAAAAGCTACTTGACCTTATTAGAATTTCCGCATTGGTGTATAGCAATTTTGAGTTTTTGAGAACGAGTGAAATCTCCATGTTTCACACCCAAAAAAGAAAAAAAAAAAAACACGAAAATAAAATTGTGACTTGCTCCATAAAATTAAGAGAGATACAACATCGGTAAAATATAAAAAACCTTAAATGAGTGTTAAATAGTATGATTCAATGCATGGCATTCTTTTAACTGAGCGCAAAATAAAAATAAAGAAAAAAAATTAAGACACATGTTGAATTTACATAAAAAATTTTTGCCAAACAAAATAATTTAATTAATAAAAAGAAAAATAATTACCCTTAATTGCTACGATGATGCACCAGATAGAAGCTAACAGTTGTATGCTTGAAAATGAAAGAAGTCGACAAGTTAGGAAGAGCCTTTCCTAAATCATGTCATTTTCCATCGTTACAGTTGCATACTTTGCTAAATTCCATCAAGTTGCTGATGATGATTTCATTTTAAATGTGTCTATTTGTTTCGTTATGTTTCTATTATTTTATTTTTATTTTTTTATCGTTTTCAAATAGAATATTTATGTAAAATAGATATCGATTAAAAGCATGTATTTTTGTTTATAAACTAATCAAACAAATCAAATACTAATATAAAATAAATATTATATAAATACCGATGAAAAATAGAATATCCATATCGTTAATCAATATTAGTGTTTATAACATGATTATATTTTGTCCAGTTGATAACATGATTAAAAGTACAAAAATTTTAGTACTGCACCACATGGTTTGTGGTACTAATGATAATTAATTGTCTTATTTTACGTGTCAAAACGGCATAAATATAGTCAATTGACAGGCAAATTAAGTACCCATTTGCAATTTTCATCTTTTAATATGATGTGATCAATTGATTTTATTATACCTAGCTTTTGTAATTGCAGATGCCATTATAGATTTCTTTAATTTAATTTTTATATTTGTGTCACATTTGGGTCAACATAATAATTACTTTTGTGTGGATGCAAAATATCACAGTCCAACAGTTAGGATCTAATGAGTGTGTTCAACTCAGGCATATAGAAAAATTTGCTTAGGAGATAGGTTAACTTTGAAGACAAGTTTGGCCTTTTATGAGAAAATCGGTCGAAAGTTGATGTTGTTCTCCTAATAAGATTGTAGCGAATAAAAAATAATCGAAACAATTGAGCCTCCTAAATATATGAAGAGCTATAGCAAAGTTAAGAAAGTGCTCCTAAATAATAGGATCGATTTAGAACAAACCTTGAAATTTAGAAAAGAAAAGACTGACTCACCATCTAGAATTACTAAGAAATGATTAACCACCACACAGATGCTAAAAAAAGGGATAAACGCCCAGTCCCGTGATACCACACGCCTGTCTTTAGACTCTTCATTACGTGTAGTCAGATCTATGAATCAATTTACAACGCATATTTAGACATGTTCTACGGTTCTGAGCTGATGGCGTGGGAGTGAAACTTGAATGGCTGTACCAAATATATGAAACGAGAATCGGATCCACCCATACTGATTTCCAGTTAGTTCCGGATTATAGGGCAATAAATCATATGTATAATATGGGAAAAAGCCACAGCTCTCATTAATTTCAATGCTTCTTATATTGGTTTTAATGTGAAGCTAGCAAATACTAGCTGGTTCCCGATAGACCGGTACAAACTTGGTGGACTGATTTTGAGCCAAATTCGAATCCGATATATTTCAGCTTCTTGGATGTGAGGAGTCTTCATCTTCAGGAAGAAATTTAGTTTATGAATCTTACTGAAGAACGTACTTGCTGGTTTGGCATTATATTCAACCCAAAAGCCATATACAAAGTTTCTTTCTTGCAATAAAAGCTTTCTACTGGTTGTTAAATCTTAATAAGTAAACATAGTATATATGCTATGGATGCAATCTTCCAATAAGACTTATATAAATCACGGGTAAAGAACCTGTCGCTGTCTTGGCTACCAAATACTCCCGGAATATTGGAATAGGTAAGCATTCATCTTGGATGAGCTTACTACTTAAATGCTTTAAGTAATTATCTCATATTAAATTTATCTAAGATCTTATCCATTGCATGTATCTTGCATCAAAGAAAAGAAGATATTGTTTTAATCCTTAAAATGATGTAATTGTAATTAAAGTTTCTTATTAATTACAATAGACACTGATAATGAAAGCATCTTGAATTTGATTAATAAGGTATCTATGTGGCATTGTTTATACTATTTATTGGTCATTATCTCCTAATCCTCAATTTCCTCTTAGTATTATTCATATCTCCCAAAGGATTTAAATAAAATATCTTAATTCTCGTTAAAAATAAAATAATTCAAGAAGTGACAACATTCACATAATATATGGACTTTTTTTTCAACCATTTAATTTGAAAAGCATCTATTGGGGAAAAAAATGCTTAAGATGTTCTTCATAGAGACAATGAGAGTTATTTATTACTAATCCGCAATAGTGAACCGTAAATACGTATCCATATGTAATATTTTAAAATTATATATGACATAAAAGAACTAATTTAACCTCCTTAAACCATTATCCTACCTTGCACTCTATGACCACGACTTCAAAACCTGAATCCCAACTTCTCATGAAGATATTTTGCAATTATTACTTGCATTAAAAGAAAAGGTAATAATGTTTTTTTTTTTTTCTATAATATTAATTTTCAATATGAATAGGTTTTTTTTTTTTCCACACTTTGTGGGTATATATGCTTTTGATTGTTGCATAACCGATTCCATTTAAACCACATTCCGAATAGAAAACCTAAAAACCTTTTACTGAATCGGAATCCTCCAAATTTTCATTTCCTCAATTTTCATCATTTACCAAACTAATAATTTAATTAACTGTTTCTATGATGGTAAACAAAGTGGTAAAATCTATTATAATATATAATTTCAGAAATCTTTTCCTTTTTGACCTTTTGTATAAATGTATTTTTATCCCAAATTGTATTGCTACCTTTTCAATATTCTTATCATATTGTATTTTATGAAATATTACATCTTTTCATATTCATACCATTTAGTACTACAACATTTCATAAAAAAAAAATCCTTTAAATATCTATTGTATTTGTAACTTTCATAAAAAAAAAATTATATATTACATTATTCTTTATTTATTTTTCTTTTTTATAATCTTACTCTTTTTCCTAAAGCAACTATCATTTTAGTGCATTCGAACATTGGATTAATGTTGTTTTCCTCTTTAAAAGGAAGTTTCGTTTCTCCATCATTTAATCAACTCTATTTTATGATAAATTTACTTTCTTAGATGCCACATCTTTCATGCATTTTTCATTTTTTTTAATTGCTTATAATATAATTGGAAATTAAATTGATTATTCAAAATTTCTTGATGTTTCATTTATTTATTTGTTTTATTTTCTCTCATTCTAAGTATAGCTTTTGTAGTTCCCATATTGAAATTTAGGTATAGCTTTTGTAGTTTCCTGTACTTAAATTTAATGCATTTTTAATTCATAAAAAAAAATTATACTGTTTTAATTCCTATTCATTGTGCATGCAACGATCATATTAATTCAAACTTTAACATTGGTTTCAAGAAAATTTAAAAGTTTTTCTATTTTTATAGTCAATGAATAAGAATTTCTTTTTTATGTTATTGGTATATTATTTTATCCATATGACTTTCCCCTTTATTTAAACTTAACATTATAAATTTTTGTTCAAGAAATTTTGGCATTATATATATGATTTTCCAAGTGATTTATTTTGGTATTTGAATTTTGAATAAACACATGTGTTCCTATATATTTTTTATATTTATATTAATTTATAATTTTAGCATTGTTCAAATTCTATTTGTTCCATTAAGAGATAAGTCTATAATATTGGTTAAAGAATTGAAATCATATTTTAATTTTGTCACTATAATATTATGTCTAAGTATGACTTAACAATTCTATTACATCAAAGTTATTTTAAGTAAATTTATCTTATAATTATAACTCTACTTCTACATACTAGACGGTCATTGTGCGTGTGCTTAACTAGTTTTCACTGCTGTAATTCTTCAACCTAAGAGGTGCTGAAATATCTTCATTAGTTAAAATGATCAACATGCGCAGATGGTCACCAAACCCACTATAGGATCCAACAGTTTTTAGAATATGTGGTTCCAAAAGTTGTTCAAACTGCATTCATTTTATTTTGGCATTTCTTATTAAATTCATATTTATATTTGATTTTGACTTGTTGATTTTGTTTATCATCTCCTGTAAAGAAGATGCAAAAACTTTTCCGCAAAATAAAAGAAAGAACTACCTATCTAGAAGTGTACAAATGTTAGGATATTTAGGGTTACACTATTTTTTTTTTTTGGCCGAAAGGGTTACACTGGTTTAAAGATTAAGTTATAAAAAGTAGAATAAAGATTTTTTCTAGGACTATAACGCTATGTTTAGTTGAATCAAGTGAAATCATTATTTCGACTTTATTTCTATGGAATATTTATTCTTTTATTTAGTTTATAAACAATTCTATCTAAAAAAATATTTATTCCATATGATGCAGAATAGATAAGGGATTTTCATTTTTTTCATTTACTGGAGGAATGGCTATATAAAAAAAGTATATTTTGTTTTGAAAATATCCCTAACTATAAAATAAGAAATTACTATTCCTTCCAGCCATATTCCATTCCAGTGAACTAATAGCGCCATAAGAAAATTTTTTTACTATTGGTTCGGTTTAGGTCAAAATGTTTTATCATTGGTTAAAGAGGACATGAATCATATAAATTTCTTCTCGAAATAGACTAGAGAGGGGGGAAAGAAAAAACACCCAAACTGGCCGTTGTCCATCCCCATCAATTTTCATCACCTACCACTAAAATATACAACAATAATACCGCAAGTGCCATTTTAATTCTATATATAGTGCTGACCCACCATGAAAAATACTAAAACATCAAACATATAAGTAAAACGTTGGCAAAATGTTTTCCTTAATCAGAATATATAGGCTGTTCGATGTGCTGGGACGTTTTGATACTGTTTAACATATTATATTAATTGATTAGTGGGGTGTGTGTGTGTGTGTGTTATTTTGAAGACCCTGCGCCATCGACATTTTCATACTTAGATCAATCTGCGAGTTACGGTCAAAGAGATGATTTCATTAGTTTTAACTAGCCAGTCCTTACCTCTTTGTTTAATGAATATTAATACAGATAAGGTGTGCTTGGTACCTAGTTTAGGACTACAGGAATCTAAGGATCAACCTGTCGTTAACTAATCTCATGGCAGCAGTATGGAATTGATTATCCTATGTGTATCGTGCTATTTTGCAATCTCGCTAGCATGTGGTTTTCAAGCAAATGGTATCTTTTTCATATGCTAAAACAGATATATGGGATACTTAATATTAAAGAGTAAAGGCCAACCACGTCATTTATTTCTATTTAATGTACCATTATAGAAATTATTCTATCATAGCAATAATCGTGTACTTCAACGTATATCTAACTTGTTATCAGAAAGAAAACGGACATACTATCACTAAGTTTAATCAGAAAATTAATTTCAATTAATTTGTATTTATCCACAAGGAAAATAAAACTGAGATCGAGAGATTTACATGGTTTGATGTCTAATAAACATAGTACGATAAAACAAAGCATCGATGAGATGTAATCAAGGATAAGTTTCTTTCATTGTACCTAAATTTCTTTATTTGCAAAAAAAATTATACTTAAAGAAAATTTTATATCAAAAAGTACCTGAACTTTTAAAAGTTTTATCTAAAGTACCTCTAGATGAAATCCGTTCATTTTTCCATTAAAATGCTGATGTAGTAAGCAGATTTGTATAAAAAAATATTATTTTCATCCTAGTTGATATAGTAAGTTTCATCTATGATATCTAAATTTTCTAGTTTGTAACAGTTTAGTACCCGAGCTTTTTAAAAATTTCACGCATGGTACATTTACCAGAAATTTGGCCATTTCTCATGTCGTTTGCTGACATGGAACCAAAAATTGATTAAAAAAATGATATCTCCTTATCTTAGTTAGCTTCTTCTTCTTTTTTTTAACTCTCTCTGAGAAGTAACAAAAACTTTATTTTTTTAATTATTAAATCCATCTAATTTGTGTAAGTTTGGTTATCAAAGTTAATTTCTTCTTTTAATTTTCTTTAGATTGTAATGTTATCTAATAATTACAATTTGAAAACTAAAAGAAAAAAGCACAGCGGGAGGGAGAAAAAGAAAGGAGAGAGTAAAAAAAAAATTAAAAAAAAATACCATCTATGACAAAGAAATATCTTTTTTTTTTTTAAATCAAGTTTTGGTTTCACGTTAGCAAGTCATTTGAAAAATGACCACATTTCGGCTAAAGGTACCATTAGGCATGGTAAATGAGTTGTGCTCTACCATCCAAGTGCCAAATTGTGCATGCTTTGCATGTTACGTGCCAAGCTCATTTGTGTTCACATGTCGTGCTTTGCGTGCTTTTTTTTTTCTCGTGCCACGTCAGATGACGATTCACATGCCTTAATTGGGTCCGATTTCACATGGTTTTGTTCATGTGATTATACCAAAAATATTAGAATAATCAAACAATTACGAATTTGATATTCTAATTGGCAGTATATTACCTTAGTAACTGAACAAATGGACCTTAATTTGCATCAATTAAACTAGATAACAATGACAAAACAAGTAGAAGATATATAAATATCCAAAATAAAAATCAGAACTAGACAAATCAATTAGATCTCACAATTCTTGAAGAACCGAACATGCAACAATTTCTTAGTTAGAAAATAAAGATTTAGCCACTTATTCCCATGAAGATCTCTCTCTTTTCTAGGGTTTTTCAAATGTATTTCGAATGAATGTAATCAGATCTGGTCGCACAAACTTATAGAACAAAAACTAGAACTTCAGCAGTCAGGGCATACGCCGGCAATTACTTCCTATGCGTCGCCAGCATTCAATATAAATTTAAATTCGAGAAAAGAACATTGTCGGCTTTCTTGTTTATACTATCAGCTTTGGTTCTACGTTGGTATCTATGTTGGTGGTTTTGAATTTGATTTAGCCAGCTTTCGTTGATTTTGAACAATTTTTCAAGAGTACTATACGGGTGGTGTTAAAAGAGATGTAGGAGACAGCTTTAGAGATTTAGGTTCTGTACACTTCAAGCCCGGACAAACACCGGTGGCCTATATCTCCTAGTAGCCGGCATAGGTTATTAAACATTAAACGCTGGTAAAGATTTGTGATGAACGTCGGTGGTGTTAAAGTTTTTTATTCTATGCATGGTTTACACCGTGTAAGGCAAGCGGTGTTGAATTCCTAGATGCAGGTGTACAGGTTTGATTCAAAGGCTGATATTGATATGTTTCTACACTAGTTATGTAGATTTTTGTTTACCCATGTTGAATGTAGGTCAGCCGTGTAAACCCTATTTTGGGCCAACTTACTTTGTTCTACCTTTCCAAACTTGCATGAAACTTCTCTAAACTTGCTCTACTTGCAATATAATTCCTTCAAGACCTGAAATATGACAATAAGCACACTTAAATACCAATTCCTCATAATTTCTACAAAACTAATAACAATTAATCATGAGTCTCTCAATAAAAATTGAGTGTAATTTGACTTTATCAGGTTTATATGGTTTTAATTTATTTGTTTTTTCAACTCGCTTTTTTTTCGACGGTTTATGTTATCGGAATTTTGAATATGAAAATTATTCAAATAAATTATAAAAATTTTAAATTATAAACATAATAAAGTAATTTTTGCATTTATGTAAATGCAATGTAATTTAAACGATGAACAAAGAATAATAACATCCATTTTCATTGATAAAATGCAATTACTTACTATTTGAAAAAAAAAAACATAATTAATGCATTTATAAAAAAAAATGGGAAATAAGGATCATGGCCACGTTTATTGACTCCCTTAACCATTTAAACCACCATGGGAATGATGTGGTGGTGGTGATGAACATCCAATTAGTAGCCCGCCCATTGGGAGAATTCTTCATGAAATTTATTAATTTGATCATACATGGAATTGATACTTCGAAGCATTTCATTGTGATTTTAGAGCACAATGCTAGATCCATGGTATAAGTTTCATGCGATTGAAGCACTCCTTAAGGAATTCTACAAGAATATTGGTGTGGTTGATCTTGAATCGGAGGCCGCAAGTCTTCATACTAAAGCAACAAGTGTGCTCAAAGACTTGTATCAGATTGTGATAAAACAAATCCACCACAACTACCCTAACCATAGTGATCCAACAATCACTCATTTTGGGCTTTTTTAAAGAAAAGTATACAAACTACCCAAGATGTTGGGAGTAACTATGTGGCTTCCCAAGAAATCTTTAGTGGCATGCTGGTGTACAAAATGTAGCCACTTGAGGAGAAGGAATTGGAAAGGGAGGAAGAGATGAGGAGGAGGATTTTAATATCCTCAGCTGGTGAAAGAGGAGGGTGCACATGATGCTGGCATGAGATGTTTTGGCTTCTTCAGCTTCAACGGTTTTATTGGAGTCAGCTTTCAGTTCGGGTGTGCGGGTCCTCAAACCGCATTGCCATAGGCTAAATGATGGCACTGTTAAAGCATGTGTGTGCTTAAAAGATTAGTCCAATATCATTAGTAGGAAGCAAACGGACCCATAGTTTTAGTAACTTGGGGACAACAACTCGGGCTCGAGGGTCATTGTCACCATCAGATTTGCAATTGCAAACATAGATAGAATAGTGGTGTGAGGCTAAAGGCGGTTTCTAGAAGGATGCATGGTAGATAACATTTTTTTTTTTTTCAATCTTCTTGTAAATCTTTTGTAGTTCAAAAAATGTTGTTAATAAAATTTAATTTTCGTCCTATCCTAATGCATATATTAATTTCATTAATTTAATCATTTATAACTATTCAAAATAAATTAATCAAGCAAGTTTAACTCTTAATATAAATTAATTACTATGATAATATTATTTGATAATTACGTTTTTTTTATTTCCTAAAAAAATTGGAAGTTAATATTTTAAATGTAATACAATTCAAATCATTTTAAAAAGATAAATATACCAAATTTGTATATTTTTAAGAAGACAAATATATTTAATCAAAATAATAAAACAAATATTTATTAAAATAAAATCTATAGTAAATTAAAAAAAATTACTATTTTTATGTTATTATTTGAAAAAGGCATGCGTGCTAGTTCACGTACCATGTTGTGTTGGGCAACTTATTTAGCATGCTTCGCATGCCACATAGTAGTCCGCACTTGCTTATGTTTTTGTATTTTTCCTTCACATGTTGTACCAAGTCCGTAGCCTGCGTGTCGCAGCCTATTTACTATGCTTAGGTACTATGTGTGAAATTTTTAAAATGTCCAGGTATCGTCATGGTACAATTTTTCTTTAGATAGTAAATTGTTATAAACCAGAAAGTTTAGATTCCGTAAATGAAATTACTTTTCAACTTGGATAGAGAATAGTTTGTATTCATGTTTGCTTAATACATCAGCGTTTTAATGGAAATATGGATGGATTCCATCCAAAAATACTTTAAGTGAAACTTTAAAAAGGTTTAGGTACTTTCTTGATACAAAATTTTCTTTAGATATAATTTTGTTATAAACGAAAATATTCAAGTACCGTGAATGAAACTTACATGTGTAATTAATTATTATATTCTTAAGAGAAAATATACTTGCATTTCATTCATAAGGGGAAAGGAGTATATCAAACACATCTATATATATTTTGGGGGAAAAAAACACACATACACATCTATACATACATACATACATACATACATACATATACGTATAGATAACATAACTCTCCACTTCCGCTTTAGCTCCATCATCTCTTAGTACATGTTACAACATTTTCTTTTTCCTTTACAAAAAAAACCTAAGAGATCCCTTCATAATATGCAATTAGGCAAGGAAATTGACACAACCATGCATAACATTAATGCTAATTATTATTATTATTATTATTATTTTATTATTATTATTATTATTATTATTATTATTATTATTATTATTATTATTATTGTCGTAAGATGGACTAACGGCTAATTCACATTATAAGCCTGAGGATCCAATCAACTTGGTGAGACCAAAAGTGATTCCCATTGCCAGCCACCCTCCAAACAACACCCTAGATGAAGACTTCACTATAGGCGCCTTCCCAAGCACCGCACTCAGCCATCCAAACGCCAACAACGCCACACTCACCGCAGCGATCACCACCCCTACCCTCACCTTATACTCCTTTATAAATAAGGCAGCTAGAAGTGGTACCACCGCCCCTATTGCAAATGCCAAAGCCGATGCCCCTGCAGCATGCCACGGGTTCGGCAGCTTCTCCTTTTGAGCTCTCAATTCATCTTCAGATCCTGGTTGGGCCCTATTATTATTTTCTCTATTGATTTGGGACATCTCAATATCGTATTGTGAATAAACGGACACGAATTCTCCTATAGCCATGCTTGATGCACCAGCTAGTAGGCCAGCAACACCTGTTAGGACCATGGTCTTAGCGTCCTTCCGCACCGCACCAACACCCATCATGAGGGATGCGGTGGATAGCAAGCCATCATTGGCACCAAGCACGGCGGCACGCAACCATTGTGCCCTTTTGGAGAAATCTACTCCTATTTCTTGGTTTTCAACTTCTAGGGTTTCTTGGGCTATTATTTGTGGCTTTCCCTCCTCAATATCTTCGAAAGGAGGTTGAACTTGAGGATTTCATTAGTTTTTGATGCCATATGGATTGGTTTCAAAGGAGAAATGAAATTAAGCTGGACAAAACTAGAAGATTGATGGATTTATGATAAGTATACGCTGAAGAGAAAAAATGTTAAAGAGGATGGGGATAGTAGCTTTTTGTTAGAATATTAGAGAGGCGTGTGGAGGGCACACTTTGCCAAGTGATATATATAGAGAAAAAGCATCTTCGAAAGGAAAGGGAGCAATAAAATAATGGATAATCAGTCCAGCTCCATGGAGGGGTTATGACTGTGGGTTGGGCTGGGGAATTCGGTATCTTATGTGTTCATACGTAAATAAGAAGAAGCGGGTTGTCTAAGGTTTCTGACTCTTGAAATTCTGAAATAATTTAATATATGGCATATAATAGATCAATGGTTGTTCATCTATGGTCGCTATATTGGATGGAAAAGATTAGCCAATCCACACTTCTAGTCGCATAAAGAAAATGCTATTAATGGAAGTTTGCTGTGAGGGAATGGTGTTTCCATCCTATTTCAGCAAATAAATACTTACCACATATTAAATAAATTTAGAAAATAAAAAAATCTCTAAAATAAATCAAACAATTATTATTATTTTATAAATACAAAACAAGTTTTTTTTACATGATGGAGACAACATTTCTGGAACCACAAAAAATTTCCATCCAATGGAAATGATATATCACATGGAGTAGTGCTAAGTGAAATTAAAAAAGAAAATTCATCACTAACACGTTTATTTGAGTAATAGATAAGTCAACAAATTAAACACTAATAATAATAGGTTTTTTTTTTGGCCCAATAATAATAGTTCGTATTTATGAAAAAATATTTAGAATCCACAAAAACAATTTTGAAATGGATATATAAATGTGTATGTGTATATATAATATATATATATATATACACTGCTTATATAGCTTCCTTCGATGGGATCAAGACATATTAAAATTCTAGATGGTAGAAACATAACAAAGCTAGGTGGAAACCGTAGTCACAATTCCTCGAAACCAAATATAAACTATAAAATAACGAATTTGAGAGGTATACGTATCATACGGTATATCTTAAATAGTAAATAATTAAAAAAAAATTATTTGTGTTTTTAGGAGATGAAGAGCAATAAAATTGGTAGAGATAGTACCTCTAATAACACGAAGTTTAATTCACCTTAAAATTCCATTCTAAAAAGTGTTAGTAGTAGGCAACTTCGACCACCTATTGCTCAACAACTACACTAGTAGCTACCACACCGCTAGCTATCAATAGAATAAAAGTAAATTACATCTTTTAAAAATTTGACGAGCTATTAATATTTCAAAGAGTTAAAAAATGAAACTGGAGTTTAAATTATTTAAAGTATCAATATTTTAAATGAATAGAAAGAGTAACTAATATTTTACAAATAAAGTCAAATAAAGTATTTGTAATCGATCATTAAGAAAAAATTTATTAAAATCTAATCTAACTATTAATATGTTAAACGAATATTATAAAATATTAATATCTTATTTGATTCACTTAATGAAACAATACTTTCTTTAACGTTGATATCTTAAATAAATTAATCCTCATATGTTAAATATACCATGTGTACATATTCCACCGAATTTTTTTTCACCGGATCACCATTGAAGCCTCTTTGAGGTAAGATAAAAAAGAGCCCTAAAATCTAAGCGTTCGTAAGCAAGTACGAACTTATGGGCCACGTTTGTTTCTAAGCAAATATATATATATATATATATATATATTAAGGTAAAAGCCAATAAGTTATGCAGAACCTTCCAAAATGGATTGTCATCGCTTTCGTGTGGCTGCCACGCTCCCCTCGCTTTTTAATTGCATATATAATTAGAGAGTATATTCTAATATATTAAAACATTATAGGAATTCGGAACCGACTCAGCAATCTCCGGCTCTCTGTCATTTCCTATTTGTCGAAGAACTAAACAATTTCATTAATCAATAAAAACCGTGTCCTTCATTGCTGGGTTTCATGATTCTAGGATACTAGGGGCTAGTTCGCTTGAAATCCAATGTTTGGAATTTGGAAATATAAAAACACTATTAGAAAGACGGATTTACTGATATTAAGACGTTACCTAATTTAAACATGTAAATAAATGTTTCAAAAATAATTTACTATTATTACTGTTTGTCCAAAAAAAATAAATAGAGATAATTAGAAGGTGTTGGTATAAATAGAGATAGGCAGGTTGGAATCTCCTTTACACTTATTATAAAATCATTAAAAAAAAAACAAAAAAAAAAAAGAAGAAGAAGAAAGGAAAGCACATTATAAACAATGCCATGTTATATTTGTCATTGGATTTGGTGAATTTTATCTCTTAACAGATTTGTAAATTGGGAGGTTTCAATCGCCAATTATTCCTTTCTAGTCTCCACCAAAACAAATCTTACGGTCTTGGATTTATTTTTATTAATAAAGATTGCTTGTGGTTAATTTCTTTTTTTATTATAATCATTGGTTGAATTAGTTTTCTAATTTTAATTTTTATAGTTCCACGATGGTACACGTATCGTTCCCATATTCATCTGATTAATTTACTGACACGGTACCGCAGCAACCGTCATCAGAAGCTAAAAGTCAATGAAAAACTTGTAATATCGCGCATACCGATGTTCATGTGTACTTAAATCTAATTAATTAGAAACTCACTTTCGTGCGACGTCTTTTCAACAACAAATTCATGAAAAATTAAGGCTATGATGGACGGCCGTATTTTCATTATGTAGAGGTGTTTGTATTATATTTTTTATCGTATCAGTATTTAGTTTATTGATTTATTTATAAATAAAAAATTTTTCGTAATCATTTTTCTTTGATGACACCATTTTTTTATTTATTAGAATAGAATAAGGTGAAAAAAATATTAATATTTTATTTTAAGATTAGGAGTATTTTTAAAGAACAAAAATCATACTTTTCATGAAAAGTAGCAATTCGTTTAGTGAAAGGAAAAGAATATTAATTCATTCTCTATTTCACATTATATAGAATAAATATTCTTATGATAAAAATTTGTGTATTGTTGTTGCAAAACTTATAATTTTTTAATAAACCTTAAAGGTTTTTTTTTTAGAAATTTAATTATTATGCATTCGAAATTATAAGTTATGTTGGTGGATATCTTTGTGATAGATAATTGAGTTTATTACAAACAATAGTAATTAACAAGTTAAAGTTTACAATCACAATTAATAAGACAATTATTAGTAAGAAACCATTGGAGACAAGTTACATGATAGGATGATGCCCTTCAATAAATTAAAGTGCAAGATGCTGGGACGAAGATGGCACATTAATTACGCATAACCTAGCATCAAGGAAACATATAGATGGTGTTAGGGAGTTTTTAGAAGTGGCAACAAATCATAGGTGGACAGATGGGTTGATAAGATGTTCACGTAAAGACTACTTAAATATATTGTGGCAAACTAATAAAATGATTAATATGACGAAGGGAATGACATGGATGTATGAAGACATCTTGCAGACTCTAAACAATGAAAGGAGTTAGATGCAAAATTTCCCAATTTTGTATTAGATCCTCAAAACGTGTGATAGGTCTTACAACTAACAGGTCAACCCTTATGGAAACATGATTAAGACATATAATGTATGACTGGTGCTCCTATTATTCTAATGTTCCACCATAGAGATATATGAATGAGTCATGTATGGTGATATCCCTATTAATATATACTAGTGCCAAGATCTTTGACTAGATACATTGAATATGTAACCTCTGGTGGAAGAGTTAGGGGAACTTTAGATAGAAGGTGTTAGAACATATGATGTCATTGCATGTCATATCTTCTAAATGCCAGCGACATTAGTCTGGTTTATTATCAATATTCACACATATAGTGATGTGTTTGGTTGGAAAACTAAGGGATACAAGACATGCCCTTTATGTAATGTGGACAGCACCAGTGCCCATTTGAATAGTAAATTCCACTACATCATCTTTAAACTCTTAGATTTTATGCCAAGTCTTAAGTTGAAACCTTAGAACCGAAAGTCAATCGGAAACCCTAAAGTCAACAAAACCTATGTCAAACCCTAGTGTTTAGATCTGACAATCTCACTCTCTTAACCCTAAAACAATAAAATGGAGAAAATCGTGGAATATGATTCGTCATGATATAAGGAAGCCTAAAAAGATCATATTCATCAAAATTTAATTCGCTCTGAACTTAAACGGGATCAGTTTTTGAAAAACATGTCCCGAGGCTCGGAATAGAAATAATATTCCGATGAAACTATTAGATTCGTAATAACAAAAGGATTTCAAAAATATCAGTTTTATAATTTTTGGTAGCTAAAAATATCATACGTTACAAATATACGTGTATTTTTTTTACTACCAGTGAATTATTAGTCTTGTTCACTATTCATTATCATGTTATATACTATTCATCTATCTCTACTTTTTTCTACTACCTATTCTTTCTACCTATACACCTAATTTCTTACTTTTTACATTCCCCATACATCTTGAGTCACATCATATCTTACACATTACTTACTGTTATTTACAAATATAGATTAAATATTTCTCTTCCCCTTTTCTTTATTAGAATCGACACCCACCCCCCCTCTCCATCTATCCATTTTTCTTTTTCATTTTATTTAATTACGCTCGACTTCCCTCCCTCTTCAACTATAAATACCCCATCTCTCTCCACTTCTTTCACACATCTACTCTTACATAACAAAACTCTACCAAATTCTCTCTATCAAAAATCCTCTCCAATCAATTCTTTCCAACTTTCTTTCATCTAAACAAAAACCATCTTCCACATATGACCACTATATTTTCCTTTCTTCAATAAATACACACCTTTAAGTAAGAATTTTCCTACATTTATTTTTCCATGTCATGTAACTTACATGACTATGGTGTTGTTGTTGTTAAAGCTCATGTGAGTTATGGAAGCAACAACATGTTCATATTTTGTTCTTGCACATGCCAAGAATTCCCATTATATTATATTGTTATTACGATAATATTATGTTATTATTATTCTTATTATGCTCCTAATCTAACATTGTCTATATATTATTAAGCATATGTATATCTATATATTTCTTAGAGCTTAAATATTTACTGATTTTCACTAATATGCTTTTACTATTCTTACTATTATTCTTTTACTGTTCTTTCTTTTTCTTTTTCTTTTGGGACTAATCTATTCTTAGTCCCAAGATACCTTAATGAAGCTAAGGTTCCCAATACTTGACCTTATTATTTTTCTTATTATTACTTCTTATATATTTCCTATATTATTATGTGATATTCTAATTTTTTCATAACTACATAATCATATGCATACATCATCATAATGATATTTATCAACAAAATAAAGAGGAATTTTCTTTAATAAAGGAAAATGGAACCAAGCTCTTTTATTATATAATTTATCACTACATAAAGATTTTATCATAAAAAACATAGAAAAATTATTTTAATAAATTCTTTTAAAAAATTCAGACAAACTCATCATGAATTTTCTCATATGTCAATAAGGATGATTTCATCAAAGAAATTAACTAAGAAAATAAACACTCTCTTTTCATGATAAGTAACATGAAGTTTATTAAAATTTAGTGTTAATAATTTTTTTGATACGCAAATTTTTCATAAAAGCTTAATTATAGGATTTTTACCAACTCCATAAATCAAAATCCAAGACTAGATTAGTTTTCAAAGTTAAGACAAAATCAAGTCACTAGTTTATAAACCCACTTTGAGAAATAAAAGTTTGTCAACAAGCTAAAAAAGTAAGTTCT
Source organism: Combretum micranthum (assembly GCA_024138025.1). NCBI lineage: Eukaryota > Viridiplantae > Streptophyta > Magnoliopsida > Myrtales > Combretaceae > Combretum > Combretum micranthum. The sequence goes on from JAMXBD010000001.1 coordinate 2,087,210, forward strand.
AAATGATAAACTCATTTCAAAGAATAGAAGAATATAAACATGATAAACTCTAAAAACAATAGATATTATCAACACCTTAAGAAAATGTTGAAAGTGTTTCATTCCAATAAAAAATTAGAGAACTTAAAAGATCGAATTCTTAGAAATAAAATTTATCTTTGAAGAAGTTAGGAAATAAAAATATAAGAGGAAAACACATATTTATAATTTTCAATCAAAACTATTTAAAAGGAAAAATATATGTCATACAACACAAATTATTAGAGACTATCACCAACTTAGGAAAATTTTGGGAACTTCATTACTAGAGGTAAAATTTGTAGATATCCTAAAAGACCAAAGTTAAGAAAAATTAATTTATCATAGAAAAGAAATTAGAAAATAAAAATTTATGATAAAATACTCATTATAATAACCTAAGAATTTATAATGTTTGTTCAAACCACTTCAAGAGGAAATTGATAAAATTCAAGTTTTCAATACCATAAGACGATATGTTTTATGAAAAATAATCGTTAAGATAACATCATTAAAATTGTTCACACAATATGAGTCTATATATATATTCAAAGGATTTTTCAATCATATAAAATCTATAATTTTATTAAAAGATTTTTAGATAAAGAAAAGTTTGGAAAATTGTGTTTCAAGGGCTGGGATTTTCATAGTGAATCTATACCAATCTATTTCACGACTCAAAAGACTTTTTATGACAAAAATAACCTTAGAAATGGATAGATCGTTTCAAGTAGGTAGAAAACGGTATATAATATGCAAAATTCCGAGTTAAAATGAGCGATCTAGGACCATTTTAAGTTGGAATTTCACTCCATACGATTTTTGACGAACTTAGTGAAATATAATTTTATGATTATTTGCAAATTTTATGATTACCCATAAGCTATTTAATCATGCCATGATTACTTAATTAAACTGATTCAAGCATACAATTAAGTGAGTTCATTGTATTTATTACTATATCATTGGTAAGACAAAGGCATAGTAGTAAGGTCTGTAGAGCCTAAATGATCTACAAAATGATGAAGGGTCGCGCGAATTAAATTACGGTGCATAAACACCTGATGAATTATATTTTTTGCACTGGGTAGTGGCTTGAATAAAAACTACGAAAAATGAATTATATTTTTTCAACTGAGCAGTGGCTTGAACAAAAACTACAAAGGAATTATTTATGAAAATCTGTTTATACGGCCTGGAGTACCTAACCCCACATAGAGGGGTAGATCCATTCAATATATGATTCCCGAAAAATCATATGTATTGTATGCGCACATGCTCGTGCATCTCATTTAGGTGTTTAAATTAACTTGTTTTGATTATTGGTTATTGGGTGCTTAATTGTGGAAATAATTCTCACTAAGTGTGTAGCTTATACCTTTTTAAATATCTGTTGCAGCACTCATACCTTTGGCTGGAGCCTAGGAGATATTTTACCCATGTAATACGTTTTCGAGTCAAGAGCTTTTAAATAGAAGTCAAAAGCTAGAAGTAGATATAGACTTTCAAGTAAAACTCAAAAATGTATTTATTTTAGAAATGGACTTTGTTGGACTTAGTTATTCTTGATGGGGAATGCCCCCTAATGGTTGTAAGACTCTCTATGTTTTTGGAACCTTGATTATATTATTATGATTTACCTACTTAATTGCAATTATGTATAACTGCTTAAACAACTTGTTCCAAAGTTTGGTCCACTATGATTGTGAATATACGTCTTACACCTTATATCGAGACTTTTGGGATGATTAAGGTTGTCATACTTAAGTCTTAATATTGAGTGCGGCAGACTGTCATGTTTAGGGTACCTTTTGGGGCGTGACATAATCCACTGACCATTCCTGCCTAGCAGGCATCGGTAGTGAAATACCTCAAACCTTCATCTATGATAAAAATTAAGTTTAGATAGATTAAAAAAGTCAAATGAATTATAGAAAATAATTAGACAAGTTGACATAATTAGATTAGTAATTAATTAAGTTGAAATTTGAGATTTCAATTTCTAAACCCTTAAACATGTTGTTGAAATGTTTGATGGATCCTTAAACCATTAAACTTTAGTCTAAATTCTAATTCCTTAATCCTTGTAAAATTTGAGTTCATTTGCTTGTATCAAAATATCAGTTATTAAAACCGAACTCAAATTAAATATCAATTTGATCTAAATTAATTCTTAAATTAAGTTTTTATTTTAAGTTCTTAATTTCTAACCTAGTGGTTCTGAAATCATTTCCTAAATATTTCTAAACTAAAGATATTGATCTAAAAGTTATAAATCCGATACCCTTTTTTTTAAATATCCTAATTTTAACCTTATTTTTCCTTTTATTCTTTCCTTCCCCTGCCTTTTTATTATTTTCCTATTTTTCATTTCAATTTCATTTCTCTCTCTCTCACCTTTCTTTCTCTTTTCTTTTTCTCCTTTTCTCTCTTCAATCTCTCAAATTATACTCTATAAATCTCAAATTCAACAAAGAATAAAAGAGAAATCAAGTAAAAGATGAGATAGAAGAAGAAAAACTCAAAGTTAGAAGAAACCCCATAAGAAGAAGAAAAAAAAGAAAGAAGAATAAGAGATAAGTTTTGCTTTTCTTTGTTTTCATTATTATTTACTTTGTATTAGTTGTTGTATATGTTTTTATGTGTTGAATTGTTGATGGATGCACGTGGAGTTGTTGATGAAGATGATAAATAGTGAATATTGGGTTCATGGAGGAGTTGATGGTGTTTGAAATTGTTGGATGAGTATAAAAGAGTTGTTTGAAATTAAAATGGACTTGTATGTTGTTCTAATTATGTTTAGTATAAGGTATGTAAATTTTGTAATGTAAAACAAGTGAGGAAACTAGTTGAATTTTGAAGTCAAGACAAATGAAAAACGTGGAAAATCAACACAGGGGAGCAATCATGGGTGTGATGGAGCCCGTGATGGTCTCGGATTAGTGAAAAATTTGATAGACAACTAATCACGGGCATGTCAAGGGTGTGATAGCCTATGATCATGCATTTTTCCTTCATCAGGGCGTGATAGCCTCTAATCATGCATTTTTTCCTAATCACGGGTGTGATAAGCCATCGGCAGCGCGACATTGTTTTCATAATTTGATTATAACTTTTTCATACGAACTCAAATTGAGGTGATTCAAATTGCGTTGGAAAGATTAAAAAGAGATCTACAACTGTTGTGTTTTAAGTTTTTGTAAATTTAAGAAGTATCAAGACCAAAATTTTAATTCTTTCCAGATGTTACGTTTTTCAAACAAAGTTGAAAACTTGGTTTACTACATAAAAGTGTGTAGTTAAGTATAACATGAATCTTTTGAGCTCAAAAAAGATAGATAATTATATTTTATGTGTTATTTTTGTTGAATGATATGATTAAGCATGAGTTTAATGAATTTAAAGACTTAATAAATAATTTGATTAAACATAGAGTTAGATATAAATGAACTTAGTTAATAACCTAGGTTCAAATTGACTAAATGGACTTGAATGAATTAAAATGAATTAGATTGATTAATTTTAATTAATTTGGCCAAGATTAAGCTAAAATAACTTAATTTAATATGAATCTTAGTTATAAAATGAATTAGTTAATAATCTTAGTCTAACTTGACTAAATAGACTTTGATAAGTTAAAATGAATTAAATTGACTAAGTTTAATCAAAAACTTAATAATTGGATAATATAAATCAAATTGGCTAAGATTAAGTTAAAATGAGGTAATAGCTAATAATTGGCTTCGGTTAATGAGTTAGGATCAAGCTAAAATGGGTTAATAACTAATAATTGGATTCGATTCATATGTTAGATAAACCTTAGTCTAATATGAGAAATATGTTGTTTCAAATGTGTGTTTGCTTAGAAAATGAATGTTTTTATATATGAATCTTTGTTGATGCTTTTGTAATAAAACACTATAATCAAAGTGAAAAGAAATACTTCGACAAACAAATGAGAACTATCCGTATTTTGGCGGGCCAATCTTCGCAGCTATAACGAGGTTCTTAATTAGTATATGATCAAATAGGGTGTTAACAAAAGTTTGACATAATGGTTAACTAGTTTAATTTCTTATATATTTTAAGTTCTTATATGAGTTTAATTTCTTGAAAGATGTTTACCATTGAACATACCTCTGATCTATTTTTGAGATAGCATTTGTCCTACTTCTACCTTTTTTAGATTTCAATAAAGATACGCAGTAACTTGCATGTTGGATGCTATGATAGGCATCCAAAATGGATTAAGAATTTAAAGACGGCTTAATTAATTGATGAGTGTTGGTTGTATTTTCCGCCGTTAAAATTCGATCTTACCCTAGAGTGGGAGATCAGTATCTAGTTCGAGGACCAGCAACTTGTCCTAAGATGGGCACGTAGTTTAGGCACTTAAGCTACTCATGTCATTGAGATATGACTTTCCTAAATGGTACAGCGGGTAGCTGATGGGGCAAACAGTATCGATGTAACATTTGCTTAAACTTGGAAGGAAATACCATGATTTAGTTCACGTTTATGGGAATGATTGAACTATATTTATGTTGTGGATTAAGTTTAAGTAGAGTCGGGTAATAGCTATGACCCTTGAATGAAGCTTTTTCTCATTTTCAATATATCATCTAGGAGATATAAGGCTTCAGACTACCTATATCAACCCCCTGAGCCTCGAGAGTGTTACTCAGGATCCCTAGATCCCCCAAGCTTGTTCCAGAGTGTGAGTACTCCAGTGTTGATTTGTTTACTTTAAAAGAAAAGATAATAACTTGTTGATGTTGCATTGCATTGCATTTAGATAAGCTCGTGTGCCATTTCGTGTGTGATTGTGTTACCGTATACTGGGCTTTGGCTCATTCTTGTTATTGCTATTCTTTTTAAGATTTGTACATGATGATGAAGATGAGTGATGTTATTGATGGTGTTGTTGTTGTTGTTGATGATGATGATGATGATGATGAGCTCTTGAGATGATGATTATGATGATGATGTGGTGATGATGATGATGATGTTGTTTGGCTCGGTTTAGGAGCTTCTGTTGATTCAGAGAGGATGAGTGAAGTGAGTTAGGAGCGGATTTGTTTTTAGTTATGTTGTTTTCTTTTTGTTTTGTTTTATAGAAATTGGATTTATTTATAAATTATATTTCATAAATGGCATTTTGGTGCCCATATGTTTGTAAATGATTTTTTACCCCTAAGAGTAGATTGTAAAATGTTTTATTAAAATTTTTTTAGAAAGTTTGTTTGCTCGGTTGAGGTAGAGTTTTTATTTAGAAATTGTTTTATAAAATAGATTTTCTGCTTCTAAATCCAGTTATTTGAAAATCTATCTAGACAATTTCATAATCTAAAATTAAGTAGCAATGTTTAATATGAACAAATCTTTTAAAGAAAGTTGAGCATGTAATACTTTAGAGTATTACACGTGGCAATAGCGCCTTAATTGATTTAATATTTGATTAAATTTTTAGGGTGCACAGGTAACATTGTGATAACCAAAGTTTTGATGGGACAATAGGACTTACCTAGGGATTTTTGCAAATATTTGTAATCAATTAAGTCAATATGAGCATGTAATCATGGAGAAAATGCAAAAGAGGCTTGGTATAAAGATTAAAGATGGAACAAACTAGTGCAAGAAAAATGCGTTGTCTAAGTTTTTATATTAACAAGAGTTCCAAATGCACACAACCTTGATATTATGCACATTGAGAAGACTATATGCAACAATCTGGTTGGAACAATTTTTGATATAAAAGGTAAGTCAAAGACACTAAGAAGGCCAAATGTAAAATCGAGATGGTTAGATTGCGAAGCATTTATGTTACACACAATTTCCTCTCGACAAATGAGGAAAGTATGTTGCTCGATTAGGGATGTGAAATTGCCAAATAGTTATTCATCCAATATATCATTGTGTCTTAGTGCATAATAAGTGAGTTTGAGAGGTTTATAGGTCGAAAGCTCTATAATTAGGGTGCTAGCCATTGCCTTATCTGAAGTGGCAAATTGCTCATCAATGGCCTTTAGCAAATCTTTGACCTTTTGATATTGCTCGACGGAGCCCCTTATACCAGCAGAAATTTTAGTCTTTATGAACATAACTGACCAGCGATTGGATCGCTCCCATTTTTCATTAAGACTTATTGCATCTGGAGTGCTGGTATCAGTTATTGTAGGGGGCTCCTCTTTCCTTATGGCATAATCAATGTCCATCCATCCCAAATGAAGGAGAATTCTCTCCTTCCAAACTTTATAGTTGTCCCCTTTAAGTTGGGAACATCACATCGCATATCGGAGTAATTGACAGGTTGAAGTGCTGCAATAATTAAACATACATACTTATGTTACAAAATTTTGAGACTAATTAACATAGAACACGTTTTACCAATGTAAAATCATGCTGAAACATGAATCTGGTGACATAAAACTTGCCTGTGGGCTAAAGTTTTAATTCAATTAGATTCATCTTAAGTCTTACGATAAAGCCATCAAATCATGTTCCTTTTCTAATCCCTGTGGGTAAATTAGAAAATATGATTTGATATTTTATCCTAATTAATCATACACAATATAACAAAAATTCCTGTGATAAGATCTATTATATCGCATATAATTAATTACAACTAATGTTTAATTTCCATCTGTGATCTTAAATCATCCTTATATATAATTTTAATTAATTAAAGATGCTGTGGCTACTCCCTAATTAATTTAAATTATATGGATCACTTAAACATTAACTAAATTCTTAAGCTCAGTTATTGCATAAAATTATAAGCAATATTGTATGAACTTAATTCTAACACACTTATATTATCTAATCACAATTTCATGTATAATGATAAACCATAAATTATACACATAACTAAATAAATAATATAAGCATATAATATTAGTAATTAAATTCATAAAGAGCAAGCAAGAATTTATTTACTTTGATAATCAATACAAACTAATTTTAATGTGTAAAATTATTTAACTAAATGTCACGATAATAATTGAAAAAAAAATAGGCACATTAAAATTAGTATTATGGACTTGATGACATTCTTCCGAAATGCAATGCAAATTCAAAAGAGTGTAGCTATTACGGAATTCATTATATAGCCCAACCATAATAATAATAATAATAATAATAATAAAATAGTAGGATGTTGCTGCAGAGGTTTTAAGGAATTATAAGTGGGCCCAGCGCCAATCGTCATAGCAAAAAGGAAACAATATTCCAATCCCCACAAGATTATTCAACAGGGAGAACATTCAACGTTTCCAAATTTCAACATTGATTATAATATATTAATATATATATATAGTTAAATCAATGAGCAACCACAGTTTCTTTTCCGACTTTCCAATAAACCCATATATATATATATATAGTATATTCAAGTCGTCTATCATGGAAGTTTTTAAACATCCTTTTAAACCGTACTGAGAAACAGAATGTATTATAGTTATATAAAGTTAAAACACATATATACGTATCATATATGTATCGTCTTCAACCTTGAGATTCCTCCTTTTATTATTATTATTATTACCCAAAACAAACACATAAACACAAGAAAAAGAAAAAAAAATCTCATCATCTAAAGATTTCTGTCTCCTATATACTCGAAAAATAGCTCCAAAAATAAAAATTCGTTCATGAGTAAACACAAATAAGATAGGAGAAAATGGTTATTCAACCATTTTAAACAACAGAAAAACAGAGAGTCAAAAGTAACACCAGATTTGAATCAATTAATCACAAAGCAAGGCAGAGGCGTCAAGTGGCTTTGATACCAAATGTTAGACATTTGAATTCGTATAAACATGTTCAGCAACTTTACGAACATAGATAAGACAGAAGCGGAAGCGAGAATTGTACATACCTCCAGCCATTGTGAAATGAATGTAAGACATGATTCAACCGAGTTTTGTTCCTGATTTTCTCTTTAGTTTCTGCCTGACACTTCTAAACCCTTACTCACTCACTTCAATAGTGTAATTTTTTAAGAGAGTAGGCTTAGGGACCTTTACAGAAAACATCACGTTCCTTTATATATTACTCTGCACATCACAGAGTTTGTTGAACATGATAGTGGATGCGAGATTTACTCATGTGAATAGTAGGTTAGATCGTGTTCAGAAAATGGATCACGTTTGGAGCCAAGTTTCCCGATGAAACAGCAAAGGATCTCAACTGATATCCTAATCCAAATTAGAGCAAAGACGGGAAAGTGATCCCCATGGCCAACCACCCTCCTAGTAGCACCCTACATGACGACTTAACCACCGATGCCTTCCCAAGCACCACACTCAGCTTGCCAAACCCCACCAATGCCAAGCTCGCTACAACGATCACCACCCCTACCCTAGCCCTAAAATTTTTAACAAATAAGGCTGCTAGGAGTGGCACCAATGCCCCCAACGAAAATGCCAAAGCCGATGCGCCTGCGGCATGCCACGGGTTAGGCAGCTTCTCCTTTTGGGCCAGTAGTTCATCTTCAGAGTCTGGCTGAACCTTCCTTTTATTCTCTCTATCGATTTGGGACATCTCGATGTCGTATTGTGAATAAACAGATACAAATTCTCCAATAGCCATGCTACATGCACCGGCTACTAGGCCAGCTACACCTATGAGGACCATGGTCTTAACGTCCTCCCGCACCGCACCAACACCCATCATGAGAGATGCGGTGGATAGTAAGCCGTCATTGGCACCGAGCACGGAGGCGCGTAGCCATTGTGCCCTTTTGGAGAAATCTACTTCAACTACTTCTTCTGGGGTTCTGTCAATCACTTCTAGGATTTCCTTAGTCGACATAGTTCCTTGTCCCTTCGCTTCCTCCTCATCTTTGAGAGGATGTTGTAGCATCACTTGGGTATTGTTATCAAGAGAATTTGGTGCCATGAGTTGTTGATTTTAATTCAAAAGGGAAAATGAAACTGATTGAACTGTGCTTGTGTTTTATGTGTAAATGTGCTTCCAAGGTTGTTGGATGGTTTGTGTTTTATGAGGATGAGGAGGCGTGTGGAGGGCACACTTCATGATACTATCAAGTATTTAATAGAGGGATAAAAAAGTTGTCTTGGACAGAAAATTAAACGTGATGGAGGCGTGTGGAGGGCACACTTTCGAAAAAGACGTTTCGATTAATGTGCGATGGGTTGGTGGAATCTAATGCTTTCACACGGACGATGGTATAAGTATTATTTTTCATACATGATAGATCAAATTCGATTACACATTTCCATTATATATAATCTTAGGTAATAAAAGAACTCTCGTAAATTTAAATAAAAAATTATAATAAGCACTTGAAAGATGTTTGATCAAAATTAAATATGACAGCTATTCTGTTTATATACACATATATAGAGTTCGGTTGTTTCATCATATTTTGGTTATTTTGATATTAGATTTTTATAATTTATAAACAAATATTTGCCATGAAATAGATGCGGATGAAAATTGACTGTTTTACTTATAAATTAACAGACTAGATGCGATAGAAATATAATACAAATAATATATATGCAAATTATGTACAAATACGATACAAATAACAATTCCAAACAAACCCATAAATATTTAAAGATCGTATAATAAAACATGATAGATTTCTTCTTATTGAATCTCTAATAAGTGTTATAAGGACGATACTCGTTAATAAACCAATCTAAATTTCCTGGTTTTGTGAAATATATTTTTTGTAGTGTGTATGGAGTAACTAATGTAATTTGGAAAGATGCATTCATTTTGCCTAGCTATGTAAATTTGTTCTAGAATAAATATAAATCATTATGAATAGTGGTGGACAAGAAATGATTAAACAAGAAGTAAATTCTGATAATGGTTCTCCAATTCACGGAAAGTAATCTTATATTATTTAAGCATCATGAAGACCTTTTTTCTAGCTAGCAACTTGTGTCTTTATTATTTAGCTTCAATTTAATTAATAATTTAGTATACAAGATAGCTTTGTTATATTATATATTGAAGAGTATCTAGTTATTGGGAGCTTTATATCTGTGCTTATAATATTGAGTTGGAACTATACGTTCATTAAATTCATTTATAACTGGGCAAAAAAATATAATAAAAAGAAGTTCTTTCATAAATATCTCGTAGTTTTCTGTAAAATAGTAATCCTAACTGAAAGACTATTCAATTGGTCAAACCTAATCATTTAATACTAACCCTACAATATGACTATTAATCTCATAGATTGGGAAAAAAAAAAAGTATTTGACCTAACCTTATTAATAATATATTGATTACTATACAACTATTTTTCTTTTTTCTATAAGAAAGTACGGAGAAATTTAATTATCTTACATAATCACAATCATTTTAATGCATTTAATTGGATAGATCAAGGTCACATTATAGGATGAATAGAAATTAAATCTATGAGGTAAGCCAACAATGTAATATTTTATGAAGATTTACTTTGCATTTCATTTTATATGGAGTGATCACAATTATATAATTATATTGCAAGGATTTTCGTAATAATCATTGTTTAATGGAAAAAATTCACTACGAATATCATATTAATAATTACCAATAGTAAACTCCATGTAGAAATATGTTTTCTTGGCAAAAAAAGAAGAAAACGTTTGTGAAAGATTAAGCAAATCTGTTTTGCTTGATTCGCGTGGAGAGAAAGAGAACGGGAGATCTTATGTGACGGAGATCACACTCACACCTACCTAAAGGTCAATGAAAGGTACAATTGTTCTTGTTTCCTGAAAAGTCCCTTTCATGTGTCTTCCTCCCAGCATTTTCGTGAAAGTGAAAATTGCTCAAGTCATCATTTCTGTTCGACAGCCCGGTTTTCATGTAAAACAAGTAATAAAAACTCATTGATATATGAAACAAGATGAAACCTGTTGTATTTAAACAAAATCTACCATTTGCCATAATTGGGTCATCTATGAATGAATTTACTATATAGATCTACCATAATTCGACGAAACCTATTACAATACGATAAAACCTATCATAACAAAACTGAGTCTTTATTTTAAGTCGCATTTTCCTATTTCTATACGTCATTTTAATATTTCTATTCTTAAAATGTCCCATTAGTATATTATTATATATGTGTATATACACACATAGAAAAGAGATTTTTAAGATTTACATTATTTGGCTACTTAAATAATACTAAAATAAAATTTAAAAAAAAAAACGACATTGCAAAAAGCAACCATATGTCATGTGAAGCATGCCTTGAAACAGTTAGACAAACTTAGAATAGCAGAAAGAAAAATAAATTAATAAATAAGAAGAATGTTTTGATAATAATTATGTGTTCTATATCACAAATGTTTTGATATTTATTTGTTACAATTAATGTTATGAGAATGAATATGAATTATAAATATTTGTCCTACTCAAATATATTTTTAGATACATTTTTGTTGAAAATAAAACTCAAATAGATTTCTTGTAATAATTTACTTTTAATTTAATAATTGAATGTTTATTAATATATATAATCTCTTACAAAATACAATACTCTTAATGATTTTCTTATTTTTTTGTCCTTATAGAATTTTAGAAAATATCACAGGTCCATCATTATTTTTTTTCAAATATATAAATGTGATATAATTATAATACTAAGTTTAATACTTTTTATGTATTATAATATTAACTTAATGAAGGAATGGTCCCTCACTTGAATAATCTTGCATTTGTCCCTCAAAATTAAGTCATCCCTTTTGTGTGGGTGCCATACTTCTTTTGTGTGTGTGTATATATATTATGAGTCTCAATAGACGTGACCCCACTAAGTTAAAATTGTTGGGGCTAACATCATAACCATTTCATTGGATGAGAATTTTGATTTTGATAAAGGTCCATCAATTAAATGACTTAATTTTTAACAAAGTTGTAATGAATGTGCAAGAATTTAAATTCGTAACGTCCTACTCTAATACCATATTTAGGTTAACACCACAACCATTTGATTTAAAACTTAAGTCTATAGATATGGTATAGATTATTATAATTATTACGTAATAAAAATTACTTCCAAGTGATTCTTGAAGCATTCAAAAAGGGATATAGCAGGTGATAAATTATGAGATTCCATGTGCAAAGATGATTAACGGGCATCAATTAACAAAATTTTTTTGTTATGATTAATTGTTCATTAAGTGGTTAAGTTCTTTGAGAATGCTTTAAAGAATTTATATATAAAAAAAAAATTAACTCGAAGTGCTGAACTAGGAATTTTAGAATCTTTAGAGCAGTATGGCATATAATCTCTGGAAAAAATACTCGCATCTACAGCAATCTAATTAGAAACACAATTTAAGTAGATGAATAATGTAATTCAATTAGATAATAACAGATCCGGTTCTCGTATGTATTTATATGTGATGAGTGGGGGTAGCGTGCCATGAAATTTCTACGCTATTAATGTTATATTTACATTTCAATTGACTTATTAATCGTGAAACAGAAATGCTATTTTACCTTTAAGTCATTAAAATGTACAATTTAAAATGTTGAATCCCTTTAAAAGGTGGCGCTTGTTATATTTCTTTATAACGAATTGATAATTTTACATCATTCCAAAAAATGTTATTTTAAGAAAATGAATGAAAAAAGAATGTTAATGGAAGATAATGGGTTGCACTTAGGGCTGCAAACTAGTTAAGTAAAAGATGGTATGGTGCTAAACTCGAGGTCGAGCTCAATTCAAATTTTAAAAATCAAGCTTGATTGTGCTAATGACTTTAAGCTCGAGTTCAGTTCAAAATAACAGTACATAAGCAACTCGATTAAACAAATAATAATATTAATACCCAGACTGAAATTGAATTCCATTAATATTTATATTCAACTTGAGCTTGATTAGGGCTTATGAGTTAATCTAGCTAAATATACAAAACTCGACGTAAACTCAATAAACTACTTGAGTATCTCAAATTCGAACTTGACTCGACTATTCTCAAATCGAACTCGTAAATATTGAAACAAGTTTGAATAGTCTATGAACCAAATTGATGCATTCGCACCCTACTTGCACTTGAAATTGTTAGATTGGATTTTCCATTGTATGGCATCAAACATGGACCAGAAAAGTGTGAACATTAAGGGACCGTGAGCATATAATGCAATAGGCTAATTAAGGTTTAGTCATAAACCGTTGAATAGTGCACGATTACTGAACAGTAATCTTCAATTACCTATTGATCCTAAAATACCAAGGTAAATGGCATCCAAATTCGAAAAACTATAAAAAAAAAAAAATTCGAGAATTCAGGAAGAAATTGGGCGAAATCAGCTCACAAAAATAATATTTTTGAATAATTGAGAGTTTTATTGCCCTAGGACATACAAATAATAGAAAATTCAAAAGCTTTCAAAAATAAAAATATAAAAATTACCATAAATATAAAAATCCTAAAATTTAAGGACCCAAAGTACGTAAAATTACAAATGAAATGCATAGATGACATTAAAAATAGAGATGTTTATAAAAAGTTATAAAGAATTTAGAATCTATCAAAAATATAAAAATTGCTCTTTTTGAGAATTTAAATGAATGAATTTGTTCTAAAAACAACGTAAAGATTTGAAATCAAGAAACCGTGACCGACCCAACTCTATCCCATTAATATGGCATTAAAAATAGAGATGTTTATAAAAAGTTATAAAGAATTTAGAATCTATCAAAAATATAAAAATTGCTCTTTTTGAGAATTTAAATGAAGGAATTTGTTCTAAAAACAACGTAAGGATTTGAAATCAAGAAACCGTGACCGACCCAACTCTATCCCATTAATTAAGTAGATATTCACCACTATCTCCATCTCACCAGTTTCACTCGAAATGCAAATGGCTTATGATTGGAAAATTTTAGTATAAATACAATACTACAATCTGTTAAACATAAAACAGATATATACCAATATATATTATCAGACTTTTACCATATGTCAAACATTTATTATATGACGCGGTACTCGGTAGAATGAGGTATCACATCATATATTAATCTTGATGGACTCGTTTTCTGCGAGAAATTTCAGGTATAAGTCCTACAAATGAGGGACGGACAAAACATTCTTTTTCCCCTTTTTCAGGTGGATTCTGGAATATCTTTATTGCTTCGGCACATGTCCGTAGTGTGCCCTTGTCTCTTTTTAATTTTATCAACGAAAGAGCAAGCCAAGTAATCTTGCTTGGAGTGGGAAAAATATTATGGATTCTCTTTGTTTTTCGATTCTTTTAATTATGCCTTCATATCAACTTTTTTAAAAGTGGAAAGTCCTTATGAAGAATCGATTCAGTTTCTCACGTGGAACAGCACGAATCAATTTTTTAAAACTCGGAGTTTCCTACACAGACCAAAGGAAAATACACTAGATTCCGTGTGTTTTAGTAAAACTAACGTTTTTCCCCATTACAAGAAAGCATGTGAAAGATATTATATTTTTAAGAGATAAAATTATGAATAATTAGATAAGTTTTATGAAAACGGAAAGTTAATTAGCTAATATCTATCACTTTAAAAAACTTGGAATAAAACCATTAAGTTGTATTCAAATGTATCATTTATAACTTGTTTTGTGCATATAAAACTTTTTTTATGTTTTTATTTGCTTGAAGTCACTTTCCAAGAATCACCAGTTGTATTGCAGCTGCCGTCTGGATGCCAAGAGATGGGATTTGGAAAGCAACATGATCAAAAGCTTTTGTTTGCTAAGTTGCACCAAATGCAGGGGCATGAGCCCAAACACTGGATGTAACTCTAGTTACTAATCATGAATTTGTAGCTAAAGTATAGATGATCCCGACCCTAGCTGTAAGTCAACCTGTTGATCATTTCTTATTTGGGGTATGTTTGAGCCGGATTTTACAAAACCCGAATTCGTCATGACACCTTGTGGAATCTCTCAAAATCCGTCACAAACACTATAGAGTTTTTATCCATAAACTTGAAACTCGCCTGATTGATCTTTAGGGTACCCAAATCTAAACCCAATAAACCCATAATCCAACAATCTTTGAACTACAATTTTTCTATTTTTAAAGCTATCTATTTTTTTTTCATCATAATAAACATACGCATAATTGTTATCCTGCTTATTGAAAGAAGAATTTCTTTCCATTAGTATGTGTAGTATTTCCAAATTTGTACTCTATTAGTTTAATATTACAATAAGTCATCATGATTAATTAATTCAAATATTATTAAAAATAAATCCTTTACAAAATTAAAATTGCATATATATTTATAAAATTGAACTAATACATAAATATTTAAATTTAAAATTAGTATGACTTTCAATTTTATTAATTTAAATAAATTTAATAAAATTTTCTCACTTAACATGCTTGGGTCATATGGGTTTTAGTCCCATCCCAAAACCCTATAGCGTTTCCCAAAAGATCCCAAAATCTGTCTCAAGGCGGGTAGGGTATCCCATAAGAACCCATGGGTGCATCCCTATCCAAACGCTTGTAATAATAATTTATGGATATAACTTTCTTGAATTCTAATTTAACTTGAACTCTATAAATTTAATTAAAATTAATTTAACTTTTTTCTAAACAATTGAACTTACATAATAACTTATGGGTGAAGCTCAATTAAATGAAACATGAGTTTAAACTCCAAAGCTCAAGTTTAAAAATTTAAAACTAAATGAAGAAAGATCAACCTAAAGTCCATTGTTATTCCGTTAGATATGTTTTTGTGCTCGCCATAACATGATGTAATGAATTGATATGGACTAGATGATTTTATTATTGGGCCATCCATCATTGATATATAACAATGGTTTCTCTTAAAATGCACAATTAACATAAAATATGTGTGTATCATTTTCGACGGGAAACATCCTAATAAAAGTTGGAACAAAGAATGAAACCATATTTATGGAGAATCTCGCTTGTGTTGATTTATGAATACATATTAGTACATATTAGTACTACTTATAATGAAAAGAGAATGTTATCGTTCAATAAACATAGAGTTTACATTTAACATATCACCCAAAAAAAATTAAAATCAATATGGCTTCAATTCCAAGTCAATTGTTCTTTGGCAACATTATCCCCCCTATGTAATCTTACAAAAGACATAGCGATTTCTCTTTAGAGACTTGTGGAGCCAATCAACTTGGTGAGACCAAAAGTGATTCCCATGGCCAACCACCCCCCTAATAACACCCTACATGACGACTTAACCACCCGTGCCTTCCCAAGCACCGCACTCAGCCCACCAAACCCCAACAATGCCAAGCTCACCGCAGCGATCACGCCCCTACCCTAACCCTATAACTTTTAATAAATAGGGCCGCTAGAAGTGGCACCAATGCCCCCACTGTGAATCCCAAAGCCGAAGCGCCTGCGGCGTGCCACGGGTTAGGCAGCTTCTCCTTTTTGGTCTCTAGCTCATCTCCAGACTCTGGCTGAACCTTCCTTTCATTCTCCCTATTGATTTGGGACATTTCGATGTCGTATTGTGAATAAACAGATACGAATTCTCCTATAGCCATGCTACATGCACCGGCTACTAGGCCAGCTACGCCTGTTAGGACCATGGTCTTAACATCCTCCCGCACCGCACCAACACCCATCATGAGGGATGCGGTGGATAGCAAGCCATCATTGGCACCGAGCACGGCGGCGCGTAGCCATTGTGCCCTTTTGGAGAAGTCTATTTCAACTACTTCTTCATGGGTTTTATGGATCATTTCTAGGGTTTCCTTGGTCATCACAGTTTCTTGTCCTTTCCCTTCCTCAACATCTTTAAGAGGATGTTGCATCACTTGGGAAATAGCTTTTGATGCCATGTGTGTATTGATTTTAATTCAAAAGGACAATAAAAGGATGATTTGTTAAGGTGTTTTATTGTGTGTAAATTTTGTTTTTAAGGATGTTGGATGGTTTGTGTATTTCGAGGATCTAGGCATGTGGAGGACACACTTCATGATTGTGTCAAGTATTTATAGAGGAAGTAGCGTCTTAAGGTGAAAAGTGATGGAGGCGTGTGGAGGGCACACACAGAAGAAAAGGTTTGCGATAATTGTGCAACAAGTTGGTGGAATCTCTTGCGTTCACACGTGCTATGAAGAAAATGGCAAAATCATCTCATACCCTAATGGAATAAGAAATATTTTTCGAATATATAGTAGATCGGATCGTCCCTTTATTAATGTCCAATAGTTATAATATTAGTTAACAAAAGAACTTTCATAAATATTAAATAAATATTTTTAATAAGCACTTGGGGGTTGTTTGTTCAAAAACTAAATAAAATTGCTTTTCATGTCTTTATAACATGCACAAGTAAATTGCATCATAAAATAGGATTGATTTTTGTAAAATTTCTGAATAGTATTATAAGAATACTCCTTAATAATAAATCAATATAAAATTTTTGATTTTGTGAAATATTCTTTGCAATGTGTATGGAATAGTGTGATTTGAAAAGATGCCTGTTGCCTTGATCTAGAATATATATTAACCACTATGAAAGGTAGTGGAAAGAAAAGATTAAAAAAAGTACTAAAGCCTGTAAATGATTCTCCATTTCAGGGAAAGTAATGTTACATTATTAAGTATCAATAAGACCTTTTTCTAGCTACCAACTTAGCAACTTGTAAATTTATTATTTAGCTTTAAATTGATGAATAATTTAGTATATGAGATTGCTTTATTATGTTATACATTGAACAATATCTAGTTATATGGGGTATCTATTAATTTTAGCTTCATATTTGTGTTTACAAGTTATAATATCAAGTTGAAAAATACGTTTATGATAATTTTTTT
This sequence comes from Combretum micranthum, assembly GCA_024138025.1. Lineage (NCBI taxonomy): Eukaryota > Viridiplantae > Streptophyta > Magnoliopsida > Myrtales > Combretaceae > Combretum > Combretum micranthum. The sequence continues at coordinate 2,105,024 of JAMXBD010000001.1, forward strand.
TTTATATTTGGCAAAAAACCAAAAAAAAAAAAGAAGGAAAAGAAAAAGAAATTATTCTATAAACAAAATACCTATTTAATGTGAAACAATAATTCCAACTGAACAACTGTTTATTTGGTCAAATTTAACCATTTAATGCTAACCTAAAAATTGAAATCTTGTAACTAATTCCCTAAAAATCAGCTGACCGTGCTCGTCATCTCTCTCTCACCCATCTTGTCTTCAAAATTCCCAGTGCTTATTCATTTATTATTTAAAAGAAGCAGAAGAAAAAGAAGATAAAATTGAGTTATGCATTGTTGTCTAACCTTATTAATAATATACTTGGAAAATAAGTAATTCTTCTACTTCTTCTACATTAATCATCATAGAACTTTTTTTTTTTCTCTTTTTTAATAGGAAGTATCGGAGTCGGAGAGAATTTTTCTTATTTTACTTGATGATCATTTTAATGTATTTATTTCAGTAGCTCAAGGTCACATTATAGGACAAAAAGAAATTAATAATGTTTAACAATAATGCAATAATATTTTATGACAATTTTACTTTTTATTTTATAGGAAGCGACCGTACCATATTATTGCACCATAAGGATTTCGATAATAACCATGGTTGAGCTAAGCAATTAGCTTATGTAAGCTAATCACTAGCCATTATATTTAAATTAATAATTACCCATTGGTGAATTCTATATAGAAATATGTTTTCTTGGGAAGAAAAAGGAAAAAGTTTGTGAAGGATTAAGCAAAGTCGTCGTTTGGTTGACGTGGAAAGAAGTGGAAATGAGAGATCTTTTGTGATGGAGATCACACTCACACGCCTAACCATCAGTCAAATGAAGTTGTACATCTGTTCTTCTCTCCTAGAAAGTCATTTTCACGTTGTCTTCCCGGAGCATTTTCATGAAACTTGCTCTAGTCGTCATGTTTGCTCGACAGCCCCGTTTCCAAGGGCCATCCCTAACGATCAATTCTTAAAACGGAATGGCCAAGTTGTCTCGACTCTGATCAAACATTGTCGTTCCTTTCGTGTGGACGCCGCAATTCGTTTATTGAAAAAAATATATGTTTTATTATGAGTGATCATATATGGTGATGTAAAAATTAAAAAATTTTATATTTCAATGGCGGTTATAACGGACTAATTTTTTCTTATTTTTGAATAATTTATATCTATTGATTGGAACCCTTAATAGTTTTTACATTAACTTTTTATAGTTAATCTAATGGTAATATTACAAGTGGTAATAGTTGATGCCATTCCACTAAGCTAAAACTATTTCCTAGCGGTTCTTGAAGTATTAATAAAGGGATTTCGTAGGTGATAAAGCTGATGATGCTATCTCTTCTAAAAGATGAATGATGTACTCAATCTAGATGGTAAATATATATACACACGTGGAATTCATGGATGTAATAAATGGCGGTATAGTACCATGAAATGTGATGTACACTATGATGTTGTATTTACATTTCAGTTGACTTACATATCTTTTGATGGAAATATTACTTTCGTTATGAGTCCAAAAACTTCAGTATAAATAATAACAGAAAGTATTAATGTTTGAACGTTTGCGGGGAATTTTATTTAAAATATATTGAAGTTTTACAAAGTGAGTTTTTTTTTTTTTTCCTCTCTTCTGGGAGATTCAAAGCGAGTTAAAGGAGGATAAATATTTACTGTCTTAGGAATGGTGTTGATACCTTATTTGATATACTCTATAAAATGTTGATTTATTTTCTTAACCACTAAAAAATTATGTCACATTTGGTACACAAGAAGGATTTGGAATGGAATGAATTGAATTGAAATGGGTTTGGGAATGGCAAATCCATTCATATATTTGGAAGATTACATGGAATGGAATTGCTAAAAAGTATAATTGTTGAGAATATCCTTAGTAATAAATGCAAAATATAAATATATGATAGGATAAAAAAATAATTACACTATATAAAATTAATAAGAGTGGAATGGAATCGCGATTCTACCTTCTCAAAGAAGGAATCGAATTCCCCTCCGAAGCCGGAAACGATGATTCTAAACGATAGCGATTTCGGCTTCTAAAAACGTTTCCAAACAGTGAGAAAGGGAATGAAAGCTAGATTCATGGTTCAATTTCAGTCCATTTCTGCGTATCAAACGTGCTATTATACCTTAAATTAAATTAACTCCATGCGTTAATATCTTCTAGTATAATTTACTCAAACTCTTTAAAATAAACAATTCTAAATGTTAAATCCTTTTAAAAGTTGGCAATTGTCTAAGATTGCTAGTTTGAGAAAAATGAACAAAACATCACCAACAGAAGACAGAAAAATTTTATGATTTACATTATGATACAATACTTCGAAGTATCTAGGCAAAAGTTATCGATAAGCAAGTTTAAGATTGAATCCACATATTATCATAAAAACATACATCTTCATATTTGAATCTAATTGCTTAGAACTGTTGCGACCATTGGACCGAAAAGTGGAAACATTGTAAGAAACAATAAATTTCAATGTACAGTTAAATGGCCCATGATAGGATATTTTTATTGTATTCTAGGTTTGTAAAGTCAATCTTATCATTTGTCAAATTTGGTTTGTTCGTTTCATCATATTTTGGTCATTTTAGTATTATAGTTTTAATATTTTAAAAAGATATTTGTCAATAAATAAATACTAATGAAAAGCTTATAGTTTTACTTATAAATAAACCAAACAGATATGGTACATATATAATATAAATATGATACACATAAGTTATAAATACAAATCTGATATAGATATAATATACATTAAAATCAGACAATCCAAACAGACCCTAATCAATATAGATTAGATTTTTATCTATATTAAACATTTGCCTGTATGGGTTCTTGGCTGAATCTATAAAAATTTGGCTTATCATTAGTACTTCAATAAACTTTATAAAATTGTAACAAAATATGGTTCTTTTCGACGGATATTTTGCCTCGTGAGATGTCACATCATATTTTAATCCTGTGGATTTGTTTACTACAAGAAATTTGAGGTACAGGTCAAACAAATGAGAGAAGGGGCGAAACATTTTCCTTTTCTTTTCTTCTTCTTTTTTTTGGGTGGACGTTGGAATATAATGTGTTCACACTATTAGAACACCATCAGCTCAACACATGATGTTGCTTCGGCACATATCATATCGTGTCCTTGTCTTTTTAATTTTATAATGTCATTATATTTATCAACAAAAAAGCAAGCCAATATATCTTGCTTTCAAGTGGAAAAAAGATTATGGATTCCTTTGTTTTTCAGTTCTTCCCAATTGTGCCTTCATGTCAACTTTCCCAAAAGTGGATGGTACTCCTGAAGAATCGATTCGAGGTTGAACAACATGAATCAATTTTATATAACTCGAAGTTTCCCATAGAGACCAAAGGAAAATACACTTTTAATGATTCCATGTGTTTTAGTAATACTGATGATTGTTCTTTTCACAAGAAAGAAAGTGAATGAGAAAACATAATACACAAAATATGAATGTAACTAAGCTAAGTTTATTGTTAAGGAGCTAAATCGGCTTTATACTTACTCGATTTGCATTTAGTCAAATTGAAATTTCCATCTATCAAGCTTATTTTCTTGTCAGTGAAGGTGTGTAGATATGAAAGAGAGTGGATGTGTGTATATGTGATATGAATAAAGTCATTCGAAGTGATATAATACATAGAGAGTGGTAACATGTGCATCACATGCATATTGCACTATTTGTGATATAAGTAAAGTCATATGAAGTGATATAATCCATAGAGATTGATTAAGAGGAAAAAAGGTAAGAGGAAGAGTAGGTAGTCTTAGTATATTTAAACACATCCACAAAAAAATAAGAAGTTAAAAGGCATCAAATTTCACTGGGGATGAACATAAAATTAGAAGGCTCTGGCCAAAACTAATATCACCATAAGCATTAATTCCACTACTTTATTACAAAAGGAAAATAATAATAATAAAACCTTAAGATGTCTAATTAAAAAAGAAAACATGGAAGTATAAAATAAACAATGAATGGGTAAGTCGAATTTTTCTAATTAGAATTGAATAAATTTAAACGTGAATTATTTTTATTTTAATTAACTAAAAAGGAAATTTATTTTTACTATTTTCTTAGAAACTAATAAAGATGGAACACAATTATGTGATTAATGATAGCCTACATAGATAGGTGGTTTGCTTATAAAAATTTTACATTGTACATGAGATTAAATAAAAAAGAAAAAAAAGAAGTGTGTGTGTATTCCATATCATGCCCTCTCACAAGTCATGATAAGATAAAATCATAGAAATAGAACTAGGTTACAGCATATAAAACCATATGACATATCTAAAGTGAATAAGTTATATACTAATTTGGTTTATGAATTGAATAACCAAAATAAAATTAGGAACAATAGACCAGTGATAAATTTTTAAAAAATAACAATAATAATCTATTATTTGAAGAGAAAAATTTAAAAACAAAAAACAAAAAATTGGACTCTTTCATCTTAGTGATTGACATGGCAGAGAAAAACGACATAATGGACATAAGTGACTTCTTTCTAGCCACTTCTTGATGCAATTTCCATGGAATATATGCAAACATGGCATCTTCCTAACCTCCATTCCTATAGAGAAATTATTCAAGCAAATCGAACAATCACCATTTGATTCCACACCTCCTATGCCTTCAATAATTTTCTCCTCCAATACTTCAATTGATGATGTAGTTGCACGATATAAACCATCTGTAGGTTGGTCTTCAAATGATTCATTCATAATATCTTTTGCAACATCAGTATCCAAATCATCAAAAGGCATAACACCAATATCTTCATTATGAATATGTCTACTTATATTTTGAATTTGTGTCACAATAGATAATTGCACCTCTATAGCCAATACAACTTGGCTTGCATAACTAAGGTTTTGCACCATAGAAGTCGTCGTCTTATGGATGTCATAAATAATATTGTGTTGATGATTGTTGATACATCAAGGCTAGATAAAATAATTGATAAAATTGACACATTATTCATGAGAACACCATTACCATCTCTTCTATACACACTATTGTCTTTTAAGAGAACAATTTTTTGAATTCTAAAGATTTTTTCAATTTTAGGACCACCTTCTTTTGGAAGAAGAATAACGCGTGGAAGCAGTGGTTCATCATTATGATAATATTGAAAAATTTTCTTTATCACGTTTGTAACTTGAAATTTTAGTTCAAATATGCCTTAGCCTTCAATATGATGTCTAGGGTTTTCAACCATGGATGGGCACATATAAGCTACACAATAATTGGAAGATTCTTTAGCAATATAGAGGAGGAGGGAAAAGAAAAAAGAGTACTATCTTAATGGTAGAGTTGGTTGTCTAATGTTCAAAAGAACACTTGAAGAACTTTATAAGGTTTTAATAGAAAACTAAATATCTATCTTTATATAAGATTTAGTTATTAGTTATCTTAAATCTTAACTTGGCTTTTTCCTTAAATCTAGACTAGATTTTATATACAAAGATATGGTTATTCAAAATTAGAATAGTATTGGGTTTAAAACAATTTTAAAAGATTGAGAATGGATATTTATTCTATTATATCTTTATCTACATTTTATGTATCTTCTATAATAACAACAATAATAATAACATTAATAATAAAGTTAATGGCACCTTATCAGTGTCTTATTAATTTTATTAAAGCTAAACACATATATTCAGTGTCTTCAGTTGTTATAAAATAAATATCTTTTGAAAAATATTAAAGTTAAAGACATATGTTTGATGTCTTTAATGGTTATAAAATAACATAAGATTTAAAAAATGAGATACACTAGAAAGTTAATATGGGGAACTATTGTGATGACATAATGAAATTCTATTAGAAGAATAATGGAGAAAATGACAAAATGGGGTGGGTATATATGAACATGAAAATCATGCATTTGAAGTTCCAACACCTACTACGAGTAAATGAAAATTACTTGGAAATCTTATAAAAACATATATTTATAAAATGACAAATTAAAACTTATTTTGTCTAATTAATTATAATTGTAGTATCTATCGTATAACAAGTGCAACTTCCACTAGTATATAATTAAAAATTTAATATCTCAATTAAATTATTTAAGATTGTTCAATAAGATATAAGATAAATATTGATATCTATCTAGCTGCTATGTATATATGTATTATTTATCGAATCTTTTTTAGGACATAAGTTATCTATCTAGATGAGTAGGTTTACCCCATTCTCCAATCACATCGATCATTATTCTACTCTTGCAAACTCTAACCTTAATTCATTGGCAGTGATCTTTCTAGATTTTTAGAATCAATAACATGAAAAAGTGTATTTGGAAGATTATCTAAAATTCTTATTAGTGATCATAATATGAATACGTGCCGTATATTATCCATTAAATTTTTTTTTCCCTAAATAAAAGACAAATTTCTGATTTCAAAGCGTAAGTCGTTTCTCTAATTTGGAAATATTTTTTTCTTATGAGACAATATTTTCTACATTGGAAAAAAATGTTCTCCATAGAATATTTTTCTTTAGTGAAAAAATGGCCATAGGTTTGTTTAGAGAATTTATGTGTTATATTTGAGATATGAAATTAATTGGAATTAAAAACTAAAGAGAATAGAATGAAATTACCATATTTGTGGGTTTATTGATCCCTAGATATATATATATATATATATATTGTCATTACAACTAAAACAGGGATTTAAACCTAGTACTTTCACTTAAAAAACCAAGAAAGATGAAAATGTCACTATGGCTACAAAACCATTGAATAATTTCCTTACTTAATATAAATTATTCAAAAATAATTACATAAATATAATACAAAACAACTTATTTACCATGTTAGCTCTTCAATGACCTCTCCCCCTTAGGAATCTCTTTTTATTTTAATGTCCAGCTACATCAACTCATTTTCAATTTATTACTTGAATAAAACAATCAAAATAAATATAGGAACCATTGATATTTGTCAAAAATTTAAAAAGTACAAGATAACTTCTTGGAGTCCTCACAAAAGAATCCAAAAAGTTGAAGGATATTAGTGCAATTGTATAGAATATCAATAGAATAAGTTTTTACCATATAAGGTTCCTTCAATGGTCTCTACTGAACATGTTATAAACATGAGAAAGAGAATTGAATCCTTAATTAAGATTTTACTCCAATATGTTCCTCTTATACTATAAGATCATACTTCATGCCATGAATTGAATCTGGACAATAAATCTTGTGCATATTTTACCTCATGCTATATATTTTAAGTTAAACAAAGATTAATAAAACCATTGCAACATAATATTATTATCTTTTTGTTCAAATTATTTTTTGTTATTAACATTTTTCCAAGGACAAAGATACTACTTATGAAATATTTGGTTAATGGATTAATGGATTAAAGTAAGATTAAAATCGCACTTCATAGGAAAAAGATACTACTTATGAAATATTTGGTTAATAGATTAATGAATTAAAGTAAGATTAAAATCGCACTTCATATAGAAGGCACAAAATTAATATTATTTTATTTAATTGCATATAAAATAATGTCAACAATGTATGAAGACTAGGATTAAATCACATTTGATATATGAACTTTTTCCTAATGTACAATTAATTACTTAGATTTAAAATAGTTTAAAATTTTTTATATTTATTAATACTACCTTGCATCTCCATGGCAAAGTGACATATATCATAATTAATTTAAAACAAGAAAATTAGACAAGTAAATTATCATTCATATTGTCTGATTAAATAATTGAATATACAATTCAACTTTTAGCAACTTTAATGTGAACAATAGCTCGCACTTGCCTAAATTTCTAAATTTTTTTACAAGCTACTTCACACATATCACTTATTACATTCGCTACAAGTGCTAATTTAGCAAATGTAGTTAACTCTATTAGCTGAAATAACATTAATGAATACCAAAAAATTTAATTAGGAAATTAATTAATTATATAAAATTTTAAGTAGCTAATTGTATTTTCTAAGAAAGTTTAGGTAGCAAACATACATTAACATTAGTATTATCTTTAAATAAGTAAATTATACTAGAAGGTATCAATGTTTGGAGTTATGTTCATTTGAAGTATCAACTTTCAAGTGATCAAAAAGAAGTATCAATATTTTGCAATGTAAATCAAATAATATATCAACGTTTTGAAAAATTCATTTAAGGTATCGACATTTTTCAATTAAATTTTCATTAATGGTCAATTATTCGTACCTTAGTTGATTTACTTTGCAAGACCTTGATACCTTAAATGAATTTATCTCCAAATGTTGATACCTCTTTTAAACCACTTGAAATATTGATATCTTAAATAAATTTATTCCCAAACGTCAATATCTTTTAATGTAATTTACCTATTTAAAAAGTTTGGTTGAGATTTTATTGATAAAATATGAAAATGTACAAGTAGAGTACTGCTTGTAACTAATATTGGCTTTAAGAAGGAATTGCAATTGTTTATGTGACAGTAATAAGAATGTTTTGGAATGATTACTCTGCAATCTAAACTCATGATGAGTATTATATACCTCCTCTAGTGGGGTGTAATCAAAAGAAGAAAAGGAGTTCATCAAAGCAATGCTGGTGTTTGCTGTGGACATTTAAAAGCGCAGCAAGGCCCTAATATTCCGCACTATGGGCTCAAATTTATTTGGTTTTTCTTCTTAGAATTTAGGCTTAGGATTCTACAATTTGGATCTTCCGTCATATGGTGGTATGATGATTTTTTTTTTTTTTAATTACAATGGAGGAGGGAGAATTCAAACCTATAACCTTTCACCGGAGAGACAAAGCTTATGTCACTAAGCCACAAGATTATTGGTATTAAGATGGTTTGTTGCTGTTTTATAATCTCTCATTCACAGGTGGTTAGGGTAAATAAATTGTATTTATTTGACATCTTATATGCCTTATTTTGGTTGTGATTTATACTCTTCTCACTATATTATTAAATACAAAGTGCACAACATATCCTATGGTTGTTCAATATAATTATTTTTCCACCAATATAATATCTAAATTAGTAAAAATTAGGATTGAAATTTCAAAACATACCCAAAAATGTGTGATTACCATCAAAAATCAAAACATGCATATACTTACAAAACTAATTTTGAAATGATCATATTGGAATTTAGTTGATCAACGTAAATAAGTCATTCAATTAAGAGAATAAAAAATAATAATCATAATAACAATCCAAGGATAATATAAAATTCCGAAAACATTGGACTAAGAACTATAAAAAGTTAAATTAAATTAAACCTTTCTATGTCAATCCAAATTTGAATCAAATACAAAACAGACAACCTTAATTAGTTCATTTATAATAGTTAGGTATGTATGTACTCTTTTAGTGTTTTACATAACTAAAATTAGCTATAATATGGACCAAGTGTTTAGTAGCAATGAACGATATAATGAATTTATATATATATATATTCCATATTTTTCTGAAAATGGATTGGCATATATATATGTGTGTGTGTTTCTTTAGCTCACAAGTGGAGTATTCCACCACCACTACATGATAATATTTCATTCATTAATCATTGATCTCATCTTAGTAATAATAATATCAAGTATTTGGTGTCAGTTATAGGATGGTTAGGCCTTGTCTTGACTAGGTCTATAATTTCAATCGGTAATGATCATGATATTTAGGAGTAATAAATGATTCTAACTTCAAAATCACTATCAACAAAAGATTAAACAAATTGATGAATTCTTAATTCCTAATCAACATAAACCATTTAATTTAAACATAGAAAAACCTTTACTATTTTAAAGTTTGTCTACTAAAGAAGACTCTCTAGGACTTATGTATCATCCCGATATATTTTCAATTTTCAACATACACCTACTACTAGAGTACGAGATAATCTAAAATCTTAATTTTAAAACGAGTAACTTATGGGATAAAAGATATGCATTATGATGGTTGTAGTACCATATTAAGTAAGATTGATACTCTCTAACTCCATATAGTAATTGAACTAATGAAAAACTATAGTTATGACACACAAACATATATTTTCCTTTCAAACTAAATCAAAATTATGTGTTTTAGTGGTGTTAGTTGTATATACACAAAAACAAGAAATAATAATAAAAGGGAATCTCTTTCACTTGGTGGCATGGATACCCTATGACCTAGCCTGAGTTCCAAGAAGCAAAACTAGCTGATTAAAAAGAAAAGAGGAAAAAATAAATACTCATCGTATGCATCCGAATGATCTACTTTGTCTTTTTTCATAAAATCAGTACAAGTTCTGGCAAGCCAATTCTAATTTTACAAGTTCAGCAACTTTGGAGGCTGAAGTTGTATTATATGATTAAGATTCAGCTGTGGGAAGAAAAGGAGAGCTTCAATATTTTGTTGAATATATGCCCCCAAGCATCGTTAAAAATAATTAGTTGAGGGTTAATATCACTTTTTTTTTTAAATGAATAATCAACTCCCTGAATTTTAAAATATTTTTAATTTTATTAGCCAAGTAGATACTTACGCTGGTTGGTGAATGAAAAATTAATACTTGTCAATATAAACTAGAAAATTAAACAATTAAGTAAGCAAATTGACATAATTACTGTCTAATTAAAAAACTGCATAGGTAGATTAACTCCTAGCAACTTTTATGCATGTGTTAATTCACTTGCTTAGCTGTGTAATTTCCTAATTTTTTATTAGCTACTTGGTGTGTATCACTTTACTATTCACCAAAGTGCTAATTCACTACCTAGAGTTCATTCTATTTGGTGGGGGTAATATTAATAATACAAAAAATTTAATTAAGTATTAAATTAACTACTTTAAAGGTAATTAATTGTATATTTGAAAAAAAAAAGTTTAGTTATAATTTTTGACATTTTGAGTACCTCTATATATATTTATGTAACCAAATAATTTTTATATTTATGGCATTGTGTTATGTATGGATTTCATTTTATTTTAAACTTTATATAAAATAAAAAAAATAGTGAATTTATGTTTTAGTGATTATATTACTTAGCATTCTAACAACAATCTATGTTTATCAATTGTTATGAATATAATAATATGGATACTATTTTCAAATTATATAATTATAGATTACGTGTTAAATTTACATTTCTATGCATAGATACTTCTTTTAATATTTCTATAATCATTATGTCATTTGAAAAGCGTTACAACTTTTCAAGTGGAAGTATAAAGTCATTTGCTAAGAACATTTAAATAATAATAATAGTAGTAATAATAATAGCATGTTTTTTGAATAAAATATTTTTGATAATCATAAGTATAAAATAAGAAATAAAAAGGGTTAGTCGAGTTAAATAGAATTGAATAAATTTAAATATGAATTATTTTTATTTTAAGTAATTAAAAAGGAAATTTGTTTTTATTGTTTTCTTAGAAACTAATAAAGATGGAACATAATTATATGATTAATGATAGTCAAAATCAAGCGATAAAGAAATTTGAAAAATTTATCATTTAGTTATATAATCGAATCTAGACCAGCTATATAAAGAAATTAGGTAAGGAAAAAAAAAAAGAAAAAACTTCCTCGCCTACAATAATATTAATTACAATTTAAAAGAATATTTTGTTTTTTTAGAAATACACTATGTTGAGAAAGAAAATTATTAACCTTAAGTGAATAGAGAAATGGAGAATAGTGTTCATGGACTTTAGAATATTCTATGGTCCCATTCTCCTTTTTACGTGACTAATCTTATAAAATAGTAAATGGCTTGAATTCATACTAAATCATGATCACACAACTAAAATAGTTAGTATATAAACTATTATATTTAGTTTAATGATCAAATTATTGATTGGAGGTCATGTTAATGGGATCGAAAAAGTTCTCTAAGGACTTGGTAAAGATAATGTTTTTGCATTAATAGTTTTGATTTTATATATAACGTCATTAAATTACATGTGTGTTTCGTGACAAAAAAATTTTTCAATCATTAAAATGAAGAGAAACTAAGAGGTTTTATAGAGTTTGGTTATAGATGTCATTTATCATATCATGTTGAGGACTAAAAACAAAGATCAGTCTCTTTCATTAGTGGACCCATAAATAAGGCATCTCTTGGATCTAGACCCATTATAGGCTTTTTTTTTTTTTTTTCCTAATGCATAAGATTATTAATAATGAACAACTCAATTCAATGATCCTTAGTCTACTATGTCAATTCTCCTTTTATTATCCAAGATAGGTTCAATTGAATTCTATTATATCAACCCAGTGCACAATATTGAATTGAATGCAAAGCTCAACATTAAATCCTGCCATTTAGTTACTAGGCTCAAAGCCCAATCATGAATTTAACCTTTTACATTTGTTCCATGACTAAAATCCTTCAAAGTATATTAACAAGGGGTTAAGTACCAAATAAAGTTCTAAGATTTCACTTTTCCATTGCTATTGAAATATATATGTTATAGCATGAGCCTCTTATGTTTCTTCACACCTCCATAGCAACCACAGTTTTCTCTCTTCTCGAATTCTTAGGCATGTCTTTTTCTCATGTAGATAATGATATTTTGGTGAGTTCCATTATGAGTGTCTCCTCTTCGTTTACATGTCAAGGACAAAGGATGCTTTAGTGATATTTATATAGGTCACTGCAATTGAATGGATATTTTATCATGGGAATGATAGACACCTCCTCTCTTCCTAATGGCTTTCACACACTAATGCAATATCAAGAGTATCACACCATAGTAGTGCATCCATTTCCTACCTATCAGTAGGTGATAGGACATAGGTGTGTCACTTACAAGAAAAGTGGTAGAGTCATGGATGGATCCAATCTTGAGGTCTACTTTAATATAGCCCATTGTCTTTGTAGAAGTCTTAATAAAGTAGCACACCATGATAGATTATATTACTAAATTATTGGATATATATGTTTCTAGCTTTAAAAGTAGATGATGGCATAATATTTAATTTGGATCCATTATAAGTGAAATGTTCTCTTTATAAAGCAATCATTAAGTATGTTTTCTACATACAGAGGGTAATTATGATTGAGCTTCTTCAAACACATATCTTTGTTGGTGAACATAATTGCATAGTCACCTGTAGAGATTGTTCTTCTCACAAGTTACGCTACAATATGCCCTTCATAGTGACCTTTTGTGATTTATACACGTGCAATTGTTGCCAACAACCGTCATCATCATCAAATATGAGGAGAACAAAGAATTTTATGAAACTCGATGTCTTCAGGAAAGAGAAGATAGCATTATGTTCTTGATATGTTTCAACATCAAGTACCTTGCTTTTATTTTCATACATCTTAGTTTGTTGCATTTCCGTTGACTTTAATGTTACAAAAGCGAGCGTGATGGTAGCATTTATGGCGACATGCTAATGTTGTGCACCATAGATAGATTATTCTTAACATCATTACACTCAATAAGAAGCTCTCTATTCTAGATTCTTTTAAAGAATATTTGTTTTTAGAATGTAGCAATCTTTAATAAAGTGTCATAAATCTAATGGAATCTACAAAATATGGGATTACATCTGTTCAATAATGGGTAGATACTTAACCCTTAGTAGCTTGATACATCCATCATGTAACCAAGCATTGCATATACCTTTCCCATTAAACAAAGGAATGTTAGAGTAAGAGTAGAGTTCGTAGGTTTCTTAATTATAAACTTATTAACTTATTAACCTTTGTTACTTTCTTGCTTTGGGGTCTTTGCCTTAAGTTGCACTTACAGACGACCCTCACTTGTTGAACTTACATTTTCACCTTTTTATAGTAAATAGTTATTAGTGCTTCATGCAGTTTCAACCAGTGTAGCAAATAGAATTGGAGAGAGATTCTTTAAGTTTAGGACATACACAAATAATATTTGCTAAATGTAGATATTCACTAACTCTCATCCATCAGGGATTTCCTAGATATTCAAGGAGTGCTTACTAAATCATTTAACATACTCCATCATATCTTCCTTAGCGATAAACAAGCCTCTTGAAGTAGAGATTGTAACTTCCACTAGTGTAATAAGGGTAGGACTATTGTGGATGACAGATCCACTAATCACAACATCTAGTGTAACAAGTAAGGATGGACAAATTGAATTATCGTGTTCTTACTTCATGAGCAAGTTCTTGCATGACTAAAAGCTTTCGTGTAAGATCTTGCTCCTCAACTTTGCAAGAGATTTCTTCAGTGACAGCAAGAAGGCTAACGGATGAGGTGCTTAAGGGTTGTAGTAGCAATAGGATTTGGTATAGTTGCACCTCATTTTGCTGCAGTGAAAGTAGCCATGTTAAGTTTGGATTGAGCACATACTGCCGCGAAATTATTCAACACCCTTATGTTCTCTTGTATTGTACACATTCTATATGCACTATAAGGGATAGTCTTTTAAAAGTTGGTAGCAATGTTAACATCCTCATGCTCTAACATGGCTTGCTGAGCCTCAAGACTCGCACTGAAGTGTTAATTTGTGATATTACTAGATTCAACCGTCTTCCTTCTAAGAGGTGTCATCATGTGACAATAAATCTTCTCTTCTCGAATAGAGTTGTCAAAATGTAAGCATGGATTTCGAAAGGGAGTGATTGTATGCATTTAGCATATTGTGTTATACTTTGAAAGGAATGATGTGAAATGATACATCAATAGTGATTAAGAGGGAAAGGGGTAGGAAGATGGTATAGGCAATTTTAAGAGGTTTGAATGCACTTGTAATACGTGAGGAAGTCAAAAAGTATTAAAGTGAAATGCAATCTTGTTGAAAAAATTTGAATGATGAATAAGCCGGTCTAGCAATCATCCAAAGTAATATAAGAGTTTAACTATTTAAGTCTCAAAGCCCAACGAATATAGCACTCTACACTTAAGCAAAATGGAACACGATACAGCAAGTTTTAGTAGTTTGTGGTCGACTCCATTTAACCGGACCGCCACTTTCTCCAGACAACCGAGCTTAAACGAGTATAGTGAACCTGAGTATAACGTTGATTTTGGTGGGTCCAAGTTCGACTTAAATTTATCACCCTATGTTTTGAATTTCAGAGTTGAATATAAGCTACGAGCAATAGAATTTAAGATGCTTCTTTAACTTACAATCTTTTCTAAGACATTTATCTGTAGCTGATTGAATACGTGCACCAGCTTATAGTACGCAAAGGGAAGCGACTTAAATTTCAGATGCAAGCCCCGAAAATTAAAATCCGGCGTATGCATATGTGGCATATGCCAGAGCACATGCTACTGAAACTAGAACTTTTAATACTTCGATTCAGTTTTATAGCATTTGAGAATACGACCATGTACAATTAAACTTAAGAGAATCACTCTAGCTAAAATAACCGTGCGCAGTCTCGATACAGTCTTGTGCTTAATCCAGACTTCACCGTCAGAATATTCTTCAAACCGACTGCTGTTATTCGAAAGGCCACATCATTTTGTTGGCCAACATTTCCCAATACAAAGTTCCAATCATCAGACACCTCAGTCAACTTCCAGCGAAGAAAGCCAATGAACAAAGAAACATGAACCAGATATAGCTAAAAAAAAGGATCTGATCTCCTCAGACTTGCATCGAGAAATTAAGTTAGGGCGATACTACCAACATTGTGTATGCCCACAATGATCAAGAGGACTATAGCAACATTTTAGTGGTAGATCACCAGCTTCCTAATAGATCAATAGAACTTAAACTGATGCAAAAAGTTAAGTAATAAAAGTTGCTAAATATTGAGCCCAGCTATAAAGCTTATATTGCCAAAGTTTTTGTTGCCGATTCAAGTAAAAGAATGTCAGATTTGAATTTCCAATGTTCACTTCACTATGGTGCACTATGACCTAAAAGCTGATCAAATCAAATGGATCAGCCAAAAGGCTAGAAGTAGAAAAATCAACTGCTTAAGTTGAGAGACAGACAAATATTCCCCCCCTTATTTGCTCAAAATATGTTCTCCGAGATTCCAAAACACCATACAGTACAGATGCTCTAGATTTGGTTACAAAAATTTCCAGTCTAACTGCAGTCATTCCATTTCAATTTCACAAAATAAAGAGCATTTCACCTTAAATAGAAATCATCTTGCTGTCACTTAAGTTTTGTAAACAACTTTGGTGCAACCTGCACAAACCGAAAGCACATCAGTAGATACGTATAAGAGTATATTCAGCAAGAAAAATTTATGTAGGGAACAACACTTACGCATTTGTCCACACAGGACCAGTAATCAAAATACTGTCCAGTGCAGTGCTTGTGCCCGGTTTCATCACCCTGGATTCTCTTAACACATGCCTATACCACAAAAGAACCAATTCACATAACGGCTCCAAAAAGCAAGAAAACATGCTCTTTTCTTCTATCATAGCTAGACCAGAAACCAAGCAAATTGCAAAAAGGCTTAGTCTTTCATTCAAGTATTTCAATTTAGCTGGCAAACTGTAACTGCCTACTGTTCACGAAAACAAAATTACAAAGTTAAGCCCCTGGAAACAATCAAACAACATATTTTTTTCAGGAAAACAAGGAAGCTGTGGATACATGCAAAAGAAGGATACACTAATATTATAGCGGAAGAAGATTATGCCCTTAAAAATGCTCCATTATCATCAACCATAATTCTGAAGTAAAAAACTTCATCTATCCCCGAGCCTCTTCAACAGAGAATTTCTACTTAACACTTTTACTCATGCAAAACTAACAATACAATACAAAGCTCTTCTGTGATCCATTTCAAGGATATCTCAGTATTGAAAAAACCACATGGAACGTTTCCCATAGGACCAATCAGCCAGTAGCCTCCTGTGACTAAATTTATTTTAACTTTGAGTTACCCATTTATCATGAGTTCTACTATTAAAATTTTGACTAAAGTTACAAAGAAATTATTATATGTTTTGTTTCAAGGCAAACATCAAGAAGGGTATGGACATGGACAGAAAAGTCATGCATAAGGGAACTGGAATAGTATTACGCATCTACTAGTGCACAATGTAACAGGTCTCCAACAACAGTTTACATGTTCTTCTTTCTGACATTGTATCGCACCTTCTAGCTTCCAACGTCATACATACGCGTATTAATGCATTGAGAAAGAACATTACAATGGCTTAAAAGATGATGCAGCTCCATAATTCCATTGAGATGATATTTCTATTTCAGTTTCATCATCATCCCTTACTAACAAAAAACCACTGCCACTTTATATTTACTTCGCCACAGTCAAAAAACCACACATATTCTAGGCATCTAGCAAACTGTATCATACAGATTTACTTCTACACCAGTTTTATGCCTCTTTAAGTGTTGAACATATTTTTCTTCATACAGTATAAGATGAAGTAAGAAAGAATGTGCCCCAACTGCTTTGAGGTCAAAATCCACACATCTAAGTGCTATCGATTTTTAAGGGATATTTCAAAAATCAGATGAGGACTTTTTTACTGGTTACAGATGCCGAAAAATTTTAATCACCCTGAAGAAGCACAAGATGTATCAATGGAACCATAGGCTTGGATGCATACATGTGACACAACCCATAGTAGTTGGTCTTCTGTCAAAGTGTAGAATTGGAAATTAGTTTTGCAACAATGGTAGAAATTCTCTTGTTAATGCAGAAGATGGTGCAAGAATGGTACCAAAAATGGAAAAACAACAAGATGCCAAGGGAAGGAGATGATCTGTTGATAGTTCAGCAACATGAAAATTCAATGAGATTGACATTGGTGGTGATGAGGCAAATGATCAACCAACAACCAATAATTGAAGTTTCGTGAAAATGGACTCTAGAGTGAAAGTTGACTTGGGGGTGGAAAATTTCACATGATGATCTGAGAATGAGCCATATAGAGTGAGATCCAACTAGCAGCTTTACATTAACTTGCACGAAATTAATGTTTGACAAGATCTATTTTGATTACGGCAAGTTGTGTGAAGGGAAGTAATCTTAAATCGAATCATTCTGCACTGAAATTGACCAGCTTGTTAAGAAATGGGGAGTACTCTTTAATGATTCAATGGACTTGAGGGAACTGCAAACCTAATAAGGCATCTGTCAATAATTGTTATTGAAGCTTTCGTTGATGAAGATCACTTCCACTTACAACTAGATTAGAAGAAGATGGTCTTTATTTGACAAAAGAAAATCCAAACAAAGCTTCAATGGAAGTGTTAGACCGATGCCTATGATAATTTGCCAACATGACCCGCATGAGTTAGTTTTCTGTTGTAGTGAAAGTGCATAAAGTGGAAGTTAGTTAACTGTTTGCTTGCTTCTTCTACATTGTTAGCTGTTAAGATATCTTGTAATGTAGATATTTCATATAATTTTTGCCAGAAGTTCGTAACTTACTATAGCTGGCAAGTTAGTTACATTTCTGTATGTAATCTTCTACAAGTATCTAAGAGAATCCAGAATAGTCCATAGCTAGAATCGTGTTCCTATAAGTAGTCTCAAGTCTGTTTTAATTAGCTTTTACCAGAAAATAATCCTCATAAGGGGAACCCAGTAGAGGAAAGATGCTCTTGAACACCTTCTGTAGTTTCCAAGCGTGTAACTCTCCTTATTGAGTCAATAAAAATTGCTTTTTGTTCATCTAAGAATTTGAAATTCGTATCAGTATTGTATCCATAATATGAGGCTTTCAGTGGCAATATGATAAACCCCTATCAATGTTAATTTAATGTAAAACTAGAAGCATACTTAAGTGTAATATTCACAGGTTAGAGCTTAACATTATACTTGAATCCTGGTCAATCATCCTCTGATTGCAAACTGAAAAAAATATGAATTCTGACTTCTTGCATAGATTAAAAAAATCTAATGCACACAGTGAATATGTCCCCAGAAGGACATCCAGCTACTTAACCATGTTAATCCTACTCAAATAATTAGAAACTAATACCAAAGAAATATGTTGCACATCTAAACCATCCTCGTTTCACCATACCTTATTATTGAAAGGATAAACCAGGATACTCCATTTCAAAATTTTTAATGGAATGATCATAAAAGATGACAAGACCGAGAGCAGCTAGGAAGAACAATGTTATAAATAAACGAAATTCCAAAATAACTTTGTGGTTGGTCAGTATTTTCATTAGTTAGGTCCTCCCCTCTACAGATCAACTAAAGTTTTGCAAACTACCATTTATCTGATCAACACATGTTACCCTCTCAGTATCATCTTCCAGATACAGTTGCTGCCTCATCAATCATAACCCAAGAAGTTACCATGTTCAACATCCTGCACCCATTAGAGGTCAATATGGATTGCACACTAATACTGGGCAGCAAAAGTATCAAAATTGAGGTTCCTGGATTCTTTTCTTGCATGGTCAAGGAATCAATTTGCAGCTCTATCTTCCCCACCAAAGGGGCTGAGCATTGGTAGGAATCGAATTTTCCAATTTTCATCAAAAAAAAGCAATAACAAATTTAAAGTTGCACCAATCGCATCATAAACAGAGACTACACAAAAAAATCCTAATGAATTTTTGCAACAAAGAAGTTTTTAATTTCATATTTCTCCCTACAGTACTGTTGATAATGTAGCCCTATTAGTTAAATTAAAAAATAGTACCTGATACTCAAGCAAAGGTTTCACACACTTTGGTTTGCAAGAGTCCTCAAAGTACTTCTTCTGATCAACAAGTTCCTCATCCGCCCTATGTAAGATAGGATGAAAAAGGATACAAAACTTCACTTATCAGGAAAACAACATTAAGGCATAAAATTAGCAATTTCCCTTTTGATGCTCCAAATAAGATATATAAAACAAGAAACCCTTCAAGATGAGGACTGCACGGCAAATTTGTACCACATTTATCTAGTTGGATTTGTCATCATATGTTAGCTATAAGATCACTAATTTGGCTCTAGCTCTGAAAACAGCTTGCAAATTTCAAAATTGATTTACCAGTGGAACCTTTATATCCCTTATAAGCAGACTTCCATCACAAAATGATTACAGCATATGTACCCAGAAATGCAACAGTTGCATAAAGCAGAGGACCTACAATCAATTGTCAATCCTCAAGCTACCAATTATTCCATACTCCATTTTTTAGGCTTGATGGGTTAATAATGAGCCAGATAAATACAAAAAACATTTAATAAACCTTGTACTTCTGTTAGAAAATCAGAAGAATTATTTTTTTCTTTTCCAAAATAAGAGAGCAAAAATCATTAACAAGTGCCTATTGTCCACAATTGACAAAGATAGAATGGAGACAACATAAAATAAGACAAACTTCCAAGAATAATAAAACTTCCACATGTTACAAAAATAAACAGCTTAAAGAATGCAATAAATTCCAGTAAAAGAAATATGAAACCCATACTTACATAGATCTACTGCAAAGTAACCAACTTAGCAAGGGACAGCAGTGCAATTCCTAAACAAGCATTCAAATAAACATTTATTAGTGCTACAAGATCATATCAAGCAGGCACCATGAAATTAGCACAGAACCAATTCGAGAAAAGTTCCGTCTCAATTGAATGAAGAAACAACAAGACTAGCAACTCAAGATTTACACAATAATTGCCTAACATTGTGTTTATGCTATGTTTGGCTAGCTTTTTGAAATAGGAAATCAAGGGAAATCAAAGGAAAGAAATGAGGAGAAATGGAAATCAAGAGAAATGGAAAGAAGTATAATATTTGTTTTATGTTTGGTAAGTTATGAAGGAAACGAGATGAAAGGGAGAGAAATGGTGTTAGTGATTGACAAAATTATCACTATGTTATTTTTCAGAAAATATTAGTGAAAGAAGAGAGATGGGGTATTTTTGTCCATTTAATATATTTCCCTTGGTTTCTTTCCGTTTCATCCCAACTTTGGACAGAAAGTTGGGTGGCTCCATTTTTATTTGATTTCTCTCCATATCCTTTTATTTCCCTTCCCAGCAAACATACCAAACACAACACTTTCATCCGGTTTCTTTCACTTTCCCTCCGTTTCATCAGACTTCCAGTATCCCAAACATAGCGTTAGTTCACTAGAATAGAATTGTTCTTCAAACTTTATTCTATCTTTATTACAATGGAATGGCTATTCCTTTATTTGATTTGTAAAATTTTATACCTTAAGGAATTTTTATTTGATATAACGTGGCATTAAAAAGGGATCTCGACTCCTTCAATTACCGAAGGAATTGTTATTCTTCACAAAGTACAACTTTTTCAAAAGCAATCCCAAATCATTAAACAAAACAAAACCAAAAAATTACAATTTCTTTCCAGCCCTATTCAATTTAGAGTTACACATATATTCGTTCTCCAATACATTCCCGTGCATTGAAAGCATAAATGAATCAAATGACACTTATATGATCAACACATAACTAATTAAATCCAAGTCGATGCTGGAAAAGCATTTCAATAAACCATCAAAGGTAATTCGACATCAATAACTCAAAAACGAAGGAAAAGCCATAGCCAAAACCCGCAAAAGAAAGAATTTTCTCACATTAGGGATTCAATTTCCTCGATTTTATATCTATACAGGAAATCAAATTCTCCAAATGGACAAATTACATCGCAAACCTACGAAATATATTAATCTCATGAGTACATTCCACAAAACAGGACAACTCTCTCTCTTCCCTCTCTAATTGCCACACAAATCGATGCTAGGAACTACAACAATGATCTTAAAAAAAACCCTAGGCTTAGGATAGATTGAAGATAATAACAATGATTAGCAGTTTCTAGATCTGACGGTAGACCAGAAAAATGAGAAGTCGAAGAAGAAGAAGAGTGAATTACACTTACCTCAGGCTTAGGTTAGCGAAGCACGAACTAATGCGAAAGAGTTTAGCCGCAGTGAAAACATATAAATGAAAGAAGAAGACGGGTTCAGGTCTTCGGTTTTGCTAATATGAGCCGGGTGCGTTGCGTTGGATTCGGAAGTAGGATTGGGAACTGGTCGAAAGTTCAATCTCGTTTTAAGGCCCATTTGTTATCGTAAGGTTTGGGCTTTCTTGTGGTAGGCCCATTGTACTTTTGAAGACATTTTCCATTTCCACGGACGGAGGTCAAGTGCTCATCTCGAAATTACAGGAAAGGCAACTTGATTTTATAGATAATAAGTTTATCATGGCCAAAAATAATAATAATAATAAGTTTATCATAAAAAATACGAATTATAAATTTGTAAAATACCAGAAACAAAAATCATATATTTTGTAGATTTTATAAAAATAAATAAATAAATAGTACAGGGCCAACAACACTTTATACAGTAATCTTAATATGCAAATTGCCTTATAAATAAATAAGGGAATTTTAATATATTTGTTGCTAAGTCTATAAACTATGATAGCATTCTAAATGAGACTATCTAGTTCCAAGTTTTGCACTTTTATCTCTTTCTATCATCGTGTCAAGCTATAAAATTGAAAATAAATTACTTTAGTTGTTAAAGTGGTAGGTTTGCTAGATAAAATCACCCATTCAACTTTGACACTATATTTATAAGATACTTTAATTTGACACGCTATTTACTCAAGATTTAATAATGGTCAAATTGAACCTAAATTTGAGTTATTAAAAAAGTTTAGTTTGAGCTCTAAATTCCATATATATATATATATATAATATGTATATATAACTTAATTAAGCTCACTAATCAAGTTCAAGTTAAATAATGTTAAGTCTCTTAGTATGATTTTGATGATAACAAAACATATATAAATTAAGTGTCTTTTTGAAGAGGGATGAAGTCCAACCGATGCATATTTTCACCCATCATATGCACTTAATGGAGAAGGGATATAAATAGTTTTGTGAAGCTCTATAAAAGAGGGAGAGCACATTGAGAGATCCGAATCATTTTTGTACACACCGAAATAGTATAATTAAGTTTTCTTTGTAACATTGTACCTATTCATAGTTTTTGATTGCATTGCGGCATATTGCAAAGTACTCCTTGGAGATTCTTAAGAGAGAAGGAAGAGGATATGAAGTGTTGTAATCATTTTGTTAAAGAGCTCAAGTATTGCATCGTGAAAGGGGAGTTTTTCTCATGTTTCCATTTTATTTTATTTATTTTTTGTGTTCTTGTTTTATAAGACTTGTGTAGCGATGCCTTAGTATGTAAATGCATGAAATGAACGCCAATTGTTGTAGGATTTTCTAATCTTTATAGTGTATTAAAGTATTCTAATTTTAGGTAGTGCACGACTTAGGATTAAATTAGATTTTCATGGAATGCGATTGAGAAATCTACCCTTGGAATAGATCTAGGCTAAAGAGAAAGGTTGCTCATGATGTTTAGAGATAGAGTTGTGAAATCTTCTGTATGTAATTTGTAATTATCTTGGGATCATGTTTGTAATGCGATCTTAGTCAGCTATTAACTAGGAAGAGATTCTAGTGGACAAGGCTAGAATTAGGGTCTAGTAGACTCGAGAGAGATATTAAACTAAATGGTGGAATCCCGCAGTTAGAAAGGACATAACAAGTAATGAAGATGTATTACATATTAATTCATCAGTGAAGCAAGTCTAATGTGTTGTTGATTGTTAGAGTATTGTTCATTTGTTGACTATTATAGTTAATATAGCTGTAGGTAATAATCAATTTAGTTAGTAATGTATAATCACAATTTTATAGGTTAGATAATAGAAAAAAGGTGAGTAATACTACTACCAAGATCCCCAAAGAATACGACTCTATATTTTATTCCTATACTACATGCGATAGGTACACTTGCCTAGCACTAACTAGATCTTAGGAAAGAGATAATAGAAATTAATTTATTAAAACTCGGTCAGAAATAACGCATTAGGAATTAACTACTTTGCCCAAAGGAAAGACGGCTATAGGTTCAAAATGAGTTTACAAAATTAAATATAAAGCTAATGGTATTGTTGAAATATATAGAGCTAGATTGACAGCTAAGGGTTACACTCAAATTGAGAGAGAAGATTATCATAATACCTTTTTTTTTTTTTCAGTTGCTAAACTTTGTACCTTGAGAATTTTTTTTGCCATTCTGGCTATGAAAGGTTAGTCTCTTCATCAAGTAGACATAAATAATGCCTTTTTATATGACACTTTGGATGAAGAAATCTATATGTTACCTCCTAAAGGATTTACCAAAGAAAAACTTGGCCAAGTTTTTCGCTTATTGGAGTCGTTGTATGGTCTTAAACAGGCATCTATAATCTTGAAATATCCAAGTTTTTGTTGAACACAAGTATGATCAATCACGAAATGATTATTCCTTTTTTATTAAGTCTAATTATGATGGTTTTCCTTATTGCTTTGTTGTACATGGATGACTTTCCTTTAATTGGTAGTAATAGTATTGTGATTATGGCATTGAAAGATCAGTTGTATGCTAGATATTCTATTAAAGATTTAGGGGAAGCACGTTTTTATCTTGGTATTGAGATTAATCACACTTATGAAGGTATTAATTTAAGTCAACATAAGTTTATTATTAATATCCTTTTTTATGCTGCTTTGCTTAATGCATGTCTTACTTGAACTCCACTTCCTACTAGTTGGAAACTTGATCATCGTTCATGGGAGCTTTTGCCTAATCCGAGTTTCAATCGATGTCTTGTTGGCCGCCTCTTATACCTCATGTTGACTCATCCCGATATTAGTTTATGTTGTCTATGGATTGAGTTAGTTTTTGGTTCATCCGCATTTTACTCATTTACAAGCTTTGTTCTATGTTTTGAAATATCTCAAGAGTATTATTTTCATGGGTGTATTTTATCCTACTAACTCCTCCTTTAATTTGTTTGGATATTTCGATTTTGATTGGAGTTCATGTCCCAATAATAGTAAGTCTATTAGTGGTTTTCGTGTTTTTCTTGGATCAGCCTTAATATCATGGAAGTCCTAAAAGCGGTGTACAATTGCCACTTTCTTTGTTGAAGCAAAATACTAGAGCTTAGCTTCTCTTATCAAAGAAATTTTATGGATTTACATTGTTTTGAAGGACTTAAACATTGATTTTTCATTGCTATTTACTATTTATGTTGATAATAAGTCTACTCCATTGATTACCGATCATCCTTGTTTACATAATCGCATAAACCATATTGAGATTGATGTTCATTTTGTACATGATCATATTTCCACTAGTTTTTTGTAAACATCCTATGTCCCTTCCTAGTAGTAGCTAAGTGATCTTCTAGCTAAGGTAGTGTCTAATCCCTAAATTTTGTTGTATTGTAGCAAGATGGGCCTTCAATTGGCTTCATCTTGAGAGGGGAGGGGGTGGAGGGGTAACAAATATTGTTGACTTATCTAGTAATATTGTGACGTGTCCTTAGCTAATGAATTTTGTTACCGATGTGTTCAATATGAATGCCGTACGGGTCATGACCCGTTAGCTAACCTGTCGGCTCAACAGGTCAAAGCCAGTTTAAGGTCTCGACCCATAGACCCGGTGAGTAGGGTGAGTCAAAATATTAAAATTTTAAAAAATACAAGCAAAAAAATAAGAAATAAATATTTAAACTCATTTTAATGTGAATAGATAGTATTTATTATGAATTTTATTCCTTCATTTGTTGTATGCTTTTTTAGCCTAAGTGTGTATACTCTAGAATAACTTTCCTATTTCGAGTGTGCTTTCTTTAATAAATTTGTTTGTTTTGCACAAGTTTGTAATTTAAAATTCTCTATATGTTTATTGTATGATGATCTAATTATGTGTTTTTCTTATCAATTTAATTAAAAAATTTTATGAATTTTTTTTTAAAAAAATCATTCACAGGTCAAAAGCCCGTGGACCGGCCTGAACCGTAAGTTTGAACCGGTTCCACCCAACCCTTCATCTCCACGAGTCAGTTCTAGTTCAACCTTGGCCTAAATTAGGAATGTAACCGAGGCGGGTCGTTATAGGGTACTCACCCGCCCAAGCCATTAAAAACCCAATAGGGTTTTGGGATAAAAACTAAAACCCGATAAGTTGTCGGGTCGGATTTTAGGTTATATATGTAACCCTTAAAAAACCTGACCCTGTATATATAAAATAAAATATAAAAATATTAATCATAGTATTTGAAATTTGATTTTTATATTTTTTTCCCATCCGATTTCGGCGGGTAGCACGCTGTAGCTTAATTTCATTATTGGAAAATTGTTTGCATTAATGATCCTTAAGGAAGAAGAAAATAATCAAGATGTAGTATATTTAAATCAAAGTATTCATATTACTCATCCTAATTGATTTTTCCGACAACTCTATAGGGTCATTACTTTCCTAAATCTGAACAATATATGCGGTTGTACATAACCAATTTTTGTAAATTATGAAAGAAGCAATAAGAACCATCTTATCGCCATCAATATTGTTTATCTGAGATACTAGTAGACTAAGCTCGGTCCAAGCGGTATATATAGTGTAATGCAGACTTATGTCGAACACAAATACATGTTTTATAGACGTTATCACGCCCACGCCTATTGTATCCCTATACAAATAGCTATGGTTCTCTTCTGATAAGAATGCTTTTGCTGATTTTACAGGCCGAGTCCACCAATGCTACTAATGAATCAGTTTTGCAGGTTGCCTTACATCACGGCAAGGCATCAGGACTCATTAAGGTGTATGATCGTATCGTTTTCTGCTAGAAAGTTGGTGACGCACTAGTTGTGAAAATTATTAAGCATGAAGATTAGAACTGATTCCACACCAAATCTTGAGAATATTTCTTTTGTTTGTTGAGATATATACTCTATTGGACAATATCATAGCCTTATTGGGTCGGGTTGGGTTTATAATCGGGTTCTTTAAAACCCTGTAAGGGCAGGTTTTGGGAATTTTGTAAAAAACCCTATTGGGTTTTTTCTAGTTTTGGGATACCCATTAAGAATCGGGTCGGGTTTGGGTTGTAAATAACCCATCCCAAACCCACCCCGGTTGCATCCCAAGCCTGAATCATGGCCCAACGGTTCCAGTCCTATTCAGGGACGGTTTAACCCAACGCCCACCTCTATATTGCTTACAACTCAAAGTACATTTAGACTAAGAGTTGAAATATAATCAATGTATTATAACTTATATATACACATAATATATATTATTAAGTGAATCTCTTAATTTTGTGTCGATAAATAAAAACATATTGTATACAATTACTTAGGAGCTTCTACGGTCCCGTCAATAGGATATTCCAGTCAGCTATCTAATAGTTAAAACATTTACTATTTTAGTGGTTCGATCATGGTTAAATATGATGTATTTCCCATAATTACGTATCCTCTTTTATGACAATTACTTCACACACATACACTCTCTCTCTTCTCCCTCTTTACTTCACATAAACTCTCCTTCTCTCTCCTCTCTCCTCTTTTCTCCATGTAATTGCTTCTCTTTTTATGGTAAAGTTGTAATTCCCTAACATGAAGGCATTACAACTTACCATATGTTCTTCTCTTTATAAGAACACGCCAAGGCTAAACAATACTATACCACAAGTAAACATTGATAATAAACTCCAATACTCACATAAAAGGGGTACTTGTTTATAAACATCTCAAAGAAGTAAATCTCCTAATCAATTTCATTAGTTTAAACCAACGTTAACTTTAAATCATAAACTTTAAAATATAAAAGAGTTCTCGTAACTTGGTCTTAATTCATTAAACCAGAAATCTCTTAAAAGATAGAAGATCCCATAAGCTTTTAACTCAATCTCAAAGCTATTCAGGTAATCTAAATATCAGTAAGAATATCCAGTCCACTAGCGTCATCCCCATCATCCATAAATATGTCAAAACCGGATAGATAATAATAAATTGTATTTGCACATGTTCCTGAAAACTGAAAGGAATGAGCCAAAAGCCCAGTATGCCAAACCACACACAAATGCATATGCACACACAACCTATATAATCAAATGTAACTATTTCTAATGCAACAAATATAATTTCTTATCTTATATTAGCTGACAAGCAACACAATTCAGAACCATATGCATCTGGTTCCAAATCTGGAGTAACTCATAACTCCATAAAATAAACATATATAAAAAAATGATAATTATACATATATTGGTGTTGGAGAATCATCCACACACCGTGGCCTCTACCAAAACCTAATCTACCAGAATCATTTCTATGTATGAGTCCACTCGGGACAACCTTACACATAGATCATCAAGGTGTCTAGTTAGTATCACACTCTGCGTGGTCTTTCCTAACCAAAGTCAAACAGAAGCAGCAAACATAATTTCTTATTGTCATATAGAATTAAGTCAATTTAGAATTCTGATCCTACAGCACATACAACAAAAAGTCTAATCCTACAAGCACATACAATAAACAAGGTAAGGTCGTATCTTAATCAAATTCCAGAATAAAGCTCTAATTCACCAAATCTCTTTTTAGAACACAAACCCTAATTCACCAAAAACCTACCAATATGAACATACAAATTTCAAAATAAAATTCTCATTACAAAATTCTAATCCAAACTCCATTTAAAACCCTAATCTCAACAAAATCAGAAATTCACACCTTTCTCTTTGATCAAAATTCAAAACTCCTCCAAAATAACAAATCTCCCCAACAGATCTTTCCAACCTTAGAATCTTCCTTCAAGCAAACAGGCTTAAAGAATCAACAAGAAATTGTAAATACATAAATCTATGGATTGAAATTATAGAAACTTACCTAGAATCGATCCTTAATCCTTTAGATCACCAAAAAAATCATATTCCAACTCAATTAAGGTTCCTCTTCCAAAAATTCCTTCAAAAACATAAACAATACTCTAAGAAACTAATATATCTGTAAAATCCTATAGAAGAAAATAGGGATTTGATTACCTAATCTAGACTGTTGAATTCTTTTTAACACCAAATCCATATCTCCAAGATAATCAGGGTTTTCTCCAATTTTCCTTCAAAAACAACAAACAAATTCTAAGGAAACTATAGATTTGTAAATATTAAAGAAAGAATGGTTATCAAATTGCCTGCATCCGATCCTCAACCTTCCTTAAACACCAAATCTTCAGATTCTCCAAGAAAACTAAAACGATTCTCTAATTCTCCTTCAAAACAATAGAAAAAACTCTAAGAACTTGATAGATCTATGAAACCTAAAAGAAAAATGATGATTTGATTATCTGATCTAGATTACTGAATCGTCTTGACGGCTATGAATATGCCAGAAGATGTTTGCCACTGATCTCTCATACCATATTCTTCTATTTCGAAACTCTTTTTCTTGTTTTTTCAATTGATTATCTCAATCGACTATACTATAATTTAATTAATGTCTCCATAACTCATACTTTCATTGTATAAATTTGCTATACTTCATCCGCATCTATATGATATGCTTCAAGATTATCATTCAAACTTTTTAACAATGTCTGTTATCAACTTTACATCCATTTATTATCTTTCTTTTTTTAGAATTCCGATTCTATAGCACATACAATAAACAAGTCTAATCCTACAAGCACATACAGTAAATAAGGTAAGGTCGTACTTTAATCAAATTCCAGAAATATGGCTCTAATTCACCAAATCTTCTTTTAGAACACAAACCCCAATTCACTAGAAACCTGACAATATGAACATACAAATTTCAAAATAAAATTCTTATTACAAAATTCTAATCTAAACTCCATTTAAAACCCTAATCTCAACAAAATTAGAAATTCATTTAAAACCTTAATCTCAACAAAATTAGAAATTCACACCTTTCTCCTTAATCAAAATTCAAAACTTCTCCTAAATAACAAATCTCCCCAACAGATCTTTCCAACCTTAGAATCTTCCTTCAAGTAAACGAACTTAAAGAATCAACAAGAAATTACAAATACATAAATCTATGGATTGAAATTATAGAAACTTACCTACAATCGATCCTTAATCCTTCAGATCACCAAAAAAATTATATTCAAACTCAATTAGGGTTTCTCTTCCAAAAGTTTCTTCAAAATCATAAATAATACTCTAAGAAACTAATATATCTGTAAAATCCTATAGAAGAAAATAGATTTATAGAATCCTTTTTAACACCAAATCCATATCTCCAAGATAATAAGGTTTTTCTCCAATTTTCCTTCAAAAACAACAAACAAATTCTAAGGAAACTATAGATTTATAGATATTAAAGAAGGAATGGTTATCAAATTGCCTGGATCTGATCTTCAACCTTCCTTAAACACCAAATCTTCAAATTCTCCAAGAAAACTAAAACGATTCTCCAAGAAAACTAAAACGATTCTCCAATTCTTCTTTAAAACAATATAAAAAACTCTAAAAACTTGATAGATCTATGAAACCTAAAAAAAATTGATGATTTGATTATTTGATCTAGATTACTGAATTGTCTTGACGGCTATGAATACACCAGAGGATGTCTGTTAGGTTTAGAGTTATGTTGGAATAGAGAACAAAGAAGAAAGATATAATAAAAATCGCAGCTTTTCATCTCATTCGCTTTACGTACACTGGCAGTTTTCAATATGTATGCCAACGGCATTGAAACCGGTGTATATCTACCAAATACATTTACAGTCAAGTCTCTACCGTGTGAACATAACATAATTATATTTGTACTTTACCCGTAAAACCTTCTTATTTAATACCCTTTAGCACTTTGATCATTCTTAATAACTTATTTGTTTATATATTACAAAAGTAATACTATTTTATGCCTTCTTTTATTTATCGTATCGGTTATAAAAATAAGATCTTTTTTATTTTCACGCATGCTATGCGGACACATCGCCTACTGGTATGTATTATCAAATTCCATTTGCATATACATATATAGTATAGGACATAAATAATGGTAATAAACCAATTTTGTTAACTAATGACTTTGTGTTGATTTTTACTCCTCCATATACTAATAATGTCTCCCTACTAATCAAATAAAAAGTAAAAAAGGAAAAGAAAAGGAATTATTGAGCGAATTTGGCTGTGTGTTTGCATTTCGCGTTAATTGATCTGTGTAGAATGAAAGGGTAATGATAAAAACATAAATTGTCCATAACAATAATTAAACCGACCAATAGGCAATATCTCCATGGAAAATGAATCCATAGTGCTCAGCAGATTACATTTCGAATAAGACCTTTCCAACTGACCCATTTTAATTTGCTATTGAACCATTCAAAAAAAGAAAAAAGTAGATTTTTAATGCAATTTAATGCAGTGTATGTTTTGGTTGATTTTTCCCTAGTCCTAATTGGTGTATTTATTAATGCGAATTTCCATGCGAAAGGATGTAAGTACGGTAATCTAAGTCAAAAAACGAGGTTAGGCCACGGGATAGGCCACCGCATGTACTGAAATGGGCAGACTTTCCAATTCATGGTCGGCGATTCATAGGTCCCACCCCACCGGCCCTCTGCCTATACAGCCGCCCGTGCTGACATGTAAATTCTTCATGCAATCTCATGCACACGTCATACCACATAAAATTCCACACACTCCGTATACTTACGAATATTCAGACGATCTAATTTTTATCTGTATTCGAAGTTTATTTTTTATTTATATAAATATTTATATTAAAATTATATATATAAGTATATTCGATTTATATTTATAATTTATCTTATGCGTATCTATTTCTTAATAAATAATTTAATAAAACAAAGTATTTGTATTTCCTGAAAAGTGCTAGCTAAATAAACCCCTGATCTATATCTGTGTCTGTATTTGATAAAAAGATCAAACAGATGGTAAGTAGGCAAAAAAAGAACCAACCAAAGAGATCCTTAATACACCAATAAAAAAAAGAACCACTATTCTAACATGCTCTCATTAGAATAAATAATAATATACATATTTCCGTTTTTAAATATACTAAACTAAATGAATGACGTTATATTTCAATAATATTAACACTAATCTCTCAAATTCATCGGATCAAATTTGAATTTTTCCTTCCCATTGTAAAATAACGAACAAAAAGAAAAAGATAGAGAGTGCTGGTTCTAAAAGTGTTGGTCTTGTAATATTATATGACTTTAAAGATATTTGTTATATTCTGTCTTATGCTAGATATTATATGGTCTTATTGTGGAATCATGTGGAATCATGCACAATCTATGATTTAATAATTTAATAATTTAAATGACCTTAAAAATCAAGAATAAATTATAAATACACTCTTTTTTTGTTTAAAACTTCAATTTT
Organism: Combretum micranthum; assembly: GCA_024138025.1. Taxonomy (NCBI): domain Eukaryota; kingdom Viridiplantae; phylum Streptophyta; class Magnoliopsida; order Myrtales; family Combretaceae; genus Combretum; species Combretum micranthum. Next base: position 2,137,214 of record JAMXBD010000001.1, read on the forward strand.
TTATTGGACACATTTTACTATTTTACCCTTTGATAAAATTATTAAAAAAATTTAAACACCTTTCGATTTTCCTTTAAAGGGCAGAATGGTTATATCAAAGTAAAAAAATACTTGTTTCAATATTTTTAGGGTGTAAGTACATAATATTAAAAAATGGCTTAGTAGCATATAAGGCAAATATAAATAGATGTATCTGTAATCTACCTAAAAGCCAATGCAATAAGAATTTCAATAATTAAATTATGGAATAAATGTTCCCACCATAAAAGCTATACATTTATCCATTTTGTGTGTTCATGCTATTTTTTTTATCTACACTATTCATATGACTATTATCTCTATCCATTTACATTATTTTTTATGTTTTTTTGTCATTGTAATGGGAGAGGGGATTCATAAGAATTTTATTGAAGTGGGTTAGAAATGAATCATGTAAATCTCAAATTTGCCTAGACACTCTATAATGTTTTCCAAAACCTAATAGGAAATCCTATTGTGTTCTTTTCACTATGTTCATAATTTGCTCCAATAAGAAATTTGTAGAGCTGTAACCTACCTTGCCTTATCCCAAAACACACACTTCCTCTCTTCCTCCTCTCTCTCATTGTCCTAATGAATGACAAATTTCATAATTTTAAGATCTAATATGATATTATCAGGTTACTACATTACACACATGTAAATTTTTTAAGTGAGATATAACAAAACATATAACACATATTTGTTATACATTAGAAATAAACATACGTATATAAATATATTATAATATATAAAATGTGTAACATTATATTTGTGTGATTGATTTTTTAATGCTTGATTTTCAATAGTAGTGGGATGATAATGTGAAAATAAAAGTCATAAAAAATAAAATAAGAGGAAAATTTGAATTTGAGGAAAAAAAGAAATAATGGAATATTAAATAAAAAGAATTAATGGAGTGGAGCGATAACCAATAAGTAAATTATTATTATTTTTAAAAAAAATTATTATATCATTCTTTGATTAATTATTGGGTCATATTTAAAAACTGAAAGCAAACTTGAGACTTTACAGGATTTAAAAATAATGTCTAAACCCATCCTAAAATCTTTATATATATATATATATATAATGGGGAGAGAGGAGAGGGGACGGGCAATCAAACATGATACTTCTTAGTTAAGAAGTTCGGAAAGATGTATGTATTATTGAATTTAAATAATTATAATAATCACGCTGATTGATACTTAACCAAAAAGTCACCTTAATGCCGTCTTTTTGTACCTCAACCAAAAAGCTATTAAAGATTCCAAATTTCACCACCTGACCAAGGTGTGTATTGCAAATCATTCTTCGTTTGACAGGTAACAACACACAAGTGCCATTTGGGATACGTCTCTGAAACCATATATATAAAAGACTGCCCATTTGCATAACCAAAAAGTTATATTCATCCCCTTTGCTTACGTTATATTTCTCTTCACAACTTCACAGAGTCTAGAGCTTTTGCATCTATTATCAAAGGTAATAATCTTCTACTAATTTTCAATTAGCATGAGGCCAGCTGATCTCTATTGTATAATCTAGTAGAGAATATGTGTGAATTCGTAGTTTTATATAGAAGCTTTACTTCAATCTCTCATGGGTTTTTCCTTAATTTTCATTTGTTTAAGGTTGGAAAAAAAAAAAAAAAATGGCTGATGAGGACATTCAACCTCTTGTTTGCGACAACGGGACTGGAATGGTTAAGGTTGGTATTTCTAATTTTTTTTTTTTTTTAATTTTATACCATGCGTATGTAATGATCATATCTGGTGTTCTAATTTTATTTATTTTTATAATTAATTATGATTTACTACCTACAAATTTTACCAAATTTACTTTTGAATTCGTAGGATATCCAATATTTCTGACTAGTATGATTAGTCTTTTTCCATGATTAATGGTTCATAGTGCATACTAATTATCAATTGCTATTAAATACCACTAGTAACCATAGTCACTCGAGACTACTATGATCATAGAATGTTTTTCATGAAACAAACACATAAATGATTTACAACAAATCTTGTTTGGATTGCCCGATTTTCATCTATATTTATATATGATCTGTAGCTTTATCATATTTATATTTGATCGGTTGACTAGTTTATGAGTAAAATTATCTGTTTTCTATATGTATCTCTCTCCACAATAACAATAAAATCTGTCTCTTCACAAACAATAAAATCTGAATCAAAATCAAAATGACGGCATTACAGACCAAACGAACAATCTAGCACAGCCAAGAAAATGAATTTGTTAATGTCTAATTGCTTAAATAAAATTTTTCAGGCTGGTTTTGCTGGTGATGATGCACCAAGGGCAGTCTTCCCAAGCATAGTTGGTCGACCACGACACACCGGTGTCATGGTTGGCATGGGGCAGAAGGATGCTTACGTGGGAGACGAAGCACAGTCGAAACGAGGTATTCTTACCTTAAAGTACCCAATTGAACATGGCATCGTTAACAATTGGGATGACATGGAGAAGATTTGGCATCACACGTTCTACAATGAGTTGCGAGTTGCTCCTGAAGATCATCCGGTCCTTCTTACAGAAGCACCACTTAATCCTAAGGCAAACAGGGAAAAAATGACCCAGATCATGTTCGAGGAATTTAATGTTCCTGCAATGTATGTTGCTATACAAGCTGTGTTGTCCCTTTATGCGAGCGGTCGAACAACAGGTTTGTATCTTCTCTTCACAGGGCACTTTTAGGAAGTTAGTTGTGTGAGTGTTGTTAACTTATCCATATGTTGTAATACTTGTCTGATTTAAACAGGTATTGTGATGGACTCGGGCGATGGTGTCACACACACGGTACCTATATACGAAGGATATGCTCTTACTCATGCGATCCTCAGATTAGATCTAGCAGGGCGTGACCTAACAGATGCTTTGATGAAAATCCTCACCGAAAGAGGATACACCTTCACAACATCAGCCGAACGAGAAATCGTCCGCGACATGAAGGAAAAACTTGCTTATGTTGCCCTTGATTACGAACAAGAGTTAGAGACTGCCAAGAGCAGCTCAGAAGTCGAGAAACAATACGAATTGCCGGATGGACAGATAATCACAATTGGTTCCGAGAGGTTCAGGTGTCCTGAAGTTTTGTTCCAACCATCTTTGGTTGGAATGGAAGCTGCAGGAATTCATGAAACTACATATAATTCGATCATGAAATCTGATGTCGATATCCGGAAGGATTTGTATGGAAACATTGTACTCAGTGGCGGGTCGACGATGTTTCCCGGGATTGCTGATAGGATGAGTAAGGAAATCACAGCTCTTGCTCCAAGCAGTATGAAAGTTAAGGTTGTTGCACCCCCTGAGAGGAAGTATAGTGTGTGGATAGGTGGATCCATCTTGGCATCTCTCAGCACCTTCCAACAGGTATAACATAACCTTAAACCCAACTTGTGTTTGTTTTGAGACAGCATTTCATGGACTTTTCAGGTACTTTGTGTCGATGAGAATTCCTAATATATTTTGGTCCTTTTGTTGCAGATGTGGATTACAAAAGGTGAATATGATGAGTCCGGACCAGCTATTGTTCATAGAAAATGCTTTTGATTCTTAAGTTCCACAAGAAAGGCTTGAAAGGCTAGTACACGCTACCTGTTACTACAATGCTTCCTGTAACACATGGCAATGCTGTACCACGTGGTCGTATCAATAGTGGTTACATTATGTGTGGTTACGTGGTGTTTTCTTCCTCAAGCTTTAAATCATAGTGTTAAAGGCTGGTTTTTTCCTAGTTGTGCGAAAATTTACATTGTTCAGAGGTCAGCATAGAGGAATCATAGTACTGTAAGTGTAGATTTTTATTTACAAGTGTTCAGTTTTTATCTCTATGGGTAGTGGGATATGACCCTTATTATGATAGTCTTTCTCAAGCGATCTAGCCAAATTTGCATAGAGTTGTGCTGCAATTTATTTTTCCCTGTCTTTATTCGATCGTATTTGTTATGTAAGGAAGCTTTTGGTTGCAAAAATTGGACAGAATAAGGAGGATTGGACAATATAATAAATTAGACAATATAATTTTTTTGTATTGTGTTTGATATGCATGGTATAGAATAATACTGGATAGAATTTTTATTAAGAAATTTTTTCTTTTTCTAGTTTTAATATTTTTTTACTATGAAATGTAAAGGATAAAAATTTTAAGATTTATCCAGTCCTAGATACATTTCGTAAACCAAACATGGTATAATGACTTTATCCAGCTCAGTATTATGAAAAATTGTGTAATCAAATGCTATCTAAGATTAGAATTAAGGGGAGGAGTTGTATTGTGTCCATTTTTTATTTATAAAAAATAAATAAATAAAGTACCATTTAGTTTAAGTTCTTGATATTTTTCAAGTTTATTTATTTATTTTTTATCTTCTATTTCAAACTCTTATATAAGCGTACTTTCACTAAATTAATAAATCTTTATTGATTTATGATACAATATCATAATAAATTGTGTGAATCCCAGTTACCCGAGAAAAGATTCAATGGGTGTTATATGTCATCTCTAATATATACGTGGTTTGTAACTTTTAATGATATTCTAACACGTGGGTTTATAGGTAGTGAATATTTTAATAACTACCTACTACATTATCCATATGTTAGAAATTTATTGAAAGTTATACACCATTTGTACATTCATTTATTGTGTAATACCCACTTAAGATTTTTTCCAGTTACCCAAGCATAGAACGGATAGATGAAGAGGTTTAATAGATTTAGGCATTGAACTAGTCCAGACCGGTCGGCAATTGTTCAATATTTTAAGAACCGGTTTCGGCCCCATTTAGGTCGGGTTGATTCTTGAATCGATACTCACCGCGTTTCAACATTTTAAGAGCCGATTTCCACTGTCGGGCTGATTCTTGAATTGTAGACCCACTGCTTCAAGGACCAATTCCGAATTCAAACCGGCTTTTGAACTATTTCTCCTTATTAAATTGTATATCAAAATAAACACGAAAAATCGTAAACTTTATCGATGTTTGCAAATGAAAGGTACTTTTTTTACCTCCAATTCCACCTTCTAAATTCTTTCCTTTAATCTAAATATAATTCAAAGAAAATTCTATGATTTCACAATAATTTTTAAAGGAACTGAATTTATCAGTTATTTAACAGCTTAAATTTATATTCAACTATAATCGCATCATTAAAAAACTTACTGCTTTTTTACTTCGTTGTAATAGTAATTCTATTGCAGCTTATTCTTATGTAAAGTTAAAATGTCGTTTAGTTGATCGTAATAAATAATCTTTATTACAAAAATTATTAAATAAACATTAATTACTTAAACATATGAATAAAAATTCAATATTGAAATTGATTTTTTTTTTGTCAAAATACCTTGATGTGAATAAAAACTTAAAATTCTATTATAACTCTATTTTATTACTTTCTAATAACAATATATTATAGCCTTATTTATTCAATAGAAGACAAACACTTAATATATATTGCTATAATTATTTCAACGATTAGTGATTAACTGGATGATGCTGTATCTATGTAAATACTCTTTCGAGACATCTTTGTAGGCTGACTTGGGTCAAGACTCGACCTAAACTCGCTAGGTAGGGCTCCAGAATATTAGGATGTGAAATCAACTCGGCAGGGGATGGGCAGGCCGGAACTATGGATCCATGAGTCCAAGTCAAATATGGGTTTAGATCCACCCATCCAATTTCTTTTAAATGTATTAAAAGTTAAAATGAAAATTGGGCCAAAGCATATTATACTCTTTAGCCCAATTTAATATGAAATTATCAAAGATATGCATATATTTATACATTAGCACATCTCATTTGAGTTAAAATATTAGCATTATGAGACTGGTGTAATCCTTTAAAAGAGGTTACAAAAATGAAAAAGCCCAACATTATTTAGAAATGAGATTGTAATTTTTGAGGTAATCTATAAAAACAAACACCTATTTTAAAATTATATTTATTATGTGTGTAGTTAACAATAAATCATTAAATATTATGAATTAGTAAAAAGTAATTTTTATTCATGTGGGAAATGTATAAATATTTAATGTTATTATTTTTTAAATTTGATGAGCTCTACACTAATATATTAAATTTTATTAACTTTTCTTTTTTTTTCTCCCTAAAATTTATTACACTTGAAGGGTTGTACCTACTAGGTCCAAAATTTGACCGTTCTTGGGTGGTTCTAACCACTAATCAGACCAAATTCAACGACTAGGTTTCTCATGGACCACCTTGGTTGGATCAGGTCAAATCAGGGTTCGAGTCCGACCTTGGAGATGTCCAAGTCTTTCCACCCTCATCAGAGAGATGTGCTACCACATGCGAAGAATATCACTCCAGATTTCAATTTTGCTTGCTAACATGCATAACTCGAAGCATATAAGACACAATCGAATTAAGAATCCGAATAGATTTTTTTTATGGGCCTATTCTTGTTTGCACAAAAAAATATTTTATGACTAAACGAATCACTAAGCCCAAATAGTGAAGCCCAGATTCAAAATAACTAGCCAAGTAATCCTGTGTTCGTGCGGTGGGTTCTCGAGTTTCCAAAATATGACTGTTTACAAATGAAGTTTTGCATAGAAATCACTCCGTTAAATCACTTCGGTAAAAGTTCTACAATTGTAGACGACAAGTCATAAGTCCATTATAACTATTATCCACATCCATATGCGTAGTAAAAACTCAAAATTAAGTAAGTGTATCTATTTTTATTAAATTCTTGCCATGATTATGCTTTATCCTAACAATTTTTTTTTTTAATTTGATATTTTTAATTCATGGGATGGTAATGCAAATTAAACAGAAAAATAAACCGTTACATGAACACTGATCTTCCAACATGAATGGCCTCTAAAAAAGTTATAATTGATTTATAATTGAGAAAGAAAAACACATTTTATGTTATATTGTTTTTCTGTTGTTATATGAAATCTGTAATAAAAGAATATTTCATTACGAGCTTGGTGGTACCATGTAAATTGAAACTCCAGCACCAATTGATAAGTCAATAAGTGAGCCAAATCAAGACAAGAGTTTTGGAATTCATAATAGTTTCAGAAAGCCCAAGAAGTGCTGGCCGGATTATGCCATTTGAGCGGCAGTTAAAGGGTCATCTGAATAACGCTCTTGAATGTTTTACGCATAGGAAGTCTTCCCTTCCCATTTATATGTTATTCGACTGGTAGGCTTAGAAAAAACAAAAGAAAAGCCAAGGCAAGCATCAGAATTTCACCATCCGGACATGGACGGAAGTGAGATGATTTGATGGAGTGAAACAACTTAATTAAGTTAATATTAGAATAATTTATATGCATCAATTTTGTTATAATATTTATGTTACATCTTAGATATGTATAAGAATATTATTACTGATTTTACTATGATATTTTCTAACTTTATAAGTATGAAAAAATCATTTTAGAAATAATTAAGGATATTTTGTGCATTTAGTAAGATATTTTATATATTATTTGAAAATTAATTATTGATTAGAAAAATAGAGTTAAGAGATTTGAACTCATGAATCTAGAATCAAATACCTAACCACTAAACTTCCTTGATTTTCATATATTTTTTGTTCTTTTATAATATACATATAATACATATATATTTTTTAAAAAGTTAAACTTTTTAAGGTATGGGGAGCCAATATTCTATATCTAGATTAGATCTGCAAACGAGCGAAGTTAGGCCAAGCTTTTAAAGGTTTAGGTTCGGCTTTTTAAAATTTATCGAGATTGAGCTCGAAATCGAGTCAAGTTTTATTTTAGATTCATGCTTGGCTTGTTTAAATAAACAAGCTTTACTTTACGCTTGTTTAAATAAACGAGTTTTACTTTAAACTCGAGTTCAACTAATTCATTAATAAGGATCGAGCTGAGCCGAGCTTGAAGAAAACAGAGTTTGAGCAGCTTGCGAGTAGCTTGACTTGTTTGCAGCCTTAATCTAAATGAAGCCATAAGGTGCACCATTTTACCGCAAAAAGGTTATTCAAGCTATCATAATGTAATGGCACAATTATTTCCGACACTGCTGGATCGAGATTTTCGTGCTTGTTTTATTAATACTTCTACTTATATCCTAAAATGTCTTCACCATGCCTTAAGGTTTGATATGAGGAGTTTAGAAAAATTCTATTGTTAGTCAGGCAATCGTGAATTATATAACATATTATAAACACGAAACCATTCTACATTCAATATTAGCTCTTAATATCTAATATTATCTCTTCCATACTACATAATTTGATTTTCTTTCATCAAATATGCACAAAACTCATAAAAACATTATGTTTTCTCATTTACCCCTTAGTTGTGTATGGTTTCAATCCATGAAGCATTTGCTTTATAAGTTTGTGAGATTGAGCTAGATAAAAATCCTAATTCCTTATATGGTTGTTGATATGAGTTTTAGTATTGGAATTAAACCTTAAGAGTACTGAATACCTTAATTTCTCTATACTTAAAAACACCAATAGTAGTCTAATCAAGAGAACTACAGAAGTGTAAACCATAGGTGTGTTTGGAAATATAAACCATTCTGAATACTTTAATTGCTTTATATTTCAAGTTAGAGCTAATAGTGTTCTTGTGTTTGACTAGGGTAGAAACATAAATTTGTTAATTAATTACCTAACTATAAAAAGATTTCTTGCTTGTGCATAACCGTTGGCAATAGATGGATAGTAGCCACACTATTGCCGTGGTAACCAGATGCTCCTAGTGTGACATTGTTCTGAGTTAGGTTGCACAAAGAAAAGATTTAAGTAAATCTAGGCAGTTTCGGTTTCTTGGATATTGGAGAATATTCAATATCCAATGTATATAGTATGCATATACTTATATGTGTGTTTGGATATTGAGCTATTTCTGTGATGGTTGCAAAACTAAATCATACAGATAATTAAATTGATGTTTATTGCATTTATAATATATAATTGCATGTGAGCTTGTTATTACTTGTTCATGTGCATGTGTGATGCTGGTATACCATATTATGCTCTAGCTTGTTCTTTTTTTTTTTTAACTTTTTTTTTCATGTATAAGTGATACTCCATTAACAATTGATTTGTCTGGATACGAAGTTATAATTAACTATGGAGAGGATTCTAGTGGAAAAGATTATCTAGCAGATTATTAGATTAGTTGTTAATTCTTTGGAGAGAGAGACTCCTATTATGTATAGGTTTATGGCTTGGATAGTCTTCTTTTTTTTTTTTTCTCTTGAATTAGTGTATTACAATCGCATATGCATCCTCCATTTTCTTAGTGAAATATATATATAATATATATATAGTTAGATTGATGGACTCATTAACCCATCTAGTATTTATGTTGTGAAGATCTTGGTTACTCATATGATTTATGGAGTTGAATAATGTGTATTTGTTAATTTGAAGTTAGTATGATATATGTGCATTCAAATATGAAAAATTATTAAATAAGAGCAATAGCAGGTTCAATTAAATGAGGACATATGACAAGTGGTAAATAATGTGTTCTAGTTAATCCTTTAGAATTTATTTATACTAGTGCATGCAAGCACCTACACTACATGCGCAAAAAGAAAAAGAAAGGGCAAAAAAATTGAAGTTTTGATTATGGAGATATGGAAGACTATTATAGAGGTAGCGAGATATAGGTAGCGTGGATGATGGAGGAAAAGAGGGAGAGAGTAATTGTCGCTTGTAATTGTCCATAAGATAAAGAAAATAAAAAGATAAAATAAATATTTTTTGATACCTAAATACGGGATTTGCTTAATATTATTAGATAAAGCAATGTGTTTGTAGTATATGAAATAGTGTTATTTTTCAATATTTTTCACAACCTTTCTTATAGACATCATTTAACAAACCAAATACTTTTGTGTGTGTAAAGAGATTACATTTAAATAATATATGAGATGATTCAATAGATGGGTCTTTTCTTAATTTTCCAAATGGGATTAGGAAGATTATACTATAAACTCATGGTTAGCTACAATGTTCATTACTTGTAGGTATTTATGAATATGACTACAATGCTTCTCAAGACATCGTCCTTCTATGGTCACACCGTCATCGACTAATATGGTTTTAGATGGTACTACCGACTCAAGTGGCTTGCATTAGGGCTTTTTATTGAACCGAACTAAATCGAATTGAAAATCGAACCGAACCAAGTTGAACCGTAAAATGTGACTCTTTTATATTTCAGTTCGGTTTATGGTTTGGCTCAGGAATAGTTTAAACGGTTACGGTTAGGTTCGATGAGTCAAATCAAATCAAATCGTTTGAACTTAAACCGAACCACTTTACATTAAAAAAATAAAAAAAAGTTATGTTATTTATTTATAACTCTTAAATATTAGATATTAGGATCACATGTAACATTTCACTCTAATATCACATATGTATATGGTATGTTAGTAACATTTGAAATGGAATCACAATTTTGAATTCTAATAACAGTCTTGTGTTTTAATGCATCTTTGAAAGGGTTCTTAATAAGATTTTAATTTGTAGATTTATTAGGAGAAATTATGATTTTGTTCCAATTTATGAAATGTAAATTACATTTTTAATTATATTAATGTTATTTATAAATATAATGTTGTATATATATATTTCGTATTATATATTTATATAATACACCATTAAATGTATTATATATTTAATAATATTAAACAAGCAATCTTTTACTTGTCTTAAAAGTTTCCTAATATGTTTTCTTATTTTATTAATTTTAAATTCTTCCTAAAACTAGAAGATGCATCAAATTAAAATAAGCAGTATAATTGAGTTTAGAACATGCACAATCATTTAATTAGCGCAATGAAATTTAAATATGTGATAAGGGAGGTATAATAAATAAAATGGAATTGATGTAAAAGAATGATTTTCTTTAGTTAGTGTAATAGATTTATTAAAAATATATGTTACTCTAAATTCACATTGAAAAAATTTTTAAAATGTAATAATATGTATATAAGAAATTATTAAATGCACGATTTGATATAATGATAAGTAACTTTAATTATTGTACAACGTTCATCAATTTATACATCATTTTTTTCTTGGGAACTCAAATGACTATTAATATTATTTATTAGAACAAAATACTTTTACAAGCGGTTCCAACCGAATTGAATTAAACTAAATCACATTTGAAGTAGTTCGGTTCAAAACCTTGACCCATTAAAAGTAGTTCGGTTCATTAAGGGTTTGAACCTAATTGTTTTAAATGCAGTTCAATTCGGTTTGACCCTTGAACAAAACCAAATCAAACCATAAACACCCCTAGCTTGCAGATCTCTTCATCAAACCCATTAAATTGAAAAAAAAAAATTACAATACACATTATATATGATAATAAAATAGATAACTTATAAAATAATTTTCAATTTTATTTTGCATATATCTAATAAATCCTTCAATAATTTAGATAAAGAACACAATAATAAACAAATTCTATTGTTACCATTTCAACAATCTACCAAATATGAGTATAATAAACTCCATCAATTTCTCTCAAAAGCATGTAAACATTTTATAATTGGGAGTTATATGATAATGGTGATATATATATATATATATATAACATCCTCTTGAAGACACTATGTATTAAATAAATAATCTTTAAACTCTTTTATTAATTCATGGTCACATAACTCTTTAATATATGCAACTATCAATCTCAAGTTTTATATTTAGCTTTTATAATACTTACACCATCACATAATGGAAGTTGATATATCGGTAATGATAAAAATAAGAGAAAAATGCAAATAATTAATATGAACTTCTAAATATTATAAACAACCTCTCTAAACTTTAATTAATTGGTAATAATAAAATTGATTTTTAATTTAATAGAACAAACTAAGATCGAAGTTTAATGGATATTAAGATGCATTTTAGTAAATTGGATTAGTTTTTTTCACATCGATATAAAATTAAAAAAAGTCACTTTCAACTTTGAGATTATTTGCTGATTTAATAAAATTTTAAAAAATTAACAGGTATATCGTATCAAAATTATTAGGGATAACTTGCATTGCCCCCAAAACCCCAACCCCAATCCCCCCCCCCAAAAAAAAGGGAAAAAAAAAAAAAGCAAGCTTATATACTTAACTTTGGTCACATGCCATTAATATTAATGGTTTATTTCCTTTGGAAGAAAACAAAAGTCATTGGTTCTAAGATCTATGCTGTTTCATCGATGATATCATTACATATATAATATAGTCGGAGAGGAGAAAGAAGGGACAAAAGAGTACCACTATTGGCTATATATCTTAATTTATCGCATGTATGGACACCATGTTTACGAAGAGACAACTCGCCCATGAAGACAACTCACAAAAGAATAATAATTTAAGCATACAAAGACGTGACTACATTCGATGAAAATTACAACAACATCGCCTAAAACGGCATTATATTTCCTGTCATTGATCTATTTTTAGAGATACAACATGTCAAAAATATAAAAATACAACATTGTTGAACGATGGAACTTGCAACTACTGATAGAGAATCATCCAATCCAGCTGTCCAATCCAAGCAAAGTTCAATGAATACAGTTCACATGAAATAACCTCAAAAAAATTTGCCCTTTAAAGCTCTATCCTGGAAATGGTTGTTTTGCGATAGCCTAAAATAGTGAGTTACTTCCTAGCCGTAGCATGTTTTTCGCAACCACGAGTTGCTAACATGCTTGGTGCATTATATATTGGGACTTACGTGATACCAAATTGCTCACCCTCCAAAAAGATCTCTAAAAAATTTTTGTGTGGTTCTTGTGTATATCTTTTGAGTATCTTTCTCTCCCGATAGCGTGAGAGAAAGACGTGTGAAATTTTGGGATCTATCTATTCTTTCTCCTTTTTTTTATTGGGTATTATTATCAATATGGGTGGATGTGCTAGCGTACCCCTCAGGTTCAAGAGAAGCGAGTCCGAGGCACCTGAGCCCATGAAGGAAGAGTCAGTTGCCACCGGCACTGCCGAGGAAACCACTGAGGAGACAAAGAAGACCGAGGAGACAAAGGCGGAGGAAGAGAAGAAGGAACAAGCCACCGAGGAAAAGAAGGAAGAGGTAAAGACAGAGATATCTCTTGGAACATTACTTAGTGAGGTACATTAATGTAATGTACCCTCCATAACATATATAGAATAACATGGCTAATTATTGATAAAACGAAAACCCTATATATCTTGCCAATCCAACCATCATTTTGAAATTACATGGGTATTTTCTTAGGATGAATTATTAATTAGGTTATCTTTAATTTTAAAAACCTATGTGAGATTCTTAGAATAATTTATCAGCAACTTAAAAATCTTTAGTGTTGGAGGATTAATTTCATATCAATAATGAGTTTGAATTAAATATGTCATGAGGAGAATATAGAATTTTTCATTTTTTAAACACACAAAAATTAAACTAATAAATGAAAACATAAAATATTTAATATACCATAATTGGATTATTATATCCCAAAATGGTGCTTTCTTATGATAGACAATTTATTATATATTTGTATGTCACACATAAATCAAGAAATATATTATAATTTTATACGAATTTGTATCTTACATAAAAATTAAAAACGAAGTAGTAACGCTTGATTATTTATCATGATCATTATTTTTTTATATCAATGCATATGTAAACATATATATATATTTATTTATTTATTTATTCAGGCTGAAGAGAAGAAGGAAGAGGAACCAAAGCCAAAGGACGTTGAACCCGTAACGGAGGAGAAGAAAGAAGAGAAGAAAGAGGAGAAGGAAGAGGAAAAGAAAGAGGCTGCCCCGGAACAGAAGAAGGACGAAACCAATTGAATAAGAAATTTGACAAAGTGAAAGGCGGTTCTAAAGATTTTTACGCAAATTTCTTGTTACCATATCTTTCTCGTTTGTTTTTTCCTGAAGATGGAGCAAAAAAGGATTGATTGTTATATGTGAATACTCAATTTGAGTTTTGAGCTATACGTATCGTTGGTGGGATATTGTTAATATATTTTCGTTTACTCTTCAGAATCATCATTGTTACCTTTGTTTTAATTTCCCAAATAAAAAGTAATTCTTTTTCTCACTTTGTTCCAAATCAGAATTCGATTGTTTGACATTTAGATCTTCTTCTATAATATCATTTCTTTCTCTCTCTCTCTCTCTATATATATATATAACTTATTAGTTATGTGATAAAAATGATGTTTGTTTTACATTTGAATTAATATTCGTTGAAAAATTTCATAGCATATATACATACACGACACTGTCACTATGATGGAATATAATCGATTCTTCTCTCTACACTAAATGTGTGTTAATGTACGGTTGGTAATGTAAGAAATCTCATTGTTATACTTTGTTATGTTCAACTATTTTACAACTATATAAAATTTTCGAAAGTAATGTAAAAAAAGAAATCCAATTATATTATACACAACGATGTAAGAGGACATATTAGCAATAATAATTCAGTGAAAGTAATAGAGAGCTGGGATCATCTTGGAAAAGAATAAATAAATATAAATTGAAGGTAAGGTCAACCATATATATCTAAGATGACCCATCATAATTCAACATATACAACTGACAGTAGGTATTCTCATGTAAAAGGATAAAAGTTATTATAACGATTAACCAATAAGCAATTAATATAATAGATTTTTTACTGTCCTTAGTGATAAAAATAAGAAATAGTTAAAAAGGGAATCAAGACATTTAGATTTCTAGGATTTATCAGCTATTCACCTTTTCATATAGATTTCATATATTGAGAGGCTTAAAACACATAATCTACAAATCGTTCGGTTTATACAGGATTGTTTTGTGAAGAAGACTCTTCTAATGTCATCTTAAAAAGATTTTAGAAATGTAACAATGTAGGAATATCATTGGTTAGATTGGAGGCATACTACTAGTTGAACCTTCCTCTTTCTTTGGCTTTAGAATAGTTTCCCCACAAATTCTACTTTGCATCTTGCATTTCATGCTTCACTTTCCTTTAAGTACATGGTCTTAGCACAACCACCTTCAATGCTTTAGCATGGAGTTTTTTCCCGAAAATTCTCATTGACACGACATATTCTCTTAATGTAGCCAGCTTTAATGAAAAAGAGAGAGATTATGGAAAAAGTCCAAATGAAATGACGTTGGTAAAGTGTCAATTTTATACCATCATACATGCTCTTCTCATAAAAGGAAAGGAAACATATGGTTTGAGGCAAACACCAAGTATGAAGTCTCTATTTTTGGGGGAAAATGTCATTGAAAGTGTCTTTACTTTATAATATGAGCAAATTAGTATCTCAATTTTTAAACTTTATATTTATAGTGTCTTTAAAGATACGAATATGAGCAAAAAAAATAAAATTAAAGACGCAAAAAATGTAATGTTTGAAAGTTTAGATATTACTTTGTCTAAATTGCAAGGTAGAGACACTTTCAATATCTTTTTTCCCTATTTCGGGTGTAAAATAATAATGGATGTTATGCTTTATGCTTTAAAACACGAAGTTTACAAGTAAATCTCCTAGATAATTGATAGTTTCTTGCATTACCGGGACATAAGTTGTTAAGTTGGTCAGCAGATTATTGGGTTAGAAGATTTGGAAAATCAAACTACAATTGAAGATTAAATGTACTTGATATATCCAAAAGTTAACTATAAAAAAGAACCTTCTTTATAGTGAAAATTATATTAAAAGAATCGATGTTTGGAGGTAATTTTAAATAAGCTATTAACATTTAAATAGGGTAAATGTCACGAATGGTTTAAGAACTTTGGAAAAATATGCAATTAAGTATTTAAACTTTGAAATTGATTAATTTAGTAACTAAAATTTCCATTGATCAATTTAGTTGCTCAAAAAACTTTTCATGCATTCCAATGGTACCTATGCTAGATTCGTTATGCAGGATGATGGTGTTGTCCAATTTGATGGAAGCATCACTGGTGTACATGAAAAGTTTTTTTTCAAGTATTAAATTGATTACTTTAAAAATTTTAATACTTAATTGCATATTTTGCTAATGTTTATGTACCATTCATAACATTAATCCTTTTAAATAGTTGAAAAAGGAACCATTGTTATATAAATTAATGCAAATAAGGTATTAACATTTTAAATAGGTGATAAATAAACACAAAAAAAGGGATTTGTAATTGATACCACTATATGTAACGTTAATACCTTTTTTTTTAATAACTTAAAAAGTTGATACCTAATTAGAATGAAATTACATTAGGAATACTCAAGAATTTGAGAGGGGGGGGGGGGGGGGGGGGGGGGGGGGGGGGTGTGGGGGTGTCGTGCGGAGTGGGGTGTGGTGTGTGGTGGGGTTGAATTGAGTATTTGCCTTAAAAGCCTAAAGCCTAAATAATTGATTTTAATTCCAATAAGAGCAAGATATAGACTTAATTGCAGCATATAAGTAGCAATAGATATAATGAGTAATTTAAAGAGATAGAGATAGAGAAAAACAAGCCAATATTTTAATATGGAGTTCGGCCCTCTTCCCACTCTCTATGGTCTACTAAATGCCTCAATCAAGGTCTTTACTACCACTTCAATTAATTTCAAAAGATAGCTCAAGATGAGCAATTATACAACTCAGGAAATAAAATATTTCCTCTCTCTTTAAGTGCTTTTAAATGAATAGCAATAAATTTGAACTAAACCGAGCACTAGAGATTATTCTCTCTCTCTAATAGATTTACAAATATTGTATATAAGAGAACAAAAAGAAATATTTGTTTGATTGCAATCTAGAGCTCATAAATGATTTTGGGCACTTCCTATATTTTGTTAATCTTTAGGACTTGTATATAAATAGCTTTTGAATTTTAAAAGTCCGTTAGACACAACGTCTATAATCTACTAAATATTAAATGCACTTTAATGGCTCTTTTCTTGCCACATCAGCTTTAGACTTTAAGCTGTCACTCCTCAAATACTTGTCGCGCCATAATATGTCGTGCCCTAACTTTGCCCTTGATAGCCTCTCTACACGCGTGCTTTTTCGAGCCTCAAATTCGAACTGTTGTGCCCTA
Source organism: Combretum micranthum (assembly GCA_024138025.1). Classification (NCBI taxonomy): domain Eukaryota; kingdom Viridiplantae; phylum Streptophyta; class Magnoliopsida; order Myrtales; family Combretaceae; genus Combretum; species Combretum micranthum. The sequence continues at coordinate 2,154,311 of JAMXBD010000001.1, forward strand.
AGTTTTTATCACCTCGAGCCTTCGACATGATCCATGACTAATACTGGAAGATTTTTATCTTTGTCCAGCCTTGGTTTAGAACTTGTTGTGCCTCACATCTTTAGTACATCGAGCCCTCGACATGACTCTCGACCAACAATGTCCACTTCTTTGCCTTGTTGTGCTTGGAATTTAACTTGCCGTGTCTTGATCATTTGATTTGTCTAGGCCTCGATTGACCTCAAGACGACTAATTTTGGCATTCTTGAGCTTATCAAGCTTTAGCCTTTGCTTTGTCGTGCCTTAATACTTGACTTTAGCTTGCCCTTAACTATCCCCTGTTTCTACTAAAACCTGCAGAATACTCCACAAACACGTACAAAACACACACACACACACACATATTTGACTAATTAAGTGTAGTTTTCAACTCATAAATAGTTAATTGTGCATTATATTGTCTCATTAAAAATCACATTGAACACTAATGTTCAACAATCTCCCCCTTTTTAATTAGCATAATTTATGGACAATTAACTTCACTTCAGCATACTCCCCCTAAATTTCAAAACAGATTTCTAATGCTTAGTTTTAGGAAAATATAAACTACACTTAATATGTTAATTTCTCCCCCTATCAAAACAAACTTCATGCATATTTTTTATTGTGCATCCACTTCTATCCCTTTATACTCATTAAAAACACAAATATGATAGATTTAATATATGCAAGCAAGGAGAGATGTACAAATATTCATCATTTAGCTCTAAGTAGATGCATTGACAGAGAACTTTACACATGCTTACATCCAGGTAGAACTTCACACATGTGCCTATACTCATATGTGACTTCACCACTCATGCCTACATCCATGTAGGACTATACTGCAAATGCCTATACACAGAACGAACTTCACACACCACTTGCCCATACTTAGATAGGACTTCACCACTTACCTATACTTAGATAGGACTTCACCACTTACCTATACACAGATAGAACTTCACTACATTTACCTATATCCATATAGGACTTAACCGCAGATGCCTCAAGACATGAGAACTTCACACCACAATGCTTACACACAATAGGTGTTCACCATATTTGCCTCATATTATGAGGACTTCACAAGAACAACAAGCTCACATATTTGCAATCTCATTAGATCATTATCTCCACAAATATGTAGCAATCAAAACAAACCAGATTTTGGATAGATTAGCACATAAATAGATCCAATACAAGCACATACTAGATTTTTAGGCATATATGATATTTAACATCTTATTTAGCCCAAAATCTTGTTCTTTTTCAACTTTGATTCAATAATATTTAGCACTCATCTTACTTGATCATTCCCATTTCTCTTCTTAAAGTGTAGAATCGATCTTTACTCAAGGGTTTTGTAAAAATATCAGCAATCCGATTGGTTATATCAACAAATTCCAAGCCGATATATTTATTTAGAGCATGATCTCTAATGAAATGATGTCTAATTTCGATATGCTATGTCCTTGAGTGTTGGATCGGATTTTTAGTCAAATTTATAGCACTTATACTATCATAGCGAATTGGAACAATTTCAAACGTTAAACCATAATTAAGTAAGGTTTGTTTTATCCATAAAATTTGTGCAAAACAACTACTAGCTGCAATATACTCAACTTCAATAGTTGAAAGTGCAACAGAGTTTTGTTTCTTTGAGTACCAAGATATTAAAAGATTTCCAAGAAAATAGGATGTGTTACTTGTGCTTTTTTGATCTACTTTGCATGCAGCAAAGTTAGCATCGGAGTATCCAATTAGATCAAAAGAAGTAAACTTAGGATATCACAAGTCAATTTTAAGAGTGCCTACAAGGCACTTGAGAATGCATTTTACTGCATTGAAGTGTGATTTTTTTGGGCAAGATTAAAATCATACACATATACATACTGAGAACATGATGTTAGGTCTAGAAGCTATTAAACATAACAAACTACCTATCATGCCTCTATAAAGATTTTTGCACACATTTTTTCCATTTTCATCCTTGTTAAGCTTTATACTTGTACTCATAGGAGTCGATTTAAATTTACAGTTATCCATTTTAAATCTTTTCAACAATTCCTTTGTATATTTTGGTTAATTGATTGATAAAGGTTCCATGTTAAGATTATTTGATTTGAAGATGGAAAAAATAATCGAGTTCCTCCATCATACTAATTTCAAATTCAATTTTCATAGATGCAGCAAAATCTTTTATAAGACTCATATTTGTAGCTCCAAATACATAGATTTGTACAATCGGTGTATTAGATATGTGATTTTTAATGAATAAAGTTGTATCAACTTTTCCTCTTGAAAATCCATTGTTTAGTAGAAAGCTACTAAGCCTTTCATACCAAGCTCTAGGAGCTTGCTTTAGTCCATAAAGAGCCTTGTTTAGTCTAAAAACATGATCAAGAGTTTATTATTTTCAAAACCTAGTGGTTGCTTTACATAGACTTCTTCCTTTATAAAACCATTTTAAAAAGCACATTTGATATCTACTTGGAAAAAAAAAAAAGCAAAGTTCTTACACACAGCAAATGCCAAAAACATTTTTATAGATTCTAGTCTAGCAACCGGAGTAAAGGTTTCATCAAAATCAATTCCTTCTTCTTGATAATAACCTTTCGCAACCAATTTAGCTTCATTTATTGTTATTAAACCATTTTTAAGTCTGGGAACCAAAAACCATACATTATTTTTGTGAATTAGTTTAATTCATCTTACATTGCATTAGTCCAAAACTCATCTTTTAAGGCTTCATCAATATTTTTAGGCTTAAATTGAGATAAGAAAACCATATTACTTAAATTCTTTAAAGATAATCTTGTTTGAACACTATTTGAAGGTTCTCTAATTATTAAATCTTTAGGATGTGATTTAACATACTTCCGTTTCTTAGGTAGATCATTATTATTAGATTCATGCACATCAACATCTATTTTATGCTCATTGTCATTTTTATTATTACTGTTTTCAAGAGAAAAGCTATTCAAATAAGTACAAACAACATTCACATCATCATTTGAGCATAAATTAGGTGAGAATCATCAAAAGCAATGTGTATTGATTCTTCAACAACTAATGTTCTTTTATTAAAAACTCTATAAGCTTTACTTGTTAAAGAATATCCTAAAAAGATTCCTTAATCATTTTTGCAGTCAAATTTAGCCAGTTGTTCTTTTTCATTGTTTAAAATGTAACATTTAGTGCTAAAATGATAGAAATATGATATGTTAGGTCTTTTGCTTTTCCAAAGTTCATAGGGAGTTTTCTTTAAAATTGGCCTTATAAAAACTCTATTTGAAATGTAACATGCAGTGTTTATAGCATCAGCCCAAAAATATTTTGATAAATTGTTTTCACACAATATGGTTCTAGCCATTTCAATTAAAGTTTTTACTTTTTTTCCTTTCGGCTACACCATTTTATTATAGAGTTCTAGGAGTTGAAAAAGTGTGTTCAATACCATAATTACTATAAAATTTTTTTATTTCATGATTTTCAAATTCTCTCTGATGATCATTTTGAATTGTCATAATATTAAGACCTTTTTAATTTTAGACTTTCTTATAATATCTAAAAAATACGTGATTTGTTTCATCTTTAGATGCATGAAAAAAGGTCTATGTATATCTAGTGAAATCATCAACAATAACCTATGTGTATTTCTTTCCTCCCAAACTCAAGGTTTGAGTAAGATCAAATAAATCCATATGTAATAGTTCTAATGGCTTAGAAGAGGAAACAACATCCTTAGACTTAAAAGAAGTCTTGCTTTCCTTTCCATGTTGACATGCTTGAAAAATTTTGTCTTTTTGAAATTTTATCTTTGATAAACTTTTGACAAGATCCTTTTTAACAAGTTTTGAAATGATGTCCATGCTAGCATGTCCTAGTTTTCTATGCCATAACCAACTAGCATGTCCCTGTCGTGCTTGGACTTTAACTTATTACGTTTTAATCTCTTGATTTGTCTAGGCCTTGACCGACCCCTCGACTACTAATTTTGGTATTCTTGAGCTTGTCGAGCTTTGGCCTTTGCTTTGTGGTGCCTTAACACTTGACTTTGGCTTGCCTTCGACCATCCCCTGTTTTGCTAAAACTTGCAGAAAACTCCATAAACAAGCACAAAGTGCATGGGCACGCACGCACACGCACAAACACACACACACCCACATATTAGACAAATTAAGTGTAGTTTTCAACTCATAAATAGTTAATTGTGTATTATATTATTTCATTAAAAATCACATCAAACACTCATGTTCAATATAGAATTTACCCTAAAACATTGAAACCTTTTGATGTAATCCCATTCTTTGAACCTAAAGTGCACCTTAACAAAAGGTTAAGTCATATCCTAAAAGAATTTAGGTCGATAAAGTTAGGTTAATCAAGTTAGTTAAGCGCTTGGGCCATGTTTATGGCTGGATGAGTAACGGTAATGAGAAAACAATGTTGAGCTAGTTAGTTGAGTGATAAGGAACTTGTAACGATGAGAACTACTGATATAGGACATTGGTTTGAATGTCGCAGATGAAATGTGCCCTTAGTGGCATAATATGGATATTGAACTTAGAATGAGTCTATTCTATGTTGTTGTGTGACTTGTGTCGGCTATGCAGACTTAGAACATTTTTTGCACTTTTTGGAAGAATGTGATATCGGTCACTTAGACTGTACCCTATCATACCTAGAGTCATGCACTACTCTAAAGTTAAGGATACCAAGAGTGTGTTAATTGCTTTGGGTTTGTCTATTACATTAGATATAGATATGCATGTGAACTATGATGTATGGAATACATGTGAATAAAGTGCAGTAGTCATGTAACAGGCAATATTACTACTTGGCTTGGAGATTTGCTAAAACAGATAAGAGGGTTAAAGGTCAAGGGTCAACAAAAAAAATATAATGCATATTTTAATAAAAATATAAAAAATGGTAAAAAATACGTTGATGCTAATAGAAACTTAATTTTAGACTTTACAAAAACTAGAAGTATTACATGTAGATGAGTTATTACTAGAGTTTCCATCTTTATTCTTGTAACTTGAGTGTCCTTTTTCAAGTAGACTTTCACTTAGTTTCTAGGTTTCACTTCAGAATTGAAGCTTCTATATGTATGTGTGTTTAATTGAATGTCGATGACGGTTTAGATTTCTCTTTTACCTTATCTTTTGTTTGCTATTTGGTATGATGTCTTTGAGTGTAACAAATATAATATCTATGTTGAAATTTATGAGACTTTTCAGTAATGGAAACTTATAAGATTTAGTTTGTTTTAAAATGATATTTGTGAGAAGCCTGCCCTTGCTTACCTTTATGATCTAAGAGTTATATATGAACCTGCAAGTTCTATTTGTATTCCTAATAACTACCTTGCTCCATATTTTGTGAGATGACTTTAAACATGTTTAAGATGAAGATGCACTTTAAACTTGTAACCTTAGGTAGTTCTTCATCTTAGGAAGTCCTACATTGCTTAATGAAGGGAAATCCTTATGTGTTGATGACTATCAAGACTACTTAAGGAAATGAAATTTATGTTTGTTTAAGGCTTTTTATTGGTCTTGTTAGTGGACTAACAATAGGGCCTATTAGTGGGCTTTAAGCCAAATGTGATATATTTCAAATGTAAAGTTGTGGAACTTTGGTCATTGAAAGGCCTTTTAGAGTAATAACTTGTTGTTAATTAGAACTCTAAACTTTAGTATGCTTAGTGGATGACACCCTTAAAATGTGTGGTCTCTTGGGAAGCAGCGGGTGTTAAGGACAAAATCATGCGATATAGTTTGACAAAGTGGACAATATCTCGGTAAATGGACTTTTGGTTCATTATAAATGATATTAGAGCAATTTACCAACATTAGGTGAGGAAACTAAGTGCAATACACGAAAAAGTTCCTTAGAGTGGAGGCAACTCTTGATTGTGTGTGGGAGCAATTCTAGAGTCCTCCTTACTTGATGTGGTTTTAAGCTTGTGTGATGAAACTAATGGGGATGGAGAAGGTAATATCCCTCGAATATAAGATCATAAAACTCTAATCATTAAGATGCCTTTTAGGTGTAATGACTTAGAGTTCACTAGAATTCTATAATTAAGCATGTTTGATGGAGAACGTTCTTAGGATGGGTGATAACCTAAAAAGCAATTGGCATTAAGAGTAAAACCATGCAAAATTTTATTAAAGTAGATAACATTTACCTACGCAGGGTTCTAGGTCGTTACACCAAAATTAGTTCAATTTGATAGTTTCTTGGCTTGTATAATCGTTTGAGTTACCTACGTCATGGGTCAATCACTTAGGTTAACTGGTTCTTGATGGGTTAATGTAAATCTAGTCTTTATAATAGGATAAGCTTATTTCATGGTCGGTTTTGGTTGAATTGATTAAACCAATCTAGGTTTTAGTTGAACTAACTAGACCAATTTGGGTTTAGTAGAGCTCTAAATAAAGAATGACACATAGTTTTGAATTGTATTTATGACATGCTATTGTTAACAATATTATGAATAGATTTAGGCTTGTTTATAGATCTTTAGTCAAAATGTATTGACCTTTAGAAGCTTTATTTATGTGATTATAATTTTAATAGCATTTTTGAACCTTGCATTTTATATTAAGAAAGGAATATGCAACGCAATGAATATGTCCTACATTTTAGAATATTAGAGGGCAAAATTTTTGAACCATTATGTGCATGGTAGGCTATTGGATAAAGATTCTTACCCTATGCAATATGTTCATACTCTTTGTAATATGACCATGTTAAACAGCTACATCAGATCCTCAAAAAATGAGTTGGGCTAATTTAGCCTTTTATCCGATACCCATTTCCTATAATTAGTCTGTAACTCGCTTTTACTTGCACTTGAAAAATTAAAACGACAACGTTTTATAAAAATTAGTTTTGAGCAAGTAAAAATTGGTAAGTGTATCAAGTCATACAACCACTACAATTGGTGAGTCAAGATTGTATCTCATAGGAAACGTTTTGGACCATTTATAAATAAGTAAACTATGTAAATTCGACTTTTTCTTTTTCTAGGAACCTAAAAATTAAATTCAATCAATAAAATGGACTTCCCATGCCTAAAATGTATATGGCTATGAACGAAATGGTTGGAAAATGATTGGTTTCCAACAATTAATAACTAGATAGTAATCCAATCCATTTTCCCAAAGTGAATAATTACCTGAAATTATCCAAATTGATCATTTCTATCTCTAAATACAGTATTTAGTTGAATAATCCTTTTTGGTTTACCATGCCTTAATGAAATTATGGCATGTCTATTTATAATCTAAATTAGCCATACATGGAAATTGGTTAGAATCATTTTCCCCAAACAATTCCTAATCTAACATCTATTCCAAAAATATCAAAATACATGCTCATTGATACATAACTATCAACTCAACCAACAACACATATTAAATAAATATCAAAATCCACTAACTAATAGTCTAATCTCATATGTTAAATTCATCATCTTAATAAAGTACAAAAGGAACACCGAGCAAAGAACACATTCCATAGCAAGAAAATAAAGAAATGCATCCTTGCTTACTCTCGGATTAGAGTACCCCAATTAGAGACTAATTACATAAAGAAAGAAAAACAAGAGCATGGAAGCTTTCGCATGTTAATTAAACATCCCGAGATAAGAACAAGCTCTCCTGTGTCGCTCCACTTTGTTCAAACTATTCGGCAACCGGGTAAAGTGAAGAGGAAAATTTCCGTTGTGCGGCTTCCGAACTATATGTATTCTCGAGCCTCTCTTCTCATTACATCACGTTGGAGCGCTCTGTTCCTTTCTCAAAATCTGGATGTTCCACTTCCATATTAATATTTGGGTCTCCAAATCTTTCCATAAAAGTGAAAGGGTTTTCTTATTTTCCATTTGCTTGAGATGGTGTGAAGACATAATTTGAAGAAACATGGGATCTCATTTTGAGGTTAATTTCCAGGTTTTGTGCAAATGAATTAACGGTAATCATGATTTTAATGATTGGACGATGATCGCTTTAATCATTAGTTGAATTCATCTGCATTACGAACCAGACTCCAAAATTGAACCGTGGAGCATCTTATGGGCTTCCCTTTTCTGTTGAAATTTTGTACTCATAACAAGTTGATTGTATGTTTTCCTAATCCACTCATTTTTTACAATTGCAAGTATGATAAATACATATATTAATAAAACATAACATTAGGTTAAAACTGTATATATAAGTCATTTAAACACCAACTTCGATCCCTTCTCTATAATTAGTGTATATGACTTTATATTTGTCAAAATCATGAATCAAATATATGATTCTATGAGTTTATGATTTTATATGGTTTTTCTTAATTAAAATGAATGAAAAATTATTTAGATGTACACTTTTACATGTTTGCGATTGTATCGGTTTTACACAATTTTGTATGTGTCTACCGATTTTATATATTCCAATGAGTAGTAAAATCATGATTTTAACAACCATATATGACCTATTAAGTGTTCATTTGATCATATTTAATCAATTTCCAAATTAAAATCTTATAAAAGTGAATAGAAGTATATATATAGTTGTTAAACCGAGAATAACGTGTAATTTTATGTGTCATTAGTTAGTTAGAAAGGAGTAATTATTGCATTAATTTAATATATACATATGTATTTTTGAGACATTTAGATTTCTATTGTCATTCACCTCTTTTTTTTACCATTACAACTGGACGGCGAATTTAAACTTGATATCTTTCACTTAAGAAACAAGAAGAGATGCCATTAGCGTCATTCACTTGTTTATAAGTATCTCATATATCTAGAAGTATAAAACACAATCTACTAACCATTTGGTCTATATAAGATTTTTGTGAGGAAGACTCTTTTACAGTTTGTTCACTTCGCTGAATGAATAAGACTGTCATGGAATTCCTATTACGGAGGAATGGAATACAGCTGTAATAGGATTTTTCTTTATTAATTTTTTATTTAAATTATGGTATTTTGAAAAAAAGAGAGTTTCAGCATTGAATTGGTATTAATAGGTTTAAATAAAGAATGTCTATTCAATATTTTATATAATAGGAATTCATTGTAGAATCGCTATTCAGTGAACTAAACAGTGTAATAGCTATTCGTAAGGAATAAAGTTGTAATGAAATTACAATTACAGCGAAGTGAACAAGCACTTAGCTTCATCTTAAGTTCAACCTTTTTCTTTCTTTGGCTTTAGTGTAGTTTCTCCAAAATTTCTACTTTTGCATCAGGCATTTTATTTCTTTACTTCTCCTTAAGTACTGGTCTTAGCACGGCCACCTTCTATGGCTTTAGCATGGAGTCTTTTCTTGATAATTCTCATTGACATCACATATTCTCTTAATGTAGCCAGCTTTAATGGGGGAAAAAAAAGAGAAAAAAGAAGAGAGAGAGAGATTGTGGAAAAAAGTTCAAATGAAATGAAGTTGATAAGGCTTTGATGCATGATCCTCATAAAAGAAAAGGAAACAAGGACAAAATGAGAACAAAGGACGTGGAATTATGTTTCTTCTCATGTTTTGCTTTTTAAGGTCCTGTTTTGCGTGCCTCATGCACCCGCAGCCCATGCGGTCTGGTTTAGAAAATGGCCACTGAGGCAAGATAACTTGCCATTATTAAAAACTGAAAATTACAAAAGCTATCTTAATCGTGATCCAAAGTACATAATATGAATTCAATATGTATGATGTTAGAAAATTTTAAATTTACAGCTCTTTCATTCACAATAGTGATACAATAGAGATGGTAAAAACAATATAATTCAATCTTTAGTGGAACCATTATTATAATTTTATCTAAAGATAATGACATAAATAATAATTAAACTTCGGTAAAACGGGTCACTAGGTATTTGAATTTTGAAATTTATTAATTTAATTTGGGAAAAAAAAACCTTTTGATACATGAACTTTAGCCAAGTAGACAATTAGGTACTTGAACTTTTAAAAAGACCAATTTCATATCTAGCCAAACTTTTCGAGCTTATTTTCATTACTTTACTTTTATTATCTATTGAACAAATAGACATGTGTTAGCCAATGATTGGGTGACATAGTGAAAAAAGGATACAAAAAAATTTAGCTAGGTATGATATTGGTCTTCTTGAAAGTTCAGGTACCTAATTATCCACTTGGTCAAAGTCAGGTACCAAAAGTGGCTTTGTACTTTTAATTATTACTTGAACTTTGAGATCAATCAATTTAATATTTAAAAAACTTTAAAATCGATCAATTTAATATATAAAAAAAACTTGATAGAGGTATTAGATGTACACAAAAAGTTCTTTTAGGTAAAAAATTGATCAATTTCAAAATTCAAATACGTAATTGCATATTTTATCAAGTTCAAATACAATTTAGGACATTAACCCTTTTCATCTATCTCACATTTGTTATTAAAATAGAAAATCAAGAAAGAAAAAGTTTAAGGATGCAGTAAAAGCAGGAAAGACGTAGACTTTTTTGCAACGTGCTAGAGTTTGATAAAGTAAGAAAATGGGGGAAAAGATTTAAAGTTAGTATAGAATTTTGGCACAGCTATTAGCATTTCTTCTTCCTACCAAATTGTTCCATTCTTCGTGGTATTCCCTACTTTTATTCATTGTAGCATTGTCCCCACTGTTGGCTAACGTTTTTCTTATAAAAAAGTCGTTTTTATAATGTTTTGGTTATGGTTGGCACTCTATATAAATACAATAAGTAATTGTATAAATTACACAAGAAGATATAACGTTTGGGGATACATTTTTTAAATCATAACGTTTCGAAATGTTTAAAAAATGTCATAATAGTAATGAGATTTAATTAAATATTTTTCTTATTGGTACATATCAATGAGACCTTAAAAGAATGATTTCTTGAGTTTTAATTCAATATTTTCCTTGTTAAAACATTGTGATCTACAATGAACTTACTCTCAAACGTTCTGACATAAAATGAACATAATCATTAAATTGTGATCTCTTTCGAACTTTTTAGAATGTTGTAACCTAAAATGAACTTAACCTCAAATATTGTGACCTTCTAGTTTAATTTACTCAATAAGTAATTGGTTTTCACATAATAAAGATCTTTTGGGTTCGTTGTTTTCAAGTTGTTTTGATATTTTTATTTTTGTCGTTTTCAAATAGACTATTTGTTAAAAATAAATAAGATGAAAAAACAGATAATTTTACTTATAGACAGATCAAATAGATTAGATACAGATAAGATTCAGATACAAATCAGTATAGATGAAAATCAAACAATTCAAAAAAATCCTAACATAACACAACAAAAACTTAATAGAGAGATTACAATAGTTATCAACATCCCTCTCGCAAATAATTTAATTCTACATAGATTATGTTAAATACATATATAACATATTATAATAAATGAAATTCACGTATAAAATATATATAAAAAGACAAGTAAACGAAAATGAAATGACAATAAAATATATAATTTTTGCTCACTACCCTTAGCAAGATTGTAACCACAACTGCCACGCTAATGACAAATTAGTTGTGTAATAAAATTTATTTTCTCAATAATGTTACCATGATTACACCATTGCATGCCATCCAATTGATATCAAATCATTTAATTCCTACTTTATTTAAACCAATAAATTCAACTGCGAGTGGTGGCTTATAAATTACTTTTATCGCAATTAAGTACCATGGATATGGATTTGATAATACAAGAAAGTGATGAATTTTATTTGATTCATTATACGTCTTTTCTTGTCCGATAGCCATATTACTTGCAACCTTATATCATAAAATGTTTAAACATCAAAGTATGATGATCCATATATATGAGTGAACGCTTATATTTCAATTTAAGGGATTATTTACACCTATATCTATAAAGGATGGACTTATTATTATTGAACACGCAAGATCCGTTATTGATAAGTTGAATCTGATTTACCCTATTTAGCTCGGCGCTCTAACTCGTATAATTTGGATGTATTTCGTTTGATCCATTGAGGGCATCCTAAGTTATGCAACATATTCATCAAAATGTGTATGCCCATGTTAGATAATTATACAACTAAGAACCTTTTCCTTTTTTTTTTTTTTTTTTTTTAAGTACATATATAATTAGTACTTGGTGTTTGTGGGGATAAGAAAATGAGAAAAAAAAAAGGGGGAAAATTAGTGCTAGGGTTCCCGATGCTAATACCGTGGTAGAGGGTAACAAATTCGGACATGACATCAACAAAACTAGCTAATGGTTGCATCTCGTTTCCTCGAACGAAATTGTCTTTTTCTCTCACACCATAATCAAGAAAATAATGCCCTATGGGGTCCCAATATTAGGCCAATGTTTGCTGTAATGATAAAAGAAATATGCACTTAACAACTAGTCATTATATAACAGCGAAAAATATGAGTGTAGGTCCTTAGTGTTTTATTGCTTTTCTATTTTTTTATTTAAATTCTTTAATTTTTTTCCCCATTCGAACCTGATTTCTTTTACTTGAAAGATCAAAAAAGATACCACTAGATTATAAGACATTGACGGTCATTTAGTCCTCTATTATCTTTTACTCTTGTTCCTTCAAAAGAAATTTTAAATGAATATTTATTGTGATTAAATTGAATAATAATTTTTTCCTTATGAAGTTATAACTAGGTTTAATTTATGGAATATTAGTCTATGCAATTCTTATTTGCTGTCAAGGAGGAAATTCCAATTCATTTTAATAACTAAAAGAAATGACTACTCTTCAAACTTTTTTTTTCCTGCATATTTCTATATTTATATAGGTGAATGGTAAATAAGTATTTTTTTCTTCTATATATTTTCTAATATATTACAAAAATATTTTTAGTAAGCTTTTCTCACGAGAATTATTTTAATAATTTTCACTTATTCTGCATGTCAATCGGAGGAACGTATTTAAGAGATCCGAAAGGGGCTCCAACCACAAAGGCTTGAAAAAAAACAATCGATTACTAATTTATTTTTTATGTTTATATTTTTAAAAGTAAACCATATAGTGAAAATAGAGTATGTTAAGTGTAGTGTATATTAAATGATGAAATGCATTTTGCATAAACGTGGGCCTCCACCACTTGAATAATTGTCTGCCATTTATTTTTAAGAAATGAAATAAAACCACAATAAGATTTTTGAATTATAAATTTTTATTTAAATGAAATTATTTTTGGAAAAAGACATTCTATATTGAATTGTTATTTTAGAATTGAGTAAAAAATGATTATTTATTATTTTTAAATAAAAATTATAGAATCACTATTACAACCAATTAAATATTGTTATAGCTCTATATAAAGAACAAGACTATAACAGAATTGTAATTATAGTAAAATAAAGGAGGAGTTAGTAGAAACTGGCATGATTTTAGAACTGAACGACCCAGAACTGGAATTATCTTTCTGGACCGGTTCTCAATTTAGGTTTTGGAATCACCTTTTTTTTTTTTCAAATAAATAAATGAATTTTAGTTTTTAATAAAATAAATTTTAAACTCAAATAATTATTGGATCTAAAGGTGTTAAATTATTGAACCAATTTTTTAAAAAATTTATTTAGAATGCACATTTATTTGTATATAAACACATCCAATATCAATTGTAGTTAATAATATGAGATTGCAAAATACTTTAAAAGGTAAAAAGAAAATTATAATGCAAAAAATACTCACCTTATTAAGAAAATGAATTTTGTTTTTAGGAGAAGTTTATTTAAACTAATTATATATGGTTTTAAGCTATGTTTATCTGTATTGTTGATAATAACATATTAAATATTATGAATAAGTAATAAATTTTACTATTATATGAAATATGTTGAATATTAATAATTAAATATTTAATATTATTTTTATTTTTTCATTGAAACCTAGTGTAACCACTATTCCATCAGTTTTAAGTAAAGAATCACCTAGAAACTGTGAAATTGATGGTTTCATAACCGGTTTTAAAACCTGTCAATCCATCTAGTTCTAGTTTTGGAACCGTTGATGACGGTTAGTTCGGTTCTTGATTTGGACGCCAAACGTGTCTCGTAGGAGTCAGTGTCTTGCCTTTTGGTCTTGCTCCATGGGATTAGTAATCCTTATTTCGAACTCCCCTATTTTTCCACTCTCCTCCTTCGTGTACCTCTCATTTTTCTGTGTCCCCGCCAAAAGCGGATTGGTTGTCTAATTGTACTCCTAATCGATGGAAAATACGGCTGAAACAAGTCGGTTTTAGTGGAAAATAAGAGAAAAAGTGATTTGGACCCTAAAAAAGCTACTTTAAGACAAAATCAATATTAAGAAGAGCCATAAACGTAAATATATAAATAATAAAGGAAAATGTTAGCAGCACTTGCATGGATCCCGGGAATTTTAAAATTATAAAGTTACAGAATTTTTAAGGCATGAAATGTCAGATCTAGTCGAACTTTTACTTTTCGAACTTTATAGAACAAGTTTAAAGTTGCTGATATTACATTTAGCATTTTTTTTTTTCGATCGTTTTACAAAGGGGGTTTGGTGTGCTATAAAGTTATCTGTAGTGCCTCAAATCCCAAAGAATATGGCCAGCCTGCCACACATTCCTTTCTGGACAGAAAGTTGAAAGACTTATCTCCTGATGCCCCTCTTCAAGTCTATATTTATTTCAAAGGTTTTTTTTTTTTTTTTTAACCCCATCTAGTAGGTCTCTTTATGTCAAGTTTTTTTAATCCCATCATTATTGATTAGTTGATTTTGAAAGTTTTTATGATCCAATCGAAGGAATAGTTTAATCAATTATCTAACCGTGAAAATAAATATAATAATTAAAATATTAACTATTTTAATTATTTGATGGATATTGTTTTAGTTGTTAGATGGTGATGATATTGATCCCGTCAAAATTAATAATAAAACTATAAGATTTCTCGGTGATATTAGATGCCTCAGCCTTTATGAGTTTAGGTTATTTAATAAAAGTTGAAATCAACAATAGAACTATTTACAATTCCACATTTAATGAAACGTGAAGATTGATAATATAAAACATATTACATGGCTTATTTTTAAGTGGATTGAAATGCTAATAAGAGCTTCTTTAAATCTTATGACATTTGAACGATCCCTTTCCGAAGGAGATTGAAGAGAATAAGAAATCAATATAAGACAAAATCAATGTTTGGATTGAACTTAGAGAGAGAATTGAAGCGCTGAATTATTAAAATAGAAGTTAATGCTATGATATGTAGTAAAAATAAACAAATAAAAATGCAAGAAGATTATAATTGACTACTTGAACACCAGGGCGTAGTTGACAACCATTTGGTGGGCGTCGTGTGACCTTACTAAGGATAGCAATAAATCAAACCGGTTCATAAATTATTTAATTCAAAAATAGTTGAATCAAACTTGAGTTTGAACTACTCTAGTATAGTTTATTGAACCAAGTCCGAATTTGTATGTTTAACTTGATTAGCTTGCTTAAGTTGAATTGAGTATAAATATTGATCAAATGCAAATTGAGTTTAATTACTAATATTATTTAAATTAGAATTAAAAATATTTTTTTTAATAAATCAAACCCAAATAAACTCATTCGACTTAAACTTCAGCTTAACTAGTGTTACTATAAGTTAGATTCAAACTTAAAATCTTAAGCTCGGTCTAATTGAATTAAGCTCATATTATAGAATTTTGAGTCAAGTTTAAACTCAAATTCAATACTATACTCTTTCTACTTGATTCATTTGTAACTCTTACTCCAATGGTGCTTACTTTTGATGGTTGGATCGCCATGGTTTGGAAAGTGAATTGCGACATACTAGTTAAAGTGGATGGTCTGAGCCACTGGCTAGGATTTGATCTAATTATCTCTAAAATTAGACATTCAAACTTCTAAATTATTTTAAAAAATACTAAGGAAATTTGAACTAGTATCATTTCTACTGGAATTGCATTTATGTCAAATGGGTTATATAACCTAACTACAAATTTTACATTTTAATCTATATTACACTGCCATATGGAAAATGCATGGATTTTCTAGACATTACTTCTCTAATTTTTTTAAAATTTATATTTTTAAAATAACTATCACATTTAGTTAATAATTATAATTGTGAGAAAAAAAGGAATAATGACATTGTAAGGATAATTAAGGGTGAGTGGGTGCAATCTTGTCATATAAAGTTTCCATTCATACACATTTTCCGAAACCTACTCTTATAGAGTAAAACGCACATGAGTACAAGGTCTTCACACGTTATGTATGATTTAATATAATATAACATTATATAACATATAGGAATTATCAACACCAAATAAAATTTAGTTATAAAAGTGTAATGCAATGCAAACATAAAATATAACTCTATCTTGAAATTGTATTTGTTGAGGAAGATAAATTTTATATTCTATCATAATTTATTATGACTAGCAAATATAGCTGTTAGTAGAATACCAACAAATTGTATTTTCCCTGGCTGGTTAGCCAAAAGTAAACACTTGAGTTGATACTTAGTAAATATGCAAAATCTAGAAATTACCAAGAAAATATTGGTAATTGAAATGTTATTATGCAATTATGTACTTAAAAATTCTATTTGTGACTATGATGTTGATAAATGTATATCCCTCAAATATAGATGGTGGAACTTTAATCATAGAGGCACCTTTTCGGTGTAATGCTCCAAAGTTAAGTGTGCTCTAGGCAGAGTAATCCCAAGATGGGTGATCCCTTGGGAAGCGCTGGCACTAAAAGGATAAAACTATGCGGCGTGTGGCTAAAGCAGACAATGCCTCTTTAAGTAGAGTTTCAAGTCGTTACACAATACTTTTGGTGTCCTGGTTGTGCCTGAGGGTGTGCTGGGAGAGCCAGTGTACCTATCATTACGCTCCCTATCCAGGGTAACCCGAAGGCTTAGGGGTACCCTTCCGCTGTGGTGGAGCCCAGCGTGGTAGGTCGAGACAAATTGTATCAGAGCAGTCATTCTGGACTTATAAAAACTGGCGAGGATGTCAATTCTATATGTGGGGGAGTATGTAATATCCCTCAAATATAGATGGTGGAACTTTAATCATAGAGGCACCTTTTCAATGTAATAGCTTGGAGTTTGTCAAAACTTCAAAGTTAAGTGTACTATGGGTAGAACAATCTCAAGATGGGAGACTCTTTGGGAAGCGCTAGCATTAAAAGGACAAAATCATGCGGTGTATGACCAAAGCGGATAATATCTCGATGGGTAGAGTTTTGAATTGTTATACAGTGCCTCTGGTGTATTAGTTATGTCTTAAGGTGTGCTAGGAAGGCCAGTGTACCTAGCATCACGATCCTTGCCCAAGGTGGTTAAGGGCCTAGGTGGGCTCCCTCGTTGTGATGGAGCCTAGGGTGGTAGGTCATGACAATAAATCTTAGAACTATAGATATATACTTAACGAATAGGCATTTAATAATGTTGCAATGATGTAATCTTTTAGTATTACAACTTGAAGAGAAAAAAGGAAAAAAAAAAAAAAAAGGAAGCTATTAACAATAGAAAGGAAAAATTATTAAAAAAGAATTTTGAAGATTTGGTACGTAAATGCTAGTTTAAAGAGGAGATACCTAGATGTAGTTTTTTTTTTTTTTGGCCACTGACCTAGGATGTAGTTAATGACCCATGATTTTGAACTACCTTATTTAATTACATAATTATAAGGTATCCACCCTCCTTTGAAGCTTTATTATTTAATTGAATTTAGTGCATCACAAACATATTAAACATGTCAAGAGATTTTACCTCATCTGTTAAGCTAATGATTTAATTGAATTTATTCCTTCCCACACTCATTTTACTTAAATATAAATTGCATTTCTAATTGGAACATTGTATATTGAAAATCAATTATCAATCAAGGAATATGATGATAATATGATGAAAGGTAAATGGACAAATAATTGCACCATCAAAGGATAACTATTAGACAAAACTATATTAGGTATGTATATGATATGATGGGATATTAATAGATTTATAAAATCGTTTTGCTTTTTTTTTTCAAATAAAATAATTTTTTTTGGTTATTGAGATAAAGTTAATAAATGAGTTAATAAAATAAAAAAATGAATGAGTAATTAGTAATTTAAAGGTATGGAGTCCAATAAAAGGAAGTATTAGCTTTATAATATTAGATGTCTGAAAATAATATAATTTTATATGCCATGTGAAACCATATATGTTACTATAATCTAAACTTAATAAAGAAAACAAAAATATCTATGAGTTCCATAAGGTACCATTTACCCCATAGATTTTATAAGACACAGGGTATATGGAAGGTACAGATTATTGTATAATAGAGTTTTGATACAAATTTAGTATCTTGTTCCTTATAAGATAAAGTACAGATAACGTTTTATATTCTTTTTACCCTATA
This sequence comes from Combretum micranthum, assembly GCA_024138025.1. NCBI lineage: Eukaryota > Viridiplantae > Streptophyta > Magnoliopsida > Myrtales > Combretaceae > Combretum > Combretum micranthum. The sequence goes on from JAMXBD010000001.1 coordinate 2,172,729, forward strand.
TCTATTAACCCACACACAAATGTTGAAAGATAATTAAAAAATCTAAATTATTTATAAATTTAAAAAAATTTACAGAAGATAAATGAGATAATTATTTGCTGAGCAATCCCCTAGAAACTTGTTTATGCAAATGTTGATTGCATAAAATTAATTACATGGATAGCTTGGAAAAATTGCATGATTGCAAAATCACATGTTTATATGATTTTGCCTTTTTTTTTTACTCATGTTGCATGATCAACATCCAATTTTATTTTATTTTATTTTTATGAAAATTGCATATTCAACATTGATTTTGCTTTTCTATATAACATAGTAAACTGAAATTCTTAAATCTCATATAAGATATGCGATTTATTTAATTTTAAGTAAATCACATATTTTATATATGATTTCGCGATGGTATTATGGATTATTAAAACTATGCGATTTTGCATCAATATACTATTTTATAAGATCGGTGGGCATGCATTGTGTCCGAAAACAACTTTAAAATGTCTTTATTCGGGCTGTGAAACTGATAAATACGGGAAAGTCGATGCAAAGGATGGGGGGAATAGGAAACTTTTATTTTGTTGCCAAGACAAATGTTGTTTCTCCGAGCCCTCCTTCTATGTAGTGCGCGACAGGCTTCTTGGGAACATACGCCAACATGAAAAGCTACTACATCAGGAATACGATTTGTTATTCTCTTTCTTTTTAACTCAATCCACGAGAGTCGTCAATTTCTTGCTAAAATTGGCTACTTATCTTCGTCCGGAGAAAAGGTGTCCAAATGCTAAGAGCAGAAATCAAAATCATCATTTTAAGGACCGCCATTCCTTATATTGGGGTCCCCGCGCCGCTGACGCCTTATGCTGTTCTTGAAGAAACTAAAATTCCATTAATAAGAGGAAGAGTAAATAGGGATGATGGCTTGGCTATTCCCGTAAATTTTATAAAATACATGACATCTTACCTTTCCAAAATGCAATAAATAATATCATAAAAAATTAACATTAGTATCAAGCTTTTAATTTTGATGTTGACATTTTTAACTCGAGAATATTTATTTGTTGTTTATTAAAACAAATATAGGATGTGAGTGTATTTTACAAATTTATTAAGGTAGTCAATATAATTTATCCTAAAAGAAATGCTTCATACTTATTTATATTACTAACATAATTTACACAATACATTTATACCAATACATAAAAAGCTTTTTTTTTTATTTTATTTTATTTTTTTTACCAAATATCATAACATAAAGTTATGTGATCTTATATCAATGGTAGTTTAATAGTGTTATCTTAATTAAGTATTAATATGAGTTTCTGAATAACTTAAGAACTGATCTTATAAAAAAAAGGACCCTAGAATTTTATTAAACTTAGCTCAATATCCAAATCCAACCTTGAGCTTATAAATGATCCTCAAATTTAAACTTAGCTATAATTTTATTTAAATGCGAACTCAAATTTGAGCTTATACCATGTAAAATTATTAGAATTATATGTTTCTTCTTCTTCTTCGTTGATATATTTGAGTAATGAATAGCTTGAATGATAACTTATTAGTATAATATGTAATATATACAAATATTGACATATAATATATAATAACAAGTTAGCTCATAAGTTTGAATATGGGATCAAATATGGCTCCTTTTATGAAAGAAGCTCAAGTAAAGTCTTAACTTAAACGGCTTGTGAATTATTTCACTAATTTGCGCTCTCAGTGCTATTATGGTTGTGTATGTAGACGAAGAAATAAACAATGCTAATGCATTTTATATAAAAAAAATATTGCAGAAAAAACATATTATTTGATTGTTGAAAAAAATTTAAATGAAAAAAAAGAGATAATTGTCTACAATTAGGATACATTCATGTCGAATTCAAACAGAGGATAATTAATGCAATTTGTGCACGCTTTTGAATAACGCATAGGGGACAGAAATTCTTAGTCCTCACTCTTTTTAATAATTTTTTTTTTATCGCAAGTGGGTGAAAATGGAATGCTTGTAGTGGGCAACACGTACGTCCAATGTCACTCTTTTTTTTTTTCCTACAAAATCAATCCTCATAGATTAAATTTGGATATTAATATTCCATAGCAAAAGAGGTTTTAGACATCAAAGAAGGATCGCGTGCAAAAGCTCAACATGTTGGATCGGACAAAATTAAAGTTGGATATGGACTCCTAATCGAACCACCCACTCACTAAACTTAATCACCAAACGAAACCATTGAAAATACATACAAGATCGGGTTATACCAAACCTTTTTAGAACTGAAATGTCGAATCAAATGTAAAGTAATCCTTTTGAAATTGAATCCAACATGTAATAAATATCAGTAGCATATGGCTCACAGTATAATATTAGATATTAAGAACAACATAGTATAGTACAAGAGAAGGTAATATAACACAAGAACAACGATTTTGACAATTATATTATTAATTATTATATATTTATTTTAATTATATTGTCAATCCATTATTATCTACCCTTGTCATTGTTATCATTGATGATAATGCTAAAGTTGTGCCAATGGTGGTGACATGGCGATGTTTGTGTGGTGAAGTGATTGTAATAAGGTGGTGATGGCAGTTTGGTACAGGTTGTGTTTGATAGCAATGACAATTGTAGTGGCAACAACAATGGCAATAATGGAGGTGGTGGTGGTGGAGATAGCAATGATTCGTTGGCAGTGGTGGCGATTATAAGACTAATTGGTGATAGTGAGATGGTTTTGTTGGTGTTAATTAAAGTCTTAATTAAGAAATGTTATCTTTATCTTCAAGTTCTTTGTGTTAGCAAATAAGTGTTGTCTAGCATTATGAAGGGAGTTTTATCTAATGCTAATATTATAAACCAAATATAAACAGAGGTTTATATTTCTAATACATTACAAAATCTTAATTAGGAGCCATCTAGAATATCTTCATTTGGAGTTTAGCATATGTAACGCCTTAACATGAATGCATTACAACCCGCCACGTGTCCTTCTCTTTATAAAAACACGTCAAGGCTAAACAATACTATACCATAATTAAACATTAATATTAAACTGCAAAACTTGCATGAAGGGTACCTGTTTAAATTATCTTATAAAACAAATTCTTTAAAGGAAATACCTTGTTGGCATAAACCAAAGCTAACATAACTAATAGTTCCAAATCATTAAATAAAACTTAAAAAAAAATATCAAAGTTTATAAAAAGAAAGTTTGCAAAACTCTCTATAATCATCCAAGTCTATATTTAGGAATCATAAAAGTATAGAAGTCAGCAGGATAGTCCATTCCACTAGTGTCTTCTCCATCATCTACATAAATATCATATCCGGATAGGTCAAACATAACTAGATCTTCACTTGTTCTTGAAAATGATAAAAGAATGAGCAAAAATGCCCAGTACGTCAAACCACATACAAATACATATGCATACACACTATAACCAGATGCACTATATCTAATACAACAAACAAATTTCTTATCTTATATTAGCCAGCAAGCAACACAATTCAGAACCATAATACTTTAGTTCCAAACCTGGAGTATCTCATTACTCCTAAAAACCAATCAATATATAAAATAGTAATTATATATATATATATATATATATATATGGTGTTGGATGCGATCCACCTACCTGCGACCATACTGCTAAAACCTAATCTATCAGAATCATTTTATGCACGAGTTTACTCGGGACAACCTCACACATAGATTATCAGGTTACCAGTGTTGGTATCACAGTCTGCGTGGTCTTTACTAACAGCAGAATCGAAACAACAAAACAATTTAATATGTCATATAAAATTAGATTGATTTAATATTCTAAACCTACACACATACAACAAGTAGATCTAAACCTACAAGCATATACAACAAAAAGATAAGGTTGTACCTGTTTCAAATTCTAGGAACAGTATTCTAAATCACCTAAATATGCTTTTATAACACACCTCCCAAATCAACAAAACCTGATGACATGAACAGATCAAATTAAAAATATATATATATATATATATCTCATTGGATAAACCTAATTCCATTTACATCTAAAACTAAAATCTCAACATAAATGTCAAATCTAGACTTTTTTCTTAATTAAATACCAAAATCCTTCAATTCAACAAATCTCCTCAATCACTTCTCCAACCCTAGAATTCCCTTTAGAATCAATAAACCAAAATTCGCCAAAAAGAAAACTATTTTATCAAACTATAAAAATCAATAACATATAATACTTACCTAATTTGATAAGAAATCTTCCTTAAACAACAAATTCATCAATCTCCACAAAATCTAAGGTTTTCTCCAAAACCTCCCTTTCAAAACAACAAAAAATCCTAAGATAATTCATAGATTGAAAAGATTCTAAAAGAAAGATATGATTTTGATTATCCGAACCCAATCTTCTAAGATCTCCTTTGACCAATGGAACTAGATCTCCAAATCCATAAGCATGTTCTCAAATTCTCCTTCAAGACAATATAAAAACCTTAAGAACTTGATAAATCTATGAAACTGGAACAACTTTGGTGATTCAATTACTGATATGAATACCAACTTCTCTTGACGGCTAGGAATACTTTAGAGGATAAGTATCTAGGTTAAGGTTTTTGTTTTGTTTTGAAGAAAAAACAAAGAAAAAATATATAAAGGATTGTGACTTTCATTTTCTACACAACACATATGCTGGTAGTTTTAAATGTATGCTGGCGGTGTGCTTGAAGGTTGGGCATAAACGATAAAGCTAGCGGTGTAACAATAGTGTAGAGCTCTTAGGTCATTTGCCTTCATAAGTACGTGGGCACCTATGTCCGTGGCATTGAGGTTGGTGTACTCTGTCAAAATCCATTTTTTATCAAGTCTCTGCCATGTGAACACAACATAATTATATTTATACTTTGACCATAAACCTTCTTATTTAATATTCTTTGATGCTTAGACCTTCTTATAACTCATTTATTATATTACAACATACATACAATAACAACACATTTTATAATTAAGCGCTAAGTGACTATTATTTAGATTAATATCCAAATATAAACTAAATAAAAACAAATATTATGTGGTGGTGAAGTAATTATACATTCAACTCTCGTCTTTCCCTTTTTCTTAATATAGATTTGATGATGATTATGTTTGTTTCTTTTCACCACATAATAAATAATTATTAAGAGTCATTAAATTAATAGCATGGTGGAAGTCACTACTAAATTATGAATTAGTTATTCTTTTACCATCTTACTAAGCCATCCAACATTCAACAAACCTCACCCCTCCCCCCACAACACACAAAAAAAAAAAAAAAAAAAAAGAAGGCCATACAACATAAGTGTTAATTTCCTCTGTGTACTTAATTATCCCCTTAATTCCTAGATTTTGGTAGCAAATTATTAGTTATTGTTGGGTTATAAATCCAATTTATATGGGTATGTAAAAGGATATCCTAAGAGTATGAGATATACTTGGAAAGAACTTGGATATAAGGAGTTTTTTGCAAACTAACGGGCTTGAATTTGCTGTACACTAGCTAAAGATCTCTGTACACCGCTGACCTAATTTTTTATTTTAATAAGCCTTCATTTTAGAATTGTTTATTGAGAGCATGCTACAGCTTCGGCTGGCCCAACGCTGTCGGCCTAAGGGTCTACATCATCGGCATATCAGCATAGGCCGCTGACATACAAGCTGGCGTGGGAGCATCGTTTTGAATGTTGTTGGCGAAAGCTACCGGCCTATTTTTCTTGAGCTAGCATATATATTTTTGCACTAACCTTTGTTGTTATCATATATATACTCCTTGTTTTGTCCTAGGGTTTGGATATGAAGTGTGAGAAGCTGTTTAAAACCTAGAGAGAAGCTCTAGAGAGAGAGGCTTATTGTTGAGTGATATCCACCATCTGTGGTAAGAATGGTGAGATCCACTAGTGATATATATGAGAAATTGTGTAACCCATTATATTGATATAGTGGAAGAATTTATGTATGGATCCCGGGTTTTTTCCGAATTGGGGTTTTCTACGTAAATTCTAGTGTCATTGATTTTTAAATTCCACATTTTCTTTTATTAATATTTAGATTGTTTTTGCATTGCAAGAGGAAAAAGGTCGGATCTTTTTCCTAATAAGTGGTATCAGCCAAGTTTAAGAAAAGAAATTTAGGGTTTTTGTCAGTGAAGTGAAAAAATGGCTGAATCGTCAGGTACAATGATAAAACTAAACTCATCAAATCATTCTATCTAGAAAAGTATGATGGAGGATTTATTGTTCTATAAACCTATATTTACCTTGGGTGGTGATACTGCAAAGCCATAGGACAAATATGATGTAGATTGGGTGATCCTGCATAGAAAGACTGTTAGTTATATCTGACAGTGGGTTGATCAAAGCTTGTACCATCATGTTGCTCAGGAGACTAGAGCAAAACCTCCTTGATTTGGAGAGTAGTGAATTTGAAATACAAGGATGGGTCTCATATGATTGAGCACTTGAATGATTTTCAAGGGCTTGTGAATCAACTTATTGCGATGAGACTTGTCATAGATGATGAAACACAGGCATTTTTGTTGCTGAGTCCACTGCCTGAGAGTTAGGAGACACTTGTGGTGTCGATTAGCAATTCAGCTCCAAATGGAACACCCACCCTTGCAATGGTGAATGATAGTTTGATGAATGAAGAGGCCAAAAGGAAAGATTAGGGTATGAGTTCTGAGACTTGAGCACTTGTTACAGACAAGTTAAAAAGGAGGGGTAAAAGCAGAAATGGAGGGCCAAATGACAAATCTGATAGATTTGACAGATTTAGGGGCAGATTTAAATCAAGAAGAAGAAATGTTAAATGTTTTTATTGTGACAAGCTAGGGCATTATAAGAAAAAGTGTAGACTGTGGAAGAGAGAGCATGAAAAGGGTAAAGGTGATGAGAAGGATGAAGACACAATTGCTGTAGTAGCAGGTGGTGAAGTTGTTGTTACTTGGGATGAGGAGTGTGTTAGTTTGGCTGGTCATGATAGTGACTAGGTTATTGATTCTAGTACCTCTTTTCATTTGACTGCACATGGTGAGTTTTTCTTATCCTACACTGCTGGTGACTATGGTAATGTTAGGATAAGAAATAATAAAATATAAAAGTTTGTTGGCATTGGAAATGTTATTTTGGAGACTAACACATGTTGCAGGCTCATTCTCAAAGATGTGAGACATGTTTCAAACATCTGCCAGAACTTTATTTCTACAGGGAAGCTTGATGATGAAGGCTATCACAATCACTTTAGTGAGGGAAGATGGAAGCTTACCAACGGTTCTCTCATTATAGCAAAAGGAAAGAAGCACAATACCCTTTACTTAATGTCATCAAAACTGAGTAAAGGAGATGTGAACTTGACAAATGAAGCTTCAATAAAGTTATGGCATAAGTGGCTTGGTGACATGAGTGAGAGAGGGCTCCGGATGCTTGTTAAGAAGCAGCTTCTACCTAATGTGAAGGTTATTCCTCTGAAAACTTGCACTGACTGTCTGGCCGGTAAGCCACATAGAGTTGCATTTCAGAGAAACCCACCTGCCAGGAAATCTCATATATTGGATTGGTTCATAAGTGTGCTCTCTATTTTTGTTACCTTCATAGATGAGCTTTAGGAAATTGTGACATTTGCTTGAAGTCCAAAGATCAAGTCTTAGATGTGTTTAAGTAATTCCATACGAGAGTTGAAAGGGAAATAGGAAGATTGTTGGTATGTATCAGAGCTAACAATGGTGGAGAGTATAGAGGACCATTTGAAGAGTACAGTAAAGATCATGGGATTAAACTACAAAAGACACTTCCAAAGACCCCACAGCAGAATGTATTGCAAAAAGGATGAATCGCAACATTAATGAGAGATGAAGTGCATGTTTATACATGCCAAGTTCCTAAATCATTATGGGGTGAAGTTATGATGAAGTTGTTGATCTGACAAATTTGTCTCCTCATATGCGATGGATGGAGATATCCCAAAGAAGTTTGGATATGTAAAGATGTTTCATATGATCACTTATGTGTATTTGGTTGCAAGGCATTGTGCATATTCCAAAGGATGAGAGGCGAAGCTTGATGCAACTCCAAGTAGTACATTTTTCTCGTTAGTGCATATGATGAGTATGGAAAAAGGTTGTGAATCTAGTAGACAAAAAGGTAAAAAGGAGTAGAGATGTGGTTTTTCTTGAGAGACCAAACTATTGAAGATATTAAGAAGCATGAGAATCAAAATCCTTAGCTTATAGATCCCAATAAATGTAGATCCGATGCCTAACCTGGTAATTCTATTGATGGAATGTGGAAGATGAAATTGAGCAACCCCAAGAGCCTTATCAATAGATTTAGTTAAGAAAATCTTCAAGAGATAGAATACCATCTACTAGATACAGTCTAGATGAATATGTGATGTTAAATGATGGGGAGAACTTGAATGTTATCAGGAAGTTATGTTACATGATTAGAAGACAGAGTAGGTTAGAGTCATGCAAGAAGAAATGAAGTCCTTGCATGAGAACAAAACTTATGATTTAGTGCAACTTCCTAAGGACAAGAGACCCTTGAAAAATAAATGGGTTTATAGATTGAAGATTGATGAAAACAACTCACAACTAAGATACAAGGCAAGATTGGTTGTGAAAGGATTTAGTCAAAAGAAAGGGGTTGATTTTGATGAGATTTTCTCACTTATGGTGAAGATGTCTACCATTTGGGTTGTACTCAGTGTAGCAGTCAATTTAAACCTAGAGTTTGAATAGATGGATGTGAAGACTGCATTCCTTCATGATGACTTGGATGAAGAGATTCATATAGAGAAACTTGAAGGGTTCAAGGTTAAGGGGAAGGAGATTGTATACAAATTAAAGAAGAGCTTATATGGACTAAAGCAAGCTCTAAGACAGTGTTACAGAAAGTTTGACTCCTCATGTTTAATCAGGGTTACACTAAGATCGCATTAGACCATTTTGTCTTCATCAAGAAATTTTCCAATGATAAGTTCATTATACTCTTACTTTATGTAGATGATATGTTAATTATTGACGATGATGCCAAAATAATTCATGATTTGAAAATTGCTTTAAATAAGTCATTTGCAATGAAAGACTTAGGACCCGCATGCTAAATTCTTGGAATAAGAATTATTAGTAACAGAAAGTGCCAGAAACTGTGGTTATCACAGGAGAAATATCTAGAAAAAGTTGCAGAGATGTTTAATATGAGCAAGGAGAAATCTGTTTGTTCTCCACTTGCAGGTCACTTCAAGCTCAGTTCACTTCACTGTCCTAAAAGTGAGGTAGACAAAGAAGAAATGAAGAAGATCCCATATGCTTCAGCAGTTGGGAGTCCTGATGTATACTATGGTATGCACAAGACCAAATATTGCTCATGCTATTGGTGTTGTAAGCCGCTATCTCTTGAATCCAGGTAAAGAACATTAGATCGTTGTTAAATGGATTCTTAGGTATCTCAAGGGCACTTTCAGATTATGTTTGCAGTTTGATGGTAGTGGTAGTAAGCCTATATTGGAATGATTTTCATATGTTGATATGGCTGGTGATTTGGATTCCAGGAAGTCCACTTCAAGGTATTTGATTACTTATATAGGGGAGCCATATCTTGGTAATCAAAACTGCAAAAGTGTGTTGTACTATGTACTACTGATGCAGAGTATATAGCTGTGACTGAAGCCTGCAAAGAACTTTGTAGATGAAAATGTTTTTGAAAGAACTGGGTCAAAAGTAAGAAGATTTGATGGTGTTCTGGCGACAGTTAGAGTGCCATACATCTTAGCAAGAATTCAATGTTCCATTCCAGATTCAAATACATTGATGTTATGTTTCATTGGATTATAGATGTATCAAAGTTAAAATAGTTGAAGCTTGAGAAGATCCATACTGATGATAATGCATCAGATATGATGACAAAGGCTCTACCTAAAGAGAAACTCAATTCTTGCAGAATGACAGCAGGAGTGATGGAACCCCTATATGAGTTGGAGGGGGAGTTTATTGGGTTATAAATCCAACTTATATGGGTCTATAACGAGGATATCCTAAGTATATGAAATATACTTGGAAGAAAACTTGGATACAAGGAGTATTTTACAAACATAGAAGCTTGAATTTGTTTTACATTGGTTGAAGATCTCTATACACCATGGGCCTACATTTTGATTTTAACCGGCTTTCAATTTTAGAATTGTTTACTAAGAGCACGTTGCAGCCTAGGCTAGCTTTAACACCGCCAGCCTAAGGGGTCTATGCTCTCGGCATATTAGCACAGATTGTCGGCGTATAGGCCAGCATAGGAATGCCAATTTTGAATGCTGTTGATGAAAGCTGCTAGCCTATGTTTGCCAACCTATGTATTTTTGCGCTAGCTTTTGTTATTATCATATATATACTCCTTGTTCTGTCCTAGGGTTTGGATGTGAAGTGTGAGAAGCTGTTCCTAAAACCTAGAGAGAAACTCTAGATAGAGAGAAAGGCTTACTATTGAGTGATATCTACCATTTGTGGTGAGAATTGTGAGATCCACTAGTGATATTTAGTGAGAAATTGTGTAACCCATTATATTGATATATTGGAAGAATTTGACTGTGGTGGTCTCGTGGTTTTTCCTCGAATTGGGGTTTTCCACGTAAATCCTGGTGTTATTGATTTTCAAATTCTGCATTTTCTCTGATTAATATTTTTGTTTTATCACATTGGCAAGAGCAAAAAGGTTGGATTTTTCCCTAACAGTTCTAGTTTCCAAACCTTCATCAACATATTTCTCTTCAAATTTAGAATCAATTTTTTTGATAAATGATATGAGTAGTTTCAAAAAGCACCATTTTACTTCTTACTTGTAGTTTCTTTATTATTGTACGCAACCTCTCAAATTTTCAATACGACAAAGCACCACTCAAGGTAAATTTGTTTAACTATTTAGCTAAGGCTATTAAGCTACACAATAATCTAAATGTGGTAAAAATCAAGAACATACGTAAATCAAACCTATATGTTTTTGTCTCTATTTTAATATTTAAGATTAATCTTATGCATAATGTATCATGACAATTCCATGTACCTAGCTATGGACTTCTGATTTATTAATACCAAATCATGCTACTTAATATATACTGCACTTAGGAATTCCTCTCCTCTCTAAGGTAAACCCTAATTAGAGAAAACCCTGGGAGTCAGCTGTCATTATTGGCTGCTCCCAACACCCCATCATCATCTTCCTCTTCTTTTTTCTCCATTTTTAGAATCCAATAGAAACCCAACAACCATTTTATCATTTCTCTCTGTTTTTTTAATCTTTATCTCTCAAGCACTCTAAGGTTATAAGCCTACCATTAGAAGATTTTGAAGGTAGTACTACCAAAGGTATCAAAGGAATTTAATATTCGGTATAAGCACTTCAAAATCTTGAAAAAAAAAGTTCTCAAGGTGGAAAAGGAGACTTCTTTTCCATCAAAGTTTCCTAAATTTGAGTTTTTATGTAATTTATTTTGTTCTTTTAAGTAGTCTATTCCTATGTGGGTATTTTCTCTATTAGAGTACGATCTTTGTTCTCATTGTTGGCCACCTCCAACACCCTCATCTCTTGTTTTTCATGAATTAAGTTAATTTGTACTTATTTTATTCTATCAAGGAATGGAGTTTCTTGTGCTTTGAAAAAAAAAAAAAAGAAAAAAAAGAAAAAAGGGAATATGCTGCGTTTTCCTATTACGAGGGAAATGAATTTCATTTCGACTAATCATCATGCGTCTCAGTTATTTCAACCTTTTTCAATTTTCAAATAGAGTAAGCGGCTGGGAAATAGCACTAATAAAGGCTGTTGTCTTTGAGCAATTACACATGTGCATGGTTGTATACAGTAAAGTGAGAAAGAAAAGTGCGTTTATTATTTTACTATCTCTAAGTCAATGTGATCTCATCGTAATGAATACTACCTAGTTACTTATATGTTTTGCCCACCTAATCTCGTTTATAAAAAAATAAATATATGTACCTAAATCCACTTCATTCCTCTTAAAAAAATAAAAAATTAAAATATGACAGTTATTTTTTCATATTTATCTTATTAGACAGTTAGTCTTTTTTCTCTTCTCTAATAACAAACTATCCTTAATGCTATTCTTCTCATTCTTCTTCCTTTTTACACTTTGTAACAAAAACAGTCCTACATTTTTTTTTTTGTAACAAAAACAGTTTCTACATTTTTTATTAATTTTTACACACGCAGCATGAATTTGTGATCTGCTAACATATATATATATATATACACGTGTGTATCTAGTCATACAGCTCGGTTCATTACATTACATCAAACGTCATAGTAAAGCAACAACACAAATGTTGCGTTGTCTGTCCCTTTACCACTATTTCTCAAATATTAAAGCTACACCAAGTTTTTTCTCTTTCTTTATATATATATATATATAAGTAGAAGGACAAGCACATACTCAAAGCCTTCCTTAAAACAAACACACTCTCTCTCTCTCTCTCTTTCACCTTAAACCAAACAAAAGCTCCGGGGACCAACTGATATTTCTCTCTTCTATATATACCTCTTATTAATCACTTTTCTAGGTTGCTATTTTCTTCCTCTCTCTTCCCGTTCGTTTTGAGTGGGAAATAATTAGCAAAGAGGGCAACATGAGTTCCATGAAATGAAAACGATAGGCATAATGATATTGGTGCAGATTTTATTTGTGGGAGTTAATATGTTATATAAACTTGCGGATAATGTTGGAATGAGCTTAAGAATTATCGTTGCCTACCGCTTCTTATTTGCTGCGGCTTTTCTAGCTCCCATAGCCTTCATCATCGAGAGGTATATATAATTTTGATCTTACTGCTTATTTCTCCACACATATATATATATATACATAGTCATATGACATATATGTTTGATAGATGCATGCAGATGATTTTCTTGCTCGTATAATCATTATATAAATTAACATGGCTACTGTTTTTTTTTTTTTCCTTTTTATTTTTCTTTTGCTACTAACATGGTCAAGCTTCATTCGGTTAATTTAGTCCTATACGCATGGATCGCCTTTTTTTTTATATTTTTTTTCTCCTTACAGCGGGAAGAGAAATTTAAACTTGATCATTTCACTTGAAAGAGTGTTGATACCCTTATACTATAAGGGCATTCACCATTGCCTTTTACATGCTACTTAGGTTGCCAATTGAAATTCCAAACCAGCATATATATCGAACTTAAACTCAAACTTGAACCTAAATTTTGATGAGGAGATAATTTTGTGTTTATTAGGTAGATACAGATAATTTAGATAGAGTTTAGCCTTAAGAATGGGATATGACGAGTGAAACTGAACAACACAACACCAAGAATATAGTACCAAGAGTACTAGACGGTATAATTAATATTGGACAATAATCATTGTACTGTTTATTATTTAGTATGTATAAGCAGAGTACAATTATAAAAGGTTTTAATTATCCAATGAAAAAATGATTTATCTGATCCTTTATATAGTACATTTTTCTTTAAATTTGGCTAGTACTTTTAACACGTTATTAAGTATTAAAGGCCTTCACAACAACCAAACAAAAAAATTAAGATTTTGGTCTAGCTCATTCTTATAAATTTATATTAACCAAACATACTTTAGTGCTTATTTTAGATATTTATAACATCCAAGATAGAAATGAAACTCAACTCGATACATTATAAAAAAAAAAAAAAAAAGATTTTTTATAATAATATAATTTATTTTACTAATTTTCTGTCACAAATTTTAATATAAAAAGTTCAGTTTTTTTATAGTGAAATTTGCAGTGAAATGTGAATATAAATGTAGTGGGATTCTTGACCATCTCAATATCAATAAAATGAAATATAAATTTACACGTTTTAAATAATATTAATAGCAATATCAAGAGAATTAATGTCTTTTAGGTGGCAGGTGCTGCAACAGTACATTAAGTGCCTTTAATTATCACTGATATTCTCGCATACTGTTGCATGCATCTAAATTCCCAAAAGTTCAGAAGTCCTAAAAACTCTGAAGACTAAACACTCCTACTGCATGTTCGACGAATGGAAGCGGAAGCGACAATTAATTAAAGTTGCTTCAGATGCACCGGCACCAGTGTGTGATGTGATAATTTCTAAATTTCCTGCTCGTGTTTAATTTAATTTCAAGATTTTTAATTTTAAAGAAAATAGAAAAAAGGAAATTATTAATAATGCTTTAAATGCACTTATTAATTAGCTAAATATAGAGAGAAGTTATATATTTTTCATATATCTACTTTGGAAAGTATGAAAGGGTTTTTTTTAACTTTTTCAACAAACTTCCCTGTTCTTTTCTTAGTAGACTTTGTAATTTAAAGCAGCTTTTGCCCTAAAATTCTGCCATAAAAAATATATTCTATTAACCTGTTCGGCTATGTCAGTGATGTGACAGGGTGATTGTCTGACCGACTTACGTTACTCGGTGGAAAATTGAAAAAAAAAAATCATTTTAACATTTATATTAATAATTTATAACAAGAATTAAAAATCACATTATTTGATATATGAATTCTTTTAATTCATACAATTAATTACTTAAAATTTAAAAGTGTTAATATATTAATTTAAATTTTTTGAATTCATTTATAGTATCTAAATAACTATAAAAATAATTAAAATTCAAATAATTTATTACAAAATTTGGTAATAATTAGATAATCAGTTGTGAAAATTGACAAAAGTTTAAATAATTTATTAATACGTTTAGACTTTAAGTAGTTAGTTATATATAAACAATGTTAAGTCTTTTATAATATAGTTAACATCTATACATATGCTCTATGTATTAATTTTTTTTCTTTTAATATTACACAATGTATATATATTATATCGAATCTTTTCTCCATTCGTTGACGATAACAATTAATTGGAGTTGGCATATTCTATCTAGTTCTTGATTGACGTATTATTCTCTAGCTTTACTATATAATCATCAATAGTATGATCATTTGTAGAAGGTTCCCAACATAAACAACAGGTGTCTTGCCATGTTTGGGAAATTTCAAGAGCATCAATCGATGTTACTAAACAACGAATTAATAATATTATAATTGAAAGTTTTTTTTTCTTTTTTTTTTTGATAATTCTTAATTCTTGAAGAAATGTACATTATTATGATCAAATTACTATTTCCAATATTGTTATATTTTTTATACAATAACATGCGTTTTTCATTTTATTGTAGGAAAAAGAGACCGAAATTGACTTGGATGGTGCTTCTTCTGGCATTTTTTTGTGGACTCTTTGGGTGAGTTATCCCCATTCTTTTTTAATTTCTTTAATTGCAAAACAATTGATTAAAATAACATAATTTAGATTTCTAATGTTTTAAAGTGTTCTTTGAGTTTCTTGTGGCTCTTAACATGAAAATAGGTCAACCATATGTACTTTATAAAATATTAAATAAGCTTGACTAGTATAGCGCTTTAGTTTGATTTGTCCCTTTAAATCAAATAATCTGATAAAATGCGGCGATAATCTTTTGTCTTCTTGATCGAAACTAATTATTTATCAATCTTTCTTTTGAACTTAAAAGTTGGTTGGTTTCATGGGTGAAACCATATGGCTAATTCGATTAAGTTTAAATTATAAAATCCCATATTAGAATCACTAGATCCCATTTGTAAGCTAATAGTAAACTCAAGTGTTAACATAGAAAAACATTATAAATTATAAAATCCCATATCAGAATCACCATATAAGATGGAGAGCTTCTACAATCACGTTAATAGGACCGTTCAGTCAACTATCTAACTATTAAAATAAATATAGTAATAATAATATTGATTATTTTAGTAGTTCGATCACTGTTGGGTATGATGAGAGTCATTGAATATTAATGGGACCAAAGAATTTTCCTATAGATGTTGCTCATTAAGCCATAATTATTGGTAATTTTAATTGATTAAAAAAATGATATAATACATATAATTTCCAACTTATCTTTTTAACACAATATAAGTTAATGGAAATAAAAAAAGGAAAAAAAAAAAAGAGTATCAATTCTATCATCATCGTCTCTGTAATTGCTTATTCCTTATTTCTCTCAACGATCCATTTGGAATATCATCTTCATGTTTATGCTATATTTGAAGGATTGCGTGGTCAAGCTAAATTACTCCAAATGGTCAATTGGTCATGTAGAGATCGATTTCTTAAAGGAAGTATTGGAAATCGACATGAGAAAACAACAAATTTATTTATTTATTGTATTACATCTCTTGCTTAGAGACAAGTGGTGTATAGAATAAAGTCGTTTCTTACACAATTACCACTCTGTTTAATTTATACTATATATATATATATATATATATTAAAATTTTATGGGTATTTATAACTATAACAAATCACGTGGAATGCTCAATGAATCTTTTTCATTTTTATTTACTATTAGATAAGAAGTCTTCATATAACCTTTTGCTTACATCCTAAATCTTTGAAAGATGTTTTTAAATCCCTATAAAGAAAAAGAAAACATATTCAAATATAATAAAGTGTTCAAACTTAAAAAACAAAATAATAAGAGTCATGCTTTTTTTTTTTCTCTTTTCCTTGTAATTTTTTGTACCCTTTTTCAATTTAAATCTTTTTGTAAATTTTTTCTAATTTTAATAATTTTGGATTATTTTATCAAGGAAAACTTAAAAAGACATGGGATTTGAAAGCATCCAATCTTTGGTTTTATAATAATAAGAAAGATAAACACATACAAAGCATGTATATATTACATATATACATGCAAATTATTTTTGTGACTATTAATCTTCAACCTATAATCTGTTAAAAAAATGCAATAACTTGACCATAAGAACCTCTTTTAACCTTCAGTTCACATGAAGTGAACTTGGTGATGATTTGTATTGACAATTTACAAATTTAAAAAATATACTCGTCTTTTTAGTTAACCATTTAATCATTATTTTGGAAATTGTTCCTTAGTTATAAAGTAAACTCAGTAGGCCAATCGAATTAATTTTTTTTAGATCCAATAGCAGTGCATTGGATATATGAAACCGAGGAGTTATGGAGAAAGAAAAGAAAACGACAACCAAATTTTGGCCTAGTCCTAAATTACGTCACAAAGTAATCTCTTAAGGAAGTGTGCCTTACATAATAATATACACGTATACATATATACATATATGATATATGGTTGCTGCGGAAACCAAGATAGAACACAGCAGAGCAGGACATTTAAAAATATATGCACATGACTTGTCTTCGTATGATGTAATTTCAGAGATAGGTAAAAGTTTTTATAATATGTTTACGATTTCTGATGGTTAATGCAGGGGAGCAATGGGTCAGAATTTGTATTTGCTAAGCTTAAGCATGACGTCGATGACTTATGCGAGTGCAATGGCCAACCTTCTACCTGCCCTTACGTTTATTTTGGCCGTATCTCTTAGGTATGTATGACTAGTTGATTTTCATCAAGCATAAATACTTAAAATTTATGTAATTACTTATTTTATAAAGATATATGTTGAGAAAGTGTGAGTCTGTTTTCAGATACAAATGATAAACATATAACAAACAATTAGTTTTTCTCATAAAAAGATTAAATAGATTAGATACATATCAAATACATATGGTAAATAGATGATAAACAAATACAAATGAAAAATAGATTATCTAAACAGACCTTTTATATAAAACTTATTTTTTTCCCTATTATAATGAGGACATTCCAACTCTATACCTCTCATTTTACTTTTTATATAAAACTTTTTTTTTCCTATTATAATGAGGACATTCCAACTCGATACCTCTCATTTTACGGACCATAAGCTATGCAATTAGGTTGTAAAGCAATTGATGTACTTTGAAACTCTACCTTAGATAAAACAACATACTCTTTTACTTTAAATAAGCTAAAACAGCACTCTCTTTACTTCCAAACCTAAAACTAAGAAACCAAGAAGTTTTGAGCGTGTCTCCATATTTGATGTAGGGATTTTGAGTATGACGTGTGTATAGTATTTTTTTAATCAAAGACAGGTGGGTACTTAACAAAATGATATATCACAATTCATGCATTTGTAAAAAAGAAACACCGTCCAGTATCTTGTAAAAGGAATAGACTATAAATTTTGTTCTTATATATATATATATATATATATATATATATATTAAAGAAATATTTGTTTTACAATTATCATGCAACAAATATTGTGCACTGAGTCCTTTTTTGTTCTAATTTTAATTTCCTTGATGGTCACAGAATGGAGAAATTAGGATTGAGTTCACTCGCAGGAAGGCCAAAGTCCTAGGAACCTTAACAGGAATTGGTGGGGCTATGATTCTAACATTCTACAAAAGCAAAAGCGTCAGCGTATTATCAACAAATAAAACCTTCTAAACCTTCTACACCACAATCCAAGTCAAAATCAAAATCATAATCCAAATAACCATGAATCCTCCTCCTCAGACCACATAATCGGCTCTTTTCTGGCGGCCGTCAGTTGTATATGCTACTCCTTGTATTTAATAATTCAGGTAATCATTTTCCACTTGATTTCTTAATTTTTTCCCACATTATATAATCGTAAGACTAGAATTTTGCTTATACTATTGTTGTTGTCTGTGACAGACGAAACTTAGTGAAAAATATCCATGCCATTATTCAGCCACGGCTTTAATGTGCTTCATGGCATCAATCCAAGGACTTGTCTATGCCCTTTGCACAGAGAGGGATTGGAATCAATGGAAGCTAGGCTGGAATATTAGACTTCTAACTGTGGCTTACTCGGTATATGTTAATATATATATTTTCAAATATCTGTTATAATCAAAGCTTTAAATTAGATAAATATTACTACCATAATCTCGAGAGATGGAAAATAATAGTAATTTTTAGCTCGATATGCAGTGATGATGGAAGACAATAGCGCTCTGGTCGTCTGCAATTAGCGCTTATCAAGAAAATGAGTATACACCTTTCATCATATCTATTTATACAAAATGTTAGTATTAATAGCACACTGTTAGGACTAGTATAGTGACATTTGATAAAGTTTTAGATAACATTTTTTAGCTATATAAACATAGTTTTAAGGTGCTTTGAACCAAGAAATTTTACTATATACGTATATGCACATTTTCTTTTGACGATAATTTTGGAATTATGTGCAGGGAATCGCCGGGTCAAGTTTGTGCTATGCTTTAATAGCTTATTGTTCAAAGATGAGAGGACCCCTTTTCGTTTCAGTCTTCAATCCACTGATGGTCGTCCTAGTAGCTTTGGCGGGGACACTAGTACTTGATGAGAAGCTTCATGTGGGGAGGTAAATAATTATACTTAATTATGGTATAATCGAGTTAATAATATAATGCTAGTTAGGTAGCATTTGGTTGCAAAAATAGTTCAATGCAAAAAGTATTACATAATATAATTCTCTTGTATCATATTTGATGTGTATGACTAGATAACATTGGACAATTTTTTTAAGATATTTTATTTTTATCTAGTTTTAATGAAAAATGAGGTACAAATATTCTAAGTTTTGTCTAGTCTAGAGTTTTGTCAAGTTTTTTAAAAATATTTTGTAAACCAAACGTGGTACAATAACTTTATTCAGTCTAACATCATGAAAAATTATGCAACCAAATGCTACCTTATAATAAACTTATTTTGTGTGGAACTTTTCCTTTTTTTTTTTTGTTAAATCAAAACTTTATATTAGAAAAATATTGTCACCTTAATTTAAATGTTTGTATATGGTTTTTAACGGTCTAGATGGCATGGTGCTGGAAGGTAACTAGAGGTAATTGAGGCTGTTGCTGATAACCACAACCAATATCAATGGAAAATAATAAAAATGTTTTCTTCTTTGAAGAATGAAAACTCATTTTATTGATATTTTCCATGATGGTGAACCTTTATCTTCTAGTTATACCATCATCTACTGCTAAAGAATCACTAACAACTCTATAATTTTTAAGATTACTACAATACTATTTGAATATTCTTGGCCACTACTAATTATAATCATTCAAGAAAATAATTCGTGTTTTCAAAACAAGATACATCTCTAGCTCGTTTTCATTATTAATATGAGCTTGGTTGAGAATTCAGTGTGAAGCAAAATTAAAATGTCGTTTAATAATATTGGATTTCATGTAAATCTAAACGCATATGCTTAGTTGATACACTGATTAATTTTGACTTATATTGATTTATTTATTTATTTTTTTGGGCAGCATAATTGGTGCAGTATTAATTGTGCTCGGTTTATATATTGTTCTATGGGGCAAGAGCAAGGAGAATAAAAAAATGAGTCAATTAGTGCCATCAAAAAGCTCTCTGGAACTTCAACCACCATCAATTGAAGTAGTTGTGACGTCGCCTGCTGGAAGCAACAATGATACAAATGCCCAACAGCATGTTTCCGATTCCAATAAATCATCCATTCGTTGTGAACGATAGGCGATCGGTTTCTCAAGGTTGGGGGGGAGGAGGAGGAATTCATGAAGCCAAATAAGAAGAAAAAGTTGTTAGAAATATATGACAACAACCTATACTTCCGTTAGTGAGACCATTTAGTTCATTATTATAAGGATCATAGGAATTATGAGAGATTTTGATGGTTAGATGATGAATTAAATGATCTCATTAACTTGGTATAGATGGTCAACATGTATGCGTAACATATATATTCAACATTAGTCTCATGTGCTTAATTTTGTCTCTGTTGAAGACGAGATCATCTCTTTTAATCTCTCAAATTAAAATTTGGTCTATTTTTCCGTGGAGATTAGCTATAGTTTACTTACTTCATCCTAAATTTATTGTAGTTAGATCGATCTTTTGTGCGAAGGCAAGTTGACCTATCAATAGTATGATTAATTAATTGCCATTCCATAAGAATTATAAGTACTAATATTAACTTTAATTCTATTATTTAACAAGTAATATCTCGTGTTAACTGTCATAATTGTAATAATAATTCAGTACTTAAGTCACCAATAAAGCAATAATAAATAATAATAAATTTTTAATTTCAACTTACTTCTCCTAGAATTTATAATGTATTTAAAATAAAATTGTCAATTTCATCTCTGTATTTTTGGGTTGTGAGAATTCCTAATTTAGATAAATGACTATCTCAAGATAAAAAATCTTTCATTCTAGGTTGATCTATTGGAATCTATTCTTAATTAAGATCCTTAAGATTGAATTACTTTTGATATTCGCTCAATAACTTCCACTATTCGTTCTAACCTAACTAGATAGATTTATATCATCCTATCTCATAGGGTCTGTTTGGATTGTCTGTTTTTCATCTGTATCTGTATCTTTTTCTAAAATGATATGTATAATAATCCGATTTGCATCTAAATTTTATCTAAATTTGTTCTATTTGATCTTTTGATGAGAACTGTCAATTTTTTTTTATCTATATCTATTTCTTCATAAATTTTTTGTTAGAAAAAAGTTTGAAAAAGTGTCTGTATCTGCCGGAAAAAAGCCAAAACAAACAGACCCTATATATAAGATTTTTCAATCTATATGCATAATATCAAACATTAAACCGATGCTTTAGAAACATCGATTTTATACAATAATGGACGTATAATATATCACAAGAATATAACCATGGTTGTCAAAATCTAGGGTCTAAATCTGGATAGCAAGGGACAAGTAAGAAGATAGAAAACATTACATGTATAATTTCCGAGATAAGACTTTTCTACAAAGGGTTTCTTATCCCATTTATTTGTATAGATTTATTTATTTTATATTTATTGTTGCTATTGTAATTTTTTACATTTGTATCGAAACATCTACTGTTGAAATTTTCTTGGGCTAGGACTCTCTTTGTAGTCCATCATTGGTGCTCTCGTTGATTCTTTGAGAGGTAAAAATGGCAAAAAAATACTCGTGAAATTAAATGTGTAGTACTTTGAACTTTTTACTTTGTAATAAAATAATACCTTAAAAAATTCTATACCATAACGGTTTGTGAACTTTTTAATTATTTCGTACATAGTATCTTTGGCTCGAATCCTAGTATTTTTTTGGGTAGAATCTGACGTGGAAAGAGAAATTCACTAAGAAATTATTTTCTCTATCTTAGTTGGCATTTTTATTTTTATTTTTTTATATTTTACTTTTTTACTCTCTCTCTCTCCTCCCTCCCTGCAGTTCTTCTTCTTTTTCCTATTAACCCCCAAATAAAAAAAAAACCTAAAATCCCAAAAATCCTTTTTTTTTTTTTTTTACTTTCCCCTTTCTTTCCTCTTCCTCCTTCTCCATACATAGACTCGACCTTCTCTCACTGTGGGGGGGAAGGGCAGTAAAGTGAAAATAAAAATATATAAAAAATTAAGAAAATTTGAGTACTATCATGGTAAGAAATTTTTTAAAAGTATTATTCTATTGCAAATAAAAAAGTTTAAGTAATGTGAATGAAACTTACCTAAATTAAATGAAGAGGTTAATCATCAAAGTTGTAAAATAGATAAATTATATGTGAAAATTATAACATTAAAGCAAGGTTAAATCATTTTGATATCCAAATGAGTATAATGGATGATTAAATCAAGACAATGGATGGCAATGTACAATGTATTTTACAATGTGTATAGAATCAAATAGAGAATAAGACAAATAATGCTACTAAGAACAATAATTTAGATCCTATGTCATTATTTTGTTTTACTACAGTTGAAGAGTCACACTCTTATATAAACATTACCAAATTAAAATATCCAAAATCATGTTCCATATTCAAATTGCATTATGATGGCTTTATTTATCTTAGATGGGAATACTTTGGATTGGTTTCAAAGGATATCTTGCAACGAATTACATACTATTTGAGTAGATTCTTTAGAAGACTTCTATTACATTTGAACCATAAATTTTTTAGTAGGATATATGTCATATTTAGTATCAAACCTAAACTGCTTGTGCAACTAACTATTTGAAGTTAAAAAAGTGCTAATTAAGGGTTAATTACTTTCATGGTACCTGAAATTTTTTTTAATATAACAGAATTATATCTAAACAAAATTTTTTTCCATAGAAATATATGAACTTTTTAAATTTTTGCACTCATGGTATTTGGATGGAGTCTATCCATTTTTCCATTACAATGCTAATGTGGACACCAAACCCGAATAAAATATTATTTTTAGTCCACATTGCCATTTTATATTTTTTTATATTTTTTACTTTTCCTCTCTCTCTCTCTCTCTCTCTCTCTCTCCGCGCCGCGCCCGCCCCCCCCCCCCCCCCCCCTCACATCCATTCTTCTTCTTCCTCTAACTAACCTTAAAACCCTAAATAAATAAATAAAAAACCCAGACACCATCACCATCATTTTAATTAAGAAAAAACAAACATCTAATTCCTTTTTCAGGTTCACTATTGCATAAAAAGTGAAGTAAATGAGGCAAGATTTGAAATTACACTTGTTGGGGAGGTAAAATGATGGTGATGGTGCATGCTATTCTTTTGGTTTGTATGCTTATGTTTGGGTCTTCGTTTGATGTGGCAATGATGAGGTGATTGTGGACTCCGGTGAATGTTGCGAGCATGGTGAATGCTTTTTTTTTTATTAAATATTCTATTACGATCAAGACATGGATTTCCAATTCATGGCAGGAGGGATACTAAGATATGCATTTTCCAAATGTGTAAATATACCAACACATACACTGTGAATGGCATTCGATTTGTCAAACAAAGGGGCTTAATCAATGAAAATTCAAAATTTAGGGTCATAACCTCCTCATTCTAGACATTTGCCTTGCTGCTTTTCTATTTTTTCTCATCCTAATTTAGTTGTTCTAGGTCATATAGGGGTTTTCTAGAGAGAGAGAGAAAGTAAGCTAGAGAGAGAGGGTGAAGGAAGAAGATCAATCGAAGAGAATGAAGATTGTAAAGACCCAAAACGCTCAATTCTCAAATTAAGCATACTAAGTCCCCAACCATGTATAACTCTTATGAATTATACGTAAAGTTATCTTAAAAGAAGGTGTTTATGTTGAACATTGCTATCCGATTTTAGGTTATGAAATAGTTTAGTTAGATTCTGGCAACAACTGGATTTAGCAGCGAAAAAATAAACTGTAATAAAAACATTTCAACATAAAGACATTTCAAACTTCCGCTATTACAAGTGGAAAACTTTCACTTAAACAAATCTTTACAAAAGTTATTTACAAAACATGGGTACTAACAAGCCCTTAAATGAAAATATGAATTTATAAATAAACCCAGTCTTTATAGAACAAACAAAGAAGAAACAAAATACAAATAATCTCTTTCCTATTACATTTCACTCATCTCTCAAATCTTCAAATTCGCCCGATGCCCAAGACAAACATCATCACATCAACAACAACAACAATAATAAGAATAACAACATCAACAGCCTCCACATCATCATCAAATCATCATCTCATTACTCATCTTCATTATCAACAATAACAACTTCATCAACAACCTGTAAAAAGATAAACATAAATAGGAATGAGCCGGAGCTTAGTACACAGTAACACAATCACACATGAAGTGGCACACGAGCTTAACTAAATGCAATGCATCAATCCACAAGTTATTATCTTTTCATTAAAATAAACAAATTAACAATGGAGCACTCATACTTCGGAACATGCCAATGGGAATCTGGGGGTCCTAAGTAACAGCAGCTGCTCAGGGGGTTGATATAGATAGACCGTATATCTATATCTCCTATATCTAACCGATAAAGAATATTAATAGCATTATCTAGGGTTCACACTCCTTTATACACTCCACTTATCCCTATCCACAACATAAATTAGTTCAACGGTCCCATACCCGTGAACTAAAACATATAATTTCCTCCCAAACCTAATAAAGAATATACCGATACAGTTAACCCTATTACTAACCTACTTAGCTCTTAAGATAAACCACCATTGCATCATGATTTAGTCATTGCATCATGATAAAAGGATTGGCTAAGTGCCTAACTACTATTCCATTGCATCATGACAAGGTTATCGCTCCGATCCGATTCAACGACTTAAAGCACAACCAACACTCATTAATTATTAAGCCGTCTTTAAGTTCTTAATCCATTTTAGATGCATATCCTAACATCCAACATGCAAGTTACTACGTACCTTGAATATGAAATCTAAACATAGCCTCGGAAGGAATTTAAGAAGATAAATCAGATATCCACTTCTGTTAAGGAAAGATCTCGTATAAGAAACTAAACTAAACTAATCATCCACTTTCTCAAACTTTTATTAACCCTATTTGATCAGACACTAATGTGGAACCCCACTATGGCTGCGAATATCACCCCGCCAAAATATGGACAGTTCTCCTTTGTCTGTCAAAGAATTTCTTTTCTCCTTATTTATAGTTTCTTATCACAAACATAACATATATAAAGCATTCATACGTAAAAGTATTCATATTCAAAACAAATAAACATTTGAAATAACATATTCTCATATTATTCAAAGATCATCCTAATTCATTCATCTAAGCTAATTATTAGCTATTAACCCATTTTAGCTTAACCTTAGCCAAATTGTTTAGAGTTAATCATTTAATTTAAAACTAGTTTAAGCTGATTAACTTTAGTAATCTAATTCCTTTTAGCTAATTCAAGCTCATTTAGTCAAGTTGAACTTAGATTCATTGCTAATCCATTTACTGTATCTATGTCAACTTGAGCTCACCTTAACTTAACTTAGCTAAATTAATTAATCTTAATCATGTTAGTTCAAAAACTAAGTCAAAGATGGTTAAAACTAACTCAATCTAATTCATTTTAACTCATTCAAGTCTATTTAATTAGTTGAACTTAAGTTTTAGCTAAGTTCATCTTATATCTAACTTCTATGTTTAATTTAACTATTTCTTAATCTATAAATCTACTTATCTCATGTTTAATTATATCAATCACTTACATAACATATGAATCATCTTACAAGGTCAACTCATACATACATGATCATATTTCAAGCTTTGGAAAAGATTTGAAGATGATTTTAGAAATTAAATTTCAAACAGGGGATATGCTGGCAAAAGTCCGGCGTTCAATGCACCAATGCCGGCAGTGCTGAAGTCTACGCCGGCGGTGTTGGATGCTGGTGTTAAAAATTTGAACTTTGAAGTTTAAGGTTCAAACCTAGGCCGGCAGCATTGATACTCAAAATGCCGATGTTTAGTTTTTAAAGGCAACACCAGTAAAAATTATTGCAAACGCCAGCATCATTAAAAAATTTTCTTCTGATCACTTTGGTTCAACCTTAAACGCCGGTAAAATTTATGCAAACACTGGCAGCGTTTCTGATAGCGTTAAGGAATTGGCATTCTGATCAATTCAACACCGGGCTCGACACCGGTGGTGTTGAAGTATTATATGCTAGCGTATGTGACAAAACACGCTTTTGACAGAAGCTTGTTTTTGAAACTTAAGTTTTGCAAAATATTTTAACACTTCCAAACTTCTCCAAATCACTTTTTAAGCTTCCTAAACTTGATATATGAACTCCTTAACATCAATCATCCATATTCAACACATCAAACAACATACAATCCACTTCAAATACTAACAACTCTAAATCACTATTCATCATCCTCAATCTCAAACCCAACTTCCAACAACCATAACTTCAACAAACATATACATAAACAACACTCTCATCCCAAATCAACATAAATTCATCAATTATTAACTTAAACAACAAGTAAAACAAAGATAACTTTAAATAGAAAACTTAGCTTTTAGAGAAACATGTAATTTCTTGTTCTATCTTCATTCCTAACTTTGATTTCTCCTTTAGCTTTGTTGAATTTGAGTTGTTGTGAGATGAATTGAAGAAAGAGAGAAGAGAAAATGAAATGAAGAAGAAGAAGAAGAAGAAGAAGATGAAGATGAAGATACGGGAAAGAGGAAGAAGAAAAGAGAGAGAGAGAGAGAGAGAGAGAGAGAGAGAGAGATAAAGGTAGGGGAAAAGAAATAAAAAGGAAGGATAATTATAAAACTTAGGATATTTTAGAATTTAGGTATAGGTTTAGAACTATCAGATCAATATCTATAGTTTCATAAGTATTTAAAAGATAATTTTAGAACCGATAGGTTAGAAATTAAGAACTTAAAATAAGAACCTAATTTAGAAATTTATTTTAGATAAAAGATATTTAATTTGAGTTCGGGTTTAAGAACTAATATTTTTAGACAAGCAAATGAACTCAAATTTTACTGAGATTTAGGAATTAGTGTTTAGACTATGAATCAAGAGTTTAGGAATCCTCTAAAAATTTTAAATAACATGTTTAGAGATTTGGGAATTGAAATCTCAAATTCATTTAATTAATTACTAATCTAACTTTGTCAACTTGTCTATTTATATCCTATGATTAATTTAATTCATTCAAATCTATCTAAACCTAATTTCTAATATATGTGAAGGTTTAGGGTATTTCAAAGATGATCTCCAGCTCTTGGCAAAAAATTCTTATATTATCCATTTTGATTTGAGTTCATCTGCTCTTGATATTTTCCAATAAAGATCAAGCGCATAATCAAATATTTATCTTTTCGTTTTTCTTTTTTGTTTTAATTTGTTCTTTTTTTTTAGAGTTAGATTAATAATGAAAATCTAATAAAAAAATCGGTTTATTTTTAATTAAAATGATGGTGATGGTGTCTGCAATTTTCTTTTTCCTTTTTTTTTTTTCAATTTGGAGGTTTGGGTTAGATAAAACAAGAAGAAGAATAGGTGCGCAAGAGAGAGAGAGAGAGAGAGTAAAAATAATATATATATATATATATATATAATGCCAGCGTTGGGTAGAAAAAACAATATTTTTATTCGGTTTTGGTGTCAACGTCAGCTTTGTAACTGAAAAATGAACGAATTTCGTCTAGAAGTACTATGGGTAAAAGATTTTAAAAGTTTAGTTATTTTTGTAGGAAAAAATTTTGTTTAGGTATAATTTGATAAATTAAAAAAGTTTGGATACCATGAGAGTAATTAACCCCATCAATTTACTACCTACAAATTTTTGAGGATCATTTATGATACCTATGTGAGGTATATAATTACAATCCTAAAATTTGGCAAAGCCAAAAAAAAAAAAAAAAAGCAAACGTTGACTTTAATTATGGCAATTACCTTTATTATTATAAAGGCAAAATTTGGTCCTAACAATGTTTGCAAGCTAGTTCATGAGCATGAATAAAAGCTCAAGGTTAACTCATTTGACTAAATGAGCTTTATTTTGAACTCAAGCCGAGTTAGATCCAAGGCAAGTTGAGCTCAAGTAGCACATCAACAGCTCTGCACATTTATAGTCCTATTGAAGTCCAATCTACTAGAAGCCTAAAACAGAACGAAGCAAATGGTTGATCAAGTTTCAACCATATTGACAATCTTCGGTTGTAACAAGATTATATCCTAAGCTTGTTAGGCAATATTTAAATTAGCCATGGCTAATGATTAGGTATCAATACCTTTAGCTAATTAATTAGTAGATAATCATCCTATTGTTTTACCACAATAGCTATAAGTGAGTGTAGAAATTCATAGTAACATGCATACCATCATTCCATAACTATTAGTACAATAGGAATTTTTGTTGCCAAAAAAGGCTATTTGGATAGCTTTACACAAGATTAAGAAAGGATTTCCTACCTTTGTTGACCTTGAGGACAACAACATTGTTTTAAGTGAACGAGAGAGGGAAAGTAAATGGAATGATAGAAGGAATATCAAACTTAGCAAGATAAGGATAGTGAAACTCAATTATTTAAATGGTTATGTTATATGAAGGGGTCACAATAGTCATAAGAATGACAATATATCCATTACTCTAGTATACAAAACAATTGAATTACAAGTATAGAAAGTAGCCAATCGAGTTACAAAATTATACTCTCAACAAATTGTAGATAGAGTGTTAATAGAATATCCTTACTTATACGAGCTACGTTCTATTGTCTCAAATCTTGAAACTTGGAGTTGGTTGGAAATTTGAAATGACTTAACCATCCCCCCTAGAATTTTAAGATTTAATTTTTAGCACAATTGTACAAATTAAGTAATAGAGATGTCAGGAAATAGATTAACTTTTAGTCATTTTTACAACAAATCTATGGAAATCCAAGACTCCTAAGATAAACCCATATATGGATATGAGGAATGAGCATGAAGAGAGAGAATATTACCTTTTGAATTTCCAAGATAAGATTTTTTTTTTTTTTGTTAGGGTTTCTTATCCCTCCTATTTAATTAAATTTGTAGCATGACATCTTTTGAGGATATTCTATTATATATTTATTGTTGCTATTATAGTTTTTGCATTTGTATTGAAAAATCAATTGTTGAATAAACAATTACCTTGGGTCTGGTCAAGCCCCCCTCTTGGGTCCATCAGCTTGTAGCTATCTTTATTAATCTTATAAGCCTTTCCAAAAAAAGGTTGAAAGTGGATGAACTAATCTAGAAGTTGCTAGATATTCATTAACACAAAAATAGGATTAGTATCTAGCATGGATTCACTATATTCTCTTGATGGGTTTACATGCAATCAAGGACCAAAACCTTCTAAGAAAAGACCTTCTATACACAAACTTTTTCAATGCTCGTAGCTACCACACTTAAAACATAATTCAAACAACTTTCCAAATTTAATATCTTGCACTAGCAAATCTATTAACTTACACTTTCTGTCTTAATAACTTTGACATAATCCAAATGAACCTTCAACCTTAGAAATCCCCTCCTCAAATTAGGATTGACACTGCTGGTATTAATCTCCAGAAGATCACTAATAAAACTTACAATCAAAGCAGTATTGTACACTATCATTTAATCATACTTTAAAACATGAATGTGTACCTAAATTAAAATATGTAATAACTTAAGCTCTTCGACACTATCTCATATAGAAGAATGTCTCGTAATGACCCATGGACCATCACCAATGACCTTATAAGCCTAATATTGACTCTCAAAGCAATACATATATAAATTTCTTTTCAACAAAGAGATTTCAAATTTATCAATTGTCATGATGCAAGCATGAGGTTATAAAATTCTTAAATGGAAAATATATGAGTTATGTAAAGATTTATAAATAGAAATACCTATTAACCTACTATCAAACCATTAGTGTGTTCCATCATAATATATTTTTTTGTTTTTGTTTTTGTTTTTTTTTTTTTTTGCCAACGTTCCATCATAAGTTTGAATTGTAGAATTTCTCTCTATAAAAGTAGTTCTTCTCTTTCTAAAACGCTTCAATCAACAGACTTGGAATTTGCCGAGCTGCGCCCAAACTTTCTTCCGAGTTGATGTAAGTGCTCATCTATCTAAAATTTTTTCAGCAATTATTTAACCAACTACAGTATGGGAGGAATATATGTATGTTGTGCGATCAACCTCTAGATTCACAGCTCTTGGGGAACCATAAACATATTTAGATTCTATTTACTTATAGAAACCCATGGACTAAATCAGTAAATCTCGTATCCATCCATATATAGGGGTTAAAAAAAAGTCAAATGTAACTTGCCACCATGAACGTATTTAAATTCTACTTAGTTTTGGACATTTAAAGCAAATCACGATCGGCCAGTTGTTGTGTAACTTGTGTTGTCTCCTAAATATAGGAGGAGAAAAAAAAAAGATAATTCATTAACCATTGTCTTCTCTATATAAACCAAGTATTAAACAAGACAGATTTTTTTCTTTCTTGTTCTTCTACAATAATCCATCCAATTTATTATCGTAGGCACTATATCCAGGATTGAGGGGTTGGATCTCTCTCTCTCTCTCTCCTCTCTCTCTTTCTAGTCCCTCAGTCTCTGGATTATTTCTTTTCAAACAATAATAATAATGGCGGCCCTTTGTCAAAAGATTCTTGAAATAAAAGAGGTTCTGATTATGGTGGCGGTTCAGGTACTGCTGGCAATGGTTCAGGTGTTTTATAAACTTGCAGCACTTGATGGGATGAATTCGACTGTTATCATTGCCTACAGATTCATACTCGCAACAGCTTTTATGACCCCTATCGCTTTCTTTGCCGAAAGGTTCGTCCTAATCTATTTTTTTTATCTATGCCCTTCAGCATTGATACCATGAAATATTAACTGACGGATGCAGATGTTGGTGATAAAATAGATATTTTTATAATCTTAAAAGCTTGATATAAAATTGAATGATGAGATAATTCGTTGATATAATATTATCGAACAGATAGTAGTTATTAAACTATCCATTATTTCTTCTATGTATTAAAGTATGATTAGTCACGTGTACATATATATGATATGTATTATTATTTAATACTTTTCCCACACGCATGGTTGAGGTCATCGGAAGTTACCACGGGGATTTATGGTCGGGAAAAATAAGAGTACTTTTTTTTTATTCAGTTAAATTTCCTCAAGAAGCTTTTATTTTTCCATTATTAATGTTTATAGAAGAAGTTTACACAAATCTAGTAGAAACTTTTAACAAGAAATAAGAATAAATAAATTCTAATTCTTAAGACAATATGTGTGGCTAGATTTGCTTAGGCCTTAAGTTATAAATTATCAAAATTATTAAAGTACTATTTCTTAATTTTTCAACCATCTTCATAAAACATTTGGAAGTGTTGAAGGCTATTTTTTTTTTTCGTTAGAGTGTCAATCATAATAGCATTATAATAAAATTATCCTTTTCATTTTATTTTAATATCGTGGTGATTAGATGGTACGGGATAAAAATTTGCTATCCCATAAATATTGTCCTCATCTATTTGAACGAATACATGATTAACACAGGTATATAAAATGAAAGTAAATATTTTTTTTTATTTTATGGATTATTTTATATTTGAGATTTATTAACAAGTATTAAGATTTTATCAGTCGGGATAGAGTGAGAATAGTATCTATGAACAGAAAATATTTTTCTAGATAGTGTGCACTATGAATTATTATATATGAAGGTTTTCCTTTTTTATTTTAATATTTGTTTTATCTTTTTGTTGGTGTATAGAAAGGAAAGGCCAAAGATGACATGGGCAGTGTTACTACTATGCTTCTCTTGTGGGGCCCTAGGGTGAGTTCTCTTCACATACAGTAGAACATTAATTAAAGAATAAATTTACCTCCACATGTAGGTAGAACGTAGAATTATATGTTCTATAATTATAGATTTATTTTTTGGTAAAATTAAATTGCACATTATATAATATAACTTTGTGAGTTTCAATATTTATTTACGTATACGTGACTTATATTTAATGAATATAATAGTTGATATATAATGCAGGGGAGCATTAGGTCAAAATCTTGTTGTGGAAGCCCTAAAGTTTACAACGGTAACCTATGTATCTGCTATGGTCAACCTCGTACCTGCAGTTACGTTTATCATAGCCGTGCTTATCAGGTATTTACAAGTTATAGTATATATCATTCTGATTACATATAGATGGATGGACATATGTATTTATTAGAATGTGAAATCTTCATCTCCTTTTTATTGATTCCTTTGTTTGGATTGTTTGATTTTTATTTATATTATATTTGTATATCAGATTAATTTATCTATATCATTTCTATATAAAATCTATATGATCTGTTTATATACAATAACTGTCAATTTTTCATCGGTATATATTTTTTAACAAACATCGATTTGTAAACAATAAAAATATAATGTTAAAATAATTAAAATATGATGAAACAAACATACTTATGAATCAATAATTAAAATTATAAGCAAAAAAGATGACTTTACAATAATATCATATAATAAATTGAGTGAGCAAAAAATTAGATATTTTAAATCTATATTTATATACAATTATATATATGTATGTATGTATGTATTTAAAAACCTTAAATAATTATCTTTATTTAGCACCTTATTAACAAGAGATTTCGAGGCAACTATTAACACCATACAGCAATTATGATAATTCACTAATTTATGTTAGGATAAATTACATCTAAACGTAACAATATTTATTTATTTTAAGAGTAGGATTAATTAATTAATTTGTGTTAAGATAAATTCTATCAAAATGTATCAATTTTTTTTATTTTAAAAATAAATTTATTTAAAGTATCAATATTTTGATTGATTTTTTATTATTTCAGAATGGAGAAACTGGACTGGGGTTCAGTAACAGGAAAGGCTAAGGTGTTAGGTACATTAATTGGAATAGGTGGGGCTATGATTTTAATCTTTGTGAAAGGCGTAGAAATCAACATAGCCACAACAAATATAAACCTTCTTAGGCACGGCCACGGTCATCACCCTCAGCTGTACCGTGAAAACACACCGCGAGCATGTACTCGGATGTTCCTTAGCAGCCGTGGTTGCTCTATGTTTCTCCATATGGTTGATTCTTCAGGTACTCTCTCTACGACTATTTCCAATAATGTAGGAAACAGTAATCTATAATATTTGCATATAAATAAAGGTATAATTTGTTAAAAGAAAATATTAATAGGTGTTTTGGGATATTTATTAGGGAAATTTACAAATTCTCTACTAAACTTTCATCTACCTGGAGTTTTGACTCTTTAAATTTTAATAACTTAGCACAGTTAAGGATTGTTAATTTTTTTTTCATGAATTTGGATGGTAAATATGTATATAGATGAAAGTTTAGGAGGTAAATCCATGTATAAATGAAAGTTCGATAAGGTATTTTGTAACTCTCCTAGTTTTGTTTCAACAAAAAAATGTTACATGTAATTAATTATGCTAATTTTTGAAAGTTTAAGGGTCAAAGAGCTTACTTTAAAAGTCCAGATGATGAATCGATATTTAGATAAAAGTTTAGGATGTGAATCCACACATACATAAAAGTTTATGAGGTCAATTTGCATTTTTCCCTATTTATTAATTTGATACTGTTTTTCTAGATAAATTATACTTACCATTCTTATAAAATTGTGAAAAACAATAAATAAACATTCAATATTTACACCGGATTTTTCAAAATGGAGCTCATAGCCATGAAAATAAACTTCTTTTCCAAAATTTAAGATTTATAATACTAATTGAGGAGTATTTGTTGTATTTTTGAAAGATGAGGTACCGGAGTGTTTTATTAAGTTTACAAGAGTGGTAATATTGTATGAAAATAGTATCCAAAATAATCGTGCCCCTTTTCAACATTTGTTGTGTCATATAGAAAAAAGTTGCTGAGAAGTACCCCTGCCATTACTCAAGCACAGCATTGATATGTATGATGTCAATGGTTCAAGATGTTATTATTGCTACAATTTTTGAGAGAGATTGGAATCAGTGGAAGCTTGGATGGAACATTAGGCTTCTCACTGTAGTTTTTGCGGTATGTGACATCTAATTCAAATTTAATTTATACCTTTCTCTATATACGTTTATTTGTATATGCACGTTGGAGGCTAATTTTGTTTTTTTATGTATAGGGTACTGTAGGATCAGGTGTGTGTATTCTTTTAACGTCCTACTGCTCATACTTGAGGGGACCCGTTTTCGTCTCGTCTTTCAATCCTCTAATGATCGTCGTCGCAGCAATAGCCGGATCTTTATTTCTTCAGGAAAAGCTACATCTTGGAAGGTATACGATTATTCTCAAGTTTAAGATCATTTATATACTTCAATTTTTTTGTTTTTTGGAAGGGGGTTTCTTTTATATATATATGTGTGTGTGTGTGTATAGTTTTATCCATGGAACGTATACCGTTAGATGATTTAGTAATAATCACAAGTAGAAAATATGGATGTGGATGCGAAATTGTGAGGCGAAAATTGCCTCTGATTGGTGGCAGGGAGATTTCTGACCAATGCGAGGCGAATATGGCCTGTATCTGCTGCATGAGGCGCAAATCACCTCATCCTGGGCAACTTTGGCTGCTTATTAATAAACACAAAAACTTTAATTAGTAATTTTAAAGGTGAAATAATTAATTGCATATTTAGAGAAAATTTAAATACCAAATACAACATTAGTCCTAAATTATAGGTAGAGTGTGCATCACTAAAAAACCCTCACCTTGAAACTAATTCACCTCCTCCTAATGGTTATTAGGATTTCAAAGAATTTATTAATAATTACCTTTATAATATGAGCAAACTGGATTTTACAGACAACATTACATAGCTTCCACAATCCACAATCGTCCTCCTCTTCTTTTCTTCTTCTTCTTCTTCTTCTTCTTTTTCTTCTTGTTTTTCTTTTTCGTTTTGTAATGTTAAAGTGCTGATTCATTTACGATATTCAATTTTCCATGTGCGTGGCAGTATAATCGGAACGATTTTCATTATATGCGGTATGTATATGTTTCTATGGGCTAAACATAAGGAGATGCAGCAAAGTCAAAAGGTGAAGCCATTATCTGACAACAAAGAGGATGATGTTGAAGCATCAACATCTCCTGGAGGCGACAAACCCAAGAATTCCCACAATGTTTATTGTTGTGGAAAGATAAATTGGTGCTTACATTAAGGGATGGATGTAAAGTAGGTGTGGTCTAACAATAGTAGCTTGAGCTGAGATATGTTGTCGTTTTTATGCCTTCCCTTTGGTGGGTTGGGGGAGGTTATAATGACCACATTTTGGTAGAGAGAGAGATTAGGTATAGGGTGCAATTATGAATCTCAAAATGTATCTTATTATCCTTTGATAATTGTGAAAGTGTCATTTACTGCTTTTCTTTTGAAGCTCTATATACATATTCTAGATGAACTACACATGAATCAATGTGTACTAAGCAAGGTAAAAAAGACAAGGCATCACTTTTGCAATAGTCTCCTAACAAAACAGGTTAACTTTGATTCTTCCTTCTTTAGATTACCTATATTATTAAAGGTAAATGTAACGCCTTGGGACTCTATCCACTGAGGTATTTCCCGCTTTAGCTACATGTCGTATGGTTTTTTCCTTTTGATGCCAGTGCTTCTCTGAGGGTTACTCATCCTAGGATTGCTCTACACAGTACACGCTTAATTTTAGAGTTCGAACCAACTCTAAGCTACTACATCAAAAGATGCCTCTATGATTAGAGTTCCATGATCTATATTTGAGGGGTATATTTGAGGGGTATTACATACTCCTACATTTATAAAACTGACGTCCTTGTCAATTACATTACACAGATCCAGAACCACACTAGGTAGTGATGACACACTCCTCCACTTTTGGCTGGTGAATTGGTCTGATACCATTTGTCACGACCTGCCATCCCAAGCTCCACCACAGCTAAGGGGGCACCCCTAAGCTCTTAGGCTACCTTGGGCAGGGATCGTGACGTCAGGTATACTGGCCCTCCCAATGCATCCTTAGGCATAACTAGGGCACCAAAGGTACTGTGTATTAACTCGGAACTCTACCTACCAAGGTATTATCCACTTTGGCCACACGTCGCACGGTTTTATCTTTTTGGTGCCAGCGCTTCCAATTGGGTCACTCATTTTAGGATTACTCTGCTCAGAGCACGCTTAACTTTAGAGTTCTAACAAACTCCAAGCCATTACACCAAAGAGGCACCTTTGTGATTAGAGTTCCATAATTTATATTTAAGGGGTATCACATACTCTCCCAATTATATCACTGACATTCCCATCATTTTCTTTACACAAGTCTAGAACCACTACTCTGATACCACTTGTAACGGCTTGGAATTCGACCTACTAGGGTATTGTCCGCTTTAGCCACACGCTGCATAGTTTTATCCTTTTGGTACCAGTACTTCTCAGGAGGTCACCCATCCTGAGATTGCTCTATACAGAGCATGCTTAACTTTAGAGTTCCAACCAACTTTAAGTCATTACACCAAAAGCGTCTTTGTGATTAGAGTTTTATAATCTATGTTTGAGGGGTATCCCAATAAAAAAGTACTTTTCGTGTCTACACCTCCCAACCTATTAATTTTCTAAATTTTCTAATTCTTCAAAATTGTCCAATTTTCAAAGAACATACACGTGGAAGATAAATTACAATTACTACTCCCTAATAATTGCAAAAAAGAAGTTATAATAATTTCCTATAAAACCTTTATTTAATTTCTTTCAATCCCATATATCGCACTCTGTAGGCATATTTTTTTTGAAATAATCTATGATTTGTGACTATTCATAGCAACGTAATAGTACAGAAATAAGCTATCATTAACATAATGAGGATTAGATCTTCAACCAAACCACTAGCAACTATAAGACGCCAAATCAATGTAGACAGAGGATCATCGATGACACCCTCCTCACTATTAAGGTACTGCATTTTGCACATGATTAAAGATCATTAGGTTTTTGCTCCAACGTGGCTCAGGATGAGCAAGCCATTGTTAATAAATTACTTTAGAGTTTTTTTTTTTTTAAATTTGACTTCTTATAGATATCACCCTCTAATTTGCTTAACAAAATTTTTGGGATAATGGCAAGTCAAATGCCTATACTCTTAATTTTTGACAATTTAGTGTGTCATCCTTAGATTTTGATAAATTTATGCTTGTATTTTCAAAGTATTTACTATTTAGTGCCTTTGTTATATAATATTTGATAGATGTTCATTTCAACAATAAGATAATAGCATATCAAGTATCTATAATTGTAATTTTTGGTAATTTTCGATAGTTTAATATTACATCTTTAGATTTTAGTAATTTTTAGTCAAATGCCTACCATTATCTTGTCATCAAAATAAACATTTATCAAATATTATTTAACGAAGGCACTAAATCGAGCATACTCTAAAAGTACAGACATTAATGTACAAAATATAAAAATGAAGCACTAAATTATCAAAATTTGAAAGTATAGGTGCTTAACTAGCTTTTATCCCAAAACTTTCTATTAGAGGGATTACAAATATGAGAAAAATTACATGACAAAATGTTGAAAAAATTTTGCTTCTTGACCGACATTACAAAAAAAAAAAAAAAAAAAAAGGTTATTTTCTACAAAAGTTCTCACGGAAAACTGAAACAATTTGTCTTGCATAATATAAGAAAATTTTGGCATGCTAATATGAATTCTTTCAGAGAAATACAATTTTTTTTTTTTTTACCAACACTGTTTTTGGTTATTTGGTAAAGTGTGTTTGTTCATTTTGATTAACTCTTCTTTTAGTTTTTCCTTTCCAAATCAAAATCAGAAGAAGTGGCACTCCGATGTCTACTAGGCCTTAAGAGAGAAAAGGCGACAGCATAACCTGCACCATTTTGGTGCCCTCCTTTCTTTAGCATTAGAAGGTTTAACTAATAATAAATCATATAGTTGGATATGCTCTCCAAGCCAACCATAGAAAAGATATGGAATTATCACTAGCATTAATCTTCAACATACAATGGTTTTTCATCTTCTTCTTCTTCTTCTTCTTTTTTTTTTTCCCCCTTTTTTGCTTCTCATGGAATTCTCCAGTAACATTCCAACGTATGATTGATATTATTGTTACGTGATGTTTAGTATCTGGATTGATCAATTGGGATTATTGTGTTTTAGGTTTTAAGTTTTGTATTTTTGTTATGGTTTGTAAGCTTGGTTGTAATGTGGGTTAGCAATATCAAAAGCTTTTATTTTGTTATTTTCAACTCTACATCCTTCCATGACAACGAGGAAACAATATTAAAATTGCAAGATGTGAAAATATATATTGTATAGGTATACACATACATTTTTTTTTTCATTTTCAATAGACAACATACATTTATCTAATTTTTGCAATTATGACATAAATGTACTTATTACTATAGTCCTCTACTATTTTAATCATACAAATTTAAATTTTAAGGTGGTCAATTTAATATCCAATTAATTTTTTTATTATTTTTACCACGTCATTTACACCGTTTGCTATTTCTTGATGTGTTTGAAGTATTAGTGAAAATCCAATCATATGCTATCTCTTCTATATCTGCAAATAGATTGAATAGCGATAAGGAGGTATTAAAAATAGTTACAAAATATTTGATTAAGTATTAAATTGTCCACTTCAAAGTTTAGGTATTAAATTAAATTTTTATACTAAGTTCAGATAACCAATTTTACATTTACCTAAAAATAATATCTCACATGTTTATTAATTATTTCATGTGTTTTTCTTCAAGGATCTTAAGACTTGAGATGAGTAAAGAATTAGCATAACTCATGACAAAATCTTAGTTAAAAGAGTGCATCGGTGAAAACAAATAAAATATTATAGTATTCTTCTTTGTATTTGTAAGTAACAATATTCTCGTTACAATTTTAAAATTCACTATTTTTTATAAAGCTAAGAAAAAAAATAATTTAGTTTTGGCATTATGGGTTGTTTATGGGTGGCATTTGCTTTTTAATTTGTAATTATCTTCTGTAAATTCTTCAACAACAATGCTATGTAAAATATGGAATTAGATAATTATTGAAAATCGTTGGTTTGAATATAGTGATGCTGCAATTGGATATTGTCCAAACCGGCCGACTAATCCTTAAATAAAGTTGGACTGATTTAAACAACAATATTGTTTTATAGTTTTATATACTGCATTTATTTAAATATAAGAGACACCTAAAATTTGCACTCTTAATGTCGAGATTATATCATGTTTAATCATCATTTAAAAAAATATTACATAAATACAACTTGAATAAAAAAATTCTTATATCCCATGTTGAACATGCGGTATAAGGTTTTTTTGTGTATCGCATGTTGAACATGTGACACACATGTAATAACTTAACATGTATCCCATGACTAATATGTGATACACATTTAGACCTATACTCTTCTCCAATGTACGATACAACTATTTTTATAAGTTTGACTCCATAATATTATTATATCTCTTCTTCAACATATGATATATATGCAAAC
The DNA here is from genome assembly GCA_024138025.1 of Combretum micranthum. Lineage (NCBI taxonomy): Eukaryota > Viridiplantae > Streptophyta > Magnoliopsida > Myrtales > Combretaceae > Combretum > Combretum micranthum. Next base: position 2,212,586 of record JAMXBD010000001.1, read on the forward strand.
TTTTATATCTCTTCTCCAACATGTTATATAGAAGTGCCAATTTGATAATTTTTTTGTACAATTTGTATTTTTATAATATTTTTTTTTTTTTTTTGCTATAAAGCTCCTTTTGTACTAAACTTTGGCCAAATGAACAATTAGGTATCTAAACTTTCAAAAAGATCAATTTCATACCTTACCAAACTTTCCGTGCCTCTTTTCACTACTTCATCTAGCCATTACTTGATACGTATTCATAACTTCAAGAGGCAATAAAAAAGTAAGATAGTAAAAAGAACACGAAAATTTTGAAAGTCAAAGTACCTAATTATCCACTTGCTCAGAGTTTAGGTACTAAAATGGGTTTTTCGTTTCTCTTTTTTTTATTTATAAGAATGGTAGACACGCATTGCTGTTGTTATTAAATATTATGTGTGTGTTATCTTAATGAAAAATTGGCATTTCAATATGATAAATTATCTTCGTACATGATGTTTGCTTAGATCATTGTTGGATTTGTGTATGTGTTACCTATTCATATCTTGTAAGTCTAATAATTTTATCAAACAATCCAAGAACCCCTATTGTTCTTTTGTGGAAGGAATAATTATGATACATAAAAAAAAAATAAATTTATCTAAATGAGTAGTGATCCTTCGTGCTTTCATCTCTTCAATATTAAGTCCATTCGAGTACTGTCCTGTAAGTCTATTAATTTTACTAAATAATCCAAGAGCCTTTTGTTCTGACCATACATAATTTATTTTTGTTTTAATAAAAGGAATACTCATGATATATATATATATATATATATACACGCACACACACACCAAAAAATAAATTTATCTAAATGATTAGTTATCTTTTGTGTTTTCATCTCTTCGATATTTAGTTTGCTTGATTAATGTCTTGACTAATAATTTCTTATGCAATAATTTATCTACAATTATCATAAAAAATGAGATTAAATAAATTAATATTATAGATATTTTTTTTAACTAACAACATGAATCAATTTTTGTTTTATATATAAAACATAAGCTTTTTATTCGTAAGACAATTAATTATTATTTAATAAATAAAACCACGATTAACCTTAAATAAGAAGAAGATAACAACCTATCCATCAAATATTATTTTCCCTTTTAATTAAAATGAAACGTTCAGCTCGTTTAACTAAATGAGCTTCATTTTAAGTTCAAATTTATTCATTTATCAAATGATCTCAAGCTGAACCAGGCCAATGAATGACCCAATTCAAATAGTTCGACTTGTTTGCACTCTTAACAACAAACCTAATAATTGATTTTGATTTAATAAACACTAAAAACTAGGATAACATTGGCTCTATCACACTACAAGATATGACAAAAAATTAGTAAAAAAAGTTATATTTCTATAAAAACAATTGGTGGTAATGATTTTTGTGATAGAAATTTACGTTTTAAAATAAAAATTTTGTCTCTAAAGCCTAGTTGTTTTGTAGTGTCATACTTCAAAACATACTAGCTTTAAATCTTTTTGAAAAACATACTAAGCTGTGTAAATAGGTCAACTCGTCCTACTCCAGTTTGGCCTGCGAGTTATGTGAGCCAATTTGCTTTGTCCACAATATAAAGCAAGCCAAAAATTTTACCGATAACGTTTTTTTTTTCTTTTTGCAAAATTTTAATATTACAATGTAATTATAAAAATATAAATGTTATTTTCAATTTAAATTAATAAAATATATTTACATACATGATAAAATATATATATAAAGATTAAAAAATCCATATAAGATTAGGATAAAAGAAACTATTATTTATCATTAATATTTCACTTTTTATTCTTTTAATTTAGTTCAGTTTTTTTTCTTTTTTTTTTTCAATGCAAAATTACATATGATTATTTACTATTACCAGTTTTATGTTTTCATGTAATGCTCATGTTTCTTTAAAAAAATGAAAGAAAAAAGGTAGGTTTCAGAGTCAACAACCCTGCAAGCGGGTTGACCGGCTATAGTGTGCTCACAAGTTATGCGAGGTGAACCAAAATGACCCACTTAGTAAAGCAGATTAAAATTTTTAGCTCAATAAGCTTTTTTTTTTTTTTTTTTTAATGATTGGCCTACATAACTGTCCGACTTTCATAAGGTAAAGTGTTTTCCTTGTTCTCTATTTTTAATAGCTACCAAACTCATATCACAATCTATTTTCCCACACCAGTTATTCCACATCTATGAATCTAATCCCCACCCTCACCTCCCGTTCCTTCTTCCATTTTCATATCCATGATAGGTTCTCTCTTCACTACGTTGACATCTTAGATATTACTATATTCTAGTCATGCGTTCATCATATGGTGCCTTTATTTTAACTACATCTGCTCCATTAACTGACAGACTAAACTATCTTCTAGTCAAGCGGTTATAATATGATGCCTTTATTTTAACTACATTGACAATCACTACAAAAAAAAACCAAGTTTCTACACGGAATGAAATTTCTTACAAGAAGCTAAAATTTTCTTGTGGAAGCTTTCTACAAACAAGTTATTCTTTAGAATTGATTGGTACTAGAAGGTCCCAATTTAAAGTCATTTAAGGGATTATACCCTGTAGAAAAAAAAAAAAAAAGGATGAGCTCTTCGCAAAAAGTAGAGAAATCGTAGAAAGTACATCCTTATCATAAAAGTACTAATATATGTCAATTTCTATGTCAGATTTATTAAAGAAAATTAAAATAATAAGAATTGGTAGAAATCTAATTGCAACTAAAATCAATTTAACATAATTTGCAGCCTTATATTAGATGACACGTCAAAAAGAAATTGTAGGTATCTCTCAAGTCCTTGCGATGTCCTATTATTTCCAAAAATACAAAAATAAAAGTTCTAATTTATATGTGTGTGTAGAAACATATGTGATTATTAATTAAACTTGACTAAGTTAAAAGATTAACTTAAATAATAAAAATTATGGAAATAGAAATTTAGAACCTATAACAATATTTGTACACAACTAGGGGTGTTCATGGACCGGTTAACCGGTCCATGGCCTTATTTTTTGAACTTAACCGTAATTATCGGTTTTTAAATATCCCGACCCTTAACCGGTCCATTATAAACGGTTAACCGTCTTAACGGTTAACCGTTTTATTCGGTTAATTTATTCGGTTTTCGGTTTTTAACCATTTAACGTAATGGTTTCAATAAATCAAATTGATAATTTCAAAAAACCTTTTTTTTAAGCCTTTATCATAAATTTTTTCTTTAAATTATTATATATATTACTAGAGCTAAAAAAAAGAAAATGAAATTAAGAAAAAGGGGAAAAACGAACCTTTGAATGTATCATTATCAATAAAATCAAACTAAATCAATTACCATATTAACTCCATCAATCATAGGACAATAGTATTTTAATCAAAATTCAATGAATATTAACATAGGTAAATTATATGTATATGAAAATCATATGTATATATATATATAATTATTTGTATATGTAAATTTATATATAATATATTTATAAATACTGAAACGGTTAACCGTTAACCATCGGTTTTTTGTAGTTACAAACCGAAACCAAAACCGAAAACCGAAAAAAATAAAAACCGTAATCCTAAACCGAAACCAACGGACCGGTTAACCATATTTTTCGGATTGGTTTTACGGTTTCGGTTCGGTTTCTCGGTTTCATCGGTTTTTTTGTACACCCCTATGCACAACTACTTTCATCCAGTAGAGAAAAGAACAATATTGTACACCTCCACTTTTACAAATAAAATATCATTACTTATCATCACTTTTACAAATAAAATGCTATTGATAAGTTGTTAATAGCTACGAACACCACTTTTTAATTGGGTATTTCCTTTCAAAGATGTCAAAGCCACGACCACTAGTTGCGCCCAGGGACTCTAACATCTTTTTCATCTCTGTTTTTTTAGCTGTTGTCTCGAGCATTTCCACCATTGAGATGGAGTTTTCTCCAACCACTGATAACCATCACCCTTTTTATTAGGAAGAAAGATTTTAAAAAAAAAAAAATCCTAGGATAGCATATGTAATATGAAGTTTGCACATACACCTATCAAATTATCTATTTTTATGCATATTAAACAATTAACACAATTGTCTTTGATAAATAAATAAAGTAAAGTTTTGGTTAATATATCTAGTGTTAGGATTTGATATGTGAAAAATAATAGTAAACAATCAAACAGTAAAATAAAGAACACACAAGAATTTTACATAGAAAACCCAAATTGGGAAAAACCACCGGAAGAGGAGGAGAAATCCCCTATGATTGAAGTTGGAGTACAAGATTGAGAGAATACAACTTGAGACTCTCAAAGGAATTTCGTGTGTCTAATGTGTTGTAAAAACCCAAACAAAACACACACATACACAGACACATATATACATATATGTGTATGTGTGTGTGTGTGTGTGTAAAAATAACCGGTATAACGGCCTAAATTATAACCCTTAAATATGTAATGGATGAATAATAATAGTCAAATATTCATTCATTAACATTTAACTATGGGAGTCGGTTATAAAAATCGGGTCACAAACTCTAACAATCTCCACATTGACACGAATTCTGGAGTAAAAAACACAAAATCTAATCTTGGGCATAAAAAAACAAAATACTCTCCACCTCTTCCATAAAACCCCTAAAGGGCGTCAATCAGCAACGAACATTAACCAAGTCCAAGCAATGCTCAAACTTGGCTATAGGAAGGGCCTTTGTCAACATATCTACCGGATTATCTTCAATACCGATTTTGCTCACAGTAATATCACCATGAGCTATAATATTACGAATAAAGTGATATCTAACATCGATGTGCTTCGTCCTTTCATGAAACATTTGATCCTTGGTGAGGTAGATCGCACTCTGATTGTCAAAATTGACTTTCATCGTCTTTAGATCATCACTAAATTCTCTAAATAATCCCTGCAACCAAATAGCTTCCTTAAAAGCTTCTATGACACCCATGTATTCGGTTTCAGTAGTGGATAGTGCTACTGTAGCTTGTAAAGTGGATTTCCAACTGATAGCATAGCTACCAAGGGTAAAAATATACCCAGTGAGAGATCTTCGCTTGTCTAAATCTCCAACAAAATCAGAATCCATAAAACCAACTAGTTCATCTCTAGTTCTGCCAAACTATAGACAAATGTTAGTAGTATCTCTTAAGTACTTGAAAATCCACTGAACTGCTTTCCAATGATCCTTACCAGGATTACCATATATTTGCTAACTACACTTACAGCATGAGATAAATCTGGGTGTATACAGACCATGGCATACATGAGAGATCATACAGCACTAGAATATAGAACTTTTGACATATAATCAATTTCTTCATCTGACTTTGGAGATAAATGTGTACTCACAGGCTTAGAATTCATCATATTAAACCTAGAAAGAATCTTCTCAAAATACCCCTTCTGACTCAGATGCAAACCTTTTGTTCTGTTTCTTATAATCTCCATACCGAGTATCTTCTTTGCTGCTCCTAAGTCTTTCATTTCAAACTCCCTGCTCAACTGAAGTTTAACTTTCTCAATCTCTCCGCTATCCTTTGATGCTATCAGCATATCATTAATGTACAAGAGTAAATAAACAAAAGATCAATCTCCACATTTCTTGAAATATACACAACTGTTGAAATTACTTCTCCTAAAATCATGAGAAGTCATGAATGAATAAAACCACTTATACCATTGCCTTGGCGATTGCTTCAAGCCATATAAAGATTTCTTCAACATGCACACATGGTTCTCCTTTCTTGAGACCACAAAGCCTTCAGGCTGTTGCAAGCAAATTATTTCATCAAGCTCTACATGTAGGAAAGCAGTCTTGACATTTAACTGTTCCAACTCAAGATCTTGTAAAGCTACAATAACCAAAAATGATCTGATTGAACTGTGTTTTACAAGAAGAGAAAAAACATCTGTGAAATCAATACCTAGTATCAGATTGTAGCCCTTTGCAACAAGTCTTGCCTTGTACCTAGGTTCTTCAATACCTGGTGTTCCTTCTTTCTTCTTATAAACCCATTTACAGCGAACAATCTTCTTCTCTTTAGGAAGCTTCACTAAATCTCAAGTGCCATCTCTTTGAAAGGATTACATTTCCTCCTGCATTGCAATCATCTACTTACCAGAATCATCACAATTCATAGCTTCTGTATAAGTGGATGGCTCAGAATTTGAATCAATATCTTCTGCAACATTAAGAGCATAGGTAACAAGATTTGCCCCTGCATATCTCTGAGGAGGCCTCACTTCTCTCTTAGGTTTGTCCCTAACAATGGAACACTGTTCTTGTGGTTATGTAGAGACAGGATAACCCTATGTCTGAAGTCTAGTCTGAGAAGTAGTATCTGAAGTAGTACCTGAATCAATCTGAAACTCAACCTGTATAGATGATTTTTGCTAGACTTCATCAAACGATGAGTTAGAAGACAAGTCATGTAACATGGATACTTCATTAAAAATAACATCCCTACTCAAAATGACTTTCTTTAGTTCAGGACACCATAATTTATGTCCCTTGACACTAGGTTTAAAACCAAGGAATATGCACTTCAAAGACCTAAGCTCAAGCTTTCCATTATCAACACGAGCATATGCAGGACGGAAAAAAATTCTCAACTCTGAATAGTTAGCAGGAGTAGCTGACCATAACTCAAGTGGAGTCTTCTTTTCAATGGTTGTTGATGGAGACCTATTAATCAAATAACATGCTATTGAGGCAGCTTCTACCCAAAATGACTTTGGTAACTTTGCATTTGAAAGCATACACCTAACCTTCTCCATGATAGTTTTATTCATCCGTTCTGCTACCCTGGTTTGTTGAGGTGTTCTAAGGACTGTTAAATGTCTCAAAATTCCCTCTGATTTACACAGAACATTAAAATTATTATAACAAAACTCAAGATCATTATCAGTGCGAAGACACTTTACTTGTTTACCAGTTTACTTTTCAATCATTGTCTTCCACTCCTTAAAAGTGGGTAACAAATCATAATTTTGCTTCAAGAAATATACCCAAACTTTTTTGGAGAAATCATCTATAATAGTTGTCATATAAACAGCACCTCCTCTAGATGGAACTCTTGATGATCCCTAAAGATCAAAATGATTGTACTCTAAAATACCTTTGTACTGTAAGTACCAGTGGTGATTCCGACTCTTTTTTGCTTTCTAAATACGCAGTGTTCACAAAATTTCATCTTACTGATGCTTTGCCCATTAAGAAGGCCTCTCCTAGATAACTCAGCCATCTCGACTTCACTCATATGCCCTAAACACATATGCCAAATTCTAGTAGAATCTTCATCTGATAAAGATGAAGAAGTGATGGTAGCATCTTTTGTAACAACTAAACCTTGCAAAACATACAACTTAGCAGACTGTTTCTGACCTTTCATTACCACCAAAGATCCTTTGCTAATCTTTAAAACTCTACCTTCACCTATGTATTTGTAACCCTTAGAATCAAGAGTACTGAGAGAAGTCTAATTTCTCTTCAAGTCAAGAACATGTCTCACATCTCCTAATATCCTGACAACACTATCAAACATTTTTATCTTAATTGTGCCAATGCCTGCAACCTTGCAAGAAGCATTATTTCCTAACAAAACAACACCCTTGGAAACCTTCTCATATGTTGAAAACTAGTCCCTATTGGGATACATATGAAAGGTACAACCAGAATATAAGATCTACTTGGCTAATCTGTAGATCATCAGAAGCAACAAGAAGATCCCTACTGGTGTGGTCTTTAACAACACCAGCTTCACTAGACTTTTCCGGTTGGTTCCCCTTTTGATTATCAGCCTCTCTTATTCTTGTTCTGTAGTTTGTAACACTCAGACTTTATGTGGCTTTTCTTCTTGCAATAGTTACAGGTTTTATTTCTATTTATTGACTTTGATCTACCTCTAGAATTTCCATAAGAATTGCGATCCTGACTCCTACCATGAGCAACTAAACCCTCAACTTTGGGCTCATATGTTATAACTAGATGTTTCATCTTCTTGAAAGATGCCAATTCATCATAAATCTCCTCCATGGTAAGAGTAACGTAGCTATACAAGATTGTATCCCTAAGATTTGAATATGATAGAGATAATGAACACAACAAAATGAAAGCCAAATCTTCATCATCATACTTTACCTCCATAGATTCTATATCTGATACAATCTCCTTAAACGTGGTCAAATGATCCTCTAACGACCTGCCTTTCTTCAAATGGTGTGAGTATAGCCGTTGCTTTAGATGCAATTTGCTGGTTAGACTCTTCGTCATACACAACTACTTTAATTTCAACCACAATCCTGCAATAATTTTCTCCTTCAACACATCCTGTAAAATCTGATTGGACAGATGCAAATGAATTTGTGAAAGGGCTTTATGATCCTTGCGTTGTTTTTCTTCCAGGGACCAAGACGTAGGCATTTATCAAACCTTAGCAAGGCATCATCTAGATCCATCTATGTGAGAATTGCTCGCATCTTAACTTGCCACAACGAAAATCTTGTGCTCCGATCCAATAAAAGAATATCATACTTGACGGTTGCCATTGTAGAGAAAACAAAAAATCGAAACTTGGCTCTGATACCACTTGTTAGAATTCAATATGCGGAAAACAATAGCAAACAATCAAGCAGTAAAATAAAGAACACACAAGAATTTTACGTGGAAAACCCAAATCGGGAAAAACCACGGGTAGAGGAGGAGAAATCCACTATGATTGAAGTTGGAGTATAAGATTAAGAGAATACAACTCAAGACTCTAAAAATCTCTCAAAGAAATTTCGTGTGTCCGATGTGTTGTAAAAACCCAAACCAAACAAAACACACACACACATACATGTCTGTATAAAGATAACCGACATAACGACCTAAATTATGACCCTTAAATATGTAATGAATGAATAATAATGGCCTAAATTATGACCGTTAAATGTATAATGAATGAATAACAAATGTATAGTCAAATATTCATTCATTAACATTTAATTATGGGAGTCGATTACATAAATCGTGTCACAAACTCCAACATCTAGCACTATTCATATTACACATAAAACCTATCGACTATAGCTAAATCAACCCTAGGACTTCAGAACAATGTTTTGATTCCTTTGTCATATTTCAATTGAGAGATACAAAAGGTTCAAAAATAAAAAATGGAAGATTCAACTAAAAATTAGCTAAAGATTAAACAATTGTTATTGTATACACTTTTCCTATAACATTACATTGTTGTATCAAATATGAAACATAGAAAGGTTAGTAAAGTCTTCTATTTATCTGTCAATTTTATTTATAAATATAGCAAATTTTTATACAATATTGGAATCATGTCGTGTGTAATATTAGCTTGATCTATGGTGAAAACCTTAGCATTCTTAAAAAACCATTAAAAGAAAACACCCCAATATTCTAACAATCAAAATTGACTCTAAACAAGAAACAACAAAAAATAGAATCCTCAAACAACCAAAACCAGTACAAGTACAAAGAAAAAATTGTCCTAGCATTACCTTTAACATGAGTTTCATCACCACAAAAATTCATGCCCACAGCAGCAATAGTAAGCTTGTTGGGATGGTCATAGTTTCGGTCTCAGACATGGTTGGGTTTGGTTGCAGGGAACCATGTCGAGTTTTTTAGCAATAGGTCGAGGGGCATGATAGGTAATCAAAACACTTGCTTAACTAGACGTGAGTACAAATAGAGAGGCTGTGAGACTAAACCTAGTTTGTGCAAAAATTTATACATGCTCTTCCTATATTTCTTACATAAGTTATACGTAGAAACAATGCATAAAGAGGTTCATTCCATGAATATGGAACTCTAGGAAAACACCAGTGGCTGCAATCCTACCTATGAAGACTTTGAGATGGGTAGAGACATTAAAGAGTTTGATATGAGAAGAGGGACAAAAGCATTGGAGAGTTTAAGATGGGGAGAGGGGTAGCACTGCTCTTATCTCCACTTCCCTATTAAAGTCATTAGTGTTATAGCACATAGGTTGTCCCATAGATAAGAACCTTCTATGTTCCATAAGTGGAACTTACTTTGGCTATATCTACTAGTTATATCAACATTACAAATTGGACATGTTTAATACCCTTTTGTAGTCCATTCGGAAACATCACCATTCACTGAAAAATCATGAATTGTCTAGAGGAGTGCAGCTCACATTTGGATCGAGCATTTTGCTATAGCATCAAATGTGTGAACCCCATTGGTCCGTAATTCTTTCAACTCATCAAGGAGAAATTCAAGCAATACCCCATTGGTGTGTGGATTTTTGCATTTTAAAAATAAACATGAAGCTGAATTTTTTCAAAATTTTATAAAAATATTAATAAGTTCTATTTAACTTCAGTTGCAATCATCAACATAAGCAAATGCACCTATAGAAGTAGCATAGAAAGTATTAGGTCATATTCCTTGGGGATCATTAGCATCTACCATACTCATTTTTCATCTATTATCTAGCCAGATAAAGACTTAGAAGAACATGGTAAATAACAAAAAGCTAAGCTAAGGTTAAAACTAATTATATATACTTTTTCAAGGTAAATTAAGGATATAAGTTTATTAATGTAAGACAAAGCTTAGAATTTGCTTCACTGTGTCCTTATCATGTGATTTCTTAACAAACTCAAAGAGTTGTTTATTGGGTATATTTATACCGTTGGATTGAGTAAGGTAAGTTAAAACCTCTCTCAAGGTCAACAACTCTAGATCTAAGCTAGATCTCCAGAATCTCTTACGAACTATTAGCAACCTAAACCTGTATAAAGATAAAAAATCTTTTGGTTAAAAAACCATTTTAATGAATTTTAAAACCAAGTAATAGAAATTTTCACCATCACTATCTCTAGGTGGTTATGAGCAATTTCATAGTAGTCTAGATCTAAAAGAATGATCTCACAATCTATTCGGTTGAAATCATACATGAATCTACATGGTGCACTCATATAAACTCATGAATTAAGGTTCAAGCTACTAATTTAAAAGTACCTAGCCAATATTCAATTAAAGCGCCTTTGAAATCATATGAATCAGGTCTTTGATACACAAACACTTAGTTAAGATAATTATTTCTCCATAGATGTAAACATTAAAATAGATTCAAGAGAAATAATATAAAATTAAAGATGAAAATGATAGATTAAACACAAAATCTTGTAAAAACAAAAGTTAGGTTTAATATGAATTTACCCAAAAAACTTGAACTTCTCACGAAAAAGAGTTTCTCTCTCTAGAAATTTTCACACTACTCTATTATAGGTCGAGAATTCGTTACATATGGTAAACCCTTTTCACAATACCTCTATACATTAATATATAGGTGCCAAGGCATAAAAAACATGAATATTTTCTTCGTTGATGTAGTAGATTTTTTTTAATGGAATTCATCCTTATCCTCATACTTGTATACTAGGCAGCGTGTTCATGACAACAAGGCCAGAGTCACTTTTCGCGGCTTCACTTGTGGGCTCAAACATTGACCGCAATAAAAGCTGTATCTTTTCCATCAAAGGTGCAATTTGTGTTTAGTTTGTACTGCAAGCGCAACTTTAGATGTGATTTGAGCTATGCTTTTGAATTAAAGGCATGGTTTTCTCTGTGCAAATTGCAAAGTAAAGGTTGGAATCTTTGGGCCACAATTGGAATTTGTCTTCAAACATTTTTGTTGCTTTACTCTAATCTTGATTCAAATCACTTCTTCTTTTTATGACCTTTGCAGCTAAAAAAAACAAAACAATATTTTTACAATAATAGTATAGAATCATAGGACTTTTTCTAATAATAGATCAATTAAGGCATGAATTTAGAGTCTAGAAGACTTACCATGAAGTAACATTTATGATGCATAATATATATATATATATATATATATTGAAGACATAAATTGTATCTATTACATGATACAAAATGTAGACATACTCAAGAAAATGAAATATAAAAAGATAATAATGAATTTACATCTGTTTAATTTTTCAAAAACAGAGAGTGATAAAAAAATAACTTATTTAATTATAATAGCAAAATTTATATATATTCATATATTTATAAAAATATTATATTTACAAATACAACAGTATTTAAAAGAACATGAACAATAATAAATATTAATGACACAAACACTTACCTTAATGTATGGAATAAGGTAAGTATATTATTTACGGAAGAAGAAGGGAAAGAAAATTGAGCAGATGGTCAGTTAATTATTGGGTATGAGTGTTCATTCAATTTGGCATGTTGTAGAAACTAACTACGACGACCACCACCAGCGCCACTTCTCTTCTTGCAAATTCTAGTAGGTTAAATTAAAAATATAAAACTAATCTTTTGTGAAATTACAATTGGCGGAAAATTGAATTTACTTTTGTTGGACTATTTTTATTACATTCTGCACAAACGTGGTTCCTATAAAATTTTAATATTAAAATAATAAAAATAATTGGCCACGGAAACTTCTTTCCTTGCGATTGATTAGCTACCTTTTGTCAATATTTTTGTAATGAATACACAATGACAAGAGCATATGGTAAGTTATTCATATGTGAAGGATTTTGGTAACATTTGTGTCCTTAACTACTTGAGGATGACAATTGTATTAATCTTTGTTTCGTCGATTGTTTAAGGGCTTCATTACGATTTCACTTAAATTGCTTGACGATTTCAACACTATTTAAGTTACTGTTCTTGCAGGTGTGTGCTATTAATTATTTTTATTGTTTGCTTTTTGAAGTTTTGGTCAGATTTGCATGTATTTTACATTTATGGAAAAGCATGGCTTTTATATGTTCCTTATTTTATCAATATTTGTTATATATTACTAAATATGCAAATTATTACTACAAATGTCTCCCCTGTCTCTTCTTCACACAGTTTCAATAATTCATTAGACCTTTATGACTAGGTTGTCAAAGTAATATCACCCACTTTTGCATAACCATCATTCCTTTTAGCAAATATAGTTAGAGAAACTCAAGGACTAAGATCGTGCAGTTACTGAGTTGTCTCCTAAATTAGAAAAAAAAAAGAAACATTATTTATTAAATATTGTCTTCTCCAATAAAAACCAATTATTAAAAAAGAGAATTTTTTTTTTTCTTATTCTTTATTTTGTTCTTTGTAATTAGAACAAGATCCCAAACAATTTATTAACATAGGCAGAAAATCCAGGATTGGGGGGTTAGATTGATATCTCTCATTCTCTAATCCCTCAGTCCCTGGATTAATTTTTCTAAACAATAATGGCGAGCCTTTGTGAGAAGATTCATGAAATGAAAGAGGTGCTGATTATGGCGGTGGTTCAGGTACTGCTTGCAATGGTTCAGGTGTTTTATAAACTTGCAGCTCTTGATGGGATGAATTCGACTCTTATCATTGCCTACAGATTCATACTCGCAACAGCTTTTCTATCTCCTATCGCTCTCCTCGTGGAAAGGTTCGTCCTAGTTTAACTCTAATCTATTCTTTTCCATATTTGTTAACTAGTAAACGATGCACCCGTGATCTCGGTGGTAATTTATCATAGAGAAGATAAAACACATACTTTCTTTTTAATTAATTTTTCTCAAGAACCATTTGTATATTTTTACGTTATTAACGTTTACACTCATATCTATATATGTATACATAAAAGATAAATCCCATCATAATCCTTAAATTTTCAGTATTATTGAAAAGTTTGTACATTAAGCTGTAAAATATCAAATTATTAAACGTGGGTTCTTGGTTTTTCAATATAACATAGAAAACCTGGGGAAAAAGAGTATTGAAAAGATTTTGAAGCATTGAAGGTCAGTTTTATTCTTTAGCGTGTTAATTATAACAACATTACGACGAAATTATACATTGGAGTTATTTTTCCACATGATGCTGATATATGTTAAATTATTATATATTGTGCCTTCATTGAGTTTTCGAAATAGTATATTACTTGTAATCAATCTTATTAGTTTATATCAATGTTCTAATCAGCCGGATTTGACCAATACATGATAAGGTCAAAGTTCAATAGATAAAACTTATTTGAACTGGAGATTAAATAATGATTAAACCGACCTAGTTCAAGAAGAGTCAGGTTTAATTAGATTAAATCGGATGAATAAACTAGTTTGTTAGTGCTGATTCATTAATTTACACTTGATTTACGTACGGTCAATTATTATGTACAATTTTTATATATAAGTTGCTTTGGGTATTTTTATTTTTATTTTTTAACTTTTTTTCCTTCACAGAAAGGAGAGGCCAAAAATGACATGGACAGTACTACTACAAATTTTTGGATGTGGGGTCCTTGGGTGAGTTCTCTTCGCATACTCTTGTATTTTCTATAAATATAATTACAATCTTTTTACTGTACTACATTAAAGAATTAATTTACCTCCACATGCCCGTAGAAGATGTTCCATTACTAATTACTATATAATGTTATTATTGGGAAAGAAAAATGAAAAATCGTTGGTAAAATTAAAATTGCACGTAATATAATAACTTTTTGAGTCTCAATATTTACTTAACTATTTGTGACCTTATTTTTCGTAATGGATTTGATTAATTCAGGGGTGCTTTAGGTCAAAATCTTCTTTTGGAAGCCTTAAAATTCACAACGGTTACCTACGTATCTGCTATTACGAACCTCGTACCTGCGATTACGTTTGTTATGGCAGTGCTTATCAGGTTTGTCCCATTCCGCTTCATTTTTTTTTTTTTTTTTTTGAAATTTAACACCTTGACAGGTGTTCGAGAAGCATCAATCGACACTATACGCTAATTATGATGATGGATTAATTTATTTTATGATATTATTTATTGGTTTTTTATTGTAACAGAATGGAGAAATTACGATGGGGTTCAGTAACAGGAAAGGTTAAGGTGGCAGGTACATTAACAGCAGTTGGTGGGGCTATGATTTTGATATTTGTGAAAGGCGTCGAAATCAACATGTTCACAGCAAATATAAACCTTCTTAGCCACGGTCACCCTCTGCCGCACCGTGAATACACACACGCCGAACATGTTCTAGGATGTTCCTTAGCAGCCATGGTTGCTTTATGCATTGCCATATGGTTGATTCTCCAGGTACCCTCCAGAATATTTCCAGTAGGAAACAGAACGAAAAACTCTATTTGCCATTTATATTATCATGGGACTTGTTCCATGAGTTATTGAACAACTAAAATTCAAATGCACTTATCATTACACCTTTAAAATACTTATTTACATTATCTGTTAAGATTATTACAGATTATTATAGCAGTGAGATGATGATCTGGATGATCACATTATCGATAACAGAAATTAACAATACTTGTATACAGATAAAAGAATGTATTGTTAAAGGAAAGTATTGGCAAGTGTTATTTATTGACACCATACTCTATGAAAGAAATGCATGCAATTTTTAAGAATCAAATTGATTAACATGATAAGGTATTGAAAAATAAACGTGCCATTTAAATTTTTTGTTGTTGTGTCATGTACTGTAGAAAAAAATTGCTGAGAGGTACCCCTGCCATTACTCAAGCACGGCACTGATGTGTATGATGGCAATGGTTCAAGGTGTTGCAGTTGCCATTATTTTTGAGAGAGATTGGAATCAATGGAAGCTTGGATGGAACATTAGGCTTCTCACTGTGGTTTTTGCGGTATGTGATTTCTAATTTAAATTTAGGGTCTGTTTGGATTGTCTAATTTTTATCTATATCTATATCTAATTTGTATACGTTCTGTTTGATTTATTTATAAGTAGAAATATCTATTTTCATCTGGATCTATTTTTTGACAAATAATTAGAACTAAAACGATGGCATGCTGTCGGTATAACAACAAACCAAACATACCCTAAATTTACATCTCTCTACATAACATATGTGTATATATACATATATATTGGAGGCTGACTTCGTACCTTTAATTACAGGGAATCATAGGATCGGGTGTTTGTATTGTTCTAACGTCCTATTGCACACACTTGAGGGGACCCGTTTTTGTCTCTTCTTTCAATCCTCTAATGATTGTCGTTTCAGCCATAGCAGGATCGTTACTACTTCAGGAAAAGCTACATCTTGGAAGGTATACAATAAACAATTATTCTTGGGATCAAAATCTTTTTAGGGACATATTTCTATGATAAATAATGTACATTAGGGCAGGCATCCTAGGAAAACTCATCTCTAATTCCTCGTATTGGTTGCCAGGTTTCAAAAAATTCATCAACCATTTAAAAAATCCTCAATGCATAATTATTAGTTTAGTTTTTTTTTTTTTTTTTGAACTGTTGATTAATTTATTGTATTCAATTTTTTGTGTGTGTGGCAGTATAATTGGAACTATTTTATTATATGGGGCATATATATGGTTCTATGGGCTAAAAAGAAGGAGATGAAGGGAATTCAAACGGTGACGCCATTATCGGACAACAAAAAGAACAATGTTGAAGCATCAAGATCTCATGGAAGGGACAATCCCAAGGATTCCCACAATATTTATTGTTGTGGAAAGATAAATTGGTGCTTACATTAACTGATGGATTTAAAGTAATAAACAATGGCCAACAATAGCAGCTTGAGCTAGTTAGGACATGTTGTAATTTCTATACTCTTCCTGGGGTGGGGGAACATACGTTGACCACACATTTGTAGAGAGAGTTAGGTTTAGGTTGCAATTATGAATGTCAAAATGTAGCTTATTATCCTTTGATAATTTTAATAGTATCATCCGTTGTTTTTTTAGGAGCTCTATATCCATGTTTTAGGTGAAACAATATGCAGTTAAGCAAATATAGAATGGAAAAGGTCTTTGTATTAATAATAAATGCTCTCCTGATAGGACGGGTCAAATTCGATTTCTTTCTATGTTAAATCATATTATATAAAGTAGTGACAAAAATGTGTATATATATATATATATATATTAGTGCTTTTTTTTTTTCCTTTTTGTTTTAATGACAAGAGGTTATGTTGGAATTATAGCTATATATCTCGTAGAATAATTGTCTTTTCAGAGCATTTGAAATGATGCTGTGTCCAACATTGAATGGCTTTATAATTACTCATTTCCTTTCCTCGAATTAAATGTCCTGAAAATATTTTGGAATGTATAAGAAATAGGTGCAATTAGGACCCTTTTGATTTTCCACAAGATCGCTTCTTTAAATTCATAGAAAATCTGTTTGATTGCCCTTAACCACACTGAAACTTTGTCCCTTTAATGTATTGAATTAAATTTCACAATATAAAAATAATTGATATTTACTCATCGCTTGCATTTTACACATGCTTAGCGCTAAAATCTTTCTCCAATATTAGAGGTTGATTATAAAGTATATATAGATTTTTTTTTTTTTTTATCTTTTCTATATTACGCACGCTTTCATATCTTCTTATTTTAGCTACCTATATTAGTCTTATTCATATTTTCAGTTAGAAAATATATATATTCTACAACAAACCCACTCAAGACTGGTAAAGCAAGGAAGCCATCGATAAGATACTAAACATCGTAAATATTTTTGAAAGGGGATCAATATAGCCATTCCACCCATTCTGTTGAATTAGCTTTTGGTTTAGAGCTTCAATCATTGTATCTTTCGGTCGCCCCAAATGAGAAGTTGGACAAGCAGGAAAGATCAAGTTTAGCAATAAGCATACAAAGACGAGCGCTAGAGAATAGACTTTATAAGTTTACTTAGTTTTTTCAATATGGTTTGTAAGTGAAGTGATTTTATGGGGTAGTGAAAAACGCTAGAGTTATCATGTCATCACACACAAGTGAGATGGTGAAAACTTTACTTAATTATCTAATATTTACATCAAGTCATATCTAAATAACTACAAAGTGCAATATCTCAAGACCATCAAAGACATTGAGCATGAGAATACCTTAGCAAATACTACAACAGCCTGCCTAAAATAATCCTAGTTTATATATATAATATATATAAAGAGAGATTTATTGTCTTAGTAGGAGAGTACGTGATACCCTTCAAATATAAGGTAATAGAACTCTAATTATTGAGATGGCTCTTAGTGTAATAGCTTGGACTTTATCAAAACTTTAAAGTTAAGTACACTTAATGGGGAGCCCTCCTAGAATGGGTGATCTCCAGGGAAGCAGTTGGTACCAATGATAAAATTATATGATATTTTGTTAAAACAAATAATACCTCGATAGGTGGAGCTCTAGATTATTACAGGTGGTATCAGAGTAGTTCACCAACTAGAACTGGAGACTAGATTATTATAGGTGGTATCAAAGTAGTTTATCAACCAAAAATTTTGGAAGGGGGTGGTGGTAGTTAATTGCTATATAAGGCAAAGTGCCTTAGAATGGGGGCATCTCTTAAGCCTATATGGTGCACCTCGATTATCTTTCCTGTCTGATTTAGTTCTAGACATGTGTAATAAAATTGGCAAAGTCATCAATTCTGTACGTGATGAAGTATGTGATACCCCTCAAATATAAGGTGGTGGAAGTCTAATCATCAAGGCGTTCTTTAACGTAATGACTTGGAGTTCATTAGAACTCTAAAGTTAAGCATATTTACTGAGAAACACTCCTAGGATAATAAACCTAAATTTTTAGTCATATATTGGGTCTATTTGTTTGGCTTTTTCCCGCAAATACAAACACTTTTTTTAAACTTTTTTCTAACAAATTATTTATTAAAAAATAGATATAGATAAAAAAAAGTTGGCAATTCTCATCAAAAGATCAAATAGATCAAATATAAATAAAAAAATATATAGATTAAAAACATACCATCCAAATAGACCCATTATATGGTAGCATTTAGTTATATAATTTTTCATGGTATAAGACTAGGCAAAGTCATTGTACCATGTTTGGTTTACAAAATGTATCTAGGACTGAACAAAACTTTAAAATTTTTGTTCCATATATTTCTTAGTACAAAAAATGTTGGAACTGGATAAAAATAAAATCTTTTAATAATAATATTGTCCAATGTTGTCCTGTGCCATGAATACCAAATGTGGTACAAGTGAATTGTACTATCTAATAAAATATGCATTCTTAAGAAATTCGGTTAAAAAAATATTGATTCCTAATAATATATTTTGTTTCCAAAATTGTAAAGCTCATTCATTCCAAACACAATTACGTACACTAGAGGTGCCATATAGATGAAAAAAAAAAAAAAGCTTTGTATATAAAATGGACCTAGTATAGTTTAATGTGTTTCCATGAAAATTTCATTTTGTGGAAACTTCATGGAGGATATTAATGCTACAAGCAAAGCCATCTTGGTTTAGTTTCATAAATCATTACATTAGTCAAAGAGAATTAAAACAAGGTTGACTTAGTTAATAATTGAATTAAATAGTTATATAACATCATAATCTCAAAAACAAAGCTCCACACATTGAATTAATATAGATTCGATAATATAAAATCTCATCTATTCCAGTATTACGAGATATGATCTTCTAAACTTGATACATATAGGATTTACAGATTTTGGTCATATACTACTTTTTACCTCTTTGTAGAATGTGAGAAGCATGGCACCTCCAATTCCTACTATTCCTTCTAATACTTGGCTTTTTCATGGTGAATGTCCCTGAGCATATGTATCGCATGTAGTTAGAAATGAAATATAGGGTCGTATTCCTCGAGGATCTTGGCAAGTATTGTTACTCACCTTTTTCCTATTATCTATCTTACAAAATTGAGTGAGTATTTCGATTATGATATTAATTAAGCTATTAACCTCCTACAAATTATTACCAATGATTACTAATACATGATTTACTTAAACTAAATGCATAATACAATGATTTAGACCTTGCTTCACTAACGAACTTGATATGTATATTAAGAGCATGTAATTAATATGATTAGTTGCTTAAACTGCATAATTCATTGAGTATGTTAACTTCTTTCTCAAGATCACTAACATATAATTCTAAGTTTATCCATCGGAATCTCTTCCTAGCTAATAGCAACTTAGAACTACATTAATTTTAGGAATTCTTTACTTAATTAAGTGGATGCATAAGAATTTCACATACCTATCTCTAAGATCATGTGCAATTCTTTCCTATAGTCTAGATCTATTCAATAGGACAGTCTCTCGATCTTTCCCAATAAACTATGACATGAAACTATACCATGTTCAATCTAATTCCATGATTTAATAATATCAACTATTGAATTTAAGTAAACTAATAATAATTCTTTGACTAATCATACTAATACACTTGTCACAGTATAGTAGGCGTAAGACAAACTACTCATACATCATATAACAAAATAACAGAACTAATAAAAAAATAAAACATAAAAGAAACATGAGAGAAAACCCATTTTTCACAATGCAATTGTCTAAACTCTTCCACAAATGATTACAACAACTTGTCTCCTCTTCGTTTTCTCTAAAGAATCTCTAAAGAATATGTTACAACATGATACACTGCAGTCAAAACTATGAACAGGTATAATGTTGCAAATAAACTATATTGTACTGATTTGGTGTTTTACAAAATGATTCGAATCTCCTATTGTAATATTTGGATCTTATATTTATAACTCCTAAGTGAATAGACATGAGTGGCATCTTTTCTTCATCTCAATTGGTCTTCACATCTTTTCAAGAAACAGTTATTTTAAATTATGACATGAAAATAGGGTGAATCACCACCTCCATCACGGTCTTGACTCAGGTGGTGATAAGCCAAAAAAATAAAATTAGCATATATCACCATCCGCGTTACCACCAATGATACAAGTGGTAGTGGTGATCACCATCCCTTTCACGAGCATGATGAGGGTAGTGATGAGTTATTTTTTTAACTCCAAATGATCTATCTTGACCCAAGTGTTAGGAATTTGCCATTAGCCACCTGAAATGAACATACTTAAGTACCAAATTCCTCAACTTTAAGCATAGTTAAAGCAAAATTAAACATAATTTACCCTTAATTTCATAGAGTAAATCACCCTTATTGAACTTCCCCATGATTAAGATTTGCTTACCTTTAAGCAAACAAGCTGATAAAAAGATTTGAATGACAAATTGAACTTACACTTAGGAAAACAAATTACAAGTGGTGCCTCCATAAAATACATATATCTCTAGTTGATTTAGCTGAATCTACTAAGTGACTCTATACATTGTTTGATTATTATCTTAAACTACTTACTGTGACCTATGCTTTAGTTAACTTCGCTAGGATTCTAAGGCTAATCTAAGTAATATAGCCTTCAAAAGATTGGAAAATCAAACATAAGACCACTAAGTGAAAGAGAACTAGTCAATCCCATTCTCTTAACATGAGAGTGTAAGAAGTCTCAATCATCTCTATGGCTGATATAGGTTCAAGTAAAGTCCATGCATCTTTAATTTTCCTTCCCATTAGTATTCAAGTAATTGCACTTGTTCAATTTTGATGAATCTTGCAACCCATGTAGCAAGCTTTTAGCCGATAATCCTAGGTTCGTCATCCAAGTTAACAGATGTTATTCGTCTTAGGAGGCATCCCATGGTCTTAATGACACAAGTTATAAGACTCACTAAACAGTATTTCTTTTGCTAAGTGAGTTTCCTCAGTCGGCTGATCCTAAGCTAGAACTCCACCAGTTAACTTAAGTTTTTTTTTAAATACATGAATATATATATATATATATAAGGGGATTATAATTCAATAACTTCAATTGGACCCTTATCACACAATAATTAAGCCTTCAATACAATTGTAATAATTGACTAACTAACCCTTACTAAGAATCTTATATTAGTCTTGCACATGAATCCCTAGTTAAATGACAAGTAAAGCTACAACACTCATATTTCATCATGTGATTCTAACATGATAACCTAAGTGCAAAAGCAAGTGAAAATTTAGGATAACATGCAATACCAATCACCTGAGTACTAAAATGCGAGAGATATCGAAAAAGAAATTGCTTAAAATTTTGGTACAATGAAAGTTTTCCTATACACGCTTAACTGAGGGGAAATTTAATATCATCATCATACTCATTTTCCTACTTCATACATACATTCCCCATACTTAGTGAAACACACTCTGCCCAATGTCTTAAAAATATACACAGTAGGAAAAGGAAATAAAGAGTATAAAAAAATTAAGGAAAAGAAAACTGAAACTCCACTTATGATGTTTGAAACATCGGATCCATTAATTCCAATTTGAAATTTCCACTCTTGATCAAGCCGTAATTCAAGCTGTGATCCCCACTAATCTTAAACAATTTGACATCCTCTCCTTCATTATGGTCGTCTCGTAGGCCGTGACTTTTTTGGACATCAAAAATTTCACATACCTATCTCTAAGATCATGTGCAATTCTTTCCTATAGTCTAGATCTATTCAATAGGACAGTCTCTCGATCTTTCCCAATAAACTATGACATGAAATATACCATGTTCAATCTAATTCCATGATTTAATAATATCAACTATTGAATTTAAGTAAACTAATAATAATTCTTTGACTAATCATACTAATACACTTGTCACAGTATAGTAGGCGTAAGACAAACTACTCATACATCATATAACAAAATAACAGAACTAATAAAAAATAAAACATAAAAGAAACATGAGAGAAAACCCATTTTTCACAATGCAATTGTCTAAACTCTTCCACAAATGATTACAACAACTTGTCTCCTCTTCGTTTTCTCTAAAGAATCTCTAAAGAATATGTTACAACATGATACACTGCAGTCAAAACTATGAACAGGTATAATGTTGCAAATAAACTATATTGTACTGATTTGGTGTTTTACAAAATGATTCGAATCTCCTATTGTAATATTTGGATCTTATATTTATAACTCCTAAGTGAATAGACATGAGTGGCATCTTTTCTTCGTCTCAATTGGTCTTCACATCTTTTCAAGAAACAGTTATTTTAAATTATGACACGAAAATAGGGTGAATCACCACCTCCATCACAGTCGTAACTCAGGTGGTGATAAGCCAAAAAAAATAAAATTAGCATATATCACCATCCGCGTTACCACCAATGATACAAGTGGTAGTGGTGATCACCATCCCCTTCACGAGCATGATGAGGGTAGTGATGAGTTATTTTTTTAACTCCAAATGATCTATCTTGACCCAAGTGTTAGGAATTTGCCATTAGCCACCTGAAATGAACATACTTAAGTACCAAATTCCTCAACTTTAAGCATAGTTAAAGCAAAATTAAACATAATTTACCCTTAATTTCATAGAGTAAATCACCCTTATTGAACTTCCCCATGATTAAGATTTGCTTACCTTTAAGCAAACAAGCTGATAAAAAGATTTGAATGACAAATTGAACTTACACTTAGGAAAACAAATTACAAGTGGTGCCTCCATAAAATACATATCTCTAGTTGATTTAGCTGAATCTACTAAGTGACTCTATACATTGTTTGATTATTATCTTAAACTACTTACTGTGACCTATGCTTTAGTTAACTTCGCTAGGATTCTAAGGCTAATCTAAGTAATATAGCCTTCAAAAGATTGGAAAATCAAACATAAGACCACTAAGTGAAAGAGAACTAGTCAATCCCATTCTCTTAACATGAGAGTGTAAGAAGTCTCAATCATCTCTATGGCTGATATAGGTTCAAGTAAAGTCCATGCATCTTTAATTTTCCTTCCCATTAGTATTCAAGTAATTGCACTTGTTCAATTTTGATGAATCTTGCAACCCATGTAGCAAGCTTTTAGCCGATAATCCTAGGTTCGTCATCCAAGTTAACAGATGTTATTCGTCTTAGGAGGCATCCCATGGTCTTAATGACACAAGTTATAAGACTCACTAAACAGTATTTCTTTTGCTAAGTGAGTTTCCTCAGTCGGCTGATCCTAAGCTAGAACTCCACCAGTTAACTTAAGTTTTTTTTTAAATACATGAATATATATATATATATATAAGGGGATTATAATTCAATAACTTCAATTGGACCCTTATCACACAATAATTAAGCCTTCAATACAATTGTAATAATTGACTAACTAACCCTTACTAAGAATCTTATATTAGTCTTGCACATGAATCCCTAGTTAAATGACAAGTAAAGCTACAACACTCATATTTCATCATGTGATTCTAACATGATAACCTAAGTGCAAAAGCAAGTGAAAATTTAGGATAACATGCAATACCAATCACCTGAGTACTAAAATGCGAGAGATATCGAAAAAGAAATTGCTTAAAATTTTGGTACAATGAAAGTTTTCCTATACACGCTTAACTGAGGGGAAATTTAATATCATCATCATACTCATTTTCCTACTTCATACATACATTCCCCATACTTAGTGAAACACACTCTGCCCAATGTCTTAAAAATATACACAGTAGGAAAAGGAAATAAAGAGTATAAAAAAATTAAGGAAAAGAAAACTGAAACTCCACTTATGATGTTTGAAACATCGGATCCATTAATTCCAATTTGAAATTTCCACTCTTGATCAAGCCGTAATTCAAGCTGTGATCCCCACTAATCTTAAACAATTTGACATCTCTCCTTCATTATGGTCGTCTCGTAGGCCGTGACTTTTTTGGACATCAAAAATTTGGTATCACCCCTTGATCACAGACGTGACAAGGATGGTGATCTCCTCTAATCAAGTTTGTGTTCTATCTCCAACCTTGTCACAGTCGAGATATGCCTAATAGGGCCTCTATCACACCCATGATTAACAAGTGAATCTCCCTAAATTTATCATGCTAGTGTGTAACAGGTGTGATAAGGGGCGTTATCTCCTCTTTTTGGTGCTTTCTTGGTATTTTCAATTCATAGCTCAAAATCTCCAAAATGATCATGCTGTACTCTCTCCAATTGATCCTTCATGAGATAGTTTCACACAAAAAGTGCTAAAAATCTACAGAATTAACAACAGGAACTACATTAGATTCTAAATAACACAAATCAACATAAAAACTACACAAAACATAATACAAAACAAGGCATGGATCATGGGTTTTTGATAGGGAATGTGTCTTATCCCCTAGGTTCCCATGGGAATGTGTCCCACACCCATGTTTCTAAAGGTAAATAGGGAAATTTCTTCCTCATTCTTATCCCATTTCTTTTAAGCTTAATTCCTCTCATCTTATGTATCATAGGTTTTTGATAGGGAAAAAAGACATTAATTAGTGCCGATATATCCTATGGACTCTAGGAACATCTCATGAGATTTATCAATCAATTTATTAAATGGAGAAAGATCTTGATTTTTTATTTTCATCTCACATTCAACTTCTTCAATCTCCTCTTCTTTTGGGGTGGATTAAAAAATGTTCTTTAGGTCAATGTTCTAGAGAGCTAGAGTGCTAGTAAAAGAACTAAGATATATTATATTAATCTCCTCAAATTCATTTTTTTCTTATTAAACTCTGACCTATCTTCATAACTGTTTAAATATGTCCTTGATCTACTAGTTCATTGTTCTTTTGCATCACCTCATCCTTCACTTCTATTGTTCCCTCAAAGTGGATATCTAAATCATTATTTGTCGATGCATTAAAAGGACTTCTAATCATATCCTTATTTACTCTCTCATGTCTCCTAACAATTGCTAAAGATTGATGTAGCCCAGACATCTTGACATCACCATGGGATGGCTTCGAACCGCAAACCATCCCGAACCATCACCGGCGGTTCCTTACTTGGGAACCGCCCCATCGGTGATGGTTACGAACCGTTTGGTGGGTCCAAGCGATTAGGCGTGACGAAACCAGCGGTTCAACTGGGTCTAGAACCGCTATTCCAGACCTGGAACCGGCGGTTCGGATCCGCTATATATTTGAATTATAAAAAAAAAAACCTGCGCACGTTAGCCCGCATGAATTACGGGAGAGAAAGGAAGAAAGAGCGCGTCGGTAAGGGGTAAGTTGTGGGGGGTGGGGGCCAGCCTTGATTTTAGGGTTTTTTTTTTCATTTTTTCGAGAAAAAAAAAAAAGGGTTCGCATGGAACCAGAACCAGAACCTCCAGAACCAGCGGTTTCGGTTCGGTTTCGAAACCGACTCGAACTGTACCGATGTCTACAGACATCCACTCTTGAGATTATCCTAGAAGGTTAGCTAATTCTTCTAAACTTATGAGTTTGTAAGAGTACGTAAGATTCAATAGGTTGATTCAAACATATCTTGCATTATCCTAACAAACATGTCTAAATTATCATTTCTTGACTCAATGGTCCTTTCCAACATGGATTTCTCTTGAGAGTCTTCTTCCTTAAAGCTCAAGGGGGGAGTGGAGTGGAGTGCTTTGCACCGATTTGTAAGACCTTTAGGTACTAAATGTTTCAAAGTTTAAAGGGTATATTGTCCTAAAAGGTTCTTCATTCGGATTCATTTCTTGAGTATGGTATAAACTTGAGTTTTGATGAATGGTAAAGCAATATGAATGCAAGATAAGTCTCTCACATTGACATTCAAAAATCCAATATCTAAACACCACACTCTTTAGGACCATATCATCTATAAGCATAGGGTCATTCTCTAAAAACTCCTAATAATGAGTAAAAGGGGGAAATGTGTGTGTATTAAATGGGTTTGAGGTAGAATGATATTGACTAGGGCATTTATAAAAATCATGATCATTCCCACAATACCAATATAGTAATCCTTAGTAATTCATAGTTCAAACAGACATAATTACTTTAGAACAAAAGTAATGAAGCACAACCCCAAAAGCAATAATTCAAAATATGATATATATATATATATGTATATATATATAATGTCTAGACTAATAGTAGTAGGCTTTCTTAATATTACTGATCCCCAACAACGGTGCCAAAAACTTGGTTGTATGTTATTTGTAGCCAATGCTAAGCAACTGTATCTATTACATATAGTATAGGAATGAAATACAGGGTTGCATTTCTATGATATTAATTAAGTTATTAATCTCCTACAAATTATTACACTACAAGAAAACTGGCTTTTAGAGACAGAAATTCTGCGACGGAATATTTCTATCTCTAAATAATTTAATTATCATCGGAATTGCAATGCATTTACGATTAAATATAAAGGAGATATTTATGTAGTGTATTTACGTTTTAAAAACGGAATCTGCAACGGATTATCGATGGATTTATAAGGAAACAATTTTTGTTGCAAATCTATCTCTAATTATATAGCGGAAAGGAGAAATTTCTTTGGTGCTATATTTTGTTTTAAAATTCTGTCTCTAATATTAAAATAATACATGTATACTTTTAGAGACAGATAACATGTAGACAAGTGCACATGGCATTCAGAGACATATTTAATCCATCTCTAATAGTATTCTTTTATTATGTTTCTAATCAAACCACATAGTTTAATGAAACAAATAAGCAAATATATTAGAATAAAAAATAAAATAAAACAAAACTTCCCTCTCTTCTTCCTCTTCTTTCTTTTCACTTTTCCTTTCCTCATGTTTCTATATCAAACTCTCCCAAATTTCTAAACCCTAGCCTCTAAAAAGAGTAATGTTACTATCATGAATTTTTGCAATTGGTGTCCATCATGTTTTGGAGCTAGATTAGAGGTATACACATTGTGATTTATGTTTGGGTTTCTTTGGATTGTTTTTTGTTTTCACTATTTACATACCAAGGTCAATACATGTTTTTTGATTCATCAAGAGCCTTCTGTCGGTTTTTTTTTAGATTGGTTGGGTGGATTCTTGCTGATTTGTTGAATTTTAAAGTTGAGATTTGTGTATGGAATTGGGGAAGTAATCGGTATTTTAGAATTATTATGAACTTAGTTCAGGGTCTTTGATAAACTTAGGTTTTAGAATTATTATTTTCATTTTTTATAGTTTATCTTTTTAATATTAGTTGAAGTAAATCGCATGCTTGAGATTGCTTATCAAGGATTTAGGAAAAAATTTATTGACTCATAATATATGTTACTTACTAGCTTTATGAATGAAATTAATTGTTAATGAATATTTAGAATTTCTTAAATTAAAAAGTTGTTATTATTGAATATTTTTTTTTTTTTTCATAAACAATACATGCTATACAAGTATATGAAATTGTTTGGAATTTTTTTTTAATTTGTATCTCATGGTTTTGTTTGAAATAGGGAAAAAAAAAACTCAACCATTGGTTTGTTTTCCTAGCACGTGGGACTAAAAAAATAGATAAAGTAAAGCACATAAACATTAACTCTAATTTGACTGGGTATCTGATGTGCCTCTGGTCCAATTTGTATTCAATGTACATTCGATTTATATGATTTTTTTTATAAATAAATAAATATCTATTATTTTTCGATCTATTTTTTAATAGATACTCTGTAAACACCAAATAAATATCAAACTAATAAAAAAATAAAAGTAAAAAAGACAAAACAAATAGAATAATAATTTTCCCTCCCTTGGATTATAGTATTAAGGGAGGAAGAGATAGACAGACCATGATGGTGCACATGTATGGTTGGATATCCCCTAGGGAAATAAACAACGGGCAACTGGGCATCAATTGCTGTGTCTTGTCTGGACATTCTTGTAATATATGAGTTACCTTGAAAGGTAATGGTGGTAATGCAAACAAAGTAGTAGAATATGGAACTTTGAGATCTAGCTCAATGCTTTTAATTTGCCATAATGTAATGTCTGGGTTTACATATACTCTGAGGTTTAGTTTAATGCAACTTTCATTTGCAATTTCACAGATTTATTTATTATAACTAATGTGAATTACAAAGCAATAAATTATATTATTTTAACACTCAATCACTAGTTAATAGTAACCACAATCTATATTATGTGTAGTTTTGACTTAGTGTAAATTTATGATTTCATAATT
This sequence comes from Combretum micranthum, assembly GCA_024138025.1. Lineage (NCBI taxonomy): Eukaryota > Viridiplantae > Streptophyta > Magnoliopsida > Myrtales > Combretaceae > Combretum > Combretum micranthum. The sequence goes on from JAMXBD010000001.1 coordinate 2,241,418, forward strand.
ACCGTAGGTGCATTACCAACTTCTGTTCAAGCTCACTTATTTAAGTGTTTCTAGGCTCTATCTCCCTTCCACTCATCTCCTAAAGTTTATGGATTTCTACTAGAAGAGGCAAGGCTTCTAATTGCTAAAACTGGTACGTGAATCTTTAGGATATAAGTTTTTCTTTCCTTTTATGTTTTTATAGCTATACTGAGTAATTCAACCAATATGTATTTGTGGATAGTCTTTGTCGAGTTATATAACACTTGACATGTTGCACTAATAGTTGCCATGAAGGCATTTAGTAATTGAATACACTTTCTATTATTTCAAAAATTCCTCATTTATCATCAAACAAAGCAAATGGTCCATCAGACCCCTTTTGGCATATCTCCTACAATGAGCAAAGCTAACACTAGAGAGTGCCTTTACAAACCTTCATTTCATCTCATCAACATAGCAATTAGATTTGATAAAAGTCAAAACATGCATCATAGAGAAAACAAAAAACCTGAAAACTGCAGCACAAACATATTTGTTGTTTTTGAATTCTACTCAAGGACATGCTAAAGTTGACACTTTTGTTCAGTTCTCGGATAAAGGTACTAAGGATAGAGTGGAATTACTGTTTTTGTTTTTGTTGTTGCTATTAATATTATTGCAACTAGTGGCAGTGTTGTGGCGTATATATTCTTTAATGGTGTGAAATAAGTTGAATGTTTGATGTTGAGAATTAGGACTTATTTAACTTTTAAATTTGTTTTTGTGGTTACAAGTGATTATGCCCAACTGTTTTAGTCTTGTGATGATGTGAAATTGGTTTGATGTTTGAAGTCACAAGTTATGAGTTTAGTAAAAACTTATTATATTTTTTAATTTATATTTTGCTATTTTTAAAAAAAATAATAGACATGTGTTGCATTCTAAATTATTTAGTATGAAGATGCAAATTTATTTAAAAGATAAGGAATATCTTTACTTGATTCTATAGTAGGCACCTACATTTTCCCACTTACACTAATGAAATGTAATCCTAAATATGCTAGTCCCCAAAACCTTCACTCAATACTATGAACATGAGTGCTTATGATTTTGGTTTTAGGTATTTTTTTTCAAACCGAATCAATACTAAACTGATACTGATAAGATACCGACAAAAAATCGATAGTTTTACTCATAAACTAACCAAAATGAATTGATACTGAACCAATATCGATACCAAATTGATCTATCTGGATAAAAATCCAATAATCCAAACAGGTTAAACACTCTCAATCTCTATCGTTGTCTTGCCGATTACAGTAGTATTTATCATCATTATCTTCACACCCTTCCGGCACTTTACCCTTTTTCAGAAGGAATCTTGACTAAAACAATTCACAAACCAGAATATACTTTTATATTACTACTTTTAAGAAAAGAAAGCAAACCAGATTATATTTAAGGCCGTCTTAGAACTATTTGATCATACCAGACTACTATGTTAAGGTTGTCTTATATTTAAGTTGGTCCTTTTCGGTTATTGAAATTTCACAGCTATTAACATATGTATTCATATTTTTACCAAGAGTAATGATGTTGCTTTTGGAGTTTCCTTTCCTTTGTTCAGTCCAATTTGTAGTTACTATAACTTGATTCTTGATATTACGTAATCTTTCCAGGGTAAAAACATAATTTAGATTAATAATTACAACAAGAGCACTAAAAGCCATAGAATTTTTTATAAAGTAGACCTAATAGTCTTCTTTGTTGATGATATTTTGGATTTTTCTAGTTAAAATGATCATGAATGCTTTGGCATGTCACGCAATTCCAACAAATTTAGAACCAAACCCGTGCTAACATAACCCAAAATTAGGTAAGCAGCAAAAACATAAGAAAGAACACATGTTATCTTCGATCTAATTGAATTTAAATCCGATCACTTGGATAGCATGCAACCTGATCCATTCTCATTTAAAAAATTCAATTATTACTAACTGAACCGAGCTGCTCGGTATGCACTTAAATTGATAATCTTTATGCAATATAGTAAGAGTGCCCTGTTATTTTTTATCCTATTTTCGGAGTTCTTGCTTTCACCTTCTTTTCATTTTGTTTGCTAGTTGCATAATACTTGATGATTGTTGTTTTAAAATATATTTTTTTTTATTGGTAGCATATGAAGTAGAGATGGTAGGAATATGCGTAGATCGTAGCTTGCGTTAGTAAATAGAACCACATATAGATTTATAGCACTTAGGCCCTTTCAATTATTCATCTATTTGTTTTTTGCATTTTATCGAGTACTCAATCTTTTTTTGTAAATGTTTTCTTTGTATATATATTTATATATCTTTTTTTATCTAAATACCCAGTTTTAATTAGTTATCTTAAAGTGACATTAAACAACACAAGAAGGTAACTTGGAAAAGTCCTCAGGGTGTTTTTTAGTACTTGCAATATAATTTAGGTATAAATAAACAAAGCTTATGATATTACTCTCCTTATATATTAATAAGAATGTATGACTTCTCTTTATATTTATGTATATAGTGCAGAAATATGCATCTGATCGTAGTTGGATGTACCGTCGGTTTAACACAATGGCCACATGACTGAAGATTTTGTTAATGGAGTTGAATCATTTCTTAATTTGCATTTTCTCAAACCCAAATTGTTTCTCAAAACAAGATTAGATGCCCATGTTCAAAGTGCAAAAACAAGAAGTATTTCAATCGAGACGAAGTGAAATTTCATGTCTATTCAAAGGGTTTTGATAAGCAATATGTGGTGGTATGCACATGGGGAACCTTATAGATGTGATGTTGAATTAAACATCGAAGAATCTTCAAGAAGTAGGAATGATCATGCCAACTCGTACAAAAGAATGGTGATGGATGCTATGGGTCTAAACTATGATTGTCCTAACATTGACATTGAAGATGATACACCACATCCCAAGGCTATGGAGTTTTTTGCTATGTTAAAGGATGCTGATGAACCATTATGGGAGGGCTGTAAAAAGCAAACAAAACTTTCTACAGTGTCACAACTTCTAAATCTTAAATCTGAGTGTAATATGAGTGAGGTATCTTTTGATCGTCTTATATCAATAATTAAAACTATGTTACCAGAGGATGAGAAATTGGTGGATAGTTATTACAGTTGCAAGAAGTTAGTGACAAAACTTGGACTTGGATATGAGAAGATTGACTCATGTATCAACATGTGCATATTGTTTTACAAAGAGCATGCAAATAAATTTGCTTGTCCGATTTGTGGACATCCTCGTTTTAAACAAAAAGGTCAGCTGAAGGTAAAAAAAGAATATTGCTTATAAAGTGTTACGATACTTACCACTTGCCCCAAGGCTCCAACGGCTCTATATGTCTGGAAAAACTACCGAGTTTATGACATGGCATGCAACAATCATACATTGGAAGGTTAGTTTCCCATCCCAATGATAGTGAGGCATGGAAGCACTTTGATCAAGTACACCCTTCATTGCAGCTGAACCTAGGAATGTGCGCATTGGATTATGCACGGATGGATTTAATCCTTTCAGTCAATCGGCTACACCTTACCTGTGGCCAATAATCATTACGGTATATAATTTACCTCCATGGTTATGCATGAAGCAATCTTATATGTTTTTGGCTATGGTAATCCCAGGCCCTAAAAATCCAGGAAAAAACATTGATGTGTTCCTACGGCCTTTGATTGATGAGCTCAAATTATTATGGACAAATGGAGTCACAACTTATGATGCTCACAAGAAACAGAATTTCCAAATGAAAGTTGCTTTGCTTTGGACAATCAGTGACTTTCCTGCTTATGCAATGTTGTCTGGATGGAGTACTCATGGGAAATTAGCATGTCCTTATTGCATGGAGCGTACTAAATCTTTTACATTGAAGCATGGTGGGAAAACATCCTTTTTTATTGCCATCGGCAATTTTTGCCTCCTAGTCATCCATATAGAAAGCAAAAAGATAAATTTGTAAATGGTCGCATTGAAAAAGATTTGCCACCCCCTCGACTCTCTGGAGAAGAAATGTTGAGACGAGTATGTGCACTCCCTAATATTACTTTTGGAAGCCAACATCATAAATACAAAATTGATGGATTTGGTGGGAAACACAATTGGGTAAGAAAAGTATATTTTGGGAGCTACCATATTGGCATACAAATCTCATTCGTCACAACTTGGATGTCATGCATATTGAAAGGAATGTCTTTGAGAATGTATTTAACACATGATGGACATTAAAGGAAAAACAAAAGATAATGTGAAGGCTAGAATGGATTTGAAGTTATATTAAACGTTCAGAGTTGGAGTTAGTTGAAGAAAATGGAAAGGTTTTAAAGCCCAAAGCTTCCTATACATTAACAAAAGATCAAAAAGAAGAAGTATGTCATTGGGTTAAGCAATTGAGGTTCCCTGATGGATATTCTTCAAACATTGGTCGTTGTGTGAATTTGGAAGAATGTAAGTTTTATGGCCTAAAAAGTCACGATTGTCATGTGTTTATGCAAAGGTTAATGCCAATTGCCTTTCGTGAGTTATTACCTCAAGTAGTGTGGGAATCAATTAGAGCTTAGTTTTCTTAGAGATATTTGTTCATCAACACTTAATGTGGAACATATGAAGATTGTTGAGAAAAACATAGTTGAAACTCTATGCAAATTGGAGAAGATCTTTCCTCCAGGATTCTTCGATTCTATGGAGCATTTACCTATTCACCTAGCTTATGAAGCTATGGTAGGTGGACCTGTGCAGTATCGATGGATGTACCCTTTTGAGAGGTACTTTTATATTATGTGAAAGCTAAATATAAGTTATTATAGGCATATGGGTTTTTCATTGCCAATCAACTAATAATTATCTTATTTATAGGTTTTTACATAGTTTGAAAAAGAAAGTAAGAAATTGGTCTTATGTGGAAGGTTCAATATGTGAAACCTATATTATGGAGGAAATTTCAACATTTTGCTCACTTTATTTTGAACCAAGGATGTGATGTTGAGATTAAGGGAAACTTATCAATTTTTAGGCATCCTGGAAGAGCCTATGGCTCTAATGGTATCTATAAGTTGATGGATCTAAATGAATATAGGGTTACCATATTTTATATTTTGATGAATTGTGAAGAACTTACGGCGTTAATAGAGTAAGTAAGTTTTTTTTTTCCTTTTTCATTAAAGTTTTAAAAATATTTTTTCTAATTGCACATGCTAATATAGTTTTCTTATAATAGAAAATTTGATGAAACATTAGGTTTGAGAGCCCACGTGTAAGTGAGGAAGAAATAAAAAAGTTGCAAGAATAAAATCTTGAGAATTGGTTAAAACATTTTGTAAGTGCTTTTAATATGGAGACTCTTTTTTTTTTTTTTTTTTTGGCTTTCTTTTTTGATTCATTGAATTGGTTTGTAATTAGATTTAACGTGTTATTACTTTTATGTAGGTTACTAAAAATCCTAATAAAGTTGAAGCTCATATTAGTAATCTAATCAAAGGCCCTACACGCATGGTCACCTGTTATAAAGACTATTATGTTAATAGGCATAAGTTTCAAACACTTGATTTTGGAGGGAATAAGAAAATAATGAATAGTGGAGTTTGTGTAAAAGGAGTTGTTACAATGATTATGACCGAGACTTTTATGGACTATTAATTGAAATCATTGAGCTAAATTGTTGTGGAGCTGGGAATAACATTGTCTTGTTTAAGTGCGAATGGTTTGACGTTGAAAGGGGGACCAAAGTACATCCTCGATATGGGCTTTCTGATATCAATCATAAGTCAAGACTTGGTACAAATGAATCGTTTATATTAGCTCAACAAGCCAAACAAATGTACTATGTAACTTATCCAGGTGAGAAAAGAGAACAAAGGCATTGGTGGGCTATTTGTAAAACTAAGCAAGAAGTAAATTTGACATTCCTCTAAATGAAGAATAGGAAGCAAGTACTTTAAAGATGAGGAATGAGTATTATCAAGATAATGAAATGGAAGCACCCACATTGGTGAATGCGACTTTAGAACTTGATGATGCGAGAATTCTCGTTGATGATGGACACTTAGAAGAAGTAGATCTAAATGAAGTTTATACAACACATCAAGTTGGTTTAGAAGATGAAGAGAATGAAGAAGATTTTGAACTTAGCTCTTCAAGTTCCGACGAAGAAAATGTTGAACATGAGTTTGACCATGATACTAGTGAATAGGACATGTGAAATATCTTCCAATATCGATATTATTGCACTTACATATTTATAATATATGAAATTTTATGATACATTGTCTATCTCTTGGCAATAGTCACCAAATGAAGAGCCCTTGGTTTTTGTTTTTATTCTTGTTTTAGTTCCAATCTCTTAGGGAATGCATTCTATTTGATAGTGTCTTTGTATATCATGTTTCTGTCATAAATTTTTTCAATCTACTCACTTAGAGCTTAATGGCCATTTTATATATACTTCAGCAATCTTCATTTATTTAAATTTGTAATTGCTTTAAGAATTTTAGGCCCAATCATGGCACACTCTTATATAAACCAGGTAAGCTATCTACTTTATCTAGTGAGGACAATATTTTTCAGCCATGCATGTCATATAGAAATATTCACTCGTAGTGATATACATAATTCAAGCTTATCACTTTATCTAGTGAGGACAATATTGTGTTTTTTCTTGTTCTTAAATATATAGTGACTTTTATAGTAGATTTATCAGTCTATTACTTAATATGATTTTTGTTTCACTATTTAATATGGAATCTTTTTTGAATAATTTTGATGTTTCAGTTGTAGATATGATGCGAAGGGGTACTAACAAACATTGGGAGGGGAACCGCCTCGTTCACAATCATACGTGATGAGTGCACTCCACAATCATCTCAAGCTGAAAATGCCACAACTTATTTAAGAAACATAATAGTTGAACAAGAACAACAATCACATATGGAAATGCCTCTTCTTGAAAATGCTACTCCATAATTGTCTATTGGTTTAGAGGATCAAAGATTTAGAGCATCAAGAGGGTGATAGTCTTGCAACACAGGCCTTATCGAGGAACTCCACTCCCCACAAATTCAACGGATCGCACATTTCTTAGGGTTATTGGTGATAGGTTTGTGGTTTGGATTAATTATTAAAGCTTTACAATAATATTATTAAATTTATAACCATTATTGCTATGATTTCCATATGATAGTTTTGATGATGTTGAAGCACCACGAGCTATCACTAATGCTATCAAAGGAAGTTTTCAAAGTGCATGCCCATCTTGGAAGAAACTTAGCAGGAAGATAAGGAAGTATTATGGGACTTGTTTCAGGTAATCAAAATTGATTTTGTTGGGTAGTGTTTCTGAATTTTAAACTTTCAATAACTACTAATAATTTTGATGAATTTCAGAAACGATATACTTGGATCCAGCAGATGAGTATAAGATAAAGGAAGTGTGGAATGCTACAGCATCTAGACGATTTAGTGATGCACTTAATCGGCTAGAAAGGAAGCATGTGAAAAGATTGGCAAACAAAAAGTAGAGGATACAAAGGGAAATGGACCTGGTTGGATACCGCCTGAAGTATGGAATAAGTTAATTGATGACTATTGGAGTGGTCCCAAATGGGATAAGAAATCGAAGCAGCACGGAATAATCGACTTACAATTAAAGAAGGTTCAATTTCAAAACATTCAGGAGGTTCTATTTCATTTTCCTTGCATCGTAAAGGATGGTATGTTCATATCACTCTTTCTAACTATATAGATGTAATACACATTCTAATTATTAAACATATGGTTAAGAATAAGAATTTTTTTATTTTCTTTTGAGATAGCTAAATTTTATTAATGTAGGAAAACACTTTGAAGCGACCTATCTCCCAACTTGAATTATTTGATCGTACACATAAGAAAGAGAATGGTTTAGGTGAATTTATTGACAAGAAGTCAAAGATTGTTAGTGTAAGTTCATTTTATTATGCAATCTATTTATTGATTTAATTTTTAGAACTTCTAATATCTAATATGTTGGATTGACTCTTTTAGGAAAAAATACTGAGTCATTAAAAGCAAAATATGGTGAAGATTCATCATCACTTCCTAGCTTTGATTCAAATGCATGGTAGAAGCAACTGGGGGTCCTAGTCATGGGAGGCTATATGGATTTGGAGTTAGGGAAAAACCAAATAGCATAGTTGGGAATAAGGAGCCCTTCCTCTTGTAGTTCAAGTTATGGAGATTCATCATCTATCATTACTCAAGAAAAACTTGGAGAGATACTACAAAAGATGCAAGAAGATATGCAAGAATGAATGAAAAGAGAGAGCAAGAGTTGCAAGAAAAGATGGAGAAAAGAGAGCAAGAATTTCAAGCAAAATTGGATAAAAGAGAAGACGAATTTAAGGTAGAATTGAAAAGTCATATAGAAGCTTTGTTAGCTGAGCTTGTGAAGCTTTAAGAGAAATGATGATGGCACACTTTATATGACGTTTCATATGCTAACTCTTTAAATTTTGTAAGACCTTTTGCTTATTTATACACTTGACAATTTACTGGATTTTATATTAATTGGTATGTATATGATGTTGAATTGTGGACTCGTAACAACTATATGTATAAGCAGCTTCATGCTTTATTTTCATGAAAATGTTTAAGTGGACATTTAGTATTTTATGATTCATTTTATGTATATATAAATAGGTTTCAGCTCACTAATAGAGAAAAAAAAAAGACTATAATGAATATAGTCAATTAAGACAGGTTTGACATGGAAATTGCAAATATATACAATTTACTTTGACAATAAATCAATCAAAACAGAATTTACAACAGAATATATAAATAAATAATATTTTATTTACATTGATTATTGAAACAGAGATGATTTGTGACAGATTTGGTAAATTAACTAATTAATTATAATTTATATAAAACAAATTGAAACATAATTCCGATAGACATTTAAATAAAAAATTATTGATAAATTAAAATTAGAGACAATTTGCGAAAAAAAAATTGTCTCTGAATTGTTTTTGTCATACATTTTGATGACTAATTTGCGACATAAATTATAAATATCAGAGATAGAATTTCCGTCGCAACATTTGCGATAGATTCAAAATCAGTTGCAAATAGAATTAGCAATGAGGTTTTTTGCAACAAAAATTTACAACAGAAAATCTATTTCTTAAAGGCTTTAAAGACATATTTTCCACTTCTAGAGACAGAAATTTCTATCTCTGAAAGCCTTTTTCCTTATGGTGTTACTAATGATTACTAATACTTGATTTACTTAAACTAAATGCATAACATAATGATTTAAACCATGCTTCACCAATAAACTAGATATGTACATTAAGAGCATGCAATTAATATTTTTAGTTTCTCAAACTGCATGATTCATTGAGTACGTTAACTTCTTTCCCAAGATCGCTATCATCTAATCCTAAATTTATTTGTTGGAATCTCTTCCTAGCTAATAGCAACTTAGAACTACATTAATTTTAGGAATTCTTTACTCAATTAAGTAAATGCAGAAGAATTTCACAAACCTATCTCTAAGATCATGATTAATTCCTTCCAACAACCTAGATCTATTCAAGGAGATGATCTCTCAATTTGTCCCAATGAAATCTGATATGAAACTATGCTGTGCACAATACAATTCCATGATTCAACAATATCAACTATTGAATTTAAGAAGAGTAATACTAATTCATTGACTAATCATACTAATACATATCAAGTTATGGTGCAACAGGCCTAAGAAAAACTACTTGTACATCATATAAAAAAAATAACAGAATAACAATTAAAAGAAAACAAAAACGAAACATGAGAGAAAACCCTCTTTTCACAATGCAAATGTTTAAACTCGTCCACAAATGATTACAACAACCTATATCCTTTTGCTTTTCTCTCAATAATCTCAAAGGAGTACGTTACAACATAATACAATGCAGATGAAACTATAAATAGGTATAATGTTACAAATAAAACTATATTGTACTGATTTGGTGTTTTACAAAATGATTCAAATCACCTATGGTAATGTTTGGATGTTATATTTATAACACCTAAGTGATTAGACATGAGTGGCATCTTTTCCTCATCTCAATTGGTCTTCGCATCTCTTTAAGAAATGATTATTTTAAATTATGATAGGAAAATAGGGTGAATTACCACCTCAATCATGATCGTAACTCGGGTGTTGATAAGCTTAAAAAATAAATCAACATAGATCATCACTATCTGCATCACCACAGGTAATGGGGTGGGTGATAGCTATCACTATCTATGTCTCGAGCGTGATGAGGGTGGTGATGAGTTATTTTTAACTCTAAATGATCTATCTTTACCAAAATTAAACATGATTTAGCCTCATCATAGAGTAAATTATCCCTATCACTGATTTCTCTAATTCCTTGATGATAAAATAATAGATAAATAAATCAATTAGACAATAATGGTGATGGATTGAAAAATAGAAAAGCTATGTACTTAATTTAAATATTGTCTAAACACAATTGTAAAGGTGGAAGCATGCATCAGCTTCGTAATGATAAAAGCAAAGGGGGCAAATGTTAGTACTATGCTTTCAACATATAAGTTTTGCAACAATATACCCCAACATTTTTCATTAAAAATTGAGGTTCGTAACACAATATGCTAAGAACCTGGATATAATTGGTCTATATTTAACTTTTAAAATTTTCATTCAATAATTTTATTTATATTAGGAAAAAGGGAAAAACAACTCCACTTAACTTTATTATCTTTATAAAGTGGACCTCAAAAGTTTAAAGAATTGTAAAGAAGGAAAAGGAGGAGGTGGTGGAGGAGGTTCTATAAGATTGAGGAATTGAATATAAAAATTGGAGGTTACTTCAAAATTTTTCTAGCATTATATCATTATTGAATTGGATTAAATGTGGAAATATTTTTAAGTTCAACCAAGTACTACACAAAAGAATGTATAAGGACCGCAATTTTCAATTTTAGCCTCGTCTTCTTGACCTTGCAAGCAATTCAACAAACATATGCAGTTTATATATGCTTATGAGTATTATTTTGACCAAATTTGTTATAGTTTAGTAGTATGAATACTATTCGCTCTGTGAGGTTGACTAGGTTCAATCTTTCCCTTCCTTAAAAGTTGGTAATATGTATTAGCAGAAAAGGAGGTAAAGGTAATGACCACTTTGGGTTTGAGTTTAGCAATCAAGGTTAGGGTTTGATGAATAACAAATTCAATTTATTTGTGAATTTAAATTACTTTGTTTAAATTAGAAATATGAAATGGTTAGTTGCATGATCTAAGGATCAATTAATCAATCCATTATATTTTCTAATGTTTAAATATGATATTCCCATTACCTAAAATTATAAAGGTTATTAATTTCTAGGGTTTGTTACATGAATAATGATGCCATATATTTATTGATATAATTACCTTCCTAGTTTGTCATCCTAATTATGCCAAGCTATATCGTTTCATATTTTACAATTCTTTTAACTATGGTTTTGTGAACAAGAAATAAAGCTACCACAATAGCTAAGCCCATCAAATCAAATCTGTCTAATCCTAATTTGGTTTTACATGATCAATTTGGCTTTAGGATAGATACATTTGATGTTATAAGTGTAGTGTAAGTATCATTGGCAGTATCTGAACTTTTTAGTTGATAATAGTTTAGTACCAAAAAAATTTTATACCACGACGATACCTAAACTTCTTAAAAGTTTTACTCACGATACCTATGGATAGATTTAATCCTTTTTTTCATCTAAATGTTGGCATGACAATTGGATTTAATTAAAATATTATTTTTTCTATTCACTTTGACATTTCTTTTTTATTTTTATCTTTCAGTTCTCTCTTTCCTCTCCTTCTTCTTTTTCATTAATAAAAATTTTGTACTATATGGACAAGTGATTGAAGTAACTTTGAACTTTTGTCGTTATATATCCAAAATTCTATATTAGATAGCTTTCACGTACTATAAGGTCTCATTTTTGAAAATTTTCTATCTAATGACATGGTAAGACAACATATAAATACTTGTCATCCTGAAAATAGTGTCTCTATCATGTTTCACAAATAAACACTTATCACGTGTTAAATAAATTTTAAAAATAAAAATATTTTTAAAATAAAATAAATAGTTGTTGTCACTTTAAAAATTCACAACAAGTATTTACTCAATAAAACAGAAGGAGACAGCAATATCCTGACAGCAAATTTTCATCCGTAAGACAACTAAACTTCGTTCTGCATGGGCCACGCATCTACAATTTGAGTGGGCATTGCAATTGCGATTTGTTTTATTTTATTTTATTTATTTATTTATTGTCATTTATAACTATTGTTAGTTATCTCTTACAATTTATTTAGAAGGGTGGAAATATCACGACCTTTCAGTGTTCGTTGATATTGTCCAAAAAGAAATTTTGAACACCAAATGTGTCGTGGTCAATAAATTTTGTCGATCTTTCTTTCCTTTCTTTTCTTTTCTTCCTTTATGTAGATGCCTTTCCACACAGCAAGCAACAAGAAAGGAAGGCATAACCAACAAGAAAGCAAAGTTGCTTTATATTCATAAAAGTATATATAATATATAAATATATATATATATTTTAGTGTGTGATAATAATTAAATGTGAATTTGAATCATTAAATAACTAACAGTATCCCATAAAAAAAGTTAAGACCATAGAATTTTTCAAGTGAATAAAAAGGAACTTATAAGATAGTCAACTTGGGGTCTTCTCTCTAGATAGAAAGATCCACATGGTGTTAATATAGCACATGAATGAGTAAGTAACATGTAAAAATCAATAAAAAATTTAAATATAAAAATGTAAATAATAAAAATTTATTTATATTTAATATGTTATAATACTATTAATATTTATCTACCACATATCCGAAGATACATAAATAAATCCATTTTCCTCCACGACGGCTTCTATTTTCCACATGTACTATATGGACAAGTGATCTTGGATCTTTTTCGTTGTTTCCTTTGCATTGTCCTACAAGACAAGTTGCAAAACTATAGATTATTTCCTTTTTCCAATTATATCTATCGTCTATATGAAACAAGAACTAATCATGCTCCATCCTAATTTTATAATAGTATTCATCCTAATTTTACACACAATTAGCTAACATTAATATATATATATATATATATATATATATATATATATATACCTGTCGTAGTTTAATGTGGTTCCTTTGGCAATAATTGTTTAAAGAAGTTATTATAAAGGGAAAAAGGAATAAGCTAGTGCCTCCTAGTCCTAGGTCTAGATTTTCACCCCATAGGGATGGATCCAGCAAAAGATAAAATTCCAAGGATAACAGGACTAAACATAGAAAAGAAAAATCGTCCTTGAAGGTGGACACACCATATCATAGCAGTTGAACATAAATCAGATTTATTTTTCGAATAAAGACAAACTTAAGGACATTAGTTCCAAAATGTTTATAATTTTTTATTTCTAAAAATGTCACTCGGTCAAAAATCCAATGTTCCAACCAAAGTTCCACTAACTCATGTCTCGTTTGATGAATAAAGCAAAATTGGTTGCTTTTACACTATTGGCTATTTTACAAAAGAGTGTCGAGGAAAAGAAAGTAACTAAAGGAGTGAGTCCTCCCAACTTTTATACATACATACATACATACATACATTTAAATATATATATATATATATATATCATTTCACAAACCCCTTAGCACAATCACATATTTTTCGTGCTTTTAACCCATAAACCCTTCGAGCCACCAAAAAAAAGAATAAATAAATAATAAATGATAAATGAAAAGCAAATAAATATGAAGATTTTATGTCATGTTTCGTATATAGGAATGGTTGAGAATGGAGTCGACTAAATAATAGAATAATAAATACATTCTTTCATTTAGATACATACATAGAATAGAATTGAATTGATATACTATTTACCAAAAATACTTTAGTAAATATGAATAATAAATATGTTAAAGTATATAAATGTTAGAGTAAATTACACCAATGGATTACAACGTATGTTCATTTTAGATTATAACGTCTGGAAAAGTAATTCAATTTAAGTCACGGTGGACACGTATCACCTCCTGTTGACACGTATCACCCTTCTCCTATTGACACATGTCTATCGTGACCTGAATTAAATTACTTTTCCAAACACTGTGACCTAAAATGAACTTACCTCTAAATATTGTAACTCAAAATAAACTTTTCCAAATATTGTAATCCAAAATGCATTTTTCCAAACGTTGTGATCCAATAGTGTAATTTACCAAAAAATGTAATTTTAGTTGTAATCATTAATGAGGGTGGAATCAAATCTCCCTCATAGTCGAAGTCGTTGTGATGGTCTTTGAAAATTTATCCAAACAAAGGAACAATAATCTGAATTTATTCCAACATACCAAACATGATATAGTGAAAGTAAGAGCACAAAGAGTATAGTGGGAAGCATTAGTGTATTCAATTGCAAATGAAACAACAATAGTTCTTTTGGCTTTGGAAAAATTATTGTTCTAGAGAAAATCAATTTATTTGAGAAATAATTGATAATATCCCATAGTTTTACAACAAGTAGGATATACAGTTATGTAATTAGAAGGTAATTTAAATACATAATTAGGCCTTAAAATAACTAAAACCTTGCCTATTTAATCCTTAAACTTTAAAATTATAATGAACTGTCTACTTTATATAATAGAACCTATAAGTCAAGCCCTCTAATTTGGAATTCTAACCATACGATAGTATTCATGATATTAATTTAGCAAACACACAAATTGTCACTTAAAATTATTATAAGTTATGGATTACAGTTGACCACTAGTCTGCTACCAATCGAACCTAAGAAATAGAAATTAGCCATTTCTTCTTACCGCCCAAAGGAATCAAATTCCACCGTAAAATCCATTATAATCTTTACTTCCATCGGCCATTTACTTTAAGTTTTCAGAAAACCCTCACTTAAAGAAATCTCCATTATCAAACTCTTAACTCCTCTAATATTCTAAAAGTTATATCTCTCACAATTTTCAGCCATTTTCGAAAATGCAGGCTTCATTGAAATTATAGCCTTTCTTTCTACAAAACAAGACTAATTTTGATAAGGTTAAACTAATTTCTGGTTTTATGCGAACACAAACATTGAAGAACTCAACAACAACATAAAATTAATCTGTTCTTAAGATTTTAATGTAAACTTTTAGTTTAAACTTATATAATTATATTGCATAAGTTTAAAGGGATGTTTCCTTATGTGTTTTAGGTGAAAACTTCAATCTCTTGACCTAATTGTTGGATTACTTTGACTAAGATTATACAAGGCTACAATGAGTAGAAATTTCAATGATTTACTACTCTTATGATGGGTTGCATTGCTTTTATTTATAATTTATTACATGATTTGTCATTATTGTGTTATTGGCCATTTACAAAGATAACATGTCGAAAACAACTTTTAATACCAATAACAAGATAAAAAACTTTACAAAGAAGGAGATTATTTGTCTAGCTGATCTTCACCTATCCACGGACCAGTCTTAGCCTACAACTAACTAGTTACCTAACCAAACTAGAAAATTAGTCCGAAAAGTATGGTTAACCAGTTTATCAATTTCAATTTGGGGTTAGATTTATTAATTTGTTTAGTTTTCAGTTTCTGATTTATAATTGACAAAAACCGATAGTTTCAATATGTATATATGTAATATATATACATATAGTTAATATTTCAAAAATATAAATAGATAGAACTTGGAATGTTTATGTTAATTATTAATTGATTGTGTTATAATTTGAATGGAAGAGACATGAAATTTAATTTTGTAATAATTGTATTGATTTTAAGCTTTATGAACTAGTATTAAACTTATGTTCTTGATTTGTTGATTTTGCAATTTTTAAATGTAATTATGTTATTTGACTTGTTAATTTGCAAGTTTTGAATATAATTAAGAAATAAAGGGTCTAATTTTTTATTATTATAACTAAAAACCTTAACTTCAACTTTTAGTTAACCATCATGCTAGATAGTTAAAAATAGAAAAGAAAACCAAAAAAGATTAACCACCGTAAAATGGAGTAGTTTTGAATTAAAATATTAAAAAACCAATCATTTTATTTAGTTCAAAAGAGGATGGTAATAGACGAGTTAACCAAACCATACATATCCCACTTTGGTTGTTCGGCTATCCAAACTCCCACTGCCCAACTGGTAGCAATTGAAGCATTGCCTGTTTGGTGCTTTCTACCCCCAAAGTCCGACCATCATTCAATCAATCCAACCCTGGACCGACAACCGATCCAATTGGCGAATTCCTTACTAAGCCGACCCCGAACGTTTAACCGTCTGTCAATCAGTTTAACCCTAGACTAACAACGTAATCCAATTGGCAAATTCCTTACCAACATCCGGTTTGGCCAAGCACCAAAATCTACTCCACCCCTTTTCTAGATCCATTTTGATTATCAAGGTGATAAAAATAGACTTGAATATTTTCACTTAAGAAAAATGGATGATAATTACCACTCGACTCAAGTGATAAATATAGTCGAAAAGTCCAAATTCCACATTGTAATAGACATAGAAAAGATACGGTAGTGATAAAAACTCTAGACAATAATCTTAAGATTTGCCCAATAGTCACCTCACTATACAAAGTGAATGCTTAACAATTAGCAAAACCGCTCTTGCTGTAACCCCTAGAGTTACATTCAACTTCGATTAATATTAACCAATGTTTGTCAGTGCTTGAGATTGAATTGCTTCACTGTACCCTTGTTTATTTGCATTTATTTGTCCATACTGAATCATTTACTAATTAATCACCCTTAATATATTAGTGACTATCTAATTAAAAATAAAATTGGACATGCATTGCATGGCAATTGCATTAACCATTTGATAATGGAACAACAAGAAACAAACATCAAGTCAATAATATATATGTTCTATAGTTGAATTATATCATCCATATTTTGGTTTCCAACTTTATGAGACGAACTAAAAAATCAAGGGAAACCATGGATTGTGAAGTCATCCTTAGACCATTTTTTTGGGCTTAGCATTAGTCGTTACAGATCTTAGCCTAAGACTGCTTATAAGGTATCATGTCCCCACTCCCACCTTCGGATGATCAAACGTAGAATTATATGTAAGGTATTTTAGGAAGGACTATGCTTAAGGTATTCTAGAGCTTGCGATATAAATGAATGGACATTGGATGACCTGGACACTGATGAAACTATGAATTCCTTAAATCATGCTTAAGGGTTGCATATGGTTGTTCATATGCTATTCATGTGTTATTAGTTTGTTTAATTTGTTCTAAGCATAAAGATTCACCCATTGACTTTAGAAGTTTAACTTGAATTCTAAGATAATTTATATGAACAAGCACTTCGGACATATGAAATTGAGTACAAAGTGCTAAGCGATGCTCAAAATATGTTAACATCACTTTGTTTGTGATATATGACAATCAAAATTTCAAAATTATAAAATCTTACTAGTATTACTTTAACTTCAAAACATAGCAATTATTATTATTTTTAATGGTAATTGGTATAGGAGATGAAGAATCAACCCATGGCATAGCAAATGATTAACCATAATCTAAAATAGTTAATAAAAATAAGAGGATATCACTTCCTTAGGATTTTCCATGGCACCTAATTACCTCATCCAATCAATTAGATATCACCTTTTGTTCCCTCCACCATTTATTTCAATAAAAGCTATTATACTACAACATTTTGAGTTAAAGTTAGTGTGGAACATATTCGAATCAAGACTTGACCAGTTTTCCACTTGTGAATCACAATTATGTTAGTTGTGGTATCAGGTTTGGATCTAGGTAAAACATACTGGATTCAAAAAAAAAAAAAAAGAAAATAGGGAAAGTAAGAGAATAAAAAGAAACATGAGGAAAAAAATGTGACTGATGTTTATTATTTAGATTACGTCCATGTCAATAACAAAAATGTATTTTATATTCATGGTACTTAATTTATTGTTGCAAACAACGTGAGAAAAAATATACTTTAACGTGAGCAAAAATGTACTTTAGCCTTACATTGATATGACTACAACTAAACTTAGATATGTTTGCATATAAATAAATCAAAAAGTTACACAAAAAGTCATTAACATCTTGAGAAAAGTTCCATAAGATATTAAAATGTTTTAAATGGTTAAAAAAGTCAATTTAAAAAAATAATTCAAATAAGAAATCAATATTTTAAATAGTTTTGAAAAAGTGAATCAACATTATAAGTGTATAACAAGTAAATAAATGAAAATTCTTATATCACCACTTTATGTAATGTTGATCATTTATTTGATCTTTTTTTGTGAAATGCTAATGTTGATCCTTTTTTTAATCACTTGACATGTTATTATCTTATTTGTAGTTGCTCTCGTATGCCATTGCCTTCTATAGAATTTTATCCATAAATAAATGTACATTCTTGATAATTATTTCGAAAAATAATTTAGAAGCTATATTGCTTTTAGATTGAACTTTTATTTTGAATTTAAAAGTTATTTTATACTATAGTAAAATTTATGTCTTTTAACTTTTCAATTTAAAAAAATAAAAAGAAAAAGGCATTGGGTTACTATATTAACGTTGCATTTGATTTATTAGAATAAAATTAGTATTCTACTTTTATTACCATGAAATAGCTATTCTCTTATTTAGTTTATAAAAAACTCTACCATAAGGAATATTTACTCTATATAATGTGAAATAGATGAGGAATCTTCATTCATACCCTTTATTAGAGAAATAACTATTTTTAATAAAAAGTTTCTTTGGTTTTAAAAATATCCTTACTCATAAAATTAAAAAAAAAATATTATTTCTTTCAAACTTCATTTTATTCTAGTAAATCAAACGTAATTTTAAGATTCTAGCTGTAGGTTGTGAAGTAAAGATCGGATAGAGCAGGATCACAACTATTTGATTTGAGATAATAAAGATAAAAGAAAATGGACGCACAGATTTTAACGTGGAAAATGCCCAAAATGTCAAGGTAAAAACCATGGTTAAAGTAAAAGAATTTCATTATGAGAAATAATTACGAATTACAACGTTTTATATCACAAGGAGAAATAATTAAAATTCTTTATTGGATACTAGGAGAAAAATATACAACTCTGTAATTTTTCTCTTTTATGTTATGAGAAAACTCACAACTCTTTATATATATTCTCTTGAAAGAAAGAGAGATAAGATGATTTTGGAATGATTTACATTCGAAGAATTCAAGCCTATTTATAGGGGTTGTATGAGGTGTCAACATGATGAAAAAACAAGCATGGTAAAAACAGACATTTCAACTGGTTTAGTAATTTTTCTTTCTTTCCCATTGACATTGGCTATAAGTAGAGGTGAGCAAAAAAACTAATAAAACCAAAAAATCGAACCAAAATAACCAATCCGAAAAATATGGTTAACCAGTCCATCTGTTTCAACTTAGGATCATGGTTTTTCTTTTTTCTGTTTTCTGTTTTGGTTTCAGTTTGTAATAATGAGAAACCAACGATTAAAGGTTAACTATTAAAAAACCAATAAATCGAACATTTATTTTTTAATTATTATGTTATTGTGTTGTAATTTGAAAAAGGGAAAAGGCTATAAAGTTTAATTTGTTTCGTGTTGTATTAGAATTATATTTCTAATTTATTGTTGGTTTTATAGTTATTTAACTTGTTGAGTTGTAATTTTTTAATTTTATTGTGATATTTAACTTGTTATTTTCAATTTTGGAATGTAATTATGAAATAAAGGGTTTAACTTTTGATTGACCAATTGGAAAAAGGTCAAAAAACAAAAATTAAAAATATTAATTGAAAAAAATAATTAACTGTTAAGATTATTAACCATTAATAATAGACCAATTTAGGTTGAACGTTTTAAAAAATTAAATTCAAAAAATAAGGTTATTGACTAATTCATCCAATCATGCACACCCTTAGCTATCAGCATTTAGTTTGCCCAAATTTTTGACATCGTAGACCTGGGAGGGCCAAAACTCACCAGCATTTAGTTTGCCCAAATTTTTGACACCGTAGACCTGGCAGGTCCAAAACTCACCTCAAGCATGTATTGAACAGGTCCAGGAGTGTAACGATCGAAGGAAAGAAATCGCTATTCGGATCCTAAGATTGTCTCGTATAGCAAGAGCAGTCAACCTGGGATCTTCTTGACGATCGAGGACTTATATTTTCCACATGGACAACAAGTTATGGACCTTTGCCGCCGTTTTCTTCAATTTTTTTCCGACGGGACAAGGGAACGTACGTCTCATGACTTTTATGTTCGTGCTTTTCATGCTTACGAAATTATTAATTATCAAATCGATAGTTAACTTTTCCTCTGACCAATTAGATCATACTTTTGGAATGAGGACTAACATGCTTTCTCCTAATTTTACCATATATCACTAAGTTATGGGTATCTCGGCAAATCAGTTAGAAAATGCAATCCCGTAGAGGTTACAGCTGTATATAAAGTTATAAGAGGAGTAAGTATTGAATAAAACAAAGATCCTTTAAGCTGGACACTCTCCCTGAGTAAAGACAACATAAGGACATCCTTTTAAAAAGGTAAATATCGAATTTAATGCATGAAATTTTTATACCTAAATTTTATAGTCAAACTTAAATATAAAAAACATTCAAGTAGTCGTATGAATATAAAAATGTCTTACACACTGCTATAAAAATTAAAACAAGATTATGATGTACTTTTATCCATCACTTATTTCTTCAGTTTGATTAAATTCTTATAAAATATAACGCATATATAAATGTATCAAAAAAAAATTATCTCACCATAAATCAATACTTTTAATTAAAATTTAACTATCAATATATATTGAAAAAATTTATGAAATAGTCTGATGTATCTTCATATCACAAAAGGAATGTATTAAAGCTTTAAAAAGAATTAATACATACAAATTTAATATAATTTGTAAAATCTCTCATTAAAAAAATCTTCAAACAAAACTAATATTTATTTTGTTCATCTATCTAATCATTTTTATATATAATATACATTACAAGTGGTGCCATATAAATGCACATTGATATAAGGTCTTCTTTTTTTAAGGTGAAATGGTTCGGTTCAATTCGGTTCATGACTCGGAACCAAATTCTCATTAACGAACCAAACTGTTTAAAAAAAAAGAAAAAAAATTGGTTCGGTTTGGATTGGTTCAAAGTTTTGTTAGTTTTTTTTTTTTTTTTCCTAGCCCTATTGTTCGCTAATATTAAAGAGGCAATATATCATTAAATTTTTATAGTTTTTTTTTAATATTGTCTAACACTATAAATTATCTCTTTCATCTAAAAAAAAGTATAAGAAATATTAATGCGATATTAAAAATAGTTACAAAAAGTTTGATTGAATATCAAATCAATCATTTCAAAATGTAGATATCAAATTAAACTTTTGTACAAAGTTAAGATACCAGATTTAACATTTTTCCATTCTAAAAATGTTTATAGATTTTAATCTATCTAAAAAATTTTAAAACACCTAAAGATGTAAATAGACTATAACACAGATACAGGACAAGCAATGGTCAAAAGTCTCCAAGCAAGCTTCCACTAATGATTCATGTCGCTTTCAATGCATGAAAGCAGAAAAGGTTGCTAGAGCCTAACCCATGCAAGATATTAGTGCTACACCTGCGGAAGGGCCAAGTTTGGTCTATAATCATAGACATAAGCTTTTACAATAAAGGCTATTTTCAAAAGAGTGAAAAGAAATATATACATATATAAAAAAAAAAAACCTCAAAACTGAAAATTAAAATATATTTTGAAGACAAAAAGTAAGCACATAGATCTTTATAGCATGTAGACATCTAATAAGCATGAAGTAGCCCTAAATAGATAAAATAAATTTTTTCTTTTGCCTTTGTCTATATATAAATATGACATAATCCAAAAGATAATCAAACCCCTTTTAAAAGACAATCCTATGACGCAACGTGAAAACGTAAAAAAGAAACCAATTCAATGATTGATTTTAAAATGAACTTAATCACACAATTACTAAACAATTACAAATTTCAGAGAAAACATTCTCAATTCAAAGTTAAAGATGTCAAATATTATTTGTCCATCCAAAGATAAGCCTAGAGACCTATTTGTATTATTACATAAGGAATTGTAAAAGACAAGATCCTAAAAGGCAAATAATGAATACAATAAAGACAAATAAATAGTGTAACCAACACTTATTATTGGAAATAAAAGCTGGCAACCTATAATTAATATTGGTAGTTTCAAAACTCAAAAGTCGAAACCGCAATCTCATCACGAGACCGTATTGTCGTTAATGCTATATTTTAATTATTTATAAAGAAAATTGGTGTAAAAAAAAATTTAGTGGCTTTGATCATGAATGGAATAGATCTAGACAGTTAATAATGTAACGGGACCAATCCCGTTATAACCGCCATAAGACAGTAGAAACTTCCTTAGATCATGTGGAAAAGCCTAATAAAATTCAAGTTTAAGGAAAATACATATTCATACTGATTCTAATTTATCTGTAAAGAGGCATCACCATAAGAGTAGCACCATCCCAAAATTATATATACACACACACACAAAATAGAGGATTATTAATTACGTGGTTTAGATATGGAACATTTTAGGAGAGATATGCCTGTTTCCATTCATTTGAAAAAAAAAAAAATTTATGGGAAAATATGACGTATATGCCCCCCTTTTATTTAGAATATACATGCAGCTTGCAGATTTCATAAAATAAACATAATATGACTATAATTGAATTATATAGATTGTTTCTTATCTAATGATCAAATATATAGTGATTGTAATTAGCACATATAATTCCCAATATGTAATCATATAGATATTTTAATTTAATTAGATTTTTCAAATTTTAGTTAGCATAAATATTTATATTAAAATGATAACCAATTATCTTAAGAACAATTCCAGCAACTATGGTGGAACCTTTTTTTCATTTTTCTTTTTCAATCCATTGGACATGAAATTTAAATATCAGGAAAATTACATTGCATCCACCCACATCAATTGCTAGTCGACTTGGAGGCAATAACCACATTATGTTTGTGAAGTTTAAAAAGGAAATTTACGAAATTTGTCGACTGCATTAGATTGATGTTTGTGAATTTATATTTTGATAACATCAATGGACAATAAAATGGCATGTTACAATAAGATTACAAGACAGCTGCAATCTAAGGAACCATAGATTAGCTCCAATAATTTTGTGATATTGAACTCCGATAAAACAAAGAGAAAGTTCTATTATATGTATACTAGTACATGATGCACCCTTAATACATGTGCAAAAATTTTAAAAATAAAATCAGACAAAAATTTATTTCTTCCTAATCAAATACTAAGATATTCCAATTTCATTGACTCGAGGTTTCTTTCACAACAACAGTGGATTTGAGTTCTCCTTTGTGGCCTCCATTTTCCACATCGGACTCTGTAGACAAATCTTGAATCTTAGTCACCATTTCCTTTGCTTTTCCCCACAAGACAAGGTACAGTCCCGTAATAATAAGGGCACTCCCTAGTATGCTGTCATAAGTACACAAAAATAATGATTATTGAATAATGAAATTTCTTTTACCAACTAAATCATATTCATCATAGAAGTAGACCACTAATCATGCTCCAACCTTGATGTATAAATGCTTTGGAAATATAATTAAAATATATGATGATTTATAATATTTTTTTTATTTCTAAAGATGTAAAGATCAATTTATCTTTTTAACAATTAGGCAACATTGTATGTGAAATATAAGAAGGAGAAAGCCTTGTATTTAAAATAAACCTCACGTGGTTTAGCATGTTTTCATGAAAATTGGTTTTTGAATCCAAAATTAATCATGAAATCACTATGTTAAAATGGAAATCCAAATAAATTAATTTGTTATTATCCTTTTGTATTAAGTATTTAGCGTGTCCAATGCTGATCAAATTTTTATTTTATTCTTTTTGTTTTTTGGGAAAATTGATTAAAGAAGTTGTTAAAAAGGATGAAGATTAAGCTAATACCTCCCTAGGTCTAGTTTCTCATCCAAGGATAGATCCGACGAAGGCCACAATTACAAGCATGAGAGGGCTAAACATTGAAACAAAGACTGGTCCTTTAATGCGAGCACACCATGTTATAGCAGCGGAACATAGACCGGATACGACGATTCCCTGAATAAAGACAACTTAACAACATTAATTCCTAGATGTTATAGATTTTTTAGTTCGTATCAAATAGTTGGAACACTTTAAAATGTAAATGGACTAGAACACGTACTGAATAAGCAACAGTCAAAAGTCTAATGTTCCAACCAAGCCTCCATTGACTCATGTCTTTTTCAATGCATAAAGCAAAAATGGTCGCTTGAGCCGAACCCATGCAAGATATCAATGCTGCACTTGTGTAAGGGCCTGGATAGTGCAAGGCCATCTTGGTCTACATTCATATGAGAATTTCTTAGTCATTAAATTAATAAAAAAAGAATCAAAACAATGTTAAATTAGTTTGTAATTGATTTAGATGTTCATATAGTACCTGAATTATTAAAGATAAAGCTTGACTTATTGAACTGAGAACTGCTAATATAGATCCGAGAATGTGTAATCTCTGTCCAGTTCCAGCACTTTGGGATGTGATCTTCTGAGTATGTTGTAAAAGATTTATAGTTTTAGGCCAAATATTGATTTCTAGACCTTTATAAAACGTAAGGAGCATTGCACCTCCGATTCCTACTAAAGTTCCTAATACTTTGGACTTTCCGGCAAATGTACCCAATGCTAGTTTCTCTAATCTGTTGATTACAAATTATTAGATTAGTAAATCAAAATGACAATAACAATGAATAAATATATATATATATATATGCTTGTTTAATTTAAAAGCATGCCTGAAAACAATTGCCATGACAAAGGTGAGGGCAGGTACGAGATTAGACATGGCAGAAGCAAAGGTGGCTGATGTTAAAACTAAGCTTTCAAGATATAGATTTTGCAATAACGAACCCCTGCATAAGAACAATAATCGCACTTGTAAGATCATTAATACATGTTTGTAAGACAAATGTTAGGTAAAATTATTACTGAACTTTGTAGGTATCTCAATTATATGACTTTTAAAATCCCATTGAAGCATTCTACTTGTATTGGACAATGGGAAAAGTGTGTCATCCAACTTTTTTTATAAAAGCCAAAAGTAATAGAAAAAGTTATATAATAAAGGCATTTCATATAAAAGTATAAAAAAATTTTTTGGAGAATGCTACTTTTTTTTTTCCCCTATACTTTTTCGACTTACCCGAATAGTGCACAAAAAAATGTTTGCACAAGGAACAAAAATGTCAGTTTTGGCCTTGTTTTCCTGTACTTCCATAAAATCATCAAACAAACATATAAAAAACATGAGTAAGTAATTAAGCATATGGATTAGCACTTATCAAGAAAAATAAGTACATGGATTAGCTAATTAATACGGGAGATAAAATGATGAAAGTTAAAGTTAGAGACACCTCTCGAAGATTAGGGCATCAGTAGTAATAGAACCTGCTGCAAAGAGCTGCCGATATGCTATCACTATTGGTGAGCTCATTCCATCATTTGCTGCTAATTTATACAAAACATTCACAGCAAAAACATACTTGCAACAATAGCATCACTAGGATGGGTCTCACATATTGATGTTTTTCACTCATTTTGCAAACCTCGTACTTGTGGAGCAATTTACACAACAAACAAAACACTAAACTTTTGGTGTTTGTGGGAATATAAGCTGAAAGGCCACCTCACCCCCCTTCAAATGGGAGAAATTATATTCCTCCAAACACCGCTCTATTCATTTTGCGATGGAAACACGGTACACTTTACGGTTTGAAAAATAAAGTTTTCCTGGAGCTACAACTGCACATTCACTCAATGTGGAAACTTGACTTGAGGCTCCATCCGGGAGTAGAAATATTTATGAACTGGAAATTAAAACTATGGGAATATTGCATGAAAGTGCAAGGTGCAACGTGATCGTAAGGATGAATTGGGGTGTGTGTGGTTTTTAAACTTACACTTGTATATTTATGTTAAGATGGGGTTCATTAAAGTGATTCTGATTATGGTTGTTGGAATGGAATTCATTATCCACTATCAATAATGCAAGTTGTGTAAACTTTTTGAGTATAAAAAGATGGGACCCCTCTTAAGGGCTAAGAATCAAATCAAATATATGCTAACTTACGTACATAAATTGTATGTAGCCTGTAAAATGAGTTTGTGCGTCTTAGGAAAGTTTTCCTTGATGCGGTCTATGTTAACATAGAAGGAAACTCAAAAAAGAGTTATGGTCATGGTCATGGTTCATGGAACAGGGGTGCGTGTTCCTCGCTTTTCCATAAAACGCCCCAGAACTTCATTCCATATATGCGATAATCATAATTTTAGAATTATCGATTCTTATAGTATGAATATCAAAAATTGCAATTATATTAATAACTTGTAATGATAGTAAGCAATAATAGTAAAAGATGTAAAAATTGAATGTTTTCTTTCAATACAGTTTTGTCTATAATTTAATTTAGATGAGATGAACCAATAAATAAGATCGTTAATTTCAACTGAACCGATATAAATATCTATATCCTTTAGTTTTAGCACACAAAGCCCAATTCTATTCCAAATAGGTAGTAGCTTACCAAAATATTTGATGAGTATAATAAGATGTTTTAATAATGGAGGAGTAGTCCAAGGTATTATTTCCTATTTTAAATGTCCTGATAGACTAAACTTTTTGCACATCACATGCAACATGTTAATCAACCTTTTAAAAGCGTATCACCATTTCACTATTGACGTTTGCTCCATGAGGATTTAATGATTCCTAATCTAAATCTTGTTATAAATGCATGCAGCCGATTATTGGATTCCACCTTTACTTTCCACCACTGCTTATTGCCAAATAAAAAGGTGCCATTATTTTGCTACATATGAGGTAATATTTGACAATTTAGAAAAAGAAAACTTTGATTATAGACATCTTCTATGATATAAACACACCCTATTCCTTGTTAAATTGGATCTGTTTCGATTTTCTAATTTTTATTTTTATGATCTGCATCTGTATTTTATTTATATCTTATATATTCGATCTGTTTATGAATAAAAATGTTTGTTTTTCATTTATATTTTATTTTTTAACAAATATCTGTTTGAAAACAATAAAAATAAAATGTCAAACTAACCAAAAAAAAAAAAAAAAAACAAACAAACCCTTAATGCCACATCTATATACCATAAAATGTCTACTTAACCATTTATATCGCATGCAATATCTTTATATATATCATGTTTAAACAATTTAAACACTAACATTGTGAAAATGTATATGAAAACAAGATATTGTACGTATAAACTATTTATGTAAAGAATAAACGTCTACTCTAAAATGGATATTAAAGATACAAGATGTTTCAAAATAGACTTCATATACTTAAGCAAAGATGTTACAATTACTTTGAAAATTAGAATTTTGTCATAAACATTAAAGAATTAGATTAAAATTTATAAAAATAGTTAGTTAATATTAGTAATTTGTTAGATTGTATAGAGATAAAGGATATTATAAATAAACCTTGTTTATAGGAAAAATTTTATTCATAAGAATTAATTGAAGAAAGATTAACCCATTGATCTCACTTTCTGTCTTTCAATTTTTAACCCCCATAAATCCCTTCTTAGATGCCCCTTTTTTTATCACATTGAGGCAAATTCCCTTTTAATGTATCAATTCTAATGAATTCTATAGCAAATTTATATCGATCTTGGAATAGTTTCATGTCGATTTTCAATCATATCTTGAAACTGAATTCTCAGTCTAACTTAAATCAGCTTTTGTTGATATCTTTGGAATAGAAAAAGATATATTTTTGTTGTTGTATCAACAAACTTTTCAGTCAAGATTACACAATTTGATATATTTTTTTTGTTGTCTAGAATTACTTAATCATGATTTTCCTTTGAATTTTTCATAATGACTTGAGCCTTGTGCATGAGGTTCTACTCAAAGGATAGTGAAATGTCAGGATTAGTAGAAAAATTATAATTTGGCAAAAATACTAAGGATGAATTAGTTTAGGATTGTAATGGTTAGATATATTAGTTAATTAACACTAGAGGTTAGTTTAAGTTAGAGAATGGGGAGTTAAATTGCAGCATAAATAACCCTTTGAATTCGTAGAAAATATGTATCCATTCAAGAATTAATTAAAGAAAGATCAACTCATTTATCCCAATCTCTCTATCTTTCCAATTTTTTCCCATTCAATCAGAAGACCATCTCCTTTCAAATTGAGATAAATTCCCTTGTTATGAAAGAAGAGATTATCAATGAAACTCACAAAAATAGGAAGATCAATCACCTTATAAAGAGATTTTACTAGTAAAGCTTGGACAACCTATCATAAGCAAAATATTAAAATTTTCAATTTTTTTTTTTTTTGACATAGCTATTCCAAAAGATTAAAAAATCTCTTACCTTAAAGCTTTAAACCCAAATCCACTCGCATTTATAAATGAGTCCAAAGAGATCTAATCCATTTATTAATTGCCTAAAGTTTTTATTTATGATTGTATTTTCTTGTGTCTAAGTTATAGGACCTGCACCAAATTGCTAGTAATGGCCTTTCGTACTCTATATGAATGAAGTGCTTTCTATTTGGGTCGTAACAATATAATATATATTATATATTAACAACTATAATTCGTACTATTTATCGTTTTCGTACTGTCTAATTTATTTAGGACGCCTTTATTCCTTCTTTCGGTAGTGCTGTTTTCTGATAGAGGAGAATTACATCCGAATCCCATGATAGGTAAATTTCATGCAATAATATTCTTTGAATCCAACCAAATTTTGAGCACTAGGATATTGTGCATTATATTGGAGGCAATCCTAAAATATGGTACCGTAAAATTATCAAATATTGTTGAACCTAGACCAGTCTAGCGGGTTTAACCTAAAACAGCCATGACAATAGGTCGGTTACTTAGAGTAGTATCAATGACCTAGTCAAATCAAGTAGTTGGACTAGGTCTCGATCCAGGTTGATCCTAACCCAATCCCATCCAAAAAAAAATGTTAAAATTTTAAATATATATTCATCGATATTGTAAATTTATAAAATATAATAATTATATTATATTTTCTTCTCTTTTTAAGATATATGTCCAATATAGATTTAATAGCTAATCGATGAATTTGATCCAAAAGTGGATTTAATTGAGCAATGTCATATACATTTATCTTTTATAATTAAAATGTGTCTTATATTTTTACTTTTGATTGAAACCGGTTCTACCCCATAACTCTTGACTCCTATCATTGTTGGATCAAACGCTAGACTATTACTAGTAATACTACAAATTTTAATTCTTGGAATGTGAAAAATGGAGTTGTGGAATCTCAAATTGACGTGTTGAAGGAACAATATTCCTCGACTGGCAAGTCATATCCTTTCTATAAATGGGATCTAGAATCAGTTTAATTTTCGGTTTTAAGAATAAGATCCAAAGAATAGAATTATACCACACAAATTGTATGCAATTTTGTGAACAAGAAGTGAAACTTTGTTGTCCTTTGCAACCACTACAACAGAATATCCAACCTATTATTACATCGTTAGATATTATATGATATTTCTATGACAGAAATCCTATTGTAAACATATACAAGAATCATTATAGTTCGTTTCTTTTAAATTTACCTCTCCAATCTTTTCATTACAGAACCTATACATATGCAATCTTGATATACGCACCATAAAAGAATATAAAAAATAAATAAATAAAGCATATGCTCATAACAATGGGAGTCCATGTTTTATTTACATCTTTGCATGCAAGCATGTTTTATGAAAAAAATTGGGATGTGTTTGTAACTCTGCATCATTCCCTCTGCATAAATGATATGGAAATTTAACTTGACGATATAGAGAAGAAAGAAAGAACGACTATTTGAGAGTTGCAAGAGTTAAAAAGGAAATATATCATATACAATTATCACAAATTGGGTGAAATTGTAAATAAACCTCCTTATATATAAGGAAATTTATTTACGATATATATATATATATAAGGAGGTTTACGTGGGCCAAATTCTCTTCTTTTGAAATTTTGCTTTAGATGCCTAAAATCTATATTTTTCTAAATTGTCCTTAAAGAAAATAATAAAAAGTAAAATTGACGTACTGTAAAATAATTATGTAAGAGCTCAAATACAATTGTTTTATGAACTTTAAATCCAAACGCACAATTCAGAAAATAAGAACTAAGTGTACATATGACAAAATTAAGATAATGTGATAGATTTTAATTGTAGTTAAAATAAATCTAAACCGCCTAATGGTATAACAGATTCGATCCTATTATAACCAACACGGATCATTGAATTTTTCTACTAAAATAATGCAATTTTAGTACACCTACACGCGATCGGATATGATTTATTCCTTACATATTCATAGAAAAAAGTCCCGTAACTGAAAGAGGAATAAAGGTTACACGCAAGTTCCGGAATTTTTCTTTTCAAGGGAAACATGAAAAAGTAGAAAAGATCTACTTTTTTTTTTTTTTTTGCAATTTGGAATCCATATTTATCACCATTATCAAATGCCCAATGCCGTCATTCTCCACCTTTCCCAATCTACTAATTATCACCACAAAAAAAAAAAAAAAAAAAGCTCATCCACGTAGGTCAAGACAAGAACCGCAGAAAAATTGTCGATTGAGTATATTTATTTTTTCTTTTTTTTTTTCCCAATAATATCACTTTTTTTTCATTGCATTTATGCTCCCTTTGTGTCGTCATATATAGATTGATTTAATTAAAATTTAATTATCTATTCACAATAGTTAATGTATTATAGATAATAACACATATGATAAAATATAATTTAAAATCATTTTTCATGCTTTATATAGTAAAGATCAGCATGGTTTCGAAACCGAACCAACTTGAAACCGGAACCAAATTGTCTTCCACAGTTCCGGCCCGTTCTACGGGACAAATGGTTTCTAGTTTCAATTTTAGAACCGTGGAACTGTCTTTTTTTTATCAAATAAAAAAGGAATTTTATATTTTAACAAAATAAATTTTAAACTCAAAATAATTAATTATTGGATTTGAAAATGTTAAATTGTTTAGCCAAAAATTTAAAAAATTTGTTTACAATTCGCATTTATTATATACTAACATAATTAATATCAATTATAGTTAGTAATATGATATTACAAAATACTCTAGAGGATAACAAAAAAATTAAAATATGAAAAATAGTCTCATGTTATTAAGGAATAAATTTTACTTTTCGGAGAAGTTTATATGAACTAAATTATATATAATTTTAAGTTATGTTTATTTGTATTATTGATAATAAAATAATAAATATTGTAAATAGGTGATAATTTTACTATTCATATAAAATAGTCTAAACATTAATTATTATATATTTAATATAATTTTTTTAATTTTTTATCTAATTATTTGTTTTTTTTTTTCAATGGAACTTATTGGAACCGCCTAGAAACCAAAAAACCTGTGGTTCCTTAGCTAGTTTTAAAACCGGCTAATCAGTCTGTTTCTGGTTCTATAACCCCCGGTAATTGTTTTGGATTGGTTCTCGATTCGAAACCAAACCATGCTTATGTCTATTATATAGAATTTTACTAAGTATCGAATCTCACATTTAAATAATATGAGACTTTTTTTCTCTTTTATAAACCCTACTCTTTTAAAGTGTTACTTTAATCTTATGGTGCTAATATTTTAATAGATGGTGTGTTTGTATGTAATTAATTGCACATCCTTAATAGAATTAAATGGTTATGGGGCTAAAAAGTAGCATATTCTTAGCCTCATTTTATAATTAAAGTTTAAAAATTTATTCTTATTTAAAATTTTTCTTTCTTTATTTTTTTTTTAATATGGGGCACGAGTTAGACCCTTCCCAACCCATCGTGGACCCGATGGGTCCATAGCCTATAAACTCGCCCCGTGCCAATATGTTGACAACACTAACTATATAACCCTTCATATCACCAAATCTAACCGGTGGTTTAATCTGCCGCCTCCTTCTCTCCCTTGCTATAGAGGGTTGTTGAGATGTACTAAGAATATCTATATGACTGCCAATCTAACTTGAAGTCAAAAGTGAATGGTTTTGCAGTTGACCTGTATAAATAAGAACATCCACCTTTTACTATGTACCATCAAACTGATTTTGAATAGTAGGCTACTTAACACTAGACTATAAAAGTATAGACTCATCAAATACTATATCTCTATTAACAATAATTTTTCTTGTTCCTGGTTATACAATCTATAACCCCTTTAGCATACTCTATAAAAATACATTTAACTGAATGAGCATCAAGCTTACCAATATTTACATGAGCATATGCAACACAACCAAAGAATTTTTTAATGACAGGTAATATTAACAACTTCTACCTAAATCTCCTCGTTAAAACCAACATGAGACAGCATATACCTGGTCTTTTCTAACAATGTTTTGTTCATCCTCTTTGCAACACCATTATGTTTTGGAGTATGGGCAACAATTCAATGATGCACAATCCTGTTAGAGGCACAAATTTGATTTAATTTGATACTTACAAATTGAAGATTGTTATCAATTTAGATTACTTAACACACTTCACAGGTGGCTTCTCAATCATACACTTCTATACTTTAAAAGTCTAGAAACATCTTATTTACTCTACAGAAAATAGACCTACAATTTCTAAGAAAAGTCATAAATGAACATGAGAAAATACCTAACAGAACTAGAGATCTAAATGAAGGTAGTCTAAAAATGCTTTGGTTCTTTATTCTGTTGTGCCAAGATTGACACACTTCTACTTGCCAAATACATAATGCTCAAAAAAAAATCCAAACTACCTAACTTGTCAATAAACCTCTACTACATAAGCAATGTATCCTTTTCCCTAACATATGGACTAACCTTATATGTTGTAAATTTATATTTTCAAACTTAGTAGAAACTGAGAAAAATCATCAATGAACATGAGAAAATACCAAACAAAACCTAAAGAAGCGATTAGAGCTAACTCTTAGAGATCTGACTGAATGTAGTCTAAAAATGCTTCAATTCTTTGTTCTATTGTGCCAAAACTGACACACCTCTACTTGCCAAATATATAATACTCAAAAGAATTCAAACTATCCAATTGGTAGTAAACCTTTGCTACATAAGTAGCGTATCCCTTTCTCTAACATATAGACTAACCTCATATGTCATAAATTTATATTTTCAAACTTAGTAGAAACTACAATAGACAACAATTATAGAACCTTGAAGAGCATATGAAGTGTCATGTAACATGCCTTTCATTAAAATGAAAGAACCATGAGAAATCCTCATCACACCATTTCCAATGATACATTGACATCCATATTTATCAAAGCTACTAAAAGAGACAAAATTCTTAGACAAACTAAGAACATAGTGGACATTCCTAAGCATTATAACAATATATTGTGCATCTTCACATGAATTGAACCAATACCTTGCACTTGGAAAAAGCTAGAATTGCTTATAGAGACTATCCTACCATTAGAAGGCTTGAAATTAATTATCTAATCTCTATTTGACATCACATGGTAAAAGCAACCGAAATCCAAAATCCACTCTAATCCTTGTCTTTGATCATCAATTGATCATTATGAATATTCATTTATACAAAATCGACATCAGACTCTCCATTAGATTTCCCACTTGCAACGGATTTATCTTTTTCTTTATTCTACAGTTTGAAACAACCCTTGATTATGTCCCCTTTTCCTGCAATATCTAAAAAAAAAATTCTTTACCCTTTAACTTAGAATAACACCTATTTCTATTAATTGAGTCATTCCAACTTTACTCTTTATCTCGAGACTTCAGGGTACTATTCTCATAGGAACCTCTGGTAAAGCTAAACTCATTATCAATATTAAATTTCCTTAATAGGTTGGCTTCCACATCATCAAGCACAAGAGTATCATAAACATATATCATGGTCTTGTGAAACATCTTATATGACTAAGGTAGATAACACAACAAAAGTAACCCTTAATCCTCATCCTCTACTTTAATGTTAATATTTTTCAAATTATTTATAATGGTGGCAAACTTGACGATGTTCTCCTTAAGAGAAATACTTTCTTGTATTCCAAGGATATAAAGCCTTTACTTCAAAATCAATTGATTTGCCAAAGATTTGGTCAAATACAAATTCTCTAATTTTGACCATAATCTAGCGACACTTTTCTTAGTAAACATCTTCTACATGACATTATTGGACAAACACAATTGAATAGTAGATGACATCTTCTCATCAATCTCAACCCACTCTTCATCCTCTATTGAATTGGCTTCTTTCTTAAAGCTTTTTTAATCCAATTTGTACAAATATGGCCAACATTTTCACTTGCCGTAAACTAAAATCGGAATTGCGACCAAACTTCTCAATATCAAATTTTGTTGATGCCATTGATTTCATAATTGAATAAAAATCCAACCTCAAAATAGAAAATCTTAATACTAAACAACCCTTGCTTTGATATCAGTTTGTTAGGGTCAATACGATTAAAAATTGATAATAATTAATAGTATAAAACAATTGAATAAAAAAAAATAGAGAAAGAGAAAATAGCACTAGAGATTTACGTGGGAAAAACTCTAATAGAAGTATAAAAAAAACTCATAGGTAAACAAAAGAGAACAATTACCATTGAAGAAGAGTATTCAAAGATGAAAGCTATTCAAGATTGTCCAATCTCTTAAACTCTCAAATGTTTTTTCATAGAAAAGTGAGGTAAAACTACCAAAAATAGCTCACCAATATCAAAATCTAATATGCTTTATATTTTGAGCGAGTTATCTAAATTATTTATATTTATATAATCATATGAAATAAGTACTTTATGAGTATAAACAATGTTAATTATATGTCTTTAATTTACACAACATACTATTATAGAAGATTATATGGCCAAAAAAAGGGCAAAAGCATAAATCTGATCATTATATGCATGGCAATCTCATGCTCTAATGCCATGTTGGCGCCTAAGTTATTTTCTGTTATAGCTATTAGAATATGATTTACTTATAACTTTACATATTGGTGAAATTACGTGTATTGGATAAAGTAAATGATAGAATATAGAAAACCTTGTGACCGATTGGGGAAATTGAATACTCGTAAAAGAAGCATTATACTTGTTACACTATAATGACTTGTGGTTCTTTCACCTTCATTATTTTGCGGTTTTCTATGCAAATCTTACATATATCCATTTCTCTCTACATGTTATATATCTTAAAGTTGTGTTATATCTAGCAACCAAAGTCCAAAACGTGTCGCCACAGCCATAGATCATAAGAGACACAGATAAGTTGCCTTATATAGTATGATTATACAAATATGAAGTACTTGAATGTATCTGGTCATGTTTTAAACGAACAAGGTGATAATAATTCCTAGATTTTAGGCAATAAAGTAGCCCATAGGCCTATGTGGGAGGCTAGACATTAGGCCAATTTTGTAGTGAATCCTTCTTTTCATTCATTACAAAATGAAAATGAGGTAGGTTTTCTTCTTCTTTTTTTTTTTTTTTTTGAATAAAATGAATGGTAGTTATTACGTTGAAATGTATTAATCTTGATTTAATTCACTTTATGAAACTTTAGTTCCTTTTTCAATAATGTTATGATTGGTATATAAACTTTGACAAAAAAATGCAATTAGATACCTAAACTTTTAAAATTGATCAATTTAGTACTTGAACTTTTAAATTGATTGATTTAGTATCTGAAAGAACTTTTCACACATACCAACAGTATCTCTATCAAATTCTTTTAGGTACTAAATAAATCTATTTCAAGATTTTTTAAGAACTAAATTGATCAATTTTAAAGTTATAGTATTAAATTGATCAATTTTAAAGTTCAGGTACATCATTACATATTTTGTCAAAGTCCATGACATTAACCCTACTTTTTTTCAACTACTCGAAATGACAATATATTAAATGAACTTATCTCCAAACATTAATAGTTTATAATTTACTCTTGAAAGGGATAATCTCTAGGCATTGGTTTCATTATTCTCAAGAGTTATTGTTCATACTTATACTAGGTAGCACATAGCATGCATCTCTTCCTTATATTGCAATTAATTTTTTATGCCCTTCCATTTGATAAAGACGTAACTAAACCAACAAGAGACATGTTTGTGCCATGCCTATCCACAACGTGGAATCGACAAAAAGACGGCACTTCTTCACAATTCAGAAATCTGGGTGTAGACGTTTTAAGTGAATAATGTATTTAGAGCTTATTCTAGAACAAAAGTAGATACGTTGAATATCATATGTTTTTTCTCTTATCTTTGTTTCGACATAAATTAATGGTATGCATGTGGAATGACAACTGGACATAAAAAATCGATACATAATATGAAATGTGTCTATATGTATTGATATGTACATGAAAAAAAAAAGGAAAAAAATTATTATCGTGATTAGAAATTAAAGATTTCATAAATGTTGATTTTTTTTTTATTATAATCTAATGTATGTGAGAATTCAGATTTTAAATATGGGTTAAGGTCATAAAACCTACTAAACTTTTGTAAAATGTGCAATTAATTACCTATACTTTAATAAGTATTTTAATTTCCCATACTAACATTTGTTACCTCCATTAACTTATTTAACTCTGTTATCCTTGTTGGCACCTAAGACCTATCATAACATGACACGTGTAAAAAAGATTTAAAAAATAATTATTCCCAGCAGCTGCCCTAAATGACGTGTAATTGGAAAATTGCATTTTGAAATCTAAAAAATAATAATTTTTTTCATCTTCTCATCTCTCTTTCTCTCTCTCTCTCTCTCTCTACTCATATAGCCAATAGAAATCTACGCCACAAA
Source organism: Combretum micranthum (assembly GCA_024138025.1). Taxonomy (NCBI): domain Eukaryota; kingdom Viridiplantae; phylum Streptophyta; class Magnoliopsida; order Myrtales; family Combretaceae; genus Combretum; species Combretum micranthum. Next base: position 2,278,467 of record JAMXBD010000001.1, read on the forward strand.
CAACCAACTCGCCACCATCCACTTAAACAAATGAAACAACCACCTTCTCACCAACAACTACCCACAACCTAGAAATTGCCGAACCAAACCCTAATCACTAAATTAACACCTTCAATTATCATAAAATCTCACCATCAACAACCACAACCAAATAACCATGCACCACCATCAAACGAATCACAACCAACCAAATGCCAAAGCAACTACAACCCACCATAAACCTCCACAAGTACTTAACTCAAACTAAACCTATAGAAACTACCACTTTGGCACCAAAATGCAAACAAACTCTAGCTAACTCCTAGAAAATCATAAACCCACAAACATCATAGAACCATCAATCACGAATCTAGAAAACTCAAACACATTCATCACAAACTGAAGCCAACTTCCTAAACATAAAACAAACACACCAAACACAAACATACACAACCATGTCCTATACCACCACAAACATTAGACCCACATCCTAACAACCACACATCGACCTCGCCTCCACTGTGAACACAACCTCATGCCAAACCAAACTCCCCACCAAAACTACCATACCATGACGCGACCATTGACCAAATCAATCTAAATCCACCATTCAAGCTACCTCCAAATCTATCAAACACAAAATCCAAACTAAATTTCAACAGCAACACTGACACAACGTAAAGTGTTCAAAGAAAAAAGAATTACAAGTTTAAACAAGTCTTTCAAAGAAAAGTTTTCTAGAATTAGGGTTTCGAATTGAGAGAATAATAGTTGTCCAAACAAAAGACCTAAAAGACTATTTATAGTCTCAAAATAACAGGAAAAGCCAAATAAACTAAATAGATTTGACAAAACAAAAGCTAGATGAAAAAAGCTGCCAGCCTTTACAAATAAAGGTCGGTAGCCTTAAAATCAAACTAACGGCTGCCAAAGGCCGATGGGTTTGGCTGCTAGGCTAGCGGCTTTCCAAGGCAAGGCCGGTGGCTTTCCGGTCTTGGTGCTGGTCAATGTCACTTCTTTCTATCCTTCTTGGCTGCTTCCATCTTGGTCAAATTGGCATCGACCATGTCGTCCGCATCAGTCTCCTCTACTTGGAAAAAACTCAGCCTCGAGTTTGATTGAAAAGCCAAATAGAGTGGAACATCAGAATCATAGAATAGGGATAAATCCATCACATTAAATGTTTTGGAGACACCCATACTTTCCGGTAGGTCCACTACCTAGGCATTATCAATTACGCGTTGACGCACTGCATAAGAACCATATTTCTTCGGTTGAAGTTTGTTGTAGGTGCTGACTAGGAATCTCTCTTTGTGCAAGAAAACCATAACCTGATCACCAACTTGAAACGCCTCATATCTCCTGTGTCGATCAGCAGCTTGCTTGTATCGCTTATCCACTTATTCCAATCGTTGTTTCACCTCTTTTAGCACATCAACCACTTGCTCCACCATATGCTTGACTAGAATATTAACACTTTCTCCCTTAGGCAACTTAAGCAAATCAAGATTGTGCTATGGTACCTTAGTGTAGACGATTGAGAATGGAGATTATTCAATTGCATTGTGAACAGCACTATTGTAAGCGAACTTAGCTTATGGAAGGATAATGTCCCATTGCTTCGGCCTATCACCACAAAGACAGTGAATCAAATTCCCTAAAGTTCGAATGACCGCTTCCATTTGGCCATCAGTTTGTGGATGGGTTGTGCTGTTGAACTGCAAAGCAGAATCAAATAGCTTCCATAATGTTCTCCAAAAGTAATTTAGGAACTTGCTATCTCTATTTGAAGTGATGGTTTTGGGAACTCCATGCAAACGGACAACTTCCTTGAAAAACAACCTAGCCACACCAATCGCATCAGTAGTTTTCTTACAAGGAATAAAATGTGACATTTTAGAAAACCTGTCAACTACCACAAAAACATAATCTACTCCTCTCTGAATACGTGGCAACCTCAGCACAAAATCCATGGACAAATCCTCTTAAATATTTTCTGGACTAGTAAAGGCATGTATAGTCTAGTATATTTGGACTGGCCCTTTTATCTCTGACAGACATAGCACTTTTCTACAAATCTGCTCACATCTCGCCTGAGCCGTGGCTAATAAAACCTCTCCTTCACTGCTGCCAGTGTCTTATCATGCCCCAAATGACCAAACAATCTACCCTCATGCAGATTGCTAATCACTTGCTCTCTCAATGAAGTTCTTGGCAGACATAACTAGTTCTCATGCATCAAATAACCATTAGATTAGTAAAAACCATAAACAAATTGATTATTTGATACCTGGTGCCATATTTCTGAAAAATCCTCACCATGCTCATACTCATCTTTAAGCTGCTCAAAACCCAAAATCTCCTAACTTAAAGTCAGCAACAAAGTAGCTCGCCTACTCAAAGCATCTATGACTTTATTATGGGCTCTTGATTTATGTCGTAGCCTAAAAGGAAACTTTTGTAGAAACTGACACCATCTCGCATGCATGTCACTACTTATCCTTTTTTAGCTATTCAGATATTTCAAGGCCTCATGATCTGAGTAAAGCATAAATTCTTTGCCAATTAGATAATACTCCCAGGTTTTAAGAGCACGCATTATTAAATAAAATTCCTTATCATAAGTGCTCCACTTTCGCCTATCATCACTAAGCTTCTTACTGAAAAATGCAATCTGCCTCTTTTCCTAAAGAACAGCCCTATGCTCACCCTACTGGCATCACAATTCACTTCAAACAACTTCTCAAAGTCTGGGAGGACAAGTATTGGTGTTGTGCTCAATTTCTCCTTCAAGACTACAAAGCTAATGGCTACCTCATCAGTCCACAAGAATTTTTCCTTCTTCAAACACTCTGTCATGGGTGCCGCAATGGTGCTGAAATTCCTGATAAACCTAAGATAGAAAGTCTCCAAACCATGAAAGCTTCACAGATCAGAGACATTCTTTAGAGTAGGCCAATCTCTAATTGCTTGAACCTTTGTCTCATCAACTCGTATACCATCAGCCGAAACAACATACCCCAAGAATAGCAACATACCTTAAGAAAAGTAATTTATTTTTCATAAAACTGCACTTCTTAAGGTTAATGTATAACTTATGTTCCTATAGGATTGTTAGTACACTCTTCAAGTGTATTAAATGCTTATCTTCACAGGAGCTATAGATCAAAATATCGTCAAAATACACCACCACAAATTTACCCAAAAACGGTTTTATTACCTGGTACATTAGCATGAACATACTAGGGGCATTGGACAGTCCAAATGGCATGACTAGCCACTCGTACAATCCTCCTTTGTCTTGAAGGCGGTCTTCCACTCATCTCCATGTCGGATCTTAATTTGATGGTATCTATTCTTTAGATCAATCTTGGAAAACCACTTAACCCCATGTAGCCCGTCAAGCATGTCATCCAACTGTAGTACCGAATTTATATCCCACAATAATTCGGTTTATAGCCTTGCTATCAATGCACATTCTCCAGCTTCCATCCTTCTTAAGCGTCACTAAAGTCGGAACTGCACATGGGCTCAAGCTCTTCTAAATCAAACCTTTCCTTAACAGCTCTCCACTTTCTCCTTGAGAATCTCACTTTCATATTCATCCTATAATGAGGAGATTAGGGAGTCTAGCGCTAGGCGCAAGATCTATCTGGTGTTGGATGTCCCTCAATGGTGGTAACCCAGCTAGAATATCATCTAGCATCAATTCCTTAAATTCCTGTAACAAAGGGCGCACTAATTCTAAAAGCTCCTCCACTTGCAACTCGACATCATTCAGCAAGACCTGCTTTACAATCAAAGCATGCACTTTCCTAGTTTCTTTAATCTTAGCCCCAAAATCCTTTACCATAGACAAAGGCATACTCTTATCTGGTAAAGTAGTCTTGTCTTTCAATGGTAGCAAAGTATACTTCACTCCTTCCTTTTCTAACTTATACACATTACTCTTACCTGAATGTTGTGCATCTACATCATATTGCCATGGTCTACCAAATAGGAGGTGACACATGTCCATATCAATAACATCACAATACACAACATCATGGTACTTGCCTATGGAGAATGGAACCTTACAACGTTCCATCACTTCAATTTTTCCTATAGCCGATTTAATCCACCCCAATGTATATGGATTTGGATGTTTCTCTACAAGCAATTTCAGTTTATGCACTGTCTTCTTCCCTATTATGTTCTCATAACTACCACTATCAACAATTACACCAAACACCTTACCATCAATAGTACATTTGGTTCTTAATAACTAGTAACGCTGGGTAGGATATTCACTCTTTGGAGTCAACATCAACCTCCAAACAACATACGCCCCTTCATCTTCTTCTTCCTATTCCTCCTCTTCATTTCCATTAGCTTCACAACAAATCCCCTCGACGTCCCCTTCTCTTTCCACAATATTAACGGTTTTCCTTTTAGGGCACTCATTAGAATTATGCCCCGGTTGCCTACAAAGGAAGCACTTCCCAACAATCGGCTTCGCATAAGGATTATCCGCTTTCTTACTCTCTTTATCCCATCCCTCATTCATAGGACGTTTTTTTGTAGCTTTATCCTCTAGGGTTCGATTCTTAGCATTGTAACCATGATTTGACTGTTCCTCCACATCTTTAGTTTTCTCCTTTGACCATGTAGTGGATCTATATCCCCCAAAACTTCTATTTCCATGTTTTTGCTGCATCAACTCAGCTTTCAAGGCCAGATTCTTCACCTCACTAAAAGTGCGAATAACTTGTACCCCGATTATGTCCCGCAAGGCTGGTTTCAACCCTTCTAAATACCTAACCACTTGTGACCTTCAGACTCCAAGAGATTATTTCATTCTGCTAACCTCATGAACTCAGTCATAAATTCATGAATAGATCTACTTCCTTGCTGGCATCTCCGATATTGCTGGAATAGAATATGTTCGTAATCCGACGATAGGAATTCCATCCTCATCAGATACTTCATCCGGTACCAAGTACAAACTAGATCCTTTCCTTCCCACTCTCTCCTATATTGAATCCGCTCTTACCATGTAGAAGCCATCCCTTTCAAATGACAAGCTACCAATCTAACTCGCCTTTCTGGAGGAGTCTCTGCATAATCGAAGAATCTGTCTACATTTCAACCCAATCTAAAAATTCCTCAATTCCTAGATTCCCATTAAAGTATGGGATGTCAACCTTCAATCGAAAGTCTCTACTACCCCTATCATTATAACCATCTCTTCTATACCCAGCATATCGCTGATAGAGAAAATTTCCAATGTCTCTATCATCAAAATCATTCCTTCTTCAACCACCATAGGGTAGATTGCGAGCAAACCGAGGTGGTTCCACATCGTTTTCTTTAGAGTCCTCTTCATAGACCGGTTGTCTATGTGTAGGAATCAGTCTATCAATAGGTTCACCACAGCTACATCATCCCCTAACCTTCTATTGTTATTCCTTCTCCTATTTGCATTGATCCCAAAAAGCATCCTAATGATCCACAATCTCCTCAAAACGTTCCTTGAAACGCTGGAACATGTGATCCATTCGTTGGTCTAGACGTCACTCCAATCATTGCAATACCTCGTCCCCCGAAAGGCTCCACTCCCCTAAACACCATCACGGAGAGCACCACTATCACCATCATTAGCCATCCCGCTCTAATACCATCAACACAGCATAAAGCATTTAAAGAACAAAGAATTACAAGAACAAATAAGTCTTTCAAAGAAAAGTTCTATAAATTAGGGTTTCAAATTGATAGAATATAATTCCAAGCAAAAGACCTAAAAGACTATTTATAGTCTCAAAATAACAAGGAAAAGCTAAATAAACTAAATAGGTTTGACAAAACAAAAGCTGGATGAAAGTTGCCCGCTTTTACAAATAAAGGCCGGCAACCTTAAAATCAAAATGGCATCTCTGACCCTATACCGGCTGAAGGACGGCGGCTTTAGCAGCTAAGCCGAGGGCTTTCCAAGGCAAGGCCGGTGACTTTGGTACAGTCTTGGTGCTAATCAATGTCACTTCTTCTATCTTCTTAGCTGCTTCTATCTTCGTCAAATAGGCATCGGCCACGTCGTCTGCATCAAACACAAACCTCATTAACCATCATAATTAAACCTAAGCTTGAAAGGAGGGAGGGCGAGACCCATTGACCTAATCCATCTGCTCCATATCCAACTCGTTTTTGTTGAAGTGCAATGCCATCCAAGCTCTTCATTTCCTTTTGATTATGTCTTATCTCTTTTCATTTTATTTATTTAATTATTTGTTTATATTGTTATAAATCATTTGTAAATGTCTTTTAAAGGCTAGCCTGAAATTTTATTACTAAGCATTAGGACACGTGTCCTCACACAAGTGGTCAAAGGCACCAATAATAGAGCCAATGGTCTTATACTGAGTAGTAAACTTACAAGAAGATAAATCATGTATTAAATTGACCATTTAAAAGTATAGGTAGTTAATTACATATTTCACAAAAGTTTAGGTACCATATTCAAGATTAACCCTTTAAATAATTAAGACATAATTAAGTACATTTGGCGTCCTTCTTTGCTTTTTTGGTTTTAATAATAAAATTGATTGCTTCATTATGATTTATTATTGTGGTAGGTTTCTTACTAGTTTCAAGACCAATAAATGAGTATTATTAGATGAGTTAGAATACAAATTTTGGAAAGCCTTTAACTTATTGAATAATGTATTTTTCCATTATTTCCAATAGATGTCTTCTTAAAATGTGATCCTCCTCCTCAACTTCGTCATATCTCACTTATAGGTGTTTTAAAAGGTTGTTCCAAGCTCTACCATGTAGAGGCACATGCCCTAGGTCATTGGTCAATAGATCCAAGTAGATAGGTAAAAATATATGTTTCCTTTTAAGAAATATCTCTTAGTTATATTCTTAATGTTTAGTAGAGATTTCTTACATGAATGATCCAATGTCCAACCTAACCCTACATCCTTCATTTCAAATTTGATTTAACTCTTGCCTGTGTTGTTTACATCATTCTCCCCCTCTTGCAAAGAACTCGATCCCAAGTCTCTTCTAGATATAAGGATAAGTCGTCTAGTAAAGTGGAATGTATCAGCTATCTTGTCCTGCACCCTTGGCTTATGCTTCCACTTGAAAAGAAACTCCTGCAACACTTCCTTCATTGTCCTAGCACATCATCGAGGCTCTTTTCCTTGTTGTCATGAATTGTCTCAACATAAGCGTATGCACAACTCAAAGTCCTTCATCTCCCTTTTGAGTGATGATAGTGAGAAAAAAGCGCCCCTCTAATTTGATTGTCTTAGTATGTTTTACTACCTTCAGGCACAAAGTGTACTTCATACCACCCTTTTCTAACATGTACAAATTCTTCCTTCCCACATACTAGGCATCCGCATCATCCTGCCAAGGCTTCTAATCAACAAGTGACATGCCTCCATATCCACTTTGTCACAATGAGCTTCATCCTATTTGTCTATCGAGAATGGTACTTTACCCCTTTCATTCATATCAATTTTTTCTATTGCTTTTTGATATCTACTGGTGAACTCGAGTGTTTTACAACTTCCCTATCAATAATGTTCTCACAGCTGCTATTATCAACAACTAAGTTAAACACCTTCCCACCTATTGTACACCTGGTGCGAAACAACTGGAATTGCTGAGTGTTTCCCTCCTCCTTAGGTGCCAACATCAGTGTCTTGATCACATAAGTCTGCTCAACCTCCCTATCTTCATCATAGCACCCATCATCACCATCAATTTCATAGATCTCCTCATCCCTCTCAACTATGGACTTCTCTCCTATTAGGGCATTCATTTGACTGGTGACCCAGTTGATTACATCTATAGTACTTACCCAAAATAGGCTTAGCATAGGGGTTATTTTGTTTCTGAGTGTCCTTAACCTCCATGGGTTTCATGCCAGCCACCTTATCATCTTTCTTCTCACTACTCATGCGTTGCTTCTCCTCAACATTATCATTCTTTTCAACCACAGATTGACCCAAATTCTCATTCCATAATCTCTTACTACAACCATCGAACCAATGACCCTTTTCTTGCATCATCAACTCTACTATAAGTGCCATATTCTTTGTCTCACTCAAATTCCTCAATACATTCACTCCAATTTTATTTCGAATCTGGAATTTCAATCAATCTACATATCTAGCCACCTGCTGACCCTCACTCTCTATTAGATCATTCCTCTTTACTAATCGCATGAACTTTGCAATGTATTCATGTGCAGTCCTCTATCACTGATAACATCGTTGATATTGTTGAAAGAGGATCTACTCATAATCAAGAGGTAGAAATTCTCATTGCAACAACTATTTCATCCTATACTATTTCTCACTAGTTTCTACCCTCACAATACCTCTTATTCTGTAGCCTCTCCCACTAGCTGAAGCTCCACCTTTCAATCAACATGTTACCAATCTAACCCTACGCTCCTTAGAAATATCTATATAATTGAAAAACCTACATACTTCAGCCAACCAGTCTAAGAATTCTTCAATATTTAAATTGCCATTAAAATTAAGAATATCTACCTTCAGGCAAAAGTCACTATCGTCGTTCTAGTCATATCCATAGCATCTCCTCCGGTATCTACCACTACCATAACTGTATCTCCTTCGCAGTTATCTCTCTTCGAACAAAAACTCACCTTCCTCCTCAGAATCTTCATCTGAGAGCTGTGACCATTTATTTATAGCAATAGGTCTGTTGATTGGATTGTCGTGAGCATCTCTTGCCTTTGGTCATCTCCCACCATCATTCCTGCCTCTGTTGGTATCGACTGTCATGGTCGAAATGCTCGAGCAAATCTTCAACAAGCTGCTCTACCCCCGTAATCTCCGATCCATGGCATCAACTACCATCCTAGGAACCTCACTCCCATGAATTCCCGTATCTTGACCACCATCAAGAGTACGACCGCTATCAACACCGTCATTGGTAGACATTTTTACAGGATTTTATCATACTCTGATACCACTTTTGACGCAACGTGAAAGCGTTTAAATAAACAAAAACAAATTCAACGATTGATTTCAAAACATAAACTTAATCACATAATTTCTAAACAATTGCAAATTCAGAGAAAACCTCTCTCAATTCAATATGAAATGTCAAAATATCATAGTCGGCCAAAAAGACAACCACAAAGATATATATATATATAATATATATAGTCCAACAAGAAAAACCCTAGAATAAAACAAAGAAAACAATTCGCAATAATGTAGGCCGCCATAAAGGCCAGTGGCTTAAACATAAATGCCGGCAACCTTGTCAAACAAAGCCGGCGGCTTTAAGTCGGCTTTCCTCCTCTTGCCTATGTCGCCTGCATCAGAATTACTCGAGCTCAACTCATTATAGATTCAATTTAATTAGAGCTTAATTTGTTAAAAGTCAATTTTGAGCTCTAAATAAAACTTATTTATATGAATGAGTCAAGTTCAAGTTTGTTATTACATAATCAATGAAAAGCTCGACTCTACTCGAGGTTGATAATTTTTTTAATGATCCATGCCAAAGCCAAGAAAAGTTCATCTTGATTTAAATCATTTGTAACCCTATGTATGGCTTATGAGAGGAATTAAATGCTTTGCAATTGTGAATGAAGCATTGTACTATAATTATTATACTATAATAGCCTATGGTATTATTCACCCACATTATTTTAAGATTTTTTAGATAAAGTTTATCTTTCTCCTTATATACTTGCACCATCTCTTATTGTTGTGTTTGTGTTGCCATAGCTACATCATAAAAAATTACTATTAATAATTTACTCAGTACACCAATACATATACAGGGTTTATGGATGCCTTTTATAAAATGTAAAGAAATTGATTAGACTATTATAAGAATGCAACTGGGACAGGTTTAAGATGGGACGTATAAGATCTGAATCCAACCTGCTTTCCTATAGCATATCACAAACTCGACTCTAAAGTATATAAGGTTTTTATCTTTATACCCAAACTCATCTTTATAGGGTATCGGGTCGACCAACCCCAGTCGATTCAACTTGATTGAGGACAATGTGAGTATATAATCAAAACAAAAAATCGATCTAATTTAAAAAATAAATCAAAAATTTTAAGTCAAGCTATCAAAATAAAAAAAAAATATCTCCAAATAATATGAAATGAAATTTTGATCTCTCCATTTGAAAACCAAAATTAACATATTATTTTTGAAAAATCACTTTTACACATAACATAACCAAAAATATATCATATATAATACATTATGATATCAATTTAACCTAAATAGATAGAGAATAATAAGTTGAGCTTCAAAATCATATCACAATTAGTAGAGTCGAGAATAATAAGTTTGCATTGGATTTTATTTATTTTTTTTATTTTAAATTTTATTATATTTTGGTGGGTCAAGTTTCCTATTAGGTCATAACTAGGATTCATGACTCAACCCTAGACCTTATAGAATTGTGAAAATTTTCATGAATTTGATCCTAAACTCTATAGGGTCAAATCCTATGAGTGAGTACCATACCCAGCCAGTTGCATAAATCCAAAGGACTTAGATTGATGCTTTGTTTGGATTGGATGAAGTCTAATGAAAGTGAAGGAAGGAAAGAGAAATAGGGTGAAATTGTTGTATTTGGTATTTTTTTGGAGGAGAAATGAAAGGATGTGGGGAGAAGTGGAAAAAGTTGGAGCTATAAAATTTCCATCCGATTTTGGATGAAAGGAGATGAGAAAAAAGGAAATTTGAGGAAATGATCGAAACACCTTTAATTTGAAATGACAACTACCGTTATATTATAACGTAAAGGGTATATTTGTCTATTTCAATATTGTCTTTCATTTCTTTTCATTATAATTTGATTTACAAAAATAAAAAAAGACTTAATCTCTTTGATTTCGAGCTTTGATATCCAAACAAAGATAAAAAGTATTTTTCTTTTCTTTCATTTCATTTCCTTTTACTTCCTTCATACGGCTTTCACTTTGATAAGATTCTGCCAAACACATTGTGACATTTAGTATATAATCCAGAGTAATATTTGTAGAGTTGTTCGAATAAAAGGACGGATCTCTAACCCTCTGTTTCATTATTCCCAAGACGAGGCTTTAGTAATACGTAGTACGCATGTCTTCCTACACTGAACCTGTCTGTTTCTTGAATGGATGGAGACTTAACGAAACCAACATAAGCAATTTACAGCACCACGCCTCTAAAAGCGATTTGCGCATATGCCTTCCGTTCCGTGGAATCGAAAAAAGCGCACTACTTTCAATTTAAAGTTTTCGTTGACCTTTTAAAGAAAATTCTCATTGAACATATGCTAAACCGGTATAGGATGTAATCGGATCGATTCGTGGATCATATAAACTTAAAAACCTGACCCTTATCCTATAGAGTCTATCAGATCTCTTATAACCCTTCAAGGTTTTGATGCTATATCCAAACCCACCCTACAGGTTTGATTTAAAACTTAGAACCCACCTCTATAAACATATAACCCTTTTTTTTTAAAAAAAAAAGCCTATTTTCAAATTTATAATAATTTTAAGAAAATTTGTACTTCTGACATAAGTTTTCTATACATTAAAAATGAAATGATGCACGTAGAATTGATAAAAAATGTTGTAGATCACATTCATTATATAATATTTAAATACATTAATATATTACTTTTTTCACTGTATAATATTTTAAAAATATGATTAAATTAAATTTCCTGTTGGGACTAAAATATAACGGACAGCAAATAATATTAATTTCCATAGTAAATATGACTTGAACAAAATTTAATAAAAAGTTTTAAATCCGTAACCAATCCATAAATATAAAAGAAAAACATCCTTAGGAGACAAAAAAGATAGTAGCTTCTTCATGTCTTCATTTCTCTCTTTGCTTCTTTAGTAATATTTTTATTTATTTTTTTAATTATAATATCGGGTTATTGGGTATCCATCGAGTTTGTTATATGATCCAAACCCGACCCTATAACCATATAAGGTTTTTACTATATATCCAAACCCAACCCTATAACTAACCTATAGGTTTCTAACGGGTAAGATGGGTCGAAAACCCTATAAGAGCCAATCCGATTACATCCCTAAAATGATACGTTGTTATATACTCTTTTCTTTTTACGGTCTGCTTGTTTCGTTAAATTTTTTATTATTTCAATATCATATACTTATCGTTTTCAAACATATATTTATTAAAAAATAGATGCTAATAAAAAATAGATAAATTTTATTTTAAATTTATCAAACAAATACGATACAAATATAATATAAATAAATTATCAATAAACAAACCCTTATTAAATATCAGTTCTCGTGCTTTCTTTCGTCTTATTAATGTATTTTTATCAACAGAAATCGATATTAAGTATATTTGAATATGTGTTATGGTTTTTTGAACACGTGGAGGATCGACAGAAATCGATATTAAGTATATTTGAGTATGTGTTATGATATTTTGTACACGTGTAGTATCGACAGAAATTGATATTAAGTATATTTGAATATGTGTTATGTTTTTTTGAACACGTGGAGGATCGACAGAAATCGATATTAAGTATATTTGAATATGTGTTATGGTTTTTTGTACACGTGTAGTATCGACAGAAATCGATATTAAGTTTATTTGAATATGTGTTTGGTTTTGTACACGTGTAAAGGTGCGGAATCACAGCGAGTGCCAGAGAGAACCCGCAGCAAATGTTTTGAAAAAAAAAAAATCTATATAACGATGTATACCATATGGCATAATAATTGAACATAAAAATTTGAAAAGAAAATTGTTACCATTATTGGACAAAAAAAAGTTTATATAAATGGATAATTGTAAAATACATCTTCAAACTTTTACCTAACCTTTAAAGTTCATTTTTTAACCTTCTAAACTTTTAATATTTGACACAATTAAGAATAATTAATATTTTTCATATACAATTTAAAAATTTAGAAGATAAATCTACATATAAATGAAAATTTATTCAATTAATCTATAGATAGGTGAAAGTTGAAGAAGATAATTTGTATTTTTTTCTTGTTGTGTTTTAACAAAAAATGTTAATTGCTCTTAACTATGCCAATTTTAGAAACGTGAAGAAATTAAAATATTGCACTTTAAAAGTATAAGAGGTAAATTCACATCAAGATGAAAGTTGATTTGGACAATTTACAATTGCTTTTTTAGTTTTTTTCGGTAATACAATTGATGGGTTTTCCTTTTCCAGGGTAAATCCATTACAATTTAATGTTGACATATTAGAGATGGTGGCTTTCTTAGTATTATTGAAGACCCATAGACGATTTTTATTAGAGGAGTCGGAATAATAATTTTGGGAAACCTTTACGACTAATTAATAGTAGTTTTCCATTATTTCCAATAGATGTCAACTTTATTGAGATCCTTCACCTCCACATAGTCATATTTCACTTAAAAAAGATTATCTACAAAAATATACATGTATTAAAAGGTTGCCCCATCTCGTAGCCCATCGGCTTAACAAAATTCAAGTTGATAATTAAAAAAATATGTTTCCTTTCATAAGAGTATTAGCTAAATATATTATTATTATTAATGTTTGCTGGAGATTTTTTGTGTGAATGATCAAATGTCCAACCATACAATGCACCATTTCGTATCATTACCAAATTCGCTAGAGTAAAATATAAATATATATATATTGATATATATTAGAATAGGAACCATAACTAGGTTTGGGCCGAAACCATCCATAGGAATTTCGGTTATGGATCCAAAGAAATGGAAGAGTTCGTAGATATCATGAACTCAAATAGTGAGGTCATGGCCAAAGATACCGACGTCCCAGCAAAGTTATATTAAAATATATCAATTCTAGTAAAAATTACCAACAAGCTAGCTTAAGTAGATAGAGTCAATTGCTAATGACCTTTTAGCGTAATAACATTAATATTAGTCTCCAAAATGATACCGATTGGACTCAAATACCCCATCTCCTATTTTAGTGGGAAAAAAAAAAAAACATAAATAGAGCTATCATATGCCTAAATCGCAATTTATTTTTTATTCTGATTATTTCAATAGTAATAATTGAATCTAATTAAGTTGAACTCGAGCTTATGGAGTATTAATTCGAGTTATGTTTGAACTTAAAAATTAAAACGTGATTGAGTTCAAATCAAGCTCGAGTTTTGAGTTTTTCACCGAATCGAGTTTGAGTTCGATACCATATCGTCTCAACTTAATTTTTTTATAGCCCTAGAAGGAAGTGTGCTTTCATTGGGCATCCAATACACTCCCCTCAATTGACCTGCATCCATTATTTTGTAGATTGCGAAGAGATGAACGCAGGTAGCTGTGCATCCTCTCATTTATTACCGCCTAGCATACAATTTTCATTGTGTAGAATGTGCAGAGTTGAACATGAGTAGTCGCGCATCCCCTTGTCTATTAACACCAGGTTTATAATTTTATTTTGACTTCTTATGGCGGTCGGAGTTTCAGGTCGATATTTGGGTCAAAAACTTTATGAGAAAAAATGCCATTAGCAATATTTAAGCAACACTAAATATTAAAAAAAAAAAAGAGTAGGTCAATATTATATTATTTTTAAATGGACTAAAATTAGACTTTTAAAAATGTATAGATTTTTTTCAACTATAGTAAAGAAAATAAAAAAATTAATTGTAGTTCCTGAATATTTATTTATAAAATTTTTATAATAAATTTTTATTTTATATAACGATAGGTCATCCAATTTGTTTGTAAATCATAGGGCCCAATTTCAAGTACAATCAAAGCCATAGTCGGCACCTTACCCACTTCTCATTTATTCAAAGCCCAGCCCATAGTCAAACCTCTCATTATTTCGTTTCCTTCTCAAAGGCCAGCTCATCAAACACACTAGCCTACTCACTCTTTAAATCTATTATCCGCAAAATTTATACACGGAAAGAATAAAGGAAAAAGAAAAAAAAAAAATATATATATATATATATATCAAGATTAACTTTAAAATTGTACATAATCTTAATCTAAGATATAAAAATTCATTGGTATCAATACATCATGCTATTCACGTAATGATTTTACCAATATTTTTATATTATTAATCAATCCATCTGACATGTTAGGATCATTAAGGTACATTAACATATATTAACCATATAAAAAAATATATTTTCTTTTCTTTGTAGTGTAATTTGCATGATACGTCTAAAAGATTCCCAAAATGAATGAAAAACATGAACAGGTAAGATCCATTCTAATGATTTCATTGTTGCAAGTATATGTTTTGCAGGCAGAAATATTTGTGTAAATTAGCAGCAAATGATGGAATGAACTCACAGATAGTGATTGCATATCTGGTACGTGCTAATCCATACACTTATTTAATTTAATTTTGTGCATATCCTTTGAATTGTATGGAAGAACAGGAAGAAAGGGCAAAAGTAATTTTCATATACTTATGCCATTTGTTTATTGAAAACACATCAACAATCTTAAATAAATTAATTTTAATACCTGCTCCTAACTTTGTCTTGGCTATTATCTTTCAATGTGTCTTAAGTACATAAAAAATTTCTCTATTCATAACCAATTCAATTTACCTATTTATTATTCAATCATCAATAGATTGAAAGAATCAATATTAAGCAAAGCTGCTCAGAAGGCCAAATTAGTAGAAATAATAGTAGTAATCAAAGATGCAATGCCTCTAACATTTTGTATAGACATAGAAATCAATATAATAACTATGAATCATTTATAAATAAGTCAGAAGACCATTTCACATAGTAAGATAAACATACAATGACCAAGAGGATCTATTTAAGTATCATGAAGACTCCAAAGGCTACATCACCAAGAATCTCACTCAAAACCTTCCAAGCCACCTATCATCTTATTCCACTTTATCTTCTTTTTTTTTTTTTTTCTCTTTCTTGTTTTGCCTTTTCTAAGTTGTAGTATTATGGGATATGATCTTCTGAGATTTGTGTAACAAACCCATGTTAAAAGCATTGCACTTCTGATACCTAATGTTATTGCTATTAATTGAACCTTTCCAACGGATCTCTCCATTGCTTGCTTCTCTAATCTATTATTGATAAAACAATAAATAACAAGTTAAATCCACAATGGTAATGTATTTTTGTTTATCTAAATTTTTAAAAAATAATATTTGATTTCTTCGCATATATTTGAAAATTAAAAAGACATGTCGG
Source organism: Combretum micranthum (assembly GCA_024138025.1). Taxonomy (NCBI): domain Eukaryota; kingdom Viridiplantae; phylum Streptophyta; class Magnoliopsida; order Myrtales; family Combretaceae; genus Combretum; species Combretum micranthum. The sequence goes on from JAMXBD010000001.1 coordinate 2,294,651, forward strand.
TTCTTTACAATAAATGAACAAAAGTTTGTGTGTAGGAGAAACATAAATATAAGTTTTGGCTTTGTCATCCTGTCCTTCCATACAATTTGACAGAACATATAAATAAATACTCGTAAAATATGCATGGATTATCAAATAAAGAAAATAAAAAGATGAAAATTGAAGAGCACCTCTAGAGACATAGAACCTGCCACCAAAAGCTGCCCATATATGCTATCATTTGCTGCTAATTTATACAAAACACATTCTTATATCAACATAACTAGAATGGACTCGTACATGTTCACTCTTTTTTTTTTTAATATCCTTTGTACTAGCGTATATATTTAAGCAGTTTGGGAAGTCTAAAATAGGTGTTTGAGTACGATGAAGTGTGTGATGTATAAAATATGTTGAAGAATTGGTTCCTTAAATTGTCGTGTTGATCAGTAAGCTCATGCTCTACACATGACCTTTTCAGATTAAACATTTATTGTCGATCAGTAAGGACATGTTCTCGGATTTTCCTTTTCAGATTAAACATAAAAAGAGGGGTGAGAAGACCTGCTTTTTGCAACTTTATTAATTGATTATTGTTAAATATCGATGCTAGTATCTAGCCCTCTATTATTATAATTTTTTTTTCGGGTCAGACAGCTAGCCCTCTTTCATCATCCACCTTTCTCAAACTGCTTAATCATACATATGGCATAATGACAAGCCAAAAACCAATACCTTCCATTTTTATCAATTTAGTATTTTATTTTTAAATTTTGATAAATTGATATTTATATTTTCAAAATTTGTGCAATTTAATACCTTTATTAAAACCTATTTGATGGATGTTTATTTTAATGATGGAATAATAATAGACTAAGTGTTGTATTTTTAATTTATTATAACAATTATTAACTACTTTAGTACCACATCTTTAGATTTTAGCAATTTTGTTAAGTATAATCATTATCCTATCATCAAAATAAACGTTCATCGAATATTATTTAACAAATGTACTAAATTGCACATATTTTGAAACTATGAGTACTAATTTACCAAAATCTAAAGATTAGGTACTGAATTACCAAAAATAGAAAGTACATGCACTTTGCCTAACTCTGTCCCATCGATGTGTGTATATATACACATAAAACATATCGATGTAAATTAAATTATGAGCCAAAACATTTTTCGAAGTTCATTCATTTTTTTTTTTCTTTTTTGGCCTTAGTTTCCATTTATTATGGTGGTTCCTTTGTTTAGTTAAATATAAATATATATGTGTAGATTATTGCAATTAAATAGACAGTAAACTTGTTCAAATAAAAATATCTTTTTACAATTAAATATAAGAATTTAAAGCGTCAATTTACTATTTCTACAAGTCATTTATAGAACTTTAGTTAAATTTATTTAGATGATTAATTGTAAAAATTAGCAAAATTTAGGTATTTTATGGTAAAAGTAAACACATTTCACATAGTTAATCTTAGACCTGCATAAAATTTACCAACTGATATTTTAAATAGTTAATTATAAACATAAATAAAATTCCAATACTCGATTCTAGGTCACCCCTTTCCTGGATTATGAACCGGTTGTCTACACCAGTTCCGTGCCAAAGTAGATTCGTGCAAGCCGCATGGTCCAAGGATTGTATATATTATTGAAATGATCTTCAAAAACTTGAATGGTATAGAAAAATTATAACATTAAAACTTTTGATCATTCACTGAAAAAGGATTAAAATAATATATTAAATGCAATTTTATTTTCGAAAAATTACACGAAAAAATATTAATATTTTAAGAGGTTAAAAAAATGAATTAATATATTTCATAATATGTCGAATAAGATACTGATGTTTTAAGTAATAAAAAAAAGGTTCAAAACTTTAAATGAATATCAAATAGACAACAGAAAAAAAAAAAAAAGATTTATTATTCTCATTATTTAACATAATGTTAAATCTTATTTTTTAACTATTTGAAACATATTTTCCCTATTTAACCTACTTTATAAAATGTTAATACCGTTTTTCACTGCCCAAAAAGTTGATATATTATTTTAACTTATCACAATTTAATATATTCACGTATGATTTATCTATTTATTTAAGATTGAAACTATGAAAAGCCTACTTCTATAAACCATAAAGTTTTGATCGTCTGTGCATGATAAAGCTCAAATTCAACATATCTTTGGTGAGGTACGTGAACCTTCCATCAGGTCATTTTACTTCATTTCATCGTTTCCAGATAAAAACTAAGATCGTCTACCAGTCTAAACTCTGGATCAATTAGTTGTTGCATTTAAATTGAACCCATATCTTTCCGTACAGATTCCATCCAAGGACAAAACCTATGACTAAACAGCACCCTTTAGAAATTTTAAAAATTTTCTCCTATAATTTCTTCTTTAAGGAAAAAAAAAAAAAAAGGATTCAAAACGTATTCATTTATTATCTTATTTGTGTAAAAAGTTGCTATCAGCTACAACATATGGTGTGACAACAAAAGGTTGTATCTAACAACAATAACGTTAGGTAATTAAAACTCCTGCTATTATTAACTATCATATATGATTCAATAACAAAAGCTTATCTTTACTAATTCCACGCTTAGGTGATTAGAAGTATTACATATAAAATGGTAGTAAATTAATAATTTTGAATTCATTAGCTATGCATTAATATTACACCCTTGCCTCATCTTGAAGAGAGATTCTGTTCTCCATAATTTTTTATACAATATAACTACTAAATAAATATGCTTATTTTAACGCTTGCAACTAGTGAGTTGCCAGTAGAAGGAGTACTAGAGCATGATAGACTTGCACACATGGTACATGCTTAGTGGTGCATCAGGAGGTTATCCAATGCAACCAATCCAATACTTAAGTTAACTTATGGTCTCAAGAGAATAAGGTGAAGTAAGATAGGGTAGAATCAAATCAATTTAGGTAAGATGAAGTAAGATAAGATGCTCATAAGTCATACCTTTGATGGTGGGGATTTATTTATAGTCTTTAATCATACTTTAATTAAGGGCCCAAAAGATCTTATTCCACATAGGTTTAAGCCCCACGAAAAGGATAAATGACCTCAAAACCGAGATAGTCTTTTAACAAGGTAAAGGTGGCCAAGCCTAGAGTTGTTCCATTGAAAAGGTTGGAGAGAGGTACAATGGCATGGTCCTCGATGTTCAAAGCTAGGGTGATGGTAGACAAAGAGTCAAGGTCATCATGGGACTTGATGGAGCTTCATCATGAGGCCTTGATCCTCATGTGGACAAGGTCCTCATGGGCTAGGAGCCTTTATGGAGCTTCATGGCCCAAACACTTATGAGATTCTTGTTGGTTTTGTTAGCCCATTAAGTTGAAATTGAGTCTACAAGGTTATAGCCAAATATTTCCCATCAATAGCAGTAACCAACATTTTAGTTACTTATGAAAGCTAGGATAAGCAACATAGAAGTACTTATGACTCCTAAACAATACGATGGGGAAGCGACAAAATTTAATACCACCACAATAATATCAAGGATTGATGAGGACAAGCCTTTGCCTTAAAAGAAACAAAATGTAATATCATTTATGGTTCACAACTATTATTTAGACATTGCCATTACAATCCATCTATATTGTGTAGCATGTTAGTAACTATACACTTGAATTACATCATATATAATTTCTCTCCATTCAAGCAACTAATATGCTAAATGCCATTCCCTCCATCAACTACCTATCAAGCTAACTATGGTGGCTTCATGTCTAACTACCATGTCCTTGCAATGCATGTAGATGTAAGTCCATCTAAGATTGTCACATGCTAAATCTAAACAACCACACGCAAGTAGCACACATTAATTAGTCGAGTTTACATATTAGTTGGGCTATTAATTCTATCCTAGCACGCAATACACAATTATTATGTACGTGATTTCACGAAGCTGCCACTATGAGTTTGAGTAGTGTATATGTTTATGCATATATCTTTAGAGAAATAATTATGTATTAGTATAATATTACTTTTAATTGAAATATATTAGGATAGGAGGGACTTAAGGATCCAATATGATAATGGCAATATTGAAAGTTGATGAAAATAGTTGGTCCCTCTTCATTCTAAAACCATAAAAATAGTTTTGTCTAAAATTTATTGTCATTATTTGGATAGTAGTCACTGCCACGCTATCTGTTTGAGTAGTGTATACTTTGTGTGTATATATCTTTATAGTAATAGTTATGTGTTAGTACAACATAGACATCGTCACGATTCCATAACCAAACCGAGTTGAACTAGATTCGGAACCGCTGGTTCTGGGTCTTGAAATTGAAGAATCAGAATCGTCTCTCGTGGTTTCGGTTTAGCTCTATTGTCTTTTAAACAAATAAAAAATAGATTTTAATTTTTAACAAAATAAATTTTAAAGTCAAAATAATTATTGAATGTAAATGTATTAAATTATTTAACCAAAATTTTTAAAAATTTATTTAGAATGCACATTTATATATATACAAATACATTCAATATCAATTATAGTTAGTATTATGATATTGTAAAATACTCTAGAGGATAAAAAAAAATTACAATACAAAAAATAATCCCACATTATTATGAAAATGAATTTTGCTTTTAGGAGAAGTTTATTTAAAATAATTATATATGATTTTAAGATATGTTTATTTGTGTTGTTGATAATAATATATTAAATATTGTGAATAAGTAATAAATTTTACTATTTATATGAAATAATTTAAATATTAATAATTATATATTTAATATTATTTTTCTTTTTTCTTTTTTTCAATAGAACCGCAGGTTCCACCGGTTCTAGGCCAAAGAATCGCCTAAGAACCGTGAAACCGACGATTCCATAACCGGTTTTGGAATTAGCCAATTGATCCGGTTCTGATTCTAGAACCATTGGTGGTGGTTCCGATTCGGTTCCCGGTTCAGAACCGAATCATACTTATGTCTAGTATAACATTACTTTTAATTAAATTATATTAGGATAAAAGGGACTTAAGGATCCAATATGACAATGGCAATATTGAAAGTTGATGAAAACAGCTGATCCCTCTTCATCCTAAAACCATAAAAATAGTTTTGTCTAAAATTTATAGTCATTACTTGGACACTATTATCTCAATTCATCTATATTGCATGGTTTTTGGAGACCCATACCACTAAACTACATCATGTAGGCAACCATTATACTAATACCCTATACTAACTCTAATAAAAGTATCGCCCTTCAACTCCAATAGACCAAATACAAGCAATACACATTATTAATCAAATCTACATACTAATCTACTTGTTAAATGCTAGTTCTAACGTGCAACAAGTAAGCTATTGTGTACTTAAAATAGCTAATCCATCGTGATCAAAGGCTGAAGTATACAAATGAGTATTATCAGTTAAAATGTTGTATATTGGTATAGTGTTACGTATAATTAATTTAGATAAGTTTACTTCCTCCAACTTGAAGGGGAAAAAAAAAATTAGGTTTACTTCTCTGTGCAGGGACTTAAGTTTGCTTCAATCTCATTAAGGTATCAAGGCCCATTTAACATATGATCCCAAGTTATTTGGGCTTACCTATAATTTCATAAATAGGCATAATAGGAGGTTTCCTATCAAGTTTTATTAACTTTAATTGATCCCATTTAAGCCCAGTCATTTTCATTTAGTTTGGGGAAAAGCCCATTTGTGGTCTATTAAAGAGGTATATTCCATTATATTTAAGTAGTAAGCCCAATTAGAATCTTAAGCCTTCGGAGTAATGGGAGGCTTATCTAATTTAGGTCGATCAGTATTACAGCATACGCTTCGAAATGGTTTGGGTTTTAAGTCGATCGAACCCCGCTTCTAAATTTTATTTTATTTACTGTTGGGTGAACCAATTAAAGCAAATTGGGACTATGGGCTTTGACCAAGTCGGCGATTTTTGTTTTCGATGAAAGAGCTTTTGTTTAGGCTAACCATATTGTGAGCCAGTCTAGGCCCATTTCAATTTATTTTTAGTTATTCCTCCATAAAAACATTTCTTTATTTTATTTGATATTATGAGTGAGGTATTAAAATTTGAAAATTCGTAATTGGGTCTAATTTATAATAGTTATTTTATATTTAAAAGCATCAATATTTGGAGATAAATTCAAATAAGATATTAATACTTTGAGTAGTTAGAAAAATGTGATAATATTTCACAAAGTAGATCATTAAATTAGGGATCCACGTTATATAAAGTGATGCAAATAATAGATCTTTTTCCTTATCTATTTGTTACTCACTTAAAACATTGGTCCCCTTTTTTAAATTATTTAAAACATTAATCTCTTTTTGAGAAATGTTAATCTTTTTTTTTTAATATCTTATGGTGTGATTTCTTCCATGTGTAATTTATCCTTAACAGATTCATAAAATAATTTTAGAGCCCATTTAGTTTTTATAAAATGTTGGGTAATCCATGCAAGGCCCAAATCGCATTATCCCCTAATTTCAAAATGAGTTTTGGGTTGTATATTCTCTTTGACTACTCTTGGAAACTTCAAGTATCTATTTTGGGCTAAGCCCAATACTATAATTAGTCCCTTTACTAGAATCTAGTTGCGGGGAATTTATTTTCAGGTTAGATCAAGTCAAAAACATGCAGTCTAAACGGTCTATGTAATCCACATCACGTATAAATTATTAATTGGATAAATTACATGAAGAGGTATTAATATTTCGAAATAAATTCATTTAAAATATTAATATTTCGAGTTACTAGAAGGAGAAATGTGATAAGATAAGTCAAATGAGATGTTCATTATTGACCTTTAAAAACTTAAAAACAAAATTAATTGAAAATTAATCAAAACGTTGATATTTCATTTATTATGAAATGTTGATTCTCTTTTTAATTATTAGAAACATTAACATGATATATTGATTGGCCATTTAACTTTAAATTCATGATATCCTAAATAGTTATTATTTCAACTTTGCAATGTAAAATTAGGCTACTATCAATTGGCCTTTGAAGTCTTGGTAATGAAAAGTGTAGATGATCAAAATTGATTATAAGGGCTTTAAGCCTAATTTTTATTTAGATTTAACTCTCTAGACTAAGATAATAAAGTTAGAAAGTTAGATCCAATTATTTGGAATGATCAAAGTAGATTTGGTATGATAGGCTTAGAGTAGATCCGTTAGAATTGACCTACTTAACTCCAATCTTTCTCAAATTAGCTCACATATTACAAATGAAGACTTTAATACACTCCAGTCCATAAGGAAACCTACTTCTATATCCATTATGAAAAATATTCATCTTAATCGTTTGGTCATTCATCTCATCTGATGAACAATATTAACAAACAGATTCCCTATAAATATCTTTAGTTCCTACCTCATTTGAAAAAAGAAAATCTTAGAAAAACACCGTTGTGCTATCAAATTTTCGTTTCAGCAAATCAATCACCTATCTGGATTAAGAACAGACATTCATTCATCATACTTTATAAGGTTTATGCTTCTTAACTCCTTCACCTATCACACTTATGTTAAAGCTTATTGAGATTGTCTGTTTCTCTTTTTTATACACTTCTTTCTTAATTAGCCTTATATGTATCATTTTCCTAGAACACATGTAGTACGATAATCACACGACATATATGCAATAATTTTGGCGTGATCCTTACCCACACAAGTATGTCCCTGTCACTAGCCTTGATATTTCCGTGATTTGCGAGTTCCATGTCGGGATATTTTTATGCACATGCATTGCATATAGAATTTGTAAAGATTATCTCCATCAACAATTGCTGAAATTTTGCAACGGTGCTGAGTCGACCATGCATAGATATCTTGAATAGATATACTGCATATGGTGATTATCTATACGCGTTTATTTACATAACTATAAGCAAAATCATAGACAAATATGTTGCATTTAGGTATATTGATAAAATACAGCCACACTTTTATTTATTTTTTTTTTTTTTAACATTCCTCATATGTTCTAACCAAACAAAAATTTAAATATAAAATCATTGTATTTTTTAATCAAAAGTAGTAATCAATCAATCATCATTCTAATGTAAACTATTTTTTTCCCTTGTTTATTCCTTCCTGTTCAGTATGACATGATTAAAACTCTATAAGTATCTACTACGATAAATTTTGCGGAAAATCTATTTTAAATGAACAAATACCATGGATAATAATTAAAAACGCTTAATTAATCTGGCTAGTTTAAAAAATACTAATTGTTCTTTGCTTTTACTAACAACTTGTTGGCTACAACTCATGAATCCAATATTGCAAGATTGCCTTGAAAAATGTCTTTGAAAAATCTAATCTATCTCTAAAACTTCTATATAGACCATGTCAAATCACTTTGGCTCGATTACAATTTCTATCATTCTATCAAACTTGTTGCAGCACATTAAATTTTGTAAAGACATCATCAGTTCATCGCCATGAATTGCAAGAAGTTTGCTGTCCTCCGATGTGATCAAGATTCAAAATATTTGAAGGAAACATATGGAGGCTATTTTGGTGTGTTTAAAAACCTGTTGGCCAAGGAAAATTGATGTCAATAAGACATTACTTTATCTAACTCACGTATACACAACAGAAGAAAAAAAATAAAAATAAAAAGAGAGAGAGAGGAAGAGCTTCAAGAAGACAATCTCATATTTGGTACATATTTATGTCATAGGATTCTGCCTTTTATAGGCATTACAATACAAATTTAGAGAAACTCTTTTGTGAAAAACACATAAAACAAGGATTACAAATTATCTATAAATTTCATATGTGTGGCTACGTAACATAGCCAACAATAGAAGTTTTTTTTTTTTTTTTTCCAAATACAACTTTGTACAGCTTGATTTAAATTCTTTAACCAACATTGCCTCTCTTAAATCAAGCTTGTATCATTCTAAGTATTTTCTTCAACTTATAAAATAATTCCTTTTTTAAAGGCTTTGTAAAAATATCTGTAATTTGATCTTTAGTATGGCAATAATTAATCTCTACTTCCTTCTCAGCAACCAACTCGATCTTATGAAATCGATATCAATGCTTGGACCGTCCATGAAAAACTGGATTTTTGCATAGAGCAATAGCAGACTTATTATCACAAAATATTTCTATGGGAGTTTCCTGCTTTGATGCATCACTTCAAGTACTCTCTCAGCCATACTGCTTGAGTTGCACAACTAGCTGCGCTATATATTCTGCTTCAGCTGTAGAAGTGCGACAACTGGTTGCTTCTTTGATGACCATGATATTGCACCACTCCTAAATGAAATGCGTATCCTGTCGTGCTTTTTCTTGTTTCTATATCTTATGCCCAATCACTATCTGCATAGCTAACAAGTTTTACATCATTATCATTGGCATAAAAAATTCCCTCTGTCAAAGTACCTTTGATATATCTAAGAATTGTTTTAGCTCCTTGCAGATGATAAATATGTGGCTCTTCCATAAATCTGCTAAGCAATCCAACTCCAAAAATAATATCTGGTCATGTTGCAGTCAAATATCTCAAACTTCCAATCAAACTTTTGTAGTGGGTTGAATCTATCTTCTTGCCACTATTTTTTCTTGTCAACTTTAATTTTTCTTCGACTGGAATGGAGACTGGCTTTGAATTCTCCATCTTGAATTCCTTCAAAATATCACTAGCATATTTCTTCTAAGAAATGTAAATGCCACCATTCTGTTGAACAATCTCAATGCCAAGAAAATAAGACATTAGGCCCATATCTGTCATTTCAAAGTAGCTTATCATAGCCTCCCTGAATTCTTCAATCATCCTTGAATTGTTGCTAGTAAAAATTAGATCATCAACATAAAGACACACAATAAGAATATCTCTAGTCTCAACCAATTGAATATATAAAGTATGCTCAAACAAGCATCTTTGAAAACCATGCTACACAAAATATGAATCAATCTTCTTGTACCATGCTCTTAGTGCCTGCTTCAACCCATATAGAGCTTTCTTCAGTCTATAGACTTTATCTTCTTTTCCTTCAATCACATAACCTGCAGGCTGCTCAACATACACTTCTTCTTCTAGTGTTCCATTTAGAAAAGCAAATTTAACATCCATTTGAGATATTCTCCAATTATTTTGAGCTGAAAGAGAAATAATCATACGGATTGTATCTAGCCTTGCAACTGGAGCAAATACCTCAAAATAATCAATACCAGGCTTTTGCTTATATCCTTTAGCCACCAACCTTGCTTTAAATCGATCTATCTCTCCATCAGGCTTGAATGTTGTTTTATAGACCCACTTCACTCCAATTGGCCTTTTATCTATAGGCAAATTTGTCAGCTCCCATGTTTTGTTCTTCTCAATAGCATAAATCTCTTCATCCATGGCTTTCCTCCAATTTGGGTCTCCTAAAGCTTCATCAAATGTCATTGGTTCATAATCTGCAAACAAAGCAAAATTTATAATTTCTTCATCGGAAGGATCATTATCATCACCAAGAACATAATCCTCCAATCTGGCTGGTAATTGACATTGTCTTCGTGGTCTATTAGATGATTCTGCCACATCTTGAGTTGGACATTGTTGCCCTTCATCTTCTCCATTATTATCAGGAATTACTACCGCCTCCTTTTGGGATTTTGAAGACCAGTCTCATATTCCTTCTTCATCAAATGTCACATCTCTACTAATGATCACCTTCTTTGTCTCTGGATTGTACAACTTGTATGCCTTTGAGTTTGAGCTATAGCCAATGAAAATGCATTTTTCTCCTTTATCATCCAATTTCTTCCTAAGTTGATCTGGTACATGGGCATATGCAATACACCCAAAAACTCTAAGATTCCAGATTGAGGGCTTCCTTCCACTCCAAACTTCCTCAGGTGTCTTGTCATAGATATCCTTAGTTGGGCACCTATTCAAAATATAAACAGTAGTGGTAAGTGCTTCTGCCTAGAATTCTCTAGGCAATTGTTTAGCCTTCAGCATGCATCTTACCATGTCCATGATTGTTCTGCTCTTTCTTTCGACAACTCCATTCTGTTGAGGTGTGTATCTGGTTGTTAGTTGGTGTTGAATCTCATGTTGCTCAAAGAAGTCTGCACAAATAAGATATTCTTGACCTCTATCTGTTCTTAATGCTTTGATTTTGCAGCCAGTTTGTTCCTCCACTAATGCCTTGAATGGCTTAAAGGCATCACAAGCTTCTGGCTTCTGCTTTAAAAAATACACCCATGTCTTTCTACTGAAATCATCAATAAAAGTAATAAAATACCTGCTACCACCATGTGTCGGCACCTCAACCATACATAAGTCTGAATGGACAATCTCTAGTAACTTTCTCGCCCTCCAAGACTTTCCAGTTAGGAATAATTCTTTGTGCTTCTTCCCTAGTTGATAAGTCTCACATACACCCTCGGGAATATTCACAATAGGCAAACCAGAAACATATTCTTTTTGTGATAGATAATTCAAACCAGAAAAGTGAAAATGTCCAAAATGCATATGCCACAGCCAATCATCATTTGGAATAACAGAACTTAAACAAGAAAATTTTCCATGCTGAATTTTCAAAGGGAATAGGCGATTTGGTGTTATTAATACTTTGGCTACAAACCTTCCATGCTTATCAATCAATGTGCGGTAACCTTGATAAATTTGCATGTTGTATCCTTTATCTGACAGTTGTTCCATACTCAATAGATTGTGATGAAGACCAGGAGCATAGAAAACATCAGAGATAAAGTTCTGAGATCCATTCTTCAATCTAATAGTAACTTGACCTTTTCCCAATATCGGAATATTTGTATTATTTTCGAATTTCACGGTAGATTTTACCATTTCATCCAGAGAAGAAAATAACTCCTTTTTACCACACATATGATTACTACATCCAATATCTAAATACCAGATATCTCCCATCTTCTACAAAATTATTAGCTGCCAAAAATAAACTTTGTGGGTTATCAGAATTCATACCAATATTTTGGTACTCATTTTCTACCATGTTTGCTTGTTGTCTAAATCTGCATTCTACAGCTTTGTGTCTAAACTTCCCATAGTGAAAACAATTAACATTTGTTCTTCCTTGATAATTATTGCTTCTTCCTCTTCCTCGATTGGCAGTCTAGAAATTATTTCCACTTCTTCCTTGACTAGATGGTTTGAAATTATTGTCTCTTCCTTGATTGAAACCCACGTCCTCTTCCTTTGAAATGTCCTTGACCTCTACCTCTGTAATTTCCTCTTCCTCCACTATTAAAACCATGATCTCTACCTTCTACATTTTGACTAGTTTCAAATTTATTGTTGAGGTTCACATGACTCTTCAAGGCTTCTTCATTCACTTTCTCCGTCTTCTCTAAAATTCTGCTCACATGACTTTTAATGCTTCCCTGCAATTTTGCAACTGTCATGGTATTTGTATCGTGGGACTCTATTATTGTAGTCACCACATGATCAAACTTGATTGGCATGGTCCGAAGAATTTTCTCTACCACCTTGCTTTCAGCAATGTTTTTTCCATAAACCCTCATCTTATTGACAAGATCAGTAACACGAGAAAAATATTGTTCAATACTTTCTAAGTTGGTCATCTCATATCTTTCGTATTCTCTACGAAGGGATTGCAACTTGGATTTTTGAGCTTTCTCCACTCCTTTATATGATAACTTCAAAATGTCCCATGCTTCTTTAGTTGTTTTGGCATTTGCTATTTTGCCAAAAATTGACTAATCTACACCTTGGTGAATTTGTGATAATGCCAACTGGTCCTTCCTTTGAGTACCGTCATCGGCTCCTTGTTGTAAACCCGGTTCAATAAAGCTCCAAATATTGTGAGCATTTAAATGAGTAGACATTAAAAGTTCCTAATAATTGTAATCAAGTTTTCCATCTAGCTTGGGACTTGACCACATAATATTATAATCGGTTGACACATCACACTCTCTAATAAAGCTTTTTTTAAATAACTGCGAGAACCCTCTTGTTCCTCACAAACACTGAAAACTAAGAGAATAGTGCATTATTCCCCATTTATACTTTGACTATGATCGCACCACCATTAGTGCCTTATACGATTATGAAGCTATGTCGTGTTGCTTCAAAAAAAAAAATCGAAGAGCATTCACTATGGTGTAAAGAGGATTGATGGAAGAGCAGTATGTTCATTTCGTTCCCAAGATCGAGGATGTTGAGCCTCGTACTTTGATGACAGCAACAGAATCAAAATCATGCCAAGAAACATTAGCTTCTTTATGAGAAAAAATAGAGAAGGTCTGCTGGAGAAACAAGTCAATGGTTTGGAAACCGAGGTTTCCTCTCAAAATGCTCTCATTGCACAATTAAGAGCAGAAACCGATGATCTTCATGCACAGATCCAAATGTTGGAAAATGAGAAAGCAAGTTTAGCTAAAGGCTTTGATACCAATTTGATGTCAATAAGACATTATTTTGTCTAACTCACGTACGCACGGCGGAAGAAAAAAAATAAAAATATAAAGAGAGAGAGAGAGAGAGAGAGAGAGAAGAGCTTCAAGAAGACAATCTCATATTTAGTACATGTTTTTATGTCACAGATTCTGCCTTTTATAGGCATTACAATATAAATTTAGAAAAACTCATTTGTGAAAAACACTTAAAACAAGGATTACAAATTGCCTATAAATTTCATATGTGTGGCTAAGAATTAACATAGCCAACAATAGAAGTTTTTTTTTTTTTTTTATTTTGCAAATACAGCTTTGTACAACTTGATTTAAATTCTTTAACCAACAAAAATGAGACATGGTATGGATACAATGTTCGACATGGTGAATCTCTTGATGAAATGAGGTCGAACTCTATGATAGATTTGTAATCACCGGAAGTTGTTGTGATGCTTATGGTGATGATCCTTGGATCTTGACACTAATTGATTTTATTAAGTTAGATGCATTGAAGCAAAAGGTTCTCAGAATATGTTTTGGGCATCAAGTATGTTATTGTTTGTTATCATCAAAGATGGACAGAGGGGAACATTTAAACCTTGCCCCAAACTCAAAAGAAATAATAATAATAATAATAATAATAATAATAATAATAATAATAATAATAATAATAATAATAATAATAATACATTTAAAAAGGAAAAAATATATTGACCCTAAATCATACCATTCTATGTTTGTCCTACATTGTTATGTAGATAATTAATTTTGTTTCATCTTCATAACTATTAACAATTTTCTAGATTACCATTTGTAGTAGAGTGGATCTGATCATGGCGGTCACGTGCATCACATGCTATACGTGGCCTCAAAAGAGTGATGTGGAAGTACATGCAAGGAATGACTCAAAGCGAGATGGTAAGGAGGAGGAATAATCAATCTCAGAGAGTTTGAATACACTAATGATAGGTGGAGGAGCTATATAGCATCAATCTCACTGTTATAGATGAGAGGTTATGTGTTCTTCGCTCCGATCTCTATTTGATCTCTTATGAAAGTATCTCAACAGCACGACAACAAATCTATAAAATTCTAGAATCCCCCCAAATGAGGAGGATTTCTATGTATTTATAGAGTTTGGCTCTTAATGGTATCCGTCAGGTCTTATTGATCATCAATGGACAAGATGAGTCATCCTAAAAATGAATTTCTCTATGGGCTCTGGCCCATGGAAGACCTCTTTAAGTGCATAAGCTCCTTGAGAAAGGTTGAAAATGAACAAATCGATCCGATCCAATGATCTCAACTCTAAGCCTATCATGCCAAATCTCCCTTAGTCATCCCAAGTTCATGAATTTGACTCTCTAGGCCTTGTCACTCGGTTCAAAGAGATAAAATCCATATTTTGCTTTCTACATTTTACCCCCAACCAAAGTTCTTTAAATGAAGTTAAAAGGGTTTAGGCATAAAATATATCTTTTGGTTATCTATGGCACTACCCAGCACTTGTGCGCTCATGCAATAGCCGCATAGCTGCTAGGCATACTATCATAGCTTAATGTTTTGTTAGGTACCAAATAACGATGTATAAGCCCAGCACTAGTTTATCATGATTTTTTTTTTTTTTTGAGTTCGTAGCATAACTTGTTTGAACATGTTGTTTTAGGCTAAAATACATAAATGTTTTTTATATTACCCCTAGACAATACTTTTTTTTCCTTCTTTTCTTTTTTCCTCTTTTTTTAATTCGCTCGTTACAGGTTGCTGAAGCACATATGTGTGAATATATATACTCTATTATTTTATTGCCTCTAGGCAACATATAAGATAAATCCTCTTCATTATCCTCTATTTTTTTTTTTTTTCATATGAGCTTGCAACATGTCACTTCATGTACATATTGTTCCTTGACCAAAATTCTTCAAATGAAATTGAAGAAAAATATATATAATTAGTTATGAAGTTGCCCAGCACTTATGCGCACATAAAATAGCTGCATAGTTGTCAGAGTTGACATCATAACTTAACATATCATGAGAACCGAGTTACGACATATAGGCTTAGTGCCAATGCCATAAGATCATTGTCATTCTTTTTTCCTTTTTTTCCATATGAGTGAAATTACGGCACAATTACTTGCACGCGTTGGTTTAAGCTATGTATGTTTATATATTGTCCCCAACAACAAATAAAAAGTAACAATTTCTTTTGCTAGCTTTCCTCTCTTTTTTTTTAATTTCCCTCATATAACATATATAATATATTCTCTTTATCATGTCTTTTTATGAACTCACAACGTGTCGCATCATGTCATAGGAAGGATCTATGTAATGAGGCAATATCTCTTTATCATTTTCATTTCCTTCTCTTTTCTTTTCTTTTTTCTTCTATTTAGCAATTTCCATATCAATAAGTATAAATAGATATCAATAACCCTTTTAATTCTTTCTTCTTTCCCCTTTTATTCCTTTAGCACCTTCACAAGTACATACCAATATATCTGGGGCATACTCTTATTTTGGCATCCATTTGACTAATTCGTATTGAGTCTTTCCCATCTTGTAAATACCCATATAAAAATAATAACATGAAACTGGCATAATTCCCTTCCCAAGTTATCTATATCCCTTTGCCATATATGTTAAAAACTCCTTTGCTGTAAATTGATAGATGACAAGATATATGATGACTATATAAGGATAAGCTTGGTAGTGATAAAAGAGTGTCCATGATAGTCATCTAGCTATCATTCCCGTGATGGTTGTCTAGCTATTGCAATCGCTATTCAATGATAGTTGTCTAGCTGTTATAAATGAATGGCAGTGAAAGTTGTTTAGTTATCACAAAAGGTGTTGGTTGTTTAACCACCCCAAATATACTCATAGCCACAATCATGCTTGAAAAAAGTAATATCTTTGCTACTCGTTGCTCGACAAAACCCAATAACCCAACATTATGGTTTTTTCGCTTTGTACCTTTCTTCATCTTTATAGTTTTTTTTTCCTCTTTTTTTTTAATTTCTATTTTTCCTTGAAATAGGTGTTTTGGCCAAGAACAGCTCAAGCAAAATCAGATATCATGATAGGCCTTATTCTTTCCATTTGTTTTTTATGTTATTCCTACCAAAAGAAAATTATTCCTCTATTCCCTTAAAGAAAATAAATATGCTAAAATAGGCATGATTTGCTACAACTTTAAAATGAGCAAATCAACTTACAAAATCTCACAGCATCCTAACAAAAAAATCCCGTATGCTTTGTGCTTAATATTTATTTTAAACATCATACCCCCTCTTCTAAAGATCATGAACAGCCCAGTAAACTATAGACTAACTGCCTTACATCCTTAATAAGTACTAGTAGAAAGAAGATCTCCAAATTCAATTATTTTAACCCCAATTCAAAGGTGACATTCGTGTACACTCCAAACTTTATTGACTCCACTTTCAGCACCACTGTAATGCATGAGTTAACATGTTGATGCTTCTATTTGAGACAAATCCACTAAGAGAAATAACCTATTTTGTGTAAATTGCCTTCAATATTCCAAAATACAATAACCGTGAACCCCTCGGTACTTCAATGACAAGATCTAACTCATTTTCATGGTAATAATGGTAAAACATTCAGTTGTCATTCGAATCTAACATAAGCAAATAGTCATGGTAGCTCCGTATATACATTTATGGCAAATTTTGATTAGAGATGTAAACAAGGTGGGCTTGGGATAGGTCATTCAAAACCAGAACTCGATTCGATTATAAAAGTGTGTCCCAGAACTCAACCCGAACCCAAACCCGACCCGATTTTAGGAAATTGATACTACTAATTGTACATGCTGGGAAAAATAATTAAAAAAAAAAAAGAAAAACCAATCAATTATCCTTACTCATGAGAATAAATAGACTAATTTATATCCTATCATGTGACTCAATACATAAATAACAAAATGATTATATGAAAAGCATCATTCAACTAATGCACAAGTAGATTCCTTAAACTAAAATTTTTAATTTTTATTAATTATACCGGGTCTGGTTTTCCGAACGGGTTATGAATACAACTCTAAACCCTATAGGGTTTTTAGCGGGGTAAGCAGGCGGTTACCCTATAACGACCTACTCCGGTTACATCCCTAATTTTGATTGTATTACATTTAGAATTTTTCAAAACCCAAAAAATAAAAGTTGTAAATATCTTTCTTAACTTTCACCAAAATTTTGAATTGCATCAAAAGGAGATCCTATGAGAGAATATGTGCAATTTATGAAACAGCGTCAAACCTACAATTCTAGGAGCTAATCCACACGTGCAGAGATTTCATGATAAATTTTGACCTTGATATTGCTAATTTACCAAAATGTGTTGAAATTGCATATCAAAACATTACACTTCACGTGTATCAACTTCACAACACTTTTTAGCCTTGATACATTCAGAATTTCACTGAGTCCGAAAGATAAAAGTCTTAGATTCCTCTCTTAGCTTTCCATAAGATTTTGAATTGCCTCAATCCAAGCTTGGATGAGAGAGACATGCTGAATTTACCAAAACCTATCCTTACTCTTAATTCTACCGACTGAAGTTACGAAAGATCTCATGAGCTTTTCTTTTTTTTTTTTTTTTTTATCTTCATGCTCTAGCATGTTTTTTGTCTCTAATTAGTTGTTGATGCTTATCCTACTCATGCTATGATTTGAGCACTTTCTTGCTTTAAGCACTTTTTATGATTATATAATGCATGTTTTCTTTTTGAAAATTTGATTTTTATGACTTCATGCATTGTATTACCCATTTTTTCAATATTTTTTATCACCTTTGATGTTGTATTGGCATTAAAAACATTCATATCTCTTTATTTTGTAGGTAAGACATCTGGTTAATCTCCTTTTCTTCCCACAAGTGGTGGTAACAGTATCATTTGTTGTTACGTACCACTTCCAAAGGCAATATTTTCACTATTGAGCATAATGGACAACTCCACAACAAGAAACATGGGCAAAGAACCCAAGAAGAGTCGTCTTAGAATACTAGTACTACCAAGCAGAAGAGCCTAAGAGTTCATTTAGATGGTCAAGCAGCAGAGGTACCCTCTCCTCACAATATATGGCCACACATTATCGTCACTAAAGATTACTTCTGGGTAAGTGTGAAAAAGCGTGATACGTATGAGTACCCCCTTGCTAACGAGACATTACGCTTCATGGAACCTGAGCCTCATCCTCAACATTGAGTTCCCTTACAGGAGAAGTTGGTATTGCATTTCGGGAATGAGAAAAAGGAGCTTCCTTTCTGACACACCCAATTTTTGTGTCCACTGAAGAGGGTGGCTGGCTGGTATGACTACATGAAATATATCATAAACAATCCAATATATGTGGAGAAATTACATAAGCCTAGGGTGTATCATGTTGTAGCCATCACTTTAGAGCTACATTTTCCTCACATAGATGACATGAAGCCTTCTAGGCGATACTTACAAGATGGAGTGTTCAGACACAACTTTATGACTACATGGGATGAGACTACCCCAACTCTTGATGATGTCTTCATTCTATATGGTCTTCATACCTTTGGGTGTATGGGCATTGCTACACTTAATGCTTCTGATCAAGTAAAGAAATTGTGACATCTCTTAATGGCTATGATGAAAGAAGCTAAGGGGAGCAGTAAGAAGATAACCTTTGCTTTATGGCTTAAACACTTCTTTGAGAGTGAAGGGTATGATAGCAAGATGGTTGTAGGACCCTGTCGTGGGTGTGGTAAGTACTTATACTCTACCTTTTGATGTTTTATTTGCATTCACCTTGCCATATTATTATGGCTCATGTACTTTTTTTTCTTATTTCAGGTATGAGTTTGAAGCTTTCCTCTTATTTTGGTTGTCATTATATATATAATCCCTAGAGGGCTAGAAGGGAGTGTTAGTCCATGCCTATTCTCTTTAGCAAATCACATTGCTCAAGGCAAGTGCTTTGTACTAAGTCTTTTTTACTTGGGCTCATTGTACTTACGTCTAGATCTCTATCATCTGGCTTCAATGCGGTCGAAGGGACGTTATACAGTATTGTCATTGGTGGACTTGATATTCTTGCATTTGTTTTTCTCTTAGCATTACAGGAACTATTCTAGCCCTCGTACTAAGAGCAAGAAGCTTACACCTACTCGTCCTAGAGCTTGGGCGTGGTCTTAAAAGAAGCCTACACAGGCATTACTTGAGGTAATTGTTGTTACCAATGAATTCACATTCTGCCCTTATATTAAGAAGTTGGATGGCTACGAGGGTTGTTGTAACGGCCTCGCCTTGAACGCGTAGGGCGTGATAGTTACGCCACACATATCGCCTCTAAGCGATATGTGTAAGGCATTCTGATATTGAGTGAGTTTTCAATTAATTTTTAATTTGAGAAATCATTTTCATTTTTATAAAAATTTTGGCAAAGTACTATCTATTTGTTAATGGTCTAGGTTTATCAAAATATATATAATTCAACCTGTTTAGAAAATAAGTATCACAAAAAAATTATTTATAAATGTTGCTCATAAGGCCCATCAAATAAAAGCAATTCAATGACAAAACATTTGGACTTAAAGGTTCATATCAAGTCAAACAAAAGTCTTTGATAGTTATTTGATTATAATTGACCAAATTCATGAAATATGATTACAATAAAACTTTTTCATAAAAGACTCATAAAACCCATATCTTGTACATCGCCATTCAATCAAGTCATCCCACATAGCACTTATCCCCACCGTACCACCAATGGAAACTAAAATATTAAAGAAGGAGTTGTGAAGCCAAGTATACAATAATACAAGCACAAAGCCGCATATCCCACGCTTCTAATCTAATGTAGAAACTATAGTTTACGATATTTAATTTAAAGTTCATAGTCAAAGTATCCCCAGCTTCCTAGAAATTCCTTCATGTACAAGAGTACTCATGGTTCCTATCAAACAAAAAGGGTAGGGTTCCTTAGCGAATCACACAGCGAAAAGCGGATTCGATAAGTCCCTAAAAATTTTGGAAAAGAAAAGAAAGAAGTAGTTTTGTACTAATCAATTCCACATAAACAAAGATCAATGAGCATAGTCCATTGCAATATTTTATGCAGGAGCCCATACCCCCGCATAACTCCATTGCAACTTCACACCAGCTCCTAATTAATCGTCTAGTTTCAGAATATCCCCTATCGACTATCCACATTTCCTTACCATACACTCCATGGGAGGTCTAGGCTGCCACATCACCCCGAAGTTGCGATCAGGCTTGCAACCTAGTCCAGAGGTGTCATTCTTGGAGTAAGCAATCAAGCAGTAACCAACAATCAATTTAACTAGGTTTAAATTCTTAGTCTGGTTATTAATACTATTCTAGCAAGTAACACGCAATTATTGCATACATGTCATTTGATTTGAGCCTTCAAGTCCCTTTCTGAAACTCAGTGTCCAATAACTATTCACAATTGAAGTTGGGAATTAGGTCAAGTTTTACTAGCTTTATTTCATTTGTTTTGTTTGTTACATCTAAGTCACTTTAAATTAACCATATCTACTCAAAGGTAATATTTAAAGAGTCATTTGTTTCACTTTTGAGACTTACGTTAACTAACCCTTAATGGGCTATACTTTGTGGGTCTCAATTTGAAATGACTTAGATTTCAATTCTATTTAATTTCCATGAGTTTATTTATTTATCTTGAGTATTGAATTGAGTGAGCATGATGATTATAATGGTTATGTTGTTAGTGGTCTAAATTGCATTATTTTGCATGTGTATATTGAAATTAATATCTTTGTTTTATATGTATTAATGTGTGTGTGTAATAAAATTATTAATTGTGTCTTTTGTACATTAAGGTGTTAGTTAAGTTAGATTTATAAATCAACTTTAATTTTGCTTAAGGTTAGTGATAGAACTTTATTTCTTTAGTTAAGTTAGTATTTATGCTCATATAAGCCCCAAATGAGACCCAAATTAAAGCCAAATGCACCCTAAGTTCATGTATGCATTAAGGGGTAAATTTAGAATGTGTTAAAGTCAAATTAAGCTAATTTAAACAACTTTTTGGGGGCAGCTCATTTTTATCCGAATTTTCTTTTCTTTCTTTCTTTTCTCTTCTTCTTCCATTTCCATTTCCATTTCCAAATTCCAAGTCCAAACTAAGAGCAATAGTAAGCTTTGGAAATCAAGTTCTCTCCAAGGCAAAGCATTTACATGTGAGTGGATTTAATTGTGATTATTGTTTTGTTTTTCTTTCTTGAAGTAGTTGTATGGATTCTTGGATGAATTGAGTTTAATGTTATTTAAATGGTTTGTTCATGTTTGGGATGAGCTAGGAATGAACTTTATGAGTGTGTGAGTTTGTTTATGCATTGTTGTAGAGATATGAAGTGTTGAGAGGATGTGAAGAGGAATTGTGTAGGGAAATTTAGAATGGATTGAAGTGGAATTTGAAGTGTTTAAATTGTGTTAATTTCATGATTTGAGTTGCTAGGATTGAGTAGTATAGATAGGAGTGAGTATATGAAGTTGGAAGTGTAGTTGAGGAAGGTTTTGAAGTGTTTTAAGATGAATTTTTTCAAAGTGAAAAACAGAGGATTTGAATTCTGTCGTTTAAGTCTGTTTTTAAAACGTACGCTGGCACCTAGGAATTCAATGCCGCCGGCGTAGAGGCAGCGTTGGATTCAAATCTCTTAACGCCACTTTGCTAAACCGCCGGCTTTTACAATAAAACTTTGCCAGTGTTTGTTCATTAGAACGTATGCCGGCAATCTGGGTTTCTACGCCGCCGGCTTTCGCTAGGAAAGTCAGCCGGCGTTCTTTCCTTCATATTGTACGCCAGCCGCTGGGAATCAAGGCCGCCGGCGTATGTGTCAAAGCTGGCCGCGTATCTGGGTAAGCGGACGGCTTAGACCTCTCTAGACGTTTTTGAAAATTTTGGTTTTTGATTCTACGCCGGCTTAAGGCCGCCGGCGTAGGATGCAAAGGCTGACGGTATACCTTTGAACACTGCCAGCGCTGGCAGTGTTGATTTTCAGAGCATCGAGCACCGGCTCAAAGTCGCCGGCTTTGGCTGCCGGCCTATCTCCTGTGCTTTTGAATTTTAAAAACTTTTTCTAAAACTTTCCGAAGTTTGTTATTTTAGCAATTGAGTATTTATTAAGCGATTTGCGATATAATAGGACCTTTAAATGCTTATTTATGACTTTGTATTCAATTATTTGGATTTCTTTTATTAATTGTGATATATAGATATATATGTGTATAATTGTGAGAGTGAAATCTATAATTGTCGATTTATTGATTATTGTGATATTTCTATTTCAGTTAAGGATTCTTCGGTTAGTTCATCACCGAGAGATCCTAGTTATATACTAACGGGTTCAGTATGCAATAACTTGTTTGATGATTGCTAGGACTAGGCATTCCTAATCTGATTTAAATCGATTTGACTTAATATTTGAATGAATTGGATGTCTATTACGCTGTTTAATTTGGTCCGAGGAGCAGCAAACCTGTCATGATGTAATGACATGTTAGTTAGGCGCTTAACCAAGTCATGATGCAATGACTTTACCATGATGCAATGGTACGCTATGATGCAATAGTGATTCTTTTTGGTGAAGTGGGTAGCCAATAGGGGGGAATAGTATCTGTGTAACGTTTGCTTAAATTTAGGGGGAAATACCATGATTTAGTTCAAAGTTTATGGGAACTTGTGAACTAGGCTCATGTTATGGACTAAGTTTAAGTAGAGTCGGGCAACGGCTTTTAAACCCTAGATGAAGCTATTATTTTCATGAAATAGATATAGGAGATATAAGTATTCGGACTGCTTATATCAACCCCCTGAGCAGCTACTGTTACTCAAGACCCCTGAATTCCCGAAGCGTGACCGGGGTTTGAATACCCTCTTGTTGATTTGTGAAAGAAAGTGTAATAAAGATAATTACCGTCTAATGATACATTACATTGACTCGATGATTTGTTTTGCATTGGTTATTGTGTACTGGGCCTCTGGCTCACTTTTGCTGCTTTGCAGGTATTGGAGACGAGTATTACGATGACTTGGGCTATGGGTCCGATTTCGAGAGATTTCTGGATGAGTAGGACGAATAGGATCCGACCACCCTGGACCTTTGGAAGGAACTTTTTGCTAAGGAAAAGTTATGTACAGATAGCTTGTTAGTTAAGCCAATTTTTGTAATGACCTTAAGATCCTTTAGGATTCTTATGTTTTAAGAAAACATGTAAATTTTGTAGTGTCTTGTATTGGCACTAAACGATGTTTACGTGATGTAAATGTATGTATAGATTACTTTTGTTAGCAATCTTGTTTTGTTTAAAAGTTCTTTGCAAAGTTTAGTGGTTTTGATCAAACAATTTTTATAAACTGTTAGTTTTAGGACAACCTTACATATAATGTGAAAATATTATATGTGGTTGGGGATTCGGTACTCTAAGTCTCGAGATTTAGAGGAACGGGTCTTTACACAATTCTTGACCTTTTACAAATAGGTTCTCATATTTCACTAATCTCATTTGGTTCGTAGTGTCTTACTCTAATTATTAAGTTTGAATTTCTCTAGTTTGTGTGAGGTATTTTATACTCAAGTGTTTGGGTGATTACAACATGGATGGGGTATTAATACTTGCTAAGTTTGTACTTTGAAGGTCATAGAAGGTTACTTAAGGTTAAGAAAGAATTGGGTCAAGTTTCGTGTGATTTAAGAGAGAAAAGACAAAGTTATGAAGTGGCTGGAAAAGAACATGACTAGTACATGTGGGGGGATTTATCACGCCGTATTCTAGTACACGACTAGATAGGTCAATCGTGTTTCAAATGTGCTCCTTCTTTAGTTAAGGCTCAGAGAGAAGCACAGAGAGAAACACGACTCCATATATCTCTCCTTGTACTTATGGGCTTCAAAGTATTTCTAGAACAAAGAGATGCATGGAATGAACACGACTGCATGTATTTCCCCGTGTTCTTTTAGGTTTCAAGAATTTTTAGAATAGAGAGAAGCACGAGGGAAACATGGCTACATGTATCCCCTCGTGTTCTTCTAGGTTCAAAGGTGTTTCAAGAACAAAGAGAAATACAAGTAGATACACAATGTTGTGGACATGCTGTACTTATTTGGGAAACACGACTCCTTTGGTTTTTAAGGCTCAGTGAGAAGCACAATTGAAACATGACTTCGTATCCATGTTGTGCTTTTCTAGGTTCATGCTATTTCACATTCAAACTTGATATTTTTGTCAAAAACATGTTTTAGGATAAATTTTGACAATCTTAAAGGTATTATATGGTCGTATTCATGCCTAGACTCATCTATTTTCATATTCCATTTGTTAAAACTTGATTTATCAGTTGAAAGCCTAAACATATAGTTTTGACGACAACATCAATATCTTCATGGTTTTTCTACAATTTTACAATATGGTCATACAAGATTTCATTATTTTACCTTTCTAACATCAACTTACAACAAAACCCAACCCCAAAACATACCTAAAACACCATTTATCATTACTGTAGCAGACCCAACTTCAAAACCATCATAATCTCATGAAAATAAGTTAGTTTTGATGGCTTACCTCATTCCAAGCAATAGTTTTCACTTGCATCAACAGGAAAGACGATTTAAGACTTCAAAATCATTCTAAAACTTGATTTCTTGACACCTCAAACATATATTAACTCATTGAAGTCATTTTTCATGCTTAAAATGATAAAGTACTCACATTACAAATCTTAAAATCCCATGCTTACCTTGATACGAATTTTGTTGAGATGGTGGGTCTCCTTTCTCTTCTAACACTACTTCATCATCTCCATTTCCTCATATGAAAGACATGATATGAGCTAATTAGTGCTATACTTCTATCAATTCCACTTATTTAGCATTAAGAAGGGGTTAAAGTTTTGGAGAATATTACCTTAGATCTTGGGAGGGTCTCCTAAGAGAGAGGGGCTAGAAAAGGGAAAAAAAGTATTTATATGGGAAGAGAAAAGGGAAAAAATTAGGGTTTTAGACAAAGAAAAAATGATCCCCTTTTAGGGTTTTACCATGTGACATGATCTTATGCGTCTAAATCTTTCATGTGTAGAAACCTTAGCTAGTTTTTAATAATTTAGAGTTTTTAATTAATCTTTGTGTGAAAATAACAATTTGAATGTCTCAGACAAGTCTAATTTATTTACAACAACTAAGTTTTAAATTTTTTAATTCACATAAGTTCTCAATTTATGATAAAATCGTAATTTTGCAAAATCAAGGCTCTTAACTACATTGTTATGATTTTTCTTATAAATATTTTATTTAAAGAACTATTGTTGATTTCTAATTCACTTTACTTCAATATTTGAATTGTCGTTGAATTTTATATCTAGGTTTTTGTTTTAGGACCAATTTAGGAAATTTAAAAAATTTAGCAATTTAAATATGTACATAAATCCAATTAGATTCCATTAACTTTATTTGATTTTGATTTCTTATGATTGGTGGCTAGATTATTTCAGTTGTCTTCATTTCTACCCTCTACGTTCTAATGGTTTGGTAGACCTGGTAGGAGTTGGAGAGACACTTGCACAATTGGAAGTTGGTTTTCTTGTCTGGTGTACACCTAGGAGTCTTCCTTCACTCCATGATTGGAAGAACTCTTTAACTTGTTTTCTTGAACGGAGTGTGATGGTATATTCACCTTACAGGGTTGCCTGTCAATTTGGACAGTTCCTCACCAGCTCAATATTAATAAGGACTTTGATATGTGTTGCAAGGCACTTGCACTAAAGGAGTATAAGGATATTCATCCACATGTTCATCAGATGTATTTTCCATCTCCTAACCGATCCGGGGTAGCTTCTGTTGGATGGTTGACATATTGGACCAATTGTCTAGATATGTTCCTAAGATATGATTGTATTGATGTTAGTGATGAAGTATTTGAGGCAGTCATTCATAGGCATGACTTTTATCTTTGAATTCCTATGACTAAATCAAATTCTACTCATGAGTCACGTAGAAAGATAAAAGATAACCATTCGCCACCTGCTTTACCTGCTACTAAGCACACTAAGCGTTTACGCATCCATGAGGCATGTCATTGCACTTCTCTCTAACTTGCTATATAGATGCATCTATTGTCTTTTTTATTTTTCAATTCTGTAAGATCCTTCCTTATGTAGGTAACGACCAAAGATAACATAGTTGGAGTGCCAACCAAACATGAAGTGGGAAGTGCTAGTGCATCAAGTGTTATTCCTCCCACCACCTATACTCAACCGTATCAATACTAGAAAGGACAACAACTTCATCCCAAGGATCACTTTGTACCTCTTGTGATTGTAGATGAGGAAGATGATAAAGAATTAGTGGATTATGCAGCAATTCCTCAGCAAGTATATGAAGATACTGATGACAACATGGGAGATGATTGTGGTGATGTGGATAACACCATAAAACAAGAGAACAATGATGACAGTGAAGAGTCGCAAGTATTTAGCAAATTCGATGCAATGAGTCTGGTTATGGTGATAGTGGTATTGATTCAGTGCTTCTACAAAGTAGTGATGTTCAAACGCATGTCAATGCCTTACTTTATGCTAGTATATATGGTGATGATGTAGGTATCATACCTAGCAAACATTCACGTCCACAATTGTCTATAGAGAATCAAAATGTTCCACCTCCACCTCCACCTCCCTCAGTTGCTGATGTACCACAACAAGACATAATAAGGAGTTTTGACACAACAACAGTGTCATCAAAGGGATTTGTCACTTTCCATAGTTACATTGTACCTTCCTCTCTTCTACATTCATTGCAATAGTTGCATGAGATAGAAGGTGACTTCTGGTTAAGTTTAGTTTGTCTAAGCACTGAAGCGACTAGCGATATCATGGTGTCACTTAGCAGAACTACTAAGCTTTTGGATAGAACATGGGATTCATTATTTTCAACAGAACTAGAGTTTCCAGTAGGTAGCATTGGGGGTAAGTATGCCTTTAGATTTAAAGTAAGTAAGATGGAGCTTATTACCGCTAAAGCTCAAAAGGAATTAGATTGCTAAGACATTGTTGAGCGTCGAGATTGAATCAGAGTTGAGCTCAATGAAGTTGAACTCAACATTGAAAGAAGGCTTGGAAACAGTGATCTTAACTCAATTATAAAGTCAATCATTAAGCCTTGAAGTAATATTGCAATTCAATTTGTCTTTCCTTGTAGACTTCATTTGACAACACTTTATCGGTGTGTACTTGGCAAATGAAAAAATATCATTAATTTTCATATTCTGCTTTGCCATTTCTTTGTTTTTCTATTGTGAAAGTATATCCATGGTATTTATATAATGTAGTGTGCACTTAGGATAAAATGTATCCATCTAGTTACACTTACACAAAAAGGTAGAATGGTGTTAACACTACTTCTAATGACTTGTTTGGTCTTTAGTAAGATACCGCACATTGGAGCAATGCTTTCGCTTGCAAGCAACAATTTTTTTTATAATGCTATTTACTGGTGTATAAATAGAAACTATATGCATCACATTATTTGAAATAACTATATACTTAGTTAAGGGGGTATTGCCTACTACTTACCTATTGAGCGCACACACTCTTATGAAGAGTGAAATATCTTTCTTGGTATCTTTAAAGCTTAGTTTCATGCTCTTGGAGACTATGCTCAAACTAATCAACAATTTCTACGTCTAGTGATCATATTGTGAACTTAGGAGATATATCTTATACCAGATGATAGCAATGTTTACGATACATTTGGCATTGATATCACACGTGTATTTATGAACACTAAGGAGGCAAAAACTTAATTTTGTAGTAGTATAAAGGAAACAATTCCATAAAACTGAGAGAGAGAGAGAGATAGAAAGAGAATTAAAATGAAAAGCACATATCAATTAAGTTATAATTTTATTCATTTCCTTGTAAAGTATGTTGCCATTACAAAAGGAACTTTTATTTTTCTTGATGTATAGAAAAAAATAATAGGGACAATCATGAGTGGTATACTATCTGTCCATCTACTTGAGGGGTGGGGTGAGTTGATTTTCTTAAACCAGTGTAGGACCTAAGGAAGATAGGCAAGCTTCCTTAGACTAATGAGACCATCATAAGCAGTATACTTTTCGTCCATCCTCCTTAATGAAGCTTTTAGTCTCCTTAGTTTTCTTTCATCTCTTCTTCCCCCTACTAGAGCCACGTGCTCTTCTTCTCTTTTGTTGACCCTCTTGGACTTCCTTCCATGTAGGCAGTGGAGTATTAGAAGGTCTTGCAATGGCTATTTCTCCTTCCTCAGAAAATTCATCAAAGAAGGCAAATTCAATGAAGTATGCCTCATTATGCTTAAAATGATTTCTTGTAGTCGGAATGAATACATCTTTATCTTTCTAGTGGCCCTTGATGCATTGATGCCATGTTGAAGATACTAAGTGGTGATTCGTGCAGCCATTTCCAACCAACAAGTAGCTGGTAAGACACCAGCACGTCGATCACATGAAAAGTAACAGAACCTTGAATAGCTTCAATCTTAAGGCCCACATTAATATAACCCATCATGCTTGTGGTTATGTCATCAAAGTCATTTACTATTATAGGTTGCTTTATCAAATGTTAAAGATCAAGTTTAGCAACTTTAAGCGTATCCATTAGTATGACATTTATAGAAGAAACCATTATGTATGAACGTCCTCTTTACAAGATAACCATTTAGCACACCTCTCCGCCTACAGAGCACAATTGTGGAGTGAGTTCTTTGCACACATGTCAACGCCAGTGAATAAAATGGCATTTCCATAGGCATGAGCCATTCTCTTCACAGGCTACGCTACATTGCACTCCGCATACTAACCCTCATATATTTGCGTGGGTGTAGCTACTTTTTCTAGTCGTACCTTACTATCAAATCCTAGGAGATCAAAAAAACTCCTAAAGTTGGAAGACTTTAAAAGGGCTACCATAACGAGTGAACATTCAAGTCCCTCAACTTAGGTCGACTTTCTTTATCTATTTGTGCCTCATAAGGCAATACCTCAATACTTTCTGTTGTTGTGGGATCATGAGTTATAACATTTGTAGCACTGCATCGATTATTGTGTGTGGGCAATGGATTATTCTGGACGTCATTGTCTTTAATGATGAGTTCTCTATTTTGTATTCTCTAATTCAATATTTTCTTCAAAGCCCAACAGTACTTGGTAGGATGAACTATGGTTCTATGGAATCTATAGAATTTGGGATCATTCTTCTCGTCTGTAGTAGGTTGATGATCAACTCTAGGGATTTGATATTCCCATCTTATGACCATATGTCTAACATAGCATGGACCTTTCCCACTCGGCAAAGGAAAGATAATGATGATGTAGAGCCTTTGGGATTCTCATTCCTTGGTTTCTTTCCTCCTTTAGAGTACTCACTTTGGACCATGCTTACAAATGCTCTTTGCTTATTGAACTTCCCGTTATCTCCTTTTTGTCATGTGACAAAGTTATTGGTCCTTCACGCATTCTCAACTAATGCAACAAAGGAGACCAATGTAAGTTCTCTAGATACGCTGCATATTTAGTGAGCATCCCCTATATGAAAATCTTTACCAACTCTTTCTCATCACATATGTCCTGGAGATTTACCGAGCACTCTCTTAAATGCTCAATATATTCTATCAAGTCCTCTCAAGGCTTCTATCGAATACCCCCCATGTCAGTAAGAGTGACCCATTCTTGAGTGGAGAAAAATTTCTCTAGGAACATCTTGCACTTGCTTCCTCAAGAATCCACTGATTTAGGAGGAAGATTGACATACCATGTGTATGCCTTCTTTATAAGGGATTTGGAGAATTCCTTCAACTTCATGTCATCATCCAATCCATAAACTCCCAGAATTTCAATGAATTTTAACAAGTGCTCTTTGGCACTTCCCTTCTTACCATTGAATAACATGAACTTAGGACTAACATAGTCCTTGGAATAAGGTCTAACGACAATGTGCTAATTTTAAGGGAGGATGAGATCCAACACTCCTACCAAAGACTTATTTTGTATCTCCTTCAAGTACATGTCTATATCTTCTTTGGTAACAAAAAATCTCTTGGAGTAGACATTGCAGCTTCAACTGGTGTAGCAGGAGGAGGTGCAGTATGAACTACAGGTCCTCCAATTACAACATGTGGCATAACTTGCGATGATGAATAACCTCGAAGGTGAACTCCAATATTTCTCACCTCAAGAGCAGGTTACAAAATGATAGTCGACTCTACAATAGGGGCTTGTTTATTGACCTTAGGAGCAATTCCTTCATTCACTATAGGAGGATTGGATGATTGAGGTAGTTAAGTGGCCTCTTGCAGCTCAACAATAGCAGTATTCGAGAGAGTCGTACCCTATTATGTACCGACAAACGTACCTATAGAGG
This sequence comes from Combretum micranthum, assembly GCA_024138025.1. Lineage (NCBI taxonomy): Eukaryota > Viridiplantae > Streptophyta > Magnoliopsida > Myrtales > Combretaceae > Combretum > Combretum micranthum. The sequence continues at coordinate 2,325,493 of JAMXBD010000001.1, forward strand.
GCATGAACCGAGTCATCACCGTCATGAATTGGTTCAAAGCTCTCATAGTTTCTTTCATAGTACGCGTCATCTGTATGTTATTAGGGGTATTGTCTTAAGTGTCAGTAGTAAGATTGGTAGCTTCAAGCGCTAGTATGTTTTGATCGACGTTCTCTATATTGACCTCATGTTCTTGGTTGTTATCAGAAGGGTCGGTTATCCTCTTCCTTCTGGTGTCATTGATAAGTTGTTAGCTTCTTCTATCTCCAGCAGTGTCACCAAAATGTAGTAGGGTAGATCCAATCACAATGGCCACGTGCATGTAACGTGTGTCTTGCCCTACACATGGCCTCAAAGGAGTAACGTGGAAGCACATAAAGAATGACTAGGAGCAAGATAGTAGAGACGAGGAGTAAGAAATTCAAGGAGCTCGAACACACTAGCGACAAGTAGATGAGCTATATAGCATTAACCCTACTATTCTATATGAGAGGCTGTGTGTTCTTCATTTTGAGCTCTGTTTGATCTCTTATGAAAGTATTCTGGCAGCACGGTGGCATTTCTTTCAAATTTTAGATCCCCCAAAATGATGAGGAATTTTGCGTATTTGTAGAGTCTAGCTCTTAATGACATCCATTGGTTCGTATTGACCATCAACAGGTGAAATGAATCCTCCTAATGATGGATTTGTCCATGAGCTCTCTAACCCATGGAAGATTTCTTTAAGTGCATGAGCTCCTCAAAAAAGATTGAGAGTGAACAGATCGATCCGATCCAACAATCCCTACTCCAAACCCACTATGTCAAATTTTCCTTAGACATTCCAATTTCATAGACTTGACTTCCTAAATCCTATAACTTAGCCTAAAGAGCTAAAGTTCATATTTAGCTATCTACACAATTTTTCTTTTTTGGAGTTATAAATTATATGGGGTGGAATAAAATAGTTTACAACAGCTTAATATTATTGAAAATGTAATTCTACATTGTTGAAGTTAGAATACTTACCAATAAAACTGAGTAACTCTTCTTATTGTTCTTTTTTATGACTTATTTGTTTTCAGTTTCCTCTTATTTTCAGGTCTATTTGGATTGTCTGATTTTTATTTGTATCGTATCTATATCAAATCTGCGTATGTAATTTATCTATATCATATTTGTATTATTTTTATTTGGTCTGTTTATGCGTAAAACTATCAGTTTTTTTTATTAGTATTTATTTATTGACTAATATATATTTGAAAATGATAAGAATATGATGCCAAAATGATAAGAATATGATGAAACAAACCAACCCAACCTTAACAATCCAATTCAACTTTGATGAAACAATGCGAGTGCAACTCCTTTTGTCTTTTATTCCCCTTTTTTGGTTAAATGCTAGGCTAGGTTGATCAAATAATGCTTTGGTTAAAATAGTTCAATTAAGATAAATGTCAATGCTTTTTTTGGATTTTCTTTCGTTTTTTCCTTTCCTTTCCTTTTTCTATATTATTTGTATCCAGTCAAGTGTTTCATATTTATTTTAGGTAAATTACATCAATAGGTCATAACTTTAGGAGTAAGTTCATTTTGGACCACAATATTTGAAAAAATGATTCAATTCTGGTCATTGCGGACACATGTCACTTTCTCCTATTAACATGTGTCACCTTTTATTGACACGTGTCTCTTCTGTTGACGCATGTCACCCTTCGCTTGTGAACACGTGTCTACTGTGACCTTGATTAAACCATTTTTTCAAACATAGTGATCTAAAATGAACTTACGCCCCAAACGTCGTGATCCAAAATGAACTTACGCCCCAAATGTCGGGACCCAAAATGAACTTACTCCCAAACATTGTGACTCACAGGTGTAATTTATCCTATTTATTTCATATTTTATATATATATATTATATATATAATTTATACATATATACGATAATATGGATTACATATTATCATATATATGTAAAGAAAAAAAAATTATAATGAAAACAAAATTATTATCTTTCGACTTGATGTATTGAGGTGGTTGTAACAAAAAATAAAAAAAAAGGAAAAATTGTATTGAGGTGGACCATTTTTCATTGAATACTATAATCATTTGTATATAGTTATTGGTGTTAGACCATTTTTATCCATAAGTTATTTTAGATGTTGCTTAACAAGCCATATCAGCTTTTTATACAACTTTATGTTATTCTTGAGTTACTTAAGTAAAGTATCTTAATAATTTTTAATACTTTTTGTGGGTCTCGCATTATTACCATTTTTAGATAATATTTTTCTCTCAATGTTAAATAAATATTAAAATTAATAGTAAAAGTTATTTACTTTTGTATATATAATGATCAAAATGGCCATTTTTTTCATTTTATCGTGGCCAGAAAGATACCACGATCCATGGCTTGCTACACATCAGAGGGAAAAAATAATAAACTTAATGCCATCTGACAGGAGCAATAAAAAGTAAAACAAAAAATATATATACTACTGTTCTTTTTTAGAAAATGCAAACAAGAACCAAGTTGCTTCGCAAAACAACTTTTGCTACATGAAGGAACGTAATTTATCCGTAAAGCAACTCCACGTCAATAGTGCTTTTTTCTTGGTCTCCGAGTCAAGTACTCGGATAAAGTTGGTCTTAGTAAACTAAAACAAGAGAAGAAAAAAAAACAAAAGTAAAAAATGAGATAAGCATAAACCACTGTAAAAATTCACTGACAATATGACTTCCTATGCTCCGTATACCGTAATTGTGATTTTTTTTTTATTTTTTTTCCAAAAATACAGGTTAGACGTAGAATCGTATAATTAAGGGGTCAAATTTATTTAGCTATATATATATATATATATATTTAGTGTAGAAGAGATCTCTCCATGCAAAGTAGATAATTGGGCTTTTCTGCTTTGCTTCTATATTAGGTATAGTTGTTTCACCATAATATTGTTATTTTAGCATCATATTTTTATCATTTTCAAACCAATGTTTATCAAGAAATAGATACCAGTAAAAAACTGATAATTTTACTCATAAATTAATCAAATTTATATTATATGTATATGATCAGATAAGTTACAAATATAAATAAGATACAGATATGATATAGATAAAAATCTAACGATTCAAATTCCTTTCAGCTATGTGGTTTTAGTTTTTACACTTTTTCATTTTTCTAATGCATGTTACTATTCTTTTTCGGTCACAATAGCTTATCTTTATCATAAGAAATTTTACTAACAGGAAATAGTGTATTTAACAAAGCTTTCATAAAATAAAACTATACCTATGAAAGATATGGCAAACGGTTGGGTAGACAGGAATCATCTTTCCACCATTGACAATATTATATAAATTTTAATAAAAATTGTTATATTAAGTATTGCAATAATACAATCACGATTGTATTAGAGAATAGGGATTATAGCAATGTAAAAAAATAGAAAGCTAAGGTGATATAATTAGAAGTTAAAAAAAAAAAAGAAAAGAAAAAGAAAGAAGGATGCATGATTATAAAGGAATTAATTTTTTTTTTTTAATTACCCATCATTTTATGCTCATACAGAAACATATTCAGTATATATGATAGTCTAGCGACATTCCTTAATGCTTATAACTCACATCATCATTTATCAAATTTTGAAAGCAGAAACTATGGATCTTGAATTATGCTTTTCTTTTAATTAAAAAAATCATTCAAAATTTTCAATTCCATTATTGACGGACAAAAGCATTTTATCTCTTTTTTCTTTTTAATGTATTCAAATATTGGCTTGTACGTTAGGAGGAACAATTGGTCGTGCCAAGTCATGGGATATTGATATTGGACATAGAACCATCAAATTGTCTACAACATCCACATTTTTTCCATCAATTCTCAAGCTCCCGGGAAAACTCTCTATCCTTGAACTTCATCGTGACGAGGTCTGACCCATTACTCTCTCTAAAATCTTGGCACCTAAAACCTTAACTTTCGGTCAGTTTAAAATTTATGGTCAGCCCAAATTGGGTCATAATTTGGACCAATCCGGGGATATGTCTATTTTAAATAATGATGAAAACCACTCCAGAGAAGTATTATTTGTGGCTTCTTTTTTTAATCTTTTATTTATGCTATTGAAAGTTAAAAGTATATGATGTTGATTTATAACTGAATCGGTAAAGAAAATCCCACCAAAGGAAGAGCATCTTGCGAAATCTGATGCAACGGCTGTAGAGATGTTGGCTTATGGACATCACTCTCTGGGCATTCAAGGCCCTCCCGAAACTACCAATGACATTCTAGTGGAACATGTTTATCGTCTTGCCGAACGAGAGCATATGATAGTATTTATATATAAATATTAGTAAACCCAGAAAATAAATAATGAATAGATAGATAAATAAATGGGTTCTGAAATACATCTTTTTTTTTTTAATAAAAATAGGTTCCGAAGGTCTTATCTAAATCTTTTTCATTTTGGAAAATGATTAATGATATGACGATTTTTCAATCATGTATTACAGGAGTCATATGCTAATGAAGTGAAGGTTGAAATTGTAAAAGGCGAGCCAGACAAGGAATCATGGAAGAAATTATGCATTACCTTTCTGAAAGGTCAATTTTAATCATCTGATTTGCTTAGGAGAAATAATAGTATTTTTGTATGAGATATTTTTATTGTAGAAAAGATGTGCTAATTCACATAATCGGGTCTTCATATTTCCAGCTCTTCATTTGTGACTTTTTATATGATATGTGATCAATTGATTTCTTTGTAATGAATAGAATTCCTCTCCACCAGAGAGAGAGGGGAAAAATTTAAAAAAAAAAAAAAAAGAAACCTTAAATTACGAAGGAAATTTATGTAGTTGTATGGGTTAACTGCATTCTCTTGAAAATTATCTCCTACGATAAATTAATTGTATTTGATTTCATTTTGCTAGTAAGAGGTATTAATTAAGGATATGTTTGTCGTTTTGACATCTTTTTGGTGCCAAATAAATACTAAACCGATATAGATCCGATACCTATTATCCAAGACCTAAGAAATTAATTAAGAAGAAAATTGTTGTTTTTTTTTTCCTTAAAGCATAATTTTTTTATTTTGCTGGTAGAATGCTTCGTTAACTGTTATTATAAAGATATGGATATGTCCTTTTCCAAAAAATTATAAGACAAGCAGAGTAAGTAATTAATCCGTAATTTTTAGGATTTTAATTATAATTAATCCTCAAGCACATTGTTATAAAATGAGAATGGGAACGGGTTTTTTTTCATTTTTTGTCACAAAAAGGCACTTAGGCCAAAACAACAACAGATTACAAACTAACAACTGGAGAGGATTCCAAAGAATCCTAATAAACAAACAAATTCATACTGGATAATTGATTGAAGAAGACCACACGATTTAAATCACAGTTATGATCCAACTTAGCCATAAAATCAACACATCTATTCAAACTTCGAGAAACCTAGGCGAATTTAACATCCCAATCTTTGGCAAGTCAAGTATCAATCTGCACCACTATTTGATGAAGATTACTGGATCATCTATGCTTGGTAAATAAATAAAAAACCTCCATTAAATCAGTCTCAACTACCACATGCCTCAACTAAAGTTGCTAAACATTTGGAGACCTCCTAACACTGCCTAGAGCTCAGCAATTAATGGAAAACAAATTCCTAGATTCTATGCAAAACCACACGCCCAGCTCGCATTATAATCTCTAATAATCCCACCCATTGCAGATTGCCTAGAACTGACAACACATGATCCATCTATATTAATTTTATAACACCCTTGTTCAGGCCTTTGCCAATTTAAAAAAATAAAATTGTTTTGTGAGCATGCTTGCACTTCTTCATAATATGCATGAATTCATCAGTCTGACAAACAATAGTTTGAACAGGACCAAAAGGAGACTCTTAATTGTCTTGGAACAAAAATTGATTCCACCATCTCCATATCTACCACATAGCCGTACCAAAAACCGTTGTCAGATTTAGGTGAAAAAAATTGATCACCATCTCTTGGACAAACCATCAAACACCCATTGGGTCATATCACAATTAAAGAAATCATGCCAAAACCTCTATTCAATAATGCCCATCTAAATGGATTTAGCCAAATTACAATCCCGCAAATCATGTATCACAGTTTCAATTTCATAATTGCCATGCAAACAAATAGCAGAATTATCATGACACCTACGATTGCAAAATTTTGCCATTGGAACTCTCGCTCTAGCTACCAACCAAATAAACTTCTCACATGTTGAGGAGCTTCAATCCGTCATATTTCCTTCCAATCTTTATAGGCATTCTTTTGCTCATATTGACGAATAATTTGGAAAGCTAATTTTGAAGAGAAGTCACCTGATTTATTATGAGACCAGAGAGGAACATCCATTCCATTACTTGGAAAAGGAACTGAAATAGGCGTAAGAAAATCACATATTTGCTTAGGTAGACAACATAGTATGTAATCCCATCTCCGTTGACCTAAATTGTCCACAAAATGATTAACTTTCATTGTCTATTCAACATTTGTAAGGTCATGTGTAGCATGATCACGAAGACTTCCAATACCCTGAACCTAAGAATACATCCAAAAGGAAACATTTTCACCATTCCCAGCAAACCATGTTACCTTATGCTCCACATATTTGTAGATAGACAAATGGCTTGCCAAGTTATGGAATTATAGCTTCTACTTCGAGTCCCTACTTTGAAAGAAAACCCATACCACCCATATTTACTTTTAACAACTTTTACTCATAAATTATCAGGTCTTGAAATAATGAACCACCCCAATTTCATCAATAATGCTTCATTAACAAGACTTGTAGCTTAATACCCAAACCACTATCTTCTTTAAATTTCCACATATCCTCTTAACTAACTAGATGAAATTTCCTCCTCCCATCCTTAGAACCATATGAAGTTCCTGATTGCTTTATCAATCTCATCACACACATGTACTACTAATTTTGCAATTTGCATTTGAAAAACTAGAAGAGATTGAAGGATTGGCTGAGCTAAGTAATCCTACCGGCCATAAATAAATTATGAACGTTCCACCCTGAAAGTTTGGCTTTAACCTTGTCCACCAAAAGTTTATAAGTATCTCTAGTAATTCGTTTATGAATTATGGGTGAGCCTAAGTACCTACCTAAGTCCTTTATCTGAAAAAAAACTGAAGCCACTACTAATAGCATCGTGTAAACCAGACAAAAATTTTTTTAGAAGTAAATTTTAGTTTTCTAGTTATTGACTTTCTGCCTTGAACTATGACAAAAGTCACCAAGAATGCCTTGACTAACCCTCACTTGATCCAAGGAGGCTTCTGCAAAAAGAAACAATTTGTCTGCAAAAAAATAGATGAGATAGTAGAGGACCATCTTTACTTAAATTTATCCTTTTCCACTTATTATCCAAAATAGATTGTCGAATCCTATAGGCTAAACATTCCATACATAAATATATATATATATATATAAACGGAAAAGAGAATCCCCTCGTCGGATGCCTTGAGAAGGACGAAAGGGTTTAGTAATGCTACAGTTCCAAAGTAGTCGCATAGCAGAAGTAGTGATATAAGTCATAATTAGATCAATGGTTTTCTCTAGGAACCATGCTAAACAAAGAGATTCTTTTACAAAGAACCATCTTAGTCTATCATATGACTTTTCCAAGTCAACTTTAATGGCCATCCAACCTCTCCTACCCTACTTTTTCTTCATAAAATGGATCACTTCTTGAGCAATAATTATGTTATAAGTGATTCTCCTCCCAGGGACAAAACTACTTTGAGTTTCACTAACTAAATCATTCATTAACCCTTTCATATAATTAGCTATAACCTTTGTAATAGCCTTATACACTAAGTCACATAGGCTAATGGATCTTAAATTCACCAAACTCACTAGATTATCAATTTTAGGAATAAGAACAAGGAGAGTATCATTTACCTTAGAAGGAAGATTGCAAGTAGCAAAACTCTCCTTAATAAGTTTAACAACTGAATAACCTACATGTTGCCACTAGATCTGAAAAAACAAAGGGTTCTAACCATCGGGACTTCAAGCTTTATAAGCTCCCATACTAAAAATGGTTTTTTTCACTCCATCTTTGCCTACTTCACCAAAAAGAAAAAGTTTGTCGTGTCATCTAAACATTTCGACCAAGTTAGAAAAGGTTCTATCACAACTTCTTCCATGTACAAGTCGAGATAGAAATCCATTGCCATCTTCTTTAAATCCACTTGGTCCTCTACTTAATCACCCTCAGTATTTTTCAATCTCTCTATACGATCCTTCTTTCTCCGAGCAATAGTACTAAAGTGAAAACACCTCGTGTTTTTGTCTCCTTGATTGACTCAGTTTGTTCTTGATTTTTTGTACCACAGTAATTCTTCTCGATGCAAAATATCCTCATATTGTTTTCAAAGCTCCTTATACTTCTAAAAAATATAAGGATTAGGTCTTCTACTCGATGTCTTTTCTACATCTAGCAGCGTAACCCTCAAATTTCTCTTCTTAGTAAATATGTTTCCAAAAAAATGATATTCCAATCTAGGAGCTTAATTGTAAAAGAATGTGAATTAAAGTTAAAATTTTGCTGAGTATTCCAATTTTCTTTCACTAGATATTTGAAATATAGGTGTGTAAGCTAGAAGGCATTAAAATGAAATGGCTTAAGGTTTTAGGAGAAGGAGTAACTCCAAAGAAATAAAGAGCCAAGGGCTTGTGGTCAGACTTGATCATTAGAAGATGATAGAGGACTGATTCTACTAATTTCACTCACTAAGCACCATTACAAATTACTTGATCAAGTCTCTCTTGAAGAAAGCCCCGTCTACAAGAAAATTTAGGACCAACAAGCCTAATATCAATAAAACCTCTAAAAGACAAGAAAGTTTGAAATACATTACATTTGTAGTATTAAAATTAGAACTTCCTAATTTCTTATACCCAGAGAGGTAAACATTAAAGTCACCTATAATTGCCCAAGGGAGGGAATTCTTCTGATTCACGAAGGAATCCCTATAATTGCTAGTGAAACAAAGGTCTTGGGCTAGCATAAACACCAGTAATGATACCTTAACAATTATTGTGAGACCACTCGAACTAAATCCACTGCTCCCCATAGCTTAACACAATAACTTGGTAGACAAAGAATTCCACAGAGCCTATACCCCTCTGAAAACCCCATAGCATCAACTCTGAACCAACTATTGAACCCTAAATTCTGTACAATACCTTCCACTTTCCTACCACTAACATATGGCTCATAGATAAAGAAGATATCTGGTTTATATTGAGACTTCAAATCCTTAAAAGCTCTTCGAAAACGGGAACTACTAGACCGCTGGCTATTTCAAGATAACAAATAACACTAACATAAGTAAAATAGCAAAGAAAGATGCAAATATCTCTAGGGCTCAGACCTGCATAGTGGTATCTTCAATGGGATTCCCATTCTGAATTTTAAGCCAATCAACTTCTTTTTCTTCCATATTAAGTGGGTTTTGTCCCAAACTAGGATGAGAGGAAAAATTTGTGTCGAAAAGAGCAACATCACGATTTCCCTTAGGTTTAGTAATTATGCTCCTCTTTTTCCCCATATCAGGTGGTTTCTTACTAAAAAAATATTAATGGACTGACTGAGAGTTGAAAAATCAATGGAGGAATTCTCATACTTAAGCTAGAGCTTGGAGATTTGTTAGTATCCAACATTTGTTAGAAATTTCTCACAAAAGCCTTCTCAAACAAGATGAACCTGCATTATGAACCTAAGAGGATTGATTATTATTAAAGACTTCAGCATTAGGCTGTGCTTGGAAAACCAACTGTATTGCTACTTCTTGTTGGATTCCTTAGTGGTTGCTTTCCCTTATCTCTATGTGTAGTTGTAGAAGTTGACCTACCAAAAAACTGTCCTTGCTTGGCAAGAAAATTAGAATCCTCAATAAATAAGGGATTCTCATTAAGTTCCATATCGAGGGAATCCTCTAAATCCTCTAAAATATTGAATCGAAAACCAAGATTTTTGGCATTGCTAGATCTAGCTTGATTAGCTGAATTTGTGATTTCCTTTTTTGCATTCCTTCTATTCCATCTTAAAGCCAACGTCCATAGGCTAAATAGAGTCTCTAGGCACCTCCTCTAACAAAGTTGAATCACGTGGGCATCTTGCACCCTAACTGCATCTAACACATTTTCCTCTCTATTTTCCTTTGGACAAGCCATTGAATTATGACCCACACACCCACAACTAAAACCAATGTGAGGGATACCTTCATACTCAACTCTTTGACAAATGCCATCCAATTGAAATTTAGGCATCAAAGGTTTTGATAGATCCACCTAGACTGTAACCCTTGTAAACTTGCCCCTTTGTGCAGAAGCAGTGTTATAGTCCACTTTTAAGGTTTTACCAAGAATATTACCAATTTTGGTTAACACAGCCTCATGATAATATTGCATAGGCATATCCAGAAACCTCACCCAAATCGCCACCCGAAACAGACTAGCTATCAATGGTCAAAGGATGGATACCACTTCTAAACAGAAGGACAATGCCTCATGATAACCCAAGGACTTTTATCAGAGCCCGTATAACATCCATATCATCTGCCAGTTAAATAAGAAAATTTGATTATCAAGGTCTATAACCTTAAAATCTCCCATTGGATGCCATAACTCATGAATGTGGTTGCACAAATTTTTTATCCAATCATACAACCTATGAGCTTCATAATAACTGTCTGCTTCCATGCTTTTTCCAGAATTTCATGCAATTTAAATGATAACCTAATTTATGGCCCTTGATCATCAACAATAATCTGGAGATCATCCTCTCTAATATCCATTTCCCTGCTATCACACTTATTCTTCTCACCAATCAAAGTCTCTTTGCATGAGAGTTTAACCATGCCCATATCGTCTCCACCAACATTGACATTATCACCATTGAAATTCTTGTCATTCTCATCCTTGATATTCTCCAATAAGCCAAAAGATCCTTCAAAAAGCATTTCCTCATCTCCCTCTCAAAGATGATCTAGAAACTCATTAGCTTTATCCTTAAATTTCACCTTTGTAGGGATCATCCTCAATGCTTACACGAAAGCTTAGAAATCCATGGTTGATAACATGAGACTATTTAGGTTGGGTTTTAAATATGAGAAGGGGAACTTCAACCATCCATACAAAATTATCTAATCAATTATATGACTACTAATATAAATATATTAATTGATTTATTAAGTATATGGATAGGTATGAGTATAAGCAATTAAATAACTAGTGGGATCTATCTATCAATGAGATCATATAAACCGATTAATCTTATGATTATTAAAATAAATATAGTAATTTATATATTATTTTAGTGGTATAATTGTGATTAGGTATGAATCTAACTTGTTAAATAATTAATGGAACCGATCCCAAAAAAAAATGTGTAGCCATGAAATTTTTCTTATTTTGCACCATCGTTTTCTCTATAAGGTCTTTTTTCTATTATATTTCCATTTAACTGTCTAGTTTTTTAAAAATAAATTTGAATAGCATTATTCTATCCCCATTAAAAGAGATTTTTTTTTCTTTTGGCTAAATTAAAAAAGAACTAAAAACCTTTATGTGACATCTAAAACTGTTACATGAGATACTACATGAGCCGTATTAATGCAATAAATAAATTAATAAATAAGAGATATGATAAGTTATGTGAATATTATTGAGAAGATTTAGGTGTAATATTAACGCTTCTTTAGCATATAGATGGTATTAGAAGACGAACAATGGCAAAAATGAAAACTGATAAAGAAAAATGATAAAGCACACACAAGATTTACGTGGAAAACCCAAATCGGGAAAAACCACGGGTAGAGGAAAGAAAATTCACTATATGTTGATAATGGAGTACAAAAGAGAGAGAGTAACAAAATACAAATCAAAACTCTCTTATTTTCTCACTCTCATACAAACCCTAACAAAACACATATTATATGTGTATACAGCTAACCAACAATAAATGCCAAAATTATGTTCTTAAATGTATAATGAATGAATAATAAATATATAGTCAAATATTCATTTATTATACAAATACCAAAATTATGACTCTTAAATGTATATGAATGAATAATAAATGTATAGTCAAATATTCATTTATCATACATTTAACTACGAAAAACGACTACTGAAAACGGGTCACAAACTCCAACAAATGGAAACACCCTAGATCTTCACCAAATTAAGTTAGAACTTCTATAATTAGATAGTATAATAGATAGTTAATTTTGAACTTGAATTTGATCTTAGTTTAGATAATTTAAATGAATAAAATAGGTAAACAATGGAAAATGATTAGACAAATTAACATAATTTAATTAGTAAATAGATTTAACTGAATTGAGATTTCAATTATCCCTATCAAATTATCTATTTGCTTTAATTACCAATTACATGAATTGAATTACTCAATTCTTTTCAATCAGCAACTTGAACTCCTTTTCTTTCTAGTTTCAAATAACTTCTTAAACTAAATTACTGGTTCAAATTATCAATTTCAATTCCTTAATTTATCTTGCTAAATTTTAGTTCTTGAAAATATAAATAGAAGCCAAAACCAGGCCAAAACCAAGGCAATCTAAGAAGCCCAACAAAAGCCCAAACCCATAATCCTTATAAATATCTTCTTTTAATCCTTATCTTTACCTTTTTCTTTTCATTTTTCACTTGCTATCTTTTCTTCTTCTTTTCCATTTTCATCTCTTGTTTTAGTTTTTCTTCTTTCTCTTCTTCTTCTTCATCATCTCTTCTCTTTCCCTTAATCCATCACCTCAAATCTCAATTTTAAGGAGATCTTAGATGAAATTGAAGATAGAAAACAAGATGGAAGTAGGAATATAAGCATGTAGGAGCTACATCAATTCGGAAGGAGGAGTATTAAAGATCAAGTTACTTAAGTTTTCTATACATGTAAGTTAAGTTACTTTCTTTAATTGATTGTTGTGAATGCATGGTAATATTGAATTAGAGTTAGATGTATGTAGATTTATGTTAATGTTGATTAACCAGTAACATATAAATTTATAATCTAAAGACCTAGATATGTATTTGTATATGTGCACAAATTGTTTGATAAAATGATTTAAGAAAATATGAAATAGAAATATGATTAAGAGTAATAGACAGACATGAAGATGAGTTTGTATGATGATGTTAAGAATGAAGACGTAAAACAAGTAGTTAAATAAGTGAAGTTAAAAGAATCAAACAAGGGAAAAACATGGAAAACAAGATCAAGGTAATGATCACGAGCCTGATCCATCCTGTGATGACCTTACTTTGTGAAGTTTGGCTATCACGAGCGTGATCAAAGGTACGATCTCCACTGATCTTTTTCTTACTATCAATCGTGGGCATGATTGAGGCCACGATCCAAGCGCGGTTGATATCATGGCTTAGATCACAACCGTAATTATGGGTGATCTCCTTTGTTTCTTTTATAAATTGGAGATGCCTAGATCATGGGGGTGATGTACCCGCGATGTTGATTACGGCCATTATCATGGGCATGATTGTGCCCGTGGTAGAGACAAAGCAAGGTTTTAAAGGCAGTTAAGGGTGAGATTTCTTACTGCCATCTTATCATAGCCTAGACCGCGAGCATGATTGAGGCATGATCTTCCTTGATCCTATTATTGCCCTTAATCACGGAGCGACGAGACCAATGATGAGAATCACGGCCTCCTCACGGGTGTGATCATCCGCTTGTGTAATAAAAAAAAATACAAAGAAAGAAAGAAAGATAAAATGAAATAGACGAATAATGAACAACATATATGATTTGTTAGTATTGGTTTAATTAGGAATGGGTTAAATGAATAATAGATTTAATAATTAATTGGGTTTAACAAGAATTTAAAGTATAAAATAGACTTAGTTAATAAATTTAAGTTCAACTTCACTTGATGAACTCTACTAAACTAAAATGAATTAAAATGACTAAGTCTATCTAACTTGGCTAAGATTAATTTAATATAGGCTGAATAACTTATAATGACTTAGATAAATATATTAGGTTAGACATTGTTTGAAATGGAGAGTATATTGTTTCAAATGTATTTCCTCTTCATTGGAAAAAAATGAGTATTTTTTAGAATGAATGATATGATGATGTTTTTATAATAAATGATTATAAATAAAAAGAAAAGAAATAATTTGACAAAGAATGGAGAATTGTCCGCCATGGCGGGATTCCTACTTAATGTCTGATCAAATAGGTTTTTAAAATGAGTTTAATATAAATAATTCAATTTTTTATATGAGTTTAATTCTTGAACAGGATATCTGATTTATCTTCTAAGATGGCTTCTTATCTACCCTCTATCTCTATTTGGAATTCGGATAGTATACAGTATGTAATGACTTACGTGTTGTTTGTAAAGATAGGCATTTCTAATGAACTAAAACTTAAAGACAGCTTAATAATTAAGTGTTGCTTGTGCTTATGTCGTTTAATCCAGTCCGAAAAGCGACAACCTTGTCTAAAGTCGAGCACGGTAGTTAGGCGCTTAGGCTATCTCCCACCATGATGTAATTGTATACCATGATGCATTAGTAATTCATAAATGGCTCAACAGGTAGCTAATGAAGCAAACATTTTGGCGTAATATCTATCTTGATCAATAAGAAGTAATATAGTATGGCTCACATTTATGGGATCGATTGAACCTTACTATATGATGAACGGTGATGGATAGACTGTGTGTAAAGGTTGTGAATCCTAGATGTTGTTATTTTCTTTTCGGTTAGAGATAGGAGATGAAAATATCCGATCTGCTTATATCAACCCTCTGAGTAGTTGTTTTTATTTAGAACCCCTAGATTCTCAGAGGTTTGTTCCGGAGTGTGAGTACTTTCATGTTGTTTGTTTCATTTTAATTTAAAAATCTAAACTGTTGTTATTGCATAGTATTAGTTTAAGCATGTGTGTCATCTTGTGTATGCCTATATTGCTGTGTACCGAGCTTCGGCTCTTCTAGGTGATGATGATGTTGATGATCTGATGAATTTGATGATGATGATGGTGACGATGATGATGATGATGATGGTTGAATTGGGGAGAGTTTATTGAAGAATGAGATGAGTTAGGATCATTAGATTTTATTTTGTTGTAAAGAATTGGATTTGTCTTGTAAAGCCTGTATTTTTCTTTAGAAGTTTAGTTGAGAAGCCCATATGTTTTGTAATGAGCTTTTAAGTTTTTTTGTACCATCATGAAAGGTATGGAAATATTTAATGGTATGGTTTTGTTTTATGAAAGTTGATCTACTCGAGTGAGTGAAAGTTAGAAAAGTTTTTATATAGTTTGTTTTTACCACTGCTAAACCCAATTGTCTCCAGAATCTAATTAAACAATTTTAGAATTTAAAACCAACTAACAAATGTTCACGATAAACATATCTTTTAAGAAAGCATGTACGTGTAATACATAGGGTATTATATATGACTGGAGACTAAGCATATCTGAAGTTAGATTCCAACCACGTCGGGTCTTTACATATAAAATAGCTAATAAGTTGAGTTGTGTGTTTCATGACTTTTTCTTAGTTGCATAGAAGGATTGCCAATGGATGATATTAGTTAACTTTCATGTAAACAAATATTAACTAGGGGAATTTAGTTTTTTTCTTTGCAATAATTAAAGATGTTTAATTACCAAACCAACTAAGATCGAAAAAATACAATGATGATTAGGGTCTGTTTAGATTATCTAGTTTTTATCTGTATCTAATATGCCTAAGTAACGTATTTATCTTATATATGTATCGTATTCATTTGGTCTATTTACGAGGAAAATTGTCGGTTTTTTATTAGTATCTTTTTTTGAAAAATATCTATTTGAAAACAATAAAAATATGATGTTAAAATGACAAAATGTGATAAAACAAACATACCTTATTATCATTCAAGGGATCAGTAAACAACACATCCTCAAAGCCATCTAAACCTATTATACTAACTAGTTGATCTGCTACTGTATTTTTTTCTCTGTATCTATGCTCTAGCTTAATATTCTCGATTAAGAACAACTTTTCCCTCCAAGCATTGACAACATGGGCATATTTGTTTCAAAAAGAAGGTGAAAATTAACAATATGTCGGTAGTTTTAGAATCCATATTCATCTCTATTTTGTGTATTCCCATAAGTTGGCAATAATGTAGCCCCTATAAAGCCCTATAGTTTAGCATGCAAGATATCAATATACCATGCCTTTTTGCACTAAGTGTGGCAAATAAGTTCCCTATGCATTGAAGCATCTGTATTTAGTTTAACCTAACCATAAGAAAGAAGTTGTGAAGTTTCCTGACCCCCAAATGCCCAAATTTCATTGAGTGATGCATATGCCAAGTTTCCTGACACCCAAATGCCCAAATTTCATTGACTGATGCATATGCCAAGTTTCCTGACATTACACTGAGTAAATTTGTACAACTTTTTTTGCCCCCCACCCCAAATGCCTAAATTTCATTGACTGATGCATAGACTTTCTGGATTGAACCGTAGCGTCAATCATGATTATGAAGATTTTAAAGTTTTTACTGCACTAGATATTTAAGTAGTGAAAGTAAACCTAATTTTCCAAACCTTACCTATTTGATAAATCTTTCTCACTTATGATGGCGTAGTATCACATCCAACAACTCAAGGGTCAAGCTAAATGTTCAGCCAAATGTCTTTAACAAGAGGGCATGAATGAAACGTACGCCCCAAGTTTTCAGAGTACTCATTACACCCAAGGCACTGTGGAGAAAAGTGGGGAAGTTCTCTTTGAACATTAGAGATGTAGGTAAATTGTTATGTAGACACCACCACATGAAAATTATGATCTCAGAAGAGACATTAGATCTGTAAATCCAACAGAATTTTTTATAATGATTATTAAAATAAGTATTATAGAAAATAATAAGCATTTTTATAATTAAAATAGTAAATATTCAATTATAGGATCACTGTTGAATTAAATAATTTATGAAACCTGCCCCATATAAAAAATAAATAAATAATAGAATTCTCCTAAAACTTATCATTTAAATCTTAAAACACGGCCTTTACATTTTTCCCATTACTTAAGGAAGGAACAACTAGCGATCCAACCCAATTTTTTATGAAATTAATCACTGTTAATGTCAACTACGCCATTAAACCTTTGTAAATAACATCTCTTTTTTTTTTTTTTCTTTTTTGGGTTCATAAAATAACATTGTTATTAAATAAAATAATTTGTCTTTTTCTTTGATTGATTTCTCAGGAAAATTCTATGGTCCTATAATTAATTTTAACAGGACCGATTCTATTATAATCTAACATCTTATATCATATCCAATCAAATCACTAAAATAATTAATATTTTATATTATATTTATTTTAATTATTAAATTAACGGTGAAACGGTCTCATCGACGAAACTCTCTCAATTTCCCATTATAATTTATTATAAATTAAATATGAGTGGTCGCTCCATACACGTGGAATAGGTTTGACGTAAGATGATAACTTCAAATGCAATTCCCATTTCCACGGAGCCAGAATTATTATTCTGATGAGATTTTTATAATTTATTGTGCTGTGGTGAAAACTGCGATTGGGATGTCCAGCTTAATTATTAAGATTAATAACACCCTTTTCTTGCCTCCCACGATATAGGATTCTTCATCATATCAATAGCCATATGACTAAATCATGTACATCTGTATCAAAATAAATAATATTTTTTTATAGAGCCCATAATCATATATAAATATATATAATATATTACCACCAATTAAAATTGCACGCATAATATGTTTAAGTAATAATTATGTAACATTTCTAACATGGATATAGTTAATCTTGAGTCCACATGGGTTTTGAAAAACCATTTTTCTATCCTCCCACAAGAGTTTGATGTTGCAATAATTCATTCTATTTTTATATAAATTCCTTTGTATTTAATACGACATAATCAAAACTCTAAATTAAGGACCCTATTAAGGTTCTTAAGAATAAAAATAACTATTAGGTATTAAGTCCAAAGGGAGAGCCCGACCCAAAAGACTAGTTTATTAGGTGGGAGAACCCTTTAGGCTTAAATACCATTCTACAATTTCTCGTAGAACCGACGTGGGATCGTAACATTGCCCACACCTTAAGAAGCCAACGCCCTCGGCTTCCTATTCTAGGTTGACCACTCTGAATGGCTTTCACTCTAGGTGGATGCACTCTAGCTTTTTTTTTTTTTTTTTCTAGGTAGCCCTTTTTCAGGTCGCCCCTTTCTAGATCGCCTCTTCTGTTAGCATCGGTCTCTCAACGAGAGCACCAAATGTTAAGTATTAAGTTCAAGGAGAGAGCCCAACCCAAAAGACTAGTCTATTAGATGGGAAAACCTTTAGGCTTAAATACCATTCTACAATTTCTCGTAGAACCGATGTGGGATCGTAATAATAACCTAATTTCCTCTCCTAATGATTAATTAGACAAAAGAAAAAAAAAACATTTCAGATGAACAAATTCCTTGATAATAATTAATTATCCTTAATTAATTTTAGGTTGGATAAAGAAACATATAGTTATTCATTGTTTTGATTAACAACTCATTGGCTAAATTAAATATACAAGAGACAACTCATGGATCCAAAAAATGTAAAATCTATATATAAACCATATCGTCAAAATAACTTTTCGTTCTATCACAAATTCCCATCATTCTATCAAACTTCTTGCAGCATCATGTATATATAATAAACTTTGTCAGGGCAGAGGGACATCATCACCATGAGTTGCAAGAAGTTTGCTGTCCTCCTATGTGCTCAAGGTTCAAAATATGTGAAGGTAACATATGGAGGCTACCTGGGTGTGTTTAAAAATCTGTTGGCCGAGGAAAATGAGACATGGGATGGTTACAATGTTTGTAAAGGTGAATTTCCTGATGAAGATGAGGTCGAAAGCTATGATGGATTTGTAATCACAGGAAGTTGTTGTGATGCTCATGGTGATAATCCTTGGATCTTGAAGCTCATTGATCTTGTCAAGAAGTTGGATGCATTAAAGAAAAAAGTTCTTGGTATATGTTTTGGACACCAGGTTTGTGTGTGTTATTATTGTTTGTTGTGTAGATGATTAATTTTGTTCCATTTCCATAACCACCAATGATTTTCTGGTTTATAAGTTTTTCTATTTTTTTAAACTATAAATTATATAGTATGGATTCAAATAAAACCGATTAACTCTTACTATTTGCCCATTTTGATGATTTCTTTTATTTTCAATTTCCTCTTATTATATTTTAACCATCTGGTTCAACTTGGATGAAGACAATAGGAATGCAGCTCTTTTTTTTTTTTTGCTCCATTTTTTGGTTATATGAAAGGAATATCAAATGATGCTGAGCTGTCATTGGCTAAAAATAGGTCAAATATAATAAACATTTAACATTAATGCTCTTTTTGAATTGTCTTTGATTTCTTTTTTCGGGCCCATTCTGGTATTTTATATTTACTTGGCATCTAGTCTGTATTCATTTATTATGTGTGCGCGCGCGCACTTATATGTGATTGATGGTGATTCCTTCTTAATATCTCATAATCTTGAAAAAGGTTGAAAAACTAATTACACATAGTAAATATATATATATATATATGCAAACCAAAAAAAAAAAAGAAAACCATTATAAAAGCCAAATATGGTGTCTACTTGATGTTTTAATGTGTATCATTTTCCATTGAATAGTATAATTATTTTAAAAGTAATTAGTGTTAGTGAACTTACCCAAAAAAAAAAGTGGAAAAATGAATTAAACATATACCATAATTTACATAGAACATGTTTCTCTCTCCCTCTCTTTCTCTCGCTTTTTCTTTTTCACCAGAAGATACTTGAGTTTTTCAATTTTGTTTCAATCTCACTTTTTTTCAGCTATATATTTTAGTTTTTCATACATTTTCACTTTACTAATACATGTTATTAGCCTTTGTTCAGTTACAATAAATCTTATCTCAATCATAAAAAAAAAAAAAAAAAAACAACTCTACTTCAATAGTAAACAAGAATGAGTACAAAAGTAACATGAAAATAGGTTGATTTAATACAACTTTTACATCATCATTGATCAAATTTTGAGCAGAAACACGTTTTTCTTTTAATTAAAAAATACAATTCAAAAGTTTCAATTTCATTATTGACAGATAACATAAAAGCATTTTGTCTTTTTTTTAATTATTATTTAATGTATTCAGATAGTGGCTCGTGCATTGGGAGGAACAATTGGTCGTGCCAAGTCATGGGATATTGGACATAGAACCATCGAATTATATACAACATCCACATTTTTCCCATATTCAACCCTCAACCTCCCAGAAAAACTCTCTATCCTTGAAGTTCATCGTGATGAGGTCTGATCTATTGCCCTTTCTAAAATCTTAAACATCTAAAACCTTTAATTTTCAGCCAGCCAATTGAAAATTTTAATCAATCTTGTTATCACACTACCTCTTTTAATTATTTGATTCCATGTATCTTTTATAATTACAGCCTGTTTGTTTACTCATTATTATTTATCTATATGTTATCTACACTGTTTGCATATTTTATTAACACCATTATAAAACAATGACAACCGTGGCCCCCAA
This sequence comes from Combretum micranthum, assembly GCA_024138025.1. Taxonomy (NCBI): domain Eukaryota; kingdom Viridiplantae; phylum Streptophyta; class Magnoliopsida; order Myrtales; family Combretaceae; genus Combretum; species Combretum micranthum. The sequence continues at coordinate 2,346,126 of JAMXBD010000001.1, forward strand.
ACAAGTGATATTTGTGGGATTGTTTGTCCTTATGCATAAATGATTCAAGTACAACCAAGATTCTGGAGGCTCAAACTTATGATCGAATCAAGTGGAGTTTCTTATCTAACCTAAAATTCAAGCTTAAGTTTAACCTATTTATTTAAATAAGTTTTATTTCAAGTTTGAACACGATTAGTTTGTAAATTAAGCTTGAATCAAACTCAGCTTAATTTATCATCAAGTTTGAAATTCAAACTTGAGTACACTCTTTTAGAAAACTCTTATTGCAGTTTTTCCAAACCTAAAAAATATATAGAAGAGCCAATAAATATATATACATACATATTAAATAGAAATTAGTTTTTTTAATTATATATTTATATATATAATAAATTTAAAATTAAAAAAAGTCATAAATTTACTAATGAGTTTATTGACGAGGCTCTTTATATAAGTCTGTTCACAAGTTTAGACAAGTTTGTGCAGAAATTGATTCATGAGCCTAAATCGAAATTCAAACTCAATTGATTCGAATAAATAAGGTTCATTTTAAACTTGAGCTTATTGAGCTCGAGAATCTTACAAGCAGCACATTTGCAGCCCTGATTATGAAAAGATAGAGTATGATGTTGATTTATAATTCAACAGGTAAAGAAAATCCCACCAGAGGCTAAGCTTCTTGCTAAATCGGATGCAACTCCGATAGAGATGTTTGAGCATGGAGATAATTTTCTTGGCATTCAAGGCCATCCAGAATATACCAATGACATTCTGATAAGACTTATTGATCGTCTTGTTGAACGAGAACTTATAACGGTATGTACGCATATGAGAAAATCCAAAGACAAACAAATAAATAAGATTAAAAAGATCTTATTTCTTTTATATGTTAAAAAATCAACAGATTCATTCTATCCTTTTTTTTTTTTTTTTTACATTTAGGAAACTAATTAATGATATGGCGATTTTCCAAGTATATTTTACAGGATTCATACGCTGATGAAGTGAAGCTTGAGATTGTAAAGGGCAATCCAGACAGGGAATCATGGAAGAAATTATGCATTAACTTTTTAAAGGGTCGGTTTTAGAAGAAGAAGAAAGAGAAGGAAAAATAAAAAAAGAAGAAAACGGTGGTTTTTGTTGAGAAATATTTTTCTTGGCAAATATATATATATATATATATATTTATACTCCCTTTTTTTTTCTTTTTTAATATCTAAACTTTCTTAGGTTGAGGTTCAATCCAAGTTGAACCAATAAATAGTCGAAATTAATAAGAAAAATATATTTCTCATATTATCATAACATCCTCTTGAAAATTATACCCTCCTTGAGTTTATTTAATTATTCTGATCCAAGCACCCGAAATCAATTGATAATTGATTTCGAATTTCTCCCCTATTTAAGGGTCTTATGAGTCATTTTTTTATTTTTATTATAGTGTAACTATCTATTCCAGTTATAGGATGTTGTGTTGACTATAGATTTGTCCTCAATATATATGTGTGTGTGTGTGAGTGTATAGGAAATACAAGAGTTCAAGTAATCTCCCATTTTTTAGGATTTAAATTTTAATAAACTCTTGATCACATTATTATTGTTTTGAGTAGTAAACAACCGCATGCGACTAGGGTTTATACTTGCATTATTTTTCCCAGGAGGATATTTGTGTGTCACATTTAGGTATGATATTGCATATATCTCCAGGGTTCGACAAAGATCATATTATAATTTGTCAATGTATTGAAGACACTTATGAAAAGGAAAAACATGTGATTCCCAAGTAAATTGAATAGGGTATATTAATTCACTTAATTATAAATTCCTTTTATCTTTATATTGCTTGAAACTTGATCTATTATGAAATAATAATTATGAGGCTTCTCGAATATTCCTATCTTGACCTTTTGCATGCTTATGGCCATCTAAGATGGCTAAAAAGTTAGGTTATACTCTGTATGGTGGGGTTGTTGTAACTTGTAACTAGCCGATCATGTGCAATAAGCGTGACGTCAACCTAAGAGAAGTCCTAAACTGATGACATGTGTATGGATGTCGCAGAGAGAGACATGAAAGGAGGAACAAGCAAACCCGATTTCTCGAGTACGCAAGATCAAATCAGATAGATTTTATCGTTCTTGACTCGTTCTTTATGAATTAGTTGCTTTGGTTTTTTCTAGAGTTATTTTGATGGCGTTGTCGCGTTACTCTTAATCTTAGCAATACAAAGAATCTGACCTTAATGAGGAAAGCAGCCTCCTATTTGTAGCTGTTGGAAACTGATGCTAGCCTTTGGATTATTTCTAAGGATCCAATGACTAAGATTGAAGCATTCTTTTCTTTAGTAATAAGCTGGGCTAAAAGTGGGCTTGATGGCGTTTATTATATAAAAGAATCTTATTTTCAATATAAAAAGGATGATGGCTTATTTTAATCCATATAAGAGCTATTTTATTCAAATAAAGCTCAATTTAAGCCAGGAAAATATTTTTGGAGTCTATGTTTCATGCACGAGAAAACTAAATTACGACGAGAGCAGAATGAACCAGTCCAACAGTCCCATTTCGAGTCTATCAAGTTAAATCTCCCTACGACATCTCTTATTGGACTCACCGCTCGTTCACTTCGTTGTATAAAATAAGGGGGAGAATGGAATTTCAATTCAAAAGGAATGTAATAGGGTTGTAATGACTATTACTATATTAACTTGGTATAAAAAGTAAAACAAGTAATTATTAAAGTAAAAGGTAAAATATCTATAATGCTCCTTATATTTATTACAGAAAGAAGATAATTGTATAAGTAATATTTTCAATATAGGGTTTTTATAACAAAATTGAAAAATAAACATGAAATGGCAATTCAGGGAATAGGGACATGAATTGCTATTCATTATAACGAAGATTGAATGAATAATTATTCATGTTAAGTAAACGGGCTATTAGTCTTCTAAGCTTTATCACTAACCTAAAAGACCAGCCCATGGCATTAAATTGGGTCAAAAGCCCAATTAGCAAAATGACCCTCTACATACTCTATTGTCTAGAATGGGATGGATAATGAATAAAGGAAAGAGAATTTTATTCCTATAATTGGGTATATTAAATGGAATAAAATGTTTATCTAAAAAAAAATTATTTACTACAATAAATGAATAATAGATATGTAATTGGTTAATAATTTAATTCAGGTAATTACCACTAATGATGGCGGGATTGAATCTCCTTAAAGTGGAAAACGCACTACCATATATAAGAATGAGAATGAATTGTAATTCCATTTCAAATCTATCCTAGTTACATAACATTATTTGTCCCATATTGACTAAAAATAAGCATAAAGTGAGGAAAATGGTTTTTCACTTTTTGAAAATTAAAAATGTTTACCAAAATAATTAGGATCAATTCAATATTTATAGTTTTGTTAACTTTGTATACAATTCACTGTTGTTACTTACATGGATTCTATTACTATAACCTTAAAACTTCTAACAAGCACCATATATATTTTCTTTCTAAATTATATGAAATAATATATATATATATTTGTATTTACTTTTACTATAAAATGAAAATATACATATATAAAGATGGTAAGCTTAGAAACAATGAAATAGAAAATAAATGTCAATCAAATTGATTTACAAATCAAGTTGCATCGTTTTAATTAAATGATTCATTTCGATCTTCGAATTTTTTACAATACTATAAAATGCAATTCGATTTTTATTAAACCTTGAATTGATTCTACCACCAATTAGAAACTAAAATCATTTTTTTTCATATATCCAATTGCTATTTCATGTAGCTATTATACTCCTTAAACATTGCATATTTGTAAGAACATAAAGGCCTCTTTAACACTTCTTAACCCTGATCTCTCATATTTTCTTTGCCTCTCTACCTTAGGTACAAACCCTATCTCCACTCTACTCTCTATTGTTTTCTCTTAATGATTGTTTATGGCTAATGCGTGTTTTGTGTGTAAGATGTTGGAATCACCACTTTGAATTGGCTAAACATCAAGAAGCAACAATACTTCATTTCAAGGAAAATCTCACACTCTTGTTCCTCTTCTTATTTTCCCTTGTTTATATGGTTTGCTTCTACAGTTACATCGGTTCTGTTTTGTTGTAGATCTATTAGATCTGTTATATTCCTACTTGAATCTACTATACTAAGGTCTATTATTTTGTTCTATACACTATTACATATGCATATGATATATCTACTGTACAATAAAATCTCTAAACCATATTGGGGCTCCTTTAATCCTTGAGCTACGTCTTGTATCAATTTGCCCATGGTCTTGAAAGATAACCTTGTCCTCAAGGTTGTAATGTCAATAGACATCCTTAAATGTAGACTGGTCCTCCCATGTAGCATCATTAAGACATAAACCCTTCCACTGTACCAAAATCTATGGTACAAATTCTGCATTTCACATAATAACAGTCGTTTGAATGATAGAAAGTGGTGTTAACAATGGACATCCATCCATACTCTTCTTAGGCAATGGCAAAATAGGAATAGAATTTCCATGTGCTCTTTTTTGGATAGAAACATGAAAAACATTATGTATCTGTGCATAAGATGGTAAAATTAGTTCATATGCACACTGTCCAATCTTCTTAGAAAAGCAAAAGGCCCATAGAATCTCTTGAACAGCTTATGACCCTTGCCCCCATACAATGATAGTTGTTTAAATGGATGGAGACGAGCATAAACCTTATTTCCGGCATCAAATGATACATTAGCTCGATGTTGATTAACCAATGACTTCATTATGTTCTAAGCTTTAATAAGATTCTGGTGCAGAATCTAAGAATTTCATCACTAGTCTATAAATCTCTATCTACTGCATCCATAGATGAAGTTCCAGTAATATAATATGAAATCACCGGTGGACTTCTCCCATATATAATTGAAATTGGGTATAACTCGAACCTTCATAATATGAAGTGTTATATGCATATTCTACCCATGCTATAAAATTCATCCACCGATTAGGATAACCCATAACAAAACAACAAAGATATTATTGAATTATTCGATTAAGAACCTCCATTTGACTGTTTGTTTGTGGGTGGTAAGATGAGCTCATATGTAATTTAGTACCACTCAACTTTAATAGTTATAGCCAAAATTTACTCATGAAAATTGAGTCCCTATCAAAAACTATTGTTTTTGAAAATCCATGCAGGTTAACCACCATTGTCATAGATAGATTAGCAAATTTGGTGTTTGTAAAAGTCTCGATGATGGATGACTGAGTTTGATTTGGTGTTCAACCTAGAAAGAGAAAATTCAATAGAGCAAAAGCAAGTCAAATGTGCTAGAGGAGATGGTCACCGGCTGCCTAGGTAGATAAGGGTGTGGTTTAGAGAGAGGAGAGAATGAACCTAGAGAGAAAAAGGGATCAAGGAAGAAGAAGGTTGAGGAAGAAAATGGGCTTAGAGAAAGACTAAGTTTAGAAAGAGAGATATTATGAAGAAGAAGATGGTCAGCTTAGGTTGGTTTGCTTTTTTTTTTTTCATTTTTATGATGCTTAATTAGGGTTTGTGTTTTTCATTTTTATTCTTTTTTCTGTTTTTCTATTTTTCAACTTAGGCTGGGTCTACTTTTTTTCAAATTAGATGACAAGTGCCTCACCATGAATGGTTATATACAAATGGTTGTTGTATGATTTAACGGAGGTATCAACAGTGACTAGAAAAGTTTCGATTAGACACTAAATTTAGCAATTTAGAAGTTAAGGTGGTAAATTGAATATTATCAAAAAGATAAGGTAGTACTAATAATATTATCCCTTAAGATTTAATGGTTTCACACCAAGAAATGTACATGCGATCTCCTTCTCGAAAGAGGAAAAAAGACAACTGTATAAATTTTAGAAAAATGTAATTATAATTAAAATTTATAGACATTCCATGGGACATAAGTATCTATTAGCTAGACTAAAATCTTTATGGCATTTTGCTATTGACTTTACAAAGTTGGGTAATGGTAACCCAACCTGCTTGAGGGGTATGGGACTACAGCCAGGTCGAGGTCTTAACAATGATGATAACCCAACCTATATAATTGAAGATCACATGAAATAGATTCCTATGGTAATAACAAGACATTAGTTAATTTGTATAGCACTATTAAATAATATCTTTCTTATGGTGTTTATTATTCTAAAGTGCAAAGAAAATGAGTTTGAGTAAAACTCTTAACCAAATTCCATTTTCTTTTTATAATGTAGTGTATTCTACAGTATACACTCGATGGAATGATCTATATAAGTGTAGAGTGAAGCTGCTTCTTGCAATTTGTGGCAAAATCTCTTGAGTAAGCGCGAATAACTAGGCATGCTCATGGTCTATTAGCAGACATCCCCCCGATTTAGGTCAAGTCCCCAAACCAGGACCCGACCCATCAGGTCATAGTCCTCAAAACGTAGACCTGGAACCATTCTGTCTTGATGGTAGCGTGGTTCAGACCCATGACCGACCTTTTTTAATTTAAAAAAAATTCCATATTTTAGATAGAAAATGATTAGCACATTTCAAAATATAGGATGGACCTTTTTTTATTAGAATATAATACAAATGTGAGGAGGACATTATACTTTACCTTAGTTACATGTCAATGAAAAACAAAACATGCAAAATACAATTTGTTCGATATATTTTGGTTGCCGCAAAGATGCCTATGTATCAGAAATTCAGAATCAAACCATTAAAGTTCATGTATTTTTCAATTTTTTATAAAATCTTTAATTTGTTTGTTAATTTGAATTGAAAAATTCAATGCCGACTTTAAGTAATTAATAATTTGCAAGTAATTTTTAAAAAACAATTTAGGTCCACATAGTTTTGAAAAAGTCTATATTGACCTATGTCTTTTGAAAAAACACCATTTTAGATTTTAAATTTTATCAAAATAGTTTGTTATATTTATATATATATTTATATATATTGTATTTGTATCCTAACATAATTATAAGAACTACTCACCTTGGGTTAAGTCGGAGGTAGCCATTATGATGTTTCCTTCTTGAGGAGTTGTCATCGTTGAAGTATTCATCTTCCTCACTAGTCATCATAGCAATCTCTTGCAATCGTCTTTCTACCTTATTTCAGTTGTCAATGCAAGCAATTATCTCAACCATTACCAAAGTCATACATGCTCTGTGATAATCCAATATATTGCCTCCACAACTAAATACAGGCTCTATCGCAATCGTGCAAGCTCCTATCTCACCATGTCAGATAAAATTAGGAATACCCTTTTATGACATATCCACCACTCAAAAATGTTAAAGTCCCTGATACTGGTGTTATTGCTAAACTCAAATTCTTATTAAGGTTTCTGTCAACGTTGGTGCATTTGGTACTGCTGCTTCCACCTTTATACTTCTTTCGTGCCTGTGATTGTGTGAGTATAAAAAATCTCCCGGGCAACATCCTCTACAATCGCTGTTTCAATTGAGGGTTGTGATGGACTAACCGATCCCTAACCTCCATACATATTTCTTAAATGTTTTATACAATTGAATTAAAACAGATTTTGCCTCATGTACAACATATGTGTAATTAACACAATGCTTATCTACATTGTTCGATAAAGTATCAATATGTTTGTAAATACTCTTCAATGAGTCCACAAGGACCTTCAAACTTGCGACATGAGTCTAATACCCACACAATATTATATATCATTGGGATATGGTGATAGTAGGAAAGCCATTTACGTGACATGTCATGGACACTCAACTGCAAAATTACTTCGTAGTGGAATCCAACAAAAGTGCCTACAATATTAAGTGCATCTAGCAAAAAAAGGTGGCCGTGGGGGTATATACTTGAGAAAATGTCTTCATAAAATCATAAAAATCTTTTAACACAACAAGCAAATTAGTACATGTAAGCTAGTCATTACGATGTGATGGTATGTTTAGCATGTTCGCAAGAGCAAATTGGCACAACAAATTTTTATAATCAATCATACTCATAAGAAGTTGATAAGTTGAGTTTCATCTCTATACCACATCTTTTTTAAATTACCTTTGCTTCAATCATTATTGAAGATAGAATTTTTTTCCATGCTCTTTTTAATGATGGATGATAAACCTCTAATTAAAGCTACCGAGTCTTAAAATTTATAAACCCATATTCTATCCCTCACTCGATTCGATAGGCAAGTGTATCTATTGTTTGTTAACACAGATGAGTATACAATCATCTCCATAGGGAACAATTACAAATACTACTTTTTTATTAATCCTCAAATTGTCTAACAGTCCGAATAATTGATTGAATTAAGTATATTGAGTATAATTAATACCTAAACCACATTAATCTATAATTATATCATAACAACACAACAATTAAGATAGTAACAACAATGACATCACTTCACAGCAAGCTTACTCTATCATATCAACATGATTTATTACGCATTTATCCTAATAATTATTTTGCTGCAAGAATTCTTCAATTATGAGTATTCTTCTCAAAACTACTCAATTCTAATCCCAATTGTATTCATTAAAATCTCTCCAAAAGCCAAATCTAGATTACAATAATCTCTTATTAATATTCTTGAATTCCACAAAATATGCAATAAACTTCCTAATAATATATCTATTGACAGGAGTAGTTTGTTCTAGCAATTCAGATCTACTCAATGGAATTGATTCTCAACATATTCGATCGAGATCTATTACAAGATCATGTCATGCACTATACTATCTTAACTTTAATGAAGTTCCGATCACCAGAAACCAATAATTAGTGGGATAATCTACATGTTCATGCACGCTTCATGTCAACATGACTTTGCAAAGCCTAAATTACTACTCACTCATGATAGAATAATAACACAAACATGAAAATTGCGTAAACAAACAAGAATAAGACATAAGAATGGGGCAAAGAAGGAAAGCCCTTTTATTAGTTTATTCGTGGAAAGAATTACATGAACAACAATGTATTCCTTCGTCTCTCTCCCTAGTGCATGAAAGGAATTACTCACAAACTAATACAAAAATTACCAATGAACACTATGAACAGATAAAATACACTATGAATTGATTCCACGTTTACAATAATGAAGAATCTAATGAATCCCATGAATGAATCATCCTTTGTAATGTTTAGGATGGGTATTTATATGTTATACATCACTAGGTATGTTAGAATAGAGAAGCTAGGCATCACTTCATCTTTATCCCTTTCAATGTGCCTTTTAAATCCAACTGTCATGAAGAAGTCACAGGAGATAACTGCCATACGGTCGTATCACGGTCTGTGATTTTCAATTTGCCTAAACTTCCAACAATAAGCATGACCATATCAACCAAAGTCCTTTAATTCCCTTGCCTATCACGGCCATATCGAAGGGCATGATCCTCTGTGTTTCCCGAATGTCTCCCACACATCACAGCTGTATCACGAGTATATATCTAATGTTAGAGAAGATTACCACCTATGTCATGGCTGTATCAATGGTCGTAGCTCCTCTATACCAAATTTTCTCCAAATTACGACCATATTCCTCCAGAAACGCATATTCAATGGGCTCATTGAAGTTAATACAGCTGTATAAGGACCGCATTGACTCTTCTAACTTCAAAATCTCATTTAACTCTATCGAAGTGTTGAAGTTTTGCAGTTAGACACCTGAAATGAAAAAATTATTGAATTAAGCATAAGCACCACATGCTTTGATTTAGGTGAATAAAGGTAGTATTTACTATGAATTGGCCTAATTGAATAGAGTAACGAGCCCTATCAATTATTAGTTTTGTAATCAATGGTCAATTTAATAGGTAAATATCTTATTTTTAGTGAGTCCATTCCATGTTTAACACACGAGTTCAAAATGTGACATACACACCTAATATGAAAAAAAGTACTACCTAATGTGGTCTAGTAAGGGTTTTAGAGGTCACTCACACTCACAGTATTTGCCGATGCATTATCAAAACCATTTAAAATTGTCTTTTTTTGTTAAGAAATAGTTTGCAAAAATCTGGCTTGTTGTAGAATATATGATTCGTGCAGTGTGTGTATCATCCATTTTTCTTAACGTAATTAGATATTTGTTTAGTATCTATTGGTTATCTATCAAATGATAAGTGATACCCGTGTATGAATTCTTGCTTCACCTATCGGTCTAAATGTTTGAACAAAAGGAAGCACATGTGTTGAGGTTGCTAAAAAGACCTCTCAATTCTAGCTTACCATTTTTGTAAAGATATATAATGGTCGATGCATCGCTGTTACACCATATAGCCGTGCTTGCAAATTTAGTGTGTCTTCATGGCAATGCCTCCAGTCTAGATGTTTAGCAAACTCCAAACTAAGGTGTATGCCTTCGATCATTTTTGCAAGTGCATCCTTGTACTTCTTGGCACTACATCGAAATAACCTTGCATCTTTCTTGGTATCGCTACTACTCCCTGAAAGTTGTTACTAACCCGATTCAATCTTGAACTCATTTGGACGTTTGCCTCACCGGTGTTTAGTGAATTTGCCATATCTCTCCCTAGTCTTCCACGCGTAATTTGTCATGCAATAGTTGCAATACTCTCATATCTTACTATCTAGACGTTCAACTTTCCTAAAACGCACCATAAAAATAGATGATTTAAAAGGACATGGTGGCATGCCTAAATTTGGTGCAAAAATTGGTCCATCTGGCTCCCTGCCACCTGCCTCCAGGTCCTTTTCAATCACCTCTTGCATTAGGTTATCAACGTCATCCGACTCTTGTGTCTTGTCTTTACCAAGGGATGATAAATTAGGGTTCTTTACTTGAAGCCAGCTAAGATGGCAATATATCCAATCTATTTCACTTCATCTGTAACAGGACTGTCACTAAAATAAAAAAACTTTAGATCTTCATCCATGACATGGTGTCTCCATTCGGATTCCGTTGACAAGGTCGTGGCCTTGCCTTTGTCACTACTTTTTTTTTTTTTTGTGAGAAACCACGATGAAAGAATGATGCCATATCGCACATTGCAAAATATATAACTCTTGAAGGGCAAGAAAAAAAATTAAACATAGCTACAATAAAATTTTTGTAATTTATTTAAATGAATAGTACAAGTTATATAACAAGAGTGACATAAAACGTATAAGAAATGCAATTAGTTTGTGACCTAAGGCAACATAAGTTTGTTGGTTAATTGTGAAAGGTTTTTTTTTTTTCACATGTCTGCAAAATTTTTTGAGAGCTTACCCTATATATGAGAAAGCACGGAAGATAAATGTTGAAATTTTGAAAATTCCATATTGTGTTTACCAGAACATTAACTAGCAAATATATAAAGACGAGAAAGGCTAATGATATTCGCAACATTTAATGGCAAAGGTGAGTTTCAAAAAATCATTCCACGAATCCTACTACAAACAACATTTACTTTGTTCATCTGATTTTGAAAAAAAGAAATACTGTTAAAGATGAGAATATTTTCAACATGTTTACATCTACACATTACAGACTCAATTTATATCCATCGTGCACGATACAAATTTGAAATTGAGTCCTTTTATGTGACATTCACATAACACTTTCAAGAAAATGTACACAAATATGAAATTGTGCACAATAATTACCTAACATTCATATGGCCTTAAACTTGTACTCATTAGTCATTATCTAGGCTAAGCCTAGTTTATAGGTTATGGTAACTTTTGCTTTATTGATTTATTCACTTGCTTGCACCTATATTAACTATATTCTTTCTTATCCATGTCAAGGGAACCATGTGATATTTCAATACTTGCTGTCAATTTTCTGGTTTTGCCTTTTTTTTTCCCTTAAAGACGAGATCCCTAAGACGCAGATAGGACTCGCCTGCCCGGCGAGTCCTCATGGCACTTCTGAACTGCTCCAACGAGCAAGTCCAATGATGAACGATCTAAGTTAGGTCCCAATTCGAACCAAACCCAGGGAGATGTCTACCGATTATAGCAAAATCGAGATGAATATAAAAAATTTTGTGGAATATAATGCAATTAATTAGCATTTTAACTTATAGCAAAAATTATTAGTTCATAAAAATATTAAACATTACCATTTAATTTATAAGTTATGTCTCATTTTTTTCTAAGTCCAATTCATAATCTTAAATACACCGTATTCAAGGCATTATACTCATACAAGGAAACTTAGTATTTTAGTCTGTTTATCATTGTGCTTTTGAAATATGTGGAGGATTGTTGTATATAAGTAGTGTATTTCAAAAGAAAATGATTTTATTCTTGTCACACATTGTCTAGAGCTACATCTTTACCTTAACTTATTAACCAATTCTATCGTAGGGGCTTATAAAAGGGATGGGCTCGCATACATGAGAATTAGGTCAAAATCCTAAATCCAATGCAAAACAGCGGATTTGCAACCAAACCCGGGCACGATATAATAGAATGAGGGCCTAGTTTAAAGAAACTTTCTATATCTTGATTGTTTGAAGTATTAATTCATATGGTAATTTGAACTTGTAAAATTTGACTAGGTAAAAAATTAGTCTTTTCTACTCCAGATTTTTGCTCTACTCATTACAAACATTACTACTTTCAATTATACTAGTTACAAACATTACCACTTTTAGAATCCTCTACCTGTTATAAACGTTACAACTTTTAATTCTCTAACTATCATAAACATTACTTGATAGAAGTTACAGGTTTTCAAAAAACCTGTAAATATCTTATTTTAAAAAATGTACACTATAATTTTTTTCTTCTTGCTTCCTAGCATACTATTGGAAGAGCTTGTTGAATCTTAAGGGAGACATCTATTATTTATATATTAATTAATTTCCTATGCTCAGTATATTATCCCAAAGGACAGTGCCTAGCACACTTCAAGATTTTGTATAATAATTTAAATCAACATGATATGTATTTATTGTGGTTATTAGTAGGATTTGAGTCGTAACTTGTGGTGAACTATAAATGACCTTAATGTTTAGGGTGTTACATAATTTATATTATATATTCCATAAGTCTCTTTAGAGACAATTTCAGATTGGTCGATTTGATTTATGAGCTTTACACCTAGTATTGATTTGGATTTTTCTCTTTAAGCTAAGATGATAGAACCAAGAGAGACAAGCCCATATATTTTAGGATAGGAAAGAGAGACATGTCATGTTGGGCTTGTAGTAAAGATTGTTGGATTGGCTAAGCCATTTCAGCCTTTTGCAAAAAACTTGCACATTAGGAGAGGCCTTTAATGGATCTGAATCCAAGAGTAGCCCATGAAGGAAATTCATTAATAAGGAAACTCATCCCAATTGTTAATAGCCAGCACCATCTAACCGATGTCATCATCCTAATCCTATAAATACCAAGAGCACTCTTCATTTTAAAGAGGTCCAACTAGAGAAGAATGCCTTTGTGTTATCAGATTAATATCATAACAGATTAAAGAACAGTAAAATGCAAACACATAAGCCGTCATAATAGATAGTAGAGTTTGAAACTGGAGAACTCCTTCACTTGTCATATGTATATTTAAACTTCTTAACATTATCTACTCTTCTTTGTATCTCAGTCAACCTTGACATATCATTTCACATCACTCTGTTAAGACTTTCATATAGTTTGCACCTAAGTGACCACCATAATGAAATGGATACACCTACATAAATTAAGATCATTCTATTATTATTATTCTTATTAATTTATTTAGATCCCTCTGCTGTTGTTGTTGTTATTTAGCATACGAATAAATGATCCTATAAACATTATTAACAAATCTTAAAAAATTTAACCCCTGTTAATATATTTTACAATAAAATTTTAGGATTCGTTATATAATTCAAATTTAATTCGGAGGTCGCAGGCGTTGTAATATATATAGTATGTAGAATAGCTGCAAAATGTTGGTAATATTGAAAACATTCGCCCGTCCGAATTCAATTTGGAGAATGTTCTGGTTTCCCTGCCTGCCTGTCTGGCGGTCTAATTTTTGAAGCTTGAAGCACGCTATAAAACAAATTAGTCCCGCACTAATACGCAACTTATTTAAGTAAATTATAATAAAATTAAAAATTTAAATAATATTAATATATTATTAAAATTAGATAAACTGTTATATAACATTACTTTATTTACATCATGTATTAGACTAATGTATAAATACTAATATAAATATTATCTATTAAAAACCTTAAATTATTATTAATTTATTATAATCCGATTGAATGTTTTATTTTAGGGGAAAATTTTAGCATCCTGTGGTAATTACACGAGATCAGTTTTATTATATTAATAAACGTTTAATTTTTTTATTTTTTTTTTTTAGTATGAAGGAAGCCTTAAATTTTTTATGCTTATTTTGTCATAACCTATTTAATTTTTATGCAAGTGGCCACGGAAGTTCCTGCCTCGGGACACAGCCTAGGTTTCACTGGACCGCAGCCACCTGTTGCTTCACGTAAACTTCAAACTCACCGTTTCAAACGACCCATGCTTCCATTTTCTCTATCAAACTTTCCGAAATTTCTCCACCAATTCCAATCGGTTGGGTATTATTTTTTTTCTTTTTAATCTTTCATTTTCATGCAACACACCAGGGATTCAGGTACACACTCTTCTCTTCTATTTCTTATTTTCCAACTTTTTTTTATTCTTTATATTGAACCCCATTTGATGTTTTGACAAGAACTTACAAGTTTGTTTAGAAGTTTTTGTGTTATAAAAACATAAATAAAAAGTTGTTTTGAAAGAAGCTGGCTTGAAGATCTGAAAGGGTCGTTTTGGTTTGTTTCAGTGATTAACATACTTTGATTGCTTAAAGTTTTGGGCTTTATTCATTGTAAGGGCATTGTGTACTTTATATATCAATTATAGGTAATGAAATTTGTTAGGGTTCGATAAAGTTAGATCTTGTGAATTTTTGATGCAGTAGCTTTGATTTTTTTCTTTTTTTCCAATCTTGACCTTTTGTATTTCCAGGGCATTAGGGAGTTGAAGAAATTTCTGGGGTTGTTGTCATCAAGTGTGGAGCTTGTGAAGGTGGTGGAATAAGAGAAGATAAAGGGGATTTTTTTTTTTAATTTAAATTGAATTTGGGAATTTTTTGCTTTGATTTTGTGTGAGTTTGTGGCAATGCCATCTACGGATGACCGGGGTTCTCCTTCGAGATTTGCATTGTTTCGTCGTTCAGTCTTTAGTTTTAAGCAACACGAGCCGGTTCATTCGGTGGAAGCAAAACCCGTGCATGATCATAGGGAATTAGAAATAGAATCTTTTCAGAAAATAGTTGCCGATCGGTTCAATGACTTGTGTAATGTTGGTGATGGCGAATTGCTCACTGCTGCGTGGATAAAAAAGCTTTTGGATGCGTCCATCTGCTGCTTAGAGGAGTTTGGCTTAATTCTGAGAAATAATGAGGAACAGCTTAGCAAACATCCTTTGGACCGAATGGTTGTGGAGCTCTTGGAGAGGAGTGTTAAGACACTCGATATTTGCAATGCTATCCGTGATGGAATAGAAAAGATGCGGTCGTGGCACAAGCATTTGGAGATTGCTCTTTCGGTCTTGGGTAGTCGTCAGAAGGCATTGGGTGAAGCGCAGTTCCATAGAGCTCGAAAATCCTTGACTGATTTGGCTCTTGATATGATTGAAGAGAAACATTCTAAATCACCTTTTGGTTCGTCTCACCGAAACCGGTCCTTTAGCCATCTTAATGTGGGCAGGGATAATCATCCTTCAAGAGCAGAGCATTCTCGCTCCCTTTCATGGAGTATACCTCACTCATGGTCTGCAGCGAAACAACTACAATCCATAGCGCATAACTTGGCCCCTCCTCGGGGGCCTGATATCATTGCTACTGGTGGGCTTGCTGTTCCAGTTTTTACTATAAATTTCGTGCTTGTGTTTGTCTCATGGACTCTGGTTGCTGCAATTCCTTGCCAAGATAGAGGGCTAAATGCTCATTTTATAATTCCTCGGAACTTCCCATGGAGCAATTCAGTTCTTCGTCTTCATGACAGTATAATGGAGGAATCAAAGAATCATCGGCATGCTAGTGGACTCTTGGGGGAGATTCATCAAATGGAGAGTTGTGTACATCATGTGATGGACTTGATGGATTGTGCTCAATTTCCACTGGGAGTTGAAAAGCAGATGGAAGTCGAGGATGTGGTTCAGGAGCTTGCACTTGTTTCTAAAGTTTTTAAAGATGCTTTGGATCCACTGGATCGTCAAGTGAGAGAAATGTTTCGCAAGATCATGCATTGCCGAACCGAAGCTCTTGGATTATTAAGCGGCAGAAAATAATCCTGGAAGTTTTGTTCATCTCCCCTGTCTATCTCAACATTAAAGGTACAGATTCAGCAGCAGTTTTTTCATTTTAGATCTTATGGCCTTATGAAATATGACACTTTATTATTATCCTAAAAGAAAATTAGCAGTTTCATTCCATTTTATTAAATCAAACTTAACATGAAAATATAATGTCATATAACCACTACTTTGAATCTCCTCTTTAGAAATGGTGTTGTTCATTTGATGTCGGCATTAATTTTGTTGGTGCCATTTTTCGTATGTTAAAAAAGGAGTTCTGAGACTCCATACATGTTTCTTTGGCTGCTTCCTGGGAGAGATGGAGATTTGAGCTAAGCTTGTTGTCGATTCCAAATATGTACCCTAGGCATGGCAAATACTGTGTACAGATATAATTGTGCTATGTCAATTTTGTAACTCAAAAGTGACATACTATATAAACACAAGTCTTTTGATTATCTTCTGCATTATCTAATCATCTTCTTGTTTATCTCCATAATTTTCTTCCTGTAAGGGGCCATGTGCTTAGTTCGCGATTGCTTCGCTAGTCAGGAGCCACACATGTTTATCAGGAAATGGATGGACCAAGAAACTTGACATGGGTAGAGTTTAAGTTAGCTATAACTTGCCAATTAGCTTATAGAAAGAAGAAAAATAGAGTAGGTGAAAACTGTAAATGCGGAGATAGATCAAGGCTATATTTTGCAGTACATTGCGAATGCTGCTCTTTATAAAGGAAGTTTGTGCAAAGCAATGTAGAGAGAAAATTCTGGTATTTTTTGGAAATTTTTATGGGTCAGCCTAGCTGAGAGACAGAGATCCTAGATGCGTTAGGGTATCTTGATTTTCCCATAGACGTTTTACTTTCTATTCTATTGTTTCTAAGGAGAAAGCTTTTCAAATTTTGCATTTGAATTTCATTGTTGGCATGTTGTATTTGGAACATATTGTTAAATGCTATGTAATAAAGTAAGGAATATGTTAAAAGTTTTCATTACTTGGCTAAGCTTGGCTCTGTTTGGTTCGTTGGCATACTGATGGCACGTTGTTGTTTCGGTTTATATTGTTTGTTGAGAAATAAATATAGATGAAAAACAAAACATTTTCTCTTAAACAAATCAAACAAACCAAATATAGACAAGATATAAATGTAGATTAACAGATGCAAATACAAATGTAGATTAACATATACTGATGCAAATAAAAATCTGACAATCCAAGTAGCTCGTTAACAGCTGACTTTGCAAAATTTTCCCCTTGATTTGGTATTATAATAATAAAAGGATAAGTAAAAGAACAGAGCTTCTGATATAGATTTGTTGTCCTTAAGAGGGTGGGGCTGAAGGAAACATTTAAAGTAGGGAAGTGGGAAGTTAATTAACAACTATAACCTATAAAAGGAGACCGTGCGTGCATGATGCATCCTATAAAATTATAAAATTTAGATATATGGATACCCCTTTTTTAAATGTTTGAAATATTGCTAATAAACATGTCAAACTTGGACAGAGTAAAGTAAACCTGCCCCCTCTTTCGCCATGGTTAGGGGATGATTTTTTCGAGTTGGCCGCATGTATGATCAAACATATGTAGTTGTTGTTGTTATTATTATTTGACCTAAATATTCGATCTGCGTCGTCTTAAAGACACACTTTCTCTTTTTGAGGTATAATTTTAGTAATAATTTTCTATTTGGTGTCTTTTTTATAGTTGATCGGTGCTAAAAGGCATGTATTAGTAGAGGTGGGAGGTGGGTACGGATTGATTTAATCTATAATTTACGAGTTTTTTTTTTTTATTTCAAACAATACCATTAAATAACAATTTTATTTGCATCATCTTATAAACTAAATCAAAATTGCATCTAATTATATACATTATGAACATAATTGACATTGCTACCGTAGAAAGAATATGGAAGTATTTTTATATATGTAATTCAATTTTTCTAAATTTTTTGGGGAAAAAAGATTACTTTAAAAAGAAAAAGAGAGAGAGAGAGAGAGTGATTGCTTAATAAAGTTCAAATTACAAATTATAGTAAAGTATTTCATAAAATCATCACATTTATAATCTATAGTTCTCCATGGAATGATATAATCACTAGTCATCCACCAAAATAGTATATTCACTAAATAATACATAAAAAAACACACATATTTTAAAACACTAAAAAAAAACCATTTGATTAATCAACCACCAACAAATTACATCATAATTTTAATATATAATAAAAGTCATAACTAAATAACAAATCCGTTCTACATTGAGTTACAAAAATTAATAAAAAAAATTAAGTTTCCAACAAAAAATGTATATATCTCAAATATTAAAAAAAAATTAATACTAGCCAATATTTATTAAACAATAGATATCATAAATTCATAATAAAACAAATATATAAGCTTTAGTCGGTCATCATTCATCATATGAAAATTTAAATTGGACAAATAAGATGAGAATAAAATCGCTTTGACATAAACACCAAATCAACACAATTACTACTACCCTATTGACCATTCCAATTTAGTATCACCACAGTTAGTGTTGCCACCATCACACTCACTGCTAGGATTGCAAATAAGTCGAGTTATTCGCGAGCTAATCGAACTCGGTTCGCTTGACCCGAGCTCGACTAGTAAACGAGCTAAGCTCGAGCTCGAGCCCAAAGTAAAGCTTGTTTATCTAAACGAGTCAAGCTTGAATTTTGATTAAAGCTCGCAAGCTGACTTGGGAATAAGTTCGTTTAAGCTCACGAATAGGCTCGTGAACAGACTTGCAACTAGACTTGTTAATAGTCTCATTTTAAGCTCGTTAGATATTATCTATAACTACATAATAAAATTTAACAAAAAAAACTACATAATAAAAATAATAAAAAAATAATTTCTATTTAATAATTATGTATCTATATTATGGCAACACTTATATATTATATTTAGGTTTAAAAAATGAAAACGGGCTATCTAAATGAGTTAAGTTTGAACTTAAATTTCAAGCTCAATAAAAACTCGTTAAACTCAATAAAAAACTTGGCTCAACTTAAGCTAGTTTTATAAATGAGCCAAACTCGAACCTCAATAAAAAAAGCTCAGCTCAAGCTCTTTAAATTTAAAACTAATGGAATCCAAACCCTTAAAAGTTTGGCTTGACTCATTTCCAACCGTACCCACTATTATCCCAATAACCACCACCACTTTCATCACCACCTCCATCCTCCATGCAATGCTACCAACAATTGCGATCATCTTCATCATAAAAGTACAAACAAATCATCTCATTACCCCTAACTGAAATATTTACAAACAACGGTAAACCAAAAGATAAAGTTTATACCATAATTAGCATATGGTAAACTTGTATTATTATGTTCTTTTTTTATGATACCGTATTGTTTCTTTTCTTATATTATATATATATATATATATATATTATGTTGTTCTTCTTGTCATATATTACACCGAAAATTAAATGCTGCCTTACAATTTTTTATTTATTATTTTTTAACAGGGGCACCTAGTCCATGGGTGAATTTTGTACTTTCCGCAGCGTAGGGACTTTGTTTAAATTTTATAGGTATTAATTTAGAGCATTACCATTGCAACACATTAATACCACACGGAACATCGAATCAGTTATATTTACGTGCAATTCACGCTAAAAATCTGTATATGTCATTATGTTGAATTTAGATGAGTATACGTATACGTATATGTATATATAATAATATTTAGATAATTAGATTTAGACTGTCCAAGACCGAATGTAACAAATTTTCTACAAATCCTATAAAAAAATTCTTAAATATGCAATGCATCACTTTAATTACTGAAATACTAATTAAAATAGTATATAATGACATACAATTTTAATTTTAACAAAAAAATCGTAAATTTCAATATGTTATTTCAAAACTTTATTGCATTACAAAATCACATATTAAACATACAATTCACTACAGATAAAAAATAAAATCATATTTTTAACATATGATTTATTACTCACATATAAAATATTCCATATTTGTCGAAAAGACCAAATCACATCTTATATTTATAATATTATATTAGTATTTTGATAATATTATAAAATCTACAATGAGGTCAACTGGGCATGGCGCCGCGGTGGGCCATCATGCATAGGCTGGTACCTCCGAAGGCGGTGCCATTGTAGACCACAACGACAAGCAACGTAATCTTTGTTCGCCCGTCGCCCCCTAGTATACGCTATTAAGAAAACCCTTTGCCTTTCACGAGGTTTTATGACTTCGTATTGGTATTTACTTTAGAACAGGTTTGAAATTTGAATAGACTATTCTTTTAACTGAAACATCAATAATATATCGTAACAAACAAGCTGATAAATATTTAGGAGTAATCTCTGGATACACTTTTTTTTAATTTGTTTTTACATATAATTAACTTTTGATATCTAAAATTATATGTTTAAACTTTTAAATCTTTGAAAAAAGAAAAGTGTATTCAGATTCATTTATCTTATTTTCCATTGAATAAAGTAATAATATTTTTGCATAAAATTAATGACATGCACCATTTTAAAAATTGACAAGTTCAAACACAGAATTTCAAAAATAAAAAACTCTAATGTGTATGAGATAAATAAAATGAGTTTTTGGATTAAAGAGAAAATTACATGGTCACATTTTTCAATAGGTATAAGGGAAAATTTAGATATTCTTTAAAGAGTGATTTGTACAATACATCCTTAAACTAATGAAATAGAACAAACCCTTAAAAAAATTAATGATTAGGATCACAAAATTTTCCCAATAACATATTAACTAAGAGTGGTGTCTTTTTGGATTTATTTGGATTGTTGAACTTTTATCGATATCGTATATGTATATTATTTACATCTATAAATTATCTATACCATAACTCATCGTATCTATTTGGTTACTTTATAAATAAACTATCTATTTTTATCAGCATTTATTTATTAATAAATATATGTTTAAAAATGCTAAAAGCAAAATGAAAAGAATATTTATTTATCCCCTCTGTTAAGAAAAGACACTGAGAAAATCTTGGGGTTGGCAAAAACAATATGTATATATGTAATAAATAAATAAAGATATCCCATTAAGTCGGCGACACAAGCACGTACCATTCCATATGTAAACATATAAAAATTTATAACATATATATATATATACACACAAAAGATCAGATCTTCCCTAAATATCTCTTTTTTCCCCTTGATCCTGCTAACTGTTGGATAGATGGGCTCAGAAAGGAAAACCCAGAAGGAAAACGATTCCAGAACGTTCTCCGAAGACGAACTCGACGCGGCTCGACAACTCGTTCAACTCAGCTGCAGTTCGGATGAATACGAGGAAGATAACAACAAAGACGGGATGTCGTCCGAAGCATCCTCTGTCCTGTGCCTACGACATAATCATAAGATCGATGATGGGGGTGACGATAACGACGGCGACGACGATGATGAAGACGATGACGACGGTGGATTGAAGAGGAAGATCAAGAGGTTTAGGTCGGTCAAAAGTATTTACAGCTCGACGAAGCCCTTGGCTGTTCAACTCGATCGGTCGGAAAAATTATAGTAACAAGACCACCAAGTGTAAATGTAATTGAGAATTTCTAACTTCAAAAACCTAATGTCAAGAGTCTTCTTGTTACGAGAATGTGAAAAATTTTGTACATAAATATCGTACTGTCGGATGTTGCCTGTAATGATTTTGTCTTCGATTAATGTGATCTTTTGTTTGTCCTTTTGGGGATTAGAAGATGGTTATGGAATAACATGTTGATACAGATGTAAATCAAGTTGAGTTGTGATTGAATTGAATCAAAAGGATATAGAACTAAGCTCACGATTCCGACATCGATGATTCTTGTTTTGTTTATTAAAATGAGAGAGACACGTTTTTCCTTTCCCAGCTTAAGTTTGCCAGGCAAAAACCTCGTTTCCAATATCTTGTAATAGATCTCATCAAAGAGGTTGCAAATATTAGAAGTTGAATTACGAGCGGAGGTGGGTTTTTTTCTTTATTTTTTTTTTAACATGTCTCGATTTTAGGATCGGAAAGAATTGATTCTGATGAATCTCATCGAACGACTAACGTGTTCGTATATCAAAAAACTACATAGTTTAAAATAACCGATTTAGAACTTAATTCCATCATTCCTCAATGGAACAAATAGTAATAATTCCAAATCCAAATAAAAAAACATTTAAAAAGCAGGGCCGGTTACACCTGTTCTTCATCCGAAATGGAATATAATGATGTGGGGAATCTTATGTAAACATAGTATCCATATAGATACGTTTGAATTATCTTTTTTCAATGAGAATATATAAAACCCTAATTCTTTTGTATTAGGTTTTATTTGATTTGTTGGCATACTATTGTTTTAGTTCATATTACTTATCAAGAAACTGATGCGAATGAAAAATAGTAATATATATTCATAAACAAATTAAATATACTAGATACAAATAGAATATAAATAAGATACAAATTAAGATCAGATATAAATACAAATAAAAATCGAATAATCCAATCAGGCCAATATATTTCATGATATTCCTTTAATTCTTATAACCTCGATTACTTTGAAGTTATTAGGTGAAATTTCAATATTCATAGCAGATTTGGGTATTACATCGTTTTGTGAATTTGCGATTCATTATACAAAAGTTATCCATGTCAATAGTTTTTGGCCAATGATAGAATAGATATTTCATTAACCGAAGATCAAAGTCGTGCAAATCGACAGACATAAATCAACTAGAAAAACTAGAATCAAGATGAAGTCGCCAAAGGAGGATTTTTCCATCTCAATTGAGAATGACTTTTTTGCAGTTAAATGTATCACGATTCCAACGTTCGTGTTGCTTGTGTTCTCTCATTAAAATAAGAGAGGAACATTTTGATTTCTAAGTTTGTCTGGCTCTGGCAGTTCGGACTCTCTTTTTTCCAGAGTTGACCGAATATCATCGTAATAGATTGAAGAGGTTGTAAATTATAGATCTGGGATAGTTGCTGCAATGGTTTTTAGTCATTTCGGAAAAATATTGATGAAAAACTAAGTAACTGCTCTTCTCTTTTAAATTTGAGAAGTACCTTTTTCATTTTCTTATTAGTATTTTGTGTGATGGACAATCAATTCTATCAAAACCAAAGCCTTATTCTTTTAAAATGACTAACGGTGAGCATTCTACACTTTTTTCTTTTCTTTGTTTAGTTATTTAACAACTAAAAAAAAGTAATGGTACCTGTAGGTGGCTTAAATTTAATAGACGTAGACTAGACTTATAAGTAATAGGCCTGCAAAACAAAATACAGTCAATGGTACATTGAGGTTTTGATTTAACATAGCAACTTTGATATTTAAGTTAGTAAGCATGTTGGTAGAGGTATTAATAATAGTATTACGCAAGAATCCATGCAACATTACCATTCATATAATGTAGGATGAGATATTTAAGATCTATTTGGCATCTGCTAGATGACAGACACTTTTTTAAAATTTTTTCTAACAAATTATTTGTCAAAAAATACGTATAGATGAAAAATATATGACAGTTTTCATGAAAATATCAAATGGATCATATATAAATAAAACCTAGCCACAAATCAAACACCTTTACACATAAAGTTTAAATACAAATACAGATACAGATGAAAAATAGATAATCCAAACAGATCCTTATAGTGGGTTGAAAGCCTAGCAACTATGTGGGTCATGAGATTATGGGTGAGCAGGCGGTTCATGAAAGTTACTATGGATATGGGTACCCCGAATTATTAGAAGGAGTGTGCCAGATGACCTTGGGTTAAGGATTGCTTGATTGTAATATCCTACGGTCTATTTTCTGAGCTTAGGGAGTTGGCATCCTTGTAAGGCTCTAGGTCTATTAGAGTTAGGCCTAGACTCAAGGGGTCGGCCTATATAAGCAATAGGCAAAATTGGTCTTGGAAAGCCTACAATCCATATTTAACCATCACAGCACCTGTGTTTCCATTAAGAGTGTAAGTGTTAAATCGTTCAAGTTTAAGTTATCTCCATAATATTTAAAATTTACTAAGATCATGCTTGAATTATCTGATTTTCATCTATATTTTATATGTATCTGATTTATATATGTATCTTATATGTATTTTTATTTATATCTTATCTCTGTATAATCTATTTGATCAATTTATAAGTAAATATATCTGTTTTTCATCAGAATCTATTTCTTAACAAATATCTGTTTAAAAATGAAAAAAATGCAATATCAAAACAATCAGAATAAGATGAAACAAACAAACCCCAAATGTCTTCATTTATGTTTTTTTTTCCCTTATCTCATTGGTATTTTTTCCTCTTTACATATATAGGGGTGGTTTAAACTTGTTAACTATTTCATCACAATCCTCCACTTGTGTTTAGAATCAATGATTAACCTTTTTAAGTCGATAGGTTATAGCTCAATATTTTCCTAAATTTATAATCCATTTGCCCTTAGAAGTAGTCCATTTAACAAGTTTTCCTTCTTTTTTACCCTTTCTGCCATCATTTAATTAGTTATTATCAACAATGGCGACATATTTCTTGACCCATGTGTGTTTTCTTCCTCCAGAAAAAGAGAAAGGAAAATTAAAAAGAAAATTCATTAGTTCGAAACAGGATCGGGGGACAAGACACACAATAAAAAGATAATAGGTTGTAAGGTGGAAAAAACTTCATGCAAGAGGCCCATTATAAGTGGGCTTATCAGCCTTTTTAATGTAGCATAATGAAGAGCACTTGTTGATATTAATTTCTTTTACAAAAATAAATAAATAAGCTATTCAAACTTGCATAGTGGCATGTCACCGAAAATTTTCAATTTCAGTGGTCAATGGTCAAATATATGAAGGCTTATGAGAAAAATGAAATGAAAGTGATTGGATTTTTTCCTTTTATGGAGACTTTTTTTCCAACATCGATGATTGGACCATAGCTTTTGATCTGATATTGGGGTTGCGACTAACATGTATAACTTCATTTGGTTATATGAACATGAACTTTTTCAATCCATCACTTGGCTAACTCATATATGAACATGCAATGAGATTGTAGTAGGTATTATCATGATCCAGGTTAGGTACAGAATTAGACTTGAATGGCTGGTTTTCGGTTTTAAAAATTATAAATCAGAGCTGAAATTATTGGAGCCAGGCCGGTTTCCAATTCCAAGCTAGGAGAATTATATGGGTCTATCCATTTAATTCACAAAAACAAAAATATATAAAAGAAGATTGGACTAAAAATTTCGACTTGCATCAATGTGTAATCCATTTTGACCCGCTCTACATAACTTGCAAGTTAAAATAGGTCAACTTACATTAAATTGTGTATGTGTTGTGTGTGTATCGTTGTTCATTTACATCATATCGATGGACATAATGTTTCAAACGTTCAATTTAAAATCAAAATGAGTTGTTATATGGATAAAGGTTGATGATGAGATAGGAATACTTTTAGTGAAGGTGTTGATCCATGCCATGATCTTTGATCTTTGATATTCTATTGTTCAAATTACATATACAAGTGAATAGTTATTTAAGTAAAATTAAGAGGAATATCTTCAAAAATTTGTGGTAATGAGAATTTTTTTCCCCTACATGTAAGTGATAACTCTTATTTTTAATTGAAAAACAACATATACTTTTATTATATTTATATTGCAACATCAAATTTAAAAATATAAAAAGAATATTAGTAGACGAGCTACTAACCCACACAAGGCGAGTTAGGTACTCATATTATACTGCGAGTTAACCTACATAACCCACAAGTTAGGCAATCAAAACTAATAGTAAAGCCATAATACATAGTAAAAACAAAATTACCTCCAAGGCCATCATACACCCCAAAAAAATGAGGTTGACGTATTTTAAGTCTAGGTAAGTAGCATGCTGGTTGGAAAAGATAAATGTATCATCTCAACAGAATAGGACACGGATAGTACTTATTGGTTATAAAAATTGGGTTAAAAAGAATTTCTTTTAAGAATTTCTAAATTTTGATAGACCATATCAAAACCGGCCATTTCCATCATCTTTTAAGAATTTCTTAATTTTGAGAGTACTCGAATAAATTTCCTGTTCAGTCGAATATAAATTGTAATTGATGGACAACTTCACTTTAATGAATAAAATGAAATAAACACAAAGTACTACTATACAACAAGAGGATGGAAATGATTGGCTTCTATATGGTCTAAAACAATTTGAATCTCTTCGACAAATTTGTAATACCGGAATATATTACCATACAACATGAGTAGGCTCTAATGCTAGCTTTTGCTTTTTCGTTTTCTTTTTCATTTTTTTTTTTTTTTTTTTTTTTTTTTTGAATTGGCTGGATCCAATTGGGACCTACTAGGTCTTTTGGTTCTTTGAACTGGTTTCAATCACGATGGGTCAAGACCCAACATATCCATCAATTTGGGAGAATCAAAATAACTAAACTTGTTACAATTGACGGATCCTTGACTACTTCTCAATTTCGAAACCACCAATGGTGGGTTGGTTGGAATTGGCCCACGGTGAAGTCTAAGAGTATTCAAACTTCTTCTATCAACATTTAATCGTTTTACTTTTTCTAAATATTTCCTTTTTATCAGTCTTGTTTTTTCTTTTCAATTGAATATAATGAAATCTATAGCATATAAAATCAACGGGTATTACAATATTTTCATAGAAACTATGAATTTCTTTTCTATAAATGTTATTAATTATTTATGTTCCAAATCATGATATTTTAATTATAGTTTACTAATAGATCGGTATTTGATATAACTTGCTTTTCAAAGCTAGATATTTGAATAGATTTGACTATTGGTCAAAATGTTGGCTTATGATTATTAGTCATGCTTTGAGCCAATTTTATTGGATTCAAAAGAAATACAGACTAATTCGCAATATTATAAAATTTTTTGAGAAATTACGAGTACCCAAAATTTAGAAATGACATAAGAGTTACAGATTCTATACTGAACACACAAGATCTTACCTTTATACTCTACCTTGTGAATACAGTTTTCAATAATTTAAAAATTGAAGCCAATTATAAATTTCTAATATCCATGCAAGAACCCATTTGATCGAATAGAGTTTGATAGGGTTCATTGCATAATATTACTGAAACTTTGGTACGGCCAGTTAAGCCCACTAAATCTTTACTATATAAAGTCTCCTCTAAAATCCTATCCTCTCTTTCTGTCATCTTTGCCTCTTAACCCTTTTACAAATGAGTACAAACCCCAACTGAATCTTTACTCCATTGTTGTGAATGTAACTAAACACTGTGTTTGAATATTTGCCGGTGAAGTGTTTATCAAGAGATGAAGCAATGTCTATTGGCTTATTCGAGCTATCAGGCTCAATTATTTTCTTAGAGATGTAACTCTTGACGATCCCCTCTATTTTCTTTCTTTACTATTTATCTTTGTTTACAATTGTACATCAACTATTATATTACTCAACTTACTATAATGAACTTATTACAACTATTAGGGTATGTTTGTTTGTTAGCAGATTGCAGATACAAACATTTTTTTCAAACTTTTTTCTAACAAATTATTTATAAAGAATTAAATACAGATTTAAAAAAGTTGGAAGTTCTCATTAAGAGATCAAATATAAATAAAATAAATATAAATTGGACATATTTATACATATTTTAAAAAAGATACAAATACAGATACAGATAAAAAACAAACCATGTAACTACTTTTTACAATTGTATTGACCATCTTAGATATATATGAGCTATTATATTCTGTAATCTCTAAGCCACGATGACTTCTTTTTGTTCCTTATATGTAATCAATTCTTAATGAGTGTCTCTCCCTATTGAAATAAAACATTGTCCTCAAGGTTAAAATCTAGAAAAATTTGTCAAAAAGTAGCAAAATCCTCCCAATTAGCATCTTCTTGAGGCACCATGACCACCGTATAAGAAGTTGTGGTACCCTCCAAACCTACCTTAGAATAATCCTAGTACTAATGACACTGAGAGGCACTAATAGTGGGTTATTCTAAAAGGTCTTAGGAGCTAAATCAAGTAAGCGAAAAACTGATCCATAAGCTTATTTCAACTGAGAGACATGAAAAACATTACAGATCCTAGAATGAGATGGAAGTTGTAGTTCATAAGCTAAAGATCCCACTTTTATCACAATCCTATAGGGTCCATAGAAACGTTTGAATAGCTTATGATGAACTCCTAAGACTGATACTTGTTTATAAGGATGTAACTTAACAAACACTGAGTCCCTTTCCTTAAACTCAACATCCGAACAATGTCTGTTAACTTATAACTTCATCTCAAAAACTACCTCAAATGGAGTAATATTTGCACCCTCATGTACTGAGGTATTATATGCAAACTCTACCCATGGCAAAAACTTCTTCCAATATTCTGCTTTGTCTATCACAAGGCATCTCAAATATTACTCAATTAGTTGATTGAGCACCTCGGTTTGACCATCTGACTGAAGATGAGAGGCACTGCTTGTATACAAAGTAGTCCTACTTAGTTGAAGCAATTCCTTCCAAAATTTGCTCATGAAAATAAGGTCACGATTAGAAACAATTGTTCATGGAAACCCATGATGTTTAACAATTGTGTCTAAAAATAGTTGAGCTACTTTAGTAGCTATGAAATGATCTTCCAATGGTCCCAAGTGGCAATAATTCTAAAGTTGATCCACCATTACTAAAATACCATGATAGCCATGTGATTTAGGAAGTCCAATCACAAAATCCATTGAAATGTCCTCTTGAATCTACTCGGGTCTAGGTAAAGGATTTAATAATCCTTGTGGTTTTTGAGTCAAATACTTAACTTGCTAACTAATTTGACTGCCTCTTACAAATAATTTCATATCTTTTTTGCTTGCCAGTAAAATTAAGATGTCGATCTTTTATATTTCTTTGAGACCCCAAAATGTCCTACAGTAGGAATTTTATGGAACTCTTGCAGTATTATGGGTATTAAAAATGATGTTGGTACCAGAAATAATCAATATCCACTATACAATAAACATTATGCCATGTAGTATCCACTCCATTTTTTATATCTTCAATCAACTTAACAAAATTTGGTAAAGATGAATACTTAGCTTATAATTCCTCTAAAAACACAAAACAAGTCATAGAATATGCCAAATACTGAAAATCAGAATCACTTTGACATGAAAGTGCATCAATTACCACATTCTCCTTTCTCGCTTTATAAACAATAGAGTAATCATAGCCCAATAACTTAGTTAAATACTTATGTTGTTTGGGCGTTTAAATGATTTGAGACAAAAGCTCCTTTAGACTCCTATGATTCGTTCTAATTATGAAATGAGATTCCAGCAAATATTGTCTCCACTTCTTTACAGCTTCAACTAAAGCATGTAGTTCGCATACATAAGCTGGTGCCTTCATCAAATGTGCAGGTATTTTCTTATTGGAAAATGCTACTAGCTTCTCCCCTTGCAAAGTACTACTCCCATTCTTGATCTTAAGGCATTGGTTTCCACTATGAAGGCTTTGTAAAGTCAAGTAACATTAAAATAAGGGCTTTAGTCAGAGCTGCCTTAAACATTTCAAATGCTACATTTGTTTCCTTGGTCCACTAAAAATTGTCTTTCTTCAATATTTCTATCAAATGGTATGCAATTTAAGGATATCCTTTGATATCCTGAGAGGCATAAAAATGCCCTCAAAAGCTTCACAGAGTTGGTATAGGCCATTGAGGAATAGCTTAAATCTTCACTAAATCTAGCTTCACCCCCTCTGATGTCAAGACATGTCCCAACTATTCAATTTGTAAGCACACTTTGATTTCTTCAAATATAAGGTGTTATCATCCATTATGGTAAAGACCTTTTCCAAGTGCGTAACATGTAATTCTAACACCTAACTATACACTAAGATATCGTCAAACAATACAATCATGGATTTCTTTAGATGTGGTTTAAAAATTCTATTCATCATAGCTTAAAAAGTAGATGGGGTGTTATTTAAGCCAAATGGCATAACTACAAACTCATAATGTTCCTCGTGTGTTCTAAGCTATTTTTTCAATATCATCTAGGTGCATTCTGATCTTATGATTCCGACTCGCAAATCTAGCTTAAAAAATATAGGCTCCCTTCAATTCATCCAACAATTCATATATTGTTGGTATAGGAAATTCATCTTTGATCGTAACTCGATTCAAGGTAGAATAATCGATACAAAAATGTCATGTTCCATCTTGCTTTTTCACTAGTAATATGGGTGAAGAGAATGGACTGTGCTACATCTTATCATCCCCTATTCCAACATTTCCTTGATCTTTGTTTCTTAATCTCTTCTTTTTGAAAATGTCAGTATCAATATCGCTTCACGTTAATTGCTAAGAGACCCTTTTCTAAATGAATGCGATGCTAAATTTCCCTTAACAATGGAAGGATGATAGTGTCTTGAAAATACAAGAAAATCTACCTAATACCTCATCAATAAGAGGATTGCTAGTGGTGTTGATAAATGCGTGAGCACCCTTAATTTTTAGGATGATTTGGATTTTTCAAGTAATATTTTTAATGAAAATCATCAATAATTGATTCTTAATTAATCAAATTGTCAATTTCAGGAATTAAAAGACTCATCATGAAGAAGTTAAATGAATTTGACAAGAAGAAAAATCAAGTTTGGTGACTTTCAGTTCAAAACAGCTTGGTATCAAAACATGTATGAATCAAGAAACCAACAGAAATTGAAACAGCTTTCTAAACAACTATGTTTGGACGTATGTATCAACCCAGAGAAGACATCAGAAAGTGAAACAGCTTGCCAAACAGTACTGTATTGAACCCTGTATCGAACCAGAACAACATCCAGAGAATGAAACAGCTTGCAATACAGCTCTGTTTTGAAGGGCGTTTCAACCCGCGCGTCCTGAAGCTTTTGTCTTAGTATAAATATCTTTTTGGAAAGAGAAAATGGGAGTTAGTTGAGCTTTGTTATTCTTACTATATACGTTTGTCCTCTGTTTTGAGAGAGTTTTTCTTCTGGAAAACACAAATAACGAAGATACAAGTGAAGATTACATTGCGATTGAAGATCTAATTTCTGGAATTGAATTTCAATCTTTTACAGGTTGTAATCATGATTTCTACTTCTTATATTGAAATTCATTTGATTCTTATTATATTGATGGAGGAGTAGATCATAGACCTAGATCTTGTTCGGATTTAATTTTTATCATGTGTTGAGAACTGGAAATTAATGAATTCTTGTTGATGATCTTATATTCAATTTGCATGTTCTTCATCGTTTCTTCAGATTTGTATATCCGGAGTACAAGTTTGTTTTTTATTTCATTTAAGTCAATTGAGAAATTACTTTCATGAATAGATCTATGCAAATTGAAGAGATTTGATTGTGATCCTAGAGATAGGTTGCAAGAATCTTCCGTAATTTCTTGAATTTTATGAGTTCTTGATCTTCATGCAATTTTAGATTGTAATTAGTTAAGGAGACATTCTAATTAATCAATCTAAGATTAGATAAGTTGATATATTCGAGAGGATTATTAATTTGTATAAGGAACTCAACGGTATAAGATTTCAATAGGTTAATCTTTAGTGTTCTATGATACATATGATGAAATTAAATGAAGAACAAGATTTAGGTCTTGTTATAATTGATTGGTAAATTCTTCATTGATTTCTGAGTGCTTGTGATTTCTCCTTATTTTTTTTAGCTTGAATTTTCTTGGTTATAGTGTTAAATCAATCATCTCTTTTAATCTGGAATAGTAGAAATATAGTGAGTACTAGTACTTATTCCTTCCTCGTGGACGACTCCGATTTAAACACTATACTACGAGTTGATAGGTTCACTGCCTATTGTCTTTCGTAGAAGTTTAAGAAAGGATTTTACAAATTTAAACTACGATTAGCAAGGAACTTTCCATCAGGTGTTCAATGAATTACTATATGTTTAAGCCAATAAAGTTATAATCAAAGTCTTATAATCAATCGTGACATGCCCCAATCCTTGTAACCATTCAATTCCAACACTATCAACTCCTTTTATCGAAAGCAAATAAAATGCCAATACAAAAGTTATGCCTTGAATCGCCAACTTAATATCCATCCATTGGTCTTCACAACATAACTTATGGCCATTTCCCACCATGAAAAAAAATTAGGAAAATTTAGGAGAAGGTGATATCACCAATCCTAATTGTTTAACCAGACCCTACAACACCCATAAAACACAAAGTGCATGGTACTAATTCTCCTCACAAAGCATGGTAACTAATAGAACATGATTCATTCATATCATCTACTATAGGTTATCCATCACATTCATCTATATCACTCATATCAACTTGATCATCATCCAATAGCACCAATAAAAAATGTGCTTTACACTTATGATTTTTACTAAATTTCTCATCACAATTAAAGTATAAGCCTTCATCACGCTCTTCTTGCCTCTCTTGTTGTGTCAAACGTTTGATAGGAAGTGATGTGGCTTTTGATTGTTGCTGATTTTTTGCACTAATGGTTTTGCAAAATTGCAAAGGTGATACGTTATCTGAAAATTTGATGCATTCAAACTATAATTTGTGTTATAGACCTTATTCTAACCATAGAATTTATCTTCAAACATCCTTGCTAACCATATTGCATCCATTAAGGATTTATGTCTACTCATTTGAACTTCTCTCTTGGCAGGTTTGAACCCAAATACAAAGCAACTCAATAGAAAGGAATCAAACAAACCAACAGTTCTATTTGATAAATTTCGAATTGATATTGATACTGAATCACAATTGAAGTTTATGTTAATTTAGACAAGTTGCCTTGAACGTCCTCATATATTGAAGGACCAAATTGTACCGTAAAAGCTTCCTTGAATTCTTTCCAATTAGTAAGCAACTTGTTAACGTACATCCACTAATACCATTTGTATATTGCAAAGGAACAAATTGTAAGCCTTTATTCCTCATCAATCTAATGAAAGTCAAAAAATTGATCTACCTTGAATAGCCATCCCAATACATCTCCGCCCAAGAATTTGTGAATCTCTAGCGTAATGCCCTTTAATAATGAATTAGTGGCATTTGAGATTTTAGAAGATGATGATTCATAATTAATCTGATCGCCAAATAGAGATTGTTGATTCTGATTCTATTACCCCTCCAATTTATCCATCCTAATGGCTAACCATGGCAAACTTTCTTGCATTGCTAGTAGAGTGGATTTCAATAAATCCATATCAGCTGCTTGAGCTAAGTTGGCTCTAATTTCAGGTTATTGATATCAATGAGAGCATCAAAATTTAATACGACTCGATTAAGCTCACCAAATCTTTACTATGTAAAGTCTCCTCCGAAACCCTAAACTCTCTCTCTATCCTCTCCACTCTTGACCCTTTTACAAATGAGTATGAACCCTAACTCAATGTTTGAAATGTTTATCGAGAGATGATGCAACGTTTATTGGCTTATTCGAGCTGCCAAACTCCACTATTTTCTCAGGGATGTAACTCTCGATGAGCCCTTCTGTTTTCTTTCTTTCTATTTATCTTCATTTACAATTGTACATCAATGTTCCTTTAACAAATCTGTTGCTCAACTAACTACAATGGATTGATTACAACTACTTTTTACAACTGTATTAACTATCTTAGCTATATATAGGCTGTTTGGATTGTTAGTTTTTTAATAATATCGGTTCGGTATTGGTTCAATTTGGTCAATTTATGAGTAAAACTATCATTTTTTATCGGTATCATATCAGTATCGTTTAGTATCAATTCATATCTGTTGACACTAAATGACACCAAAATGATGAACCAAAAAGGCCAATAAGCTATTATGTTATGTAATCTCTAAGCCATGATGACTTCTTTCGGTTCCTTGTATGTAATCAGTCCGTAACAAATTTTGCATGATATATAACATCACCGAAATATGAAAAAGGAATAAATTCGACTTTATATAATCAAAGTAAAACATGACAAAAGTGAAAAAGATCTAAAAAATTTTTACAGGAAAAAAAAAATAGTTAAGTACAACTTAGCTATCATCTCCAACCATAATCCACTTTAAATGGTTGGACTTGGATTTACTTATGCCATTAAAATTTTAATTTAACCACTTTTAATTTACATTAACCACTTTCCTAAAAGTGTGAATTCAATATCACATGAATGCATAATGCTGATGTCTTATCGAGTTCACTCATTGGGCCTGCAGATAAAATTTCCCAATGCTATCTTCGATCTGTTGAGTCACAGTAGTGCTGGAAAATGCATCTCAAAAGATTGATTTGTTTTAGATATATATGTTTTGGTTCCACTTTTAAGTTGCTTTACACGATGAAGCTCAAAGTGTAAATAATAAGCACGCCATGTATCTCCTCAACTCTTCTCTTTATTTATTATTTTACCTTTTTCATTCTTTTCCTCGTCTCCACTCTTTAGTCTTTACACATCATCCTTACCATCTTAAAATCTTTCTTATACTAATATTCCATACAATATCAGAATTTCACAACTACTGACAATATAGGTATTTTAATAAATATTATGATCTCTTCTTATATAACTACTTGTATTTTTTTTTCCCTTTTGAAAATTCGAATCCAGTAGATCCCAATAATATCAATATTAATGTCATTAGGTTACAAAATTATTAGCAAATTACAGCTACTTTAGTATAAAGTTTATTTCTCTTTATATGTCACTATTTGCATTGGTTAGATCTGAATTCACATTATTCCCAACTTCCATGAAATGTTTGTTTCTTTACATGCTTCAGGATAGCACTTGCTTGAACACTTACACTATTAAAAATATATATTAATCGGTGCCAAAGTTTGAAAAAGTGACTAAATAAAAGCATATTAAATGGAAAAAATATATATATGGAATATGTAGATCTTATTACCTATACCTATTTAAAACAAGCAATGCCATTAAAAGGGTAGCACCAAAAAAGAGGCATGATTGTAAAGGCATAAGTACTTGACAATTTTGTAATGTATGAAAAATATTAACGTCATATAAAGTAATAATGGTTTGTAAATTTTAGTGACGTTGTTATATTCCTTTGTTATTTTCTAATCCAATACAATACTATCTTGTCTGTTCTCTGATTGTAGTTGTAAATGGATTAGTGGCCCCATCTTTTTGCTTTTCTCCTTAAGAATGATGAAATCGTCTTACTCTACTTGATAAAGTCAATTCCAACTAATCAATTTTCAATTTATAATTTGTGACATATCAATTATAATATATAATTTGGGAAGCCTTTTGCTTTTTTTTTTTTTTTTTTACCTTTTCATATCAATTTTTTTAATCCAATTCATATCGGTATCCTTTCAACATTCTTAATGTTATATTTGATGAAATATTACATTTTTCATATTCGTACATTTTAGTATTGTAACATTTCAATTAAAAAATCTTATAATATCGAAATAAAAAATAATAACCCAAACTATATATTACATGATTCTTTATTACTTTTGCTTTAAAAAAAATATATCATTTGACCGTAATAAACATTGAATTACTGTTGTTTTTTCTCTTTAGAAGTAGCTTTTTCTCTCTCTAACCATCAGTTTCATTCCATTATATGAGAAATTTACTTCATGGACACATATCTTTCTTGCATTTTTTTTTTCTTTTCATTTTCTTATAACGCAATTGACAACTAATTTGATTATTCTATATTCCTTGGATGGATGTTTCATTTATTTATTTGTTTCTTTTTTTTACATCCTAGGGTATTTCCCATATTTAAATTTAATGGGTTTTTCCTATTCATTGAGCACACAACAACTATATTGATTCCGAGGTTAATATCAGTTTCAAAATTTTAAAAGTTTCTTTTTAATGTCAATGAATAATAATTTCTTTTTATGTCATTAGTATATTGTTTTATACATATGACTTTCCATTCTATTCATATTTAACATTATAAATTTTCATTTAAAAAATTTAGATATTATATATGATCTTCCAAGTGATTTATTTTGGTATGTGAATAAAAACATCTATTCGTGTGTATTTTTTTATATTTATATTAATTGTAATTTTACTATTGTTCAAATTTTATTTGTTCCATTAGAAATAAGTGTATAATATTGGTTAAAGAATTGGAGCACATCTTAATTTTATAAATTATCATCATGATATTATGTATAAGTATGAATATAAAACAAATACGTTGCATCAAATTCATTTTAAGTAAATATATTTTATAATTATAAATTTATACTCTACACACTGATATGTTTATAAATATATTTTATTATATATGATCTTCCAAGTGATTTATTTTGGCATTTGAGTAAACACATCTATTCGTATGTATTTTTTCATATTTATATTAACGTCTAATTTTATTATCGTTCAAATTTTATATTATTCCATTAGGAAATGAGTATATAATATTGGTTAAAGAATTGGGAGCATATCTTAATTTTATAAATTGTCACCATAATATTATGCATAAGTATGAATATAAAAAAATATATTGCATCAAATTCAAATTAATAATAAATATATTTTATAATTATAAATTCATAATCTACATACTAACTGCACATTGCACGGGTCCTTAACTAATTCTAAAGTACTCGAAAAAAAAAAATCTAGTTCTAAAGTATCGCAGAGGGGCAATTGTGAAAGTAGAACATAAAAGAAAAAAAAAAACATATATTTTGATTCAATGGGTTCAATAATAATGAACATGATCATTTAAATCATTGGACTTGGATCAACCCCTAATGAATCAACCATCATTCACCTTTTTGGGGTTGTGCAATCCATCAATTCTTGCATGAAGGGATTGGATGAGTCCCTCACATATATTTACATCCATAATATAAAATAAAATCGAAACTTTACTCAATTTTGCACCTTTTACTCCATTATCTTATCCATAAATATGTATATATGTATAACACATAATATTTGAAATCTAAATTCATATGACTTAAACATCCCTTTCTTGTGCAATAAAATATGAAATATAACAAGTTAGGTACCTTACATGATAATAAAATCATAAATGAAGTGCAATAGCCTGTTGATCATCAAAATTGTCACGAAATTCACTTGGATGTAAATTTCCTCCATATAGGCACACGCTAAACTTGAACACTTTTCTTTTTCACTTTATAAACCTTCTACAATGTGCAGTCACAGTTTTTCTGACATCTCATCAAAGCTTCCAATGATTATTCAGAAAAGGAAAGTTTTTCCTTTATTTTCAACAAGCTTTGGGAGACAAAGTGATGTTTTTGGGATGTATGGCATCTAAGAAATATAGTATTTATAGTAATACAATGCAATCTTATTGATGTTTTGAAGGAATACCATTATATGGCATGCAATAAATAGGGAATAAAATAATTGCAAACTTACTTTATTAACTTCTCAAGGAAAAAAAAAAACCTATTTTTCAATTTTGGATGACGCCAGAAATTCTAATGTGTCAAGTGTCATCAACTTTTCTATAACTTTTTTAAAGAACAAATAGGTACTCTCTATAAATATATGTTAAAAAAAATTCTACCTCTCGTTCTTTTTTCAACAGACTAATCCATCATCTATTTTTTAAGTTCATCTTCAACTGTGATCGCATCATTATAATGTAATATTTCAAATACTATATTTATTTTAATAAATAGATAATTAACTCAATAGTTTCATTTACAGATAATAGAAGTCCACATGTTCAAGGCACATGTACATATTTATAAAAATTATGAGAAATCAAAGTCCAATTTAGTCTAATGATCTTACCCAATAAATAATTCAAATGATGTATTTGTAACTTGTTTAAGAATTAGTTTTAAAATATATCCGCATCTAAATAATTCAGATGAAATAAGATTTATAAAAGAAAATAAAAGGCCTATCCAACTCTTCATCAGTAAGTTGAAGCTGAATAAGACAGGCAAGTTTACCTAACGATTCCTTGCTCATTAAGTTGAGACGCACACATGAACAAAGACAAAGGGAAAAGCAAAAGGAAAAAAAAAATCGCATGAATCTAAGGGACAAGAAGTCCTTGCATTGCATGCATAATCAATAACATTTGCAGCTTTTCCACGTTGGATGGATTTAAAAGCACCCATGCCACTACAAACAGTATTAAAATATATTAAATTGTACATCCGTTTATATAGGTTATTTCTTATCTATATCTATATGTATATCTTATTTAAATTTTATATATAAATATATCTGATTTGTAAATATATTTTATCTTTATTTAATTTATTTGATATTTTCATGAGAACTATCATATATTTTCATCTATATGTATTTCTCGACAGATGATTTATTAGAAAAAAATTTTAAAAAAATGTCTGACATCTGCCATTTGCCATTTGCCTAGACATCTCCTCGGGTCAGGTTCGAACCGAGACCTAGGAAGAACTGGCCACGAGGGGTCCTCCATTGGATTAGCTCCGCCAAGGCGGATAGGACCCGCCTTGTGGACCAGTAGGGTTGGCGGGTCCAATAAGGTCTATCCAATTTTCTTTAAAAAAAATGACTTCTGGAGAAATTTTTTTTTAAATGCGAGTAGGATCGGTAGGACCCGCCTAGTGGACCAGCAGGTCCATGTGTCCTACCCACCCCGCCACCCCAACGGGGCAATTTTTGGTCCGTATTTTTTGGGACTAACCCAAACCAAGGAGATGTCTATCAGATGCCAAACAGACCAGACATTCATTAAGTATAGAATGCTATATATTATATACAAATAATATTATACATATAAATATTAATAAAATTTTAATATATACAATGTATATATATCAAGCAATAATCATATTAAAAATTATACATGGTGTGGTACCTAAGAAATTTTTTTTTCCTCAAAACATCATAATTTGTTAGTTTTTATGTCTATTTAACTATATTATAAACTAAAGCAAAAGGTAAGTAGGTCCATCATAACCTACATATATTTATCAACACCTTTGATGTGTGTGACATATAAAACATTATATCATTATATAGAATCATATATCGAACCACTTTTTCATACATTACACCCTTAATAAAATTTGTTATTAAATATGAATAAATCAAGAACTAATCTTTTTCCCCTTGGAAGGTTTTATATGGTGTCGTTTGATGGATCAAATTAGTTAAGTGAGTACGATTCCATGGATGGAGGTGGTTAGGTGGCTGGATAGTTTGATGGGTCAAGATAGCCTAAAGGTCACATGGTTCAAGGTGGTTGCATTTGATAATTAGGTTAAGGTTTTGTGAATAGGTAATAGAAATGAACTAAGAAATATTTATTTTTGAGGTTTTAAATTCTATTTCATATAAGATTTTGATATAAATTTGAACCATTCGGTAACTTACTAGAGGGTCAAAAAAAAAACACACGACAGTATAATTTTCCATGTACTCAAGCTTAAGCAAAAGCAAATCTGTTTTGTTTACTATTTTATTGTTTTAATTTCTTTATTTGATTTCACCATATGAATTTATCCTAGTTAATTTGATCTGATAATAATGGAGAAAATGGTGGCTATTATTAATGATTGTGGTCCACAAAGATGGTTCGTTGAAGGTTATTAAGTTATGCATATATATTGCATTCAATTTGCCCTAAAATTTTCCTTCATTAGCTTGCTTTCTTAAATTCTTGTTGCAACTCTAAAATACAAATCATTGTCCTTCATTCTATTCCTTTCTCCCCTCAATAGTTCTAGATCTATTCAAACAAAAACATTAATGACAAAACATGTTAAGCCCAAAATGACAAGGACAATAATGCAATATATAATATATGTTCATTTGGAGTCATCTAAGTTTCTCCTCTTTTTCCCTTTCCCTCTTTTGACTCAAAGGTGTTACACACAAAAACAGATCCACCATTTTAAGCAAATTTCACTATATAAGCTTACGCTTTTACAAGAGATCAATAGGATCATCCCCAACATGAAAAAAAATTAAACACTAATTAATTTAAAACTTGCAAAATTTCTGAGAAGAAATTGAATTTCAAGCAACATATTTCCCACTCCACTACCCCCTTTTCAAGATTTAGCCTTTCTTTTTGGCTCACTCCATTCCATGTTGAGGGGAAT
The DNA here is from genome assembly GCA_024138025.1 of Combretum micranthum. NCBI lineage: Eukaryota > Viridiplantae > Streptophyta > Magnoliopsida > Myrtales > Combretaceae > Combretum > Combretum micranthum. The sequence goes on from JAMXBD010000001.1 coordinate 2,386,546, forward strand.
TTCACACCACCCCCCCCCCCCCCCCCCCCCCCCCCCCTTCCATTTTTTCTTCTCTTGCAATAGTTAGTTATCTCCGTTTTTCCAAAAATAACTTCCATTTTCTACAAATTTTTTTGAGCTTTTCTTCTTTTAGCTTCTTTCTCCCTCCATTTGTAGGGAAAATATTATGATTTGAGAAGGCTTATGCGAGGAAATATATATTACCCTACACACTCAACCCATCGAATCCACATTGCTTGTATGTTAGTGCTTGTTTCCTTGGACTTATCACAATTGCACAGTCAACCGATACCTGTATAATGCACCAATCAAATAGTTAAAAATAACATTAGATTTTTATTGTACTCTAGCAAACTATTGAAAATTTACAGTCTCTCTAGTAAAAGATATAAGGTTCAAATTTTTCTTTATTGTAATGGAAAAAAAAAATACTAATAAAAATAAATTTTTTTTATTACAATAGGAGATGAGGAATCAAACCTAGCTCATCCTACTTGGAAGACCAATGATTATGCCACTAGCTTACAAAACTATTAAAACATACAAAATCATATTAAGACAAAACAAAATCGATGTTTATTCCGTCAATGGTAAAAATAAATGAAATGCGATATTATAGTGTAATTTTTCCTAGACTAAATTTCACAAGATGTTGTTATTGCATAAAAAAAAAAAAAAGGAAGACAAGATGACGAAAAATAAAGCTAGTGATGACATCAAATTAGGGTTGATATTCATATCTCAACTCTTTTTTTTCCCCCTCTCTCTGGCCAATCATATCTTACTACTAGATGCCAAAAAAACATGATTAGCATATGGTAGCTGGGCAAGGCATATGCGTTTTCCAACCACTCTCTGTTTATTGTATAGGATGTAATAATTTAGCAAGGGAAACCCAAATCATTGACTTTTTATTTTTAATGATACAGTTTCCCATTAGAATAGTAGGAGAAGATTAAACTGCTAAGATCTAAAGTTTTATAGAGATTGAACTTTGAGTTTGACTGAGATCACTATTCACCATTCATGTGACATTTGATCACATTAAGCATTCCGATCCATCTTTTACAAAAGCAATCTTAAAATAAAATTCACTCAACATATTAAACTTTTATAGAAATACCAAATCAAACTGAACTTTTACAATTAAATCCACTCAACTTGAAAAACTGCCGAATCAACCATAAATTTTGTATACTTTTTAAAAGAAACAATTGTATACCATGATTAACTTAGTTAAATGACAAAAATTTAACAGTGACTTTAGTCAAAATTAAAGCTAAATGGAATTCAAGTGCTTTTGTTGGTTAAACTTTTGTCACCTCTAATCAGGCTTTTTCCAAATCACTTAACTGACATGAAGTGCACTCTGAAATATCAAGGAAAGCACTTATAACTCTGGACCCACTAATATGGAATAAAAAACAAACAAGATACTATTTATTATGTAAAAACAATAAAATGGAATCAATCAAATTGAATATGGAATAAAATGATAAATCTATACCTGCGTGTAGAAACTTTCATGGAAATGTTAATTCCATTCATACATTGTAGAGGTATTTGTTGAAAATATCTTTAGAGTGGAATGTATTTAATCATGCTCCTTCAAAGGAAGTATTAAATCCCTTTTAAAGTTATATCGCATTTCTAAGTTAATTGTGACCGTCTTATAAAATTGCTTTTAAAAATAGAATGATCATTCTGGATTTATTCCTCCATTAGGTGTAGCCGGGTTGGGTCTATGATAGGTTTCATAAAACCCAACCCCATCACACATCCTGTAGAGCTCCCTGAAGCCCGTCCTCAACACTATTGCACCAAGACCAAGCTCAAAAGGAATGGACTTGAAAATATAAGAAAAAGACAGCAAAATTTACAGATACCATAATTTTACAGCCTATATCACGCCTGAAACTTGAAACTACCTAGGCATGATAACTGGACACATGGGAAAAATTACACCACATGTATGTACGCGAACGACAACTACCAGTCATACCTTTGATACATGGAAGCAATAGTAACAGTTTTTAAATACCATCCGTAATTTAAGAATTCAGTTACTTATCATGTAATAATTAGTAATTACTCACCACATATATATTACACATAGCGTGTATTACCAAATGAATCATTTCTTGTAAATATGAGGCTCTTATATAAAATCACACTAAACACACACCATGAAAGTCCAGCCAACAGGATAAAGATATAATCCTATCACTTAATTTACACGATACCAAACCAAGAAAAATCAGAAAGTTTCTTAAAATTTTAGTCAGTAAAAGAAATACATATGATCCTTTTTCTCATACACCAAGCATGACTGACAAAGTAATAAAAAAAAAAAAATCCTCAGATAATTTGGAAGTCTTAAGTCTGAGAGTGTTTGTGACTTGTGGAATATATTTTTACTTTTTCTATATATTGGTTCGGGATCCCATGGACTTTATACCCATTTTAAAGCCCAACCAAGACTTGGATTTTGGAAGAGAACCAAAAATCCTATCTCAAACCATAGGTATTTATCATGTTGGGTACCTATGAAAACCCTCCCTCTTGCATCCCTATCCCATGTACCAAACGTGCAGACCAAACAGAGTTGATCACTTCTCATTAAATCAGATTAGAATGCGAGATGGTTCAAACTACTTAATCATTTTGGATTTATCTACAATTGGATACAATTGAACGAGCTAGCAAATAGGATGATGTAGCTATGGTCTTTTTTTTTTTTTTTTTTGTGAAACCAGAGTTTACAGCAAATAAGTTGCAAGGTTATGAAAAAAATGTGTAAATATGAGACCAAAAAAAGCGGATTAAGAAAATTAAAACAAAGTTTCATAGGAAAAAAAAACAAGTTCTGGAGGAGGGAAGCAAAAAAGTAAAAATTGGGGCCATGTAACTTGTAAGAAAGGGCAAATAAAAAAGATTGTTGATGTGATTCCTAATACATCGCTTTCCGAAGAATATGTACCCCACACCTACGACCACGAGGAGCTTGGAAATGGCCCGCCACCGAGGTGGTCACATGGCTGAGATGAGACCACTACAAATTCATCCTTTTTTACTTATTCATTTATTTATTCTTTTGACTATAGATACATTGGAATATCCCTTAGCCCTTAAACCCAACACAACCTATACTATACACTACCTTTGCTCTATTTATACAAAAGTGGCTATATTTAAAATTTTTTAAATTATATAAGATTAGTCCATAGGTTGCATCGAAGGTATCAAATTGACATCATTTCTGAAAATCTTAACCTACATATTAAATTACGAAAAAAAAAGAAGTGGAGAGGAGGAGGAGGGGGAATTTGGGTGTGTTCACACAAGGGAGGGATATCAAATAAGAACATCCTAGTCCTGCTAAACCAAGTGGTTATTAAATTATTAATAAGGCAGCATCATGTTGGAGACACGAGGCAATATAATCAATATTTTTTCAGCACGATAAGGAATTAGGATACTTTTCGAAAAAAGGAAAATTCGGTGGTATTAGAATTGTTAGGTACAGATATGGGAAGTTTACTTATTAAAAAAAAAAAAAAAAAAAGGAGTTTTGTTATTATAGATTAAAACCCGAATAAAGATTAGATCACTTCTGATGTTTCGGGTGGAACATATCAAGTTCAATTCCCTTTTTCCGTTATAATGACAAAAAAAAAAAATAAATAAATTAAATCCAACATTTGATGGAATATAATACCCTATGAAGAGATTAAAAAGAATTATTACCTGAAAAAAAAGAGAGAAAAAAAGGAAACATCCAAATTGGTTCATAGTAAGCCTTCTGTTTGTTTCTTTTTTTTTTTTCCTTATCATTTTATCATCTTATTTCTGTCGTTTTTTAAATATTTATCAAGAAAAGATAAATAAAAAATAGATATTTTTATTTATAAAAAGATCAAATCGATCGGATACAGATAAAAAATAAAATAGAATAATGCAGATAAAGCTACGGATAAATATCAGCTAAGTCAGCATCAGAAATCGAAAGAAAATAGAAGATGGGGGAAGGGAAAAGTTATAGAAAGTAAAGAAAAAGAGCATGTCAGATGAAGAGCGTAAAAACAAAGCCACCACACCCAACAAAAGCAATGTAGACCGCAAATTCCGTTGTTCGTTGAATGTAAGCTGATGAATCTTCAGTCCTCACATGACGACAAAGATTCAATAATATGCATAAACTAATTACCGACGAAAAAATGTTTTCACGATTTACCAATATCATCTACACGGTTAAAAGAAACAAATGAATAAATACATAGGAATATAAAATAAAAATATTTTTATATTTTTTATTTATACCCCGTTCAAACGGGTATAATAGAATTACTGTACTGAGAAAATTGAATAAAGCTGTAATAATGTTTTTATATATTAATTTTTTATTTAAATAATTTTTTTGGAGAAGAAAAAAGTTAAGACTGCTCCAAATTGAATTGTCATTTGTAATTTTAAATAAAGAATGTCATTCAATATTTTTGGAAAAGAAATTTATGATAGAATTGCTATTATGGCTAAATAAACACCTTATTAGCTCTTTAAAAGAGATTAGACTGTAGTAGGTTTATTTACAAAAAATTGAATAAATATTAGTATTTTATTTTCACATTCAAAAACATCTAATGAAATTTTTCTTGTTATAATGGAAGCAGTAAAAAATAAAAAGTAACCAACTTTGAAAAAAATTTTAGAAAATGGAAAAATTCAGTCTTTTCAACAGACTAGCTAGAGCGCCAATAGGTCTGTTTGGATGGTCTGTTTTTCATCTTTATTTGTGTCTTTTTCAAAATGATATATATAAATATGTCCGATTTGTATCTATATTTTATCTATATTTGATATTTTGATGATAACTGCCGACTTTTTTTCATCTATATCTATTTCTTGATAAATAATTTATTAAAAAAATTTAAAAAAATGTCTAAATTTGTTGAAAAAAGCCAAACAAACAAACCTCTTACAAAAATGTGTCTTTTTTGTGTCCGGAATTATGAGATTAGTTACTATCAGCATTAAGATGTTGGTAGTAGGTTATCTATCCGATCCAAATTTAGGTATAGTGTTATTCTGGTGATCTCCATTACAAAATACGATAGACGGTAACTATAGTATTATGTGATGGTAACTGAAGTCGAAGTCATCGTGAAATTTAAAAAAAAAAAAAAAAAAAAAACCAGACTATCAAGATCAGGACCAAGCCAATAATAGGAGGCTTCTAAAAGGTGCAGAAGTTAGCCCATAGTCCTGGACAAAGTCATGTCTAGTGGGACCCACAACTTTCGGTGGACACCACTACGTCCCGACTGCTTCTTTCTTTAGCTAACATGTGCATACTGAATTTCTTCTTCATCCAACCATAATTAAACATCTAATAATTGATTAATACACTTATTAGATTATCTAGTTTAATTTATATAGATATCATATTATAATTGATAAAAACATAATATTTAAAGTGTCTTATATTTATTTATATCATATTCATCTCAAATATCCATTTATAACTTATCATATCTATTAGTAAAAATTTTTTATCAATATTTATTTCTTGACAAATATCTATTTAAAAAAATAAAAATACGATTATAAGAAAAAAAAAAAAACAGCAAACACTCTTAAGCTTCCTATTCATTTTCTCCTCCCACTCCACCATTAAAACATGAATATGTGGGTCACTCTAATTAAATTAAGATAATTACCTTAATTTAATTAAATCATCTAATTCGTCACATCTAAAGGAAGATTTCAATCTAAAAGTTAAAAAGTTAAGATATTTAATTTGTTTTCCTTCTTCAAAGTAGACTTTTGTTTTTTTTTTTTTTCCTTCTAATCCAATTGAAATAAAAATAATTCTCATTATACCAATTCCTATAATTATTTTAATATTTGATAACATTTTACAATAAAATAATAATACATAAATAAATAAGTTGAAGCATATCTGAATTATATCCTTACCGAATCCAACCCGACCAAAATATCCAAGAACTGCATTTTAACTAACGGTGACTGCTAAGTTCACAGGCTTTGTTAACAATGTCTCCAACTCCGACATTAAAAAGTTATAGATTATGAATTTTGTTTATAATTTAATTTTACACAAGGATTATAAAATTTTAATAAACATCACCCAATTTCGATTTAAAAAAGAAAAGTTTGAAAAAAAATAAAGAATCGGACTGACCTGAACACCAGGCGAATCTATATCAAGAACCCGGATCTTAGCCCCGACATCCCCGAGAACCCGCAACTCGACCCGGTCATTCAACGAAGCATCCCGGATCAAATCCGCGGCATCGGCCTGCAACAAATTAACCCGGTCGACCGCAATCGTCGCCACCACCTGTCTCTTGCTATGCGCCTCCTGATAAAAACCGGGCACCGAAGCCTTCCCCAGCGGAATCCCTTTATACATGACGGTAAACCTCGACTCGCCGTACCTTATCCCGACTTTATTGGGATTCACCGCAAGGAACAGCAGCCTTATGGTCAGTGTCAATTGCGCCGACTCCGTGACCGGAGTGGTAGTGGTTACGGTGGTTGTCGTGGTGGTAGGGGTGGTTGTTACGGCGGCGGAGGAGGAGCCGAAAGATGGGTCGATGCCCATGTATTGGACACCGACCTGCTGGAGGTCGAATTGGGGTTTCTTGGGTTTGACGGCGAGGACAATGACGAGGACTATGGCGAGTACGAGGAGAACGAGGAAGGAGAATAAGAGCAAGAGACAGCAGCAGCAGCCTTTTAAGGAAGCGGCGGAGGATGAGGATCTTGGGTAGTAGTATTCTCGGTGGTGGTGGCGGCGTGAGGAGGAGGAGGAGGTGGTGGAATTGGTGGAGGCGGCGGTGGTTGCTGGTGTTGGTGGGTGAGGTGGCCGCGGACGGTTGTTGTTGTGCTGCTGGTGTGGTGGTGGTGGTCGCCATTGGGTTGATTAGTCATAGTAGGGAGAGAAAGAGAAGGATTGCTTAGGAGATGGATAAAGGAGAAAGTACGTGAGTGTGTGTATATGTATTGGACTATAAGTCTATAAATGAGTAAACAAAAAGAAAAAGACAGGGAAAAAAAAAAAGAAAAGAAAAAGGAAAAGGCATAATAAAAAAAGGTCGATGAAGATAAGTGGGTGAAATGGTGAAAGTGGGGGTAATTTAGGCTTTTGGGATTCTTCGATTTAGCCAGGTTATGATTATAAACGGGTTGAGTAAAAATGATTTAATACTTCCTTTGAGATTGAGTGTTATAATAACCTATTCAATTCTAATCAAATTTAGAAGTTTGAGATCGATTTTGAATTCAAAAAAATTTTATCCAAACTTAAGCTCGATTTATTTAAGTTTGTTTTTGATTGAATTTGTTTAAATTTGATTCAAATCTAAATAAAATTTTATGTAAATCACAATGATATTAACATCAAATCCAACTCGAACTCAATTAATATTTAAAACCAACTCAATTTCTATTTATTTTAACTATTGTTTTCATTTTGAATTTTTATTTTCATTTTTTTTTTCTTTTTTTTTGGGTTGGGCGCTCTAGGGTGATCAATGGATCGTAAATTGAAAACAAGATTTAGGCCTGTTTGTTTATTTTTTTTTTTTTAGATACGGACACTTTTTAAATTTTTTTAATAAATTATTTATTAAGAAATTAATATAAATAAATAAAATTAAGAGTTCTTAAAAAAAGATCAAATAGATTAAATGTAGATAAAATATAAATATAAATTAAATATATTTACATATATCATTTCGATACAAATACAGATATAGATGAAAAATAGACCATCCAAATAGAAAAAAGTGAAAGTAATGAAAATGATGAAATTAGAATGACACTATTTGATGATACAGTTTGAAAATTAAAATATGTGTTTTATGGGTTCATTATAAGGATTCCTTTTTTTCTTATAGAAAATTGATGGGGTTTCGTTTCCCTTTCTATATATCCTTTTCCATTTGTTGTAAAGCTATAACAGTATGTCACAAACTATTATCCTAAGATTATTCTATTAGTATCAAACATGTTATATGCCCTAAAGTTGAAGGTGCAAGTGCAACATCACACGATATATCCTTATCCAATGGTAAAAACACCTGTAATTTTACAATATCACGACGATATCCTTCTTTTCATTTATACAACATCTAGCTATAAGGTACAAAATTACAAGATAAATTGCAAATATATTAAAAATACAATCTACAAAGTACATCCCTCTTATGCAAATAGTCAATTCATTTAAGAGGAATAACTATTCATTTCACTATCACAGAAGACAAACATATTGATATGTTGAGGGACCAGTCTTTCCATTTCTTAAACAATCATTTCTTCTTGTGTAATAGTACATGTTACCATATATTCATTTATTAAAGAAATAAAACATATAATACTTGATAATATATACGGTGATTTTTTAATGAATGCTTGGATACTCGCCAAAATATCATATACATAAATAAGTTATTTTTAGTTTATGTAACATTTCATTATTATTATTATATTTATAAGAAATTTCTTTTAGTAAAACTGTAAAAGTGTGGTAAGTAACATAATAAAATACTGTGTATAAGTAAAAAAATATTCATCAAATGGCTTCTAAATATATTTGTATACATGCATATATATATATATAATTTTTGAGAAATCGCATTATATATGTAGCGCCCTAACCTAAAGACTTATCAGCCCGTCACGTGTCCTTAGAAGAATAGACATACTAAGGCTATAGATTTCTAAGACCACAAATATGTATTTTAAATATCATCAATCACTCACATAAAGTGTAACTTTTAAAAACTTTTCATATCAAAATAAATTGTTCTCAACATTAACAGCATAACTTTAAAAAGTCCAAACTAAAACAGAAATGATAAATCCTTACATATAAAAATGTCTCCAAAAGAAACTAACTAAATCATTATATGTTTCTTCTTCTCGAATTACTAATAACTAATCATAATTATCAGCAAGATGTTCATAACCGTTATCGCTCTTCCCATCATCGACAAATATGTCATAGCTCGTTAAATCATAAATCATAGAATCTTCACCTGTACCTGTGGAAAAAATAAGGATTGAGCGAAAAACCCAGTACGCCAAACCGAAAACACATGCACATGAACACGCATATCACATACAACTTATTTTCTAATGCAACAAGCACAATTTAATTATCTTTTCATTAGCCTACAACCAACACAGTTTAGGACTACTGATCACTAATCCTAATCCAAAGTAACTCATGACCCTGATGAAAACCATATTATCATAATATATACATATATAGATGTGTTCCATAATTAAGCTGTAACGACTCCTAATCTACCGAATCATCTCAAGGTGCAACTCCACTCGAGACACCGCCACACAAGGATCATCAGGTTGCCAGCGTTAATATCACACTGCTATCGTAGTCTTTACTAACCGCAGCCAAACACAACTAACACACGTTTCAATTAAAGTCAAATATGTGTTAAGTCAAATTTTGCAACTAATCCTACAAGCACAAACAAACACACATGGTAAGGTTGTACCTAATATTGCTTTCAATACTTCAATCCACCAACAGAACTTCTTACAAAAACAAAGATCTCACACGTTTCCTGACCAACAATATGTCTCAATAAATTTTCATTTCCACAAAAATTAAAATCTAACCATAAATTCCATAATTTGACTCAAAGATATAAAACCCTAACCATAGATCTATGAAATTTGAATAACACACACCTTCTTTTCTTGGTTTACAATCCAATGAAACCCTTCAATACAAGTTTTTTCCAAGTCTCTTGATTTCTCCACAACTTCCTTCAATATACATGAAATGACCTAGATTTAAATTCTATTTAAATTCCATGTGTTTACTTAATTATCTTAAGTACTGAATTGAATGAGCATGATGATTATAATGGTTATGTTGTTAGTGGTCTAAAATGCATTATTTTGTATATATATAATGAAATTAATATTTTTGTTTTATATGTATTAATGTGTGTGTGTAATAAAATTATTAATTATGTCTTTTATACATTAACGTGTTAGTTAAGTTAGATTTATAAAATCAACCTTGATTTTCACAAGATTAGTGATAGAATTTTATTTCTTTAGTTAAGGTAGTATTTATGCTCATATAAGCCCAAATGAGACTCAAATTCAATCCAAATGCACCCTAAGTTTATGTATGCTTTAAGGGGCAAATTTGGAATATGTCTAAAGCTTAATTAAGCTTAATTGAACTACTTTTTGGGGGCAGCTCTCTTTTATCCGAATTTTCTTTTTCTTTCTTTCTTTTCTCTTCTTCTTCCATTTCCATTTCCAATTCCAAGTCTAGACTAAGAGCAATAACAAGCTTTGGAAATCAAGTTCTCTCCAAGGCAAAGCATTTACATGTGAGTGGATTCAATTGTGATTGTTGTTTTGTTTTCCTTTCTTGTGGTGTTGTATGAGTTATTGAATGAATGAGTTTAATGTTATCTAAGTGGTTGTTTATGTTTGGGACGAGCTAGGCATGTGTTTTATGAGTTTGTGAGGTTGTGCATGTATTATTGAAGTGATATGAAGTGTTGGGAAGATGTGAAGAGGATTTGTGTAGGAGAATTTAGAATGGATTGAAGTGGAATTTGAAGTGTTTAATTGTATGGATTTCTTGTGTTGAGTTGCTAAGGTTAAGTAGTGTATGTAGAGGTTAGTATATGAGGTTGAAAATGTGGTTGAGGAAGGTTTTGAAGTGTTATAAGATTAAATTTTCGAAGTATAAAAATAGGGGATTTGTGTTTTATCGTTTAAGCCTGTTTTTAAAACGTACGTCGGCACCAGGGAATTCAACGCTGCCGGTGTAAAGGTAGCGTTAGATTCAAATTTCTTAAGGCTGATTGAGCACCACCGGCTTTTGCTGGAAAAGTCAGTCGGCGTTCATTCCTTCATATTGTACGCTGGCCGCTGGGAATCAAGGCCGCCGACGTATGTGTCAAAGCTGCCCACGTATCTGGGTAAGCGAACGGCTTAGACCTCTCTGGAGGTTTTGAAAATTTTTTGTTTTGGATTCTACGCCGGCTTAAGGCTGACGGTGTACCCTTGAACACTGCCAGCGTTGGCTGTGTTGATTTTCAGAGTATTGAACACCGACTCAACGCCACCGGTGTTGAGTACCGGCATATCCCCTGCGCTTTTGAAATTTAAAAACATTTTCTAAAATTTTCCGAAGTTTGTTATTTGAGCAATTAAGTATTGTTAAGTGATTTGGGATATAATAGAATGATTAAATGCTTATTTATGACTTTGTATTCAATTCTTTGAATTTATTTGATTTATTTATGATATATAGAGATAATATTAGTATAATTGTGAACGTGAGATCTATATTTATTGATTTATTGATTATTGTGATATTTCTACTTCAGTTAAGGATTCTTCGGTTAGTTCTTCACCGAAAGATCCTAGTTATATACTAACGGGTTCAGGTACGCAATAATTTGTTTTGATGTTTGCTAGGAATAGGCATTCCTAATTCAACTTAACTTAACTTGGCTTAATATTTGAATGAATTGGATGTCTATTATGCTGTTTAATTTGGTCCGAGGAGCAGCACACCTGTCATGATGCAATGACTTTACCATGATGCAATGGTACGCTACGATGCAATAGTGATTCTTTTTGGTTAAGTGGGTAGCTGATAGGGGGGACTAGTATCTGTGTAACGTTTACTTAAACTTAGGGGGAAATACCATGATTTAGTTCAAAGTTTATGGGAACTTATGAACTAGGCTCATGTTATAGACTGAGTTTAAGTAGAGTCGGGCAACGGCTTTTAAACCCTAAATGAAGCTATTATCTTCATGGAATAGATATAGGAGATATAAGTATTCGGACTGCTTATATCAACCCCCTAAGCAGCTGCTGTTACTTAGGATCCCTGAATTCCCGAAGCGTGACCGGGGTTTGAACACCCTCTTGTTGATTTTTGAAAGAAAGGGTAATAAAGATAATCACTGTCTAATGATGCATTACATTGATTTGATGATTTGTTTTGCATTGGTTATTGTGTACTGGGCCTCTGGCTCACTTTTGCTGCTTTGCAGGTATTTGAGACGAGTTTTATGATGATTTGGGCTATGGGTCCGATTTTGAGAGATTTCTAGATGAGTGGGACGAATAGGATCTGTTCACCTGGACCTTTGGAAGGAATTTTGCTAAGGGAAAAGTTATGTATGGATGGCTTGTTAGTTAAGCCTATTTGTTGTAAAGATCTTAAGATCCCTTAAGATTCTTTTGATGTAGGAAAATATGTAATTTTTGTAGTGTCATGTATTGACACTAAATAGTGTTTATATGATGCAAATGTATGTATAGATTGCTTTTTGTTAGCAATCTTGTTTTGTTTTAAAGATATTCACAAAGAATAGCGGTTTTGATCAAACAATTTTCATAAACTGTTAGTTTTAGGACAAACTTACATATAAGGTGAAAACATTATATATGGTTGGGGACTCGGTACTCTAAGTCTCGAGATTTAGAGGGTCGGGTCCTTACAATACATGTATATAAAAAGTCTCCAATTTAAAATTTCTATCACAATAACAAATAAAATTCATTGATTATTATAATGGTACAGATTCTTATGTACCTATAACTTGTAGATTTTAATTAGGAATTTGGAACCCTAACTCTCAATTCTCCTAAATAATAAACTATAATTACAATTCCATAATTTACAGATCTCATAATCTATAAACCTGATAAAACCCTTACCTTTCTCCTTGATTTGAAATCACAACTTCAGATCTAGATCCACCCCTGATCCTCAACAACAATTCTTGGTTTCCCTTTAAAATAACACATAAACCTAGATTATAATCTAAAGAATATTTCTTCAAAATCATAAGATTTATAAAAACCCTGATAAAAATATTACTTTTTTTTTTAATTGGAGTCTTCCAAATCTCTAATCACAATAGGGTTTGCCACAACTCTTGAATATCCTTCAATCCATAAGATAATTAGCATAAGAGAAGATTCATCTAAATGATCTGATTGAAAATATTAGATGAAGGTTACATACCTAGGTTTTTTTATTTTATTATTTTTATTTTTATATATATATTTTTTTTTTTTGCTCTTTGAAAGCTCCTAGGGTTTCCAAAAGAATGAGAGGTTATATATAAGCTTTTAGGAGAAGTTGAAAAGGTTTGAAGATTAGGGAAATTCATCTGTCAAATGACAAAAATACCCACTTAACAACATTAAATTACATTCATACCCTTCAATATGAATTATTTATTTGTATCTTACAATATGTACACGAGACACTACAATGAGTAACTTAGAGAAAACCTAATAAATTTACCAAAATTCTAACTAATAAACACTACTTAAACTTTTTGAGAAACAAGGACTCTTTGCCCTAGATGTATCCATAATATTTAATATATATCAACCAAGTTATTAGTGATTTTATTTCCTTTTCTTATCTTAAAGAATTGGATAAAGAATTTTAATATAGGTATAATAAAAACAAAAAGAATAGAATAGAATCCTACTATAGTTATCATATCTCTTTCAATTCTACAATTGGAATAATATAATTACAAGTATGAAATGGGTTCGATAATCTTATCTTTTAAACTCATGCATTAATGGGATATTTCAAAAGCCATATGTAGTGAAAAAATTGAACATCTTAATTCATTTCATTTTCATATATATCCCAAGTCTTTACAACTACCATCTTGTAATTAATTAATATAAAATATGTGTTTAAAAAATTTAAAATGGTTGTTTAAATTTAATAAATTTGATGACATTTTGAGCTTTCTAAGATATGAAATTTAAAATGCTGCAAGATATGGAGAAAGCTTGCATGGAAAAAAATTAGTATAATGTTGATGGCATATCTGAATTTTTCAAAAAATAGCAATTGGCTACCCAGATTTTAAAAATATCAATTTGATACCTGAACTAACTTTTTGAGATATAAATTATACCTAATATAACACCATTAATTCCATCAATGATGTGGTAAAATCATCAAACGTCTCCCACGTGTTTAGATTCTGCTCCATTATCTACTACTCCATTTTGTGCTTAGCTCGGGATACTCTCTCTCTCTCTCTCTCCCCTTCCGTCCAAGTTTAAAGTTTCACTATTCCTCCTTAAAGACCAAACCACATTTCCGACCCTAAAAACTCAAAACCATGGAGACCATGAGAGGATATACATCTAGCATTGTTGTCATAAAATATGTACTTATTGGAGTAATTGCGGCTCTAGGTTTGCTTTGTTTGTGTTGTGGTTCGACATTACTTTCTCTGTTTCATTTTCGTATTTCTCTGTGTCTTCTTTTCTCTCTCTCTCTCTCTCTCTCTCTCTCTCTCTCTCTCTCTCTCTTTGTGAATAACAAAGTTGCTTTCTTTTAGCTATCTAAATATCAAGCTTCGCAGGTTTGAATATGATTGATTTGATTTTGGAGGTCTCAATACAGTTTTCAATTTAGGGTTCTCAATAGTGCTTTTGGATTCATGAAAATATATATATATATATATATATATTTTACATATTAAATGACACATGTCAGAGAGGGATTATATGTTTTTTCCATTGACATAGCTAACGGGATTAGATCTGGTATGATTCGTATCCTCGAAAAGTTAGTTCAAGTATTAAATTGATAGATGAAAGAAAAAGTATTAAATTTATCTTTTTAAAGTTTAGTACCTGATTGCTTTTTTTTTTTAAGTTCAGAAACCAGACGGGTCGTTAACCCATTACTAAATTATTAGAAAATTAGAGCCATGTTTTGTTTCCTTGTCAAAACTTTCTATACTACAAAGCCTCGGATTAATAATAAATAAGTAAAAAATAAAAGAATACGATCAAGGAAAATAGAAAAAAAAAAAAAAAAGAAGGCCACAATTAAAGGAATGGATAAGAACAATAGGTCATAGACAATGAAAAAGAACAAAAGAATAATAAATATGCATAGTCAGAAAGATGAAAATGAATAGTAAATAATCGCAATCTGCAGGTAAAATAAAACTCCCTTAACCATTACCATACACAGCTTACAGGTTTATGTTCTCACTGTAAATTATCATTCAATGGTTAATTTTCAATTTTTTTCATTTACTCCAATAATTACTTGTTTTATGTTTTATATTAAGTGAAAGTTGTAATCATTATTACAACCTTATTACAATCCTGTTGAATTAAAATTCAATTCCTCTCTTATTCCACGTAACGAAGTAAATGAACAAGTAATATTATGGGTTGAATACTACACCAAAGAGTAGAGTGTACCACATATCTACTAATATTGTTAAAAAAAATCGAAGTGCAAATTATAGAAAAGTAACTTTATATTACAATGTAAAATTAGAGATTCCATAATCACATTTATGACATGCAATTTTGGGGAAAAAAAGCATAAATCGTATTTATCATGTAAGATTCTCATAATCAAATTCAAAATCACATCTATCACATGCATTGGTAATCCACATATATCCCATAAATTATGTTATTAAACGAGGTAAGCACTCCACAATAGCTATAAAATTATATAAGAATCCATTTATAAGGCTCAATGATAGTTGCAAAATTGTACTAAGGAGACTCAAATCTTATTTAAGTTAACATAAGAATCATTTGTATGTATTCTTCCCTATTATGGTTATCATTATCAATTTAAATCGGGAATTTTTCCTAATGTTTTTAAATAATAATAAAAGTAGGGAATGGGAGATGTGAATCCCATACCTCTCACTTGAAAAATTAGAGTTAATGCTACTACTGGATTATAAGACCATTAACTTTTCTAAAACTTTATATGCCTAAAAATTTGTTTTAAAAAACAAGTAAACATATGTAGTACTGTTTATGGGCAAATTTAATTAGGACTTCTCAAGCTTAATCCAACTTGTCTAATATATGGGCCAACTTAGTTGTCCATGAGTCAACCTCACTTGGGATCTCGATACATCCACAACCATAAGACCACTATGACACATTCAATCAGCTCATCTCATTCATTCATCTGGCCAAAGATAGATCCTTGTCAATTCCACCCTCAACATTCACTCCTCCACAAACTATCATAATTCTCCATGTTCACCACAGTGCAATTCTACCCTTTGCAATTGTCTTGGATTACTCCTTCATAAATACTTAATACACAAGACATATCAAGGATAATTGGCAATAGTCTACTGTAATTGTCACTCGTCGTCTCCTATATCCTAATGACTCAACCATTAAAATAACTACACTAAACAACCCATGGTGTTCAGCTACCTGCTGACTTATGTTTGTTTTTTGCATGCTTGATGTAATTAAATATTATTAGGGTGTTCACGGTTCGGTTAACCGATCCATGGCCCTATTTTTTTTATCCTAACCGTAATAATCGGATTTTCAATATCCTGATCCTAAACCGATCCATTATGAACGGTTAACCGCCTTAACGGTTAACTATTTCTTTCGGTTAATTTTTTCGGTTTTCGGTTTTTAACGTTTAGCATAATGGTTATACAAATTTTGTAGTTAATCATATTTTTCAATATGTCCATAAAAAAAATTAGAGTATTTTTTTGTATAATTATATTAAAAACCATAAATTAAGAATTTAAGACATGTAAAATAGTTGTTAATATATATAGGTTTCATTAATATAATCATCATAATAGCTTTTACTCATACGTTCTTATCAACTTTGATCAATTGAGCTCAACACAAAATCTCAATCAAACACCACCATTCCAATTTTTAAACATATATGCATTTGTTTTTTCTTATATGAATAATTCATTTTAACATAATTCATATTGATAATACTATAAAAAATAATCATATGGGTATATTATAAATTATATATATTTATAATTACGGATCGGTTAACCGAATCCATCGATTTCTAGAATCTAAAAACCGAAATCGAAAAAATTAAAAATGCTAATCCTAAAAAACCGATGGATCGGTTAACCGTTTATTTCGGATTGGTTTTTCGGTTTCGGTTCGGTTATCCTAAACATTCGGTTTTTTTTGCACACCCCTAAGTATTATACTACAATAAATGGATTAAATGTTATTAGTTATTATAAAAAAGAAAAAAAAGTTTAAAAAATAAAAGAAGGGAAGAAAAAAAGAAAAATGTTGTCATGATGAATGTATAAAAATACAATTATCAGACGCAAACCGACACTCGTAGATAAAAACAAGTATCTAATTAGAGAATTATGTTTATTATTATACTATTATTTGTCATTATAATATACTGGTGGGGGTCATACCCATAATACCGTTGTGTATTTAAGATGGTTAAATGTTTAATGTCATAAAATATTGTTATAATTAGATTTATGATGGAAATTTATAAAAAGAAAAGATTAAAAAAAATTATGACGATGGCCATTGGGAAGAGAGAGTGGGAAGGTTGTAAGCAGTTAAATGGAACATGATGCAGAAATGTTAGGAGAAAGTGGGATGTAAAGACATGGAAAGATAAAATTGGAAATTCAAAACAAAAAAGAAAATGTTATAAACTATAAAATTACCAATCATGTTCCTCTCGCTTTAATAATATTCATAGATATAGAATATATTGCCACGTCTAAAGGGTGCCCTAAACACATCATCACGCCTTGCGTCTGTCTATAGCCCATTTTCCATGTGCAAATGAGCTATGGCTTTAAATAGACACAAGAGTATGATAAGATTAGGCTCAAAGAGGTGCGACATGTTTATCCAGGATCAAGGTTGTATATGGTCAAATGAAGTGTATATGCGCACAATACATCATGAGATAGCATTACTTAATCATAGTATTAGCACGTATACAATATAAGCTAACTCAACATGTAGTCTTAAACATTAATCAAAAGACACGAGATAACTAAGTAGATAGCTTTAATGTCCATCCTCTACTTTGCCTCACTCGCCCGTTATATGTAAAAGATACTAACGCGCATTGGTGTGAGGACTCTTGAGTGAACGAACCATGGGCTGCTCTTGAACCTGTGAAATCTATAAGGATGTGAACAAACCATGGCTCAACAGAGTAACAAAACAGCTTTCACACACTAGACAGGGTAAACAAGTTTCATTAACACATATATGCAATGCATAACTCAAACATATGCTTACATACATACAAGTTCGGATGACCGAAATCCAAACAGGTTGAAAATTTACGTCCTCTCTAGGGGTTAAGGAACTAGTCACGACACTAGTGCCTGGTAGATTTAGAGATTTCTAGGTAATACCTTTGAAAACTTAAAAAAAAAATCATTTATTTGCCCAACAACCAATGAAATTTCCAAGTATTTCACACTTCACATGGAAACCCAATGGGCGGCATTCCTCGAACTAAGTAGTTCACACAGAATCCATAAAGTCGCATGATAAAATAGGTGAAACGAGGATTCACCATCAAAACCCCTAAAACTCATTATAGGCCTGGAACAGTAATACGTAGTAGTAGTGACCAATAAAGTATGCAATACTGATGCAAATGGGACGTGCTATGCATGATCATTTAACTAGTGTGTTGAATAGTCTTAAGTCAATTTCTCAGTGGTCAAGCAGTTGCAGACATTCCAGATACTATCAACTCAGTATAGCATCACCATATAAAGTTATCTCTATAATTAAGTTATTTTATTCAATCAATAGGCATATTAACAAACATACTCCCCAAATCCCCATACAAGCCATATTATTATCTTTCATTTAGGTGCAACTATATTACACAACACAAGATGTGAATAGAGTCATGTTACTCACCTGTCCATAACAACGGTCAAGCATCGTAGTAATCCGAGGGAACACCATAGAGGTAGTCTAGCTCACCTATACATACGAGAAAATACAACATGTATTAATACAAGGATGGTAGATACTCCGTAGAAGAAGTTTTAGTGCTACAGTATCGTAATTTATCTTCATCTTTGATTCTTCTTATTGGGCTTAAATTAGTTAGGCTCTATCTAAGATTTCCTTATGTAGGCTTTAGGAATTAAAGTCTCTATCCTATTAACCTTTATGGGCCAATGAGCTTTTACACTTGTACTTATGATCATAAGATTTTATTCTCATTCCTAATCCAACTTTGCCTTCTTAAATTTCCTATATTGACTAAATTTCTATTTATCTATGGTTTACCACTTTTATGGGCCTTGACTTCCTTAAAACATGAAAATTGCTTTACTTTATGGTTTTATTTCCTTCTTGAGCCAAAGTTGCCTATCCCAAAGTTTTGTGTCTAATTTTCCTTTTCTTGATTCTAAAATATTAATTTATGGGTTTGTGTGATCAAAATGTATAATGGGCCATCAATTCCATAAAATGCTTAGGTGAACTATCATTTGAGCCATAATTATATTTGTCATCCTCATTTCTTACATGTGCTCTGGATATACATATATACACTTGGTTAATGGGCTTTCTTATTATAACCTTGTGTTTGGGCATTTCTTATATGCACCTCCTCATCATTTGTAATAGCCATGAATTTCCAATATCATGTTATATATGTGTGTTAATAGTTTTACATATTAGAATAAATAAATAGCAAGTGTGGCATATAGATTAAGTAGCATAACTTAATGCATGTGTTTTAAGAGTGTAAAATATATATATGTTTGCATTAGTATAATAAGTGCTTAATATTAATATATAGGTGTAGATGTACAAATCTGATTACAAAGGCCTTGAGCCTAATTCTTATTTGGATTTAACTCTTTGGGCTAATGTGACAGGGCTTAAAGAGTTAGGCCCAATTCATTTGGGATGATCATGGGAGTTTTGGCATGGAAGGCTTGGAGTAGGGCCCGTTGGAATTGGCCTGCCCAATTCCAACCTTTCTTAAATTGGCTCACACACATTGCTATGAAGGCCTCAATGGGCCTGGGTCCATAAGGGAGCCTACAACCATATCCATAATGAGAGGGACTCATCCTAGCCGTTGGTCGTCTGTTGGATCCGACGAACGACATCGACAGCTGGATTCTCTATAAATACCTTAGTCCTTACCTCATTTGGAAGAAGGTGAGATCTTGGACGAACGCTGTCATGTTGCCGGATTTCCTTCTTGGTGAATCAATTACTCGACTCACTCAAGAACGCACACGATATTCGTGGTACTTAGTGAGGTTGATGCTCAATAGCTCCCTCGCCTGTCACACGTGCGTTAGAGCCTATTGAGAATGCCTACTCCTCCTCCCTACACGATACTCTCTTGATCATCCTATCACGTGTTGTTTCCCTAGGTCACGCGTAGCGCGATAGTCACGCGACACGCACGTGATCGTTGCATCTGGATTCATACCCACACAATAGGTATATATGTCTTTGTGTTATTAAGAATTATGTTTAGCTAATGTGGTTGGATGAATGATGAAGTAAGTTAAATTTAATTTAATGCATATTATATGCATATGTTAGTGTGATGGCAGATTTTTGAACCCAAAAACAAGCCCAAAGCCTTGTTTCAATTCAAACCAATGAAGCCCACATAAAGCCCAACTTAAGCCCAATTAAAAGCCTTCTAATGTGCTACCTTTAAAGTCAAAGAATGGATAAGATTAAGTTAAAAATCTTGCAATTTTCGTCCAAAATCAGACCCTCTTCAAGACAGCCCTCTAAACATATTTAAACTCAATACTTTTCTCTTCCAAAGCCACTCCAACATCAAGGCCAAGTCTCCCATTCAAATTCCTCTAAGTTTGACCATTAAGAGCTCATACTAAAGCCTTCTAATCAAACCTAAATTCTTGGGGTAAGTGTATGTTATCTTTAGTACAAGTTTGTTAACTTAGAGATTATGTCAAATATGAATATTGTGTTGTTATGAGCTTTAATAGTTTGCAATTGTTGGTTAATTGTTGAGAAGTGTTTGGACTACCATATGAAGTTGTCATATGTGTATGTTAAGTAGTTGAAGTGTGTTGGTGAAAATGAAGTAAAATATGAATAGTGTAGTAAGGGTTAGTGAAGCGGGGTATGTGTTGAATGTTGTATTGAATGAAGAGTGGAATTTGAAGTGATATTTATGTTGTTTGATGAGTTAGAAGTAAATGAATAATGTTAAGTTCATACACAAAGTAGTAGGAAGCTTATTATGTGTTTTGAAGATATTTTGAATGTGTAAAAGTTTATCTACTGTGTAAAGGAATCATGGAAAATGCCTGTTTGTTGTCAAAAAGATTTTCCCATATCAGCAATACCTTGTACACCGGCGTGTACGAGCTTGTGCTGATCAAAATAAGCTCTCGGGTCACTTTTTTAACCTCTGCCCCACCTTGTACATAGGTATGTAGGTGGTTGTGTAGGTCATCAAACCTTGAAAAATTGCTATCGGGTCATCTTTTAGTGCCCTACATGGCCCCGAGCACGGTGGTGTACTTGATAGTGTACTTTCCCCTATTTCGCAGCTTATTAGTAAATTCTTCATAACTTTTTCATCTAACCTCCGATTAAGGTGATTCAAGTTGCGTTGGAAATATTAAAAAGATATCTACAACTTTTATGTTTTGAGTTTTTGTAAATTCGAAAAGTATAAATGCTTAAATTTTAGTTCTTTCCAGCTATTATGTTTTTCAAACAAGGTTAAAAACTTATGTTTTCTTGTTAAATGTGTGTTTGCATATGAAATAGATCTTTTTGGACTAAAATGAGATAAATTAATGTTATTTGAGGTATAATGATGATTTTGTGAGTTTGCGTGATCTTGATAAATGTATAAATGATATGTCATGACTTTGTATAAGTTATATTGGAAGTGTTAAGTATTAAGTTTAAGATTTGATATGCTTTAAGTGTAATTCCAAGTATACAATGTTGATTTGAATTTGGACTATCTTCTGAAGGATTCTCAAGTTTCTATTTGGATTTCCTACATAAGGTACACAGTAACGTGTTTGTCATTTGCTTAGGATATGCATATATTTAACCAACTCTAATATAGAAAAACTTAAACTTTGTTTAAATTAGATGTCTCTCACGCTGTTTAAATCTGTATTTGGCCTACATGGCAGATCGGTATTCGATTCGGGGAGCAACACCTTACTTAGATTGGGGACACAGTAGTTTAGGCTTAGGCCACCCTGTCTTTTGATAAGACTTTCTTAGATGGTACGGCAGGTAACTGATGGGGAAGACGGTATCAGTGTAACGTTTGCTTAAGCTTAGAATGAAATAATATGATTTAGTTCAAATGTTTATGGGAACAATTAGACTAGGTGATGTTATGGACTAAGATAAGTGAAGTTGTGTAATGGCTGCTAAACCTATATGAGGTTATTTTCTTTTTTATGGATATATCATCTAGGAGATATAAGTATCCGAGCTACTTATACCAACCCACTAAGCGTCGTGATCGTTACTCAGGACTCCCAAATATCCTTGTTGTTTGGAGTTTGAATACTCCAATGATGTTTGACTAATTAAAGATTATCTAATAATCGAATGATTGTCACATTGCATTATAGTTTAAGATCGTGTGCCATTACGCATTTGTTTTTGTTACTTGTGTACTGGGCCTCTGACTCATTTTTTTTTTCATTTTCAGGTGTAGATGATGAATTCTATACAAGCAAAGGATATGGATCGGATTTTGAGGAGTTCTTAGATGGTTGGGAGGAGTAGAGATTCCTTGACTTTGATGAAACCCTTATGTAATAGAATAGTTATATGTACATATATGTTATGAAAACCTATGTATTAGTTAATAAGATTTTTGTTATCTTTTGATATATTTTGTAAATGGCTTGTTTACGAGCCTTGTTTGCCATGTATGTATATATATATTATATATGGTCGTATTATATTTGGATCTTTTATTAAGTAATGAACTTAAAAGTTGTATTTTATGGAATGTTATATGTATTATTAGCAATAAAATTTGTTCTTATATGACATTTAAGTTAATAAGTATCAAAACTGATCTTGGATTACAACCTTACATATAATACCGCAGATTATATGTGGCTGGGAAACTGGATTTACATATTTTAAATATAGGGGTAAGTCTGAGTCCTTACATCATTTATGGGCCATGAATTTTTTGTAATTATAATTTTACACCATTAGCCCTTTAAAATTATTAGGGCCAAAACTTTTATGGGTAAGGGCCCATGTCCTCCTTCACTTCCTTTTGTTGATCTCTTAATTCACTCATTTGCCAATTAATTGGGTTTAAACTTAAGTAGGCCCATTTAGCATGTGATCAAAATTCTTAACTCTATGTTTAAACACTATAGTCCACTAATGCTCTTTGATTCCTTTCCATATCCTTTTAATAATTTGATTATGCATCTAATGACAACTTAAAGTTTAAATTGACTATATTGGCAAAAGGACTTGTTTATTATATTCCAATCTAAATCATGATACCCATGTTCCTAAACATGTTTGTTTTATTGATTTTTCCAACTTGCTCATCTTACATTATGATGTTAACATAAACTCCTACTCATTAGTAACTTAGGATTAATCAATCCATTTATCAAGGTATCATTGTTACTTAATATAACTACCAAATGAATGAAATAAAACAAAGTTGAAATTTGGATCAAATTGGAACTCATGAAACTGTGACCTTCATCATGCACTTAAGAGTCTATTTTTGTTGTTTTAAGCCTCTTTAGTGTTTATGTAGCATATTAAGGTGTAGATGAATTAGAAAAACACCATCTTCATTAAGTACAAGCCACAACTAAAGAGGAAATGAAAATAGCAAATTTGTATTTTTAACAATCCATCAAAACTATGAGTCACATAGTTGTGTATGTGTAGATTTTTTATATCTTAAGCTCCCTATGGGTTCATACAACATGGCTAGGTGTAAAGTTCCTAGAAAAACATTATCTTTACCAAATATAAGTTATAAACAAAGGAAACAAAAAAGAAAAAAATTGGATCTTCTAGAGATCCCAAAAAAACAAAAGTCATAAAGTAAAGTACTAGTGGATTTTTTGTGTTCTAAGCTTCCTCGGTGCTTATACTAGGTAATGAGATGTTTTTAAGTAAGAAAAATAATATTTTTAATCACATATAGGAGGGATCGACCCTAGCATTGTTTGTACATCTAAAAATTATATTTTGCAAGAGGAAAAGCTCCTTTTTGGTGGCCTCGAGGGGAAAAACAAATCTTCAACATTCTCATTCCAATTTTTTTTTTTTTTTTTTTACTTTTCAACTTATATAAGCTATCTAGAGAGAAGTTTTGGTATTTACCTTGGGTATTGAGGAGTGATAAGGTATCACTTCCCCTTTTTGGGTGGAGATTCGAACCTATAAAGGTGTAAAAGGAAAACAACTTAGCTCAACTAACATTATCTACTTGGAAGTTGCAATTTTCAAGGGTTCCTTTAGCTCACCTTGATATTTGAGTGCTTGTTGATTTTCTACTTCAAGATTCCTCCTTTTTGTGGCATAAAGTTGATATCTTTACTTTTAGAAAGGTAGCATTTGTTTATATGAGTAGAAAAGGAAAGGAAAAGGAAATGAGACAAGAGAGGGAGAGATAAGGACGTGAGAAAGAGAGAGAACTCGTAGGAGTGAGAGAGAGAGAGATGAGAAGTAAAAAAATGGTTTGAAGGTCTTGAGAGATTTCCTTAAGTTGAAAATCTTGAGTAATGGTTGCTCAAAGTTTTGGGATTCCAATTTGCATGGAAAGATCATGAGCACTTTTTCATCAAGTGCATGGGCAAAGTAGTCTTAATCACTATTCCCTTCGTGGCTATAAGGTGGGGATGTAAGAGCACGATGAAACATGTCATATAATCATTGACTTTTTTGTACTTGTGCATAGATATTTCTTAGATTTGGAAAAAGAGGAAATTGTGGATTTTGTTATATGGGTTACGATTTTAGAATGTCGAGAGGGGGATTTCTTTTAACTTGCTTGAGTAATATTTGTGTTTTTTTAATGTATATGTGACAAAAGATTTTATTATCTATCGATTATTTATGTCTCGAAGGACAATTTTATTTATGAATTAGAGACATAAATATTCATACTATATGGTGATGTTAATTTACCACAGATAATTTCCAGTAATAATTTTTAAGGATTTTATGGTTACACGATTGGCTATATAATATGGTTCGATCGATTCACGTAGTTAGAGTCTATGTTTTAAAATCGGTTTTTCAATCTTAAAACCTTATAATAACATTGTTGAACTTGACTTTACGTCTTTGGTTTCTATTTTGCGACATCTATACTATCTTTATTCTGGTACTAGGTCTTGTCCGATGATTTATAGGTTTCCAATACCTATCTAGATCACAATCCGATCTTTGTTAGATCTTAATCCTATAAGGGATCGCTATGACCTAGCATACTATTATAAAGGTTTATTAAGAAGAATTTTCGAGGGTTTACATATTTTCTTTTTCTTTTCTAAAAGAAAATAAAAAATTATATTTTCCGAGCCCTAAAACTGCCCTGTTCTAGTGAAAATTTATTTACCAGCCAAACCTAATAAAGAGCTAAGCCTTTTTTTTTTCTTCCTTTTAGGTAAATCTAAATATACCTCTTTATTTTTCCTCCATGCTCTATACACGCTTAAAACCCTGTCATATATGAAACCAAGTATTATACCATGGTTTCTTTAAATCCATGCTCTTAACTTCTTGTATGATAATAATTATGCATGCAAGCCTATTGTCACATAAACTACCATATACCGAAACACAATATCATATATCATATTCCAGTTCTCATAATATTATGTCGATAACATTTACTTCAAATATATTAATTCACCAAGAAGTTCAATTACATCATTCAAATATATAAATCTAATAGTTTCCATAGCCTGGTTAAATAAATTGTTTAAGGTTTAGACTAATCTACTTGGATAATAGGTTGACATCCATAGAAGATTATTTGTAACTTTTATATTCTAAAGGATAAGCAAACTAAAAGGGATATTCCAGTGCTATATAATATATAGCCATATTTTACCATAAAGCAAAAACAAGGGAAAAAATGAGAATTAGTTAACATTTACAATTGTTATAATGGTATTGTAATGTCTGCAATTTAATTTAGGCATTACAACCATGTATAATACTTTGTGTATTACACACTCGACTTTCTTGAATGATATGTTTATTGTGAACATTTGCTATTCGCTTTTAAATTATCAAATCCCGTAATTATTTTCTTTTCAACTAGATTTACATCTCATAAAAATAAACTTTACAAAAACATTTTATAATCAACTCTCATGAGTAGACTAACACTTACAAAGCAACTATACCATCATGTATCTCATATATACCTTTCAATGATTGTACATAAAACTTTAAAAACTTCATTTACAAAACATGGGCTCCAACAAGCCCCTTAAAAGAATATTACAACTTAAAATATAAAATCCAGTACTTACACAAAATAGAAAACAAATACAAATAAAATTCCACGGTTCTAACCTACTTCACTCATCCAACATCACCTTAAAACCCAAGCCAAGCATCATCATCAATACCAACACATCATCATCATCTAATCATTAACATATCATCATCATCAACAACAATAATATCATCATCATTAACATCGTCTTCTTCATCAACACAACAATCGAAAAAAGAACAACAACAATAATGAGCCGAAACTTAGTATACAGCAACACAATCACATACGGAGTGATACATAAACTTAACTAAATACAATGCATCAATTAATAAGTTATTATATTTCTATTAAGATAAACAAATCAACACTCACACTTCGAAATAAGCCAATTGAAATCTATAGTTCCTGAGCAACAGCAGCCGCTCAGGGGATAGATATAAGATGTTCAGGTACCTATATCTCCTACTCTTAGATGAGACTCCTATACCTATTTGAGAAAGAGAAAATAATCTCATCTAGGATTCGCAGCCCACATACACAACACTTATCATAGTCCATAATATCAATTAGTTCAACCAGTTTCATAAACAATTAAAACATGTTACTTCATTCCGAGCCTAAGTAAATGTTACGCCAAACTATTTGCCCATCAGCTACCCGCTGAGTCACATATAAATCACCATTGCATCATGGTATTTGTCATTGCATCATGGTATTTATCATTGCATCATGACATCTCAATGCCTAACTATTATGCCATTGTATCATGATAGGGTTGTCGCTCTCCGGACCGGATTCAATGACTCAAGCACAAGCAACACTCGCTTAATTAGGCCGTCTTTAAGTTTTAATTTATTTTAGTATGCCTATCTTAGCATACAACACGTAAGTTACTGTGTATTTTATTAATTCAAAACCTAAACAGAAACAGAAGATGAGCCATAATCCATTTATGAAGATAAATCAGGTATCTATGTCTGTAGATTCAAGAATTAAACTCATATAAGGAATCTAATTAAATATTCACTTATCTTAAACTTATTTTATTATCCTATTTGATCAGACACTAATTATGAACCCTGCTATGGTTGCGAAGATCGCCCCGCCAAAATACAAACAGTTCTTCATTGTCTGTTAAAGTATTTCTTTTTACTTTGCTTATAGTCTTTTATTACAAAACATCACTACAACGTTCTTGTTCAAAATACTCATATATCTCACCAACAACACATTTGAAACAACATATTCATCATATAATTCTTGGTTTATCCTAATTTATTAACTTAAGTCAATTATTAATTATTATATTATTTTAACTTAATCCTAACCAATTTGGTTAGAGTTAATCATTTAATCCAATTACTAAATCATTTTGATTAAACTTAGTCAATCTAACTCATTTTAACTTATCAAAATCTATTTAGTTAAGTTGAACTAAGATTGATTAACTAAGTTCATTTTATATCTAAGATTCATATTAACTTAATCTTAGCCAAATTGATTAATCTTAAATAATCTAATTCATTTTTAGTTCATTTAAGTCATTAAGTCAAGTTGAACCTACATTATTAACTATATTCATTTTATATCTAACTCCATATTTAATCAAATCATTTATTAAATCTATAAATTCACTTAACTCATGCTTAATTATATTATCCAACTAATATGATATATCACCTATCATTAATCTATTTCATTTTAGCTTAAAAAGATTCGTTTTATACTTTACCATGCACACTTAATTAGTAAAACAAGTTTTCAACTTTGTTTGGAAAATGTAGCAGCTGGAATCAATCAAAATTTAGGCCTCTATACCTTTAGAAATTGCAAAAACTCAAAACATGAAAGTTGTAGATATTTTTTTAAGCTTTTCAAATCATTTTGAATCACCTTAATACGAGTTTATATGAAAAAGTTATGATTACAATACGAAATAGTGTCGCGTTAGAAAATTTTGATGAGAGGAGATAACTCCCTTGTCACGGCCATGATCTAGGCTTTGACACTCGAAAGTTCATGATATGAGAAGATCATGGGCTACATCATGCCGTAATTAACAGGGGATCCTAGCTACGTGTTTTTCTTGTCTTTTTACCCTATTTCAACTACTTGTTCATCACACATGTCAACTAAATCATCCTAACAACAGCATACGTAATCAAAATCATATTCACAACCTTTCCAAACATATTTTTCTCATCTCACATCATCAACCCACTTCATCAAACCTTCTCCATTTATGCATAACCCACATATCTATCATTCATCAATTTCGTCACAAACCCAACTTGAATCTAGTATCAATACATTATATACAAACATAAAAAACAACTAAAGCAAAAGAAATAGGAACTTATCATTTTGACAAACACATGCAAACTTGATCTTCCTCCTTATTCTTTTTCTCCTTTGTTGATTAAGCTACTTCTAACATGCTTTCCATCTTTTACTTTGTGTTCCTAACTTTGATTTCTTTTTTCTCTTCTTAAAATTGAGATCTATGAAGATAAATTTGAGAGAGAAAGAGAAAAAGAAAACAAGTAGAAGAAGGAGAAGATACCGGAGATAGAAGCAAAGAAAGAGGGAATGAAAAGTCAAAAGAAAAAGAAGGCAGGGTGTGGAGTCCGAATTTTGTTCCTATTCTTCTAAAGATCCCGATTCATATCGATCCCGATTCATATCAAACCCAACCCATTTGACACGGAACACTCGATAAGGAATCAGTAGGGTTTTCTGTAAAAAAGCTCAATTTTCAAAAAATTATTCGATTGGAGTTGCCACTAGTTAAAGCCGAAAAAGGGTGAACTAGAAACCAAATAGGTAGTTTGGTTTCTAGTTTGGCTATTGATATGCGTGAAAAACCACAAAATGATGGGTATGGGGCTGCTACTTTAAAATCTAAACAGTTATCCAGTCTTTAAAAATCTTGAATTATGTGGGCCAAACAGATTAATTTTAAATTTTAAATTTTTAGTCTTTTTTTAAAAATATATTTACATATTTACAAAAATATATATTTTTTGTTTTTAGAAAAGATCCTAAAAGTTTTTTTATTTTTGTGATTGCCCTGCAGGTGCCTACGTATCCGCTAACCGGAATCAGGTCCCTATAGTTCATGTTGACTTTTGTAATTTTTTTTCTTTTTTAATTATTAAAAACCCGCCAAGTTTAAATGAGTAGCCAATTTAATTAATTTTTTTAAAAGTTCTAAAGAGAACTAATTTTGATTTCTTTGTTTTTGAAAATTCCTAAAAAAAATCTAATTTGTAGAAAACCCCATTTATTTTATTTTTGGTATTTTAAAAAATAACTAAGTGGTATTTATTTATAAGATAGTGAAAAAGGCTTTATCTACTGATATATCCCATATATGGGAAAAAAAAGTATAAAAACATTTTTTGATCCTTTTATTTCATTTTTAGTTTTTTTGATAAGACGATGATCTAATGTGTACATGATCTAAATAAGATCAAAAAAGCAAAAAATATATATACAAAAGAAATATAAAAAAATTCTAAATTCATAAATCTATACTATATATAGATCTACACTAATTTATCTCTATGTACAAAAACTAATTTAAACCATGTTATCAAATAAAGATCAAGTCCACATGTAATTCCATGTCCTAATTATAATATATAACTTCATGCTCAATAGTTTCCTATAATGAATCTAATATTCACATGCTCATTTAAATAAATCAATATATATTCAAAAATGACAATCTTATAATTTTATGTCCTAAAGACCGCAGATCTAACAAATATGCATAAAGTGGATTTAATAGATCTAATAGACTCATACCAAATATCAAATTATAATGTATAACAGACATGATAAAAATACTAATTCTATCAGCATCATAAAAAAAAAAATATAATATTAACGCATACCATATGATATCAATATATCTATCTATTGAAATAACTATTAATTTCCCTTATATTCTTGTCAATAATTCTGGAATTTACTTAACGCCTACCATATGATGTTAATATATCTATTTATTGAAATAAGCCATCACTATTAATTTTCCTTAAAGTCCTACCATATGCACAATCCAATAACCATATAATGTGAAAATAGACATATATATATATATATATTATTGAAATAACTGTTAAAATATCAAAAAGCAAAGATTACATAAAACAATTTACATTTTTGCAAATCAATGCCTCACCTAATTATTTTTTTCTTTTATTATCAAAAACAGATCTTCCTCGTTAAGATGGTAGAAGCACAGTCAACATGTATAAAATCTTTAATTCCCTGCTCTTGAATCTTCAAAATCTTCTTAACCATATCCTTTGTCTAAGATTCTTATTTTGGACATTTCATATTTAACAGCAAGTGCTGGCACAAAATTTGCAATAAGAAGAAAAGAATTATTGATTCGAATTGGTTTTCACTTAAAGTCAAGGATGATCTAATTTTAAAGAGTTCAATACATGTCTAGGGTTTTTGTGGAAAAATATTACCAATATACAACTCCAATGAAATTAATCATCAATATACCACACTAAAATCACGTTTGATAAATGAGATATATTTTTTAATATGTAAATCGCGATATACAAACGCTATATAATGTTTCATTACCATCGCTATATTGCGTTTGTAAAAAACGAAACGCATATATCGCTTAAAGAAATTGCGATATAGCATGTATATTGCGATTACCAAACGCGATATACATATGAAAATAATACGTATATCGCTTCTTTATTTCGCGATATAGGTACGGTATTGTAACTTTTGTATATCCTGTTTTTAAGTTGTAATTTAGAAGTGGTATATTGGTTATTATTTTTATATTGATCTTAAATAAGTAATTAATTTATAAGTGTCATAAATCGAAAATTATTTCAATTTGTCATAACCAATCATCATAATAAATGCACAACTACAATATTTCAATTAAATAACATCTTTTTAACGTCCATGTAAAGAAAAACGATTGAATAAAATAAAGAATAGAAGAAATACATGTAATTTAAATATGAATAAAGAGTAAACGATCAAATTAGATCATCATAATTTTGTTTTATTAAAACCATTCGTCAGGATTCATGATGGAATATATCATCAATAAGAAAATAAAAGGGCATAACAAAAAAAAAAAATAATTACATTCGCTTCTAATATTCCACTAATCAAATATGCATGATCATTACCTACTAATACACTTCCACTCCATAAAAACTCATTCTAGTTAAAATCTTCGCTAAATCATAAAAATTGATAATAAAGAATAATTTATACTTATATTCTTGAATTCTAGTAAATAAAACTTTATTAAAAGATTAAAATGCACGCATGACAGCAGAATTTTAATTCTCGTTTCTAGTCTAAAACTCTACTCATTTATCAAAAGATATACGTACTAATGCCATAACACTCCATCTCATCCCTTCTAACAAAGTCTCCATTTCAATCATAAAAAACAAAATCTCTATTTCAATTATGAAAAGAAAAAAGTTGGCAAAAGAAAAACTCATCATAATAAACAAGCCACTATAAATAATGATAGGAATATTGCCATGTCTACCATCCCTTAAAAAAGCATATTGATGCCAATAAAATAATTTGGTGTTCATACCAATAGATAGCTTCAGCAAGTACATCCAAAAATCAAGTTTTTTATTGGAAAAAAAAAAGATAAAAAAAACTAATAAACCCAATAAATATCCATCAAAGCAGTGTGATGAGAAAGATAGGAAAATAAGATATTAAAATTTTATATCCTCATATAGCTACTTGCAGAATAAGATGATAAACAGGTGTAATCATCCATGTTTTATAACTAAAACTCTTCTAATTGTTAATACTAATCACATAATTCCCACCCTCAAATCTCTAATCCATACACATGAAAAAAGAAAAAAACACTTGAAATTGAAATGGATGGCTCAATAACTACTATTAAAAGAGGGAGAAAATAAATTGTGGTAGAAATAATTCCAGTTAATTACAAATACACATATGCTCAAATGTTATACATAGAATTCTATATATATATTTTAGGAAATGAGAAAATGTAGTAATTTAGTTTAAATCTTTCACCAAAAAAAAAGTAAACTTACCTTAATTCTAACCCCGCGACTACTATGTCT
The DNA here is from genome assembly GCA_024138025.1 of Combretum micranthum. Taxonomy (NCBI): domain Eukaryota; kingdom Viridiplantae; phylum Streptophyta; class Magnoliopsida; order Myrtales; family Combretaceae; genus Combretum; species Combretum micranthum. The sequence continues at coordinate 2,419,039 of JAMXBD010000001.1, forward strand.
GCAACTTGTAACCAACAAAAAAAAATTTATATCATTAAATAGAAAATGTAATTCATATTTACATCCTTATTTTTTTTTTCGTTTTTATGTCAGAAAAATCATAGAGAAAAGTGGCATTTAAAGAACTCTTAAATCTGCAAAGAGGATGCCACAAAACAAAGAGGTTAGAGCATCATATTTAGTGGAAGTAAACGATTGAAGAGATGTAGAATTCAACTTAAAAAATCTAGAAAAAGAAAATAAATAAAAGAAAAATTTGTAGAGCAATTGACAACTAAAATATGAAAGGGGAAAACTGCCAATAGGATGAAAAATACGAAACTATGAAAGTGAAACTCTGGTATAAAACTGCAAGATGTTGAAAACAAATCAAAAAGCAGGATTTTTGTATAAAATTCCAAAAACACCTTCATGGCATTTTTGTTTTTATAGGCTTGTCTATTGATTAATAATATAGAGGAAATGACATAAGGATAATTTTCATATATTTAAAAAAAGTGGAGTCCTAATAAAGTAGTATTTGCTCAATAATAATAGATAATGATAGATTTATATTAAAAATTTAATGATACATGCATACTTATATTAAGAATCTAGAAAATTTATAATTTTTTTATTTGTCATGTCCAACAAACTTTTTCCCACCCGCAGTCTGTCCTCGATCTCAATTACCGTGAATCCGTACTCTCTCTCCTCTCTCTCTCTCTTAAAAAATTTTTAGAATTCGCGCGCCTATGGTACAATGACTCATTTCTCCACTTTCTCATTTAGAAGAACAAACTTGGCTCTTCTGTTCTCTTTTACTCTAACCTACAGTAAAGCTTCTCTTTCACTCTTTTTGATTTCAACTATTATGATTGATTATTTATTTATTTTCAATTTAGTGGTAACTTGATGGTTTAGATTGACACTTTATATTAGCCAATCATTTTTATTTTTTTGTTTTTGTTTTGGTTTGAAAATATGCTGGGTTTCACTCTTTATTTATTTATTTAAATATTCTTAAGTTGTTTGGTTGAAGTTTGTAGTACGAAAAGTTTTAATCCTTAGTGAACAAGTAAGTTTATAAATTTATATCAGTTATAGCACTTAGGGTCTTCAAACTTTTTAGAGGGTTTATTTTTTTTTTTAATTCATTTTTGGTTGTCAAGCTTTGCTTTTTAAGGTGTCTGGTTGAACTTTGTTGATGAAACTGTAATGGGTTTTGGCCATTTTTATATAATGATGAGTGGCCATTTCTTGAAATGAGTTTCTTCTGTGAAGCTTGAAATTTGTTTTGTTTGGATGAAATAAGAGTAATGTTTCTGATTTCTGAGCTTGTTCTTGTGCTGTGTATGTCTCTGTTGATGTTTTTCTGTGGACTGAATCTCCCTGTCATCAAATGGGGTCGCTATCCATGTTTTCCTTGATCGCTCAGTCTACTATGTATGAAGAATGTTTGATGTTTCCGAGGAAATAGATAGAAACTCATTTTGGGACCTTTCTATTGCAATATAAGCAGTTACATAGTCTTAAGATGATGATTATGATGCTCTGACTTAGCACATGTAACTACTTTTCAATGAAGTTTCATGCTTTACCTATGTTTCGTTCTTCAATCTTCATGTGTGTTTATTTATTTATTTATTTTTCTCTTTTCTGTCTCTAGCAGGTGCATTTTGGTCTTCCCATCTGACATATCACATTCCTGGTGGGATTGAAGCTTGAGGTAGGTGGCTTTTTTTTTTCCCTACTTTTCTATTTTCTGGGGTTATCCATAATTGGATACAACATTAATTTTCTGCTTGCAATGTATTAGCATTTTACCAAGGTTGTGAATCATATATAAAATATATATAGTTGACTCAAATTCAATCATGTGAATGGTCTGATATCATTCTTATGGTACTTTTTCTTGTAGAGGTAATCTGATTGAGTTTCTTAGTGTCGTGCTATGGTGACTTGTGATTGTTTTTTTGTTCTTTCTTATCACATCACACTTAAGCGAATGTTTTTTTTCAGTTTATTACAAGCTTCCCTCCCAATGAAGGGCTATCGAGTTTAAAATAATTTCTATACTAGGTTATTATCTCATGCTTTGGTGTGATCATATACGTAAGGTCTGAAACCAATGAATCCACCCTGTTGTAGACATGTTTGCATTTTTGCTCTCCAAGTATGCCGTGATTTTTCCTTGTTTTTGGTTTAGAATGAGAACCTGCAAGCAGCAGGGCTAGATTGGTGTGAGTTGATTTTTTTTTCCTCTCTCAAAGTTTATCATGTTATAGTGGAGTCTCACCTGTCCTGGAAACTCTAAGCAACTGAATCTTTCTATAAGTCACAAACCAACAGTTAAAAGTTTGAACCTTTCTGAAATGAGATCAAAGTTGGCAGAAAAGACAGGAGAGGCTCCGATTAATTATAGGCCTTGTAAAGTGCTATTAGCAAGTTTGGCTAGTATTACAAAGACTGAAATAGTATGTTTTCACATAAAGCATCAAGGTCTGGTGCTGATCAAATTTCAATACAGGAAGTTCTAGAAAGTTTGCTCCATGGCTGAATTGACTATATTAGGTAAAGACCAGATGGGAATTGGGCAAGCTTGTTAAATGTGTTGATATCACACATGGTTTGGTCTTGGGACTGAGCAGATGCTTGTTCATTGACACAATCATTTTATATTTCATGACACTGGTAATGAAACTGAGCATTGTGTTTAATTTATCATAGCATGGACAATAATGGATCATGGTTTATTACTTGTTGCCGCTTTTAGGCTGGGTATAATGGATATCAAATGATACCAACCAAACCAATGTAGTACAAGGTACAGTTATATGAGAGCAGATAATGGTCTCAGTTTTAGAGATTGGTCTCTTTGTTTGCACGAATTCCTCTGGCTCGCTGACCTCATTACGAAACTCAACATTAGTTTTGTTGCGAGTTTCCATAGCCATGGCTCTGATACCAAATGATACGTTAGAAATTTAGATAGAGAAGAAGAAGAGAATTAGAAGGAGACTTGAGGATTCTTTTCTGCATATCCATTCCATCGGAATCAACTTAGACTATTAAATAGTCTTGGAACACAACAAACTATACTAAGAAATAGGAGAATAACACAACAAACTATACTAAGAAATAGGAGAATAAATTGCAGCTATCTATATCTAACTACGGCTAAGGCTTATTGGAAATAATAACAATAACAAACTAATAAAATAGATAATGACAGAAGACTAAGTCTTCTCCACGTGTGGACAATTCTCCTCCACGTGTATGCGTGCATGTTACTCGTAACAGTGGCACGTATCAATCCTCCCTCCTTAAGAATCCTTGTCCGCAAGGATAAAATCGGGATAGGACTTGCTGAATCGACGCTCATTTTCCCAGGTAGCATCTTCGACTGGGGTCCCTTTCCATTTAATCAAGACTTCAGACTTAGAGCGATAATTTCCTTTGCGAACGACTCGACGATCAAGCACAGCTTCAGGCTGAGGTAGAATTACAGAATCATCTGTGATTGGTGGAAGTTCAGTGGAAACTGGAGGAAGTGGTGGTCCCAAATGCTTTCGTAAGAGACTAACATGGAATACGTTATGAATTTGAGAACCAGAGGGCAAGGCTAATTTATATGCTACAGGACCGACCCTTTGGATAATTTGATAGGGTCCAAAATATCGGGGAGCAAGTTTCATAGAGGCTCGAAATGCCACAGAACTCTGTCGATAAGGTTGGAGCTTGAGATAAACATAGTCACCCAATGCAAAGGAAACTTCTCGTCGTCCTTGATCCGCTTGACATTTCATTCTATTGCGAGCTATCGAGAGATTATGACGCAACTCACGTAGAATGGAATCTCGATCTCGTAGGTACTCATCAACGGCTTGGACACGGCAAGTGCCTGGAATATAAGTCAACAAACTTGGTGGTGGAATACCATAAACTGCCTCAAAAGGTGTCATTTTTGTGGAGGAATGAATTGACGTATTATAACTAAACTCAGCCCATGGAATCCATTCGAGCCACTTCCGTGGTTGATCACTTGTGAAGCATCTTAAATACTGCTCTAAGGTGCGATTCACCACCTCTGTTTGTCCATCCGACTGAGGATGGTAGCTTGAACTCATACAAAGCTTAGTCCCTTGTAACTGAAACAATGATTGCCAAAAGGAACTGATAAATACCTTATCACGATCACTAACTATGGAGGCTGGAATACCATGGAGGCGAACCACATTAGCTACAAATGCCTTGGCTACCGTGATTGCGGTAAAAGGATGCTTTAAGGCTATGAAGTGGGCATACTTTGTCAATCGGTCAACAACTACCATAATGACTGTATGTCCGTTTGATGATGGTAATCCTTCAATAAAGTCCATTGACACATCCGTCCACATTCGAGCAGGGATTGGCAATGGGTGGAGCAACCCGGCTGGTTTCATACAATCTGTTTTGCATCTTTGACAAATATCGCACTGTCGTAAAAAAATTTTTACCGCTCGGTGCATGTTAGGCCACAGAAAGCTACCCTTAATGCGAGAAAGTGTTTTATGGAATCCAAAATGTCCTCCAGATGGTGACGAGTGGCAATCTGCAATTATTTTCTGAATTAAGGTTGAAGCGGGACTCAAATAAACCTTACCATTTTTGAACCACACACCATCTCGTTGTATTAATTGGTTAGGCCTTTCTGCTTGAGATAGATTCTCATAAAAAGAATCTTGCTTCACTTCTTCTTGTAACATTGGCCACCAGTTTGCTTGAGGCATCAAATTCGATAGAAATTGAAATTCAACCACTCGAGGTAAGGAATCAGCGGCTTGATTTTCGGAGCCTCGTTTATACTCAATTTGATAATCGTATCCAAGGATCTTAGAAAGCCACCGAGCTTGTGCTGGAGTAGTAATCCGTTGTTCGAGTAATATTTAAGACTCTTTTGATCGGTACAGACAATAAATGGTTTACCGAGCAAATATGGACGCCATTTTTGGATAGCTTTAACAATAGCTAACATTTCCTTCTCGTAGGTGGACAATAGCAAGGCTGATCCCTTCAGAGCTTCACTGAAGTAAGCTACTGGTTTATTCTGTTGAGAGAGGACTGCTCCAATTCCCGCTCCACTTGCATCACACTCAATGACGAATTGTTGGGAAAAATTTGGGAGACATAAGACTGGTGGAGATGTCAGTGCTTCCTTCAACTGTCTGAATGCTGAGTCAGCTAATTCATTCCACTTAAATCCCTCCTTTGACAAGAGTTGTGTTAATGGGGCAGCTATGCTTGCAAAATGACGAATGAATTTGCGGTAATATCCTGCTAATCCGAGAAACCCACGAACACCCTTTGCCGTTGTTGGTGTTGGCCATTCAAGGACTGCTTGTATTTTTGTCGGGTCCACAGCCACGCCTTGCTCAGAGATAATATGGCCTAAGTAGTCAACTTGTGAAACGCCAAACCTGCACTTTGTTTCTTTAGCAAACAGTTGGTTAGCAGCTAATACAGTGAGGACAATTCGTAGATGCGAAAGGTGCTCTTCCCATGTCTTTGAATACACAAGAATGTCGTCAAAGAATACCAAGATAAATTTCGAAGATAAGGACGGAAGAGGTCATTCATAAGCTTTGGAATGTGGCTGGGGCATTGGTGAGGCCAAATGGCATCACAACAAACTCGTAGTGCCCTTCGTGTGTCGAAAAGCTGTTTTTGGAATATCTTCTTCCTGCACTCGAATTTGATGAAAGCCAGCCTTTAAATCCAATTTAGAGAAGAATTTGGCTCCATGAAGTTCATCCAAAAGTTCATCAATCACTGGAATTGGGTATTTATCCTTGACTGTTATATTGTTCAAAGCTCGATAGTCTACGCAGAATCGCCACCCTCCATCTGCTTTTTTACTAAGAGAACAGGTGATGAGAACGGACTATTACTTGGCCTTATCAACCCAGATTGTAGAAGTTCTTTTACCATGTTTTCTATTTCGGTTTTTTGGTAGTAAGGGTACCGATATGGTCTGACACTTATTGGCTCGGTGTTTGGCTGTAGAGGAATGCGGTGATCATGCGGTCGTTTGGGTGGTAGTTTGTTAGGTTGTTCAAACACTTGTTGGAATTCAGCCAGAAGGTGGGCTATATCCGGGGAGCGTGACTCTGGTTGGGAGTCATCAATAGATGGTAAAATTTGGAATAAAAAGCCAGTACCTTGTAGGCAACAAATCTCCTTATCAGATAAAGCTTCAAGGCCAGCATGCCTCATTCCTTGGAATGTATGAGTGAATCCTCCAAGCTTGAATGTCATGGTCAGCTGCTTATAGTCTGTCTCAATTGGTCCAAGCGTCTCCAACCATTGTACTCCCAAAACTAATTGGCAGGCTGCAACAGGGAGAACATAATAATCAGCTGTTATAGGTTTACCTTGAACGATGATCGTTAGTGCTTGGCATAATCCAACACAGTCTACCTTCTCTCGATTGGCTACCATGACTTGAAGCCTCTTGCCTTGAATTACTGGTAACCTGTACTTAGTTACTATAGCCTGATCAATAAAGTTGTGGGTGCTACCACCATCTATGAGTACTATCACATCTTTATTTTTCAGCTTACCCAGTACTCGTATAGTTTGAGGATGGATGGTTCCAACAATCGCATGAAAGGAGATTTCAGGTACAATATCTTGACTTTCTAGCTCAGGTTTCATGACATCATCTCCTTCAGACTCTGAATAAGGAGAATCCTCTATCATAAATAGTTGTGGGCGCTCACACCGATGACCTGAAACAAACTTCTCGTCACAATACTAACATAGTCCCTTTTCTCGACGTTCTCGTGCCTCTTGATTAGTAATTCGTCGAAATGCTGTTGGAGAATTCGAACTTGAACTCCCACGCTTGTTTGGTGGAGGGCCTAATATACCTGCCGTTGGATTATGATTCGATTTTAAGGTCGCCAAAGCTGGGGAAGAGCGAATCGATTGGCTATTTTTCTTCTGTAACTGATTCCGTTCTTCAATGAGACGAGCAACTCCTATTGCGTCAGCCAAGGTACGAGGTTGCTTAATTTTTACATCCAAACGGATGTCATCCGAAGTCCTGCTATAAAAAACCAATAAGAAAGGGTTCCGGTAAGCCATCGACATGATGGGATAGCCTTTCAAAAGCTTCTTGATAAGCTTCTACAGTGATGATTGTTTAAGCCGAGTTAGAGCTTCCGATGGGTCCTCATAATCAGTGGGTCCAAGCGTAAAAGGACTGCCTTGGTAAATTCCTCCCATGCAAGTGGTCCTCGGAATTTTGTCAACCAACGATGCCATTGCAGGGCAATTCCTTCTAGATGAAAGGAGGCTAGCTGCACTTGTTGATCATAAGCAATGTCTTTGAATTGAAAGTATTGTTCTGCCTTGTAGATCCAGCCAGTTGGATCTCTCCGTTGAACTTCGGAAAGGACAGCTTAAGGTGATGATGATGGGGGTTAGTGGAATTATTGAAACGTGAAGCATTTGGAGAACTTGAGTCTCCTGTGTGGAATGGGTTAACTTCTGGATGGGTGGTGTGCGTGTTTCGGGAGACCCGTAAAGCCTGCAATTCAGCTAATACGGTTTGTAATGAGGCATTAACTTGATCTAAACTGGACTCATGTCGAGCTAAGATCTCGCTGACCTCATTACGAAACTCAACATTAGTTTTGTTGCGAGTTTCCATAGCCATGGCTCTGATACCATGATACGTTAGAAATTTAGATAGAGAAGAGAAGAGAATTAGAAGGAGACTTGAGGATTCTTTTTGCTCCATTCCATCGGAATCAACTTAGACTATTAAATAGTCTTGGAACACAACAAACTATACTAAGAAATAGGAGAATAACACAACAAACTATACTAAGAAATAGGAGAATAAATTGCAGCTATCTATATCTAACTACGGCTAAGGCTTATTGGAAATAATAACAATAACAAACTAATAAAATAGATAATGACAGAAGACTAAGTCTTCTCCACGTGTGGACAATTCTCCTCCACGTGTATGCGTGCATGTTACTCGTAACAGTGGCACGTATCACATTGTAAGAGTATTGCTGTTCAAAAGTCAAAGTTCACTGTTCAGTTACCTAAGCACTCAAGTTATTATGTTGTGTCCTTAAAATTTTTTTTCTTGTTTTTAAGTGCTCCTGTCCTTATGATGCATATTTGTCTAGGGCCCATGGAATAAGAATATAGACTACAGAATAAAGACAAAAGAAGTTAATAGAGGTGAAAATGTGTTGACTAGATCATGAACACTTGCCACCCATCCGAAGGAGAGAAAACCTTGATCTATCTTTTTGGTTGCCAAACTTTTATCCTGGAGTGATAGAAGGATATTGTGATTCAATTTTACAAATATTTGCCTTTCTCAGTCAACCTTTCCTTTATCTTAAACTTTCAATCGAGGACTTTAGTTATATCCTTGTTGCTGAATGCTTAGATGACTTTATGATAGATTCATTGTTATTTATGTCTTGAACATGCAGTAACATAATACCTGCATTAATTTGCTATATAAGAAGTTTCCTATGGGATTTTCAGGCACATTGAAGATGGCAAAAGGTAGTACTCGGAGATGCTGCAAATATGGATCCCAGAAACTCAGGGCTGCTCCCTATGCTATGATTTCAAGTAATCAAGACATAACTGATGACTTACCTGTAAAGAAATCATCAGATGCATTAGATAAGAAAGATTGGATTGATGCAACTTGTTCTGTGTGCATGGAATTCCCGCATAATGCTGTTCTTCTCCTCTGCTCTTCATATGAAAAGGGTTGTCGTCCGTACATGTGTGGTACCAGCTGCCGTTATTCCAATTGCCTCGAACAGTATAAAAAGGCCAGTGCAAAAGAAAACAAGCTACATCTTCCACATGACACCTCTGGACTGCCAGGTGATTCACCTGATTTGAAATCTGGAACTCTAGAGCTTGGCTGTCCGCTTTGCAGAGGGCAGGCAATGGGGTGGACTGTGGTGGAGCCTGCTCGACGATATCTCAATGCCAAAAAGAGGAACTGCATGCAGGATTCTTGTATGTTTGTTGGAACTTACAAGGAGCTAAGGAAGCATGTGAGGGCAGAACACCCATGCTCTCGGCCACGTGATGTGGATCCGGCACATGAGCAGAGATGGAGGCGTTTCATGAGGCAGCAAGAGCGGAGAGATGCAATTAGTTATGTAATGTCAATGATGCCTGGGGCTATGGTTCTTGGAGGCCATTTGATAGATAGAAGTCCCTACAGCTTGGACAGGGCAGAAGCCGAGTCTGATGAAGATCAAACGTATTCTGATGATGATTTTGCTAGTCAACTGATGAACCTCGCTCTCTTATTGCACAGTTTGGGTTCAGGAAGTCGTGAGCATCTGGCACGTGTCTCATGGCGCATTGCTACTGCTTTTGGACGCCCGGATATTGCAGTGATTGGGAGCATTATTGAGAGTGAGGATGCTGGTGCTGAAGATGGTAACAGCCCAAACTAAGAAGGGAGGGAGGTAAGTGGAGGTTGGGCTGGTAGAATAAGGCGCAGCCGCGCAGAGCAGCAAACAGGAACCAAGATGGCTAAATGTATGTGTAACCTGGGCTGGTGACAGATCATTTTCAGGTGGGGAAACGGCAGAAACTTTTGGATGTTTGATTTTTGACTAACATGGGGTTTGATATTTCTCCATGTGCTTTGCTAATTTCCTTGTAAATTCCAGAAGATTTAATTGGATTTTGATGGTGATCACTCTCGTCTTCTGGTCTTATCCCATCTATATGTTTATATTGCTGATGTAAAAAAAAAAAAAAAAAAGGAATATGCAATGACCTTCAGATGATTTTGATTACATTTTGAAGGCATGAAAATGGAGATGGATTGTGGGTTGGGGGCGTTCCGAGAATCGAACTTGGGACCTCTCGCACCCAAAGCGAGAATCATACCACTAGACCAAACGCCCGGTGTTGTCTGCGTCCCGTTATCATATAAAAAATTTCATTGAGAATGAATTTAACCTAAGCACTCTTTAGTTCAACGAGTTTTATTATTCTTTGATGTTTTTACTTTGGTTTAGTATGAAAGGGCAGGTTAAAGTGTCAAATTTCTTTGATCCGTTTTTATCTTTGAGATATTTATATAATGATTTGCTATTAATTTAATTACCTTTTCTACATGCCTTATATAGGTTTCAAGTACTCAATTTATTGATATGCAACTTGCATTTAAAATGTACTTTATGCTAATAAATCTTGATTTAATTAATAGTTTTAAAAAATTGTTAATTAGAACCGATATGCGTATATAGGTGTTTTTAGCTAAAACTTTAATTTGAATATATACAAATTGATTAATCATTGAATATTTTGTTTAAAATTTTGCTCAAGCAAGTGTATTTATTCATTTCTATACGTTTCAAATGGCTGCCTTGGTTAAATTCAAACTTGTAGAATATTGCGTAGTGAAAATTTTTTATTGTGATCTTGAAAAATTTTGGAGGAAGACATGGTATTGGAGTTTGGGTGCTTATGGTTGGAAAATGAGTTGATACTGCTGCATTTTATGTTTATTGAAATGTTGTGTTATTAAGATGTTGAAACATCCCAAAGTTTGACAAGTCTTTTTGTATTTTTCTTAAGCTTTATATTGTGGCATATGTTTTGGCTTAAGTTGAAACTTTGCCATTTTTTTTTTTACTCAAATCCCTCATTCTCTTGATTGTCTAGTTCTTAAATGTAATTTTTTATTAGGACCAAAGGAAGGAATGATTAAGTTATGTCTAATCTGTCTAAGTTTTTTCTCAAATGCTTCTACGCATAATTTCTTTCTAGTTAAATTCTTAAAAATTTTAAATTCAAATACTTAATCGAAAAGTAGTACTAAATTATGGAGAGCTATGAGTCCAAATTTTGTCCTTATTAAAAAAGAGAAGATATTTCATTTCTTAATAATAATAATTATATTACATTTAGAAAAATAAATTTATCGTCGGTGAATGTCAATCAATTTATATTAGTTTTCTGACAAGTAAGATAATTCACAATTAAAAAAATGAAAATTAACAAAAGTTTTAATTTGTAATTTTATTGAATAGTAAGGACCATAAAAAAAGAAATTAATTATTCAAATAAAAAAAATCAAATGGAGTCGCCAAATTTAAAAGTAGAAAGTATATTTGTCTTTATTCAACCAAATTACAAAAAACAGCTTTAAACAATGAATAATAAATACACACTTCGCCTAAAAGCCCTAACGGCTAAACCTAGTAAGGACCCGACCGACGAATCCTGCTCTTGCCTCTCCGCCTCTCTGCACTAAAACTAAACCCTAATTTTCAGGGTACTCTCTCTCGCTCTCTGTACTTTAATATCATTTCTTCAGTTAGTAGTAATCTACTCCCTAATTATCGCAGTTGATTCTTGCATAATATCGTTCATTAAAAAGTTCATTGAAAAATCTCTTTTTTATTCGAGAAACTCATGTAAATTTCCACGTTTTATTGTTTGTTAATTGCTATATGCTTTCTGGGATTTTCTGTATTGTGTATCATGTACTTAAAGTTTCGATCTTTGCTCGTTTTAAGGTTGTTTTGTTCTCCCCTGCTTTGTGTATGCTTGTTTTTTGACTTGATTCTGTTGTTTCCGCATGCAGTAGATAAAAGCAGCATCTGATCGCTGTACATTTAGTGGAAAAGGAAGGCTTTTTTCGGGTCTTATCGAAATGCCGAAGTCCAAACGAAACCGAGCAGGTTTGTCTTCTTTAGTAGTCAAGAACTTCCATAGTTGAAATTGAGTAATTTTTCCTCTATTGACATCTGCTGGGGAGGGAAAATTGAGGTTTCTTAGCATTAGAAAGCTGCTACGTGATTAATTCATCCTGAGGTTTACGGATGATGTTGGAATGATCCTACTATCTTTGCTTGAATGCATTGGGATGAGAGATTGTGATTATTGTGGAAGAACTTGTCAATTTGAAATACGGTGTGCATAGAGTAGTTTCTATGGATAGATTTATGCTGGTTTTTGGCGGAATTTGTTTGGGTATGTGCTTATAATGACTTGAAGAGTTGATAATTTGCAGTTACATTATCGAAGACAAAGAAGAAGGGGAGAGAGCAAAAGGAATCATTGGTGAATAGTATAAGAGATGCTCTAGAGAAATATAGCTCCGTGTACGTTTTCTCATTCGACAATATGAGAAATCTTAAGTTTAAGGAGTTCAAAGAGCAGCTCAAGAGCTCCAGCAGGTTGCCTCCCTGACTTTCGTACTAAGTTATTTCATTTGAATTGTGTTGATTTTTTTTTTCAAAACAGAAGTTATCGTGAACTTCTAAAATTATGATCTATTGTAAATATTCAGCCGAATATGCATGTTATAGTGAATTGAGTGGCTGCTTTTATTATGATTTGAGCTTTGATATGTCTTAACCATGGTCTATTGGAATGCATTTCAGATTCTTCCTTGGTTCAAATAAAGTCATGCAGGTTGCTTTAGGTCGATCTGCTGCTGACGAGCTTAAACCAGGAATTCGCAAGGTCTCAAAGGTAAGTGATTTATATGTTTCTTGTTTTACTTTTTGCTTTTGTTTTCTCACTGTCCCTGTTCGGTTTTTTTCAGATGTTGCGTGGGAATAGTGGCCTTTTTCTCACTAATTTGTCCAAGGAAGAGGTTCTAAGGTTAGTAATTGTTGAAAGCAAAGAACCGCAATGGAAGATGCATGTAAAGAGCTTTGTCATGCTTTAGTAGTTGTGAGATTGATTGGCACAGTTCAGGTTCCTTCTGGTGCAGTCCTTGTGTCCTGCTCTAGTGTATTTGCAGTGCATCTCTTTCATTCTAGAGATTACTTCATTAAAGTGCTTTAGAGATCATTTTGTCTATATAACTAATGTTTTGATGGGAAATTCTTTTGTTGTATTCATCCATGCTGCATGGTATACGATTTAGTGTGATGATCTATTCTAGCTTTTGATTAGAATATAAAATTTCATGTTTTGTTTGTACATGTAATCATAAGATGAAAATATAACTTAAGATTCGTAGATTATTATGTTGCCTGCTTGAGATATCCTTCTGTGAGGAAGAAGGCATTCAGCAACTGAAGCTTAAGTTTTTCAACATAGATTGTTGTTTTTGGCAGATTATTCAATGAATTTGAAGAGTATGACTTTGCAAGGACTGGAAGCACTGCAACAGAAAAGGTAACTTACCAGCTTGAAGCTTCAATAGCCATGATAAGGGATGGTATTCTTTTATTAAACACTGATCAGCTTGTTGCTTGAAATATTATCTTGTTGAGTCAGTTATTGATGCATATCATAAGTTGGCCATGTAATTGGAAATGGATCATGGGACTTTATTTTTCCTGTTCTTGTCTGTCCAATTGCAGAAAAAGATTGTGTTTATTACCTTTAATGCTTCTTTTCTTCTGACTTTTGGGATGTGGTTACTTCCATATCAGGTGGTGCTCTATGTTGGAGAATAATTTGAAGTATTTCTGAGATTTTGCAGGTTGATCTTAAAGGAGGTCCTTTGACTGAGTTTACCCATGAGATGGAGCCCTTCTTGCGTAAGCAAGGGATGCCTGTTCGGTTGAACAAAGGTACTTGGCTAGCTTTAGGACTTAGGAGACTGTTCTATCACTATGCTTGTGTATATGTGCCTGTGTGGGAAGGGACAAGCTACACAAGCTTTACAATGCAGTAGTACCAATACTTGCCAGGTGGCCCTGTATAACGTGATTTTCAACTTTTGCAGGGGTTGTTGAGCTTGTTGCAGATTTTGTTGTCTGTGAAGAGGGAAAGCCATTGTCACCTGAGTCTGCACGGATACTGGTATAGATTTAATATACCTTCAAAAGTGGGGTAGTTGGTTTTAAATTTCTAATATGAAATTAAAACAGGCTTTTTGCTCTCTATATGGCTGCCCACCTATTGTTATATTCTGTTTTGGTTTTGTTCTTGGTACTTCTAGTATGCATATCCTTGTACTTGTGCTGGTGAGTTGCATTGGCTCGCCAATTAGGCATACCATGTATTTATGTAAAATTAAGGGCATTTAGGCTTGATGGTATGGTAGAGGTTTTTATTTTTCACTTTTATATTTTTAAGACGGTTACTCTTGATGGTAGAGGGGTTGTTGAATTATGAATTTAATGAGGGTATATTAATGAGATTAAAGAGCAATTGGGTGGACTTGATAGATGGGTGGATTTGATGGATGATGCAGTTAGTATAATGTACTCACCAGTGAGACTAAAAGAAAAGAATTGCTTACTGAACACATGGAAATCATGTTCCAATCTAGAAACCTTTCTTTGAATTTGCTAAAGAAGTTTGTTCTACATGTGTTGGTATTATATATTAGAGCCATTAGATAGGTGGGTAGACTAGATGGATGATGCAGTTGAGTTAGTATAATGTACTCACCAGTGAGACTAATGGCTCGTTCTTTGCTGTATTAAATAAGAGAGGTTGAATTTCAATTCAATAGGAATGTAATAAGGTTGTAATGGCTATTTTAATGTTCACTTGTTGTAAAAAATAAAATAAATAATTATTGAAGTAAAAAGTAAAATATCTATAATACCTTTATTTTTATTACAGAGAGGATAATTGTATAAGTGATATTTTAAGATGGAGTATTTATGACAGTTGGAAAATAAACCATTGAATGACAATTGGTGGGTGTAGGGACATGAATTGCTATTTATTATTTTATGTAATAGCAATTCATTATAATAGCTTTACGTAGAATGAAACGGGAATGAATAACTAGTCATGTCAAGTGAAGGGATGGTAAAAGACAAGAATTGCACACTGAAAACATCAAGCTCATGTTCCAATTAAGAAACCTTTCTTTGACTTTGCTAAAGAAGTTTGTTCTGGATGTGTTGGCATTATATGCTAGAGCCATTAGATACGGTATCTTGGTTATTAGATTTGAGGCCTTAAGATGTCCACCATTGTTGCTGCACAAGAGTTGTTTCTCTCTTCTTTTTCCACTTTTTTTTTTTAAACCTTTTAAATACTTAGCAAGTACATTGCAGTACCATTTGCTTACTATTGAGAGGTTTTTTCTTGGATACTGGTACAAACTGCAAAAAATTAATGAGATGTTAAATTGACTTATTTTTTTTGTGCAGCGTTTGTTGGGGATCAAGATGGCTACCTTCAAACTTAACTTGATATGCAGGTGGAGTGCTGATGAATTTGAGCTCTTTTGTGAAGGACTGGATGAATCTGATGTCGAGTCCTCATAAGATATGCTCAATCCAAGATACAATTTTGTCCCATATCTTTTGCTGCAATCTTTTGCTCCAGATGCAGCTCTACGTTTGCTTTCTCATCACATTTTTGTCAAAGGAATGATAGTGTACATTAGGTTTAGAGTGATGCGGAACGTGTGAAATTAGTGCTTTTTTCCCTTGATGCCCTTGCGTTTTGTACTTGATCTATATTTAATTTTCTCGGAAAAAGTTTACTGCAGTTCCTACAGTATATAGTGTTGTCATTGACAATACTATGTTTTACATTTGTGCAATCTGCTGCGTACTTTGTTTGAAACAGAGAGAACTGCTTCGAGTGTTTGGTATACAATATGCTGCACAGAATTTTCGCGATATACGAAAAAGGAGGCATACGAAAAGATTACTTTTGTGATTAGAAAGTATAAGCAATTAAATCCGTCTTCCATTCTTTGTAATTTTATTTTTCACGTTGTCATTCTACAAGGAGAAGCATCAATGTGCTTCGGTATAGCTTCTTAAAGTGTGTTAAAGCATGTTAAAAAAAAAAAAAAAACCATGGATGTTGAGTTGGTTGGTGACCCTACATAAAACTGATTACGAGAAGGCAATCCCTGTCGTTGTTAAACTGTGTAGAATCATGCTGCTTATAGAATATGAAGTTTTGAAGCTTTGATTTATCCACCAAGGCATCCTCAGTCTTATTTCTCTTGCGGGGTTGCTAGGCTCAACTAGCGTCTACGGTGCCCCAGTCCGACAGAACTGTAGAACTACATCAGACCGCTCTCAATGACTTGCTTGCCTTGGTGGATGTGTAGAATAAACAGGCAATTCATTCGTTTTAATTTAAGTATGGTTGCAATTTCATTCCTTGCAAATGCATAGGTCAATCAAAGTCAGAGACACACCCTTGTAAATGATTCTGTGGGTAACGTTATTAAAAAAATTGAAATTAGTAAATAGAAAGAGACTCAATTTCTCAGCAATAAAATATGTGAGAAGTTGGTTATGTTGATCCACTAATTTTCTTCATACGAACAAGATAAAATTGTTAAGAGTGAATAATGAAAAGCAAAAACAAACATTGATACAGATCAAACAAATGCACCTTAATTGTGATATAGTAGTCTTTTATCTTTTTCTTTACACTCACCTCACACAAAAATAAACCCAAAGGCAGCTAGAACAGCCTGCCAAGGTCTGCCTTTTGGATAAGAGTCGTTTTAAATATTGCTACACTTTCGCAAGAAAATTTTGCCTCTAAAAGAATAAGATCAGACTTTTGATTGGCATCGTTACTCAGAAACAATTCTATACCATTTCACCAGCAGTGTAATATTCCTTTGCATTTCTTTTGGAAGGGCAAGACTGATATATGAGCCTTTCTTTGGTCAAGAACGAGCCAGTAGTTTGTACACCCTGTCATCAGAAAACCAACATGAATTTGCTTGGGATCACTCCCTCTTGTCCTCTTCACTGCTGTCTCCTTCATTATCAAACTCCACGGTTTCGCCATTCTTGCCTCTCTTGTCCTGCTTTACACTAAACTGACATCTCCCTCCGGGCTTCCCCTAGTTAGAGACTGAGCTTCTTCATCATCTGAGTCTTCTCCCCTCAAGTCTGAGTAGGCATACCTGAATATCATAAAATAGTCACCAAGAAACCAAAATTAGTTTTAAATAGAAGCAAAAACATTCAAGCAATAAAGTAACTCCCCTGTACAACAACTGAAAAGGAAGAAAGAGTTTTAATTGATAAACCCCATATCTTTGTTTAAGTGGAATAACCTAATTTAATACCTAAAACTAATGCTTATCATACTGAGTAGGATAAATGTCTTTTCACTCATGAGAGCACTCAAAACCTATCACAAATGAGGAACTATGAGTAGGTCAATGCTTTTCATATTGAGTAAGATCAATATCCAACAAGCCAACAGAACACAGCAGAAAGCACGAATTATGAGTTTTCATAGCTCATCCGAATAAAAGTCTATGCAAGAATGTACCTTTGAGAGTTTTGTGATGGGGCCCACAGGTAGCACATGACACAGAGCAGAGCAAATGCAAGGACATCCCAGAAAGCAGTAATGATCCAAGCACTTTGCCATCTTTCATTAAATGGATCTGTTGCTTTGAAGTAGACCTGTAAAAGAGATTCCGCATATACAATGCTCACGAGCTCTGCTCCAAACGAATTAATAATATAATCGTAACAAAAATGGAAGAGACCCAATCGACAATTCCAATTTCTTATCAAAAGAAAACAGCAGGAAGGTGGACAAAAATCAGCTAGAACCAGAGGGCAGTTTAAAATCACACTTTGAAATCAAATCAACAAATTCAGGGCAATATAGTGACAAAAATCATGTTGTTAATAAGATGAGAAAAATGTCATCACTATATTATGAGGAGGTTTGAATCAGTAATTGAAAAATCTTGCAAAATGATGTATGCCAACAGTAGAATGATACCTCATAACCGATCCAAGCAACAGATGCTACTACAGTCACTGCCAGAGCATTGGAGAACTTCCTATATATGTCCAACTTGACAGAACTTCGTTTCGTCTGAATGAAGATGAATTTGTAATCATGTTGTCAGCCAGTTAAAAAAAAGATATTGCTAGAGGGAGAGATATCTAAAAGATGACATAATAAATCATGCGATTGAGATGTGAAAAATAGTACCTGTAACTGCTCTAATGTTTTGGAAAGAGAACTGAAAATCCATAGAATCAAGAAAGAGTCCAGGAAAGCATCAGGAAGAACTAGGAAAACCTTTGCTCTTCCAGACACATCATTTATGGTGCCCACATACTCAGAGATATTAAGCAACTCAGAGGCTAAAAAGTAAGTTATTCCAAGAAGTAGCACTTTAGATGTAAGCCCGCCAAGAGTTGGCCTGACAACACCATAACCCATTGAAACGCAGAGTATAAGAATGCGTGATAGTGTCTTCCGTAGAGCACCCACCGTCACAACCCATGTTGTAATTGCAACAGGCCTTATCCCAGTATCATTAAAATTTAAATACTCAAAATACCAAAGAACCATCTCAAACCAACCAAGAGCTATAACAGTTGTGAGGCAGTGCTGAAGTTGCAATATATCCTTCCAAAATCTCACATATTGGAAAAACCAAACAACACCAAGCACTAGATATGCCAGTGACATAAACACGTAGAACTTCATCAGTGGTGCCATTCTCCCTGGTAAGTAACCATCAGGATTTTTCCATAATGTCTTCCCACTCATCGTAAGCCCCTTGAGTTTGGGGTCACATGAAATGAAGAATAAGTTATACATTCCTGTCTTTGTGATTGGAACATCCTCATTAGGCAGATCAGCAGATAATGCATTCCCTGTGAACTCTGCCTTTAGGACAAATGGCCACCTGGGATCTGTCTTAGAAGGAATCCGGATGATTTCACCTTGTTTGCAGCCTTCCAACTTAGCAAGGTCGGCAGTGCAACAAATGGACCTTTGTCCACCATAGGCTGAACCACCAATATTATTCCGATCAGCTGCCTCAAATATTACCACTTCTATAAGCCCTGTACTTGGATCTGTGTCCAAATAATTGTCAGCAGCATCCTGAGTCCTCCAAAAAGTGATGCCCTTAAATCTATTCCATATCAATTGTTAATAAGAATGAGTCAGTCACTTTCTTTCACTGCATACCCTTTTAGCATAGATACTACAAATTTCCAGCAAAATTTATATTAACCCTATTTAATCTCTCAAATTGCAGTTAGAAAGGGAAGGGGGGAAGGGCGGGGTGAGGGGTGGAGGGTGAAGAGAGAGGCATGCATACTTTTCTTCACTATTTGTTGAAATTAATAAATTGTCAACTTGAAAATAACAAATCTACTTCTTGTTTTTTTTTTTTTTTCCTCCTCTTTTCTCTGGGGCAGCAACTAAGCTTGTGAATTACGAAGTGCAAATTGCATGATTCACTTAAATCTATAAACAAGCTATTTCCACCAACTGCATTATTGTTTTACCTAGAACATAAATATACAGATCTGTCTTGTAAGTTACTCAAAGCATGAGCTTGAGCTACTGGAATTTATTATTAGGCCACGTTTAAGCTTCAAACCATTCAACAGAATGAGCTCGTGATCTCGATCGAGCTCCAGCTGTGTTTCAGGTATTTTAATATAAATAAGTTTAAATCAAGGTCGAGGAATGAAATGGTATATGACAAATCCATTCGAACATTTGTGAAAATCGTAAAATGGAATGAAATAGAATGTATATAGTGTATATATTAAATAAAACCCTTAGTTATGAAATATTAATTGTAAATAAGAGATAGTACAAAAAAAAAAAAAAAATTACATCAATGAGAAGGCAAAATCGGATTCTCTTTTAAGTCTAGAACCACTGATTCCCAGGAAATGCGACTCCAGCTTCTAAGTATGCTTCCAAACACGGAAGGGGAAAGAAAGCTGGAATCAGATTTGCAAATACTAGACGAACTATTAGATCAGTATCAAAATTATCACAGTTCCCACAAAATCAGAGACTTCAACGAATCGAGTCTTCAAACGAGTTCGATAACCATGAAAACCGAGCAAATCACAAGGAATTAAACATACATTATAATAGTAATACTAAAGAAAGGGAAAATTCAGCAATGCAGCGCTGAAGCATCCAGTAAAGAAGAAGTCCACTTACAAAGCGATATTACAACCATAAATTCCTCAATTTTCACGATTAACTCATCAAATCAAAGTCGTAACAATTCGGTACAATCTGAATACAACTAATTTCAGTGATTTTTTCTACGAATTAGAAGCTATGGAGCCCAGATCTAGCAGAAAACTTACCGGATAAAAGAATGACCGTCGTGATTCGATGACGTAGCGTTGGAGAGAGGAGAAGAAGAAGAAGAAGCGACGATGCCTTCACTTCCGCCGGAGAGGAGCAGAGAGTTTCCGACTTCTCGGAAGGTTTCTTTGTCGTAGATGTGGATCGAAGCATTTGTGATTGCGAAAATGTCGAAATGTGATAGCACCAGCAGTGCTAGTAGAGCGAGAGTCCTCGTATCCATGCCCTAGGAGAGAAAGAGAGTGAGAGAGGATCGGCGATTTTCAGGGAAGAGAGAGAAAACGATGGAGTAGTGAGTGAGTGAGAAGGAAGTAAACTCGGTGACGTGTCGGTGAGAGGTTGAGCTGTCACGCGCCGTTGAGGACGTTGGCTTTCGTTTTCTCGAGCTGTTTGGATTTTGGAAGTGGATTTGTATTATTCCTTATTTTGGTAATATTAATAATTGATAGTACATTTCACCAAGATATAAATATATACCCTTTTTTAAATGGGTATATGGATTTTAATGAAATTATAATTCACATAGACTAGTAAATGAGGAAAATTTAGACATGTATCCAAAGACGCAAACCAACTACTATGTTTAAATATTTGGGTTAATTTTGAATTTGATACTAAATTTTATTGAAAAATGTAATTGGATACATAACTTTTAAAAGTTTAATTTTAATACTTAATTGAATCTTTTGAGGTAATTTTTTATAAATGACGTGATACGTATTTTTTATTAATCTTTTTATAGATTATTACTACTATTATACTTTTAATTATATGATTAATTTTAATTTACAATAATAAAACTTGTTGGCCCACTCTTATCACCTAAGTCTTTCGCCATTTAAATTTTTTCAAACATTTTTACCGTACTTGATAATATATAAAAGATTTGTTTTCAATACTTTGCCAATATGGGACAATAGGTCACTAATAGTCACTATCTTCTCTCTCTCTCTCTCTTTGGATTTCTCAGTTGTGTTTAGCCTTCTCTCTTATATCCTGTTTAGCCTTTTGATTTTTCATCATGCAATTTCTCATTTTTACACTCAAAGATCATAACTTCAACTCTTTTAGTGAATTCCCACATAGTACTTTCCCTCGAAGTTGTAGTCTTCCAAGGAAATCATCTTCAATATTTCATTGGAAATGGAGAATCAACACTCTTTCTGGTAATTTAGTGACCAATTCAGACTTCAAAATTTCAACTTTGCTAACCTCTTACTTAACATTAAATTTGGAGCAACAAATATGTCTCGAAAAGTTAAGATGAGAGTATGAATTTCGATCTAAATAGTGAAGCTCCAAGCTTTACCTTAAACCCAGTTTCTCTAATGATTTTTCCATTGATTTTAATGGGTTTAACTATGTCTAGAAGATTGGATCATCCAGAGCCAGGTTGAATCTAAATGCCTTCGATGATGGGTGGAAGAAGATGGGTTTGAATGGGCTAGTTTAGTGTTGGTTTGATATGGGGAGGTTGGTTCAGTGTTTGCATTGAAATAGGTTAGATGTTCAATGGCTTTGTTGGGTGTGATCGGTTGCGAGCTTGGTGAAGGAGATGGGTACGACTTATGGAGATTGGTTCTGGCATTGTGATGTTAGAGTAACATCAAAAAATTGATTGGAAAGAGAAAGTTTAGAGAGAGATATAAGGCTGAGATCTTGTTCTTGATAGGGAAGGAGATTATTCTTTTCCTCTTCAATTTCAAAACTGTCCCACATGGCTCATCTTGCAACTAGTGTGCTAGTATATAATGTGAATATTGAGAAGCCTTGATTGAATAAATTTATGGGTCAGTGGTGTTAGTTATATGAAGGGTATAGATCTAAATAATATTAGGCATTGAGATTTTGAAACCTTATTCTATTTTGCATTCCAATAAGCTGGAAATGCCAGTTAACTTAGGTATCACAAATGTACTCCAAAAATTCAATAGGGTACTCAAATTGAACATTCGAAAGTTTGGTTATCTAATTACATTTTTCGGCAAAATTCAAGTACCAAATGTGATATTAATCATAAATATTTTAACAAATATATATAGATAAATGGGTATAAATATTATCGACCAGTGTATATAAACTTAGGACTCTTCAAAGATTGTTCGTTCTGAATAAGGCATGGGCTAATCCTATAGCCCACAAACAATCTTTAAGTTTTGTTCTGTCGACCATGACAAGATTGATTGGACAAGAGAATTATTCGTTTTTGTGTAAATGAATCAAGTCAGTTCACAAACTATTTGAACTCAGCTCTACGTTTACTTGTGTTTATTAGAGAATAGGCTAGCTCAAGCTCTATCTACTTGAGCAATTTATCAAGTTGATCTCAAGCTTAAATGAGCTTACCAAGTTGAGCTCGAGTATGTGTAGCGTTACTTCAAATAAGATTTGGGTTTGAAATCTTAAATTCGGTTGAGTTCGAGTTTTGAAATTCCAAGTTAAACTCGTGTTTGGATTTAATACTGTACCATCTCAATGCAACTGCTTTGCAATCCCACTCGGTTTGCGCAGCCACAACCATTTGGCAGGAACTATGAAACCCCACTCTTGACAATCTTGGAAAGTGGATTAATTGCTTGACATCCACTACTTTATAACTACCATGTCTCCCTTGAGCTTGATGGACACAAATCATTGATACATTTTAGCTACTACTAATTGTTATTCACCTATAAATACTCCATTAAGGGTCCTTTACAATTATCTACTAACATCTTACCAAGATTACCAAAATTATGCTCCTTTGCTAACTCAACACCTTGTTTTCATGGATTGGTTGCGGAGGACAAACCCTAATGCTTGCTGGCTCACTATTGTTTTTTTAAAACTCAAGCACCGATGGCAGAGATCCAATCTACTCTACTAATATAAGTAAGACAGCAACAAATACGTGGACTTGACAATAGGCCACGTCGGAACCACAAACCTTATCATAATATATTATATATATAATATTAATTATTTTTTCATAAATTTATTGACATTTTGAACCTCACCATGATTATACTTATAGACGATAAATATATCAAGAAGATAGAAATGTATATTATTAAAATTCCCGAGTTTAAATGTTTGCTTCAAAGTTAAGAAAACGGATATATGAATTAAATATTAAACATATGAGTTATGGAAGGCGGCAAGATTGTGTGGTTAAGCTAACGCCTATTATTATTTCGCCTTATGATATGCCTTTAAAAGACATTTCATTTTCATTTTCATTTCTTTCTATCCAAAAAAAAAAAAAAAAAAAACTCTAATATCATAGAATATGTTTAATTTGTATCTTATTATTTCGTTTTCATATAAAATTTAGTTGAAGCAAACTTCATCTTAATCAGCTTGAAACTCAATTTTAAATCATTAAAGTGGTTTATGTCTGGCAATTTAACTTGAAAAAATTAAGAGCTAGAGGTATATATCTATGTTGGCCATTAAGTTAGAGGTATATTTAAGTATGACCATCAAGCCAACTCAGTTATGTGAAAGAACAAATTATTTGAAAGTAAAACAATATATTATGCCAATAATCTTCGATAAGTTAGTGATATTAATAGTGGTCTCTTGAGTGGATGAATCAAACTTAAATACTCTTTCCGTAATTGAAAAAAATAAAATAAAATAAAAATCAAATTTGAGCTTAAAATTAAAATATACGATATTAAAAATTCGGATTTTAGTATGATTGTAATTTAATTGAGCCTTTCTTAGTATTCATTATGTTACTTTATGCTATAATATTTCAAATATATTTTACATCGGTTGAGGAAAAGTAATCGCAAATCTATAGGTTTTCAGGTTTTTCTTTTTTCTTTTTTAAGAAAACGATACTATATTGAATAAGGTCATTTTAGAAGGCTAGACATTAGACATTTATAATAGTGAAACCTAAACCGGGAAAGGTTAAACCTTTCTTTTTATTTTCAAATTTAAAAAAAATATATATTACTAGCAAGAAGCAAATAAAACAAGGTAAGTATTTGTTAATATCTACATCTTCACTTAAAAAAATTATTTCTCTAAATTATTCAAAGCAGTCCTTTCTTTGTAGCAGTTGATCACGACATAAAACATCACATAAAACTTTTTTGGAGGAAGAAAAGGAGCATGGGTCCATTTAAATTGTTTGTTTCGTAGTGTTTGTATATATATATATGTGTGTAAATGTATTTAATTTGAAGCTATATTTTATTTGTATTTGGTCTATTTAATATATTCATGATAATTGTTTTATATTTTTTCATCTATATGTATTTCTTGATGGATAATTTATTAAAATAAATTTGAAAAAAGTGTCTACCATCCATCAGGTACTGAATACATAAATAAGTGATAAGACCGTACTAGTCATATCAAATTACAAAATTTATAAACCCAATAGAAATCCTACGACAAGCTCTAAAGTAGCGCACCTATCGATTGCAGAATAGAATTACTATGAGTATCGTCCTAACCTAATAATTGAGATGATATTATGAATACTAATTATCTAATTAATAATCTTAATAGTTAATTATGTGCCTTCTTAATATAATACAATCACAAAACAATACTTCTTATCTTGATCCACCCTATACTTAATTTCTTATAACAAAGGATTGATTAATGAATCATCTGTATCTTGAACTGCAGGAATTTCTAAATTCATCAACTTCTCTTTCAAGATAATTGAATTCTAACCCTATATGATCAATGGAAATTTCTTTCATCATTAATTACATATAGAATTGCATTATTGTTCAAAATTCCTTAGAAAGATTCGATATTTATACAAAAGGTTCACGCATTCTATTTCTAAATCCACATTCAAACCTCTCTATTCATGTAGATCTATTATATTAGATGAAATTTCTTTCTATCTGAAAGAATCAGACATGTAATCAATTGTGGTAACAAATCAATGACAAGAACAAATAAGAAATCATGAATAGACTCAAAACGTAAACTTTCATTAATCAAACAAATTCAATGCATAGATTTAGGGTTTCATAAGAATTAGGGTAAATAGATCTACTCCTCTATGGATTTTACAATAAAAACAAGAAATCCAAAGAAATAATCAATAAATATGATTAAACAATATAACCCATTAATGTTTTGTGATCTTTGATGAAGCCCCGACACTCCTCCTCTTGAAGCTCTCAATTTTCTCTTTAGGGTTTCTAATAGAATGAATGATCCTCCAAATGGCGAGTCAAGGCTTATATTTATAGGAAAGTGGCAAAATGCTCCTGCATGACCACCTACACGGCCCATGTTCGAGGCCGTGTTGATTGAAAATTTGACGAAGTCTGATAACTGGAGAGCTACACGACCTCGATCATAGGCCATGTTGATTGACCGTGTACTCTGAAAATCGCTACTACCCATTTTTGATCCACTACATGAGTTTCCTACATGGCTTGTGTTCGATCCTTGTGTACTTTAAAAATACTTACTAATCGTTTTTTGTCTCCAACACCAGTATTCTACACAGCTTGTGTAGAAAGCCATGTATGTTATAAATCTTCCAAATTCCTATTTCTTCAACAAAATCTTGCTTAACTCATCTAACTATCTTCATCAAGCTCAAATTCTTTGTTTACTCCTGAAATTAACATTTTAACACAAATAAGTATCTTTTTCCTTATCAATCTACATAAAATCTGTTATAAACAAATCACGCAATCGAAAACGATAATAGCAAGTAGAAAGTAAAGAACACACAGATTTTATGTGGAAATCCTTTTGGGAAAAACCACGGGCAAAGGTGAGAGAGGAATCATACTATATCAAAGTAGAAGTACAAAGGTTTGAGAGAATTACAACTCTAAACTTTAGATCTCTCAATGGAAATTTTGTGTATGTGATGTGTTATGTATAAAACCCTAGAAACAACACATACATATGTGTGTGTATAAGGATAACCGACATAATGGCCTAATTATGACATTTAAATATGTAATTAATGAGTAATAAAGGCCTGAATTATGACCATCAAATGTATAATGAATGAATAATAAATGTGTAGTCAAATATTCATTCATTTACATTTAACTACGGGAGTCGGTTACAGAAATCGGATCACAAACTCCAACAATCTCTACCTTGACATGAATTCTGGAGTAACAAACACAATAAACTCCAAAACTTTGATAAAAAGCTCCACCTCTTCCACAAGTACCTCAAAGAAATCAATCAGCTACCGACACTTAGCACTTTGCAATGGGAAGTGTCTTAGTCAATATATCTGCAGGGTTGTCATGAGTGCTCACCTTGCTCACTGCAATATCTCCTCGAGCAATAATATTATGCACAAAGTGATAATGGACGTCGATATGTTTAGTCCTTTCATGGAACATCTGATCCTTAGTAAGAAAAATTGCAATCTGACTATCATAAAATACTGTAGACGTCTTCAAATTACTAAGCTCAGAAAACAACCCTTTCAACCAGATAGCCTCTTTAATCGCCTTTGTAATAGCCATGTATTCCGCCTCTATAGTGGATAGAGCAACAGTAGCTTGTAAGGTGGCTTTCCAACTAATCACAAAGCCACCAAGAGAGAAAACATACCCTGTGATAGATTTTCTTTTATCCAAGTCCTCGGCAAAATCAAAATCAACAAATCCGACGATCCCATCTCTAGTTATCTCGAAATATAAACATACGTTAGTAGTTCTTCTTAAGTGTCTGAAGATCCACTGGACTGCTTTTCAGTGTTCCTTGCCGGGATTCACCATATACTTGCTGACCACACTAACGACATATGCCAAATCTGGATACGTGCAAATCATTGCATACATAAGAGCCCTTACTGCACTAGAGTAAGGGACCTTTGACATATAGTTAATTTCATTTTTTGATTTAGGAGACTGATCAGATGACAGTCTGAAATTACCTGCTAAAGAGGTACTAACAGGTTTAGCACTCTTCATATTGAACCTGGAGAGTATCTTCTCAATATACCCTTTCCGACTCAGGTGCAATACACTTGATTTTTTGTCTCTTGAAATTTCCATACTAAGAATCTTCTTGGCTGCACCTTTCATCTCAAATTCCTTGTTCAATTATGCTTTGACCCTGTCAATCTCTCCTCTATCCTTGGCCGCTATCAACATATCATCCACATATAAAAGTAGATACAGAAACGACCCATCTTCACAACGCTTGTGTAACGCCCTAAAATAAGGCATTACAACCCGCCATGTCTCTCCTTTTATATAGGATAAGCAAAAGCTCTATTATCCACAATAATAAAATCATCACCTGTAAATACTCATAGGGTATCTCAAAGGATACGGAACCTGTTAAAACTAAAAACTCATACTTCATAAAACATAAACTCCTTAGTCAAGCATAAAATCCAAGTTGACTTCATAGTCAACAAATGCAATAGAAACTTATACTGTTTACATTAAAATCTTTTCATGTAAAACCGATAAAAACATCCAACTACAATTCCAAATGATCAGAACATGTCTTTTCTTAGAAATTTGATATATAAAGCCTAATTTTTGACTGGGTAGTCAGGTCCACTATCGCCATCCCCGCTATCAAAGAATAAGTCATATCCGGAAATCATACACTATATCTTCTTCACCTGTACTTGAAATTTTAAAAGAATGAGCGGCGACGCCCAGTACGATAACTCCAATCGAAAAACAAATGCATATGCACATATAATAGACAGGTAATTCATGCGACTTAAACTAATGCAAACAATCATGTTATTATCTTTCTTAAGCCAACAAAACAATATAGTCCAGTATTAGGTATACTTTAATCCTGAATTCGGAGTTACTCAGACCCCATTGAAAATCATACAATTCTTTGAAAATAATAATCATATACATATATGGATGAGTAGGTACTCCCTAAACACCCTAAATCCAGAACAACTAATTCTACCGGAATCATAGCAAGGCATGAGTCCACTAGGGACAACTTCATACCAATATCATCAGGGTGCCTCACCAGTATCACTGTCTGCCAGGTTTTTATTGGTCAAAGCCAAGCACAATCAACCATATAATTATTAACTCGAATAATGATTAGATTTATTAAGAAATTTTGTTCCTACAAGCATTCAATCAATACTAAACTTACAGGCAAAAACAACAAGTAAGGATTGGTCGTACCTTTCTCAGTTTTAGGAATTCCAATATGAATCTCCTAAAAATCCTTTATCGACAACACTCAACCACAATCAAATATCCTGAATCTCTACAATACTTCAATCAATAATGACAATACAACAACAATCCAAATCTCCAAATTCCTATCAACAACATACATATATAGAATATATAAGAACATGATATAAACAAACCCTAATGTACTATAACTCCCGAAATCCTAACCCGATAAAGAAAATTACCAAGTTGTACCGTCAAACCCGATCAATCTTCCATAACAATCTATAGAACTCGATAATCCTTCAAAACTCTAATATTATATGACAACAAGAACATAATGATCATCTAATCATACATTATTCAACTCCATCAAAGAAAGGACGAAACTTACTGATTTAGATCACCAAAATCCAACTCACATCCACAAATTCGGATCCCAACCAAATCTAGGGTTTCCTTCATGCAAACAAATCACAAAATCCTTAGAATTTGCATGAAATTTGTATAAATCTGATATGAGAATATTAAAACAACCGAGACAGATTAAATCTAAGATCTAAATCTTTCCCAAGTTTTTCTTTCAAGAACACAATAAAACCCTAAGCAAACTCATATAAATTCGTATTTAATTCATGAAAGAAGGTTAAAATCACTTACTTTGGATCAAAAACACCCTCCGGATGATTCTCCAAGAACACTTCAAAACTCTCTTACACGAAGGAGAAATATGAATAAACGTTTCTATCAAAACTGTTTTTCGCATCTCATATTTATATAAATTTGGTCATACGTCGGTGACGTACGTATAGATCTTGTCGGCGTACACCTTGCGCTGGCAAAATTTACACGAGTGCCGGCAGCGTTCATCGAGGCTTTGAATTCCAGAACTTCGATTCCCACTACATACGCCGACAAACCCATGCCCTACGCCGGTGGCGTTCCCAGCCAGTATTGAGAGAAACTCTAGTGAACACCGGCGACGTTCTTCCCAGTGTTAAGAAAAATGCTACAGTTCCCATCCTATGCCGTTTCTATGTCGGCGGCGTAGATTCTCCAGGAGGCGGCGTACAATCTATAAAAAAAATGCAGAAATCCGAACTTCAACATTTGTTCTACAACCAAACTTAAACCTTTACAATTTACTTGTTTTGATATTAAAGTCATCCTATATCATCTCATGATTCATTATATTTTCACCTTTATTTCTATATATTACAGCTTTAAGTATAAACAGCTGTCATAATTACTTCTCTTGAAATCATGAGAAGTTATAAAAGAATAAAATCTTTTATACCACTGTCGTGGTGATCGCTTCAACCATATAGGGATTTCTTTAATCTACACATATGGTTTTCTTTCCCTAAGACCCTAAAACGTTACGGTTGGTGCATGTAAATGTCTTCTTCAATTTCTCCATGCAAAAACGCAGTCTTCACATCAAGCTGCTCTAACTCAAGATCCTCCATAGCCACAATACCAAGTAGTGCTAGAATCAAGCTGTGTTTTACAACTGGAGAAAACATGTCAGTAAAATCAATACCTGGTATTTGACTGTATCCTTTTGCTACAAGCCTTGCTTTGTATATGGGTTCTTCACAACTTGAGTTTCCTTCCTTTTTCTTATAAACCCACTTGCAGCGAACTACTTTCTTACCCTTAGGAAGTTTCACTAACTCCCATGTTCTATTCTTCTGGAGGGATTCCATTGCTTCTTGCATGGCTATCATCCACTTACCAGAATCATCACAACTAATCGCTTTTGTGTAAGTAGATGGTTCCAAACTTGAATCAACATCATCAGCCACATTCAATGCATATGCAACTAGATCCGCTTCCCCATATCTCTGTAAAGGCCTTATCTATCTCCTGGGTTTGTCCTTGACAATTGAATACTGTAGCTGCTGAGATGTAGAAGTCGATTGAGAGATAGGCTTTGTTAAATCTGTATTGATATCAAACTCCACCTGCACACTTGGTTTTTGCTGGGTTTCATCAAAAGTAACAGCAGGATATAAATCATGTAACATAGCAGATTCATCAAATACAACGTTCCTACTAATAACAACTTTCTTCAATTTGGGACACCATAATTTATATCCTTTAACCCTAGTCTTGAAACCAAGAAACACATACTTTAGGAATCTAGGCTCAAGTTTGCCATTGTTTACATGAGCATATGTAGGACATCAAAATATTTTCAAATCAGAATAATCTACAGGGGATCCAGACCATACCTCATGTGGAGTTTTCTTCTCAATGGAAGTTGAGGGAGATTTATTGATTAGCAAACAAGCTTTAGAGGCAGCTTTCGCCCAAAAAATTTTTGGCAACTTCGAATTGGAGAGCATGCATCTCACCTTCTCCATAATGGTCTTGTTCATACGTTTTGCAACCCCGTTTTGCTGGGGTGTACCAGGAACCGTGAGATGTCTAACAATCCCTTTAGATTTGCACAAGTCATTGAATTCGCTGGAGCAGAATTCCAATCCATTATCAGTGCATAGACGCTTCACCTGTTTTCCAGTCTGTTTCTCAATCATCGTCTTCCACGCTTTGAACGTAGATAAGGCATCGCTTTTCTGCTTCAAGAAATATGCCTAAACCTTTCTGGAGTAATAATCTATAATGGTCATCATATAGCTAGCACCGTCACTTGAGGGCACTCTAGCAGGAACCCAAAGGTTAGAATCCAGAGTGCCTTTAGTATTATGGGTACCTGTGATGAACTTGACCTGTTTCTGCTTCCCAAATACGTAGTGTTCGCAAAACTTCAATTTCCTGATGCCTTGCTCATCTAGAAGTCCTCGTTTACTTAATTCTGCCATACCGGCTTCACTCATATGCCCCAAACACATATGCTATAGCCTAGTGGCATCTTCATCTGACAAGGAGGAACCAATAGCTGCATCACCTGTCACAATAGAACCCTGCAATAAATAAAGATTAACAGTCTTTCTATGGCCTTTCATCACCACCAGCGAACCCTTACTGATCTTCAAGAATCTACCTTCACCTGTATACCGATACCTTTTAGATTAAGGGTACGAAGAGAAATCAAATTTCTCTTCAAATCAAGAACGTATCTCACATCACTAAGCGTTCTAACCACGCCATCAAACATCTTGATCTTAATTGTTTCGATACCTGCAGCTTTACGAGAAGTGTTATTTCTCATCAAAAAACACCTCTGGAAACCGTTTCATATATTGAAAATCAGTCCCGATTGGGACACATATAAAAGGTACATCCAGAGTCTAAAATCCACTCTTTACTGGCCTGTGAATCACCATTAGAAGCAACAAAAAGATCATCATAAGTATGATCTTCAATAACATCGGCCTCAGCCGTTTTATCAGATTGATTTTGCTTTTGATTCTCACCAGTCTTCTTATTTTTGTTCTGCAGTTTATAACAATCTGCCTTAATGTGGCCTTTTTTTCTTGCAATAGTTACAGGTTTTAAATCTATTTGAAGATTTAGATTTGCCTCTAGAATTCCCACTAAACTTACGGTCTTGAATCCTACCACGTGCTACCAAACTTTCAGAAGTAGACTTATATTTAATTACAAGATGTTTCATCTTTTCAAAAGAGCTTAAACTAGTATAAACTTCATCAATCGACAAAGTATCATGACTATACAGAAGGGTATCTCTAAAGGTCGCATATGATGGAGGCAAAGAACATAATAGGATTAAACCTAAATCCTCTTCATCATACTCAACTTCCAACGTTTCTAAATCAGAAACAATTTCTTTAAAGGTTGTTAAGTGATCATCAAGAGACGCACCTTCTTCCAAACTATGAGAATACAATCTCTGTTTCAAATGCAACTTACTGGTTAAGCTTTTCGTCATGCATAATTGTTCCAGTTTCAACCACAATGCGACCGCGGTCTTCTCCTTAAGCACATCCTGAAGAATTTGATTGGATAGATGGAGATGGATCTGTGAAAGGGCTTTTTGGTCTTTTCGCTGCTTTTCATCCGGTAACCAAGATACAGGTATCTTGTCAAACCCTAGAAGTGCATCATCAAGATCTATCTGTGCTAGAATAGCTTGCATCTTCACCTGCCACAACGGGAATCTGGTGTTGTAATCCAAAAGAGGAATATCGTACTTCATGGTTGCCATTATCAAAACCTATACTTTGATACCAATTTGTTATAAACAAATCGCACAATTGAAAACAATAATAGCAAGTGGAAAGTAAAGAACACACAAATTTTACGTAGAAACTCTTTCAGGAAAAACTATGGGCAGAGGTGAGAAAGGAATCACACTATATTAAAGTAGGAGTACAAATGTTTGAGAGAATTACAACTCTAAACTTTCAGATCTCTTAATGGAAATTTTGTGTATGTGATGTGTTATGTATATAACCCTAAAAAACAACACATATATGTGTGTGTGTGTGTATAAGGACAACCGACATAATGGCCTAATTATGACATTTAAATATGTAATCAATGAGTAATAAATGCTTGAATTATGACTGTTAAATGTATAATGAATAAATAATAAATGTGTAGTCAAATATTCATTCATTAACATTTAACTACAGGAGTCGGTTATAGAAATCGGGTCACAAACTCCAACAAAATTTATATAAAATCATATTAAAACAATGTGAATAATAAGGGTCTTTAAATACTTATCAATAAGCTTGTATCCGTCAATTTGTTCAAACATTGCGAAGCAAGTAAATATAGCATTATGGAAACAATTATGCATTATCATTAAAATCTCAAGTCAATTATATCAAATTTATGATTTTATAATTTTTTTACTCAAAATAAATGCAAAATTATTTACATGTACATTTTATATGTTGAATTGCAAATTTATGTATGTATAAATTATATCAAAACTTTTTATAAGCTCAATATTATAATATAAAGTAAAATTGTGAGTTGGAACCATGAGTTTGACAACCATGCAATCATGGTATTTTTTGTGAGATAAAATGAGTTTTGGATGTTTATTTTATTGAAGTTTAGTTTACTAAAAAGTCTACCCTCTAAAATCCCATAATCCCATATATAAGATATAGATATTAATATTCCTTCATTTCCTTATCTTATCACATTTCTAGTTCTTGAAAGGTCGGTGTTTGTGTGATTTGTTGTGTTAGTGTTTAATTTAACTTAATCTTAAGCAAGACGCTCCCAATTCTTTGCAGCATATTATTAACAACCTACAATAGCCTCATCTTAGCACCAATCGCGTGAGTCTGTAGAGTGATAAGGAGTCCCATAAATCATGGAGTGATAAGGATGATCATACTCACAGAAATATCAAAGGGAATATGATTGGTGGCGAGGACTTCCAAAAAGTAAAAAATTCCAACGTAAATGGTAGTTTAATAGATGAAGGAAACTTCAATTAATTGATAGCTCTATATGATATTTCTTATTAGTATTTAGCTGCTGAATTAGAGGAGATAAGATAATAATCTTTTCCTTCCTTATCTTGTGTAACAATTGTATTTGTATTAATCTTTACATATAGCCTTCTTGGTTTTGCTTTTTTGTATTAGTGTGAAAAGTTAATTGAGAATAATAAAGATACCTTTTCTTGTTGCAGTTCTCTCTTTTTTTTTTCCTCTTGGTATGATCCCATCTCTTATTCTAATCACCATGACTTTGTTGTCTTTGAACGTCGAAACTTTTGTCACATTGAAACTCACACAATCCAATTATCCATTATAGAGAGAACAAGTCTTAGGATTAGTAGAAAGCCAATATTGGCTAGTAATCTCACCAACGAAACACCGGTTTCAACAAAATATACTACCTTAGATTCAAACACCACAGAAACATAAAACACTACACCACAATTGATAAAAGAATTCATTACTTGGCAAAAGCCTGATCGCCTTCTTCAGGGTTGGATCATCGGAACCCTTACTGTAGAAGCTTTAGACTTGTCATTGGTGTAGACACAGCATATGTAGTTTGGGAAGCACTGAAAGATACTTATGCATAGGACTCTCAAGAGCGAAAGTTTACACTACAACAACAATAGACTTATTTTTGCAAGGATGATAACTAGACCCATTGGAGATCACATATGCATCCTTAAAGGTCTGTGTGACAATCTTGCTGTCATTGGAAAACCTATACCTGATAAAGAAAAAGTCTTTTGCCTTCTCACAAGTCTTGGACCATGCTATGAAACCTTTACAACAACTATGTTGAAACCTCCAAGACCAACATACTTTGAGCTGATTTCACAATTACAAAATCTTGATCAATGTCGTAGCTGGTTTTTAAATCAATCAGATATATCTCTTTCTCAACTCACTCCACATTTGGCCTTCTATAGCCAGCAATAGAAACAATCTTAAAGTACCATTTCAAGGAATTGCAACAGTACCTTTACTTCTTCAATTCATGGATTTCAAGCATAACAATTTTGAAACCAGAATCAAAGCTATCTAGAAAACTCAACACTAGCTACACAACAACGACGACCATCACCTCTAAAAGAAAGATGTATGACAACAGCGGAACGAGATCTGTATCGTGATGAAACATGTCAATATTGTGGGAAACCAAGCCATATTGCCAAAATTTGCTATTGGATACCAAAAAGAACGACTCAAAATGATGCAATTCCATAAGCTTTTGCAGCCCTCACCTTAGACAACTCCATTGTCGATACAGAATGGACTCTGATACAGGAGCTTTAAATCACAGGACAGAAAAGCAAGGTATGTTGGCTAATATTCATAAATACTCTGGATGTTATTCAATCATAATTAGAGATGGTTATTCTATACCTATAACAGTATTGGTGATTCGTATATTAAATAAAAAGAAAGGATTTTTCCTCTTCATGATGTTCTTTTAGTTCTAAATGAAAAAAAAATCCTTTCAATAAGTTAATTAACCTCTCAATTTCTTATTAATTGTGAAGTTTCTGATGTTGAATTTTGTGTTAAGGAATGGAAGACAGGAATTCGTTAATAACGAAGAAAAGAAAGGTGACTTGTATATTTTATCAGATGTACCATAAGCCTACTTCTCTCATCGTTTCAAATTTGGAACTACAGATTTTGGCACCAATGCTTAAGACACCCTCAAGCTTTAGTTGTTCAGTTGTTAAGAAATAAAGGATTAATTGATGTTATAGGTCCTTCATGGACTGGATATTTATGTGATATTTGTCAATTAGGAAAACTAAGGAAACTTCCTTTTGCTCTTTCTGAACACTCTAGTTCTGGTATTTTTGATAAGATTCATTGTGATTTATGGGGACCTGCCCTTGTTTTATTTGTTGGCAAATTTATGTTTTGTGCATGCTTAGTTGATGACTTTTCAAGTATACTTGGATTATTCCATTGAAGCACAAATATGATTTTTTTTGGCTGCTTTTTTAGCATTTGAACAATATGTTGAAAGACAGTTAAAAAGAAAAAATGAAAATCTTCCACTCAGATGGTAGAGGAGAGTTTGTTAACTCTAGACAATCATCACACTTTCTTGAGACAGGTATTATTCATTAGATTTCATGCGCCTATACTTCAAAGCAAACGGGTCTGGTTGAGAGAAGGCATAGAATCATATGCAAACTAGGTATGACAATGTTGTTTCATAATCATGCACCTCTTTTTTTATGGGTGGAAGCCTTTACCACAACAATTTTTCTTCTTAGTCGATTACCATTTTCATCTCTTCAATTTGACACTCCATATTTTATGTTACATGGAACTTATCCTAATTACATCACTTCAAGTTTTTGTTTCTAAATGTTCTCCATATACATGGGATATAAGAAATCATAAGTTTGACCCTAAAACTATCTTATGTGTTTTTGTAGGATACAGTCAAAAGCATAAAAAATACAAATGCTTCCACCTACCTAGTCGCAGAATTCTCATTTCTCATCATGTTGTTTTTGATGAGAATGTTTTTCCATTTAAATCTTCGTCACTTTTTACTAATGCATCACGTGTTCTTAATATATTTGATTCTAGGTTTCCTTCTTCTACCACTCTCCTTAATTCAGGTAGTCTTTCACAAATGTCTACATCGAGAAATTCCATTCGCTACCATCTGTTGGTATTCATCACTCACAGTCTGTACCAAATTCACCATGACACACTTGTGACAGACAGTACTGGGACTAATCTTAATGATCACCTTTTGAAGGCTAATCTACCTACACCCGAGTACCATCCTTTGTAAACCCAACGCAGCCTCATGAAGCATCGGTTACTTATCCCATGATAACCAGGTCCAAACTTGGAGTTGTTAAGCTAAATCTTAAATATGCCTTCATAGTAACCTCGGCAGCTACAATACCTTGTGAACCAAAAACCATTAAATTAGCCCCAGCACATTTAGTTGGAAAGTTGCTATGATTGATGAACTTGTTGCACTACATCAAAATGACACATGGCGATTAGTTCCATGCTCTTTAGATATACATGTAATTGGATCCAAATGGGTTTTTAAATCGAAGCTTAAACCTGATGGTACATTGGATCGTCTCAAAGCACGATTAGTTACTAAAGGATATCATTAGACTGATGGCATTGACTATACAGAGACGTTCTCTCCTGTAATAAAACTAAGTACAATTCGAATAATCTTAACCGTTGCTCATGTGAAACATTAGCCCATTCTTTAACTCGACACTAAGAATGCTTTTTTACATGGCAACATCGTTGAAGATATATATATATATATATATATATGGAACAACCACCGGGTATGGCTGATCTACATATACCAGTGCATGTGTGTAAGCTCCAACATGCTTTATATGGACTCAAACAAGCACCATATGCTTGGTTTGATAGACTCAATGGATTTCTTATATCATATGGGTTCTTTTGTAGTTTAGTTGATCGTTCTCTTTTTATTTTTCATCTTGCTTTCAAGGTTCGCTTGTTTCACTTCTCTACACTGATGATATGCTTCTTATAGGGTCATCCATAGAGCTTGTTACCTCTTTTATTCAAATTTTAAGTTGTGAGTTCTCTATAAAAGATTTAAGTCTAGTGCATCATTTCTTAGTTTGAGATTTCCACTATAGCAGATGGGTTACATCTATCCGTATCATACT
The DNA here is from genome assembly GCA_024138025.1 of Combretum micranthum. Lineage (NCBI taxonomy): Eukaryota > Viridiplantae > Streptophyta > Magnoliopsida > Myrtales > Combretaceae > Combretum > Combretum micranthum. Next base: position 2,456,278 of record JAMXBD010000001.1, read on the forward strand.
ATGCGCTTATCATTCTTGAACGGTCCAATATGCTTCATTACAAGCCCATGACTATGCCTTTAGAGGTTAAATTCAAACTTGCTATAGATAATACTCTTATTGATGATCCTAATCACTTTCATGGAGTTATTGGTGCTCTCTAATACCTCACTCTCATGTGCCCAGATCTATCCTACAATGTCAACTATGTTTCACAATCCATGCATGCTCTTCTAGTTTCTCATTTGAAATTGGTTCATCGAATCTTCAATATTGGAAAGGAACAATTAACATTGGTTTACACCTCACTTTCAATACAACTCTTGAATTATTTGCCTTCTTTGGCCCTACTACAAGGAGATCTACCATTGGTTATTGCACCTTTCTTGGCACAAATATCATTTCATGTTGTGCAAATAAACAACACACAATCTCTTGATCTAGTATTAAAGTTGAGTATCGTTCTATGGCTAACACTGCTGTCGAACTCACAGGGCTCACTTATATTCGTAAAGTTCTTTTCATATCACTCTTATCTCCACTAGTCCTCTATTGTGATATTATCAGTGCTTTATACATGACCATTAATCCTGTCTTTCATGCTCGGAGTAAACACATCGAGTTGGATTACCATTTTGTATGTGAACGAGTTGCACTTGGATTGCTTGTCATTAAACATGTGTCCTTTGATAATTAGGTTCCTGATATATTTACTAAACCTGTGCCAAAGTTTTTCCCTTACATATTTTCGCAACAAACTGTGCCTTCAACCTCAGCTTAGTTTGTAAGGGCATATTAACAACCTATAATAGTCTCATCTTAGGACCAATCTTGTGAGTCTGTGAAGTGATAAGGAGTCCCACAAATCATGGAGTGATAAGGATGATCATACTCACGGAAATATCAAAGGGAATATGATTAGTGACAAGGACTTCCAAGAGTAACAAATTCCTATGTAAATGGTAGTTCAATAGATGAAGGAAACTGCAATTAATTGATAGCTATATCTGATATTTCTTATCAGTATTTTAAGTTGCTGAATTAGAGGAGATAAGATAGTAATCTTTTCTTTCCTTATCTTGTGTAACAACTGTATATGTATTAGTCCGTACATGTAGCCTTCTTGGTTTTGCTTTTTTGTATTAGTGTGAAAAGTCAATTGAGAATAATAAATATACTTTTTCTTGTTGAAATTCTATTTTTTTTGCTCTCATATACATTAGTTTCTCTTTTTCCAATAAAATCAAGAGCATAAGTTTTTGTAAAAATCTCATGATTAAAAAATTTATTACTTTTGCCTTCTAGATCAACCATATAGCAAAAGATAACAATACACATTTGATGGTTATATCAAGAATTATTCGGTTTTTTAGGGTGTGATTGTGTTTCCTTTATCATAAAAGAAGGTCGTAGGTGAATTTTAAGAGGATTCGCATAACTCCATATGATTCCGTGTTTGAAATAATTGAGCATGTTCTTACCACATGATCAATGTTGTTCTTTGTTGCATGACATCTTGAGCATCTTGATGTCAAGGATATGCTTATATTTACTTAAAGTACGAGTCCTCTTCACTTGAATCATACTATTTTTGGAGATATTATAAGCAATTGAACCCGTCTCCAACTATTGTAATGTTAATAATTTTTGTCCTCTAATTGTTTATAGACGTCACTAAAGGTTTACTATTATTTCCTCATTAATTATCAAGGGCGTATACCCAAAAAAAAAAAAAATTGAGACACTATTAGGTAGATCCAGTAATAAATTATTTTTTACAAAGCAAGTCTTTGGAATTAAAGAATGGTATGAGTCAAATTGGACCTATGAATTAGGTAGACGTAACACCAAAAGACATAGGTATTGGGCCATGACCCATATGCATGGACACAACTCACAAATGGACCTAGTAGGTTACTGATCCCACGTAGGTCAAAACATAATTGGGCAATGCGCATGGGAAAAAGAAAAATATGATAGGAGAGAAAGAGATATAGTGATATTCAAAAAGAGGATTGAATGCGCTTAGTTTCAAGGTTTATGAACCATCCAAGGACTAGCTAGATTCAGTTCTGGTCCACTTTTATTATACTGTGAACTGGATGGTTTTGTGTGGTTCAGATCATGTGGGTGTCTACTTTCAACCATTTTTTTCCGACTAACAATGTATTTTGCAAGGGATTAAAAGACTTAGAAATCCAAAACGTTTTATCCGTAAAAATTGATAATGTTTGTACCTTTTATATTTTAAAGCATTCTTTTCCCATGAAACTTGGACATCTATTTACCCCTTTTGTGGTTTACTGGAAATGAATAATTATTTTGAAGAATATTTTTGGGAAAAAAGTTGTATTATATGAGGAATAATAATTTTGCTAATGAACAAAAAGAAAATGAATTCTTTATGATTTCACTTTACATGTAATAGATATTTTTTATAGTAAAATTTCATAGCGACTAATCGCAATGTTAGTATATATAACACCTCATCAACATACTCTATAATATATCATAAGAATTATTTACAGAAGAACCCCTCTCTCTTCTCTCTTCCAAAAACTCTACAAGCAAAACCTAAGCTGTAAACCTAGGACAACCACCTTTACAGTTTGCCCCTAACACCATTTTTCTTCTCTCTCTCTGTTTTTTTTTTGTTTCCTTCTCTTTGTTTCCCCCTTTTCTTTCTCATATATCCTCATCCAACCTAATAAGGTATTTTCTTCATCAGCAATTTTTTTTCTCCATGGTTTGTTTGGTTTATCTTATTTTCGTTCATTAAGTATATTTTTGACATAACATATGCCAAAAAATGATAAAAAATTTGCATATATACCTTTCTAAATTTAAAGACCTAATAAATTTCTTATAAAGTTGGACTCAATTATCTTTTATTTTATTATAATAGCAAAAATATCAATTCCAATGTATAAATGTGTTTTTTTTTAAAATCTTTTCTCTTAAGAATATGAGTTCTCACATCACATTTAGCATATTCATTATAAGGCTTAAGGTCACGAATACTTGAACTCAAGCAAAATTTGCAATAGGGTACTTGAACTCTGAAATTGATCAATTTAATATCTTAAAAAACTTTTTGTACATGACAATAGCACATTCATCAAGTTCTTTCGGATACTAATAGATCAATTTTAAAGTTTTTTAGATACTAAATTGATTAATTTTAAAGTTCAGGTATTAAATGGACCAATTATAAAGTTCAAGTAGCTAATTGTATGTTTTTCCAAAATTCATGTAACATTTATTGCATTATCCCTTGTTATAATTATAAAATGGAAACAAGTAAAATATAGATAAGATAGTTTTTTAAATACCAAAATTCAAACGAAAAGAATATGAATTAGACATGGATAAGATTTCTATAAAAAAGAAAAAGACAATACAAACGTCTTGCCCTTTTCATTCATCTTGGCATATCTTCACTATTATTACTTTCCTCACCATCATTACTATTCTTGTTGTCACCTCCCTCCTGATGTTTTCCTCATCCCTGCCTTTAGTTGTTGTGCCTAGCAGCTCTTCTCTTTCTTTCTCTCCCTCCCTTATTTAATTGGATGGAAGTCTAACATTGATGGATAGAAGATTTTATGGTCGTTGATAAGAAATAAAATGGTTGTTTGGCCACCTTATGGAACTATTTGATGTATTTTTAATTTATTTCCATATTTTATTAACATTATATTATATATAAATTTAAAACCGTTATTAGTAATTTCAATGTATATTTAATTTATTTTCATATTTAACTGGTTTTGAAAAAGAAAATTTAAAGTCTTGTTTGAAGGTGATAATAACATGAGACCTATAAAATTTTTGAAACATTGATAACGTAAAAAGCAATTGAAAAAGAAGAGAGGAATTGTTTAGAATGTAGAATATTTATTGGACTTCCTAAGAAAATCCTTAAATACATTACAATAAAGTTCCTTAAAAATTTTTAGAATGCAAAATATTGATGTGTATATGTTTCACCAAAAGCAAATTTTGTGGCTGTTTGTGTGCCAAGGATGGACTAAATTGATATTGGCACTTTGTTTTGGTAGCATAGATTTTTATGATTTGCAATAATGTTTATATAATTTGAACTTCTATGGGTTAGCTTTCAAGGAGTTGTATGTGGTGCTTTGTGTGGCTAGTTCTTGTGAACTCTTTAAAATCATATATGTGTTTGGATTTCATACTTCCTATATAATATTGTGTTTGCATAAATACAGACTAACAAACTACCATGTACGATACATATGTGCTAAAATATGTAACGTGTTGATAGGAGATTTTTGACTAATACCAATTAACCACAGCCCTAAATCAGAGAAAAATATGATGTGACATAATGTAATAGTCTTACTTTATATTTAAATTTAATTTTTTAATGGAATAATTAAATATTTTTTAATAATAGCAATATATATATTTAGGATTGCTTTAATGCTAAAACAACTGTTAGTGTACTTTATCCCATTAATTAATACTAATAACTTCATTTAGATGCTAGTAATGAATTTTTTTTTTCATTTTCTATATATAAAGAAACTAGACCCATTTTAACTCAATGTCCCTTTTTTTTTTTTCGGCGCAAACTTAAGCCTTTAAGTAACTGAGAAAGAACACACAAAGTTCAGTTGCCACAAATGAGGGCTGCAAGCACATAACATTCAAAGGGGGGCTCGAAACAAGTGGACAAAACATAAGAGTCTCCATAATATATTGAAGGAAAGTTGGAAAACAAAACATTAGTAAAGGAATCATCCATCATCTGCGGCACTTCAATTGGAAGCAGAGAGTACAACCTGTCATTGGGTTTATTTATGAACACCTCTTCTACTGGTCGGCTCCAAATTGTTCTGGCAACGGAGTAGGCAACGTTACTCTTCTGTCGCCGGCACCATTGGAGCTTCACCGTTGTGGCTGTCAGGAATAATACCTTGCAATGCAAAACAAAAGAAGGTAAGAAGAAGGTGTTTAGGTCAGCTCGACTAACCTGGCCAATGGTGTCTCTGGAATCGGTTGTGCAGTTTCTAAGTTGATGTGTCCTAGCGAACTGCAGAGACCAGAATATGCCACAAATCTCAATTTCACGAGGGGATTGGGAAAAAATCGTTTTAACAAATACACCTATAAGGCGGCCCAAGGGATCAATAGCAACCCCTGCAAATCCTGCAATTTTACTACTTATTTTATAAGCGCCATCACAATAAATTCAGATCCCACCCTATATGCGAGGTGGTTATGTGTTCAGAGTCAATCTATCAGCAATGGGCTTGAATTGCCTATGATGGGTCCAAAATTCATTTACTGCTTCTCTTGAAGAAGGAAGCCAGGCTATATTTGTCTGACTTGCGTTGAAGATGCATCGGTTCCATTCCTTCTATATTCCTCATAAGTGAAATAAAAACTGACATTGCCACTAGCATGGAGCCAATCATTTCTTGTGAGCAGGAAGGGTGGAATTCTATTTCACCCAATCGAAGAGAGTGGTGAAAGTGGCGTCAGGGGCGCCGTCAAGGCCTGTACGATTGTACTGCCATACTGCTTTTGTCCAAGAACACTCTATAAAGAATATGTTGTGTTGATTCTTCCGCAAGTCCACATAGGTGGCAAGTTGTGTTTAGCAAGATCCCTCAAGCAGCTAACTTATCCTTGGTAATTCCTCAATTAGACAACACCAGACAAGAAAGTGTATCTATGGATAGCAAAAGAAATTCCAAATCAGTCGGAGATTCTCTCCCGTATGATCCACAACAGAGTCTGGTTTACAGATTTCCTCATAAAGTCGACTAGATTGAGAAGTCTCCATTGATTTGATGTTTCTAGCACTGAATATTTTTGTTTGACCGGTTAGGGTCTAACATCAAGCCGAGAGAATTGCGGATTTGGTCATCTAAAGGATACCCAATGAGATTTTCGTCCCACTCGTGTCAGCCCTTCCAAATAGGAGCTAGAGTGGCGCGTGAGGAATTAAGGAGTAATGGTTCATAAAGCCAACCACTTACTGGACTAGACGGCAAACAAACTGGTCGCGCCATTCCTTGGTCTATTTAAGCATTGTTGGTTAACCTAAGCTTCCTCCTTTAGTGCTTGACATATTGTAAGGGACAGAGAACCATTGATACTTCGTTCTCTAGCACTTTTCATGTCTGCACACTTGGCATGTATTAGTTTAAGCCACAGAGCCTTCTCTTTGTGGAGTTTCCAAACCAACCCGGTCATGCAGGCCTTGTTTCGTCGCTTTAAATTCCATAACCCCCCACCCCCTCCCCCCACCCAACCCACCCCAGGGTTATTTGAGAGAGTCACCTTATTCCATCTTAACCCATGTAATTGTTTCCTATCTTTGTTAAGTAAAGCCCCAAAAATAATCATGAACAAGTTTATCAATTTTACTTATCAGTCTAGGTGGAAGTGGCATGGCTTGCACATAGTAGTTAAGGGTCCCTTCCAGTACGGATTTGATAAGGACTTGTCTTCCGCTATGCCGGTGTTGTTCTTCTTCCAAACGGAAAATTTCATACAAGTTGTTTCGAGAATAGAGCTCAGTTCACCTAAGTTAGTCAACCCATTTCTTGCAATTGGTAAGCCGAGGTAGTGCCTAGGATCTTCACTCTCTTCATACCCCGTAAGATCACGGACGGCGGTTTTGATGTCGTTTGGGACGTTATTGAAGAAGACGATCTTCGTTTTTGCAATATTGACCTTGTGTCGTGATATGGTTCCAAATGCCGAGTGTACTTGGGTGAAGGCATTGTGCAGGGAAGCCTCACGAGAATAACAAGTCGTCAGCAAACATTAGGTGCGATAATTCCAAGTCCTGCCTTTAGCGGTTCAGGATTTCCATGGTTAGGATGAAGAGGCAAGGGGATAAAGAGTCCCCTTCACTAGAACCACAGGAAGACTAGAAGTATTCAGAAAGATGACCATTTAGTGGGTGGAACAAATACAAGATTTGATGAGTTTGATCCACCAATCTAGGAAGTTCATTATGAAGAGGCTCTGAATCAAAAAGTCCCATTCAAGTCGGTCATAAGTTTTCTCCAAATCCAGCTTCTACATCATCTAGCCAGTCTTCCCTTTTTATTGTTGAAAGATTCCATGATTTCCTGTAAGATTAGCACATTGTCGCTTGTACATCAACCAGGGATGAAGCTAGATTGTGCAGGGTGAATCAACTCATTCAGGAAGAGAAGCAAGCGGCAAACTAGCAATTTAATAATAATCTTATGTACGGTCGTACAAATGCTTACAAGGTAGAAGTCTTGTAAGGAGTTTGCGTTTGGCTTTTTAGGTATCGAAACAAGCAAAGTTTTGTTCAAAGCACTATCAATAACCACCGAAGAGAAGATATCATGAATGAGGGCGCAGACTGGTTTACTGACCACATCCCAGCACTGTTGGAAGAAGATAGCATGGTAGCCATCAACGCCTGGAGCCTCAGTTGGTCAATGCTGTTTAAAGATTGTCGGATCTCAATATCTGTTACAACACTCTGATTCAGTTCGTCTCAAATCATTTTCGCTAAACAATTGCCTTGCACCATATATCATTTGTTCTATGGATCTCATTTTTATCCGTATGGAACAGGAGACTGATAGGACGACGCAGTATGCTCTACTATTCTCTTCTTGTTTAAAATTCAATTCCCCACATTATCAAATAGTCTAAAGATGCGAGATTTTCATCTTCTGGCAATGGTACTTAGATGGAAAAATTGGATATTTTGTTCGCCTTTGATAATCCATGAGGATCACGATTTAGCAGCTCACAAGAGTTCTTCTTGTTTTAAGAACTGTTCAAGCTCAGTTCGGAAGAAAGAAGGGCGGTTTGAAGAGGTCGTGCAATGGGTTGAGATCCATCTCTCTGCCAATTGATGCCAATGCCTCATTTAGATTTCGTTTCTTAGAATCGATGAAGCCAAAGACTTCCTTATTCCAAAGGCGTATCTTTCTAGTGAAAGGAGTTAAATCTGATCCTAGATTATTCGAGTCAGACCAATTTCATTCTAGGAAGCCTTTAAAATCCGAATGGTGGAGCCACATAGGCTAGAATCGAAAGGGTCTAAGTCCCAAGGAGTATTTGGGTAAGCGCGATTCAGGAGGATGGCCTGTGGTCTGAACTAGGGGAAGGCAGATGGAGGATGTTAGTTTCAGGAAACAATTCGAGCCAGTCTTTATTCGCTCATGCATGGTCCAGTCGTGTTTTAACCAGTCGGCTAATAACTCGCCTCATATAGTCATATGTGTCTAAGTAGAGGCAGGCCCATTGAAACCCACGTCAAGAAGATTATAGGAGTTCATACTTTGGTAATAGATTCTAGCCCGATGCTGATTTAAAGGAGTCGCAACCTATTTTTATTGACTATTTAGGAATTCATTGAAGTCCCTAAAAGCATGCCAAGGTCCATGCACAGTAGAGGAAAAGTTGACTAAACTCTCCCAGAATACACGACATTCCTCAAATCTTGGCCTAGCATATATTCCAGATAAGGAGGGAAAAAAAAAAAAAAAGAAGTAGAAGAACATGACGAGTAAGGAGAAGGAATACCTACCCAGCCGTGAAGGTGGAGTTCTTGAGTATTAGAGTGAAGGACGTCAAAATAGGCGCCCATAGGCTCATAGCATTCCACAAAACTAGGATGCCTTCGCGAAGTTCCATAGATGGAAGAAAAGCCATGCTGTTAAATCCTAAGATTTTCTGCGCAATTTTTGCTTCAAGTATTCCCTGATAAATTCACGTTCGTCTCAGATGTGTTCAGCAAATCTTATAAACACAGTAGAATCAGAAGTGGAAGCAAAAATGGAACGGATCACATACCTCCAGCCATTGCAAAGCACACGAAAATGATACTCAAACAGTGGTTAGTTTTTGGATTCTTTTGGTTGGTGCTTCTAGACCTTTTCTCTCTCAAAATTGATGGTGTAATTTTAAAAGAATGAGTAAGTAGGCTTAGGAACTCCTGAAGATGATATATATATTAACTCGGTTCATCAATGAATCAAGTGCTGAAATATAGTCAACGGCTTTCGAACGTTGGAGGAGCATTTTTTCAGTTCCTGATATTGTGTAATCTATGGACCATAATCTAGTTGTTACAGAACTTACCAGAGAAAATCCAACTTTCTTCCCCTTAGTCCTTCTATTTCATAATTTATCTTAATAAGAAACAAAAATACATGAATCATGGTGATAGGTCCTCTAATGACGAGTATTATCTTCCATGTATTATAATGCACCATGTTTCTCAAGCCCATACAACTTAATGAATAAACCCAATGATTATTCGAGGTCCAAACTTAATGATATTTCTCAAAATAAATGAATAAATAAAACGTGTACACAAAACTAAATGAGAAAGCATCAATTGAATAAGAGTTTCATTAAAACATCAAATACATGTACAATGAAAGATTATATCAAGGAACCAAATCCATTCTCACTACATGATTGCCTTTAGTTAAAGGACTAGCTGTCATTAACTTGGTACTGATGTGCTCAATGACCACTTTCTTTTCCTTAACACGTTCTTATGGCTAAGTATTTGATGTTGATATACTTACTTTGACTACCACTTTTGTTGTTCTTAGCCATAAATATAGCAGTCGAGTTATCAAAGTACAATCTCAATGACCTAAAAGCAGAATTGACAATTCTATGCTCGAACATGAAACTCTTTAACCATACACCATGTGAGGTAACCTCAAAACAACATATGAACTCAACCTCCATAGTGGAAGTAGTAGTCAAAGTCTGCTTTGTACTCCTCCAAGATATTGCTCCACTGGCAAGCATGAAGATGTAAGCAGATGTTGATTTTTGTGAATCAACATAGCTGGCAAAGTCCGCATTAGAATATCCAATAACCTCCAAATTGTTAGTCCATCTATACATGAGCGTGACTCATTAGCTTCTCTGCAACTTCTAGTAGTCAATATGTGGGTTACTCTGATATCTCCTTAGCATCGCAACAACAAATGCAATGTTAGGTCTTGTAGAGACCTAAGCATACATTATGGTTCTAATGACTGAAGCATATGGGATGTTTTTCATTTGTTCCTGTTTGAGCTCATTTTTTGGGCATTGGCTTAAACTTAATCCATCACCCTTCATAAGGGGTGATACACCTAGTGAATAATCCTTCATCCGAAATCTCTTTAAAACTTTATTGATATAGGTTTCTTGAGATAAACCTAAAATGCCTCGAGATTTTTCCTTATGGATCTTAATGCCAATGACATAAAATGCCTTCCCCATGTCCTTCATATTAAAGTTCTTCAAGAGGAATTGTTTTACCTCATATAGCAAACCCCTATCATTGGTTGCAAGCAAAATATTATCTACATACAACACAAGAAAACAAACTTTACTCCCACTGACCTTCTGGTATACACATTGATCCATAATATTCTCTTTAAAACCAAATGAAGTGATATAACATTATGGAATTTCAAATACCACTAACGGAAGCTTGTTTTAATCTAATATATATTATATATATATATTTTTACAAACCAAATGCTCATCATTACTAGTGGAGAATCCTTCAGGTTTTTCATGTAAACCTCTTCCTTTAGATCACCATTAACGAAGGCCGATTTCACATCCATTGGGTGCAACTCTAAATCAAAATGTGCAACTAATGCCATAATTATACGAAGGGAATCTTTCTTAGATACAAGAGAAAATGTTTCTATGTAGTTGTTTCCTTCCCTCTAAGTGAATCCTTTAACAATGAGTCTTGCTTTATGTCTCTCAATGTTGCCTTATGAGTCCTTTGGTTTAAAGACCATTTGTGTCCAATAGCTTTTACACCATTAGGCAACTTGATGAGATTCCAAACTCTGTTAGATACCATTGAATCCATCTCTTCTTTCATGGCGCTATGCCACAAGTTTGAATCCTCAAAACTCATGTTTTGTGAAAACGTCTCAGGATCATTTTCGACCTTAACATTGTAGTTGGACTCTTGCAGATGCACAACATAGTCACTAGAAATTGCTTATGTCTTTACTCTAGTAGATCTTATTAATGCTGCATCAATATTCTCGAGAATAGGATCATGTTGTTTAGCCGGTTGTTAACAGCTTTGGACATTTGTTGAACTTCAGCCTCTACTGGATCAGAATCAATAGTTTGTGGTATCTTTAGGACTGGTTCTTCAACACACATTTGTGTTGGAGGTGTGTTGTTAACAATAACGATCAATTCGCTACTTGAAGTGGTACATTCAACATCTGTATGATCTTTCTTAAAGCCAACACTTTGAGATCAATCGCTCCAACTAATCAAGTCATTCTCAAGAAATTTTGCATTTCTTGATTCCACAAACTTGATGCTATAAGATGGACAGTAAAATCTATATCCCTTAGACTTTTCAGCGTATCAACGAAATATCCACTAATAATCGTTGGTCCAACTTCTTTTCATGTGGATTATAGAGTCTTACTTCAGATGGACATCCCCAAACGTATACATATCGCAAACTTGGTTTCCACACTTTGAATAACTCAAATGGCGTCTTTTTGATAGCCTTAGTTGGAACTCGATTCAATACATATGCAGTAGTTTTAAGAGCTTCAGTCCAGTTAGGAAGCTTGGAGCTTGCAAGCATGCTTTGTACCATGTCCAATGATGTTCGGTTTCTCCTTTCAGCTACTCCATTTTGATCTGGAGAACTAGGTAAACTATATTAGACAACAATCCCATTCTTTTGAAGAAACCCTGCAAATGGACTAGCCGCTTGTTCACTCATTGTGTATCTACCATAGTACTCTTCGCCTCTATTAGATCTCACGATTTTAATTTGTTTTCCACATTGTCTCTCTACCTTAGCTTTAAACACTATAAAAGCATCTAGGTTCATTTTTTTTGTTAAGCATGTAGATATACATATGCCGTGAGTAATCATCTATGAAAGAGAAAAAGTACTTATCATGATACGTATCCACGTCTGGACTAAAAATGTCTGTATATATGATTTCCAATAATTCAGAACTCCTCTTAGCACCCTTCTTTGACTTGTTAGTCTATTTTCCCTTAATACAACTTATACAAGTCTCAAAATCAGTGAAATCTAAAGTACTAAGTACCCCATCATTCACTAACATTTTAATTCTATCAATGGAGATATATCCTAATCTCCGATGCCATAGAGGATTCTTTATCATAACACATTGTTTAGTGCCAACCTTTTCATGAACATGCTTAAGAGTATGGTTATCAGCATTGTGTGGATTAATAAAAAAAAAGACCATAAGACAATGTACTATATCCAATAACATCATATTTATAAAATAAATTAAATATGGAGTCTGAAAAGTTAAAGAAATAACCATTTGATACAAGTTTGGAAACTAAAATCAAATGCCTAGAATAATCAGGGAGATAAAATGTCTTTTTCAAATCCAAAATGTAACCATTACTTAAAACTACGCTGCACGTCCTAATAGATTCTATGCTCATGATAAATGGATTAACACTCTTATTTTTAGGATGATTTAGGCTAATTCAAGTAATATTTTTAATGAAAATCATCAATAATTGGTTCTTAATTGATCAATTTATCGATTTTAGGGAATATGGAACTTATCATGAAGAAATCAAATGAATTCGATAAAAAAAAAAAACAATTTTGATGAATTTTGGATTGAAACAGCATGTATGGGAACATGTATGGATGCAGGGAACAAAGCAGAAAACAAAACAGCCTTCCATACAGCGTGTTTGACGCTGTATTAGCCCAGAAAATTAGACAAAAGTCATACAGGTTGTCATACAGCCTGTATTGGATCATGTATCACTTTCTGTATCTTTTATTTTTCTCTCCAGTTGTTCACAGAAAGTCATACAGGTTGCCATACACCATATGGCATCCTGTATGAACGCGCGCTTCTTTGTTTTGGACTTTCATTAAAACCAGGTGTGTATATATTTCCAGAGGAGAGAGAAAGTTAGTTACAGACATTTAGAAAGACAATTAGATACGACTTTTCCCTCTGTTTTTGTGAGAGATTTTGACTGGAAATCAAGTTACAAGGATTTGAGCAAAGATTCATCAGGATTTGTAGATCCTCTTCATCAATTGAACTTCATTTTTACAGGTCGTATTCATGACTTCGATCTCTTCTATTACAACAATTGTTTACTACTATCTCGATGGAGGAGTAGATCATAGATCTAGATCGAGTTCAAAATTTAATTTCATCATGTGTTGAGAATTAGATCTTGATGAATTTTGTTGAATCTCTTATATTCTAATTGCATGTTCTTCACGTTTTCTTAAATTCGTATCTCTCGAGTACAAGTTTATAATGATTTTGTTCAAGTAGATTGAGAAATCACTTGAATGAATAGGTCTATGCAATTAGATAAGATTTGATTGTTAACCTAGAGCTAGGTTACGAGAATCTTCTGTATTATCTCTGCCTTCTTGAGTTCTTGAACTTCATGCGATTTTAGGTTGTAATTAGTTAAGGAGAGATCCTTATTAATCGATCTAAAATTAGATAAGTTGATATATCTGAGAGGATTATCAATTTGTTGAAGGAACTCAACAGTATAAGAATTCAAATGGAATAATCTTTAGTTTTTCTATGATTCACATGATGAAAATAAATGAAGAACAAGATCTAGGTCGTTTTTAGCTATTGTTTTCAAATCTAGCTTGAATCTCGTGAACTTGTGTTTCCTAAATCGTTGCAATTAATAGTTTCCTTTAATAGATAGTGCTAATTGATTCATCTCTCATTCATCTAGCTAAATAGTAGAGTGAAAGTGATTACTAGTACTTATTCTACCCCCGTGGACGACCTCGATCTAAACACTATTCTACGAACTGATAGGTTCACTGCCTATTGCTTTTTCGTAGTAGTTTGAGAAAGAGTTTTATAAATTTTAAACTACGATTGGCAAGGATTTTTATCCATCAAAGTTTTGGAACCGTTGCCAATGGGGAATAGAAGTAATATTAGGAAAGCTCTAAATTTACTAGTTTAGCCTTTTGTTTTCTTATTCTATTGAGATTTGGTTGTTATTGCTGCAAACTTGATCTTAGAAAGTGTTTTATCTTGTGTGCAGTAATAGTGCATGACCAGAAGCCAAGGGATAAAACTTGTTGACTTTAATTTTGAACCGGAAAAGATCATTTTCAAATGCCGGAAGAAGAACAAGCATTTACTTGACTCCTCATCCACATCTACAGTGGATATGGCTAATCCAAACGAAGAAAGGGAGCAGGACTATCAGCAAGATAATTTCAATCATGTTGCACCAAGGACAAATTCTGATTTTGCAAGACCTACATTGATAGGACAACATTCTAGTATTGTTCGTCCTCGTGTCGAGGCGAATAATTTTGAATTGAAGCCTGCTGTCATTCAAATGGTTCAACAAAATACTCAATTCGATGGTCTCCAAGATGAAGATCCACACATTCACATCCAAGCTTTCCTTGAAATTTGTGACACATTTAAGTTTAATGGAGTGAGTGATGACGCTGTTCGTCTTCGTCTTTTTCCATTCTCATTGAGGGGAAAGGCCAAATATTGGTTGAACTCATTGCCTATGAATTCTATTACTACATGGCAGGAGCTTATCAAGAAATTTATGGATAAGTTTTTCCCTCTTTCGAAGACAGCAAAGTTTAGGGCTGAAATTCAATCATATCGTCAAATGGATATGGAGACTTTGTTTGAGACATGGAGAGATTCAAGGAATCTATGAGAGATGTCCACATCATGGTATTCCGGAATGGTTGCAAGTCCAAATTTTTTATAATGGACTCAACTATCAAACAAGTCAAATGATTGATGCCGCAGCTGGTGGTACTCTCAATCATAAGACTCCTGAAGAGAGTTTGAAACTTTTTGAGATATGGCCACAAACAATTATGAATGGTCACACACTAGGAGTCGGGACAAAAACCAGCTGGTATGTTGAATGTGATATGGCTACCAATTATGTCAAGGTGAAGCTCTCAAAGAAATTGATGGGATTTAATCTCAACAACTTGCTTGTGTTGAACCATCTAGTGGTGAGGAGTCTTTTTGAGCAAGTGGATTATTTGGGGAATCCATCCGGGCTCAAAATAATCCTACAGCAATACATATAACCGGGATGGCGAAATCACCAAATTTTTCTTGGAGTAATAATAACAACAATGTGCAGCGGGTTAATTCCAATTCCAATTTCAATATTCCACCCGGTTTTCAAAAGCAACCAGCTCAAGGTTCTAGCTCTCAACTGGAAAATATGATGATAAAGTTCATTAAAGATTCTGATGAAAGGCAAAAATCTTTGGATTTGATCTTAAAGAATCAAGAGACTACTTTGAGAAATCATGGAGCTTCAATTCATAATTTGGAAACTCAAGTAGGTCAGCTAGCCAAAATGTTGTCTGAAAGACAACCCGGTTTTCTTCCAAGTAACACTGAAATTAATCCAAGAGAGCATGTGAAAGCCATTACTCTTCGAAGTGGAAAGGAAGTAAAATCTGGAACTCAAGAGCAAAAGGTTAAGGAGGAGATTGAACCAATTTTTAAATCACCTTCTGTGCAAAATGAAGGAACACAAACTGAAATTTCAGTTGAAGAGAAACCAAGTGCAATTCCAATTTCCGTTCCAAATATAAACCTCCAATCCCATATCCATCAAGGCTCAAGAAAAATTCAGTTGATGAGCATTATAAAAAATTTTTGGAGATTTTTAAGCAGCTCCACATCAACCTTCCTTTGGTTGATGCTCTTTCTCAAATGCCTAGATATGCAAAGTTTTTAAAAGAGCTTTTGACGAACAAGCGGAAATTTGAAGAGATATCTACTGTCACTTTGGGAGGAGAGTGCTCAGCGTTGATTCAAAATAAGCTTCCCAAGAAGCTTAAAGATCCTGGAAGCTTCATAATTCCTTGTTTAATTGGGAATTTAGCTGAAGAAAAAGCTCTAGCTGATTTGGGAGCTAGTATCAACTTGATGCCGTATCAAATGTACAAGAAATTGGGTTTAGGAGAACCCAAACCAACAAGAATGAGTCTCCAATTGGCTGATCGATCGTGAAACTCCCTAGAGGAGTCGTGGAGGATGTCCTTGTAAAGGTACAAGATTTTATTTTTCCTGTGGACTTTGTTATTCTTGATATAGAAGCAAATGTTGATATTCCTCTTATTTTGGGTAGACCTTTCTTAGCTACTGCTAGAGCCATAATTGATGTTGATGATGGAAAATTAGTGCTTAGAGTTGGGAATGAAGAAGTGGTAGTTAAAATGTCTGAGGTTTTGAAACAGGGTTTACATCAAGATGATACTTGTTTTGCTGTTGATTATCTTGATTTAGCTGTTGTTGATTCTTTACCTGATTTGTTATGCCATGATACCTTAGCTTTTTGTTGATGAATGGAAAATCAGAAATGAATTTTGCTGTGCATTCCATTGCTCATGAGCTTGATAGTCGTTCTGAATTTAAAGAAGATGGAAATTTTGAAAAAATTGAAGATTCTGCTCTTCGGATTTCAAAACCCTCCATAGAAGATCCACCGGAGCTTGAATTGAAACAATTACCGGCTAATCTTGAGTATGCTTTTTTGGAAAAAGGATTTAAACTTCCGGTAATTATTGCTTCGGATCTTAGTCATGAGCAACGAGAGAAGTTGCTAATGGTTCTTAGAAGGCACAAGAAAGCAATTGCTTGGAAAATTGCAGATATAAAAGGAATTAGTCCTTCTTTCTGTACACATAAGATTTTGATGGAGGAATGTATAAAACCAGTGGTTCAACCTCAACGGAGACTAAATCCAAACATGAGGGATGTGGTTAAAAAAGAAGTCATCAAATTATTAGATGCCGGAATGATTTATCCCATATCTGATAGCTCATGGGTGAGCCCGGTTCAAGTCGTTCCAAAGAAAGGAGGCATGACAGTTGTGCCAAATGATAAGAATGAGCTTATCCCTATGAGAACAGTAACTGGTTGGAGAGTTTGCATTGATTATCGCAAATTAAATGATGCAACTCGAAAAGATCATTTTCCTCTTCCTTTCATTGATCAAATGTTGGAAAGATTGGCTGGACATGTTTTTTATTGTTTCTTGGATGGAATGTCTGGTTATTTTCAAATTCCAATTGCACCGGAGGACCAAGAAAAAACGACATTTACATGTCCTTTTGGCACTTTTGCCTATCGTCGTATGCCTTTTGGTTTGTGTAATGCTCCAGCCACTTTTCAACGTTGTATGATGGCAATCTTTGAAGATATGGTTGGGGAAATAATGGAAGTGTATATGGATGATTTTTCAGTCTTCGGGAATTCATTTGATGAATGTCTTTCTCATTTGGAATCAGTTTTACAGAGATGTGAAGATACTAATTTAGTCCTCAACTGGGAAAAATGTCATTTTATGACTCAAGAAGGAATTGTTCTTGGACATAAGATTTCCAAGAAAGGCATTGAAGTTGATAATTCAAAGATTGAAGTCATTTCTAAGCTTCCTCCACCTTCTTCAGTCAAGGCAATAAGAAGTTTTTTAGGTCATGCTGGATTTTATCGTCGTTTTATTAAAGATTTTTCAAAAATTGTACGGCCTATGACGAAACTTCTGGAGAAAGATATACCATTTGACTTCAATCAAGATTGCCTTGATGCCTTTGAGATTCTCAAACACAAATTAGTCACTGCTCCTATTATGGTCACACCAGATTGGAGCCTTCCTTTTGAAATAATGTGTGATGCAAGTGACTCCGCTGTCGGTGCTGTTTTGGGTCAAAGGCGAGATAAGTACTTTCAACCTATTCATTATGCAAGCAAGACTCTCACTTCTACTCAAGAAAATTATTCAACAACTGAAAAAGAGTTGCTTGCAGTTGTCTTTGCCTTTGACAAGTTTCGTTCTTATCTTCTTTTATCCAAGGTCATAGTCTATACAGACCACTCAGCATTAAAATTTTTATTCACCAAGCAAGATGCAAAACCGAGGCTTATTAGATGGATTTTGCTTCTTCAAGAGTTTGACCTTGAAATAAAAGATAAGAAAGGAGCTGAAAATTTGGCGGCGGATCATTTGTCAAGACTTGAAAATCCACATTCAAAGGACTTGAATGATCTTGATATCAATGACAATTTTCCTGAGGAACAATTATTTGCCATCTCCACTGTCAAGGAATCTAATGTGCCTTGGTTTGCTGATATTGCAAACTACTTGGTAGCAAGAATTTTACCTAATGAGATGAATTATCAACAAAAGAAGAAATTCTTTGCTGATTTGAAAAATTATTTCTGGAGGAACCATTTCTCAGAATTTGTGCAGACCAAATGATACGGAGGTGTGTGTCTCATGAAGAAGGTTTGAAAATTTTATTTCATTGCCACACTGGACCACAGGAGGACATCATGGTGCTAATCGCACAGCTCACAAGGTTTTAGAAGCGGGATTCTATTGGCCTACCTTGTTTCGAGATGCTCACAGTTATGTCATCCAATGTGATAAATGTCAGAGGTCTGGAAGTATCTCTAAACGTGATGAAATGCCACAACATTACATTTTAGAGTGTGAAATTTTTGATGTTTGGGGCATTGATTTTATGGGGCCATTCCCCTCTTCATTTGGAAACAAATATATCCTAGTGGCTGTGGAATATGTTTCCAAATGGGTTGAAGCACAAGCCCTGCCAACGAATGATGCTAGGGTGGTGGTCAGATTTTTAAAGAAATTATTTTGTAGATTTGGAACTCCAAGGGCACTAATCAGTGATCGAGGAACACATTTTTGTAATGCTCAAATTGAGAAGATTTTAAAAAGATATGGAGTGACTCATAGACTTGCAACTCCTTATCACCCACAAACAAGTGGGCAAGTTGAGTTGTCCAATCGGGAGTTGAAGCGGATTCTAGAAAAATCAGTTGCACATCATAGGAGAGATTGGGCAGATAAATTGGATGATGCACTTTGGGCTTATCGCACAGCTTATAAGACTGCTCTTGGATTCACTCCTTATAGGCTAGTTTATGGGAAGGCATGTCATCTTCCCGTTGAAATTGAACATAAAGCTTATTGGGCCATCAGATCAGTAAATTTGGATTTAGCCAAAGCTGGGGAACAAAGGAAGATCCAACTCAATGAATTGGATGAATGGAGACTTATGGCTTATGATAATTCACATATCTATAAGGAAAAAGCCAAGAAGTTTCATGATTCAAGAATCAAGCAGTCCAAACAATTTCAAAAAGGAGATTTTGTCTTGCTTTTCAACTCTAGATTTAAATTGTTTCCTGGAAAACTCAAATCAAAATGGTCTGGACCATTTCAAGTCAAGCAAGTTTTTCCATATGGGGCTGTTGAATTGGAGCATCCAGAGAAAGGAATTTTTAAAGTGAATGGTCAAAGGTTAAAGCTTTATTTAGGAGATCCAAAATTTTTGAGAAAAAGAGGAGATTAATTTCCTCATTTCATCTGATTAAGTCCCCTATGTCTTTTGGTCGAGCTAACGACATTAAACAAAAGCGCTTCTTGGGAGGCAACCCATGCTTAATTATATTTTATATATATATTTGTTAAAAAAAAAAATTCATACAGGGTGTTTCACACCCTGTTTCACTTCTGGAGTTCAACTTTGTTCACAGTTTTTCATACGCTGATATATACAGCGTGTATGACTTGTCGTTTGAGTCATACGGTCTTCCATATAGTGCTGTTTGAACTCCTTGTTGATTTTATGAAATCCACAGAAAGTGAAACAGGGTGGAAAACAGGGCATATCGTAACCTGTTTGTGCCCAGAATTTTTGTTCCAATCACACAGTAGGTCATACGGCCTTCCATATTGGGCTGTATCAATCTCAGGACAATTTGAAGAACAGCCAGAAAGTGAAACAGGATCCCATATGCGCTATATCCAATCCGTATGAGTTCACGCATCCACAGAAGGTCAAACTTGGCATATTTCCTATATGACACAGGTACGTTTGTTTTTCTCATACAGTAAGGCATACGGGGTGCCAAACGCAGTGTTTCATCACGCGATTCTTTCATAAAAAAAAAAAAAAACTCAAACACGCCTGTTTCATTTCTCTTTCAACATGCATTTCAAAATCATTCTTTCTCTCTGAAATTCTTCACCACCCATTCTCAATCCCCCACACTCAATTCCTTCACATCGATCGTTCCAAGGATCAATCTACAGGTATGTCTCTCATTTTTTCTTTGTTTCGAACTTCATGAGTATATGTTAGGGTTTATACGCCAATTTGATTCGCATTACATTTGGATTCTGTTTGGGTTGATCGATGCTGTTTACTTTGGATTGATGATGATAATTGCTTGATTCTCAATTGTTTATATCAATTGTTCCAGTAGTGATGCATAAAATTCTTGTTTGAGGAAGTTAGGGTTTGATTCAATTTGTTCTTCAATTTCACAATTTTCCACAATTGGTTTCCAGAAAGATCAAACAGAGTAAAAATGTTTCACACTGGTTTCCTTGGTCTTACTTTCTGTTTAACTGGGGATTGCTGCTTGTTTCTCACTGTTTTATACCATTTGTTCAGCAGTGATGAGTAATTCTTGTTCGAAGAAATTAGGGTTTGATTCAACATTGTTCTTTCATTTTCGAAATGTTCCATGCTGGCTTTCTTGGTCTTACTCTCTGTCTGAATTTGTGTTGATAAGGGTTTGTTGAACAATCTGTTTAGCTGGGATTGCGTGATTTTTGTCTGTTTTCTTGGTTGAGTTTTTCAAATTAGAAATTCTATAGAGCTTAGCTTATGGCTTTTGTTGAAAATGCCATCATGGTGTGGATTACATTTGTGAAGATGAGCAGTTGTGTAGATTAAGAAAATTTTAAGCCATCATCTTGCAATCTGTTACAACTAGGAGTAGTGTTGTCTTCTGTTAGCTTCAATGACACTTTGAATTTGTGTAGATGGGCAAGAAAGTTTAGCTAATAAGAAAAGACAACGGATTTCTGGTGCTGGGTCTAGTGTTGCATATAGACCACCTCAGGGTTTGAATGAAGAACACCGTCAGAAATTTAAAGATTTGGTTTTTAAGAAAACTTTCAAGCCTAATGCTTGTTTGGATTGGGATGTTATTGATAGATATGGATTGACGGATGAGTTTAAACAACTGCTTGCTGATCAAGCTTGGCAGAATTTGTTCTTAATCAGTGAAAATACTTATCGAGGAGTAACTTTGGAAGTTCTTTCTTCATTCAAGATCTCATTTCCTCATCTTCTTCATAGTATGAGAAATGAAGTCTCTTTTTGCGCATTTGGAAAATACTATGAGCTCACCATGCGCAGTTTTGTGAGTACACAGGACTATACCCTGCAGAATATATGCAAATGGATGATTTTTCAGACTTACCCTCTTCCTGGCCCAGTGAAATAACTCAGAATACATTTTGGGAATCCATTTCTAAACGTTGGCCTTATAATTCAACTGAATCAAGAAGTACTCATTTGAAGACACCCAGTCACGCATCCTTCATTGGCTTTTAGTTCATTCTTTGAATGGAAGAATTCATAGTACTAGTGTCATGACCCAGCCTGATTTGCTTGCTATGCTTAGTATATCAATGGAGTCAAGCTCAATGTTGCGGTTCAACTTGCTTTTGCCATTAGACATCAATCAAGGTTTCTAATCATGGTGTCTTTTGTGGTGCTTATATCACAAGGATCCTAAAAATATGGGTATTTTTCCTGCTGAGGAACCCACTGATATTGTTGCTTCATCTTATCCTATGACTAAATCTGCATTGGTGCATTGGGGCATTCCTGAAGCTCCCAATCCAAATGATGAAGAAGCTCCAACTTTTACACATCAGAAGCTACTGTGGCAATAAAGGAGCTGACAAAAGAAGTTCAAGAACTTAAACAACAACAGAACAACATTTTAAACTTCATGGTTTCAAGCTTCAAAGCTATAGCTGAACATTTGAAAATCACAATTCCTGATTGTCTTAACCCATCTACTAGTGAACATAATGCAGATAACACTGGAGTTCAAGTTGATGAAGAACAGTTGCCACACACACAAGCGGATGAGCCATATAGAGCTGGTGGTGCTGATGATTTTTCCCAGAATGTTGATAACTATGATGATGATGATGGAGGAAGAGAAATCTTAGACCAAGGCTCAACTCATGATGATGCTGGCACAAGCACTCCTTGGGTGCCAATGGACACAAGTTTTGCACACAAGGATAAGGAGAAAGATGATTGATTTTTTTTGTTTTGTTCTCCTTATGCTGTTTTTGATTCATGAACTAAAGCGAGAGAGAGACTGCTATCTGTATTAAACTCTTGCTCTTTTCTGCTTAACCTAACCTTTTCTCTTTCTTGTTTTGCAAGTTTTGTACAGGGTTATTTTCTTTGGATTTATACCTTGTTCGTGCTGCCGCTCTTTCTTTCAAGGTGGTACCTTTCCCCATCTCCTCTTACTGCATTCACTTAATATTGTCATTCTACTATCTTCCTCTTTTGGCACTCTCATGATAAGACATTGAGGACAATGTCTCACACAAGTGTGGGGGAAGAATGTAGAATTTTTTTTTTAAGAGGAGAAGAACTAAGAGTGTTTTCATGCTAATTTTTGCATTGATTTAAAAAGTTCCCACACTTATTCTGTGCAAGACAATTGGACTTTAAGATCATGATTTTTTTTTTTTTGTATTAGAACTTCAGTACAAGAATTAAATGAAATTCTTCTATTTAAAAAAAAATAAATAAAAAAAAAAAAAAAAAAAATAAAAAAAAAAAAATAAAAATTAATAAAAAATAAAAAAAAAATATTTCACTTTGCTTTCTCACTTTGTTTATTTTGAATCCTTAATACTTAGTCAAAGTTATGAAATAGAATCTAAGTGAAACAAGCTTACTTACTTTTTAGCAATGAATTTTAGAGTTGGATTTATATTTGAGATCCCTAGTAAAAGGTTAATTGGTTTTAATTTCTAAGTTCACTAGGATTATATCTTTTCATCAAGAATTTTGGAAGTTCTTTAATCTTTAGTGAAAGGGCAAATGAGATATCTCTCTTGGAATTCTCTCCTAATATATATAAAAAAAAAATGTAATACATAGTAAATAAATAGAGAAAGCCTTTACTCTGTTGACTCAGGTAAGTGGGTCAAGAGTATAAAAATCTGAATGTTAGAGTGAGTGAGAGTTCGTTGGGGTATTTTAAAACCTAGTCACTTGAGTGATGAACTCGGGATGTGCTGACTCAATGATCTCACTATAACAAGAAAGATTGAAAAAAAAAAGGCAAATAAGGTTGAAAAGATGCTGGCAACACCCCGTCCAGAGGAAATAGAAAAGATGGAGATAAAAACCTCCCCCTTTGAAGGCCAATTAAGTAAAAAGTTAATATAATAATTCTGGTTGATATGGGCAGATCTTGTTCCCTCAGAAGAGCAAGATTTGACCCTGCTATTAACTTGAATATATGAGAAACAAAATTTAAAGATCACAAAAAGGAGAGAAAACTAGGTGAGATTTTGATGCAATATACTTTCATTCTAGATTCTTGTGCTTAGAAAGGTGATTGATGGATTTTTATACTCTCAAGTGAACAATGAAGTGAACCAAGTCTCTTTTTGCTCTGTTTGATCTTAGATTTACTTTTAACTTTGAAAGTTGTTATTAAAGAGTAAGGGTAAAGCTTGATTTACTTTGATTAATCTTAGAAGATTGACTAAAGTATTTTGTTGATACAATTTTTCCATGGTTAAGTGAGAATCTTTTTTTTTTTAAGAAATAGAAGAATTATAATGAATGTGAAGAACTGAATTGAGTAATTCTGATGTTCTGAGCTAAATATGTTTTTAACAAAAGTCATGATTGATGATTGTTCCATTTGTTGCTTGACTTCCTCAATGTTTAAAGATTTGATTTGATTTGATTTGCTTGAGGACAAGCAAATGACTAAGTGTGGGGGAATTTTGATAAATGTATTAACACTCTTATTTTTAGGATGATTTGGGCTAATTCAAGTAATATTTTTAATGAAAATCATCAATAATTGGTTCTTAATTGATCAATTTATCGATTTAAGGGAATATGGAACTTATCATGAAGAAATCAAATGAATTCGATAAGAAAAAAAATCAATTTTGATGAATTTTGGATTGAAACAGCATGTATGGGAACATGTATGGATGCAGGGAACAAAGCAGAAAACAAAACAGCCTTCCATACAGCGTGTTTGATGAGCTGTATTAGCCCAGAAAATTAGACAGAAAGTCATACAGGTTGTCATACAGCCTGTATTGGATCATGTATCACTTTCTGTATCTTTTATTTTTCTCTCCAGTTGTTCACAGAAAGTCATATAGGTTGCCATACACCCTATATGGCATCCTGTATGAACGCGCGCTTCTTTGTTTTGGACTTTCATTAAAACCAGGTGTGTATATATTTTCCAGAAGGAGAGAGAAAGTTAGTTACAGACATTTAGAAAGACAATAAGATACGACTTTTCCCTCTGTTTTTGTGAGAGATTTTGACTGGAAATCAAGTTACGAAGGATTTGAGCAAAGATTCATCAGGATTTGTAGATCCTCTTCATCAATTGAACTTCATTTTTACAGGTCATATTCATGACTTCGATCTCTTCTATTACAACTCAATTGTTTACTACTATCTCGATGGAGGAGTAGATCATAGATCTAGATCGAGTTCGGAATTTAATTTCATCATGTGTTGAGAATTAGATCTTGATGAATTTTTGTTGAATCTCTTATATTCTAATTGCATGTTCTTCACGTTTTCTTAAATTCGTATCTCTCGAGTACAAGTTTATAACTGATTTTGTTCAAGTAGATTGAGAAATCACTTGAATGAATAGGTCTATGCAATTAGATAAGATTTGATTGTTAACCTAGAGCTAGGTTACGAGAATCTTCTGTATTATCTCTGCCTTCTTGAGTTCTTGAACTTCATGCGATTTTAGGTTGTAATTAGTTAAGGAGAGATCCTTATTAATCGATCTAAAATTAGATAAGTTGATATATCTGAGAGGATTATCAATTTGTTGAAGGAACTCAACAGTATAAGAATTCAAATGGAATAATCTTTAGTTTTTCTATGATTCACATGATGAAAATAAATGAAGAACAAGATCTAGGTCGTTTTTAGCTATTGTTTTCAAATCTAGCTTGAATCTCGTGAACTTGTGTTTCCTAAATCGTTGCAATTAATAGTTTCCTTTAATAGATAGTGCTAATTGATTCATCTCTCATTCATCTAGCTAAATAGTAGAGTGAAAGTGATTACTAGTACTTATTCTACCCCCGTGGACGACCTCGATCTAAACACTATTCTACGAACTGATAGGTTCACTGCCTATTGCTTTTTCGTAGTAGTTTGAGAAAGAGTTTTATAAATTTTAAACTGCGATTGGCAAGGTTTTTTGTCCATCAGCTCACTTCCTATTGGCTTCCGTAGGTCTATTAAATCTTGTAATGAATTGGTTACATGGATTGTGGAACCACAATCAATCCACCTTATGTTATGATTAACATCAATCGTATTAGATTCATAACAAACAAGTGAAAGTTGAGTACCTTTCTTATCAAGCCACTATATGAACTTAGAGCATTATTTCTTCATGTGTCCTTTCTTTTTACAGAAGAAGCACATAACCTCCTTCTCTGTGTCCTTTATGGGAGGGATTTTCCCTTTCCCTTTATCTTTAGCTTGATCCTTCTTCTTGCTCGTTCATGAGTAGTTAAGTTCACCTTTTCCTTTTCCTCCATAAGTGGTATGCCCTTTTCCTAAACACACATGGTCAACAACTCATTGATTGACCATTTATCCTTATGTGTGTTGTGAAATATCTTAAATGGGCCATACTGCTGAGGTAAAGTGCAAAGGATATAGTGAACTAGGAAGGGTTCTGACAGCTCAACTTCCAATGCCTTTAGGTAGGCTGCAATATCCCTCATGCGCATGATATGACTACACACTCCCTTAATACTGGTAAGCCTTAGAGTTGAAAGCTCTATAATTAGGGTACTGGCCATTACCTTGTTTGAAGTAACAAATTGCTCATCAATGGCCTTTAGCAAATCTTAGATCTTTTGATATTGCTCGACGGAGCCCCTTATACCAATAGAAATTTTAGTCTTTATGAATATAAGTGGCAAGCAATTTGATTGCTCCTATTTTTCATAAAAACTTATTGCATTCAAAGTGCTGGTTTTAGTTATTGTAGGGGGTTCTAGCTTTCTTATGACATAATTAATGTCCATCCATCCCAAATGAAGGAGAACTCTCTCCTTTCGAGGTGTGAAAAAAAAACCGAATGCTTAGGATAACCGAACAAAAACCAGGAAACCAATTCGAAATAAACGGTAAACCAATCCATCGGTTTTGGTTTAGGATTAGCATTTTTAATTTTTTCGGTTTTCGGTTTTTAGATACCAAAAACTGATGGATTCGGTTAATCGATCCGTAATTATAACTATATATAATTTATAATATACCCATATAATTATTTTTTTTATTATTATCAATATGAATTATGTTGAAATGAATGATTCAAAAAAAAGAAACAAATGCATATATGTTTGAAAATTGAAATGGTGGCGTTTGATTGAGAATTTGTATTGAGCTCAATCGATCAAGGTTGATAATAACACATGAGTAAAAAACTATTATGATGATTATCTTGATGGCACCGATATATATTAACAACTATTTTACATGTCTTACATTCTTAAATTTTAGTTTTTAATATAATTATACAAAAAAATAGTCTAATTTTTTTTACGGACATATTGAAAAATATGGTTAACTGCAAAATTTGCATAACCATTATGTTAAACGGTTAAAAACCGAAAATCGAAAAAATTAACCAAAAAAACGATTAACCGTTAAGGCGGCTAACCGTTCATAATGGATCGGTTTAGGATCAGGATATTGAAATTCGATCATTACGGTTAGGATAAAAAAACAGGGTCACGGACCAGTTAACCGAACCGTGAACGCTCCTACTCTCCTTCGAAACCTTATGGTTATCCCCTTTAAATTCAAGAACATCACATTGCATCACATATCAAAAAAATTAACAGGTTGAATTGTTGTAATGAAATATACATGCTCATGTTACAATGTAAAATCATGCTGAAATATTAATCTAGTGACATAAAACTTGCTTGTGGGATAAACTTCTAATTCGATTAGATTCATCTTAGACCTTACGATAAAACTATAAAATCATGTTTTTTTTTTTTTCTAGTCCTTGCGGGTAAATTATAAAATATAATTTAATATTTTATCCTAATTAATTATACACGACATAATAAAAATTCCTATGGGATAAGATCTATTATATTGCATATAATTAATCACAACTAATGTTTATTTTTCATATGTGATCCTAAATTATCCTTAATATATAATTTTAATTAATTAAAGATGCCGTGGCTACACCCTAATTAATTGAAATTATATGGATCACTTAAATATAAACTAAAACCTTAGACTCAATTATTGCGTAAAACCAGAAGTAATATCCTATGAATTCAATTCAAACACACTTTTATCATATAATCAACATTTCATGTATAATGATAAACCATAAATTATACACATAAACAAATTAATAATATAAGCACATAACATTGATAGTTAAATTCATAGAGAGCCAATAAGAATTAATTTACTTTAATAACCAACACAAACTAATTTTAATGTATAAAATTATTTAACTAAATGTTGTAATCATAATTAACAATGAATAATGTAGACACATTAAAATTATAAAAGTTTAATTTTCACAGGAAACATTCCAACATGTATGAATATATTTTTATTTTTATTTATTTTTTTATTATTTTTATGTCGTTGATTGAATAAAAGACATGGAAGTTCCAGTCATATATGTTGGACCATTTAGGCATCATCGAAATTTCATTATGCCCATGGGAACAATCCTAAGAAATTTGTAATTTACTTCTCCAAAAGTGAGACTATTGTGAATGGTACATTTTACCCACACTCCAGCCATACACTATCATTAACCAATTAAAATACATTCCATTTATAATAAAAAAACTCACTGGAGGCCCTGATCTTGGCATGTTAAAACACAAACACCAACATATATGTGTATATATATATATATCGTCTTCAACCTCCACCGGGTCATTTTGACCTGTTTCAGATACGTCTGATTTAGGCCCAGAATAGAATAAAAACTCATTACCAATGAATTCTAACCTCCATATACACTAGAAAGTTTAAAACAACACTTTCAAATTCAAAAAAGGTTCGTTAATGGGCAAACGAAAAAAAAAAAAGCTATGGAGATATTCTCATTTCAAACCACAGAAATCGGTGATTAAAAATGAAAACCGGATTTAAACAAATGAGAAACAGAGTAAGGCTGAGGCATTAATACAAGCTGCTCTGATACCAAATGTTAAATTCATGCTCATCTCAAACTTTTTTAGCAAACCTTATAAACATAATAGAACCATAAGCGCAAGCAAAAGTGGAATGAATCACATACATCCAATCATTGCAAAACAGATGGAAACAATACTCAAATAGTGGTTAGTTTTTAGATTCTTTCGGTTTGGTGCTTCTAAACCGTTTCTCCTTCAAAATTGATGATGTAGTTTTAAAGAATGAGTGAGTAGGCTTAGGAACCCCCAAAGATGATATATATATTAACTCAGTCCATCAATGAGTCAGGTACTGAAATATAGTCAACATATTTCAAACATTAGAAGAGCATTTTCTCATGTTCCCGATATTGTGGAATCCATGAACCATTATCTGGTTGTTACTGAAATTATCGGAGAAAATCCAACATTCCCATCCACGTTTCCAAGAGGATGAGCACATCTAACTCACACACACGGACAATTTCTTCTATTGTGCATCTCTTATGCATAAGAGGAGAACCGCAAGTGTTCCAAGCTAGAACACGAAAAAGAATATGTTGGTAACCCTTAGGAACATCCATCATGAGGGAATTCAAAGTTGAAAAGACGACGTGAACCTAGGAAATAAGGCCCACTAGAGGATCACACATCCGCATGATTGTCATTTGCATCTATAGTATTTGAGTATTCATCAGCATCATCACTGGATAAGGCTCGGTTGGTACAAACATTCATCGTCATATTTCCTCTTCCTTCATTGTGTTCACTGTTGGGTATAACGAATGCATCTCTAGAAAACGGCAGGCCTAAAATCAAGTTCCCTATTTTTTCGCAACAGGCCGCATCCCAGTGAAGGAATATCCTCCGAGTTTCGACGTGGATCGATTCTCGTGTTGTGGTAATTGATAGTTCCGCCTCCCTGATAGTGACTATGCGAATGAGGTAATTTGCTATCATTCGGCCATTAAGGAATGTGTCACGGTATGAGATTAGAGGGACTTGCTGTCTTTGTTGAAGAGGAAGATCGAAGACCAGGATTCGGGTGACTTCTACCGAGACTTAAAACATCGCATTTGTCCAGTCGCTGTGGATAAACTAGAACATCTGTCTTTCCATTGGCTATGGGACATTAGATGCTTCGTGAAGCACTATGATGCTAAGTGAAATGCGAACCGATGGCGTGTTGTATTGCTTGTTTTTAACACTAATCATGTAGGCATCAAAGCGAAGTACATGGTCTAAAGCCATGCCATTTTTTTGTAACCCCAATTTTTAATAGTATTCGAGTGGTTCATTATTAATTTGTGCCTAAATAGCAATCCAATCAAAAAGCCTCAAAGTAGGGTATAAAGTTGGGTTTCCATTTTCGGATGGCTAAAAAGTAGCCATTCACCTATCACGACCCTTTTTTCATAATGTACATGATCGAAGGAAACTATATAGAACCCTAAGTCAATGGTAATAAATGTGTTTTCCC
Organism: Combretum micranthum; assembly: GCA_024138025.1. Lineage (NCBI taxonomy): Eukaryota > Viridiplantae > Streptophyta > Magnoliopsida > Myrtales > Combretaceae > Combretum > Combretum micranthum. Next base: position 2,486,117 of record JAMXBD010000001.1, read on the forward strand.
ATGGTATGCACAGGAGTTTTTCCTCCACCTCCGAGAAGTTGATTACTTTAACCCTTTTCTTAATTAGGTAAGGAGAAATGCCTACGGATTGCGAGAACATTTGCTGGTTTGTTTTCATATCCGTGTCCATGTGGTGATTGGAATGTCACTAGTCACAAGGAGACGGGATGTACAAAAAAAGGCATCGTCATAGGATCTAGGCACATTTGTAAGGTCTATATCCTTAAAGCTTAAATTTGGCTTGCTTGGAGGAGCAGCAGGGGTGTCTTAATATGGATTTAGGCTTCAGGGGCTTGATTCCCCAATATGATCCATCAAAATATGAGATGTATCGCAATTAAATTACTTTTTTTTTTTTTAAATTTTCGGTGACAGGTGTTGCTAGTATTATCCTTTGAAGCTTGAGGGGGTTCGAGAGAGTCCAAGCCTCTTGATATTCTTCACTCGTCTTGATGTTTTGACAACTAATATCTTTATGCTTATTATTATTTTTAGTTGCAACTCTTATTTACATTTTTGGGAAAATATTAAATTTGGTTACTAAACTTTATATAATAATTAAATTTTATGCATGAACTTTAAATTAGGCAATTTAATACCCAATTAATTTTTTTTGGCTATTTTTATTGCATCAATAAAACATTATTTTTTTTTTTTGTTTCCTAACAATAATATGTTGCCTTTTTTATGTTTGTAAACAAATCAAACATTATTAAGAGATAATAAAAATAACTACAAAATATTTGATTAATTATTAAATGACCATTTTAAAGTTCAATTACTAAAATTAAATTTTCATGTAGAGACAGGATCCATAGGCCCCTTGCCCAAAAATATTCTAGTAAGAATTCTAAAGGCATTACACGATAAATAATAGAATACATAGGTCACAATAACAACCCATTATAACATATGACATTTTCCAATTCCATCTTTGATGTATTACATGAAGCAATGCGGATAACCTATTAATTTTCATTTTCTTTATTTTTCTCCAAGCAAGGACCAAGCATTTCTTGGTGTGTTTTAATTATAAATTAACTATTAATTGATTGCCTTAATCTACAAATTTCTCTACCATATTAAATAAATTAATGAACACCACATCTTCTTTATAATACTTGTCAATGGGCTTTAAATGTAAATATTATTTATTTATTTGAACTTGACTCGTGGGTTGAGTAACAGGGCCTAATGAGTCCGGTTCAACTATTGGAATGGCTTGGGGAGATTTGACTCAGTGGGCTTGAAATAGAGATCGCTGGACCGGTCCGTCGCATCCAACCTTTCTCAAGCAGGTTCATGCACACACAGGAGATGACTACAGACCTTGGCCCATGAGGAGCTCATTCATGATAAGCATGAATTGATCTTGCTCCATCTCACCCGTCAATCACTGAAGTGATCTAATGGTTGTCATCTACGTCAAGTGCTTATAAATATTCAGTCACTCCTCCTCCTCATTTAGAACTTTTGGAGAGAAAACAAATAACAGTCCATAAAGGAGGTTCTATTCAGGGAGATAAAATAGTGGCAACTCAAGTGAATTCTACTTCAACTGCTCAAGAACTGTAAAGTTAAAGCGTGATGTCTACTCAAACTCCCTTATCTGTCACTTGTGCATTTGAGACACTGAGATTACCTGTTCCTCCTCCTCTGTCATTCTTTCCAAGCCATCCCCCATACCTACAATACTAAAACAAATATAAACACTTACGTAAATGACTTCTCAGATTTAATATTATTTTTATTTTTTACAAATTATTTGTTTTCTTATTATACATCTTTTAGATGGTTCCATGCTCAATGCCCAATGGCTTATAAGATGAATTAATTATTGGTCTTTTTTCTTTCACTCAATACCAAATTACCGACAATGTTAAACTTTGGTTTTTTGCTTTATTATTTCTCATGAATTTATATGTAGTGGATTAATAACAGTAAATATTAAAATTGAAAGTTGCGAACATCGGATTGCATTATTTGTATGAAAAAAAAAGTTGCATTCTTTAAATATTTTTTATTCTTTCTACGTCTATTCTATTTTCTTAATAATTAAAAATGCATGTGTTTCTTAAAACTTTTTTAATTAATAATGATAAGAAAGGAAATGCCATCTTCTTATTAATAATTTACTAGATATCATTAAATATAGTTAATCAATTTTTATGGGACAAAGGGGCAAAAATATTTTATGTAGGTATTTATTAGTTAACCTTTAAAAAGAAAATAATTCTCATAAAAACAATATAATTTAAACATATTAACAATGACATATTTAGTAAATACAAAAAGTTGATTTTAAAAGAAGATATTCTTGTTTTTTCTTTGTTACATTAAGGATTCACTTGATAATTATTTTTCACTTTAGTATTATATGTATATATATTTTTTGGTATAAAAAAAACATTTTAATGAAAGAGTTGCATGTATAACAAACTCCAAGAACTAGGGGTAGGAAGAAAAAAACCGATCAAGCCATATCAAAATTTTAATTTATTTTTAATTGATTCGATTCATGATTTGATTTAAAGTCGTCAACCAAATTGAATCGTAAGGTGAACTAAGTATTAGACGTTGTATCTAATTTCTAGATCAATCTTTTTCTCCGTAATTTCCTAATTCCTATGTTGATTTAGATTTTTATATTGTTCTGTCGTCTGACAGAACTTAAATACCAATCAAATGTTTCCCTGGGGTTAGGATACCGTGCGTTAGATCCACCGAGCTTCGTGACATGTGTCATGCTTAAACTCAAGTTTGTTGAATTGTAATGTTGTTGTTAGAAAAAGTACAACGTCGTTTGTCATGGAAATGGCGGGCGTGCTAGTATTAGTACGATGGCTCACAAAATGACTTGTAATTCTACAATTTACTAACTCATCACCACCATCTACTAAATTAGCAAGAAATGTATTCTCTCAAATTTCAGAAAACTGTCCAAAGAATATTGTAATTCTTGCTTGACCATCTAGCCCTGCATATGTATAATGTAAAATTGATTTAAAATTCTTTAATGGACATGTGAGTTTATTTTCCTTTTTTTCTTCCTAATTGGGGAAAATGTTTAGACAGAAAAAAAAAAGGCTCAAGTGTAATATATTGGAGAATGAAGATAGAGTTTTTTTCTTTAATAATAAATTATAACAAACGGTTTGAATAGTTTACCGAACTAGATCAAATTATTTTTTTAGGTTCGAAAAAATAGCGAATCAAACTTTATAGTTAGGTTCAGTAAAAAAAAAAACCAAATCGTTATTTTTTGGTTTGGTTCGATTTGGTTTGAGGGTGAACCGAACCGTACCATACCGCTCCACCCTTGACAAGAGCAATGATAACTGATAAGTAGCGAACATTAGGCTTAATATCTAGAAATTTAATAGTAATGAAGATGTTATCTTTTACATTAAAATAAGTGCTTTATAAATATAGATGATATCACCAAATGCGTAGTAAATACAATGAGTCATCTCTTATGGCAATCATAAAACAATCTTTATATACATACATACATATATATATATATATATATATATAGTATTTTAGTGAGTGTCTAAGTATTGATTAAGAAATGTTCAATGTTGTTATAATCTAATAGTATTAACATTGGTTTTTCAAATAGAATATGTAAGATTGAAACATAAAAGAAGAAAAAGTGCCCTTCATATTATTAGGAAGTCAATAATTATCTTTTTCATGATTTTATATTTTTATTTTGTCAGATCAATAATAAATAATATATACACACACAGTGATTACAAAAAGAAGTTGATTCATTTGATGCAAAATCCTACCTTAACTCAAGACAGAAAACTCGAACCCTGGTATAGCAATCCCTATTTACGTATAAAGTTTAATATCAAATTTAATGTTTATGTTAAACTAATATATATAACATTTAATTTACAGAAAAAGGAATAAATACAATAATAATTTAATAAAAATTTATAGTTCCCTATTTTATAGCAATAATAATTTTATAAAATAACTATTCATTAACTAAACACAATTATATTAGATAATTATTTTATTCTCCCTAAGAATGTGATAGGATTTCTCATTACTTTGATACATACGTATAATAAATAGTTTTCTTTTTTTCTTCTTTTAAACTACATGGCCAAAAAAAAAAAAAAAAAATGATGAAGAACTACCACAAATACCAATCCTCCCCTAAAAACCAAACCTTCCCTCTGTCCAAGCACTTTCTGCCTTTTCAACTTCTACATAACCAAGCATAAAGCTTATGAACAAGGATTCACTCTGGACAAGTAAAGTTGAAATCTTTCTTCTTCTACATATGCATTTGCCAAAGGTAATTTTTCTTTTTAATTAAATCTTTTCTAAACATAGCTGAATTTTGAGATATATATAGGTTTTAGGGTTGTGAAAACGTATATATACTTGCGTATACTAGTCAATAGTGCACCCAATGGGTACTTCTTGAGACTACCTATAATGTCTATGTTAAGCATAATTGAAGCGTGATCAACCAACTATTATAGGAGGTACTGCGTATTTCAATGGTTGGATCATGAGTGTGTATAAATCTGAACTATTCAGTAAATCCAGTGATGCAACGGATGCATGAATTTGTAGAGAAAAATGTTGAGAGAGGGAGAGAATTGCTTATGAGCATAAGATGCACTTACCTCTCAAGTGAGCTAAGTCGCAACTCATGATATTCTACCATCCATTGAGGTAGACAAATAATGTTATGATACTATTAAAAGGAGTTTTGATGTAACTGAAGAAATAGCAGCTGAACAAACTCAATGATCAAGTTGTTTATTTTCCTTCTTGAGAATATCGGTCTCTTGATCTGTCTCAGGTTGGTTTGGTTAACTAAGGAAATGAAGGTCGAAGCGTCTGTATGGTGTTTGGTTCACCCATTATGCTGTCCAGGCTAATATCTGGAAAAGGGAAAAAAAAAAAAAAATAGAGACAGACAATAGTTGAATGAATGAAATTTTTGTGTGGCAATGATGTGGTAGTTAAAGTGATGACTGTTTTATGATTTCGTTACAGGATTGATTAACAATGCAATTGGGTTCTACTAAATTTCTGGTTGTTTTTCTTCCTTGTTTACCTATGTTGAATTGTCGGTTTGGGCTTGTTAGAGAGAGCCCAGCAATCTCATGTAAAACAATAATTGGAGATATAAATTCTGGAAGACTTTTTCTCTTGGACTAATGGCCATTTTAATAGTATAAGCAGAGCAGTTAGAAATACTGCAAGTCCAAACTTTTCTCCTAAGACACAACCCCAACTATCCCACACAAACTCCTGCTGCAAACCGCCACATACACACCCTCTTAACTGTCCACTAAAGTATCCCCTATCCAACACATCACATCAGCATTAGCAATAAAAACAATACAATAACAGTAGGAAACACTTAACCAAATACATCACAACTACACCAAATTAAGGACATGATGACAATAATAAAAACATATTATGCTAAAAGATCCTAAGCGCTATAATTAAATGTAACAGATTTGTCCATAAAAAGACCACATGGTGAACTTTGGTCAAATCAGTAATAGTTTTGTGCCATGACCTCTTATGTGCTTCTTTTTCAGTTCACTATTGTCTTTTTCTTCTGTGTGTTGCTGTATCTTTTTTGTTTGAAATTAGATGTTTCGGATATTTTGTCTCATTTGTATCTTATATTGGTTTAAATTGAATATTGTGAAAAATTGAAAAGAAAAATTCTTAAAATTTGCTTATGGTAGTGATTGAAATGGTGACTGGAGGAAACAGAAGTTTGGGAATTATAAATATTCTTATATTTAAAATCAAGAGTTTTCTTATATTTAAAATCAAGGTTTTGGTGTGTGACGTGCAATTTTAGGTATCAACTAAACAATATGGAGCTATTGTGTGATGTGCTTTCATTTTTATGGGAAGTGCATCTTTCAATCAATAAGAAAGGAGTCAAGAGGCACATTTTGATATTTTGGAAGTAGTTTGTTTAAGCAATTAAATCATCATATGTTAGTATTTAGTATGAACGTGATTAATGAATGATGAATTAAAAGAAACTTGTCCTTTACTTATTTATAAACAGAGTAATTCTTTATATGAGGTATGGCTAAGAGATTTACGCACCTGGTAATGGTTGAAAAGTATCTCCATAAGTCCTGCTCATCATCTTCAAGATGAAAAGGAGTGGAGGTAGTTATTTGAAGACTAAATTTATCTGTAGCATGGGGCTGTAGTAACTGCGTAAGTACATATGGAAATGATCAATAATGTCTTGAGCAAGCAGGAAATAGGAAGTTCTCATTTTAGCTGCTGTATGGAAAATAAAATTAATGTATAGGTCAGTGAAGGCTATGCAATATGCATAAGCCTAAGCTCATGGAATTGTTGATATTGCAGCGATGAAAAAAAGAAAATAGGTTAGAAAAGACTCTGATTTTCAGGAGTAGATTGCTATATATATGTCACTGAAACAATTGAATCATGCCAAAAGCACTTATGATGGCAGGAACGAATTTAAGTGCAATAACTGAGAGTATACCCCAAGACGTGCTGCATCTGCTGGTACTCTTGGGCTGGTTGAGCTTGGTACCTGCGGTGTCTTGTCTGATCTGAATAGTTATGGAAAAAGCAGATTACAAGGTAAGTAGGCATGTAACCAATTACAATCATTTTTAAAGCTATTTTCGTGTAAACCTAGTTATACCAAAGCATACATGACTCTAAGAAATAAGACAAATAAAAAATATATCAATGATATAAGGGCGACTCACATTGTTGAGGGGGGACTGATTTTAAGTCTATGTGGAAGCTCTGAAGCCATCACTAAAAAACCTGTCCTTAGTTCTTTTTTCATTGGAGCATTTGTTGACTCAAGAGGAGTTACTCCCATCCCTATTTCACCCTCTGAAATATAAGGATTAACATTATATAGGAGTGTCGTCCCTGTTAATGCTGCCATAACAGCAGGTGATTCCTTTTTTAACATATCCGAAAGCTGCCTTTGCATCATCTCTTTGAAGCTGGAGGAATCATATAAAGTAGCTGACCTTCCTTCAAACTGATATTGGTCTTCTAAAGTTTTGTTTACACTGCCTGGAGATAATAAGAAATATTTAGGAAGCAAAAAGTCATTGAAATTGGTTTCTATGAGATTATATTTACCTCAAGATTTTTTTGCTTCTAAGTTAGTAACCTGTGATTGGGTAGAAAAGGGAAGAAAGTAGTGATACTAAGTCTGCAACCTAGTCTCATAGAGTAGAATGGTGCAATATATGAAACAAATAAATATGACATAGTGCAAGAAATCCTGGCTGATGTCAAGGCATGTGTTGATCGGGCAAACCTTTGCCCAATTAGTGCAGTTGTCATGTCCATTTTACTCTGTTACTACAATGAAAATCAATTCTTAGAGCTTTTGAAAGTAATTTCCATCACAAACCACCCCTAAATCTTCTTTAACTACAGATATAAGAGCACGTTTGTCAAGATGGCTGTGTAGAAGTAGAGATTGTTGAGCAAAGTCTTCTTTTTGTTGTCATTTCATTGGAGAGGTCATCTTTGACCAAAATCATGTGGAAAAAATGAGAAATCTCAAAAGGGGAATTTGGTAAGGGAAAATGTCAAATTTGTACCCAAAGTCTGAACAAAAATTCAATTTGGAACTTGAACTTCGAAGTGGTCAATTTAATGCCCAATCAAAGTTTTCGTGACTATTTTCATTACTTTACTAATATTGTTTGCTCTATTTTATGATATAAAAGGAGCAGCCTGTTAGTACTAGATAGTGTTAAATGTATTTGTAGAAATTCAATGATATGAAGCTTTTTTGTATGTATATACAGAGTAAACTTATCAAGGAATAGTAAAAATAGCTACAAAAATTTTATTGAGTATTAAATTGACCACTTTATAAAATTTAGGTACTGGTCGTCAATTCAATCAAGTTTGTTTTACTGATTGATACTATAACAAAGAGGAGACCACTTTAGTTTTAACTAAGCTAGCCTCTATAGTCTCTTTGGCTTATGGGTAATAAAGTTTCTTCAACTCTTCTCTTAACTAATGTAGCTTAGTTGCCTCAATGTGGCAAGAAAGCGATAAGGTATCTATAATGATGATCTTCTTGATTATATGCCAAAGGGGTCCCCAGATTACGATCAATTTCTTAAGAGATCAGAGATGGTATTGTTGGGTGGATTTAGTCCCTCCCAATTTGCAAGTGTTATTGCTTATTTGCTCTTCAATGATCTTCCACCCACGTAGTCTTCAAATAAATCTTTGTGAGAATTGACAATATATGTTGTCGTTGTGGTCGTCGTCGTCGTCTTGAGTAGTTGTGATTAAACTATAACACGCCCCAAAATCTATCAAATACTCTTGGAAATGAGAACTTGATCATTGGAAAGAAACAGCAGCACCACTAACATGTGTGGGAGAATTATAATGTAGGTGGTGCAAGAAAATATTCAAACAGAAACAAGATTATAATTTTTTAAATGTATGGATTCATGCTAGAGTTTAATTGCTCATTTCTCTATCTTGTTATTGCTTACCAAACCATGAAAAGGAAATTGTTGAGAACACCATGTCTAATCCAAAGATAGCAATAGCAATGGAAATGAAGTATTAGATGCTTAGCAATCTAGATGAGTAATGGTTGTGGATAACCTGTGGTGTTGCTCTTCTTATTACTTCCCTCTTCATCCTTTTTGTTGTTAGGTGGCAGTAGAGTGTTCGCAGCAGTGCTTGCCCCAAGAGCATAATCAGCAGCAACACCGGTGGTTGCAGCAGCTGTAGCAGCATCATCTTTCGTCCTCCCCCTTGCCTTGCGTTTCATCTTATTGACTCCACTTCGAACTTCAGTAAATCTTATTTTTGTAATTCTTCTTTTTCTAAAGGCATGCCAAGGAGGGGTTCCCCTGATCCTCCAGCGCGAACCTCAAGCGTTGCACAGCACTAGCATTTCAGGCGGTCCATTTCTCCACGGTGGAGAATCTGAATTTGTATTCTCATTTGAATTTTATGTTATGATATGGTTATAGTAATCATTCAATTGAATACTTTCAGTATAAATGGAAGGAAAGCAATGTAAAAACCTAAATTGGATGGCTATAGGATAAAATGGAAGTTTACTTAGATACTTTCTTAGAACAAATAATTTAATTGTGCTAGATTTTCCTTTATTATCCATTTTAAAGAATTGACGAAGACAGAAAATGGCAATGTGTAATGACGAAGACAGAAAATGGCAATGTATAATCTATGTTACGTGATGATTTCCTTCCTAATTTGATTTTCTTATCTCTTGCAATGGGTAAATCTGACAATTTGATTATAAATATAGTAGACATGGTAATTTTTGTCAATCTAGAGTTTGTTTCTTCTTAATAGGTGTAGATGCTCAATTAAAAGAACGCCCATTTGATGGGTTTACTCTTATGTAGTTCTTTAAAAAAAAAGAACGCATTATATAATAGCCTAACTTATCAAGTCGATTTCAAGTTTCAACCCTGAATTTACAATTTTTTGACTCTATCTTGCCAATGTCCTCAATGGAGGGTTGTTTATCATAAGAATTTTTGGGTTGATTCAACAATTTCATTTTCATTAGCTATGTGTTAGAGATGCCTTTTGAGGAAAGAAATATTTTAAGAAATAATGCGTAATAAACATAATAATTATCAATGCTTTTTGAGAAGTAAATATCCTAGGAACAAATACTTATTGACTAAATTAGGTTTTAATTAGATATGCACATTGACTAGGCATATTAATAATTCTAGTTGTTATGTGCTTGAGTTTGGGATCTAGTCACGGATCGGTGTAAGAACAAATCGTTAATTGCAATTGATTTGTTCTTGTCAGTATTTCGACTTTTCTTACTTGAACCTATGATGAAAATAGGGTGAGGGATCGTTCGAGAGAACCCTCCGATCTCTTATGCAAATAAGGAACAAAAGAAAAACTAATTTAGAATAATGGTAATAACTTTCTTGCTTGTCCTTTACTCATCTCAATACCAATATTTATGCAAGCAATTCATATAATATGGATATTTCCTTCTCAAAAAACATTGATAATTATTGCGTCTATTACGCATTATTTTCTAAAATATTTCTTTCTCCAAAAGGCATCTCTAACACTATGCTAGGCAAGGGGGGTAAAACTTTTTGTTTTGTTTATTTTATTTATGTTCAATATTTTTTTTTATTGGAAGAATCTAGATATAGAAATACTATTTTTTTTTCTCCTAATGTAATTTGTAATAGAGGATATGAACTCACTATCTCTCGCTTGAAAGATCATGAATGATGCCATTAGACTATTAATAATATAGAAAAATCTCTGTGCATTAACAAGATAGAAGAAGCTAGGGATTTGTACTACAATTTTCTTGTTTATTAATAAAAAATCAATGGACTGCAATTATCTAGTATTTTTCTTGTACTTTTTATGTATGTTCTTGCTAGCTAATGCAAACAATTTAAAATCAAACCAACTTATGCATTAATAAAGACAAAGCAGAACCAATTAAGAGACTGAACATGTGTGTCTGTTTTATCTAGGCAAATAAAATCATCAACATTTGTAGACATAAAAGCATATTATATGAAAAAAGTTGATTTTTCTATAGAAATTGTAGTTTTGGGGTCTAATTTGGAAGTTATCTTTGCAGCAAAAGTTACATCCCAAGATAAAAGTAGTCTATCAAAGTGTTGTTTAAAGCTTCTTTTCATGGAGGTCCTTGCCTTGGCTTTCCTAGCCAAGATCTTTCTTTCTTTCTTTTTCTTTCTATTTTTTTTTTCTGAATTTTTCAAATTAATAATGACGGATTATATACTTTTTATGTTTTTCTATAAAAGAACCCAAAAGTTCTTCCTTTTTTTTTTCTCTAATTTTTACGTGACTTTTATATTGCTTAATAAATGTGAAGATTTTTCTTCTTCTTCTTCTCTCTCTCTCTCTTTTTTTTTAATTTTAAAGAATTTTGATGAACAAAGTTCAGAGTTTCTTCAAAATGCTAAAATGACATATGAAAGATATTATTAAGATATCTATCGATAAAAATGCTCTTAATGAGATGTAGTTTCCTCAATTATGCTTACATTATATAGAAAAAATTAATCACATACCATTCATTGTATTTGGTAGTACTAAAAATATTTAAACTCATCTCTACTTTGAATAGGTTTGTATAGACATCTCCAACAAGACTAGACTCAACCCGATTATAGTGGGTCCAAAGATGTATCTTCTCAGGTAGGGAAAATTCGACCCATGTATAGGACCTACTGCGTCCAGAGGTCCTAGCTGGGGTCTATTGGCCAAACCTATAGGCCCGACAGGTCCAGCTAGTTTTTTTTTTTTTTAAATGGGAATAGAAATTAAAAATATAATATCTATTATCAAAATAAGAAATAAAAATAAATATAGAATATAAAATAATAGAGAAATTAAAAAAAGAAATAACTTTTAATGTTTAAACTATTTTGCATGTGAATGGAAACTATTAATAATCTATTCACAATATTTAATGCGTTATTGACAACAATACATGTGTTGAATATAATTCAAAACCATATTTCATACTTTATATGGAGTTCTACTAAGAGAACAATCTTAATCTAAACAATGTGAGACTTTTTTTTTTCCCGTTTATAAACTCTACTATTTTTTTAATGTTACTCTAGTACTGGTTAATAATGCAATTCAATAAAGTTGTACTTGTGTATAAATAATTGCACATCCATGATAGTACTAAATGAATTTAATATGGGTTAAAGAGTATTATATTATTATGCTCATTTTATATTTTATATTTTAAATAAAGAAATTTGTTTCTTTAATTTTTTTTAAAAGGAAACAAGCCAGACCCGACCCTACCTAGAACTTGATAGTTCCACTAATTGGACCCACTTTGGCTCCTAGCTAGGCTATTCTAGGTCACGAGTTGAATAGGTTGAACTTCAAGCCTAATATGATAAGTTTTTTTTTTTTTTTGGTCGCATATGATAGGTTTTTGAATAACTCAATCCAGGCTTGATTTAACTGTAATTGAATAAGCCTTGATATGACCCGAAGTGGGCAATGATTCATTGATGCTCTAATTTGTGGCTTTAAAATATACCAACAGGGCAATGTTAACTCAAACTTGGCAAAAAGACATGGTAAAATAAAAAAAAAAGCGTTATAAGCATTTTTGGATGCTTAATTTTATTAATTGTCGGAATTTTCAAGCTAAATAATTTGCATTTAGTCATTAGGTTTAACAAAGGCATGGTTTGGGTTGGACTTAGAAATCAGTCTAGTTTAGCACTTTTAGGTTTAAATTTAGAAACTAGCTCAATTGCATGGTTCAAGACCCATGGACTTGACTTGAAATTTCAAAATTGAAAGGAAAAAGAAATGGTAAAAATGCAAAAGTACCCCTTAAACTTTAGAAGTAGTGGATTGACTCCCCATACTTTGAAAGCGTGGTTTTTGAACCCTTGAACTGTAAATAATTTGCAAGTTTAGAACATTTTGTACTTTTCTATCAAAAAAGTACAACATTTGTACTGTTTCACGTGTATTTTTGTAGAACATTTGTATGAATTTGAATGGAAAAGATGAAAAAAGGGACAAAAGAGTACAACATTTGTACGGATTTGAACGGAAAAAGACAAAAAAAGGACGGGATGTCTTAGACTTGCAAATTTTTATAATTTATGGGGTAAAATATCACGCTTTCAAAGTAATTTGGGTTGGGGTTGGGGTTGGGGGTGGGGGGGTAGGGGGTGTGTGAGGGGTGTCAATCCATGCTATTCCTAAAGTTTAGGGGGGTGTTTTTACATTTAACCCAAAAAAATAGAAGAAAAAGTAAAAAAATAATAATTATATAGATTTTTCACCAATAGTTTTTTTTCCTCTTTCTTAATAATGTGCAACTTATTTTTGTTTTGACAATATAAGGGCTCGTTTTTTTCTTCATAGTATTTATATTTCCATATTACTAATACCACAACTAAAACTGGACATGTTCGTGTACAATTAAATGCATATCTTAATTTTTTTTTTTCATTTAGATAAAAAGGCCAAAGGCTGCATTACTTTTAGGCCCCATTGTTATTTTAAGTTTAAAATTTTACTTATTTAAAATTAAATTTATTTTTTTAAGTATATAAAAAAGGAACAATGTCATAAACACTACTTGAACTTTATCTAAATATTCAATTAACTACCTGAACTTTCATTTAGTTAATTTGCTACCTGAATTAACTTTTCATGATAAAAAAATACTATCCCATTTAACTCCGTTACCTCTGTTGACACAGCTAGCTTTAGTGACCAATAGCGTTTTGACACGTGCTCTCCTCCTCTCCTCCTCATCCTCCTTCTTCTCTGAACCCCCTTTCTCTCTCCCCTTCACTTCTCTCTCTAAACAACTTGAGCCATATCCAACCATTGAGTTGCACTAAACACTAGATTGGCCAACATTGGCAACCTTCAACAAATGCAGACACCCACGTGGCAACTCATACCGCAACATGCACCATTTCTAAACCAAACCCATTCGCATTGATGGAAGCAAACCACTAGCTCGCTAATCTCCATGAACGAGTTAACTTGGTACTCTCTATCACTGCCAACCAAACCCAACATCAAGCCTTCATGTTCAACCTCCATCAGGCTTTCTCTCTTTAATTCGATACATAGAGTCACTGTAACATTGACTCACCAAAACCAAGTCCTCTGCACCTAAAAAAAGAAATCAGTGGGGACGAAGAAGAATAAAGATGAAGAGAGAAGTGAAGGGGGAAAGAGAGAGAGAGATTTGGTGGAGAAGAAGAGGGAGGAGGAGGAAAGAGAGACATTTGGAGATGAAGAAGAAGAAGAATAGGATAACATTGTTTAAATCTAAACTTTGCTTTTTCTTTTTTTTTTTTCAATTGACATGAAATATAGACATGGAAAATCATTTGTGTAGGCCAGGTACATGTGGCATGCGTCTATTGGTCATTTGTGCTAACTGGATAGATGGAGTTATTAGAGTTTAATGAGGTAGTATTTTTTATAGTGAAAAGTTAAGTAAGGTAGCAAATTGATGAAATCAAAGTTGAGGTAATTAATTAAAAATTTGGAAAAGGTTTACATAGTAATTGTGACATTGTCCTTATAAAAAATACAGATGGTAAGTTCTATAGGTCTAAAGTCGGCCTAAGAGTCAGTGGTTCCTTAGAACCAATTAGGCCCAACTTACCTTGTTTTTGATTTTATGTCCACCTTGATTGTACTTGTGAGGTCTTAGGTTAGTTTAGACCCTATGCTCGTGTCTATGTTGGGTGCTACATTAGCCGTGGTAAAAAATATTACTCTTTTAGTTCATGAAGATAAAAGTAGAGATTTTGAAAGATTTACTTATAATATTATAAGTTAAATTTGGTCACGGTTTAACTCTGAGCTAAAAATTAGCTCGAAATTCGCTAACAAATTAAAATGGATTCAAATTGAATGTGCATTGAGTAGGTATACAAACTTTAAGAGAAAATTAAAAGAAATTATAAAACAAAAGGACATAAAAAATATAATTAAACATTAATGGAAATTTATATTATTTTCACGTGTAATAGGAAAAATTTAAATTTTATCTTACATTGTTAATATTACAATTCAAGTTAGATGTGCTCCTAAAGTTTTTTTTTTGGGCTTTTTTTTTTATCCCTTAATGCTAAAATTAAAGTCTCAATTAAAAAGAAATTAGGTCGGCTCATGAGTTAACTCAAATTTTGAAGACTCGATTGGGATAGGATTGTTTTAGTTCCACAATTATAAAATCATGACCTATTCATTATCGAACTAGGTCCTCGTGCCCAAGTCTATAGAAGTTAATTGAAACTTGACACAAATATAAAGATGAAATAAATCGACACATGCAATATAGAGCCATAATTGGGTAGTAAGGTTAATTACAAAAATAAGATCTGTGTTTTGATCAATTTATAAATACATGACCTATGTTATTTTCTTTGACAAATAGGTGACTCGAGTTTCATATAAAAGTGTCAATATTATTTAATAATTTTATAATGACAAATGTTAATATTTTATTGGTCATAAAAATTAATTTTACATTTTTTTTCAATTTCTCATATTAAAAATAATTTTTAAAATTTTATTTATTTAATTTCATTTAGTAATATTATTTTATTAAATTAATTTTTTAACGAATAAGACCCTAACACATCCCTCCAATATTAAATAATTATAATAATACTTTTATATGAAACTCAGGTCATCTATTTGTAAAAAAAAAAAAAAAAAGAAATAACACATGTCATATATTTGCAAATTGGTTAAAACACATGTCGTGTTTTTGTAACTATCCCTTAGGTAAATTGACAAAATATGCAATTAAGTATTAAAATTTTGAAATTAATCAAAAACTTTTGTACATGCCAATGATATTTTTATTATATTGGTTAAAAATATCACATCGGATGATTGTGTTAATCGGTTTAATAGAGCTACTATTGAAAGACATGAAAAGTTTTTTTAGATACTAGATTGATCAGTTTAAAATGTTTAAATATCTAGTTGTATATTTTATCAAAGTCCATACATTATTCACAACATTAACTCTTATATTAAAATCACTTCATATATAATTTTATGATAATTTTTGCAATTTAGTTTCTTCTATACTAAATTGTGTAAAAAAGAAACACCCACCATAAAAGATTTCTCAATGGCCTTGACCATTCAAACTAGAATAGAGGTACGACCATTTGCAAAGAGGCACATGATGGCATTGGCAATTGAACCACCTTTTATGGTGGCCGATGAAACTTCTTGGATCTAATGTAAATTATAATGTCTTTATTTTATTTTATTTTATTTTATTCTTTGCTGTGATATTTTATTTTTCAAATTGAAAATTATTTGACTTTAGTAGTTAGAAAATATTACACTATATTAATTTATCGCTACCTTGGGAGTTTAATTCCAATAGTTCAATTTAAAATATTAAGTTATATTTCTCCATCAAATGATTTTACCCTTGAAATTATAAAAAAGAGAAATTCTTTTAATAAATTTTAATTTTTTTTATGTAAGGATAAACTTTTAATTATTTTATCTAGAGATAAAATTATAAAGCCGGGTTTAAAAGTATGTTGTTTTTAAAGATCGAAGATCTATGTCCTCCATTTCCAATATAGAAATCTGAGAAAAAATGGAAGGAAAATTATAGGGGTGTGTTTGCTTTAGACTCTTAAGTTTTGATGTTATAGTTAGTTCTTCTATTATACTTTTTTTATACATAGTAAAGTAGATTCACATGGAACTTTCTTTATGTATGTATCAAAATTCAACGGAGGGTGTTGCTAGTTTTATCAACTTTCGCTCTTCCTCTTCATTTTTTATTTTCTCATCACTATTTTTTTATTTCTTTAAAATGATAATATTTACCATTATACAATAATAATAATAATAATAATAAATAATAATAATAATAATAATAATAATAATAATCATCTTTAAAGTTAAACTTTAAGAATATTTGAAATGAGTCCCGAGATTTAGTCACATTAAACATCAATTAATTAATTCTATATACATAGCATCTGAAAACTTCTATGTTCCGTTAACACGGTATTATTCAATAATTAATATAGAAAAATACGATCCAGTATAAATATATACCATTTAATAAGTGATGAAACTCAGTTGAAAATTTATAAATCTAACCAATTGACAAGTTAAGAAATCAAATGGAAAAAGTCAAAAAATAAAATAACCAGACCATTTGAATCTTATCATTAGGTTAGTAGAGCCAAGCAAGTGGGTTAGGATTTTTAGATGCCCTTTATGATTTGTTTCAAAAATGGGTTAGGATTGATTTTTTCTAACTCGTTTAAAAGGAAATATTCTACTAATTAACTCATGGACTAAAGTGGTTGACAAAAGTTAAATGGATTAATTTATTAGCCCACTTGTTTAAAAGAGAAAAAATTATAGTGAAAAAAACTTTGAATGTGACATTGTTTTTTAAATTTATGTTTGAGCTTAAAATTATATGTTAATGGTAATTGATGATAGTGAATTGATGCTATAGTATATATTTATAATTTTAAATAAAATATAATATCTAACTACACGATTCTTACTTGATTACTCTCGTACGTATTGTTTTTCTATATCATACCCACACATTTTTGGTGACTTCATTGGGGATTGAACCCGGAATCCCTTGTTCTAACTTTATCAAATCAAAATTAGTTTTTGCTATTGACATATATGTACTACTTGTTTTATAGTTTACATATTTAGGGGGTTAATTTACTCTTGAAATGATCGTAGAAGAGTGGCCCATTCTTCGAAGCTATGACTTTGTAAAGACTAGGAGCATAAGATTGCCACGAGTTTGATTAAAAAAGAACTTGCATCATTTTAATAATCGAGTCTAATTTGTCATATCTTGTCTTGATGGTCCATTCTAACATGGATTTTGCTTGAGGATCTTCATTAGTATACTCAAGGATGATGATGATGTGGTCAAGGTAGCTTGAATATGGTCACAATGTGAGTGATGAGAAAAATGTGGGACAAGTCTCTTGCTTTGACATTCAAAAATCCAATGTCTACCACCACACTCCCTTCAAATCATATCATCAAGAGTCATAGGGTTTGTTTTTGAAAGCTCTTGACAAGGAGCAATAGGGAATAATACATTTGTATAACATGAGTTAGAGTGATGATAATATGGATTAGGACAGTTTTAAGACTCATGATCTCCTCCATAATACAAATACATAAATCCCATGTAATTCATAGTTCATACAGTAAAATAAACTTAAGAACACAATCAATGAAATGAATAACCCTAAAAACAAAAAACAAACACCAAAAAATAAAAAATAAAAAAAGCTAAAGTAGTAGCTACTTAGGCTTTCCTAATATTGCTAGATCACTGGTAACAACGCCAAAACTTGATGTTAAATCGTATCAAGAATAATAAAATAAAACCCATTGTGATCCTACAATTTAATAAAGGCAAGCGTATTTATTTTGCAGTATAGATTTAATCTCATGTGTTGTCCTTAAAGATCTATGGGCAAGTACTAGTATTTTAATTTTACTACTATCTTGCCTAACTTATCAAATGATTATACTAATTCTAATTTAATAATTATGATTACACTAATTACTAGACAAACCCTAACTAATCATATGAGTGGTTTTCTTGGTTTTCAATTCAATTCACAAATGATGTCCCTAGCTTTGATCTACCTTAGCCCTTTTTGCCCCTAATATGTAAATTCAATTGAATATTTTTTTAGTCTTGAACTGCCGACTCATTTAGCTGAATTAATTACTCCCTTCAAGTTAATTAACTCTTAGTCCTAATTGAAGAAGTGGAAATTTCTTCCTTCACCAATGACAATTTAAAATCGCATAAAGCTCATGAATCCTAATTGAAGAAAAACTAATCTTTAGTGTTAGAAAGTTGGAAAAGCCCTATTTTTGTTGGTGAATTACACATCTTATTTACTCATGTGAGATCTATTCCATTAACTGAAATCGAAGTCAAGTTTATAATGGTTTTGGCCTAGAACCATCACAAACAACAAATAAATCATAAAATAAAATCAAGACTAAAACTTTATTCAATAAAAAAAAAATTTGTACATAAGGCTAGGGTTTCACAAAACCTAGGGTGTATAAAATTTACTCTTCTATGAAATAGACAAGTAAAACAAGAAATCTAAAAGAGTTTAGAGATAGCATAACTGATAAAACCTTGAAAACAATCATTTGTGAATGCATATGTTCATGTAGCAATTCTCCCTTAAAAAGCTCTCCAAGATACATCATTTAGGGTTTTGGAATGGAATATAGATTATTGGATATCAAAATAATGAAATAGAGCACTTATTTTAATTTGTCAAATGTACATGAGCCCTACACAACCCACGTAGATGGGTTGTGTACAGTGGAACTATTGCAGGAATTCTCGCTCATCAATCATATACAACCCCGGTGTACACTACTCATGTACTTAGGTCGTGTACCCTAGAAGTCTAATTTTTCCTAGCCATTTTCTCCAATAATTGTACCATGTATTCCCTATAGCGTACTTTTGACTTTGCAATAAAAGTTCCATACTTCATCAAAACTTCGCTTGTTTTTATTATCAATCCTCTAAAAAGCTCAATCATTCCTCATTTAGTCCTAAAATGAACAATTAATTCAAGAAGTGCCATTTTCTTTACTAGATAAACAAAATGTCATACAAAGTATGACCAATAAGGCACAATTATTAAGTGTCTTAAGGCACTTATCATCTACCAAGTTTGATTGTAGACTCTTTTGAAATTGTAAGAGTCTAAAAAAAAAAAATTCCATGCACGAGTCAACTCGAAAAAGCCTTTTACAATCATAAACTCGTAAAATCATATAAGTAAAATCACAATTTTGACAACTATGGTAGAGACATCAAGCAGTCTTAATTGATAAAAGTTTTTTGGTTCAAGTTGTCAACCTTCATTTCACAATTGAATTTATTGGATTTTGAGCAAGTATATCTGGAGTTTAATGAGGGAAGCCCACCACACTTTTTTTTGGCTTTACAATAGGAAATGGGAAATCAAACTTGGTACACTTCATTTGAGAGACCAGGAAAAATGTTGTTAGGCTACAACACTATTGGCCTACCACACATTCTTTACAACTAAATTTACCATGATGCAAATGTAAAGGTTAGTAGCACAACCATTTAAACCTAAAAGCTTAAACTTGTAAATATGGTATCAGCTCATATATTTATTCTATAACGTTACTAAACAATTGAGTCCATATTCATTCTCTCTATAAATATTCAGAGGGTTCTAGTAGATATATTGAATGTAAGAAATTAAACCATGCAGCACATGCTTACATATGATGACAAGGCAACACATGAGTCCCTTTTCAAACATCTGATTCTATTCCCCAAATTTGACAGCTTCTCATCATAAGGGGAAATGTTGATGTTCGTCTAGAAGAGTTCGGCAATCACCATGCCTAAATTCAGAACCATTCCGATTGAGATCGTAAGTCCCCTTTCTGGCATCTGATTCTGTCATATTTTAGCATTGTCTTGATGTTATCTTCGGTGTCATCGACGTTCGCAGACATATCAAATAATCACTGCGAGTTGCCTTTGATTCGAGAAAAGTAGACCCCCAAAAGCATTTGCAGCTCCACACTAGATGCAGCCTGTGTGGTATTTGATGATGAGCTAGCCACAACCTTTTGTGTCAAATGCAATGCACCTAGATCACTATCATCGTCAAGTAGGTTCTTGAGCACAGCTCTCACCTAAAAGAAGCATTAAAAAAATTATCAAGTATCAATAGCACAATGATAGAACTTATATTCAGAATGTATGATCTTCCTTGTCATTCTGCTTTATAAATATTGTCATAAGAAGGTTATTGCCAGGCATATATATAAATTATCGGAAACAGTTTCAAAGTCAGTAGCAATGGTAATACGGTTGTTGAAAACTTCAAATGTTGTAGTATGAAACAATGTCTACAAACTTTTTGGGAAAAAAAAAACCTCAATACAAATTAGATAATTTAAATTATAAAATTATTAGCGCTAAATCGAATGTTGAAAATACGATTCGTAGTTTTACAAAATAGTCATATTTTAAAGATACAATACAGTCAAAAGTCAAACAATGTTAAATGTCATTTCCAAGGATGATTCACTATTTTTAAAGTAAATTCATGTATAAGGTATTATCCGCCCACACTTATAGATGAATCTCATCTATTAGATGAGATTCATGTTTCGATATGAATTGTGTCTATAAGATATAATGCATGTGTAAGCTAAATCGTGTCTATTAAACATGAATTAACATTGATAATTTGAAAATTACTTTTATTTAATTTGTACTTAAATGATTTTTATTTATACCGTTGGTAATTATACAATTTCAAATATATATATATATATATATATATATATACATATGCACATACGAGTAATCATTGAATGAACGGTCAAATTACATCACCTACTTGTTTAATATGAAGCCAAAACGATTCTATGCTTAGCTTGGTGATGAATGATTTCCTATTGTGCTACAATGAAGTAAATGGTACGTTGAGGAAATGGATGGCCTTTAGTAATGGTTTTTTTTATTAATTTTCGGTGATAACTTATAATTTGCTACATTGTTAAACAAATCACCATATTAATGTATTTGCAGCAAGGTATATATGACTTTTAGTGCTTAATTAGCAGCTTTATCCCTTAGATGCCGTATTCCTTTCAAATATAATGAGGAATTGAGGATGATGACTATTTGTACTTATTCAACTCTTGGTTGAATTATGATTTATGGGTATGAATTTTAAGTGATTTAATGTTTGGTTTTTAATCATAAATTTGTACATCTTTTCAAAATTGAGTACCAAATTGGATATTAACCAAACTAAAAAGGTTACAATATAAAAATCTTGAAAATATAATAGCTTTACGTTTTCTTCAAAATCTTCAGCATTTGCATTCATACAGATCTAAATATTGATAGAGGTTTATTAAATTTACTATTGTAATGCAGAGTGAAAGCTTTTAATCACAATGCAACTTTTGGTTCCTAAAATGGTTGAGAATTGAGAGAGTTATGAATTTTGGAAGTGATAAGGTCTGCGGAGTTTGCTGTGAGAAATTTTCAAGCGAGAAAAGGTTTTGAAGCTGAAAAAGTGAAAGGGTTGATGAAAGGAAAGATTATAATCAAATAAATTAAAATAATTTTATTTATTGAAATTATATATAAAAATTCAATTATAAAAATTAGAAAAAAAAAGCTTTAAAATGTTGGGAATCTAGTGTCTTGCTTTTGGCTAAAACTTATCAAATCCTCAATTTATACAAACAAGTCCAGAGTTTGAAATTTTTAAATCTACTACTATGAAAACATAGTTTAATTGTTTCTTCAGCTGTGAATGAAACTGCCTAAACTTATTATTTATTTAGAACTCTATTTTAGTAAGAGAAGAACCAAACCACGCGGATCGAAAAGCCTTAACGTTTTGCATCTTTGTTCTTATCTTCGAATTGAAGTTTGAATGCTGCTTAGGAAAATAAAAATATGCTACTGTTATTAATTTGATTTTAGTTATTTATATATTTTAGTAAATGATAATAAATAATAGGTGATATATTGTTATTTGCTAGGACAGCATTGTGACAACCAACGCGGCACAACAAATATTTTTCCCTTATCTTCGATGTTTCTAAAGCTGCCGACTATTAAAACTAAAAACGTGTTGGCCGACCAACTACAAAGAATAAAGGAGTATAATTTTCTCGAAATATTATCTTCTATATAGCGTTTAAATTATATATTCAACAAGTTTTCGTGGGTGGTACCATTCACTCAATTATTTGATTATAAGAATATTAATATATTAATATATTAATTATTTTAATAATATAATTATGGCTATATATAAATCTACGCTGTTGAATAATCCTCATAGCACATCCAGTTCATGAAATTTTCCAATATGTATATATATATATATATATATATTTCGGCACCCATTTTTCCACTTCTATTTCATGGAATCACTCACTGTTTTCTAGAAACAGAAACTGCTAATAAATAATATATTTCAAAAGATGATGATGATGATAATTGCAAGTATTATAGTAGTAGTAGTTAAAATAATTATTGTTATCTTAATATCTTATGGACGTTGTACTTCTTAATTTTATTATTATTATTATTTTAAATGATATAATATGAATGATGGACATCGAGAAAATAGGGCCATGGGCATCGCATCTTGGATCTGTTTGTTTTGCTTTTTGAGACAGATACAGACACTTTTTTCAAACTTTTTTCTATCAAATAATTTATTAAAAATATATATAGATAAAAAAAATTGATAGTTCTCATGAAAAAATCAAATAAATTAAATATAAATAAAATATAAATATAAATCGGATATATTTACACGTATCATTTCGATACAGATATAGATACAAATAAAAAACAGATCATCTAAACAAAACCTTCACAAAATTGGAGTTTAAGAAGTTCTAAAGGAAAAATCCTTAAAGGGATGTCTTTTAATATTTGACCTATTTTTTCTCATATTTTTTTGGAAGAATATGAAGGTAATATCTTAATGTCTTATCAACGTTGTACTTCTTAATTTACTTTATTATTATGAATGATGCAGGACATCGAATAGGGCCATGGGGCAACGCATCTTCACGAAAATTGAGGTTTAAGAATTCCTAAAGGAAAACTCCTTAAAGGGATGAAGAGCACGCATGGCTATGTTGTTGAATTTGCTGATCAAAATACTGGGAGCGACACTATAACACTCGATTGCGGTGGTCAAGGCGGCGACTCTGCCGAGGTAATTAACTTTCAGTACAAATATTTATATTATCAAATTCTTAAGATGTTTACACCCGCACTGTATATGCAAAAATGAAAAAAAAAGTAGTAGTTGTTAAGCGCAGAAGCAAGAGATTAATTATAGAAAAGAGAGAAATGAATAACCACTTGCTATATGTTGGTTTATATTTTTTCCTATCAATAAATTATATTCGCTTAGCTTAATAATAATAATATATATATGTCTATACTTTATATATATAATTAAATGGGTCGTAGGAGAATGCACCTTTTAGCTAGGGAAAAATTGTATCGTAGCAATAAATTAGAAAAACATAATGATACATATGAAAATTTTTATAATTTACCCATCACGTAAGGATTATATAAAATTGAATAATCCGTATGCTTTACCAATTTTAAAGCACATGCACGGATGTGAATATGAAAATATCCAAGGACAACATTAGGTTTTAGGCTGATCCGACCATAAGAATGTTAAGATGCCACCTTTAGTGTGACAATCACGTTAGATTCTCCCTATAAGACAGCTAATTACCTAAAACATTAGGTTTTAGGTTTGACTTTTCGCCCTTTCCAGTATTATTAGATTTGGCAAGGCAAAATAATCAAATTAAATGGCTAGCATACACCTTGTATATACATATATATGATGCATAAATATTAGTTTTTTTCTTTAACACATGAATATGGTGATTAGTAGTATCTAAAATAACTACCATTCATATGATCATATATTAGAATATTATTAATAGCTGCTTACTACGTGTTTATTCACAACACATATATTACACATGTTGCAAAACCTTTCTCGTTTTTAGAAAACCCCCGTCACTAGCCTGTTGACAGAGTCTAATTCAAGCTTTATCCATTTGGTCAAACACGTGGCTGTTAGCATGATCTTATCTTTCCATTTGTTACTATTTTTTAGAGATATTTTTTATTAGTTTTTCATTTGCTGTTAGTTTGTTGAGATTGAGTCGGCTAATTTTTCGTGACAGAGTCTATATAAAGTTCATGTGTCTTTGGTCTTTGAATGTAACTGTAAGCAAATATTTCTTCATTATTCAATAAAGAATTTCCAATCGTGTCTGCCATTTTGAGGACCTATCTTTATTATAAAATACACTTTGTCGTTTTTCTTTTCTTTCAACACTTGGTATCAGAGCCAAGATCATGGCAACCAACTTCAATACATCCAGCGCTCACAACGTTCCTGTCCCTGTTTTCAATGGAACTAATTATCAATTTTGGTCTGTGAAGATGCGAACTTTATTTAGGTCTCAAGAGCTATGGGATTTGGTGGAAAATGGATTCGAAGAACTTGTAGATCTAGATCAAGCTCCAAGGTTAACAACAGCCCAGAAGAACAAGTTAAAGGAAAGGCAAAAGAAAGATGCCAAGGCTTTATTCTTCATTCAGCAAAGTATGGAGGATGCTATATTTCCATGAGTGATGGGAGCTACTACAGCAAAGGAGGCATGGGATTTGCTACAGGAGCACTATCAAGGATCAAGCAAAGTTGTTACAGTGAAATTACAAGCTTTATGTCGTGATTTCGAGAATTTGTCAATGAAGTCCACCGAGTCAATACAAAATTACTCGGTAAGAATCTCTTCTCTTGTGAATCAAATTAGGTCTCTTGGTGAAGATTTGACAGAACAAAAGATTGTTGAGAAGGTTTTAAGGAGTTTACCGCCTAAATTTGACCATGTTGTGGTTACTATTGAAGAATCCAAGGACTTATCTGACTACTCTTTAGTGGAATTGATGGGTTCTCTTGAATCACATGAAGCACGCTTTAATAGATCAATAGTAGCATCAATGGAGCAAGCCTTTCAAACAAAAGTTGAAGCGAAGAAGTCTGAAAATTCAAAAAGAGGTGGATTCAACAGAGAACGTGGAGGTGGGCGTGGACAATATGGAAGAGGACGTGGAAGATCATATGGGCATGAGAAAAATTATGGTAATGTTAATTTCCAACCTTCATGTTCACATTGTGGAAAAAATAATCATGATGAGAAAAATTGTTGGCATAAGAATAATCATAGTCATGATAAAAATGCAATCCAATGTTATAATTGTAAAACATATGGTCATATAGCAAAGAATTGCAAAGCGAAGGACCATGATTGTTCCGACAATTTGTTTGTTGCTTATTTGACTACTAATGTGGTTGTGCCTTCTGAAGTTTGGTATCTAGATAGTGGTTGCACTAATCACATGATAGGAAACAAAAATTATTTTGTGGAGCTAGATGAGTAAAAAAAAATCAAGAGTAATGTTGGGAAACAACAGTCAGGTGCAAGCATGTGGTGTAGGCACAGTTGTTGTGGAATGCAAATCTGGTAGGAAATTCATTCATGATGTTATGTATATTCGTAGCTTAGCTAATAATCTTCTAAGCTTGGGGCAACTATTGAAGAAAGGCTATTATGCTGTTTTTGACAATGAAGAATGTTTGATTTTTGATAAAAGGAACAGAGAGTTGGTGCATTTGGTGAAAATGTCTGAAAACAAGATGTTTCCTATTTTATTCTCACAAGTTGACTTCAATGCTTTTGTTGCTTGTAGTGATGATTCAATACTTTGGCATAGAAGGTTTGCTCATTTGAATTTTAATGGATTACAAGAGTTGCATAACGAGCAGATGGTGACTGGTCTTCCAACTATACAAAAAATAAGCTTCTATAAATGTGAACCTTGTATTTTTGGGAAACATCATCGTGACAAATTTCCAATGGACAAGGCCTGGAGGGCATCTAAACCTCTAATGCTTGTCCATGCGAATATTTGCGGTCCAACGCAAATGCTATCATTGAGTGGAAGTAAGTATCTTTTACTCTTTGTTGATGATTTCTCAAGAATGACGTGGATTTATTTTTTGAAAGAGAAAGCAGAAGCTCTTGATTTTTTCAAGAAATTTAAAGCTGAAGTGGAGAAGGAATTTGGAGGTTCAATCATAACATTACGTACTGATTGTTAAGATGGAATATACTCAATTTTTATTGAGTAAAATATGTTAATTCTATTATTAATTTTATAGAAATCCAAAAGAATTGATACTTAATCGAGTTTAATGTCGTGTTTCATGTTTTATAAAGTAAATGGAACGGTTTGGCGAAATTGGGCATGAGTTTGTAACAAGCTTCATGGATCAATATCACTTTCAATGGAATGCACAAGTACTCACAATTTCATTCCAAACTCGGGATGATTTGCTCTCATTACTATTAGTTTTCTCATGAACTATAGCAATAGCAAACACATTTGGAGGATATACAAGGTTCAAAACTCGTCCAGAACACCCAAAGTCGCCAGCCATCATGGAATAGCCACCGGCCAACATTCATGGCCGGCACTGGGATAATCATGGCCGCCGGCCATGGAGCCGGCCATCAAGAGTGCGCCAATTGTTTCGCGAATAATAGCTGCCAGCCTTGTTGCGACATGTCTCCAGCCATCTTTCATGCGAAAAACACTCTTTATATCTGATGTTTATCTCACATATATAAAGAAGTAGGAGAGAGAAAAAGAATTCATTCATTATTTTTTCATTGTTTTGTTCTTGTTATTGATGCTCTCAAGAAACCCTAGTTTTATTTTCTTGATCATGAGTAACTAATTACTTAATCTAGCCGAGGATTATTACGGGATCAATTCATCAAAGATTGTGAGATCCAATTGAACTATTGAGTTTATTTTGTTTATGAATATTCATACTTCATCTATTTGAATTATTAGAATTGTTTTGATTGATCATTACGAATTAGGCCTATTTGTTTGGTTGACAAAGCGATTATTGTTATTTGGAATGTCAAATCCGTAATTGTTTGATTGTTCCAATATAAGTAATACGATAACATGATTGGTTGCAGAATAAGTGATTGATTTATGTTATGGTGATTTATTATCTAATTTAAATAGTTCGTGCTTTTGATCTGTTGATTAGAATTGGTAGTCTCTCTAATTATTAATGCTATTGATAGATTAAATCTTAAGAGCTTATTTAAGGTTGTCTAATCAATGAGGGAATAATTAAAGATCGTATCTTGATTATCAATACTCTAAGGAGAGATAGATTTTCAGAGCTTGTTGAAGGTCATAACCAATTTATTCATGAATTAGAATAACAATCCTTGCATCAATGATCATCTTTATGAATTGAATCGTGATAATTCTTTGGTTAGAACTTGTTGCTATTGAATTTACATTAATAAACGTATTTGTTAGTTTTAGAAATCAATTATTTTCTAATTAATCGTTTATACAAAACCCCCGATTTTTATTCCCTTTTCCTAGTTATTAAAATAGAGATAGATTTTCCCTAGTCCCTGTGGAGACGATCCTGCTCACTACTATCTACAAAATTTTAAGAGTAGGTTATTTAATTTTGTTGGATTCGACACCCACCACTGATCGTGGTGGCGAATTCTCATCCAAAGAATTTGAGTTGTTTTGCAGCGATAATGGAATTCAAAGGCAATTGACAACAAGCTATACACCACAACAGAATGGTGTAGCAGGACATAAAAATAGAACGATCTTAGAGGCAGCTAAAAGCATGTTGAATGACAAGCATCTCCCTTCAAAATTTTGGGCAGAAGCTATAGCTACTGCTGTTTATGTTATGAACCGATCTCCAACACAAGTAGTTAAAGGAAAAACTCCCTATGAAGCATGGTTTGGCAAGAAACCAAATGTAAGTCATCTGAAAATTTTCGGTTCTGTTTCTTATGCACATGTTCCAGCAGAATTAAGAAGGAAGCTCAATGAGAAAAGTGTCAAGTGTATTTTTATCAGCTATAGTAAGGAGTCAAAAGGCTATCGGCTCTTCAATCCTGTCATTGAAAAGTTGATCACTAGTCGGGATGTCATTTTTAATGAAGAAGAAGCTTGGAATTGGATGGAAGTAGCTGCTGAGCATACCATCCAAGAAATCATAGGGTTTGACCAGGAGTCATCAACTCAACTTCCATTGCAAGCTACCCCGATGAACTTGTACACCGCACAGTAGAGCTTGATTCAAACTTGCCTCTAAGAAAAGTGAGAAGTTTATCAGATATTTATGCTTCTTGTGACTTTGCTTATCTTGCCATGGAACCTAATTGTTTTGAGGATGCAGCAACTAAAGAAGAGTGGGTCAAGGCTATGAAAGAAGAATTGGCAGCCATTGAAAGAAATCGGACTTGGACATTGGTTGATTTGCCTAATAGAAAAGAGGCAATTGCACTTAAATGGATTTTTAAGTCAAAGTTTAATCCAGATGGTTCTTTGAAGAAGAACAAAGCTCGGCTGGTTGTGAAATGCTATGCACAAGTTCCAGGTATTGATTTCTTTGAAACCTTTGCTCCGATAGCACGTTTGGATACCGTGAGATTACTTTTAGCTGTTGCTGCTCAAAAGAATTGGTCTATTTTCCAACTAGATGTAAAATCAGCATTTCTTAATGGTGATTTAGTTGAGGATGTCTATGTTGAACAACCGGAAGGATTTGAAGTGAAAGGGTTTGAACAGAAAGTATATAAATTGCATATGGCTCTCTATGGGCTTAAACAAGCACCTCGAGCCTGGTACAGTAAAGTTGATTCTTATTTTATCAAGGATAATTTTTTTGAGTGCTAGTGAACCTACTTTGTATGTAAAGAGTTGTGGTAATGATTTTCTGGTCGTATGCTTGTATGTGATGACGTAATTTATACTGGTAATTCTCATGGATTGATGAAAGTTTTTAAGGAATCTATGATGAGTGCTTTTGATATGATTGATTTAGAGCCACTACATTATTTCTTGGGTTTAGAGATCATTCAAGGTGCAGGTGAAATATCTCTTTGTCAAAAGAGGTATGCTATAGATTTGTTAAAAAAGTTTGGTATGGTGAATTGCAAGGCTGTCAACACTCCTCTTAATGCATGTGATAAGTTGCTCTTGGAAGATGGAGTGGAAAAGGTAGATGAGAAGTATTTTAGAAGTTTGGTAGGAGGTTTGATGTACCTCACTCATTCCCGTCCAGATATAATGTTTGCAGTGAGTCTTATTTCTCGTTACATGTACAATCCAAGCAAACATCATCTTGGGGTTGCAAAAAGAATTTTTAGGTATATTCAAGGCACTTTAAATCATGGAATTAGATATGTGAAAGGAGAAAGCAGTGATCTTGTCGCTTACACTGATAGTGACTGGGCAGGTTCAATAGATGACAGAAAGAGCACAACAGGGTTTGTTTTTTGCCTTGGTGAAGGAGCTGTCTCATGGGTATCTAAGAAGTAACAAGTTATAGCCTTATCTAGCATAGAAGCCGAATACATAGCTGCTACTGCAACAGCTTGTTATGCAATTTGGTTGAGAAGGATTTTACAAGACTTAAAGCAAGAGCAGAAGGAGCCGATAAGAATTTATTGTGATAACAAATCCACCATTAATCTCTCCAAAAATCCTGTTCATCAAGGTAGAACCAAACACATTGAGACTCGATTTCATTTCATTAGAGAATTAGTCACCAAAGGAGATATTGAACTGCTTCATTGTCATACCAAAGAGAAACCAGCAGATATGATGACAAAAGCACTAACAAAGAATAAAGTGTAGAAATTCTGTAGTATGGTTGGAGTTGTTTTCGTAGATTGAATTAAAGGGGGGAATGTTGACAGAGTCTAATTCAAGCTTTATCCATTTGGTCAAACACGTGGCTGTTAGCATGATATTATCTTTCCATTTTTTGCTATTTTTTAGAGATATTTTTTATTAGTTTTTCATTTTTTGTTAGTTTGTTGAGATTGGGTCAGCTAATTTTTCGTGACAGAGTCTATATAAAGTTCATGTGCCTTTGGTCTTTGAATGTAGCTGTAAGCAAATATTTCTTCATTATTCAATAAAGAAATTCTAATTGTGTCTACCATTTTGAGGACCTATCTTTATTATAAAATACACTTTGTCGTTTTTCTTTTCTTTCAACATAGCCTTTGTTTTTGTCGGTTGAGGCGTCAACTTTCTCTCTCAAATCCTAATCATCTCTAATGGGAGAAAAAAAATGTTATAAACTCTGCCCAAAATTAGTAACCTATTATGAAAAGGGTTGTGCTATCTAATTTAGGATTTTTAGATAAGGAATGTTTAATAGTTTAGTATTTTTTTAGAGAAATTTGTATTGGGTACAAAATGATAATTGTTAATGGAAATTAATACAAACCATATAATAGATATGTTATTTACAAAAGGAACAAATAGGTTATGCTTCTTATAATTACCCATCAAATAATTGATGAATTCCATCTCTTTGTGTGAGTTTAATACAATCTTAACATAAGAACATACATATACGTAGGGGTACAAACGAGCGAACTAGGCTTTTGCTAGCTCGGACTCAGCTCGTTTATTTTTTATAAGGCTCAAGCCAAACCGGGCTTTTAACGAGTCTAGAATATGCAAGTTCGGGCCTAGGCCTGTTAAGCTTTTTAAAGCCCGAGCTCAGCTTATTTAGCTGAATGTGCCTAAACGAGCCAAGCTTGGGCTTGGGCTTGGGCTCGGGCTCATTTAGCTAAACGAACTTGAGCTCGGCTCGTTTAGCATATATAATTATTTTTTAATTATATTTATAATATTAAATTAATATAAATAATTATAATAATATTATATTAATAATATAATATCAATATTATATATATATATATACTAAACAAGCCGTTATCGAGCCTATTCACGAGCTTAGCTTGTGAGCTCTTAATGAGCTTGTTCGTGAGCCAGCTCGCAAGCCTGGGGACAAGCTCAAGCTTAGCTTGTTTAACTAAACGAGCTTAAGTTGGAGCTCGAGCTTGGATCGTTTAATAAAACGAGCCGAGCTCGAGTAGCTCGCGAATAGCTTGACTCATTTATAGCCCTACATGTACGACTCTAAAGTATTGTCCAAATACGTAGGCTTCATTACACTAATTGACAAAGATGAGGTATAAAAGATAAGCCCATTATAATGATGATGATGATAATAATACTATTGATATAATAGTAAAGCTGTGTAAAAAAATCGATCGAACTGTGAACTGAACTGGATTAGACCGAACAGAAATTTCGGTTCTTTTTTAAAACGGTTCGGTTCGTGATTCGGTAAAGAGCAAATGTTCGCGGTTCGATTTGGGGCTATGAAGAATCGTATGGTTCGAATAGAACCGAATTGAACCATTTTATATATTAAAAAAATTAAATATATTATTTTTACTCTTAATTATTTTATTAATGATACATATCTAAGTCTCAATTTTAAAAATAGTTAATATTTTTAAAAAACTTAATTTTTTTAAAATTTGTGACTTAGATATATGTTATTCATTAGAATAAAATTAGATTTTTCATAATATGTTTTAATTATTATGTTACCTATAAATAAAATAGATTTTAGATTTTAGCCTCTAGTATTCTAACTCCTGCATATTTCTTTTCCATTTGTCTTACTAATTAATCTACTTCTATTATTTAGTTACTTATTAATTTATATAATTGGTAATATGTTAGTTAAAAGCACACAACGAATTAAATTTTATGTCTTATATTGAGATAAAGTCTAGTATATCGTTATAGTTCAAGTAATTAAAAAAAAATGAGACTAGTCACAATTAAATTTTATAATGAATGAAATCCCTTCCTTATTATAAGTTTTGCATGTTTATTTGGTAAATGATTAATTTAAAATATTGTTATTTATATTTGTATTAATGATAAGAAATACGTAATGGAAGTTTTTCGATAGAATATATTTTTTATTTTATGAATAAAAACGGTTCGAACCGCAAACTGAACTATAAAAAACCGTTTTTTTTTGTTCGAAAAATTACGAACCAAACCGTATGGTTAGGTTTGAATTTAAAAGAAAAAACGCACCGTAAAATATGGTGCGGTTTGATTCGACGTACAAACTGAACCGGACCGTACGGTACACACTCCTACATAACAAGAAGTTAGGTCTCTTTTCTTATATAATATTATGGACTTTGTTTCAAATATATTATTGATTATTTGTACCATTGAATTGGATTATATATCTATATAAAAGTAATTACGGTATAACCAAAAGAAGTCCTCACCAAATTTTGCAAAAATATCAATTTAGTGTTAAAGCACGTGCTTTATGTAATTTTCTGTTTAATTTTTTAATTTAAGTCAGTCACCTATTATAGAAATCGAAAAAAATTCTTGACATGTCAATGTTCATAAATGTCTATTATTAGAAACAAATACAGCAACTGGTATGTTAACTATCACAATGATTATATGATCAAAGCCATTGAATAAGTAACAGGACCATAAAATCTTTCCTGTTGTTATTAATTAGGAAGAAAAATCCTAGTTCGATCATAATAATTTCCCAAGAAATGGTGCAGAGAGGTAACAAGCTAATAGCTTGATTCTGGTGGGGAGACTCAAAGAAAGATAACAAGACTCATCGGAAGAACTGGTTTGAACTAATCAAATCCAAGTTCCATGGAGAAGTTGGTTTTCAAAGACCTTCAGGTATTCAATTTATTATAGGGTATATTAGCTTGGAGATTACTCCAAGACCCAAATGTTCTATGGGCGCAATTTATAGAGTATTTACTTTCCAAACAACTCTTTCTTACAAGCTAGTAAAGGAAATAGAGCATCTTGGTTATGGCACAGCTTACTTGCAGGGAGAGATGCTATCTCTGGACACTTTTGTGGTGAATTGGATATGGAGATAAGGTTGATTTCTGGAGGGATGCATGATTCTTCTTTACCTCAATATAAATTGAGCGAAAGAAATGTTGATGAGGAAATTTCATTGCTTAAGGTGAAAGATGTACTAGAAAATCGCAGTGATGATCTCTAATTTTGAGGATAAAGTCATATGACCACACACTAGAAATGGAAATTATTCAGTTAAATCTAGCCATCATGTTTTACATAATACACTGAATAATGCGAATGTTAATGCTGCTTCATCTTCTAATGCCATTAACCAGCGTATTTGGAAGACGTTATGGAGTGTTGATTGTAAACCAATGCAAAAGCACCGTCTATGGAAGCTCTGTACAAACTCCCTTGCCACTAATCCCAATTTATTGTGCAAGAAAATTCGATCACAACCAACATGTGCTTTTTGTGAAGCACATAAAGCAGTGGAACATCTTTTTTCCACTGTGAATGGGTCGGATCTGTTTACTTTACATGTTGTCACATTCGTGTTGATAAGTTCGATGCCTCAAGGGTGGACAGATTGTTGGAATCTTGGCTGGACGCGAATCAGCATACAAAGGCAGAAACATTGGGGATGGTTAAAAAGTTTGTTGTGGTTCTTTGGCATATTTGGAAACATAGACGCAAATGTTTCATTGAAGGCAACAATCTTTCCCCAGATGTGGTTGAGATTGAGAAGAGAAGCTTGATGGTAGGGTATCTTCAGATTCCATGCAATAGCATCAAATAATAGAAGACAGCATTTTGCTTGTGATAGTTTGGAGGCCACCTGTTCATGGGCAAGTTAAGATTAATGGTGATGGAGCTAAAAACTTAAATTCTAATGAAGCTGGAGTTGGGATAGTATGCAGGGATTCACAAGCTTGTTATTGGAAGCTACTACATTACGTCTGTTTGTTTGGCTTTTTTCGACAGATACAAACACTTTTTTAAAACTTTTTTTTCTAATAAATTACTTATAAAAAAAAGAATATAATAAAAAAATTGACAGTTTTCATCAAAAGATCAATAAAATCAAATATAGATAAAATATATATGCAAATCGGACATATTTACACATATCATTTTAAAAAAAATACAGATACAGATGAAAAACAGACCATCCAAACAGACCCACATGTTAATGCTAATGACATATTAGTCGTAGAAGCCTCCTGACAGCATCTCCAAAATTGTCCATTCTTCTATCCAAGCGGTTAATGCGGCACCTTGGAGAGTACGAGGGTTGATTAATGATATCGAATCCCTCAAAAATTGTTTTTATTCATGTGTTTTCAATTTGATTTCTAGAAAAACCAATATGTGTGATGATTGGGTGGCTTCTCAAGGTAAATGATGGGATAAATTGTTGATGGAATGAATTATAATTATTAATAATTTTTTAATACGTGAGTATTTACATAGGGATGAGACAACATAATTTTTAAAACCAACTCCAAAATTTTCCATTCTTCTATCCAATTGGTTAATGCGGCACTTGGAGAACAAAAGGGTTGATTACTGATATTGAATCCCTCGAAAACTGTTTTTACTCTTGCTTTTTTAATTTGATTTCTAGAAAAGCTAATATAAGTGATGATTCGGTGACTTCCTAAGGATGGTACGTGGATGATAGTTACTTTGAAAATTACATACTATATTATTTATATATTAGTATATAGTTCATAGTTACACATCATGTGGATATATTTACTTGGCATATATCACCTATTCAATATTTTTCCCATGATCCTTGCATCATTTTAAATTCTATTTTGTACACTGATTGGATGTCATATCCTTCTAAAGATTATTAATAAAAATGAAGTGTAAAGACCTGACTTACTAAATCCCGAGATTTAGAGTACTGAGTCCCCCAACCATATATAACGTTTTCACATTATATGTCAAGTTGTCCTAAAACTAACAGTTTATGAAAATTGTTTGATTAAATCTACTAAAACTTTATAAAAAACTTTTAACAAAATAAGATTGGTAATAAAAACAATATATACATATATATACATCACATGTACAAAGTTTAGTGTCAATATAAGACACTACAAAATTTACAAGTTTTCTTAATACAAAAAGAACCCTAGGAGATCTTAAGGTCTTTACAGCTTAGGCTTATCTATCAAGCCTTCTATGCGAAGACTTTTCCTTTAACAAAAGCTCCTCCAAAAATCCAGGGTGTTCAAGTCCTATTCGTCCCACTCATCCATGAATTTCTCAAAGTCTGACTCGTAACCCAAATCATCATATAAGTCGTCTCCATTACCTGCAAAGCAGCAAAAGTGAGCCAAAGGCCCGGTACACAATAACAAAATATAAGAACAAGTTATCAAGCCAAACTTAAATCAAATGGAATGCATCAATGAACAAGTGATTATCTTATTAAGTTTTCTTTTACAAAACAGCATCAGGGTATTCAAACATCGGGATTACACTTTGGGAATTTAGGGATCCTGAGTAACGGCAGCTGCTTAGGGGGTTGATATAAGCAGTTCGAATACTTATATCTCCTATATCTATTTCATAAAGAAAATAGCTTCATTTAGGGTTCAAAAGTCGTTGCCTGACTCTACTTAAACTCGGTCCATAACATGAACCTAGTTTACAAGTTCCCATAAACTTTGAACTAAACCATGGTATTTTCCCCTAAGTTTAAGTAAACGTTACTCGGATACTATTCCCCCTATCGATTACCCACTTAACCAAAAAGAATCGCTATTGCATCATAGCGTACAATTGTATCATGACTTAGATTAAGCACCTAACTAACATGTCATTGCATCATGACAGGTTTGCTGCTTCTCGGACCAGATTAAACAGCGTAATAGACATCCAGTTCATCAAAACATTAAGCCGAATCAAATTAAATCAAATTAGGAATGCCTAGTCCTAATAAACATCAAACAAGCTATTGCATACCTGAACCCGATAGTATATCACTATAGTCACTCGGTGAGGAACTAACCGAAGAACCTTTAACTGAAATAAGAATATCAAAACAATTAATAATTGAATATAGATTTCACATCCATATATATATATATCACAATCCTAGATTAATTATACAAGGGATTTAATAAGCTTTGCATATAGTTTTAATATCTAATTCATGCATAAAACATGTTTATCTAGCTTATATATTCATTAGGAGATTATATATAAAGTAAAGATTGAAGATTGAAGAAGTTTGAATTTGAAAAACTCAGGGGATACGCAGCCTTCCTATGCTGGCAAAATTTGAATGAATGCCGGCAGCGTGGGAAATATAGGCCGGCGGCGTTTCATCTGGCATTAAATATTTTGATTCTGTTCTAATCCAACACCGCCTATACGCCGGTGGCTTTGAAGCCCTAATGGCAGGCGTACATTTTGAAAAATAAATGCTGGCAAAATTTTCTTGCAAAAGCTGGCAGTGTTCAAAGTGGCTTTAAAAAAATCAATTCTGTTCACTTCCAATACCGCCTCTATGTTGGTGGCGTTGAAGTGCCAGATGCCGGTGTATGTTCAAAAACAGACCTATTCGAAAAGAGCTCATTTCTCGTGTTTTGCACTTAAAAAATTTCTAACCTACAACACTTTTATTCCTTCTTCAAGTTCATTTTTAGCTTCATATACTATCTCCTATCTACACTAATCAATTAGCAACTTAGAACATTAAATCACTTCAAATCCCATTCCTCTTATCCTCAACTTCAACTACTCAAATTAACATTATTCTTTCTCAACACTTCATATAACTACCACAACACATAAACAAATTCACACAATAACAAAACACAATCCAACCTATTTCAATGCATGAACAAAACAACTTATATGACATTAAACTCATTCTATCCAAGATCTTACATAGATACTATAAGAAAGGAAAATAAAACAAAAGCTATACTTATATTAACTTACATAAGCAAGCCTTGTCTTGGAGAGAGTTTTGATTCAAAAAGCTTGGTGTTATTCTTTGGTTTAGGGCTTGGAACTTGGAGTGAAAGAAAAAGAGAAAAGGAAACAAAGAAATGGAAATTCATATGGAATGAGAGGGCTGCCAAAAGAGGGCTTAATTAAGCAAATTTTGGACTTCTTATTATCTTAAGTTTGACTTTTAAGGCATAATAGACTTTGGGTTGAATTTGGGTTAATTTGGGGCTCATTTGAGTACAATTTAGGCATGAAAATTGGGCTTAATTAAGTAAATTTTCTGTCGACTATTCCTTAAACAAATCAAAAGTTGATTTTATAAATTTAAACATAACATAAACATATTAATGTATAAAAGACACAAATATTAATTATATTATACACACATTAATATATATAAAACAGTGACATTAATTTCATTACATATACAAAATAACACATATGAAATGTTCAAATTATACTAACTTAGACACATTTAAACTATTACCAACTCATCAACTCAAATATTAATATTACTAAACATAACTCTCATAAATCAATATGCTCGTTTAGTTCAATAATTAAGATAAATAAAACATATATATGGAAGTTAAATAGAAATTAAATTTATATCATTTCATGAAGTTTCTTCTGGAAAAAAAAAAAAGAAAACAACGAAGACGACGACGACGATAATAATAATAATAATAATAATATCAATGAGTACAACCGACCGATAAGTTGGAAAGGATTAGTGATATTCCTTTTTTTTTTTTTTTAATTTTAGTAAAGTGGATCAATATTGATAAGTTATAGATGGTTGATTTTGGATTTCCAAGGCCACGTTATCTAACTCCTACTATTTTGCAGGTTTTTTCTTCTTTTTAATTTTGCTATAAATTACTAATTTAGACGAAACACAGTTGACGGATTTGCTATATATGAAATTGATTAATTAGATACGTCACATGAGAATTGGTCTTAATAAATTAGTTGGCATATAAATGCCTGTTATAGACTTATAGTACTCTTCTCTTTCTACCTATATTATATATACGTACTAAAAAAAAAGTAAAAACCCTAATTGTAAATAAAAAATGTAAAGTGCAAATATATTTACTTTTTATATTAATTCTTAATATTTTACTCTTTATATTTAAATGCTCAATATTTTTTAAAATTTATAAAAGAAAACTTTTGATAAGTCCGCCAAAATAATCCTTTTTATCATGACACAACTTTTTATATAGGTAAACAATAATTAGTTAAATTAAAATAATTTTATTTAAATATTATATATAGAAATTTAATTACAAAAATTTAAAAAAAATAAACTAAATTTTGGAAACCCACTTTCTCTGTCTAGTGTCTTCGTTTTAGCTATAAAACTTATCAAATACTCTTTTATGCAAACAAATCCGGAGTTTGAACTTTGAACCAACTGTTATGAAACCATAGTTTAATTGTTTGTTCAGCTCTGGATGAAACTGCCTATCTCTGTTTGTTTCATTTTTTCTACACCTTATTTTTATTGTTTTTGAATAAATATTTGTTAAGAAATATATATAGATAAAAAATAAATATTTTTACTTATAAACATATCAAATAAATTAGTTACAGATATGATATAAATATATATTACATACAGATAAAAAATCGAACAATCCAAACAACAGACCTAAAGCTCTAGTACAGTAAGACAAGAGTCAAAACACGCAGATTGAAGGGGAGAAAAAACTTATTATTTTGCATTTTTAAAGAAATTCTATGGTTCTATCATTAATTTTTTTATGAGATTAATCTCGTCATTATTAAATGGCTCATATTATACGAGCTATGATCGAATTTTTAAAATAATTAATATTTTAATTATTTATTTATTAGATAATTAACTGAACGATCATCAATAAGAATGTAAGAGCTCAGCATCTTAGTCTCTCATCTTTGATCGTTTCTTATGAAAGCTTTTTTAAAGCTACCGACTATTTAAACTTAAAAACGCGTCGAGCGGCCAACTGCAAAGAATATAACGATATTATTTTCTCAAAATATTATCTTCTATATTACGATCAGCATTATATACTTCCAGCGGACGACACATCAATTTTATGGGTGTAAATATAATTATATATATAATGACTAATAAATTGATAAGATTATAACATACTTATAATACATATACCTAAATATATATAATAATTGAAATATTAAAAATACAATATTTATTACTATTGCATGTAAAGTTTTAAGTTATAAATTTAAGAATGAACATAAAAATGATATCTAGAAAATGGAGAGTGATAAATATTATCAATATGTAACATTTAGTGGAAGTGTCAGTGGATAGTTTTACAGTTTCTTCAAATTTTAAAAATTCAAACATTGTTAATATTAAAAAATACCTCTAATTAAATAACTAATATGAAAGATAGTAAAAATGGTAAAAACACCTGTATATAAGGGTTAAATATTATAATTACAATAATAAAAAAAAAGTGAAGTTCAAAAAAGCATAATGGATATACCTATGTATATATGTGTGTATATAAATCAGTACCCTTGTAATTACAATAGGAAAAAAAGTGAAGTCTAAATAAATAATATTGACTTTAAGGCTATGTCCATTTCCTTTCAAGAAAGCAAAATATTATACTAAATGTTATTCAGGAAGGGCCTATGCCTATTTAAACGGTTTTTTTTTTTTAATCTATATTTGTATTTATATCTTGTTTGTATTTTGTCCATAAATTATTTATGAGAAAAAATATCTGTTTTTTTATCTATATCAATTTTTTTACAAATAGCCTATTTCAAAAGGTCAACATGCCATTTGCACTCTAATGAAACAAAAATACCTTGATTATGTTGGTTTCAACTTTTAATCTAGTATTAATATGTTGGTGTTCTTATATAGACATCTCTAGGTTTGGGGTGAGTTTTAGGATTCTTAACTATCTAGCAAGGGTGAGGCAAGTCATTACCCATAGGTTTACTAGGTCTAGATCGAGTCCAATCGAATCCTGCCTATTAATTTTTCTTTAATAAATTGTTTTTCAAGAGACAAAATTCTTCCTTTACATTTAGTACAATTAGGTACCAAACTTCTAGAAGTTCAATTTTAGTATTTATTTTGGTGCCTTACTTAACTTCATTAACTCCATCAATGCATGGACTATCTAACCAACCATATCATGACATGTGTCCCATAACTCTAATTTTGTTTTATATTTTTTTTTTTATAATTTTATCATAATTATTATTACTGTTATTATACTTATAATTACATAATTAATTTTAATTTATAAAAATAAAACTTGTTGCGCCTCCAATGCTCACTTAATACTGCTCTTATCTGAAGCATTTCATCAATTCAAATTTTTTCAAACATCACTTCTGGACTTGATAATATATAGAGAAGGTTTTATTTCAATACTGTGCTAACGTGGGACAATACATCCAATCCATCTCTAAATCCGTCTCGGTAATAGATTCTTCTAGATGATTAGAGTACTTGCTTAGGGTGCTGATCTAAGCTTGGCTGGAGACTTTTGCATCCTTTTCTCTAGTAACCACTCAACTCTTTCTCTCTCTCCCTCCCTCTCCCTCTCTCTTGTGATTGCTCTATATTGTAGATTGGTTACTCAGCTGTTTGGTACTTCAGCTCCATCAGACTATCATTCTAGTCTTCTCAGCTCAGGTTGGTGTCAGCAATCATGGTTGCTCAAGTCTGCTACAATATGTTCAACATACGTGTTTGACCTGCTCGGTGTATGGTAGAAGCTCAGTACTCGGTTTAGCTGCTCTACTTAAATAAAAAAACTCAGTCATGTGCTTGGTCTGCTATCATGAATAGCTCGATCTGTCTAAGTATGGGCACTCCAGTAGATTGATAGGTGCTAGGATGTGCACTTTGTGGCATCTATTCAAATCATGATCTAATTTGATTTATGCTGGAATGACAACTGAACAATAGCATCAATTTTGATCAATCCACTTAGTTTAAGTCCAGTTGGTGTTGCATCGAAGAAGCTCAATCTGCTGTTGCTCTTGCTTGAAAATTTCAGTTGCCACTCGAACATAGTTGCTCGATCATCCGTGAAAGTTTTCTCGAAATTGTGTTCTGGTGTGTTGCCGCAAAGGTCGGCTCTGGGCATGTAAAGACCCGACATGCTCAATTCTCAAATTAAGCACACCAAGTTCCCAATCACATATAACTCTTATGAATTATACGTAAGGTTTTCTTAAAAGAAGGTGTTTATGTTAGACATTTCTACTCAATTTTAGGTTATGAAATCATTCAGTTAGATTCTGGCAACAACTGGATTTCGCAGCGGAAATAAATTTTATAAAAACATTTCTACATAAAAGCATTTCAAATTTCCACTATTACAAGTGGAAGAATTTTCACTTAAACAAATCTTTACAAAAGCTTATTTATAAAACATGAGCACTAATAAGCCCTTAAATGAAAATACAGATTTATAAATAAATTCAGTCTCTATAAAACAAACAAAAGAAGAAACAAAACAACCAAACTACTCAACGCTTCTAACTCATATCACTCATCTACAATCCTTTTCGAGTCTATAGGAGCACCCAAAAACCCAAGACAACATCATCAACAGCAACAACATCATCATATCATCGTCTCATCATCCATCATCGCCAACATTATCATCATCAATCATCATCATCATCCTCAATATATCACCTGGAGAAAAGAACAACAACAAGAAGAATGAGCCGAAGCTCAGTACACAATAACACAATCACACATGGAGTGGCATGCGAGCTTAACTAAATGTAATGCATCAACAATAGATTATTATCTTTTCTTTAAAATAAACAAATAGCACAGGAGTATTCAAACTCCAGACAATAGGGATAGTGCGGGAACCTAAGTAACAATCACGACGCTCAGGGGGTTGATATATGCAGCTCGAATACTTATATCTCCTAAATAAATCTATCCATAAACAAGGAAAAATAGCTTTAGGGTTAATAGCTGTTACACAACTCTACTTAAACTTAGTCCACAACATGAATCTAGTTCACCCATTCCCATAAACGTTGAACTAAACCATGGTATTTCCCTCCAAGTTTAAGCAAATGTTACGTCGATATTATTCTCCCTATCAGCTACCCACCGAGCCACTAATGAAAGACATTGCATCAGGACGGGTGGCCTAAGCGCTTAAAACTATCGTGTCATTGCATCATGACAAAGTGCCGCTCCTCGGACGGATACTGAACTGCCATTTCAGGTCAGAAATGGATTTAAATGGCGGAATAAACAACCAATTCAAACAATTATTAGGCCGAGTTTAAGTTCTTAGTCCATTTAAGATGCCTATACTAACAATCACCATGCAAGTTACTGCGTACCTTGAATATGAAATCTAAACATAGCCTCGGAAGGAATTTCAAAGATAATACGAAAGATAAATCAGATATCCACTTCTGTTAAGGAAAAAACTCGCATAAGAAACTAAACTAAACTAATAATCCACCTTTCTAAACTTTTATTAATCCTATTTGATCAGACACTAATTTGGAACCCCACTATGGCTGCAAAGATCCCGCCAAAATACGAACAGTTCTCTTTTGTCTGTCAAATGTTTCTTTTCACTTTGTTTATGGTCTTTTATCAACAAAAGCTTAATCAAGGCATTCATTCACAAAAACATCTATTTCTTAAGCAAACACACCTTTGAAACAACATATTCCCTATATTATTCAAAGATCATCCTAATTCATTCATCTAAGCTAATTATTAGCTATTAACCTATTTTAGCTTACCTTAGCCAAATTGATTAGAATTAGTCATTTAAGTCATTTACTAATCCAAGGTGATTAAACTATATCATCTAATTCATTTTAACTCATTCAAGTTCATTTAGCCAAGTTGAACTTAGAATTATCAACTAAGTTCATTTTTATAGCTAATTTATATTTAATTCAACTATTTATTAAATCTACAAATCTACTAAACTCATGTTAGTTTATATCAATTAACTCATATGACACATCAAATATCACTTCTCTATCTCATTTTAGCTTAAAAAGATCATTTCCTAAGCAAAAACA
Organism: Combretum micranthum; assembly: GCA_024138025.1. NCBI lineage: Eukaryota > Viridiplantae > Streptophyta > Magnoliopsida > Myrtales > Combretaceae > Combretum > Combretum micranthum. The sequence continues at coordinate 2,529,198 of JAMXBD010000001.1, forward strand.
CATTCATCAAACAAAAACAAGTTTTAAACTTTGTTTATAAAAATATAGCAGCTGAAAGAAGTCAAATTTGAGCATCAATACTTTTGGAATTTGCAAGAACTCAAAACATGAAAGTTTTAGATCTCTTTTTAGGCTTTCCAACGCAATTTGAATCACCTTAATCAAAGGTCGGATGAAAAAGTATGATCAAATTACGAAAACATGTCAAAGCTGCAGGGGACCCAATCACGGCCGCAATCTCGCCCGTGATTTGTGAAAATCACACTATCAGAGTGTTTCGCACTCCTCAGCTCGCCTGTGATTGCTCCCTGTCAAGAGTTATGAATTTTCTTTGTTTCGAAAACTCATTTTTACACATTTTCATCAACTTATACACTTCCTACATTAATTCTAACATCAAATAAACACGTATAACAACTTCTAACACTTCAAACTTCATCCAACAACATCAAACAAACCCAAACTTCATCAAATCCCAACTTTCACTATTCATCGTCTCTTCCTCCAACCAATCCCCAACTTCCATTAACCATTAAACCAACAAATATATATATAAACAACAATCCCAACTCATTTCAACATCAATTCCAATTAGATTAGCAAACAACAAATAAAACAAATATGAATTGAACTAAAAAACATATCTTTTTGGCTAAATCATGCAACTTCTTCTTCTTCTTATGTTGAAGCTAATTCTACTTGATCTCCTCTTTCTATCTTGTTTCCTATCTTTAATTTATCTTCTAGTCTCTCTTGAATTTGAGTTTTAGAGGAAAAAAAAGAAAGAGAGAAGAAGAGATGAGAAGAAGAAGAAGAAAGTAAAGGCAGCAAAAGAAAGAAAAGAAAAGGAAAAGACAAAGTTAAATTTTGGATATTTTAGAAATAGGGTATAGGTTTAGAATCATTAGATCAATATTTATAGTTCCAGAAGTATTTAAAAGATGATTTCTGAACTGATAAGTTATAAATTAAGATCTTAAAATAAGAACTTAACTTAGGAATTAATTTTAGATAAAAAGATATTTAATTGGAGTTTGGGTTTAAAACTGATATTTTTATACAAACAAATGAACTCAATTTTTATAGAGATTTAAGAATTGGAGTTTAGGCTAAAGATTAAGGGTTTAGGAATCCTCTAAACATTTTAATGAAATGTTTAGGGAATTAGGAGTTCAATTCTCAAATTCAACTTAATTATTTGTTAATTCAATCATATCAACTTTTCTAATTTATATCCTATGATTCATCTAACTTATCCAAATCTATCTAAACCCAATTTCTAATATATATAGATTTGGATCATTTCAGGATAGAACATCTCGATTTCCATAAGGATCTGCTAGGACATTTCACTGGTCATAGCACACGTTGATCATGAAATCAACATGGAACTTGTTAGCTGCTCGATCTTGAATTCACATGGCTTCTATTTAGACTTAGAAGCTTGGAATTCCATAGGTCAGTGGCAACTCGGTCTTCATGCTTGGAAAAAGAGATGAGGTCATCCATTTCTCACCACCCCGATTGCTCAGTTGTCTGTTTATTGTTGGTCAGCTCAAACAATGACTATGTCGGTGAGAGTTGCGTTTGTGTTTGTCTGATATGCTGTGTTGTGTTAGAGCTGGTCATGGAGCAAGGACACGAGCCTGTAGTAGCATTGAATGTCTAGTATGCTGTGTTGAGTGGGAGGATGTGTTGTCCCATGTTGGCAACTTTCTATATATTATCAAGTTAAAGAAGTAAAATTTGAAAAAAAAAATAAATTGGTGAAAGGTAATGGAATAAGGACGGGCTTAAGTAGGAGCCCAGCAAGTTTTATTCTTATAAATTAAAATTAATCATATAATTGTAAGTATAATAAAAGTAATAATAATTATGATAAAATTGTATAAAAGTGTATAAAACAAATTAGAGTTATAGGACATGTGTCATGTCATGGTTAATTGGATAATCAATGTCATCAATGGAGTTTAACGGAGTTAAGTAAGATACCAAAAATAGTCTAAAAAGTTTAATTAGATACTGACATTGAATTTTTAAAAATTCAGGTATCTAATTGAATTTTTTAGTAAAGTTTGGATATCAAATTTTACATTAACCCTTACATTTATTTTGAATCTGTCTTTTATATATTTCTTTTGAATTTTTTCTTTTTTCTTTAATTTTATTCATATGTCATGTTTTGTCCTAATACTAAAGCTGGCAAAGGCGGTCATGGACAAGGTCTTTCTTTTTCCTTTTTCTTTTTCTTTTTCTTTTTCTTCTTTTTTAATTTTTCCTTTTGAAATGCGCATCTTCTTAATTTCTACGTTAATTGCGCCGTAGCCAGCCGGCTCAATGGACAGCCGGTCTTTTTCATGATATTGACTTCCTTTGCTTATAAAATTTCTCTATTTCTTTGCTAATCTATGCACACACAAGTTTCGAACTAATAAAACATATCAATAATAATTTATTAGCACCTACTTTTTGCATATTTCTTCAGTGGTTATAATGGTACGATCTTACGAATTTTGTATATATATATACATATATTAATTTTGTATTTTTTTTATAATTAATTTGTTGAAATGGAATATAATGCAGCAAATCGTAAAACTTGGTCCATGGGGCAACGAATCTTCAAAGAATTGGAGTTTCCAGTTTGGTGAAGGCCACTTCCTAAAATGTTTGAAAATAAGGCATGGTAGTGTTGTTGATGCAGTTGCTTTTACTGTGGCTGATGAGATTACTGGGAGAGACATTTTAAATATCGGTTTTGGTGGTGAAGGCGGCGGCTGTGACGAGGTAATTAACCTTAATTACTATTTTTCATGATACTAATGATTATTTAAAAGATATGAAATAATTATTTCTAAAATATGCTTAATTCATTTTTTTGGTGGTTAAAATTTATTTTGGTATTCTATTTTTATTTTTCTAATTGCTTTTTCATTCTCCCTAAAGTTTAGAGTGATTATTCATTACTTTTTTGTTAGATGATGTAATTTTTCAATCCCTATAAAGTTCAATTAGCATGATAATTTTCCCTTCAATGAAGTCACTTGTTAGTAAAAATATTTCGGAAATGTTGGTGACTTGTCCAAGGTCGGTTCTCCTCCATTTCTTAATTTTTTTTATTGTTCGTTTTTCAATTCTTACATGGAGAAAATTGACATTTCTTGGACTCGGTTTTCACGACTTAACTCTGCAGCGAAACACCCTTACTCCTATGGTTAGTAACAGAGCTTGGACAGTAGCTACAACACTATGGTAAATCAAACTGCGGTGGTAGCGGTAGGTTAAAGACATAGGGTTTTGGTGGGGGTGTGTCTGTGTCTGTGTCTGTTGATGTCCTCTTCTCTATTGCTTTATGTTGGTAGTATAGTATTACCGTGAAAAGAAATAACAAATTTGTTTTAGTATATTTTTTTCCATATTTAATTTGTTATTTTTATTTTTATTTTGAATTTTTTTAGCACTTTTAATATTTAGCTTTTATTATATTTTTTATTTAGTTAGTGTACTAGCCTTCTTTAGCCCTCGGGTTAAATAGGGCCGAGCCTTTTTTGGCCCGTTTTTAAATGGATTAAAAAAGCTAGCTCTAAACTCGTTTTTTTAATGGTAAATGGGCCTACCCATGAGTCATAGCCCGTTTGCAAAGCTTTATACATAGTGTATACTTTTTTTTTGCCCGCTTTTAAACAAGCTAAAAAAACAGGCCCTAATCCGTTTTTTTAACTAGTAAATGGGCTACTCCATGTGTCATGGCCCATTGGCACAGCTCTATACGTAGTACATATCTTCCATTTTTGTTTTCATGCATGTCATTTTCTCACTCTCTTCCTTCCTCAAAATCTCCCTTCTCTTTCCTACCCATTAGTAGCAATAGTTGCCATATATGTGAGTTTTAGGTGTGTTTTTCTCTATTTATATTTATGTATATTTGTTATAATTAATCAATTTAAAAGCAAAATCAACGTATACAATAATATATATTTTAATATTATTACTATAAATTGATATCACACAATATTATTACATAATAAAACTATTAAACAAATTAAACAATATCTTATGTATTATTATATAATGCATTTTAATACATATGTATATCTATAATACAATATAATTTAAAAATAAATTCTATAAATTAAAAGCATAAAAGAAAAAGATAGCTAATGCCTTTTTATTCTAGTTAGCTAAAGAGGTAAGGTACTAGGATGAGGCGATCTCGCTTTATTTCACCATAACGTAGAAAACCAAGAAATGAGATTTTAAAGAGGTGAGTTACTCACATCAATAGACCTAAAGAAGCAATTTTTGGCCTACTAAGGTGAAAAAAAAATCACTTCTCATGGTCAAATTGCTACCCATAACTATTGTGAATACAACATAATAATATGCATAATGTTGTTATATATTATAATTTAGGTTTCACTGGGAACATCTCTATTTGACAATCATTTTCTATTAAAAATTTATATATAATAAAAACATGAATAACAATCCATAAATGTAACGTGAATCTAATTTTATGTTTATTTTCATATACATAGCAACATTTAACTGAAGAGGACGCGTATAAGATATCACCATTTAACCATATGATAACATTATTCAAGATATATCAAGCTTTCCTATTTTCACATGTTATCCATGTTATGTCCCATCTAGGCATCTTTATAATACATAGGGCACATCTAATTTTTGGAATAAAAGGTAAATTAAGTGTTTGTACTTTTAATTATTGGTAATTTAGTATTTCATATTTAGATTTTGGCAAATTAGTATTTATACTTTCAAAATATATGTGATTTAGTGTCTGTATTAAATAATATTTGACAAAAAATTATTTTGATGATGATAAAATAATGTAAACACTTTATCAAAAACTACAAAAAATTGAAATTATAAGTACTTAGTCTGTGTCAAATATTATTTAAAATTACAATTATTAATTTGTCAAAATTTAAAGATGATGCACTAAATTCCAAAAAAAAAAAAATGAAAGCATATCCCTTATTTTTTTTCTCGTGATTTTTTTCCTCGTACAAATAAGTCATTATAGAAAACATGTACTATAATACATATACAGAGGAAAAATCTTATTCCTAAATAATTGATAATTGTGCTTAACTACCTTTGAAAATATATGTATCAATAGCTTTATCATCGACGATTAATATAGATGATTAAATCAAATAATAGTATGTATGAACAAGAAATTATGAGAAGACTTTGACACTAAAATTGAACTTTCTGTGGTGCTACAAAAATGTAGTGACAAAAAAGATTTGCTATAGCTTATATGATTACCAAGTGATGTCGTGTTAGTAATTAAAATATGAGTGTGCATTATTATTAGTTTTTCCAAGTAAGAGACTTAAGATAAACTAAAACTATGGTAATTACTTACAAATCATTAATAACTTTTTTTTTTTTTCAGATTAATTTGGACACTGAAGAATATATAACTCAAATAAGTGGAACAAAAGGAAACTTTGGCATGAGCAGATGTATCACATCAATAACAATCCACTCAAATTTACAGTCATACGGACCATATGGACTTAATGAAGGAGCGTGTAATGTTTCATCCTTTTTAACTCCATTCATATCCAATAAATCTATTGTTGGGCTTTTTGGAGGTGCTAATCAATACCTTGAATCAATAGGAATTTTCATGGATACGGTAAGATTTAAATTTCACTTGAAAAATTATCTATTTATGTTTACTTTATTTTTTCTCCTCTTATTTACCCCTGTACATTTGCTTAACAAATTATGGCCACCAATTATATGTTCTTTTATTTGGCATCATAGTTGGTATTGGTCATGGTAGTAAGCCTACTTGCTATTAAGGCATGCGTTTGTTAGAATGATTTAGTACTAAGAAAACAGACTAAACAACTAGAATTATGCATATTGCTAGGTGGTCCATTATCTATTCTTATACTTGTTTGAAAAATTAATACAAGGACATCCAAAGGATGTATGGTTTTGGAATCTTGTACTTTTGCTATTAAACATGAGGTAGTATTTAAAACAAAACCTATGGTAACTCATTTGATTGAAAAATATACCTGGAGAGATCTCTTCTATAGTTTTGGATTAATCTTAAAACTTTTATCTTTTTCATTTGTTGCTATAAAAATTTTGGGATAAAAATATATGGCAAAGCAAATTTTCTCATTCAAACCCCTAAAAATCAATCCTTATATTACATCATTGTTTTGTCACCACTATTGATGAAATTGTCATCACCACTACACTACTGCTAACACCACCACCACCGCCACTCCTCACAAATTCATTACCACCATCTTACCCTCCATTGCATTACCACTACACTATCATCACATTATTACTGCCATCATGGTTGCCTTTAGATAATCATCATCATCATCTACTATCACTACTACCACATTGATATTGTATAAATGGTTAGTGGTTGCAATTAAAGTGGTAATGATATGGTAAAAAAAAATTAATGATTAAATAAATATAAGAGCACAAAGGGTGACTATAATAATAACAAATAGAAGTACAAAAATTTCTCCTAAACAATATTGTATTACAAACCAAAATGTTATCTATAAGTATTACGTACAAATGACATAACAGATTATAGAACATATGTCTGATTTATTTTCTCATTTAAGTAATTTACAACAACAAATGCTTTCTCATAGTGTGCTTGTCCTCTAAATGTAAACCCCCTATGATTTCACTTCATTTGTTTATTCCTGAACTATTTGAAGGATAAGGAATTGAAAGAATGTGAGAGAAAGCTCAAGGAGAAGGATGAGGAAATCGAAAGGTTGGTAAAAGAAATACAAAAGTTATCAAAGGATCTTGCTGAAGAACAAAAAATTAAGGAAATTGAGTTAAAGGACCTTAATGATCTCTATGAAAAAAAGTTGGAAGATGAAAAAAATAAGATAAAGCGGAAAATACAAGAGCTGAAGGACAAGTATGAGATATAAGTTGGAAGGGCAAATAAAGTTGGAAAGAGTGGTTTTTCTACCTAAATGTCTCTCTCTTTCTTTCTTTCTCTCTTTTTTTTTTTTTCACTCATGGGAAGTAATGGTCATGCAAGTTGCTTGTTCTTGTATATCTTCCTTGTAATGTTTATTTGAAGATCAAGGTCTTGTGTGCTTGGTAATGTCGTACTATAATAAAAATGCTTTGTTTATTGTGTTGTTTTGCATTATTTATCCCAATTGATAGGGGGGAAAAATTATATCTATGTATATTATTGTGCTTGTGCTAATAATTTACTTGATTTTCCTAGAAAACAACTCAATTCAATGAAAACAAAGTCCATGTTATGGGATATTATTAATTGCTTTGATAAGGATAAAATTTAGGTAAAGCCAATGTTGTTAGGCTCATCATGCGGACAAATCTTCCTTCTGGCTTTTCTTATACTAAACATTCTAACTTTGAATAATAATAATATTACCCCATCACATTTCAAAAGATTTGTTAGAGTTCTCTTTATAAACCACTGTGTGATACTAACTGGACCATCATAGCTTAGCTATTACCTCATTCATGACATATGCAAGGCATCGAATCAACCAGATGATAAGGAGCAAGGTCCCAAATAGAGTTGGGCGAGCTAATGTACTAGAATTGCAAGGGACTAAGATAAGTAAGACCAACCAAGGTGCGACTACCAGATGGATGGCAAGAAGGTTTAGAGACCTTCATTGATTGATCCACATGTGATAAATTCTAGTCAAATTTTCTACGGAGCCTTCGATTAGTTTATCAATTTTTTATTTAAAGTAATCTACTTTTAGTTTAATTTGTAATTAGACTTATTCAGTGATTGGCTTTATGTTATTTTAGGATGTGTTTTTATTTTATTTTATTTAGAGCCTTTTTTTTATGTTATGAGTTGTATGATAATTTCATAAATCTTATAGATAAGTTGTATGATAATTTCATAAATCTTATAGATAAGCTAAGTCATGTAATGATTTTTGATGTCTATGGCAACTTAGTATTATTGAATATCTTAAAACTTGCCAGTAGATGTTGGCTCAACTGGTAAGGCTTCTGCTTATGACCTTGCTCCGGGCAAAGGTCCCTTCCTTGTGCCTAAGGTCATAAGATTGGTCATTATTAGCATTAGGACACGCTGGCAGGTCACTTACCTACCCAAATTCAGGTATAGTATCGCCTTAATGATCTCCACCGCAAAAAATTGGTGGAAGGTAGTTATGGTCTTCTTTGGTGATAACCAGAATTAAAGCTACTGCAAAATTTTTTAAAGGCAAAAAAAAAAAAAAAAATCTTAAAACTTTGAATCCTTATAGAATATTGATAGAATCCTTTCTTTAATTATGAATTCTCCTTAATGGATTTATTATCAACGCTACTATGAAATCTCTATGTAATATTTGATTTTATTCACCTGATTGTTTTGATACTTGTATGCCATATTAATTATTAATTCAATCACCCTCGGTTGATTTTTTTCTATTTCAATATTTTCTCTACACAAATACCATCCTACTAATCAATTTGCTGTCAACTTTTACATTTTTTTGCCTTTTAGATTTCTCTTAAAATTAATTTAGGAGAATACGTAACAGATAAATTATATCAAAAGTTATGAATGTATGATGGTAAGTTTATTTAAGGTATATTAATGTTCATGTGATTAAAAAGAGAAATCAATATTTGAGAGATGAACTCGTTTATGGAAGTTTGATATGTAAGAATAAAATCACAATTCCATATTCCATTCATATTCTCAAGTTTGGAAGTCATTTTAAAAGTTGGAACCTCCATTTCTAGGAATTGTTGATTTCGGTTTTGAGAGGGAATTTGATTCTACCTTTGAGAAGATGGAGTCATGATTCCATTCCACCCTAATGATGTTAATCATTTAAATTACCTTTTATGCAACCACCTATGTATTAATTGTAATTATTATGAAGGATATTTTTTTGTAAATAAACAATTCATTACATTCCATTCATGGATGAACTTCAATAAAGGAATGGATTTATTATTTGCTTACTCATCCCTTTTATTTCAATCTATTCCATTCTAGACAATTGTGATGTAATAAATGTAATATTAAGGTATTAAGGTTTCAAAGTGACTCAAATGAGGACTAATAATTGATCATTGATGAAAAGTTATAGAAATTTAATTGAAAACTAATCCAAATGTTGATAATTTAAATAAACGTTGTAAAACATTGATACCCTATTTGATTGCTTTACAAAATGTTGATTCTTCTTTTGATTAACTACTCAAAACATTGATATCTTAAATGAATTTACTCTCAAACGTTAATATCTTTTATATAATTTACCCAATTCATAACACTATAGGTAGAATAAGAGCAAATAGTATTAGAGATGTAGTAAAAAGTAACTATTCAAAATGTTAATATCTTAAATGAACTTACCCTTAAACATTAATACCTTTGGTATAATTTACCTACTATGTAGCACATATAAGTAAAATTAGAGCAAATGGTATTAAAGATATAGTAAAAATAGTCATATGATTACCTTAAAATTTAGATACCAAATTAAATTTTACATAAAATTTATATATTAAATTTGACATTTGCTCAATTGGTGTGCGATTTCTAACTTAGTTTTAATAATTTAAATCCTATTATCTTTTTTATAGATCGGTAACGCTAGGCAGGTGCACCTATTGCATTGCAATACAAGGGTTGAGTATAGTGTCATTTCTATAGGGATCAATAAATACTAGTAGTTGCCCTCTTTTATATTATCTTGCTTACAAATTGAATTAGGTGGATTATAATTAATTAATTCATCACTTAATTCCTACAACTAAACTCACTAATGCAGTTACCAAGTTTGTTTACTAATGCAAAACAATACACGAATTAGACCTGCTTCACTAATTAATTAACATTCACCTTAAGTGTTCCATTAGATAATTTTCAAATTCCTTAATTGTTGGATTCAATTTTTAAAGTCAATATCTTTCCTAAGATCATTGACTTCTAATCCCTATCTTGTCCATCCGAGTCTTTTCCTAATTAACAGTTGACTAAAATTGCATTAAGATTATGAAACCAATATTAATTAGAATTTCACAATCTTATCTCTAAGATTATAAGCAACTTTTTCCTATAGTTTAGATCTATTCAACGATACAATTTCTCAATCAAATCCTAAAGAAATCTTATCTAATCCCAAGTCATAGATTACCTAGAACTAGTGTCCATGAAACATAACTATAGAAATTAAGGAATTCAACAACATTAAACAAGAAATTCTTGTTAGTACATGATAACCATGGTGTTGCAAGTCTAACATACTACCCATACATTATGTATGATGTCAACACAACAACAATTACATATAAAAAAAGGTAACAAGACATGAGAGTAACCCTTTTTTCACTGACGATTGTAGATGTTTGATACAAAATGATTATACAACAATTATCTTTTTTGTTTCTCTCTCAAGAATCTCTAAGGAAAAGTCTATAGGAACTGATACAAAGTGTGGAGCGGTTCCACTCGAGATAGAAAACTAAATGTGATGATTTAGTGTTACAATAATGATTCTTGATACTTTGTAATGTTTGGATCCTTATTTATATATTGTACATCTCCAAGCATGTCCAAATAGTGAAGCCTCACATTAATTGGCCTTTACTCCCTTTAAAGATGCATTTTTAATTTGAATTGACATGAAAATATAACATAGGATAACTGCCGTCACGGCCAGGATATGGGCTGTTATCCTTTGTCTAAGGTAGATTTCGGACGTGATGGTGCTAATGATCTCCTCGGAAACAAAACAACCATGCTATCTCTCACCCGCAATGATGCTTGTCACACATCAGATGTGCCTACCTCCCTGTTGGTCAAGACCATAATATAGCCCCATGATCTTCTTGGGAAAAAAAATCTAAACACACCATAACGCCCGTTATCTTCATTATGCACTAAGTTCCATGTCAGATCACAATCAGGATAGAGTCCATGATCGCCATTGATTTCTCCTTTTTCGTTTGTGTCACGGCCATAATAAAGATCATCACCTTGGTTACTGTCGTATCAAGGGTCGTTATCTTTATTGTACTCCATTTTCTCTTTAATCATGCCTATATTAGGCTCCCGAGTCGATCACAAAGGTATCACGAGAGTGATGAAGACCTTGATGCCATTTTTAATTCCAAATCTAGTCTAACTTGACCTATTGTTGACGTTTCGTCTTTAGATACCTGAAATGAATATATTTATGAATTAAGTACCATTCCCTTAGTTTAAGTATAAATAAAAGGAAAATCAACCTTCATGTGGCCTAATTTGGTAATTAACCTCTATCAAACTTCCCCACATTTAAACTTTACTTGCCCTCAAGAAAACGAGTTTATCAAAACTAAATGAAAAATTGAACTTAGTGTTAGGAAAAACAATTCTTAAGTTAATCCGTTGAATTTTGAAGAGGAAGAGCGTATTCTTAAATACAACACAATAGTCAAATTAATTTTTAACATAGAACTAAGATTGTAAAAGAGTCGAGTTGAGTCGATACAGTATTAAACTCGAACTTGACTCGAATGAAAACCTCGAAGCTCGAGCTCGAGTTTCCTCGATTTAATACTCGATAAACTCAAACTTGCCTTGATTAAACTTAATTATTCTTTTAAATATTGATTTAACTTAAAAGAGTATTTAATATTTAGTAAACTCGAACTTGACTCAACTCAATTAATACAATTAAGCTCAAGCTCACTTGGCCAAGTATTTGAAAGTTCAAACTTGAGCTTGACTCGATTATAAGTGAATTGAATTCGAGCTTTTGCTAAATTGAGCTCGAGTAACCCGTAAAATATTTTGTCTTTGTGATATGTGGAAGTTTCAATACCGAATAAATTATTTTCATAATAAATATATATGTATAATACAATGAGAAGATAATTAATTAAAGCCTTGTAAACTCCAACTTGTAAGACGATTTTCATGTTGCAAGTGCACACGTGATATAGTGATTTTAAGGTAATCCTACTAGGCCCCTTTAGGGTCGCTACAGCTGTGATATCAGAGCATTAGGTTATTAGAGATAGGACGGACCTACCAATGGTGAGATGGGGTAGAACTTGGGTAGACAAATTAAGTTTATAAGTTAAAAGATCTAGACTTTTAGATTTTATGATATATATTTGTATATTAAAATAGGATATAGTTATATGATGTATTTTATGTACAATTGAGAACTCTTACGTCTTTTCCTCGTGTGCAAAAGTGAAGTCTTCCCATGCCAGAGGCTAATCACAAGGTTCTCGGTTAGTGGAATCTAAGTTAGTAAAACTACAAAACATGTCCCCTCTTCTACTAGTTAGGTTAGAAATGATAAGGAGACTTAACAACTATAAGTAGTAAAACTTGTCACACTGGTAAAAACATCAGTTTATACTATTATGGACTAGAACCCCCATGCTGCTAATATAGTAGATTGACCATTGTACTAAAGAAGGTGGACAGACATTGAATTAGTAGCAAAAATACAAACTCTAGGAGATGTGTGAATGAGTCTCGTGATGGATTGGAGAAACAAGTCCAGATCAAGTAATAAGGAACTTGCATATTTTGTTCATATTAAAGTGAAGTCTCTAGACATATACAGGTTGAAATGTAAGAATGAAATTTACCTTAGAATAGTAGGATGGAGCTGTGTCAGATTGTGTTATGAATATTAGAAATTGCCAATTTGGCATAAAAATAAAGCATGAGACATTACTTGAGGTATTGAAGTGATTATAACTTGTAAAAAAGAAACCGAGATGGCTAATAAGAAGAATTTTTGATAGAATATATATTATTGAATGATGAAATGGAGATTAGATAGCGACTGTAATAAACTAGAAGGAGCTCTAGTATATATTACTGCTATGGCTGGATGAAACATTATAAAAGAAATTAAGAAGTAAATCAAGATTTTCCTGTCATATGGTAGAAATAGAAACTAAGGAATATAAATTAACATGAAGTTAATGGGAAGACTAGATTTAGGGTGAATCTATGACTAGTGTTAAAACCATAATGAATTGCTAAAGAAGTATGCGTCTAAGCTGCATATGGGTCTTTAATTGTTTGTAAGGAGATTGGTAACCCCCTTATAAAAGAATGTAAGCTCTCTTGAGCTTCTGCCAATGTACCCTTATCATTGGGTTTCATAAATTTTGTACACAACTGAGAGGAGATATCACAAGATTGCAATTTTTTATGCTTTCCTGTTACTTTAAGTGAGCTAAGACATTCCTGATGAATAAGAGGACAATTTTATGATTATGATTGTGTTAAAAAGTAATGGACATGATTACTTTGGTGATATAAGATTTTTAGAATAATGAAACGATATCATTTGTATAATTTGGGAGATATTAGGAGAAATTCCTTTTCCTTTATTTCTGCGAGTAGATTAAGACCTTAGAAGTAATTTGAAAGGAAATTGGATATTAGATGTCAAAATGAAGCATTAAAAATACTATTCTTAGAGATGAAATATAATACAAAATGATATTTAGGACATTACAATTATTTTACCAGTACATAGTGAGGAGAACAAGTTTACGTTGCATTTCATGATTAGAATTCATACCTTCTCGAAGTAATAGATATTACTGGTTAAGACATTAAGAGATATGACGTATTCAAGTGAGTTCATATAAAAGTAGCAAGTTGATTCAAAATGTCTGGTGCAAATTTCAAAACATGATTGGTAGTTATGAAGATACAAAAATGAGATTGCAAGTTTGAGATGGATGACAATAGAAAAAGCTAGAAGTATTACAGTAAGAGCAAAAAGGATAAATTTGAGGACGAAACTTTTCATAGGGAGGGGGGAGTGTTGCAATGCCCAAAATTATACGTTCACTTAAGTTTTGTAATTGTTAAATATATAATAATGTCTCGCATAAATTTTAGAAAAATGTCTGAAAAGTCAATCCTATTTTTTTCACAAATTTAAATATCGGTAATTACCAATATAGTTAATAAAAGACATAATCAAAATAAAAATATGCATATATGAGGCCTATACCAAAGAAACATTTTCTATATGATATAACAATAGTAATATGATTAATATATAAACTAAAAACCAATAACAATAAGTGAGATAATAAATTAGATTCCAAAAATAATTCAAAAGATACAAACAAAAGATAAACCCTATAAATTTATATATTAAAATATAAATAAAATCAAATGAAAGACAATATAATTATTAATTAGGCCATAAAATATAAAACATTAATAACTTAAATCTTTAACAAATAAATTATAATTTATGATGACATATATTAAAGTTGGAAAATAAAAATCTTAAACTAAATATTTCAAGCATACCATAGTGTTCAAATATTTAATATAATATGTACGTAAGTTTTTATCTAAAAATAATAATGAATAAATAATTATAATACGTATTAACTAGAACCCGAAAAAAGAAAAAAGAAAATTTTCATAATTTTCTATTGCTTGCTCCCACGTCAATTTGCTTACAAATTCTCATCATCTCTCACTCTCTGATCTCATTCTCAGTCTCACCTCTTCTTTCTTTCTTTTTTTTTTTTTTCATTTCTCTCTCTCTCAAAAGTCTTCGTACAAAAGACTAAAGAATAAGAAGAAAAAAAAAAATCTTCTTCAAGTCCGTTTAGGAGAAGGAAAAAAAAATCTTTAAGCTTCTCGTCCATGAGAAGAAAAAAAATAAAAAAATAAAAAAAAAAAGAAAAAGAAAACAACAAGCTCCTCAAAATTCTAAAGCCTGTATCTTTCACATACGACAACCAATTCCAATTCCAGAAGTGGTGTTGTGATCATGGCGATGCGTTTTTCAATTCAAGGCGACACAAGGTGAGGTTCCGACCACTCTAAAATTATGAAAATATGATACTAAATATAGAAATTTTTATAATATTAGGAGTTTCTATATTAACTTTTACTACAAATATACATATTATATGTGTATATACTTATTGTGATATAAAATTTCATCATGATAGTGTTTGTATTTTAACTAACTAATATTATATTTCACTTATAAGAGAGATAATAAATAAATAATAACGCTAGATAGTAGAAAATTAATTATAACGGTAGATAATTAATTTCTAAAGTCCATTTGTTAGTAAATAGAAATTTATAGGCAAATCGGTAGGTTTGAAATATACCCGATGGGATCAATAACTGATAAAAATTTACATATTGCTAATACCATAACTAAAACTGGACATGTTCGTGTATAATTAAATGCATATCTTAATTTTCTTTTCATTTAGATAAAAAGGCCAAAGACTGCATTACTTTTAAGCCATTTAAAATTAAATTTATTTTCTAAGTACATAAAAAGGGGGATAATGTCATAAACACCACCTGAACTTTGTCTAAATATTCAATTAACTACCTAAACTTTCATTTAGTCAATTTGCTACTTGAATAAACTTTTCATGATAAAAAACACTATCCCATCTAACTCCGTTATATTTGTTAACACAGCTAACTTTAGTGACCAATGGCATCTTGACACGTGTCCTTGCTCCTCTCTTCCTCCTCTTCTTCTCTTCCTCTGAACCCCCCTCTCTCTCCCCTTCTCTTCTCTCTCTAAACAGCTTAAGCCATATCCAACCATTGAGCCGCACTAAACACCAGTCTGGCTGCCATTGGCGACCTTAAAAAAACGTGGAAGCCCATGTGGCAACTCACACCATAACATTTACCATTACTAAACCAAACACACTCACGCTGCTGGAAGAAAACCACTGGCTTGTCAATCTCCGTCAATGAGTTAACTTGGTCTCTCTATCACTACCAACCAAACCCAACACCAAGCCTTCATGTTCAACCTCCATTGAGCTTTCTCCCCTAACTCGATATACCGAGTCACTACAATATTGACTCACCAAAACCAAGTCCTCTGCACCTTCCATATTTAATCAGCTCTTCACTCACCAAACCTCTATGGAACACATGAACTCCTCTCCATTGGACATCTACACCAGACTTCTTTAATATTTCCATCTGGGAATCAAACATCCAAACCAGAACCTAGTTGATTGGTCCCAGCCATCTTCATCTCATCTCTAAACAACCACTAACAAACCAATCCAACTAAGACTTCCCAATTGAATATCGACATATTCTTCAAGAATTGAAATACCCCAACCTCTATCTAAGTTAGAAATCAAGTGAAATATCCAAAATTTCATTGCATAGTTAATTTGAATACACATATAATATGCTTATTGAAATATAGAAATTATAATGGATAACTGGATAATAAAATGAGATGTGTTGGCATGATTTATTAATTGTGATGAATTGTATGTTTAATTGAGTTAATATAAATTAGAGTTGATATAGTGTTGTATCTTGTGTGTGTTGGTATAATATGATTTTGTCTTGCTTGATACATTTTATGCATATAATGCTTATGTTTCACAAAACCAACTTAAACCAAATCCAAGCCAAACATAACAGAAATTTTGGCTCATTTCAAGCTTAAAACCAAGCTTTAATTAAAGCCAAAGTTCACTTCTTAATCCTCTCTCCAAATTTGCCCCAAAAGTCAAACATAAAGGGCTAATATCAAGCTTATTATTGTCATAAATTACATACCAAAACAACTAAAATTCGTGGAAAATTTCAAGCTCATTTTCTCAACTTTTTAATCAAGTTTCCTTGCTCATCTCACCAAGAATTCTCCTCCATTCATTAAGTACAAGTTAAGGTAAGTTAATATGCCATTTTGTGATGTTATTTTCTTTTTGTTCCATGAATTTTTTGTCAAAATGAATTATGGTAGATTTCAAGTAGTATTGATATGTTGAGTTGTTTAAGAAAGCTTTTGGATGCTTGAAGTTGTAATAAATAGGTTATTGTAAGTTTGAAAGTTGTTTTGAGTGGAAATGTTAGAGTTAGATGAGTTGTGTTATGGGTAGGAGTTGTTTTAAGTAAACATAAGTTGATGAAATTGGAGATTAAGGGTTTGATTCATGTTAAGTGATGTTTGAGAGTTGATTGATGTTGAGAAGTGGAGTTACGCTTATTTTGTGTAGTTAAATGCATGTAGTATGTTGTATGAAGTTTGTATAGAGCTTAGAGTAAGGTTGAATAAGTGAAAAGTGGGTAAAAATCGAGTTTGAAAATAGAAAAGTTTGGAGAAATTAAAACATCCTATCATACAGCCTGTATGGAAGGTGTTTCACTCTCTAGTGCTTTTCAAGCTTCTTCCCTGAGTTCATGTAGCCTTGGATATAGCCTACATGCAATGGTGTTTCACTATCGAGTCTTTTTTGAGTAAAACCCCTAGGTTGAAACGACCCTCGAAACCCGTATGGGGGGGTATATGAGTTCATACAACCCTTCATACAGCCTCGTGTGGTTTTTCCTATTGCAACGATGTTTTCTGTTTTGCTCGTTCCTTTTTCATGCAACTTGAATTGAGATGATTCAAATTGCGTTGAAAAGTTTAAAAAGAGATCTACAACTTTTATGTTTGAAGTTTTTGCAAATTCAAAAAGTATCAAGATTGAAATTTTGATTCTTTCTAGCTACTACATTTTTCAAACAAAGTTGAAAACTTGTTTTACTAGTTAAATGTGTGTAATTAAGTATAATATGATGCAATTACACTTCATAAGTGGCTCAATAGGTAGTCGATGGGACAAACGGTATCAGTATAACGTTTACTTAAGCTTGGAGGGAAAACCATGATTTAATTCACGTTTATGAGAACGATTGAACTAAAATCATGTTGTGGATTGGGTTGTAAGTAAAGATGAGTAACGACTGTAAACCCTAAACAAAGCTATTTTCTTGTAACATTATATAAGAGATATATGTATTCAAGCTACCTATATCAACTCCCTGAGTGTCTACTGTTACTCAGGCCCCATTCCCTGGATTGCTTCGGAGTGTAAGTACTCCAGTATTAATTTATTTACTTTAATTTAAAAATAGCAACTTGTTATTTGATACATTGCATTTAGTTAAGCTCGTATGTCACTCCATGTGTGATTGTGTTACTGTGTATTAGGCTTCGGCTCATTATTATTGTTGTTATCTTTTTCCAGGTATTGTAACGGTGATTTGTTGATGATTTGATATTAATGATGATGATGGTGCTGTTGTTGATGATGTCGATGTTGATGATGATTTGATAATGTGATGTATGATTCGGGTTATGGATGATCCCAAAGGTTTGAAAGGAGAAGTGAATGAATCATAACTGTGGATTTTACTTTGTTTTGTTTTTATTTTGTGTTGTATACAGAACTGGATTTATCTTTGGAAATTGTATTTTCTTTAAAGGGCCTTGTGAAACCCATATGTTTGTAATAATATTTTAAAATTTTATGTTTATGAAGAGTTGATCTACTCATTTGAGTAAAAGCTTGAAATGTTTTTATAAAGCTTGTCCCATCATAAATCTAGTTACCTTTATAATGTAATTATATGATTTTAGTAAGTAAAATTTGTTAGCAATGTTTAACATAAATAAAATTCTTAAAAAAGGAAGCCTAAGCATGTAATACATAAAGTAGTATACGTGGTGGTAACTGTCTTAAGGAAATTTTAGATCGTTACACTGGATCTTTATTATATTTAACTATATTTAAACCAAAAATATTATTTGCAATTTGTCTATGTGCTAGATTTCAAACAAATCCAACTAAACACATTTAACAACTGTCAAAAGTTTTTTTAAATATAAATTTTGCACTACAAAATTGGGAATTTGGTATCATAAAAATCAAAATATTGATTTGATAGGATATTTAGATGTTGGTTATGCTGAATGCAAGATAAATAGAAAAAATACTTCTGGTACTTGTCAATTTTTAGGAGATAAATTATATATTGGTCATCCAAGAAACAAAATTCTATAGCCCTATCAACAGCTAAAACAAAATATGTTTCAATTGGAAATTGTTGTGCTCAAGTTTTATGGATTAAACAATAATAATGTGATTATGGCTAGTATTCTAGTAAAATGTGATAACACAAATGCTATTAATCTTACTAAAAATCTAGTTCGTCATTCTAGATCTAAACTTATTGAAGTAAGACATCACTTTATAAGAGATTATGTTAATAATGGAGATATTGATCTTTTTGCGAATACTAAATTTCAATAGGCTAATGTTTTTACAAAACCTTTAGATAAAAACATATTTGAATTTATTAGAACTGAAATTGGTGTTTGTTTCCTTTTTTTTTTTGTTAAATATTAATATGTTAATATAGTTTTGGATAGACTTAAATAAAGAAGAGGATTCACACTTATCTAGCCATTACCCGAAACTACACGTGTACCAACCACCTTTATAATCCCTTGCAAAGATCAAAAGGCAATACTCTCTCCTTTCTTTCAAATGCACCAAAATCAATTTCTTTTATCTCAAACCCTAATCTTTGTTCTAGCAATGGCTCCAAGGAAATCAATAAGAACAAAACAATGTTATCTCGTGGAAAAAGGATAGAAAAAACCCTTATAGAAATTCAAGATGAGGATTCCTCATTATCTCTAAAACATGGAAACTCTCAAGAATCTCTCCACGGTAAGGAAAAAGGATCATCAACAAAGTCTAGTAAGCAAACGATAGTGATTCTGAGGATGTAGGAACAATGATGATTCTAAAAGTTAAAACAAGGTTTCTACAGAAGCTATGAAAGGAAAAGAAAAGGTAAACCCTCAATCTTCGCTTTCTTAGAAATATATTATGTGCAAAGGAAAGATTATGGATAGTATATTCTTAGACCTAGATTATCTAGTTAAGAATGGGTTTCATATGATGAAATGTTAGAGAAGATTAGTTGTAAAAGGTTGTGTACTTTGAAGAGTACATACATGGAGAAATTATTGTAGACTTTTATGAAAACCTAGACACTACAAGAAAAGATAGGTTAAAATCAAATGTTTGCAGACAGCCAGTTGAAATTAAAAATTATGATATAATTCATATTATTGGATTGAAAAATGACAATAATGATGAAGATATCTTGAATATGAACATATTGGAATTATTTCAATATTTGGATAATGTTTTTGAGATTGAGTTCGAAGGAGATATGTTAGTTATTCAGTTTTCTTTGCTAGTAAGGATGATACATAAAGTCATTAGTTCTTGTTTCTGCCTAGAATAGGAAGTAAAGCTTATATTTCTATGGATGAGGCAAAAATTATTTTAAGAAGAACAAAAGAAAGAGTAGATGTCGCTGATAAGATTTTAGGAAATTTGTTCGAAAATAAGTAAAGAAGCCATGTGGAAATTTACTTATGCTGCTGTTAAAAGAAAAGTTATTAAATTTCCTAAAAAGGATTATACTCAAGTTCTAGAATAGAAGATCTCAAAAGGTTCACTATACGAATATTCATGTTTGAAGGAAAGTATGGTTTTTTGGAGATTGTACCGTTTATATGGATAAGAGGTATGCACAAAGAGATCTCCCGAGTGGATGGTTAATGTTCAAAGAGGGGTTGCTTGTAAAGAAAAGAAGAGAAGAAATGAGGAAGAAATTCTAGAAAAGAGTAAGAAAAGAAAAGAGAAAGAATAGATGGTAAGAAAGGATAGATGAACCCTGGTTTAAATAGACAATTCCTCTGACGATTAAGAGAAAACGGTTCCAAGCCAACCACTTGCGAGGAAACATGATTCAAAAGCTCGGGCAAGTTCTAATGTTGTTAATCTTCATAATAGGATGTCTAAGTTGGCAAGCTTTGTAAAGAAAAGCTTTTTGGATTTCAAATTGTTATGGAGTCTCTTAATGTTAATTTCGTCAAAGAGAAATCTAATGGATAACTTCCTCCCACTCCTTCAAGAGTTGGACAATGTTCTCTACGGACTCTAGTGCAAGAAGGTCCATAAGTTCTTAATAGTGATGATGTTGGTGATAGGTTCTTGTTTAAGTCCCAAGTCCAAATCGAAATGTTTTTCAAAGTGGAGGGACTGAAATCTTAGATCACGATGAACCAAAACCACCAAAAGAACAAAACCTTCTCTAATAGACACTACTAAACCTCAACTAATCATCCAACTTTAGATTCATGCTAAACAAGATCAACTTATTCCAGAACTAGTTGTTGACCTTGCTCCTATTCAACAACTATCTGAACTTGCTAAAAATCAATATTTTGCAGAACCTGTAGTTGAATCCCTTCCAAAGTGTTTTGGCAGAGTAAAGAGAACAGCGAGAAAAGCAGTGAAGCTCCCTTAGAAAAAGAAAATTTAATGTTTTTGGTATTCTGTTAAAATGAACATCCATGTCTGCTCTTATTTTCTAATCTTCTTATCTTAGATGTTTAGGTTAGCTTTAAAGACTTCTGATGTTTTGGACATATATCTTCTGACTGCTTGTTGAACTATGTTAGTTATCTTTAAATATTTGAATTTCTGCTTTTTTTTTGTGATATTAATGTCTAATATTGAGGGAGAAATATTATTTATCAGATTACCTTCTGATAACAAAAAGGGGAGAAGACCAACTATGATAACTTAGTGATAAACTTGTTTTGGTTTGACAAAGTTATTTTCAAAATTTCAAAATCTGTTTTCAAATTTTCACAAGTTAAATTTTGTGTGCATTTTTTTTAAAAGAAGTTTATCACTTGAACAAGGTTTTGTCATCATAAAAAAAGGAGAGAATGTTGAGTTCTCCAAAATAAGTTGTGATGATAACAAAAAGGTTAAAAGAAAATTGATGAATTACTTTAAGTGTGTAGATTAAAAGTATTCATTTTATAGACACTTAATTAGACAATCAAGCAGACACTTTATTTGATGTTTAACTAGACAAATCATCAGATGTATTGGTAGACTCTTTTATAGACAGTTGAAGTAATTACACAAAAATTCAAGTAGAAATTATTTGAAGCCTCAGCTCCACTAATTAAATGTATTTGGGTAATGCACTTAATTCGTTCCACAAAAAGAGGCTAACAATCAATGGGGAATTCTTTATCTTTAATAATTTACAAAGTTTTATTTCATGTTTTAAAAAGATTTATGAAGATCAAAGTTTATTTGAAGTTTAATGATGATCATACTTCAACGTAGATATGTTTCAGAGTTAAGGACAAAACAATTTATCTTTAGATGATAATTAATGGATGAAGATAAGATACTTATATTAAAATGTTATTCAAAATTAGAAGGATATTTTGAAACTAAAACTTACTTAGATTTTATGGGATCTTAATATTCAAAATCGAAACTTTATCTTACCAATAAGATTCAAGTATCAAGAGCAATTGACAGTGAAGGAGTTGAACAAGATAAGCTTGAATCAGTTTGAAGTTTGAATTCATAATCAAGATAATCATGTTCCACTTTTCTAGGGATATGAACTTTATCCAAGGATCATCCAAGCGATTAGAAGAATTTTTGAACATTTGAAGAGGCACAATTAGAATGAAGATATATATTCATCTTATTTTCAAGTCTTGAAGATAAGTAACAAATACCATAATAAAAAGTTCTCTCGTGCCACAAAAGCCTTCTGAACAATCATATAAACACTTGAACATATACTGCAAGCTTTATTCATTCCTTTAGTTTTTGAGCTTAATATTTAGAGAGCATATATTTTCTCTTGCTACGATTTTATTCTTTTACCTTTTGAACTAAGGATTAGCTTAAAAGTTAAATTACAAAGTCTTGTAGTCTGCGCATAGCCAAGTGATAGGCTAAAAAGATAGAGCAAGAGCTATTGGTGATTGTAATTCTTCTTTGCTATTGGATTAGTGGAACGACCGTGTGAAAGATCGGATCCCCATCAGTGAACCTAGAAGAGATGATTGTCTCACAAGGAGGAACCTCTATAAAAGGAGGAACCTCTATAAATCGACTGTCTCCTTTACTTTTATGCACTTTTATTTATGCTATTTATTATCTATTTATCACGTACATTATCTAAAAGGAGCAAAAACATAAAATTTGTTTTTTAAATCATCCTTGTGAAATTTTCATTAGTTTTGGTAAAAAGTTTAGACTAACAATTCACCCCCTCCTCCTGTTAGCCTTTCGAAACCTACACAAATAACTTATCATATTAGGCTTGAAGTTCAACCTTCAACATGTGACCTAGAATAGCCTAAGGGGTAGTGTAGGTCCAATTAATGGACTCGTTAGGTCTTGGGCAGGGTCAGGTTTGACTCATCTCCTTTTTAAACAAATAAAAATTGAAGAAAAAAATTCTTAATATAAAATAAAATTTTAAACTTAAAATATAAAACGGGCATAAAAATATAGCACTCTTTAGCCCATATGAAATTCATTAATATTAACAATGTGATACTAGAGCAATAGTAAAAAATAGTAGAGTTTATAAAAGAAAAGAAAGTCTCACATTAATTAGAAGTGAGATTGTTCTCTTTATAGAACTTTTTTTAAAGTATGAAATATGGTTTTGAATTATATTCATCACATGTGTTGTTATCAATAACAAAAAACGCATCAAATATTATGAATAAATTATTAATAGTTTCTATTCACATGCAAAATAGTTTAAACATTAAATATTATTTATTTTTTGATTTATCTATTATTTTATATTCCATATTTATTTTTATTTCTTATTTTGATAATAAATATTATAGATTTAATTTATATTTCTTTTTTTTTAAAAAAAAAAGACCCTAGCTAAGACCTGTGGACCCAGTAGGCCTAACCATGGGTCGAATTTGCCCCACTTGGGTAGGTAAATCTTTAGACTTGCCGTAGACGTGTTGAGTGTAGTCTCATTGGAGAAGTCTGTACAAACCTAATCAAAGTAGAGTTGAGTTTAAATATTTTTAGTACTACCAAATACAATGAAAGTTATGTGATTAATTTTTTCTATACGGTGTAAGCATAATTGAGGAAGCTACATCTCATTAAGAGCATTTTTAATCAATAGATATCTTCATAACATCTTTGGGATATCATTTTAGCATCTTTCAAGAAACTATGAACTTTGTTAATCAAAATTCTTTAAAATGAAAAAAAAAAGAAGAAAAATCTTCACATTTATTATGATTATTTACTAAACCCATAATATAAAAGTCATGTAAATTTTTTGTTTAAAAAAAATGAAGAACTTTTGGGTTCTTTTATAGAAAAACGTAAAAAGTATAAAGAACCCTCATTATTGGTTTGAAAAATTCATAAAAAAAAAGAAGAAAAAGAAAGAAAAAAAGATTTGGCTAGGAAAGCCGAGGCCAGGACCTCTATATGAAGAAGCTCTAAAAAAGACCACAAAACTACAGTGCCCATAGAAAAATCAACTTTTTTCATATAATCTGCTTTTATGTTTACAAATGTTGCTGATTTATTTGTCTGGACAAATCAGACAAACATGTTCAGTCTCCTAATTACTTCTCCTTTGTCTTTATTAATGCATAAGTAGGTTGGATTAAATTATTGGCATTAGCTCGCAAGAACATACATAAAAAAGCCCAAGAAAAATGCCAGATAATTCCAGTCCATCGATTTTGATCAATAGACGTGAAAATTGTAGTACAAATCCTTAGCTTCATCTATCTTGTTAATGCACGAAGTTTTTTTTATATTGTCAATGGCCTAGTAGTCTAATGATATCATCCTTGATCTTTAAGTAAGAGATACTGAGTTTAGATCATCCCATTATAAATTACACTAGAAAATAAAATATTTCTATATCCGGATTCTTCCAATAAAAAAATTATCACATATAAATAAATGAACAAAATAAAAATGTTCTACACACTTTGCCTAGCATAGCTAGCAAAAAAGAAATTGTTGAATCAGTGCCAAAATTCTTATAAGAAACCACCCCCTTTGAGGAGGGCATTAGCAAGATAGAGTCAAAAGTTGTAAAATCTAGGTTCAAACTTAAAACCGACTTGATAAGTTAGGCACTATATAATGCGTTCCTTTTTTCTAAAGAACTGCATAAGAGTAAACCAATCAAATGGGCCTTCTTTTACTTGAGCATCTACACCTATTAAGAAGTAACAAACTCTAGATTGACAAAAAATACCATGTTTAGTATATTTACAATCAAATTATTAGATTTACCCATTGCATGACATAAGAAAATCAAATTAGGAAGGAAATTCATCAAGTAACCAGGATTACACATTATCATTTTTTGTCTCGGTCAATTCCTTAAAATGGATAATAAAGGATAGCACAGTTAAATTATTTGTTCTAAGAAAGTATTGATGTAAACTTCCATTTAATCTTATAGCCATCCAATTTAGGATTTTACATTGCTTTCCATCCATTTATAATTAAAGTATTCAATTAGTATGATTACTATAACCATATCATAACATAAAATTTTAACGAGAATACAAATTCAGCTTCTCCACTGTGGAGAAATGGACCGCCTGAAATGCCGGTACTGTGTGCTTGCGGTACGGGCTGGAACCCTCTTGGACTACACTCCTAACCATGCCTTCGAAAAAGAAGATATGGAAAAATAAGATTTACTGAAGTCCGAAGTGGAGTCACCAAGAAGAAACGTAATGCAAAGGAGAGAAAGAAAGCTGATGCTGCTGCAGCAGCTGCTGCCACCGGTGTTGCTGCTGAATATGCTGTTGGAGTGGGCACTGCTGCCAACGCTCTTCTGGCTATCAAGTGGGGGGGTCACCGCACATCAAGCCTTGGATCAACCAGCTCAAACCAGCTGCTGTCACCTAACAACAAAAATGATGAAGAGGGAAGTACGGAGAAGAGCAACACCACTGGTTATCACAAGCCATGACTCATCTAAGATTGATAAGCATCTACTACTTTTATTTCCATTTCAATTGCTATCTTTGGATTAGACATGGTGTTCTCAACAATTTCCTTTTCATGGTTTGGTAAGCAATAATAAGATAGAAAAATGAACAAATAAACTCTAGCATGTATCCATACATTTAAAAAATTATAATCCTATCTCTGTTCGAATATTTCCTTGCACCACCTACATTGAAATTTCTCCCATACATGTTAGTGGTGCTGCTGTTTCTTTCCAGTGATCAAGTTCTCGTTTCCAAGAGTACTTGATAGATTTTGGGGTATGTTATAGTTTAATCACAACCACTCAAGGTGACGATGACGATATTGATAAGGACGACGACAACATATATGGTCGATTCTAACAAAGATTCATTTGAAGACTACATGGGTGGAAGATCATTGAAGAGCAAATAAGCAATAACACCTGCGAATTGGGAGGGACTAAATCCACTCTACAGTACCATCTCTGATCTCTTAAGAAATTGATGGTAATCTGGGGACCCCTTTGTCATATAATCAAGGAGACTACTACTATAGATACCTTATCACTTTCTTGCCTCATTGAGGTAACTAAACCACATTAATATAAGAGAAGAAGAACCCCTATAACCCATAAGCAAAATAGACTATAGAGGATAGCTTAGTCAAAACTAAAGTGGTCTCCTCTTTGTTATAGTATTAAATCAGTAAAACAACTTGCTTGAATGAAGACCAATAGAGTTCCTTGTTCTAACCAAATTGTTTAGGGCAAAAGGTGATAAGATCCATATCTCAATTTCCTCCCTTCCACCCCAACCTCACATTTGCCACCCCGCTAAAACAAACAAAAACCTCATCCACTAAATTTCTATTAATAAACATAAAAGAGAGTTCAATTGTGAAGCTCTCAAGATTTTCAATGTCTTTTTCAAGAAAAATAGTTGAAAGGAGGTCTCTTGGAATGATTGTTAGGCCTTTTTGAAGTAAGAATAATAAATCATGCTAGTTGCATACTAGCTAGATGATCCCCTCCCTTTCACTTGCCCTCCCAAACAAAATAAAATCTCATCAACTAGATTTCTATTAATAGACATAAAACAGAGTATGATTGCGAGACTCTCTCAATGTACAATTTCTTTTTGAAGAAAAATAGTTGAAAGAAATTTCTTGGAATGATTGTTGGGCCTTTTCGAAGTACCAATAATAAATTATGCAAGTTGCATACCAACTATTTCTCGGCCATCTAACTCGGATGCAAGTAGCTAATTAAATGTAAGACTAAAAACTAATCAAACCCATAATATCTAACATATATGTAATCTACACAAATGAGCTATTTTAAAAGGTACATGATAACAACAAACAATACTTGAACACCATATATACGACAATATTTTTGCACAATTTCTCGATGAAATTAAGCAAGAAGATAAAGAAACAATTATATCACTTCTAATAAGCATAACATGTTACAACAAGCACTAGATGATCGAACGTGAAAAGAAACAGACATGGCAAAGAAAACTAGAGGAATTTGATAAGGAATGAGGAGACAAGGATGAAGAGCTATATCACTTGTGGAAGAAATTCGCATTGGAAGAACAAAATATAGAGAAATGGACTGAAGAAAGAAGCACCGAAGAGGAAATAAAAGATCTAATAGATGATATCTCACAAAAAATGAAGCAAAAACAAACAAGATCTGTTAAGAGAAAAAATCGCTTGAAGCATTGTAATAAATATTCGATCCCTACTTGTTTAGAGAGGATAGTATCCAAAATATTGATGCAGTACTTTACTTCATTTGTTAACTAAGCAACTTTATATATTTTGGAAAAGAACAACCTACATAAGAAGCTTAGGATGCAAGATATCATGCATTTTGATTGTTAAAATCAACATGCCAAGCCTCTAATACATGGGAGAAGAAACTTTTTTCCTTATCCATCTCATAACATATAAAATGGTCCACAATACACAAGGCGATGAAAAATTTATTAGTCTCGTTTGAAAAGGTTAATCACATAAGGAGACAAAGCTAGCTCTACCTCTAGAGTTCATGTAGAAAGAGATTGTCCTTATCATTCAGTTTATTTAAGGGAACATGTAAATTCGCTTTAAAAACTTGATTGCCTAACACCCCCTTTACATATGGTCTTGACGAAATTATTCCAATCAATTTCATTGGTAATTGGCTAAACTAACTTATTGATAGCAACACAATCCATGCAACACACACATTTAGGGGTTCGCAAATTCCTATCTATCAAGGCAGCTTACGAGTGATACTATGGTAGCATAATGGCCTTTGACAACCATCCATTTTTTATCATTGGATATCAATCATTACTACTAAGTAAAAATAGCAATTACAATAACTAAATACTATGTCTTGGGACCTACCCAATTGAGCCATCAAGGGAAAACCACGTTACATCAATCAATGAGGTATGAAAGTACTACACTAACCTTGAATATGAATCTACATTATGGACATTAAATTATTTAATATGTAACAGCTCATATTAAAACTCATTATCTCGAGAAAATATGCTGTAAAAAAAAAAAAAAAAAGCAACATAATGGAGTAGAAAGACCTTAGATTTGTTAAAGATTTTGGTTCCATCTTTCCTTTAAACCAAAATTAATACTAAACTTGGCAGTTCACCAACAAAGCAATTTTAGCTCCACCCAAGGTTTAAGATAGAGTAGAAAGCCAAAAGCTACCGTCCATAGCATACTACGAATTTAAACATAATTCTTGTAGCTAAAACAAAATGGCTCCTTATATTCCCATAGCAAAAAGAAGGCTTGTCTTACAGAGACCCATATGGACAACCCTCCAATGTACAAGTTCATGGGAGATTCCGCATAATGATCAAGGAGCCAAAGAATCACATCTGCTTTAAGACATACGTCATCATAACAAGTATATAAAGAGCTTCCCTTCAATTAAGTATTTATTTAATTGATACAAATGGAAGACGATAAGATCTAACAAACTCAACACAATCATCTAGTAATAAAGCTATCAACACCAGACCACCAATATAAGGGGAAAAGAAACTCTTTCTTTTACCTATCTCACAATACATCAAAATTGTCCAAATTTGCTACAATACACGAGGCGGTGGCTGAATCTATTATTCCCATATCGAATAAGGAGACTATGAATTGGCTCTGGCCCTAAAGTTCATGAGAAAGAGATTTTCGTTATCATTCAATTATTTATGGAAACATGAAAATTCCAGTCAAAAGATTGACTACCTTATCATCCCTTTATAGTCTTGACTTAATTAGTATAATTGATGACAATTGGTGATTCACCAAGTCAATTTATTGACAGAAGAGTGCATCCATGCAATTATAATATAAAAATTTAATGGGTAACAAATTCCTATCCATGAAGGTGGCTTACAAGTGATATTATGGTAACATTATGGGATCATCAGGACAATTGGCTATATGTCATCATTGGGTAGTGTTTACAACTACAAAGTGTAAATTGTAATCATAAATAGCCAGATGCTTTGTCATGGGATTTAACCTAATTGAGTCATCAAGGGGAAACCGCATTACAACAATCAATGAGGCATGGAAGTACCATACTTGTCTTAAATCTCTAAGAATCCACATCAAGGAAGTCAAATAATTCAATATGTCAATAGCTCATATGAAGATTTGTTACTATGGGAAAAGATGCCATAAAAGGAAAGCATAACGAAGTAGAAAGACCTTAGATTTGACAAAGACTCTGATTCATTCTCTGCATTATACCGAAATTGCTGTTGAACTTGGGGGCTCACCAACAAAAGAAGTATAGCTCTCTCCAAGGTTTAAAAAGAAAGGAAAAGTCAATAGCTACAAAACATTTATGATGATAATCTACCAATTTAAGCATGATTCCTAAAGCAAAGTATTCCAAAATGAATAGCATCCCTATATTCCCATAAGAAAAGGCGGTTCGTACCACAAAGACACATACATATACACCCACCATAGATGGATTTGAAGAATTGTGCTTCCTTAAGATGTGCATCATCATAAAAAGTAAGTGAGGAGCTTCCCTTCAAATGGATACTTTTTTTATCCATGCGAACGGAAGATGATGAGATCTAACCAACCTCAACACGATCATCTAGTGACAAAGGTGTCAACATAACTCCTCAGAAGGAACATGCATCCTACACATCTGCCTATGCAACTTCTAAAGGAATGCCACTAAAGTCTTCCACGAGCTACCAAGGAGCATATAAATTACAAGGCTTAATCCTTGTTCTTAGCAGGTACGACAGTATGCCTCCTATACATTTGCAGCTTGCACCATGTATTACTTCATGATCTGTACAGTTTTTCTACAGCAAGCTTCATAAAGAAACTTCAAATGCTTTAGTCTACATGCATGCCTATTTAAGGACATTATCATTTAGTTTCTTTAAGAAAAGGAGGTCATCTCTTGAAGCAACCAACAAAATACTTACAATAACTATTTAAGAGAAATGAAGCATCTCTCAAAAGTTGGATTCAGCTCAATTAATTAATGACAAAAGTTCTAAGATTCAAGTTATATATTTAAGATTTGGTACTTAGTGAGCAGTATTGAATCAAGCATTCAATAATACAACCATCCTTATCTCTACGTAAGAATTTACGCAGATGATGCTTGTTTCAATGATAAAGGCTATTTGCCACAGAAAATCTACTAAAAGTGGAGGGGATTGAGCAACGAGGAAGAAATCCATTAGGTGGTGGCATGCTAAGGTGGCCGGTTGGTTGCTTAAAGGAGTTGCACAAACGGAGGCTCTAGTCTGCACGAAGGACCAGTTTACTAATTGGAGAGATCAAAGTCATTGATTTGTGAACATGTGGCAAATAAAGAAATTAAGGGTAGAAGATTGAGTTTTAGAAAGAAGGAAAGTGTAAAGAATGGATGAGTGTGGACTGAAAGAAAAACGAAATTCAAGCAAGGATTTTTCAAGTTATATACAATTTCTTGGTTGAGCACCACAAGCCATAACTATATGTCATGATTAAGAATCACTTTAGACAACCACCATCTTCTACATCGCCAAATTGCAACTCCTTGCTTGCCCCAGTAAATGGAGCAAAAGGTAATGGGGTAGTTTGTAACATATTCATACCCGTCATTGACTAAATGTAAACCACTAACTTCCTTTTCTTTCATGTTCCAACTACTATATATATCAATGTTCTAGAAATATTGCCATGAAACTTGGTGGTACAATGACCATCTAAAACATCATTATTACAACAATTCCCATGCTATACCACTTGCTGAAAGTAATGGCTACCACATCTCGTAAGTTTCCCAAATGCAATGATTCCCAAACTACTAATACATGGACTCTAAAAGAAAGGATCCATATCCAAATTAATTTCGCCTTCTTTTCAAGGGGGAGAATAGATGTTTCAAATCAATAGTCTCTAAATTCAACGTGTGCTCCCAATTTTAATATCCATAAATATCTTTTATTTACCTAGTCATTATAGATTATAAACCTATTTGGATTATTTTTATTTTATCTACATCTCATCTACATTTCATTTATATCCATTTTATATCTGATCTTTATCTATTTAAAATCTGACATTTAGAAAACTATCTCACTACTTATAATTTTAAAAATCCAGCTAATTTCAATTTGTGCTAATTTCAAATTTGTTATCAGACATTTAAATTATATTGTCTTTATTTATTTTCTTATATTTTTTGCTATTTTCATTTTTTTTTCTATTTGTGATCTTTTATTTGTAAAATTAAAAATTATTCAACTCCAGTAGTTAGAAAATATTACAGTATATTGATTTAACGCTACCTTAGGAGTTTAATTGCCATTAGTTCAATTGAAAAAATTAACATATATTTGTCCATCAAATGATTTTACCCTTTCAATTATAAAAAGAGAAATTTTTTTAATAAATTTAATTATTTTATGTAAGGATAAACTTTTAATTATTTTATCTAGAGATAAAATTATAAAGCAGGGTTTAGAAATACGTTGTTTTTAAAGATCTGTGCTCCATTTCCAATATAAAAGTCTAAGCAAAATGGAAGGAAAATAATGGGCATGTGTTTACTTTAGACTCCTAGGTTTTATGTTCTACTTAGTTCTTCTATTATACTTTTTTATACATAGTAAAGTAGATTCACATGGAAACTTCTTTCTATATGTATCAAAATTCAATGGAGGGTGTTGCTAGGGTGGTGTTGCACTAAAATCATTCAACTTTCATTCTTCCTCTTCATATTTTTTTTATTTTCTTATCACCATCTTTCGATTTCTTTAATTTACATAGAACTAAAAAATTGCTATGATTCAATTTAACCAATCTAGCTTCAATCTTTTAGTATAAAGAAGGGAAATTTTGGATGGTCCTATCTAATTCAGTTCACATTCTAATTCATAACCAGAAAAGATTTAATAGAAATAATAGATTCTGGTTGCAATATGGTGGCTAACAACAAATAAGGATCTAAAACTGGATTCTCTGATTAAAAGTATTTCTATATACTGAATTTTTTATTCATTTATACAATAAATGACAATTCACAAATTATATTACTTCTAAGGAAAGGTTTTCTCATATAAAAGTAGGATGTTTGTCACTAAATGTTCCAGGACAGTCTTAAAAACATGCACAACATGCATCACATGGCTAGGAATAAGCTAACCATTCAAAAAAATGCCTAAAGAAAATAAGAGGGAAAAAAACTAAAAAATAAATCAACTAATAAAACATTACGATACATTTCATGCAAACATGTTTTGAAGTTAAAAAAAAAAAAAAGACATACTTTTGACACCACAATGGGCACATGGTCCTCTTTTCGACATGTTGATTTATTGATTTCCTGCTGACAATGATCTATCAAATTTCACTATATCAATATCACATCTAACGGTAAAAAATATAAAGCAAAATGGAATATATATATATATATATATATATATATACACACTATATATATGTACACTTGAATGATAATATGGGTAATTAAATCAAACCAATAAAAAAAGAATCATCTAAGATTTAGAATGGGATGCAAGACTCTATATGAAAATGGTCAGTTGCAATAAAAACCTTAGTAGCAAGAAAAAAACTTCACAAAAGATCTAAGTAAAGAAGAGGGAAAAATTTAGAGGAAAGAAGGAAGCAATATTGTTTACTTGAGGAAGAGCGCTACAAGAATGTGGTCAGTTCACTAAATATATTGAAGAATATGGTTTTTAAATGTTAAAGGGGTCATGGACTCATGGTTACAACTTTGCAATATGAAATAAAATTTGTGGAAAAATAAAATAAAAGATAAAATGGATAAATTAGGTTGACAAAAAAATTCCATAAAAGTAAATACATTAATTGTTAAGATAAAGGTCTCTATTAAATTTTGGCCATGTCCCTTATGTTAAAAACAAATGTATCCTGACATTTCATGCTTTTCCCACTTTTAGAAAAATAAATCTTATCATTAACTTTTACGTTACATAAGATGATAATAAATTTGAAAATAGAAAAAGTCTTTTTAAATGGCAAATTAATAAATTTTCAATACCATTTGCTTTTGTTTTTCCATTACTTTTTTTTTTCTAAAAACAAAAGCATTTGGTAACCATTTTAATAAATAAACAAATATTTAATTTGTTTTATTCATATTTATTAATCCAGGAAAAGTTAGTTTGGATGATATTTTAAGCAATTATAACAATGAAATTGCTAGATTAGTGCCATTAATTATAACAAAAAAATTGTTGGACTTCACCTATTTTTACAATTCACTATTAAATAAAGTTACTTTAGTTTTATAAATGACCTCAAAAATTTTATGGGTAATAAATTCAAACTTTTAAACCTCAGATAATTAATTATAAAATGGGTAAAATTTAGTTACCAAAGTGTAATAGTTACCCAAAATTATTATCTAAATTTCTAATGATGTGCAACTTATAGATCACATATATAATAAAAAAAACCTTTCTTTCGCATGTCAAGATCGTAAAATTTTCATTCACTTTTTCTAAATGTCTCTAGTTTTCACTAATTATATTTTTGGAACCTTGAAGATGAAAGCAACTATGTTAAAAAATCCCAAATACCTAAAAACAAGACAAAAGATTCAATGGTACAACATATTTGGATAAGTACGAGCACATACTATTGTTTTTTAGACATAAGTTGCATCCAGGAGCACTTTATCTTTGCTCTTTGTTATTGTTGTTGGTTTTCATTATATGTCTCCTAAGATTTATTCTCATGCATTTTATAAAATAAATAAAAATGTTGATTTTGATTTCTTTTCCATTAACTTTACTCGATTTGCAATTCAAAAAAAAGGTATATGCAATTGGATGGAAATTCGCTATTTCAGGATTGTTGTCCCCATTCAGTCCCGATGAATAAATAGTATAGATGTACGGATTTTATTATAAAAACTTTAAGCCTAATTTATTATTTGGATTAACTATCTAGGTTATAGTGATAAGGCTTAGAGAATTAGGCTTAATTGTTTTGGGACGATCATGGGAGAATTCATATAGTAGGCTTGGAGTAGGGCCCGTTGGAATTGGCCTGCCTAATTCCAACATTTCTCAAATTGGCTTACATACATTACGATGAGGCCTAGGTCCATAAGGGAGTCCATTTCTATATCCACCATGAGATGGACTTATCCTAGTCATTGGTTGTCTGTCTCATCTAACGGACGACATCAACGGCTAGATTCTCTATAAATACCCTTAGTTCTTACCTCATTTGGATGGGTGAAATCTTGGATAAATTCCATCGTGTTACCAAATTGTGGATCAATTACTTAACTCACTCAAGAATTCACATAATATTCATGGTACCTAGTGAGGTTGATGCTTTTTAGCTCCCTCACCTGTCACGCTGTGTTAGAGCATAGTGAGATTGCCTATTCCTCCTCCCCTCCCCCCCCGATCACCCTCATTCGTGTTGTTTTCCTAGATCACGTATAGTACGATACTCATGCAACATGCACGTGATCGTATCTAGATTCATACCCATACAAATAGTTACCACATGTTTATGAAGTGATAATGATTATTTGTTTTGTTATATGCATGTTTTTATTTTTAAAATTATTGCTGGGAGAGGATGGGAACCCATTCTTGGGCTAGCAAATATTTTTACTATGCATGGGTAGTGGAAACCCCTTGACGGTCTGCTTAGTTTTCCATGAGTGGAGCATCAATATTTATACATACACACATGTATATTATATCTCTTTTTGACATACAATTTAAACTTTCATCCTCCCTTTTTTATTCAATATTGCCACCAACAATTTTCTATCACATGCATCCTACATACATCTTCTTCTTCTTTGTTTTATTTTATTTTTTAGTTTGCTAATACTATAATTTGTTTCATCATATTATTTATATTTTATAATTTTATATACACCCACTGTGAATGTATCATCCCTTAATTTTATATAATGACGGTTCAACTTCAACCGATTAAAAACAAGGCAAATGACGAAGAACAAGGAAAGAAAGAAAGGACCTAACTCGGTATATTCAAATGGAAAAACTAATTAGAAAGAGATTGTAACTTACAATCAATTGCCATATGTGGATACAATTTTCTTTTTTTTTTTTTTTTTGAATTTAGTATGCAATTTAGGGCGCTAACATTCTAAAACCTGGAAAATAAGATCACACTAAGGAAACACCCATCTTTTAAGCTTTAAGAAACTATAAACATTAATTTTTAGAAGAAATTGATAGAATTCGAAATCGATAAATATATTAGAAGTTTTATATAGGGCTATAAGTGAGTCGACAGAGCTTACTGGTTACCCGAGTTCAATTTGGTGAAAGCTCAAATTTGACTCACTTACAATCGAGTTAAGCTCAAGTTCAAGCTTTAAAATACTTGGCTCAGTGAGCCCGTGAGCTTAATGAAGTATTAAATCGAGTCGAATCAAGTCTGAGTTTATTAAATATTAAATACTCTTTATAGTTAAATCAATATTTAAGAAAATAATCAAGTTTAATCAAGGCGAGTTTGATTTTATCGAGTCAAGTTCGAGTTCAAGCTTCGAGTTTTTTATTCAAGTCAAGTCCGAGCTTGATAGTGTATCAACTCAATTTGACTCGTTTAAAGCCTTAGTTCTATGTTAAAAATTAATTTAGCTATTGTTCTGTATTTTAGTTTTAAGGAGCATGTCCTTGCACAAAATTGGCCCCCTTCAATTTTCCTTCGCGGCTTTGGATGTAATATATAATTTGGCTATAATCCATAATATGACCACGCTGTGAACTTTGGTCAAATCAGTAATAGTTTTGTGCCATGAACCCTTTTATGTGCTTCTTTTTCAATTCACTATTGTCCTTTTCTTCTGTGTGTTGCTCTATCTTTTTTGTTTGAAATTAGATGTTTGGATAGTTTGTCTCATTTGTATCTTATATTGGTTTAAATTGAATTTTATGAAAAGTTGAAAAGAAAAATTCGTAAAATTTGCTTATGGTAGTGATTGAAATGGTGATTGGGGGAAAAGAAGATTGGGGAATTATAAATTTTCTTATATTTAAAATCAAGAGTTTTGGTAAAAGAGTTTGTAAATCGGAAGAGTAAAGCTTTATCTGCCCTGTTACATTTGTATTTAAGGTATCATTCTGTGATAAGATACTTTGTCTTAGTAATGTTTATTTTTGAGCTGTCAAAAAGCGAGAAAAAGTCACATAATAGCCCTGCCAAATGTATATCAATCCAACTTCTCTAGTTTTGGTCAGATTAAACCCACATGGCTCGCTCAAAGCAAGTTACCAGAATTGAAAAATTATCACCTTAAACATGAAGATGCAACTAAAGCAAGATGAACAAATTAGCTTGTTTGTTTAGCTCAATTAGTCAATTGTCATCATACTGAAATGATATAAAATTTGCTTTTGAGAAAAGAACTACTACTTCTTGTTTTGGTGTGTGACGTGCAATTTTAGGTATCAGAAAACAATATGGAGGTATTGTGTGATGTGCTTTCACCTTTATGGGAAGTACACCTTTCAATCAATGTGAAAGGAGTCAAGAGGCACATTTCTGGAAGTAGTTTGTTTAAGCAATTAAATCATCATATGTTAGTATTCAGTATGAATGTGATAAATAAATGATGAGTTAAAAGAAACCTGCCCTTAACTTATTTATAAATTGAGGAATTCTTTATATGAGGTATGGCTAAGAGATTTACGCACCTGGTAATGGTTGAAAATATCTCGATAAGTCCTGCTCATCATCTTCAAGACGAAAAGGAGGAGACGAAGTTGTTTGAGGATTAAATTTATCTTTATCACGGGGCTGCAGAGCGTAAGTGCATATGGAAATGATTAATAATGTCTTGAGCAACTAGGAACCAGGAAGTTCTCATTTTAGTTGCCCCACGGCAAAATAAAATTAATGCATAAGGCAATGAAGGCTCTGCAATATGCAGAAGCCTAAGCTCATGAAATTGCTGATATTGTAGCGATTTAAAAAAGAAAATAAGGTAGTGCTATGGTTAGAAAAGACTCCAATTTTAGGAGTAGATTGTTATATATATAACACTGAAACATGCCAAAAGCACTTATGATGGCAGAAACAAATTTAAGTGCAACAACTAAGAGTATACCTCAGGACGTACTCCATCTGCTGGTAGTCTTGGGCTGGTTGAACTTGGTAACTGTGGTGTGTTGTCTGGTCTGAATAGATTATGGGAAAAACATATTACAAGGTAAGTAGACATGTAATCAATAACAATCCTTTTTAAAGCTTGTCACGCAAACCTAGTTATACCAAAGCATACATGTATGGATACATCCCAGAGTCTAATTTTTAATTTCTCTATCTTATTATTGCTTACCAAACCATGAAAAGGAAATTGTTGAGAACACCATGTCTAATCGAAAGATAGCAATTGAAATGGAAATGAAAGTAGTAGATGCTTATCAATCTTGGATGAGTTGGGATTTTGAAAAACCTATGGTGTTGCTCTTCTTCACGCTTCCCTCTTCATACTTTTTTGTTGTTAGATGTCAGCGGCTGGTTTGAGCTAATTGATGCAAAGCTTGATTTGCGGTGACCTCCCCACTTGATAGCTAGTAGAGTGTTGGCAGCAGTGCCTGCTCCAAGAGCATAATTAGCAGCAACACCAGTGGCAGCAGCAGCTGTAGCAGCATCAGCTTTCTTCCTCCCCCTTGCCTTACGTTTCGTCTAGGTGACTCCACTTCGAACTTCAGTAAATATTATTTTTGCATTTCTTCTTTTTTCTAA
This sequence comes from Combretum micranthum, assembly GCA_024138025.1. Taxonomy (NCBI): domain Eukaryota; kingdom Viridiplantae; phylum Streptophyta; class Magnoliopsida; order Myrtales; family Combretaceae; genus Combretum; species Combretum micranthum. Next base: position 2,567,217 of record JAMXBD010000001.1, read on the forward strand.
AGGCATGCCTGGGAGTGTAGTCCAAGAGGGTCCCCCCGATCCTCCAGCACGAACCATAAGCATCGCACAGCACTGGCATTTCAGGCGGTCCATTTCTCCACAGTGGAGAAGCTAAATTTGTATTCTCATTAGAATTTCATGCTATGATATGGTTATAGTAATCATACTAATTGAATGCTTTCAGTATAAATGGAAGGAAAGCAATGTAAAAACCTAAATTGGATGGCTACAGGATTAAATGGAAGTTTACTTAAATACTTTCTTAGAACAAATAATTTTATTGTGCTAGATTTTCGTTTATTATCCATTTTAAGGAATTGACTGAGATAAAAAATGACAATGTGTAATCCCGGTTACCTGATGAGTCTCCTTCCTAATTTGATTTTCTTATCTCATGAAATGGGTGAATTTGATTATTTGACTATAAATATACTAGACATAGTAATTTTTGTCAATCTAGAGTTTGTTACTTCTTAGTAAGTGTAGATGCTCAAGAAAAAGAACACCCATTTGATGGGTTTACTCTTATGTAGTTCTTTAGAAAAAAGGAACGCATTATATAGTAGCCTAACTTATCAAGGCGATTTCAAGTTTCAATCTAAAATTTATAACTTTTTGACTCTATCTTGTTAATGCCCTCCTCAAAGGAGGGTGGTTTCTTATAAGAATTTTTGGGGTTGATTCAACAATTTCATTTTTGTCAGCTATAATGCTAGGCAAAGGGTAAAATTTTTTTGTTTTGTTCATTTTATTTATATTTGATAATATTTTAGTGAAAGGATCCCAATATAAAAATACTTTTTCTTTTCCCAATGTAATTTATAATGAGGGGATTCGAACTCATTATCTCTCACTTGAAAGATTAAGGATAATGCCATTAGATTATCAGGTCATTAATAATATAGGAAAAATTCCGTGCATTAATAATATAGATGAAGCTAGGGATTTGTATTTAATTTTCATGTCTATTGAACAAAATCAATGGACTACAATTAACTGGTATTTTTCTTGGGCTTTTTATGTATGTTCTTGTGAGCTAATGCAAAGAATTTAAAATCTAACCAACTTATGCATTATTAAAGACAAAGGAGAAGCAATTAGGAGACCAGTCATGTTTTTCTATTTTGTCTAGCAAATAAAATCATTAACATTTGTGGAAATAAAAGCATATTGTATGAAAAAAGTTTATTTTTCTATAAACACTATAGTTCTATGGTCTAATTTGGAAGTCATCTATGCAGTAAAAGTCACGCCCCAAGATAAAAATAGTCTATCGAAGTGTTGTTTAAAGCTTGTTTGTATAGAAACCCTTGCCTCGGCTTTCCTAGCCAAGATCTTTCTATCTTTCTTTATTTTTTTTTTTCATGAATTTTTCAAATCAATAATGAGGGTTCTTTATACTTTTTATGTTTTTCTATAAAAGAACCCAAAAGTTCTTCCTTTAAAAAAAATTCACATGACTTTTATATTGTGGATTTAGTAAATAATCTTAATAAATGTGAAGATTTTTCTTCTTCTCTTTTTATTTATTTATTTTCATTTTAAAGAATTTTGATGAGCAAAGTTTAGAGTTTCTTAAGAGATGCTAAAATGACATCCCAAAGATGTTGTGAAGATTTCTATCAATAAAAATGCTCTTAATGAGATTTAGCTTCCTCAATTATCCTTACACTATATAGACACATACCTTTCATTGTATTTGATAGTATTAAAAATATTTAAACTCAACTCTACTTTGACTAGGTTTGTATAGACATCTCCAACGAGACCAGACTCAACCCGACTATTGTAAGTCCAAAGATGTACCTATCCAGGTGAGGCAAATTTGACCCATGGTTAGGACCTATTCGATCCATAGGTCCTAGTTGGGGTCTACCAACCAAACCCATGGACCTGATAGGTCTAGCTAGGTTCTTTTTTAAAAAATATATATATATATAAATTAAATATATAATATTTGTTATCAAAATAAGAAATAAAAATAAATATAGAATATAAAATAATAGATAAATTTAAAAAATAAAATAAAATTTAATGTTTAAACTATTTTGCATGTGAATAAAACTATTAATAGTCTATTCACAATATTCAATGCGTTATTGCATTATTGATAATAACACATGTGATGAATATAATTCAAAACCTAATTTAACACTTTATATAAAATTAAACTCTACTATTTTTCGTTATTGCTCTAGTATCATATTGCTAATTTTTCAACTCAATAGGAATGTGTTTGTGTATAAATAATTGCACATCCTTGATAGTACTTAATGAATTTAATATGGTGATAAATATGTAAAATTACACATTTATCTCTACTAAAATTCATATAAAAACTGACATTTTGTTGAGTTTTAAAGTTTAATATGCTGGAAAGTTATAAAATGTTTATTTTATGGTTCAATTGCATGAAATTAAAGAAAATGGATCAAAAACAGTCTCTTTCATGATAAATTCATGTTTTTCATAGCTGATTAGAAATGGCCGGGCTGTGAACTGCAAACACATGCCATAAGATGGGGCATCCGACCATCATAGATGCCAACTGATTCGACAAGTTGACATGCTAAACATGAAGAGATGGGACTGGCGGCATCAATCTGCAAATTCTGCAGCAGCTAAGATCCGAACTGAGTGCCGACTGAATTAGATCCAAGCTACTGCTGCACTTTACCGACCAGACCACAGCAGTATTGTTCCACCAACCATGAAGTCAGCAGGAGTTCCTACACTGATTTGCATCCATGCCCACACACTTCGATCCAGAGCTACTGCAAGAACCGAGCTACACTTGTGACTGACATCCATACGCACAAGCCTCAGACATGGAGCGCCACCAGCCAACCTGAGCAAGCTCCAAGCATCTTCAGAAGCGCCCATGCTGATTGAAATAGGTTGAAGTAAAAGCTCCACTGACCAGAGTCCTCCGACAATAGTAAGCTGAATTCCATCTCGACTCCACGAACAATGATTCCAAGCTGTTGTTATTAAGCTCCCACTGTAGAATAATCGACCAAAGCAGCAGTTACTCTCCAGCCTCATGATTTTCAACCAGACTTCACGAGTTGCTCTATGACGAGCTCCAATTTCTGACCTGAGCTGTGGTATTCTCAACAGCCATCGAGCAGGTCATGATCAAACAAATCAGACCCGCCTACAACAGAGGCGAACTCTTGATCCTTCAAGAAATTGTAGAACTGAGCTCCACCAACCAAGCACCATAAAGCAGCAGCAGCACACCTAGCTGCCAAGCACCTGGTCGAGCTACAAACATTAAGCGCTCCAAGAGCAGAGGAACAAGCGCACACAATCAGGTAAAGAAGCGCCTGTCAAGAATCTGCACCGACCTGTTTTGTGCCTATCGAGCTTATCCGTCATCACTCTGAGCTGCAACAGAGTTAAGCAGCAGCTGTTGCTGCAGAACTCGTGCTGACCTGATATACTAAATCCTCTCACCGACCTGAGCCTAAGCATCCAAGCTCCTGCTTTACCAACGGCATGAGTCTTTGCTGCCCTGGAGCGTACCAGCAACAACCGACCCAAGCTCCAACATTGGCTACTCAGAGCACCATCGATCTAAACAAGATCACAGAGCGTCAACTGACCTGAGCATGTGTGCCCAAGCTTCTATTTGAATACAGTGATCATCTGATGTGCCGACCTACTCTGTCACTAAGTTGTCGAGCTGTCGACTTGTTCCCTATTGAGTGCCTCAATCACACCGAGCAAACAAAACAGATCCAGGTGCACACATCAGTACTCAATTACATATGGATTACCAGTAGTTCTTAAAACAAGCAGCAGCGCAAGTAAAGCGCGAGCACATCCGAGGTAGTTGACAGGTTGCACACGATCTGATAGCAGCACCAACTTGCACTTCGTCCTCATGAGTAGCAACCAAAGAACCCGAGCTGAACTGATCAACATCGAGCTATCGTACTAGTCGAGCTGCGGTACTATAGGCCGAACAACAAGCACATGCTGAGCTGCCAAGCTTCACCAACTCGATCTATAGCAAGATTACTGGCTATATTCGACTTAAGTGAGATCAACTCAAGCAATTTGCTATTTTTCTTTCTTTTTGTTTTGTAAATATTTTGTAAGACTTCTTATCATTCTTTCGTACTTTCTATAGAATTTTGGGGATTCACTCTACATACCCATCACATTACCAAATCCAATCAACTATCACATCACCATACCTTCACTTACCAACTCACCTTTCACATTATCTATATATACCATTTGTCATCTTCATTTTCCCTAGTCTTTCCCCTTTGGAGGACCATTTTGGTCTTACCTTGTCTCTCTCTTTAGAGGACAGACCATACTTTGGTCTTGTCCTAGATAGACCAATTCATCCATTTCTCCATCCACATTTACCTCACTATCCAACCTCAACCTCACTTCATCTCATCGTCTAGCACTATTCATCTGTATTGTCATGGTGGAGTTGGATCCCTAGAATTACTAAAAGACATTCTACAATTTCTGGGTGATCTCTATCATTTATGTTTGTAATGAATTGTGTTTAGATTTTCATGAATGAAATTCCACTTTTCAATGTTGAGATAGAATTATTTAGTGAGATTATGTGATGTGTTTATGTATTTCCTAAGTAGTTGATTAGTAATTTAAACGAGTTTTATTGATTTAGAGCTTTGATTATTTTTATTTCAATGTTTAAAAGGTCAAAAGTTTGTCTACGAACTTCTTGTAAATTAAAGCTTAAGATACTTGAGAAGGATTCAAGAGCTCAATTGAAATAGAAAATATAACTTCAAAACTGACACGGACATGTGTTGTTTTGGCTCAAGTTGTAGAAATTACATTCTTAATGTGGTTGAAATTATGGTTTATGAACATGAACACGTGCTTGAACCATAAATTCAATTAGATAACATTGGTTGTGAGAGGATTATGTTATTTAACTGATAATTATAAATGGGTTACTCAAGAGGAAGTCCATGTTATAGTTAGGATTTTTCAATTCCAAAGAGAAGCAAATCCTTATGAGTTTAATCAAAATCCAAATGAAAAATCTGATTATAATTACAAAGCAACAAATGAAAATCCTAATCAAAACCATTATATAATCCCACACCTATTTACTGAAGGAGTTTCACAAAGAAATTTTAGTGTTAGATTAGTTATAGTTTGTAATGATATTTTAAATTAGTTTAGAAACCTCAAACTTTATTTCGATTGCCTCGATTAGAGTAAAACCACTATAATCTAGTACTTAGTCATATAGCTCTATGTGGATTCGACCTGATACTCACCAGTTTTTTATTACTGCGTACGCCCGATATACTGGCAGGTAGTTTTATGCTATAAAAATTGTCTTTTAAACTAAAAGCGTGTCATATAGGCTGAAGAGTGCTATATTCTTATGCCCATTTTATATTTTAAGTTTAAACTTTTATTTTAAATAAAGAATTTTGTTTCTTTAATTTCTTTATTTATAAAAAAAAAAAGATGAGTTAAACCCTATCCTACCTAAGACTCGAAGCGTCCATTAATTGGGCCTACCCCTTAGCCAGGCTATTCTAGGTCACAAGTTGAATAGGTTGAACTTCAAGCCTAATATGAAAAGTTATTTGAATAACTTTAATTCAGGCTTGATTTAATTATAATCGAGTAAACCTTGGTATGACTAGGAGTAGGAAATGATTCATTGATGCAATTTGTGGCTTTAAAATATACTGATTGAGCAATCTTAACTCAAACTTGGCAAGAGGACATGGTAAAAAAAATGCATTATAAGCCTTTTTGGATACCGATTTTATTGATTGCTGAAATTTTCAAGCTAATAATTTGCAATTAGTTGTTAAGTTTGAAAAAGGCATGATTTAGGTTGGACTTGAAAATTAGTGTTTAGCACTTTTAGGTTTGAATATAGAAACTAGCTCGATTGTGTAGTTCAAGACCCATGGACTTAACTTGTAATTTCAAAGATGAAAGGAAAAAGAAATGGGGAAAATTCAAAAACACCTCTAAATTTTGGGATAGCATGGAAGCGTAATTTTTGACCTCCTGAACTATAAATAATTTGCAAGCTTAGGACATCTCATCTTTTTTATCTATTTTCCATTCAAATCCATACAAATGTTTTGTAAAAAAAATAAACTTAAAACAGTACAAATGTTATACTTTTTAGACGGAAAAGTACAAAATGTCCTAAACTTGCAAGTTGCTTACAGTTCAAGGAGTGAAAATGAAATAACCAAAGTTTTAATTTATACTTAATGCATGTTAAATTTGATTGTTATATGTGTGTATGTGTTAGTGTGAATTGTGGTGTATTTGAAATGATTGTATGTGTTATGAAATAATGATTAGATAATAATCTATGGTAAATATATCTAGGTCGATAGTTTATTCATGTTAGAAATTATTATGCTGATGTTAATTGATATTGTAATAAATTGTATATGATGAATTAAGCTTATTTTAAACCAAAACTAAGTCCATAAACCTAGTAGATTTTTTGCCCTTTTTAAACCCAAATTAAGCCCAAAAACAAAGCTTAATCAAGGCCCAAAGCCCCTTAGAAATTTTCCCTAAAGTCAATGATTATTGGATAAATATCAAGCTTTATTCTTTCACACTTTGGACATCTAAAACAGATCCAAGAAGAAAAAAATTTGTAACTTTTGTAAGGCCACATTTTCCAACATCCAAACCAAGGTTTCTTACACCCAACACACTAAGAATCCATCCCCAACTATCATACATACATTAAGGTAAGTTTATATGATGTTTAAGATGTTTTATTTCTCTCTTAATCCATGAAATTTTTGTCAAATATAATGCATGTTGGATATATGTGTATTGTTATATTGTGATGTTGAGATAGCTTAGGATTTGTTTATGGAAGTGTAATGATGGTGTTGAGTTGTAGTATGATGAGAAGTTGATATTGTTGAGTTGTATTGAAGAGTGGATTCATGTTGAAGTAGTGGATGTGAAGATAATGAAGTTATAGTGTAAAGTGTGTTTTAATGGTTGAGGAGAAGTATTGTGTTTCAATGATGTTGGAAAGGAGTTTGTGTATGTTTGATGATATAGGGTTCTTATACTATACATTAGGAAGGTTATAATATGGTTTAGAAGAGGTTGGAAGAGTAAAAATGTAAAAATTTCATGTTTGAAAAATAGAGGAAATCTGCAACATAAACTACAGTGTACGCCACTGGCGTACATGCCGACTTAAAAAATTTGGCTACTGATCATTCGAAAGGCAGCTTAAACGCCGTCGGCTTATACCCCAACACCGTTGGCGTTAAGGTCTACGCAGCCGGTGTACTACTAGCGTAATGATCTAAAATTTTGTACATAATGCATTTTTTTAACGACGGCTTCAACGCTGCCGGTGTAGGACCCCTACACTGCCGGCGTTGAGTCTTATACTATCGGCGTATATTGCCAGTGTGGACCTTGTAGATTTCAATTTTTCTAACCTTTTTCCAACATTTTCCTATACATAATATATGACTTTTTGATTAACGATTTGACTTGTATGATGTTATATGATATATATATATATATATATATCATGTGATGACTTTGGATAATTTTAAATGAGATTTAATGACTTCTTAAGCTTTTAAACTAGTGAGTATAAGCTTGGCTTAGGATAGTTATGTTGATATAGTTTGATTTGTGTGGAACAAAGATAGATACTTAGTTGGAGATTTCCTTTGATTCTTAATCCGATTCAGGTACACAATAATTTGATTGATTATTGCTTATGATAGGCATATTCAACTTTGACCTTAATTAAAGACTAATGAAAAGTTTATTGAAATGGTTTCTGGTTGAGTTGTGTTTAGTCCGGGAAACGACAACCTTGTCATGATGCAATGGCACGGTAGTTTAGGCACTTAGTCCAAATCTTTGTCATGATACAAGGACTCAAATCCATGATGCAATAGTTCACCATAATGCAATAGCGGTTTCTTTTAATGGCTAAGTGGATAGCTAATGGGGTTGACTGTGTCAGTATATTCTCTACTTAGGCTCGGGAGGAAATAATATGTTTTAGTTCACGATTAGGGGCCGTTGAACTAATTGATGTTATAGACCGGAATAAGTGGAGTGTATGAAGGAGTGTAAACCCCAGATGAAGCTATTACTAATCTTTATCGGTTAGATATATGAAATATAGGTATCCGGTCTATCTATATCAACCTCCTGAGCAACTGTTGTTACTTAGGACCCCTAGATTCCCAAGCTTGAATCGGAGTTTGAGTACTCCAGTGTTTTTTTTTTAAAGATAATGAATTTATGGTGAATTGTTGCATTGCATTTAGTTAAGTGTGCTTGGCATATGTATTTGTTTGCACTATTGTGTACTGGGCCTTTGGCTCATGTTACTACCTTGCAGGAGATTATGATGATGAGCTCTACGATAATATGGGCTATGGGACTAACTGGGAGACATCTATGGATGATTAGAAATGTGACCTAGTAGTAGTTGTTTAGGACCTTTTGATGTATTTTTGTGAAGTTTATAGGCTTATTTGTTAAGCCTTGGAATGTAATTTTTTTTTGTATATGTAACGTAGCTTGCTTGTATGTCAGCTTTATATGTTTTGTGTGATCCTTGGGAGATCCTCATGTAATTTATGTGATGTATGTTTTGTATATATGTGATGACCTACTACTTATGTAATGGTAGTATTTCTTAATTCAAATCATATGAATGTTGCATATGTTTTGAGCAAGCAATCATTACAAACACTTCTTTTTAGACGACTTTACATATAATACTTGGGCATTATGCATGGTCGGGGGATTTAGCATGCTTAATCTATGGGTTAAGTGGGCCAGGTCCTTACAGAGTGGTATCAGAGCTTTAGTTTGTATGACTGCCTGCTTAAATGAGATTGCTAAGTATGATTTGACTTTAAATGTAATGTGATTTGCTTGGAATAAACTTAAGTTGACTTGAGTGATATGATTGGTTCAATTATTGCTTTGATTGTTAATTGAATGACATTTCATTAGGATTGCATATTTAACAAATGCCATGCATATATTGTATGTTGTTCATAGATGGACAGAACTCGAAGACAGACTAGACAACAGTAAAAAAGAGAGTACATGCCACCTCCTCCTTCACCATCAACCACTCAAACTTCTACTTCATCACCTATTCCGGCCTCTACTACTACTCCATCTCCTGCTTTTGCTTCTACGACTCAAGTTTCATAACCGCCTCTGATGGCTCATATGCCTTATTTTCCTCTATGCCACAAATGACACAAATGCCAATGGGACATCCGAATGCTATATGTGCAATATTCAGGGATATGTTTGCTATGATGCAACAGTATCAACAAATGATATACCAACACCAGCAATAGTTTGTACAACATCATACTCCTCAAGCGATGGGACAAGGAGCAAATGTGCAAGGTAATGAGAAGAATGATCAAGTTAAATTACATGACTTTATCAAGATTGTGCCAGAGTTTAACGAAACAGTTTCAGACCCTACTACTGTTGAGCATTGGGTTGAGGAGTTAGAGAAAGCCTTCACGGCTAGTGAAGTTCCAGAGAATAGAAATGTTGATTTAACGGTTTATATGCTCAAGAAGGATGTGGATAATTGGTGAGATTGACAAGTCAAGAAATGGTGAGACCAATTCCATGGGTTAGGTTCAAGGAAGCCTTCTTTCTACAATATTTCCCCAACGTAGTCCGAGAACATATGATTTTAGATTGGTTGAGTCTCAGGCAAGGTAATAGAACTGTTGAAGAATATTATATAGAGTTTTATAGATTGCTCAGATTTGTTGAAGGAGTGCACAATGATGAAAAGATGAAAGTTCAAAAGTTTCAAGACTATTTGAATATGGAAATCAAGGGAGAAGTCAAAATGTTTCAACTTCCGACTTTATTAGATGTTGTGAATAAGGTGAAGTTAGTTAGAACATATTTAGAATGAGAATAAGACTCAAAGTGATAGGAGAGCTATATTTCTAGGAAAAAGACCCACACCCTTTACATTGTTAATGTTACAATTCAAGTTGGATGTGCTTCTAAAGGTTTTTTGGGATTTTTTCCCCTAATACTTAAAATTAAAATGTCAATTAAAAAAATTAGGTCAGTTCCTGAGTTAACTCCAAATTTGGAGACTCGATTGGGACAAGATTGTTTCAATTCCACAATTATAAAATCATCACCTATTCGTTATTGAACTAGGTCCCCATGCTCAAGTCTATAGAAGTTAATTGAAATTTGACACAAATATAAAGATGAAATAAATCAACAAATGAATATAGAACCCATATTGGATAATGGGGGGAATTACAAAAACACAATTTATGTTTTAACCAATTTGCAAATACATGATCTGTGTTATTTTTTTTTATAAATAGATGACTCAAGCTTCATACAAAAATTATCAATATTCTTTAATAATTTTAGAATGACAAATGTTAATATTTTATTGTTCATAAAAATTAATTTACATTTTTTTATTTTTCTCATTTTTAAAAAATAATCTTTAATATTTTATTTATTTAATCTTATTTAGTAATAGTTTTTATTAAATTATTTTTTTTGTACTAGTAAAACTCTAACACATATCCCTCCAATATTAATTAATTATAATGACATTTTTATATGAAACTTGGATCACCTACTTGTCAAAAAGAAAAAGTACGTGTCATATGTTTGCAAATTGGTTAGAACACATGTCATGTTTTTGTAATTATCACTTGGGTAATATTAAAAAAATATGCAATTGTGTAATTTTGAAATTGATTAAAAACTTTTGTCCATGTCAATAATATCTTTATTATATTGATTAAAAATATCACATCAAATGATGGTGCTAACCGATTTGATGGAAGTACTATAGATAAATACGAAAAGTTTTTTCAGATTAATTTTAAAATTTAGGTATCTAATTATATGTCTTATCAAAGTCATGCACTATTCACGACATTAACCCTTATATTAAAATGACTTCATATATAATTTTATGATAATTTGTGCAATTTAGTTTCTCCTATAATAAATTATGTAAAAAGGAAACACCCATAAGAAAAATCCCTCAATGGCCTTGACTATTTAAACTAGAGAAAGGGTGCAACTATTTGTAATGAGGCTAGTGACAACATTACCGATTAAACTATCCTTTATGGTAGCCAATGAAACTTCTTGGATCTAATATAAATTATAATGTCTTTATCTTATTTTATTTTTTTATATTTTCATTTTTTTCTATTTGTGATCTTGTATTTTTCAAATTAAAAATCATTTGACTCCAATAGTTAGAAAATTTCACACTATATTGATTTAACGTCACCTTGGGAGTTTAATTGCCATTAGTTCAATTTAAAAAATTAATTTATATTTCTCCATCAAATGATTTTATCGTTTCTTTTTTTTTTTGGGGGGGGAGGCGGTGGGCTTAAAATGATTTTACCCTTTCAGTTATAAAAAGAGAAATTCTTTTAATTACTTTATGTAAGGGTAAACTTTTAATTATTTTATCTAGAGATAAAATTATAAAGTAGGGTTTAGAAGTATATTGTTTTTAAAAATCTGAGATCTATGTGCTCCATTTCCAAAATAAAAATTTGAGCAAAAATGGAAGGAAAATGATGGGGATGTATTTGTTTTAGACTCTTAATTTTTTATGTTCTAATTAGTTCTATTATCCTTTTCAATACATAGTAAAGTAGATTCGCATGGAAACTTCTTTCCGTATGTATCAAAATTCAATAGAGGGTGTTGCTAGGGTTGCATTGCACTAGAATCATTCAACTTTCCTTCTTCCTCTCCATTTTTTATTTTCTTATCACTATCTTTTTATTTCTTCAATTTATATAGAACTAAAAAATTGATATGATCCAATTTAACCAATCTAGCTTCAATCTTTTAGTATAGAGGAGGAAAATTTTGGATGGTCTTATCTAATTCAGTTCGTACTGTAATTCATAACTAGAAAAGATTTAATAGAAATAATAGATTCTAGGGTGCAATATAGTGGCCAATAACAAATAAGGATCCAAAACTTGATTTTCTAAAAAGGGGCTTTTACAGTCCTGTCGATGGGATTGTCCCGCTATTAATCTAACTATTAAAATAAATATAATAAATAAAATATTTGACTATTTTAGTAATGCGATCACAGTTAGGTATAGTATGATCCGTTGGATGGTAATGAGATTGATTTTGTCAAAATTAATGATGGGATCATAGAATTTTCCTAAAAGTATTTTTGTATATTGAATTTTTTTTTTCATTTTTATACAATAAATGACAATTCATAAATTATATTACTTCTAAGGAAAAGTTTTCTCATATAAAAGTAGGAAGTCTGTCACTAAATGTTCCAGGACAATCTTAAAAACATGCATCACTTGGCCAAGAATAAGCTAATCAGCCAAAAAAAAAAAATCCATAAAGAAAATAAGAGGAAAAAAAGCCAAAAAATAAAAAATAAAATCAACTAATGAAACATTATGATACATTTCATGCAAACATGCTTTGAAGTAAAAGAACGACATACTTTTGACACCACAATGGGCACATGGTTCTCTTTTTGGCGTGTTGATGTATTGATTTCCAGCTGACAATGATCTATCAAATTTCACTATATTAGTATTACATCTAATGGTAAAAAATAAAAAGCAAAATGTAATATATATATATATATATATATATACCGAAATGATAATGATGGGTAACTAAATCAACCCAATAAAAAATAAATTACTTAAGATTTAGTTTGGGATGCAAGACTCTATATGAAAGTGGTAAGTTGCAATAAAAACCTTAGCATCAAGGAAGAAACTCCACATAAGATCTAAGTAAAGAAGAGGGAAAGAAAAATAGAGGAAAGAAGCAAGAAATTTTTCTTACCCGAGGAAGAGTGCTCCAAGAATATGATTAGTTCACTGAATATATTGAAGAATATAATTTTTAAATGTTAAAAGGGTCATGGACTCATGGTTATAACTTTGCAATAGGAAAAAAATTAGTGAAAAAATAAAATAAAAGGAAAAAAATGGCTAAATTAGGTTGATAAAAAAAATTGCCATAAGAGTGAATATATTAATTGTTTAGATAATGGTCTCTATTTAATTTTGGACATGTGCCTTGAGTTAAAAACAAATGTATCCCGATATTTCATGCTTTTCTCACCTTTGGAAAAATAGACCTTATCATTACTTTTATGTTACATAAGATGATAACAAATTTGAAATTAGAAAAGTTTTGTAAAATGGAAAATTAATAAATTTTCAATATCATTGGCTTTTTTTTCCATTTTTTTTTTCTGCTAAAAACAAAAGCATTTTGGTAATCATTTTAATAAATAAACCAATATTTAATTTGTTTTATTCATACTTCTTAGTATAGGAAAAGTTAGTTTGGATGACATTTGGAGTAATTATAACAATGAAATTGCTGGAATTATGCCATTAATTATGACAAAAAAATTGTTGGATTTCACCTATTTTTACAATTAACTATTAAATAAATTTACTTTAGTTTTAGAAATGACTTCAAAAATTTTATAAGTAATAAAATCAAACTTTTAAACTTCACATAACTAATTATAAAATGGGTAAAATTGAGTTACCAAAGTGTAACAATTACCCAAAATTATTACCTAAATTTCTAAGGATGTACAACTTATAGATCCCATACATAATAAAAAAAATTTCTTTCGCATGTCAAGATCCTAAAACCTTCATCCACTTTTTCTAAATGTCTCTAATTTTCACTATTTATATTTTTGAATCCTTCAAGATGAGAGCAACTATGTCAAAAAAATCCCAAATACCTAAAAATTAGACAAAAGATTCGATGGTACAACATATTTGAATAAGTACGAGCACATACTAATGTTTTTTAGACATATGGTGCATTAAGGAGAACCCTATCTTTGCTCTTTGTTGTTGTTGTTGGTTTTCATTATATGTCTCCTAAGACTTGTTCTCATGCATTTTATAAAATAAAAAAAATGTTAATTTTAATTTTGTTTTCCATTAACTTTATTCAATTTGCAATTCAAAAAAAGGTATTATGCAATTGGATGGAAAATTTCTATCTTCATTTGGTCCTGACGAATAAATAGTTATCATCTATTTATAAAGTGATAATGACTATTTGCTTTATTATAGAAATATTTTTATTTTTTAAATGGGAACACCATTCTTGGGATATTTCTCTTATGCAATGTATGGTGGAAACCCCATGAGCGTCTCTTTAGTTTTCCATGAGTGGAGCATCTATATTTATACACAAACACACATATATTATATCTCTTTCTGATAGACAATTTAAACTTTCATCCTTCCTTTTTTTTTTTTTTTTAAATATTGCCGCTAGCAATTTTCTATCACGTGCATCCTACATACATCTTCTTCTTCTTTATTATTATTATTATTTTTTTAGTCTGCTAATACTATAATTTCTTTCATCATATTATTTATATTTTATAATTTTATATACACCCATTGTGAATGTATCATCCCTCAATTTTATATAATGACGGTTCAACTTCAACCGGTTAAAAATAAGGCAATGAAGAAGAACAAGGAAAGAAAGGAAGCACTCAACTCGGTATATTCGAATGGAAAAACTAATTAGAAAGAGATTGTAACTTACAATCAATTGCCATATGTGTATATAGTTTTCATTTTTTCGAGTTTGCAATTTAGGGCGCTGACTTTCTAAAACCTGGAAAATAAGATCACACTAAGGAAAGACCCGTCTTTTAAGCTTTAAGAAATTATAAACATTAATTTTTAGAAGAAATTGATAGAATCCGAATCTGATAAATATATTAGAAGTTTTACGTAGGATTGTAAGTGAGTCGAGACAGCTTATGGGTTACTCGAGCTCAATTTGGCAAAAGCTCAAATTCAATTCACTTATAATCGAGTCAAGCTCAAGTTTGAACTTTCAAATACTTGGCCCAGTGAGCCTGTGAGCTTAATTGAGTATTAAATTGAGTTGAGTCAAGCTTGAGTTTATTAAATATTAAATACTCTTTTAAGTTAAATCAATATTTAAAAGAATAATTAAGTTTAATCAAGGCAAGTTTGAGTTTTATCGAGTATTAAATCGAGAAAACTCGAGCTCGAGCTTCGAGTTTTTCATTCGAGTCAAGTTTGAGTTTAATACTGTATTGACTTAACTCGACTCGTTTACAATCTTAGTTCTATGTTAAAAATTAATTTGACTATTGTTATGTATTTTAGTTTTAATGATCATGTCCTTACACAAAATAGGCCCCGTTCAATTTTCCTTTGCTACTTTGGATGTAATATATAATTTGGCTATAATCCATTTGGCTATTCATTTTTTTTAATTATTATTATCATCATCTTATATCAAGCCTTTTTTATCAACTTTTATGATAATATGTACTTTGCAAGGATTGGAGTGTAATAGCTATGTTGTCACAATAGGAGTCGTATCGTGTTTGGTTATGGATTAGTGATTCCATTAATTTCTTATTACCATTAAATAAGAAATTGTTGTTCCTTCTACCTAGGAGACAACCCTTACTTAATAATCTTATTTAATGAAACAATCACTTGGGAGATCATATGTAAGATGTAATATGATATCCCGATGGATTGTACCCTTATCAACAGCAGGAGAATAATGATAGCAGTATGTAATATTAAAATAGTGAAAATTAAGTTAATACTAATCATGAACTTTTTTTATTACTTGATTGAAAATACTTACAAGTCATTTGTTAGCTTGGTTATACACTATAGTTGAGTTGGACCATCACCAATGGTATTAAAGCAATGCTATTGGTCGGATAGGAAGAGCAAAGTGCTATATATGTAGGGAAATGCTATAATATAAGGGTATGATTGTGCGCTAACAGATGAGGACCTCTAAAGTTTTATACTTTAACTATATGTGTATAGGGTCATTTTAGTAATTATGCTTTTAGCTTAATCTAATGTCTTGAATGAGTTTAATTGGCTAGTGATAGAACCTGGAAAGCCAGGCCTAATTAAGGATATTTTAAGGAGATTGAGCCTCGTAGACCCTAAATACAGACCATTGGATTAGTTTTTTTTCTCTTATCTTTACTTAGTTGTTACATGATGCAAAAAGTGGACTTTGATAATGTCTTTAGGAGCACGTTTAGGTTTCGTTCAGCCATAAAACAGGTCATGTATTTGCAAATTAGTTAAAGCACAGGTCGTGTTTTTGCCATTATCTCTTGGGTAATATTGATAAAATATGCAATTAAGTCTTAAAATCTTGAAATTGATAAAAAAAAAAAAAAACTTTCATACATATCAATATTATCTCCATTATATTGAACAATCTAGTATCTGAAAAAACTTTTTATATTTGTCAATAGTACATCCATCCAATCGATTAACACCATCATCTATTAAAATGACTTCATATATAATTTTATGATAATTTATGTAATTTAATTCCTTCTTTAATAAATTATATAAAAAAGAAATACCCATTAGAAAAATCCCTCAGTGGCCTTGACTATTCAAACACCCATAAGAAAAATTAGAGTAGGGGTGCAACCATTTGCAAAGAGGCTACTAACGGCATTGCTGGTTAAACCACCCTTTCTGATAGCCGATGAAACTTCTTGGATGTAATATAAATTATAATGTCTTTTTTTTATGATTATTTCTTTTTTTTATTATTATTTGTGAGTTTTTATTTTTCAAACTAAAAATTATTTGACTCTAGTAGTTAGAAAATACTACACTATATTGATTTACCGCTACCTTGGGAGTTTAATTGTCATTAGTTCAATTTTAAAAATTAACTTATATTTCTCCATCAAATGATTTTACCTTTTCAATTATAAAAAATAAATTCTTTTAATAACTTTAATTATTTTATCTAGAGATAAAATTATAAAGCGGGGTTTAAAAGTGTCTTTTTTAAAGATCTGACATCTATGTGCTCCATTTCCAACATAAAAATCTAACAAAAAAGGAAGAAAAATAATGGGGATGTGTTTGCTTTTACGCTATGTTTGTCAATATTTTGGAACAAAAAGCTGAAGAAAGTTATGAAAGGAAAAGAAATTAGAGTAAAGAAAGTCTTACTTGTGTTTAGATATTAAATGTACAAATGGGTAGAAGTGGATGGAAATAGAAAAAGGAAAATGGCTAAAACACTCTTATTTGTTTTGCTTTTCCTCCGCTGTTAAGGACATATTTGTCATTTTCCTTCATTTCCTACCATTTCTCTCTAAATTTGGAGAGAAAACTTTGAGCTTCCATAGTAAAAAGATTTCTTTCCACTTCAACAACTTTCAAGCCAAACGGAAGTTTTTCTTTGATTTTTGCAGCTTTCTTTTTCTTTCCTCGAGTTTCCACTAATCCCAAATATAGCGTTAGACTCTTAATTTTTATGTTTTAGTTAGTTATTCTATTATACTTTTTCATGCATAATAAAGTAGATTCACATGGAAACTTCTTTTTGTATGTATCAAAATTTAATGGAGGGTGTTGATAGGGTTGAATCACACTAAAATCATTCAACTTTTGTTCTTCCTCTTCATTGTCTTATTTTCTTATCACTATCTTTTGATTTCTTTAATTAATATAGAAGTAGAAAAATTACTATGATCCAATTTAACCGATCTAGCCTCAATCTTTTAGTATAGAGAAGAGAAATTTTGGATGGTCTTATATAATTCAGTTCATATTCTAATTCATAACCAAAAAAGATTTAATAGAAACAATAGATTATGGTTTGCAACATGGTGGCAAACAACAAATAAGAATCTAAAACTTGATTCCTTTATTAAAAGAATTCTTCTATATTGATTTTTTAATTCATTTTTATATAATAAATGGCAATTCACGAATTATATTATTTCTAAGGAAATGTTTTCTCATATAAAAGTATGGATGCCTGTCACTAAATGTCCCAGGACAATCTTAAAAGCATGCATCACATGGCTAGGAATAAGCTAATCATTCAGAAAGATGGCATAAAGAAAATAAAAGAAAAAAACAAAAAATAAATTGACTAATTAAACATTATGATACGTTTCATGCAAACATGCTTTGAAATAAAAGAAAGACATACTTTTGACACCACAATGAGCACATGGTCCTCTTTTCGACATGTTGATGCATTGATTTCCAGCTGATAATGATCTATCAAAATTTAATGTATTAGTATCACATCTAATGGTAAAAAATGTAAAGCAAAATGGAATATACATAAATGAATTATCTAAGATTTAATATGGGATGGAAAACTTTACATGAAAGACGTCTTAGTATCAAGGGAAAAACTCCACAGAAGATCTAAGTAAAGAAGAGGAAAAAAAAATACAGGAATGAAGGAAGAAATTTTGCTTACAGGAAGAGTGCTGCAAGAATGTGATCTGCTCATTGAATTTATTGAATGGTTTTTAAATTTTAAAAGGGTCATGGAATCATGGTTACAATGTTGCAATAGGAAATAAAATTAGTGGAAAAATAAAATAAAAAGTTAAAAATGGCCAAATTAGGTTGATAAAAAAAATTGCCATAAAAGTAAAAACATTAATTATTAAGATAAACATCTTTATTATATTTTGGCCATCTGCAGGTAAAAACAAATATATTCCTACATTTCATGCTTTGCTTACCTTTAAAAACGTAGGCGTTATTTACATAAGATGATAACAAATTTGAAATTAGAAAAGTTTTTTAAAATGGAAAATTAATAAATTTTCAATATCATTGGCTTTCGTTTTTTGTTTTCTTTTTCTGCTTAAAAAAAAAAAAGCAATTTGGTAATCATTTTAATAAATAAACCGATATTCAATTTGTTTTATTCATATTTCTTAATCCAAGAAAAGCTAACTTGTAATTATAACTTTTCAGTTATCACTCAACATTCTTCCAAAAATGATTTGAACAATCCATAATTTAAACTCATAATTAAATATTTTTCATTTTCTTGTTTCAGTCATAAATACCCTTATCTTAAATATATCATCTATACAATTATTATCTTTCGATAATAAATATAGGGGGTATAATAGATATTTTACCTTTTACTTCAATAATTACTAGTTTTACTTTTTATAACAAGTCAACATAGTAATAGTCATTATAAGGCATATTATCTTCTATTTCAATTGAAATTCCATTCTCCCATATTCTATATAGCGAAGTGAACGAGACGTAAACATTTTAAATGTAACATTCCACTAGGTCTTGCAATTGAGAGGAAGAACCCCTTCATCAATATTGTTAATTTGGCAAAACTCCAAATATTTAACTTATGGATTGGTCAAATCATTTTTGGGAGAATGTTAAGTGAAAACTGAAAAGCTATAATTACAAGTTAGATTTTCCTGTGTTAAGAAATATGAATAAAACAAATTAAAATATTGGTTTATTTATTAAAACGGCTACCAAATTGCTTTTGTTTTTAGCGGAAAAAGAAAAGGAAAAATGAAATCCAATGGTACTGAAAAATTATTAATTTGCCACTTTAAAAAACTTTTCTAAACTTTTCTAATTTCAAATTTGTTAACATCTCATGTAACGTAAAGGTTAATAATAACGCCTATATTTTTAAGGTGAGAAAAGCATGAAATGCAGGGATGTATTTGTTTTTATTAAAGGCAAATGGCCAAAATATAATATAGACGTTTATCTTAACAATTAATGGATTTACTTTTATGGCAATTTTTTTATCAACCTAATTTGACCATTTGTTTACCTTTTATTTTATTTTTTCACTAATTTTATTTCCTATTGCAACATAACCATGATTCTATGACCCCTTTAACATTTAAAATCCATATTCCTCAATACATTCAGTGAGCTAACCACATTCCTGCAGCACTCTTCCTCAGGTAAGAAAAATTTCTTCCTTCTTGCCTTTTTTTTTTTTTTTCCCTCTTCTTTACTTAAATCTTTTGTGGAGTTTTTTTCCTTGATACTAAGGTTTTCATTACAAGCTAAATCAAACCAATGAAAAATTAATTACCTAAGATTAAGTACAGGATGCAAGAATCTATATGAAAAACCAATAAAAAATGTATTACCTAAGATCTAGTATGAGTTGCAAGACTCTATATGAAAGACGCTAGTTGCAATAAAAACCTTAGTATCAAGGGAAAAACTCCACAAAAGATATAAGTAAAGAAGAGGAAAAAAAATAGAGGAAAGAAGGAAGAAATTTTGCTTTTTTAAATGTTAAAAGGTCATGGACTCATGGTTGTAACATTGCAATACGAAATAAAATTAGTGAAAAAACAAAATAAAAGGTAAAAAATGGTTAAATTAGGTTGATAAAAAAAATTGCCATAAAAGTAAATACATTAATTGTTAAGATAAGTGTCTTTATTATATTTTGGCCATCTCCTAAAGGTGACAACGAATGCACCCCTGCATTTCATGTTTAATGTTTTTCTCACTTTTAAAAGCATAGGCGTCATTATAACTTTTACGTTACATAACATGATAACAAATTTGAAATTAGGAAAGTTTTTCAAAATGGAAAATTAATAAATTTTCAATACAATTGGATTTCGTTTTTCCTTTTTTTTCTGCTAAATTTTCTGCCAAAGACAAAAGCAATTTGGTAACCGTTTTAATAAACAAACCAATTTTTAATTTGTTTTATTCATATTTCTAAATCCAGCAAAAGCTAACTTACAATTATCTTAAATAATCTTATCTTAAATATATCACCTATATAATTATTATCTTTCAATAATAAATATAATGAGTATAATAATATTTTACATTTTACTTTAATAATTACTTGTTTTACTTTTTATACTAAAAGTCAATATAGTAATAAAATTAGTGGAAAAACAAAATAAAAGGTAAGAAATGGTTAAATTAGGTTGATAAAAGAAAATTGCCATAAAAGTAAATACGTTAATTGTTAAGATAAATGTCTTTATGATATTTTGGCCATCTACCTTAAGGTGAAAACAAATATATCCTTATATTTCATGCTTTTCTCACCTTTAAAAACATAGGTGTTATTATTAACTTTTACTTTATATAAGATGATATTAAATTTGAAATTAGGAAAGTATTTTTTAAACTGGCAAATTAATAAATTTTCAATACAATTGGCTTTCGTTTTTCCTTTTTTTCTGCTCAATTTTTGCTGAAGATAAAAGCAATTTGGTAACCGTTTTAATAAACAAACCAATATTTAATTTGTTTAATTCATATTTCTTAATCCCGGAAAAGTACTTACATTTATAGCTTTTCAGTTTTCACTTAACATTATCCCAAAGATGATTTGACCAATCCAGAAGTTAAACCCATAATTAAATATTTTCCATTTTCTTGTTCCAGTCATCACGTCAACGCAAAGTTTTTTTCCTATAACTTTTTGAGGAATCAAAACCAATCACTCATGAATCCTTCTGTTGAGGAAATAAACAAATATTCCGGGTTTGTCCCATGTTTTGTCTTAACAAGTCTATTTGGATTATTTAATATTTATCTGTATCGTATTTATATCAGATTTGTATCTATAATTTATTTGTATCATATTTGGATTATATCTATTTAGTTTGTTTATGAATAAAATTATCACTTTTTTATTGATATTTGATTATTTTTTAAAATAATAAAAATATGATATCAAAATGATCAGAATATAATAAAACAAACAGAAAGTATAGATACAAATTTTATCATAATCCACACCTTATATCTAAAACACTATGCAACAGCAATACCAATGAACAACCATTTATCGCTTAAAAGACTGAATTTTCAGGCCGCAGTGCTAGGGAATTTTGAACGAATCCCTTTGGAAATTGGAACCTGGGTGTTTTGAACATGCTTTGTTCGAATTTGTGCGTTTTAACACCTACACGATACATGCGCCAAGGTGTTATGAACCCAATGGCCCGAATCTCAATGTGGGTTTGAATCGAAAGAGGTTTGGAACAGGGGTGATTCTAACATGTGAATGGCCATGGTGACGGTTACCGACCTTGAGTTCAGGACAAGGTTAACTAGAAATAAAGAAGAAAGTGTTTTATTAATAATAGTATTTAACATTAATAATGATCTGCTATTTACTTTTTAGGCTATGTAGCATAACAAGCAAACACCAAAAACATAACACATGGAATCAATGATCAAATCAAATTTGCTGCATTTTCTTAGCTGCTCAAAAAAATCTTATAATGTATTTGAGATAAGGATCTAGGAATAATATTTTCTCACAGATAAAATCTAACACAATTTAAGGAACTGGAAACATATTTCTAAAGAACATAATAATTTTCTTTTAAGGAATCAACTTGTCATCATTCATCAACATTGCATTGTTCTCTTTTCATTCTTGACCGTGGCTCACTAAGTTTACAGCTCAAGTCAACATTAGGAAAAAATGAAGTAGAAGCAATGGTTACCTTTAGTGACTGCTCAGAAGCCATTATCTCTTTAGACAACTAAAAACTAAGTATATCATAAGAATCTAGATCATCACTCTCATAAAGATAGCATGGAACAATTCTAGGTCCACAATAATACAACCTCAACCCACATCGTCTACAGGCTCACATGTAACGATGACAATCCACATATCCTGCACACTAAATAAAGTAGAAAATGAATCTCTAATGGGATTCAAAACCCCCTTGTTGGTGATGCCTGTCAATATCATTCATAAAAATTAAGTCAAATTGAGCCAAGTTATTCAATATGAAAAGATCCTTTAACTGCTGGTAAAACTTGAATTCAGTGGAATCCAAAGCCATGATTGATGGATCACTAACAGAAGCTACTGTCAACTATGCACAAAGCAATTTCTACTGCAAGAAGAATAAAATTTCTCTACAGCTCTAGCCTCCCATCCACACCCTCAGGCTGTTGTTTAAATGGAGTGGCAAAGGTGCAAAGCACTGTCTTTAAGGATAATTCACCAAATATAGACGTATCTCCAAGGTTCAACAAGTCCTCTAGCAAAACTAGGTAGCAGGAACAACAGAAGAAAAGAAAACCCAGAGAGGAGAAGAAAAAAAATAATAATATCTCGACAGAGAGAGAGATAAAAATTAAAAGAAAACGGCTCTTTTTTTAAATAATATCCAGGGAAGATATTTTTAATAACAGATAGATAAGATTATTTTGAAAATGACCGAGATATTGGTGTAGTGGATGTTATAATCAGGATATCATGATAACTAAAATTTGAAGCTATCAAAATGTTTGTTTTTGGATAAGATTAATATTACCCGAAATATAATAAATATTCATATGAACCGGGCCGAGACTCATAACTACACGTGCAGGGGGGGAGGGAAAATTCACGAATTTTCACTAGCCCGATCCATGCTTTGTGCGTGCAAGCTCATGCCTTTTCACTATTTGTTTACAAGTCCACATATACAAAGAAGTTAATAAATAAGGACAGACAACAAGATCTAAGGAATGTGGGGCTTCTTTTTTTTGAAATACTAATTATATACAACACAGGCAACAAGGTATCTAATCGATCCATAGCAGCTTAGTTCGCTCCACTAGTGTAAGACACAGAACATAGGTCTCAGATCATAGTTTGAGCAGGACGAGTCCACAGTTATCAAAACTGTCATGATTCAGAAAAATCGGAAGACAGAAAAGGAGGTGGATTTCAGGGCTCAGAGCAGAAAGGTCTGGATGAAGGAAGAAAAATTAGAAGAATTGAGCTAAGTAAGGACTCCTTTGGCCTGCTCAAGCAGCAAGGGTATCCCATTTCACGGATGAAAAAAATTGTCATACTATGAACTATCATGAGAAATTTCTGACAGGATCAAAAACAACACATGTGATATACAATAAGGAATTCCAAAACTTCCATAACCGTCTAGCTGAACCACATCGTCCATAAACATAACCGGTTACAAGGAAAACTGTAAGTAACATGAGGAGTAAAATTTCTCTCTACTGAAATAGTGTTTCCATCAATCAGATACCATCATCAAGTATAAAGAAGATTTGATGCAGGCCCTTCTTTTATCTTATTATACATAAGAGGCAGCATAACTGATGGGACATGAATCAATACACTATTTTAAATCAAGGAAATTTGCATGAATAAGAATACTGATGAATGACAAGCAAGTTTCCTGACATGAAACAAATTGAACAACCCGAGTGATCGTTGAGATCACAATCAATTAGCAGTATAAGAATCAAATTCACCTGAATCATAAATTAACATATCAAATCAGATTAAAAGGCTCCAATTTTCGTAATTATCTAGTCAAATTCACCAGAATAATCAACATATCTAATCAAATTAAAAGGCTTCAATTTTTGCTATTATCTAATCGAATTCACCAGGATCATAAATTAACATATCTAATCAAATAAAAAGGCTCCGAATTTCGTAATTGTCTAATCAAATTCGCCAGAATCAGCTTCCACGATCATCCGATCAGCACAAGAATGCAAAACAAATGAACTATTATAAGCTAGGGTTTGTAAAATTCACAACACATAAGGAAGAAAAAATACTACAACTCAAATTACTAAGCCAAAAAAATCACCGCCCTCCCCATCCATCAGTTCGATGATGAAGCGGTAGCTGTTCCTCCGCCCTCACCACTGCCGTAACAACTCCCTCTGCCGCCATGATGATGATGATGGGAGCAGCGATCGGATCTATAATCTCCTAAGTTTACATTACTTGATTATAATAATTATCAAAATATAATATAGAATCATAAATAACTTTAGAAAAAGTAGCAAAAATTACTCCTAATTTTTCACGATTTAAAATTTCTAAAGTGTGAACAAATTTGATTATAATTAAAAAAATTAGAATCCTTACTAATAAAAATTTTTGAAATACAAAATGTAACTACCATAACCCTAGACAATCAATGATCGATGATAAAACGATCAATACTGTAAACTTTTAGATCATTATCTTAAGTTCAATAGTTAGAAAATAAATCACATACTCGTTAAAATAATAACACAATGATTTTCTAATTATCTCTAATATTTTAAAACCTTAAAGTAGTATTAGAAAATTTATAATTATCAATTATCAAAATAAGTAATTCTAAAGACAAGATTTCATAGCCGGTATAGAAAACTCAATACGTAAATATAATCAACTATAAATTTCAAGAGCAATATAAAGCGATTAATCGATAGGGTCTATTGGCTAAAAATGATAACTTAAGGATAAACTGCTAGAATTATAAATACGCAGTGGGGAACAAAAATAGATCTATAACTAAGAATCTGGACTTCAAATAAAAATTTAGATTGCTCCATAATTTTAATAAAAAAATTTAGAGTCTATAAGTGTTAATACCATAATTTAACCTATCGGACCCAAAAAACCTTAATCGCATAAGATAAAACTCTAAAAATATTTAATCGCATAAGCTTAAACTCAAGATTTGAACTCATAGCTAATCTAAAGATTTTATAGAGACTTTAGATAAACTTCTAGAGATAAAACTTCTATATAACTTATATATATATATATATATATATACCAATATGACTTAATATTTGAGGAGTTAACTTAGATATTTAAATTAAACAAGTACTAAACCAATCAAAACAAGTAATAAATGGTGGGAAAGGAGGATTGAAAATTGGTTGCAACTATCGGAAAAAATCACACCAACTAACCCCTCTAATTTGTGCAAATTGATCAAATGATAAGCACATGTGAGCAAATGAATGAACTCCAAATAAGTTTAAGCATTAAATGAACAAATACAAGTCTTAAAACAACTTGCTTAATCGATGCAAATTTTCTCCCAAATTCCCGTTGCTGCAGCTGCTAAGGAGAAGACAATAAGCTTCAAGTTGCTGTATTCTTCCACCATGTATAGCCTTAGGTAGAATAGGTAAAACTCAAGCTCGCAACATTTTAAAAATTGACCAACAAGCTCCAATGAAAATCCCCTAAATGGACACATAGATAGTTGAATATTGACCCAAGAAATCTACAGTTTGAACAGGTACAAACCAACCTTAGGAGCCTCAAAATTTCAGATGTGAAGCAGGATCTCCAGCCTATAATTTTTCACCAAACAAGCACCCCGCTTGCACAACAAATACAACATATTTAGCATATATAAATAAGTGTTAACAGCTAACAAACATGCTCATTTATTTCCTCCATTAGCTTGAATCAAAACTCAAAGAAACAACCAAACAACAGATCTTTTTTTCTCTCCATAAACAGTAGCCAAAGGAACAACAAATTTCTAAGTTGCAGCTTCTATTCCCAACCATGTATAACCTTAGGATTTCTAAGAAAACTCAAGCCAAAAAACTTTGACAAATTGACTCCTTCAAGCTCCAATAGAAACACATCAAATAGACACATAAGAAGCTAAATATTAACTTAGAAAATTCTAAACCAAACACATACACAATCCAATTTTAGGGTATAACTTGTAGACATAAATAACAGCCCCAACCAAAAAATTTCACCATTCCAAACATCGTACTTGCAACCGGCCTCAACCTCTTCCCAAATCCCCGTAAATTGTAGCTGCTATAGGGGAGACAACATGACTAAAATTTCAATAGCTTTTCTACTATGAATGACACTATAGATTTTAGGTATAAACAAAGCCAACAAAGTCTAACGTGTTAACTACCTTAGCTCCAATAAGAACCCTTCAAAAAGACACATAAGTGTAGGATACTTGACTTAATAAATATACTAAATAAACACATACAAAGCGACCTTTAATAGCCCTAAAAATTGTAGAAAAAGGATATGATTTGCAAGGCCACTATTAGCACCAAATAATCTACCTAACTTGTACAATAAACACACCACATATATAGCTATAAATAAGTATTATTAGTTAGTAAACATGCACATTTACTTCCCCATTCATTTGACCTAAAAATTTAAAGAACAACTAAGACAAACAACCCTTCTTCATCCTTATAAACCGCAGCAAATAAAACAGAGTAATAGCCCCTATTTTCCCAAAAAAATCCACCATGAAGCTCCATTGTCCAATAACACAAAACACCACAAACAAACTAAACCTCTCCACTTGAACCACCACGACCCATTACAACACCAAGACTTCTCTCTTTTCCTTTTAACCGTGATAAATTTCAAGGAAAGGAACATCCAATAGCATAACATAAACAAAGACTTAGGAATCAAGAACTAGAGGTAAGAATGGCATTGACTTAGGTAATTTATTCCTAGACATACAACTACTCGCTATCTCATCTACTAACATAGGTTATGATTCACACAAATACGGGGAAGCTTGTTACATCATGTTCATAAATAGAAACTAGGAAGTTGATGGATTAAATTGTTATGAAAAATCATACATGTTGGGCTTAATAGATGTCTATCTTGTGAATGTGACCAAAATGAATCATCTATAAGTTGATAGTGCCTTTACAAGTTTGGGCTGCTTAGGAATGTAGATATATCAACTTGAAATTTTGGAACACCAAGCTTTAAAATTTGGTTCATAGGAGAAGAGAATCAAAACCATGTTGAGCTATAACAAAGCTAAATTAAAAATATGCTAAAATGTATCCAAGACATAATTTTTGAAGAAAGAATTTAACAAAAGAAACTTTGGAAACATAACAAAAAGTCCAACTCTACAAGTTTAACATAAATCATCTCACAAAACTAACAAGAAAATTTCACAACAACTCATCCGTCCCTCCAGTACAGGTCGTGCAGAAGTAAGGGAAGCAAACATAACAACATTCTCTTCCATCAGCACAGCACCTATAGCCTCTAGCATAGACTTTAAAATTCTATTTTTCCCTTTTTTTATTCAACATAAAATCAAAACAAACTTTTAGGGTTATATCCTACATATCACGGTTTTTTGTTTATAAAATAAAATAAAATAAAATAATAATAATAATAATTAATTTATTAATTAAGTTTAATATACATTTGAACCTACGAATATGTTAGAAAAATAAACTAGTGATTAAATGATAAAATATAATCTTATAAATAATAGAAATTTCAAATTATGTAGACAAATAAGGTTGACAAACGAAGTAAATAATAAAGAAAATTTTCCTATCAAAGTAGGCATTGAAGAATGTAGATATAGATAGATTCTAATAGTATGATTCCCTTAAATATAGATAAAAATATGAATTAAAAATAAGCGAAACATGATGAAAATAAATAATAACCATCTTAAAGTAGACATATAAAAAGGACCACATAAATAATAAAAATTTAATGATAAAATTAATAAGTAAAATAAGACTTAAAATATTCTATAACATCTATCAACAATAATAGAATAAATAAAATTATAGATTCATAAATCTAAGTTAACTATCCTATAGTACTCAAAATAAGCTTTCCAATATCTATTTATATATAAAAATCCAAGTTAAAATGAGTATAATAGATTTAGTTAAAGGTCACGCGATAATAACCAACATCAAAAACTATTTAAATCAACTTTCATAAATAAAACTCATTAAATTATATATATTTATATATGTATAAACTAGAAAATAGAAAACTTTATGAGCCTTAAATTAACTATTCATATAATGAAATAGAACTAAAAGGAATGTAATAGGTTTAGTTGGGATTTACACAATTAAAGCTAAAAACTACAAATTATAAGAAAACTTCTCTTATATAAAATGTATTATCACAAGTTTTATGAATTTACTGGAAGAATATATCTTTATAAAATTTAGAAATCCTAATTAAATACAAAAATAGACTAGGATTAACAAAATTTGAACTAGGACATGAACAAGTACAACCAAAATCATTAAATAAATAACACATATAATAATGAATATCTGCTATTTCATTTTATAGGAAATACTGAATCCACATAAGTACTTTCCAAGGATGTATCAAGTAAATAAGGACACTCAGGTAAGGGAATTCTAATGATATGCTATTTACTTATGCTTGCTACTGTTTGTGTTATATTGGTTGTATTACTTGTCTGTTAAATAACTTATTGTTATGACTGTCATTATCTGCATGATCACTAGGATAAATGGATAAGTATAATCATCTGACTAACTTAATCAGATATACTCATCGCATGTGATTGAAATTCCCTATAGGAAATATTCCTGAATTTACAATTGAAAGTATTTTTGAAATGTATTTTTCAAAGAACATGACTTGGAGAATCTCAAGTTAATCCATGTTCATCTTTTAAATGAAATTTTTCCAAATGAGTTTACGAAATATACCTAGGACGTTTCTGAGACTTGTATTAGTGGCAAATATTACCTGAATTAGGGTCTACCAGTCGAATTCACCTTTATTAGGTGATGTTCAGTATTGGCGGTAGATGTTGCTTGAGTTAAGGTCTACCTATCTAATCTGCCATTAATTGGAGATGGTCGGTTTGATTCGCCATTATTTGATGATGGTCAAATTAAAATATTAACCAAAGTGAAACATGTACACGTTATGGAATATTTGCTTTTTACCAATGACGAGTAAGCATTGGGTGAGTCTGGATGGATGCTACCACCAGGCAGCTCTATTCCAGTAAGGCGGGGTGTCCTATGCAGGTAATTATGAGAGACAACAGATGTATGGGCAGTATAAATCTACATCGTCTATGGCACTGAACTTCTATAGATGTGTTGCTTGCATTCATCAAGTGTGCATTCATATCGTGTGTAAATAGATCTGCATAAATGTGTAATTAATGCTTGATAACTTATATGATCGGTAGCAATGAGGAATGAACTCATTGAGTTGTGGTTTTACTCACCTCCCAACAGTTTTTGTGCAAGAATAGCGCCAGTTGAGATTGAGCTAAGAATATGTGAAGAGTACTGCTCTATCAGACCATCTTGAAGCTAGAAAGTTAGGTTATTTTGAATTTAGAATACAATTTTAATAAACTGTACAAATAACTAGGACTTTACAATTTGTAGGATTGAAACCCCATTTTTACTATTTGGTAGGGGATACCGATTCTCTACGATATTGGTAAAATGTGGAAAATTGAATTCCATAGTTCAATTTAAATAGTAGCATTATTTGTATATATGTAATTAGTGTATGGGGAATTAATAAATAATTAGAGTCTTGTAATCTCTTACTTACAAGACAGTTATCATATTACGAGTGCATAAGTGGTAGAATAACTTCAGGATAATCCTATTAGGTCCCCTTTTAAGGCATGACAGGAACTCTCTCCCTCCTCATCGCTGCTATAATCTTCATCGAAAGCCTTCTGCTTGTGGAATATGTAACATTTCTTGGAGCTTTTCTTCTACATGAATTCATTGTCCATAATGCCTTTTTTCCACATGACTTTCTGCTTCCTAATGAGACACAGGACCAGCGTAGTGGTGGACGACTGTGGTTGAGATGATGATGAGGAGGAAAGGTGGTCATCGACAGTTACTGTAACGCCCTAAAATTTAATTTGATTAATTAAATCGATTAAGGCACTACTGCTATGTGTAATACTCTAAAGTATTACATGCTTAGACTTCCTTTAAAAGATTTTGTTTATGTTGAACATTGCTAATCAATTTTAGGTTATTAAATTGTTTAGTTTGATTCTTGAATAACTGGATTTAGCAGTGGAAAATATATTTTATAAAATAATTTCTAAATAAAAATATTTCAAAACTTCCACTTACTCACGTGGAAGAACTTTCACTTAAACAAAGCTTTACAAAACATAATTACAAAACATGGGCACCAACAACCCTTTATGAAAATACAAATTCTAAAGATTAAATCCAGTCCCAAATACAAAACAAATACAAATAAATCCATCGAACCTATCCTACTTCACTAGTTCTCCAATAATCATCAATAACGCCCTTAACCCGAGACAACACCATAACATCAACACCATCATCATCATAATTATCCATCATAAAAAATCTCCATCAATAACAACTCATCATCATCATATCAAAACCAATTTAAAAAAAAATAACAACAACATGAATGAGCCAAAGCCCAGCACACGGTAACACAATCACACACGAGCCTAGCTAAATGCAATACAACATCAACAAGTTATTATATAATCTTTAATTAGTCAAACATCACTAGAGTATTCAAACTTCGAACAATAAGGATATCTGGGGGGTCCTGAGTAACGATCTCGATGCTTAGGGGTTGATGTAAGTTGTTCGAGGACTTATATCTCCTAGATAATATATCAATAAAAGAAAAATAGGTTCATCTAGGGTTCTTAACCATTTCTCATCTTTATTTTAACTTAATTCATAATATCACCTAACTCAAGTGTTCCCATAAACATTGAACTAAATCATATTATTTTATCTTAAGAATAAGTAAAAGTTATACCGATACTAATAACCCCATCGACTAACCTCGTATCACTTATAAAAGTCATTGCATCATGACAAGGGTGGCCTAAGCACCTAAACTACTGTGCCTTTAATCTAAGCAGGATGTTGCTCCTCGAACCGGATTCAACGATGTAATAGACAATCAACACTCATCAATTATTAAGCCGAGTTTAAGTTCTTAATCCATTTTAGATGCTTATCCTAACATCCAACACGTAAGTTACTATGTAACTTTTTTTATAAAATCTAAATAGGGTCTCAGAAGTTAAGACAAAAGCCATCTCAAAGGATATACCAAATATCCATATCTATTCAAGAATTAAATTCATATAAGAACTTAAACCAATAATCCACTTATATAACAAACTCATATTAAAACTTATATCAATTATTCACTCATCTCAAACTTTTACTATAACCCTATTTGATCATACACTAATTTGGAACCCCACTATGACTGCAAAGATTGCCCACCAAAATATGGATAGTTCTCATTTATCTATCAAAGTATTTCTTTTTACTTTGTTTATAGTCTTTTATAAAAAAAAGCATAATCAAGGCATTCATATACAAAAACATTTATAACTAAAACAAGCAAACATTCGAAACAACATACTCCTTATGTTATTCAAAGATCAACATAATTCATTAGCCCATACCAATTATTAGCTATTAACCCATTTTAGCTTAATCTTAGCCAAATTGATTAGAATTAGTCATTTAATTCATTTACTAAGTCAAGTTAATTAAACTTAAACAATCCAACTCATTTTAGCTTAATGAAGTTCATTAAGTCAGGTTGTACTTGGATTCATTGCTAATTCATTATACATCTAGGATCCATGTCAACTTGAGCTTATATTAACTTAAACTTAGCTAGATTAATTAACCTTAATCATTTAATTCAAAAACTAAGTCAAAGATGGTTAAACTAACTTAATCTAATTCATTTTAACTCATCCAAGTCTATTTAATCAAGTTGAACCTAAGTTTGTTAGCTAAGTTCATTTTATAACTAAATTCTATATTTAATCTACTTATTTATTAAATCTATAAATTCATCTAAATCAGGCTCAATTACATCAATTAACTAATATAACACATCAAATATTGCTTATCTATTTCATTTTAGCTCAAAAAGACTCATTTCCTAAGCAAACACACATTTAATAAACAAAAACAAGTTTTAAACTTTGTTTGGAATTTTTTGAATTTAAAAAAATTAAAACATAAAATTTGTAGATATCTTTTTAAGCTTTCCAACGCAATTTGAATCACCTGAATCCAAATTTGTATGAAAAAGTTATGATAAAAAGAGTATCACAACTAGATAGAAGCATAGGTAGATACCTTCAACTGTGTTCCAACTGTGTTTCTCTTGTTTTAAACACACACGTGAGAACCAGTGAGAAACATGATGGGATATGGCACCTCCATGTTCTAGCCGTGCTATTATGGGTTTCAACTCGTTTAAAAGACCAGAGAGAAGCACGGTTGAATAGGAAGAGTCATGTTTACCTCATGTTCATGCTCTATCATTGTTTTTGGAAATTTAACTTGTTTTTCAATTTCTTTTACACCATTTCTCATCATCTAACATCTTATATACAATATACAAGCATAGAATCATCTTTTGTAACATCTATATACATGTTTTACTTCATTTAACTTCAAATCCTACCATGAATCATCTAACCTATATGTGTAAACTTAACCTAGAAAACCTACATGTTCTTATATCCATCATTAATCAACTCAAAAATACTTCAACAAACTAACCAAACCAAAAGTTCATTCTTTAACTTCATCCATTCAAACACACATCCGAAACACTAATACCATAAACCATCTACTCATAATCACTTTTATACTTCATTTAGCCAATTCAATCTCTCTAAGCTATCCCAATAATTCTTATTTCAAACTCCTAACATCTTTACACTTCAAATCATTTACTTAGCACATACTATAAGCTCAATAACCAACGAGATTCACCTTAACACACAACTAACACACTTAACTCATTATATTCAATTCATGGCATGAAACCCCACTTCATAACAAAACTCAAACAACTTAATAAACATATAACCAGCCAAATACGTACCTTAAGAAGCTTTATGTCCTGTTGAAAATCACTTAGGCTTAGGGTCTTGACCTTTTTAAGGGTTTGGAGTTCAAGGTTTTGAAGAAATAGAGAAGATAATGTGTAAGAAATATGGGAAAATTCGTATGGCTTTTGGGGTCTGTTTTGGGAGTGTATTTTTAATAAAAAAAATGAGGCTTATTCTTATCTAAATGTTGACTTTAGGGGCTACTAGGTTAGGGGCTTTAATTTGCACAGGTTTGGGCCAAAAATCAATGTGTTTGGGTTTTTTATGTATAAAATTTATGCTATGTTTAGTAAATGTATTAAGCATATTTGACTTGTTTTAAACCAATTTTCATACACTTCATTACACTTACAAATTCATAAAGACAATATTTATTCACATTAAGATATATCAATATTCAAATACATTAATACAACATATATACCACATGCTAACACAAATCATCTACATCATGTTTCAAAATCATGCATAAATGCATTAACACACATATGTAAAATATGAATTTGCGAATTATAGCTATTTCATTAACATGTTTAGAGATTTAGGAATTGAAATCTCAAATTTCAACTTAATTAATTACTAATCTAATTATATCAACTTGTTTAATATTTCCTATACTTCATTTGATTCATTTAATCTGTCTAAACTCAATTTCTAATCTAGGTGAAGGTTTGGAGTATTTCAGTTACGGTAGTCATAACGATCGCTAGCGAGGAGTTCGTAGCTAACTACTAAAGTTGTGCAAGAGAAGGCGGATTACACGAGCTAACTCGTTTAACTCACCAAAAAATGCAAGTTGGGCTAAAGATTTTAACCTGCTTTACTATGCAAGCCATTTTGACCCCTTGCATAACCTGCGGGCTAAAGCGAGCCAATTTGCTTGTAGGCCGAGTCCTACGTAATTTTTTTTTTATATATATAAATATAAGAAAACTCATGAAAGTTTAAAAAAAAATCTAATAATAGTAAACAACTATATGTAAGTATGTTTTAGAAAAAATTAACCATATAAAGGAAAAAGAAAATAAAAAGTTAATGTTAAATAATAATTTTTTGACACAATCTTATGTTTATCTTATAATTTTTATCAATTTTTTATTTCATATATAAATATTTTTTTCAATTTTTATTAAAAATAATATTTATATTTAGTGTGATTATATTGTAATATCAAAAATGCAGAAAAAAGGAAAAAAAATATTCGGGGGTTGGCCCACATAACCTTCCAGCTTCGCGCTAAAATTTCTAGCCCGCTTCATCATGCAACTAAGTGGGCTGGCTCACATGACTCGTGGGCTAAAGCGAGGCGGGTTAGCCCACTTTACCCATTATTATGCCATTGAGGTTTCGTATGGATATTCATTTTATTTTCCGACTGGAATTTAAGTGTTTTTCAATTTTGACTGTCCAATAAATAAGAAAGAGGAGAAATGAAGAATAAAGATTTGAACTTAGCAAAAAAGGAAGAATATAGCTATGAAAATATTGATGGCCCAACAAAAATGAGCTGATCTTCAAGGTGCTAAGTTATTTTTTATTTTTTTTTAATTTTTAGAAAATTTAATTTCATTGGCCAGTTTAACACATGGGAATGGATTGAGAGTAAGATTACGAATTTGAGTTCCAATCCCTTTCTAATGTTTGGAAACGTTTTTAAAAAATTGGAATCACTAGGGTTAGTAATCCTGGCTCTAAATGAGAATTCCATTTTACATTCTTAAAACCAAAATTATGATTTTTTGTTTCTTTCTTGTCTATTATATCTAGTTTAATACTACTACAGATCATGTTATTATTTATATTTATTATTTGATGACATTTTTGAGAATTATGCTATCAACACATTTACTCCGTTTACTTGAGGGGAATGATAATTGTTATTAAGTATAAATAATGAATAGCAATTTATATCCCACACAAATTAATTATGATTTTATGATTTCTCTTCAAACTTTATTGATAAATACCTTTGTTTTGAAAATTTAACATGTACAGTTATTATTTATTTGTAACAAAGATAGGATGCATTTACTTATTTTATTTTTTTACACTAAGCGAACATTTTTAATTGGAATTTAATCCTTTTTTATTTCATACGGTAAAGTAAACAGGCCAATATTATATTTTATTATTTGGATGCTTCCAAATAATGGAATGGATTTGTTGTTTCAAGAACACTCATTTCATTCCATTTTAATCTACTTCATTTTATTTCAATTTATTTCATTCTAAATAGTTTCTCTTTATGTTGTGCGCCATGCGCATGCGGCGCAGAAAATCTAAGGGCATCTTAGCCCTACTATTGCCTCAACCTTTTCTCGAACTTTAAATAGGCAAGAAGGCATAGCTTTTGTTGAGTCACGCCATGAAATCAAGAACTCCAAGTGGGTCATTTTTGGTAAGTGGAACTAACGATGTAGGTGAACCGACAAACCAAATATGATATTAAAATATTAAGAGAGATAAATCCGATATATCTTGTCAACAGACTACTATTTAGACCCTTAAATTACAAGAGACTTGAGTTGTAGGTTATTCACCATATAATTTGAAAACTATGTAACAAATATGAGAATAAGGTATGTTTAGTAAATTTCCTATTGAATTAGCATCTATATAGATGAAAAATAATACTAGTGATGTAATAATTGTAAAAAGCCATATTATGTAATTATAGAAATTATTAACTCAAGTATATAATACAAAAAAAAAAGATAAGTTATGCATGTTTTTAGTTAATAAGTTAGTGCTTGATTGCGCAATTTTGCATGGTATTGGACTAGACAAAGGTTAACATATTTGATTTACAAAATGTATTTGGGACCAAACAAAACTCTATCCATTTGAACTAAATAAATCTTAAAAATTTTTATCTCTTATATTTTAAGATACAAAAATATTGGAATTGGACAATAATAAAATTTATTAATAAAATATTTTTAAGTGTTGTCTAATACAATGCATATCAAACATAGAACAAGAGAATTATACTGTCCAGTGTCCAATACTTTTTTACATTACCATCTAGTCCATATGTCTTGTTTAGTTTTTATCACCCAACGCAAACAATGAGGACTAGATAGCATGGTACAAAATATACTGGATAATTTAATTCTCCTATACCATAATTGATATGTATTGTACTAGACAACACTTAATAAAATATTCATTAAGAGATTTTATTAGTTTCTAGCTCCAATATTTTTGTATCCTAAAATATAAGGGATGTAAATTTTTAAGACTTGTTTAGTTTCATGGATAGAGTTTTATTTAGTTTGAAATATATTTTGTAAATCAAACATATTACAATAACCTTTGTCCAGTCCAATACCATGAAAAGTTGTGCAACCAAATGCTACCTAAGAGAATAAACATTTCGAATTTTCAAAATATTGCACTACACCCTCCGAAATATGTTTTTTCTTTTTTTTTCTATCACAATAGAGAACAATACACAAATTTATCATTTAATATAGTAACAAGTTATTTATTATATTCATAATATACGTTTTAATAATATTTTAAAATCGATTCATGAAGGAGTTTAAGAATTTATTAGAACACTTTTATATTTCAATAATCTACACATTGAATTAGCTAATAAATTCACAAAGAAAGGGTAAATGGCAAATTTGGTACCTGAATTTTGAAGTTCAATATAATACTTAAACAAGCTTTTCGTTGCTAATATTTTCTTAATATTGTTTGCTCTGTTTACTAACTTAGAAGAGACTACATATCATTGAATTTTCATTATTTCTTTTAACATCATCTAGTACTTATAGGCTGCCTATTTCACTTTAGGATACAAAGCAAATAGTAGTGATAAGGAAGTAAAAATAGCCCCTAGAGTGTTTTTTTTTTCCTTTATTGTCTAGTAATTACAAATGTTTGATTGGGTATTAAGTTAGCTACTTCAAAGTCAAATTGGTGTTTTTCCCCTCCCATCTTGCTTTCAGACTCTTTAATCTACTCATTTTCCTTCTCCTTCATCTTTATCTTTTAAGGATATCTTACATAATATTCCATAAGTTCAAACACCAATCTTTACCTGGGACTCTAAAAATATATTAGTATTGTTGATAGCCAAATTTAAATAGAGGGCTCCCCAAGCTCGACCCTATCTAAATGAGACACAGGATGGCACAATCACTCCATTGCTAATCCCCATGATACATTTGATCATCCATAATATGCTCAATCTTACTTAAATGTAACTGGTTAGACTTGTAATGTCCTTTATGTCATACCCCTACAAGGTACCCACACAGTCTTGATGCCCCATGTAATGAACTGGAGCTATAAACATTTGTATTAAACCATCAAAGACTTCTAGCAAGGCATATGAGCATCGCACAATTAGAATGCTCCATGGCGTAGACAATTGTAATAGGATCAAAAGGTTGTTGACAATAAGAAATACATTACATACATATAAATCACATACAGGAATAACATTGCATATGTCTTACAAGAGTCCTTAATCATTACATCAAAACTTATACAAACATTGTCCTTAGATTGTTCTTTATACAAAATAATAAATTATCACTTCAGTCCAAGATTTAGCTTCTTTGCTAATATATACCAGCTCAGACTCCTAACTATAGGTCAATCTTAATGATCCTTGTAACCACACAAGTCTATAGGAGGTTAAGCAAACAACAGCTCGGTAAATAACCAAATCTCAACACTTATCAAACAGAATCGAACAAGTTGGTTTAATACCTATATGCAATGAATAATAAATCATATGCAACAATTATAGTTTGGATAATCAGAATCCAAACCAATGGAGATTTAGCCCTTTTTAGGGGTTAAAGGACCAGCTCTAGTAATTCATGCTAAGGAGAGACTAAGAACTAAGGAAGGAGAAATTGTTCTTAAACTTGTTTATTATTTTATATATATACAAATATTATAACTTAACTTAACCATAAAACTTAGAAATTTCACTAAGTATTAGCCATCTCAAATCAACACCACAGGCGATGTCCTTCGATCTCTACTTAGTTCCAATGGAACCGATATAATAGTGGTGACCTTCCATAGAACTAAAATTTCATTCTATTCACTGGAAAAACTCAACATTAACATAAAACCAAGATGCTAATATATGATGTGGATACCATTTAAATGCAATTTATGCAGTCGTGAAATGCATATTTGTTTCATTTAATGGTCAATTAAGATTTAGACTAGATTACTTAGTGACCATAAATTTTCAAACAGTTATCGCCATACATTACACAATCAATACCAAGCAAATGGTTATCACTTCTAATATTGCAGTTTGTCATTCATCCAATCAATATACAACATGCATTTTTTCCCATCCCCATACATAGCCAATATCACTGTAACTTTAAAAAAAAAAAAAATTACCTTTGTTTCATTGACGTTTTCCATGTGATTGCTTTATAATCTGTTCCCTTTATATGAATAGTTGTTTATTGTCCACTCATTCTATGTAAAGTTGCTATTATGGTGTTCACTTAAGGAAATAGCAATTCATAATGAACTACTATAACGTAAAATGATGAATAATAATTCACGTCCCCTACCCATGAATTGTCATTCAATCATTTATTTCCAACTTTATCATAAAATACCCATGTCTTGAAAATATCACTTATACAATCACCATCTCTTTGTAGTAAATATAAAAAGTATTATAAATATTTTACCTTTTACTTTAATAATTACTTGTGTTATATTTACACAAAAGAACATTGTAATAGCCATGCAAGTCTATTATATTCATGTTGAATTGGAATTCAATTCCCTCATTATTCTATACGGCGAGTAAATAGCCAGTTACTGTTTAGATTAATTTCAATGTGAATAAATATAAATTATTATCTATTGACAATATTTAGTGCATTATTCAAAAAAACACTAGGAATAAATGTACTTCAAAAACATGACGGGTTTACTTTATATGTGAAGAATCTTATTTCTTAACAATGTGCGACTATTTTTTATTATAACCTTCTCTAAAACATCTAGAGTGTATTCTACCCCCATACCTCTAGTATTATAACTAAAATGAAATGCACTTGTGTGTAAATAAAACACACATATTTGGTAATTGTTATGAATATGGGCTAAAGACTATAAGATTCTTAGACCCAGTTTTCATTTTAAGTTTAAAAGTTTATTTCAAATAAATTCTCTTTTAAATACTATTTTACCATATAAAAATATATAAAGTCGGTTTGTGGTTCGAAATTGCCTCGCATGAGCTCGTGGTCCACAATTGATGAATCAACATACCCTTTCAAAGGGTAGATCTAGAGCTAGGCATAAGGGTAGTGGCCTATGGGCTAACCCATTTACTCGCTTAAAAAAGCAGGCCACAGCCAATTTTTTTTGGCCTGACCCGTTTCGCTCACGAGCCAAAGCAGCCCATGACGGAACGAACTGGGTCGGTTTGCGAGCCAAGAGTTAAAAAAAAAGAAAAAAGAAAAAAAGAGGAGAAAAATGTAAGAAAAAGAATAATACAATAACATATTTGTGATTATTTAGGATATATTATGGAAGAAAATAGATTAATACATGAATCATAAGTATTATAACATTTTTTTAAATATATATTTATTGATTTAAACTTAATATGATATCTAATAAATTATTTAAAAAACTTGTTTTCATTTATAAGTAATCAAAATGGTAACAAAAATAATTTTTAATATATATAAAACCTTAAAATATTAAAATACTCTAATTTTTACATAAACTAACATAAAAAAATAACAAAAAAAATTTCATTTGGCTCGCGGGCCGGGCCCAAGCCTTGGCCAAGAAATTTTGGCTCATTTAAAAGCGGGTCAAAATAATCCGACCCGTTTAATCTGCGGGCCGATGCAGCCCAGTCTGCCAGACCCATTTGCCCACCTCCAAGTAGATCCGAGCCAAGTCTTGATTCAATTTGGCGCACGAAAACCTCTACTTCAAAGACAATCATGTTTTAATCAATGTTATATATCACTTATAGGTACATCTCATATATCACACAAAATACTATACATGTTATGTAACATCCTTTAATAAATCTAAAAGACGTGGTCATTTGGGTAAGCATTTCTTCATTAATTGGATAACTTAGGAGACCTATGTTTTTGGGAAATTCTATGTTTTCATGATAAGGATGGCTACAAATACACCATTATAATATCGGTTAAATATAGATAAGTTTCCTTTAAATCCCATAACATGACTTTAATTTCCAAAACAAAAATTAAAAATTTGCACATATTTCCTAAGGTGTTGTTAAATACATGAAACTAATCATTAAAAAGACTATGCATACTATATGAGGAAGATACTGGGATTTTTCAGGCACTTGACCAATAGTTATGAAATAACTTTTGCAACTTTTTCTTCTTTTCATTGATGAAGAAAAAAATTATATAGACCACCTTTGAAAACTTTTATAAATGTAATCACATCCTAAACTTTCAAAATTCAATAGAACCATTTTCTTTACAAATATAAATACTATTCGGAAATTTAATATGGACTATAAAACTATAAAGGGGAGTTACGCATCATTTTACAGTGCTTACAAGGCATACTTAACCTAATAATTGATTCACTCACTCAAATCCCATTAGTAACCCACCCATCCATTTCGAAAGAACCTAATTGGTAATCTATTCTATGCCAATGCATAAACCCTAGAGAAGAGATGACTCATAAAGAATAAGTGTTTATACCATAAGCTAGCCAAGACGAAAATGTGTCCTAACGTGGGCCTCAACAAGTAAAGGCTCTCAAAGAGCGGGTAGTCGAGCCTATTGTGGATTGCCCCTCGCAACAATTAAACCATGACAAGTTGGAAGGCATGGTGAAGTGGATTTAAAAAAAAAAAGAGGGTAAAAAAAATGCGTTTATCGTGATTCTATGGGAGACTTTACCCATTTTTCAAGCGATTGGAGATAAGGTTATTCCATGGGAATGAAAGTCCTTATAGTGAAAGAGTTCAATGGGATGGGGGATCCTAAAAAATGATATAGCAAATTTTTTATGTCCCTTTATGGGTTCAATGATGTCGTTAGTTGCAAAGCTTTCCTCAACACCCTGTCAAGAGTAATATATAAGTAATACAAGAAACTCGTCTTGAATTCAATCACATGCTTTCATGATCTTGCAAGCATGTTTCTAACGCATTTTCAGGTAGGAAACCCTAAAGAAAAATGCTTTGTCTTTATATCTTGTAAGGTAGTAGCTTGGGGAAACCATTAGGGGCTACATGACAAGATTTTCAAAGGCCACTCTCCAAGTTCCTAAACTGAACATTGGGATTGCACTACACGCATCTATCTACAGAGACAATTTAAAAGGCCGATTTTTTTAATCCTTATGGAATAGAAAGCCACAATGTTGGACCAATTTTAGGAGAGAGCCAGTAATTTGTCATTTTGGAAAATAAGAAATGAGCACAATTAGAGATCGTTAAGTCTTTGTTGGACATGAAAGTAGGTAATAGAAACAAGAAGGATAAGGGTTAGTCAAAGATAGGCTTGGCTAACAAAAAGACTAATGCTCTTTTTCTTCCTCCAAGAATGAAAAGAGTAATGATAAAAAAGGCTGTTCAATATCTATACATAATTTGCCCCTCTCAATAACCTTTTTAGTGATATGTTATTGGAAATTTGAGATAGGAACCTTTTTCTTGTGCTCTAGAAAATGAGAAGCAATCCCAACTGCACAAATAACGAAAAATATCACAATAACCACCGCAATTATGGACATGGCTTAACATAATAGTCGGAAGGCCATGCGTTGTGACTAGCTTAAAATCGGTGGTTGAAGGTCAATAGGTTATGCACCTCCAAACCAAGAAGCTAAGAGT
The DNA here is from genome assembly GCA_024138025.1 of Combretum micranthum. Classification (NCBI taxonomy): domain Eukaryota; kingdom Viridiplantae; phylum Streptophyta; class Magnoliopsida; order Myrtales; family Combretaceae; genus Combretum; species Combretum micranthum. The sequence continues at coordinate 2,609,474 of JAMXBD010000001.1, forward strand.
GGATAGTTCCATATCCTTCACTAAGGAGGCTTAATTAGCTCGGTCTATGTATAGCATTTCAAGTCAACAAAGTTATGATTGATACGGGTGCAAAGAACTTTGAAATAATATGACCATGACCTCTTTGTCTTTAACAATGAACAGGTAAAATCCATAGGTATTATCACTCTGCTCATGTAGCTAGGGAATGATGATAATGAGGTCACTTATGATGTAAGGTTTATGGTGGTAGACTATTGGTTGCTATAAAACACACTACTAGGGCAGTTAACCTAGTTAACTTTCAGCATGATCACCTCACCTTTGCACTTGAAGGCTAACTCCCTAACCTCTTTAGGAGTAGAAGTATGCAAAGGACACAAAAAACTCTCTAGGGAACTTTACTTAAAAGCCCAAGCAATAGATGAGATATTTTGGGTAGAGTCTAACCTAGAAATGAAGCTCTTCACTAAGTCATACACTGAGTCTATTCCTTTCTCTTTCTCTTTCTCTTTCCTTTTCCTCCCTTCAGCCTTATAATACTTCTCTCTCTTCTATAGTCTTCGTAATCATTGTTGTTAGAGGACTACATAATGGTTGAGGGAATGGCAATGCTAACGTTAATAGTAGGAGATCACCACATAAGCTATTGAGCATTTTTTCGATGTGATGTTGGTTGTATTAGTGGTGTAATATTAGTGAAAGAAGGTCCTAAATAATAGATAGTGATTTAAGATTTTCTTTTCTTTATTTTTTTTCATTAATGCATAGACACATTGAAATACCCTAAACCCTCACTTAGTAAATTTAGAGACAGTTTAATTAAATAATATAATAAATAGTTAATTTTGAATATAGTTAAATAGTTTAAATAAATAAAATTGGAAATAATAGAGAAAGGAATAGACAATTTAATATAATTAAATTAGTACATAGATCAAATTGAGATTTGAGATTTAAAATATTCTTTCAAATCCTCTATATGTCTCAATGAATTTTTCTTTATGAATCAAACTTTTCATTTTCTTCCAATTCTTCGTTTAAACTCCTATTTCTTCAATTTCAATTCCCAAATCTCAAAGAAATATTTTGAATGTTTTGAAAACTCCTAAACTCTTAAACTTTAGTTATATTTCATTTTGTAAAATCTTATTAATTTTTGAAATCAATTACTTGTTTAAAAATATTAGTTTTAAGCCCGAACCTAAGTTAAATATCATATTTTCATAAATTATACATTTTAAATATGTTTTTATATCAAGTTATGAATTCCTAATATATATGTTCTCAAATTATTTTCTATTTATTTTTCAAAACTAAAGATAATTACTAGAAAGTTTTAAACTCAATACATTATTTTGAAAATATTTTTAATTTTTCCTTCTCCTTAATTTTTATCTTCTTTTTCTCTTCTTTTGCTTTTCCATTTCTATTTTCTTTCTTTCCCTTTTCTCTTCTTTCTCTTCTTTCTTCTTTCTTCAAATTTCAACTCCCAATTCTCATTCTCAACAAGATTAAACAAGGAATCAAGGTTAGAAAAGAAGATAGGAGAAGGAAACCAAGTTAGAAGTAGCTCACCAATAAGAAAAAGAGAATTCAATTGCATCTTCTTGCCAAAAAGCTAAGTTCAATTGTTTTATCTTATTTTGATTGTTGTTTATGCATATGTATGATAAATAGATGCTAGAAATATGATGAGTTTAGGATAAAACTTATAAACATGTGATATATGATCATGTACGTCAAAACATAGGTTAGTACATGTGTGTATAGGTTTGATGTTTGATGACTTGATTAGATGATATATGAAGTAGAATCAAGGTTAGAAATGATGTTTAGACTTGATATAGGTTGATATGTTGCTTAAACAATGTTGGGTAAGAAGTATGTTATGTTTTAAAAGTTAAATTTTGAAGAAAAGAAACGGTGGAGTTCGTGTAAGCTATGAGGGAGTAAATCACGAGCGTGATTCAAGCCTTGGTGAGCTCAGGTTGGACAAATTTGATGAATCACGGGCATGATTCACTCCTTAGTAGCTACTAAGGTAGATGTTTTCATGAATCACGGGCATAATTTAACAAGAAAAAGTTTTGTTTTGAGAATTTTCCAAGAATCATGGGTGTAATCTTGCCCTTGCAAGCCTCGGGGTTGTTTTTTAAACTTCAAAATCTTAAAATTCATGGGTGTAATTTTAAGCATATTTGAGGATTTTTACAAACCACGGCCGTGATCTATCCTTTAGTAGCCTCAAGTTGGTCAAAAACTTTGAAACTCAAAAATCATGGGCGTGATTTAACATTGAATTCAACCCACTTCCTATTCTCTATGGTCCACCAATGCCTCCAATCGAGGACTTCACTACCACTTTTATTAATCACTAAAAATACGCTTAAGCTAAGCAATTATAATGCTTTACAATGCTTGAGAAATAAAATATTTTCTTTCTCTCTCTAGATGTTTTTTTAGAGATTATAAGTGTAAGAACAAAGCATTACAATATTTTTGTCTCTCTTTGCATATTTTGCAAATTTAATGAACAAGAGAAGAAGAAAATAAATGATTTGTTTGTTCGCAAATAATCACAGTTCGCTTTGGCACACTCATCTGTTGTTGAATCTCCTAAGGATAGTATATATAGCCTTCAAAAATTCAAATGTTTGTTAGAGACAACATCTTTAAGTTACTAAGCATTAAATAAGCTTCAACAACTCTTTTTACCACATTGGATCCAATATTTAAATTGTTGTACCCTAAAGACTTGTTGCGATTACTCCATCAAGCCTTAAAAAATAAATTGACGTACCCTAATGCTTTAATACAACAAGCCCTCGACGTAACCCTCGACCAAAGTTGTGCAACTTTGAACTTGTCAATTCTTAGTCTTAAACTTATTGCGCCCGGACCAGTGAACCTATCGAGCACTTGACCAACCCCTTGACCATTGACTCTGCATTTTTGCACTTATCGAACTTTGGTCTTAATTTTTTCGTGTCTTGACTAATTGACTTATGGACACCTTGACGTGACCCTAGATTAATTTCTTTGCATTTTTGGCTTATCAAGCTTTGGTCTGGAGTTTGTCACACTTTAATGAGTGAACCTGTCTAGTTCTTGACCGATTCTATTCCTGCCAAAAAAACCTACATAAACTCCATTAAAACACACAACATACACATATATATATAGTTGGCTAATTAAGTGCAGTTTATAATAATTGAATAGTTAATTGTGCATTACATTGTCTCATCAAAATCTACATTGAACATATAAGTTCAACAATTCCCCCCTTTTTTATGAGGATGATTTTGCACAAGTAACTCATTTTCAATTCAGCATACTACCTTTAATTAAGCATTTGGGTTTCAAAGAAATTTTCTCAAGTTTAATTCCAAGACTTGATGCTTAATTCTAGAAAAATGCAAACCACACTTATTACATCATTTAGCTCCTCATTTGTACTTATCAAAACATATCACATGCATGCATGTTAATTGTGTATTCTGCACTTCTCCCTCTTTGTACTCATAAAAAATTGACAAACTTATAATATTGCAAATAAGCAGAGATGCACAGATAATATACAAGATTCAATAAAATAATTGCCTCACAAAGAGGACTTCATGCAATTGCTTCATTAGAGGACTTCACAAATGCTTAGATACACGTAGAACTTCACACACTTTCCTCAACACATGAGGACTTCACAAATGCCTCACACACATATAACAGATTTTTGCAAGCAGAATAGATTCCAATCATCACAAAGCATATATAAACATTTAATAGCTTTTTTATCCTTAGATCAAGTTTAGATCATCTTGGCTCCATGATATTTTAGCACTCATCTTACTTGATCATGCCTAATTCTCTTAATCATGTGCAAAAACGATCTTCACTCTAAAGTTTTGCAAAAATACCAGCAATTTGATTGTTTTTATCAACAAATTCCAAGCTAATATTACAATTTAGAACATGATCTCTAATGAAATGATATCTAATTTCAATATGCTTGATCCTTAAATGTTGAATAGAGTTTTTTGTCAAATTTATTGCACTTGTGTTATCACAATGAATTAGAACATTTTCATATCTTAAACCATAATCAAGAAAACTTTGTTTCATCCATAAATTTTGTGCATAGCAACTATCAACAACTATATACTCAGCTTCGGCAGTTGATAGTGCGATTGGATTTTGTTTCTTTGAGTGCCAAGATATTAGGGAATTTCCAAGAAAGTGGCATGTGCTGCTTGTGCTTTTCTGATCTACTTTGCACTAAGCAAAGTCGGCATCGGAGCATCCAATTAGATCAAAAGAGGTAAACTTTAAATACCACAAGCAAATTTCAATCGTGCCTACAAAATCCTTGGAAATGTGTTGTACTATACTTAAATGTGATTTTTTTGGACAAGATTGAAATCGTGCTTATATACTAAGAACGTGATATTAGGTGTTAAAGCCGTTAAATATAATAAGCTACCTATCATGTCTCTATAAAGCTTTTCACATACATTTTTTCCATATTCATCTTTGTCAAGTTTTACAGTTGTGCCCATATGTATGGGGCTCGTTTTGTAATTATCCATTTTAAACCTTTTCGATATATCTGTTGGATTAATTGATGAAAGTTCCATTTCAAATAGTTTTATTTGAAGACCTAGAAAATAATTAAGTTCTTCCATTATGCTCATTTCAAATTCTTTCTTCACGGATTCCAAAATTCATTTATAAGACTCATACTATTAGCTCCAAATATAATGTTATCTACATAGATTACCACAATCACTATATCTGATGTGTGATTTTTAATAAATAGAGTTGTATTAATTTTTCCTTTAGAAAATCCATTGTTTAAAAGGAAGCCACTGAGTTTTTCATATCAAACTCTGGGAACTTGCTTTAGATCATAAAGAGCTTTATTTAATTTAACAATATGATCGAGGAATTCATTATCTCAAAACCCAATGGTTACTCTATATAGACTTCTTCTTTTATAAAATCATTTAAGAATACACTTTTGACATTCATTTGAAAAAGAGTAAAATTTTGAATGCTGCAAATGTCAAAAGCATTCTTATTGATTCTAGTCTAGCAACCGGGGTAAAGGTCTCATCAAAATCCATGCCTTCTTCTTGTTATAACCTTTAGCGACTAATCTAGCCTCGTTTCTTGTTATTATACTAGATTCATCAAGCTTGTTTCTATAAACCCTTTGGTTCCAATAACAAGTCTACTATGAGGTCTAAGAACCAATTTCCAAACATTATTTCTTATGACCTGGTTTAATTCTTCTTGTATAGCTTGAATCAAAAATTCATCTTTTAAGGTTTTTTTCAATATTTTTAGGCTCAATTTGTGATAGAAAAACAAGATTACTCATGTTCCTTAAAGATGATCTTGTTTGTACTTTATTAGAAGGTTCCCCAATAATTAGATCTTTTGGACGTAATTTTGTATATTTCCATTCTTTATGAAGATCATGATTAGCAGATTCATGCACAACATTCATTTTATATTCATTTCTTCTTTATTATTATTTTCAAGAGAAAATCTATTCAAATCAGTATAAATAGCATCCACATCATCATTTGAGCATAAATTAGGTAAAAAATCACCAAAAGCAACATGTATAGATTCTTCAACAACTAATGTTTTTTTATTAAACACTCTATATGCCTTACTTGTCAAAGAATAAGCGAAAAAGATTTCTTCATCACTTTTAGCATCAAATTTAGCCAATTGTTCTTTTCCATTGTTTAGAATGTAATATTTAGTGCCACATGGATGAAAATAATATATGTTAAATCTCTTTCCTTTCCAAAGCTCATAGGTGGTTTTCTTGAGAATTGGTCTCATAAAAACTCTATTTGATATATAGCAAGCATATTTGCAGCTTCAGCCCAAAAACATTTTGGTAAATTGTTTTCATATAACATGGTTTTGGCCATTTCAATAAAAGTTCTATTTTTGCTTTCAGGTACACCACTTTATTGTAAAGTTCTAGGTGCTGAAAAAAGTATGTTCAATGCCATATTTACGGCAAAAATCATCCATTTCGTAATTTTCAAATTCTCTCCCATGATCACTTTAAATAGATACAATATTATGACATTTTTCATTTTGGACTTTCTTGCAGTATCTAAAAAGACATGATTTGTTTTATCTTAGATGCAAAGAAGAAAGCCTATGTATATCTAATGAAGTCATCAATAATAACCAAAGTATATTTTTTGTCTCCCAAACTTAAAGTTTGAGACTAACTAAGTTCATATGCAATAGTTTTAATGGCCTAGTGGTGGAAACAACATCCTCAGACTTAAAAGAAGTCTTTGTTTGATTTCCTTGTTCACATGCTAGACAAATCTTGTCCTTTTGAATTTTTTTTTTTGGTAAACCTTTGACAAGATTCTTTTTAACAAGTTTTGAAATTATATCCATGCCTGCATGTCCCAATTTTTTATGCCATAGTCAACTATTGTCATTTTGAGAATATAGACAAGTTTTATTTGATGATTTAAAATCATTTAAATTTATTTTGTAAACATTTCTTTATTTATATCATTTAAATAAGCTTGATTATTGTCAATTCTTTCAATAGAATACTTTTTGGCAAGGAACATCACACAATTGACTAATACTAAGCAAATTATATTTCAAATCATCAACAGGTAGTACATTTTTAATAATTAAATCTTTGTTTAAGAGAACATTACCTTCACCAAGAACGATTGAATTTCGATTTTCTCTAAAGATAACACTCCCTTGATCTTTCAAGTCTAGAGATATAAACTTGGATGAATCTTTAGTCATGTGTTTAGAGCAGTTGCTATCTAAGTACCATTTGTTGTTCCTACTTGAAGATCCCTGCAAAACAAAGTATTATTTCTTTGGTACCCATTTGAGTTTAGGTCTTTTTTGGTTAGGTGAAACAAGAACCTCTCTCTTAAGAACCTAAACCAGCTTGCTTCTATGATTCAAATTTATTGTTTTCTTATTGCAAAATTATGTGCAATACGACCTAATTTCCCACAATAATTGCAGTCCCATGAGTGGCTTTTACAAAACGAGTTTTATGGGATTTGTAACTACCTTCTCTATATAGTCAATTCCATATTTATTTGACTTACACCTTTGATTTCCAAAAAGTGTGTTCAAATTTTTTTTACCATTTGTAAACTTGGCTATAGTAACTTTTGAATCATCCAAGCTAACTTTTAATATTACATTTTTCTTTTTTAAATCTTCTAGATCTTTTAAAATTTCATCACTACTACTACCAGCACATGCAACATCATCATTATTATTTAATATTTTAACTTCAATATCCAGCAAATCATTTTCAATTATTAAATTTTCATTAATTTCCTTCAAATTATTATTTTTGCTTTTCAACTTCTTACACTTATTGTTCATCTTCTCATTTCCTAGTTTCAATTTATTTTTTTCATCATGTAGCTTATTAATTTTTTATTTAATCTCCTTATGCTTAGTTTGAAAATTTTCTAGCTTTTCTCCTACTTCCATCATTAAGGAATTAAGCAAATTGTTCTTTTTCTCTACTTTAGCTAACTTACAGCATATGTTATCATACATATCATACAACTTAGCATAAGAAGGAGAAGAGGGGGATTTACCTCGTTTCTAGTGCAATGAAGCACACTTCCTCATCCAAATCACTTGAGTCATCATCACTCCAAGTGGCGATGAGTGCTTCTTTTCTTGATCCCCTTGAAGCTTTCTTGTGCATAGTACAATATTGTTGGACGTATCTTAGCTTTTAATATTTATGGCACATTATCACATCCTTCTTTTTGTGTCTAGATGAGCTACTATCATCTTCCACTCTCTTTGACTTGTTTTTAGGCCTCGTGAACTTTTTAAGTTTCTTAGCCATCAAGACAAGTTCCTCATATTCATATTCATCTTCATCATCATCATCATCACTAGAATCTTGACTTATGGCTTTTAAGGCAATAGTCTTCTTGTTAGATTCTTCTCCTTGTTTTTTGATGAGCTTATATGTTTTAAATGCTCCAAGAGTTTTTCCTTTCTCATAGCACTTAAGTCTCGTACTTCTTCTATGACAATTCTTTTAACTTCCAAATCCTTAGGTAGTGACTTGAGAAGTTTAAAATTTATTTCCAAGTTAGAAAAATTATTCCCAAGTACACTTAAGGGGTTTATGATATTAATGAATCCGTTATGGATTTCATCTATAGATAACAGATTCATTAGGAAGTATTTTGAATTTTAATTGACTACATAAAAGACTTATTTTCATATATGAACTCTAGATATTCCTTCATAAACTTTTTCAATCCATTCCATAATTTCTTTAGCAGAATTGCATGTACAGATTCTATTGAAATCACTTTCATTCAAACTGCAATGCAAAATATTCATAGTATTTCATTTAAATTCAATTTTTTTCAGTCTTCTTCATTGTAATATTTTTCTTCTATTTTTGAGGCCCATTTCTATTACATTCCAAATTAATCTATTTTGAGCTTTAAGAACAAATTTCATCCTGCACTTCTAATATGGGTAGTTATCCTTACTTGGAATGGTAGTCTATTTATTACTTGACCCTCTAGAAATCTTAGTGCATTTGATGCCATGATCTTTACGTTATATGCGATTAGGCATAGAATAGATAGAGACACGACTCTAGTACCAAATGAAAACATGAAAAGCACTATAAAATACTTAAAAGAGGGGAGGGGGAGAGGGAGGGGGAAGGGGTGGTGAATTGAGTATTTGCTTTAAAAATTCAAACAAATAATTTTAATGGGCAGGTCAAAGATAACTTTAATTGCAGTAGATAATATAACAATAGATTACAATATGAAAAGTAAAAAAAGATAGGAATAGAAAATATTAGTTTAGATTTAACGTGGAGTTTAATCCATTTCCTACTCTCCATGGTCTACCAATGTCTCCAATCGAGGACTTCACCGCTACTTTTATTGATCACTAAAATATGCTCAAGCTGAGCAATTACAGTGCTTTACAATGCTCAGGAAATAAAATATTTCCTTTCTCTCTTTAGATGCTCTTTTAGAGATTACAAGTATAAGAACAGAGCATTAGAATGATTTTGTCTCTCTTCACAAATTTTGCAAATTTAATGAATAAGAGAACATGAATGAATTATTTGTTTGTTTACCAATTAGAGCAATTTGCTTTGGCACACTCATCTACTGTTGAATCTCCCAAGGACAGTATATATATATATATATATATATATATAGCCTTCAAAAATTCAAATATCCATTAGAGATAACGTGTTTAAGTCGTCGAGCATTAAATACACTTTAACATCTCTTTTTGCCACATCCACTTCATATTTAAATTGTCGCACCCTAAAGACTCATCGCGCCTCAATGTATCACACCACATTTTTACCCTCGATAAGTTTTTACTCCATCGAGCCTTAGAAAACAAATTGTTGTGCCCTGATGCTTTAACATGTTGAGCCTTTGACGTAACCTTTGACCAGAATTGTGCAACTTTGAATTTGTTGAGTCTTAGTCTTGAACTTATCACGCTCAAGCCAGTGAACCTGTTGAGCCCTCGACTACTGACTCTGCATTTTTTAACTTGTCGAGCTTCGATCTTAATTTTGTTGCACGTTAACTAATTGACTTGTAGACACCTCAATGTGACCCTCAACTAATTTCTCTGCATTTTTTACTTGCCGAGCTTTGGTCTTGAGTTTGTCATGGTTATTTAGTTCTCGACTAATACTGTTCATGTTAAAAAACTTGTAGAAACTCTACAAAGATGCACAATATACATATATATATATGTTTGACTAATTGAGTGTAGTTTACAATAATTGAATAGTTACTTATACATTATATTGTCTCATCAAAATCCGCATTGAACATACAAGTTCAACACAAAGTATATTTAAGTGATAATGGTAGTGAGTTTCTTTTAAGTAAATATAAAGACCCGCTATCACCCCTATAATTAAAACAGGCGATAACAATTTTTCAACCACATATAACCTGTAAGATTATATGTAAGGTTGTCTAAAAGAATTGTGAGGAATTGTTTATCTAATTCCACATAGTTAATATAATAGAAATCATAATTTTTCAAAACTTTTAAGAAAAACACACTACACTATTATCATGTTTCACGAATGAAGTAAACTTAAGTTATACATAGCTAAGTACGTATATACATATACATATATTACATCCGAAGGCTTCTTACAAGCCTTAACAAAATTACACACATAAAATTCAACTAAAACCTTAAATACAACCACAAGACTAACATAACTATTCTATTATAAAAATTGGATTCCACCAAGTTTAAGGTCATCTCTAGTCCTCCATATCATCAAGAAAATCCTCGAAATCGGTTCCATACCCTATACTCGTGTAAAACTCGTCGGATTCATCACCTGAAATAGTTAAAATACGAGCCAAAGGTCTAGTACACAAGTAACGAATACAAATGCAAAGTGATTCACATATGCTTAATCTAAATGCAAAATGCAACAACCAATAATTTATCATTCAATTTTTGGTTAGTCATTCATCATGGAAGTATTCAAATTCCAGGCAACAAGGATCTAGTATTACGTCTGCCTCTGAGTGGTCTCTACTGTTCATATAGACTAGTCAGCCCCACCTTTCGACATAGCCCGTAATACTAGGGGATCTGAGTAACGCATCACGACACTCAGGGGGTTGATATAAGTAGCTCGGATACTTATATCTCCTCAATAATTCTATCCAATAACGAGAAAGTACCCTGCCCCCAATCTGAGCAAGGTGCCGCTCTCCGAACCAGATTCAACGGTATACAAGGACAATCAACACTCATCAATTAATAAAATTTTCTTAATTTAGAGTAATTTGATTTAATGCCTACCTTAGCAAAAAAACAAGCAAGTTACTATATACCTGAGATAGCTCGAGAATTAATGGGGTTGGCCGAGTGAAGATCTATCATTGCTCAAGACAATATTGAATTCCCTACTTAATTTAAGCGCTAATTAACTAGTTGCAAATATAATTAATCAAAGAAATTCAAATAAATTATTACAAGGTGATAACAAAGTATTTAAACATCATATTATATCATAGAATACTTAACAAATATTTAATTGATCATATATCAAGCTTTGGAAAATTTTAAAAAAAGTTTTTGAAAATAAAAAGTGCAAGAGATGCGCCGGCCTTCAACACCGGCTGCGTTTAACCGGTGCATAATACACTAAAGTTTAACACTTGCCAACACTGGTAGCATTCAAGACGCTGACAGCCTTCATCTTACGCCAGTGGCTTTGAGTCAATGTAGACTATAATTCCAAATTTCCAAAAATTGCCGAGAGTTACATGGGGTTGGTCCACGCCCGTGAATACCCCCGACACCGGCAGCGTATCCACGCATGCCGACAGCTTTGGATTCTATCCCGGTGGCCTTAAGCTCGGCGTTAAAAATTATGATTCTATTCTCATTCCACATCGCCCCAAGTCCGGCGGCATTGGAACCTTAATAGCCGGCGTTCTGTTTGAAAAATAAACACTGACAGACTTTTCCAGTGAAAGCCGGCAGTGTTTCAAGCGGCTTTACAAAAACAAGTTCTAATCACCTTCAACACCGCCTCTACGCCGGCGACGTTGAAGTACCAAATGCCGGCATACAATCAAAATTAAACCTATATGAAAATGTTTTGTCTCCCCTGTTTTCTTACAAAACTTATTCACTTCAAAAATTCTCCAAACTTAATCTAAGCTTTCCAAAACTTGTTTTATGTTCTAAACACTATCCAAACAACATAAATTCTACTTCTAATCATCAAACACCTATCACACTTCAATTCCACACTTCAACTACTCAATCCTTAAACCTTCCCAATACATTCATCCTCACATGTCAACATTCATATAAGACATACACTACAACTCCTCTAGCCATGTAATCCTATTTAAACTACCATCAATGCACAAAATCATTCTAGCACCAATTAGCACAAAAACTTTATTCTAAACTAAGCTTTACATCCAAATACAAGAAAGAACATAAAATAAAAAGATTAGAATTGCATTTAACTTACATAATTAAGCTTTGGCTTGGAGTGATATTTGAATTCAAAAGCTTGTGATTGATTTTGGCTTAGGGCTTAGGGTTTTGAGATGGAAGGAAGAAAGAAAGAAAAGAAAAGAAAATTCGTATGAAATGAAGAGGGCTGCCAAAAGAGTCCCTAATTAGTCCAAAATGAAGTCAATACTAATCCAAAGTTTGACTTTAGGGGTATATTTCACCTAAGGTTAATTTGGTTAAATTTAGAACGCATTTGAGTTTGATTTGAGCTTAAAAAGTATGCTTTAACTTTGTAAGAAATTCTGCCATCAATTCTTACACAATTCACAAATTATTTTATTAAATTCTAAACATAACACATACATATTAATTTACAAAAGACACATACATTCATTACACTATGCACACATTAATACATATAATACAATAATATTAATTTCATTGTACTACATACATACAAAATGACACACATTCAACACATGCACTAATTATATAGTTCATGCACATATATCTCATTTCAAAATCATATATCATTTCAATAACACATTAGAATATAAATTAGGAAATTCATGGTTATTTCGATAAATGTAAGAATCTTCTTGCAAGTAAAGGTATTGTTCATCAACAACTACCATTTATACACCACTAGGGCTTAGCCGTATCTTCTTTGTGTATCCTTTCTATCATGTAAGTTAACTAAGAAGTGTAACGGGTGTCGTGTTTAGTGTAGTTGAAAGAAAACATAGACATTTAATGGAAACAACATGTGTTATTAGGATACATGCAAGTCTACCCAAGAAGTTTTACAGAGAATGTGTGTTGGCTACTAAAACATTGATTAATAAAATTCCAGTTGAATGATTTGGTTAGGAATCACCTTTTTAAAAAAAATTAGGACATGTTTCTTCATATTTAAAATTAAGGACGATAGGATATCTTTGCTCTACTTCAATTTTGGATAAAAAGTTTGACAAGATGGATGAAAGAGGATACAAATATATTTTATGAGGATATCCACATAATAAAAAAGCATACAAACTTTATGATCTTTCTACACACAAGATCTTTGTGAGTAGAGATGTTTTTGTTGAACACATTTTCCCTTTTAAACACACTTCTTCTTCAATGTCTACATCTAAGTCCATTTTTTTTCCATCTATTTCAAAGTCATATGATTCTGAGTGTCATGATTCTTGCCTCTTGAGTCTACTTTGGATAATCTATTTAATAATGGTGGTCCTATATCTTCTAATCATGTTTCTGCTTTATCTCATAGATTGTCTGTAGAGTTCGTAAACCATCAATGTGTCTCGAGGATTATGTACATAATTTGCATACTAGTTCATCCGTGAATGCATCAGCTACCACTCCTTCAAACACCATTTTATATCCCTTGCTTGACGCTTCTCAAACACATTCTTTGCCTTTTAACTATGTGAGTTCTATAGCTAATGTATTATTGCACAGACCTAAACATTATCATAAGGAAAAAGATCATTCTAATTGGGTTGAGGCAATGTATAAAGAGTTACTAACCTTAGAATCTAATCATACTTGGGATATTATGCCTTTATGTCAAGGGAAGAGTGCTATAGGCTCTAAATGGGTTTATAAGATTAAATATAAACCCGATGGTACAATTGAATGATATAAGTTAAGGCTAGTAGCTAAGGGGTATGTTCAAGAATATGGTGTTAATTATACCCATACTTTTTCCTTAGTTGCCAAGTGGTCTAGTGTTTGCTTGCTCTTAGCCTTTGCAAGTGTCAAAAATTGGCATGTTCATCAATTAGATATGAACAATGCCATCTTACATGGTAACTTGGATGAGAAAATATACATGGATCCTCCTGATGGTTATAAGAATGTACCTCTTGGTCATGTATGTAAGTTAGTGAGGTCATCATATTGTTTAAAATAGCCTTCTCAATAGTGGTATCGAGAATTTACCAATTTTATCACTACTCTTGGTGTCATTCAATCTTCTCATGATCATACTTTGTTCATACATTGCTGCAATAATGATTTTCTTGCTTTACTTATATACATTGATAATGTTTCAATAGTAAGGAATTCATTATCTTCCATCCAAGAGGTTAAGTGTGCCATACATCAGGCTTACACTATCAAGGATATAGGAGCTGTTCGGTTTTTCTTTAGGATAGAAGTGTGCAAAACTGAGCAAGGATTTCTGCTCAACCAGAGAAAATTTCTTCTTAATATTCTTGAGGATGCTAGATTGACGAGTTCCAAAACTATCAAAATACCTTTTCCTTCTGGGGTTAAATTAAACAAATCTTTTGGTTCCATTCTTTTAGATATTGGTCGTTATCGATGCATCGTTGGTCATCTTTTATATCTAACGATCACTTGACCATATATTTCTTTTGGCGTTCATCAACTCGGTCAATATTTACTACAGCCACAGATAACTCATTATCAAGCATCCATTCATTTGTTACGTTATCTTAAAGGGACGTTTGATATTGGTTTATATTACTCCTCCAAGTTTTTTTTTAAAATCTGTATGGCTACTCTAATGTAGATTGGGGTATTAATATTGATGATTGAAAATCTTTAATAGGACATTGTATGCTCCTTGGGTCTAATCTCATTTCTTGGAAGATAAAAAAGTAATCAATAGTCTCAACTTCATCCATGGATCCATGGAAGCCGAATATCGCAATATGGCGTTTGCTACCAAAGAATTGCTTTAGTTGTCATATCTTATGCGAGATTTACAAGTACTAGTTTCATTTCCTATTACTTTGTATTCAGACAGCAAATATGCTCAACTGCTAGTAGAGAATCCATGCTTGCATGAACGTACCAAACACATTAACATCGATGTACATTTTCTTTGTGATGATGTGGCTGAGGGTTTCTTCAAATCCTTCATGTTTCTTCTAAGTCTCAGCTGGCAGATCAGTTCACTAAATTAGTTCCAGCAAATCAGCTTCACAACATTTTGTCCAAGTTGGGCTTGCTCATAAGTCCAACTTGTGGAGGGGATGTAGTAGTATACATGTGTAGTGTTGGTGTTGATATTTTTTGGGGGATGTAGTAGTATACATGTGTAGTGTTAGTGTTGATATTTTTTAGCTATCTCACGTGTTAGTTTTATACGTATATGTATATATATTGGAAATAGAAATCAGTTAGATAAGCTTCTGCATATTCAATCAAACTACTTCCACTTTTACTTCATTCTTTTCCTACACAAAGAACTTTCATGGAAGCTAATTTTTTATCAATTGATTGAATTCGAAGCATTTATGATATTCTTACAAAACTTTTGTACATAATAATGGTATCTCCATTATATTAGTTAAAAATGTCACATCGGATAATGGTGTTGATCGATTTGATGAGGTATTATTAACAAACACAAAAAGTTTTTTCAAATATTAAATTGATCAATTTTTTAAGTTTAAATATCTAATTATATATTTTATCAAAGTCCATACACTGTTCGTGACATTAACCTTTATATTAAAATGACTTCATATATAATTTTATGATAATTTGTGAAATTTAGTTTCTTTTATAATAAATTATGTAAAAAAGAAACACCTACTAGAATAATCCCTTAATGGCCTTGATTGTTCAAACTAGAGTAAGGGTGCAACCATGTGCAAAGAGGCTAGTGACGGCATTACTGGTTGAACCACCCTTTATGGTGGCAGATGAAACTTCTTGGATCTAATACAAATTATAATGTCTTTATTTTATTTTTCTCTATTTTTAATTTTTTTATTTGTGATCTTTTATTTTTCAAATGAACAATAACTTAACGACTTTTGTTCTTCCTCTTCATTTTTTGTTTTTTATCACTGTCTTTTGATTTCTTTAATTTATATAGAACTAAAAAATTGCTATGATTCAATTTAACTAATCTAGCTTCAATCTTTTAATATAGAGAAGGGAAATTTTGGATGGTCTTATCTAATTTAGTTCATATTCTAATTCTTAACTAGAAATAATGTAATAGAAATAATAGATTTTGGCTTGCAACATGGTGGCTAGCAATAAATAAGGACCTAAAACTTGCTTCCTCGATTAAAAGTATTTTTGTATACTAAATTTTTTATTCATTTTTATATAATAAATGACAATTCACAAATTATATTACTTTTAACGAAAGGTTTTCTCATATAAAAGTAGGATGCTTGTCACTAAATGTTCTAGGATAATCTTAAAAACATGCATCACATGGCCAGGAATAAGCTAATCATTCAGAAAAATGCCATAAAGAAAATAAGAGGGAAAAAAACCCAAAAGAAAATAAATAAAATCAACTAATGAAACATTATGATACATTTCATGCAGACATGTTTTGAAGTAAAAGAAAGACATATTTTTGACACCACAATGGGCACATGGTCTCCTTTTTGGCGTGTTGATGTATTGATTTCCAACTAACAATGATCTATCAATTTTCACTATATTAGTATCACATCTAATAGTAAAAATTATAAAGTAAAATGGATATATATATATATATATACTGGAATGACAATGATTGGTAACTAAATCAAACCAATAAAAAATTAATTAGCTAAGATTTAGTATGGGATGCAAGACTCTATATGAAAGATGTCAGTTGCAATAAAAACCTTGGTATCAAGGGAAAAAACTCCACAAAAGATATAGGTAAAGAAGAGGTTAAAAAAATAAAAATAGAGGAAAGGAGGAATAAATTTTGCTTACCTAAGGAAGAGTGCTGTAAGAATATGGTCAGTTCACTGAATATATTGAAGAATATGGTTTTTAAATGTTACAAAGGTCATGGACTCACGGCTATAACTTTGCAAAAGGAAATAAAATTAGTGGAAAAATAAAGTAAAAGGTAAGAAATGGTTAAATTAGGTTGATAAAAAAATTGCCATAAAAGTAAATACATTAATTGTTAAGATAAAGGTCTCCACTATATTTTGGCCATGTGCCTTAAGGGAAAAAGTAATGTATCTCGACATTTCATGCTTTTCTCACCTTTAAAAAAATAGATTTTGTCATTAACTTCTATGTTACCTAAGATGATAACAAATTTGAAATTAGAATTTTTTTTTTTTAAATGGAAAGTTAATAAATTTTCAATACCATTGGCTTTTGTTTTTCCTTTTCTTTTTCTAGCTAAAAACAAAAGCCTTTTGGTAGCCATTTTAATAAATAAACCAATATTTAATTTGTTTTACTCATATTTTTTAATCCAGAAAAATTAGTTTGGATGATATTTTGAGTAATTGTAACAAAGAAATTGTTGGATTAGTGCCATTAATTATAACAAAGAAATTGCTAGATCTCACCTATTTTTGCAATTCATTATTAAACAAAGTTACTTTAGTTTTATAAATGACCTCAAGAATTTTATGGGTAATAAACTCAAACTTCAAAACTTTGCATCATTAATTATATTGTGGGTAAAACTGAGTTACCAAAGTGTAATAGTTATCCAAAATTATTATCTAAATTTCTAATGATGTACAACTTATAGATCCCATATATAATTAAAAAAAAAAAAATTTGCTTTTGCATGTCAAGATCCTAAAATCTTCATCCACTTTTTCTAGATGTCTCTAATTTTCACTAATTACATTTTTAGAACCTTGAAGATGAAAGCAACTATGTTAAAAAATCCCTAGTACCTAAAAACTAGACAAAAGTGTCAATAGTACTAAATGTTTGGATAAGTACGAGTACATACTAATGTTTTTTATACATAAGGTGCATTAAGAACCACCTTATCTTTGCTCTTTGTTATTGTTGTTGGTTTTCATTATATGCCTCCTAACACTTATTCTCGCAGGTTTTATAAAATGACAAAAAAAATATCAATTTTAATTTTTTTTCCTTTAACTTTACTCAATTTGCAATTAAACAAAAAGGTATTATGTAATTGGATGGAAATATGCTATCCCAAGAATGCAATCCCCATTCGGTTCCAACGAATAAATAGTTACCACATGTTTATCAAGTAATAATGACTATTTATTCTATTATATGTTGAACTTGAGAGTTTAATGTGAATTTTGATGAAATAATTTAATGCACAATCAACTATTTATTTGTTGTAAACTATTCTCAATTAGTCATATATATATATGCGTGCTTTGTGTGTGTTTGTGCTTGTTTTTTTGTAGGTTTTAAGAGAAGAAAGAACTGTCGAGAGCAAGCCATAGCAAGTAGTTGAGGGTTGACAAAGCTATTGCCAAGGCACGACAAGCTCAAGTATACCCAAACGATGATCGAGGGCTCGGTCCAAGCTAAAACAAGTTAAGTGATTGAGGTTTGATCTATACTAAACAAAGGCTTGACAAAGCTAAAGAAGCAAACAATGCTGTTGAGGGTCAAGTTTAAGGCTAGATGTGTTGGAGTTGAAGGCTCGACAATTCATTTTTTGAAGCTTGACAAAGTGCGCATATACTCGAGGGCAAAATCTAGGCACAACGAAGTGAGGTGCGAAGGGTATTTGAAGCGCGACAGCTTAAAATTAGAGACTGATGTGGACAGTAAAGGAGCCATTTGAGTGCATTTAATGTTTGGAAGGTTGTGGACTTTTGAATTTCAAAGGCTATTTATATATAAAGTCCTGGAATAAAAAAAAAAAAAAAAGAGAGAAGAATACGAGCTCATTAACTGCGATTAAATAAATTCCTTTTCTTTGTTCATACATAACATTTGCAATTATTAGGAAAGAGAAAATAGATTATAGTGCCCAATTAATAGTAATTGCTATTTATTTTATAGCATTTAGAGAGAGAGGAAATATTTGATTTCTTGTTGGTGTAATATTGCTCATCTCAAGTCAACTTTTGAAGTTAATTGAAGCGACCTCAAAAGAGGCATTTGATGGACCATGGAGAATAGGCAAAGGACCAAACTCCACATTAAATTTGTGGCTTGATTTTCTCTATCCATCTCTCTTATTTGTTAGGACAGGATGAGAACACCATTATTGGGATAGTAAATATTTCTGCTCTGTATTGATAGTGGAAACCCCTTGAACTTTCATCCTTCCTTTTTTATTTAATATTACCCTCAGCAATTTTCTATCACGTGCATCCTACATACATCTTCTTCTTCTTTATTTTATTTTTTGAGTTTGCTAATACTATATATAGTTTCTTTCATCGTATTATTCATATTTTATAATTTTACATACATCCATTGTGAATGTATCATCCCTTAATTTAATATAATGACGGTTCAACTTCAATTGGTTAAAAATAAGGCAAATGAAGAAGAACAAGGAAGGAAAGAAAGGACCCAACTCAGTATATTCAAATGGAAAAACTAATTAGAAAGAGATTGTAACTTACAATCAATTGTTGTATGTGTATACATTTTTCCTTTTTTCGAATTTAGTTTGCAATTTAAGGGCTCGCAGGTTACTTGAGTTCGATTTGGTGAAAGCTTAAATTCTACTCACTTAAAATCAAGTTAAGCTCGAGTTCCAGCTTTAAAACACTCGACTTAGTGTGCCCGCTAGCTTAATTGAGTATTAAATTGAGCCGAGTCAAGTTTGAGTTTATTGAATTTTAAATACTCTTTATAGTTAAATCAATATTTAAAGGAATAATCGAGTTTAATTAAGGCGAGTTCGAGTTTATTGAGTATTAAATTGAGTCGAGTTTGAATTTTTCATTTGAGTCAGTTTGAGCTAGATACTGTATTAACTCAACTGACTCGTTTACAGCCCTAGTTTTATGTTAAAAATTAACTTGACTATTGTTCTGTGTTTTAGTTTTAAGGATCATGTCCTCGCACAAAATAGGTCCCCTTTAATTTTTCTTTGTAGCTTTGGATGTAATATATAATTTGGCTATAATCCATTTTTGTTGCTCAGTTTTTTTTCTTTTTTTTTTATTATTATCTTATATCAAGAATTTTTCAGTCAATTTTTATGATAATATGTACTTTGCAAGGAAAGGAGTGTAATAGTTATTTTGTCACTATAAGAGTCTTATCGTGTTTAGTTATGGAATAGCGATTCCATTAATTTCTTAATTCTTATTACATTAAATAAGAAATTGTTATTGCTTTTACCTATGAGACAACCCTTACTTAATAATCTTGGATAATGAGACAATCATATGATATCCCGATGGATTGTACCCCTATCAATAGTGGAGAATAATGATAATAGTATGTAATATTAAAATAGTGAATATTAAGTTAATACTGATCATGAACTTTTTTTTTATCAATTGATTGAAAATACTTATAAGTCATTTGTTAGCTTGGATTATACACTATAGTCGAATTAGACCATCACCAATGGCATTAGAGCAATGTTATTGATCGAATGGGAGGACCAAAGTGCTATATATGTAGGGAAGTGCTATAATTTAAAGGTACGCCTTGAGCTTACAAAGAAACACCTCCAAAGTCTTGTAAATACATGTTTATAGGGTCATTTGTAATTATGCTTTTAGCTTAATTTAATGTCTTGAATGAGTTTAATGGGCTAGTGATAGAACTTGAAAAATTACCTAATTAAGGATATTTTAAGGAGATTAAGCCTTGTATACTCTAAATATAGACCATTGGATTAGTTTTTTTCTCTTAGCTTTACTTAGTTGTCACATTATGCAAAAAGTAGACTTTGATAAGGTCTTTCAAAGCTCATTTAGGTTTTGTTCAGCCTTAAAAGGAGTTATATGGACTAACATAAGGCTATAGACTTATTTTAGTGAAGGTGGGCTTACTTGCTTGTCTTGTATGTATGTATGTATGTATGTATGTATGTATAGGAGCTTCTTTTTCTCTCTCTCTCTCTCCCTTTTGTTTCTTCCTTTTTTTGTTTTTATTTTTCTCTTCTTCTTCCCGCTAGTTCATTTTGGAAATTTTAGCCACATAGTAACAACAACAACATGAACAGCAGCTGATCATAATCAGGTAAGACTGTTATAGTTAAGTTGTTCTTTTTCTTCTTCTTGTTTGGCTACGTAGCAACTCCAGCACCAACACACACCACGCACACACACTCGAGCATGCTCTAACAACTTCACTGCTCACACACGCACACACATATGAGCAGCTCCAGCGCTCACCACCGGCACACACATGCAACATACACCCAGCATCACCACAAAACACACTCACACAAAATAGAGCCTTGCTTTGTCGTCCAGCTCCACAACATCACATACACTGCTCACACACACACACACACACATGAGCATGCCTTAACAGCTCCACCACACACTCACACATACACATGTGCGCGCGCTTGTATAGCTCCACATAGCACACATACACCAGCATAGCACAGCACACACACACACACAACAAGCACGGCATCACTCACATACACAAAACAGAGCACAATACCCACACATGTCCAGCACATATACCAGCACCAAGCACACACACCCACACTTGGAGTGCTCGGAGTAGCATTCAATACGGCTGATGTGCGCCCTAGCACCGCCCATGTGCTGCCTTGGTGCAACACCGTAAGCTCTCCATACAACTTGTAGCAACTATGCTGCAAGTTGAGTTTATATTTATATATGTATATGTATATGTACATGTGTGTATATTTGTATATATATGTTCTTATACATATACAATTATTTATGTATTATATTAATTTTAACCATCATATATTATATAATTTATATTACATAAAAGTTAAATATAGAAAATGGTTATATCTATTGTTTAATAAATAATATATATGTGTAAATCATTATAATTATATATTTTGTATATATTGTTAAATTAATTATTCCAATTATTTTTCATTTTTTATTTATTTTCTCATTTATTTTAATATATATCTATATTGTTTATTTAGAATTTTATTCTAACAAAAACAATACCATATCCGTAGAATACACACAAAACCATATTAAATTGACTATTTATACATAAAAAACGGAGTTAAATTGAAATAGTTATAGTCGATTAAAGCTTTAGTACCAAAACTACAGAAATAATAGAACTTCTATAGCATAGATAGTTTATTAAACCTTATAATTGATTCTTATACTATATCCCTATTCCCTAATGCGTTCAGGTGATTCTAACTCTGAGCTTGACCTACTTGTTGACTATTATGATTGATAGGAGATATGGACAGGTAAGTATATTCCTATTATCTTTATACTTGTTTGTGCTTGCAGAATAGAAATGATTAATAAATAAATCTATATGGGGATGGGAAATTGTTTGTGGTTGCTCGTAATTGGTTTTGATTATTAAAACATCATAATCATGTCTCATTGTAAAGAATTGGTTGTTTTAGAATAGGTATGAAAGTATCTGATACTTGCTTGCACACTAATTAAATGAATTTAAAACAGATTTGGCATGATAATTAAATATATTCATGCATTGCATGTTTGCATGTAGAAGGCCATCACCACTATACTTTGACACGGATGGGCCACACTATCCTGTGAGGAAGGTGAACATGGAGGATCGAAGTGGTATATGCCTAGTGTGTACCATGAGCTTTATTCTAGGGAATGGGAATTAAGTCGTCAAGGGAAGACGACCCATCTCTTAGGATCGCACTGGGTCATTGTTATGGATATTTTGCTTCAATGGGATGTTGTTATATGTATATTATTTTCTATGTATGAAAAACTCATTGAATAAATTTGATTCTCGAAGTATTAGCAGTCTGAGTGCTGATGTGTGGATTCAGATAGCGTAAATCCAAATATATATATATATATATATATATAGTTACTGATTAGTTATATATATTTGTTCACTTGTTTGATTGCATTGCATATGTTTGATAAAACAACTTGATTGTACTTGCTTGAAAGGTATGGAGTGAGGATTATATCTCACTGAGCTTGTGGTTTGCTTACCCTCTTATAGTTTGTTGTCATAGGATTATATTTGGTACCACCCAAGACGGGGCTATCCCCAGGTTAGCTTTCTTTTGGAGATGGGGGGCATTGTGGGAAGGAAGCGATGGTTAAGAGAGTTTTTTCTTCTTTATCCTTATCTTAGAAATGTTTTTGAAGTTTTATGAAAAGTTCTGTAATATTTTGTAAGGCCAAGAGCCTAAACTACTCTCTTAAATATGCTTACTAGTACTTCTAATAATTTTTATCATCTTAGCTTTATCTATTAGTTACTTGGGCCAGTTGTCATAGTATTGGATTATTGATTTAATGCTATCAAGCTTATTGGCTATCTATTCAGGATACGCTTCTGCATGATATTCATAGCTTTTGAGAGACTTGAGAGTTAATCTTAAGCTTGGGTATCATGTATGGTGGAATTGTCCCGTCTAAGATACCCTTGGGCATGACACATAAAATGTGGAGCTTCTCACTTAAACATATTCTTCCATATTGCAAACTAGTGAGAGATATGGAAACTCTATTGAATTACCTCTGCAAAAGATAAAACGAACTATTAGACAAAGGACAAATAAAAAAAAAATTGAGTTAGCTGAATTTTGATCTTCTCTCATGCATACCCCTGTATGATATCTAATATGTCTATTTTTGCTCACATGTTTCTTCCAATCATATCCTTATAGTTGTTATTGTCTCAAGATTTCTTGAAAGTTGACTAGTACACTTGTAATATATGATCAATTGCAATCCTTTATTAGGTATGTGATGTTACTGAGGAGAATGTTTCCACTGATATTACAAGTTAAAAAAAAAAGAGATATTATGATTGTGGACACTCTTTTTGCTCATTTATTTTTGTTTTCTACTTTAACATAGTTATTAAGGATGCAACTGAAGTGTGTTTGGCATGGGTCTTTTGAAATTCAAACCTGAACCAATTCTTTAATGAGGTATCATTGAACCCAAGAAAAACCCTATTAGGTTTTTCTTTTTTATCATTCCCAAAACCCAACTCAATAGGGTTTTATGGAACCCATAATCTGACCCGACCCGATTCCAAGATTTTCAACTTTTTTCTTAAAAAAAAAAAACAAAAGAATAAATTTTGTTTTAAGTTATTAATGATGCAAACACTTATATTAAAAGAATGAATTTTAGACAATAATGTCGTATAAAAGGATGCAAACACTTCATTTCCACTTACTTTCACATACATAGAATATAAATAGAATAAATGGGATCCTTGCCTTAAGAACTTAATATTTTTTATTTTATATTTTAAATTTATACTGGGTCGGGTTTTTCCAACGGGTTATATATAAACCTGAAACCCGATCCAATAACTTATAAGGTATTTTTTTATTCCAAAACCAGTCCTGAAACCCTATAAGATTTAACCTATAGGGTTTTTAGAGGATCGGGCAGGTCGAGTATCCTATAACAACCCGCCCCGCTTGCATCCCTAATAGTTATTCCAATTAATAAAATAAAATAAAATATATTGCAAAGTAAAAAATAAAAAATAAAAAAGAGAAAATAGGAAAAAAAAATAAAAAGATGAAAATTTTGAGAAGAGGAATA
This sequence comes from Combretum micranthum, assembly GCA_024138025.1. Classification (NCBI taxonomy): domain Eukaryota; kingdom Viridiplantae; phylum Streptophyta; class Magnoliopsida; order Myrtales; family Combretaceae; genus Combretum; species Combretum micranthum. Next base: position 2,633,929 of record JAMXBD010000001.1, read on the forward strand.
TGCAATAAATTTAGGTGCATCTCCTAAGTTGCCCACCATCAATGGGGGTTTGTTACCCCACTCCTTGTAGTCAATTATGTATCTTGTTAGTTGAGGTTGTAATGATTACTGTTTAAACTCCTCTTAACCAATAGGCGAAAAGTGACTCTTGGTGTACCGGTTGTTATGGGGTCATTTAGGCTCTAGGTGCATTTCACGTTCTTTGGGTGCCTTCTAACCCTAGGCCGTGTAGTTCTTGTCAGTTTTCTTCCACTCACCCTAATCCAGCTCCTATATTCATCGTTGGTATTCATATCATCTTGATTGATAGGGTTTAGATTGTCAATCACTATTGTTTGAGTGGTACTCGATTTGCGGAAGGTTTTGCAATCTACATGGCTAGTGTAGCCGCATATGGGGCATAATTTATGTAGTCCCTCGTATTGCACTATATATTCTTTCCCTCTAACAATAACAATATGTAATAGGGGAGTAGAAAATTTAATTAGCACACAGATCCATGTAAAATAACCCCTTCAACATTAATCATGTAGGCATTAAAGCAAAGTACATGGCCTAAAGCCATGCCAATTTTTTGTAACCCCAATTTTAAATGGTATTTGGTGTCTAAACAGCAATCAAGTTAAAAAGCCTCTAAGTAAGGCATAAAGTTAGGTTTTCATTTTCGAATGGTTAAAAAGCAGCCATTCACCAACCATGATTTGTTTTTCATAATATGTTGTGCATCATTCACATGATCAAAGGAAACTATAGAAAAGCGTGAACTAGCAGTAATCAATTTGAAGGGACCACATTCTTTGCATAAAAGGACAATTGGCTTAGTAAATATTTATGTCCGTAATTCGAGCCAATGGCTTTAATAATAAATGTGTTTTCCCATGGTATGCACAAGAATTTTTCCTCCACCTCTAGAAGTTGAGTAATTTAACCCCTTTCATAATTAGTTCAGGAGAAATGCCGGCAGATTGTGAGAACACTTGCTGGTTTGTTTCCATATTCGTCTTCAGAGGGTGATTGGAATGTTACTGGTCACAATGGGACGAGATGTACCAAAAAAGGCATCCTCATAGGCTCTAGGCACATTTGTAAGGACCATACCCTTAGAGCTTAATTTTGGTTTGCTACTCCGGCTCCTAATGGGAGTATGGGCATCTTCATATGGATTTAGGCTTGAGGGGCTTGATTCCACAATATGATCCATCAAAATATGAGATTTATCACAGTTAAGTTGTTTTTTCTTTCGGTGATCGATGTTGCCAGTGATATCCTTCAAAACTTCTAGGAGGTTGCAAGAGAGTTGTAGCCTTTTGACATTCTTCACTTATCTTGATGTTTTGACAACTAAATATCTTTATACTTATTATTATTTTATTGAATGGTATCAAAGTTGCAACTCTTACTTATGTTTTCAGGAAAATATTAAATTTGGTAACTAAACTTTATATGATAATTAAATTTCGTATATAAACTTTAAACTAAGCAATTTAATATCCAATTAATTTTTTCTTGACTATTTTTATTGCTTCAATAAAACATTGTTTTTTTTTTTCTCTGTTTGCGAATGTAGAAGTAATAGCCTATTGGTGTGAGATAGTGTTAAGAACAATTCTAAAAATTCAATAATATGTTGTCTTTTTTATATTTGTAAACAAAACAAGCAAACGTTATTAAGAGGTAATAAAATTAACTATGAAAGGTTTGATTAATTATTAAATGACAATTTTAAAGCTCAAATACTATAATTGAATTTTTGTGGACCAATGGCCAAGGTCCATAGGCCTCTAATCCAAAAAATATTCTAGTGAGAATCCTAAAGGCATACGCTAGTTACACTATAAGTAATACAATACATAGGTCACAATAACAACCCATTATAACATATGGCATTTTCAAATTCCATCTTTGACAACCTATTAATTTTCATTTTCTTTATTTTTCTCCAAGAAAGGGCCAAGCATATATTGGTGTGTATAATTATAAATTAACAATTAATTGGTTGTCTCAATCTATAAGTTTCTGTACAATATTAAATAAATTAATAAACATTACATCTTCTTTGTAAAGCTAAAACAAATATAAATACTCATGTGAATGACTACTGGGATTTAATTTTATTTTTAATTTTTACAAACTATTTGTTTTCTTAATATACATTTTCTAGATGGTTCCACCTCAATGCAGCTTATAAGATGAATTAATTAATGATCTTTCTCTTTCACACATTACCAAATTGGCTACAATGTTAAACTTTGGTTTTTTTGTTTTATTATTTCTCATCAATTTATATGTAGTGGATTAATAACAGTAAATATTAAAATTGAATGATACGAACACCAGATTGCATTCTATGTTAGGAAAAAGAAAAAGGAAATGTCATCTTCTTATTAATAATTTACTATATCTCATTAAATATGGTTACTATATAACAAACTCCAAATGCAATGATAAGTAGCCTACACTAGGCTTAATATTTAGTAATTTAATGGTAATGCAGATATTATCTTTTACATTTATAGTAAAATAAATGCTTTATAAATATGGATGATGTCACTAAATGTCTAGTAAATACAATGAGTCATCTCTTATGGCAATCATAAAACAACCATATATATAGTATTTTAGTGAGTGTCTAAGTATTGATTAGAAATGATATTTTGCCAAATCTAATGGTATTAACATTAGTTTTTCAAATAGGATATAGAAGACTGAAATAGAAAAGGAAAAAAAAAGGGTTATTTATGTTATTAGGAATTAAATAACTATCTTTTTTATGGTTTTATATTTTTATTTTGTTAGATTTATAATAAATAACATATACACACACTGTGATTGAAAAAAAAGTGTATTCATATAATGAAAAATCCTAATTGACTCAAGACAAAAAACTCGAACCCCAGTGTAGCAATCCTTGTTTATGCATAAAATTTAGTATCAAATTTAATATTTACATTATATATTCTAAAACATTGCTAGATTATGTTAAACTAATATATATAACATTTAATTTACATAAAAAAAAGGAAAAATTCAATAATAATTTTATAAAAAAAATTATAGTTCCCTATTTTATAAGAATAATAATTTTATAAAATAGCTATTCATTAACTAAACACAATTAAATTAGATAATTATTAGGGATACAACCGGACAGGTCATTATAGGATATCCGATCCATCCGAACTGTTAAAAACCCTATAAGATCTTATCCTATAGGGTCGTGGGCCAGGTTTGAAATATTATATATTGATCCTATAGGGTTTTGAGTTGGGTTTGAATTATTAGAAAAACTCTATATGTAACCCGAATTAATCATATTATAAATAATTAAAAAAATTAAATTTTAAAATTTAAATTAAAAAAAAAACAAAACCCTATTAATGCACTGCAGTTGGGACTGGGGGCTCATGATTCACCGTCCTTTCTCCCTCTTCTTTTTCTATCTGTGTTTTGTCCTTTTGAAACAAAGCACTTCTAGATTATGTTAAACTAACGTATATAACATTTAATTTAGTAAAAAAAGGAAAAATTTAATAATAATTTTATAAAATAGCTATTCATTAACTAAACACAATTAAATTAGATAATTATTTTATTCTACTTAAAGATGTGATAGGATTAGGGATACAATCAGATAGGTCATTATAGGATATCCAATCCACCGGAATTGTTAAAAACCCTATAGGATCTGACCTTATGGGATCATGGGCCGGGTTTGAAAAATTATATTGATCATATAGGATTTTGGATCGGGTTTAAACCATTAAAAAAACTCGATATGTAACGCAAATCAGTCATATTATGAATACTTAAAAAAATTAAATTTTAAATTTAAAAAGACAAAACCCTAGTAATGCGCTATAGTGGGGACTGGGATTAAGGAAAAAAATAACTATCTTTTCAAAAAAAATTACATAAATCCATAAGATGAAAAAATAATCCTAAGAATAGGCAAGTTGAACTCGTCTCTTCAAGAGACGAGGTTAAAGATTCAACCTCGTCTCTTCAAGAGAGGAGGTCAGTCCAAATACACTAACTTCGTCTCTTGAAGAGACAAGGCCGGCCACTAATGACCTCGTCTCTTCAAGAGACGAGTTCAACTTGCCTATTTTTAGGATTATTTTTATCCCAGTGGCATTTTTGTAATTTTTTTTCCAAAAAATAATATTAATTTTCCTTTCCCTAGGGACTGGGGCTCATAATTCACCACAAATTTTCGTCCTTTCTCTCTCTCTCTCTCTCTCTTTCTTTCGGGAAAAGGAAATTAATATTTTTTTTTTTTGAAAAAATTACAAAAATGCCACTGGGATAAAAATAATCCTAAAAATAGGCAAGAAGAGACGAGGTCATTAGTGGCCAACCTCGTCTCTTCAAGAGACGAGGTCGAATCTTTAACCTCATCTCTTCAAGAGACGAGGTCGTCTACTAATTTTTACGTCTCTTGAAGAGCGAGTTCAACTTGCCTATTCTTAGGATTATTTTTTATCATCTCATGGATTTATGTACTTTTTTTTTAAAAGATAGTTATTTTTTTCCTTAATCCCTTTCTTTCTGTGTTTTGTCCTTTTGAAACAAAGCATTTCTAGATTACGTTAAACTAACATATATAACATTTAATTTAGGAAAAAAGGAAAAATTCAACAATAATTTTATAAAAAAAATTATAGTTCCCTATTTTATAATAATAATAATTTTATAAAATAGCTATTCATTAACTAAACACAATTAAATTATATAATTATTTTATTCCACTTAAGGATGTAATATTATGAGGAATACAACCGGACGGATCATTATAGAATATCCGATCCATTTGAATTGTTAAAAATCCTATAGGATCGTGGGTCGGATTTGAAAAATTATATATTGATCCTATAGAGTTTTAGATCAGGTTTGGATTATTAAAAGAATTTCGATAAATAACTCTAATAAGTCATATTATAAATAATTTAAAAAATTAAAATTTTAAAATTTTGAAAATAAAACCCTAATAGTGCATTGGAGTGGGGATTGAGAGCTCATAATCCACCCTAGATTTTCGTCCTCTCTCTCTCTCTCTCTCTCTCTCTCCCCCCCCCCCCCCCCCCCCCCCCTTTCTTTCTGTGTTTTGTCCTTTTGAAACAAAACTCACTCCAACTCTCCCAACTCCCAAGCAACTGACGGCAACAACAGCAACAAGGCAACCGCTAAAAAAAGCCCTTCCCTCTCTCCAAACACCTTCTGCCTTTTCAACTTCTACATAACCAAGCGTACAGCTTATGAACAAAGATTCAATCAGGACATGTAAAGTCGTTCTTTATCTACATATGCGTTTGCCAAAGGTAATTTTTTTTTAAATTTTTTTCTAAACATGTCTGAATTTTGAGATACACACACACACCCACACACAGACACAGTTGTAGGGTTGTGAAACTGTATATATATACTCGAGACTACTACATTGTCTATGTTATGCTTAATTGATGAGTGTGTATAAATCTGAACTATTCAGTAAATCCTGTGATACAATGGATTCATGAATTTGTTGAGAAAAATGTTGAGAGAGGGAGAGAATTGGTTATGAGCATAAGATGCACCTCTCAAGTGAGCTAAGTCGCAACTCATGATATTATACCCTCCATTGAGGTAGACAAATAATGTTATGATAGTATTAAAAGGAGTTTTGATGTAACTGAAGAAATAGTAGCTGAACAAACTCAATAATCAAGTTGTTTATTTTCCTTCTTGAGAAGATCGATCTCTTGATCTGTCTCATGTTGGTTCGGTTAACTAAGAAAATGAAGGTCGAAACGTCTGTGTGGTGTTTGGTTCACCCATTATGCTGTCCAGCCTCATATCTGGAAAAGAAAACAAAAAAAAAAAAAAATAGAGAGACAATTAATTGAATGAATGAAATTTTTGTGTGGCAATAATGTGGTAGTTAAAGTAATGACTGTTTTATGATTTTGTTACAGGATTGATTAACAATGTAATTGGGTTCTACTAAATTTCTGGTTGTTGTTCTTCCTTGTTTACCTATGTTGAATTGCTGGTTTGGGCTTGTTAGAGAGAACCTGGCAATCTCATGTAAAACAATAATTGGAGATATAAATTCTGGACAATTTTTTACTCTTGGACTCATGGCCATTTTAATTGTATAAGCAGGGCAGTTAGGAAATGCTGCAAGTATAAACTTTTCTTCTAAGACACAACACCAACTATCCCACACAAACTCCTGCTGCAAACCGCCACGTACACACCCTCTTACCTACCCACTGCGCTATCCCCTATCCAACACATTACATCAGCATAAGCAATAAAAACAATACAATAACAGTAGGAAACACTTTACCAAATACATCAACAACTGCACCAAATTAAGGACATGATGAGAATAATTAAAACATATTATGCTAAAAAACCTAAGCGCTATGATTAAATGTAACACATTTGTCCATAAAAAGACCACATGGTGGACTTTGGTAAAATCAGTGATAGTTCTGTGCCATGCACCCTCTTTTGTGCTTCTTTTTCAGTTCACATTGTCTTTTTCTCCTGTGTGGTGCTGTATCTTTTTTGTTTGAAACTAGATGTTGTGGATGGTTTGTCTCATTTGTATCTTATATTGGTTTAAATTGAATATTTTGAAAAATTGAAAAGAAAAATTTGTAAAATTTGCTTATGGTAGCGATTGAAATGGTGACTGGGGGAAAAAGAAGATTGGGGAATTATAAATTTTCTTATATTTAAAATCTAGAGTTTTGGCAAAAGAGTTTGTACATCGGAAGAGTAAAACTTTATCTGCCCTGTTATATGTGTATTCAAGGTATCATATCTTTGATAAGATACTTTGTCTTAGTAATGTTTATATTTAAGTTGTCAAAAAGCCAGAAAAAGCCACATAATAGCCCTGCCAAATGTATATCAGCCAACTTCTTTGGTTTTGGTCAGATTAAAGTCATATGGCTCGCTCAAAGCAAGTTACCAGACTTGAAAAATTATCACCTTAACTATGAAGATGCAACTAAAGCAAGATGAAGAAATTAGCTTGTTTGTTTAGCTTAAGTTGTCAATTGTCATCATACTGAAATGATATAAACTTCCTTTTGAGAAAAGAACTACTACTTGTTGTTTGGTGTGTGACGTACAATTTTAGGTATCAACTAAACAATATGGAGCTATTGTATGTGTGCTTTCATTTTTACAGGAAGTCCACCTTTCAATCAATATGAAAGGAGGCAAGAGGCACATTTTGATATTTCTGGAAGTAGTTTGTTTAAGCAGTTAAATCATCATATGTTAGTATTTAGTATGAATGTGATTAATGAATGATGAATTAAAAGAAACTTGTCCTTTACTTATTTATAAATTGAGTATTTCTTTATATGAGGTATGGCTGATAGATTACACACCTGGTAATGGTTGAAAGTATCTCCATAAGTCCTGCTCATCATCTTCAAGACGAAAAGGAGTGGAGGAAGTTGTTTGAGGGTTAAATTTATCTGTAGCATGGAGCTGCAGTAATTGCGTTAGTGCATATGGAAATGATTAGTAATGTCTTGAGCAACTAGGAACTAGGAAGTTCTCATTTTAGTTGCTGCATGGCAAAATAAAATTAATTCATAGGGAAGTGAAGGCTCTGCAATATGCATAAGCCCAAGCTCATGGAATTGTTGATATTTTAGTGATGAAACAAAGAAAATATGGTATTGCTATGGTTAGAAAAGACTCCACTTTCAGGAGTAGATTGTTATATATATATATCACTGAAACAATTGAACCATGCCAAAAGAACTTATGACGGTAGGAACAAATTTAAGTGCAACTACTAAGAGTATACCTTAGGACATGCTCCATCTGCTGGTAGTCGTGGGCTGGTTGAGCTTGGTAACTGGGTGTCTTGTCTGATCTGAAAAGGTTATGGAAAAAACAGATTAAAAGGTAAGTAGACATGTAACCGATTACAACCATTTTTAAAGCTATTGCCATGCAAACCGAGTTATACCAAAGCATACATGACTGTCGGAAATATGACAAGAAATATATATCAATAATATAAGGGCGACTCACATTGTTGAGGGGAGACCGATTTTAAGTCCATGTGGAAGCTCTGAAACCATCACTGAAAAAGCTGTCCTGAGTTCTTCTTTCGTTGGAGCATTTGTTGACTCAAGAGGAGTTACTCCCATCCCCATCTCACCCTCTGAAAGATAAGGATTAACATTATATAGGAGTGTCGTCCCTGTTAATGCTGTCATAACAGCAGGTGATTCCTTTTTTAACATATCTGAAAGCTGCTTTTGCATCATCTCTTTGAAGGTGGAGAAATCATATAAAGTAGTTGACCTTCCTTCTAACCGATGTTGGTCTTCTAAAGTTTCGTTTACACTGCCTGGAGATAATAAGAACTATTTAGGAAGCAAGAAGTCATTGAAATTGGTTTCTATGAGATTACATATACACAAAGATTTTTTCGCTTCTAAATTAGTAAACTGTGGTTGCCTAGATAAGGGAAGAAAGTAGTGATACTAAGTCTGCGACCTGGTCTCATTGAGTAGAATGGTGCACTATATGAAACAAATAAATATGACATAGCACAAGAAATTCTGGCTGATGTCAAGGCATGTGTTGGTTGGCCAAACCTTTGCCCAATTAGCGCAGTTGTCATGCCCATTTTACTTCGTTACTAGAATGAAATTCAATTCTTAGAGCTTTTGAAAGTAATTTTTATCACAACCCACCCCTAAATCTTCTTCAACTACAAATATTAGAGCACGTATGTCAAGATGGATGTGTAGAAGTAGAGATTATTGGCAAAGTTTTCTTTTTGCTGTCATCTCATTGGAGATCATGAGGAAAAAAAGAGAAATCTCAAAAGGGGAATTCGGTAAGGGAAAATGTCCAATTTGATGCCCAAAGTTTGAACAAAAATTCAATTTGGTATTTGAACTTCGAAGTGGTCAATTTAGTACTCTATCAAAGTTTTTGTGGTTATTCTTAATACCTTACTAATACTGTTTGCTGTATTTTCTAACATGAGAAGAGTAGGCTATTAGTGCTAGATAGTGTTAAAAGTATTTGTAGAAATTCAATGATATGAAGCCTTTTTTGTATGTATATACAAAGCAAACTTATTAAGGAGGTAGTAAAAATAGCTATAAAAGGTTTGATTAGGTTTTAAATTGATAACTTTAAAAATTTAGGTACTAAATTAAATTTCATGTAAAATTTAGTTTCCAAAATGTCAAGACTATAAAAGGATGATGAGGAATCTTTTGACAGGAATTTTTATGTTTCCATAAATAAATTGAATGATAACAAAAATCTCTTTCTCATGAACTTTGGGGCCAAAGCCAATTCCTAGTCTCCTTCTGCAATATAGGACTAATAGATTCAGCCACCGCCTCATGTACTGTAGCAAATTTGAACAATTTTTTGTATTGTGAGATAGGTAAAAGAGAGTTTCTTTTCCCCTATTTGGTGCTTTGATATTGATAGCTTTATTACGAGACGATTGTGTTGAGTTTGCTAGATCTCATCGTCTTCCATTTGTATCAATTAAATAAATACTTGATTGAAGGGAAGCTCTTTATGTACTTATTACGATGATGTCTGTCTTAAAGCAAACGTGATTCTTTGGCTCCTTGTCCATTATGTTGAATCTCCCCATGAACTTGTATATTGGAGGTTTTTTTATATGGGTCTCTATAGGACCAGCCTTCTTTTCACTATAGGAATATAGGGAGCCATTTTGTTTTTGCTACAAGAATTATGTTTAAATTGGTAATATACTATCACTGTAAATGGTTTGTCGCTTTTGGCTTTCCACTCTATCTTAAACCTTGGGTGGAGCTAAACTTGCTTTGTTGGTGAACCCCTAAGTTTAGTATTAATTTTGGTTTAAAGGAGAGAATGGAACCAAAATCTTTAACAAATCTAAGGTCTTTTTACTCCACTATGTTGCCTTTTTTATGGCATGTTTTCTCAAGATAATGAGTTTTAATATGAGCTGTTACATATTAAATAATTTGACTTCCTTAATGTGGATTCATATTCAAGGCTAGTGTAGCACTTTGATACCTCATTAATTGATGTAACGTGGTTTTCCCTTGATGGCTCAATTGGGTAGGTCCCATGACAAAGTATTTGGTTGTTGTAATTGCTATTTTTACTTTGTCGTAGTGATCGCTATCCAATGATGAAAAATGGCTAGTTGTCAAAGGCCATTATGTTACCATAATATCACTTGTAAGCCACCTTGATAGGTAGGTATTTGCACACCACCAAACGTGTGTACTATTGTTGTGTGGATCAGTCTTGCTATCAATAAGCTGGTTTGGCCAAAATTACCAATGGTGACTGATTGCACTAATTTTGTTAAGACTATATGTAAGGGGCCTGCGAATTCACATGTTTCTATAAATGAACTGAATTCACATGTTTCTATAAATGAACTGAATGATAAGGATGGCCTCTTTCTATATGAACTTTAGAGGCAGAGCTAGCTCGTCTCTTTTTTTGATGAAACGTCCCTTTTGAGAATGAAAGTAATAAATTCTTTCATTGCCCAATGTATTGTGGACTATTTTTTGTGCTGTGAAATGGATAAGGGAAAAAGTTTCTTTTCCCATGTATTAGAGGCTTGGCATGTTTATTTTAACAATCAAAATGCTTGATATCTTACATCTCAAGCTTTATGTGTAGGTTGTTCTTTTCCAACATATATATATAGCTGCTTAGTTAACAAATGAAGTAAAACAATCCATCGATATTTTGGATACTATCCTCTCCAAGTATATTTATTACAATGCTTCAAGCGCTTTTCCCTCTTAAAAGATCTTGTTTATTTTTGCTTTGTTTTTTGTGATATATCATCTATCAGGTCTTTTACTTCCTCTCTGGCGCTTCTTTCTTCAGTCCATTTCTCCATATTTTGTTCTTCCAATGCGAATTTTTTCCACAATCAATATAGCTCTTCATCCTTGTCTCCTCATTTCGTCATCAACTTCTTCTAGTTTTCCTTGCCTTGTCTATTTCTGTTCATGTTAGATTATCTAGTGTTGTTGTGATACGTCATGCTTACTAGAAGTGATAAGCAATGATATAATTGCTTCTTTATCTTCTTGCTTAATTTCACCGAGAAATTGTGCAAAAAATATCGTTGTATATATGGTGTTCAATTATTGTTTGTTGTTATCATGTACCTTTTAAAATAGCTCATTTGTGTAGATTACATATATGTTAGATATTATAGGTTTGATTAGGTTTTTAGTCTTACATTCAATTAGCTACTTGCATCTGAGGTGGATGGCCGAGAAATAGCTGGTATGTAGGTAGCATAATTTATTATTGGTACTTTGAAAAGGCCCAACAATCATTCCAAGAAATTCCCTTATAACTATTTTTCTTGAAAAAGAAATTGTTCATTGAGAGAGTCTTGCGATCGTACTCTCTTTTATGTCTATTAATAGAAATTTAATGGGTGAGGTTTTTGTTTGTTTTAGAAGGAAGGGGAGGCGAATGTGGGGTTTGGATGGAAGGGAGGAAATTGAGATACAAATATTATCACCTTTTTCCCTAAACAATTTGATTAGAAAGAGGAACTCTATCGGTCTTCAATTCAAGCACGTTGTTTTACTAATTTGATACTACAACGAAGAGGAGACCACTTTAGTTTTTGACTAAGCTGGCCTCTACGTTCTATTTGGCTTATGGGTAATAGAGGTTCTTCTTCTCTTCTCTTAACTTAATTTAGTTTAGTTAACTTAATGAGGCAAGATAGCGATAAGGTATCTATAATAGTAAGTCTCCTTGATTATATGCCAAAGGGTCCTCAGATTACCATCAATTTCTTAAGAGATCAGAGATGGTACTGTAGAGTGGATTTAGTCCCTCCCAATTCGCAGGTGTTATTGCTTATTTGCTCTTCAATGATCTTCCACCCATGTAGTCTTCAAATGAATCTTTGTTAGAATCAACCATATATGCTGTCGTCATCCTTATCAATATCCTCATCATCATCTTTAGTGGCTGTGATTAAACTATAACATACCCCAAAATCTATCGAGTACTCTTGGAAACGAGAACTTGATCATTGGAAAGAAACAGCAGCACCACTAACATGTATGGGAGAAATTTCAATGTAGGTGGTGCAAGGAAATATTCAAACAGAGATAGGATTATAATTTTTTAAATGTATTGATACATGCTAGAGTTTAATTGTTCGTTTCTCTATCTTATTATTGCTTACCAAACCATTAAAAGGAAATTGTTGAGAACACCATGTCTAATCCAAAGATAGCAATTGAAATGGAAATAAAAGTAGTAGATGCTTATCAATCTTAGATGAGTCATGGTTTTTGATAACCTGTGGTGCTGCTCTTCTCCGTACTTCCCTCTTCATCATTTTTGTTTTTAGGTGACAGCAGCTGGTTTGAGCTGGTTGATCCAAAGCTTGATGTGCGCTGACCCCCCCACTTGATAGCCAGAAGAGTGTTGGCAGCAGTGCCCACTCCAAGAGCATATTCAGCAGCAGCACTGGTGGCAGCAGCTGCAGCAGCATCAGCATCAGCTTTCTTTCTCTCCTTTGGGTTACGTTTCCTCTTGGTGACTTCACTTCGGACTCAGTAAATCTTATTTTTCCATATCTTCTTTTTCTAAAGACATGGTTAGGAGTGTAGTCCAAGAGGTTTCCCTTGATCCTCCAGCGTGTACCGCAAGCATTGCACAGTACCGGCATTTCAGGCGGTCCATTTCTCCACAGTGGAGAAGCTGAATTTGTATTCTCGTTAGAATTTTATGTTATGATATGGTTATAGTAATCATACTAATTGAATACTTTAATTATAAATGGAACGAAAGCAATGTAAAACCTAAATTGGATGGCTATAAGATTAAATGGAAGTTTACTTAAATACTTTCTTAGAATAAATAATTTAATTGTGTTAGATTTTCGTTTATTATCCATTTTAAGAAATTGACCGAGACAAAAAATGACAATGTGTAATCCTAGTTACTTGATGGGTTTCCTTCCTAATTTGATATCTTATCTCATGCAATGGGTAATTCTGGCAATTTGATTGTAAATATATTAGACATGGTAATTTTTGTCAATCTGAAGTTTGTTACTTCTTAATAAGCGTAGATACTCAAGTGAAAAGAATGCCCATTTGATGGGTTTACTCTTATGTAGTTCTTTAATAAAAAGGAGTGCATTATTCAATAGCTTGACTTATCAAGTTGGTTTCAAGTTTCAATTAGATTTTACAACTTTTTGACTCTATTTTGCTAAATCCTTCCTCAAAGGAGTGTGGTTTCTCATTAGAATTTTTGGAGTTGATTCAATAATCTCATTTTATTGGCTATGCTAGGCAAAGGGGTAGAACTTTTTGTTTGTTCATTTTATTTATATGTGATATTTCTTGATTGGAAGAATGTGGATGTAGAAATACTTTTTTTTTTTTTTTTTGCCAGTGTAATTTATAGTGGAGGATATGAATCCAGTATCTCTCGCTTGAAATGTCAAGAATGATGCCATTAGACTATTAGGTCACTAACAATATATAAAAATTTCGTGCACTAACAAGATAGATGAAGCTAGGGATTTGTATTATAATTTCATGTCTGCAATTATCTGGTATTTTTCTTAGGCTTTTTTTGTATGTTCTTGTGAGCTAATGCAAACCATTTAAAATCCAACCAACTTAATGCATTAATAAAGACAAAGGAGAAGCAATTAGGAGACGGGACATATTTGTCTGTTTTGTCTAGGCAAATAAATCATCAACGTTTGTAGACATAAAAGCATACTATATGAAAAAAGTTTATTTTTCTTTAGATACTGTAGTTCTGTGGTCTAATTTGGAAGTCGTCTTTGCAGCAAAAGTCATGTCCCAAGATAAAAATAGTTTATTGAAGTGTTCTTGTTTATGTAAAGGTCCTTGCCTCGGCTTTCCTAGCCAAGATCTTTCTTTCCTTTCCTTTTTTTTTTTTTCCATGAATTTTTCAAATCAATAATGGGATCCTTTATACTTTTTATGTTTTTCTATAAAAGAACACAAAAGTTCTTCCTTTTTTTTTTCCAAAAATTTTTACATGACTTTTATATTATGGGTTTCATAAAGAATCTTAATAATTATGACGATTTTTCTTATTCTTTTATTGTTATTATTTTTTTCATTTTAAGGAATTTCGATGAACAAAGTTCAAAGTTTCTTAAGAGATGCTAAAATGACATCCCAAAGATGTTATGAAGATATCTATCCATAAAAATGCTCTTAATGAGATAGCTTCCTCAATTATGCTTATACTATATAGAAACAATTAATCACATACCTTTCATTCTATTTGGTAGTACTAAAAATATTTAACTCAACTCTACTTTGACTAGGTTTGTATAGACATCTCCAATAAGACCAGACTCAACCTGGCTATGACGTGGGCAAAGATGTGTCTACTCATGTGGAGCAAATTGGACCCATGATTAGGACCTATCAGGTTCATAGGTCCTAATTAGGGTCTATCGGCCAAATTTATGGACCTAACAGGTCTAGCTAGGTCTTTTTTAAAAAATATATATAAATTAAATATATAATATTTATTATCAAAATAAGAAATACAAAAATATGGAATACAAAAATAATACATAAATGAAAAATAAATAACATTTAATGTTTAAACTATTTTGCACATGAATATAAACTATTAATAATCAATTCACAATATTTAATGAGTTATTGTTTATTGATAATAACACAAGTGATGAATATAATTCAAAACCATATTTCATACTTTATATGGAGTTCTACTAAGAGAATAATCTCACTTCTAAACAATGTGAAACTTATATATATTATATATATATATATAAATTCTCTTTTTTTTTTTTTTGTTGCTCTAGTATCATATTATTAGTATTTTAACTCAATAGGGATTTATTTATGTATAAATAATTACACATCCTTAATAGTACTAAATGAATTTAATATGGGTTAGAGAGTGCTATATTCTTATATCCATGTTGTATTTTAAGTTTAAAATTTTACATAAAATAAAATAATTTTGTTTCTTCAATTTTTCTTATTTTTTTTTTAAAAAAGGAGATGAGTTAGACCCAACCCTACCCAAGACCCGACAGATCCATTAATTAGACCCACTACCTCTTAGCCAGGCTATTCTAGGTCATAAGTTGAATAGGTTGAACTTCAAGCCTCATATGATAAGGTTTTTCTTTTTTTTTTTTTGGTCTTATATGATCGATTGTTTGAATAACTCTAATCCAAGCTTGATTTAACTATAATTGAATTAACCTTGATATGACTCTGAGTAGGCAATGATCCATTGATGCTCTAATTTGTGGCTTTAAAATATACTAATAGGACAATCTCAACTCAAACTTGACAAGAAGACATGGGAAAAAAAAAAAAGAAAGAAAAGCATCATAAGCCTTTTTTGATGCTTAATTTTATTAATTGCTGGAATTTTCAAGCCAAATAATTTGTAGTTATGTTAGGTTTGACCAAGTAAGTTCAAAAAAAAAAAAAAAAGGGTTTGACAAAGGCATGGTTTAGGTTGGACTAGAAATCTGTCTACTTTGGCACTTTTAGGTTTGGATCTAGAAACTAGTTCAATTGCATGGTTCAAGACCCATGGACTTGACCTATAATTTCAAAATCGAAAGGAAAAAGAAATGGGAAAAATACAAAAACACCCCATAAACTTGAGGGATAGCTCGGATTAACCCCTTATACTTTAAAAGCATGATTTTTGACCCCCTAAACTATAAACAATTTGCAAGTTTAGGACACCTTGTCCTTTTTTTCATCTTTTTCATTCAAATTTGTACAAATGTTGTACAAAAAATATACCTGAAACAGTACAAATGTTGTACTTTTTTATAGAAAAGTACAAATGTCCTAAACTTGCAAATTAATTATAGTTTAGGAAGTTAAAAACCACGCTTTCAAAGTATGGGGAGTCAATATGCTCTATCCCTAAAGTTTAAGGGTAGTTTTTGCATTTAACCTAAAAAACAAGAAGAAAAAATAAAAGAAATAATTATATAGATATTTTAACAAAAGTTTTTTTTCCCTCTTCTTATTAATGTGAAACTTTTTTTTTAAGAGTATAAGGGCTTGTTTTGTCTACATAGTATTTATATTTCCATACTGCTAATACCACAATTAAAACTAGACATGTCGTGTATAATTAAATGCATATCTTAATTTTTTTCTATTCAGATAAAAAGGTGAAAGACTACATTACTTTTAGGCCCCATTATTATTTAAAGTTTAAAATTTTACTTATTTAAAATTAAATTTATTTTCTAAGTGTATAAAAAAGGGATAACGTCACAAACACTACCTAAACTTTGCTAAATATTTAATTAATTACTCGAACTTTCATTTAGTCAATTTGCTACTTGAATCAACTTTTCGTAATAAAAAACACTATCCCATTAACTCCATTACCTCTATTAACATAACTAGCTTTAATGACCAATGGCGTCTTGACACGTGTCAGTGGCCTTGAAAAATTTACACGTGTCCTGCTTCTCTTCTCTTCCTCCTTCTTCTCTCTCAACCCCTCTTTGTCTCCTTTTCACTTCTCTCTTAAACAACTTAAGCGATATCCAACCATTGAGTTGCACTAAACACTAGATTGGCCGCCATTGACAACCTTCAATAGACACAGACACCTACGTGGCAACTCACATTGCAACATCTACCACTGCTAAACCAAATCTACTTACACTGCTGGAAGCAAACCACTAGCTCATCAGTCTCCATTAATGAGTTAACTTGTATTCTCTATCACTACCAACCAAACTAACACTAAGCTTTCATGTTCAACCTCCATTAAGCTTTCTCCTCTTAACTTGATACACTAAGTCACAACAACTTTAACTCACCAAAACCAGGTCCTCCGCACCTCCCATATCCAATCAGCTCTTCACTCACGAAACCTCTATCGGAACACATGGACTCCTCTCCATTGAACATCCACACAAAATATCTTTAATATTGCCATCTTGAAATCAAACACCCAAACCAGAATTGAGTTAACTCAGTCCCTGCCATCTTCATCCCATCTCCAAACAAGCACTAGCAAACCAATCCAACTAAAACCTCCTAATTGAACATCGACACACTCTTCATGAATTTTAAGTTGACTCAACCAAGGTTTTGTTCAAGAGTTGTACGGTAGGTTCAATTTTGGGTTTTTTATGTTAGCATGTCAAAAAAAAAAATTTGTTGGAGATGAAGAAGGAGGATGAGGAGAGGAGAGAAGTGAAAGGGGGAAAAAGAGAGAGAGATTTAGTGGAGAAGAAGAGGGAGGAGGAGGAAAGAGAGAGATTTGAAGATGATGACGAAGAAGAAGAAGAAGAAGAAGAAGAAGAAGTAGGATAGTGCACTTTGTTTAAATTTGAACCTTGTTTATTATTTTTTTCCAATTGATGTGAAACATAGACATGGGAAATTGTTTATGTAGGCCAGGTACACATGACGTGCGTCTACTGGTCATTTGTGCCAACTAGATAGACGAAGTTAACAGAGTTTAATGAGGTAGTATTTTTGATAGTGAAAAGTTAAGTAAGATAGCAAATTGATGAGATCAAAGTTGAGGTAGTTAATTGAAGATTTAGGTAAAGTTTACTGTCCTTATAAAAAAATATAGATGGTTAGTTCTATAGGTTTGAAATTGCCAAAGAATCAATGGTTCCTTAAAACCATTTAGGCCTAACCTACCTTGTTTTTTATTTTATGTCCACCTTGATTCTACTTGTGAAGCGAAGGTCCTAGATAGTTTAGACCCCATGCTCATGTCTATGTTGGGTGCCACATTAGCTATGGTAGAAAATATTACTCTTTTGGTTCATGAAGATAAAAGTAGAAATTTTAAAATATTTACTTATACTTTTGGAAGCTAAATTTGGTTATGATTTAACTCTAAGCTAAAAATTTGCTTGAAATTGGCCTAATCGATTAAAATGGATTCAAATTGAATGTGCATTGAGTAGGTATATAAACTTCAAGAGAAAATTAGAAGAAATTATAAAGAAAAGGACATAAAAATATAATTAAATAGTAATGGGAATTTATATTATTTTCATGTGCAAGAGAAAATTTAAATTTTATCTTACATTGTTAATATTACAATTCAAGTTGGATGTACTCCTAAAGGTTTTTTAGGTGTTCCTACCTCAATGCTAAGATTAAAGTCTCAATTAAAAAGAAATTTGGTTGGCTCATGAGTTGACTCAAATTTTAGAGACTCGACTGGGATAGGATTGTTTCAGTTCCACAATTATAAAATCATGACCTATTCGTTATTGAACTAGGTCCCCATGACCAAGTCTATAGAAGTTAATTGAAATTTGAAACAAATATAAAGATGAAATAAATGAAAAAAAAATGCAATATAGAGCCATAATTGGGCAATAGGTTAATTGCAAAAATACGATTTGTGTTTTGATCAATTTGTAAACACATGATCTGTGTTTTTTTTTTACAAATAATGACTCGAGTTTCATACAAAAGTATCAATAATAATTTTAAAATGACAAATGTTAATATTTTATTGGTCATAAAAATTAATTTTACTTTTTTTTCAATTTCTTCATTTTTAAAAAATATTTTTTAATATTTGATTTTAATTAGTAATATTTTTTATTAAATTAATTTTTTTAGATCAAGAAAACTCTAACACATATCCCTCCAATATTAATTAATTATAATGGCACTTTTATATGAAACTCGAGTCATCTATTTGTCAAAAAAAAAAAAAACTAGATCATATTTTTGCAAATTAGTTAAAGCACAAATCATGTTTTTATAATTATCCCTTAGGTAATATTAATACAATATGCAATTAAGTATTAAAATTTTGAAATTGATTGAAAACTTTTGTACATGTCAATGGTATCTCCGTTATATTAGTTAAAAATATCACATTAGATGATGATGTTAATCAATTTGATAAAGGTACTATTGATAAATACGAAAAGTTTTTTCAAATACTAGATTGATTATTTTAAAGCTTAAGTATCTAATTGTATATTTTATCAAAGTCCATCCACTATTCGTGACATTAACTCTTATATTAAAATGACTTATATATAATTTTATGATAATTTGTGCAATTTAGTTTCTTCTATAATAAATTATGTAAAAAAGAAACACCTATAAGAAAAATCCCTTAATGGCCTTACTGTCCAAACTAGAGTAGGGGTGCAACCATTTGCAAAGAGGCTAGTGACGACATTGTCAGTTAAACCACCCTTTATGGCAGCCGATGAAACTTCTTGGATCTAATATAAATTATAATGTCTTTATTTTATATTTGCGATTTTCATTTTTTTTCTATTTATGATCTTTTAGTTTTTAAATTAAAAATTATCTAACTCTAGTAGATAGAAAATATTACACTATATTGATTTAGTGCTACCTTGGGAGTTTAATTGCCATTAGTTCAATTTAAAAAATTAACTTGTATTTCTCCATCAAATGATTTTACCCTTTCAATTATCAAAAGAGAAATTCATTTAATACCTTTTAATTATTTTATGTAAGGATAAACTTTTAATTATTTTATCTAGAGATGAAATTCTAAAGTATGGTTTAAAAGTATGTTGTTTTTAAAGATATGAGATCTGCATGCTCCATTTCCAATATAAAAATATGAGACAAAATGAAAGGAAAATAATGGTGATGTGTTTGCTTTAGACTCTTAAATTTTTATGTTTGAGTTAGTTCTTCAAATATATCTTTTCATACATAGTAAAGTAGATTCACATGGAAACTTCTATCTATGTATCAAAATTCAATGGAGGGTGTTGCTAAGGTTGCATTGCACTAAAATCATTCAACTTTCATTCTTCCTCTTCGTTTTTTATTTTCTTATCAGTATTTTTTTATTTCTTTAATTTATATAGAACTAAAAAAATGCTATGATTCAATTTAACCAATCTAGCTTCAATCTTTAGTCTAGAGAAGGGAAATTTTGGATGGTCTTGT
This sequence comes from Combretum micranthum, assembly GCA_024138025.1. Lineage (NCBI taxonomy): Eukaryota > Viridiplantae > Streptophyta > Magnoliopsida > Myrtales > Combretaceae > Combretum > Combretum micranthum. Next base: position 2,653,920 of record JAMXBD010000001.1, read on the forward strand.
CTAATTCAGTTCATGTTCTAATTCATACCCAGAAAAGATCTAATAGAAATAATAGATTCTAGGTTGCAACATGGTGGCTAATAACAAATAAGGATCTAAAACTTGATTCCCTATTAAAAGTATTTCTGTATATTGAATTTTTTTATTCATTTTTATACAATAAATGACAACTTACATTTTATTACTTCTAAGAAAAGGTTTTTTCATGTAAAAGTAGGATGTCTGTCACTAAATGTCCCAGGACAGTCTTAAAAACATGCATCACATTGCTAGGAATGAGCTAATCATGCCATAAAGAAAATAAAATAAAAAAAAACCCTAAAAAATAAAATAAAGTGAAATCAACTAATGAAACATTATGATACATTCCATGCAAACATGCTTTGAAGTAAAAGGAAGACATACTTTTGGCACCACAATGGGCACATGGTCCTCTTTCTGGCATGTTGTTGTATTGATTTCCAGCTGATAATGATCTATCAAATTTCACTACATTAGTATCACATCTAATGGTAAAAAAAAAAAAAAAAAAAATCAAAATGGAATATATATACTAGAATGACAATGATGGGTAACTAAATCAAACTAATAAAAAATGAATCACCTAGGATTTAGTATGGGATGCAAGACTTTATATGAAAGAGGTCGGTTGCAACAAAAACATTAGCATCAAGGAAAAAACTCTACAAAAGCTATAAGTAAAGAAGAGGGGAAAAAGAAGAGGAAAGAAGGCATAAATTTTGCTTACTAAGGAAGAGTGTTACGAGAATGTGGTCAACTCACGTGAATATAATGAAGAATATCGTTTTTAAATGTTAAAAGAGTCATGGACTCATGGTTATATCTTTGGAAAAGAAAATAAAATTAGTGGAAAAAAATACATTAATTGTTAAGATAAAGGTCTCTATTAAATTTTGGCCAGGTGCCCATGGAAAATTAATAAATTTTCAATACTATTAGCTTTTATTTTTCCATTTCTTTTTTTTTTTTTTTTGCTAAAAACAAAAGCATTTTGGTAATTGTTTTAATAAATAAACCAATATTTAATATGTTTTATTTATATTTCTTAATATAGGAAAAGTTAGTCTGGATGATATTTTGGGTAATTATAACACAAAATTGCTAGATTAGTGCCATTAATTATAACAAAGAAATTGTTAGATTTCACCTATTTTTACAATTAACTATTAAATAAAGTTACCTTAGTTTTATAAATAACCCCAAAAATTTTATAGGTAATAAAACTTCAAATAATTAATTATAAATGGGTAAAATTGAGTTACCAGAGTGTAATAGTTACCCAAAATTATTATCTAAATTTCAAATGATGTACAGTTTATAAATTGCATATGTAATAAAAAAAAAAACTTTGCTTTCGCATGTCAAGATCCTAAGATCTTCATCCATTTTTCCTAAATGTCTCTATTAAATTTTGGCTAGGTACCCGGGCATTTCATACTTTTCTCATCTTTAAAAAAACAGACATTATCATTAACTTTTCTGTTACATAAGATGATAACAAATTTGAAATTAGAAAAGTTCTTAAAGTGGAAAATTAGTAAATTTTCAATACCATTGGCTTTTGTTTTTCCATTTCTTTTTCTGCTAAAAACAAAAGCATTTTGGCAACCATTAATAAGCAATATTTCATTTGTTTTATTCATATTTCTTAATCCAGGAAAAGTTAGTCTGGATGATATTTTATGTAATTATAACAATGAAATTGCTGGATTAATGACATTAATTATAACAAAGAAATTGTTGGATTTCACTTATTTTTATAATTAACTATTAAATAAAGTTACCTCAATTTTATAAATGACCTAAAAAATTTATGGGCAATAAACTCAAATTTTTAAACTTCATATAATTAATTATGAATGGTTAAATTTGACTTACCAAAGTGTAATAGTGACCTAAAATTATTATCTACATTTATAATGATGTATAACTTATAGATCCCCATATATAATAAAAAAGACTTTGCTTTCCAATGTCAAGACCCTAAAATCTTCATCCACTTTTTCTAAATGTCTTTATTATATTTTGGCCAAGTGTTCGGGCATTTCATGCGTTTCTCATTTTTAAAAAATAGACGTTATGATTAACTTTTACGTTACATAAGGTGATAACAGATTTGAAATTAAAAAAGTTTTTTTCAAATGGAAAATTAATAAATTTTCAATACCATTGGTTTTTGTTTTTCCATTTCTTTTTCTACTAAAAAACAAAAGCATTTTGGTAACCATTTTAATAAATAAACCAACATTTAATTTATTTCATTCATCTTTCTTAATCCAGGAAAAGTTGGTCTAGATGATATTTTAAGTAATTATAACAATGAAATTGTTGGATTGGACTTATTTTTACAATTAACTATTAATAAAGTTACCATAGCTTTATAAATGACCTCAAAAATTTTATGGGTAAAACTCACACTTTTAAAATTTACATAATTAATTATAAATAGGTAAATTTGACTTACCGAAGTGTAATAGTTACCTAAAATTATTATCTAAATTTCTAGTGATGTACAACTTATAGATCCCATATATAATAATAATAAAAAAAAAACTTTGCTTTCACTCAAGATCCTAAAATCTTTATCCATGTTTTCTAAATGTCTCCATTAAATTTTGGCTAGGTGCTTGGGCATTTCACGCTTTTCTCACTTTAAAAAACTAGACGTTATCATCAACTTTTACGTTACATAAAATGATAATAAATTTGAAATGAGAAAAGTTTTTCATAAGTGAAAATTAATAAATTTTCAATACCATTGGCTTTTGTTTTTCCATTTCTTTTTCTACTAAAAACAAAAGCATTTTTGTAGCCGTTTTAATAAATAAGCAATATTTAATTTGTTTTATTCATATTTCTTAATCCAAGAAAAGTTAGTTTGGATGATATTTTGTGTAATTATAACAATAAAATTGCTTGATTAGTGCCATTAATTATCACAAAGAAATTGTTGAATTCCACTTATTTTTATAATTAACTATTGAATAAAGTTGCCATAGCTTTACAAATGACCTCAAAATTTTATGGGTAATAAACTTACACTTTTAAACTTCACATAAGTAATTATAAATGGGTAAATTTGAGTTACCAAAATGTAATAGTTACCCAAAATTATTATCTAAATTTCTAGTGATTTACAACTTATAAATACCTTATATAATAAAAAAAAAAACTTTTCTTTCGCATGTGAAGATCCTAAAATCTTCATCTACCTTTTATAGATGTCTCTATTACATTTTGGCTAGGTGCCCTAGCATTTCACGCTTTTCTAACCTTAAAAATAGACGTTATCGTTAATTTTTACGTTACATAAGATGATAACAAACTTGAAATTAGAAAAGTTTTTAAAATGGAAAATTAATAAATTTTCAATACCAGTGGCTTTTATTTTTCCATTTTTTTCTGCTAAAAACAAAAGCATTTTGGCAACCTTTTTAATAAATAAACCAATATTTAATTTGTTTTATTCATATTTCTTAATCCAGGAAAAGTTAGTTTGGATGATATCTTGAGTAATTATAACAATGAAATTGCTAGATTAGTGCAACTAATTATAACAAAGAAATTGTTGGATTCCACCTATTTTTATAATTAACTATTAAATAAAGTTACCTTAGTTTCATAAATGACCTCAAAAATTTTATGGGTAACAAACTCAAACTTTTAAACGTCACATAATTAATTATCAATGGGTGAATTTGAGTTACCGAAGTGTAATAGTCACAAAAAATTATTATCTAAATTGATAACGATGTACAACTTATAGATCCCATATATAATTAAAAAAAAAAATTGCTTTCCCATCTCGAGATCTTAAAATCTTCATCCACTTTTTCTAAATGTCTCTATTAAATTTTGGCCAAAATGCCTTGGCATTTCATGCGTTTATCACTTTTAAAAAAATAAACGTTATAATTAACTTTTACATTATATAAGGTGATAAGAAATTTGAAATTAGAAAAGTTTTTCAAATGATTAATTAGTAAATTTTCAATACCATTGGCTTGTGTTTTTTCATTTCTTTTTCTGCTAAAAACAAAAGCACTTTGGTAACCCTTTTAATTAATAAGCAATATTTAATTTTTTTTATTCATATTTCTTAATCCAGGAAAAGTTAGTCTGGCTGATATTTTGCAAAATATAATAATAAAATTGCTGGATTAGTGCTATTAATTATAACAAAGAAATTGTTGGATTTCACCTTGTCACGCCCCAAGGGTATTTTAGACAGGACAGTTCCACGATACACGATACCCAAGCTTAAGATTAACTCGCAATGTCTCTCAAAAGCCATTAATATTGTGCAGAAGCGTATCCTAAATAGATAACCAATAGGCTTGATAACATTAGATCAATAATTCAACCCTACAACAACTAGTTCAAGAACTAACAGATAAAGCAAAAGTAGTAGTAATAATAATGATTATAATAATAAATAATAAGAGTACTAGTAGACATATATAAGAGAGTAGTTTGGTTTACTGGTCTTACAAAATATTACACAACCTTTCATAAAACTTCAAAAACATTATTCCTAAGATAAGGACAAAAGAAGAAAGAACTCTCTTAACCCTCACTTTCTTCCTACAATGCCTCATCTCCGAAGAAAGCTAACTTAGGGGTAGCTTCGTCTTGGCTGGTAAAAAATATAATCCCGCGACAATAAACTATAAGGGTGAAATGACCAAAGTTAAATTCATAATTAATGCATGTAAATTAATTGTTATATGTGTGTATGTGTTAGTGTGAATTGTGGTGTTTGAAATAATTATATGTGTTAGAAGTAATAACTAGATAATAGTCTATGATATATATATTTAGGATGATACTTTATTTATGTTAATAATTATTATGTTAATTCAAATGGTTATTGTGGTGATTAATACTTGATAAATTAAGTTTGTTTTAAACTAAGTTTATAGCCCATAATTTAACAGATTTTTGGCCTTATTAAACCCCAAATTGAGCCAAAAATCAAAGCCTAATTAAAGACCAAGGCCTCTTAGAAAAATGTGCCCCCAAAAGTCAATATTAAGTAGATAATATCAAGCCTCATTTGCACACTTTATACATCCAAAACAGGACCAAGAGGAAGGAAAATTCATAACTCTAGAAAACCAATTTTTTTCAACACCCAACCTAAGTTTTCTTGCACCCAACACACTAAGAATCCATCCCTAGCCATCATATATACATTAAGGTAAGTTTGTATGATGTTTAAAGTGCTTTATTTCTCTTTTAATCCATAAATTTTCTGTCAAAAGTAATGCATGTTGAATATATGTGTATTGTTATATTATGATGTTGAGATAGCTTAGAACTTGTTATGGAAGTGCAAGGATGGTGTTGAGTTGTAGTGTGATGAGAGTTTGATATTGTTGAGTTGTGTTGAAGTAGTGAATGTAAAGAAAATGAAGTCATAGTGTTAAGTGTGTTTTAATAGTTGGGAAGAAGTTTTGTGTTTCAATGATGTTAGAAGGGAGTTGGTGTATGCTTGATGATATAGGGTTCTTATACCGTGTATTAGGATGGTTATATTGTGGTTTGGAAGAGTTAAAATGTAAAAATTTTATGTTTGAAAAACAAAGGAGATCTGCAATACGAATTGCAGTGTACGCCGCCTTTGACGTCGCCGGCATTCTTGCCAGCATTAAAGTTCCGACTTTTGATCTTTTGAAATGCATCTTAAATGCCGCTGTCATTGAGGTTTACATCGCCGATGTAAAGACCCAAAAGTTTTTGTGCATATTTTCTTAATGATGGCTTAAACAACTGCCAGCGTTGAGGCTTGCATTGCCGGCGTTAATTGCCAGCGTGGGCTTTGCAAATTTCAATTTTTCTAACTTTCTTCCAACATCTTCCAATACATGATATATGACTTTTTGATCAAGGATTTTCCTTGTATAATGTTATATGATATATATATATATATATGTATATGTCATGTGATGACTTTGGATTGTTTTTAAATAAGATTCAATAACTTCCTAAAGTTCTAATCTAGTGAGTATAAGCTTGACTTAGGATAGTAATGTTGATATAGTTGATTTGTGTGGAACATATATAGATACTCAGTTGGAGATTCCCTTGGATTCTCAATCCGATTCAGGTACATAATAATTTGATTGATTATTGCTTAGGTCAAGCATATTCACATTTGACTTTAATAAAAGACCAATGAAAAGTTATTGCAATGATTTGTGGTTGAGTTGTGTCTAGTCCGAGGAACGACAACCTTATCATGATGCAGTGGCACGGTAGTTTAGGCACCTAGTCCGAATCTTTGTCATGATGCAATAACTCAAATCCATGATGCAATGTTGGTTTATCTTAATGGCTAAGTGGATAGCTAATATGGTTAACTGTATCGGTATATTCTCTACTTAGGCTCGGGAGGAAATAAAATGTTTTAGTTCACAAGTATAGGACCGTTGAACTAATTGATATTGTAGACCGGGATATGTGGAGTATATAAAGGAGTGCGAACCCTAGATGAAGCTATTAATAATCTTTATTGGTTAGATATAGGAGATGTAGATATCCGGTCTATTTATATCAACCCCCTGAGCAGTTGTTGTTACTTAGGATCCCCAGAATTCCTAAGCTTGAATCGGAGTTTCAATACTTTAATATTGTTTTACTTACTTAAATAAAGATAATGAAGCTATGGTGAATTATTGCATTGTATTTAGTTGAGTATGCATGGCATATGTTTTGGGTTGCACTATTGTGTACTGGGTCTTTGGCTCATGCTACTATCTTGTAGGTAATTATGAGAATGAGCTCTACGATGATATAGGCTATGGGACTGATTGAGAGACTTCTATGGATGACTAGGAGTTTGACCTATTAGTAGCTTTTTAGGACTTTTGTTGTGTTTTGTGAAGTGTCTAAGCTTATTTGTTAAGCCTTGGAATGTAATTTTGATTTAAGTTGTTTATGTAATATAGCTTGCATGTGGGTAAGCTTTATATGTTGGTGCAATCCTTGGGAGATCCTCAAGTAATGTATATGATGTATGTTTTGTATATATATATATGAGATGACCAACTACTGGTATAGTGGTAGTATTTCTTAATTCAAATCATGTGAATGTTATATCTGTTTTAAGTAAGCAATCATTACAAACACTTCCTTTTAGACGACCTTACGTATAATACTTGGGTATTTCCTTATACTTAAATATTATGCATGGTCGGGGGATTTGGCATGCTTAGCTCTGGGTTAAGTGGGTCGGGTCCTTACAGAGGGTATGAGAGAACCACAGGCTCAGTGAGATATAATCCTCACTCAATACCATTCAAGCACGAACAAGCAAGTTGTTTAAACAAACATATACAATGCAATCAAATAAGTAAGCAAATGTATATAGTTAACTGATAACCAAATATATATTTGGATTCACGCCCTCCAAATCCGAGGTTGGGGTACATCCACACATTAGCACTCGAACCGCTAATACTTTGGGAATCAAATTTATCAAGGAGTTTTTCATATACTGAAAATAATATAAATATAACAACATCCCATTGAAGCAAGATATCCATAATAATGACCTGGTGTGATCCTAAGAGATGGGTCATCTCCCTAGGATGACTTAGTTCCTATTCCCCTAAAACAAGGCCAATGGTACACACTGGACATATACCACTTCGATCCATTGTGTTCACCATTCTCAAGGGATAGTGTGGCCCATCTATGTCAAAGTGTAGTGGTGATGGCCTTCTACATGCAAACATGCAATGCATGAATATATTCGATTATTATAATAGATTTATTTTAGCTTCATTTATTTAGCGTGCAAGCAAGTATCATACACTTTCATTTCTATTATAAAATAACCAATTCTTTATAATAAGATATAATTATGATGTTTTAACAATAAAAGTCAATTACAAGCAGCCACAAACAATTTCCCATCCCCATATAGATTTATTTATTAATCATTTCTATTTTACAAACTCAATCGAGTATAAAGATCATAGGAATATACTCACTTATTCATATCTCCTGTCAATCGTAATAGTCAACAGGCAGGTCAAGCTCAGAGTTAAAATCACCTAAATATATTCGAGAATAGGAATATAATATAAGAATCAACTATAAACATTTAATGAACTATTTTGCTACAGAAGTTTTTGATTCTGTAGTTTTGGTACTAAAACTTTATTCGACTATAACTATTTCGATTTAACTCCATTTTCAACATATAAATAGTCAATTTAATACAGTTTGTGTGTATTTTAAGAATATAGTATTGTTGTTGTTAGAATAAAATTCTAAATAAACGATACAAATATATATATATATATATATATCTTACAATAAAAGAGAAATAAATTAAAATTTGAAAAGAAATAAAAGAACAATTAATTTATCAATATGTATAAAATATACATATAATAATTTACACATATATATTATTTATTACATAATAGTAATATCCATATTCTATTTAAAATTTTCATGTAATATAATTATATAATATTTGATAATAAAATTAATAAAATACATACATATTTGTTCATGTATAAGAAAATATATACACATATATACATACACCTATATATATAATATGTAAAAAGGGAAACAACTTGCAGCATAGATACTAAAAGTTTCCGAGGAGCTCCGTTATGCTACATGGAGAGCAACACAAGGCGGGGCTAGAGCGTGCATCTGAGCACTTGTTGAGTGTTGCCCCGAGTACTCGTTGAGCGTTACTCTGAGTGCTCACTGTGAAGCGCTAGTAAGCAAGCGATGTGTGTGCGCGCGCGCGCGGTGGAGTGTGTGCGAGTGTGAGCAGTGGAGTGTGTGCGAGTGTGAGCAATGGGAATAGAGCAAGGCTCTCTTTTGTGCATGTGGTTGTGCGGTGTGAGCAGAGTATGTATGTGCGTTGGAGCGAAGGAGCACGTGTGTGTATCGCACTATGCTTAAGTGTGTGTGTGTGTGTGTGTATGTTGCTATGCAATGGAGCATGCGCGAGCTCGGTGGGTATGGTGCTAGAGCGACCTGCTCGTGTGGTGTGTGATCAGCGTGCTCGTGTGTGCTCATGTGGAAGCAATTGTTGTGTGTGTGCAGCGGCCAACAAGAAGAAAAGAAGAAAGAACACCTAAGCTACAGCAACTTACTTGATGATGACAGCAGTTGTTCTTGGTGTTGTTGCTGCTGCAATTTCTAGAGAGAGACAACGGGAAGAAGAAGAAAGCGGAAACAGAAAAAGAAAAAGAGAAAGAGAAAGAAGCTCCAATATATATATATATATATATATATACATACACACACACACACACACACACACACACACACACACACACACAAAATAAGATAAGGTCATGGCCGGTTCAAAAAGTGAACTTGGAGATTTGACAAATACCAAACGTAGCAGCATGACAAAAATTAGGCTATAGGTAGATTTGAGTAAAAATTCCTAAATCTGATCTTGTTAATTTTTTCATTACTCAATTTGTCATGTAGTAATTTAATAAAAAATGATAAAAATCAAAATAAATCAAATTAGCGTGGTTCAAATTTTTAAATTGTTGGTTGCGATATATTTTTATGTTACATGATCAACTTATCAAATGAAAATCTATAATTAAATATTTTAATTTCTCCAATTTAAAAGTATAATGTAAGTTTACTATTATAATCAAGTTATTGCGAAAATTATAATCAATTTGGTATTTTTAGAATATTCGATCAAGTCGATTTAGTGAATTGATGATCGGAAATTTTTTCAAGGCTTCCACACTTATTTTACAATTAACTAGGGGTGTGCAAAAAAACCAAATGTTTAGGATAACCGAACCGAAACCGAAAAATCAATCCTAAAAAAACGGTTAACCGATCCATCGGTTTAGGTTTAGGATTACCATTTTTAATTTTTTCGGTTTTCGGTTTCGGTTTCGGTTTTTATATATTAAAATCCGATGGATTCGGTTAACCGATCCATAATTATAATATATATAATTTATAATATATCTATATAATTACTTTTTTAAAATATCCATATAATTACTTTTTTGAACTAAAAAAAAAAAAAGCAACAACTATTTAATTACAATGCGGACCAACTAATTAATATATGTACCTGATTTTTCGAGCAAACATCATCAATCTGACCATCTGAGACTGAGACCAACATTTCATATTATTGTTAAATATAGAGTATAGAGTCGGATGATCTTTAAAGTTGATCTGTGGCTAGACCCAATACAAAACTTACATCATTATTTTTTAAAGAATTCACAAAATAACACTCTCTGAGGTCTAAAAGTATTTGTCTGGTGTATTAATGTTTGATTTTTACTTTTTATCTAATGATCTTTAAACAGCGATTTTAGAATTCTAACAATGATTTAAAATTATTAACCTATCTTTTAAAAGCCATCGGAAGATAAAATCACAAGTTCAAAATTTAGAAATTATTCTAGTTTAGAAATATATTCATAATTATCATGGCCATTTTTTGAGTTTTTGGTAAATTTTTTAATAGACATATTGAAAAATATGTTTAACGGTAAATTTTGCATAACCATTATGTTAAACGGTTAAAAACCGAAAACCGAAAAAATTAACCGAAAAAAAGGTTAACCGTTAAGACGGTTAACCGTTCATAATGGATCGGTTTAGGATCAGGATATGGAAAATCCGATCATTAAGGTTAGGATAAAAAAATAGAGCCACGGACCGGTTAACCGAACCGTGAACACCCCTACAATTAACTATTAAATAAAGTTACATTAGTTTTATAAATGACCTCAAAAATTTTATCGGCAATAAACTCAAATTTTAAACTTCGTATAATAAATTATAAATAGGTAAATTTGAGTTACCAAAGTGTAATATTTACCCAAATTATTATCTAAATATGTACAACTTATAGATCCCATATATCATAAAAAAAAAAAAAAAACTTTGCTTTTGTTTGTCAGGATCCTAAAATCTTCATCCACTTTTTCTAAATGTCTTTATTAAATTTTGGCCAGGTGCTTGGGCATTTTATGCTTTTTTCACCTTTAAAAAACTAGACATTGTTATCAACTTTTACGTCACATAGAATGATAACAAATTTGAAATGAGAAAAACTTTTTATAATTGAAAATTAATAAATTTTCAATACCATTGACTTTTGATTTTCCATTTCTTTTTCTACTAAAAAAAAAGCATTTTTGTAACCATTTTAATAAATAAGCAATATTTAATTTGTTTTGTTCATATTTCTTAATGCAGGAAAAAGTTAGTCTGGATGATATTTTGAGTAATTATGATAATAAAATTACTTGATAAGTGCCATTAATTATCGCAAAGAAATTGTTGGATTTCACTTATTTTTACAATTAACTATTAAATAAAGTTGCCAATGCTTTACAAACGATCTCAAAAATTTTATGGGTAATAAACTCACACTTTTAAACTTCACACAATTAATTATAAATGGGTAAATTTGAGTTACCGAAGTGTAATAGTTACTCAAAATTATTATTTAAATTTCTAATGATGTACAACTTATAGATCCCATATATAATTAAAAAAAACAAAACTTTGTTTTGGCATGTCAAGATCCTAAAATCTTCATCCACATTTTCTAAATGTCTATTAAATTTTGGCTAGGTGCCCGAGTATTTCATGCTTTTCTCACCTTTAAAAAAATAGATATTACCTTACATAAGATGATAACAAATTTGAAATTAGAAAGGTTTCTTAAAATGAAAAATTAATAAATTTCAATACCATTGGCTTTTGTTTTTCCATATCTTTTTCTATTAAAAACAAAAGCATTTTGGTAGTCGTTTTGATAAATAACCATTATTTAATTTATTTTATTCATATTTCTTAATCTAGGAAAAGTTAGTGTGGATGATATTTTGAGTAATTATAATAATGAAATTGATGGATCAATGCCATTAAGGTCTATTCGTTTGTTAGCAGATTACAAATACAGATGCTTTTTTTCAAACTTTTTTGTAATAAATTATTTATAAAGAATTAGATATAGATAAAAAAGTTAGCAATTCTCATTAAAAGATCAAATAGATAAAATATTAATAAAATATAAATGTAAATTGGACATATTGACAAATGTTATTTTGAAAAAAATACAGATACAAATGAAAAACAGACCATCCAAACAGACACTAGTTATAACAAAGAAATTGTTGGATTTCACCTATTTTTATAATTAACTATTAAATAAAGTTACCTTAGTTTTATAAATGACCTCAAAAGTTTTATGGGTAATAAACTCAAATTTTAAACTTTACATAATTAATTATGAATGGGTAAATTTGAGTTATCAAAGTGTAACAGTTACCCAAAATTATTATCTAAATTTCTAATGATGTACAACTTATAGATCCCATATGTAATAAAAAAAACTTTGCTTTCACATGTCAAGATCCTAAAATCTTCATCCACTTTTTCTAAATGTCTCTATTAAATTTTGGCCAAGTGCTCGGACATTTCATGCTTTTCTCACCTTTAAAAAAATAGACGTTATCATTAAGTCTCACGTTACATAACATGATATAAAATTTAAAATTAGAAAAGTTTTTAAAATGGCAAATTAATAAATTTTCAATACTATTGGCTTTTGTTTTTTCATTTCTTTTTCTGCTAAAAATAAAAGCATTTTGGTAATCCTTTTAATAAATTAGCCAATATTTAATTTGTTTTCATCTTATTTCTCAATCCGAGAAAGGTTAGTTTGGATAATATTTTGAGTAATTATAACAATGAAATTATTGGATGAGTTCCATTAATTATAACAAAGAAATTGTTGGATTTCCCTATTTTTACAATTAACTTAAATAAATTTACCTTAGTTTTATGAATGACCTTAAAAAAAGTTTGGTTAATAAACTCAAACTTTTAAACTTCACATAATTAATTATAAACGGGTAAATTTGAGTTACCAAAGTGTAATAGTTACCCAAAATTATTATCTAAATTTCTAATGATGTACAACTTATAGATCTCATATATATAATAAAAAAAAATTGTTTTCACGTGTCAAGATTCTAAAATCTTCATCCACTTTTTCTAAATGTCTCTAATTTTCACTAATTATATTTTTGGATCCTTGAAGATGAAAGCAATTATGTTAAAAAATCCCTAGTACCTAAAAACTAGACAAAAAGATTCAATGGTACAACATATTTGGATAAGTACGGCACATACTAACGTTTTTTAGTCATAAGGTGCATTGAGGAGCACCTTATCTTTACTCTTTCTTATCGTTGTGGGTTTTCATTATATGTCTCTTAACACTTATTCTCATGTGTTTTATAAAATCGAAAAAAAATGTTAATGTTAATTTTCCTTTTTTTTTTGGAAAAATACTCAAATAGACCCTAAAGCTTTGCATTTTGATAAATTAAGACCTTTAAGATTTAATTTGATCAATTAGTCCATTTAACTTTCCAACTTGTTCCATTTAAGCCCTTGCTATTAGAAAAGTTAACATGGTAAGATAATGCTTACACGTACTCACATAAAGCACTCTTTTAAAAAAAAAAAATAAATAACAAAGATTCATAGAATGACTTTTTTTAGGCTTTTTGAACATTTGTTAATTTCAATATAATCCGCTAGTTTCTCATCTCTAGGAGGAACACAACCAACAAAATGAAGGGTGAAATTGCTACTTTAATTACACAACCTTTCTTGCCTTTAAAAGAAGAAGATTAGTCTTGTTATATATGCCATCACAAAAAGAAGACATTGAATTGTATCTTCATTCTCCACCATGTATGTTATAGCCATTGTCAAGTGCCCACATTTAACAATCCAAGTATCTGATGAAAAAAATGTTACACAACTTTTTGCAAATCATAATCTTTTTGTAGGAAGCCTATTAGGAGAGGAGATCATAGTCTCCTCTCATAAAATCAATGTTTTCACTCACTTTTGCCAATAGTATCTTTAACTATAATTCTAGTTTGTCAAAATTTTGAAGATAATAGCATTCTTAACAACCATGAGTTACCTTGGCTTATGATTTTTAATGCAAAGATTGTTACAAGGAACACTTGCAATCATAGTCATTGTTGAAGAAAATATTTTATGTGAAGGTTGCAGTCTGTTTTAAAATGGAGCATAAATGCACTAATATTTTCCCCACAACCTGTTGATTTTATTTAATCATGTTATATTTATTATTTTACAATGTGAAAATCTACCATGTATTCTTTTTTTTTTTTTTGCCCTTATCAACATTTATGTGTGTCTACATCAGCATTTCGTTACGAGCCCATTAACTTTTCAAATAGTAGGAGCTTAAATGGAACAAGTTGGAAAGTTATAGGGGCTAATTGATCAATTGAATCTTAAGGGTCTTAACTGACCAAAATACAAAATTTCGGAGGCTTGTTTGAGTATTTTGCCTTTTTTTTTTCCATTAGCTTTACTCAATTTGCAATTCAAAAAAAGGTATTATGCAATTGGATGGAAACTTGCTGTTCAAAAAATGTTGTCCCTATTTAGGCCTGAAGAATAAATAATTATAACATGTTTATAAAGTGATAATGTCTATTTGTTTTATCATACACACGCTTTTATATTTTAAATTATTGCTAGGATAGGATGGGAACACCGTTCTTAGGATAGCAAATATTTCTTCTATGCATTGATAGTGGAAACCCCTTAAGAGCCTGCTTAGTTTTCCATGAGTAGAGTATTTATACATACACACATATATATTATCTCCCTTTTTGACATATGATTTAAACTTTCATCCTCCCTTTTTTATTTAATATTTCCACCAACAATTTTCTATCACATGCATCCTACATACATTTTCTTTTTCTTTATTTTATTTTATTTTTAGCTTGCTAATACTATAATTTCTTTCATCATATGATTTATATTTTATAATTTTATATACACCCGTTGTGAATGTATCATCCTTTAATTTTATATAATGACGGTTCATGAAATAGCTTAACTTTTATGCATAACTAAATTGGATATATATATATATATATATGTTAACTTAATTAAATCATGAATTTTGTTAAGTATTTAGTTGAATTGAATTTGATGGATTAGTGCAATTTAGTATTAGTGGTATATTCTATATATTGTTTGTGCATGTGTGGATATGTTTGATATTGTCATGTTTCATTTATTATGTCTGCAAATATAGTTGATAAATTATGTGCTAAAAATAAATATAGTGCGTTAGTGTTTTGGGTGAGAGTTAATTGTTGTTTCAATACATGTTAACTTAAGTATTCTAAAACAAATCCAACCCAAATTCAAATACTAAATGTAGTAGAAATTTTTTTGTGCAAAACAAAGCCTAAATCAAGCCCAAAGTCAACACCAAAGCCCACTCTTTTCTTTTTCAAGGTCTGCCATCAAAAGTTAAGTTTAAGATAATATCAACCTTCTTTTTGACAAAAAAAAAATTACAAGCCAAAACAGACCCAAGATAGACTAAAAACCAACGCCTCTATTCTCTTCTCCATTCCATCTTTGCTCATTAAATTTCCTTGTTCAACTTGTTAAGAACTTCCAAAGATTTCACCTCTAAGCCAAACGAAGTCTAAGGTAAGTTAAATGTCTTCTAGTGATGGTTTACTTCTCTTTTGTTCCATGAATGTTCTGTTAAACTTAGTTTCTTAGTAATACTATATGTAATACTAGTGTTTTGAGATGGTTAAAACATCTTTGTATGAGTGAAATGTTGATTTTGAAGTGTATATGAAGTGTAGAAGTGGTTTTGAGTTGAAGGGTGAGTAGAGTTGGTTATAATGAGCTTTATGGAAGTTGTGAAGTTTGTTTGAAGTTGTGCGGGTGAAGTTTGAGTAAGTTTGTGTCACAACCTGCCACCTCAGGCTCCATCGCAGCAGAGGGGGCACCCTTAGGCTCTCAGGCCACCCTGGGTAGAGATCATGATGCTAGGTACATTGGCCCTCCCTGCGCATCCTCAGGTACTACCAGGACACCAGAGATACTATGTAAAACCTCGAAACTTTACCCACCGAGGTATTGTCTGCTTTGGCCATACACCACACGGTTTTATCCTTTTGGTGCCAACGCTTTCTAAGGGGTTACCCATCCTGGGATTGCTCTGCCCAAAGCACATTTAACTTTGGAGTTCTGATAAACTTTAAGCCATTACACCGAAAAATTGCTTCTGTGATTAGAGTTTCATAACCTATATACGAGGGGCATCACATACGCCTCCACTTATAGAATTGACGTCCCCGTCAGTTTCGTTACACAGATTTAGAACCACCGCTCTGATACCATTTGTCATGACCCGCCACCCCAAGCTCCACCATAGCGGAGGGGGCACCCCTAGGCCTCAGGCCACCCTAAGCAGATATCGTGATGTCAGGTACCCTGGTCCTCCCAGCGTACCCTTAGGCACAACTAGGACACTAGAGACACTATGTAATGACTCGAAACTCTACCCATCAAGGTATTGTCCTCTTTAGCCATACGTTACACGGTTTTGTCCTTTGGTGCTAGCACTTCTCAGGGGTCGCCTATTCTGGGATTGCTCTACCTAGAGCATGCTTAACTTTGGAGTTCTGACAAACTCCAAGCCATTACACTGAAAAGACACCTCTGTGATTAGAGTTTCACAACCTATATATGAGGAGTATCACAGTTTGTAGTAGATGAGTATGAGTTTGGTTGTGCTTAAGCTTGTAAAAGTGGAAAATTGGATGTTTAGTTTTGAAAAAAATGATGCTTTGTTTTCGAAAAGAAGCATGAGGAGAGCATAGGGTCATGTTTGAGTCGTGTAACACACTATATTTGGAAAACAAAAATTTGCAGAAAACACAGGTAGAACACGGGACCGTGCTCACATTGTGCTTCTCTTTGTGTTCTAAATAACAAGGAGAACAGTAATAGCACAGGAGAAACACGGCTCCATGCACCCACCGTGTTTCTCACTATGGACAAAGTGTTTTTAATTAAAGAGAAACACAGCAAGAACACGCTCCCGTGCATCAACCATGCTTCTCTTTATATAGTGAACATGTTTTGAAAAAACAAGGAAATATGAGTGAAACGCGGCATGACCTATTCAGCAGTGCTTCTCTCGGGTTGTTCTCCACAAAATTTAAAGCACACGTCAGATCACACCATGCTTCTCTAATTAAAGGAAAACACAGGCGTTATATGGTCGTGTATCTTGTCGTGTACCACTTTTTTTATAAATAATGGTTTTTAAGGATTTAAATTATTAAAGTGATATATGTATACAAGTATGTATATATATATATTATGTTTTATACGAGTTTTGAATGGAGTGTCGAATAAAGTAAATTTAGTTTTGCTTAATTTCTATATTAAATATCTATGTGTAATATCTTTTTTCAAATTTCTCATTACCGTTGGCTTTAGTTACTGATCCTCTTGTCAGGTACACAATAACTTGTTTGTGAATGTTAAATTAGACATATTCCAATGAACTTAACTAAAGAGGAAATTAATTATTGCATAAAATTGTTTGTGTTTGAGTCGTTGAATCCAGTCTGGAGAGTGGCAACCCTGTCCAAGAAGACATGGTAGTTAGGAGCTTAGACCATAATTTTATGATGCAATGACTTTATACCATGATGCAATGGTACATCATGATGCAATGGTGATTCCTAAATGGTTGGTGGGTAATTGATAGGGTAGATGATATCGGGTAACATTTGCTTATTCTTAAAAGAAAATAATATGATTTAGTTCATGCTTATGGGACCGGTTGAACTAGATAATATATGGATTAAGTTAAGTAAAGTTAAGAAAGCGACTATTAATTCTAAATGAGATTACTATTTTCTTTTCAGTTAAATATAAGAGATATAGGTATCCGAACTACTTATATCAATCCTTTGAGCAGCTGCTATTACTCAGGACCCCAGATTCCCAAGATTGAAATTAGAGTTTGAATACTCAAGTGATGATTGGCTTACTAATCAAAGATAATTAAATTAATGTGAAATGACCCAAAGTTAATTTATAACTAATATATGTAGATTGATTGTTGCATGTGTGTATGAGTTTGAGTGAATTAGTGTATTTGTAATGTGAATGTGATTTAATGTATGTGAATAGATAATAAGCTAGAGTAATATATTTAGCATGATAGTTTAGTTATATTATTAATTATTATGTTAATGCAAGTGGTTGTTGTAGTAATTAATGTTTGATAAATGAAGTGTATTTTGAGCTAAGTTTATAGTCTTTAAGCTTAGCAGATTTTTGGCCCAATACAAGCCCAAACTTAAGCCCAAATCTAAGCCCGAATAAAGGCCAAGCCTTCCCAAATCTACCCTCCCCAAAAGTTAACATTATTAGGATAAACATCAATACTAATTTGCATCATTAGACAATCCAAAACAGAACAAAAGGAGAGGAAATTCGTAATTCCTTCAAAGCCCAAAATTTCAAGACCCAAATCAAGTTTTCTTGGACTCAACATACCAAAAATCTTCCCAAGTCTTATATGTACATTAAGGTAAGTTCATTTGATGTTTGAGATGTTTTATTTTCCTCTTAATCCATGAAATATGCATGTATAGTATAATACAAGTAGTTAAGTGCTAAATTCTTGTTGAGATGTTGTAGAGTGGTTAGGAAAACTTTAGAATGCTTAACATATTATAGATAGGTTATAGTAGACTTTCATGTGGTTTATAATGAGTTGGAAGAGGTAAAATGTAAAAATTTTTTAGTTTGGAAAACAGAGGAAATCTGCAATGCGAATTGCAGTGTACGCCACTTCGTACGCCGCCGTCGTACATGCCGACGTTAAAGTTTTTAATATGATATTTTAGAAATTTCTTAAACGCCGTCG
This sequence comes from Combretum micranthum, assembly GCA_024138025.1. NCBI lineage: Eukaryota > Viridiplantae > Streptophyta > Magnoliopsida > Myrtales > Combretaceae > Combretum > Combretum micranthum. The sequence continues at coordinate 2,672,749 of JAMXBD010000001.1, forward strand.
GTATTGAAGATAGAATTTGCCGGCATTAGAACCCTGATTTCTGACCTTTCGAAATTTTTCTTAAATGCCACCAACAATGACGTAGACATTGCCGGTATAAAGATTTTAAGTTTATATAGAATGCATACTTCTTAACGCCGCCTTATACAGCGCCGACGTATGGTCCTACACCGCCAGCGTTAAGGTTTGCATTGCTGGCGTTAATGACCGGCGTGGACTTGTAAATTTCAAGTTTTTCTAACTTCTTCCAACTTCTTCTAATACATGATATGACTTTTTAATAAAAAATTTGCCTTGTATGATGTTGTATATATGTTATGTGATAATTTGGATTGTTTTTACTTAAGGTTCAATAATTTTCCTAAGTTCTAATCTAGTGAATATAAGATTAACTTAGGATAGTAATGTGATATAGTTGATTTATGTGGAACAGAAATAGATACTCAGTTGGAGATTCCTGTCAATTCCCAATCAAATCAGGTATACAATACTTTAATTGATTGTTGCTTAGGATAGGCATATATCAATTTGACCTTAATAAAAGATTAATGAAAGATATTGAAATTGGTTTTGCCTTACATCGTTGAATCCGGAACCGGGAGCGACAACCTTATCATGATCAATGGCACGGTTGTTTAGCCACTTAGCCCAATCCTTTGTCATGATGCAATGACTCAAATCCATGATGCAATGGTGATTTCTTTTATTGGCTAAGTGGGTAGCTAATAGGGCTAACTGTATGGGTATATCCTCTACTTAGGTTCGGAAGGAAATAATATGTTTTGGCTCATGGTATGGGACGTTGAACTAATTGATGTTATAGACCGGGATAAGTGGAGTATATAAAGGAGTGTGAACCCTAAATGATGCTATTATATTCTTTATCGGTTAGATATAAGAGATATAGATATCCGTCTATCTATGTCAACCCTTAAGTAGCTGCTGTTACTCAGGACCCCCAGCATTCTCAAGCTTGAATCGGAGTTTGTATACTCCAGTTTGTTCTATTCACTTAACTAAAAGATAATGAAGTTGTGGTGATTTATTGCATTGCTTTTAGTTAAGTGAGCATTGTATATGTATTTGTTTGCATTATTGTATATTGGGCCTTTAGCTCATGCTGCTATCTTGCAGGTGACTTTGATGACGAGCCTTATGACGATATGGGTTATGGGACTGAGTGGGAGGATTCTATAAATGACTGGGAGAGAGAGGCCTAATTTGCTTAGGATTCCTTTTGATGTAAAATTTTATGAAGTGTTTAGGCTTATTTGTTAAGCCTTCGAATGTATTTTGAGTTGAATTGTATTTGTAATATAGTTGGGTTGTAAGTAGAATTTCTATATTTTTATGATCCTTGGGAAGTTGTAATGTATATATGATTTATGACTTGCATATAAATAATGACCCACTACCTATGTAGTGGTAGGGTTTCTTAGTTCAAAACATGTAAATGTTATATATTTTAAATAGGTAGTCATTACAAACATCTTTTTAAGACGGCCTTACGTATAATGCTTGAATATTGTTCCTAATATTTGGGTATTATGTGTGGTAAGGAGATTTGGCACACTTAATAATTGGTTAAGTGGGCCAGGTCTTTACATAATATGTAAACCCCGATTTTCCTAGTAATCAAGTAAACTTCAGAAATCGGAAAACGAAACCCTAAACCGGATTAATTCAAGCTTTATGAGAGAAACCTAGAAACCCTAGATCCGGCTTTCCTTCGATTTCATATCAAAAGAACTTTTATAAAATAATTTAATGTGGAATATTGTTTTAAAGTATATTTTAAACCATAGAAAGTTTTGATTTCGAAGAATTTTCTATTCCGAGTCTTCCCGAGCTCCATTACGAAAAAGCGAGCCCGAAACTAGAAACTCGGAAAAATATTCGGAATACTCTTTAGAACCAAAATTTTATAAGGATTTCAAAAATATAAGTTTTATAATTTGTCGGGTTATAAAAATTACAGTTATAGCCTTTTTCCCATATTTTCTTTACTACCGGTAAAGTAAATGTCATGTCTACTATTTATCACTATTCACAAGTACAACCTACTACACACACGACCCATACCCTAGTTTACATCCTTACAAACTCATTATATTTTCTTTTCCAAGAAAATTTTGTCTCTTAAACAAATTATCACATTTACTATTTTATTTCATAATTACAAATTTAACAAATTCATATCTCTCTCTCTCCCTTCCTCTAGCATGGCCGGCGCAACCACCCCACCCACCCACATTTACCCCCCAATTTTTTTATTTTCTTCTTTTATAATACGAAACAAACCCTAAATCACTTAATATAAATAATCTCTTTCTTTCTCTCTTTCATTTTACTTCATTTGTTTCAAAAATCTCTCTATTCCCCCTCTAGTGTCGTGAGCCTCTACTCCCCTCACACACACACAAAACAAGCTTCATGCTTCTTCATTTCTTCACTTAATCCAATCTTAGGTGATGAATCTTAAGCCTTTCTACCATTTAATCTTGTAATGGCAAGATTATTCATGTGTATTTCATCTTAAATCCCCATGAGCATTTGCTAGGGATAAAAAAATGCTAATACATGAATATCAAGCCATCACAAGAGTAGATTTTGTGGTTGATGAGTTTTTGTTGAGATAATATCATGTTCATGCATATAAAAGTAGAGATCTTGCATAAAAATATATGTTCATGCTTTTAAACTCCTTTTCATGCATTATAAGTAGTAGATCTAGCATTTAGATACTCATATTATACTTGACATTCATGATCACATGGATATTTTAGTGTTTTCATGCATTAATGCTCATAAAGATTTGGTCTTGTGTATATAAATGTGGTAGTTAGTGGATCTTTAGGTATATAAGACAAAGAACTTAAAAAGGAAAAGCTTTTGTTGAAAATATTCAAAGAAAAATTCGTATAACTTCAAAGCTATATTTTAAAAACCCTTGTATCAATTTTAAAACTCATGTTTTATGTGAAAAATGAAGGATATAGGTAATAGATATCATTAAGCAGTGATTTCTATAAGTTAAATTGAGTTTTGATGAGATTAATGTATAAAACAAGAAGTAGAATCAAGATGAAAAATTTTGAGTTAGTAGTCAACTTGTGAAATTCGTAGTTTTGGATGAAGGTCATAAGAACACCTATTATCCAAGCTCAAAATAAAAGTTTTATATAATAAATGGAGTCCTTAAGTAATAGGTATCACAAATTCTTAAATTTTAATGCATTAAACAAGTTTTTCCAAATGAATCATTCAAAAATTTGATTTCTAAAAATTGGATTTTTGAGTAAATCTATTTGAAAACATATTTGCAAAGTGTAAAGTGCAAATTTTTATGTAAAAATGAAGGTCTCAGGTAGTGTATGTTATGAAGACTCAATTTTAACTAAGATAACTAGAAATTCCTCAGAATGAATTCCAAAACACAAGTGTGTTGTCAAAGTTAGAAAACTAGATTTTCTATAAGTAGTCGTTATTGTAGTCTTGCAAAATAAAAAGTTATAAAATTTTCTTTTAGTAAGAATCATCAAGATCATGCATACATTAAACTCCTCACATGTCATCCATGTTAGGAAATCATTTATATTTCATGTATACTTGAATTATCAAATAGAAACATTTCAAACAATTACAAAATTATTTTTTGGAAATGGAGATAGTTACTGATAAGATCTGATCCTTCTGTTTCGTGATCCAAATGTTTTCAAATTTTGAAAATAATATTAGAATTAGACAGATCTTTCGAAATAGATATAAATCGATATATAATTTGTGAAATTCCGAGTTGAAATGACTAAATTATGGCCGTTTTAAGTCGGGATTTTTGCAAATAGCGAGAATTACGATTTTGATTAGTTTTAATATATAGTTTGGATTAGTTAAGTGACGAAATACTTATTAGGATAGTTCTTCCTTATTAGATGATCCCGAAACTGACGAATCTTTACTACCGGACTACTACTACTAAAAGACTGGCGAACCATGACCGAGTGAGTATCACTTCCGATTTCAATTATTGTTTGTGATTGTAATGATAGTTGCATTAGATACTTGGCAAAGATAAAATGAATATGCATGATGGGGTTGAATGGGAATTATATATGTTTGATGATTGTTATGAGAAGTTGAATTTAAAGAATATCAAAATCGGGTGATTAATCATTGCTTGTATAGATGAATTAGGGTTGACTGTCTGTGATATTGATTGGTCACTTAAAAAGAATTGGTATAATTGATATTTGGAACTGAAGATGAATTTGAACTCATTCATATCACAATGGGGATGAAGCATTAGCATTTTTTGGTTTTCCGTGATCCTAAACGGTGTAAAAATTGGTTAATTGTGATCCATAAAAAGAATTATTGAGTTGGTTAATCGTGATCCATAAAATGAATTATAAATTGGTTGACCATGAGCCTAAACGGCGTCGTACTGCAAGATTCGTTAATCTGCTAAACCTGGGATGAAGGGCGTAAGTCCATCCACGAATGATTTCCGGCTGGTCATATGTTTATTGAATTCACGTGCTTGCATGCATATCATTTGTCTGATTAATCACTTGTTTGATTGATGCGTTATAATTGTGATCATGGAAGTTTTCACTCACTAAGCTAGTGTAGCTTACGCCCTTATAGTTTCTATTTATTGCAACATGAGTTTATATGGCTTAGACCGGACAGGCTACAACTCAGGTAAAGGAGCTAGGCATTTCCTATAGAAGTTGTATTCATATTTGTTTAGACTTTCCATAGGAAACCAAGAGACTCTGGATGATTGTAATGGACCTTTAAATATTCTTTTGCAGGGGAATGCCCCATAGAATTTGTAACTTAGTGCTTATGCATTTTGATTTATTATCTAATGCTATTGAATACCGAATTAAACTCTTTAACTCTATTGAATAGAGTATTCTATTATCGTAAAGGAACGCCTTACATCTATATAAGACTCCCGAAAAACTTGGATAGTATTCGAGAGTCTTTTATGGCATGTAGCGGACTGTTACATTTATGATATCCCTATAGGGTGTGACATAATGATTGTCGCATTTGCCTTTAGTTAAGCATGCTTATCATACGTATTTGCTTGTGTTATTGTGTACTGGGCCTTTTGATCATATTGTTGCTTTGCAGGTGATGTCGATGATGAGTGCTATGATGATATGGGTTATGGAACTTATTGGGAAGCCTTCATGGGTAAGTGGGACGGATAGTGATTTCCTTTGATGATCAAGAATGTTTTCTTTAAGTTGTTTAAAAGACTTTTTGAGATTTAAATTTTGTGTAGTTAATGGCTTGTTAGTTAAGCCATGAGTTGTAATATAAGTTTTAAAGTTATTTCTTGTAAATTTGATCTTATGCAAGTAAGTCTTGTAAGTCTTAAAGTGTCATTGATGACACTAATGTTATGTATGTTATATGTACATATATGTATGATGATCTACTACTTATGTTGAGTAGTAGTTAGAGTTTGCAAGTGACATAAGTGCTATATCAATTTTAAACAAACAGTCTATACAAACTTTCCTTTTAGACAATCTTATGTATAATACTTGGGTATTTCACATTACTTAGGTATTTCACATTACTTAGGTATTATGCGTGGTTAAGGGATTTGGCATGCTTAAGCTATAGGATTGAGTAAGCCGGGTCCTTACAGTTCAACTTCAACTAGTTAAAAATAAGGCAAATGAAGAAGAACAAGGAAAGAAAGAAAGGACTCGACTCAGTATATTCAAATGGCAAAACTAATTAGAAAGAGATTATAACTTACGATCAATTGCCATATGTGTATAAAATTTTCCTTTTTTCTAATTTAGTTTGCAATTTAGGGCACTGACTTTCTAAAACTTAGAAAATAAGATCACACTAAGGAAAGACCCATATTTTAAGTTTTAAGAAATTATAAACATAATTTTTAGAAGAAATTGATAGAATCTAAAACCGATTGATATATTAGAAGTTCTATGTAGGGATATAAGTAAGTTGAGATAGCTCGCGAGTTATTCGAGTTCGACTCAGCAAAAGTTCAAATTGGACTTGCTTACAATCGAGTAAATCTCGAGTTCGAGCCTTAAAATACTTGGCTCAGTGAACCTTTGAGTTTAATTAAGTCAAGTTTGAGGTTATTGAGTATTAAAGACTCTTTATAGTTGAATCAATATTTAAAAGAACAATCAAGTTTAATCAAGATGAGTTCGAGTTTGTTGAGTATTAAATAGATTTGAGTTCGACTTCAATTATAAGCTTTGAGTTTTTCATTTGAGTCAAGTTCAAGCTTGATCTTGTATCGACTCGAGTTGACTCATTTACAGCCCTAGTTTTATGCTAAAAATTAATCTGACTATTGTTATGTTATGTGTTTAAATTTTAAGGATCATGTCCTTACACAAAATAAGCCCCTTTCGAGAGCTTTGTATGTAATATATAATTTAGTTATAACCCATGTGGTTGCTCAGCTTTTTTTATCTTATATCAAACCTTTTTCAGTCGAGTTTTATGATAATATGTGCTTTGCAAGGAAAGGAGTGTAATAGCTATTTTGTCACTATGAAGAGTCTTATCATGTTTTGTTATGGAATAGCGATTCCAAGAATTTCTTATTACTATAAATTGTTGTTACTTCTACCAACGCCACAACCGTGACATAATAATCTTAGATAATGACACAATTACATGGGAGTTCATATGTAATAAGATATCCCAAAGGATTGTACTCCTATCGATTGCAGGAGAATAGCGATAGAGCTATGTAATATTAAAATATTGAATATTAAGTATGTACTCTTTTTTATCAATTACTTGAAAATACTCATAAGTCATTTATTAGCTTAGTTATACACTATAGTTGAGTTGGATCGTCACCAATGTTATTGACTGAATGGGATCAACGAATTGCTATATAAGTAGGATAGTGCTATAACATAAGGGTACCTCTTGAACTTACAAAGGAGCCTTTAAAGTCCTATACTTGTGTAAATATATGTGTATAGGTTCATTTTAGTAATTATGGTTTTAGCTTAATTTAATATCTTAAATGAGTTTAATGGGCTAGTGGTAAAACCTAGAAAGTTAGGCCTAATTAGGGATATTTAAGGAGATTGAGCCTAGTAGACTTTAAATATGGACCATTGGATTAGTTTTTCTTTTTTTTTTTTTTTTATTGTCACATGATGCAAAAAGTAGACATTGAAAAGGCCTTTAAGCGCTCATTTAGGTTTCATTTAGCCTTAAAAAGAGTTGTATGAACTAATATAAGGGTATATACTTGTTTAGATGAAGGTGAGATTTCTTCAATTTTGCATAATTTATTAAGCTTATTTAAGCTTATCCATGAGCCCAAGTCCAAGAGCTCATGCTCATAAGAAAAGAAGAGGCCAATATAAGCCATTGGACCCTCATGAGTGATCTTTAATTATCATTAATATCAAATCCCAAATCCATCTCATAATGATCTAACTATGGAGATCAATCCATAAAATCTATACATAAGATGTAGGGCTCACTTAAACATATTCATCCATATTGCTAACTCGAGAGTAATATGGAAACTCTATTGAATTACCTCTACGAAAGATCAAAAGAACTAATAGATGAAGAACAAGTAAAACAACATTCGAGTTAGCTGAATTTTGATCTTCTCTCATGCACACACCCGTATGGTATCTAATATGTCTATTTCTCCTCTCATGTTTCTTCCAATCATATTTTTATAGTTGTCATTGTCTCAAGATTTCTTCAAAGTTGACTAGTATGCTTGTAATATATGATCCATTGCCTATTGCGACCCTTTATATGGTATGTAATGATACTAACGAAAATGTTTCCATCGATATTATAAGTTAAAAAAAAATTATGATTGTGGACAGTTTTTTTGCCCATTTATTTTCAGTTTCTACTTTGGTATAGTTATTTTAGTTAAAAAATAAAATAATAAATATTGCAAAGTAAAACAAAAAAAAAATGATAGAAAATACGAAAAAAATATGAAAGATGAAAATTTTCAGAAAAGAAATATGCTAAAAAAATTAGAATGTGAAAAATAATAAGGAAACAAGATAGTTATTATTATTATTATTATTATTATTATTATTATTTTATTATTATTATAGGTAAGCACAACTTTTTATAATTTTTTAGTTATGGTTAGACATATGCACAGTTCGATTCCAAACTGGAAACCGTCGCTAGCGGTTTCAGAACAGGAACCAGACTGATTCCCAAATCGGCTATGGATTGCTAGTTTCATGGTTTCTAGGTGATTTTTGGCTTAAAACTAGTTGAAACGCTGGTTCCTCTCTCGATTTCATTGAAAAAATAAAAAAAATAATATTGAATATTAAATTTTTAATATTTAAATTATTTCAAGATGAAAATTTTCAGAAGAGAAATATGCTAAAAAATTAGAATGTGAAAAATAATAAGGAAACAAGATAGTTAATTTTATTATTATTTTTTTTTTTGTAAAGGTAAGCACAATTTTTTATAATTTTTTAGTTATGGTTAGACATATGCACAGTTCGGTTTCAAACCGGGAACCAAACTGAAACTGTCGCTGGCGGTTTTAGAACCGGAACCAGATCGATTCTCGAATCAGCTATGGATTGCTAGTTTCACGGTTCCTAGGTGATTTTTGGCTTAAAACTAGTTGAAAGGCTGGTTCCTCTCGGTTTCATTGAAAAAATAAAAAATAATATTGAATATATAATTTTTAATATTTAAATTATTTCATATAAATAGTAAAATTTATTATTTATTCACAATATTTAATATGTTATTATTAACAACATAAATAAACATAACTTAAAATTATATATAATTAGTTTAAATAAACTTCTCCTAAAAAAATTCATTTTCTTAATAATGTGAGACTAGTTTTTGCATTGTGATTTTCTTTTTACCCTTTAGAGTATTTTACAATCTCATGTTACTAACTATAATTGATATTGAATGTGTTTGTACACAAATAAATGTGCATTCTAAACAAATTTTTAAAAATTTTGGTTAAATAATTTAACACTTTTAATCCAATAATTATTTTAAGTTTAAAATTTATTTTATTAAAAACTAAAATTAATTAATTAATTTACTTTTTATTTGAAAAAAAAAAAGATGACTTTGTAGCTCCAAAACAAAACCGAGAACCAACGGTTCCATGAAACTAAACCGAAACCGTGAGAAAAGATTATAGTTCCTCAATTTCAAGATCTAGAACCAACGATTTTGGTTCTGATTCCGGTTTGATTCAATTCTAATACCATGCTCATGTCTAGTCATGGTATTTAATGGTTTTAAAGCGTGCAAACAATACTTGTAATTCTTAATATTAGTTTAGCTTGTCATGGTCCAATTTATTACCTCGTATGAGTGTAAAATAATTTTGTATAGGCTCAGTTAATTACTTAATAGGTTGCCATTTTTTTGCTTTACAGGAAAAGAGTTTCAACGCGAAATTGAATTGTGTAAACTGGGGTATCAAGCTTTCCACTAACCTATATATCAAGCTCATGAAACTTCTCGAGTCATCACGTAAACGCGAAGTTGCTTTCTAAGAACTTTTGAGGAATCAAAACCAACCACTCAGGAATCTTTCGTTCGAGGAAATAGACAAATAATCCGTACTTCCCAAACTACGATTTTTCCCAGTTTTTTTGTTGTAACAAATTGAGATAGAAAAGCGTAGAAACGAACTTGATCATAATCCATACCTTATATCTGGAAGAAGACTACGCAATAGCAATACCAATGAACGACCATTTATCGCTTGGATGTCTACGAATTTTCAGTCCGCGGTGCTAAGGCACTTTGAACGAATCCCTTACTTAGGAAATTGGAATCTGTGTATCGAACATGCTTTGTTCGGATTTGGGCGTTTGAACACATACACAATACATGGGCCAAGGTGGTATGAACCAAATGGCCCGAATCTCAATTGGGTTTGAATCAAAAGAGGTTTGAAATCAGGGGTGATTCAAGCAGTGCATGGCCATGGTGACAGTTACCGTCCGTGGGCTCAGGACATGGTGATTCAAACATGTCCATGGATTTATGTTTGTGAATTATGATTAAGTTCAATAATAATGCTTAACAAAAAGTGTTTTATTAAAAATAGTATTTAACAAAAATAATGTGCTTCTATGTACTTTTTAGGCTGTAGCATAACAAGCAACCACCACGAACATACCACATGGAATCAATTATCAAAATCAGATTTCCTGTTTGCTGCACTTTGTTGCAATTAGTTGACAGCTGCTCAAAAATCTTATAAGGTATCTGAGATAAGCATCTAGGAATAATATTTTCTCACAGATAAAATCTAACACAATTGAAGGAACTGGAAACATATTTCTAAAGAACATAATAATTTTCTTTTAAGGAATCAACTTGTCATCATTCATCAACATTGCATTGTTCTCTTTTCATTCTTGAACATGACTCACTGAGTTTACAGCTCAAGTCAACATAAGGAAAAATTGAAGTAGAAACAATCGGTACCTTTAGTGACTGCCCAGAAGCCATTATCTCTTTAGCCAACTAAAGACTAAGTATATCATAAGAATCTAGATCATCACTCTCATAAAGACAGCATGGAACAATTCTAGGTCCAATATAATAAAACCTCAATCCACATCGTCTACGGACTCACATGTAGCAATGACAATCCACTTATTCTGCACACTAAATAAAGCATACAATGAATCTCTAATGGCATTCAAAACCCCCTTGTTGGTGATGCCTGTAAATATCATTCATAAAAATTAAGTCAAATTAAGCCAAGTTATTCCATATGAAAAGATCCTTTAACTGCTGGTAAAACTTGAATTTAGTGGAATCCAAAGCCATGATTGACGGAGCACTAACAGAAGCTACTGTCAACTATGCACAAAGCAACGTCTACTGCAAGAAGAATAAAATTTCTCTAAAGCTCTAGCCTCCCATCCACACCCTCAAGGCAACAAGGTATCTAAATCAATTCATAGCAGCTTAGTTCGCTCCACTAGTGTAAGACACAGAACATAGGTCTCAGATCATAGTTTGAGCAGGATGACTCTACAGTTATCAAAACTGTCATGATTCAGAAAAATCGGAAGACAGAAAAGGAGGTGGATTTCAGGGCTCAGAGCAGAAAAGTCTGGATGAAGGAAGAAAAATTAGAAGAATTGAGCTAAGTAAGGACTCCATTGGCCTGCTCAAGCAGTAAGGGGTATCCCATTTCACAGATAGGAAAAAACTTGTCATACCATGAACTATCGTGAGAAATTTGTGAAAGGATAAAAAACAACACATGGGATAAACAATAAGGAATTCCAAAACTTCCATAACCGTCTAGCTGAACCACATCGTCCATAAACATAACTGATCACTAGGAAAACTGTAAGTAACATGAGGAGTAAAATTTCTCCCAACTGAAATAGTGTTTCAATCAATCACATTCCATCATCAAGTATAAAGAAGATTTGATGCAGGCCCTTCTTTTATCTTATTATACATAAGAGGCAGCATAACTGACGGGACATGAATCAATACACTATTTCAAATCAGGGAAATTTGCATGAATAAGAATATTGATGAATGACAAGCAAGTCTCCTTACATGAAACATATTGAAACCCGAGTGACAGTTGAGATCACAATCAATTAGCAGGATAAGAATCAAATTCACCTGAATCATAAATTAACATATCAAATCAAATTAAAAAGGCTCCAATTTTCGTAATTATCTAGTCAAATTCACCAGAATAATCAACATATCTCATCAAATTAAAAGGCTTCAATTTTTGCAATTATCTAATCGAATTCACCAGGATCATAAATTAACGGATCTAATCAAATAAAAAAGCTCCGAATTTCGTAATTGTCTAATCAAATTCGCCAGAATCAGCTTCCACGATCATCCGATCAGCACATGAATGCAAAACAAATGAACTATTATAAGCTAGGGTTTGTAAAATTCACAACACATAAGGAAAAAAAAATACCACAATTCAAATTACTAGTCCAAAAAAATCACCGCCCTCACCATCGATCAGTTCGATGACGAAGCGGCGGCAGTTCCTCCGCCCTCACCACCACCGCAACAACTCCCTTCGCCGCCGTGACGATGATGATGGGAGCGGTGATCGGAAATTTCTCCCTCCTCATCGCTGCTGTAATCTTCATCAAAAGGCTTCTGCTTGTGGAAGATGCAGCATTTCTTGGAGCTTTTCTTCTGCATGAACTCGTTGTCCACAGTGCCTTCTTTCCACGTGACTTTCTTCTTCCTGTTGAGACGCAGCACCAGCGTGGTGCCGGACGACTGCGGTTGAGATGATGAGGAGGAGGAAGGGCGGTCATCGACTGTGACGGTGGTCGTAACGGTCGCCGGCGAGGAGTTCGTGGCTAGGTACCGTGCCATTGGGGGACTTGTTATGGTTTCCTATGGGCCTTTTTTTTTTTTTGGCCGATGGTTTCGTATGGATATTCGTTTTATTTTCCGACTGGAATTTAAATGCTGTTGCATTTTGACCATATGCACTGTAAGGATCGGCTGGATTCGATTTGCTTCTCGAGCCGGACCTAGTCATAGGATCCAGCTTATAATTTTTTTGAATAAAAAAATATTAGATACAGTTTGAATTATTTTTACTTATAAAATAAAAAGTATATTTTTATCGAAAAGCTTTTATTATATATTTTTTATTACTGATGCAAATATAAATAACAATAGTTGAAATTAATCATTTACCAGATAATATGCAAAACTTATAGAAAAGAAATGATTTATTCATTATAAAATTATAATTGTGACAAGAACTGTGCAAAAAAAAAAAAAAAAAAACTGATCAAACCGTGCAATGAACTGAACCTAAATTTCGGTTCTTTTTTAAATGGTTCGATTCGTTGTTCGGTTCGGTAAAGAGCAAACAGTTCGCAGTTCAATTCGGGACTATAAACCGAATCGAAACATTTTATATATTAAAAAATTAAACATATTATTTTTACTCTTGATTGTTTTATTAATGATACATATATAAATCATAAATTTTAAAATAATTAATTTTTTTATAAATATATGTTATTCATTATAATAAAATTAGATTTTTCATAATATGTTTTAATTGTTATGTTGTCTATAATAAGATAGATTTTTAGATTCTAGTCTCTAGTATTCTAACTCATGCATATTTCTTTTCCATTTGTCTTACTTATTAATCTACTTCTATTATTTAGTTATTTATTAATTTATATAATTGGTAATATGTAAGTTAGAAGCATACAACTATTAAATTTTATGTCTTATATTGGGCTAAAGTCTAGTATACCATTATAGTTCAAGATAATTAAAAAAAATGATATTAGTCACAATTATAATTTTATAATGAATGAAATCCCTCCTTCTTATAAGTTTTGTATGTTTATTTGGTAAATGACTAATTTAAAATATTGTTATATATATTTGCATTAATGATAAAAAAATATGTAATGGAAATTTTTCATAGGATATATATTTTATTTTATGAATAAAAACGGTTCGAATAGCAAACCGAACCGTACTAAACCGTTTTTTTTCCATTCGAAAAAAATACAAACCGAACCGTATAGTTAGGTTCGAATCTAAAAGAAAAATTGAACAGTAAAATATGATGCGGTTCAGTTTGAGGTGTAAACGGAACTGAACCGCACCGTGCATACCCCTAATTGTAACTAGTTTTATTTTTTTTAATTATCATGAACTATAATGATATATTAAATTTTATGCCAATATAAGATACAAAATTTAATTCATTATTTGCTTCTAACTAACATATTATTAATTTATAAATCAATAAGTAACTAAATAATAGAAGTAGATTAATTAGTAAGGCAAAGTGAAAAAAAAAATTTAGGAGTTAGAATACTAGAGGCTAAAACTATATTATTTGTAGACAACATAACACTTAAAACATAATATAACAAATCCAATTTTGTTCTCATGAATGATACATATCTACGTCACAAATTTGAAAAACAATTAATTTTTTAATGAAACAATAAAAGTAAAAGTAATATGTTTTATTTTTTTTTGAAATCGCTCTTCACCGAAAAAAACCGTTTAAAAAAAGAACCAATATCTCAGTTTGGTTCACTTCCTGGTGTGGTTAGGTTTTTTGCACAGCCCTACCAAGAAGTAAGAAAGACGGAAACAAAGAATAAAGATTTGAACTTCGCCCAAAGAAGAAGAATAAAGATTTGAAAATATTGACTGCCTAACTTAATGAGCCAATCTTTAGGGTGCTAAGTTATTTATTTTATTTTATTTTATTTTCAGAAATTTGAATTTCATTGGCATGTTTAACACATGGGAGTGGGTCGAAGTAAGATTACCGATCTGAGTTCCAATTCCTTTCTGATGTTTGGAAACATTAGTATGTTTAACACATACTAATGTTTTTTAGACATAAGGTGTATTAAGAAGCACCTTATCTTTGCTCTTGGTTATTATGATTGATTTTCATTATATGTCTCCTAAGGCTTTTTCTCATGTGTTTTATAAAATTAAAAAAAAAAAAAAGAAGTATTATGCAATTGGATGGAAATATGCTACCCCAAGAATGTCATCCCTATTTGGTTCCAAACAATAAATAGTTACCACGTATTTACAAAGTGATAATGACTATTTGCTCTATTATATGCATGTTTTTATTTTTTAAATGTATTGTTAGTACAAGATGAGAACATCATTATTGGGATAGTAAATATTTCTACTATGCATTGACAGTGGAAACCCCTTAAACTTTCATCCTTCCTTTTTTATTTAATATTGCCATCAACAATTTTCTATCACACGCATCCTACGTAAATCTTCTTCCTTTTTATTTTATTTTATTTTTTAGTTTGCTAATACTATAATTTCTTTCATCATATTATTTATATTTCATAATTTTATATACACCCATTGTGAATGCATCATCCCTTAATTTTATATGATGACAATTCAACTTCAACCGGTTAAAAATAAGGCAAATAAAGAAGAACAAGGAAAGAAAGAAAGGACGCAACTCAATATATTCAAATGGAAAAACTAATTAGAAAGAGATTGTAACTTATAATCAATTTCCATATGTGTACACAGTTTTCCTTTTTTTGAATTTAGTTTGCAATTTAGGGTGTTGACTTTCTAAAACTTGGAATAAGATTACGCTAAGGAAAGACCTATCTTTTAAGTTTTAAGAAATTATAAACATTAATTTTTAGAAGAAATTGATAGAATCCAAAACTGATAAATATATTAGAAGTTTTATGTAGGGCTATAAGTGGGTTAAAACAGCCCGTGTGTTACTTGAGTTCGATTTGGCAAAAGCTCGAGTTCAACTTACTTACAATCGAGTCAAGCTCGAGTTCGAGCTTTAAAATACTTGACTCAGTGAGCCCACGAACTTAATTGAATATTAAATCAAGTCGAGTCAACTTTGAGTTTGTCGAATATTAAATACTCTTTATAGTTAAATTAATATTTAAAAGAATAATCAAGTTTAATTAAAACGAGTTCGAGTTTATTGGGTCGTGTTCGAGCTTAAGTTCGAGTTTTTCATTTGAATTGAGTTCGAGCTTGATACTGTATTAACTTGACTCAACTCGACTAGTTTACAGCCCTAGTTCTATGTTAAAAATTAATTTGACTATTGTTTTGCATTTTAGTTTTAAAAATCATGTTCTTGCACAAAATAGGCCCCTTCAATTCTTCTTTGCGGCTTTGGATGTAATATATAGTTTGGTTATAATCCATTTGGCTGCTCATTTTTTTTTTTTGTGTAATTATCATCTTATATCAAGCCCTTTTTAGTTGAGTTTCATGATAATATGTACTTTGCAAAGAAAGGAGTGTAATAGCTATTTTGTCATTATAAGAGTCTTATCGTGTTTGGTTAAGGAATAGTGATTCCATTAATTTCTTATTACAATTAAATAAGAAATTGTTGTTCCTTCTTCCTACGAGATAACCTTTACTTAATAATCTTGAATAATGAGACAATCACTTGGGAGATGATACGTGAAATGTAATATGATATCCCAATGGATTGTACCCCTATCAATAGCGGGAGAATAGTGGTGGCAAATATTTAATATTAAAATAGTGAATATTAGGTTAATACTAATCATGAACTTTTTTTTATCAATTTATTGAAAAATACTTATAAGTCATTTGTTAGCTTGATTATACACTATAGTTGAGTTGGACCATCACCAATGATATTAGAGCAATGTTATGGACCGGATGGGAGAAGCACAGTGCTATATATGTAGGGAAGTGCTATAATTTAAGGGTACATCTTGAGCTTACAAAGGAGCATCTCTAAAGTCCTGTACCGTAAATATATGCGTATAGGGTCATTTTATTAATTATGCTTTTAGCTTAATTTAATGTCTTGAATGAGTTTAATGGGCTAGTGATAGAACCTAAAAAGACAGTCTAATTAGGGATATTTTGAGGAGATTGAGCCTCGTAGACTCTAAATATAGGCCATTAGATTAGTTTTTTTTTTTCTTTGCTTTACTTGGTTGTCACATGATGCAGAAAGTAGACTTTGATAAGGTCTTTTAGAGCTCATTTAGGTTTTGGTTAGCCTTAAAAGGAGTTGTATGAACTAATATACGGCTATAGACTTATTTTAATGAAGGTGGGCTTTCTTCAATTTTGCACAATCTATTAAGCTTATTTTAGCTCATAGATGAGCCAAAGTCCAAGAGCTCATATTCATAAGAAAAGAAGAGGCCACCCTCACGAGTGATCCTTAATTACCATTAATATCAAATATTAAATCTCGAATCTATCTCAAAATGATCTAACTGTCGAGATCAACCTCTGAAAATCTATACATAAGATGTGGAGCTTCTCACTTAAACATATTCTTCCATGCATAAGATGTGGAACTTCTTACTTAAGCATATTCTTCCATATTGCTAACTTGCGATAACTTGCGAGTAATGCGAAAACTTTATTGAGTTACCTCTACAAAAGATAAAAAGAACTCTTAGACAAAGGACAAATAAAAAAATATTCGAGTTAGCTGAATTTTGATCTTCTCTTGTGCACCCTATATGATGTCTATTTCTCCTCTCGTGTTTCTTCCAATCATATCCTATAGTTGTCATTGTCTCAAGATTTCTTCAAAGTTGATTGGTACACTTGTAATATATGATCCATTGTCTGTTGCAATCCTTTATTCCGTGTATGATGATACTGAGGAGAATGTTTCCATCAATATTACAAGTTAAAAAAAAAAAAAAAAAGAGATTATGATTGTGGACACTCTTTTTGCCCATTTATTTTCGGTTTCAACTTTAGTATAGTTATTTTAGTTAAAAAAATAAAATAAAATATATTGCAAAGTAAAAAAAAAAAAAAAAAAAAAAAAAGAAGACAAAATAGGAAAAAAAAATGAAATGATGAAAATTTTGAGAAGAGAAATATGCAATAAATTTAGGTGCACAAAAGTTGCCCTGCATCAATGGGGCATTACTCGCTCAGCCACTCCTTGTAGCCGAAGTATGTATCTTATTAGTCAGGGTTGCAACGATTTTGGATTTAGGGTTGAGGGCTTGATTCCACGATATGATCCATCAAATCACAGTTAAGTTACTGCTTTTTTTTTTTTTTCCTAATTTTCAGTGATAGGAAGCTTTTGGGGATTGCTAGAGAGTTGTAGCCTTTTGACATTCTTTACTCATCTTGATGTTTTGACAACTAAATATCTTTATACTTATTGTTATTTTATTAAATGGTATCAAAGTTGCAACTCTTATTTATGTTTTCAGGAAAATATTAAATTTGGCAACTAAACTTTATATGATAATTAAATTTTGTGCATGAACTTTAAACTAGCAATTTACTACCTAATTAATTTTTTCTTGGCTATTTTTAATACCTCAATAAGACATTGTTTTTTTTTTTTTTTGCTTCCTAAGTAGAAGAAACAACATTTTGGTGTGAGATAGTGTTAAAGAACAATTATAAAAAATTCAATAATATGTTTTTTTTTTTTATGTTTGTAAATAGAGCAAACATTATTAAGAGGTAATAAAAATAACTACAAAAGATTTGATTAATTATTAAATGACCATTTTAAAGTTCAATTACCAAAATTGAATTTTCGTGTAGTAGCTACCTAATATTTACTTTTTTCATATATACATCCAAAACAAAATATTTCCTCCTAACTTGAGGTATGATAAGATCATAAAATACACTATGTAGTCAATAATATTCTTTGGGAAAATATACGGTAGATGGACTCTTTTTGAAATATGTGAGGAAACATTCAATTTTTTTGACAAAACAAAATAAAGAGTGTCACGCCCCAAGTAGGATCTAAAGTATCAATATTCTATCATGTATAACACTTAGGGACTAGACGGCCAGGGTCCATAGGCCCCAGCCTAAAAATATTCTAATGAGAATCCTAAATGCATAGATAGTTACACGGTAAGTACATAGGTCACAATAACAGCCCATTGTAACAGATGATATTTTCAAATTCCATCTTTGATCTATTACATGAAGCTATGCGGAAATCCTATTAATTTTCATTTTCTTTACTTTCCTCCAAGAAAGGGACAAGCATTTATTGGTATGTATTAATTGTAAATTAACAATTAATTGGTTGCCTCAATCTACAAGTTTCTCTATCATATTAAATAAATTAATAAACATTACATCTTATTTGTAATGCTAAAACAAATATAAACACTTATGTAAATGACTACTCGGTTTTAATTTTATTTTTATTTTTTACAAACTATTTGTTTTATTATTATACATCTTTTAGATGTTCCTTGCTCAATGAGGCTTATAAGATGAATTAATTATTGATCTTTCTCTTTCGCACATTACCAAATTAGCTACAATGTTAAAGTTTGGTTTTTTGTTTTATTATTTCTCATCAATTTATATGTAGTGGATTAATAATAATAAATATTAAAATCGAAAGATAGGAACATCGGATTGCATTCTTTGTATGAATTTTTTTTTTGCATTTTTCATATATTTTTTATTCTTTCTACGTCTATTTTATTTTCTTAATAATTAAAAATGCATGTGTTTCTTCAAACTTTTTAAATTAATAATGATAAGAAAAGAAATGTCATCTTCTTATTAATAATTTACTGGATATCATTAAATATGGTTAATCAATTTTTATGAGACAGATAGGAAAAAATATTTTATGGAGGTATTTATTAGTTAGTACTAAAAAAAAATCAAAACAATATAATTTAAACATAGTAATAATGACATATGTCGTAAATACAAAAAGTTGGTTTTAAAACAAGATATTCTTTTTTGTTTTTTCCGTTAAGGGTACACTTAATATTTATTTTTCACTTTCATAGGACATCGGGTAATATAAATATATATATATATATATATCTGGTAAATAAAAATATTTCAATGAAAGAGTTGCATGCATAACAAACTACAAGAGCAATCATAAAGACTTAAGACAGAAACTTCTAAGCTTAGTATAGCAATCCCTGTTTACTATAAAGTTTAACTATATTTTCTAAAACATTTCTAGATTATGTTAAACTAATATATATAACATTTAATTAAAAAAAAAGAATAAATAAAATAATAATTTTATATTATGGCTCCCCATTTTTTATAAAATAACTATTCATTAACTAAACACAATTAAATTGAATAATGTATTATTCTACCTAAGGATGTGATAGGATTCCTCGTTACTTTGATATATATGATAAATACTTTTCTTTTTTTTCTTTCCAAGAAGAAGAACTACCGAAAATACCAATCATCCCCCGATAACAAACATTCCATCTTTCCAAACACCTTCTTTTCAACTTCACCATAACCAAGCATACAGCTTATGAACAAAGATTCACTCAGGACAAGCGAGGTTGAAATCTTTCTTCTTCTACATATGCATTTTCCGAAGGTAATTTTTTTTTTAATTTTTCCTAAACATATCTGAATTTTGATATATATATATATATATATATATATATGCGTGTGTGTGTGTTTTGGGGCTTAGATTACATGTATGAAACTGTATATAAACTTGCGTATACTAATCAATGGTGTACCCAATGGGTGCATTCGATTTCGATGAAATTGCTACACACCTCTTGAGACTACCTACATTGTCTATGTTATGCTTAATTGATGCGTGATCAACTAACTATTATAGGAGGTACTGCGTATTTCATTGGTTGGATAATGAGTGTGTATAAATCTGAACTATTCAGTACCATACAGGACAGGATCGAATTTTCCATTAATCACGGGTGTTTATCACCTTCTCCTAATTCTATTGCTAGTGGCTATTGATTAGTGTGACCTAAATAAATTAACTTTAAAGTTGGGATGGAGTTTTCAATTTCTTTTGGGGTGAAGATTTCCTTAATGCAGCATCTTTTACTAAATCCTGTGATGCAATGGATGCAGCATCTTATGAGCATAAGATGCACCTCTCAAGCGAGCTAAGTCGCAACTCATGATATTATACTATCCATTCGGGCGGACAAATAATGTTATAGTAGTATTAAAAGGAGTTTTGATGTAACTCAATGATCAAGTTGTTTATTTTCCTTCTTGAGAATATCGATCTCTTGATCTGTCTCAGGTTGATTCGGTTAACTAACGAAATGGATGTCGAAGCATCTGTATGGTGTTTGGTTCACCAAATATGCTGTCCAGGCTCATATCTGGAAAAAGGAAAAAAAAAAAAAAAAAAAAACAGAGACAGACAATTAGTTGAATGAATGAATTTTGTGTGCCAATGATGTGGTAGTTGAAGTGATGACTGTTTTATGATTTCGTTACAGGATTGATTAGCAATGTAATTGGGTTCTACTAAATTTCTGGTTGTTTTTCTCCCTTATTTACCTATGTTGAATTGTTGGTTTGGAGCTTGTTAGAGAGAACCCAGCAATCTCATGTAAAACAATAATTGGAGATATAAATTCTAAACAATCTTACTCTTGGGACTAATGGTCATTTTAATAGTATAAGCACAGCAGTTAGGAGATACTGCAAGTCCAAACTTTTCTTCTAAGACACAACCCCAACTGTCCCACACAAACTCCTGCTGCAAACCGCCACATACACACCCTCTTAACTGATCACTACACTATCCCCTATCCAACACATTACATCAGCATAAGCAATAAAAACAATACAATAACAGCAGGCACTTAACAAATACATCAACAACTACAACAAATGAAGGATGTGATGACAATAATAAAAACATATTATGCTAAAAGATCCTAAGTGCTATGATTAAATGTAACAGATTTGTCCATAAAATGACCATGTGGAGAACTTTGGTCAAATCAGTAATAGTTATGTGCCATGAACCCTCTTATGTGCTTCTTTTTCAGTTCAGTATTGTCTTTTTCTTCTGTGTGTTGTTGTATCTTTTCTGTTTGAAATTAGATGTTTGGATAGTTTGTCTCATTTGTATCTTATATTGGTTTAAATTGAATATTGTGAAAGTTGGAAAGAAAAATTTATAAAATTTGCTTATGGTAGTGATTGAAATGGTGACTGGGGGAAAAAAAAACATTGGGGAATTACAAATTTTCTTATATTTAAAATCAAGAGTTTTGGTAAAAGAGTTTGTACATCGGAAGAGTAAAACTTTATCTGCCCTGTTATATGTGTATTTAAGGTATCATATCTGTGATAAGATACTTTGTCTTAGTAATGTTTATATTTGAGCTGTCAAAAAGCCAGAAAAAGCCATGTAATAGCCTTGCCAAATGTATATCAGTCCAACTTCTTTGGTTTTGGTCAGATCAAAGCCACATGGCTCACTCAAAGCAAGTTACCAGAATTAAAAAATTATCACCTTAACCATGAAGATGCAACTAAAGCAAGATGAAGAAATTAGCTTGTTTGTTTAGCTCAAGTTGTCAATTGTCATCATACTGAAATGATATAAAAC
Source organism: Combretum micranthum (assembly GCA_024138025.1). Taxonomy (NCBI): domain Eukaryota; kingdom Viridiplantae; phylum Streptophyta; class Magnoliopsida; order Myrtales; family Combretaceae; genus Combretum; species Combretum micranthum. The sequence goes on from JAMXBD010000001.1 coordinate 2,694,686, forward strand.
TTCCTTTTGAGAAAAGAACTATTACTTGTTTTGGTGTGTGACGTGCAATTTTAGGTATCAACTAAACAATATGGAGCTATTGTGTGATGTGCTTTCATTTTTATGGGAAGTACACCTTTCAATCAATGTGAAAGGAGTCAAGAGGCACATTTTGATATTTCTGGAAGTAGTTTGTTTAAGCAATAAAATCATCATATGTTAGTGTTTAGTATGAATGCGGTTAATGAATGATGAATTAAAAGAAACTTGTCCTTTACTTATTTATAAATAGAGCATTTCTTTGTATGAGGTATGGTTGAGAGATTTACACACCTGGTAATGGTTGAAAGTATCTCCATAAGTCCTGCTCATCATCTTCAAGACGAAAAGGAGGGGAGGAAGTTGTTTGAGGATTATTTTTATCTGTAGCATAGGGCTGCGGTAACTGCATAAGTGCATATGGAAATGATTAATAATGTCTAGGAACTAGGAAGTTCTCATTTTAGTTGCTGTATGGCAAAATAAAATTAATGCATAGGGCAGTGAAGGCTCTGCAATATGCAGAAGCCCAAGCTCATGGAATTGTTGATATTGTAGCAAAGAAAAAAAGAAAATAGGTTATTGCTATGGTTAGAAAAGACTCTGATTTCAGGTGTAGATTGTTATATATATCACTGAAACAATTGAAGCATGCCAAAAGCACTTATGATGGCAGGAATAAATTTAAGTGCAACAAATAAGAGGATACCTCAGGATGTGCTCCATCTGCTGGAAGTCTTGGGCTGGTTGAACTTGGTAACTGTGGTGTCTTGTCTGATCTGAAAAGATCACGGAAAAAACAGATTGCAAGGTAAGTAGACATGTAACCAACTACAATCATTTTTAAAGCTATTGTCATGCAAACCTATTTATACCAAAGCATACATGACTGTAGGAAATATGACAAGAAATATATATCAATAATATAAGGCCAACTTACATTGTTGAGGGGAGATTGATTTTAAGTCCATATGGAAGCTCTGAAACCATCACCGAAAAAGCTGTCCAATGTTACATCGCTAAATAGAAATGATGATACTTTTGGTGTTCTGGTTTGAAAATGTCTTTACACAAGACACAACTCACCAGTGGATTCCAAGTATTTGTTATACGAAAACATATCAATACATGTGATTGGTTATCACTTTTGGGAAAATTTTCAGAACATATTCTCAAAGGTATAGCATAGTTCATTACCAAAACACAAGGCCTATTGTTTCATTTTTTTTCTACAATTTTGGTGTCTTTTGAATATCTATTCTAACCATGTGTTTTCTAAGAATGAGATACCAAAAAAATGAAAATATGAGGACATACATACCTTTTTTATAAAGTTAAATGTTTAAGAAATCCTTATAAAATTGGTTTTCTTTACCCTTTACTTTATACAATTTTATAAAAAAAAAAAATTCAATGAAAGTTTCATTTTCTCACGCATATGATATATTTTTTAGATTTTTTTATTTGTTTTGAAGTACATAAAATTTCACTTCTTAATTCTCATACTCAAGTCATCATTTTCATTACAATTATGAGTAGATGAGGTAGTTTTCTAAATGTCATATTTTAAATAGATAAAGATCAAATACAAAATGGATGTGAATGAAATGCAGATGAGATGTAGATAAAATAAAAATAATCCAAATAGGTTTATAATCTATAGTGACTAGGTAAATAAAAAAAAAAATTATGGATATTAAAATTGGGAGCATACATTGAATTTAGAGACTATTGATTTGAAACACCTATTCTCCCCCTTGAAAAGAAGGCAAAATTAATTTGGATAAGGATCCTTTTTTTTAGAGTCCATGTATCACTAGTTTGAAAATCATTGTAGGATGCATGTTCCCTTAGTAAACTGATGATTATGCAAACCTTCTGAGGGGTTATGTTGATAGCTTTGTCACCAGATGATCGTGTTGAGGTCGGTTAGATCTCATCATCTTCCATTTGCATCGATAAAAAAAAGTATCCATTTGAAGGGAAGCTCCTCACTTACTTTTTATGATGATGCACATCTTAAAGGAAGCACAATTCTTCGAATCCATTTGTAGGGGGTGTATATGTATGTGCCTTTGTGGTACGAGCCACATGTTTTTATGGGAATATAGGGATGCGATTCATTTTTGAATCCTTTGCTTTAGGAATTATGTTTAAATTGGTAGATTATCATCATAAATGTTTTGTAGCTATTGACTTTTCCCTTCTTTTTGAACTTCGGAGAGAGCTATACCTCTTTTGTTGGTGAGCCTCCAAGTTCGACAGGGATATAATGCAGAGAATGGAATCAGGGTCTTTGTCAAATAGTACTTTCATATCTCATTGATTGATGTAATGTGGTTTCCCCTTGATGACTCAATTAGGTTAAATCCCATGACAAAGTATCTGGTTGTTTATGATTGCAATTTACACTTTGTACTAGTAAACACTACTTAATGATGACATATAGCCAATTGTCTTGATGAATCCCATAATGGTGCCATAATTTCACTTGTAAGCCACCTTCATGGATAGGTACTCTGCTGTCAATAAATTGACTTGGTGAATCACCAGTTGTCATCAATTTCACTAATTATGTCAAGGCTATAAAGGGATGATGAGGTAATCAATCTTTTGACAGGAATTTTTATGTTTCCATAAATAAAGTGAATGATAATGAAAATCTCTTTCTCATGAACTTTAGGGCCAAAGCCAATTCCTAGTCTCCTTATGCAATATGGGAATAATAGATTCAGCCACCGCCTTGTATATTGCAGCAAATTTGGACAATTTTGATGTATTGTGAGAGAGGTAAAAGAAAGAGTTTCTTTTCCCTTTATATTGGTGGCTTGATAGCTTTAGTACTAGATGATTGTGTTGAGTTAGCTAGATCTCTTCGTCTTTCATTTGTATCAATTAAATATATACTTTATTGAAGGGAAGCTCTTTTTATGCTTGGTATGATGACGTATGTCTTAAAGCAGACACGATTCTTTGGCACCTTGATCATTATGCTGAATCTCCCCATGAACTTGTATATTGGAGGGTTATTTATATGGTTCTCTATACAACAAGCCTTCTTTTTGCTATCTAAATATAGGAAGCCATTTTGTTTTTGCTACAAGAATTATGTTTAAATTGGTAGTATACTATCACCATAAATGGTTTGTAGCTTTTGGCTTTCTGCTCTATCTTGGACTCTGAGTGGAGCTAAACTTGCTTTGTTGGTGAACCCCCAAGTTTATTATTAATTTTGGTTTAAAGGAGAGAATGGAACCAAAATCTTTAACAAATCTAAGGTCTTTCTACTCCACTATGTTGCCTTATTTTATGGCATCTTTTCTCGAGATAATGAATTTTAATATGAGCTGTTACATATTAAATAATTTGACTTCTTTGATGTGGATTCATATTCAAGGCTTGTGTAGTACTTTGATACCTCATCGATTGATGTAACATGGTTTTCCCTTGATGGCTCAATTGGGTAGATCCCATAACAAAGTATTTGGTTATTGTAATTGATATTTTTACTTTGTAGTAGTGATCGCTATCTAATGATGAAAAATGGCTGGTTGTCACAGGCCATTATGTTACAATAGTATGACTCGTAAGCCACCTTGATAGATAGGTATTTGCAAACCCCCAATCGTGTGTACTATTGTTACATGGATCGGTCTTGCTATCAGTGTAGGTTGTTCTTTTCCAAAATATGTATAGTTGCTTAGTTAAGAAATCAAGTAAAACACTGCATCGACATTTTGGATACTATCCTCTCCAAACAAGTGGGGACGGGCATATTTATTACATTGCTTCAAGCACTTTTCCGTCTTTAAAGATCTTGTTTATTTTTGCTTCTGTTTTTGTCATATATCATCTATTAGATCTTTTACTTTCTCTTTGGCACTTCTTTCTTCAGTCCATTTCTCCATATTTTGTTCTTCCAATGCGAATATCTTCCACAATCAATATATCTCTTCATCCTTGTCTCCTTATTTCCTTATCAAATTCCTCTAGTTTTCTTTGCCATGTCTACTTCTTTTCATGTTAGATCATCTATTGTCTGTTGTGATACGTTATGCTTACTAGAAGTGATAGGGAATAATATAATTTTTTCTTTATCTTCTTGCTTAATTTCACCGACAAATTGTGCAAAAAATATTGCTGTATATATGGTGTTCAATTATTGTTTGTTGTTATCATGTACCTTTTAAAATAGGTGTAGACTATATATATATTAGATATTATGAGTTTGATTAGTTTTTAGTCTTACATTTAATTAGCTACTTGCATCCGAGGTAGATGGCCAAGCAATAGCTGGCATGCAACTAGCATAATTTATTATTGGTACTTCAAAAAGGCCTAACAATCATTCCAAGAAATTCCCTTTCAACTATTTTTCTTGAAAAAGAAATTGTACATTGGAGCCTCACGATTGTACTCTCTTTTATGTCTGTTAATAGAAATTTAATTGATGAGATTTTGTTTTGTTTGGGATGGGGGGTGAAAGGGAGAGGATCATCTAGCTAGTATGCAACTAGCATAATTTATTATTGGTACTCCAAAAAGGCCTAAAAATCATTCCAAGAGATCTCCTTTCAACTATTTTGCTTGAAAAATACATTGAAAATTGCGAGAGTTTCACAATTGAACTCTCTTTTATATTTATTAATAGAAATTTAATGGATAAGGAAATTTTTCTTTTTTTTTTTTTTGGGGGGGGGGGGGGCGAATGTAGGGTTGGGGTGGAAGGGAGGAAATCGAGATATGGATGTCATCACCTTTTGCCCTAACCAATTTGATTAGAACGAGGAACTCTATTGGTCTTCAATTCAAGCAAGTTGTTTTATTGATTTGATACTCTAACAAAGAGGAGACTACTTTAGTTTTGACTAGGCTAGCCTCTACAATCTATATGGCTTATGGGTAATAGAGGTTCTTCTTCTCTTCTCTTAACTTAATGTAGTTTAGTTACGTCAATGAGGCAAGAAAGCGATAAGGTATCTATAATAGCAGTCTCCTTGATTATATGCCAAAAGGGTCCCCAGATTACCATCAATTTCTTAAGAGATCGAAGATGGTATTGTAGGGTGGATTTAGTCCCTCCCAATTCACAGGTGTTATTGCTTATTTGCTCTTCAATGATCTTCCACCCATGTAGTCTTCAAATAAATCTTTGTGAGAATCGACGATATATGTTGTCACTGTCCTTATCGTCGTCGTCATCATCTTGAGTAGTTGTGATTAAACTATAACGTGCCCCAAAATCTATCAAGTACTCTTGGAAACGAGAACTTGATCATTGGAAAGAAACAGCAGCACCACTAACATGTGTGGGAGAAATTTCAATGTAGGTGGTGTGAGGAAATATTCAAACAGAGATGAGATTATAATTTTCTAAATGTATGGATACATGCTAGAGTTTAATTGTTCATTTCTCTATCTTATTATTGCTTACCAAACCATGAAAAGGAAATTGTTGGGAACACCATGTCTAATCCAAAGATAGCAATTGAAATGGAAATGAAAGTAGTAGATGCTTATCAATCTTAGATGAGTCATGGTTTTGGATCACCTGTGGTGTTGATCTTCTCCATCCTTCCCTCTTCATCCTTTTTTTCGTTAGGTGGCAGCAGCTGGTTTGAGCTGGTTGATGCAAGAGCATAGTCAGCAGCAACACCGCTGGTGGCAGCAGCTGCAGCAGCATCAGCATCAGCTTTCTTTCTCCCCTTTGCGTTACGTTTCCTCTTGGTGATTCCACTCCGAACTTCGGTAAATCTTATTTTTGCATTTCTTCTTTTTCTAAAGGCATGGTGAGGAGTGTAGTCCAAGAGGGTTCCCTTGATCCTCCAGCGCGACCACAAGCATTGCAGAGCACTGGCATTTCAGGCGGTCCATTTCTCCACAGTGGAGAAGCTGAATTTGCATTCTCATTTGAATTTTATGTTATGATATGGTTATATTAATCATACTAATTGAATACTCTCAGTATAAATGGAAGGAAAGCAATGTAAAAACCTAAATTGGATGGCTATAGGATTAAATGGAAGTTTACTTAAATTTTTTCTTAAAACAAATAATTTAATTGTGTTAGATTTTCCTTTATTATCCATTTTAAGGAACTAACTGAGACAAAAATATGACATTGTGTAATCCTGGTTACCTGATGAGTTTCCTTCCTAATTTGATTTTCTTATCTCATGCAATGGGTGAATCTGATAATTTGATTGTAAATATACTAGACATGGTGATTTTTGTCAATCTAGAGTTTGTTACTTCTTAATAGGTGCTTAATAGGTGGAGATGCTCAAGTAAAAGAACGCGCATTATTTGATGGGTTTACTCTTATGCAGTTTTTTAGAAAAAATGAATGCATTATATGGTGGCCTAACTTATCAAGTCTTTTTCAAGTTTCAACCTAGAATTTACAACTTTTTGACTCTATCTTGCTAATACCCTCAAAGGAGGGTAGTTTCTTACAAGAATTTTTGAGGTTGTTTCAACAATTTCATTCTTGTCGGCAATGCCAGGCAAAGAGGGTGAAGCTTTTTTTGTTTTGTTCATTTTATTTATGATAATTTTTTATTGGAAGAATCCAAATATATAAATACTATATACATATATTTATTTATTTATTTTTTACTAGTGTAATTTATAATGGGTTGATACGAACTCAATATCTCTCACTTGAAAGATCAAGAATGATGCCATTAGATTATTGGGTCATTGACAATATAGAAAAAATTCCATGCATTAACAAGATAGATGAAGCTAGGGACTTATACTACAATTTTCATGTCTATTGATAAAAATCAATGGACTGCAATTATTTGGTATTTTTCTTAGGCTTTTTTGTATATTCTTGCGAGCTGATGCAAACAATTTAAAATCTAACCAACTTATGCATTAATAAAAACAAAAGTGAAGCAATTAGGAGATCGGACATGTTTGTTGTTTTGTCTAGGCAAATAAAACCATCAATATTTGTAGAGATAAAAGCATATTATATGAAAAAAAGTTAATTTTTCTATAGACACTGTAGTTTTATGGTCAATTTGGAAGTCATCTTTGCAACAAAAGTCACGTCCAAGATAAAAAGTCATCGAAGTTTAGCCAAGATCTTTCTTTCTTTTTTTTTTTTTTCATAAATTTTTCAAATCAATAATGAAGGTTCTTTATACTTTTTTTTATGTTTTTCCATAAAAGAACCCAAAGGTTCTTCCTTTTTTTTCAAGAAAAAATTTTTACATGACTTTTATATTTTGGGTTTAGTAAATAATCTTAATAACATCATAAAGAAAATCTTAATAAATATAAAGATTTTTCTTCTCCTCTTTTTATTTTTTCATTTTAAAGAATTTTGATAAACAAAGTGCATATTTTATTAAGAGATGCTAAAATGACATCCAAAAGATGTTATGAAGATATTTATTGATAAAAACGCTTTTAATGAGAGGTAGCTTCCTCAATTATGCTTACACTATATAGAAAAAGTGAATCACATATCTTTCATCGTATTTGATAATACTAAAAATATTTAAACTCAACTCTTCTTTGACTAGGTATGTATAAATATCTCCAACGAGATTAGACTCAACCTGACCATAGAAGGTCTAAAAATGTACCTATCCAGGTAGGGCAAATTCAATCCATGTATAGGACCTCCTGGGTCCACAGGTCCTAACTGGGGGTCTACTATGGCCGAACCCATGGACTTGATAGGTCCAACTAGGTCATTTTTAAAAATAAAAGAAATATAAATTAAATGTATAATATTTATTATCAAAATAAGAAATAAAAATAAATATAGAATATAAAATAATAGATAAATTAAAAATAAATAAATTTTAATGTTTAAACTATTTTGCATGTGAATGGAAACTAGTAATAATCTATTTCCAATATTTACGCGTTATTATAATAACACATGTGATGAATATTATTCAAAAAACTATATTTCATACTTTATATGGAGTTCTACTAAGAGAACAATCTCACTTCTAAACAATGTGAAACTTTTTTTTTCCTTTATAAACTCTACTATTTTTTAATGTTACTCTAACATCACATTGCTAATATTTCAATTCAATATGATTGTGCTTGCGTATAAATAATTGCACATTCTTTATAATACTAAATGAATTTAATATGGGCTAAAGAGTGCTATATTCTTATGCCTATTTTATATTTTAAATTTTAAATATTAAATTTATTTTAAATAAAGAATTTTGTTTCTTCACTTTTTTTTTTTTAAAAAGGAGACAAGTCAGACTTGACTTTACCCAAAACTTGATAGGTCCACTAATTGGACCTACCTTGCCCCCTAGCCAAGCTATTCTAGGTCACAAGTTGAATAAGTTGAACTTCAAGCCTAATATGATAAGTTATTTATTTATTATATTTTGGCCGTATATGATAAGTTATTTGAATAACTTTAATCCAAGCTTGATTTAACTATAATTGAATAAACCTTGATATGACCTGGAGTAGGCAATGATTAATTGATGCTCTAATTTGTGACTTTAAAATATACTAATAGGGCAATTTTAACTCAAACTTGGCAAGGAGACATAGTGAAAAAAAAAATACATTATAAGCCTTTTTGGATGCTTAACTTTATTGATTGTTAGAATTTTCAAGCTAAATAATTTGTAGTTAGTTGTTAGGTTTGACAAAGACATGGATTAGGTTAGACCCAGAAATTAGTCTAGTTTGGCACATTTAGGTTTGTATTTAGAAACTAGCTTGATTGCATGGTTTAAGATCCATGGACTTAACCTATAATTTCAAAATTGAAAGGGAAAAATAAATGAGGGAAATGCAGAAACACCTCATAAACTTTAGGGGGTAACAGATTGATCCCTCATACGTTGAAAGCATGGTTTATGACCTCTTAAACTATAAACAATTTGCAAGTTTAGGATATCGTCCCTTTTTCGTCTTTTCCATTCATACAAATTTGATACAAAAAAATATAGCTAAAATGGTACAAATGTTGTACTTTTTTTATAAAAAAAAGTACAAAATGTCATAAACTTGCAAATAGTTCATAGTTTAAGGGGGTTAAAAACCATACTTTCAAAGTATGGGGGGTCAATCCGCTATTCCTACATTTATGAGGTGTTTTTGCATTTAACAAAAAAAAAAAAAATAAAAGAACAAATAAAAAATAATTATATAGGTTTTTTACCAATTTTTTTTTTGTTTTTCCTTAAAAATGTGAAACTTATTTTTGTTTTAAGAGTATGAGGATTTATTTTTGTCTTCATAGTATTTATATTTTCATATTGCTAATACCACAACTAAAACTGGACATGTTCGTGCACAATTAAATACATATCATGGTTTTTTCTTCATTCAAATAAAAGGGCCAAAGACTGCATTACTTTTAGGCCCCATTGTTATTCTAGTTTTAAAATTTTACTTATTTAAAATTAAAGCTATTTTCTAAGTTTATAAAAAAGGGATAATGTCACAACATCACCTGGACTTTGTCTAAATATTCAATTAACTACTGGAATCTCATTTAGTCAATTTGCTATCTAAATCAACTTTTTATTATAAAAAACACCATCCCATCTAACTCTATTACCTTTGTTAACACAGCTTGCGTTAGTGACCAATGATGTCTTAACACGTGTCAGTGGTCCTAAAATAATTTACACATGTCCTGCTCCTCTCCTCCTCCTTCTCTGAACCCCTCTCTCTCTCTCCCCTTCACTGCTCTCTCTAAACAACTTGAGCCATATCCATCTACTAAGTCGTGCTAAACACCATACTGGCTACCATTGACGACCTTCAACAAATGCGGACACCTACGTGGCAACTCACACTACAACATCCACCATTGTTAAACTAAATCCACTCACATTGCTGGAGTCAAACCACTAGCTCATCAATCTCCATCAACGAGTTAACTCAGTATTCTATATCACTACCATCCAAACCCAACACCAAGCCTTCATGTTCAACCTCCATTGAGCTTTCTCCCCCTAACCAATACACTGAGTCACCACAACATTGACTCAACAAAACCAAGTCCTCTATACCTCCTAATCAAATCTGCTCTTCACTTACCAAACCTCCATCGAAACACATGGACTCCTCTCCATCAAACATCCACACTAGACATCTTTATATCGCCATCTCCGAATCAAACACCCAAACCATAACTGAATTGACTCAGTCCTTGCCATCTTCATCCCATCTCCAAACAAGCGCTAACAAACCAATCCAACTAAGACCTCCCAATTAAACATCAACACACTCTTCACAAATTTTAAGTTGACTAAACTAAGGTTTTGCTTAGGAGTTCTACGTGGGTTCAATTTTGGTTTTTTTACATTAGCATGTAAAAAAAAAAAATCGGTGGAGATGAAGAAGGAGGATGAAGAGAGAAGTGAAGGGGGGAAAGAGAGAGATTTGGTGGAGAAGAAGAGGGAGGAGGAGGGAAGAGAGAGAGAGAGAGAGATTCGAAGAAGAAGAAGAAGAAGAAGTAGGACATGTAAACTTTGTTTAAATCTGAACTTTGTATATTTTTTTTTCAATTGACATGAAATATAGACATGGAAAATCATTTATGTAGGCTAAGTACACATTGCGTACATCTATAGGTCGGTTGTGCTAATTGGATAGATGAAGTTAACAGAGTTTAACGAGGTAGTATTTTTGACAAGAAAAAGTTAAGCAAGGTAACAAATTGATGCAATCAAAGTTGAGGTAGTTAATTGAAGATTTGGGTAAAGTTTCGTAGCAACCGTGATATTGTACTTAAAAAAAATATAGATGGTCAGTTCTATGGGTCTAAAACTGGCCCAAGAGTTAGTGGTTCCTTAAAACCAATTAAGCTTAACCTACCTTGATTTTGATTTTATGTCCACCTTAATTGTACTTGTGAAGCAATGAAGCTAGTTTAGTTTAGACCTATGCTAGTGTTTATGTTGGGTATTGTATTAGCTATAATAGAAAATATTACTCTTTTGGTTCATGAAGATAAAAATAGAGATTTTAAAAGATTTATTAAAATTGGTTATGATTGAACTCTGAGCTAAAAATTAGCTTGAAATTGGCCTAACCGATTAAAATGGATTCAAATTGAATATGCATTGAGTATGTATACAAACTTCAAGAGAAAATTAAAAGAAATGATAAAACAAAAGGACATAAGAAATATAATTAAATAGTAATGGAAATTTATATTATTTTCATGTGCGATAGGAAAAATTTTAAATTTATCTTTCATTGTTAAATTACAATTCAAGTTGGATGTGCTCCTAAAGGTTTTTTGGGTTGTTTTTTCCCCTTTAATGCTAAAATTAAAGTCTTAATTGAAAAGAAATTAAGTCCGTTCATAAGTTGACTCAAATTTTGGAGACTCGATTGGGACAAGATTGTTTCAGTTCCATAATTGTAAAATCATGACCTATTTGTTATCAAATTGGGTCCCATGCCCATGTCTATAGAAGTTAATTAAAATTTGACACAAATGTAAAGATGAAATAAATCCCACAATTGCGTAATATGGTTATTTACCAAAACATGATATGTTTTAACTAATTTGCAAACACATGATATGTGTTTTTTTCGACAAATAGGTAACTCGAGTTTGATACAAACGTATCAATATTATTTAATAATTTATAATGAAAAATGTTAATATTTTATTGTTTATAAAAAATTAATTTTACATTTTTTTCATTTTCTTTTTTTTTATAAAACAATATTTAATATTTAATTTTTTAAATTTAATTTAGTAATATTTTTTTATTAAATTAATTTTTTTCAGACCAATAAGACTCTTAACACATATCTCTCCAATATTAATTATAATGATATTTTTATATGAAATTCGGGTAACTTATTTATAAAAAAAAAAAAAAAAACACAGGTCATATATTTGCAAATTTGTTAAAACACACATCGTGTTTTTGTAATGATCCATTGGATAATATTGACAAAATATGTAATTAAGTATTAAAATTTTGAAATTAATAACAAAAAAGAAAAAACTTTTCTACATGTCAATGATATCTTCATTATACTGGTTAAAAATGTCACATTAGATGATGGTATTAATCGATTTGATAGAGGTACTATTGACAAATACGAAATGTTTTTCCAAATACTAGATTAATCAATTTTAAAGTTTAAATATTTAATTATATATTTTGACAAAGTCCATACACTATTTGCAACATTAACCTTTATAGTAAAATGACCTCCTATATAATTTTATGATAATTTATGTAATTTAGTTTCTTCTATAATAAATTAAGTAAAAAAAAAAAAACACCCATTAGAAAAATTAGAGTAGGGGTGCAACCATTTGCGAAGAGGCTAGTGATGGCATTGCCAATTAAACCAGCCTTTATGGTGGCCGATGAAACTTCTTTGATCTAATATAAATTACAATGTCTTTTTTTCCTACTATTTTCATTTTTGTTCTACATATGATGTTTTATTTTTCAAATTGAAAATTATTTGACTCTAGTAGTTAGAAAATATTACACTATATTGATTTAGCGCTACCTTGGGAGTTTAATTGTCATTAGTTCAATTTGAAAAAATAAATATTTCTCCATCAAATGATTTTACCCTTTCAATTATAAAAGAGAAATTCTTTTCATAACTTTTGATTATTTTATGTAAGGATAAACTTTTAATTATTTTATCTAGAGATAAAATTATAAAGCAAGGTTTAAAAATATGTTGTTTTAAAGATTTGAGATCTATGTGCTCCACTTCCAATATAAAAATCTAACAAAAAATGGAAGAAAAATAATGGGGATTTGTTTGATTTATGCTATGTTTGTTAATATTTTGGAAATAGAAAGCTGAAGAAAGTTACGGAAAGGAAAAGAGGAAAAGAAATTGGAGGAAAGAAAGTTTTGCTTGTGTTTGGATGTTAAATGTAGAAATGGGTAGAAGTAGATGCAAATAGAAAAAGGAAAATGACTAAAACACCCTCATTTGTTTTGCTTTTCCTCTACTGTTAAGGACATATTTGTCATTTTCCTTCATTTCCTCCCATTTCTCTCCAAATTTGGAGAGAAAACTTTGAACTTCCACAATAGAAAGATTTCATTCCACTTCAACAACTTTCAACCGCCAGTAAATAGCCAAACAGAAGTTTCCTTTGATTTTTGCAGCTTTCTTTTTCTTTCCTTAAGTTTCCGCCATTCCCAAAGATAGTGTTAGACTCTTAAATTTTTAGTTTTTCTATTATACTTTTTCATAAATAGTAAAGTAGATTCACATGAAAACTTTTTTCTGTGTATCAAAATTCAATGGAGGGTGTTGTTAGGGTTACATCACACTAATATTATTTAACTTCCGTTCTTCCTCTTCATTTTTTTATTTTCTTATCACTATTTTTTTATTTTTTTAATTAATATAGAATTAAAAAATTGCTATGATCCAATTTAACCAATCTAGCCTCAATCTTTTAGTATAGAGAAGGGAAATTTTGGATGGTCTTATCTAATTTAGTTCATATTCTAACTATGACCAGAAAGATTTAATAGAAATAATAGATTATGGGTTGCAATGGTGGCTAACAACAAATAAGGATCTAAAACTTGATTCCTGATTAAAAGTGTTTTGTATAATGAATTTTTTTTTTCATTTTTATACAATAAATGACTATTCACAAATTATATTACTTGTAAGGAAAGGTTTTCTCTTATAAAAGTAGGATCTCTATCACTAAATGTTCCAGGACAATATTAAAACATTGCATCACATGGCCAGGAATAAGCTAATCATTCAAAAAAATGCCGTAAAGACAATAAGAGGAAAAAAACCCAAAAAATAAAAAATAAAATTAACTAATGAAACATTATGATACATTTCATGCAAACATGCTTTGAAGTAAAAGAAAGACATACTTTTGACACCACAGTGAGCACATGGTCCTCTTTTCGACATGTTGATGTATTGATTTCCAGCTGACAATGATCTATCAAATTTCACTGTACTAGTATCACATCTAATGAAAAAAAATATAATGCAAAATAGAATATATATACACACACACTAGGATGACAATGATAGGTAACTAAATCAAACCAATAAAAAATGAATTACCTAAGATTTAGTATGGATGCAAGACTCTATATGAAAGACGTCAGTTGCAATAAAAATCTTAGTACCAAGGAAAAAACTCCACAAAAGATCTAAGTAAAGGAAAGGAAAAAAAAATAGCAAAAAGAAGGAAGAAATATTGCTTACTTGAAGAAGAGTGCTACAAGAATGTGATTAGCTCACTGAATGTATTGAAGAATATGGTTTTTAAATATTAGAAGGGTCATGGACTCATGCTTATAACGTTGCAATAGGGAATAAAATTAGTGGAAAAAATAAAATAAAAGGTAAAAAATAGCTAAAGATACGAATAATTGGTTTACGTTATGGAAGAAAGACACACACTATTATATTTTGGCCATCTGCATTAAGGTAAAAACAAATGTATCCATGCATTTCATGCTTTTCTCACCTTAAAAAAAGTAGACGTTACTATTAATTTTTCCGTTACATAAGATGATAACAAATTTGAAATTAGAAAAGTTTTTCAAAATGGCAAATTAATAAATTTTCAATACCATGGGCTTTCATTTTTTTTTTCCTTTTCTTTTTCTGCTAAAAACAACCGTTTTAATAAATAAACCAATATTTAATTTGTTTTATTCGAATTTCTTAACACAGGAAAACTAACTTATAATTATAGCTTTTCAATTTTCACTTAACATTCTCAAAATGATTTGAACAATCCATAAGTTAAACTCATAATTAAATATTTTCCATTTTCTTGTTCCAGTCATCACGCAAACGCGAAGTTGATTTCTTATAACTTTTTGAGGAATCAAAACCAACCACTCATGAATCTTTCTGTAGAGGAAATAGACAAATATTTTGTGTTTGTCCCGGATTTTGTTGTAACAAGTCTATTTGGATTGTTTGAATCGAAAGAGGTTGGAGCAGGGGTGATTCAAACATGTGAATGGCCATGGTGACAGTTACCGACCGTGAGTTCAGGCCAAGGTTAACTAGAATTAAAGAAGAAAGTGTATTATTAATAATAGTATTCAACAAAAATAATGTTCTGCTATTTACTTTTTAGATATGCAGCATAACAAGTAAGCAACACAAACATATCACATGGAATCAATGATCAAATCAAATTTCCTGTTTGCTGCATTTTCTTGCTATTATGTTGACAGCTGCTCAAAAATTTGATGATCTCATAATATATTTGAGATAAGGATCTAGGAATAATATTTTCTCACACATAAAATACAACACAATTTAAGGAACTGGAAACATATTTCTAAAGAATCATAATAATTTTCTTTTAAGGAATCAACCTGTCATCATTCATCAACATTGCATTGTTCTCTTTTCATTCTTGAACATGATTTACTGAGTTTACAGGTCAAGTCAACATAAAGAAAAATTGAAGTAGAAGCAGTCGTTACCTTTAGTGACTGCCCCCCAGAAGCCACTATCTCTTTAGCCAACTAGAGACTAAGTAAAGACTAAGTATATCATAAGAATCTGATCATCACTCTCATAAAGAGAGCACTGGAGAATTCTAGGTCCACTGTAATGTAACCTCAATCCACATCCTCTACAGGCTCACATGAAGCAATGCCAATCCACTTATTCTGCACACTAAATAAAGCATACAATGAATCTCTAATGGGATTCAAAAGCCCCTTGTCGGTGATGCCTGCAAATATCATTCATAAGAATTCAGTCAAATTAAGTGATGGGAATCAAATTAGCTTAGATCCGGAATCAATTACTCAAACTAAGATAGAAGACCGATGCTTGTTGAATCAAAGGGAAAACACAACAAATGGAACGGATGAACAAATCCATTCAAGGCTGGCAGCCATTAGCATTAAAAACATCCTACACCGGCAGTGTTTACCTTCAACGCCGACGGCATGCAACCCTAGGCCAGCAGCATACCTAGCTGTCTTATCTCCATAAATTAGGCTTTAATGAGTTTTTATTATTATTTTAAATTATTAGTCTTTAATTTCATATTTATTAGTCTTTAATTTTATTAGATTCCTTTCACATTAAGATAATTAGATATTGAAAGTCCTTTTGTCATATCTATAGTCTTTATTATCTTTTTAGTCATTATTATCATTAATTAGGTCTTTTGGGAAACTATTATAAATACCCTCTTTGTATTGAGACTCATAAGTTTTTGGCATATTTGAGATTTGATGATGAGAGTTTTTCTCAAGTTTCTCTTATCAATCATATTATTAATTGTGGTGAGATTTACCTGATCTTATCAATCCTTTGGATTGTGGTGAACAACCTGTTATCTCTATTTCGTGAGTCATATCGATCTAGAGTTAGCGTATTTCGAGTTGATTTTGGTGCGTCATATCTGCTATCAACGTCGATCATATCCCTTTGTTATCTTTGCATCCAAAATTAAAAACACTAAAAATATCATTTTTATTATATATCTCCTCAATTGAGATCACTGTGTCTAGGGTTTTAGGCACATCATTAAGTCAAGCTATTCCACATGAAAATATCCTTTAACTGCTGGTAAAACTTGAATTTAGTGCAATCCAAAGCCATGATTGATGGATCACTAACAAAAGCTACGTCAACTATGCACAAAGCAATCTCTACAGGAAGAAGAATAATATTTCTCTAAAGCTCTAGCCTCCTGTTCTACACCTTCAGGCAACAAGGTACCTAAATCAATCCATAGCAGGATAGTTCACTCCACTAGTTTAAGACATAGAACATAGGTCTCAGATCATAGTTTGAGCAGGACGAGTCTACAGTTATCAAAACTGTGATGATTCAGCAAAATCGAAAGACATAAAGGAGATGGATTTCAGGGCTGAAGCAGAAAGGTCTGGATGAAGGAAGAAAAATTAGAAGAATTGAACTAAGTAAGGACTCCATTGGCCGACTCAAGCAGTAAGGGCTATCCCATTTCACAGATCGAAAAAAACACTTGTTATACTTTGAACTGTCACGAGAAAATTCTGAAAGGATGAAAAACAAAACATGGGATAAACAATAAGGAATTCCAAAACTTCCATAATCATCTAGCTGAACCAAATCATCCATAAACATAACTGATTCCTAGGAAAACTGTAAGTAACATAAGGAGTAAAATTTCTCTCTACTGAAATAGCGTTTCCATCAATCACATACCATCATCACGTATGAAGAATATTGGATGCAGGCCCCTCTTTATCTTATTCTACATAAGTGGCAGCATAACTGATGGGACATGAATCAATAAATCATGGAAATTTGCATGAATAAGTATACTGACGAATGACAAGCAAGTCTTCCAACATAAAACATATTGAACAACCCGAGTGATTGTTGAGATCACAATCAATTAGCAATATAAGAATCAAATTCACCAGAATCATAATTAACATATCAAATCAAATTAAAAAGGCTCCAATTTTCGTAATTATCTAGTCATTCACCAGAATATCAACATATCTAATCAAATTAAAAGGCTTCAATCTTTGCAATTATCTAATCGAATTCACCAGGATCATAAATGAACATATCTAATCAAATAAAAAAGCTCCGAATTTCGTAATTATCTAATCAAATTCTCCAGAATCAGCTTCCACGATTATGCGATCAGCACAAGAATGCAAAACAAATGAACTATTATAAGCTAGGGTTTGTAAAATTGACAACACATAAGGAAAAAAAATACTACAATTCAAATTACTAATCCAAAAAAATAACCACCGTCACCGTCGATCAGTTAGATGACGAAGCGGGGCCGGTTCCTCCGCCCTCACCACCGCCGCAACAACTCCCTTCGCCGCCGTGATGATGATGATGAAAGCGGTTATAGGAACTCTCTCCCTCCTTATCGATGCTGTTGTCTTCATCGAAAGGCTTCTCCTTGTGGAAGATGCAACATTTCTTGGAGCTTTTCTTCTGCATGAACTCGTTGTCCACGATGCCTTCTTTCCATGTGACTTTCTTCTTCCTGTTGAGACGCAGCACCACCGTGGTGGCGGACGACTGCGTTGAGAAGATGATGAGGAGGAAGGGCGGTCATCGACTGTTACGGTGGTCGTAACGGTCACCGGCGAGGAGCTCGTGGCTAGGCACTGTGCCATTGAGGACTTTAATGTTTCGTACGGATATTCATTTTATTTTCGACTGGAATTTAAGTGCTATTGAATCTTGACCGTCCAAGAAGTAAGAAATAGGGGAAATGAAAAATAAAAATTTGAAAATATTGATGGCTAAACAAAGATGGGCCGATTTTGAGGGTGCTAAGTTATTTTTTATTTTATTTTATTTTTTCAGAAAATTGGATTTCATTGGCCCCTTTATACGTGAGAGTGGGCCGGAATAAGGTTATGAATCCAGGATCCAATCCCTTCTGATATTTGGAAACATGTTTTAAAAATTGGAATCACTAAAGTTGGTAACCCTAACTTTAAATGAGAATTCCATTTTGCAATCTTAAAACTAAAATTGTGATTTTTTTTTTGTCTTGTTTATTATATCTAGTTTAATTACTTCTATGATCATGTTATTATTATTTATATTTATTGTTTGATGACATTTTTAAGAATTATGCTATAAACATATTTAGTTCTTTCAGTTAACATGAATATCGTAATGGCACGCTTAGTATGTAGGAATGAAATCATGATTCTGGCTTTCATTTTCTTTCGATCTTTCCTAATATTTGAAAGCATTTATAAAAGTGGAATTCGATTCTGCCTTTGAGATTAATAACATGTAGTGTAATTACTTTTTTATCCTATCATGTATTCATATTTTGTATTTATTACTAAGGACATTCCCATAATTACTTTTTAGCCATTTCATTTCATGTAATCTTCCAAACATAGGAATAGATTTGTCACTCATTCCATTCCAAATTATTCCTGCATACCGAACATCACATAAGTTGTTATTACGGTGTTTACTTCATGGAAACAAAAATTCATAATTAATTGCTATTATGTAAAATGATGAATAACAATTCATGTCTCACACATATGAATTACAATTATTATCTCTTTGTAATAAAAAACAAAGTATTTACTTATTTTATTTTTAACACAAATGTGGACACTGTTGATTGGAATTTAATTCTTTCTTATTCCATATGGTAAAGCAAATGGGATGATTACTTTGTTCCATTATATGGATGCTTCTAGACAGTGGAATAGATTTGTTGTTTCGGAACTCATTTCATTCCATTATATACTTCATTTCATTTCATTTCAATATATTTAATTCAAAATAGTTTCTCTCTGTGTTGTGCGTAGTGTAGGGCCTAGAACATTTAAGGACATCTTAGCCCTATTATTGCCTTGACCTATTCTTAAACTTTAGATAAGCAAGATGATGCAGTGCTTTGTTAGGCCATGCCATGAAATCAAGAGCTCCAAGTGGGTCATATTTGGTAAGTAGAACTAGCGATGCAGGTGCGGGATGAACCGATAAACCAAATGTGATATTAGAATATTAAAAGAGATAAATTTGATCTATCTTGTCAAGAGACTACTATTTATACCCTTATATTACAATGGACTTTAATTGTAGGTTATTCACTAAATAATTTCAAAACCTTGTAACAAATATGGCAATAAGGCACGTTTAATAATTTTTTTTTATTGAATTAGCATTTATATGGATGAAAAATTATACCGGTGATGTAATAGTTGTAAAAAGTTCGATTTTGTAATTATAGAAATAAATAACTCAAGTGTAACATGAAAAAAAAAAGAAAAAGAATATAAGTTATGCACGGTTTTAGATAATAAGTTAGTGTTTGATTCCATAATTTTTCATGGTATTGGATTGATAGAGGGTATTGCAACATGTTTGATTTACGAAATGTATTTAGGATTGAACAAAACTCTATCCATGGAACTAAACAAATTTTAAAATTTTTTGTCCATTATATTTCATGATACAAAATTATTGGAATTGAACAATAATAAAATCTCTTAATAAGAATTTTGGTAAGTGTTGTCCACTACAACTCATATCGAACATAGTACAAGAGAATTGTATTGTCTAGTATTTTTGTATTGTATCATCTAGCCCACTTAGTCTTATTCAATTCTTGTAATCAATCGTAGATAAAGGACTGGATAACACAGTATAAGAAGTATTAGATAATACAATTCTCTCATACCATGTTTGATATGCACTTTACTAGACAATACTTAACAAAATTTTTATTAAAAGATTTATTTTTATCCAATTTCAATATTTTTGTGTCTTAGAATATAAGGGACAAAAATTCTAAGCTTTGCTCAGTCTCATGGACAGAGTTTTGTTAAGTTCAAATACATTTTGTAAACCAAATATGACAAATAACCTTTATTTAACCTAGTACCGTGAAAAATTGTGCAACCAAACGCTACCTAAGAGTATAATATTATCATGACATTTTGGATTTTCAAAATACTGCATTACACCCTCCATAATATTTTTTTTCTTTTTATTTTTTCTATTACAATAGAGAATGATACACAAATTTATTATTTAATATAGTAACAAGTTATCTACTATATTCATAATATATGTTTTAATAATATTTTGAAACCTATCCATGAAGGGAGTTTAGGAATTTATTGGAACACTTGTATATTTCAACAATTGCTGCACATTGAATTAGCTGATAGATTTAAAAAGAAAAGGTAATGTCAAGTTTAGTACCTAAGCTTTAAGGTTCAATATAATACTTAATCAAGCTTTTTGTTACTATTATCTCACATGATATTATTTGTTCTCTTTGCTAACTTAAAGGAGGTAGTATATCATTGAATCACTACTTATTCTAACGTCGTCTAGTATTTATATGATGCCTCTTCCACATCAGGATATAAAGCAAACGTATCAGTAAGGAAGTAAAAATAGCCCCCATAGTGTTTTTTTTTTTTCCTTTTTTAGCTAGTAGTTATAAAAATTTGATTGGATACTAAATTAACTACTTCAAAGTTCAAATACCAAATTGTTTTTTCCCCTGTCGTCTTATTTCAATCTCTTTCTCTACTCATTTTCCTTCTCCTTCATCCTTTATCTTTTAAGGATATAATATTATGTGGTTTTATCTTATAAATTTAAACACCAATCTTTACTTAGGAACTTGAAATATATTAATAGTCTTGACAACCAAATTTAAATAGAGGGCTCCTTAAGCTCGACCCTTCTAAATGAGGTATAGGATGGCCAGTCACTCCATTGTTAACCCTATGATACATGTGATCATCCACAATATGCTTAATCTTACTTAAAGATAACCAGTCAGACTTGTAATGTCCTTTCTTTAATTAGATAAAGAATTCTAATAAGACTACATTAGTTGGTCTTCCTTCGATCTAAGAATGTAAGTTAATAACTCCTCAGCCACTACCCATGAGCTCCATATCTTCCACTATCTCCACGAACTATCAGCTAGTACATGTGACTTAACCTCCAATGCCCTACATATATTCCATTGGGACAACCTAAAAATTAGGTCTACACACATATAGCCATTATCCTTTAATTCTAATTGCATCTTATTAAATACTTGTTTACTCACTTTAAATTGAGTATTCATTTGCCCATTTTCTGCTAGGGTTAGAAATGCTATATTTTATATATTCATAAGATTGAGTCATTGAGTTTTTGAAACGGGGTGCAAATAAAAAGAAGTGCTTTGAATCATTGCTATTTGAATTAAACCCATTCCAAAAAAGTAAAGGCATTTTCGTATGGGTTTCCACATATGAAGTTTTGTCTATCGAGATTGCTAACTCAATAATAGAGTCTTTGGCTTACTAACTTGACTGTTAGAGTTAGCATACTGGGCAACCCTTGGGTACTACTAACCCATTATTATTTTGCAGAGCCATTGATCAATATGCTCATATTTAAGACACTCTATTGATGAGATTAATGCACCAACATTTTGATGCTATCAATGAGAACATGTAAAAGCTAGTTTCTGCAAAATATTCCCCTTTTTTTTTTTGTTTTACTTGAAGCAATGGCTAAAAATTATAGATGTGTCAATAGTGGGAATCTGACCGCATTCTCGGGGCAAAAAACCCATGGCCTCAAATCTCGTAGATCCATAGCAATTGGACAAATCGAAGAGAATGTTCCATAAGCGTAATGATGAAGTTCAATGGCGTTAGGCTCGCACAATGATTTTAAATGTTAACATTGTCCTATTGAAAGGGGAGACGAGTCCAATGCCAATGGTATAATGATTATGAAGTTGATCAATAGATTTGGCTTGTAGATTCTAGGCTTCGACAAGTAAAGGATCTTAAAGAGTAGGCAATAGCTTATTGTGGATTGTCCCTTGCAACAATCAAACGATGACAAGTTGGAGGGCATAGTGAAAAGGCCTTTTAGGGAAAAAGAGGGTGAAAAAAATGCCTTTATCACTATTCTATGGGAGAATTCACCCGTTTTTAAGCGATTAGAGCTGAGTTTTTCTCATGGGAATGAAAGTCCTTATGGTGAAAGAGTTCAATGGGACAGGGGTCTCGGAAATGATATAGCATATTTTAATGTCCCTTTATGAGTTCAATGATGATGTCACTTGTAAAGCTTACCCCAGCACCTATCAAGAGTAGTATATAAGTAATACAAGCAACTTCTCTTGAATTCAATCGCATGCTTTCATGATCTTGCAAGCATGTTTCTAAAGCATTTTTAGTTGGGAAACACTAAAGAAAAATGCTTTGTCCTTATATCTTGTAGAGTAGTAGCTTAGGCAAACCCTCAGGAGCTACACGATAAGATTTTCAAAGGCTGCCCTCCAAATTCCTAAGTCAAACGTTGGGATTGCGCTACATGCAGCCATCTGAAGTGTCAATCTAAAAGGCCAATTGTTTGAATCATTGTGCAAAAAGAGCCCACAATGTGTGACTAATTTCAAGAGAGAGCTAGTAAATATATCATTTTGGGCAATAACAAATGAGCATAGAGAGATCACTAAGTTGTGTTGGATTCGAAAGTAGTAATGGAAACAAAAGGATAAGGGTTAGTAAAAAATAGGCTTGGCTAACAAAAGGACTAAAGCTCTTTTCTTCCTCAAGAATGAAAAAAGCAATGATAAAAAGAGGTTGTTTAATACTTATACATAAGTCCCCTTTCACTAAACTTTTAGTGATATGCTCTTGGAAATTTGAGAAACCTTTTTCTTATGCTATGGAAAATAAAGCAATCCAACTGCATGAACACGAAAAATACCATAATAACCATCGCAATTATGAACATGATATCGATGAGTATTTCTAACTAAAGAATGTTTTCTAAGATGCCATCCAATGAGGATATCTAAGAGAATAGAGTATTGTTGTGAAAAATAATATCAAAAGACCAACCTGACATAAAAAGGCTGAGCGAGAACTATTGGAGATAGTAATCAAGTTGACCACCAATAAGACCAATCACCTAATGGAGTCATTAACACAACAATTAGAGGACCGTGTGTTGGGACTAGCTTAAAATCGGTAGTTGAAGGTTAATAGATTATGCACCTTCAAATCGGTTGTTAAAGATGATACACTTCTAGCTCGTATTATGACATTATAGCTTTGAAAATATATTTTCAAAGGAAATAACGATAAGAACGGCATTATTAAATGATATTACGCACCAATAATAACCTAAGCTACACTCTCTCTCACTTGATGTCATGCACAAGCTAGATCGAGTGGTTGCTCACCACAATCTTGGATAGATTAATAAAAACTCAATGTTTTGCTCTCAAAATGCAAGACAAATACAAAGGATGTTGAATAATAGTGTCTTGATTAGGGTTTTCAAGTTAAGAGGGTATTTATATAACCTTTACATAATGGAAAACTTGTAAATAATACAACTTAAATAAAGGAAAACTCGTGCAAAATACATAACATTGGTTATGCTCTAGATAACGGGCGTTATCTCTTGTCACGTCCCCTTCACGGCCGTATCATAGGCCGTGATCTCCTTTGACCAAAAATTTCCAATGTTGATAATGTGCTTGAAACAACCATATTTGAGATAACATGCAACATCACGACCATATCACAAGCAGTGATATTCTCTTCTCTAGACAAAATTTCAAACATTGATATAGGTTTTATTATGCACATTATTGAGATAATGTGCCTTGTCATAGGTGTGATGTCTCTCATGATCTCTCTATTTCCCCCTTCATCGATAATGGCCCGGGTCACAATAGTGACTGATCCGTCCCTCAATTCTTCTTGTTCTCCCTTTAACTTCTTACAAATTGACTCATGTTCCTTTGTGTAATATACCTTATAACCATTTAGACAGTTGTATTCGTCTTCAAAGGGTTGATTTGATAAAATTCTCAAAGCTAAATTTTGTAATCCCTTAGCTCGGGCTCTTGTAATAAGACTTGTTAGAGAATTCCTATCATTTCCCCCTAGCTGTTGAAGATTTGACCTCAAATCTTAGATGTTTGCATCTTCTTCATCTAACACATAAGTTGTGAGATCTGCAATATTAAAAGTAGCAGAAACTCCATAATCACCTAGTAGTTCAAGTTTGTAAGCATTGTCAAACTTTGAATGGACCATCTGCTCGTAGAGACAATTTTTTATTGTGCTTGTTAGGAACCGTTCCTTTCTAAAGTGAATCTACACTAGATCTCTTAGTTGAAAATTTTATTTTTTTTTGCCCCATTCACCTCGTTCTTTCTACTTGGCTACCTATTTTTGTAAATGTATTGGAACTGCTTCTAGATCTTCCTAGATCGTTCAACTCTACTTAAATTTTCATCTTTAGAAGCCAGTATAGATACCATATCAAGTGGAAAGGTAGGATTGTATCCATACACGACCTCAAATGGTGTCTTGCCAATAGAACTATGTACAGTCCTATTATAGGCAAATTCCACAATAGGAAGGCACAAGTCCCATTCTCTTAAGTTTTTACCAACAGTGGCTCAAAGTAAAGCACCAAGGGTTCTGTTAACTACTTTAGTTTGACCATCTATTTTAGGGTATGAAGCAATGCTGAAAAGTAGTCTGATTTCAAGCCTTCTCCATAGTGTTTTCCAGAAGTAACTAAGAAATTTGACATCACGGTCGGAAAAAACACTATGAGGAACTCCATGAAGTCACACAATTTCTTACAAGAAAAAGTTAGCAATAAAAACAGTGTCATTGGTACAATTACAAGGCACAAAATGTGCCATTTTACTGAATCTATCCACTACCACCATGATCGAATCTTTTCCTTTCATTGTCTTTGGAAATCCCAACACAAAATCTATTGACACATCTATCCAAGGCCGTTTAGGTATCAGTAATGGCATATATCTCAAAGGGCTCCTTCCAACTCTTAGCCCATTTGCAAATAGCATAATGTTCCACAACTGAATTCACATCGCTCCTCATTTTAGGCCAATCAAAATTATCCTTGAAAATTTCAACAGTCTTTTTCTCCCGAAATGGCCTGACAATCTTCTAGCATGAGCTTCTCTCACAATAATTCTCTCAAAAAATTTGTGTATACACAACTTACCTTACTTGAACAATTAGCCCTCATGCATAAAATACCTATCTACAGATCTCCCATCAACACATTTAGCTACTACGGGTGCAAAATCATCATCATTAAGGGTACGACTCAACGATAACTCCAAATACCAACAATCTAGAATGTAAAGAGGTAATCAATGAATACTTGGGATAGTCCGTCAACCACTACGTTCGAGCTTCCCTTCTTGTATTTGATCACATAGCTAAATCGCTCTGCAAACTCCATCCATCTAGCGTGTCATTGAGACAGTTTATTATGGGTCTTCAAGTGTTTCAAGGATTCATGATCTGTATAAATAATGAACTCTCAGGCATGAGATAATATTGCCAAGTGGTAAGAGCTCGAATCAAGGAATTAAACTCTTGTCATAAATTGAATAATTCAATGTTGCTCTCTATTTTTCACTAAAATAAGCAATAAGATGCTATTCCTGCATCAACACAATGTTTATTCCCACTCTGAAGCATCACATTCCAACTCAAAGACCTTTCAAAATCAGGTAATACCATACATGAGTTGTAGTCAGCTTCTGATTAATCTCCTCAAAACTCTTTGAGCCTTTTCATTCCACTTAAAAGCTTCTCCCTTCTTGGGAAGCTTAGTAAGTGGTGCAACAATAAGCTAAAGTTACCAATGAACCACCTATAGAATGAAGCAAGTCCATGGAAGCTTCTCACATCAAATATACCAGGGGAGTAGGCCATTCAGTAATTGCCTTAATCTTTACCTCATTACTTTAATTCCATCAAACCCTAAAAATATAACTTCGTCTTAATGAAGCACACATTTGGCTAAATTTCCATACAATTTCTTCCCCCTCAACACTTCAAACACAGTCAAGTGTCCAACAAGCTCTTCTAAAGTAACACTATATATGAGAATGTCATCAAAATAGACAACAACAAACTTGCCAATGAACTCCCTCAAGACATTATTCATCAACCGCATAAAAGTACTTAAAGCATTAGTAAGCCCAAATGGCACAAGCCCTTCATAGACACCATGCTTGGTTTTGAAGGCTGTCTTCCACTCATCTTTTGACCTCATATGAATTTGGTGATAACCACTCCTTAGATCTATCTTGGAGAACATCTTTGCACATGAAACTCATCAAGCATGTCATAATCTAGGTATTGGATAACAATATTTGATAGTGACCTAGTTGATGACATGGCTATCAATCACATCTGCTACTAACCATCCTTCTTCGGTACTAAAGGCCGGTACTAAACATTAACTCATACTTTTCCTCACAAAACCCTTCTCTACCAGTTCGTCTACCTGTTGCTTAAGTTTCCTTGCCTCTTCCAGATTCATGTGATAAGCAGCGTATTTGGCAATGTTACTCCCAGGATAAGATCTATAGCATGCTCAATCCCCCGAATAGGAGGCAATCTTGGTGGCAACTCCTTAGGAAAGACATCAGCAAAGCGTTTCAAAAGATACTAAATCACCTCAGGTAGAGTTATTTGGCTACCTACCTCTAATACTGCTGAGCTGCACTAAGAACACTGGTTCCCCCAAATCAATAGCTTGTCTCAACTCACTTTACCCATCATTAAGGCTTCCTTCTTAGGTTCGTTGATCTATGCACATGTGATTCTGACTTCAGTTGGACTCATCAGCTTTAGAAGTATCTTCTTGCCATCCTTCACAAAGGCATAGGTATTTTTGTAGCCATCATGAGGAACTCATCGATCAAAAAGCCAAGGTCGACCCAAGAGAATATGAGTAGCACTCATGGGTAGAACATCACATAGTATCTCATCTTCATACGTTCCTAGATCAAGATCGATGCCTTAACCTATTGAGTCACCTGAACTGACCTTCATCACATAACCAACGTAGCTTATAAGGATGTGGATGTGGGATAGTAGGAAAGCTTGAGTCTCTCGACATAGAAATAGCCGTAACATTTGTACAACTTCCACGATCAATTATAACTGCATAGACTACAGCATTTACCTTAAACTTGATATGAAATATGTTTTCTCTTGTTCATCATTAGTGGTCTGAGCTATATTCAAGGCTCGCCTCACTACTAAAGACATGTTAGTAGCGGGACCTAGCACTCCTGCAGTCCTATCTTCCTCCTCATCAAACTCTTCCATTAAGTTCACCTCCTCCTCTTTCTCTTCTTCACTCACAACTTCTAACTCCTCATGTTCCGATAAAACAACCATTACTCTTCGGTTTGGACGTTGAGTAGTAATGTGTCCATACCCTAAACACTTAAAGCATTTCACCTGGCTAATCTTCTTGCTAGCCATCTGCGCCTTAGCATTGGCACCACTATTATTGGCAACAGCTTTGCCTTGATTGTCATCTCATCTATCCATCTTCTTGGTATTTCCACTACCTTCTCTTTTAAATCTTTTAAATCTTCGATCATGGAAAGATTGATTGGAACTAGGTCCTTGATTAGGAAGTAATGAAGATCAATAAGGAATTATTTTTTGTTACCTTTCGACCTTCCAAGCCAAATTAATAGCTTCTTCTAAGTTGCGAAAACTTTGGAGTTCCACAACATTAGTGATCTCAAACTTCAACCCAATTATGAAGCGGGCTATAGTTTGCTATTGAGGCTCTTCTACATTGCACGGGTAGTCAACATTTCAAATTCTTTGACATAATCTTCCACACTCATTCGCAATGATTGCAACCTCATGTATAATTCTTATTGATAATAGTCTAGAACAAATCTCCAATGCATCACTTGTTTCATCATTTGCCATGTGGTGATTTCAGCTTCTCTACTCCTTCTTCTATTAGTTAATACATTACGCCACCACAATGCGTCATACCTAGAGAATTATAATCCTAAAAGTTGGACTTTAGTCAATTCATCATATTCACAACATTCAAAAACTTGCTCCACATGTTGTTTCTAATCTAGATAGTCATCAGGCGATCCTTCTCTATTGAAGGGTGGGATCTTGATCTTCACTCTTTTGTTTCCCCATTGGGGTTGAACTTCCTGAGCAACAAAGTTGACACCCCCACCTTCAGCTCAAGGTTGTCGTCCCAAATGTCCTAGCATTCGCTCCATCAAAGTAGTCAACTGATCAAGGGACATTGTAGTAGTATCTCTAGGATTCCACCCATGACTACCTGGTTGCCCTTTATATGCACTTTTGTTGGACATATTTGGCCTAAACACTAATGCAACTCTTACAGGAACTTTATTGAACACTTTGCAAGAATATCATCTTACTTCAAAAACACAACAAATAACACAATAGAACAATAATTACTACTCAAGAGATTCGATACTAAATTCAAACTTTGTTGAGACATTTCATCAAATACTTGGTGTACATTTTCCAAGCACATAAAAATACACCATAAATAAGCCCCAACTCCACGAATACTTCAGTACAAAGGTAACAGCAATAACAATACTAGTTTCCACAACTCCAATGTCCTACTTCAAGTATCAAAATCTAAGATTTCAACAATAATCATAATGTACTTAGGGTTTTCTACTCAACACTTACCCTTGTCGTAACCTAAAAGTCTAATACCAAAAGATGATATGCTTCTACCTTGTATTATGACGTAGTAGGCCTTAAAAATCGATTTGCAAAGGAAATAACGATGTGAACGGTGTTATTAAAGGATATTATGCACCAATAATAACCTGAGCTACACTCTCTCTCACTTGATGTCATGCACAAGCTAGATTGAGTGGTTGTTCGCCACAATCTTGGATAGATTGAAAATAACTCAATGTTTTGCTCTCAAAATGAAGACAAATACAAAAGATGTTGAATAATAATGTCTTGATTAGGGTTTTCTAAGTTAAGAGGGGGATTTATATAACCTTTACATAATGGTAAACTTGTAAATAATACAACTTGAATAAAGGAAAATTCGTGCAAAATATATAACACTGGTCATGCTCTAGATAACGGGCATTATCTCCTATCACATCCGCCATCACGGCTGTATCATAGGTCATTACCTCTTATAACCAAAAATCTCCAATGTTGATAATGTGCTTGATATCGAAGCTCCTGCATGACTAAGGTTGTCACTCATTAGCTTTAATATTATATGAGGTGGACTACCATGTTTAGGGTACCCTCCGGGGCGTGACAGTCTATGATATGGTCGTGATGGTGCCCATTACATGCAAGGCGTGCTTCCAAGATAGTAGGAGACTCACAGGGGTATTACATTTAAGTAGACAATAAAAGCAAGCAAGAACTTATATCAATAAACATAATATTTCCATGATAATATCCTTACATCATTTTAAGGGCATTCCCCCGCTTTAAAAGTCTTCCAAAATAATAACAACTATAACATAAGCCTACTATAGAGATTTTCCTAGAAACCTATGTTCAAAACTTAAATACATAAAGCTTCTCCCAAAAACTCGTAGTAGCTTATACTCGTACCTGGCATACGGGGCTTCTTGGGGCCAACCAAAGGTAATCGTACTGTAACAAAAAGCTATAAGGTATAAGCAAAACTAGCTTAGTGAGATAATTCCATCTATAAGACGTTTTTATAATTCATACAAGTATTTTAAATTAAAACATATGAAAATGCACCAATCATATGAACACACAAGATACACATGATTAACCGAAAATCAAGTGTAGCATGGATTTAACGCCCTCCATGATAAGGGTTGGGAGGTTACAGGCCCATACGACCATCAATATTGCAGATTTACCGTCTCCTACTCGCCTTGTAGACTTTCTGGCTCCTACTAGCCACCATGTAGACTTTCCGGTTCCTACCAGCCACCACTACCATTTCCTCATTTCCCCACACGAAGAATAGTAGTGAAACAAATGTGACAATTGTGTATGATATGCATGAATTGATTTTCAATATACATTTAACCGAAAATGTTTAGTTCAATTTAAAGGCGATCAACACAATTTTCATCATGTCGATACAAGAATCACAATTTATTTATCAAACCAACTTTCAATATTCTTAATTTGTATTAAATCATTCAAAACACCAAGTCACACATCAATTATCCATTTTATCTTTTTCTTAATTGCTAGTGCTACTAAGTACAAGCACAAAATAAGGAAATGTAACTTAGTAAAAGGAATAACTCACTCCATGTCGGTAGATCCTAATCGAAGTAATCCTCTGGAAAAACGATCTCGGGTACTTCTCCACCTAAACAAGATGAAATACCTAAAATGAGTCTTTCATGAAGTTTTTATTCTTGAAGATCTTAAACTTTTCTTAAAATCGCGGTAAAATCGTATAAGAGGAAATTCCAACTTAAAATAGCCATAACTTGCTCATTTTAACTCGGAATTTTGCATATAATATACCGTTTTCTATCTACTCGAAAAGATCTACACATTTCTAAACTTATTTTCATAAAACTAAGTCGTTTGGTCCTGAAAAGGCAGCGACCAGATTTACCACGAATTTACCAAAAACTTGAATTCTTCCTTTTATCAAAAGCTCACTTGAAGAGATAGATTTTCCAAATATTTTATAAGCTTTTTGAAAGGTATAAATATATATGTGATGACTCACAACAAATGTATGAAGTAAATGAAGTTGTCTCAATTTATGAAAAAGTAATGTTTTGAAAGATTTTGAACTTAAGAATTTTTGAAGTGTCCATTTTACTTTGAAAAGATTTTGAGTTATTTGAAATGAGTATTTCTTTCTCTAAATTTAATTGCTTGTAATTATCTTAAGTTGTTTATAATGAGTATTTCTTTTCTTTTCCTAAATCTTATTTTCATAATCTTCTTAAATTCTTAAGGAATGATTTTTATTTTCTAAACTTAGTTTCTAACTCTTTTTGGAAAGTATTAACACTTCTATATCTAGAAAAATAATTTCTTGTTTCTTGAGATCATCTTAATAATAATAAAAAAAAAAGAATCATTTGAAAAAAGATGAAGTTGTTGAATAATCTTTATTTATTTTAAAAAGTCCTTTTTGTGTTATGTATGTTTATAAATTTCCCTATGAACTCCGCTAAGTTTTGTTTAAGATAACTTCTTAATTTTTAGAAAAACATTAGCTTCCTACTTTTATTTCTAGAAAAAGAATCTTTATGTTAAGAAAGCATTTCTTCATTTATTTTGTTGAGACAAAACCATTATGTTCATGCATGAATATGAATCATAAAGCTATGAAACATAAAGAAACATAATAATTTAGAAGAATAAGCTAATAAGATAATAAATCAAGTATTTGGACCTTAGCTTCATCAAGGTACCCCAAGACTAAGAAAAGACTAGTCCCAAAAGAAAAAGAAAATGTTTTGACTTAATGAGGATAAGTCTAAGACTAGAAAGACTAGTCTTAAAAATAACTTGAAATTAAATAAATTGCAAGGAAAG
This sequence comes from Combretum micranthum, assembly GCA_024138025.1. NCBI lineage: Eukaryota > Viridiplantae > Streptophyta > Magnoliopsida > Myrtales > Combretaceae > Combretum > Combretum micranthum. The sequence goes on from JAMXBD010000001.1 coordinate 2,726,578, forward strand.
CGAATAAATTGCAAAACAATGAGCTTATATGCTCTAACAATATATATAGCTATATAGATATATTAAATAGTTATAAACATAAAGGAAACATAAAGGAACTTAGATTATGAACAAAAACAAAGTATGAACCTATTGTTGCTTTCTTAACCTTCATGGTTTTAGAAAACGTACACTAAGTTCATACTAAGTAGATGAACGTATGAAAATCTTGAAGGCATATTACCTAAAAGAAAGAAGAAGAAGAGAACTTCTTGTAAGAGACTTCTTGGAGAAATTTTGAGAGGCATTTGAGTATAGTAACTTTAGTATAGAAGTGGTTTGAAAGAAATGGAAGTATGAGGGGGTATTTATAGGAAAATGTTGGAGATAATTTGTGTATAAAGTAAAAATAAAACAGATTGAGCATAAATGGGGGGTGGCCGGCGCAAATTTGTGCATGGGAGAGAGGAAAAATTAATTTTTTTGTCTTTTGATTAATTAAAAGTAAGAAATGAAAGATGTGAAATTGTATTGGAAATGAAAATGTGTAAGAAATAGGTGTATGGGTTGTAAGAGTAGGTTGTAAGAAAAAGTAGAGATAGATGAATAGTGTAGAATAGTAGAAAATAGTGTAATTGAAGTAAACATAACAATTAAATACCGGTAGTAAGAAAATACGTGTATAAATACGATATATGATATTTTTAGCTATCAAAAAATTACGAAATTGATATTTTTGGAAAACTTATATTTTTACAAGTCTAACGGTATATTCGGAATATTTTTCCTATTCCGAGCTCCCGGCACGTTTTTCAAGAACTGTGTCCGATCGGGTTCGAAACGAGTTTCGGTTTTACGAAACTGATCTTTTTTGGCTTCCTTGGATAATTACGATCTATTCTATTCACTAAAATTTTTCTTACTCTCTTAAGGTTTCTTAAACGGTGATGCCGGACTTAAGCGGTTACGGTAAACTAGGGTTTTGTTAACTCTGGAAATCCGGTTGACTTCCAATTAGGGTTTAAGCTTTAATTTGAATTTAAGAATTTTCGAGGATTTACATTGACCGTGACCTTCTTTGAACAAAATTTCAAACATTGATACAGGTTTCATTACAGGCATTATTGAGATAATGCCTCTTGTCACGGGCGTGATATCTCCCATGATCTCCTCTATTTCCCCCTTCATCGATAAAGGCCTAAGTCACAGCCGTGATTGACCTGTCTCCCCCAATTTTTTCTTGTTCTCCTTCTAATTTCTTACAAATTGACTCATGTTCATTTGTATAATACACCCCATAGCCATTTAGAAAATTATATTAATCTTCAAAGGGTTGATTTGATAAAATTCTCAAAGCTAAATTTTGTGATCTCTTAGCTCGAGCTCTTGTAATAGGACCCATTGGAGGTTGATTCCTATCAAGTTATGCACTTCCAAACCAAGAAGCTAAGAGTGGACAATTCCATATCCTTCACTAAAGAGGCTTAATTATCTTAGTTTACGTAGTAGCATTTCAAGTCAACAAAGTTAGGATTGATACGGGTACAAAGAACTTTGAAATAATACGATCATGACGTCTTTGGCTTTAACAATCAACATGTACAAGCTAGAGGTATTATCCCTTTGCTCATGTAGCTGGGGAATGATGATAATGTGGTCACCCATGATGTAGAGTCTATGGTGGTGGACTATTAGTTGCTTTACAACATGATACTAGGTTAGCTAACCGAGTTTACTTTTAACATGATCACTTCACTTGTGCACTTGAAGGCTAATTCCGAACCTCTTTAGGAATAGAAGTATCCAATGGACATAAAGGAAAAAAAAAAACTCTCTAAGGAACATTACTTAAAAGTGCAAGCAATAGATGGGATATTTTGGACAAGGTCTAACCTAGAAAGGAAGCTCTTCCACCAAGTCATACACTGAGTCTATTCCTCTCTTCCTCTCGTCACTCTCTCCTTTTCCTCTTTCCTGCCTTATTCTTCTTCTCTCTCTTCTATACTCTTCATAATCATTGGTGTTGGAGGACTACATGATGGTTATAGGAATGGCAATGGTAAGGTCAATAGTAGGAGATCACCACATAAGCTGCTGAGCATTTCTATGCAAATGAAAGAAGGTCCTAAATAGTAAATAGTGATTTAAGATTTTTTTTTCTTTATGTTTTTTTTTTCATTAGTGCATAAACACATATTAGCTGTCTATTGGTCGATGGATTGACATCAGCAAATGGAAATCAGTTAATTAAGTAAGGTAATATTTGGTGGGAAAAAAAAGTAAGGTAATAATTATCTATTATTATAAAGCCCAAACATTTTAAGTTTGAACTCCATGTTCTTATAACTTTCATATGCATTTTTAAACTTGAGAGTGACCATACTGCTATCAACTTTCATCTTAATTGATCTTTTTTTTCCTCTTTAATGGGTGCATAGTCCACTAGTATATTAAATTAATTAATCTTGTTTTGGTATTTAATTGATTTCCCCCCCCAAAATTCAGTATTAAATTCGACATTTTATCAATTATAAATAAAGAAAGAGGGAGAAATCCTACCTCAAGATTCAATAGGTATTATATACTATCAGCCCATTCACTTTGTTGAATGGAATAAGAAGGGAATAGAATTCTAATTCAAAGGAAATGTAATAGACTTGTAATGGCTATTACAATGTTCACTTGGTGTAGAAAGTAAAACAAATAATTATTAGAGTAAAAGGTAAAAAATCTATATGCCTCTTGTATTTATTACAGAAAGAGAATAATTGTATAGATGTTATTTTCAAGATAGGAGTATTTATAACAAAGTTAAAAATAGACCATTGGCAATTCATGTCAATTCATGGGTTAGAAACATGAATTGTTATTCATCATTTTACGTAATAGCACTCATTATGAATTGTCATTCCTTTCAAGTGAACACCGTAATATCAGCTTTACGTTGAATGGGAAAGATAAGTGGACATGTGGGTGATTATTACTTTGAAAACCACCCACTGTATTACCCATGTGTTAGCATGTAATTAGAAATTACATACCACATATACATCCATGTGGATGTATCACTTACCTAATATTTTTCGATCAAATGGGGGGAAAATAAACATATAGGGAAGAGATTCACTTCTTACATGAAAGAGAGAAGAAAAAAATGTTGTCTCTAACTCCAAACTTGAACCTTAGCCCACAAAACCCCAAATTGTAAAATCAGCACGAACTCATGGTTAGATTATCCCGATCCTTAATTCGAACTTAGGGGCCTCTCCAAGATACACGCTTCCCTTCACCAAATAACTACCATTTTTCAGGTACCTTTCTTCCCATTTTCATAAAAATCGTTACTTTGTGCTTTAATCATAAATGATTTAGTATTTCATGTGGTTATGTGTATTACTCTGAACATGTTTGATGATAAAGAGTTAAGTACTCATAAGGCATTATGCTTACTTAATTCTATGGAACAACAGAACATGGAGTAATTTGAAAAGGGTTCTTAATTTTTTTTTTTTTTTTGACAATCTTTGTTTTGGACATTACAATAGGAGGGAAACAAGTGCAGTAGTGCAGTTGTAGCCGCCATGAGATCATAGAATTTTTCATACTATTGGAGGGAAATCAAGATTGATCTAATCCTTGCTTTACTGAAATGAAAATGTCATATACTTTTATTATCTTATTTGATTTGCAAAAAGTTAGATTAGAAAGAAGTCTATTCCATATGTTGGAATAGGTTCTCAAGAAGGACCGATTTCATCACAAATGCTAACTTATTATTTTTTTTTCAAGAATACCCTAGCCATAAAATGAAAACAACACTAAAGTAATTGTAATTACTTTCTAGCCTTATTCCATTATAGTAAACTAAATGAAATTTAAGTGTTTGTTGTGAAAGTACAAGGAATTCTGCTGGCACATTGTAAGCTGTCCTATGTTTGAAGTGCAACTTATTGGTAGTTTATTTATATATTTTTATTTTTTTAAACTGCTTTCCGTAAGAAAGAATTACACATTTGATGTTGAATTTTGATTACTATCTGTTTGATACTATATTCTGAATAATAGTTTTTAATCATTGCAACTTCCCATGTATGAAAAGTTCATCATTTTTAATGACAAAATTCCAAAGTTCAAAGAAGAAGATATCAACAATGGCATTAGAGACATCAATGATTTACCTTAGACAATTTTAGAGCACATAGTATCATTTCTTCCTATGAAGTATGCTGTAAGAACAAGCGTGTTGTCGAAAAAATGGAATTTTTGTGGACATCCCAATCTTGAATTCGTAGAAAGTTCCTACTCTAATAGGGAACTTTTCATAAATTCAGTTGACAACGCGCTTAAATGACACGATCTCTCTCCTATCAAAAGGTTTCATCTAGAATGCAAAGTCTTCTGCAGTGCAACTTGGGTAAATACATGGATCACAATAGCTGTGCAGCACAAGTTGAAACATGCATTCTTAAACTGACCGAAGTAGACATTGGCACGGTTCGGATCAGTTTCGGACCCGAACAGGAACCGCCAGAGCCGGGTGGTTCACAGTTCCATGGAACTACCAGAGCCAAGGTGGTTCACTGTTCCACGGAACCGCCGATTCTGGCGGTTCCGGTTCTGGTTCCACGCGAACCGTGAACCAGGTTTTTTTTTTTTTTAAATTGCATTTGCATTACAGAGGCCGGCCCGGCGGCTCCCCACCCCAATCTAAAGTTAAGGTTGACGAAAACCTTTGCCATGGCTTTGGCCGATTGAAGATTGGCTCATCTTCTCCTCTATGCTAGTTTGTTAGGTCGCGTTGATCACGAAACAAACGTCTTGAGGTATTTGGATCCTACAATCAATAACTGTAAGCAGCAAAATTACCAAAGGGTAAATGTCAAATTTGATATCTAAATTTTGCACAAAAATTCAATTTGATAGTTGAATACTTAATTAGACTTTTTGTAACTATATATACTATTCCCTCAATACTGTTTGTGACTATTTATACTATTCCCTCAATACCGTTTGTTCTATTTGCTAAAATGAAACAGACAGCTTATTATTGAATTCTTACTATCTTCCCTAATATTGCTTAGCACTAATAAATTGCATCTTTTACGTTAGTAAACGGAACAAAGTGTTAAATAAAATGGTAATAAATTGTCAGGAAAAGTTTAATTGTAACAATTTCAAAGTTTAAGTATTAAAATAAATTTTCATGCAAAATTTAAGCAGCAAATTTCATGCAACATTCAGATAGCAAATTTGACATTTCCCATTAGTACATGTATAATGTATTTGGTGTGTGTAAGACGCATTTAAGTATATAAAACCCATACGGCATTCATGAGCTTAAACTTTAAGTTCAAATGGTTGTGTTTGTGTACCAAATTCCTTTGAGATATTTAAAGCACGACCAAATTCCTTTGTGATATTTGAGCATGTATTCTTCAGTTGGGCATCCTTATTTAAACCCAATTTGATTTAGTGGAAGAATTATTTAATTTTTAAGGTTAAATGATTGTAAGGTTAAAGTTACTTTTAATATTAATTTTGAATTTTGGGAAAATCAAACCAAACAATATCTAGTGGGGGTGAATTGAGCCAAATTATCTCAAAATTTATAGGAGGGCTTAACTATGATCATTCTCATAGACTAACACTAGCATTTGTTAATGAAAGATCTTCTCATGTCACGTACAAAATTTACTAGTCAATATATGTTGGATCAACAGGACATTTTTCTTCATAACATATAGTAGACAAACCATATCAGAGAGTAGCTGTGAAACTGCTTCACTGTTTCAATTTCGCAGTTTCACGGCGATAGTTGTTGCTTGAGAACTCTCCATCAAATAACTTCAGTTGTCTGGGTGTGAACTTTCATTCAGAGAGGAACCCTATAGGACGGATCGACCATTTTCAGGATGAACAAGTTACCTCTGTTACCTCTCGATATTCTGCGACCAAAATAGTTCCATAATCAATTTTAGCATGCAAGAGTTTCTTTTTGAATTATGGAGAGTAAGATGTGAGATTATAAATTACAAACTAAATTACTGAAATAGATAATCTCTCCATGCTTCTGAGGATGGAGAAAAGTTTAAAGCATTGATTATGTTGTGCGAGAATATAATTTACAGCCAGAATGTAAAAGAGACAACTGAATGTAATTCTTATATTTTAAGACGGAAACATAACACATGAATTTGTTTTATAGCTATGTACCAGTCTAAAAATAGTGGAGTCTACTCACCGGAGCTCTTTGTCCAAGTAAGTAATTTCCAATTCACCACGACCACTTCCAGGATTTTTAATAGGTATCTGACAAAAAATAAAGGAAATTAGCTGGTTTAAGTAATACATATAAAATGAAACACCATTTTACAGACTTAAGCTTCTGGGTTAGTAGTTGTGGATGTGGGGTTTAACTGAGCATGGCTCATATTCATTCTCAATCATTCATCGTGTTTGATTAAATTGTCCACTTAATGAAGCTGATTTAAATTCTTAGCCTAAAAGCAAGAGGGGTGTTAAGTGATAAGCATGCACCATTCTACAAACTTAAGCTTTTACATTAGCTTAACAAAGGTATCACCAAAAAGTTGTACACAGCAAGAGAAATTTGAACATAACAATATATCGAATCCACTATAGAAGTGATGATCCATTTCTTTTCCCATATAGTCTACCAGTTCAATAACACATTAAAGAAGAGATCGACTAATATTCACATTCTGAGTTGTTTCAATAGAAAATTCAAAGTTTCTAAATAAAATTCTTCAAACACTGATAATGACATTTAAGAACCTTATTTTGTTTTATTTATTTATTTATTTTTTGACAAATTTGATGGAGGACTTATGGATAGTATGAGTTATGACAGAGTAGATGGTGCAATTGGTCATGTATTGAGAAGTCTGTCAAGTGTTAGTATGATCTTGTCGATTCAAATATGGGACGAGTATTAGTATTTGACACATTTTGCAAGATTGCTTTGATATGTGTTTGTGCTACTAGATTGGCTTTGTAGAGCCTATCAGCCCTGCAGCAACTAATTATCTCTTATTACCTCGCTGCTGAAATACCGTGGCAATGCAAAAGGATGCTTAAGATGTGCTGAAAGTCTAAAAAAACAATCCTTCAGTGATGAGAAGTGACTCGTTCTAATTGATTATCCAGTATCAAGGAAAAATGTCTCTTCATTAGATGGGAATAGAGAGAAAAAGAAGACATACAAAACCAGCAATTCTGAAGAAGTCAAACTTAACAGCGACCCTCTTTGCACTCAAAGGCACCAAGTTAGCTGTTGCCTGCAGGACAAGTATGCAAGGTAGAGAGAAAAGAAAATAAGAAAAGTTAGAATTACATAATAGAATTATGATATAGCATACGGGATTATATAACAGTAACATTGCTAAAGAGATGTCTTCTTTCCATATAAGACATGTTTCTGATTTGCAGCGCCTCTCCTCTCTGTCATGTCTAATCCCCTTATGAATATATTGGCATTCATGTTTTTTATGTTAGAAACCTTTGGAAAAAAATAATTAAATTTGTCGTAAATTAATGATTGTAGAGATCTTCTGTATAGGAAACAACTGATAAGAAATTTGATGCTCTATAAAGGTGATAAAGTTAACTTGCTGTACAAATGCTGTTGTCAAGTATATTACATTTGTATGTGATTCTGATAAGACAACACAAGTGCGTTTCACTAACAAGTATGCATGCTAAAATGTTGAAGAAAGGCACCTGATTGAAGAACGGCCAGGTTTCAATATTCTGAGCTCTTAGGGTATCGGTATTAATCGCCTGATAAATTTTTCCAATTGGCCTTAGGAACTTTGGCCTCTGTTGGAATATAAAACATCAAATGTCAAGCATAATGTAGCCCGAAGGAGATGCAACACTTCTAGAGAGAACTTCATTAAAATATACTGATGTAAAAACAGCTTCCTAAACCAATTCTCTCATAATATGCAAGCACCTATACAAGTCCACTGAATTTGAGACATAAATGAGTCAAATTACTCACGAGCTATTTAAACTGTACTTGGTGTTTGTTCTTATTCAACTAGAAAATAGTCGAGTTGCACTTGAGCTTAGCTTGACATTTATTATGTTTAGTTTGTTTAGCTTGCAAACTTAATCGAGCTCGATCTAAGTTTAAATATTGGCCAAATTCGAGTTGAATTTGGATATTGACATCATTTTAACTTGAATAAAAATATATTCTAAAATAAATTAAGCTTAAATAAGCTTGATCTAGTCAAGCTCGAGCTAGCTCGATGCTGTTTTGAGTTGAACGAATTTAAAATTCTCTTAATCGAGTATAAGAGCTTAAGTTAGCACCATATTGTCCTGACTCAACTTGTTTATTGTCCATCAATAATACATTTTCCTTTATCAAATATATATCTTATGAGAACAAAAGGTACTTGCTCTTAAGTTTTGGATAAAATGTCTATAGGAGTTCTTTCTCCAAAAAGAACCACACACACATTATAGCCTTCTTATTTTTTTTTATACACCAGCTCAAACATCAATAGAAAGTGTACATGTCTACCTGCACACCTGAGTTTGCAGGACCGATTTGGAGGTTGTGTAAAGAAGCTCCCACTTTCCATTGAGCAGTTCAGATTTGAGAGGCTCCTTTATTTTGTTCAATAACTCAAGCTTACGTGCAATCTAACAACGAAATGTTACCCAGTTATAAAATTTCCTATCAGACAAAAATTTTTAGTTTGCACGCTCCGGAACTGGACAAACAGTAAAACTAGAGAGCATAAATACCTCATCAACAAGTTGCCGTTGTTGGAATGTAGCCTCTGCGCCACGGTCTAGTGGACCTATAGCTTGGAACAGTTCCTGCTTAAGTCTCTTAACATCTTCTTGCTCCGCGGAAATTTCAGTGAGGTGAGACATTCTTGTTCTCCATTTCCTTGATGACCCACATGGGGAATCCTCTGGAAGTTTAAGTTTATTGCTTTCATACAGTTTTTGGAATGGTTTTGATAAAGCATGATAAGGATGGATGAAGAAGAGCTTGAAGCTGTCGCTTTTTTGTTGAAGGACAAAGTCTCTTCTTCAATAGACTGCTATTTTGTGACCAATAAGAGGAAGTTGCCATTGACAGGCACATGCAATAACCAATTTGTTTACTTCAAACATCGGATATAGTGTGCTCATGCTGATGATGTAATCTGCAACGAATGGTGATAGGTGCTCAACTTTCAAAAATACCGTCAAATGATTGGCCCTCTCTATCTAGTTCTTTAGTTGGATTCTTTTACAAAGAGCAAGAGGATTTTGTGATCAGAGCAATATGAAAAGGTAGTGTGTGAATATGCTAGTGAATGAACTTGAAGACAGTGGCTTCGTTTAAGAAGATGCTAGAGCCACTTTATAATTGAAAATGCCATATGTAGCTTACACGTGTTGTAAAGTATACCATTTCGTTATCCTCTTAGACAGAAATGGACAAACAGTTACTTACTTGTCTGAAACCATTTTAACACAACTGTCAAGTTGTAACTAAGAAATGCTCCAAACGTTTGGACCCACTTACCCACGTTCCACCTGTTCTATCTTGTTCACATCCAACTTGTTCAGCTGCATGTGATTATCCATAAATCCTTTTTGATGCTGCAATTGGCTGGAAGTAAATCCTTCCATCTAGCTGGGACCATGAACTTTAGCACAATAGCTTTTCTTCTGATCTTTATTATATTGCATTTCAGTAAATTTCTAATCAGAGCAAGTTTTTTCATGTTTAATATCACAATTATCTGATATAAAAACTTAAACTTATAAATATAATATGAGCTATGACATATTTCATAGACACTCCATCTCACATGTGGATTAGATATTAGCTATTGCCAATCAAATGAACAATTTAATCAAATGAGAATAAAGTGATGGTAGGGTTTTTAAAATAAGGACTTTCAAGTTTGATATCTGTTCTGGTTAATATCATAAATAATTAATTTAAAAGTTTGGACTTATAAATGCCTATCTTATTGAGAAATATCATAGAATTTATAGCAACATTTTGACAGAGTTGTAAAAACAAAAAAACAAAACAATTGATCATAAGATCAAGGAAAAGGGCCTATAACTCTAGTAAAATTCTAACATAGAGCCGGTCTTTGTGGGCCACAGACATAAGGCATTGGATTCTTTCATATGTTAAGTAATAAATATAACATCTCATATTATATTTATATAGTTTAATTTTTAGATGAGATAGTTATAGTGATAGTCTTTAACGTAAGCTTTAGATTAAAAAGTTCCGGTTTACAGGCAAGGAGAATTGTTAAGTAATAAAGATAGTATATACAACATCTAAGAGTATTTACTTTTACTTTTAGATAAGATTATTATTGGCTTAATCTCAGCAACATTGCAACTCTAACATTAAGCATGCTCAATGGGAACCAATTTTAAGATGATAGACCTCCTCTAAAGTGTTTGAAACCAAGGATCAAACCATGAGCATATCACACCAAAGTAGAAAGTCCATCAACATGAGCAGTTCTAATCATTGCAAGTAATAATAGAGCAATTCACCATCCAAAGAGAGCTAAGCATCATGCAGGATAAAGTACAACATGATAAGAACATCTCTTATGTATGTAAGGGCACACCTTTATGGTCTTTCCTACCCTACCTGGTATGGTCCAAAACCTACAATGGACAATGCTCTTAAGATAAGGAGCTAATACCAAGTACAAAAAATTTAAACCTTAGTTTTGGTATGGGACCAATCAACTGGACAATTTACATGGAGATAAAATCATTATACAAGGATTTGAATTTAATAACTATGCAACACAACCATCTAATATAAAAGGTACCCCCAAAAGACCAGATGTATAGAACATATTCTATTTATAGTTCTGCTACTACCTCAGAAGTCAATACAACTTTTCCGAGTACTACACAACTGCAGCACACATGGAACACTACTGTACTAACTTCTTGATTGCTACAAGGCAGGGGGAAAGAAAATTCTTTTATTTACCCCCTTTAAACAGCATTTTGCAAGTAAACAAAGCAAAATGGAACCTTTTTAACTTTAATACATCATCCTTATAGTAATTACTCTCAACTCTATATCATAGAGTGCACTTTACATCATCCATTTATATTAGTTGGTATGTGCAGTAGCGAATTATTTTATACAACAGCAGATCCTTGTCACTTGGGGAGGAAAGATTTTACTTGATCTGAACCTGTATCATGCAAACATTAGAGAGACATGGTTCTTCATCAAACGGGCACTCTATAGGACGGATCAACCATCTTCAAGATGAATAGATTTCCTTTGTCACCTCTAGATACTCTGCAAAAAGCAGTGAAGGTACTTGAGCATAACCTGCATACCTTAACAATAGCACTAGGACCCTGGCTTTGTACTCACCGTAATTCCTCATCCAAGTACGTGATTTCCAGTTCACCACGAGCCCTTCCAGGTGCCTTAACTGGTATCTGAAATAACAATCATGTGCATCACTGCTTAGGTTTTATCTGCAAGCAATTTGACTTGCTCATACATTGGGATAGATAGATTCGATCATATGATAGTTTCATGTGCACCAATGATACATAACATCACGTGATGGCAACCAAACAGAAAAAGAGGTAGGTGCAACTCACTGCACCTCTTTTATATGTATATCCATTATTGATTAGTCACAGTCCAGGAAGCAATAAATTGCACTAAGCTGATAGAGATTTGAGAGGAAATATCAAATTATAGTCGATTTAATGTATACAAGTAAGCTCTGATAGGAAATTATGACAAGAAACTGAACCAGTAAAATCAAAGGCAACCATTCCTATATTATAAGACCTAAGAGCAGGTTGGAACTTACCAGTCCTAAAATCTTGAAGACATCAAATTTCACCGCCACTTTTCGAGGATTCAAAGGAGTCAAATCGGCAGTTACCTGTAACATCAGTGACCATGTCAGCATGCTAATATATAACCATAGCAGCGGCTTGAACTGTAGGTTTGTTGTTAGCCATTAGTATTTTCCTTAGGCTAGGATCAGCAATTGAGCTGCTTCATTAAATGCAGAAATTGGCTAAATTAACAGCATCAATTAGGAGATGCTTGTACAATTTTCCCCTGGAAAAGATTGAGTGATATATATTTATTTGCAAATATGCAATGACCACCATTAGTATTGCAATTGCAATACCTGTTGACATAATCAGTCAGTTGCTGTTCACTTACTATACTTCCATATAAAATTTTCATCAATTCTTTCCAACCAAATCTATTCACAACCTACATTGCGTCGTTAGTCATCATTCAGATACCTGTTCTGCTTAGCAAAGTTTTCATATGATTACCATTCTCTACCAGCTTATGTTACCGCTATCGTTTGACAGTAAGAGAAGAGCGACATAGATGTCACTAAAATAGCAAAGAACCTTATGTGATAAGTTCTCTTAGTTTATTAAGAATACTAGAAAAATTATCTCTATGAAAGAGTCAGCGGAAAATGAAAATAAAACTACCTGATTGAAGAATGGCCATGACTCCATATTTTGTGCCCTTAGTGTGTCCACATTGATTGCTTGGTAGTTTGTAGTTGATCTCAAGAATTTAGGTCTCTATGACAAAACGACTTAAAGAGCAATGTCAATCAAAGGAAGCAAAAATAAAACGCAATGATTGTAAAAATATATGGTATTAACCAATGAATATGAAACTACATCAGATCTAGAAGTTTAAACTTTTCGATCAACTAGTTAGTAGACCTAAAACTTACCATAGATAAGAATAGAAGATCTGGAGATCACATTCTTGTATACTTATTCGTGTCCTATCTAGACTTCAAAGTCACATCCCTCAAACAAGGGGAGTATTAATCATGAATTTATCATACTAATATTCATCAAAAATATGTTAAGTCATCTCAATAAAATCAACAGGACCTTACTTTTAGGCCACCCTATTTAAGCGATTGTGCATGATCATGGCTGTTCAAGTCATACAGGCAAGATAGCAAACTACATCCAACTTATTGTGCAACAACCCTAAACACTAAATGTCATTTCCATGCATGTGCTTATACACAGAGGCAATCAAAATTGACATAATGGCTTTATCCTATAAACGATGACAAAACCATCACTCGCAAATCATCTTTTACCTTGGTCTGCAAAATTGACGCTGATGTTGTGTATAAAAGCTCCCATTTCCCATCTAGTAAACCCGATTTCAGTGGTTCCTTTGTTGGATTAACTCCTTCAAGTTTGCGTGTAATCTGTAATTGTGAAGATATCAGCATACAGATGAAACATGACTTTGACAGGATACATGCACAAGTTAAATTAACTGATGCTATGTAGATAACCCCAAAAACGAACTTAAGAATAAATTCCAAGACATTGTGGAATGCATCTTGTTATTACTTGGCCATAACAATTAGGTCATCTGAATTAAAATTGAGATAAAATATCATAAGCACAGTACAGAAACACGCATGCTCATCTTGGAATTGCATTCAACAAACCATACTTACCAGAAATGAACATGGTAGATTGGGTGATGTATTTTAATATCCAAACACCCAAAGCCCAAGAATATTGCACTATGCCGACACTCGAATATCATGAGACATACCATTACATATATATAAATTTTATGTAAAAAATATAATAGCTCACGCCATATTTAATTCTTGTGCACTCATAATAACCTATTAAAATTAAGTCGTCCACTTGATAGGTCTAGGTCTTAGTCTACAAATAAGAGGATTGTTAAGTAATAAATATATTAGTTCACACTCTATCTACACGATTAAACTTTTAGATTAGATCGTTATAGCACTAGCCTGAATAGTAAAAGCTATAATTATCAGTTGTGCAACAGTTATATGGTTATCAAACACTACTAATGTTGATTTCTAAAATGCCAAAATACTTAAGAAATCATCTCTTGTAGGCTTAACTTATATAAGGATAATTAACTTTTATACGCGTGCATATATACATTAGACAAGATCTCATTTATCATCCACAAAACCAATTCTTCCAATTAAGGGTTGCAAACGAGTCAAACTTATTAGCAAGTTATTTAAATGCAACTCGATATTTACATGAGTTTGATTTATTGATAATCGAGTTGAAATAAAGCTTGAACCATCTTATAATTTATTGAGTTCAGACATGTTGACATTGTTTGATGGTGTCTGCATTGCTATGAAATTTATCAAACAGATACATATAGTTACACAACTTATCATAGATGCGTTTATATATCAATGATACTTCTCAGGTGGTGCAACATTATATGACAAGGGCATAAAGATTTTTTACAATGTGCAGGACTCCAACCTTGTTGTTGACCCATTCGCAAACTAGGTGTATGCGTGTATATATACATTAGACAAGATCTCATTCAACACCCACAAAACTAATTCTTCCAACTAGGGGTTACAAATAAGTCAAACCTATCCGCAGCTACTTGATATTTAGTTGAGCTCGATTTAATAATAACCGGGTTGAACTCAAGCTTTAAACTGCTATAATTCTTGGTTTGACTAGCTCGTCAGCCTAATTGAAGTTAAATTTCTGTTTATATATTAACTGAGTTTAACTAAGTCGAATTTAGCTATTGATAATATTTTAATTAGAAGGAAGATAAATTTAAGACAAGCTTAATCTAATCGAGTTAATCTTAAATTCGAATTCGACCTCGTTGAGTGCCACTTAAATTCTAAATTTGATGGAGTTCCAGTCACAATTGCAATTCTGAAATCTCAAATTGAGTTCATGCACTGTTTCCTTTCAACTCGACTGATTTACGGACCTACTTTGAATCAATCAACATAGAATAATCTGGAAAAAATAAGTAAGGAAATTCACAAAACGTGAAGAGTGATGAATGTTACCTGATCAACAAGTTCCTGGTCTTCAGGGGAAGCTTCAGCTCCTTTATCCAGAGGTGCAATAGCTTCAAGAAGCTCTTCCTTAATGGCACTAGGATCCTTCTTCTTCCCTTTGTTAAGGTTCAAGAAAGCAGGAAAGAATGACACATTCAATCTCCATCTATCAGCACCAGATAAGGTTGTCAAAGCAAGCTTATGGTTGTGGTGGTGAAGCTGTTGAGTACTACTAGTGAAACTAATTCCAGCGCTACTACTAATGGTGGGTATTGCAGAGAATGAGGAAGGAGAAGAAGTGGTTCTGCTGGTGGTGGTGGTGGTGTTGCTGTTGAGAAATGGAAGAGGAGGAGCATGATATGATAAGGCCATTATCAAAGTTTTTTTTTTTTTTTTTTTTTTTGGGTGTTGAATGTTAATGGAGATCAGTTGCGTGGTGCTCTGCTTTTGTTGAGTTGTGTCTTGACAAATCAACATTTTAAAAATAAATTTTTTTAAAAAAATTATATTATTTTATTTTTAAAGACCTTTACATATGATTTTTTATAATTTTATAGATCATATATAAAAAATATATTTTAAAAATAAAAAGATATTTACTCTATCAATTTGGGATGGATCATTATTAGAGGAGATAAACTTTTGCTAAAGATTGGTCGTAGTTAGAACTAGGCATACATACCGTGGTCGCAAGCCACCCCTTGTACAAGCTAAAAAAGTGGGTCATGATAAATTTTTTTGGCTTGTTTAAATGCAGGCCAAATTAGCTCTGCCCGTTTAACCCACGGGCTAAAGCAGACTGGCTCATGATGGGCTAAGCCAGGCTAGTCCGCAAGCCAAGAGTTAAAAGAAAAGAAAAAGAAAAAAAGAGAAGAAAAAATTAAGAATAAGAATGATATAATAATATATTTGTGATTATTTATGATATATTATGAAAGAAAATAGATTAATATATGCATCATAAGTATTATAACATTTTTTAAGTATGTATTTATCGATTTAAACATAATATGATATCTAATAAATCATTCAAAAAACTGGTTTTTATTTATAAGTAATCAAAATAGTAACAAAATTAATCTTTAATATATATATATATATATACCTTAAAATGTGTAAATATTCTAATTTTTACATAAAATAACATTAAAAAAATAAAAAACAAAAACAAAAAATTTTCATTTGGCCCATGGATTGGCCCATTTAACCTGTGGACAGGTCCTGGGCTAAGAAATTTTGAGTAGTTTAAAAGCCAGCTAAAATGGCCCGGACCATTTGTAAAGACCCGACCTACTAATCCTATGATTAAGTAAGTCAAGTCCCCAACCACATATAATATTTTCATATCATACGTAAGGTTGTCCTAAATCTAACAATTTATGTGAATTGTTTGTTTAAAACCACTACAACTTGACACTACAACTTGATACAAGACTTTTTACAAAAGGATTATTCACCTGAGTAATCTATTCATATAGAACATTTAAGGAAATAATTTACAACTTGGTGTTAAGCCCATGACACAACAAAACTTACATAAGTTTTTACAAAATAGGAAAATTAGACTTTAAGTCTTCATATACAAACAAGGCTTAACTAACAAGCCTCCATTCAGAATACAAAATACATATTTAAACCAAAATACTTGTTCAAAACTTTCTTCCTTGCTATCTTGTACTTGGTTCCTAGTCGCCCCACTCATCCATAAATTTTTCCCAATCCGACCCATAGCCCATATCATCATAACAGTCATCATCACCTGAAAAATAGCAACAGTGAGCCAAAGGCCCAGTACACAACAACAACACTCAAAAGCGTAGTGACAATCATACCTAGACTAATGCAATGCAATACTAATGTTTCATTTATCTTTCTTTAGTATTCATTGATCAAATCATCATTGGAGTATTCAAACTCCAGGACAATCCATGGGATTCTGGGGATCCCAAGTAACGCTCACTACGCTCAAGGGGTTGATATAAATAACCCGAATACCTATATCTCTTAATAACGTTACACTGAAAAGAATAATCTCATATAGGTTATATAGCCGTTACTCAACTTCACTTAACTCAATCCATAATATAAATTAATTCACATGCTCCCATAAACATTAAATTAAATTATATTACTTCTTTTCAAGAATAAGTAAATGTTACTCAGATACTACATTTCCTATCGATTATCCACTGAGCTTAGTCATTGCATCATGACTATTGGCCTAAGCGCCTACACTAACATATCATTGCATCATGATAAGTTACAGCTCCTTGGACCGGATTCAACAGTGAAAACACAAGCAATTCAAGCAATACTTAAGTCATTTAGAACTTATATCAAATTTAAGTATGCCTATCCTAACAAGCATACAAGCAAGTTATTGCGTACCTGTACTAGCTCGAGAATCAATGGAAATAACCGAAAGGGGATCAATCACTGTAAAAAGAAGTAATTACAAACTCACACTTAGTTCAAGCTTAATATCAACTAATCTCATACTTAACCATTCAAGTAAATTCAAATAAGTTATCACAAGATCTTAAAACAAGCAAAGGAAATCATATATACAATATAACTAGTTTTAGCTTAACACTCATAGACAACCAATAATTTGTTAAATCTACAAATAGACTTAAATCATGCTTACTTATATCACTAAATCATCATAACACATCAATTATCGTATATCTATCTCATTTTAGTCCAAAAACCTATTTGTTAAAGCAAATACACATAAAACAAACAAAACAAGTTTTTAACTTTGTTTGGAAAATGTATCAGCTGGAAAGAAGTGAAATTTAAGCACTGATAATTTTATAATTTGAGAAAACTCAAAACATAAAAGTTGTAGATCTCTTTTTAATCTTTCCAAAACAACTTGAATCACCTCAAACGGAGGTCGGATGAAAAAGTTATGGGCAAAATACGAAAAGGCTGCGAAATTGGGAAAAATTACAAAACCAGCACCGGTGTTCAACGCCAGTGGCGTACTTGTTCAAATTTGCCAGCATTAGAGGTCAAGCATTCTGGTCACTGAGTGACTCCTCAACACCGCCAAATTCCACATGTACGCCGGCAGCGTAGACGTCAACACCGACAGCGTACTTTACCGGCGTAGACTCTGTAACGAGTTACAAAAATTCTTTTGGACTCCTCTATTTTTCATGTTAAATTTACACTTCCAAAATTCTTTTAAACTCCTTCCAAGTTTCCCAAATCTTGCTATATGATCAATACATCATTCAACCTACATAAACTTCACTCAAAACATTAAACACTTCACCACAAATCATCATACACAAATACCATCCCAAATCCTCACTCATCAACACTCTCAACATTTGATCATTCAACCACAACTTTCCAACACTTCCAAATTCATATACCACACATACAACTAACTTCTATAACAACAAAATACTTCTCATACAACCAACAAAGCATATGAATCATCAAACACAAGTTTAAGTTTAAACCCTATTGTGAAGAAATCATATTCATGCATAAGTTTAAGACATGAAAAACATACTCACCAATAGAACTTTACGCCTTAGCTTTGTGGTCCTTAAGCAAGATTTTAGTGGTTATTTTTGCAAGAGTTGAAGGGGCTAATGGTATATAGCTATGGGAGGGATTTTAGAGAAGATAGAAGAAGGTTTTGAAGCTTTTGGAGATGTGTTTGGGAGGTCTGAAAATTTTGCACGAATTTGACACCCTGTTAAGTTGATATTATCTTGTTATTTGACTTTTGAGGCATCAAAAGTTAAGATAATTAATGACTTAACTTTTAGCTAATTAATTATATTAGTTTAAGGCCTTAATGGTGGTTTAAAAGCTTGATTTTTGGCCTTATTTTTCTGCTATAAGGAGACTTATATGCATGCATTCATCTACTTGTTTTAATACATTCCAAACATAATTCATACATGTGAATGAAATCTAAATTTTATGAACTAAACATTTAATAAATTCTAGAGTATTTCAATATTTTAACACAATAATAAAACACATAACTCATCATAAAAATAAATCATATTCAACACATATCAAAAGCATGTATAAATTCAATAACACACATATAAATATAAATTGAGAATTTCATGGTTATTTCACCATTTAACCCACGAGCCGATGCGAGCTGGCCCAACCCGCCAGACCCATTTGCCTACTTCTAGTCTCAGTGTTGACAAAGCTCGTTTTCGGACTTTCCTCCTTATGGAATCACGTCAAGGACCTAGCATTAGAACTACTTTAATGTAGCGTTAGGCATTAACTTTTCCAGCTTGTAGATTTCGCTGTAGTTATAATTCTATTAGTTTACTTTTCATAAATAGTTATTACGTGCATTTAGTTCACTGTGACAATAATTATGTAAAAAATTTCTACTATAAATGTATGAATGATAATTCAATCCTGAAATTATCTTCTTCTTTTTTCTAAAATACCTCCATTTAAATAAAAATTAACAAAAGAAAATCTTATTACACATCGATTCCATTTCTTAATAATTGAAATTTTATTATAGCATTATTAATTGGTGAAATGAATGGGAGGTAAATATTTTAAAATCTCCTTCCCAATTATAATAGGAATATATATATATATATATATAATATCTTTTTTGGACAATTAAATATATATATATATATATAATACATAAATATGAATTTTTGGGTGAATAAAATTGTAGAATTAATAAAATATTATGATTAGAGCATTTTCTTTCTTTCTTTAATGAGCTATTTTGTAACAACTAAATATGTTTAGAGTGAAAAATACACTTGTTTAAAGCTTAGATAAATAAAGTACAACCATATATAATCATTTAACTTTGTTTCTAAGCTCGAAATATAAATAAATATAAGATTCAAAGGTTTAAACAATAGAACTAGAACAAAATTCCATCCCCTCTCTCTCTCTCTCCTTATGAATAGCATTACAAATGAGTAGATCTATTTACAAGTTATTTGAACTAAATTGCTTTTAAGTTTAACTTGACTCGAGCTTAAAAGAAAATAAGCCCTATAAAACTAATTAACACTTGAGAGGTTAAAACTCAAGATAGGGTCTTAATTCTATTTTAAAGCTTAATTACCGCAACCTTTATTATTTTTATAAATTAATGCTAATTCATGCGATTTGTCTATTTTAATAATTTATTATTATATATATATATAAACAAACAGATAAGGGATAGAAAGGAAAATATTGGATTTAACATAAAGTTTGGTTTCTTTCCTAATTTCCATGGGTTTACAATTGTCTTTGAATGGAGAATTTTACACATACTTCATTAAATCATAACAAATACTCCCAACAAGTTGCGCTACAGTTGCATATGAGTTGTCTCTTACACTCAATATCACACTCATAATTAGGGGTGGGGAAAAAAATTGATAAAGCTGAAATATCGAACCAAAATTAAAAAACCAATCTAAAAAATATGGTTGACTAGTCAATTGGTTTAGGTTTTGGTTTGTAACCACAAGAAACTAACGGCTAATGGTTAACCAATTCGATATCTATAGGTATATATATAATCTATAATTAATTTTTTTAAAAATATAAATATATAAAATTTAAACCCTAAAATCTAAGCCTCATCATTTTTCTCTCTCTTTAGTCTTTTCCATTCGATCTTCTATATTTATAAGTTAATTATAAAACATTTTACATTTATATACATATATATATATATATATTTAAATCATTCATGTTTCACTTGTTCATTTTTCTTGCTTTTTGTGTTATTCTTGTGAATGGGCACTCGGTGTTTAGACCTTGAACATTTATATTTTAATTATTATGTTATTATTGTGTTGTAATTTGAAAAAAAAAAAGGAGAAGACTATAAAGTTTCAATTTGTGTAATGTTGTATTAAAGTTATATTCCTAATTGTCTGTGATTCATTAATGAAATTATCATCCAGTTCATTAATATTAGACAAATAATTAAATTCATTTGTGACATATACATTATAGAAATTCAAAATAAAATTCAAAAGGAAAATATAATCCCTTCTACTCATCCAACATTGTAGGCCCTTAGAAGCAAAGTCACTTTTTTTTATCTTTTGCCAAATATGGAGGAAGTCATGTTGAAACCAATTTTAAAGGCACTTAATACAAAGTATGCCATCATGCTCTTACACCCTGTAACTATCTAAGAATAGTGAGTTGTACAAGAGTGGCACAACTTTTTAAATGCCTAATCTTTTTGCATCTCTTAAACCATTGCAAATATCTAAGCTTTCCAAGACAATATTAAACCCCTTTTAAGACATCTCTCTCACTCTCATGTCTCTTTCTCTCTCCCTCTTGATTCTCTCTCTCTCTCTCACTCTCTTCCCCCTCCCCCTTCTTTTCATCTCTTTTCTCTTTTTCCTTTTTCAAACAACACAACATCACCTTTTACAAAGATTCACCATATTTCAAACTAAAAATGGCACCTTTAGGAGCAAACTCTCAAGTTCTACATCAGGTAAGCCCCACTTATCTCAAAAAGGTTTCTTTTAGAGAAAATTAAGTCTCATTCTAAAAGCTTTCCTTGTTTTCCTCCTTTAATCCCTAGTAGATTCGCATCTCTACAACAAAGGGAGGATTTATACTTTATCACTCCTCAAAACTTAAGGTAGAACTCTAAACTCCATAGTAGTTAGAGATAACAAGTTGAAAAAGCAAAAAAATGTTGGTTTTAAGCTTTTAAAAAATTGGAACCCTGGAGTATAGTGTCTATTTCATATTGATTTCTTAGTATTTTGGGTCTAAAACACCATGTATGAGGCCTATGATAAACTAAGGTTCAAATCCCTTCATGGAAGATGTAAAAGTAAAGTTTTTCTTACTTTCCTACACCAAAATATGATGTATAAACATATGGGAGGCTTGGAGCAATAAAATGCAACCTTAAAATCAAAATGTAGGTCACGGTTTTATAGTGTCCCAAGAGATCCAAATTTCATCTTCATGTTTCTCACCATATTTTTTTTTTTTTTAGATTGAGTAAAGATGATGTTATCTTGCTTTTCTATACCCGGACATGCTGTATAAACATCTAAAAGGCTTGCAACATCAAAGATCTACCTATAATAACTCTATATAAGTCATGATTCATGAGGATTTCTAGAGATCCGAGATCTAAATTTAAGTTTAGTAATCTTCATTCTTTTATTCATGTTATTAAAAGAAAAATGATATATTTTATAATGTTATGATTATCTCAAATAATAAATAATGTAAAATGATTAAAATAATGTTACATTATATGGAAAATATTGATAAGTACACCATAACCATCTATGGGTGCCATAACTAGGAATGAACATAAATTAAAATTAATATTTATGTCTTAATAATCATTAAGAGTATGTTAAAGTCATTAAAGAATGGTCGAAAGGCCAACTTGGCCCTCAGAAAGCAAGAACTTAATGTAAGGTTAAGTAAAGACTAAATAAGCACACTCACATGTTTAATTCAACTATTTGCAACAAGATGAGTTATGTGCCCTAAAGAAAAAAAACCCGAAAATGTGAATCACTCTCTCCATATAGGTTTCGGCTTTGTTAGTATTGGACTTGAAATTTCTAAATCTCATGAGGATCATAACCAACTAAAATATAAAACCAAGTAGAAGCAAGGTTATAAAAAATTGTGTTGAACTTGTATGTTTAATGTAGATTTTGATGAGACAATATGA
The DNA here is from genome assembly GCA_024138025.1 of Combretum micranthum. Taxonomy (NCBI): domain Eukaryota; kingdom Viridiplantae; phylum Streptophyta; class Magnoliopsida; order Myrtales; family Combretaceae; genus Combretum; species Combretum micranthum. The sequence goes on from JAMXBD010000001.1 coordinate 2,749,144, forward strand.
CGCATAATTAACTATTCAATTATGGTAAACTAAACTAAATTAGTCAAATAATATATTAGAATATATGTGTATGTTGTGCGTCTTTGTGGAGTTTCTGCAGGTCTTTAGCAGGAATAGATTTCGTGATGAACAATATTAGTTGAGGGTCAAGGTGAGAGCTAAACAGCTTCATTCATTAAGATGCGACAAACTCAAGACTAAAGCACAACAAGTTCAAAAATGCAGAGTCAGTGGTCAAGAGGTTCGTCGAGTGCTTGATGAATCCATTATTCAGGATGCGACGAGTTCAAAGTCTAAGACTTGACCAAATCAAAGAAGCACAACATTGGTCGAGAGTAACTTGAAGCATGACAAGTTTGGATTCAAGACTTGATGGAGTTTAAGTGACAAAAGACTTATTGAGGGAAAAAATGAGGCGCGAAACTTTAAGGTGCAACAAGTCTTTAGGGTACGATCGTTTAAATATTGGAGCCAATGTGGCAAAAAGAGCCATTGAAGCGTATTTAATGCTTGGTGACTTAAAGGCATTATCTCTAATTAACATTTGAATTTGTGAAGGCTATATATACTCTATCCTCGGGAGATTCAATAGAAGACAACTGTGAAAAGAGCTTTTACTTGTAAACTAACAAATCATTAATTCTCTTGTTCTCTTGTTCATAATTTGTATATCTTAGAAAAGAGAGAGAAAAATATTCTAATGCTCTATTCTTATATTCGCTATTTATCAAAGAGCATCTAAAGAAAGAGAAAGGAAATATTTTATTTCATAACGTGTTGTAATAGCGGTGTATTACTCAACTTGAGTCTGATTATTTGTGGTGATTATTAAAGTGGTGGTGGAGTCCTCGATTGGAGGCATTAGTAGATCGTGGAGAGTAGAAAGTGGCTCGAACTCCACGTTAAATCAGGAATAAAATTTTCTATCCCTATCTCTTTAATTTATTATATTATAAATCTATTGTATATTATCCACTGCAATTAAAGTTAAAATTGATTTGTTGCATTAAAATTAATTGTTTGAGATTTTTAGGGCAATACTCCATTTAACGCCCACCCCATGAGTATTTCACAGTACATTTTCACATTCTCAATTTGGGCATACTTTAAATTAGGATAAGAGATGACAAATATAATATGACGATACTTTTATGTTTAGATTCACATTAGAATAATGCAATGAAATTAACCAAATCCCAAGTTTATGATTATGAGATCTAACCACGTTTGTAAATTAGAGCTAATATGTAGAAAAAGATTCATACCCAATATAAAAAAGGTTAATTTCGGCCTATAAAAGGATAAATGAATAGATTGAGTCTAATATATGATTTTAGTGCCGCAAAAAGACCATGAGATGGAAAAGGATCAATAGAAATAGAATAGGCCCAAATAAAAGATTATAAGTCTTAAGCTCATAAGGCGAATCAAGACCTACAATGGTATGTGACCATAAATAAATATAATAATCACCATCTACACTAAAGTAGTACAACTAAAGTTGTTTAATAGAATCGGGCCAAGAGAAATATGAGAGGTACATATTAAAGCCTAATGACCCATAAAAGTGGACATAACAATCGAGCCCATGAGTGTTAATAAAGGGAGTTAACAAAATTACTAAAAAGGAGCCCAAATCCAAAAAGCCCATTAAAGTAAATTGAACCAACACTAATGATACAAGTGGATTAAATAAAAACCTACACAACAAAACCTTAAAAGAAATCCAAGTAGAAAAGGCCCATAGGTAAGAAAGGCCTAAAAACCCAATAAGGTCCTAGACTTAAGAATTAGACTTTTGCTACAATTTATACCTTTCTTAGTATTGACACATATTACTTTTTCTTTCACATATGTAGGTGATCCCGATTACGTTTCGGACGCTTCTGATTATTACGATTTATGATTGCTATTATGGACCGGTAGGGGTGGAAAAAAAAAACAAACCGAACCCAAACAATTCGAAAGCAAATCAAACCAAACTGAAAATATGGTTTTTTCTTTTAATAATTTGGTTAAAAAAATTTCCAATCCAAATCAATCTGTAAATTTATGATTTGGTTTGGAAGGTAAATCAAACCAATTTGTAAAACTAAATCAAACTGTTTTAGAAAAATAAAATAATATTTTACTTGTAAGTTATAATTATAGATTATTTTATAATGATTGATTAAAGATTATATATGTTCATATGTTTTAATTTGATATTTATTATTTGGTGAATATTGATTAAATCAACTTGTTCATTTTTAAATTTGTTTTTAAGCTCATGACATATATTTTTTTGTTGATAATGAACTATTTTTTTTAATTTTTTTTAAATTTATAAAGTATGAAATTTATTTATTTAGTTATAAACTCTTATTATATATTGATTATTTAATGTATTTTGTTAGCGGATCATTTTATTTGTTGATGTATCTTGTTGATAGATGATTTTTTATTTTAACTAAATTTATTGGTAGATGATTGACTCAATAGTTCTATTAAAAATTATAAATTATGACTTACTAGGCATTGGTTAGTGAATGTATTTTATTGGTAGATAATTGATTTTATAGAGAACTATAGATTAAAAATATGATGAATTCATAAAGTATTTTATCATGGTTTATAATATAAACTTTGTAAAGTGATATAAATATTTAAGTATTTACACAAATATATAAAAAAAAACTAGAACAAAGAAGATTTTTAGTTGAAATTTTGATTTAATCCGTAATCCAAACCGAACCAAACCATTATTTAATAGTTTATAAAATTTCTAATCCGAACCAAACCATTACTTAACAGTTTGGTTTCGGATAGAAAAAAACGAACTGTAAATTATGGTTTGATTTGGTTTTAGGAAAAATCAAACCAAACCGATTATTGCCTAACCCTATGGACCAGTGAGTAACTTGGACTTATTTGCATTATTTGCGAATTGTAGTATAGCTATATCTAAACAAAAATATAATAATTGTTTGTATGAGGATTCGGGCTATGTCTACTACATGATTCGTGATTGGATAAAATACCCTAAATAAAGCGATAATGCAAGTGTATAATTTATTTGATTGTCGCTTGGATTTTAAAGAATGTTTGTGAATTATTTAATCACTTGAATTGGACTAAACCATATTAGACAAGGAAATTAAACTAGTCATGTATAACACAATTGCATAAACATTACGTAGATATTTGGTCATTATTGTCATGTATTACCATCCAAGACCCATGATGTGAAGAGGGGTTCTAATGAGAAAGTGCTAGGTTCGCTGATTCAATCATGTGACTTTATGGGTTCCATGGGAACTACTTGGTTTGAGGAGCACTGCCCATGTAGGCTCATGCAATTTAAATAATACCTAGGGAGTTTTTTTAGGTATGGGTAGTCAAATAGGTTTTACTGTTTTTAAAATAACTTATTATCTGTATTCTTTGATTTATTTTAGGCATTAATGGTGTGGACTGAGTTTCTTAACTTCAATGAGAGAGCGTAAATATCCACCCTGTTTGGATTACGGGTGTTCAAATTTATACATATGTAATCATATGCTTGAGTATTGCATTGTATATACCTAATTAATAAAACTTAAAGTGATATGCCATCACATGTTTAATGTATAGTTACTTTATTAAGTTATGGCTTTCACTTACACCCTTATAGATTTCACTGTTTTAGAGACTATCCATGATTGGTACCTATGAGAGACATTAGCCTAGTACGTGCTTAACCTTTAGGGTGGGATTAGGCGAGTGAGGCAACTTGGAATCCAAGTCTCCATGTTTGGTTACGATTATAAATATATCTGTTTACGTTTAGACTTGTGTTAAAGATGTTCTAAAACCATGTGTTATGATACCTATGTCTAAGTTTGTTATGTGCCAAGATTAAAATGGTTACTGTCATCCCATGATGCTATTATGAACATGAATTCTTGATTCATATTCTATACAATCTTGATCCTGGTTAATTAAGTTGCATCCTTAGGAGTAACCTACTCATATCATGTACTTGTGTCTCTCTAGAGCCTAACATAAAGGCTATAGACAGATACGAGACGGGATGATGCATTTAGGGTACCCTTTAAGGTATGACAGTTGTTCATTTTATAGTAATTTAAGTTGTTGATTTGCAATTTTTTATTGTAATTATGAGATAAAAGGGTTTAAATTTTTTGTGGACCAACTTAACCACAACTTTTGGTTAACCATAATGTTAAATAGTTAAAAATCGAAAATAAAAAATATTAACAAAAAAAAAGTTTAACTGTTAAGGTAGTTAACCATTAATAATAGATTGGTTTAGGTTTGAAATTTAAAAAAACCAATTATTTTAGTTTGGTTTAAAAAATGGAGTCATGGACTGATTAACCGAACCATACCACCCCAAGTCATAAGGCATAACTTATTCACTCACATAGTCATGCAACAAAATTACACCATAGAATTATGGGTAGTGCTTTTCAAAGTTTTATCAATTAAATTGATAATAACACTACTCGTTCTCTGACATACAAAATTACAAACAACATAATCGGAGAAATGAACTAATTCCTATATTTTAAGTACTCTTTCACTCTTAAAATTTGCCTTATGGCCATTATTCATAGGGTCTTTAAGAAATGTAGTTGTTGCCCAAATTTCTCCTATTTTTGCCCTTATTGCAAAAGTTTTTACTACTAGTTTTTTATTAGTTAGTGTAACGTCCTAAATTTAGTTAAAGCATTATTACCACATATAATACTTCATGTATTACACGTTCAAGCATCCTACAATTATATGTTTATTGTCAGCATTAGCTAACCAATTTTAGTATTTCTGAAATCATATAATTAACTTCTAAAACAACTGGATTTAGTTATAGAAACTCAATTTTATCAAATATATAATATATTCTATTGTCATGAGTAGATCAACTTCCACAAACAAAATCACACCATCAAATATCTCCTATACCTTTCATGATGGTAAGCAGAGCTTTTAAAAACTTATAAATTACAAAACCCAAGCTCCAACAAGCCCCTTAAAAGAATATTGCAATTTAAAATATAAATCTAGTACTTAAACAAAACAGAAAACAAATACAAATACAAATCCATGGTCCTGACTCATTTCGTTCAGCCAATATCGCTCAAAACCTGAGCCAAGAATCATCACTTCCAACATCAACATATCATCATCATCCTCAACACAATACCAAGAAAAGTAGGGGTGTGTAAAAAAATCGATGAAACCGAATCGAAACCGTAAAACCAATCAGAAAAATATGATTAACGGGTCCGTTGGTTTTGATTTAGGGTTACGATTTTTATTTTTTCTTGTTTTTGATTTCGGTTTCATTTTGTAACCATTAAAAAACCGATGATTAACAGTTAACCATTTCAATATTTATAAATATATTATATATAATTTACATATACATATAAATTTTTTAAATATATATATACATATAATTTACCTATTTAATATTCCTTAGATATCTATTAAAATACTATTATTTTATGTTTGATGGAGTTAATGTTGTAATTGATTTGGTTTGATTTTATTGATAATGATACATCAAAGGTCTATTTTTCCCCTTTTGCTTAAGTTTTTTTTTTTTTTTGTAGCTCTTGTAATATATATAATAATTTAAAGAAAAACTCTTTGATAAAAGCTAAAAAACAAGGTTTGTTGAAATTATCAATTTAATTTGTTGGAACCATTACGTTAAATAGTTAAAAAACCGAAAAATCGAATAAAATGGTTAACCATTAAGGCGGTTAACCGTTTTATAATGGACTGGTTAAAGATCGGGATATTAAAAAATGGATCATTATGGTTAGGTTTAAAAAATTGGGTCATGGACCGGTTAACTGATCCATGAACACCAATATGGAAAAGAAGAACAACAACAATAATGAGCCGAAGCTCAATACATAGTAACATAGGAACACATGAAATGGCACACAAACCTAACTAAATGCAATGAATAAATAACAATTTATTATCTTTTATTATCATAAAACAAGCAACTCAGGAGCACTCACACTTCGGAACAAGACATTGGGAATCTAGGGATCCCAAGTAACTACAGCTGCTTAGGGGGGTGATATACCGACTACCTATATCTCTAATGTAACTTTACAAGAAAAAGTAATCTCATATAGGGTTTATAGTTGTTACTTAACTTAATTCATAATATCACCTAGTTCAATCGTCCCCATAAAATGTGAACTAAATCATATTACATCATTTTAAGAATAAGAAAAAATGTTATACCAATACCATATACCCTATCAATTACCCGCTGAGTCACCTATGAATGCCATTGCATCATGATGGTGGTAGTATAAGCACCTAAACTATTGTGTTTGCCTAGACAAGGTTGCCGCTCCTCGGACCGGATTCAATAACACACACATAAAACAACACTCAATACTTAGGCCATTTTTAAGTTTTAGTTCATTTTATGATGCCTATCCTAACAATCATCACGCAAGTTGCTGTGTACCTTATATTTGTAATCCAAATAAGCTCAAAAGGTAAATCAAAAGCCAACTTAGAAGATAGAGCAAGTATTCATATCTGTAGATTCAAGAATTAAACTCATATAAGAAATTATATTAATTATCCATTTATCTTAAACTATTATTAAAACTCTATTTAATCAGAAACTAAATAAGAACCCTACTATGGTTGTGAAGATTGCTCCGCTAAAATATAGTTCTCTTTTATCTGTCAAAGTATTTCTTTTCACTTTGATTACAATCGTTTTATTGTAAAAGCATCATCACATCATTCATACTAAAAAACATTCATTTTCTAAGCAAACACAGATTTGAAACAATATATTCCCCATGTTATTTATGATTGATTCCAACTCATTAACTTAAGCTAATTATTAACTCTTAACTCATTTTAAATTAATCCTAGCCAAATTGATTAGAGTTAATAATTAAATCCAATTACTAAGCTAAGATAATCAAACTTAATTAATCTAATCCATTTTAGTTTACTAAATTCTATTTAGTCAAGTTGGATTAAGATTGATTCACTAGGTCAATTTTATATCTAAGATTTATATTAACTTAAGTCTATGTTAACTTAATCTAAGTTAAGTTGATTAAAATTAGTCAATATAATTCATTTTAGTTTATTCAAGTTCATTAAGCCGAGTTGAACTTAGATTATTAACTAAGTTCATTTTATATCTAACTCTATATTTAATCAAATTATTTATTGAATCTTTAAATTCACTAAACTTATGCTTAATTATATCATTCAACAAACATAACACATTAACTATCATTTGTTTATTTCATTTTAGCTCAAAAAAGATTCATATTATACTTAACTACATACATTTAACTAGTAAAATAAGTTTTTAACTTTGTTTGGAAAATATAGCAGCTGGAATCAATCAAAATTTAGGCATTGATATTTTTAGAATTTGCAAAAACTCAAAACATTAAAGTTGTAGATCTCTTTTTAAGCTTCCTAACGCATTTTGAATCACCTCAATCTGAATTTGGATGAAAAAGTTATGATTAAATTGCAAAACAATGTCAAGTTGGAAATTTTTTATTCGAAGAGATAACGCCTGCCGTCACGGCAGCGATCTGGCTTCTTTCATTTAAAAATTCATGCTCCGAGGATATCACGGTGCATATCACACTCGTGATGAACAGGGGATCCCAGCTACGCATTTTTCTTGTCTTTTTACCTTACTTTGGTCAACTTATAACATCATACTTCAATCAAAACATCATGTAAACATCATGTAAGCTAGTTTTCATACTTCTAACACTTCTGTCATCAATCAACAACATTAAACACCTCCAACCATTCCATCAAACCCCATATCCACTATTCATCATCTTCTCCAATAATGCATAAACCACCTATATCTATCATTCAAAATTTTTTATCATAAACTCAATTTAAATCTAGTATCAACGTATAATATACACGTGTAAACAAAAACAAAGTAAATAGCAAAACTAATCTTTTTGTTATTCATGCAATTTGATCTTCTTTCTTGTTGTTGGGCTTCTCCTAACTTTGATTTCTCTTTTTCTCTTATTGAAATTTGAGATTCATTGTTAAATTATGAGAGAGAGAAATGAAAAAGAAAGAAGAAGAAGAATAAGATATGGGATCAGAGAAAGAGAAGAGAGAAAAAATCAGAAAGAGAATGAAAAAGCTAAGAAAAGAAGGCAAGGGAAAGATAATAAAAGAAAAAGGAAGGGATAAGGCTTAAAATTAGGATATTTTAAAATAAAGGTATTAGGTTTAAAACTTTCAGATTAATATCTTTAGTTCTTGAATTATTTAAAAGAAGATTTCAGAATCAATAGGTTAGAAATTAATAACTTAAAATAAGAACTTAATTTAGGAACTTAGTTTAGATTAAAATGATATTTAATTTAAGTTCAGATTTAAGAACTGATATTTCTATACAAACAAATGAACTCAAATTTTATGAAAATTAAAGAATTGTAATTTAGACTAAAGTTTAAGGATTTAGGAATTCACTAAACATTTCAACAATATGTTTAGGGTTATGAATTAAAATCTCAATTTCAACTTAATTAATTACTAATCTAATTATATCAATTTGTCTATTTACATCCTATAATTCATTTGATTCATTTAATCTTTTCAAACTCAATTTCTAACTTAGGTAGAGGTTTTGGATATTTCAACTAGCATCCTATGTCATCTACTATCATTCGAAAGCTCTCAAGAAAACTCATGTTGTCCATACTTTTTTCTTTATTGTCTGCACCTTGCACTACAACAAAAGCGTCTACTATTTAGACCGTACAAACTAGTGTTCGAATGGTTGCTAAAGTTCCACATGATCAGAATTTCTTGGGTCATGTGAATCTATACTAGTGTTTAAATGCCACCCTTTGGCAACGTTCAGATGTTAGTTGCAATTTCGTAACCAATCCTTTTTATCATGTTATCATTCAGTCGTTATGTTTTGACATCTGAAAGTTACAGCGAAATACAAACACAAAAACAAATATATTGTACATAAAAGCTCAATACATCACAAATATATTTTTCCTATTATGTGCAATTAATTAAATTATTTGAGTAATTGTGTAATGTAAGCGTTTTCTTATCAAAATCCAACTTGAACCCTTCAGTTTAACAAGTTGAACTTGATCTCCTATTTAAATATGCAAATAGGCTGGTAAGTTATGAATATATATTATATTACATTATAATTGAAATAATAAACTATTATATTCTTTATTTAAGATATATTTCGAAATTCTCTTCTACTTTTTTTTTTTTAAGTTTTAGTAAAAATCAAGGCAGGAACAAGTTAAATAGAAATTTCTTTAGTATGTACCATTCATCTATTTATTTATATAGTTATTTATTATATTTAATTTCAAGAATTTAATTTTATCTCATATTATTGGGTTATATGTTAGCAGAATTGCACATGAGCTTGACTATGGCTCATTTTAAATTTGGCATGGTTTAAATTTGATTAATAAAAAAGTAAAATTTAAAATAAAAATAAAACTTATTTATTTAACTAAGTGGAATTCAAGACTAGATTTTAGGATCCATAAAAAAGTTTGCTTTAACTTCAGTTCAATAATTTTTGAGTAATTAAAGTTTGAGCCTTGAAAAATTTCACTTGACTCAACTCATTCGATTATTCGAAATTATAATCTTAAGCATCAAAATAAAAAAAATCATTGCTTATCTTATTATAAAGATCAAATTTTACTTTAATTATTACCATTAAGTATATGCATAGTCACAAAATCTTTTTTTTTTTTTTCTTGTAGTTGGTTCCCATTAAATTCAATTTGGTAATCAATTGAATTTATCATTGCCTCTCTTAATAAACCTTTAAAATATTTGCAAAATACTAATGTAGGTGTGTATGAAATATTAAAAATAAAGGAAAAGGATGGAAGAGAATAATTATTCCACCAGTCAAAGGTGCAGTAAAAGTCTAAGCAACTAATTAAAAAACTCAAAGCTTAAAAAAAAAAAAGGCGCTATTTGAAAAAAAAAATAAAAGGAAAAGCCATTACCGTTGTTATTTCAGCTATTATACATGCCATATAATTTTATACTATTTGAAAAAAAAAAAAAAAGACCCATAGGATCTGTTTGGTTCATTTTATTTCAGTAGTTTTCACATCTTATTTTTATCATTTTTAAACAAATTAACTATAAAAAAAAATTAAATGGATTAGAAATAGATAATGTACAAATATGATATAGATGTATATCAAATAATCATTTTTGCATATGTAAATAAAATATCTCTATCTATGTGATATATATTATGTGGCATATTAAATGTTTCATGAGATACATATATTTTATATTTAATGAGGAGTTTTGTTTACCTCATAAAACATGCATTTAGCACATTGTAGCAACTTGACAAAATATATGATAATTATAATAGGAAAAAAAAATCACAATAAAAAGAAAAGTTTCGCCAGATGAAAAACCAAATAAGCTCCGGCCAAGGGAAAAAAAAAAAAAAAAAACCATATGCTTCATCCAGTAAATCCCTTCTACCCTTATGATATGAATATTGGTCTCTTAACCAGATGTATCATATTTGATTCACCTTTTTAACTATACTATGTAATAATTAGGAAAAAAATATTTATTGATAAGAGAAAATTAAACATTAAAATACTTTATAATTTTATATTCAATTGAACTTTTCGTACCCCTAAACCCTATCCTATATAACACCGTCAAATCGTTTCACAACACGTGTTTATTACTTAAAAAGAAAACAAAATGGAGTAGTGTTTGGAAACACGAAAAATTCAATTGGATATAAAATTGGATTTTTTTAAATCTAGGTATCTAATCGACATTTTCATCAAAATTGAAGTACCAAATTGCACATTCTCCCTATAAATTATGAAAAGAGATGTTCTTGCATACTTTTGTGGCTCCATTCTTTTGACCCTTAAATATTCATGACCTTAGAAATTTGATACATAATCGATTGCTTTGTATAAAATAAAAAGATAAAATATAATTAATATATATAATTTTTGCTCATGAAGGACTTAGAGAATTCTTAAGTCATTGAACAAAATTAAGCAGATTCCATTGCTACATACGAATATTGGCAAGATTTTATTCGAATCTTAAATCCAATATTTCCCAATGCAATAAAGAACTGGAGCAAAACAAATGCACACAGGACAGCAATTTTTGCTTTGGATCAGGGCTCAGCGGCCCTTTAAGGCCCCTAACCCATCCAAGCTTGTAAGTCCAATATTTAATGGTGTACCTTGATTTGAATTTTTTTTTTTTTTTTTAAAAAAATTTTACCAAAATATTTTCTCCATTTGAGTACTTAATCATTTCTACAGCTGTTAATTTTTTTTCCATCTTTAAATGGCATGTGGTAATATCTAAGTCGTCCAAATAATTAATGTATATAGATAATATAATTAAATAATATAAATTAGATAAAAGAATAAAATAAAAAAATCAGATAACAAAAAAAAAAAAAAAAAGAAAGAAAAGAAAAGGCCGGACAATGTGAAAATTTCCCGTTCCCTAATCAAAAGCTAAACTTCGACGCAACTCCAAAATCCATTGAACCGAAGGAAGTGAAAAAAAAAAAAAAAAAAAAACTCCTTAGAGCCAATTCTAAAATACTTCTTTTCCGATAAATCTCGGTGCTTCATTTTTGTTTTATGCTTTCATAATTTTCTGCTTAATTTTTTTGTGTTGAATCTTTATTTTTTGGCGCTGATTTGAAATTTGGCATTTTTCAAATCTGATCTCAATTCTTTTTTCTTTTTCCATAGCTTTTCATCTTACCAAATCATTCTAAATCCTTAATTTTCCTAGATTCCTCGAGTTTTTTGTGCTGAACTTTCTTGCTCGTTTCTAACTTTTAACAGAATTGTGTGAGAGCATCTATTTTCTAGCCAAAGAGGGGTCATCTGAAAGATAAGTTACAGCAAAATTGAACTTCGCAGACAAGCCCTAATCTTTTCCCATATCGTATGGCACCAAGCAAAAAATGAACCGGTATTAGACATAACCTAACATTAAAAGATTTACCATTTTGTAAGGTTGTGCTTCACAAAGTCAGATATTAGTTTTGAACTTTATCTTTAATCAATATATATGAGCTAAATAATTAATGTTTAATTTTCAAAATGGTTCAAGAGGCTTAAAGTTTTCTTATTATTCATGAGACTTTATGTAAAGGAACTTATTTAACCTGAGTCACAGAAGCGTCATATTCTTCTAATAGTCTTCTTTCTTTCTATGCATTCATGTCCCTCTCTTCACGGTGTTTTTTACCTCTTGATTTTTAGTTATTATAATTTTTGGTCCAATTATATTATTAATTTATATTAACTATTTGGACAAAAAAGTGTTTAACTAGAAGGTTCGTATTAGATTTTGTTGAGGAAATGCATTGCACAATAATACAAATATTATGGAAAAGTTACACTTATATTGAAATTGACAAAACATGTTTCTTTTGTGATGTGTTGATCCTTGCAATATAAATTTATTTGCATCTATATTATTTGGAGTTTCACAGGACCTTATTGCATTGTAGCTAGTGCCTAGATTTTAACCATGCTCCAAGTGTTACTGTCCGAGAGGAGGTCCTTATGGGAATGTTCAACTTGGGCATATAGTATTATGAGTGTCATTAGTAGGGTAGATTGTTCAAAGAATGGGTTAACTCTGATGGCAAGTTTTGCCTCTTGTGAGTAAACTGGTTAGGAACTGTTGCCATTCTCCTAATAAGGCCATGACAAGTTGAAACCAATTGGAACAGTTGAGCCTTCTAAATATGTGAAGGATGGTGGCAAAGTTGAAAGGGTGCTCTTAATTAGGTAAGATGCGCTCGGAACAAACCTAAGAAATCAAGAAAAAGAATGTTGGCTCCCTATCCAAAGTAGTGGTTAACAATGATATGAAGGATGGTAGAGTACCAAATGGGCACTCCAGAAGAGGAGAACCTCCCTCCTCATGATAATTGGTATCAGAGCCAAAGTTCCTAGCTCCATCGGACTGCTTAAGTATTATCCAGTGTACTTAATGGGGGGGGGTTCGTTCTTGTTGTTAATTTGGCTTGTGTGGATGAGAAGCCACTAAGGGAGGAAATTATTACTAGAGGGTAACTGTGTCACGAGTCATGATTGAAACAAGAATCTACCCTAATCTTGTTGTCAATTTAGCTTGTGTGCATGAAACTCAAGAGGAGCGGCCACCAAAGGGAGGACATTATTGCTAGACAGTAGATGTGTTATGAGTTAGGATTGAAGCAAGAATATGATAATGAAATTTATCGAGTAAACTTTACTGTTGGGCAACTAAACAAGAGGCGATTTGAAGAATGGAAGATTGGATGAGGGAGAACGGAAGACTGTAGAAGCCCAAAGTCCTAGTGAGATGATCTTAAGTGGGTTGATGATGAATGTAGAATAGGGTTGAGATCTTGAGATCTAGAGGGTACGAGTGGTGGTAGTAGATTTGCCTCATGATAAGAGCATCATGAATTTATGTTGGGGAGAATGTCACGATTTGAAAGTTAAGGGCCTGGTGGGAGTATTCAACTTAGACCTATAGTGTTATGAGTGGTATTAGTAGGGTGGTTTGTTCGGGGAATAGGTTAACTCTGAAGGTAAGTTTAGCCTCCCGTAAGCAAACTAGTCGAGAGTTGATACCGCTCTCCTAATGAGGCCATGGTAGGTCGAAATCAGTTGGAATAGTTGAGCCTCCTAAATATATAGAGGACAATAGCAAAGCTAAAAGGGCACTCTTAACGGGCTAGGATGGCTTGGAACAAACCTAAGAATTTAGGGAAGAGAATGTTGGCTTACCATCTAGAATAGTAATTAACAATGATATAAGGAATGGTTGATCGCGAGACATGCAGTTCAATTGGAAAACTCCATTATGTTATGCAATGAGTGTGATGCTAGGCAATGGTGTCTAGACGCTAGCTACTTTTAGCATAACGAAAATAACTCTAATCATGGTGAAGAGGCTTAGGGTCTGGACAGTAACCTCGTTACACCTGATTAGAACGTATGCTTAGGGATCGGACGTTAAGGTAAGATGTTTAGGTAGTTAATGCCTTTGACTTGTGTTTGATGCAAGCAAGTGTGGATGATAAGGAGGCCAAGTGAGGACGATAGTAGGTTTTGTAGATAGCATCTAAATGATAGTGAATAGCATTTGGACAATAGCTGTAAAAACCATTGGAGACATTTAATGCTCGGGTATTGTCATAATTTAGCCAATAAACATAATATTAAGAGAACCTATAAATAGAGTTCCCTGGCCAAATTATGAAGAGTTAGAAGTCCTCATTATTTGCATACAAATAGCTTGTAACCAATTTCTCATTAATTTCGTTTCATGCTTTTTAATTTGAAAAATCTTTTATATGAGAGTTGAATGGTGTTATTGAGTATATCATTTTTTGTTCCTTGTAAGGCATTACTTTGATTATATTGTGTGATCTAGTGAGAGTGCAATTTGTGCCTTATGAGTGAATTTGTGTTTAGTTAAAAAGGTACACTTTAAGTGGTTTATTGTGTGTTATGGTGATTGTGTACAGCTTATTGGGAGCTTTATTTTGTAATTAATATAGTTAGTGGTGAGTGAATTTCTCCATTGAAAATAGGAGTAAAAAGGGCCTACCTATCTTAGGCAAACCCTCTGCCACATGGAAAAAATAGAACCACATGCAGTACCGTTTATGGGATCGCTGCAGTACTGTGTTTCACATGATAGATCCTCGATGAAGGGTCTTATCGAAGATAGGTAGTCCTAAGACTATTTATATATATATATTTTTAGGAAATAGAGTCTATTTGAGCTCCATGTCAAAATTTGAACTTCTTTTCTTTAAACAGGATTGGACTTATAATGTATTTGAAATAACATTATTACCTATGCCACCTATTCTAACCTCTTCATGTTAAACCAAGGTTTAATCGCACACAGAGGTTATGGTAGGATCATGATGAGAGGTTCATTTTTTGTGTTACATAGTCAATAGATGGTTTTACTAAAGATACCTAAATTGAAGGTCTCTTCCATTTTTCACTTTATTGCTTAGTCTCTCTTTAAAGAGAAAAGGAATTTAATAAGTGATCATAAAAACCTAAAATCCTTACTCTCATAACCTTTGAAAATTGTTGTTTTTTCTCTTGATAGAAAATGAGAAATCAATACTTGTATATTAATCTAATAGCCTTTGAAAATTGTTTTTTTTTTTTTTAATGGTAGAAAGTGAGAAATCAACACTCGTAAATTCTTTAAATTGAAAGATTTGTTTTAGAATCATTCAATCATATTCTAAGAATTGTTTTCCTTAACAAAAAGAAAAAGGATATTCATGAAGTGGCCCTTGAAACCAAAATCCACATGATCAATAATCAATAAAATTGGAGAATTTTGGCAAAATTCGAGAAGTCATTATCATTACACATGAACAGCTGGGTGCCCAAGTTGGCTGGTTGTACTTAAAAATCAACTTATCACACACACACCTCGGTAGCTGATCTCCTTTAGAAGAAAAGAAATTTCATGAACTTGTTTGAATTACTTAGTTTTTATACGCAAAAATCTAAAGCATTTTGTTTGCTTCGTTTTTGGTTTCAGTAGTAACATTAACATCTTAAAGGCCAACATTCGATGCTTCCAAAGCATTTCATCTATGTTTTTCTTCTTGGATTCTTATTCCATTAATAGTAGAAAAGGAATTTAGATGGGGTTCGAGCGTTTGGTAACCTTAATCCACATCATCCCCCAACAATGATCCCAATCAACTGCTTTTTCAGAAGATCGATCATCGTGAGGCAAGGAGGATATGGCACTTGTGGTTGTGAAGCATAGATGGCTGGCTCTTGATGGGAAGTGGTACCACTGTAAAAGGATAGGGGACGGTTGGGGCACAAAGCGACTGGTTAGTAGCTTCAAGTAGAGTTTCATCAGTCACATGGACCGGGACCATGTTCTAATAATACTTCAAACCATGTTGCAGTTGGGAACAATATCAGGTTATTTATTCCAATAGAAACAACTGGATATCCCTCGTAGGACAAAGCACACGCTAAGAGGAATTGCCAATCGTAGTATGTTTATGCCAACAAAGGGTATTGCCTATGTCCGAGTCCAGGTTGTTCCTTAGGTGGAATGGCTGGACAAGAAGTTGTTTGTACCTGTCATATGTGTTGTTATTAGCCTAAAAGAACCAGCATTATTTACTGTAATCCAATTTTAGGTAGCACTATTCATTCTTTATGTCATTGTTGGGCATAATGCTGAAGAAACTAAACTTCAAAACAACCTGCACCTAAGTTATTCTCGTTTTATTGTGTTCATGGATCTTTATTTCCCCCTTTGGACCTTACCTCTTCTATCTAGTCTTTTTAATACCCAGTACTAGTCGTAGTACTTCTTTCATTTTCATTTGTTTCTCATTGAAAGGAAGTTCTATACTGGTAATTCATCACTTATAAAACCACTTTAAATACTAAGATTCCATTTATGTCACGTTTGGTAGTTGGTATTCAGAATTCTTTGAAATATAATGCATTGAAATGGATGATGAAGTGATAAATTCATTCTTCTATTTGGGTATATCATAGAATAAAATAGAATTGATATAGTATTTGTTAAAAATATCTACAGTAATAAATGTAAATAATAAATGTGTAAAATGATACAAAAATAATTATAATATTAATGATTAATGAGATGAAATAGAATTATTCCTCTGAAGGTAAAATTGAATTCACCTTTTATAGTGGGAATCCTCATTTCCAAGAATCATAATTCCAGTTTTAATAAATGCATCCAAATAGAGGATAAAAATGGACCATTTAAAACCTAAGCTGATAAAGCTCCTAAAAATTCTCCTATTAACTTTCCTACTTCATTCTGAAAATCGTTACAAGTTTTTAATATTCATTTTTATCAGATGGGGGGATTTGCAATATAAAATTTAAATTAATTAAAGTAACTGTAAAAAAAATTAATTATGGCGGCTTTATATATACCATCCTTCAATGAGAGCAATCCTATCCAACACGGGGGGTGGACCACATCTTGGTATCCTTGATTCTTGAAATTCAAAAACCAAGTATTGGATATGGTCTAAGATCATGTTGAATGGGATGGACTTGACGTAAGTTGCATACTTGTGACTTAAAATTAGGATGTAACCTGGTTAACTGGTCATGTTCGTATAGTTACCAGAGTCAAACAGAAAACCTACCAAAATACAATAAAGTTATCACAATAGAATAATGTCACGATAAATCAGAAAAAAGACAAAACCTACTAGAATATAATAAAATTACAAGATAAAAGATATCGTGAAAAAGTTACTTATCAGATAAGACTATTCTACCACAATAGAACAATGTTATGACATACTAGAAAAAGATCGAAACCACTAGAATACAATAGAATTACATAGAAGATAACGTGCAGAAGTTACTTACCAAAATACAACTATTATACCATAATAGAACAATATTACGATATACTAGAATATGACCAAAACTACCTGAATACAACAAAATGAGAAGATAGAAGATATCATGGAAGAATTATTTAGTAGAATACGATTATTCTACTATAATAGAATAATATTATAACATACTAGAATATGACCGAAACTATCAGAATACAACAAAATTAGGAGATAGAAGATAAAGTGCAAATGTTACTTATTAGAATACGACTATTCTATCATAATAGAACAATCTTACGAGATACGAGAATATGACCGAAACTACTAGAATACAATAAAATTACGAGATAAAAGATAAAGTACAAAAGTTACTTACCAGACTCCAACGACCACAATCTAATCATGCCTATCCAAAGGTCAGGAGTCGCGTCCTAAATTTAGGACAGCATATGGCGATTTAAGCCAAGTTTTTCATGAGTCCAAATATAGGATAAAAATGGATCCTTTAAAACCTAAGCTGTTAATGCTCTTAAAAATCCTCTCATTAACTTTCCTAGCCATTCCGAAAATTGTTACAAGTTTTTAATGTTCATTTTTATCAGATGGGGGGCTTTGCAATATAAAATTTAAATTAATTAAAGTTAATTTGAAAAAAAATTAATTATGGCGACTTTATTTATACCATCCTACCATGAGAGCCCAAAATAATCGGTTAAATCCTTTCCAACACGGAAGGTGGACCACATCTTGGTATACTTGATTCTTGAAATTCACATAAAAAACCTAGTATTGGATATGGCCTAAGACCATGTTGAATGGAGGTTTCTGATACAGTTCTATACGCGAGGGACCTACTTTTTGTGGTGTTTCACTTTTACTGTTATGGTATGGTCCATCAAAACCCATCCTAATTTCCTTTTTCTAAACTTTTAACAATCGTTAGAGTAAATTAATAAAAATGTAATATAAATAGATAATATTTAAGATATTAAATGATACTTAGAGACACTAAAATGGACACTGAATAAAGTACAAGATCCTTAAGAAGATACGTTTTCAAAACCATAAGATATCTAGGGACACTAAATGGCTGGGTATATAAAAAAAGATTTAATGATTGTGATATGCTACTTCTTTAAATGAGTAATCATAAGCACCAATAGTTTTAAATAGGTGGTGGAAAAGGTGGCACAAGTTCAATTATAAGAACCACATTTAGTGTTCATAATAGCATATCAACTTTTTAAAAATCTATTGGCCTTAAAAAATCTTTTTATTTTAATTGAGTTCTTCCATAAAAGACCTTATTCCAGTGGTGCAAAATCGGAAAAAAAAAAAAAAAAAAAGTAAGTTTTTGGCATATAGAATTTTGTGAAGGAACTCCATTGAACATGTTATAATAAGGATAAGTTTAAAATGATCGGATTTTCGTCATATAGTTATCATGCGATTTAATTTTTTATTTTTTATCTATTATGAAACATACGGTGTGGTCAGGGTATTATTTATGATATGTCCTTATATTAATAATATCACTAATTATTGACATGGTTCCTCTAAATTTAAAGAACACAAAAATACATTATTATATATACCTACGAGCTCAAAAAAGAAATTCCATCGACATTTTTATGAATATACCTTACGTACGGCTCCTGCAAACCCTAACGAGTTACTTTATTCTGCAACAACGCAACTGTTATGGGGTCCTTGGCTCCCCATATGGACCAGAAGTTCCCACACGTTATGATATAGTGAGTATGATGAACTATTATTTCTTATTAAATGCTGGACTGCAGGCCAGCTGTTTTTCAATTTTTTTTCTCTAAAAATAGAGAATTTTGAAAAACTTAATTATCATAATATATATTTAAATAAAAAATATATATCATATTTATATTTATAATAAATAAATTCGATCTCTAATTATATGATGTTGTATCTAATCTTATTACAAGCATATAATCATGCATGTTGCAACTGAGCTTGACCATGTTATCAGGACAACTTTATTTATATATATATATATATTATTTGTTTACTTTTCATTAGTTCTTTATTTGATGCGTTCAAAAATATGAAGTTTCAAGGATTAGTTTTTATTTTCTCTCAAAAATATAAGTGAGGCTCCATTGACGTCAACCCCAAGCCCCAACCCCCAACATCCAACCCCAAGCCCCAACGTAGTGTCGATAGTGATCGCAAATAAAGGCAGTGCGAGTGCGACCCGACCAGCTAAAGTGGTTATGAATCGACTTTGAAAAGATCGTCTACAAGCCGTGAAATATCCCTGATATATGTCTAATTAAGTAATAATGTGTCTAAAAGATAAAAGTAAATTTGAATCTAAATTAGAAATCGAATTCAGATAATTCGACTATATAGCTCTAGGTGAAATATCTATTATAGTTAAATGGATTAGTAATAAATTTCAAATAAAAAATAAATATTAAAGCATACCAAATCTTTTATTCAATATACCAAACGATTCAAATCAATTTTAAATATCAACTTAGCTATTTATATTAATTTCTTTTGTCTCATCTACCAATCTTCTCAAGGTCGCCAATTTCCTTAAACTTGATATTTAATTTCACCACTCAATTATTTTTAACCTAATACCTAATTCAACCACCTATTTTTGCTAGATTAATTTTACCAAATTCAAATTAGCTAAATTAATTTTCAAATTTAAATTTAGCTATTTCATAAGATAATTTAAGCATTAAACTATATTCTAGGGCTCTAAATTTTTAACAACTCAACCCATCACCAAATCTAGCCCATGGCCCAACCCTTAATCTTTTAAAACCTAAGACATCATCATCTTTATCCTAATTTATTTTCAGCGGATTTTTTGTTAAAAAGAATTATCCATTATGTCACCTTATAGGATTCTAGAAAGAATCTTTCTCACGTGACACCTATTTATCCCTATCCTATTCTTACTTTTTATTTTGACAGAAAAAAGACCCTAAACCACCTAAATCTACACGCCAAGCTCCCACATTCTAGGAAAAAATGTACTAAAAAACTTTTTAGAAAAAATCTCACAGTTGAATAAAAAATCCCCTCTTAATACGCTTGTTTAGGTAATCCAACTCTACATATACAGGCTTGTTTAGGTAATCCAACTCTACATTTATTACGTTACCTCAATACTATTTCTAAGTGTATTAATCCCAAATTTTTCTTTTGAAATTTATGAGCTATTTAAAGAGAAATTAAAGGGTGCTGGAAAAACGAGTTTTATCAAAACTTTAAGTAGTAGGATAGTGAAGGGCATTTTCATATATTGCAAGTGTTTTCAATTAAATGGTGTGTTAATGAATATAAGTTTAATAATAAATTAGGAAGCGTATGTAAATAATACGAATTAATTGTTTTATTTTTAAAACCAATGCTTGCGGAAATTTAGCATGTATGTCAGGCATCTTCGATTTGAGAAACCATGGTGAGTCTACGGAAATTTTTTAAAAAATATGTATATATCGTATGTTGGCAATTTACATAAGTGGAATGAATGAAGTATTGCGCTGTAGCTAATTCAACATTGAAATTATGTGGAGTTAAATATATATATATATATATATATATAATATAAGATAAAATTTAATTTAAGGTTAATTACAAAAATATGATCCCTGTTTTGGTCATTTTACAAGCACATGATTCATATTAATTTTTTTGACTAATAGATGATCTGAGTTTTATATAAAAGTATCATTATAATTAATTACTATTAGAGGGATATGTGCTAGAATCTTATTGGTCTAAAAAATTACTTTAATAAAAATATATTACTAAATAAAATTAAATAAGTAAAATATTAAAAATTATTTTTTTAAATGAGAAAATTGAAAAAAATGTAAAATTAATTTGTATGACCAATAAAAATATTGACATATGTCATTCTAAAATTATTAAACAATATTGATATTTTTGTATGAAACTCAAGTCACTTATTTGTAAAAAAAAAAAAAAAAACATAAATCATATATTTATATATTGATTAAAATATGTTATGTTTTTATAATTAATCCTGAAATTTAATATAAGGATGTTCGGCATATACTGGAGATTGAATGATATTTAGCTAAATGTTATAATGTTTTGCAATTTATGTACATGGAATGAGTGATGCTGTGCGGATTGAGTTCAAATAATAACGAAATAGTAAATAAAGCGGATTGCAAAGTGGAAGTCACAAATTGTATTGAAATAATAGCATTATATATACATGGACCGATTAGCACAACAGGTGTGAATATGGTTCATAATGTATATATATATGGTCTGATGACATTACATGTACAAGAATGAATGATGTTTGCCTGGTAATAAACTATACATATTTTATAATTTTATTAGTCTGATTCTCACGGAAATTATAATACATTTATAATATTATGTTTTAGAATTTATGTACACGGTATATGTAAGGACCCGGATTCGCTACATATTTAAAACATACAAATCCAGTCCTCAGTCACATGTAACACATTGTATTACATATAAGGTTGTCAGTAAATAAAGAGTTTATATAATTTGTTTGTTCAAGCCTGTAATAAAAACTATTTCAAAAACATTTCACTAAGGGAAACATATCACATAATATTACAAAATCGTGTTGTCCGTCATACAATATGAAAAATGGCTATAATGCATACATTTACATACTTAGGACTACAGAACATAGGTTTGAGATCATATCTATATCAAAATATATATAGGTTATCAAAATATCTACCAACATTACATTTTTCTAAAACATTCATCCTAATCTATTACAAAGGCCTTCCATCATCAAGATCGGGATTCCGATCCATCCAAAAAGTCCTCAAAATCAGTTCCATATCCCAACTGAGTATAAAACTCATCGTCATCAACTCCTGAAATAGAAGATCATGAGCCAAAGGCCCAGTACGTAAGTAACAAAAACAAATATGTAGTGACAAGCACACTTGGACTAAATGAATGCATTAATTATCCATTTATTATCTATTAATTAAGTTTATAAATCAACAATTTCAAACTCTGAATGCAAGCTACGAGGTATCTAGGTGTCCTGAGTAATGACACAATGCTTAGGGATTTGATATAGGCAGTCCGAATGCCTATATCACCTAGATGATATAGCCAATAAAGAGAAAAGTAATTTCATCTAAGGTTAGCAGCCGTTATTCAACTTTATTTAACTTAATCCATAATATCACCCAGTTCAACCGGTCCCATAAACATGAATTAAATCATATTATTTCTTCTTAAGAATAAGCAAATGTTACACCGATACTATTCTCCCTATCAATTACCTACCGAGCCACTTATAAACGTCATGGCACTATGACAAAGGTAGCCTAAGCGCCTATACTACCGTATTCGCTTGGACAAGGTTGTCGCTCCCTAGACTAGATTCAATGGCATAAAGCACAATCATTACAAACATTTATTAATCCATTTCAATTAAGATTAATTTAGACATGCCTATCCTAGGCAAACAACAACCAAGTTACTGTGTACCTGACTTGTTACTTAAAGGATCCATAGACGCACTCAAATGATAAGGATAATTTGTAAGAAAATAATTCAATTCATATAAAATTGAATATCATTCATAAACAATTCTTAAGTTTGCTATACAATACCAAACATAACTAAAACCCGTATTAAATCACAATTTGATATTCATTTATACACACACACACACACAACACATATGTATATACATAACATTCCTTTATTTAATTTTTTTTTTAAAACAGGGCAAAACCCATAGTGTACGGCCGTACGTGGAGGCAGTACAAACCTACATGGGTACAAGAACACTCGTGCAAGAGGAAAAGAAAAAGAAAATTTTCACTAGAGACCAATAAGAGCCGATACAGGCATGTAAGGGCCAGCACGCCCCAAATAATGTTAAAAAAAAAAAAATTGATCAAAGGCTTATGAGGTCCTCTGTACCCCTGTAGAAAATGAAAAAAAAATCACCACTAGAGGCTTGTATGGGGCTTTGTATGCCCATACAAATGGAAAACATCACCTCTAAAGGCTTGTAAGGCCCCTTGTACGCCCGTACAACTCAGCGTACTAGGGGTTTTGAAATCTCCTATTTTCCAAACATCATTTTGTCATCTTTTTATACATCCTACGTCAATCTAAACACTATATAAACATCATACAACTCATTACATGCACTTAACAACTCTAATTACATATAAACTCTACTTCTCAAACATCCTACAACTTCATATCCATAATGAATCATCACCTATCCACGTTAACCTATTTTTCCCTTAAACAACTCTAACACTTCTCCAGACTCTAACTACACACTTCAGGAACTCACTAAGTCCTATAAACCAAATTATATTACTAATACTATATACCAAACATATGGATAGTATCAAAATCACATTTAAACCATAAAAGTCCCATTAAAGCAAAGATTCATTCTTGCATGAAAACAAAGAAACAACTAACTATAAAAGCATATAAATCTTACCTTAACTTGTAGATGATGAGTGGAAGTGAATTCTTGATGAATTGAGCAAGGAAACATGGTTAAAAAGGTTGTGATTTTTGCAAAATGAAAGTTGATAATTGTCTTTTGTGTTTGACTTTTATGGTAGATATGAAGAAGAAGAAAAATGAGTGGGCTTTAGCTTTGTTTCGGTCTTGGTTTGGGTTTTATTTGGGCCAAAATTTTTTGCTGAGATTGGTTTTGGTTTTGGCTTTATTTTGTTTTGAAATTCAAGCTTTAACATGCATTGGAAATTAACAAGCAAAACAATTTATCAAATTACACTGACACACACAACATACAACACTACATAAATTCTAATTTATGTTAACTTATTCAAACATATAATTCATCACAATTAATACATCGTGCTAACACATTATATTCTATTTTCTAATTATCCACTACAATTCTATATCTCAAGCAAACATATTACATAAACTCAAATCAATTATGCATTAAAAATTTTGGATAATTCACTCTCCCCTCCTTTAAGAAGTTTCGTCCTTGAAACTTATCTATTCATTCCTCAAACAACTCTGGATACTTTTGTTTCATGGTACTTTCAACTTCCCAAATAGCTTTCCATTCATTTTGGCCACTCCATTTGACTTTAACCATGGGAATTGTTTTGTTCCATAATGTTTTATCCATTCTACCCAAATTTTGATAGGCTTTTTAATTATAGCCAAATTTAGTCGATTTCTGCTTGATTCGTGTCGATAATAGCATATGGATCTGCTACACATTTTCATAACTAAGACACATGAAAAATATTATGTACTTCGGAATATAGGATTTAATAATTAATTGGCAACTCAAGTAGTGATCGAATCTCAATAATACTCACAATCCTAATCATCGAATCCCTAAAGCCTAATTTCGAAACCAAAAACCTTAAATTCATATTAAACCTTCGCTTATAATAAAATTTAAATTTTAGGAACTTCAATTTGAAATTCCATATACGGTTGTGTTCTAAACATCCAAATTAGTAGACACGTAAGTTTTCACCTCCAAACACCATAGGATATACAGTTATGATAAGATACCATATCACGTAGGAATTGGACCCGTATTGAAAAATTATTCAATAAGTTTTTATCACCATTCAATTGCATATAAATATCTCCTCTACCAATCAGAGATGCCTTTTCTCTCTTCTTCCCTTCCTTTTCATTTACCTTTCATTTTCTTTCTTCTTTCTCTGGAAAACTCAAGGATTACGATTGCCAAAATCGATAAATTTCCAAAACTTCAAAAATTTATAACTCACAAAATGCACCTCTATTTCCAAATTCGCAAGAGCCATTGTGATCCTGGTTTCGCGTTCTTCAAAACAAGAGCATCCTTGATAAGGTTTCACTAGCTTCCAAGTCATTCTACACCACCATTATACACGACTTGTGTACTTTAGTTGTGTATGTGTAAAAAGGAAGATTCTACACCACCATTATACGTGACCTATGTACTTTGGTGGTGTATGTATAAAAATGAAAATTCTACACTACCTTCGTACATGACCCGTGTACTTTAGTGGTGTATATGTAAAAACGAAGATTCTACACTACTCTCATACAAACAAAGATTCTAAACTACTCTCGTACACAATCCGTGTACTTTGTGGTGTATGTGTAAAAACGAAGATTTTACATTATCTTCGCGCATGACCTGTGTACTTTGGTTGTGTATATGTAAAAAACGGAAGATTCTACATTACCCTCATATACAACCTGTGTACTTTGATTGTATATGTATATTTCTATATCAACATGTATTTTTTATGCAAATAAAGTTGATGTTTTGCTAAAATATAGTTTTAATAATTTATAAAAACCCATTTCTACTCTTACTACAAGGCAATAGGTAGCGTACTTATCGTAAGCCTAGTATAGTATTAAAATAGGGGTCGTCCACCGAGAAAGAACAATTACTAATAATGACTCCTTTTTCTATTATATAACCATCCAAATGGAATGATTGTTTTTTCATACTATTAACATGCAACTACTATAATTCTACTAGAAAAACAAGCAAGCAAAGAACACTAGCAGCAAAAAGTAAGATTTAATTCAATAAATCAAAACGACCTAGGTCATGTACTACTTCTATTTCATCATGTGAATCCTTCGAATGTAGAGTTTATCAAAATGGGTTTCTTATGTTGTTGAGTTCAAAAAGCAAGTTAACAATTCTCTCAACTCTATCAACTTATCTAACCTTAGGTTTATTAATTAGGATCTCTCCTCAGTTAATAGTAACACAAGATTGCATTAGGAACACAAACACATAAAATTTTTCATAATTAATGGAAGATTCTTGCTATCCTATCTCTAGAATTACAATCAAATATCATCAATTGAACAGATCTAATCATAAAAGCAATTTCTCAATTAGCTTAGATGATATCGAACATAAATTCATACTCCAGGCATATGAATCTAAGAAACAATAAGAGAACATGCAATTGAACATAAGAACATTAATAAAATTTTCATTAAAAACAAATCATCATCACATGAAAAAATTAGAATTCGAACACGACCTAGATCTAGAGTCTACTCCTCCATGGTATTTACAAAAGAAACACAAAATCTATAGGAGAAAGTATAATTCATCAATGACACTCCGAGAAAATGAATCTTATGTAGTCAGATCTTGAATTCTTTGACTTGTTTTTCCCTAATGGATGCTCAGAAAACCTCTCAAATTCCTTTTTAGAATTTGTTACCCAAGAAGTCTGTCCAAAATTCTAGGCATTATATCTATATATATGGATCTCCAAACATCAAGGAAATGAAATAAACCGTGGACATGTGACTTACCATGCCCCTCAACACACCCTTAGCATAGGGCATGGAAGATTTTGGTCTTAGAGTTGATCCTAACCAGGCCCCGTGGCAATGGGTGTTGTAAATCCCTAAATTTTTCATAACTCTTAGAAAATAATTTTAGAACTAAAAACCAAAATCAAAATCCTAAAATTGACCCAAGTTAAAAAAGATGAACTCTAAAAAATCTAAACAAGATCAAATATGAATTTCATACCCTCAAGAAAAATAGTACCTTAAAAAAAACGAAAACTTAAAAAATCGTTCGACTCAAAATCTGTATGCTAAACAATTCATCTATTTAATCTCTAACACGTAAATTGTAACAGTACACTCAAATATTATTTGATGACAAAAATCATAAAACCTTAGACTCTTCGATAAATTTTAGTGTCAAAATTTATAAATTAATTCCAAAAGTCAAACTGAGTCAACATATAACCCTAGTCTCAATTAAATAGTCCTAAGAACTGTAAAATATTAAACAAATCATAAAAATAAAGTAAAACTTAATTTTTTTAACCAAAAATATAATACAACCATATACCTTTAGATTTTATAATCTTACGAATAAATCTTAAAGCTGAAATTGAAAGCGGAATCCTAAAAGTCAATTAGGTCAACAATAAGCCCTAATGAGACTAGATCCAACAATCTCGTGCTCAAAATCCCAAAATAATAAAAATAAGATAACTATGGATTATAGACCGAAATAATGTGATACAACCTAAAAAGATCAGATTCGTCAAAAATTCGCTTGTTTCGAACTTGAACAGGATCAATTTTTGAAATCGGGGTCCTAGCACGCAAAACGATAAAAATATTCCAACAATATGTCTAGACTCGTAATGAGATAAGGAATAATAAAATATCAGTTATAGAATCTTACAGTTTCTAAAAATATCAAATATAGGTTATTAACACGTATTTTCATTACTGACGGTATTTTATTTGTCTATTACTATCTACTACTATTCACTACTATTTATCTATCTCTATTTTTTCTTATAACCTATCGCTCACAACTTATCTCTTACAACCTATATACCTATTTCTTATATTTACATTTCTAATATTACTCTTTACTAAACTTTCTTCATACTTTACTTACTTTTCTTTACTAAAAATAATTTTTAATCTCTCCCTCTCTTCTCCCTTATGGCCGGCCACTTCTCTCTCATGATCAGCCACTTCTCCCTTTTACTTCGCTCATTTTAATTTCTTTTTCATTTATTTAATTCCTCTAAATTCCCTCCACATTTATCTATAAATACCTCTTCCCTCCTTCACTTCTTACATACTTTTCTTACACCATAATAAAACTCTACCAAAATCATTTCTTAACTTCTCTCTCTAAATTTCTCTTCCACCTTTCTTTCCTTTTTCCACTCATACACAATCTACTATCTTTAAGATAAACTACTAAACACACCTCCTAAACATAACAAAACTCTTGAAAAATCAAACTCAAACATTCCCCTCTCTTCTCTCAAAATCATGTCACCCACACACATACTTCTTCATTATCTTATCAAAATTTTTCTTTCATCCATCTCCTACTCTAGGTAAAAATCTAAGCCTCCTTCACAAATTCATATTAACATAATATGAAAAATATACGTGTTTGGTTTCCAATTCCCCCATAAGCATATGCTAGGGAATGGAAATATAAAAACAACATATTGCTTATGTCTTGTTTAACTCTACAACTTCATTCATGTTATGTTATGTTGTTATTTATAACCTTAACCCTAAATATATGTTAGTAAGTATATGTTTATATTTATATTTTAGAGCCTAATGCTCACTAATTTAATATTTTATTTATGCTCTTATTTCATTTTTTTTATTTATTTTTCATGCAAATTATTAAGACTAGTTAACTTTTAGTATTAGAATTGTACTTTATCAAGTCAAAACAAAGGGGACTTATCCATAATTTAAGTCCTGGGGAGCTTTGAAAATTAATATAAGACTCCTATGATTTTCTTTTTTTTTTTATTTGCTTTACTCAAGAAACTAAAGATATTCAAGTCTTGGGGAGCCTTAATGAAACCTAAGACTCCTAAATTTATTTCTTGCTATTTTATTTTCTCTATGGAACTTGTCCATTTCTAAATTCCGGAAAGTCTTGATAACAAGCTAAAATTCTATATTTTATTCTTATATTCTTATATTTAATTTTCTATTCTTTTACTTCTCTACATGAATTTATAATTTATCTCATGACATAACCATTAAGTTCATATTCATGTATGAGCATAAAGTGATATTGTTTTTTTGATAAAACTTTTCAAATAAGAACATGAATTGCTTTCTTTCATATAAATAAGGCTAAATTCTAGGAGGAATAATATTTGAAACTTAGGAAATTTTTTGTTAAACTAAGAATGATTTTTCTAACAATATCCTATTCTAAATGTTAAATAGATTCATCATAAATTTTCGATATTGATAATTCTTTGCTACATAATTTTTCTTAAAAGTTATTTACAAGGCATATGCCAATATTTTGATGAACACTCCTTCTAAAAACAAACTTAAAAATCAACCCCCTAATTAAAATCTACTTAGAGGATAAATTGATATACAACTTAAGGAATCAAATTTCAAAGAGTAAATTCATTTTCTTGTAAAGTTAAGGAAATACACAAATAATATTTATAATAATTAGACACCCTCTTGTAACATACTAAAAATTTTAGTTTTTTTCCAACAACTCCCTAAAACAACCATGTGTTGAAAAATTACTAATTGAGAAATAATTATTACGAGAATAAAAATTTAGGACAAGCCATTCACTTAATTTTTCTGATATGCTAAAACTTAAAACATTTTTAATATTATAAACTTAGAATAACTTTTCTTCACAACCATATAAAGATTCATGTGTTGGAAAATAATTAGTTAAAAGAAGTTTAATATGAAAATAAAATATTCATTAACTCAAATATAAATATGAAATCATGATTTTCCTTAATTAAGTTTCACATTTATAAAATCTAAGAATTAAAATTTTTTTAATAACCAAACTTAAGAAAATCTCAAAAGAAAATACACATGGAGTTTTATGTCCCAAATAGGTAAAACCATGTTTTATAAAATAAATTATTAAATAGAAATTTTTGAACAGTTATAAAACCTTTGAGATTTCAAATTATATATATTGAACCATAAATTTTGATAACTCACGTAGTTATAAAAACTTAAGATAACACATTTTATCACAAGTTAAGAAAATGATTTTTTTTCATAAAAACTCGACCTTGTTACTATCTACCAAGAATGTTTTACAAAATTACTTTTGAGACAACATTACTAATATCATGCATATAATATGAATTATTATCAATATCAAATGATTTTCAAAGGTAGAAATAATTATATATTTGCTATAAAGTATCTAAGTGAAGTAAAATTTTAGACAATGCAAATTTAAGGGCTGGAACTTTCAGGTTAGATCTATACTGACCTATTTTGATACCTAAATGTCTTTAAATGTTAAAAATAATCTTAGAAATAGATAGATTTTTTTGAGTAGGTAGAAAATGACTACTAGTATGTAAAATTTCGAGTTAAAATGAGCAAATTATAACCATTTTAAATTAGAATTTCCCTTAATTTGAATTTTGACGAAAATAATAAGATAGAATTACAAAGTTTGAGTATAACTTCTATGAAATATTCATTTCGGATATTTCTTTTGTTTAGGTAATGAGGAATACGAGACTCTCCTCCTTGAAGATTATTAAGACTAAGCAGATTGTGATATGGACGAGTGAGTTTTCCTTCATGACTTCTTTACCTTACTTGTGCTTGCTAATAGTTACACTAGATTTATAAGTATAAGATAAAATGAACACGTATGGGGTTATGGGTTTATATGTATATGCTTCTATCTACGTGTGATAACACATGTTAAGTATATCAAAACCAACAAATGATTGTTTAAGTACATTATTAATATTATATGTTGCTTATGTGTGTATGATGCTTGCTTGATCACCTTTAAGTATACCATAATTATATTTGGCTTTGATAGAAATTAAATGAACATGTATTGCATCCGTCAAGTCACATGTTGAAGGCTGCTACTCCTATGTGAAGAATTGAGAGGGTTCGAGGCCAGGAGAGCCAACAACCATGCTCATTCTTAGGAAACTAAGTCGTACCAAGGATACATTCCAAGGATGACATATGCGAATGATCGCTTTAAGCAGGGGGTTCAGGGACTAGCAATAGAAGATTGTGTAGACCTTTAAATACCATTTCCTAACCCTCAATACAAAGGGCATAAATTCGTTCTATATATGGTTTCTGAATACCCACACATAATTGTTTGTATCATGTGGTTATTGCATGGCATGCAAGCATATGCGTGAAATTAACAAACCTTTTTGAATTACAATACGAATAAAGAGAATATCTCATTGAGCATGTTGTAAGCTTACACCCTCATAAACTTTTATTGAAACAGGTATACTTGAGACTTTATTTGAGGACAAGACCTTAAGGAAGTCAATGGTGGATTATTGAGCTTTTACGGAAGAAATAGGAGTATAGAGGGGATTTACCTTTATTGAAATTTCCTTATGAGTAATATATGTATGTTAATAATTTGGAGATTATTAGGAAATGTATTTATGTAAACTTGAAGACATTAGCAAAGGTGTGCCCCTAAGAATTGTAATTGACCTTATTTATAATTCATGTTAAGTATTTCTCTTGCCTTGTTACTTAATTGTTATCAAAGTGAATTGCACTCCGATGCATTCCCTCTAATGTATTGTATGCTTTGTGCATGATATGAAAGCCTTTGTGTAACTATGGAAGTCATTAATAGGCTTTAATATTGTGTATGGTGGACTATGACTGTCACACCCCACCCCCGTAGGCGATGGCGATGCGATGCCAGAGCAGGCAAACCCACCACTGGGCCCCTAGTGGTAATGGCCGACACCACCATTGATCATGGTGACCCCAACCAACGCATGCCCCAACGGGTACCACGGGTACTATAGGTATTGTTACCCTCAGGCAGAGTTGAACCCAGTTTGCAGACTCTAAGATTCGAACCCCATGACCTGAGGCTTTTGCTTGCCCCAAAGGCAGCACGTTCACCAATTGATATAAAAATGCGCCTTTTTATGTCACACCCCGCCCCCGCAAGCGACAGCGATGTGATGCCAGGGCAGGCAAACCCACCACTGGCCCCCTAGTGGTAATGGCCGACACCACCATTGCATCATGGTGACCCCAACCAACGCCTTAATTGGTGAAAGGTGCTGCCTTTGGGGCAGGCAAAAGCCTTAGGTCTGGGGTTCGAATCCTAGAGTCTGCAGACTGGATTCAACTCTGCCTAAGGGTAACAATACCTATAGTGCCCGTGGTATCCGTTGAGGCATGCGTTGGTTGGGGTCACCATAATGCAATGGTGGTGTCGGCCATTACCACTAGGGTGCCAGTGGTGGGTTTGCCTGCCCTGGCATCACATTGCCGTCGCCTGCGGGGACGGGGTGTGACAGTGACGTTCAGGGTACCCTTCGAGGCGTGGCACATTCTAGGGGAAACTAAGCTGATACACCCTTCACCATGGTGTGTGGCGGATCCTATGGTCAAGTTCTTGTACTACCACCATGCATACAAGGCATATGGATGAATCATCACCTACACTTCTTCTTTTTCTTGTCAATTTCAATTGATTTGGTCATGTTTAGCTCCATCTTACTTGAAATCAACAATTTAATTAATTAAGTACCAATTTTAAATGATTTTTACTTGAAATATCAACTAAATATAGTCTAAATCATCATAGAATTAAGGGTACTAACATAGTTATTAAAAGTCTTACACAACCCGTATATTACTTATGTATGTATAAAAATGAACGAAATAAAAGAAAATGGATGCCAAACCTAATCTACATCACCCCAAGCATGGCTATGCATAAATGGCCATGTAGGGCCTTTAGAATATGTTTTAGTATCTATAAGCCATGTATGCCACTTAGGCTATTCCCACTATTGAATAGCCATCTATACAAGTTGTGTAGCTTGTTAGTATATGCTACCAATTTCCCATTTTTTAGGAATTCTTGCTACCACTTTAGTAATTTGCTTAACCTATTCCATTAACTTAACTAAGCACTTTAAGACATGGAATTAAACTTTGAAACTAAGAATATGGGTGTAAGTCTAAAAAATATATGCAAAGGACCTGAAGTCTGATAAGACACTAATATTAGTGCATTAATTGTTTGAATTGGTTCTAGTGTGAATTGTTGTTTTTGCTCATATCGTACTTGTTTAGAGTGGAATGCATAATGGTTTATCACCCTAAATTTACTAATGATTATTGGATTATAATTAAAATAAAGACATGCATTGCATGACATTATTGCATTTTATATTGCATCATGATCCTACGATGGAATGATAGGAAAATTTAAGTTATGGATATATCCACTTCATTCAAGTTAAGCTATCTCCGAATTGGGCATTTAAGGCAAATTAAGTTAAGTTCCGATTTCCTAGAACGAACTAAAAGATATGGGGAAGTCGTGCTTTGTAAAACCATGTCAATCATCGTCTCAGGTCTAATCGTAAGCCCTTAGCCCAAGCTTGAGCACTTAAGGCCACCGTGGGAATTTTGATAAGTGAATTTAAGTTTGGATGAAGGAGGGTTAAATCCTAGACATCACGCCTGTTATCGAAAGACTGCGTGCGATGCTTGCATTGCATATGGTTGTATATGTATAACATATGTTTGATAACCTATTTGCTTACTTGTTGAGTAGTAATGAAGATATTGCACTCCTATCTCACTAAGCTGTGGTTTTACTGACATTCATAATTGCCATTTTTGTAGGCTGATAAAAGACGTTTGGAAAAGAAATGGGGCAAATGCAAAATGGAGAAGGATAATGACCTGATTGACTTCAAAGTTCGCCTTCAATGCATTCATCACTCATTTGACTTATACTATTGGAACAACTCTGTTGATGAAATAATTGATGCTTGGGAAAGTGGTCTATTAGAGAAATGGAAGGCAAAATTAGAGAAACTAAGTAAGGACAAGAGAAGTCATTATTGCAAATATATTGTTATTTTGCCTTTAGAGAAAGATACAGAAGGATTTCGGAATATGAAGTGGAGATCCTAGAGATGAAGTTTATGGCACGATTTGACCGCATGGATTATCCTAAGTGTGCTTGGCCTAAGATAGTTGGCCGTAGAAATGAGACAAGATGTTATGCTGAGGGTACAAATGAGTGGAGACCCCGCTATGATTGGTACCAGATACACTATTAGAACCAAGTCTAATGGACTTGGTAGCACAATGTGAGATTGAATGGGATGCTCAAGACCTTTAATTTGCAAAACCTGAAGTATGGATTGGGTTGGAAGATTTAGAAGAGGCCCTAAGTGAGAATGAGGATCTTGAGGAGGATCTCATGCTTGATGAAATTTCTGATTTAGAGGATGCCTCTCTGAATGAGTCTGCATTAAAAGAGATAGAGGCAACAGATGTAGAGTCAGAGGAGGAAGATGAGGCTACATAAGAACTATATGAGTGAGAACTGAAATTTTTTGTAATAACTATAAACTCTTTAAGTATAGATGAAATTTTTTTGTATAGATATCATATGTACTTTTAAAAGGAATCGAGAAATCATATAGTAGTATAACTAAATCATGTATATCATTTTGAAGACTTTTGAATGCAATGATTTTATAATGACTATATCTATAAATGTTGTGGTTATACCCTGTATTTATGTTATTTTAAATG
Source organism: Combretum micranthum (assembly GCA_024138025.1). NCBI lineage: Eukaryota > Viridiplantae > Streptophyta > Magnoliopsida > Myrtales > Combretaceae > Combretum > Combretum micranthum. The sequence continues at coordinate 2,783,741 of JAMXBD010000001.1, forward strand.
AGATGAGCTTGAGGTTGGATTTGAAAATAGGAGAATTGCATCTGCTAAAACGGGACAGGAAACCTCAATAGAGAATCCAACTTTGGTATCTCAAGAAAGCCCATCAAATCTAAGGACACCATTACGTATTGCTTACATTGTTGAGCATTAAGGTAGCTCATCAGAGGATAGGATAGCCAGGATGGAGGCGACTATCTAAATGCTGACTCAACAGTAGACTGTGCTATATCAACATTTCTTTACTAGGGGTAGCCTCCGCCCCAACAATCGCCAATGCCTCTATAGGCAGCAATGCCCATCCCAATACCATTGCCACAACCTGTAGTGCTAGCAACCTAGCTTGAGAATAATAATTAAGGGCTAGTTAGAGGTAGAGTATAGATAAACCTTTTTCCGGATTTTATTAAAGCTAACGAGTATTTTGAAGGGGTAGTTAGAATGCTTAATGATGTAGAAGACTGGCTGGCTCAGATTGAAAGATCCTTTGTAGCATTTAGGGTATCAGGAGAAGGGAAGGTCCCTTTTGGGACATATATGCTAGAGTTCTGTGCACATACTTGGTAGGATGCATGTGAAAGGATATTACCCCAACCTATTACTTAGGCTATCTTCATGAGGGAATTTCTTAAGGAGTTTTTCCTAGAAAATGTAAGGGTGAGATTAGGTACTAATTTGTTCCAGATAAAGAAGGGAAACAAGAGTATAGATCAATATGAGAATGAATTTATGAAACTATTGCAATATACATCCGATTCATATTGAGAGAGTGGGGAGCTAAAAACACAACTATTTATTAATAGACTGGAGCCTGAAATAAGGGGACTGTTGTTAGAGTTTGAACTGCAGACTTTTACAGATTTGGTTAACAAGGCTAGAGCTATTGAGCAAGCTTAAAACTAGGTTAAGGAGATAACGCCAAAGCGGAGTTTTGGATCTTGGAATCCTCTACCATCGAAACGACCAACCCATGGCCTAAGGTATGTTAATAGGAATAAGACTAAGATATGGAATAACAAACCGATGGTAAACAAAACTAATTATGTTACTTCTCATAACCAACCTATTAGGGTGACTCAAAATAAACTAGTAAAGATGAATTGTTGAAAAAGTTAAGGGAATCACTATCCTAGGGATTGTCACCAATTAAGGAATTTCTACTTTAGATGCAAAGTAACTGATCACAAGATACAAAACTGTCCGAAGCAAAAGGAACTAATTTGCTTTACTTGTGGCCATTGAGGACACTTCGCACCTGTTTTCCCTTAAAGACGTCAAGCTAGGGATGCAACTGGGGCGGGTTCAGGATGGGTTTTTCGAAACCCGAACCCGACTCGAGTCTTAATGGGTGTCCCAGAACTCAAGAAAAACCCTATCGGGTTTTTTTTATCATTCTCAAAACCCGACCCGCTAGGGTTTTAAGGAACCCATAACCTACACCGACCCGACTACAAGATTTTCAATTTTTTTCTTAAAAAAAAAAGAAAAGAAAGAATTTTGTTTTAAGTTATTATTGATACAAACACTTATATTGAAAGAATGAATTTTAGATAATAATATCATATAAAATTATACAAATACTTCATTTCCACTTACTTTCATATACATAGAATATAAATGGGTTCCTTGCTTTAATAACTTAATATTTTTAATTTTTTAATATTTTGAATTTATGTCGGGTCGGGTTTTCCCAACAGGTTACATAATAAACCCAAAACCTGACCCGATAACTTATCGGTTTTTTTTTTTTAATCCCAAAATCCTATAGGGTTTGACCTTGTAGGGTTTTTAGCGGGTTAGGCGGTCGGGTACCCTATAAAGACCAGCCCGACTTGCATCCCTATGTCAAGCCGTTGGGAATGTCTCCATAAATACCAATGTAGCAAAAGGAAAACAAAGGACAAGACCGAATCAGGCTGCTATAAATGCTAAGATGTACTCTATTCAAAGCCTCGACTCAAAGCCGAAAAAGGAAATTGAAGGTGGGGAATATGAGGAAGCTTGTTTGGTAAATGCGGAACATGAATTGGATGGGAACATAATGGCAGGCAAGTAACATGTTTTTCTATTTTATCCCCGAACCACTAGAAATAGATTATTTATAAAACGTTATACGATCAACAAATGGCCCATTAGCTAATCATAATAATAAATTTCCTAGGAACTATCATAATTACCACCCAACCTATGTATGCTTTATTAGACACGGTAGCCACACATTCATTTATTAGTTGGAACGCGGTACAATGAGAAAGAATTAATGCTCATGAATCGCCTATTCCATTAAAGATTAGTACTCCTACAGGAGGTTAGGTATTCGTAAAAACAATAATAAAAGAATGTCCTATTGGAATTAAAGGTATTATATTACCAGCAAATCTCATAGTAGTGGCCATGAGTGGGTATGATGTCATTCTGGGGATGGATTGACTATCTTATCATGGTATACATGTGAACTATCGGAGGAAGGAAGCAAAAGTTGTGTGACCTGATAATGAAGTGATATTAGTAGCATAAGTGGGTGAACTGTAAGAAGAACAACTATAAGCCATGGAAGTCACCAAAAGAGAAGAGGAATGTGAGGTTATGTGGTTATGTGCTATTGATGCAAATGAGAAACCTTCGGAATTGAAACATATACCCATAGTCAAAGAATACCCAGAAGTGTTTATTAATGAATTACCAGGTCTTCCACTATATTGAGAAATTGACTTCAGTATTAATTTAGTCCCTAGAACTCAACTAATCTCAAAGGCCTCATATCGTATGGTGCCTACAAAACTTAAGGAATTAAAGGTACAACTGTAGGAGTTATTGGACAAAGCATTTATACGGCCCAGTGTTTCACTCCAAGGAGCACCAGTTCTATTCGTCAAAAAGAAAGGTGAATCCGTGTGATTGTGTACAGATTATCGAGAATTAAATAAAGTGACCATTAAGAATGAATACCTATTGCCAAGAATCGATGATCTCTTTGATTAGCTATAAGGAGCAAGGTTATTTTCAAGGATAGATTTGAATTCAGTGAGAATTAAATTAGAAGATATTCCAAAGATAGCTTTTAGAACAAGATATGGACGTTATGAGTTTCTAGTAATGCCATTTGGATTAACAAATGCCTCCGCCGCATTTGTCGACTTAATGAATAGAAATTTTTACCCATTTTTGGACAATTTTGTAGTAGTAGTTATTGATGATATCTTGATATATTCCAAGGATGAGGACGAACATGTAAGAATCTTAGAATAGTATTGTAAATACTGAAAGAGAGGCAACTCTATGCTAAATTATCAAAATGTGAATTTTTGATGGGGAAAATAATGTTTTTGGGACATATCATTTTAGGAGATGGAGTTTCAATGAACCTTAAAAAGGTGAAAGCAGTTATAGATTGGAAGCAACCTACTAATGTAATAGAAATTCAGAGTTTTCTTGGTCTAGCTGGATACTATAGGAGATTTATTAAAGATTTCTCGAAGATTGCTAAGCCTTTCACTGGATTAACACGGAAAAATGTGAAGTTCAAATGGGATGAGACATGTGAGAGAAGCTTCCAAGAATTGAAACAAAGGTTAACTTCAGCCCCCATTTTGACACTCCCAAACAATGAAAGCCATTTAGTGTATATAGTGATGCATCCAAGAATAGATTAGGACGTGTGTTGATGTAAGATAATAAAGTGATAGCTTATGCATCAAGACAACTCAAACCTCATGAACAAAATTATCTAACTCATGATTTGGAATTAACAGATGTAGTATTTGTTTTAAAGATATGGCGACATTACTTATATGGGCAAAAATGTGAGATTTATACAGATCATAAGAGTTTAAAATACCTATTCATCCAGAAGGAGTTGAACATGAGGCAAAGGAGATGGCTGGAATTGATTAAGGATTATGACCTGAATATAAATTACCCTCTAAGAAAGGTAAACGCAATAGCCAATGCTTTGAGTCGGAAAAATTATAACCAAGTTGCTGCTATACTGACAGATCAGCAGGAGTTAGTATGAAAATTTGAGAGAATGAAGATTGAATTCGCTTGGCATGATGAGGACATACAATTATTGACCCTAATGATATAACCTACCTTATTGGATTAAATCAAGGAAATACAGAAAAATGGACCCCAAGATCAAAGAAGTAAGAGAAAGGATTTAGCAAGGAGCTTATTCAGATTACATGATCGATCTGGAAGAAGTCCTAAGGATAAAAGGAAGAATATGTGTGCTCAACGATCAGAGTTTAAAAGATGAAATCATGAATGAAGCACATAATCAAGGATATACAGTACATTCAAGTGGAATTAAGATGTATCAAGATCATAAATAGAAATTTTGGTGGGAAGGCATGAAAAGAGACATTGCTTGGTATGTCACTCAATGTTCCATCTGCCAGCAACTAAAGGTAGAATATCAAAGACTAGGCGGACTGTTACGATCATTACCTATTCAAGAATGGAAATGGGAAATGATTACAATGGATTTTGTAATCGCCTTACTGGAGTATATGATGCAATCTGGGTAATCGTAGATCGCCTTACAAAATCCGCTCATTTCAAACCAATCAAGATCACATATCCCTTAGACAGACTAGCTACAGTAAATATAACAGAGATAGTAAGGCTCTATGGAGTGCTAGTGATCATGGTATCAAATAGAGACCCTCAATTTGTATTGAAATTCTGGAGGAGTTTGCGGAATGCAATGGGAACTCAGTTACAATTTAGTATAGCCTATCATCCTCAAACCAATGGGAAATCAAAGAGAACTATACAGACTCTTGAGGACATGCTTAGGGCATGCACACTTGACTTTAAAGATAGTTGGGATCGACACTTGCCTTTAATAGAATTTGCATATAACAACAATTATCATTCTTCAATCAAAATGGCACCATATGAGGTGCTTTATGGATGAAAATGTAAATATCCTTTATATTGGGATGATGGGGAAAGAGCTTTGATTGGGCCAAAATTGCTCCAAGAAACCTTAGACAAAATTCGAGTAATCAAACAAAGGATAAAAAAAGGACAAGATCGGCACAAGAGTTGAGCCTATTTGAAAAGGAGAGAGATAGAATTCTCAGTAGGCGATCATGTGTATTTGAAAGTAACTTCCGTGAAAGGTCATCAAAGATTTGGAATGAAAGGAAAACTAAGCCCACGATATATAGGACCATATGAAATAATTGAAAAAGTCGGAGATGTGGCATACAAACTTGCTTTCCCACTATAGTTGTCTGGAATTCACTATGTATTCCATGTATCAATGCTAAGGAAATGCATCCCAAACCCAAATCGGGTATCGGAAGTAGACCAATTGAACTATAACCTAACTTGACGTATAAATAACACCCATTAGAGATCCTGGACACTAAGACAAAGGAACTTCGGAACAAGAGTATTAATTATGTCAAAGTAAGATGGAACCAACATTCAGACAAAGAGGCAACTTAGGAAAACAGAAAGTGAATCAAGGAGAAGTTTCCTTACCTATTTATGGACCCAAGTACGTACTAAAAGTTTTGAGGACAAAACTTTTTCTAAAGGTGGGAGGGTATGAAGCCTAGTAATTTTACCCTTTCGGAATATAGGATTTTTAAACCTTAGCATATAGTAAAATTTAAATTTTAGGAACTTCAATTTGAAATTTCATGTACACGGTTATGTTTATGACATCCAAATTAGTAGACACGTAAGTTTCACCTCCAAACACCATAGGATATATAGTTATGATAAGGTACCGTATCGCGTAGGAATTGAACCCATATTAGAAAATTAGACAATAAGATTTTATCACCACCTCAATTGCATATAAATACCTCCTCCACCAATCGGCAACGCCTCTTTTCTCTTTTTCCTTTCCTTTTCATTTATCTTTCATTTTCCTCTAGAAAACTCATGGGTTACGATCGCCGAAATCGATAAATTTCCAAAACTTCAAAAATTTATAACTCATAAAATACACCTCTATTTCCAAATCCGCAAGATACGTTGTGATATTGGTTTTGCAATCTTCAAAACAAGAGCATCCTTGATAAGCCTTCAAATTTGAGATGAATCAAAGCATTGAATGTTTGGCAAAAAATTCGATTCAATTTTCTTAATTTTAATAGACAAATCCTTAGTTTTTACTTACTATATTATATTCCTTAAGCTTAGAAGAGCGTTTTCTTGCATTTTATAGGTAAAAACTTTGACTTCTCGAGCCAACCTTTGGATTACTTCAATAATTAATGATACCGCCATAGTGAGTGCAATATCTTATTATTTACTACTAGCTTGTGTTATACTATTGTTGTATTGCTGTCCTATGTTACGTGGGTGATAATTTTTAAGTTGAAAAGACTTATAAATGCGTCAGAAGTTATGGAAATAGAAATTGGAGCATCTACAATAAGTATGGAGCGCAAGTCATTCTACACCACAATTGTACACAACCTATGTACTTTGGTTGTGTATGTGTAAAAATGAAGATTCTATACCACCATTATACATAACTTTGGTTGTGTATGTGTAAAAAATGAAGATTTTACACTACCTTTGTAGATGACCCATGTACTTTGGTGGTGTATGTATAAAAACGAAGATTCTACACGACTCTCGTACATGACCTATGTACTTTGGTAGTGTATGTGTAAAAGCGAAGATTCTACACTACCCTCATACATAGCATGTGTACTTTAGTTGTGTACGTGTAAAAACTAAAGATTCTATACTATCCTCGTACACGACCCGTATAGTTTGGTCGAGTGTATATATCTTTATCAACATGTATTTTTTATGCAAATAAATTCCTACACAACCCCCGTACATTACCCGTGCATGTTGGTCGTGTATGTATAAAAATGAAAAAATAAAAGAAAATGGATGCCAAACCTAATTTACCTCACCTCAAGTACAGTTGTGCATAAAATGGCCGTGTAGAGTCTTTGGAATATGCTTTAAGCCATGTAAGCCACTTAGGCTATAATGCCTAATCTAAAGGCGTTATCAGCCTGCTACGTGCTCTTAGAAGATCAGACACACTAAGGCTATAGATTTCTGAAACCACAAATATGAATTTTTGAATATCACCAATAACTTGCATATAGGGAAACTTTCAAACTTTTTCATATTAAAAGAAATGTCCTTAACTCATAAATTATCTAAACATCAAATCTAAAAATAATAAAATCCTTATATATAATAGTCTTCAGAAGAAAATAACTAAATCATCATATGTTTCTTCTTATCAAATTACTAATAACAAATCTCAATTATTAGCAGCATGGTCATAACCGCTATTGCTCTCTCCATCATCGATAAATATGTCATAGCCAGTCAAATCATAAATCATAGAATCTTCACTTGTACCTATGAGAAAAATAAAGATTGAGCGAAAAATGCCTAATGCACCAAACCGAAAGCACATGCACATGAACATGCATATCACAATATCACATAAAACTTATTTTCTATTGTAACACGCACAATTTAATTATCTTTTCATTAGCCTGCAACCAACACAGTTTAGGACTATTGATCACTAATCCTAAACCCGGAGTAACCCATGATCCCGATGAAAACTGTATTATCATAATATATACATATATAGGTATGTTCCACAATTAAGCTGGTAATTACTCATAATCTACCGGAATCATCTCCAGGTGCAACTCCACTCGGGACACCGCCACAAAAGAATCATCAGGTTGCCAGTGTTAGTATCACACTACTATCGTGGTCTTTACTAACCGTAGCCAAGCACAACCAATACACGTTTCGATTAAAGTCAAAATGTGTTAAGTCAAATTTTGCAACTAATCCTATAAGCACAAACAAACATACATGGTAAGGTCATACTTTTTCAATTTTAGGAAAATTCTCCAAATCCAAAATCCCTTATGTACAACAACAGAAAATCTCCAAATCTCCTTTTATGGAAACTACAACAGCAACTTCTTCTTCTTCTATCAAACTCCTCAAAATCCCAAAAGAGCAGATCTTTCTCCAAAATCCTGATATGGAAATATAAATAGACAAATTTCTCCATAAAACCAAACTTTTATAGGAATCTTTGATTTACAGGATAAGAACTTACCTTTAATTCTTTCTGAAACCCAAATCCTAGGTTTTCTTCAATTATCATTAGACAAAAACTCCAAAAAGAACAACTTCCTCCAAAACCCTAGATTTGAGAAATTAATAAGAACAGACATGATTCGTCGAAAATAATCTTTTCATATCAAATCTATGATAAAGAAGATGTAACTTACTTTATTCAAATCTTACTCCTTAATCGATCCCTCGAAGAGTAGATCCTAATAGAAAACTAGGGTTTCACCAAAGAACTCCTTAAAAAACACAAAAATCTATGAGAAAGATGTTGTTTCCATATAAATATCAACGAATCTTGATTAAATCAACTTACCTGGATCAAAGATCTTGTTTTCCTTCATATTTCCCTCTCCAGCGCTCTCAAAACCCTAACAGACACTCTCTGGTCGAAAAGAAAGGAAGAACTTATGAGTAATACGAACCTTAAAATTCTATTTGTAATAAACATTTTGGGTAGGAAAGCTGGCACCTATGCCGACGACCTTTCCTTCAATGCCGACGGCCTGTCCTTCAACGTCGACAACCTTTCCTTCAATGTCGACAAATGCCAACTTTCACCAATCTTCACAAAAAGTCTGAGAGCTTTACGCCGGTGGCCTAGAGACCAATTTTCCTTTATCAAAAGCTATTCTTCAAACATCTCTAAATCATAGACAAAACCATCAACTTAATACTAAGGTGGACCATAAAACTCTCTTATTTTTCAACATATGACAACTTTTGCCTTTTATCATAATTTATTGAAGATTTACTATTTTGAAGGATTTGTTGACCATCATCAATGTGAGGGATGATTATTATATATCTCGTTTATTAGGAATGACCAAAATTTCCCTCTCTTTAATTAACAAATGACATTCCTTTGCCATTCTTTATAGAATATTTTTCTATATATTACATAAGCTATTCTCACTATTGAATAGCCATCTACACAAGTTGTTAATAGGAACAATAAAGTGTTTATAGCCGTAGCGATATAAACAACAAGACTCATCCGAGCCGCAGGAACATGTACATAAGGAATACGAGAATTTCCACCTTGTTGAAGATCTAGTGGTGCTACCCGAAGACTTAAATGAATAGCCATCGCTGTTAAGAACAACCGAGATCCAATGATAATTGATTGAATTCGTTCTTGTGTGAATTGTTGTTTTTACCCATATCTTACTTGTTTGGAATGGAATGCATAATGGTTGATCACCCTAAATTTATTAATGATTATTAGATTATAATTAAAACGAAGACATGCATTGCATGGCAGTACATTTTATATGTCGTCACCATTCGATGATGGAATGATAAGAAAATTTAAGTTATGGATATATCCACTTCACTTAAGTTAAGCTACCTTTGGATTGAGCACTTAAGGACTCTATGAAGAAAGTTTCGGTTTCGTAGAATGAACTAAATGATATAGGGAAGTTGCGGTTTATGAAAACATGCCAAATCATCATCTCAGGTCTAAATTGTAAGCCACCCCTAGCTTGAGCACTTGAGGCCGCCATGGGACTTATGATAAGTTAATTTAAGTTTGGATGACCTGGATGCTAATGGAACTAAGTATTCCCTAAACCTTAGGTCAAGGAGGTTTAAATCCTAGACCTAATGCTAGTTACTGAAAGACCACGTGCAATGTTTGCATTGCATATGGTTATACATGCATAGCATATGTTTGATAACTTATTTGCTTGCTTTTTTAGTAGTAGTGAGAATATTGCACTCCCATCTTACTGAGTTGTGGTTTTACTCAACCCTCTATAGTGTGACATGTCGTGCAAGTACCCTAAGATAGGTTTATAATGCAGCTAGATGCTCCATTTCGGTAAGCCAGCTAATTTTGGGATTCTTAGGGAGATTTTTACAAGAGAAGCTAGATAGAGGAACTACCTATGTTATGTCTTAATGTTTAAGTCCTCTGGACATATTATGTTTTTTTTTTTTTGTTAAGTAATCTTAGTTGAAAAGACAACTGATGTGATGATAAGATGGCATCTGTAAAGCCTTGCTTTCTAGTTTGACTTTTAGGCATTGTTGTTAAGATACTTCACGAATGCTATTATGATTGGTATGAGCATTCATGGTGGGTCGTCATAAATAGAGTACCTTCCGAGGTGTGACTATATATACAGACACACACACATACAAAAAGAAAATAGGCCCACCTACTGCCAGCCATCTTTCTTCCCTTCCAACTATTTATGTTCCAGAGTTTTAACTTTCTTTTGAACATACCCATAACAAAATGAAAAAAGCTTTATTATGAACTTGATATTTGTTGATAGATCCCTTCAACTCTTAAAATCTTTGTAGGTTTTTGAAAATATTCTAGCCAATTCTGTTTTCATCTTATTTAGGTTTTGTTCTAAAATGATGCACTTGTCATCAATAAATCAACTAAAAGCTACCAACTTTGGAAGTATGGTTGTAACTTCTTAAAAGTGATAATATGAATATTGGGTAGATAGTCTATTAGGTTCGGCTAATTTTATAGTTTATATTTTATTATATTTCCATGTCAAAAAATAAACATCTTGCGCACAAATAAATATTAACATATAAATACCCAACTCATCGAGTAAATGACTCCACATCTTTTTTTTTTTTGGAAAAACCATCGACACTATAAAAAAAAAGGACAAGTCCATACAATTTAAAATTTTTTAGGGGGTGTTTATGTAGTTTAATCCTTTGCAGATTACTTATGACAAACTTTTGGAACTTTAAGAATTTTTTTTTATATATAATTACAAGGAGTGTTAATATCCAATGTTGTTAGAACTGGACCAGAATTTTAATTGAACAAGTTGGGGGGTCAGGGCCTTACGGCTCAAACCAGAGGTCAAACCGAGATCATGAAAAAGTGAAAATATAAGTGATAATTTAATTATAATAGATAAATATATATGATATCACTTAGTTAAATTTATATTTGGATCAAATTCATTAATTAATTATTAAATAAGAAAAATATAATGATTATATTTTATAAGTTCACAATATTGGATAAATACATATTTAAATTTCTAGTATTTTTTTTGTTTTTCTTTTTGTCCTAGTCAACCGGTCCGAGTTGTTCGGTTCAACCTGGTTCGATCGGGTCAACTAAATTCGATACAAATCTGGGTAAAACAAGTGGATCGACCCACTTTTATGGCTAGTTTCGATTGAACCGGTCAAACCAGTCGGGTTGGTTTGGGTCCTTCAACATTGTTTATATCATGAGTCGATTAGATCTACTTAATAATCAAAGATTGTTTCCTATTTTGTAAGAAATATAATTTTATATAAAATATTTATAGATTCTTATATTAAGGTTCATACATGTAAGTATATAGTATGATCTCAACAATATCCATAAATGATAAATTATAGATCAAATCGTATAGCTTTTAATTAGCTAAGTTTATGAGTTTAAGTCCAGAGAGAAATTTACCCTAAATTTCCATAGGAATCATGTGAGTGTTTCTCAAAAAATCTCTTTATATTATTAATTATTTTTTCTCCTTAGTCGATTCTTTGGGGTAAGTTTCATTCGTAGTATCTAAACTTTTTGGTTTATAATAGAAATATACCTAAAAAAAATTTGTAACACAGAAATACCCAAACTTTTAAGAAGTTTCATCTAAAATACCTTTGGATGGAATCCACCTATTTTTTTTGTTAAAATACTAAGGTAGCAGGTGGACTCGAGTAAAAAGTTATTTTCTCTATCCTAGTTAGTAAAACAACTTTCATTCATGATATCTAAATTTTCTGGTTTGTAACAATTTAGTACTTTAAAAAAAAATTGTACCATAATAGTACTCGAACTTTTAAAGTTTCATGCATGATATCTTTAGTTGAAATTTGACCATTTCTTAGATAACTCGTTGACAAAAAATTAATGTTTTTTTTATCCTAATTGGTATTTTTATTATATTTTTTTACTCTCTCTTACATGGAATCGAAACTTTTTTTTTTAATTATCAAATCCGTCCAATTTGGGTGAGTTTGGTTATTAGAGTTAATTTCTTTAGGCATTTTAATGTTATCTAATAATTATAATCTAAACACTAAAAGAAAAAGAAGAAGAAGAAGAAGAAGAAGAAGAAACGGGAGAAGGGGGGGGGGGGGGGGGGGGGGGGGGAGGAGAGAGAGAGAGAGAGAGAGAGAAAGAGAGAGGAAAGAGAGAGAGAGAGGGTAGCAAGTAAAAGAATAATTTTTTAATGGGTTTTTGAAATCGTAAGGTTTCTGTTTTTTAGATATGATGATGAAGAAGAAGAAGCGTAGGGGAGAGAGAGAATAAAAAAACTGCCAACTAAGATAGAGAGGTGAAGATGATTAGACTTCATTATATAGATTGTAAGCCTAATTTTTATTTGGATTTAATTCTTTGGGTTAAGGTGATAGGACTTAGAGAGTTAAGCCCAATTGTTTTGTGATGATAAAGGAAGATTTGGCATGACAAGTTTGGAATAGGGCTTGTTGAAATTGACCTATCTAATTCTATCTTTTCTCAAATTGGCTCACACATATTACAAATGGATGCCTTAATAGGCTTGGGAACACAAGGGAGCCTACATCTATGTTCATTATAAGAGTGACTCATCTTAGTTGTTGGTCATTTGTCTCATCCAATGGAAGACATTGATGGCTAGATCTTTATAAATATCCTTAGTTCCCATCTCATTTAAAGGATCATAAATCTTAGACAAACGTCGTAGTGCTACCGAATTTCCATTTTAATGAATCAATTGCTTGATTTACCCAAGAACGCATACAATTTTGTAGTACTTAGTGAGATTTATGCTTCTTAATTCCCTCGCCTGTCATGTGTGTGTTAAAGCATACCGAGGTTGCCTACTTCTCCTCTCTATACGACTCTCTCTTAGTTATCCTTGTACATATTGTTTCCTTGAATCACATATAGTGTGATAATCACGCAACACACATGATCATCTTAATCGGATCCTTAACCTTACATTACTTTGCTGAATATCTTTTTTTTTTTTAAACCAAGTTTCGGTTCCATGTCAGCAAATCGTCTGAGAAATGGCTGGATTACAACGAAAAATAACGTGTGTGAAACTTTTAAAAAGTTTAGATACCATCATGGTACAAGTCTTTTTTAGATACTAAACTATTACAAATTAGAAAGTTTAGGTACGTGAATGAAACTTATTTTGCCAACTAAGATAGGGAAAATAATTTTTTATTTAGTTCGCTTGTCATGTCAGTATTTTAACTGAAAAATAAATAAATCACTTCTAGAGGTATTTTAGGAGAAATTTTTTTAAAGTTCAAATATTTTTGTGTAATGAAATTTTTTTAAGTATATTTCTATTATAAATCAAAAAGTTTAGACATGGTAAATGAAAATCCCAGTTCTTTATGTTTGGGTGATTGTTTCCATTATGCCTTTCGTAACCCTCGTAAAATCCCCAGAGATACTTTACTTAAAAAACCAAGTTTAACGTCCCAACTACGTTACTTAGTATTCCTTTTTTTTTTTTTTCTGGTTAACGTGACGTTGCAGCATTGTGGTACCACATTTTTGTAAAACCTGGAACATATACATGACTGACCCACTCAACTGAAATCATAAAATCATCAAATTAACATATGATGACATAACAAGTTTTTTTTTTTTTTTTTCAGAAATTGAGATGTGAGACAGGTTTGTGGTATTTTTTTTTTTTAATCACATTTGAAGTATAGACAGTTCATGTATGTATAAAAACCCTTTGCTTAGGTGTGATGGGATGAAAATAATTAAAATAAATCGGGTTAAGATCATGTAGTATTAAATTGAATTTGATTAAGTTTAGTTAAGTTTAATTTATATAGAAAATTTTAATTAAAGTTATATTGGTATTCAAATCCAACTTAATTTCAATAATATTGAATCTTATTCGAATCTACTATACTCATAACCAGTTTGAGTTATATATTACAAAGATTGAGTTCGACACTAAACGGTTCAAGTAAATCAAGTTTTAACTCAACTCTACTTGAATTTTATCGTATTCGGATATATATCAAATTAAATTTAAATAGATTGCGATTAAATTTTATCTAGTCAGGCTCTTAGGACCTGACAGTAAGCAAATCAGACACTGCGCAGTAGGCATGTGGATGGGAGAAAGACATTTGCCCAATAGACTAAAACTAGTCGTATGCCAGGACTGTTGAGAATGATCGTTAGGTTGAAGAAATAAATTTTGGTGGGAAATGTGAAAGAATGAATTTCTCTTCCATGATTCAGGAAGGGCTGGATTGGATTCATCGTGATGGGGAAAGGAATGGAAAGAAATAAATAAAATATTAGCCGCCGCTAAAGTTGGTGATAAATTAGAAGGATGATTCTTTTTCCATACATCAATTGTTGAAACTATTTATATTTTTAAATATTTAATATTATTATAATTCATTTTTTTCGTCATTTAATATCTTAAGAGCATCTTTAATACTTATTGATTTGCACTGTTGTCAAGGATAAAGGACCATGGTGTAAAACTCGGGTTCTTAATTGGAATCCTCTCTCAATGACTTCAAAAAAGATACGTGCATACACACATATATGTTTTTAAGGTTTATTTTATATAATTTTCATTTTATAAGTCTAGCAAATAATATAAATAGATATTAAGGACTTTTTTTCAAGAGTCGTAAGGATAAAGTTGGAAGTTCAGAGAATTTCCTAAAATGTTGAGATGTTATCTAGAAACTTAACATTCTTAGCATTAAACATGATCTAAGAGGTAAATTAAGAAAAAATAAGAATAAGTGAATAGAGAGGTCGATTTTTGGGGGAATATGACAATGGACAACACTAATTATTATCATTATTCTTTTGTCCAACAAATTGACAACACTAACTAAGGAGTACCTTTCTGGTGCATGCTTCTTTTAAGATAATCCAGGTGACATGTATGCATACTATGGGTACCAATAAAATAGAAATTAACTAAGTCTATCTATGGCAAAAAGAATTAACTCAATCACATAGTGCTTAGTGCACATACCCCTATCTAACTACATGAGTAATTTCTTTTCATTACATCATCTATACATATATACACACATATAATCACCTTAAATAACTATAATTTTCAAAAGAGTTAATGTCGCGAATGTTATCTAAATTTCGATAAAATGTGCAATCAGGTAACTAAACTTTGAAATTGATTAATTAAGCACCTGAAAAAACTTTCCGTATGTAACATTTTTAACCAATATAACATACACATATGTTGGCATACTCAAAAGGTTTCTTTAAGTACTAAATTAATCAGTTTCAAAATTCATGCATCAAATTAATCAATTTCAAAATTAAGATATTTAATTATATATTTTATCAAAGTTTAAATATCATTAATCATATTTACTCATTTCAAAATCATGTAAATATAAAAACATGCATCACCTTCATACTTTTTAAATGATTATACTGCGGATAATTTGAATAGATTGATTTTGACATGTAATACTAAGAATTTGGACCATTTGTTGGATGTACTAAACTTTTATGTTTTTCTAATTCTTTGGATAAAAGGTGGCAATTGTTTTGAAAATGGTCGTTCCACCATTATGTGCGTCAAAATTCTTGAGCACCATGTGTTTATGCACATGACATTTAACATTCAACGATTTTTTTTTTTTTTCATCCTTTAGAAAAACCTTTTCTTTTTCCTTTTTTTTATTACATTTATTTTACAATTCAAATATGATATCAAAATTTTTTAATCTAGTCATCTTCCTAAAATTATATGAATCAAACACTATCTACGCTTCTTTTTAGCTAGAAAATAACTAACTAATGCATGCTAATAAGATAGAAAATTGACACAAAAACAATAAAATAGAGATCTTAATAATTAAAAATCGAGTTAAATATTAAGAGTGAGCAGATACAAGGTGGATAACGTATGAATTACTATCTGTACCCTACCTTGTAAGCTATAGGATATTAGATTTGGTAGCCAGAATCTATCATGAGATATCTTTTACCATATACCCTGTAAAACATATATGGTCCAAGGTATTCTATGGAACATGTTGATTTTCTTACGAAATTTCTATTTTTTTTTCTTATTTTCTTAAATTTCAAGTTTATATTATTTGATATAGTTTCATATAATATGTATAACCATCTTAATTTCATACATTCATTGTAAATAGTAGTGGAAAGGAATTTTGAAATAATTTTTTAGTATCAGAAGTTCTACAATATGCATAACTTATTTATGCAAGAAAGTTGAAATTTATAACAAATATCTGTAGAATATGTTTATATAATATTAAACAAAATTGTAGCAGATTCCAAATTAAAAACTCTCAAGCTATTTTAATATTAATTAGTCCTAGAAGATAAATAGCAAATCTATATAATTTGGGAGTTCAAGTATATATACACAACTATAGGTATTCTAAAATAAAAATAAAAATGAAAAGTGTTCCCAAAATAACATAGTATAAATTCTTCTATATAAAAATTTTTAGAAGATAATTTACAAAATACTAATCTTAAATAAAAGTGGTTATCAAACAAAAAATGAAGTATTGTTATTTATTTTAGGTATATTAACATTATTTTATAATATTAATAGGATAAATATAAGATACCCGAAAACATGTATCCTCGACTTATTAGAGTACAGGTTCTATGGGAAACACCCCGTACCCATACCTTACCCTTTGAGGGTAGGTTTGCAAAATTTATACTCAGGTTCTATCTTGTAACCTACGGTAGGGTTATCTATTTACCCCTATTAAATACATTAATTAAAAGTTTTATTTAAATGTTTATATTAAAATAAAAAAAAATCAGTTATGTTTCAAGTGAATAGATAGCCATGTGTGTTGTTTTTAGTAGCGAAGGATGGCCCTTTAAAAAAAAAAGGGTTTCGTTAGGAGTAATATACTATGCAAATAGACATAATAATATGGTAAGTAAGAATAATAAAAGCTTATTACCTATCATAATTATGTTAAACATAATAACTGAAGTATCATTTGGCCCAAAAAAAAAAAAAAAAAAAGAAGTGTCAAAATTTATTGAATTCTACTTACCATTAAATATTATACACATGATATATCTCACTCTTAATAAATCTTTGTGCTCATCGGTGGAAATAGAATGTTTCTCAATAGGTTGGTAGCTTTAAAGAAAAAATACACTCTATGCACATGATTTTTCACTTTGTACACCGATGGTTTCGTTTTATAAACTTTGCAAATCTGTGTTTTATCACTGTTTGAAATATAGGATAGGCATCGATCCCTGATTAGTCTATAATAATTAATTTATGAAATAATATTATTAAATATACATAATTATTAATATGATAAAGTAATTAAAATACAAAAAATAATAATAAAACAAATATAATAGGAAAAAAAAAAAACACAAAGGACATTTCTACTTGGTATATGCCTCTCAGGTTTCTAGTGTGATGATGATTGCAAGAAAGAAACAATAGAAGTAAAAAAAAAAAAAAGAAAAAATTCATTTGCTGCCCTCCCATATGCTCTCACACGTAACATAGCCCTTGATTCTTGGTCCATTCAATTATTATTATAATATATATAATTTCAAATATTATTTCTATTCTTTTTTTGGCCGGTTTCAAATTTATTTCAAAAGATATGTTTATTGGTAAAATTTGCAAGAGTTTGCGAGGGGTTATAATCATTTTAAAACTGTTTTTAAGAGACGCAGAATTTTGAGTAGAAATAATAGGAGTTTATAGTTTGTAGCTCTTTTAAATTTGATAATATTTCATATAAATATGTCTCTATAACCAACAATCATATGAAATTTTAGAAATATGTCTTTTGTGTAAATAAATAACAATGATTTATGTCCATATCTTTACTTGATTATGGTCCAAGAGGTTCAATACTAGCAAAATGGACCAGTAACAAGATCCTCGAATCTCATCCAGCATCCTAAACCATCTTGGCACATAAGCCTCAGTCACTCACCAATCTATATGTCAACGTCTTTCCGCTGTAGGTCCTCTTCCTCTAATGAGTTGCACATTCAATAGCATCTCTTCAATTTCTCATATCTCCTCTAAGATACTCTAAACCACCCTAGCTCATTATATCTCTTTGGGAGTACTTTAAAAAAATTGTTCTTCACCAATTTGGCCACTCTTCTCGAATGATCACTACTATCACCGGATCCAGGTTAGTTACTAATAAAGGGATCTACATTTGGGCTTATTTTCCTCCCTTGAGAATGCTTCAAGTAGACTGAGAACATTCTATGGGCCCTAATTTAACATAACCATCGCCTATAAATAGTTATTGAATCCACAAGGCAAGGGGCAGATGAGCATTTAATATTATTTATATTTTTTATTTGCACACTTGCTTGATTTCTTGACCCACTATTGACTTAAGCATTAAAATAGTCACCTTGAACCATCATCCAATATACCACTAACCATGTTCTTTAGTTGTAGGCCTTTGGACCTCTTGTGATGTTTTTCCATATCCAATAATTACAAGTTACAACCTTTACAAGATTCAATGTAAAAGAATATAATTCTAGAATTTTATAAAGAAGTTGTAACTCTTTTATATTACGTAGTATTTTGTATAACAATAAAGAAAGAAAACTATATTAAATTTTAATAATTGTGCTATCTTTAAAATAATTAATGAACACACATAATTAACCTGTTAATTATAATAATCTTTTAATTAAATCTATTTTAGAATAAAAATCCACACATGATACAGGCTAAAAAGATCCCCTTTACCTTCTTTTGTGCATTGGACAAGGACTCCTGGTCAACCAAACACTAATTTTGTTTAATATATATATGATTTAGTTAAGGCTATATTTCGCCCTCACGTCATCATGTGCAGGACACTTACGTTTCGACAATTCTGATAGCCCAAACAACGGAAGCACATTATATTTTTGCATGTCTGGTATGTAAGTATCAACAAATTTTTGAATAGTTAAAAACATCATTCACCCATAAAAAATTACTAAATTATTAAATAATAGTGCATAAAATTAGTATAATATTTATACTTTAGAGTTTTAGATTCATGAAAAGAAAAATAAATAAACACATTAATATTATGGTAGAAAGTCTACAAGTTTGAGCAATTTTAGGATTTGTTATGTTTCAATTTTTTTTACTAATTGTTTTGATATCTTATTTTTATTGTTTTCAAATAGATGTTTATTAAGAAAAAAATACAAATAAAAAAACAAATATTTTTATTTATAAATTGATTAAACATATCAGATGTAGATAAAATATAGATAATATATAGATACAGATTAGATACAAATGAAAATAAATCAATCCAAATAGACCATTGTAATGTTATAAATTTGTACATGTAAAAGTATAAATGTGAAATTGAAATATATACACACACACATGTATGTATATAAAAGAAAAACCCTTCATTTATGTATAGAATATGCTAAAAAAATCGACATGTTTAAATGGTTTAAATTTTATTTTAAAATTTTAAAATTAATTAAATATAAAAAACCATATAGATTTTACAAGATATCTTATAAAATCTTGTGCCAAATGAATTTCACAAAATACAAGATGTACAATGGTTCCACCCATTTAATATAATATGCGGTCATCCTTACTCATGACATTTTTTTGAAAAAAAAAAAAAAAAGCTGGGAGCGTTGTACCTGGATAGTGAATTCTGAATATGGATTTAGCTAGCTAATTAAAGAAACATTTATTGTAGATGAACCACCAACAGTCTGGGTCGTTGAATCAAGTTGCAAGGCATCTTTGTCACTTGGAATTTGGAAAGATAAGTTCTTTATGATGCCGGATTTGGATTTAATTTGAAAATACATATATACATAAGATGTTACACAAACATAGGACACAATAAATCAATGGAAAACGAAATAAGTGTATATACAAATTCAAATTAAATATTAAAAAAAATTGAGAAATTGAGGTTGAAAACCAAGATAAATGCGAACGGAGAGAAGATATGTTTATAAGGATATATGCTTTCCTACAAGTAGATAATATAAATGGGAGAGTCGACACAATTACAATGAAAATAACTTTCTTGGTAGTTAATATGGGAAGCAAAATTTGTCCTCAAAATTTACCTTTTAAAAAACATACTTTTTTTTGTTTGCATTTGTAAGAATGAAACACATATATTTCACAATTTGTTGGTGATGACTTTACATGCCATTCACTCCTTCAGACATATGTACATGCTCTTTTTTTTTTTTTTTTCAACAATACTATACATAATTACACATGATCCACTAAATTAATCTTTCTTTTAATGGATGCTCCTATTAATTATTGATATGTTAGGAAAATAAAGAGAAGTAAATACACTTATTATTTATTTAAGGGGATTAGCTATTCATTCCCTTCTTATTCTATACAAAACTTCTATTTAGTACTTAGTTGAGCGGATTGACAATTTATAATGACATGATAGTACTTAAAATAATGAATAAACAATTCATGTCCTCACAAGCATTAATTGCATTTCTATTGTTTATTTTTAGTTTTTATCATAAATACCAAAATGTCATTTGTACAATTATTATCTCAACGGTCATTATAGGTATATTTTTTAGCGGTTGCATTATAGATATTTTACTTTTACTCAAATAATTACTTATTTCAATTTTTATGACAAGTTAACGTTGTAATAACTATTACAACTCTACCACATTCCTATTGAATTATAATTTCATTCAACAAAGTGAACAGGCGATTAGGTGGGCATCTATTATATTAATAGTATTTCCATCTACATGATTAACCATATTTAACAACTTCCATAAGGTAGAATTTTCATAGGCATGCTCTTCTTATTTATTATGTTATATTTGGTACGATGGAATAATTCATAATAAAATAAATTGAAATGAAGGAATGAAATGAAATGAATAAGTGGTAGGATGATAAATCCATTTTTTATTAGGTATATTATAAAATGTAATGGAATTAGAATGGTTTTTGTAAAAGATATCCTTATAATAAATGCGTAAGAGAATAAAAAGGTAAACGTAAATCATTAGTGAAGATTAGAAATGCATACTTAAAACTGCAATAAAATTGAACCCTAAGGTTTCAGTTGTTGAGCCTACAACAATGTTTGCCCTTGATTTTTCTTAGAAAGGCAGATAATAATAATACACTTTTACTTCTAAAGGTTCAATGCATGTAGACTTTGTGCTGTAAACATTTCATTAAGCCCGTACGCTTTTTACTTTCAAAGAACAAGTTTTCAAAATATTACCTCTAGGTAATTTCTTTCAAAACCAAGCTTTCATAAAACGTGTCCTTTTGCCCATTTCGTACTATGTTATTAATGCAGCTAATGCAATTATCCCTAAACTAAACAACTATTGCATAGAACCAAGAAGAAGATGGTTATTTGAAATGAATCAATTACTACATAAATTGAATAATATCGAGATATTATAATTGAGTAAACATTAATGCGTATTGAACAAATATTTATGACAATAGTACTATCAACAAACAACGCTGCATCAACCACTCATCAAGCAGGTGAAGTCACGATGGCTCTTGTACAATGAGTGAGTGCCCCACAATGTTTTAATCATATCATATAACAAAACAACAAATAAAGGATGCTAACCTACCTTAAGCCAATCCTTATATCATATGCATGATATCTGGCCCATTCATACAACCCTATTGCCCTTTATTAATTTTTTTTCCCTCCTTCAGCGGCTGGTGTATATCGAGAATACTTGCGACACAGGAACAAAAATTCCGGAAACCACCTCGAATTGTCACGGGGTGGGTCAAGATGGATCTGACCCATTCTCTTAAAAAAAAAATACAAACAAAAATTCTATATTAAAATAACATTTTAAACTTTAAGTATAAAGCGGGGTCGGGAATATGCTATTCTTTAGTCCATATTCATTTAGTATTATTAATAATGCACAATTATTTATATACAAACACAATCCTATTGAGTTGAAATATTAGTAATATGAGACTAAAGTAATACTCTTAAAGAGTAGAGTTTACAAAAGCAAAAAAATAAAATAAATAAAGTCTCATATTATCTAGGAGTAGGATTCTTTTCTTAGTAGAATTGATGCATATAAAGTATGAGATATGATTTTAAATTATATTTACCAAATGTGTTGTTATTAATAATACATAAATATTGTTAATAAATAATTAATACTTTTTATTCACATAAAAAACAGTCAAAGTAGTAATGTTATTTATTTATTTGTTTTTTTACTTTTCTATTATTTTGTATTCTATATTTATTTTCATTTCTTGTATTGATAATAAATACTATATTTTTATTTTACACACACACGCACGCGCGCGCGCACACATATATATATATATATATATTTAAATTAGACCCCGTCAGGCCCGGCCTGCTAAGACAAGTTCAAATGCAGACTCGATATGGCCAGATCGGATTGGGTCTCATTTTGGATCCCACTCTTAAAAGATGTCTAGTTAGAAATTTTTCCCAACAACTCTTTCAAATTCCTCCCATTCACTTCCCGGTCGGCTGGTCCCTCTGTCAGTCAAATCTTATGTTTACGACAAAACAAATAACTGAGGCGTTCACTTAGAACTGCAACACAAATTGTGCTGTAGTTTTATATAGGCCAAGTGTACCATTGTCGTGTTATTTAAGAACGATCTACTACTATTAGCTTCATGGTGCTGCCACGTACTGTCCAATATTATTCGATAAGTTTGATTAATATTTTTACTGAGCAAATGTACCGTTATTCTAGGCTGTATAATACCGATTATTACTTGGTCTTTACGCTAGTATTTGTGTATAGTTAATGAGTTAACATACTATTTAGCTGCATTTTAATGACTTTACAGGTTACATGATTTATTTAATTTCTTTTGGTTTTCTTACATTTTGGAATTTTAAATTAGAGTTTCTAATAGATAATAAACTATATAACTTTTAACTCATGTTCATAACTAAAGTAAACGGTTGATAATATTTATTTTAAAAAAAAAACCTTTACGACGTTATTTGAACGAACTTTCACGACACGTTGTAAAATTTGAACTAATTCATAGAAACAGTAGTGTGGTACCAAATTTCTACTCAAAGACATGTGTCACATAGAGAGATCAATGGGGTTTTGCATGCAATACATTTAAAAGAGCCTGGGTTGATCAGTGAGGTCAGACTACATTGTACTATTTTGATCTACCCTTATCAGGAGTTTAATGAACTCTGGTAATAAGTTGACGCCAAAGAGACGGAAAAGACAGTACCTGACCGGCCGAGAGGAGCCTCAGGCGTTTCCAATTTGCTTGATTGCTATTGGTTGATATAAATACTCTAATATATCGCAAGTATATATATGTCCCACCTTTCTTTGTTTTTCTTTTTGGCAGCACCTTCATTCTTGGCTAAATTGGATGTGGAACCACTTTCTTAAGTTGCACATCATGTTACCAAAAATATATAGACTTACTTTCTTAAGTACCAAACTTAAAAAGAAAGCTTAATCCAAGTACTAGCCTATCAAGTGGGATAGCCCTCGAAAATTAAATATCATTTCATAATTTCTTATAAAATCGATGTGAGATTGTAATGGATAAAATTTTTTGTCTCATAAATGTTGTTTTTACCATATTCCAATGAATATATGATTACCATGGATATAAAAAATGAGAGTAACTATTTTTTTTTATTTTATGGGCATTTTTATTTTTTAAATTTATTAACACCTGTCAAGTTTTATTAGCCAGGACAGGATGGAATAACATTCATGGGACAACAAATATTTTTTCCATTGTAACATACTGCTTATACCATAAAGTTCTATTATTTTTATTAAATCCCAATACATACAAAATTTGTTTAATTTTTTTAATTTCTCTGACCGCTATAAATTAGGTTGGCGCCTGTTAAGTTTGCTTGTGAGATTTTTCCTTTTTCTTTCCTTTTTCTTGCTTCTTTTCTTCTAGAGGAATTTCATTCAATTGAAGGAGATTATATCAATAAGATCGACTATGCAATAGAAATAAGATGTGAAGAAGTCGGGGTATGAAGATGCAACCTAGTTGTTAGGTATTTTAAAAAATTTAAAAATATTAATTATATAAAAATTTATCAAAATACTATTATGATATTATATTTATTGCATGTGATATATTATTTTTAATATATGTCACATGTATTGCAATACTTGTAAAAAGTAAATATCGCATATATTAAAAGTGATACTCCAATGATATTTATATATTTTTTTTTCTGTAATTGATATTTATGTAAATTTTAAAGCATAAGTTAACGTGAAATTATCTCCTTTTAGAATCTATATATCATTATGTAGGGGATACATTATCACTCTATGAGAATATAATCCACCAAATTATGGAGAACAAAACTCCCACAAAAGAGATGGTATAATCTATAGACCAACATAAGAGATTAACAGCATATTCACTTCGTCATATGGAATAAGAAGATATTGAACTATAATTCATAACGAATATAATAGAGTTATAATAACTATTATAATATTTACTTGATATAAAATTTAAAACAAATGATAATTGGAGTAAAAGTAAAATATTCATAATACCTATTATGTTTATTGTTTATGTGATATTTTCAACATAGATGTAATTATAACAAAGAATGCAAACAAACCATTAAATTGCAATTTTTATATGTAGGGACATGATTATTATTTATTATTTTGTGTAATAACAATTTGTTATAAATTGCAATTTCATTCAACCAAAGTTTGTAAAAATTATTTTATATAGAATGAGAGGATACTAATAGTTATTCCTCTCAAGTGAATAAGCTGTAAAAGAAAATTTTTAAAAACACAAAGTTGGCTTATTTTAAAAATTGTTGACAAAATAAGATAAACTTGATTGCCATAATTTCAAACTAGATCTTAGGTTGTAATCTTGTCATGGTTCAAAATCAATGCCGATAACACGGCGATAGGAAGAAAAGTAGAAAATACTCAAATTCGAGATCAAAAGTGGTCTACAAGTGGTACAATCAATAGTAAGAAATTTCAGGAATTTATAATGATGAAAGAAAGGAAGAAGGATAAAACAGAGAAGTGACTACTCAGTCTCCTCGCTATACTAGGGCTTGTTAAACATGTGTTAACAGTAGGACCCTATGGGGCAAAAAAAAAAAAAAAAAGGAAAATAAGTAAAAAACCTACCGAAAGTCAAATCAAAATTTCAATTTTTTTTTTAAATGGTTCAATTAGATGAAGAGTAAATATTTCGCAGTTTTGTTAGATATTCAAATTGGACTGTTTTACATATATATATGTATGTATATATAAACAAATTGTTGATTTTTTTAATTAATTTAAAAAGAATAATTATTTTTAAAATTTTTTTTTAGATATGTTTCATCCATAAGATTATAATTGGATTGGTAGTATCATATTTTGATTGTTGTGGTATATATATAGATAAGTTATTCTTTAGGTTTTAGCCTCTATTGTTCTAAACATTGATCAATTTCTATCACCTTATTACTTATTGGTTTATATAATTGATAATGTGTTAATTGCAAGTGCAAAAATTGAAATTTACATCTCATATTAGGATAGCATATTCTAATTATTTTATCGATTCTGGTATATCATTATAATTCAAGAAAATGACATATATGATTATAATTTTTTGATTGATGAAATCTCTCACTGCTATAAGTTTTGCATATTTGTTTGAATAAAAAATCAATTTCAAGTATTATTATCTATATTTTCACTAGTGATAAGAAATATGCAATTGAATTCTCTTAGTATAATGTAATTTTATTTTTAAAAAAATGTTGAAATTGCAAACTAAATCATATCAAACTATTTTTTTATTCAAAAAATTATGAACTGAACTACATGATTAGATTTGAAGATATAAGAAAAATCCAACGATATTACAAGGTTTAGTTTGGCTCGGGGGTGAAATAGACTGAGCGGCAATATGTTCACCCCTAATTACAAAGCTACATGCTAATGTACTTGCTTTGTCAAAATTTCAACCAATGTTTTTATATTAAGGGGTAGAGGTGGAAAAAAAATTTCCAAATCACTAATATATAAATTATTGGATAGTCTATTTTTCATCAGTATTCGTACCATATTTGTATCATATCTATTTTATATCAGTATCTGGTCTATTTGATTGGCTTGTGAGTAAAAATATCTATTTTTCATCGGTGTATATATTTGACAAACAGTGCGTTTGAGAACGAAAAAAAGGATGAAATCAAAATAACAAAAAGATGACGAAATAAATAGACCCTAAATCATATCAAACAAATATAGTATTTTGTCAATTTGGTTATGAAAATTCCAGATAGAGCCAATCCCTAAAATTGAACCTCCTGATTTAGAAAAATGAGTAATATTTTATGTGTAACTAAAAAAATTGTAATGTTAAAATTCATGATTATTTAACTTTTATATCCATAATTTATAAATTATATAAAGAGAACAACTCAAAATGTAAGCTACATTTGAACTTATGATTAAAATTAGTTGTTAATGAACATTTAAAAAAGTTTAATTCCATTAATATTGTCTTTTTATTACCTCTAATATGATTCATTGCTAGTTATTACTAAATGAATTTAAAATTATTTTATATGAGATTACATATTATATACTATTCCTAAAATACATATTATGTTTCAATCCTCAGTCCAAAGCAAATAAAAATTTTATATAATGGTTTAGAAAATTTTTTAATTCCCAACAGTATGATTTGGTTTAAGTAGGAAAATAAAATTATTTAGTGGTTTGGAGCTTATTCCCATTTTACGGATCATTAATTCCCATATTAAGCAAGTGAAATTAACTACTAAATTTAGCTAGGAAAAACATAAAGACGTTATTCATTTTTTTCCCCGATACTTTGAAGAGAAAAGATAGATAAGCGCACTGTAAAAATAATGAAAGAATAACCAGCTTCTTTTTTATCGTTAGAAATGATAAATTTAGCATTTTTATACCCTTTTACTAAGGAAGATTAAGGGACTAAAAGCTTGAAAGTATAAATAGATATGGTAAAATATGAGATTACATATTATATACTATCAATTAATTTTTTTTTTTATTGACCCACTAACACCATTACTCTAACATTAAAGAAATAATCTACTAGTGTTAGATAGTATTATAAGTATTATTAGTAATTATTCAATCATATGCTATTTTTTCTATGTCTACAAACAAAACAAACAATGTTAAGAAGATAATAAAAATAGTGATAAAATGTTTAATGTGGTGTTATATTGATCATTTTAAAATCTATGTACAAAATTAAATTTTCATGTAAAGTTCAAATTATAAGTTGACATTTACCCTAAAATTATTATTATCAATAAATTTTCAACTCAAACTTCAAGGTACCACAAGTGTTGACTAGGTTAATGCCAAATCCCTCCTATAAATCCCATTAAAATGATTTATATTCCTTTTTAATTAAATGTATAACTTTACTTGATTCATAAAATTCATTTTAAAATAAAAGGGAAATGCAAATCACCCCTTAAACTTTTATTGAGATACGGATCCACCTCCTAAACTTTTAAAATGAGCTTTCTGATATCTTAAACTTTTAGAAATTGGTACAGTTAAGGATTGACATTTTTTGTTAAAACAAGACGGTAGAATTGTTAAAAAATATCCCGTCAAACTTTCAATTTTGTGGGATTCACCTCTTGAACTTTTATTTTTGTGTAGATTTATCCTCCTAATTCATGGAAAATGTAAATTGTTCTTAATTGCAGCATTTTATGAAAGTTTAAGGGGTTCAAAAAGCTTAGTTTGAAAGTTGATAGTAATAAATCCACACCTTGGTAAAAATTCATATTTCCAAATTCCTCCTAAAATAATAAGATATTAATTAAGTTATGAATTTTGCATTTCAGCTTACCTGAAATTGCTAGTTGATAGTTTCAACTTTAACTACCTTGTTTTAACTTGATCATATTAAAATAATGCATTCTTTTTATTCAAATTCACAACTTTACTCAATTCAATAAAATTCTATCTATTTAAACTTGATTTAATCTTAATTAATCTTACAATGTCAACAAGGTTAAATAGGTCTACGGTTAAACTTAACTTAATAAATTACTCACTTATAATATGTGTTCAAATCGTAAACTCAAATCATATTCCAATTAGAATTAAGTAAATGCCATACTGGGTTCATTTACCCTAAATGAAAATGGGGGAATTGATGCGTAGAGATAAGAAAGCAATGTAGAGATAAGAAAGCAATTAGAAATGAAAATGGGGGAATTGATGCGTAGAGATAAGAAAGCAATTAGATATAAGCCAGCAGCTAGCTGTACATCTTTAGGATTCACTCTAATAAGGACATCCAGTGAAAGCTTTCTGCTAAAAAATAATTAGCATAGACCCAAATACTTGGAATACAAGAAATGTATTTATAAAAGAAGGCAACAACGTCAGATATGGTAGCACTCATGGAGCATTAGGATGACCCTGTCCTTCTCATTCGTGGAAAAATATCAAATTCGGTATAAACTTCATACAAAAGTTCAATTTGGCAATTGGATTTTAAAATAATGTACAATCAAATTTTTTATGACTATTTCACTATCTCATTAACACCATTTATTTTGTTTTATAATGTGAAAGAAGTAGCTTATCAGTAATAGATGATGTTAGGAGAAGTAGTTGAAATTGAATAATATGTTGCTTTTGCATTTACATGTGAATGGGATAAAATTTGATATTTGTCCTTATATATATGTATGTATATATGATCCATTGCTTAAGATTCAATAAGATTGATGTTTCTAATTATTCGATGAGAATTAAGAAATTAGAATAAATGATCTCATATGTACTTACTACCAACATCTATATAATTGAACAAGTTACATTAGATGAAATTAAAAGAAATTAATGGTCTCATATCTACTGATTATCAACACACATTTCAGGTTAGATGATAATAATGATACTACCTCTCAGTAACTTTCATAATATTTACATACATGCCGTTATTAAAGCTGAAAATCCTTGTTGCTATTTGTGCTTCTTTTTAGCGACGATGTCAGGCATTTCAACAAAGATTTAGCATATTTGTAGAAAGTTCAAAAATCATGAAAGGTGATATCATGCTTTTGGGTATCGAAGGCATGTACTCGCACCTCACCAATATAATCTTAAAAGTATATTTTCCAAAAATATAAATGTTTTTGCTCATATATCCAAATAGTTTCCTACATTCAACTATACTGAAAATCTATCAACAACCTTGCAGTGTAACAGTATTGCTCCTAATCTTTTAGGTGAGATGTACAAATATTAAATTTCTTTCTCCCGAGATAATGAATTGAAAAAAAAGAAAAAAAAACATAGACTAAAGGTGTCTCACCAGCACACCAAGCACTTTAATGAAGAATTCAATACGTACAAGTATAGCCCTCTAGGGCAAGCTCATTTTCTCCATACTTATCTATTCTCCCCTCACTCCATAGTCCATATCCCTTTGTCACTGCCAGACACTCCACAAAACAAGAACAACCGATTTGCCAACATGATTTGTGATGTTTTTACAAACACCATCGTCCACCTCTGGCTAGTGAACCACCCAACAATCCTCAACTTCGCATGGATTGAAAACCAAACTTTCGGCTCTTCACAACACTTCCTCTCCCTCACTGTCCTCTTCTACCTCGCCTTCACTTTCCTCCTCACTCGCATCCCAAAGAGCTCACTACCCAACCCTCGCCTCCTCAAACGAATCACAGCCATCCATAGCCTCTTCCTCTTTGCTCTTTCTTTCATCATGGCCGTTGGTAGCTTTCTCTCCACCATCTCCAAAGCACCTAGCGCCCAATGGGTGATTTGTTTCCCTAAAAACACCCCCCCAAATGGTCCTATCTTCTTTTGGGCCTATATCTTCTACTTATCCAAGATCCTAGAGTTTGTAGACACGCTCTTGATCGTCCTTAGTGGTTCAGTCAAACGGCTGTCCTTCCTCCACGTGTACCACCATGCCCTAGTTGTGATCATGTGCTACGTGTGGCTTAAAACATCCCAGTCTCTCTTCCCTGCTGCCATGATTATGAACTGCTTAGTGCATGTGTTGATGTATGCTTACTATTTCTTGTGTTCTTTAGGTATACGTCCCAAATGGAAAAAGATGGTCACGAACTGTCAAATAGTGCAGTTTTGGTTCAGCTTCTTGGCGTTTGGTTTGGTGGTTCGTTCTCATTTCACAGGGTTAGAAGGATGTTCCGGAATGTGGGGTTGGTACTTCAATATTACGTTTTGTGCTTCCCTTTTGGTTCTCTTCATCAACTTCTACGTAAAAAATTATGGTAAGGTCGATAAGAAGACCGCTTAGATATAGATTGATAGATACTTTACATACAAGTTCTTTAAGAACATTCGTTAATATTTATATTTTCAATGCATCGTCCTATGTTAACTGGTTTTTCCTCGTCATTCTTTTATGCCTTACTTACCCCAAGTGAGTCATACATTTTGATTGATGCAATGGAAATATAAAATGTTTCATATCAACGACGTCCTTAAGATACTTGTTAAAATATTTCATTTTTACTCTTATTATTGTTATTATTATTAATATTTTTTGTGTTACTGAAAAAGAAAAATTAAGATCAAATGATTGTTAGTTCTGAATTTTTCCTTCATCTTTGTTGTGGTCGGATTATATTACATAGATACGTTTGCGAAGAAGATGAAATTATTTTCTTTGTGATTCCAAGAATGTCTTAAGAATTTCATTTAATTTATGTTGAAATACCTTATTAATTAATTTGCAGCATTTTCATTTATATGTGATGGGTTATATATATATATATATATATAGGTGTTTTTTTTATAAGTGTCTTTACTTGTTAATTAAGGGTTAAAAAAATAACACTTTGCACTATTACTAAAAATTTTGAGAGAAAAAATGAAAAAGACCCTGAAAACATAGAAAACATTTATTTAGCAATTCACATTAAATTTTCCCTTTTATATAATGGTATGGTCCATCCATATATTTTATTTTCAATGACGGAATTCAATGCTATGTCGGATTCACGTATGGCTTGACAGTAGCAGTACGACGTAGACTCGGTCCCCGACGTCTTTCCTCGATGCTACGCACCGGATAGCTGTCGGCCGAATTAAGCATAACTACGCATGTGATAGTACATTTTGGTAGGTCAAAACTTTAAAATGGTGTCATTGTGGTAAATTTTTTTTAGGGTTAAATGACCCGTTTAGTTCTTAAATATTTTAAGAAACAGTAATTAACTATTTAGACTTTAAAATGATCAAATTAATATTTAAATAAACTTCTTGAGGACAAGAATCACACCTCATTTAACACTATTAGTTTTGTCAATGATATGGCAAAAACATCCAATCCCTCTTTGACATGTGTCATTTGATATGTAAGAAGAATGAAACAAATAATATTTTTGTGCATCTATAGGGTTAGAATGGAAAAAGTTGTAAAAATACCAACTTTAACACAAGATTAAAGTATAGGTACAAACCGATCCCCAAATTTTGAACCTTAAATTCCAAATTCTATTGGAACCTTCCAAATCGAACCTATCAAATTTGAAACTCGCAAAATTGAAACTCCTTGAGCTATCTAAAAATGGAAAATGAGAAAGCACAAGACATCTGGAAGGCATTCTTGAATCTCTATTGTACGAAATCCATAGAGTCAAACTGACAATCATGTAGCTAGAGGTGTTAAAGTCATATGACGTCGAAGTCAAGTTGCTTCGTTCGATCATCAAATCAGCTAGGCAATAGTTTGAATGGACATGTCCTTTGTAAATGCGGATAAAACTTTAAGATGATGTGATGCTAACATTTTTTCCTGTGAAACCTCTAGAACTTAGCAAAGCTGAAACAATTATATTTCTTAATCTTCGAATGTCCCATAGTGTTTTTTTCAATGAGGCTTTTTATAGTTTACAGAGATTTGATGTGAAACAGTGGTGAGGCATCTGAAATGAATGCACCAAAGACATGAGTTAAGCATTTGAATTTGAGGAAAATGGTGTCTTCCTATTCTTCATATGAATTTTTTGTATCCTTTAACTATTTTTATAAAAAAAATATTATTTGTTTCATTTTTTTACATATTAAGTGACACGTGTTAAAGAGGGATTGGATGTTCTTGCTATGTCATTGACAAAACTAGTAGTGTTAAATCATGTATGACTCGTGTCCTTGATAAGTTAGTTTAGGCATCAAATTGATCTTTTTAAAGTCTAAGTAGTTAATTTCTCTTTCTTAAAAAGTTCAAGTACCAAACGGGTCATTAACCCATTATATTTATGACATTTGTATCTACTCAACTACATGATTTTCCCTTACTACAATTCAGAATGGTCAAGTCAAGTCTGAGTTCATGCTAGTTGAATTGCTTGGGCTTGAGTTTCGTATATCTAGATTAGTTAGCTCGCAAAACTAACCTAGTTCTATTGAACTCAAATCAAATGTAGATACTAATTTAACTTGAATCAAATTTGAGTATTGGTATTATTTTAAATATAATTAATTTTTTTAATAAATTGAGCTTAACCAAGTTGAGGTTGAGTTTATTTAATGTTACATTAAGTTGAACTCAAGCTGAGAATTATAAAATGGGCCGAGCTCGAGCTTTGAAATTTCAAGCTTGAGCTCAACACTATATTGTCTTAGCTCCACTCATTTGCAAGTTTTTCCGCACCAAGTCGAGACAAATAATACCAAGCTCAAAGTCAAGATGAATAAGAATTTAAAAGCCCAAGCTTAAAAGCTCAAGCTTAAAAATTTCAAACTAAAGCCTGGTTCGAAGTAGCAATATACAAACTCGAACACTACTCAATTAAAACTCATTTAAACTCAATTTACTAAAATAATATTTTTAATTATAATTAAAATGTTATTATTAGTATTGTTCAAACTCAATTAAATTTACGTTTAGCTCAATCTTGATTGGAGTTATGAATTAATTGAGCTAAATAGTATGAAGTAGAAACTCAACTCGATAAACTATTCAAATAACTTGAAGTCAAGCTCGACCTGATAACTTTGGATTCAAATTTGAGAAAAAATTGAATCAAACACAAGTATATTGTGAATTGGTTTGATTCATTTACATCCTTAGATGAAACTCATTTTTCCTTTATTGTCCAATTATTGAAATTTTAAATATTAATTTTTGTCATCATTTTAGTCGTTAAATGATAATTGGACGGATTATGTAAAAACCTAATGGACTAAAAATTAAAATGAACTTACTAGCAAAAAGAATTAATATTAGATCGATTATAATGAGACAAAACTTGCCTCTTTTGTCTATAATTATAGGAACAAGGATATTGGGGTGTGTCACCGTCGACGAGACTAAAGAGACAAGCTTTAGTCTAGACAGTGGTGAGACTTGCCTCAAACATAGGGGTGTTCATGGTTCGGTTAACCGGTCCGTGGCTCTATTTTTTTATCCTAACCGTATTGATCGGATTTTCAATATCTTGATCCTAAGCCGATCCATTATGAACGGTTAACCGCCTTAACAGTTAACCCCTTTTTTTGTTGATTTTTTCGATTTTCGGTTTTTAACCGTTTAACATAATGGTTATGTAAAATTTGCCATTAAACATATTTTTCAATATGTCCATTAAAAAATTTACCGTGAAAGGGCCCTTCAATTATTCGGCACGGGATGAAATGTTGGTCTCAGATTGATGATGTTTGCTCGATAATTACAGTCGCAGTATTAAACTTTGTAATTAAATGGAGACAAACCAAGTATATATATTAATCAGCTCGTCCGCAGTATTAAACTTTGTAATTAAATGGAGACAAATTATTATCGAGCAAACATCATCAATCACTGATATTAATCCTAATTATCGAGCAAACATCATCAATTATGGGATGAAATGTTCACAATGAAATAGTAATTAAAAAAAAAAAAGAAAGAAAAAATAAATATAAACCTTAGATCTCTTAATGCGATGTCATAGTTGTTGCCCATTTTTTTAGTTCAAAAAAGTAATTATATATATATTTTAAAAAATTAATTAATAGATATATTATAATTATATATAATAAATGATCGTTAACCGAATCCATTGGATTTTAGTATATAAAAACCGAAACCAAACCGAAAACCGAAAAATTAAAAATGGTAATCCTAAACCTAAACCGATGGATCGATTAACCATTTTTTAGGATTGATTTTCCGGTTTCAGTTCGGTTATCCTAAACATTCGTTTTTTGCACACCCCTACTCAAAGTAGAAATTTCCTACCTTTCGAAAATTAAAAGAAGCGAGTCTCAGGTCTTCAACCCTTATATAAGCCTTGCCCCTCCCTTTTTCCTCCTGCTCCATTCATCTGCACACTTGAGGTGTCTCTATCTTTCTTTCTATCTCAAAATTCTCTCGTCTCTAGTGTGATATGGTTTTTCTTTTCTTTTTTTAATTAACTTTTTATTTTCTAACATTTGCAAAATTTCAATAATAACATTGAGTGATCACATATGGGGTGTTTAGTATTTTCGTGCTTGGTGGACATTCTTGGATGAACGTGTGTATTAGTTTATTTCAATGGCTTGGTAATATTTTTTTATTTATATATGCTATAATTATTTAATTTAAAAGTAAAATTAGTTTATATAAATATATGTCATTATAATAAAATATATTACATAATTTATTTTACACATTAATACTAATACATGAGAATTCATAAATAAATTGAGCAATATTATATATATGTTATTATATTATATATTTAATATGTATGATAATGTTACAACCCAAAAAGGAAATACAAGTTTCTCAACAAGGCATCGACAGCAACCAAACTGGTTGAGGGATTGCACAGCATAAAGGAATCTGTTGTAACAGATTCTCAACCACAGATATATACAAACATATGTAATAGATTTTACAACAATTCCAAATACAGATTGTACAAAATACATGTAACAATTTAGTACAACTAATATACACTAAGAACACTTTAGTACAGCTATGTCAGTTGTAATACAAATCTATAAAAGGGAATGAAAAATAAAGAAGAACAGTTTTTACTTCCCCAGAATAGAAATCTCAGATGTAGCCTACTCGAAAAGGCCCCATCCTTTTATTCCTATCAAAATAACAACCAAAGTTATTAGCAAATTAATCAACATGCAATCAACATGAAGAAAGTAAAGACTAGGGTTAGGTTTTTTTACCAGAGAGCAAACACGAGAAAATCAGGCGAGTGATTTAACGAGCAGAGAGAGAAAACCTTAGGTTTTATATCAGAGAACCCCTGCACGTGAGTTGCGCGTGAACCAACCCTAACATTTTTTGTGCTATCTCTTCCTCTTTGATTCTGATGGCTCCAGATACTCGATCTTCTACACAATTAACAGACATGGATTTCTTTAAGAATACTCTACTTGCTATTCAAGATAACATTAAAACTTTGGGATCTCGGATTGAGCAATTGGAGTTGCATCAAACGTCCTCAGCCAATAATCAAACTACTAAGACATCTCAAGATTCATCCACTTCAGAAAATTGCACTACGGATTCTTTATTAAAGGGAATTAAACTTGAGATTCCTAAATTTTCAGGGGAGGATGTTTTAGGCTGGGTTTTTAAAGTTGAACAATTTTTTTATTTTCATTCAGTACAGCAGGAACAAAGAATTACAATTGTCTCTTTTGCACAGAAGGTGATGCTTTAAACTGGTATAAGTGGATGTACCTTAATAAACAGTTGAGTTCTTGGTCCAAATTCACTAAGGCCTTGATTCATCGTTTTGGTCCATCTGCATATGAGGATGTGCAAGGCTTGCTTTCCAAATTAGTCC
This sequence comes from Combretum micranthum, assembly GCA_024138025.1. Lineage (NCBI taxonomy): Eukaryota > Viridiplantae > Streptophyta > Magnoliopsida > Myrtales > Combretaceae > Combretum > Combretum micranthum. The sequence continues at coordinate 2,819,711 of JAMXBD010000001.1, forward strand.
AGACTTCTACGGTAGCCGTTTATCAATCCCAGTTTGAGTCTCTCTCAAATCGTACGGTCGGTCTTTCTGAATCATTCCTTTTAAGTTGTTTCATTTCTGGACTTAAACCTGCATTAAGACGAGAACTTCGGATTGCTAAACCTAAATGTATGATGGATGCTATTTGGTTAGCTCGTATGCATGAAGATAAGCTTAATGATCAGTTTCATTCTTATAAACCTTACAATACGTACTCTGTTCCTGCTACTCCTCATAAGTCCTTGCAATTCTCTAAACCACCAGTTGTTCCTCATAAACTTGTCCTGTCTATAAAAAAAACTTACACCTGATGAAATGCAAGCTAGAAGAGAGAAAGGTCTCTGTTACAATTGTGATGCAAAATTTCATCGGAATCATAGGTGTAAAGCTAAATTTTTGTTGATGTTGATTGATGATATAGCTGATGAGCATGAGGATTTATCTACTGAATTAGTTGAAGAATTACCTGAGCTTCCTGCTGATTCATCATGTACAATTTGTTATCATGCTCTGAATGGGGATTTTATCAATTTTGATAGATTCTGGGAGCACACATAATTTCATCCAGCATAGAGTAGCTAAACATTTGGGTCTAGTTATTCATGCTGCTCCTCAATTTTCTGTGATGATTGGAAATGGTCAGAAACTTTCATGTGAAGGTCTTTGTAAAGACATAGTGGTCCATATACAAGGTTTGGATTTTGTGGCTTCCTTTTATGTGCTTCCTATTCAGGGTGCAGATGTGGTCTTAAGGGTCCAATGGTTGCAGGAATTGGGACCTGTTACTATTGATTATTCTGCCTTAACGATGAAATTTTGTCATCAAGGGCATATGGTAAATTTGGTTGGGGATCAGGCTTTATGCAAAGGGCAGATCACTCATCATCAACTTCGACGGCTGATACAAACTAACGCAGTGGCTACTTGTTTCCAACTCGTGGCTCAGACAAGTTCATCAGCAGAGACATTCACTAACAATCCACTATTAGATAATGTTTTGGGCAAATATCCTCATGTTTTTGAGGCACCATCATCATTGCCTCCACTGCGTCAGATCCAACATAGGATTTATCTCAAAAACGGTGCCTCTGCTATTAATGTGCGACCATATTGGTACGCACATTTCCAGAAGGGAGAAATTGAATAGCAAGTTCAGGAGATGCTTCATCAAGGAATTATTCAATGTAGCACCAGTCCATTTTATTCACCAGTTCTGTTGGTCAAGAAAAAAGATGGTACTTGGCGCTTCTATGTTGATTATAGGGCTTTGAATGAAGCCACAGTGAAAGATGAATTTCCCATACCAACAATAGATGAGTTGGATGAGTTATATGGTGCTACTATTTTTTCCAAGTTAGATTTACGATCTGGTTATCATCAGATCCGAATGCATCCTGAGGATGTGGAGAAGACTGCATTTCGCACACATGAGGGTCACTATGAATTTTTAGTCATGCCCTTTGGCCTCTGTAATGCACCAGCTACCTTCCAGTCTATTATGAATTTCATTTTTAAGCCGTACTTAAGAAAATTTGTCATTGTTTTTTTTTTATGACATCTTAATCTACAGCACATCTTTAGAATTACATATTACACACTTAGACCTGGTATTATCAATTCTTGCTGAGAATACCATGTTTTTAAAACGGTCTAAATGTGTGTTTGGCTAGTCCTCTATTGAATATTTAGCCACATTGTGGAGGCTGAGGGAGTACGACCAGATCCTACAAAGTTGGCAGCTACTCAACAGTGGCCACTTCCTTCAACAATTAAACAGTTAAGGGCATTTTTGGGATTGACAGCTCTACCCTCAGTTTAACCTTGAGGACAAGGTTTTGTTTCAACAAGGGGAGCAATCTGTTACAACCCAAAAAGGAAATACAAGTTTCTCAACAAGGCATCGACAGCAACCAAACTGGTTGAGGGATTACACAGCATAAAGGAATCTATTGTAACAGATTCTCAACCACAGATTGTACGGAACATATGTAACAGATCTAGTACAACAGATTCTCAAATACAGATTGTACAGAATACATGTAACAGATTTAGTACAGCTAATATACATCTATAAAACAGCTTTAGTACAGCTATGTCAGTTGTAATACAAGATCTATAAAAGGGAATGAAAAATAAAGGAAAGAACAGTTTTTACTTCCCCAGAATAGAAATCTCAGGAGTGTAGCCTACTCGAAAAGGCCCTCATCTCCTTTTATTCCTATCAAAATAACAACCAAAGTTAGATTAGCAAGATTAATCGAACATGCAATCAACGATTGAGAGAAAGTAAAGAACTAGGGTTAGGTTTTTTTACCAGAGAGCAAACACGAGAAAATCACGCGAGTGATTTAACGAGCAAGAGAGAAAACCCTAGGTTTTATATCAAAGAACCCCTGCACGTGAGTTGCGCGTGAACCAGCCCTAACAGATAACATATATATTATATATAAATGTTTTGCATATTTGATTGCAAGTAAAGAAATTAGGAAAAGAGACGAGACTCGCATTATTATTCCAGTTAAAGCGAGTCTAGCCTCTTAAGCCTTTGTAGATAGAGAATTAATAGATGCGAGAGTGGGGTATATCCTTCAACACTTATTAAGAAAGCCCATGAAATTGATGGAGTAGAAAGACCTTGGAAACTTATTTGTATTTTCATAAATCTCACGTTTTTACAACATAAGCCTTTTGCTGATTTGCTGAATCTCTTGCTTTAAAATACAAGAATTTTTACTTGATGTGGCTAGTAACATAGTCAAATAATATAAATTTTTATTAATCTTTTACAATTTGTATAATAAAAAAGGAAATTATGTTTCAATATATCAAAATACATCACCTATATTTTGGCTTCTCAACAAACAATGAATGGCACAAGAGTAACAGAAAGTACAAATTCCACTATCCCATTGGGGATAGTTAAGCTTAAAATGATTATGTGGGTAAAAAATAGGATTGTAAACAAGTCAAGTCAATATGATATAATACCGAGCTTAAACTTGAATCAAATGAAAAAACTCAAAACTTGAACATGATGAAACCTTAATTTTGAAGTTCAAACTTGAATCGATTTAATACTCGACGAGTTGGAACTCGATTCAATTAGGCTGATTATTCTTGTAAAAAATAATTGAATTAAAATTAAGTTGTAACTTCGGAATAAAAAATAGTTTTTAATTAACTATGTATTAAAATATAATAAATGTCGATTACAAGATATTAAAGAAAAAAAAACAATGAAAATAGACTTTAAAAAGGAAAAAACAAACACAAGTTATATATATATATATATATATATATATATATGTGTGTATTTTTTTTTCATATAAAACATGAAATACTCAAATAGGTTCACAAGCTACTCGAATCGAGTATATTAAAACTTGAAGTTGAATTCGAACTCGAACTCGAACTCGAACTCAAACTCAACTCAAACAGTCAAGTTGAATTTGAACTATCACCGAGTCGAACTCAAGTAGCCCACAAGTAGGCTCGACTCACTTATAACCGTAGTCAAAAGCTTAATTAAAAGTTTTATCATCAAGCTTCTTCAACTAAGCCTTATATAATGATTCTTTAAATCTTAGGCTAAAGAGCTAGTGTTTATGTTATTCTTGTTATGGGAGTTAAAAGGTATGATTAAATGGAAAATACCAATTTAATACTTGAAATTTGATAAAAATGTTAGAAAATTCTATGGTTATGTTATTAATTTTGACGGGATCGATCCCGTCACTATCTAATAGCTCACATCATATCCTACCATGATCTAACTACTAAGATAGTCAATAATTTAATTATCATGATCTAACCACTAAGATGGTTGACTGAACGGTCACATCTTCCGAAAAGGTTAATCGGGGACCTAAACCTTAAAAAGTCCAATTTCATATCAAACACTACTTCACTCAATCATTACTTGATACGTATCCACTGCTTCAAGAGACAATAAAAAAGTAGATAATGTTTAGATACATGAAAAGTTCAATTAGATATGAAATTCGACTTTTTAAAGTTCAGGTACCTAATTGATTTTTTCGTCAAATTTAAGATACTAAATTGGACGTCACTCCCTAGTTAAAGTTGGTTTTCCACTAATTCTTCGACATCTTAATACCATATATTAAGTCAATAGACAATTATTACATTCCATCTTTCCTGTCGTAAAGTTAACTTTTTTCCCCTCGCCTAAAGAGTAGGGAATATGGTATCACAAATACACAGTTGAATTCATTTGACGGTTTTAGCATTTAATGGTTTTAATTTTTTATATTTAAATTTGGATATTCTATTATATCTAATTTTTGTTTGTGAATGGCATATACGTGTTTGTTAATCTCTCTTTATGAGCTAGCCACTCCTTTTTTTTTTTTTTTTTACTTTTTCTTTTTAATATTTTCCAGCCTTTTTCGATTATGTAATTAAAATGCATTTTATTTACCAACATAAAAATAAAAATGCATTTACTTTTGTAATTTTGCTTAGTTGATGATTTATTTGCCTTTATTGGTCTAGATAGGTGTTAATCTCATGAAAATTGTTTGAAAATTTATTGATCGCTTAGTCAAACCCATGATCAATTCCTTTGACTCATGTTCTTCCTTCCTTTAAAATTTGGCATTTTTACTCCTCTGCATGGGATAATCCCTCCCAAGTAGAGGTGGGTCTCTAGGGGAACTAACATGGGCTCCAGCCCCAAGGCTTAGAAAAAAATTAATTATATTTTTTTTGAAAAAAATATACATGTTGTATATTATAAAGAGCATATTATAATGATAAGTATGGTACAATAGTTAGGTGTTCGTTTTTACATTCACCATCCAAAATCTCATGTATTTTTACTTTTTTAAAATGTATTTATTAGGCATTATCTTGTTGTTTTTCACTTCTTTCTCTTTTGTTTTTTATAACTTTTTTTCTTTCACAATTACTATTAGCATTAATTTTATTTATTATTAAATCATATTTAATTGAATAAACTAGCAGCTATTTTTTATTTGTAGATAAAAAATAATTACATTTTCATAGCAATTTTTTGTTCCATAAAATATTAATAAATGACACTAATTCTATGATTTAATTTAGTATTGCAATTATCATAAAAATGAATATGTATTATTGAATAGCTATCATGTTCAAATATATTTCTTATTTGTATTTTGCTAAAAATAAATATTATACAAATTTCATTAATTAATTTTATTTTCAATTAGTAATTGATTTTGAAGTGATATATAATTATATATACAATTTCTCACAAAACGCATTAAATATCAAAATTTTCATACTTAAAATGAAGTTTTAGAAAACATCACAATTAAATCATTAACAAAATAATTATAAACATATAAAATGAAATATAATCATAATAACGAGTGGATATATACCAATAATTTTTATATTAACTTAATCAAGACTTGATCCTCCAATCATATAATTAGGCATGGTAAATGGGTCGTGCTGTAACATCTATGTGCCAATATTTTTGCGTGCTTTGTGTGCTGCATGCTTTTGCGTGCCCAGCCATTTATGCCCATGTGCCTTGCGTGCTTTTTTTTTTCCTTGTGTTGACCATTTATTAGCATGTCGTGTCGCGTACCAATTTGCGTGCCTTCAATGAGATTCGATTTCACATGGTTTGTTTGGTTTTAACTTAATTAACAGTAATATGCATTATGTTATTATTTACATTGATACTAAAAAAAAGTAATTAATTTAATTTTAGAAAAAAAATGGGAATGTAATGATTGGTAGCCTTGTTGATTGCCTTGATCATCAATGTCGCTCTAGGGTTGATACGATGGTTGTGGAGTTGGTTGTTGTTGACTGCCATCGGGTTGTTACTGTGTTTGACCTTAACCCCACCATTGTCCTTGTCCATGTCCATCTCCTATTCCTTCATCGTGCCATGGGAGGGAAAAAAATATATCATCCAAGTTGAGATCAAAGCTTTATTCATCTTATTCATTTTTGTCTCCCAATTTTGTTGCATCACGTTGATCTCTATTATATTGGTTGGCTTCAGGATCATACTTGAAACCTAACCTTTTACTATGTCATCCTTCGTGAATTTGAACCTTGTTTCTACTTTCGTGTAATTTGAAAGGTATAATCCCCACAATTACATAATGAGTATGATGAGGCAACAAGATAGGCGTCCTTTCTCCGAAGCACCCCACACATGCATTGTATCATCAAATGATTGACATCTAAAGCTTAGCGATTAAGCATTGTGTCCATCAAGAAGACGTATTCAACAAAGAAGTTATTCAAATTTGCCTGTGGACATATCTTGTAGCTAATCATATGAAGAATTGGTTTACAAATTGGTAAGAAATCTTTTTGCTTGAGATGCTTCAGGTGGTCAGATTGATCCTCACCATCACATAGTCGAATGCTAGCTTAGTCAAATATCCAATGGAATGCATTGGTCATATCTCAATTTTTATGCAACTTATTGCCCCCATTGACGGAATAGACCATTCAGGTAATATAAGGTAATGTGGAGAACACAACCAACATATAAGTAGTGATAGAGGCTGGAGTTTAGCGTCCACTATCCACTTAAAGAGCCACATTGTCATCTTTTGTGACATCGTTTGTAGTGGTATTCGAATAAAACATACGAACGGGATCAACATATATACCATTCAAAAGGTTCATGAATGCAATCAAACCAATGGCACTTAAGGCATTAGTGAACTTGCCACTGATTTAACCCTTCCATGTCATATTCTTTACTAAGAAGGAAGGACCGAAAGTAGAACTTAGTTGCATACTGTGCCTTATAGTCGGGGTGGGCAAATAGATATAAGTATCTCTATCACCATGTGAGTGAGGATTGGGTGGACAAGGTAGGGATGAGGATGGGGATGAACACGAGGTAAGGATAGGGGTAGGTGTTCTTTCCTGGTAGCAGCATCATATAGTTACTTCAATACAACAATGTGAAGTTTTTAGATGCTCAATTATTAATAGAATACAGTAGAAGAGTGTAAGTGTAAGTGTATTGTGTGAAAAACGAGTAGGCAGTAGTGAAGAGTCTGAAATAAATACGTCCACATCCCTGAAGGTATATATAGAATTAACGTGGGCACTTTAAAAAAAAAAAAAAAAAGCTAACGTAGGCACTTTGGCCAACGACATGCCCACATCAGTGATTGAAAAAAAAAAAAAAAAGCTGGCCAATGTTCTTACATCAGCAATCGGTTATATATTGAATATGGGCACCAAGTTGTAAAACCACCTATTTTGAAGCAATTTCAACCCTTAGCATCCGCAAACACAATAATCCTTTACTAGTTTTTAATTCAGACATTCTTGATACTTTTTCACTTTTCATTTACATATCAATTTAGCTAGAAACAACAAAAACCAAGACAATTTTCTTAACTTCAACGAGTTTGATGACTTATGGATTTTTTAAAATAATACATAGGGTTTCACCACCTTGATGAATCAGATGGGGAAACTTGAATATGTGACACCTATGTCCTTGTCACCAATGTTGATATATATCCCCGACAAGAAGTAGGTCAAGCAGGGTATTTACTATCATGCCTCAAAAGGGAGCTTAGTAGGATTAATATAAAGTTATCATACCTTGTGTGCAGCCGTAATATGAGAACCATCTTGCAAGTCAGAGATTACAAGACTCTACTTATTTATTAATATCTCTTACTTAAATGATGCATATACATATAATAGTATTATTCAAATTCAAATATCCAATTTTCCACATTCCACCAAGATTATAGAGAATCGATATCCCCTACCAAATAATAAATATGGGGTTTCAACCCCGCAATATACAAAGTCTCAATTGTTTATACAACTTATCTATTTTACATTCTAAGTTCAATATATCCTATATCTCTAAATTTAATAAAGTCAGATGGAGAAGCACTCTCGCACATTCTTAACCTAATCTCAACTAGCGTTATTCCTACACAAAAACTATTGGGGGGTAAGTGAAACCACAGCTCAGGGGTTTATTCCTCATTACTACTAGTCACACAAGTTATGAAGCATTAATTACACATTCATGCAAATCTACCTACATGTGATATGAATGCATACGTGATGAATGCAAGCAACACATCTATGAAAGTCCGGAGCCATAAATGATGTAGATTGACGCTGTCTACATATTAGTTGTCTCCCATACTTAAGTGTATGGGACACCTCGTCTTACCCTAAACGAGGTTGTTTGATGGTAACATCCATCCAAACTTACCCAATGCTTATGTGTCATTAGTAAAAGATAATATTTCCCAACGTGTTCACATGATTTATACAGGTCAATATTGGTTAATATTTGAATTTATCCATCACCAAATAATGGTAAATCATACTGACCATCTTCAATTAATGGTAAATCAAGCAAGTAGAACATCTACTACTAAAACTGACCATCAACAATCAATGGTGAATCGGGTAAGTAGACCCCGAATCAGGCAATATCTACTATCACTTGGCAAGTGGACCCTAACTTAGGCAATGTCCACTACCAAATTAATGCTAAAAAATGTCCCATGTTTATGTCATAAACTCTTTTGGTAAAACTCGTTTAAGAGGAAAAAGGCGACCTGAGATTCTCCAAGTTGTGATCTTTTGAAAATACATTTCAAAAATATGTTTGATCGTAAATCTGGAACATTCTACAAGGGGTTTTAAGTACATACGACGAGTGTATCCCATTTGTTTAGTCAAGTGATTATACTTATTTATTTATTTATTTGGGGGATCATGCAGATGATATCATTCAAAACAATCAGTCATTCGTCAGACAAGTAATACAACCAACATAACAGCAAACAGTAGCAAACACAAGCAAATAGCATATCATCAGAATTCCCTCACCTGAATATTCTTGTTTACTTGATACGTCCCTGGAAAGTACTCGAGATTTGAAAACGTGGGCTCATAACTCATATAAAATGAAATAACAATTGGTCAATACCTTATTTATAATTTTGTAATAAGTCCCAAAATTAGTTTTTATTATTTTTAATCTTATTTTCTCATTTCTGACCCAAATTTGACTTACAAAATATTCTAAGTCCTATTTTACTTAATAATAATATTATTAAGCTTTTTATTATTTATTTATGTAGTCCTTTTAGTATGTCTGCCCTAAGGTAGTTGATATTTACTATCTATTATTTATTTTCATTTTACTTGTCTTGATCTTAATTGATATGTATATTTCTGTGGTGTTTTCTTCGTTCTTTAATTAAGTTCTACATTTATTTATTGTTTCTTTGTTTGTCAACCTTATCTATCTTTTAAGTTAATATTTTTTATTATTTAAGGTCACATTTTGGTATCTAGTCCTTTAAAAATTTCTTTAACATATTTGTAGGCTAATGGAACCACACACACACACACACACATAATATATATTAAACTTTATTAAATTTAACTTATATATTTTTTTAATGTAAATATATAACTATATATGGAATATATCCTAAAATGTATAATTTGGTTTTATGTTGAATATTAAGGAAGAAATAGATTTTGAAAGTCATCACTAGGGGTTGTGGGGGTATGCTAATGGGAGGGCATGTTATATTTTGCTGCCCCTCCTTTTGCACTACCAGTGCTCGTGGGAGGGATGGTTCATTTTCTCTACCTCTCCTTCTACACAGCTTGTGCTGAAGGGAGGGATGAATTGTCTTGGTTCTTTACTCAATTCTAAGAAATGATTCGTACTATATTTGTAATGTTGGACTTCTTATTAAGTCTCTAAGGTCTCTTTTGTTAAGTTTCTTCTTCTGTACCAAGTCCTAAATGTAAACCCCATGAATTTTCATACTACTAAAAGTAAATGGAAATACAAATATAGAAAATAGAAGATCAATATAGGACTCAATAAAGACCCTAGAATAAAACAACGAATAGTTATGAACCTATACATAACTTCAAACCCTAAAATATAGTTCTTTAAATATAATAGATACTAAAGATAAGATTTCGTAATCAGTATCGAAAACTAAAAATATAAAAATAATTAAGTTAATATTTTAAGTGTATTAGAAAGTAAATAATCAATGAAGCTTATAGTTAGAAAACGATAAATTAAGGATGAACCATTAGGGTTATAAATACATAATAGAAACAAAAATAAATCCATAACTAATAATCAAGACTCTAAATAAATGTTTGGATTACACCATTGTTTAGTTAGAGAATTTTGAAGCTCTTAGAAACCGAAACCAAAATTGGCCCATTAAGCTTAGAGAACCTTAATCGCGTGAGATAAAACCTTAAAAATAATCAATGGCGTAAACTTTAAACTCAAATTTGAACTCAAAGATAATCTAGAGAATTTATAAAAGCATTAAATAAATTTTTGGAGATAGAACTCCTAAATAACTGACAAATTTATACCCGTTTAGCTTGATAAACTACCCTAAACCAAGATAATTAATTAATTAAATGACATTATATTAATTATTGTACATATTTGGTGCAAATGGAAAGGGATATGTTGTTAAAATCTCCTCAAAATTCTCCAGCCGAAATTTGTAAAGAAATGGGTCAAAAAGAACCAACAAAGTCAAGAAAAATGGATGGTCTAGCCAATCAAATCAACCAAATTTACATTCCAATTAATACAGCAAATTATCATGCAAACAAGTTGGGTTCAATGGAGCAAGTTTCCATCTTCTTGGCCGAAATCCATCCCTTGCAAGCTATTACTATTTGGTCTATAAAAACCCCTCTTAATTAGCCACAAAACAAAGCATTTAAAGCACACAAATAACAGCTCAAAACAACAACGCCAAACACACATAAACACAACCATTAAACAAGCTTCAACAAGATACACACAAAACTTAGGAAACCATCAAGCTAAGGTAAGGAAAAAAAAATTCATTTTAAATTAGTTTAAGTATTAAACATTGGCTTAAACAATGTTTCTGTTAACATAGGTTCGTATCAAGCTTAGGGAAGGGTTAAATATCACCTTAACAACTTCAAACAAGGTAATATTCCACTATAAAACTCTATTTATATACTATGATATGTATAGAAGCGAGGAAATCATATATTACGAAGATTATGAGATGTTATAAGTGTTGATATATCACGAATAATGGTTGAGTATCATGGAAAAACACTTAGAAGTAGCTTAAAATACTAGTATAATACATATACGGTATAAGAAAAATGAAACACAAACTGAAGAAAAACAAATAAGACGATGAACAGTGCCTATACTGGCCCTATGCCAGCGGCGTACATGGCAAAGCCGGTGGCGTACATGAAAAAACTGGCGGGCTATATGCCAGTGTTCCCTGGAATAACTTTACGTAAAATTTTGTTTTGTGTAAAATTACACGAACGCCAGTGGTGTACATTTCAAGGCCAACAGCATATGTGGTACAAGCTGGCGACCTTTGAGCCAGCTTGCACCAGAACAATGATACGTAAAATTGCACGAAGGTCGACAGTCTGGGATTTAATGCCGGCGCATTGGTGCCGACGTACATGCAAAATATTTTCCTAGATAAAAATTTGTTTCGTCCATAACAATAGTGTGTGTGTGTGTAAAAGAAAGAAAGAAAACATAACATAAAAATTAAATAAAATTAAATATTTTAAGATTAGTATGTTTAAATATTGTTAAGTGTCAAATTTTGATAACTTCTATAAATAGGAAACACTTTTGTATATTAAACCAAATAACCAGATTATGATAATTGTACAATAGTTATCTTGTGACGGTAAGTTAATAACAATGGAAAAGGTAAATAAGTCATAATGAATAATAATATGATTCACACAAATAACAAATAATGATATGAAATAAGATCAAGAGAAATTCGATGAAACTAAGTGATAGAAAATAATTATTAGTTACCATAAGGTGGTCAAACTAATGAACAATATAAAAATAACAATGATGTTGATGATAATAAAATCCTGAATTATTAGATACAAGCTCTATAATTACTCGATAAAAATAAAATATTTTAAAACCAATAGCTATTAGTAAATAATAACTTAGACAAGATAATATAGATCTAGAAACTATAAAGACTGATTTAAGGACACTTAGATAACCAATAGGATTTATTTATACACATATATTTATATATCTGATTAGTAATTATTTATTCGTTTAATAGGTGATATTGATCAGTTAGTGAATTTTCTTAAAGACTATTATGACTAATCAATATGAGCAAGTGAGTAACTCAGATCTACTGCATTGTTTGTACTTATAATTAGTGGCATATGTAATGCAAAGATGACAATAAAATTGATGTGAAAACCATGATGAGAATGACTTACATTGTGAATTGGTTGATTGCGATGCCAACACAAGTTAATAAAAGTGATAATACAACTGTTTGATGTTTTGAATTATTGGCCTTATAATAAAAATTATCATGCATTACACAAAATGTATTACACAAACTACATTATTGCATATTTTAACAGTGTGATAGTTTACTATGTATTAGTATTTCAGTTCTTTGTTAATAGTTGGTTTTTCTAAAACTGTTAGTTCTTCCAAAATTATCTTTGTTTCATCGTTTCCACGAGAACTAAGTGGTAATAAAGGGCACTGTTCGTGGTATTACTTTGAAATTACTAACATTTAGGGAGTTTCTAAGTATTGATAAAAAAAAATTGTCAATTAAAATACCTTTACGTTAAAGTGATAATTTAAAACAAGAAGTCGTTGATTTTCCTATGTAATTAGTTTCTTCCAGGCAGGTGGTGTAATGCCCTAAAAATTTATTATACATTAAATCAGCTAAGGTGTTACCATAACGTATAATACTCTAAAGTATTACACGCTCAGACTTCCTTTAAAAGATTTTGTTTATATTGAACATTACTACTCAATTTTAGATTATGAAATCGTTTAGTTAGATTTTCAAATAACTGGACTTAATAGCGGAAATTTTATTTTATAAAATGATTTTTAAGTAAAAACTCTACTCCCAACCAAGTAGACCAACTTTCTAAGAAACGAAATTTTAATAAAACATTTTACAATCTACTCTTAGGGGGAGATAATCATTTACAAACATATGGTCACCAAAAGGCCCTTTATGGAATTATACATTTATAAATAAATCCAGTCTCTATAAAACAAAACAAAAAGAAAACAAAATAACCGAAAATAGATCCATGCTTCTAACTCACTTCACTCATCCTCCCCGAATCAACAGAAGCTCCCAAAACTCGAGCCAAACAACATCACCATCACCATCACCAAATCATCATCATAATCATCCTCCTCCTCAAGAGCTCATCATCAACAACAACAACAATAGCATCACTCGTCTTCATCATCAATAACAAATCCTGTAAAAAGAATAACAATAACAAGGATGAGTCGAAACCCAATACACAGTAACATAACCATACACGGAATAGCACACGAGCTTATCTAATTGCAATGAAACATTAATAAGTTATTATCTTTTCTTTTAAAGTAAACAAATCAACACTGGAGCACTCACACTCCATAACAAGCTTAGGGAATCTAGGGATCATGAGTAATGCTCTCGACACTCAGGGGATTGATATAGGTAGTCCGAATCCCTATATCTCCTAGATGATATATCTAAAAATGAGAAAATAACTTCATCTGGGGGTCATAGCTGTTACCCGACTCTACTTAAACTCAGTCCACAACATGAATATAATTCAATTATTCCCATAATTGTGAACTAAATCATAGTATTTTCCTCCAAGTTTAACCAAATGTTACACCGATACTGTTTGCCCCTTAAGCTACCCATTGTATTACTTATGAAAGTCATAATTCAATGACAGGGATGGCCTAAGCGCCTAAACTATCGTACCCATCTCAGGATAAGGTGTCGCTCCTCGGACCAGATACCGATCTTCCACTCTAAGGCAAGAATCGAATTTCAATGGCGGAAAACACAATTAATACTCATCAATTAATTAAGTTGTCTTTAAGCTCTTACTCCATTTTAGATGTCTGTCCTAGCATCCAACACGTAAGTCTACTTATCTCAAACTTGTTTTATTACCCTATTTGATCAGACACTAAATAGGAACCCCGTTATGGCTGCGAAAATCATCACACCAAAATACAGATAGTTCTTCTTTGCTTGTCAAAGAATTTCTTTTCTCTTTGTTTGTAGTGTTTTATTACAAAAGCATCAACAAAGAATTCATATACTAAAAGCATTCATTTTCCTAAGCAAACAAACATTTGAAATAACATATTCCTCATGTTATTCAAAGATCTTCCTAATTCATTCATTTAAGCCAATTATTAACTACTAAGCTCATTCTAGCTTAACCTTAGTCAAATTGATTAACGTTAATCATTTAATAAGTTAAGTTGATTAAACTTAAATAATCTAATTCATTTTAGCTTAGTGAAGTTCATCTAGTCAATTTGGACATTGATTAATTAACTAAGTTCATTTTGTATCTAATATTCTTGTTACTTAAGCCCAAGCTAACTTAAACTTAGCCAAGTTCATTAAAGTTAATCAATCTAATTCATTTTAGTTTATTCAAGTTTTTTTAGTCAAGTTGAACCTAGGTTTGTTAACTAAGTTCATTTTATAACTAACTTTTATATTTAATCTAATTATCTATTAGATCTATAAATCCACTTAATTTAGGCTTAATTATATCAATTAACTAATATAACACATTAAATATCATTTATCTACTTCATTTTAGCTCAACAAGATTCATTTCCTAAGCAAATATACATTTAACAAGCAAACAAGATTTTTTAACTTTGTTTAGATAATGTATCATCTGAAAAGAAGTAAAATTTAAGCATTTACACTTTTGGAATTTGCAAAAACTTAAACATAAAAGTTGTATATTTATTTTTAAGCTTTTTAATAGCAACTTGAATCACCTCAATCGGAAGTCGGATGAAAAAGTTACAAGCAAAATACAAAACAGCGTCGCAGGAGAAATTTTTGACCCGAGACCTATAAGGGCATTCGTACGGCCATAAAACCCAAAATTTTCAATACCAAACACTTCCAAAGGAAAAATCACCCGTAATTCCCAAAAATGTTACAACCAAACCTCTGTACGCCCATACACCATGAAAAATGCCCAACTCGAGCCTTGTAAGCGTCTTAAGGTAAAGAAAATCTACTCGTCCATAAATTTTACAATAATAGCATGAAATCTAGAAGAATAGAATGTAAACATGATGTATGATAACTCCTTTTTGTGATCTTAATGATGCCTTGGCACTTCTTCCCTTGAAGCTTGTAATTTTTTCTCTAAGGTTTCTAAGAATAATGTGGTATGAAGATTTAAAGATAAGTCATGAGCGTTATTTATAAGGAAAAGGCAAATTTGGTCCTACACGAGCACCCTATATGGCCTATGTTCAAAGCTTGTGTAGGATATAAACTAGTGAAATTTGTTAAATTTGGGATTGCACGACCATGAACACAGCTTATGTAGATAGGCCGTATACTTTTAAAATCAGTTCAGGTCATTTTCTACCCTTTACATGACTTCCTGCACGCCATGTGTCGCTTTCTTGTGTATTTTGAAATTGCTTGTTGGTCAGTTTTCGCCTCCTACACCAGTGTTCTACATAGCCTATGTGGAAACAGTTATTTTCCATTGGCCTATTTCTTCATTAAAATCTTCTTCCTTAACTCATTTAAAGTCTTCATTAATCACAATAACTTCCTTTATCCTTGAAATTGAAGTTTTAACCTAAATAAGCATCCTTTTCTTTAATAATTCACATAAATCTATATAATATAATATCAAAACAATATGAATAATAAGGATCTTTTGACACTTATCAAACCTGAGGACAACGACTCGGGATCGGGAGAGTCATTGTCACCACCGGATTTGCTGCAATAGCAAACATAGACATAATAGTGGGGTGAGACTAGAGAGAAGGGTGTATCGTTGATAATTTTTTTTTTAATATTCTTGTAATTTTTTGTAGTTAAAAAATGTTACAACAAAATTTAATTTTCCACCGATCTCAATGCATTTATTAATTTCATTTATTTAATAATTTACAATAATTCTAAATAAATTAATTAAGCAATTTTAACATTTAATATAAATTAATTCCTATTATAATACTATTTGATAATTTCATTTTTTGTAATTTCCTAAAAAAATTAAAGTTAATATATTAGTAATAATACAATTAAAATCATTCTAAAAAATAAAATATATTATATTTTTTAAGAAGAAAAATATATTTAATTAAAATAATAATAAATAATTTATTTATTTAAATACAATTTACAAAAAATTAAAAAAAATACATCACTATTTGTAATATACAAGTAAATAATTTATAAAGAAGAGTAAAAGTGTCAATTGATATAAAATAAGAGGATTATATAGTCAAAATCTAAAGTATATTCAGGTTTTGATCACAAGACAGAGAATGGAATTTCACAGCTATACACCGACTAGTACATCGCTGGCGTAGAATGATACACTGCCGGCATATGTTCTATGGCTTTGGCAGCATTGAAGCCAACTTTCATTTTGCAAATTCATGTTTGACTCGTGCATGCTGTCAGTGTTTGTATGTGCACCGCTAGTGTTGGTATTTACACCGCGGCGTATATGCTAGCATACGTGCAAAGAAAAACAACTTGAGACGAAATGGCCGTCAGCCTTGACGTTTACATTGCCGGCCTTCGGTTTACGTCGCAAGCGTACGTTCATAAACTGCCAGTGTATGTGTTCGAAAGACAAAAGGTTTCCCATGAATTTCTTTATATCTTACCTTAAGGTTTCCTTCTCCAAAGTACTCCTAAACCTAAAAATCTTCTCTCTAAGTGATCAAAGCATCTAAGGAGATTTGGAAGTCCAGATCAAGGTAATTAGATCACTACCTTCTCTTTATGCTTTCGAAGATCTATCATATTCCTTAGAAAATTTTATTGGTTTTAAAGGAGAAATTGAAGAAGAACTCTATTTTGATTTGGAGATCTAGATTTTGGTGAACAAGGAGGATTGAGAATCAATTCTAGGTAAGTTTAAATATTCTTAGTCTTTATGAATGCATAGAAATAAGTTTCTATTGATTGTTGGTCTTATTTATATTAAGTGGAATTCTAAGGTTTAGGAGGACTGTTGAGGAGATTTGTGATTTTAGAGAATTTCTATATTTCAATCAAGGAGAAAGGTGTAGAATTATGATTATATTGAGATTAGGGCTTTAGGTGATGTTTGGATTAGATTTTCTTAATGAAAGACTTGTATTGAAATTTGCTTTGTTTATGTGATCAGGGTTTTGTTGATTTAGAGTTATGTTCCTTAAAATTGATTCAGGTATGACCATTCCTTACTTGTTGTATGCGCTTGCAGGATTAGAATTGATAAATTGATCTAATTATATTTGGCTTTTAGTTATATTTTGCTTGCCATTTGTGATTGGTTGTTATTAGTAAAGACCAGACAAATTATGATACTAACACTGGCGCCTTTGATGATCTATGTGTGAGGGTGTTTCAGGTGGACTCGTGTATAGAAATGATTCTAGTAATTTAGAATTTCGCAATGATGGCGTTGAGTAGGTGGGGAGTACCCACATCCATATATGTATATATATTATCTATTTTTTATATTGCTTGTTTTTATGGAGTCATGAGTAACTCTAGGTTTAGAACTTGACTATATATGGTTCTAGACTGTGCTGTTTGTAGAATAATTAAAAAAATAATAACCTATTTTTGTTGCATTAGAATAGGTTGTATGTGATTATGTATGATGTGAGTTCATGTGCTTATGTTTGTGGTTTGGCATACTTGGCAATTTCTCTTATTATTTTATCTTTTGTTTGGAACAGGTGAAGATCAAGTATATTATGACTTATCTGGATTGATGTTTTTGTAGACTACGAGGAGGACGATAGTGGACTAGACTTCCCTGATGATGTTTAGACCATATGGATTGCAATTAGATTAATTTGAAGACTTTATGATATTTACATGTTTTATGAATTTAAGAATGAGATTGCCTTTTCTATTTTAAGTTTATTTAAAGTTGGCTTTGGTTTACCCCAACAAGATTATTTAGGAGTTTTATGTCTATGAGATATTTTAAACAGGTACCAATTATGTGTGAGTACAAGAGATATATATTTTGATTACTTGTGAATTTGTGTTTCATAACTTTATCGTGTTCATCTATGTTAAGGATACGCAGTAGGTTGTAATGCATTAAGTTAGGGAGTTACAATATTTTTATATTATTATTTAAAAAAGGCTCGCGTGATGGTTCGCATGCCTTGTTATGCTAGCCCACTTATTTCACATGCCTCCCGTGCCACATGCTGGCTCACTCATGCTGGTGCTTTTGCCTTTTTCTTTCACATGCCGTGCGTGTCATGCGAGGCCCATAACCCACTTGCTTGCCTGCATGTGCCACAACCCATTTACAATGCCTATGGACAATAGGTAGAAAAGATTTTAGGGTGTAAAATAAAAAATAAAAATATTTTTATGGTATAAAATGGAGTACATGTGCTTGAGCTTTCGATGATATATATATTGATAATTCTCTTCTTTAACCTCAAAACTATCATTGATGCACAGATTATAGTTATACCAAACTATTTTAGTCTTCAAAAAATAACAATGGAAAGACATGACTTTTACAATTAATTAATATATTAAGTATTTAAATGATACGACTATAGTTAAGAATAAATTTAAACCATTACAAAATCGACACAACCAATCCCATAAAAAACAGAACCGATCATGAACTTTATGTTCCCTCAACTTTGGGAGCTTCTACTGTCCTATCAATGTAACTGTCTAGTCAACCATCTAACCGTTAAAATAAGTATAGTAATTGGAATATTCACTATTTTAGTAATTCATCACGGTCGAGAATGGTGTGGGCTGTTGGATAGTGACCGGACCATAGAATTTCCTCTAAACTTTTTAGAGAATTCTACAATTTCTTAATAGAATTAATCTCATCAGTTATGTAAAAGCTCGAATTTATATTTAATCATGTCCAAATCATTGAAATACTTAATATATTAATTACAATGTTTATTTTAATATCCAAATAAATAATTAGACAATACTCTAATTCAATCAAAAGTTTTGATACCCATGCTTTAGATTTTTTTTTTCATCCAAATTGAAAAGTTTGACTAAAATGTCATAACGTGGTCTGTCCCTTTTAGAATATGAGAATTTTGGCTGTTCATAGAGAATTTTAAATTTTGCCATTTATAACCTATCGAACATAACAACTTTTAGTAAGAATATAAAAAAAAAAAAAGCCATATTATTGGGATTTTTGAAACTTTGATAGGATGACTCATACCCTAAATAATAGAAATCATCATGAATCGATTTCAGATCAAGAACCAATTTGACCTGCCACCAACAGAATCAAGAACCAATCTGAGGATGATGGATTCGAACTGGCTAAAGACCCATTTGTTTTGGCTAGTTCTATCATGGGATAATGAGATGTCACATGCCTATATTTTTAATTTTTGGCAATTTAGTATTTCATTTTTAAATTTTGACAAACTAGTACTCATACTTTCAAAGTATGTGCGATTCAACGCTTCTGTTAAATAATGTTTAATGAACATTCATTTTGATGATAGGATAATAGTAAACCAAGTACCTGTAATTTTAATTTTTGATAATTTTCTAGTAGTTTAGTATCATATGTTTATATTTTAGCAATTTTTGGCTAAGTATCTGCCATTATACTATCATCAAAATTAATATACATAAAATATTATTTAACAAAGGCACTAAACTACACATACTTTGAAAGTATGAGCATTATTTTGTCAAAACCTAAAGATGAGATACTAAATTACCAAAAATTGAAAGTACATACACTTGACTTGCCTCTATCTAATTCCACCAGTTAAAACCATCTGACCTAGGAACTATCAATTCAAGAATCGCTTGGAGAACAAACTATTCCTATGGTTCCACAACACAAAAATTAAAAAAAAAAAAGAAGAAAAGAAAATTATAAAATAATTGTAGTTAAAAAAATATTTAAAATAATTTCAAATAAATAGTAAAAATTTATTTTCCATTCACGACAATAAATATGTTGTTATTAACAATACAAGTAATAAATAAACTTAAAAATTAAAATCGTGTTTTGTTGAGTTTATAGAATTCTAACTAAAATGGACTTTTCTTTTTATGCAATGTGGAACTTTTTTTCGTGTTTGTAAGACTTCTTCATATCTTAAATATTTTATAGTCCCATATTACTAATATAAAAACTAAAAGTAAAAGAAGTATCTTAAATATCTTATAGTCCCATATTACTAATATAAAAACTAAAAGTAAAAGCAATTGTATATAAAAAAAAATACATAACTTTAATTTTTTTTAATTAATGGGTTATAAACAATTATTGTTAAGCCAAATGTTATTTTCCGTTAAAATTTTGGTTTGCATTTTTATCTTATTTAAATTAAGCAAAGCTATTTAATTGATTTTTTTATTCACGATTTCCAGTTCCAAAGAAACCAGAATCAAACTGTTGAAACTAAGAATAGGACTATCTCTCATAGGTTCAGTTTTTGTTCCACAAATTTTAGATCCAGAATCGGTCTTTGGGTTCAATTTTAGACTCGAATCAACCCACGATGACGTCTACTGAATAATCTAAGAAGAACTCTCTAATTATTACCCTTAGAAAAATGGATTTCTTTTTTGTTGATATTGAGAACCCAAAAACCTTGATTTAATGTCTATTAAAACTTTTGAAAGCCTAACTTGGGTGCTTTTCACTCATAATCCTTTTACAAAGCCTTTCCAGCTATCCTAACTTGGCCTCTTACAACCACTTGAACCATTATATGAAAGAAAAAAAAAGGTATAATAGAAATCATAGCAAGTTTCATCTTGAAAGTTGAGATTAGGCTTCAAAATGATAAGCTCCCCCATATATAACCATGATTTATGACCTACTAGGACCTGTGTATTTCAACAAAAACTAAAAGATTCTAACTTATGAGATTTTAAGATCCTAAATCAAAAGGTTTTAGGTCAAACAATTCAAGAATACTTCCTTAGCTGTTCCAATTCATAATGGTACTATTTACCGATGATCTTAAGAGCAAAAAACAATCATCTAAATCTTATGAAGATAGGCAATTTTAGACAATCAAAATAAAAAGGAAGAAAAAACCATACTCATGAGTTTTTTAAGGCCCAATTTAAATGGTTTTACCTAATCATCTATGTAGACCAACCGATTATATTCTCTTGAAACATGGGTATTTAGATCGGTTTAGAACCCCACAAACCAACATCTATAATTTATTAGTACTACGATGGCAAAATATATATATATATATGTTTTTTTTTATAATTAAAACACTTTTATTAAAACATGAAAAAGGGGGTTAAAACTTGTTACAAAAAGTTTGGTTGTTCACAGGTTCAAAAGAAGTAGTCATTACAGCGTTAGGGTTTTTGTTCATAACATGTACATTCTTAATAAAATGAAAGAGAGATGAAGGAGGAGACGAAAGCACCTTGCTAAGGATAGCTTTAGGCAGAAGAAAAAATACTCCTTCGTCTATAGTTTCTTCACTACTTGTTCTAGCTAGGGTATGAGGAACTATATTACCATGCTTAGAAATATGAAGCAATACAATTTGGTCAAGGGAGCACATATTTACCCTACAAGGAGATATTGAGTGCATAAACTTGTTATTAGTGTTTGTTTCATCCGCTAGAAGTTGAAATGCTAACATGGGGTTGCTATAGATAGTAATACTTCTGAACCCTAATTTTTTAGTGTAGTCGAGTCCTCAAGAGATAGTCCATATTTCTACATTTGTGATATCCACTATTCCCATAATCTTGTTATACCCCATGATCTAGTCACCCTTTTATCTAGAGGGGAACCACCAATTGATGCAGTATTCTAATTACAGAGGCATTCGTGTATAGATTGATGTTTGCAGAGTGATGTTCTAAGATTTCAATCATTCTCCTATATATTGCAACATCATCTTTTCTTGAAAAGAGATAATATTCATGAGTTTTGTTTCTTATGAGGCTGCTTAGATATGGGTTAGGGTTTTTTCACTGGTAGATAATTTCATTTCTTTCTTTCCATATGAGCATGATAGTCATAGCAAACAATATTGGTCGTGATGTTTTGGTTGCTTCCATCATGAATCTTTTAAATTGACAATTTCTATGTGTCCATTCATAAAATGGAATATTTAGCATATATGTTATGTTTGTTACCTTGACTTCTTACCATGGTCTGACTAAGGTGCAGCATCTTCTTAGGGCATAGTCGATGTCTTCTTGGTATTGGTTATAGCGAAGGCACAAGCCATCTATGGGGATACCACATTGTCTCATTTTTTATACTTGTGGGTGAGGCATCATTTAGGGCTCTCCATGTAAAAAATTTAGCTTTTGGACTTAAAGGTGAATTCCATATCATGTAAATGTTATTGTTCCTCTAATTTGGTGGTTTTAGTAGCCTATATATTTATGCTAGTTAGATTTTATTAGAACTTTGATTGCTTTTGAAACTTGAGTCTTCAACTAATTGGAACAAGCTTTTGTACTAGCCATGATTTAATAAGATATTCAATGATGTTTTTGTTCCATTTCGTTTCCCCAAGCTAACAGTTTTTGACATTCTATTGTGTTGCTTTCCTCGACATTAGTCCATAGAAAATGTGGCACAAGGCACCTAGAGGAGACCAGTTATCCTCCCAAAAATTACACCGTAGCCCATTGCCAATTTTGTATTTGTTATTCTCTAGCAGCCACCCGTGTCCTTCAACTAGTTCTTTCCATTGTGGTGAGTCAAATTGAATAGACCACCAAAAACTTCCACACATTCTATTTTTATATTTCTCTTTCATTAAAATACTCTATAGTGTTGGCTTATGTCTGAGCTCCCATGCTCTTTTTATTTTCCAGGCTTGGCTTTTTCTCACAAAGATTGCATCAATCCTAACATTTTTCCTTTTTGTTGTAATAAGGCCCCAAGGAACCTAGTTTTTCTTCCTATGCTCACTCAAATTCCAAAAAAAAGTTTTTGACTATTTCATCTATGTTTGCTATGGTTTTTCTAGGGTAGTGTTGTAAATTGATGGTAATTGTTGGAAAGGGCTTGTAGAACCATTTTTGCATGGTTTTCTTGGGTAGTGTTGTAACTTGGAGTATTTTACCTACTATGCTAAGAAATTAGCCCTTCCAACAAGCTAACTTGCCTTGAAGTTTGCTTATGAGTTCATGGCACTGACTATGTTTTAGTTTATTTCCTCTATTGAGTGGAAAACCATAATATTTCTCTGAAGAGTTTGTAACCTTTAGCTTTAGAGTATCTTTGAGCTTGTTTTGTGTTTCACTTGGAACATTTTTGGAGAAGTATACTGATGATTTATTAAGGATAACATTTAGACTTGACCAATTCTTGAAGTTGTCTAACGTATCTATAATTACCTTTGTAGATTATTTGGTTGCTTTGGCCATAATTATGATGTTATTAGCAAAGAGGGTATGAGATAATTTGCATTGAGAACCTTTAACATGTATGGGTTCCTACTGTTTCTTAGAAATCTTTGTCTCTATGAGATTGGAGAGAATATCCATTCCTGTGATGAATAGACAGAGTGAAAGGGGATCCACCTGTCTAGTATCTCTTCATGGGTGAAAAGGTTCCAGCCATTAATAATGACTTTGACACTGGTTGTTGAAATAGCTGAAAGCATAGGTCTGTAAAATTTACAAGAAAGCCTAGATGTTCTAGAAATTGTTTAGTGAAGTCCCATTCTATTTGGTGAAAGGCTTTTTGGAGATCTATTTTTAAGAACATGCATCCCTTTTTATCTTTCTTTCTATGACTAATATGAAAAAGTTCTCGTAGGATTGTGAGGTTATCAGATGCTTTTCTATTTTTAATGAAGCTAGCTTATACAGTGTTTATGAGTTTTTTCTGTGAGTAATCCTATAGTGTTTTCTATAGGGATTTTCTTTTCTTTGAAGCATTTTTGAAGCAGGTTGGTTACTAAGGTACCTACGATATCCCTGCGTTTTTTAAAAAAGGCTGCATGGAGGCCATCTTTCCCAAGGGTTTTCCGAGATGCAAGGTTGGTTACTCAGATTATTTGGTTTTCATTAGAAATAATCTAACCAAATCTCTTCTTCTAATCCCCTTTAGAGAACAAGAATTTTTATTATTGATCTTGTAAGACTTAAAGTCACCATCAATATCTTCTATCAATATAATTGACTTTTGGGTAAAAGTTGAAAAATCAATATTCTTGAGTTTTTTTTTTTTTATTTTATTTTATTCTCAATTAGTTTGTTTTCTTTTAGAATCATCTTAATGGTCTTCCACATCTATTTCCCTTAAAACTAAGGAATTATATGCTAATGACTAGAGCTACAACCAAGTCAAACTACTTACAAATTGTTCAAATTTAACTAGACTTAACATGTATGGTTTGAGCTTGTTTCATAAACTATCACAGTTCAAATCCAAAATAAAGATTTTTAATTTAAACGAGTCAAGCTTGGATTTTTTTTTAAACATAATGGCAACTCAAAAATAGGCTAGTTAATAGTTTCCCAAGTCAAGCAAAGTAGGCACAATAATAGGTCGCAATTAAGCTTTTTCACTCTATCTATATATATTTTAATATTATATATTATT
Source organism: Combretum micranthum (assembly GCA_024138025.1). NCBI lineage: Eukaryota > Viridiplantae > Streptophyta > Magnoliopsida > Myrtales > Combretaceae > Combretum > Combretum micranthum. The sequence goes on from JAMXBD010000001.1 coordinate 2,844,404, forward strand.
AAAATTATAATATAATATTAGTCATTATTCAATCATAAAAAAAAAAGAAACAAATAAATTTAACAAATTTACTTAGCTAAATGAGCTCGAGCTTGAGCTCTTTAGTTTAAATAAGTTTATCAGCCAAGCTCATGCTTGAGAAACTTTAACGACTCCAAGTTTGAGTTTGCATTTTTTAAGCTCAAAAAAATCTTAACTCAACTCAAGCTTGATAATATCTTAAATGAGTTAAGCTCGAATGCTTAGAATTTTAAGTTAACTTAACTCACTTGCAATTCTATTGATGGCTTTTAGAATTCCAAGATCCATGGTAGATCTAAATCTATAATTATCGATTGAATTATCTTAAATATTAAAAATGATATGCCCTAATTTTTTTAAATAAAAGGTGCATTTTATGTCACAACCTACCACCCTAGGCGCATCGCAGTATGGGAGCGCCCCTAAGATCTTTGACCACCCTGAGTAGGGATCACGATGCCAGTTACACTAGAGATATTGATCAAATGTATTGTCATATTTCAACAAATTATTATCCATATTAGGGCGAATCGTAAAAAGCTCTTATTAATATACAAATGACACTTTTGTCCTTCATTATAAATTATTTATTTATATAATATAGATATCACACTCAGATGCACAAGTACAAGCATCACTCAAGCTCACATTGCATTTGACAATCAATATGCATTCACCAATTCACTAATATTTATATTTGAATCATTCAAGCAATAGAGGGATAACTTAATATCCCTTGTACACACATATATAGTACATATATAGATGTTGGGTATTCTCAAACATTAATTGACTCTCGGAGTCACCTAGATCTACCCAAATTATCTCCCATTACAACTCCACGTAGAAAGGACACCACATAATGATTATTAGGGTTAAAATCACCAATGCCTCTGGTCCATTAATCACGCAAACCACGAGCCACATATCATTTTATTGTCGGATATTGATTGGTTTTGTTTTGGTTTATAAGTTAAACAAACAAAAGTAGAACTCTAAACAAGTTGAATTGAGTCAAACTTGTAAGGGCTTGGGTTCGACTCTTTAAAAATTATTGATCTCTTTATCGAACTTGAATTCCAAGCTCAAGCTTAACTCATTCAACAAAATGAGCTTTATTTCAAGCTTAAAATCTGCTCATTTACAAATCAAGTTCAAGCTGAGCTAAGTGTGAAATTGAAGCTCAAACTCGTCTTGTTTAAATTGCTCATTCTTTTTTTTTCTTTTAGCCTAAAGACAATATATAAGAGCCACTAAATATATATATATACACATATATATTAAAATGGAATTGAGTTTTTGTTATTTTAATTATATATTTATATGTACTAATCAGAAGTATAAAATAAGAAAATTTTCTAACGAGTTTGTTAATGAACCTATTAACGAGCTTGTTCACAAGCTGCCACATAAATCTGTAAATCAAAACTCGAGCTCGACTCATTAATAACTTTAAATACAAAGCGACAACAAGGTAAAAGAGTAAAACAATACTTGGAATGTCTTGTCAAATTTGTTACCAGAACTCTAAATCTCCTAAACTTGACATATAAAGTAATTTCTAAAGCTATTGAGTAATGTTCCTAGTAGCCAGTTGATACTCCCCATTCTTACTAATTTGACATAGGTAGAATTTGGATTATATTACGAATATTTATAGGTATACTGAACTAACAAATTGTATAAGCAAATAATAATAAAATCATCAAACTTATATATTTTGAATATATGTGAAAATATGCGTGTGTGTGTATGTGTATAAACGCATTGGACCTTCTCGCAACGAGTCTATACTTTTTACCACAATGTATAGCTTATAAATTCATAATCATGTCAATATTCCATTACTAGAATATTTTACAATCCACCCTTTTTTCTTCTTGAATATCGTCACCACCAGATTGCCTACAATGAATAAACACATTATTTCTTTCCTCTTCAATATAACTTTAACTGTATCTCATTGTAAAACTTATCACTTTAGTACATTCTTCAACTGAAGACAACTGTTACCAAGTTGGATTCAAAGTTACCAGATGTAAAGATCCGAACTCAACACCTCTATAAAATAGATGAATTTGAGCCCCCAGCCACATATAACCTATAGTATTATATGTAAGGTTGTTCTAAAAGAAGTGTTTGATGAATTGTGTCTAAATTCTTTATAAGAACAAATTTAAGAACTGTAGATTTTTTATAAAAAAAACTTCTAAGAAAAACATACATCATTATCATCACATATCATAAGAGATAAAACTTAAATATACATAACTAAGTATATATATTACAAACAAAGGCAAATGACAAGCCTTAGACAAAAGATATAAAAGATAAACAAAGCTCCAATGTTAATACTTGTTCTTCCAAAAAATAGTCTATCCTAATCTATTAAAAAAGGAATCCATGTAGTCATTAGCCAACTTAATATTTCCAACCATCAAGAAAATCTTCAAAATCAGTCCCATAACCCATGTCAGCATTAAACTCATCGTCTTGGGTTTCTAAAAAGATAAAATAATGAGCCAAAGACTCAGTACACAAGTAACGAAAACAAAGGCTATTGATACACACAAGCTTAATCTATATACATATGCAACAATCAATAGGTTATTAAACAGTCTTTAATTAATCAAACAACACTGGAGTATTCAAACTATGGGCAACAAGAACGTTTTGGGGACCTAAGTAATGACCTCGACGCAGAGGGTTGATATAAGTTGTTCGGAGACTTATATCTCCTAGATAATATATCTAAAATTGAAAAATAGTCTCATCTAAGGTACTCAGCTGTTTCTCATCTTCATTTATCTTAGTCCATAACATCACCCAATTCAAGTCTCAAAACATCGAATTAAATCATGTTACTTCATCTTAAGCTTAAGTAAATATTATACTGATACTAAAACCCCATCGACTACCCGCCATTCCACTTATAAAAATCATTGCATCATGACAAAGGTGGCCTAAGCGCTTAAAACTACCACGTCATTAAATCATGACAGGATGCCGCTCCCCAAACCTAATTCAACAACGCAATAGACAACCAATTCAAACATAGTTTAAGTTTTCATAAATTAGAGTAAATTTAATTATGCCTATCCTAGGTAAGAAACAAACATATCAATGCATATTTGAAATAGCTCGGGGACTAATAGGTTTAGCCGAGCGAGGATCTATCACTATACAGAGAAATTATTGAAATTCTCACTTAGTTCAAGCATAACTCAACTAATTTCAATTATAATCAGTCAAACAAATTCAAATAAATTGTCACAAGATTATAACATAGCATTTATACTTCATATAACATCATATAATACTCAACAAATATTCAAATGATCATATATCAAGCTTTGGAGAACATTTGAATCAATATACTCCTCATGTTATTCAAAGGTCATTTTAACAAGTTAATCTAATCCAATTATTTATTAAATCTATAAACATACTTAATTCATGCCTAAATATATCAATCTATCATCATTACACATCAAATATCATATATCTATCTCACTTTAGTCCAAAAAGATCCATTTGCCAAAGCAAACACATATAAAATAAACAAAAACAAGTTTTTAACTTTGTTTGGAAAATACAACAGCTAGAAAGAAGTAAAATTTAAGTATTGATACTTTTAGAATTTACAAAAACTTAAAACATAAAAGTTGTAGATCTCTTTTTAATCTTTCTATAGCAACTTGAATCACCTCAATCGTAGGTCAAATGAAAAAGTTATGACTAATTTACAAAACAGTGTCGCAATAGGGAAGAAATCAGAAACCGCAACACCCTTGGCAACGGGGCCGCTTGGGAAGCTGTTTCAACTTAGGGAAAACGAGAAGTTTGATCCAAAGCACAAAACCCCTCCCTACGGACCATTTCCAAGGCCGTTTGCTTCAAACACCCCTTCAAATGGGGCCATTTTGATAGGTGTTTGACAATTTTTATACTTCCCCTAATTTGAACACGAACTTTTACAAACTTTAACACTTTTAACTTCAACCAAAACACAATATCAACATCTTACATGCATTTTATCAACTTCAAGCATGAATTTGCTTCACTTTCAACTCATCAAACACATCAAACATCAAGCTAAATTCATTTACATTAGCACATTTGCTTCACATAACCCAAGTCTTGAACATCCAAAACTCATGCACCAAGTTACTACTTAACTTCCAAATTCATATATAACACATACTACAAGCTCCTCTAGCAACTTAACACTACTCAAACTACCATCAAAGCATAGAAATCATCCTATTATAATTTAGCATATAAACCCTATTCTAATAAAAGCACATCTTCAAGTATACATAAAGCAAGAGAAACACACTTACCATAAGAATTTTGTGCCTTAGTTTATGAGTCTTGTTTCAAGCTTTTGATGGTTTAATTTATGGAGGATGAAGGGAGTAACTATATATGGCCATAGGAGAACTTTTGGGTGTGTAAAAATAGGGTTTTGAAGCTTTTTAGAGTGTGTTTTGTTGGTCTGAAAATTATGCACGAAAATTGCACTTTTAATGCTGATAATTATCCATTTGTTGACTTTCATGGCTGCCTTAATTAAAGCTTGTAATGAGCTTGTAAATAGTTTAATAAATGAGCTTGTTTTTAGCTAATTAAATGTGGGTCTTGAGCTTTATTTTGTGACTAAAAATTTTTTGCTAAGTGTAGGCGTATGTACATGCATAATTTAACTTATTCTAATCATATTTCATACATTTTAATATACTTAAAAATTTATGAACTCGATATTTAACCATTCTAAGGTATTTAATTATTTTTAATACAACAACACAACTCATATTTCATGCATCAACATGAATCACATTCATCACACTTCAAAATCATATATAATTTCAATAACACATTTATAAAATATAAATTGAGAAATTCATGGCTATTTCACCAAAGTGACTTTAAAGAAAGATGAAGGTAGAATGATCCCTGTTCTCTGGGGAAAAACAACTATAAAGATAGAAAACATTACCTTTATTATGAGAACTTGATGGGACCATACATCATTATTATAAAATTAAAATTGATTATAAGAGAAATTAGTGTAAAAAAATTTAAGAGGTTGAATTACAATTAGAAAATATCTTGACCATTTGTTGATATGATGAGATCGATCCTTTTATAACCGTCACAGGACTGTAGTATTTTAACTATATTATATTGGGTTTTTGGTTTAAACTTAAGTTATATAGACTCTTTTGCCCTACATTAATTTATTTATTTATTTATTTTCCATAAATTAGGTTATATAAGTTTGTGTTCAAATTATTGTGATCAGTTATCTATAGATTAATAAAAGAATATAAAATTAATTATATTCTACCTATATTTATGTGTTGATTATGTTTGGCACATAAAAATCAAGGTCAGCATTCGAGGGGAGAGGCCATGAAATGTGTAACTGTGCCAATTAATGGATCCATTGTCTGAAATGATGTGACTTGTCTTTTTTGAGTTTTTTTTTTTCCTTTTTTAATATGAGGTCACACATGTGGGGGTACCAGGTTACCAATGCAGTGAAACTATGACTAAGGTAAGTTAAAATATCTATAGTCCGTTCGGCGTTCATTTAATCGTAACAACTATTTTATTACGGTCTTATTACATAAGCTTTTCTTATATTTTAAGGTCAGTAATAGTCATTCCTTAATGAATATTATTATCAAAAATCTTGAATTACAATTCATTAATGATATATCTGAATTATAATTCATAATGGTTCTTTTCTTCTATTCTCAAAATATCCTCATTAACATTTACAAATGATAATAAAATTATTTATTTATTATTAGAATACATCCAAATGAATAAGATAAGTACAATTCAAATACAATTAAGTGAACAACATAATATATAGATAAATTTTATTATAATTTTATTCCATGAAGTGAACAAGCTGTTCATGCTATTCTAGGATTCTTGGACCCTCTAGTTGAGTTGTTGCTTAAATTAACTATAAGATTATCAAATGCGACATGCAGTTGTTGTTTAGATTTTAATCATAATAATAAAAAAATGAAAAAAGTACGCTTTTAGTACTCAAGATTTTATTATTATTTCTTTATTTAAATTCTAAATTTTTTTTATGGAGTCCTTAATATTTGTAAGAATTTACAAACGAAGACTTTTTTAATACCATTAGCTTTTCCTTTTGGCACTTAGTACATTCTCATCCACTGAAAATTATTAATTCAAATTAATAAAATAACTAAATTAATATAAATTTAATAAAATAATTAAAAATAACTAAAATTTCTAAAAATTAATTTAAAATTGAAAAAATTAAAAGAGAAAAAAATCTACAAAAATAAATATGATGTGAATATATTTGACAAACAGCCACCGCAATCGATGGCTTTGATTCTACCACTCTTCAACTTCCATCCTCTTGCCGCTCGTAAGGACCTTAATTGCTTCTTGTTATTGTAGGTGGTCATTAATAGCCGGAAGGCTTCCTGGAAGAATCGACAACAAGGTTAGGAATTATAGAAACTCCACCCTGAAGAAGAAATTACAGACTTCTCTACCAGAACTAATAAAACAAGACATGAACCTAGAAAAGGATGAAAACTTCAACGTTGGAAACATCGACTTCCTGCGTATATCGAAACTTTTCGATTCGAATGACTTCGTAGAGGTTTCAAATTTTTGATTGGGCAGCAGCAATTAATGGTGAAGAACGAGGCCATAATGTGGAAAATGAATCGTCTAACTTTAGTCCGAACTTCCAAGAGCAGTGGAACATTTTTTCCGATGAAATAGTTGACAAATGGGCAGCTGAATTGATTAGTTCATGAATTTTAGTAACGATTTCGTTTTTTGGCTCGTCGTTGCAAGTGGCAAAGGGATGGATGTCGAAGAGTGGAGGGAGCAGAACCATCGGTGGTGGCGGCTGTTTGTTAAATATATTCACATCCTGTCTGTTTTTATAGAATTTTTTTTTTTAATTTTTACAATTATAAATTAATTTTTAGAAATTTTAGTTATTTGTAATTATTTTATTAAATTTATATTCATTTAGTTATTTTATCAATTTAGATTAATAAAGAATGTGCAAAATGTTAAAACTTAATAAAAAAACTAATGGTGTTAAAAAAGGTTTTGCTTATAAGTTTTTGAAAAGCTTGAGGACTCAAATAAAAAAACAATAAAGTACTTAGGACTAAAAGTATCCTTTTTCTGGAGAAAATTATATCATTGTATGAACCAATTGTGTGTGTTTGGAGTAGCACTTTATATTCAAGGCTTTGTAACATATCCATATCTTCTAAATTGTTTTGGGTAACTAATAATAAGGACATGATGAAATGGAATAGAAGCATACTACTTGGTTTGAACTTTGAAATGTGACATAAAAATATTAAATATAATTGGATCGTTCAAGATTTTTTCTTGTAAAGACCCGACATGCTTAATTCTCAAACTAAGTACACCAAGTCCCCAACCACATATAACTCTTACGAATTATACGTAAGGTTGTCTTAAAAGAATGTGTTTATGTTGAACATTGCTAAACCAATTTTAGAATTTATGAAATCATTTACTTAAATTTCTAAATAACTGGATTCGGCAGCGGAAAATCAAATTTTATAAAACAACTTATAAACTTCTACTCCCTACAAAGCAAACCAGTTTTCTAAGAAACTAACTTTATAAAAACACTTTATGATCTACTCTTAGGGGTAGATAATCATTTACAATCAATTGGGCATTAACAAGCCCTTAAAAGAAAATACAATTTATAAATAAATCCAGTCTTCATAAAACAAAGCAAAGAAGAAACAAAATACAAGAAATATCTCGATCCTATCACACCTCACTCATTCTCCCATATCTTCATAATCGCCCAAAACCCGGGATAAACATCATCACATCAATCATCCTCCATCACCATCCTCATCAACATCAACATCAACAACAATAATAAGAACAACATCAACAACCTCCACAACATCATTAAGTCATCATTTCATCATCATCATCAACAACAATAATACCTGTAAAAAGAATAACAACAACAAGGATGAGCCGGAGCTCAGTACACAGTAACACAATCACACATGGAGTGACACGCGAGCTTAACTAAATGCAATGCATCAATCCACAAGTTATTATCTTTTCATTAAAATAAACAAATCAACAATGGAGCACTCACACTCGGGAACAAGCCAATGGCAATCTGGGGGTCCTGAGTAACAGCAGTTGCTCAGGGGGTTGATATAGATAGACCGGATATCCATATCTCCTATATCTAACCGATAAAGAAAATAGCTTCATTTAGGGTTCAAAAGTCGTTGGCCGACTCTACTTAAACTCAGTCCATAACATGAGCCTAGTTCACAAGTTCTCATAAACTTTGAACTAAACCATGGTATCTTCCCCTGAGTTTAAGCAAACGTTACTCAGATACTATTCCCCCTATCAACTACCCACTTAACCAAAAAGAATCGTTATTACATCATAGCGTACCATTGCATCATGGTAAAGTCATTGCATCATGACTTGGTTAAGCGCCTAACTAACATGTCATTGCATCATGACAAGGTTGTCGCTCCCCGGTTCCGGATTCAACGATATAAAGCACAACCAACAGTCATCAATTATTAAGCCGAGTTTAAGTTCTTAATCCATTTTAGATGCCTATCCTAACATCCAACACGCAAGTTACTGCGTACCTTATATAAGATCGCCTGTAAGAAAAACATGAACCCAATGACGATGTCCACTACTTGACAGAAACTCAAATGAGTTTATTTCCTTTTGTAAAAGATCCACCAACTCCTTACAAAACAATTAAAAAAACCAATCAATTAAACTAGCTCAATCTAATCAATTACTATGTCATCTATACCAAATTTTATTAAGATCCTATTTGAGCAAACACTAATGTGGAACCCTACTATGGCTACGATAAATCGCCCCGCCAAAGTATGGATGGTTCTTCTTTGTCTGTCAAAGTATTTCTTTTCACTTTGACTATGGTTTCTTATCCACAAAGCATCAACAAAACATTTATATTCAAAAACATATAAATCCAAAACAATTAAACATTCGAAACAATATATTCCTCATGTTATTCAAAGATCACCCTAACACATTCATTTAACCCAATTATTTGTTACTAACCATTTTAGCTTAACCTTAGTCAAATTGATTAAAATTAGTCATTTAATCTAAAACTAGTTCAAGTTGATTAACGTAAGTAATCTAATTCCTTTTACCTAATTCAAGCTCATTTAGTCAAGTTGAACTTAGATTCATTACTAATTCATTATACGTGTAGGATCTATGTCAACTTGAACTCACCTTAACTTAAACTTAGCTAAAGTAATTAACCTTAATCATTTAATTCAAAAACTAAGTCAAATATGGTTTAACTAACTCAATCTAATTCATTTTAACTCATTCAAGTTTATTTAATCAAGTTGAACTTAAGTTTGTTAACTAAGTTCATTTAAGTTCAATAGCTAATCATAAGAACAAATAATAAATAAATCTTATACTTAGCATGAAGGAAATTCAAATAAAATTCATAAAAATACACAACTCATCATTTATATACTTATCAAGATCATTTAGTTTCACTAAGTCATCACAACATGATAAATCAAGCAATGGAAATCATATATACAACATAACTGCTTTTAGTTTAATACTCATGGAAATTCAATTATTTTTTGAATTTTAAATCTATCTAAATCATGCTTAATTAAATCAATCTATCAACGTAACACATCAAACATCACTTATCTATCTCATTTTAACTCAAAAGATCCATTTACACTTAACAATAAACATTTAGAAATCAAAAACAAGTTTTTATTTTGTTTAAGAAAACACAATAACCAGCAAGAATTAAAATTTAAGCATCTATATGTTTTGAATTTGTAAAAACTCAAAACATGAAAGTTGTAGATCTCTTTTCAAACTTTTTATATCAACTTAAATAACCTCAATTGGAGGCCGTATGAAAAAGTTATGGCCAAAATGCGAAGAGGCTGTGAAATAGGGCACTGAGTAAAACGAACACTAGCACTTCAAAGCCGGCGGTGTAAATTTCAAAGCCAACAGCGTAAAGGTTCAACACCAACAGCATTGGAGGTAGCTTTAAGAAAATGCATTATGTTCCCTTCAACACCGCCTCAAAGCCGGTCGCGTAAAAGCTCCAAGAGCCGGCGTTGAAGACAGAACAGGTTTGCGAAAAGAGGTTTTTTTACACTTCCTTTTATCAAAACTTCTTCAAATCATTTCCTAAGCTTCCTATATCAATTCCAACATTAAATAAACTATAATAACAACTTCTAACACTTCAATCTTCCTCCAACAACTTTAAACAACAATCAAACTTTAATTCACTTCAACAAACTCCAACTCACTATTCATCCTCTTCTTCACCATTTCCAACTTCCATCAAACATTAAACTAACAAATACAAATGTAAACAGTACTTCTAACTCATCATTCAACATCAATTCATCAATTAGAAATGTAAATAATAAGTAAAAACAAAGAGAAATAGAAATGGAAAACTTAGCTTTTTAAGAACACATGCACACTTAAGCTCTCCTTTTACACTTCTAGCTTTCATTTCCACTTTGTATCTTCTCAAAATGAGATTTCTTTAAGAGAGAAAGATAGAAGAAGATGGAAAATTGAAAGAAAGAAAAGAGAGAAAGACGGAAATGAAGAAAAGAAGGGGAATGAAGAAGAGGGGAGATAAATAAGAATGAAGAGGCAGGGGAAAAGAATAAAAGATAAAGATAAAGATAAAAATTTAGAATTTTTTTAGGATAAGGTATGGATTTAGAACTATCAGATCAATATCTATAGTTCTAGATATATTTAAAAGATTATTTTTGAACCAATAGATTATAAATTAAGATCTTGAAATAAGAACTTAATTTAGGAATTTAATTTGGATACAAAGATATTTAATTTGAGTTCGGGTTTAAGAACTGATATTTTTATTCAAGCAAATGAACTCAAATTTTACTGAGATTTAGGAATTAGTGTTTAGGCTAAGAACCAAGAGTTTAGGAATCCTCTAAACATTTTTAGAACACATTTAGGGATTTTAGGAATTTCAAATCTCAAAACCAACTTAATTATTAGCTAATTAAATTAAGCCAACTTGTCTAATTAAATCCTATAATTCATTTGATTCATTTAATCTATCTAAACTCAATTTCTAATCTAGGTAAAGATTTGGGGTATTTCATTTCTTATATAAGATGAAAATGGAAAAAATAGAAAATGAAAAAACAATTAATTGTGGTGATTTTTCATTGGAGTTGGATGTAAATCCATATGCTTGCATAAGCAACTCAAAAGAAAAGGTGGGCATTAATATTTTTCACTAATGCATAATTGACAACATATTCTAAGTGCATATCTGAAACATCAAGATTATTCATACGACATTATTTTTCTGATTACAACATTTAAGCAATATACAAGGACCTAAATCTCCATTTCATGTACACATATGCATCAAGCGATAGACTTCACTAGATCGTCGTCTGCATTTTAGTATGGCAGTGCTACTGCTACAATAAAGGAGGAATTAGAGTGTAATTGGTTTAAAGGAGGTAAATTTATTTGTGATCTATTTCAAGTTAGATCTGATAATAATTTACTCAAATTTGGAGGAAACAGTTAGAATAATTTATTATTACCATCAGCAGCATCATCTAAGTTCGAATTTTATGATATTTAATTTAACTAACTTGTAAACCTAAGATCTTAATTGAATTCAAATCAATCTAAAATGTGAGTCAAGTTCAAGTCAAATTTAGATATTAGTATTATTATAATATAATAAAGTTTTTTCTTTAGTGAATCGGTAGAGAGTTATAGAAATACTCCACTTAAAAGTATGCATTAGCTTGATGCGACTGAAAATATAATGGAAAATATAAATTGGTATTGAAAAGTAAGGAATTTGCAAATTAGTGTAATTGTGACCATGAAATAGCCAATGCTAGAGCATAGTGAATTAGTATCATACAGCATACTAGAGATTTTGTACTTGTAACCTTAATTTAATTATAAAGGTAAATTATACTAAAACGTACCAATATTTGAGAGTGAATTCAATTAAATTCTTGACATTTCAAGTGGTCAAAAAAGGATTTGATATTTTATAAAGTTAATCAAACAATAAATCAACGGTTTACAAAAATTATTTAAGATACTGATGTTTGAATGGTTTTTTTTATTAATTTTGCTCAATTTTCTTATTATTATTGGTAATTTTTTTAACTACTCAAAATATTGATATCTACTTATGACTTATCATTAAACATTGATAAATTTAAGATAATTTACCCTTAATTATAATCCTTTCACAGGTATTCGATATTGACATCTGAGGTGAAATTTGCCTCGATATAAAATAACTGCGCAGAAATTTTGAAAATTTATTTTTTTTTAAATTGAGGGGAGTTTTGCATCATAGGTAAATTTGAGGCAAAATTTGCCTCAATCCAAATTAAAAGTACTACTAACACATTCACGATATGCATAAAAGCAGTGCAAATGGGAAAATTGATTTATGAAGAGGCAAAATTCCCCTCAATAAAAAAATAATTATTTTAAAAATTAAATATAAATACACACAAATAGAATAAAAAATGTAAATATATAATTTTTACTTTTTTGTTAACAAATATTTAATTTTTTATGTATCAATATTTAACAAAAATACATAATATTATAGTAGATATATTTTTTATTTATAATTTTTAATTATAATTATAAGATCAAAAAAAATAAATTCTATGTATAAATAATATTTAATTTTTTATAAAAAAATTAAAAATTTTATATATTAATATTTAACAAATTACATACATATATACATGTTTTTCTATCATTATATTATAATAAATTAAATATTTTTTATTCAAAATTTTCAAATTATATATATAAGACTGAGAGAATAAATTCTATGTATAAATAATGTTTACTTTTTGATAAAAAATATTAAAAATTTTATATATTAATATTTAGTAAAATATATCCTATGCACATGTTTTTCGATCATTATATTATAATAAATGAGATATTTTATTTATTCGTAATTTTCAAATTATATATACAAGACCAAGAAAATAAATTCTATGTATAAATAATATTTGCTTTTTGATAACAAATATTAAAAATTTTACATGTTAATATTTAGCAAAATACATACCTATGTACATTTTTTTCTATCATTATAATATAATAAATTAGATATATTTTTTATTATTAGTTTTCATGTTTTTACACATTTGATTATTTAATCTTATAACAATATGTAGACAAAATTATATTTTTCAAATTACATAAAAGGTATGATAGAAATATGGAAAGATACATATATGGAAATAGATAAGTAATCCCAATAAACAAACAGTAGTCCAAACTAGAGATCTCGACCAATTAGTCTACATAATACAAATAGTGCAAGTCTATAAATAAAAAACAACAAAGTCAACATGGCACAAAAAAAAAAAAAAAACCAAACATAACACAAATCGCCAGAAGTCTAGCGTCTTCTATTTGATTGACGTTGTTGCACCCAAGTCGATCCTATACCACAAGTTGTCTGCGATAAAGAGGTCGAAACTGTAGAAGGTGGTGATTGGTGGTATCCATAGGGTGGTGGGTAATACTACTAACTTGATCCTGTACCTAATGGTGAAGCTATATATAATAAGATATATTTTAAAATAATAAAAATAAATTACTCACCTGGTAAAAATGAATCCACGTTTTAACTTCTTTTTTTTTTTTTTTTTTTTTGCCTCCGACACTATAATTTCAAATATATGAAAAAATAATAATAATTAGACGTTTAGAGGGAAAAAAAAAATAAGAGAGTGCAAGAATTAAGACGTAGAGAACATATCTACGATGAATGATACTAGAGCAAGAGAAAAAAGAGATCGATAGGGGATATATATAGTAAGAGCTTGAGGCATGACTCGTCTTAATGCACATATCACTGGTCCTTTTTTTTTTTTGTCCTAATATATATATATATATATGTATATATGTCTGTGTTTGTATTATTAGATGTGTTTGCTTTTATTTTGGTCAGGCCCTACATGCTAGAGGCCAGTTGCGCCTCGCACAAGTTTGTTTTTTTTCCTTATATTATATATATATATATATGTATGTATGTTATATGTGCCTACATTTGTATCATTTGTATTATTAGATGTGTTTGTTTTTGTTTTGAGCAGGCCCCACATGTTTAGAGGCGAGTTGCGCCTCCCTCCAAGCCTAGGGGTGATTTTCACCTCAATGTGGCATGCTATAGCATACTAGAGGCAATTTTCGCATCAATCATGACATGTTTGAGGCTATATACGCCTCTATGAGCATGATAGAGGCAATTTTCACTTCAATGTGTCACAAATGAGGAGATTTTCACCTTAATTTTTCTCAAGAGGTGAATATCGCCTCGTCTCTCGCTTGTAAATCCCAAAATTTTACTAGTGATGGCTATATGGTTTGTGATCCTTTTATTTGATTTGGATTATATGTAATTGTGTTGAATTTACTTGATATTTAAGCTGAGAAACATATCACTAAAGTTGAATGAATTTATTTGTGGTAGGTATAATATTATTGGAAAACAATTTAAGCTAAATTTGAGCTTGAAAATTTAAACCAAATGGAGGTCAAATGTATCACTGAGTTTTAAGTTTCTAAATCTAGTTTGACCTTGAATATAATACCATCTAAGTAGGCTTGTCTCGATTATGAATAAATTTTCCATAAGGTCCAATCCAAAATAATAATAATTATAATAATAATAGGCTACCTGAATTTTGGGTTTTTATGTTCAAATTTACATCCGGTTTCAAAGTTAATAAATATCAAATTCAATTAATTTTTTACTTGTTAGAAGTATAGCAAATTCAAATTTTACTTGCAAAATCAGGAAACCCTAAAGGTGAATTCAATGGCCATAATCCAACCATACACATCTGATCAAAATTCCAATCATACAACGCCACGATATCCAAAAATGAATTAGAAAACAATGGAACAGGAAATACCCACCGAAAGAATGACAAAACTATATGCTACTCCATTTTTGCTATATATCTTTTTCATCGTCAACATTGCAATCTTTGTCGTTTTCCCTTTTCGGTCTAGCAGCAGCAGCAGGAGGAGCATAATTCTTAACATGGAAATTCACAAACGAAGCTAAAAGTGAGACATTAAACACCGCATTAAAGCACCAACCCCTCATGACCCTCTTTCCCTTAGGGCGCTATCCAACAGCACAAAGAATATAATAATAATAGTACATAACAACTTGCACTGATGCATTGGCAACCAAACCTAAAGGAAACAAGGACTGAGAAGTGTTTCACCAAATATAGCACATGCCAAGGACTACTGTAGCATGATGATACCCGTGGAGGAAAGTCGGTCTTTTATAAGGTCCACCTAGGACCATCCAAAGGGTGTCTAGGAATTCCGCTGTCTTAACACACATTGAGTTCCCCTTTGAATATATTAATGTCAAAACTTCCATTTTATACAATAATCTATCTCCATCAATATTCATGGACCCTCGTATTTAATTATGATTTTCTTTTTTTTTTTTTTTTCCCTTTCAGCATCCCTAGACACACTCCAGACTCTTTGTTGGTGGAGTCCTAGTATTCATAAACTAGCTACTTGGCCATAGACCGATGGTTGGATCTTGGACTGATTTATTTAAATAATGGGCCGACTTAGTTTGAATCCATGATTGATCCTCGGACGACTTTAGGTTAGTCTGGTAAGGTTATGGAGAGCTGCCCTCTTCAGCAGCAGTTCGGTGGCATTTTGCCAATCTCCTGCTTGTTTGCAGAGTTCGCCCTCATCTATTAGATAAGTAATGCTATTTGCTAGCTGTCTCTAACCGACACAACAGTTTTTGAATGGTTTCTTAATTTAATAGATATGCTTACCATATATTTCAAGATGTGCTTTCCTAAACCACTGGGAGATACTTTAAAAATATGAATTTATCAACTTTTTTGATCTAACGTGGATCTACTCTTATACATATCCTATGCTATATCCAGTTAAGCTATATTGATTCTATTGTTACTTTTTTAATATCTTGATATCGTTTTGTTCTCTTGAATACATACTGAGTTAAGTATTGGAGTAATTATACTAAACAATCTTTTGATGCGAACTAACTATGCTCCCTCTTACAGGACAAAATACTGTGAATTCAAGGTCTGCTAGACTCCCTTTTAAAAGATCAAGACTTCTCCGGATTGATATCACTGATAGTAAAAATTTGTTTAGAACAACCAATTAACATGATTTTTAATGTGACTTTTCAAGTAATCATGATGAATTCTAGAGATTTTGGTGATCTATAGTAATTTACATGTTGTCATATTCAAAACTTTTGTTTATTCCACCCCTTTTCATTAAAGCCAATAGGTTCAAGATAGGCAAATGGTTTGAAGGCACATGAAGGCAGTATACCTATTCCTAATTTGATACAGGGTCATTCCTATTCAAGCTAGAAGTATTTAAGATTGTTTTGAAGAGCATATATTAATTCTATATCATACAAGCATTTAAGAAAGTTCAAAAAAATTTATTGGCATACGGTTGTTGTTTCGTTTACTAACATAACCTATAGCCTCTTTAGAATAATGAAAAAAAATTTAGAATCTATTATGTGTATCTCTACCAACCAGGGCCATGTCAAGAACACACTCCCAAATAGTGGCATTATTTAATTTAATTTTTTTTTATTTCTTGCAAACGCATAAAAGTTTCTAAATCATCATCTCTGCCCCTTTACTAAATTTGTCAATACCCAACATCAAACTTACCTACAACTATATGACTTAGAAAATTAATTTACTTCCATATCCATATAGATATTACTACTGTAATATATAAATACATAAATTATAATGAAGGACAAAAGCATCATATATTGTTTAATAATAGGGTTTTATGGTCCACCATATATGTTATATCAAATGGCAGACATGTGATTAAGAACAAGAAGATGCAGCTATACACCGCCTTGTAGGCCACTGGCCTTGGCCTTTACGCTGCCAGCCTTGGGCTTATGCCGCTAGCATTGGTGGTTGGCCATCTTGGCCTCAGATTTGTCTGTTGTGTTTTAAACCACCAGTGTAAATTATAGGCTGCTAGCTTTCTTTTCTACACCGCCAGCCTTTATGGCAGCCTTCTTACATGGAATTTGTAAAGATTTTCAAGTTCTATATATATAGCTTAGCCTATCTTCCCTTTTCTCAAAACCTATCATAAGCTATACAAAACCCTAAGAGACCTCTCTAACACGTGATCTTTGTTTCAAGGGAGATCAAGATTTAAGAACTAGGTAAGTTAGTTATTCTCAATTATTTAGTGATCTAAAAGAATAATCTCTTCCTAAAGTATTCTTATTGGCTTCAAAGGGTGTTAATTTTGGAGGAGTTTTGGAGAAAACCCTAAGTTTCTTATGGGAGATTTCATGTTCTACAATCAAGGAGAAAGGAGAATCAAGAAATAGGTAAGTTGATTCTTTTTAATCCTTTTGGTGATTTAAAAGTGTAATCTTTTCTTAATTTCTTGTTGATGTTGGAGGGAGTCAAAATTTGGGAGAAATTTTAGGAGAATGCCCTAAGTTTGGTATTTGGAGCTTCTATCATTTTGCAATAAAAAAGAGAAAGATGTTTTGGTGAAATTAAGTTTTATGTTTCAAGAGCTGTTACAGGTACGACCTTACTTTACTTGTTGTTTGTGATTGTAGGCTTAGAATTTGCAAATTAATATAACATTATCTAGCTTTAATTGGTTTGTTGCTTGTCTTTAGCTGGGTCTAGTAGATCAGGAGTACCATTGCTACTAGGATGGCATCCTAATAATCTGTGAGTGTCGTTGTTCGAATGGAGACATGAACTGAGATGATTCAAGTAGTCTAGGAGTGGTACAAGTACGACACCCCAAATGTGTGAGGAGTACCCAACACTAATGTATGTATATATTATTATTTCCTTTATTGATTGTTTTTAGGGAGTCATAAGTTACTCTGAGTTTGGGACTAGTTGTAGACGGTTCTAAACTGTGTTGTATGCCAGCTAATCAAAGATAATAACCTGTGTTTGTCGCATCAGTTATTAGGTTATATATGAAGTTATATGATGTCTGTTCATATACATTTGTTTGTCATTTAACGTACTAAGCCTTCGTGCTCACTCTTTTATTTTTCAGGAACAAGTGATGATCCCAAACTGTTCGATTTATCTAGATATTATGTTTATGTGGACTATGGGAAGGGCAATAGTGGAGCCAACTTTCTTACTGATTATTAGATATATTGGCTTAGAAATAGGCAAAGTTGAAGATCCTATAAAGTTTTATGTGTTTTTATGATTCTAAAAATGTTTTATGAGGCCTTCCCTTAGGATGCTTTTAAGTTTATATTAAGTTAGCTTTTGATTTATATCAACTAGGTTGTTCAGATGTTTTATTGTTATTTCTTTAAGTTTTTTAAAGTACCATTACATGTAAGATATTGATGTTATATGGATTTTATCTTTGTGAATTAGTGGAATAATAGCCTTAGCATGTCCATCTCAAGCATACATAGCGAACTGATAATGCCTTCAATTTAGAGCATTACAACTACTCATAAATCACTTTTCCAAATATAGTAGTCATACATTAATCGATCTGTTGTTAAAGCAATCAAAATCCAATTTCCTTATTTGATTTAATCCGATGACTAAGCGATTGTTTCACAACTTAACAATGGTCCATTTCAGACATCATAATTTTATAAGTTATTTTTAAATTTAACACATTGGTTTACTTAAAACCATCCAAAAGGATCCATGTGAAGGGGGATTATATAGGATATATATTATATAATTAAACTGACCTTATAAAATTGGTTTCTTTATAGTTTTTGCCATTTCATCTAGTATTGAAAATACTCTGCTAGTTGGAGTGAAATAAGATATTTTGGCATTATAATAAAAATTAAAGATTCTTAACTATTCTACAAACATAAAATAAATTTGAGAGAGAATAACTTTAAAGACCCCACTTGAATGGATTTATCATTGCCTCTATAAAATTTAATTAAACATGTGAATTTATAGAATAGAGAAGAACATATCCCAATTCAACTCAGCACATATCTCATCCATATGCCAAAGCATGCACTCCTTTGGAATTACTGTCCTCATACGTACTCGTATACAAGAAAGATTTCAATGATAATAATAATATATTTTAAAATTGATTAATGATGTATAAAAGCTAATAAAATCTGATATATGGATAACTTTTAAATATACGCAGATACAATAATCCCATACACATACCCCTCAGTAAACACCTATGCACATCTATAACCATACGCTATATCTCAAAGCCACATGCGCATATACACGTACTTATATCTATACATACTTCTTATAAACTCATGATCACTTTATTGTGTTTAGTGTGAGAGAAAGTCACTCAAAATCATTTTTTAAATTTTATGATTTTTCAAGTTTACATTTAAAATCAAAGTTATTAAATGTTATAATCAAATTTTTACTTCTCAATTACGCTTAGCGGTGAAATTCTCTTCAACCATGCCATTGGATCTAAATTATAATTATACAACGGTAGGACATCCATAAATGAATTAGAAAACAATGAAATGGTATCTACTTTTTTTTTTATATTTTTTTTTGCCATGAATTAAATTTTGGATGGCTTTAACTCCGATCATCATCATAAGAGACCCGATGACCATTCGCCTTTCATAGTGGGGAGGCAAATCAAGACAACACCATATGCTTAAGTGCGAGGTAGGTGAGAGCATCCTAACATTGATGAGAATCGATCCATGACCTCAGACACAAGAGCAAACACATTTGCCTGTGGTAAGAATCGATCCCATGACCACTAAGGATCATGGATGCAAAGCTTTACTAATCGAGTCAATCTCTACTGATGAAACGGTAACTACTAACTAACTAACTAACCTTAAAAAAAAAAAAAAAAGAAAAGAAAAAAACCTAAACTACAACATCTATTCATCTTCAACATTATTTCTTTCATCATCATGTTGCCCTTTTCGGTGGGGGCGGCGGCAGCATCAGCAGCAGTATAATTCTTAACATGGAAATTCAAGAACAAACCCAAAAGGGAAGCATTAAACACCACATTAAAGCACCAACCCCAAATCCCAGCGCACCTTTAACCACTAAAATGGTAAAACAACATAAAACCAGACACGACAAAACCAAAAACAAACTGAACTATCTGAAAATCCGTAACGACCCTCTTCCACTTAGGTCGCAACCCAACAGCACAAAGGAAATAATAGCAATACATGACAGCATGCACTAAAGCATTCGTAACCAAACCTACAGGAAACAAGGACTGCGAGGTGTTTAACCAAATATAGCACATGACAAGGACAGTTGCATGATGGTAGACGTGAAGAAACGTCAGTCTTCTATAAGACCTGTTGGAATTTTTAGTACAAAAAAAAAAAAAAAAAAGAAGAAAAGAGTGGAAAGAAAAATTATTGTAAAAGTTGCTAGTTGTTTTTATTGACTTATTCACTGATATAAACATTATGCATTTAAGTAGGCTTACAAAAAGAGATAAAGTATATCCCAATATCTTAATAAATATCTAAACAGATTTTCTAAACATATGGAAATAACCGACATAAGATAAACCCATTACTTTTAAATCATATCCAATAATTTTGAATCATTATCTAACACTTCCCCTTGATTCAAAATTACAAAGTTGAAATCTTTATGGAGTACTTCTCTCCAATTTTTTTTATATGTTAAGTACCTCTCTTCATTGTATAATGCACATCTCATTATCTTGTTGATGCACTTTCTCATCAACCTTCAATTGGAGTACTTCTCTCTAAAATCTTTTGGTGCACATCTCATAAACTAACTCAAATTAGAGTTTCTTCTTCAACCATCTCTATCATATTTGCTTGTTCTTCATTTTTTACTTTGCAATATTTTTGTAGGTGCCTAAATCTTTTGCACTTGAAATATTGAGGTTTTCCTTTGTGCCAATAATCTTTCTCTTCATGGCCTGGCTTCTTGCAATGGTTACATTGAGGGATTCTTCCTATTCCTTTTAAAAATGAAGTCTTAGCTAGATAAGCTCCTTCAACCATTTGTTTGGTTTCTTCTTGCCTCATTGTTCTTCTTTGATCTTGTGCCTATAAAGAATTAAGTACTTCCGCCAAGGTAATTTTTGACAAATCCTTGGTATTTTCTAAGATTGTAACTGTCCCTTCATACCTCTCAGGTACTGTAACAAGGATCTTCTGTACTATCCTTGAATCTTTAAATTCAGACCCTAGTAGTCTGACTTTGTTTGCAATTTCAAGAAGTCTATTTGAATACTCTTTGATTGTTTCAGATTCATTCATCTTGTGCAACTTGAAATCCCTTATTAGATTTCAAACTTGCATACCTTTGATTCTTTTGTCTCCTTCAAATTCTTTCTTGAGATAATCCCAAATAGACTTGGCTGTCTTATGGGACATTATTCTTGTGAGGATCGTTGATGACACCACAGTAAATAAGCATGCTTTGGCCTTTGACTTCATTGTCTTCTTCTCCTTATGTGTTTTGATTTATGCCATGGTGGGATTGTTTGGAAGTGTAGGAACATCACAGTCTTCTTCCTCTACTTCCCAAAGATCCAAAGCATCCAAATATGCCTCCATACGAGCTGCCCAAATTTGGTAGTTTTCTCCATCGAACACCGATGGAGCAATTGAGGCAAAATTGGCTTCGGCTTTCATGACTTTTTTTTTTTTTAAATAACTCACACACAGATCCCGTAAGAAGAGGGCTCTGATGCCATGTTGGAATTTTTAGTACAAAAAAAAAAAAAAAGAAAAGAGTGGAAAGAAAAATTATTGTAAAAGTTGCTAGTTGTTTTTTATTGACTTGTTCACTGATATAAACATCATGCATTTAAGTAGGCTTACAAAAAGAGATAAAGCCTATCCCAATATCTTAATAAGATAAGAATAAAAACAACTTAATATAATCACTAAATAAATAGATAGAAACTTATCAACTAAAATATCTAAACAGATTTTCTAAATATATGAAAATAACCGATATAAGATAAACCTATATCTTTTAAATCATATCCAATAATTTTGAATCATTATCTATCAAGACCCACTTAGGATTATCAAAAGGGTGTGTAAGAATTCCGCTATTTTGGAGAGATAGAACACTTGGGCCCAGAAAAAGGTAGGACCCTTTGGGGGTGTGTCCTTAGGGAAGCAGAGAAGCCATTTTGGGTAAGGCACTGGGGAGAGGAAAGAAAGAGTGGCTTCTATTGCCATGATGAGGGAGAGGATGGAGAGGAAGAGGCTGTGGAGGGCCGCGATCGGTTTGAGGATGGATGGTGGGAAGGAAGGCAATAAATAGGTGTTGCGTAAGAAGAGTGTGAGGGTGAGGTAGGAGATTATCGATGTGGTGAGGAAGCAAAGGGAGGAAGCGAATGTGACGGACGAAATAGTAATGGAGGTTTGGGAGTCTCCTGGATTCATGGATGGGACAAGAGGGTAAGGAAGAAAGTGACACTCGGGGAGATTGATGAAACTTTTTGTGTGCAGCTGATGCTAAGAATTGAGGTTACATATGCACATATTCCACCCACACACACACACAAAAACCACACACACAGAGCTTTTACCAATTGAATAAGATTTTATGGCTTAACTGTGAATAAAGGAGAAAGGTTTGATGTATAAAACACTTGTTGAAGTCTGTTCAGCATTAGATAGATTAGGAGTAGGAGAAAAGAACAAAACTTCATCAGCAGGAAATCCTTTTTTTTTTTTTTTTTTTTTTTTTTTTGTCATCCATCGGTAGGAAATCTAACTCGGTAAAACCGACGCCACAAAACTTGTGGCCATGTGAAAATTTTTTGCCTATAAACAGGCACTTCCACAAAGTGAAAGGTACATATGTGTGTGTCTGGGCAAAGAGCCAAAGAAAATTTTGTTTTAATTGTTGAGAGTTGTTTTGAGAGAGGTATATATGTGTAGCAAAGGCAAAAAAATAAATTGTTGGTTTGTTGGCCTCATTGAATCAACAATGCTAATTGATTGATTGATAATTGCTAGGTATTCTATATTAGAATATTTGTCTAGGGTGTCATGCATAAATGTGTCAAAATGAATCATGATTTAAAATAGTTCAAGCAATGGGCAAGTATAATAGAAAAATTAGGTGGAAGTTAGAAATTATCGTTCAAGGGATGTGAATTTTACATTTTGAAGTTTTGCTTAGATTTTAGTATGTCAAATGAATAATCCTAATAATATTTTAGTTGTTTAAAGAATGTATATAGTTTTGGTCTTCTAGGGATGTTATGAAATTTGAATCAATATGAGGTTTTTAATGGAATTACGAGTCTCGAAGGCTCGTTTTGTAGTATCGGTATGTGGCGAAAATTTATCGATCTAACTATGAAAGGCACAAGAATAATTATTGGCCTTATTAGAAGGTATAAATTCCAGTATCCTCTGAGGATAATTAAGCTTGAAAAGGTTACACATGTGAAAAGCTTAATCTCGGCCAAAAAGAAAAGCTTTCAAGCTTTTTGTTATCTATGTTAGTAAAAGCTTCTTCAGCCAAGCCTTAATGACTCTTTCAATCTTGGCCTAGTAAGCTAGTGTTTAAGTTAGCCATTCTTGGTTTGGGAGCTAATTAAGAGTTATGATTCAATTTAGATATTTTATTGCCATATATTAAGTCAATTCACAATTACTACAATCTACCATATTCATTTTTTAAATTTATTAATTTTATATGACGAGTAGAGAATATGGACACATAAACACAAACTGGACGCTGTTTGATGGTTTTATCATTTAATAGTTTTATTATGTGTGTGTGTGTATATGTTTAAATTTGGATATATGTAAATATTTGCTAATGTCTCTTTATGAGCTAGCCACTTTTTTTCTTCAGTCCTTTTCGACTATGTAGTTAGAATGCTTTTATTTTTGCAATTTGGCTTAATTGATGATATATTTGCTTTTATGATCGGTTAAAATTTTATTTATCTCTTAGTCAAGATCAATTCGATAGACTGCTATTACTCATTCACTCCCTTGAATAAATAAAATTGTAATTAAATTGTTATTATTGAGATTATTTAAAGGAGGGCATTTTATGTCTTCTAAAATTCTGTCTCAAAAATCATCATCGCTAATTCTTTTAGAAATAAATTTATTAACCGTCGCAAATTTACAATAGAATTTTTGTCATGAATCTATCTCTATTTTAGAATTAGTTGTTATTAAATACCCAATTAGTAAATAATAAATAAAAATTATTCCGTTGCAAATCTGTCCCTTATTTTAAGGTAAATTATTAAAAATTTTCTCATTCGCCTTCTATACTTGGTTTTATCTTTTCGAAGAGATCATCCATCATGGAATACTATATACTAAGCACACTTATCAATATAGTTTTGACAAGCACTAAACTGATGAACCAATTTTAATCTTCATGAATAAAGTTTCACTACTATATATTTAAGAAATATCACAATTTATAATATTGTAACCATTAAGCATTTTAAATATATTTTATAATTTCACTTTTCCTACTTATTTTTTTTATTAAGGATTTTTCATTAATATTTTATTAAAATAATATATAATATTTATATATACTGAGTTTATATTTTATAATAATTATTTTATATTTTATATTATATATTTATTACTAATATAATATTTTTAATAGATTATTATAATTTTTTTGCCCAATATGATATTATCATTAAAAAAAATATTATATAGTATGTATATATAGATAATATTATATTATTTAATGAATATAATAAATATACGTTTTACATGACTTATTTTATATTTTATATTAAATTAATAAATTCTATGTTTTTAAGTAATATATTTATATTTTTATATCATTTTTATTATACTTCATAAATTATGTAAAACTTATAAATGTATAAATTTTGTTAGATATATATAATAAATATACTATAAATATCATACAAATTTATTCTTGTTAATATATTACTAAAATAATATATAATATCTATTTATATATATTTAGATATACTTGCTCTACATTTTATACTTATTATTTATATTGTACATTTTATTATTTAAATATACTACATTTTCATATAGTACATTTTTTTTCGTAAATATGTTATCATATTTTAAATAATATATAGTATGTAAATTTAAATTATGTAAGATATATATAACAATTTTTTATATATTTAATGACATATGAATAAGGAACTATAATAAATATATATAATAAAAACATTATAAATAATATGTATATATATTTTTATTAGTATTTTATTAAAATAAAATAAAATATTTATATTTGTTTATATACTAAGTTTACATTTTATTTTACATATTTTATTATTGAAATATACTTTTTTTTTAAGCAGATATTATGATATTACTTATGTTGTACGAGCTAATTTTGCCAGTAGAGATGACTTTTGTAAACACAGAAAAAGCGGTTAAAGGGGCGCCGAGGAGTTGTCCAATGCAGCCACTTCGATGCTTAAGTTAGTCCGTAGGTAAAGGTGACATGTCTACTATAAGAAAGGAAAGACTTCTTCTCCCCCCTTCTCGGGAAAAGAGGTATTTATAATTGTTAGGGTCAAATCAAGGTAGAATTCTTCCTAACAGCTGACTTGGTACCTAAGATGATAGGGATACCTAAGCTAAGGAGCTGTAACTCCACAAAGTGTGGTTGAGCTGATGATGTGTCCCTTTGATCACGAGGTATGATAGAAGTACTTGCTTCATTTAGAGATAATGAGGTCATTGAGCCCGTCCTATGGGGTAAATGTAGACAAACTCGGCTAACCTTTCTGAGGCAAGGGTCCCCAAGGAGATCCTATGTCGCTTCCCTTGATGGAACCTTAGGTTTCCCTACATTTGTAGGAGGTTAGGGCACTGTAAATGGTAGGCATTTTCTAAGCCCGTTAGTGTTCTTGAGTTTTGAGTAGCTATACTTTATTGTCAACATTTGTCCCCTTACTCTCATTGTGGAAGAATAAAGAGAATGCATAGTCCATGAGGTCATTCTCTTGAGGTAGCTTCTACTTATCCTAAGTGAGCTGCATCCATCATTTGAGTTGCATTCCCAATTTCGCAAGTATTTCATGTTGGGGATCATCTAACTTCTTGCTAAATCCCCTCAATATATTTTACTTAACATGTTTTGCCGTAGGCACATTTGTTGAGTCCAAATCGCACAGTTTTTCCGAGAAGCCTTATGGATTTGAAAGGTCTAACATCACGTTTGATACGAGGAAATCATTCAAAATGGAATAGATTGGAATCGAAGGAATTGAATCAATATGGGAATGATGTATCTATTCCTTTGTTTGGATACAGACATGGAATAGAATGGATATGAATTAGTTTATATTGGAATTTACAAAATATACCCTTTAAAACAATAAGATAATAAATTTATACAAGAAAAAAAGATAATTTAAGTAAAAGTTCTTAATTGAAGGTGGAATGGAATCACGATTCCACCTTTGAGAAGGTAGAATTAAATTCCTTCTAAAAGTTGGAATCGTCGATTTCATGGAATCGTCGATTTCAAGGAATCGTGATTCCGCCTTCTTACGACGCTTCTAAACATAGTAAAAGGAATAGAAGCTAGAATCCCAATTCCATTCCGATCCATTTTTGTGCATCAAACAAGCCCTTAGTAGTAATTAATCCTTAACATTCGACGAATGCTATTATTGATCATGATGTCATGGCTTTGAGGCTTATTCACACATCCTAAGGGATTTGGGCCTTCACGTCTCCCCTCATTTCTTTATAAATACATGTACCTTATAGGGATTTTTCCATGGCACTTGCATATTAACTATACTTCGTCAAGATAGGGTTGTTATCTTAGATCCTTAGAACCTTTTTGTGCTTCTTCCTTCCTAGGATTTCGGCGATGTCGAGCTCAGGTAATACTCCATCTTTCTCTCACGATTCAAGTGATAGGGTCCAGAGGGTTACCGATGAGGCAATGAGAAGGGAGAGGGAGGCAAGCACTAGCCCGAGGGTTCAAGTTCGCAAGGTGATCCTAGCACTTCAGCTAGTCGTATAGCTTCAGGTGGTGGTCGAGGTTCAACAGCCAAAAGTGATAGGGGGAACTTAATGAGTGTCGGCTCTTATGTGGGTCGATATATTGAGCTTGTTAAGGCAGTGTATCGGATTCCCTTGGATAAATACATAGATGATAGTAAAGGGAAAAATCCTGTGGCACCTTTGCATGATAGGGCGATTGTTGATGGTGGTCCCTACAGAGTTCGTAGCTTACCCACTAGGGCGAAGCTCAATGAGTGTTGGAGGAATGAGACGTAGGGTTATCCTAAGGACTGAGAAGTCATTCTCCCTTCTTCCTCGAGCCAGGTCTGCTTGCTGGAAGGAAGGTCTTTGCCTTATATGATAATGCTTTCATCTTTGGTTTGCATATACCAATCTCTTTGTTCCATAAGCAATTTTTCAGCCACCAACAGCTTTCTTCTATGTGGTTGCTTCCGAATGCTTAGTGATTGTTGGTAGCCTTCAAAGCCTTGTGCCTTAGTCTCGACGTGAGGCCTACTCCAATTCTATTCCAAAGATATTATTGCTTCGAGGGGTCCAACAAAGGGTGGTGGTACCTCATAAGGCAACGTAAGAGCTCATTTATGCTTTTTGACAGGCTTACAAGCTCCAATGGTTAGCAGAAGAAGAAGAGGTTCTGGATAGTTCAGGTCAAAGAAGGCATCCCACACCAATTTGATATTTGAGTAGACTGGTGAAAGCCTATTCGTAATATGATTCTACTACGGTTGGGGCCTTATGAGCTCTCGAGATGGGAGGTAATTAGATGACGAGCTCGTAGTTAAGAACTTCTTGAGTGGGAAGCCTATCGCCAATGGATGTGTGGAATGATTCTTCGCATGTGATTGTCGTCTCACTCTCTCTCTCTCTCCCCATCACCTGTCGAGTCAAGATCTAGAAGGAGGACATTGTTAGGTGGATTTGTAATTTCCAAGCTTTTGAGCTTTATTAGGCAAGTGCTTTGCTTTTGTTACTGACTTTTTGCTATCTTTGTTTTAAAGACTGAGATACTGGTGATGGACATGAACACTATTTTTATTGGTCTTTGAAGAAGCAAAAGAGGGCTTTGACCAAGAAGAGGGTAGCTAGTAAAAAGTGCACTATCGAGGTTAAGGCACAAGCTAAAAAGGTTGGTGTACCAATGGTTGATGTGGGTGGGCAAGACCCGAGGGTGTTGTTGCTGAGGTCGAGGGTACTGATCTCGATGTAAGCTTTGTAGGGACCCCACCATCTCCTATGACTAAGGCTACTAAGAGTAGCAATATCACCTTAAGTAATCAGGCTATAGTTAAGGGTCATGAGAGTCAACCTAAGAAGG
Organism: Combretum micranthum; assembly: GCA_024138025.1. Lineage (NCBI taxonomy): Eukaryota > Viridiplantae > Streptophyta > Magnoliopsida > Myrtales > Combretaceae > Combretum > Combretum micranthum. Next base: position 2,872,945 of record JAMXBD010000001.1, read on the forward strand.
GCATTTTTGGCGAGCCTATTAACTTCATAGAAGGTAGTGCCTTGAAATGGAGTGATGTGCCCATAGAATGGCCTTCTTTTGAGGAGCCATTCTTGGTAGACTTTCATTCGTGGATTTCTCGGCACGGAAGATGTAAGAGTTAAGGCTACTATTATCTTCGCAAAGTTTGTATATGTTTAAGGTCATTCCTTAGCTGTTTAGACCCTCTTGTTGTTTGTTTTCAGGCTTTGTGACATCTATTGAAGCTTTCATGATGTTGGGGGCAACCACAAAGTGGCATGTCATATTTTTTCTTTGGTTGAATTACTGGTTGTTGTCACTTAAGCTTAATTCCTTTTATATAAGGTTTCAAAGTGCCTGAGGTACTGAAGGCGAACTTCAAGAAGGAGCTTGCCGAGGTTAGGCAACGTGAGATGACGTATAGGAGTGAGCTACTTGTTGTGATAGATGAAAATCGAAGGCTACGGAAGGAGATGGAAGACAAAGTCCTACAGTGTCAAGTCGACGTGTTCGAGCCAAAAAAGTGGCTATTACGCAACAAGGCTATAGCCACCGAATATGAGGACAAGTGGAAGGGCATGAAACAAGAGCAAGATTCCCTGTCACAATAGCTGAGTGACTTCCAGCTGGGGTATACAAGGTAGAGGCAGGAACTCGAGCTATCTACTTTATGAATTAACAAGCTGAGGGAGAGTGTTCGATCATCTAATTTAGAGCGAGAGAGCTTGAGGGTAAGATTATTTTTATTCGTTGCTGTGAAATGAATCATTGTTATTCGTATTTTGATTTCATTGTTTCCTTATTGTTGTTTAAGGTTCACGTGAAGGACTTGGAGAATGGTCGGTTTGTCTCAGGGGCGACCAGGAAGGAGGTTCTAAAAGAGCTCTTCAAAAGCAACCAATGGATGGAAATCCAGGTCAAGCTTGTCCCCAATACACTAAGAGGGTCTAGTTAAAGTCGTTATCGTTGCTGAGGCTTAAAGAGTCGAGCAGGGTGAAGTTATTCCTATGGTCATGACTTAGAGACCTGACCAACAAATCCTGGGTCGACGACTACAAATGATACAGTCATAGTCGAACCCTCAGCTGAGGGTCCGGTCAAGAGGCAAGTCAAAGCCCTCATCGTGGCTCCCCGGCCCATGACAAGTGAAGCAATTTTTGGTGATTGTGGGACCAATTGATCTTAATTCCTCTTTTTTTTTTTTTCAGGCTCTATTGTCAGCTCACTCTATTCATTGGTCTCCTAATGCCCTTTTCTTATTGTTATTTTTATTTGAATGGATTTACTTTCTTTGAGTTGATTTTTCCTAGCTCTGCTCACATCCTTCTTTGGCACTTATAATTTTATCATATCTTTGGCTAGGGCCTAACAAGCTCAATCTTCATTATCATTGATCTTGCTTTCTTTAGCTTGTCTTTCTTTTCACCATGTTAAATCTATCGTTTTGCTCCTAGGTTAATAGTAGGTTATTGATATAGTTATTAGTAGAGGATAATGTTGTTTTGTAGGTAAGGCTATGTGTGTCAGATCCAAGGTTCATAGATTCCCCAAGCCTGATCGGACAGCAAAGGTGAGTTGTACTCGAGATCCTCAAGATTAATCACATTAAATGCAGGTTCTCGTACGGTTTCCTTTTTCCTATAAATAGGCCTTTCAAGTGTAGTATTTCTTCATATCTCAACTATGGTTCATTGTCTTTGGATCCCTTCTTATATGAGGCATTCTTTTTTCTTCAAATCTTTCTGAGAGGATCATGTGTTCGTTCTTAGTTGAGGCTTTCTAATTGGAAAGGTCAAGTCCTAAGAGCCTCCATCGAGGAGATGTTTTTATGCTCTATTGTTTCTGTTTAAGGGAGTGGGACACTCTGAGGTCCCTGTTTATGTGGGTCCGCTACTAAGGTCTACTAATGAATTGGGCGTATTATCCAATCCCGGGGCCCTATTGTCGACCTGGCTGCTTGATCAAAGGCTATGTTTCTCTTCTACGGCTTTCTGGTTGAGGTAGCTGGGCTTGCGTCCTTATTGACAAAGCCATGGTGATTATAGTGATAGGCATCGGTTAGACAAGGACTTGCTCCCCTTCAATGGTCCAGTTTCCAAGTGGGTCATTCAGGGTTGAAGTCATCGTGGATGAGGATGTTCGACATCTTTTCCTACTTCCCAACTCTTTATTTCATGCCATTTCACGGCAATTGCAAGAGGTAGGATCTTATAGGGGCTCATGTTCCCCTTTGGGCTCGGTCTGCTGATGGCTTATATGGGGACGAGGTCATTGTAGAGGAAGTGACGTCAACATCCCTTCTCTCATGCTTAAATTTCCTTCCCCTTTGTGTATAGGCGAATTAACTAGCTAAGCAAAGGTTGGGTACTCGAAGCTCTTTTACCTCTTGAGCTGGGGTTCCTTATCACCCTTAGTCAACTTTTAGTAGTCGATTCTAGCTATTGGAGGGAATTGAGGATCTAATAGGCTTTTAATGCCAAGGTCAAGATTAACCCAAATCCACATGTTTGTGTTGGAGCTAACCAATTTAAGGTTCAAATCTCCCTCAAAATTCCCTAGCTCGAAGCTTGAAGTATCTTTGGAAAATTTCATACTTATAAATATCCTTTCCTTGCATATTATTGGTTGTGATGCCGGTGAACTAATCTAGTCAGCCATTCAAAAATATTATAATGATCTGCTTCAAATCAACAAACTTGTTTACAACTTGCTTTTATATAACAAACATGTGTTGTAATTTTTTCATGAATCTAATCTATTGTTATGTTGTTTTCTTTTTCTTTTTCTTTTTCTTTTTTTAAAGGAAATGATTTGAGTTCTTTGGGAGAGTTATTCTCAGGAGGAAGTTACCCGAGCTCATGAGGGGAGTTACCCTTAGGAGAGAGTTACTCGAGCTCATGAGGGGAGTTATCCTTAGGAAAAAATTACTTGAATTCACAAGGGGAGTTACCCTTAGGAGAGAGTTACCCGAGCTCATTCAGCACAAGAGGGTAAAATTCTTTAAACTCTCGAGGCCCCTGTCGAATATCTTTTGTTTGTTGTTTTGCTATTGCATACATAAGGGAAACATCTTAGAGATGTGCTTTTAAAGTAAAATCTTCATTTCATTTGTTATTTTTTATTTTCATAGTTACATTTTGCACATAAGTAAGTTATGGTTATTCAAAGAACTTTCTTAAGTTGTTTGCACTCCAAGTTTTGGGAACAAGCTCACCATCTAGCGTTTCAAGCTTGTACGCTCTGTTTCCTAGGATTTCTTTCACTTTAATAGGATCTTCGTAGTTTGGGTGACTTTGCATTGGGCTTCTTCTGATGCCATTGCCTCTAACTTCTTGTAAATGAGATCCTCCAGTAGAAAGACCTTGTGTCTAGCTTTCTCGTCATAATATCGAGCCACCCTTTGTTGGTAGGTAGTGACCCTTTTGTTTACAATCTCTCGAGTCTCTTCTATGGCATCGAGCTTTGCTCAAAGACCATCATCGTTAATTAGTTTTTCATAAGATTAGGTTCAGATGTTTGGCTATTCAAGCACGATAGGTAGGACGACTTTCGATCTGAAGGCTAGATGAAAGGGGGTTTTGTCTGTTGGGGTCCGTTGGCTGGTACGGTATCCCTATAAGATGCTAAGTAGCTCATCGAATCATTTTCTACTCTAACAGTCCACCCTGGCCTTTAGACTTTACATGATAGTTTTTTTTATTGCTTCGACCTTGCCGTTAGCTCTGAGGTATGCAATCGAGGTGTAGTGTGCAGTGATATGGTATTCAGCACAAAAATCTTTGATTCTTTTGGCACTAAATCGTCTTCCATTGTCCATTACTATGGAGTGTGGGACTCTAAATCTAACTATGATATTTGTGTAGATGAAGTGTAGGATGCTTTTGTTTGTAACCTTTTCCACTGCCTCGGCTTCTACCCATTTTGTGTAATAATTGCTTAACTATTATAAACTTCCTTTGAACTATTGAAGGAAGAAATGGGCTTAAGATGTCTAGTCCCCACATGGCGAATAGCTACACAATGGTGAAGCATAGTAGATTTTCACTTGGGCAGTAGTCGACACGAGCAATCTTTTGACAATTTTGTGTCAACCTTCGTTATCGGCTAGAAGTAGCCAGCTCGCATGAATCAGGTGTGCAATAATGGGCTTTGACGTGGTTGTTGCACTTCCTAACATAGAGGTCTTCTAGAACTCATCGTCCTTCCTCTGGGTGTAAACAACAAAGGAGGGGGAAGCTGAAGCCCTTTTGTATAGAACTCTGTTGATCAAGGTGTAATTGGTTACTTTATGCATCAACTTCTTTACTTCCATTCTATCTTAGGGTAGGGTGGTGTCGTCCTTAAAGTACTGCTCTATTGGTGTCATCCAGCTCTGTAGTGGAGTTGCTTGTTGTAGGTCTAGCACCTCACAGGCCCTTGTAATGGTAGTTTTTTGGGGAAGAACTTGATAAAGATTTTTCCTTCGATTTTTCCTAGGTCAGGGACTATCATGGAGGCAAGTTTTGAAAAATTATCAGCTTCTAAATTTTTGGATCTATATATCTTAATGATATTTTAAAAGGGTAATTCTTTGGTGAGATATCGAACTACTTCTAAATATCCAGTCATTTCTTCATTCTTTGCCTCATACATGCCTTTGACCTGTTACACCATAATCTAAGAGTCTGAAAAGATCTTGTAGTCCCCGATTTTTGGTCCAACACTCATAGCAAGCTTAAGTCTAGTTAACAGGGCCTCATATTTCACTTCATTGTTACTTGCAGGAAAACAAAATTTCAAAGCATAGCTAATCTTGACTCCATAGGGTCCCTCTAGGACTAGGTTAACTTCACCGCCCCCTGCATGGAGGAACCATATACATGAAAGGTCCATGCAGTCTTTGGTTTATCATTAGGCTCAAGTATCCCAGTATATTCGGCCACGAACTTTGCTAAAACTTGTGCCTTTATGGCATCCCAAGGTTGGTATTGCACACAGTAGGCATTAAGCTTAATCACATGTTTCATCATCCTTCTTAAAACATCCAGTTTTTGCAGAATTGCCCTTATCAATACATCAATGAAGATGATGACCTAATGTGCTTGAAAATAAAAATGCAGGCAGCATGTTGATATTACAACTGCTATGGAAAATTTTTCGAGTTTTGTATATCTTTGCTCCAACCCTTAGAGGATATGCCTGATGTAATATGCTGGTTGGTGTTGTCTTCCTTTCGCTTGTGTTTACATAAGTGAGAGAGCTCGATTACTCGCTGTGAGGTAAAGGTATAAGACCTCACTTGGGATTGGGATTGTTAACAATGGTGGTTTTGTTAAGAAGTGTTTAAGCTCATCAAAGGCCTGTTGTGACTTTTTTGTCCACTCGAATTGATAAGGCTTCTAACAATTTTGAAGAATTTCAAGTATTGTTGGCACTCCTAAGAGGAATCTTCTCAATATAATTATTCTACCAAAAAGCTATTACACTTCTTTGATCGATGTGGGCAGCATCATTGTCAAGATCTCTTTGATCTTGTTAGGATTAGCTTCAATCCCTCTTTAGGACACGATGTAACCCAAGAACTTCCCTGATAAGGTGCCAAATGTGCTCTTCTATGGTTCAAGCTTTAAATTATAGAAGCGAAGTCGATCAAAAGTCTATTGGAGGTTTGAACACCTCAATGACAAGTCGTTAGAAGGTGACGCCGACATTTTTCAACTCGAATGGCATCATTTTGTAAATGCCAAAAGACATCACGAAGGAGGTGTGGACCTCGTCGATTTCTTTTATTTTCATTTGTTTATAGCCTAAGAAGGCATCCATGAAACTCAGCAGCTCATTACCTGAGGTGTTGTCAATGAGCTGGTCAATTCATGGTAGCAGGAAGCAATCTTTCGAACATGCTTTGTTATGGACAGTGTAATTCACATGCATCTGCCATTCCCCACTAGATTTCCTGTCCAAGCTACATTGGCTAACCAAGTCTAGTATTTTTTTTTCCCTAATGAATCTTGCTTGGAGCAGTATTCAGACTTCATCTTCAATGGTAGCTTGTCTCTCGGAGACAAAGTGTCTGATTTTCTGGCATATGGGTTTTTGGATCTTGTTGATGTCCAGTTGATGTATGATCACGTTTGGACTCATGCTATCATGTCAGAGGGCGACCATGCGAAGACATCTTTATTTGCCCACAAGAATGTGATCAAGCTCTCTCTTATGTCAGAAGGAATCGATTTTCCCACCTTCGTAGTGCGCTTGGGGTTATCATTAAAGGTAACCTCTTCTGTGAGCTCAGCTAGTTCACCTCAATGTTCAAATTTGTTTTCTAGTTCAGTGTCTACAACACATACATGGTATCCTTTTAGGGCTTTGATATATAGTTTTCAAGATTGTTCCTAATCTCCTTGAAATACTCTTACTCCAGTTAGGGTGGGGTACCTTTCTTTGAGTTGCAGCTGGGAAACAATCATGCTGAATGTCCACTACATGGCCCTTCCTAATATGGCATTGTAAGGGGATCAAAAATTAACCACAAGGACTATGCAGTCGACATTCAGCATGATTGTTTCCCAACCCTAACTCATTTGACTTTCCAGCCCGAAATGTAGGTAGAGATCACAAGGCATCTTGGTGAGGTGTTTGGACCCCTTCATAATCCTCATTGAAAAAGGGGATGGTGTTGTCGACCTTAGACCTTTTAGGTTCTAGGTTCATCAGTTGTTGGGACGAGCTCGAGTTGGCCAGTAATCCTGCTTTCATCGAGGTCAGGGGACCACCTATGATAGTATTGATTTCGCCATGGCATTGTTAGTGAAGTTGAGGCTAATTTAAGTGATCTCAACTGTTCACATCTTTCTCCTGTTCGTCAATCCTACATTTTTGCACAGGTGGTTCAAGTTTGAGGTCGTAGTTGATGTATTGCTTGAGCCAACCACGTTATATGGCATCTTCTATGGCTCTCTTAAGATGCCAACAATTCTTTGTATCATGCTCGTAATCGCAGTGATACTTACAATATTCCTTTAAATCTTTTCATCTCAAGCTGGGTCTCATTGGAGGTGGTGGCAGTAGGAGGCCTTAGTTCCTTATCTCGAAGAACACATCATGCACTGGTAGTTTTAAAGGGGTGAACTCATCGTACATCGAAAAGAGTTTATGCTTGTCATTTTCTCTATAACCTTGATATACATCAGCTCGGTTGAAGTCACGGTGATCTTTTTGTCATCCCTTGTCTCGAAGTGGATCACTTTCATTCTAGTGTCCTCTTGTCAAATATACTTTTGTGCCTTTCTCTTACTTGATTAAGCATGGTGAGTTGGCATTTCAAAATGGAGTCAAATAATGTACCATCTGCGAGGACTCCTTGTCTATAGCCTCTAAAGCTATTCCTTGGTTGATGTTCGAGACCTCTAAGTATGCTTTATTAAATCTCATCAGGTAATCTCTCAAAGGTTGGCCCTACCTTTATCATACCGTATAGAGGTACGAGGCATTTTTCTCTTGCAGTTCATTTGCCATGAATTGTGCCACCAAAAGGTTGTTGAGTTGGGCAAACGAACCTATCGTATTTAGCTCAAGTTTGTTAATCTAAACCAAAGCTACTCCTCGAAAGGTGGTTAGAAAAGTCTTACACCGTATTGCATGTGAGAAATTGTGTATCGCCATGGTAAACTGGAACTAGATGATGTAATCCTCCTAATCAATTGTCCCATCATAAGATTCTAGGGTGGGTAGCCAAACCCCATCGGGAGCACCTCAGAATGAACCTCGGCCATAAAGGGCAACTTGCCTTGAAGTGTTTTCGCAGCAGGTTCATTCCCAAAACCTTCTCTAATGGTCAATAGCCTTCTCACCATATCTTTAATTTCTTCAAGTGCATGTTCCTTGTTGGAATCAAGCTAGGTGTCTTTGGTGACAATAGTGGATACATTGTCCATGTGAGCTCAAGTTAAGCCGGGACTTATAAGCACCACATTCATATGTTGCTCGTCATCTACTTAGTAACTTGACGTAACTCAAGCTGAATGTTAAGATGCTGTGTGCCTTCGCAAGATGCTATGAGTGGCTCATACTGGGCTTTTGGGAGCATTGGATCTCTGGTATACATTCGAGAATGGTCTCAAATTTTAAGACCGCTCCCTGGTGGAGGCGCTAGCCTACAGCGATATCATGGTATGCATTTGGTCCCTTTCAATCAACTCCTCCTCAAGCTTGGATGGTGGTTAAGTTTGGAAGGCGCTTTGCCATGTGCTGGAGGCTTGTTCTTCCAAATGCAATTCCATTAAGCCCTCCAACTCTATGATTCTAGCTTGCAAAAGGACATTAGATCATTCATTTTCCACATTTTTGTGCACAAGTTGTTTGTACAAGTTTTCTAGTTTTAGGATATAGATTGGGTCTAGAAGATCAATGTTCATGGTAACGGTCGGCTCAGGAAGTGGCAACTCAAGAGCTTCACAATCCATTGGGTTAAGAATAGGCTATATAGGGACAAAATCAAGTTGATTATTGCTCCATTGTTCTTTAGGCATTGTAAAAAGCGAAAATGTCTGTTGGAGGTAGCGTGTTATGGGTTTTAGAGGGGTTTTAGCATAAAAGATAATAGAAGAAGAAGTGAGGGTTTAAGAGGGGTAGTTTCCCACAAACAATGCTACATGATGCATGAGTTAATTTCACCAGTAGAGATAGCTTCAGCAAACACAAAAAGAGTTGTCAGAGGGGCGCTAAAGGGTTACTCGACGTGGCCACTTCAATGCTTAAGTTAATCCATTGGTAAAGATGACATGTCTACAATAAGATAGGCTTCTCCCCCTTTCTCTTAAAGGGGAAGCTGATATGTATAGTGTTTAGGATCATACCAAGGTAAACTTCTTCCAGGTAGTTAACCTAGTATCGAAGATGATTGGGATACCCGAGTTAAGGAGTTGTAACTCTGTGGAGTGTGGCCGAACTAATTATGTCCCCTTCAGTCATTGGGTGTGATGGGAGTAATTGTTTCATTTGAAGATCATGAGGTCGTCGAAATCATCTCACGAGGTAACTGTAGACAGCTCCGCTAGCCTTTCAGAGGTAAAGGTCCCCGAGGAGATCCTATGTTGTTTTCCTTGATGGAGCCTTGGGTTTCCTTACCTTTTCAAGAGGTCGGGGCGTCATAAATAGTGGGCCTTTTCTAAGCCTGTTAGTATTCTTAGGTTTTAAGGCCTAAGGGATCGAGTGGACCAATAGCTATATTCCACCGTCAATAAATTATACAAAACATATTATGTTATTGTTATATATTATTTTATCAAGTTGTATATTATTATTTTTTAATATAAGAAGTTATTATTGTAAAAAAACATATAATAGATATAAATAATAACTCATGAAATGTTTATAACAGACATACTTTAAGTACTATTTATTATTTATACTTTATAATATATAAACATGAAATAAATTATAAATAAAATATATTGTATTAGTTGTAAAAGACATATGATTATATAATATATAATAAAATTAATTTACAAATATAATGTAAGTCCATATTATATATTACACAATTACATGAATTATATATATATATAATTAAAATTATATTTTAAACACAATTATTTATATACACACATTACAGTTAATTAAATACCGTAACAGCTTTTCATAAGAAATAAGATTGTAATAGAATTGCTATTACATTGAAATGAACAAGTAGCTAATTTTTTATCTATTCCTTTAAATGAAATTTGACATTTTTACCCTTTTACCTAGGATACTCCACCCAAAACCATGAAAAATAATGAAAAGGGAAATTAAAACATAGTTCTATTTTGTCTTTTACTTTTGTCCATCTAGTTTTACTTGGACTAAAATAAATAAAACTATACTAGAATTTCAATAGTGTTAAGAAGTAGAGAAATTCTATGGTCCCATCATTAATTTTGACGGAATCAGTCCCATCACTATCCAGCAGCTCACACCATATTCAACAGTGGTCAAACCACTAAGATGGTTATTATTCCAATTACTATATCTATTTGAATGATTAGGGACCTATTCGAATTGTCAGGTATCGAATCGGTATCGAATTTATATTGATTCAATATCAGTTCGGTATTGGTTCAATATTAGTTTGGTTTTATCAGTTTATGAGTAAGATTATCGATTTTTTGTCGGTATCATATTTATATCAGTTCGATATCGGTTCAGTATTTATTTGGCACCTAAATGATGCCAAAACAACACAAGAACGACAAACCAAACAAGCTCTAGATGGTTGACTAAACGGTCATGTCGATGGAATCGTGGAAACTCCCTATGAAGTAATGTACACTTTGTTCTTATTTAGCAATAATGTCTCATTATTTTGTTGAATAATTGAAAATATGGAAAAATAAAGAAAAATTATTAGAAGTAAGATGTCATGAATAATACTTTACTAGTAGAAAAAATTCAAATAAAAAATCAATGCTTCAACTGGGACAAGTACAACCATCATGAGTTGTTATAAATATTCCCAAATACACATAAGGTATCACTCTTAATGGATGATTTCTTAAAAAAAAAAAAAAAATACTCCTATCCGTATTGAAGAACGAAGATTGTCCTTTAAGCTGAAGAAAGAATGTGCATGGAACAGCACTCCTTTTTGTTAAGGACGTAATTCGTCTTGAAGCCCTTGAACATACCAACAATCTTTCAACTTGGTTCCTCAGCAAGACAGGAAGACCCAAAATGTTATAAACACTAGTTGTCTCATTAATTTAAGCAACCATGTCAAGATGGCAATTTTGCCCGGTTTATAATAGATCAGGGTATATTAGGCTGTTAAAAAAGGGTAGAAAAGATTTTATAAAAGGGGAAAAAAAACACCTTCTATTAAATTTTTAATAAGTAGGATAATTAGTGCACGAGCAACTTGATCAAAGTCTAGGGCCATATTTGACAACATTGGGTGGTGGCGTCTCATCTTCATTAATTTTTTTTTTTCATAAAATTTTAATATAAATCTCTTAAATATTATCAATGCACGGATTAAAGTTATACTTTAGAAAAGTGTTGTCTCCCAACAGTAATGAAAAGATGTGTTCACTTGCCCTATACTTTTGAAATACATACTTTGGAGGGTTTTTTTCTTTTCTTTATTTTTTTTTTTTTTAATGAATCAACTTTGGAGTTTATTGGATCTAACTCGGAAACTTTCACTAAGGATTTTGTAATGTGGCCCCTCCTTTTCAAAAGTTGAGATTTTTGATCGGTGATCAAGAATTCCAAAAATTACTTTCTATAGCCTATTAAAAATTATGATTTTAAGTAAAAATTTAAAAATAAATCTTTATTCATGAGCGTCTTACCACTTGAATTTTTTATAAGCTTGATCAGATCATTTATGATCCGGATGATCTAAAGAGACCTTTCTAGCTATCACCCATAAAAAAAAAAAAAAAAAAGGGAATTTTGCTTTGATGATATTGAGAACGGGAAAACCATGATTCACTATCTATCAAAATTAATTATTTTTTGTTAGAAAAATCCATACTTATTTCACAACCATTTAAACCACCAAATGAAAAGGAAACCAAGAATAAAGGAGGTCACAATAAGTTTAATTTGAAAATTTAGACACGAAGTTTCAAAATCAAGGATTTCAGTGCGTGTAACTAGGATTAATAACCTATTAAAACTAGTGTGTTTTAGTAAAAACTAAATAAATCCACGCTTAAGTATACTCTTTTAGCTGTTTTCATTTAAAATGAGGTATTTATCAATGATCCTGAAGAGCCAAAAACAATCCCCTATAGCTTATGAAGATAGATGATTTTAGAAAGGAAAAAAAAGAGGAAACATATCTAGGAGTCTCTTGAAGACCCAAATTGAATGGTTTTTACTCATAATCATCTAACCAATTATTTCCCCTTGAAAAGTGAGAATTTGAGTGGCCCTAAAATCCCACAAAACAACAGTTATAACCTTTCAAAACTAGCAATTTTGAGCAAAAACTGCTGAATCCATGCCTTTGATTTTTCACTACTCCAATTAAATGGCGTTTGCTACAGATAATCTAAGGAGATATTTTATCCTAATCCCATTCAAGGAATGAGAATTTTCACTACGGATCTTAAATTCCTAAAAATCACGATTCATATATCCTATCATAACCATCAATTTTTTCACTAAAAATTGAAAAATTAATACTTTTAAGTATTTCAATCCTCAAATCAGTTATTTTTTGTTTACAATCATATAAGTAGACTTCCCTAACTTTTTTTTTTTTATTTTAAAAAAAGGGGGAATGTATGCTACTTGCTAGGCCAACTAATAAATCAAACTAGTCACGAGCTATTCAAACTCAATTTCCTTTAAGTTAACTTAATTTGAACTTGTTTAAACTCCAAATAAAGATCATTTATTTAAACAGATCGAACTCAAATTTTCATTCAATTATGCAAGCAACAATTTAATAAGTTTGTTAAGAAGCGTGCAAGCCAAGTGAACTAGGCACGATAATGGGCTCATAAACAACTTTACATACATTGCTATACTATATGTATAAAAATATATTATACATGATAATAATATAATACATTATTAAAATTATAAACAATTCATTACTCAATTAGATATAAAAAAAACAAATAAATCTAAACAGCTAAACAAGTTAGTATTTAAGTTTAGGCTTGTTAATTTGAAAAAGTTTAGAAGCTAAGTTTGAGCTTAAAAATCCTTAACAAGCTTCATCCCATCTTTTCAAACTCAATAACATATTAAACAAGATAAACTTAAACCACTACTGCCAAGTAAGAGAACTGCCAATATAGTTAACTCATTCCAACACATCACATAATTTAATTACGTAAATAGAAATGCAAAATTAAATCTAGAATATACAATTCTATTTTTTTACATAGAAATAAGATATGCGATTTAAAAACCATAGTACATTACAAAATCACATGTTAAATATACGATTTACTATAAATAAAAAAATAAAATCACATCTTTCATATGCAATTTATAATAGAAAGTAACAGTATTTTTCCAAAAATCATAAAAATCACATACAAGATATACAATGTGTATAACAAGAGCAAAAATCAAAATGTTTTATATATTTATATAATTATTTTCATGTAATCTATATTTTTAGGAATTAAATTATTAACAAATCAGTACAAAAACAAATATATCGAAATTTGATCACCAAAAACCAAATTCGCTAGGTAGAACCCTATTTGACTGACCACTTCCCTGTCCGTCCAAGTCCAACAAATACGCCAATTCATCTGGCAGTAATTTCAATATGTTTGATGCTATGAGCATTCAGCATAGATAGGCCATGAAATGTGTATTTAGGCGAGTCATGAGCTTAATATTTGAGAGATCACATATGGAACCAAGTGTGTTGTCAATATGGTGGATTCATAAGTGATACGAACCGATAATAAAGAAAAGCATATCACGCAGCTATGCAGAGAACTTAGTATGGAACAATTTTTCACTCGAATTTTTTAGTCCTCACTGGCTGGCTGCTTGATTTAAATATATGATAAATAAATGGAACTATGATTTATGGTAGCACTTTACTTGATAGGCTCCATACCCCACTCCAGTTTAGGACTCGGTTTTATATAAATAGTTAAGAAAGAAAAATCTATTTTAATTAAAAATCCATATAAACACAATCACATATAATTTTAAGTATATTTATTATTTATATTATTAATAATAATACATTAAATATCATGAATAGAAAATAAATTTTTACCATTCACATGAAAATAATTTAAACATATTTTTCATTCAATTTTTTTATAATTCCCTTTCGCTCCTCCCCCCTCCTTTTTTTTATATATTAATTTTATGTAGGTTCTTGAATGGACGGTTTCCAAACCGCCAGTTCTAGGGATTTTAGGAATGGAAAATGGTCAAATCAGCTAAAACCGGTAGCTATTTAACCGGTTTAAACCCATCATTCTTGAGCTAGTTACCAGTTCGTGAACTCCCAATAATGATGAATCAGTTCACGAATGTCTTCTTTACAACATTATCTTCACAAAACTCACCTGGTGTCGTACAATTTAAAACTACTTTCACGTGGATCGAAAGCCACAAACTTAGGAAATCATAGGGATTCCGCAAAATAAATTTACAAGCCTAGGAAGGCAAAACGAGGGAAGTGGGCTTCTATATGGATCATCCTATCAGCAACTTACATATGGGAATTCTACTGGAATGTGGCTTCACAGTCAACATACCAAAAACTTAAACATGTAGATCGATGTGGGGTTTTATCTTTCATACAACCGATATTTACTAAAGCCCATAACATGAAAACAATTAGACAACGATGATAAAGGGATTCAGTTCAATTCTCCCGAGAACTGATCTAAAAACTTAAAACTCTTACATCGAGATAAATTGTGGATTTTTATCCTCTAGATATCCCAAAACATACTCAAGTTATTCATAAACTTTGCATATTTCAAACTATACAACCTGGCGAGATTACAGAAACAGAAAGTTAGCATATCGGCATTGAAAAGTAAGGCAATCAGCAAATCTCAGACGACAAAGAGCCAATTAATCTGACATATAGTAAACAGGGTAACTTCAAAAAAATTATCAATTTTTGCTAGGTAGATGCAACAGAACAATACAACCCAAACACCGGCATCGTCTCTCCATGAAGCATCTCCAGAAGTGTGGAAGATCATTTGCCAGAGGAATCAACACCTAGAACTATCATTATGAGCAAGTAGAATAGCATAGCAGAGATTACAGCAGAGTTTAGCTATAACTGTGATCCTGGAATAGCCAACGCTACAACACATTGAACTGGTTTTGTACAATATTCACTAAAGCACTACAGCTTCTCAAATCTTGCAGCTACATAGATTTGTAACAATGTCACTTTTGCAAAATGAACCTTATATTAGTTATATACAAGCTCTGGAGAAAGAAACAAGAACTATTTTGAAGAGGCAAAGATTTAGGAGTTTCGTCCCTCTTTCTGGGATGTAGATGAACAAATTGTGTCATAAATTATTCGAGTTCAGTTCGACATTTAGTCGATTAAGTTACTCAATTAGCTTATCAAATCGAGTTCAAGCTTTATGCTAATGGAGCTCATGATTCTAACCAAACTCATATTAAGCTTCATTAAATTCAACCTTAAATGCAAATTTAAATAAAAAGAATATGGTCGCTTTCACCTAAACAATCAAACTCAATCGAATTCGACCTCATTAAATACAAAATTAAGTTGAACTTGAGCTCAAAAAGCTAAACTAGATGGAGATCAAACATCACGAATTTGAGTCCATCTTGACCCCGAAGACAGTACTGTCCAACTCAATTCAATTCATACACCCTCTTATGTTTCTTAAAAACCAAACCACAACCTAAAAAGAAATAAATTTAAAATCATTGGAATGTTTTCAAATTTACATCTAAAATCAAAATTTTATTTGTCAAATTTAGCAACTACATTTCAATTGTTTAATTGAAAAAAAAAAGTTCTAAAAAATCATGATATCATTGGATCAAAATTTAATCAAACAACAACAGAAGATTCAAAAAAAAAAAATCGAACTTCAAAACAATGAAACAGGAAGAACCCACCTCAGAAAGACAAAAGCTACACTACTATCCTTCCCATCATCAACATCAATGAAACAGGAAGAACCCACCTCAGAAAGACAAAAGCTACACTACTATCCTTCCCATCATCAACATTATTCTCTTAATCATGTTTCCCTTTTCCGTCGTCTAGCAGCAGCAGCAGCATCATAGTTCTTAACATGAAAATTCACAAACAAAGCCAAAAGCGAAGCATTAAACACAGCATTAAAACACCAACCCCAGATCCCAGCACACCCATCACCACCAAAATGATAAAACAACATAAAACCCGACACGACAAAACTAAAAACAAACTGAGCTATCTGAAAATCCGTGACAACCCTCTTCCACCTAGGCCGCAACCCAACCGCACAAAGAAAATAGTAACCGTACATAACGACGTGCACACAAGCATTCGTCACCAATGCCACCGGAAACAGAGACTGAGAAGTGTACAACCAAACATAGCACATGACGAGGACCGTAGCGTGATGGTACACGTGGAGGAACGTCAGCCTCTTATAAGACCCACCTAGGATTATCCAAAGGGTGTCCAGGAATTCCGCTACCTTGGAGAGATAGAACACGTGGGCCCAGAAGAAGGAGGGTCCCACTGGGGGCGTGTCCTTAGGGAAGCATAGGATCCATCTGGGGGAGGGCATCTGGGAGAGGGAAGAGAGGGTGGTTCCGACGGCCATGATGAGGGATACGAGAGAGAGGGAGAGGCTGTGGAGGGCTGTGATTGGTTTGAGGATGGATGGTGAGATCGGAGGGAAGAGGGAGGAGAAGGTGTAGCGTAAGAGAAGCGTGAGGGTGAGGTAGGTGATTATTGATGTGGTGAGGAAGGATAAGGAGGAAGCGAATGTGTGGGGTGGGTCCCATTGGAAATGGTGGATCTTGGGGTGGTGGACGAAGTAGTATTGGAGGGTTGAGGAGATGGAGTTTCCAGTTCCTGAGTTCATGGGAGGAGGGAGGGGGGAATAGAAAGGGAGAGTGTGTGGACAGAGTTTAAGAAAAACTGTGGGGACTGGTGAGCGGAAAATTTTTAACCTTTTGCGCGAATAGGAAACGAGAAAGTACACAAATTTGTATGAATGGTGTCTTTTAAAAATGTGTTGAAAGAAAATTTTATTTGGTTTTAATAAATATTAATGTAATAACTCTGATAGAAAAGTGGACATGTGGTTGTTGGATAGATAGCTGATTTACAATAGCCCACGTCTAAAATAAGTTTACCATTTCAAATTCAAGCCCAGTATCGAATAGGCAGTTTATGTCGGTAAAATTTAGGTTTGACATCCAAATTTCTTTATTTATATAATTAGTTATCTAAAATTTTAATGTATTTAGTAAAATTCAAATTGATAATTTCAAAAATTTTAAAAAATCTAATACCAAATTGATAATTTTTAAATTTCAAGAAGGTAATCATAAAATTAGAAAAAATTTAAATACTAAATTACCCATTTGTATTTGTATCACACCTTATATTGAATTCACATCAATTAAACAAATTTAATAAAATTGGTTAGGAAATACAAACATTTTACTTATTTGATTATGCAACAATTACGCTTACCACGTTCAGTATCCTACCAAATTTATATTTGTCTCGTCTATATAATCGTATTACCAAGAGTGTTGCTATGCATGCATCCCACTTGTGCAGTATTCACATCACATCAAAATAAGATGTTTAATATACTAATATGCTACATGACCAATTAAAAGCATATATATATATATATTATTTTTTTTTTTTTTCGACAAGAAATTTTATTATTACAACTACCTATCACCGTCTCCATTTAGTAAAATGGTTGGTTTGATATGCTAGTCGGCATCTTATTTTTATCGTTTTTAAATGAATTATTTGTTAAGAAATAAATACAAATAAAAAATAAATATTTTTACTCATAAATCGATCAAACAAGCAAGAAACAAATAAAAAAAATACAGATAAAATACAGATACAAATCAAATAAATAAAATACAAATAAAAATAAGATAATCCAAATAGACCTACTTCCTCACCACTCATCCACGAACCCTACCACTTCATCAAGCATCAACATTTTCATAATTCCTAAGCAAGTTTTAAAAATCTTCATTACTTTTGGCAGGCAAGAAGTGAATACAATGGCAAGTCTCACAAAAATGAGGCTTGTATGGCCTCAGCCTATACAAAGCCATCCTATCAAGGGAAATAATCTTTAATGGAACTAACACAGCAGCACTTCACTGCAAATAAAATGCTGCTAACGGATGGCTAGTTACACTTACAAGTCTAATTATTCAAAAAACACTTCTACACTGCATCATTCAGGTAGATTATCGTACATCTTGAATTCAAAATACTCCAAAGAGAACCACTAACGGTTTCGAAGGCCTTCCACATTTAACACCCCAGCATGCTATACCATAAATTATGAAACCGACAGTTCATTCCCAAGACAACTAATCATTAAAATGAATCTGGCTCCATAAGCAGTATGTCATACCATCTAAACAAAAGGAAGTAATCAAAAGAACAACAATCCTTCACCCCCAAAATTTTATGTCTCGCCTGGTGGTGACCCCAGTTTTGATCCATGTCTTGATTACTCACTCCAGCATGGGTAAGGATCGCAAAGCAAACACCACCCTCTACCTCCTCAATATTTGGTCAAATAAGAAAAGCCTCTTACAGCCTCCCGAGTTAGCCCAATCAACTGCATGGAGATTACTTAAATTTTCACTTTTCGAGCCAGTGTTGAAAAGATTATGTTGAAGTTGCTGTAACCTTCTTCCGGACAATCCTTTTCCTCTTTGCCTTTGGTGCTGTTGCTTCACTGTCACCAATTCCTGGCTTAAGGCCAAGCTTCCCTAAACCAGAAATCACGGGATTCTTTGATATGAACCACTTGGAAGAGGACTTAGAAGCATCTTCTGCTGACCTATTATATGCCTTTAGGAGGTCATCTGAATGAACCAAGGGATCCGCCTCTATTCCAAGCCAAGCACGCTTCAATGACTCACCTGCATTAACATTCATTATCCTGGAAGAATCCAGAACCAACACAATGGCATCAAATTTGACAAACGAAATTCCAATTTAAAATTAAAAATATAAAATATAAAAAATAAGATAATACTCAACAGACTGATAGCAAGAAATCAGCACAGCACCGATAATTTTGATTTCAAGGAATACTTCTCAGTTTCTCCACAACATTTCCACTTGATCTCAAAGAACACAAATTAGTATACCTGAAACCTATCTTCCTCTCAAATTCTAAGCATCCTTACCAGTGGATTAAGTTAATATCCTTTAACAAGCATTTAATAACATTTTGCATCATTCTACCACCAGATTATAATTTTATATTGTAAAAACATGGAATCCATCAGAAATAAAGTCTGATCACATATAATCAGTCAACTGGCAAAAAACCGGAGCAAAATGTTATGGAAATCAAGTTGCATAAAAATTTTCAGGACAAGGAAAAAAAAGAAAGTGAACCTCAGAGCGGTGCCAAAAAACAGTGCTACTCCGATAACATCAAAATGGTTGGTCATCCACCGATCTGATCCACATAAAAGCTGATAGCTCAGGTTTGCATATATGCCAAGGAAAGCACCATTACCAAGGGCATTTGTGCCAACAGATGGGACTGTCACAGATAACCTGGGAAATTGGAACAATACATGTCAAGAAAATTAGACGAAATGTTTTTAGTGAACCTTCTCATCTTCATACAAAGATAAGTTGGCCATCAAAAGCTGCTAACCTTTCCTTCTTCTTACTGGCCAGGAAATTGGACAAAGAACCTTGCACAGCTCCAGCAGTCAATCCAACCATGCACAACTCTGCAGCCTTGTAACAAAGGGATTGCAATCTTTTTTGCAAGTCAAATTCTCTAAGTGGGTAGCTCTTTTCAAATATATTGTTTGGGAGCTTTTGCAATGTGTTTTGCAAATCAAAGCGAAAGGTGTTGCCGTATGAACGACAAGGAGCTAGAGACCAAACAACAATGGCATTGCAAGCCGATGCAGTAAGAACATTGATAAGAGCCAGATCCCATTCTTTCTTTATCCTATTGAGTATTAACCAGCAAAGCTATCAATCGTCAATACAACACAATGATCAAATATCAAGGAATTTCAGAACATTGAAAGAAAGGAAAAGTACCTGTCCTTCCTACTCCTTAACTCCCACGAAACAGCACAACTAATTGTGGCAACTTGCTCTAGGAGAAACCTATACAAAAAGGCTGGATCTGCAATCAACCTGTACAGGAGAAAATTGCGTATGGTTAGACTTCAAAGAAACTGTTTATCTTTTCACAGTGCTTAAAAAGCCAGTAAAAAACCCATTGAAAACCATTATTTGTTCATGCTATGTGTATCTTGCGAGTACATTGTTGAGGCCAAACCCGCTATAGAGGTGTATATCAAAGTGACATCCAAAACAAAGGTCCAAATAAATTCTTTCAGGCATATCTAGGAATAACTGGCAGCCTTCCAATCTTAAGTAGTCTTTCTTTATTATTTTTTATTTTTCATTTTTTTAGTTTTTTTAAGTTAAAGTTTTTCTTTCTCTTTCCTTTACATCCACAAGAAGATAAAACTGACTGCTTCCAATGTATGTAAAATGCATGCTGCTTCTATATCCTATGCTCCAAGATACTGGTAATCTACAACTAACAAGAGGTGCAAAAATAGGTTCATGTGTCTTAGAACTTAAAAGGATTGGTGAGAAACAAGCAAAATTCACTTTACAGAAGGGTTAATTTGGAAGCCTAGATTCACACAATATCTTAAACACCAATTCACACGAATAAAAAGACCATGAGAACATCCTCATTTCATGAGACAATTGAAGCAACTATGTTCTTTTGCAGTTACCTGCCAATAAAAGCCCTCGAAATAGCCTCTGGAAGTGATCGGGAAATCAGTCTTTCTGTTGTCGGTCTGGCATTTATTGCTAGAAACTTTACCAACTGAGCAGAGCTGACTAAACCCTGGAGCAAATTCTCAGTTATTTGTAAGGCCACAATCATATGCCATGATCCATTTAGAAGAAAGAAAACCTACCATCTCAACGCTTGGCGGAATCCAGCAGGCAAGTCCATCATTGTTTTTTGCCACTCATTAAGCACAGCCTCTATAAACTTTCGATCGAAAAGCTGTCACAAAAAATAATTTTAAAAAAAAATTGCATTCACAATTGGCCAGTAAAACTAACAGACATGAATAAAAAGAGTTCTTATTATAGATGAATCAGTAAACTCTTCAACCTCTTCGAGAAACATCCTTCTCCTAAAAAGTCCACCCTCATCCCCATCTTCGTCATCATCAAAGTCATCAAAATAATCATCATCATCACCATCATCATCGCCTCCATCACCACCACCATGATTGATCTTCTTTCCAATATCTCCACCACCTCCCCCAGTTGCAAGCTGTAAACAGAGACAATTGACTATTTCATCAAGCATCTTGTAGCATAACGAAGCAGATAACAGAAGGCTAAGAAAACCAGACATAAACACCCAAATAATAAAATGCAAAATAACTAAATAGAAGAGAGAAGTTCAAAATTCAATCCTAGACCTGAAAATCCAATAAATATTGAAGCCATGGACGTTTCCAAACTAGTCACTTTTTTTTATGGCTTCCCACAATTAATTGTATAATAATATCATTGTGGTATGATCCTTGGTATCCAAATGAAATGTTAACAGGAACCAGAACTAGGGTCTATTTGTTTTATCTTATTCTAGTTGTTTTGACAATTTATTTTTATCGTTTTCAAACAAATATTTATTAAAAAATAAATACAGATGAAAAACAAATATTTTTACTTATAAGCAAATCAAACAAATAAGATACAGATACAGATATAGATACAGATACAAACAGGATACAGATGAAAATCAAACAATCTAAACAAACACATTTACTCTATATGTTTTCCTAAGGAGGTTCAATTGGCAATGGCCCTACGGTGGACCTTGGAATATCATCAAGAATGTGTTTGGGGATGCAGTGATCCCCGAAGCAATCTATATGACCACTTCACTTGGGTAAATAATTCTTCAAAGGAGTTTTCAATCAAAGAAGCTAATAAGGCTATCCAACCTGCTGCTGCTAAAAGTTCCTTGCAATAATCTTTTCTGTGGTTTAAGGGTTCTAAACATGCTTTTACTCTCTGGCTAGTGGCTCATCCACACATGGACAAGCTGCAGAATTGCGGTCGTATTCATCAGAATCTATGTTATTTAAGACATTATAGAAAATTAATATAATTTGCAATTAAGTCCATCCATGTCAGCCAAGCACAATTATAGTAACAAAGCAGAAATTGCCACACCTTTAACTGAAAACAAACCAATTGAACTTCTTGAAACCCTAATCTTATTTCCACAGAATTCTCCCCAATTCCCAATTTTGCAACAAATCGAACCTAACTATAAACAAAGCCAACTGAAATTATTCAAACCCTAATCTCATTTAGATTCAATTCTCAATTTTTTTTTAATTTTTTCTTCAAACAAGCAACAAAAAGCAACGTAACCACAAACATAATCAATCAAAATTCTTGAAAACCAGAACTCGTTTCCCACCATTTTCTCATCATTTCCTCAATTGTGCAACAGTAACATCATAAGCAATAATAACACCAACCACAATTCTCATAATCCTAATCCCGTTTCCGCCAAATTCTGTTAATTTCCTCAATTATTTAACTAAAATTACACAAACTAAAAACAAAACCAATCGAAATTCTCGAAACTCTAATCCAGTTTCGACCAAATTCACCTCATTCCTCAGTTATGCAACAAAAACAAATTCCAACCAATTCACACGATTTCCTTA
This sequence comes from Combretum micranthum, assembly GCA_024138025.1. NCBI lineage: Eukaryota > Viridiplantae > Streptophyta > Magnoliopsida > Myrtales > Combretaceae > Combretum > Combretum micranthum. Next base: position 2,895,385 of record JAMXBD010000001.1, read on the forward strand.
ATTATACGATCAAACAAAGCACAAACCTCAGGACTAGACTTGGTTTGCTTCTGAGTCAAATCAAGTTTCGATTTTTCCAAAGTAACAGCACCAAATGCACCATACTGACCACCTTTCATGACAGGACCGACATCGGCGGCCGCACCGGACGAGGACGGCGCGTTGAAGCAACGCTCAAGAGCCTCAACTGAGGAAAACGTAGATGGCATCGACGACCACGACTCTCCACAACCATCCGAAGAAGGAGGACAAACAGCGGCTGTATAGCACGTAACCCTAGTAAAACCCTTACTACAAGGTTTCCAAAGTTGGGTGGGTTTAAGGTTAAATGGCAACATTGGCAAATTCGAATGTAAAGGTAAGAACTTAGTGGGAACTTTGGCTTGGAAAACAGCTGGGGCCATCATTTTTAGGGCTTTTTGATTAAAATCTTTAGTTTTTCTGGAAATTGATAGAAAGAGTGATTCCAAATGATAACACTCATGGATATTTTAGGGTTTTCCTTGTTTTTCTCTCTCTAGGGGGTTTAGAGAGAGAAAGGGAAAAAGAGGGGTTGTGGAAAGTGTCCGCAGAGGTTTTGATGAGGAAGAGAAAGACAAAACCCAATCTGATTCGGCGTTTGTGTGTATTTTGTGTTGGGGCGAGTGACTTAGGTGAGTCGTGGGGTGAGTCAGGGCGCGAGTTAGTGAGTGATATTCGGGCGCGCCAGCATTGAGGCGGGATCCACTGATCCAGCGTTAATGTGGTTTTTTTTTTTTTTTTTCCTTTCTATCCACCGGTTGGTCCTTCAAGACATCTAACGGCTGGTCTTCGCCTCCTATTTTTGTGGTTGGCTATTTTTTGTGTTAATTAATAATGTACTATTTCCATGACTCGAGAATATTGCAAAAGCATGATTAGTTTTGATTTAATAGATACATAGCATATACTTGATTATTATGTATTAATATCAATAAAAGAACATTTCTAGATCAATTTATCATTAGTTCATGATAAGTCATTATAATAGAACGACATTATTAAAATAATACATTAAATTTTATGATAAAAATAATGAAAAATAAAGAGAGGAAAAAAGAAACGGTTAAAGGAAAAAAAGATATTTTAAATTAAACACTACAACAGCTATTCACTTGCTATAAATAACTAGTCATTTTTTCTCATTCGAACATAAAATGATGAATATTAATTTATGCCCCTCATCCCCTTAAATTGCCATTCAATTTTTTATTTTTTAATTTTATCATAAATACCCATATATTACCTATACAATTATCTTTTTTTTTAATAAATGCACGTAACATTATAGATATTTTTCCTCTTACTTCAACAATTACTTATTTTACTTTTTTATACAAGGTCAACATAATAATAGCTATTGCAATCATATTACATTACCATTAAATTGGAATTCTATTCCTCTCTTGCTCTATATAGTAAAGTAAACAAGGCGTAAAAATATCATTGGATCCAAAATAATACAAAAAAAAATAAACAAATCAAATTGATTTTTAGAAGTGACGAGTTTATGTGGTTGTAAAATATAAGCTTGAGATAATTATACTAAATTCGTTTTTTCAAAAGACAAATTTAATGCAACATGTAAACCAAAAAGTAAAAAAAATAAAAAATAAAAAATTTAAGGAATGATGAATACAAACCGGTGTCTTTCTCTCTTTAAGATATTTGAGATTTTAGACAAAACACAAAAAAACCAACAACATTAGTTTCCAGACATTTTGAGTTTGCAAAAGCTCCAAACTTGCTTTGTGATTGATGGTGAGCACTTCCCGACTCGCCCTTTAACGGCTCACTGTGCGACCTAAGCTAAAACATTGGAGCCATATAGGTATTAAACCATCTTTCAAACCTTGATGATCTCATATGCTTTCCAAGTATTCAAGTGTGCATTAAACTGGTGTGTCTTAATGAGAATAGTTTAACTTGCCTACTTCTTAGATTATTTGTAGTTCGGTAATACTTTTATAATTTCTTATTAAAATATTAGTTTCTTTTCTAAATTTTTTTTTTTTACCACTCTTTCCTTAACTTGGAAAAAGAAAAAGAGAATTAGGCTATATATTGTACAAATCGAATATATGATATAATATATATACATACATATATGTAATATATAAGTAAATAAATCATAGTGAAGAACAAAATTGTCATGTATGATTAAAAAAAGAGTTTTTATGATCCACCTTAATATGAATATATAATATGTTGTTATATAGCAAACACATAATTGGACAAATGGGAGGCATCTTTAGGCCAAAGGCTTTGGGGATTTACGCCGTCACTTTGCCATCTACATGGCCAGCGTTTGATGCCAGCTTTCAAAGCTTGCATTTCATCTTTTGCATTTAAGCCGTCAACTTTCATGGCCAGCCAATAATATACATTTTGTTTCTAGTTTTTAAGGTTTTGCATGCATTATAAATAGACCCTTAACATTATTTTCTTTTCATAACCTATTCTAAGCTTTTGGAAACCTTAAAACCTCTCTCAAACCTATAAGTAATAGGTAAATACGATCCTTTTCAATTCTTTTGACAATCTAAAAGTATTACCCTTCCTGAAGTTTTCTTATTGGTTTTGAAAGGAATCAAATTCTTAGAGGAGTTTTTGGAGAAACCCTAAGTTTCTTGGAGATTTTGTTGTTCTACGATCGAGGAAGGAAGGTAGTTGTGATTCTTGTTGGTTTAGGGGTTTAGATGACCTCAAGAGTATGTTTACCTTGCGAAAATGAGTTTTGAGGTAGTTTTGTTTTATGTGATCAGGTGTTTCTATTGAAGTTAGGTTTTTATTTCAAAAGTTATTTCAGGTATGTCCTTACTTGTTTGATAATTGTGTTTGTTAGGTAAAACGTATAATTGGACTAATTGCTATCCAGCTTTAATTGGTTTGCCGTTTGTGCTTGGCTAGCTCTAGTAGACCGAGAGTACCGTATTACTAAGATGGTACCCTGATGATCTATGTGTGTTGTTGTCTCAAGTAGAGTCGTGTACAAAGGTGATTCCAGTAGTTTAGGAGTGGTACGAGTACGTTACTCAAGGTATGGAGAGTACCCAACACCAATATATATATAAGTATATTTTATACATATTTGCTTTCATAGAGTCATGAGTTACTTCGGGTTTAGAACTACTTGCAAATGGTTCTAAACTGTGTTAGTTGCTGGTTAATTAAATATAATAACATGTGATTATTGTATACAATATTTTGACGCATGTAGAATTGTATGTTGTTTGCTTATGCACATGTGAGTGTGCTTTGGCGTACTGGCCTTTGCGCTTACTCTTTTATTTTTCTTAGGATCAAGCAATGATCCCGTAGTATCCGATCTATTTAGGGGGACAATGATAATAGAGCTGATTTCCTAGCTATTTTTTGGAAAAGAAAAAGTTATGATAGATAGAGTTGATGATCTTTATGAAGTTTTATTTGTTATCGTGACTATTAAAGTTTAGATATTAGATTTTATGATTTTTGATGTTTGAGATTTTCTTTTCAAATGATGTTTTTGGATGAATTGTAAGTTGCATTTTGTTTAAGCCAACTGAGTTGTTTAGTAGCTTTGTTATGACATAAATATTTTAAAAGTACTCTTATGTGTGAGATATTGAAGTTGTCTTGTGTTGTAATTGTTGTTACTTGTGTTGTAATTGTTGTTACTTGTGTTGTAATTGTGGTTAAGTCAAATCATAGTCTTAGTGTGTTCTTCTTTAGTGAGGACACATAGCAGGCTATTAATACTATTAGATTAGGGCGTTACAGCTTAAGCGTATCAGACAAAGTTGTAAATCTTCTAAATCTAAGTTATGAACTCCTTAGGATTGTGAGTAATGATAAGTGGAGTAGCAAATAGTTGGTATTTCTTATCTAGTTAGTATTATTAATATCTAGCGGTTTTATATAGTGTTTTGATCCTTTTAGTTTGTCTTACCTCTTTTCTCATATTTTGTGTGTTTATCTTTATTACCATGCCACCTAGACGAAGAGCCCTTAATGTCGGTTCCTCTAGGATTGGTAAGGAAAAAGTTAATGGTAGACAACCACCTTTGATCTAACTACCCCTAAATCAATTACCTCATGATCCACCACCATCACTGCCTCCATCTGTAGGTCAATAGGTATCAATTGATGCTACTCAACTCATGCAAGCTGTGAATACCCTCCTAGGGGTAGTTACATAACAAAACCAAAATATGCGTCAGGATGTGCAAATGATATAGGCCGATGCTAAGGTCTGGAGATAGGAGACATATAGATAGAATGGCAATAGAGGTAATGGTTCTAGACATGCTGATGCGTTGAGTTTGAATAAGTTTGTAAATTTGGTATACAAGTTTGAGCCAAAGCCTGGTAGACCATTAGATGCTTAGTTGTGGATAGAGGAGGTGGAGAAGACTTTTTTTGCCTTGGATATTCTTAAAAACAAGAAAGTAGAACATGCCTCTTATTTGCTTACTGGAAGAGCAAATAAAGGTGGTTGAGCACCAAAAAATATATGGCCGGAATTATTACCTCGGATAGATTCCAGCAGCCTTTTTATAGGAAGTTTTTCCTTGAGAGCACCAAATAATAGGAGCTGCAAAAGTATTATACTCTACAGTAGAGTCGATTGTTGTGAAAGAATATGAAGCTAAGTTGAACAGGTTAATGAAGTTTTTGCTAGATCCTCTAAAGGAGAGTGAGATGCTAAAGAGAGCAGATTTACAACAAGATTAGAGCCTAAGATTCAACATCATGTGAATCTAATGAATTTGACCAATTATTTTGTTGTAGTTAAAGTGAAGACTGTTCAGTAAGGATTGAATAAGATTAAGGGTCGGGAGATGCAGAGAAGTTAGATTTATTTGGGAAAGCGACCATCTACTAATGTCCTTACCAAGGATAAGGGGAAGAGGCCAATCATATAGCAGTTTAGGTCAATAGTTCAAGGAACTGATAGGAAGTGCAATTAGTGTTATGGACCACATGATATCAAAGATTAAAAATAGTCAGAGCATGCTTGCTTTTTATGTGGCAAATTTAGGTACAACCATAGGTTCTGTACAGAGAAAGTTATCCCACAAATATTATGTTTCAAGTGTAGGCAACTTGGACACAAGGCCATGGACTATAAGGAACTTGGTAGGCCAGTAGCTCCAAGGAGTCAGATAGGCTGACCTCAGGGAAGTAGTCAAGGATAGAGAGCACCGGCCAAAGTTTATGCCCTCCAACTATGAGATACATCCAGTGTGGATACTATTGCAGGTACGGTCCCTATACTCTTGCATAGTGCTTATGTGCTCTTTGATACTGCTGCAAGTTTTTCATGCATCTCTGAATTGTTTGTGTCTATGTGTGGTGTGTATGTTGAGTATATGCCTGAATGCTTGTTTATAGACACACCTTTTGGGAGTGAAACCATGTTAAATAGGATTTATAGAAATGTGGATGTAGAGATGGAAGGTAGACATTTACCTGCAGACCTAGTAGTGTTAGACATGGTAGATGTCGGCATGACCTTAGGAGTAGACTAGTTAGTAAAGTACCATGCTGTGATTGATTGCATAACCTGATAGTGGAGTTTAGTCTACCAAATGGAGATTGATTTATGCATAAAATTGAAGTGCAAAGACCTCCAGCTCTATCTATATATGGGTTATGGGGAAGTTTAGCTTTAACGATGGCAGCCATGATGATAGAAAGTGAATAAAAGACATACCCTACATGGGTACCACTTATATGTGAATACCCTGATGCTTTTCCAAAGGATCTACTGGATTACCACCAGAAAGAGAGATAGAATTCTGCATCGATTTGGTGCCAGGTACTTTGCTTATATCTAAGACACCATATCATATGGCTCCAATGAAACTTTTAGAGTTAAAAGTTTAGTTAGAAGATTTGCTCAAGAAGAAGTTTATGACCTAGTGTGTCAACTTGGAGAGCACCAGTTTTGTTCGTAAAGAAAGGGATAATAGTATGTGGCTATGTATAGACTACAGAGAGCTAAACCAAGTCAAGAATGGATTATCTGTTTGACCAATTGGCAGGAGCACAAGAGTTCCCAGAGGTTGATCTCAAATTAGGATATCACAAGCTGCGAGTTAAAGTAGAGGACATATAGAAAACAACCTTCATGATCAGATACATGCATTATGAGTTTGTGGTCATGCCGTTTGGTCTTACAGATGCACCACCCGTCTTTATGAACCTTATGAACAATCTTTTGGATTTGTTTGTAGCAATCTTTATAGATGATGTTATGGTGTACTCTAAAACCAAGGAAGAACATTTAAGATTAGTTCTAAAGAGACTGCAAGATGAGAAGTCGTATGTTAAGTTCACAAAATGTGAGTTTTAGTTAGAACAATTATCTTTCTTAGGTCATATTATTGATGGAAATGGGATAGCAGTTGATCTTGAGAAAGTATAGACAGTGGCAGAATGGCCAACTCCTAAAAGTGTGTCAAAAATTAGAAGCTTTCAGAGAATGGCAGGACATTACATAAGATTTGTAGAGGATTTTTCTAAGATTGCAAGTCCTTTAACCAAACTGACACAAAAAAGGGTAAACTATGAATGGGATGAGAACTGTGAGAACAGCTTCCAGCAGTTAAAGAAAATGCTAGTATTTGCCCCAGCATTAACCTTACCAGTGAGTAGTGAGGAGTATGTTATCTATAGTGATGCGTCTATATAAGGGTTACGTTGTGTGTTGATGTAAGAAGGCAAGGTGATAGCATATGCTTATAGATAGCTGAAGCCCCATGAAGAGAATTACCCTTTACATGATCTGGAATTGGCAGCAGTGGTTCACGCCTTGGAGCTGTGGAGGCATTATCTGTATGGAGAGAAATGCAAAATATATATGGATCATAAAAGTCTGAAGTATATCTTTACCTAAAGAGAGTTGTATATGAGATGGAGGATATGCTTGGAGCTTATCAAGGACTATGCGTAGTTATTTAGTTCCATTCTGGAAAGACGAATGTAATAGCAGATGCCTTATGTAGAAAGCAAGTTGAGAATTTAGCAGCTTTGATTGCCTCTGAACGCTATTGGATAGACGATATGATAAAGTTGGAGCTAGAGATAGTAACCAAAAGAGTAGGTGCAAGACTAGTGAACTTGCAGATTCAACCTATTATTATAAAAAGAATCAAAGCAGCACAAATGGATGATCCAAGTAGACAGGAGGTAAAGAAGAGAATGAAATGGGAAAAGCAGCTAAGTTTCACATAGATAGTGAAGGTGTCATGAGGTGTAAAGAGAGGTTATGTGTGCCAGAATAAGGAGAACTTAAGAAGGAGTTATTGAAAGAGGCATATTACTATGGTTATTCAATTCATTCGGGAGGCAACATGATGTATCAGAATTTGAAAAAGTTGTATTGGTAGAATAACATGAAGAAAGAGATTTCAATGTACGTATCTACATGATATACATGTCAGTTGAACAATATTGAGCACAGAAGACTAGTAGGTGAATTAAATTTACATACACCTCAATGAAAGTGGGAGCACATAACCATAGATTTTGTTACGGTTCTACCTAAAACCAAGGAAAAGTTGATTCAATATGAGTAATTGTGGATAGGCTTACAAAGGTAGGATGTTTTATAACCATTAAAATTAGTTACCAGAGCAATTAACAAAGTTGTATATCAAGGAGATAGTACTGTTATATGGAATATCAATGACCATTGAATCAGACAAAGATACCAATTTGTTGGAAGGTTCTAGAAAAGCCTGCATAGAGCTTTAGGTACTAAAGTGGTTTTCAGTACCACTTACCACCCTCAAGCAGATGAATCAATCTAAATGGGAAGCTACTTAGGAGCTAGAGGAGGAAATTAGAGCAACATATCCTAAGCTTTTCGATGATCCAGGTAACTTTCTAGGATGAAATTTTTTTTAGGAGGAAAGAGATGTAATGTATAAATAAATCTTAGTGAAGGGCAAAGTTGTATATATGGTTTAAAAAGAGGGTTCTATGGTCCACCTTAATATGAATATATAATATGTTGTTATATAGCAGACACATAATTGGATAAGTAAGAGGCAACTTTAGGCTGCCAGCTTTGGGGATTTACGCCACTGACTTTGCTATCTATACCATCGAAATTGGATGCCGGCTTTTAATTCTCGTGTTTCATCTTTCGTGTTTAAGCTGCCAGCTTATATTCTCACACCGCCAACTTTCTTTCCAGCCAATAATATATATTTTATTTTGTTTCTAGTTTTTAGGGTTTTTCACGTATTATAAATAGACCCTTAACCTTGTTTTCTTTTCATAACCTATTCTAAGCTTTTAGAAACCCTAAAACCTCTCTCAACCTATAGCTTGCTTCAAGGAGGAATAAGAATCAAGTAATAGGTAAGTGTGATCCTTTTCAATTCTTTTGGCAATCTAAAAGTGTTATCCTTCCTAAAGTTTTCTTATTGGTTTTGGAAGGAATCAAATTCTTGGAGGAGTTTTTGTAGAAACCTAAGTTTCTTGGAGATTCTGTTGTTCTACGATCAAGGAAGGAAGGTAGTTGTGATTCTTGTTGGTTTAAGGGTTTAGATTACCTCAATAATATGTTTATCTTGTGAAAATGAGTTTTAAGATAGTTTTACATCATGTGATTAGGTGTTTCTATTGAAGTTAGGTTTCTGTTCCAAAAGTTGTTTCAGGTACGTCATTACCTTGTTTGATGATTGTGTTTGTTAGGTAGAACATATAATTGGACTAATTGCTATTCAGTTTTAATTGGTTTGCTGCTTGTGCTTAGCTGGGTCTAATAGATCGGGAGTACCATGTTACTAGAATGGTGCCCTGATGATCTGTGTGTGTCATTATCCCGAGTGGAGTCGTGCATAGGGGTAATTTCGGTAGTCTAACAGTGGTACGAGCACGATAGCTAGGGTGTGTGGGGTGTACCCAACAATAATATATATATTATATAAGTATTTTATACATATTTGTTTTCATAAAGTCATGAGTTACACCGGATTTAAGGCTAGTTGTAAATGGTTTTAACTGTGTTGGTTGCCCAACTAATTAAAGATAATTACCTATGATTGTTGTATATAATATTATGACGCATATGGAATTATATGTTGTTTGCTCATGTGCATGTGGGTCTGGTTTGGCATACTGGGCCTTTGCGCTCACTCTTTTATTTTTTCGGGAACATGTGATGATCCCATAATGTTCGATCTATTGGATATGATGTATATATAATTATGGAGATGATGATAGTGGAGCTGATTTCCTAGCTGATTTTAAGCAAAGAAGTTATGATAGATAGAGTTGAAGATCTTATGAAGTTTTATTTGTTATCTTGATTATTGAAGTTTGGATATTAGTTTTTTGGCATACTAGGTCTTTGCGCTCACTCTTTTATTTTTTCAAAACATGTGATGATCCCATAGTATTCAATCTATCTGGATATGATATATATGTAGATTACGAGGACGATGATAGTAGAGTGATTTTATTTTAAGAAAAGAAGAAGTTATGATAGTAGCGTTGAAGATCTTTATGAAGTTTTATTTGTTATTGTGACTATTGAAGTTTGTATATTAGTTTTTATGATTTTTTATGTTTTAAGATTTTCTTTTCAAATGATGTTTTAAGACGAATTGTAAGTTGGCATTTGGTTTAAGACAATCGAGTTGTTTAATCACTTTATTATGACATAAATATTTTAGAAGCACCTTTATGTGAGATATTGAAGTTGTCTTGTATTATAATTGTTGTTTAGTCGAATCATATCCTTAGCATGTTTTCCTCTAGCGAGGACACGTAGCGGCCTGTTAATGCTCTCATTTTAGAGTGTTACATATATGTAGGCACGCTATGCTATAGACAAGTTTGTTAATATTTGATTTTAACTTATGAGTGTTATATATCCTATATAATAGCATATATATTCACAATTTTATAAGATATAATATCGTTATATGTATGTACAAAATGGAATTGCAAAGTTTCAAGTTAAAAGCATGATGATTTTATTCGTAATTTGATTATTATGGTAAAATGAAACTGCAATTCCTTCCACTCAATCCTAAATCAAAGTCCAAATCATAAAGAGTTAGCTGATTTCTAAAATCACAATCCCAATTACAAAATGACATAAAAAGGAAATCAACAAAATTAGAGTCCTATTCGTATCATCCCATATGCTAAACAAATAAATCGAAGGGAACGCATTAGGGTTGTTTAATGACTTGTAGGAGGGTTATTTGAACTCTATCGATATAACAATTTTATGCCTAAAAAAAAATTCGGCCCATAAAAATATCTAAACTTTTTAAACTTTGCATATCATTTTAGTCGGCATCTAACCAAAAATCCAATGCATTACTGACATGTCAGGTATTTATATTAAAAAATTATTTTGCTATTTCTAAGTCAACATATTTATATATTTTCTTTTTTTTTTCCTTTTTTTTACTCTCCTCTCTCCCTCTTCCTTCTCTCTCTACTATGCCTCTTCTTCTTTGTGGGATTGAATAAAAAGAAAAGACCAAAAAAAAAAGAAAAAAAAGTCCAGCTTCTTCCTCTTCGATGTTCTTCTTCCCAATTCTATCTTCTCTCTCTAACCACTCTCACAAAAACACAAACTGAGACTAATCTACCAAAATACCCACCAATCCACGACCTCCAAATCTTGCTGGTTCTCCTCCAACATTGACACTGAGCCATGCAAAACCAAATTAGAGTACAACCAAAGCTATCGTTGAACTTAAAGATATCCCTGAAACCATTAGCTTTTATTACTGATGAGTATTACATGGAGGATAAGTAATCTGACTACCATCTAAGCAACCTAAAAAAGGACTCACATGATAATTATTACCCTCACCCTTACTAGTTAAGGAATCAGATGCCATAGGAAAACTTGACGCATTCCTTTAGTTCCATTCTTTGATTTCAGCAGACATCGACCCCTAATCTTTTTTGCTTTTAGTTAATTTCATTTCCCTCTTTCTTCTCTCGTTTTCTCTACCTTCATGGACACAACACACCAAAGGTAGTCACTAACACAACCTTTATTTCATAGAAGCACAAGCACGTTGTGTACAATAAGCAGTGTAGTAATTTTGATGAATACAAGAAATGTTTAATCTCAAATATGGAAGATGCCATCTTGAACAAGTTCTTGAGTGCATCAAGTCCTCGAGTGGGACTGAGTTAGTTGGGAATGAATTAAGGTTTTTTTGTGTCGAGATCTCCATTGGGGTGTTAGGAAATGGAGTTTGGTACCATCTTTTGCACTTTTGAGAGATGGGTATGAGTGAGGGAAGTGGCAATTCTGGTGGTTTGGTGGCTGCCATGATTGTTTGGTTTAGAGGGGGAGAGTAAGCATTAGAGAAAGAAAGAAGAGAGGTTGAAGAAGAAGAAGAAGAAGACGAGAGAGAGAGAGAGAAAGAGGGTAAGTGAAAAAAAAGGGGGAAATTGCTAATGTGGAAATTAAAAATTAATTTTTTAATATAAATACCCTGTCATATCGGCAAGGCACCAGATTTTTTTGTCAAATTTCGACCACAATGACTATCGGTGCAAAGTTTAAAAAGTTTAGGTATTTTTGTAAGCCGAAATATTTTTTAGCTACAAAACTATTATATCAATTATGAGATCAATTCCATGGTAACATAAATGGGATCATATATAGAATTTTCATGTAATTTCCATTTGGAATACAAATTATGGGAGTTCAATACATGCCTAGGGTTCATGTGGAAAAATATTACCAATACACAACTCCAATGAAATTATTTACTCTTATACCACACCAAAATCACGTTTGATAAATAGGACATGTTTTTTAATATGTAAATCGCCATATACACGAGCGATATAATGTTTCACTACCATCACTATATCGCGTGTGTAAAAAGTAATACACTATATCTCCTTAAAAGAATCGCGATATAGCATGTATATCGCGACTACCAATTGTGATATACATATGAAAGCAACACTATATCACTTCTTCCTTTCACAATATAGGTATGGTACTGTAACTTTTGTATATCCTATTTTTAAGTCGGATTTGTGACCAGTATATTGGTAATTATTTTCATATTGACCTTACATAAGTAATTAATTTTTATAATTGTCCTAAACTAAAAATTATTTCCAAATTATGTCATGGAATTTTGCTACACAAACACATTGCATTGAGAAATTAGTTAGGTAATTTTCATTGACAAATCGTTATTTATTATGGTTTATAAATGGAAAGATAAATGCTTTTAAGAATTTTAAAAATTTGAATAAAAAATTCCAATTAAAAAGGGTTTTAATAATAACAATAATACAAGGACTAAGAAATTATCAATTAAATTTAAAGTCTTAAAATGAATTTCTCATCATTATAGATAAAAAATTGACAAAATGACTCTCATGATTATCAATATCGATATTAATAAGAATGGAAAAATTACATCAAAAGACATTAACATTTGAGGGTAAGTTTAAATAAGGTATCAATAGTTCAAGTGGTTAAAATGAAAAAAAAAAGAAAAGAAAAGAAAAAAAGAATCAACATTATACAAAAGTAAGTCGAAAAAGGAATCAATGTTTTAAGTAATTAAAAAAATTATCAATGTTTTAAGTGAGTACCAAATGGACAAAAATTATTGTGTTGTGTGATTTACCCTAATAATAATTTGTCATCTATTTGAATTTTAAATCATTTACGATAATTGAGAAATTATTGTGTTGTGTGATTTTACCAATATTAATACAATTTAAAATGCGTATAGGAATAATAACTCTATCAACTCAAACTCAAAATAGAATGATTTATAGCGTATTATTAATTGGCTTACTATCGCTTATAAATAGTAAAATGACTTTTTGTCTGTTCACTTAGTATGAATAGCTATTCATTCCCTCTTTGTTCTATTACGGAGTTCACTTGAAGGGAATGACCATTCATAAGGAATTGCTATTACGTGAAATCATGAATAGCCATTCATGTCCCTACTCCTATGAAATGGTTATTCATGATTACTTTTTAACTTTTTCATAAATACCCTATTTTGAAAATATCACCTATATAATTATCATCTCTCTGTAATAAATATGAGGGCACTATCGATATTTTATATTTTACTCCAATAAATATTTGTTTTACTTTTTATACCAAGTAAACATTGTAATAGCTATTACAATCCTATTACACTCCTTTTGAATTGGAATTCTATTCCTTCTTATTCCATTATGCGAAGTGAATGAGCCATTTGCGTTTAAATTTAGAATCCTATACGTTAAGAAATTATTACCAATTTAAAGTCTTTAAGATAAACTAAACCATAAAATTAATCTAATATACTTAAAGTATAGACAGACATAATGACAATAACCCTTTATTTTCATTTGAATTTTGAATTATAAATACTAATTGAAAATCAATTATCAATGCGTACAGATGATTAACTATATAGAAAATTTGGTTGGAAGGGGCTATCAAAGAATATGTTGATAAAAGGGGAAAAAGAAAAATCTTTAGAGGGCTGACACCAAAATGGACCTTTTGTCCTTTAATACTATTGATGATTAATAAGTTGTATTGTAATAAGATAAAAATTTAATATACTAGCTTAATTTTCAATAATTCATATATTATTAGCCTCATATATGTATAAGATTTAATTGATAATATTCATACAGTCTACGTCTTTCTTATCTTTGTAAGTTTTGTAGTTTTTTCACTTTTTTGTATTTTATTTTTAGCAAGTGGCATTTTTCATCTACAATTTCTTTTTATTTTCATGAAATTATGTGCATATCGGATGTGTAAAGATTTTTAAAACAACTTTATTTTCTTCTTCTTCTTCTCTTTTAATTTTTTTCCCCTATAAAAGAGAGGTGTAAAATACTGTTTTGTTGCTTATTCATTATTATAAGTATTTAGGTGATAGTGTAAAATAATTTATGTTAATGAATTGATTATGTCAATTTTTCTTTAAAATTGTATTATTAGTATTCATTATGCAACATTTGCTAGCATTTGATTGAGAAAATGAAAATGGAGAGGATCCATTTTTAGTATCATCTTCAAATTTCTCTATCATGTTTCTATCTTATTTGCTCTTCAATCACATATGACCAAGTAACGAATTTCATAACCAACATCATTGATCTCTAATCGAAAATACATTTATTACATCTATCCAAACAAATGAGTATTTAGTATATGTCTTAAAGCGATAATTATTGTTTGCATTATTTTATGAATTTTTTATTTATTATATATGTCAAATACTTATTTACTGAGACAGATGAGATAATTTATAGAGATGGTAAGTTCTCATCCTCTCTTATTAATTATATGCAGTGCAATCTATTATCCAATTAGCTTCCCCAATAAGTCCTTTTTTTTTTTTTTGCCATATATGGCAAAAGAAATAAGCAAGAGACTTTATTTTTTATTTCATTAAAATTGATTTTTCTTTTTTGTTAAAATTTGCTTTCAGGATGACCAAAATGGAAAGAAAAAGCAAACCTTACACAGCTGAAATTTAGCTTTTGAAATGCTGAACTTTGCTTGTATAACCCTTGTTTACTCATTCTTTACTTTGATGACCACAAGACAGAAGTTGCAATTGAAAGAAATACAGCTTAAAAACATAGCATTTGCTCAAGGAGAAAAGCAAAGAATCCTTCTTTTGCAAGACATCCATGTTTTCTTTTACAACGTTTGATTCGGCCTAAAGAAACCAAAGAAAAAGTTGCATTTCAATGGCGATGTCCTTCCATCAAACCTTTCCTATAAATATGCTCTCATATCCTCCCCACTTCTGCATCTGATCGTGGAATATTTGTTTTCATCAAAACATCCTGAAAGATTTTCTGATTTCTTTTCTTTAGAACAAACATGTCGGTGCCGCCTCGTCCTCCCGTGTTCGTGAATGGAATCAGGAGAATGAGAACCTTCCATTACTATTGGTGCCGCTTTTGCCAACGAACTGTGAGGATTGCTTCTGCCAATTTCTACGAACCCTTTTGTCCATTTTGTTCCTCAGAACTTGATGATGAACTTGACATTACAAGACCACCTCGGCTTGTGGCCGATCCTGGAAGACAGCCAGGACTATTTCCCTCTGCTAGGCGAAGCCGGAGAGCTCTGTGGGGAGTCGAAACTGAAGAGCAACCATTTTCAAGATCATGGATTACCCTGGAGTTTTTCAGGCAACTTCCCTTTCCAGGGTTTGCTCAACCGCTTGAAAGTCCTACACCAAGGCAGAATTTTAGAGGTACCGTAACATCTCAAACCTATGTAGTTTATAGTTAGGATATAAATGTCCGGCTTAATATTTATTTGTGTTTAATTTGATTAAATTTAATTTGATCAATCAAGAGTTGAGTGTGAGATCAAGCTCATCATTTATGATATTTAGCTGGATAAATTTGTGAGCTTAATCAAGCTTATGCACCAATTGAGTTGAAATAGAATTTAAGGAATAAAAATTATATTAGTTACATGAAAAGTAAGTTTCACATAAAAAGAGTTTAGTCAAGTTTAATTTCGAACTTGTCAAGTGATACTGCACATTAAGTTGAAGGTCATAATTCTTTATTTGTTGAGATCAAGTTGAATTCGGTCTCAGGATGCAGACAAACCGATCAATATTGGGTTTAGGCTTGATTCAAAAAATCAAGGCTTGCACTTGGCTTTAGTTGCCATAAGTATAAGTGAGCGCAGATTTTTTAGCTTGAGCTTTGTTTAGTGTGTTACGTAACAAACTTGAAATTAGTATTTAGGAAATCTCTTTTTCTTTGTGTTCAATTACATCTATATTAAAATCTCAACTAAGTTAAAATTTCATAAAACTTGATATGTATTTAAAGAACTCAATTCCGACTTGCTTAAGTTTATTGAATCAAATAGGTTAAAGCTCAAAGAAAAGCTCAATCATTATAATTGAATTGAACCCAAGCTAATATAGATCTGAACTCCAGTGGCCTGTTATCCAACCTATTATCATTTACATCCCTACTAAGGTCATTGACTTTCAAGTCTAAAAGTTTCCAATTAATGTCGATTTAATGATATTCACAACCATGAGCTTATAAACCTCTGTTATTTCTCTCACCATCCACTTGGAGCTTACCACGACTTGGTATATTACAGGTACAAACAATGATGATTCGCTAGCTGACTTGATTGAACAAATAACACAAAACGACCGCCCTGGGCCTCCTCCAGCAGCTAGATCAGCAATCGAATCTCTACCAACTATAACACTCACAGAAAATCACTTGAGTACCGATCCGTGTTGCCCGGTTTGCAAGGAAAGTTTGAAGTTGGTGAAGAAGCAAAAGAGATGCCTTGCATGCACTTCTATCATTCTGAATGTATTGTTCCATGGTTGCACATTCACAATACTTGTCCCATTTGCCGCCACGTGCTACAAGATTCAGCAGCGACAATCAAGGGGATGATAATGGTGGATTTGGTTGAAGAAGAAGCTAGGAATACTCCGAACGGATGGGGGATGCACTTGTTGAACATGTGGCCATTTGATATGCTCTCGGATTGGATGTACAGATACAGAAGTTTCCGTTACTCCAGGACAGGTTCTTCTCAATCTGGCAATATCAGAAATAGTCATTCATTAAGAACATGTCGTTACTTTCTCATAACTTTCGAAAACTTACGCTTAATTATGCCTAGTTTATGTAGATTTTGACTATACTGCGAGATTTTTGAGATTGCCATGACTGAAAAACATCTATAGATCAATTTATCGTTATATCCAAACTGCCATCTATTCCATTGCCTAAATAGTCAAATTTTTTGAGATGTGATTCCCTGCAGCTAGCCCATGGTGGCGCTGGTGGCTCGTTCTATGACTTTTATGCGTTGAGTCACCTTCTCTAACTTGGTGACCACCTATGTTGTGCAAAGAAAAAGACCAAAGCTTTAAGTTTCGTTTCTATGGCAGTTAAGACAGGTTAGTTTTACTTCAATATATGTTCCAGTAGCAGCATAGATTGATAAAGCAAACAGCAAAATGTAGAGAACTTTCATACAATAACAACAGCAACAACAGTTACTCAAAGGTTTAGAACAACTTATTAAAGGTAAATAAACTTTTACTTCCTTGATCTACTCGACCCCTGCAAATTCCTTTCGATCACGCTGGGTTCAGGTAAGCATAAGCAAGTCGAATTCAGCAGTTTTTATATGGTCAAACCAACTCTAATTGTTTCATTTTTTTCTGTGGATGCAGGAACTGTATGAATACTGTCAATTTGTAAATAGAAAATTCAACGAAATAAGAAGAAGAAGAAGAAGAGCAATAATACTAGAACAGTGGTACAATTACTGATGTAGAAAAATAATGGTTCCTTTCCAAAATATATTCAGAAGACTTCTCTGTACTAAATACTAATCTTGTTGAATATGATCACCCAAAACATATGGACATTGGTTATCATTTTTCTTGTTTGGTATGTCCATGCCAATAACAGCGTGCTGACACGCTCACTAAGAACCTCTCTGCTAAATTTCTCGACCGGATTGATGAATGATGTGTGCTACCAATTATTTGATAATGCGGGCATGCTTTTGTATTTCTTTTACGTCTAAGGTTTCCTTGTACTTTGTATGTATGTACTAGATTGCATGAATTAATATATCTTAACGACTTGAAAATAAAATATTTTTAATGAATATAAGACAGTAAAAAAAACCCATTTTAATATTATAGAAACTGGTAATAAATTCTTCGAAATTAACACATAGATTTAGTATAGCATGAGATGATCATTGCATTATAATACATTGATATCGGGCAAGAAATTGAGGAGAAGTGTGTGAGATGGGATGGTTACTTGTATTTAAATAATTCCATTACCTATTTCTGATGTTTGGCAAAATTAAAAGTAAAAATATTAATAAAGATTTAAAATAGTGGAAAATTCTATGTTCTCATAATTAATTTTGATGGAACCCGTAACTATGCAGCAGTTCACATTATACTCACTCATGATCAAATCACTAAAATAGTTAATATTTCAATTATATTTACTTTAACCATTAGATAGTTAACTAGACGGTCCTACTGGCAGGATCGTATAAGCTCCCTAAGACAATATATAAGAAATAAAATTTTTGGTCCATTATTGTCCATCACTCACAAGTGAGGCACAAAACTGTTTGGTTGGATCATCGAACTTAACCTAGTCCCGGCTATTCATCCTTCTTTTGTGAACTTTATTTGGAAACTTTGTAAAACCTGAAAAGTGGGTGAAAAGAATGAAAGAAGGAAAAAAATTTGCGAAGAAATGGCTCAATCGATTTCCTTTTCCTTTTTTTACCTTTTCCATTATATTCTATTCTATCTCACATGGGATATTTGAGATCTTAATCTTATATTTCTATTGGAGTAAACCTTTAGTTAAGCTTAAGCATGTTTGGTGGGTGCTTTGGATAAAAGACCATGTGCCAGCTAGCCTGGACTAACCACTACCTGATTCAAGTCGTGGTTAAAAACAATTACTTAGAGTCTATCCCAAAAAGAAATGTAAGAACAAAATTTGAAGGAAAAATTTTCAGAGTGTGCAGCAGAAGCATAATGAAAAAACAAATTCTAAAAATGATTAAAAAGCTTTTGAGTAATAAAGTTTAAAGATGATATGAAATGTCTTCTATCAATAAATATTCAAGTGAATTTCAAGAATAAAATTCTTATAAGAGGGGAAGAATGAAATACCCTAAACCTTCATCTAAGTTAAAAATTAAGTTTAGATAGATTAAATGAATCAAATGAATTATAGGAAATAATTAGATAATTTGATATAATTAGATTAGTAATTAATTAAGTTGAAATGTGAGATTTCAATTCCTCAACCCCTAAAATTATTGTTTAAATGTTTAGTGGATTCCTAAACCCCTTAAACTTTAACCTAAATTCCAATTCTTAAATCCTAGTAAAATTTGAGTTCATCTGCTTATGTAAAATATCAATTCTTAAATCTGAATTAAAATGAAATATCAATTTGATCTAAATTAATTTCCTAAATGAAGTTCTTATTTTAAGTTCTTAATTTCTAATTTATTGATTATGAAATCATCTTTTAAATATTTCTATAACTAAATACATTGATATGAAAGCTCTAAATCTAGTACCGTTATCCTAAAATATCTTTTACTTTTTATTCTTATCCTTCTTTAAATTTTTCCTTTTCCTGCCTCACTTTCTTTTCTTTCTTTTTCTCTCTTTTCTTTCTCTCACTTGTATCCTCTCCTTCCTCTTAGTCTCCTTTCATTTTCATTTTTTCGCTCTCTTTCATAATTCGAGCATGGATCCCAATTTCAAGAAGGATTAAAAGAGAAATCAAAGTAGGAGAAATCCAACAAGAAGAAGAAGAAGTGTAAAGAAGAATCAATTTCATGTTTTGTTTTATGTTGTTTTTATTCTTGTTTTTGTTTATACATGATGAATTGATGTTAGATCTAAGTAGAAATTATGATGAAGTTGGTGAATGTTGAGTTAATGTTTGTTATGAGATGGGTTATTGAGGAAGATGATGAATAGTAGTAGTGGGGCTTGATGAAGTTGTTGGATGTGCTTTGATGATGAGAAATGGGATTTGAAGTGTGTTATGTTTATGTGTTATATGTTGCTTTTTATGATGTTATAATGGAAGTAAAATGTGTAAAAAGGATTTTCATAACAGGGGAAACATGGTACATTATTGGTGTACACGAGCCATGCATATCTAGTCATGACTTCACAGTAGCAAAATTTTACAAAACATTTTGTTGTTGTTGATGATGTTAGATGTTGAGGATGGTGTTTGACTCAGGTTTAGGCAATGTTGGACATTTGATGTAGGTTAGGGTTGTGTATTTTATTTTGTTTTGTTCTGGTGTAAAAGACTGGATTTATATTTTAAGATTGTAATATTCTTTTAAAGGGGGCCTGTTAGAGCCTAAATGTTTTGTAAATGTTGATCTACTCTTGAGAGTAGATTATAAGGTGTTTTTATAAAATTTTGTTTCTTAAAAAGTGGATTTGCTCCAGTAGGAGTAAAACTCTTTATTATGTTTTTATAAAAGTTTGGTTTTTTGAATTAAATCCAATTGTTTTAGAAATCTAAACAAATGATTTTTATAATTAAAAGTGGATAGTAATCTTCAATATAAATACATCATTCTAGAAAGCTTGAGTGTGTAATACTTGAGTATTATACGTGACAATAATGCCTTAATTAAATTTAGGGCGTTACATAAACCCTGCAATCCCCTTGCTCTAGCTCTTGTAATATGACCCTTAACTTAATTCTCATCATCTTCCCGAGGTTGTTGAAGATTCGCCCTTGAATATGATGGGTCTTCAACAAAATCTTCATCTTCTGGAATATATGGAGATAGATCTAAAATATTGAATGTAGTTGAAACTTCATAATCCTATGGAAGTTCAATGCGATAAGCATTGTTATTGATCTTTCCAATGATTTTAACTGGTCCATCTGCTCTGGATGACAAATTATGTGGCTTCTTGTGTGGAAACCTATTTTTACTAAGATGTATCCAAACCAAATCTCCAACATTAAAAGATTTAGGTTCTATGTTTATTATCCTGCTATCTCTGTTATTCTCGAGTCTTCTTAAGATAATTAGAAGTCTTCTCATGTAACCTTCGAATCTCCTTAGCTCGTTTAACTCCACTAAAACTCTCTTCCTTCACTGTAGGCTTGGCTATCAAATCCATAAGCAAGGTAGGACTGAAACCATATACAACTTTGAAAAGAGTTTTTCTCATTGAGCTATGAATAGACCTATTATAAACAAATTCAATAATAGGAAGACATAAGTCCTAATCTAAAAGATTCTTTCCAACAATGGCTCTAAGCAAAGCCCCAAGAGTGTGGTTAACAACTTCTATATGTCCATGAGTCTGTGGATGACATGCAATGTTGTAGATCACCTTGGTACCCATTATTCTCCATAAAGTCTTCCAAAAGAAACTTAAAAACTTCACATCTCTATTTGAGACAATACTATATGGTATACCATGAAATCTTACTATTTCTTGCAAGAATAAGTTAGCAATATATAAAGCATCATCTATCTTATGGCATGCTAGAATATAGACATTTTGCTGAACCAATCAATAATTACAACAATTGAGTCTTTTTCTCTCTTAGTCCTAGGCAAACCTAAGACAAAATCCATACTAACATCAACCCATGGTTGTGTAGGCAATGGTAATAGCATATATTTTCTCCATGACTCATTCATTCTTGTTGTCTTCTTACATGTGGCATATCTCTCAATAATTTTATAGACATCCTTCATCATACCTTTCAAATAAAAATGCTCCTTCAAGATTTCTAACGTCTTCTTCTCTCTTAAATGTCCAAAATAAACCTCCAGCATGTGCTTCACATACTAATAATTCTTTGGCAGATACACTAGAAATATAAAGTTTTCCATTTTCCTCCTCTATACAAGAATCCATCTATTACATAATATCCATGAACTAATTTCCCATCAACACATTGTGTTTCAATAGGACTGAAGAAAGCATCACCAACATATTGTTCGTTTAATAATTCAAACCCTAGCATCTTAGCTTGTAGTGATATAACAAGTACATACCTTCGAGATAATGCATCTGCAACTACATTGGTACTCCCTTTCTTGTACTTGATTACATATGTGAAACTCTCTAGAACTTCTACCCACTTAGCTTGTCTCTTAGAAAACCTTTGTTGTCCTTTGAAGTGTTTCGATGCTTCATCGTCAGCGTAGATTATAAATTCTCTTGGCTATAAATAATGTTGTCAAACACTGAGAGCTCGAATCAAATAATAGAATTCCTCATCATATACTGAGTAATTCAAAGTAGACCTACTCAACTTCTCACTGAAATAAGTATTAGGTTAACTCTCTTGCATTAAACTGCTCCTATTCTAATTTATGATGCATCACATCCTAACTCAAAAGTCTTGTCAAAGTCAGGCAATGCTAACACTGGAGCACTAGTAACTTCAGTCTTAATCTCATCAAAACTTCTTCATAACTGTACCATGCCTATGTATATGTTTACTCACCTTTAACAACATCTTAGAGGCAAGTCTGGTTCATAGCTGAGTTTAACAACTAAAATGGTTAAATGACGCCAACAAGTGAAATATTTTTATCTAGATAGGTAGGTTCCATTAAATGGTTAAATGTTGCCAATAAATCAAATATTTCTAAGTTATCTGGCACAAAAAATGTGCCTTTTCAATAGGATAGTGAATGATAGAATCCCATAAAGTCTCCTTTATTACATGATTTTTTAAAGTGTGAATAAACATGAGCTTAATCACTATTAGTCACTAAAAATACTAGACACATATAATTTCAAATCTTTTTTCAAACCCATAATGTCATGCTTTGAAATGAAGTCAAGGCATACCTAACTTAGTCGTGCATAATATATAAGCATCACACACAAGGCTATCTTAAAAGATATTATTTATTATGTTTGTTTTCTAATCCTTTTTTTTTTTTTTTTACTTTTGAAACCATATTATTAGATTATGGAAACAACTAGGTTAGTAATTGAAAAAAAATTCACAATTATGTTTCCCAAAAACAACTCGCTTAGGTAGTTCATCATACATATTCACAAATTAGTACCAATCTTCGGTACTTCAAAAATATTGAGTATCAAGTCTCTTCAAAACATAAAAGTAAGTTAGTATATTAAATTGCATATCATAAGCTTACATATAAGCCTTTCACAAATTTACAAGTTTAAAAAAATAAAAACAAAGTCTTATATATATATATATATATATATATAACACTATATGTCCATGGTTCCTAATCTTCCCACTTATCAAGAAATTCCTTAAAGGCCCTGCCATATCTCATGTGATCATAAGAATCATCATCATAATCATCAAAACCTGTAAAAGAAAATGTGAGTTGAAGCCTAGGACAATAATAACACAATCACAAACAATATCAACACACACAGTTGATTTAATGCAATGCAACATTATATCTTAAGTTTTAAGTGTAACAAAACATAAATGGAACACTCACACTCCAAACAACATGCCATGGGAAAATGGGGGTCTTGAGTAGCAGCAACTACTCAAGGGGTTAATATAAACAGTTTGAATACTTATATCCCTTATAGGAATATCTAAGATAATATCTTCGTCTAGGATTTATAGTCATTATACACCTTTACTTATCCAAATTTATAATATCATTTAGTTCAATCGATCTTATAAATGTGAACTAAATCATATTACTTCCCGTTAAGCGTAAGTAAATGTTATCCCGATACCATTTACCCTATTAGATATTCGTTAAGCCACCAATGATTATCTTTAACAAAGATAGGGGATAACCTAAGTACCTAACTACCGTATTAGCATCACGTAGCAAGGTTGTCTCTCCTTGGACCATGTTAAATGACACAAGCAAAAGAAAAACAATCATTTATTAAGCTGTCTTTAAACTTTAATTGACTAGGAATTCCTGTCCTATACGAAAAATATACATGTCACTGTGTACCTAATTGAACTGATATATCTTGCAAAGTATTAGTGGACAAACACAATTGAGTATGAGGGTTTGTTTCAAAGAAATCATCTCATATAAGGTTCAAATATCAATACATAATTTAATGTTAAAATACACTTTCTTTTATCCAATTTAAGTAAGATCTTATGTATATACCTGAATTAGTGTATATATATATTTATTTATTCCTTATTGTTATTACTTTTATTTATTATTATGTTTTTTATAAGTCAATGCATCGGTCACAACTGTGATCAAGGCCATGATCCATATCACGGGGATCATCATGCCCGTGGTCAAAGGCGTATCAAAATGTGAAAAAGGAACAAAGGAGATCATGCTCAACATCATGGCTATGATTCAAGTCAGGCCCTAGATCGTAGCCATGGTTTTAGGTGTAATTTTTATGCCAAGAAGATCACGGGTAACATCACACCTGTAATCTAACTAAAATGAATTTTCTGAGAAGATAACACCCTCTACCATGCCCATAATGAATAGGGTATTGCTTTAATGTTCTTTACTCGGAATTTTCAAAATTTTAACATCACTTAACTAATTATTATGATCTCCTTAACAACAAAATCATCACAATATCAACACATAATCTTAATATCAAGCTTCTATGAGTTCTTGTACACATTACACATACATATACACAACTTTAACTTTATCAACCAACAAAGTTAAATATAATAAGTTTAGGTATAGAATTATCACCTTTACTACTAAAACCTTACTTATCTAATACTATTAACGTCATTAACTATGCACTCAACAATATACAAGCCAAATATACTCATCTATTACACAAAAGGGATAAAATAAACTTCACCAGCCTTCTCTTTTTAGTTATAAAGCTTACTTAAGACTAACTCAACCTAGTTCTCCATTCTAAACTTTAAACTTACCTAAGAATTTATTGAATTAAAGATTGATTAGGTAGATGAAATAAGCAAGTAAATCAATAGAGAAAGTAAGTGTTACTTTACCTTAATTGAACTTGACTCATAAATTAGAAATTTGAGAGAATTTAGTGAATTTTCAGGGAGAAATTTTGCTAAAGATGACGGAGTATTTCCTATAGCAAAGTGGCATTGGGACAAGGTTTCTTAGGGGGTTAATTTTGTCATTTCAATTGCATAATTATGTATAAAGTGAGCTTTGACTTTATGGCCATATGATATTTCTCTAATCTTGTCCGAATTGTTGACTGTATGTTGGTGCATAGTAAGACAAAGGTTGTGAGCTTATGAACATGGGTTTTGTAAATTGGGCTTGTGTTACATATTAAATTGGGCTTCTATGGTTTTTTTCTTTTTTAAATTGAGTAACAAGAGGGTAAATTGGCATAAAGGCTTAATCAATTTGAACTAAGAACTTATTTATATAAAACATTTCTTAATATCACTTATGATGCAAATTCTTATGGATTTAGGAATTGAAATTTAAGAATTTAAGTTCATAAGAGAATTTAAATATAAAGCGGATAAGTAAATAAATAGACAAATTGAGATAAAAAGAAATTGAATTATGATAATATACCTAATCATATACCAGTATTTTTATATTTTTACTATCTAAGCTATTTGCAACCAATTTCTATATTAATTAACCAACACTATTTAATTAACTAAGTATGGAAGAATTTTGGAGTATTTCACATAAAATCATCACTGGTGCAAGCATGGGCATGTAAACCTTTGAAGATCATCTATAGTTTGTTTCATTGTCTTTTGGTGCAATTGTACAGAGAGTTAGGAGTGAGCCTTCAAGGAGGATACAGCTCAAAACCCGACTATGCTAAGGGGTGTGCCTAGCAACTAGTTTACTTTAATTGCGTAGGTTTTACTCTTTTTCCCTTATTGCCACGTCAACCTTCCCAAGACTATATATATATATATATATATATATATGATTTTGGCATGAAACCCTAAGCAAAAAAGTGCAAGAATTATTCAGAATTTGACAGAAAACTTCATTAAGAGAGTTTTGTAACCTTATCTCTTAAGGTTTTTGAGAAGAAATCCAAGGAGACCATTCGCTGAGCTTTTACACGTCAAGATTGCAAGAACTTTCGAATTTATCGGGCTTTTTATTATGTTTTCATATTACTCTTTTGATTCTACGATATGTCTTGCATTTTCCTCGAGTGATTCATTAGCTTAGATTTTATGGAGTCCTAAACCTAATTCATGTAACATTTAATGCAATTTAATGGAAGTATTAACTATTTATTGAAATTGATTGCCCCCGCTTGATTGTTCTTGAATTTGTTTATTGCATGATATAAATTCTTGACTAATTTCAATAGTCACAATTGAGCAATCATTCTGTTGAATAAATTTAGGCTGTTAATGAGAATTGATCATGACTTTAGAGATAAAGTAGTCAAATTCTTCCACATTTGGTTGATCAAGTTAAGGAATTCTGGTTTTTAATGCAACCTTAAGTTATTATTGATCTTGGAAGATATTTGAATTGATAAACTTATTGTTAGAGTTTAGTAATATTAAGAAAGATGCTAACATACTATATGGTAAGTTTGCTACGGTTGGTCGATCACATACAACAGGCACATCAATCGACCTAAAAGGAGTTCTGAACTGATGACACGTATATGAATATTATAGAGAGAGATGTAGGAAGAGGAATAGACAAATCCAATTTCTTAAGCATGCAAGTGTGATAATAGATCAAATTAGATAGATTCGATCGTTCTTGACTTATTCGTTACGAAGCAATTGCTTTGATCCTTTCTGGAGATATTTTAACAGAGTTTATGCATTACTCTCAATTTTAGCAATATGCAAAAAATGTTTGTTGATCAGAAGACGAGCCTTTTATTTATAGATGTTAGGAGTTGATGTTAGCCATTGAATGATACCAGAATGGATGGATGAGATCAAGCGTTGGTGATGACCGTTGAATCATTTCTTAACGATTCAATGACTGCTATTGAAACCTTCTTTTCCTTATTAATGGGTTAGGTTTGGAAATAGGCTTGATGACTTTTATTTTATGAAAGAAGCTCATT
This sequence comes from Combretum micranthum, assembly GCA_024138025.1. Classification (NCBI taxonomy): domain Eukaryota; kingdom Viridiplantae; phylum Streptophyta; class Magnoliopsida; order Myrtales; family Combretaceae; genus Combretum; species Combretum micranthum. The sequence continues at coordinate 2,921,964 of JAMXBD010000001.1, forward strand.
ATTCACTTAAAATAGCCCATTGTCATCATAAAAATGCTGAAGATTTAGTTTAGTCCACATAAGCCATATTTAAATAAAAAAAAAGCCTAAATTAACCTAGAAAAATATTTCTGGAATCTACTTTTCATGCATGAGAAAACCGAATTAGACTGAGAGCGAAATAAATCAGTTTAACAATCCTTGATCTAAGCCTACCAAGTCGAATTTTCCTATGACATCACTTATTGGACTTGGTCTTAGAAGCTTTGTCATTAGGTCGGAAGATTAGCCCACAATATTAAATTAGGCCAAAAGCTTAATTACTAAAATAACCCTCTATACATACATATAGAACTTTGTAGTTCAAGAAATTGATAAGAATTATATAAGAATTTAATGGGTTACATGATAAGGTTTAGTATTGACAAAAAGTCTAACTGTTCTTGCAATTGAATTAATTTTTTTTAGTGAATTGAGTTATGAATCGATTGTAACAAGTTGCAATAGTTAATAGTAGAATCAGTAGATTAATCATAACAACCTCTTGAATTAAACGATTAGATAATAAGACAAGGTTGAATATCAGTAATTATTAAGATCCTTAGGAAATGGCTCTGTATCCAATTTCCATAGGGACGCTTCCCTTTAGTGTGTCGAACATAGTTAGGGAATTAAGATATAGGTTAATTGATATTATAACTCTATTAGTCACATGATCATGTATGCCAATAATACCACTATTATATTGGTTAAAATTGCCACGTAGGATAACAGTATTAGCTTATTTGAAAAAGGTATAGTTAGTGTGCATGAAAAATTATTTTACGTATTAAATTTATTAATTTCAAAAATTCAGGTACCTAATACATATTTTGTCAAAATTTAGGTATCATTCTCGATATTAACCCTATAAATTAATAGGCAACTTATTAACATATAAACATAGGTTAATGTCACAAAAGGAACTTGAACTTTTGCGAAATATGCAATTAACTGCCTACATTTTAATTTGATTAATTTAATACCTACTTTAACTTTTTGTACTCATGTTTGTTACCTCTATTAACTTAGTTAAATTTGTTATCCCTATTGGCTGTTAGGGCCTATTATAATGTGATGCATGTAAACAAAAAAGCTTTTAAAAATCAGTGTTTCTGGTAGATGCCCCAAATGACATAGAATTTGAAAATTAAATTCCAGAAATCTGTTAAAAATATAACAAAGAATTTTTACTCAACCCTTGGAATGTAAAAGAATTAATAATGTTGGAAGATGCTTTCTTTGACAATTCGTCGAACAATTAGGGTGCAGAGTACCTGGTGGATTTAAACAACCTAGCTAGGTTATGCGAATTGAATATGTTCTCTTCATTATGCAATGAAAGAGCAGAAACAACAATCTTCACAACTCGATCCACCTCGAAGGCATAGAGGAGGTCGCTACCGATCTTGGATAGACCCCAACCGATGTTGGAGATGCGTTGAGGTTAGACATCATCACCGGTCAATTCTGAACTGGGAATTGACCCGACCCATCACCAACAGTTCTAAGCCGGAAAATGGCCCATGAAAGGTGGGTTTGAACTGACTAAGGACCTATCGATTCTAGTGGGTCTTGGTGGTTCTACCCTCTAAAACTGCTTGACCCGATAGTTCTTGCAATTCCACACCACAAAAATTTAAAAAAAAAAAAAACATTGAAAGAAAAAAAAAAGAAAGAAAATTAAAAAATTAATTATAATTAAAAAAATATTAAAATTATTTTCATGTGAAAATTAAATTTATTTCCCATTTACAATATTTAATGTATTATTATTAACAATACAAATAATAAATATACTTGAAATCATGTGTTGTTGAGTTTATATAGACTTCTAACCTAAGTGGACTTTTTGTTCTTAATAACATGGAATTTGTTTTTATATTTGTGGAAATTTTTTGTATCTTGGATATTTTATAGTCCCACATTATTAACATAGCAACTAAAAGTACAAGTGATTGTTTATAAATAAATACACAACTGTAAAATTTCTTTTAACTAATGTGTTGTAATCAATTAAGAAAATGATATTTTAAGTTAAAAAGTTTATTTTTCATTTTTTGTTCTTACTTTAATTAATTTAAGTTGTTTAATTAATTTTTTTAAGTTTGCTAATTTTATGATTCTTGGTTCCAGAGGAACCAGAACCAAATCATGGAAATCGATGGTTCCTAAGAACCGGGAACGGATCCGGTTTTGGACTCGAAACGGACCATGATGATGTCTACTTGAGGTAAGCATTTAGGAAGAGACATCAATGCAAGGCTAACCCGTATGGACATGTCCTGAGATCGCGTGAGAGAGAGACGACGAGTGAAGGGCATGGAAACATCCTCCATGGTCCTGGCAATGCACTGGATAGCGATGGCCGACTTAAGTGGCGTGAGTGGTGGTGGACAGAGACCTTTAAAAACAACTAAGAGCAAACTCCACGATCACTTGGACTTGTTCTAATGTCAAAGCCTCCTCTAAGTCTCTATTGAAATGCTATCTCCTTTTGCCTATTGGTACAATCGCTAATGGAGAGGGATGATCAAGATAGGGTTTAGACAAAGTTTTACATGGTGTCCTCTTTTCCTTGGGCGAACATCCCTTGTGCCATGTTTAGTACATTCTCTTTTAAAACATCGGTCTCCTCCATTTCATTAAAAAATTCATCACCATCTTCATCTTCATCGCCATCATCACCGTCTTTATTATTCCTCTCTCACAAAAGCTTTCACTTTAGCATGTGCAAATGGGACTTTCCAGAAGGAAGGAAAAAGTTTAACTTTCGGGTTTATCCAATTCAAATGCTTCTGTTCTACGGTTTCAAAATAGACACCTGTCTCCTTTCTATTGTTTGTAATATAGATTTCAATTAATGAGTGCTTCACAGCTGATAGGGATCATTTACACTATGAATTCAGGGTTTAAGTTTGTTTAATTATGTTTTTATTTATGGTTTATTGTAAGAGTTGATACTTAATATATGAATATATTGACTTTGGGCGATTTACGATCTCATTGGATAAATTTTCGATATTGGATGAGGAGAAATCACTTTGAACTTCAAGAGTACCAAAAAGAAGACCAATAAAGACCATGATATAGGCCATGAGAGAGGAATTAAGTACCATGGATCAAGTTGAGCAACATCACGGGCATGACACAAGGCATATTTGAGAGTCCCAATCATCACGATCCAGATAATGGCTATGATGAACCTAGTCAGAGAATTGGATTTAATTTAAGGAGAATCACAACCGTGAGCATTGGATAAGAAAGATAATCCATGGAGATCACGGGCCGTATCATGATCGTGATCTATACTTCTCCCTTATATCAACATAAGGACCGCAGGCATGATGGGCAAATGAAATATTACACCACTTTAATTATGAGCTACATCATGACCTTGATATGCATTGAAATTTTTAAACCACAAAGATCATGTTCCATGTCACGACTGCGATGTACCTTGTATAGGGCAAGATAATGTATCATGTCCTAAGTCATGACCACAATAGAAGTCATTATTAGCTTAGTTTTCCACATCATAAGTAAATAATAGTATTTTGAAGAGGGATGAGAGTGAATGGAGATGAGGCGAAGGCACTAGCTCTTATCATACCACTTGAAAAACATATAAATACATCACCAAACATGAGAAAGCGACATTAGATCATAACATGTATCTTGCATCTATTCACAAAATTTTACGCCATTACACTAGAAGAATCATAATACACACCTCTTGAAATGAAGCAGATGAGAGACATCCGAATATCCTTAGATTTGTGAAGATTGAGGATGATTGGATCATTGAAAAGGGGGTTTTATATGTTTCCTTCTTGCTTCTTTGAACATACGTTTTATGTTATTACATTAATGAAGGAGTAATCGTTGTAATTTAGATTTTGCAGAACTCTAGATTTGTCATGTAATTTAGTGTATTATAATTGAAGTTATTGGTTTTTCTTAATTCAATAATTTATCCTTCTTGCATTATGAGTTTAGAGATAAGATCGTGAAATTCTTTTGCATCTATTTAATTAAGTAAAGAACTCCTGAATGTAAAGCAGTTCTAGGTTGCCATTAGCCTCGGAAAATATTCGGGTGGATAAACTTAGAATTAGGTGTTAATGATCTTGAGAAAGACATTAATGTAATAAATGAATTCTGCAATTGAGAAATTTAATAACACTATAATTGGTGTTCTTAATTTACATGATAAGTTTAGTGGGACATGAGTTATCTATAATTATTAATAGCTATTTACGTAAAATTTGGGACTTGAATTATGTTTTTATTTAAGAATTGATACTAAAATCAATAATATTTTCAATTCAGGTGACTTTTAATCATAACAACACATTTTGGAGCAAAATGGATACAAATCACAAGCGAGAAAGGAGCAAAACAACACTACAGCAAGGATCATTGGGCTTTGGTCGCCCATGATATGAAGTGAGGAAGAAGAAAATCGAACACAGAAAGAATCCAGCCTCCATGGTCGTCCGTGATTTGAAGAAAAGGAAGGAACAGCAAGGATCCCAATGCTTTGGTCGCCCGTGGTTGGTTTGGTTATTCAAAGAAATTCGCTCACAGCCTAAATAACTCCCCTTTGGTCGCCTCTGATATATTGTCTACTATCCGAAGTTTTTGGTATCTTTTCATTTAAGTGTTGTATCGGTTCAGACAAAAGACACAATTTTCCTTCAAGTGTTGTACTGTTCCTCCCAAGAGTCTAGGAAATATAAAAAGGAACATACCCATATGCAAGATATAATAATTATCATCTAGAGATTTATCCATCAATTCATTCATTGTAATCAATTAGTGTAGAAACAATGTAGACATCTTCTCTTCCCTACAAGGGTTGTGTGTGTGTGTGTGTGTGTGTTGTAAGTGTAGGGATGTAAGGGTGTTGTATTGATAATGATTCATCCGTGGAACTCAAGAGAGACCAGTGAATGATCTTCAATGTGTTGTTGTAGACAATTCTCAAACAATTTCAAAAATAGAAGAAACGGGTTTTGTCTTTTTATCTCTTGTCTCAATCTTATCATGTTTTGTTAATGTTTGTTGTATTGTATTTTGCAAATTTCATAATTCTCTATGTAGAAATGTGTTGAATTCATAATATTTTTATTGGACTTCTTAATTTAAGTGGTAGTATATATAAAGCATTAGTTTATGTAGTGCACGATATGGATTTTTGCTAGACTTCACTTGGATAGATTGAGAAATCATCTAAGTGAATAGATCTAGACTGTTGAAAGGGACTGCTGATAGTCTTAGAGATAAGATGGTGAAATCTTCTGCAATTTTCTTTGGAATTCTTAAACTTAATGCAGTCATTGATTAGCTATTATCCTAGGAAGAGATTCCGACATATAAAATCAAGATTAGGCCTTACAGATCTTGAGAAAGACTTTAAGATAGCTTATTGAATTCCGCAGTTAAGACTAATAAAAATATAATAATGGTGTGAAACTACCTGTTAGTCATGGTTTGCAGGCTTATTTTATATTTGCATTACATCGTTATGTATTAATAAGTGTATTTGCTTCTTTAGTTGATCAATAGTAGTTACTAATTCAATACTATTATTAAAATATGATTTATTTTAGGCTAGATAATGAGAAGAAGGTTAGTACTAGTGTTTATTTCGTTCCCTGTGGGAGACAACCCTATGTTTAATCCTAGACTACATAACGACAGGTACATTTGCCTGGCTTTGACCGTGTTTAGGAAAAGGAAATATAGGATTATAAATTTAAAACTCGGTCACTCAATTAGAGAAATAGAGCATCACAAAGCATAAAAGGTTTAATATTCATGAATTAGGCCACACTCATCTTAGTTAATTTAACAAACCATAAAAGGTTTAATACATAAATTTGATTAATAAATTCAATGATGTAACTAAGGAAAATTCTATGGTCCCGTCATGATTTTTGACAACACCGGCCCCATTGATTATTCAACAGCTCATATTCATTAATATATCGCCTACTAATTTATTTTCGTGGTCATGGTGATTGAACTATAGAAGTTCCTACTAGGGAAATACTTGATATGCTTGGTTCATAAGATAACCTAGCAATTCTTAACCTAAAATGAAATAAGTAATTAAATAGTAAATATATCCTATAAAATAGATAATATAGAAAAAAGGAAAAGAAAAGGAAACTACATATGAAAAAATCCTTGCGACTATGGATGAAAAATAACGAAGATTAAGTCCCTGAAGAAGATAAACTTAAAGATTAAACAATAAAAAGAAATAATATGAGAAATTATACAAAATTTGACATTTGTAAATCCTATTCGGTTGCTCTTTATTAAATTTCTTATGCACATAACAAAGGATTCAAATTACAATCTTGTTATAGATTAGTGTAAATCAAATAATATAATATAATATAAGAATCAATAATAGAATATACATATAGTGTGTGTGGAGAATCCAATATTTTAACCTTTTATGGATGAAAATGTTAATGAAAATATCATCTCAAATTATAAATTAAGAAGGTGGAGACAAATACCACACTATTCGCTTAAATAATGTAGATTTGAATATATGATCTTATTGTTAACTATAACGCCATATATTATATGGCATACATATCATAGTGGAGTAATAAGTAAGTTGTAGTATATACTACTATCAGTCATGCGTTCATGTCGAGTGTGCAAAAGTAAAATAGAGTGTTCCATGAACAAAATTTAGGCATAACACAGTGACCTTAAATTAAAATGATGTTATAGATGAGCGTAAGTTAACAAAAACCTTATTGACTTAATATAATATAATATTTTATAATATATAGTGTGAAAATATAATATATATATGTGTGTGTGGAATTAAATATTTTAACCTTTTGGATGGAACGTTAATGAAAAAATTATCTAAAATTATAAATTAAAAAAGTGGAAACACAAATGCTATACTACTGGCTTTAATAATATAGACTATAGATAATATATTAAAAGGGTGGAAAGGAATGTTCCATTAATAACTTAAATGGTATTTTTATTTTTTCTTAAGTCATTGTTATGTGCATAGTTTAATTCAAAAATTATATGATAAAATAAATTTTATTTTACCTTTATAACTATTTGTACGAACATCACGAATGCATATTTACTAGTATATATTGGCTAACTCAAATCATCCAGACGCCAATCTTAATAATAAAAAACCTAGGAAAATAGATATCTCCACTAAATCTTTAATAATATTCTTATTTTTCTTCTTGTAATCGATTGTTGTAACCCATTTTTGCCATAAAATTGAATTTCCAATAACCTATTGGGCGATTAGATCACCATATATATCCTTGGATTTGCAATGAATTGCTAAATCTATGTTTTACCAGATTTGTGATCCTAACATTTGATTTTGGAAAGAAATCTTGATTCATGTATTAACTCATAGACACGATATATTATATATGTATGTATATATATATATAGTCTAACTCAAACCATCCAAACATCAAACTTGATATTAGAAAACCTAGAAAAATGGATCCATCCTCTAAATCTTTGATGATATTCTTATCTTTTGTCCTTGTGACATTACAATATAGAGCAGCTCTACTTCCAAAAACAACTGTTACGATCAATAATCTCGGACGTATTGATGTAAAAGTTCATTGCAAATCCAAGGATGACGACCTAGGTATCCACACTACCCACACGAAAAGTAATTGGAGTTCCATTTCAAGGCAAATTGGTTTGGAAATAATTTATTTTACTGCAGTTTCCGGTGGAGTGGTTCTCGTCAAATTAGTTGGTTTGATATATGTGATGAGAGAAGAGAGCCAGGTTTTTTTGTCGACTGCCAATGGAACATTCTACCAAATGCCCCTGGCCATAGCCGTGGACACGGTTCAAAACAAATCGAACCGAAACAAGAATCATCAGTTTCGGTTTTGAAAATGAGAAACTGAAATAGAAACCATCTCTCACGGTTTTGGTTTGGTTTCATGGAACCAGCGATTCCCGGTTTCAATTGTGGAACCACATAACTGTTTTTTTTTTAAGTAAAATTAAAAAAAATGATTTTTAGTTTTTAATGAAATATATTTTTAACTCAAAATAATTAATTATTAAGTCTAAAAGTGTTAAATTTTTTAATCAAAATTTAAAAAATTTGTTTAGACTATGCATTTATTTATATACAAACACAATTGATATCAATTGTAGTTAGTAATATGAGATTGCAAAATGCTCTAAAAGATAAAAAGAAAATTACAAAATACAAAACAAGTTATTAAGGAAATGAATTTTGCTATTAAGAGAAGTTTATATAAACTAAATTATATATGATTTCAAATTATGTTTATTTGTGTTATTGATAATGACATATTAAATATTTTAAATAGGTAATAAATTTTACTACGCATATCAAAAAGTGCAAACATCAAGAACTATATTTAATATAATTTTTAAAATTTTTTCTTCTATTTTTCTTTTTTTAAAAAAAAATGAAATTGGCTGGAACCACTGGTTCTACTTGGTTTTAGTCCATAGAACCACCTAGGAACCGGAAAACCGACAGTTCCTTAGCCAATTTTGGAACAATCTGACCAGTCTGATTCTAGTTTTAGAATCACCGATGATAATTCCGATTTAGTTCTTGATTCAGAATCGAACCGTATATATATCTACCCAACCCACGTAGGATGAGTAGAGAAAGGGGCAAAACTGATTGCTACAAGTGGAATAAATAACTAGCAAATTGAAATTGAATGATCGATGGGAAGTCAATTTATTGTTAATAATAATCTATTACAACTCTAATAAGTTCAATGGAATAATCAAAGTCCTTATTCTTTTTTTAACTTCTTTAACCATTCTATGAATTTTTTAAATATATATATACATATATATATTAACTCTCCTTTTCTTAAAAAAAATGAAATACAAAAAGCAACCCTTTGCATTCATCTATGTCCATGCTAATATGTTATAAATACTTAACAAATGTTGTCTCAGAGGTATGCTACTCTGTAGCTTAAGCAAGAACATTTTAAGAGCAACTTTATTAGAGTTACTTGGCATAGGAACCTATGCTAGGCAACCCCTAGGTTGCTTAACTCAAAAAGTGAGTTGCTTATTTTATTTTATTTTTTTTTATACTTTTGATGTTAGTTGTGTATAATTTGTGTAATGCGGGACCCATAACATTAAAAAAATTTATATTAAGTAACTTCTTAAGTAACTCACGTATAAAAATAGTGAGTTCCTTAGTAAGGAGAATCATTTAAGATGCTAGTGTAACATGTTATGTAACTTCCTAAGTTACTTTTTGTTGAAGATGGTCTAAGTCAATCAAATAACTTTTTGAAAGCCTCAATGTGACTCTCTTTTGCTAAAAAATTGGCTACAATTTAGGGCAATATTATTAAAGTTGCTAAGCAACTTAAAAAACCAATAAAGTGAGTCGCTAGATGAGTTGATTGCATAGGAATTTATGTCAGAGTTACTCAACGAAACAACTCAAAAAGGCAAGTTTCTTTCTCTCTCCCTCTCTTATTTTTATTGGTAGAATGTGACATGTGACAATAAAAAAATTTTAAAAAAATTATTAAGTAATTCTCTTTAAAAATTTACAAATAAAAGGAGCTGTTAGAAAAGTTGCTTGATATGAGAATTACTACTCAGTATGTTGACACGGCATGTTAATTAACTTGTTAAGCAACTTATGAGTAAAGTTGCTCTTATAGTATTTGTATAAGGTAGCTAATTGCATAAATAAATAAAGTTCAAATGGCTAATATAATGTGCTCGATGTCTTGAATAAATTTTTTTTTTCGCCAATTATGTCTTGAATAATTTACTAGCCTATATTTGATGATGTTAACCAAAATCGCAACTTTTGTGAATGGATACTAGTTGCCTTGCTAGTTTGGGATGAATGGGAACCGACTCGCCAATTTGAAATGCACCAACTCGCCTGTTCCATCATCTTCCTCATATTTCTTTAAATTTTCCCTTGTGTTTCAAATTTAAGAATATAAAAGTAAAAATCAGTATTATAAGTCTAAAATCGGCCAATAAACTGTTAGTTCATGGAACCATCACCGGCTAGACCCAACACCAAGAAGGGAAAAAAAAAAAAAAAAAAAAACCGAGAAGACAAATCCTTAGTGTCACCTTTTCATAAAATAACCCTTCTCTTCTTCTTCTTTCCAGCTGCATGTAATTTCAACTCATGTAAACCTAGTAATATAAAATAGGGATTAGTTTGAAATAATTTGAGTACGTGTGTGAAGACATGTTTAAGCTTTTCTTTACTTTTCTTTTTTTTCTTAGTTCTTTTCTGTTTTAAACTTAATTGTTAGAGTCCAATTCCAAGTTGGAATTTGATCAACCATTGCTACTTAGTCATTGGTGAGATATAAATAAAAAATGTGATATACAATTACTTCGATTAATTATTATCTTAAAGTGGAAGTAAAATAGATAAATAGATTCACCAAAAGGACTGGATTACAAAGGACAATAAACACAATGCAGCACAATACAAACTTTATACTATGTTTAGTGTACTCAATATGATAAAAGTTCCCCTTTTATATTACATGTTATTTGTGATTCATGAATAATACACAAGAACAATATATATATATATATATATATATTAACAGGAGAGAGGGATTTGAAACTAGATCGCTTACTTGAGAGACCAAGAAGATATCACTAGACTACAATGCCATTAGCCAAGAACAACAATTTTAATAGTTACACTATTTATATTTATAAGTCATGTGATTATTCCATCATCATCATTTTAGCACTACCATCATCACACCACTACTTGTTATAATTCTATAAGAATAACAATGGCATAAACAAAATAGAAAAATAAAGAACACACAAGATTTTATGTGGAAACCCTTAGGCCTTGATTGTTCCAGAAAGAATAAAGATTTTGTTTACCATTTTGAGAATTTTAAAAATTATATTTTCACCCTTTAAAAAAAAAACAACAAATAGCCCTCTGCATTTAGCTATATCAATGCTAATATCCTATAACTTACAAGTACTTAATGAGTCTTTTGTTGCCACTTTAACATTTATATCATATCACTTAATAATATTATATGTAAGAGGTGTTAAGATCACATTGCATGGAATTTCCTTGCTACACATCCATATCATGATCCGTGTCATTCAATTGTGTCGACATTGTGACCATTGATAGGTTGAGTTAAGATAAATGTAACGAATACCGCTTTGATTCTATGTTGATATGGTTGATGGACTGGATTGGTTATCGATACATTTTGGTCATGACAGCAAATTTGAGCTCATATGGTTGTTTTGGCAAAACATAATTATAAGGTTACACATATAGTCCAAGTGGAGATTGTTGGATCCTTAATCCAACGTTGGCCTTATGTGAAATAATTATATGTTAGGGGCTGTCATATTAAGTTAAGCTCAATTAAAAGTGATCAACAGGATTTAGGAATTTGGGCTTTAATGTATCTAATAGGGTATAGCCCTTTTATGTGTAGAGACCTTATAGGTAATTTCTATTTTTATGATGGGCTAAATAGAACTACCAAAAGATAACATGGAGTTATCTCTATAAATAGTGGTTATGGTCCCTAAGTCACACGAATAATTTTTTAGTCTCTTCTAAATCCCATCATCAAAGAGTACGGAGAGAAAACAAAAAGGATCTCTCAAGGAAAACGTATTGATCTAAAAGGCCAATCGCAAGACTCTAATATTATGATTTCTATGGATTCAGGTACGCTTCTGCTTATCTATTATTTAATTCTTAATGATTAAACATGAACGATCTAGAGTTTTATATGTAATGGTTTTCACAAAATGTTAATTTGGATTTAACAAGAGGATGATTCAAACTTCAAGGAATTGAATTCCTTAAATATTAGAATGTTATTCCCCTTAAACCAAATAAAGTATAATAGTTGACATTCTTGGTGAACCTTAATGAGTTGTTGGTGAAGAATCCTTGAGGTATGTGACATTGTGGGTATGTGTGAACAAAAGATTAGAATTGTGCCAAATTTTGAAGTAGTTCATAACTTGTATATCACAAATGCCTTCTCAAACCGTTGGTGAACTATTTTTTTTTTTTTCCTTATAATCAGTATAAAAGGAGAGGAGGATTTGAACGAACATATCTCATTTGAGAGGCCAAAGTTAATGTCACTAAACTATGTCTATTAAGCATTTGTAAGCTAATTCAAGATTTAATTTCTAATAATTTTTCTTAAATTATTTATGTAAATTAATCTATCCTATCACCTTGAAGGGACTATTACATAGTAAAAAAATTAGGATGATATATATTTTAAAATATTAATCAGATGTGAATGAATCTATTAAAGTTTCATAATATAGTTTTACCTCCACATAATGTTTGAAAATGTACAAATAACTCTTAAACTATTGCTAAAACCCCGAAAGTTACGGGATATTAATGATGATTTGGGACTCATAAACACATTTTAAAAAGTATGAAAAACCACATTTTAAAAGTTTTGGAGACCCATTCATGGTAGACAAATAATTAAAGGGCTGTGTTGTAAATTACACCAAAAGTATAAACATTTAGGAACAAGTTCATTTTAGGTATAAATGTTTGAAGTGGTTGAAAAGATGAATCAACGTTTAGTCTAGTGAATCAAATGAGGTATAAATATTTTGAAAAGTTCATTTAAGGTATCAATGTTTTGATTGGTTTTCAATTAACTTTCTTTAGTTTTCCTTAATGATTAATTATAGAGACCTCATTTGACTAACTTTTTGAAACGTTGATTCCTCTTTTTAATTTCTTAAAATATTGATTCCTTAAATGAGTTTATCCTCAAATATTGATTCATTTTTTTAACCACTCGAAATGTTAATACCTTAAACGAACTTATGCTCAAACACTGATACATTTTTCACACACACGGCGCACAAACATATGTAGTTCACACATGCATAAAAAAATTTATATATACAATAATAATTTTTTTTACTTAAAAAATGTTAGAATATAATCTAGCTTTTTCTTCTTCTTCTTTTTTTAGGGGTAAAGATGTTTTAAGGAAAGAACAACAAAGGAAAAAACATGTAGTGTAGTAAAGGCATGGCAGAAAAAAAAAAAAACAAAAAACAAAATAGGCTAATGCTATAATATACAAGATATCCACCTGTACTCTACTTGATTGGATAAAACCGGGTGAGTATTCAGGGTCACAAGGTAGGGTAGGAATATAAATTTTCCACAACTTGATCTTACATTGTAGGATACGAGTATGAAATTTTCATGCATTATACCTACCCTAAAGCCTATAATATAATATAGTGAGGGTACAAATTCTAGGTACCCTGTATCCACTTTATCAAATATTATACAATAATATTAATATGTAAGAAATTTATAATAATACTCTATTTTTAATTTTGCAATCATTTTTTTCAAGATTACTATTTGTAAATTACTTTATGGAAATTTTTATCATATAAGAAATTGCTAATTTATTATAAAAGAACTTAGATTATATATGCATATATATGTACTTGAACTTTTAAATAACATACATGAACAATTTTTTTCATAGCACAAAACTCATGATATTAACAAATTACTTTTTTTTTTCTTTCAACTTGTGATATGTAATCATATATAAACCCTACAAACTTGATATTTGACAAAGAAAGGAAAAATAATACAAATTTCATTAAAAAAAATGTTACAGATTCCACTATTACCTTGTATACGCTAATTTTTATAAGGTAAAAGCGACTACAAGGTAAGGTCCGGGTACAAAATTTTGTACTTAATATATTATAGGATAAGATATGGTAAAGCTTGATACTCATCCCACCCCATACTTGCTTCACCATGATTAATAGGGTATTATGATGGAATTGTTAGGTTTAGTGGTAATAGTAATTCTATAATGAGGTTGTTATAAAGTATAAAGTCTAAATAAAGTCATATGATAAGTCTATGGAATATTATGCATCGTATTAAATATGAAATTTTATATATAGAGGCCCGATATATTATTTTAAGTTTTATGATAGATTGAATGAAAATAATAAAAATTAACAAACAAGTTATTAGCGTATGAACATATTTTATATATAATATATATATAGAGTCATGGTCCCGAAGTAATTCGTGCTACAAATTACTCACTCTAACATTCTATCATCAAAGAAAAAAGAGAAGGCAAGATCACTATTGAATGGAATGTTGCTATGTCATTTATACTATGGATTTAGGTACACATCTGCATATTATTTTTGTTCATTTGTATCCTTATATGACCCATGCGTTGTCTATAAATCTCGTGGCGAGGGGGGATGGGGTTGGTTGGGGAGGGGGGACAAGAATGTAGTAATTTAGATTGATAATTTGCCGAACTAGCTCCAAGGAGTAGGTTTGGACGATTTCTTAACAGTGAGTGGTGTTGATAAAATTTATTTATTTTACAAGATAAAATAAAGAAAAGAGTGGGTTTTGCGAAAATTATAGTTTAAAATTATAACTTAATAAGGTGGAAATGAATACTGTATTATTTGCTTCAATAATATAAATTTGAATATATATTACCTTATTATTCACTATAACATTATATATAACATAGTATATATATCATAGTAGAGTAATATGTAAATTATAGTATATAATACTACCAATCATGTACTCGCGTTGAGTGTGTAAAAGTTAAACATAGTTTTATAAACAAATTTTAAGCATAACACAATGATCTTAAATTATAATTATGTCATGTGGAGTCAATTAAAATCATATTGACTTAATATAATATAATATAATATAATATAGATTTGATGATAGAAAAATATATATATGGAATTAAAATGTTAATGAAAAAATTATCTAAAATTATAAATTAAAAATGTGGATACGATTGCTATGGTATTGGCTTTAATAGTGTAGATAATATACTATAACTTTATTTATAAAAATATCAATAGTATAAAATAATTACATAAATATTAATACGAAATCGGATGTGGTACTTGATTTTAACTTTTATAAAAATCACATGTATTGAATGCAATTTAGCATAGGTATAGATATTTGGGAATGGCATATAGTTTATGAGATTTTGATTTGTTTCTAGAAATAGCACTTACTAAATTTGAATTCTATTTTGTTACTAAATTCTCATTCTATTTTGTTATTTTTTTAAGAAATATTATAAACCTAGATCATCATTATTGGATTTGCAATCAAGTGCTAGCTGTACATCCACTAGATTTTTTTTTAATCCTAATAATTGTTTTTTAACCCATAGACACGATATTATATATATAGACTAATCCAAATTATTCAGACATCAATCTAAACATTAAGAAGCTTAGAAATTATATTTTATTTAAGGTTTTTGTGTAAAATAATTACTTAAATAAGATTAAAATAAAAACAATTATTAATATATAGTATTGAAATCACATTTTATACAATATTATTTTACGCGCATCATATCTTATAATTACGATATAAGAGAGAGAGAGAGCATGGGAAGATTTGATAGAAGACAGAGGGAGAGAGAGAAGATAGAAATGGAATAGACTACTGTTTGGATTGTCTGTTTTTATCTGTATCTGTATCTTTTTTAAAATGATATATGTAAATATATCCGATTTGCATCTAAATTTTATTTATATTTGTTCTATTTGATCTTTTGATGAGAACTATCAACTTTTTTTTATCTATATCTATTTCTTGATAAATAATTTAATAGCAAAAAGTTTGAAAAAGTATCTGTATCTGCCGGAAAAAAGCCAAAACAAACAGACCCGAAGACAGAGAAGAGAGAGAAGACAGAAATGAATGTGACAGGTAGAGAGAGAGAGAGGGGGGAAAGTGAGAATAAAAAGAGATGATGGAATGACCAAGTACGAAATGGGAAAAAAAAACATATCGTACTTATAGCGTGATTAATCGCAATATTCATGTAAAATATTAACAGCATGCTTCATTTACGTGATAAAGCAATGATAATAAAATATTAAATCGTAATTAATATTTACGATATTATTATAAAAATTAACATCACGAGTAGTACCTGCGATTTTACTAAAAAATTTTAATAATTATTTTTAAACCGATCATATCTTACTAATTATTTTTTATAGAAACTCTAAATATGTTTTTCACTCGAAAGCCTACCTAAAAAAAATGGGATCATCTACAAAATCTTTGATAACATTCTTAACTTTTTTCCTCGTAATATTACAACGTAGAGCAGGTTTGTTTCCCAAAAAAACAACTGTTATGATCAATAATCTGGGGCATGTGGATTTGATAGTTCATTGGAAACGAATACTATATTATTTGCTTCAATAATATAAATTTGAATATATATTACCTTATTATTCAATATGACATTATATATAATATAGTATTATATCATAGTAGAGTAATATGTAAATTATAGTATATAAGTTAAACATAGTTTTACAAATAAATTTTAAGCATAACACAATGACCCTAAATTATTATCCTATCATGTGGAGTCAGTTAAAACTATATTGACTTAATATAATATAATATAGATTTGATAATATAAAATATTTATATATGGAATTAAAATGTTAATGAAAAAATTATCTAAAATTATAAATTAAAAAGGTGGAGACGACTGCTATGGTATTGGCTTTAATAGTGTAGATAATATACTATAAATTTATTTATATAAATATCAATTGTATAAAATAATTACATAAATATCAATACAAAATCGAATATGGTAATTGATTTTAACTTTTATAAAAATCACATGTATTGAATGCAATTTAGCATAGGTATAGATATTTGGCAATGACACGTAGTTTATAAGATTCTAAATTGTTTCTAGAAATCACACTTACAAAATTCGAATTCTATTTTGTTACTAAATTCGAATTCTATTTTGTTATTTTTTTTTAAGGAATATTATAAACTTAGATCAACATTGTTGGATTTGCAATCAAGTGCTAGTTGTACATTCACTAGATTTTTTTTATCCTAACAATTATTTTGGGAAAGAAATCATGATTTATCTTATTAACCGATAGACAGGATATTATATATATAGACCAATCCAAATCATTCAGCCATCAATCTGAACATTGGAAAGCCTACCTAGAAAAATGGGTTCATCCACAAAATCTTTGATAACATTCTTAACTTTTTTCCTCCTAATATTACAATGTAGAGCAGGTTTGTTTCCAAAAAAAACAACTGTTATGATCAACAATCTGGGGCATGTTGATCTGATAGTTCATTGCAAATCCAAGGATGACGATCTAGGTGTCCAGACTATCCACCCAGCAGCTTTTTGGAGTTTCCGTTTTAAGCCAAATTGGTTCGGAAGAACTGATTTTTACTGCAGTTTTCAATGGAGTGACTCCACACAAATTTATTGGTTTGATATATACAAGCAGAAAAGAGATGCAGGTTTTTGTGTCGACTGTCACTGGAGCATTTCACCAAATTCCTCTGGCCCGTGTAGGACTAGTGGAGAAACGGGCAAATCTGATTGCTATGAGTGGAATAAATAGCAAATTTATACTGAATGATATCATTGAAGGGTGGAAGTCGGTTTATTGTTAATAAAAATGTATTGCAACTCTAATGATATCAACCAAATAATGGCTGTTGATGATATATAGAAATTATCTTCTTCTTTTTTTCTTTAATTTCGTTTGGCCAAGAAGGTCTTCTTGAAGAAATAGTAGTTTTTATTCTATCTTAAATCCTGCAAATTTCGATATGTTTTTAGATTGAGATAAGCAGAAGTTTGCAGCAGTTCTGCTGCTAGATAGTTTCGACCCTTAGGCCTTGATTGTACCAAAAAGAAAAAAAAAAACATTTTGTTTACCATTTTGAGAATTTTAGAAAATATATTAACACCCTATTAAAAAAAAAAAAAAAACAACATCAAATAGCCCTTTGCATTTGTCTATATCAATACTAATATCCTATACCCGATAAGTACTTAATGGGTCTTTTGTTGCCACTTCAACATCTATATCATATCACTTAATAATATATATACATATTTATATAAAATTAATAGATACATTCACCAAGAAAAGGTGAGAAACAAAATAACATCACACAATCAATAAAAGCAATCACAAAATCTCAAAATCAATCCATATTAATTAAAGAAAAAGAAAAGAAGAAGAAATAAAAGAAAAAATTAATCCAAACTCATTAAAATCTCAAAATCAAACAATGTATGAAAATCCAACAAAAACAGCACCTTTGCTATCACCTATTTAGATTGTCTTCAAGACAAAACCTCCTTCATCATAAACCAAATCATCAGAAAACTCCAAAACGCCATTCTCTCTTTTATCTCTATATAAAATAACAATTCAGTACTCAAATAGTTCAAAATCACAAAAGCATATGAAAAACTAAAAATGAGCAAAAAAATCAGGTTACATTTAATTAGCTAGAACGGAATAATATATAAATGTCATGGTAATTTCTTTGCTTCATGATGGGTGATTTTCGAAAAAAGGTTGTAGGAATATGAATTATTGATCTATTCTACATTACATGAAATATAAATTTTCTATAGAATAATTTTTTAAAAATCATACTAGAGAATAGTCATTTCATAAAAATAAAGATAAAAAAAATTCGATTATAATGCACCAAATATAACATCCAAGAATGATCATTAAAAGAGGGGAAAAAACAATTTTATATCATGAAGAGCCCTATAAAAAATCCCCAGATTCGAGAAAACAAGCAAGACCAGCGAGGCTATTATCTTATGTCTCATAGCAATAGTTTGCAACGTGTTGTAATTTTTGTAATTTTCCAAACTTATTATTTAGTTTAGTATCAAGTTAATAGATATATTAGGGCTAATGTTGCAAACGGTACTTGAATTGTAGCAAAATATACAATTGGATATATGAACTTGGGTGTTAATCAATTCAGTACTTGAATGAAATTTTTTGTGCAACAAATTGTTCTTCTGTTGAATTAGCTAATATCATTATTCTACGTGGTATTTTTAACATATATGACAAAGGTATTTTTAATGTACATAAAACATTCTTTTAGGACTTATCACTTGCTCGAATCTAGCAGAGGTTGGATCAAGATGGTTTGGGCTTGGACTAGTGTGAAGAGAATGAGATATGTTAAATAGAAACTTGGTTATTGGCGTGTCAAGCATAGGCTTGCACGTGGCCACTTCGATGCTTAAGTTAGAGATTGTCATAATAAGCTCGTAAGATGAATGTAAATGATTAGTTGAGTGCAACATTACCATTCTCTTGGGAAGTAGTGAGTATTTATAGGTGAGCGACCTAGTAGTTATAGACGTCATCGGTGAGTGGGCACTTGGCAATAGTCATGGATGACATGGGATAGGGCTACTACTTTATTATTGGATGCCTAGTCCGACCAAGCTACTTGTTGGAAGTGGTGAGTGAAGGTTATGGTCACTTGGATGGGGTCTGGCCTTATATCGTGGTGTCTACCATTAAGGTCTGGGCCTAGCAAGACAGCTCAATCCATTAGTGTATTGGGCTTAGCTCGGGTGGCCCTGGTTCCAATTTAGATGATCAACAAGATTAAATTGATCAATTTCAAAGTTCAGATATCTAATTGTATATTTTTTCAAAATTCAAGTATCATTCACAATATTTACCTTATATATTAATACTTTAAATGAAATTAATATACTATGTGAACACACAATGACAAGGAGATAGATATGTTATAAAAAGGTAAGATATATATGTATCTCACAAAGTTTATAAGGTGCTCTATGTTTTATGTATTTTTTTTTTTTTTTTGTAAAGATGAATTTCATTCACAATAAAGAAATTACATCAATTACAATTATTATTTCAAGAAAAACAATATGAAGAGCTAGGGGAACAATGATCCAATCTTATAAATGAGCAGATCTCTTCTATAGTCAAAATGTCCCACATATCTATAGGGAATAGAAATTCTCATAAAATAGTAAATATCCAACCAACTGACGAGTAGACTAAATCTCATAAAAGGGGTAATAAAATAGCACATAAGGGATAGAAACAAGTTAAAAAATCAAGAAATACATAAAAATCCACTTATTCTACAACTACCGACAGAATAATATTTGCTCGATCTCCACATTCTTCAAACCACCTTGATCATTGATGATGGTGAGCATATTAGATTACTATCCAGATTTGATGTTAAAAGTAATAGATTTATGACTATTGAGATCAATAGTGATAGATCTATTATATTAATACAGTAATCAATGGAAAAAGATTTATAAGAGAAAGACAACCAAGAGGGTCTGAAAAAAAAAATCAAAGAGAGGGAGAGAAAAAAAATTCTAAGGTGGTCCTTATAATTTATGTTTTGTTTTCTTAATCATAATAATAAAAAAAAAGCCCTAATTTTTAATTTTAGTACAAGGAAGTTTAGCCTTCTTTAAGCTCTTACAATTATACACAAATTTTCAAACTTTTTTTAAGTAAATGTTGTATAGATTAATCTTTATTTAATGATGGTTTCAATCACCAATATTAGACCCCATTTGTTTTGAGGAAAATATTTATTAGTGAAAAATATTTATTCATGAAAAGTAGTATATTTTATATATTTGGCTAATTTTATAAAAATAATTTTCCTTCATTTGTATAACTTCAAAGTAACTCATATATTTTAAGTATAAAAAAAAATAACAAGTTTATATATTATAATGAGAAATAAATCTAGCTAAAGAAAAACTATTTAAAAAAATATTAATGTTTTTGGAAAGTAATTGATTGATAGATGAGCTTATAGATCGATGGAAAAATAAATTACACTTTTATATTCCATAAGTTTTTTCCCTATAAACTTTACATCTTGTAAATTGTTTTCCCCAAAAAAAGGTTATGAATGAGTTTGTGTTTTTCAAAACAAGGGAAAATGTTTTCCATTAATTGTCCTATTTTTTCTTAAACAAATATGAAAAAAATAAAAAAAGGTATTTTCTTGAAAAACATTTTATTAAAACAAACGGGCCTAATTTCACTTATTAATGGTAACTAGTTTAATTCAATAAGTATTAACAGATCATGTGAATTGAAATATATAAATATGATAAAATTGCAAGTTATAAATAAATAATTTTATATAAATATTATATTTTTTTGCCAAATTATATAAATATTATATACTGATATGATTTTAGACCATAGTTTTTTTCTTTTCCAAAATTTCAACTCTTAAGAGTAGAAATAACATTATATTTTTATTGTCTCCAATAAAATGTATTACATGTCTTGGTTCAGGTCGTTATTCCGTTAAATCATTCTATGAGGCGGGGCCTAATATGAGGATGAACTTATCATATTTGCATTTTAGACCTATTATATTAGATCAATGTACCACATCTATATCAACATACTATTTTTATATCAACCTATTACATTTGCGTAAATCAACCATACTATTTTCACACATTTGGATGACACAAATATACTATATCTGACTTACTATAACTAGACCAACCTATTACAAATAAACCTACACATGTACACCAACCAACCAGTGACTTACCATATTTTAACAACCTATCATATCTGCGTAAAAATCTACCACGTTTGCATAAAAAGTAAAAACCTATCATGATGAAATGGAGATTTTAACCAGAAGGCGCTATGCAGTTTGCTTTAGTCCTGACGCTTCTTGTTCAGTCACGAAATTTTTAGTACACCATGTCCCACTTTAGCTCCCTTCTTTACCACCATTATTTTTATTGGAACCATCTAATTTTGATGCCGTGATTCCCCAACGAATCAATCTACTATATTTGTATAACTTATCATATTTGGATAAGATAAAAATATCACATTTAATTCAAACCTATGGCAAATTGACCTATTATATTTCAACCACCGGAAAAAAGTTTAATAAAGTTTTTTACAGAAGACTTATAAGAAAGTTATAAAGTTTACCGACAGATCTTATATAAAGTTGTAGGTTTATTTAAAAAGTTATAAACATAGTAGGTTAGAAAATGTAATAAATATGGTAAATTATATATAAAAATTATAAATAAAAACTAACAAGTGAAAGATTTGATAGTTCATAACTAAACCCAAATAAGTCCCTTCGACCACCCAATCACAATAAAATGGAATCTCGTTTTGGGTCGCCCATAGGCGACTTAACCGGAAGCCTTATCCAGTTCACTTCTGTCCCTGCCACTTCCTTCTCCTGTCATGAAGTTTGTAGCACACAATGTTGGGATCATCAGCAAATCCGATACCTCCCCACCATCACCACCGTTATTTTCATCTGAACCACCCGATTTTGACATCGTCAACGGCGTATCATCTCGTCACCACCTCCGCTTCCCTACGCCTTGGCCACCACTTCCACTCTCTCCTCCGCGATCTCCCTCCTTTAGCTTCAAGGTGCAATCTTTCTTTCTTGCTCCCTATGCTTACGTTAGTTAGTTACTTGCAATTATCATATTAGGGTCGTATACACAATTGGGCGTGCGTGCGTGCGTGCGTGTGTGTGTATGTATAGATGATTTTGTTGTTGAATTGAATGGATCTTCTTGAGAGAGAAGTAAGATCGTATCTTGTGTTGAAATTGAGCTCGATCTGGATGTAACATTCAAAGAAAAATGCTAAAATGTGCCTTGGACACTTGTTAATAGTGAAAAGAAGGAACTTTACTTTTATGTGAAGCGTCTTATTTGTATTGGTAGGAGTGCTTATTTATTTACTTGGTTAGATTACACGAGATCTCTTTCAGGCATTACATCGAACACCTTCAAACCATCTTCTTTCTGCAATTTAGTAACGGTATTATCAAATTTCCTCTGCCAAAATCATATATATATATTTATTTATTTATTTATAAAAGTAATTTTTAAGAAAGAGGGCATCTAGTGTTTTTTTCCTTCACCTGCCCACGTAATGGTCTGACCCTCATGCACCATACTGGCAATTACCTCGAGGTTGTGTGTCTATCCCTCATGCCACCAGATAACTTCACCAGAAAGGTTTCACTAATGATTGCCGCATACATTACATTATGCATATTTTGTTGTCCCAAATTTCTTGTCTTGATTTTATCTTGTTAATCACGTGTGCACATTTGATGAACAAAGATAAGTTTTGCAATTATGCATTAATTCAGGGTTGAAATGAGTGCATGTAATGGGTAGAGATACGTTTGAAAATGGACAATTTGGGATAGCAGATATTCATCCATGATTGCCCAAGGATGCTTGATTAGTGTACTTGATATATGAACTTGAGTACTCATAATTTTCTCCTTCTATTAGTGCAAGAGTATTCTCCCTGCACGCATTCAAGTTGTCAAGTTGTTTCAAAATTCAGTCTTGATTTATCAAGGCTTCAGCAAAATTGAATTAAGCTTTTAGTCCTAATTGCAAGTCATGGGACTCGAATCCCTAGCCAGAATTACAAACTCTTTGGTTTGGCATAGCATTTCATTTTGATCTTTGCTCTTCCATTATTATCAGCTAGTTGTTCAAACATGGCCTTTCCAAGATCCATGGAATAAGCATCAGACTTGTATACTACTTCCCAGTTGCAATAGTGCTACAAAGGGGGCATCATCCATATTGTATTTTATATCCAGACTATTAAAAATACTAATGAAAAGCCATTGCTACAGCATGCTGTCTATTGTTATGGTTAATTGCAAGATCAGAAACATGAATACCATATAGTGGTAACCCTGGAACACTTCTATGAGCTTTAATAGCTAATATTGAAACATGTTCCTCATTCTCATAAGATTCATATCATTTAGTAAATCAAGCCAAGTACAGGGATGGATATTTTTAGTAAGTTAAAAGGAGTTTAACTTTTTTCTTTATTATATTTAATTAAAAAATTTTCACATGGTTGGTTTCCATGCACAGTGAATAAGCATTGATAAAATTTTACCCTCTACACAATTAAAATGATGGTGCTTCCATTACTATTGATAAAACTACCATAAATGATATTTATAGAGAATGGACATCAGCCTACCTGAGTGGTTGGTAGATAGAATCTCATACATCTCAATCATGTGACCAGGTTAAAAGTTGCTTGGTTTGGAAGAGATCTTTACTTGAGGGGACTTGAATTATTAAAGCCATCAAAGGATGCAATTGTTTCAGCATCTTTATCTTTTTTCCACTTTTCCAATGGCGGCAAAGGTGATCATAAAGATGCATCACAGTCAGAGATGTCTGCAAGAAAGCCAAGAGGTGGAAGACATTTGACTAATATGATTCTAGCCCTTAACATTCTGTAGGTACCGCATTTCAAACCCACATCTATTCATGCAGTTGTCCTATATGATTAAAAATGACCTGTCCATTAATACAACTTTGCTGTCTATATGGTCCTCTTAAATCTTTATATCCAGAACGTATATCGGACAACTTGCAACACAAGGGAAGCTGCTGTTTTGGGGAGCCAAGGTATGGTGAATGGTGAATAACGACAGCAAAATGTGATCATAATGCAAGTTTCATCTTTCAGCTCCCTTGGGATTGTAAATGTGGATTAATAACCAATTTTGTAGATCAATAGTCTCATTGACAATGGGCAATTATGGAGGCTAATCACATCATCTTTGCTGCATGCTAATGTTGTGCACCTCATGGTTAGTTTAGCTGTTGCTGAACTTTTACTCAATATGATCTCTTTTTGTAATTCCATTAATAGTTTATTTCTTATAGGTTAATTGCTACTCTTTAAACTCTGTTGGTCCAACAGTGGAGAGTATCACTGGCCCTAGAAGATATCTGGCTGTGTACCTCACCTCTGCAATTGCGAGTAAAACTCTGCAATTATACTTTAATCAATTGATGTCCCTGTTCAGTATTCCAATTATCTAATAATGTTGATATCTATAGGTTCAATAACAAGCTATTGTTTAAGCAAAGATCCTGCTGTTGGTGCATCTGGAGCAATATTTGGACTAGTGAGTTTTCTTGAACTCTTATTATACTTTAGGACTTCATTCAGCTTTTTCTTTGGTGTACTATAAATTCATAGAATGATTAGTATACACTAGAAATTATCATTAGAGACTTGTATCCTAGATGGTAGCATTTACACTTGCATTCATACATACGAGTGACATACATATATGCTTCTCATAAATGTCAGTGTAACAATGCATAATCAAAGGGCTCATTATTCTCTCTCAGTTTGTTCAAGCGTAGTGAGTTGATGGAGGAGGTGGTTTCCCTTATTCAGATGCATTGGGTGTTTCTACAATTTCTCGATTCTAGGAATTCAGAAAAACATGTAGAATTTTAAACTTTGTGGAGCAATATCTATCAGTTTACTGTCAAAACTTTAGTTTTGCACTGCATACCTCACGTTTTGTGCCAACGTAGGTGGGAAGTGGCAGATCCATTGAACTTGAATAAGGATAAGATTTGACGTTCTATATGTATATTTGAGCAAATGCATCTCAACTGGATTCTCATATTATTAGCTACCCCTTCAACTGTTGTTCGCCACCATCTTGTTCTCTGTTACAAATTATCCTGTGGCTCCGTGTTTAGGTTGGCTCAGTTGCTGTTTTTGTTCTAAGGCACAGAGAACTCATTGGAGGTGCCAATGAAGAATTAAAGCATATAGCAAATGTTATTGGCCTCAATATGGTATCCTCTACAGATTCACTGTCTTTTTACTTACAAGCTTATGAAGCCTGTTTTTGGAACAGGTGGATTGTGGGTAAACAACAATGTGTTTTAAACAAGCTGTGAAAACAGTGTATAGTTTTAATAAAACTCTCTACATGGAAAAATTTTACTAATATTTATACACCACTAATCATTTCATGTGGCATTTCACACTTGTCAAAATTTTCTCCTGTTTTTGTTTTAATGGCTGTGACTTCATAATCTTGTCAACTTAGGATGAATGAACAATGGGCAGAAAAAGGAAGGGAGAAAAATAAATAAAAGATTAGAGTCACTTACTTTATTTTGGTTTTCTATATCAATGCATTTAACTAATGTAATCAACTTTAGGTAAAAGCAGCTTGATTTTTTTTTTTTTTTTTTTGAGTGTTGGCATATGGTAAAGTTCTCGAATCCAATAACTTTGGATATTGAATACCGGATGATTTTCCCCCCATTTTTAATGCAGGTTATTGGACTCTTGTCCAAAGGTATAGACAACTGGGGACATGTGAGTATGCATATAACTCAGTGAGCAGTGAGCTATTTCTATGGTCTTAATCATCTCCTACCTATGAATAGTAATGCAAGCTTCAAATGCCTTAGTCTACTGCTCTGCCAGTATGCTGATGTAATGACGTCAGGGGTGTAAATAAAGTGGAAACACAAGGAAGTAATAACCCCTAAAAAGCAGGACGATCATCCAAGATATGCGGTTGAAAAGAAGGAAACGTCATTATTTTCCATTCATGTTCTGCTCAAGTATTAGATATTTTATGTTCCTGCAGCTTCTGTTATTTGCATATGGAGATTAGGACAGATTACAAGCATTAAACATAAATTGGCTGCAACATATGAGAAGAGATAAAGCTTTTCAAATTGAAATAGTAATTATCTAGAGGTTCCATTATTCTAAGATATCCCGTGATTTTTATTTAATTTTTCTTCATTGTTGTGATTGAACCATAGTGCTCTTTTTTTCAACAGTTAGGAGGATTACTTGGTGGAGCTGCAGTATCATGGTTTGTTGGTCCTGCTTGGAAATTTGAGTCTATGTCTGACATGGCCGAAGAAACTTTGTTGATAGAGCACCTATTTCTTACATCACAAAGCGAAGCAGACCACCAGGGAAGTTAAGCTGAGTCAGTCTAACTACTACAACTCAGCCTCTTATACTTTTGGAAATTCTTTAGCGGGGACCTGACTAGTCTGTCTTTACTCTCTGTATGATGGGTTCTTGTGTAGACAAGAGACCTATTTCATAAAGACTAAAGAGGCAGCTTATTTGAAGATGTACCATTGTGCGAACTTCCTCCTTGATAAACAGTAGTTGGAATTGCCTTGAAGGTTACATTTCTACACGGCTCCAATGATTCTTATTGGATGTGACAACTGGCAACTTTTAAAGACATATAGTAGGAGATTATAAGGAATCCACATCTTGTAAGTTGTAATGTCTTTAAACAGGACTTCAAATAGCCCTCTTATTTATATTTTAGTTGGGCTGATGAGCAGTTTCATCACATTGTTGTAAAATCTTTTGTAATTTTTATGGAATTAAATTTTGAGTAGGATATTGCAGATGCAAAAAGGGATCCTCTTACCACTTGCACATTGCCAGAGGAAGCTCCCTTTAAAATCTAATTGCCCATTATATATCTCATTTAACTTCCAAATTTTCCTCCCTTGGGAAGATGTGTTACTGTGTTAGTGTCTTCTTTAGATATCATGAATGGCCCTCTGTTACGGTGAGGCAAAAGTTGAACCTTTTTGTCACAGTAAGGCTAAGGCAGAACTAAGTAAATAAGATCTTGCAACTGCATCACGTAGCATCCTACAACAGAGATCAGTTTAGAATGCTAAAGAACATGGTACTGGTTACAATTGAAGATGATGAGAAGATCAGTTCCTTAGTGGCAGGAATGGATGGACGGCATAAACCAAAAACCTTGTTATGCTTTGGTAGCAACACCTGGCTAGCAGAATCCTTTATTGCCTGTGACTAGAAGCTAGTAACTGTAGTTTATTTATATCATAGAGGACTGTGATGAGATGGAACATTAGGATTGTCAAGTTCATGGGGAATTATACAGACCCTCAGCGCAGCAACAGAAGGTATAACGGCTGCTAGCCGAGGTTTTCTTTGCATCGTGGGGAAATGTAAATGCACTGCCGCTTGAAGCAGGAAAGAGGTACAACTACATAAACAAAATTTAAACCGTATACTAAGCAAGGGTCTACAGAAACATTTGAGGAAACTAGATGGCCTATTTCTTACCCCACGAACTACTTTATTACAACTCAGCCTCTCACGTCATAGCACTGAAAATCCTTCAGTAGTACTTAAGTTAGATTATCTTCCCAAGCGTACACTTGTTTGGAACGCATCAATTCCAGAGGATTTCATAAAGATTTTATACTAACTTATTATCTAAAATTTCGAAAATTTAGCTACATCCTCCATTGAGGGTGTGCTAAATAAGCTTGTAGAGTTCTTACAGTCCCACATGCGGTACTGCATAAGGCCCCACAAGCTTGTTTGACACACCTTCAATGAAAGTATAGCCAAATTTGGTGGTCCTATCTCTCCAAAATTTCAATCTATTTCCTTCCTTCCATGCAAACATAATTACCATTTAGTGTACTTTCAATTCATTTTCTATCCCATATAATTATTTACCAGAGTGATGTCCAGTTTCCTTTCTCATGGCTCTAAATATTTTGTAGATTCTACAGAATCAAGATAAGAAGAAGACATTTTCTTTCAAATCTCAAATAGTTGACTTTTTTCTTTACAACTTTGCAGTGTGTCGCAGATGCTAAAAAGAACCCTCTTATCAGTTGCTTATTGCCAGAGGAAGTTCCCTTTAAAATCTGCGTGCCAATCTTATATCTCATCTAATCTTCCAAATCTTCTCCCTTAGGGAAGATTGTGTTAATGTCTTCCGTGCTCATGAATGGAAGCACCAAAAATGCTGCCCTCTGTTACAGACATGTAGCTCAAGCAATGGAGGAAGAAGCACAATAACTTTGCCAAAGTTGAACTCCTGCCATCCACAAGAATTAAACAATTAATTTTATAAGCTCTTCCTATGCAATAACATGATAAATCCATCAGGTGGCGACTGGCCATATAATTATAATATAATAGTAGTAATAGTAATAAACCCAACTCCATCAGGTGGCATCCCACAACAAAGATGGATGAAGAATGCTAAGAGACTAAGTAAGACACTCTTATTCATAAGATTGTAGGAAAGGCTGCTGAAGATCATCATACAATGCAATGATATACAATGGGATAATACCATAAATACTGTCTGAATTTTAGGTGCTTTTTCATAGGGATGCAACCAAGATGGGTTTGGAAACAAGTCATATACAGACCCGAACCCGACCCAATTTCATATAGAGTCGACCAAACCCGACCCACGATTCTATAGGGTTTTTTATGCAATACCCAAACCCGTTCCTATAAGATCATGGTTCTCACCCACCCCAATGCGCCAAGCCTATTGCGTTTTTTCTTTCTTTTTTCTTTTTCCCTTTTTCATTCTTATCGTACAGAGGTTTTTGCAAAGTGAACAAATAAGACAATGTAATATTAACTCCACATTGCATATTCTATATCAATACCTTCAGAAAAGTGTGATAATAAAACAATGTAATATCAAAAGTTGTCATGTATGTGTGATGCATATTTTTCTTTTGCAATTTTTTTATTTTTTATATATACTTTTTTATTTAATTTTGCTACGGGATAAGATGCGATTCTTTTGCATTTATGTTTGTATATCAAAATTTGTGATTAAGTGTAATGCAAATGTAAACACCATTCTAAATAAGGAAAATTTTTTCCAAACTTTGTAATACAAAATTCATGAAGATATCCTTCTATATTTTCGAGTTGCAAATGTTATTTTATTTTAATTTTTCTAGTTTAAAAAATAGGCATTAATGTTAAAATATTGAAAACAATAGAAAATTTGCGATTAATAATATTTTTATTAATAAAATACACACTTTATATTATATTAAGTAATAAACTATGTCATTTAAAAATAAGAAAATTATTCCTTTAACATATTATGTAATATTTAATTATCAATACCAATAATAAATTGGTAATGACAATATTACTTACCCTCTACCATTATATGTAAGTTAAAAAAAAAAGAAATCCACTTACTTACCTACAGCAACTTAGTAATATGTGAGTTATGAAAAATCTTAATGTTTTTTAAGTTTTTTTTATTTTTAAATTTAAATTGTATTTTTTTAAAGTTTTTTTTAGCAGGTCGGTTCAATCCTATAGTCATAACTACGACCTAAACCCGATCCGCGATCCTATAAGATCACAAAATTTTTTACCAAACTCATCCCATAATCCTATAGGGCTTTTATGGGTCGGCAAGTTGGATACCCTATAATGACTTATCCAGTTGCCTTCCTACTTTTTCACCTAAAAGTTTTAAGTTACTACATGCCATATCTATTTGAACTTAAACTTGTCAAATTTTATACTTAAAAAGTTTGAAGTTTCTAAACATTACACCCATTACCCGGTTGAACTTTTATTCATCAAATTTACCACCTCCATAATGTTAAAAGAGAGAGAACATTACAAGTGCTTCCTGGACTACAAGTATTGTAATCAATTAGAGATATAGTAAATTTGACAAGTAAAAATTCACTAGACATTGATTGTAGCAACTTCAAATCAAATTTTAGATAGGAAATTGAAGAAAACACACAAAATTCAGGTAGTAATTCTGGCATTATCCTTCTTAAAATTAAGAGGTAATTTTAACATGACATCCTATCCACATTCCAATGTGTTCTAGCAACTTATCTCTATACTCTCAACAAGCAACTTAAGGTTGTCACCCTAAATTTAGCTATTTTGAGAAACTAGGAAAGATAATTAGACTTTTAAGGAGTTTTAGGGAGGGAAAAAGGCCCCTTTTTGTAGGGTTTTGGGATGTAAAATCACTTTTTGAAAGTTCGATAATAATAGAACAACAAAACAATTCATGTGGTGGATCTCTTGGCAATTCTATCTTAGATCAGTCTACGCAGCAATTGATATTTGACAGTTTAGCACTGAATCATCCAGGGATACAACGACATTATTGCATATTTTCATTTCAAAACTTCAACCTGATATTAACTAGGACAACAGCTAGAACCGAATTATTTTACAAATGCTATAACCCAAAAATCCAGAGTTCGTCAGTCACCGCATGTTATATCCTAAAATTAAATTAAGTCAAATATTTCACATACAGAAAGTATTAAACAAACAGTCCTCTGTTGAAATTCACCTAAAAGTTCCTATTGATACATTCCAGTAAAAATTCAAGGATCAAGATTGAGCTCGTTGTATGTGACATACAAGTTCAACTATGATGGCCTTATTGACAAGAATGAAAGTTTATTTCATAAAAAGAGATGGAAACGGTAGAAGCTAAATATCTAGTCATGCTTTGGTTGCAGCACCTGAGATTCAGAAGCAACTCCAACCTAACCTGCTATCAGAATCCTCTACTGCCTATGACTAGAAGTTACTATACATAAATTTCCTCTCCCTCTCTCAACCCTCCTTTCCACGTGTTATGCAGTCTGAAAAGGATCTAACACCGATCACTCTTCCTTTATATTAATTTCCTCTCCCCCTCTCTCCCCTCCTCCACACCACCAACCCCCCCTTTCAAATGCAAAATCCAATTTACAGATGGTAATATATTTCCAGCTTCTTTACAGATCTCATAACAGCTAAGCTTTAACATAGTAAACAAGATTAGAACTAAGCTAGTAATCTTGCTTTATGAACCACTAACTAGTGCACTGAGTGGAACTGTGGTGCTGCTCTACAGAAGCCCAGCATGGTAAGATTAACACAAGGATAGCGTGATTACCCAATAAATCACCCAATAAATTCCTTGAATGTTGGAATGACCACACATTACTATCATCACCTACTCAGAATCATGATCATGAAAGTAGTTATATACTTCTTAATGATAAATCATCGAAGGGAAAAGGAAAAAATAAAAATATTTTTTAAAAAATTAAAAAAAAAATGCCACTAGGGCAAAAATAATCTTAAAACTAGACAATTTGAATGCAACTTTTTCAAAAGACAAGTTTAAGTTGTATTTAACTCAACTGTTAAAGAAACGAGATGTCTTGAACTCATCTCTACATTATTATAGTTACACTAAACTTGTCCGTTGAAGCAACGGGTTCTTTACAATTCATACTCGTCTCTTCAAAAGACAAGTTTAACTTGTCTATTTTTTGAATTATTTTTTCCCTAGTGGCATTTTTGTATTTTTTATTAAAATATTATTATTATATTTCCTTATCCCGATCATCAAACTTCATTTGTGGCTAATGAACAAGCTAGTCCTTATCAACATAGAAAATGTAACATTAAGACTCACTTAGTTGCTAATCTATTATAATATATAATTTCATAAGCTCTTTCTATCTTATACCTTTTCATTATAAATTTTCGTACCAAACCTTTTCAATATTATTTTTTATCTTATACCTGTTCGTTATTATCATATAGTATTGTCATAATTCATAAATATTACCTTTCTATATCGGTGCGTTTCTGCTTTTGCACCTCTTCATTGTTATCATTTTTTATTGTACTGTTTTGACATTTTCTTTTTGTGATGCTGTGTTTCATGAACAAATGTATCCCTTTAATCCTAACTTTCGATACTTACAACTTATCAAACAAAAAAAAATGATAATAACCATTCAAACTATGTATTACATAATTATATAAAATGTATTATAACAATCTATTATCAATTATATTATAATATATAATTATAGAAATATTTGGTTATTGTACCTTTTTATATTAACATTTTATGAAAAGCAACCAAGATTTATATCTATATCTCTGATATTACCTTAAATTTCATAAAAATTCACCAATTTTTTAATGGAAAAGCACCACATTAATGCTAACTTTAATATCACATAAGTTTTACACAAAACAAATTCTTAACCTTTTTCTTAATTTTTTTTTTTAAAGACTTTTCATTTTTTCTCAAAAATTTTAATCATTCATATATTTTCATTAACAATACCTTTCATTATTTAAAATATTTATACCTTTTCAATAATTTAAAAAGGTATCTTTGTATATAAAATTATAGAGAAGTTCCAATAATTCAAAAGATTATAATTTTTTAAATATTATATTATATATTCATTAATATTCTTTAAAACACCGTGCATTGTGCAGGGTTCTGACAAGTTTCACATAAAAGAGAGGAAGAATAAAAGAAATAAGTAACTTACGGACCTAGTATATGGTTGCCAAATCCTCTGCACTTTGTTCATTTGAGTTTGAGCCATATGTCTCCCCAGGATGAGGTGGGACATTGGACGGCACATCTGATTCAGAAGCTATAGTTGGTGAACTCACTGCTGCTTCAAGATAACGGAAGGAAGGAGATGAAGGTGGACTAGAATGAGAAGGAGATGCCCTTGGAGCAGCTCCAAAAGTGTAAAAATGACAATTATTTGGAGGATGAGAAGCAGGGGCAGAAGGTGAAGGAGAAATTAATGTAGAAGCAGCATGGTTGGGTGCACCATTGTTTTCTGAACAAGGTCGAAGGCTATCGTAGTGGGGTGAGGAAGCAGTAGGTCCAGCAGGAAACGGGGGAACTGATGACTCTTCAGAACCACTTGGCTCTGGTGATGGAGCTGAAGCTGGAGCTGAGAAGGAGAAGGGCCACCAGGCTGAAGCATGCTCTTCAAATAAGCAGATAAACTCACACCGTTAACTTTACCAAAGACCAAATCATCTAGACCAAGATTCTCTGTGGGAGATCCCATCATCATTTCAGCCAATTGTTTCAATCTCTCTGGTGGAAGGTTTCTGAAATTAGATATTACAGAAGCCTGAACTATAATAGGTGAAGCTACAGTCGATCCTTCGAGGCTTGTAATTTGTACAAATATCCTGTGATAGGAAGGGAAAAAGAAACCATTATTAAAGAGGTTCCTGGTGTTCATTACCACAGAGATGGCCGCAAATGAAGCTACTGCCAACCACAAAAGAAACCCTAATGCTTCGCAGTGTAATTACACAATGTATACAGAATACGATCACAATCTAGCTAAAGGTAATAAGGTTAATGTGGCAAATCAAGTGTTTCCAGGCTAGTGAACAAAATATAAGCAACACAAAACAATAACTTTAGGATTTATTCCATCAGTAAGATTATGTAAACTTGCAATTTACTGAAAAGAATGGCAATAATTTCATGTTATTTTACCCCATTCTTATGCAGCAAAAACACTGTATTAATTGCAAGATGCAATAGTAAATGACAATTACTAAAAATTTAAAGAAACTATGAACATTGGTTTCTTTCCCAATCTAGACCTGTGAGAATTTAAATAAAGTTGCATTGGATAGAATTAGAATTATCACGAGTTAAAGAAATTTTCAAAATAGTTTTCTGGAAATCATTATGAGATGGCAAATCCATCAGTAAAGATATCTTACCTCATACCATCTTAAGTGCAGCCCCTTGTATAACTGTTCCTTAAATGCAGTAAAGTATTCCTGTATTTCTGCTATAGAGCTGTTAAGAGTAAAGTTAAACAAAGTTTGTGGTATTTGCCAAACAGAAGCCGATGGTGTGGGAATTATAGTAACCCCACCAGGAAACTCCAAGATTTGAAAGTCAGATGTATTTCCAAAAATCGATGTTGTCAGAGTCAGATTGATATGCTGTAGGAACAACTCCACGAAAGACGATTTCAGCAAACTTAGAGTTACTTCACTGACTGACGAATTTGTTGGGCCAGAGAGAACACCAAACACTACGCGTGTATAATTTGGTAAGTTTGACTTGTGCATGGATAAGACTGAAACCTGTAGAGAACAGTTGACATTCATGTTGAACTCATCATCACTAAGCTAGAAAAATATTAAGGCAGAATGAAAAGCAAAAAACCTTCAAGCCCGAAGCACCTATCTCGCCATATATATCATATTCTATACGTCCGATAAGATATACAAGCTCTGAAACTGGCTTTTCCACTCAAATGATGCCTTGACTGCAGCTGATACCAGCGCACAACATCAAAAGTGTCAAAGTTAAGCAGATTATCTTCACTAATATTAATAAATGCAACAGGGCAATGTCAAAACCACTATATAAATACTGGGAAAAATGTCAAATTCGATACCATGATTTGCATAAAAATTCAATTTGGTACATGAATTTTAAATTGACCAATTTAATACCCAATCAAATCTTTTATGACTATTTTTACCATTCCACTAACATCATTAGCTTTATTTCCTTACGTGCAAGAGACAATCTATCATTGCTAAATGGCATTAGACAAAATAATAAAAATTAAATGATAAGCTGCCCAGTCACCTCAGCAAACAACCACAAAAAAATTTGATTAGGTATTAAATTAATTACATCAAAATTTATGCATCAAATTGAAATTTTATGCAAAATTCAAGCAACAAATTCGATATTTATCATAAAGATTAAATATATTTTCAATTTGGAGGTTTTAGATATCATATCCAATTGAAACTTAAATAATTAAAACCCATGCTCTCAGACCAATGATCATTGGCCACGTCATCTTTTAAAGGCCATAGGCGTAGTAATTTTAAAAAGCAAAAGTTCAATTGGGTATGAAATCTAGAATTTTAATGAAAAAATTCAATTCATTATGAAATCTAAAATCACCAATAATTGTTTGTCATGTTATCTTGAAGATAACACGACGGTAAATTTGACAGGCAAAAATTCAATTCAATTCAGTATGAACATCTAGCAACTCCTAACTTCAACTATTAAATCTGATAAATAAAAGTTTAATCGCTTTAAACTTCAGTTTAATTTAGTTAGCAGTGATCTCAATATTGTCTTAAGACCAACTATCAACTGCCTGTCTACCGACCACTTGCAGCCACCCAACCACCATTTTAACACTAAAACCACATAATCTGATAAATAAATATTGATTAGAGTAAGCAATTCCAGTTAACAGCTAAAACATCTACAAAAAAACAAATCATATTATAATAAAAGCAACGAAAACAATAGAAATAAAATTCAAGATGAAATTTTGAACATACAGTTAAGCTTAACAGTGTCATCAGCATCAAACCCAGATTTATTGACTAGCAAAGGAACAATCCAGAAGATTCCAGAAACGAAAACAACAAACCCTAGCAACAAAAACACCACGCATCGGAAAGAGGATTCACGCCGAATCCTCCGTATACCCATCGAACATCTCTCACGGGATAAGAAGATTCTTGAAGAAGGAGGAGCTCCATTTCCAATTTCATCCGAATCAACTCGGGTTTGATGATGATGATGATGATGTGATTTCCCCATTGACAGAGCATCTGGAAATTTTCTCACACGCTCTCTCTCTAATTTCTCTCACTTGATTTCTTCTTCTTCTTCTTCGTGATAGTGAGATACTAACTAGGAAGAGTTTGACCCCCGTAAATTTTTTTTTTTTTTTTAAATAAAGGAAAGAACTAGGAATAGGACCGAGGAAGTGAGTGTTGGCGATTTAAATTTTATATTTTTAAATGGATTTTAAATTTTAAAAAGTGGATATGATAACTGCTATTTTTATTGTATGCTCGCATTGGCTACTTGACGTCGAGAAGAAGCAAAAGACTGTTTTTAGAGAGAGAAGTGTGTGAGTAAGAGACACACGGGCAGGAGGTCAGGAGAATTTGAAAATTCGTCATATGGTTTATATTTTTTATATAATATTATATTCATATTTTAATAATTTTAAGATAAATAATTTTATAACCGGAAAATTTTTCAATGATAACGGTTAAGGCATATCCGGATAATTGGTTTGACATTATTTTGGTTTCGTTTGTAAATCGATCCGATACTAAATAGATATAGATGTAATATCGATAAAAAATTAATAATTTTATATATAAATTAATCAAGCCGAACTATGCTAAGCCAATATTGATTTAATATTGATAAGTTATAATATAAATAAAAATCTAATAATCAAAACTAGCTCTACAAAATATATATATATATATATATAGCATTTATTGTAATATACTGATCAAGTAAGATTACATAAGCATTAAATAATTTGCTAATAAAGCTGTAAGATATTTTTTTCCCCAAGTCTTACTTACTTTATCCTCAACATTCGCCTAACAGTTTACAATTCAGTCACTAATTTTTCATATATTTATATTATTATGCCTATTGAATCACATTATACGGTTTTAATAATTAAAAATTACAAAGAATTGTCCAAAGAACTGGTAAAAAAGTAAAGTGGAAACCCTAAAATAATAAGGGAGTCTTATTGTCTAAAAATGGTGTGCTTTATAAAATTTAAAAAAAAAAAAAGTAAAAGAAAAGTATACAAAGAGACGTGTAATAGCTCAATGATAGTTTGTTTTTTTTTTTTTTTTTTGGCCAAACGTAATGATAGTTTTTTTTTAGGCCACTCAACCTTCAAGATAGTTGATACGGCCAAGTGCCATGCTAGGTAAGAATTTATTTTTTGTAACATTTTAATTTATTTCTTTGAATATTTTTTTATGATTTTACTATTTTTATTGTGTTATTTAATAAAATATATTTAATGATATTATATTGTTATTGAATATTATAAACCAAATGGGAGGTGATTGGAGTCTATTTTGTAAATCTAAAACCGTTAAGTTTTAGAATATATTTGGATTGTCGGATTTTTATCTGTATCGCATCTGTATTCAATATATATCTATAATTTATCCATCATATATATATATATATATTATATCTATTTGATCAGTTTAAAAGTAAAATTATTAGTTTTTCATCAATATATGTTTCTTAACGAACATCTATTTAAAAACGATAAAAATACAATACAAAAATTACTAGAATATGATAAAAGAAAAAAGACCCTTAATAAAAAAAAATATTAATGAGTTTTTTTTTTTTTTTGGCCAATGAATGTACTAAGGAGTTAAAAAAGAAAAGTTGAGCATATATTAGACCTTTTTCCCTTAAAACTAAAAATATATATTTTTAAAGCATATCACTATCACTATTATTTGTTTATTTTTTGTTAGGTTAGAAAGACCGTGCTACAGATGAAAAATTTTTATTACATAATAAAAAAATATTTTCTTCTACCATCTTTATCAGTAAGTTAATTAAAAAGTTAATTAACATCATGTCAACTTTTTAAGCAACTCTTCCACTTTATCCGTGAGTTGCATAAGCAAAATTTCTTTATAATTTAACTAAATTAAAAATGTTTAATTGAATAGTATGGTGGTTAACTTTGAAATAGAATTTGAAATAAATCTAGAAATTTAACTTAGATAGTTTAGTTAAATCAAGTAAAGTAATTATGAAATACAATTAGATAATTTAGCATAATCAATTGGTTAATACGTTAAATTGAATTTGAGATTTCAAATATCTCTCTTTAAATTTTTCTAATTGTTTTATCTATCTATTTCGACGAATTGAATTTCATAATCTCTTCCATTTTTCAAATAGAACCCCCTTTTTTTTCAATTTCAATCCCCTAAACCCTCAAAACAAACCATGTAAAATGTTTAGTAAACTCCTAAACCCTTGAATTTTATTTAACTTTCATTTTTCATAAAATCCCTATAATTTTTTAAATCAACTACTTATTCAAAATTATCAGTTTTTAAGTCAAACTCAAACTTAATATCAATTTCTTATGAATTGAATTTATAAACTATATTTGTGATTCAATATATTAAATTCTATTATATAGCTTCTTGAATTGCTTTCTAATTATTTTCAATATGTAAGATAATCATCTGAAACGTTTAATACCGTTTCCCTTACCTATAAATATCTCCTAAATATCTAAAAAAACCTTACATTTTCCTTTTCCTTTTCTTTTATGCCACATATCTCATTTTCTTCTTCTTTTTCTTTCTTCTTTCTTCCTTTTCTTTCTTCTTCTTCTTCTTCTTCTTTCCTTTCCCAAACTTCAAACCCAAGTATCAAGTAAAACATGATCATAGGAAGGAATTAAAAATAGTGAACAAGATTGAAGAAGAAAATTATGCATGTAGAAGCTACGGAAACTAAGGAGGACTAGTAGTGAGAAGATCAAAACACATGGACTTGCTAAAAAGATAGGTTTAGTTGTTTTTCTTGTTTTGATTGTTGTTCACACATGTAATTATTGAATTAGAGCTAGATATATGTAGAATTGATAATAAAATTGATAGATTAAAGATATATAAACATATATGTAAAACTTAGATATATATATATATATATATATATGCATGTAGAGGATACGTGCTTGACAAAATGATTTAAAGTTTTATGAAGTATAAATATGATCAAAAGTGATAGATAATTATGAAGATAAGTTATATAAGTTGTATGTTGAATTTGTGATACAAACAAGTAGATAAAGGAGCAAATTTTGATGAAACAAACAAGGAAAAACGGAAAAATCAAGCACAGGGCACTCATCATGGTGGTGATAGAGCCAGTGATGGTTGCTATTTCTTGAGAATATTTGATGAAAACATGACAACGGGCATGATCAAGGGCGTTACGCCCTCTTATCACCTTTTTTCCTTTGATCACACCCTTCATCACACTCATGATGAAGGGAGTGATCAGCCCTCTAACACCCATCACACCCTTCATCATGCCCATGATGGAGAGAGTGATCAGCCTCTAATACCCATAACACCCTTCATAAAGAGGGTTACGGAGGGGGTGATGGCCTTGGTTAAAAATGAAATAAAATAAGAGAGAGAGAGAGAGAGAGAGAGAGAGAGAGAGAGAGATAAAATATAGGTAAATGATAGTTAATATGATATGTTAGTAATTTACAAAATTAATAATGAGTTAATGGAATTTATAGATTAATAACTAATTAAATTAAATATAGAAGTAGAATGTAGAACGAACTTAGTTAATAATCTTATGTTCAACATGGCATAACAAACCTTAATGAGCTAAAATGAATTAGGTCAATTAAGTTTAACCAACTTAGTTAAGTTAATTTATGTTTATACAAATGTAACATGAAATATAAAGTAAATTAATAGACTTGAGTTGATATGAATCTTAGGTATAAAATAAATTAGTTAATAGATCTAAACTTAACTTGACTTAATGGATCTAAATGAGATAAAGTAAAATAAACTAATTAAGATATTATAAAATATATCATAATGTCTTAATGAAAGGAATACATAACTTAGTAACTAAACTAGGTTTTAATATGGATTTTGAATATCAAGTGAACTAGATAATAGACTTGAGTTTAATATAAATCTTATATATAAAATGAACTTAGTTAATAAACTTAAGCTCAACTCTACTTAATAAACGTTAATGATTTAAAATGAATTAGATTGATTAAATCAAATCAACTTGGCTAAGATTAAGTTAACATAGGCATAATAACCAGTAATTGACCAAGATATAAAATGTTAAGTTAAACCCTAGACAATGAAAGAAGTATATTGTTTCTAAGATATGTTAGGCTAAGGCTTTAATTAATAAAAAATGATTTGACAGTCAACATAGAATTGTCCATATCTTGATGGGATGATCTTTGCAACATGGCGGGGTTCCTACTTTCATGTTTGATCAAATAAAAACTTAAAATGAGTTTAATGTAAGTTTAATGTAAATAGATGACTTATTTAAATACTTATGAATTATATTATTGAATAAATGAATGGATAACTAACCTATTTTTTTATTTTGTTTGGATCGTGGACATCGTGCAAGGTACGTAGTAATTTGCGTATTGTATTCTAGGATAGGCATCCTAAATGAACTAAAACTTAAACTCGCCTAATAATTGAGTGTTGCTTATGCTTGTGTTGTTTAATCCGGCCCAGGAAGCGACAACCCTCTTCAAAGCTGAACATGGTAGTTAGGCGCTTTAGGCTACCTCCGCCATGATGCAATAACATTCATAAGTGGCTCGGTGGGTGATCGATAGGGAAACAATATCAGCATAAAGTTTGCTAAAGCTTAGAGTAAAGTAACATGATTTAGTTTACGTTTATAAGCACAGTTGAACTAGATGATGTCATGGACTGAGATTAAGTAAAGATGAATAACGACTGTGAACCTTTGATGAGATTATTATTTGTAAAGTTATGTAGGATATATAGGTATTTGAGCTGTCCACATCAATCTCCTGAGTAGCTACTATTACTCAAGGACCTAAGTTTCAGAGATTGTTTCAGAGTGTGAGTACTTTAGTGTTGATTATTGCATTTGATTTAGTTCAAGCTTGTGTGTTATTTTGTGTGTGCTTGTGTTACTATTGTACTAGGCTTCGACTAATTATTGTTGTTGTGTCGTCGTCTTTTTTCTTGGTGTTACTTTGATGAATTAATGAAGATGAATATGATGATTGATGATGTTGATGTTATTGATGATGATTGACTAGGGTATCGTAGATTCTAGAGATATGAGAGGAAAAGTGAAGTGAGTAATATCGATAGATTATTTATATATATTTTTTTTGTTTATATAAAGAACTAGATTTATTCTTTGGAAATATGATATGTTCTTTTAAGGAGCCTGGTGGAGCTTGAGTTTTGTAAATTAAGCTCTAAAGCTTTGGTTGTCATCATCAAAGATATATAAGATACTTGATGGTATGGTTTTGTTTCTAATAGTGGATCTATTCATGGGAATAGAATACCAAATGTTTTTATAAAGTTTGTTTTTCAATTGTTCAATCTAGTTATATTTAAAACCTAATCAAACAATTTCATAATATAAAATGGTTAGTAATATTCGACATAAACAAAAACTTTTAAAGGAGGCATGTGCATGTAATACTTAAAGTATTATATGTTACCGGGGGATTTGACTTGCCTAAATTTTAGATGTAAGGTTAAGGCGGGGTCCTTACAATTTTTTGCGGGTCTCATGTTATATTATCACTTTTAGATGTAAGTGTTGCTAGAGTGCGTCCTTCTAGGACATCATCAAATAGGGTAACCATTCCAGTACATTAATATCATTGTTTGAACCTGAGATGCCAAAAAATGCATGCCGTATCTAAGTGTCATATGAAGCAACATCTTCAAGCATGATTGTTGTACCCATGATCTCGTCTAGTATACATGCTTTGCCATGCAACCGGCCAATTTTTCTACTCTCAATGCATACAATCAATGCTTCCTAACATACTAGGAAATCCATTACTCAGCACATTAAGTAAGTGTTCAATATCAACTTGATTTGGCCTGCATAAATACTCATCACCAAAACAAGCAATGACCTTTGGACGAATTTTTTGACACATCGTATGAATGTGCTTTTAGCCATTCGTAAGTAGTCGTCTAAAGCATCACTTGCTACTCCATAAGCTAATATCTGAATAGCTACAGTACTTCTATTGTGGTGAAGCACTAAGTTTACCAACAACATCCCTCCTTAGTGTAAAATAGGAAAAGTAATCCTATAATGCTTGTACAACGCGAAGGAACATCCTTTTCTCATTCGGAATCTACGTCGGAAATGCTTATCTGCGTACATTGGGTTGTTTGAGAAGTAGTCATTATAAAGATGATTGTGGTTTCTAGACGACCTTTATTTATATACTTTTGCTTATGTCTTCTAGTAGAGGTAAAACTGTCACATATCTTCGAGATCACTTGATATAAACAATCAATTAGCTTAGATTGCGAACTACTCATCTTAAATAAAATATATTCATTAATTGCTTTGTTGTAACCCATTGCTTTGCTCAGAATTAGAGCTACTTAGGCTACTTGAGCTACTAGTAAACATTATATTTTGATAAGATAAAGAATAAAATAGTATACACTTGGAATGAAATAAATTAAGAGTGCATTTTATGAAGACATACTTGTTTGCCATTTACAACAGCTAATTTACCATGAAATAATTTAAAAAAAAAATTAAAATGACTGTTTCAAGCTTAAATGATTTTTTTTTTTTGCCTCAAATTCACAATTACATAGTAAACCCCTAAAGTTAATATAGATCTCTAAACATACTTCGTCTAAACATATTATAATAAGAATTCTTAGTTATATACTAAAAGTTATGACTAATCCAAGTTTTGACAAACATGACCTAATTGTAGCCATAGACTTGGTTGAAGATTGGGTAGAGACCTCGATTGTGGCAGTGGTGGGCCTCGACGCAAAATTGCGACTAGAATTCTAAGTATGTGGCTACGATATTAGGTCGCGACTTGATCCTAGCCACAATCAAGGCCTCGACCCAAGCCTCGACTAAGCCCTCAACCAAGTCTGTAGCAGTAATTTTGGGTTACAACTTGACTGCAGCCATAGTCAAGGCCTCAACCCAAGTCTTGACCAAGTCTGTGGCTGCAACTTTGGGTCTTATTTTTCGGAACTAATGATTCCTTCTTGTTTTAATGATCTCTCTACGCACCTCTTATATCCATTCCTTATGTACATCATCCATTATCGATGTATCGACCATCATTATTGATTTTTGTAATTTGATTTGCTTTTGACATTCTTTTTCTTGTTTGTAACGTTCCTTCTCCTCAGTCATTTCAATTTCTTTATCTTTTAAGTCATTAATTTTACACAGCAACTCCACTTTATCACTACTTTCAGCCTTTTCTTTGCCTTTTCTCTTTGCTGCTGCTCTACTAGGTGGGCAGATACCTGCCTCATTATTTGTTGATATATCATTGTTTGATGATGAGCTGGTATATACTCCAGAGCCATTGA
Organism: Combretum micranthum; assembly: GCA_024138025.1. Classification (NCBI taxonomy): domain Eukaryota; kingdom Viridiplantae; phylum Streptophyta; class Magnoliopsida; order Myrtales; family Combretaceae; genus Combretum; species Combretum micranthum. The sequence continues at coordinate 2,965,446 of JAMXBD010000001.1, forward strand.
CCTTGGAGCATTTACTTGTATTTTTTTGGCATTTTCGAATTCAATCTCTATTTGGGTTCATTATGCAATATAACCCAACAACGCTCGATATTGCATAATTTATTCTCATTTTGTTTAGATAAATCATGAGCATGTTTAATGTAATCAAGCTCACTTTTTCCACTCTATCCAAACCAATTTATTTAATCGTAATAAGCCCCAAATTCCATAACATCGTTTGTGATTTTTGATCATCGAGCTTTACATTGTTGCCATGTTCATCTCAATTGATTTTTCTCCTTCTCATACAATTGTCCTTTCTCAAACTCTTCATGGACTCGTTGCCAAAATGTTTGTAATGGTTGGTTGTTCCCAACAATCGAGTCTTTACTAACCCTCAACCATGCGCAAATTAAAAGCTCATCATCATTTGGCTTCATTTTTTCCTATGAGCTTGATCAACCCCATTTTCATTGTCATCCTCATCTTCTAAATTTTTTTACGTAGGATATTATGGGTATTATGAGCTTGTACTAATTGGTGTTTGTGGAGATTGATCTAAATTCGATTGCGGTAGAGAATTTGCGATATGATTGAGTGGTCGAAAGTTTTCAAATAAAAACTAAGGAATTTATTGAAAATATGGCATTATCATACTTCTTGGATTATGACTAAAATTTTGTGAGCTTTGGCTTATAATTGAAAAATTTAGAGGACATTGCAAATTAGAGAGACATTAGAAAAATGCACCAAATGGAAGGTATGATCCAACTTATGAAATATGTGGCATTTGAAAATTTTGTGAGTTTGATAAATCATCATGTGGCAAATTTTGAGAATTATTTGGGTCCATGTATAAAAAATTATGGATGGAGAGATTTTTTGAGAATTATATACACAATTTGTGAATTAAGAGATTTTTTGAACGACAAGAAATTAAGTTGAATTTTAAGGGTAAAAAAAATATAGATTTTTATATATTTATAGACGAAGAAATTTAAAAAAAAATTGCAGTTGCATTGGCCAAACAGCCATATATTATTTTAGGCAGGATGTCTATAATTTTTTATTCTTGCCACAATGGTCATTTTTTAATTAACTAGGTTTGAATGCATTTTATGGGTCTCATAATCTAACAAAAGTTAGAAAAAAGTTAAATAAAAATGAGTTTCTTTGCAAAGCAACGATGCTTCATCAAGCTCCTTACTTTATCTGTTAAGCAACACTATTTTTCTTGGAGAATGAATTAAGGAATGCCAATAAAGATGGTCTTACAAGGAAAAGAACAACATGCTTGCTTTGATAAAAACATTATTTTATTGATAACTTTTTAAAAAAATTTATGGTTTCATTTCTTTTGATTTTTATCCATTCAAACTCATTTCATGTTATAAAAAAATTGTCAAAACACAATGTTCACAAACCATTAAATATTAGAATATAGTCTTTTATATAAATAGTTTCAAAAATCTCTCAAAGATTAACATTCATTATTTAAAATATAATAAAAACAAAATTCATTTTTTATTTAGATAACTAAAAAAGATAGTTCAACTGCTATCATCAAACATTTGCTAACACCATCCTAATCATCATCAAAGATAAGCTAGTATAAAAAAAAATTAATGGAATAATGCAATGTGAAAATCATAACCTAAAATGTCAAAAATCTTGATAGGGCGAATGTGAAACTCAAACACAAAACTATTGCATGATACACATAGATTCATTATGTTATTTAATATAATGAAACAAACAATGCAATTCTACGATAAAAACCATGATTATAGCTATACACCCCAAAAACTAAATGATGACAAGTACATAGTATGTGAGGAACAATTTAAGTCCACTCACATCCCTGTCTTCACTAGATTTGCCTATCTAACATTCACTTAAACTCGAAGAAATCTCCTTATGGTCCACCCCTCAACTTGATAGGTTTATACTCCAAAATATCCCTAATTGTCGTTCCCAACGTCATAACATTGATGTCAATCATTTGGTTAAGTTTCAATTCATTTATCTATTCCCAAAAGGGGCATTTGTCTAAAGAAACTTCTTCCATATGTTGATGTGACTCCTAGTATTCCATAAAAGGAGTTGGCTTATGAATGGCCAAGGTCTATCCCTAATCACTTTTAACATTTTTTGTTTGTTACTAAATGTGCATACATACAAGTTTGGTTTAGAAAGCCACTATTTCAAAATTTGTACATGCTTTCTAAATCTTCTTTAAGATAAAAATCATCATTTTTTTGTTCTAAACTTTTACAGATATAATCTTACCAACTACCACAGCTTTACTTGCTTGAAACTTATCTCCTTATGTGCTAAACGCGATGATAGGCTGTACTTTTACCTTAGCTTGAGTAGCATAATTGTGGATAATTAGGTTATACAGCTCCATCATGTTTAATAACCTTAAAAGAAACATAAATAGATTGACACAAAATCATATTATAGTAGATAAAGGAATACTTGCCTTAGGTTTCTACTATCCATGTGTTAAGAAATTATAATACACGGAAGCCAAAAAATAACTAGAGATGCTATTCTAGAAAAAAGACATAAAAGAGAGCGAAAAATTATCCAATTGCATTGAAGCCTTCCATTTTCAAGAACTAACCCACAATAGTGTAAGGTCACCATAGGAATCGTGTAAATCAACCTCCTTTTAGCAAGAGAGACAAACAAGGTTAGGGTTTGGTCAGGGTTTGCTATTGATGTGAAACTTAGAGATTGAGGTAAGATAAGGTAGATTAAAGCAGAGAGTGTTAAGAATAGAGATTGAGTAGGTTGTGTGCAAGAAAGGGGAAGAAATGCTGTAAATAATTAGAGTTTGCTGAGAATGAAAATAAGGCTTAGGTAGTGTAATATAGTGTAGCCAAGCAATGGTGGGGTTTAGGATGGATTAGGGTTTTTGCAACATTTGGTCAGGGAAGAGGTAGAATGCAACAAGAGAATAGGGCTAAGTTTGGCTTCACTATGTTGACATTAGGTTTGACAAGTAGCAATGTGTAAAAGAAGATGTATGAACCCCCTCATTATAGGGTAAGCTCTTGACACAAAAGAGAGACTCTTGTCCAAAAACAGAACCTTTGTCGAACCATAAAGTGCTCATGTATACTTTGATAAGTAGAAAGAGATGTTTTCCCACTAAATTAAAAGTTAAAGGGCTAGAGGATTACTTGTAATCTTTGTAGGTTATTTGCCAATCTATTAAAGTTTAGACAATATTAGATTACATTTTGAAAACTAATAAAGTATATCAAGGTCAAAATTTAGCAAGTACTTAACACATTTTTATTTTTTCAAAACATATCCATGCATTTTCAAAAGTATCACAAGAATAAAGTATGGTTTCAATTTCTTTAATTTCATTAAAGGGTTAAAATGTATGCTTATTTCCCTCTAATGATAATATATAATTTCTTCAATTAGAGCATAGTTTTTGTTTCTTTAATTCTTTAATATTATAGATCGAAAATGAAATAGAAAAACTACACAGTTAATTTTTTTAACTAGAAAGAACATCTCACTTTAAATATAGTTGTAAAAGAGTTAATCTATGTCAAGTTTTTAAGTTTAAAAATTATATATCCAAACTCAAGTTTGACAAGGAATATGAAATTCAACCATAGCTTGGAAGTTTATTTATATTATTGAGCTTATACAAGCTCGAGTTCGAACTTGTTTTCTCAATCTTTTTGCCCCCAATCTTTGGATAAAGATAATATCGAAAAAGGCTAATTATATAACTATATATACATTATATATGTATAAAGCTGACATGTTAATTTGTAAACTTAAATAGGATTTTGAAGTCAACTTTGACAACTATAAATAAATGAATTTTGTTTTATGATCGATCCAAATTATACATAAATCGAATTCAAATCAAATCTAACATTATAGGAGCTGAGTTAATTCGCAACCCATTCTATCTTTCCTCCGCTATGAGTACTACACCTTCATCATTCAAGTAGGAATTCTTCATCCTTCAAGTAGGAATTGAATGTAATAGATCTACTTTAGTTTTCTATTAGTAAGTTAAAAATCTAAGAGAACTAACCAAACTCACTAATTTAAATGTACTTGTGATTGTCTATTTATTTATTTATTTTTATTGCCATCACAATTGAGAGAGAGAGAATTGAACTTGATACCTTTCACTTAAGAGATCAGGAGAAATGTCACTAGGCTACACAACTATTATACATTTCCAACAACAAAACCAAAGCATAAAGAAACAGGCATATTCTCTTGATATAAACCATCACATCTAGACATCGGCACGGTTCGAGTCGGTTCCGGACCGGAACCGGAACCGCTAGAGTCGAGGCAGTTCACGGTTCCATGGAACCGCTGGTTCTGACGGTTCCGGTTCGGATTCCACATGAACCGTGACCAGGTTTTTTCTTTTTTCCTTTCTTTTTTTTTTGTCATCGAGCCTGTAAACTAAAGCCTTGCCATTAAGTGAACACGCGGAATCGAATGCCCTGTTGGAGGAAGGAATGGACATAGGTTAATCCATAGTAGAAGGTAGAAGATATCCACGAGCATAGGTTGTTCGGATGCGGGCACATTTATGTCTTTATTGATATCCCCGAATCGGATCTCATCTCTATTATTTAAAAGGAAAACCTCTCCTTCTCCTATTTAATACACTAGACTTTCATATTAATAAAACGAAAAATCCTTTATTGAAAAATAAGAGGAGTATAGTATATAAAATAGAAAACAGGTTTACAAGTGTGTGTGCTTTTTTTTTTTTTAAGGCGGGTCGGAACCGGTGGAACCGCCGGTTCTGCGTGGACGAACCACTAAGACCCGCCAGTTCCGGTGGATTCTTCGCGGTTCGTAACTGTCCTCGATGGGGCGGTTTCCGGGTAGAAAACTGCTGGGGACGGTTCGGAGCGGTTCATGGTTCGGACTTTATTGTACAACATAAACAAAAAACTTCGATCTTTATTCTTATTGAGAAAAAAAAAAAAAAAAGGGAAATAACAAAGAAAACAGGGATATTGTCACTTCATCTTGATGATAATTCAACCATCTATATGAGCTTCTTTTTCAGAAAATATCGCTTCATGTACCAAGATTGGCAGACAGAACATATAATGCCCAAACCTATCGATAGGTAGCTGAAGATTGCCACTCTAGTACGTGTCTTTTCATTTACTTTCCTCATCAAATATTCCCTGTGAGAGTGAATTAGGCAATAAATTTTTACAAGATATCTCATGTTCAATACTTTATGATAAAACAAGAAAATTTTAGTTGTGCCAAGCCTAATATATTACATGAATTAATTAATGATGTATAAAAAATAATAATATCTAGATATTTCGTAGTTTATGCAAAGATAAATTAATATAGAGTATTGTACCGATAATTTCCTTTTTTCTTAGAGAACATTATAACTATAATTTGTTAATATATTCTAGTGGTATTACTATTAATCCCTTAAATAGAATATATTGGGTTTAACTTTTTAAGGTTTTTTTCCTCCATTGTAATGATTTAAAAAAAAAAAAAAACGATTTTACATGACCAAGATTGTGATTAAGGTCCTTGTTAAATCAATTGCTGAGAGAAACCGATAATTTCGCCGAAAAATAGGCCTAGGTATCATTATGGAGTGGACTACAACAAAAATTTGTATTTGGAAAAGATTTCTTGGATGTTGACTCTTATACAGCAAATCTTATTGTGTGCATGTATACATTTAATCCTATTCCTCTAACAGACTAACACTATGTTTGTGTCAAGGAAATGAAACAGAAGGAAGAAAAGCAACAGAAAAGAAATAAAAAGAAAAAAAAATATATCCTTGTTTGAATAAGAAGAACATAGAAAGGAATTATATGGATATTTTGTCAAATTTGAGTTGTTAAGATACCAAAATTTCTTATAATTTTAATTAGCTTTTTTAATAAAAAGGTACTTTAGTCATTAAAAGAACGGTTTCACGAAAATTTTTTCATTTTCTGTTAAAAATCCCTTCTTCCTTCCTTCCATTCATTTCTTTCCCAATGCAAACACAATGTGAGAGTTGAAGTTTTGATAGTAGAGCTTTATCTGCTGACACTACAACCAATCACTAGTTACCGCCATGGTTACCTGCTACTAAAAACCTAGAGTAATGAAAACCTTGTTGAGATTGAGGCAATAAATTTAAATGTTAAATTTGGTATTCGAATTTTGCACAAAAATTTAATTTGGTATGTGAATTTTAGAGTAGTTAATTTATCATCTTGCTAGCACTGCATCATTTTTTTTGTTTTCTGACATGACAAAAATAACCGATTAGTACAAAATGATATTAAGAGAAGCAAAATGTTGGATTGAGTGTTATATTGACCATTTTAAAATTTATATACAAAAATTAAATTTTTGTGTCTAGTACTAATATCAAATTTGATATTTACCCGATGTGAATTTTATAAATGTTGGATTACAAATGAAAGGAAATCCGAACACCGTTTATTGCGGGGGGGAAAAAATGTGAAGTGCTTACCTCAATCTTGTTTTTTCTTGCAACTGACTCCCAATCTTTTGTTGCAATTCCAATTTTCCAGTCAAGGTAGACTTTTATTATTCCCTCTCCTTGATGACCATGGTTATTCTTGTTCACACAAAAACATGCATAGTGGCTGCCCTCCTCATTAGCTGTAAATGCAAATTGACCATAACTTACATCCTCTTTGTGATAAAGTTCGTTGCCATGTGGTATGAAAAATTTGTCTAAAAACATCCAAAACATGAAGTTAAAATATATCTATTTTTCATCATTATTTGATGAAAAATAGATATATTTATTTATAAACCAATTAAATAGACTAAATAATAATGTGAAACAGATATAATACGAATATGATACATATACTGATGAAACAAATCATAAAAAATATTAAAGATTCATTAAGATTAAAATTTATTTAAGCTGTTCAATTATGATATGATACCAATTCTTTGAAAAAGTACAAAACATATTTTCCGGTTAAGATATAATCAAAACAGGAAAAAATCAAAATAACTTTAACATGTCATATTAATTAATACCTCATAAATATTACTAAAATTTGACGTATCTCCCTCTAATCGGAATGCATAATGTATTAGTATTGGCATTTTTTTTTTCAATAATTGGAGGTAAAAAAAGAAGCACAAAAAACTAGGAATAACAATAATTGATGTTAATATGCCACATAATATCATTTCAAAAACAACGTTGTCAGAAATTAACATTAAATGCTCCTTGCCTTCTCCATTCTTCCTTGGCACGCAATTTAATTTTTTGGATTTCGTTTCACTTAGAATTTCATGAACCTTGCTAAGTTGAGATGCAAGGGTAAACATCAACCTTTGCATTTTTCATAGGTTGTTGCAACCAACTATAATGTCTTAACTCAGCTGGTGAACTTTTTCAAGAAAGAAAAGGGTAACTTGCTCACGAATTTTCATAAAAATATTAAAATTCTCATATGTTATTTCATTGGATCTAATTTTTACATGAAAAAAAAAAAACAATTATATATGGGTCTCATTAAATCTATTTTTTACATAAAACTCATTCTATTTGTAAATTCTATCCGAGGATATTTGTTTTATCATATTCTAGTTATTTTGATATTATATTTTTTATATTTTTAAACAGATGTTTATTAAAAAATAGATATCGATGAAAAATTAACAGTTTTACTTATAAATAGACTAAACAAATAGAATACAATATGGTATATGTTACATATGTAGATATGATGTAGATACTATACAGATAAAAATAAGACAATCCACTCAAACCTTGATTTACACACACTCGTTACCTTGCAACATACACACCAAATTCAATTATAAGTATATATATGCATATAAAATTTTCACTTGCTCCTTGCATCTCTATCAAGATAATATAATCAAAACCTCCAATAAAATATATTGAATATATATAGTTATATAAATATTATTCCTTTGAGAGAGGGTAACTGAGAAAGAAAACCTTCACTGAAATAGAAGATCTCAGCAAAAACGACAACATTGTTGTGAAGTTCCTCAGACACTCATATTTTATCCCTGAAAATGGTACATCTAACCATATGGCCTCAACCAAAAAATCGCATGTGAGTGTGATCGTCACTGAAATCACTACCAACATTCTACTCCCCATTTCAATACATGAGATTTGAGAATATATAACTTATAGGATAGGTTGTGTTTTACGTAATGTATCCAAGTAATTTTTATATAAATCTAAATTATACCGATTATAAGCTTTGAATGTTTAGATCCGACTCTCATGGATTTTAAAAGATTTAGCCACATGGTTTATATGAGAATTTTTTAGACATAGAATGGATTTTTAACTTTGTTTTTTCCTTTTATCTTTTCCTTTCTTGAGATTTATTATTAAACTTTAACTGGCCAATGGTAATTATCAGATACGAGGATAGTTTGATTTGATTGGATGTGATTTGGAATTATGAGCCAATAAATAAGAATATAATATAACTAGGGTTTTAGTCTTGATGATATATGGGTTATAAAGGAAAGAGACCCTACATCTTGCCAAAAGTCAAAGAGAGAGTTCAGAAGAGTCTATCGAATTGTTCGACTATATTATGGAATTATTATTTTCAGATTTATTTGCATATTGACTCTTTGAGAGAGGGGAAAAAAAATTAACTCTCTCATCTTCATCTTTTTTTTTTTTTTCTTTCCTATGCTGGTGTCTCTGAAATTCTACATCCAATTAAATCCCTCAATTTGCTAATTCCTTTTCTTTTCCTAGTTTAAAAGTAAAAAACTATTCAGAACGTTTTATTATATATTAACTAATAAAATATATTATTGAATTTATTCAAACCTCTTCTAGGAACCCTTCTTCGATTAGAATTTGGAATGTACTATGACAAAATTCTATAAATAAAAAATCATCCTGTTGACAATCCATTTTAATAAACAAATAAAAAAATTCAAAATATGAAGAAAAATTGCAATATGTATATTTTTTTTTTCCAAAAATATACGTGTAGTTCTTTTTATTTTTTATTTTTAGCACTCAAAATGCTGGAACAAAGCTGTGAATATTTTCATAGTTCAGTGTTTTCATATTTATGTATAGTTCATTTTCAATATATAAGATCTACATATTGAAAATTAAGAACATATATGGACCTATTTGCTTATACATCGAAAACCAATAGAAGATGACTATTAATTTTCTAAGTCCTCAGAAAATCCACTGATTTCATGCATCTATCCAGAAAATATCATCATAAAAAAAAAAAAGAGAGATTAACCTAAATTAGCACTATGAATACAATAAAATCAAGTACAAAATTTTCAAAAAGTTGCCTCTCAATATCGGCCACACATTTTCTCCCTGACAATGGCACATCTAACCATACTGCCTCGCCTCCAAATTCGCACAAGATTGTGAGTAGCACGAAAATCACCACCCACACAGCACTCCTCCCCATTACTATTTGAGAATTAGAATCCTTATTTAATTGGAAATTTGATAAACAGTATTAGGCGGGTTTTGTTTCGTGGGTGTTTATTGTTTAGTGCAATGTAATTCTTATATAGATATAGACTCCAATAATTATGTAGATTCGAAACTTCTACAATTGAATCAGTTCATCGGACCATTTAAATCATCCGATCTTTAAAAATAAATATATAGTAAATAATATATTAAATATTTCACTCATATCGACACAATTAGATATGAATTTAAAATATTAAATAATCAATGAGACTAATTCCTTACAAAATACTACGCATTTTCCTACATAAATTAAACACAAATTATATGTGTTTTGGAGATTTAGATGTGTTTACATTTTTTACTTTTATATCTTAGTACGAAATTATCTAATGTGGTTTGCGTGAGGGTTTTTTCATATATTAATCTACTTTTAATTTAATTTGTTTTTTTTCCCCTACTTTCTTTAGATTTATGAGATGTATAGACTTTAATTGGCCAATGGTAATTGTCTAATTGGGGAACAGTGTGATTTGATTGGGTAAAATCTGGAATTATGAGGCCATGTATAGGAGTGTAACATTTTTCGGGTTTTGGTGTTAATGATAAATTGGATAGGAAAGAAATCTGAGACCTTTTCAATTTCAAATTTCATGAAATAGTTAAGAGGAAATATATATAGATATATATTATTAGATATTACAACTCTTGTATTTATTGTATCCTTTTTCCTTAAAAAGAGATGAACAAATTTGTTTATTTTTCGGTGGGAAAAAAGGAGATGGACAAATTGTTTCACTGTTATGGAATCTTAATTTTCAGAGTTATATGTAAATATGACTCTTTGAGAAATAAATTTAACTCACTCTTCTTCATCGATTATTTCTATGATGGGGACTCTTAAATTCAACATTCATTTCGCTAATCTTTTTTTTTTCCCAGTTCAAAAAAAAAAAAAAATGGCAATTGACAACATTTCTATTGAATTAACTAACAAAAGATACTAATAAATATATTGGAACCTCATTTTTTATTAAAATTTAGAATACGTAATAACAAGATTTTATAAATAAGCAACTTGTGGTTGCTTGGGATATGGAAATTAATATTGATATTTTGAAAAAAATAAAAAAAAATACCATCGGGATAAAAATAATCTCAATTTTAGACAAATTGAACTCATTTCTTAAAGAGACAAAGATATAGATGATTGATCTTGTCTCTTCAAGAGACAAGCTTAGTATTATAAAATCAATCTCTTCTCTTGATATCTTTTCAAAAAACAAGTTTAATGTATTTACACTAACTTCATCTCTAAAGAGATGAGATCGGCCATTTATAACCTTATTTTTTCAAGAGATGAGTTCAAGTTGCTTATTTGTTGGATTATTTTTATTTAGCGGGATTTGTAATTTTTTTTAGAAAAAGTTATTATTTTTTCCTTAATTTTGTGGTTGCTGGCTGGTTGACAATCCATTTGTAATAAATATAAAAAAGAAAAATCCTAAAATATGAAGAAAGATTAACTATGTATAGTTTTCTTTCTTTCTTTCTTCGTTTCTTTCTTTCTTTTTTCCTTTTGAGAAAAAAAAAAAAACATTTCTTTCATATCCATTGTAAACCGATTTCTGTGTTAAATGGATATCTATAGATTTATTTACCAACCTACGGCACATTTATATAAAACAAACAAATACGCACCCACAAATTATATGGAAAATTTAAATACGATTAAAGAATCCAATTTAAATTATAAATTAATTATTAAGTATGTCAAAATTTATAAAAAGTTGAAATAAGTATCCATAAAATTAATTACTGATTTATTATATGTGAAAATTATTTTGAAGTAATTAAACACAGATGCTAATTCTTATTGAATAAATTTATTCATCCTTCAAAATCATTTTATAAATATAAATTTCAAGTTTTATTCAATAATACTTAGAACAATATAATATAAAACATTCCACTCATTGGTTTTGTTATATTCCTTCAGTATTTGTAAAGGAAGGGACAGGATTTTAAAATCATTAAGGCTTACTAATGTTGTGATGAAATTTGACAATAAAGATAAAAAATATAAGCATATAAATCTAAAACTAAATTAAAATATTCTAAAAAATTGATAGAGGAATTTTGCCGCAATAATTTATCTCAATTTAAATGAGATTAATATCAAAATATATGACGAAGATCACCAAAATAATTTATGCGACAATAATATGTAAAATTAAAAAGTCAAAGTCAATTTTCACTTTATTGACATGCATCCAAAAAAGTGAAAAAGGTGAACGCAAAAACTGAACAATGAATAGAAAGGGGTTACGAAGAAAAAGACAATTTAATCTCTTTTCTCTTCTAAATTTATCTCAAAAGATTGTTGTTTCATCTTCCAATTCCTGGTGGACAATAACCAATAAATATAGTGCTAGGCTGTTTGTTTCATCATTCTGGTATCATTTTAGTATTATTTTAAATTGATGTTTATTTAGAAACAGATACCGATAAAAAATTGATAATTTTACTCATAAATTAACCAAACTGAATCAATATCGATATGATACAGATAAATTATATATATTAATCTGATACATATATGATACCGACAAAAATCTGAGAACCCAAATAAGCCGACATTTGTATGGTGGATACAATTTTGAGTTAGTTTTCAACGCAACTTTGTTAAGTGATTTTGGGCTTTTTTTTCCTCTTTTAGATAAAAAAATAATTACAATTTCTAAATGAAAACGGGAATAGTGGAGTAAAGATTGAAAAACAATTTATGGTAACAAATGAATGCACAACCCTAATTTTTTTTTTTTTAAGTTAACATGAAAAAAACAATGTTAAATGTAAATTAAGATCATAAATGAAAGAAAAATATAAGAATATTGGATACAAAAGTGGAGTTAGATGTTTAAGAAATATCTAACTAATCACAATCCTATCATCATCAATATCATAGTCCAAAATAAATTTATGATAGGACAAAGAGTTTAGATAGGTTAAATAAATTAAATGAATTATATGATGTAATTAGACAAGTTGACATAATTAGATTAATAATTGAAATTTGAGATTTGAATTCATAGACACCTAAACATGTTGTTTAAATGTTTAGTGGATTCTTAAATCTCTAAACTTTGACTCAATATTTCATATATTTAATCTCCACCAATTCTGAAATCATCTGCTTGCCTAAAAATATCAGTTCTTAAGTCTAGCTCAAAGTAACCATCAATTTTTATCTAAATTTAATTCCTAAATTAAGTTCTTATTATAATTTCTCAATTTCTAACCTATTAATTTTGAAATCATCTTCTAAGTATTACTAGAACTAAAGATATTGATCTAAAAGTTCTAAAACCAATACCGTTATTCTAAAATATCTTAAATTATGTCTATCCTTTCCTTTTCCTTTTCATTTTCTCTACTTTCCCTTTTCTTTCTTTCTCATTCTCTTCCTCTTCTTTTCTCTTTTTCATCTCTCAAAATAATCCTTAAATCTCAATTTCAAAAGTAATAAAAGAAAAATCAAAGTTAGAAGATGAGATAAAAGAAGGAAATCAAAGTTAAGAGAAGCCCAACAACATGAAAGAAGATTAAATTGCATGTGGTTGCCTAAAAGATAAGTGTTTTTGTTTTTATTGTTTTCATTATTGTTATTATATGCATATGATGTCTTGAAGTTGGATATAAGTAGAAATTGTGACGAAATTAGTCATTAATGAATATATGAGCATGTAAGTTAGGATTTAGGTTATGCTATGTGTATGTGTAGATTAGAAGTTGGTGCAGTGGTTTTGATGGAATATGAAGTAAAAACATGAATATAGATGCTAGAGATGATGATTCTAGGCTTGTATGCAGAGTATAAGATGTTAGATGATGAAAAATGATATAAAAGAAGTGATAAAATAGGTTAACTTTTCGAAAACAAAGACAAAGTAAAGAGCACGGGGTAAACACGGGACCTTATATTGAACGATGGTCCTTGCTATTGCTTGAAAATGCATGACAAGTAAACGGCCTCCCCTATCTATCTGTGCTTCTCTCTGACCTCTAAAACCTAAAGAACACGAGTTTTTCCAGAATAGCACCACTAGAACATAAGGTAATGTTTATGTCCGTACTTCTCTCTGGTCATGATACTATTTTGATCATAACTTTTTCATCTAAATTCAAATTGAGTGATTTAAAATACTGTGAAAAGTTTAAAAAGAGATCTAAAACTTTCATGTTTTAAGGTTTTGCAAAATATAAATGCATAAAGGCCTAAATTTCATTTCATTTCAGCTACTACATATCTTAAACAAAGTTAAAAACATGTGTTTGCAAACCAAATATGTGTAGTTAAGTATAAAATGAACTTAGCTAATAAACCTATGTTCAACTTAACTAAATGGACTTGAATGAGCTAAAATGAATTAGATTGATTAAGTTTAATAGTAATCGAAATAAATGATCAATTTTAATCAATTTGGCTAGGATTAAATTAAAACGAGTTAATAGTTAATAATTGACTTAAGTTAATGAGCTAGGATGAACCATATATAATATAGTGAATATGTTGTTTCAAATGTTTGTTTGATTTGAATATGGATGTTTTGAATATGAATGATATGATGATGTTTTTATAATAAGAGACCATAATTAAAGTGAAAATAAATATTTTCACAAACAATAGAGAATTGTTCGTATCTTGGCAGAGCGATATTCGCAGCAACAATGAGATTCTAAATTAATGTCTAATTAAATATGTTTTTAAAATAAATTTGATATAAATGGATAATTAGCCTAATTTCTTATATGGGTTTAATTCTTGAATCTACAGACATTAATACCTGACTTATCTTCTGAAATGGATTCTGATCCGCCATCTGTGTCTAAATTGGATTTCATATATATAAGGGACGCATAACTTGCATGTTGTATATTAGGAAAGGCATCTAAAATGAATTAAAACTTAAAGACGACTTTAATAATTGAGTGTTGGTTATGCTTATGCCATCGAATCCGTTCCGAAAAGCGGCGACCTTGTCTGGAGGGTACAAGATAGCTAGGCACTTAGGCCACCTCTATGTCATGATGCAATGACAAATACCATGATGTAATTTTTGGGAATTTAGCGATCCAAAAATAGATTTGGTAGTGGAATACGGATTTTTTTAACCTAAATTCCCAAGCGGATTCATGCGATCCAATTAAATCAAGAAACGGTTGCAATATACCTTTTACGAAGCTTTTGAATTTTGGATCAATAGGTGTTGCAAATGCAAACACCATTTACTGTATCCACACGAACAAATTTTCAATCGAATCTTTATGCGTGTGCTAACATGTAGGAACAATTTCAAATTTTGGGAATCTTTCATAAAAGGGTCTCTCATATTTTAGTTACAGAATTTCTCTACAATTTTGACGTGACGACGAGCATCAGTTAAACCCTAGATGTGACCATCACCTTTTATTTATAAGATCATGTGTCATGTTTACTTACCTTAATCTTATTAGGGTTCTTCTCTATGAAAATGACACGTGTCTTATAAAATAAGATTTTTATTTAATAACTATTTATTATTCTTAATCCAATTAAGAATAATATATAATTAGATAATTCCCAATATAGTTATTAAAATAACCATGATCTGATTAATTCATTCTTCGTGTGTGACTTTATAGGTTCACTTAATATTGGCTGTAGCTCTTAAACAACTTTTAGGCCTACAATACATAATTGGTCTCTAGCAAGACATTATGCCTACCTAAATTAAATGAAGATTGCTGATACGACTCTACTTATTAACAGTCAATTATTTAATTCTTTTGTTGTATGATATCTTATAATTAAACATAAAGTGTAGATCAATACACTCTGATATTGTTTAATCACATATTTCTTGATTCTAGAGTTTGACCGACTTAAGCGAATGATATTGATAACTCTTTATCAATTCATTTGATTACGGCCATGCATTTCTCGGTCTTACTCATCAAGAGGCCCAAAAGATGTCTCTCTCAAATTAATGAGAGGAACAAATTCCTTCACGAGCACTCACAGTCCTCCACATGACTTGTTCCATGTCCAAATACAGTCTTCTAATCACTCGATTAAAGATGACAAAGAGTTGAATTAAAAATGGAACTTGTTATGTAAGAATCCATGTTGTCATCAGGTTAAAGAATTAAAGTAACATTGTAATGCGAAATACTTATCATATTGATCCATGTAGTATTCTCATAGTTGGTCATTCCAATACAATATACTCTTATATGTATCCATGTGCTGAATCAATATCTTATATCCATGATCAGTAAAACATGATCATCATTCAACCAACATGCTAGTATTAATTCATTATTATTATTCTATATAATGAATAACTATGAATAATTTAAAATAATGTTATTTTTTGCCTTATGACTTTACTATTAAAGTCACATACTTTAACAACATAAATAACAACCAATTATTCAAGGAATAAATTTCATCAAAGTAAAAAGGCCAATTATAATTTTGATAAAAAAACGACTTATATCATAAAGATAAATAGTCAAATGACATAGAATCCTCATGGCCTAGGACACATCACTAGTAGCAATGGCAATTAATTAGTGGCTTAGTAGGTAGTTGATAGGACAAATGGTATCGGCATAACGTCTACTTAGGCTTAGGGTGAAATAACATATTTTAGTTTACGTTTATAGGCATGACTGAATTAACTGATGCTATAGACTGAGATGAGAAAAGTGTATATAATGGCTGTGATCCCTAGATGAGGCTATTTTTTTTTTTTGGATAAATATAGGAGATATAAGTATTCGAGCTGCCTATATCAACCTCTTTGAACAACTGCTGTTACTCATGATACCCAGATTCCAAAGATTGTTCCGGAGTGTGAGTGCTCAAGTGTTGAATTGTTTACTTTAAAGAAAAGACAATAACTTGTTGGTTATTGTATTGCATTTGGTCAAAATCGTATACCATTCCGTGTGTGTCTATGTTATTGTGTACTGAGCTTCGACTCATTATTGTTGTTATTATTCTTTTTGTAGGTATTGTGTTGATGATGATGATGATATATTGATGATTGGATGAAGATGTGATGATGTTGATGTTGGTGTTGATGTTGACGTTGATTATGATGATTTAGGTGATGATAACGTTTGGCCCGGGTTTTGGGTAATGTTGGAGGAGTGAATTAGAGTAAGACCGTAGATTTTATTTTGATTGTTTTTGTATAAAGGACTGAATTTATTCTTTTAAGTTTGTAATATTCTTTTAAGGGGGCCCGGTAGAGCCCATGTTTGTAATCTAAAGTTTTAAAACTTCGATCTATCATTATATAAAGTACTAGAGATACTTGATGGTAGAGTTTTGTTTTATGAAAGTTGATCTACTCGAGTTAATATATATATGTTCTGTTTTTAATGAAAGTTTATTTTTAAAACTTAAATCCAGTTATTTTGTGAATCTAACTAAATGATTTCATAATTTGAAATTGAGTAGCAAATGTTTACAATAAACATATCATTTGTGGAAGTCTAAGCGTATAATACTTAGGGTATTATACATGGTGATAATTGCCTTAAAGAAAATTTTAGGGTGTTGTGTATATATATATATATATCATAAAATAAAGATTTTATGGAATCGATATTAGTCACTATTTTATGCAGATGTAGGATTTTTCATGTGGTGGTTATGCATGTGTCATGTAAATCTTCTACCTTGCACGTGATTTCATAATGTTAGCAAGAATATGACACTTGATAGGATGGCTTAGGAAAAATGACCAGGAGAAGAAACATACATTCTGAGTATATGGAATGCACAAGTAGGGTAGGCAAAAAAATTGATAAAACTGAAATTCGAATCGAAATCAGAAAACCAATCCAACAAATACGATTAACCAGTTTATCGGTTTTAGTTTAGCATCATGGTTTTTATTTTATTTTATTTTTTTGGTTTTCAATTTCAATTTGTAAGTATAAGAAACCGATGATTAATGATTAACCAGTCCAATATATATAAATATATATTATAATATATATAATTAATTTAAAAATATATATAGATAGACAAAGTCGAAACCCTAAAATTTAACTCTCGTAACTTTTCTCTCTCTTTAGACTCTCCCATTTGGTCCGGTCTAGATCTCAACCTCACTCCACTCAGTCACTTTTCTCTCCCTTTAGTTAACATTTAACTTGTTGATTTGCAATTTTTGAATGTAATTGTGATATTTAACTTGTTAGTTTACAATTTTTTAATGTATTTATGAAACAAAGGGTTTAACTTTTTTATGGACCAACTAAAAATATGATTAACCGTAACTTTTGGTTAAAAAAACTGAAAATCGAAAATATTAATTGAAAAATGGTTAATCATTAAAATGGTCAACCGTTATTAATGGATTGGTTTAGGTTTAAGATTTTAAAATACCGATTATTTTGGTTCGGTTAAAAAAATGGAATCATGGACTTATTAACCGAACCATGCCTACCCTTATGCACAAGTGACAGACAAAGAGCTTGAGTAGATCTCGAGTGTCAAATTTGCAATTCTTGAGCAATTGAAGTAGTAATATAATAGAGTTGCCTATTTGATCATTGTGAGCAAAATTCCCCCCATGGAATGTTGTTTGTCTTTCTAGAGTGACTGAGTATTTATAGGCATTTGGTATGAATGACAACAGTTAGATCATCTAAGTAATTGACGAGCGAGATAGAGTATGACTTATTTCATGCTTATCATGAATTAGCTTAGTATGGGTCAAAATTAATAGCCATTATCCTGTGTGCATGAGTATGCCTGAAAGAGGTCAAATATTACGAATCAAACGAACAATCATTATTCCGAGCTCATAAATGCAAATCCCTTTAAGCCATCCTAATATATGAACCATACTCAGTAGGTTTTGTCACTTAGCTTGTAAGTTGGGTCAAATAAATATTTTTAGCCCTTTAAATTTTTTTAATATGGAATTCAAGTGTTTTTGTAGGGACAAGATTATTTAGAAGAGCCTAAGGTGATGCACATAATTAGAGTAGTGTTGTGAGTTTGTGCACTATAATAAAACTATATACAATAAAGTGAGTTATAGCGCTAGTACTTTGCCCTTACGTAATGATTCATTTACAAAGAAGTGAAGTCTCCAATTCTATGAGAGCACTTAGCTAATCCAACTTTGATATGTGCTTTGTTTGAAGGGTAATGAATTTGATTAAGTGGCTTACTTGTAGATATAAAGAAATCATTCGAAATTTGTTTATCTTGAAATTCCACCAATGAGGCTAGTCTATATGACTAGAGTTAACTTGATCTATCTATCCAAGTCTAACCTAGTCCTTAATTTGTAGAGGTATATTTGGTACCTTTATTTAATATCATACCCAAAGTCTCACAAAACTATTACTTAGTTTATGATTTTGCTTATTTGGTGGAAAATGTCACCAGATGGACTCTTTGTAATTTTTTTTGAGGCTAGAAGACACGTAATGCAATTACCTTTATGATGGCAAAAAAAAAAAGAAAAAGGAAACGAAAAAAAATCACAATTAAGATGGGCTAAATCTAAACATATAAAGCCAAAATATTTGTTAACTCAGTAAACTAACATTCTTGAAAAAAATCACAATTAAGATGGGCTAAATCTAAACATATAAAGCCAAAATATTTCTTGACTCCGTAAACTAACATCGTTGTTACTTATTTAGAAAAGAGCCATGAGTCAATTTCAACTACTAATTAAGAAATCTTTGATTTGATAGCTCATTTTAAAAACCAAATTAGATCCAAATAAAAATATATATGACTTTTCTCCAAATCATCCATTATCTTAATAAGTTTTCATAAAATCCAAATTTAATAACTACCAGAATTTATTGCTTCATTATAATTAATCTTAACTAGCCCATATATGTGATTAAACCTAAATTAAGAAGTAATGAAAAGTTTATGATATTGTCATTTGTTTCAATAGGTATAGTCCCGTCCATTATTTATTGGGATAGATTCAAGTCCAACTGTAATTGCACATTGAAATATTTCATATACTAATGATTATATATTTATTTTAATAATTAGATTATCATTTATATAGTTTGTTACATATCCGATAAATTCTCCAAAAGTAATTATTATTTAAAAAGGGCCTTTAAACTTTCTGTACTATAGAGGACTGTATACTGAAAATTGAGTTGAAGTTAGACATTATCATGGGTCGGTTCCGAACTGGGAACCGACCTGACCCGTTACCGACGGTTCCTGAACCGGGAACCGGCCCGGGAATGGTGGGTCTGAACCGTTAAAGGACCTATCGGTTCTGACGGGTCCTTACGGTTTCATCCTTAAAAACCGCATGACCCGGCGGTTTTGGAACCGCCAATTCAAGAACTGGCAGAACCGACAATTCTACACCATAAAAATTATAAAAAAAGTAAGAAAAAAAGAAAAGAAAATTATAAAAAATTGTAATTATAAAATAAATATTTAAAACTATTTTTGCATAAATAATAAAAAATTTATTTCCTATTCACAATATTTAATGTGTTATTATTAACAACACAAATAATAAATACATTTGAAATCATATATTGTTAAATTTATGCAGACTTTTAATTAAAGTAGACTTTCTTTCTTAACAATATATGATTCGTTTTTTGTTATTGAAAATTATTTGTATCTTGAATATTTTATAGTGTCACATTGCTAATATAACAACTAAAAAAGTGCAAGTGATTGTATATAAATAAATACATAATTATAGAATTTCTTTTAACTAATTTTATGAACAATTATTGTTAGGCTCAATGTTATTTCAAGTTAAAAATTTATTTTGCATTTTTCTTAGTTAAATTAAGTAAATTATTTAATTGATTTTTTATTTTTCACGGTTTCTGGTTCCTCTAGAACCGGAACCGAACCGACTCCCAAGGGTCCGGTTCTGGTTCCATCACTTTTGGAACCGGAAATCGGCGATTCGAGTCCGGTTCCAGACCCGAATCTAACAGTGACGATGTCTAGTTGAAGTTTTCCTTTTTCTCTCTCCTAGGTCCGGTCCGGTCCGATTGAACTGAATCCGGCTTGGCTATAATGGTAGATATACATCCCAGCCGGCCCATCTGTCCAACTCGCTCCAGCCTAATTATTGGTCAATTGTTTTCCTCAATTTGCCCTTTTTTCGCACTTTCTCTCTCTGCGAGGGTTCCATTCCATACCAAAAACAAATATCATAGACAGGAAGTCCCTCTTCTTTCTTCTCTATCTCTCTCTATCTCTCTTTCTCACTTCAAATCAAATAGATAAGAAATCTGAACAATTAGTATATTCCCAGAACAAAGGTGACATCTCTAATCCAAATTTCCTTCCTCATCCACCTCTTTTTTAATCATCAATTTCCACTACTTGATATAAATTAATTTAATTTTTATCTTTAATTGACGCTTCGTGGTATAAACCCTAAATTAATCATGTTTAACTTAGGTATTTAACTAAAATCTGTAATCTTGATTGAATTTTTGATGAAATTTTTAATCTTGATTTTTTTCGTAAGCCACTAGGTTGTTCCGTGTGTGATATTTGTATCTGGACACTGAGGTTTTAATTATCTGCATGTGCTAATCCAACGTTGCTTTGTTTGATTTTATTTCGGTTCTGATGTTATTTTTGATGACTGTTTTGATGAGTTATTGTTATCATATATGTGTGTGTATATATATATATATATATATTAAATTTTGAATTGATAAATATTTACTAGCTTTTGACCTGTTTAGGATTAAATTGTGATGAAGAATTGGATTTTATTGGGTTTAAGAGAATTTAGGTGTTCTTCGTCGTTTTAGTGTCGGTGGGAACCCTTTTTAATTTTATTGTTGATCAGGTGTTATTATGTGATGCTGTTGTTGATTATAGTCTCGAAAGTGGGAACCTGTTTTCTAAATTATTATTATTGTTGATCAGGTGTTTTGTGTAATGCTTCTGTTGTTAGGTTCTTCAATTGATTGCTGTACTGCTGTAGTGTCGAAAGTGGGAATCTTTTTTTTTTTTTTTCAAATTGTTGATTATGTGTTCTATGATATGCTTCTGTTGCTAGGTTCATGTATTGATCAGGGTGTCTGGCTTTGTTTTTTGCGTTAATGTGCGGAATTCTGATGTGTCTGGAGTTTATAAATGGGGGGTTTTAATTAATTATTGACTACTGACTACTAGGTGTTTTGGAATAATCTATGTTCTTTTAAAAGTGCGAGGAAAAACATTTATCGCCTAATTTGACTTCCTTAAGATGTTAGCAACATATGTGAATTTGTAAGATAGACTTCAGTGTAATATTTGCTAGTTTTTAATCCGAAGAATGGAAATTTACAGCACAGACATCTGTAATTTTGTAATTACACATGGTTCATTTGCATTGCTACCTTGCATATCAGTCAAGCTCAGTTGATACTTGGCTTTTCCTATGCGGTTCGTACCGAGAAGTTATTGTCTTTAATGCAGGTGAAGGAAGGTGGGCTAATTGAACCTTGACTGAAGAACACCTGACCAAGTGTCGTTGTATCAGCAAAACTGGGTATAAAACATGCCTCGAGATTTATCACGTTCTTGTTCACCTTCATATCGGAGAAAGCATTCCCCTTCTCCCATTGCCCGTAGGCATAGCAGGAGGAGTCGAAGAGAAAGAAGCCGCTCTCCTTATTCATCATATCCTCATAGCAGGTGATCCCGTTTGACTCATGAGTTGCTTAATACCAATTATGAGAAAACCGGGCAGCGTACATGTCCTTTTTGTGCATATGGATTTACAAGAATTCTCGGTTGATCTGCATGCGGGTTTTCCTTGGTTTGATTAGTTTCTATTTTATCATTTATCAACCCACATAATGTGGGTAAGATTACTGGTTATTAGACTTTTGGAGATGCATGATGTTACAATCAACTTTTGTGAATTTAAGGATTTCAGAGTTACGTTTTATACACACTTCTGTGAAGGGAAGCGGTTGATTTGATGCTCTTATGCCTTTTATTATGGATTTCTTTCTTGTTCAATTATAAATGCAGAAAAGTTGCAAGTTTATCTATAGAAACTGCTATGGCAATACATACTGGCTGATGTTTCATCGGGTGGAGGACTGATTATAGATTTTGCTCCAGGCTTTGCTATTATCTCAACTAGTGGTGTCTGAGGGATGTAGGTGGAAGTGTCATTATGAAAAATTGTCCCCTTTAGATGATCATTGCATATTTGCATAAAGAGTACTCTGGAATATAGTTGGCATGATAAACATTAAAAGGCCCATATGCAATTGCATCTTTGTAATTCAAGCTATAAGTGTTACTCCTTTATCACTTATTTCATTGGCTTGTCACACATTTTCTACCCGCACTATTCCAAATCCAATCACCGCTCCCAAGCATAACATGATCCAGTTTTGAGAGGTTCCGCTATATTAATTATAGAAAACCAGGTATAAGTATCATTGTTGAAATTAAAAGCTAGCAAGAAAAGGACCCATGTTGTAAATAAGATAGTAAGGGAACTTATTTCCTTCGTCTCAAAAGGATGCGTGCCTGCCCGTGATGTCTCTTTGTTGCGGTTGTGACATTATCTTCTCCTTGTGACAAAAGATGGGGCTTCATATCATTGTGTGAGGTAACTGTATATGCTTCTATCATTTACTGGATGGTGTGTAAGATTTAGATTCTAGTTACATTTATAAGAAGATAATAGAAGATTGTACTCATTTAACTTACCATGCAGACGAAGAAGCCGGTCAATATCTCCAAGGCGACGTAAAAACCGCTCTCCAACATCCAGACGCCATAAAAGCCGTTCTCCGACTCCAAGGCGTCATAAGAGGCAGAGAAGCAGAAGTTCTTCGCCGTCTCCTATACACAAATCTGATAGTTCCAGCCTTGGGTCGGTAGAGCGGAAAAATGCCAGTGAGAAATTGAAAAGAGAAGAAGAAGAGAAGAAAAGGTCTGCCTGTTGCATTTTTGTTTTCTGTTGTGCTGTCTTTTTTTCCTTTCCTCTTTCTTTGTAGCACTTTGTATCTACATTTCATCTTTAAATCAAGTGTTTGGAAGTCTTGTAAGATATGACAGATCATTTATGTGCTTCCTTATTTCTGTGCACACTTAATCTAAAGTTATTACGGAAAGAACGTCTTGCTGATAGATAGAATTTAGTTTCTTCTAGCTAGTTCAAGAGCGAAGGCTCATGCACATAAAGGTTGAAGAGAAACTTTATTCTTTTTAGATTGAATTTACTCACTGCCTTGTTCTTCAAGTGAAGTTCTGCATAGCAGAATCTTGCAAAAAGATTGACTGTGTGAATTTAGATACCATTCTGCTGGCCACATAAATTCTGGATCTATTTATTAAGCTGCTCAGTAAATAGAGTAATATTGAAGAAGATTGACCTACTCAAGATAGGATTGATAGTTCTGTGTCGGCAAAAGCGTGGAAGATGTGTCATCATTGCAATTCTGCTCTTGGAAGCTGTCTAACAAAATTTGTAGTGAACTGGTAATCCTTAGCATGAATGTACTCATGTTTATTCTCTGTGCTTTAGTGAGAAATTTGGATAGTCCTTCAATGACTTCAAGGCTGCAGGTGTGTCACTTGACATTCTTCTCCACAGGCTTTTCTGAAGGAAGATACTGCTAAATTCGGCTTCTTTGTAATTGATCATCGATTGGATGCCTCCTTTATCTTCTATTCACCAGTTTAATCTCATTTGTTTGGATCAGGATTCAATTAGAGGTATGCCATGCATAAGCATGTGTTTAGTGCTGTTGTCGTCATAAAGGTTAGTTGCTGTTTATTGTAGTAGTGTAACATGCAAAAGAAAAGATCTGAGCAAGTGTAGATTGCCAGTCTCTGCTTAATCAATGGTCTTGCCTGATTTGTGCCATCTGATGAAGGTCATTTTCTCAGCTGTGGGATTACTTGCTTTATGCCTGACATATTATTCGTGCTTTACCAGGCGTCAACAGGAAGCAGAATTAAAACTACTGGAAGAGGAGACTGCAAAAAGAGTTGAGGAAGCTATTAGGAAGAAAGTTGAGGAGAGTTTGAATACCGAGGAAATCAGACTAGAAATTCAGAGGCGACTTGAGGAAGGAAGGAGAAAGCTTCAAGATGAGGTTGTAGCGCAACTAGAAAAAGAAAAAGAGGCTGCTCTAATTGAGGCTAGGCAAAAAGAGGTAAATACAACATGAGTTTATGCCCTGACATCTAAATTGGTAATAATCTTTTTAATCAATCAAGTTTGCCGTGGATTTTATCTGTTCTCATGGGTTCACAGGAGCAAGCACGGAGAGAAAAAGAGAAGCTGGAAAGGATACTTGAGGAGAACAGGAGGAGGGTCGAAGAAGCTCAAAGACAGGAGGCTCTAGAGCAGCAAAGGAGGGAAGAGGAGCGCTATCGTGAATTAGAAGAATTGCAGAGACAGAAGGAAGAGGCCTTGCGAAGGAAGAAGCAGGAGGAAGAGGCAGAGCGATTGAACCAAATGAAGCTGTTGGGGAAGAATAAGTCTCGCCCCAAGTTGTCTTTTGCACTTGGCTCGAAATGAATGGATTATTGATTGATACATGTAACAGCTTCATTGAACTCCATGCTTGAGCTTCATTTAATG
Organism: Combretum micranthum; assembly: GCA_024138025.1. Lineage (NCBI taxonomy): Eukaryota > Viridiplantae > Streptophyta > Magnoliopsida > Myrtales > Combretaceae > Combretum > Combretum micranthum. The sequence continues at coordinate 2,990,562 of JAMXBD010000001.1, forward strand.
AAATTGTATTCATAGAGTAATATTTGACTGTTTGGTAATTAGTGATGCGGCCATCCTTTTGATATTAGTTTACGAGTGGAAATCTTCTTTCCCTTAATACATGAAATTTCTCCTATAGGTATGATCCCGTTTGGCATTTTTTTCTTTTTCTTTCTTTATCTTTATTTTATGTTTTTGCTAATCTAAAACCCAAAAAAAAAAAAAAAAATCAATGAATATATAGATATACACGTATGTGTATACGATACGGATGGTACGAACTATAGAAATAAATAAATAAGTGACCACAATCCAAAATAAGTGTAACTCTCTCTAATGGCTTTTGGATGGTAATGGAACATGGCTACAACATTATCTTCATGACGATAGCTGTGACCTCCTGCGACACAATGTTCTTCAAAGCATCAAAGAACTTAAGGAAACACAACAATGTCTTGATAAAAAATAAAAAGCTTGTGGTGCTCTTTATGATAAAGTCGTTAGGAACCTGTTGTGGAAAATCTGGACTTTCCATATGGGAATTGATGATTAGCGTTGCAGCACCACGAAGCCCAGGTGGATCCCTCTCGGCCTGATATTGAGAGAAACTCAAGATAAATACATAAGAGGAGACATCGGCTTACGATTGAAATGCAACAAGATTCGAACATGATAAATTTTGAATTCACAATGATCTATAAGTTAGGTAGTATTTGATTGCAGGAAGATTATAAACAATAATGACTAATATAATTCACTTATAAACCGTTTAGTATAAATGGTATTAGATAATATTTTTGCGTTGTCCACTGTTTGTTATAAGTAATTATAGCAAAAGGCTTAGGATGTTCAGTGAAAGAAGGATTATTGCGTTGCATCTAAAATACATGTTTGTGAATCATTACGTATGTATTTAAGTTGTTGTGTACTGGGTTTTGATTCACTATTTTTCTTTTTCAGGTGGCAATGGCGATGATGATTGTTATGGTGAGAGGGCTACGGTACTGATCTCGAGTATTTCATTGAGGAGTATGGCAATGACTATAGCACATGATCTGATGGATACACTAGATGTGGATAACGTACACTATGATTTGTGAAAGTGTTTTGAAACTACCACACTATTTTGTGGTGAGAGCCTTTCATTTATATATATATATATATATATATGTTTACAGATGGTATAAGAGAATAAATACACATAAATATTGATTACAAAATAAATGAAAGAATCAACCATTCAAACTCCTAAAAATAATTGGTCAAAGGGTGCATTTAATTGAGGGTCAAAGAATGCATTTATGGTACGCCTTAGATTAAGGCAGAGAATCCTCAACACCCCTCCGCAAGCTAAGCGTCGAATTTGAGTAGACGTGAAGCTTGGAGCGGAAAAATTGAAAAAGAGGCCGAGGTATACTTTTGGTGAAGATATCGGCAACCTGTAAGTGAGAGGGCACATACTGAGTGTGAAGTTTACCATCAATAACAAGTTCACGAAGAAAATGGTAGTCTAACTCGATATGCTTGGCTCGCTTGTGAGAGATGGGGTTAGAACTCATAAAAATTGTACTTTTGTTGTCACAGAGAATAACAGGCTGCTGTGGAAGAGAAATTCTAAGGTCACGAAGAAGATGCATGAGCCAAAGAAGTTCAGCGGCAGTGAAAGCGAGGGCACGATACTCAGACTCATAGCTTGAACGAGAAACAGTAGGTTGCTTCTTGGCACTCCAAGAAACCAAGTTGTTGCTAAGGAAAATAGAATAACCAGAAGTAGAGCGACGAGTGTCAGGACATCCTGCCCAATCGGCATCAGAGTAAGAAACTAAAGCACTAGGAGCAGCAGATGGACTAAAAGTGAGGCCAAAATGCAGTGTGTCCTTAACATAGCCAAGAATGCGTTTCACAGCAAGAAAATGGTCTTCAGTTGGAGAGTGTAGAAATTGACTGATAGAGTTTATGGCGTAAGCAATATCGGGACGCGTGATAGTTAAATACTGGAGAGCACCAACTAGAGAGCGGTGAAAAGTAGGATCCGAAAACAGACGACCATCAGAAGATAGGTGCTGAGAGACAATCATGGGGGTGTGAACAGGCTTGCTGTCAAGTAACTAAGCTCATGTGAGAATATCCCTGAAATAGCCATAATTTTAATATATATTAATGCATGCTAAATTTAATAATTATATATGTATATGTGTTTGAGTGGATTAGTGTGTTTGTAATGTTGAGTGTGTTATAACGTATGTGATTAGATAATATGCTATGGTAAATATATCTAGGTTGATAGTTTATTCATGTTAGAAATTATCATGTTACTGTTAATTGTTATTGTAATGAATTATATGTGTTGGATTTAAACTTGTTTTAGGCCTAAATTAGATACTAAACTTAGCAGATTTTTTTTAACCCCTCTTAAGCCTAAACTTAAGTCCAAATCTAAGCCTAAATAAGGCCCAAGCCTTTCCCAAATCTGCCTCCTCAAAAGTCAACAATATTAAGATAAATATCAAAGTCTAATTGCATCATTAGACACTCCAAAACAGAACAAAGAAAAAGAAAATTCGTAATTCAAGAAGGCCAAAAATTTTCAAGACCCAAATCAAGTTTTTTTGGACTCAACACACAAAAAATCCTTCCCCAAGCCTTATATATACATTGAGGTAAGTTTATTTGATGTTTGAGATGCTTTATTTCCCCTCTTAATCCATGAAATTTGCATGTGTGGTATAACACAAGTGGTTGATATGTTAAATTCTTGTTGAGATATTGTAGAGTTGTTAGGAAAGGTTTAGAATGCTTGAGTTGTAGTAGATAGGTTGTAGTAGGCTCCCATGTGGTTTGGAATTGAAGTGTTGAAATATGATAAGCATTAGAATTGTTTGGAGTATGCTAGAGTTGGTGAAAGTTCATGAAGAAGAGGTTGATTCTTGTAGAGTAGTTGGAGTTGTTTGATGTTATTGAATGAGTATAGAAGTGTTGTTTAGACTTGATATGAGTAGTATATAGCTTTTATTAAGTTTTGATTGAAGTAGAATGTGTAAAAGTACAATAAAATGAAGTTTGGAAAACAAAGAAATTCGCATCTCAGGGGAAACCATGAATCACGCCTTGGTAGGCTTGGGTTGGACGAATTTCATGAATCACGGGCGTGATTTTGCAAGAAAAAACTCTGTTTTGGGAAGTTTTCATGAATCACGGGTGTGATTCAAGCCTTGGTAGGCTCGGGTTGGGCAAATTTCAAGAATCACGGTCGTGATCCATCCCTTGGTAGCCTCGGGTTGGTTAAAAACTTTGAAACTCAAAAATCACGGTCGTGATTCTTAACTTAAAAACCAATGTATGACAGCTTTCCAAAAATCACGGCCGTGACTCAAATTTTCCCTGATGTAATACTATTTCGTATTTTCATCATAACTTTTTCATCCGATCTCCGATTGAGGTGATTCAAATTGCGTTGGAAAGCTTAAAAAAGATCTAAAACTTTCTTGTTTTGAGTTTTTACAAAATAAAAAATTATCAAGGCCGAATTTTCATTTCTTTCCAGCTGCTCCATTTTCCAAATAAAGCTAAAAACTTATGTTTGATAGTTAATGTAATTTTATGATTAATTATTGAACTTGTATGATGATTGTATGATATATATAAGTCATATTATGACTTGAATGATTTTAATCAAGATCATATGATTTCCTAAGCTTTAAACTAGTAGATATAAGCTTGGCTTAGGATAGTATTGTTAATATGATTTGATTTATGTGAAATAGAGATAGATACTCAGTTGGAGACCCTCTTTTGAATTTCGAATCAAATCAGGTACACAATACTTTGATTGATTGTTGCTTAGGATAGGTATATACCAAATTGATTTTAATTGAAGATTAATAAGAGATATTGAAATTGGTTGTGCTTTACGTAGTTGAATTCGGAACTGGGAAGCGACAACCTTGTCATGATACAATGGCATGGTAGTTTAGGCACTTAGCCCAATTCTTTGTCATGATGCAATGACTCAAATCCATGATGCAATGGTTCACTATGATGCAATGGTGATTTCTTTTATTGGCTAAGTGGGTAGCTAATAGGGTTAACTGTATCGGTATATCCTCCACTTAGGTTCGGAAGGAAATAATATGTTTTAGTTCATGGGTATGGGACCGTTGAACTAATTGATATTATAGACCGGGATAAGTGGATTATATAAAGGAGTGTGAACCCTAGATGAAGCTATCGTTCTCTATCGGTTAGATATAGGAGATATAGGTATCCGGTCTATCTATTTCAACCCCCTGAGCAGCTGTTGTTACTCAGGACCCCTAGAATTCCCAAGCTTGAGTCGGAGTTTGAATACTCCAGTGTTGTTCTATTCACTTAACTAAAAGATAATGAAGTTGTGGTGATTTATTGCATTGTATTTAGTTAAGTGAGCATTGCATATGTATTTGTTTGCATTATTGTGTACTGGGCCTTTGGCTCATGCTGCTATTTTGCAGGTGACTTTGATGACGAGCTCTATGATGGTATGGGCTATGGGAATGATTGGGAAGACTCTATGGATGACTAGGAGAGAGGCCAATTATATGCTCAGGATCCTTTTTGATGTAAAATTTTGTGAAGTGTTTAGGCTTATTTGTTATGCCTTAGAATGTATTTTGAGTTGAATTGTATTTGTAATATAGTTAGGTTGTAAGTGAGATCTCTATGTTTATATGATCCTTGGGAAGTTGTAATGTATAAATATATTATGTATGACTTGTATATAGTTAAGAACCCACTACTTATGTAGTGGTAATGTTTCTAATTCAAAGCATATGAATGTTATATCTGCTTTAAACAGGTAGCCATTACAAACATTTTTTTAAGATGACCTTACGTATAATACTTGAATATTGTTCGTAGTATTTGGGTATTATGAGTGGTCGAGAGATTTGGCACACTTAATAATTAGGTTAAGTGGGCCGGGTCTTTACAATCCCGTGCATATTTAAGTTGACTGATAAATAGACCATCAGTGGTGGATGTAGCTTCTAGACCAAGAAAGTAACTAAGAGAACCTAAATCCTTCGTAGCAAACTCAGAATGAAGCTTATGAATAAATCTATCAAGAAAAGAAGAGTTATTGCCTGTAATAATGATGTCATCAACATAAAGGAGCAAATAAATAATGTCAGATTGCTTGTGAAAGACAAAAAGTGATGTGTCTGCACGACTGGAATAAAAACCAAGTTGAATAAGAAAAGAGCTAAGTCGTTGAAACCAGGCATGAGGAGCTTGCTTGAGACCATAAAGAGCTTTCTTCAACTGAAAAAACATGATTGGGAAAGCAAGGGTCAATATACCCGGGAGGCTGTTCCATAAATATAGGTTTAGTAAGATGACCATTAAGAAACACATTCTTCACATCAAGTTGGCGGAGAGGCCATTTGTTGGTCACAGCAAGAGAGAGTACAACACGAATAGTAGTAGCCTTGATAACCAGGCTAAAAGTATCAATGTAGTCGAGATCAGGTACCTGTGTATAGCTTCTGGCAATAAGGCGGGCTTTGAGGCACTCAATGGATCCATCGGCAAGTATTTGGTTCAAAACACCAATTTAGAGCCCACAATGTTGGTGTTGGAAGGTCGAGGGACCAAAATCTAAGTACGATTATTTTGCAGGGCTTGAACTTCTTTATCCATAGTATTGAGCCAAGCAGGATTCTTAGCAGCAAATTTGAATCCTTTGGGCTCAGTAGATGCAAGGAGGGCAGAGTGAAGACTAGAGGAGCCCAAGAGAGCAAGATTTGCTGGGTGGCGAGGCTTAAAAATACTAACTTTGGCTCGTGTAATCATGGGATGAGAGGCCATCAAAGTAGCCGCAGTAGGAGTAGGAATAGGCAGCTCGGTGGGGAGCTTAAGAGAAGCGGAGCCAGGATCTAAGGGTGGCAAAGATGGACCTGCAAGAGAATTATTGGCGTGCAAAGACTCATCCACTGGATTAGTACAAAGACCACACGAGTTAGATCCGGATTGTGTAATGTGCTGGGGATAGGGCACAGATAAAGATGGAAGCGTGATTGTAGGGAGAAGACTTGGTTCCAGAAAATTTGAAAAGTGAAGGAACGATATGGATTGAGCCTGGGAGGTATTAAGGAAGGGAAAGTGAGTCTCATCAAATTGAGCATGTCGGGTGAAATAGATCCTAGAGGTGGTGGGGTCAAGACAATGGAATCCTTTATAAGAGGGCTATAACCCATAAATATGTAAGGAATACTGCACCGGGGGGGTGGGGGGAGGATTTGTTAGACGTATAATCACGTAAAAAAGGATAAACACGACAACCAAATGGATGAAAATTTTCATAATTCGGAGAAGAGCCATATAGAAGCTCAAAGGGAGACTTTCCTCCAAGAAGTGGTGTTAGCAAACGGTTGATGATGTAGGCCGCAGTGCTAAAGGCGTCAACCCAAAAGCGAGGGGGAGTGTGAGAGTGGAAAAGCAGGGCCAAACCGGTTTCAATCACATGACGGTATTTTCTTTCTGCGTGACTGTTTTGGGCGGGACTATATGGACAGGAAAGTTGATGATGAATGTCAAAAGTATGAAGATGAGTTTTAAAGCAATTGCTAGTAAATTCTGCACTATCGTCACTTTGAAATATTTTTATACGAGTAGAATGTTGATTTTCCACAAATTTTTGAAATTGGATAAAAGTATCATAAAAGTTATATTTGAATTTTAATGGATAAAGCCAAGTGAAACGAGAATAATCATCAATAAATAAAACATAGTAGGCAAAACCCAAATTTGATTTTACGGGTGAAGGACCCCATATATCACAATGAATAAGATCTAAAACATTAGACGATCGACGTTCATTATGAGAATAAGGCAAACGATGATTTTTTGCAAGTTGACATGTATCACATAATGTAGGAGATGGTAATAAAGAAGTAAGATGAAGTTGTCCTTTTTTATTTAAAAAGGAAATAACAGCATGGTTTACATGTCCAAGGCGAGCATGCCATAATTCATATGAAGCATGAAGAGATTTATTTTTAAGGACAGAAATAAAAGCGGAATATCCACACTCTAGCACATATAAGCCTCCATCTCGTTTACCGGTTGCCACCACCCGTCCCGTTTGACGATTTTGAATAGTGAAAAAATCATTAGTAAAAGTAACCGATAATGGAAAATCATGTGTTAATTTACTAATGGACAAAAGATTTTTTGTGAGGTGAGGGACAACTAAAACGTCTAACAGATGAAGATTTGGGGAAGGAGAAATTTGACCAGTGTGGGTAATGGGTAGAGACGCACCATTTCCGACAATCACACAATCCTTACCCGTGTAGTTAGTGGATTGGTCCAATATGGGGGAAGCTGGAGTCATATGAGCTAAAGCTCCTGTGTCCAAGAACCAGTCTGAAGTATCACTTCCAGACACAGAGCATGAAGCGGTGAAGGATTCGACAAGTTGTGCTGATTGGTCATGTTGATGTCGATCATAGCGTTGCCTACACTGATCAGCATAGTGGCCTTCCAAGCAGCAGATCTGGCACCGTGGTGAACGATGACCTTGAGTGGGTTGGGCACGGCCATTTCCACGACTACGTCTGAAGCGAAAGTGGCCACCCTCGCGTTGAGAAGATCCTTATTGAGCGGTGAATGCTGCAACTGAAGGTGCTGGAGTCTCAAGAGATTTTTGAAAGAGTTCAAAACTCTTAGCCTTGGATACAAGATTCGGGAAGCAAGGAAGAGGCATTTGTGCCATCTGGACAGTAGAGAAACTGGAGAAATCAGGTCCGAGACCACGAAGAAACTAGTAAACTTTGTCAGTTTCATCAACAGGGCGACCAATGGCATGAAGTTGATCGCAAACGGTCTTGAAGGCACGGTCATAGGCAGTGATTGGATGAGTGCCGCGCTTCATCAATTGGAGGTCATCTTTGAGGCATATTTCCCGGGCTTTGGAGTGGTGGCTGAAGGTATTTTTGAGAGCGGTCCAGACCTCGTGGGATGTAGAGAGGCCGACGGCTTCAGCCATGGCTTTCTCTGTGAGAGAGGAGAGGAGAAGGCTTAGGAGACATTGATCGGTGGCTTTCCATGCCAAGTATTTGGCATTTGGTGTTGAAGAGGTAGGAGGATCAAATGAAGGTGGCGGCTTAAGGGTACCATCCACATGACCCAGTAGACCTTGGCTCTTAAGAAGAGGAAGAAGTTGGCTCTTCCATAAGAGATAGTTAGAGAAGGAGAGTTTGATTGTGACCATGTCAATCATGGTGTTGAAGGGAAGGAGGGTGGGAGAAGAATCAGAGGCCATTTGGGGATTGAGGGATGTTAATCCTAATTATGCTCTGATACCATGAAAGTGTTTTGAAACCACCACACTATTTTGTGGTGAAAGCCTTTCATTCATATATATATATATATATATGTTTATAGATGGTATAAGAGAATAAATAGACATAAATATTGATTACAAAATAAATGAAAGAATCATCCATTCAAACTCCTATAAAATGATTGGTCAAAGGGTGCATTTAATTGAGGGTCAAAGAATGCATTTATGGTACGCCTTAAATTAAGGCAGAGAATCCTCAATGATTTGTATAGAGTTAGAGAGTCTCCTGCTGAGCCTAGGCACTTTATGATGGTTTTTAGTATTCCAAATTGACCCAAGTTATACGAGATACTCAGACTCATCCAAAATACTTCTTGATCCTTTTGTTTTGGGTATCACAGGATACCCTGAGTTAGTTTTGCTCTACTGTTTTTATCTAATAATTATATACATACATACATATATATATATATATATTAGTTACTCACAGGAGTAACCTTTTTGCTTTGTGTGAAAATTTTTGTAAAACTTTATTATTTCTGTTGCATTTCAAATGTTTTCAAAACCTAATTGGATGATTTCTAAATCTAAAATTTGATAACAAACGATCATGATAAACATATAGTTTAGGGTAGTCTTTGTGTATAACTTGTAAGTGGTATATGCGGCGAAACTGAACATGTCTTGACCATATTTAGAACGTGACAAACTTAAGATAAATACATAAGAGGAGACGCCGACTTACGATTAAAATGCAACAAGATTCAAAGATGATAAATTTTGAATTCACAATAATCTATAAGTTTGGTAGTGTTTGATTGCAGGAAGATAATAAACAATACTAAATAATATAATTCACTCATATCATATTTAGTATAAAATATAGATGGTATTGGATGATATTTTTGTGTTGTTCATTGTTTGGTACACATAAGTCTAGCAAAAGATGTGAGTTGTTCGGTGAAAGGAGGATTTATCCTATCCTTCACATGGCACCACTTTTCTTCAAAGTTGTCCAATAAGGTTTGTTGCCTAATACTAAAACTTGTGACTCAAATAAAGAATTAAGATTTTTATCTTATCCAGTTTAGTTCTATGAATTTATAGGAACCAAATGCTCACTAAATCTTGTATGGTTATATATGGTTAATAGACAATTAAAAAAGAAAAAAAAAAAAACATACTCGTCTCGAATGAATGAGACCCATCATAGCCCATGAGGTTTACACCACATTAGATCTTTTCCTCCAAGAGGTATATGCACCCATTTCATCAATTTATATGTTTCATATTTAGCATCATAACCATTATTAGAAGACTTCCGGCAGCTTATACTATAAGGTAGACATCTCTCTAGGTTGGTTTAGGACTAAGGCTTGACCTGGGCCGGCCACAATAGGTACGCTATTGGACTCACCCCGTCGGGGTGATTCTAATGAGGATTATATGCAACTATTATTACAATCACAAACAAGTGAAAGATTCAATTACTCTTCTGTGTATCTTGTCTCAATCGTCGTAATAATCTACTGGAAAATCTGGGTCTTGATTGATATATCCTATAAATAACTAACAAAATCTACTAAGTATAACTCATTAAGTAAACTTAAGTTATGCTTTAAGATCTAACCTAAATAACATCCTACAAAAGATCTTAACTAGGATTGAAATATATACACATAATCTAACACACATACACACACACACGTACAAACACACACATATTTTCTTTTTTCAAATAAAGGATGTTGCACGACCAGGCTGCATGGTCGTGCTCAAGGCCATGTAGACCCTAAAAACATGTATAGAACCAAGTTTTTCCATCCTCCATGCTCAACACGGGCTCCTACACGTTCGTGCACATGCCCGTGCAGACCCAAGAAAAGTATCCAGTAGCAATGTTTCACCTGCAAACATCTAGCACAGGCGTGTGCATACCCGTGCACATCCTCCCCTGTATCTAAAGTTTCAAACTTTGAAAATTTCACTTTCCAAATGTGTGTTTTGATCTTTAACTTCATCAAATACACTCCATCACTCTCATACATAATCCAAACATCCTTCCAATAACTTGACAAATGCATATACCAAGACATAAACCGTATATCTCAACTTCACTTGTCTAACTTCAAACTCATCAATAACCTTCCAAGAAACATAACCCAACAAAAGCACAAACTCCACTTACTTAAATAAACAAAAATAACAAAGTAAAAGAAGAAGATATAACTTACCCAAAAGAGTCTTGACTTGTTGATGGAACTCAATTAAAGTTTTTGAAGGTTTTTTAAAGTGAAAAAAGAAGAAGATGATATTGGTATGTGTGAGTGTTTTTCACGTGTACTGTAAGAAAGAAGAGAAGATGATTTTTGCCCAATTTTGCTTATCTTTGTCTCTTATAATTGGTAAATTTGTTAACTTTTGGGGACCTATAAAAGCTATAGTGTAGGTGAGTGAGTATGTTAGTTATTGTGGCCTTTAAGTCCTAAAGTTGCAGAAAATTTAGGATTAGATTTGTATTAAAATGCATCAAGAAACCATTAATTGAAATCAATACAAAGTTTTAGCAAATTTAGTATATAAATTTTATTTGAATAATTTATAGATTAAATTTTTGCAATCCAATTTTCTAAAAAACTTTAAAAGTCAAGTAATTGATATACAATTTAAAATGAATTACTTGAAAGTTTTTTTTTTTCTAATAACTTAACTAATGAGAATTTTGGAAGCAATTAAATTATTATGCAACTTTAATAGATTTAATGAAAATTTACTTCTCTATTCTTGTTTATCTTATCCCATACATGTTATTATGCTTAAATCTAATAATTAAAACATTCATTCAAAATTATATACTAAAACTTCATTGATTTTTAAATATATTCCCTAAACTTATTCATGGAAAAACTTAGGGGTTACACCTACATTTTGCATAATAAATTTCAAGTTCCAAGTATCCTTGCTGAATTTTTCTATTATGTACAAAGTCATTTTGGCAAAACTCCCAAATTTGTTCTATATGATAATGGGTCCGAATTTGTTTCTCATGATGTTAAGTCTTTGTTTTCTAGACTAGGAATTTTACTTCAATGCTTTATGATTTACACACCTCAACGAAATGGTCAAGTAAAGCGTAAAAATAAGCATTTGTTGGATAAAAGTAGAGCTTTAAGATTCCAAGCCAATTTACCTAAGAGTTTTTGGAGTGATTGTGTTTTAACTGCAACTTATCTCATTAATCATATGCTAATGGCTATTCTTAATTGGAAAACTCCTTATGAGCTTTTGTTCGGTCATATACCTATTTACTCACACCTTTGTGTTATGGGTTGCTCATGTTGTTTTGTTATGTCATCTTCAAAACGAGATTGTTATTAGTATATGTTCAAGGCATAAAAGTTTGTAAACTTTTTGAGTTATCTACTACTAAAATTGTTATTAGTAGAGATGTTGTTTTCTTTGAAAATCAATTTCCTCTTAAAGAGGTAGTGTCTTTTGTTTCCATGTCCACCACACCTCATGTTTCCTTAGTTGATCATGACTGTTTTGTTTCATCACCTACTCTCTTAGAACATTCTTCTACCTCTTTTTTTTTTTTTTTTTAATTCACAACCAGCATCTATTTTTTAGCAATAACCACTTCATAGATCTATTAGAAAATAGTATGTTCCTACTTAGCTAAAGGATTATGTATATACTCTACAAAAAATGATTCCTCTTTTGCTTCTTTAGCCTCTGTTGTTCCTTTACCCTCTTCTTTTCATGTTCACCTTATCTTTGCTACACATACATTTACTACCTGTCCCTTTGATTTTGTGGACTCCTTGGCAAATGTATTTACTATTCCTGAATCGAGGTCTTATTCACAAGCAATTAAATATAATGAATGGATTGAGGCCATGTCTAATGAGTTAAGTGCCTTGGAAATGAATGATACTTAGGAATTGACTTCTTGTCTTGATGGGAAGAAAGCTATAGGGTGTGAGTGGGTTTAAAAAACCAAGTTTAAACCCGATGGTTCTATTCAGAGGTATAAGGCAAGGCTAGTTGCTAACAGGTGCACATAAATTGAAGGTGAAAACTACCATGATGCCTTTTCTCTAGTAGCTAAAATGGGTATGGTTCGCATTGTGTTGTCTATTGCTAGTGCTAAAGGATGGCCTTTGTATCAAGTAGATATCAACAATGCATTTCTTCATGGATTCTTCAATGAAGATATCTATATGCAACTTCCTCAAAGGTATTTTAAGGCTTCAAGTGGGAAAGTTTGCAAACTTAAACGCTCACTCTATGGCCTTAAATAAGCCTTTAGGCAGTGGAACTTTGAATTGACTCAATATTTATTAGAGCAGGGTCTATTCCTTGTTCACAAAGATAGATGTTCTTGGTTTTCATGTAGCTCTTATTTATGTTGATAATCCCTTGTTAACTAAAACAAATGAGCAGATGATTCTTGCTTTGAAATGTTAATTGGATTCTAAGTTCACCATTAAAGATTTTGATGAGGTTCGTTTTTTTATTGGTTTGGAAATTTGTTGAGATTCTTTTGGTATTCGTGTGCATCAATGCAAGTATATTCTTGATATTCTTCAAGATGCTGGTTTAACACATTGTTATCTTATTCATACTCCCTTGCCATCCAATGTTATCTTAGATAGAAATCTTGGTGATTCTATTTTTGATCTATGTTTCTATAGGCATACAATTGGTCGTTCTTTATTTAAACTTGACTTAGACGGATTTATCCTTTGCTGTTGATTGCCAAAGTCAAATTGTTTTTTGCCCTCATTCTCCTCATCTTGCTACTCTTATTCACCCATTGTGTTATTTGAAGTCTACTATTTCTTTAGGCTTCTCTTTTCCTATTAACAATTCATTGGATTTACATGCTTATGTTGATTCGGATTGGGCTGCTCATGCACTCGATTGCAAGTCTATTGTTAGGTTTTGACTCATGCTTGGGTCTAGTCTTGTTTCTTGGAAATCCAAGAAACAAACTACCATTTCCACTTCATCTGCTGAGGTAGAATATAAGGTTCTTGCTACCACTTCTAAGGAGCTGTTATGGGTCTCCTATATCTTAAAGGATCTTTTAGTTGCTGTCTCATTACCCGTTACTTTGTTTTGTGATAATAAGTTTGCAATTTTGTTGGCTAACAATCCTTGTTTTCATGGTAAAACCAAGCACATTGAAATTGATATGCACTTTACTCGAGAGTAGATTTCTAAAGGTTTCCTGTGCTTAGTTTGTATCGATTCACTTGATCAATTGGCTTATTTGTTTACAAAGCCCATATCCCAGCATCGTATGGTTTCTTTGACTTCCAAGTTAGGTCTAATTCAAGATCTCATTTGTGATGGGGAACGTTAGATATTTAAGTTATATCTTCTATTTCTATTTGTATTTTATGTTTACGTTTTCTATTATCTTTTTGTTATAGTTAACAAAGTTAACAATTAGTTCTTTTTGCCATCCTATATACATAGCTTTAAGTCTTATGTAAAGGATAGAATAGTAGTTAATATGCATGACATTTATATTTTTCTCTCGTTTAAGCTTCTTTCTTTTGTAAAGCTTTGGATTAAGCATCAGTAGATTCTTTAGTAATAAGCAATACAAATTGTGAATACATGGCAGCATGACAAAAAATGAGAAATGGACAATATTCTTCGACCTGAAGTGTTGTCAAAATCAAGTTGCACTCCTTCCGATTCAATCTAGTTGAGCCTTGATCCTTTCTTGGAAACAAACCAATTCAATTATGATTGAACCCAATTCAATCAAGTTTTACCCATCGACCCTTAACCTTCTAGCATGTTTACGTCAAGATACGAGTCAGGTTTGATAACATTGCTTCAAAGTTTTATTATTTGATGTTATTAGAAGGTAGAAATGCATAAGGTTGACTCTAGGTCTTAAAGCTGTTCTCCAATAGATTGTAGACTATGGAAAGTGATTTGGTGATGCATTGTGAATAATGGAAAAACAACTATGAAAATTAGAAGAAACTATATTTTCTCATAAACTACAATAATAATAATATTATAAACCTAGATAAGGTTCCAAATGAAATAGGAAACAAATTCTAAAGAAATTTGAAACTTGATGTGGGATTTTCCAATCGCAATCAATTAAATTAAATTAAAACCCTATTCTTACTTTGCAATTAATCCTAGGTAAGCGTACCTATCGATTGTAGTACCGGTGTAAGCACATGGGTCATTCCATCAAGACCTATAATTACTAGTAATTACCTTTATTCTATTATTCAGCTGGTCTAGATCGAATATGGCAAAAAATAATTAATAACTACTTGATTTACTAATTCTAAAACAAATAATATCACACCTTCGAAAAATATATATATATATATATATACATCAATCACAAAACATACCTCTAGTCTTGATTCACCACTAACCCTATTCAAACTTCTATAAAATGTTCATTAATAAATTGTTATGCCCTTGAACTGTAGGAACCCTAAATTCATCAATCTCTCTTTCAAGATGATTGAATTCTAATTCTATATGTCTAAAGGAAACTTCTTTCATCAATAGATGTATACAGAATAGCATTAAAGATCATGGTTCCCTAAAAATATCAAATCTTGATGCAGAAAATTCATGTAATGTATATTTAGAATCACATTCAAATCTCTCTATTCATATAGATCTATTCAATTAGATGAAATGTCTTTCTAACTAAAAGAAATCAAACATGCAATTAATTCTGGCCACAAATCAATCACAAGACAACAAGAATATATGAATAGACTCGAGAAATATAAACTTCCATTAATAAAAACAACCAATTTTCTACATTAGGGTTAAGGTTCCTCAAGATCTAGGGTAAAAGATCTATTTTTCCATATGAAGATGATTACAATGATAAAACATGGAGAAATAGATAAAAAAAACATAGTTACAACCCTTAAAGATGCAGTCTTGTGATCTCCAAAAAAGGTATGGCATTTCTCTCTTCAAAACACCTATTTTCCTCTCTAGGATTTCTAAAAAGAACAATGAATTATGATAAAGAAGAGCTAAGGACACTATATATAGGAGGAGAAAATTGTCTTCTATACGAACATCCTACACCGCCTGTGTTTGAGGCTATGTAGGATGAAAACCGGTGAATTCTCGCAATTGGACAATTTAAGCCGCCTAGTACGCTGATGGCTTTGAAATTTATGCTATCGGCCTTGGGACATAAGCTGCTGGCCTTTAAGCCAACCTTCACCAAAATTGCTTTTGTCCATTTTGTATAATCTACATGAGTGTCCTACACAACTTGTGTATCTTTTTGTGTACTTTAAAAATGCTTGTTGGTCATTTTTTATCTCCAACACTATTGTTCTATATAGCTTGTGTTGAAAGCTATGTATATTATAAATCTTCCATTTTCCTATTTCTTCAACAAAATCTTGCTTAGCTCATCCAATTGTCTTCATTAAGCTTAAATTCTTCCTTTAACCATAAAATTAACATTTTAACCACATAAGTATATTTTTCCTTACTAATTCACATAAGAGCTATATAATATACTATTAAAACAATGTAAATGATAAGAGTCTTTAAACACTTATCAAAACTATAAAATTCTAAAAATGTAAAATAACTTGTTTCAAACCTTAAAGAAACCTCAACTATACAACACCAGTTGATCCAATATGGACTGTGGACTTTGAAAATCAGTCCTTGGAATGGTGCCAAGAATTCCATAACTCTTCCAAAATTAAAAGCTATTCTCATTAAAGCTGCCACTGAAAACTAATTTATTTTTGTATATTGTTTGTCCCACTGATCTATATAATCAAAGCTAATCGCCTTCACACCATTCGAGAAAAGAATCTAATGCCCAAAATTAAATATTTCATATGGAGAATAATATGTTCTAATGTCATGACCTGTGATTTGAATCTTTTTAAGAAAAATCAAAGTTGATCCTTTATATATGTTCCTTTTGCAGATTAGAGTAGTCTATTGAACGCATTCTTTCACTATGATTGGGTTTGTCAAGTTTGGTTACATGTTCTAGATTATCGTGTTACATCCGTTTTATGAATGTTATTCAAGATTGGCTTTTGCCATTGGTGATTTGTATAATTTATATAAGAGTGATTAAGTCTCTCTCTCTCTCTATATATAATTTTTCCATCCATTCTTGACAAATAATTTAAAACAGATATCAAACAAAATTTTTTAAGTTTGTGAATAAGTCAGTCCATTTTTCAGTTGGATTAGCCAATTTTGAACTAACTCAATGTTTTTAATTTTTTTATTACTCTTGTTAAATGCGGTTTTTTTTTTCCTTATCATAATTTTAGTTATAGGGTCTAATTTGTGATGTTACAGGATATGAACCAACCAGGATTATCTAACTCAATGCCATGTTTCTTAAATTCTAGTTGTTGCATCTTTTATATTCAATCCTACATTGTTTAATAGAAATTCCGTAGCACAAATAAAACTCATCATTTCATATAAGTTGGCTAATCCGTTTGTCACATTTAAAATTAATGATTTCCTCATCATAGAACTAAAATAAATATTTAAATAGACAAAAAAAGTTAGGGTTTTAGGTCTTTTCTATTAATTTAGATTAAGTTTTCCAAGGATTTTTTCTATAATCATAAATTAGATTTATATATGTTTGTCAAATGCTCTATAGATTAGAATTTTATATTTCTATATAAAAGTTTTAGAATAGACATTAACTATGCATTTTATGTTTCTTAAGGCTTAAAATAAAATTTTGCTTTTAGATTCCGATCTCCAAATTTCGGTAGTTTCTCTCTCTTGTTCGCAATGAAGGATTTCTCACTGGAATGGGCTGTAGAAGGGGCTCTAACACTTTAATTATATTGTCTTCGATGGGATAATTTAAAATAAGTTTTATTTTAATTTTCCTTATAATGTACCTGTGTCCTTGTTTATATAGTGTGAACGTGCTTCGTTATTACAGTTTGTCAATTTACTATTTCTTTTCTCAATTTATTGCGTTTGTATTACCGAGGAAATTCATAAGATGTTGATGAAATTATCCTTCGTTGTATGTGGGTAAGGAAATTTTAAGGTCCTATTATTAATTTTAATAGTATTGGCTTCATCGATTATTTAACGGCTCATATTATATGTAGATCGAACTATTAAAATAATTAATATTTTAATTATTATATTTATTTTAATGGTTAGATAGCTATCTAGACATTCCCATCAACGGAACCGTAGAAGTTTCTGATTAGTAATATAAGAATTTATTTTCTATTGCAAGCTAGTCTTGTCTTTGGGGAGGGGAAAAAAATTTTATGGTAAGATTGCATGAAAAGTTGCTTCCTTTATTTGGAAATATAGAAAATTTGTATAGTATAGCAGGTAGTACCAGAAAGAAAGGTTTTAATGATGTTAAAATACCACATAAATTGATTAATGGTACGTTAAGAGGATTATGTGTGTCAATATAGCTTTTATATAAACTTATACTTTATTATTACTATTTATTCAAAAACGAATTCATCTTATATATTATTTTCAGTAATTAGATTTCAGGTTTGTTCTTGGTTTTATTATTTTATCCTACCGTAAGGAGTCATTTAACTGCTATACCCTTAGAATTTATATAACCTTGTATCATCAATTTTATTGAATTAGTGAAAATTGAATCAAAATGATGCAGGACATGAAAACAAAAAATAATTAAGAGAATAATACGATAAGAAACTTTCGAAAAAATAATTAAGAAAACTAGTAAACAAGAATTATTATAATAGAGGATGCTATAATACTCACTATGCAAATCAAGATAATCTCTTAAAAAAATAATTATAAAGTAAAAACCCACGGTATTAGTTTATTGGAATCTCAGAAAGATAAAACTTTTGATTTTTTTTCATTTTTTTTTCAAAGATAATATGTTATTTGGCTTGGACAATATTTATATTGATCGACTGAATCCGATCTTCAAGAAATCAACATGGAGCAACCATTTCTTAAGCAAGCTTTGACGTTACCAGAGGAATAAATCTTTAAAAATTATAATGGGTGGCCCTGCAATTGAATTTAAAGATTTTGATCGGTATTGGAAATTTGTCCCGTGCAATTGTTTCGATTGCCTGATTTTTTTCTATATTTTATTTATATTTGATTCGTATTTATATTTTATATGTAATCAATTCGTATCTTATATGTTTGATTCTATATCTTTTCTATACAAACAGTCTCTTTTAAAACGATCAATAACATGAAAAAAAAAAAAGTTACCTTTTTTTGACTATGCTAAATCACGATTGCTTCGTCATGCATTTATTTAATTGCTTGCGAAATTCCAAGAATGATCAACACAATAATGAAAGATAGAATGAAAATTATATATATATATATATAAAAGTTGATGGCTTACGGCGACCTGAAATTTATAGTAACCTCACAGCATGGATGAAAGAAAAGAATCACAATTAACACGGCTAATTTATAATTAATCTAAATCAATTAATTAAATATAAAAATCTTTATGCCACATGGATCTGTTACATTGACATGAGCTATTAATTACTTACATCTTCTTGGTCTTCATTACAAAACTCTTGTTAAGAGCTTTTCTCTTTCACTCTGCAATCCCCAATCCTTATTGGTCCATCAAATCATAGCAAACAAAACTGAGATTATTACATGATAATTGATGTTTTTTAAAAATTACACAAATCCAAAATGCACAAAATAAAATTACACAAATACCATCGCTAATTACATATAGGGTATAAGATATGCGGATCTACACATGTATCGCACGTTTAATATGCGATATATCTATAGTTATACGTGTATCGCCTGTTGAACATGTGATACATGTCCAAAGCTGTATCGCACACCCTATCTGCGATATATCAATTTTTAAAAGTTTTGTATAGTACTGTCGCTATATCTTGCCTCCAACAGGTAACTCACATATAAAATTTTATATTTCTTATGCAACATGCAATATGATGATGGTAATTTGGTAATTTAGTTTATAAAAATTTGTATTTGTGTAATTTTTTTTACAAGGATGGTAGACATGTTTCACCTAAACAAAACCGATTAAAAGTATAGAAAGTTATATATTTTGGCTATTAACTTTTATGAGATTAATCCCATCAACTAATTAACAACACATATTATATTCAATTGTGATCACACTACTGAAATATTTGATAATCTAATTACTATATTTATTTTAATTGCTAGATTATTAACTGAAAAATATGTTGACGAGACCATAAGAGCTCCCTAAAAAAGTGTTCAATCGTATTATTTTATTACTTGACTAACTTCGGACCCCTTTGAATAAATTAAGTGTGTTGTCACATGAAATAATAGTTTAAAACCAAAATAGAACGAAAAAGAAAAAACTTTTCATGATTTTTAATTGTATTGTGATATCAATTAAAAACAAAGTGCTAATTTTATGAATTCTTTGATGTTATCATACTTTAAAAAAAAAGTGCACACACACACATTCAAACCCAATATATTTAATTCGGAAAAAAATTTGTCGTCCCCAGTTTGTTGTCTTCAATCCATGCAAATAAATATATGTCATGTGTCAAGAAATACCTTCTATATTTTAAGAATTTTTATATTTTTAAAATTTATTAGACACATGTAAAATATCTATTAGCGGGAACATAAAAGAGACATCATGTTGGAGACAACAAACATTTTTCTAATTCAGAAAAAAAATTTGTTGTCCCCAATTTGTTGTCTCCATTATGTCTCTGCAAATAAATATTTATCACGTGTTAAGAAGTACCTCCTATATTTTAAGAATTTTTATATTTTTTAAATTTATTAGATATATGTAAAATATCTATTAGCAGGGACATAAAAGAGACACATGTTGGAGACAGCAAACATCTTTCTAATTTGAAAAAAATTTCCTGTTCCCAGTTTGTTGTCTTCATCATGTCTCTGTAAATAAATATCTACTACTTGTCAAGAAACACCTCTTATATTTAAGGAATTTTTATATTTTTAAATTTATTTGATACATGTAAAATATCTATTAGCGAAGACATAAAAGAGACACGTGTTGAAGACATTTTAATTTTATCATCACCTACAAGAAGCCTTAAAAACATTTAAACTTCTAAAAACACGCGAGGAGTTCTATTTTTTTTTCTTTATTTATTTATTTTTTTAAATTTAGATATTTTCCCTCATTACAACTCGCATTCGAAAACGATCCGGTATCGTATCAAATGTCCTTGTTGCCACCGCTATCAGAAATGCCGTATTTGACCTAACTATTAATGAAACTGCCCGTGCTGCAAGCCTGCAAGCATGAAGATGCGACGTGATGAGAAACTGATGCTTTATCATAAAATAATCAGCCAAACCTTGTGATTCATTTGCTGTCAGCTGTGCACGTATTAGGCCCCAAAAGGATAAAATATGCGGCCCAATTTTAGGCCCTAGCCCATATCATATGAGATCCTTTGTACTTTTTCTTTTCGTTACAATAAAAAAAAAAAAAAAAAGAAAAGATTTGAAACTAGTACATTTTACTTTAGAAACCAAGAAAAATATAACTAAGTTACAAGACGATTGGATTATAAAAGCCTTCATCATTGTTATCCTTGTCTCCACAACTACTAATATTCCCAATGGTCCCTAATTCACATTAGTGCAAACAATAATGTAAAACAAAGATAGTTGGTCTTTGATCCATCTATCTTTGACTTTGACAATATTTTTCATTAAGTATGTGTTAAATAGGATTGTGGGACCACTATAGTCTCACTTTTTTATGTGATACACCATCAATGGTAGATGTTGCTAAAAATTAATAGATCCTTAGCCTATTTATTTTTCACTCATATTAATGATCCCATAACTAATTTCACCTCCTCTTTCGAGTATTAATGGCAATTAAATAGTAATTTCCTCCTCTCCTCCAAAAGATAGAATTTAAATTTTAATATTATTTAGATTACTATTAATTCTATGCCTCCTCGTTGTGCCTCCTTTTACTGCCTACCCATACCTCCTATTGCGACCAATGTACCATGCTTATACTCATTAACATACTTTGTAAAGTCACCATAATCCTTATACTTCATAGGATGCTTGAAATTCCGTGCAAGCGGTGCCTTCTTCTTCATGGCAAAATCCAACTCACTCCCTCACATGTTTACTCATAGATAAAGACACTCAACTTTCATGTATCACAGAAAACACTCCATTAGCCTCACTAACCTTACCACTCAATCTTTGTCTTTTAGTTTTTTATTGAACTTCCAATCTCCATTCACAAACTCAATCCTACTTTCCTCAACTCCAATACCATAATCTCTAATAGAAAAATCAAAGGATTGAAATCTTTGTGCGGGTCTACATGTCACATATTTTCATAATCATTACTTGAAAACAAAATTTTTCTTTTTCAAGAACTTCATCGATGAGTGATCTTACTTCTTTCTTTTTTCTTTTTTTAGACAAGAGCACTAAAACAATGAAATTACTAGTATGAAATGAATCGAATAACTAAATTAAAGAAAATAAAGATATTATGACTCTAGTTAGGGTTTAGATGTACTGCCCTCATATTAAATTGGATCAATGTGATTTTTATAGGACTTTCTTTTATACCAATCTAATGTGTGTTTATCATGTTTAAGCAAAATCCATGGCTTTAAAAATCAGTAAGCAGACCTTGACTAATGCAATGAAATATCCAACCTATAATTAGCTATTTGTATTATGCATGACCCTGAGGTTGGGAATATCTCATGAACCAAGCGTGATGAAGTGGCAAACATTGATTGTGGGCCGAGTAAATTGTAGAACTTTGATTAAAAAATCACAACCTAAAGAATTATACCAGTAAAAAATCTTCAAATAGTAAAGAACGCAACAATAATATATTTCTTGAAGAGTTTGAAGTTCTCAAAGGACTAAAGAGAAGATTTTGGCCTCTTAAAAGGAATTCAATAGTAATCTAAATTATCAAATACAATATCAAGCTTATATATAGGTCAAGGACTCAAGACATGAAAATGGAAACTTCCATTTAAGCTATCATATAGTTTATGGATATGCTTGCATTCTTGACCTAGCAAAACAAGACTAAAAATTACTCAAAAATTCATTAAAACTCAATTAAAAAATAAATGGACTCAAATATGAAACAAAAGCACATCCAGAGTGGATCGGAGGTAGTCAACCCAAGCTGGTCAAATATCCCTAGTTATCGACTACCCTCGATCAATTGGTCTGGATGGTATATTTAGGCTAGTTCTGCCATCTTAGATCAACTCGACCTGAAACTCTGGTTTGGATCGACCTCAATTGGTCTTCCAAAGCTTGTTTCTACCTAGAATTGTTCTGTTGAATCTCCCTTGCTAGCGTAAATCACGAAAATATATCTTCATGATTAGATTTCATGTATCTTACATGGTGTTTGGCATATTTCCAGTAGAATCCTTAGAACTCTTCTCTTAGCTTCTCATCCCTATTCCTTATGATCTTTCCCTTCATCGAGAATTTGCTATGGTCAAGTAGGACTTGAAGCAACTTGATTTCTTTCATAGTCTTATCTATTATGCCGTATATTTTTATTTTATGATGGTTTTATTTTTATTGAGTTATTAGTTTATGAGGAGAGTACAAAAGTTTAGGGAAATGTGAACATGTGTACATATATATGTGTATGTATCTATGTAGGTTGTGTTATACAAATCATCATCATAGCTTCTTAATTGTATTTTCATATTTGGTAGGGTAAACTACAATAGGCCTAGTAACTTTTGAAATTACACCATTTCTTAACATTTCAAAATTTAATTAATTCTTTTCTTCCTTCTTGTTCTTATGTGGATGTACACTTGATGAAAATTGATAATGTGCTGATGATTCATAAAAAAGCAATAATAATTCATTAATTAACTAAAATAATAAAAAATCTAAAAAAAAGGCAAAGGAAAAAGCTGAGATTTTTAAGAAATAGCACTAGACAGTAGACACCCATACTTTCATTTCATTAGATTGTCCAATGCATCATCGCTACATCATAAATTTTTTTGCCCAAATATGCATCCAGATAGACAAAAGGAATGTACATTCATTATATTTTTGACAAGTTGGGATGTAGATATAATATAAAAAAATTTTAGGAATCATTGATGTTAACCGACCCTACTTGGTATGACAACAGACATGATGGCATTTACTTATGTATATTGCAAAGTTCTGTGAAATAAAAAGCGATAGGGTCTGTTTGGATTGACTGTTTTTCATCTGTATCTGTATCTTTTTTAAAACGATATGTGCAAATATATCCGATTTGCATTTAAATTTTATCTATATTTGTTCTATTTGATCTTTTGATGAGAACTGTCAACTTTTTTTTATCTATATCTATTTTTTGATAAATAATTTGTTAGCAAAAAGTTTAAAAAAATGTCTGTATCTGTCGGAAAAAAGCCAAAACAAACAGACCCATAAATATACTCGTGTACCCATTAAACAGGAGCTTTAAAAAAAAGAAAAGAAAAGATAATTAACTAAATAAAATAGATGTTATAGGGTTGGCATATGGGTATCATGTTCGGTTTTAATTTAGTATCAGTTTGATTCGGTTTCAGTTCGATCAATTGTCTTCAATACTATTCATGGTGTTTGATAAAGAATTCTTAAGCTCTATCATGATAGGATCATGGAGAATACTATTAGTAAAGTTTCTAATTATTAAAATAAATACGTTACTTAACATATAATAACTATTTTTTTATTAGGGATTTGATTTAGACATATTGAGAAGGTCAAGCGTTTGTATAAAAAAAAAAAAAAACTGGATTTAACCACCATTGAGTCGAGTAATTCCTAATACTAAGTCAGTTTAAACCGGATTCAGTTGACGTAGATTTAACTGATATTACACGGCCAAAAAATGTTCAACATTGATTACAATGCATGATCGAATGATTTTTTATACTTTATATTTATAATATTTATATTATTTGCCATTAATGATTTTTACATAGATTATCTATCGCTTTTGAGGTTTGACATCGTACAATGTGCGAGTGCAACAGTAAAACTTTAACCGCTCGGTTGCACTGTTAGGATCTTGTCTAAAAAGCGACAGATTTTTTGTTTTTTTTTTTTTATAAATAATCATATTTATTGCTTTTCTCTTTTTATTCTGAGATTTTCAGCATTCGCACCACTGGCAATGAGCTCAATCAGATTCTTACTTTTTCTTTTTCTGAGATTTTGTACCATCTAGGATGAAAAATAATCATTACCCTGAGAATTACTTTGCTGAAGAGAATTCGAATATGTTTTGACGGAAAATAAAGAAGTGTTGAAATTCCAGATTCTGATGATTGATATAAAAAAATGCATTAACCATTCTAAGAATTTATCAACGAGATCTAAAACTCATAAAATAAGGTAAAGAGTAAATATACACTATATCAATCTGATCATTTAATATGAATATTTATGCATTCTTTTTTTGTTCGATATAAAATTGATATTACAGTATTTACTTCAAATAAATGGTAATTTATAATGAATTATTATTACCTAAAATGATAAATCATTCAATATCTATTTTTTAGTTTTGTTATAAATACTCTTATCTTGAAAATAACACTTAGATAATTATTCTCTCTTTGTAATAAATAGAGATGGCATTATAGATATTTTATCTTTTATTTTGAAAATTATTTATTTTATTTTTTACACCAAGTGAATATTCGTTACAATCCTATTATAATCTCTTTGAATTTAAATTCAATTTCCTTTTTATTCCATTCGATGAAGTAAATGGGTATATATGTTTTACATATACATTTATTGTTGCTTTACAGCTTTATTACTGCCCATAACAGCACTTAATTTTACGAATGATGTTTTAATATTCGGACTATCTTGTTTTCCTAAATACTTTCATTTAAATAAAAAAAATTAGCTTATCACAATTCTATTCCATTCTAAAATGGCAGTTTTTTTTTTTACCAAAAAAATAACAATTTTATTATAGTTAATTAATCCAGCGAAGCAAATGGGTAACAAATAACGTATTTGAAATTAAGCATACCTCAAAATGTTAGGAAAAAAATGTTTTTAAAATTGAAATTTTCAAACGCTTAAAATTGCATTTGCAAAACATGATTTCTTAACAATTTAAGACATGTTTTTTAAGTGCTATAATTAAGGCAATGAAAAAGAAAAAGAAAAAGGATCAAACTGGATTGAGATGAATCGTACTGAAACTTCAGTTTCTTCCAAAATCATTCGATTTTCTGTTGATAAAGAGGAAATGGTTAATGATTCCACTATTAGACCTCAAACCGAATGAGAACATTTTACATATTTGAAAATAAAATTCAAACACTCTTTATGAGAGTGAGATTAAATTGGTCATGTCATGTTTGGGTTGTTAAAGTTTATCTATTGATAAGTTAATTTTTAAAATTTATCCGATATTGCTCTAAACACTCTTTTTTTTGTTTCCACTATTCTTAATTTTGTTTTACACTCATACCATATCAATGGATGAAAAATTGTTGTCCTCTTCTCATGCATGTTCCTGCAAATAAGGCATGCCATGTGTTGTAAAATAATAATTATTACTTTTTTTTTTTTACTTTTCTAAATTTATTTTATACTTAACAAATCTTTATTGCAAGACATGGATAGGACAAAATCTTAACGACAACAAAATTCTTTTCCACATATCAATGACACTTTTGCATTTTTTATGACCTTTCAGGCCATGCATTGATTCTTGCTTTTATTAATGTGGGTCATCATTCATGTTGAGTGATGTTAATTGGGTTTGTTTAGTTTCATATTTACTTATTATTGCAATTAAATTCATTTACATCTATAAAATATTTTATTAATAAGGATACCTATAGATACCTTTTTAATACTCAAGAAAAAAAAGTAGCCATGAGAAAATATTCATTAGAAGATACAATTTTAGTACATGAAGTAATATTATTGTTATTTACTAATACTCTATGCAAATAAAATCAAAACATTAAAAGTAATGACTGTAAATAAAATGTAATTTGAAAAATAACTACTGATTCTTGAGAAATTGATTCTGATCATGCAATTTGAAAATTTAAATTAGCTTTAATGAGATCAAACCATATACCTTAACCACTATGCTATGTTTAGATTTATTATGTTTTTTTTTTACTTTTTAAAGTATAAATATTATAATTTATTATTCATTTTTAAGAAAGTTAAAGAATTAATTCTTTTCCCCCAATCCGTTCCCTTATCAAAATCTATATGAAATGCGGTAAGTTTTTTTTCAGAAGTGCATTCGCCTGTTGCAGGTGGGTATATAATGACCAAAAAATCGGGATTAAGGAAAAAAATAACTATTTTTTTTTAAAAAATTACATAAATCATGAGATGAAAAAATAATCCTAAAAATAAGCAAGTTGAACTCGTCTCTCGAAGAGACAAGGTTATTAGTGGCTGATCTCGTCTCTTGAAGAGACAAAGTTGAAGATGACTTGATTCAACCTCGTCTCTTGAAGAGACGAGGTCGGCCACTAATGACCTCGTCTCTTCAAGAGATGAGTTCAACTTGCCTATTTTTAAAATTATTTTTATTCTAGTAGCATTTTTGTAATTTTTTTAAAAAAGTAATATTAATTTCCTTTTCCCCAAAAAATCGCATGATTTCTTTCGATCCAATAGATTTTTGAGAGTGCACTTTTGTATGCATATAGACTTACATTTAGATATGTATATTTTCGAGAGACAATGTTGAAGTCAATGTTTGAACAGTAAATATATATTATTGTTTGGATTGTGTAATTTTCTTTTGTATCTTGTCTTTATCTATTTTCTATGTATATTTTATCTATATCATGTATCTGATATGTTTAACCTTTTTATGTTTAAAAATATTTATTTTTTAATAAATATCTATTTAAAATCGACAAAAATAAGATGGCAAAATAATCAGAAAATGATGAAACAAATAGCCCTAATCCCCAAGTTTGAAATCGATGAATACAATATGCAATTGAATATTTGTTTATCGAATGTTTTACTGCCCACGTTATCTTTCGCATAATATCTAGCAATTTCATGTATAAAATAAATGACAAGCAAATCTCCATACTTTGTATTATATCTATAAACTTTAAACTTAAAGTACAAAATTGAAAAAAAAAATCAATAAAATGAAAAACTCGAATGGTAATTTTAATATTATCACTAGTTTAACCTGTACTTTTTGTTCAGAATTTGTAATAATGTATCATTCATATGTAGAATAATTATAATCTTCAATATTTATTATTTCATAAAAACCAGCAAAAAAATTGTCAAATTTAGTAACTAAATCTTACATAAAATTTTAATTTGGTATTTGAAATTTAAAGTAATCAATTTAATATTTAATTAAAATTTTCATAATGATTTTTACTATCTCCCAAATACTATTTACTATATTTGTTGATATAGAAGAAGTGGCTTATTAGTGTGATGCAATGTTGTGAGAGATGTTAACAATTCGATAATAAAATGTTTCCTTTAGGTTAGTTTCCAAAGCAAATGGTATTGAAAATATAATAAGAATAGTTAAGAAAAGTTGGGTTTATTTTAAATTCCAAGTATTACTTTAGTTTTCTTATGTAAAATTTAAATGCTAAATTTGACATTATATACTGTTTATCTAAGTTAAAGAAAAATTTTATGGTTCTGTTATTAATTTTGATAAGACTGGTTTTGTCACTATCCAATTGTTCACACTATACCAAATCATAATTGAACTACTAAAATAGTTAATATTCTAAGGACGGATGAGAATTTGCTATTTGATGATGCTATTTCATTCGTTTTCTAGTAAATGACAATTTGATAGGTATAAAAGATAAAAAGATCCCTAAAATAATGTAAATAATAATTATTATTTCAACACATGTGTCAAATATATATTTATTCGAACATGAAGAAGATAATATTGTAGGAATAGTAAATGTGTTTTCTTTTAAAAATTATATTTATTTTAACTATTAAATAATCGTAGAAGCTTGGATAATTTGAAATAGTACAAAAGCGACTGATACTTTTCGGTAAGACCTTTACCTAAAAAAGCTAAGCGGGTCAGAAGCTGAAAATGAAGTTCTAAACCGAATGCTACTATTGTACCAGAAATATGTTAAAAAGTGTACGTTGATTAGTTGAACTTGTGCTCAAAGGCAGGTATATTTATTGTGTACATAAAAATAAAACCTCAAAAGTCGTATATAATATTTAACAAATTAATAATTCTCACGTGAACTTGTGTTTTCATTTTACCTAATTTTTGTACAGTAAACATGTACAAACTATATATTATTGATTCAATGTTTACTATTCCTGTTGAGGAAACACGTTGTTACCATGTCAAATTATCACTGTAGATCTCGTATTACAACAGATATTGACCTTTTTAGCTAGGTTTCAACTTAGGCAAGTTAGAAAATACTATTAATTAAGGAAGACGAAAATATTCACATAAAGTGCTAATATTAGTTTTAGCAGGATAATTTTTACTAGGCCCATAAAACAAGCTAAGTGGAGACAAGTTTTTGAAGATTTGGGCTTCACTTGTTTAAAAATTATTATATCGAGTTCAAGTCAAGTCCTTCATCAAGCCTATCAAGGTTTCTACCGAGCTTGAAATTTAAGTTTACACTCAATTTATTTAGAGAATACATTTTTTTTTCAACCTAAAATGAATATACATACATGTATATTGAATAGAAATTTGTTTTTGTTGTTTTAATGATATATATGTCTGTTTGATTGTCTGTTTCTCATATATTTGTATCTATATCTAAACTTTATACGTAAATGTATCTGATTTGCAGTTATATTTTATTTTATTTTATCGTTTTAATGTTTACATGAGAATTATCATATGTTTTTATCTATATGTATTTCTTGATAGATAATTTGATAGAAAAAAATTTGAAAAAAGTTTATGTCATCTGTCATCTATTAGACGCTAAACGAACCCATAATATATTATAAATATAAAACTCACATATTTACTAACAAGTTTATTTACGAGTTGTTAACTAATTTACCTAGGAGCTCATCTACAACTTATTCACGAACTTACTTATAAGTTCATTCACGAATCTGTTCATGAGCTGAAATCAAAGATTGAGCCTAGCTCATTTAAATAAACTAGTATTAGTTTAAACTCGAATTTGAGCCGTTTAAAGATAAAACTTTGTCTAGCAGAACTTAGATAGCTTGCGTTGCTGCCTATTACCCATTCTTTTCTCACGTTAACCAAGCCCCATTATTATTGCTCGTCAATTCTCCACTCATACTTCCTGATATTGCAAGGGAAGTCACAGGGAGTGCCGCGGTAGGGTAAGAAAATCTCATTTCCACCACACCCATTTGCTTAGTGATCTTCCAGCCTTACTTCTCCTTCCTCAATGGAAAGGTTTTGTAAGTTGGTTCTCGAAGAAACAGGAAAGCTGGTACGGTATCCATCATGTTTAACGTGTATATTTTGTTCATTTGGATATTTTGGGGTGCATTCCTATAAAATTTTCAATAAGTTTCATGTGCAGGTGATTCCAGAAAGATTTGCAAGAAAGTACCAAGAAGTGTTTCAAGAAGACCAGATGTTGTATCTCAGAGTTCCTCCTGGTACTGTTCAGGGAATGAGATTAAAGAAGGAAGGGAATGACCTGATTTTGCAAGAAGAAAGTTGGACAAGATTCGCGAAGTTTTATGGTATCAAATTTGGCCATCTGCTGGTTTTAAGTTACAAGGGGAATTCTACGGTTGATGTCGTGATATTCGATGATACCGCGACCGAGATCACATACCCTTTCAAGCGTAACGGCAGTATGGAAAATGTCGCACCCAAAATCGAAGAACAAGATGATGTTGTGGATGTTGAGAGCGAAGAGGACGAAGATGAAGATGATGAGTATGATGATGAGGATTATGAGGATGAGGACGACGACGATGAAGATGGTAATGTTGTTTCTCCAATGAGAAGAAACAACTTTTAACTTTACACATTTCGTTGCGGGATGTAATTTCTTTTTCATAAACTAGAGTTATAACTGTTGCCATCTCTTTTATTTTTTCATTTTTCCCTTTTAGTTAGTGATATTAGAAGCCAGAAGTCGAGAGACTTTGTAAAGAGTGTAGCTGGAGACGGTTCCAATGCCTCGCTTTCTGAGAATCCGCATTTCAGAGTTATCGTTGCAGCAACTTATCTGACCACCGCTTACGGCTTGGTGAGCAATCGACAGGAACTAGGGACACATTAGCTCAATTTTGTCTAAAGAGGAAGATATGTTTCAGAGTACAAATCAACTAATGTTTACTTATTTGATCTTTGTCCAGCATGTGCCAACAAAGTTTGCTAGTGAATACTTGAAAGAGGAGGACTCTCTTGCGATATTGTATAACGATCATGGGAGATTTTGGGAGGTGCATTTCAGTTTCAGGAGGTTTACTGATCAAGTTAAAGCAAAAATCACCACTGGTTGGAAAATTTTCGCCCGGGACAACAATTTGAGGATTGGAGATGTCTGTAGTTTTTATTTGGTTGAAAGAAATGTTCCACTGCGTTTTCGCTTTTCTGTTTGGACACAGGGATGTGGAAACCTCGGTAGTCCAGGTATTTAGTAGCTAATGACAGCATTCGTCTTTTTACTTTATGCAGAATCTAATTAATATGATTTAATAGGTATGGATCTAGTCAATGTATGAATCGCAAGTGTCATAGTAATAAATATAATAGCTCACACTATATTTATAAGTTTAACCTCTTAGATGAGATAGTTATGGTGCTAATCTTAATAGTAATTAGGGTATGAGAGCTCGTTAAGAGAGAACTCCTCGACCTCATAAACAAAATAAAGAAAGAAAAGGTAACAAAAGCTTGTGATTTCTAACTTGATTTATTTCTCATAGGAATAGTATATTCGTACAAGCATCTTGATATTGACTTTCTTAAAACAAAGATTCCTGGACAGCATAGTATGTAATTTGGATCTGTTTTCTCAACTGAAGAAGGTTTATCAGTAGATTAATCCAAGTCTACGCGATGCTTTGTACCTTCTTCCAAACATAAAGGTTGAAAATACCATGTTTTCCTTAGAAAGTGCACATTTTACTGTGTTTTCATCAAATTCTCCAATTTCAAAATGAGCTTATTTCATGGTGCAGCTAACCGAGACTCCAGAGAATATAGCAGTAGACAGATTCTTAAGCAACGTTTGCAATTCAATTTCAGAAATTTTAAGAAGCCAATGTTCAGTTTGACTATGACTGAGCATTATTTAAGGCGATGGAATGTGGTAAGCTTATGTTACTCTTTAAGGATGATTCAAATAGTTCCAGTGTCTGTTAATTGTATGACCTATGGTATATTAGTTACTTGACTATTATGATCCAGCCTATAAAAACTAGTTTCTTGAAGCATTTCAAGAAGAAAGAGCAGATGGCAACGCTGGTGGTAAGGGAAAGTGGAGGGTGAAGGCGATTTGCTATCCAAATAGAAAAGGCATTCTTTCAAATGGATGGTATAAATTTGAAGCGGATAACAAACTGCAAGTTGGAGATACTTGCGTATTTGAACTTATTCAGAAGCAAGATATGGTGTTCAAGGTCTCCATTCACCGGGCTAGTGCTGCGGGAGGAGGGGAATAGGACTTAATTTTTAGTGATTTAGTACAAAGAAATCTAGAGTAATGTTAAATCCTAATATCTGTTTAGTATTTTCTATGAACTCACTTTTGTATTTGAGATCTTTTAATTATATGCAGTGTGATATTATCTCTTGCATCAAGTGTTAATCATAAGGTTTAGTAAACTGGAAAAGACATCAAATATGACTTGTACTCAGTTTCTCCAACTATGACATCATCTTAAATTCGATCACAATCAGTTGATGTAAAATTTTGATATTATTACCAAGAACGATTTTTATAATTTATATCAATGAAGTCAGATATAATGCTATATCTTCAGGAGAACTTCCCAAAGCAGTATCATTCAATTCCAATTAATATAGCATTTTCACATTCTGATTGATAGAAACCACTAACAAACGGCTAAACTGCAGCTAGCAATCAATACAAAGACAGAATTGCCAAGAAGAGAGTATTGTAGTATTTCAACTCACACAGTATTTACAATGCATGGTGTGACCTTAAATCATAATGAGCATATATGAGTGTGAATTTGTGTAAAGGGAATAATGTATGCGATGAGTATGTGGGTGTGTATGTATGAGGTATGTGCATGGGGTACAAGTATGTGTATGTGTGGATGGGGATGGGTTATGTATGAGTATGCATCAGAAAGTGTGGGCTATGTATTGCATGTAATAAGCATGTATGGTAATGGGTTGGTAAATGGGTATAAGGGAAGGATGGGCTGCTCCTTAAATCTTCTCTTATACGTGTATGTCACTGAGGCTTTGGCATGGGTATTATCACTAATTGTGCAAGCAACATTCAAGTGTTAAATGCATAAACAGCTTTGAACTCTTCATGATTCTATCTTGAGACAGTTAAAAATTGGATTATTTGCCTGTTTAGCATTGATCATCCGGCAACATATTGCATCCTTGCAATGGAACCTGATGCCCACGAACCACAGCTAGAACCTGCATAATTTTGTAGCAGAACTGAGATAGTTGAATTCAGAGAGGATTAAGATTGACAAGAAATGAACAGAAGCCTTCTGCTAGACACAAGAGAAGACGGGTGAAAATCGGCTGTGAAGTATTATCATAATTATCTCCATACATCTTGCTCTATCATGACAAATCCAGTGTGAATCAAGAATTTCATCATTAGATCAATTAACCTTTATAGATGAAATGAAGCAGACAATAACATGAAGATGTTATTAAATTTTCAATCGGTAGATAGTGTCTAATGTGCTTTATCCTTAACACCTTCATGCAGCTCGAAAGAAGAGAGAGGAACAGCAGATATATGACAGAAAGCTTGAAAATAGATAATCGATTTCCTAACAATTATTGATTGCCATAAAATGAAATTTGATAGTAACTATAGGACGAAAGCATCTAAGATTTAAAATCAACAAATAAGCTTCAAATCAAAAAAGAACTCAATGTTCGATCCGTTTGACATATACCTCGCTCATGGAAAATTCATGATGAGCACTATTTAGGCAAAGTAAAACAGCTTGAACAAGGTTGTGCACCAGCCTACTATCACTATCATCTGACAACCTGCGATCGATCACTTTACGTAGAGAACCATCTCGTATGGCTGGTAAAGCCTGTTGTCCCACATAAATAACCAAAAAAGTACATTAGAAGATCTACAACTTTATATCGGTCCTTCCAGAGTGGGTAATCGTGTTAAGAAATGAGAGGTGGCCAAATTACTTGAGTATTCACACCAAATGCAGAGCAGCAATTATTTTTAGCTATTTTGGGAGCAAAACAAATAAGACATGGTCTGAATTCCGGATAAGTACTCACATAGCTGGAGGTTATGGAATAATAATCCCCAGTGATAACTTTAGCATTTAGAAGAAAAGGACAAAAAAAGAAAAGAAAGGACTATATGATATCAACTCATCCATCTCACCCAGTAAACCAAGTCATTGCCCTGAGCCAGACAACTTTGGGCGCTCTTTCCTGTTATGAGCTCCAAGATAAACGTCCCATAATCATGCACATCAACAGAAAGGTGCTTAGCTTCTTGAGGATCCACGCAGCTTCATGAGCCAGACAGGTATATTAGTTTAAGGCCACAGTGCCAATAAAGAAAGAAATTACGTAGGCCAGCACTCAGAATGCTATTAGATCTAATTGCTTGTCATTGCAACTGCTGAAACATTTTTCTGATCAAATCTTTTGCCATCTGTTTTAAATACTTACCGAGATGGTGAAGTAAGACCATTGTCCTGAAGACATCTGGCAGTTACAAAGTTTGTAAGCTGGAACCAAGCAAAAGCCCTACATCAGGATCTTTATCCAAAATCTAAAGGCGGTTGGGGTGCTGAGGCTTTGCCATATCTTGCCTCATTAAAATTTAATTATTCTCAGAAATGCTCGGCTTACCATTGCAGAGCAACCGCGAAAATAAACAACATTCCTGGAGCAGACAGAGCGGTGTACAATGGGCCCATCAATGCATTCCTCATGAAGATAGCGCAGGCATGTGCCTATTTCTATTGCTATATACCACCTTGCTTTCCATGATATTTCTTTAGCAGAATCATTGCCTGCAGAAGCATGTAGGTCCAATATCAATAGGCTCGGAAAAATAAGTAGGACATATGAACTGTGCTATTCCTTGAGAGTAAAGAAAAAAATAGGACTGCTGATAATAAGAAACTGTAGTAGTTGCAAGGAAAAAGGACAGTTGAGCATAGACATACGGAAGAACCTTCATGATTATCATGACATCGAGAAAATCAAATGAAGAAAAAAGAAAGGGTATTATCTCTTACTTTGCAGCTTTGTTTCTAAAGTTCCCATGCAAGGATAATCAAAGAGCAAGAGCATGGAAGCCGGCATGGAGCAGTACCCTACAAGGTTCATAATATGGCGGTGGTGTACACGGGAGAGAATCCTTAGCATAGACCAAAACCTTTCATCATTTTCCAAGAAACATTTCACCAAAACAATTGTTTCTTGAAAGAGTCCCCTGTAAGTTTTGATGTTATTCTCATTTGACACGATGTTGTCTTCAGAGAAACCATCTGTCATCACCTCTATCTCATTTTGTGCAAATGATCGTGGAAAACCAGTTCTTCGTGAGAGGGGATACCACGAGTGACCTTGAGGAGTTGGTATTCTAGACTCTTCTTCTGGTATATTTTTGGATTGCAGATACAGGCTTTTGGCATACTCCTCCCTTCTAAATTCTTCAGAAGAGTTCACTGGCTGGGGCACTTCCAATGTCATCAATGTCACAACATCTTTCCCCTTAACTAAAGCAACATTGCACCCGGCATGCCTGTATATGTCTGTCTTGTCTCTCTTCAGATGACTGCGAAGAGAGATTCACATTTAGACAACAGAATTATAGACCTGGGGAAATTGGACGGGTGCATCTTGACTCCCATGAAACTAATCAAGCGAGGAGCAAGATGATGATGTTTGGTTTTAGAGGAAAGATTTTTAATATGAAATAAACCTCCACACATAAATTTATCTTCTCTTAGAAATCAGTTAACATAAAAATTGGCTTACAGAAATTCAGAGTGGAGAAAAGGAACCTGTCTAAGACAATCCAACTTGTATTGTGGTTTTTTGCTTCTTCAACTGCTACTTTTTTCGGAAAAAATCCTGCAGCGATTTTGATTTCCATCTTTACCTGCACAGCACAAAGCTCTCTATATACTTCAACTACACTATTACAACAGACAACAGAAGCTACATACTTCATTGCTTTTGCAGTATCGGTAAAATGGCCGAAGACTGATCTTATATTCTTCCTGCTTATCTGCTATCTGTTCTTCAAGCTCTCTAGCTTCTTCTTCACTGTTTACAGAGAGCTCCAACTTTTCCCCTGAAAAGATAATAACATTTCAACTATTACATGATAAGCATAATTAAGAGGCAAGGTCAGCCAGCATTTCAATAAACTGGAACTACCTATAATCTGAAATCAACCCTCAGAAGTTGCCTAGTATATATGGGATAATTATGAGTGGTCAAGCTGGATTGTCAAATGCCTTCGTAAATAAAAGAGCTTGAAACATTGCTCATCATCTTGAAATATTACGTGACTAGACTGTGGCGTATCTAAAATTGTGCATTTTATAAATTTAGCTCGGTAATCAACTAATCTAAAAGTTTTATTATAGATCGTGTTGGTTTTGTACTTTATTAGTTAAGAAAATTCAACCAAAAACTATTATCATGTAATATGATGAATGCCTTTGATCGAACATTGGAATTACAGTAGTTCAGCCAACTTCAAGACAATTATGAATCACTTTCTTTACATAGTTTACCCACGGTTGCTTAAATACGGGTTTTACAAAGATTTGCCTTTGTATATGGCATGATTAGCCATAAATCAGGATCTCCTAATCTGAGATAACAAGAAATTAATAATAGAATTGCAGTCTAAGCGGAGTTAGTTTGGATTTTTCTTAGATAGACCTGTTCCACACTATCAGTAGTGCCTGTATTGTATATGGATAATCCTCTAATAGGTCTATACACTCCAGGTCCATATTAGTTTCCAAAACTTTCAAGGATGGAAAAAAAAAATATCTGGAAAGTATATTTAATTTTCTTTTGCCCCATCTATGGTTTTCCAATCACAATAAACAACTCATCGTCCGTCGGACAAAATCAGAGTCCTCCATTGATGTCAAGGAACTTGTTTAAACTACCATCTCAACAAGTGAAGAATTTATAGTTCCATACTAATGGAAAGCAAGCAAATGTATAATGGAAAGATGATGAAGATGCAAACCCCGGTGAAAAGGAAAGCAGGAAGGAGGTTTCTTGACAATATCACAGAAAATTCCTAGCACAATAATAGTGTCTCCAGGACGGATAGCATGCTTCAATGCCCACTCAAGAGCTACAACATGGATTTTAGCCCTGTTAGCATCCATAACTACAATGACAGTCTCTCCACTCGGTCCAGGATGTAGAATGGATGAAGAAGAAGATGATTCTATACCCATCCCGGGAGGATGCTGTTGAATAGGTGCATTATCAAGGTTTTTACTTGATAAATGGTTTGTAAGAGGACCCTGAATTGACATTGTTAGTTAAAATCAATGACAGCTAGCCAACAAACAAGGCCTAAGTTAAGGAGGTATATTCTTCCCTGTTTTCTTGTTTATCACGGTTTTGCTCATGTTTTGTATCACAATACTATGATGGTGGATGAGGTTGTGTTCAGTATGTTTTCAATGTATTTTGTCTGCATGCTGCCTTGCAAGATTGCCATTGCACTAAGGTTGGAGAATAAAAATATGTGAAAGATTAAGGTGTGTTTGTTTCATGAAAAAATGTTCTGGATAATTTTTATCGCCTTTTCAAGTTTGAGAGGATAATCGGATTGGTGGTTCTTAACGGTAAATGGTGATCGAAGCTAAGAAATGCATTCAACAATGATGATAACGTATTTTATTTTCAAAATAAATATCATTTTTCAGGATAGTTAACTATTACCACCAACAATCAAATGCTGTCTTGACTCTTAACCATCATTTGCTAGCTTCTTTAATCCCATTGATAGACCGTCAAGTCAACCATCTAATTATTAAAATAAATATAATAATTAAAATATTAACTATTTTAGCTATTCGATCACGATTGGATATAGTGTAACCTGTTAGATAGTGACGAAACTGTAGAAGTTTTCCTTGCTACTAAAAGCACTATTAACCATATCCTCTTCAAGATTACTATAAAATTTCCGATATAATAAGTATTGAAAAAAATTGAAATCGGACGTGGATTTAAGATTCTTTTGATTCATGGAGATTTAAGATTCTAAATGCTGGATGCAGCGGTGGAATTTTTTATCCCATTATAACTGTTAAAACAACAATGGAGCAAACAAAGAGGGAGTGGAAAAAAATTTGCCTGGCTGCATCGAATCCTGAGATTTAAAATTAACCCGAAGGATAAAAAATTTATTGCTTTTGGACAATAATTTGACCCCAAAAAAATGATATTTTGGTGGATTTGTAATCATGTAGCTTAAACCATCTCATCTGATGGGGGAGGTTCACTTGGCATATAATTCTAAATGATCCTTTTTCTTTTTTTTTTTTGCCAATTTAGCCAAACTTACAGTGTTCATCACAGTCATTTATATTTCACATAAATATAAACGTAAGTATAAATTAGATCAATAATCCTAAAAGCTTCTAAAAATTACATGACATCCCCAATTTTTAAAATTTGCCTTTCTTCATGGAACCTGCTTTTCTGCACATATGGGCTGTTGTCCACTCGCTGAAAATAAGGATTAACTGATCAACGCATTCACGGATGAGCAGCTTCCTAAAGGAGAAGGAATTTTCAAGGAACTAGAAGAAAGATTATAGCATCTCGGATTTCCATGGTTGTTTCTGAGAATTTCTGATTGGCGTTTGGATGAACTTGTCAAGATTCCTGAATGGGAAAAAAAAATGGTGGGCCTATAGAATCAACCCAAGTAAAGTGAGACATGAGACAGGCAAGGCAGAAGAGTATTTAGCTAAGCAGACAAAGACAACATGGACAAGGTTGAAAAGTGGAAAGAAGCTCTTATGGAAATGGAAAACTTGGATGGATGGCATTTCCCCCATGAGTACTCCTCACTCTTCTTGTTATCCCAAATTGCACCTCCATATGTGTCCCTTCCAATCATATATGGGCCATATATGAATATAAAAGAAATATATATTATATGTTTCATAATTGGCAAGATTGCAGAGATGAATTTGATCACTTCGCGAGCACTCCTCGCATTTGCAATTTAGCAGCTTATCTATTGTGAACCTTGTTGACAAGTCCTTCCATGCAGAATAACATAAAAATGAATAAACAACACAAGTAATATCAGATTAACACTAGATCTGCTCAAGTTTGAAGAAATTGGTGCTGCAACTTCATACGCCTGTTACAATTCCTATCAACGAGTAGGTCTAATGGAAGACGGAAGGTGCCTAAATAACTAACATCATATTTGCTAGTGACTGCTATTTTGTAGGGGTTGAATCTAAGTTCATCCAAGTGGTTGTAGAAGAATTCACAAGTGGATTAAATCACCCAGTATACAGTATTGCAGATGACACAATAGAAAACATTATTTCAGTTCTGAGCAAGGGATGTGGTGCTGTCCAGATGATATGCATATATGTAATCAGAGGAATAGGGGAATCCACCATTGTGAAAGCAATATATAATCAATATGTAGACGACTTTGACGGAAGATGCTTTCTTGCGGATGTGAAAGAAAAGATTCATTGTGATATATAGCAAAAGTTGTAAATTAAGACGAGCAATCCTAGCAAAGGAATGATTGTGCCATTGAGATAGAGGCTTTACTTTAGAAGGGTTCTTATTGTCATTGATGATGTGGATGATTTGTATCAACTAAGGAACCAGCTGGAGATGTAGGGTTGGTTTGTCTCAGGAAGCAGAATTATTATAACCACCAGAGCTTTTCGTCCGTGGTGAAGACTAATCCCATGACATCACAGAGCTAAATTACATCAACTGAGACTTCTGTGCTCAGATGCCTTAGAGATGCCTGATCGTTTCAAAGAGTTATATGACCCTTCAACTTTCATAGAATGGCATGCTAACGCTAGTAGAATCTTTTAAAACTAGTTACCATGTCCATTGCACTCCACCACGTATCACCCAGATGCACTTGGGTTCCAGCAATTGGATGCTACTTGCTCAGTACCAGTGTACTTGGTTCAGTTCTCTATGGTCTAACATTGCATTGGATTAATGAGATAGGTTACACGATTGACTGAGAGCTTATAATCTTTGCCATATCCTCTTTCTACCATATCTTATTAATGACTCTGATCATAAAAAGGAAAGCAAATCACAGAAACAAGACCAACTAGATTGTAAGTTGTTAATGAAATGACTGCACATATGAAGTAACTTCTAATTTGATAAAATCACTAACAAAACCAGGAAGTTCAAAGATATCACAATGCACCAGCTGATTGCACAACACCTCATGAGTTGCTACACACTTTTACAACCGTCCGTCACTCATCAAATTCTAGAAGAAGCAATACATTGGTGTACAATAAAAAAAAAATTGAAATCCCGAATATCTATTGATATCACCTGCCATTGATTCGGTCTATCACAGAAATAAGACCTTGAGTCCCTAGATGTCCATCCCCATTGGCCACCATAGCAGCAAACAATTGCTTGCACAATGCAGCTCCGGGCAGAACCACAACCTTATCATCCTCACTGCCTTCAACAACATCCACACCCATCCCCAAGTCCTTCACCATGTACTCTGCATAACCTCCTGGCCTGAAGTCCTTGTCAATCATCCTTCCTCCATACAACTCCATTACCATTGACCCAGCTGCCCCAGATCTTATTGCATCCACAAATTGCCTCACATCCAATCCCGATCTCTCTGCAAAGACCAACCCTTCACTCAAACCAACCAAATTAGCCCCAACAACTATCTGATTTGCTATCTTGCAACTCTGGCCACACCCAGCACTTCCCATGTATGTGACTTTCCCCATGGTTTCAAACAGAGGCTTTAACCAATCTACCACACCTTTATCCCCTCCTGTGAAGATAAAACCAAACAGCAGATATAAATTCCAGTAAACTGTCAGAATCAAGCAATTGGTAGAACCATAGGACCTCTAGATGGGCTGTTATCCTTCTGCTTCGTGGTTTTTGTGAATTGTAGAATAAACATCTACCTAGATACCATAATTGAACCATTCATAATGCTCTTTTTTGAATAACGGAATCATTCAAAACTGTCTTTAAAATTTCAAAATTGTTCAATGTAGCCCCCAGTTCACACAATCTCACAAGTTTGTAAAACAGTCATCACATACAACTAATCAAACAACCATTCGTAATCGGATGATGTACATGCTGTCATAACATCTTCTAATCACATGAAGTCTGCTGCTTACCAACACGTATATGTTAACTATTAGAATCCTGTTGACGGTTACAAAAGAACTTTTCACATTTTCAAAAATTGATTACACCAACAACAGTTTCCTCCTTGTTAAAACTACTTCAATTAAGTGAAAAAGGGAACCCATTAATAAGTGATCAAGTAGATTAAACATGCTACAACATGGCAAGTCCATGGAATGTTGAAACATTTCTTCTTAATAGCCGGCTCCAGGGAATAAAAGGTATCTTAAAAGGGAAAGTTCCCAAATCCAAAATTTTTAGAAATAATTCCATAAATATGGTATTTAGAATCGTATTTCCAAGACACATCATTTCAAGTGTTGTGATTAGTGTCACATTAATACCTGAACTTTATCTATTAATATTAAAGGATTACTAATTTATTGGTGTAAAAAAAAATAAACACGAAGTAATTTTCATTAGAGATTACAATCCGGAACAGAATGAGGATAATGTATTGGCAAGAATGTTAGACCACAAAGAAGCTATCATATCCCATTTAAGTTGGGCCAGCCTCTTTTTGGGGTTCCATACTTTGGGACTCTATGTCCATAATGATGTCATGCTTGCTTTTGGTACTCCGGAGAAACAAATCTTGATCGAACCCATATTTGCCCAATGGATACAATCGGCTCATGGTAAAACTTCATATGGCTTCGATGTACTTTTATCTTCAACGAATAGCCCAGCATTTAATGCGGGTCGAAGCATATGGTTGCCTGGCTGGTTAAATGCTGTTAATGAGGATAGTAATTCACTATTCTTAACAATAGGCCCTGGAGACTTCTTGGTTCATCATGCAATTGCTCTAGGTTTACATACAACTACATTGATCTTAGTAAAGGGTGCTTTAGATGCACGTGGTTCAAAGTTAATGCCAGATAAAAAGGATTTCGGTTATAGTTTTCCGTGTGATGGTCCGCCAGTTATTTTTCTCTCTTTTTCACTCTCATCTTTGCTTTCTCTTTTGAATTTTTATTTTCTCTAAAGATAACTATTTCCCTCTTTTTCTCTCTCATCACTATTTTCTTTTTTTTTA
The DNA here is from genome assembly GCA_024138025.1 of Combretum micranthum. Lineage (NCBI taxonomy): Eukaryota > Viridiplantae > Streptophyta > Magnoliopsida > Myrtales > Combretaceae > Combretum > Combretum micranthum. Next base: position 3,032,553 of record JAMXBD010000001.1, read on the forward strand.
ATTTTATTTTCTTTAAAAATAATTGTTCCCTCCCCTTTTTTTCACATATGTAATGTAGCGCGGGTACATCATACGCTATTATATACAAGTGAGAAAAAATTTATTTATTTAGTGTGATACCATGAAATTTTTTTATATAGACGGTTTCATAAAAACTACACATCGTTAAAACCTCCTAAATCTTGAATGGGCGATATGCGCCACGAAGATGTACACTTTCAATCATTTTTTAATATATGGATAATATAGTTGATAGTTTTCAAAATAATCACCACCCCTATAGCCATATAGCCACATGTTAGAAAATTATAGCGAGTTACACTGTATGTATATTACACATAGCGAGTAATAAAAATTGGATTTTTTCTCGTTTAAAGCACACTGTATTTGCATGCCACTATCTGTTTTTCAACAATTACATATTGAGCTTAGTCCAATTTTACAATAAACTATCTGAACTGCGCGTGGACTAAACTTTGACAATTAGATACTAAACTTTGTTCCAATTTCACAATAAAGCATCAGAATTCTGCTCCTTTATACTATTTTCTTTTTTTCATCTACAAAGTAAATACAGGTACTATAAATAACTCAAAAATATTATAAATAAGAAGAAATTAAAAACTTTTAATACAGATTTGTTTACCTGCAAAGATAGCAAGTTTACCATCCCTAGCACCAATATCCCCACCGGAAACGGGCGCATCAACAGCCCAACACCCTCTCGCGCGCCGAGTCAAATATCCTGCGCGCGAGTTCAGGGTGACTACTGGTATGATCCACAACCACACCTCCGGGCATCAACCCGGATAGAATCCCTTCCGGGTCGAGAACAACCGATCGGACATCCGACGGATGACCCAACATTGTGAAAACGACGTCGCAGCACTCGGCGACTTCGCGCGGAGAAGCGGCTAAAGCAGCTCCTTTGGATTGAAGAGGGAGAGCTTTTGAAGGGTTACGAGCAAATATGGTGAGAGAATAGCCGGCGGAGATTAAGCGTGAAGCCATGGCTGCGCCCATTACTCCGATTCCGATCCATCCGATTCGGGTTTTCGATGGAGTTATGGGTTCTGGGTAGGGAGTTTCCATTTTTAAGTTTTTGAGTTCTCAGTTCAATCGGAGCTAGAACGCTAGAGTTCAATGCTGAGTGACAAAACAAGAATCTTTTGGGTGAACCATACATAGCTCCAAGGTCTTGGATTAGTTTATCTGTTTGGACGTCCTTTATACACGGATCAATAGGATCAAATTAAAACCCAAAAAACTCTTTTCTTAATGATAAATATCTATAAAAATTAAATCATCCACTTTTTTAATGTTAAAATCTTAAAAAAACTTATCATTAAATATTATATTTTTTAACTATATAAAAATTAAAATATTAAGATTTAAAATAAACATATTTTAAATATTTTTTTTTTAGTGTAATTTATTTTTAATTTACATAAACCATCTAATGAATAACGGGTATCTTGGTGTTTAGTGGTAAAAATTTACTTTTTTTTTTGATAAATTAAAAAAAATTATTGTTTGAATTGTTTTCTATAACTGCGTTTTTTCTATTTCTTTCTTCTTCTTTTTTTTACTTCGACTTGAAGATGATTATAATATTGCATTTATTTTTAATATTAATTTCTTTACAAAACACCCGTACACGGTTGTCGGGGTGTAGCATCGGCTTATTTACTATAGGTATAACAAGAGATTTCAATTATTTGAACTCTTTGGGAATCTAATCGAGCTCAATATAATTTTTAGTTCCATTCAAGAATAGGAGGTATTTAAATTCATGGTTAAATTATCCGTATGGATTCAAATTTAGATATTAATATGACTTTATCTATAATTAAAATATTTTATTAATAAATCAAGTTTACGTATACTATTAAGTCAAGTTTGAATTTATTTAATATTACTTCAAGTTTAATTCCAACTTTAAAATTTTATATTTGACCGAGCTAAAATCAAGTTTCAACCTTAAAATTTTTAGTTAAATTTGAATCCGAGCTAAATTTCAACTTTAAAATTTCAAGTTGAACTTAAACATAAATCTATACAATTTTAATTCAATTTATATACAGCTATCAATAGAATAATGAAGATAAAATTTAGTTATTTATATTCCATTAGAATGGAAAGAGGGAATGGAATTGATAATTTGTATAAGACTTGACTATAAGTTATCGACCTTGATTCACCTTTACCAAACCAGTTTACATTACTATGTTATAATAGGTTTGGTGTAATATTTAATTGTTGGAACATTAAAAAAAAAAAATAGATTCAATCGGTTACCCATTGAAATCTACTTACTTTCTCTTTAAAAATATAATTTTTATTTAATCTTATTTTATTTATTTCTTAACATATAATAACTATTTATATAATTACCGTTACTTGTTTATATTTAGTAATAATTTAATGTTTTTCGTTGTTCTAAGAGCGAATGATAACAAATAATGGATAGCAACAATGGCTTTTCTCTTTTTAAGAAATATGAATCCTTTTTTCCCCCGCTTATTTGCTATTAACCTTGTTTAGTTTACCCATAATCACCATACCAAAACTATAATAACTTAATAGCATAAATATTGGTCATGATCATAATGAATGAAGTTCGATGCCGTTAATTACTGCAATCTGGTGAGACATATTAAAAAATATTTTACATGTCCATAATTTCAATTATATAAAAAGATTTTGATTATAATAAATATTTGAAAAATAATAATAAATGTTTGCTGCAAACAAACTCTAAAAGAAAACTTAGAAATCATCAATCATTCCATCTTTAAGAAGGGTGTAGAGTATGGCAATTACCATAAAAAATAATCTTATAATAGAATAATGTCATATGTTGTTTGTTTTCATATGTTAATTGAATTATGGTACATCGAGTGACTAACACTAATACCAAACTATTTTGTCTGGGAATAATAATGTTTGAAAAATGATTTATCGAACATCACAGACCACGTTACATCATGTCTATATACACGTGGTGTTCCAATTTTTGCAAGTTTCTCAATAGCCTTCCTTAAATTATCCTGAGTTTCTTAACACCAAAGTACTCTCTAATTTGGTCATCATCGTCCTCTGTCCCTGCAACTTCATCAGAACCACACTCCATTTCATCAGATAAACCTTCGGATTCACCTGTATCTTCATCATAGATCACTTCAGGATCATGGCTGGCAGAGAAAGTACTGTTCTCCAATGCCCAATTCAGTTTCCCATTTTTCTTGAACTCCAGGAAAAGACCACTTCTCCTGATATACCTTTCTATAGGCACATTTGAAGCACTACTATCAGACAGGGACATCTCTATGTAATACAAACCATTGAGTGGCTTAACAATAGGACATGGAAGATATAGCAACCATAAATGGTCCGAATTCAATAACTCGAAGTTTTCTGTGCAGTACATTACTCTTTCTCCATTCATTAAAACTTCAACATCGCATGTAAAGGACTGGACAACTATCACACATAGAGCAAAACCAACCAACTCATCATACACATCCTCAGGCATCTGAAAGTAGAAGAATCCATTCTTTGTTTGATACTTGAACCATTCAGGAATACTGTCTCCTGGCAAAGTAATGCCAAATGAAGGTTCCTGAAACACACCCTTATTAGACATGGAGTATCTCCATCATGTATCTATCCCATTTTCCTAGTTCACATGTGAGCTTTTGTAGACATATATGTATTTATGCAAGAAGAAAGGAAAAGATAAGGAGGCTAACCTGGTTCACTAGGATATTTGCTATGCCATTACGAAGGTTCTGTGCAAGCTTTTTACAGTTGGTGAAGTTGACATTTTTAAGACGAGGTAATTCCTTCGAGTGGAATTCTATCATGCTGGAGAACTGTGCAAATCTCTCTAATGATTCACAATCTATTGCAGCTATTGTTTCGATGCTTTGAGGAAGTTTCACTATTTCTTGAAGTTGACGGCAGAAATTCAATTCAAGCTTCCTCAGGTTGGCAAGTTTGCTGATCCATTCAGGAAGCTTAATGAAATTGTTTCGTGATAGCTCTATTTCCTCCAATGTTGAAATGCAGTCCAAATTTTCAAGGAAACTAGTTTCAGATAAATTGCAGTTTCGGAGATCTAAGAATTGAAGCATTGGGAATCTGAGTTTGGAGCTCTCAGTCTCGTCAGAAAACATTGTGGAAGATAACGAACTTTCAGTTTCTTCTTGTGCACTACAACAATGACTAAATGGAAGAGATGTGAAAGCTGCATTTGAGAGGGGAAAATCTGTGCCATACTCGACTAACGGTTGCCTCTTATCCTCTTGTTGCTGCAAATGTTTACAGAGGTGAAAGCAATTACGAAGCAAAAAATGTTTCATATTTCTTAACTTGTAAATACCACTAGGAATCCCGTTGAGCTTCTTGCATCCTGAGATACAGAGAATTTCCAGCCCTGAGAGATTTTCTATCGACAAAGGCAGATACTTTATTGAAGTCTTGGATAGACGAAGTTCTTTTAAAGATTCCATATTTTCCAGGCTTTCCGGAAATTCCTCAAGGCTTTTACAAAGGGTAAGAAGAAGAGAGCGGAGTGACTTCAACTTTAGGCTGCTTGGCAACCTCTTGAGATTAAAGCAATGTTCAAGGTTCAAAGTGACAAGTCTATCAAGCTGACCGATTGACTCGTGAAGCTCCACTAAGCTGGTACAGCGAAATAGAATTAAGCTCTCAAGATACGGCAATGTTGAGAAGTCGGGAATTTCTGTCAGGTATTGGGACTGTTCTAAGTTCATGTGCTGCAAGTTCTTGAACATCTGTACAGTAGAAGAAGTAAATAAGTAAACTCACTTCACTAACTCCTATGTTAAGTTAATAAAGGTGTGTTTGTTTATAGGGAAATGCTTTCTAGATCTTTTCCAATGTTATGTTGCAATTTTCTTAAAACTCAGTAGGCTTAAGAGGTTGCAAATATTAGTGGCTCTTAGTGGTAAGTGGTGATGAAAGGTAATGGTAATGATCAGCCTTGAATACTACAGTAGGCTTTTAGTTGCCATCTCCACCTTTCACTATCATCTACTGCTAAAATCCATTAGAAACCGCAACCTCTTATGATTACTATGCTAACATTTGATATTTCTAAAGTAAAATAAATATCTCAACCATTTTTTTTTTTCGGCCAAAATAAACACACTCAAAGTAATATAAAAAACATCCTTTTGCTAGTAAACTATGTTTTAATACCTTGTACCCTTCACCAACTCTTTCAAGTGGCTACTTGGCATGTACAACCCAACAAGTTTCTTTGGATGGAAATTGGATGGCAATGATGGAGAAGGATAGCCCTCCCAATCAATCCATCTCAAGTTGTTTGACAGATAGTCAAAGTCTCCAGATATATTTGCATTGCGAATGATAAGCACTCTAAGCCTTCTCATCCTTTTGAAGGCTTTGGCATTTAAGTACACCTCATCTGATTCAGGCACAACTAGCTTTACAGCTTCAACTCTGTTAGTTCCCTATTGACCAAATGCAATAGCTTTCTTAGAATATTAAGAATGCTATATTCCATACTTGATAAGCATATACTATATAAATTTCATGTTTTCTGTTTCGTTATGTAAAATGCATACGATTGATATACATTGGTTAATTCAAAGCTTTTACTTTAACCAGATTAGGACAAGGACTCCTATTCCACTTGGTTTCTCACGAATGAAATATGAAATTGAAATGTAATAAGTAAAGCAAAGACAAACAAATGTCAACTTACCAAGTTTTCTGTCAATACATCAATAACATCGTCAGCAAACCATAACCTGCTACGTTCTCCAGGATTGTTGGGAGCCTCTCTACGAACAATTTCTCGTCCCATTTCTTGAAGTAAGTCATGCATTGACAATTTATTATCATGTACACTAACTAAAGATCTATCAATAAGAACTCTAAGTCCAATGTCAGGGAAAAAGTTGCAAGCATCAAAGATTTTCATGACATAATCTTTGTCCTCTCCGCTATAGAAACATGCAATATCAAGGAAAATCGCCTGCTCGAGATCATCAAGACCATCATAGCTAATTTTGAGTATTTCATTATATTCTTTATTGGGTACACTTTTCAGTCTTGCTATGGCACTTTCCCATTCTTTCACACTTCTACTACACAAGAAAGAACCCAACACTATAAGAGCTAAAGGAAGGCCTTTCGCATAATTTAACACAGAAGATGAAAGCTCGTCAAACTCTTCAGGAGGATTGGACTTTTTGAATGCATTCCAACAGAAAAGCCTATATGAGTCGATATAATTCAGCTCTTTAACCTCATGGAAGTGTTCTACTCCATGTGCTTCGAGCAGATGTTTGTCTCTTGTTGTGATGATAATTCTGCTTCCTGCACCAAACCAAGCCTTGTCTCCAACTAGTTTCCTAAGTTGCTCTAAATGATCAACATCATCAATAACAATAAGGACTTTCTTAGCAAAAAGCCTCCAGCTTATCATATGGATTCCTCTATCGGCATTGCCTATCTTCATGAGTGCATCACCCAATATCTCATAAAGAAGTGTTTCCTGCACGTGAACCAAGCCATATTGCCTTGAAGTTTCCTTCACATTTGCAAGGAAGCTGCTTCCTTCAAAGCTATCAGCATACTGATTATAGATTGCTTTTGCAATAGTGGATTTTCCAATTCCTCCAATTCCATATATGCCAATCATCCGAACATCATCTGATCCAATGCCTAGAACCAAAGATATGCTCTCCATTGTGTCATCTAGACCAACAGGGTAGGCTGCCACACTCAATGTTGGGCGGTTCAATTTACTTGAGACTTCTTCAACAACTCTTTGGATGAATTTTGATTCAACCCTACAACATTATAACCATTAGAAGTTTGATGGTAGTATAGAACTACCATAACACTGATTCTTGCTAAGGAATGAAAACAGGATCAGAAGTTGCTTAAACTAAATTCTTCTGATTGAGTGTGTTTTACTTAGAATTTAGGATGTTCTCATTTCCTCAAAAGTCTTTTCGATTTTCTTCTACCATATGTTGTAATCTGGTTTTACAACGGTTGATATTATTGAATTAATCAGAAGACGTAACAATAATTGGTCGTCTCTAATAGTAGGTAATGGTAAAAGGTATGACAATAATCAGTTGTTCATGAACTAGCATCACCTTCCAATTGCCATTACCTGAAGAACCGATTGTCAAAAGTAGATAAATGGATAATTTCATAAGTGAGAAGCACTCAAGAAAGTCTATCTAACCCCATATAGTGATAAACCATTGAACAAAACATTGAATTAGTTCTACAACCAACTAATCTAAAAGCTCAAGCTTATAGCTTCAGTGTATACTAATTTATCTGTTTCTTAACATTTCCAAAACAATATATAGAAATACAGAGCTAGAGCTAGTAGGACACCCATCATTGGATTAGCTTCCCATGTAAGAGCTATATTACCATATTCCAATTTGCCATTCAGACTCTTAACCTCTTAACTTTACTTTGATGGATGAATTTTTGCTGTTCTAATATTGGAGTCTAAATTATGTCTCCACCAGTCATTTTATGATATTTGAACAAATTAAAAAACCTGACTAGTGTATTTATCATCAAAACTGCTAAATGTTTGATCATGATTGATTGAGACTGCATTAAGACATCAAAGCCGAGACAGCAAATAAGAATCCTACTTTGACTTTGACAAAGGTTTAGCTCCCTTGCCTGCTAATCTAAACAAAGCCAACGAGAGAATACCAGAGTAATCAGAAAGTACCCTTGTGTAAAGTGCCATCCAGCCAAATTTGCCAATTCCTTGAGACCTTGTCTCCACTTTTCAACCTTGTCCAACTTATCCTTGTACCTGTCACCATGTCTAGCTAAATACTCACCTGTCTTACCGGTCTGATGTCTCACTTCACTCGGGTTGATCCTATAGAAGATCGGCCTAACTTGATGACCCATTATACTTTTACATTCAAGAATCTTGACAAGTTCATCCAAACACCATCCTGAGGAAGCATAGTTCTCAGAGAACACAACAATGGACATCCTAGATTCTTCAATCTTCTCCTCAAGTTCCTTGGAGATTCCTTCTCCTTTAGGAAGCTGATCATCAATGAAAGTGTTGATGCCGTATCTGACCAAAGCATCATATAGGTAGTTCGTGAAACCTTCACGTGTGTCTTCTCCCCTGAAACTCAAGAACACATCGTAGCTCCATTTGGGAGTGTAAGTATAAGAAGTAGAACTAGAATTAGAAGCAGAAGCCATTGTTGGATGTTCTTGAATTTTGTTTGGTGCTTAAATGGATCTTTATGCATAAATGGTAAGGAGATGCAATTGCATCAAGTCCGAAGTCTTTCTTCTTAAGCAAAAATGGTAAGAGGAAACATCAAGTCAAAAGGCTAATATCAATGGCCCAAGGTAAATAAGAAGACGAATTTTTGGGACAGGAACAAGAGAGCGTTACTGGGACAGCGAATTTTCAATAATAAACAAGGAAAAGGGTGATGTTTCCAGAGAAAGGTACAAGAAGCTGTGTCGTGTGTGACCATTGGAGTATACACCGACTCCGCGTCCGGTTTTCGTTCCTACGTGGAAGTTGCAACCCACAGTTCCTACTTTACCGCTAAAAAAAAAAAAAAGAAAACATAAAGTCAACAGGAAAGTTGCGGTCAGTGTCAGCCAAAGTGCCTTTGAATGGGCATGGAATATATGACATTATTGATCAGATTTATCTCCATCAAGTAAATTAAGTAAAAATAAATAAAACGGATAAAACCTAATTTAATAGCAAAATTTTTTAAGCGGAAAACTTACGCTATGTTTAGCAAATTTTTTAAAAGTGGGAAGAAAATGAGTAGAAGTGGAGATGGATTAAATGAAAATGAGCGAAAAGCTAATTTTATGTTTAGTAATTTATAAAAAAAATAAAAAAAAAGAAGAAAATTAGAAGTTGTGATTGATAAAATTATCTCTTGTCTAATTTTAAATCTTTATTTATAGAGACATAAAAGAAAATTTGATGTACTGTTTGCCTTTTTTACTCGTTTTCACCTATAAATAGAGAGAAAATAGAGGGAGCAAAGGTGAAAAAAGGTTTTATCTCATTTTCACCATTTTTCACCAATTTTGCATAGGAACTTTTCTCTCTTTCCACAGCTTTCCTTAGGCTTCTATTGTCATGTTCTGGAAGGTATCATAAACATGACAGTCCGCCGCATATAATATTTAAGCTAATAAATAATATCTTTAGTGATGCAGGAGCTTCGATATCACATGCAAGGCGTGCTTCCAAGATAGTAAGAGACTCACAGGGATATTATATTTAAGTAGATAATAAAAGCAAGTAAGAACTTATATAAATAAACATGAAATCTTCATTTAAATAACAAATCCTTATATCATCTTAGGGGCATTCTCCCGTCTTAAAAGTCTTGTTTCAACTTAACTATTAACAAAGTAAATATAACTATAACATAAGCCTACTATAGAGATTTTCTTAAAAGTCTATGTTCAAAACTAAATACATATAACTTCTCCCAAAAACTCCTAGTGGCTTTAGCTCATATCTGGCATACAGGGCTCCTCGGTGCCAACCAAAGATAGTCATGCTGTAACAAAAAACTATAGGGGTATAAGCAAATCTAGCTTAGTGAAATAATTCCCATCTACAGAACATTTCCATAAAACAAACAAGTATTTAATCACGCATATGAGGATGCACCAAACACATGAGCAAACAAAATACACAAGATTAATCGGAAATCATGTGTAGCATGGATTTTACGCCCTCCATGTCGAGGGTTGGGAGGTTACAGGCCCATACGACCATCAATATTTGCAGATTTGTTGGCTCCTGCTCGCCCTGTAGACTTCCTGGCTCCTACTAGGCCATGTAGACTTTCCGGCTCCTACTAGCCACCACTACCACTACCACTTCCTCGTTTCCCCACACGAAGAATAGTAGTGAAATAAATGTGACTCACAAATATGATATGCATGAATTATTTTTAATATATATTTAACCAAATAATGTTGAGGTTCAAGTTAAAGGCGATCAACCACAATTTTCATCATATCAATACAAGAATCACAATTTATTTATCCAATCTTCTTTCGATATTCTTAACTTATATTCAACCAATCATAAATCCAAATCACACAATAATTGTTCATTTATCTTTTCCTTATTTTCTAGTGCTACTACTTACAAGCATAAACAAGAAAATGTAACTTAGTAAATGATTAACTCACTCCATATCGGTAGATCCTAATCGAAGTCTTTCGGGAAAGTGATCTCGGTTCCTTCTTCACCTAAACAAGATGAAATACACAAAATGAGTCTTTCATAGAATTTCTATTTTGAAGATTCTAAATTTTCTTAAAATCGTGGTAAAATCGTATTGGAGGAAATTCCAACTTAAAATGGTCATAACTTGCTCATTTTAACTCGGAATTTCATATATAATATATCGTTTTATACCTATTCGAAAAGATCTATCTATTTTTAAAACTATTTTCATTAAACTAAGTCGTTTGGGTTCCAAAAAAGTGGTGACCAGATTCACCACGAATTTTCATAAACTTGAATTCCTTCTTTTAACAAAAGCTCATTTTGAAGAGATAGGTATTATAATAGTTTGTAAGACCTTTGAAATGTATATACATATATTTATTGACTCACATCAAATATATGAAGTTAATGAAGTTGTCTCAAACCATGAAAAAGTAAAGTCTTTTAAAGATTTTGGAAAGTGAGAACTTTTTAAACATTCCTTTTTATTTTGTTTTGAAAATATCTTAAGTTATTTCAAATGAGTATTTTCTTTTCCTAAATTTAATTTCCGTAGTCTTTTTAAATTTCTAAGAAATGATTTTTATTTTCTAAGCTTAGTTTCCAACATTTTTTAAAAATAATAACAATTCTATATTTAGAGAAATAATTTCCTTGTTTCTTGAGATCATTCCATTTTGATGAAAAAATTTCTAGTACTTGATGAAAAAGTGAAGTTTTTGTAAAACTTTTGTTTACTCAAAAAGTTCTTTTTATGTATGTTTATGAACTCCTCTAGTTTGTTTAAGGAAATTACTTCCTACTTTTACTTCTAGAAAATAATCTTTATTTTAAGAAAACCTTTCCTCATTTATTTTGTTGAGACAAAAATCATTATGTCCATGCATGAATATGAATCATAAAGTTATGAAAACATAAGGAAACATAATAACTTAAAAGAATAAAATAAATTAAGTATTGGAACCTTTGCTTCATCAAGGTATCCCGGGACTAAGAAAAGACTAGTCCCAAAAGAAAAAGAAAATGTTTTGATTTGATGAGGACAAGTCTAAGACTAGATAAACTAGTCTTAAAAATAACATGAAAGTAAATAAATTGTAAGGAAAGTAAATAAATTGCAAAACAAATGAGCTTATATGCTCTAAAAGATATATATAGCTACATAGATATATTTAGATAATTATATATATAAAAGCAACATAAAAAAATTTGATTCATGAACAAAAATAAAGTATGAACCTATTGTTGCTTTCTTTAACCTTCATGATTTAGAAAACACACACTAAGCTCATACTAAGTAAATGAACATAAAGAAAAATTGAAGAATTGTTACCTAAGAGGACTAAACTTGAGAGAGCTTTGGGAGGAACTTCTTGTAGAGAATTTAAGAGAGTAATTTTGTGTATGAAAGGTGTGAAAGAAGTGAAAGGAAGATGGGGTATTTATAGGAAAATGTGGGAGGTTAGTTATGTTAATTAAATAAATGAAAATAAAACAATTTAGAGGAAAAAGAAGAGGGGCCGGTGCAAATTGTAGAGGAGAGAGGGAGTGAAATTTATTTTTTTGTATTTTTGTAAATGAAAAGTAAGATATAAAAGATGTGAAATTGTATTGGAAATGAAAATTATAAGAAATAGAGGTATGGATTGTAAGAGTAGGTTGTAAGAAAAAGTAGAGATAGATAAATAGTGTAGAATAGTAGTAAATAGTGTAATGTAAAGTAGACATGACAATTTAAGTACCGGTAGTAAGAAAATATGCATATAATTGCGATATCTGATATTTTTAACTACCGAAAAATTATCAAATTGATATTTTTGAAAACCTTATATTTTTATAAGTCTAACAGTATATTCGGAATATTCTTACTATTCCGAGCCTCGGGACACGTTTTTCAAGAATTGTATCTGATCGGGTTCAAAACGAGTCGCATTTTTATACTAATCTGATCTTTTTAAGCTTCATTAGGTAATCACGAACTATTCTACTCACTAAAATTTTTCTTACTTTCTTAAGGTTTCCTAAACAGGAATGCCAGACTTGAACGGTTACAATTGACTAGGGTTTAGTTGACTTTGGAATTCCGATTGACTTCTAATTAGGGTTTAAGCTTTAATTGATCATAGAACTTTGGGGGTTTACATCTATTGTATTTAAACATAGTGTAATATCTAATTAAAGTTTCTATAGTTATTTTTATTGTTTTAATAAGGTCGTTTACTATGTGTTAACATAAAAGAAACAATTTACTAGTATTATATGATGTTATGATATATTGCAATCTTTTATATTTGCAAACAAAGTTTAGATATTAAAGTTTGATTAAGTATTGAATTGATAATTTTAAAAATTATTATACCATATTAATTTTTTTTATTTAGATACCAAATTTTATATTTATCCTATTATAAAATAATTAAAATTATGCATAAAATAAAAATTATGTGTTTTCTTTTATTTGTATAGTTCTTTAAAAAAATGAATTTTTTACCATAGATTTAAGGAAAAAAATTTACTTACATTTTCATATATGCATTTAGGGGCTTATTAGTGAGTGGCATTCCATCTACATTAATTGAATCCAAGATAGCATTAAAAGTGCCTAAAAGCATGTAAATTGTAACAACCTAACCTAAGTACATTACAACCTGACACGTGTTCTTACTTGGAAAGAGCACGCTAAGGCTATTAAAACTCTAAACCACCAATTGTTAAAAACATATATCTTCAAAACTCTCAAAATAAGGATACTTTAAAAATGTCGTAAAACTAAAGTATCTTCATGACCATCTAATTGACATAAATCAAATCCAACCTATTACAACTAAACTCAAATAAAAAGTCTTTACAAAAATCTCATAAACTCAAAATAACTTTTAAAAACAACTTCTCATAGTTTAAATCTACTAACAGCTATCCAAAAACAATATAAAGATTTGTAGGATAATCAGGTCCGCTAATGTCCTCCCCGTAGTCTACATATACATCGAATCCAGATAAATCATAAACTATTTGATCTTCACCTGTTCCTTAAAAAAATAAAGGGGTGAGTGAAAACGCCCAGTATACCAAACCGAAAACACATGCACATGAACAAACAATTACAATATCACATACAACTTAAAACTAATGCAACAATCACAATTTGTTATCTTTAATTTAGCTAAGCAATCAGCACAGCTCAGAACCTTCTACAACTTTGTCCTAAACCTGGAGTATCTCATGACTCCTTAAAAACAACCAATATAAGAAAATAGGTAATATATACATATATGGTGCTGGGAATCTCCTGCACACCCGGGGGCCATACTATCAAAACCTAATCTATCGGAATTATTTCTATGCATGAGTCCACTCGAAATAACCTCACATATAGATCATCAGAGTGCCTCGTTAATATCACACTCTACGTGGTCTTTACTAACCAAAGCCAAACAGAGGCAGCACAAATTCAACTTCATGCCAGATAAAATTTAATCAACTTATTTTCTAATCCTACAAGCACAAACAACAAGCATGGAATGGTCATACCTGAATCGGCTTTCAAGAACAGTACTCTAATATCAACAAAATCCTGATCAAATAACAAAACTTATCTCAACCAAAAGATCATATATAGATTTAACAAAACCTTAAACCAGAATAACTCAAAACCACATCTTGCACTTAATTGGAACGACAGATCTCCAAAGAAGATATATCTCCACAAAATCTTTCAAACCCTAAATTCCATTTCAATCGTAAAACAGACCAAAATTCAAATATTGATCATTCTCCAAAATCATAAGGATAGAAAATCATTCCAACTTACCAAAGATTTGACTCTTAAGCCTTCTTGATCTCTAAACTCAAATCCAACAATACCTAAGCTTTGTCTGCAACGAAATCATCTCCACCAACTTGATTCCTCAAATCAAAGAAACAACCTATAGAAATCGAGATCTAATCAAAACTTTAACTAAATGAGTTTTGGAGGAATTCTTACCTAGAATTTGCCTCAAGTTAAGCTTTAAAGAGAGAAGAAGACTAAGGGCTTATTTATAGAGTTTTGGAAGACTTGAAGAAAAAGGAAACTTTAAAAGATTCGCAAAATATAAGCTGGTAAGAAAATCTGGAAGCTCAGGAAAAAAGGTTAGCAGCCTAAATAAAAGCTGGCGGCCTTGAAGACTCGAAGATTGAAGTAATCGAGGCTACACCAACAGCATAGCTTCCCAAAGCCGGCGTCCTTCAGCCGGCCGAAGCTTGATCCTTGTCTCTTTCACAAACAACTCTCGTTTGATCAATTCCATATGTTTAAATGAAAAAAATACCCTCTTAGACAACCTTATATTATATTACTACCCTTCGATATGATTTATTTATCTGTATATTATATAAATTATAAATAGAACTTTGAACCGAGTATTAAAAAAATTCATACCTTTATAACAAAAACTATACAAATACAAATATGCCCTTCTCTACAAATTTTCCCATTTTCAATTATATATACCAAAGCCGCAGTCCAAAACATAATATTTTGATCTCGGGGTAACTGACAAGCCAAATACTATAATTGAGTGTCTCATTTTTACATTTTGATTTAAAGTATATGAGTTTAATATCTATTGAGCGGTACATGAAGTTAAATAAAATATATGGTTAGATATTAAATTTTAAAATTGAGTAATTTAGTATATGAACTTTGAAATCAATCAATTTAGTACCGAATAATGGCAGGCATATTTTATCAAAATTCGGTACTAAATTGATGTATATTTATTAGGATGAAAGGATAACGGTAGGCAATTGACCAAAAATTATACGTCTATTAAATATTATTTAACAATAATAGAAAATTTTACATACTTTGAAACTATAAGTAATATTTTATCAAAATTTAAAAATAAAAAATAAAAGTATAATCACTTGATCCGTTGTTATCCCTTCGATTTCTATAAAGATAAAAGGTAATCAATTTTCTATTATATTATGCAGAATATGGTTTTTGCTTCACCAACTTCTACATTCATCTCTACGACTATCATTGCCAATTTTTGCCATAGTATCATAATACAAAAAATGATAAAACATAAGATTATAGAGAGAAGACATGAGATACAGCATAATATATGGTATGAAAATATATTTACTTAGTAACTTAATTAATTATAATATATATTTTTATGTACTTTAAATCTTGACACGAATTTAACACGGAAAAAAGAAAAAAATTGCATACACGACCATTAATACGAATTTACAATCCTATCTGCCCAATTTTGTTAAGATGGCAATGGTATTTTATTGTTGCTTACTTATAGATAATAACAAAATCAATTTAATTCGAATCCTGTTCGAAATTATGACTGAAAATTTTAATGTGAAATCTGACCGTTTCTTTTCCAAGTTGTGTGGGGGAAATGGCGACAAAAAGTCCTATTCCTTTCGGGATAATTTAAACTTTATAATATTGTAAAACTTTAAAATTCCATCATTTTTCTAATGAGATCCGTATAATATGATTACTAAACGATTTAAATCTATTTTAATCATAATTAAATTTTAAATTTTTTTTCATATTAATTTTTTATAATCAATATAATAATAACATTACAAGCAAAACCATCCCATAACAAAACCACAGTATTATATTACAAGTAGAATCTATATCACCACCTTCTAATAAGATGGACCATGTATGCATAATTGTCAAAATCACGAGTCGAATATGCATCTCTATAATTTTATATGTTTTCTTGATTAAAATAGATACAAAATTGATTTGATGCAGATTTTATATTGAATTATGAATTTAAGTGTACAATTCTACAATTAACAATTTTATAGGTTTTGTATGATTTGTACGATTCTACCGATATTATGCATTCTAGTAAATAGTAAAATTACGATTTTGTATGACTCCCTTTTTCTATAACTGTAAATATGTATATTGAGTGGAAAAAAAAAAAAAAAAAAGGAAAAAGAACAAACTCGACCATCAGTAACTCAAAGTAGACAAACATGTTGAAGAATATGGCCAGTAGGTATCGACAAAATAACGCCATGACTGAGACTGAATTGAGCAGCCTATGGAAGTGGAACTCATGAAACTTGGCCAATGCCCAAAGGAGAGAGGCCACCTCTATCCTTTTCTGGATATTCATTTATGTTAACAACAAAGTCATAAGGTCATATTGGCTGCATGGAGCATTATGGAGTATGGATGCTCTATTCATCATCACTAAAATCACATCTAGACTATTATAACTGCGAATCTCCATTTGTTGAATGGAGATTTATTAACGGCCCACGACCAGCCTACATAAAGTTAATATGGAACAGCAAATGAAGAATGCTTAGCAATCTTTTACTACAACTAACATACAAAGTTTTGTTACATAGATGATGCACATACATGCATGAAACCACCATTTCCCTAAACTGAAATTTCGCTTTTCACTCTTTTCTGCATTCCCTTGAATTTTGGTACATCCTACACAAGCTTGGAGGAAATTGACAATTTGATCTGAAGTGGTAAAGTTTACCAGCATGGTAGTTTGATTCATCACAACTGCACCAACCTTTCGATTTGGATAAAGAATTGCATCTGAGTGTGTAGTCCCTTCTTCATCTTCTATCTATTGCCACAGCAGATTACGCAGAATTACACATGTAAATACTGAATATAGATTGTCATAAATGATGGTGAAGATTTTATTAACACCAAACAAGCAGGACTTAAAGAAAACTCATCATACCCAGTGTAGTAAATTCCCCATTTGCATTATTCAAAAACAGTTATCAATCTTCAACTTCTGGCTTTCTTTCTCACTCTTGACTAGGATGAAATAGCAGCTTCATTTTGCTGTTTTCAACATAATATGATGGCTTCACCTCGTCAGCTGACGTAATCAATAAACAACTTCACTGATAATAACAATACAAGGACATGCTCCATCTTGGAATCAGAACAAGATCACATCCTTCACAATTATCTCAGGTCTTAGAATTTTGATAATGAATTTGATGGTTGGTAGCACATTAAAAATCTCCATATTTTTTTAAGGTTCATGGTTATGGAGGACTCTTTCTGTCTTCTCACTCCTATTACCCTCCCTTCATATCCGTGTGCCAATATACATGTTAGCAAGCAGAACATAGTTGCCACCACTCTCTAGTTCTAGTGACAACAAACTTCTTTAGCATTTGATTCTGCTTTCTCTAAATTCCAACTTTTTCAAGGAGCAGCCACTACCAAAGCCCAAATGCTTGGTCCAGGTTTCATCAGTTGCTGATCAATGAGGCCTCATGCTTCTTTAAACAACCCTGCAAGACCTAAAAGATCAATCAGACAGACACAATTCACATGCTTCGAAGGGATAGCATTTCATTAAGAGATAAGAAGACAAGTGAATCGCATTACCACATGCTTGCATATCTAACTTCTATAGCTCATACACCAAACCTTGGTTTCCTGATGGGGTATTGTACTTCTATGCATCAGTTCCTAGTTTCAGGAAAACCTGCTGAGTGTACCAGAACACGAGCATTAACCAAATGCATAATGCTATCGATCTAATGTACTGCACAAGTATTACCTTGAAAATGGCAATAACGTGAGGCTGATTTACCGCTCTTATGAATTGATCCCAAAGCTATAATCAGTTTCACGGGAAGACAAATCATGCCCTCCCTCCCAAAAAGCTCATTCATTTCTGAAAGCCCAATCAGAGAAGGGACCAATTCAGGAAAAGATGTTGATTCTCAAATTTGTTCTCACATCTATAGGGGAGATCATGTCAGTAAGTACATAGGTGAAACTCAATAAAGGCAAGAACCAGAGGCATTGCCTAAAATTAATGAAAGGGCAATCACTGCAGTTTTTACCAACACCAGACAGCTTGGTCCATTCTTCTGATCATATACTACCAAAAGTCCATGCAGGAGCAAGTTCCCTGCTTAAAATGGTGAAAACGGTGCCGATCTCTCACAACAATTTCACGATTATAAGCCTTAGAGATGAATTTAGCTGCAATATGACAATCATTGCATATGCGCAAATTCTTCGTAATTCTTATTGGTGTTGGTGGAGGTATATTAAGGAGCCCAAATGCAATCGCAAGCTTCTCACTGTGCCTAAACAGAGATGTCTCCTTTTCCTCATCGTCAATCTCAAGGAAAATTTCATTTGTATCTGGTGCATAACCATCAATTTTTAACTTGTTTGCCATTTCATCCAACATACTTTCAATCTCTTGTATCTGGGGATGTGTATCATCACCTGCTAGAAATTCATGGACCATTCCATTTGCTTCTATCATGCTACACCCTGGCGTTTTCACCACCCCATGTTGCGTCATCATCCCTCTTATCTCAAGCACATTTTCCCAATTACCCTTTGAAGCATACATGTTGGACAATAACACATGAAATCCATCATGATCTGGCTGAAGCTCAATGAGTTTTCTCCCTAACCTCTCCCCCATTTCAACATCACCATATTTTTTACAGGCTCCAAGCAGGGCCCCCCAAGTAGAAACATCCGGTGCCATGGGCATCTTCTCAATGAGCTCCTCTGCATCTCTGAGCCTACCTGCACGTCCCAGAAGGTCAACCATGCATCCATAATGCTTAACATTAGGTTTTTCCCATACTCTCGAATCATCGAATCAAAGTGAGAGCATCCCTCGTCTACTAGGCCCATGTGTCGACAAGCTCCAAGAACTCCCATATATGTTATCTCATTAGGTACCTCACCACTTGATTTCATCTCAGCAAACATGTCCAGCGACTTATCTATCAAGCCATTCATGGCCAATCCGAGAATGGCAGCATTCCAGGTAGAAACCCACCTGTCCTCCATTCCATGGAATACATCCAAAGCATTATCCACACAACCACATTTCATGTACATGTTGATCAATGTAGTACCCATGATGGCATTAACCTTAAGGCCATTCTTCTGTATGTAAGCATGAATCCATTTTCCTTGGTCAAAGGCAGCCAATTGAGTACAGGCTGATAATACACTCACCAGGATCGTCTCGTCAGGCCTAATTCCAGCAAGCTGCATTTGTTGAAACAAATCCAATGTCTCTGTGAAATGGTCCTGTTGAGCATACCCAGATATCATTGTACTCCATGACACTAAATCCTTGTTAGGCATGGACTCAAATAAGAGCATGGCTTTTTCAATCAACCCACTTCTCGAGTACCCAGATATCATGGAGTTCCAAGATATTTGGTCCAGGTGAGAATACCCAGAATTAAACAATCTTTCAGCTATATCTATTTCATCACATTTCGAATACATGTGGATCAATGCATTATGAAGATTAACATAACATTCGGTTCCAAGTTTTACTATGAGTCCATGGATCAACTTCCCCATCTCCACAGCCGAGTAATGCGCACACGCAGAAAGAATGCTGACAGTAACTACCTCATCCACCATGACTCCATTATCATGCATTTTCCGAAACATTTCCAAAGCCTCATCATACTTTCCATTCTGCTCATAGCATGTAATCATTGCAGTCCACGACACCATATCTTTTCCATCCATGTTATTGAACAACTCCTTAGCCTCATCGACACGGCCAGTCCTACCAAACAAAGCAATCATGGAATTTGAAGCAATCGTATTCCTTCTAGGCATCATTCCAAACACCGACTTCGCCTCATCCACATTCTCCAACATCACATAACCTGCCAAAATCGAGTTCCACGAAACCGAATCTCTCACAGGACTTTCATCGAAAACCTTCCTCGCATCCTCCATCTTCCCACAGACCGAGTACATATTAATCAAAGTATTCCTCACATAAACATCATCTTCAAAACCCATCTTCAAAACATGATTATGAATCTGTTTCCCCTCGATCACCGACCCCTCCGACACGCAAGCATGAACCAAAATGGGATAAGTGTAATGGTCCGGACCAACATAGTCACTCTTCTCCAACATCAACTTGTACAGATTTAAAGCTTTCGCGGAATCATTCCGCTGCACGTACATCCTCATGAGCGAATTCCAAGTAAAGATATTAGGGTTTTGGATACAATAATCAAAGATGCGGCGCGAATGGTGGGAGTGGATGAATGAGGAGCTGGTGGAGAAGCCGAGCAGGCGGCTCGCGGCGTACGTGTCTGTGATGTAGCCGGTGAGGATCATCTGGGAGAGGATCTGGTTGAATTGCTTGAGGGTGGGGCATTTTTGCAAATGGGCCTCGAGGATTGAGAGGGTTATAGTGGGTTTAAGGAAAGGTTGGATGTTGGAAATTGTTAGGGATGTTCTAACGGTAGAAGGTAAGCCGGATTTTGCTGCCAAATTCATAGAGATCGTGGTTGTGGTGGAAGAAGAAGGAGGATGAGGAGGAGGAAATGAGTTTTAATCTGGCTAAGGTTTATGTGTCATGACAAATTTACCGGGAAAGGAACTCGAAAAATGTCTGTTTGAATTTGTAAGCCTGGAGCGGGCATGAATAGACACGAACACCCATTTTTTCAGTTGAGTGCACAAAAATCGAATAGCTTTATAAAGTTTAATGCATTTTTTAAAAAAGAAAATAAAAATAAACAAAACTGATGCATCATCCTCCATGCAATTGTGTCACCAAGGAATATGGAATTTCATATGACATATTAGGTGGGATCATTGGATCATCAGGATACCGCACTTTTAATTTGTCACGACTCTAATATGGGGGCCTAACAGGATTTATCTAAAGTCATCATATCACGTGTGCACCCGTAACATGAGAGCCGTCTTGTATGTCAGAGTGTACAAGACTCTATTTATTTATAGAAGCTTATCATATAAATGATATAATATATTACAATATCTCAACTATGGAATCTGAATTTTCCAATTTCCACCAAGATCGCAGAGAATCGGTATCCCCCACCAAATAGTGAAATTGAGTTTCCAAACTACAACATACAAAATTCAAAATTCATCTATTTTACATTCTAAGTTTCCATATCCTATATCTCTATCTTCAATAAGGTTTGTTGGAGAAGCTCTCTTCACACTTTCCTAGCCCAATCCCAGCTAGTAATAATCCTGCACAAAGAAACTGTTGGGGGGTGAGCGAACCACGGGCTCAGTGAGTTCATTCCTCACTACTACCGGTCACGCAAGTTATCAAACATTAATTATACACTCATGCAAATCTATCTATACGCAATATGAATGCAACGTAATGAATGCAAGCAACACATCAATGGGGTCCGGAACCATAGACGATGTAGATTTACCTGTCTACACTTCAGTTGTCTCCCATACTTACCCGCATGGGACACCTCGCCTTAACCGTACGAGGCTGCCTGGTGGTTTCGTCCATCCAGACTCACCCAATGCTTAACCGCCATTGGTAACAACAAATATTCCCCAACGTGTTCACGTGATTTACGTTGGTTCATATTTAAATATATATAATGCCAATTTAATGGTCATTCTTACAATCCATCACCAATCTATGGTGAATCGCACAAGTAGACCCCGACTCGGGTAACATCTACTGCCAAAAAGAGCCATCACCTATAAAGGTGAATCCGGCGGATAGACCCAAATTCAGGTAACATCTATCGCCAAGTGACCAGTGGACCCAAATTCAGGCCACATCCACTGTCACAACAATACTCGGAAATGTCCCATGTTTATCTCATAAAATTCTTTTAGTATAAATTCTTCCTCTTCAAAGGATATAAAAGCAACCTGGAATATTCCAAGTCGGATTTCTTTAAAATACATTTCGAAATACTTTCGATTTCAAAATTGGGACATTTCCTACAAGGGGATCAAGCACATGCGACGAGTATATCCAATTAGTTTAGTCGAATAATTATCTTTATCCATTTATGCAGGTGATCATGCGAATGATAACACTCACATCAATCAGTCATTCCATACAAGCAATACAATCAACATAACAACAAACAGTAGCAATCACAAGCAAATAGTAGATCATCAGAATTCCCTCACCTGTGGTCCTCGCTAAGCTACTGGTAGTCCGGAATTGATCTATTTTCCTATGAAATGAAATAACAGAGATTTATTATTGGATTATTTCTGTAAGAAAAGTCTTCCTATAATTTAATGGCGCTGATTCCAATCGTCGGATATTAGACTAAACCCGTTACTTTAATTATTGCATTATCAAATAATTTAATTAATTCATTTTTTAGATGCTTAAATACTCCGTATCGGTGGTTGATATAGTTTTTGTTAATTACTATCTATATTTTTATTCAAGGGGTTTGTTTTTCTTTTTTTTTTTTTAAGTTCTATTGTTTTTAATAGAAGATTTTTATTTATTAAATATTTGGCCGTCAACCTTATCTGTCTCTCAAATTGGTATTTTTATTTATTTAAGAGTATGTTTTAGTATCTATATCTTTCAAAAGTTATAAAAATCGTATGTAGGTATATCAAATTTCTATTATACTTCAGTTTTATTTTTGTTGTAAAACAAGCTAAGTGTAATACTATAATATTATTAGTAATATTAGTATTGTAAAATCAATATCAGTATTAGTATTAAATACAAGTATAACAATAACAACAATTTTTAGATAGTTAGTAAATAACACCATTAGTGACAAAAATAGAATTGATGATAGTATAAATATAATGACTTTAATGTAAAATAACAGTATTGATAACTCTAATAAAAATACTAATAATACGGAATACTACAAACAATAGTAATAATAATAGTGATAATCATAACTATATTAATAGAAATAACAGTAACATTAATATTGGTTTTATAATGAAAACTGAGTGAATTTCTATTTGTGATTTCTTATTCGTTTTAAATCCGATTTCGTTGTATGAATAGTCGATTTGGTAGTACTTGAAGAGTACTTTGTAGTAGTGAAATTATTATTATTATTTTTTTTTTAAGGAAAGACATTTGTACAATTTTTAAGTCTATGAAATATATGCATGGATTCCAAGTGAATCCTAACAATTAGATCAAAACTTGTTTTGATCATAACTAACTCATTTCTAATCCGTTTTTGATGAATAAATAGTCGTTTTCATAGTATTTTCCGAGTACAATCCATTAATGGTCTTAGTTTTATCAAACAAAGTCATTAAGGGAACGAAAAAGGCAAGGACAGCCCGTGCTGTTCGTAAAAATCTGGCAGCAGTGTTTTCATCTTTGCTTTTGTAATATCTAATTCGTTTCTTATCCGTTTTTAACAAATAAATAGTCGATTTCATAGGATTTTTCGTGTTCTTTCCATTGGTGGGGTTGTTTTTGGATTTAAACAAACATATCAATACATTTTATTCATTCCTTCCAACGGTCTATGTGAGTTATTCAAAGTTCAATTTTGCTTGTTGTAGTTTAGGTATGGTTTTTGGTTTTTCCCTTCTAAGAATTGAATTTCCACACTTATAAATCTTCAAGTTGATATATTTATATACTAAATAGTCTAAATAACATAAATATGCTATTAGATTACTCTTGATATGTTTATAAGACAATTTCCTATAAAGCAACATAACGAATATTGAACTTATTGTAATTCTTACCTTGTTTGGATCATAGATGGGGTTTGACTCCTCCTTCTCGATAAATAATGATCTAAAGAGGAAGTTAAGAAGATGAGTAACTAAGGATAAACTAATCTAGCCAAACTAACACATCTATATCTTATTGATTTTCTTACCTTGTTATGTCTAGATTCAACTTGAATCTATGATGAACCAAGGCTATCTAGCTTGTTCTTTGATGTTGTTTGGGTTAGTTAAAGTGGGTTTTGATTTTGGTTGATGAGTATTAACGTTTGGGGAGTGCTATAGGATATAGATAAGAGATACACTTTGTTTTTGGAGTGTTGAAACAAGTTTGAACAAGTGAGCATGGAAGGTGGATATATGAAATTCGTGGTGGTTGTTTAGAGCAGAATTTTGGATTGTGTTTGGAGAGATTTTGAGTTAAGTTAGGGTGTAACTTAAGGGTATATATATGTACTAAGGTTAGGCTAAGTTTAGGAGGATAAAGTGAGTGTTTTGGGCTTGAAAAACTTGCAAATTGCAGCTGGGATTTTTAGATACGATTTTGGCTGTTTTGAATGACGATTTTTGAAACTTATTTTGACAGATTTGTGGTTGATTTTTGTGGACATTAATTGTGTTTGTTTGATAGTTAATTAAGGTTGTTTATGTGTGTAAAATAGGGGCTCAAGTTGTACAAAAATCGGATAAAAAATCGTGTGAAAACAGAGGCCAAAAATCAAATTTTTCTGCTGCAGTTTTTCTTGACCTTTTTGGACAGATTTCTTCACTTGATTTCTAATTAATATTTGGTGCTGGAAGTGTCCCTATAAAGGCTTTTAATTTGTTCTTATTTAGTCAAAAAAAACAACTCAAGCAAGGCCTATAATTTTGTCAAAATCGGATCTGAAGTGGTGTGTGTGCTGCTGCTGTTTTGTGTAATTTCTCCTCTGCTGCAGGTTGCTGTCATTGGAAATTTCAAGACCATTTGGAGTTGTTTCTTCATTTGTTTGAGCTGGATTTCATGGCATTTAATGTTGTTCACATGTGGAGTGTTTTGGGTGGAGTTTATGTCCTTTTCATGTTGAATATTGAGGTTAAAAATTTTGGCAAAGTGGGACATGCGTGTTGAATCCCCTGCATCCGAGAGATTGATTTGTTTCTCTGTCCCCTGCTGTACTTTGAAGACCTCCTCTTTGTTTCCAGCTTAGTGAATTGAATGTGCAGATGTGTGACGATCTTACAGCAGCCGAGGTCTTCAACGTTGACGCCGTGATTCCTCTCAAGGAGTAGCTTTGTTTGGTCACTTTGGAATTTGGGGAATTTAATTCGTAACCATGAATTGCAGCCGAGGGAAAAAAAAATGCTCCATGTCCTCTGTTTCATGCGTGAAACAGCTCATTTTGTTCTGTTTTTCATATTATTATTATTATTATTATTATTATTATTATTATTATTATTATTATATTACGTGATAATCTCTTACGTGCGTGGAGAATTCAATTGACTTCTCCTCCGTTTACATGGTTATTGAACGTATGGGATTTGCCTCTTCATTTTGTAGCCGAGATCCTCCCATTCTTGCACCATATTTCTAATATTGCATCAGATTTGGTCTCTTATTTTTTTTTTATTAGTTAATTAAAATATTTCAACTAATATTAATTCATATGTATATGTATTTAATAATTACGTAGGGGTTTCGTTTTTAAAAGTTTATTTATGTTTCTACCATTTCTCTAGAGTATTTATATATTCAAATTTTTAAGTTTAAAATTTTCACGATTAATCATTTTTAGTATTTTAATTTACGTGGTAAATTTATTTATTTATTTTTTTTAAATTCAGTAAATCGAATTAGGAACTAAGCCTTAATGAATTTTAGAATTCTTAACAAGTATAACAGCGGGTTTGTAATTTTTATTTTATATCTAGATTAGTAATTAGTGATCTGAATTAGTATCTACCGTGTATTTATAATCTTAGTAATCCATCTTTGGATTATTGTTTTGTACTAATAAGTTTTGTTATTAAATTATCTTATCGTTTTTGAAACTTAGAGATACTTCTAATTATATCTTGAATTATCAGTTTAAGATACGAAATCTCGTTTTTGGTATCTATTAAAGTCAAAGAAATTTTTATTCAGGTTTTTCAAACTAGGAATGAGTTTATTATAATTCATAGATCTATTCTAAGATTTTTATTGAATCATATATTTGATATTAGTTTCTTATTTGCCAATTTGTTCATCTTCCAGTTATGAAAATTATTAAAGGTTATGTTGGCAATTCCAGGTTCAATTTCTAAAATCCGTAAATCCTTTAATTAGAATTATTAGTGTAAGTTAAATATTTATTTAAGAGCTGGATTCTTAGATATACCAAACATTATGTTTTACTGTATTAGAGTTATTTATACTAATTTGTTATTAGCAATATATTTTTATCTAGGGCTACTCAATATTATTAATAGATTAATAGTAGCTTGAATACTATTATTTCATTATTTAACAAGTATAGGGTTCATTTCCTAAGTATTGAACTTAAAAGAATTCAGTAGTTTATATTAACGATTAGTTTATCGTTGTTTTTAAACTACTTGAGATCATAGAAGTTACAGTTTTGCATTTCGAATTATTTTATTGGTAACGGTTTTAATCTTTTAATTATACTTTAACATTTTTAAATCGAGAAAAATTTGGAGTGATTTTTACTACTTGTTCCAATATTTTATCTAATTCTATATTACATTTATAGTATTTATTATAATCAAGTTACGTAAAATTTTGGGGGATTACATAATTGACATACCCTCACTTGGGAGAACATTGCTAAAGATTTCTATTTTAATGATATCATCTTTGGTATTGTAGTTATAAAAAATACCTTATTTACAAGTTCATTTCTTGTACATTATGTTATAATACATAGAGTTTTATGAACAAAAAACATAATTTCAATTATTGTAATGTGATTTGATACTGAAAAACATGCCTTGTATTGGAAAAATTTAAAGAAAAAGATAAATCCTCTTTTACTTTGACAACTCAAACTTATTATATCATTTTTGTGTTGTATATTTGCATATCAAATAATGGACAACAAAAGCATCCTTATTCAATGATCAATATCACGCCTACCAAATGTGGTTTGCTGCAGGTATCAATCTTCGTCAATAGAGTTTTAGTACTCTGCACACACATGACATGATTAGTTGTGCGTTATGGGAGTTGTTTGACATGGTCACTCCGATGCTTAAGTCAATCAGTGAGTTTCTCAAAAGATCTCAAAGGCATTGATTGAATAGGAGAGATTTTTGGTTCCACTATTACCTCTTTTTTTTTTTTTTTTCCCTTTCTCACTCTCCCACTCTCCTTCATGAAGAGAAGGGTTATTTATAGTATATGATCATACTAAAATGAGATTAACCGAATCTTTTTCGTTAAGGCAGATCTTTTCTGGTAGCTAACTTGGCACCCCAGGTGAAGGGTTCATCCAATGCCCAAGGTGACGATTTGCCTGGTCCCTGAGGTGATGGAGCCAATATGACATGAAGTGTAGTCGAATTGGTGATGTAACCTCCTCACCCCCACCTAATAGTCCTATATTGGGATAGTTATAGCATAGACACTTCATGTAGACAGCTTGTGGGTGAGCTAAGGGTCCTTAAATCGAAGTCTCATGTAGACAGCTCATGAATGAGCTAAAGATTTGCTGGGGGTCAAGGTAGTTGTAGCCCTTTCCAAGGTTAACGTAGGCACAACCTTGTAATCCTTTGTTAGGTTGGGATCTGAGGTGTCGCTTGCCATGGGCCCTTCCTAGGCTTGGTAGAATTGGTGGTTTTTTGGGCACTTTGACTTGTGTGGAGACAATAGCGAACCAAGTAGATTGTGGTTTATATTTCCCCATCAACACTTGTCCTATCTACTCTCTCTATAGGGGAGCAAGGAGAGTAAGTGATCTGGGCCCAGCTCGTGAGGTCGAATTGTCGAGTTGACACTTTTGACGTGCTTCTTGGTGCTCTTATACATTTGAGTTGCGTCCCCGAGGTTTGTGATGAAGTGGATTACCCTAGGGGTTGTTCGAGTCTATCCCAAGATGTCATAAGATTGTGATCTTGGAGCTTGATCCATCTTGAGCCAATTAGTCATTGCAAGCTCATGATTGTGTGGCTTGTCCCAAGAGCTTTTCAGGCTCTAAAAGATGTGGTTGCGGTAATAATGACTTCTGACATTTGAGCAATGATGTCATTGCGATGTTTTTACCATCAAGATTTATTCTTGCATTCACACGTTCCAAGGAGTGGGAGCCATCATGTCTTCCCCCCCCTTTATATAAAATACTCGAGTCCTAAGGGATATTCCGCATTCACAACTGATAAAGATGGATTATTCTCATTTTTCGTTGAGCAAGCCATGTTAATTGTTATTGATTTTTATAGAAATCATTGGGAATTGATACTTAATTAGGCATAATGTGATATTTCAGGTTTTGAAAGCAAACACAAACACATTGGAGAAGTTTTGTTGCAACTAAGTAAAGGAACAAAATCAAACCTAGGCCAATTTGGATCGACATAACCTATATTTTCACAATCAAAACATCCAAAACTGGCAAAGCAGGACATGAACATCATCGGCCTAAACTGCAGAATTCATCAGCCTTCAGAGAAATGATTGTACGTCGGCAAATTCTGATCCTACACTATCGGTGTAGACGTCGATGTACATATACGCTAATAGGGTAAACTTCAAAGATGATTGTGATTTGCTCTCGAAAATTCGTTAGTCAATGAATGTCGACAAACCAGGATTCTACATGTATAGAAGTTAAAACATTAAAGCTGGCTTCTGAAAAATGAACGCTGCCAGCTTACTTCAACAACTTCATCAATGTTCACAATTCTAAACAAACACCAACTCCTGGGAATTCAGTGCTGCTCGCATTGGACCGGTGTAGGTCATGCACAGTAACAAAATTTTTAAGGCCAGTGCAATTTGCTTCAATGCTACCAATATTCTTTTATTCAACATTGAACACCGGCAAGGTATGCCACCAACGTACATTTGGAAATCGTCGACGTACGTTGTGACGAACCAAATTCTAGATTTTCTTCTATAAATGCCCGACATTGTTGCTTTGGAAAAAAAATCATTCTTCTTCATTTATCATTCCATCATATTTGTAATAGAAATATTTTCTAAACCCTAGAGAGATTCTTATGGAATTAAGTTGCTAAAACTAATTTGCTAGCCAAGGGGTTGTTGCACGTTCGGTTCTACAAGGATTGTGAGATCTAATTGAGTTGTTTTGTTGTTTTTCTTTGCAATTGGATATTTATATATCTTCTTATCGTTTTGATTTTGTTATCTTGTTTGATTGATACAAATTTAAGCCTGTTTGTTCAGTTATCAAGGTAATATTCTACCAATTAGAATATCAAATTCGTAATTGTTTAATTATTCTAATGTTTGTGGTACAATAACATGATTGATTATGAGATAAGTAATCGATTTGTATTATGAAGATATATAATTTGGTCTAAATAGATCACACGTGTGATTTGTTGGCTTGAATTAGTGATCTCTCTTATTCTTCATGCTGTAGATAGATTAAACCTTAAGAGTTTGTTTGATCAATAAGATAAATAATCAAAGAATCTGTTTTGCTTATCGAAAAAGTAAGGAGAGATAGTATATTAAAGCTTGTTAATAAACATGACCAATTTATCCAAGATAAAGAATAGAAATCCTTGTATCAATAATCAAACCTGCGAACTGAGCTGTGATAATACGTTTGGTTAGAAACTCTTTAACCTTAAATTAATCTTTGTAATTTGTTTGCTTGTTTATAGTTTAATTAGTTTTCTTTGATTTGACAAACCACACCCCACCCCCCCTCCCCAAAAAAAAAAAAAATTTCTTTCTTATTATGATCTTCAAATGGAATAATGGAAATAAATTTTACCAATCTCTATAGGTACAACTCTACTCACTGCTATATATAAATCTTTTGAGTAGGATTATATATTTGTTGGACTCGACACCCACCAACAACTTTCATCAAATCTCATTTGCATAAGAGCAATCTCACTTCATTTCTTAGATTTCTAGTGTTCCTTTTTATTGCATTGTTTGCACACTTCAACAATGTCGAGCCCAAGTAATTACCAGCCATTTTCTCACGATTCTAATAGTAGGATATAAAGAGTCACCGATGAGGTAGGAAGAGGTAAGGGAGAGCCGAGCACTAGCTTGAGGGATCAGAGCTCAAGCAAGGCGAGGAAGGTGTCAAGTGATGGCACGAGCTCAAGGAGCAAACACAAGGAGGAGGTTGAGGAAGTCGAGGTGATCTCTAAGGCACAACGAAAGGCTATTCTGGATATTATCTCGTTTGCTGAGCTTGTTAAGTCGATTTTCCAGCCCCCTCTGGACATGTATGCTTAGGATGATGAAGAGTCGAAGTTTGCGGAGCCTCTTCATACCGAAGTGGTGGATGGTTCTAGCCCTGATGGAATTAGCAACAAGCTCACTAAGGCTAGACTTGAAGCAATCAGAGGGAGGAGATACGGGACCCCGTGGATTGGGAGGTCATATCTTCCTATCAGTCCGACTAAGTTTGTTTGCTTGAGGAGTAGAGGTTCACGCTTTATGACAAGGCATTATAATTTGGTCTAAGGATATCCTTCTCTCCTCTTCAAAGGGAGTTCTTCAGCCATCATAAGATATGTCCCGCTCAATTGCTTCCAAATGCCTAGCGGGTTTTCGTGGCCTTTGAGGCCTTGTGCTTGATCATCTACGTGACACATACTCCAATCTTTTCCAAAGGTAAGACTCTCCTAAGAAGGCCAATTCGGAATGATGGTACCTTGATTGTGTTCCGAAGGTAAGAGGTTAGGGTCCTTTGATACCAGGTAAAGTGACCGAAGCTACGTAGCAGCAACCCTTGCTTAAGCTTGTTGCTGATGACTTTGAGAGGAGGTAGAAGGATGTGAAGCAGTGATGGGATTCGTTGTTACGTTAGTTGAAGGAGACCACTTTGGAGCTCAAAAAGCTGAAGGGCAAGGTCGAGACATTTGACTCAGTGCAAGGTGCTTTATAGGTTGGTGTTTTGTTCCTTCTCATGCTATTTTCTTGATATTTGTTTTATCCAACTTGTGAACCATTTCTAAATCATTAGACCCTATCCGTGTAAGGTTTGGATAATTTTTTACTTGTATAAGCACATCACTCCAATATTTAAATACCCTCACTATGTATCCTATGTCGACTTCATACATTTGATAATTCCTTTTTTGTTCAACTTGTTTTCTTGTTTCTTCATCATGTGTTTCTATTTGGTTGAAATATCTTGCCAGTGTACAGCATATGACATATTTGAACTTGTCAAGACTGGTAAAAGACCAGGCTCCATCTATAAGTGCCTAGTGTACCTAATTTTTTATAGTTATTAATGGACGGATTTGGAACTTCTTAGGAGAATTTGTTGGTAAAACAAGCAATGATATATCTCCTATCATGACTTGTGGTCCTCTATTAAAGGATAGTCTTGTTCCTTGGATATATTCTCCTTACCTTTCTCCTATGTACGTATATGTCCGTGTTCCTAAAGATGAGGCTCCTATGTCTTCCCCTTTCTATGGCCTTAGTTGTAGTCCTGTGTTCTTTTTGGCTTCCATTTTCTTGAAATGAGCTTTATTATATTAATAAATGAGATAGCTCATCTGCAACAATCGTATTTCTTCCTTTTATATGTTCAAAGTCTATTTTATATCCTTAATTTAAAATAGTATCTTTGAATCTTAACCACCTTCTTCTGCTATCTTATTACTTCCTGTATTCTCTGGAATTTTACTATAGCTTCACAATCTGTCTTAACTAACATCTCTTTCTTGTTTAATATGAACAACCTAAAATTATCTAAACAATTTATTAAGCCTAATATTTCTCTATCTATACTAGGTAGATTCTTTTCTTTATATTTCCACTTGTGAACCTATAGATTTCTTTTGTTGATCTATCTACATACTTATGTGGTTTTCTGATAAGTATTCTTCCCCAACCTATATCATATCCGTTACATTCTATGATGAGAAAATATGTATCAAGGGGAAGTCTTAACTTTGGTAGTTTTTTTACTTCCTTTTTAATCCTCCTTATCCATTTTATATCTTCCTAGGTTAAATTTTTTAAACTAGACAATTTATTGTAAAAGGGTCCTACAAAAGAGTTTAGGTCTTTTATAAAAGGTCTACCATAGTTTAATAAACCCAAGGATGCTTGTAATTGTTTCTTTTCCATAAGTTTTAAAAATTCAATCACCTTTTTGACAATGTGGTCTTATAGCCTGGCTAATTCTTCCATCTCATATTTCTACTCCTAAGAATTCTATGTTTCTCTTGTAAAACTATTCATTTTTAGTGCTTATCACAATTCCTTGTCTTTTGAATTTTGAAAGAACCATTTTCAAATGTCCTGTGTCTTCTTGCTTATTCCTTGAGAAAACAAGTATATCATCTACATAAATGGCAGTGAAATCTTTCATGCTTTGGAAAGCAATGTCCATTTTTCTTTGGAAAACAGATGGTGAATTTTTTTAGTCTAAATGGCATCAATTTCCATTGAAAGTGTCCTTGTGGGCATGTAAATGTAGTCCATAGCTGTGATTCTTTATCCATCCTTACTTGCCAAGATCCAGATTTATAGTCAAATTTGCTGAAAACCTTACAATTTTTGTATCTTGTTAACCAATTCTATCTTATTTGGAAGATTATAAGCATCATCTCTAGTATTTTCATTCAGTTTCCTATTATCTATCACCGTTCTTAATTTTCCTCTTACAATTTCATTGTGTTTTCTTACTATGAAAGCTAGACTCATATGTTAACTATATGTCCTTTCTATTACTCTTAACTGTAATAATTCACTTATATGGTTCTCAAAATCATGTCTGTTTATGTTATCACATTCCATTGCTTTGAATAAATTCTTATGTGGGGATATATTATGTCTAATTTACATGTGATCCTATTTCTTTCCCAAAATTTAGTGGGATTCTCTCCAGATATCTCTTCTTTTTCTAATGAACTCAATATTTGATCTATGTCTATGTTTCCTGTTTCTAGACATGCATTATCTATTATCCTATAGACCTTGTCTCAATTTAGCATTTTTCCTTCAAATGCATTATTTCGATTTTTTCTTTCCACTCACTTTCTTCTTCCTCTGCTGTGTTACTTTGTTTTAATTCTATTTTTACTTTCTCACAACATTCTCCTAAATTTATGCAATCACATTCTTTCTCATATTACACAAATTTATATTAATATATAAAAAAACATATATATTGTAAGATTATATATAATACATATAAATAACATAAAAAATATGTAATATAAATTATACATAACATATATTA
This sequence comes from Combretum micranthum, assembly GCA_024138025.1. NCBI lineage: Eukaryota > Viridiplantae > Streptophyta > Magnoliopsida > Myrtales > Combretaceae > Combretum > Combretum micranthum. The sequence continues at coordinate 3,065,758 of JAMXBD010000001.1, forward strand.
TATTGATATGTATATAAATAGCATAATCTATATGTTATATAAATCATATAACATATATAATAGATGTCTAAAGGGTATAAGTACATAATTTATGCATTATATATGTTATATAACATAAAAATAAATTATATGATTATATATGTATATATATAATTCATTCATTATACCTAATCAATATGTTGTATATGTGCTTCATACAATATAGATATTTTATATAACATACATATCATGTTACATGTTACGTATATATGTATATACATAAAGTAGATTTAAGTCATTTTTTAGTTTAATACATATATAGATTTAAGTCATTTTTTAGTTTAATATTTTTAGTTATATTCTTAGTTTAATATTGCAATTGATACGTTGAACTAAATGTCTATTCCTTATTTTTGCATATATGAGTCACCATGTTTAAATATTTACCTACCAAACACTACATAACACATGTTTTATCAATCAATAAACAAATTAACATGAAACACAAGACATAGTATAAAAGGGTTAGGTTATGAGTTTAGACTTTTATACATGATTAATAAACAGGTTGAGGTTTTTTAGACAAACTTATTTAGACATAAATACAAGACACGGCACGACAACACATAAAAGGGTTATGTTATGAGTTTAGATTTTTATACATGATTAACAAACAGGTTGAGGTTTTTAGACACAAACTTATTTGGACACGAATACAAGACACGACACGACAACACAAATTGCCAGCACTACTCAAAACAAGTTTAAGCCTTAAACTTATTAGTCAAGTTTGAGCTCGAGCAAAGTTCAAATCTTTAAGATTTTGGGTCAAGTTAGAGCTCAAGCTTTAACACAATATTATACGATTTCAATTCAATCCATTTAGAGTTATGACTATAGAACTAAGAATCAAATTTATTTATCTATTAATTTATTTTTTCATTAGAATGGAAAGAGGAAATGGCTATAAGTTACTAACTTTGTTCATCTCTAGGAGACCAGTTTATATTACTAGATTTGATGTAATATTTAACTATTGGAACCTTAAAAAATATATAATAATATAATAATATTTTTAGATCCAATCAATTATATAATTGCCATTACGTGTTAAAAAATATTTAGTACAATAATTTAATGTTTTCCCTTGTTGGTGCAGTGTACAATGTGGATAATTGATCGCAGACTTTCCTTCTTTTTTTTTCAATAGATATGAATCTTTTTCTTCTTCTTTTTTCCCTTGTTTACTATTAACCTTGTTTACTTTACCCATCATCAGTTATCACCACACTAATGCTATTGAAACTTAATAGCATAAATATTAATCATGATCATAATGAGTAAGTTTCGATACTGTTAATTACTGCAATCTGGCGAGACTTATAAACATATTTTACATATCGAGAACTTCAACTATATAAAAAGATTTTAAATATAATAAATATTTGAAAAATAATAAAAATAAATGTTCTGCAGACAAACTCTAAAAGAAAACTTAGAAGTCATCACTCAATCCACCTTTAAGAAGGACGTTGGGTATGACATTGATCATCAAAGATAATCTCATAATAGAATAACGTCATATGATGTTTGTCTCCAGATTTTAATGGAATTATGGCACATTGAGTGACTAACAGTAACAGTAACACCAAACTCATATGTCTTATATTAACTATGTTCAGAAAAGGATTTCCAGAATATCAAACCCACCATGTTACACCAGGTCTATATACACGTGGTGTTTCAAACTTTGCGATTTTTCTACATCCTTTCCTTAAATCATCCTAAGTCTCTTGAAACAAAAGTATTCTCCACTTTGGTCAGGAGGATCATCATCATCATCCTCCTCTGTCCCAGCAACTTCATCAGAACTACACCCCATTCCATCAGATGAACCTTCGGATTCACTATCTTCATCATATGTCACTTCAGGATTATGGCTGACTGAGAAAGTACTGTTTTCCAATACCCAATTGAATTTCCCATCTTTCTTGAATTCGAGGAAAAGGCCACTTCTCCTGATGTACCTTTCTATAGGCACATTTGAAGCACTAGTTTCAGAAAGGGTCATCTCAATGTAATATAAACCATTGAGTGGCTTAACAATTGGACATGGAAGATGTAGCAACCATAAGTGGTCCGAATTCAAAAACAAGAGGTTTTCTGTGCAGGAGATTACACCTTCTCCATTCATTGTAACTTCAACATCGCACGTAAAAGACTGGACAACCACCACGCATAGAGCAAAACCGACCAACTCGTCATACACATCCTCAGGCATCTCAAAGTAGAAGAATCCATTCTTTGTTTGATACTTGAACCACTCAGGAATACCGTCTCCTGGCAGAGTAATCCCAAAAAAAGATTCCTGAAACACAACATTATTAGACATGAAATATCTCCATCATGTATTGATACCATTTTCCTAGTGTATGCTTTTGCAAATGTTATATAATAAATAAAATAACTCAAACCATATTTATAAGTTTAAACTTTAGATCAGATTTGTGGTGCTAACCTGAACAACAAACATATATGTACCCATGTAAGATAAAATAAAGAAAAAAGGGAGCTAACCTGCATCACTAGGGTATGTGCTATGCCATTACCAAGATTCTGTGCAAGTTTCTGACAGTTGGTGAGGTTAATCGTTTGAAGATGAGGTAATTCTTTCGAGTGGAATTCTATCATGCTGGACAACTGTGCAAATCTCTCTAATGATTCACAATCCATTGCAGCTATTGTTTCGATGCTTTGAGGAAGCTTCACTATTTCTTGAAGTTGACGGCAGAAATTCAATTCAAGCTTCCTCAGGCTGGCAAATTTGCTAATCCATTCAGGAAGTTTAACAAAATTGTTTCGTGATAGCTCTATTTCCTCCAATGTTGAAATGCAGTCCAAATTTTCTAGGAAACTATCTTCAGATAAATTGCAGTTTCGGAGATCTAAGAATTGAAGCATTGGGAATCTGAGTTTGGAGCTCTCACTCTCATCAGAAAGCATTGTGGAAGATAGCAAACTTTCAGTTTCTTGTCGTGCACTGGAACAATGACTAAATGGAAGAGATGTGAAAGCTGCATTTGAAAGGGGCAAATCCGTGTCATACTCGACTAATGGTTGCCTCTTATCCTCTTGTTGCTGCAAATGCTTACAGAGCTGAAAGCAATTGCGAAGCAACAAATGTTTCATATTTCTTAACTTGTAAATACCACTAAAAATCCCATTGAGCTTCTTGCATCCTGAGATACAGAGAATTTCCAGCCCTGCGAGATTTTCCATCGACGAAGGCAGATCCTTTATTGAAGTCTTGGATAGACGAAGTTCCTTTAAAGATTCCATATTTTCCAGGCTTTCTGGAATTCCTCAAGGCTTTTACAAAGGGTAAGAAGAAGAGAGCGGAGTGACTTCAACTTTAGGCTGCTTGGCAGCCTCTTGAGATTAAAGCAATGCTCAAGATTCAAAGTGACAAGTCTATCAAGCTGACCGATTGACTCGTGAAGCTCCACTAAGCTAGTGCAGCGAAATAGAATTAAGCTCTCAAGATACGGCAATGTTGAGAAGTCGGGAATTTCTGTCAGGTATTGGGAGTGTTCTAAGTTCATGTGCTGCAAGTTCTTGAACATCTGTACAGTAGAAGAAGTAAATAAGTAAACTAACCTCACTAACTCCTATGGTAAGTTACGAGAAATAAAGGTGTGTTTGTTTCGAGGGAAATGCTTTCTAGATCTTTTTCGCTGTTTTGTTGCAAATATAGTGGTTTTTAGTGGTAAGTGGTGATAAAAGCTAATAGTAATGGTCAACCTTGAATACTACAATAGGCTTTCAGTTGCCATCTCTGCCTCCCACTATCATCTACAGCTAAAATCCACTAGAAACCGCAACCTCTTTTGATTATTATGCTAACATTTCTAAAGTAAGATAAATATCCCCAGTTAACGAACATTTTTTTCTTTTTTTTTTTTTCTGTTCAAAATAAACATGCTCAAAGTAATAGAAAGAACATCCTTTTGATGGTAAAATATGTTTAAATACCTTGTACCCTTCACCTAACTCTTTCAAGTGGCTACTTGGCATGTACAACCCAACAAGTTTCTTTGGATGGAAATTGGATGGCAATGATGGAGAAGGATAGCCCTCCCAATCAATCCATCTCAAGTTGTTGGACAGATAATCAAAGTCTCCAGATATATTTGCATTGCGAATGATAAGCACTCTAAGCCTTCTCATCCTTTTGAAGGCTTTGGCATTTAAGTACACCTCCTCAGATTCAGGCAAAACTAGCTTTATGGCTTCAACTTTGTTAGTTCCCTATTAACCAAATGCAATATCTTTCTTAGAATATTAAGAATGCTATATTCTGTACTTGATAAGCATGTACAGTATAAATTTCATGCTTTCTGATTCGTTGAGTAAAATACATACAGTCAATATACATTAGCTCATTCATAGGTTCTAACTCTAAGCAGATTAGAGCAAGGACTCCTATCTCACCTGGTTTCTCACGCACAAAATATGAAATTGAAATGTAAGAAGTAAAGCAAAGACAAACAACATGTTCACTTACCAAGTTTTCTGTCAATAGATCAATAACATCATCTGCAAACCATAACCTGCTACGTTCTCCAGGATTGTTGGGAGCCTCTTTACGAACAATTTCTCTTCCCATTTCTTGAAGTAAGTCATGCATTGACAGTTTATTATAGTGTACACTGACTAAAGATCTATCAATAAGAACTCTAAGTGCAATGTCAGGAAAAAAGTTGCAAGCATCAAAGATTTTCACGACATAATCTTTGTCCTCTCCACTATGGAAACATGCAATATCAAGAAAAATCGCCTGCTCGAGATCATCAAGACCATCATAGCTAATTTTGAGTATTTCATTATATTCTTTATTGGGTACCTTTTTCACTCTTGCTATGGCACTTTCCCATTCTTTCACACTTCTACTACACAAGAAAGAACCCAACACTATAAGAGCTAAAGGAAGGCCTTTCACATAATTTAACACAGAAGATGAAAGCTCTTTAAACTCTTCAGGAGCATTGGGACTTTTGAATGCATTCCAACAGAAAAGCCTATGTGAGTCTATATAACCTAGCTCTTTAACCTCGTGGAAGTGTTCTACTCCATGTGCTTCAAGCAAATGTTTGTCTCTTGTTGTGATGATAATTCTGCTCCCTGCACCAAACCAAGCCTTGTCTCCAGCTAGTTTCCTAAGTGGCTCTAATGATCAACATCATCAATAACAATAAGGACTTTCTTAACACGAAACCTCCAGCTTATCATAGCGATTCCTCTGTCGGCATTGCCTATCTTCTTGAGCGCATCGCCCAATATCTCATAAAGAAGTGTTTCCTGGACGTGAACCAAACCATACTGCCTTGAAGTTTCTTTCACATTTGCAAGAAAGCTGCTTCCTTCAAAGCTATCCGCATATTGATTATAGATTGCTTTTGCAATGGTGGATTTGCCAATTCCTCCAATTCCATATATGCCAATCATCCGAACATCATCTGATCCTATGCCTAGAACTGAAGATATGCTCTCCATTGTGCTGTCTAGACCAACAGGGTAGGCTGCCACGCTCAATGTTGGGCGGTTCAATTTACTTGAGACTTCTTCAACAACTCTTTGGATGAATTTTGATTCAACCCTAAAACATTATAACCATTAAAAGTTTGAAGTTAGTATAGAACTCTGATTACACCGTTTCCTGCTAAGGAATGACAATAGGATAGAAAGTTGCATAAACTAAATTCTTCTGTGTGTATTACTTAGAATTTAGGATGTTCTTATTTCCTTGAAAGTCTTTTGGATTTTCTTCTACTATTTGTTGTAATCTATTGTTATAATGGTCAATATTATGGAAATAATCAGGAGATCGTAGCAATTATTAGTTGTTTCTAATAGTTAGTAATGGTAAGAGGTATGATAACAATCAGCTGTTCATGGATTACCATCATGTTCCGATTGCCATTACCTACACAAAAGAACTAATTGATGAAGTCAAAAGTAGACAAATTGATAATTTTGAGAGTGGAAGCACTCAAGATAGTCCATCCAACCTCACGTTGTGATAAAACATTGAATTAGTTCTATAACTAGCTAATCTAAAAACTTGAGCTTATAGCTTCAGTATATATTAATTTATCTATCAAAACAATATATAGAAATACAAAATTAGAGCTAGTGGGACACCCAATGGACTAGCTTCCCATTTAAGAGCTATATTACCATATTCCAATTCGCCATTCAGACTCTTGAACTCCTACTTTGACAGATGAATGTTTGTTGCCTTGAAATTGGAGTCTAAATTATGTCTCATCCAATCATAATACGACACCTAGGCAAATTAAATAATCCGACAATAATATTTATCATCAAAACTGCGAAATGTTTAATCACAACTGATGGTGAATACATTGAGACAGCAGAGCCAAGATAGCAAGTAAGAATCCTTGATGATACAGGTTTACCTCCCTAATCAACTAATCTAAGCAAAGTGAACGAGAAAACACAATAGGAATAAAAAGGTACCCTTGTGTGAAGTGCCAACCAGCCAAATTCGCCAATTCTTTAAGACCTTGTCTCCACTTTCCAACCTTGTCCAATTTTTCCTTGTACCTGTCACCATGTCTAGCTAAATACTCACCTGTCTTGCCGGTCTGATGTCTCACTTCACTCGGGTTGATCCTATAGAAGATTGGCCTGACTTGATGATCCATTAGCCTTTTGCATTCAAGAATCTTGACAAGTTCATCCAAACACCATCCTGAGGAAGCATAGTTCTCAGAGAACACAACAATGGACATCCTAGATTCTTCAATCTTCTCCTGAAGTTCCTTGGAGATACCTTCTCCTTTAGGAAGCTGATCATCGATGAAAGTGTTGATGCCATATCTGACCAAAGCATCATATAGGTAGTTGGTGAAACCTTCACGTGTGTCTTCTCCCCTGAAACTCAAGAACACATCGTAGCTCCATTTGGGAGTGTAAGTATAGGAAATAGAAGTAGAACTAGAAGCAGAAGCAGAAGCCATTGTTGGCTGTTCTTGAATTTTGTTTGATGATTAAATGGGTGTTAACGTTAATCATAAATGGTAAAGGAGATGCATCAAGTCAGTAAGGCTTTCTTTTCAAGCATAAAAGGCAAAAGGAAACATCAAATCAAAAGAATAATATCAATGGCGGAAAATAAATAACAAGAAGAAGAATAAAACTACCGGTTAAAAAAAAAAATAAAAAATAATTTTAAAAATCCAAAATTTTTAAAATAATTCTATTAATACCGCACTTAACATCGTGCTCGTGCCTTCAAAACATGTTTTCAATTTATTTAAAAATCATGATATTTTAATTAATTGAAATTTTCCTATCAAATATAAATATTGCTAATGAGTAAATCAAAACAAAATTCTCCCTTCATGGTAAAAGAAAAAAAAATAAATTAAAATTATGTTTATAAGAGAAGAGTTTAAGGGAAAAGAAAATTAATATTACTAATTTAAAAAAAAATTACAAAAATGCCACCATAATTATCTTGTCCAGAAATTTCATCTAAACATGTATGAGATCTCTCATATTTGATGATGTGAAACCACCTCCAATGTTTCTTATAGCACACTTGAGTCTTCACTTACAACTCCTATTGTAAGTATTAGTACATTTAACTGCCCGCGACTTTAAAATTGTAATGTTTCGATATATGTACATCTTAACTGTACATATAGGATGATCTTTACTCTCAAACCACATTCTAACCTTGCCTTCATCACTGAAGCTCCATTTTCCAACACCCATTTGTTCATCATCAAATGTAACATAGCCATTACCTACATCTGTAGTGAAAAGTGGTATTAGCTCTAAGCTCCTTATTGTATCAACATCTGTAGGAGTTATAAAATAGTGTCAGTCATGACTCCTATGTGGTATATGGGCACCAGTAATCTATTGAGGCAAACCTATCACCCATTCATTTTCATATTTATCATAATTGTCACTAGATTTGCTTAATGATGGGTTTTGTATCACATCAGTATCGTTCCTACTACTCTGATGCGGTACACCCATTTTAAAGTTACACATCTAAACCTGGCTACTACTTGTTATCTGAGTAGGTTGGGTTCTCATCTGCCAACCCTTGGTTGCCAACATTTCCATGAATGTTAATGTCTCCCTCAAGCGCCTATGTTAACTTCTTTTCAAATATCTAGACTATATCACCATTTAACCTTCTATGTATACCAAAATCTCCTTAATTGCATCATCATCAGTCATTGGAATCACATCATAATGCAGTGTCTTATCTCTAATAGCAGCGCTATGGTATAAACTCAATATGATATGTTTGACCTACTTATCTTAAGCCAACTACAAATGATGGTCAGGATTTGCTTATATGTAGAGTTCCTACACACACTAACTACAACAACTAGCTACTTATCATAGCTAAAGTCATCATTTCCTTTCACAATGTTATCTAGAGCATATAATATAAACTTGGCCTTGTCCATTTCCATGCCTACTGATAAACTTTCAAATACACCATTAACCATATTAAAGGTACCAACGATATCAACTTTTAATGTGATCACAATATAGCCATAAAAAATAAAACATTGCAAATTGCAATCAACATTGTATCATATTTTCAAAGGTGAAACTGGTAATAAATTAACAATTAAGCAATATCCTTTAATATATAGTTATTGCTTTATTTTTCAAAATGATTTGATTTTATTTACATTCAATAAGAAATCTCAAAACCAATATGGTGTAAGACATATAATAACATATGAATTCGTAATTTCATTCCTAAAATCGAATAGCATATAATAAAAGTCCACATTGCAACATACAAAGTATCACTTTACAAGACTATTCACCTGACAAATGATATACAATGTCGCTTCAAAATTTGAAATTAACATCCTTAGGCATATACATCACCAAAAAATCTATATCGTTGCATCAATAATCGTGAAAAATTAATGTGACAAGATCAAGAAACTTACTTGTGAATTTGGCGCATCCTCTACTGAATTCAAAGTTAATTGATTATAATTAACACAAATTGACACTAGTGTGATGCGATATGATCAAAATTGATCGAGAAATCATGTTTATTTGATCAAAAGTAGCTTTGGAATAGATTGAAATTAAGGTTATGGTTTAAAATACGAGAGAGATTTGACAATTTTTTTGAATTTGAACGAGGAAGAAGACAGAAGCGGGCAATATTAGTCCTGCCAACCTTGTCTTTCTAAAAGATGAATTCAACATGTCTAAATCTAAGATTGCTTTTGTCTATGTGATATTCTTGTTATTTTTTTAAAAATTAGTAGTGTTAACTTCCTTTTCCCTAAGTTTAAGTCACATGAGATTATTTATTTTAAAAATTGGAATGTTAAGATAACAAAACAGTTTTTTTTTTTTTTTGGTTGGGGAGAGGGGGTGGGTGGTGGGGGTGTGGTGTGCGCACGTGCACGGTTTTAATATAAAGTACTATAATTAAAATCAAATACGATTTTTATTGATGACACGGTTTTAATATAAAAATATGATTTCATAAAATCTTAAAACCCTGTAATCTTAAGCGCGGTATATTAGGGTTTTTTTTTAAAGTATGTTTGATTCCTAAAATGGAGAAAGGGTGACGTTTACAGTTCCTTCAAGCAAGTTGCATCCCACAGTTGACTACTTTAAAAAAGATAAACAGGAAAGTTGCTGTTAGTGTCACAGTGTCAGCCATTTGCCTTGGAGTGGGCATAGAATATGTCATAATTGATCCGATTTATCTTCATCATGTAAATTAAGTGAAAATAAGCAAAGTTGTTTACTGAAATTTAGTATCTAAATTTTATATAAAATTCAATTTGATATCTGAATTTTAAAATAGTTTATTAATACTAGATGTTATTATGGGTATTGATAAAAATTTAATAATATATTGTATCTTTTACGTCTATAAACTAATAAAGAGTGTTAAGAAAGTAATAAAAATATAAAAAAAAATTAATTAGGATTTTAAATTGGCCCACTTCAAAAATATATATTTTTTACTTGTATTTGTATAGTTTAAAAAAATTTTGATTTTTTTACTATAGATTTATGAGTGCACGTTGTACAATTTTGTACAAAGATCTAAATTTTTTAGACATACATTTTAAGAGCTCATGCTTATTAGTTAACTGCTATCCATCTGTCATTAATTGATTCTAACATAGCATTAACAGAGCGAAAGGCATGTAAATTATAATACAGACCTTAAATACATATTGTTTGTTCACTTCACAGGAATTATTATAGTGTTCGCTTAGGAAAATGATAATTCATAATGAATTGTCTATTATGTGATATAATGAATAGCCATTCATGTTCCATAAATTGCTATTCAATGGTTTATTTTTAACTTTTTCATAAATATCTCTATCAAAATATCACATATATAATTATCATCTCCTATGATAAATATAAGAAGACATTATAGATATTTCATATTTTACTCAAATAAAACTTGTTTTACTTTTTATATCATCACAAATAAATTTCATTCTCCTTATTTCATACTGCGAAGTGAACAAACTATTAAATTGAATCTAATGCAGCATTAAGGGAACCTAAAAGCATATAAATTATAAATACAAAACTTAAATGCATGGTACCAAAAAAAAAAATCCATATCCTTCTTACAAAATCTATAGAAATGCGGCCTTCTCCACAATTTTTCCCATTTTTAGTGATATTTACCAAAGCGGCAATCCATAACACGATATTTTGATTTCCTATAAAAGGAAAAGGTTATCAATTTTTTTATTATTACTTTATGTATAATATGTTTTAGGTAATCATTGCTATCCATTCTTTGCTTCACCAACTTCTACATTCATCCCTACGGGGATCATTGCCAAATTGTTGCCACAGCATAATAATACAAAATATGATTAAACAATAGATTATAAAGAGAAGACATGAGACACATATGAATATATGGTATGAAAATATAATTGCTTTGTAACTTTATTATTTATGATATATATAATTTTATGTAAAGGTTTGTTCGTTTCATCTTTGTTATTTGATAAGTGATGAACTCATATTTTACATATTTTTCAATGATCAAATCATATAAATTTGTTACAGATTTTGTAGGAATTGTTTTTCTTTGTGTTAATATTATTAAATAAGGTCAATAAGGACTTAAAGAGCAAATTCAAGAACAATTGGATGAAGTTGCGCAATTTTGAAGAAAAATGAACTCAACACTGGCATCAGTATGTCCAACGTTGCCAGCGTAGCCAGTCGGCCTTCAATTGCAATATACAAACATAGCCAGGCTTGAAGTAAAAAATTATCTAGCGTTGAAGAAGAATCAATGTACACCGGCATTTGGAGCCCAACACCGCCGGCGTAGGGGCGGTGCAGCCTTAAAATAGTAACCAATTCCATAAGGCGGCCATCAACGCTACCTGCATTGAATAAAGGAGATGATAGCTTCTGCAATTGTAATCAATGTCAGCAAATCTTGAAAGTACACCGCTAACGTTGACCCGACCTTCAAAGTGAACAGAAAGAAAATCCTTAACGTTGGAAACCACACTACCAGCATAAGGAGAAAGAATTCACCATGTTGGATTGCATTCATCGTACGCCGGCTTTTTGGGAATCAAAGCCGCCGGCGTATAAGCCAGCGTAGGATCAGATCATAATGAAATATGCTCATATATCAGGTTGTGTAAACCTCGGGATAATTTTAATGTATTCAAATGTCAGCAAGATCCATTCTTCGCTGCCAGCATAGAGCCAACATAAGTTCAAGAGGCAGATTCAATTAGACTGAACGCCAGCCAGATCTAAATCAATGCCGTTGATGTAGATCTTGAAATCGTCGGTGTACATCTTTGACATTTTACCTTCTACACGAAATTTTTTCTATAAAACAAAGCTTCCATGGAGATGAAAGGGAAGGGAAAAATCATTAGAAAAAAGAGAAAAAGAGAGTTTTAAATATGTTTGAGTTTGTTTCTTCTTAAGGGCACTAAAACCATAATGTTCTAGCAACATAGAGGCGATTAGGGTTTGGAACAATCAAGCAGTGCCCACATTTGTGGGATTATGGATCTGGAGACATCATTTTATGGAAATGAATCAATTTTAAGGTGTTTCTATCCCTATTTATCATATATATATATATTATATATATGCTTGATTGTATTTTGAGATGCTTGTTCATAGATTGTTATGAATATGCATGAATGGATTCGATGAATTGATATATGAATCATGTTGATATTGATTTTGATTATTTGGGAATTTAGTTATCTTTGCTTGTAATCTGTTTAATATGTGCTGATCAACATAAATTAGATGGATAGGATTAGAGATACCCGGGAGAGATTCGATGATCCATACAAGTAATTAAGTTTTTGAAAAAATATTTGTCATAGAGATATTCAAGTCTGTGATGAAATTTAAGATTTCACTGATCTTTATGCAGTTAGAATTACAAATTTAGGTCACTTGGTGGTGTTTAGTTTGTAGTTTTAACTAAAATAGTATTTTTTGTAAGAGCAAATTACTACTAAACAGTTAATCATGGATAAATTGCTTTAGCAGGATAGTTTATACTATGATAGGATTTTTGCTACTCCGGGAGATGGGCAATTTCTAGTGAATTTAATTAAATCCCAAATAATCAACTTCAAATATCAATTTGAAGCATGAGTTATTTCAAATGAGAATATAAATGCCTTATTCTTATTTGTATCTACATCTCCTAAACCTATATCCATCGTTGTTGTTGTTAGAATATACGGTTTTAATCCTTAACAATCATTTGATAGTTAATTTTCAATTAATCACCATAGAGTAATTAAGAATATGACATTTGATAGCTTAGATTAGGATAAATTCAAATTCTAGTAATTAGCTGTATAGGTCCCTGTGGATACGACCTGGACTTACCAAATAATACTGCATTGTATCTGGTGATATTGCTGACCAGTTAAGTATTACACCTGTGTCTAAAATTGAAAATCATTAGAGTATAATAAGTGTTAATATTGTAGTTTCAATAAGTAAAAAGGAGAATAACTATAGAGATATCAATCCTACCTACCTCTAACTACCACTACTAAACACAACATTAATTATAATATCTAATATATACTAATTTATATTTCTTACCGCTTCCCCTTAAGTTGGAGCATATATATCAATCATGCCCAACTTGTTACAAATATCATTGACTTTAAGATCATTCAAAGCTTTGTTGAAGATATGTGCTAACTGTGCCCTAGTCTTGACATGTCCTGTAGAAATCAACATTTGTTGTACTTTTTTTCAAGGATGAAAAAAGGTTGCATGCGCCTTCACGTGTACAAAACAAGAGGGAGCATTGAATGCTTTATGTGGCACATGGCCTAACATGCCTGCCCATTGGTTGCTAGAGTTTGTTGAAAAAGTATGTCGGGTGGAGGTCTTTCATATACAAACACTCTGCAATGTGTGTGTAGGATGCAAACACTGCTCACTAGGGCAGCTAGAGTAGAATTTTTTCCTAAAGGGTAGTAAAAAATAATAAGTACAATATTTGTGGTGTGTACAAGATCTAAACCTTGCTCACTATAGCAATTAGAAAGGAAAACCCTAATTTTATTAAAAAAAATTATAATTTTCACTAGGGTTTTAATGTCATGTTATTTGATAAGTAAAAAGGAGAATAACTGCATTATTATTTCATCTATCATATACTAAATGAAAATATATATAGAGCTATCAATCCTACCTACCTAAAGAGCTCGAAATATGGATAGCAGCCCGCGGGTTGCAATCAAAATTTTTTGGCCCCTTTAAAGCGGGTTGAATTGGCCCAGCCCATTTAACCCACGGGCTAAAGCGAGCTAGCCAACTTGTAAAAAAAAAAAAAACAAGAGGAAAAGTTTAAAAACAAGAATAATATAACATCTTCATGATTATTTATGATGTTATGGAAAAAAAATAGATTGATACATGAATCACAAGTATTATAACATTTTTTAAAATATATATTTGTTGATTTAAACATAATATGATATTTAATAAATCATTTTAAAAGCTTGTTTTTACATATAAGTAATCAAAATAGCTATCAAATTAGTTGTTAATATATATCAAACCTTAAAATATATAAATATTCTAATTTTCATATAAACTAACATTAAAAATTAAAAAAAAAAAAATGGCCCGTGGGCTGGGCCCGAGCCGAGAAATTTTGGCCCTTTTAACCTGTGGGCCTGATCGAGTAGGCCCATTTACCCACTATTTCTAGCTCTACCTACCTCTACCTACAACTACCAAACATAACATTAATTATAATATCTAATATATATACTAATTTATATTTCTTAACGATCTTATTTCGATCGTTTTGATATCTTATTTTTGTTGTTTTTAAATAAATGTTTTTAGATAGAATTTATTTCATGTTTTACCATATTTAAAAAAAAATTACATAAATACAATTTGAATAAAAATAATTACAGGTTTTTTTCATATTATAGGTTGAACATGCTATACATGTTTAATTATTTAACATGTATCATATGACTAACATGCGATACAGCTTTAGATCTATATCTCTTCCCCAATATACCATACAACTAGTTTTACAAGTTTGAATTCATATTGTTGTTGTATCTCTTCTCCAACATGCAATACATATACAAACTTTTATATCTTTTCTCCATCTTATGATATAAAGGTGGCAATTTGATTTTTCCTTTCAACAATTTGTATTTTTTTTTTTATAAAAACGGTAGACATGTGTTTCACCCTTATAAATAGATGTTCTCATAAACAAAACCGATATAGATAGTATAAAGATACAAATCAACTATAGATAAGATATATATGAAAGTTAGACAATCCAAACAAAATCTCGACATAAGGTTGCAAATGAGTCAAACTATTCGCGAGTTACTCGAGCTTGATTAGTAAACGAGCCAAGCTCGAGCTTAAAGTAAAGCTCATTTATCTAAATAAGCTGTGCTCGAGTTTTGATTGAAGCTCACGAGCTGGCTCGTGAATAAGCTCGTTTATGCTCATAAATAGGCTCATGAGCGAACTCGTTAATAGGCTCGTTATTAAGTTTATTAACAGATTTATGGATTTTTTTTATACATAATATATTATCTATAACTATATAATAAAAGCAATAAAAACTAATTTCCATTTAATAATTATGTATATGTTATAACAATACGTATATATTATATATATATTATGTTTTAGGTTTAAAAAAAATGAAAAACAAGCTATCTACATGAGTTGAGCTCGAATTTAAATTCCTGGCTCGATAAAAGCTCTTAAGCTTGATAAAAAGTTCAACTCGGCTCAAGCTCGTTTCATAAACAAGCAAAGCTTGATCCTCAATTTCAAGCTCAAAAAAAAGTTCGGTTCGAACTCGAGTTCGTTAAATTTTAAACAAGTCTGAGTCTGAGCCCTTAAAAGCTCAACTCAGCTCAGCTCGTTTGCAATCCTATCTCAACACAGGGTTAACATGGAAGAAAAGAAAAAATTGCGTACACGACTATTAACACAAATTTACAATCCATTCTGCCACATTTTATTGAGATGGTATTCTATTGTTGCTTACTTATAACAAAAGCTATGTAATTCGAATCTTCTTGTTAGAAATTATGATTATTGGATGTCTCGAATCTAATCCAATTGTGATTGAACTCTTATTTTCACATTGATCTTTTATAATCAATCCAACAAGGGCATTATAGGCAAAACTATCCCATAACAAAGCCGTAACATTATATTAGGATAATAGAATCTGTGGTGGGAAAAAGGTGAGATCCTTTTCAGCAGATTTTAACCTCAATAAACGGACTAACCAAGTCTTAACCTAGCCGAAGAGGGGAAAAAAGGAAGATCTAACAAATGATGGATTATTCATGCGTTTGAACTTTAAAGATCGGTCGCTGTAGGTATTATCCCTTTGAACCAATTCCGACAAAAAAGGGAAAATACTACAGTCTGAAAAACTACCAAAGTTATAATAATTATTGCCACGGCAGATCACTATTCTTTCAAGCCTCATATTTTTTATAAGGAATTGCATCTGAGGGTGTAGTTCCTTCTTCATCTTCTAATTATTGCCAAAGCAGATCATATACCAGTGTACTAAGTTCCCCATTTGCATTATTCAAAAACAGTTATCGCCTTATCGGTCTTTGACTTCCTGCTTTCTTTCTCACTCTCTACTAGCATGTCATAGCTGCTTCATTTTGCTGTTTCTGACATACGACGATGGCTTCACCTAGTCAGCTGAAGAAGTCAATAAACAACTTCGCTGATATTACAAGGACATACTCCATCTTTCTAGTGAAGGAATCAGCTCAAGATCACATCCTTCACAATAACATTCGGGTCTTAGAATTTTGATAACGGTAGCACTTAAAAAATTGCTATATATCCGAAGGTTCTTGGTTATGGAGGATTCTTTCTGGATTCTAAGTCCTATTATCCTCCTTTCATGTCCCCGCGCAAGCGTACATGCTAGCATGCAAAACATAGTTGCCACCATTCTCTAGTTCTAGGGAAAACAAAGCTCTTTAGCATTCAAATCTGCAATCTCTAAATTCCAACTCTTTCAAGAAGCAACCACTACCAATGCCCGAATGCTTGGTCCAGGTTTCATCAGTTGCTGATCAATAAGGCCTCATGCTTCCTTAGACAACCCTGCAAGACCTAAAAGATCAATCACACAAACACAAACCCAATGTTTTGAAGGGATGGTGTTTCACCGAGAGACAAGAAGACAAATGAATTGGATTATCATGTGATAGCATATTATATATCTTCTATACCTCATACGCCATAACTGGGTTTCCTGATTGGATATTGTACTTCTATGCATCAGTCCTGGTTTCAGAAAAACCTGCTAAGTGTATGAGAACGCGAGCATTAAATAAATGCATAGTGCTATCTATCAAATGTACTGGACAGGACTTACCTTGAAAATAACCAATAATGTGAGGCTGATTCATTGCTTTTATAAATTGATCCCAAATCTACAATCAGTTTCATGCGAAGGCAAGTCACCGCACCCCCCGCCCCTCCCTCCCCACAGCTCATTCATTGATGGGATCCCGATCAGATAAGGGACCAAGTCAGGAAAAGACATTGATTCTTAAATTTGTTCTCACATCCGTAGGGGAGATCATGTCACTAAGTACATAAATGAAACTCAATAAAGGCAAGAAGCAGAGGTATTGCATAAAATCAATGAGATGGCAGTAAATGCAGTTTTACCAACACCAGAAAGCTTGGTCCATTCTTCTGATCATATGCTACCAAAAGCCCATGCATGAGCAAGTTCCCTGCTTGAAATGGTGAAACCGGTGTCAATCCCTCACAACAATTTCACGATTGTAAGCCTTAGAGATGAACTTAGCTGCTATATGACAATCATTGCATATGCGCAAATTCTTCATGATTCTTACTGGTGTTAGTGGAGGTATATTAAGGAGCCCAAAAGCAATCGCAAGCTTCTGACTCTGCCTAAACAGAGATGTCTGCTTTTCCTCCTCGTCAATCTCAAGGAAAATTTCATTTGTATCTGGCTCATAACCTTCAATTTTTAACTTGTTTGCCATTTCATCCAACATACTGTCAATCTCTTGTATCTGGGGATGTGTATCATCACCAGCTAGAAATTCATGGACCATTCCATTTGCTTCAATCATGCTACACCCTGGCATTTTCACTACCCCATGCTGCGTCATAATCCCTCTTATCTCAAGCACATTTTTCCAATTACCCTTTGAAGCATACACGTTGGACAATTACACATGAGATCCATCATGATCTTGCTGAAGCTCAATGAATTTTCTTCCTAAATTCTCCCCCATTTCAACATCACCATATTTAAGCCTACCTGCACGTCCCAGGAGGTCAACCATGCGTCCATAATGCTTAACATTATGTTCTATCCCATACTCTTGAATCATCGAGTCAAAGTGGGAGCGTCCCTCATCCACTAGGCCCATGTGCCGAAAAGCTCCAAGAACTCCCATAAATGGTCCGGACCGACATAGTCACTCTTCTCCAACATCAACTTGTGCAGATTTAAAGCTTTGCGGAATCATTCCACTGCACGTACATCCTCATGAGCGAATTCCAAGTAAAGATATTAGGTTTTTGGACACAATAATCAAAGATGCGGCGCGAATGGTGGGAGTGGATGAATAAGGAGCTGGTGGAGAAGCCGAGGAGGCGGCTCTCGGCGTACGTGTCTGTGATGTAGCCAGTGAGGATCATATGGGAGAGGATCTGGTTGAATTGCTTGAGGTTGCGGCATTTTTGCAAATGGGCCTCGAGGATTGAGAGGGTTATGGTGGGTTTAAGGAAAGGTTGGAGGTTGGAAATTGTTAGGGATGTTTTAACGGTAGAAGATAATCTGGATTTTGCTGCCAAATTCATAGAGATTGTGGATGTGGTGGAAGAAGAAGGAGGATAAGGAGGAGGAAATGAGTTTTAATCTAGCTAAGGTTTTATGTGTCAAGAGAAATTTGCCGGGAAAGGAACTGGAAAGATGTCTGTTTGAATTGGTAAGGCCGGAGTGGGCATGACTAGGTACAAACACCCATTTTTTCAGTTGAGTGGACTAAAATCGAATAACCTTATAAAGTTTAATGCATTTTTGACAAAAGAAAATAAAAATAAACAAAACTGGTCAATCTATTTTAAGGGCAAAAGTTGATTGAATTATATCGTAACGGTATCTTTTTGGTGTCTCAAGTGAGTTTTCAGGTTCGAATCTCTTCCTCTATTATAATAGCAAAGAAAAAAAAAAAAGGTAAAAGATTGGTACTACTTTTAGCATTATCCTTCCTTAAAGTGTGCCATCTAAGACGAATACGGACTACAACACTGCATTTTTAAATCGCACATCTTCGAAGAGTGTCGCTAGTGATTCCAATTTTAATAATATTATCATTGGTATTGTGGCTATAGAAAAAAAAAAAAAAGTCTTATTTACAGGTTCATTTAGAACTGAGTTAGACAAAATTCATAATCTCAATTATCATAATGTGATTTGGTATTGACCTTATATTGGAAAAATTTAAAGCAAAATGGGAGGATATATGGTGACAACTCAAACTTGTTATATCATTTTTGCAATGTAATTGTATATCAAATAATAGACAACAAAAACATACTTATTCAGTGATCAATAATGTTCATAACAAATGCAGTTCAAGTAAATCGTGCTATGCAATATCATTTCTACTGTGGTGTCCAGAATCTAGTATATTGTCTAATTATTACAACCAAACATTATCTAAATGTTTTCTATAAAATTTTTTAACATCTTAAATTTCTTTTCCTTTTCATTTTTATTCTATTATTACTTTTAATTTAATACTTCAAGTTTTTTCTTTTTTTTTATAAATTTTTTAAGATAGTTTATTATAACAAGATGATATAGTTAACTATAAAAATAAATAAAGTTTATATAATTGATTTTAAAATTATATAAAGCTCAAATACTTAATTATAAAAATGGGGAAAGTTGAACGACTGCTTTTCCTTGAAGCTGCCCTTTCTCCTTCTCCTTTTCATTTTTTCAACCTTTTGTCTTTGAAAATGTGTTGCCATATGAGCTTGGCTATGCTAAAGTGGTCGGGCTTGATGATGAAATCTCGTGCTTCCTGTTATATTACGCTCTTAAGCAGATCTTCTGTTGCATTTTTTGTTCGAAAAGACTGAAACAACAACATATATAGAGATCAATACGGTTCGGATCGGTTTCGGACCTGAATCAGAACCGCTAGAGCAGAGGCGGTTCACGGTTCCACGGAACAGCCGGTTCTAGCGGTTTTGGTTCCGGTTCCACACGAACCTTTGAATAGCCTTTTTTTTTAAATTAATCGAAAAATGAAAAAAAAAACCCTAAAATCAACAAAAGCAATTACAACTTATTTATACACAAAATAAACATTTAAAATTTTTTCAAATAAAATATAATGGTTAGCAAATAATAAACACAATTATGAAATACATAGTAGTTGATTAACACACAGGCAAACGATGACGAGTAAATTTCATTGTGATAGACATTACATATTACCTCCACAACAACATGAACACACTAACTACTACAACAACAAATAACTAACTCCTAGATTGAATTCGCTTCTGCTGTATATATATATATATATATATATATATATTTTTTTAATTTCTGGAGGAGCCGGGTCGAATCCACCGGTTCTGAGTTTAGAATAGCGGTTCCCGACCGAGCAGAACCACCAGTTCATTTTGGAAGACCGGTGGGTCTTCCGGTGGTTCCCGAGTACGGAACCGGTGGGTCTTTCGGTGGTTCCCGAGTACGGAACCGGTGGGAACAGTCCAGGGTGATTCGCGGTTCAGAACCGCCCCATGCCGATATGTAAACGTATACATATAAAATTATTACAAAATCAACCTCTTGCTAAGTAATGTGTATGTCGTATGTATGCAAGAAATTGTATTCTCCATTGTTTTAATATCAGTTGACGTTTAATATTTGTAAGGGTACAATACTGCGATGATAAATTAATATGGTTATACTATTTGGTTTCGCTAGGCAGTAGGGACGGATGGAGGGAGGCGGGGTTCATAGGGGTTCGGTCCCTCGAGCTCGGAAAGAAGTATAAGTATTATAATATATTTAAATAAAAATGTGTTATATTTTATCTTTTGATAAAAAAGACTAATATGAATATTTAATCATATAGTTATTAGACAGTAAGATTTGGTTGGTAGTAATGATAATAATTCCTGAGTGACAAGGGCAGCTAACCATATTACAATGTTACTTTTTCGTTTTAGCTTAGTCCCTTTTCTCATCACAGCTTATAGAGGATTATAGTCTATTCTAATTTTGTTTGGGTGTTTCCTCCATTGTTCTTTTAAGAATATACAAGTTGAAGCTTCTTTCAATTTATTCATTTTTTTTTCTCTTTGTCTTAGTACTTTTTCCTGCCTCTCACGTATTGATCTGTTGCACGGGCATAAAGCCATAAGCACCAAACATATAATAGTAATTAATAGATTTTTGGGAAAAAAAAAACTATAAAAAAAACATCATTATTTGCTTAAAAACTTCAATAAATATTAATATTATAAGATGTATTCTAACAATGATTTAAACCGAATCGAGTCAAGTTATATTTAAAATGGTTTCATTCAAAACCTTAAACCGTTTAAAGTGATTTAGCTTATTATGTGTCTAAATTAGACCATTTCAAATATTGTACGGTTTGACCATTAACCTGAATCGAACTAAATCATAAACACCCCTATCATACAGCATCCCATTGGATCATTTGAAAGACAAGCACAAATAACTCTATACACTCCTTTATTGTGTTTCTCATCTCTTTTTCTTTTAGAGCCTTCTAAAATCTTAAGTATCACAGTGCTTGACAGTGCTTGCAAGAGGACCACCTAGCACTCTCATGACTCACGTGTGTTCTTCCAACAAGCTTCTTCATCAAGGTGCAAATCCATCACCAAAAATCAAATGGCAACTAGCACCTAAAAAATGAACCTAATTGAAATTGAAAATTTGATTCATTAAGTTGATTACTTATCACATTCCTTTGTTTATTGGCCCATCTATTTTAATTAAGCCTAGCTAGTCCATTTTAAAGCCTAAACCAAATTACATATTAAGTCTTGTTTAAAAAATAAAAAATTAAAAACCATATAAAATCCCAATTTTACATTTCTTGAAATTCCTTCGATTCTCCATTAAGCTTAGAGTGAAGATTAATTAAAATATATGCTATACAATCGAAGACTTTTCGGTTCGGTGTGCAACCTAAACCAAAGCGCACTATGCCCACCCCTAATTAATAATGTTTATTCTAGTTGCTGATATAAAAATTGCAATTTATCATTAAATTTTTGTATTTTCTCTAAACACTGTCTAACAATAATATGTTGTTTTTCCATATTAAGAATGGTCGTGTAAATATAAAAATTTTAGATATATTTATATGTTTTTTAAATTTGTTAGCCAATACAATGTTATATTATATGTATACATAAATAAATAACTGAAATTGATTCAACATGTTTGTAGCTGAGTCTCTCAACAAGAAGGACTGACCTAAATTCCCTTGTCACTAAAAATTCAAAAGTTATAATAAATAGTGATTGGCCAAGAAATTAAAAATCCATCTCCCCAACCTCTTTAGGCCTATTTGGATTGTCACATTTTTATCTTTATCGGTAACTTATCGATATCAGATCAGTGTTGGTTTAGTTTGGTCAGTTGTCAATTTGTGAGTAAAACTATTAGTTTTTCATTGATATTATATCTGTATTGGTTCAATATCAGATCAATTTAAAAATGATACCGAACTAACATACTCAAACATGTCCTTGATTGTTATTCAATAGATTAAGGGCTCACTAAGCTTGATCCAACCTGGCTATAACATAGGATAACCTAACACCTCCTTTCTAACATCCACATCCTAGTTGGTAACTCATGATAAAGTCATTCAATTAGGTAAGAAGCCTGCTCCACTTGATTTTTAGTGTCCATGCCAACCAAATTACTCTGCCTACTATAAACCATCCCCTTTATTCTTAGAAAGGCTATAACTTTCATGTGTCGCCACTACTTCCACGATTTGATAGCTACTTAAGATAACCGTCATTCCACAACACCTTATAAATACTCTCCCAGCAAGCTCTTTAAAGGAAAAATAGTAATTTAGCCTACATTTATTACCGCATTAACTTGAGTGTTTGAATGGTTATGCTGGATCAAGTGCCTACTATCTCTTTGTTGTTTTGTAGGCTCATTTAGCACAAAGCGCAAATCATAGATATCCTACTAACAAGCTAAGGTGCCTTTATTCACTATTATTAGTAGATACTCTACCAACAAACTAAGGCAGGCTTATTTAGCTTACATTTTTTATTTTCTATTATAGTAAAATGAAAACATAGTGGTAATAGAGCCATTTACATACACCATAAATGTGAAAATGAATAGGTTTATTGAAAATTTTATTTCTTACTAATTTTCAAGAAAAATAAAACACGAACTATTGAAGCAAAGTCCATGACAATTACATGACACAATTACAAAAGAGAGAAGTTAGCCACAACCATAGTCACAATTACTAAAAACTCATAAATGTCTTGGAACTTCTTTTACATTGCTACAGAAACAGCTTTGTAATAGGATGGAACCGCATGAGGAAAAAACATTTTCTTAACTCCTTCCGCTTTTATTATTGGGAAAATGATGCCCGACGCACTCTGTAAAAAACAAACAATCAAATGAAAAGAAAAATGTAATATTAGAGTGGAACTAGGTAAGTAGAAACAATTTAACTGGAACAACACTTACCATGATCAATCTAGCTCCAAGCCAAATGCGTTTAGGTGAAGGAAATGGAAGTAGCAACCTTCCCACACCATATATAGCCACTGAAAAGAAATGGAGAACCAAAGATGATGGACTAGGGTTTAGACCAGAAAGAAGAGCCATTGGACCATTTGAACATGCTCCTCCAAGGCTTAAATAGTCAAAGCATGCTTGGCGCATCTCCTTTCTTGCTTGATCGGGAGATGCGGAGAAAACTTTGTATAGAGCACCCGCCAATGTATTTATCGTGGATGACACGGGCTATAACAAAAATCCATATCTAGTATTTCAATGACGACTCAAGCAATCATAGCAAAGTCTTATGTATTCAAGAAGGTGAATGCGTTATACAAAATCTAACTCACCTTTCTCAACGTATAGAAGGATTCAAGGTATCTACAAAGCAACTTTGAGTCATGGAGATTGTGAAGTGGCTTGAGAAGATCCCTAAGGATCACAATATCTGAAAGGGCTACAGTCATACCTCCACCTGTTAGAGGATGGCGCATGTTGAAAGCATCCCCTAATAGAATTGCACCAGGTGTGGGATGGGGATTGGCTGGCATGCTTCTATTAGGCATAGTTTTTATGTTTCCTTTATCAACTGCTGCTACAAAGGCATCATGAATTTCTTGTGGAACCTGAAACAGGATTTGGTAATTAATTGGGACTCTCTTCATGATAAGCCAAAGAATTAAAAAAAAATATTCTTAAAAGCAATAATTCCAAGTACTTCATGAGTATTTGTAATATTTGTTGAGAACTAATTTTAAAAATAGAGATAGATTTAAGGGGTAACATATACCTGTGGTGCTACTGTGTCCTTCAAATACTTGACCATTTCTCCATTAGCTATGGAAGGTAGCTTTTGCCCAGGAACATCAACTAAACATCGCACCTCATTGCTACTAATTGGATAGAACAAGATGGGTGAAGGATCGGCTAAAATAACATGTCCATGATTTGCAAAAGGAAGATCGCAGTTCTCAAGAACCAAACCAACAAAATGAGAAGGAATATCTACCTATCAAGTTAAACAAAAGTTTTAGAATTTGTATATCCAGTCGAATAATTGAAAATGTAAAGCATGGAGAAAAATTGAGGAGATGATTTGGAAAAATCACCTTTGGCTTACATAAAGAGCGGCGTAAGTTTGAAAAGCACCCATCACAAACGATTGTAAGTGGAGCAAATGCTTCTAATTCTTGACCAGATTTTGTTTTGTAATGTACCCCCTTAACTGTCCCATTTTCTTCAATCAAAGATGTGACTGTGCCTTGCTCCATCTTCACACTACATTTAAGGAGAAAAAATAATTAACCATCTAAATATGAATCATCTTTGATGGAAAATAAGAAAAGGAAACTATACTTAGGAAGAGTGGCGGCTTTCTTGCGCATCCTCTGGATAAATCTTCCATTATGGAAGCTTCTGCCTGCCACATCTGATTGGAGCTTCTCTAAAGGATAAGAGCACTTGGTATTATTCCCATCCTTGAAGAGAGCATATCCAAGTATCCTCTGGGCATCGATCTCTTCAACGCAATCTATGAAACATAAGATCACTAACTTAAGAGTAGAGCAAATCCAACAAGCAATTGAACTATCATACAAACATTTTTTTTCTTTTTAGCCAATATTATATAAGTTCTTAGTAGTTGCAATAACACTAACTTCAAGGTCTACCTTCAAGACCCAATTCAATAAGTTTAAGGTAACCTCCAGGCTGTAAGAGTTCACCAACAATTCTATCAGGTTCAGTCAAATCTCTTTCAATGACATGAATTCTTCTTCCAGCCTGTACCCATCATATAACACAAATTAGTGGAATTTGTTGAACCTTAGCAATAGGATGATGGAAGGAAAGAAGCATAAAGGTATGGGGATCCAGTATGTATATGTTCCACTAAAGATTTGAGAACAAATCTTAATAATGATAAGAGTTACATGAAGGATAAAACCTTGAAAACTACCTAAAATAAGAGTATTGCTAATCTCAAAGTCAATCTTATTAAAACATATAATATGAGTAGGAATATGAAAAAACTCCATGTAAATTGCACGTTTGGTATAATATCTACTCGAATTTAATATAATATAATCCAATCAAGCTTAACTCGAACTTATGAAGTAGCTTATTAAGCTCATGACATTTATCTCCAAGGGCTAGAAATACTAGTTATATTTAAAATTTTAGTTAGACTAAATTAATTATTAGAATAAAGTTAAAATGAGTAGATTGGTGCTACTTCAAGTCGAGTTTGAGATCCAAATTTAAGGTTAGGTGAAGCTTAAGACAATTTTGAGCTTTGAATATTCATATGGAATTCAAGAACGATCTCGATACCATTATGTCTCATTCCACTAATTTACACCACATAAGTGCGACTATTGATCAGTCAAGTTACTCCAAAAAATAAAGAAAGCAACACGTAAACAAAGAGAGGAAAGGGTTAATGGTAGCATCAATTTTATCCCATCAAATCATATCACTAGCATATAGAAATCTATACAAAACAAAAAAATTCAATAAAAAGAAAAGCATTATTGTCGAAACATTTGAAATTATCAGATGTCTTTCACTGCTAAATGAAAAAGCAGAATATAATATCCTTGAAACATTTGGAGGCCTGACTTTTTTTTTTTTTCCTTTTTTCCAATTTGAAGAAACTTCGGGAAAAGTCAAAGATAAATGCATTTTTTTTCTTTGTATTTTTTAAAATTAAAGTTGGACACTTGCCGTCGAAATCATAATAAGATATATTATATTTAAGTGCTTTGATGAATGAATTTTGAAGTAGTTAATCTAATATTTACTCAAATTTTTTATAAATATTTTTATTATCTTATTAACATCATTTATTTTATTTTCTAAGATAAATAAGCAACCTATTAATGTTAGATATTGTTAAAAGAAGTAATCTCTATATGTCTTTGGCAATTTTCAACAAAGTGGAAAGTTATAAAAAATTTTGGAAAGAAAAGAAATTAAAAGAAAGAAAGTTTTTAATTATGTTTGGATATTAAAAGTAGAACGAGGTAGAAATGGATTGAAATAGAAGAAGAAGAAGGGGTTTCGCGTGAAAATGTTATGAATTTTGAAAAAAAAAAATCTAGAAATAGGTTCACCGTGAAAAAATATTATGAAAATAGGCCTACCAAAGGCATTATTACAAACAGGGCCTTTAAATTTATACTGAAGACGCTGATTTTAGGAAAATGATTTGTCTTGAAGGCTTTACAGAAACCATTTTTGTTGAAGGTGTTGCTTGTAACAATACATTTAGTATAACTTAAAAAAGCAAAAAAAAAAAAAACAAAAAGTATTATTATTATTATCTTTAGTCAAATTGCCTTTTTGATCTTCTTCATATTCCTCTCTCTCGATAGGATATATGCTTACACACTTTGCAAAAGCCTGAATTAGTTTATGATAAACATGTTTTTCTTCTGATTTATTTATATTCTTATTTATTTATCTGGGTAGATGCTGATTTTGTAGCTACCGAGGATTCAGAATCCAAAATTTGATATTGATAGAAATAATATTGATTTGAAAGAGTCGAAAAAGATAATAATAAAAGAACCTAACTTCATAGCCTAATTTAAGCCTTTAGACAAGATTTTTTGGGCTTAAAAATGCGCGTTATATGATTCTACCTTTAAAACAAATGTAGCTTTCTGAACCGGCTTCATCTAGACAAATTATAGTAGTTAATCGAAGTTTTGTAGCAACATTTAGACTTCTTATTTGATTTCTTCTTATCTAATTGGTCCAAATATTCACTTGCAATCTACTCTACATCAAAATAGTTGAAATGTTTTTTTTTAATCATCAAAAATGATTTTTTCTAGAGAAGGCGTCTTTAATACAAATTTAAAGGCTTTATTTATAACTAACACTTTTGATAGTCTATTTTTGCAATATTTTTTTCAGTAAATCTATTTCTGGATTTTTTTTTTTCAAAATCCATACCATTTTCACCTAAAAATAAAAAAATAAGATAACCAAGCTACACTCATCTATTTTTTTTTTCCTTTACTTTTAAAGATATATTTGTATTTTTCTCCATCTTCCACTCCTCTTCCATTTTTAGAATAATTAAAGCTTTCCGTCTGTTTCCGCTGCTTTCTCTTACTTTCTTCCTCAACTTTCTTCCATATCCAAACACAGTATAAACATAATGAAGCATAACAGTATTAAGAAGGTAATAAAAATAATCAAAATTATTTTAATTAAATATTGCATTAACAATTTCAAAATTTTTACACTAAATTGAATTTTCCCGTAACATTTTATAATTTACCCTGCATCTATCTATACTCCCATCACTAGAT
Organism: Combretum micranthum; assembly: GCA_024138025.1. Classification (NCBI taxonomy): domain Eukaryota; kingdom Viridiplantae; phylum Streptophyta; class Magnoliopsida; order Myrtales; family Combretaceae; genus Combretum; species Combretum micranthum. Next base: position 3,093,502 of record JAMXBD010000001.1, read on the forward strand.
CAAAATAACGTGCTAACTTAAAATATTTTTAAGTTGTGTACGTAAATCTATGAATAAGAAAAACATACATTGCCAAGTGCATAGGCAAGAGCGGAACCAGCAACCCCAGCACCGACGATGATGATATCAGTTCCGGCCGTAACCTTTTCGATCAGTGTGAGGTTATGGATATTAAGGTTTTCCTTAGTTTGTTTTGCAGGAACGACATTGCCATGACGCAAAATGTAGAGAAGAAGAACCCCAAGAGCAGACGCTAAGAGAGTCCCTACAGCAAAAAGGTATTGATCCGAAGGAACAACAAACATCTTTCTGTTAAGGAATATACAGATTGAAGGGTGTGTGTGTGTGTATTGAAAGGAAACGCAAGACAGGACAGGCGATGATAGGAAGTTGGTTAATGTTGTTTAAATGTTGATGGTTGGTTGCAAGTGTTGTGTGTTTACATATATATATAATATAATATATATGTGGTCCTCCACATACATTAAAATATAAAATTGAAATTTGCAGTCAAGTTATTCTCATTTATGGTTGTTAGGCAGCATTTTGTCTTATGGGTTGAGTAATAAGGCAACTGCAAATTAAAAGTCGTGAGTCAGGAACGAGTTTGTGTTTTGTAGCGAGACACGACGAACGCCAGTAGCAACTAGTCGTGAGTCAGGAACGAGTTTGTGTTTTGTAGCGAGACACGACGAACGCCAGTAGCAACTAGTAAGCAGATATTAATGTGATTACGAATACTTTCATATGGCAGTGCAAGTCTAGAAACATCTAAAACATTAGTTTTGCACGTTAGTAAACAAAGTAGAGCTATCGGCCAAAAAAGAAAAAAAAAAAAAAAAAAAAAACAAAGTATAGCCACTTGGGATGCAACCGGGATAGATCATTATAAGATACTCAATCCGTGCGATTCGCTAAAATCTATATCGGGTAAAACCCAATAGGATTTCGAGATAGATTTTAGGATTAAAAAAAAAAAAAAGATAAGTTATTGTGTCAGGATTTTGGATTTATATGTAATCTATTGGAAAAACCCAATCCAACATAAATTTAAAATATAAAAAATTAAAAATATTAAGTTATTAAGGTAAGGATCCCATTTATATTCTATTTATGTAAAAGTAAGAGGAACTAAAGTGTTTGTATCCTTTTATATGATGTTATTGTCTAAAATTCATACTTTTTAAGTGTTTGCATCATTAATAACTTCAAACAAAATTTATTATTTTGCTAATTTTTTTTGAAAAAAAATTGAAAATCTTCAACTATCGGGTTTGGTGGGGTCAGGTTTTGGGAATAATGAAAAAAAACCTGATATGGTTTTTTTTTTGGTTCTTGGACACCCCATTAAGAATCGGGTCTGGTTCGGGTTCCAAACAACTCATCCCAAAACCACTCTGGTTACATCCCTAATAGCCACAAAGTTGAAGTTGAGTTATGTGTTAAATTAATTATTTTAAAATTTAGATATTAAATTTTGGTATTCGCATTATTAGGTAAAGAAAGGAAAGTAAAACAAATGGATAGAGTGGAAAATTAAATTATTTTAAATTTGAATTATAATTACTAAATTTTCATTATCGCCGAGAATTACTAAATAATCTTTCACAAATAATTTTTTTTACAATAAACTTTTTTTATAAAAAAAGAAAAAGATTTTTAAAGGATAACTCAATGGACATGTTTGTGCTATATAAGCATTGAGTTAGACGTGACTTGCACGAAGTAATGTAGAATCTAGCCCAAAAAATAGAAGTGGTATAGAAAGACATGTAAAGAGTGATTAAAAGTGAAGTCGAATAAGGATGTGAAATAACAATCTCTGATGTTTCAAATATACTTAATAGGTAGATGAACCATTAAGCACCATAACCTACCCTTTTAGTAGTAGTGAATAACATACGTTCTTGAATATGCATAAACGTTTGATCTCTCTTGGACAAAAATTGAACAGCATGGCAACATTTCTATGAAATTTTTTATCCCTTAGATAAGTATGGACTAGTGGTATAGTACAGTTTGGCTACCAATATCATTGTTCATTCGTTCGATAGTGTTGATAATCAAAAGCCAATATGATTCTCATTTAATGCATGAGCTGTATCTAAAAATGTTAAAAATGTTGAAATTAGATAGATGAATTCCAAGAGGATACCCATAATAAATATAATAATTTATCTATTAATTATTTTAATTATGCAATCATAGTTAGGTGCGAATATAAACTGTTAAATAATTAACTGTCCGATCATATAAAATCAATAATGAGTCCATAGAATTTTCTAATTAAGATCTATTAACTTTTAATTTATTGCTTAAGTTTTAAACAATTTATTTATAGATTTTTTACATTTGTTTTAATTCATTAAATATATAGCATAAAATTGGTTTGCATTTGGCCTTTTTAAATATTGGGCAAAGTATTCATGCAACGTAGACTTTAGTGCCGAGCTAATCTATCGTGGCACATAACGAACCATTACAACTTCAAGGTAGTGGATTCGGACCCAAAAGCATGGTCAGTTAAGTGTACTGATATCCACAACAGAGGTTGTAAGTGGAGACTTAGAGGCAGCTATAAGAAACATGGTGGGTGGTTTCACATCACTAAATATGAAGGACCTCACTTGCTTGGATGAAATCATTGGACAGGATCACTCTCAGTTGGACTCCACCAGCTTGTCCAGGGCCATAATATTGGAGATCCGAAATTCTCCAGATGTGAGGGCAAAGGATCTCCAAACGAATATATCAAAACAATTCGGGTATAATGTTCATATGAAGAGAATTCGTGAGGCAAAAAGAAAGGCCATTGAGCAGGTGTATGGAAGTTGGGAGTCATCTTATGTGGAGCTTCCGCATCTACTTAATGCAATTACTGAGGCAAATCCGGGAACAAAGGTTGAGTGGCAAACTCAAGATTCAAATACTGCCGGCCACGTATTCCTAGATAAGCTTTTTTGGGCATTTGGTCCTTGCATTGAGGCGTTCAACTACTCCAGGTATGTATTGTAATTATTGTTAAATTTTATTGTAGGTTATTGATATTCACTGACTAAGTTACACATGTTAAATCGTTGCAGACCTGTGATCACAGTTGATGGCACCTTCCTGTATGGCAAGTACAAGCACAAATTGCTTATTGCAGTGGCAATAGATGGGGCCAATCATATAGTACCGTTGGCCTATATGATTGGCCAGATTTGTGCGAGGAGTTATTAGGAGTTCGGCCAGTCCTCGGCGTCGACATGGATGGAGGTCGGCTGAAGATGTCGTGGTTGGATAGCCACTTCAGCGACCTACCTGACTTTGCTGATGACGCGATGATCCGACGTCATGCCAGGGCATACATTCTGCTGCTGCTTGGGGGATTTATTGTCGCAGACAAATCCTTGAACTACGTCCATCTTATGTACCTCCAGCTGCTCAGAGATTTCTAGCGGGCAGGGCAGCACGCGTGGGGAGCAACCTGTTTGGCTTGGCTATACAGGCAGCTATGTCTGGCTTCCGACGTCGACACGGGGGACATGGCAGGACCACTAGTTATCCTGCAGATATGGGCATGGGAGCACTTCCTCCACATTGCCCCGGTACGACGACTGCTCACCTCTGTTACCGCAGGCCGCCCACTCATCAGTCATTGGGGTGCGACTTTCGACGTCACTCGTGTGTCGACCCACCTATTGATTGAGTACCGCGCCTCCTTTGATCGACAGATGGCGCATCAGGTATGCCATAGATCACTTTTGATTTCCATTGTCATCTACTCTTAAATTGCTATTGTACGATCATTTTCTAATGCAGTAGATCACTTTTGCTACTTCATCAGGTGGTGTGGGACCCATACAGCTCCATCCTGCCCGCCCTGCCACTGTACTGCCTGATAGGCAACGATGTATGGCGTGCCCGGGTGCCATTGGTATGCTTCTACCTTGTCGAGCACTACTATCCGGATAGAGTGCTCAGACAGTTTAGTGGCTTTCAGGAGATACCAGCCCCCCCTGCTGATATGAGACCCCTCCATGAGATTGACATGAGGAGACGTTTCGAGTGGAACTGGCAGTCCGAGCACGCCGGGTGGATTACTGAGTGGGATGTTCGGCGTGATTGCATTGTACAAATGCCAGATTTGCCGGCTGGGACATCTGACGATTACTTCCAGTGGTATCATGCGATCACCCGACGCTGGATCGATCACATGGGAGCTATCATGCGATACATGGTAAGATCACTGTCTCTGTAAGCTTTATATCTACTTGTACTGACTTATAAGCTATTCACTGATATAAATATTTGCTATTACTCGCAGGCTGATTTCATTTCTACCGTCCCAGACATGCCCCCAGAGCTTACTGCATCTACTACACGAGATGTCTGTTGTGTAGTGGATGAGTTTATGGGGCTGAATTTCAATGATCCAGTACCACCAGCTCCACCAGCAGCAGCAGCACAGGGTGACCCACAGCCTCATACCCTACAGAGACGACATCCTTCTAGAGAGAGGCGTGGGTGGGGACGGGGACGGGGACGGGGTCGGGGGCGAGCTCGGGCTCCAGGTATACAGATCAGAGATGAGCCTGAGCCGTCCGACTTACCTTCATTCGATGAGTCTGGTCCTTCCCAGGTCATTCATGACGGGGCTGGCCCGTCGTCCACTTCTTACGATATGGTGGACACCCCGATGCCAGACCCGTCATCCAGTGACTTCCACACTCCCCTGACTCCACAGAAGAGGCGACCATCGCCATCTCATGATATGGGGGAGGGCCTTACACAGATCGAGCCAGACCCTGTCCCATTCCATCAGTATAGTGCTGCTACGAGGGAGGAGCCCTCCAGTTACAAAGACTGACCCATATTCACGCATCCTCATCATCAGCGTATCCCATTCCCGAGGACATACGTGAGGCGGGGTAGAGGCCGAGGACGAGGGAGCGGGGACACACAGCAGCAGCAGGAGTAGTGGACGATAGATAGATTTTCTTTTTTTTTATTATTTTTTTTGTATGTAGCTTCTTATTTCCTTGTATTATTCTTGTATGTCTAGATCATACTCATTTTCTCCTGTACTTTTTATTAGAATAATCACTCTACATTTCATTCTATTTCATTTTCTATTATGTATTATGACTCTACGAATACTCATATTTTCATTGCACTGTGTATGATTGGGATCGGGGATGTTAGTTTCGATTGAGCTTGGAAACACTGTAGTTTGTTGGTTTTTTTGCCATGGTGGAGGATGGTTAATGGCTTCTATGGCTGTTTATATTAGTATTTGACAGGTTTTTACAGGTTTTTGATGTAAATTTTTGCTTTTTCAAGAAATATAATAGGATTAGGCTGATTTTAGCCTGGCCTCGTCTCTTCAAGAGACGAGGCCACTCGTTGGCCTGGCCTCGTCTCTTCAAGAAGAGACGGGGTCAGGCACTTACGACCTCGTCTCTTCAAGAGACGAGGCCGTGTTGCCTATTTCTGGGATTAATTTCATCCCAGTGGCATTTTCGTAATTATTTTTAAAAATATTAATATTTTTTTCCTTTTCCCTAAAATACGAGAGAGATTTGAGAATATTTTTGAATTTGAATGAGGAAGAAGAAGATAGAAGCGGGCAATATTAGTCCTGCCAACCTTGTCTCTTTAAGATATGAATTCAACCTACCTAAATCTAAGATTGCTTTTGTCTATGTGGTATTCTTGTTATTTTTTAAAAAAAGTAGTGTTAACTTCCTTTTCCTCAAGTTTAAGTCATATGAGATTATTTATTTTAAAAAATGGAATTTTAAGAAAACAAAACATTTTTTTTTTCTTTTTTTTTTTGAGGTTGGGGGGGGGGGGGGGGGGGGGGGGGGTGGGGGGGTTTGGGGGCACACTGCTTTACCAATTGACCAAAATATTTAAAGAATCTTAAATCAAAATTTTTCTAAAAAAATTCTCTAAAGTACTATAATTAAAATCAAATACGATTTTATTGATGACACGGTTATAATATAAAAATATGATTTCATAAAATCTTAAAACCCTGTAATCTTAAGCGCGGTTTAATTAGGGTTTTTTTTAAGAGGTCTTTTTTCTTTTTTAAATTTTAAAGTATGTTTGATTCCTAAAAGGAGAAAGGGTGACGTTTACAGTTCCTTCAAGCAAGTTGCATCCCACAGTTGCCACTACTTTATAAAAGATAAACAGGAAAGTTGCTGTTAGTGTCACAGTGTCAGCCATTTTGCCTTGGAGTGGGCATAGAATATGTCATTATTGATCCGATTTATCTTCATCATGTAAATTAAGTGAAAATAAGCAAAGTTGTTTTACTGAAATTTAGTATCTAAATTTTATATAATAATTTAATTTGATATGTGAATTTTAAAATAATTTATTAATGCTAGATGTTGTTATGGGTATTAGTAAAAATTTAATAATACATTGTATTTTTTACGTCTACAAACTAAATAAAGAGTGTTAAGAAAGTAATAAAAATATAGAAAAGAATTAATTAGGATTTGAAATTGGTCCACTTCAAAAATTATATATTTTTTACTTGAATAGTTTTTTTTAAAAAAAATTTTTTACTATAGATTTATGAGCCCCATTTGTACAATTTTGTACAACGATAACCTAAATATTTCAGACATACATTTTAAGAACTTATGTTTATTAGTTAACTGCTATCCATCTGTCATTAATTGAGTCTAACATAGCATTAACACAGCGAAAGGCACGTAAACTATAATACTGACCTTAAACACAGTAAATTGAGTCTAACGCAGCATTAAGGGAACCTAAAAGCATATAAATTATAAATACAAAACTTAAATGTATGGTGCAAAAAAAAAAAAAATCCATATCTCTTACAAAATCTATAGAAATGCGGCCTTCTCTACAATTTTTCCCATTTTTAGTGATATTTACCAAAGCGGCAATCCAGAACACGATATTTTGATTTCCTATAAAAAGAAAAGGTAATCAATTTTTTTTATTACTTTATGTATAATATGTTTTAGTTAATCATTGCTATCCATGGCCAACTTCTACATTTATCCCTACGGGGATCATTGCCGAATTGTTGCCACAGCTGAATAATACGAAATATAATTAAACATAAGAGTATAAAGAGAAGACATGAGATACATCTGAATATATGGTATGAAAATATAATTACTTTGTAACTTAATTATTTATGATATATATAATTTTATTTAAGGGTTTATATGTTTCATCTTTGTTATTTGATAAGTAAAAAGGAGAATAATTGTATTATTATCTTATTTGTCATATACAAAATGAAAATATATATAGAGCTATCAATCCTATCTATATCTAACTACCACTACCAAACACAACATTAATTATAATATCTAGTATATACTAATTTATATTTCTTAATGCTCCAAGGGAGAGTATAGATATTAATCATGCCCAACTTGTTACAAATATCATCAATTTTAACGCCATTCAAAGCTTTGTTGAAGATATTTGCTAATTGTGCTATAGTCTTGACATGACTTGTAGAAATCAAAATCTGTTGTACTTTTTTTTGAGGATGAAAAAAGGTTGCATGAGCCTCTACCTGTAGAAAACAAGAGGAAGTATCGAATGCTTTATGTGGCATGTGGGCTCACATGCTTGTCCATTGGTTGCTAGAGTTTGTTGAAAAACTATGTTGGATGGCTATCCCTCCTACACAAGCACTCTATAAGGTGTGCGTAGGATATAAACACTGCTCACTAGAGCATCTAGGGTAGAATTTCTTCCTAAAGAGCAGTGAAAAATAATAAGCACACTATCTGTGGTGTGTGAAAGACCTAAACGTTGCTCACTAAGGCAACTAGAAAGGAAAACCTCTAATTTTATTGAAAATAATAATAATAATTTTCGCTAGGGTTCTGATGTCATGTTATTTGATAAGTAAAAAGAAAAATAACTGTACTATTATCTCATCTGTCATATATAAAATGAGAATATATATAGAGCTATCAATCCTACCCACCTTTAACTACAACTACCAACAACAATATTAATTATAATATCTAATATACTAATTTATATTGTTAACAATATTATTTCAGTCATTTTGATATCTTATTTTTATTATTTTTAAATAAATGTTTGTATATAGAATTTATTTCATGTTTTACCATATTAAAAAAAAAAATTACATAAATACAATTTGAATAAAAATAATTACAGGTTTTTTTTTATATTGCGGGTTGAACATGCTATATACATGTAATTATTTAACATATATCGCATGACTAACATGCGATACACCTTTATACTCATATCTCTTCTTCAATATACTATACAACTAGTTTTACAAGTTTGACTTCATAATGCCGTTGTATCTCTCTCCAACATGCGATACATATACAAACTTTTATATCTCTTCTCCAATTTACTATATAGAGGTGGCAATTTGGTTTTTTCTTTCAACCATTTGTGTGTGTGTGTGTGTGTATTGTAAAAATGGTAGACATGTGTTTCACCCTTATAAATAGAAAGATACAATGAAAACATGTATTTTGTTCTCATAAACAAAATAGATATAGATAATATATAGATACAAATCAACTATAGATAAGATGTATATGAAAGTTAGACAATCCAAACAAAATCTCAATATAGGATTGCAAAAGAGCTGAGCTATTCATGAGCTAGTCGAGCTCGATTAGTAAACAAGCTAAGCCCAAGCTCAAAGTAAAGCTCGTTTGTCTAAATGAGGTGGATTTGAGCTTTGATTGAAGCTCCGAGCTAGTTCATGAACAGGCTCATGAGTGGGCTCATTAATAGGCTCTCTATTAAGGTCATTAACAGATTTATGGATTTTTTATGCATGATATATTATCTATAACTACATAATAAAAACAATAAAAACTAATTTCCATTTAATAATGTTATGACAACACTTATATATTATATATTAGGTTTAAAAAAAATGAAAAACGGGCTATCTAAATGAGTTGAACTCAAATTTAAATTCTAGGCTCGATATAAGCTTGTTAGGCTGGATAATAAGTTCGGCTCGACTCAAGCTCGTTTTATAAACAAGCTGAGCTTGAACCTCAATTTCAGGCTAAAAAAAAGCTCGGTTCGAACTTGAGCTCGCTAAATTTTAAAAGAGCCAAGCTTGAGCTTTTAAAAGCCCGGCTTGATTTGTTTGTAACCCCATCTCGACACAAGGTTAACACGGAAGAAAAGATAAAATTGCGTACACGACCATTAATACAAATTTACAATCCTTTCTGCCACGTTTTGTTAAGATGGTATTCTATTGTTGCTTACTTATAACAAAAGCTATGTAATTTGAATCCTCTTGAAATTATGATTATCGGATGTCTTTAATCTATTTCAATTGGGATTGAACTCTTATTTTCACATTGATCTTTTATAATCAATCTAACAAGAGCATTATAGGCAAAATTATCCCATAACAAAGTTGTGATATTATATTAGAATAATAAAATCTGTGGTAGGAAAAAGGTAAGATCCTTTTCAGCAGATTTTAACCTCAATAAACAAACTGTTGTGGTTATAGATCCAATTCATATGGGTCTATAACCAGAGGGAGTCTAAATATATGTTGGATATATATTTAGAAGACTTTGGAATCAAAGTAGGAATGTACCAGCACGCTTTGAACAAGGAGATCCTAAATATATGGTTAAATATATTTAGAGGACATTCAAATCAAGAGTATCCTAATTATAGGACATATACTTGGAAGAGGACTTGAAAATAAGGAGAATTTTTGCATCAAAGGAAGTTTGGACATGTACTCTTGCAACAGAGGAAGCTATACCGCCAGTCTTTAATTAAATGTTGCCAGCCTTGAGTGTCTATTGGTTTTCCTTGTGTTGTTGCATATATATTCTCCTTTTTGTTCTAGGGTTTGTAAGGAACAAGTAGTGTGCCTCTTCTCAAGCTTAGATAGAGAGTTAAAGAGAGAAAATAGAGGCAATCCTAGAGTGAAAAACTTTAGAAAAAAATCTTGTTCCTATTATAATCTACCAATTTATGGTGAAGAATTGTGAGATTTAGTGGGGATAACTTATTGTAATCTCATTATTAGATGTCGTCATGGTTCGGGTCGGTTCTGGACCTGAACCAGAACCGGAACCGGAACCGCCAGAGCCGGGGCGATTCACGGTTCTTTGGAACCATCGATTCAAGTGGTTCCGGTTCCACGAGAACAGTGAACCGGCAACTTTTTTTTTTTTCAATTTTTTCTATTTTATTTGAACTTCAAAAATTAGATATATTGAAATACTTTAATTCCACAAAGCCAAATTTAGTTTATATATTTCATAAATGAATATTCGAAACTATTTCAATAAAAAATACTACTTAGTACTTAAATAACATCCGTAACAAACACATACTTATAGATTAATATGCTCTAAACATTAAAGAGTACATTCCACTAGGTGGGGCATTATATCTTACATCTAATACTATATTAGTACAGTAACTAGAACAATAACAAATGACTAACTATAACCAGATAATTCATTAACCTTGACTATAACACTAATACCCTGCTAAAATAATAAAAAAAAATTTAAAAGTAAACTCAATACCCATTGGCTTAGACTAGTCCCTGGTGAAGTGGCAGTTATGCTTCCCCTGGAAGAGTTGAAGTCACTGAAATACTCATCCTCTTCGCTTGTATAATCCTTCAAGTCTTGTTGTCGTTGCTCCGCACATGTCCTTGTGGTTGCATGCCGTGCCTCAACTGTTGCTAGGCCATACCGGGACCTATGCTCATCTAGTTGCTGCCTTACAATGCTGAAAGTTTGCTCAACTGCCACAGTTGAAGCAGGTGCAGCTAGCACTTCTCTAGCGATCCGAGATAATATTGGAAACATCTCCTTATGACATTTCCACCAGTCTAGGATGTCAAAGTTGTACGTGTCAACCATGTCTCCAAACTCGAATGTTGTGTTCAAGTACTTATCTATCTATGAATCTAATCCACTTCCACCAATACTACGATGCCTTTTGAACCGCCGATGCTGGAGCACCACTTCGAGCTTTTCCACGATGGTTGATGTTGGAGCATTAATAGGGGTTGTTGGACTAGTGGGGATTTGTCTTCCATATGTAGTAGTAAATTGGGAATATAAATTCAACAGCACATTAGTTGTCTCTTTGATGACATTACTAGCAGAAATTGTATAGATGTCTTAAGTGTTTGACAACCTATCCACATTTCATAATAATACTCAAGGACTTCCCGAAGTCCCTCAACTTTATTTCTTGGATCCAACAACCATGCCACATTATATATCATATGAATTTCCTTATAATACTTCAACCACTTGTGAACCATATCGTTAACACACATTTGTAGAGTTGGATGAGATTTTACCTGTTGGAGCATCCCGATGATGTTGTAGGCCTCCAGTAAGACGAGATGTATATTAGAGTTTTACACTCGAGAGAAAACATTTGTGCGGTCATAAAATACCTTCAATAGTTCTAATAAGTTTGTACAGACTTTCCATTCATTGGGATGCAGCACTATGTTCGGTACATGTGCAATGGCAAAGCTACAAAGCAGCTCCTTGTATGGTATCGTGCTTGACAAAAGCCCATATGTTGAATTCCACTGGTATTGCACGTCTTTATTTTATTTTATTTTTTGTCTCTTACCATGTACCCCACACCATTTTCGTTATTCTTTGTTAACTGATGGATGATTCGTATTGTGATCAACCACTGCTTTTATCGGAGACTTACGAATATTTAAAGACTCCATTCCATCATTCACACATAAATTTAAGATATGACATGCACATCTTATAGAAAAAAGGTTCCCCCAAGTGTTGACTAACACAACGATTCTAAGTCAGAAATACCAGTTGTATTTACTGCAGCATTATCAAAACCTATCGAAAAAATTTTATTTGTCAAACCATATTCATCAAGAATTGTTCGGATTGTCACATATATGTTTTGTGTCGTTTAGGCTCCATCCATTTTTCATAATGCAATCAATCTCTTATGCATTACCCAATATCGATCAATTCAATGACATGTAATTCCCATATAGGAACTTTCACCCCATCTGTCAGTCCAAATGTCGGAATAGATAGAGACACATGTATCGAGATCAGCAAAAATAGCTTATAGATGCGCCTTCCCCCTCCGATACATTTTAAGACAATGTCGTTTCATGGTCGAAGCACTCCATTTAGAAGCTTGTGGCTGCAAAGTTTGGCAATAAATAAGGTCTTATTTTCCCTGGCATTAAATCCCAAATGCAACCCGCTTATCATTTGCACCATAGCATTACGATACGGTTCCTCCTTAAATTGCCACAGACTTGCTTCTTTTTTCAAACCGGACCATGATATTTGCCGTTACGATGGATCCATACCATATTCACTTGGATGCTTCGACTTCATATGTTTGGAAAGACTACCGTATCCATCTCCTTTGGAAAAGGCATAGTTTGTGTTAAAATAATTGCAATGTGGTCTAGTCTTCTTGTCCAGCCCTTCAATCTTTCTGAAATGTTTAGTAAACATTTTAGACTTGTATGGTCGAGGTGGCTTGTTGGATGGGTTTAGTTCAATGGAAGGGTGTATTTCTTCACTTGAACCACCATAATCCTCAGTTTCATGTTGTGGTAGTAGTTCCACTTACGGATCCTGGGGGTTGTTGTCATCACCTTCTTGTTGATGGTCAATAGGATTGAACGCTTCAAAACTCGGTGGAACCAAAGGAAATTAGTCAAATGTGAATTCTAGATAAGAAACCCGGGCTCATTAAAGTCATAGCACTTAGCATCATCGTCTTTATTAATAGTAGACTCTTGCTGATACTCGGGCAGCTTCCCCTTTAATTTGTCTTTCTCTCCAGATTTTTTTGATGAACCACCAAAGAAAAAGGAAGCCATTGAAATTTTTTTTTTTTTTTTTTTTTTGCAACAACAAAGTGGTAATATGGGGGTAGTTGTAAATGAATTGAAAATTTAAGAACAAACACAAGAAACAAGTATAAGTAGCTAACCCTCTTGTATAATATAATCTAAAAATCAGAAGCAATATCAAACATAGTAATGTCTAATATTTCTCAAATGCAGAAATGTTTGATATTTGTTTGCAAATGAATCTTTGTTTTTTTTTTTTTAAGACCAAATGTTTGAAAGCGATAGCAATAGATGATTATTTGATACTTTTCTCAGCCGAACTCGTTAATTTATAGCCTTCATTACATGCATAAAATTTCATGTCAATTTATTTGTCATTTGAATCAACTTGTAAGATTCCTGACATTGTTATAATTTTCAACACGCTGTTTGCAATTTTGGCTGAAGGTGATTTTTTGCACGGTTGAAATTTTTTTCAAAGAAATCTGAGCACACCTTTTGCATTGTTATTTGAATAACTTTTCGGTGCGCAAAATTTGTACAGACGTCCAACCTGCTCCTCCCAATTATTTATCGTGCAATCCAAATTGTCAAGTTGGTACTTTTTTATTTATTTATCAAGATTTCCTACTCTGTATCCCATTCTATTCTCTTATTTACTTATGGAGCAGCCCCCCCTCTAAATTGATAATTTCATTGTTTTTTTTTTTTTTCAAAGCAGCAATTTGCTGCAGGCTTAACCCCCCTCCCCGCCCTAAACTCAAATTGAAGAATAGATTGTTGTTGTTTGCATTTTTCCAAAAAAATCTTTTTTTTTTTTTTTTTTTTGTTAATCCTTCCGGATCCAGGTCGGAACCGCAGTTCCTGGTTCGGAAGGCAATTCAAGACCCGGCTTAACAACTAGGTTATGGTCAACGAACTGCCTAAACTTGCTAGAACTGGCAGGTCTCCTGGTGGTTTTAACCAGTCCCCAACGGGCCAATACATCGGTATGGAACCAATGGGGACGGGTTGGGGCAAGTCACGGTTAAAACCCGCCCCATGAAGACGTCCACTCATTATTTTTTATATTGGAAGATTTAAACGTTGCTGGTCTCGTGGTCTTTTCTGCATTGGGTTTTCCACATTATATCCTGATGTTATCTGTTTTATAATTTCGCATTGTTTTATTATTTATCCCTTTAGCAAGAGGAGATATTGTTTCTAACCACAAGTTTATTGATTGTTTGATTAATCGATTTGGTTGTTATCATGATTAGAGTTCGTCTTTCTCCTAAAAAGTGGTATTAGAGCATAGGATTCAAAAAGAATTAGGGTTTTGTTGCAGCACAGATATGGCAGAATCATTAGGTATGATGATCAAACCGAATTCAACAAATTATTCCATATGGAAATCTATGATGGAAGATCTGTTGTATTGCAAAGATCTATATTTGCCTTTGGGCGGTGATGATGCAAAGCCATAAGACAAATCGAATGTTGATTGGACAATCATGCATAGAAAAACTGTTTGTTATATCCAACAATGGGTGGATCACGGTGTATACCGCTATGTTGCCTAAGAAACGAGAGCAGATGTCATATGGAGGAAGTTATAATCCATGTATGAGAGGCAAACGATCTTGAATAAAACCTCCTTGATCAGGAGAGTTGTAAATTTGAAATACATGGATCTATCCAACATGACAGAGTACTTGAATCATTTTCAAGGGCTTGTGAATCAGCTGTCTACCATATAGCTGCTGCTTAATGATGAGATCCAGGCACTATTGTTGCCGAGATCCTTGCCCGATAGTTCGGAGACATTAGTTGTGTCTATTAGTAACTCTGCCTCAGAAGGAAAGCTCACCATAGCAATGGTGAATGACAACCTAATGAATGAAGAGGCTAGGAAGAGGGATGTTGATGCAGGATCTGATTCATTTGATTCTAGGGAATTTGTTACTGGTAAGCTAGGAAAGAATGGTAGAAGTAGGAACAGAAGATCATCTAATGAAGATGATGGAACTGAGAAATCCGAGGGAAAGTCCAAATTAAGAGGAAGGAAAGACCTCAGATGCTACTATTATGACAAGTCGAGTCACATGAAGCGAGAGTGCAGACTCTAAAAAAGAGAGAAAGGTAAAGGTGATGAAAAGGATAGAGACACTACGGTTGCAGCAGCAGCAATAAATGATGATGAGATCATTATTGCCTGGGATGAGAAGTGTTTAGCTTTGCAGGTCATGATGATCACTGGGTTGTTGATTCCGCTACCTCCTTCCATGTGACATCACATGGCAAGTTCTTTTTAACCTACACTGCTGGTAATTTTGGTAATATTAGGATGGGCAATGATGGTAAATCTAAGATTGTGGGCATTAGAAATATAGTTTTAAAGACTAACATAGGTTGTAGGCTCATTCTCAAAGATATCAGACATATTTCAGATATCTACCTTAATCTTGTTTCTACATGATGGCTATAGTAGCTACTTTGGTGAAGGAAGCTGGAAGCTCACCAAGGGTTCTCTTACTGTGGCAAAGGGAAAGAAGAGGGATACCCTTTACTTAATATCAGTAAAGCCAAGTAAAGGAGATGTGAATCTTGTACTCTCACATGGAGGTTCTAATGATGGCGAAATGAAGGAGATTCAGTTAAAGAATCCCAAGAGCCTCATCAACAGTTTAAGATGAGAAGATCTACAAAAGATAGAAGACCATCAGTTAGATTTAGTTCGGATAAGTATGTGATACTCACTGATGGGAGAGAGTCAGATGGTCATAAGAAAGCCATGGAAAATAAGAAGAAGAAAGTGAAATATCCAAAATTTTGATGCATAATTAATTTGCATATATGTAATGCTTGCTTAAAACATAAAAACATAGTGAATAATTAGTTAATACAATATGATGTGTTAGCATAATTTATTAATTGCAATGAATTATATGTTGATTTTGTTGATATAAAAGTAAAGTGTGGGTGTTGTGTTATATGTTATGTATAAATTTAAACCAAGTTTGGACCAAAAAAAACCAAACCCAAACTTAATAGATTTTGCATCCAAAATCAAGCCTAAATTAAACCAAAAAATGAAGCCCAAATATAAACCAAATTTGGCCCAAACCCAAGCCTTTTTCTTCCATTTGCAACTACCTAAAAAGTCAACACTTAAAGGATAATTACAAACTCTTTTTTTTTTGTCAAAATAACAAGGCCAAAATAGATCCAAAACTAACCTTAAATTAGTCGGATTTCACAAGCTCCATTTCTCTAACTTCTTGATCAAATTTCTTTGCTCAAATCACCAAGATATCTCTTCTATTTATCATCCACAGTTAAGGTAAGCTTTGTATGCTTCTATGATTAGTTGTTGCTTTGTTTTCCCATGTAAGAATGATTTTTGTTTTAATGAGATTCTATGGTTATATGTGATTTTGATGATTCTCTTATGTTTGGTATATAGTATTAGTGATATAAGTTAGTTTATAGGATTTGATGAGTTTCTGAAGTGTGTTGTTGAGTTTGGAGAAGAGTTGAAGTTGTTTTAGAAGTTGATATGTTGAGGTGGTTATAACATGTTTGTATAAAGGTGAAGCGAGTGGAAGTGATGATTTTGAGGTGTATGAAAAGTGTAGAAGTTGTTTGAGTCGAAGTGTAAGTTAAAGTTGGTTATAAGGAGTTTAGACAAAGTTGTAAAGTTTGTTTGTGGTTGGGAGTGTAAAGCTTGAGTATGGTTGTAGTAGATAAGTGTGTGTTTGAATGTGTTTGAGTTACTAAAAGTGGAAATTTAGATGTTTAGCTTTGAATTTTCCATGCTCTGTTTTCAAAGGAAAGCATGGGATCATGTTCAAGTCGTGTATTGCACTGTATTTGGAAAACAAAAATTTGTAGAGAAACAAGGGTAGAACATGGGATCATGTTCACACCGTGCTTCTCTCTGTGTTCGAAATAAGAAGGAGAACAGTGACAGCACGGGAGAAACACGGCTCTATGCACCTACTGTGTTTCTTACTATGGACGGGATGTTCTTGACTTAAGTGAAACACAGCAAGAACACGCCCTCATGTATCAACCGTGCTTCTCTCTGTTTATGAACGTGTTTTGTAAAACTAAGAAACACAAGTGAAACACGGCACGACCTATTCGACCATGCTTCTCTTGGGTCATTTTTTGCAAAAATCAAAGCATGAATCCTTTTCCACCGTGCTTCTCTATTAAATGGGGAACACGGGGGTTAGACGGCGGTGTAACTGGCCATGTATCCCTTTTAAAAAATGAATAAATAAATAAATAATAATAATTTTTGTTTGTTATAATTTTGTTTCTTTATATATATATATATATATTTTTTTCCTCAATTGTTTCCTTGTCTTGTGATTAGTATTCAAATAAAAATTTATGATATTAATATAAATGAATTTCTTGCTATAGCTTCAGATCCTTAGTTGAGTATATCTATTGATTCTTTTCGTGATAGGTCAGGTACATAGTAATGCCGTTGTTGTTTGCTTTTCTAAGGAGGATTAAACCTTAAGTCTTTTGAAGAAAGCTTTTGTAATAGAGTAGAGGAATATGCTTTTGAATCAATGTAATAGTTGTTAGTTATTTTGATAGAGTATATATATATATATATATATATATTTTTTTTTTTTTGTTATAGGTATGTTTCCTAGGCTATGTTTTGAAACTTATATGTATGTATATATATGTAATGATCCTTTTGTATGAAAGAGAAGATTGTAATATCTTGTATAAAGTTCCTTTTTAACTTATATTAGGAAATGGTTCTTATAACAAGTTCAAGCAAGCAATTCTACAAACTTTCTCTTTACAGACAACTTTACATGTAATATTGCAGGTTACATGTGACTGGGGACTAGATTTGCCTGTTTTAAATAATTAGTAAATCCAGGTCCTTACAAAAAGGAAAGGTTAGAGCCATGCAAGATGGAGTGAAATCTTTGCATGAGAACAGGAACTAATTTGGCGAAACTACCTAAGGGACCTTTGAAGAACAAATGGGTGTTAAGAGTAAAGACTAATGATAAGAGCTCACAATCAAGGAACAAGACAAAAGGTAGTTGTGAAAGGTTTCGGTCCAACAAAAGATGCTGTAGCAAGGCATTAGGATTGGGGATACCCCCCATATGAGTTCGAAGGGGAGATTACTAGGGTTAGATCCAACTTATATTGGTCTATAACCAAAGGGAGTCTAAATATATGTCGGATATATATTTAAAAGATTTTGAAATCGAAGTAGGAATGAACCAGCACGCTTTGAACAAGAAGATCCTAAATATATGGTTAAATATATTTAGAGAACATTCAAATCAAGAGTATCCTAAGTATAGGACATATACTTGGAAGAGAACTTGAAAATAAGGAGAATTTTCACATCAAAGGAAGTTTGGACATGTACTCCTGCAACGGAGGAAGCTACACCACCAGCCCTTAATTAAATGTTGCCAGCCTTGAGTGTCTGCTGGTTTTCCTTTTGTTGTTGCATATATATTCTCCTCTTTGTCCTAGGGTTTATAAAGAACAAGTGTTGTACCTCTTCTTAAGCCTAGGTAGAGAAGATCTAGAGAGTGAAAGAGAGGAAATCTTAAAGTGAGAAATTATAGAAGAAAATTTTCTTCTTGTTGTAATTCATCAATTTGTGGTAAACAATTGTGAGATCCACTAGTTAGATCTAGTGAGGAAAACTTGTTGTAATCCCATTATTATTTATAGTGGAAGATTTGAGCACTGCTGGTCCTGTGATTTTTTGCACATTAGGTTTTCTATGTTATATCCTAATATTAGCTATTTTATAATTCTGCATTGTTTGATTGTTTATCGCTTTGGCAAGAGGAGATCTAGTCTCTAATCAAAGGTTGATTGATTGTTTGATTAATCGGTTGGTTGTTATCGTGATTAGGGTTAGGCTTTCTCCTAACACAAACTAACCAAATCTTAACCTAGCCAAAAGAGCAAAAAAAGAAGATTTAACAAATGATGGATTATTCGTGCTCCTAATCTTTAAAGATTGGTCACTGTAGGTATTATCCCTTTGAACCAATTCTAACTAAAAGGGAAAATATTACAGTCCGAAAAACTATTAAAGTTATAATAATAGACTCCCTAATTTATAAAATATTAAATTTACTATATAATTATTTTATATTATTATACAACTGAAACAATTTTTGAAGTTAATTTATTGCTTAATTTGATCTATATTGGCCGATAAGATATTTTATTGAATTAGATGATGAATCAGCTTAAAACTATTTAAGCAAGTATGATGAAAATTCAGAACCTTTTTATAATTTTAATAATTTTCAGCTGTACTCATTAGTTGTTACTGCTTCACACTTTGGCCCACAATTTTCCTCCCATTTTCACACCAGACACTTTGTTTTTCTTATTTATTTATTTATATTTTAATACATATCACTTGTTGTGTTATCGTATAATCCAAAAAATAAACAACATATAAACATAAAAAATAAAATGCTAAACAGTAAATTCACTAAAGTTGTTATAACTTAGTAAGTATCGACTTCTACCATGTTTGATTCCCATTTTCCTTGTAATCATAATATGTATATTGAGGGGAACATATACGAGTGTACTAAGTTTCCTATTTGTATTATTCAAAAACAGTTATTGATAAGGTTGTAGGCGAGCTAAGCTACTCATGAGTTATTCGAATTCGATTCGTTTAGTTAAATAAGTGGAGCTCAAACTCAAACTTAGGCTTGTTAAAGGCTCTCCCCCATTTCAACATCACCATATTTTTTACAGGCTCCAAGCAGGGCCCCCAAATAGAAACATCTGGTGCCATGGGCATCTTCTCAATGAGCTCCTCTGCATCTCTAAGCCTACCTGCACGTCTCAAAAGGTCAACCATGCATCCATAATGCTTAACATTAGGTTCTATCCCATACTCTTGAGTCATCGAATCAAAATAAGAGCATCCCTCGTCTACTAGGCCCATGTGACGACAAGCTCCAAGAACTCCCATATATGTTATCTCATTAGGTACTACCCCACTTGATTTCATCTCAGCAAACATGTCCAGCGACTGTCTCATCAGGCCTAAATGCAGCAAGCTGCATTTGTTGAAACAAATCCAATGTCTCTGTGAAATGGTCCCGTTGAGCATACCCAGATATCATAGTACTCCATGACACTAAATCCTTTTTAGGCATGTATTCAAATAAGAGCATTGCTTTTTCAATCAACCCACTTCTCGAAGTGTTAAATTATTTTAGCTTATAGTGAGCTTTGTAACTTATTATATGATTATAATATAATTAGGCCTAATATGATGGTCATTGGATATAATGATAATTAAAGTCAAAGGAGTTTAAAATTCCTCTCCTTTCCCTAGTTTAAAAGACACAGTTACAAAAAGTTACGTATATATCTTTTTTGTCTCTCTCTTACTTTTCTTTACCATCAAAGAAAGAGAAAGAAAAAATGATAAAGTGGGAGAAAATCATCAAAAGATGTCAATTCGGATTTTCCTCTTCTGTATAAATAAATCAAACACCATGAATAATGGTATATTTTAAAACCATGTCAATCAATAAAACTGAAATTGATTGTTACCATCCTGTTTAGGATTCTGTATTGAAAAATCAGATTTACATAAAGATCCTGTCATTGAAAAATTAAAAATAATTTTATGACAGTTGGTATCAAAGCGGGTATGGAAATACCTTGATTTGCTGTCAAAATTAAAAGTTGTTTTGTTTGTGTAATATAAATATTCAAGTTGTTTTTGTCCGTGTAATATAAATATCCCTGTTATCCGAAACGGAAACCTAATATAAACGTTCCTGTCTTCCGCAACTGGAAAAGAACCTTGTAACAATTAAATGCTCATGCTTCTTAAACATAGTTTTGGTCTGTGTGCTTCACGAACGTGGAATGACAAACGGAATTCGCTGCTACCCAGACATGTCAGGAATCCGAACTATACAATGGCGAATTCATGATTTAAGAATCATTTCGTTGACGTTGGGAAACCGAATTATTTAATGGGAACTTTGATAATCCGATGGCTATGTATCTTCGGAACATTAATTTTCCGAAACTGGAAAAAATAAAAAAAACAAATATCTATATCTATGTTCCTGACATATCTTCGGCATTGTTGAAAATTTATTATAGTTTATTTAAAATTGAATTTTTTTTTTTTTAATTGAATAGTTTATTTGTTGAGATCATGCTAATGCTAAACTTGAATTTTTAATTTGTTTTTTATCAAATGTTTATTATAAAAAAAGCTTGTTAGTCATCAAAGTGGCCTAACTGACATAAAACCTTGAAGTGAAAAATTGTGATCATTGATCATAATGCTAGGAGATCATCCAAAGATGGATCATCGCTTATAACTAATGATACTAAGGAGATTCATTGTATACTAGGTGAATATGATTGTATATCTACAAATAACATACATATTGACTTAAGTATAATTGATTGATCTATCAATGTATATTTAAGTTAGCATTATTATTGGTTAAAGTTATGCATTGGAGTATCAACCAAAGGTGAATCTAAATACATAGTTAATGTTTATCATTTGTCTGAATCCATTTAAGTTTACTCGAAGCATTAATGTGTGAGCTTGGATAATATTTGCAGCAACTAGCAATTTATTCGCCTTAGGCAATGGGATGATCTAGTTCAATGGGCTAAACTATGTAGATTGATCTGAATAGATTTAGTTTCAACTGGATCTTATGGATTTGGACTTAGCAATTATTTCAAATGAAAAGCCTACGGCCATTACTGAGACTAGTACAGAGTCTAACAAGTCCTTTTATGAGGCTTGGGAACGGTCTAACAGGCTGAGTTTGAACTTGATGCGAATGACAATAGCTAAAAATGTCAAGCCATCAATGCCTAAAATAGAAAATGCACGAGAATTTATGATGAAAACTAAGAAGTACTCACAATCATATATAACTGACAAATCCATTGTAGGAAGCATAATGAGTGAGCTGACGACCAAGAAATTTGATTGGTCACAGCCTATTCATAATCATGTGACAAGCATGGCTAATCTAGTAGCATAACTGAAATCAATGGGCATAGATGTGAGCAAATCCCTTTTGGTTCGGTTCATCATCAACTTACTTCCTCCAAAGTTTAGTCAGTTCTAGGTAAATTACAATACCATTAAGGAAAAACGGAACCTTTAGGAAATAAAGGCCATGCTGGTTCAGGAAAAAGGGATGTTAAAGAAGATGAATGATCACTTTATTCATCTCACTGTTCATAATGAAGCTAGTAGCAACAAGTTTAAACCAGACAAGAAAAATAAGAAGAAGAATAAGGCCTCTATGAAGGTTAATGAAGGTCAAATCCGTAAGCAGTAGAGTGCTATTTATGTAAGAAGACTGGTCACTTCAAGAAAGACTGTCCAAAAAGAAAGGCTTGGTTCGAAAGAAAGGTATGTACTATTATCAGTATGTTTTGAATCAAATGTTATTGAAGTACCTAATAACACTTGGTGGTTAGACTTTGGTGCTACTACTCATGCGTGACATGTTGTAGGGATTCCTTTGAATTCAGCTCATAAGAGGAACTGAAAAGTTCCATCATATGAGGAACAGAATGAAGGCACGAATAGAAGGAATCAGGACGTACAGATTGATCTTGGATATTGAGTGTTACCTGGATCTAGAAAAGTATCTCTACGTTCCTGAGTGTGCTAGGAATTTAGTCTCTATTGTAAAGTTGGATGATGTAGGGTTTAAGTTTAAGATTAGAAACAGTGTATTTTCATTGTATAAACATATGTACTATTATGGATCTGGTACTTTAGTTGATAGTTTGTATTGTTTTAGTCTTGATGTTATGTATGTTGAATCACTGTTTCCTGTTGAGCATATTATAGTTAACAAACGTAATGCACATAATGAATGTTCAGCTTTCTTATGGCATCAAAGGTAGGGTCATACATCCAAAGAAAGGGTGTTAAGGTTGGTGAAAGGTAAAATCTTATGTCAATTGGATTTTACTGACTGGGATATATGTGTTGATTGCATAAAAGGTAAGCAAACTAGACAAATGTTAAAGAATCCAGCCATAAGAAGTAATGAACTTCTTGAATTGATGCACATTGACATATGTGGTCCTTTTGACATTCTAACATGGGGTAGCGAAAAATATTTCATCACATTTATTAATGATCACTCACAATATCGTTATTTATATCTACTGCATAAAAAGTCTCAATCAGTGGACATTCTAAAGGTATTTGTTAATGAAGTAGAAAGGCAGTTAGATAGAAAAGTGAAAGTATTGAAGTTAGACAAGGATGTTGAATATTATGGTAAATTCAATGAAAGTGGACAATGTCCTAGTCCAATTGCAAAATTGCTTGAAAGTCGAGGCACATATACACATTATACGATACGTGGTATACCACAAAAAAACGGTGTAGCTGAAAGGCGAAATCGTATACTTATGGATATGGTTAGGAGTATGTTAAGTTACAGCACTATGCCTTTATCCTTATGGATGCAAGCTTTAAAAACTGGTACATATTTGCTACACAGGGTCTCTAGTAAGGTAGTTCCTAAGACTCCTTATCAATTATGGACAAGAAGGAAACCCAGTTTAAGGCACTTGCATGTTTAGGGTTGCTCAGCAAAAGTAAGGATATATAATCCACATGAAAAGAAGCTTGACACAAGGACCATTAGTGGTTACTTCATTGGCTATCCTGAAAAGCCAAAAGGCTATAGGTTTTATTGTCCTAACCACGGCACAAGAATAGTTGAGTCTGGTAATGCTCAGTTCATTGAGAATGGTTAATTTAGTAGGAGTGGGGAATTTCGAAAGGTGGATATTCGAGAATTTCAGGAGGAAACCCCTACACCTAGTGTTTCTGCTCAGGTTGTTGTTCCTCTTGTTGTATCACAGTCAACCAACATGCTAAAACAACAAGTTAATATTCCAAATACACAAAGTGAACACATTAAAGATGAGCCAAGCAACAATGTGCAAGTCACAAATGAGCAAGTGGTATCACAAAAAATGTTATTACAGAGGTCTACAAGACAGAAAAGACTAGCTATATCTAATGACTACGTGATTTACTCACTTAAACATGAATCTGACTTAAGCATTGATAAAGATCCAGTTTCATTTAGGCAAGCCATGGAATGTAGTGATTCTAAAAGGTGGTTAAATGCTATGAAGGAAGAGATGAAATTAATGGATGTTAATAAAGTCTGGGAGTTAGTAGAGTTGCTTGAAGGATCAAAACAAGTTGGCTGTAAATGGGTCTTTAAGACCAAGTGAGACTCAAAAGGTAACATCGAAAGATACAAGGCCAGGCTTGTTGCTAAAGGTTATAATCAAAAGGATGGCATTGACTATAAAGAGTCCTTCCCTCCAGTTTCTAAGAAGGGATCCTTAAGAATGATTATGACTTTAGTGGCTCATTATGATCTAGAGCTTCACTAAATGAATATAAAGACTGCCTTTTTGACTGATGACTTAGAAGAGGAAGTTTATATGGACCAATCTAAAGGTTTCATAACCATAGGATAGGAAAACTTAGTGTGTAAGTTAAAGAAGTTGATATATGGATTAAAACAAGCTTCCGGCGATGGTATATTAAGTTCAATAATACCATTACGTCATATGGTTTTGTAGAGAACACCACTGATCTGTGTATCTATATGAAGGTTAGTGGGAGTAAGTTTATTATATTAGTCTAATATGTCGACGATATCCTTTTGGCTGCTAATGATATAGGTTTGTTATAGGCTGTTAAGAAATTTCTCTCTAAAATTTTTGAAATGAGAGATATGGGTGATGCATCCTATGTAATAGGAATAGAGATATTTAGCAAAAGATCGCAAGGACTATTAAGATTGTCTTAGAAAGGTTATATCAATAAAGTATTAAAGAGATTTAGAATGGAAAATTGCTCGACAAGAATAGTTCCAATTTAGAAAGGGGACAAGTCCAATGGATTGCAATGTTTAAAGAATGATTTGGAACGAAAATCAATGGAATTTATTCCCTATGCATCATTGGCTGGAAGCTTGATGTATGCTCAGACATGCACTTGATCGGATATTAGTTTCACTATGGGAATGTTAGGTCGATATTAGAACAACCTTAGAATGGACCATTGGAAAGTTGCAAAGAAAGTACTTAGGTACTTACAAGGCACCAAAGATTACATGCTTAGATGCAGAAGGTCAAATCATCTTGAAGTAGTAGGTTATTTGAATTCATATTATGCTGGATGTGTTGACTCGAGGAAATCTATATTTGGTTACATGTTTCTGTTAGTTGGAGGTGCAATTTCATGGAAGAGTGGGAAGCAGTCTGTCATTACTACTTCCACTGTGGAGGCCGAATTTGTGGCATGCTTTGAGGCCATCTTTCATGCATTATGGTTGCTGAACTTTGTCTTAAGGCTTGTATTGTCGACAATATAGCTAGGCCATTAAGAATTTACCGTGATAATTTTGCAACTGTTTTCTTCGCTAAAAATGATAGGTATTCTAAGGGTTTGAAACACATGGATTTGAAGTACTTATATGTTAAAGAAGAAGTGCAAAACCAAAAGGTATCAATTGAGCATATTTGTACTGAACTAACGATAGCGGATCCATTAACTAAAGGATTGCTACCGAAAGGATCGGACAACTAAACCATTAAACTCACTGATTGCCCCTCTCACGATTATAGAATCTAAAGACCCAATAAATCAAAACATGCCCCTATTAACGGTCCCTCGTATTTTGAATCCTTCATCTGATGTATCATCCTCCACGGTCAAGCTAAAGTTCACGTCGTTTATCTCAGTAGTATCTGGTATCTGCAAATGATCGGTGAAGCCAAAATGAATCGATAGAAGCCAGACGTGAGTTGATAGCTCTTCGCCGTGCCTCAGTTGCTGCATATGGTTATTTGCATCGCATTTCAAGGCCCCTAATGTCAGCATTCCTATCCACATCTCGCGTAGGAGCTGTATCTGGGACGATCATCCTTGATCTCCTTTAGCTGCGCTGCAAGCTGATAGCCACGGAACGTTACAAACCTGCTCTTGTCTTTTGAGGACACCGTTCAAATATGCTTAAACTATTTATACTAAATTATTTTGTATATATGTGCTGCATGAAATTGATTGTGATATTTAACTAATGGGAATTTCATGTGTTAGTGTGTTTAGGCATTAGAATGTGAATAAGTTGTATCTCAAATTGTCTTCAAATTTGAAGCCCATTTTGCTGCAAAATTTTGGAGTCCAAGTCCTATAAGCTAAATCAAGTCCAAGCCCAAGGCCCTTGTATTTTAATGCATTTGCAATTTTCACAAATATTTTGACCCAAAAGTCAAAATCTGCTTTTAAGATAATAAACAAGATAATTACAAGTGAAACTTTGCAAAATCTACCCCCAAAACAGTCCCTAAACCGACACTTTTAGGAGAAGAAGAGAAAGATAAATTTCCGTCAACTTTGCTTCAATAAATCACCAAAATCCAATCAAGACTTCATCTATATATTAAGCTAATGTGTTGTTTTCTTTTCTAAGCTTTAAATCACTTGTTTCTTGCACAAAGATAACTTCTATATTAATGAGTTTCTAGCGAATTGAAGATATAGTTAGTGAACTAAGTTGATCTTTAGACTTGGATAAATTTTTAGAACTTGGATATTCTTATGGATAAGAAAATATATATGGTTTGCATGTTATACTAGTATTGAAAAATGAAGTTGTGAATGATAAAGTTGTAGGGTTGCTTGTATGTGAATGCATAGTGAGTATATATGAATCCTTTGGGGCTTAATAGTAAGTTTATAACTTGAATTTGATGTGTTTTGTTTGAAGGAAGTCATGTTACTTAAGTTATAAGAAGTAAAATTTTTGAACTAAAGTAAGTAGGAGGATTTTCATGTGGATCACGAGCATGATGAAGGATGTTATGCTCACTGATCACATGCTTTGGATAGTCATGGACGTGATCACTAAGGATGTAATTGGGTCGACTATTATCCGGTTTCCGACCTATCTGATCCAGTAAAAACCCTATTGGGTTTTAGGATCGAGTTTATTGTCACATGGGATGTGCATGGAGGTCACTGAATGACTACTGGAGAAGACTTCAGTCTGAGGTAGGGTGGGCGACCATTTGTTGGTTCGTCTTTAATTTGAGCTCTATAACTTTCTTCTATAGATGAGCAATGATATTTTCGCATTCTTGGTCCCTGTTAATTATCTGTTGACACAAGCTGTCTAACTTTAATATATGACATAGGTCGATAGGTTCAATGATAAGTGTCGAAAAACCCTTATCATTAGTGCTCATTTGATGATAGTTTATATGCATTTTATTTACTTATAATAACAAAATGATACTTAATTGCTTAAATATTGATTTCAGGACTAAAAGAAGATATTTGGAAGATATTAAGATGATTCAAGCGAAATCAAGATAAATTTGACAAGTTTTGGTCAGGAGCTAAATTTTGCATAACACTTCCTTATGCATGGCTATGATGGGGGTAGGAAACAAACGGTAGGATTTCAAATTTCCGACCCCTCCTTCAACACAAGCAGGCAAGATGGTAGGGAATAAACTAGAAAGCTAGTAAATTTGTGTCATTGCTCAAGCGTGACCATGTAGAAGTTAAGGAAGGGAATAGGAGAAAAACACAAAAACTGAGCTTCTGATTTCTCCCAGCCTTTTGCACGGCTGTACACATTGTGAAGTCTCAATTTCAGCGGAACTGATTTCTACTGTCCCTCGAGCAGGGCCATGCTGCTTGGCCCATGCAGCCCTGTTTCTATCCTATACTATAAAAAAGCTACCTTGTTTTCATACTTTAAAACCTTTTGCGAACATATTTCCAAGCCCTAGGAGAGAAAGAACAACAAACTTAAGGAGAAGAATTGCTTGAGTATCATTGGAGATCACAAGACATTTATATGAGTTTTATTGTCATATCATGATTAATTCTATTTCCTCTAGATTTCTTCTTTATATTGTAAACTCCACGGAGGAGTAAATCTTTATACCCTGTATCTTGTAAAACCCTAAACCCCATGAGATTGAATTGCCTTTTGATTAATCAAAAGTTCATGGCTTTATATCTTTTCATGTGATTTTAGATAGAAAGATAGATTCTCATGAATAGAAAAATTGCATGTTCTACCTAAAGGTAGGGAAACGTCAATTTTTTACACAAAGATTTAATCTTTACTTTAGAAATCATGAACTTTATGCGATCTTATGTGGCGTTAGTAAGGGAGAGGTCTCCACTATTTTATTTAGGGTTAGGAATTAATTAAATAGAGGAAGTAATTGATTTACTTAAGAGATTCTATAGTGCAAAGCATAAACAATTCATTAATCAATCTATTATTACAAGAAACTTAGGGTTTAGGGTGGATCGAGATGAGAGGTATGTTTTTTGATTGAATACATCTCGTAAAAGCATACATTATTGACCTTAAGGTTTTGCTCTATTAGTTAATTAGTAGTTAAATCATAGATCTCACTTAAAGAATTAGGCTAAATAGTAGAAAAGCAATAATACTAGTACTTGTTTTCAAAATCCCTAAGGATGACACTCGCTAAAATGTATGTTATGTTAGATAAGTGCACTTGTCTAGCTCGGTCATTAGATTTCATTGGGCTTATAAATTTATAATTTGGTACGGTATAAGAGGGTGCATCATTTAACCTCCATTGGAACTAGGAGCATCGCTTGCTGCTGCTTTGCTACTACGGTTGTGGTAGTGGTTGGCGTTGTAGTGACTTGATTGCTACTCTTAGACTGGCCTATGCCTCTAGCCAGTTTCGCCATGTGCAAAAGATAGAAAATGTTTTTTAGATTGTATTTTCCCGTAAACAACATCACGTTCTGTAGTTGTTAAATCACCAGTAGAGTTTGGATGCAGGAGCACCATAGACCTACAAACATAGAAACTCGGTTAGTGGTATATTGGGAGGTTATCCAGCACGGTTACTTCGATATTTAAGTCAGCTATAGGTTTTTGGAAGTGTAAAGAAAGTGAGAATAATAAGAATAGCACTAATATGTTTGAAGATCCCTTTTACATCTCCTGTGAAGGTTCTTTACATGAAGTGGTCATAACGAAATTTAGGGGACCACAGGATTCCTTCGTTCCACATGGTAGATTCACTAAATCCATTAGCTGGCTTGATCCATGGAGCACAATTGTACCAAGCATGGAATGTAAATGTACTAGAACTAGGGTACGAATATGTTGGGTACAAAGAGTTGCCGGATGGATTCGAATTTTCAAGGAAAGACATATGTTAGGTTGGTATAGGCCCCTAAGGTAGGGGTCACGACCAACTGGATCACATCACCATGGGTTTCTATCCAATGAGTTGCTGTAAACCCCAGAAATTTTCCACATTAGTACACGACTCTAAAGTAGAATGTATGAACTAGTTAATAGACTTAGATACTAATAAAAGCCTAAGAATATATCAATGCATAGAATTTGGCTAGATAAGGATTTAGAAATCAGATAAAGAACTTCTTTAACCCTAGTTGATACCAAAAACGAGAATTCGTATCTTGAATGGATAATTCAAGATATGATTAAAAGTAAATCTAATTTTCAAAACCGAAACTTGTTATACAAATAGATTTAAATAGAAAAATATAAATATAGAGATTAAATGATTGCTTTTGAACTCAATAATGATTTGAGATTAGAACAATAAGTAGTAATGAGCCTAGGCTTGGATTTAAACCCTAAATTTAAGATTCCTAGATAGTATTAAACACTACTAATAAGATTTCATAATAAGTATAGAAAATTAAAGATATATAGATAATCTAGCTTCTATATCAAGTGCGATATTAAGTAATTAATTAACTACGCTTATAGATAAGGAACGATAACCTAAAGACAAACCATTAGGAGTATAAATACACCATGAAAACATAAACTGATGTATAACTCAAGATCTAAACTTCAAATAAATAATTGAATCACACTAATGTTCTAATTAGGGTTTTCTTAAGCTATTGGAGCCTAAAACAAAAATTAACCTAATGAGTTCAGGAAACCTTAATCGCGGGAGATCAATTCTACAAATAATTAATCACGTAAATATAAAACTTAAAATTGTATTGTTTGATAATCTAAGTATTTTGTAGAATCCTACAAACATATTTTTGTACAAAAACTCTCAAATACTAGCTAAATTATACCCGTATAACTTGGTAAACTATCCTAAAACTAAGTTAAACAATTAACTAATATATGTATACACATTTGGTAGAGATTTCGACTGTAAATTGCTCACAGAGGAAGAGTCAAAATTTGATCAATAATGCACCCATTTGTCAACAAAAATCAACCTTACAACCAATCAATGATTGCCAAGTAAGCTCCTCATTAATGACCATGAAAACAACTGATCAAACAGAGATAAATGAGGAGAAAATTCGAAGGAAAGTGAAGCAGTCGCAAGCTTCTTCTTCTTCCTATATATATATATATATATACCTTTAAGACTCTTAATGAACAAACAAACAACTTCAACCTTCTCTCAAACTTTCCAGAACGAAATTAATCCTAAATAGCAACCAAAACGACCTACAAACAGAGATCAACTAGTCCAACACAGACCAATTCGAATCGGAAGAAAGACAATACAAAAAACATTTGAAACGAGTTCAAAGGTAAGTTGATGTAATTTGAATGGTTTTCTTTTAAATCTAAAGATTAGAACTGACTTCTGATAATCAGAGGAACATAATCAACACAAAAACAAGCTTTGAGTTCCATCGGATCTGCTCAACCAAGGTAAAAATCCGAAACCCTAGTTGTACTCTATTAAGATCAAAATCTAAGAATATATGTTTGTAGAAGTGTTAAGAGTTGTTTTATGTCTATATATAAGATATAGAAACACTTAGGAATGGTTTAGCGATGCTTTTAACATGGAAACTTCAAGAAATATGAATTGGATCATTGGGGAAGATGATGAACAGTGCTAACACTGTCCATAAACCGGTAGTGTAGACGTTCAATGCCGACGGCTTACAAAGATAGGCCAGCGGTGTAGAGATGGCTTACACCGAACAGAAGCTACGTAAAAATTATTTTCATGTAAAAATGAACGAAGTTCGGACACTTGGGATTTTAAGTCGGCAGCATAGAGTCCGGCGTATGTTGAAAGCCGATAGCTTTCAAGCCGGTGTAACCGATAAGAAATAAGTTACAAAACAAAATGAACGACGGCACCTGAGCTTCAAAGTCGGCGGCGTTGGAGCTGGCGTACACCTATATTTCTTCTACGAAAGCTTGTTTTGAATTGAATAGAATATAATATATATATATATATATACAATAAGCCTACTAAACGTATATTATATATATGATAATATAGAATTATTAAGTAGATAAGTAAACACAAACATTTAAAATAAATTTATGTAATATTTGATAATTCTTAAAACCCTAAAATTAGAGAAAAATATTAAGTGTTAATAAAAGTTATAAATGATCAAATATTTGTTCTAAAAAAAAATAAAATAGGTAAGGATGGAAATTGAAATAAGCTAAATTTATGAGTAATGTGACTTCTAAAAATAACAAAATAATTACACGAAATAATTAGGAGAAACACGACGACACTAAGTAATAATAAATAAATATGATTTTCTAGATTGAGTTCGGTATAGAATAATATAAAATTAGTATTAGTCACTACAAAATTTGATAAATATCGAGTTTAGGATACTAGACACGTATAGGGATTTAGCTATATAATCTATATTATATTGATGAATACTTTATTCATCTTAATAGGTGACTTTGATACCCTAGAAGATCTTGCAGCCGATTATTACGATCAAGTCAATATGAGCAGGTGAGTAATTCGGTCATATTATACTGTTTGTGCTTGTAAATAACTGAACATATAATACAAAGATAATCAAATGAATGTTTTGTTAGAAGTATGTTGTGATCTGATTGTATGATTGCTAATCTATCATTACAAAAGTGATAATACAATGATTGATGTTGTGAAGTAATAGAATGATGATTGTGTGTAATGTATGATCACCATGAAATTGGATAAGAACTATTGACTTAATAAAATAATCTGGTCATGCATTACACGTACTGCATTATTGCATATACAAATGGGTGATAGCCTGCTACGTATTAATATTTTAGTTCTCTGTTAACACTTAGTTTTTCTAAAGTGTTAGTTCTTTCAAGGTTTTTTTTGTTCCGATGGTTCTACGGGAACTAAGTGGTAATGAAGAACGTCGCCCGTAGTATCACTTTGAAATGATTAATACTTAGGGAGTTTCTAAGGTGGATACAGGAAATGGTCAGTTAAATTTATTATATTTAAAGTGATAACCTTAAAACGAGAAATCGTTGATTTTCCTGTAAACTTAGTCTCTCCTGGGCAAGTAGGTCATGAGGTAATTGTTCTTCAACCTGAAAAAGAGGGCGTAAATCTTTTTCCCTGTTTAGATTCTAGATCATCCAAGCTTGTATCTGTGCATATGATTGAGTGCTTACATTACATATGATTTGCTTATAACTTATGCGATGTATAATATGTCTGGTTATTCACTGAGTCGTAGTTTCGCTCATACTCCAACAGTCTTTTCAGGTTTATACTTCGACCCTGGTTAGTCACTTCCAGGAACATGGCTCCGGTAAGAGCTTAGGAACTGGAAGTCTATAATTATACTTGGGAATAATGGTTATGTTTTCTTAGAATAGATCAGTTAGTGCTAATGTATCGGCTATGAACTACAAGAAGACTATATGGTTTGTAATAGTTATGTGATACTTTATAATTAAGATAGCAGTTATTTTCCAATTTATTTTTTACATGTATTTATCATTTCTTATTAAGCAACTAAAAGATCCTGTTGTTTTGAAAACCTGCCACTCCCTAAAGGTAATCTAGTGTTAGTATTCAAGTGTGACTTGTTTACTTCTACTAGGGTAGCGTGACAGTTGTGACCAAGGTCAGAAACTTTGCTCCACGAGGGAATCAAAGTTGTCATGGGGCTTAGCCATGAGGTCATGCGCAACGTACAATTCTAAGGCTTTTGTGGATTGGGCCTCCTTGGGTTGTTAGAGGGTTTGAGAATTTGCTAGACTGGGATTTGAGCCCAATGGTCATAATCGAAAAATCCCCTATCAATGGTTAACTTTAACATTATTGAATTTATAGTGAGTTTATCCTTACTTTTGCTTTCGCTGAAACCTAGGAATAAATAGATTAAGCTTTTTTTTTAATTTATTTAGTTAATTGCCCAATTAAATGTAAAATTAAGTAGATTAAGCTAAAAATTACATTGTTTTAACGTGGTCTATATATGGAATAAAGATTTTAGAGTTTTGTGTGATGGTGAATAAATCTCCTATGGTTGGCAGTTAAAGGATGGATGGAAGGAAGGAAATGTAGTGAAACTAGGATGATTTTATTTTATTACTTATTTATTTATTTTTGCTGGCGTGTGGGGTTTTTGGAATGGAAGCGACATAGGTTTTCTAACATGGTTCAAAGAAAAGAGAAAGAAAGAGAGGAGTTATTAGTTTTATATAGCGGATGAAATTCTAGTTTGAATTGTTTGTTTTTTTATTAGTATTGTATATTTATTTAATTTGTATTTATAATTTATTTATATTATATTGTTTGGTTTTTTTATAATTAAAATTATTAATTTTTTATGAATATTTTTTTAAAATATTTATTTAAAAATAATAAATATATAATATTAAAAAAAAAAAAAAAAACAAGAATATAACAAATCCTGTTTCCTTGCGTAGGAAGTTTGATGCGACACCTTCATTAATTACTTGTCCCTGTTGCGGAACTCGTCCGTTTTCTTATTCGCTGGGGGGCAAAAAAGGTATAAAATGGGAAATTACACCTTCCCCCTTCCAAGATAACCCCAGGTGCACGCCTTTGAACTTTGCAAAACAACAAGCCGACACCACACCACAATCACAATCACCGTCACAAAGTCTCTTAGTTTTACCATTAAATTGTTAGATAATTATGGGCTGGGGCCCGATACTGACTGGGGAGAATTCAGAGACAGCTCACGTTGCACGTCCTAATCGTTTCATATTTGAGTCTGTGGCTCACACGACTTTTAGATTTAAAGCATTTTAGCATTCAGTTACGTAATCAAAGATTTTATTTCATTACCCTACTTATTATGGTATGTATTTATGTCCTGACAACATTAATTATATGTTTAGTTTGTGAAGTGTAATAAGATAGGAGTAATATTCCAATTCATATGTGAGGGAATAGAGAAATAATTAGTATTTTTTTTTATGATTCTTAAGGATAGATAAGGAAATGCCAAAAAAAAAAAAATACTGTGAAATTGCTATTATTTTTGCCTTGTGAAAAAATTACACTTCCTTATTTTTAAGTAATAGCAATTCTTTGAAATAGTTATTCTCCGAACAAACACAGGACATTACAAGGGAAAAAAAAAATTATTATCATATTCCATCCTTAACAAGCTATTTATTTACAATAGTGGACTTACAAATAAGTGGTTATAAGAGGTAAGTGTTCATTTCAACTAGCAATTAAATAATGTTATAAGCAATAACACAAAAGAGGAGATAAAAAAAATACACAAACCAACAACAGCAGCAACAACAACAACAACTATGCCATCAATTCACTGATTGTCCCCTCTTACCATTACAGAATCTAAAGACCCAGTAAATCAAAACATGCTCGTATTAACGGTCCCTTGTATTTTGATTCCTTCATCTGACGAATCATCCTCCACAGTAAAGCTAAAGTTCACACCCTCGTCTATCTCAGTAGGATCTGGTATCTGCAAATGATCGGTGAAGCCAAAATGAATCAATAGAAGCCAGACGTGGGTTAGTAGCTCTCCGCCGCGCCTCAGTTGCTGCAGATGGTTACTTGCATCGCATTTCAAGGCCCCTAATGTCAGCATTCCTATCCACGTCTCACGTAGGAGCCGAAATCTAGAACTGTCCTCCTTGATCTCCTTGAGCTGCGCTGCAAGCCGACGGCCGTGGAACATTACAAACTTGCTCTTGTCTTTTGAGGACACCGTGGAGTCGAGGAGGGTGCTTGCTTGATCAAGCAGCTTTATACATGCATCAGGAACGCTCAGGTTCTGGTTCGCATCATTCTCTGCATAGGTGGGGTTTGGGGTTTCACTTTCCTTTTCAGACTGGTATTGCTCATTTTCCGCCATGGCTTCCTCCTCTACCGGTCTTACAGTAGCAGACTGGGACTGCCCAAGCCAAGTGGTCATCATGGAATGCATATCTTCATACTTGATACGTCTCTTCCGGCTGGCAACATGGAAGGGTACATGACCAAAAGATGCAGCATGTAACGAGACAGATCTAAGCTGACTTGAGCATCTTCACGAGCGTTGTTATCTTGGCTCGTTGGATTATGGAAATCGTGGAAGCAAATTTCTTCACGAGCGTTGTTATCTTGGCTTGGTTTATGGAAATCGTGGAAGCAAATTTCAGTAGCAATATGCCATATGAGGACGCGCGTGTCGAATTCCAACTTGATCGACCACTCCAACGTCCCCAGTTCTATGTTTCGAAGAGCATCCTTCCGCTTCTCAGCCCACAAGGATTGGAGATCTGTATACATATCTGCCGGTATCGACTTTATGTGATAATATAAGCGATACTTTAAGACATTGCTGACATTGACGTCGCCAAGGTAGAAGTATTTTTGGAGATCTAGGATCTCTCGACGACAAAGGAAGTGCTTCTTTTTGAGAATATAGCTCAGCAGGTTGAATTGGCCAATCTTGTTAGACCACCTCTTTCTTTTGTAAAGTGGCTGAAAGCGATCGATGATGTTCAAGATCCTTGATCGTTTGTGCTTGATCAGCCAACAGGCGAATTTATCGGAGAAAAGATGATGGAACAGGATTGCGTACAGATCGAGAAAGACAGCAGCTACCATTAACATGAAAGTTATGCCAACATCCGCCATATCGTATTCGTATTCGTATTCATCTTCGGATGTCGTTTCTTTCCAATAAAAGAAAGTGAAAACACCTATGGTGATGGCAGTGAGCGACAAGCTGACGACCCGACTTGCATATCCCCATTTGGCCTGGAACACCATTGCCTTCGTAAATAGTAAATCATAAATGAAGCCCAATTCGATTGAAATGATATTGAAAACCGATAGATAATGCTTGTCTTTGAGACTTGACCTGCCGAAATTGCGTTCATCTAAGCCCAGTGGCTGATCAGTAAATGCTGGTCGATAAATGTCGATCAATGCTCTCGCGATTTGTATTTCTTTCTGGCTGCGCTTGTACAGTTCCGTCTGCGATAGCTCGGTCTCTTTGGCCTGCCAATCCACGCGCACGTAATGACCTGACACTTGGTGTAGCTCGGTCACTTGATGTGGTACTGCATCATATCCTTCAGCTTCCCCGAGAATTTGTTCCTCCCGCATCCCCGGAGCCACCTGCTGTGGCTCAGGTGTCGAGTCTTTGAATTGTTCACTGCTCGCAGCCCAAAGGACCCAAACCCGCTCACCATACTTGATTAAGCCACAGATCAAGACGACTACACAAAGCCAGGAAATATAGGAACCATCCCATGAAGGCAACAAGATATAAATGGTTGTCGCCGCCAGGCTCAGCAGTTCAAGAAACTGCCTGAGCCAGAGCTCATTATCTTCCAGGGCATACGCCGTGATGGTATCGGGACCACCTAAGTGCATCAGAAGAAACGGCGCCCAGAAGACCCTGGTCACCGTGGTCCTGTCACTTTCATCTGTTGATGAGGTTCCACGCTGCATGACACCAAGAGCATATGTAGCTGTCGTTTCGGCTGACAAGTAAGCAAACCAAATCAGGAACCTGATCCAATAACGACATGCTCTTTTTCGGCGACTACCCACGGCGAGGAGTATTGTTTGAATGGTTAGGCTTAACAGGACAAGGATCCTTAGCTCCATGTAATCCCATAGCTCCCCCAAATCCGGAAAAAATTGAATCAGACTCCTCCTCTTCACGAATACCAAACCATAAGTAACTGCAATATCCAACCAACAATTCATCTTAGTAAGAAATCTTATCCTAGAAGGACCAAACCATTTTTTTTTTTTTTTCCAAATCATCCGAAGAAAAAAATATCCATTTAGAAATGGGAACAGAGATTTAGCACGTTAAACAAACAAGATTCAGGCCTATAATGCTGTAATGGAAAAACACAAAACAAGTATATATATAGCTATATCCAAGTCAATCTCTGGAAGAGTAAACTTGCAGACAAAGCGATAAGAAAGTGCGTTTTGACTGCAGTAGCATCTACGTACCTAAAGACCGCATAGTAAAGAGCTCGATTGCTTGAATTATTCCAGCTTTTCTTCAAAATGGGTCTGTCTTATTACTTAAGAGTACAATAAGAAACAATGGTACCGTGTCACTACGTACTAGAAAAGAGAGAGATGATACAGTGTTCTAATCTTTGAGATGAGCTTAGTGGACATGGCATATAAAATGGGTTAAGGAAACATAGAAAGAGGTATCATTTCGCAAAAGAACAAGAATTGGACAAAAATGACCACGCCAGTGGAAGGCGAATGGGACTGAAATTCGTACCACAATTTATGCTTATGGTGTTATTCAAGTTATGATGGCAAAGTATTTGTGTTTGTGTTTGTGTTTGTGTTGGGGTCTTCCATATAAAGTAATCCGTCTCCCTGGAAATTAAAGCATGCAAAACACCTTCCTTGTCTCGTGAAGGAAAGTGCATCGAAGTGTCCGAAAGAATCTTTTGAAGATCCTATGGTCACATGATTGTGAGGCTGCCTAGTCCATTATTTTGACCTTTAATTTACGATTAAAGCTAACATAACATACCGATTTCACTGGTGTTTTGCCAAGCTGATGTATACCATGACGTGTGTTTTCATATGGATGTTGTTGTTGTTGTTATTAACAAAAGAAAATTGGCGATGTTTAATATCCATCACAGAAGAATGCAAATTGACTTGGGAAATTAATATCCCAACAACATAGCTTCGGTCCGATGTTCATTTGAATGAGAAGTTCTTTATTGTTTCATTAATAATATTGCTCGGTTTTCTTGTATTATATCACAAACATCGACTATTTTTAAAGATGAGTTTAAGTTTAATTTCTAAGGTTATACTTTTTGTAATTTAAAAAAATATATATATTTTTCCTTAACTGAATAGAAATAAATTGATAATAAGAAGTAAGGGTAAATGCTACAAATGATACATAAGATTTAACAAAATATATAATAAAATATATGAACTTTAAAATTGATAAATTTGATATATAAACTTTGTAATTAATCAATTTAGTACTCGAAAGAAATCTTTCTACAAGCTAACCAATATCACAGAGGTATTGTTGGCGTTCACAAAAAAGTTTTTTCAGATATTAAATTGATCAATTTTAAAGTTTAAAAATATAATTGTATTTTTAACTAAAGGTCATATACCGTTCACAATATTATCCCAAAAAATAACGTAAAATAATTATCTATTTTTAATTAAGAAATAATTTCCAAAAAATGGGTCTTTCTTAGAGCAACTTTATCTTAGTTGCTTAACACATGAACCAAAGCTAATCAACTCCTTTATGGTTTGCATAACACTTTATCTAATTTGCTTAATTTTGGTGAGTTGCTTGACTAAGCAACCTAAAAAGTGAGTTGCGTAGTTTTTTGTTTTTTTTTTGTTTATACTTTTGATATTAATTGTGCATAATTTATGTAATGTGAGACCATAAAATGTTTTTAAAAAATCACATTAAGTAACTTCCTAAGTAATTTACGAATAAAATAGTGAGCTTCTTAATAGGGTGATGCAGACGGCATAGCAGACACATATTTAAACAAGAGGGGGTCGTCCAAAAAGAAGAGGAAGAAGCAGCACTAGGCCGCCCTTATACCACCAGCCTTGGAAGATAAGCCACCAGCATCGAACGGTTAAGTTGCTAGCATGTGGGTTAAAAGGTGGAGCTTCGGCACGGTGGGAGAGGTTGCAAAGTAGGAGATAGTGAGAGGTAGACAACCTGTACAGACATGGTTCTGTATGAAACAATTGCTGCAAAGGCATTTCTTACCACCTGATTACAAGCAGATTCTTTTCTAGCAGTATTAGCATTATCGCCAAGGACAACTTTCAATTCATGACTATACAGTTGAATTTATGAGACCAGCAAAGCGAAACAATCTGAGAGAGAGTGAAGGCTAGCAAGTGGTGCTGTATTTAGATGGCCTGAAGTTGCAGATTAGAAATAAGATTGGTATAAGCATGTTGAGAAACTTAAGTGAAGCGAAGAACATGGCCTTTAGGCCAGAGATGATGTTACAAGAGAGGAGTACGAGGTTTGAGGTGAATAGTAGAAAATACGGAGTTGAGGGAACGAGTAACAACAAAACTATGACAGAAAAGAATAAGAGTATTAAGGAGAAGCAAGGTGAGAGTAGTGAGAAGAGAGAGGATAAGCCTACAGGTAAGAAACATGTTGA
The DNA here is from genome assembly GCA_024138025.1 of Combretum micranthum. Taxonomy (NCBI): domain Eukaryota; kingdom Viridiplantae; phylum Streptophyta; class Magnoliopsida; order Myrtales; family Combretaceae; genus Combretum; species Combretum micranthum. The sequence continues at coordinate 3,132,910 of JAMXBD010000001.1, forward strand.
GGTTAAGGATACTCAAAAACAAAATAATCCATATGCAAAGCCTATTTTAGGCAAGTGCTAACATTGTAACCAGCTAGGGCACCGATCGAACGAGTGTCCTCATAAGAGAAGCATGAATATTGTTGAGAGAGATGAGTACTATGATGAGGATAAGGATGAGGTTGAGCAGGCATATGTTATTAGGAAGCTAATGTTGGCATCTAACTAGGAGGAGAACACCAAATGACACAAGTTGTTTTATACTAGGTGCATAATAGATGGGAAGGTATGTGATCTAATAGTTGATAGTGAAAGCTATGAAAACATTATTAGTAGGGAGTAGGGATGCAACCGGGTTGGCTATTAAAGGGTTTTCGATCCGTCCAACCAGATAAAAACCCTATAGGGTAATAGAGTCGGGTTTGGATATAGGTAAAAAATTCAATAGGGTATTAGAGTCGGGTTTGGATACTACTAAAACTCGATAGATGCCCACCCGACCCGTTAGTCATAGTAAAAAATTATAATATAAATACATTTACATATTGTAAACATAGTAACAAACTAAATTAAAAAACAAGTTAGTAAAGAGGAAGTGAATTGCTATATTATTAGACTATTATTTTATTGGCTTAAGTCTGCTGAATCTATTGAAAAACAAAACAATAAGCAGGGCGGGTTCGGGTTGATAATTGGGCGAGTGGTCGGGTGGGTAATCGAGTTGATAGTCAGACGGGTAATCGGATAGGTGGCGAGTTTTAAAATATACCCTATAGGGTGGATTTGGATATAGAGGAAAACCCTACAGGGTTATAGGGTCAAGCTTAATATGCCTTATAGTGTAACAGGTTTAGGTTTGGATTTGTATGACCCACCCGAAACTCGACTCGGTTGCATCCTTAGTAGAGAGGTTATGAAGCAGCTGCAGCTACCAGTGGAGAAACACCATAACCCATACATTATATGATGAATTAAAACAACTGAGAGGATTGATGTAAAGGAGAGGTATAGAGTACCATTCTCAATAGGTAAGTATAAAGATATGTTTATCGTGATATAGTGGATATGAATGCATGTCATTTGCTGTTTAGGAGACCTTGATAGTATGATGTGAATGACTAACATGCGAAAAAGGAGAATATGTACAAATTAGAGAAAAAAAAGGGTGTGAAATATACTCTACTACCCTTAAAGGTAGCAAATCATCCCAAGACCGCTAAAGCAGAGGGACGTTTTTTTCTAACTATCACTCACTTCAAAAGAGAGATGAAGAAGGCCATGAGGGAGTCTAGAGTTATGCACGTGCTCATAGTGAAATAATTCGTTACAGTAAAGGGAGAGAGTGGTAATGGTATACCAAGGGTAGTAAAAGAGATGGTGGAGGAGTTCAGGGATGTGTTGCTTGGGGACTTACCAGAGGGACTACCACCTATGAGGGACATCCAACATCGAATTGATCTGGTGCTGGGAGCGAGTTTACCCAATTTACCACATTACAGAACGAGTCCTAAGGAAAATGAGGTTTTGTAAGAGAAAGTATAGGAGTTGTTGCAGAAAGGATTTATTAAAGAACGTATGAGTCCATGTGTTGTACCTGCATTACTAACCCCAAATGAGATAACCTAAAATTTAACCTATTAAATTAATTTATATATATATATATATTTGTTTGTTGATTTCATGATTTAAATTGTTATAGTTAAGTTATAACAATTTGATGTGATGACATAACAAATTATTAATATTTCAATGAGTAAAGAATTTAATCATATATGTCTTGAATTGAATTAAATTATGTTACAATATATGTGTTATTTACTGCATTGAAATTAATATTTCTTTTCTCTAAAACTTAAGGCCATTTTTAATCACCAAACCTAGGCCCACACATACACATAGCCTAAGCCCATGTCCAAGCACCTTCTCTATTCTTCTAAAGTTGCTCCAAAAGTAACAAATAATGAAAATATCATATTCAAAACAGACCGCTAAACCATCAGCTCTCTCTCTCTTTCATTTCCATCATCTTCCCAAACACAAACAAATACAAAATTCCACCATGAAATTCTCTTCCAAACTTTATCCCACAAGTTTCTAAGCAAGGAATCAATCTAAGGAATAAGTAGAAGTAAGAATTCAAGCCAAGAAAGAGGGAAGTGAAGTTTGGTTGATTTTAGTGTTTATAAAAGTAAGTAAAAGTGATTTCTTACATGATTTGTTTAATTATGGTTTTGGTTGATGTTGCATAAGAATAGAAATTTGATGCTTTATACAAATTAATTGTATGTTAACACGTATGTTGGACTAGATATGTAAATAGGCATACGTACTCTAGGTGTTTGAAGAAATGAATTTTGAGTTTATGAGGAATTATTGTGTGTATTAATGTTGTTAGTGATAAATGAGTAGGACTTTAGTAATTAGATTGATAATAGAGTTCAACAAGCATGAATGATGAGCTTATGTTTCTCGGTTAAGATTTTTATGCATATACATGTAGAATGAACATATAAGTACAAATAACCTTGATGATTTTTTCATATTGTGTTTATAAGTTAGTTCTAACATGTTTTTACAAACAAATAAGATCTTAATAAGGAATTAGAAGATATTGGACTTCGAAATTTTTGAAACAAGTATCAAAGGATCAATTCTCTGTTCATCACGGGTGTGTTTGAGGCTATTATATCCTTGAAATTATATTTTCCTGGTGTTCACGACCGTAACGTGTCCCATGATCTACTATGAGTGCTTTTTAAAATGCGAAACGGCCTTAATCACAGTCGTTACAAAGGTCGTTATCTCCTTTAACCTCTTTTTAATATGTGATATGACTTAGATTATGGCCGTTACCTAGACTGTGATCTCCTAAAATGCTTTTTCGAGAAATTTTTACAAAACAATCACAGGCTTATTAATTAAAATGGCATACATCACGGCCTTAATAGGGGGCATTATCTCCTATTATAGGCATGATAAGGCCAATTATATTTATGACAGCCCAAGATCATGGGTGTGATGGTACCTGTGATATTTATCACAACCCTTGTCACGGGAGTGACAGATCATTTGGTATTGTTCATATAAAAAACTAAAAAAAATTAAAACAATAATAATAAATAAATAGGATAGATGAATAATAGATGAATGAATAGTGAAATGCGGTGTATATACATATTTACACATGTATGAATATAAACTATGTGATGATTTGAATCTTATTTTAATTTGATGAATATCTAATGACTTAATATTTCATTGTGGATTAACATGTTTTATATGAAATGATTTTCTTTGATAAATTCCCATACCAAGTTGGGTTTGAATACAAGTCTTCTATCTAATAAATCCAATTATCTAGGTATACAGTAACTTGCTTATTGAATGCTATGTTAGGCATTACCTAATTAATTCCAATTAAAGATTAGCTTGAAGACTTATTTGAATTGTTTGTGCATGTGCCATTAAATCTGATCCGGAAAGTGATAATCTTGTTAACGAGGTTAACATGGTTAGGCGCTTAGGACACCCCTATCATGATATAATGACTTCTATAAGGGCTCAGTGTGTAATCGATAGGAAGAATAGTATTGGTGTAATATTTACTTATTTTTAAGAGGAAATAATATGATTTTGTTTACATTTATAGAATTAGTTGAATTAGGTAATATTATGGATTATGATAAGTAAGGTTGAGTACCAGTTGTGAATTCTAGATGAGATTATTATTTATAAAGTTATGTAGGAGATATAGGTATTTAGACTGCTTATATCAACCTCTTGAGCTGCTGCTGTAACTCAAGGCTCTGAATCCGTAAAGATTGAAATCGGAGTTTGAATACTCCAGTATTGAAATTTCATATTTAAACAAAGATATAATTCTATTGTTTCTTGTATTGCATTAGTTAAGATTGTATGTCACCTTATATTTGTTTGTGTTGTTATGTACTAGGCCCTTGGCTTACTTTTTCTTCTACAGCTGTTAACGAAGATGAATACTATGATGATATGGGTTATGGTACTGATTGGGAAGCTTTTCTTAATGAATGGGATGATTAGGATGCTGGATTACTCTATATTGTTTTCTTAGAAGAAGACTTGTATAAGACCTTGTTTGTGAAATGTAATAGCATAGATTATGGCTTACTCATAAGCTTATGTTTTGCTATGTAAAGTACCTAAGTTTTCCTATCATGTATGTCATAAGTTTGATTATGTAATCCTTGAAGTGATAGGGATGATGGTACTCTTTTAAGTGTTTATATAAAGTTATCTATTCTTAAATAAATATTGTTTGTAAAGTTTCAAATTATAATAGGTTGATCAAGCAATAGCATAAACTCTTCCTTTTCGGAAAACCTTACATATAATCTTCATATATTATACGTAGTTGTGGACCTGGCATGTAAAGTTTTAATATAGTACATGTCAAGTCTTTACACTGAAGAAAGATAGCAGTTAGAGAATATTTGTTGACATTAGGGCTATCAATAAGATCACTATTGAGTATAAATTCCCAATACCCCAGTCAGAAGACATGTTGGACAGGTTGAGTGGGGTGATTGTGTTTTCAAAGTCAACCTAAGGAGTGGCTACCATCAAATCAAAATTAAGCCTAGAAATGAGTGGAAAATATCGTTTAAGACAAAGGAGGGGTTGTATGAATGGCTAGTGATGCCATTCGATCTCTGTAACACGCCAAGCACTTTTATGCACGTCATGAATTAGGTACTAAAACCCTTCATTGGTCACTTTGTAGTAGTTTACTTTGATGACATTTTAATTTATAGTGAATCTAAAGAAGAGCATGTAGAACATTTGGAAGATGTATTGACTATACTGAAGGAGAATAAGTTATATGCAAATTTGAAGAAGTGTATTTTCATGTATAAAAAGCTGTTATCCCTAGTGTTGAACATGTGATGTTCAATGTGTGTTTTAATGGGGAAATGCACAATTAATCACTCGATCATATTTAAGTTATACTTAATTAGTAAAATAAGTGTTGAATTTGTTTTGGATATGTTTGAACTTATTTTGCTTTATTTTAGCATGCAATACAAGTAAGTGTCTTAGCAGACACTTACCGTTCATATGCTGCAGGCTTAGCATCCGAATGCTAGTTGGTTTAATTCATGTCGAGAGCGAAATTGTGCTTGCTTTGTTACTACCGGTTGGATGGTAGTACTTAATGTCCGTCTGGTACATGTTTTTTCCTGCAAGTCTTCAAGCTTGAAAAGAAATCACTTTTAGTGCATAATCCATATCTTTAAGTGTTACTTAGTTTTTACACTTAGGGTTTTTAGTTAGTGGTAAGGGGATTATAGTAGCTGAGGAGAAGGTGAGGGCTATTAGAGAGTGGCTTATTTCAAAAAATGTAGCTCAGATAAGAACTTTCTTGGGACTAACCAGTTTTTACAAACGTTTTATCAGGCACTTTAGTACTATTGCTGCTCCATTAACTGAGTGCTTGAAGAAAGGAAATTTTAGTGGGGTAAAGAGACTAAGGCTGGTTTTGCAATGCTGAAGGAGAAGTTGTGTAGTGACCCTATACTAGCACTACCTAATTCACTAAATTGTTTAAAATGGATTGTGATGCTAGTAAGGAAAGCATTGGAGCTGTGTTTCCACAGGAGTAAAGACCAATAGCTTTCTTCAACGAGAAGCTATGTGAATCTAGGAAGAATTGGTCCACTTATGACAAAGAGTTTTACTTTGTTGTGAGGACGTTGAAGGTCCGGAGCATTACCTAGTTGGGGAGCAGTTTGTCCTATAATCAAATTGTGGTGCTCTAAAGCACCTGAGTAATTAGACTCGAATTAACAAAAACATGCATGCTAGATGGATCCAGTTTCGACAAAAATACCTATTTAAACTAAAGCATAAGTCTGGGATACTAAACAAGGTAATTGATGCTTTAAGTAGAAGGGTTGATCTACTAGTGACCATAAGCATTGAGATTGTTGGGTTTGAGCATTTGAAAGAACTGTATGAAAGTGATACTAACTTCAAGGATATTTAAGGAAAATACATTACAAAAGAACCTTGTGGTGAGTTTCATGTTCATGAGGGATACTTGATGAAAGGAAATCAGCTGTGTATCCCTTAGTCTTCTTTGAGAGAAAAGCTAATTAGAGATTTGCATGAGGGAGGACTAGCTAGACACTTAGGTAGGGAAAAGACCATCGCAGCGATAACTGACAGGTTTTATTGGTCACATTTAATGCAGGATGTCAATAAGATTGTAGAGAGATGCTATATTTATCATGCATCCAAGGGGCAGTCCTAAAATACTAAGTTATACACACTGCAACAAATTCTTGAGAACATCTGGGAGGACTTATCTATGGACTTCGTATTGGTTTTGCCTCATACCTAATGAGGTGCTAACTCGGTTTGTTATTGTTGACAGGTTCTCAAAGATGGCTCACTTTATTCAATGCAAGAAGACTACAGATGCACAAGTAATTGTGAATTTTTTCTTCGGGGAAGTGGTGCGCCTTCATGGAGTTCCTAATTCCATCACTTCAAACAAGGACAACAAATTCCTTGGTCACTTCTAGAGGAGTTTATGGCAGGTGTTTGATTCCTCTCTGAACTACAATAGTACAGCTCACTCACAGACAAATAGGTAGATGAAAGTAATTAATAGAACTCTTGGTAATTTAATCAGGATTATATGTGGAGAAAAGCCAAGACAATGGGATGTAGCTTTAGCCCAAGTAGAGTTCGCTTACAACGGCACCATCCATAGGACCACAAGGAAGTCACCATTCGTTGTAGTCTACACCAAGATGTTGTAGCATGAACTAGACCTAATCAAGTTGCCCAAGACATCTAAGATCAATATAGCTGCCAAGAACATGGCTGAGTACTGGCAGACACAATAGCTAAAGTAAGGGAAAGGATTGAGGAAGCCAATACTAAGTACAAAGAAGTGGCAGATAAACATCGAAAAAGGCAGTTGTTTGAGGTAAGAGATTAAGTGATGGTATTCTTGAGAAAGAAACGATTTCTAGTGCGCAAATACAGTAAGTTGCAGCTCAAAAAATATAGTTCCTATCAGATCATGAGGAAGATCAATAACAATGCATACGTGATTGGTTTTCCTAACACCATGGGTATTTCCTAGATCTTCAATATTGCTGATCTTTTTCTATTATACCCCAAAAACTTTCCATTATATCCATAAGAGAACTCGGGGTCGAGTTCTTTGCACGTAGGAAAGAATGATGCGGACGGCATAGTAGACATCTATTTGAACATAAGAGAAAGCTAAGCTGCCCTTGCACCACCAGCCTTGGAAGATAAGCCGTCGGTGTTGAAGGGCTGCACCGCCGGTGTTGAAGCTAGCCTACATTGCTCTAGTTTCGTTTTTTTGAGTTTTAAGCCGCCAGCGTTAATTCCAAGTCGTCAGCTTTTATTTTGTACTGTTAGCCTACATTGTCAGCTTATGATGCATGATTTATTTCGTGTTTATATTTTTAGGTTCTTTCTGTTCATAATTTATCATATGCTTTTGAAAGCTAAAAACTGAGAAAAGTTTTTATTTAAGATTATATCATTTGCAATTGTTGTATAATTAAGATCATTCAATAAGTGTTCTAGTTTGTGTTTACGCTAACTCGTTGTGTCATAGGGAGAGTTGCTTAATATGCTAATATGAGTAATTTCATGCGTAACTTACTATTAATGATGATTATATTTTTTAAGAATCCGAAAGGAAGTAATTGTACCTATGTCGATGACAATGTAGTATTTGCGACCTCATCAGAAGTGAGCTCAGCTGACATGGCATATAGATTAAGAAGTTTAAGGAAACGTTGAAATATCTAATATTTCTTCCCGTGGTTGGGTTGGCGGTGCAGTGGGAACTCTTCCATGGAATTCCACGACGTGAAAAGTAATGCAGTGACAAGTAGAAATATTGTAGTACTCCTATCTCTACTAATTAAGAAATAATTTACACGAAATGAGTCTTACTTATTAATTAATAATACAAGGAGAAATAGCGGTACCTATGTCGGTAGGCACGTACTGTACAGGGGAAGAGGTACTGCAATATTTTAATAGTTGAGATGAGCTCCGGTTTGTTGGAAGCGCACCAAGATATATAGAATGAGTGAGTGGTCAGTCTAGCTTTTATAAAAGAAAATAATTATTAAAATAAGACTCCTTGTAAAACAATTATCAAAATAGATCATAGGAGATGCAAGTTAGGTCAACAACAAGGACCGGTCTCGAGACCCGTCCCAGCTAGAAATGCAACCGGGACGAGTTTGGGATGGGTATCCTAAAACCCGAACCCGAATCTATTACCTAATAAGATTCTTAAAACCCGTCCCAAACCATATAGGGTTTTTATCCATGAACCAAAAACCCATTAGACAAACTCTATAGGGTACCCGAACCCGAACCCAAAGCAGAACTAGAACCTGAACCTGATATAAAATTAGAATCATTACATAATAAAATATTTAAAAATGTCATTATAAATGTTTTTTTTCATCTTTTTCTATTTCTGATCCGTTCCCACTTTATATGTCAAGAAAAAAACTTTTATCATTACTCATGCAATCCTCTTTATAAAATCCTAATCATTTTCATGAGAAGAAAATCATTGAATGAAACAGTGTGGCAACGGAAGTGAAAGGCTTGAATTTGACGAGAGTGAGCCAAGACCAAGACTAAAAGTAGAGACCATAGAATATTAATCTACTGTCCTATGATTTTTTACTTTTCTAAATGATTAATAAAAAAAAATAGCTTATAATTTATGGAGCACAGCTGGTTAATTTTAGAGACTGAAGCTAAACATAATATTATATATATATATTTATATATTTTAACGGGTTTGAGTTTCTCAAGGGTTTTATGCTTATCCGAAAACCCATCCCAAACCCTATAGGATATTACCCTATAAAGTATTTATCGAGTTGAGATGATCGGATACCCTATAAAAATCTGCCTGCTTACATTTCTTGTCCCAGGCCAAAAAAAAATTTCTTCAGAAAACATCTGCTTTCTGAGTTTATGCCATAGAAATATAAATAAATTGAAATGCCTCCACGGTCTGCTAAACTATTTCTTCTACTTGGCAAGCACATTTAATGTGTGATAGTTTTTTATTTATTCTTTTTTTTTCTCCCAAAGTTTAGTACTACTTGGCAGAAGCATTTAATGTGTGACAATTTTCCATTTATTCTTTTATTTTTTTTCTCCCAATGTTATATTTTAGAAGGAAATGGAGAATGTGAGAGTTTGACAAAGACCAAGCATTTATTGTCTTCCTACTTTAGTGTGATAGTAAATAATGACTTGGATTGTCTTATCCAATCATATTTATATTTATATTGAATTTTGCATATCTAATATTCTAATATATGGCTAAGAAAATTTCATATTTTTTCTCTTTATGTTTCATTAATTCCAATTATATTTATATCAATTGCTAATATTCTTGATTTTAATCCAAAAATAATGCAACAAATGTATAAGCCATAAGAGTTTTGTTTTTACCAAAAATATATATAAGGTAAATGATTAAAAATAGATTTTTTTTTCCTTTTACCATATTGAATATGATAAAAATATTTGCTGAAGACTTTGATGATAATTTCAAGTAATTTAAACTTTCATACCAAGCTTTTTTTATTGGCAACTTTTGTCATGTCTCAAAAGGCACCTTATTTGTGACAACCCTGCCATACACTGTACCAAAGCTGAGGAATAACTCCCTTGTCATTCAACAACTTCCAATACTGTGTATAAGGTATGCTCACCACACAGAGACACCACTGGAATATAGCAATCATGGAGTAGATGCTATAAATTTAGTGGTAATAGGGATTTTTCAAATTATAAACATACAGAAGAAACATAATTTCCCACTTATAGATAAAGTAGGGGCAATGGGTCCTATACTGAAAATAGCTCCATTGGAGTAGTCTATATATATATATATATATATATATATGAGTATTTCATGATATCTAGATCTATAAAACTAGATAAACAACTTATCAATAGGTTTGATCAATTAAACATAGATATAGCTAGGGTCTTGCAAAATATGAGGGATCTTACTCTCGATTGCTCCATCTTTCCACTTGATCCCAAAAGATGAAATACTAACCCGTGGCATCTCGCAACCAGGCGTGTCCCATAGGTACTCCTGCAATAACGAAATACTGTAGGGGAGTCAGCTACAACCAGTTGAATGAAATTAATCCTCTTTTTGCACTTCCAAGTAGGTTATCAAATAATTAATACAAACATATGTAATGCAAGCAACCACATAAGAAAACATACGCAATCATCTGGATCGATCGTATATGGTACAGATTTATGTCCTCCGTGACTTAAGGTTAAAGAAACCATGCGAGGGCCCCTAAGGCCAACACAAACCCACCAGGCCTAGGCAATGCAATCAAGGGATAATTTTTAAAATCCTTTCAAAGAAGTTTTAATATATATATAAAGTAATTCTTTCAAACTATATACATATATAAGAAAGCTTGAGATCGTTACTCTAAAAGTAAGCGCATAGCAGAGTCCCCAGCATGGCTCTAGAGGGGTAAGCTGCCTTTCCTAGGGACGAGTTAGTTCTGCCTCATAGAGCAAAGCCCATGCTCAACAACATGATTACAACCCACCTAGATTCTCGCATAGCACTGGTTGTTCAAAATGCAATTGCATGACATGCAAGATCATTTTAATATTTTAGGCCAACTGCTTATTAAATCATTTTTTTGGTGACCAACTAAATTCACAGGCACTCACATATACATACAGTGTATCAATACAAACAAATAGTTATGTATTTTATTTATATAATTTGTCAAAGCAAGCATTATTTCAATTACATGCAAATATCCCCACAATCCATTCATGCATGATATTTTCATATATCATTTAATTTATGTTCTCTACCAGTACAATCACAAACAATTCAATAGTCATAGGAGTAACTCACTCTGCCATGCCAATAAATTAAAATAATCTTTCAGATAGATATCTTCAAACTCAGACTCGTCTGAATATAAAGAGAAATTCACAAAATGTATATGGATTAACTATAGTCATCATTTATAAATGATATATTACAACAGTGTGAGTTATTTTTATTTATTATTTTTTATCTCTCATCTTGGACAATTCTCTAGGAAATTATACTAATAAATTTGATATGGTACTATAAACGTGCTAACACCAACTTTAATCGTTGCTTAGTGGCCTCATGCATTTGGAACGCTAATTGATTCCATTTTCACCGAACTAGAAGTGGTCAACAAGCCTAATGAATTGAGGAAATATTAAAATGAAACTGAATGCAAGTTCCTTCTGAGGGGATTTAGCCAAAGTAAGCTGGGAATGAACATTAATCTATTCATTTATAACAAGTATCCAAGCCATATGGAAATTTGGAAGATAATTTAATTAGTTTTCTTTATCTTTATTTAGCTGTTATTATTTTTTTATATATATATATAATTTTTTTTTTTTCGACAATATGACTTCACCATTATGATACATATACATATATATGTATAGATCAGTATGTAATTTCACAAGCTTCAAAAGTCTAATCTTTGTTGCATTAAAATATCTCAGCCAATAAAGGAGAAATGAACGTTCCCTATAATAACTATAATATTCTTTGTACATGTGGATTTTCCTTAAGTACATAATTTCATCTAACTGCACAATTCTTTCATTTTATAACTTCTCCAGTGTCTTCATAATGAACAAGTGTAAATCCCTTTTGCCAAAAAAAAAAAAAAAGTGGTTACTTTGTAAATTTAGTCAAAAGACCCCCTTCTTTGCGAGCAATAAGGCTTTCGGCCAGGAAAAATAAAATAAAATAAAATAATTAATTAGACGAAATAAAAATAAAATAGAATAAAACAAATGGAACTATTGACATTTCTATTCCTTAGACAACTTCATCATTTTACTCATTAAGTCGCTACGTAAAATATGCATATATGTGTATATATATACATATATATATATATATATATATATATATATCTTGCAGGATATGGAATCAATAATACACGATGAGTTACTTTGTCTATATAATCCCCGTTGAGATGTTTCTCTATATAATCCCCGTTGAGATGTTTGTTTTATACACAACTTTTCATGCTTAATCATTTATTTATTATTATTATTATTTTTGTCTTGACTTCGTAAATAAAAGATAGAATTCTTTATCGAGAGTAGAAATTTTTTCCAGCTAAACTAGAACCCTTTTTTACTTCGTTTGTTTTGCAAATCTCCACTCACATCCAATGGGGGAAAGTGCTAAATTAAATAAAAAAATTGGTCTACTTTCATTTATTTCTTGGACACATACAGGTAAGGAATCTTACCAAATTGAAGAGTCAAAAAGGGTGGAAAGAAATCCTGCCTCCTTGTCTCTTTTCTGTGTGGACCCTACTGGGAAAATAATGGAAGTTATCAAGAAAGGGATAGAGCTCGGAGTTGCAGAGAAGGAAGAAAAAAAGAGTAAAAAATTACCTTATTATACTCCTGTCCAGCAGCTTTCTAGAGGTTCTAAAAGAAATCTTAAAACGACTTTTTAAGTGAGTTTGGCAGCCTTGTGTAATTGTGTACGATCAGGAAATGGGAAGAAATATGGCCCTCAAAGTAATCATGTTTTGTTGTCGTTGGATAACTTGAAGCATGCGGTTGGGGCATGGAGTAATCGAAACGTAATAGGTTTAGTTAAATTGTTGTTTTGGCTGAACTGGGGAAATGTTTAATGTGCCCTTCTAGCACACGTAAGGGCTGAAAAAATATTAGCTGATCTGCTTAATCTATTATTATAAAATCAAAATATTATGAGTTTAAACTTCATATTTTTAAATATAATTTTTTTATATCATTATATTTTTCTCTCCAACTTACTTTTCTTCTACTCATTACCTATATCGTCTATATGTATTTTTAAACTTGAAAATATCATATAACCACCACACACTTCTATGTTAACATATTCTTTTTTTTTTTTCTCTAATTAATCCCTTTTATCAAATCCTTTTTCTGTTTTTTTTCCTATTCTATGCACCCATGTAAGGGATGCACAGTCTGCTAGTGATTATTATTATTGAGTGATTGGATGTTACATGAATCAGCTCCGTCGCTACGAAGTCCATTACCAAGTAAAATTAGCATGCAGTAACCTTTATCTTAAGCTTCTTAGTCATACCTATAATTCCTATTATTTACTATAGTGGTAACATAATTTATGAATCATTTTAAAGGATTTATCATTATATATGTATATATATTTTATTATTTTTTTCTCAATTCATCTTTTAGGACCTAGAAATATACTATCGGTTTCTCAATTGAGCTTCGGTGTTATTAGTTAAGGTGCAGAATATATTGATTTAAGTTTAACACTAAAATTTAGAATTTCATTTAAGTCAACTTGCCTAGACGACGATCAAAAATTTTCAAGGGTATATAACTTTCTATTCAAGTTGCCTCCATTTATATTATATATATATTTTTATTTTGAATTCTAAATTAATGATAATATTTTCCTTTTCTATAAATAACATAATATATTATTTTACCATGTTTAAGGAAATTGATTTTATTGTTGAGATTTAAAAAATTTTAATCTTTCTTTCAATATATGAAATTTGAATCTTGGATCGGCTGCATTGCATGCACCTTTTATTTTCTTTTGCCTTTTTTTTTTTCCTCCATCACAAATATTAAAAAAGAATTAAAAGTAAAACACACAATCAAATATCATAAGTTTTTTAGAGTTGAAATACAATGCTTTACTATCATCATTAGTCATCACTCTATTATCATTACCCCCATCTGTAACAAGGTTACAAATCTATATTATATAATTTATTATGTTTCCTCTCGCTTGTTACTTTTCCTTTTTATAACTTGTTTTCATTTAATAGATCTATAAATATCATTATGTTATATTTTCTGCTTCTTTCATTTTTTCCCTTTCCTTTTCTTTATATTATTATGCATGTCTAGTTGAATATAAATTGTGACCAAATATATGATTTTTACTTACAACTATTTATTTGTTTGTCATAAGTAATCAATAATCAGAACTAAGTTATGAGAAAAGGAGTAACAATTGATTCATTCTTCAAGAAAAAAAAAAAAGATTATAATTTCAATTATAATCCCTCTTAACCTACAACAAGGACTAAAAATAAAGAATCAAAGGAACAATAAACAAAAGTAGCCAAAATTTATAAACAAATTCAAGACATCCCAACTATTAAGCATGATGCAGGATTCTAACGTCAAATATGCAGGATCCCATCTATTAGTTCTCTTCCAAATTAAACTATATTATTAATGTGGTGTGCTCCTCTCCTAAGCAAAAAAGTTTAGTTATGCTTTTGTTTCTAATCTAATTGATCAAATTGCTAATGACGAGTTAGAAATGGGTAGTCTTCTCAATCAAGTGGCCATGTTAAAATATACTGGGGATATGCGTTGGGGTTCTCACTTTTCTTCCATTAAGTGTATGCTAAATATATTTGATGCTACTTATATCATTCTTGTGAAAGCCGTTGAAGAAAGGAAATGTTCTCAATGAGGTAAAGCAAATGCTACTCTTGGTGCTATGATGTATTTTGATTTTGTGTTTATTTTTCATGTGATGAGGAATATTATGAGAATCACCCATGATCTTTATCAAGTCTTGCAATGGAAATTTCAAGATATATTAAAATCAATATCATTAATCTCAATAACAAAGACTTTACCCAAAAAAATGAGACAAACAGGGTGGAGTGATCTTATTAAAGAGGTTATAACATTTAGTGAGAAGCACGACATCATTGTTTCTGAATTGAATTCTTAATTTACTTATTGTAGGAGTTGTCCGCGCCAATGTGACAATTTATCAGTAGCAGAATATTATTGAATCAATGTGTTTTATCTTACTATGGACATTTAATGGCAAGAGATTAATCACAGGTTTAATGACAACATGGTGGATCTTCTCAGTCTTAGTTCGTCTCTTGACCCTAGTTACAATTTTAAGAAGTTGAGTGTTGATCAAATATGCAAGTTGGCTCACAAGCTTTATCTTAAAGATTTCACTAAACAAGAAATGTGTCATCTTAACATGCAAGCGCAACATTCTGAAGCCAGCATTCCTCATAATCTAGAATTTGAGAGCTTATCTAACATTTCTGATTTATGTCTCAAATTGATGGAAACTAGAAAAGTTGTTTCATACGCCAGAATCTTTGACCCATGTTTTCCTTTACTGCCCTTCGTATCGATCGCCCGTAACGTAGGACTTCCGTATCCTGAACACGTTAGGAATACAACTACCTCCTATACTACAATCTATCGACATCTCCACAGGATTTTACCCACTCTGACACCAATTTGATGCAACACAGAAGCGTTAAATAACAAAATCCAATTTGACGATTGATTTCAAAACGTGAACTTAATCACACAATTGCTAAGCAATTGCAATTTCAAAAAAAAAAAATCTTCTCGATTCAATGCCAAAGATGTCAAATAGCAGTTCTGTATTGGTGTGTTCAGATCTGAGTTTAGCAATTAATTTCCAATAATCCTTTCCTAATATCAGATCAACAATAGGCAAGTGCACCTATCAATTGTAGTATAGGAATGGCTTATGGGTCGTATTCCTCGGGGTCCTGACAATTACTATTACTCGCCCTTTCAATTATTATCTAGCAATCAATTCAATTTAGGTCTAATTAATACTCAATTAGATAATTCTAAATTTAACGATATTAACTACAAAATTTTATCACAATAGCATATAAAACAGAAGTTTAACAAATTATTAACAATATACAGAAAGATTACTCCATCATATTAATATTTAACTAAATTCATCCATAAATTACTTATCTGCAGAATTCTTAATTCATGATCATTATTCTCATAATAGATCAATCCTAATCATAATTGTATCCACTAGAATCTCTTCTAAGTTAATAGCCAATTCATATTGCATTAAAACTCTTATTATTCTCAAATTCTTTGAAAACGTGCAGCAAACTTCCTATTAACATCTCTATCAACAAGAGTAGTTTGTTCTAGTGCTTAGATCTACTCAAGGGAATTGTTTCTCAACCTTTTCCAATGAGATCTATGTAGGAATATGTTGCACTACAATTTCCTAACTTTATTGAAGACCATCACTAGAAATTCGTAATTAAACAGATTTATAACAGATACATATATGATTCCTGTTAATATGACTTCGTAATACCCTAATTACTATTCACTCATACTGAATATGAACACAAACATATAACTAACATGATGAAAACAGAAATAAACATTCAATGAACAAGATAAGAGAAGAAATAAAACCCCTTTTTATGATTACGAAATGGTTGTACAAACGAACACTAGATCCAATCGACTTTCTCAAGTTCTTCTTGGAATCCCTACTATCCTTCGACTCTCTCCTAAAATTCTTTCTAAAGTATATGATATCTCCTTCTCAGAATGAATCCCCACTTTATATTCTATGGGTGTGGTGTTTAAAAACACGACCTTTTACTAAAACAAACGACGTATTAAACAGTCATACTGTTTCAAGAAGAAGATAATGACCCATTTCTAAAAGTCACGACCATACAATACTCATTTTCTTTGCAAATATGCATCTTATACGGTCGTACAAAAGGGAGTGCTAAATACTGGAATCATTCTTCAAGTGTGTACGGGCGTGCAAGCATAAATCTCCTTCATTTCCCTTCTTCATCACTTCATGTACGGGCGTACAAGTTAAATCCCCTTCATTTTGCTTCAAAATCACTTAGTGTACGAGCGTACAAGACCCCGTACCAGCCACTGCCTTGTAGTTTCTTCATTTTGATACTTGTACGGCCGTACATCTAGACTCCTTTTGTGTTCCTTGTTGCTTTGCTTGAATTTTGATTGGATTCTCCACATATTTCTTCCTTATATTACAATTGTGTTCAAAATTGACCTGAAATATATATATATACCAATTAAGTACCTTATCTGTTAAGAATCCCATCAATATATTATAAAATAGACCCAATTTGTCAATTAAAATGATGATAAATTATGCCTATCAAATATCCCCACACTTAAGCCTTGCTTGTCCTCAAGCAAGAAGCTGATAAAAACAATTGAAAAACATATAGTACTCATGGTGTTACTATTCCAATGCTGGGATTAAAGGATTTCATTCTATCTATTCTTAAGTATTTTATTCCTTAGGCTAGAGTTTCAAAGCTAATCATAATGAGTCAGTCTTTACTCTCATTATTTAAGTTAGATTTTTAACATAAAAATAAACACATGACCACAATTACTAATTCAAATATTTCATCTCTTATATCATTAGTTTTCAAAGTAGATACTACCACCAATCATTGAGTTTAATCCCTTAGTGACAGCATAGACATCAACCAATCCCCTGAATTTCTCTCCTTTATATATATTTTTCTCTCCTTTAATTTATGATTGATTTTTTTTTTATAATATATATCCTATAACCCATGTAGCAGACTTTCAGTCGATAATCCCGAGCTCGTCACTCAGGTTAACAGATGTTATTCCCTTAAAAAGGGCATCCCTCGGACTTACTTATCCGAGTTATAAGATTTATTGAACGTTGAAGTGACATCCTTGGTCAATCAATCCAGGCCGGACGACCTTAGGTGACTAGGTTTTAAAGGGACCCCATCGAACCTCAATCACTTCAATCTTTCTTTCATTCCTTTTTTTTTTTTTTATGAAAGGAGAGAAAAATTAATAAAATTGGAGAAATCATCAAGTGAGAAGTATCATTTGAACTGTACACTAATGGTAATTCATTTCATTATTCTCTACATGCACTTAGTGGTAGTAATAATTATTGATAATACACTTGTAGTCATATGTTATTTAGATGTAAAATTCTAAATTAAAGCATGAGTAAGACTGCCCCATTATGATTTCACATTGCTACTATAACCTTAGAAACAATTGCATCTTTAGCTTCTAAGATCTTCATTATTCCAGCACTTTTGAAATCATCAACACCACAACAAAACGCTTTCATCTTAAGTGTAGAGATAAGTCTTAACAAGCATTCATTATCATCATTTAAGACAAACACTTCATTTAGCATGCTTGCATGCTCCCTTCCCCACACTTATTAGAGACATTGTCCTCAATGTCTCAACTAGGATAAAAGGAAAGAAAAACAAAGTAACAATGAGAAGTGAACTCCCCTGAGTTTTGTAGGCCAATTTGTTTCCGAAACTGTCTTTACATTCATGGAATTCCAGCATGTACATCATCCAAAACCATGATCAAAATGAAAGACTATGCCATCAATACAACATTAAGCAAGACAAACAAAAGCATTAAACACAGTTGAATGCATAAAATTAAAAGGAAAAACTAGGAATAACATAAGTCATTAGGTCCTGGAAAATGAAATAAAAATCAGAAATGTATTTGGACATCCTCTTCCTCTTCATCATCCGACGAATCACTTCCTTCAATTTCACCTTCTTCCTCCATCTCCTCATCACCAGACGATTCTGCCTCAGAACTTTCATAGGTCTCCCCTACTTTCAGAGCCTCTAAATCCAAATCTGCTAATGGATCCACTTGCTCAGTGACAGGAGGAATATCTTCTTGGGATATCGGTGGTGCACTAGAGCTTGGGAGGTCCTCACTCGGTTCCTCAGGTCTGGAGGCCCCGCTAAAACAAGAGGAGATCGCTAATCCTGCATGTTCGGCCAATTTTGTTAGCAGATTTATGATAATATTTTGGTTCTTTTTAATTTCGCTACATCGGCCTTGATAACTGCCACATCAGCCTCCAAATGAGCTAAATTCCCAACTGAGAAACTCGAGTGGGATGCTAATTGTGGCTGAGCTCCAGGTGCTTCAGCATCAAAATAAGGATCATCAACCTTAGCAGTTCCCCATTGCTGAAATGGAGCATGTGTGATCCCCTTGGATTGTGCCACTCCGTCTCTTGGTTTTTGAGAAGAACTTTTGGGCCAAAGCTTCAAATTCTTCAAAACATGGGTGATCATTTGACCCACATATATGCCATTCATCTTCGACCCGGCTTGGCGTTTGATCGCATAGGCTACTAACACTCCAACATTGACCTTGTAAGACCGAATAGCACTCGTCAAAGGCAAGATATTTCCTTTGTAACCGTACCCGCAGTGTCCATCTTAGAGTTTAGTGTCTTGGCCAAAATGTAATGGAACACCCGGTGGCTTGTCCAAAGCATAGTGGATGCCTTGGTTCGGTTGGTCTAAAACTTTTTCTTTAGAGATTGACCGCCAAACTTCTTCATTGTAACTCCCGAAGGCATCAATATAGGCAACGAATTAAACTCCGGGTCATTCATCTCTTCCTTCGTATATAGACCCTAGCTTTTATGAATTTCCTCATTGAAATTGAGTGATATGCTCCAAATGCATAAAAATTCACCTTAAATTTCAACATTCTACCTATATTCCACTTCTCTATAGAAAAGGATGCAAGGAAAGCTAATGTTGTAACCTTGTAGGGCCGTTTCTTGAAGACTAAAAAGTCTCAACCAAGCGGGATCTTGTAGCAATCGTCTCATTGCCGGCACCAACCCATATTCTTCAATACATCCCAATCTAAAATCCCATTGGGCTTAATCACCTTTTTTGATGAAATTGTTGATAAGCCGGCTGGTGTTCAACTTTTAATCCTGGAGGGACTGGAACAGAAGTACTAGAGGAGCCGGCATTCTTTGCATATTTCATTCGAGGCCGCTTGGGTTGTTGAGTAGTCTTTTGTGATGGTCTAGGGTTACTTTTCTTTGGAGCCATACCTGAAAAGAATAGATTTAAATTCATCAATATCATTTTAGAATTATCTAATAACCCCTTAAACAACTTTTTATACTACAACAACTCTAGATACTAAAACTAAGATATTACTTAATATGCACCACTATGTAATTCATATTACCATTGGAGTAGTTATCCTCACATAAACTTATCTTAGTACATAGATATTACATATTAGTTCAAAGGTAGCATTGTGGTATCTAATATCTAACAAACATTCCATCCATCATATATCATTGGTCAAGAAATATAACATTTAGATATGAACAATCCATGAAACAATGAAGTCTTATTGAGAAAATCAAATTGATAAGATGAGTCAAGCATAATGTAGAAATATGTGACTCGATTGAGAAAAATTGGGCTTGTTCTAAGTATTGGCATTTCAACAAACACTTTATGAGCATGTTTCATTCGAAGGAATGATATGATGAACTAACATTGTAATCACTCCCTAATACAATCCAATCACAATAGGAGTCATTCAAATCAAAACACCTAATTCATGGGTTAGGAATTTCAAATTTCGAATCAATACTACTATATAGGAATGTTACAATGTTAGGGTTTACATGAACATGTCGTTGTTAGGGTTAATAATTTCAATATACCAAAAGCAATGTACAACTCTATTGAATTAACATATAATGGTTCCAAAAGAAAGTTATAATCCTAACAATGAGTATGTACAAAATGACTTAACCCTAATTTTAATAATTTGACAGGCAAATACAATAAAAAAAAATCAGTGAAGGAAGAATTCATACCTGTCTTTGGATCGAATGTAGTGGTGCTAAAGTAAAGATTTGGATAAAAAAATTATATCCCTTAGTATCCGAGTTGTATTGAGAGAGTGGGGAGAGACGAAGGAATGATATGAGTTTTAAAATGAATCAAACAGGGGATATATATATATATAGTCTATACAAACCTGGAAGTACGGCCGTACAAATTGAATAACTTAGCTTACTGAAGTGTTGCACGGCCGTACAAGAGGGCGTGCTGGATTCTGGTCTAGTTAAGTCCCTTGCTTGCTTGTGTACCCCCGTACACATGGCCGTAGTGGCTTGGAAATAAAAACAAGTCATCACATTTCATGATGTACGCCCGTACAGAACCCCGTGGTAGACTCTGGAATGGCTCATTCTTCATGTTGTATGATGTACGCCCGTACATAGGGGCGTGCTGATCTCGGGTTCATTTTGGAACAAGCCTGTATAAAATCGCGCCCGTACATAGGGGCGTACTGGCTTCTGTTGCTCTTGACCTTCCCTGACTATTAATGTACGCCCGTACATAGCAGCGTGATTCCTCTTTCTTCTCTCTTTTTTTTTTTTTTTATATATATATATATATATTTTCCACATGCATACTTATATACTCATAAACATACATATATATATATATATAAGTCATACACAGATAAATACATAGAAAATTTATTAAAACACATATAAAGAGATAATATAGAATTTAGTGTAACATTATATAACAATAACAATACATGCTAGTTTATTGTCTCTAGCTTGACAATTGTCAATACTTTCACAAACAATTTTCTACTTGGAGAAGCCTTAACTCCTCCCTGCCTTCATCCATTTCAACTTTTTCATGATAAATTTTTAATCTTGACCATTGACCTTAAAAGTTCCTTTCTGGGTGTGTAACTTCTACTGTTCCATATGGAAAAATTCTTTTTACAATAAATGGTCCAGACCACCTAGATCTAAGTTTGCCTGGGAACAACCTTAATCTCGAATTATATAACAAAACTAAGTCTCCCTCTCTAAACTGTTTAGGACACTTTAAACGAGAATCATGCAATTTCTTTATCCTTTCTTTGTAGATTCTATTGTTCTCATAGGCTATAGATCTCCACTCATCCAATTCATTGATTTGCAATCTCCTATTCCTACCAGCAACCTCCAAATCTAAATTTGCAGTCTTAATCGCCCAGTAAGCCTTATGTTCAATTTCTACAGGTAAGTGGCATGCTTTACCATACACTAACCTATAAGGTGTAGTGCCTAAGGGTGTTTTATAGGCTGTCCGGTATGCCCACAAAGCATCATCCAACTTCTCAGCCCAATCCTTGCGATTATGAGCCACTGTTTTCTCTAATATTCTTTTCAGTTCCCTATTTGAGACTTCTACTTGGCCACTAGTTTGGGGGTGATACGGAGTGGCTAGCCTATGGTGAACACCATATCTTTTCAACACCTTCTCAATTTGACTGTTACAAAAGTGGGTTCCCCTGTCACTAATTAAAGCCTTGGGTGCTCCAAACCGTGAAAATAATTTTTTTAAAAACTTGAGCACTACCCGGGCATTATTAGTAGGCAAAGCTTGGGCTTCAACCCACTTAGAAACATAATCTACACTAGTACATACCTGTTTCCATAGGAGTTAGGAAATGGTCCCATGAAATCAATCCCCCAGACGTCAAATACTTCGCACTCCAATATGTACTTTTGGACCATTTCATCCGCTTTGATATGTTCCCGGTCCTTTGGCACCTGTCACAAGTTAAAATGAATGAATTAGAATCCTTAAAAATACTTGGCCAATAAAAACCCGATTCTAAAACTTTTGTGCTGTTCTATTAGCACTATAATGGCCTCCGGTAGGACCACTATGGCAATGGAACAAAATTTGCTGTCCTTCTTCATGTGAGACACATCGCCTTATAATCTGATCCGCACAAATCCTATAAAGGTATGGATCTTCCCAAAAATAGTGTTTTAGCTCCGAAAAGAATTTTTCTTCTGATAAGAATCTAAGTCTTGGGGAAGAACTTTCCCAACCAAATAGTTCGCTATATCAGCAAACCATGGTACTCCTTGATCTTCCATTACTTGTATGGCAAATAAACTTTCCTCTGGAAATTTGTCATTGATCTCATCTTCTTTCAACTCTCCCATATGTGAGTTATCTAACCTAGATAGATGGTCTGCTGCTAAATTTTCGGCTCCTTTTTTATCTCTTATTTCTAAGTCAAATTCTTGGAGCAATAACACCCATCTAATCAATCTTGGTTTAGCATCAGATTTGGAGAGAAGGTACTTCAAAGCTGAGTGGTCAGTATATACTACCACTTTTGATAAATGAGATATGATCTAAATTTATCAAAGGCAAATACTATAGCAAGCAATTCTTTTTCTGTTGTGGTATAATTTTCTTGTGTGGATGTAAGGGTTTGCTTGCATAGTAAATTGGTTGGAAATGCTTCTCCTTTCTCTGTCCTAACACAGCCCCTATAGCGGAGTCACTTGCATCACACATTAACTCAAATGGCAAGTTCCAATCTGGAGCTACCATTATAGGAGCACATGTCAACTTCTCTTTCAAGAAATTAAAAGCTTCTAAACACTGCTCATCAAAATGGAATGTAGCATCCTTCTCTAACAGTTTAGTCAAAGGCCTTGCGATTTTTGAAAAATCCTTAATGAATCTTCGATAGAAACATGCATGCCCAAGGAAGCTTCTTATTGCCTTGACAGATGTCGGTGGTGGCAACTTAGAAATCACTTCTACCTTTGCACATCCACTTCTATCCCCTTCTTTGATACCTGATGACCTAATACTATGCCTTGTTGTACCATAAAATGGCACTTTTCCCAATTTAATACCAGGTTTGTCTCCTCACATCTAACTAAGACCTTTTTCAGATTTAACAAACACTTCTCAAACGAATTTCCAAATACCGAGAAGTCATCCATAAACACCTCCATTACATCCTCCACTAGATCCCCAAATATAGCTAGCATACACCTTTGAAAGGTTGCTGGTGCATTGCATAACCCAAATGGCATTCTACGGTATGCAAAAGTACCGTAGGGGCAAGTGAAGGTAGTCTTTTCTTGATCTTCCGGTGCTATAGGGATCTGGAAATATCCGGACATTCCATCCAAGAAACAATAGAATTCATGACCAGCTAATCGCTCCAACATTTGGTCAATGAAAGGTAATGGGAAGTGGTCCTTCCTTGTAGCGTCATTAAGCCTTCGATAATCAATGCACACCCTCCAGCCTGTTACAGTGCGCATTGGGATCATTTCATTGCTATCATTAGGTACAACTGTCATGCCTCCCTTCTTTGGGACCACTTGAACCGGACTTACCCATGAGCTATCAGAAATTGGGTAAATAAGTCCTGCGTCCAACAACTTCACTACCTCCTTCTTGACTACTTCTTTCATGTTAGGGTTTAGTCTCCTTTGTGGCTGCACAACCGTCTTATATTCATCTTCCATTAGAATCTTATGGGTGCAAAAGGACGGACTAATTCCCTTAATATCCGATATCTTCCATGCTATTGCCCTCTTGTGTTCCTTGAGCACAGATAGGAGTCGCTCTTTTTGGCTTGGGTCAAGCTCGATGATATGATCACTGGAAGCTTGGAGTTTTCAGCCAAAAATGCATATTCTAGATAAGAAGGCAATTGCTTCAACTCTAATTCGGGGGTTCCTCAACTGAAGGTTTCAACCTAGCAATGTTGCTTCGGTTGAACTCCTCAACCCCAAAATCCTTCTTTTGTTCAGCCCGGACTTCTAACTGAGCACTAATTTCCCTTACTTCCTCAATACCATTTGCTTCACTTCCTTTTGCTAAACACAACTCCAAAGAATCTTTACTCAAGGTATCCTGCAAACAATCAGAAACAGTTAGATCTAAAGAATCAATAGCAAAACAAGTATCATCACCGCTCATTGGCTTCCTGAAAACATCTGGCATTCGGATGATCTCTTCACTTCCAACCCGAAGAACTAATTTTCCATCTTTGACGTCGATAACGGCACCAGCTGTTGCAAGAATGGCCTCCCCAATATGAGTGGAACTTCAATGTCTTCATCCATGTCTAGTACTACAAAATCTGCAGGAAAAATAAAATCATTAACCTTTACCAAAACATCCTCCACTACTCCCCTTGGAAATCTCATGGATCTATCAGCGAGCTGGAGACTCATTTTGGTGCTCTTTGGTTCCCCAAGTTCAGCTTTTTAAACAAGCTATATGGCATGAGGTTGATGCTGGCACCAAGATCTGCCAATGCCCTTTCAACCGATAAATCACCGATCAAACATGGAATAGTAAAGCTACCAGGATCCTTAAGTTTCCTAGGCATCTTGTTCAAGATGACCGCAGAACATTCTCCACCAAGAGTAACAGTGGAAAGTTCTTCCAATTTCCTTTTGTTTGACAAGAGTTCCTTGAGGAACTTAGCATATTTAGGCATTTGGCTTAAGGCTTCAACTATGGAAGGTTGATATGCAGCTGTTTAAAAAGTTCAAGAACTTCTTGTAATGTTCCTCATTCTTCTCCTTCTCAACCTAGATGGATAAGGCAATGATGGCTGATATTCTTTTGGTTTTGTAGCAGGTAAACATTCTTCCATTGATTTTCCAACTTTCTCCATCTGATCTTCACTTTCCAACCCAACTTCCATCTCAATCTCTTGAGCTTTTGATGGAGCTTGTAATTCTTTTCCACTCTCAAAGTCACTGCCTTGACTTGCTCCTTAGGATTAGTTTCTGTGTTACCCGGTAATGATCCCGGAGCCCTTTCAGACAACATTTTAGCCAATTGGCCAAATTGTTGTTCTAAATTATGAATAGAGCCTCTTGATTCCGATGACGTGCATCAGAACTTTGAATAAACTGTGTCAAAGCATCTTCAACATTAGATTTCTTCTCAGGTGGTGGTAAGCGAGGCGTTGTTGTGGTGCTTGTAATTGTTGAGGCTGTGGCTTCTGAAATCCCGGTGGAATGTTTGATCTTTGTGAACTCGGATCTCTCCAGAGAAGTTAGGATGATTCCTCCAACCGGGATTGTAAGTATTACTATAAGGATTATAATTCCGGCTTCTCTATTGTTCTATTAATAAAATTCAGATCTTCAATACTTGAACCTTCTTCAGAAGCATGAAAATCTTCCATTGAACTCACAAAAGAATCACTTTGAGGTAAAGCTTCCATACTTGCTTTCATTTTACTCATCTGGGCTGTAAGTGATGCTACTTGTGCCTTAAGTTGAGAAACTGACTCGGACTCATACATTGCAGCGACGGGTCGAAGATTGTTCCTTTCACTATGCCAACTGAATGTATTTCTAGCCAATTCTTCAATCAAGTCATAAGCCTCAGGAGCACTTTTCTTCATCAAACTCCCACCAGCTAGAATCGATCATCGTTTTCTTTTGGTCTCCAAGTGATGTATAAAATATCCTGACTAAGTCATGCAATGAAATCCCATGGTGAGGACACCGACGAAGAAGTTCTTTAAACCTTTCCCACGACTCATAAAGTGATTCTCCTTCATACTGACGGAAGGAAAATATCTCATTTCTTAATTGAATCGTCTTATTAGGTGGGAAAAATTTCTCTAAAAACCTCTGGGCCACTTGATTCCAACTTGTTAATGAATGAGGAGGCAATGACTCCAACCAACTTCGCGCCTTGTCCCTAAGTGAGAAAGGGAACAATAAAAGTCGTATTGATTCGTTTGGTGTTCCATTGGCCTTTATAGTAGCACATATTTGCAAGAAATTCTTCAAATGAGCATGCGGGTCTTCTGAAGCTCCTCCCCAAATTGATTAACTTGTACCATCTGAATCAAAGCAGGCTTCAACTCAAAATTATTTGCATGAATTGGAGGATACTGAATGGATGGAGCAACTCCATCGATTGTGGGCATAAACATATCCCACATAGGTCTATGAACTTCATTTCCAACATCTCTAATTGGATCATTTATATTTCCACCGGCTTGATTTACATTACCCCAGGATTCTCAACTTCACCAACCCCTCGTGGGTTTAAATTCTCATTATCTATATTCATATTTAATGATATTGGTCTTGCTCTTTGCACTATAGTAGGAGAGTTTTGGAGAATCTCTCTGGTTCTTCTTAATCCTTGACGAAATGTTCGCTCTGGTTCTGGATCAAAATCAAAAAGCTTGATTTTTCTGCTGCGGGTCATACACCTGTAATCAAAAGATCAGTCAAAGTTGAGATGAACAATAGTATAGTAGAATTAAAAGAAACTAGATTAACAACAATTGGGTTTTCCTAATATTGTCAATTGAGTTCCCCGGCAACGGCGCCAAAAACTTGGTGTGTTCAGATCTGAGTTTAACAATTAATTTCCAATAATCCTTTCCTAATATCAAATCAACAATAGGCAAGTGCACCTATCAATTGTAGTATAGGAATGGCTTATGGGTCGTATTCCTCGGGGTCCTGACAATTACTATTACTCGCTCTTTCAATTATTATCTAGCAATCAATTCAATTTAGGTCTAATTAATACTCAATTAGATAATTCTAAATTTAACGATATTAACTACAAAATTTTATCACAATAGCATATAAAACAAAAGTTTAACAAATTATTAACACAATATACAGAAAGATTACTCCATCATATTAACAGGATTTAACTAAATTCATCCATAAATTACTTATCTGCAGAATTCTTAATTCATGATCATTATTCTCATAATAGATCAATCTTAATCCTAGTTGTATCCACTAGAATCTCTTCTAAGTTAATAGCCAATTCAATTGCATTAAAACTCTTATTATTCTCAAATTCTTTGAAAACGTGCAGCAAACTTCCTATTAACATCTCTATCAACAAGAGTAGTTTGTTCTAGTGCCTTAGATCTACTCAAGGGAATTGTTTCTCAACCTTTTCCAATGAGATATGATGTAGGAATATGTCGTGCACTACAATTTCCTAACTTTATTGAAGATCCATCACTAGAAATTCGTAATTAAACATATTTATAACAGATACATATATGATTCCTGTTAATATGACTTCGTAATACCCTAATTACTATTCACTCATACTGGAATATGAACACAAACATATAACTAACATGATGAAAACAGAAATAAACATTCAATGAACAAGATAAGAGAAGAAATAAAACCCCTTTTTATGATTACGAAATGGTTGTACAAACGAACACTAGATCCAATCGACTTTCTCAAGTTCTTCTTGGAATCCCTACTATCCTTCGACTCTCTCCTAAAATTCTTTCTAAAGTATATGATATCTCCCTTCTTCAGAATGAATCCCCACTTTATATTCTATGGGTGTGGTGTTTAAAAACACGACCTTTTACTAAAACAAACGACGTATTAAACAGTCATACTGTTTCAAGAAGAAGATAATGACCCATTTCTAAAAGTCACGATCGTACAATACTCATTTTCTTTGCAAATATGCATCTTGTACGGTCGTACAAAAGGGAGTGCTAAATACTGGAATCATTCTTCAAGCGTGTACGGGCGTGCAAGCATAAATCTCCTTCATTTCCCTTCTTCATCACTTCATGTACGGGCGTACAAGTTGAATCCCCTTCATTTTGCTTCAAAATCACTTAGTGTACGGGCGTACAAGACCCCGTACCAGCCACTGCCTTGTAGTTTCTTCATTTTGATACTTGTACGGCCGTACATCTAGACTCCTTTTGTGTTCCTTGCTGCTTTGCTTGAATTTTGATTGGATTCTCCACATATTTCTTCCTTATATTACAATTGTGTTTAAAATTGACCTGAAATATATATATATACCAATTAAGTACCTTATCTGTTAAGAATCCTATTAATATATTATAAAATAGACCCAATTTGTCAATTAAAATGATGATAAATTATGCCTATCATGTATCAAAAGACAAGCCTAAAGGCCTATCTATACTATTACATGAAAATCCTAAAAAGATAAAGTAATAAATACAATATTGACTAATAATAAATACAAATCTAAAAACGAAAATAATGAATACAATTTAGACCGATAATAAATACAAATAAATCATGTGACATAATCAACAAAGTAAGCTGGCTTAAAGGCTGGTCAAGGCAAATCCATCGGAATTAAATCATTCAATGTTGTTTCCCTTTCTGCTGCTTAGACAACTCCCTCTTCCTTAAATATTCATCTAATAAAATAAGATATATTAACTAAATCAAATCTATCTTAATAAAGTAAAAATCTTCCATATCTTCATTTTCTAAATTATATTCTTGATGTTAATCCTGTCTTCATCAATTGTGAACCACAAACCGCTATAAACAGATTATTGTGTAATTAAATCCGTTCATCAAGATATCTAACTAAATCATTGCATCTAATATCATCAATGTTTAATGATTTTAATTGATTTTCAAAATAAATAGACTCAAATAAAATTTGTCATGGCCATGACTATGAACCACTCTTATCATAATTAAGGGGTCAATGAATTTCATCTCTTTAATCTATA
This sequence comes from Combretum micranthum, assembly GCA_024138025.1. Classification (NCBI taxonomy): domain Eukaryota; kingdom Viridiplantae; phylum Streptophyta; class Magnoliopsida; order Myrtales; family Combretaceae; genus Combretum; species Combretum micranthum. The sequence continues at coordinate 3,162,034 of JAMXBD010000001.1, forward strand.
AGAGTAATCAATTCTATATTAACTTGTCACTATGCTTTCTATATTTTATACCAAAAATCATGAATTAGTGCTTTTAGGTTTTTTTTTTCTCCCTTTCGGACCTAAAAAGGCAAGAAGTATATATATATATATATATATATATTATTACTATAAAACCAAAACCTCCACTTTTTTACTCCACAATTTTTGAAATCCTGTCATTGTCCTTTTCATATTTAGGTATAATGAAAAAAACAAAATTTGAAGAACATCATCGTGAAAGTGGGGTGAAGAAGTGGCGGTTAATATAGAGAGAAGTCAATATAAAGAACTACACTTTTAGTTTTTGGCAATTTAGTATTTAAACTTTCAATTTTAGAGGTTTGGTGCTTAGTTTTTCAATTTAGTGTCTCCGTTAACCGGAAAATTAACACCATTACATTTCTTTGTATTTTGGTACCTGTATTTTAGTTTTAATTACACCACTTTAATTTTGATGCACATGGTTATAATTTATAAATCAGGTATCATTTGCCTTATAACATGAATTTCTAAACTTGTTGAATAGTACACATCTATATATTCTATATTTATTTTCTTTTTCTTTTTTTTGTAATGTCTTAGAAAAACCCTTATGAAATTATTCAAAAAGTCCTTCATAGATCTGGGGATTGAAAGACTTATATTGAATGGCTCATCTATCTAGATCAAGGGAAGACTTTTTCAACAATCGATCACAAGGGTTTTTAGGAACATTCTAAAGAAAATCTAGAGATATGTTATAATATGTAGAGGTATATTATTTATCAAGATTGGAAATTAATATTATAATACAAATGACACTTGATTTATACATTATAACCATTTTTAAAATTTTACCCTATCTACATTATCTTGGAACACATAATAAACTCTTATTTGTAAATAAAATTAATGTTAAAAGATTTTTAGCGATATAGATTTTATCAAAATAAAAATTACATGCGAAAAGTTATTTACAATCAAAATTGTCATATATAAATAATTTTCTTATTATTTATAAAACAATATTTCAGTTAAAAATCTAAAATTAATTTTCAATGAATTAATACATAGCTTTCTTCGAAATTTGCAATAATATATCACTTAAGAAAAGTAAAATATTATTTTTTAATAAATTAATTGGTGAGTAGACACCAAAGTGCATCAAAATTAAGGTATAGACATCAAAGTGCAATTAAACTATAGTACAGACTCCAAGATATAAAAAAAATGTAATGATATTAATAATATCATTAGTAAAAACACTAAATTTAAAAAAAAGTAGTAAATCACAAAAATTAAAAGTTTAAATACTAAATTACCAAAAATGAAAAGTATAGATAATTTTAATGCCTTTTTCCCAAGTACTTTTTACGATTACAAATATAAAAAAGTAGAAGTTGCTCGTGCAGTTAAAAAAAATAAAATATGATGAATGAAAGTGATTGGACAATTGAGAAAGAAGATGATTCATGTCTTAACACATTTATAGGGAGTGAGAGAAGGAAATGTAAATAGTCAAAACAATTCTTCTATATATTATTTATTTATAGTGTTTGCCTCATAATTCAAGTGTGGTTGAATTTAGTTATTTAGGGTAATAAAAGAATTTCCTTATGGCGACAAAAAATGAAAAGTTTTGGATTTATGATAATAGATATATATCTTCTATATTATCAATGCCAAAAGACACCATTTGCTATCTTTAGTCTTTATGTTATCATTATATTTATTTATAATTTAGTGATTATAAATCTTTTTCTTTTTTGAAACAAAAACACTCCATCTTATACTTATAACTTCCCCTTTTTATACAATTACTCTTTGTCTTTTTTATTCTCAAAAACTTGCACCACAATCTAAAATAAGAAAATAAAAATTGTTGACTATGTATATCTAATTTATTAACACTTGTGCACACGGGGCCGTACTTTACTTTACTTGTACACGTGTAGATTTCTAGAATTGCTATTAAGTACACATGTATATATTACTGCATCTCTTTTCAATTAGTAACAGAATTTATCATTCCTTAGACAAGCTCACATTCTCTTCATGATATCAGAGCGGATTGGGTTTGCTTGATCGTTTATTGATTTTGTTGAATTCTAAGTCTTTCATCTTTCATATTTGTTGTTCAATTGATCGTGAGGAATTCTGATATGATGGACATAAATTCGGAGCTTAATGATCCTCTGTATTTGTCACCTTCTAATGGTCCTGGTAAGGCAATTACGAATGTGTTGTTCAATGGAACTAATTTTCTAGTACGGAGTAGATCGATTAGGCTTGCACTGGGAGTAAAGGCAAAGTTAGGGTTTACCAATGGAGAATGTCGAAAACCTAATGAGAATGATTCGTATGAATTGCAAGTAGACTAGATGTGATCACATGATCAAATGTTGGATCTTGAATTCATTAAGTAAAGGTTTGTCCGAATCCTTCATTTATATATGCTCAATCTTCCAAAGAGCTTTGAGATGACATTTGTGAAAAAGATTTGACTCTACGAATAGACCTCTTTTATATAAGCCGCAACATGAGACTATTAATCTCAAACAAGAAACTCACAATGTGTCAATGTACTATAATAAGCTGAAAAGATTTTTGTATGAACTTCACAATTTGTGTGGAGCACCAGAATGTACTTGTGGAGGCTTAAATCATTGTACATGTAACATGATCGATAAAATGATTGAAAATGAAAATAGGAACAAGTTGATACGATCCTTAGTAGGATTGGACGAAGTGTTTGAAAGGGTGAGAAATCAAATCCTATCTATGGATCCACTATAAACAGTGAGTAAAGCTTTTAATTTGGTTTCTCAAGTCGATAAACAAAAGCAAATGATAGGGTCACTTTGCCATAGTGAAGGTCATATGATAACCTCGGTTTATCAAGCCAAAACAAATCAAAGAGGAATTACTTTTGATAGGAAAGATAAAAGAGCTCATCCTGGACTTAGAATAGTTTGTTCACATTGTCAGAAAACTGGTCATTCAGTTGATAGTTGCTTTGAAATTATTGGATTTCCTTATTGGAACAAGTAGAGGGAGTTGAAGAATGTGAAACATGCAGCTAATGTTCGAACTCAATGGTCTACCCATAGTCCACTTGACTATCCCAATGCTAACGAAAATTAAAGTGATGATTCCTCTTTAATCAACAGGGATGTGCAGAGATTATTGAAGCAATGAAAAATCTCAACGAGGAACTCAAACCCATCTTCAAAACATGATTGTGGATATTTTTCCCTTCTATCACCAACACCTTCAACACGCAAGCATGAACAAAATGGGACAAGTGTAATGATCCAGACCAACATGATCACTCTCCTTGTTACAACCTATGTACAAGTACGAGGAATAGGAATAAGAACAGCGAAGATTCAGTTGACAAAATCAATAGATTATAGCTAACAATAACTGATTTTAGTTGTAGTAGTTAATAGATAATAGAATTATAACATATCTATGTACATGTATAAATATGAAGTGAAGGAAAGAAAAAGTGCATCCCTGAGTTTTAAAAAAATATTGGAGTCTCCTGTGAGATGAGGAGCTTGGGTGGCTCGAACAACCTAGATCAGCATTCACACTTTGATATCTGCAGACAACATAACAATTAGAGTAGAGAGAGTTCAGTGTGGAGAAGAAGGAGAGAGTTAGGTTTTTGTACAATAGAATATAAGAGGCGTGTATCTAACAGAGGAAAGTTAGGAAGAGTTATTACGATAGTGGAGAGATTAAGGCGTACTGACTGTCATAGGGAAAGTAATAGGGTCAAGGGAAATAAAGAATGGGCTGGGCCTAACACTTCTCTAACATCAACTTGTACAGATTCAAAGCTTTTTCATAATCGTTCCTCTGCACGTGCATCCTCAAGAGCGAATTCTAAGTAAAGATATTAAGGTTTTGGATACGATAATCAAAGATGCGATGCGAATGGTGGGAGTGGATGAACGAGCAGCTGGTGGAGAAACCAAGGATGTGGCTTACAGCGTACATGTCGGTGATGTAGCCAGTGAGGATCATTTGGGAGAGGATCTGGTTGTATTGTTTGAGGTTGCGGCATTTTTGCAAATGGGTCTCGAGGATATTCAGAGGGTTACGTTGGGTTTAAGGAAAGGTTGGAGCTTGGGATTGGTTAGGGATGTTTTGACGGTAGAAGGTAAGCTGGATTTTGCTAAATTCATAGGATAGGTTATGGATATGGTGGAAGATAATGGAAATTGGGTTTGATTAGGGTTTATGTTATCATAAGATTTGCCGGGAAAGGAACTGAAAAATATCCTTTGAAAAATTGGGTTTGGTTAGGGTTTATGTTATCATGAGATAGGTTACGAAGCACGAAGGGGACATGAATCATGAAAAGAAAAATATAATTTTTTCTTTTAGATTTTTTTTTTTTTTTCGGAGAGATATTTATATAATTCGTTAGTACATACACATGAATGAGGCATAAAAGTAACTTTGATGTATTTATTTTTAATAGGGTAAACTATTAATTTGATACTTAACTCTGTAAAAAAAATAAATTTAGTACTTATCGGATTAAAATTTTTGTAATCATTTTGGCACTTCCTAGTATTCCGTCTCTCCAAAAAAACTAAACAAACCATGAACTTAAATTTTTTTCTATTTTTTTTTAGGGGTTTGGTTGGTGGTTTGAGAGAAATAAAGTTGTAATCCAAACCTCATAGTTTAAACTAAACTAAATCATTATATATATATATATATATATATAACTTAAACATATTGTCCTTTAATTATGATTAGAAACATACTTTTTCAATTTTTATTTAGATATATATTGTTCATGAAAATAGAATTAGATGGTTATATCTTTGGATTATTATAATAGGTCTACAGATAAATTAGATTTTAGGTCTTAATCCTTAGTGTTCTAAATATTCTCTGTCCTTTTTTAAATTTTTTATTTGTCTTACTAATTAGTTTACTCTATTACCTAGTTATTATTAGTTTATGTAATTAATAATGCATTGATTAGAAGTATAACAAATTGAAAATCACATCTCGGAATAATATTCTAATTTTATCAAGTCTAATATATTATTATACTTTAAAAAATGAAACTAATATATAATTATAGTCTTGTGATAGATAAAACCTCTCATGCTATAAGTTTTACATATTTATTTAAGTAAATAATTAATTTCAAATATTATTGTTTATATTTATAGTAGTGATAAAATTATTTTATTTTAAGAAAAAAAATTTCAAGCCTCAAATCGAATCATATCAAATTATTTTTTTTAATTTGAAAAAATTACAAATCAAATCGTATGATTAGATTCAGATAAAAAAGAACAATCGAACCATAATATACAATTTAGTTTGATTTTGTTTGGTTCAAGGTGCAACCTAGACCAAACCACACTACACCCACCCCTAATAAATTAATATTTATTCTAGTTGCTGACATAAAAATTGTGGTCTATCATTACATTTTTGTATTTTCTCTAGAAACTATCTAATAATGATAGATCGCTTTTTGATGTTAGTAAATAGCAAATGGTGTCAATGAATAACAATCATTAAAAAAGTTTTATCAAATACTAGTACTAAATTGAATTTTTGTATAAAGTTCAACTACTAAATTTGATATTTTTCTTTTCAATAATATTCTTATACTAACTCAAACGTCATTAGTGGCTCATTATCAATCTCAATTTGAGCAACTATCCAATAAAACTATCGGATTATCATAATCTTTTTTGCTTAGATACTTTATTTCAGGATTACAACACATAATCCATAGGGAATTACAAATCACCTGACCCAAAAATTTAATGGATGCAATCTAGCTTACTCAGTTACATGAAGATAAAATCAACGATCAGTCACATACCTTTAAACGCTTTCAGAGTTTTTTGTTTCTGTTATGACAACCAATGCTTTGCAATTCAACAAACCCTCCTCCTCAAATGTATAGAACACAAATCAGTCAATTACAAATGTAATCCCCTAGATTTTATGCTACGATTATGCTTAAACCCTAAGTCGAAAGTCAACCGGAAACCTTAAGGTCAACAAGCTTATATCAAACCCTAGTAGATTAGATCAGACAATCCCGTGCTCTTAACCCCAAAAGAACGAAATTGAAATTGTAGTGGATAATAGTTCGTAATAATATAAGGGAGCCTAAAAATATCATATTCGATAATTTTTAATGTCTTTGGATCTGAACGGAATTATTTTTCGAAAACCATGCCTTAGTGCATTCGACGAAAAAAACAATCCGATAATACCAATAAACTCGTAAAAATATAAAGATTTCAAAAATATTAGTTTCATAATTTTTCGGTATCTAAAAATAGTAGAGATAGCCTAAATAAGTGTATTTTCTTTATTACTGGTATTAATTTGTCTTATCTACTATTCATAGTACTATTCACTACTATTCACCTAATTCTACTTTTTGTATACCTATTATTACACTCTACATATCTATTCTCTACTTTTGACATTTCTCATACATCTTCATTCACATCAAACCTTGCAACTTATTACTTTTAATTAATAAAAATACAAAACAAAACAAAACACACCTCTCTCCTTCTCACCCATCATGCGGTCCCCTCTCTCTTTCATCTATAATTTATTTTCCTTTTCAATTTATTTAATTCACATAATTTTCACTCCAAAAATTTCTATAAATACCCCCTTCTCCCTCCTTTTCTTTCGCACATTCATTTATCATACTAAAACTCTCTCAAATTTACTCCCAAATTCTCTCTTAAAATCTCTCTTTTTTCTTTTTTCTCTACTATCCATTTTTTTTACTACGCACTTTCTACACACATACACTATCCAAACTTTTCCTACATTACCACTTCCATATTTTCTCTTTAGGCAAAGATGCTTACCTTCTGCTTTTTTTTTTTTTCCATGTCATGTAACTTAGCATGATTATGGTATTGCTTCTCAAAAACTCATATAGGTTGTAGAAGCAATAATATGTTCATGTTTGTTCTTGCACATCCTAAGAATTTTGATTTTATTATATTGTTGTTATTATGATTTTATTATTGTTATTATACTCCTAAATTAACCTTTATATATATATTATATATATATTATCATTATCTATATGTATATCTATAATTTAGAGCCTAAATGCTCATTAACTCACTAACAAGCTTATTACTATTATTGCTCTTTTTTTTTTTTCTTTTTCTTTTTCTTTTTTCTTTTTGGGACTTAATCCCAGGTTGCTTTGATGAAGCTAAGGCTCCCAATACTTGACCGGGTTGCCTTGATGAAGCTAAGGCTCTCAATACTTGACCGAATTACCTTAATGAAGCTAAGGTTCCTAATGCTTGACCATATTATCTTGCTTATTATTATCTTGCTTTTTATCTTTTCTTATATTTTCATCATTTACATATTACATGCTCTTATACATGCATCATCATAATTATATTGTCTCAACAACATCTAAAGTGGAATTTTTCTTTAATAGAGGAACTTGAAACTAAAACTCTTTTGTCATGTAACTAGTTACCAAAAAAAAAGTTTGTCATCAACAATTTAGAAAATGGATTTTTGCAATATTTTCTCAAGCTTTCCCAAAGTTTTTTTAAATGACAATAAAGATAATTTTACCAAGGAAATAAACACTTTTTTTCAAATAAGATAACCTAAGGCTTAGTAAAAAAATTTGTTGTTATACAAATTTTTCATAGTAAGCTTAAAATTAAAGTCTTTCCAACTTCATAATAAAAATCAAGAAGTAAACTAGTTTTCAAAGTTAAGATAAAATCAACTCACTAATTTATAAACCTATTTAGGAAAGTAATGATTTTCAAGTTTCTAAATGGTAAACCTATTTTCAAAAAGATACAAAAAAATGATAATATAAATATGATGAGTTCAAAAACAGTGGGTTTTATCAACAACTTAACAAGATGATTTCTTTTCAAATAAAATCGGTAAAGGAAATTAAAAGATCAAGTTTTAGAAACAAAATTTATTCTTAAAAAGTTAATAAATAAAAATATAAGAGGATAGAGACTTATTTATCAAAACCATTTTAAGGAATATATATATATATATATATATAACTCAAAATCACTATAAGTTATCAACAACTCAATGAAAATTTTAGAAAACTTTATTTTTATCACAAGAAGCAAAATTTGTAGAAGATTAAGTTAAAGGAGAATTTATTTGTTTTTGGAAAGGTAATTGAGAAAAAAAAAAACAAGAATAAACTTATTTACAATAACTAAGAAGTTATAAGGTTTCTCCAAACACTTGAAAGGAATTTGTTAAGTTTCAAGTTTTAACTTTTACGAAAAATAATCTTTGAGACAACACCATAGAATCTTTGCATACAATATGAGTATGTATTTACTAAAAGATTTTTGAACAAAGATGAGTTTGGAAAATTGTTTTGCAAATGATGGGATTTTCGTTTCGATTTTGTAACGTGACTATTAGAATACCAAATGACCTTTTTTTTGTAGAAAATAACCTTATAAATGGATAGATCTTTTCGAGTATGTAGAAAACGTTATATAATATGCAAAATTCCGAGTTAAAATCAGCAAGTTATGGTCATTTTGAGTTGAAATTTTATTCTATATGAATTTTGACGAACTTAATAGAATAGAGTTGCAAGTTTAAGTAGAACTTCCAAAAAATATTCATTTTGGGTATTTCTTTTGTATTGGTGACGTGGAGTCCGAGCTACCTTACTTGGAGGACTACTTCGACTTAGGAGCTTCTACTACTATAGCCGAGTGAGTTTAAATTCTCACATTTGATACTCATGTATTTGCTTGTAGTTTAGCGGCGTTAGACTTTAGGAAAAGATAAAACACGATAGCGTATGTGCCTTACTTTTATGATTGAACTTATAATAAGTATATCGAAGCAAGAATTGTTAACTAATCCTTGTATGATTTAGTGTAAGAATGTTTGTCTGCAAATTCTATGATCACTTATAAAATGTCTAAATATCATGCCATGATGACTTAAATAAAATGATTCATGCATGACTGTAGTGTCCATTTCATTCATTACTGTACCCTTGGTGGGACAAAGGTATAGTAATGAGGTTGAGGAACTCGAAATTCTACTCTATGGCTTCAATTGCCTGTAATTAAATAGTAAGTAAGTACCTGAATTAACTACTTTTCGGCTATTAGTAGGAATCTGTATAAAACTACAAAAGTATTATTTACGAACTATGGCCTCGTTGCGAGAAATACCTAACCATCGAATGAAGGGGTAAATCCATTCAAACATATGATTCTCGAAAAATCGTATGTATTGTTTGCTCACATGTTTTAATTGCATTTCATATGGTTGCTAAACAACTTGATTGATTATTGATTTGTGAGTATTTTACTTGTAGATTTAATTCTCACTAAGCAAGAAGCTTACCCTCTCATAAATACCTTTTGCAGTACCCCTATCTATGGTTGAAAGCCTAGGGTTATTTCTCATAGGTAATATCTTTTTGGCCTAAGGAGTTTTTGGAAGAAGTTAAAGACTAGATGTAGACTTAGACGTCTAAGTAAATCTCCATGTAATTATTTGATTAGGCTTCAATAGACCTTGATGGAATATATCTTTTCACGATGGAATTCCCCTTTGATATTTGTAAGACCTTTACATATTTCCCTATTTCAGTTATTATGTTATGATTTCCATTCTTAAATTGCTATATGAATGTCTTATTAAACAACTTGTTTCAAAATAAGTCTTCTATGATCGTGAATATAGGCCTTACACCCGGTATCGAAGCTTATGTGATAATTAAGGTTGTCATACTTAAGCTTTAATATTGAGTGTAGCAGACTGTCGTGTTTAAGGTTCCCTTTAGGGTGTGACAACAAATCAGTCAACTCAAAGTAAATCTTTACCTATTAAGAGACTGACCCTTGAAGAAATGCATATACGTAGAGACAAATGGTTATGTTATAATTACAATGAAAATTTTCTAAGAATCACAAATGTAAAGCCAAATTTCTCTTGTTGTTATCTGATCAAGATGATACTAATGATACCTTTCTCTTTTTCATATGCCTGAATTGAATAGTGATAGTGAAGAGTTGACTGGAACAATTAGTTATCATGCTCTAAATGGAGATATTGTTCCTCGAACCCTTAAATTCAAGGAACTATTAATTCTAAACCACTATCTATTTTCGTGGATTTGGGTAGCACTCATAATTTCTTGCAACCCTGAATAGCTAAGTATTAGGTCTAGCTATTGAAACATCTTCTTAGTTTAATGTGATGATAGGAAATGGTTATAAACTGAAATGTGTTGGATTGTGTAGAGATGTACTAGAAGGGTCCTAGCATATATATACATATATAACTTAAACATATTGTCCTTTAACTATGGCATAGAAAAATAATTTTTCAACTTTCATTTAGATATATATTGTTCTTGAAAATAGAATTAGATCGGTTTATCATCTTTGGATTATTATACTAGGTGTACAGATAAATTAATTTTTAGGTCTTAATCCCCAATGTTAAAATATTCTCTCTTTTTTAAAATTTTTCATTTTTCTTAATAATTAATTTACTGTTATTACCTACTTATTATTAGTTTATGTAATTAATAATGTATTGATTAGAGTGAAGAATTGAGAATCCCATCTCGAGACAATATATTCTAATTTTATCAAGTCTATTATATTATTATACTTTAAAAATGAAACTAATATATAATTTATAGTCTATGATAGATAAAATCTCTCATGCTATAAGTTTTACATATTTATTTAAGTAAATAATTAATTTCAAATATTATTGTTTATCTTTATGTAGTGATAAAATGTATTTTTTAAGGAAAAAAAATTTCAAGCCTCAAATTGAATCATATCAAATTAGTTTTTTTTTTTTCAATTTGAAAAAATTACAAATCAAATCGTATGATTAGATTGAATATAAAAGAACAATCGAACCATAATATATAGTTTAGTTTGATTTTGTTTGGTTCAAGTTCCAACCTAGACCAAACCACGTACGCCCATCCCTAATTAATAATATTATTCTAGTTGCTGACATAAAAATTGTGGTTTATCGTTAAATTTTTGTATTTTCTCTAAAAACTATCTAATAATGATAGGTTGTTTTTGGATGTTAGTAAATAGCAAATGGTGTTAGGGAAATAATAATCGTTAAAAAAAGTTTTATCAAATATTAAATTAATTGCTTTATAGTTCAGGTACTAAATTGAATTTTTGTGTAAAGTTCAACTACTAAATTTAACATTTTTCTTTTCAATATTCTTATATAATCTATTAGTTGGTAATATACTATTCATCTTTATTTGAAATTTTTAATAACATTTCACATTTTATAATTCTCATTCTATTATTCCTTTTGAATTAATATTTTAAAATTATTTATTTTAATATTTATTATAAATTTAAAAATATATAAATTTTAAGTATATTTTATTGAATATTCAAATATATATATATATATATATATATATATATAATAACTCATAGTTTTCCTGAACACCACCCAATAATGTACTCGGAAATCACATAACAAACTATGCATTTCCCATATTGGCCTTGCCATGTATTGGTGTTTTAAAAAAAAAATTAAGAACGTTTGTGTAAATATAAAACTTTTAGATATATTTATATGTTTTTTAAAATTTGTTAGCTAATACAATGTTATATTTTATCTATACGTAAATAAATAATTGAAATTGATTCGAAATGTTTGTAGCCGAGTCTCTTAACAAGAAGGATTGACCTAAATTCCCTTACCATTAAAATTCAAAAGTTGTAATAAATAGTTATTGGCCAAAATAAAAAAATCCCTAATTTCGTAACTTATTGGATTGGATCAGTATCGGTTCAATTTGGTCGATTTATGAATTTTTCATCAATATCATATCTATATTTGTTTAATATCAGTTCAATTTGAAAATGATACCAAACTAATATACTCAAACAGACGCTTAATTGTTTTCCAATAGATTAAGGGCTCACTAAGCTTGATCCAACTAGCTATAATATAGATAACCACACACCTCCTTTCTAACCTCTACATTCTACTCGGTAACTCATGATAAAGCGGTCGATCAGATAAGATGCCTAGTCCACATGATTTTTAGTCTCCATGCCAGCCAAATTGCTCTGCCTACTACAAACCATCCCCTTTATTCTTAGAAATGCTATAACTTTCATGTCTTGCACCACTTCCATGATTTGATAACTACTTTAGGATAACCTTCATTCCACAACATGCCATAAATGCTCTCCATCATGCCTTTTGAAGAAAAATTAGTAATTTAGCCTACATTTATTACCGCACTAACTTAAATGTTTGAGTGGTTATATTAGGATCATTTAGCATAAGACCCAAATCATAGAAATTCTACTAACAAACTAAGGTGCGTTTATTCACTATTATTAGTAGATACTCTACCAACAAACTAAGGAATGCTCATTTAACTTACATTTTTTATTTTCTATTATAGTAAAATGAAAGCGTAGTGGTAATAGAGCCATTTACATACACCATAAATGTGAAAATGAATAGGTTTGTTGAAATTTTATTTCTTACTAAATTTTGAGAAAAATAAAACTCGAACTATTGAAGCAAGTCCATGACAATTACTTGACAAAATTACAAAAGAGAGAAGTTAGCCACAACCATGTCACAATTACTTAAAAACTCATAAATGTCTTGGAACTTCTTTTTACATTGCTACAGAAACAGCTTTGTAATAGGATGGAACCGCATGAGGAAAAACATTTTCTTAACTCCTTCCGCTTTTATTATTGGGAAATGATGCCCGACGCACTCTGTAAAAACAAACAGTCAATGAAAAGAAAAAATGTAATTTAGAGTGGAACTAGGTAAGTAGAAACAATTTAACTGGAACAACACTTACCATGATCAATCTAGCTCCAAGCCAATGCGTTTAGGTGAAGGAAATGGAAGTAGCAACCTTCCCACACCATATATAGCCACTGAAATGAAATGGAGAACCAAAGACAATGGACTAGGGTTTAGACCAGAAAGAAGAGCATCGGACCACTTGAACATGCTCCCCAAGGCTTAAATAGTCAAAGCATGCTTGGCGCATTCCTTTCTTGCTTGATCAGGAGATGCGGAGAAAACTTTGTATAGAGCACCCGCCAATTGTATTTATTGTGGATGACACAGGCTGTAACAAAAATCACATCTGGTATTTCAATGACAACTCAAGCAATCATAGCAAAGTCTTATATATTCAAGAAGATGAATGCGTTATACAAAATCTAACTCATGAATGCATTATACAAAATCTAACTCACCTTTCGCAATGTATAGAAGGATTCAAGGTATCTACAAAGCAACTTTGAGTCGTGGAGATTGCGAAGTGGCTTGAGAAGATCCCTAAGGATCACAATATCTGAAAGGGCTACAGTCATTCCTCCACCTGTTGAGGATGGCGCATGTTGAAAGCATCCCCTAACAGAATTGCACCAGGTGTGGGATGGGGATCGGCTGGCATGCTTCTGTTAGGCATAGTTTTTATGTTCCCTTTATCAACTGCTGCTACAAAGGCATCACGAATTTCTTGTGGAACCTGAAACAAGATTTGGTGATTAACTAGGACTCTTTTCATGATAAGCCAAAGAATAAAAAAATTCTTCTAAAAAAAATAAATCCAAGAACTTCATGAGTATTTGTAATATTTGTTGACAACTAATTTTAAAATAGAGATAGATTTAAGGGGTAACATATCCTGTGGAGCTACTATGTCCTTCAATACTTAACCATTTCTCCATTAGCTATGGAAGTAGCTTTTGCCCAGGAACATCAACTAAACATCGCACCTCATGTACTAATTGGATAGAACAAGATGGGGTGAAGGATCGGCTAAAATAACATGTCCATGATTTGCAAAAGGAAGATCGCAGTTCTCAAGAACCAAACCAACAAAATGAGAAGGAATATCTACCTATCAAGTTAAACAAAAGTTTTAGAATTTGTATAGCAGTCGAATAATAGAAAATGTAAAGCATTAGACAAAAGAGCAAAACATGGAGAAAAATTGAGGAGATGATTTGGAAAAATCACCTTTGGCTTACATAAAGAGCGGCGTAAGTTTGAAAAGCACCATCCAAACGATTGTAAGTGGAGCAAATGCTTCTAATTCTTGACCAGATTTTGTTTTGTAATGTACCCCTTAACTGTCCCATTTTCTTCAATCAAAGATGTGACTGTGCCTTGCTCCATCTTCACACTACATTTAAGGAGAAAAAATAATTAACCATCTAAATATTAATCATCTTTGATGGAAAATGAGAAAAGGAAACTATACTTAGGAAGAGTGGCGGCTTCCTTGGCATCCTCTGGAAATCTTCCATTATGGAAGCTTCTGCCTGCCACATCTGATTGGAGCTTCTCTAAGGGATAAGAGCACTGGTATTATTCCATCCTTGAAGAGAGCATATCCAAGTATCCTCTGGGCATCGATCTCTTCAACGCAATCTATGAAACATATGATCACTAACTTAAGAGTAGAGCAAATCCAACAAGCAATTGAAACTATCATGCAAACATTTTTTTTCTTTTTAGCCAATATTATATAAGTTCTTAGTAGCTGCAATAACATAACTTCAAGGTCTACCTTCAAGACCCAATTCAATAAGTTTAAGGTAACCTCCAGGCTGTAAAAGTTCACCAACAATTCTATCAGGTTCAGTCAAATCTCTTCAATGACATGAATTCTTTTCCAGCCTGTACCATCATATAACACAATTAGTGGAATTTGTTGAACCTTAGCAATAGGATGATGGAAGGAAAGAAGCATAAAGGTATGGGGATTCAGTATGTATATGTTCCACTAAAGATTTGAGAACTAATCTTAATATGATAAGAGTTACATGAAGGTAAAACCTTAAAAAAACTACCTAAAATAAGAGTATTGCTAATCTTAAAGTCAATCTTATTAAACATATAATATGAGTAGGAATATGAATAAACTCCATGTAAATTGCACGTTTGGTTGGGTTCACGGTTCGGTTAATCGATCAATGGCTTATTTTTTTATCCTAACCTTAATAATCGGATTTTCAATATCCTGATCCTAAACTGATCCATTATGAATGGTTAACCGCTTTAACGGTTAACCTTTTTTTGGTTAATATTTTTTGTTTTCGGTTTTTAACCGTTTAACTAATGGTTGTGCAATTTTGCAGTTAACATATTTTTCAATATGTCCATAAAAAAATTAGAGTATTTTTTTGTATAATTATATTAAAATATAATTAAGAATGTAAGACATTTAAAATAGTTATTAATATATATCGGTGCCATCAAGATAGTCATCATAATAGCCTTTTACTCATATATTCTTATCAACCTTGATCAATTGAGCTCAATACAAAATCTCAATCAAACACCACCATTTCAATTTTTCAAACATATATGCATTTGTTTCTTCTTATATAAATCAGTCATTTTAACATAATTCATATTGATAACACTAAAAAAATAATTATATGGCTATATTTATAATTACGGATCGGTTAACTGAATCCATTGATTTCTAGAATATAAAAACCGAAAAAATTAAAAATACTAATCCTAAAACCGAAACCGATGGATTGGTTAACATTCTTTTAGGATTTGTTTCTCGGTTTCGGTTCGATTATCCTAAACATTCGGTTTTTTTGCACACCCCTAGTTTGGTATAATATCTACTCGAATTTAATATAATATAATCCAATCAAACTTAACTCGAGCTTATGAAATAGCTTATTAAGCTCATGACATTTATCTCCAAGGGCTAGGGAAACTAGTTATATTTAAAATTTTAGTTAGACTAAATTAATTATTAGAAAAAGTTAAAATGAGTAGATTGGTGCCACTTCAAGTCGAGTTTGAGATCCAAATTTAAGGTTAGGTGAAGCTTAACAATTTTTAGCTTTGAATTTTCATATGGAATTCAAGAACGATCTCGATAATTATGTCTCATTCCGCTAATTTACACCACACAAGTGCGACTATTGATCAGTCAGTTACTCAAAAAATAAAGAAAGCAACACGTAAAGAAAGAGAGGAAAGGGTCAATGGTAGCATCAATTTTATCCCATCGAATCATATCACTAGCATATAGAAATATATACAAAACAAAAAATTCAATAAAAAGAAAAGCATTATTGTCGAAACATTTGAAATTATCAGATGTCTTTCACTGCTAAATGAAAAAACAGAATATAATATCCTTGAAACATTTGGAGGCCTGACTTTTTTTTTTTTCTTTTTACCAATTTCAAGAAACTTCGGGAAAAGTCAAAGATAAATGCATTTTATTTTTTTGTATTTTTTAAAATTAAAGTTGGACACTTGCCATCGAAAATCATAATAAGATATATTATATTTAAGTGCTTTGATGAATGAATTTTGAAGTAGTTAATCTAATATTTAATCAAATTTTTTATAAATATTTTTGTTTATCTTATTAACATCATTTATTTTATTTTCTAAGATAAATAAGCAACCTATTAGTGTTAGATATTGTTAAAAGAAGTAATCTCTATATGTCTTTGGCAATTTTCAACAAAGTGGAAAGTTATAAAAAATTTTGGAAAGAAAAAGAAATTAAAGAAAGAAAGGTTTTAATTATGTTTGGATATTAAAGTAAAAGAAAGAGGTAGAAATGGATTGAAATAGAAGAAGAAGAAGGGGTTTCGCGTGAAAATGTTATGAATTTTGAAAAAAAAAATCTAGAAATAGGTTCACCTCGAAAAAATATTATGAAAATAGGCTTACCAAAGGCACTATTACAAACAGGGCCTTTAAATTTATACTGAAGATGCTGATTTTAGAAAAATGATTTGTCTTGAAGGTTTTAGAGAAACCATTTTTGTTGAAGGTGTTGCTTGTAACAACACCTTTAGTATAACTTAAAAAAGCCAAAAAAAAAAAGTATTATTATTATTATCTTTAGTCAAATTGCCTTTTTGATCTTCTTCATATTCCTCTCTCTCGATAGGATATATGCTTACACACTTTGCAAAAGCCTGAATTAGTTTATGATAAACATGTTTTTCTTCTGATTTATTTATATTCTTATTTATTTATCTGGGTAGATGTTGATTTTGTAGCTACCGAGGATTCAGAATCCAAAATCTGATTGAGAGAAATAATATTGATTTGAAAGAGTCGAAAAAGATAATAATAAAAGAACCTAACTTCATAGCCTAATTTAAGCCTTTAGACGAGATTTTTTGGACCTGAAAATGGGCATTATATGGTTCTACCTTTAAAACAAATGTAGCTTTCTGAACCGGCTTCATTTGGACAAATTATAGTAGTTAATCGAAGTTTTGTAGCAAAATTTAGACTTCTTATTTAATTTTTTCTTATCTAATCGGTCCAAATATTCACTTGCAATCTATTCTACATCAAAATAGTTGAAATGTTTTTTTTTTTTTTTAATCATCAAAAAAGAGTTTTTCTAGAGAAGGCACCTTTAGTACAAATTTAAAGGTTTTGTTTAAAACTAACACTTTTGATAGTCTATTTTTATAATATTTTTTTTCAGTAGGTCTATTTCTGAATTTTTTTTTTTTTTTCAAAATCCATACCATTTTCACCTAAAAACCAAAAAAGAAGATAACCAAGCTACACTCATCTTTTTTTTTTTTCCTCCACTTTTAAAGGTATATTTGCATTTTTCTCCATCTTCCACTCCTCTTCCATTTTTAAAATAATTAAAGGTTTCCATCTGTTTCCGCTGCTTTCTCTTATTTTCTTTCTCAATTTTCCTCCGTATCCAAACACGATGTAAACATAATGAAGTATAACAGTACTAAGAAGGTAATAAAAATAATCATAATTATTTTAATTAAATCTTATATTAACAATTTCAAAATTCATACACTAAATTGAATTTTCCCGTAACATTTTATAATTTACCCTGCATCTATCTATACTCCCATCACTGGATCAAAATAACGTGCTAACTTAAAATATTTTTAAGTTGTGTACGTAAATCTATGAATAAGAAAAACATACATTGCCAAGTGCATAGGCAAGAGCGGAACCAGCAACCCCAGCGCCGACGATGATGATATCAGTTCCGGCCGTAACCTTTTCGGTCAGTGTGAGGTTATGGATATTAAGGTTTTCCTTAGTTTGTTTTGCAGGAACGACATTGCCATGACGCAAAATGTAGAGAAGAAGAACCCCAAGAACAGACGCCAAGAGAATCCCTACAGCAAAAAGGTATTGATCCGAAGGAACAACAAACATCTTTCTGTTAAGGAATATACAGATTGAAGGGTGTGTGTGTGTGTGTATTGAAAGGAAATGCAGGACAGGACAGGCGATGACAGGAAGTTGGTTAATGTTGTTTAAATGTTGATGGTTGGTTGCAAGTGTTGTGTGTTTACATATATATATATATATAATATATATGTGGTCCTCCAAATACATTAAAATATAAAATTGAAATTTGCAGTCAAGTTATTCTCATTTATGGTTGTTAGGCAGCAGCATTTTGTCTTATGGGTTCAGTAATAAGGCAACTGCAAATTAAAGTCGTGAGTCAGGAACGAGTTTGTGTTTTGTAGCGAGACACGACGAACGCCAGTAGCAACTAGTAAGCAGATATTAATGTGATTACGAAACTTTCAACTGGCAGTGCAAGCCTAGAAACATCTAAAACATTAGTTTTGCACGTTAGTAAACAAAGTAGAGCTATCGGCCAAAAAGAAAAAAAAAAACAAAGTATAGCCACTAGGATGCAATCGGATAGATCATTATGAGATACTTGACCCGTGCAATTCGCTAAAATCTCTATCGGTTTAAAAGGATTTTGAGGTGGATTTTAGGATTAAAAAAAACGATAAGTTATTGGGTCGGGGTTTTGGGTTTATATGTAATCTGTTGGAAAAACCCAATCCGACATAAATTTAAAATATAAAAAATTAAAAAGATTAAGTTATTAAGGTAAGGATCCCATTTATATTCTATTATGTAAAAGTAAGAGGAACTAAAGTGTTTGTATCCTTTTATATAATGTTATTGTCTAAAATTCATACTTTCTAAGTGTTTGCATCATTAATAACTTAAAACAAAATTTATTATTTTGCTAATTTTTTTTGAAAAAAAAATTGAAAATCTTAAACTATCGGGTTTGGTCGAGTCAGGTTTTGGGAATGAAAAAAATCCGATATGGTTTTTTTTTGGGTTCTGGGACACCCCATTAAAAATCAGGTCTGGTTCTTGTTCCAAATAACTCGTCCCAAACCCATTCTGGCTACATCCCTAATAGCCACAAAGTTGAAGTTGAGTTATGTGTTAAATTAATTATTTTAAAATTTAGATATTAAATTTTGGTATTCACATTATTAGGTAAAGAAAGGAAAGTAAAAGGAATGGATAGAGTGGAAAATTAAATTATTTTAAATTTGAAGGTTTATAATTACTAAATAATTTTCATTATCGCCGACAATTACTAAATAATCTTTCACAAATAATTTTTTTACAATAAATTTTTTAATAAAAAAAAAAAGTTTTTAAAGAATGACTCAATGGACATGTTTGTGCTATATAAGCATTGAGCTAGACGTGACTTGCACGAAGTAATGTAGAATCTAGCCCAAAAAATAGAAGCGGTATAGAAAGACATGTAAAGAGTGATTAAAAGTGAAGTCGAATAGGGATGTGAAATAACAATCTCTGATGTTTCAAATATACTTAATAGGTAGATAAACCATCAAGCATCATAACCTACCCTTTTAGTAGTAGTGAATAACATACGTTCTTGAATATGCATAAACGTTTGATCTCTCTTGGACAAAAATTGAACAGCATGGCAACATTTCTATGAAATTTTTTATCCCTTAGATGAGTATGGACTAGTGGTATAGTACAGTTTGGCTACCAATATCATTGTTCATTCGTTTGATAGTGTTGATAATCAAAAGCCAATATGATTCTCATTTAATGCATGAGCCGTATCTAAAAATGTTGAAATTAGATAGATGAATTCCAAGAGGATACCCATAATAAATATAATAATTTATCTATTAATTATTTTAATTATGCAATCATAGTTAGGTGCAAATATAAACTGTTAAATAATTAACTGTCCGATCATATAAAATCAATAATGAGTCCATAGAATTTTCTAATTAAGATCTATTAACTTTTAATTTATTGCTTAAGTTTTAAACAATTTATTTATAGATTTTTTATCATTTGTTTTAATTCATTAAATATATAGCATAAAATTGGTTTGCATTTGGCCTTTTTAAATATTGGGCAAAGTATTCATGCAACGTAGACTTTAGTGCCGAGCCAATCTACCGTGGCACCGTTAGTCCATGAGTCGAGGTTGCCATGGCCTGCAACTGGCCTGAATGTATACAAGTCGGGTCTACCAGATCAACTCGACAATTCATGGGTTAAGTTGTGACCTATTGACCCATGAAAGTGATTTTTTTTTCTATCCTTTGTTAAATTAAATAAGGTTGCACACTATCATCACCAGCTTTCTCTCTCTCTTCCCTTTTTCCTTTTCAAGAGTAATTATAAATAATGCACATGCATTAACACACACATGATACATTTGTCCATATTACTTTTACACTTTCCCAAAAGCCTCATCTTCACATATCAATCCATGTTATTGGCTTCCTAGTTTTGTTTCTTCTTCCTTTTGTTTTGTTTTGTTTTTTTTTTTAAAAATTTTCTAACAATCCACTTGTCTTGATGGGTTAATGGGTCGGTGGTCTTGAATTGCTAACAACCCAACTACCTGATAGGTCATGGCTCGTATGATCAAGCTGGGCTAACCGATCAAACCTATCAGTATCAGAACAGGCCAAGTCATGTGTATACTTGACCCGTGTCTAGCTCTAATGCAACATATATAAACATATGCCATAAATACAAATAAAATTTTGACACACATGATAAAAGATATGACAATTTTCTAAATAATTATTTTACGTAATTTATTCATGAGTTAAGGAAAAAATGTGATTTTAAAATGAACTGAAATTTGTGTCTTGAAAGACACAATTTTAGAATATTACATCTAAAATTGTGTCACAATTTCATTTCATTTTGAAATTTTAAGTGTTTTTATTGAAATCACATCTTCAATACACGATTTCAACTATAGTATTCTTAAGACCTAAAATATAATTTTTAGATCTTTTCACATCCTTTCTTTTCTCTTTTCATTTATATATGCTATGTATATTAAAATTATGTTGGTATTTACACATTGCATATTTTCTTGAAAATTTGTTAGTTGCCAAAAGCATGATGACTTGGAGGCATTTGAAGGGGCTGTGTTTGCAAAGTTGTGGTTTGATTCTCATGAAATATTGTTTTTGCAACTTCATTAGTTGTTGAACTTTGGAGCATTATGGTTACTCTAAACCATGCATGAAACCTAGGCATAAAAAAAATTTTAAGCAAAATATCAAATTTTGTACTTGAACTTTTTATGAAAATTTAATTTTGTATTTATAGCTTGCTTGAATCCAATGGATGCTAGATATAGGAAATTTGAATATGGAATCAAGTAATAGTATACCTGCAAAACAAAAACACATTTCGTGCAACATCGAACATGGGCATAACAAGGCCGCCGCGATGCTTAAGTGAGACATAATGCTAAAAGGTAGGCAAATTATATGTAACAAGATTGGTATTTGCAACATTACCTTGAATACACCATGAGACTATGGGTGGGTGGGTGGTTGATAACTATTATGAAGGATGCGAGGGAACTGATTAATCCAAAACCAAGAAGAGTTAGTTGGGTACAAATTTGATATAATGATATTTAGGTTGGGCTTCAAGTTGTTATCGACATGTATAGGGCTTTAGCCTAAGTGGTAAACCCAGTTGGTTTATGGGTTAGACTTGGCTTAGGTAGTCCATGTTCTAGTTTAGACTATCAATAATAACTAAACTTTTAAGTGATGAAATTAATACATAATCAATTTTTTATGGTTATTTTTACTATATCCTTAGCACCATGTACTTTATTTGCTAATTTTGGAAGGTTATGTAATAAATATAATAGCTCATACTATATTTACAAACTTAAGCTTTTAGATCAAATGATTGTGGTACTAGTCTTAACATGATATCACAACAAGAAGTCACGAGTTTAAATCTGTACACATTCATTATGACCCTATTAAAAATTAAATCGTCTACTTAATATACCTAAATCGAAGTTAAAGTCAAGCTCACTAATGAGAGAGAGTGTTATATAATAAATTTAATAACTATACTATATCTACAAGTTAATATTTGGTATTCAATACTCATCATATTGTTGAAGTTTAATTATTTCTCCTAATACAACTAGCACTAATTAGATGACTTATTTCACATTATGATATAAAGCAAATATGTTAGTTAGATAGTAAAAATAGTTATGAAAAGTTTAGTTAAAACTTTAATAGAATACTTTAAAATTCAAGAAACAAGTAGAATTTTTTAAAATAAAATTATGGGTGAACCACATGTATAATGCTTTTGGAAAAAAAATTACACAAATACAAATTGGAGAAAAATACAAAACTACTATTACCATGTAGCATGTTGAAGACGAGACACAAGAATTTATACAAATATCGCATTTTTAACATACGATATAGCGACCTACTCGAGCAAACTTGTGAAAATAGGTGTATCGCATGACTAACATGCGATATAAGTCTAACCATGTATCGCATGTTGATCATGCAATACACATTTAATATTTACATGAGTATCGCATGTTGGTCATGCAATACTAGTGTAATTTAATAAAAAAAAAAAAAAATGTATCGGACTTTCAAGATGCGATATAACGACACTATTCTTTTTTTTTTTTCACAATTTGATTTTATGTAATTTTTTTAAAAAACTATATTATACATGTAATATTCTCTAAAATTATACTAAATTTGATTTTGTTTTTCCAAAACTCAATAATAGTTGCCGATCCATTCTTAACAAATGATTTAATCAACAATTTTGACAATGATAAATTTGTTTTTTTCCTTTTTCGGGCCCTTGTATGTCTTTATAGATACCAATTTAATCAGGTCTAGTTCTTATAGGTAGGTTACATCCAGACAAATCAGACCACAGTTCCATATTTCTATTGGTATATGGATCGACAAACGGTTAGGGACATCGCAATAAATCAAACTTAAAACTGCTGGACTTCGACCATTCTCCTCTTCCTCAAACAACATGCTTCTTCCTTTTTTATCCTTAAACCCTTCGAACCACCACCCCAAATATCCATCAATACCACCAGATGTCAAAACCAAAACCCATCTCACTCCACAAGCTACGAACTCTCCTAGAACCTCTCCTAACTCCAAGCCTCCCACACCCATCATGCTTCGCCCCATTTTTCGAGCTCTTAACCGGCGCCAACCTACTCAAACTGGGTCAACAACTCCATGCCCACATGCTTCTTCGAGGCCTCCAATTCAATTCCTCCTCTTTCCTCGCTGCCAAGATGGTTGCTTTCTATGCTAGCTCCGGTGATCTTGATTCTGCTGTGATTTTATTCAATAAGAGCGAGAACCCAAGCTCTTTATTGTACAATTCAATCATTAGGGCTTATACCGATATGGTTATCGACTGAATGCGTTGATATATATTGTAGAATGCATAAGGAAGGCTTTCTTGGTGATAATTTCACCTTGCCTTTTGTGTTCAAATGCTGTGCGGATCTATCGCGTCTTTTCATGGGAAAATGTGTTCATGGGCAGTGTTTGCGAATTGGGTTTGCGGGGGATAAGTATATAGGGACTTCTTTGATTGATATGTACGTGAAATGTGGAGAGCTGAGGTATGCGAATCAACTGTTTGATGAAATGTCAGTGACAGATTCTTCGTCGTGGAATGCTCTGTTAAATGGGTATATGAAAGCTGGAAATATTGATGCAGCTGAGGATTTGTTTGGGAGGATGGATTGCAGGAATGTAGTTTCCTGGACGGCGATGGTGTCGGGTATGCTCAAAATGGGTTGGCAGATAAAGCTTTGCGTGTGTTTGATGAGATGTTGACAGGTGAATCAGAAATAAAGCCTAATTGGGTGACAGTGATGAGTGTTCTCCCTGCTTGTGCACATTTGGCGGATCTCGATCGTGGAAGAAGGATACATGATTATGTTCGAAAGATTGGTTTGGAGTCGAATGCTTCTGTAAGAATTGCACTTTCTGCTATGTATGCTAAATGTGGGAGCCTTGTAGACGCTCGAAGATGTTTTGATAAGTTAAGTATCAGTGAGAGAACTTTAGTGGCATGGAATACTATGATAACTGCTTATGCGTCCCATGGACATGGAATGGAAGCTGTTTCTGCTTTCAAGGAGATGCTTGAATCAGGGATTTGGCCTGATTGTGTTACATCTGTAGGAATATTGATCGGATGCAGTCATGCTGGTCTTATTAACGAGGGATTGGAATACTTCCATAGTATGTATACAGTGTATTCTGTCGAGCCAAAGATGGAACATTATGCTTGTGTGGTTGATCTTTTAGGCCGTGCAGGGAGGTTGAGAGAAGCAAAGGAGCTTATAGATAAGATGCCAATGAAACCAGGACCAATTATTTGGGGTTCACTATTGGCTGCTTCACGAAAGAATCGGAATTTAGAGATTGCAGAGATGGCTGCTAAAGAACTCTTTGTGCTAGAGCCAGAGAATAGTGGGAACTATGTTCTGCTCTCTAACATGTATGCTGAAGTGGGGATGTGGAACGAAGTTGATCGGTTGAGGAAAATCCTGAAGAGTCGGGGCATGAAGAAGAGTCCTGGTGGCAGTTGGATTGAGTTCAATGGGGAATCCCATTTATTTCTTGGTGGAGACACATCTCATCCTCAAGCAAAAGAAATCTATATGTTGTTGGAGGCAATGCCAGATAAAATTAGGGCGGCAGGATATATACCAAATACTATTTTCGCTTTACATGATGTTAGTGAAGAAGAGAAAGAACACAGCCTTGCTACTCATAGTGAGAAGCTGGCAATTGCATTTGGACTCTTGAATACAAACCCCGGAGTAGTTCTCCGCGTCACCAAGAACCTGCGAATATGTGGAGACTGCCACACTGTTATAAAATTTATATCGAAAATTTATGACCGAGAGATAATTGTGAGGGATGTGAACCGATTCCATCACTTTAAAGATGGAGTATGCTCTTGTAGAGATTATTGGTGAAACATCTATTGACTTCTTGCCTGACTAACTGAAGCCATTCCATCAAGTTAGGAAGTTGAGCAATCAACTGTCACTTGAACGAGAAGTCAAAATTTTGGTAGATAGAGATCCATTAAGGAATTGCGCAGAGGCCACATTCTAACAGTAAAGGTGGAACTGAAGCTGGATAGGGCTTCTGCAGGGTTCTGTAATTCTAAACTTTCTATTTTTTGGAACCTCAAGTGTTGGCACAGGATCCAGAGGTTCTACTAATAACAGCTCTCACACAGGATTTCCCGTGCTCCAACCGAATCCTCTGGCCTCAGAAGTGATACAAAGCCAGAGTCTTCACAAATCCTATCCTTGTTTGCATTTGGATACTGGATGTAGTAGCAAGGCACCATAGAACAATTGGTATCTGAATGGTTCAGCAAACCTGACTCCTGGAAAATTGAAATATGGCTTGATCTTGTGTTGGCACATACTCAAGATATCTGGATCTTACTGTAGCATATTTTACTGAAGAAAAATGCTTGAAAGTCCAAAGGTCATCCCAAACACAACAGGGGCATTATGCATCGACATCTCTCATTACTTAACAGTTAGTTTTAAGTTTAAAGAGAAATAATTGTTCGTTTTCCTAATAACCCCACAAACTTAGTGGGGGGAAATTTTTAATTCCACTTTCATAATTCCTGTCTGAATTGAAAAAAGTAGAGTAGAATGGCAACTCTTAGTGAACGAGGTGGTTAAAATGCTGGAAACTATTTCGACTATCGAATTGAAGATCAGAAAAATCATTTGATATAACATCCATAATCAGTCCAGAATTTACCCAAAAAGAATGGATCTGGGGAGTGAAAAACAAAATAAATCTATTGCTAATCCAATATTTACATGAGCAAAGTCTACTAAAATGTTCACCAAATCACAATCACAGAGAAAAGGGAAATTGCATTCCATTAACAACAGAAGTACTGCTTTTTTTCTTGTTGTACAAGGCATGAAGATTGCTCTAAGAATAGATATTTACATTTAGCCAGTTAGTTGGAATAATCTATGCGAGTGCTTTTGCTCATTGATGAAAATCATGATTCCTCGATAGGCACTGTCTCATAGGTGCAATTGGTGCTCTCAACAGTTGAATTCTTTTCTTTATACCTGGACCAGGATATCTTCCAAGACACCAGCAGGCTTTGCCTATACCAAGAGATTATTAGATAGCATGGTTAGTCTGCCAAAGAGGATATATAAGAAGATCAGAATTGCATAAATGTATCAAGTTGAATCATTTTAAAGTTTGATAATTAGAATGTTGTTGACATGAGATTCCACATATCAAGCCCAAGAAAGTGATATAAAATGCATCGCACCATCAAAACTAAATTTGAAAACTTCCAATACATTCACATCTTTTTTGCCTTACCACATCCAAAAGCCCATAAAAATCTGAAAGAATACAACATCAGGTCACACGTGCAGCTGGTATATCAAAAGTAATCAAAACATACCAGACCTTAGTCACGATAAGGGCTAAGATTCAGGGGTGAAGGGTTCAACAGGGATCAAACCTTCTACAACAGTTTATTTATTGATATATTGGTTCATTATAATTTAGGTGCGATGAAAGTGTGAAAAGCAAAGGAGACAGAAAGCTCTTACTGTTTGATGGAGCTCAGAAACCAGTATTACATGAGCCCGTTGGAGAAAACCCTAGTCAGTTTGATTCATTTGTAAATTAGCATGCAATGAGACTCAGACAGAGTGACAAATTTGATCCAAAACCATGTTCAACCGGCCGATTTGATAAGAAAAGGCAGGTGTTTGAAAAATTGCTGAGTAAGGTCTGTGAGCAGACCTGCTAGGTTCCAGCTTAAGCCCAGTTCAACAGACCAGGAGATCCAGTTTTAACATGGAAACCAAACCACTATCATGGAAGCCTCTGAAATAGCAGGAGAGGATCATGCACATCTAAAAAGAACAATATTACTTGAAGAGTGGGAGAACTACTATTAAACCACTGTTCCAGTTTTAACATTAATGCCCATGAAGACGGTCTGCCTTGCACTATATAGGTCATAATAATTGGTTTCATCCTAGCAACATGTAAAGTAAGACATTGAAGCAATTCAATTATCATCTTGAACAGCAGGAGAACTTTGAACACATCTACACCAAAAGGTCAGAAAGTCACAGAACACCTCTAGATTTTGAATATCTGGCAATGTTCCATTGGGATTGCAAATACAAGATGAACAGCTCATTGCATCTATATCAGAATTCTTTTTTAAAATCAATCAAAGGTAATTATGAATCCCCAACACACACACGAACCCACCCAAACACCAACAGGAAAAAAAAAACAGAAGTAATGAGTTAAAAGGTCTATTTGGTGTTAAATCATTCATTGGAGTCACATAAATAATTATATGGCTGTTACAAGACAATGTAACTGCTCTCTCCCAATTCCTAGGCACATTTACAATGCAGAAAATGACTAAACACACAAAGGAACTAACTCTTGGCCGCCAACACTTGGTACATTTTGACAAACCTCTCAACGGAAGTAGATGCCCTAATATTTGTGATGCAATATAAATTTATGCATAACACAATGCTCCGAGATTACACAGATAGCACAAACAGCCAACCAGCACATATCCGAGTTTTCCCCTTCTTGTGTATGTAAACATGCTAAAAGGGTACAACTACTACTACTACACTTTCTAGCTGATATTTATCTTTGCATTTGTAGCACCCTTTACCACAAAAAACTACGGTTTTCAATATGCCAGCAGTGCATCGATCTATTCCATACACACCTAGGTCATGGATAAGCTCAAAGACATAACATGAAAGCAGCAGACCGCAAAAGTACCAACATTCATATGCAAACAAAAGAAAGCTTGCACCTTCAACTCCAAATTTTCCATGTCAATCAGCAGATCATCAAAAAAAGAATCTCCAAATTAGTGACACAGGAAGTCCATTGGATTTCAGTTCCCTCAAAGCCATAAATATATATAACTACTGAATTAGGTGTACCTCTGAATATCTATCTCCCTCTTTGCAAGCATTAGGGCCAAGAAGACAGGCACCATTGCAGCACATAGATGCTTGAGCGTGTGCCCACTGACAATTTCATGAGTCCATCTATATATGGGTTTGTCTGCAGCCTCCTCCACTTTAGCTAAGAGATAAAATACTGTAAACCGAAAGCACGAGGCTTGAGAAGTTGTTAAAGGGACCAAAATACCAACAAAATAACAACCACAAACCTGCAGCCCAGAGCCAGAACGTTGAGTGAGTGTACATTGGAGGCAACAAAATTGCCATGATTGGTATAGCAATGCATGGGAGAAACTGAACTACAGCATATGGTCGGAGGTCATCAAAAAATCTGCATTGATAAGAGGCAGCACATTAATGTCTTCAATAACCTTTCTATCATTCCGTAAAGTACTGCACAACAACTTCCAATACAAGAAAGCTTTTGATGCAAAGCTGAATACGGCCACCCACTCAGGTCATCAAAAAATCTTCAACAAAGGGGCACAGCCGTTATTGGACTGGCTATCTTCAGATGCATGAATCGCCCCCACAAGACTTGTGAAGTATAGTTTGCACCATATGGGTGGTTAAAAAAAAATTCTCATTGAGTCTTAAAACCAAGACACCATGCAATTTGTTGGTGTCTTAACCAACGAATTAACTCCTCAGGGTACGCAAATCATCTCCACATGAATTTTAAAGATAAAGATAGAGAAGGAGAGAGTTGCATGCTTACATCCAATATAATATGCTTAGTACACCAGCCAAAATTAATGGTATTATCGACACCGCTCCTTTCCATTCATCAATCCTTTCAATGATAAAGATTGCAACTATTGAGGTGAATGCAATGGTCATCTATATTTCCAGCAAAGAGAAAGTCCATCGTGTCAGAAAAATAAAAAAACTAAATTAAAGGAAAAAAAAAAACGATCATAGACAATTATCATTGCATGTTATTGGAAACAAGAGCACCAATTTGCTCTGCACGAGCAGCTTACTGGCAGACGATCCCACACAAGTCGAGCATCATTTGGTTTAAGATGGTAATATGAAGAACCAATAGCAACAGCTGCAACACCGACAAAGAAACATGTCCAGCCCAAAAGCTCGCCTTGCAAGCTTTAAGATCAACGATTGCGCATATCAGCTATATCAATCTGCTTAAGAAAGTGAATATGCCCATAAAAATAATGGGGAAAAAGTCTAAACTGCTGATTAATTACCTCAGTTTGAAATAATTCCTGTAATAGCATAGTACAAGCCCCACAAGACCAATAACAAGGAATGGGAAATTCGAGACTACATTCAATGTATTAGGTATCCCTGGCAAGAATGAAAGAGGACATATTAAACAAGAGAGCCATCCAGTTATTGGACATATATCCTACTACCACACAATAACATTGAGATCTTGAATTAGCACAACAGCTGTATTGCATGTATCTAGGCTGATTGCAAGAATGATGCGCAATTATACAGGAAGTTGAAGTATAAAAAAAGATGATATTCCTGAAATGAACATCATGCTTGAGTAAATCATTTTAGCGTAAATGCATGAGTAAATTGAACGGAACTGTTTTTCTAATCCTGAAAATGCTACATATTTTTCCGAAAACCTAAACTGCTTTTGAGTCAACTGCCTAAAGCATCATTACAATGCAACGTATTACAGTAACAATACTATTGTTGCATCATTTCAGAACCACAAATAATCGTATGTTGAAGAATAAAGGCAACACTTCACCCCTAAAATGTGACTATCAAACTGCTCTATACAATAACTTTTTTTTCCCATTTTTTCGGTAAGGTGAGATTTAATATCTATACAATAATAACCAAACCAGAGTCCTTCTACGTTTAAGGAATACGCGGATCATTTGTTGCCATAATCAAACGATTACTTATTAAGCATTTTAAATTAGATATATGGTAAAAAATTTTGAAATTTCTCCCCAACTGCTTTATATCTTTCCTTTCTTTATAGTATTGTATAGTTGTATACTCCTCAGGCGCTAGAACATTACTATTATGAATTTTCTTCTCGCTCATAAAAAGATATCAGATCTCAAAGAAAAAACTAGACTCAAAGTGAAATGACGATATTAAGATTTTAAAACTGCACACAATTTGTTTTACTGGAATGGAATTATCATTCTATCTTTATTATTGCGGAATAGCTGAGCCTTGTTTGGTTTGTAAAGAAATTTTACTATAAGAGTATTTACTTCCCGTAAGGTGCAATGATGATCAAGGAGTGACAACAAATTCAGCACAACTGAACTCATTCCAACTCGACTGCGATTCATGATTTATTACAAGATTCAAAACATGAAATTCTATGATTAAACTTACAAACTAGAAAGCTGCAGCTCAATAAAAACCCCAACCCTAACCCTAACCCTAACCCTAACCTAAGAAAGACACGAGGACTAAAATATAGGATTGAATCAAAGAAGGACATCGTACCGAAGAACTCGCGCTTGTCGGCGAAATCGTGGTATTCCTCGTTTTGAGGGATAGCAGGAGTGACTAGCATCAGAACAACAAAGCTTGCGATTGCAACTCCCCATGCGTACCACGTACGCTTCTTCATATTTTTTTTTTTTTTCACCTGTTCACCACCAGACGACGACGACGACGAGGACAACAACGACGAAGAAGAAGAAGAAGAAGAAATTTGGATTTATTAAGGTTTTTTATTTGTTCCTTACTGCTTGCTGTTGTTTTCTTAAACAGCGGTGAAATCTGGTTGAATAACCAACACGCCAAGGGACGAATCGCCTTTTGACGAAGCTTTTTAAGTTGCGCCCTTAGGGGCACTTTTTCTATCATTTATTTGATTATATATTTCGACCACGGTATTGAGAAACCAATAAATAATAAAATTGACTATGACTTCATTTTGTTGTTGAATGAATAAAAACATATTTGAATTATTATAATTAAGTAATTGGATATAATTGTAATAAGATTTTTATTTATTAATTTTTTTAATATTAAATGATGGTATTTTAAAATTTAGTGATAAATGACTCCTTATTAGATTGTTGTAGAGTTAGCTAAATATCATAATAACTCTTTGTAATTAGTAAGTTTATAATGTAATTGATATTACAATAGAATGAATGTGTTGTCGCTAACATCAACTAAAAAACTATAAATTTAATTGAGCCAATAATGTGATTGACTTGCAAGAAAACTATAAATTTAATTGAGCTCATAACCTGATTGGCCTGCAAAACAAGAATAGTGATAGATGCCAAAGTTTTCTGGCATTACAATTTTGATGTTTATTCAGCCGTTTATGGAAAGAAAAGTGACAAAATAACGTATCACTAATATGTGTGTAGATGGTTGTATTAGAATAGTGAAATCTATATATTAAGGGTGTTCATAGTTCGGTTAATCGGTTTGTGGTCCCTATTTTTTGAATCTAATTAAAATGATCGGTTTCTTATATCCCGATCCTAAATAGATCAATTATAAATAATTAACTGACTTAATAGTTAACCGTTTTTTTTTTGTTAATTCTTTCGGTTTTCGGTTTTTAACCATTTAACATAATGATTATGTAAAATTTGTAATTAACCGTATTTTTCAATATATTTGTAAAGAAATTAAAGCATTTTTTATAATATATTAAAAACTATAAAATAAGAATATAAGACATGTGAAAGAGTTGTCATCATATATTAGCACAATCAAGATAATCATTATAATAGCTTTTTGCTCTTGTTTTATCAACCTTGAACAATTGAGCTCAATACAAAATCTCAATTAACTATAATTATATATATTTATTAATACGGATCGATAAACCGAAACCATCGGTTTCTGATTCTATAAATAGAAACTGCAACCGAAAATCAAAAAAAATAAAAATGCTAATCCTAAATCGAAATCAATAAATCAATTAATCATTTTTTTTCGGATTGATTTTTCGATTTCGGTTTAATTATCCTTAACATTTGGTTTTTTTTTTATTCACACTACTATATATAGTATCAAGGACCTCGACCAAATGGGAAAGATGATCACTATTGATGGGGTATAACTTGATAAATTGAGAAAGTATACTCTAATCATTGGCAATTTCCAAAATCTTTGCTCGGCGAGTTGGAAACAGTCGACATGTCCTCAGTGGAAATTGACCTTACCCAATGGCATTAGAGCTCTTCTTAAGATAGCTAGGAATCTTGTGCAGTGGCGTGCAAGGGGTAGGTGAGGTGTTAATGATGGGATAACTCAATTCAACTCTGCAAGGCTAATTTAGGTCTTCAAGTCAGACTAGGCCGAGTTTAAGGCCTATACCTGGGAATTGAATGCAAATAAGATGATGAAATATTGTAGCTGATTAAAAAGACGGGAATGAAAGTTCAAATTTTAAAGGAAATAAAATCTAAAATCACTTAATATATATAGGGATAATATCCAATTTGATACTAATACATTACAGATTGATATGGCATTATATTTGACATATCAAATTGTGATTATTTATCTAAATTTATAATATACCTTGCCATGTGTAGACTCATTCTTATAAGTATAGCTTTTTTTTTTTTTTTTTTTTTCATTTTCACTATTCATTACAAGTTTTGAATGTTAAGAGTAATTGAACCAAGTCATCCTATTGAAAGAAGTTATTCATACTATTTACTTATAAGGATATATTAACTATTTGTGTGAGGAAGTAATACTAACAACCAAAAGTTTAATTGAATAGCAAATAAAAATATATTTAGACGATGAAATGAAAACTCATGTATCAAATATTAGATTTTTTTTTTCTTTTTTGGATAAATCAGGGCATCTATATAATCTATAAAGACCGACCCACTAACCCTCAAGATATAGTGTTCTGAGTCCCCAATCACATATAATATACTATATTATATATAAGGTTGTCCTAAAACTATCAGTTTATGAGAATTATTTGATTATAACTATAACACTTTATAAACAACTTTTAACAAAACAAGATTGCTTGCAAAAGCAATCCATACATACATACATACATACATATATATATACATCACCATTGCAAGGGTTTGTGTCAACACATGACACTACAAAAACTTTACAACATATTCTTGTTATGAAAATATAACTAAGATACTTCAAAGTTTTTTACAAGATAGGCTCATCTAGCAAGCCATTAATACAAAGATATATATTTTTCAAGCAAAAGATTTCTCACAAGCTTTCTTCTCAAAATCAAGGGCACTCGGGTCCTACTCGTCACATTCATCCATAAACTTCTCAAAATCTGACCCATAACCCAAATTATCATATGGTTCATTATCAAGACCTGCGAAACAGCAACAGGGAGCCAAAGGTCCAATATACAGTAACAAACACACAAGCAAAAATGCCAAGCAAACTTATTCTAATGCAATGCATCAACAATTAAGTCATTATCTTGCTTAATTCTCATTTAACAAAACAAGAGTGGGGTATTCAAATCTCGGGATTAGGCTCTGGGAATTCAGGGGTCTTATGTAATAGCAGCTGCTCAGGGGGTTGATATAAACAGTCCAAATATCTATTCGATAAAAGTAAACTTATCTAGAGTTTATAGCCGTTACTCAACTTTACTTAACTTAATCCATAACATCATTCAGTTCACACGTCCCCATAAACATTGAACTAAATCATATTACTTTTATCTTAAGTGTAAGCAAACGTTATACACATACTACACTCTCTATTGATTACCCGTTTAACTATAAAAGAATCGCTATTGCATCATAGTGTACCATTGCATCATGGTAAAGTCATTGCATCATGACTAAGATTAAAGTACCTAACTACCGTGTCATTGCATCATGATAAAGGTTGCCACTCCTCGAACCAGATTAAACGGCGTAATAGACAATCAATTCAATCAAATATTAACCAACTGGAATTTTAGTCAAGTTCAATTGTGCCTATTCCTAGCATACAACGATCAAGCTACTACGTACCTAAACTCTGTAGAGAATCACTAGTTTCACTCAGAAGAAAATCAACCGAAGAATCATTTACTATAACAAGAAATTCAAAATAAAATCAACAATTGTACTTAAAACCATACATCTAACATAACTAATTATAGTTCAGTAATCATGGAAATTCAATTATTTGTTAAATCTACAAATCCACTCAATTCATGCTTAATTATATTACTCAATCATCATTACACATAAAATATCATTAATCTATCTTATTTTAGTATAAAAAAACCCATATCTTAAGCAAGCACACATTCAACAAACAAAACGAGTTTTACTTTGTTTGGAAAAACTATAGCAGCTGGAAAGATGAATTTAAGCATTTATGCTTTTGAAATTTGTAAAAACTCAAAACATGAAAGTTATAGATCTCTTTTCAAGCTGTCCAACGCAATTTAAGTTACCTAAATCTGAGTTCGGATGAAAAAATTATGATTAAATTACAAGACAATATTGCATCAGGGAAAACACGACTCATCGCCGTGATTTTTTTAAAGCTGTCATAAAATGGTTTTTGAGCTAAGAATCACAGCCATGATTTTTGAGTTTCAAAGTTTTTGACCAACCCAATACTACCAAGAGATGAATCACGCCCATGATTCATGAAAATTTCCTAAAACAGAGCTTTTTCTTGCAAAATCACGCCCGTGATTCATGAAAACACCTACATCAGACGCTACCAAGGACGAATCATGCTCGTGATTCATCAAATTTGTCCAACCCGAGCTTAACAAGGCTTGAATCACGCCCATGATTTGCTTCCTAATAGCCTATACGAACTCCCCTGTTTTTCAAACTCCTTTTTATCAAACTTTTGCACATTCTACTTAACTTCAACACAAACCAAACACTTCTAACATTACTCCCACACTTCAAAACTCACAAAACAACATTCTAAACACATTGTTACACTCTTTTACACTTCTAACCACTTCCAACTTCCTACTAAACTTCACATAACTTAACCTACTCAAAATCAACTTCAAGCTTTGCCAACACTTCTCACTACTTTTATAACACATATAACAAGTTCATATAATATCAAAATACAACTTAACATTCATTAACACATAAAACCATTCAAATTCATATATGATATCAAACTCATGCTAACGTGCATTTAATTCCTTAAGCAAAAGAAAGAATAAAAAAGAACTTATAAACTTGTATTACTTACATGGAAAAAGCTTTAACTTGTAGAGAAACACTTGGGCTTGTAAGATTTTTTTTACTAAGGATTTGGGTAAAAGAAGAAAGCAAAGTAAGAAGATAAAGTGGTATTTTTCAGTTAGAATTTTTAGGCTGCCAAAAGAGGGTCTTTTTGATTAATATTAAGGCTCATATATATCTCAAACTTTGACTTTTGGGTATATAATGGGTTAGGCTTTGTTTAGCTTAATTTGGGGCTAACTTGGACTTAAAATGAGCTTGAAAATGGGCTTAAATTGTAGTAAAATTATGCTAACAAATTTTAGACATTTCAAAAGTTGTTTTGTTAACTTTAAACATAACACATACATATTAATTCATAAAAGACACAAATATTAATTATATTATACACACATTAATATATATAAAACATTAGCATTAATAACATAATATTAATTCATACGTACTACTAAGACAAATTTCATGCTAACAAGAAAATAAACATAATTCAAATTCCATTTTCATACACTTATTTTATACATCAAATTCATTTCAAACTTACTATTAGAACTAATATTATATTTACATGGAAATTAAATTATTAAATAAATTAGTTTATTTCATAATCAAATGCCAGATAAGTCATCATAACTTAGTAGCATGGTTATTGGTCTTTCAAGAAAATTAATTGAAGCCCATTCTTCCACATAGGGCTACAAATGAATTGAACTATTCGTGAGTTGGTTAAACTTGGTTATGCTTGAGTTTGATTAGTAAACAAACTAAGTTGCTCAAAGTAAAACTTGTTTATTAACATGAGTTAAATCTGAGCTCCAATTTAAACTCTCGAGTCGACTCATAATCAAATTTGTTTATGCTTGTAAACAACTCATTAACAAACTTACTAACAAGCTTAAGAACATGCTCATTAATAGATTTGTGAGTTTTATATTCATCATTCATTATATATAAATATACAATTGAAACAAAAAAAAAAACAATTTTCATTTAATATATATACATATAGTAGCTCTTATTTATTATTTTTAAATTGAAAAAAATGATAAATTTAAATGGAAAATGAATAAAACTCGAGGTCATAATAACTCTCTCTATTTTTTTTTACCATTAAACTTATTTATTTAAATAAGTGAAACTTGAATTTAAATTTTGGACTCGATAAAAACTCAGCTCAAACTTGATTTGTAAACAAATCGAGCTTGGGTCAAAACAAAACACATAGCTTAATTTCAAACTTGATAAAAAGTTCAGGTGAGTTAGGTTGTATGCAACCATTCTTCCATGTAAAATTGTATTATGTATTAGCTGGAAAAAATATAGGGAAAATGCTTAATTTGACATCTAAACTTTGAAGAAAAGGTTAATTAGGTATGTGAACTTAAAAAAGTTCAATTTAATACCCAATTAATTTTTTTGTGTCCCTAAACACTTTCCCACCATTTCATTGTCTTTAAGTAGGGCTGTAAATGAGTAGAAACTAATCATGAGCTACTTGAGCTTGACTCAATGGAAACTCAAATTCGACTCACTTATAATAGAGTCGAGCTCGGGTTCAAATTACTCGAGTAACTATCAAACTCAAATAGGTATTAAGCTCGAATTCGAGTTTTAAAATATTCAATTCGAGCAACTGGTGAGCTTAATCAAGCTTATAAAAAATTATAAAACTTATGATGTTTTTTTAATTTTTAAAGCCTATTTTCATACCTTATTTTTTCCTTTATATCCAATGATCCATGTTAAGGCAAAATCAAGTAAAAATTTAATTATATTTCTAAATCCTAATTTATTTTTAGCTTAATTGATTTTTATAAGAATAATCGAGTTTAATCAAATTGAACTTGAGCTTATCAAGTATCAATTCGACTCGAGTTTGAGCTTAAAAATCAAAGCTCAACCGAGTTCGAGTTGAATTTTGATTTTTGAGTTTTATATTCGAGTTGAATTCAAACTTGGTGTTGTATTGTTTTGACTCAAATAGTTTATAACTCTATCTTTAAGCAATGAATATGTGTCGAAAAATGATTTAATGACATTAAGCGGGACAATATTTAGGGTAATGAAAAGTTGAACTTAAAGTTCCGTTACCCAATCCACCTTTTCCTTGAAAAAGTTCATGACACAATTGGGCAATCTCCCCTACACACACACACACACACGAAATGTGGCGTCGCTCGCCTCTTCAGGCTCATGCCAGTCCGGGAAAACCAACCCTCAACCAAGCCCATTCCGACTCGGATTCCGTTGGTCCACTGGCGCGCTACGACTCCAAAACTCTATTCCGAATGTTCTCACTTAAGTTACACTTGACTGCCTGACCCGACACTGTCCCACCTCTGTCTCTCCTCTCTCCATATATAATAAACCTTGAACCCAAAGCAAAACCCGAAAACCCTTGCCGACTTCCTCTCTCTCTCTCTCTCTCTCTCTTTCTCTTTCTAAAAATGGCACAATCACTGGAGCTTCTTCTAATTCAATTCTTGATGCCGGACAACGACGCCCGCCGTCAAGCGGAGGAGCAAATTAAGCGTCTCGCTAAGGATCCGCAGGTCGTGCCGGCTCTTATTCAACACCTCCGTACTGCTAAAACCCCTAACGTCCGTCAACTCGCCGCCGTTCTCCTCCGTAAGAAGATCACCGGGCATTGGGCCAAACTCCCTCCCGACGTTAAAAACCTCGTTAAACGATCTCTAATCGAAAGCATCACCGTCGAGCATAGGTACTGAAACTGTGCTTAGTAATTTAAATCTTTGTTCATTCAGTATTTGGTTTAATCATTGGATAAGGATTCTGATTTATTAAGTTTTAAAAACGTGTCAAAAGTATCGATTATTTACTTAATTGATCACTGTAGTAAATGTCTCTTGCAACATGATCCGAATTTGTTGTCTCAATTGTGTAGGCACTAATTACGATAAATGTGAGCAATGTTGTCAAACTCGGGATCCTAGAGTCGGTAGAATCGTGTAGAATTGTATCATTCCAGTAGAATCATATCCTTAAACTTGTAATTCATTCAAAGATCGACATATAAAGATTCTTTGTCCATTTTAACTAATAAAAAAAATACAAGATGCACGAAATTACTAACTTGTAAATTCTTTCAATTATTTGGCTATTTCAACAATCATGATGGGAAGTAATAAAAATATATATGAAATTTTTGCAACTTGTTTATATTTTGATTTGTTACTAGTGGATATGACCGGAATCGGGGCTCACTAATGACCATGTAATATGAATTCTGTCGACTTGTTTATGCGTTTCATTGTGATCAGTGTGATACTATTGAGACAACAAATTTGGTACAGTGATATACGTGTAGCTACATACATCGTGTAAGTGAGCAAACCTGTAATATGGACCACGTGTGGTGAATGAACTTCATGGACTGTTCCTTCTAGAACCAGTTACTTCCAAAGATTTACTTAATTTTTCGGTGCCTTTTTCAATATGGTAGCACAGTGTAGACTGCAATAGTTTGTCTGCCCTTGCAAGGATGGAATGACAGAAGTTTTGAGACTTGAGCTATACTATGGGCAAGTACTAGGCTCTATGTCCTTTCTTTGGTGCATTTTAGGGCTATCAAATTGGGGACATTTCTTCTAACTAATTGTCTTTGGAAGATTTATTTTCCCCAACTTGTAACCCATCTGGACAAGTGGAATTGATGCTATGATTAGTACATATCACAAACAAAGAAGTGCTATGTGATGTGACAATAGGAAGTAGGAACTTTGAAATAACATTGTGGTGTGATGCTCTATGGAATAAAATGCTTTAGATGGTTTCAAAAAATTGATTAATTTTTTTAATCAGTGGACATGGATAAGGTGAATAGGAAATTTATCAAAACGGAAGTTGTACCTAACGATATTAGTAGATCCTTATTATTTTTGGATGTCATTGAGACATAATGATGGACATTTTTTTTTTTTTTTGTGCTGACCCACTTGCATATATTATAAGCTTATTAGTTGGTTCATTTTAAGTCAACATTAAAATTTTGTTTGTTTTTCCCTCAGTCCACCAGTAAGGCGAGCAAGTGCAAATGTTGTAAGTGTTGTTGCAAAATATGCAGTGCCGGCTGGTGAATGGCCTGATCTACTCCCCTTCTTATTTCAATGCAGCCAAAGCACGCAAGAAGACCATCGAGAAGTAAGTGCAATTTTGCACTATTTGTTATTTGTCTATATGTATTAATTATGTTACTTTCCTATTATATTGGTTATATGTTTACATTCATGTGCTGGGGCTTCTCCATTCAATTTCAAAATTAATAATTATGATGCTGTGGTGATAATTTCAGTTATTACTGTTGTTCACATCATTTGAACCTCGGTATGAGCAAGTGGAATGTTTTGAATTATTAAAGAAAAGTTTAATGCTTTGAAATATGTTTAAATCCTATAAAATTACCATAGCAAAAGGTGATATATCTACTGATTTTGGTCATTAATTATCCCTTGATTGTATGCAAATAAAATTTAGTTGGCGTTGGACTAATGACAATTTTGTTTTTGCTCTGGCAATGCAAGGTCTCTTTGATTCTTTTCAGCTCTTTAACTGAAACAATTGGGAGCACATTTCGGCCGCATTTTGCAGATTTGCAAGCACTTTTACTGAAGTGTCTCCAAGATGAGACTAGCAGCCGTGTTAGAGTTGCTGCTCTTAAGTAATTCCTGTCATCATTGCTCAGTTTTTCCTGCCTTTTTTCAACACATACATTTGTATCAATGACATTGGCTAATAAAATTTTCAGGGCAGTTGGATCCTTTTTGGAGTTCACTAACGATGGTGAGGAAGTGGTGAGTATCATATCTATTATTAATTTACTTGCTTAGTATAGTACTGTATGAGTGGGCTTGTTATGTTGTTTTAAAAGTTCTTCAAGGGTATGTATACTTTTGTTCACTGCCTGCTTGTGAGAGAGTTTTGAATAGCTGATAACTTCCTATTCTGTTCCTATGTTCACATTTTCATCAGTTACACTTTCTAGAATTAAAATGCTGTAACATCACTTCACTGGTTGACACATTCACTTAACTGGTAGCCTAACTCAGGGTCTTAT
This sequence comes from Combretum micranthum, assembly GCA_024138025.1. Lineage (NCBI taxonomy): Eukaryota > Viridiplantae > Streptophyta > Magnoliopsida > Myrtales > Combretaceae > Combretum > Combretum micranthum. Next base: position 3,202,511 of record JAMXBD010000001.1, read on the forward strand.
AAGATGTGGCTTAGAAGGCTTGTAAGTTATTGTTAGTTTATTTCAAATTTTTCGAATTTTGGGTTGCATAGGGCTGTAACAATTCTATTTTGCTTGATCATTAGTTTTTTCATTTGGGCATATCAGTTCAAGGCTTCATTTTGCTTATATCAAAATTGTTTACATATACTTTGGTAGGTAAAGTTTCGCGAATTTATCCCCAGCATTTTGAATGTGTCAAGGCAATGTCTTGCTTCTGGTGAGGAGGATGTGGCTGTTATCGCCTTCGAGATATTTGATGAGCTGATTGAATCACCTGCTCCTCTTCTAGGGGAATCTGTGAAATCAATTGTGCAATTTTCTCTTGAAGTTTGCTCAAGTCAAAATCTGAACCTAATACACGTCATCAGGTTTGAAACGAACATTATGTTTGGAAACCTATAGTCTTATAGTTTAGCTAACTGTACGACAAAATAGGCTGAAGTTACAGAGTGAGTTGATCGATTATTCTTTTGGCTTATCTTTTACCTCATAATACTCACATTCTTATTTTGTTTGTGTGATCAGGCTATTCAGATAATTTCATGGCTTGCTAAGTACAAGTACAAATCACTGAAAAAGTATAAACTGGTTACCCCCATACTACAAGTGATGTGTCCATTGCTTGCAGAATCAACAGATGGGGATGAAGATAATGATCTTGCACCTGATCGTGCTGCTGCTGAAGTTATAGACACCATGGCTATAAATCTTCCAAAGCATGTGTTTCCTCTTGTCTTGGAGTTTGCTTCATTAAGTAGCCAGAATACTAATCCAAAATTTCGAGAAGCAGCTGTCACAGTATTGGGTGTGACTTCAGAGGGTTGCTCTTTGCTGATGAAGGATAAATTGGAACCTGTCCTTCAGGTTGTATTGGTTGCTTTACGGGATCCAGAACAAATGGTTAGAGGTGCTGCATCATTTGCATTGGGTCAGTTTGCTGAGCATTTGCAGCCTGAGATTGTATCTCATTATCAAAGTGTTCTTCCTGTATTTTAAATGCCCTTGAGGATGCGTCTGATGAAGTGAAGGTTTGTAACAAAAAGAATAAATTGTCTTTTTTGTTGTTCCAACACAAGTTATAAAATGTGACTGATATCTACAGGAAAAGTCATACTATGCATTGGCAGCATTGTGTGAGAACATGGGTGAGGAAATTCTCCCCTTTCTTGATCCTCTAATGAGCAAGCTCCTTGCTGCCCTCCAAAGTAGCTCTCGGAATTTACAAGAGACATGCATGGTATGGATTTATACATCACATCAATAAGGATGATATAATTTTTAGTTAGAGGAAAATTTTTAGTTAGAGGAAACTTTTAGGATGCTAATATCGTCACATATTTCTGCAGTCGGCAATTGGTTCCGTTGCAGCTGCTGCAGAGCAAGCTTTCATGCCATACGCTGAGAAGGTGTTGGAGTTGATGAAAACATTCATGGTACTCACTCATGATGAGGATCTTTGTGCACGAGCTAGGGCTACAGAGCTTGTTGGAATTGTTGCAATGTCCGTTGGCAGAGCGAGGATGGAACCTGTCTTGCCTCCTTATATAGAAGCTGCAATATCTGTAATTCCATCACAACTTTGCTTATTCTGGAAGATTTTCTTATTTCCTTTAGTTAATGTCCATCTTTCTTTAATAGGGTTGTGGACTGGACTACAGTGAGCTTCGTGAGTACACCCATGGATTCTTCAGCAATGTGGCAGAAATTTTGGGTGATGGTTTTGTAAAGGTAAAAACTTTTCAGCATGTCAATACTTTTCTACTTGCTAGGGATTCTCTTTTTTAACTTCCAAAGTTCACTTTTTCATACAGTATCTCCCTCATGTTGTGCCTTTGGCCTTCTCTTCCTGCAATCTTGATGATGGTTCTGCTATCGATATTGATGATTCTGATGATGATAACATGGGTGGCTTTGGGGGAGTGTCATCTGATGATGAAGCTCATGATGATGTGAGAGTCAGGAATATCAGTGTAAGAACAGGAGTATTGGATGAAAAAGCTGCAGCAACTCAAGCCCTGGGCTTATTTGCACAGCACACAAAGGCTTCATTTGCACCGTATCCTTTGTTATGTCGATTTTCCTTTATTTCTTATACTGTGCATAAATGTGGCGCATATGTTAAATAATGACTAATGAATAGAACTGATCCATGCATGTTCATGCAGAAGCATAATAAAAAATATTTTGGCCTCCTTGATTTTCCAAAGATTTTTGGAGGAATCATTAAAGATAATGGTGAAGCATTCAACATATTTTCACGAAGATGTTCGGCTGCAGGCAATTATATCTTTGAAACGTGAGTCATTATTTTTCAAGAGAATCATGATTTATTCTTTACCTTGGTAAAACATGTTAAGACAGCGTGCAATGCTAAGAACTTAAAAAATAAAACTGTATATCCCCTATTTTTCAGTTTTATTGGTTAATTCTTGAGAGGGAATGTTCCGACTTTAGTCCAGTGGAGCAATCAATATGCTTATTAGTGTGACATGCCCAATGCATGCAGTGAAGTGTTTGCTACACTCTCGTATATTGAACACTAAGTTAAGTGGGCTGCAGCTAGCAGAGTAGCTATTCATGACTTCATTACCAATTTAGAACTCATACTCCATATTCTCAATACAGAATTTTAAAACTTTCAGACTGATGGTAGATATAAATTGTGAAGATGCAATGTAGAATACAAATTTGGACAGTTTGCAACTTTGCATCGTGTTTAAAGCTTACTCATTTTAGCAATTTTTGTTGCAGATATTCTGACAGCTGCTGAAGCAACTTTCCAAAGTCATCCTGTGAGTCTATATGGCTTTTATTGAATTATGTGTGCCTTTTCCCTTCTACAATTAGCATTTACTTTTGTTAGTATTTTTGTATTATTTGCAGTAGATCGTTGAGTGCAAAATTGTGTGCTGATCTTACCTGGATGCACATTAAACTTCCCTATGTCTCTTTATCTACTTATGGCCTGAAAGCTAGAATATTTTTTTTCTTGTTGTATGCATCAGCTAAGAGCTTGGTTTTTCAACTGGCTTGGTTTTCTATGTAATCATTGTATCACATTTTGTTTTTGTTATGCAGGATGGATCAGCAAAGGCAAAAGAAGTTCTTGATACGAAATGTTACAAATTACACTTGTAACTATGACATTTTTGTTTTATTCTGATCTTGTTCTTTCAGAGGAATGAATTTGATATTGTTCTTACTTGCAGATACGTGATGAAAATTTATATTAAAACTATGACTGATGATGATGACAAAGAAGTTGTTGCTCAAGCTTGTACCAGCACAGCTGATATCATCAAGGAGTTTAGCTACACAACCATAGAAGCTTGTGAGTTTGTTTATTCAGCCTTAGTTACCCCAATTTCTTAAGAATTTAAGGGGACAAACTTAAGCATCTTAATTTTTCTAAGAGCGATCTGTCTCTGTTGCAGATTTGCCTCAACTTGTTGATGCAACTTTACAATTGCTTAGAGAGGAATCAGCTTGCCAACAAGTAGAATCTGATAGTGAAGCTGATGATGATGATACTGAACACGATGAAGTACTTATGGATGCTGTTTCTGACCTTCTTCCCGCATTTGCCAAGTCAATGGGTTCACACTTTGCAGCTATATTTGGGAGACTATTTGATGCTTGATGAAGTTTGCTGTGAGTAGTTTCCCTTTGAATTCTTTATATGTGCTTATAGTGTTGAGCAGTGAATTCTGACTTTGGTGATCTCCATTTTGGTATTGGAAATGCAGAAAGCTTCTCGCCCTCCACAAGATCGGACCATGGTAGTTGCTTGCCTTGCTGAAGTTGCTCAGAACATGGGTGCTCCTATCGCAGGCTATGTTGATGTAATTTTCATGAGTAATCATGCCCTTGTTTTCATTGATGTTTAATAGTCTGGGAGCTGTATCGGATATTATTCAGGCTGCCTTAGAAAGAATTACTGAATTTCTGAATATGTTCTTCTGTCAGAGGGTCATGCCATTGGTTCTTAAAGAACTATTATCTTCGGAGGCTACTAACAGGAGGAATGCTGCCTTCTGTGTGGGAGAACTGTGTAAAAATGGTGGCGAGCCAACCCTGAAGTATCCTTTTGCATGCATATAATCTATTTAGCCTCTGTTGGGGGTGCTTTACTGCCTTTAGACCTGACACCTCTTTGTGTCCTGTTGAATATTCGCTTGCTTGACTTCTTGATAGGCTTGAAAGTTCATCTTTATCTTCAGCTGATACTTTATGTGAATTAAATGTACTATGCAGAAACAAGAGAAAAGTGAATTTGCTAGACTGAGTGCCAGATGCACTCTCACAAATTATGACAGGTTAGACATATAAAATTAGCTTTCAGTCGTCTCAAATATAAAAAATGGATGCTTTGGTAGATTTCCCTGTCACTCTACTCATTTTAATGAACATTTCTCCTTTTTCTAAGTGCAATTTACTCCTTGGCAAAGGGGGGAAAGCCAACTTACTTCATGCAAGTTGTTATAGATCACCCTTGCAATGCTTTGCAAAAATGGGAATTGCAGTGCATTGAAGAACTTGTTAATGGTGTATAAAGAACTAATTAATAGAGAAATTAGGCTCGACTGTATTTTATCAAGACATGAGCAATTATCCACTTGTGCAGTTGGCAAATCTTTTCTTTGCTTTCCTGACATGTATTAGATTCTATGGTGATATATTGAGGGGACTCTATCCTTTATTTGGAGATTCTGAGCCTGATGATGCTGTGAGAGATAATGCAGCTGGTGCAATAGCAAGGATGATAATGGTGCATCCGGAGGCAATTCCCTTAAATCAGGTGAATTTCCAACTTTCAAATTTAATATTATGTGGAAGCCGCTAAATGATTTTTGTGCTAATTATCTTGATCTGCGCACTACTATTACTCAGGTCTTGCCTGTTTTCTTAAAAGTTCTTCCATTGAAGGAAGATCATGAGGAATCCATGGCTGTTTATAGCTGTGTTTCTGCTCTTGTTTTATCATCAAATCCCCAGGTAATTAAGAATAAAACTGTCCCCATTAATTAGCATTCATTCCCTGTAATATAGTAGGATGCATAAGGCTTTTTGCTTCTATATTGTTATCGATCCTTCTTTTATCGTACTGATGGTTGGTAATGTTTTTGCCATCATTTTAAACAGATACTTGCTTTAGTACCTGACTTGGTGAAGATCTTTGCCGAAGTTGCAGTTTCACCAACTGAAACTGCTGAGGTCAAGAGTCAAATAGGCAGGGCTTTTGCTCATCTTATTTCACTATATGGGAATCAAATGCAACAAGTATTGAGTGGCATTTCGCCTGCCCATGCTAATGCTCTTGCAACACTAGCACCAAGGAGTTGATGCTTGTTTGAACCATGTCGATTGTGAAGACATTAAATTATTCACTACTCAAAAAGGGAATATACCTATTTCCTATTTTAAAGTGGAAATAGTTTGATTTGATGGGCAACACCAGGTATGTTCTAAGAAAGAAATGGTTCCCATGGTTTCTAATAGGAAGGGAAGTATTCCTTGATTGGCTTTTTGTTATATAAGACCTGAAATCGGTACATTATAGATATTCGGATGGTTGGACCCTTCACTTATTCCTGCTGCACCCACAGTGGCTAATTTTTGGGGTTAAACTCTAAAAATGAGGGAACCTGAAGGGTCAACACGAGAAAATTGAAGAGTCTAGGTAATAGAGCATCGTTATTAGTCAATCCTCCCACCATCAAAAGTTACCCTAATGTTCTTTTGACTCTTCACTTTCTTCTTGCATTATCATGTCTTGGCTTGTGTTTGGCATGCATGGCTTAGCTTGTGGCTGTCTGTAGCACATCAATCTTCCCTTAGTTTGTGATCATGCCTCCACTTGTTTATGGCGTCATTAGCTCTAATAATTCGAGAAATATATCTTTTTCAATAATCCGGATCTTATATACACTTGTTTCTATATTTTCAGGCCCTGTCTTTGCTGAAAGCTCACATTACTATTGAAGATAATTTTGGCCTTTTTTCCCTCAATTTTGGAGTGTATTCTTTATTCTTTTTAATTTTAGGGTTATTATTCTTGTGATGTCCAATTATTTTTTGATGATTGTATTTCTAAGTTTGTCAAGTTTGTTTGATATGTATGTTTTTTTTTTTTTTTTTTGACGGCTGGGCTGTTATAGTTTTCTTCTGTATAAAGAAGAATAGGGTAACAATCCCTACAATTTTTGTGTAATATTGCAGATAGTGTTCATACATATAAGGTAATGTTGAGTTGAATTGATTGTTCTTATTCGACGGTTTATGCAATCTTAAGTCTGAATCATGATAGCATGAATAGAGTTTTCCTATATCCATGGTCACATATGAAAATAGGTTTGAAAAAAATTGAAGAATAATCATAAATTTTAATTCCTCGTTTAGTAGCAATATTATGAAATGATTATTCAGCAAATCAACTGCGAGAGTGCGCTTCCGGGGAAAGAATGAAATAACTATTTTATACCACCCAGTGTGCTGTAAGGATATGAGAGAAAAGCTTATTTTTTGCCCCTACGTTTCCATAAAATTAATTTAATATCATATTTGCTTTTGGAACCTAGGAATTATTTAGAATGGAATGGATTGGAAATGAGAGTAAGAGGATTAAATGAAATAAGTAGGTTGTAAGTGAGTAGAGACTACTTGCGAATTACTTAAGTTTGATTCAATAACAATCCAAACTCAATTTGATTAATCAAGTTGAGTTTGAAGTTGAGCTATTTGAGTAGTTTTTAGGTTGGAGTTTTAAAATACTCGATTTGAGTAGATTGTAAACTTATTTGAGTTTGTTATATATATATTTTTTACAAAAGAAAAACAATAAAACGGGTGCTTTTCATTTACTTTGGTTTTGTTTTTTCCCCCTTCATATCTAATGCTCAACATTTATTATATTAAAACAAAGTTAACTAAAAACTACCATATCCTAATTTATGATTTAGTCTAACTAATTTTTGTGTGAATAATCAAGCACAATCAAGTTGGTCTCGAGTTATCAAGTATTAATTTGAGTTGAATTCAAGTTTAAAAAATTAAGGTTCAATCGAGTTCAAGTTGAGCTCGAGCTTTAAGTTTTTCATTCGAGTTGAGTTTGAGTTTGACATTATACGATTTCAACTTGATTCATTTATAATCTTAGAAATGAGTAATGGAATGATAAATATATTTTGTTTAGATACATTATAGTATGAAGTGGAATGGAATATGCATGGTATGGTATTTATGAAAAACATTCTCAATAATAAATATGTGAGAGGATAAAAGAGTAATTGTAATTTAATAAATATTGATAATAAATATGTGGGAGATAAAGGAGTAATTATAAAAATTAACATAAATAGGGATGAAATGGAATCACAATTCATTTTTCAAGAAGGTTGAATCGAGTTGCAAGCTCGCTTTTAGCAACATTTCCAAACACGAGGACAAGAATGAAATATGGAATTGTAGTTTTATTTTAGGTCTATGCTACATACGAAACATGATATGTAACGCTTCGTATACAGAAATTATTCAAAATGGTATGAGAGAAGTTGAGCGAAATAGAATGAGTAGGAGAATGATAGATGCATTCATTTGTTTAGGTAGATCCATGGAATAAACATCCTATTTATTAATAATACCCTTAGTAATAAATATGATAACAAATATGTTAAAGGAAAAAAGATAATTGTAATAATAATCATTAATAATGGTGAAATGAAATTAGGATTTTTCCTTTTTAAATGTAGAGTCAAAGTTTCTTTAAAATTGGAATCATTGATTATGAGGAATTACGACTTTGATTTTTAAAATATATATATCTAAATATAAGAATAAGAATGCAATTTAGCATTGTGATTCCATTCTAGTTCTATTCCCGTATACTAATATGACACAAGTGATAAATATGCATGAGTAATAGAGATTTTATTGGGAACGATCAGGTACCCCACGGTATTCCTCCTACTTCCAATGTCCACTATCATCCAGTGTGCACTTATGGTGTACTAGCAAAGATTGCGAAAACACTAATCTACGCATTCGAAACCATACTCAAGCACATATCCCTACTCGGAATAGCTGATGTTTAGATGTATGCGACACCATATACCATATGCTTTTCGTGAAAGAATTAGCATTAAATAAGTTATACTTCTCAAAGCTGTGAGTAACTAGAAACAAGAAACGTGTATTTGTAGTTAAAAATAAGAAAGGATACCAACAAAGGGCTGCAAATCCCAAGCAAATCTATAGAAAATACCTATATGGTAAGTAATATTTGAATGTATTAATATTGTGAAGTAAGTTTATTTAAATATCCACACGTTCGAAGAAAAAAAGTAATCAATATTTCATAAAAATCAAATGTTATATCAATGATTAAATTAGTTTTCAATTAATTTTTCTTAATTTTTTTCAATGGTCAATCATGAATTGATACCTTATTTGACCTACTTTTTTTAGTGACCTTACAAGGGGCCTAGTATAATTGTCCTAAATCGTTTTATCACGTGTGCACCTATAATATGAAAATCGCTTTGCAAGTCAGAGTTTACAAGACTATAATTAATTAATCTCTTATTATGTTATACAAATATATTTAATTATTATAAAAATAATTTTCTTGGATATTGAAACTTCCACAGATCACAAGGATCATAGAGAATCGGATTTCTATCAAATGATAAGACAAGGTAAACCTAGGTTTAATAGAAATACAACTAGGTTTAACTAAGAAAGAAAACAACATTTTAGGTTTCATCTCTCAACAAAGTTTAGTCTATCAAATTTCTAATCACCTACCTATCATGTGAAACTTGATCCTTGGTGTGCTCTATACTTAGGCCCTATCCCTTCCCTATTTTCAATTTACCTACAAAAACAAATTGTAGGGAGTGGACTACATCTAGCTGAATGAAGTATATCCTCGCTCCATACCATTCAAGCAATAACAAACAAGTTATTAAAACAAATATATGCAATGCAGATAAACAAATGAACAAATATATATGATCAATTGGTAACCATATATAGATTGAATTTTCACCCTCCAATCAAGGATTAGGGTACATCCACACATCAACACCTAAACCGATAGTACTTCAGGAATCAAATTTACTTAAACAAGTTTTTCTTTTCATATACAAAAAATAATATACATATAACAACATCCTTGAAGTAAGATATCCATAACAATGACCTTGGCGCAATTCTAAGAGGTGGGTTGTCTTCCCAGGACGACCTAGTTCCCATTTCCCTAACACAAGACCCATGGTATACACTAGGTTATGCCAATTCAATCCTCCATGTTTACCGTCCACTGATGACAGTATGGTCCATCCGTGTCAAAGTATAGTGGTGATGGCCTTCTACAATGTAAATGTGCAATGCATGCTCAATTTTGTGATATTAAGCCAATATTTGTTTGGTCCATTTATTAGCGATCAAACAAATATCAGACACTTACAATGATCAAAATAATTAAGCAACATCCAATATTTAATGTTTCGACTAATTTATAGTAATGTCAATACACATAACAAACACAAGAACCATAAGCATAAACTTTCTATCCCCATACATGAATTCTTTAATTTATGATAATAAAATATCATATTCTAAACCTATAAGCACAAATAGATATGAAGATCATCAGGATACTCACCTGTATATCCTTGCTTAACTATAGTAAAAATCTATAAGAAAAATCAAAGACGGATCTATATCATATGAGAATTGAGATAATAGATACTCATTACTATACTCTTATTCATATAAAGAAATCTATTGTCTTTGTGTCTTAAACTTGAGTTTTAGTATTTGAATAAGTATTGGAAAACTTATCAAACACAGTTTTTAATTATCGATTTAACCTAATTATTTTGTATATTTTTCCCTATGTTATTTTAAGGGTCTGAAAGGTATCACAATGATGCCTATCTTTCTTGTTTGTATTCTTAATTTTTATTTCAAGTTCAATTCCTTGTTTTATGTTTATTTCATTAAGTGTTAGTGATTAGATTTAATTTAGGTCCATTATTCTACTTTTTAGTCAAAGCATATATATTTATATTTATTTTCATTGTGTTTCTCTTGATCTTATTTTAAGTATTTAACTTTAGTTAATTTGATTATATCTGCTAATATCTATGATTTCCATCAATCTACATTTTATATCCCTATAGTCCTATAAGTGTCGAATGTTATACTTAGGTTTCAAGATTATTTCTTAAGTTTAATTTCTCAATTACGATCTATATCATCTTGATTTTCTAATTTGTACTTGAGTTACTTAAGTTTTGGTTTATGAACCTTATTCGTTTATATGTGTCGAAATCTTCATATGTCTATATAGGTTTATTATTGAGTTTATCTACTAGATTCAAAGTTAAATTATCCTTTTCTTAAGTTTCCCTGTAGGGCCGAAACTTTCATTATGGGATCCTAGGGTTTTCTAAGCTTTTATTTTCCTCATTGATTCCATTTCTACTTATGAATATATGTTGTGTGTGATTTAAATTACTTAAAAATGCCATGGAATATCTCTACTCTTATTAATGGTCAAAACTGTGTTATAGATTAACTTTATTTAATTTCAATTGTTCCTTAAGTTAAGTTTTACTTCACAAAACATAATTAGTATTTATATAATGACATTTAATCTAGGATTTAACTTGAACTAACATGATCCATATGTTTTATTCTATTAAACATAGCTAATTTTCTAAGTATTGTTAAAGAACATAAATCATCATAAATTTCTTCTTTCTTCCCTAAAAGAAAAACATATTTACTCGCATTTAAAATTTAATTTCAATTTCTTAATTCTAAGATAATATTTTATTTGAGCATGAATTACCTTTGCTCGAATTGATTTTGTGATAGTTTTCTTGTGTCCTCAATAGTGCCATCATCTGATTTAATATATGAAGTTGGTGGTTTTCTTCTTCTTCTCATAAGATTTCGTATATAGAAAATGATGTTTTTTTCCTAAGGCATTTAGAGTAGGTGGAGTGAGAAGTTTTTAGAGATGTTATATGTTGTTGTTTTATAGTGAAATGGAAAATAAAATGAATTGGTTTTAAGTTTTTGGGATTTATAATATATATAAGTGATAAGTGTTAAAAGACCCTTATTCTTTAATGCTTATGTTATGCATTTCTTGTGATTTAATTAAGAAAAGGACACTGATTTGTGAAATATTCATTTTAGGGCCTAAATAGCTTAATTGGAAGATTTTAAGATGAATTGAGAGAAATTGAGGCAAATTTGACAAAGTTTTTATCAATAATTAAATTTTTGCACATGCACTACCTTGTGCATGACCATGATGGAGGTAGGAACAAATTAAAGAACAAGTAGATATGTGCCCTTGCTCATACAAGGCCATGTAGAAAGCCAGGAAGATAAGAAAAGACGTAAAGTGAAGTAATGTGTTCTGTCCTTTCCCGAGCACGGTCGTGTAGCCTAAGCCGTGCAGCTCTATTTCCATCCTAAACTATAAATAGCCTCCTTATTTTTGTACATTAGAATCTTTAGAACCATTCTTAAGCCTTAGGAGAGCAGAACCATGAACTTCAAGAGAGAAGTGTTGTACCTATATTGGAGATTATGTGTTTCCATTGTCTTAGAACTAGACTCATGAGATATCACTTGTTTTGGCGAGTTATCATTTATTTTCCATGAGGTCATCCATCCTAGTTATGAACATGCTTAACTTTTAGTGTTTTTAGAAGTTTCGAGTATTATATCAAAGATATCCCAATGGTAAGGGTTCTATATCTTTTCTTAGATCATTTTTTTAGGTTGTAACCTAAAGTTCCAAGTCTAGCAATTGAATACTATTAGGATATTCACCTATGCAATTGAAGTTTCTGGATTGATAGGTTAAATTAGGGTTTTAGGCTATCTAGGATTAAAATATTATACTTTGATGTTTGTGAAATCAAAATTTTAATTTGAGCTTTAGATTTGTAGATTTTGATAAGCTATTGATCCCATAAGATATATTTCAACCCTAGCGATTTGCCTATAAATTCGGTTTCTTGACAAATAGACTCTAGAAATTAGTCATCTAATGTTATGCTCAATTTTCTACCATCTAGCATTTTTATTTATCAGTTTATTATCTCTTTGATAAGTGAAATGTAATATTAGCTAGTAAAAATACAGAATACATACACTAGAATGACATAATTTTATATAAGTACATACACATGTAAACATATATATTTTTAGCAAAGATTAATGCAGGAGCTTTCAATTATTTTAAAAATTTCTATGTGCAATATATTTGCGTAATTTTAGAGTGGTTAAAACCCTATCTTGTGTGGTTTTGAATTGAATAGTGCATTGTTACGATTAAAATACCACTTTTGGAATTAAAATCCATTATAATATGTGATAGATATGGAGTTTTTAAGTTTGTGATGGATTTACATTTTTTTTTCTTTCCTTTCTTGTTGTCGCCTGCAAGAAGATTTTCTTTTTCTTTTTCTTTTATTTGTTTATTTATTTTTCCACTTTGTGGCTACAGAAGACCTCTTCTTCTTCTTCTTATTCTTCTTTTGTGATGCAAACATTTTGAAGAGGGAGAGAATGAGCAAAGAATATAGAGAGTGAGAGAGAATTTATGGAGAAAATCTGCGTGAGAGCACTAAGGTTTGTTAGCTTGTCTAGGAAGTCCAAATGATACGTAAAATAAATACCAGTTTAATAATATTTTTCGATGAAAACTTATATTTAAATATGCCAAATAATATATGGTATACTTAAAATCTTTAGTTTAAGATTTTTTTTTTCAGCTTTAATATATGTTATCATTAATTATAATTTATTCGTTACGGGTTTAAGTTATTAATATTTTGATATTTTATGACCTAATTAACAATTAGATTATCCTTAATTTGATTTTATTTATAATTTATTATTACAAATTTATGGGAATTATCTTTTGTTTTTATATTTCGAATTATTCTTAGGACCTAATTTATTATTATATTATTATTATTATTATTATTATTATTATTATTATTATATCTTGTTGAAAACATTTATTTGATATATATGCAGATATATTTTTATTTTTGGTTAAGTCTTTTATTAAGTATATTGGTAATTACCGATATTTAAATTTGTGAAAAAAATAAACATTGTTTTTCAGACATTTCTAAAACTTCTGTGAGACATTTGAATCCATATAGCAATTAGCAAAAACTAAGTGGATGTATAATTTAGGATGTTACAACTCTACTTTACAAAGTATTGATTCTTCTTTTTAATTATTCAAAATATTAATATTTTAAATGAACTTATTTTTAAATGTTGATACTTTTAATATAATTTACTCATAAAAGATAAGTTGTACATGAGTGTTTATTGTAACATATTATAGGGTTTATATCCATATCTAACACAAGATTCTTAAGATTTTATAGATACGATCCATTGAGAAAATACAGAAAGTACCTATAAAATGAATATGTAAAATAGTAAAAATGTAGGATATATGTAATTAAGTCAAGTCACGTAAATATTTAATTACCATTTGAAATGTAACTGAGTGAATTTTAAAACGCTTTCAAGTCAATTAGAATTTACTTTGTCGTGAGAAATGATTAATCTTTCCACTTATTTGCTGTTTCCATAAAGTCTGAATATTATTATATTTTAGTAACATATTCACCGTTTCATCCTTAGCGGGTTGGTATATTACCCTCGATAACATACATATGGAAGAGACTATATGAAAATTGGAAAAATGATTAGAAATCTAACTTTTCCTAGTTTGTGTGGTATCATGTAATTCATGCAAAGAGGTAAAGCCAAGGAATCGCAATCAAAGCTAAATTAAAAAAAAAAATTTATAGTTATTATAGTTATGATGGATGTTAGGTAGAAGTATGCTCATAAATCAAATGATTATGGCCAACAATGATAATTATGTTAACTACTTTAAAAAATAATATTGGAGGTAGATAAACACCATTGGCCAACAATTGCTATAGCTAATACATCAGAAGCTACTGAATACTAAAACTTTTCAGATTCTATACTGATATTTTATTAGTGCAATGCTAAAAATCTCTTTTAGGATCTTTAAGTATCATATTAATTCTTTTAAGAATCTTTTAACCTCTTTACTTTATTAGAGGTGCTGTCGTTTAGCGTCGCTAAAGTTGGGTCAATTTTTTGTCTATTGCTTTAAAAATAATCAAAGTAAATATATAATCATATACTTTTTTTTTCTTTCTTTTGCTATTGACATTTGCAAGAAATTTAGAAACATAAGACAACTTTTTGGGGTTCTTCACTTGAAGGACCTTGGCCTAATGGTGAAGAATCTCACAAAAAAAAAAAAAATCCTTAACATAAGAAATTGTCTCAAGGACCTCTATTATGCATATTAAAATAGAGATTTTTGATGTAAATTCATATACTATGAATCTTATCTTTTGGAGTTTTCCACCATTATAGTAAGTTTCTTATTAAATATGGGGTTGAACCATAAACAAGATGTTTAAATTTTCTAAATCTTTAAAAAATGTTGGAATAAATCAATAAATAAATAATTTTCAATAAATACTGATGATAGTATATAGCTTTTTAAAAACTCTTATTATTTCAAAATTTTAACCGATACTATTATGACATTAATCGATTCAAGTGACCTAATGGTATTATTAACCTTTTTTCGCATTTGCCGGGGGAACTTCCCTATTAGCGGCTTGATCATCTAAACAAACTCATCACTGATTCTTCTATTAACTCAAATAGGAAGTTAGCTTTTCTTTGAAAGCTGCTGTGTAATCATCATCAGTTCCATGCGCACTTTCATCCATCTGTTCAAAGAATAAAGCACAAAATGAGAAAAAAAAAAAAAAAAGTCATGCTTTAGCTTAAAATATAGTTGTTACCAATTTACATATGGATGTAGAGTTACTTTGCTTGGAGTTTATACGTAAATCACTACCAAATACATAATCCTATCAATATAAGTAAATCACCATATAATACATACGTGTTATATATGATGAATTTTGAAATATTGTTAAAATTATACTTATAATTTTATGGAACGAATACTAGTTTTCTAATAGATGAAACAGATATATGAATCTCCCTCCTCGATTTATCAGGGTCTATTTGTTTCATCGACATGTAGACAGTATGCAAACGTTTTCAAATAGATTGTTTGTCAAGAAACAAATACGAAGGAAAAACATACACTTTTACTTATAAATAGATTGATTAAACAAATCAGATATAGTTTAGATACATATAAGATACAAATGTATTATAGATCATATACAAATAAAGATACAGATAAAAAACAGATTATTTAATAAAATGAATTTTTAATATCAACTTATTTGTTTTTGTATTTACTCTTTTTAAACATAGAGGATGATTTGTTATTGATCAATAATAAACTTAGAAACATTAAAAGAATTAGAAAGATAAATATTTTGATAGAACTTCTTATCAAAAAGATGAAGAAATATAATATATGCATGATCATGTAGATCCTCTCCATTTGTCACTTATTGTTATTTTATAATTTCATGGCTAAAATATAGTAGAAAGAGAAGAGGGACAATACAAACAGTATGTGATGAGAATTTGTTGTCTCCATATGTTGTCCTATCTGTGTCCCAGCAAATGAATATTTGACACATGTAAAAAAAAAAAAACAAATCCCTAAAATAATGCAAACAATAATTATCACTTCAAGACACCTGTCAAATACTCATTCGTTGAGATATAAACGAGATAGCATCATGAAAACAGCAAATGTGTTTCCAATAGTATGACATGTCATTACTTGAAGAGATCACTTTTTTTTCCTCACACAACTCTCACTTATATTATATATGATTTGTTAATTACATGTTATGAATAATGATTTGTACTCTTTTATCTTTATTTACTTTTCACCTGGACAAAATATAAAATACTAAGTTTATTCTAAAAATGAAAAAAAGAAAAAAAAAAGTTGGTTATTAGAAAAATCTCAAAAATTTTATTCTTTGCATTAGGTGGTATAAAAATTTTAAAACAATACAAATAAAATCTCTTAACTAAAACCCCCAAGTAAGTGACACTTTCTTTTTAACTAGTTGAGGATCTATAATAAAAGAAGAAGAAGATAGGTGCTTCTTGAACCACTTATCTTTGGTAATACCCTCCTTTAAGGATGAGCATTTAAGCAAGTGGAACTGCATGCAGAACACATACGATATCGCATGTAGTCCCACAATCTTTTACTCGTATGTACAGTTCCAACTTCCAATCCTTAGCTGCCCAAACTATAATAAGTTTCCCTTTGTATCTTCCATATATGTAAAGGTAATGCATTTACTACTAGCTTTACTATTTAACGTGGATTTCAATTCTATGTGGTATTAAATGATGCAGATGACATAACAGACACATACTTGAACAAAAGAAAGTCGTCTAAGAAGGAGAGGAGGAGATATGCAGATGACATAATAGACACATATTTGAACAAAAGGGAGTTGTCCAAGAAGGAGAGAAGGAGGAAGTTCTAAGTTGCCCTTATGTCGTCGGCCTTAGAAGATACACCGCCGGTGTTGAAGGCTACGCCTTGGAGCCGACTTACATTGCTCTAATTTCATCTTTAGGCTACAAGCTTTTATTTATTGTTTGTCTTTTAGAGTTTTCCATGTAATAGTATAAATAGTTCTTTAGACTTGTCTTTCTTTTTAAAACTTATCACATACTTTTGAAACCCTAAATTGAGAGAAGCTTCTATTTAAGATTATATCATTTACAATTGTTGTGTGATTTAGATACTTGTTGAGTGCTCTAGTTTGTGTTTACGCTAACTCGCTATGTCAAAGTGGCATCAAAGAGGGAAAGTTCCTGTAGAGATATCAGCAGATGGAAATTTAGAAGGCAGAAACATTCCTAACATTGCTTAGGATGTAGAAGCCCTGCGAATTGAGTCACAGGCTCAAAGGGCAGTATTGGACATCGTGGATAAGAGAATCCGACGTTTAGACTAGCATCTTGAAGATGTAATTGAGTGCTTCAATGTGATGGGACCCGATATCTATAGAGACAGGATGTTAGTGGGAGCCAACCAAAGGCAGGAGATGCTTATGGTGATCCTATCAATCGACCTGTAGCTGCAAATCGAAGAGCTTAGAATTTTGATGAAGAATCTGATGAGGAAGATGCAATTTTGTATGAAGAAAGACAATCGTCGAAGAGAGGCGGTGATGGTGGTAATAGATACCAAAAGGGCTAATATGGGTACGATCAAGGAGACAGTGTTGATTTCCTTCTAAAGATAGATATCCTTAGCTTTAATGGTATTCTCAATATTAAAGAATTATTAGATTAGCTGGCTGAAGTAGATAGATTTTTCGATTACATAGAGATTCCTTAGGAGTGTAAAGTTGGGCTGGTAGTATGACGGTTGAAAGGTGGTGCATCGGCCTGATAGGAGAGGCTCCAAAGTAGGAGGTATCGTGAGGCTGATAAGATCATATTTTACACAACTTTTTATGTGCAATCAGTGATTAATCTGTCTTAATTTCTATAAAAATTGCTAAATTAGTGCTTAGAATTGTTTAAGTTAATGTTTTAGGTCTAAATTAAATAATGAAAGCTAAATAAGAAAGTTTGAATAAGAAATTGCGAAATCTCAAGGGGTACGTTGGCTTTTCTAAGCCTAAGCCACCGGCGTATAGTCGGCCTAGAGGAAGAACAGATTGAAAAACTTTAGCACTACCTCTACACTGTCGGCCTTGACCCAATTTTAAAGAAGAACATAATTAAGAATTTAAAGGCCGGCAAAATTGTCTTCTATGCCACCTGCCCTGAGGCAGTGTAGGATGAAGATCAGTAAGCAAGATTTAAGCACTAGCTCAACAATGCTAGTGTAGACAAGGGGACTAGACGACTTCTACAATTTCATCTAACGTTGGCTTTTTAGGAATCAAAGTTGCCGGCGTTAGAATGGCCTTGAGTGTCTACAGAATTGAATTTTTAAAGGCTATTCACCTAGACGGTCGGCCTTGAAGTAGATCTGACCAGCCTTTGATGTTTTCATTATACACGGCATATGAAACCCTATGCCATCGGCTTCAAGCAGCGTAGGTCATCGATAGAATCTAATTTGTTAAGGTTGAAGCCAAGGCTGCCAGTGTTCAAACATCATAGTAGTGTAAGCCGCCTATACGCTGCAGCGTTGAAAGTGTAATTACCAACATACATTTTGTAACTGCAGAATTCAAATGAAAAGTCTAGAATTCTTTCTATATAAGTTAGGGTTTCCTTCACAATTGATATACATAAAAATAGATAGAATTAGAGTAACTTTTCTTTCTTTGTTAAAATTTGTTAGAGATTTTGAGAGTGTGTGAATTTGGAGCTTGTAGTGACAAGATTTTGCAAGTGAAGATCTTAACATTTGAATTAGTGATATCTAATCTTACTTTTTCTATGCAATGCAATTGTTTGATTTTATTGATTATTATGTCATTTGCAATTTCTCATTTGATTGTTGAATCATTATCCATGAGTAGTTAAATTTCATTGTGGGAAGTTGACGAAGCCTTAAGCATGCTAAGATGATCTTTGAAATTATGTTATATGGTTGTTGGGGTTGTGGAATATTCATATTGAATTCCTGTTATACATCTTATTTCTGTAGGGAATTTGATTTATAAAAATCTTGATAACTCGGAAGGGAAATTAGGGTTCATAGGAATTCATGAATTAAGATTAAATAACAATTGCGAAAGCGGCAGAGTTTACTCTGATTTAGAAATTGTCCATTGTTATTCATGCAATGTTTTATATTGATTTTTTACTAAGGGATTAGGAGATATTGATTTAAATCATTAGTCAATTATAGAATGGGAAGATTTGTAATTATGAATTAAATTTCATTACTAATTTATTTAGCGGAAGCTATTAGATTGTTTTGTGGTTTAAAAAGATATTAAAACTTGATTGTGAGCTTTAGATCTTGATAATTTCATATGAATATCCATAAGTCTAATTATTAATATAGCATGATTTCAAGTTGATTAGCAATGTTAAGGTGGATTCTTTTACTTCCCACTTCCTTTTGATATATGTCTCTTTAACACTCTCATTGCATTCATAGATAGTTGTTAATTTAGAATAGAAATAGATAATTAGTTAAATTATAAAAATTGATTGCCTAAATATTAGTTGAAGCCACTATCAGACTAGTAGTTAAAGTGATCCTCATGGAACGATACTCTACTCACTTTGTATTACTTGATCAAACTCAGTACACTTGTTAGAAGTATTCGCACTTCATTCATATACACATTTTAAGCAGATCAAGGGCAGATATCCCGCAAGAACCTGGTATAGGATGAAACAATAGCTGCAGCAGGATTTCCTACCTCCCGATTATAAGCAGATCCTCTTTCAGCAATATCAATGGTGTTGCCAGGGGCAGAGAAACATGCATGAATATGCCATAGAATTTATGCAGTTGGCAAGAGGAATGACATGAGGGAGAGTAAGGGTTAATAGGTGGCTAGATACTTAGATGGGTTAAAACTGCAGATTCAAGATAAAATCGGATCTATGTTCTTTGAAATTTGGATGAGGCTAAAAACATGGCTTTTAGAGCAGAATTGATGTTGCAAGAGAAGAGTAGTCGATTTGATAGTAGTAATAAGAGATTTAAGACTAAAAGTTCAAGTAATCTGTGGTAGAGAAAGTAAGAACACCTTAGAGATAAAAAGAGGAGTTAATGATAAGAAAGAAGATAAAGCAGTAGGCAAGAAGCCAGTTGAGATGAAGGACACACCAAAACAAAGCAATCCCTTGCAAGACCAATATTAGGGAAGTGTTATCGTTGTAGCCAGCTAAACCATTAGTCTAACAAGTGCCCTACTAGAGGATGGATTAATATAGTCGAGAGAGATGAAGATGATGGAATTCACTGTGAACTTGATGGAGATGATGAATATTATGAGGATGAAGACGAGGATGTTAAGCAAGCATATGTTATTAGGAAGCTGATGTTGGCACCAAAGCAGGAGGAGAACACCCAACAACACTAGTTTTTTTGTACTAGTGCACAATAGATAGGAAAGTATGTGATCTAATAGTTGATAGTGGAAGCTGAAAAATTATTATTTGTAGGGAGGTTGCGAAGCAGCTATGGCTACTAGTGGAGAAACACCCTGACCCATACACTATAGGATAGATTAAAACAACTGAGAGGATTGAATGTGAAGGAGAGGAGTAGAGTGTCACTCTCAATAGGCAGGTATAAAGATGATGTTTATTGTGATATAGTGGATATGGATGTGTATTATCTGTTATCTAGGAGGCCTTCATAGTATGATGTGAATGCCTAATATACGGGAAAGGAGAATGTGTACAGATTAGAGAAGGGGAGTGTGAAGTATACTTTGCTTCCCTTAAAGGTGACAAATGGTCCCAAGATCGTCAAGGCAGAGGAGCGCTTTTTTCTAACTATCACTCACTCAAAAAGAGAGATGGAGGAAGCCATGAGAGAGTCTAGAGTTGTGCATACATGCATAGTGAAACAGGTCATGACAGTAGGGGGAAAGAGTAGTGGTGATATATCAGGGGTAGTGAAAGAGGTGTTGGAGGAGTTCAGGGATGTGAATGAGGAAGAAGGAGCTTCTATAGTTATAGATAAAATCTGTGATATCAAAGTTTTAGAACAGAGGACAAAGAGAGAGAAGTCTTAGAGTTAAAAGAGAAAGGTGTGGTAAGTGATGTGGAATGTCACATAGAAACAATAGATGATAAATCACAGGTGTAAGAATTAATGCACAGGATTATTGTTAAGATGCTTTAGGGGTTATCAATCCAAAGGAGATTTACAAATGGTTCAAGGAGCTTGAAGGTAGATGTACTTCAAAGTCCCGATATAGTCAATATATTTTACTTTATACTTCTTAACATTCATTTTTACATGTTACATTTGATCCTGGAGGATACTTATTCATGATTTAAGGTTTATCTTCGTCATCTGGCGGTGAAAACCCCTTTATCTAAATTCAACTCTAAATTCGAGGACGAGTTTTTCTTAGGTAGGAGAGAATGATGTAGATGGCATAACAGACACATATCTAAAAAAAAAAGAAGTCGTCCAAGAAGGAAGGGGAGTGATGCAGACAACATAACAGAAACATATTTGAACAAAAGGGAGCTGTCCAAGAAGGAGAGGAGGAGGAAGCTCTAGGTAGCCCTTACGCCATCGGCCTTGGAAGAAACACTGCTTGCGTTGAAGGCTATACCGCCAACGTCGGAGCCAGCCTACATTGCTCCAGTTTCATCTTTAGACTGCTAGCTTTTATTTATTGTTTGTCTTTTAGGATTTTTCATGTAATAGTATAAATAGTCCTTTAGACTTGTCTTTCTTATTAATTTATCATATACTTTTGAAATCTAAATAGAGAAGTTTCTCTTTGAGATTGCATCCTTTGCAATTGTTATGTGATTTAGATCACTTGGTGAGTGCTCTAGTTTATGTTTACGTTAACTCGTTACGTCATCAAAGCTTGGCACAAGTTCGTAATGCCCCATATATTCCAAATAGTTAAAATCTGTATGTATATACTTTTGTCAATTTTCTTGAAAGGATTAGATCTCCTCAAGACTTAATCCACCATCCCCGTGATGTCCTCACTGCCATGCTTTTAGCATTAAAAAATCCATCCATTGGTTGTTTATTGAATGATCTCAGTGTTATACACATACATACACACATATATAAGAAAAGCAGAAGCACACAGCTGGAAAATCAAGTCATTTAGCTTAATCTCCAAATAATTCCTACTTTAGTTTATTTTACATTAGAGCTGTTTCTCGCTATATTGCTCCGTGTTTCACATAAATCCATGAAAACTTCAATTATGCGTGAAGTGATAATTTTACATACATCATTATATGAAACTTGTTTCAAGTCTTATAAAAAAAATTACCATGCAATAATGTATAAATGCGATGAATAAATTTGTACAAAAGCATCTTAGAAATAGCCACAAAACCTAATCAAGATATATACAACCGCATGAGATATTAGCAACTATAATTTATGGAAGATAATTTCTTTACCCACAGGAAGACAATTCTTTTCTAACAAATTGTTATGGAATGGTGTTGTACATACAGAGTGGTATTCTTAAGCCTACAGGTACAAAATATATATTTTGTATTTATTGATTTTAAGATTGTTTGAAAAATCAAGTGTATGTATGCAATCTTTACCCATAAAAAGTTAAATTCATCGACATATGAGATGTAATATAATATATGTGTATATATATTTGACTTCACGAAGCTTCAAGTTCCTTGGTTTAATGCAGTTTTTCCAATATTCCGATGTTGAGTGGTGAGAACTTTATTGATTGGAAGAAACAAATTCTTTCAACACTTAGGTGCATGGTTCTTGAATTAGCACTTTGCAAGGAAGGGCTACCTACTCTTTCGGAATCAAGTATGCCGCAAAAGATTGCTCATCATGAGTAATGAGAGAAATCTTATTGCGTAAGTATGATGCTTATTAAGGCTCATGTGAATAAGAGCAATAGAGGATCGATTCTAGAGTGTGAAAAGGTCAAAGATTTAATTTAAGGCAATTGAAGAGCAATTTGTAACTTTGATAAGGCACTAGCAAGCACCTTTATGAAGAAAATTTCAAGAATGAAACTTGATACTTATAAGGGAGTGCGTGAGCACATAATGGCAATGAGAGACATAACTGCTAAATTGAAGTCCTTAAACATTGATATTTCATATTCTTTTTTTATTCACTTTGTGCTTAATTCTCTACCTATAGAGTAAGCCCTTTTAAAATTTCCTACAACACACATAAGGAAAACTACTCTATCAATGAACTTTTGATAATGTGTGTGCAAGAGGAAGAAAGGCTAAGGCATGAGAAGTTAGACATGAAATAAGAAAGAATGAATTCTGTAATAAATTAAAATGAAGACAAGAAAAATGGAAAAAGCTAGTCCTAAGTGGAAGAAGGATGGAAAAAAAGCCAATGAAGAAATATGGCACTAAAGGCACATGCTTCTTTTACAAAAAGAAAAGGCACATGAAGAAGGACTATGCTAAGCACAAAAAGTGGCATGAAAAGAGAGGTACCTTCTCATATTTTGTATGTTATGGATCTCTATGAGTTGATGTTCCAAATAACACTTGAGGATTGATTTTGGTTCAACGATTCATGTTTTCAATGCTATGTTGGGCTTTCTTAACCAAAGAAAGCTTAAGGAAAGTGAGCAAAGCATCTATTCAAGCAATCAAATGCATTCACGAGTAGAAGCTATGGGGACATTTCGAATGATTTTAGAAAGTGGGTTTATTTTAGATCTTGAGAATACATTTTATGTTCCATATTTTTTAAGAAATCTAGTTTCTATTTCTAGACTTGTTAAATTAGGTTTTAATTTTCTTTTTGAAGACTCAATGTTTACTCTTTCTAAAAATAAAAATGTTATTGGTACTGGTTCTCTAATTAACAGTTTGCATAAATTGAATATAAATGCAATATTATTAAAATTTGCATAGAGATTGTATTGGCATAAAGCATGGTATTGTTATTGAGAACTCATATGATTTATGACACAAGAGATTGGGTCATATTCTTATAGAGAGAATTAAGAAGTTAATAAATGATGGAATGCTAAAATCTCTTGATATTAGTGATTTTGGTCTTTTTTAAAATTGTATAAAAGAGAAAAAAAAATATATGACCTCTAAAGGTGCCAAAAGAAATTATGAAATTTTGGAAATCATTCACATAGATTTAAGTGGAGCATTTAATATTCCTTGTCTTAATGGGAAAAAATATTTTATGTCTTTTTATTGATGACCATACTAGATACACATGTATCTATATCTCTTACATGATAAAAGGAAGCACTTAATGCTTTTAAAACCTACAAAGCTAAGATAGAGAAACAAAAGGAAAAGAAATTAAAATAGTAAGGTTTGATAAAGGTAGAGAATATTTCGGAAGGTACACAGAGTAAGGACAACTGATGGTTCCATTTACTAAGTTCCTGGAAAAGGAAGGCATAATTGGGCAATATACTATGCCTAGTACACCATAGATAAATGGTGTAGCTGAAAAAAGGAACTGTATAGTTATGGACATGGTGAGAAGCATGATAAGTTTTTTTTAATTTACGAATATCTCTTTGGAGTGACGCCTTAAAATCTGTAGTTTATATCGAATAGGGTCCAACAAAGGCAGTTCCATTCCAAAAACAACTTTTAAATTGTGGAAAGGATGGAAACCTAGTTTGAATCATATCCATGTTTGGGGATGGTCGATTCAATTAAGGGTGTATAACCCAAATTTAAAGAAACTAAATCAAAGAACAAAAGGTAGATATTTTATTTGGAATGTAGTGAACTCTGAAGGATATAGATTTTATTGTCCCAATCATTCTCCTAGAATTTTTGAAGCTAGAAATTTAAATTTCTTAAGGATTTAGAATTTAGAGGAAGTGACCTTCCTCAATGATTATCATGGGATAATTGTTCTTGAAATGGTTCTTCTTCAAGGCATAATTGATTGTCTTAATGAATACTCCATCCTATGATTAATAAACATCAAGAAGAAATTCATAATGAATGTGAAGGACAAGCTCTTGATGAAAATCTTATAATGGGATTAAAGAGATCTTCAAGAGTAAGAAAGCTAGCAATTTCTTATGAATATATTGTATATCTTCAATAATTGGATTTTCACACTGGACCTAAAGGGATCCTAACTCGTTTTCACAATTAACTAATGCTAAAAATTCCACATTTTGGTTTGATGTAATGAAAGAAGAGATGGAATTCATGATTAAAAATAAAGTCTTAGATTTAGTAGAATTGACAAAAAGAGTCACAATCATTGGTTGTAAATGAGTTTATAAAACTCAAAGAGACTCCTTAGGTAGTGTTGAAAGATATAAAGTTAAACTTGTAGCTAAGGGTTTCACTTAAAAGAAGATGTTGATTACCATAAAACCTTTTCGCCAGTTTCAAAGAATGATTTATTTATAATTATCATGGCATTAATGGGTTGTTTTGATTTAGAGTTGCATCAAATAGATGTGAAAATCGCATTTTTTAATAGAGACCTTGAAGAAGAGGTATACATGAGTCAACTTAAAGGTTTCTGTAAAAAAAATCACTTGGTTTGCAAGTTAAAAAAATCAATATATGGGCTAAAACAATCTTCCCGCCAATGGTATATACGATTCCATGACATTGAAACCTCTTTTGATCTTACTGAAAATATTGGGGATTAATATGTGTACATCAAGTTCAGTGGGAGCAAAGTTATAATTTTAATACTATATGTTGATGATATCTTGCTTGCAGTAATGATATGACTTTGTTACAAGAAACAAAATGTTTTCCTTTTAAGAATTTTGAAATGAAGGATTTGGGTGATGCCTCCTATGTTGGCATGGAGATTCATAGAGATAAATCATTAAAGACATTAGGTTTATCTCAAAGAGTTTACATCAATAAAATCTTAGAAAGATTCAAAATGCATTATCACCCTTCTACTCTAACAACTATTGTTAAAGGGAACATATTCAATCAAAGTTAATGTCCTTAAATGAACGAGATGAAGAGAAAAAGAAAAATGCACCTTATACATTAGCAGTTGGAAGTTTGATGTATGCACAAATATATACAAGCATGATATTGGATTTGTAGTATGAATGCTCGGTAGATATCAAAGTAACCCAGGATTAGAACATTGGAAAGTAGCTAAAAAGGTCATGAGATATTTACAAGGAACTAAGGAACTCATGCTCACTATAAATACAATGACAATTAAAATTGGTTAGTTACTGGATTCTGATTTTGGTAGATGTGTGAATACAAGAAAGTCCACTATATTTCCTTCTCACTAGAAGAGTTGTATCTTAGAGAAGTGTTAAACAAACTATAATTGCTTCATCCACCATAGGGATAGAATCCATTATGTGTTATGAAGCTAAATCATAGGCATTATATTTAAGAAATCTTGTTTCTAGGTTGAGGGTTGTTAATTCAATCGAAAGGCATTTAGAAATTTTTCATGACAACATAGCAATAGTCTTTTACTCAAAGAATAACAAGAGTGGAAGTTGCAACAAGCATATAGATATAAAATATCTTCATGAAATAGAACATATTAAGAAGCATAAGGTAGATATCCAACATACTAGTACAAAACTAATGACTACGGATCCCATCACTAAAGCATTGTCGGCAAAACAATATAGAGATCATGTACATCATATGGGGCTTGTTAGTTTGATTAAGTCTTAAGTATTGTGCTTCTTATGTTCGATAGAGTATATTTTATTTAAACATGTGTTTTGTATCTATAAGATGTTATGATACATGTTTGAGCTCAATTTAGAATGAAGTTAATTAATTATCCTTTTGAACAAATAAAGTTATTACTAGAGTTATTAATATTAATAAATATATATTTTATTAAAGAAAGACTTAATTTGGCCTACTTATTTAATTAATTAAATTATGGATAATATCATAAATGTATCTAAACTTTAACAAAATATATAATTAAATACCTAAATTTTGAAATCGATCGATTTGGTACTTTAAAAACTTTGAAATTGATCAATTTATTACTTGAAAGAGCTTGATGGAGGTAGTGTTAGCATGCACAAAAAAAATTTTCGTACTAAATTTTTCAATTTCAAAGTTTAGATACTAAATTGATCAATTTCAAACTTTATGTATCTAATTGTATATTTGGTTAAAATTTAGGATACCATTTGTAACATTAACCCTTAAGTTTAAATTCATAGTTAGATAATGCATATCCTAAAATATCTCTAATTATTGATATGTAGGTATCTTGAAATATCTTTAGTTGTTGATTAATATTCATCTAACGCAAAGAGTGTTTCTCAATGGTGGAAAGCTATTTTTCTTTTAAAAAATTTCTACAAATAAAAAGGGTCCTTAGCTTAACAATATAAAAATGGCCTGTGACTATACCATCTAGTACTGGCTTTTACATCAAATATTGAAATAAGCTAGAAGACACAAACGCCAACACACATACAAAGTACAAGCACACGTCAATTTCATTTTGCTATAGAAGGCAACTTGAGTATTATTTTACTTTGGTGCTGTCAACAAACTTAGGACTATGGTTGAAAGATCAAGTCAGTTAGCTGTATCTCCAAATAATGTCTGCTTTAGTTTATTTACACTGTAGTCTTTAATTTTTTTTTTTTTTTTTTATGTATGGTAATTGCTAACTAGATTCACTTTAGGCTTTCTTAATTATATACTATTTGTAGATGGCTTTTCATGTTGAATTACTCCTAGGAATTATCAATTTGAAACATGTCTTGTTTCAAGAATTTTAATAGTTTTGTTGAAATTTCTTCTCCATAAATAAAAAGTTCTCCATAATGATTGTGACAGCTTCACCTTTCTTAATTAATATAGCATACATGCTCCATTAACTGCCATAACATCCTTAATAAATTCACGTTGCTTCACAATAGCATGGATACATCAATGACTTTCTGTACCACTAGCCTTCATGCCCTTATAATCCTCATTTTCTAAGTTTGAGGTGCTCCCATTTCTATCTACACAATCAATTCACCTTCGCTTTCCTTTACCATTACCCTTTATCTATTCATTACCTCCCTTAGTCAACCTCCGTCCCCCCTCCTTACTAGTCTCTTCAAACTTTTCTACTATTTCCTATCCTAGTAATACAATCTCCATGACATTATCTCATCTATTTTTTCCCTCTACCTTCTTGTGTATCCACATCCTCAAGCTTGTTTATAACTTCTCCTCCATTTCCATCTTCTCTTATTCTATTAAGTCCCTTTTAGCAGTGCTCTCCATGCTCACCTGTTGTAAGGCTAATACATTAAACCTTAACACTTTTTTCTATCAATTATAGCCACTCCTGTGAACCTCAGCTAAAGCTTTAATGTGTCCTACTTATGCAATAACCATTAGGAAAAATTTCGATTCTCTTCTTCAAAATCGCACCTAGACACTTGTTCTACTCTCTTTTCACCAAAATGTTGTGGGCAATACCTGAAAAAGTTTATATAAAACATGTCAAAAGCAACATTAAGCAATGTAAAGCCTTTCTTGTTGTGCATGGTTCACTCAATGAGAGAGAATAGAATACCATGACACTTTGAGTCTTATCATCAAGCTCATTGTTATTAGGTTTATCCTAGCACATGTTATGTCCTCTCTAGTAGTTTGCCAAGTAGACCTCAATCATGCTTTTACTATCATTTTACCATACATTATTTCACTAAGTAACTATATAGAATTTTTTTAACTCAATATCCTCGTTGTATCTATCGTCTCCATAAATCCCTTTATGATTCCAAACAAGCTCCTCAGGCCTAATTTCATTACTTAAATAGTTGTCTCCTCTATGTAGGTTTCATTTAAGTCGGGATGACACTTCCATGTTTGTTTCTACTTTATATGGATGGCATTATTCTTAATGGTAACAAAACTTTTCTAATATATCATTTTACCATGTTGCCTTCAAACTCATTTTCCATGAAAGGCTTCAGGGATTCTCACTTGTTCTTAGGTGTTCAAGTTAAATGTACATCTTAAGGTCTTCTTCTCTCCTAATCACAGTATGCTTGGAATGTCTCAAAAGGCATCAAATGAACCTTCTCAAACTTATTAGAATACATTGCTCCCTCATAACTTAGTGCACTTGGTTTTACCCCTCTACATATCCTAACCACCATTCATGAAATCATAGGTGCTCTTCAATATTCAACTACTACAATGTATCACATTTGCAAGTAGTTTATTGAGTCAATACATGCATAGTCTAAATACTAAGCATTATTAGGATGCAAAATGTATTATACATTATATTCTAGGCATAATCTTGATAGACTTACCCCTATACTATACCTCTTCCTCTCAATTGACTACTTTTACTAATTTAAATGGGTAAGTTATGTTGATACTCAAAGATATACTATAGGTTTTGTTGTTTCCTTAGATGCGAGCTCACTTTCAAGTGTTTATATGATCATATGAGATGAGATTGTAGGGACATAAACATACCAAGATTATCTTAGCATTGAATAATGGTATATTGAAAGGAACATCAAGTTATTTGGAAAGATAGCATACATGATGGATTTTTCAATGGTATAGACAAGGCATGAACATTAGAAGTATAAGATATGATAGATAATAGGTAATCTTGGAATTAACTGT
Organism: Combretum micranthum; assembly: GCA_024138025.1. Classification (NCBI taxonomy): domain Eukaryota; kingdom Viridiplantae; phylum Streptophyta; class Magnoliopsida; order Myrtales; family Combretaceae; genus Combretum; species Combretum micranthum. Next base: position 3,231,806 of record JAMXBD010000001.1, read on the forward strand.
AAAATATTTTTCCCCTAATTACATAATTTTGACCATGTTTACTTTTCGAATATTCAATCATTGCATTTATCTTTTCATATGTATAGTAGCTCGGAGAAAATATTCTGTTTTATTTATGCACTACTTGAGAAGATGCATAAATAATACGTCCCATTTTTATAGTTCATAAATATTTGAAAAAGAGTTCAAAACTATTTCTAAGTTTCCCAATTTTTAGTTTATCAAATGTTAAAATTTATCTAAGAAACAAATTATTTAAAGAAACTGAATGTAGTTTTAAATTTAAATCATATCTTAGATTTAGTTTATCAAATTTAGATTTAATGATATAAATCAATGAATTTAAATCATTGTGCATGCATACACCACTCTCATTTTCCTTCTCTTCACCTCACCTTGAGGCAGCAATGGAGCAAGATGACCCATAGCAACAACAACAACAACAACAACAACAACCTCAATGCCCTACAACATTGTAATCTTTGGAGCCTCTGGTTTCACTGGCAAATACGTCATTAAAGAAGTCTTAAAATTTCTGAACAATCCACTTAAAACCCTCGCTTTAGCTGGCTGGTCTCATTCCAAGCTCACCTAAGCGCTACAATGGGCTTCCCATTCCCATCCTCACCCATTACCCCAAATCGCCATCCCGTGACTCCATGGTGATTTGTGCATCCGTAGCTTTGCAATAGTAGTTTTCCATGTCAACTATGTCTTGTCCACCTACTGCACAAACTGTGAATCTTGGTAAAAGATTCAACAATAGGAAGAGGGAAGAAATATGTATGAAAGGCAAAGATGCATGGTATCGCTAGGTAGACGATAACAACAATAGCATCAAGAAGAACAATTGCCTATACCTACGAATAGAAAATTATTTTAATGTTAGACAGAATAAATTATCAACTATTAATTGAATCCCCATAATAAATTATTAAGAGAGAAATAAAATAAATAAACCATAAAAAATGAAAGAGAATCATATGAAGTATCTATTTACAGCACCAAAACAATTCCTACAAGCCACATCATGAGCATAGAGACAATGTTTGTATAGTTTAAAAATTTTGTCATAATCTTGGAAAAAAAAAACAAGTCCAAAATAAAATATAAATAAAATCTTTTGATTTACTAAGTCTAATAAAAATAGACATGAGATTATTTGAGTCTTGTTGGTCGCTAGTATGGTAAAACCTCTACACTCAAGTGAAGGACATGCAACAAATATTGTACTCCATACGATAGTATCCATATGGAATTTGAACTATAAAATTTTTTGTTGCCTTTAAATAAAAAAGTAAAGGCAAATACCCATAAATGCAAAAGAAAAAAAGATAAGTAGGTGTTAAATGTGTAACAAGAATGTGTCTTCATGACACGTTATCATTCCAGACCTGATGTTTTTGATTACGATGCACAACTAACAAAGGTGCATCAATTAACATTTTTTTTCATTTGATAAAGAAGATAAATTTCAAATAGTTAGTTAACATAGGCAATATATATATATATATTTATTGATTTTAAAAAATTTATCAATTAATTTTAATTGTTTCATTACTTTATTTAGTTTTATGTATGGAATATAATAACATAAAATATTAAAATAAAATCAATTTGATTATCCTAATAATGATACGGTGATGACATGGAAATGACATAGAGATGGCACAGTAACAATATTATAATGACATGATGATGACACATCAACACTTTTGTAAAGTGGCTATTTATTTATTTATTAATTTTCTTTATCAGGTGAAAAAAATGTCAACTCATGAAATATCAGCGAAGTACATTAATTATTTATCTATCTTTTTCCTTAGCTGAGAGAGGGAGCGAACTCTCGACATGCAAGCATATGGAGTTAGTCCCAGTGACAAGTTCTCGATATGCTCTATGCTCATCTATGTATTTCTTTTGTATTTGTGGGTATTTCCTCTTACTTTATTTGTAAAGGGTAACAAGAAATTTACATATGGATATTAACATATGGAATATAGTTTCTATTACATGCCCTTTATATAAGCCTATAAGTTTTACCATACCACTTACTAACGAGACAAAGGTAACTTCAAATCTATTTTTATTAAATATAATGAATATCACATAGCTCAAAAATCACAAACACTAGAACAATATTAAGAGTGAGCAACTGAAACCCAAAATCAATGGTTACAATGTAACTATAATAAGAAAACATCCTTTTAATTTTAAAAAGATTGAGTGCTTCATGACAAATATGCAAGAAATGGTATGGGAAGTAGGAGTATAACTCAAAAAGAACATATAATAATAATAATAATAATAATAATAATAATAGTCTATTTGAAAAGATGTCAAAGCCAAGACTCAAATTTACCAATAATCCAACTATAAATATGATGTAACGTATCAAACAACAATATTTGAAAATAAAATCTTATATCATCTTCATCTGATAATGGTCCACTTCATCAATCATTGGTGTCTTTTTATAAAGCCAGCATAGCAGACGGGTAGGTACTATGTTCAACAAATTGCTAATACACATAGAATGAAAATAATGCTTACATGGAAACTCTGTCAGTTGCTCGTCATTATTGTATGTGTCTTGAAAATATAGGATACTTGTAATTTATCAAATACAAATCTCAATATTCACATTAAATAACTCATCATTAGAAAAAAATAATAATAAATAAATAAAACAAAAAAGATATTAGAAAACCAACAAAGACACAAACACATATAGCATCTTTTGAGATAAGATGCTTGGTAGAAGACTTTGCAATGGAAGACTTCGTGGTGATTTGTGCATCTATATTATAATAGTTTTTCATATCACCTATTTCTTGTCTCCCTAATGCACCAAATGATTCAACAATAGGAGGGGGGAAGAAATATGCATAAAAGGAAACGATGCATGGTATTGCCATGTAGACGATAACAACAATAGCATCAAGTGCTAGAAACAAGTACTAGGAACAATCGCTGATACCTATGGATAGAAAATTATTGTAATGTTAGATGGAATAAAATATCAACTTTTAATTGAATCCTTATATTAAATTATTAACTGAGAAAAAAAATTAAAAAAAACCATAAAAATGAAAGAGAATAGTATGAAGTTGCCACTTGTAGTGCCAAAACAATGCCTATAGGCTACAACACGAGCATGAGACAATGTTTGTATAGTTTAAAAATTTTGTTATAATCTTGAAAAGGAAAAAAAAAAGGATATGAGATATGATATATAAATAGATAGGAGATTACATAAGTCTCTTAGGTAGCTAGTACTATAAAACCTCTACACTAGGCATATGATAGAAACTGTATTCTATATATTAGTTTTCATATGGAATTTGAATCATAAATTTTTTGTCACTTTTTACATATAAAGTAAAGGCAAATACGCATAAATACAAAAAAAAAAAAAAAACATACATGAGTGTAAAATGCATAATGGGAATGTGTCCTCATGACACTTAACCACTTAGGTATGGATGTGTCCTAGTAACCATGGACAACTTACGGAGGTGCATCAATTAACATTTTTTTTCAACCTAGTAAAGAAGACGAATCTCAAATAGTTAGTTAATATAAGCAAAACATCAATATTTTTTCCTTGTTTTTTAAAACTTTATATGAATTAATTTTAATTGTTCATTACTTTATTTAGTTTACATGTATATAATATAATAATATAAAATATTAAAATAAAATCAATTTAATTATTCTAGTATTGATACAATGTTGACATAGAGATGGCACGGTATTGACACGGCGATGACATGATGACGACATGTCAGTATTTTTGTAAAGTGGCTACATATTTATTGATTTGGCAGGTAAAAAAGAAAAATGTCGGCTCATGACGTATCGGCTCGTTTAGTGGTCAGTTGTAACCAAGACATACCTAGTCTAGAATGGTTATGTGTAGGTGACATGTTCTCAATATGCCTTTTACGCTTACCTATATATATTTTATGTATTTGTGGGTGTTTCTCTTTATTTCATATGTGATGTAAAGAAAACAAAAAAATTACAATCCAAATTCCATAGGATACTAACATATGGAATATAGTTTCCATTGCATGCCCTTTATTTGAGCGTAGAAGTTGTATCTTACCAGCTACTAATGAGACTAAGGTAACTTTAGATCTATTTTTATTAGATGTAGTAAATCAAAGGATTTTATCTATATTTTATATCATATCTTGTATATTGCTTTGTTTAGGACTTGGACAAAAATTTTAAACTATATAAGCATTGTCTTCACACTCATGCTGTGGCTTGTAGGCATGGTTTCAGTACTACAAGTGCAAACTTCATATGATTCTCATATAGTTTTGTGGTTTGTTTATTTTCTTTTTCTCGCTTTATAATTTATTATATGGATTCAATATGAAGTTGATATTCTATTCTATCTAACATTAAAATAATTTTCTATCCATCGCTATCAGCAATGGTTTCTAGCACTCAATGCTATTGCCGTTATCGTCTACCTAACAATACCATGCATCTTTGCCTTTCATGCATATTGCTGTCCCCCTCATTTTGTTAAATCCTTATCAATATTCACAATTGGTATAGTAGGGGGACAAGAAATAAGTGACATGAAAAACCACCATAATGAATCTACGATTCAAATCACCCAGAGTCTTCTACTAGACATCTTATCTCAAAAGATGTTGTATGTATCCATGCCTTGCAATTTTTAATATGTTTTTGTTTTATTTATTATTTTTTTCTAATGATTAATACATGGCTTCGGTGCAAATAGTGAGATTTGTGTTTGATAAATGTTGTATTTATCAAGACACATATAATAATGGATAGGAGCTGATTTGTGTTTGATAAATGTTGTTTTTGTCAAGACACATATAATAATGGCAAGGCACTAAGAGAGCCTTCATGTGAAGATTTTTTCATTTTATCTTTGGTTCATTGTTTACATCACTTACGAGACATACATTAGCCTCAATCCAATTAATCATTCTAAGACTTTGCATATTGCATTGGTTTTATTGAACTCAGTGTGTTAAGTAACTGTAGTGTTTTTCATAAATAAAAAGGATGGTAGTGCAAAGAAAGATGGTAGTATGTGATTTGGTTAAAACGGATGTCACCCATTTATTATTAGGGAAGTCATATTACTACGATTGACAATCAATTGATGATGGGTTTTAGAGTAACATATGCAATCTCCAAGAATGGTTAGCTAGTGATCTTATTACCTCTTCACACTACAAAAATAGGGAGTGATAACATTAAAGAAGAATAAGAAAGGGGAAAAAGGGTAGCCCATTGGTCTTGGTATACAACAATGTTAAACAATTCATAACGTATGTTGCTTGTAAAATAAAATTTAGATTTGATGGTAGATATTATCTAATCTTGCAAAAATAATGGATTTAGATATAGAATTCCCACTAAATTGGTCACGTGTATATATGTTGTCACGGATATTATATGTGACTTTAAAGTAATGATAAAGAGATAACAGATGATGTATAACTTGAATGGAGTAATAGGAAGGAGGATAATGCAATCTTAGTGTAACGCCCTAAAAGTTTAATTAGGGAATTTACCATCACGTATAATACTTTATGTATTACATACTTAGGCTTCCTTGAATGATATGCTTATTTCGAACATTACTAACCGATTTTAATTAATGGAATCTTGTAATTATTTTATATTTTCAACTGGATTTACATTTAACAAAATAAACTTTACAAAAACATATCAAAAACTTACTCCCATGAGTAGATTAATTATCAATTACAAAATCATACTACCAGGTATCCATATACCTTTCATGATGGTAAATAAAGCTTTGAATCTTTAAACACAAAACATGGGCTCTAAACCAAGCCCTTAAAGAAAATACAAACATTAAAGATAATATAGACTTTAAAGATAAATCTAACTCTATAATAAAACAAAAATAAATACAAATGAATCCATGCTCTAGTTCACACCACTCTCCTTCTCAAATCTTCAAGATCTTCAAAATCTCCCATAACCTGAGTTAATCAATATCTCATCACCAACATTATTATTATCAACATCAACAACAACATCAAGATCATCAACAATCGTCATCATCAACTCCCATCATCTTTATGATACCTAGAAAAAGAATAATAATAACAATAATGAGCAGAAGCACAGTACACAGTAATGCAGAAACACACAGAGTGATACTCAAGCCTAGCTAAATGCAATACAACAAATAGTAAGTTATTATATTTCATTTAAAGCAAATCAAGCATTACAGGAATACTTACACTCCAGAACAAGCCACTGAGAATCTAGGGTCTTGAGTAACCATAACTGTTTAGGGAGTTGATATAAGCAACCAAATACTTATATCTCTAATAATGTTATAAGAAAATAGCTTCATCTAGGATTTACAACTGTTACACAACTCTACTCATTCCAATCCATAACATCATCTAGTTTAGTCGTCCCCCTAAAACATAAACCAGATCATGTTACTTCTTTTCGAGCCTAAGTAGACATTACACCGATACCATTTAACCCATTGGCTACCCACCAAGCTACTTATGAAAGTCATTGCATCATAACGGAGGTGGCCTAAGCGCGTAATCTACCGTGTCCTCTCGAGATAAGATTGTTGCTCCCCATACCAGATTTAATGGCACAAGCACAAACATAAGCATAACTCAATTAATTAGGCCATCTTTAAGTTTTAATCCATTTTAATATATCTATCATAACATTTAACACGCAAGTTACTGCGTACATTTTATATCATTTCCCATTGTATCACATATGAATCTTAGAGATGGTGTCCATTACTTGACAGAAGCTCAAATGAGTTTATTTCCTTTTTTAGAGGAAGCCAACAATTCCTTTACAGAACAATTAAAGATTCATTTAGTTTAATTAAACTTAGATTTACTAACTAACTTCGGTTTATACATATAAACTATACTCAATCTAATTGGTTATTAAATACTTATATCAAACTTTTATTAAAACCCTATTGGATCAATCATTAATTAGGACCCCCACTATGGCTATGAAGATCGCCCCACCAAAATACGAACAGTTCTTCTTTGCTTGTCAAAATATATCTTTTTACTCTGTTTGTAGTCTCTTATTATAAAAGCATCAAAAAGCATTTATATACAAAAACATTCATTTCTTAAGCAAACACATATTTGAAACAACATATTCCCCATGTTATTTATGATTTGTCTTAACATATCATTCTAATCTATTTATTAACTATTGAACCCATTTTAACTTAATCTTACCAAAATTGATTAGAATTAATCATTTAATCCAATTACTAAGCTAAGTTAATTAAACTTAATTAATCTAATCCATTTTAGCTTACTAAAATCTATTTGATCAAGTTGAATTAAGATTAATTAACTAGGTTCATTTTATATCTAAGATTTATATTAACTTAAGTTTATGTTAACTTAATCTTAGCCAAGTTGATTAAAATTAATCAATTTAATTCATTTTAGTTTATTCAAGTTCATTAAACCAAGTTTAACTTAGATTATTAACTAGGTTTATTTTATATCTAACTCTATTAAATTCAATAAGCTCATGCTTAATTATATCATTCAACAAACAACACATTAACTATCATTTATCTATTTCATTTTAGCTCCAAAAGATTCATAGTATACTTAACTATATACATTTAACTAGTAAAACAAGTTTTCAACTTTGTTTAGAAAATATATGTAAACACACAATTTTTGTCCATTTAAGGTTTAATTTATAATAAAAATAGCAATATTTAAAAAAAAATTCATGAAAAATTATTACAAAGTTTTTGAGCTTAAAATAATATTAATTGTCATTATAAATTAATTATGGGTTTAATTAAACAATTTGATTAATTAAGTTACTTAATTAAAATCATTTTTAGAAGACCTTAAATACAATTCAGATGCACAAAAAGACTAAGGCGCAAGCCAAAGGCCTGTTGGTAAAATCCACACACATGCACATAGGCAACCTAGGTTCTAATCCATGTAGAGGCATGGATTTTATTTTTCAAATAGGCGCATGGGATACACACACTACGCATGCCACGTAGTGCACGCGTATCATCTTCCCCAACTTGTCACGCGAAATCTGCTCCACCAGCTCAATTCCAACTCATTTTTTATCCACTTTCAAGCATTTTTTCATCAAAGTGGTAGGGGATCTACAAGAACACATGGAATACAATGGATTCAAGCAAAAACTAACTCCAACAATCATGATTCAACCTTCAATTTTTGGTCTAAAGTTCGCAAAAATTTTACTTTTCGGTAAATGGGTTTTCGAATTTGATCTGATCCAACTTCTAGATTGGCAGATTGGATAAATTTTATCCACGTTCTAGAAATCTAAATGGTTGTTAGTTACCTATATGCTTCCACAAACTCGATTTGGTGCGCTTCACCAACTCCGGCCACCAATGACACTCATACCCACCACAAATTCGATAGGACTTCATTCAACTACTCAAAGGTAGAAAAACACATCCACAATCATCAACAAGCATCAAAAATCACCACAAACACTCGAAGAAGTTCAAATCTAAGATCAGGAATTTTTGTTCGAATTCGAAATTTTCGAATTCAATAGGTTTGGAGGGTTTTTTGAGTGATTTGAGTATCATAGGAAGCTTTAGGGGTTCTTGATCTGTCTTTTAGAAGCTTTAGATTGATCATAGAAGTTCCACCACCACTTCGAGCGAAAACCACTGTCGGCCGCTACCTTGGAAGCTTCGAACCACCATTCCTGGCCAATTTTGACCCAAACCACTACCGTAGGAGTGCTTGTCATCCTCATTTTGATCAAATTGGTGAGTTTAGCTCCTCAAAACCACAGGATTAGTGGTTTTTGAAAAAACCCAGCCAACTCCGGTGCTCTCCAATATCTAGGTAAGTTGATATTATTATTATTATTATTGTTGTTGTTGTTGTAGAAAATGATAAAAAAAAGGAAAAATGATAAAAATAGAAAATATGCATGAAAAATGTTTTGTCACTCAAAAAAACTTTGTTTTTTTTTTAATACAAATAAATTTCATAGTTTATAGGTCATACTTAAAAATCTTTGATTTTCTTTGAAAGTTCCACAAAAAAAAAAAAAATTAAAATGAAAAGAATTCAAAAATCTTAAATAGACCAACAAATTAAAGTTTTATAAAAAGAACTACGTGTTGTCTGGTCTCGATTAGCAGGTACGTTATCACACCCCAAGGGGTATCCTAAACATAACAGTCCGCCACACTCAATATTAAAGCTTAAGTAGACAACCTTAGCCACTCCTAAAAGCTTTGATATTAAGTGTAAGGCGTGCTCTCACAATTTTAGATGACTATACATGGAATTATGAAGCTTAAGAAGATATAATAACAAGTTAAGAAAAGAGGATTTATAATATTCATTTACTTATAACAATGATCTTACAAACTTAGAGACATTTCCCTTATTCACTAATCTATTACAAGAATATTTGTGCATCTTATCCAACACTAAACTTTATCTAGGAATTTCTTATTCGAAAGAAAATACCTGATTGCAGGGTCCTCGTGGCCTCAACCACAGATAAGAGAACTGCAAAAGATATCTATAGGGGTATAAGCTAAAGGCTTAGTAAGAACTATTTTCATAAATAACTTATTGTAACAAAATTTCAAACAATTTGTTTAATCAAACAAATGGAATGCAACATACACATGGGCAAACAAAGCATATAGATTTTCGGGAAAGATATGTTGAATGGATTTACGCCATCCATTCGGAATTTGGTGATACATAACCTCAAAACAAGTAGTTTTAATAAAAAGATTTATGCTTTCGACCAATATCGCCAAGCATATGAAGTCTACTTGAATTGAGCCTTGCTTTCGGATCTTTCGCCAAGCATTTCCTTAACGCCGCCAAGCAATCGCTTTTGGACACTCCGCCAAGTATTGCTTTCAACATGAGCTTACTATCCTTCTCACCCAAGGATAATAACCCAATGCAATGTGACTCACTTCATGGTATGCATGAATCTATTTATTTATGATATCATAACATTATTATTATCAAATTTAAGGCGATCAAAGAATCTCATACAAAGCAAGTGTTATACTAAAACAAATATTTAAATGAATTCCGGCCTCGCTATTCTTAAGATTCTTTCAAGAAATTATTTTACATACATATCCATTTGTCTTTTCCTAACTCTAATGCAACTAAATTACAAGCACAACAAGTATGGTATTTAAAGGAAATAAACTCACAATGCCATGACGACGATTTCTTTAGCGAATGAGTCGCTCACACACTTCACTTAATCGAAATAGTCTTCGGGATATACGTATTCTTCCTCGGAATCACCTAACCAAAGAAAATACCCAAGATGAGAATTTCTTGACGATTTTCTTGAATTTTGATAAATCAATGTCATGAGAACATTAAAGTTCGTATAAAGGAGAATTCCAATTTAAAAAGGCCATAACTTGGTCATTTTAACTCGGAATTGCGCATATAATATATCGATTTCTACCTACTCGAAAAGATCTACCCATTTCTAAAACTATTTTTAACAAACAAGATCATATAGGCTCCGAAACAGTGGTGACAAAATTCACCACGAATTTTCCAACTCAAAATAATTTTGGGTTCGAATATTAAATCATTCAAAATTTATTTGATAATTACTTAGTTATCTATATAGTTGAAAAATCCTCTTTTTATAGTTACATAGCTCATATTTATTCATGCTTAAGTGTTTGTTATCCAATCATGTTTCTTGAGTAAAATAATGTCAATTAGGAGTTTAAAAATCTATAGTTTACAAGAAATTTATTTCGTAAATCTTTTAAAATTAATACTTAGATTTTTGTTTTCAAAAGAATTTCTTTATGTTTGACTTATGACTTTTCGAAAAGTAATTTTCTTCTTTTTTAATTTCTCCTTATTAGTGCTACTTTTCCTATTTATTTTCTATACCATTTTTCTTTGACTATTTGTTTGAAAGGGCCTTAATTTGAAATTTTCTCATCCTTTCCTTATGTTATGTTTTTCATAGAAATCGTTTTTATATCAAAAATCATTTTCTTTTTAAAAAACAAAGTGGAATAACAAATGATTTAAAAAGCTTTTCATAACAAAAATAGTTTTCTAAAATTGTAGTGTGTTCTTCTAATAATTTGAAAAGGAATGACTTTATTTTTATTAAACCATAGATTTTATATTTCATATAAACTTATTCCTAAGTGATCAAACTCCTTTTTATCAATTATTTTGAGAACTTGTAAAATTTGGACAACAATCTTAATGAACATGATTTATGATAAATAATAGCAAACAAAAATAATATAAATAATAAAGTCAAGTATTAGGAGTTTTAGCTTCTTCAAGGCTCCCAGGACTAAGAAATAGACTAGTCCCAAAAGAAAAAAATAAAATGAAAGAAAGAAAAATTTGTTTTGACTTGATGAGGACAAGTCTAAGACTAGAGACTGGTATTAAAATAACAAGGAATAAATAAATTGCAAATAGAATAAATAAATAAATAAATTACATTGCATGAAAATAAATAAATTGCAAGTGAGCTTATATGCTGTAAAGAATATGCATTTATATATAATAATAATAATAATAATAATAATAATAATAATAATAATAATAATAATAATAATAATAATAACAACAAAATAACAACATAAATATAAATAGATTTTTATGAACATAGTATAGCTTTCATAACATTTAGTCTTTGGAAACTCACACCATGGTCATGTAAAGTTACATGACATGAGAAGAAGAAAATATGGAGAAAAGTTTACCTAAAGAAGGTTTTTGAAGTGTTATGTGGTTTTGGTTTTATGTAGGTAGAAAGTTGTTTTGGAATTATATTGAGAGAGCTTTGGAAGGATATTTGGAGAGAGTTTTGAGAGGAGAATTTGAGAGAGTTTTTGTAGAGAATTTGTAAGTGGTGAATGTGTGAAAGAAGTGAAAAGAGGGGGGTATTTATAGGAAAATGTAGAGTAATTTTGTGTAATTAAAATAAAAGAAAATTGAAACAAATTGAGGAGGAGAGATTGGGGGGCATGTATAATAGAGGGGAGAGAGTGTGTTTTATTTTGTATTTTGTGGATTAAATGAAGTAATAAGTAAGGTAGATGTGAAATAAAGTTATGAGAAAGATAAAAAGTAAAGGTTATAGATTATAATGTGTGTAAGAGTAGGTGTAAGAAAAAGTAGAGATAAAAGAATAGTAGTGAATAGTGTAATGTAAAGTAGATATGAGTAATAAAGTACCGGTAATAAGAAACTACGCGTATAATTACGATATCTGTTATTTTTACTTACCGAAAAATTATAAAACTAATATTTTTGAAAACCTTATATTTTTACGAGTCTAACGGTATATTCAAAATATTTTTACTATTTCGAGCCCAAGACACGTTTTTCAAGAATTATGTCCGATCTAGTTCAAGACGATTTGCAGTTTTACTAATCTGATCTTTTTAAGCTTCCTCAGGTAATTACACACTATTCTACATTCTAAATTCTTACTTATTTTCTCCGAGTTGCTTATTCGGGATTGCCGGATTTAAGCTATTACCTCTAACTAGGATTTTGTTGACTTTAGAGTTCCGGTTGACTTCTAGGTTAGGGTTTTAGGATAAACCGATTCAAAAAATTTGGAGGTTTACATACGTAGAGTGATATTAAAAATGAAAAAACCTTTTTTTGGTTTATTATTTTTATTTTAAATTAATTCATTATTAATATTGTAAGCTTTGATAATAAATTGTAAATATCAATATTATTTGTCCTTGTTTGTAAATATTAATGTAAATAATGATTTCGTATTCCTTAAAATTGCAATAATATCTTGTAGGTATTACAATTTCTGGTATATAAAGTTTGGTTTGTAAATCAAATTTTTCGCAGACTAGTAACTAAGTTAGGATTAACCAACTCATTAATCTTAACTTATAATTTTTTTCCTATTCTAACCAGGTAGCGACTCTAAATTGTTTTTTTCAAAAATTAAATTTCTTTTAATTTTCATTTAATTTTCAGTCGATGGTTTGTATTAAATGGGTTTGAGTTTAATACGGATCGGATAACCAGGAAACGAAAAATCCAGGCTCGACAATATAACAGCTGGAATCAATCAAAATTTAGGTCTCAATGCTTTTATAATTTGGAAAAACCCAAAACATAAAAGTTGTATATCTCTTTTTAAGCTTTCCTTAGCATTTTGAATCACCCCAATTCAAGGTCGGATGAAAAAATTATGATTAAATTACAAAAATATTGTCATGCTACCAAGGACCTTATCAAGCCTGTGACGGAGGAAAAATACATGATCGGAGAAAAAATGCATCATCAGAGGCCATCAACCTCCTAATCACGCCTGTGATGGATGAAAAATGCATGATTAAAGGCCATCATGCCCTTGATCATGCCTATGATGAGTTATCAGTCAAATTTTTGAAAGATTCAAGACCATCACGAGATCCATAATGCCCATGATGAGTGCCTTGGGTTTGATTTTTAATTTTTTGCTTCATTTTTTCCTTCAAAATTCAACTAGTTTCCTTATTCATTTTACATCACAAACTTAACATGCTTCATACCAAACATAATTGAAACAAGATACGAGTTAATATTAAGTTCAAATAACATTCCCAAACATATTCTTACTATAATACATCATCAAAATCACTTCATCAACTTCCTAACTTCAACATAACAACTTAGTTTTAGTTATAGGTTCATATATCTTTAGTTTACAAGTTTTGTTACAAATTTTACATAACTCAAACATTAATCTATCATGCCCATATGATAGCAACAAGAAAAACAAGAAAACTTATCTTTTTAGCAAGCCATGGAAGTTGACTCCTTAGTTATTATAGTTGTTACATGCATAATTCCTATGTTCTATCTTGTTTTCTATCTTTAATTTCTTCATAGGATTCGTTGAATTTTAGATCTTGATTTTAGAGAGAAGAAACTGGCATGAAAGAAGAAGAAGAAGAATATAAAGAAGAAGAAAGGAAGAAATGAAGGAAGAAAAGAGAGAAAGAAAGGGAAAAAGAAAATAGAGGAACGAATAAGGAAAAAGAAAGGATGATTATAAAACTTAGAATATTTTAGGGTAAGGGTATTGGGTTTAGAACTTTAAGATCAATATCTTTAATTATAAAAGTGTTTAGGAATTAATTTGAGAATCTATATATTTGAAATTATGAACTTGAAATAGGGGTTTGGCTTATGAGTTTAGTTTATAAAGAATTGATATTTAATTTGGTCGGGTTTAAGAACTGATATTTTTATACAAGCAGATGAACTCAAATTTTATGTCGGTTAAGGAATTTCAATTTAGGCTAAAATTTAAGGGTTTAGGAATTTAATAACTCAAATTTCAACTTCATCAATTGCTAATTTAATTATGTCAACTTGTTTAATTATATCCTATAATTCATTTGGTTTATTTAATCTATCTAAACTTAATTTCTAACTTACGTGAAGGATTAGGGTATTTCACTTAGTATCTTGAATGCATAATTAAACATATAAGGGAGCTAAAGAAGTCACACATGTCAACCTTGTAATTCTTAAGCAATTGAGCCAAATATTCACTCGAGTTGTTTGTTTATTTCTTAAGCATAGAGTATATAATACTGAACATCTTTTTTTTATCTTTGCGATTATGTCAAATAGGCAAGGATAATCGAGTATTTATAAGCTGTTGAACTTGATGACAATTGTCAATTCACCTTAGTGATTGATGGATGAGATATACACTCATTTTGTGATTATATAGAATAAGAATTTTATGGAACAAGGTCAATGGGCTTTCTCCTAGGTGCATGAACTTACCTAAGAAAAATCAGAGATAAGTGGATCAATGTAACGGTCCCCATTCAAAATTTATCGAGTTAATTTTTCTTGAGTTATCCTGATAAACAAACCAAATTTGCTAACATTTTCATCTAATTCAAGAGTTAAGCTCAAACAAATAATGAAGTTAATCCAATATCTTCGTGTAGCACCTTCAGCTCATTTATAATAGACATCACAACCTAAGACATTTTACATTAAGCAAGAAATATGTAAAAATAAGGAGAAAAAACTTATGCTAGCTGACAAGAGAAGAAGGAACAAGATATACCTCTTAAGGGGAATTCATCCAAATATCCCATAGAGATATTTTGAAATATCCTGAATCTTATCAAACTAATTTAGGAAAGTATGAATTATTACACCTTTTCTTCAGCCATTTGACTAAAAATAAGAAACAGTGAACTTGAATCATAGGTCACATGAAGTAGATTTATAAAATGAACATTACCTATTTGAATGATCCAACCTTCCAAACTCAAAACATATTTTGTTAAATAAAATAATTATTACATCTTTTTTAACCCTTTCCCAAACCCACCCTGATTACATCCTTATCCATGGCGTTTTGAAAACTTTTTAAAGTTAACCATATAAGTTTGAGAAATATTTTGACCATGCCATACTTTTCGAGTATCCAATCATTGCATTTATCTTTTTCGTATGTATAGTAAGCTAGGAGAAAATATTCTATTTCATTTATGCTCCACTTAAGATAAAACACAAAATATACGTCCCATTTATATAATTCATAAATATTTGAAAAAGAGTTCAAAACTATATCTAAGTTTCCCAATTTTAAGATTATCAAATGTTAAAATTTATCTAAGAAACTAATTATGAGGTGTGTATGTGTGTGTATGATGATTGATGGAGGAATTTTGATATATTCATACATGCTTTGTCTATACCATTGAAAAATCCATCTTAGTATGTTTATGCTAAGCAAAAATGTTATTTTAATAAGTACTGATGATAGTATATAGCTTTTTAAAAACTCTTCTTATCTTAAAAGTTTAACTGATACTGTTACGTCATTAATCAATTCAAGTGATGCAACAGCATTATAAAACCTTTTTGCATTTGCCAAGCGATCTTCTCTATCAACAACTTGATCATCCACAAAAACTCATTAGTTTCTTACTCTTACCAAAAAAAAAAAAAAAAATCATCACTATATCTTCTATCAACTCACATAGGAAATCAACTTTTCTTTGAAAGTTGTTGTGTAATCATCATCAATTCCATGTGCACTTTCATCCATCTGCTCAAAGAATAAAGCACAAAAAGGGAAAAAAGCCATGCTTTAGCTTCAAATATAGTTGTTTCCAATATACATATGGATGTATAGTTACTTTGATGGGAGTTTATATGTAAATCACTAAATACATACTCCTCTCAATATAAGTAAATCACTATATAATACATAGGAGTTATATATGATGAATTTTGAAATGTTGTTAAAATTATTCTTATAATTTTGTGGAATGAATACTACTTTTCTAACAGATGAAATAGATATATGAATCTCCCTCCTCAATTTATTAAGTTCTATTTGTTTCATCAGCATGTAAATGATATGAAGACGTTTTAGAAGAGACTTTTTGTCAAGAAATAGATACAGATGAAAAACAAATACTTTTACTCCTTAGGATGCAACCTCACTTTCACATTTTCTAAGAAATAACCTATCATATCTTGTAATTCTATTTATGTTCATGCTTTGTCTATACCATTGAAAAATCCACCGGTATGCTATCTCTCCAAATAACTTGGTGTTCCTTTCTAATATACCATTATTCAATGTAAAGATAATCTTAGTATGTTTATGCCTCTACAAATCCCATCTAGGATGATCATATAAAAAATGTTAGAATTGGATGTTATTTTATTTGTGAAAAAGTACTCTTTAGTGTTATTTTAGCATGTTATGCTTGGACGACACCCCCTCCTCCCCCCCCGAACAACACATGGATACTCTCTCTACATCTCACCATCCCTTGCCTACATAGCAATCTCACTAAGGATGCAAGTGGGTAAGATCTTATAGAGTACTAAATCTAATAAACACGGTGATAAATCAATAAAATATTTTTCTATAAGGCCTAATACAAGCTTTAAGAAAAACTTTAAGACCCTATAAGGTTTAGATTGATTTTTGGAAAAAATTTAATGTTGGATAGAATATACGAAACCGATATAAACCCTAACCCTAACATCATATTATTGTATTGTTGTACAATTCATTGCTTGATAGTATGTAAGATGAAAGTTAATTTTATTTAATACAAATAATTTAGTTTTTGAGATTTTTTTCTTCAATAGGTACATAAAATTTAATAAAATTCTATTAGTAAAATAGATTTATGGTAAAATATGGTTAGGTGTTTGATGGTTGATTGCTTCACAAGTTTTAGGTTGAAGTTGCCCATACTTCAATCTATTTGCAAATGGATTAATATCGAATTTTGTACCTCAATTTTGGTAGAATAGCAATTTTAACCTATAATAACAAGCCACGTATCAACTAACGTGGCAACTTACTATTTATTTCTTTTTTCATTGAAAATTATTTTTTTTACTTATTATTGCACTATCATGATTATTATTACTATTTTTTTTAAAAAGGCAATTTTGACCTGTAATAACAAGCTATGTGTCAACTGATGTGGCAACTTACTTTTTATTTATTTATTTTATTTAATTTATAAACCGCATTTAGAAAATCCAATTGAATTTAAGATGAGTTTTGAAACATTTAACATGGCATCAAAATTCATCTTTAGATTTGTGAAACCCCTCTTACTCGCATCCATCATAAACCCACTAGGTAGCATCCTTAAATCTCATGTTGGCTAGAGTTAAACCACCATGAGTCTAAACTAACCTAAACTCACCAATTCATGATCTTGAACTGTAAGACAAAAGATTGGACTTTTGGTCCCAAGGGTCGATATTAGGTCTTGGACCAAAACGTCCACACGCAAGTATGAACTGGCCATATTTAATTATTTTTAAGAAGGATTTAAAATATCAAATTAAATAAATTTTAAACTTTAAAAAAAAAAAAACTAGACCTAAAAGCATTATAGTTTTTAGCTCAATTTTTTAAAAAATTATTTAAGATGAATTTCTTCATACACAAATATATAAACCTTACTTGTGGAGTTAGTAATATGAGACTATAAAATATTTCAAAAGTTAAAAATAATATTACAAGACAAAAATAGGTCTTATATTATTAAGGAAAAAGACTTTACTCTTAGTAGAAGTCTGGACAAATCAAAATAAACATATTTTTCAAATGTATTTATTTCTTGTATAGTTAATATAAATACATTAAATGTTATGAATAATTAATATATTTTTAACTATTCATATAAAAATAGTTGAAACATTAAATATCATTTATTTTATCTTTATTTTTCCTCTTGTTTTTAGGGTAAATGTACCGGTATCATCATGTACCTTTAAAGATGGGTCGAATATACAAGGTTCATTAAAGCACAATAAAGAGCACAAGGTCCACACCTAATGTCGGAACTTGAATTGAGAAGATTCGAGAAGTATCTAAAAACTCTAGGAATTCCCATGGGAGTTTGGATTGTCTAGATTCAATGTATATTAATAGGTAGATGTAGTAGGTGGAACTTAACCTTAGCCATTAGATCTTAATATAATCTTAGTCTTTCATTTTGAATGGCAATTTGTACATATAAGGGGATCTCCCTCATTTGTAAATCATCCATTTAATAGTGTAGTCTCATTTTTCCCTAAGCTTCCCTCTCTACTTTTTCTTTCTAAAACTCTTGTGTGTAATTTTCAAGCTAAACATAATCTCTACGTGTGAAGCCTAGAGGGCAAGTGCCGCTAAAGAACAGTTGAAAACATTAATTTCATGGCAAGTGGTATCGAAGTGAGAATTTGAAAGCTAGAGTAGAGATGTCTTCTAACAAAGACTGTATCTAGACTTTGGAGACAAGACCATTTGAGAGAGAAACACCCCTTAAAATATGAAGATTCGATTAAGGGACAAGATGATGGCACACAATGCCAGGTTAGTGAAGCGAAACTTTGAGTCACTGAAGTGAAGAAAGGGTTGGAAAAGTCCCAAACCCATATGAAGGAGTTAGAGGAAAAACTCCAGATGAGTAGCAAGGGATCTCAACCATACCAAGAAAGGTTAGAGGCACGAGAATGCACTTGAGGCCTAAATAAAAGATTTAGGGGCCAAATGGGTAAAGTGAAAGTTGTGATAGCTATAATGGAGGAGAGAATAGATGTGAACTTTTTAGCTTTGAGGAAGGAGATAGAGGATCTCAAGGCCTAGTTTGCAACCTATAGGGTGGCACTTACTAATGGCTTGGCAATTCAGCCAACAATAAGGGTAGATGTGCCAAGACCAAATTACTCCAGAGGGACATGATTACGAGAGAGGTTCATAATTTCCTTTAGCTTTTGGAATAGTAAGTCACAAACTGTAACATTATAGTTAAGGGATCAGCCATGGTTTGGTGGAGAAGAACAGTTAACAAGATAACCTCCGAGACAAATTTCACAATTAAGTTTAGAGATATGTTTTCCTTACCTACAAGAAGGGAGACCAAAGTCGTTAGACTTTGCAATCTTACTCAGAGGACACTATGAAACTATATATACATGATTTTTCAAAACTTATGTTAGAGATACCAAACGTTAAATAGGATGATTCTCTTATGTTGTTTCTAGATGGATTGAATCTGTGTGCAAGGGTATAGTTAGAGCAATGAGCTGTGGAGAATATCTTAAAAGTTATAGCCATCGCAAAAGGATTTGGAGAATTTTAGGGTATGGAAGTTGAGTATTCTCTTGTAGTGAAGTAGAAGAAAAGGAGGTAGGTGAAAACAGTAGATCATGAAGCCCATGAAAGAGGGGAAGCAAAACAAGGGAGAGAGCAAGTACACAAGGAGGAATCGAGAATTAAAATGCTACTTTTATAATGGCCACATCATGTTAGGGAGTGTCCAAAGAAGGGACGCTTGATGGCTTTGACTATTGAAGATAAGCTAGACGGTGATGTAAAGAAGACGCTTTTGGCACCATATGATGACTTAAGGCCATGAAGACTAAAGGTGATGAGAAGTGCAAAGGCTTAATATATGTTGAGGTAACAGTGACCGAAGAAAGATGAATGTAATGGTGGATACAGAAGCCTCACAATTGTTCATATTATAGGATATTGTGGACATATTAAGGTTAAAGGTTAAAAAGAGAGAGGCCCAATTGAAGACAGTAAATTCAAAGCAAATCCTGACAATCTGGACTTGCTAGGGATGTATGGAGTTTAACCTTGGTACCTAGTAGGGGAGGGAAAACATAGAAGTGATACTTATGGATGATTTTGTGTTTGTTATTACTATGGATTTCTTAGACAGGATCAATGCGATCATCTTTCCAAAGTCAAACTCCACTTGTTTGCTCATGAGAAGTTTCAATGCATTTTTCTAGTAACAAGGAAGATGAGGCAAGCAAGAAAGCTCATCACAGCAATGCAACTTACAATTTTGGACCACGGGTTAAGTTGATAATACTTAAAGGAAGAAATTAGCTTAGCTTTAGTGGAGGAGGTTTTAGAAAAACCTGATATCAAAATTGAAAAGAAAGTGGAATGAAAGAGCCATTAAGCTAATAAGCATCGTATTAAAGGATGATAGATCAAAAAAGACAAAGGAAATATGAAGCAAGTTAACAATTGGAAAAATTCATCCAAAAGAAATGGAGAAGGAGCTAGTAGACATATGGGACCTAAGAGGAAGAATAAGACTCAGAGACATTCAAGGTGAGGTATATGACGAGGACATCGTTGCTTTGGGTAGGGGAGAATGTTACGTATCTTTGAAGATGAGCTTAAATAAGTATAATTAAATCAATTGAAAAAAAAATCTAAAACTAACCTAAATAAAATAGAGTTGTACGATCAATTTTGAGTTTTAAACAAGGTTATCAAAAGCAAAAAGCGCACTCAAGGCACAACGCATTATAATCACCTAAGATGAGAAGCACAAAAAAATTGCTCGCCCAAGTGAATTGAAGCAGAAATATTTAATAAATTTATTAAAATTGTTTGACACATAAAAACATCAATATTTATTAAAAATGTTTAACTTAGACCAATAAAGACTATTTAAATAGGTCGAATATTATGTTAACATAGTAAAATGAGCATTATGTATACAAACATATCCATATTTAAGACTATTATACTGGCCTTTTTTTTTCCTTTTTCTCATTGAATATATTCTAATGTTATAAATGAAGAAAAAAGAAAACAGTTTTTTTAGTCATTACTCTTAAAAAAATATTTTATTATTTTAATAAGACAATAGGCCAATCATAAAATAAAATAAAACAATAATATAAGCATAAAGCATACCTGGAAGGAGTCTGAGAAGGGAAGTGGGGTAAGGTCTACCTATTCTTTTATGTAAGAGGAAGAGAAAGAGAAAGAGAAAGAGACAGGGACCAGAAAAAGTGGCATACAATTTAGATTTTGTGTTTAACTTTGCAGCAAGTGTTTAGTAATATACCTTTTACTTTGCCAGCTGTCTTGCATGCAACACCCATGGTTAAAAACGATTAAAAGTTATTTTATCCTATCTTCACACTATATGCTTTCCCTTTTCTTTGTCTTAACTATGGAGCATTAGCAGTATAGCATAGATGCAAATTTATTTTTCCCCCAGTTTTCATCCAAAATTCTCACGTCGTTCACTAAGATGCTTGCCTTGGTGCCCGTACACCTTACGCCTAGACTAACAAGGTGCACGTCCTGATGAAGGTGCCTCGCCTCGCTTGTTCGTCTAGGCGCACAAGGCCAGCGCCTTAATATCCTTGGTTTTAATGGTTTTAAATTTTATGGATGTGCTCAAACTAAAGCTAACTTGTTTTGATCAGTCTAGACTCCTTCATCTAAAGGTAATTTTTTGGGGACATTGATTAATATGCAAGATGGTTTTTGTCTAAGCACACTAGACAGTTTCTGTCATTTTGCAAATGAATGACGATGACACTTTCTAACAAAATTTCATGTAACTATGTGCTTAAAAACGAACTAAATTATATGGATGATAGGATTATCCAGTTCATAAGGCATTAAGCTGGGTATATATAAAAATTAATGTAAAAGGAATTCTAATAGGAGCACCCAAATTGTGCTAATTACCTGATTAACGTGCAAGTGGCAACAGATTCTATCATCCCCAACAAGAAGAGTGGAAGTACTAACAATGGATATGCCAGGTTGGTTCTTCTACCTTCCTTATAAGATTGGAAAACACATGATCATCGTTGTCTCCATCTCTTTTCTGCATGCACACTTGAGCAACCACTTCACCTCTAGCTACTTCATGCACTGAAACAGTGACTGCACGAGCTCGAAGACGAGGAGGATCATAATGTGAAGAACTTTCAGCTGAAGGGTCTATGCCGATTTGCCTGGTACTATCCCGTGGTGATGGTGATGGTGATGGTAATAATCGATTTTTCTTGAGTGTTAGGTCTTCGATTTCGTTCTTTAGTTCCGGGATATAATCGAGTGCCCCATCTATAATAGCTGGCGCAGTCCATCTTTTCTGCAAAATATTGTCTATATATGGAGGATTTAAAGTTTAAACACTGAATATTTCATAGAAAAACTATGTTCTATAAGACCAAGTCACCTAGTAACAATGTTGGAAGATAAGAACATGGACATCAAAAGGCCGAATTTTCATGAATGGACACGCTGCATCTTGTAATAATTATTAACTATGAACCAAGAGTATGTTTGATATGTGAAAAACGTTTTCAAGGATTTTTTTCGATATTTGTTAAGATGAAACTTTATAGTGTTCATATATTATCGCGGAAATCTCAAGCATAGATCGTAGATACAAAGTGTTTTATAACAGCAAATGCTAGGTAACAACTATGAAAATGCCAATGAAATCCAATTATTTCAATTATTCCCTGTATTCTTACAATAATCTAACATGTTCTTATCCATGTACTTTTAACTAGAGCTCGGTTTATATAGAGTCTAACCCTATATTGAGGTATTATTATTATTGTTACGTATACTTTAGGCTTGTAATTGATTTGATGGAGCACGCTTACAGGTTGCAAGAAATTCAAAATCCTATTGTTTATGTCAAATTTGGATGAGAAAATCAGAGTCCATTGTGTAGATGTTTCAGAATTTGATCTCGTCGAAGCTACTAGTTACTAGACATCAAGGCGCACTGGAGTCCAGAAGCACGGGCTAACATGTTTCCTACCTTGGTCTAGGATGGGAATTTGCTATCCAAGAATGCTGTCCCATATTGTCCTGGTGAATTTTATTGCATAAATTAGTATATACATATTCATACACACATTATACTGATTTAGATTTTTTGAAATTCTATAGCATAAATTAGATGAAGAAATATTATCTAAAGTTTGAAATGGTTTGCTAGTTGTTAATGTGGTATGGTCATATGTTTGACGAAAATGTCATTAGAACATTAAAATTGATGAGACGGCAAAGGGTTTTTTTACATTTTCCCCCTCTCTTCAAGTTCCAATTAGTAATGGGCAGCTTTTGGATCGATGAAAAAAGTAACAATAAGTTACAAAGTATATGCAGAATATGAAAGAAATAATAATCTGTACCCTAGTGGGGTTATCTTATCATGTATTTAACGCTAACATTGAGTAACATATTTTAACTTGTTTAACCTAGAGAAACTCTTTAGCAAGTCGCAATAACTTACAAGGAGATCTTAGAAAAATCAGAAATAGATCATCTCTATTTATCTCAGTTATAATCAACTAATGAAATTATAAGAAAGAAAATACTTCATAATAATATAATAAAATCTTTTAGCAATTTAGATAATTTTAGTCATGGATTTGTAAATTAAGACAAATGAAGAAAATAAAAATTACAGAATTCAAATCTTCAGAAATCGTACATATGTTAGTGCAAGTATCAAATTCTTGCACAATTGGAAAAAGGCTTCACAACTCGGTATAATAATTTCGTAAAAGACAATCTTTTTTCAATGTGTTTGTTGCAATAAAAAAAGTTTTGCAACTGTGAAACGTTATGATCATTAGGAAAAATTCTATCGTCTAAACGGTCTCGGGGCCATAAAAGCTCCCTCATACTAGTGGTAAGAGTTAGGAAACATTAATGGCTTGTTGTAATTAATGTAATGTTGGGTATAAACATAAAAAAGTGCTATTGAAAATCTCATGAGCATTTTCTTTCATGATTAACTACCACTGTCTATCATTAATATTTATTAACCATTAATACATACATCGTTTTACCTTGAGGATCTATTTTCCATGAAACAAATACAAAATGGAGGTGGAAAAAGTAACAATTTACGCATAACATAGTGGTTAATTTTCACATTATGTAAAAGAAGGCAGAAAATTTTATGGTTCCGGTTTTCTTTTTAACGGGACTAGTTGATTAATTATTAACCACTCAGATTTATGGCCAATTATAATTGTACTATTAAAATAATATATCAATTATTTTATTTATTTTAAAAGTTAAAAAAGAAAAATGCTAACCTTGGATATGCTAGAAGGTGGGAGCAAAGCACCAAGGGCCAAGTAAGATGCATTAAGATTCATCCTTCTCTCTCTCCTTGGCATTATGATGCTGTTTCTTTATTGAAAAATTGGAATTATCATCACTCTCTCCCTTTCCATCACCACCCAACATCTCCAACATCTCAGGACCTTTAAACCTCCCATATTGAACCTTAGCATGTTCAGAACTTGCGTCTTCTTGTTGTTGACTAGTATTAGTATGAACTGCTGTGCTGTCAATTCTTGTTTCTTCTTCCAAAATTGGGTCACTAATTAGAAGGCTAGTAGGGTCTTCAATAAAATTACTTATATCATCATGGGCTGCATGTAGATCAAAATCGTCCAGCCAAAAATCATCCAATTCGGCTTCGATTTCGCGATCTTGGGTGTAATTTTTGCTGCTTCCAGCTTCCGTTGGATTAGGGATATCAAAAGGCCATGGTGGAGAGTACATATCCTATCCAAATTTTTCAAATTTGATTAAGCAAATCCAAAGATTCTGCAGAATTAATGACAACTATATTTTTTCAAAACGTGCATTTTAATGCACAAACATAAAATCGCATTTAATGGGATTTAGAATTTTTAAAAATGAAAAAAAAAAACCAATAGCAATATATTGAATGTTAAAATTCCAAATTCATACCTATGACTTTAACCCATGTTGCAGTATCTTATTTCTTTAATCACAGAGAGTGAGAAAGATCAAAAACCCTAGATTTGAAGCTTTAAAGGTTTTGGATGTGTAACAATATGCCAAACCCAGGTTTTTGATTCATGTATCTTTGACTTCTTATATTAATTGGCAAAAGGTAAATTTATATGCCTCTAGGACAAGGAAAAAAAAGGGAATATCGAATATAGTATATATGCTGCTTTTGCTAAAAAAAACCTTTCAATAGCTAAAAGAACCATTCGGAGAATACGAGGACTAGTTGAAGCAAACAATCAACACTAGGAAGAGCGGCTTTTTATACTTGCCCAGAAAATTAGTGCATGTCCAAGGATGCATCCAATATTCATAACATATATGCATATATATGTTTCTGTGTTTTGCATAAATGGTAGATATAAGTAGATTGAAAGAAGGAAAAAGGTTTGAAAAAGGAAAAAAAAAAAAAAATTGGCAATTTAAGTGGCAAAGGGTTTGTTACCTTTTTCTGCCTGCAAAATCCTTGCCAGATATTTGGATGTATATACCTACACTACCAAAAAAACTTTTATATGAAATTGAGGTCTACGCTAAGATAAGGAGAAATTAAGGCAAACAATGAAGACAGAGAGAGAGAGGATTACCTCATACATATAATGTGAGTGTGCGTGTGTGTATATACGCGTATATCGATTCAGATCATGGCATTATGTGGATATAAACGTAGGGCAAGCTTTAAATTTTGTAAAAATACACACAAAGTCAAAGTGCCATCTCTAATATGAAAACGATAGAGATCAGAAAAATAATAAAAATTATAATAATCTTTCAATCTGTCGTTTGGAAGAGGAATGTAGGAGAAAGGGATTGAGGAAGTCAGGAAGACAAAAACATCATGTTATTGTTATTCGTATGGGATGCCCTAAGCCACATTTATTAAGATTTAAATACATATATATTTAATCATGGGTGTTTTATTCTTTTTTAATGTGAAATTCCTAAAACCCAAAGCAGTTTTCAATCGGATCTGGTATTTATTAAATTAATTCGAATAAGATTAAGGAAATAAAGTATGGATTAAATAGTTAATGAAGCATTAGATAAATGGTTTTAGGACAGTAGAGGGGTACATTATGTCAATAAACAATCTTATCTCCTGTAGTACAAGCCCTAAAATGTTGGTAGTACACTTTTGCGGTGCTTTACATTGTAGGACAACTTTTCAAAGCGTACTATGTGGCTTTCAAACTCTTCTGTTCAAAGTCCAAATGACCCCCACTTCCTTGGACCATCAAGGGAAAAAAAAAAAAAAGAAAAAGAAAAAACATATCGTTTGAGTTTAAAGATAACAACTTACCTTAGTGATGTTAGAAAATTTTGGACCGTGTTTTCTTGAAGTGACACCTGAATTTAGAATTACAGGTGGCAGCTTTGTGGATAGCTGTTTTTATGTTTGTATCTGCATCTAAACGATATGTATAAATGCATCTGATTTGTATTTATATTTTATCTATATTTGATTTCATAAAAACTGCCAATTTTTTTTATCTTTATCTATTTCTTGATGAACAATTTGTTAGAAAAAATGTTGAAAAGAGTGTCTGTATCTACAGAAAAAATCTAACTAAATTGAAGTATATAAAATTTTTATTAACATTACTAAGTCAAAATATCTTATTTGATGAATATGGAAATATTTTAAGCAAAATATTATGTTTATGTAATGTGAGTCATGTGTTTCACATATCAGAGATGTGTTGGCGTTACAATTTAAGGAATTTGAACGCTTCAACTTTGGTATCTTTATCTTTGGAGTGACAGTAGCAATGTAAGAAAAGCGTTGGAAATGATATGATCTTCGAAAATTTAAAATCCTTATTTTAAGACTCCTTGACGGAAGAGCTAGGTTGATGAACACCGTTATTGGACCATACCAGTGATTAACGACAAGAGTAACGAGGCTCTCTAATTAACATTAATGGGGTCCATTAATATGTGTTAACCAACTTGTCTTTTGGTGGACATTCCGAGTAAATGAGCTTATTGGAAAGGATTAACATTAGATAAGCCAATCTCTGCAAAGTTTACCCCAAGCCAATTAATTTTATATTTTATATCATTCCAAATATAGGCCTAATGATTTATATCTTGTTAACTACCCAAATAATTAGCCCAAGTAATTGTTAGGCATAGCCAGTTTTAATATATTAACAACCTAGTCTACCTTCATTTTGCTCCTAGCAAAATATATTTTTACAAAGTTAAAGGGTTTTATGCATTTGTTTGAGTGCTATCTTGATTTATGAATATATAGTGCTCACACTCCTACTTATCTAGTGCACCATCTCACAACATTATATATGTCGTACTTTTTTTTAATAAACTCTCCCATAAACTTTGGAAGACAACTATTTTTGTTTATAAGGTAATGATAGCAAACATCAATCAACAATGCTAAAGAATTTTTGGGCCATGTGGCATAGAAAGCTCACAGGTCCCCTTACTAGTAAGTGGGGTGGTTTGGAAATGAATCAAAGCAAAAGCTAGTAGGCTTGTTTTTAACCAATTTATAAAAGAGGTTTGAGGAGGATGGGAAGTGCTACTAGGGTGTGACTTTATAAATGATTTTAAGATGACCTATAGTTAGAGAGATAGTTGAAAAATAACAATTTGCAGACTAAAGACGGGAAGAATTAGACCCCATTTTAAGGTCTAGTAACAAGGAAACCTTATATTAACAAAGTTAAAGGATTTTGTGCATTTGTTGGAATGCTTTAAACAATCAAATCACCACTTGGGGTGCACACTATATACATGCTATTTTATTTACTATTGTACCGCCTAATGTATGACAAATATTGCCATCTCAGTTTATGGATATATAGTGCTCACACCCATACTTATCTAATGCACTATCAACAACATTGTATACGTGATATTTTATATGAGTAAACCCTACAATAAATTTTAGACAACAACTATTTTTAGTTTATAAGGTAATGATAGCAGACATCAATCAACAATAATAAAGAATTTTTGGGCCATGTGTTATAGAAAGCTCATAAGTCCCCTTGCTAGTAGGCGGATTGTTTGGAAATGAATCAAAGCAAAAGCTAGTAGGCTTGTTTTGAACCAATCTATAAAAGAGGTTTAAGGAGGATGGGGAGTGCCACTAGGGTGTGGCTTTATAAATGATTTTAAGATGACCTATAGTTTGAGGGAATAGTTGAAAAAGAGCAAATTGCACACTAAAAGAGGGGAAGAATTGGACCTCATTTTAAGGTCTAGTAACAAGGAAACCTTAGATTGATTTATAAGGTAATATAATAATAATATAATAATAATAATAATAATAATAATAATAATAAACTTATTTATGTTGTCCCCTCAATAGCATATTAAATTAATCTTCCCTAGTGACCATTTAATTTTTCCTTTTAGTTTATAAATACTATTTGCCCTTTTTTATAAGTGCTAAAATATACGAGAAAGCAAACCATACAATTCATGAATTATTAAAAACTAAATATTAATTTTCTAATGCTATAAAAGGAATAATAATAATAATAATAACAATTTATCATCATCATGATCATATTTAATACTTGAAGTTTACTAAATTTTATCAAATTTTTCCTAAATTTTATTTAATTTTATAGTTGACTATTAGTTTAAATAAGGGTTTTGCAATTAATACTAAACTTTCTCTAATTTTATAGTTTTGATGAAAAAAGCTTTAATAATAATAAAATAATAATAATATAAGGGTTAATTACCAAAATGCTACTTGAACTTTCACAAAATATGTGTTTTAGTACCTTAACTTTCAATTCAATCAAATTGATACCTCAAAGTGGTCATTGTTATCTATTTGCATACGTCGATCTATTCTCATCATATCCACAATGTACATAAACATTTTGTCAAATGAAAAATTAATGGGTGTTATTACTTTTCCTATATTACAATCCAAGTGGAATATATTTGAAATAAAAAAAAAAAAAAATTGCCCAACCTAACCACAATCTGACCCTAGTCAATGTAAATGTGCGTAAAGTGAAGTAAAAAGGCTGCTCCATCTACCATCGATGTC
Source organism: Combretum micranthum (assembly GCA_024138025.1). Lineage (NCBI taxonomy): Eukaryota > Viridiplantae > Streptophyta > Magnoliopsida > Myrtales > Combretaceae > Combretum > Combretum micranthum. The sequence continues at coordinate 3,261,045 of JAMXBD010000001.1, forward strand.
AAAATCATCCAAGCGCCATAATGCAATGAATATAGAAACCCTAAGTAAAAAAAAAAAAGGTCATTTTGTCATCTCACAACACAAAAGGAAGACTTGACTCGCCATGGTCGATTTGAACACCATTTTTTGCTCGGATCATTCTATTCAAAAGCCTCTTGGGTGGAGCACCTTCATCACGCGAAACCCTAAAATACAATAGCTGCAAAAAAACATCGGTGAGCTCGTGTAAAGGCAAAAGTTTGTTTGACATAAGGGGACATAAGTTGTACATAGTGTAGTTTACATTTTCTTTAGTGGTCTCAGTGACTTAATTCCATCCTTTTGGTTGTACATTATAGCACCCCGTCCCGAATGCGTAGGGCAAGACTATTATGCTACGCATATCATCTCCGAGAAATATATGCAAGGTATTCCTCTATTAAATGAGTTTCTAATTAGGTTTTAATATGAAAAACCATTATTAATTTTTACAAAAATTTCGGCAAAGTGCCGTCTATTTTTCTATGGCTTAGGTTTATCAAAATCTATAAAATTTAATCTATTTAAAAAATAAGTATCGCAATATATTTTTTTATAAATATTGCCTATAGAGCCCATCAAATAAATACAACTCAATTATAAAATTTTTGGGCTTAAGTGTCCATATCAAATCAAACAAAATTCTTTAGTAGTGATTTGGTTACAATCATCTAAGTTTATAAAAATGATTACAATAAAACTTTTTTATGAAATACTCATAAAACACATGTCTCGTACATCGCCATATAATCAAGTCATCCTACGTAGCACTCGTACCTGTCGTACCACCAACGGAACCTAGAATATTAAAGAATGAACTGCGAAGCCTAGCATACCGTAAGACAAGCGCGCACACACATGTCACACGCTCTGAATCTAATTCTAATAACCACCAATTATAATATTTGATTTAAGTTTCACAAACAAAGTATCCTAGCGTCCTAAAACTACAACACTATAAAGAGCACACATGACTCCTCTTAAATAAAGGTAGGGTTCTCTCAATGGATCATCCATCAAAGAAGGGGGAGGGGGGTTTGATAAGTCTTCATCGCTTAGCAGAAAAATAAAAGAGGAAATAGTCTCATACAGATCAATTCCATACAAACAACCATCAATGAGCATGGTCTATTGCAACGTTATATGCAATGGTTTATATCCCCCAATAACTTATTGCAACTTATCACCAACTCCTAATTAATCGTCTGATTTCAAAATATACCTTATTTACTAACTACATGTCCTTACCACGTACTCCATGGGGCTTTAAGCACCTACAACTACTGCATCATCCTGAAGTTACGATCGGGTTCGCAACCCAATCCAGGGTGTCACTCCTAGAGTAAGTAGTCAAGCAATAACCAACGCTCAATTAAGCTGAGTTTAAATTCTTAGTCCGATTATTAATACTACCCTAACAAGCAATAAGAAATTACTGCGTACATGTTGTTCGGTTTGAGCTTATTATCCCTTTCCAAGCTCGATGCCTAATAACTATTCATAATTAAAGTTAAGAATTAGTTCAAGATTTACTACATTTATTTCATTGGTGTTGTTTGTTAAATCTAGGTTACTTTAGTTTAACCATATCTACTCAAAGATAATGTTTAAAGGGATTATTTGAAATGAATCCCTATCAAATCAAAAGCTTTCTCATTTATCCTTTATTTATCTAGCTTTTTATTACCAACCTTAGTGAGCTATACTTTTGTGGGTCTTGATTCTTGACCTTTCAAGAATTGATTCCCAAATTCCACTAATCTCATATAGTCATTAGTGCTCTATTCCAATTAGTAAGTTTAAATTACTTTAGTTTGTATGCGGCATTTTTAGACTCAAGTGTTTGGTTGATGTACACCATGAATAGGTATTAGTACTTGATAAATTTATGTTTTGAAGGTCTTGAAGGTTACTTAAGGTTAGGGGAAGAATCGGGTCAAGTTTCAAGCAAATTAGGCAAGAATTGACGAAATTATGAAGGGGTTTGGAAAAATACTTTTTATTTTTTTTGTGGGGGGGTGGGGGGGGTGGGGGGGTGTGTAGACGAGCACATGTATTACCGTATATTCTTTTAGAGTTGATTGAGTTTTGGGACTAAAGAGAAACATGGGAAGGTACATGATCCCGTGTTTTCTAGAAAACTCGATATCTTCGAGTTCTAAAGTCAGTGAGAAATACGAGCAGGTACACAACCTTGTGTACTTTCCACACTTTTTTTGGAAAATTGTCTTTTTTGAGTTTTGAAGGTCAAAGCGGTACAAAGCCAGGTACATGACCTCTTGTATTGGCATTGCTTTCTGCAAAACTAAATTTTTCACTTTTTAGGATCAATGAGAAACACATGAAGGTACAAAACCTCATGTACTTGCTATATTCTTCTGGGTTTTCATTATTTGAGCTTAAATTCAGTTTTTCAATAAAAAGAGGTTTTAAGGCATATTTTTAGGGATCTTAAAGGTGTTAGATGGTCGTATTCATGCCTATACTCATCTATTTTCATCTCCCATCTTGATAAAACATGATTAATCAAAATTGGAAGCCTAAAGCATCTAGTTTTGACAACAACCACCAACTTTATCATGGTATCTCTAAAATTTTCAAAACTTCCATGTACAAACTCTTTATTTAATAACTCTAACATCATCTATTATAAAATCGAAGTCCTAAAACATGCTCAATCCCTAATACAAGGAGCTAGTTTCACAGTCTCACCTTATTGAATAATCATCTTTGTTTGCACCAACCACAAAAAGGGTTTTAAAACTCCAAAATCACTCTAAAACTTGATTTCTTGACTGCCCAAACATGTGTTAAATCACTCAAGTCAGTTTTGATGTTTAAATGCTAAAATACTCAATTCACATTACAACATCTTAATATCCCATGCTTACTTTGACTCGAATTTTGTTGTGATGATGGGTGTCCTTCCTCTTCTAACACTACTTCATCCTCCTCTTTTCCTCGAATGAAAGACATCATATCAACTAATTAGTGCTAAGTTTTTGCTAAACCAAATTATTTGACACTAAAAAAGGATTGGGTTTTTAAAGAACTTTATCTTAAGGTTTTGGGAGAGATTTCCTAAAAGGGAAGGAAGCAAAGGAAAAAAAAGAAGTGTTTATATAGGAAAGGAAAAAGGGCAGAATTAGGGTTTTAGACAAGGAGCAAAGGATCTCCTTTTAGGGTTTTGTCATGTGATATGATATTGTGTGTCTAAATCTTACACGTATAAAAACCTTACTTAGTTTTTAATAGTTTATAGTGTTTAATTTACCTCTTGGGCTAATAATGATTAAAATGTATCAAATAAGTTTAAAATTTATTTACAATTTTGAATTCTTTGCGTAAGTTCCCGGTTTGGGATAAAATCATAATTTTGCAAAATCCAAGCTCACAACTACATCATTTTGATTTCTTGTAAAAATTTTCATTTAAGGAACTATTTTTAACCTAATGAACTTTATTTTGACATTTGAATTATCTTTTTTTTTAAAAAAAATTTAAAATTTGGCTCTTAGTTTAAGGCGAATTTGGAAATTTTAAAAAATTTAGTCGTTTAAATTCATATGTGACTTTAATTGGTTTCCATTGACTTCATTTAATTTTTATTTCTTATGTTTGGTGTCTGAATCATTTCATACGTAGTGTAGTTTGCATTTGCTTAGTGGTCCTATGCCTTAATTCTACAATGCCTTTTGGTTTTCCTTACAAGAAACTGCAGAGCTATGACTTGAAGAATGGACATGCAAGGCCCAGTTTGTAGTGGAAGGTAAGATTTTGATGTTTTTTCACTCGTCTCTTTTCCATGTTACAAATGTTTTCGTACGTGATGCACTATATAGTATACGAAAAGTCCTATAGTGGAAATATTCAACATTAGGAAGTCATTATGTGATCACTCTTTTTCTATATATCCTTTTTTTAAAACTCTTTTTAGTCTCTTTTTAAATTCATTTAAATGTACAGATATTTACCAGTTAGTATACCGGTGCATGTGCAGTAATAAAATTTCAGTGAATACTGAATTGTGTCCATAGAGAGCAAAAACAAGCTCTCTGCTGTATTAGTCCTAATTGTAGCTAGGCAAATCAAAAAGCAATATTTTTGTGTTTTTGAGTTAAGATTAATCTATAAACAAATAGGGATTTTCAACATATATAATTGATTTAGGTTAAGAGCTAACAAATCTAAACAATCAATCAAATGTATGCTATCCACTAGAAATGCAATTGCAAATCCAAATTGTGAATGGGTTTGGTTTTTCAATTAATCAAGCACCGGATAACAAATTCTTTTTCCAAAGTAAGCAATTATCCTAAATTAACCAATCAATATTCCCTATTCCTAGGAAAGTGATCAATTGACTAATCTTTGTAAATTTCCAAACCCTAATCGAATTGAAAATCCATATGTCTATGAGATTTCTAATCCAAATCAGCTATTCACAGAAATGATTAGAAATGAATTTTTCTATTACAATCCTAATCTATCATGAATTTTAGATTCAATCCAAAATCCCCAATCGGTGAAATAGCATCAACAACATGAACACAAACAATCGTTCAATCAACAACAGGGATCATCAATTGAATAATTCATATCAACAACTCCAAATCAAATTAAGAACAAAAGAAACAAACTTTCAGCACCATCCAAAACATGAATATAAGAAAAAGAACAAATTCACCTTTATCAATGAAATCATGTTCTTGAATTCAAATTCAAATGATGTCACCCACTTGAATATCGATGTGGAATCCTTGATCAAGTTAAAATAAATAGCTTCTTACTAGTCTATGCCATAATCTAGATTTAGGAGCAATGAGAAAAGGGTATAATTTCATGCCTAGGGTTTTTCCACTCAAAATGATTCAATAAGAGGAGTTAAATATGAAGAGTAAAGAAATTCCATCGGTTACAATGTACGCTTGCGGTTTCGCATTGTACATCGATGGCATACATAGGCAGTGTAGAGTTAGGCTAGCTGAAGGCCGATGGTGTTGATGCCCATGCTAAAGATTTTGCTTCTATTCGTTTGCAAAGCTGTCTCAACGCCGACAGTATTGGATCTTCCAGAAGTTGGTGTATGTTGTAAAAAATGAAGGGTGGCTTGATTTCTTCTCTACGTAGCAGTGTTGAAGCTGGTGTTAAGAATTTTGAATTTGTAGACAAGGAAGGTCGGCTTAAAGCCGACAACGTAGATCTTGATTTTGCTAGTATGCAAATGAAAAATTGCAGGATGATTTCGCTGTCTTGAATGTTGGATATGTTGGTTAATTTGGAGCCGATATTGATGTTGATCTTGAAGTAAGCTGGCAGTATAGACTCTGTTTTTGCTAGCCTACATAGATTTCTTCGAATTTGCATAAAACTCCTCCTTGTAATCCCCCTAATTTTACATAGTCTAATTTTAGTAAATACTAAAATTGTAATATAGAATTATATGGGATCATACTGAATAATTGGAACAAGTAGTAAAAATTACTTCAAATTTTTCTTGGGTTAAAAATATTAGTGTGTGAATGAAATTGATTACAACTACAAAGATTAAAACCGTTACCAATAAAATATTTCGAAATACAAAATTGTAACTTCTATGATATCAAATAATATAAAACGACAATAAATCAATCGATAATATAAATTACTGAATTCTTTTTCCTTAAGCTCAATACCTAAAAAATAAATCATACGCTTGTTAAATAATGAAACAATAGTGTTCAAACTATTTCTAATATGTTGACAATACTAAGTAGCCTAGATAGAATATGTTATTACTAACAAATTAGTAGGAATAAGTCCTATACAGTAGAATATAATATTTTGAAAAATGATAAACAATTCAACAAGAAATCATAGTTAACCTTAAATTAGATTACAATAATAGACGATTAATTTTAGAATCTACAAGATATAAAAATATAGACTAAAGACAAATCACTAGAATTACAAAAAGATACGATAAGATCACAAATAGATTGATATCTAAGGATCTAGATCTTAAATAAATATTTAAATTATACTAATATTCCAATTAAAAGACTTAGAGATTTAGAAATTAAAATCCTGAGTTGCCAATGTAACATTTAATAATTTTCATAACTAGTAAATGAACAAATTGGAAAATACCAAAATATATGATTCAACAAAAATCTTAGAATAAATCTATGAATTAAAATAAACTCATTCGTATCTTGAAAAACCCGAATAAAAATTTCCTTGACCTAAATAGATACCAAAAACGAGATTTCGTATCTTGAGCTGATAATTCACGATATAATTAGAAGAAACTCCAAATTTCAAAACCGATAAGATATAGTTTAATGATAGAGCTTATCGGTATAGAACAATAATTCAAAAGAGGATTTTTAACATTATCAATACATAATAGATACTAATACTGATCAATAAATATTAATCTAGATCTAAAATGAAAATTTCAAAACCCGCTGTTATACTTGTTAGGAATTCCGAATTCATTAAGACTTAGTTCCTAAATCAATTTATTGAACTTGAAAAATGTAATTGTTAAGTTTAAGTACTTAAAACAATTAATTGTGTAAAATCGAAACTAAAAATTTGTACGAACAAACAACTTAGAGTTTCGTAGTAACTTAGGAAAATTCTATTCTGATAAAACTCTTATATAACCGTTATAAATATTTGTTTATAAATTAATAATAGTTAAAACATTATTTTTTAATTAATTCTTATTAATCAAATGATAAACAAAAATATATATAAAAAAAATGAAAAAATGAAATGAAATGAAAACCAAACAACCCAAATTCACCACGTTGGAAATCGAAGAACTCGGTGCAGAAGTTAGCCGTAATTTCTTTCTTCGTACAGACTATTCATACTTAGAACAATGGGCTATTGGCTACAGCTGCTTCGGAAGGAAGAATCACATACAAAGGACAGCCAAATCCAACCAAAGTCCACATCCTTCACGTGGAACAGAGCAGCAACAGGGGAAGAAAAGCTTCAACTTCACGATGGAATTTGCATCACACGCACACAAGAAAACAAGAGGCCTTCACGCTGGAAACAGGGACAAAATGGTGCAGAATCCTTCACGTGGATCAAAAGAGGATTCAGCTGCAGTTCTTCAAACAGGAACAACTAGAATTTGGCTGCAGAATAATTTTTTTTCACACGGAATAGAATCCTCCACATACAGCAGGGAGGATGAATTTTACTTCCAGTTTTCACGGCTATTTGATCCAAATATAAGATCCAAAATCTAACTTGAAAGTGACAATTTATCCAACCAAAACACTACACATATAATCCTTGTTAATTGAAGAGAAAATTAACTCACAATTGCAAATTGAAGCTACCCCATTCAACTATGAAAGCTGCAACAGGGGGATTTCATATAAACTACAGCATTCACATTCAACTTTTGAACTCAATTAATTGAATATACAAATTCAACATGAAAGTGACCCATAGCCCAACCTAAAAACTCCACATATAAACTAACATTAAATGTACAAAAATTTCCAGCCAAAACATATTATATTCCAGCTACAATTGGAGCCTGATTTACCGTGGAACAGAGCTTGGAATTTACAGCTGCAGCAGAGAAGTATTCAAAACAGAACAGCAACATTCACACTTTCCAGGTCGATTTTTGATAAACATATAGGCTTAGCTTGAGTTGAGATTTTTGACCAAACAACCACCAATGGTAGGCCTCTATATGGACACTTCAAACACCATTTATTAGCTAGAAAACAATAATAGAATATGAACAAAAATCCATACAAACCAAGGTGGGAAATCAACAAATAAACAATAGCAGAAAAGTTGAAAATTGACCTTGGTTTTCACACGATTTTGACCCGATTTTTCTTGCAATTTGAGCCCCTATTTTACACATATAAATGACATTAAGTAGCTACCAAACAAACACAATTAAGACCCTCAAATATAGCCACAAAAATCTGTCAAAACACAAGCCAAATTGTCATCCAAATTTACAAATTCGTATGGAAAATTCCAGCTGCAATTATAAACATTTTTTAAATCCAAAACCCATTCCAAAGCCTCTAAAACTTAGTTTAGTCCTAGTATATGTATATAAGCCTATGTTAGACACAAATTGAGCTCATAAACCCCACAAAAACACTCCAAAATCTCAGCTGCAAACCCAAGTGCGTCCAGCACTTTTTCCTTTCCTCCTTGCCATTACAACCTTCAACATAGAAGCTTAGAAATCTTGTATGAACAACCATAAACCCTAGGCTACTTCCATACCTTACATACACATTAACACTCATCAACAACATCCAAAACTAAACCCAAAAGTCTTAAGTTATCCTAAGGATCAAGAGGAGGAAACTAACTTAACAAGGTAAGAATATTGGTTAGAATTTGTAAGCTTCCATTATAATTAATGATGCTAACTTATAATTTAGTTAAGAACTCATCATCTAACCTTGATATAGGTTCGTTTCTTGCTTAAAAAGGAAGTTGAAAAATCCTTTTTTCCATTCCAAGCAAGGTAAGTTCTAAACCATCAACCAATCTTGTTATAGCTATGTATAGACTTTAGGATGAATTGTTTCGTATTGAAGAAAGGTTATATAGTTGAAAGAAGTTGCTCAAATAGATGGATTGTTGATTTTGGAAATGTTTAGATATTGTTGAAAAAGGAAAACAACAACTTACAGGTATTATAAATTTGGTAACAGTAAATTCGGATTTGGGAGTGAAATGAACAAACAAGACTCAAACTTCATCTAATCTAGTCTAAATGAATGTCTAATGCTTCTAAAACTTCATATGAACATAAAACTTGATAAAACAAGCTTTAAAATCATGATTAGAAGTTCTACATTACAAGAAAAGTATTATGAACAATTCATAGAAATTTTACATATTAATAATTTTATAAATTATGAGTGAACTAAAGAGATAGATAAGAGGATTAGATTATGGTTTTAAGTTATATAATTGAACAAATAATGATACATAATTGTTTAGGATTATAGAAACATGAACTTGAAAGTTAGAACTCTAAGCTTTAGGAAACTAAGAATCAAAAGAAATTAAATGAAGGAAAATATTCAAAAGGTCAAATAAACTGTATTGATATATTTGTTATAAACCAAAAACGACCTTACCAATGAATTGTACTCGGAAAATATAATGAAAACAATTATTCATTCATCAAAAACGGATTAGAAATGAGTTATATATGATTAAAACACGTTTTGATTTCAATATTAGGATTCACTCGAAATCTATGCATGTATTTCGTAAATTTAAAAATTGTACAAGTTTCTTTTCTTGAAAATAATTCCACTACTATAAAGTACTCTTCGAGTACTACTAAATCGACTATTTATACAACGAAATCGGATTTAAAATGAATAAGAAATCGCAAATAGAAATTCACTCAGTTTCACTTTTAAACCTATATTAATGTTACTGTTATTTCTATTAATAGAGTTATGATTATTACTATTATTATCACTACCGTATATAGTATTCCGTATTATGAATATTTTCATTAGAATTATCTATATTGTTATTTTACGTTAAAGTCACTATATTATTTATCTATCATTTATTATATTTTTGGCACTATTAATATTATTTACTAACTATCTAAAAATTGTTGTTATTATTATACTTGTATTTAATACTAATACCGATATTGATTTTTAATACTAATATTACTAATAATATTATAGTATTAAACTTAGCTTGTTTTGCAACAAGACTGAAACTGAAGTATAACAAAAATTTGATATATCTACATACTTTTTATAACTTTGAAAAATATAGATACTAGAATATACCCTTAAATAAATAAAAATACTAACTTAAGAGACAGATAAGGTTGACAGCAAAGAATTAATAAATAAATAAAACTCTCCTACTAAATACAGTAGGACTTAAAGAAAGACAAACTCCTTAATTAATAAAATAGATATCAAGAGAAACAAAATACAGACAAATATTCTCTACTACAAGGATTAAAACCTTAATAAAAACTGTATCAATTACCGATACAGAATAGTTCGGCACCGATAAGGATTCAATTAAATTATTTAACGATACAGTAATTAATATGATGATCTTAGTCTAATACCCGATGATAGAGATCAACGCCTTTAAATTATAGGAAGACTTCTCTTATAGAAATAGTCTAATAATAAATCTCTGTTATTTTCTTTCATAGGAAAATAGATCCATTACGGGATTTCCGGTAGCTTATACAACAACTTAGCGAGGACCACAGATGAGTAACTTAGACTTGTTACATTGTTTGTGCTTGTAGTATAGTTGCATTTGGAATAATATATATATATATATATATTCAATTGATATGCATGCGGGATTGGGATACAGCATGATGCGTGGTGTATGATTGAATGGCAAATTATCATAATATAGGCGATAATCCTATTGTATGATAAATATTGTATGAAATATGTTGATGATTGTCTATAAATTGTATGATCGCCTTAAACTTGATTAACAATTGTCGGTACTATAAATGAAACAGACATGCATTGCACGATTTGCATAAACTACATTATGTTTTTACGAACACCTATTACGTGTTAGAATTTCGGTTCTTGGTAATACTTGGTTTTTCTAGGCAATGGGCTATTAGTTCTACGCAAGTTTACCTTGTTCTGTCTGTTCCATGGGAACTAACTGGCAACGAAGGACGCCGCCCATGGTATCGCTGTGAAATGGCTAACACTTAGTGGAGTTTCTAAGGTACAAGACAGGAACTAAGTGTTTAAAACATCATTAACATAAGAGATAATAATTGTGAGGATTATGGATTCCTGTGTACTTAGTTTCTCCTGGGTAGGTGATTCAGGTATCGGTTCCTTCAACCCCGATGAGAGGGCGTAAATCTCCATCCTGTTTGGATTCCGGTTTGTCCAAGCTTGTAATTGTTCATATGTTTGATTGATGCATTGCATATGATTGATAATAATTTGCTTGTTGTGATAAGTCTGGTTATTCACTGAGCCTGTGGTTCGCTCATCCCCCTACAGTTTTTGTGCAGGATTGTTACTAGCTGGGATGGGGCTAGGAATGTGTGAAGAGAGCTTCTCCAATGAACTTTATTGAAGATAGAGATATAAAATATGGAAACTTAGAATGTAAATTAGATGAATTTTGTATGTTGTAGTTTGGAAACCCAATTTCACTATTTGGTGGGGGATACCGATTCTCTGCGATCTTGGTGGAAATTGGAAAATCGGATTCCATAATTGGAATACTGTAATATATTATATCATTATATTATAAACTTTTATAAATAAATAGAGTCTTGTATACTCTGACATACAGGACGGCTCTCATGTTACGGGTGCACACGTGATATGATGGCTTTAGATAAATCCTGTTAGGCCCCCATATTAGAGTCGTGACACTCCCAATTGCTTGTATTTGTATGTATAAATCCTTCAAGACTTGAAATATCAAATTAAGAACAATTAAGTACCATTTCGTTTCGATTTCTATAAAATCTATAATAGATAAGCATCAATTGATCAATGAAAAAGTGAGTAAAATATGACTTCATCATTATGCATGGTCACCACATGTGAACCTTAAATAATATACCAATAGGAACACTAGGAATTTTTTTTTTATGCCATGTACAAAAACATACGTGATTTATATCATAGAAAGAATTATAACCCCTCAATATGATCGAGTCCACTACTTGTATTTTTTTTCTTTTCCTGCTTCCATCCCACTTTAGATAATTGCCCCATATAAACATTTGCCACACACAAATGACCTATGGGTCAATATGATTAAGTCCACTGCTTGTCTTTTTTTGTTTCCATCCCACTCTAGACAATTGCCCCACTTATAGATTTGTTATACGTAAATGAGCTGTGGATCTAAGGTGAAATTATTTTCACTGCAGGATCAACTTGATGTTGCATGCTAGAGGGAGGTTTAAAGGGAAGGATTCTGAAAGGCAGTACATTGGAGGAAAATAAATAAGATGGAACGTAGACTTTGAGGCAATCAACGAAGTTGCCTTGTTGTACTTCTTAGGAGACTTTGAATTTATGAACATTAACAAACTATACTTCTTGATTCCTGGCGTAGACACCCCATTTTTGTCAATTTAGGGCTTTAATTTATAATAAAAATTAATATTATATTAACCCCACAAATTAAAAAAAACTAAAAAAAATCATCACAATAGATATATAAGGAAAAAAAGAAGAAGAAACTTTTTCCTGGGTTTGATATAGTACTAATTTTTTAATTATAAGTTTTTTTGGATCCAATTAAATAACCCATGTAAATTGGTCTATTTAATTGGGCCCATTTTTAAAGCCTTAAATATATTTTTTGTGCAAACCAGAATAAGACACAGGCTAATAGCCTGTATGAATAAACCTTAAATACAATTTTTGTGATGAGTTAAACACATATATCAGTGACCGGTAAGTGAGCAGGTAAATGCCTATAAATACCCAGTAGAAACAATCCATAAAAAACAAGACGAAGAATAGGAAAATCACAGAAAATAATAACACGATAGTCACAACAGAATACACCCAAAAGCTCAAATCTAAAGTTATATCTTAAAGTTTCAAAGTGCTAGAAATCATTGCACCACCTCAGAACCCAACTCATTGATGATGCAACCCCAGATCAAGGTCCCAAACCAGTTTTACATTATTAGTTCTTTCATTTATTCATTTGTTTATTTGCTTATTTATAAATTATTGTATACGTACCTATAACATGAAAAGGTAGTGGAATAAGTAACATACACCATATATATGAGAGATGTATATGATATAATATATGTGCCATAAACATGCCGTAGGTTATATAGTTTCATGCTAAAAATATAGATTGCTTGTCTTTATGCATGCTTTATATCCATTATGCTATAGCACATTGTACTAGGTTTAAAAATTATTAATAGTACTATAATATGTGAGCTTTGGGTTTTGATTAAAATAAGTAGATGAAAATTTTCAGGTTACGGCGCTATACATAAAAATGAGGAGATTTAGATATAGGCCTTAATCTTGACATAATATTCCCCTTTTCATGACTATAGTTATAGGAACAGTATACTTCATAAATTCATTATATTATTTGCGCATATATGTGAAGTTCATTAACCTGTTAGAATTTGCAAATAAATAATAGTAATAATAAAAAAAATTAGGATATAGAATTATACAAAAGGAATTAATGAAATCAGAAACTTTGTAATATAAACTATTATATATAACATTTTGAGATGAATTAGTTGATAATGATCGTCAAGGTAAATGTATTCTTTCCCCATTAATATTAAATCTATCAATATTAAGTTCATCAAGGTTTATTAGAACTCATAAAGTTTTATAATATAGAATGGTATATGAAAATTTGAAGTCTTAGATATAGGCTTTCCTCGTACGAATATGTTGAGTTGTTTGAGATTTCATGCTTTAGATAAAACAAAGATATATGTCTACTAACTTCTTAACTAAAATACAAATTAGAAATTTAAGATTATATATGAAAATTTTTCATTTGAAATTCATTAACTTCACTGTGAGTATTTTTCGTTCCATATTATACTATATTAAAGTTTAGCTTTTCATGTCTTTGACAAGTGGTTTCCGTGTCTGGTAGAAACATATCGTTTTTATACGCTATAAAATTTATCGGTAGAATTAAATAACATGTCTGATAGATTTAAGATTACTACTAAAAACTTGCTTGTATATAGAATTTTTTTTTTTTCTTGGCCATAAAAGTTTCCTGTAAATATCAGTTTACTTTAACAAAAGCTAAAAATAGAGGAAAAAAAAAAAAAAAACTCTATAAAAAGATCAAAACCTTTTCGTCTCCTTTTCCGTGTACGGGATATATGCTGGCATATGATTTTGATATCCTATATAAGTATATGGTATGGCACTTAGCCTACTTTCTAAATTACCAAAAAATAAAGAAATGGGGGTTTTCTGGAAAATAGGAACTTTTTTTTTTCCTTTCTCAAACATGGAATAAAATTGAACTCTATTAGGGATTTTCAAGAAAATAACATTACAAATCAACTAAGTAACTTAAATTTGGTGGCTTTTCAAAATAACAAAGGACAAACAAACTAGAAATTTACAAAAATAAAAAAGAACTATGTGTTGTCTGATTTCAATTAGCGATTATGTAGGCACTACAAGTTGTCTGATCTTGATTAGCGGGTATGTAGGCACATCGAAGATGATGTAAAAAATGAAAATATTTTTTTTTTAATTTTTGTAAATATTGAATTGATTCATCGTTCATTGTAAATATTATTTAGATTTGTGAACTTTAGCGATAAGTTGTAAATACCATAGTCTATTCATTAGTAAATTTTTTTTTAGCATTAAAGGATAAAATTTTAATTTATGAATTTTAAGTAGTAACTATATGGTTTTAATAATATAGCTTCCGAATCCAAAAATCTCTAGTTTAACAAAGTTGGTTCTAAATCAATTTTTTCGCAGACTAGTGGCTAAGTTACGATCAACCAACCCATTGATCCTAACTTGCATTTTTTTCACGATTTTGATCAGGTGGAGACTCCAAAACGTTTTCAAAAATTAAAATTTCTTTTAATTCCTAGTTGAGAGTTTGTATCAAATGGTTTAGGGTTTGGTACAAATTGAATTGAAAGAAATTAAACTAAAGATGAAAAATCCAGACTCGATAGGCTTGAGGCAAACTAAAAGAATGGATGATTGATAACCAAAAAAAATATCTTATAAAAAAAGTCTAGAATGATAAGAGACAAAACAAATCATAAACACAAACCCTAAACACTCGAGAGTAGAATGTCATTAAAGGGAGGAAATGAATTCATTCCTTAAAGGAGATCCACCTTGAATTTGATACTTAGGTCAAAATGATGTTATAGTAGATGGGTTGCTGTTATCGGCTAGTGGTGAAGATGCCCTATACAATGCCATGGTTTCAATAGTCAGTGTTCATGAAAATGGGCATGTTTATGTTGAGCACGCAGGTGGTGAAGTTACTCAAGAAGGTATACAATGTCCCAATGAAACATTAGTAAGAGATGAGTCAAAGGAAGAGGAAGTGGTTGAAGTGGACAGTCTATCAGATGATGATGATGGCGAAGTTCTTACAGCAAGGACAAAAAAGAAGAGAATTCTAGAAAACAAGGGCATATATTGTATTGGAGGTTTTGAGGTGGACGTGGATGCGATGTTTGATGAATTGAAGGGTGATGTGCAAAGAGAAAAGTCATAAGTTAGTGATGCTAGTTCTAGGATAGGGACACGTGGGGAGGGAGACGTAGAGTATACTGACGATGAAGGTAGCTTTCATACAGGATCAAGCAAGGAGTAGGATAGTCAGGTTAGGCCTAACAAGAGGAAAAGAAGTCAAGATCACTCCGATCCAAGTACCTCTATGCCACACGTGGTGGTTGGAATCATCTTTGATAGTCGAAAATAGTTTAATGACTCAATGAGAAGGTATTTAGTTGAAGATAAATGAGACTTGAAGATGATCATAGGCAAGTGCTGTATAAGTGCGAAAACAAAGGGCGTGATTTTGCCATCTTTGCTTTAGTCCACACCCAAACAAATATATAGGCTGTAAACACTTTCAGGGGCAAGCATTTGGAGGGGTGTCGTCTATCCTTCATCAATAAAAGGGTCACTTTTAAGGTATTTGGAAAGCATTTCTTGCCCGGATTCAAAATTGTTCCAACAATGATGGCAGCTGATATAAAACGGCTTGCAAAAGAGGAACTCCTTGTAGATGTAACTTATATACAATGTAGGCATCCAAATAAAGTGGGCACTTCAAGAGATCAATGGGCGTTCAAGATGGAAGTTAAGAACTTGTAGGACTATGCTCGCGTACTTAGAAAAGCATGAAAGAGTTTGTTGAACAAAGTTGATATTATAGCTGAGCGGCTTACTCCAGCACACCCTTCACACTTCAAGAGAATGTTTATTTGTTTGGATGCATATAGGTTAGGGTTCATCAAAGAATGTTGTCCAATAGTAAGCCTTGATGGGTGTTTTTTTAAAGGAGAGTTGAGAGGAGAATTGCCTAAAGCAGTTGCTCGAGATGAGAGGAGAATTGCCTAAAGCAGTTGCTCGAGATGCTAATGATCATATATACTTAATTGTCTGAGCTTATGTGGAGTGTGAGAACACAGAAAGTTGGTCTTGGTTTCTAAACGAGTTGGATCCTATTCTCAAGATTTCCACATCCCCACTGTTCGCAACTATAAGTGACATGCAAAAGGTCGATTTATGTTTTATTTATTTATGTGTTGTTTTCATTATTTTGACACGAACAATTCAACTAACATGTTTTGTCAATTGCAGGGAGCTCGAGTTGGCAATCTCAAAAGGCTTACAAAAATAGAGCATCAATTTTGTGCCAGACAATTTTTCGCAAACTAATGAAAGAACATAGGGGAGCGATCTGCAAAGGTTGTTCTAAAAGGCTTGTAAATTATCCACTAAGGGTTAATTGGAATAATGTATGGCAAGTATAAGGTCAACTAAGTCTTCTACAGCAGAAGATATGCTTTGAAGAAGCCTGAAGCATTGGTGTCGAGTGTTTTTCAAGCATGATTCAAGGTGCGATGCTGTAGAAAACAACATACATGAGTGTTTCAATGCTACTGTTATCAAAGCAAGATACATGTCCATCGTATCAATGATAGAAGGCATTCAAAGAAAGTAAGGAAAATTAATGTGAAAGTTTTATAGTTAGGCTTTACTTTTGAGTTTTCTCCCTCGGTAGAAAGAAGCTGATTAGCTCATGTTCTCACTTATAGGTTATGAGTCATATTGCTACCAAGCTACAGGAGGGCCATCAATAGATATATTGCTTCACACCCTACATTCGTGCTAAGATAGAGCGAAACAAATCAAGAAGTGACAACTGCCACCCCATACCGAATGGTAGGATGGAGTTTGAAGCTTACGTGGAGATGAGGCATATGTTGTCGACATGACCAATTGCACTTGTGCATGTAATGTGTGGGTCTTAGTAGGATTCCATGTGTGCATGCTTGCGCATGCATTTTAGACCTAGATAACATGTGGAGGATTATGGAGCCTATGGTACACAATAGAGATTCATAAAAGGACATACAGCCATGTCGTAGTTCCAATTCTAAGTTCTAAATTATGGGAGCCAACGAACCAAGAAAAGATGTTTTGGCACTAATTCCAAAGAAGTTACCTAAAAGGCCAAGCTTGCACAAGCATAACAAAGAGGAAGGTGATAGGAGTAGTTGTCAAAGGCGACTACGCCATTTCATGACATGCAAAAATTATGGGAAGAGGAACCATCGAAGGCATGCCTTGCAAAACTATCCAGCAAGGTATTCTGAATGAGACATTTTATGACATGAATTGGATGTGATTACATACAATAAGCATTTCTAATAGTTCAATTGAATGAGACATTATATGACATGAATTGAATGTGATTATATGCAACAAGCATTTCTAATAGTTCAATTGAAATATATTGTTATAGTGGTAGCAACCAAGTGTCCAGTAGTTTGACCATGGAGGGGCCATTGCATATTTAAACTCTATCCAAGTCAGGGGGTTTTATATTTACTAAGGTTCTTGTTTCTTCTGTTACTAGGACTTCTCGTGTACTAATTGTTGTGTTTGTTCTACAAGAGGATGGTTTGTTCGATAGGGTCGAGGCAAATGAGAACAATGTGCAGCACACTAACCTCTCATGGACGTTCCCCAACCTTAAACGCTTCATGGGACACTAATGAACATGTCCACAAGCATGCCAATGGACATCACAACTCAGTACCTACAAACCAACTTATGAGGATCAGATGGCGTCGATTAAAGCCTTTCGTGAAAAAATTATTAGAACTTCAAGAATTTGCTTGTATGACTACTAAAGGCCATTGGCCTTCATCCTGTACGCTGGCCCTACGCCGTCGGCCTTGGATTCTCTACATCACCGACGTTCAAAAGTAAGCCGCCAACCTTGGGAAAGATTTACAATGCCAGCATCTTTAGACTTAGGATTATTTATTATATTTTAACTGTATTAATTTATGGCTTCTTGTCAAGTTTGTCTTTACATATTCCTAGGAGTCATCAATAGGTTGTTTGATTGTCAAGTTTGTCTTTACATATTCCTAAGAGTTTTTAATAGGTTGTTTATTGTTAAGTTTGTTTTTACATATCCCCAGGAGTCATTAATAGGTTATTTTTCTTATTTATTATTGCTTAGTTTTGAGTCTAATTAAAGTCTATATAAACTTATGGTTTTGAATAGACAAATATCTTATGTATGATGAACGAAATTTAAGAGTTTTCTCTTTAGAATTCCTAAGTAAATTTGTTTTGAATTTATGGGGAGTTTCCCGTGGCATTCAACTCTTTTGACTTATCAATCAGTTTGCCATCACTTGTTGTGGCGTTTATGACTATTCCAAGGTTCTTGCCTCTAAATAGGCAATGAGTTATGGTTTCTACCAGATTTTTTAGACGATCCAGGGGTTATTTTGCCTGATTTCGATAATGGGTTTTGTCACAGGTTGACATGGTTCGTCTTATTGTATCACCAACCGAGTAAGAAGAGGTACACCAGCACTCGCAAATAGCACATTAAAGTCGTGTTGGTAGTGTCCATTACATAGCTTTGTTTGAAATACGAGTACTTTCATTACATAACTTTGGTGCCTTTTACAACCATGCAAAGATCCAAGAAGAACGTCACCATAGGGTGTTATAATGAAGCAAAGATGTACTAAACAGGCCCAAAAGCATCATCAGCAGCTAACAATGCAACAGAGGCAAGCCCAACCACAAGCTATACTAGATGAAGCTAAACAAGCAAGGAAAGCCCAAGAAAAAAAAAAAAGACAAGAGAAAAGCTATCCCCAAAGCAAAGAAGTGAGTGCACAATAATTGCTAATTTTTGCTACAAAAAGAATACTAACCTAGTATACTTATACCTTGACTCTAGTGACAAAGAAGGCAGAATCTGTATCCCTACCCAAGAGAGCCAAAAGAAGTAGTAATTATAAGTGACACGCCAATGATGGTATCTTTTGCTACTTTATTTTGGTGAAATTTCAAGGCTTATTTTTTTTAGCCAACGTAGTCTTGTTTGTACATGGATATCTAGAACGTATATTTTGAATTTTATACAAAAGAAGAAGTGGAGAGCCGGGATAAGAATGGAGTGCCTATGAGTATGGCTATTGTAGAATGAAGTTTCTTCCTTATTTTGTTTTTCTCTTTGATATGAAGAAACAATATGGTCTATAGGTGCTTCAATGCACATTGCTTCTATGTAAGGCAAAGATAATGCCATTGTTGATCTAATTTAAAGGATGTTAATGATATCTATTTTTAGAAAATGTTATGGATGCATTTCACCACCGTTGCTTTCATGCTATTTATTATCTCTAGTTGTTGTTCACCGAGTTTTATCCATTAGACCCGGTGTTCTATTTAGAATTTTGTTTGAATTACTTGTACCGTGTGTACTCATGCTGCCTAGCATGAGCAAAATTTGCAGCTGCTTTTTTCTAGTGTTGGGCATTGTGTTGTTAATAGGAAATGGAGCAAAGAGCAGCGTCGTTGCATATCCTTAAACATTAGTGCAACAATTGTTAACTTGTGTTAAAATATGCTATTATTTGAAGTTGTTGTTGCCTATTCATGTTATCAATATCTCAGTGATGTTGGTGTGAGCTTAAACCTCAATGTTAATGCTTGTTTCTACAACAAGAGTAGCGCCTAGAAGAGAGTGGGATAGAATTATCACAAAAGAATACAGTCTGATCCTTTTTTTATGAGACTATATTTTCAAGGTAGTGATAAATGTGCAAAACTGCATATTTATCTTTACCTATTAAACACTTTCATGCATATCATTGAGTTTGTATTATGGAAATCACTCAAAACTAATGAAATCTTCGTATTTTGACCAATATGCATAAATATTTAGGAAATGGATCAATTGTACTCAAATCTTAGAAAAAAGGAATAAAAATATAATTTAACTAAGTTACGTTCTCTAGCTGAATTCAAGTGTGTACCAATGTAATCACATTTTGAAATATGAATTTCAAATTTATGCATTTTAACAAGCAAATGAGCTATTCAAATGTTTTGGTGATAGATATTGTACTAGAAGCAGGAAACTAAATTAATCCAAGTTATTGCCATTTTTTGTTAGAAAACTCATTGCCATATGCAACAACTGCTAGCAGCTGCAACTCCTAACAACCATCCACAAGTCCTTGACAATAAATTGTAGCAGCCATTAGTCCCACAACATGGCAACAATTCACACATAACAGTGGCCAATCCAAGCAAGCAACTAGCTCCTCCAATCATTGACAATAGTAGTGCTCAACATGCTCCATATTAATACATCCAAATAGCACAAAGCAAACCATGTTATTAGCCATCAAGAACACCACCAACACAGTCCCTTCATTGTCATTCCAACATCTCACCTACCATTCCATCGAGTTCACACCAATAGTTTCATCAACATTTTTAACACTAATACCAGTGTCAAGATACATATATGATAAACATGAAAGTAATGAACTTAGAAATCATTCAAAATGGGATTCACATTTCATTCAATTTGTTTTCTCTTACATTCAATATAACAGGAGATTGATTGACATAACCAACATAGAGACCATACCATCATCTAAATTACACACCTATCTTGCTAATGCTTATGACTTGCCTAGTATAACAAAATACCTACCCATGTCCCAATAAGCATCCACTTATAGATAGCTATCTTCAAGTATCTACGATCCATATTGGCACGCACTTTCTCAGTACTCCTTCCTTTCCATATGTTATGCAACAGGGGCACCTACGGATCAAAGTCTTCACCAAAAACAATGTTCCAAAGCATGTAATTCTCATCCAATAGTCTGTGTCTCTTATATCTTAGTTCCTCTATCGTTAGTTCTAATGCTCAATACTTCTTTCTTCCAGCATCCAAGGCTTCAGTAATGCTACTTTTGGTGTCCCCATTGTGATGCACCCATTGACAAATGTTGCAACCACTGTCCTAAACAACAAACATGAAGCCATCAATTTAGATAAGCTATAAGGAGAGGCATAACGTAATTCATTGTGAGAGTTCGTAAATTATTCAAATTACCAAATTGTATCTAAGGCAGCCCAAGAAAAGCCTGCCATTGTTGGCTTCCATCTTTGTAATGGATATTTTCGCCTTCAGACAACACTAACACAACACTAGCCCTTAAAGCACTATTAACTGACCATCTCGAAGATTCCATTGACATTTCATTAGTATTCACAATTCTTAACACGATACAACAATTGAATGGTTAGTTATTTTTTAATGGGGGTTTCTCTATTCAATCGCCTCAATGTCCGTAGTTATTTTCGAATGGACTTTCAGATTTACCTTAGTTGTGCCTTTGCGGTGTCATCACCTTGGCTACTTCCAATGTTCGTAGTTTGCTGATTGAATGTCTCTAAGCCTTCATCCTGTTATAGAATTAGGTTCCTGTACCATAAGAATTTTTGTAGGATTGTTTTGGAATGTATGATAATTATGGTTCGTGAGCTAAATTATTTTTTATTTTCATGAATGAATGGTAAGAGATTTTTCCACCGTGAAATTTCAACAATGAATTAGAATGGATGTTTACTAAAGATATGGACACAGGTTTTTAGGTCGCTTTGGTGTACTTTTTCATAAAAAGTATAGGAAGAGGCTAGTCTCGAATCTTATTCAAGATCTAGGGTTTTTATTGAAGGTGTCGTCTCGAATGGCGCCTTCTCTAGTTCTACAAGTCCCCAATTTTTCCAACCGAGAGCATTTGCTCTCCCAAAACCATCCGAAAAACGCTCTCAAGAAAAGGTGAGGAGGAGTTGCTCCGGCGACTTGTGTCTGTCTCCGATGAAGATTTTCAATGTTGTCCACTGTGTGAACTCAGGTAAGATGTTTTGTTTGTTTTTTTTTATATATTTATTCCATTATATTGCAATTTTGGAGGAAAAATGATTAGATTGAGAAATTGAGGAAATTTGTGATTTTGTGCGAATTGATGTGTTGTAGCTGTTGATTTTGAGTTGCGAAGTGTTGTAAGAGTGGTGTATGGAGTGTTGGTGAGTTTTAGGTCACTGCATTTGTCGATCGATGGCATTGACATTAAGATTGTTTCTATGCGTACAAGGTGTTCAGTGAAATGCCTAAATGGTTCAAAGTTGTGGATTTTGATATTTGATGTAATATGAGTCATTGAATGTGTGATTTTGTCCAATTTAATATGTTGTAGATGTTGGTTTTGGATTGTAAGGTGTTATAGGAATATAGGATGGAGTGCATATTCATGAATGAAGTATGTAATAAAACGATATTAATGATTAGAAGGTATTTGGTGAATGCCACAATTGGTTAAAAGCCGTGTGTTTGTCGATAGGGATGTTTAATGGAATTTGAGTGAACGATGTTTTACATGTTGAAGAAGTTTAAGATGTTGTCATAATTTAAATTGTAAGAAATGAGATATAATATTTTTGTTTGCTGTCAATAGGTTTGGAATGGCTAATTACGTAAGTTCATTGTTTATGCACATGAAAACATAGTGCATGGATGTTATGGGCCACAGTATGACAAGCCTCCCATTAGGAAAGTGAATGTTAGGATGGATGTTGGATTTGAAATGTTTAAGGAAATCATTTGTGGTAAGAGTGAAGTGGATATAATACGTAGGCATGCACATTATATGAGTCATGGGCTTGTTTACATGTTAATACCAATTGTGGATGATGACAGTCTTGAGGATATGATTTCACGTGCTATTGAGTTAGGTGCTAGGTTAATTCAGGAAATATTTGTGAAAGTCACTGATCAGGCTATCACACCTCCAAATAGTGCTGGTGGTGGAGATTACATGAACGAACAACATGCTACCATGTTAGGTATGCGGTAGTTTCAGCCTAGTTCATGTTCAAATGTTCATTTCTAGAATGAAGGTGTTGTGTCAGTTTCACCTATGCATTGTGAACAATATGATTCAATGCCAATGGATGAGACAATGTTAGAATTTGAGAAAAGAGTTGCACAGGAATTGGCACCGGTGTTTGCCACCGAGTTAAAAGATGATAATTTGGATGGTTACTATCATGTGGATGAAAATGGTGATACAATAGAAGATGATGTGGATGAACAGAATGATAATGCTATAGAAGAAGAAGTTCAAAAGGGCAATATTGGAAGTTTGGATGTCTTACCTAGCTTAAGGCCACGTGATGTAATGTCAAGTCAGGCATCGGTGAGAGATACAATTCCTTATTTTAATCTAGGTGGAGGCGGTGATGGCATGTGACATTTGAGGATGAAATGGATGCTATGTCTGCTAATATCTACGACAGTCAAGAATTAGTGAAGGGAATGATATTCAAGATAAAGGATAACCTAATTGAGGCTGTAAAATCTTTTCACATAAGAACACATTGCAACTTCTGTGTTGATGAATCGAAGAAAACTCTATGGACTGCTCATTGCACCAAAAGTGATCAAGGTTGTTCATGGTGGATACAGTCTTGTTTAAAAAAACTAGAATGATTGTTTGTAATCACCAAGCTTGATGGTCCCCATTCTTACACTAATCCTTTACTCGAGCAAGGCCATTCACAAATAAACTTAAATATCCTAGCTCGAGAATTTATCAGCTTTGTTCCAAAAAATCTAAACTGTAAGGCAAATGAGCTTGAGTCTCATTGCTTGGCTATTTACGGGTATATGGTTTCTCGTAGAAGAATTTGGCAAGGTAAGAAAAAAGCAATTGCAATGGTTTATGGTGATTGGGTGAAATATTATAATGAACTCCCAAAGCTATTATATGCAATCAAGTCAACTAATCCGAGGTCGATAGTGGAATGGGGCTGGACAAGATCATCACAACGTGAAGAAGCATATTTCAAGTGGGTATTCTGGAGCTTTGGCCCATGTGTGAAGGCCTTCAAACATTGTAGGCCAGTTATTTGTGTGGATGGTACATTTCTAGATTGCAAATACAAGCACGTGTTACTCATGGCATGTGGTGTAGATGGAGATAATCACATCTTACCTTTAGTATTTTGTCTGGCACCATATGAGTCTAAAGATGCATGGTCATGGTTTTTGAGGAAATTGAAGCGAAGGGTTATAGGACATAAGGGAGAGGAGACTATATGTATCATTTTCACATAGAGGGACTGAATTCTGGGGTAGTGGATGGACTTTTCCAAACAAACATGCTCATGCAACAAATGGTAAATATACCGACTGCCATGCTCACATGCTATGATAGCAGCGAGTTTCTCTAATGTGGATTGGACTTCCTTTGTCGGGCCATGGTATATATGGACCAATGAAATACAATGCTGTGAATCCCATTTCTTCCCAATTGGTGATGATCTTGATTGGCCTTGCCTAGATAACTTCCTCAGCCTTATCCCCGATCCCACGGCTGCATGGCCAAAAGGAAAACCTAGGACGAAACGATATAGGATGGAAATGGATTGGAGAGAGCGGCCCAATAGAGTAACATGTGGGCTATATAGACAGGAGGGTCATAATAGGAGGAGTTGCTCGGATAGAGCGAAGCAGAATGTGTCCAGGGTTGGCATATTTATGGCTAAAAGTGGTTGAATGATATCATGCTTTCCTACTATGTTTATTTCCCTTTTTTTTTTTCATGCTTTTTCATTTAGGTTTCACATTTACCTTCCTCCATGCAAGGTACATGGAGCCAGGCCCCATTGATCCGTTGGTGCTTACCCATCAAGGCAGACATCGTTCATCAGCTGTTTGGTTGGACGAGGTATGTTATCCTACTCTATGGTTTCCCGTTAAGCTACGTTGATGCACATGGACAACATATCGAGCAGCACTTAACTCTGTTTTTTCAGGCCTCAGCCACTGCCCTTGTTGTCGGATGAAGAAAACCAACATCCATACATGACGTAGTGGGCAGACCCATTGATGAGCATCTTTTGCCTTACTTGGAGCAGGCCGGCTTCATAGGCCTTGCACATCTCTCCAACATTCAGCTTAACCGGCATCTCATCTTAGCATTGGTGGAGAGATGGCGGCCAAAGACTCATACATTCTACATGCTTAAGAAGGAGCTCACCATTACATTGTAAGATGTGGAAGTGCAGCTAGGACTGCCAATGGATGGCTTGCCTGTTGTTGGTACTACATCCATAGCCATCGGATGGTAGATAGAGTGCGTTAGGTCGTTAAGTGCTTACCCGCAGGAGGGTACATCCCGTAGAGGTCGTCTCAACCTTACTTGACTGCAGGAACATTTTGCACATTTGTCGGACTATGCACCAAAGGAGCAGGTCAGGAGGCATGCTCGTACCTATATATTACGGCTCATGGGTGGTTGGATATTTGCAGATAAGTTCGGTTCATTAGTGCACGCTATATTCTTGCCATTGTTAGTAGACTTGGCACAAGTTGGGCAGTATAGCTGGGGTAGTGAATGCCTTAGCCGGTTGTACCGTTAGTTATGACGTGCTTCTTCAGAGAATGTTGTGCACATTAGTGAAGCCGTTGTTTTACTCCAGGTATGGGCATAGGATTAATTCCCTGTTATTGCTTCTCGTGCTCGTTTTGGACTACCTTTGAATGATCGAACCGTTGTTTAACTGCAGGTATGGGCTTGGGATTGATTCCGTGTTATTGCTTCTCGTGCCTATTTTGGGCCACCTTTGAATGATGGAGCACCCTTTGCTACGTGATGGTAGATAGTTCGGGTACTACCTAACACCCATATCATGTCATTTCAGCATATAGAGAGGCTGACATGATCGGAGCTGAACAGGTACATTAGCTATCCATTTTTCCATTTGGTTCCATAATATTTTAAATTTTCTCAGTATTGAGCTTTTCATTATGGTACAGGTTGTTTGGATACCATATACTGACCGGATCATCAGTAGGCTACCTTCATATTGTCGACGTGGTGTGAATGTGTGGATGACCCATTTCCTCCTCATTTGCTTTTGTTATGTCGAGTGATGTTTTCCTGATCGTGTCATTCGGCAGTTCGGGGGTTATCAGAGGGTTCCGACAGGAGTTAACACTGAGCTAGATCTGCATAAGATCAATCTGAGGGGCCGGATCGACACTAATTGTGTCGTCCATCACGCTGTCTACTATGGAATGTGGAATGAGAGGCGTAATCGCCTAACAGATGTTGAGCCTCTCCTTGGTGTTGACCCAGACTACATACGTTAGTTCGGACGTATGACCAGGCGATATCTGAGCCACATTGGTGACAGCATCGGTGCATTGATGAGTTCTATATCGTATATTTGGCTTCTTCTATAGCGATAGACACTTACAAATATAATCTCCAATGTTTGCACTTCCTTTGCAAGAGGATCAGTTCAGATGGATTCAGTTATCTTCTAACATTTTAGAAATCCACTCCATCACAGATGACGTCATAAATACAGTCGATGAGCATGGGTTTGTTGACTATCTTTATCCTGATTTTTTATATACAATTCATGAGGGTAAAGCTGTAGATGATCGGACCGAGTACGAGCCGCAGCAATAGCAATAGCAGTAGCAGTAGCAGTATGACCCTATCCACCATGCCCCATCATCATCTATTGGCACATCTACAGTTGTGAGAGGACAACATAGCACTTCCTCGTTGCCATCCTACCACATTCCATTCAGCAAGGTAGGCTCTTCATCACGTCATCCTCCTCCACCACCACATAAGAGGCGTCCAATAGCTTCGGATCAGGACATGAGTGAGGGATTAACACAGCTATCACAAGTTAAGAGACCTACCCAGGCCACACCAGTCCCTCCACCAAATTTCAGTGCATCTTTGATTCAAGAGGATGAGCCAGAGGCAGCACCGACACAGTGTGGTTAGCAATCCATAGCCTCTAGGATTGTTAGAGGTCTACGTTGCAGCACCAGGAGACGACAAGATTGTACCTTTCCTGTTTTTTTATGCTTCTCATCTAAACATAATTGTATTTTTCTAATTCACTTTATGTAATCAACTTTTATTCATCTTAGTGGTGAATTTTTCTTATTTGGTTAGTGGATTGGTTCAAGGAGTTTGTCCAGTTACTTAATGTTATTTATGCAGCTTTGGGATGTTGGATTAGTTGGACATGCTGCTACTAAGTAGTGGATTGGTTCAGGAGTTTCAATTGTTAGTAAATGTTTTTTCTGTAGGTTTGAGATGTTGGGTTGGTCGGGTTTGCCACTACTAAGTAATGGAATGGTTTCTTCAGGTTTGACAAGTTGGATTGGTCGGGTTTGCCACTAGTGGAATGGTTTATGCAAGTTTGAAATGTTGGATTGATCGAGTCACTACTAAGTAGTGGAATGGTTTGTGGAGTAATAAAGGTGGTGGTGGTGGTGGTATAGTTTCTTATTTTCTTTTGTTGAATTTTTGTTGTATACCTGGTTTACGGTTTGATTTTGTCGTATTTTAACATAATTTGCAGGTTAAGAGGAAGAAGCAAGGCATTGCACTAAAGACGTCATCAAAAGAAATGAAAAAAAAAAGGTGTTGCCTTTGCCTACATTTGGAATAAGTTTCAAGATTGGCCCTTTTCTCGTACTTTTTTTTTTAAAAGTACACCAAAACGATCCAAAAACCTATAGACACATGGCATTACACTAGTAGATATTTTGCCTACGTCTGCATACTACTTGATAAGAATAGATAGATGTATGCAAATAGATAATGGTGATCACTTTGAGGTAGTAATTTGATCAATTTGAAAGTTGATGTCTAACAATAATAATAAGATAGATGTCACATTTGAAAACTAATACCTAAAAATATTCGTTTCAAACGAGGAACGAAAATTGTTCCAAAAACAAACAAGGAACGAAAAAATTGCACAGAGGATGTGAAGAGTGGGATTTGAACCCACGCCCTTAAAAAAGTACATCAAAACGATCCAAAACCTATAGACACATGGCATTACACTAGTAGATATTTTGGCTACATTTGCATACTACTTGATGAGAATAGATAGATGTATGTAAATAGATAATGATGATCACTTTAAGATAGTAATTTGATCAATTTGAAAGTTGATATCTAACAATAATAATAAGATAGATGTCACATTTGAAAACTAATACCTAAAAATATCCGTTTCAAACCAGGAACGAAAAAATTGCACAGAGGATGTGGAGAGTGGGATTTGAACCCACGCCCTTTCGGACCAGAACCTTAATCTGGCGCCTTAGACCAACTCGGCCATCTCCACGAGCCATGATGGTCCTCTTTCAATATTATGTATCTCTTTACCACCAGTGTTTCTTTATTTCATTTCCCGCTAATTTGGTAGTGCGCGGGGAGGGAGATCTAGAAAAGCAAGACAAGCAAGATAGAGAGAGAGAGTGTGTATGAGTTTGCTGGCGCGGATTGAGATTCCTTGAATCAAAAAATGAACCACCGTGAAGTGGCTCTACTGTCTTCCGCCGCCGTTTTTGGTGCTGTTGCTTCCGCCGTCGTCTTCCGTCTATACTTCTTCTTCTCCTCCGACAGCACCAACAGTTCAAACAAGCAACACAAAAACCGTCCCAAGACTAATGGCGTCGTCTCCAAAGCTGACCCGTTCGATCCATCTAAACGTAAAGGGTATGTATGTATGTATGTGTCTTTTTCTTGCTCTCTAGGGTTTTCCCGAAGTCATTGATTTGTGAATAAATTAATTGGGTGCAGGTATTTGTCGTGGGATGATTATTTCATGGCAATTGCGTTTCTATCCGCTGAAAGATCTAAAGACCCCAACAGGCAGGTCATGCTCTTTTTTACTTTAAATTTTTTTGGGAGTTATTTTATTTTAATTTTTTTAGTTCAGTTTATTTGGATGAATTGTTTAAAATTTGCACATTGGCGTTTTATGTTTATTGGGTAGTAAAAATGCATTGTCAAGAATGAGATGACACGTGTAATGCTTAACGATAGGTAAAATTTAGGATCCGTTTAAATTGTTGGATTTTTATCTGTACTGAATTTGTATTTAATTTGTATCTGTAACTTATCAATATTGTATGGTATTTGTTTGGTTAGTTAATGAGTAAACTGTCAATTTATTATCAATATCTATCTATTGATAAATATTTATTTAAAAACGATAAAAATATAATGAAACAAACAATAAATTGATCTGATAGCATTGCGCTGTGTAGTTCAAATGCTCCATTTATTGTTGTCTCCCATATTGCACTACTGTAATGTATTACTTCTAACTAAACATTTTAGCCAATACCTATATAAAAAATTATCTAAGCGCCATATAGAAAAACACACAGTCCTTTGTGACATTTGGTGCGCACTAATTGTTTGATATGGAATGGATTAAAATCAATGGAATATAATGAAATGGAATAAATAAGGGAATAACAAATTTATTTTCATGTTTAGATAAATGGCGAATGGAATGAAGCGGAATGAGTACAAGATACAATTTATCAAAAATACCCTTAACGCTAAATGCAAAGAATAATATAGATGGGATAAAAAGGTGGAATTGTCGATTTCAAATTCGGCTTATAAGAACGCTTCCAAACGTGGAAAAATGAATAGAATCTAGAATTGCACACCAAACGCACCATTAGTGTTTTTCCCTTCTTTTTTTTTTTTTAAAATACTATTTTGCTTGCCATAACGTCCTTAGACATTATCAGATCACTGAGAAAACAATGAGAATTAATACAATGAGAATTTTAATAGTTAGATCGTGAGCTGAGTATAGTCCTGTCAACAAGACTATAAGGGTAGAAAAAAAAAAGAGCAGAATTGTGAAATAATGTCTAAGTGATGTCCGTTTTTAAGAATAATTATTAGTACATAGATGGGTTAATCTGCAATCTATGTCTTCTTTTAATACTTTCCTGCAATATGTTAATTTGAATTAAAGTTGTTCTTATTTAATGCTGCAGGTTGGAGCTTGTCTAGTAAGTGAAAATGGTGTCATACTTGGTGAGCTCTTCAACAACATGATTCGACATATGTCTTGATAGTTAAAAGCAATCTGAATTCGAGGAGTTACCAATATGAATATGATGTAATTGAGAGCAATAATGAATATTTTGAAGTTACCTGCATATTCCTCAGCCTATTTTCTTGAACTTGGCAGGAATAGGATATAATGGATTTCCAAGAGGCTGCTCAGATGATAAGCTTCCTTGGGCCAAGGTTTATCTTTGATATCATTATTTACTGCATTTTTATTCTCTGTCACTAGTCTAGTTGATATAACAATCCTCTTTTGGTGTCCCAGAAATCAAAAAGTGGAGACCCTTTGGAGACTAAGTATCCGTAAGTATCTCTTTGATTTATTGACCCTATACCAAGTTTCCTTTACCTGTTAATAGCTGTAGATTCTTCTCAATTGGAACTGGGGATTGGAGCTTCAGTGGATTATTATGAATATTTGAGTTAGGATGCATGATACATCTAAGGGCATAAAACCTTAGCTTCATGCCATTTGACAGTTTTAGCTCCATGCGTTTTTCTCAAATTGAGTTTCACATTATCCTAATGGTGTACCCATCTATGTTCTGCCACTCATATTTGCCATACTTAAAGAAAATGTAATGTGATTGGAGAGGACATGGTTGGGGATACCATTTGGGGGACAGGGAAAATTTTGCATATTTTTTCATTGTCATTGTGCACAATATTGTTACAAGATCCTTTTAGCCATGGGAGGGATTGAGATCAAAGATTTTGTACTGAACTTGTTAATTATGTCAGTGGAGCTGACCATGATTCTGATGTAGAAATGTTTTTGCTTCTGAAAAGTTTGACCTGGTTTTGTGTGTACAGGATGTATGAGTCAATCTTCTCTTATGTAGTACTGACTAATGATTGTGTTGCTCAAATTGTTCTTGTTGGTTAATGTAAGATAATCTATTTTTTGCCGGATTATGGTTGTAACACTATGAATGGAAGTCGCATTTCTTCACTAAGCAGAAGCATATAAGGAATTCCCTGTTGACTCCTTTTCACCGATTCGGGGATCAGTTAACCACCCTTAATTGTAGTAGTAGGTCCATATGAGCATGGTATGAGGTTACCTTTTTGATATCTTTTCACCCTGTTCAGAAAGATTTGTGGCTCATGAGAAGTTCATCTGCTATTTAAGGTAATCATTCATCTCTTTGGTTTACTCTGTCCTCCATCAATTGCAGATATGTGTGCCATGCTGAAGTTAATGCCATCCTGAACACAAATCATGCTTCTGCAGCTGGACAGGTTGCGTCACATCCCTTGTATTTTCTAAAATGTTTATGCACTTTGTTTAGGGATGCTAATGCTGATTATTTGATCCTTTTCCCTTTCAGAGGCTTTATGTGACTATGTTTCCTTGCAATGAATGTGCGAAGATAATTATTCAGGTTAACAACTTTGGTTTCAGACCCTCTTCTTATTCTCACAATTATGTTTATCTCATTTGTGAAATCACCAACATTAAAATAGCTATATGGTTGTTAAATGTCTTGACTGGGCAATACTGGGTTTCTTTTACTTTTGATATCTAGTATGAGGGTTTAGGGATGGAAAGGGCCTCAAAGCCCTGATTGCATCTTTAATTTCTATATAGCCTTGAAGCTAAAGGTTACCCTTCTATTTATTCTTATTGCAATGGTGACATGTCTTTTGTTATACCAATTGTTCTGCCTCCTTTGATAGCGTATTAGTGACTTGATAAGAATTTGTTAGTGAAGGACAAGGAGGTGCTTACTTCCTTTTTTCTCCCTCTTTTAATTACTTTTACAGAGTTATTCCTATCTATGGCATTGGTGTGCTGATCTGATATCATTACTAAAAAAGTTATGGTTGTGCATTAAGATTGTCTGGAATGCGAGAATCCGCAATATTGCATGATTGCATATGTCGGGGAGCATATGCAACTAATTGTTTCTCGTAATTTTCAGAAAGCTCCCTAGAGCACACACTTCTTAACAGAAAAAGTTGCCATCAATTTCTTGTTTTCTAATTTATACATTAATTATGTGGCAGTCTGGTGTATCAGAAGTCGTGTATTTTGTTGAGAAGCGGTTCAAAGGCACAGATATTGCATATGTAGCATCCCACAAGCTATTATCAATGGCAGGTGTAAAAGTAAGCCTATTTCTCGATGTCTTTGGATTCTTACTCCATATTTTGCTGTGATCAGATATTTCATTGTGTTACCAATCTTACTCATGCATCATAATTTCTTACAAGCCAGTGGACAAGCAGTGGCTATAACAAGCTTAGAATCACTTTGATACATTTTTGCAAATTTGCAACGTCTTCTTCTTTTTCATTTTCTTTTCTTTCCTTTCCTTTTTTTTTTTTTGAAAACCAATCAGGTACTTGATTGCTTTTCCCTGTATTTGCAGGTAAGAAAACATCAACCC
This sequence comes from Combretum micranthum, assembly GCA_024138025.1. NCBI lineage: Eukaryota > Viridiplantae > Streptophyta > Magnoliopsida > Myrtales > Combretaceae > Combretum > Combretum micranthum. Next base: position 3,293,511 of record JAMXBD010000001.1, read on the forward strand.
CAGATGGACCAGATTGTTGTTAATTTTGAGGAAAACGTGTAACCTTATGTTATTTTTTTCGTTGGTGTTTTATATTTTACTGGATGGAAAATTTGAAGCTTCAGTTGATTCCTATCAGATGGAATGCTATGCTGTCTTACTTGCATCAAAGCTTAAGCTTCTTCACTCCTTATCTAACGGTGGTGTAGAGCTTTCTTGGAATTCCATGTTTTTAGCTTAAGATGACACTGAGCATATGACAGAAGTAGCACTATTAAATTTATTATGTCTCTTTGTTTGTTTTATGTAACAACAATAATGTTGTGGTATTTGTTATTTTGTTAAGTCTAGATCATCAATATGTGGGATTAAGGAAAAAAATGCCAACTTTCTTCAAAAAAATAATACAAATCCCACCATATAAGAAAAAATTCAAGAAATAGATAGCTTAAACTCGTCTTCTTGAAGAAACAAGATCGTAAGTGGCCAACCTTATCTCTTCAGATGAGGATAGAATGAACCATTGTCTCTTTAAGATACAAGGTTGCTGTAAAATTACAACAACCTAGTTCTTGAAGAGACGAGATGAACTTGCTTAATTTTGGGATTATTTTCATCTTAGTGGTATTTTTATATTTTTTCAATTATATATATTAATTTTCTTTCCCCTCACTATGTTGGGCTATAAAATTGAAGATTGAAAAAAAAAAAAGGTAGAAATTAGTGGAAATAAAAAGAAAAGTTGGATATGCTCTATATAAATTGAAGCATCAACATTATGAACATTATATCCCCATGTAGTATATACATTTTGCATATTGTTTGTTTGTTTTGTCGTCTTTTTGTCATTTTAGCTTTATTTTTTTGTTGTTTTCAAATGAATTATTTATTAAAAATAAATACAGATGAAAAATAGACATTTTATTCATAAATCAATTAAACAGATCAAATAATAATATCAAATAGATATGATATAGATACTGATACAAATACTAATGAAAAACAAACTATCAAAACAAATCCACTTTACTTTTAATACTTGGCATATTTGTACTAAATAATTATTTATCACTTATATGTGCTGATAACTATTAATTTTTACACTAATAATTTTATGGCATTAATATGATTAATATTCATTATGTAGTAATGCAATTTTAGTAAATATTATAAAATTATATTTTGATAATATTCTTAAATTTTATATTACATAAGCAACATAATACATATTATTTATTTCACAATAGATTATAAAACAAATATAATATATCAAGGTATAGCTATTGCAAACTAGATTAATTATGTAATACAATTTCATTTATATTTATTAAGATATATAACAACACTAATATTTTGTGTATGATGTAATATCATTTAAACGCACTATATCATTATTATTCATTTGTACATTGTAATTTATTAATATTTTTAATATATTAGTTGCATGGCTGTGGGGTTGGGCTTGGACTTTGTAGTCTCCGGCAGTAGTTGCGGACCGGATAGTGATATTGATGGGTCCAAGATAGCAGTATTTTGCTTTCAAGGACAATAATGAGAAGGGCTAGCCGGCTAGGTATAGCTATTAAGCGCCTGCTTGGATTGTCATATTTTTGTATTTATTTGTCTATTACATCTGAAACTTATCTATATCCATATCAAAATTGGATCAGTATCAATTTTATTTGGTCAAAATATTTTTTATAAAATAAATATACCATGGTAGAATTATAAATATGTATGTTAGGTTACTGTAATCAGCTAAAAATAGGTATGCAAGAAATAGTTCTAATTTTTGAACTGTTGACACATCAAGCGTCATCAGTAATAATAAGATTAGATTGACTCAACTTTAGTTTTATAATCCATGGGCTTTCAATTAAGGAAAAGGTCAATTTATAATGTGATAAGCATTTCCATGTTAAGAATTAAAAAAAAAATGAATAATTGACTCTTTGGGGCTTTTTCATGACCAAAAAAAAAAAAAAAGAAGCTGTCATTATAAGCTGTGCTGTTGGATGTATCCATTCTTTCATTGATAATAATGTTTGCTCATATTTCTCTAAAAAAAAAAAAAAAGAAGAGGAAAAAGAAAACAACAAGATGTTTTTTAAATAATTGACCATCTAGTTTAATCATTTAATTGTTAAAATAAATATAATAATTGAAGTATTAACTATTTTAATGATTCGATACTTATTAGTTGGGCATGGTATAAACTGTTGGATAATGATAAAAATCGATTTCGTCAAAATTTATGATGGAATCCTATAATTTTCCAATCATTTTTTGGAGAATGTTATACAAAAATTTACGCATCATTATGTTGCTGGCATTAATGGTACTAGTACTATATATAAAAAGAAACTTTTATAGTTTAATTCACAAACACCAAACCATGGATCATGTAATAAGCATTTCCATGTTTGAGAGTATTCTAAATCTAAATTGTTGAATGACTTATCGGCATTTCCATGATTGATTTAATTTCTCTGAAATATTTGTGTTGCTAGCTCACAAGTTTTCATGCACTTGCTGGATCACTTACAATTTTTATCTATTCACGGAACAATAGAGAAAAAAAAAAAAGAAAGAAAGAAAGAAAAAGAATCAATAAAAAATCGACGAGACAGTAAAACCGTAGAATAAGCACAAAAAAAAAAAATAAAACCAACAAAGACAAATAATTATACATGTTTAATAATCCAAGTAAATTTATATTTATATATGTAATGCAAAATTTTTCCTTTGCCTTTGCATAAGTTAAAAAGCAAGACATTCCAAAGTCACTAAGGCCCAAAAGAAAAAAGACATTCCAAAGTCACTAATAATATTATAGCGTATGTAATAATATCAGAAATAAGCTTTAGCTGGTTTAATTTCCAATATCACCTTATTCTATCTCATTTACTTCGCTTTTACACTGCCGCATCAACCCCCGCGAAAGCCCCAAAACTTAAAAAAAGGAATAAAAATGAATAATAATAAAACAACAAAAAGAAAATTAATTAATAAAGCTGTTAGACAAATAAATCTAAAAGCTTAATCTCACGTCCTCCCCGGTTATTATGGTTATGGTAATTAAACCCATAATCTCGGTATCCTCATTAATCGCCTCCGACATATCCTAAATTTCGCATAATTTTTTTTGTTTGTTTGATACATAAACATAGTGTTAGTTTGAGTAGAAGTGTAATACATAGTTAATGCCTAGCTAACTTCCAATTCTCACAATTAATTAAGAGCCAGGGATAGGTAGCTCTTAATAGATCAGTTTAGAATCCACGCATTAAATTAGGTTAAAAGTTTTATTACTAAAACCATAATAAGATAATCATTCCACCAATTACATGTGATATTAATTTTACGAGATAAGCAGTGCAGTCATGTATACGTATAAGCAATGTTTAAATCAGAAACTCATGAAATAGAAGGTAGTGAAATGTTGATCAGAATCAGATTATTCAAAATTAGAGTAGATTTTGGTGGAAATTGAAAGCAGGCGGTGAAAATATCTTCATTTGTAAATAAAAAAGAATAACGGAACTTAAATAAAATTACAAAAATACTTTTATAGATTATAAGTAAAATAATGAAAATAGAAATATGGTCACGTGTCTACTATTACTTAAAAATTTTTCTAAATTATATTATAAAATTAATTATTAAAATACATTGCATAGTCGTATTTTAAAAATAAGATTTTAAAATGTTAAAAAAACCTCACAACTATTAAATGCCATTTTAGTTTTAGTACCGCTGACAATTTACAATTTATACTTGTAAGTTTCATTGGAAGAAATCTTCTTGTTCTTCTTTCTTCTTTTTTTTTTTTCATTTCGTGTCAATAAAAAAAATAAAATAAATAAAACTATATTTTCTGTCCAAGTATCTTCTTAAGAGTCTGTTTAACAATAAACAAACTAGATACATATCAAATATAAATAAATAAATAATTTTATATTAAATAAATAAACACAAATTAAATATAAATAATAAATATTTACGAATGAAAACAGACCATTTAATAAGTTGCCGAACACAGTCATAGTGATGCCGATACTCGTGAATAGTAGACTAACAGTCAACGTTTATCCATTATAAAAAATTTAATATCTTAGAAAATAGATAGACAAATAAAATAATTTTTTTCTCAACTTTTCATTATTTCCCATAAAGCCAAACACGTCCACGCTCACGAAGGTCAAAAAGAACAAACGTACGGATTTCTTCACCACCGGCCTCTTACACTCCTCGACGATAAAACTCTCGATCACAATTCAAATCCATCAGTTAGGGTTTTGATAGAGACTCAAATTAGACAAGAAAAAGGCGCAGTAGTAATAGCAGTCATGATTAGTATCGTTTGATCACGGAGTAGAAAGAAAGAGGAGGAAGAAAAAGAAATGGATCCAGAGCAGACATTTATTAGGGTTCAGGATCGGTTCTCCCAGATTCTAACTCCTAAATTAAGAGCTGCTTTGGAGTACATGTATCTTTTCATTGCCATCACTCTCTTTTGCATCCTCGTCGTCATGCACGCCAACTACGTCCAACAAGTATCCTCTCTCTCTCTCTCTCTCTCTCTCTCTCTCTCTAAGTTTTGAGTTCTTCGTGGTGATTTGATTGAGTTTGATTTTTGAAATTCGTGTTGCGGTGGCTTCTCATGTGTTCTTGAATCATGTAGAGGCGTTCCGATTGACGAAACTAGACAATTGTCCGTCGGTAGTGTTTTAGAGCGTAGATGGACCACTTCCTAGGCTTTGAATCTATTCGAGTTTTGTTATGTGGATATTAGAGTCGATAGCGTTAATGTAGATGATAATTCTTGATACGAGTGTGTGTTAGTCCGATATTTGCTTGGAGTTGGAGAATCATAATCCTAAAGTTTCCTTTTTGTAAACTGCGATTCATCCAATTCTCGAGAAATGTTACTCGCGAATTTAGGACTTGATTATGGAATTGATTTCTATGCTTAGAATTTCTTATATATTCCTAGCTATAAACCTTAAGGTATATTAATTCATATGGTACGAATTCGGATTTTGGTGCTATCATAGTGATTTCCATTGTCGGTGAAAGGTTTTGAAAAGTAGCTGTTTCTTTTCTGCAATGGATTTTGCTGCACAAGTAGTCAGCTTAATCAATACAACTGCTGAATTTTAGCATTATATAAACTTGATGTGATTAGCGAGGCTACTGTGTTGTGTCTTGGTCATGGCCGTTTATAGATATGCAAGAGGCGAGTATTGCTGTTAAATCACATCTTGTACTTGTTTACTAGGGCATGTACTGTCTCCATTTTCTCTTCATGGTGTTAATATAGGATGTGTATTATATCAAGTAGTGCATTCCTGTCGAGCTTTTGCTTAGGTCTACGATTTCTTTATAGTTTTAGTTCTTTTTGAAACTTATATAAGTAAAGTTTTTTCTTATGTCAGCCTGGTTGTTCGAGTGAATTTTCTGCAGTGAATTTGTCTGAAGCACAACTTATTCATATTAAGGTAAGTAGTTTCATTTCATTCTCGGCTTTCGTTTTATGCAAGATTATTTTGGAAATCCTGGGTGTTTCTTAGCTGGTGGTTTTGGTGGCATGGGAACTTCCTGTTTTAAGTCTTTTGCCCCTTGACATATTTTTTTTTTTAATATTATTGGAGCATTGAAGCAATGCCTTTTATTATCATTTTTAAACTCTGCAATTGGTTTTATGACCAGGCCAAATTTATTGGTACATTTTTATTTTGTTTTTCCTTGCCTCATGTTTACATCAAAACTTGCAGAAGTCGGAAAAGAATGTGGAAATATACAATTCTCTAGCTGACAAAGATTTTGTTTCTTTTATCTGCATGCACTTCACTTAATCATGCTAGTCTGAGGTATTATTCTTTGCTTAGATTATGAGTGCTGGCTTGTGGTCACACAACCGATCTGGATCTGAGAGGACAGATATTCCTTATGGTGAATCTTCGGTTAGTGAATTGGAAGTTCCCAATGTAGATGGGAAGGAACTGGCACTTTTGGCTGCAAAGTCTTGGTTAAATTCTATTAGTTCTGGCGCTAGGAGGGGTAAATTATCCTTGAAATTTTGGAAACAGATCCTGAATTATCTGAACAACAGCCAGAAACTTATGCCAGCAGTGAAGAGTCTAAGCTGGCAGGTGATGAGGCAGTCAGCAAAAGTGACAAGGACGAGCCTCATTATAGCTTTCCTTTATCAGCAAAGGAAACAATTAAAGCTGCAGTTGCTCACTTTGGAAGGAAATGGTACAGACGTATTCATTTTATATGGAGGCATGTGAAGCAGATTGCTGGTGGCTTCTGGAAGCTGTGGGTGAGCTAACTGGCACTTAGCCCTTTCGTTTTTCCCCTTCTCCTCTTAACTAATAAAGTAACATATGGTGGAAGCTGGTTCTAATCACTTTTTTTCATTTCTCGTTGCTTTACAAAAATTTTCTCACAGTTAGGCATGGGTTATTAGCCATGTAACATGTGACTGTGAGGCATCTTGATTTTGTCAATAATACTTTGAATAAAAAAGTGACTTAGCTAATTATCATTCCATTTTCAGCTTATCACATTACATCTCGAGATGGATTAATGAGTGGCTAGTTATTCGTGAAGTAGCGTGAGTGCATGACTGGGGTGTCAATTATATTATGTGAATCCTGCGAGTGATATAGATTATTATGTTAATTAGTAAGCAGCTTACCAATGTTAAGTTGTTTAAATAATAATAATAATAATAATAAAGTAATTTCAGATTGTAGGAAACTGCATTGTTATTGGTTAAAAAACAGGTAACAAAACTACCACTCTTTATGGTTCTTGCATATCAAAGAACATGAACAAACAAGCAAATTTTGTTCATTGTCCACACTTTCCAGTGCTGGCCAATTCTATTCAAACAGAAAGAAAACAGATGCATTTCCAGTAAGTATTTGATCTTGGCAGTAGCAGTGGCTTCCTGATCATATTATCTATTGCAAACTCGATACAATGCTCTTGTTTCAAATAATGATAGCCAAGACTTCCATCTTGTGCACAAATCATGATGGTTGTCATATTGTTAAGTGGTTTTTTTCTAGTGCAGAATCTTGCTGGTGTACGCTTGAATCTTGATATTCCCAAGTGGTTATGCGTGCTTCATTTGGACAGGCTTAATTCATTTGTAGGTAATTAATTATTTTTGCTTCATTTTCTTTCTTGGAAAGGCAGGTGCATGATAATGTGGAAAGGTTTTTATTTGTTTTTCTTAATAAGTTGCTATACTGTGTCCATTAACATTTGCCCTTTTGAAATTAATTCAGTAGCTTCCTTCGTGTTTGTTTGTCTTTTCTTTTCTTCTTTTTTTATTTTTTCATTTTTAGTTTTATTATAATGACTCTCAGTTTTCTTCATTTCAACCTTCACTACTAAAAGATTATGTTAGAAGCACCTATTCTTACTATTCTTTATGAATGGATAGTTATAAGCATCTTCCATTGTGCTTTGAAAATCAGCTTCTATTTATGTTAGGATAGGAGATAGGAGGTGGCCATGGTAGGTGCTGATAATCTCTTAAGTATATGCAGTTGATATTAGAAGAAGCTAAAGGATGGTGGGCAGCAGTTTGCCAGTTTTGCAGTTGTGTTAGGCTTTTATTTAATTTTCTTTTGGCCAGTGTCTTTATTATGGATCATAATACAATGCATGCTTCAGACTTGACCCATACCCATATCTAGTTATATATATATATATTCTTGTATGGATATTTCATAGATATTCTTATATGATAATTTCATTTTTAAAGATATTGTCCTGGGCTTGTATAATTGTCCCATTGAATAAAACAAATAAAACATTACTTGAATTGTCATGAAAATGGAAAGTGAAATGCACCAACTTATTAATCAGAGGGTTTTCTCTGATGAGCACTTAAATCTAGAGACCAGAGTCTTTTCTCATTATTATGAGGTTGGAGGGCTTTTTTTAGATGAGCGCACTGCTCGGTTTTTTTACCCTAACAGTCTTGGGCTTTTATAGACTAGTTATGTTTTACATAGTCTTTTTAATGGGACTTTTACAGCATTCATGGGATTTCTGTCTTTTCAAAAGAAACGTAAGCTTGGATTTTCTGCTCTTTCGTTCAGTGCAGTTGCTTGAACAGAGAAGTAAAGCCTTTGAACCAACTTATCTATACACAATGGAAAAGGTATGTTCATCATAATCTCTTTTCTTTTGGCATAAAATTAGATGATTTCAGCCTTTGAATAAGACTTAAGAGTTGTGGAATAAAATTTTACTCTATTGTTATGCAGGGTTACTTCTTGCTTCCTGAAGGGGCCAAATCTCAGCACAATATTCGTACTATTAATATCACAATCTCAGCTCAGCACCCTTGCTTTGGGAACAGGTTGGCCATGATCTATTTTTACATATGACTTATTTCAGCAAGGAAATTTTGGTTTTGGGGCAATTAGATTGTTGTTTGTTTTGCTAGTTAATTACTCATTGCATATGCAAGCACCTGTATTTAGAGCTCATCAACTTCTTGTTACCCTTAGAATTTGAGAGCAGGTTTGTGGTGTAATCTTGTAGTAGGTTAGTTTACACTCACTGTCACATTTACACAGTCTTGTACAGTATTGATGAAAGAAATCCATAAAGAACCACATTTCTAGAAGTTTTATTTCACAAGGTAAATTCTTTGAAGTCTGTTGAAATATAACTGTAAAACTATAGCTAAAAAAAGCCTTAGCGTGTGTGACTTTATTGTCTTCATTTCCATATTTCTTAGGTGTTAGGGCTAGCTAAGCTTAAGCTTAAGTGTCCATACTCCACTTTTTGCAAATGAACACCATGGCTATTTACCCTGATCCTAAGTTCAGTGCAGATATTAGGGCTGCATTTGAGTTAACTGAGTCTTGGCTGAATAAGAAAAGTATCCACATAAAAAGGGCTGCTTTGACCAAAATTAAGGCATACACCTAGGAATCTACATTAGAACGAAGCAGTACTTTGTATGACTGTATGAAAGATAATTATTACCAAATAAATCCCGAGCACTTATCATCCCTGTCGTGCAAAGTGCATACTTTAGACACCGCAATCATCTATGCCAATGTCTGACGCCATACATAGGTTTTAACAACAAATCATATAAAAATATCGTTTCCTGGCTTGCTTTATGTTTATTGTACTGAAGTATGTAGTTCTTTTTTTGTTAGTGATGTTTGATAAACATAGATTTGAACATTTTTTTTGTCACAATGTCTTCATCATGTAATGGATATGCTTATAATGAAACTACTGTTATTTGGATTTCTGTTAATTGAGCTGACACTTTCTCATCTCTTCCTTTGCATCGTGTCACTTTTATGGCAATGTCAGGTGGCAACAGCTTCTGATAAACAGATTTGTAGGATATGATACTATCCTCATGAACAGTTTATTGGATTCTCCTGGTCAAGGTAACTATTGTGTTTTTGGCCCTCCTTGTCAGGGATGTTCAAGTTTCCCCCTCTTCAAATTCTAGTTTTATGGAAGATAATTTTTTACTTAATGTTGAACCTTTTCTTCTCTAATCATGTCTTTTGGGTTTGAAACGTGTCTTAGTTCTTCAGCTAATCTTAATTTATTTTTCCTCATTCATGAGTACTCTACAGGCAGTTTTAGATTTAGTACATGGACATAGAGAAAGTTCTTTCGTAATTCTAAATCAATGGCAAGTTGTTCCTTTCTTCATTATTGAGTTCCAGGAGGGGAGATAAAAAAAGAGGGAAAGCAAATATACTTGGTGAAGTACCTTTATACAGTCTGTTGAGCTGATGTACCTTTCTACAAAGACGGTGTGAGAAAGGGACTAAGAATCATTTTTTCTTCTTGGTTGTAGCATACAATTTCTGACGTTGGTCTTAGTGCCTATTTGAATTGCCTTATTTTCTATAAACATACTTCATAGCTATTTGGCTTTATGTATAATATTGCTCTTGCTTTAAATTTTTGACGGAGAAAAATGCATAGTTTAGTAACAAAAACAGGATAAATCAAACAATTACTTTGGCATTGGTGAACTGATATTGTTATTACGCACATTAAATTTTATGCATGCTGAGGCTTAATCTCTTGTTTTTGCAAGTACTTTTACTGGTTTTGGGCTCCAAACATTTTTAATTACGCACATTGTAGTGAAGTCAATTGAAATGCCTAGCATATAATTTGCATTTTGCTGGCATGGTAGTTATGAAGCTCTTAGAGCAGTTAAAAGAAAAACAGATTTTGTAGAAGAAGAAAAGGTAAAGAATATTTTTCTTGCATTAGAATTTTGGATGCATGAGTAGATAATTTTCTTAGTTTTCTGGCATTTTGGAATTTGGTTATTCTGATCTCTTGAGCTGCTTGTAGGTTATTTATACAACTATCAAACAAGGGAGTTCTACAATCTTAGTTATGTACACGAACCTCCTGAAGGTCCTGCAAGATTTGGAGGTTAGATCACCTGTTCTTTCACCTATATTTTGGCAATTCTAATTCAGTTTAGTCTATACTGAAGTTTTTGCATTAATATTGTAGCCTCGTTTGCTGAGTATATCCACTAAGCTGATGCTTGCGTAACCAGTAAAATAAGCTGACTTATTGTAGTATCATAAGTGTGGAACCTGACTGACTTCCGTCCTTCTACAATTATGTAAATTGTAAATCGGTAGCTATGATTTGGAACTGCTGTGTTGTATTTTGAGTTAACAGGGACTTACCCGCCTGATTGGACAATCAGATACAAAATATAGTTTATCAAGTTATTGGATAAACAGGACTTTAGTAGTTAGAAATGTCCTTTGTGTTTGGAAGAGTTGCAGCACAGTAGTTATTTTGGCAGATTAAGATTAATATAGTCGGTATTTGCTTGCAGGGATTACTGCTTTGTCAAATTATTGAACCATTGGAATAGTTACTAAATTCTTTTAGATGTTCTTTTAAGCAGTTTGCAGGTTTAATACTATGTACAAATTGTGGGACTTGCTATGTGTAATAGTGTCTATCTTTTCCAGAAAGACAATTCTGTTGCAACAGACTGAGTGCAACTTTAAAGTAGCCAGAGACCATATGGATATAGGCTAGGAACCTACCTTTTTGTAAGTTTCCCAGATTATCAAGCAAGTTGACTTCTGTTCAACAGTTTATATCATTAACGATTAAGATTAATTAAAAGGTTTTGAAGCAGAAGAACATGACAACACATAGATGGTAACCATACATCCTGGATGGAATTAATGGCAAACTCAGTAAATTGGCTACGGTTGTGTTTGTGATAGTCATTTATTCAATCTTGATTAATATTCTCGGTAGTTAAATTTGATTATTCCCTGTGTTTTAAATATATATCTACATTATCAGCAGTAGAGATGTATGGAGGAGGATTTTAACTATGCATTTCTATTTTTAATTTTTTGATGAGATTGCTTATTTTCATCTGTTGGTTTCTTGCTTAATTCTTTGTTTTTGTTTCTTCAGTTTCCAGGTATCATCCTACCAACTTGTGAATGTGTGTTTTACCTTTTCTTTTGGTCATTCTATTCATTCATATTGCTTATTTTCTGGCTATTTTGCAGATTACTTCGTGACAAAATGTGGAGTGCTGATGATGTCACTATTTGTGTTCTTCACAACCACAATGTCGGTATCATTCACATTGAGGGAGACACAATCTCGAATGCTGAAATTCACAGGTGTGTAATACCATAATGGTTTTAATCATTTATATTTATCTAGCTTCACTATCCTTTTTTTGACAAGTTTTCCTTTGTTTAATACTAAAATATTGACCATTCACAGTGCAGCTTCAACATCATGCAAGAAATCGGCTTCCAACATTTCAGCTAATATTTGTGCATGTTGTTGAATCTCTTGTTTTTGTGCCGGTGAGTATAAAAAATGCCAAAGCAATTGACGAGCTCAAAACTACTACTCTGGACAAAGTTTATATATCTAGTTTTGCTGAACCATCTTTCTCATAACTTGTCCTTTCCAATTTGCAGATCATGATTGGCATTCTGTTTTTCTTGTTCGAGTTTTATGATGATCAACTGTTGGCTTTTATGGTCTTGATTTTTGTCTGGTTGTGTGAGCTATTTACATTAATAAGGTCTCCTTCCCTTCTCTAGTCCCCAAAACACGCACGTGCAAGTTCTGTTACCAGACTTTATTTATCTTTGAGCTCACAAAGACATGCTTTTTATCTATTTTCTGATGCTCATGATTTGCAATTGCAGTGTTCGTACGCCAATATCAATGAAGTTCTTCCCTCGTTTTTTCCTACTCTACTTTCTGGTTTTTCACATATATTTCTTTTCTTATGCTTATGGTAAGCTTCTTTTGCCTTTTTTGTATCTTATGTGCCATATGCATTTCAACTTGATGCAATGTTTTTGAATGCTTTCTTTCTTTCATCTATTCATAAGAATATTGCCAATGTGCAGGGTTTTCCTATCTGGCACTCTCTACAACGGCAGCATTTATGCAGCACCTCATTCTATACTTCTGGAACCGTTTTGAGGTGTCATTAAGAAGCTTTATATCTTTTAATTCAACTCTAACTCTTGGATTGGCTTGCAATATGTAGATCTATTCTCCTGATATATAAATAGTTCTCATGTTCCCTTGTTTGACAAATATCATGTCAATGGGGTGTACTGAAGTCAATCTAATAGCTTGCTGTCTGAATTTTTGGAAATCAATTCCTATACAAAGTTATGGATATCATGACCCTTGTAACTCATGACCAATCAATTATTTATCAGATATATTGCCGGACTAGATGTGCTAGTGTTGAAATTTTGAATTTGTAGTGCCAATTTTGAAATTTATGGCCACGTTTCTCTGCACTGCAATATGTTTTTAGCATGGGTGCTAGCGGAGACGTTTTCTTTCCCCTACATTTTTTGTTATTTGCGTAATGGAATCCTAATAAAGTGTAGCTTTCATGACAGGTTCCAGCTTTACAAAGGTTTATGCAGAATCGGCGGTCACAGCTTCAACAACATCCAGACTTCCATATCACCTCCTCTACCTTCTTAGCATCAACATTCCACATAACAAGGGTAAATGCTAGAAATCCTGGTACAGCTAATACTGACGGCAACTCTGGCCCAGGGATAACACCAGAGAATGCAGGGCTTCAGTCTCAAGTTGAGAATGAGCGGGACAGGATGGGCAACCCCCTCCCCATACCAGGTCAGCCTGACATACGGCAAGCTGAGACTGGCGGTAATCCAGGCACTATGAATTCACTCAGTTCTTTGTTGCTCTGGATACTGGGAGGGGCTTCCTCTGAAGGTCTCAACTCTATCTTTTCTATGTTTAGAGATGTAAGAGACCAAGGACAAGTTTATGCTGAAGCTCCTAGGAATGAAAACGCTACAGCCGAGGATGTGCAATAGCTAGAGAAGATGATACCTTAAGGGCATTTAACAGTGGATTCAGAGACGCCCATGCTGGCTCCTGTAGAATAGTTCAAGCCTACGGGGATAAGGAGTAGGGGTTCATCACAGACTTCAATTTGTACAGAAATGTTATATGTGCAATATGTGATATGAGCAGGCTTTAGTTAATCCGTTGGAGTGTTTCTTTTTTTTTTTTTTTTTTTAAGATATAAAGTGGAGTGATTCTTAACCATGGGAGGTTTTTTAAAGAAATATAGGGGCGCGTTTGCTTTAGATAAGTTTGTGGGATAAGATAAAAACTCTTGTACTTTTTTGGTTGTAGTTTCGGTATTAGAGAACTGGATAAATTTGTAAAAGAAAATAATATTATGTAGACATAAGATAAATCCATTTTTAATCGGATAATTGAAATTTAGTGGATAAGTTAAACCTTTTATAATATTTTTGTATTTTACTTGTGTTTGTGTTTACCAAACAATTATAATATAAATTTTTTTATCTACTATTAAATATATCAAACGTGGTATAAATAATTTGTATTATCTAGTTAGTATATACTATTCAATTTCTCTTGTCTTGTTCAATTTTTACACTGCAACGCAATCTAAATGTAGATTCTCGTAGGACTTAGATATAAATTAAGCTAATGCTTCTCGACACTTAATGACTAATCATGTACTCTGCCTTAGTTGTAGGCACAGTCGGTAGCGCAACTCAAGGGCGCATTATAAACTTACTTGAAAGAGTAAATACAGTTTACGATCAACCTCCTGAGATCTAATATCCAATATCCTACATAATATGCATTTAATTTTTAAGTAATCCACGGTGGATGGCTCAATCTAACATATATGCCAAACACAATATATTGTATTTTGTATCAAGAATCCACTTAATTGTATCTAATGTGGTTTTTCCTTTAGTTATCATATATTAATTTTTTATATTGATTGATTGCTTTTGACTTTGCTCCGATTTGCCTAAACGTATTTGACTCAAAGTGAAGCCATCTACTATGATAATATATATACATGTACATTGTAACGTAACCAAGTTATGTGTGTAATGAACTACATTTTCTTAAATCTCAAGGATAACTTAAGCTTTTATGTAAATGTATGCATGTATGTATTTGAGGATGAGCTCAAATTGTGCAAACCAAGCAAGAGCTTTTTCTGGCTTAGATCTTATCAGTTTAATCAAGTTTGATTTCTTGGGAGAAAATAATAAAATAAATTAAGTTTGACTCAAGTTTAAATTTATAAACAGATCCAAGATGTTCTGAATTTAGTTAAATTAAGCTCAAACTTAGAAAATGTATAAGTTAAATTGGGATGAATCTTTATTATTATTATTATTGATATCCAGCCCAATTTTATTTGAACTGAAATTAAGACCACTAGACCAAGAGGACCGTACCTACAACTTAAACAACTTTGTTGGAAAAAAGGTATTGAAAGAGTGTTTACTTTACAATTTGGGTAAATAAGTGTATGAACTTTCAAATTTTGCATTTTTTGTCTCTAGTTTTACTTTTTTTGCTCATTTTAGTGTCTCTAGAGATATTAAAAATACAAAGTTTGAAAATTCAAACACTAATTTGCTTAAATTAAAAAATAAAGACATATTCAATATCACTTTTTCTAGTTTCATATATTCATTTTGTATGTTATTAAAGTAGTGAACCATTATTGATGATTTCTCAATAGCAAAAAAAGCTAGAATGATTATTATCTTTGAAATGTCTTTTAATTTGTACAAGATTGGTTAGAGAAATCCCACCATAATTAAAGCATGAATAAGGTTGATAAGATTCCCATAATATCCCACTAGAACATACATTCCCTACATAAAAGGGATCCTAAGATGAACGAAACATTCAATCATATATGTGGGTTATATGTCCAATAGAAAAGTCAATTAAGGATGTGTTGTTGCTCGATAGCTCTCTGGCAGCAACCGGGGCCGCTGCGGCGGCAATGATTACTTGTGTTGCTTTTATGGATACTCAGATGTGCTTTTATTCTGTCGGCGAAGCGAAAATGAACAGAACATTTATTGATTGTTCTCGTGGTCCAGGTCCACTCCTCAAGCATGAAAGAAACTAGAAATAAAAACATTAAACTATACATGTTCTCCATTATTGGACAATTTCATCCTACCTTGTTGGTATATACACACACATATAAAATCAAAGTTGTTAGACTCATAATTTTAGGTAGAATGATCCGAGGGTTCATACAATTTGAATGTAGAAATATACATTTCTATAATTTATATAAAATAGCCTTGAAAAACTGTAAAAGTTTATATAGAATTTGTAAAAACTTAAAATGTATAATGGATGTAAAAAAAATAAAGAAATTAAGTTCTTTTTTTATAATAACTCTTAATCCATAATATAAATATACAAAAAAAAAAAAAGAGTGTAGAGTCAAAATTAAGTTCGTCTATTTTTTATTTTAAAGAAGTTATGAATTTAAGGAGAATTAAACTTTTCAACTTATCTTAGATTTTTATATATACAAAAGAAATATATAAGTTTTCTTGTGAACTTTACCTTTCTAGCTCGACTTGAACGAATTATGTAAATTTAGAATAAGGGAGTTGGGAGGGAGGAGGGAGAGATAGAGAGAGTGTGTGGAGAGAAAATTGATATATGATAAGAAAGATATATCATTCTAATAATTAATGATCTTATAAAAATACAGTAGCATTTTATATTTTAGCCTAGTTCACTCATATAAATAAAATCAATAAATTCTATTAAAAATGAAAGATTCTATCTAGTCAACGTGCATACTCCATTAAAATCGTAAGATTTGAAAAAAAAAAAAAAGGGATTATAAGGATGAATCAACTCGACAGGCCTTCTAAAATTATATGGGTAAAATTGTGATTTTGACAACTATGTATATAAGGAAATTTCCATATTATGAATTGATGATACAATCTATAATTATTTGTACTATATTAATGTGGTATTTGTTTGTTTAAAATATAAATAATAGTCAATGATGTCGTGATCTAATAATATTAATATTGGTTTCTTGAGTGGGATGGATTAGTATGAATCCTCCCTTTCCCATTATAATGTTGGAGAGTATGAGGATGATAGCTTGGATATCCATAAAATGGAATGAAACAAAATGAATATAAAATAAAATCATGAATCTTGTTTACTCAAAGGTAGAAGGAGTTGGTGATTATAACTTTTAAAAATATTTCTAAACATGAAAAAGAGAATGAAATTTATAATCACAATTCTATTTTAAAATCATTCACACATACCAAACATGCTACAACACCAATAATGTTAAGACCTAGTGTTGATAGTTTGTGTTATCGTGTCGTGTTCCATGTTCATCTCTAAAGGAGTTCATATTTGAAAGACTTTAACCCAGGACCTAACCTGTTTATTAATCATGTATGAAAACCCAAACCGATGGTCCGATCTGTTTATACAATATCTCGTGTCTTGTGTCAATCCATTTATTATTTGATAAGAAAGTTTTAGTACTATTTATTAATGTGATAAGAAAGATTTAGTACCATAATATATAGTGGAGTTGGAAAGTTAATATATTTAAATAGTTATTATCCTAGATAGACTTAGTTAACAAATTATATATGATTTATTACTCATATATAATTAAAAGGAAGGAATTGTAATATCTGCTTAATGCATTGTTAAATAAGTATGACATTAGTGAATAATAACTAATGGTAACCAAAAAAAAATTTTTTTGACCTATATTTTTAACAAATATATTATCATGTCATTCTAAAGAACAAACAGAACATGCTTAAAACCCACAATACAAGCATAACATATCAAAAGACTAAATCATATTACGTATTAGGGGTGGTCTACCATCGAGGAGGTAGTTAATAACATCCTTTACACAGTTCGAAAATGCTGGATCATACCATCTAAAGAAGCCACACCCGCCTTCTCTATACATTGGACATCTAAAGAAACGACGTCTAGGGTTATCGGATGTCCAAGATGTCAACAACAAGCTTCGCATACTGCAATCGCACCATGGATGTTCGATGCCACTACCGCTACTACTGATGTTTGATGAAATGGCTAGAGACATGCATTGTTTGGATTCAACAAAGACAAACAAATCCACATAAGCTATATAGATAAAAGTAACAGACGTTACTTTTGGATTTAACGAAGACACTAAATTGCCACCACTTTAAAAGTACATGTACTGTTTTGCCTAAAAATAAAATTTGGGCACCAAATTCCCAAACTCCTATAGTAGAGGCACTCCATGTGTCTTTATCCCTATATTTACTATTTTAAGGAAAGACTTGTCTAGGAGAATCCTCATTTCTTTTATAAGCACATATGTGGTGATTCAATCATGAGTTACAATATTAGCATTTTATATGCTTTTGTGAAAAAAAATGAGACATCTTTCCTTTACTACTTAGAATGATTACAACTATGATCAAATATTTATTGTAATGTCATACTATAATATAAAGTAACATTTTTTTCATATATTAGTATGACAAGTTACTTACTAAATTAAACCTTACAAATAATTTCTAGTGATAATACTAATCATTAGGTTCATATTTAGACTCAATTTACTAAAGTAAAAAAATGTTATCAAAATATACTTAGTACCCATAGATAATAGGACATAGCAATATGAAGAAGACATAAATATATCTATACACACATCTTAACTTATGATACAAAGACTACCAAAAACATAATAATTTTCTAAGAATAATCCATCACCTTTTCGTAATAATACGAAACCTCACAAAAGTTTCCTTTATAGAAATCATGTATGATAAGCATTTCAACAATCACCATTTAGGTAAGTGGGATCAATGCTTTACTGCATTTTGGAGTACCACTTTAAGGTACTTGGAGTTTGAAATGTGTCCATGGTTGTGATTGTAAAATAGCTTGGGTGTGTGCATGCAATGCCTATGCTTGTCCTCGACTTGCTACTTTGTATCTAAACTTCATACTATATTGTGTTATGGTAAATTGTGATGTTCTTAAAGTGTTTGGAAATTGGTTGATCACCTTTAAAAGAAATCAAGCAATACTTTAGCTAAATTTTTAAAATGGCATGCATTGCAACCCAGTAGGGGATCAACTAGGATCTTATAATTAAAAACTGACTTGAGGAGAGTCAGTAAAGCTGCCTTTTCCTATCTTCAAGATCAACCTAAGTGATAGGAGTAGAGGTCGTAGTGGGGTTAGGAACATGTCTAAGGAGGTCTTGGGAGGAGCCATTGGTCCATTGCATAAGCTTGGGTTTGATCGATAGTCGTTTTGCATTACATTTAAACTCCTCAACCTAGGCTAGAGTGGGTTTATTTTCTCTAGTCTCATGGCGAACCAAGTAATATCGTATGGATGGTATTTGCTTGTTCATGCATTGCATCAATTAATTGTTTGATAATCTTATTTGTCTTGTATAAATGCTTTTTTACCTTGGTCCTTCATACTAAGTTGTTGTTGCTCATTCCCTTATAGATTCGCTTGTAGGTACTGATCAACGTTAATAGCTGTTGTTAACATTACTATGGACCCTTAGGTGTAATAGCGTGGATAAGAGGAAGTTAGAAGAACTATTTTTCTATTTTTATTTTAGTCAATGTCATTAATTGGGTAACTTGAGTAGTCTAGTCAGATTTGGAGACTAGTAACTTAGCAATTGCAAGCAATTCTAATGATATTATGTATCAGTGATAAGTGAATCATCCATATATGCTTGTAAGTATTTAGATTTTTCATTGAGCTGATGCTGCTTTAGAGTAGGTTAGTCATTTGTGCCTTGTATATACAAGGCTGATAGAAGCTAAGTGGTAAGCTTCTATCATAGGTTAGTGTATATAGCAGGACTGTTACAACTGGACTAACTCAGGGTGTGACAATACACATACACACACATAAAGTAAATTACATCAAAATGTCACAACGTTTTGGGTTAAGTTCATTTAAGGTCACAATATTTTAAGTGGTTCATTTCAAGTCACAACGTTTAGGGAAGTAGGTCAATTAAGGTCCATTGACATATGTCATAACGTAGCAAATCTTGTAAGTTTTAATTAAATTTTTTCCCTATTAACACGTGTTAATGATTATCTCAATTGACCCACTTCTCTAAACGTTGTAATCTTAAATGAACTTACCTCCAAACGTTGTGACTTTCTGATATAATTTGCCCTATATACATATATAAAATATAAATTATATATTTATAACCTATAGATTTTATACATATGTAAATAAGTATATACATAAACATATGCATTATAAATATTTATTATACATATATTATGTCACATATATATTATGTTGTATATATTTAAGCAGTATACATTAGACATAATTCATAGTTTATATACAATCTGTAACTTACATATTATATATGTATTGTATACAATCTATCCATTTTATAAATGTCTCATATGCAATTTCTACTTTAATACAAATATTTATATAATATGTTATACGCATAATCTTTACATAAAATATAGATTATGTATTTATAATCTACAAATTTAATATATGTGTGTTATATCAATACATAAAATTATTATAAATATTTTATTTACATACTATATGACATATAAGTTGTGTATATATATGTCATATATGTAGCAAATAAATCAATTATATATTGATATATAAATTGTGCATATTTTATTTATTAGATAAGATCTATATTTTATGTATATTATATGCATATTCTATATATAATTAATAATATACTGTACTTATGTATGATTCATTTCATATATGGATAATTTTATCATTTTATAATTTAGTTAGGGATAATAATATTACGGGTTAATGATACAAATGGTACTTAAACTTTAAAAAAATATATATCCAATTAGATACTAAACTTTGAAATTAATCAATTTAATATCTAAATTAAAATTAATCAGTTTAGTACTTGAAAGACTTTTCATGCATGTCAACGGCACTTCCGTCAAATTTTTTTACATACTATATTAATTAATTTCAAAGTTTTTCAAATATTAAATTGATCAATTTCAAAATCCAAATACTAAATTGATTAATTTCAAAGTACATATATCTAATTGCATATTTTGTGTGCTCATGCACCATTTGTGATATTATCTCGAATATTATATTTTAATAAAATAAGAATACAAAACCATGATAATATATTTTAACGAGTTTGCGGGTTTATAAACGGGTTTGATATCTAAATCCTAACCCTAGATGCATTTAAATTCATGTCGTTTTGAGTTTCACCTAATTATTAATCATGTTGACTTTAACGTATTCAAACATTTTTATAATTGTGTCATGTCGTTTTGGGATTCATGAGTTGAGCCCCAAATTGGCAACGCTATTAAGACCTCATTATCTAATAATATGAAAATCAATCTCTCTTTTGGGTAAAAAGGACCAAAAAAACAAATGAAGAAGAAGAAAAAACCAATCTCTCATTATGATAGATTATATTTGATTATCTCCTAGCTATTATAATAGTAGCATCACAAAAAGAAGAATAAAAAAATCTGAAAAAAAAAAATACAACTATTCAAATGTCGTGTCTTTGCCATCTATGGATATTTTATCTGTTGAAAACATGTATGGCAAGGGATGCAATGTCGGGAAATGCCTCAAAGAAGGAAAGATAACCTTTAGATGAATTGTTATTATTCATAAATATTGCATTGCTTAGCAAATATCTTTTGTCACCTCTTAAAATTAATCTTTTTAGAACATTTCTTCCTTTTAGGTAGATTTAGCAAGTTTTCGTGGATACTTAGTGATAAAGTAATTGATTTTAGTAATTATATTTAATACTTGTGCACTTAATCTAGTAAAATATTATCTTCCGCCAAATCCAAAAAAGTATTCTGACTAATTACAGTCACCTTGATTTAATGATACAAATACTAGAAAACACACCACAAAATAATATGTCACAGTCAAGAATTAAAGGTGCCTCGAAAAAAAGAATAAATAAATAAAACAGGTGCATTATATCTCCAACGTAATCATGTAAGTCCTAGTTATTATTATTTATTTGAGACTTCATTTAAATAAGACTAATTACATTTATTATTTACTAAATGCGTGCTATAGTAATGTAGTAATTCCCAAATCCCAACTGTTTGCAAAACATTGTGCTCATGAATTCGGTAATATTTCACGGCCACCCAAGTTGCAAGGAATTTTTCCAAAAATTTGTCATTGAAAACTTTAAGAGAAAATTTGAAGTATATTTATTATTTTACCATCTTTCTAATTTTTCTCTTTTTATTTTTTTTATTTTTTTTGCCTTATAGTGTCTCACTCTTATATAATCCGAATGCATCTGTTGTATACAAATGACTACATTAAATCTATATAAAGATATCAACATTTAAAAATGAAAGTGTTAATATCGCAAATGACACTTGAACTTTAATAAAATATACAATCAGATACCTCATCTTTAATATCGATCAATTTAATATCTAACAGAACTTTTTGTACACACGAATAGTACCTCTGTGATATTTATTAGCACATATGAAGAATTCTTTTTAGGTAATAAGTTGATCGATTTTAAAATTTAGATACCTAATTTAATATTTTATAAGAGTTCGAATAATATTCATGATTTTCACCCAAAAATGAAATCTTGGATATGCTAGATGAAGACTCGAGGGAGAGCATCATTGTAAAATTCGCTATTAAATACATAAGCTCTTTGATTAGGCATTCATATGGGACGAGTATGACCATCCACCCCGACTCATTAGCTTAAACACCCAAATGGCTAGATCCAACTCGAACCTAGTCTGGATGATCAGGTCTAAACCCGCCAAGAACTTATATGGGTTTTCATGTTTAGATCAATTCGTCAACTTTGAACTGTAGACTTACAGTTCACTTGGTCTAGGTTTACGGAAGATTTTTTTTTTTTTTGAAAAAAATAGAAATTAATATTTAAAAGAAAAAATGTAATAACATTTAATATTTAGGTTATTTTTATAAGAATACAAATAAATTGTTATCTATTTACGATATTAAAAACATCATTGATTTGTCATATTCAGAGTTGTATAGAAAGAACAATCTCATTTCTTAATAATATAAAACTATTTTTTCTTTTGTAACCTTCTCTATATCCTTGAGGTAACGTTTGGTTGCAAGAACTCGACGGGATGACTCAATAACACAATATAAGAAGTACTGAGTATTTGATTATGATAACACTACTATTATAATTATAGTGGGATGTACTTGTATATAAATAAATGTACATCTTTCACAATTGCTTATGAAAATGGATTAAATTCTTAAAAATTATAATATCCTTAAGCTAATTTTCAATGTGGATATAAGATTTTACTAAAAATTTAAAATTTTAGATTTTTAAATGTAGTTATAATTAAAAAAAACTAGTTATTTAAGGCTTATTCGAATTTAAAACCGATGGGTCTATGATTCAAGAACCTATATAATTTAGATGAAGTTGGTTCTTGAAATTTTGAATTAGGCCCAACTAGTTCCAAATCGGTTCTTGAACCGAACTAACCTATAAAAATGCCTCACTTGAATTATATGAAATTAGTATATAGTAGTTTAAAAAAAAAAAAAAAGAATTGACCCTCATTTAAAATTAATTTGAAGGTCATCTTTTGTTTAAATTCAAGTTCTTGGAGAGTTTATCTGGCTGAACTCAATTTTTATGGTAGCAAATAAAAGTTCTCGACCCCTATTTCAACACAAATCCTTTCTCTCTTAATAAGTGGTCCATTCACCACTCTAGCTTCTTTTTAATTCAAGACTAATCTTCCCTTGCTTTTTAAGTGAGGCTGTCAATCAACCCTACCATTCCCCTCTAGCTATTAGTTGTTATATTATGTAGAAAAAAGAAGTGCAAAGATAAGATAAAAAATAAACCTAACTCCCAACTGGGCTTCAAATTGAGTTTTAAACTCAAAATTTAACATGGTATGATATGTTGTCTTGATCTGACCGATGTGCACCAGTAGTACACCTCGATCCATTTGCGTTGAAAAGCAATTGTGATTCTGACACTCACCCATGGGCGTGTGCATGGATTGCGGAACTCAAAAGGCATCAAAATATAGAAAAAGAAAGAAACAGAGAAGCTCTCCACCTCCACCTCTTCGATCCACACTGTCAAACAACAGCAACAGCAACAACAATTGAGGGTATGGAGGAGGATATAGGGGGAGTGGGGACCAATGAATCCCGTAGATTAAGAAAGTAAAAGTGTGTGTGTGTGTGTTAAGAGTGGGCTCCCATGTGAATGGATTCGAATCATCATTTTCCCCACCACTCCATATGATAACATATGTATATTCTACTTTGTTATATTCATGTTAATTGGCACTTTATGTGCATAATTCTTTTTTGTTTTTCTGTTTTTTACTGTCACCCATGCGTACTTGCTTTAAAAAAGTTTCACTATTATCTTCATTTTGATTTTATTCTATATATACACGCTTTAAAAAAAAAATCAAATTTGATGTCTAAACTTTACATAAAAATTCAATTTGACACTTGAACTTTAAAGTGGTCAATTCAAAACTCAATCAAAGTGTTTGTAGTCATTGTTACTATCTCAACAACACCGTTTGTTCCGTTTTTGTAGCTTATCACCATTTTGCTCCTTTTTTTTTTTTTCCCCTACTAGCTTAATCATGCCTATTTTCATTATGGGTATTGACCATATTGTGACCTTGTACTAACTAGTATTTGTGGCAATTAATCTAAATTTGGTTGGGATGGAGAATTTCCAATTGGATTGTACGGTTGAAAGTTTTCAAGTGAAAACCGAGGAATATATAGAAAATATGGTGTTGTCATGCTTTTTGGATTATGATTGAAGTTTTGTGGGCTTTGGCTCATAATAGGAAAATTTGAAAAACATTGCAAATTAGGAAGACCTTGAAAACATGCTCCAAATGGAAGGTACGATCTGGCTTGTGAAATAGGTGATATTTGAAAATTTTATGAGTTTGATGAATCATCAACATGTGGTAAATTTTTAGAATTATTTGGGCCCATATATAAGCATAACTTGTAGATAGAGAGATCTTTGGAATTGTAAGAAATTGTTGTAAATTTTTAGATATTTATAGATGAGGAAATTTAAAAAAAAAAATGTCATTGCACTAGCCAGAACGACCAAATTTCATTTTGGCCAAGAGGATCATATTTTCATTTAGACCAAAACAATCATTTTTTATTATTGAATGTTCACAAAAGAAGTGGTTGACAATTATATAATTCTGACAAAGTGTGAGGAGGAAATAAGTTGCTTCACAAAGCAACAGTGCTTGTTGAAGCACCTCAGTTTATCCGTAAAAACCATGACTTTCAGCTTCTTTTTCTTAGTATATGAGCTAAGCAACATCGTTAAAGTTACTCTTAGCACTAGACAATGTTAGAAGCATTGGTAAAAATTTAATAATATGCTATCTTTTATATGTCTACAAATAAATCAAACTTTTTTTAGGAGGTAGTAGTTTAATTAGATATTAAATTTACCATTTTAAAGTTCAGGTATTCAATTGAACTTTTATGCAAACCTTATATACCAAAGTTAACATTTATCCTATATCATTTTATAACTTTTTATTTTTTCCTTTACTAGATTTATTCTAAGGCAAATTACAAAGACACCTCTAATTTAAAATATCCAACATTTAGACCTCTTCCTAATTAAAAAAAAAAAAAAATCATATATAGTGTTGAACTTTTATCTAGGGGTGAGTGGGTTACCTAAACATAAGCACAATCCGGTTCTGAACCATGAATTGAACTAGAACTGCCACCAAAGGTTCCAAGTTCCACCCCCGATTAAAAAAAATGAATAAATGAAAACAAAAAAAAATAAAGATACATATAATTAGAAAATGGATTAAAAATAAATTTGAACATTCATGGCATAATATTTATGATAGAATTGTTTGTGCTTTACACTTATCATTTCTAATAGAAATGTTGGTATTAATGAAACATTTATTTCTCTTTTTTTCATTTAATGTCAAAGTATTTCTAATATTTGTTGTATATGAGAGTTATTGCTATGTAAAGGTATATATTTTCTTAATCTTCTTTTTCTTCCCTAAAAAAATAGAAAAATTAACCTCAGTGATTCCTTGGTTCTAAAACCAGAATCAGAATCGGCCTCTATGTTTAGTATAACCTTATTGTATAGGATATCCACTCAGACCCTGCTCGACTAAGTAGGTATTAAGAGTTAATGAGTAGATTCTGAGAATAAAATTTTCAAAACCTACTCCCACATAGTAGGGTACGAGTATGGGCTTACTATTCCTTGTACTCACCATGGAACATATACTCATCCAAATATAGACTTTTCAGGATACCATATACTCACCCTATAAAAATTGAATAAAATAATATTAAGTTAGTAACGATAAAATAGTATTATTTATCTTTACTCTTTTTCTTTTTGTTAACATAAATCTTATTTAAGATGGTGACACTTCTTCATTGTTTTAACTATTTGGTTTTTAGTAAAACTACATTCCTTTAATTACCTTAACGGCTTAACTTGGAAAATATTTTATATATTATCTAATGATAATTAAACTAAAATACAAATATTTTAATGAGTTTTTTGTAAATATATCCATTATTTTACAATTTTTATTATTTTCTCTTTTGTTTTTTCTTAAATTAAAGAAAATTATAGGTTTCAACTTTCACACATAAATAGATTCCCCATATTACAAAACTTATGATATTAATAAATTACTTTTTAAATTACTTTCTATTGGTTTTTATTGTAAATATATAAAAATAAGGTAATTTTACATACTACATGAAATTATATATTTCACTATAAACTTGAAATTTAAGAAAGGAAAAAAGTCAAAGGTTTTATAAACAAATCATAGATTCCACAAGATATGTCATATCCTATAGGTTTTACAAGATACGAGGTATACAATGGATACAAATGTTAATGAGTAGGCTCAAGTAGAAAAATCAATACCCTATACCTTATATGGTAAGGTTGGGGGTAAAGCTTCAAAACCTAATCATCATGTATCCGTTTACTCGTACTTTTACCTAACCAACTAAGAAAAAGTAACAACATTTATATTATTATTAATGGATGCAAGTGTTGAATTGAATTTTTCAAATTTAGAGTGTCTCTATAATATTTAAAGTTTATGGAGGCGTCGCTGTAATATTTCAAGAGGTGCGACTCATGTGAGAGTTGAATTTTTTTTAATTTAGGAGTATCTTTGTCAAATTTAAAGTTTAAAAGGGTGCATTTAGAATTAATCTTATATTTTACTACTGTTAAGGCATTAATATGTAGGCATTATAAATATAAAAAAGAATTTTAACATTATTAAAACAAGAAGAAATTAATACATATACTCTAACTAGCAATAATAAATAAAAATTAAAAATACAGATATACAAAATTTAACATATCAACAAAAATCTCAGCTATCAGCACCTAAACGCCATGACTTCGATTTCATAAATTTTAAAATAAAACCGTTTTATTTTAATTGATTTGAATACATACTCAATAATTATAGAACAGGCATGCATTTTGTTCCTGTATTTTTTTTCCTTCTTTCTGGTAAACGTCACAAATAGCATCTAAACTACCTGAAATTTAAAATTGATCAATTTAAATATTAAATTTTAAAATTGATTAATTTAATACTTGAAATAACTTTTCGTGTATACTAACTAATATTACGAAAGTACTGTTAGCAAGCATGAAAATTTTTTTTAGGTATCAAATTGATTAATTTAAAGTTCAAGTACTAAATTTATTAATTTAAAAATTTATATATCTAATTATATATTTTATCAAAATTCAGTGCCATTTGTAACATTAACCTTTTTTTTCTTTTGAATAACATGTGTTATATTTATAAATTGTTATATTTATGAATGGATTTAGATTATGTATAATTTACATGCAGAATCAACCAAACATTAAAGATTGTGAATCCATTTTATGGTCATGTAATTATCTCTAGTGTTAAACTAAGCATAAATATCATAACTTATACAAAACTTTGGCAAAAGATGCAACCAGATACCTGAACTTTGAAATTGATCAATTTAATACTGTTGGCTGAGTGCAGAAAAATATTTTGATACTAAATTAATCAATTTCAACGTTTAGGCATCTAATTGTATATTTCATAAAAATTTAAGTCCCATTTGCAATATTAATCCTTAAACTAAATATATTGTGCCCTTTTTTGGTGAAACATGTGTCTACCAATATTGTAGAAAAAAATTACATAAATATAAGTTATAAAAAAATAATTACACAAATATCGATGCAAAATCGCATATTGATTAAGCGTTTCACAAATTTACACATGAAACGCCATTTGAAGATGTGATTTAGGCAAAAGTCATATAGTGTTGAGTCACATCTTTAAAGGGTGTTTCATGTTTTTTTTTTTTTAAGATGAACTGCATCTTGAAAGGGTGATTCATTTATTTTGTACATGAATCACATCTTTAACAGACAATTCATGTTTGTTTATGAATCACGTCTCTAAGATGTAATTACGTACAAATTCATGAATCACTCATTAAAAATGCGATTTTGCATCAATATTTTATTAATTAATTTCATATAATTATTATTTGAGTAATTTTTATTTTAGGGATCGGTGATCATACAATTTCCTTAGCCATTTTTACTACAACTGTTTCATAATCACCAACAACCAACATATTCATGATGTGGATGAAAAGGAAATATTTTAAGCTTGAGATATACAAGAAAAAAATAAAAAATTCAAAATGGTTTTGATGTAAGTGAAAAAATAAGATACGTAGAATCATATTTGAATTTGAAAGACATGGAATAGTAATTTTGATTATTTTCATAAAAGGGATAAAAACAAAAATGGTACCTAAACTTTCGTACGAAAAAAAAAATAATTAGGTACCTAAAACTTAGTTTTGATCAATCCGGTACCTAAACAAAGTTTTCACTGATTTTTTTTCATACCTGAAGTTTGATTTTAATAATTTTGGTGCGTGAATAAACTTTTCGTGGATTTTTTTCATATTCCATTAAATTTAAGTATGAAAAAAGTCAATAAGAACTTTGTTCATATATCTAAATTGTCAAAACCAAACTTCAGGTATGAAAACAATCAACAAAAACTTTATTCAGGTATCAAGTTGTTCAAAATCAAACTAAAGTATCTAATTATTCTTTTTACGGAAGTTAGGTACCATTTTTATTAACCCTTCATAAAATGTATGATGGTTAGTAGTTAATAATAAAATTATCATCCATAACAATCGCAATATATGGATAAATCGAGGATAAAGTTAAACCAATTTAATGTATAAAATAAAGAGATGCATTTTCTTAATTTATATAAAAGGAGATATAAATAACTATGTTTATATTTTGTACATGGTAGCATTTTGGATTTTTTTTTTTTTTTAAATAACTTCATCATATTTTTTCTCATTCCAAACCTATTGCATATTATTTACTGTTTAGCCAAAAATTTTCTAAAATTTCATTTCCTCCCCACCTTTTAAGTCGAATGTCCAATGTAAATTTGGTACATACCAACTCCCTCACAAAGAGAAAACTACAAGAAAACCTTCAAGATCAATTAATTTTTGTATTTGTAGATTTATACTTGTTTTGACATGCCAAACCTAACTTTCAGCATTTTTTTTTTTTTAATTTAGTGCTAGTTTCACTAACTCTTTTATTGTCGTCATGCAAACAATCACAAACTATTTTTAAGAAACTATGAGTACAATGGAATGTTTTAAGTAACAGTTTCATGGCATTCTAAAAAGTTCTAAAAAAAGCTTATTAATAAAGACGTCTTATCCAATGAATTGAACTTAAAAGGATTAAATTCTTTTAGTTATATAATATTTACAATTAGGTTTGATCATGGTGATCTAAAAAAATATTTATTAGATTAAGATCGATTAATGAATATTTGAAACCTTATCATGGAGCAATATAAACTTAGACTTCTGATAAGGTTGACGTTGTTCAATTATTTCCTTTCTACTAGTTGTAAACTATAATAGATAGTGATTTAAAAAGGTAATAAAAAAAAACTAAATTTTTGTCTTTTGCTATGAGATTTTTGTTTGCCTACTAATACATTACAAACTTATTTATACAAATATCAATTGCATAAAGATAATTACATAACTATCTCGTAAAATCACATGTGAGGTATGCAATTTTACCTTTTTTATTCATGTCGAATGTTGAATGTGCAATTTTATCTTTTCACATATATCAAATGTTTAACATGTGATTTTACTACACGATGAAATTCTTAAAACGTATGAAACACATTTAACTTCTTTGATTTTAAGTAAATCGTATATCTTAGTTTTGATTTTGTAATACTATTTAGATAGTTAAAATTATATGATTTGCGTTGATGTAATTTTTATTTTATAGGATGGGCAAACGTGTATTATATTTTGTGTTACTATACTTGGTAATGACATATATTACATAATTGTTTTTACTATATCAATCCCACCAAACGTAATAAACTGCAAATCTTATTTGTTTTCTATTATTATTATTATTATTATTATCACTGTTGGAAAGAATAATTCGAACCCCATTCATCAGTTTCCAGATGGGTATTCATGCTATTCGAACAAGAACCATAATTTAATCTTAATTAGTTTATCTTATCTAGATGGTTTTGACTGCTTGTGCAATATGATTCTATAAATAACCATAGCCAGATTGCACTAAACAGACACTAACAACACACCAAAAACATCAGACATAATGGGTCGTAATCTAAACAAGTTCCTAGTATCTGTTGTTGCCCCATTGCCCTCCATTCTGTTCTACTACTACTTCCTCCAACACCATCACAACAGCAGCAGCAGCAATCCTGTTTGGACTTGGTGCTACAACCACCCTCTTCTCCTAGTCAATGTCCTCTTCTTCTTCAATGTCAATATCCTGTTCTGGGTCATCAGCCATATCCAGTCTAGCCACTGGGTCAGTTACTGCTCTCTTCATTCTTCATTACTTCTTTTTTTTTTTTTTGTTTAACTTTTCCCATTCTAACCCAGTTCATGCATGTTTGACCAAATGTTTTTTCATGTTATCATGTCGTGTTGTCGTGGGGTTATGCCAGATCCTTATGAATCTGAAAGATATCCTTAAAAGATTGTTAGATATTGTAGGATTAAGCCTAGGTTGCATGTTCACTAAATAATTTTGGTAATTCGCGATGTCCCATCGTGATCAAGTTTTTAATTCATGCCAAATCCATATGAATGTGATTTTTTTTTGAACTGATCAGATATTGCAAATACTTTCGGGACAAAAGCATCACAATTTTCTTGGACTTTTAATTGTCAGCAATTTCGCATATGCACTTTTAAGTTTTTAGCGATTCGAACGTGGAATTTGGCTGCAATAGTAAAATTTTAGCCGTTAAATTGTTAATCAAATTGAAAGTAGGGATACTGAATTACAACTTACATCTGCAGTGTCGCAAAAATTAAAACTGCAAATACGAAAGCATCACAATCAAATTGTAATTATAGTGATAAAGGCTTTACAAGTACACCTTTATCACTACAATCGATAAAAACTCTGGTCATATGTTTAAGGTGGAAACACTTTAAACATGATGGGAAAATTCTATGTCCCGTCAACTATTTAATTGTGTGATCATATATTAAAATAGTCACTAATTACCATATTTATTAATTGACTAACGTTAAATTATGTTTCCATGAATTTGTGAAGCCGTGTCATGTCAGAAATTGTTATATTGATGAATTGTGGTTGTATAGATCCATTTCCCACCACTTAAATGGGATGAAATATAGCTGTAGAAGACTAATATTGAATTTTTACCAAGATCAACTTTTGAGTGCTCTGTTCTATATTAAGTGTTTATGGAATATGAAAAAGTATCTAAAACTTTATACTGGAGTAATCCCATATCATGTGTTAAGCTGGATATACTGCATCGATTTTGCATTTTGTAATGATAATTTAACCTTATTTCAAAGCGGGGTTTCTTTGAACTTGTGAAGAGTTTTCTGGTGAAGAATTGCCAGCAGATAAGAAGAATGATGTGTGTTAATAGCAGGATAATTTAAAATTATATAATGATCAACTTTTGATAGCTCTATCTGTAAAGATCAAGCGTTTAACTTGTTATTTTTATCCCGATAATTTTGGGTGCAGATGATAGATTTATACTGGACAGTGATTCCAGTAATGCTGGTTCACTATTATGCCACACACCCTTTGATGCAGTATAACTGGTGGAGGTCAAGGATTGTTATGTTGATGACATGGGTTTGGGGTTCGAGGCTTACTCATAGTTATTTTAGGAGAGAGAAGTGGCAGTGGGGTGCTAGAGAGGATTGGAGATTCACTGATATGCGCGAACAGTATGGAAAGCATTGGTGGTGGGTTTCCTTCTTCACGGTCTATGCCATTCAACAGGTAGGAGTAATTCGTGTTAATTAAGGTCTTATGTAAACACTATGTTGGTGATTTTGAGTTTAAATCATTTGTTTGATGAAATGCTTTAATGGAATATACAAATTGCCTCTTATCCCCTAATTTATCAGGAAGTGAAAAATAAAAAAACGTAAATTAGGGGGCATAAATTTGACCTTCTTCAGGTGTACATATTAGCAGTAAATGAAGTTCATTTTTCATAGGCTTTTTAGTTACTCTAAATCCATGACTTGAAATCTTAGGTATGCTCAAAGTTGGAGGCCTTCATATGCCAAATTCCCAATTACTTCTTGTATCTTGATGTGTTGCAACTTATGTATCGATGTTGCAGGTTTTCCTGATTGGAGTTTGCCTTCCAGTTTATGTTGTGCACTCAGTGGATAAGCCACTAAATTTATGGGATCTTTTGGCTGTGTTAGTCTCCTGTAGTGGCATTATTGTGGCATATTTTGCGGACACTCAACTTCATGAGTTTGTCTCTAGAAATGAGAAGCTGAAAGAACTTGGGAAGCCTGTTGTTCTCACCCTTGACCAGGGCTTGTGGTACTACTCAAGACACCCTAACTATTTTGGAGAGCAGCTGTGGTGGTGGGGATTGGTCATATTTGCATGGAGCTTAGGACAGGGATGGACGCTAATTGGATCGCTTATAAATAGCATGTGCTTGGCATATGTTACTGTGCTTGTTGAAGAACGGATGTTGAAACAGAAATATAGGGCTGAAGCATATCGACAGTACCAGAAAACAACCTCTGTGTGGATACCTTGGTTCAAGGCATCGAGTGGCTTGGAAAAGGATAAAACCACTTAATCTGGTATCTCCTTCCATTCTGCATTCAGGTTGCTGTCTTGTCTTTGTCACTTGTGTATCATGCATCTATCTCTTGTATGCCCAGCACTTGCACTTCTGTTGGTTGTACTTTGAAAGGGGTTTTGGTATTTGTAACCTAGCAGGTCCTCACAAGAAATTGTATGAGGCTTAGGAACATCAAATGAATATTCACTCTTCATATTCTGGAAGTTCCAATTGCTATTAGCTAATTTATGTTGCTATACTTGATTGAATTGGCAATTGACTTGGCCGTGATCACAGTGGAAATTTTCTGAAAGCAAAATGAAACACCACAATTCAGCTTAAGGACAAATTATGTAAAATGTGCAAAGATTTTTTTTTTTGATATTTTTAGATTTCTTTTTTCAATTGAAAGCAGAAATTTACCAAAAAAGGGGATACGCCCAGAAAACAAAAGATACAAAGTCATCTTAAAGGATGGCAGCCAACACTAAAAACATAACCAAAGGAGAAAGACTCCTAGGTGAAAGTGATATGCAGAATCTCAAAGAAGACATATAACCTACATACTAAACCTTAGACCGATGTCTACAATTTTTTCTTCTTGACATATGGTCCAAAAATCACCTTTTGAGAGACAAGGTGAGAGACTTTGGTAGCATTAAGGAAATCTGCTAGTTTCAAGAAGGGGTCTATTGCTGAAAGCTCATTAGAAGATGACAACTTGCCTGTACTGTAGACAATATCCATAGCCAAGACAATGACAGCCCAGAGGCATCTGCTTCGGCCCAAGCTTTAAATACAGGCATGGTGGTGCTTGCTTCAACTACGGCTTTAGGAGTAAAAGAAGTTGCAGTAACAACCTAGAGCCTTAGTAGTCTTTTTACCCAAAGCATCTTTAGCAGTCTCAGGAAAGGGGCTTTCGCCAAAAACTGTAAACGAATCAAGTCGATATAGTACCAAGCTCAAACTCAACTCGAATAAAAAATTCAAAACTCGAACTCGAACTCTATCAAGTTTTAATTTTTAAACTCGAACTCGACTTGATTTAATACTCAATAATCTCAAACTCAACTCGATTAAACTCGATTATTTTTTTAAATATTGATTTAACTATAAAGGGTATTTAATACTCGATAAGTTAGAACTCAACTGGACTCAATTTAGTACTTGATTAAGCTCGTGAGTTTACTGAGTCAAGTATTTTCAAACTCGAACTCAAGCTTGGTAACCACTCCAGTAGCTCGAACTCGAACTCGAGCTCGACTCGATTGTAAGAGAGTTGAATTCGAGCTTTTGCCGAGTTGAACTCGAGTAGCTCGCAAGTTGTCTTGACTCATTTATAATCCTACTTCGGCCTTCGATGAACAAGCTGGCAAAGTACGTCCAAAGACCTGCTACCAAGAATAGATGGAGCTTCCACTGCTATTCAACAATTGCAGGAATCTTTCTATCATCACTACATTTGGCTCGATCATGTTTATGAAATCACTATTGATGCTCATATCAATATGAGCATGGTTGAAGCTCACCCCACCTTTAGTTGTACAGGGATCAGTAATTGGAGGTTTTCCTAATAGATAGGCATATTCCTAAGTTTAACCCAAATTGGTAGATAGGTCAAATCCTCATTTAGGAAGGAATTCTCCATGTCCTATTGTTGAAGCATTAGGAAACAACCCACAAAGTATCAGGAAGTTTCATGGACTGTCATAACTTGAGAGTTGTTTCCAAATTTGAAAGGAATGTCCCTTCTCATTGCTTAACACTCTAGTCGGACCAAACTCAGCCGCATCTGTGGTAGCACCACTACCAAGTCATCACCGTCCAAGAAAAAGGGATTATGAAGCAGGGGGGCAACCCTACTCGAGTTCAGTTGACAGGTTGGACCCAGTTCCTACATGGGACTAGAAAATGGAAAACGTGCAATGATTGCTTAGATTTATAAATGTAACGTGTATTGGATATGCTATATTTTAACTTTGTCGTGATTCGGTTGCAATATCAGCTGCAACAGCTTTTTTTGCGTGCTATATTGCCATATAAAATCTGTATATGAGTTGTTATAAGACAAATTGATTGTGAAGATTTTATCCCATGATTATGTTTAACTCTTTGTCAAGGAAATCTCAGTTTAGAAACAATCATGTCATTGTATAGGGATAAAATTTTTCAAAAATTACGAACCATTCCACTACCTCTTGACTTCACTCTTTCCCCTTCAAAGATTGTGTGACTAGAATTAGTTTAAAATCGGATGTTTTGAAAAAACAGAAGTGTTGGTCCTTCCAAAATTGTCAGTCCAGTCTGAAGTCCAAACCGAAATAGCTAGTTGGAGCCAATGTTAAATTATCAAAAGATGACTTGTTCGGCTGAGGAATTTAGCGAATTTTTTTCACAACTACAGTACCGTTTGTGAGAAAACATACAATCTGTCATCGTTTCAAAGATGAGCATTCGATAGGTTCTGTTGGAGCATCTGCAATGGGGTTCCTTTATGAGCACAAGGACCTCCTCTTAGGGACCCTCCACCATTAAAATTAGTTTTCTGTAACAAGGGCCTGGATTTGGCATACATATGCATTACAATTGTCGAACTCACAAATTTACCATTCACTATAATGTATACAATCATAAAAAAACATATAGAATTGAAAAATATAAATTTATAAAATTATAAACCTGAATTCATAATTCTTCATAAAGTTTGCATTTAAACAATTTTACATCCAAGTTTAATTAAAAAAAGACTTACAAAATTACATAGCCGCGATTTTGACAATTATAGATTATTGTATATTTTGCACATCTTAAAATCTCTCATTATGGGTCTTCCATCAAACCATTTTTAGTGGAACTAGAGGTGACATCTGATGATGCTAAATGTTAGCACCAATGGAAGAGCCTAAGGGTGCTTAGGCCGATAAACTGATGTACAATAAGAAGGATAAAAGTGAGAACTCCAATATAAGAAGGAAAACCAGAAAGCTCATAAATACAGCTTGTAGGAAGACAAAAATCAGATTTTTCTTTGCAATTTTTTACTCTTAAGAATATGAGATAATTTCATAATAATGTCATTCCTTCAAAATAAGTTGCATTTTCATATCATTCTTACCTAATTAATATTCTTTAACGATGAATAATTTGAATTTACTATTTTAAATTGATAATCAAACCTCAGATTACCAAATGGACGAATTGAAGCTGCTTTCTTTGTCACATGTAAATATAAATACAATAGCCAATGATGAAAAACGTTTTGCATTAGGTGATAATTCCAGCTTAGCCCAATTGCAGAGGTAACCTACCTCTACATCGAGTACAAGGTTAGAGGTTTTATCTTTTACCGACTTAACCCCAAATTTGCATGGGATAGGTTCATCATCATTGAACAATTTACAATTTTATTCAATGTATTATTCATAGCATAGGGGCTACAAGGGGCTTGGCAATGTAGTTATATATTTGAGCTAACATAAGCATATAACTTACATGATTTAACTTAAGTCAGCTTCATCTCTGTGTTGTGATTTTACCTGTCATGGTATAATACTACATTATTTGGTTTAGATTTATGATCTTATGCGGTCCTGCCATTCTTATTGCCACATCAATGCTGAAAAAGCTCCACCGTCACAAATTCTGGATGCTCGATTTGAGCTGGCCTTTCTGGGATAGAAGGAACTTCAATATTTCCTTCTAACATTTTTATTGCTTCCAAAATATTTGGCCTTGGAGCAATTTCTGTATGAGCACATAAAATTCCAACCAACAAATATCTCTCCATTGTGGCCTTTATAGTGCTATTCATAGGATCAGTTGCTCCTACCAAAGAAGCATCTAGTGCTATCATTGCATTTCCAGCTTTTACTAAGGACCAAACCCAATCTGTTATCAAGTTTGCTGACATATCAAGAGCTTTTCTACCGCACATGATCTCTAGGATCACCACCCCAAAGCTATAAACATCACTCTTCTCTGAAAGTTGTCCATAAAGTGCATATTCGGGGGCCAAGTATCCATGTGTTCCAGCCACCCTCATGGTAAGATGAGACTGCCCTTCTTTGCTTTGTTTTGCAAGCCCAAAATCTGCTACTCGGGCCCTCATATTTGCATCCAGTAGAATGTTTGTTGCTTTGATATCTCTATGGTATATTGCAGGTTTCACTCCATAATGGAGATAAGCTAGTCCCTCTGCTACATCCGTATCATGCTCTTTCTTTGTTGCCATGATAATGCGGTCTTTGTATTCGGATCATGTGGTGATTGAAACAGATGATCAGCAAGGTTTCCATTTGGCATGTAGTCATAAACGAGGTACCTTTGACCATATCTTTCATTGTTATTATCTGCTTCATCAATAATGCTGCATCCCTTTAGTGAGACAAGATTTCGATGCCTCAAATTGCTAATGATCTCAACCTCATTACAAAATTCAGCATCACCTTGAATATCTGATTCAATAAGCCTTTTCACGGCTATCAGGGTTCCGTCCTGCAGTACACCCTTATACACCACTCCAGAACCGCCCTTTCCGATATAGTTCTCATCAGAGAAATTATCTGTTGCTTTCTCAAGCTCACTGATCTTGTACCAAATGGACCCTGTATTAGGCCTGGTTGTCTTCTGACCTTGAATCCTCTGCATCAGACACCTGGATTCTTTCCTTTTCAACAGATGGCATGCCGAAGATACAAACCTACTAAAGAGAATATGACCAGAACTGCAATACCTGCCCCAGATAAGCCTAAAATGGCCGGCAATGATTACCAGATGACCTGACTAGTGAATTGAGAGACAGCTCTAAATACAGGTCATTGCACCATCACTTTCAGGACCAAGAGAATTGGTGATACCAGCAGTATAGAGAATTCTAAAGTACAAGCAGTTTGCAGCATGAGACTTGTTACCATCTATGGACAGCAAACTCCTTTGAACTTTAAGCCCTGCTTCAACAACTGGTAACAATTTGCCGATTCCATGAGATCAGGACGACATGCAGAATCAAATTGACTTGTGTCATTTAGCTTGTCATCCCAGTCTTCGATGGTTTGAATACCAGCACAAGTATTAGCACCGATGACAAATTGCCTGGGGTCAAAACAGGACGACACGGTATCTTTAGGAAGGGACAAGAAGTGATCTTGGATTGGAAGTCCTGGAGGCAAGAAAC
This sequence comes from Combretum micranthum, assembly GCA_024138025.1. Taxonomy (NCBI): domain Eukaryota; kingdom Viridiplantae; phylum Streptophyta; class Magnoliopsida; order Myrtales; family Combretaceae; genus Combretum; species Combretum micranthum. Next base: position 3,331,401 of record JAMXBD010000001.1, read on the forward strand.
AGATGTATTGAGGTCTGGTAGATGAAAATGAGAGGTGTCCTTAAGGTGTTGAGCTAGACCAATGGCGTAGAAGGACAAAAGGGCCTTGCAACATGGACTGAGACTACCATTAGTGCTACTCGGGGTATGTTTGTCGGGTTCACTAGCAAGCTAGCACGACAAGTTGAGGAGTTCCAGGGGACTTCATCGACATAATTCAGATTCATAGGACATGTTGGTAAGGTGGTTGCGTGTTTGATAGAGATAGAAAGCACAAGCAATGTGATGAATTGCATTACTAACACAAGCTTCATCTTTTCTTGAAATATTTTTGCTGTTTCAAGTGAGTTGCAAGATTTCGATGAAGGGAAATGGATATAAATGAGAAAAACTTTTTGGTTCGGGTGGCGTATCTCCACACACATCTATCCCACTAACTTGAATTTCTCTACAGTATCCTTGGAATTCAATATATTTTACTCAAAACATATGGTTGACTTATTTTTTTATATAAAAACAAAGATCACAACTCGCCCCCTCACGTAGTCCCGGGTCCACCGATGGTTCCATGTACACTTGAAAATAACAAATGACATACCAGTACAAATATCTTCTCCTATTAGACTTCAAATGTTCAACTTTATGTGTCCCCGTGAATACTGCAGGGAAAAGGAAATTAATAATTTAATATACATACCTTTAAAAAAAATTATAAAAATATCATCAAGATAAAAATAATTTCAGTTTTAGAATTTCGTCTTTTCAAAAAAAATTTAATACTGTAAAATCAACCTGTCTTTTAAAGAGACAAGATTGGTTTATAGCCAGTTACAATGAGGATGAGTTGTTTATTTCTAGGATTTTTTTTTCATCTAGCGAGATTTGTGTAATTTTTTTGAAAAAAGTTATTATTTTTTTCTTAATCCAATACGATGATGCTATGTGATAATTTTCTTAAACAACATGTCCATCCATATTAATTAACAACATGTTTGTTTAATTTGAATTTTATCTGTTTTTTTTTTTTTTTATCTGATCTATATCTTATTTTTATCTATATATTTATTTGATTTGTTTATGAATAAAAATATCTGTTTAATCTAAATTTTATCTATTTTTTAATAAATATTTATTTAAAAGCAATAAATATAAAATATCAAAACAATCATGATAAGAAATAAACCCATTTTGGTTTTGGATTCTCTTAGTCAACAGCTAGTGTTTGAAAATTGAAGGTAAAATAACAACTTGGAAGGCCAGAAACTTGACTTTGACCCAATGTTCGCTCAGTCCTGAGCAGACCAATCGTCACGTCCATCGTTGAGTGATGGGGTTAATCAACGACTTTCACCGTTTGGTCTGCATACATGGAAGTTTGCTAACAGTTTTCCCTTAGCAAACTTCCCGCTCTTTCTTATCATCATTCAATTAAGAGTAGTAATATAAACAAATCGAATCAACAATACGATACTAAATCTGCAATTTAACTTAAAACTTGAGTATGATTTGAGTTTTAGTTTTTAAACTGAGCTCGATTCAAAAAGATACTCGAAGCTTGAACTTAACTTGATTAAGCTCAATTAAACTTAGTTGATTAAAAAATAAATTGGCTTTTAGCACGAATATATTATAATTACTTTTTTATATATATGAAAAACAAGTGAACCAATCAAATCAAATACCTTGAAATATGAGATAGAGCTCAATAGTCACTCAAATAGTTTGAATTTGAGCTCAACTTGTTTGCCAAGTAGATTGGATTTGAATTACCATCAAGTCAAACTTGAATAATTTTGTTTATAGCATAGGCTATAAAATTTTAATTAACATTGATCATGTCTTCACTTATCTCTCACGGTTACTAATGCAATTACTATCATTCACTTCCATTATTATCTAGAGTCTTCAATGACTTGCGAGGTATCCTACAACGGTTACTCGTAATCGAGTCACACCCACAACTCGATCGCTCGCATAGAAATCAAGTGATCAATCCAGAGGATAAATGAAGTATTTTATAAAATATCCACTCTTATCAACATTCATAATTTCATTGATCAGAAGTCTAGGTCACTTTTAAGTTGTCGACAATGTTGGGCCTTCCTGGACCTGTCCGAGACATTTCATCGTTCCTACTTCTATGCTCATATATCTTCCCATACTGGGCCGAGTTTATTTTCAGATGAGTAATGGGCCATGAGCTCGGACAACTAGGCTCCCATATTTTCATATACAAATAATTCCCTCCAATTTTTTTCAGTATAAAATTAAGCTCTTAAAATTCAATTTAGTGCAATTAAGCTACACCTCTATACTTTCTCATTTGTTCGCATAAACCTCTCAAAATTTCAATTATGATAAGTCGAACAACTTTGATAAGGACAAATTTAGCTAAGGGCCCATCAAGCCCCGCCACACCTATTTAGAACATAGGTTGACATGGATAACCTTTGTATCCTAAATATAACTTTAAGATTGAGCAAACGCATCAAGTATTGGGTATACTCAGGCCTAAACAGTCTGCTTAACATCTTACTTATTTAACCCGGCCATTATTAGACCCAATTTTACTCCGGAGATTCTCATCATAATGTAGCTTAGTAGGATAGCATCCACTCTTTCAAAAACTACCATACGCCTCGTGATCTCCATAACAAATCATCATCCATTAACCATTCACAATCACCTCTCTATAAATATCACACAGAATATCATCAATTGGTCATAAACTGAAAATTCTGGACTTTTAATTGGTTAAAATTAGAGCTTAATTAATTATGCTGTAAATGAAATATTTAAATCGATTTTAATCAAACCTTCAATGATCTTGCTAGGAATTCACATAGTTAAACGATAATGTTGGATGGTTGAAAGAAGGTAATATTTTTTAGGACTTTTAAACTGAAAAGGCGAAATTTAGATCTGGCACTGCCAAACCCCATCCGAAACCAGTTCGGACATACCAATTCACAAGTCCGCAAAGGAGTGGCCCGGAACCGAAACTGACTGTGGCCGATCTGGCTTGCTTCCAAGCCATTAAACCAACTATCTTAATTTTTTTAAATGTTAAAATTTTAAAAAAAATTCTAAAGATAAATTTTTTTCAAAAGATAAAATTAAATATCAACAAAAAAATAAATATAAAATTAAAAAATACTAAAATAAATTTTTGGATTAAAAATTGACTTAAAATAATTTGAGTCTAAAAATAATAGTCATAAGCCTGTTTATTAAAAAAATTGTTTAAGATATGTATTTATTTATATTTATTCAATCACGTCTACTTTTAATTTGAAGTTAGCAATATAGAATCATATATAATATTCAAGACAATAATTAGTCCCATAAAAAAAAAAAAAAGAAGAAGATCTACCATATTATTTGGAAAGGAGATTTCACTTTAGTAAGAAAACTATAATTTAAATATTCGTTTCTTGTTTATATTCATTTTTTGCCCTTTCCATTTTCTTTTTTTTACCTTTTTCTTCTTTTAAGATGGATGACTTTGGAGTATTCCGATTGATGGATGGATCATCAGCCCTAAGTTGGTTATGATGCATCCATGCATTGGATGATACCATGATGTTGACTGGGTCCGATCCATCGATGTCACATTGGGCAGGTTTACTGGTGCAAACTACCCCACTACGATCTGTAGAAAATTTTTGTAAGGAATTATGAAATCAATAGATTTTTGGTGATGCAACACAAATAAGTATTTAATTTCGTTAAAATTTTATATTAATTTATACGCAAAATGTGTGGGATGCATTAACTTTGCCAACCACAACTCTTTATCCCACAGGATCTTTTTTAGATTGATAAACAGGTTTGTTTGTTTGTTTATTGGAATGGGATGGGCAAGAAATCTTCACGAACAATAAAATATCATAAAAAAATATTGTAACTCTAAAACTAGAATTAAGGAAATTATTTAACTGCAGATGGTAGATGAATATTTAATTCTTAAACTATCATAGATTGCTTCCAAAGCCTTAGCGGTCAACAATTTGAGGTTAATAATATACTATCTTAGTTTCAAAAAATAAGGTATAATCTCCTTTTAAAAATCTCATATATAAAATTATATATATATATTTTTTTTTTTTTTTTTTTTGCCATTACTAAGAGGAATATTCGAACTTAATACGTCTCACTTAAGATATTAGAAAACATCATTAGACTAAAATACCATTAGCATAAAATTAAAGTTTAATCATATCCTATGTTGGCATCATTGTGTTTTTTTTTTTTAAGCTAACTCAATATTTTTCCTAATGTTAAAAGGAGAGTATGAATTGATTGTAGTGATCAAAAGGCTTTCTTTTATATTAGTTTGGGAAAAATACATTTTCATTTTTAAAATTCCTCTATTTTTCTTCTCAAATTATTAACCATTTTTTATATTTAAGTGCCCAATCTTAATAAATGTTTTTTTTTTTCGGTGGATCATAAGAGTTATTATAATATAGCCAGATAGTGCCATTATAATACGCTAACTCGAGAAAAAATTTGATACATCAAGGATGAGGACTTGGATTAGATGCATTAGATTACAAGGCGTGATATTAATTAATATTAATAGTTGATGACTTTTCTTAATATTGTTTAATGAAAAAATATTAATGGTATTATTAAATTTTTTATTTTTTAGTTTTTGCAAATGTTAAGAATTCAAATTAAAAATTAGATATAGTAAGAATTTAAATAAAAAATGGTAAAACATTATAAACTAAAAATAAAATTTTTTATTTAATTATTCATTTGAATTTAATTATAAAAATATATATCATTATTATGATAAGAAAATATTGAAAATGATATATAGGATGTTATGATGGATTTTAAATAAACGACTTATAACTCATTCGCGTTACATGAATAGTTATTTATTTCTTCTTTGTTTTATACAAAATTGTTATTGCTATTAAGTATTCACTTTACAGGAATAACCATTTATAATGGATTGTTATGATATAAAATGATGAATATCAATTCATATCATAACTTTTATTAACTATCATTCAATGGTTTTTTTTTCAACTTTATTATAAATACTTTTATTTTGAAAATATCCACTATACAAGTATCTTCTTTTTAATAAAGATAATGAGTATTATAGATATTTTTATCTTTTTATTTTAATAATTACTTATTTAATTTTTACATAAAATAAATATTAAATAATCATTATAATTTTATTTACATTCATACTGAATTGGAATATAATTCTCTCTTTATCTCATACAACAAAGTGAACATAAGCTTAAAGTTTTAAGCATCAATTAGCTAGATTGTTTCTATTTGGATCCTTAGATGTGTGTTTAAATTTCAACTGTGATAGCTACTGGTCTTTGTTTAAGGCTATGCTTGGTTTATTAGCATAGTATTCTTGGTAGTTTGGTGCCATTTTGTCAATGATCATCAGAAAGACCTGTCCCACCTTACGTGGAGGAAGGGGAAATCAGACAAGAAAGCCCCAGAGCAGATGGAAAATGAAGTCGCGTGGGGACCACTAGCAACCAGCTCGTAGGTTTTTGTCTTCTACTCTTCGGACTTTTGGGGACTACTTGCAACCAGCTCGTAGCTTTTTGTCTTCTACTCTTCCGACTTTTTCCCAGGTCGACAGTCTAGTCTGGGGCAATTACTGATGAGTCTGTCAAATATGTCATCTCTTCCACATCTTTCTCCGAAGAATACGTTTGAAATGTGGAGGCTAACAAGGACATTTGTGCTGGCAAGACGTGGGGTCACCGTATAGTATTTGTATTTGGCTCGAGTTTTATAGCCCATTTGTTTCGCTATTTTTCCTTTATTATTTTGATTTTTTTTTGCTATTTTTAAATATATTATTTATCAAAGATGAATACCAATAAAAAAAACAAATTTTTTATGCATAAATGATCAAACAAATTATATATGATATAAAATAATATGATATAGATATTGATGAAAAACAAATCATTCAAACAGATTAAATTAGATTTAAGAATAATTTAATTGAGCTAAGTTTAAAGTGAAAATACTAGACGAGTTTATCAAATAGATCATAAGCCTAATTAAATTTAAATCAAGTATAAAAATTGTATAAACTTGGTTCGAGTTAGGATTAATATTACTTTAATTAGAATAGAAAATACTTTTTATAATAAATTAAGTTTAAACAAATTTAATGGAATTTTATTCGAGTTTGTTTAGCGTCATTTTTTAATCATACCTAAACTCGAAATTTTAAGCTCAAGTTCAGCGATATCGCAACGTGACTCGATTTCTTTATAAACCATAGTGTAAAGTATAACATGATTAGAAAAAATAAAAATAAATTTGAAAAAATAACAATGTTATTTACTTAAACATATAAAAGAAGTTGTGTTCATATAAAATATAGATAATGTGTGTAAATATGAGGTCTAGTTGAAGTGTCTCATATGTTTCGTGCAAATTTTGCATCACATGTCCTTAGAGTGGTGATGTGAAGACAACATCTACCAATATAACTTGAAGAAAATGATAATGATCAAACAATCTTAGCGTCATAAGTGTATACATGATAGATGAAAAAAATCTAAAAAACGTTAGGTTTGACTTTATAGTTCTTGAATAATTGACAACAACAATATTTTCCTAAGTTATTTATTGGATCTCTAATGACAAATTCTTGAGCAACTAGGTTCAATAATTCTCCCGTTTTGATGACATATGTTGGATTATTTTGGTAACCAATTGATAGGATTGAGTATATTTAATTTAGGGCTATTCTGATGAGTTTGCAATTGTTAAGGTTAGTAGCTCTCCTTATGAGCTTATGAACCAGCCTAAGAAAGGTAAAGGGCAAAGTAAACCAATATATTCCTATTTTGAACCCACTATGTTAAATTTTTCTAATGTAAGCAGAATTTTATAACCGTTGTCACTTAATTAAAGGAGTCGAGTTTAACAAAACACTAGAATTCTAATATTATGAAAAAAAAAAACCTCTTAATGTAGTTTATTTCACTGTAACAATAATTGCATCATAATCTTATTATGATGAAGAGCAATTATGGGTTTGTTTGTTTCATCTGCATACAGATGGCATACAGACGTTTTCCAAACAAAATGGTTTGTTAAGAAATAGATACACATGGAAAAATAGACAAATTTACTAAACAAAATCAAACAAATTGATATAAATCAGATATAGATAAGATACAGATGTAAACTAGATATAGATATAAATACAGATAAATAGAGACCATCCAAACAAATATATAATGTTTAATGATCGAGTAGTTACAAAAGAAATCTATTTAAATGAACATTAAGTAACTATTTAGTACTTAAACCCATAAACAACAATTGCTTTTTTTTTTTTAAGTATCATCATTTAAATAAATATTTTATTATAGTTTTATTTCATTTCCATTAACAATAATTTTATTATAGTTTTATTCAGTGAGGTGAATGAAAAATTATACTTTAATATTATATTCAATTGATTGAATAGGAAGCTTTTATTCGTGAGATAATAAAAGTTATGTATTATTAGGTTATATGAAAAGAACAAACGGTATTGCATACTATTAGTTGCTCACATTTAGGATTGTAAACCAAGCATTCTGACTGTAATGCTTTAAATTGAACGTATTATCAGCCTTCCATGTATCCTTACTAGATATGGACATACTAAGACTATTATACCACTAATCTATGATTTTAAATTTTATAACATTAGTACCTCACATACTGGTATACTATTAAAAATATTGTGAAATAATAGAACTTCTGAACAACTTAACTGTCACGAATCAAAAGCCAATTTAAATCAAACTTAAAACATCATAAGAAAATGTCTCATAAAAATTTCAGAATCATAAAGACCATTTAAAATTTATACACAATTTTCAACTCTAGTTTTCTCCAATCAAGAATATCTAAAAATCAACCGAAAAGTTGGCTCTACTATTGGACTAATAAAAAACTACCAGGTCATCACATGTACCTGAAAAAACAGAAGGAGTAAGCTCAAAGACCAAGTACGCCATAACATAAACACATCGCATGAACAAATATCATACAAATCCATATACAACCTAATAACTTATGCAGCAACCACAAGTTATTATCTTTAATTAGTCAGACAAACAACATAGTTTAGAACCATTTGCAACTAGTCATAAACTTGAAGTAACTCATGACTCCATAAAAACAAATATGTATAAAAAAAATACTTTTATACATAAATATTGATGTTTGGTACTCCCTACACACCCTGAATGTTGTACTCGTGCCACTCCTAAACTACCAAAATCATTTTTGTGCACAACTCCACTCGGACAAAGCCATACATAGATCATCAGGGTATCATCCTAATAACACGGTACTCCCAATCTATTAAACCCAGCCAAACACAATCAACAAACTGATTAAAACCGGATAGCATTATATCAATTTACATATACTAAGCCTATGATCACAAACAACAATAAAGGTAAAGTCATACCTATAATAATGTATAGAACATAAAACCTTACTTCACCAAAAACACCTGAACACCATCAAATACTCAATCAAAACTTGTTTTCACAAGATAGACATAATTCTATAATCATCTAAACCCTAAACTAAAAAAGAACTACAACTACTATAGGTTCATATGCACCTTTATTCTTTTGATTGTAAAATCACAGAATCTCTAACCATCAAAATTAAGATTTCTCCAAAATTCTCTAAGAACCTGATTCCCTTCAATACCAATTAGAATACTTTAGGAAATAATACTTTTAGATCACAAAAAAATTGAAAAGGATCAACTTACCTATTACTTGATTCTTGGTCCTTCTTGATGCAAGATCACAACTTGATAGATGTCTTAGGGTTTTCTAAAAGCTTATGAGAGATTTCAAGAGGAACGAATAAGGTTAGGCTATTCATAAAACATGAAAAACTTTAAAAATTTCGTGTTTGTATGCTGGCACATAGGCTGGCAAAATAGAAAATAAGCTGACGGTGTTAAATTTACGCTGGCGGCTTAAAACTCAAAAGCAAAAGAGGTAAAGATGGCTAGCACCTAACGCCAGTAGCATAAGATTCAAGGCCGACGCGTAAATGCTAAGGCCAACGCATACAGCTATCTCCTCTAGTCCTTCTTGAATTATTCTCACTTGATCGATCGCGTGTTCTATTCACAACAATTTATTCATATTATGGAAAACCATTAAACCCTTTTATTAATCAATATATGACACTTTTATCTTTCTTTACAAATTATCTATTTAAATATTACACTGACGTTGCCACTAGCAGTCAATATCGAGGCTTAAGAGCATCCAATTGCTTGACACTGGATTAACACTATAGTTTCTTAGTTAAACAATTAAAAAAGGAAATTTCTTTATCTCTCTCCTATTTTTATTGGTGGAGTGTGATGCGTGACAATTAAAAGATTTCTTAAAAGATTGTTAAATAATTCTTTTCAAGAATTCGCTAATAAAACTAAGAGTTTTTTTTTTAATTATTTTGTATGTTAACATGACATGTTAAATAACTTACAAAAAAAAATTACTCTAAGGAAGATAAGTGAATGGTCGTGCACATCGAAGTGTGGTTGTCTTAGTAGCCCGAGGCTAGTATAAATGACAAGCCTTGATATAGCCGTGAAAGGTAGGAAAATAAATAAATAATGTTCACTTTTGAATATTGAGCAATAGGTGAAGTTAAGATTTATGTGAAGTTTAAAATATATAGATATTGCCTTTGATTGATAGAAATAAATTAATATTCATTTTTTGTCATTCTAGAATTGTTATTTTCTTCTTTGATTTATTAAAAATTATAGCATAAGAAATGTGTATTCTATATAATATGAAATAAATAGCGAATCCATATTCCTTTTGTTGTACTATAAAAATTCCTATTCCTTATGAAGAATATCATCTATTTTTTCATAAAATTACCACATAAAATAAATAAATTGTTATTCATTTTTAATCTTATTATATTTTAGCGAACCAAATACAACAATAGAACTATAGCAATAAGTTGATAAATAGGTAAAGGATAAAAGCTAAATGTTAAATTTGATACCTGAATTTTATGCAAAAAAATTAATTTAATATTTCTAACTTTAAAATTTTTAGTTTAATACCTAATAAAACTTTTTATATCTATTTTTACTACTTCATTAACATTGTCTTAAAGCTATATAACATTAATTGGGCAAAGCAATTATGAAAGATTTAATTAGATATTAAATTAATCACTTTAATGCTTGATGAGAATTTATACACCAAAACACTTTCCAAGAACATATGACACCTTTTACTCTTCTACGGAGCAACTAAATGCAATGAAACTATTGATTTAGCAATTGCTTCTGTTTACTCTTCACTGAATCCCAGCTCAAGAGAACAGGGAAGATATTAGGTTTTTATCTCTATAACAGAGTACATTGAAAACAAGCATTTAATATAAAAGACTGAAAATTTTATACTCTCGTGTTAATTTTGATGGGATTGTAAATATTTTAATTATTATATTTTTCTTTTAATAGTTAAATAATTGATAAAATCTGAGAAGATCCCTAATTTATCACAACCTAAAACTTAATTTAAAATAAAAAAAAAGATAAGAAACATGAGATTGTTTTTTATCTCCAATTCGCCTTGCCTAGCTACTGTTCTTATCTGAAAATGATGAATTAAATTGTTTGAAATTCGGTTTATTTTGTCCTCTTAGTTTTTTCATGTGGTATTTTTGTATTAATAAGGTTTACAGGTGGTCATATTTATTATAAGTATTATAAAAATGTGATCATAAAATATATGTTGAAATTAATAGATATTAAGTAGATCCTTAAAAAGTTTGAAAAGTATTATCAATTAGAGTTTCAACTACTCGCCATCCTATCAATAGAAGGGAAAAGGAACATAAAAACGTGTCACGTAAAGTGACCAGTACTCACGGCCGAAAAGATAAAATGTGACAAGTACTCGAGATTTGAGAAGACAAAAATTATAATATATTTAAAACAAATTAGAAAAACTATAATTACTTTTATAATTTCATCCAGGCCTCAAAGATAAATACATGTAAAGACTGTTTAGGAATAAATAGATCATATATAAATTAAATACAGATAATAAATAAATAAATTTGTTATTAAAAAATAAAATGAATTATATAAAAAACAAATTAAAACAAACTACCCAAACAACGGGTAATTTCAAAAAAATTAAATATTTTACCAATCCAATTTGGGAATATGAGAAGTAAAATAGCTATTCAATTAAAATTATATAAAAATAAGACTATTATAATGGTAAAAAAATTTACTAAATATTATTATATATCAGATATTATTAACACGTGATGTGTATATTTTTCCGCAAAAAATAAATATTCATTACGCTTTTTTTTTTTTCCTTTCCTAAACATGTTCAATCAAAATAGGCTATATTACTAACTTTGAGAGGGATTTCTTGGAATTAGTTTTTGTTTTTATAACAGTTCCACATGAATATAATACAAGAAAACAATATATATATATATATATATATAAACACGTTATGTTGCGTGAATATGACACGAATGACAATACGGTATAACAAATTATATTAAGGTTATTTTTTGTTTCTATCCACGGACATGGACATATTGTAATGTGCGAGCAGCTTAGCAGCCGGAAAAGAAAAGAAAAAGGTTGGTTTGACCAAAGTTGTCCTACTAAATTATCTCCCTGGAAACTCAACCGCCCTCTTTCTTTAATTCCCTTCCTATCTTCAAAGCCTCACGTTTCACCAAAGACACTCCATACCCAACAAAGTTCCACTAAATTTTTATAAGAGAAATGAAGTTTGATCTTGCAGTAGTAGCAGTGTTAATCCTAGTTTCCTTATCATCTGCTCCTAGTACTGGTGCCGTTGCGACATGTCCTTTGGATCTGAACTATGTCCATACTGTTCGCTGGAACAAAACAATTTGTCATACTCGAATCTCGATCAAAGCAACGAAGAACGATACTTTCAACTCGAATCCCTGTTGCCAGGCTCTTTTGTCGCTCTATGGTGTAGCTTCAGCAGAAAGACTTAAGCAGACATCCAAGTTTAGACTCCCCGATTACAACACCTCGGTTTCATGTCTCAATGATTTCCAATCCAAATTGAATGCACTGTCACTTCCTGACAACCTTGTGTCAGCTTGTTTTGATCCTATGCAGTTTGTTATATCACCAAATATATGTGCTGGGATTGAGACAACCCAGGATTGGGTTGATAAGCTAGGACAGTCGACTGAGCTTGATTCCGCGTGCCGGCCGGATTTAACTGATTCGACTAACTGTGATTCCTGTGTGTCTGCCGGTTTCAAGGTCCAGGCTCAGCTGACTGCAATTGATGGTAACAATTCTCATTCTACGAATTGCTGGTACTTTGCAATCGTTTATGCTGCTGGTATTGTTAATGCTCTTGGTCCTGAGAGTGATGGTGCTGTGTCGTGTATTTTCGGGTTATCACTGGTTTCGCAACAGGGTTCGGGGAATAACCGCCATAAGACACTAGTTTTTGGATTGACTGGAGCTGTTGCTGCGGTTTTTGTCATGTCTTGTTTGCTGGGTTTGTACTTTTGGTATGATAGGAAGTGGAGGAAGAAGAATGTCTATGCAGGGGATGATTTGAACTATGGTTTCGATTTGGAAGAAACGGGTTCTAGGGCGAGGTTAAGGCCTAATACAGGGTCGATTTGGTTCAAAATCCGCGATCTTGAGAAGGCTACTAATAATTTTTCACAGAAGAATTTTATCGGGAGAGGTGGGTTTGGAATGGTTTTTAAGGGGGTACTGCAGGATGGGACGGTAGTTGCAGTTAAAAGAATTCTTGAATCCGATATCCAGGGGGATGCTGAATTTTGCAATGAGGTCGAGATAATCAGCAATCTGAAGCATAGGAATCTTGTACCGCTTCGAGGATGTTGCGTGGTTGATGGAAATGAAGAATATGATGATAGGAATGGTCAGAGGTATCTTGTCTACGAGTACATGCCTAATGGAAATCTTGATGATCATCTGTTTCCACCTCCTGAAAGTGGGAGAAAGCCCCTGACTTGGCCTCAGAGGAAGAGCATCATTCTGGACGTAGCAAAGGGTTTGGCTTATTTGCACTATGGAGTTAAACCCGCGATCTATCACCGGGACATCAAAGCAACAAACATTCTACTAGATGCGGATATGAGAGCAAGGGTCGCTGATTTTGGCCTTGCTAAACAAAGCAAGGAAGGACAGTCTCATCTGACCACCAGGGTTGCTGGAACTCATGGATACTTAGCCCCTGAGTATGCGTTATACGGGCAGCTAACCGAAAAGAGTGATGTTTACAGTTTTGGAATGGTTATCCTAGAGATAATGTGCGGCAGGAAAGCTCTTGACCTGTCATCTTCGGGTTCACCACGGGCTTTTTTGATAACAGATTGGGCATGGTCTTTGGTAAAGGCTGGAAAGGTGGAAGGGGCATTCGATGCTTCTTTATTGAAAGGTGAAGATTCTGTGAATTCGAACCCAAAGGCCATTATGGAGAGGTTTGTGCTGGTTGGGATTTTGTGTGCTCATGTCATGGTTTCTTTGAGGCCAACCATCATGGATGCACTCAAAATGTTGGAAGGGGATATTGAGGTTCCATCAATTCCGGACAGACCAACACCACTTGCACATCCAACCTTTAAGGAAGATGGCAACACCTTCAGCATCTCACCAGCATTAAGCGGGCCTCAATTGTTCCCAAAAGAAATGCTCAGGTAATGAAATTGGGGGGGAAAAAAGAAAAAGGAAAATCAGTAGGTGCTTTGGTTACATTATGGAATACCAGAAAAGGGTGAACAAGTGAAACTTGGGAATGATTTTTTTGTTGATAAGCTTTATGTTCCTTAAACAAGGCATGTGATACCCAATGAATCTTTTCTTCTGCTCATAGAGATAACCTGTAAATGTTAGTCATGTCATGGCTTCTCTTGTCCTCCTAGGCAAATGGATATAAATTAGTGTAATTGGAAGTCCACCAATTGATTTCTAAAGGAGGATTTGTCAACAGATGATTTATTGTTTTGATGTTTGCTGTATATAGTACTTAAGAAAGAAAATGGCGGGAGCTTATTCCTAAGCTCTACATTAATCGAACTATAGTAATAGTCTTGCAGGATGAATTGGGCAAGGGTTTGAGATATGCTTGATTTGCATTTTGTTGCTTGTATTTGATTACCTAAAACTTCTCAGATTAAATGTTTTAGATTATATGAAACCTATCCAGTGAATAATTAAAAGGGAATGAAATTATGAGGTGGTGATATGGTGATTCATACTCAGAGGACTCAAGTATCGTAGGGTTTGTTTGGCAAGACACGGACGGGACACATGTTTGACATAGATGATAAACAATTAATTTTACTTATTAAAAGATCAAATAGACCAAATACAAATCCGATATAGATGATTGTATCTGTTTGGCTGGCTTTTTTCGCCACGTACAGATATTTTTTTTAAACTTTTTTTTAGTAAATTATTTATCAAAAAATAAATACAAATAAAAAAAATATTGGCAATTCTCATAAAAAATCAAATATGGATATAAATTGAATATATTTACACGTATCGTTTCTATATAAATACAGGTAAAAATAGATCATCCAAACAAATACAACTATAGATGAGAAACATATCATCCAAACAGACTTAAGACACAACTTTACAGTCAGCTAATCTAAAAGTTTAAAGTTTAAATCAGTAAACACGAAATTATTTCTTATTGGTTAATGCTTTCTTTTCTTTCTTCATTGTTTTTTTCCCCCCTTCAGATCCTTCTACGGAATTACACTTGGCTAGTGGAAGACTGCGTTTGAGATGCATTTTTCCTTTTGCCTAATTTCCAAATGGAATTCTGGACGAGAAATCAACCAATGAATAGTAAATCGGTCAGATAAAAGGTAGAAAGGTCAAAGTTCTGGTAAACTTTGGATCATAGAAGAAACTCATCGAAACTTACTAAATAGGATTGCAATGAATAGGTAGAATTTATAAACCCGCCTTGTTTTTCAATGCCACAATGAAGCTAAATCTGTAATCCGATGTTCTAAAAATTTAAACTTATATAATTTTCTTGGATTATTTTTTTTCCTTATTGCTTCAAAGCATGTTCATAATATTGCGATACGTGTTACGCCCCACACATTCACAATTGTTTTATTTTGTTAGAATGAGGTTATAATGCTATTCATGACACAGGTTTACTCAAGAGTCTCAAGGATTTCAGTGGAAGTTGAATCCTTCAAAGATCTAAAATTCGCATATTATCGTGTTGTTTTAGGCTATAGTTTGTACAGTAAAGGAGGAATTGATGATGCTATTCCGTAGGAGTTTGAAGCTTTTGACCTGTAGGCAATATGTGCAGTAACATCAATTGCAATTAGAGTTTTATATTTATTAATTTCCACTTATTTTTATTTATTGATTGAGAATCTATTTCGAAGCTGTTGTGAAATTAAATAAGATAAAAACTAGTGTATAGTTATTTGAATACAAGATATGTTTTAAAATCATGACAAAGAAACTTCTACAATTCGACTGTTGGTCAATGAGACTGTCTAGTTAATAATATGTCTATTAAAACATTAATTGATATGTTTAATGTTTTAATGGTACGAACCTAAGTTCTATGTCATGTACTTAACTTTTGCATATTCCTCACATTCTCGAAAGTGAATTTATTTATTTGATCTATAAATCTAAGGTAAGGCATGATAGGTAATTATAACTTGGGATGCTCTTATCTCAATTTCCCATATGCTTGGTGTTTTCGGATAATAGAGAATGGCTTTTGTAAAGAAATAGGGCATTTTTTCAAAATAATTATGGAAATATGGTGGGGTTAAAAAATATTTCGAATATAAAGGTCAAAGATGCATGTACGACATGCACCTTTGATCAAAATTGTCAAACCAAAGAGGACGCATGTGTTTCATACCTGCAATGCAGGTGTTCACTATTAACTCCTCTAAATACATATCAAGGTTTATATTTTTTGCAATGCACTACATCCAATCGGGGAATTCAATCCTTTGCCCAACCAACACATTATTGAACAAAGAAATTCCTAATTCATTCATCAAAACAACAGTTAGTTGCAATCAAATATATAATGCCATTAATAACAAGAAGTTTGAATTACAATAAGTTTCGAACAATATGAACAATTCAATCTTTGCGTTTCTCATCCCTTCTCTTGAAGACAACCCGGTCAAAGCACGCAAAGGCTGAAGTCTTCTGTCTTGGCTGCTCCTGGTGTGCTTATTGTTTTTCCATACCACCATATTCCTGTTTTGCAGGCGAATCAATGAACTCACATAGGGCTAATGGATTATGTTGATATGTGGGAGGAAGCTAAGTCACCCCTTCTCCCATACTAAATCACCTTCGTCATGTTGCTGCTCTCTATAAGGCATTGGAGGTGTTTATGCTGTACCAATAGTTAAGCCTGTATCCGTCATGTATAATGGATCATGTATATCAATTGATATGCCACTAGTATCACTTGGATAATTACTGGTGGAAGGAAACATATTGCTGTATATGTTTGATCCATTGCCCGAGAAGAATCCATTAGCAAAACCCATGTCACAGGGCAGTATGTTATGGGTAGCATCAAAAAACAATGATGAAGGTCTCTGCTTAAGGATGGAAGAGGTGGAATGCCGATCACAGTGGGGTCATTGTGGTCGTTGTGCACATCGCCGTGCCACTCCCTATTCCCAGTCGACTACATGTTATGCTACAGGATTGGCTTCATCCTCATCATCTTCTTCATCACCACCCACATTAGGAATGTCATGCTGAACATGGGGGAAAAGCCTTGGCGCTCCATGTTAGTATTGATATCGCATGACTCTCCGGGCATTACGAACCATGCGTGATGCACTATCAGCAAGGGTAATCTTCTCGAAGTCTTGTATCTATTGAAAAGTGAGCAACTATATCAAATTTATGCAAAAAGAAAACATATTGGCTTAATAAAAAAAACTAGAACTACTATACTTACCATACGACCAAACAAAGCTCCAGATCAACCTATATATTGATGTGTGATGCGTCGATACCAACCAAGGTAATCTGGATGTACCCCTCCACCCATCTCTAAAGGTACTAAACAATTCGCTCGGTCATTCATGTCTAAATGTAGGCTCCATGTAATTTCGCCCAGTTTGTGTCAAATCTAGGCATTGGTGTTTGCATCTGGAGGAATGCCTTGATGGCCACCAAGCTGTTGGATCACTCACTTAGAGAGGTGGCACTCGACAATTCAAAAGCAAATGAGAGGCACCTGTGCCTACCATATGTGCTGCCCTACATGGCAGAAAAGGGGGGAGGAGGAGGAGAAGGGGAGGGTAGCTTTCTTGTAGGCCATCAGGATATGGCTCCCACTTTATCTACAATCACAACAAAGAAAACATCAGCCTCTATTGCAGCTGGCTTTTATCGAATGTACAACAAGTAAATAAAATATCATTATCTCATATGCTACTTGCTTTCCGGTGCATCATGGTGGGATGACACGACATGTGTGGGATGAAATAGTGGAATCAACAAAAGAGAAAGAGTTGTTTACCTTAACAATGAAAGATCTACTATCGGGAAGTAAATGGATTGGTGATGTCACGCCTTTGAAGCGTATTTTGGAGAGAGATTTGCATTTGTGTTTGTGATGCATCTTAAGGGACTGATTTCGACCGAAGTTAAACATATAATATATATATAAGTATGGGCGCATGTGCCCATCTATATTCGGCCGAATTTGGCCCACCACAAAAAACGAGAGCATATTTCTCTCCAAAAAACCACTCGAAAGGCGCGGCATAAACACTTCTTTCACTTTCGGGCATTAGATCTTCGATTGCAAAGGTAATCATCTCTTCTCCTTTAGTTATTTCTCATATTTCACTTCACATTGGTGTGATTGAGCTTAGAATGATAGTAGAAATCCTAGGGTTTCCATTGGAACAATAGTTGTGAGCTTTTGTGCTTCAATTCAATGCATGCATACTATTATAATTCTTACTATTACATAATAGAAATTGTTTAATCATTAGGATTGTAATGGGCGATATTGTGCGATTTATGATATATGCACATGGTAACATTATGAATTGTTTGCATAGGCCGAAGTATGACATGCTTCCAGTAAGGAAAGTTCAGATGAGAATGGATATCGGTTTGGATCTGCTCGTTAGGAAGATGCATGGAAGTATTGGCATGGATCCAAGTACAGAAGGCATTCAAATAATACACAAGCATCCTTACTATATGCCAAGTGGATTTGCCTATATGCTTATACCAATCGTCGATGATGAGAGTGTGGAGGATCTACTAGCTCAGGCAAAGTAGTTAGGTGTTGGCTTGATAAAGGAGTTGTTTATGTGACCATCTGGCCAACCAAGTGCTCCGGATGAGAATCCAATATTGGCAATGAATGCACGAGGTCGAGTTCATGTAGGCATCCAAGCACATGATGATTCACCTGTTAGGCATGTCAACTCAAATCATCCAAGTCCAAGTGACTACGCTCCCCCATTAATTTCCTACTCTCCTATGCCAGTAGAGGAATACCCTCTAATGTAGGTGAATGAGACATTGTTATAGTTGGAAAATAGAATACAGGAATAGGTAATGCCTGCACTCGATCCTATGTTTGCAGATGAAAATTAGGATGGTATTTACTATGTTGATCAGGATGGGGATCCCATTGAAGATGAGCAGAGCGATAGTAAGGATGATGATATAGCTGAAGGGGATCATCAATCAACTTAAAATACTCCAGCAAAAGTGCTAGCATAACAACCATATTCATCTATGGGAACACAGTGCAATGTTGGTTCATCTCTAATGTCTGCGGCGAGAGATGAAATTCCATATTTTGATGTTAGTGGTGATGGTTGATACATCACATTTGAGGAAAACCTCAAAATTATGCATAGTAACATCCAAAGAAGTGATGATTTAAGGAAATGCATGATGTCTAATACAAAGGCCGACCTAATTCACCATGTAAAATCATTTCATGTAAAAAACCATTGCAATTTTCGAGTGCACGAATCGGCTAAGAGCCTATGGTTGGCCTATTACATTAAGTGAGAAAACAATTGTTCTTGGAGGCTTCGTGCTTGTAAGAAAAAGTTAGAGGGTCTGTTTGCCATCACTAAGTTGGAAGGGCCTCGCTTCTATGTTAATGCTATGATAAGTCAGGACCACTCACGGATAGATTCAAATGTCTTGACAAGAGAGTTTTTAAACTTTGTGAAAAACGAGACAGACGTGAAGACTAAGACACTACAGTCCCGTATGGAGAAGGTTTTCGGGTACAAGGTATCATGTAGAAGAATATGGGAAGGTAAGCGAAAAGGCAATAACACGTTTATGGTGATTGGGAGAAGTCATACAACGATCTTCCAAAACTATTCTCTGCTATGAAAGCAATAATCCCAATAACCCATGTTAAGTGGGGTTGGACAAGTTCACATGTCCTTGGAGAGTCAATCCTAAAATGGGTTTTTTGGACATTCGGTCCATATGTGGAAGCCTTCAAGCACTGTAGACCTATTGTTTGTATAGACGGGACTTTCCTTTATGAAAAACATAAAGGTGTTTTACTCGTAGCCTATGGCATCAATGGAGCTAACCAAATCATCCTGTTGGGATTTTGCTCGACACAAAAAGAATCAATTAAGGCTTGGAGCTGGTTTTTGAGGAAATTGAAGCGTTATGTTATCAGCCATCGAGGAGAAGAGATTGTGTGCCTAATATCCGACTAGGGAAAGGGAATTATTCAAGCATATAAGGAACTATCGATTGGTTGACTTCTATTTTTTGCAGTCCATTGCTTTTGCATTCGTCTTGTTGCGAGTAATTTCAATAAGGTGTACAAGAATCATTGAATAAGGAACATAGTGACCTATGCTGTGTTCCAGGCGAAGCCTCGCAAGTTTGAGAATTTCATGCAACCACTAGTAAATATGAACGAAGATGCAGTTTAGTAGTTCAACCGGATAGAACAGGATGGCTCGTTGTGTTTAGAGAAGGAGCAATGGACACTTGCATACGATAGTTTCTATCGCTTCAAGTATATGACAAGTAATATTACTGAAGCGTGCAATTCAGGTGTAAAATTTATGCTCGCAACTAAAAACTCAAAAGGCGAAATTGAGGTAAAGATGGCTGTCACCTAATGCCGGCAGCGTAAGATTTAAGGCCAACGGTGTAAATGCTAAGGCCAGCAACCTAAGGGGCGGCGTACAACTATCTCCTCTAGTCCTTCTTGGATGACTATCACTTGATCAATCACGTGCTTGCTTTTCACAACAATTTATTCATATTATGGAGGACCATGAAACCTTCTTATTAATCAATATATGATGCTTTTACCTTTCTTTATAAATTATTTATTTATATATTACACTGACTTTGCCACTGGTAGTTAATATTGAGGCTTAAGAGCATCAAATTGCTTGACACAAGATTAATACTATAGTTTCTTAGTTAAACAACTCAAAAAGCAACTTTCTTTATCTCTCTTCTATTTTTATCGGTAGAGTGTGACATGTGACAATTAAAAGATTTCTTAAAAGATTGTTAAATAATTATTTTCAAGAATTCATCAAAAAGATTGATGTTTTTTTTAAAATTATTTTATATGTTAAAATGACATGTGAAATAACGTGCAAATAAAGTTACTCCAAGGAAGATAAATGGATGGTCATGCATGTCAAAGTGTGGTTATCTCAGTGGCCTGAGGCTTGTATCAATGACAAACCTTGATATAGCTGTGAAAGGTCGGAAAATAAATAAATAAGGTTTACTTTTGAATACTGAGCAATGGGTGAAGTTGAGATTTATGTCAAGTTTAATATATATAAATACTGCCTTTGATTGATAGAAATAAATTAATATTCATTTTTTGTCATTATAGAATTGTTATTTTCTTCTTTGATTTATAAAAAATTATATCATAAGAAATGTGTATTCTATACAACACGAAATAAATAGCGAATTCATATACCTTGTTTTTACTATAGAAATTCCTATTCCTTATGAAGAATATCTTCTATTTTTTCCTAAAATTACCTTATAAAATAAATAAATTGTTATTCATTATTAGTCTTATTGTATTTTAGTGAATCAAATACAACAATAGAACAATAGCAATAAGTTGATAAACAGGTAAAGGATAAAAGATAAATATTAAATTTGGTACATGATTTTCATGCAAAAAATTTAATTTAATATTTCTAACTTTAAAATTTTTAGTTTAATACCTAATAAAACCTTTTATATCTATTTTTATTACTTCATTAACATTATTCTAAGGCCATGTAATATTAATTGGGCAAAACAGTTATGAAAGATTTAATTAGATATTAAATTAATTAGTTTAAATTTGGATGAAAATTTATATACCGAAACACTTTCCAAGAACATATGACAACTTTCACTCTTCTAAGGGGCAATTTTATAATATTGGGGGATCATTTGTGATTGGTTTTGCACAAAAGTTTGCACTTTCTAAATTTTCCTTAATTTAAGTATATTTATTTAATGAAAAATAAGAAAAAATATATTTTGTGCTTGGAAAATTCTGAAAATCTTTCTAAAAATAGATTGTATTTTTCTCTTGATGGCTGCAAAAATCTCATCCAAATTCACTGAAATCCCAGTTCAAGAGAAGAGGGAAGATATCAGGCTTTTAACTCTATAACAGAGTACATTGAAAACAAGTGTTTAATATAAAATACTGAAAATTTTATAATTTCGTGTTAATTTTGATAGAATCATTAATATTTTAATTATTAATTTTTTTAATAGTTAAATAGTTGATAAGATCCGAAAACATCTCTAACTTATCACAACCTAAAGCTCAGTCAAAAAAAAAAGAAAGACAAGAAACATGGAATTGTTTTTTTTATCTCCAATTCTTCTTGCCTGGCTACTGTTCTTATCTCAAAATAATGAATTAAATTGTTTGAAATTCGGTTTATTTTGTCATCTTAGTTTTTTCATGTGGTGTTTTTGTTTTAGTAAGGTTTACAGACGGTCATATTTATTATAATTA
The DNA here is from genome assembly GCA_024138025.1 of Combretum micranthum. NCBI lineage: Eukaryota > Viridiplantae > Streptophyta > Magnoliopsida > Myrtales > Combretaceae > Combretum > Combretum micranthum. The sequence continues at coordinate 3,353,495 of JAMXBD010000001.1, forward strand.
TTATAAAAATGTGATCATAAAATATATGTTGAAAGTAATAGATATTATATAGATACGTAAAAAAATTGAAAAGTATTATCAATTAGAGTTTCAACTACTCCCTGTTTGTTTTGGCTTTTTTCTGGCAGATACAGATACTTTTTCAAACTTTTTTCTAACAAATTATTTATCAAGAAATAGATATAGATAAAAAAAAGTTGACAGTTCTAATCAAAAGATCAAATAGAACAAATATAGATAAAATTTAGATACAAATCGGATATATTTTGTACATATCATTTTTAAAAAGATACAGATACAGTGTCACGTAAAGTGACTAGTACTCACGGCCGAAAAAAAAATAAAATGTGACAAGTACTCGACATTGGAGAAGACGAAAATTATAATATTTAAAAATAAATTAGAAAAACTATAATTACTTTTATATATAATTTCACTGAGGCCTCTTAGATAAATACATGTAAAGATTGATACAAATTAAATATAAATAATACATAGATAAATTTACTTGTAAAAGGATAAAATGAATTAGATACAAAACAAATAAAAACAAACTATCCAATAAGACGCATAATGTCGAAAAAAAATAAATATTTTATCAATCAAATTTGGGAATACCAAAAGAAAAATAGCTATTCAATTAAAATTATATAAAAATAAGACTATTATAATGGGAAAAAATTTACCAAATATTATTAAGCATCACATATTATTAACATGTGATGTGTAAATTTTTTGGCAATATATATATATATATATACACACATATATTCATTAGACTTTTTTTTTTGCCTTTCCTAACCAAGTTGAATCAAAATAGACTATGAGTCTGTTTGTTTGGCTTTTTTTCAGTAGATACAGATATTTTTTTCAAATTATTTTCTAATAAATTATTTATTAAGAAATAGATATAGATAAAAAAAATTGACGGTTCTCATCAAAAGATTAATATAGATGTAAATAAGAATATTTACACATATTATTTTAAAAAAATACAGATAAAGATAAAAAACAGATCATCCAAACTGACCCATATATTACTAACTTTGAGAGGGATTTCTTGGAATTAGTTTTTGTTTTTCTTATAATAACAGTTCCACATGAATACAATAAAATAAAATAATATATATATGTACATAACTTTATGTTGCGTGACTATGACACGAATGACAATACGGTATAACAAATTATATTAAGGTTATTTTTGGTTTGTATTCACGGACATCGACATATTGTAATGTGCGAGCAGCTTAGCAGCCGGAAAAGAAAAGAAAAAGGTTGGTTTGACCAAAGTTGCCTTACTAAATTATCTCTGCAAAGGCCAACTATGTCATTGCCTGGAAACTCAACGGCCTTCTTTCATTAATTCCCTTCCTACCTTCAAAGCCTCACGTTTCACCAAAAACACTCCATACCCAACAAAGTTCCACTAAATTTTTTATAAGAGAAATGAAGTTTGATCTTGCAGTAGTAGCAGTGTTAATCCTAGTTTCCTTATCATCTGCTCCTAGTACTGGTGCCGTTGCGACATGTCCTTTGGATCTAAACGATGTCCATACTGTTCCCTGGAACAAAACAATTTGTCATACTCAAATCTCGATCAAAGCAACGAAGAACGATACGTTCAACTCGAATCTCTGCTGCCAGGCTCTTTTGTCGCTCTATGGTGTAGCTTCAGCAGAAAGACTTAAGCAGACATCCAAGTTTAGACTCCCCGATTACAACACCTCGGTTTCATGTCTCAATGATTTCCAATCCAAATTGAATGCACATCACTTCCTGACAACCTTGTATCAGCCTGTTTTGATCCTATGCAGTTTGTTATAACACCAAATACATGTGCTGGGATTGAGACAACTCAGGATTGGGTTGATAAGCTAGGACAATCGACGGAGCTTGATTCCGCGTGCCGCCCGGATTTAACTGATTGGGCTGTCTGTGAATCCTGTGTGTCTGCTGGTTTCAAGATTCAGGCTCAGCTGGCTGCAATTGATGGTAACAATTCTCATTCTATTGATTGCTGGTACTTTGCAATCCTTTATGCTGCTGGTGTTGTTAATGCTCTTGGTCCTGAGAGTGATGGTGCTGTGTCGTGTATTTTCGGGTTATCACTGGTTTCGCAACAGGGTTCGGGGAATAACCGCCATAAGACACTAGTTTTTGGATTGACTGGAGCTGTTGCTGCGGTTTTTGTCATGTCTTGTTTGCTGGGTTTGTACTTTTGGTATGATAGGAAGTGGAGGAAGAAGAATGTCTACGCAGGGGATGATTTGAACTATGGTTTCGATTTGGAAGAAACGGGTTCTAGGGCGAGGTTAAGGCCTAATACAGGGTCGATTTGGTTCAAAATCCGCGATCTTGAGAAGGCTACTAATAATTTTTCACAGAAGAATTTTATCGGGAGAGGTGGGTTTGGAATGGTTTTTAAGGGGGTACTGCAGGATGGGACGGTAGTTGCAGTTAAAAGAATTCTCGAGTCCGACAACCAGGGGGATGCTGAATTTTGCAATGAGGTCGAGATAATCAGCAATCTGAAGCATAGGAATCTTGTACCGCTTCGAGGATGTTGCGTGGTTGATGGAAAAGAAGAATATGATGATAGGAATGGTCAGAGGTATCTTGTCTACGAGTACATGCCTAATGGGAATCTTGATGATCATCTGTTTCCACCTCCTGAAAGTGGGAGAAAGCCTCTGACTTGGCCTCAAAGGAAGAGCATCATTCTGGATGTGGCAAAGGGTTTGGCTTATTTGCACTATGGAGTTAAACCCGCAATCTATCACCGGGACATCAAAGCAACAAACATTCTACTAGATGCGGATATGAGAGCAAGAGTCGCTGATTTTGGCCTTGCTAAACAAAGCAAGGAAGGACAGTCTCATCTGACCACCAGGGTTGCTGGAACTCATGGATACTTAGCCCCTGAATATGCGTTATATGGGCAGCTAACCGAAAAGAGTGATGTTTACAGCTTTGGAATGGTTATTCTAGAGATAATGTGTGGCAGGAAAGCTCTTGACCTGTCATCTTCGGGTTCGCCACGGGCTTTTTTGATAACAGATTGGGCATGGTCTTTGGTAAAGGCTGGAAAGGTGGAAGGGGCATTCGATGCTTCTTTATTGAAAGGTGAAGATTCTGTGAATTCGAACCCAAAGGCCATTATGGAGAGGTTTGTGCTTGTTGGGATTTTGTGTGCTCATGTCATGGTTTCTTTAAGGCCAACCATCATGGATGCACTCAAAATGTTGGAAGGAGATATTGAGGTTCCATCAATACCGGATAAACCAACACTACTTGCACATCCAACCTTTAATGAAGATGGCAACACCTTCAGCATCTCACCAGCATTAAGTGGGCCTCAATTGTTCCCAAAAGAAATGCTCAGGTAATGAATTTGAAAAAAAAAACAATGAAAAGAAAAGAAAAAGAAAAATTAGTAGGTGCTTTGTTTACATAATGGAATACCAGAATAGGGCGAACAGGTGAAACTTGGGAATGGTTTTCTGTTGATAAGCCTTATGTTCCTTAAACAGGGTATGTGATACCTAATGAATCTTTTCTACTGCTCACAGAGATAACCTGTAAATGTTAGTCATATCATGGCTTCTCGTCCTCCTAGGCAAATGGATGTAAATTAGTGTAATTGGAAGTCCACCAATTGATTTCTAAAGGAGGATTTGTCAACAGATGATTTATTGTTTTGATTATATAGTACTTAAGAAAGAAAATGGCGGGAGCTTATTTCCTAAGCTCTACATTAATCGAACTACAGTAATAGTCTTGCAGGATGAATTGGGCAAGGGTTTGAGATATGCTTGATATGCATTTTTGTTGCTTGTATTTGATTACCTAAAACTTCTCAGATTAAACGTTTTAGATTATTTGAAACCTGTCGAGTGAATAATTAAAAGGGAATGAAATTATGAGGTAATGATACAGTGATTCATGCTCGGAGGACTCAAGTATCGTAGGGTTTGTTTGGCAAGACGCGGACCAGACACATGTTTGATATATAGATGACAAACATATGATAAACATATAATTTTACTTATTAAAAGATTAAATAGATCAAATACAAATTCGATATAAAGGAAGTGTATCAAATTGACCAGAAGAGGATTCAGAGCCTGAAATAGGCAAATCATCAAAAGGTAAAGGAGTATCTATATAGGATTTATTAGTGACTGGAAAAAGAACAGAAGAACCATTAGGAGGACTCGGAAATGAACACATGTCAGACTCCTTAAAAGGAAATCTTCCTTCAACAAACTCAACATCCCTGCTAATCATCAGCTTCTTTTCATCAAGATCATACACCTTATAGGTATTGTGTCCATTAGAATAACCCAAAAAGATACATTTTCGACCCCTAGGCTCAAACTTATCTTTGTGCGGCTTGACATCAGCAGCAAAACACAAACATCCAAAAACACGTAAATGATCATATTTAGGAACATGTCCAAACCTCTCATAAGGTGTTTTTCAATTCAACAATTTCATAAGCTTGTGGTTAATCAAATATGTAGCTATTGGATACAATCTCCCAAAACAATTTAGGCAAACCAAATGCAAAAGCAAAGCATGGGAAGTCTCTAAAAGATGTCGATGTTTCCTCTCTACTCTTCCATTTTGTTGATGAGTGTATGGTGTACTTCTTTGATGAATGATACCATGTTTAGAAAAGATATATTGACATTCTTTTCCTAAAAATTCTGCTCCATTATCACTCCGTATGGATTTGGGACAAATATGAAAATGATTCAACACATATGCAAGGAGATTCTCCAAAGTTGATGGTACTTATGACTTATATTTTAATAAGTAAGTCCAAGTTCCTCGTGAGTAGTCATCAACTATAGTAAGAAAATAATGGTCACCACTTCTAGTGGCTACATGAGATGGACTCCACAAGTCAATATGTAACAGCTCAAAAGCAAAACTAGACATGTGTTCATTTTGAGAAAAAGGTTGGCGATGCATTTTAGCAACCTTACAAGTTTCACAAAAGAAATGAGAAAAATTGTAATTTGAACAGCTACTCAAGTGTTTGAGTTTCGACAATGAAGTATGTCCTAATCTTTCATGACACAAATGAAGATTAGAGTAAGATTTATTGGAAACAACATGTGAAAAATCAGTAGACAACTGATTACACGGACTAGATTTGACACTTAACTTCCTAATGGGCTCTAAATTTAGCACATACAATCCGCACATTGCTTGAGCTTTTGCTACTTGTTTATGAGTTCTCGGGTCCTGAAATTGACAAAAATTATTATCAATAACAGCAATAAGGGATTGGTTAGCAAGGAGTTTAGGAACTGAGAGAAGATTGTGTTTGAATTCGGGTACATAGAGAACATTATGAAGAATAAGATGGGGAGTGAGCTGGACAGTCCCCTTCAAATGGACAGATTTTTGTGTTCCATCGGGTAAGTGTATAATGGCTGGTGTTTTAAGGGAAGTTTTAGTATAAAAATAATCAAGATGTGGTGTCATGTGATCATTAGCTCCCGTGTCAATAATCCAAGAACCATCATTTATGTTAGAAACAGCCAAATTAATAAGCGGATTGCATGTACCTGCAAATTGAGTTACAGCAGCTTCTTTGGATCGTCCCCTGCCATCTGAGAAATTTTTACCTTTCATCATCTTCACAAACTCTTTGTACATATGTTGAAAAGGTTTGAGGATCAATGTAATTATCTTCAGTGGAATCTGTCATATGATCAATAGGTGTTTCTACTGTGTTTTCTTGTACCTGTTCATCAAAAGTATGAGCTGCAACATGATTAGACTTAGCATTAATTCTTTGCAAGTTTTTCTTTCCTTTTTACCACTCTGGGTATCCGATCAACTCAAAGCATGAATCAATTGTGTGTCCATCCATCTTGCAATGCTTACAAAATCCCTTTCCTTTCTTATATTCTTTCCATTGTCCAGTATTTCCTCTTTCCAATTGCTTGGTTCGCAGCAAAAACAAAGGCACTAACATCACTTGTCAATAAATTGGACACTTGTTTTTGTTTCTCAACTTGTGTCTCCAAGTAAAATGCTCGATAAAGAGATGGCAGAGGATCAACAGATAGGATTTGGCTATGAACAGATTCATAAACTTCAAACAAGCCCATCAAAAATTGCATGAGTTTATTTTGAGAATCAAAATCTTGTAGCCTATCCTTTAGATCACAGGTACAGTAATTCAACCTTCCACACATACACATAGGAAGAGGATTCAAGGACTGTAATTCATCCCAACAACCTTTTAATCGATTGTAATATGCTGTTACACTAAGATTTCCTTGTCTAATATTTGAGATCTCATGTTGTAGATGAAAAATCAAAGGTCCGTTTGTTTGACCATATTGATCACATATCTCCTTCCATATATCATGTGAGGATTGAGCAAAAATAAAGCTTTGCAAAAGTTCCACTGTCATTGAATTCAAGATCCAACACCGTACCATATGATCACAAGTAGACCACTTCACAAAATCCGAAGAATTTTCCTCATGTTTCGGAATAGTTCCATCAAGAAACCCTAATTTGATTTTAGCACCTAATGCTAACCGTATGGATCTACTCCACGCCATAAAATTGTTTTCATTAAAGACTATATTAGTGATGATCATTCCTGGTGTATACGAACTAGACAAAAATAGAGGATCGACATTCATACCTAACGCCATTAGAAAACTATGTTGCTACGCAAAGAATAATGAAGTATGATGAAAGAAAAGAAGTCAGGATTGTTACCAGATAGCTTTGATACCATATGGAAACAATCGATCACAAATTGAATCAAAAAGGATGATTTCGATCTGATTTGAAGAACTCCTCCATGTCGAACAAAAACAGAGAAGTATTTCTCATTCTGTTAAAAAGTTGTTACAAGTCCCTCTAATACAAAAAGATATTATCTCTTTTATACAAAAAACAAAACAAAGAAAAGACACGTGATACTAAAACATAAGTCACGTATTGAATAATATAAAGAAAAATAATGATATATTTCACAGTAATGAAGATTTTTGGGATGAAAATTCATATTATTCATCTTGTATACCAAATTTTCCAAAGCATGAATCTAAAAATAAGAGCTGTTCGGGAGGGTGTATATTGTTCAAATCACTTTTCTTTATTTGACAATTTATTATTACCCATAGAATAGAACTCCTCTTTTGAGATGCTGCCCAATTATCAATTAACACCAAGCAATCTTTAAAAGTAGAACCATCCTAAAGAAGGTGAGGAGATTAACGAATCCTCCCTTGTACATTTTTGTCTGGTTTTAACAAGATTTCTCTACATTATTTTGTGGTTCTATAACTTATATCCTTACATGCTTTGTTCCAAAAGGATAAGTTAAAAATGCCCAATCATCCAACTTCCTTGAGACTTGGGAGAAGTGATTTTCCCGCACTCACCCAATTAATCTCTTTGTTGCCACTTATTCGACTCTTTCGAAAGCCTCTCAGGAGTCATGTCTTTCTCTCTAATTTGTTAATTATTCCTTTTATGGGATTTTTCCTATATTCATATAATATGAAAAGTGATTTTGAAACTGATTTAATAGAAATCAATCGTCCTCAAATTGAGATACTTTGTTTTCCAACCACTCAAAGCGATTTCAAATAACATGTTTAATTGAGAGGATGTTACTTCTTGTTTTTTTTTCCTGTTTCTTTTTTTTTTTTTTTTTTTTGCTGAAAGTATATCATAAATATTTTCCAAAAGATGTTGTATTTTTATAGTGAAAGAAAGAAGATAATTCCTTTCTCATGGCAATATGAACATTCCTACGAAATCTTAAGAGATGAGTTATCAACATTGGCATATAACTCGATAGCTTAGAGAAAACATTTGGTGATTATTATTAATTTTTATTAACTTTTCCCTAAATTCATGACCTTGCGGCACTATTCAAGGCCAACTTCATAATTCATATGTTTTCATGATCCCTTATTAAATCCTAATGCAACTTCCGAATAATTCATATGACGTTGAGTGCGGGTTTCTACTCTACCCTCCTTCCAAAACGTTCTGTCCTCCAAACTTTTCGTATACTATATGTAAATATAGTAGAAAATCCTTTGTTATCAATCAAATTTGTACAAGTTAACTAACCTTTATTCAAACAACCATGGATACTTCTCTTGCATGGCTGCTTTGGGTTCCCATGTTGCTTCCTCTAATCCTCTATGCTACGATTTCCTCACAGTTCTTTCCCATATTCCAAATTTCTATTCCCGTGCCTTTGAATACGAGTATCTAGAATTCATGTGGCATTTTCTTCAATCGAGAAATTTTCCTTGAGTTCCACAGGTTTCAGGTTAGTGATTGTATTTGGATCCTTAACAAATTTCCTTAACATTGGCACATGAAATACATTATGATAATAAGCTCGATTCAGGGATAGTGCCAAATGATATGATACATTACCAACTCTCTTCAATATCTCGAACAGACTAATATATCGAGGGTTCAATTTCCCCTTGACTCCAAAACATTTGATTCCCTTGAATGGGCTTGTCTTAATATAGACATGATCTCCAACTTTGAATTTTATTGGTCTTCATTTGAGATCAGCCCAACTATTGTGACGATCTTCTGCCTCTTTCATCTTTTGCTTTATTATTTGCTCTTTTTCATTCGTTTGCGCACCCAAGTCTAGCCCTATCATTATCCGCTCCATTTTTTTTTCCCAATATAGTAGGGATCTACACTTCCTTCCATTCAACACATCATATGCAGCCATTTGTATTATGGTTTGGTAATTATTATTATATGTAAACTCTACTAAAGGCAAATATATATCCCAATCACCACTAAACTGAAGGACACATGACCTTAATATATCATTTATTGTCTAAATAATCATTTCTACTTGTCCATATGTTTGTGGATGATAAGTTGTATTGGATTTAAGTTTAGTACGTAAAGCCTCATAAAGACTTTCCAAGAACTTAGATTTAAACTAGGTATCTCTATTCGATACAATACTTAGTGGTACTCCATGTAGGCAAGCAATTTCTTATATATACATACATATATATATATATATAAGTTCACTATTTTCTTTAAAGAAGATCTAGTGTAGAAAGATAGGAAGTGAGCACACTTAGTTAATTGATCTACGACCACTTAAATTGAATTATATGCATTCCGAGTTCTGGGTAGCACAACCACAAAATCCATAGTGCCTGAAAAGAAGAGCAAGAATATGGTAGAATTCAAAGGCTTGGGCTTTTTGAGAGAATATAACTTGGGAAAGATTTAGAGAAGAATTTAGGAAAGAGTATTGCCCTAAAAACATGTAATCGAAGATGGAAGCGGACTTAATCATTTTGAAAAAAGGTGGGATGAGTGTTGTCCAGTATGAATCGGAGTTTAATAGACTTTTGCAATATGCTCCTCCAAGCTGCTGTGATGATAAAGAGTTAAAAGAAGGCTTTGTTCATACTTGGCTTCAATTCCAACATGTAGTGTTGTTTAGAGGATTATGATCTCGCTACATATAATGAGGTTACCGATGAGGCTCAATAGTTGGAGAACGATCGTTTGAGAATGCGATCTCAAATATGAAATAGGTTGGATGCTAGCAACCAATCTCGATTTGCTAGGAAAAGGCTTAACACTGAATATGAGCATGTGGATTCGAGAAAGAAACTTCCTACCTTAGCCAATAATCCAACACAGTTAGTGCAAAAAGGATGATCGAAATGGGAATGTAATGTTTTGGAAATGTAACAGAAGGCACTTTCTATGGGAATGTGCACGATTAAAAGGAAAATCTTACATGTGTGGAAGGGAAGGATATATATCACGAAATTGCCCTACGTTAAAGGTTGTAAAATGTAATAAGTGTGAAATAGTGGGCATTTCCAAAAGTATTGCCCTCAAAGCTTATGAAAAGGGAAGTTGGCTACAACAAAAGTAGAAGAGACTAGCATACCCATGATGATGGCTAAAGTCTTTGCCTGCAAGGGATTTTTTTTTTGTAAAGATCTATTGAGCTAACCTTTTCACCAAAGACCCTGAAATATGCCATCACTTTTGAAAAAAAGAAAAGCATGCAATCCAACAATGGAGCAACATGTATTTCTTATTCCTCTAGGTGCTAACCTAATATTTGTTATAGGATTGGATTTGATATAAAACATTGCTCTTTTCTCAAAGAAAAACGAATTCCATAAAAATAATTTATAAGAGTCCAAATATCCTCTTATGTAACTAATTACCCATGAAATCCTTAATAGCCAAGATTTGATCCTTTGACTTTCCACGATAATATTTTGTGTCACTTTCCCCATCTTTAATCCAAGCCATTGACTCCATTCTCCTATAAAAGATAAGAATAAAAGTAAAATTGAAATTATTTACTTGAAAATTGTTGTAATTTATCCCTTAAGATTAAAAACTAACGAATCCATACTTGCAAGTCCCCCTTTTCGTTTTAAAATTTAAAAAGTAAATGTTGAAACGTGACAATTCCAAAGTTTTTAATCTATGAGGCAAAGAGTTGATAGATTTCAAAAAATTTTGGGTGGTTTAATCACATTGGTTGAGAGTTGAAAATCCTATTGGTAAAGGTTTCATTGTCATAATCCTATTAGTAAAGGCCTTACTATTGTGTTTTTAATAAAAGATAGCCATCTCAACACCACATTTATAAATGAAAAATCTTAGCCTCTATAAATGGCTTTGCATTGGCTAGTACCCATCATTTTATCTATTCTTTGTTGGGATATAATTTGAGAAGTTCTTTTTCAATTGGATCAAGTGCATTTTTGTCCAATGTAATCAAACCACAACCATTTATAAGTATATTGAAAGGCTTTACTATTGTGACGTGGGACTTTCTCATAAATCATGGTTAGTTATTCACCACTTTAGCAAAATTTTTCAAACTATTTTATAATTTTCTTTTATAGCATGGATGTCAACATAAAACTAGCTCTAGTTACATTAAAGCTGTCATGTTTAGATTATAATTTATGTCCCCCATGTAGGGCATGCAACATTTGATCTTATACTCTCTTATTTTCTTTATGTCCGTCTAATGGTAACCTGAAAATGGCAAAAACGAAAAACCCTAAATAGGGTGAATAAAGTTCAACAGACAACATACTATTATTCTGACACTTATCAAATACATGTCACACCGCGTGTGATTAAACTTAGAAGCGTAGCTTCATCTATAATAATAAAAATCCATACATACACGAACTTAATTAAATCTAGTCACGTGTTAGTTGTGGAGCACTACACGTCAGTTATAAAGAATTAACCCCTAGAGTTGATTTTTTTTTCTTTTTATGTGGGGACCGATGTGATCCTAAAGGGTAGTTTTTGAAAAATGGATAAATCACATAAAAAAAATATTAATGTCTTAAGTTAGTTTACCTCAGTTATAACATTTTGAGTAATTAAAAAAAGGAATCAATATTTCCTAAATGAGTCAAATGATGTATCGACATTTTTCAAAGTTCATTTAAAGTAGTAAAGTTTATATATATTTTTAAAATTTTCCTTAATCATCTTTTTCAATGGATATCTCGTTTGACTGGCTTTGTTAAATGTTGATTCATCTTTTTCACAATTCATAACGTTGATACCTTAAATAACTTATTTTAATCTTTTTTTGTGCAATTTACTCTTTTAAAATATCTATATTATTCAAGCGATGTCTTTTCCCATTTTCCAAAATTACCAATTTATAATATTAATATTTTATGTGGGTAAATATCGTATTTGGTACCTAATCTTTACTAGTTTGTGTAATTAACTACCTGAAATTTAAAAGCGTTAATTTGTTATTTACAAAATTTTCACCTGCATTTATATTATCTAGATGGTTAATTATAAAAAAGTGAGTAAAGTTCACATAGTTAATTGCAAAATCCACTAATTAATAAAAAAAAAGACAAAGTTTAAGTAATATATCACACTTTTAATTAGCACAAAGTGAAAAAGTTGATGTAATAAAAGTGACATTCACTGTATATATATTTCATATTATGTACTTATTTCAATATTAAAACATATGTTTTAGTTTTATGTAATATTACTAGGGCTATAAATGTTAGGTAAGATAATTCTTCATTTACGATGAAAATAATCACTCTTATTTTTAGATAATAATTACTACACTTTTATGTATGGCATTTTTTTTTTTTTTACATGTGGTTATTATTATTAGTTATGATAATAATTACTTATATTTTCTATAATTTTGTATTCCATTATGGTAATCCCTTTCTCTTTTTTCTCGTTTCTCAACTTTCCCCCCCTTTTTTTTTATGTTTCTTTTATGTGAGATTTCTCTTGCTTATTCTAAGTTGACATTTAATTCTGTTGAGTTATTTGGTCAGATGCAATCATTATATAATTGATACAAATGCAATATTTCTAATTGAATAGCAATTGTTATGTGTCATGTCTATCTATAACTACATTATTAATAAAAATTAGCTATATATTGTTTTTAAATTTACTATTTAGGAAACATTGATGGGTTATCTATTATTCCATCATAGGATTTATTGTCCATATTATCATTAAGAAAAAAAATTTTAGAGGTGTAACATGAAAGCAAGCCATCTATTGTGTTTTTCAATTATATATGACTAGTAAATTGTGTAACAACATAACAACATCTCAAAGGTTTGATCTCTAATAGTCACGTATTTACCAATTCTACCTATATATAAGATTTAGGTTGAAAGCTTTCATGTAACCTATATTTTTTATTATTAATTTTTGTAACTTTTGACTGACATGTAATCAAGAAATGTGAAATGTACATGAGTTTTAAAGCATTTTTTATTAGTTCTTCAATTTTTAAATAGGAGGAAATATGAGGTATAATTAAATACTCAACAATTCAAGTAATTACGGGATATAGGAAAGTGAAAGATGTAAATAAATTTATTGTATTTTATTATTTTGAATTGTGTTTTTGACACACACATAGAGAATGCAGTGTCTACTAATGGATTTTTATGCTTCCAGTCAATGAACCCTCAAGGCTTCTAATAATTAATAGTAAGCCATGTAACTCACTTATTGGGGTGTGGGCTTTAAAAGTGTGAATTCATTGCACTCCCACAATCATTTTTTAAAGTGTATATTTATTAAGGGAAAAGGAAAAAAATATTAATGTTTTTAAAAATAATTACGGAAATGTCATCGGGAAAAAATTATTCCCGATATTAGGCAACATGGCCTCGTCTCTTCAAGAGACGAAGTCAGTTGTCTTCCCCCCCCCCCCAACTCAATATATTTTTGCGAAACCCAAAAAATTATATATAAAACCTGTGAAGTAGAAATATAAATGGCTATACGAGCCATTAAACAAATTCAACACGGCTATAATATCATTCAGCCTAAAAATACATGTTGAATCCCAATTTGAATCATTCAATGATAGCGGTATTGTGATTGTTTGTCAGCACGGTGCAATGAAAATATGGGAATTTGTTGGCTCGCAACAGATAATATGAAATGAAATACTGATTCATTGTTCTTTTAAAATGTACAAGAGAAAAGGAGTACAATATACATACAAAAACAATATAATAAAATAAGAAGTTGTATGCAACAATGAAAATAAAGAAAATCTATCATCTACTACTGCTGCTGATGTGTGTCCCTCCTATGTTGTCCTCGGCCTCTACCCGCCTCATGTACGTCCTGGGTAATGGGGTACGCAGATGTGGATGCTGTGTAGGTCGAACAATATCTGTAACTGTAGTATCCTCATGTCCAGTAGCAGCACTGTACTGGTGGAATGGGACAGGGTCTGGCTCGACCTGTGTGAGCCCCTCCCCCATATCATGTGATGGCGATGGTCGTCTCTTCTGTGAAGCTAAGGGGGTATGGAACTCTGAGTATGACGAGTCTGGCATGGGGGGTGTCCCCCATATAGTAAGATGTCGATGACGGGCCAGCCTCGTCCTGAATGACCTGGGAAGGACCTGGCTCATCATGTGAAGGTAGATCGGACGGCTCAGGCTCATCTCTGATCTGTATACCCGGTGCTCAAGCTCATCCTCGACCCCTGCCTCGTCCCCGCCCACACCTCTCTTTAGGAGTCTGTCGTCTCTGTAAGGTATGAGACTGTGGGTCACCCTGTGCTGCAGGTGATGATGAAGCTGGTGGCACTGGATCATTGAAATTCAACCCCATAAACTCTTTCACCACACGATAGACATCTCGTGCAATGGATGGAGTGAGCTCTGGAGGCATGTTTGGGATGCTATAAATGAAATCAGCCTGCAAATAATAGCAAAAAATTATATCAGTAAGTAGCTGCCAAGCCAGTACAACTCTATATAAAAAGCTTGAAGAGACAGTTATCTTACCATGTATCGTATGATAGCTCCCGTGCGTCCGATCCAGCGTCGGGTGATCGCATGATACCACTGGAAGTAATCGTCAGATGTCCCAGCAGGCAAATCGGGCAAGTCAACTATGCAATCACGCCGAGCATCCCACTCAGCTATCCACCCGGCATGCTCCAACTGCCAGTTCCACTCGGAACGTCCTCTCATGTCAATCTCATGGAGGGGTCTCATGTCGGCAGGGGGAGCTGGAATCCCCTGGAAGCCACCAAACTGTCTGAGCACTCTGTCAGGGTAGTAGTGCTCGATAAGGTAGAAGCATACCAGGGGGACCCGTGCACGCCACACATCACTCCCTGCTAGGCAGTATGGCGGCAGGGAGGGCAAGATCGAACTATATGGGTCACACACCACCTGATGCAGTAGGAAAAGTAAAATATTGCGTTAACAAACTATCGTACTATAGCAAAGTAACAACAGAAGTCATTGCAAAACAATTGAGGTATAGGAGGGAACCGATGTCATACCTGATGCGCCGTCTGTCGATCGAAAGATGTGCGGTACTCAATCAGCAGATGTGTCGATACTTGAGTGATGTCGAAAGTCGCACCCCAATGGCTAATGAGCAGGTGGCCCGCGGTAACTGATGTGTGCAGGCGACGAACTGGGGCAATGTGGGGGAAGTGCTCCCATGCCCATATCTGCAGGACAACTAACGGTCCTGCCATGTCCCCCGTATCAATGTGGGAAGCCAAGCATAGCTGCCTGTATAACCATGCCAAACAGGCAGCTCCCCACACGTGCTACCCGGCCGTCTCGAAGTCTCGGAGCAGCTGTAGGTACATGAGATGAACGTAGTTAGAGGACTTGTCTGCGACAATGAATCCCCCAAGCAGCAGCAAAATGTATGCCTGAGCGTGTCGTTTGATCATCAGATCATCGGCAAAGTCAGGTAGGTCGCCGAAGTGGCTATCCAACCACGACATCTTCAGGCGACCACCATCCATATCAACACCAGGCTGTGGCCGGAGTCCTAGCAACTCCTCGCATAAATCAGGATAATCAAGCCTAGCTCCACCCGATGTGTACACCTATTTACCTTTAGTTTATTGCAAATAATCTCCACTATTTGCTCATATGTTGAATTCCTACTAACACTGACCATAGCAACAGGCCGCTTATCATAACCAAAACCATCATCCCCTTGCATAATATTCCCATGAGCGTACAGTATGAACTTCGTTTTATCCATTTCCTCACAAATCCTGCCATCTCATCAAAATTAGCTTCCATGTATCAAATTCAAAAAATCACACTTATCAATTGCATTCCTTGTAACATTTAACATAACTCCTAAACCTGCACCTCCACTTTCAAAGTTGAAATTTAATTTTATAATCTCTTTTGCTTCTTACAAATATTTGCTTTTTTCATCGCATTTTTCCATGCCATATTAAATCGCCATACCAATGCTAAGGTCCTAAGTACACCCCGTTAACGACAATTGAAATTATTTTCAATTTTTTTTCCGCACACTCAATTTCCTAAAGTAATTATCCAACAATAACTACTTATGACTTAATTTTTTCCAAAGCAAATATAATACATATACATCTCTATACAACATACGACAAGCAAAAAAAAAAAACCGAATTTTATCTTTTGAAGTCAACTCTTACCATCTCCCCCTATAACTGCCGAACGACTGCGTCATAATCAATAACACTTTCCTATGCCAACATTATGTGAAGATAAGTTTTATTATACTCGCATGGTTGATATATGACTTAGCGATGGGTATATACTTCAGTTTATTAATTATGGTATTAAACTAAGATTGTAATTGAGAATGCCATTATGTCTACTTCATTTCTTCTTTATTATTTTTAAGCAAACGCGCCATAATAGTAAAGTAGCAATATACTGTCGGTGTACGAATCATGCTATAAAATTATTCTAACAACACATACAATCTTAATTAACAATGCAGCATGAATGATTAAAAAAAAAATACGAAAACATGCTGAAATCCAACCTCAAAGTTCGCCGTTTGCCGTCGATGGTCTCGCTTCAAATCTCCTCTTTTCGATCCTCCTACCCAACCAATCGCTACACAATTAACTTTGGATAAATCGGGGATGAGCGATTACGATCGATTTGTGGATTTGGTGCGCCAAAAATCGATGGGAATTCGCGATTTGCGAAATGGGGAATTTGGGGATTTAGGGTTTGCCGTCGGACTGCAATGGGGGAAATGGGGAAGAAAACACACGCCGGAAATTTAAGCCGATGACCTCGTCTCTTGAAGAGACGAGGTCACTATATATTGAGGCCTCGTCTCTTCAAGAGACGAGGTCAGTCACTAATGACCTCATCTCTTGAAGAGACGAGGTCATGTTGCCTAATATCGGGAATAATTTTTTTCCGATGGCATTTCCGTAATTATTTTTAAAAATATTAATATTTTTTTCGTTTTCCCTATTTGTTAGACCCATTGAGCACGAGTTGTAAAAGCAAGAAGCAAATCTTTTGAATCGGATTTCGAGAGTGCAAAAGAGATTCTTAAAGGCTAACTTTTGAACGTGTGGAGTAATGTGATATATCTAGGAGATGAATCACTAGGGTTTAAAAATAATTTATTACTAATTAATTAATAAATATTCTAATCTCAAGATGAAATCAAGTGATGGATTAATAGATAACGAGAGAACTTCAATTACCAGATATTTTATATTTGTATTTGCCTCAATTATTGGATCTCGATTGACAAGCAAAACACTAAAAAGATGTATTAATTTCAAAAGAGAACTAATGAGCGAGTAACATGATCCAAAAAAGTCAATAAAATATCTAAATTACACCTAATAATATAAACTTACAAAATAAAGAATAAAAGCACTTTAGTCTATACATAACTTCCAACACATGTCATGTTCATACCCATGCACTCCTCATGACAAAACAAGTAATTTTGGCTTTCAACATGACCACAAACATGGGCGTGTAGCTTAGTCGTGTTGTGCATGGGACCTTTGTATTTCCATTTCTTCGCTTCGATTCTCAAAACAGGTCTTAACACGAATTGTGTTACACTTGTGTAGAAATTGTAATCTTTTAGCAAATTTAAAATAAGAAGTTGCGCTCAATAAAAGTACTATCATGATGCAATAGAAAACAAGAAACTAACTTGGCTTCATTAGGTTCCAATTTATCTTTAAGAACTATGATAGTAAGATTTTGTAATCCTCCGACTCATACTCTAGTAATTGGATTCGTAACTTGATGCCCATCGCAAGGTTAACCCTTGAAAGTATCGAGTAAAATCTTACTATCTTACACACTAATTTAAAGAACGTTCTTAAGTATTACTCTAATCTCACACGATTGATGTTTCAACTCAAATGAGATATACTTGTGTATAAATAAGTGCACATCCTTGATAGTTATTGCAAGTGTTGATTTTGCCGATAGATATTGCAACCTGCGAACACAAAAAGCCAATCATTTGTGCACCGAGGGGTTATCCAGTGCAACTACTTCGATGCTCAAGTCAATTGTAGGTCACTTTAGAGAACATAAGGTTGTATTCAAAACTTGAGCAAAATGACTTCTAACCATGTGGTTGTCTATTTGATTCCTACAAACGACACTATGTATTGCAAATGCTGCTTTCATTGGTAGAGATTAAAACTTGCAAACATATAAACTCAGTTAGTAGTGTGTGGGAACCATTCTAGTACTTAAGTTAGTTGTGGGTCACTTTAGAAAGGTAGTATTCAAAACTTAAGCAGAATGATCGGATCCTCTACATAACGGAGGGGAGGACTATTTATAGTTATAAACATACCAAAATGGGACCCATAGAATCTTTTGCAGTCAAAGCACCTTAAGTTGGTAGTTGGCTTGCCCCTGAAGTGGAGGGAGTATTCCTAGTATAGACGAGGAGAAGCTAATGAAGTGTGAAGTACAATTGGATTAGAAGCGTGCCCCTTGATCCGTGGTAGGATAAGGAGCACGTAACAACCTTAGAGAAGGGCAGCTTATTCGGGATATAGTGCTTACATGAGCTCCACAGGGTAGCTGGGGTCAATGTTTCGACCTGGGTAGATCCATTGTGAGATGGCTAGACCCATGGGCTCTTATGTTCCTTTTGGGCCTCTTGGCTTATGTAAGACATGCTATGGGCCAATTGGGATTCAGTCTATTACTTGCCATCAACAATAGTATTAAATTAAAAATAATATATTTTTAAGCTAAGCTCATATTTGAATTTTAAAATTTCATTTTAAATTAAACTTTTTTTACATTAAATTTAAAAAAGGTTGTTATAAACTATAGTGGAGTCGATTCGAACCTAGTGGGTTTATGGGTAAAGACCTACCTCACTTATGGCAATGATGCTTCTAGTCCTTAGTTTTTTCGAATACTGGTAGGGATCTATCTTGCAAATGGTAAGGATGGCTCTAGATCTTAGTTTTTTGGGATCAAACCAAGCAGATCAATTGCGCATTTTGTCTCCCTAAACCTAGAGATGTCTCCCTTAGAATAAAACTTAAAATCAAATGCTTTCTTAAATAGTTGAAAAAAGAAAAAAGAAAACCTTTATTAAAAAAAGATTAATTACAAAAAATGACATGTGTTTTAGTAGTTTATAAACAACTAATCTTAGATTAGTTTTTTTTTTTTTTGACAAATACTTTGTTTTGTTATTTTGGCATTCAAAAGACTTAGGTTTTAGTTTTGACAAATACGCAATCCTTGTTTGGATACTTTTGTTAATGAGTAATATGAATTTTGATTTTTAATAATTATATTATCTGCATTTTCTTGCTTTATGTTAATAACATATTAAGGATATGTGACTTTTTCTCTTAGTACATAATATTATTAAATGGATTTAATTAACTAATAAAGAAAGAGTGCATTCCTAATTTATTATTAATCGTGACAAAATATAGATTATGTACTTGTCAAAAATAAAAATTCAGTTAACTTATTTATAAAAGCACAAAAACACATGTCATATATTTATCGAAAAAAGAAAAATCAGGTCACTTGAATCTTCATTGCCAAAATATCAAAAAAATTCAAAGCACTTATTTATCAAAAATCAAAATTTAGATTACTTTCTTATAAAACTCCTAAAATAAAGGAAATAATTTTATAATTAAAAAAAGAAAAGAAAAGAAAACCATGCACTTCTCTCAATTTTATTCGGTCCAGCCTATTGTTTTTAAACAAAGGAAGGAACCAAACCGTAGACCGGATCCTCACTTTTACACACTGATGAACTAGGCGACTTGACGTACTTGTGTCTTGGTCGCGGTCGTCTTCCTCCCTTTCCTCATTCCCGGGTCCTCTCTCTCAATCTCAATACACACACACTCACACGGGGCCTTATTCTTCTCAGACGACCTACCCATATTAAAATTCCCGACTTTGGATCCTAGAAAACACACTTCAATGCCGGAATAACTACATAATAAAGCTATCACCTTTTTCCGGATATGAAGATCCTTATTAGATCTGGGTTTTGCTTAATTTTGATCCTAATCTGCTTAGCCTTAGTGTGTGTTGATGGACAGAACCGGAGACCTAAAAACGTTCAAGTCGCTCTTCGGGCCAAGTGGTCCGGTACTCCTTTGCTTTTAGAGGCTGGGTTCGTCTCTCATTTATTTAAATAACTCTATTTATTCATTCAATTAATCTCTTATTAGCTATCAGTGATACGTTTCGTTTCTTGTGTTGAATTTTGGTATTTGATTCGAATTTTCTATGTCATTGTTGCAGGGTATGCTCGTTTTATTATTATTATTATTTTTATTTTATTTATGTGAACTTGTTTATTTATTTATTTTTAAATTGATTACTTCTAGCCCTTGCAAATAGTATCAGGCCGACTTCTATTGCCCGTGTTTAAGGGGGGAGATTATAGTGTGTGTAGTCCACATATATTGCGAGTGAAGATTTATTCAGTGATATTAGTGATATATATATATTAATATATATATATATATATATATATATATATTCTGGGTAAGATACAGTAATTATATTGAATGAAAACTAGGACTCTCTCATGGAATTTGCACGAGATTCGGGTTCCAAAAGGGACGAGGAAAGGCACTTCTTGGGGCTAGGTTGCTTGTTGTGCAAACTATTGCTGTCTAGTACATAAGAGTTGTAGTAAGATTTATGTGCCTGCCTTGTTTATCCGACAACAGAAAAAAAAAAAATGATTATTGGGATGCTGTTTAGGATTCGCTTTATCAGGGAACTAGCTTGAACTGATCTGAGTAGGCTTGGGGAATGAACTAGTGATGGAACTAGGCTGACCAACTTGCATTTGCAGTCAATCATTCACCAAGTTGTTACTTTAAGCACTGGTCACTTAAGAAAAATCTTCTATTCATTAAGATGAAGCCATCGGGTCAGCCCTGAAAGTCAATTCAATTCGCAATTTCAAGATCAGCTGTCCAATGAAACTCTGCCTTTATTTTCTGTGATTGTGGATGGTTGTATGTGTGCATGGTATGAGATAAATAAGGGAAACTGGGAATGCCATATCTGTATTGACTGCAATGGAAGGGATATCTGGCTTATGTAACTGTCAAATGATGCAATGGTTCAGCAAGACTTTTCTTGGCTCTCTTCCAAGTTTAAATTGCAGTGTCATGAAGTAGGGTGAATTTTTTCTTGACGTTTATACTTCACTCAGATATAAGTGTATTATATTTTGATAGATCTAAGGACTTTTGTTTCAAAGGTGCTAAGGTGTATGGGAACTTTGAAAATTCAATCACTTACTGCAAAAATCATTGCAGACATCAAGGACTCCCTGCAAATTTAGAAATGCCGTCCTGTATGGAGTAATACTGGTTATTCTATATACTGTTGTCTTATATTTGGTTTCCCTTTTACGATTTCATGACACCATTTGCTATTTAAATGACCAAAATTACAAGAATGGAAATAAGGATGATTGAACTGTGGAATACCTGTGCAGCCTCTATTGTTAAGTCAGAAGAATTGCCAATATTATGACTTTCTATTTGTGTTATCTTTGCCATAAAACATGACATGAAACAGAAATTATGTTGAGAATCATTTCAATCAAGTATTCGTTCTGATTTTAGTTAGAGAAAAATACAGGTTTTGAGTTACTTTTTAAGAAAGACCGCTGTGCGAAGAGTTAAGTCATATGAAATAAAGTTGCCATTAAATTGATTACAGGATCTTTGACCATGGAACTTATAAAGTTATTCCAAGAAATCTGAATGTGCCCATAAATCATTCAAAATTTCATCAACCTACACATGTAAACAGTGGTTTTCATTGCGCCTGCTCCAGCTTGGGTGGTTGTTTTTAAAGCCATTGAGTTTGCACTTGTTTCTCTCGTGTTCATGTATCCTCTTGGTGCCGAACTGATATGTCTGGCCACTAAAGAATTTGTTTCAGCTTCAATATAGTTCAGGTTTATGTTAGATGGTGGTCTTCTCAATATAATAACTCCAAACACTTTTCTCCCCCTTCCTTTTCTGTATACAATGTGTTTAACTTTACCAGCCTTACCAGTGATTGTATGTCTGCATAGTATCTTTTTCCAACTGAGAGTAAAGTATAGGTCTTCTCAAGTTGCTTGCATAAACTAAAGCCAGGATATTACATTTGTCTATCTAGCCTTACTTTCTTCATGTCATGTTGACAAACTTCTTTTCATCGATCAGTGAATTACTATCCAAAGAAAGGAAAGATCTTTTTTGGGAGTTTACTGAGGCCTGGCTTCAGTCTGAGGAAGACAAATCTCTCTCTCATACTGCCAGAGATTGCTTGAAGAAGGTTATAAAGGTTGGCAGCTCTATGTTGAGCAACTCATTGGCATCACTATTTGAGTTTTCATTAACTCTGAGAGCAGCATCTCCAAGATTAGTGCTTTGTAGGCAATTGGCTGAAGAGTCCCTCTCATCTTTTCCACTGTCTGATGAAATTGGCTCAAATACGCCAGCAATGATTTCTGGTGAAGTTGAGACTGCAAGTAGCAAAAAATCAGATCCTTTGCATGTTGGTGTGAATCCAGACAGCCTCATGGGAAGTGTTGTTGGGTGGATATTGGAGCAGCACTGTTCTTTGATGTGGCAGAGGTAATTTCATGGCTTCGCAGCCCATTGGAACAGTAAGTTTCACTTAATATTTTATTGGTGTTTTTGTGTTTCATCTATGTTCTTGACATAATACTTGCCCATAATTATGCTGCATTGTACTCTCATCACTGTTGTCTTCCACTACTAGTCCTGGAGATGCTTCTCAGCAGCCTGAGCTCTTTGACTTTGATCACGTATATTTTGACTCAAATGGGACAAGTCCAGTTGCTATCTTGTATGGAGCTCTTGGAACTGATTGCTTCAAGGATTTCCATGTTGTCCTGGTTGAGGCGGCCAAAAAGGTTAGCTTTTGGTGCTGAAATTTGTTATTTTGCAATCAGCTACTAGAATATATTTGAGGATTCAGCGTCTTTTGCATAATCTTTTTTTTTTTTGAACAGTAAATAGCAACATCTATTAGCTGTATGCCTATCTAGTGCTCAAATATCCTCTTTGAATTCACGTTCTCTTGATGAACTGCCTGTTAGCATTAACTATCATTGGTCTCTGATTCCAGGGTAAAGTCAAGTATGTTGTCAGGCCTGTACACATCTGGATGTGAAAAAAGCTGGTCCTTGTGGTGCAGTTGGTGCAGGAGGTCATGTGAACTTGGGTGGGTATGGTGTAGAGCTTGCCTGAAGAATATGGAATACAAGGCTATGGATGATAGTGCAGTAAAAAAGGGTAAATTATGTTCTTCAATTTTTAATATGAAATTCTCGCACAGATGAATTCTATTCATTGCTCCTTAGTTTGTACATGCCTTATAGCTCACTGTGGCATGCTATAAGTTTTAAATCAGCTCCAAGAATAGAGTTGTCTACTCCTGTTTTGTGTATTTCAGAAAACAATGTATTAGAGGACTGGAAAATGATATAATTACATAGATGCGAATATAATGCATGCCACCCGCGAATTTAAAATAAAAAATAAATCATGCCGTGCCCCATGGTTGTTGACTCTGTTAGTAGTCTTGGCATAGAATGATTCAAAATCTATTTTGATCCATGTATTTCAAGCCTGGGCAAGAGGTTGCCCGCAGCTCTAGGAAGCAAAGCTCAGTGGTCATTATTTTTATTATTATTACTGTCAATTAAAATAATGCAGGAGTTTGTAATTAATACCTATCATATTGAAAGATATCTTTCTGTAGAGCTTTGGCAAATAATATGTCTACACTGTATATAAAGCTAAAGTTTGGAAAGGTCTGTGTACGGAATACTTGGATTGTTGTAGTAAGGTACTTTAGAATATGTCTAATGGTGGCAGAACTCATAATATTAGAAATATTGCTATTTGCTTCAATTTATGATCTTTTTTTTTATTTAAAAAAAATGTCGCTGAAGTATTTATGGCAGCTTTACATTTAAGTCTCTGCCTGTAAAATTTCAATGCTGGATCAGCTCCAGTAGATAATTATTTTCTTTGAATTATGAATTTTGCCTTGCAGGTGTCACATTAGAAGATCCGCATACAGAAGATCTTAGCCAAGAAGTCAGAGGATTCATATTTTCTAAGATCCTGGTTGGTCTTTCAACAAGCTGCTCGTGTTCTTTTCATTGCTACCCTAAAATAATGTCAGCCAAGTTATCTAATAGTTTTACAGACATTATCCATGGGTCACTTTATTGATGTGATTAAAAAATAAAAAAAACGTGCGAGAAAACCATGATATGTTTGTTAACAGCAAGTTAAGCATAATTAAGCAACTGTCATGTGTAATGAAGTTTTGATGCTGCCTTTTTCAATGGCAGTCGGAAATAAGAAAAAAGATGAGCTACAGAAGCTTCAATGATATTATCATTTTCCCAAATGAACTGATGTGGTATGTGCCAAAAATCCACTTGACTGAGTAAATTTATCCTCCTGATTGCTGATAAATGCAAACAACTCATTATTAAGAAGTCATATTCACCTGTTAACAAAATTATGAGACACTGGATAAATCATTATTCTGGTCCCATTTTCATTGTGGCTGTCGTATTGCTTAATATTAATGAAATGAGTGGTGATTATTTGGGAATCTAATTTTCCACACTATACTTTCTGACATATTAATATATTCTTCTGAAATCAAGAAAAGGTCGCGCTTTGAAAGAATATATGGAATTTTTAAAAGTAAATTGAGATAGCG
Source organism: Combretum micranthum (assembly GCA_024138025.1). Classification (NCBI taxonomy): domain Eukaryota; kingdom Viridiplantae; phylum Streptophyta; class Magnoliopsida; order Myrtales; family Combretaceae; genus Combretum; species Combretum micranthum. Next base: position 3,378,115 of record JAMXBD010000001.1, read on the forward strand.
TAATGAATTATGTGATTGCTTTGTTCAAAGTCGACAGGAAGACATAAGTAGGAATCGAGGAAGTAACTAAGGCTTTAATTGGAATATATTAAGAAATCTCATGGTAAAGCATGGAGACTGCTCAATGAATGAGAAAATATGAAAAATCAATATATATATATATATGATGAATAAATAGGTAGAAGCCACCATCAATTCCCTATGCTGGATGTTCTTGTGGTCTAAGATATTCTTATGATGTGGACTGGACAAATTGAATCGCGCAACAGCTCAAAATTGTGCAAGATAAGAGTGTTTTGATTGTTATTAAGACATTGGCCTTCTTGGGGACAGAGAGAGTTCCATAAGTACACCTCTTCTTAAAAAATGTTTCATTGGATGTAATTGTTACACATACATACACTTACTCTTAAAATGACTTGTACTGACATTGCAGGAATAATTACACATTAAGGCTGAAGCTAATCCCCTTTTCTTTGTCATCCTGCAGGAAACGCAAGCCGAGCTGAATCAGAGATCATGGCTTTTAGAGATTTTTTATTATCATCTACTGTATCTGATACCCTTGATGTTTGGGAACGAAGGTATATGCGTGTGTGTGAGTGTATTTTCTTCTAGAGCTGCTTTGATTTACATTGTTCTCACCTCAAGATCTCTTCCTTATAGATTTAGGACATCAGACAGCACAAAGGATAGTTCATGCCTCGATCCTTTGCAGTCAATGGAGGAAATCAACCAAAATTTCCCTAGTATTGTTTCGTCTTTGTCACGTATGAAGGTATTTAGTACCTAACATCACACATCTAATCCCCGAAGAATATTGTTGACCAAGCATCTTGTATATCTGATGGGCATCCATTCATTTTCTGTTGTCAACATTTCTTCTGTTTCTTTTCAGGGTTGTTCAAATTTTCTTTGTTGATTCCAAAGACTTCTGAAAAGAGAGATTTATCTTTCATATAACATACAAATACCTCTTAATTTGTGGATTTATTTACTTAATTAATAGATTCTAAGTTCTTCCTAATTATATATGTCCCATGCAGCTCAATGACTCAATAAAAGATGAAATACTTGCAAATCAGCGAATGATTCCACCTGGGAAGTCTCTTATGGCTCTAAATGGTGCTTTGATCAATATTGAAGATATTGACCTCTACTTGTAATGCTTCTGTCCTTCTTGACTGCATTTCTCTTTTGTTTTTCTTGAGATATCATGCATTTTCTTGATGCTTTATCTTTTTAAATTGAGTAAGCTTTGGTCATTGCCTCTTTCTTTTGTTATTCTAAATTTGGCTGACAGTTGAATTTTATCGAGCATTTTATTACTAGAATAATACCTTATATTACTAATTTGCCATTGCCACCTATTGTTAAATAGCACTGGCAAGTTCAAGTATCTGGAATAGAAACTTGTGTTCGAATGTTCGTAGTTAATCTGTTGTCTGCCATGGCTTTATGCCTATAATGTCAAGCTGGTACCACTATTGTGGAGTTATTTTGCAGTAGTGCATGGCGTAATTATTAATTATATGAGTAGTCCCTTTTGTTTTAAGAAACTTTGATGAATCTTTCAGTCTTTTATTCTGATCTCAGACTTAGTCTAGCCATCAGTTTCATCACTGCATGTTTCAGACTAGACAATACACTTTCTTCTCTTGATTGCGTGGATTTTATTACATTGTCTATAAAGCTTTGGCTTATCTTGTGCTTTTGGTGCTTTTGTCTTTGTAAAGTCTGAGTTATATTTATGTCATGCTTGAACGTAGTTAGAACTCACCATCTGTGCCTCTTATTGTTGTTATTCTTTTCTTTTCTTTCTATTTATGAGAAACACAGCATCAATGCACAGAGTGGCCTTTCATAAATCGATAGTCAACAGTATACAGAAGCAATCCAAAGAGATTTAAAGGAAAAAAGTTGTGTTATGAAATTGTAAATGAGTTATTTAATTGAAAGTGGAATTTCTCATGTGAAGACTGTTCATTTTCTGTTTAGGTTGTAAAATATCATTGCATTAATTATAAATATTCTGTTAGTTATGCCTATATTGTTTCAGCACTAGATGGCGTCTATTTGTTCTAATCATAATTATATTTTGCAGGTTAGTAGATTTGGCTCATCAAGATTTATCTCTAGCCGACCAATTTGAGAGAATGAAGGTAAATGCAAAGTTCTTTTTATGGTGTTTTAGTTTGATTGCCTATTAAATACATGACTACTAATAATATTCCATCTGGAATAAGAACTTTTTGTAGTGAATGAATGCTCTCTCTTCCCTTTAGTAACTGTCCTCATGAAACCATTTTTAGATGTCATCCACAGCTTTGGATTCTGCTTTCGTCATGCGTTGCATCTTTTTCTTTATTTCACTTCTTATGCTTTTTTGTGTACTCTGTTTTGACTTTGCACTGGTTGTCCTCTCTCACATGAGCAGCCACTCCCACTGGAATAATGGAGGTGGTATCCACCACAATTTGGCTTCTTTCCCACCTGGTTTTCTTCAAAATCAAAACACAGAGGTAGGTACTTTAGGTTCTGAGGAGGTCTCTAATTTTGACAAAAGTAGCCAAAAAGCAAATGTTGCTTTTTCTGGCTCTCCTCCCAACCCTGTTCTGACCCGAGCACAGCTACCCAGAAAATTGAGAGGGGTCAAAAGAGGTGATGGGGTCTAAACAAGTTTCAGTAGAAAATCAATGGCCTCCATCAAGGTATCCTTCTTGTAATGTTTTTGCCACACCCAATCTTAAAGCCATCCCTAAGCTTCTTACAAGCAACAATGCTGCTATGGCTAATGATATGGTGAGGGTCAAAAGAAAGGGCAAGTGCTAGTTAGAGATGCCAAAGAAGTGCAAAGAGGAGATGCCTTTGGAACGCTTTAGAAAAGAGATGCCCTTGTGTTTAGTAAAGATGTGTATGCGACTTGAAAGTTGCTGGTAAGAGAGGAAGTCTGCTTAGTGTTGTTTGAGTTGACTTAGGAGTGCTTGAAACTAGAGATGATTTTAAGGTGCCTAAAGTTGGAGTTGATTTAGAAGCCACCCTAAATTTGTTCAAGGATGTGTGAAGTGTTTATTGTGTCAGCTTGAAATGGAGGTGAATGTTGCTGAGCTAGTTTCGATTGACCCTTGGGTAAATGCTTTATTGGAGGAGTATGTTGATGTATTTGAGACTAAAAATATTTTCCCACCTTCCAAGGACTACTGATCATAGGATTCCATTAAAGCAATGGGTTGGACCCATTAATGTGCAGCTATATCGCTATGCTCAAATTCAAAAGGATGAAATTGAGAGGTTAGCAAAGGAAATGCTAGGAGCTGAAATTATTCGTGATAGTTCTTCTCTTTTTTCTAGTCCTGTCATTTTGGTAAAGAAAAAGGATGGATCGTGGGGATTTTGTGTGGATTATCGTGCTTTGAATAAGGCTACAATTCAGGATAAGTATCTTATACCGATGATTGAGGAGTTCTTAGATAAGTTGTTTGAAGCTACTATCTTTCCTAAAATTGATTTAAAAGCGGGTTATCATCAAATTTGTGTTTTTCCAAATGATATTCTTAAAACCGCTTTTAGGGCACAATAATCGAAACTTGATAGTCTTCGGTCCATTAAATCCATTTAAAGCAAGCAAGGACACCTCAATGTTTGGATCAACCATCATAAATGTATCCATTTGAGATCCAACAACTTTCTCGCCATCGACTTCCACCCAGTCATCAGAAACTCCATCACTTAGATCTTTAAGGATTATAACTCAAAGAGTTTTGTTAGGACACTTATGATTAGGATTGTAAGATTGATCACAATGAAGACAAAGTCCTCTTTTCTTCTTATCCAAATATTTAGAATAAGAAAGTTGTTTAGTCGCCTTTTTTGCACCCACACGAGATCCTCCAGCACTAGCAACACTAGAACCTGTATTTAAACTCTCAGTAGGTTGAGTCATAGTCTTGTTCCCATTCATCTTCTTATCAAACCACGTACTACCTCCCTGTCCACTATTATAAGATCTCCACGAAGAGGTTCGCACATGAGAATTAGAAGGCGTGGATGTATATGAATTTGGCATGTGAGAAACCACACCATAACTATGCATAGTAAGGGACTCTCTCGAAGAAATATTATTGTTTCTAAAAATCCTTCCTAATTCAATAGTCCTACTAACATGTGATAGAAAAATGCCATTCTCAAATTCTTTCTCAATATTTAAAGACAATTCTATAGCTTTAGCATGAAAAATAAGTTTCAAAGTTTTAACCTGCATAAAAATGTCCTCTTGCAATCCTCCAAGATAATACCCTAGCAATTGCAATTTTGTCATTTCAGGTGCTTGAGATGTTATAGCTTCAAAATCCTTAATATAAGTTGCTATGGAAGTGATTTGTCGAAGAGTTGACAAACTCTCATAAGGATTACTTGCTGATTGTCCACCATATCGCAATAATAGCTCCTGTTTCAATACATTCCAATCCAATCATGGCATTTGACGTTTCAATATTTTTAACCAATAGACAATACGGCCTCTCATGTACATAGAAGCTAATGGAACTTTCCAATTTGCTTTTGTTTGATGAATCTCAAAATATGTTTTGCTAGGGTTATCCAATGCACTGGATTTGTTCCGTCAAACTGTGGAATAGTTACATTTTCAGCATTCCTTTGTACTCCTCATCTCTATGTAAATCATCACTGAAGTCAGCCACTACCTTACCATCCACCACCTGTTCGACAATATTCCTAATCGAGAAAGACTCTACCAATCTTTTCATTGTTTCTCCTTCGATGTTCTCTCCAAAGATCTTGGAGCATTGATTGAATACTAGTAATTGAACTATCGAAGGTCCTAATTTTCTTGTTGACATCACCTGTTGCAACTCCAACACACTCCCTCACATTTCGTTGCGAATCTTGTGAATTTCTTTCTCCAATAAATCCACTGAATTTCCACTCTCGTTATTGTTTGGCCTAATTTTTCCCACATACGGCGCCAATTGATACAACCTAGAAAAAGATTAAAGACAAGCCGAAAATCAAACAATGAACTTCAAGAGATTAAAGCTTACGAAATGGTTCTCCAAGCTTCAACAATCTCAATGCTCTAACTTGTAATTTTTCTTCTCTCCCTTCCATTTCTAACCAAATCTATATTTATACTTCAAGTCTTCTTCTTACTAACTAATATCCACGTCAGCACACAAGCAAAACAGAGTACTACTCTATTACTAACACACAAGAGTACAACACAGCACACAACTCTACACATGCTACAGCACAACACAAAACACAACACATTTACACACACCACACACACAAACCAACCTCTAACCCTTAATTCTCCTACTATAGACACTGAGCGAAGGCCTATGGACTCTTGGTAAGTGTATCAGTTGTATTGTAACAATATTCTCTATTGGAACCCACTTTTCCTATTCCTTTTGGCTTATCATGTTGAAAACTATGAAGGTTTATCTTTATAGTACAACTCACATTTGTGCTTGATTGTTTGATGGAAGAGCTACTAGTAGCGGCTAACAAAGAAAGTATCTTGATCTCTCACCATGGCCTTGGGTAAACCGTGAAGGCAGAAAATCTTCAGAAAATGAATTGCCTTTAGAAAAGTGTTTTGACCCATGCAACTCATCTGACAAAATTTTTCACTATTGGGAAAAAAAAAATTATCTTTTGCAAATATGCGTTCAGTTCCTTGTAATCCTCACAAAATCTCTTTGATCCGTCAAGTTTTCGAACAGATGAAATTGGAGAAGAAAATGTATAATGACCTTGTCTTAAGAGACCTCATGATATGATATTTTGGATGAAGCTCCCATATTGCATGTGTTTACTGTAGAGGTGTCATTATGTAAGTGTCAGTGTCATTATATAGTATTAGCAGTCATATGGTATGGCAGGAGGACTGTTATTACGTTAGTGTCATGAGGGTAAATATGTCATTATTAACGTAGTCGCTAAGTAATGGGCAAGGGCCAAGTAATTATGGAGTAAGAAATTTTGTTTGAGTAAGAGAGAATGAGCAAGATTGCTTGTGTTAGTCAAGATAAGCATTCGGCTCCTGGACCTTCCTTATAGAAGGTATTAGAATTTGTACTTTTCTTCTATAAAAGTCAATAAAAAGTCTGGTTTTATCTTGTAATTCTTTTGGTTCATGTCATCTTGTGTCAACTTGTTCTCATGCTGACACCCAATTTCCTCCTCCTAGAAGTGTAGGTAACAATAAGGTCGTACTATCACTAGTATAGCTTGGCAAAAGTAATTATAATTGTCATGTTCCTTGTGTAATTGCAGTTGGGTTGGGTTGTTAGACAAATACAAAAATTCTAGCAACAATTTATTTGACTGAATCTGCTGCATATAAACCGAAAGCTGTCTAAACTCTTCTTATGTGAGATGGTCTCCTCTCTCTCTCAAGCAATTAGAAGGCTGCTGTAATAGATTTAAAGTTGTTTGTAATAGCCCTGATAAGTAATAGCTGCAGCAATTCCACCTGAGTACAACATCAAACCCTACTAGCGTGATGATATATAAATGGTCAAGAGAACATTATCCCTACATGCAACTGCACTACGTCAAAGTACTACAACTCAGCAGTTTATCCCCATATGCATCCTATACTCATAAACAACGGTGCCATTTAATAGGCAACTACAGCTTGTGAGTTGCTCTCCTGCTGAAAAACGCCTTAAACCCCACCACCACTAGTCGTTTAGTAGAGGCATGGGCTTGCATTGTTTGAGGTTGTCTCGCCCTACCGATGGCATGAAGGTAATCTCTGGTTCTCTTCCATCTTCGATACTGTATAATCCTTCCTTAATTAATTACACTCAAAAGTTTCTTACAAGGATGCCCATGGTCAAGGGTTCATACAATTGACACCCAACCCCTTAGCAACCCTACTAAAACTACTTTCACAACCTTCCATCATCACCTATTGATACATGTGCTGGTTTTTTCATAGGCATATGTCAGTCCCATTGTTGAGGCCAAAGTTGGGTGTTCCATCTCAATATCTATATCTATTGCCTCCAATAACCTTGCAATGACTAGGAGACACATGGGTTGCTCAGGCAAGCTGTGTTTTGAAGCAACACTGGGACGTCTCAACGCTTCAATGCATGGCTTCTCATTGGTGGAGCAAACCTCAAATTACAAGACACTTTGGGGTCATTCCACGCCATGTTGGGGTTCTTTTGTACTAACTTGTGGACCACCATCTGTGCCTTTCCCTCTTAGTCATATGAAGTCGAACCAACCTAGTCTGCATGGAAGTTTCCTGATTGTAGAAGAACCGTTCCTGTCAGTTCCACTCCTCAAAGTGGTTGCCATTGCCTTCATAAGACGGAAACCCTAACCTGGCATGCAGCACAAAGACTGGAACTAGGTGCTGCTCATCATGCAAAACCACCCCTCATGGTTCTTCACATACCACCATGCGCAAAATTTTCTTGCGTGCCCCTAGACAAAGTGGTTCATTATGCACCCTTGCTGGAATTGGGCGTTGCTGTTCGTTGTGTACTCCTGGGCGTCCCTCCTTAAGTCTCCCACCTGTGCGTGGTGGATGGGCCACGTTTTGTGTGACCTAGGTACTTGGTACTTGTGTTGCTTTGCTCATGCCAAAAATCAGGGCTTCCCTGCCCATGGCATCTTAGGGATCTAGTTGTGATTTATTTCATCTGATCCGCTAGGTCTTGGTGTTTTGCCTTCCTCATCTCACTTTTGACTCTCTCTCTCTACTTGAAGTTCAGTTGGTCCTGGTGTTTTGTTTGAAAAATTCCAACATCTATTCTTCAAGATCCTTTAATGCACCCATGGCATCCTCCTCTATTTGTTGACATGAGTCTAGGATCTAGTCAAAGGGTAATTATTGATAAGATTTGCAATTTAGCTTTTGTTTTTATTTGAATTTCTTCCTTTGTGGGTGTGACTGTGAAATGGGTTTTTAGAGCTTATTGGAGAGAATCCTCAAATCTCTTGATGGTAAAAAGTAAAAAGGCTATTGCGGGCCTGACCACACTGTCCCCGTGGCTCATTGCTGGCCATATGTATAGAACTAACTTTGGAATTGGGCACATTCTGGCTTTATTCAAAATGTCTTGGTGTGACCGCGTGAGCCTCATTGTTCCAGCGTACCCGTAAAAGACATCCTATCCTATAATGAGGAACCAATAATAATAAGTAACGGAAAATAATCCTAGAACGTTTCTTCCTAATAAAGTATTTTCCTGTGAAGGACTTTACAATAAAACTAAATCCTTCTTCTCCCCTTCTATGTGTGGCACTTACACTTCGAGAATGGGAGTAAAATTAGCATATATGCTTTGATGTTGATATTCTGTTTAATATTTCAGTAAGTGACATGCTTTGGTGCCTTAGGGTCATAAAAGTTTAGAATTGAGTGAGAGAGAAATTTTTTGTGACCTTATATAATATGTGTATTTATTTACTGGGTTATGTTTTCCATTAATTGTTTTCTCCTGTATTATGACATAAATTAAGAGAAGATCAGCATGATGAAGTTATAGCTTCTCTATCTGTGAATTTTCGTTTATGTGGCATTTCTTTTTATTACAGATTCCCAAAAATATTATACGGAAACTCTTGACAAGCATGCCCCCATCTGAGTCTGGTGCATTCCGATTGGACTTCCGTTCAAGCCATGTTCATTATCTTAACAACATAGAGGAGGATGCTATGTATAGGCGATGGAGAAGCAACCTTCATGAGGTGGCTCACTTCTTGTTACTTTTGTGGTGGTGGTGGTTACAGTAGAGGTTATTTTGATGACCTAACTCTAATTTATTTTTGTCTGCAGATTTTGATGCCTGTTTTTCCAGGACAACTACGTTATATTCGGAAGAATCTTTATCATGCTGTTTATGTTCTCGATCCAGGTTCCATTTGCGGTCTTGAGGCAAGTTCTTAATTCTTCCTGTGTCATGATGTGATATTGCTACATGCTATAAGGTTTTGATTATTTATTATTTTTCCTAATGGAACTTTTGCAGTCTATAGACACAATCATATCCATGTATGAGAGTAGTTTCCCTATGAGATTTGGGGTTATACTGTATTCTTCAAACTACATAAAGAAGATTGAGACAACTGGTGGTAAACAGGATAGAGATTTTGATGATAAGGACACCCAAATTGAGGAGGATCTATCCAGTTTGGTATTTTCCTTATTATTTTTTTCAAGTTTTTATTATGTTCTAATTTTCCTTCAAGTTCAGCTGAAACTGATAAATCTGCTCTGATTTCACTACTCTTGTTTGAGCAGATCATAGGCCTTTTTGTTTATGTAAAGGAAAACCATGGGGTCCAAACAGCTTTCCAGTTCTTGAGCAATGTAAATTTAACTTGTCTTGCTGGCTTCTTCTTTCTTTCAATACATGCAATATTTACGCACTTTTAGTACCGCGCATTCAATTGTATTGTGCTTGCTGATGCACCTTGATATGAATTTAAAGACATAAATTTAAAGTGTGTAATATAAATACTGATTACATATTGAAGCACCAAATGCCTAGAGTGAGAAAATCATGTCCTCTTTGTAGATTTCGCAATGTAAAGGACCGCTTGTCCTTTTCTTTTCCCTTTCTGCTCTTCATCGGAATTTTTTTCCTTTGTAGTTCCTTCTTATCCCTTTTCTCCCTGCCTTTCCCTTTTCTTTTGACTCAGATAATTCCTAATTCCTCTTCTGTCCGCCTGCTACCTCCTAAAATCCTTCTATTCTCCTCAGCCACCTTCTTCACCTGAAAGCCAGGTTCTTGGAAGCCTGGTCTGGGAAAATCCGTTACCCCAAACCAAGTTGGTGGTCCTCAGCCAAACCAGACTAAGAAGCTGGGAAGGTTAGTGTTATTCCTGGAAGGAGTTCAGATGTCTATCCTTCTTAATTGAACCCTGAAGCTGCTTTTCTTTTTTTACCCCCTTTTTTTCAGCTCTAGTGTTCCTCCAATGCAAGTAGGCCTGTATGGTTTCCTTTCTGTCAATTTTTCTGCAAGGTTAAATGCAGAAAAGTATTAAAGCAATTTTCCTAAAGCTTCTCAAATTGGTCCAATAAGGTTTTGGGTCTTCAAGTTTCAAGTTAAGAGCCCTAGCCACAGTACAGAAGCTTTGCTTATGGAGCCACTATTTAACTCCTAATGGGAGCAATAATAGGCATTTTGGATTATCTCTCACCTTGGTGGACTTAGAGTTTTGTTCATGCTGTTTTGCTCGATTGATTTTGACAAACAAGTCTTTTTACTCTTTGATCGTAGAAGCATTGATTAAAGTTAGGGCTGCAAACAAGTCAAATCGAGATGGTACAGTGTTGGGCTTGAACTCGAGCTTAATTCAATATTTTAAAGCTTGAGCTCAACCATTTCTAAAACTTTAAGCCTGAGTTTGGCTCAAAATAACGCTATATAAACCTGAGCTTTGTTCTTTTCAATTAAACTTATTTAGACTCAATTTATTAAAAAATATTTTTAATTCTAATTAAAATAATATTTATACCTATTATTTGATAAGTAAAAAAGAGAATAACTGTATCATAATCTCATCTTTCATATACAAAATGCGAATATATATAGAGTTATTAATTACCTACCACTATCATACACGTCATTGATTGTTATATCTAATATATACTAATTTATCTTTTTTAACACTCCCTCTCAAGTTGGAGCATAGATATTAATAATGCTCAACTTGTTACAAATATCATCAATTTTAACACCATTCAAAGCTTTGTTGAAGATATCTACTAACCGTACTCTAGTCTTGATAGGTCCTATTGAGATCTAACATCTGCTGTACTTTTTTTGAGGATAAAAAAAGGGTTGCACGCGCCTTCATGTGCTAAAAATGAGAGGGAGCATCGAACGCTTTACGTGGCGCGTGGCCTCATGCACCTGTCCGTTGGTTGCCGGAGCTTGTCGAAAAAGTATGTTGGGCGACGGTCTCTCCTACACAAACACTCTCTAGGTGTGTGTAGATGCAAACGCTGCTCTAGGAGTTGCGGTAGAATTTCTTCCTAAAGGGTAGTGAGAAATAATAAGCACTCTCTGGGGTGTGTTGAAGATCTAAACGTTGCTCACTAGGGCAACTAGAAAGGAAAACCCTAATTTTATAAAAATCTAATTTTTACTAGGGCTCTGATACCATGTTATTTGATAAGTAAAAAAGAAAATATCTAGATTGTTATCTCATCTGTCATATACAAAATGAGAATTTATATAAAGCTATCAATCTTATCTACCTTTACTTGCCCTTATCATACACATTATTAATTATAATATCTAATATATACTAATTTATATTTCTTGACAATACCCAAACTTATTCGAATTCAATTAATATGTATACTCGACTCAAGCTCGACTAGGTCCACTAGCTAGTCAAGCTAAACACATTAAGCTCAAGCTTGAGCTTAACTCGACCATTCTCAAATCAAATTTGAGCAGGAGAGTGATTTTGTGTTGACTTGTGGATTCTAGTCCCTATAGCCATCATTTTGAGCATTGATGTCGTATCTATCTGATTTTTTGTATTGAGCTTTATGACCAAAATCCGCTAGGTGGTTTCTCTACTGAGTTTTATGCATGGTAACTTGCTTAAGCTAAAGATATGTCTAACTCACAGTCACATTTGCAAACTGCAGGTTAATAAACAACGGACAGAGTCAGCACATTCTGTTGAGATCGCCATTGAACAGCACCATGTTGAAGAAGCATTTGTTGAAACCATACTGTAAGTTTCATATAAATTCCAACTTGACTTGCCTGTTTGCATTGCATTTGAAATAGATATATATTAAGCTATATGTTTATGCGACGACTAATCAACTCTCTCTGTGAATTTCTTATTGTCCTCATTTTTCAGCTCAAAGACTAAAGTTCCCCCACAAGATGTATTATTAAAACTAGAAAAGGATCAAGCTTTCAAGGAAATTTCACGAAGCAGTTCCATATCTGTATTCAAACTGGGGCTGGCCAATCTAGGCTGTTCTCTCTTGATGAATGGCCTTGTTGTAGATGCTAACGAGGTACATTTTTGAGGCTTAGTTGCGATTGCAGTGTCGTCAATCATCATGCCCTTAAGTTTCTTATCATTGTTGATGACCATCTGAGGCATAGCTTTCTAGTAATCACAAGTAATCTTTCAGTTTTTGATAATTTCTCATGCTTGACTCGTTGATGAAAATAATTATGAATATTATCACTATCAAACAATTTATCGAAGCCCAAAGATTGCTATGATAATGACTGTAGAATAAATCATGATGACATGGTTCACTGGTGCAGGATAGTTAAAGTTAGTAAGGCCAGTTAAACAAAAAGAAATTGCTTAGGATGCTTAGCGGAGACAATATTATTTTTCGGTTTGCATGGACTGCAATCATGACAAGCTATGACAAATTGCCAATTTTTGTTGCAAATTAAGTTAATGATGTATAATATATGAAATTCAGTAATTATTATGATAAATTGATTAAATGCATCATTAGTTTCTTTTGTCATGGATCATAGCGAAAGAAGAGGTTTTTGCTATTTTGGATGAAAATTAATAAGAAGTTGGGAAAACTTGGCTTCAACATCCTACACCTGTTATTGACAAAGTGATCCTTTCTGCAAGGTTTGTATGGAAGTGATTTAGATTTGAATTATCTAGATGATTATGCACTGAAGCATGACAATCAACATATGGACTAGGGAAGCAACTTAGGATGTTTAAGTGCAGTATTCCCTGCACTTCACTCATGTCCGAATAACCCAATAACTCAAGCTTCTCATGCAGCTTTTTGTGGACTGTCCATCAGTGAGTGTGATGTAGTATCAATGCACACAGTGTTCTCGTGCCCATGTCTTCTTTAAGCACTCACATGATCATGGCTTGTCCTAAGATTGCTGTTATGTAATTTCAGTGAACCCTCTATAATGGCCAAATATTCCTGAATCCAATATTGTATGTCAATCTCATGGGAATTGTTAGTAAATCAATATTATCAAAAACGCACCTAATAGATTTGAGATGTATCTTTGATGATTGAACTATGGTTAGATTTTTGTACATGTTTCTGTGTTATTTGCACATGGCAACACTAGTAATTTGAGATGGATGCTAATGCAATTTTCATAATGGGTTATTTGTTTCAATTCAGTGGGCTATATCGATTATGCTAAAATTATATTATATCTTAGTTACCCTGTATACTTGCTTTTGAATCCAGATTTACTAGCAGTTTTTTTTGTCCTCTCTTTTTATATATTCATAGCTGAGTCTTTCTCAGGAATCCCTTATGAATGCCATGAACGACGAGCTTCCTAAAATACAGGAACAAGTTTATTTTGGTCAGATAAATTCTCAAACAGATGTGCTTGACAAATTTTTAACAGAAAGTGGCGTCCGTCGTTATAACCCACAGGTGATATGTGCCTGTTGATCCGCTAAATCATTTGATCTTTGTGACTAGTTTATTTAATTCTTACTATTTTTCATTTTTCTTGATGAATGTGATAGATCATTAGCAGTAGCAAATCCAGACCTAGGTTCACATCTCTATCGTCAGCAATCCTTGAAGGAAAATCTTTGTTAAATGATATTAGCTATTTGCATTCCCCTGAAAGTAAGTAGAGTGTCTTTCTAGGCAGCCCTATTTAATTAATATGCTGTTTCTTTAATTTAATTGGCAATTTCATTGTTTCTAGCTTCGGATGATGTGAAGCCTGTGACCCATCTTCTTGCTGTTGACATTACATCAAGAAGTGGCTTGAAGCTGGTGCACCAAGGCCTAAGATATCTGGTGATCAAGCTCTACATGTTAATAATGCTGTTCAATTTATCCATTTTCTGTTTTCCTTATCTTCATCTTAGAATCTGTTTTGGTATTATTTTGCAGATTGAAGGATCAAAAATTGCTCGTCTTGGAGTGGTCTTTAAAGGCAACCAGAGTGCTGATTCTCCAGTCTTCTTTTTGTGAAAGTTTTTGAATTTTCTGTGGCCTCTTATAGGTTGGTATCTATCCCACAGCATTGGCTGTATCATTTATGTTGACAATAGTTGAGTTTCTTAATTTCTTCTTGTAATTGGGTTTTCAATTTTTGGTGTCATGCAGCCATAAGAAAAATGTTTTGGACTTTTTGGATCAGCTGTGCTCATTTTATGAGCACATTCTTTCATCTTCATTATCGGTGGAAAGCACTCAAGAATTCGTGGATAAGGTCTATGAGCTCGCTGATGAGAACGGATTACCAACGATAGGCTTCAAGTCCATACTTTCTGAGTTTTCTTTTGACAAGATGATAGCATATCTAAATAAGGCAAATTATCTATGATTCCCTTGGTTGTTTTGTTTGCTTCACTGTGTTTGAACTTTTCTTTCTTAGTTTATATGGTTAGTGATCTGGCATGCAAGTCAGAGTTTTTTGTTATTGTTTTCATGCTTCATCACTTGCATATGGGTTGAAGATTCTCTTGAAAAAAACATATGGTTTTTTAATTTTTGGAGGAGGAAAGCACTTGCAGGCATAATTTTTATTCTATTGACTGTTCCTAAGTAAAAGTTCCATAAGTTGTCTATGGAAAATGATCCTGCAACTGTCTATATTGATAAGTGTTTTTTCTCTAATACAGGGGACCAATTTTGTTGATAGGCTTCTTGGATCTGCAAAAGGTGCTAATTCTGTCATTACTAATGGAAGGGTAAATATCTGCTCTCTCCCTTTATCAGTAGATGTGGAAACAAAATGCAAACCAAATTGTTATTTGAAAAAATCATAAGAGATGAAACTTGAGCCTTTGATTTTGTGACTGAGGAAACAATTTGAGGAAGTTCCTGTTGTATAAACTAAGAGTAGGAGAAGCAATCCTTTTCATAGAAGTTCTTCACCAAATCCAAAAGATAGGGAAAATCCAACACTCCCCTCTGATACACAACGAAAATAGAAAGCTAAGAATTCAAGCCAAGCGAAGATCAAAGATGGCCAGAAAAAGCAAAGCTTACCAAGTAGGGTTCCAGCTCGTGCGATTTCCCCAATAATCCTTTCCTTCTCACTCCACCCACCCCTAACCCCCCAACCCCCCCCCTCTCCCTTCTCTTTTCCAGCTTCTTTATTTCCTCTATTTATACTTCACTCTAGTTACTATCATACCGTAACTAACTACTAACTATAGGACACCAATCATACTTCGCCACATCAGCGCGCCACACACTAAAACAAACACCTACAAACAATATACCCAAAACTCCTTACTACTTAACTTTCCTCCTATAAACCTTCAAAAAAGGCTTATGTACTCTCGGTATCATATCAATACTTCCCCCATGAACAACATCCTTGTCCTCAAGGATAAAGTCAGGAAATTGCAATTGTATAGCAGCAACGTCCTCCCATGTAGAATCCACAGGTGAAGAATTGGACCAGTGTATCAACCACCGTGGCACTTCCATTCCATCCTATAGCTCATAATGTCTACCCAAAACCTCAATACTTCCCCCATGAACAACATCCTTGTCCTCAAGGATAAAGTCAGGAAATTGCAATTGTATAGCAGCAACGTCCTCCCATGTAGAATCCACAGGTGAAGAATTGGACCAGTGTATCAACCACCGTGGCACTTCCATTCCATCCTATAGCTCATAATGTCTACCCAAAACCTCAATAGGAAAAGGATTTTTTGCCAAATTATCCATAGAGAATTCCTCTGGCAAGTCATGCAACATTGGAAAGGACCCATGCTATCTTTTTAAAAGAGAAACATGAAAGACGGGGTGAATTCGACAATTCTCTAGCAAACGTAACCTGTAAGCAACATTTCCCACTCAACCAATAATCTGAAACTGTCCATAAAAATGAGGAGCTAACTTGGAACTAGATTTTGGTCCCAATTTCGTGGATAGAGCTGGTCGTAACTTCAAAAATACCCAATCCCCTGCAAGATACTGCACATCTCGTCATTAGCAAGAGAACAATTGCGTAGTTGAGCACGTTCCAAATTGGACTGAAGACGAGATAATATCGCATCTCTGGAATGAATAGCATCTCTGAGCTCAAAATTCCAAATTTCCTTCGAAACATAGAATGGTAAAGTAGGAGGAGGGCGCCCATACACCACTTCAAATGGTGTCATCCCAGCCGAAGAATGAAAAGAGGTGTTATAAGAGAATTCGGCCCAACTAATCCATTTTGCCTATGCGCGAGGGACCTTCGAAGCGAATCAACGTAAGTAACATTCCAAACATCTATTCAAAACTTCAATTTGACCATTCGTTTCCGGATGATAGGCCGTACTAAAATATAACTGAGTTCCTTGTAAGCTGAATAATTCCTTCCAAAATCCACTAACAAATAATGGGTCTCTATCACTTACAATTGTGCGAGGAAAACCGTGCAAACGAACTATTTCTTTCATGAAAAGCCCTGCTACCACTTTAGCTGTATAAGGATGTTTTAGTAATAGAAAATGGGCATATTTGGAGAAGCGATCAACCATGACAAAGATAACATCAGACCCATGTGATTTAGGTAAGCCTGTGATGAAATCCATAGATAGGTCTTCCCAAATAGCATTTGGAATGGGTAAAGGATTTAACAATCCTGCTGTAGCCAAATTTTGTACTTTATTGTGTTGACACATAGCACAATTTGCCACAAATTGAGCCACATCTTTTTTAATTCCAACCCAAAGACGATATGCCTTCACAAAACCCATGTGACCACCTACTGGCAAAGAATGAAATTCATGAAGAAGGAGTGGAACCCAATGGGACTTAGAAGGAATAACCAACCTATTATCATAATACAAAGTAGCTTGAACCAAATGAAACCCTCGACTAGCATCCTTTCCCTCTTTTAACAATTGAACCTTGGACGAAAGTAGCGGATCCTGCAATACATCCTTCCGAATGGAATCCAAATCTATCCAAATTGGACCCAATATGCCACAACTCTCTCCTGCTTGACCTGAAGTGCTACTGCAGTCCCTATCTTCGAATTGTCTTGATAAGCATCAATTGCTCTATTCTCACAGCCCACTTTATATTGGATATCAAACTCATACCCCAATAACTTTGCTAGCCAATGCTGTTGATTTGGAGTAGTAATCCACTGATTAAGTAAGTGACGTAAACTCTTTTGATCCGTTCGTACCACGAATTTGCGTCCTAAAAGATACGGTCGCCAATGGTTAATAGCCAACACCAAAGCCATCAGCTCCTTCTCATAAGTAGACTTCATGAGATTCCGATCAGATAAAGCTTTGCTATAATAAGCTATAGGCTGCTGTTGTTGCATCAATACAGTCCCAATTCTCGTGACCAAAGCATCACACTCAATAATAAATGGTTGTGTAAAATTTGGCATGGCTAAAACAGGAGCCGATACCAATGCATTTTGTAAGGCTCGAAAAGATTTGAGAGATGAGTCATTCGATACAAAAGGGTCAGTTTTCAATAGTTGAGTAAGGGGTCTAGCAATTTTACCATAATCACGAATAAAATTGCGGTAATAATCTGATAACCCAAGAAATCCACGAACTCCTTTAACCGAAGTTGGAATTGGCCAATTAAGCACACACTGAACTTTACTCGGATCCACAGCAACACCATCAGCTGATATAATATGCCCCAAGTACTCCAATGATGATTGTCCAAAGACACATTTCTTCTTATTAGCACTAAAGTGATGGAATTTCAGCAATTCCAATACAATCCATAGATGTTCTAAATGATGATTCATATCTTTACTATAAATGAGAATGTCATAAAAAAATACTAACATAAAATGTCTCAAATATGGTCTAAACAACTCATTCATAGTAGATTGGAAAGTAGCGGGGGCATTTGTAAGGCCAAAGGGCATTGCCAAAAATTCATAATGCCCTTGGTGTGTGCGAAAAGTGGTTTTGGGTATATCCATTGGATACACTCGGATTTGATGATAACTAGCTTTCAAGTTAATTTTGGAAAAAACCGATGCACCATAGAGTTCATCTAAGAGTTCTTCAATCACTGGAATAGTATATTTATCAGGAATAGTGGCTGTATTCAAAGCTCTATAATCCACACAAAATCTTTATGACCCATCTATTTTTTTAACCAAGATAATCGGACTTGAGAAGGGAGATGAACTTGGGCGAATAATCCCTGTAGCAAGCATTTCCTTTACCAATTTCTCAATTTCATCCTTTTGAATTTGAGCATAGCGGTATGGTCTTACATTTATTGGTCCAAGTCTTTGTTTTAAAGGAATGCCATGATCCGTATCTCTTGGAGAAGGCAAAATACATTTTGGAGCAAAAACTTCATCATATTGCTTCAACAAAACCTCAATCCTAGGATCTTCTGTTTGTAACACCGCTTTGGACATTTCCATTGTAGTTTCCCACAATAAACTACAATCATCTTCGACATCCAATTGCTGAAGGGACTTCAAACTAGTACTAGTCTTATATAGAGACGGATCTCCACTAAGTAAAATTTTTGTTCCTTTACAAGGAATTTTCATGGTTATCAAATGCCAATCCATTTTAATTTCTCCCAACGTTTGTAGCCAAGCTACTCCCAATATGACATCAATACCCTTTAAATCCAACACAAAACAAGAAACTGTGATATGTAAGGCATCAATGAGTATTTATAAATCTGTACATAGCCCTTGAGATCGAATAGAATGTCCATTGCCCAACTTCATAGAAAATGAAGGAGTATGATTGATAGATAATTGCAGTTGATGAACCAGTTCTGTTGAAACAAAATTATGACTAGCACCACTATCCACTAAAATAGTCGCACTATGATGACCCAATCTTCCTCTAAATTTCATTGTTTTAGGACCAATAAATCCATTTAAAGCTAGTAATGACAACTCAAATTGAGGATCAATTATAGTGGAAGATTCCATCCTTGGCTCTGCTTTAATCTCACCCACCTCTACCCAGTCCTGAGAAACACCATCAGTTTCGTCTTCAAGGATCACAACCCGGAGAGTCTTGTTAGGACATTTATGGTTAGGTGAATACGGCTGATCACAATGAAAACAAAGTCCTTTTATCTTTTTATCCAAATACTCATTGTAAGTCATTTGTTTGGACATTCGTCCCTCACTTACCTTAGTACCTCCAGTACTTGCCACACTAGATACAACAGTTGATGGAACCACAGACACAGTCTCATTCAACTTTTTATCATTCCACTTGCTCCACTGATATTATTAAAAGATTTCCATGCAGTAGTTTGTGTTCGAGAACTATAAGGCATAGATGCTGCTGATTGATGTACAGGTGATACTGAACTAGGAGCATACAAGTTTGAAAAAATCTTGGCAGTACCGACATCATGTCGATAAGTTTTTCCTAGGTCAACAGTTTGACTACCATTGGACAAGAATATCCCATGCTCAAATTCATTCTCAATATTCAAAGTTAATTCCATAGCTTCAGCAAGAGAGAGAGGTTTTAAAGTTTTTACCTGCAAAAGAATATCTCCCCTTAAGCCGCCAAGATAATAACCTAGCAACTGCAATTCTGTCATCTCCGAAGCTTGAGACGTTATAGTTTTAAACTGTTCTATATATGCTGCGATTGTTGAAGTTTGTCGCAAAGTGGACAAACATTCATAAGGACCTTCATGCTACAACAAAATCTCTTGTTTTAGCAAATTCCAATCCAGCTTTGGCATTCGGCATTTTAGCATCTTTAACCAATGCATGGTTCGTCCCACGCATGTACATAGTAGCCAAGGGAACCATCCGATCTGCCCTAGTTTGATGGATATCAAAGTACTGTTCTGCTAAGGTAATCCAATGAACTGGATCCGTTCCGTCGAACTCAGGAATAGAGATATTCTCCGCATTCCTTCGGTAATCAACATCATTTAGTAGGTCAACATTGCGTTCGTCATGATTGGACTTCTTTTGCGTACTTTTGGACTATTCGATAAAATTTCCAGTCGAAGAAGTCTCGATCGGACCTTTTCATTGATTCCTTTCGTCGATATTCTTGCCATAAATCTTGTAGCATGGTTTGAATACTCGAAATCGAGCTCTCAATGGTTTTGACCTTCTTGTTCGTGTTGTTGATCTATCCTTGCAGTTCCGATACACTTCCACACATTTCCTCTCTGATCTCGCGAACATTTTTACTCAAGGTTTCCATGCGAGTCTCCATCCTAGTCATCGTTTGGCCCTAGCTTTCCCACAGATGGCGCCAATTAATACACAACAAAAATAGAAAGCTAAGAATTCAAGCCAAGCGAAGATCAAAGATGGCCAGAAAACGCAAAGCTTACCAAGTAGGGTTCCAGCTTGTGTGATTTCTCTAATAATCCTTTCCTTCTCACTCACTCCCTCCCTCCCTCCCCCACACACCCCCCCACCCCCCCACCCCTTTTCCAGCTTCTTTATTTCCTCTATTTATACTTCACTCTAGTTACTATCATACCATAACTAACTGCTAACTGTAGGACACCAATCATACTTCACCACATCAGCACACACACACACTAAAACAAACACCTACAAACAATATACCCATAACTCCTTACTACGTAACTTTCCTACTATAAACTTTCAAAAAAAGGCTTATGTACTCTCGGTATTGTATCACCTTCCCCCTCCCCTGGGCTGCCGCTTCTTCTGTGGCTTGCCCTAAGGCTCCGAGCACAAAGTCAATTTAATTTTTCAATTGATGGATCTCAATGTTGCCAGTTATTTAGTAGAATTTGACAACACCTGATTTTTTAGGATAATACATTATCAGTTGTTGTCCATACGTACTTCTGCAGAAATTTCATCAAGGATATCTGTCTTTATCTTCTGTAATGTCTGCAGCTTGATGTAACATAGCCCAATTCTTCCTTAGTTGTCTCCAGTGATTATCAGACTTTCACTACTCTATAATCAATATTCTTATACATTGTAGGTGACGATCGCTATTGATGAAAGCACTTTCTTGGGTGATGATCTGCGCCTTCTTGAGTCAGTTGAGTTCAAGCAAAGAATTGACCATGTGATGAAAATTATTGAAGATGTAAAATGGGATGGCATAGATCCTGACATGCTTACCAGGTCAGTTTTTTGGCAGCTGGTGTTTCACTTTAGAAGTCCTTTTTCTAGGTTTAAGTTGAACATATGGATAAGGTAAATTCCTAAAAGCAAATTCATGTGACCTTTTTCTTGGGGTAACTTTGACAAGTAAAAGATTCTTTTGCTGATGGGTACATTTGGATTGCCATATGGTTATCAGATCAATAGAGGATAATGGTTAAACTCTCTGTTTGGTACATAACTTGATGGGTTTTATATTATCTTATATATTATAAGTATTCATGAGCCTAAAAAGTGCTGATTCTTCAGCAAGAAACAACATGTGATGTATAGTCATGTCCTTGCAGAAAAGTAACTTTCCAATTGCACACATGCTTTGGCTGTTGCTGAGTTTAGGCATGCCATGTTTCCACAACTGCTAATTATGGTTATAGAAATGCAGCCACTCTTCCACAGGAAGGTTTCAGCCAGTTCCTATTTCAGAACCAGTTATAAACCGGTTTTTTCCTATGTTATTATTTTTTAAGATATGCGGCAGTTCAGTGCTGGAGCCAAACTAATGGCCTGATGACCATGGGTTGGTTCCACATATCAAGGAACCTTAGTTTGAATATTGCAGGCTTTATTGGCATATTTTAATATGTGAACTTATTTCATGAGACTAAATTAGCTCCAATAATTTTTTCTGCAGCAAATTCATGAGTGACATCATTATGGTTGTCTCGTCTGCATTAGCCACAAGGGAAAGAGGTTCTGAAAGTGCACGGTTCGAGGTTCTGAATGCACAATATAGGTAGCAATTGCAATTTGTTTTAAATTTCTCAGTTATTTATCACTACATATCTTTTATACAAGGCAAGCGATATCCTATGATAGTTTTAATGATCGAATTTTTAATACAATCACTTTTGTAGAGTGGATATCCATATTTTTAATGAGTTCATATACATTTATATGTATTGACTGGATGTTGTCATTGTTTCTTGTTATGACATTCAATTCCTTGTTTCTTTTTTCTGCTCCCTAAGAATACTCTGGTGCTAGTTAGTTATTGCTGTCTCTATATTGTATTATTAGTTCAAGCAAAATCATAATTATGCTTGAATCCCTACTTTTCATGCTATAAATAAATATGTGTTCATCTAATACAATCTTTTTCCTGCAGTGCTGTTGTCCTGAGTGATGAAAATGCTAGTATTCATATTGATGCAGTAATAGATCCTTTAAGCCCATCCGGACAAAAGCTGGCTTCACTTTTTCAAGTGCTATGGAAAATGCTCAGCCTAGTATGAGAATTGTACTTAATCCCATGGTGAGTTATGATTGTAATTCTCCTCTGGAAATCCTTGTCATACTTCCTGCTAATAGTGTTATTATTAAGAGAAAAGGGATGAGGAGAGAGGGTGCCAACTTATCAACCCATCCTGGTTGTGAAAGAAACACCTGTTGAATTATCTCTGACCAAATGTGTAAATAAATAAACAGATCGAATGATTTGCTTGGTAGGAAGGATGCTGCTCTCTGATATTTGGAGTTGCTTTGGATTTTACATAAACGTGTCATCATATGGGTTTTGTGAAGATGAATTCTCTGACTGCTTTTCCTAATAGGAAATATTATTCCATCTGAACAGTTTCCACTTGAAGCTTCTGCCAATTCTGACATAATTATCTTCTTAGCATATTGTCCAGGCTCCTGAATTGGTGCAATATAAATTGTTCTACTTGCATTGATGACAATATCACTGTGTCTGCTAGTTAAGTACATTTTTATATCTATAACCTTCTCATGCTGTCAGATATAGGATGTCCATTTTTTTTTTTTTATCATTAGAGTTTGCTGTACCCTTTCTTTGGATATCTCAGACATTTTAATTGCTTACATTATTAATGCTATACAAGTCTGACAAGAGTTCTTTTGGCAGAGTTCCCTTGTGGATCTTCCTTTGAAGAACTACTACAGATACGTAGTACCAACCTTGGTATGAATGTCATCTATTATAAAAAAAAGGTCCTTGGTTTAATCTCCTCTAGAAGGTTCTTATGCTTTCCCTGATTTTTCAGGATGACTATAGCACTGTTGACTACTCCATAAATGGACCTAGCGCTTTCTTTGCTAATATGCCACTGTCCAAGACACTGACTATGAATCTTGATGTTCCTGAGCCATGGCTGGTTGAGCCTGTGATTGCTGTGTATGATTCTTACCTACAAACAATGTGATCTAGAGCTTTATCTGCATATCTGCTGCAATTTGTAATATAAAATTTAGGGAGTCATTGCCTTATATTAACCATGAAAGATGTTAATTCAACCCCATGATGCCTGTTTTTCTATATGTGTCAGCCATGATTTGGACAATATTTTGCTTGAGAATCTTGGAGAGACTAGGACACTGCAAGCTGTGTTTGAGCTGGAGGCACTTGTTCTTACTGGTGAGATACTGTCTGCTTCCATATATATTCACATATGGCTTTTTAGTATTTCATACTTATTTATGGCCTCTGTTTATAGGTCACTGCTCTGAGAAAGACCAGGAACCTCCTCGAGGTCTTCAGTTGATTCTTGGAACCAAAAGTAAACCTCACTTGGTCGATACACTTGTAATGGCCAATCTAGGTTACTGGCAGATGAAAGTTTCTCCTGGGGTTTGGTATCTACAACTTGCCCCAGGCAGGAGTTCTGAGCTTTACATGTTGATGCCAGATAACAGTCAAGGTCAAAATGAACCTTCACTAAAACGTATAACTATAAATGACTTGCGGGAAAGGTTGTTCATATGGAAGTAATGAAGAAAAAAGGTAAGGAGCATGAAAAATTGCTGGTTTCCACTGATGATGATCATGGTGCACGAGAAAAAAAGGTAAGAACTTGTTTTTCCTTGATTTTTCTGAGCTTTGGAATAGTCTTCTATAGTGGAGTGACCTTATCATTTACTTCAGGGAAATCAGAATAGCTGGAACTCTAATTTAATTAGATGGGCCTCTGGATTGATTGGAGGCAAAGAGCAATCAAAAAGAAGTGAAAATACATCTTTGGTGAGTACCTTGTTTGTCTTTCCCTCTTCTACAATGAGCCTGTGTAGCAGGTGGATTTGAATTGGCATGTAAATTTTCTTTTGATGCATGCAGTTGTCTAGAGAACAAACTACCTAAATTAATCCCTATTAAGATATAGTTTGTGGAAATTGTATATGGACAATCTGGAGGTGCAATATAATTAAGTACTTATTTGACCCATTTGCTGGTAGTATTATTATAGACTTATGAATTTGAAATTTAATACAACATTCATGAAAGTCGGATACTGGATTGAGATTTTATTCCTAGTTTTATTATACTATATTCGAACTTCGGCTTTTCTATTTGTGAACAAAGAGAGAAAAATATATTTTCTGATATTTCTTATTAATTTGTTTGTACATATACAATGTTCTTGTGACTGTTAATATACCTTACCTACCACTATATTAATTATATTATATAGAAAATATAATACTAATAAATACAACATATAACTTAACTGCCCCCCTCAAGATGGAGCATACAAATCATATGCATCAAGTTTGTTACAAATATATTTAATACGAGAACCCCTTAAGGATTTAATCAGTATATCAGCAAACTGATCATTTGAATTGACATGATTAGTGAAGATGCAGCCAGATAAGGTCTTTTCTCGGATGAAATGACAACCGATTTTCTATGTGCTTAGTTCTCTCCTGTAATACAGGATTAGAAGCTATATGTAATGCAACTTAGTTATTACAAATTAGTTCCATGTGTGAAGTTTCACAAAATTTTAGCTCCTCAAGTAACTGTTTTAACCAAATCAATTCACAAGTTGCCAAAGCCATGGCACGATATTCTGCTTCCGCACTTGACCTAGTAACAACATCTTGCTTATTACTTTTCCAAAATACCAGGTTTCCTCCAACAAAAATGTAATACTTAGAAGTAGATTGTCTATTGGATGGAGAACCTGCCTAATCAGCAAAAGAATATTCAGTTATTTTGGAGTGACCATGATCTTCATATAGTAGGCCTTTACCTGGAGCACTTTTCACATATTTAAGAATCATGACCACTGCATTCGAATGATTAGTATAAGGAGATTGGAGAAATTGACTGACGACACTAACTATAAATGATATATCAGGTCGAGTGATAGTAAAATAATTGAGTCTTTTTACCAAATGATGATATCTACCTGAATCTGTAAAAAGCTTCGCTTGTCCTGGTAACAATTTCACATTGGGATCCATAGGAGATTCCACAGGCTTGCAGTTAAGCATACTAGTTTCTTCCAGTATATTTATGACATATTTTCTTTGAGAGTACCATATCGGAACTGGATTGAGCAACTTTTATGCCAAGGAAGTATCTCAACAACCTAAGGTCCTTGGTCTGGAAATGTTTGAAAAGATGTGTCTTTAATTGAGTAATACCATTCTGATCATTATCAGTTATGACAATGTCATCTACATATATTATTAAGTAAATGCATTGCCTTTCAGATGTGTTCTTATAGAAAGTAGAGTGATCAGATTTACTGCGAATCATTCTAAACTCCATTACAACAGTACTGAACCGGCTAAACCAGGCACGTGAAGATTGTTTCAAACCATAAAGTGAACGTCGAAGTTTACATACCAGATTAGACTCTCCCTGAGCAACAAAGCTAGGTGGTTGCTCTATATAAATTTCCTCCTAGAGTTCATAATGAAGAAATGCATTTTTAATGTCCAATTGGTACAAGGGCCAATGTAGCATAGTTGCAATGGAGATAAACAAGCGAACAAAGGACATTTTAGCAACAGAAGAGAATGTATCAACATAATCCAAATCATACACCTGAGTGTAACTCTTGGCAACTAACCAAGCCTTAAGCTGATTAACTTTACCATGAGGATCAACCTTAACAACATAAACCCATCGACATTCAACAAGAAATTTGCCAGGAGGTAAGGAAACTAAATCCCAAGTACCACTAGCATGCAAAGCAGTCATCTCGTCTACCATTGCCTGTGTCCACCTTGAATCTGAAAGAGCCTCACTCACATATTTAGGAGCAGAAATGGAAGATAAGGAGGAGACAATGGTACAATAGGATGGAGATAAACGGTGATAGCTAAGACAATTATAAAGTAGATGAGGATTACGAGTAGAACGGTTACCTTTTCTGAGAGCTATAGGAAGGTTCTCTTCAGGTGGAGATGTTGGAACAGAACATGAGTCAGCAGGAGTCTCTGTTATATGCTGGGTGTTTGAGGAAGGCGGGTGTCGAGAGCGTCGATGGTAAACTTGTAATGGTGGAGGGGAAGGAATAGACTCAGAGATGACGGGAATAGATTCAGGAAGAGCTAACTGAGAGGGAATAGGTAAAATCTCCAACAGAGGAGTCTTAGATAAAGAGAGAGAATAGAGGAATATTCAAGGAATATAACATCAGGGGCAAATAATAGCGACGAGTAGTGGGTGAATAATACTCGTAACCTTTTTAATGTTTTGAGTAACCAAGGAACACACACTAAATAGAATGCGCTGATAATTTATCTTGACTAGGAGACATTGTGAACAAAACATGTGCGACAAAAGGCACGTAGTGGAAGCACATACAAAGGTTGATCAGGAAATAAGATTGTGCAGGAATTTTGTGCTGAAGAGCAGAAGAAGGCATTCTATTAATGAAATAACAAACAGTGAGAAGGGCATCAGCCCAAAAACGAGTAGGCACATGATGATGTAAAAAAAGTGTGCGGGCAGTTTCAAATAGATTTTTATTTTTACGCTCAGCAACTCCATTTTGTTGGGGTGTATAAGTACAAGAGGACTGATGTAAAATGCCATGGGGATAGAACCTCAGTAAATTGATTAGAAAAGTATTTAGGAGCACTGTCACTGCGCAAAATTTGTATAGATGTATTGAATTGTGTTTTAATTTCAGCACAATGACTCAAAAATTAAAAATAACTCAGAGCGACTTTTCATTAAATATAACCAAGTATAATGAGAATAGTCATCAATAAAGGTTACAAAGTACTGAAAACCCAAAATAGACACATCATGACTAGGACCCTAAATGTCAGAATGAACTATAGCAAAAAGAGAGGCAGCTCGATTATTGACCCGCTTAGGAAACGAAGTTCTAGACTGTTTCCCAAGTTGACAAGACTCACAATCCGAGAAAGACAATTGAGAAAGATTAGGAATCATCTTCTGAAATTTAGAGAGACTGGGATAGCCTAAACGATTGTGGAGAAGAGTTGAAGAGACTGTAGCAGAACATGCCAGACAAGAAGCTGGAGGGTTGGTGAGGTAATAAAGCTACTGTGACTCACAACTTGTGCAAATCGTTTGTCCCGTACTGAGGTATCGAAAAACAACAAAATGAGGATCAAATTTAATAGAGCAGTTTAGGGTACAAGTGACTTTACTAACAGAGACAAGATTAAATGGATAATGTGGAACATAAAGAACACGTTCTAAAGGCACAAATGGTAAGGGTTGTGCACTACCTACAGCTTTAGGTACTGCATGTGAACCATTTGCTACAGTAACAGAAGGTAATGTTGCAGATTTCAAGAAGTGAGAAAACAAGTGAGGATTATCAGAAATGTTTTCAAGAGCACCAGAATCAACCATCCATGGACCTAAAGTAGAAGACTGAGTGAGATATGCAATAGAATTATCAGTGTGAGCAAAGGAGGCAGTAGAAGATGAGGATTGCTGTGAAGCCTGATACTGCAAGTAATTCTCAAGGTCAACTCTAGTGAGAAGTAGAGATTCAAGATGATGTGCTGTAGAAGAGATAGGATTGGTATTCTGAAGATATTAGCTTGTGGAGGACGTCCATGCAACTTGTGACATTTGTCTCTGGTATGACTCCACCAATGGTAGTAGGTACACCTAGGACGGGTTCCTTTAACAATCCCAAGATTACCACTCTGTCCTTCTCTGTTAGCCATGTGACCTTGGGAAGCTATCTGAGAAACTAAAGTTGAGTTATCCATAGAAGAAAAACCATGTACATGTGCATTAAGAATTGACGAGACACGAAGAAGGCGAGAGAAAACTTCATCCATAGATGGTATAGTTGGACTAGCCAATATCTGATCACGAATTGAAGTCAGACTAGGACCAAGTGTAGCGAAGATGTAAACTGTGAAAAATTTCTCTCTGAGTCAAATCATCTTGGAAAGACTAACCGGGAGGGAGTAAAGAGTTGTACTAAGCTTTAATGGATGCCCATCTGCTAAGAAAATCAGTAATTGACATACCTGTTTGTCTCAAATTAAGCAAATTAAATTTCACTGAGTACAAACGCTAACTATAATTTGTATATAGTCTTTTCGCCTGAGTCCAAACATCATAGCAAGTTGAATAATGACTGTAAATTAGATGAAGAGACGGATCGATGGACTACCACAAAAGACTCAATAAAAGAGCATCAACTCTCATCCATTGATCCTTATCCTTCTTTGGATCTTTTGTTATATCATCTAATTTGGTGGTCAAATGGTCTTGTAGACCTTGACCCATGCACCATAATTCTGCAGCCTTAGACCAAGACATGTAATGAGCACTTTCTATCAATTTCTCAGTTGCAATGGCAAGAGATGGAGATAATACACTTGAAAAAGGACTAGTTTTCAGGGAAGAAGAATCACTTGCCATGTTGGATTGAGAATAACCTGGAGAAAGAATCAAAAAGATGAAAAACAGCAAAAGTCAGCGGTAGGTGGCGACAGACGGTGATCGGCGGCAGTCGGAAACAGGTCGGAGCCGAATGCTGGGACGGTCGGACTGAGGGAAAATCAGGAAACCAGCGCGTGACACCAAGTGGGCTGGAAAAAACACATCGGCCAAGCTTTCTAGGTTTTGTCGTCGAAGAAGAGAGGAACACGACGATGTAATCAAATTTGAAATCCAACACTAGGAAAAGCAAATCCAAACGCAAACATCCATGGAAAATTAGGGTTTGTGAAAATTAGGGTTTGTGTGTTTAGGGTTTGAATTTATGGTTTGCCACTCTATGGCTTTGATACAATGTTCTTGTGACTGTTAGTATATATTATCTACCACTATATTAATCATATTGTATAGAAAATATAATACTAAATACAACATATAACTTAACACTATATTCACAGCAATTAACCTATGGTACTTCCATGTATAACTTTCATTTTCCCCTCACTCTATTGTATGAAGCTTGAACTCATCAAGTAATGCTCTGTCTGCATGGAAAATCCAAAGCTCTTTTGAGCTAGGCATAATCTCTAAATCTTTGTAAGCTAGATCTTGTATCTTAAAAATCTGTATTTTATGGTTCTTGTTTTTTTGTCTCTAGGAGCATGGAAAGGGTGGGCGGCAAGGAAAACAAATTAACATTTTCTCCATTGCTTCCGGACACCTGTAAACATATACGCCATGACTCTTTCTTTCTTCCTGTATGGCATTGTAGACATGCTTGCTTTATTTACACTTACAATGTCATGTTCTTGTAGTTATGAGCGATTCCTTAAAATCATGATTTTGAGTGTCCTAAAGAATACACGTCGGCCAGTAAAATTTTGGTTCATAAAGAACTATCTGTCCCCTCAATTTAAGGTAAATTCTCTCTTTTGGTTGCATGCAGTGCTTTGTGCTTCGACTACTACTGGTCTAAATGTATTTTGTTTAATTACTTTATCCAGGATGTGATTCCACATATGGCTGAAGAATATGGATTTGATTATGAGCTAATCACCTACAAGTGGCCTACGTGGTTGCACAAGCAAAAAGAAAAGCAAAGGATCATGGGCATATAAAATCTTGTTCCTTGATGTCATCTTCCCCCTTTCTCTGGAAAAGGTATATGTTTGTTAGTTACTGTTTACTTTTTTTCTCTCATTTCATTGGAGGACTTGATCCTTGTCTCTTGACTGGCAGGTGAAAAAATGTTACACAAACTGAATATGCTACCATGCTAATATGTTTCTGCAGGTTATATTTGTTGATGCAGATCAGATTGTTCGTGCAGACATGGGAGAACTGTATGATATGAATTTAAAAGGAAGACCACTTGCCTATACTCCTTTTTGTGACAATAACAAGGAAATGGATGGATATCGGTTTTGGAGACAAGTATACCTTTTACTACTCATTCTGATTGAATGAAATGTTATATAACATTTTTCATCTTTTCTCATTTAAAAAATAATCAACAATCTCTTTTTCCTCAAATCAGGGTTTTTGGAGGGAACATTTGCGTGGAAGGCCATACCATATAAGGTTGGTGCAGATACCAACTGCTGTTATGTTGTGATTTAACTCTTTCAACAAATGACCTTGGCTTGACCAAATATCATGTTTGCAGTGCGTTGTACGTTGTTGATCTGGTAAAATTCCGTGAGACTGCGGCAGGGGATAACCTAAGAGTCTTTTATGAATCTCTTAGCAAGGATCCAAATAGCTTGTCCAATCTTGATCAGGTAATTCCTCAGGCTAATGGCCCAACAGTGTATTTCTTCTTAGGCTGCAGTCTCTCAAGGTTGCTGCCTTAGATATATATCACTTCAGGTTATTATCGTATTGTGGTCTGATTCGTCAAGAACCTTGCTTTGAGAAAGTATTGGTTCCAATCTGCATTTTGTTGATATATGATATCTATCTGTTTGCTACATCAGAATTAAGGTCCCAATATACTGCTTCCCTTGCCTATTTTATCTAGCCAATGCTTCCATCTCCTTTCTACAATCTGAGTAGAAAGTACGTTCATTTCCATTCACCTTTTACTGCCCGGGATATTGGAACCCTGCACAGGGAAATGAGTGTGAACGTTGTCTTGTTCTAATTTTGCATGCAACTTGTCCTGCCTATTTTTTTGTCCTTAAAAGACACACTCCAAAGTTCTTCATTGGCTTGCTATCTCTGGTTGCGTATTTCTTATATCAGCCATGCAATGAATTTTTCTGAATGCTACTGTTCTTATCTCAGGATCTTCCCAATTATGCCCAACATACTGTACCTATTTTCTTCATTGGCCTGCTATGTCTGGTTGCGTATTTCTTATATCAGCCATGCAATGAATTTTTCTGAATGCTACTGTTCTTATCTCAGGATCTTCCCAATTATGCTCAACATACTGTACTATTTTCTCCCTTCCCAAGAATGGCTGTGGTGTGAATCATGGTGTGGTACTGCACTAAATCTAAGGCAAAGACTATTGATCTTTGCAACAATCCTATGACCAAGGAACCTAAGCTTCAGGTACTGTTTTTGCAAATTATCTTAAAGATTTGGATCTTATCCTTTGGCATCGTTTTTTGAGTCCTTTCAGCGATTCACTGACATGAATCTCCTCTCAGGGTGCTAGAAGAATAGTTCCAGAGTGGGCAGGTCTTGATTTGGAGGCTAGAAAATTCACTGCTAAAATACTAGGGGAAGAAATGGAATTTGAAGAGCAAGCTAACTCCCCCAGCCCTTTGCAGAATCCAGTGAATGACATCATCTCAGAAGAAGAACTGGAATCCAAGTCAGAGTTGTAGTACTATGGAGCATTTTGGATGCAAGGACCATTAGCTGGCATTGGATGGGTGGGTTATGTTGCCATCTCCCGCACTATCTTTTGGCACACAGCTTTGCGGCGGTAGCATCTAGTTCAGCATCAAGTAGATGCTCTAGGTTGCACCTCAGAATGGTCTATATACTGTAGGTAGGTGTCACCGGTAACAACTTTCAAGATTATAGACTGGAGGTGAATTGGCAACCACAACAGGCTTTAGTCGGCGAAGATCAAGAAACTTAACGGAATTTGAAGAAACAGCACATTGTTTATCTATATTTTGTTGCTTTTAACCACAATTTTGAGATATATTAGCTCATACTTCTGAGTTCTGAGAACCCAAAATATAAAGGCTTCAAAATGGAGCAACACAATTTTGACTGCTTAATTGTTTGGATGTGCTGGTGCACGTTCAATTTGATGGAATTTGTCTCTTTTCTAGTCTCAAATGGTAGTTGAATGCGTTGCCAGCATAAAATACTGAGACCCTGGTGAGCCAGTGTTGCACCAGGATAGTGTGGTTCAAACAAATCCCCTTGAGGCCGGTGCTACAAAATCTGGGCTCCTGATTCTTTCATTTTTTGGCAAATTTGAGGTAAAACAAGAGAGCTGTCAATAAGTGGAAGTTGGAAGAAGTATAATTTCAAATCCGAAAAAATGTTCGGTCGCAAGTTCATCGGTTAATTTATAATTAATGGTAATTAACACTAGATTTTGTTGGTACCGTCCAACCGAATCCGATTCTATTTATTTTGTTTCAATGTGTTTGGATATAGTGCAAAAAAAGAAAGAAATTGAGTGCATTTTGTTGAGATTCCATAGATGGTAATACAAATGTGAATGGTGTTCTCTCAGAAGAGTTGGCATTCATCTGGATAATGCTAGACATTCATTTGAATTTGATTTTCGACATAAAATAGGGCTTTGTCATGTTTAATTTGAAATTTAAATTTTGCATTGCAACAAACTGTATTTTTGTTCAACATTTTCACACATTCTTTATAAATATCAACCTTATCATCGCAACTTCACTTCAAATCACTTCGTTTCACACACATCCACAAATCTTCAGTATATTTTGTGTTGTATTGTCACTCGCACTTTCTTAAATATTTGCTGTAAAATATCTTCCGTGGTTTATACTTACGTCTTGCTCTAAAAATTTTCTCTACAAGCACATGGTATACATATATATAATATATGCTCGTATATATAATATATCAACATATGTATGCCCAAAAAAGAAAAGGAAAGTCATCATTCAATGATAGCAAAGCTTGATGACCTGAGTTGATTAGGGTTGTGCAACTGATCTGATCCAAGAAATTTTGAGTAATCAACAAGAATATATAGACCGAATTTGAATACATTATGAAAAGAAGGTAAAATAGGAAGCTTAAAGAAAGAGAAGATAAGGTTTCGATATTTACTTGTACCGAACAATCAGCGCATGGCTACAATCCTTTTGCATATGCCCATTTTTTTTTTTTTTCACTTCTCCTCAGGGAAGTAAAATAATGCATTTGTAACTTTGTGATTTGTAAATAATGATTAAATAGGAAAGTAGATATTTCGTGAATATATTGTAAATATCACATAGACATTGCACTTTGTAATATAATAGGGAATAATTTATAATTGGAAATTAAAGTGGTAATCGTTTGGATTTTAATAGGTTAGCTCTTGGACTCATGAATTTTTGGTAATTGTTTTTAGAAAAAAAAAACTTTTCTCAAATTAGTAGCAAAATTATGATCAACCTACCCATTGGTCCTAATTTCATTTTTTCCTGGCTCTAGTCGAGTGGCGACTTCAAAATATTTTTCAAAATTAAGAATTTTCTTTAATTCTTATTGGAAGATTTATGTTAAATGGGTTAGGGTTTGATGAAAATTGAGTTAAAGGAAATTAAACCGGAAATCATAATCCAGGCTCAGCTGAAAACTTAAAAAAAAAAAAGTTAAAAACTGTAAACCTAAGCCTAAACCAATGGACTAATTAACCTTTTTTTTTATTGGTTTTCTAGTTTCGATTCGGTTTCATCTCTTTTTTTTTTTCACACTCTTATGATTGATTTGGCTTGATAACTGTTTTGAGTTTAGTGATGAATAAAAACATCATCCTTTTCTTTAATTTTTTTTTTGGGTGGGTAGTTAGGGGGTAGGCTGGGGTGGGTGTAAGGGTGTTAATGAATCGATTAATCGGTCCATGGCCCTATTTTTTAAACCTAATCGTAATGTTCGATTTTTTAATATCTTGATCCTTAACTGGTCAATTTTAAACGATTAACCGCTTTAATGATTAAGCGTTTTATTCAGTTAATTTATTTGGTTTTTGGTTTTTAACCATTAATATAATGGTTTCAACAAATCAAATTGATAATTTCAACAAACCTTATTTCGTAGCTTTTATCATAGAGTTTTTCTTTAAATTATTATATATATTATAAGAGCCTAAAAAAAAAGAAAAAGGAAATCAAATTTAAAAAAAGGGAGAAAAATAAACCTTTGGATGTATCATCATCAATAAAATCAAACCAAATCAATTACTACATTAACTCTCATCAAACATAGGGCAATAGTATTTTAATCAAAATCCAAAGAATATGAATATAGGTAAATTATATGTATATGTAAATTATATATATATATATAATATTTATAAATATTGAAATGGTTAACCGTTAACTATAAGTTTTTTGTGAATACAAATTGAAATCGAAAACCAGAAAAAATAAAAACCATAATCCTAAACCGAAACTTATGGACTGGTTAACCATATTTTTCGGATTGATTTTACGGTTTCAGTTCGGTTTTTTGGTTTCATCGGTTTTTTTACACACCCTTAGGTGGGTGTGGGTGTTGCAGAAAAGAAAATCTATTTAGATTAAGTGCAACCCTCACCTAAGGGATAATATAGTGCAAATTCCAAATTAGTCATGCTCTTGCTACAACATGAATTAAAACTTATTGATACCTGGTAAAATAAACCCATGGTCTCAAATTTAATAAAAGTTAAAATCACAATTCTTGTCATGGGAAATTCTACAAATAATTAGTTTTTGACCTAAAATAATAGGTTAAGAAGTTAAGGTTTCCATTTTTTCTTTTCAGTGTTTTCCTTTCCTTTCTTATTCAATTTACATGCCTCATTTCCCCCAAAAACTAATTTATCCTTCATGCTTTTTTTTTTTGCCTTTATTCTTTATTATCTTTATTACATTAATTTTTCATTTTGTACTTTACATGTCTTTTTCTTTTTTGTTGACGTATTTCTTATAATTTATATTTAATATTTACTTTCTTTACTACATTTGATTTCCCCTATTTTTTTAATTTTCTTTTCACTTATACATGTATAATATATATGCACATAACATATATCTATATAATAATCCAACGTACTAAGTAAAAATATATTTATTTTTAATTTTTATATGTACTTTTATGTTACATATTAAGCAAAGTATTTGCAATTTTATGTAATAAATAATTCCACTAAACATATTTTCTTACACTATTATTAAATATACACTTATATTGTATAATATATCGATAATTTAACATCAAGAAAATAAACTTTAATATATGTTATTTATTACATACATATTAAATTGCTACTGAAATTGCATATGTGATATAATATAATGAAAAAGTAATTTTTAACATAAGATTTACGCAATATATGTTTGTATTCATATTACATTTACTATAATGTATTGATAATATAAAATTAATAAAAATAATTCCACATATTTGTTTTGCTATATTCTCACTACATGTACTAATATATTACATATTAAACAACATATTTGTAATTATACTATATATCAATTATTTAATATCAAGAAAATAATTCTTCATACACTATCGCAAAGACAATGTTTAAATAATCACTCCACTCTACATTTTCAACAACATACATATAATATAATATAAAAAAGACATGAGAATCTCTAACATACTTTTTATGATATAATTATTACTCATACTAATATGCTAAATGTTAAATAATATATTGATATTATTTTATTAAGATGAATTGAGTATTTGCCCAAAAATTCAGATTGATCTTAGCAGCAGCGAATAAAGCAAAGACAAATAATATGGAAAATAAAAGAGATGGAGATAGAGAAAATTTAGCCAAGATTTAACGTAGAGTTCGACCCACTTTCTACTCTTCATAGCCTACCAATGCCTCAAATCGAGGTCTTCAAATGCCACTGTTATATGCTCAAGATGAGTCATATAACAGTTTACAGCTCTTAGGAAATAAATTATTTTTGTTCTCTTTTTAGAATGCTCTTAGATAGATAGAAGAAAATAAGAATAGAGCATTAGAGTGTTTTTCTCTCTTTATATAAATATTTGCAAATTTTAATGTACAAAAGAATAAGAAAAATAAAAGTTTTGTTTGATCACAAATAAAGACACTTTTTTTAATTTGCACTGCTTTCACCACATACGTTAATCTTTAAGGACAGAGTATTTATATCCTTTTGAAATTTAAATGTTTGTTTAGAGATAATGTCTTTAAGTCATCAAGCATTAAATGTGTTTCAACGGCTCTTTTGCCTGATCGGCTCCAATTTTTTAATTTGTCGTGCCTCAATGCTTGTCACACCTTAAAGGTGTCGCGCCTTGAATTTGCTCTTGACAAGCCTTTGATTACATGCATTCTAACGTGTTTCAATTTTATACCTTGTCGTGCCTTAAAGACATGTTGTGCATCAATATGCCGTGTCTTATTTTTGCTCCAGACCAAGTCTTCTTTCTTTGTTTTGTTGAGTCTTCTGTTTTTGGACTTGTCATGCCTTGAGCTTTAGACTCATCGAGCCATCGACGCTCTCCTCGACCACTGTCTTCTTCATTTTTAACTTAGTAGAGTTCCAAAATTGAACTTGTTGTGCCTTCACTAATGATCCTGTCGAGCCTTCGACCAACC
Source organism: Combretum micranthum (assembly GCA_024138025.1). Classification (NCBI taxonomy): domain Eukaryota; kingdom Viridiplantae; phylum Streptophyta; class Magnoliopsida; order Myrtales; family Combretaceae; genus Combretum; species Combretum micranthum. The sequence goes on from JAMXBD010000001.1 coordinate 3,414,644, forward strand.
CCTCGACCACTGTTTCTTCAAGAGATTGTTTCTATTAAAAGTTGCAGAAACTTTACAAGGATGTATAACAAAAATACATATAAATTTGACTAATTAAGTGTAGTTTAATGTAATTGAATAGTTAATTGTGCATCATATTGTCTCATCAAAATCCACAATGAACATACAATCTTTTTTATGAGAATAATTATACACAATTAATTCCTATTCAATTCAACATACCCCCCCTCAATTAAGCATCTGGTTTCCAAGGAAATTTTCTCAAAATTAATTTAAAGACTTGATGCCTAATTCTAGGAAGATACAAACTACACTTGTTACATAATGTAGCTCTCCTTTTATATCTATCGGAAACATATTTTATGCACGTTAATTATGCATTATGCACTTCTCTCGCCCTTCGTACTCATGAAAAAAATGACAGGCTTATAATTATTCAAACAAAGAGAGATAACATAAAGGGAGGGCTTTACACAACACATATAGCATGTCAATTGCCTCACAAGGAAGACTTCACAAATGTCTCACAATTGAGGACTTCATAAATGCTTACACTTACATAGGTCTTCACAAATGCCTACTTATATATAGGTTTTCACATTGCCTTTCTACAGAGGACTTCATAAATGCCTATACACATGTAGGACTTCACATTGCCTCACCACAGAGGACTTTACACTACCTCAACACGATGACTTCACTTTGCCTCAACACAAAGAAATTCACACACGTGCCTTAATCAAGAGTACTTCATAGATGTGCATTAGCACACACAACATTTGTTTCTCCCCTTTAGATTTATCAAACACAATATCAAGCACATTTAATCATTCAAGATTATGCACATAAAAGCACATATCATAGATTTTTGCAGATAAAGCAAATCATAACCATCACAGAGTAGATATGTGTATTTAATAACTTCTCAAAATCTTAGATCAGGTTCCAGATTAACTTGGCTTCATGATATTTTAGTACCCATCTTGCTTGATCATGCCCAATTCTCTTTGCAAAGTGCAAAAACGATCTTCACTCAAGGGTTTTATAAAAATATCAGTAATTTGATTGTTTGTGTCAATAAATTCCAAAGCAATATCTTGATTTAGAATAGATCTCAAATGAAATGATGTCTAATTTCGATGTGCTTAGTCCTTGAGTGTTGAATCAAATTTTTAATTAAATTTATAGCAATTGTATTATCATAACAAATTGAAACGTTTTAAAATTTTAAACCATAATCAAGCAAGTTTATTTCATCCATAAAATTTGTGCACAACAACTACTAAAAGCTGTATATTCAGCTTCAGCAGTTGAAAGTGCAACTGAGTTTCACTTCTTTGAGTGCCAAGATATTAGGGAATTCTAAGAAAATGGTATGTGTCACTTGTACTTTTCTAATCTACTTTGCACCCAGTAAAGTCAGCATTGGAGTATCCAATTAAATCAAAAGAGGTAATTTTTGGATATTATAAGCCAATTTCAATCGTGCCTACAAGATACTTAAAAATACATTTTACTACATTTAAGTGTGATTCTTTTAGGCAAGACTGAAATTGCGCACATACACATACTAATACTGTAATATCAGGTCTATAAGCTGTTAAATACAATAAACTATCTTTTTCATCTTTATCAAGTTTTATACTTGTACTCATAGGTGTATATTTAGATTTGCAATTATCCATTTTAAACCTTTTTAACAGATCTCTTGTATATTTAGATTGATTGATAAATATTCCATTTTTAGATTGTTTGATTTGAAGACCCAGAAAATAATTGAATTCTTCCATTATGCTCATTTCAAACTCATTCTTCATGGACTCAACAAATTCATTTATAAGACTCATATTAGTAGGTCCAAACACAATGTCATCTGTATAGATTTACACAATCAATGTATTTGGCTTGTATTTTTAATAAATAAATTTGTATCAATTTTTCCTCTTGAAAATTCATTATTTAAAAGGAAGCTATTAAGTCTTTCATATCAAGCTCTTGGAGCCTATTTTGGTCCATAAAGAGCCTTGTTTAATTTAAAAACATGATCGGAGAATTCATTATTTTCAAGACCTGGTGGTTGCTCTACATAGACTTTTTCTTTTATAAAACTGTTTAAGAAAGCACATTTGATATCCATTTGATAAATAGTAAAATTTTTTAAAGCAGCAAATACTAAAAGCATTCTTATAGACTCAAGTCTGGTAACCAGGGTAAAAGTCTCATCAAAATCTATTCCTTCTTCGTGATTGTAACCTTTAGCAACTAATCTAGCTTTTTTTCTTATTATTATACCATATTCATCAAGTTTGTTCCTACATACCTGTTTAGTTCCAATAATTGTTCTGTTTTCAAGTCTAGGAACCAAATTTCATACATCATTTCTTGTGAACTGGTTTAATTATTATTGCATAGCATTTACCCAAAAAACATCTTTTAAGGCTTCTTTAATATTTTTAGGTTTGGTTTGTAATAGAAAAATAAGATTACTCATATTTCTTAAAGATGATCTTGTTTGCATTTTATTAGTAGGTTCATCAATAATTAGATCTTTTAGATTTGCTTTTGCATATTTCTATTCTTTAGATAAGTCATGATTATGGATTCATGCATGTTCATTATTATTTTTATTATCATTTTCAAGAGAAAACATATTCAAATAAGCACAAACAATATCCACATCATCATTTGAACATAAAATAAGGTAAGGAATCATCGAAAGTAACATGTATAGACTCTTTAACAACTAATGTTCTTTTGTTAAAAACTCTATATGCTTTACTTGTTAAGAAATATCCTAGAAAGATTCCTTCATCACTTTTAGAGTCAAATTTAGCCAATTGTTCTTTTCCATTGTTTAATATATGATATAATGATAATATTTTGATCTTTTTTTCAAATTAATATTTTACTTTTTTTTTAAATAATGGTAGACATGAATTCTACGCCAACCTATAGCAGGATTTGTTATTTTCTAAATTATATAATTAGTAATTTCTTCTTGTGGGGAGATTTTAAAGATTACAATTCGTTCACTGAGGTGTAGAGTTATTAGCTAAATTAACAATCCTTTCTCCATCCATGGAATCTGTATTCACCAGTATCAGATATATATACTCTTCTTTTCCTTTTTCATGCAGTTCACTGAGGTGTAGTCATTTTCTAAATTAACAATCCTTTCTCCATTTATGGAATCTGCATTCACCTGTATACTGGATATATATATATTCTTCTTTTCCTTTTTCATGCAGCAAGATGAGGTGAGAAGGTGATTAGCAAGTTGTTGATTAAACTTCTATTCACAACGAGTGTAACATAATGTGCTTCTTTTTGTTCCTATTGACTTTTCAAGACCTGATTTATTTTCTTTATAAAAGTATTTTTCACTGACAGATTTCATCTTATGGTAGCAAAATTTCTTGCTGAGGAAGGTGATAGGACTCCTGTTGTATCCGGTTTATTTACTTGATCGCTTTTATTTTCTGTAAGTTTATTTTGAAGAATGGACTCTCCAAGGTCTTCATTGTACAAGTGCTTTTCCACTAGTGTAGCATGCCACGGGAAGCCCCCAATTGAGGCACATTTACTGGCCAAAAAAAGAATGTCCATTCCATTTATGTTCCCCAACTGCAAACATGATGCATCCTTATGATAACCTTCCAGACAATGGGTCATAAAGAAAAGGACTTGTCCAAAAGTTATTTCTAATGAATTCAGTTCAATAACATTTATTAAAAGGAGCATAAAAGCAATATTCTTCGTGCAATGTTGCCAAGCTAAAGGAATCACCCAATCCTAACCATTTTTAAAGTGCTGAACGGTACCAAAATTCTCAATTTTGAGTGTCATACATCCAAAACTTTCAAGCTAATTGGTGGATCGGTTGGAAAGTAATCTTAGCCAACACCAAAGAATGTTTTATTATTACAAACACATGACAATCGTTGTAATTATCTAACAGCTTGGTCCATTGTAGCATGATAGTCTGTACACATCAAAGCTAGCTCTGTGATTATAGGACCATTTGATGGATTAAAGTCTGGGTCATATGGAGTACTAGCAAACTAGGATTCAACTCGTGAACCTAGATATGATACGGCACGATTATAAAAGGATTTAGGTAAGAAAAGTTGACATGATTAATAAATGGGTCAAACTCAGAAATGACATGAATTTAAGTGTGTCCGGGTTTGATGTAGATCCAAACCCATTAAAATATATTACTATAGTCTTATATTCCTATTTTATAAAAATATACTATTAACTAAATTATAAAATAATAAAACTATTTATATATGAAATAAATTATACACAAGCATATTATATGATAAATTATAGGGAAAAGGAAAATAATATTCAAGTTTTTTTTTTAAATTACAAAATTACCTCTAGGATAAAAATAATCTTGGTTCTAGACCACTTCACCTCCTCTTTTTAAGAAACGACGTTATCATAATTCGGAGGTATCTTGTCTCTTGAAAAGATGAGGTCCCTATATCCACTGACCTTGTCTCTTCAAGAGACGATGTTATTAATACGAAAGTACCTTGTCTCTTCAAGAGACAAGGTTAACAAGCATATTTGTCCGTCGTCTTCTTCCTCCTTCTTCATTCTCCATTGTTAAAGGAAAAAAAAAAAAAAAACAAATGTTGTCTCAAAATCTAACCCTAATTCCTCCATTGTAGCCTTTGAAGCTTCAAATTGACACATGATCTTGAGAAATTTTGATTAGCAGGCATGGTAGAGTTATCAATTGGAGCAAAAATCAACCGATTAGAGAAAAATTTCATCCATCAAGGCATGTTGAACTTGTAGGTATTCCCTCTTTTGACTGGAAATGTTCGTGGATTTAGTTATCAGCAAGGTTGTCAGAACCGACCCGGACCGGCCGGTTCGAACCGATTCGATCAGAACCGGCAATGAAGACGGGCCGGGTTTGATAGTTAGCTCGTTTTTTACGAGAACTGGACTAACCCGGTCAACTCGGGCAGTCGAATCGGTCGACCCGGACCGGTTGACCCGGATCCAAAAAAATAAAAATAAAAAATTAGAAATTTAAATATTTATTCATACTTTATTATAAATTTATAAAATATAATCATTAAATCATATTTATTTAATAATTAATTGATGAATTTGATCTAAATATAGATTTAATTGAGTGATTACGCACGTATTGGTTTTTTATAATTAAATTAACCCTTATATTTTTATTTTTTGTGACCCCGGTTCGACCCCCGGTTGAACCCGGCCCGACCCCTCCACCCCTGACCCTCTAGCTTGTCCGGGTCAAACTTCGGTCCGGTTCAGACAACATTGATTATTAGTGCAACAATAATTGTTGGATGATCATGTTTCCTCATGAATCATTATGAAGAATATTTTATGATTGTTTGCCTTGTTACTCTTACATTAATATGATATTGGAACAAATACAATCTAGAAAAAAATTTAAGATATATATATATATATATATCTCATATAACTAAGAATCATAGGTGCTAGTGCTACTAGGGCATTATTCAACATGGAGTTGCAATGAAGGTATTATTTAAAGTTTAAAATTTGTACAATTCAATTTTGATATTATTCTCTATTTGTTTTTTAAAAAATTATGGTTTATTGTTTTTTCAATTTAATTATATTGAATTTTTTTAATTAATAAACTTATCGGTTCAATGGACCATGAACCCGCCTGTAAACTGATGGTTTAGTCCGAATCAAACTGGCCCTGGCATTGGTGGGCCGGTTCAAGGCCGAGCTTAACCATTGCCTATGTTTAGGACCAAGATTTGTGACTTCAAAGAATCAGATTGGTAGAAGAGGAAGCGAGTGAAAAACATGTCTAGGGTTCCTATAAAAAATAATCACCTATATATAATTGGTTTAAAAATACTTACCAAATACTTCTCAAAATCATGTTTAGTAATTAGGATATGACAATTCTACGTGTAAATCGTGTTTAAAAAACACTATTTCATGTTTTAGCATCGTACCAAAATCGCGATAAGTAAACAGGATGTAAAGTTTTCAACACAAATCTCGTTAATTAAACGCGATATAGGTATACTATAAAAAAATTTTGAGCCAAACTTAAATCGCAATTATTAATGTTGATGTAGGTACCTTAGCTTCATCAACATGCTTCCAAAGAAGCCGGCTCATCCCCATCCCACATTTGATCATCCTCCCAACTAGCCTTACAACTAGCACCTTCTTTTGAAGTGTTTTTCCAATCTCTTCCCACATCCTCATCTCCAATGGGAATACCTAACATCTCTACCTCTGAATTCATCGACGACCTCCGATTCATTGCACTATTGCAACGATAGCTACTATTTTTCTTCTTACTGCTGCCACCACCTGTACTCGTTGGCGTATTATTATTAGGTTTAACAGGTTGAGCGGTGGCGGCGTTTTTGGTGGGCAATTAGACGTAGTTGGCAATTGATTTATGGGAAGCTCCTATATCGCAAATATCATACGCGATATGTGTATTTTATAATAAAATGTATATCCTGCTTATTAGTTACGATTTTGCAACTGTATATTAGTAATTATTTTTGTTCAAACCTTAAATAAGTAATTAATTTTAAAAAATGCTTCAAACAAAAAACTATTTCAAATGAAGATTTCAATATGGTCGAGCTCATTTTGGAAAATCACAAAAAATTTAACACTTGTGAATACCAAAGTATAGAGAAATTCTATTGTTTATGGCAGTTATAATAGGATAAGTTTTGTCACATTAATAAACAATTGAAATGTCGAATCTTTAAATTTTTTTACGCTAATTTCTTTGTAATAGTACGGTTTAGAAGCACGTGCCTCTAATGATGATTGGCACAAGGCCCGTAGAGGATGAAAACGTTAACGATTTGAACATATTGGGTGAAAGTAGCATTGGCTCAAGCTCAACAGTAGAGCACACACGAGATGAAGAGGTCTAGATATATGTGTAACTTAAAAAGTATTTTGCCAAGTAGATAAACATTGTGTGCGTGCACGGACGTGTGTGTGTTGGCAATTTTAAACAAAGTATGATATTTTTCAATTTTTCTAAAAAAGAGGTTCGAGTTAAATTCTTTATGATTTTGGAAATTTTATTAAATACATAAATACGATTCTTGACTTATATATATATTCAAATCATACATAAAAAATGTATATTTTTTAAAGAAAATGAAAGAACTAACAATGGTTCAATTTTAATTCGTAGATATGTAAGCACATAATCTCTATTTTTCCCATCCCTAACAACATTTCATGCAACAGAGATAAAATTCAAGGGATTTTATAGTAGTTTATACCTCAGCTTTAAGTTTTTTTTTTTTTTTTTTTGTATTTATACATCTGAACTTTTAAATTGTTAATTTATACATCCGATTAGATATTTAGTTGGTACTATTTATGCCTTGTCGCTTTCTACTTTGTATTGATGATGTGCATTTTTTGGTTATGTAACAATATGATCTGACATCAGTTTATCATAAACTAAAACATTACAAGTTTTGCATTGTGATTAATTGTCCATGATGATAAAGATAATAACAGTTAATAGAAAGATATTCGGTATAAACGATAGCAAATAAACATCTAATTAGGTGTATGAATTGATAATTTAAAACTTCGAGTGTATAATCACAAAAAAGGTTTAAAGTTAAGGTATAAACCACGACATTGACTCTAAAATTTTATGTCACAACCTCGTACTTGTACAACATGATTCAATGAAAACGTGCCTACTCCACGGTAACAAACAAACATAGTGATGGTTAGGTCCTGTAAGCCTTATCAAAGGATTATGAAACCTATTTTGGCTCCAACATCAAGTACGGAGAGAGAGGGTTAGAGACTAGCTGGGGTAAAAAGGAAAGATAATGATTGCAACAAAAAAAAAAAATAAATAAATCACACCAGACTAAAGAAGCCAAGAATAATAGGATTCAAATTATTAAAGATGAGGGAATGTTTCATTTCTTTTTACTGAAAACCCAACCAAACTTAAAGAAAAGAGAAAAAACTTACAACAAACATAATCGTTATTGATTCAAACATTTGTACAATAGTTGCAGGAGTATTACAAACATGTATAAGAAGGATTGCTAGAGGAGATTGTAAGAGAATCTTTAAGAAAGTGGGGATGTTTAGAGAGTGAGTAGAAACTAGATCGTGTGTTTCGGTTCTTACTTCGCTTGATCTTGATTCCGGCATTATATGTCATAGGTTTATATAGAAAATTAAAAGATCGGACATACCTTGCTTCAGTCTTCATCTAAGGATAATATTGTAAAGAAGAAAAAGTATAAAGTATAATATTCCAAATAGAGTACTGCAAAAGCTCTACAGTAAGATTCTAAAGTTGTCTATTGTTGTATTAATGCTGTTTTGTGCTTATTTTTTCACTGGTGGTGGATTTCATTTTGTGCTTTTGTCTTCTACTTATAAAGATTGATGCTAAGAATCTTATCTTGTCTAATGGCTATTTTACTTGTCAACTTTGCATTTCTATATCTTCGAATTCATTTTCATATTTGTCTACTAACTCAGTATTTTCATAATGGTCTACTAAGTGCTTTTTAAAAATAAAAAAGGAGCTAGGCCAATTCATTGGTTCCAAATTCGAACCCGTACTTTCTATATCTTCGAATTCATTTTCATATTTGTCTACTAACTCAGTATTTTCATAATGGTCTACTAAGTGCTTTTTAAAAATAAAAAAGGAGCTAGGCCAATTCATTGGTTCCAAATTCGAACCCGTACCTAAGACCTGTAAATAAGATATTACACTTTTTTTTCCCCTTTTCCATTCAAGTGGTAGAAAATAATAGATCACTTTAGTTCGCTTTTACAGACCTCTATTTGAAATGTTTTTGACCATGCAAGACGCAACTCGAAAAATAAAATTTGAATAATTAACCATGAATATTATGAGAATTAAGGGAAAAAATGCAAATTAAAAAAATTATGAAAATCTTCATTTAAGAAAAAATAAGCCCAAAAGATTTGAGTAGCAAAAATTACCAATCAAAATAAACTCAAGACAATTTTAGAGATAAAACCCTAAAATCAAGTCTCCAAAATAATTTCAGTTTATTTATTTATTTCGATGAGCCACAAGGTTATTACAACACGACCACATAGAATCATTACAATACTAACGAAAAGAATCGAACTTAATACCTTAAGGATGAAAATTTAGATCGGATGCCATTAGGCTATAAAACCATTAGCGAATTCAGTTTATTTTGAAATCATATATTTAAGATAAGATTTTTAATACAGTAATCTTAAATTCCCCCACACAAACAACAAAACCCCAAATTTGCACCTTTTTCCTTAACCCGAATATTTAAAGACAAAAACTCCCTGATGAGACATTCCACGAAGAGGTCAGAAATCCTTCTAATCTTTTTTGTCCCTTGCTGCACGGTGGCTCCCATACTAAAAACTACATGGACTAAACAAAACATACATACACCGTCACTGATCGCTTTTCGCAGCAACCAAATATGGTCCATCGAACACATTTTTAATGGCGCAACACACTCGACAGAACACATCTACATCTTGATGATTGACGCAGATAATCAGAAATGATTAGAGCAGATCAAATACATTTATTCTCTAAACCACATTTACAAATGATTAACAGTATCTCTATCATGATAATCAACCAACCTTCAGTCTACAAATGATTGACAGCACTTGGAAGTATATACATACAATAGGTGCATTATTTCATCCTAATACTACATTCATTAGATACATTCACATACCGTCGACCAGATGGGCGTACCACGGCTCGTGAACACGAACTGTCACTGAAGCTGCAATCTGCAATACTTGTGCAGCCTCCACCACCCTCTCAGTCAGTAAAGCAGCTCCAATTGGCCGCAGTGCCATTTCTGCTAATGTCTTTACAACCGGGGCTGTGCCCCCAAGAACCACTGCTCTCAGAGCAAGATAAACAGCATGAGAAACCCTTTCAAAAACAGGGTCCCCAGCTTGTAAGCTCTTTGCTAACATCCTAGACATAACCACCTTTCTCGATTGATGATTATTTGAGTCAATGACCTCTTCACCACTTCGTGGGAAGTTACTCAATACTTCAACTATTTCTTCTATTCCAGCATCAACAGCACGATCTAAAAGCTCCATCAGATGCTGAATGCAATTTGACAGGATGCCTTCCATATCTGTTGCAGTTGTTACCACTTGCTCACTTAGGAGGACTTGCCGGCAAATAAGGATGCTGCAGCCAAGAATCACTCAACATTGCCTATAATAATAAGAATATGCCCAAAAAAAATTAACTGCACACCAACGACGATTACCTGGTGGAGACTACAATTATCTTCTGAACTTGGGCCTGCACAGCCCTTAACCTAGCGAGGTTGAGCATAAATGTTTCTGGCAAAGTATCATGAGTTAGACCAGATACTCTAGTGGCTAACTTCACTAAGCCAATCCTCACAAGCAAATCAACTCTATCCCCTCTGCATTCCTGAAGTTGACTACCTGATCAGGGTTAAAAAAAAAAAAAAAAAAGGCAGCCTGCGAGTAAGCTTTTGCTTTCCGTAGTGGCATTTCAACAAATTGCTATAAAAGAAAGCATTATAAAAGTAATGTCAATTCCAACAGCAGAAGCCCACCTGTATTGTTTGCAGAAGTACCCAAGGAGAAGGAAGATTGACTGCCATTTTTGACAACAAAGCTTCCACCAGTTCTCAAGGTTGTGGAAGGGAGGCAGCCCTGAGATGAATCCTCATGACTAATCAAAGATGAAAGAGAAATTTTATGTTCATTCCATTCTTGATCAATGCTGCTTTTCACAGATGAGAGCCATTGCAATGTCAGAGGTAGAGATGTGACAGCATTAGATGGTGATCCATAATGGTTGACAAAAGCAGTTCTCAGATAATCAAAACCAGCAGGACCCTTTAACAAAGGTTCCATAAGTCTAATACGAGCACTGGTAATCTCATGTTTAAGAGCCTGCCAGAAAATCCACATTTAGTCAAAACTGTACATAGATAAACAAGAAATATAATGAAACTTCAGCATCTTGGATTTACATTTGACCTAACACCCAACCAAAAAGCTATGAGTAAATCAAAAGGTTGAATACTGGCAACAAGAAAAGATCACAATTGAGTGTAGATGCAACATCTAAGTCAAAGAAATAGGTATAGAGAAATCTAAACATCTGCCTTCTACTAATAAAATCCTGCTAATTGTCACGTCATGAGGGGAAGGTAGACATAAAAATGGCAAATGCACCTGAATCTGCTCCAGTACAAAGCGTAGACCCTTGATCATAGCAATAACACCCGGATCATCTGTGCCATCCTGTGCTTCACATATGTCAGCTAGCTCCCTCAATAACTGCTGGTGGCTAGCCTTCAGTGCATCATCACTTGCTGGTGCAGAGAGCTTCTGTAAAGTTGTCAACGAGAACTCCAAAATCTTTTTAAGGTAATCAACATCCACATGACCTGACTTCAAGACCTTGAAAAGAAACTTGACCGTCAGCATTACAAAACAAATCCAGATATTTCGGTGCATGGATATTCCAAGAATGAATTCAAGGTATTCAGCTGTGAATACCTGTGACAAAATGTCGAGATCTATTGCTTCTGTAATCTCTTCTTTCCATCTTTGTGGAGCAATCTCGCAAATCTCATCTCTCACCTCCCTCACAAGTTGGATAATCCGATCATACTGAGGTTTATCTCCTTTAACAGATTCCATGATGCTATCCCAGAAAGCTCTCTCCATTGTCTCTCTAATTTGTTTCTGCAGTAAGAACACAACCAGAGATTTTATGTTAACTTCCACAAGCCAGTACTTCTGCACGAACAGAACTAAGATAATTCTGAAAGTACGTCAAAATACCCAAGGGACAAATAAATTGATAGGCAAAGAATTCAAAGAATAACAATATGTATAATTAAGACCATAAAAGAGAAAAGACATCCATGGTGATAACTAAAAAAAAACTTGACTGTGGCATTACCATTATGACTAAAAATTAACAATACGATAAAACAAGCTCAATTCAACCAGAAGAAATGGTTCACACTTACATATACCACTGACAGAAAAAATCATCCCTATATTAGAAAGAAGGCACAAAGACATTCTAACAATAATCGAAACAAAATACCAGCAGTTGAAAGTAATTTCCCAATTACAGATACTATAAAGTCAGAACGGACTAGAATGATGAAAGACGCCAACCTTAATATTGTTATTATCCTCTTCCCCACTCACAATAGGACCCCTAGTAAGATCAGAATACTGTTCATGGAGAAAGGCATTCACAATCACTTCATTCTCTGTAACCAACTTTTCAACAGGATGCCTCTGCTGACCATCATTTGCAGCTAAGGAACCAAATTCGTCAGGCAAAGGAGTAATATCTTCCTTGAATAAGGACCGGACAACACGGCTTGGCCTCTCACTACGTTCCAAATTACCCACATCACGCAGGCTAATTACTGGTGGACCAGCTGAGGAACTTGCTGGACTTGTGGATGAAATATTGCTCATTGGTGACCCTACTTGGCTAACATTGTTCATTTCTTGAAAATACTTTGACCTAGTCTCAGAAAGAGCAGATTCCATACGCTCAATTCCAGTATCTCCACTTAGGTGTAAAACCTTTTCCCTTAAAAGCTTCTGATCTTCATAGACCTGTATTTGACGAAATCATAGAGCTCATGTTAGCCACCGTATAAATAATGCAGAAATGGTAAAAATCAGTGACATGAGATGCAAATGAGGAATTGGGGGATCAAAGAAGAAGAGATGGCACTGCTTAAAACAAAGATGAAGCATTCAAAGTAAGGAGTAAAGTTGCCACCTGCTTCTGGACAGCTTTCATGTCATGAGTAAGAGCACCATTATCTCCATCTGCTGTAATTTTACAAGTTTGAATCATGGACAGCTCAAGTTGGCAAGCTGCTCTCACCAAATCATCCTCTAGTACCTTTGCATCCTTGATCTTCCACACAACAAAACAGTTCAGGTAATCACACCAAGCTTTATCAAATGCAGCAAGTTGAGACCTAAGGTACAACGCTTGGGAACTGCAGAATCGGACTCCTCATTGGAACTTTGAATAGGCCCATCCAATATAATCTTAATCAACAACTCAAATTCTTTGATGAATTCTTCTGCTGACTGAGCAAGAGCAGTCTCGCGTCTTCCCTGTCCACTTAAAACTGCATCTGGATGGCCTAGTATCATATAAGCACAGATAACTACCCTTACTGGATACCTTGACAGCTTTGTTGTAACTTTGGATGCCTGTTTACCAGTACTAGCTTTCTTTCCATCCCTATTCCTCAATGGAGTCCTTGGAGAAGCCCTCTTCTTTGGAGTAGCAACTCGCTTGAGAAGGTGATCTATGTTGTCCAAACTTGATGACTGGTGGGTGGGAGAAACAGCAACAGCCTTAGAAGCCCTTAAGCGGCTCTCAAGCCTATCGAGTAAGGCCTTGACTGTCTGGATGGTTGAAGCTGATTCAATGAGAACAGCAAGTTGCTCAAATGGCATTGACCTCACCTGTTTCTCATTAAGGCCAAGAGCATCATATGACTTAGCCAAATCAAAGGTTGTTCTCCTGATTCTCAGAAACCTCCTCCAACACCTAATAACAATTACACCCATTATCCTTTATTCAATAATATGAGCAAAATAAGAATGCCAAAACAAATCTAAATATTCAGTGATGATCTCTTCTCATGAGATGCAGCAGAAATAAGCATGGCCAAATGTCTGTGTGGAAGATCACAGTTAAGCTTTTTGTGCATGCATTCTTGTTATGTGAATCAGATGTATCAAATGCTTTAATCCCCCAATCATAGGGGAAGAACCAATCAAAACCAAGCAACCACAAGGGCAAAACTAGTAAATCTCCAATTCAAAATATACCAAACATACCTCGCCAGTTTTCTTGAAAGGATATCAGCTTGTCTACGCATTCGGTTTCTACCGATTCTCAAAGAACTGCGCATCCTTGCCCTCTGCTTTAAATATTCAGCCCGCTGTCTTTTTGCCTGGCTCATAATGAAAAATCAATGAGCAAAAGGCAAAACGATTCAACAAAACCTAGAAAGCAAATCAAGCCAGACATACCCTTTGTAACCGATCTTCAAGCTGGGCTTGCAGTCTCTTCCTCTCAATTTCACGCTGCTTAGAAATGGAATTTGCAACTTGCTGAACTTGTAACACCCTAGCACATACTCGCTTACGCTCTGCTTCAAGTAGTCTCAAACGCTTCTTCTCAGCAGCTGCACGTTTTTGATTAATGGCAGCACGTACACGTTCTTTGTACTTGCTCTCTCGAGCCATCCTCCGCATCAGTGACTGAGATGACCTCTCCTTCAGACTGGCTCTCTTTTGGTAATGGGCATTAAGGATAAGCATTCTATTTGCTTGTGCCTGCTGAATCCTTGATTCCACCTTTGTGCCAAGCCTCTCTCTTTCCTTTTCAAGACGCAATTCTACTTCACTTTTAGCAGCCTGCCTTATCTCATCCAATTTAGCCAACCGCTCTTGCTCTTTTGCCAATAAGCTCAACCTAGCAATAAAATAGTATTTTAACACAATTTATTAAGTATGAAATGCATTACTCCAGACCAACAGCAACTTCAATTATATTAATAAAACTCCTTTAAAAAAGTGCACTTCAAATTCTCATGCAAATAATATAAAGACTTCCACAAAAAAACAGCTACATTAGAATTCAGTGTAAAATAGTTCGTAACTTAGTGTTACTCATTATCCAAAAAAGCTTAGTGGTGTTATAAGCCCTTGAACAGGGCATGATACAGAAAAAAACGAAAAAATGCTATAAGGTACTTATTGGAATGGTCGGAGTAAAAATAAATTTCTCCAGCAGTAGAAACTAGCAGATGGAAAAAAAAAAAAAAAAAAAGGAATTTCTGAAGACCACAAGGCCTGGCAACTCCTATGGAAAAATTCTTTACGTGAAACAAAGCCAAATTATTCTGTTTGCACAGTGAAATTCAAGGTATGATCATCTTCATTCTAAAGAATCAAACATTTTACAGGCAAACTAAGGTTTTGCCCAACCAAAAATTCGTTCCAAGAAAACCATGCCTTTAGATTTCATTTTCAAATAAAAGGCCTACTAGGTTCATCAACGAAATCCCGATATCAACAAAACTATTCTAAACTCTCAGATAATCGTTCAGCAAAGGGATAAAATTCAACACCTTTTCTGCTCAGCAGCTTGTAGTTTGGCTTCAAGGCGCTGACCCAAGTCTTCCTCCTGGGACAAAGAACCTCGAGGAGGACTTCTCTGTTTCGGACGGGCCTTGCTTGAGAGTTTTTCATAGAATTGCTGACCAAAGAATACAATAAAAACACCCATCAGTCCCTTATCTAGGTTAAATACAATATATTTAAAAATGATTCAACGATAAATACACACTAGCCTATAAGGAAATTAACCTAATCTATAGATTTCATTAAATGAAAAAAAATTAAAAAGAAAAATCGTTTATTCAAACGGAAAGGGGGAAAAAAGTAGAGAAATTCAAGCAGACAAAGGATCCAACCGCTTTACCTAACACAGACAACCTGAAGGCCAAACCAACAACCTCTTCAACTTAAGGTTCCCCCCCCCCAATACTTTGTTTCCTAGTACTATCTTTCTTTAAATTAAATAAATATTTAAACTCGGTTCATGCAGATATGCATCCATTCGTCCATAAAATGACATATATGTGTGTAAAGATTATTACACAACTCAAAAAGTCTATTCAATACAATCAAAGAAACGAATAAGAAAGAAAAAAGAAAAAGAAAGTAAATTTGAATTGAAGAAGCTTTCAGCATAAAAGCAAGTCACGAACACATAATTCCAGAACTTAAATTTTCGAAATAATTCGTTTTCGTTTGAAAAGAAGCATGTAACTATTTTCATTGACAGTCACGTCGCTTAACTCTTACCTCTTAAGTCTGCCAAAAAAAAAAAAAAAATAGAAGACAAATTTACAGAGAGAGAGAGAAACGAACCAATTTTTGTTTTTTGCTGGAATAATTTAAATAAAATAAAATAAATTTTTAATTAGATTTATTGAATTGGAGTTAAGAGTAAGACCTGTCTCCGAAGATCTGCATCACGAAGCTTGGCTTCGATTTCTTCGACGGTAGAAGGAGTTTTGTTATTATTACACTCAGCAAGAAGCCTTCTTTTAAGCCTTCTCGGAATCCTCGGAGGCCAAGAGTACGACGATGCTTCGGCATCCACCGCCACATCGCTCGCCGGAAAATTCATCGCGATTCCAGCGATTCTCTTCCCCGGCGTCTCCATATCATAACAACAACAACGAAAACCGACTGATCGATTTCTCTCTGAACAAGACAAAGCAAAACA
The DNA here is from genome assembly GCA_024138025.1 of Combretum micranthum. NCBI lineage: Eukaryota > Viridiplantae > Streptophyta > Magnoliopsida > Myrtales > Combretaceae > Combretum > Combretum micranthum. The sequence continues at coordinate 3,431,055 of JAMXBD010000001.1, forward strand.
AATAACAACAACAACAACAACAACAATTTGTATGTATAAAACAAAAGTAATGAAATAAATACGTAATTTACAGAGTGTATGTACACTTTATCAAGCGAAGAATCTAGAGAGAGAAAGTAGGATGGATTGGATTGTGTGTTTTGGTAAAGAAGATGATGAAATGGTGTGACGACGAAGAGAGAGAGAGAGAGATATACAGAGAGTGAAGAGAAAGAAGACTTGGCTTTAAAGGATACAGAGGGAGAAATCATGTACCAAGTTATTAAGCTTTAGCGTGTTTAATTTAATTAAATTAATTAAATAAATAATTTTAAATATAACAATGATTTTAAGGAATTTTTAGATTATCCAGGGTTTCGGGTTTCGGCAATTGTTTCGTTGGGCCGTTGCCATGTCAGCTCGGGACCCAACGGTACTATTTTACACCCATTTACATTGCGCCTTTTCCTTTTTTTTTTTTTTTTTTTTCTTTTTACTTTTTATTTGGACTTCGAATGCCCTTTTTGCCTAATTTATTTGACTTCGTTGCCCTCGCCCCGGGCTTTAAGGAAAAAATAATATCTAATAAAAATTTATAAAAAATATCATTAAATTGAAAATAAGTGCAAAAATAAGTCAAACTCAATTTGCCCCTTAACAACATGGCTGAGATTGTTTTGAATACATGTTGCTTCTGGGTGGATTATTAGATTTTTATTTGTCTCATATTTATATCAAATTTATATTATAATTATCAATATCATATTTTTATTATATATATTTGATTTATTTATAAGTAAAACTGTTAGTTTTTCATTAATATCTATTTCTTAATAGATATTGTTTATAAATAATAAAAATATGGTATCAAAATGATTAATATGATAAAACAAATAGATATTTTTTTCGAAACCCTTCCACTATTTAAATGTATATTTTTCCTTTTTTTACTTGATATTTCTTTTTTTTCCTGAAAATAATAATCGTGTTTTTATATTTTTACAAACAAATTATCTGATTTTTTTATTTTTAATAAATATATAACTATATTTTGATATTTTGGCAATCAAGTGGACTAGGTTTTATTTTGATAAATACATAACTTGTATTACGATAATTTTGCAAATAAACAACCTAAGTTTGATTTTTAACAAATATAAGTCACGTATTTGCCAAAAAATCAAAATTCATGTCACTTATTTATAAAAATAATAAAACACAAGTTATATATTTACCAAAAACAAAATTTATGTCAATTATTTATAAAAGCAGTAAAATCCGGTAATGTATTTGTTAAAAAGTAAGATCTAAGTCATTTGTTTATAAAAATATCAAAATGCAATTCTGTTTTGTATTTAGCCTTTTTTTTTTTCCTTGAATCTCTTATGATACAATGAATCATGGAAAGAATTAAAAATACTATTTTAACTAAATTTATTGCTTAATCATTGGATAAAATTTCTACTCTAAATCTTTTTGAAAAAAAAAAATCCTCATCATCAAACTATAGGCACATCATATCGCTGTCCTGTATCCATAAATTTACATTTTGTGTTGACAATTTTACGTCCAATGGAAATGGGCGAAAACAAATAGAAAGGAAAGAGGAGAAAAGGGGGAAAAAACAAAGAGAGAGAGGGAAAGAAATGTTGTCCATAGTTCTTGTTTGGATTCATGAGATGTAAATAGAAGGAAATAAGATGAACATAAATTAAAAATCGCTCGCTTTACTTTTTCAAACTTTAATTCTAAGGGTATTTGGATTATTTTGCATCATTTTCACTCACTTCCTCCCTTTTCTCTACTAAAATTTGATAGGATTAAAAGTGTGCAATATTTCCCCTTATTTCTATTGACCTTGATTTTCCACCTCTATTTTAAATTCTCAAATGCTTCCTTAGATTTTCCATAAGATTTTGTAACTTTTCTCTTGATTTTTGCATTGCTCAACATGACATTGAATTTGTGATATGTTGGTATATGTTTTAAGGTATGTATATTGTATACGAATGGTTGAAAAATATTTAATAAGCAATATTACATATAAGAAATTATAATATATTTAACCTAATACATGATCAATGTTGATGGTTTAAATTAGAACATGGGTCACCTGAGCTGAGCCCAACTTGCGAATGGATTGGACCACTCCGTTGGGCCTATACTCTAACAACAAACCTCACACACGAGGCTTTGTCTAAATGACCATGACCCTCGTAGGTGTCCCCTCTTGTATGCCACTTAGCACAAGTCGCTCGATGAGAATGATAATGTTGCACTTAATTTATCTTGCACTTAATTTGACTTAAACATTGGAGTGGAGTCTATGCCCAATGTCCCAGTAGTCGAGTTTTTGTTTTGTAGGCCTCAATCTCACTATAACAATCACAATCCAAAACATCTTGATCTAACCTTTACCGAATTTGAGTAAGTGACACTTATTATTTAAACCCATTTGCATATTGAGTAACAATGGTTTTGTTTGAATCTAAGTTGTTTAAAATTTGGTTCATTTTATTATATTACATTTTTATTGGATAAGATATTATAATAGATTTGTATTATTATTTACCACAAACAAGTAAGCTTAAACTCATTATACATTACTATTTTTCTATAACATTTATGATTGAATCCTTGAAACTATATAATTATGTTTAATAATCCTTACACTCTAGATTTTAGATATAAATAATAGTAGAGCTACGTTGCCTACTTCAACCATTTTAAAATATTGAAGTGCCTGACCTATTTAATTTAGATTATGTTTGTTAGATTAAGTTAATCCTTACCCATTTGATTTAGATCTCTCATGAATGTAATCTAGCATTTCTATGGTCCATAAAGTTGTATAGAAAATCATATATAGTAAGTAGGGAAATTTTATGGTCCCCCCATTAATTTTGATGGGATCAGTCTTGTCAATATCTAATGGCTCGTACCATACTTACCCGTGATTGAATCATTAAATATTTAATATTCCAATTATTATATATGATTGACCTAACCGGATCGTAGAAAGTGATATATTAAGTTTTTAATTAGTGTGATCATAATTAAGTATAAATCTAAGTCATTAATTAACTTACACCAATCCCATAAACTATAATGGGACTCTGGGTCTGTTTGAATGATTTATTTTTTACTTGTATTTATATCTATATCAAAATGATATACGTAAATATGTCTAATTTACATCTATATTTGATTGTTTCATGAGAAATGCCAACAATTTTTTTATCCATACCTAATTTTTTATAAAAAATCAAGAAGTTTAAAAAAAATGTCTCTATATGTCCAAAAAAGCTAGTCAAAGAACATAACGGGACTATAGAATTTTCCATTGTTAAGTGATATATTAAGTTTTTAATTAGTGCAACCATAGTTAAGTATAAATTTAAGTCATTAAATAACTTACACCAGTCCCATGAGAGACTATAGAATTTTCCATAAGTTTTGTTAAATTTATTGTCTGGATAATAGTTAAAGTTTTTTTGTTTCTTTCATGGCACAAATGATTGTGGTGTTTACTGTATTTTAAATCCCACTAAGATCATGAATTCCTGATCTAGCTTGTAATTGAAAAAAAAAAATATAGCTCGTAAAACTTAATAACTTTGCCGATCTTATGAATTATAGGTTTGATTATTTTTGGACAAATTCAAAATTTATATTTATTTTTAGTCATAACAAAAGGATTAAAATATTACTTATATTATTTTCTTATAATAAATTTTATGGTAAGATCGATAAACAAGATGGTTCCATTATATGTTTCATTTGATTCTTCATAATTTATAAAATGTTGAGTGCTGTTAAGCCTTCTCAACACCAAAAGCTAGCTCATGAGGTAAGGCTTTCCCTCACACTTATAAAGTAGTATTTAGCCCCTTCCACAACCGATGTAGGATATCCCCAGCATCTCCCTCATCACACATCGAACCATGGGTTTAATCATCTATGTTCGACTCAATCAAGATGTTGTAAACCTGGGCTCTGGTACCACTGTTGGGTGCTATTGGGCCTTCTCAACCCCAAAAGCTAGCTCATGAGGTGAGGCTTTCCCTCACACTTGTACATTGTTAGGGTTATAGATCAAACTCACATGGGTCTATAACCAAAGGGAACCTAAATATATATCAGATATATATTTAGAAGACTTTAGAATCAAAGTAGGATGGATCATCACGATTTGAATAAGGAAATCCTAAATATATGGTTATATAAATTTAAATGACTTTAAATCAAGATATCCTAAGTATATATAATATACTTGGAAGAGGACTTTGACATAAGAAGTTTTGTGCAAAAGCAAAAAGTTTTGTGATATACACTTGTAACAAGGGAGGTACACCGTCGTGTACAAGCGGGCATTGATTGCTCCAGAATGCCAAAGGTCAGCACCCAAATCCAAAACCGCCAGCCTTTAATTAAATGTCGACAGCCTTGAGTGTATGTTGGTTTTCCCTTTGTGTTGCATATAAATACTTCTTTTTATCCTAGGGTTTGTAAGGAACAAGTGTGTGCCTTTTCTCAAGCTTAGATAGAGAGTTCTAGAGAGAGGAAGAGATAAAAGTGAGGAAATCCTAGAGTGAGAGACTATAGATGAAGGAAATCTTGTTCCTTTTGTAATCTACCAATTTGTGGTGAAGAATTGAGTGATCCACTAGATAAATCTAGTAAAGAACAAAACTGTAATCCCATTATATTGTTTACAGTGGAAGAATTTGAGCGTTGCTAGTCTTGGGTTTTTCCTATATTGGGTTTTCTACCTTAAATCTTGGTGTTATTTCAATTCCACATTTTGATTTATATTTTGTTGATTGTTGATCGCATTGGAAAGAGGAAAAGGTTAACCTTTTCCTAATAATTGGTATTAGAGCAAAGGGTTTCAAAAAGAATTAAGATTTTATTGTAGCGTAGATATAGCAAAATCATCGGGTACGATAATCAAACTAAATTCAACAAATTATTCCATATAGAAATCTATGATGGAGGATCTGCTGTATTGCAAAGATTTACATTTGCCTTTGGGTGGTGACACTACGAAGCCAGATAATAAATCTGATGCTGATTAGGTAATCATGCATAGGAAAACTGTCGGTTATATCTGACAATGGGTGGATCACAACGTGTATCACCATGTAGCCTAGGAGATGAGAGTAGATATCCTATGGAAGAAGTTGGAATCCATGTATAAGAGGCAGACAACCTTGAATAAAATTTCATTGATCAGGAGAGCTGTAAATCTGAAATACAGGGATGGATCCAACATGTCGGAGCACTTGAATTATTTTCAAGGGTTGGTGAATCAGTTGGCTACCATGAAGCTAATGCTTGAAAATGAGATCCAAGCACTGTTGTTGCTGAATTCCTTGCCTGATAGTTGGGAGAGACTGGTTGTTTCTATTAGTAACTTTACCCCAGAGGGAACGCTCACCCTTGCAATGGTGAAGGACAGCCAAATGAATGAAGAGGTTAAGAGGAAGGATCTTGACACGGGATCTAATTTTAGGGCACTTGTTATTGGTAAGCTAAGAAGGAATGGTAGAAGCAAGTTCATAAGATCATTTGATGAAGATGATGAATCAGAGAAATCCAAGGGAAGGTCCAAGTCAAAAGGAAAGAAAGACCTTATATGCTACTATTGTGACAAGTTGGGCCACTTGAAGTGAGAGTGTAGACTCTAGAAGAAAGAGAAGGGTAAAGGTGAAGAAAAGGATATAGACATTACAGCTGTAACAGCAGCAGATGATGATGAGATTATCAATGCTTGGGATGAGAAGTGTGTTAGCCTTGCTAGTCATGATGATGACTGGGTTATTGATTATGGTGCCTCCTTCCATGTGACTTCACATGGTGAGTTCTTCTCAACCTACATTGCTGGAAATTTTGGTAATGTTAGGATGGGAAATGATGGTAAATCTAAGATTATAGGCATTGGAAATGTTATTTTGAAGAGTAACATAGGTTACAGGCTCACTCTCAGAAATGTTAGACATATTCCAGATATTCACCTTAACCTTATTTCTGCAGGAAAGCTTGATGATGATGGCTATAGCTACTTTGGTGAAGGAAGATGGAAGCTCACCAAGGGTTCTCTCATTATGGCAAAAGGAAAAAAGAGGAACTCCCTTTACTTAATGTCAACAAAGCTAAGTAAAGGAGATGTGAATCCTGTACTCCCGTATTGAGCTTCTAATGATGGCAGAAATGGGGGAGTTTCAATTAAAGAATCTCAAATGCCTCATCAACAGTTCAAGATGAGAAGATCTACAAAAGATAGAAGACCATCAGTTAGATTCAGTCCAAATGAGTATGAGATACTCACTAATGGGGAAGAGTTAAATGATCATAAAAAAGCCATGGAAAATGAGAAGAAGAAATGAAAGGTTAGAGCCATGCAAGATGGACTGAGAATAGGAAAATTGACTTGGTGAAATTGTCTAAGGGCAAGGAACCTCTAAGAACAGATGGGCGAGGACTATGATAAGAGCTCACAATCAAGGAGCAAGATAAAAGCTGGTTGTGAAAGGTTTCATTCTAACAAAAGGTGCTGCAGGAAGGCAGCAGGATTGGAGATACCCCCATATGAGTTGAAGAAATTCTCATATTAGGTTTTTCACGTTAAATCCTGATGTTATTTTAATTCCACATTTTGATTTATATTTGTTGATTGTTGATTGCATTAGCAAAAGGAAAAGGTCGACCTTTTTCTAACATAAAAGTAGCTTCCAATACAAGTTCTTTTATTTTTCACTCTTAGAACTAAATTTTAAAGGTACTGAAGCTTTTTGCAGTCCCATAGTACCTAAATAGACATCCATTATGTCTATCATCCAATCATTAATATGGTTAGAGAAAGTGAATAATAGTTATTTTAATAATCGATGTATATGAATCAGATTTATTTAATAATTTGCTAGACTAATTCCGTAATAAAATATGCAAATGCATTTTTCCCAAAATATTAATATCTACAAGAAAACTTTTAGCTGTTCTTTTAGCATTATAAAAGATAAAGAAAGCAGAGATTCAAATATAATTCATCTTGCTTATGAAAATAGTGTCAACACCATTAAGTTATAAAACTATTAGTGAAAACTCTTACGATCTAATTTGTTTAATTTTCCTATGGTTACATTGTAAAATTACTATTTAAAGGCAAATAAAAATTATAAAATTTTAGGGTTTTAAATACCAATAAGTTTTTAATATTTATCTGAGATTATGTTTATTTGAAATCGTTTATATGAGATTATGTTCATTTGTAAAAGTGATTAATTTCAAAGTTTTTACAATGACCTTGAAAGTATTAGGATTTAGATATTTATTCAAAAAACCTTAATAGTTAAAATTTTATTTTAAGCGGTCTCTATAAGTTTTAGAATGAGATTTGAAAATGCTCTTTTTTTAATAAAAAAAAAGTTTCATATTTGATCAAATTAGTTTACCAAGGAGCATTTTTTTCATTAATTTTCAAAAAGAAGGTATTTTATCCTATTTCTGTAGGATTTAAATATGGACAATCTTGGTAAGATTTTTTAATTTTGTTTCTTCTTTCTAAATCATTTCACTATTATCTGTGTCGTGCCTATTAATTTCCTTTCAAGTATCAATAACTGAGATACATCAAATGGCAGGAAAAAAAAAAACTAAAAAATCTAGTTACATTTAGTTTTACATAACATCAACTAAATCTTGTATTCAATCATCTAACAATTAAAATAAAATATAATAATAAGATATGGTAGTTAATATGTTAAGTATTTTAGTACTATTAGCATGGTTAATTATAGATTTAAGCTATTAAGTGTTAAACAAGCAATGGAACAGTTCCTATTAAAAAATAATGAAAGCATAAGATTTCCTACCTGTTTTTTTTTTTTTTTTATATTGATGCACATATTTTCAGCATGGCAAATAATATTCTTAATTAACCTTATTGTATAAATATTTATCCATTTATTTTAGTTTTAGAAAGTTGCTTGTCTTTTATAATTTTTTAACGTAGAGTATGTATGTATGTATGCATGTATATATGTATGTATGTATGTATGTTTTTTTTTTTTTTTTTTTTTGTGGTTATCATAGGATAAGAGACTAGAGAGGTGCATTTGTTCATCTCTATCTTTAATATATAACCAATTATAAATATTTGTTTATGTACTATTTATTTTGTAATTTATATGTTCTTTATTTCAACATATATGTATATCATTATTTTATCATCATTTCTTTTCTTAGGAATAAGTGGGTATATTATGAATAGGCAAATTCTATGGTCCTGTCATTGATTTTCTAAGGATTCACACCATACTCAATTGTGATCGAACCACCAAAATAATTAATATTTAATCATTATATTTATTTTAACGGTTAGATCGTTAATCAGATTGTCTCGTCAATGGCATCGTAGACTTTAAACTCTATTCCATTTGGACGATGTAATACATATGTACAAAGCCCACAAAAGAAAATCACATAATTTCAATTACAAAAATATTGACATAAAATCGCATTTAAGGCATATGATCTTAAAAGTTTAGTATACAATAAAATCACATGTCAAATATACATTTTACTATAAATGGAAATCATGCAACTTTACTATAAATAGAAAAATCATTATTTTTGCAAGAATAAAAAAATTACATGCAAGGCATTTAATATTCTTTAAAAGGGTAAAATCACATTTATACAAGCGAGTTTACATTGGTATTTTGGTAATTAATTTAATGTAATTGGTATTTTTCTAAATAATTTTCTACTAAATTGGCAAACTAAGGATTTTCTCTTATTCTATAGGTTTAAGTTTCCCCAATTTGATACCAGATTCTTACATGTGATATCCTATAACCACTCTTGTATCTAATGAATCCTGTAAATTTTTTTATATTTATTTAATACTATAAGATTCAATTAAATTTTTTACAACCAAAACCTATTAGTATTTCCAACAAATTAAAAGAACAAATTTTATATCTACTAGAGGAAAGTTTACAATTCAACTTCACGGTAGTATTTTTATGTTATATGATATCATCCCAATGGTTCCACTAATGGCTTAAGATTTCTCAAAATTTCTTCTATTGAAGTTGCCTTTGTAATAGATTAAATATATGTTTATTTCTTTCTTCCTTTTGCGTAAAACCTAAAATTAATAGAATATAATAATGTGTTTGCCTTAATTTTTTGGTTGATAGAAAACTTTAGCATGAATGGCCTTCAAGGGATGTCTGGGTTTTGCAAGATAGAAAAATTATTAGTGGAATGGTCAAAGAGTTATTCTACAAGATCACCTTGATGCTTAAATTAACATTGAAAAATGAATATGATAGAGGGAGCTCCTATAAGGGAGCTTTTACGATCTCGTCGATAGGACCATGTAGTCAACTATCTAACCATTAAATAAATATAGTAATTGGAATATTAACTATTTTAAAGGTTCAATCACAGTTGGATATGGTGTGAGCTGTTGGATAATAACATGATTAGTCCCATCAAAATTAATGACGATACCATAGAATTTCTCTATGACAGAGTAATAGTATGAGTAAGAAGTATATAGATGATTTACCATTGACTCAGGTAAGCGGATAAACCATAGTGGAAAATGTACCCGACATATTAAGGAAGTACATTCTAATATATTAGGAAAATGGATATTCCCATTATAATAATTAAGAGATTTCCAAGAGTGAGCTGGAAACATCTAGATATGTTGCTTGCTCACATGGCGCAAGATTGACTTAACAAATTAGATCATGGTACAAAACTGACTTAACAAATTAGATCTCTTCACAAAGCATAGGGTATCGAGTTGGCTCCAACTAAGGAGTATCTAAGTTGTTATCAAATGGAATAGCTCGTCATAACCATGTGCAGTTGGCTCAAGGTCCACAATGATCGGATAGAGACTACAACTTCTAAAGAGCTTAGTCCAATCCAAATAAGTCAGTATGGGCCTATGAAACTAATGTCCAAAGTAGGCTATCAACATATTGTTTTCCCGTATTATTGTTAAGTAGTTATTATAGAATGGTACAAGATGTCATGAAACTTTTACTATAAGTAGAGCTAGATATACAGGCCAAAGCACACGACCCAAATCGTTAACTCGCTTTAAAATGTGACTTGCAATCTGTAAACCCCGGCTTTTTAAGTAGCCAAGATAACCCTAGAACCGGAAACCAAAACCCTAAACCGGAATAGCTCAAGTCTGGAGTGAGAACTAGGAACCCTAATTCCAGCTTTTCTTCGGTTTCCAATTAAGAAACTTTTATCAGAAAATTTAATTTTGAAAATAGTTCTTGATTATATTTCAAACCAAGAAAATATCAGATTTTAAGAAAATTTCAATTCCGAGTCATCCCGAGACCCATTATAGAAAAACGTGCTTCGGTACTAGAATTTCAAAAATTTCCTTATGAGTACTCATTCGAACCGAAATAAAATAAAGATTTCAAAAATATAAATTTCATAATTTTCCGGCTTATGAAAAATACAATTATACCCTTTTTATTCGTATTTCCTTACTACCGATAATTAAATTATCTTGACTACTATTCACTACTATTCACAAGTATCACCTATACTACCTATTTGCACACTCTATATTTCAACTCTTACCATCACTCAATCATCTCCCCTTTTCAAAGGATTTTTGTCCCTTAACTTTCCATACAAGTTATGACAATTACACATCAAAGTTAAATCAATCAAAACAAAATAAAAATCAAACTCCTCCCCCCCCAAGCTCCATTCTACAATTTTTTTTCAATTTATTTTACTCCATTTAACCTAATTTCAAATGCTATATAAACTACTCTTTCTCTCTCTCTCTTCATTCTTTTACTTTTCAAAGTTTTACAAAGTGAAAAAGCTCTCAATTCTCTCCCCCATTTCCCCCCTTGTCGTGAGCTAGAGCCCCCACCCTCCCCCCACCCACACACACACACACAACACTTTCCATTTTCCTCTTTTCATCTCTTATTTTACTTCAAGTAAGTGAACTTTTACTCCTTCCATTCATAGATCTTTGTAATGGCTAGGTGATTCTTGGATATTTCCAACCAAAGGACCCCATGAGCTTTTGTTAAGGACAAGGAAATGTCAAAACAAGAATACCGAACCATTACAAAGTAGATCTAACATTTAAAGGAGCTTTCAAGTCATAAGCTTTATGATTTTTCATCAAAAAGTGTTTTGAATAAAAGATCTTTTATAAAAATGTAGTTTTTATGTTTTCAAAACCTATTTAAGCATTTGAGATAATAGATCTATCATTTTACTACTCATATTCATATAGGCATTTAAGATCTCATCATTATTTTGTGTTTATGTGCATTAATAGTCTTTAATGCTTTTGTCCTTAGTAAATAACCTTCTTAGTATATAGATCTATAGGTAGATGAGTTAATAAAGTCAAAAAGGAAAACACTTTTCAAGAAATGAACTTGTGTAAATTCGGATGACTTGAGAAACCTAGGTTAAAAACCCTTTTACTAACTTTTAAACATGTGTGTTACAAGAAAAATGAAACCATAGGTGATAGATAATGTTTGGTAATATTTTTCATGAGTTTAGATGAGTTTTTACTAAAGAAAATATTCAAAACAAGAGAAGAAGTCCAATAGAAGTTTTGAGTTAAAAGGCTTGAAAGAAAAATTCGTATAATGGATAGATGGTCATAAAACCCCAGTTTTCCAACTTCAAAAATAATATTTTCTTAAATAAATGAAATCCTTAGGGTATAGGTAAAATAAATACTTAAAGTTTTAAGTATAAAATACATTTTTCTTGAAGGAATCAACTTGGAATGAAACTTTCTAAATTCGGATTTTTGGAATCACCCTAGTATAAGACCCACTTAAAAGTTTACAAATGAAGATTTTATTAAAGGAAATAAAGGCCTTAGGATATAACTAATATAATGATCAAAGTTTCTTTAAACAAAGTGGAGTTTTCCTAAGAAAAATCCTTAATAGTAGGTGTGACCAAATGTAGCAAAGTTGATTTTTAGACAATAGCAAAATATATGTCTTAAGACAAAGTTTATTAAATTCTTTAAGTCTAAAAATTTATAAGACCTTAGACACTTAAGAGTTCATATCATGACATTCATGATAGGGAAAATCATTCCATGGCATTTAGTTTCATTTTTCATTTAGGAATCTCAAGTGCATTCATGAAAACCAATTTTTGGAATCATATAACCGCTGTACAGATCTGATCCCTCATTTCGAGGCTTAGATATTTTCAAAACTTGATTTAAACTTCATATTTAGAAAGCTCTTCCGAAGTAGATAGAAATCGATATAAAATTTGCGAAATTCCGACTTAAAACGAAGTTATGGCCATTTTAAATCGGGACTTCGAAAATGACGCGAATTTCGATTTCACTAAGTTTTCTTAGAGTTTTAGTATCCTAAGATGGTAGAATACTTATTAGGGTATTTCTTATATGAATAGGTGAACCCGTGGACGTTGACTCTTTGCCTCCGGATTATTATTACTAGAAGAAAGGCGAACCAATGGCGGAGTGAGTTTTTCTTCCCGATTCATTTATTGTATGTGCTTGTAAAGTAGTGCACTAGAATGTAGGCCAAATGAATGGAATATGAATGATGGGGAATAATGGGAAATTATATGTTGATGATGATGTGAGAACTCAAATTAAGAATATCGAAACCGGGTGATAAATTTTGGTTGTGTACTTAGCTATGATGGATTGTTTGAGAAATTGTTTGATCGCCTAAGTAAAATGGCTTAATCAACTACTGGACTAATGCCAAATTTGACATGTGCATATCATAAGGGGAAGGAGCATTAGCATTTGTAGGTTAATCGTGATCCAAAACGATATCGAATAATCGTAGGTTAATCGTGATCCAAAACGATATCGAATAATCGTAGGTTAATCGTGATCCAAAACGATATCGAATAATCGTAGGTTAACCGTGAACCATAAACGGCATAAAGTTAGTACCGCAGTATTCGTTAATCTGCTAACCCGGGATGGAGGGCGCAAGTCCATCCACATATGATTTCCGGCTGGTCATATGTTTGTTAACTCACGTGTTTGGTGCATTCACTTGCTTGCTTAATACTTGGTTGAATTGTTGTGACATGAATGTTATTGTGGAAGATTACACTCACTAAGCTAGTTAGCTTACGTCCCTACAGTCCATTCCTTTTGCAGCTATCCCATTTGTGGCTTAGGCGGCGTGACCCGGCTGTAGGTACAGAAGCTAGGAGTTTCCCTAGAAGTTGGATTTTTGTATTAGACTTCCATAGGAAACTTCTAAGACTTGGATGACTGTATAGCCATTGATTATTCTTTTGCGGGGAATGCCCCTTAGATTATGTATATTATTTATGTTTCATGAATTATATCCTACTGCTAATGCATGCCAAATTAAGCTTTTATCTCCATTTGGACTTGTACTCTATTGTTGTAAAGGTACGCCTTACATCTATATAAGGCTCTCGAAAGACTAAGGCGTAATTCGGAATCTTATATGGTATGTGGCGGACTGTTACGTTTAGGGTATCCTATGGGGCATGACACAATCAATCTTACTCGACATGTTTTGCTTGTGGCAAAAGTATTAATAAAAAAGGAGAAAAAGTTTAAAAACCACCTAAAATTTCAAGTTAAAAAATAATAATATATTAACATATTAGTAATATTTATGATATATTATGTGGGAGGGTGGATTGATACACACATCACACAGATTAAAATATTCTTTTTAAGTATATATTTACATGTTTAAATGTAATATGATATTCAATAAATTATTTTAAAAACTTATTTTTATATATAAGCAATTAAAATCAAAATAGTAATAAAATTAATCGTTGATATATATATAATCCTAAAATACTTAAATATTTTAATTTTCACACAAATTAACATAAAAATAAAAAATAAATATACTTTGGCTCATTTAACCAATAGACCAAAGCAAGTAAGGCTTGAGCCAAAATTTCTTGCCCCGTTCAACCCACGGGCTAGCCTAGTCCAACTCGCCAAGCCCGTATGTTTACCTCTATCTATAAGTTATATGATAAGTAGAAAATATTTAGATGTTATATTAATAATATTTTATATAAGTATATATTATGAAAAATTACTGTCACGCCCCAAGGGTATCCTGGTAGTAACATACATATTATGATGTTATCTGATGTCTTAAACTTATTTTAGGAAAGATTAGGTAACATAAAAAAGGATCACAAATGCATGTTAATACTTGATTTGCCTTGGAAAATGACATAGTTTTACAAAACAAGATCTTTTCAATTTCATTGATAAGAATGATGAACACATAAAAAAAAAAAAAAAACATCACCACAAATAGAACTTTCTGAATAACTATATGAATGATATGATAGTACAGTCCACAACTTATAAGTAGAGTCCTCAAAATAGATGAAATGATGTTCAAACATCATTTAATACATATATCACTTGATGATCCTATCCCGACAAACCCATAATTCTTCCAGCTTTAGAATTTTATTGGGGCTAAGCTTCAAGAAGATAATAACCAAGGCCGTAGAATTAACCTATAAGGACCGTAGGAGTGTGAGCATAAACCATGGGTCAGTGAATAACCATAACATATCACATATCAAGCAAGTTATTATCAACCATATGTAATGCATCAATCAAACATATGTAAAATTACAAGCTTGGATAACCGGGAATCCAAATAGGATGGAGATTTATGCCTTCTCATCAAGGTTGAAGGGAATCCTTGTCTATGACCCACCTGCCCAGAAGAGGCTAAGTATGCAAGAAAACAATAGTCCTCACTTTAATTATCACTTTACATTAAGTGTAGCTTAACACTCATTTCTTGTTTCAAGCCTTAGAAACTCCATTAAGTATTAGTCATTTCAAATTGATACAACGAGCAACACCCTTCATTGACCAGTTAGTTCCTATGAAATGAGGAACAAAGGTAATCTTGCATAGAACTAATAGCTTTTTTCCTAGAAAAACTAAGCATTACCAACGGACCGAAACACTAACACATAGCGGGCTGTCACACTTTTATAATGCAATATATACAAATTTTGCAATGCATGTCTATTTCATTTATGGCACCAATTGTTTTTAATCAAGTTCATGGCGATCAATCATTGCATAGGTAATCATCATGCTATACATACAACGAGTTCAGAAGAAATTTCATTATCACTGTTATTAGTGTAGTTTAACAACCAATAAACTCATACAGCATACAATTCTCATAAACCCATACTCACAACCATTCTATTATTATCTTTTCATTAAAAATACAGCTAAGCTACAAGGACAAGTAATGTAATAAGTCTGAATTACTCACCTGCTCATACATACTGTCTAATTGTAGTAATCAACTGGAAAATCTTCGACAGTATTGAAGTCACCTATTAAATGAATAGAAATATTCATCAATAAGATATAAAATCAGAACATTGAGTTCCTATGAGTGCCTAACTGTTTTATATTATTATTTGTATTGATTCTTTAGCGTAATGATCCTACGGTAATGGATAATTATTATTTAATATTTATTTTCATTTTTCTTGTCTTTATCTTAATTAATATTTATATTTCTATTTAAAGCGTTTTCATTGTTCCCAATTTAATAAAGTCTCACATCTATTAGTGTATGTATTGATAGTGTACTTTTTTTTATTATTTCTTCATTTGTTAACATTATCTATATTTACAAGTTTGAAATTCTTATCATTTATGTGGTCATGTTCTAGTCTCTAGCCTTCTTTACTTAGCATATTCGTAGATTCATAGGATTAAATAAATATCAATGTATATCATATCTAAATTTTCTTTTTATGTGGTGTAGAACCTTAATACATAGGGAATAGTTCTTAGGTTTTGGATTTATAGTGGAAAAGATAGAAATATGGAAGTTAGAGATCTACATGGGTGTGTAGAAGGGAGGGTTAATGTTTTGTTCCTACATTATACATACATGGCCCATGTATATGGAGTTTTTGGTGCTTCAAGTTCTACACACTTATGTAGGGTTGTGTATCAATATTGGTGGATTTTGCCTTGGTTTAATCACCTTGGGACCTTACTTTTGTAATCACAACCTAAGTTAGATCATTATTCCTACATGTTAATCTCCTCCTTGCTCATGCCAAACATTATAAGGTCTTAGTGCTTTGGTAATTAAGTTTATATTACTCATGTTATTATCCTCTAAACAATATGTATTCCTAGTGTAAGACATGAATGGTCGAAGAAAATGTAAGGATTAAATTAGCACTTAACTTAACATGATAGGGTTGAATCCTAAGATTATATAACTAGCACTTAACTTAACATGATAGGGTTGAATCCTAAGATTATATAACTAGCACTACACATAGATTCCATACAACCTTCAAACATGACAGCAACTTTGATTTAAAGTTAGGGTAGGACTTGCCTTATTGGATGAAAATGGTGTGGATAATTCCTCCCTAATATTAGAACAAAAACCTAGTATTATAAACAAGGAGTTTAGTTTTATTGGTGTCAAGAATAATTAATTAGAATAGATCAATACTTTACCTTGGCTTTTGATTCCTAGAGCGTTGTTTATATTCTTGGTTGTGTGGAGTATGGTACTTGATGGTTCATGGTGGGGTTAGGAAAATAATGGCTGCTCTGTTTTGTTTTCCCTTTCATGTCTATCACGGTAGAGTTATGTTGGAGAAGAAGAAGGATGTTTTTCTTGGTTGTTGGTTTGGTTTTTGGTCAAGTTTATGGGGAAGTTAAATGAGCTTGTTTGCTAGTTAATTACTCCTATTTATACATGACCTACAAGAGCTGTGATTGAGGTGCAAGTTAGGTGTTTGGGTGGTAGGAATTGTGGCTGTAAGGGTTTCACATCTGCAATTTATGAGGATCTTAAGGTCAGCTTGGATGTGTTTAAATTGTAGATTTCTTGGGTCAATATTCAACCATCTATGTGTTCACTGAGGGAGTTTTCATTAGAGCTTGTTAGTCAATTTTTCAAATGTTGTGAGCTTGAGTTTTACCTATTCTACCTAAGGCTATACACGGTAGGATTTGTGCTGCAACTTGAGCTTATTGTCTCCTCTTAGCAGCTGCAGCAACAAAAATCTGGGGAAGGAACTTCAGCCGGTTAGCAAGTTTTTAAAGTTAGTTATCTTGCTTATTTAATGCTTAGCTTATTTAGAGATTTCCCATTAGCTTACAACCGCAATGAGTTTGGAACCAATCATATAAAACCCGACCCGCTTCCCTATAGGGTTACCCAAACCCGACCCATGACCATATAGGGTTTTATGTGTAATTCCCAAACCCGCCCCTACAAGGTCATGGTCCTGACCCGCCCTACCCCGTTGACCCGATTTTATTTTTACACTTTTTTTTTCCTTTTTCATTCTTTTTATTTATTATTTGTCTACTTGTCTTCATGATATATTCTTCATTTTACTTATTTGTTTCAATTTCTTTTCATTTGATGCTAAAGCCACACATAAAAAAAAAAAAAAGAAGAAGTCATAAGCTAGACAATTGATTTTCGATGTATGATAATCAATTTGTACCACAACATAGTAAAATTTACTTTACTTGAGGATTGACATAGATACATAAATGAATATTATCTCTTATTAATTATAAAGAAAGCATGATATTCTCAATGAGACAAAAAAATAAAATATAATCATAGAGCTATAAAAATAATAAAAATTGATATCAAAGTTTTGATGTTATAAAACTTTTTTAAAATAATCCTAACGGGTCAAGTCGACCCTATAGGTCATAACTACGACCCGAACTCGACTCGTGGACCCTATGGGTTACAAATTTTTTTCCAAACCCTCTCATAATCCTATAGGTCAAACCCTGTAGGGTTTTAGCTAGTTGGGTGGGTCGGGTACCCTATAACACCCCCCAGTTGCATCCCTACTTATCGTTGACTTTGAGGACAATTTGATTCAATCCATTAGGGCAAATGGCATGTTCCTTCTCCAAAAATTGCAGTCGGATTTCCAAGTTCCATTTTTCCATTGTAACTTAACATATATAGATTAGGATTATAGTTGTTTTAGGAAATTTCTAAATTATCAAGTAGTTTATTAAGTTATACGTGTATTTATATATCAGTTATATAGGGTTTTTATCTCTAAAAGTTTATCTAGTCTCTACAAAATCTCTCGATCATCTATGAGTTCAAAGTTTATGCAATTGGGTCTTTTGAGAGTTATACCTTACATGATTAGGGTTCCCTAGCCCAATAGGTCAAATTAGGGTTTTAGTGCATAGATTTCAAATTTTCTAACTAGAATATAGTGCAATCCAAATCTTATTTAAGTTTAGTTTATTAGTTTTATGGAATTGTTTTCATCCTCATTGTGTATTAATAACCTTGACATCTGTTCTTCCAGTTATTATTTATAACCAATAAACTCTATAAAGGGTTATCTTTTATTGTTTTTGACATTTATAGTTGTTTTAATTATATCTTGAATTATTGCTCAAGATACAAATCTTGTCTTTGGTATTAATTAGGGTAAAAAAATTTTCTATCTTATCGAATCCTAAATTTACTATTTAATTCGCATTTTCCATTCTATTATGGTATACTAACATGAAAATTTTTAGGATAACAATTACATCTTAAATCTACCTAAAACTTTCAACACCTATTCAAACTTTTTTTCAATTGGGTAGTATAACATATCTTTAGTAATAATGAGTGCCTCTCAACTCTACCAGACATTCTTAAGCTTGTTTTAATTTTACATTTTCGATTGTCTTTCAATGCTCTGATTTAATTTTTTTCCCCGCAATTTATGGGAAAAAAAGAAATTAAAAAAAAAATCGTGGACCTACTCTACTCACATCATGTAGAAATCAGAAAATTACACTATGTCAGAACGTTAAGCTTGTCATATTGGTACAGGCTCATTTATTCAAACCAACTTTCACAAAGGGCCCTTTAATAAAGCTTATTCAAAACAAAAACATGTATAAATACATCTGTATTTTGGAAATAATACAATAAATTCTAAGGTCTCATTATTAATTTTAATAAATATATTTGTATTTGAATATAAATAATAACAAATTCTCTGATTCCATTATTAATTTTGACGAGATCAGTCTCCTCATAATCCAATGATTCATTGTATATCCAATCGTAATTGAATAATCAAAATAGTTAAAACTTCAATTACTATATTTATTTTAACAGTTAGATGATTTACTGACGATCTCATTGATAGGACCGTAGAAGCATTCATAAATAACTTTATTCGGCTTATTGGTTTACGAACCAAAGTTAACAAACCCTTTTATAAAATTTTTAATCAACAATGAAGTTAATTTTCCCCTTCTTCTTAGTTTAGTAATTATAAACCTATATATTATTAATAAATGTTAAGAAACCTAGGAATAATATGAAGACATTTTAGAAAGAAAAAGCAGTTCTTTAAAATGTTAATATAACACACTAAAGAAGAACTAACTAACAAAGATATTTTAAAAACTTTCCATGACGTGCGTAAAAGAATGTATATTTATAAAAGTAAATTGTAATCATTTATACATGGAAATAACATAACTGAACACAAATACAAATTTGTTACATTAGTACGAGAAGATTATAACTTTTTTTTTTCCTGTAATGGTGGATATTGGATAAGGGATTCAAACCTTGTATACTCCAAAAAAGATAAACTAACTAGATACAAACACAAGCTTATTAAATTAGTAATGATATATTATAGTTTCTCTTGTTCTTTTCTTTCTCCTTTATAACCAGATAGGGATTTAAGTCCCGTCTATTTCACTTACAGATTAGCATTGGTACCATTAAATTATAAAATTATATAAAAAAAGTGTATATACTTGACTTAATATTAACACAAGACTATGTTGACATATAATTTATGAGAACTTTTACCATCCATCACAATAGATATCATTATGGTTCTGGAACTAGATCGAACTGGAATAAGAACCGTTGGTTCTAGGTCTTGATATTAAGGATTATAACCAAAACCATCTCCCATGATCCCAGTCCATTTCTAGGACCATGGAGCAGCTATTTTTTCTTTCAAGTAAAATTTATTTTATTTTATAATAAAATAATATCTAAACTCCACATGATGATTGGGTGTAAGAGTATTAAAGCATTTAACCATTTTTTAAAATTTATTTAGTATGTGAATTCATTTATATATAAACACATCTAGCATTAATTCTAGTTATTAATGAGAGATTACAAAATATTCTAAATGCCAAATAGAAAATTATAATATAAAAAATAGTTTCAATTTATTAAGGAAATGAATTTCACTTTTAGGAGAAGTTTATACAAACTAAGTTATATATATTCTTAAGTTATATTTATTTGTTAAGTTGTCAATAACAAAATATTAAATAGACAATAAATTTTACTATTTACATGAAATAATTTAAACATTAATAATTATATATTTAATATTATTTGTTAATTTTTTTTTAATTTTTTTCAATGAAACTAATTGAAACCATCTATTTTATCTGGTTCAAAACCATATAATTGCCTAGGAATCGGAAAACCAGTGGTTCTCTTACCGATTTTGAAACCACCCAATCGGTTCAATTTTAAGTTCTGAAATTCATCATTAGAAATTCTAATTCGATTCCCAATTTAAAAACCAAAATGATGACCATTCTAGATACAAAACTATCCTTTTATACTATTATCACTAGTTAGCTATAAAAGAATAATATTAAAAATTAAACTTTTAATCACAAATGAAAATTAAATAAATATTAACTATTTAATGATGACACGGAACCCATCTATTAAAGAATTGCAAAGCCTACAACTTTCTAAGTGAGCCGGTGACTTGATTGACATTTGAAACGAAAAACATTCAAACTTTATTTCTTATCGGCAAAGGAAAAAAAGATGAGCCATAAAGCTATCACGCTCCCAAGAATGGCCCAACAATATTCTAGACAACCCCACATACAAACCAACACTTTCTAGATTATCGATTTCCCCCTCTTATCAATTATCATTAATTTACATTTGACTAAAACTTCTAATAAAACCCTACTAAGCTGGCCAAAAAAAAAAAACCCTACTAAAAAAGCCAACAATCTTAAATCTAGTATATCTTTTCTTCTATTATAACCTCATAATATTTATCTTTTTCATTAAGTGAGCACGGATACGAATCTCTCATCTCTTATTATCATACCACTAATAATGGACAAGAAAAAAGAAAAAAAAACATGCTTTTAATTAGGTGATTGGGCCAGCCACAGAAGACATCCCATGTGGCCAATACTCCACCTTTTACTAAAACTTTACATTAACGTGTTTGTTTCTTGGCCAAAATTTAGATAGATAACCTTTCAGACTTTTTTCAATGGATAATCAAGTCTATGGACTTTAGCTGCGGGCAAATAATTGCCTATACTTAATTCATATTTATTCAGATAAATCCCAAATAAAATTATTATTTCAAATATATATAGTATTGATGTCTATATATATAAATATATCATGTTGTATATTGCAACTCACGGGTCATAACTGTTTTAGAAACTGCCTTTTCATTTATTATGGCAGTAAAAATTTATTGATATTTCATTCTACATATAGTACTTATTGACTTTTTTTTCCTTAAATGACCTTATTGTAATGAATTAAAAATTATAATAACAATACCCTTATGTTGCGTTCAGAACGGTAGAATCATTCAAAATAGAATGGATTTGAATGATTAAGGGAATAAGATTCTCATTCTTATATTTGGATATAAATACAGAATAGAATGGAAATGGATGGGTACATACATCATCACGGTCGATTCCGAATCGAGAATCGACTTGACCCGTTACCAACGGTTCCTAAAACCGGGAACCGGTAAAGGACCTGTCGGTTCTGGCAAGTCCTTACGGTTCCATCCCTAAAAATCACATGATCCGACTGTTTTGGACCGCCTATTCAACAACCGACAGTTCTACACCATAAATTTTTTTTTAAAAAAGTAAGAAAAAAAGAAAAGAAATTTATAAAAAATTGTAATTATAAAACAAATATTTAAAACTACTTTCACAATATTTAATGTGTGATTATTAATAACACAAGTAATAAATACATTTGAAATCATATATTGTTAAATTTATATAGACTTCTAACCAAAGTAGACTTTCTTTCTTAACAATGTGTGGTTCATTTTTTGTTATTGAGAATTATTTGTATCTTGAATATTTTATAGTGTCACATTGCTAATATAACAACTAAAAAAGTGCAAGTGATTGTATATAAATAAATACATAATTATAGAATTTCTTTTAACTAGTGCTATGAACAATTATTGTTGGGCTTAATGTTATTTCAAGTTAAAAATTTATTTTGTATTTTTTCTGAGTTAAATTAAGTAAATTGTTTAATTGGTTTTTTTTTTCATGGTTCCTGGTTCCTCTAGAATCGGAACCGGAACCCCGGAACCGAACCGTGGGAACCGGCGCTTCCTAAAAATCGGGAACCAGACCGACTCCCATGGGTCCAGTTCCGGTTCCACCACTTTTGAAATCGAGAATCAGACCCGAACTGAACCGTTACGACGTCTAGATGGGTATATAATAAAATTTGTCAAAAATGTCCTTAACAAAAAATAAAATAATTATTTTATATGGATAAAAAAGTAATTAAATCCATGATTATTAATGTATGATAGAAAGGAATCGCGATTCCGCCTTCTCAACGGTGGAATGGAATTCTCCCTTGGAGCAAGAATCATCAATTCCTTAGAATGGATTTCCGCTTCTAATAAGACTTCCAAATATGGGAAAAAAGGATCGAAACCCAGAATCAAGATTCCACTCTGATTCATTTATACATACCACACATGCCATTAGTTATTCTTTAATTGAGTTCTGATTTTTTACCATAAAGCTTTATTTAAGATTTAACTAAGTGCTTATGGAAATTTTTTGGACTTATTAGAATTTTAAAATTAGAGTTTTAGAGCTAATGACATTATAACCTGTGGTATCTCCTGTGATCTGTTAAGTGAGATGTATCAACTTCGAAGTCTCTCTCACTTAAGATACCAAGAATGATACTATTATATCATAAGTTCATTGGTGGTTCAATGTACCAGTTCAAACAAATATAAAAGTAAATAAATTTAATCGCACACAGTAACTTAAATTCAGGAGCTCAACTAAACATTCGAAACATTTCATTAAGTTGCATTGACTTCCTTGTGTATTTTGCCATATCTTTCATGCCATGCTTCCTTTGCGGATTTATAATTATTAATTAATGCATAAAAATAATATAATAATTATTATTTAATTTAGTGATATGGAATAAATTAATAATTAACAAGGAATATATTCGAAAACACTAAATATAGACTTATATTCGACAATAACTTGACTTTCCAACTAAGATTTTATGAGTTGAATAAAAGAAGATGTATAGCAAAAATTAAGGAAAAATAATTTCACTAATCTTGTTAAAAAATTTCAATTCCTTGATTGAGAATAAGAATTTTTGTTGAATTACAAACTGCATGAAGTAATAATATTATAGAATGAATACTTATTCTATTTCGGAGTTTATAGTAAAATAGTCAACTTAAAAGGGAGTAATATGTAAAAATGAATATTGCCAACTATTTGTGTTGGGGGATATGGATAAATCAAGCTAAGGATACCTAAACTTTTTAAATATGATAGAATTATATATAAATAAAACTTTTACCCACAAAAATATCTAATCATTTTAAATCCTAAACCCATTGTACTTTTTGTCGGAATCTGGCTAAAAGTCCAGTTATATAATAATGTAGTAGGGAATTATTATTAAAAAATATTTTTTTATCTTCCACATCGTTTTTTTTTCTTTTTCTCTCTTTGTTACACTCTCTCTCTCTCCCCTTCTTCTTCTTCATCACCACTCTACCTTCCTTTTCTCTTTCTAACTCAAAACAACCATAATACATCACCACATCGACGACGTAACTCAATTAAATCCAACGTCTTTGGCCAACTAAAAGGCTAAAACCACAAACATAGAACTCACAAAAGCTAATAACCCCCACGATTCATACATACACATTGCACAACCACCGTCTCAAATACAAAAACCACCATCTCGATCAACTAAATGACACCAACCACAACCAAACAACCACCTTGCAAGCCAAACTAGATGCGACTTTAAACATCATGGAGCACCGAGTTAGACACCATTACCAAACCAAACCTCACCATCATACCCGAACATACATTGTATCTCCATACCAACCCAGAAGTTCCACATACATCATATTGTCGTATCTTTTGTTTGATGATGTGTGAGGTGACAGGTTGTTGAAACTAATGGAGATGGACTATTAAAGTCATTTGGGTTTTGGTTTGTGGCTTTGAAGATTGTGGCTAGCGGTAGTCGACAAGTGTGTTGTTTTCAAACTGAGTGGTAGTGTTTTTGGGTTTGTTGGTGTGGCCTTTATGGTCAGATTCAATTTGCTTCTCTTTACTTAAAAGAACTATAAATAACAAAACCAAAATCCTAAAAAGCATCCACTAAGTCACATTTGACCACCTTCTCCTTACTGGTTGTTGAAAATCCATTCCTCTCCTCTTTATTTCCTCGAAAACCTTATAAACCTAGTATTTTGTTTCTTCCCAAATAAAGATTAAAAACAACAAAACAATAACCCTTTTATGAATTGACAATATAATGGGTAGGTTACTTTTTGCAAATGAAACATATCACGAGTTCGTGAAGTGACATATGGAGAAGATCAGGGTTCTGGGTATAATTTGAAAGGAAAAAAAAAATTGAGTTTTATGAGGTTTGAATAAGTGGGAAGCAAAAATCAAAGAGTCTAAGATTTGGTTTTTGATTTTTTAAATTACATTTTGAATTGAAGTCCATGAAGAAGAAGAAGGAAAGAAGAAGAAGGAAGAGAGAGAGAAAGAGAGAAAGGTGAAAGTAATAAATAAATAAACCAATTTGGACAAAAAAGTAATTTTTTATTCCGGTTCCCTTCACACATCAGCAATTGCCTAAAGAAAGGCTGAATATCAACCAAATGTAACATGCATGAAACATTTAAAAAATTCGAGTATTAATATTGTATAATTTTTTTTAATATTTTTTTATTACTAACCAAAAGTTTCAAATATCAGGAATGAAACTTACCCATATATGTATTTTTTTCTCTACAACATTCATAATTATAATATATTTATGTTTATTAGTGTATCATGTCAGCAATTATCCTTCCAACATGAATTTCTCCATTCTCCATTATTGTAAGGAAAAACACGCTTCCCCACCCTAATGATGTCTGTTCCTGTTTTGCTGTTGTCTAAATGCTAAATATGCGTTACAATTTTTTAATGTAAAAGAGTAATGATTTTTCCAGTGCTATCATTTCAACAAGATGCACATTGGAAAGCAATCTAAACCCTCGTAACATAAAAAGAGAAAATATAGGAATTTTCTAATGAGAAACCATCTAATTAATTAATAAATTTATCGTTAAATTGATTATAGTAAATAATACAAATAATATTTTAATTAATTTCCACTATAATTGGATATAAATTTAAGTTAATGAATGACCTAATAAAACAGGTGGCATTAGACATGCCACAAAACCGCAATTTTATTCTTTATTAAAATATTAAAAGATGCTTTTAAACTTTTGTACTCATGCAAGCATGTTCTAGTATTTTTAAATTACTTACAAGACATTACGTGGGCATGTATGAATGTTCCAATACGCAAAAGTTGGTCTAGAAATCTCAAGGCATGTGGGTTTTTTATTTTTTTATACGAGGTCAATGATTAGCAAGATGCTTTATCATAACCAGCAATTAGATAGTAAAAATAATTTAAGAGATAAAGGTGGTCAAAATCTAATTAATCTGCCTTTTCTTAATTAGAAACATTGTTGTTGGGATCGTGTCAAATCTAACGACCCACATCTTGTTGTTTTTTTCCGGAAAGAACATTTGGCTTATTAATAGTATTTTACTTTTAAGGTTTATGGCTAAGGAGATGCATACAGGATCAGAAGATATTAAAGCATGTAAAATATAGAGTAGGGATAGTGGAAAAATATTTTCTAGGTGAGATATCAATTATTATATTTAGGGTTTGTTTGGATTATCTCATTTTTATTTATATTTGATCTGTATTAATATCTTATATACATTTTGTTTGTTTGACTGTTTATGAGTAAAAATATTTATTTTTCATCTTTTTATATTTTTAACAAATAATCTTTTTTCTTTTGCCTTAAAAAATTTTCATAATGGCTTTGAGTTTCGTCCCTCCTACAGGAGACCATAGCTATATTAATATATTATAAATATATAACTTACAATTTGTTAATGAGCTTATTAATAAGCTTACTCATGAGTCTGTCCACGAGCCTAAGATAAGTATGTTCATGGACCGGCTTGTGAGCTTGAATTAAAGCTCGAACTCAGCATGTTTAGATAAAAAAGCTTTATTTTATGCTCAAACTCAGCTTATTTATTAAACAAGTCTTAATCGAGTTAAGCCGAGCTTGGATAAATCTTTTTGTTTGTAGTCCTACCACAGATCCCACCGATTCTGAGGCGGTTTGCTCACAGTTAGACCCAGACTCAATAGGCTAGGTCTAGGCATGGGCTCATTGGGTTGGGTTAGGATGGTTCATGGCTCAAACTTAACCATTGGAGATGTCTAATTGCAAATATCAAATTGCAAAAATAAATAAAGTTTATGAATTGAATTGATGCTTTCAAATTTTAAGTGTAATTAATGATAAAATTAATAAAGTTGTGATACTTACCCTTTAATCTAATACAGCTCTCATAGAGATCTTCCCACCGAATGAGTTACAAAATTTTAGCAAAATCACACTCTTGGTAGATTTCATTGAATCGGTTGAGTGTTTAAGGGGTTCAATTTACTCGAGATTTGAATTTCTCTTCTTACTTCCTTTTGTCATTAAGGGGAATAATTTTACTAAACTAAGTATACTGCTAAACTAACGACAAGATCCATCTTTTGTATTTCATGTCCAGAATTACTCATGACTTACATCATACGAAACTTTGTTTCCAGTTTTGGGCTATGAGTAAATGTAAAATGGAACCTCATTATCACATCTATTATGGGTTGAAAACTTTTGAATTTGAAATCCATCTCAAAATCATTAATCTCTTGTGAAGTCATTATATTACCATCTTAATTAAAAGGACTTAAATAGAAGTTTTTATCAAGTTGAAACAAAAAGATGAGATTTTATTGCTCTTAGGCAGAAATCTTGATAATGACTTATATATTTATTTATTTGTTAATTCCTTTGGCAATTCGAAAACATCATTGAACATGATAATTACTTGTAGTATATTTCTCTAAAGGGTATCGGAATAAGTACGTCGTAAATTTTTATGATCTTGTGGCTTATGTTATTCCTATAGCCCAGTAAGTTTTTTTTTTTTTTTCTTTTGGCCATCTAAGAGTAAATTCTTTTTTGGTTCGCTGATTTTTAGTTGTTTTCCATATCTTTTCTTTTGTCGTTTTCAACTTTCAAGTAGGCTGTTTGTCAAAAATAGATAACGATAAAATATAAATACTTTTTCATTTATGAATGGATCAAACATACCGGATACAACTAAGATATAAATTCCATGTGTTCTTCATGGTTTTTTTTTTATTTAATTTGAGACGAGAAAATCTCCAATAAGTATTCCACAAATTCTTAATTTTATTTTTAAATAAATGGATGACTCTTTATAATTACATTGATGGGCTATATATTCATTTTATATTACCTACTTTCTTTTCTTTTTTTTTTTAATCTAGTTTCGGGTCACAACATTATATTGCATCTCATTGAGAAAAACTTGTAAGCAATTGCTTAATAGTTTTTAAGCTTTTTATCTTTTGAATAAAATTTGCTTTGTTTTGAAGGTTTTCGGAAACAGAGTTAGCACGTTTTGGAGAACTTTTAGAATTTGAGACAAGAGTCGAGGCACGTTAAGTTTAATTTACTAAAATAGAACAAGGATAAAAATAAACGGTATTTCTTCTAGTTTTGTTTTATTTTATGATTAGTGATAACTTTTGGGAAAAAAAAAAAAAAGGCTGTATTCCAGGTAATATAAATTTCTTATTTATTCCATATTGCATAAAATAAATATTGGTACGGTATAATTTTTGATAAATCAAATAAAGAATGATTATTGTACAACAATAAGAATAAAATGACAGATTCATTAAACCAAATACAATCCTAATATTTGGACGTATTTAGATGGTATCAAAGCATTATTAATGAATGCTTGTTGAACTTATTAGTATTTTAAAGCTGGTTTTAAAGCCAATATTATTATAACCTAATGGTATTTTATCTGATCTCTTAAGTGAGAGGTACACGTTCAAATGTTTTCTCATTTGAGAAACCAAGAATGATACTATTATATTATAAGATCATTTTGCGGTTCAATGTACTAGTTCAAACAAATGTAAAAGTAACTAAATTTAATCGCACACAGCAACTACAATTCAAGAGCTTAATTAAACATTCGAAACATTTCATTAAGTTGCGATGACTTCCTTGTAGATTTTGCCATATCTTTCATGCCATGCTTCCCCTGCGGAATTATAGTTATTAATTAATACATAAAAATAATATAATAATTATTATTTTATTTAGTTATATATGGAATAAATTAACGATTAACAAGGAATATATTCGAAAGCACTAAATATAGCCTTATATTAGTCTATAACTTGACTTTCCCACAAAGATTTTATGAGTTGAATAAAAGAAAATGTATAAAAAAAAATGGAAAAACAATTTCACTAATCTTGTTAAGAAATTACAATTCCTCGATTGAGAATAAGAATTTTTGATGAATTACAAACTGCATGAAGTAATAATATTATGAATGAATACTTATTCTATTTTGGACTTATATAGTCAAATAATGAACTTAAAAAGGAGTAATATGTAAAAAGGAATATTGCCAACTATTTGTGTTGGGGGATATGGGTAGGATTCGCTAACAATACCTAAACAATTTGAATATAATAAATTGTACATGAACAAAATTTTTAATCATAAAAATTCCTAAACTTTTTAAATCTTGCACTCATACTATTTTTTGCTAGAATCCGGCTAAAAGTCCAGATATGCTGACGTGGCAAATGCCAATAACCCCCACGATCCAACATGCACATTGTACAACTACCATCTCAAATCCAAAAACATCATCTCCATCAACCTAGTGACACCAATCAATATCAAGCAACCGCCTTACAAGCCAAACTAGACGTGACTTTAAACATCTTGGAGCACTAAGTTGGACACCATTACTAAACCAAACCTTACCATCATACTCGAACACATGTTGTATCTCCATACCAACCCAAAAGTTCCACACATATCGTATTGCCATACCTTCTGTTTGGTGTGTGTGAGGTGATGGGTTGTTGAAACTGATGGAGATGGATTACTAGGTTCAGTCGGGTTTTGGTTTGTGACTTTGAAGATTATGGCTAGTGGTGGTCGGCAAGTGTGTTGTGTTTAAATTGAGTGGTGGTATTTTTGGGTTTGTTGGTGCAGCTTTAAGGGTAAAGATGTGGTAATGTGGTTGGTGTGGCTTTTATGGTCATGATTCAGGTTTCTTCTCTTTACTTAAAAGAACTATGAACAACAAAGACCAAAATCCCACAAAGCTTCCACCACACTACATTTGACCACCTCCTCCTTATGTTGTCGAAAATCCATTTCTCTCCTCTTCATTTCCACCAACCCTCTAAACCTATAGTTTTTTGTTTTTTCCCAAATAAGGACTAAAAACAACAAAAACAGAAACCTTTTTATGAATTCACAATATAATGGGGTGGGTTACTTTTGGCAAATGAAAAAGCTTGTGAGTTCATGAAGTGAGATATGGAGAAGATTAAGGTTCTAAGTATAATTTAAAAGGAACAGAATTTTAGTTCTATTAGGTTTGAATAAGTAGGAAGTAAAGATCATAAAGTCTAAATTTGAATCAATTTTTAAGAAAACCTTAGATTTTGGCTTTTAGAATTTTTTTATTACATTTTGAATTGAAGTCCAGGAAGAAGATGAAAACAGAGAGAGAAAGAGAGAGAGAAATGGGAAAGTAAAAATAAATAAATAAATAAGCCAACTATGAAAAAGAAAGAAATTTTTTATTTTATTTCCCTTTACTCGTCAGCAATTGGCCAAAGAAATTATCGAATTTTGGTCAAATGTACCATGTGTGAAACATTTAAAAAGTTTGGGCGTCATCATTATATCAAATTTTTCTAAATATCATTCTATTATAAACTAAAAATTGCAGAAACTATTAATGAAACTTACCTCATATATGTATTTTTTTTTATAGCATTCATTATCATAATATATTTATATTTAATAGTGTATCATGTCAGCAATTATCCATTCAACATGAATTTCTCCATTCTCCATTATTGTAAGGAAAAACACGCTTCCCAACCCTAATCATGCCTGTTCTTGTTTTGCTGTTGTCTAAATGCTAAATATGCGTTACAATTTTTTAATTAGTGGGGTTAAGATGTAAAAGAGTAATGATTTTCCCAATGCAATCATTTCAACAAGATGCACATTGGAAAGCAATCCAAATCCTCGTAACATAAAAATAGAGAAAATATAGGAATTTTCTAAGAGAAACCATCTAATTAATTGATAAATTTATTGTTAAATTGATTATAGTAAATAGTATAAATAATATTTTAATTATTTCCATCATAAGTGGATATAAATTTAGGTTAATGAATGACCTAATAAAATCGTTGCATTAGACATGCCACAAAACCGCAATTTTTATTCCTTATTATAATATTAAAAGACTTTAAAACTTTTGTACTCATGCAAGCATGTTCTAGTATTTTTAAATTACTTACAAGACATTACGTGCCCATGTATGTGTTCTGATACGCATAAGTTGGTCAAGAAATCTCATGGGATATGTTTATTTTTGTTATACTAGGTCAATGAAAGATGCTTTATTATAAACCGATAATGAGATAGTAAGAATAATTTAAGATATGAAGGTGGTCAAAATCTAATTAATCAACCTTTTATTAATTAGAAACATTGTTGTTGGGAATTGGGATCGTGTCTAATCTAACTACACACATCTTGTTTTTTCCTGAAAGAATATGTGGCTTCTTAATAGTATTTTAATTTTAAGGTTTTATGGCTAATTATGGAGATGCATACATTATCCGAAGAATATTAAAACATGTAAAATATAGAGTAGTGTTAGTGGAAAAATATTTATCTAGGGTGAGATATCAAGCTTTAGGGTTTGTTTGGATTGTCTAATTTTCGTTTTTATTTGATCAACAACCATATGATTTGGTTTATTTGATCTATTTATGAGTAAAAATATATGTTTTTCTTCTATATCTATTTTTTCTAAACAATTTATTTGAAAACGATAAAAATAAGATGTCAAAATTACTTTAAAACCACAAACCAAACAGACTTTTGGTTGTAAGTGAATTAATAAATTCATCATTTAGATATACTAACTCTCATTAAATACTTTTATGTAAAATTTTATTTATTATTGCCTATCATTTATAGGCGCAGGCAAAGTTTAGATCTGAATGAAAAATTAGCCTACGTAGGTAGGTTCATTGTCCTAAAACCATTTGTATATATGATGGTTGATGGAAAATTAAAAAAAAAAATTGAGAAAATTTGAAAAAATATATATATAACTAAATGATTTTGAAATTTTAAATTACTTCCACGTTATTATTTTTTCACTCACAATCGCAACACTTAACATGTTACTAATCGCATATAACATTGGCCACCTTTATTCTAAGGACTCCCATGATTTCCTTCAAGTGTCATATATATCGCTACATTAGCACTTCATGTGGGACTGTTTACTTTATCTGTAAAACCCTTAAAAAAGAAAAAATGTTCTTTGGATTTCTATATACACACACAATAGTTGTAGGCGTTGTTGTGATTTAATTATTTATCTCACTATTTTCATTATATCTATAAAACCTAATGCATGGTAATTATTATAAGAGTAAAAATGAATATAATTGAGTGATAAAATTGTAACAAAAAAGATTGAAGTGAAAATAATAAAATTTTATCATAGCTTCAATCTTGGTATTCACCATGCTTTAAAAAGCAATGTTATTCTAGATTAAAATTATACATATAGGAAGCTATTTCATTATGGATCCCTCAAGCTCTTGTTAAGAAACTTACTTTATCATGGAGGGAGTTTTTTGTTAGAATTTGGATTGTACACTATGTGCATACATATTTATAAATACATATGGACATGTAGATGTACATGTATTGTGGCTAATAATTATATACATATTACTATTATAAAGTTTAAGGACCTAATAAAGTGATATAATTTTATGTAATGGTCCATATCATCTAAAATATAAAGTGTGGTGTTAATATATGTGTAGAATTCCTGAAGTGTAAATTATCAATTAATGATGGGCACATTGGTAATTTCACACATAAAGATTTATTATAAATAGGGTGTTGTCCCTAATTGATGTATCAATTCTTTCTTTCTAAATTTCCATCTGTCAAAAGAAAAACCTAAGGAGATACAATCAATTAGAAGATCATCTTCCTAATTCTCCAATTAATCATGAATTCTGGTACGTTTCCGCATCTAATCTTGTTATCAAATAATTTCTAGACAGGATTCGGTTCTTGGGTTAATTAATTAATTAATATTAATTCTATCATTTTTATGTTTTTCTTTTTGCCCGTAAGGAGTTTTTATGTTGAAGCACCTATATTTTCCATGAGTATATGGATTTAACCTAGAGTAAATGTGGCATTTATAATTCAAAATAAAAGGTAATTTGATTCAAAACTGTTAGTTCACAAGCCTGAAGAAGATGGATCCAAAACTGAAATTGGGTAAGACCAAGCTATTTCCGATTTTTAGAATCACTAGTTCTCGAGTAGGTATAAAGTTGGACACCTGTAAACAAATTTTTTTAATATAATTCAAAAATTAATTTTAAATAAGTAAAAATGTAAAATTTTAAACTTAAGATAACAATTAGAGCTGGTGTTTCATCCATTTTATTAAAAAATTACATAGGATGATGTCTATGTACAACCACATTTACCTGTACTTGTGGTGCTAGCAACATGAAATTATAAATACTTTCAAAACAAAACAAGTATACATGGTGTCAAGACAAAAATAAGTCTCATATAGTTTTGAAAAAAAATTTTACTTTCAAGTAAAAATCTTTTTGCATCCAACCGCACGTGCTTTTATTTATTTATTTTTTGTGTTGTTAATAACAATATTAAATACTGTGAATAAGTAATGATTTTTTACTAATCATATTAATTATTTAAACATTTCTTCTTTTTTATTTATTTTGGACCCAGTCAAGATCGAAGGACCTAAAGGTTCAAGGCTTGGACTTGTTAGTGTCGATCTAGGCTAGTTCCTTGGTCTAACTTTACCCATGCCTAATTCTATCTAAACATTATCTACTTTTATATTTAATTACTATAAGTTTAAATGCGTCTATTGACAATTTACAAACCTTTTAAGGTAATTTATAATACGTGAACTAGATAATTAATTGTAAAGATTGGTAAAGTTTAGAAATTAACTGCAAAAATAGATAAAGTGAAAATAGAGATTTCCATGGGGCGAGTCAGGTCTCGGATTGGTTTTAGAGACCCCAGTTGCCCCATCCAATTGTGTGCCAACCACTAAACTATGAACTCGCTGAGTCTAGAGCAAGTCCATTCTAGTTCTACCTTAGGAATTTAAAAAAATTATTTTAATCTAAAATAAAATTTTAAATTCAAAATAAAAACTGGGCCTAAAAGTAATGCGGTCTTTAGCCTATTTTTACTTTAAAATATTGAGGATGCATGTTTAGTATATACAAGCACATCTCATTTGAGTCAAATTATTAGTGATGTAGGACTGAAGTAACATTCTAATGGCTTGTTTACTTCCCCATATAGAATAAGGAGGGAATTGAACTCTAATTTAATAGGAATGTAATAGAGTTATAATGACTATTATAATGTTCACTTAGTATAAAAAATAAAGTAAGTAAACTATTGGAGTAAAAAGTAAAATATCTATAATGTCTCTATCTATCTTTATTATAGAGAGATGATAATTATATAAGTGATATTTTTAAGACAGAGATATTTATGATAAAGTTTAAAAATAAATTGTTGAATGACAATTCATGGATTGACCATTACAGCAGAAGAGGAGAGTATCAAACCTAGTACATCGCACTTTAGAGACCAAAGAAGATGCTAGTAATAGGTTATAATGACACCAGAGTAGCGACATGAATTTCTTTTTATCATTTTATATAATAGCAATTCATTATAAATTGCAATTCTTCTCGATGAGCATTATGATGGCAACTTTACATAAGGGAATGAATATCAATTCATGTCAAGTGAACGGACTCTAAATCTCTAAAAAGGTTCATGAAAGTCTATATAAAGTAACCAAACATGTTTTATTGATCAATTGCATTTATTTATTGTATTGATATAATAAAAAATTAAATATTGTGAATAAATAATAAACAATTTCTTTTCACATGGGAAATAGTTTAAACATTA
Source organism: Combretum micranthum (assembly GCA_024138025.1). Taxonomy (NCBI): domain Eukaryota; kingdom Viridiplantae; phylum Streptophyta; class Magnoliopsida; order Myrtales; family Combretaceae; genus Combretum; species Combretum micranthum. The sequence continues at coordinate 3,465,729 of JAMXBD010000001.1, forward strand.
ACGGCTCACTCATTTCGTGATATGGAATAAGAGAGGAATGTAATTCTACTTCAAAGTGAATGTAATAAGGTTGTAATAACAATTATATTGTTTACTTGGTATAAGAAGTTAAACAAGTAACCATTAAAGTAAAATGTAAAATATCTGTAATACCCTTGTCTTTATTATATAAAAAATGATAATTGCATGAGTGATATTTTTCAAGACAGGAGTATTCATGATAAAGTTAGAAAAAAAGTCATTGAATGGCAATTCATGGGTGTGGGGATGTGAAATGCTATTAATTATTTTATGTAATAGCAATTCATCATGAATTGTTATTCTTCTCAAGTGAACACTGTAATAGCAACTTTACATAGAATGATGAGAGAATCAATAGCTATCATGTCAAGTGAACGGATTGTAAGCATTTTTACATTTTTATTTTTTTGTTACATTTTATTTTATTTTTATCTAATTTATTTTATTTATTTCAAACGATAATGAAAATTTTTTTATATGGACCTGCCGACCCTCATAGGTCCATGAAGGCTGCAAATGAGTGAGCTTTTCAAGGCTTAAGCTTAGCTCGTTTAAAAATTATCGAACTTGAGCTTTGCTTTTTTATCGAGCTTGAAATATAGGCACGAGCTTGAAATATAGGCACAAGCTTGACTCATTTAGTAAAACAAGTTTTATTTTGAGCTCGAGTCTAGCCGAGTTTTTTATTGAGCATGAAATAAAAGTTCAAGCTCAACTTATTTAAATAGCTTGTTTTTTATTTTTTTTTTCAAACCTGAAAATAATATATAAGAGTTTATATATATATACATATATATTAAGTAGAAATTAGTTTTGTTGTTTTAATTACATATTAAAATATTATAAATATATGACTTATAATTTTGCTAACGAGCTTACTCACGAGCTTATCCACGAGCCTAAAACTAACTTGTTCATGACTCAGAGCCTAAATTAAAGCTCAATGAAATAAACTAAAAAAAAATTAATTAATAAAAGGGTAAAAGAGTATCTATCCAACTGAGATTTTTTTTTTTTTTTTAGAGATATGATGGTTAGGAAGATATAAATATATATACTAACTTCCTTTTTTCCTATCTCTTCCTCTTACATACGTTACAGACATACACACATTGTAGACATCATCTCCCTTTCCTCTTACAATTCTTTGAAAATTCTTAAAGATTATCAACAAGACGATATGGTAAGTGAAATTCCCTCTCTTTCTTATCTTTTCCCAACAAAACAAAAGTTTAGGTATAGGGTTTTGGCACGTTAGATTGACACCAAGATTAAACAAGAAAATAATGTTTTTCTTGAAAGAACTCTTGTAAAATCTTTAATGGGGAAGGATTTAGGAGGTGAATAAATGTAAGATTCATAAAATTTGTAACAAGGTAAGTGAGTTCTTCGAAAAGTTATGATATTTAATTGCAAGATTCAAGAAAAGGGTGAATGGGCATATGAAATAATTGTTTTTAGGACTATATTGATATTTGGAAGCATGTAACAAGTTTTTCTATAAAAGATTTAATTTTTATTTACAAGATTTGTTAAGATAGGTGTTTAGGTTTTGAAGAACGTTGAGTTTGGATTCTTGGTTGTGATTTTAATGTTAGAAATGAAGAAAATTTGGCACTTTGTAAAATTGCATGAAAAACCATATTTGGGTCATGCTCGACATCGTACACGGCCTGTACAGAAGTTCATGTACTTCAGAAATGTTTTTTTTTTTTTTTTGCATCTTACACAACCTCCCTACACAACCTATGTAGAAGGATATGTATTTTAAAAATGCTCTTTGCCCACATTCTGTCTTCTACGTAACCTTCCTGCATGGCCCGTGCAGAATAGTAGTGCACAATGAGTTTCTACATAGCCTTATACATAAGCTTCAACATAGTTTTTCCAAAACTTAATTTATCATTCTCAAAAACACTTAAAACTTGTTCCGTTAACTTTTTTAACACTTATTACTACTTTAAAAACCCAAAGCCTTGTTACTACCAAGTATTTACTATTTTTCCTAGTTTTCTTTATTTCAATTTCATATTATAATATATATACACAAATATCGTATATAAATACCCGTTTTAACATTAGAAGAAGAGAGAGGAGTCTAGAGAATGATATTTAGGAATAAGTGGAGAAATGCAAAAGAGTTTAAACACCTTTATATGTTGTAATTCCATATTAGAGTTTTCTAGCAGTTGGATTAAGTTAAGTCAACTATCTAGGTATGTGTATATCATGCTTATTATTTGTGCATGATTTTGATAGAATCTTAAATAGATTAATTAAATATTTGGCTAATTAAGCATGTTTGCTGCTTTTCAATTACTGCTAATAATAGATGAAGAGTATCTATGCTATTATCGCGGCAACCCAATGATTCATGCGTGATGGTATCCTAAGTGGAGTTGTGCATGGAATGATCTAGGTAGATCTAGGTATAAGTTTCTGTACAAGTTATAATTTATATGAGTCCTTATGGAATATAAGTTATGTATTATATGTATATGTTATATTTAATCTGAAATGTAGATTCGTATATGATTTGCTAAATCTTAACAATGGAATAAATAAATAAAGACATAATTGTATCTAAAAATGAGGGTTTTATGTACTGTTAATGATATATGTATCAATGACTAAATTTACTAGGGTAAAATATTAATGTTCTTTAGATTTTGATTCCATTGGAGAGGGAATAGAGATAATATAAAATACATAGTTTTTTTTTTCTTCCTTCATACAATGAATATGAAGATTCCGATAATAAATATGTCTAATAAACAAGGTAGTAAATTAATTACAAGCAATGATTATTCATCCCCTCTCTATTACCTCCAAGTAAATGAGCCATAAGAATAATATAATTTTCTTATCTATTCCATATTGTATAAAATAAATATTTATTAATATAATTTTTGATAAATCAAATAAAAAATAATTATTTCATAGCAATAAAAAGAAAATGATAGATTCATTAAAGGAAATACAATCCAAATATTTGGACATATTTAGATGGGGAAAAATACACATGAATGTATAAATATTTGCGGTTAAGTTCATTTAAGATATCAATATTTGCAAAAATTAAAAAAAGCATAAACTTTTGAGTAATTGAGTCAAATAAGACATGCTAATTAACGGTGTCTATTTTCTTTTATTAAATATCACGTCATCTTATTATCCTCCGATCTTGGAACTTGTCTCTCTCCTTCTTGATCTCTCTCTCTCTCACTTCTTTCTCTCTCTTCTCCTTATCCTAGAATCTCTCAGCACACACTCTCTCTCTCTCCTTCTCAATCTCTTTCAATATCCCTCTGTCTTCTTTCTCTCTCCATCTTGAGCTCTCTAATTACATTTAAAACCTCCTCTTCATTTTATTTAGATATTGAGGATGTAAAGTATTATGGAAACTAAATAAACTTTCTCTTCATTTTCATTTCGATAGTTTCATTATTGTGAAGCTAGGACTTTATTTAGATATCGAGAATGTAAAGTATGCACACTTGTTGTCTTTTTTTTCTTTTTTTTTTATATATTTGTTCAAGGAAGGAAGACAAAAATTAGATTCTTGATATAGATTAAACACTGTACAACGTTTTTTTGGCATTATTATAGTAGGATTGTCGGGATCAGAAGAAGAAGAAGAAGATCACGAGCATTACACGTGATATTTGATGAAGAAAATAGACACTGTCAATTACTATGTCTTATTTAATTCACTTACTCAAACATTTATACTTTTGTTAACTCCTGTAAACATTTAAACCTCAAATAAACTTAACTTTAAATATTTATGTCTTTTCATGTAATTTTTTCTATTTAAATGGTATAAAAGATACTTGTTGATAACAATTAACACCAACACAATGGAATAAAAAGAATTGGTTTCATTAGGGCATTATGGTCCATTCAATATGAAGAATAAAATTACACGCCTGCGGCGTGGCAGGCAACGGTAAGTGTTATATCAATATCAATCAATGTTCCGTTTCAAATTTGAACCTAAAAAAGCGGCCGAAATCATACGTGTCCACCCAGAAAAAAATTCCTCACTCCACACACTATTGCCTTGCTCACGCTTCTTGGTCTTTTATTTCTTCTAGCTCTGTAAGGTGTCTAATTTCCACGCCTATTATTCATGTCGATGTTGAGTCACGCACGCGGATTGCTTTTATCTCGTGATTTATTGCCCAAGGACTCATAAAATCTGCAATCCTTGCTATTCGTGAATTTTGGTGGGGTTAATACTACGGTTCTTATCTAAACTTTTTTCATACTTTAGAATCGTAATTTAATATTTAATTAAAATTTGTTTATGTTCATTAGTGCTATTTTATCTAATAGAGTTTAGTTTATTTGCTGAGACAGTACTTCAAGAAGTAAATCAATAAAATATTAGAAAGTTAGGCAATTAAACAAGTTAGTTAGTACACGTGGTGTTAATCATCCCGTTTGATTGTTTAATCAGACAATTATGTATAATCTGCTTGTTTAATCGTCTATTTTTTCTAGTTTTTTATTAACTGCTTGATATATATCACTTCCCAATTCACTATGAGTGTTAGGTTACTATGGGCACAATTTGGTTCTAAATCGGCTCATCCAATTTCAGAAACGAGGTAAAATCATTGGTTTCATCGATTTCCTCGTCAAAAACTGATGAACTAGAGGTTTCATCCCGTTCCCCCAAAAAAAAAAAAAATCAAGGTACATAGAAATAAAAAATGGATTCAAATTAAACTTCAACATTCATAATATTTGTAATAGAACTATTTATGCTTCACACTTATCGGTTGTCATAAAATACTTGTATTAATGAAATATTTATTTGACTCTTTTTTTTTATTGAGAGTTAGTGCCGTGTAAGATCATCACTTTTTCTTAATCTTCTTCCCTAAAAAAAAAATTGATTGCAACAATTCCAGTTCGGAACTACTTTCCCATGACTAGGTTAATAAATAGAATTAACTCTGTTAGCTTTTACATTATAAATAAATATAAAAATTTTGATTAATTATTAAATTGATTACTTTAATGTTTGGTAGTTAATTGTACATTTATAAAAAGTTCATGTACCAAATGCGATTATCCCATTTTGATGATAAATCCAGCCATGTAAACTAAAGTCATATTACTTTTAAATTACTTTGATTTGCTTTGATATTTGCTCAATTTCAATAGTTTGTTGAATAGAACTTGAGTGTTATAAATGTCAACTCAATTAGTTTACGAGCTTAATCAAATTGCAAGATAATTGATTTTGAATGAGTTTAAATGCCAGTTGACTTTTAAGTCTAATTTAGATACTAATATTATTTTAATCCAAACGAAATATATACTTCATATAAATCAAGTTGAATAGACTTGTTTAAGTTGAGCTCAAATTTATTCAATTCCATCAAGGATTGGGTTTGATTTTTCTTTTGGGGGGTTTAAATTTAAAATTCTAAATTCGATTGAAATCAAGTGAAATCCAAGTGCTATAGACTTGTTTATAACCTTCATAAGAGCTAGGACTATCCTTCGGCATAGCTAGGAGCAGCATTGCTCATTAAAATCCATCACAAATGAGAAATCTATTGACTTACTTAGTGCACACTGTACACAAAAACAATCTTAGATGGTACATACCAAAACAACATTGGTTGGAGTGAGCAATTTAATATTATATATATATATATATTAATTTTCATAAAAAAATGCAAATTCAAAAATGTGATGCGAAGAAGTTTAAGAATGGATCGAAGATAAAGGATATAGATTACCTTGTCCTAGTTGAAAACCGAATTTCCACTAACTCAAAAAATTACATACACTTGGAAAATAACAGAATTGAATTTCAAACATCACTTTTGTTATGAAGTTCAATTCTAACTGCATAAAATTAGTTCATAAAAAATTAGAAATAACATAATCGTACCCAAATTCAATACAACTTACAATTGAAAGTCAATTCTACATTATAATCCTTTAATTGTAAAAACGATAAGAAAGAGAATACTTGTAAATTAGATGTTTGGTCGAAAACATAATTCTAACTTTAGATTTAATCCTATTAATGAAAAATTGTAACTTTCCACGGAATTGGTAAAATAATGCAATTAATCAAAAAGATAAATTAACCGCCTATCATGGAATGACGTTTGGACGATTTTTCTTATATTAGGTGTTAAGGTCAATAATCATTCCAAGAAAAAAGCAAATAATTGACATGATGAATCGTGGACCAATGGTCAGTTAATCAAGCGACTTTCTAAGGTTATTGTCTGGAAAGCAATTATAGATAAAGATAGGACAATCAATGTAGCACATGCAATAAATATAGTATGACGCAATGAGTGTGTGATTTTCCATACATAACATATCTCCAAATGGTATGTAATTTGCCATAAGCGTTTATTTGTTTTCATTATCTTTACTATTATTTTGACTTCATCTTTTTATGTTTCAAATAATTATTTATTAAAAATAGATATCGATAAAAAGTAAACATTTCACTCATAAGCCAATCAAACTGATCAGATACTGATATAATACTGATGATACAAATGTCAATATAAACTGATGAAAAACAAATAATCCAAACAACCTTAAGGAGATTATTTTTGTTTGTTCATACTACCCCCAAACCATAAATCCATAATAGATGCTCGTAACGAGCATATGTTTATAGATAATTATACTCATATTTGGTTCATTAAAACAATAAGGTTGAAAAGGAATATCAATTCATTTATATTATAATTAGAAGTATTTTAGAAATAATATGCTTTTTATAAGGAATAATAATTCTTCTAGTGAAGAAAAGGAATAAACATTCGATATACAGGGAGTAGAGATCTTTTGGTAGTATTTTACAAACCAAATAAGGAAATAGTTATTTCATAATAACATATTTCATTCCTATCAACCAAACACAATGATATTCATGCTTGGATAATAATTTTAAGTCAAAACGTTTAGCATTAATATGCATATATGGGTGATTATTTCTTGTTGGGCTTCTTAGTTCCTCAATTTTCGAACTTGTATTAAAATTTTTAGGTAACAAAAGAATTCGAAAAATAGATAAAGACTGTGGATTTTGAGCTTGCATGTACTATTGAAGAACGAAATATATTATGTAATGGGACTTTAAAAAAAATACAAATATAAATATTATTTATTTATTTGAGCTTGATTCATGGGCTAGGTGACAGGGCCTGATGAATCTAGTTCAATTATTGGGATCGCTTGGGGAGATTTGACTTGTGGAGCTTGGAACAAGGATAGTTAGGCCGGTCCGCTGTATCCAACCTTTCTCAGTTAGGCTCATACACACACAATAGATAACTACAGGCCTTGGCCATGAAGCTTATTCATGACAAGCATGAATTGATCTTGCTCCATCTCATCTCAATCACTGAGGTGATCTGACGGTCGTCATCCACACCAATGCTTATAAATAATCAGTCACTCCTCCTCCTCATTCAGAACTTTTGAAGAGAAAAGACAAACAATAGTCTGTAAATGAGGTTCTATTCAGGAAGATCAACACAAGGTAACTCAAGTGATTTCTACTCCAACTGCTCAAGAACTATAAGGTTGACGCGCGAGGTTTACTCAAGCTCCCTTATCTGTCACTTGTGCATTTGAGACACTAAGACTGCCTGTTCCTTCTCCCTTATCATTCTCTCCAAGCCATCCCGTCATCAAGTGTCATTTCCTCAGCAGCACTCTGAAGTCACGTGTCAGGTGTGAGATTCACGCGACGCGTGTGTGACCGCTATCATCAAGAACCTACATCTACAATGGGAAATAATACTCTTTGGTTTAAGGATATGATAGGAAAAAAAGATAGAAAGTCTCCTGATGTTTTGAAGTCTAGTTTGTGCATATATATATTTTTTTCCTGTTTGATTTGATATATATTTGGTGTCTACTTGAATTTGAGTATTGGTGGAAAAACAAATGGGAAAAAAAAGAGACTTAATAATTTATATACATATCATACAAACTGAATACAAATCGAATACAAATGTAGACCAGATAAAGATATAGATGAAATATAAACCATTCAAATAGCTTCTTTACTAAACTATTTTCTTATTAAGCTTCCATTTCCATTGTTAAGAGAATAAATACGCATATATATTAACAAAAATTGATTATTTACCCTTATAAACATACAAGGGATTTCTTACTTTTCCTTTCAGGTTATTATAGTGAAAATGGAATTCGAATTTTTACATCCTTATAGAAAAACATCATTTCTATTTGGATAAATTACAAAAAACTAACATATGTTTTAATAATTTTGCAATTAATTGACCTAAGTTTTGTTTCTTTTTTCTTTTTTTTTTTTTCCTTAGTAAAGGATTGACCACTGTTAAAGTCCATTTTGTCTACTCCAAAAAGAATTGCTAAGCCTCCCATGTTAGTCACATGGGCTTTAAACAAAAGGACCAACCCTCTCTTTCAATCTTTCTTCTCCCAAAGTACAAAAAGAAACATCCATATGCTCATGTCAGAACAAACACCAATGGAAAACGTTAAACTCCCATGTAAGGGTGGATCTTCCTAATTGAAACCCTAGTTGCATAGTTGGAGACAAAGTTTGGCCCAATCACATCTTGGAGACAAAGCATGCCTAAATCCACTCTCTAGCCTAGAATGGGTTGTTATCAACTCTCTCCATGACAAAGGTAAAACCTTACCTCTTTATTTCACACAAAGCTTAGATTTTTGTTTATAGACGTAGGTATACATCAAGAATTCGTGTTAATTGTAGAACATATAATCTGTGAAGATTTTGTCTTATCATTTGACTCTGTGCACGTTCTGGTGACTGTATTGTACTTATCTAACTTGGGTAGTATTTGAAAAGGAAAAAATTTGATTAAGAAATCTTGTTTGGAGAAACTAAAATCTTTGCAAAGTTAAGTTATATTCCGCATTGTCTTGTTGATAATGCTTTCAATTGAAAGCCCTTGTTTATAGGTGTTGTTTGGTTAATGTTAATCTCATAGAATATGTTTGTATAGTGATCCAATTATTTTTTTTTTTAAAGTTATCATTTAATAAACAGTGGAGGAGAAATGGATTTTGATGAAACCAGAAGATACTAAAGTTGTCATCTAAATTTCTCAAATATATCTGAACTGGAATATGTTTAACATAGCAAAGGTTTAAAAGATAATAAAGCTGTCAACTAATAACCAATGATACAGTGGCTCTTAATTAGCCACACTCACCAATTCTAACCATTTTTATACATACATCACCAATTTTGCATTCAAAAGTAGAAACAATGGTGCAATGTAAGGTGGAAGGATGAATGAGAATTCAACAATTTTAATTACATATAGTAGTACATCATGTTATGACGATTTAAGTTCCATATTTTTACTTAATTTATATAAGATACATCAACTATAGTCATCCATTTAGGAGAGACTTTTTTTTTTAACTCTTTTGTAGAAAAAAATGGGGAAGATGAGTAGTAGATCTATGTCAAGCAACCATTCATGTTCCAAAGGGACAATACAACATGCCATTATGGTGAAATATGTGTAATTATGTCATCATGGTAGCGCAGAAGTTTTGGAAGAATATTTCGAGAATGTCCTAAATATTGGATACGTGTTGATCTTGTTTTGTTGAATGAAAAATGTGCTTTTCACATCTATTAACTGTTAATAGCTTAATAATTGTATAGATTGGAGATGGATGCAAATATTCTAAGTAGATAGATCCACCCACTTGTAGCTATAGCCTAGATTATTATTATTATTATTATTTTGTTGGGGGGGGGGGGGGGGGGCGGGGGGGTGGAAGGGTTAGTGGGGGGGGAGGGAGTGAAGTGTTTAGGTACCTTAGTACATCTTCTTTATCATCAGTTGGGATTGGAAAGTCATCCCCAGTGTCATCATCGACTGTATAACTACCATAGGCATCAACAATAGCATATTTCTCTATTACAAATACATCGAAAGGCTCCCTACTAGATTTTGGCCCCACCTTCTCCATAGCAATGTATCCAAGGTGGGTAGATTCAAGATATTCTATCCAAGAGGCTGCTTTTCTACATATAACATAACTTTGCAAACACCAAAAGAGTGGAATAACTCTAGTATTGTAACTACATCTGCATCATTTTGAAGGAGCCCCAAGCCACTACATAAAGGTTACCAGGAATCGCATAATACAGTCGTGAGCTTGATGACTTGCAAATGTCCATAGGAATATCTTCAAACCCCATGAAACCCATCACATCAGGGTTAATATTCTTGGTTATATCAATAGAACCTCCAACATATGACCAAACAAGTCCTTTTACAAATCTTCCACCATCGTGAATTTAAAGGTCAATTGCACACGAAATCACCATCAATGTTGTTGTTGTTATGAAAAAATAAAACTTATTAATTAAGAAATAAAAGTAAGAAGATGGAATTGTAATTGAACTAATATTAAAAACAAAACTTAAAAAAAAAAGTATCACTAAGGATTGGAAGTGAAATGACTTTCCAAATATTAAATAAAACCCCACCACTTTTAATTCAATTGAAAATCCAATGGGTCATTATACCTTGATTGATTAGATTTAACATTTAAAAAACATTACGCAAACACATTGCACAGTTTAAGTATGGTCTTTCGTTAGCTTATGATGAAAAAAGTTTTGAAAAATTGTAGAATATTTATAGTAAGGAAAAAAGATAGTGAAAGAATAACCAAAGCCAACTTTATCCACCTAAAGCCGACCTTCCTGTGCATTTGTGGAGTCGAGGTGTTTGTGAAAAGTTACCTGAAGTGTAGTAATACCAAGTGGTGGTTAATAGTATAAGAGTACATACTAGGATTGTTTTCTTAATTCTAGCTTTTGCTATATATAGCTGGATTTTCTTTGTTCTCGACCTTTGAACAAAGATAAGACTATTCCTAACCTTTGAACTAAGATGTGATGTTACCTTCGAAAACACGTTTCTTGACTTCTTAATCGAATTTCTTCCCTTTTAAATACTATCTAAATTTGATACGCACATTAAAACAACCAACAATAAACACCATTAAATGAAATTACAAGTACAACATTAAATTTTTAAAGGATTTTATGTAACAACTTCTTTCAAACTGTAAGAGCAATGATGCACACCTAGAATTACAAACCAAAAGCTGAGCTAGGGGTGAAATAAAGATGAAAACTTTTACCTTTGGATGTGTTGGAGAGATTTTATGCCAACAACTTCTTTTAGGGTTGGAGAGTACAATGGTGTAAACACCTCCTCAAGAGAGCGATTGGGGCAAGCTTCCTCTTTGAATGTGCAAATGGGGTTTGATCAGCAAGCTCCATGTTGACTTAAAGGATTACGGTTTTACATTCATGTGTGATTTTGGGTGCGAAAGTGATGTTATAATTGTTTCTGCAATTTAGAGAAACAAGACAAAGGGTTGCTCTTTGTTTTTAAAAGCCACATGAACATGTAAGGACATAAGGACTTCTTTTGGATTGGATAAAAAGGAGTTTTTCACAAGTCACTCTTTTGCTTAAAAAAAATAATAATAACCCAGGTCAATTAATTACAAAAAGACGAAAACACATGTCAGTTTGTTGTAATCAACCCTTTATATTTTATAAAAACTAGGTTATAAAGCTTGTTGATGGTCCATTCTAGATCGTTGGCCCACTTGAGTCAAGCCCATTACACGAATGAACTGAGTTAACTTAACGGGCCTAAACTCTATTAATACGTCTTACTAACGGATGACCCAACCCTAATACTCGCTCTGATAAGTCGCTTTGTCTCCTCCAGCCTACTGTTTACTCTGCACAAATGGCTCGATCAGCACTGACCTACATGTAGTAGAAATGTGTCCTCTTCCCTCGCTCTCTACTTTTGTCCTCAACCGTACTCACCTATTTCGATCACAACTTCCAAGTGTGTTGCCTGTAAATACTTATCTATCCTTCCAGAGATAGGTAATCTCGCACTCAACTATTCTTTCTTATCTAAATTACGGGCTGATCATGATAAATACTGACTTAAGCATCGAAGCGATGATGCCCGGTCTCCCACTAGCTCATTTCTTGTTTTGCAGGTCTTATAACTAGCCTTGATCTAAGCCTAGATTCTCGAAGTTTAACCTCCGCCAGATTTGAGCAAGTGACAAAGCTCTTTATGGTTTTTCTTTTCCCACTTTGCTTAGGCTCATTTCTTTTTAAAGAATTTCTATCGCATGGTCTACAGTTCATGTCCGTATCATGTTATGGCTCAACCAGCCACTAAGCCACAGATATTTACAAGCATGGACTACCCAACTGCGAACAAATCCTCGATATGTGACGAACATTACGAGCCAATAATGAGGCTTAACCTTGGCCAAGGGGAAAAGAAGAAAAAAGGAAACCATAGAATTCAGACTTGTACGGTTTCATTAGTCAAACCCTTGAATTTGCATTTATTTTTCTTTTCCGTTTATAATCTAATTATTTAGAGAGGGTCTATAAACTCAATTTTATATATGAACTTTTCACTAGTTAATTTAATATTCTGTCATATTTTTATGGTTATTTTTATTATTTATCTAATATTGTTTGCTCTATTTTTTGACGTGCAATAAACAATCTATCAATATTAGACAACATAAAAGAGGTAGTAAAAAGTCATGAATAGCTTGATTAGATATTATATTAAACATTTTAAAGTTGAGATGCTAATTGAATTTTAATGTAAAATTCAACACTTTTATTTAATGGAATGTTTGGATTGTCTTATTTTCATCTATGTCTTATCTATATATATATATATATATCTATTCTGTTTATGGTTTGTTTATAAGTAAAAATATCTATTTTTAACTGTATTTATTTTTTACAAACGACCTAAAAACGATCAGTAAAATTTAACACACATTAAAAAAGTTAATACATCAAAAAATTTACCAATAAAATAATGGGCTAATTACAAAAACATTACTGGTGTTTTAGCCAGTTTACAAACACACGACTTGTGTTAATTTTTTTAACAAATAGGTAATCCGATTTCATACAAAAGTGTCACTATGATTAATTACCATCAGAGTGATATGTGTTTAGTGTTATTTAAAAAATAATTTAATTTAAAAAATTAGTGAATAAAATTAAAAAAATAAAAAGATTCAAAATTTTTTTTGAAAATGATAAAATTAAAAAAAATGTAAAATTAATTTTTATGATCAATAAATATTGATATGTGTTATTTTAAGATTATTAAATAATATTAATACTTTTATATGAAACTTAAGTTACCTATTTACCGAAAAAATAATTCAAATTCTGTTTATAAATTGGTTAAATAACAAGTAATATTTTTAAAATTAACCCTCCAATAATATTGAATGATGGAAAACGTAGAATAAGTCGTGGCAAAATATGGGAGATCCTCGATGCACACGTCTTTTAGTGCGGTGGGTAGGCCATCCGTTGAAGGAGGCGTCTCTTTTCAACCCCAACAACACTTGCACCACAAAGAAACATCTCCACCTAGACAAGACACCGCCCTAAACCATACCTTGTGGCGGGCAAGTCACAAGTGGCAACTGATGCATTGGCAGTCTGTACACGTCTTAATCTTCGTGTATGGGTACGGCACCCTAAAGAAAAGCCTCTTCCTGCTTCCTAATTGATTGGAGAGTGTACCACGTGTTAAAGTTTTTAACTTTTTTTAATTGTAACAAGAAGAGGAATCAAACTTGAAAGTTTCTTTATAACAGATTAGGGAAGATGTAATTAGATCATAAGATTATTAGCTAAATGATTTTAATTTAAAAATTAAATATTATATTTGGTATTTGAATTTTATTTTTTAATTAATTATTTAAAATTTAAAAGTACTAATTATTTTGTCTAATTTTACAATCAAATACCTAAATTTGACCTATAATTGATTGCTTAAATCAAGTATATTAAATAACCTTGAAAAGTCTCCATATAGTACATAGATAGATTTGTTAATTGCACTAATTAACAAAATTAAAGTACCAAATTTACTTTTTTCTTTAATTTAATCAATTATGGCAACTTTTAGGAAAATGTCACATTAACCAACCAAAATTTATTTATTTTTAAAAATTTAAAGTATTAATTTATTATTACAAAAATTTTTGCAATTTTTGGTAAACATTTGTAATACCTAATTTATATAATGAACTATAAAACTAAACAAAATTTAAGCGATTAATTATAAAAATGGATAAAGTCCAAACATCAAATTGACATTTTTAGATTTTAAAGTGATTAATTATAAATTGATAAAGTTTAAGTACTTTCCCCGAACTCTTCTTACCATTGCTATTAGGGTTTGATGGTTAGGGAGCTATTAAGATGGAAATCTTTTACCCTTTTCAATACCTACCATTTTTAGGAAAAACCGAGTAGATAAAAACAAACGGTTTTTTTATTTGTATTTTGTAAAACTCTTAGAAGGGCACTTATGTTATATTTGTAATTCAAAATAAGTATATTATATGTAGTGCTAATAATAGAGCATATGTAGATATAAAGGAACTAAGATACTTACTATGTAGATAATAATGATTCTATCGTATTAGATTACTTATGTATAGTGAGGTTGCTGCAGCTAATCAATCACATGTAATAAGTGTGTTTATTGATCTAACAGGAGTTTTGAACTAATGACATGTTTAAGATGTAGAGGGGTATGGAAGGAAGAATAGACAAACTTGATTTTTCAAGCACGTAGTGTGACAGGAGATCAAATTAAATGGATTTGATCGTGCTTGACTTGTTCTTTGTAAAGTAGTTGTTTGATCTTTTCTACAAATATTCTAGTAGAGTTTCCATGTTGATTTCAATTTTAGCAATACACAGAACGACTCCAAAAGAAAAAAAAAAAACCTCTTATTTATAGATGTTTGAGGCTAATGGTAGCTATTTGATGACTTCTGGATCAATGGTTAGGATGGGCATTGCTCACAACCATTGAATCTCCTTTATATATGGGTGTGGGCTTTGAATATGAGCCTGAAATAAAATGAGAGCTTTATAATATAAAATAAGTCAATTTTCTTATTAAAATAGCCCATATTTATTATAAAATAGAAATAAGTTTATTTTATTTTATATAATCCCTATTTTAGCCAAACAAAATCCAAATTAACCTATAAAGATATTTTTAGAGTCTACATTTCGCACACAAGAAAATTGAATAAGGCCTAGAGCGAAATAAACCGATCTAGTAATCCTTGTTCCTAATCTAACAAGAAAAATTTCTCTACATTATCCCCTATTAGACTCGGTCTTCCAAGCTCTGTCACCAACTTAGAAGATCAATTTGTGACACTAAATTAGCCCAAAAGCCCAATTACTAAAATGACCCTCTACGACTTATAATCACTTAAGACATATGAAAAAAAAGGTCATATTTAAAATATATATTTTAAACTATTTTATAATTATAGAACACAAATTAAAATATATCGAAATTCTTTATAATACTAACTAAGTTGATTAGTTATTTGTCAACCATGGGCAAGGGTCATTTAAACTCCATTATATATTTTGTCATTGTTGGGATTGCAATTGGTGTGGGTTTAGGACGGGCCATATAAGACCTAAGCTCGGCCCGATTCATTACAGGATCATCCAAACTCAACCCATGACCTTATAAGGTTTTCTTTTTTTAAATACATAGACCCAATCCTATAGGATTTTGACCATGATTCACCCTACCCTGCTGACCCATTTATATTTTTTTCTTTCCTTTTTTTACGATCTATTTTTTTTATTTTCTTTTACATTAAAAAACTACAAGAAAATGTATGTTATTGTATGTTTACAACTTCATGTATGACGAAGGAAATTTAAAAGCATGTGGAGCTAATTCGCAGCGTTATCATTGATTTTGATATGCACCATTAATATCATCAATATTCAAAATAGATTTCGAATTTCTCCTACCATTGCCAAAGATGTTTCTAGCAAACAATAAATTATTTTGCTTGACACTAAATCTTCAGCCAAAATATCACCTAAAATGTAAATAAAATAGGGTTTCAGTTTCTTCAATAAATTGCAACATAAAACAAAATGTGAAAATCATAGCATCATCCATCATGAACTTCATTTGTTATCTTGAGTTTCACTTTCGTCAAACTTACCTTCAACTTCATATATCTTTGAACCAATGAAATTAAAAGAAGAAAGGGAAAAAAAATATTTTTTTTTATGATATACATTAGAAAAATGTATTGTAAAAAACAATTTGTAACAATAAATAAAATAAACAATCTCACCGTCCATGCTATGAACCGGTTAGTTCATTTTTCTCTTCTTCCAAAACGACATTCTAATATAGCTTTATTCTCCAAATGACTTCACTTATATTGAAGAATTCGATACTCAATAAAATATAAGTATTAGTTATTCACTACCGTCATTATTTAATCAATAACAAGAAATAAAAGGCCATCAATTCCCACACTCTCATAAAATTATTATCCTCCTAGCTGTTAAACTTAACATTCTATCTATATTTGGAAAACCTAAACTTATGGAATTGCAGAATCCTATAATATTGACAAGATTTTAAACCTAGTGATACATACATTTAAACTTCATTCTAATAAAAGCCTATAATTATACCATTTCACACGAGTTAATTAGAAGAAACCTCATAGAATTATTAATTTATAGAGGCCGTAATATTTTTTAATAATTGAATTGTTTTCCCATTAAACTATACATGAATTAGATTTATTTTGACTCGACCCATTTGCACGAGCTCTGTTCCACTGCTTGGACAGAAGGATTATTAATTTGTTTTATAAATAAGCAGGAGGACGTTTCTTTTGATCAACACTTAGCCGGTGTGGGGATTGACTAGTGACCACGTGGATAACAATTTGAAAACCACCAATCTCAGCCATACAAGTTGGAATCCAAAGTTGTACATGCTCTGGCCTATGATGGTGTAACCTAGCTTCGAGCCCACCAAATACTTTAATTAATTTTGTCCTCCATCTAAGGGGCAGTCCAATTTAAGTTTTTAAATTCACACTCAACTTGAAATAGTATTTAATAAACTTAAATTTATTTTAATTAGATTCGCAATTTGATTATTTAAAAATTATTTCTTCATTTTGATTATAATAATATTATTATATAAATTCAAAATTTTAAATCAACCTAGGTTTGATTAGATTTACAAGTTATTCAAATCAATTATTATGATTCAACTTAGAACTACTTGGATAGGATTAATAACTCATATACTACATGAACTTTGCTCAAAAGACCAATTTACTGCCTAAACTTTTAAAAGATTAATTTACTATTCAAACGACTTTTTAAGAATACGATCATTACCTGACCTAACTCTGTTAAGTCCATCATCATAGATGTCATAATTATCTAATCTTTAACCAATATGTAGCATTTTTTATGTGGAAAAAAGCCCGACCATATTTTCCTCAACTTAATAACCTATTTGGATAACTCACGTTGAAACTCAACTTGAATTATCCTCTTATCAAAGTAAAGTCAACATTGGATCGACTCATTTATATCCTAATAATCTAAATACAAGATAATGATGATAATTGATAATTTTTTAAAACAAAATTTCTATTCATACTTTATACATTTTGGTGCATATGGTATATGCAAAAATTTATGTTTCAGTATTTGAATTTTAAAATAGTTATTTAATATTCAATCAAACATTTTATAACTATTTTTACTAATTTTCCTAACATTATTTGCTCTGTTAGATAGAGTAGAAGAGCAAATAAATAAATGATATTAGGAAGATTGTCAAAATAGCTGAAAAAATTTAAGTTTAAGTATTAAATTAAATTTTTTATAAAATTTAAATATCAAATTTGATACTTTTTTCCATTATTTATGCACTAAAAAGGGTAATTAACCCATGAATCCTGTTTTCATCCGGTAGGACCCGAGATCTATCTTTCTTATTGTTATTATAATTTTCAAATTTATGAAGACGTGGACCAACTAAAAACGCAAAACAGGAAGACGTGTACGCCTGTCCCTCATGCTAAAATGGGGCCGACACCGAGGTGGAATTGGACCTAGGATTCGACCGCTCGAATGTACACAGCCCCTTGCTCCTTCTACCAATTCCTTTAAGTTGGTTCACAAACTCCTTCAGAGAAACACTCATCACTAACAAACAAACAAAATAAACGATAGAAAAAACCATCAACTTGTTTTAGCTTGGGGCCTGGCTGGGCCACACCTATGAACTTTAACTGAAACGTGACAATTTATTAGCCTACAATGTGGTGCTTTTGTACTCCTCTGTAGCTTTTACCAAGTTCAATTAAGAAAGTGAGAAACTTTGTATGGGCTTAAAGTACTATATTAATAACTCAAAAATTCCCTACCCTAGGAACTTTTTTTTTTTTTCACTCTTATTTACTTGTACACATCACATTTACTTTTAGGGTAAATTATATCGGAATGCCATAATATATGGAAGTAAATTCATATGAAGTCACAACGTTTCGAATGGTTAAAAAAAATATCACAACATTTTGGAAGTAGGTTCACTATGGGTTATAAATTATAATATTTCGAGAGGTTAAAAAAATCATAACATTTAAAAAAGTGAATCAATTGAGTTCATGTGTCATAACGTATCAAATTTTTTAAATTTTAATTTTAAATATTTTTCTTATCAACTTGTATCAATAGTAATTCCAATTGATCCACTTTTTTAAACGTTGTGATTTTTTTTAACCACTCAAAACATTGTGATCTCAAATAAATTTTTTAATAAACATTATAACCTTTTTATGTAATATTTGATGTAATTTTTCGTTTTATAATAAAATATTATATAAAAAACTTAAAAACCAGTTAAAGAATCACTTTTCATTAGTATAGAAATTCATATCAAGAACCTTGAACGTTAGAGAATTTTTTTACCACCGATTTGCAATTACTTTCCTTTTAAGAAGGTGAAGTTCGCTCTTATGTGTTTATTTGGGTCATGATGCTAATAAGTGTTTTGAGATATTTATTGAATATTCAAACTAAAAATTTATCACACTGCTTAAGATTAATTGAGCATTTTACGCAATAGTAATTGTATCATAAATCATAGTTTATATTTATATCAAACTTAAACATGTTAAGAAAAGGTTGAATTAGAACTTGAGGGGTGAAAATTCTCGTCTCAAGAAACATCGGTACAAAGAGAGAAAGTTTTGTCTAATAAGCGCTCTTATTTGACTCAGAAAAAAAAAAAAAAAAAAGGGCAAAAAAAGAAAGCAAAGAAGGGACCACGAACGTATATTGTTGAAAACCCGGAAGCTTCCTTGGATATGCCAAATTCAAGTGTTTGATAGCTTATATTAGTTTACGTAAATCTCTGTTTCCAAACTGCGAACGGGAAAAAAAAGATTTTGGCCTATGATTCGATTTTTATTTGTATCTACTCTGCACCCGTATCTTATTTATATATGGTTTATTTAATCTATTTATAAGATATATTTATATTTATTTTTAACAATCAATATATTTAAAAATAATAAAAAAATGATATCAAAATAATCTGAAAATAACGAATCAAAGCATGATATCTTACGTGTTTAGATAAATGGAGGATAAATATTAATATGTTTTAAATAAATAAATAAATAATATATATTTATATAAATTATTCAACTAAATATAATTTATCAATATATTTGTATGTTACTAACCATTTTCAAATGAAGCTCAAGAGAATTTTCTTATGAAGTGGAATAAGATTAACCCTGTAAGCAAGGTGTTTTTTTATTTTTTTCCTTTTTATTGGCCAATATGTAAGCAAGGTGTTTGCGAAGCTAAATTGTTTGTTTCCACAATCCACCCTCAGTTTTCCACGTAGGCTTGCTATCATTCCATAGGGGGAGACTTGCTTACGCGGTTACGCCATGCCTTATTGGCGCACATGCAGCATGAATCTCTAATAAGCATTCTTGTCCTAGGGGTTTCGATTGTTTGATTTTTATCGATATTTTAATTGTATTTGATTAATATAATATTTATATTTGATTTATTTGATTTTTTTATAAGTTAAATATTTATTTTTTATTTGTATCTATTTTTTTATAAATTTTTTTTTAAAAAATAAATATAAAATATCAAAACAATCAAAAAAAGACGAAATAAGTAGAACCTTGAGGAAAAATAGAGTAAAATGTGTGATTAGTGCATGAAAACATCAAAGACGAAATAAGTAGAACCTTGAGGAAAAATAGAGTAAAATGTGTGATTAGTGCATGAAAACATCAAAGATTAACGCCAACGTCCTCCTGGTTATTAGATGGTAAAGGGAGTAAATTAGGGCACGCTACTATAAAAAAGAGAGTATTATTGAGACTTTGATTATAAAGGCATGAACAAGTCAAACTATTTGTAAATTAATATTGAATTCAACTCTTGATTTGATATTTAGTTGAATTTGATATAAGAATAGTTGAATGAAGTTAAAAGTTCAAGTTATTTAAGTAATTTGTTGAGTTAAACTCAAACTTCATAAATATATTGAGTTCAAATAGCTTATAAACCTAAATGAACTTGAATCAAATCCAACTATTAATCAAGTTTTTATTGAGGTTGAATATGAGTATTATTTTAATTTTAATCCTAATTAAAAATATTTTTTAAATAAATAAAAATAGTTGAGTTGATCTCAAGTTTATTAAGTACTACTTTGAATCAAACTTAAATTTTAAATTTTAAACTTGATTGAATCCAAGTTAAGCTTTTAAATTTTAACTTGAGCTCAATCTCAAACTTAGTATCATACCATCTTGATCCAACTCATTCACTGTTCTTATATTGAGTTTGCTAGGGCAAGAAATTAATTATTACCATCGCGTGCCCTAATCTCTAGACTCCGTACAATGATACATTAATATTGTGTGTTTAAATTCCATATATAAATGTTGAGTTTGGCGAAAAATAAATTACAACTATTAAAAATAATAAATTATTAAATTTATCTTGATATATCAAAATACATAAACAAATCGAGTGAAACCGTTAATCATATGCAAAAAAAAAAAAAAGTACAAGATTCAAAAAAAAGAAAGAATGGGTACAGATAAGAGAAAATGACTGGAAAATAGTCTGTTTGGTTAATTCCGACAGACTAAACTATCAAATAGAAGAGCTGCGGAGGCGGAGCCTACTCTAGTAGTATTTTATGCGGTGTCTGGTTGGATTGTTTTCCTTTCTTTCTTTTTTTTTTTTTTTTAATTTGTATTTAACATGCATCTATTATCTATTTAATTCTAATTTATATCTGTTTGAAGTCTAAACATGGAAAACCATCATTTGTAACATGTAACTGATATTTGTCTAATTTCTAACACTTGTCATCAGGGTGTGAAAATTGGGGGGCTAAAACCCACACTCATTTAAGGAAAAAAAAAAAGTTTAAAATGTGTATTTTCTGCATTGAGAAAGGGAAATTTTATTGGTATTTTTTTGTAAAAATGAAAAGAGTAGATAGTAAATATGTACAATTTAATAAGAATTTATTGGGTATTCAATTGTAAAAGAGGGTATATATGTATTTTTTTTTTTCATACATATATACTATATCTATTTTTTAACAAACAAATATATTCAAATGATCAAAAACATTACCAAACTAACAAAAATAGAATAAACCAAATAGTCCAGCAAGCACCACGAGCCACATTCACGAATGGTGCACCAAAATTCATTAATGGTTAAATATGATGTACATTACTTTTTATATACATGTCATTTCTATATTGCCATGTTTAAAAGAGAAAACAAAAAGAACAGTACTATAATATTTATATTAACTTTTTTTTCATGCTTGATTTTATATGATTGAATGGTATACAATAGTGTTTTAATAAATCTCTTATAGAATAGCATACAATTACGGCCTTAAACAATGTTTTTTTTTTTTTTAGGTTGAAACAACCTTAACTAGATATTATAAGAATAAAAATAATTCTAATGATAAGCAAGTTAAATTCACTTCTTAAAGAGATGGCTCAAAACAACTACAATGAACTTATCTCTTGAAGAGACAAGTGTAACACAATTATATTGAAACTTTCTCCTACAAAACTCATGCATTCTTTCTTTAACCTCCATTAGTGAACTTCCAAACTCCCAACCTTGGTTGCTTTGTTTTAAAGGCCTAAAAATCAATCATCATGATAGTATAATAGGTTTTGTAACTCCTTTCAAATCAAAAGTTATGGCTAATTATGCTGTTATTGCAAACCGATTCATTTTGGCACACTCTTTGTCACACAGTTCATATAATCAAGACTAATCTCGTCCATATCGGTTAAGAAGAAGAAAATGAGTTTTGTTCACTATTTCAATAAATAGGTTAAACTCGTCTCTTGAAAAATGAGTTCTGTTTATAACTAATTGAAATTGTTTTTTGAAGAGATGAGTTCATTACAATTTGAATTTGTTTGTTCAAGAGACAAGTTTAAAAGATGCTTTTTGTATTATTTTTCATTCAATGACATTATAATAATTTTTTTATCAAAGTATTATCTTTTTCTTTATCCCTTGACTGTTAGGAGTCTATCAATTTAAGTGAGTCTGCATAAGTAGGAGCTTTTTAGGGTTCTTATTATTGTTGATGGGCATATTTGAACAAAGGGCTCCTCAAGTTTAGCCTGATCTTGCTAAGATATCAACTTATAGACCCTCTTAGGCACACTTAGCTTTTACTAACTCTTCTTATTGGACTTCCTATGCTAGGTCAGACAAATGATACTCGATTGGACTTTATCGATTGGTCCGATACCTCCTACTTATACCGTAACACCTTAGTGTTTTTTGCTCCTAGAACATGGCTTAGTGGCCCCTCAACCATTAAGCATGTTATCTTCATTATCTCTGCTACCTTTACAAATAGATAACCGTCATCCAAGATATTTTATAAATACTCATCAAGATATCCTCTAACAACAAATCTAGTAACCTCTGCATATTACTTTATCATTTTATTCATTCTCTTATAAATAATTTAACTACCGGAATAGATACATCAAACATCCTTCGGTGCTCATTGGCTTTTTGTTATTTTTCAGACCTATTGATTCAGAAGTCCAAATCCAACATAATTTACCAATCGTTAAGACACCAATAGTTATAAAAATCTTATTTAAACTTTTTATTGATGATGATTTAAGAATTGAAATATAAAGTTACATATACCCATACATAATTTATTTGCTAAAATTTAATTAGACGAAGATTTGAGGTTAGACATGAGTAAGGGTGTTTTGCATTTGAAGGCTTTTGACCATTGAAGAGTGTATACGGTCATTTTTACTACTACCCCCGATAAAAGGGTAGAGAAGTAAGAAATGGTCCATCACTCTTCTTTATTGATTGACCATTAAGACCTTAAGGTCATCAACCCCTCTTGAAGTATATCTTAATCAACCTCTTTTGCTTATAAGTTGGTCAAGATAGATTGTGGAAAGTTCCAATTATTTTAGGGCCTATTTGGATTGTCTGATTTTCATTGATGTCATATTTGTATCCAATATGTTTCTATGTAAGAATGTTTATTTTTTTACTTGTACTTGTTTCTTGACAAACATCAAATTGAAAACAATAAAAATAGGATGCCAAAGTGACAAAAAAAAAAAAAGATTAAACAAATGAACACTTCATTTAGGTTCTAGCTATTTAGTAAAGCAGAAAAAAGGAATCTTAGATTTAGGATTTATGGATATTTATAATGGAGATATTAATAATTTGTATGGTTAGGCGCACTTTAATAAGTTTGATGCATATGTGTAGGTTAATAATTTATCCCATCAAATATAATAACTTTTTATTGTATTAAATGCTTTCTAATGTCCAATTTAAAGATAAGATTTTCACATTTTAACCTTTCAATTTGTTAAAGAAAGTTTTAATAAAGTGGTCACGTGTGTGTCAAGCATTCTCACGACACATGCTTTCAAAGTAGTAATATAGAGATAACACTTAATAAGATGACTTGAAGGGAATGTGAAAGAGGAAAAATGGGTAATCTTAATATCTTAAATACATAATAACAAATAAGGAAATTTTGGGACTAACTAATAAGGGAATTGAGGGAATCTTGTGAGTCAACTTTGCAGCCTATGAGTGATTAAGATTTATATCTACTTAAATTACTTGTTTGATCTTTAAGAGTGGAGATTACACAATAGAACATGGCTTCTCTATTTGCTCCCAAGAATTTTAAATAAGGAGAAAGGATAAATTACACCAAAAGATT
Source organism: Combretum micranthum (assembly GCA_024138025.1). Classification (NCBI taxonomy): domain Eukaryota; kingdom Viridiplantae; phylum Streptophyta; class Magnoliopsida; order Myrtales; family Combretaceae; genus Combretum; species Combretum micranthum. Next base: position 3,490,022 of record JAMXBD010000001.1, read on the forward strand.
ACAACATTTGGGGACAAATCATTTGAGGTCATAACATTTCGAAAGATTAAAAAGATATCACATCGTTTAGAGAAATGGGTCAATTGAGGTCACCACTAACACGTGTCAATGGAAGAACTATTTAAAATTAATACTTAGAAGATCTTAGACGTCATGACACGTGTTCATGATGACCTCAGTTGGCCAATTTCTTTAAATATTGTGACCTCTTTTTAACTGTTTACTCATTAAACGTTGTGACTTCTTTTTAATTAATTGAAACGTTGTAATCTTTCGTTGTAATTTACCCTAAGGAGAAATGACTCGTTATAAACTTTTAGGCTTGATAACCACCTTGGCAACCAATAAATAAGATGAAGTATTTTGATGAGTTTACTATGGGTTTAGGATGATGTAACTTTTTTTATAGGTGCATGCATGCGTTTGCTTTAAAATGATAAAAAGCTAATCAACTAATCTAATAATCCTTATTTCGACCACAATCAAATCTCTCTAGATTATCCTAATAGGCATAATAGATTCCCATAATCTTATCGCATAACATAAAAAAATCTACTTTGAATAAACTGTAACCTTAACCTGATATTTATATGGCAATTTTTTTTACCCCTTTACACCATTTAAAGAAAATAACAACCACAAAGCCAGTGAAATATTTTCCTGCGGTTGCCTCTCGAATTATGCCAAATCGGTTTTGCGTAGCAAAAACATTAACAATGGGTACCTATCTTTTCACCAATATCCTAGAAATTTTTTTTTTTTCACAATGCATTTAATGGAGTAATTGGACTAAAATATGTCTTTAAAATAATTTTGCTATTTGCTTTCTTCTATTCCTGTTATAATTAGAAATTATCATGTATCTGTCACGTGACCTAAAATATTTACTTTGGTCATCCATACATTGCACTAGTATAGTATGTTTGAATTGTCTGATTTTTATTTATATATATATTTCATCTGTATCTTATGTATATTTAATTTATTTGTAACTAAAATTTTATCATTATCTATTTTTTATAAATAAACTGTTTAAAAACAATAAAATAAAGTAATCAAACACAGCCTTAGCTGTACTAATAACTAATCAATAAAGGGCACCCCGGCATGTATAGGACATTAATTTATTGGACAGAAGCAAAAAAAGAAAAAAGGGCAAAAATAAAAAGACATCAAAATTAAAGTATCTAATTATTAAATAGAAGAACTAATAGAGAAAACATCTTGATGGGAACAAAAGCGGTCATAAAGGGTTAATGTTCGTTTGTTGCAAGACAAAGGAACCCAGTGGTCTTTTCGTTCCATCATTCTAATTAGAAAGAGATAATCTCCAATTCTATCAATTCATCGTATGGATACTTAAATTTTGATTAAAAAAATATATTAAATACTTAAACTTTAAATTGATCAATTTAGTACATGAACTTTAAAATTAATCGATTTATTATCTAAAAAACTTTAAAATTGATCAATTTAGTACCTAAAAAAGCTTAACGGAAGTACCATTGGTGTACACGAAAAGTATTTTCTGTATACTAATTTGACCAATTTTAAAGTTTAAGTATAAAATTGCATTTTTGGTTAAAGCTTAAGTACTATTCGTGATATAAACCTATTCTTCAAATTATCCTTTTGCATGAATATAGAACTACTAATGAGATGAGTCTTTAGATGAGGACTTGTTTTTTTTTTTCATTTCATTTATACACATGATGCTTTTATAATATATTTGACATAATATAATAAATTAGATTTGAATCTTCTTTTTATGGTAATAAGTGAAAAGAAAATAAATAGTAACAACATAAGGTTTCGATAAAGTTTAAATAAGTTAAAGGGTTTATTTGGATTGTTTGGTTTTTATTTATATCAAATCTGTATCTGCATTTTTTTTCATATTTTATTTATTTGATTTGTTTATAAGTAAAAATTATTTATTTTTTATGTATATTATTTTTTTAACAAACATCTTTTTTAAAACGATGAAAATAAGATGTAAAAGCATCCGAAACAAAATGAAACAACCAGAACAATATATAGAATAGTTCATTAGATAGGGTTTTATAAAAGTCATAAACACCACAAACACTATTCTCTTTTTTTAAGCAAAGATAAATTGAATTGGATTCAGAAAACCGTAAACACTTTTGAATTATTTCGAGTGGCTTACGTAACTTTTAAAAATATAACGATTAAGTAAAATTTAATTGCAAAATGGATTACATGAACTGAAATTAATTTATCCCAAATAAGAATCAAGGAAGTTGGGCCAGGAAGCGGCCTTTTTCTTTTGGTGAGTAATAATATATAGTGGGCTTGGCCATGGCTTTTCCATTCCCCTGACAGAGCCACTTTAAGTTCGCTGAATGAGCTCGTAAACCCAAAAGTGCTCTAATTCTGGACTGAGACACATCATCTTCCGTTTTCCATCAAGACACCTGAGTCTTTCGTCTGCCATTTGCAACGACCAAGGTGTAAGAGGAACTTCATCCATTTGCATTTGCCACGTTGCAGCGATGTCGGGGTGGTTGTCAGTTCTCCTTTAGCCTAAAAAATGCTACCTCAACTTTTTCATTAAAAATCCTAAAATTTAAAATAATTAAATTAATATCTAATTAAATATTATATTATTATTTTTATCATTTCACTAATACTATTTATTTTATTTGTTGATATAAAAAATACAACCTATCTATTAAATTGTGTAAAAAGGTAATCAAAATTCAATAAGCTGGCTCTTCTGCTTCCAAATGATATAAGAAATATAATAAAAATAGCTACAAAATATTTGATTGAGTATTAAATTGACAATTTCAAAGTTTATGTATCAAATTCAACATTCATCCTAACACTAGTTCAAATTTAGTAGAGGCTGGGTATGAAGAATTTAGGTTTTGACTTCAATGGTAATAGGCTTGCAAAATAGAAACTTTATTAGTGGTAAGTGGAATTAGGCCTAACGCTATCATTCCGATCCTTAAGTTAGTTATCATGTTGAGAGGTAGACAAATTATGTGCATAGAGAATGATGTTTGCAATATTACTCATCCCATGGAGGTAGGGGTGGATACAATTCGGTTAACCAGTCTGTCACTTTTTTTCTAACCGAACATAAATGGTCAGTTTTTAATTTTCTTAAATAGAAACCGATTCATCATAAATGGTTAACCGTTACTATTAACCTTTCTTTCAATTAATTTTTTTCAGTTTTTAGTTTTTAACCATTTAATGTAGTAGTTAACTAAAAGTAACAATTAATTGTATTTCAAGTTGTAAGTATGAAAAAATTAGACCATTTTATTTCATAATTACATTAAATAATTGCAAATCAATCAAATAAAAAAATAAAACTAATAAATCATGGACATAAGTCTAATACTAATTCAAAATGTTTCAATTAATACATGTATAAAATTACCAGGGTTCAACAATTTAAAGTTGAATATTTTCTTATATCCTCTAAATAAGATGAATATTCACAAATATTAATTATATTTTATAAAATATAAACATATATATTTTGGATCAGTTAACCAAAACCGTAGGTATCTATCGATTATAAACCGCAACCGAAAATCGGTAAAAGTAAAAACTCTAATAAAAAACCAAAAGCGATGGACTAGTTAACCATATTTTTCTAATTGGATTTTTCAGTTTCTATTCGGTTTTTCGGTTTCATCAAATTTTTTGCCTACCTTTTCATGGACGGAAGAGGAGTACTTATAGCTGGTTGATTTCTGGCGATTAGATGCACCATGAGATCATGAGATAGTAGAGGAGTAGGTAGTTAGGGATGGTTGTGGTGGGTGTAGGGAGGACCCACTAATCCACTCTTGAATATGTCAAGCCTGGTCAAAGAGGATATGTCGAGAGACATCTGGTGAGGTCCGATAGAGTGCTACAAGAGTCCGTTAGATGCCAAGCAAGGGTGAAGGATGCCCAATGGGTCCAGCTATTGCTAACTCCAAATAGGCCCTTGGCCCAAGTGATAGGCACAGCTAATTCATAGGCTGGACTAAGCTCAAAAGGCTCTTTTAGATCATCAACACACAATATTTCTTTCTTTAAATTTTACTTTTCTTTTCTTTTATTATTAATTTTCCCTAAGGCTTTATTGTTTTTATTATTATTTTTTAAATCTTGATGTATATAAATTTAATACTATTACTTAAAGAACTCAATATATGATGGGCTTCTGAAAAGTACAACATCGAAGCCCAATGGAAGTTTTGGTTTATTCCAAACAAAGCACAACCCCATTGTAAGCAATCATAATCAAAATAAAACATTTTTCCATTCCATGTCCAAGGCCATTTTGTTGTAGCCTTAGATGTAGGCAAGACCCATTGCATCTGCTCCTCCTCTTCTTCTTTTTAATTTGAAGACCAACCACGAAAGATGCTACTAAACCACAAGATTATTCACGCATCTCTTCAAGAAGAGATTAAATTAAGTCAACTAGCCTATTACTGTCCAAAAAAATTTACTTAAAAAAAAAGTCAACTAGATTATGGTATGTGACATAGCTATGAATCCTCATAAAATAACGTGCATATTATGATGTCATATAACTTAGCATATGATTTAAATCAACATTCCATTTTGACTATGGCATTGGTAGAAATAAAATAAACCAGGTCCGGATAGGTTCATTACAAGACCAAATATATTTTTTCTCTAAAGAACAGTGTCATTGTGAAAAATATATTGATATCATCGGCCACATATGCTCTATACTATATAAATAATGTTTAATTATATGATTGGCAAAAATATTTTTTTTGGGTATTATACTATCCATATTTAGTGAAATAATCAACTTCCACAATAATGATCTTTTTTGGTTGGAGGTTATTGGGATAGATCCATGTATGTCCATCTCCCATTGGGTAAACAATCATAGACTAGTAATAGTTCGGAGGTAATTGCTCGAAGCATAGGTCGGGGGGCATGTTTTGGCATTGGAGACATTTCTTCGCTAGCTCGACCGCATCATTCTTCATGGTCGGCCAATAGTAGCCAATGCAAAAGGCTTTCATATAGAGTGTCTAGCCGGTCGTAGGTTACCGCATTCTCTAGAGTGTAGCTCCTTAAGGGTGGGGGTGGCTTCTTCTAGTTAGAGGCAACAAAGGAGGGACAGGGTGTGGCCTCTCTAGTACAGGACACCTTTCAGGAATGCGAAGTTGGTGTTATGGCCCATGTCTTGGTGGTAATCACAGTACTTACTAGTATTCTTTCTGCTTGGGTTACTACTAATCTTAGACGGTTTAGGCAACATACCTAAGTTCCTAATTTCTAGGAAGATATCTTCCTAAGGCTTGTTAAGAGGGAGAGAGCTGCATTTGAAGTATCTTCATTTTCCTTGGGGCCTCCTTCCTTGAGATACTGGCCCACCTTTTTCTCCAGGAGGAGTAATACAGTATTTGATCGATTCTTTAGGCTTTTGTTCTTGGAGGTGTTCCTTTTGAGATTTCTTCATCTCATTTCAAGCAACGATGAAATCTTCCTATTGTATATACTTGCTGGCTTGTTTTCAAAATTCCTCCAGAGTATTAGGTTTATTGTTGAGAGAGGAGTGCGAAAGGCTCTCGTTTCTTTAAACCCCATGAATGGTCGCTTAGATTGCAAGACTAAGGTTGAAGCCATCTATTTCAATGATAGCTTGATCGAATTGGGTTATGTAGTCCTTTGGGGATTCATCTTTCCTTTGGTTTACCAAAAATAGTAAGGACGTGTCCTTCTTTGGAGATATGTTGGCTGTAAAGTGAGTCTTAAATGCAGTTGCTAGATCCTCAAAGGATGCTACAGAGCCATTGTCCAATTGATGGAAGCAACTATTGATGCCATTCTGAATCGTTTCGTGGAACACTTCACAGAAAAATGACATCATTAAATCTAAATACCAATATTTGGTCTCTGTACATCCTGACGTGTTCTTCAGGGTTAACGGTCCCATCATACAACTTGAATGTTGGCAGCTCCGTACCCTATGGCCAAAGTCCCTCTATGATGGACTAAGCCAAGGGGGGTTTTATTGACATCCATATTATTTTCAGCATCATAGTGCTCTCCTTGCTTTCCTTAACTTTTGACATCCTTTCGATTTCGTTTTCCATCTCTTATTGAGATCCTTTAGTACCTAAGGAGCTCCATAAAAAAAAAGATAATTCTTAATTTGAGTTTTGGATGCTACTGGTACGATAGAAAGGTTCCTAACATGCATGGGAGATTTGCATTTGAGATCTTATTGAATTGGCAGGGGTATTTGTTGCGTCAAGAGGATGGCAAAGGTCTGCCTGTCGTGGTGGAGTTTTAACCCTGCTATGTTGTAACTGAGAATTCTGTGCTACCAGCTTTCATTCCTTGAGGCGTTGCTCGACATCCATTTTGTGCTTGATGATCTCAATGTTCTACTTCACCACTTGATGGAGCATGTTCTCTAATTGACTTAAACAATTCTGTTCTAAGGAGCCATTAGAGGCTGGAAAAATACTAGGGCCCTTTGGCCTTTGCAAGATAAGTAATTGTGAAGTCGAATTTAGGTCACCTTCAAGGCAATTGCCCTGAGATGGTTTCTTCTTTTTGGTACGACGCAGCATAACTAGAATGGTAGCCTTCAAGTTCTTGTCAGATGGGTGTTTTTTGTTTTTAAAGGAGAAAAGAAAATGTAGGATAACTTCCGCTAGAGGGTAATGTTTCCTCACAGACGGAGCCAAATATTGCTTGCTTGAATTTGGTAGAGGTTGGGCTTCATGAGCTAGGCTTGGATCAATGTTGGATAAAGGCCTACAAAACAAGAATCAATGAGTGTCACATCGGACATGGGTCTAGCATGGCCACTTTGATGCTTAAGTTAATGTTTGTCATTATAAGCCCGTAATTCTAATAAAAAAGAGTGGTTGAGTGTGACATTACCTATTTTCGAAAAGATAGATGAGTATTTATAAGTGACTATCCTAAACGGTTATGGCCACAGTAAACAAGTACATGATTGGAGATAGTTGTGGAGAATGTGGAAAGAGTCACATCTCCACTAGTTGCAAGCAAAGCCAACGAGCTACTCATATCGAACGATTAGTGGGAGCGATTACCAAGATTGGTCATAGGCTGGATTGCCCATAGTAGGATATGCCAATGAAGTCTAGGCCTGTTCAAGTTAGTTCGGCATATTGGTGTATTTGGCTCGGCTCAAGGTAGCCCCATAATCCAGAATTAAGGGCAGATCTAGGGGGGTCGACGAGGGTCTTAGCCCCCAAGACTCGAGAAAAATTAATTTTTAAATAGAAAAAATAATATGTTTTATGTATATTATATATTATAAAGAGAAAACTATGACTTAAAACTAAGTGTGCTCTAATGGTTAAGTATTTATTTTAATATCAATGAGGTCATCGGTTCAAATCCCATGAAACCACTTTTCTTACTTTTTTTTTCAACATACATTTATTACATTAGCCACTCTCTCTTTCTTACACCAACTACTCTCTCTATATGTGTGTGTGTATTTCTTTTTAACTTTTTATTTCACATTAATAATATTAAATTCTTTTATCATAAAATTACTAAACTAAATAAATTTTTGTTAATAACTATTTTATATTCAAAGTATATCACAAGATAATATGATTATTATCTATATTACAATTGAATCTTATTGCACACTAATAATATAATTTGATTTAGTAACTTTTTTTCTTCAATTAATGTTATTTATATGTACATGAATTATTGAATAACTATTCTATCTATATATATTTTATGATATATTTGTGTTAAAAGTAATCATATTACACATTAATTATATAATTTGATTTAATAAGATTATTTTTTTTTTACATTTGATTATAAGAAAACGAACACAAAGTATTGAATAAATATCCTATCTATATATATTTATGATTTATTTTTTATTAAAAGTAAAATTTATACAGATATTAGTTCTATATTTTTTTATTAATAATTAATTTTCGAGTGATATATATTTCATATTTTATAAAATGCACTAAGTACTCTTAATTATGGTCTGAATGATTTTTTTTTATAAACTTCTTATTACATTAAACGTGTGAATATTAATAAATAATTTAAAATTAATTTAATTAATGTTTACCGCTAGTCGTACGTCCACCCTATTGAGAATGGACCATCAACAAGTCTAAAAGTGCGCCATCGTTGTGCTATTAAACCTACCAAACACAACACATGCTTAGTATATAGTATAGGCGTTGCGTGCTTCTTAAATTTGTTATTAAATATAAAACAAAAAAAAAATGTTGTCACGGTGCATGCATAAAGTCGTGGTCCAGGTTCATCCCCGCCCAGACTAATGTGAAATTATCATTAAACTAATTCGGTAATATAAATCTACTAAATATAACCATTTTTTTATATTAGGAAAAAAACCAAAGAAGCAAATTCAATGTTTTCTAATAATTTCTTAATATACGTTACTATCATTTTTAAGTTTAATTTAGTTTGCCTAGCCTTACACATTATTTCTTTTTTCTTCAAATTAATTTGATTTCAATGGCCTACGTTTGTACGTGTAATTTAATTTAAATGTTGCTCGATTTCAAATTAAAATAGATAATTAATTGGCTGAATGGTGGTGTCAACTATTTGAAGTTTATTCTTATATAATTAGAATGAATCAAATTTGAAAAATAATAATAAACTGAATCCATAGAGCGGCTCGATTCACGAATATCATCCCACTAGCACTATTTAATCAAATATATATATATAATATATATATATATATATTTAATGCAAGTTTGTTAGCGATGGCGCACTTGCTCCATAAAATGCGAAAAGGGATAACAAGCAAAGTTAGAATTGTATACGTCTCAAATTGAGGAATGGGAACTATATGGAAAAGAATATTATATTATATTATTGTATAAGTATTCTACAGGACAGGACCCATTCCATAATTTAAGAATAGTTTAGATTTATACTTAATCATAATTATGAAATTAAAATATATATTAAATTCAATTTTATAATTATGTGGATGATTGAATCACAAGTTCAACAATAATATGGATGGAACTGCAAAGAAAGTGGCTTGATTTTAGAGAAGTTTTTATAGTCACATTGTAAAATTGATCTGTCTATAATAATATAATTAAATTAAATATAAAGCTTGATGTGAAAAAAAAAAAACATATTAATATTAGATTTGGTGCATAAGAATCTAGAATAGGGTAGATTGGAATATGAGGAAATGGAAATGGGATAAGTAAGGAATAAGAAATTCATTTTTATATTTGGATAAATTGTGAAATGTATTAGAGTAAAATCTTTACTTAAAACCTTACTAATAAATATGTGGTTGGATTGAAAGGTAATTCAAATAATTAATGTTAATGACTAAGAAAAAGAGCTATGATTCCTTAAAAAATTTAGATCCTTTTTAGTTAGCTCCAATAAAATTTGTATTGTGCTTTTGTTATCATAGAATAATTTTTTTTTTTAGTTTGTAATAAATTTTACTATAAAGAATGTTCATTTCATATAACATGAAATAAACTAAGGATCTTTATTATTTTCCTTTACTCTATTACTTATAAAAAACATTTTCTTATTTTAAAAAAATCTTTAATTATGAAATAAATAAATTACTATTCCGTTTCAGTTTTATTTCGTTAGGATAAGCCAATGTAATGGATTGCTATTCCATTCGCGTCATTCCGACGTATTCGCATTCACCGAATCTATCATCTGACACGGGTTTTATTATTAAGTAGAATAGTTGTCCTGGGATGCATGAAACATGAATTGATTCGTTAATCGTTACGGAGGAGGTCCGAGTCCGATGCATATACAAAACGTATGCTTAGTGTTCAGCGATCAGCGTGGAATAGGTATTGGGTTACTTGTTAAAATTGTTCTTCCTTCCTTTTTTTTCTTTTTTCTTTTTTTTTAAATAAGAAAATTGTCGTCACTCAGTGTATCGTCCTGGTCCAGGTTCATCCCCCACCCAGGAATCTAAACGTCTTTCTCGTGTTTCCCCTCTTCACCTTCCTTTCTTGTTGCCTCTTTCTCTTGTCCTCATCCCTTCTCTTCTCCATACTCAATGCATAACTCTCTCTCTCTCTCTCTCTCTTCTATTCGAATCCTGTAATCACTAGCTAGATTTTGATTTTGGTTGTTATCGAATTCGATTCTTTTAAGGTTTCAAATGGATTTATCCCGATCTCCGTCCAATCTCTCTCTAGGGTTCCATCCCGACGATTCCGTCTCAACTCAATCCTCGATCCCTCCTCTCCAGTTGCTCCATGACGGAACCCTAGAACAATGCGAAAACACCGCCGACGACGACGACCGCGACGACGACGACAACGATGATAACGATAACAACATCCAGGAATTCCGTATCCTAGGGCATTGTATTAAACGCAAAAGAGTTCGAGACAATAACAACAACAATAATAATAGCAATAACAGTGATTCGTGTGTTTTGAATTCGATTTCGATGTCGTCCTCGTCATCGAATTCGTGTAAAAGGTCGTTAATTGATGGAGGTGATAATATGGAGGCGCGTAGGGTTTCTGTTAGGGCATGGGGGAATCAGCCCCTTCGAGCAGCCGATCCCGATTTGTTCGATATCATGGAGAAGGAGAAGAACAGGCAAATCAAAGGTATTGAATTGATTGCTTCTGAGAATTTTGTGTGTAAAGCCGTTACGGAAGCATTAGGTAGTCATTTGACTAATAAGTATTCTGAAGGTATGATTGGTGCTAGATATTATGGTGGGAATCAGTTTATTGATGAGATTGAAACCCTATGCCATGAGCGTGCTTTAGCTGCTTTCGGATTAGATTCCGAGAATTGGGGTGTTAATGTGCAGCCTTACTCCTGTACTTCCGCGAATTTCGCTGTTTACACTGGGCTTTTGCTGCCTGGGGATCGTATCATGGGGTTAGATACCCCGTCTGGTGGGAATACTAGCCACGGATATTATACTCCCAATGGGAGGAAGGTTTCGGGTGCGTCGATTTTTTTGAGAGTTTGCCTTATAAGGTGAATCCGCAGACTGGGTACATTGATTTCGAGAAGTTGGAGGAGAGGGCGCTGGATTTTCGCCCCAAGATATTGATTTGTGGTGGGAGTTCATATCCTCGTGAGTGGGACTACGCTAGGTTTAGGCAGATTGCAGATAAGTGCGGTGCAGTGTTGATGTGTGACATGGCTCAGATCAGTGGACTGATTGCAGCTAAGGTTTGTGGATTATGCTATACTAGTCCTCACTTTTATATTTAGATTGATGCATTTTTCATGGGCTCCTCCATATTTACTGGGTCCTTGTTATTATCTTGGAAATGGTGTTATTTGAATCCTCTCACGTCTTAGTACATATGTCGTTTATAAGACTATTATCTTACCCTGTGAATTCAATAAAATTAGAGGAAACTAGAACAATATGATTGAATCTCTCTTTTATAATTCCATGCAATTTTCAATATGAAAATTAGTTTTGTTTTCGTTCATGGGTTGCTGTGGCATGTTCTAATGATATTTATTTTTGTGGTGTCCTCCAGGAATCTGCAAATCCTTTTGAGCACTGTGACATTGTTACATCCACAACTCATAAAAGTCTTCGCGGTCCTAGGGGTGGTATAATATTTTACCGCAAGGGTAAAAAACTAAGGAAAAGGGGAATGCTATTAAATCAAGGAAACGAAAGCGATCAATACGATTTTGAGGAAAAGATAAATTTTGCAGTCTTTCCATCACTCCAAGGTGGTCCACACAACAACCATATTGCTGCCCTTGCAATAGCTTTGAAACAGGTGGCAACCTCGGAGTACAAGGCCTATATGCAACAGGTGAAGAAAAACGCCCAGGCTTTGGCTTGTTCATTGTTGAGAAGAAAATGTAAGCTACTGACTGGGGGTACAGATAACCATTTGCTGCTTTGGGATCTAAGACCACTGGGATTGACAGGTTATCTTCTATTCTATTGCACCTTCCATTAACTTCTGTGCATCCATGAAGCAATTGAATCCAAGTTGTACCTCTTATAACTGTTCGTTGAGATTGGTTTATGCCCTGAAGTTTCTAATATGGTTTTCATGTTACAAGGGGATCTAAAGTTGAATCATAGTGTTGCTTTTTAATACTGACAACAACCACCTTTATTAAGTCTGTTCAAGGGTATATCTCTACTAGGCCTTAATACTTGCCCCACGACATTTGATGTTGCTATTGTGTTCAATTGCTAGCAGTTTGAAGCTTGTACAAAGGGCCAAGTTCTCGAGTGGTGCTAATCTGAAGTTGTATATGTCATATTAATTTTATGTTATTATGGACAATCCTTGTAGTATTAACCATTTTTACCTTTAGTTTCTTAATAGCTATTATATTTTCGAACTTAGATCATGTTATGCCCCTTGTCACAATCTGCCATCCCAGGCTCAATCAGGACACCAGAGGCATTGTGTAACGACTCGGAACTCTACTCATCGAGATATTGTCCGCTTTGGCCATACGCCGCACGATTTTTTCATTTTGGTGCCAGCGCTTCCCAGAGGATCACCCATCCTGGGATTGCTCTATCAAGAGCACGCTTAACTTTGGAGTTTTGACAAACTCCATACCATTATACTAAAAAGGCACCTCTGTAATTAGAGTTTCACCATCTATGTTTGAGTGGTATTACATACTCTCCCACTTATAGAACCGACGTCCTCATCAGTTTCGTTACAAAGGTCTAGAATCACTGCTCTGATACCATTTGTCACGACCTGTCACCTCAGGCTTCACCGCAGCAGAGGAGGCGCCCCTAGGCCCTTAAGCCATCCTGGATAGGGGATCATGATGTCAGGTACATTGACCCTCCTAGCGTATCATCAGGACATCAGAGGCACTGTGTAACGACTCGGAACTCTACCCATCGAGGTATTGTCCGTTTTGGTAACACGTCTCACGGTTTTGTCCTTTTGGTGCCAGCGCTTCCCAGGAGATCACCTTATCCTGGGATTGCTCTACCCAGAGCCCGCTTAACTTTGGAGTTCTGACAAACTCCAAGTTGTTATACCGAAAAGATGCTTCTGTGATTAAAGTTCCACCATCTATATTTAAAGGGTATTACACCCTCTTAAAAAATGCTGGGTTCATCATGCTATTGATAAGGGACATTAGATGGTCAGTAATTTTTGTAGGCATCGCATGGACATTAATACTGTTATTATTAATCTTATAATTTTGTTTATCTGAATGGTTGATGTAAGATAAGATTGAGCCTTTGGCTTTTTCAACTTGTGACTTTGTTTAATCAATTATTTATTTTTTTATTATTTTTTAATGGAGGGGTATTTTTTACTATGCTAGTCATTGGAGTCTTATGTGGATATACTGCTAATGCAAGTTGAGCCAATTCTGAGACATTGTACATTGCTTGACATGATTTATGCCTTTTCTTTTTGCCCTTGATCTGACCTTTGTTTCATGTGACTTTATAGGCATGAATTATGAGAAAGTCTGTGAGATGTGTCATATTACTCTCAATAAAATTGCAATTCCTGGTGAAAATGGCACAATTACTTCCGGTGGAGTAAGGATTGGTGGGTGTCAATTTCTGCTTATCCCCTGTCTTGATATGAGCATTTCATATTTATCCTTTTTATTGAAATTATGCATTACAGGCACACCTGCTATGACAACTAGAGGCTGTCTGGAGAGTGATTTTGAGGTAATTACTGAATTTCTCCTCAGAGCTGCACAAATTGCATGCATAGTGCAGAGAGAGCATGGAAAGTCACCGAAGGCTTTCCTGAAGGGCCTTTGTTGCAACATGGATCTTGTTGAGCTTCAAACTCGTGTTGAAGCATTTGCAAATCAATTTGCTATGCCAGGTTTTGACATGTAAATGGGTACCTCTCAGACATGCTGGCTGGCACTCTGCAAGCTATGAAATTCCAAGGAAGATATATTTACATTTTTTGGTTGGCATCTTCCAAAGAGACCTGTATCGGGGCAGTCTCTGCAAGCTGCTGACCCTTAAATCATGTCAATGTTTGCAAAGCACAAACAGCCTTTGTCTGCATGCTGTTGTCATAGAGCTATGTGATCGTGGCAGGATATATCTGCTGTCACCGTGGTGTTACAGTGCAACCTAGCAATCTCCCTACGGAGATCTACAGGATGCCTCCATGGGTACCTTAAGGTTGACTCTTAATGTCCTATACTCGCCTTTTATGGTTCACACCTCAGCACGGCATTCACCATTGCTCCTTATTTTTCCATTCTTCATGTGTTATTTAGAGCCTTTTGGCTGTTGTCTTTTTGAATAGATGACTTGGACGTTCTTGAAATTGCACAGACAGGAGTGAAACCAGTGCTTGAATGTATGCCTTCTAAATTTTTGCAGCAGAACCCATGTAATGTTGAATAGCCTTATATGTGCTAAAAAGTTCTCTATCCAATGCAGAGGCCTTCAGACTTCATCACCCACATCTACTTGCTGGTTGTATATTCATTTATTCTCTTGAGTAATCTTGAAAACAAAGGTTCAATTTTGCATTTTGTTTATGTGGTTTTGTTTAAAGTTTATTTGGTTCTGGCCTTTTTATGTCATTCATTTTTAGATTTTTCTGTGGCAAACGGGTATAGCGAAAGGATCAAATTATGTATGCATGATTGAAGTTGTATATGGATGGAATTACCTTTTAACTCCTTAATTGTTTTTATCCATGTTCACCTTGTTGCTTTTCTCCTGCATCATCAATCATATGCAGCCGATGTAGTAAAAAAGCAGTCTTTTTGGATCCTCAATTTCTGACTGTGCCAAAACAAGTAAGAGATACAGAATTATTTATGGTTGTCTTGGTCTTTAACTTTTACATTGATTGAAGCACCTAAAACCCTGAGGAGATGGAGAAGAGGATGGCGAAGGAGATAGGGAAGAGGAAAGTAGACTGGGAGAGGACAAGAGGACCAGTTTGGAGAAAGAGAGAAGGTAAGGAGAATTGTCTTCTGATTTGTGGGTGGTCAAGTGATTGTCTCAAAGGAATGGGGCATAATGAACTGCTAAAGATTATTAGGGCTTTAAAAGTGTAGAAATTTTTGGCAGCTCTAGCTATTTGAGTTTTGATGAGGCTCACTCCCTCTTGTATCCATACTTATGTGGATGTCGTTGTTTGTTCAATTACTCTCTTCCTGATGTCTTGTATATATGTTATTTTAAGGTGTTGCCCGAGTTAAAGAAAAAAAGGAAAAAAAAAAAAATTGGTGGGGCGGGGGGGGGTGTGTTTGTTGTGGGTGGGGTGGGGTGGGGGGGTGTGGGGGGTTGTGTTGGTTTGCTGGTGGTTGGGGTTGGGAGAGAAAGGGGGGTGCGGGTGTGGGTGTGGGTGTGGGGTTATGCTTTACAGTGAGAAGACGGAGGGAATGGATGTAACTAGCTATAGGCCAAAGCAGTCTTCCAGATGCGTGCACAAGCACTAGTCATGCAGTAGTATAACAAGCTAGGAATCCTTTTCCTTTTAAGTTGGAAGGTGATTGCGTCATTTCGAAGTGAGATGTGCACACTGCAAGCCATATTAATGCAATATGCATTTGGTTGGTTGATTTGATATTTATTTTAATCAGATTATTTAAAAAAAATAAATACAAATGAAAATAATTTTTTTTTATTTATAAATAGATAACATAAATAAGATACAACTAAAATATGAATATAAATCATTGGAGAAAAAGGAAATAGACAGGGCATAAACAGCATTTAGACAGGTGATAAGTATACATCAAGCTGTTAAGAAAATCACTTCTGAACAGCACTGAAGTGACACAAGTCAGTTGATATTTAGTTCAAATTCGGATTTTATGCTAGAAGTTTCATGTTAAATGAAAATGGGTCATTTCTCTAATTATATATATCTAAACCTTTGGGGTGGATAAAAAAACAAAAAAAATCAACAGTTCATACTTTGCCTGTGGGCCCTCTTTAGTTGCACAAATAATAAAATTTAGGAGAATCATGCTAAATGACTTATGTAATCCACGCAAAAGGTCAAATAGATCTTTATGATTTAATTGATTCATTTGGGGTTTCTAAATTTATATCCAAACTCAATCATGTCATTTATATCTTTTAGCAAACTTGGCGGAAATGGATAAAAAAAGAAAAAAAGAAAAAAAGAAAAAAAATGGAAATGGAGTGGAAAATGCTTTTGCTTCTAAGTTAATTTTTCCCTCTCTAAAATGGGTGAAAAAAAAATGAAATTGGCCAGGTATAAATTTACGTCATTGACTATATGTGTTAATAAAAGCAAGTTATGTCTCACATGTATTAAATGCAATACTTCAATGGTATTTTGTAATTTTTTTATTCAATTAATATTTATGTGATTTTTGTATGCATCGGTGAAAGAGAAATTATCTTCTTTATTTCTTTTCATTCTTTTGTCAAACTAATCAAACAAAAAGAAACGAAAAGAACTTCATCCATTTTCTTCCGGTGTTTCTAAATACAAACCAAAAATTATGTTTCCTTACCTTTTCATTTATTTCTTTCCTCTTCCTTTCATTTCCATTAATTTCTCTTTTATAAAAAATTGCCAGAAGCTAATATTCGCTATTAAGTACTTTAATGGCATGCAGTTTAAATGATTTGTTTAAAATATAAATAAATTAATTTTATAGCCATTATAACAAGGATGGGGTTTAAACCTAATTTGTCCAATTAGAAAAGCAATGTAAATGCTATTACTTCATATCACTATATTATAAAGTCATTCATAAATATAAATAATTTTAATAACTTGTTTTAATATATAAAGGAATTATTGTCAATATATATATACACACTTATAGGAATTAATTGACCGTTGACATGACACTGATATGTACTTCTAATGTACTATCCCTAATGTCCGGGAGCATATAGAAAGAATCAATTTTAGTGGGTCACGAAAGAGAAGATAAGAGTATATTTATAGTACTCAAATATTAGTAAATCAAATGATAATAAATTTTTCATGTTTAGTCACCCAAAGACACCGATACCATATACAAGAACAAGTTCACTTTTATTTTTTTATTTTTTCGATTCCTAATTGAAAAGAACGGAAAATGAAATTGGAGAAGGATGATAATTTTGTGAAACAATGTTGCTTCTTCTTCTTCTTTTTTTTTTTTTTTAAATCATGATTAAACTGGGAAGTAGTTCACCAAAAGTTGCAGAGTATGGATAAATATTTGTTATATCTAACTTCTTAGTTTAAGTATGTCTCCACTGATCATATATGCACGTCTAAATAAAGAATTAATACATATAATTATATAAATTTGTTCTATCATGTGTATGTGATTGGTAGGAACAAACTTCCATACACGAAATCGACAATCATAATAAAAGTTAACTAAAATTGAAACTGCGAACTAAAGCAAATAAAACTGGATCATTATAACTTGGTAGTACTCAACTCAGAACTTGATATTAAATTGCTACTTGGTTTTTAGTTTGGCTAGGTGAACAAAACCAAATTTATTTTATTCTACTTTCCCTTCCTTCTCCATATATAGAAAAAGCAATAATTCTCTCTCTCTTCCAATCCCATGACAATGGCAGTATTTGACACACACCAAAGTGGATTCCATTTGATAATGGAAGTATTTATGATTATCTTGGTAAAATGGCATCCAGACAGTGGCAGAAAACCAGTAGGGCCACCAACAGTCAGTGCCGGACACAGGAGGCAGACAATTTTTCAAAAAGCTTAATCTTTAGGCACTTTGAACTTTCTCATGTTTAATCATGCTAGGGTGTAATATAACCAAAACTATTTTATTGTCTGATCGAATTTAGTCTTGACATATAATTAAGTATCACTTGACAACTATTATCTCATGATTAATTCTACTACTAGGGTTATAGTCCAACCAAAACCTGCTTATTATGACCTATTCGAATCTCGTTTGATATTTAATTAAGTTATAATCGGCAACAATTCAATCTAATGTAAGCTCCAACCATTTGGGCATTGTACTGAGTTTATACATTTTTTTAAACTCACAAACTTGATCGAACACAAATTGAGTTTAAGTGTTAGTTAAGTTTGAATTAAATTTAGAGATAATGACAAACCAAATGCTTATATGATAATTTAGTGTCTCATATTAAAATTTTAGCAAATTAATACTTGTACTTTTAAAATATGTGTGATTTAATAATTTTGTCAAATAATAGTTTATGGAAGCTTGTTTTGATGGCAATAATGGTAGGCTAAGCAAATGTGTTTTTAATTTATGGCAATTATTTGGTGGATTAGTATTGCATCTTTATATTTTAGCATTTTTTTTTGCAAAGTTCCGACTATTATCCTATTATTAAATGAATTTTTAGCAGATATTATTTAATGGAAACACTAAATCACATATACATTGAAAATAGGGCATCAATTTGCCAAAATCGAAAAATAAGACTAAATTACTAAAAATTTAAAATATAAGCACTTAGCCAGCCTTTATCACTTAAATTTAAGAAAACTTTTTATAGTCTCATAAAATATTACCGTTTAGAGCCAATATAAGTATTTTAATGATATAATTGCATATATAAATGTGAATCATTTAATAAGTCCTGGGATGAAAGCCGTAAAAGAAAGAAATAGATTTTTTAAAGTTTGAATACAAATATTATTTCAAATAGGTAATAAATATAATTCTTCTAAACATATTATATTTAAACAAACTCACATTGTGCCTGGTTGATAGAAATAAAATTAGTGTTATGTCTCTGCTACACTAAATAGCTATTCTCTTATAAAAAATTCTACTATAAAATATGTTTATCGTATGTAACATGGAATAGATAATGAATTTTAATTTCTTCCCTTCACCAAATGAATAGATAATGAATCATAATTTCTTGCATTCACCAAAGGAATAGCTATTCCTTATGGGGAAAAAAAAAATCTCATTTTCCAAAAATATCCCTAATCATAAAATAAAAGAATTCCTATTTCATTCTAGTGAATCAACGTGAAGTTAAACAAATGATTTTATATTCGCTTGTACCAAAGAGAAACCAAATCCATACACTACTCAACATGGTGATTCATTTCTTTTATTCAAACCAATGGATAGTCATTTATGTTTCATATTGAGTAAACCCCTAAATGCTCCAATATTTTTAGATATCGACTCTCAAGACAAAATCACAAACAAGCAATCCCAAAATCTTTGAAAAGAACAAGCCACAAACCTCCATACTCAGGAGATTATGCAGCCATGTGATGTGTTTTTAGCTCCCGGTACAGCTTATACACTTAGACTCGGACATAGCAGCAAATTTACAAGTACTTACCCAAGCTCAAATCCTAACTGAAGTACAGGCTTTGTACAAACATACAGCAAAACAACAAGGAGGTCGACTGATATATGGAGCAAAGATAAACTGTTGTCTATGAGTCGCTCATAAATACGATTAGAATGTTTAACTGACATGGACTTCTCCACTTGCACGTACCTCCTTAACTTGCTTCTCGTACTCATCTTCTTCTTCTTCTTCTTCCGCGACCTCTTCTTCATTGAATTCTTCTCCTTCATCTTCTCCCCAGCCAAAACCACCAGCAGACCGTGGAGGTGGAGGGCGCACTTTGGCTTCTTCAACAATTCGCATGATTTCCTCAACGCTCTGGAGGGCCTGATTTTCTCCTCTGTAATACTTGGCTTGAGCTGTCTCTCTCAACTCCCGTGGCAAGTTCTTTAGAAACCACGGGTGGCTTTTGATTTCTTGATCGTGATCCTCTGAAAATGATAAAGAAACGAGTGCTCAGTAATTAAAGATGCTCTCGATGTGAGATAGGTACGGTTGCCTTACTCCACGCATTATTTGAAAGAAAAGTATAGTGTCCATTATGTTTCGGTTTCACCCAATTATTAGATAGTTTTAATTGGACAATGGCACATATGAGGATCTACTGAAAAAGCATCAACCGAGAAGTTTCTTATCCTCAAGAATGAGAAATCGATCAAAAGGAACGGACCAATCCTTCAAAACTCCATTAATTGTAAAAAGAAGTAAAAGGCTTCTACCAGTGAACCAAGCACATCATATGAGTAGATTGCTTTCTTCATTCAGATTGCTCTGAACAGCCATTACGTCTAATATGGCCATCAACCCACCACAAATAATCTCAACTCCAATTAAAAAAAGACAAACAAAAAAAAAAAGATGTACAAACGATCATCTTTGCAAAGTAACTTGTAATAGGGACTAACATAAGTTAACTATCCATCAGAGACTCCACTAAAATTTGAGTTTCCATCTGGATTGTGGTAGCTACACGAAACCGTTAGGAATACCACATTTACAACTCAGGTCTCCAATCATCTCTATAAAGCCCAGTTTCTGAACCACTATAATAAAGCCCCCATTAGATTCCCCTTCAAGTCTTTACGCTGCCCGCCTTTGAAATGAACACGCATATTTTCCACTAAAACCAACCCAAAGAAACATGAGTTTATTTGTGAGCCACCATTCCATAACTGCATTTAGTATAGCCTTCAAGTATTGACATAACCTAATCTTAGATTTGCTGACTGCAATAGCAGAAGCAACTTTTGACAGGTATCTGATGTGATGAATAATAATTTAAAAAAAAAAAAAAAGTATTGTCAATGGGTCCACGAGAAAGAGAGAAAAAAAACATAATAGTGCTAGATGCAACAGATGGTAAAAGGCAAAAACCAGATAAATGTGTTGAAGATTTGATATGTAAATTTAAGTAATAATAGAGCCTACCCTTAGAGGATTTGCAACAAAAATGCGCGAAAGAAGATGCCTGCATTCTTGAGATATGTGGACATAATCAGGGATCCTGTATTGAACACCCATTATCCGCTGCAAAAGAAAGCCTCCATATGTAAACAAAAGGAGCAAAAATAAATTAGTATGCAACATGTCGAATGCTCATCCATAATTAGATTGCCTACATGGATTGTCTTCCTGAAATTTTTCGGGTCATCTTGATCCTCGAAAGGATATGCTCCCACCAACATTACATACAGAGTCACTCCACAGGACCACACATCTGCTAACTGAACAAACATAAACTAGAGTCAACAAAATCCTGCTTAGACGGTACTATCTTATCTTTTGTCAAACAATAGACCAACAGTTTTCGCTAAACAGAATCAGGTATAACACTACTAAATATGCCAAATATGCAAGTCCATCTGTTGCTTCAAATAATCAACTTGCATTCCTAGGTGTAAGACAGATGAGTTAAGAATAATTTTAACTTAAAGAAAGAATGTGATAAATTATTTTTTTAAATCATTCAATATCAGAATTAATTTACCAAAAACAATACTGGGTAAAAATTCTAGAGCAATAGGTCAATAAAACTGCAACCTGAGTATAGATGTAGATGTGAAAAAAATATACAACAAAATAAATGAATAAATCTTAGGCACAAAAAGAAAAAGGAAAAATGGAACATAACATAGATGGGTAAATTTCACAAAGGTTATACTTCCTCACATTCTCAACTCTGCATCCATGGTAACTAGACTGACGACCTGCGAAATTTATCCTGGACAGCATAATGTTGAAAGTCATAATTGTTGCATTTTGAAGTATCAAATTTCTGCTGCTTCATGATTCAATTTTTTTTTTTCCCATTTTTGCCAAAATGTTGTTTGTGATTCAATCTATTTGCTTTGACCTCAAGAGCTTGTGTGAGACAAATGTGATGGCAGGATGGTTATGCAGTTTCCTGGTGTATCCATGGCAGTAGCATAGGCATCATGCCTAAAGGAACCTATTGTTCTTAGCATATGTGTGTGCGCATGGGTGTGCATTTTTCCTACTGAATTTCTGTTAGACAGAAACTTTTGAGAATTAAAAAACCTCTACTCTCACTCACCGTCCATAGTTCTTCCTCTATTTGAGATCTTCCACGTGAAATCCCTACGTGCCACATATTGTTTATTATCCCTATGTCCTACTTCATAAATTTTGTAATAAAATTTCCAAAGGCAAAGAGAAAATAACATGAAAAATAAAAGATGGTTGAGAAATAGAGGAACAGATAATAAGTAAATACTAAGACAACTAACAAGAAAACTCAATCAAAAATATGTCTATCAGACTTTATCGTGAGGGTGAGGGTATTCCTAATGGATTGAAGACCAACAGTCTCAGGGCCCAGAAGTGCATGATAAATACCACCAAAGTCCAATACTGCTGAGGTTTCAAAAATGGGGCACAGACCCATAGGCGATCTCACAACAGATAATGCACCAAAATTCCACACCATGCATGTCTATAAATAAGCTGTTATCTTACTATGAATTCACTAAAAGCAAAAGAGTTATAGTTCTGTATGACTTAGGGAGCTCGCTAGCAGCTAACATCTAGTAATCAGCAGTCAAACCGTAAAATCCAGCATGATATCGCATGAGATGGCCCTGCTTTGGTTTCAATTGAGCTCCACATAAATGCAGGGTCAACATGTACCACCTCATATACAATATTCCCTTCAAGTAAAGAAAAAATCTAAATGACTGAATATGTGAAAGCCATGATTCATTATTGGTCACACAAAACAGACAAAGTTACCGCCATCTAAAGGATAAAACTTTCAGCTATTGCATATCTAACAGAGAGGACTCAAAAAATTAAACATCCAGTCTTCCAAAAAATATTCACATAAAATGATACTCAACATAAGGATCCTCAGGCATTGCTTTGCTTATCTGTTGATGCCACGTATGAGTTGACTGTATGAATGAAGATAACATACCTTTCCATCATATTCTCTCCTATTTAGGACCTCTGGTGCAATGTATGCTGGAGTTCCCACTGTGGATTTGGGTCTTGAATGCAGTAGAGAAGACTACAAGAGATGAAGAAATAAAGCAAATTCTAACTCTTACCACAAAACTAACCAAACTTAATTGGAACATGTGTACCTTAGAATACCCAAAATCACATATTTTAAGCCGTGGTGCAGGGCTTCCATCCAGTAGAGTATTCTCCAATTTCAAATCTCTATGGCAAATTTGCTACAAACACCAAGAAAATGAATTGCAGAATCAATCCAGAGCAGTTGATATTCCCAGTTGTGGAGTACCAAGAACTTGGGTGTACTCCGAATAATTCACAAGTTGTTGTTACCATAGTATGCAAATAGTTGACTCCAGAAATAAGCTGCTGGAAGAAGTATCTTGCCTGCCAATCCACGTGCGAACGAATTCCCGATGAGCTTATTACCACATGAAAACTCCAAACAAAATCAAATCAAACTCAACTAATAGTAAAACAAGTGAACCTCATCTTCACTGAACCGTCCGGCATTACAGATTCTCTCGAAAAGCTCCCCACCTGCCGCATATTCCATGGCAATAGCAAGATGAGTAGGAGTCAAAACCACCTGCAAATTTTTTCCATAACACAACAGCTTTTCTTCATTCATACACCATCTAATCTAAAGATCCTCCACAACCGAATTAGCAAATCCTCATAAAATCATCAGCATACTGACCTCCTTAAATCTAATGATATTTGGGTGTCGAAGTGACCTGTGATTAATTATCTCTCTTGCAACATTGTCATCGATCTAAAATCAAAGAAAAGGCTATAACAATCGAAGAAAAAGTTCATATAATAAGCAAAAAAACTTTCTCATCCAATTCTAATACCCAATATAAGTAATTCTATAAAATTAAAATGAAATAGGAAAAAAGAAAATCTGGAAACTTTCAAATACCCAATAGAGAAGATACTATAAAAACAGGATTACGCACAAAAAAGCTGGATACTTTATGGTCAAAACATAGAAATATTCAGCAATTCTGACACCCACTAGAAGCATTTCCGGAAAAAAAATTAATTAAAAGAAAAAGAATTTTTCAAGTACCCAATAAAGGAGATACTATAAAAACAGGTCTACACACAAAAAGATAAAAACATTATGATCGATACATAGAAAAATTCAGCAATTCTGATACCAATAGAAGGATTTCAGGAAAATTAGAAAAATAAAATAAAATAAAAAGCAGAAAATTTTCAATTACCCAACAAAGGTATAACTAGAAAAAAGAGGAATCAACACACAAAAGATGGAAACTTTATGATTAATCTGATGAATAAGTGTGAGATTCTGATACCCAATTGATGGAAAAAGAAAAGGGAAAAAAAAAGGAGAAACTCACCCTATAGCCTCTTTCAATGTATTTCATAGCAACAAGCTCTTTGGTCTCTTTTTTCCTCATAAGCCTTGCAACCCCAAAATTCCCAGATCCTATATCTCTCACAGCCTCGTACTTGTCCATATCTTCTTCTTTGCTTTTTTTTTTTTTTTTTCCTTTAATAAGTTTCAAATGATATGGATATGGGCTTGAGGGGGGCAGGGAGAGTTGAGACGGAGCAAGAGAGACTGATTTGAGATTCAATTCATGTTCCTGTGCAAAATACAAAAGCAAGGAAGGAAGTTACACTTTTGAGGTGTGTTCTGAATTCAATTCAATTATTAGAGAGAGAGAGAAGGAGAATCTGAAGTGTAAAGGTGAGATTTTTGGGTTGTGAAAGATTGGAGGAGGTGGAGGTGCTTAAAGAGAGAGAAAAGGATTTGATTTAAGAGAAGCAAGGAATATAGTGAAGAAGATTATGTTAATTAATATTGGGATTAGTATATGTAAATAAGGTTTTTATTTTTTTAATTTTTTTCTTAATATACAGGGAACTTTTCCTTCAGATCAGTGTTTCAGTAATATAATTACATTTAAATATAGGTTTAAAAATTTAAATAATTAATAGTATGGGCTCTAAGAGAAAAATAAGGGGACATATAATTTTTTCATATATAAAGAGTAATTTGTTTAGTAATTATTAATTATCGAGGAAATTAAGGAATGGAATGAATGTCAAGTACGGGTGTATTGGCGGGCACATGCTGACATGCACACGTAACCGAGTGTACATCTACCTTTTCCTATTGGTAACACTTAGTTTTGGTTTAAAAAATAAATTAAAAAATCCTCTACTTTGTTGTTTTTTATTCCTTTTACAGCTAAGTTTTAAAATTTTCAATTTTGTCAATTTTTTACATCATAAAATATTTCTAAAATAAGCTTATTAAAATTATTACAATCCACCAATAGTATTATAACCTAGTGACATCTCTCAAGTCTTTTAAGTGAAAAATATAAATTTAAATCTCCCTTCCTGATAATAAAAAAAAAAAAAAACGATTAGAAGCCATTTTTTTTGACATGGTTCTCTATAGTAGTTGCAAGGCCATTTTACTTGTGAACAGCGAATAACCTTTAAGGTCATACTCTTTTTCTAAATTTTGACAACTATCAATAGAAAAATAAATAAATGATATTAATATTGAATATTACTAATGAGTAATGATACTAAAATAAAAGATGTCAAATAAAATAAACAAGAAGAAAGCAATAGTACTAATAATACTTCATGTGTCTTTGTGAATAGCAAGCAAATATTAATGAATTTTAAGACATACAGTACTAATAATACATATTTTTTTATAAAACTATTTGCATGATGTATTTTTTATTAATACTTATATGCACAAATTAACCAACATAGAATATTTAAAAAATAATTCTTAAAAGCATCTTCAATCAAGATTCACCATTGTGGTGATGTTTTTTTTTTATTTTAAACTTTTTAAAGTCCTATCAAAAAGTTACTTTTGTAAACTTTTTGTTTTTCTTTTTACAAATGTGAGGGTAATCCTAGAAAAATATATTGAAAGTAAAAGGTTATTAAGAAACTAATATGCTATTTAGAGCATAGGAGTTTTTATGGTCCTATGGACGAGACAATACAGTCAATCATCTAAACATTAAAATAAATATAATAATTAAAATATTAATTATTTAGTGATTTGATAACGATGGTGTATAATGTAAGCCTTGGATAGTGATGAGACCGATCCGATCAAAATTAATAATAGAACCATATAATTTTTCCTATAACACTAATTGAGAGTATTATTGAGCACACTCTAAGAATTAAAAATCCTTAAATACGCACAGGCTCTCATAAACCTTATATATAATTTAAGCAACATATTATTATCTTAAAAAAGCTAAATATTTTTATTTTTATTTTTTTCAATTATAGAAAAGATGGATTTCACCCTGATACACCAGAGAAAATTTCATTGCCTCATACCATTCGCATTTATTTAATTGAAATCACCGCCTTTAAAATTCAAACATTAATCAACGGGAGTACCAAGCATTTTTTTTTTATTATTTATTTATAATTTTAGGTGTGATCATCAGTAACTTACCATTGTAATTGTATCCAAAGTATTACCTAGTTAATAACGCCACCACTCATAAATGAATGGGAGGCAAGTGGAGCTGAAAGGAGACAAAGAAAGTTGCACTTGCACCAATAGGAGCAGTCGACTGCCACCGCATTTGTGCTCGACCAAATTCCATCTGGTGTGTGGGTCCATCACCGTGTTTTCCCCTCCTTCATTTACTCGTTTTCATTTTATTGGCTAGTGTATAAGTTTCATGTTATATGGGTCTTTACTTTTTTTATTACAAAGTTTTCCTCTACTCCCTCCCCCCTTATTACACAATTTGTTGGATGTTATACTGCAATTGATAAGAGTTGTTTAGTGGCATCACCCATAATCTCAAATAAAAGATATTAGATTCGATTCATTATTTTCTATTGCAATGGTTCAATTTCGTACTTATTATTATGAGCTTATCAAATGCTCACTTTGGGTATTCATGTTTATACCTTTGATTTTGACTCAATTATCATCAATAAGTCTAGATTTTAACGCTGCGTTTGGAACGTAGGAAAGGATGGGAAAGGAAAAGATGTGGAGAGAAATGAAGAGAAAATGTGTGTTTGGATAAGTTTAGTAGGTGAGAAATGAAGGATTTGAAGAGAAATCAAGAGAAAAATGGGATGTGTATATTTCCCTTCAAAAATGGCATGAAACCAAGAGCAATCAAGAGAAAGTAAGCAAAATGATTTAAACTCCCTTATATATCTTCTTTAACTAATATTTTATAAAAATAATATAAGAGTAATTTTGTCAATCACTAACTCTTTTTCTCTTCTTTTCCTTTCATTTCCTTTATCATTTACCAAACATAAAATGAACATTCTACTTATTTTCATTTCCCTTGATTTCCATTTCCCTTCATTTCTTTCATTTGATTTCCCTTGATTTCGATTTCAAAAACCTAACCAAACACGGCATAAAGCTAAGGTTCTTCATTTTTTGTATTGAACCTTAAAACCCTAATCACATAAACTTTAAACTCGAAGTTTAAACTTAACAATACTCTAGTAGTATTTTAGAACCATAAGTAAATTTTTGGGAATAAAACTCTCACATTACTAACATAATTATACGCATATGAGCTAGATTTGACGAAGTTAATTAGATGATTATCCTTGAATTGTCCCACACGAAATTTTTTTACAATACAAGGTAAAAGTTTAGGACACTTGACCAGCTTTGCTCCATCCAATTTGTCCACTGTATCTTGCTTGCAGAAATAAGAAAAGAGAGTACAACAAAGTCAAATTAAGAAGATACTCCATCCAATAATAATCTACCAAACAAACCCCATCATTCAAGAAGCTTAATAAAGCTTATAAGGGACGGTGAAAATTTCTTCCCTTCACCGAACAACAACAACAACAACAAATACCTGCTTTAAAACTGGCTTGTTCCACCGTAGAAGACCATAGGAAAATAAAAGAAAAACTAGACTAGTCAAACTCCTATATAAAGACCAACACACATATATAATACACAAACAAACAAGGCTTTTTCACTCAAAGAGCAATCCTAACTCATCAAAGAAAAGGAAGAAAATTAACAAGTTTAAAATCCTATGTCGTACCAATAATTCACATACCCCACATCATAATTCAGAACAAACAAAACTCTATTTCATTGTGTTGATTTCTCTCAATAAGGATTTTGATGATAACAAAAAAAGTTAAGTGTTTACTAACAAGTTTATTGAATGTGTAGTAAGTGAGTATTGTGAAATTGTTTGAGCAAAAGAATACAAAACAGAAAGTAATTCAGAAAGTATTTGGAAAGATTTTCAAGGGATTTAGAGTTTTTATAAACTTATTCAAGAAGCGTTCAGAATGATTTTTCAAGGGATTTAGAGTTTTCAGAAACTCATTCAAAAAGAAAATCACATATTGAAGATCTATATATTTATCAGAAGGTATTTCGGAAACTAATTCAAAAAGACTTGAGACATGCAAGATTCACGATCAAAAATAAAGAACGGATCTCTTTCAAATTATATTTGAAGACCCAGCACCAAAGTGAATGTATTTGGGAAATACATTCAATTATGTTCCACAAAGTTGGTTCAATTATCCAAAGGGGATTCAAATCATTTGAATTTTTCAAATTATTACCAAATGGATTGAAGAAGCACCAGACGAATAAATAGTGTCAGATATTCCATATTAAGATTCGTTTTGGACATCATCAGAAGGATATGATATTAAAAGACGTCAAGGACAAGTTTATCCAAAAATCAATTGAATTCAAATTTTAAATTTCAGAAGCGTTATTTGCTATTTCCGTGGAAGATAAAGATGCAACCAGAAATGTTATTTTCAAGTTTATCTACAACAACAAAGGCTTATTCAAATTAGAACGTTAGAAGAAGATTTACATCCGAAATTCAAAAGATCGGAACCAGCAAGAAATACGGGATTCATATCTATCCAAAGCTGAAGGAAGAAGTGCTAGTTATGTGCCCTAGGCCATATGGATTCTTTATCATTTGTATATTTGTTATCAAGTCATTTTAATTATCAAAGTTATTTTTGGCCTATTTACTTTGGTAATGTTATTCATTGAAGATTTAGTTATACCTTATGTCATTAAAGTATGTGACTTTAATAGTAGAACCATAAGCTGAATTATAACTTTATTCTAAATTATCCCTAGTCACTCATTATGTGGAATGATAATGAATTAAGACTAGTATGATTGCTGTATGATGATCAAGTTTTACTGATCATGGATATGGGATATTAATTCAGCACATAGATACAAACAGGAGTGTATTGTATTTGATTGACCAATTATAAGAATACTGTATGGATCAATGCAATAAGTATTCTTTTTACAATGTTGTTTGAGTCCTTTGACCTAATGGCACCATGGATTCCTATATAACAGTTTTCATGTTTTGATTCATCTCTTCATCATCTTTAATCGGATGATTGCAAGAATAAACTTGGGCATGCAATATGTTATATAGAGGAATGTGAGTGTTAGTGAAGGGATTTGTTCATCTCATTAATTTGAGAGAGATATCTATCGGACCTCTTGATGAGTAAGACTGAGAAATGCATGGCCATGCTCGAATGAATTGATAAAGAGTTATCAATATCATTTGTTTAAGTCAGTCAAACTCTAGATTCAAGAAATAAGTAATTAGACAATATAAGAGTGTTTTGATCCACACCTTATGTTTGATTATAAGATATCGTGTAACAAAAGGACTGAATGACTAACTGTTAGTAGGTAAAGTCGGATCATCGATCTTCACTAAAATTGGGTAGACATAATGTCTTGCTAGAGACCAATTATGTCTTGTAGTCCTAAAAAATGTTTAAGAGCTACTACCAATTTTATGTGAACCTACAGGGTCACACATAAAGAATGAATAAGATGGATCTTTGATAATCATATTGGGAATTGATTAATTATTTATTTGTCGATTTTAATTAGATTAAAATTAACAAATAAATAAATTAAGATAATAAGGATATATATGTCTTTCTACATAAACCCTAATTTGTTCAGGGTAATTTGAAAAGACATAACCCTTATATATATCAGGGTAATTTGAAAAGACAAAACCCTTATAATATCAGGGTAATATGAAGGGACATAACCCTTCTATATATATTTTCTTTCTAGGTTAATTTTTATCATCTGACGCTGGCCGTCATTTTTAGAAAAGAAAATTCGTAACCTAGAAAGAAAGAGAGAGGGATTCCCAAATGTCGAAATTTTTCGACGTGCTAGCACACACGAAGATCCAATTCATTCGTGTGGATACCGGTAGAGGGAGTTGGTATAATCTGCATCTCCTTGATCCCATCATCAAAACCAAACGGTACACGATTCCCTTATATTTCTGATTTAATTGAAATGCTTGGATCCGATTGGGAATTTAAAAAAAAAAAACGATTTTTCCGCTGCATGATTCAGATTTGGATCGTAAATTCCCAACAAGAAGAAGAATGAACAGTAGTCTATCCGATTTTATTGGAAAATATCTGGGACTAATTCCTTTCAAGACGTTGAAGGCAAAGAATAAATATACGAAGATCAGAAGGGAGAAATAGAGATCGAACAAGCAATCTGATATTGAATACAAAGCAATTCTGATTATTCGAGTAAATACTGTTTCACATATTTTTCTTGTACTGAAATTAGAGGATACATTTTACTTAATTCCTCAAATTGATTTGTTATTACATCTTGTGAGATTGAGAGTTACAAGTAGGCTCAGTAGATTGATTGAAGCTTGTGGAAGCTAGGAGGATCAAGCTGAGTGCATATTTTAGCCAAGTGCTTTGGCAAAAGACAACTTGTAACTTGTTTGTTTTTGGATAGTGGAACATACGGTAAAGACAACCGGATCCCCGGCTTGGTGCTGGAAGAGAGGACTGACGCTCAAGGCGGAACCTCTATAAATTGCTTTGCACTCTTCTAAACTCTATCTCTTTAATTTTCGTGCATAATTGTTTATGTATATGTGATATAACTTGAATGCAGAAACTATTTCAGAGAGTGTTGATCATAGCTCAGAAACTAAATCAGGAACTAACATCTGGGAGTTTTCTTTGATATAAACTTCACGAGTTTAGATATTTTTGTCCTCTTTCAGATTTCAACTAACGAAATTGTTTATTGGTTTGTCTTCTTTCAAGTGAAAATAAAAAGCCATTTTAATCATTTAATCAAGTTTGTGAATTTGGAAAAGAATTTCAAAAGTTTACATTTAAATTGTATAACCAATTCACCCCACCTCTTGATTATACTTTGGGACCAACACATTGTAACCTACCCTAACCAACAACAAAAATAAAACAACTAATAACCCAACATGATAATAGTCAAAGGTAAGAATATCTTTAGTTAATTATTTATGTCTAAAATATGATATAAACCCATCTCCATATTTACATATGTAGGTTGCAGTCTAAATAGGAAGGATGACTTATCATCTTCCTCTCTAGCTCAACAAGGTAATATCTAATCTATTATATATCTTATATTCCATACTTGTGTAGAAGTTAGGAAAATGAAAGCATAAGTTTATCATAGAAACTTTACAATTGTGTAGTTTTTTGAGGCCATACTTGGTAATAGCATGAGTGAATAGCATATGATGATCATTTTAATTGAGTTAGATACCATATTTAGTAAAGAAAACTATGAAGGAATCAAATTTAGACTGTAGAAACCTATGTCTTAATTGTCGATCACTATGGGGTTATGACTCCTAATACATACTTCATGACTTAACTTAGTTCAAAAGATTTGTAGAATATGCCTACAATGCTCTCTAGATGATAGAAATTAGCCAATATGAACATCAAGATATCTATGAGAAATATTGATCCTAACTATAGTGAAAGGTCCTATCATTAGGCATACTAAAAGAATGATAATAAAAATAGAAGATTTAAATAGGCTAAAATAAACCTAAGGAACAAACTATACTTTGGAATACAAAATAAAACTTAGCTGAATTTAGAGAATCACTAGAATGGTATACTAACGATCATAATATAGATAAGACCCTATAAATGATAGAAATTTTAACCTATATAAACAAATAAGGTTGGCAACAAAATAAACAATAGTAGAAAGTATATTGCCAGGAAAAACATAAACAAACTAATTAAATTATAAATTTTAGAATAATGAGACCACCACAAATAGAAATGTAAGTATGATTTAAAATCAAGAGAAACACCATGAAAATAAATAATAAATAGTAAATGCCAACTATTTTAAGGTAGTCATATTAAAAGGTTCGTATAAATAATAAAAGCTTAATAACAAAATTATTAAGCAAAACAAAACTTAGAAATACCCTATAATATCTATCAACATACATAGAGAAAATAAAACGCATGAATTAAATAAATTAAGTTAACCATCATATAATATTTGAAACAACCTTTCTAATGCCTATTTATATATAAAAATCCGAATTAAAATGAGTATAATAGGCTTAGTTAAAAATTACGTAATAAAAGCTTGCATTTGAGGCAATTTACATGTAACCCATTAATACAAATTTTATATTAGAACTAGAAAATAGAAAATTTTATGAACTTCAAATTTATTATTCATAGGTTAAGTTAAGAAAAGAATACTGCTATATACATATGTATGCTGTAATATGCATATATATAATTAAGATTCCTCAAACAAACTCGATATAGTTCGAGTATAGGTTAGATAATATGATGATATAATTTAAAATTGAAAGATCTGGCTCAAGAACTACTCACCTAAATATAAATATAAGTCTTGGCATTTATGGAACATGGAGTTAGAATTTAAATTAATATGGACCATAGACTTGAGTAATATGACTAACATAATTAGAAATACACACACACACACACACCCACCTAAAATGAAGATCAAGATAAGCAAAATGAAAATAAATTATGACATAGATTTTGACCAAACTTAAAAACGAGTTTAGTCATCATAACTTAATAGTAGATACACAAAATAAAATAGTAAATTTAAAAAAAATTAAAAATACAAAATAAAAATAATAACATCATAAAGACACTCTTTGGATCCTCAAAATGATATCGGTAGAAATATACAAAATTAAAGATTAAACTAAATAATTGAAAACTACGTTTGATAAGCTTTTGAATGTCTATTCATATGTTGAAACTATAATAACAAACCGATATCTATAGCCTTCAGGAATACTTCTTTTACATAAAATAAGTTTACACTAACTTCATGACTTTACCAAAAAAAAAAAAAAAAAAATTATCCTTATAAGATTCAAAACTCCTACATAGATAACAAAATGGGTCAAATCCTTCTTTCTTGTTTTAATAATCCAACACACTCATTTTATTATAGACTTATCCAATGCTCACTCTTAGCATTCATAGTTTATACCTTCGATTTTTTACTCAATTATTGTCAATAGGTCTAGATTTTAAAGCTAAGGTTCTTCATTTTCAACATTCATAGTTTATTCAATTATAGTCCATAGACCGAGATTTATAGTTGAGGTTCTTCATTTTTGTTATCCATGGCTCTAAATTTATTTATATTTATGGCCTTTTTCTATAATTAATGGGACATGATTCAATGTATTCCAATAATTTTTTTATTTGTTTTGTATCTAGACGTCTCCTTGGGGCGGTTTAGGTCCAACTGTGGATCTAACTCATTAGGTCTAGATTCGGGTCTAAATTTTCAGGATCCGTTACTGTCCCGAGTAGGGGATGAAGCGAGTCCAATTCGTGGACCTGCCAAGTCTTAGGACTAGTTGGGATGGGTCTAACCCGTCCTTTTGTAATACGTATATTAATTTTTAATTATTTTTATTTTTTTAACGAGAGATCCATTTGGACGTGACGGGTCTATGATCCTGTTAGTGGATCAATTGACTATGGCAGGTCCATGGTTGGATCGATTATTGCCAGGTCATGTTCGATTCAGATCCAAGCCAAAGAGACGTCTACTTGAATCCCATCATCTGTATCAAAGATTTAAAGTCTATGTAAAAATACTCGTAGAGACTTCAAAGGAAGAAGTTGTGAATTTTGGTAGAAGTTGGCATGTTTGAGATTCAAGAGCAATCAATCATTGACTAATCGAAGGTTATCGATTGTGTTAAAATTTCAAAAGCTTTAAAAAAGATGCAAGCAGAAAAGTTATAAGCTTTATAATTGATATGATATTGTTCCAAATAAAATTGAACCCTAATATGGAGATGAAAAACTTAACTTCAACTATACTATTTCAACTTTCTGAAAAGTTTTAGCTCATCAGCATGCAGTATTGGCGTTTTAGGGAGGGGGGGAGGTGTAGGATACTGTTTGAAAATCTAGTTACGATTGGCTCTTTCGAATAGTTTAGTTATATTTTCACCTCTTACAACAACAAACAATGGTATTTAGATATTTAATCATTATTCATACTAGTTAAACCTATATGCTATAAAATATATGCTTTCAAGACATAAAAAATATGTATATATTTGGATTATTTGATTTTTATTTGTATATAATTTATATTTATATTTGATCTATGTTGGGTTTTGATCAATTTATAAGTAAGAATATATATTTTTTATTTGTATTTATTTTTTAATAAATTTTTTTTTTTAAATAATAAAAATAAGATATAAAAACGAGGACATCAATAGGAACAAAACTGACCCATATTTATTTCAATTATCAGCCTCGATACAATAGTTATGTATAATTTATAATTCCAGCACACGTCAGACATACTTTACAGTTGGTCCAAGCATCTGTAGCCAGCTCGAACAAAGAAAAACGACCAAACATACCATTACGGATGCATCACCA
Organism: Combretum micranthum; assembly: GCA_024138025.1. Lineage (NCBI taxonomy): Eukaryota > Viridiplantae > Streptophyta > Magnoliopsida > Myrtales > Combretaceae > Combretum > Combretum micranthum. The sequence continues at coordinate 3,524,631 of JAMXBD010000001.1, forward strand.
CCATGCATGCATGCTGGCTTAATTTTCAAGTTTTTTTTTTTTTTTTTCATAAAATCATGGAATTTAAAATAATTTATTAGGATGGTGTTGACTTGTCAAGTAAATTCAAGCGATTTCAGGCGGCTTTGAAAGATTATTAAACGGGTTCCGAGGCACATTGAAATGGCCGCATCAAAACCCGCAGGTTCGGCGGGTAAAACGATTAAAAAGGGACAAATTTTAGCAGGTAGTGCCGCTATAGTCGGTGGTGAACTTAGTAGGTAAAAACGTATTCAGGGTACATTTGGCACAAAGGAATAGATCAAAATAAAACCATGAATCCGGTTTTCATTCCTTTTCTTATGTTTAGAAGCGTTATAAAAAATAGGAATTGTGATTTTTTAAAATTGACGATTCCGACTTCAAGATGAAATTCGATTCCGCCTTTGATTCCTTTTCACCTTTCATTAAAGTTCTTAGTTAAATTACCTATTTATCCAATATAAATTTAATATAATATTATTTATGAAGGTATTTTCAGTAAATTGCAATGTAAAGTAATTCTTTTTCATTTCATTCCATGTCCTTATCCAAATAAAGGAATGAATTTGTCATTCCCTTATTGATTCCATTCCATTCCATTCATTTGATTCCAATTCATTCTATTTCGAACAATTTCTGTGTACCAAATATAACATAATAGTTCATATATCATGGGAAAGTTATAGGGATGGGAATTGAGTCGGATATAAAAAATCAAATTAGTTCATAAATTATTTGAGTTCAGCTTATGTTTATTTGAATTTGATTTGAAAATAATCGAATCAATCTCAAACTCAAACTATTCGAATAATTTATCAAGTTGAACTCGAATTTTATATATATAACTCAATTAGCTTGTAAATCTAGTCGAGCTCGAGTTGAGTATAAATTTTAATTAAATTTAAGTAAAGTTTAAAAACCAATATTACTTTAATTAAAAAATATTTTTTTAATAAATCGGACCTAAATAAGTTAAATCAAGTTGAACCTAAAATTATATAGTATTGCTTTGTGCCCAATTCAATCTTAAAACCTTAACTGCAATTGAACTTGCACCGTGCTTAAATTTTAAAATTTTAAGTCAAATTTAAATTGAAGGTCGATATTATACTATCTTGATTCGACACTTTTACTTCCAGGGTTTTGGAACATTTTTTAGGATGCTACGGCCTACGATAGCTCATGTAACACTTGTTTTACGCCAAAGCTGTTGTTGATAAATGGCATGAATTATCGGTCTCCCATCAAGACAAATTAAATTCGGTGTCTTCATTTTTCAAATTTGTAATATATATTGGGGAAAAAAAACGTAAAATCGCATTCCTACTAGTTTTTTTTTTTTTTTTTGGACTTAAGCATTCCTACTAGTTTGCTTTTACATTTTTTGAAAATATTTACTTGCCGTTTCTATTTAATATGTGGTAAGAAATGATGATCTTTTATGTTTTCTATATATTATCTTAGCCTCTTTACTTTTAAATTTGAGTATTAATACGTTCAAATCTTTAAAAGATATACCTTTTATGTCTCCTGATGTTTATTCTGCCACTTGGAAAATATTAAAATATAATTTACCATATTTAAAATATTTAATTTAAGAACAAAATAGTAAAATAGAATCTAAAAGATATTTTTTTGTGTATTTAAAGTTCAAATTAAGTATAAATGAAGAAAACGCAAAGAGATGTTTTTACAACAATATTCTATCAATTATTTTCCGAGCTAAGAATTTACAAGTATGCATTATTATGAAAGTGATTGAAAAGGGCAAAAAATGGATCTTCCCAAAATGGTAACTTTTTCAAAAGCTATATAACTATATAAAAGGATCTGTTACTTAAAAAAATTTTGGCAAAACACCAAACCGCATGTTGAATAACTATTTCATTCCATTCTAGTTCGGAATGTTCTGTTTTCCTTTTACTCATTTTAAAGGTACTAATTATAGTGTTTAGTTATTTTAAATATTACATTTACATAAATCTCTCCATCTCGTGCAGACATTTCTTCGGATTGAGTTCGAACAAGGACTTGACCTTGACTGGCCACAGTGAGTTGGGTGTTGGACTTGTCCCAATAAGAAGGTTCGGTATTACCAGAGAGACTCGTTGGGTTGACGGGTCCTTCACAGATCCATTGGACCTGTCGAATGGTCTAACCAAATTTATTTTATTTTATTACTTTTTAAAAGGTGAAAATAGAAAAAAAAACAAAGGGTCAAACCCATTTGTATCCATTATGATGGGTCGGTTCTGAACCAGAAATCGACCTGACCCACCACGGGTAGTTCCTAAACCAAGAACCAGCTCAAGAATAGCTGGTTTAAATGGGCAAAGGACTCACTGATTTGGTGGATTTTTATAGTTCCATCTAAAAACAGCATGACCCAGTGGTTTTGGAACCGCCAGTTCAAGAGTCGATTGAGAACCGGTGGTTCTCGCAATTGTACGCCATAAAAATTATAAAGAATAAAGAAATTATTAAAAAATTGTAATAAAAAATAAATATTTAAAACTATTTTCGCATGAATAATAAAAAATTATTTCCTATTCATAATATTTAATGTGTTATTATTAATAAAATAAGTAATTAATATTTTTGAAATCATATATTATTAAGTTTATGTAGACTTCTAACCAAAGTAAACTTTCTTTTTTAACAATGTGCTACTTGTTTTTGTGTTGTTGGGATTTATTTGTATCTTTAATATTTTTTATAGTGTCACATTACTAATATAATAACTAAAATGTATAAGTGATTGTATATAAATAAATTCATAATTGTAGAATTTATTTTAACTAATATTATGAACAATTATTGTTAGACTCAATGTTATTTCAAGTTAAAAATTTATTGTGCATTCTTTCGTATTTAAATTAAGTAAATTATTTAATTAACTTTTTATTTTTTTTATTTCACAGTTATCGGTTTCTCTAGAGCCTGAATCGAACCATAAGAACTGGACCAGCTACCACAGGTCCGGTTTCGATTCCACCATTTTTGAATCGAAAACCTACGGTTTGGATTCGATTCTAGACCCGAACCAAACCGTGATGACGTCTTTGGAACTCCCTTCCCCCTCCCCAATCGAATCTGCGGATCCATGGGTATAAACCTCCCTACTATGTCCATCTTTTGAGAACCGGACCTAACCTACCTTGGGAGATGTCCAATCTCATAAAATGTATTTCAATGATTTATTTCATCATTTTTTATAAATACCCACTCATTACTTATATCTATTTGTAATAAATATTGTACTTTCATGATACATGGGTTTGTTTGTTTTATCATATTTTGGTTATTTAAGCATTAAATTTTTATCATTTCTAAATAGATATTTATCAAGAGATAAATAACGATAAAAAATGACAGTTTTAATCATAACTGACTAAATAAATACGATACAGATATGACATAGATAAATTGCATATGCAAATTAAATTTAGATAGGACAAAAATGAAAATCCAACAATTCAAACAGGTCATAAACATGCGATAGTAATAATACTTTATTATATTTCCATAAAATTTATAATTCAATTTCTTTTTTATTTACGATATAATCAGGATTAAATGTGATATGCCTTGCTTATATTCAACAGCACAAGATATTTCCGATATGAAACGGCAAGTTGATGGTATGCCTTACCAGAAATTCATTCAGTGATCAGACAACATTTCATTTTACAAAAGAGACAGTCGAGCTACTACGGATGGCAATTATATCCTGAAGGTTTTTATCTGGAATTTTTTCTTTTCTTTTCTTTTTTTTTTTTTAAGTCAGCCACATATTAACAAATAGTGAAAACAAATATTGTATATTCTATTACTGTGTTTTTTTTTTTTTTTCACATGAATTGTATACGGAAGTATTAAAATCTAATTATGATTAACAAATGGATTAGTTCATGATGCGATCATTTTATTTGCTTTATTAAGAGTGACATATCAAATGAGTTGTTTACGAAGAGTCCGGTTTTGACGTATTTACTGAATTTTTATTAGAGTAAATTACATATACACCCCTTTAATATATTTGCCAAGTATGGATCAACCCCCAAACTCTTCTAAAATTATCTTTGAAATTATACAAGTAACTTCCAAACCGAAGCTAAAAGTCTAAAATTAATAAATTATTGCTAAAAAATACCATATGTAATGTCAGCGATAGGATTTATAGAATGGTTTAAAGTGTATATGCACATATTTAAAAAATTATGGAAAGAGAACATTGTTAGTAAATAATAATAAAAAGCTGTGTCGTGGAAACCATTGCCCTGAAAGCGAAATTCCGGCACCACCGTGGTGCAATCGACAAAGCCGTTCGCTCCCCAAGGTTAACACAGCTACCCCAGTCGCACGTGCACTCGTGAGATGGAGCTGGAATAACAACTACAATTGTCCAAAACCAGGAAAAACGAGAAGAAGAAGAATAATATTTTTCGATTCAAAAGTTGTATATCCTTCTGCAAGCAAAAGCAGTATATATAAAAACTGCCTTTGAAACGTAACCAACAAAATTATCCGTTGAGAAAAATCAGGGCACGATGTGGAGATCGTGCCTTTCAAATTGGGAAAATAACTGCTCGTTTTTTAATGATTCAAAACACGTTTTTCTTTTTTTTTTCTGACTAATTCAAACACGATTTGTCAAAAATCAAATTCAAAGAAAACAGCCCAGACCAGACGGGCCGGGCCGGCGGGCGCGCGTGTGGTGATTTTTTCAAAACCCACTCATGCACTTTTTTGAAACCATATAGAAGGAGAGTTTTTATAAACATGACAAAACTTAGTTTTCAAGCAATGTGGGACAATGCTTGAAAAGCATATAGTCATTCCAACAATCCCCACGAATGACTATACACATTTTCTGGGCAAAGGAAGGAATTTTATTTACTTAAGCATTAATATCTTTCGATTGAATTAATGCGTAGTGAAATGAGGCAACAACTTTACTAATGAAAGTGAAATAAATCTTGAACTTTCAAAAGCTCAAGTTGAGACCCCACAACACGTATCAACTCCTTAATGTTGCTATTCCGCGATAATACAAAAGCACTATTAAAGGCCCTGCGCATACACCTTGGATTTTATGAGTGCTCTAGAAAGAAAATCCTATATTCCTTCATAGAAGGCGGCCCACCTTCACACTCATTTAAATGGTAACTTCATCAAGTCTATCACATTAAGACCACTCAATAAACAGAGCTATGAAGTCACTGAGTCCATTGGACTCATTTTTCATCACAATCATCCATCAAGTCCTTTCTAGAACCACCCAAACACAGGGCTATGGATTTAAGCACTACCACAAATACAGGGATGGACTGTAGTGCATCACACAATATTCAAACCAAAGGTTTAAGTCCCATTCCCTTGGAAGACTCTTGAATAACTCTCCTAGTCAATCCTTTCGTTAAAGGATCTGCCAGGTTTCTTTTGGATCTCACAAATTCAAGGAAATTACTCCATTCCTCAAGAGTTGTTTAACCGCACCATGCCTAATGCGAATATGTCTTCTTTTGCCATTATACACATAATTTTTGGCAACTCCAATAGCTGCTTGTGAATCACAGTGCAATGAGATTGGAACAGAAGACCCCCACAGTGGAATGTCACCCAGTAAGTTTTTCAACCACTCAGCTTCTTGACCAGCCAGTTCAAGAGCAATGAACTCAGATTCCATAGTAGAGCGAGCAATACAAGTCTGTTTGGATGATTTCCATGAAATAGCTCCTCCACCTAAAGTGAACACATATCCACTAGTAGAACTCACTTCATCATTATCTGTCACCCAGTTTGCATCACAATAACCTTCTAAAACAGCAGGAAACTTGTTAAAATGCAAACACAAATTCATGGTTCCTTTAAGATTTCAGTAATCGACGAAGTGCATTCCAGTGTTCATTGTTAGGATTATGGGTGTATCTACTGAGTCTACTTACAGCATAAGCAATGTCAGGCCTTGTGTAATTCATGAGATACATAACACTTCCTATAATCTTAGCATATTCAGCTTGTGAAACACTATCACCATTATTCTTTTTAAGACTTATGCTAGGATCATAAGGAGTTCTCACAGGCATTTCATCAAAACATTCAAATTTCTTAAGTATCTTTTCAATGTAGTGTGATTGACACAATGAAAAGCCATTTTCAGTTTTTCTTATTTTAACACCAAGAATAACATCAGCCTCCCCTAAATCTTTCATGTCAAAATGAGAAGACAAAAACATCTTGGTATCGTTAATCACTTCCAAGTTTGAAAAAAATGAGCATGTCATCAACATATAAACATATAATCACACAATCAGAACCAAACAATTTTGAGTAAACACAAGAATCAGACGCATTCACAACATATCCATTGTTTACTAAAGTACGATCAAATTTCTCATACCATTGTTTGGGTGCCTGTTTAAGACCATAGAGAGATTTTCTGAGCTTGCATACCTTGTTCTCTTGCCCAGTAACTACTAACCCTTCTGGTTGTTCCATGTAAATTTCTTCCTCCAGGTCTCCATTGAGAAAGGCCGTCTTTACATCCATCTGATGAATTATCAAGCCTCGAATAGCTGAAAGAGCAATCAAAGATCTAATGGTAGCTATTTTAGTCACAGGAGAATAGGTATCAAAATAATCAATACCTTTCTTTTGAGTGTATCCCACCACTACTAGTCTAGCCTTGAATTTTTCTATTGACCCATCTGGTCTAATTTTCCTTTTAAAGATCCATTTGCATCTAATAGGTTTACTGCCCACAGGTAAATCAACCAAATCCCAAGTATGATTCATCATGATAGAGTCTAGTTCACTTTTAATAGCTTCTTTCCAAAAACTAGAGTCTCTAGAGGTTAATGCCTCTTTATAGGATTTAGGATCATCATCAATTAAGAACACAGAAACAAATTGTTCATTGATTTTATCAGAATTTTCAGCTAGAAAGGCAGTTAAAAAATCAGGCCCGAAACTATTCTCAGTTTTTCCTCTTACTCCTTCTAGGTTCAATCATATGTTCATTTGAAGCAGATTCATTTATCAAATCATTCCTTGAAGGAGCAGCATGATCAACAATAGTTTTATTAAGAGGAAATACAAGTTCAAAGAATTCAACATCTCTAGATTCACAAATCGAATTATCATTCAAACACATGAATCTGTATGCAGCACTGTTTTGAGCATAGCCAATAAATACACAGTCAAAGGTCTTAGGCCCAATATTAGTTTTCTTAAAATCTGGATATGCAACTTTGGCTAAACAACCCCAAACTTTTAAATAGTTCAAGTTAGGTGCAAAGCCTTTCCATAATTCATAAGGAGTTTTATCCAATTTCTTGTGAGGAACCCTGTTCAAAATATAACATGCAGACAAAACAGCTTCCCCCACATGTTGTCAGGCATACCAGAACTTAATAACATAGCATTCATCATTTTTTTAGTGTTCTATTTTTCCGTTCAGCTATGCCATTTTGTTGAGGTGTATAAGGAGCACTGGTTTCATGTATAATACCATTTTCATCACAAAATTGTTAAGAAAATTCGTATATTCACCACCTCTATCAGACCTAAGCCTTTTAATCCTTTTGTCCAGTTGATTTTCTACTTCAGCTTTATATTTTAAAAACATTTGAGCAGCCTCATCCTTTGACTTTAACAAATAAACTTTTGTATATCTGGAAAAGTCATCTACAAAAGAGATATAATATTTTTTGCCACCTTTAGTCATTGTGTTTTTAAAATCAGCCAAGTCAGAATGAATCAATTCAAGTAATTCAGTGCTTCTTGATGTGACATGTTTAAAAGGTTTCTTTGCAAATTTTGCTTCAACAAAACAGTACATTTGGAGCATTCATTCTCATCAGACGCATTTATAAGATGCATATTTTTCAGTCTTTTGATTGAACCAAAATTCACATGTCCTAACCTACCATGCCACAAATTAACAGACTCAACAATATAAGCAGAACCAGAGTTACTTCCATTAGCAATAACAGAAACAGTGTTCAAGACAAACAGTCCATCTGACAAATATCCCTTGCCTACAAAATCCCCATTCTTGGCTAAAATGACCCTATCACCTTCAAATACAAGTTTCAGTCCAGCCTTATTAAGTAAACTACCAGAAACTAAGTTCCTACGAAGGGAAGGAACATACACACATCATTCAAAGCTAAAGTTTTTCCAGAGGTAAGTTTCAAAAGAATTTTTCCTTTACCGAGAACTCCAGCAGTGGCTGAATTGCCCATGTAAACACATTCACCATCCGCTGCATCCTGGAGTTCCTGGAACAGGTCCTTGTTGGAGCAGAAATGCCTAGTGGCGCCAGTATCAAGTAGCCAGTCAACCCGGTTTTCCAGCAGGTTTGCCTCCACCACGACAGCAATGATTTCATCCGTTTCAGCAACATTGACCTGGGCAGATTTGTTATCAGGCTTACTGTCTGGTTTCTGATCCTTCCTCTGGAAGCACTGGTACGCCTTGTGGCCTGGTTTTCCACAGCAGTAACAGTGTAGTTTATCTTTTTGGATTTTTCCATTATTGCTTTTGACTTTTTCTGGTATCCGCCTTTCTGGAATTTCTTTCCTTTGTTTTTTAACCTGTCTTTAGGAGCAGCAGAAGATTCAACTAAATTAGCCTTAACAGAAATTGAAGAAACAGAATTTTGCTTATCTTTCAAACGATTAGCCTCCTCAGTTTTCATGTGACTGATTAGCTCCTGGAGTGGCAGGTCCTTTTTCTTGTGTTTGAGATGGTTCCTGTAATCGCTCCAGGATGGTGGAAATTTCTCGAGTAGAACATTAGCCTGCAAGACATCACACATTTTCATACCTTCGTTCAACACATCTGCAACCAGGTTTTCATATTCATGAATCTGGTCCATGATAGGCTTATCATCAACCATCTGGAACTGCATCCATTTGCCGACCACGTATTTCTTCCTCCCAGCATCATCAGCACCATACCTTGTTTCTAAGGTATCCCAGATTGTCTTCGCATATTTTTGTTTGACGAAGATGTCGAAGAGAGCATTCGTCATGTGATTGAGAAGGTGACCTCTGACAGTTTTGTTGTCCTTCTCGAATTTGGACTTAGCCTCATCAGCAGCCTTCTTTGTTTTGTCTGTTGGAGGCGTGACGAGAGGAGAAGTAGGAACAGCAGATTCGGGTTGATCATCAGGAATGTCAGCGAAAAGAATGTAATCAACCTCAAGCTGTTCGAAGAAGATCAGAAGCTTCTGGGACCAACGCTTGTAATTGTTACCATCAGGGGTTCAAGTTTGGAGAGATCAGGCGTGATTTAGGAACAGAAGCAGCCATCGTCTTGTAATGTTTCGCTTTCAGATTGTTAGAAAATAATAATAAAAGCTGTGTCGTGGAAACCACTGCCCTGAAAGCGAAATTCCGGCACGACCGTGGTGCAATCGACAACGCGTTCGCTCCCCAAGGTTAACACAGCTACCCCAGTCACACGTGCACTCGTGAGATGGAGCTGAAATAACAACTACAATTGCCCAGAACAGGAAAAACGAGAAGAAGAAGAATAATATTTTTCGATTCAAAAGTTGTATATCCTTCTGCAAGCAAAAGCAGTATATATAAAAACTGCCTTTGAAACGTAACCAACAAAATATCCGTTGAGAAAAATCAGGGCACAATGTGGAGATCGTGCCTTTCAAATTGGGAAAATAACTGCTCGTTTTTGAATGATTCAAAACACGTTTTTTTTTTTGACTAATTCAAACACGATTTGTCAAAAATCAAATTCAAAGAAACCAGCCCAGACCACCGGCCGGCGGCGGCGCGCGTGGTGATTTTTTCAAAACCCACCATGCACTTTTTTGAAACCATATAGAAGGAGAGTTTATTATAAACATGACAAAACTTAGTTTTCCAAGCAATGTGGGACAATGCTTGAAAAGCATATAGTCATTCCCAACAAACATCTGGGTGGTTATGAATTTATCAACATCTGATTGACTGTATCTTGATTCTCATTGATAGTCAAGTTTACTTTATCTTGTTACCTTTCTTGACACAAATAAAATAAATAGTGTTATAATTTGTTTAAAAATAACAAAAAGATGAAGCTCAAACTATGGAAAGATGATGAAACAAACAGAGGTTTAAATATTCAAATGAGTTTTAATTATTATAGTAATTCTTTTAAAGATAGATCATGTTTGATCTCTTTTTATTTTAAACATACACATTGTTGATGCCTATATACATAAAACCTTGTTAAAAAATTCTTTTGTTTTTTTGGTAAAAAGTTTGAATGTAGTGAACATTATTTAGGAAAAACAACTTAGTTGTACTTTACAAAGACAAAAATTTGATGAAGGTACATAATTGATCAAATAGATGACATTTATTCATTTATTTTGTTATGATGGATGCCATCCAATATTATTTCATATAATAGGATTTCGCAGAAGTTAAGTTACTCTTATTTTTACTAGGAGTCATTGTTTTTTTCAAGACCCGTATAAGTAGAAAATTCCTTGGATTGTCAGGAATTGGGAGCAATTAACAAATTTTCATTATTCTGTATGCTACCAAGCTCTTACTAAAACAAGGCAAATTGGATTTTTATGATATCCTATTTCATTGAGCCTCCACTGAAGTGTATAAAGGGGGAGGAAATGTCGAAGGAGGGGCTTGTTGTTCAAATGGAGTGGAAAAGTTTGGGTTTGTAAAATATTTGAGGCGCGCAAAGCACTGTCTTTAAGGATAATTCGCCAAATATAGACGTATTCCTCAGGATTCAACATGCCTTCTAGCAAAACTAGGCAGTAAATGTTTGTTTTCGGATAATATTAATATTATCCAACAAATATTATCCGAAATTTATTAAAATAATAAATATATAGAAATATAATATTCATATGAACTGGGCCGAGACTCATATCTACACGCGCAAAGGGAGGGGAGGAATCCACGAATTTACACTAGCCCGATCCATGCTTTGTATGTCGCAAGCCCATGCCTTTTCACTATTTGTTTACAAGCTCACATATACAATGAAGTTAATAAACAAGGACAAACAATAAGGTCAAGGAACGTGAGACTTATTCTTTTTGAAATAGTAATAATATACAACAGGGCTTACGTTTGATTAGCTAATCGATAATTAGATATGGGTTTATTTGGCTCGTCTTATTATGATCATTTTAATATTTTATTTTTGTCATTTTCAATCATACTATTTGTCAAATAGATATAACTAAAAAACATACATTTTTACTCAAAAATAAATGAAATACATAAGATCAAATTAGACACAAATAAGATATAGATATAGATTAAATACAAATAAGATACAGATAAAAATCAGATTATTCAAATAGTTTATTTGGATTGTTTGATTTTCATTTGTGACTTATCTGTATTTATATATTATTTATAATTTATTTGTATTTTGTTTGATTTGCTGATCAGTGAAAATATCTAATTTTTTTGTGTATTTTTTACTAATAATTTATTTAAAAATAATAAATATGAAAATAATATGAAAACAACCAACCAAATAGATAATACTTATTAAAATAATGATCACTTGCCTGTCCTAGTGGATGATTAACCACACCAATAAGGAGACATGACCCGCCTCGCACGGGGGCTGCAGTTCCAAAGAGATGGAATTTCTGTTGGTCGAAAGGGAAATGACAGCCAACATAGTCGGTGTCTTGAATCTGCGATAAGGACAGCCACATGCCAAGCAAGTTGCACTGCCATTAACCATTGTGTGTGTCGTATGGTTCGATTTGGATTCGTGGAGGGGTCATTACGTGGTGGAAGGGGAATGGCATTGACGAACGACAGTGGAACGTAGGGAAAATGAATCCCCCCATGATCATGAGAGAAACCCCCACCTCATCACCTAGACAATCTAGTTTAGTATAGTCAATTTTCTATGATGATAATGTTTGGGAAAGCATTGGTATGTGTTTTAACTAATTTTGTTTTGTGTTTTCTTATGTCAAATCAATATGAAGGTAATATTTTATCTCGATATGTTAAGATATTAGATAAAAAAAAAAATGCTCATACCCGCCAAAATAACCTAATACTTCAATACATTTCAAAAAATTAAATAACAATATAAAACATTTTACAATAATTACAACCCAAAATAGAGGGCTTAAAAATTGCAATCCCATTTTAGAATCCAGTTTATGAAGGTATACATGACCACAAAACAATTTTCAGTTGAAGAACCAAACCAACCCAATCCAATCCAACATCAACAGTTTCTAAACCAACAACCGAGTTAAAGGATGACAGGTTTGAACAACTAAAAACCCACCGGTTCAAGCAGGTTTGGCTTGCTCCACTCCCAAAACTTTTTGATCCAATGATTTGGGAATTATCGGTTTAAGTATCAACTTGAGAACCAACAGAATCGGCGTCTTGTGATTCCCACAAAAATAGGAGAAAAAAAAAAGGAAAAAAGGAAATTTATAAAAAGAAAAAGTAATTTAAAAAATAAATATTTAAATTATTTCCATGTGAATAGTAAAAAATTATTTTATTTTATTATATTTAATGTGTTGTTATTATTAAAACAAGTAATAAAAATACTTGAAATCATGTATTGTTGAGTTTTTATAAACTTTTAACAAAAGTATATTTTTATACTTTTTCTTTTTTAAAAAATATGAGACTTGTTTTTGTATTTTCAAGGCTTTTTTATATCTTGAATATTCCATAGTCTCTCATTGCTAACATGACAACCAACAGTGCAAGTGATTGTAAACAAATAAATGTACAACTTTAAAATTTCTTTTAACTAATACGTTAGAAATAATTATTGTTAGGTCCAATATTATTTCAAGTTCAAAGTTTGTTTTGCAAATGTTTTCTCACTTAAATTAAGTAAAGTTATCTAATTAATTTTTTTTAATGAAATGGCGGTTCCTAAGAATTAGAAACTAGGTCAGCTTCCACAAGTTTGGCTCCTGTTAATTTGGAGTATGGAACCAGTGGTATAGGTCTGGTTTTGCATCCAACCCATCCCGTGATGATAATATAAAGGTATAGGGCTCATAAATACTAGCCATTAATCATAGAAATTTATGTAAAGACAATATAAGACTCCAGCATTCTTCTGTTATAAATAAATACTCATTGTAATCAATACAAAGCTTGCTATAAACTACACTACTTGAATTATAAGTGCAATGGTGAGGACTAGGTAGTCAAAATAGCTCTAAAGCCATATAAGAAACCCAACCCCATCTCGTAATGTTAGAGCAATGCACAAAATCTTTGGGAAGGCAAGACTCAAACATATTAAGATCGCTTGTAATGAGGTCTTTATGAGAAAACTAATCATGCTAAGATATACATTTGCTAACTTTGCTTGGATGCTTCTGAAAGTTGATAGCTAAATAATACACCTAGATGAGATAGTGCATTGAAAACTCTTTATTAGCTTCTTTAAATACTATGTAATGCTTATATACAATGTTTTCACCCTTCACTTTGTTTTGAATGGCTTAGGTTTCTATCATGAATGCTATATTTTAAGAAGTTTATGTCAGATCAAAGACTGAACTTATCTGTAAATTTACCCTTACAATAAAGAAATACTTCTAAACTTAGAGATGCATTAAATTGCTCTCCTTAAAAAGTTTATATCTCTATATAAAGCTTAATATAAGAATATATACTTACGCCTCCTATGATGCAACTATGTTTTAGAAACAATATTTAGTTTCACCCGCCACATGCTTTTGAAGTTTTTTTTTTTTTTTTTTTTTTAAGTTTCGTGTGTGTGAGAGAGAGAGAGAAAGAGATTTTTTTTCAAAAAAAAAAAAAAAGAAAGAAAATCATGATTGTTAATTTTGAAAATAAGTCATAGTTTTCTAAGTAGTATTTCAAGAAACAATATGGATTATACATTTTCTTAAAAGATATCCGTAAGATTGTTCTTAGCCATTAGACATTTAGATTCAATAACGGACACACCATACCCTATAACTATAATAAATCTCGTTCTTGCTGTTCGTGTCTCGTATGTTCATCAACAAAGGGTCTTCAACGAATTCAATTTAGTCTCTTGCAAGGATTTTGTCTGGATCTCACACGAAGTCTTGACTCTTGATTCACAGGTTTAGGAAAAACAAATGGATCTTTCATAGGACGAATTAAGGAAGAAGCCTTCGATCTTTCAGTGGAGATAGAGAAATAGGGAAATATACTTTTTAAATTTATTTTTATCTATATCTTTATTTAATTTATATTTATATCTTATCTGCATCTGATTTGTACATATATAATATCAAGTCTTCATCTTTCCGAAATCTGTTTTTTAACAAACAAATACTAAAAAGATGTCAAATAGATGGAAAAGCCAAGAAAAATATTTACCTATATTTTGCGTGCGTGCGTGTACCAGTGTACAATGTTCCACTTTTGGTTTGCTAAGAGCACCTTTAACGGGAGTCCTTGACGAAAAGAGTAAGACCAAGGCCGAACACATCCAGCTGGAGTTTCTTATCGGATGGAGGGAGTTTTTTGGCCAAAGCAACAGTACTTGCAGAGCAATACGCTTTTGTTTGCTTTTTTCCTAACTTTGTCAGAATTAATGTTATCATATTGAACAAAAAAATATTTTTTTTTAATTTTAAAAATAGCTAAATAACTTTATAGAAATAACAAAAGATAAAATGAAAAGTTTATTGATAAAAAAAATTATTTAAGATACTAATATAACATTTTAAATAACCCTTTAAGTAATTTATTGATAAAGATGATTTTAATCACGCCCCAAAAATATACTCTCTGCCTTGTAAGATACTACTCTAACCCTATGAAACTTTGGCTTTCCTTTTCGTCTTCGGGAAGGGAAATTTAGGAAATATTTTTCATCAACTTACGCTCCATCCCATATATAATATCATTGTTGTTGTACATGCCATGGTAACTTTCAAACTTTGTTAGGTGCCACAACTCGAAAATATGCTCCTCGTTTTGGTTTTGATGGTGAATTTACATAAGAGACAGTAGCACAAACATGAATATAATATGATTCTTAAGCATGTTATAAGGAAAAAATGCAAAAATACTCAATACTGAGAGAGCCTCTAAGGTCCTATCAATGGGATCGTCTAGATAATCACTAACTGTTAAAATAAATATAATAATTTGAATATTAACTATTTTAGTGATTCGATCATAATTGGATAAAATTAATGATTATACCATAGAATTTCTCAAATACTAGATATAAAAAGTAGGGTTACCTTATGAATAAAAACAATTGCATCGGAGACTAATTGTTCATTATCTCTATCAAATTTTCGATAATATTATTAACATAAATTTGATACAAAATAGGAAATAAGCTACACATGCAACTTGCCTCTCTTAACTTTTGATACATGATTAAGGTGAATGTATTTTCTAACAAACGCAATTATTCCTCCGTTGAAATTGATCAAAATTATCACATTTTAAAAGGGAACCTTAGCATGCATGCTCTTGCTGTAAAATCTTACGAAATTTTTCTTGATAACGTTTTCTCTGTGGAAATCATGACATGAATCTATTCGTGCGGAGTGATTTTTTAGTGATAATAGTTCCTTCTCACGTTGGACGGTTTCCTTTTTGCTTTCTCCTTTTTCCCTAAAGTTGTCTCCTGATGCTTCTAGGCTATTCAATCCTGGGATAGAATATCTAGACTCGGTTTGGAATTACACATCCTGTCCGGTAGAGTTGCCAACGGTCCTTGCCCCATAAGGTTTCAGGATAGATCTAGGATATGTTTGAATTTCATTAGGCTGTTAGGCTATGGGATTTATGGTTTGATTAAATTTAAAAAAAAAAAAATGAACTTGCCAGATTGGACGGTTGTAATAGACACAGATATGGTTCGGTTCCAAATCAAGAACTGAACTAGAATCGCCATTGACAACTATCAATTTTCCAGTTCCTAAATAGTTTCTTGAGCCTAAAACCGGATAGAACTAGCGATTTCAGCTGGTTCTATTAAAAAAAAAATTAGAAAAATAATTAAAACATAATATTAAATGTATAATTATTAATGTTTAAACTATTTCATATGAATAGTAAAATCCATTACTTCTTTTCATTATTTAATATGTTCTTATTAATAACACATAAATATAAATTAAAAGCATTTATAATTTAGTTTATAAAAAACTTCTCCAAAATAAAAATATGTTTCTTTCATAATGTTAGATTATTTTTTATGTTATATTTTTTTTTGTATTGTAATTTCTTTTTTAGTCTCTAGAGTATTTTGCAATCTTATATTACTGACTAAAACTGACATTGGATGTATTTGTATATAAATAAATGCGCATCCTAAACAAATTTTTAAAAATTTTGGGTAAATAATTAACACTTTTTGAAATCAATTATTATTTTGACCTTAGAATTTATTTTATTAAAACTAAATTCATTATTCATTTTTTTATTTTTACTTTAAAAAATTTGGCAATTCCATAGTTCCAAAACCAGAACCAAGAACCTCTAGTTCCTCAACTTCGAGACTCATAACCAGCAGTTTCAGTTTAGTTTGGTTTCAAAACCGTGTCTATGTTTAGGGTGTAAACAAGTTGACTTGTAATGAGAAAGTATTGAGTTTAAGCCCAAGCTCAATTAAAATTTTAAAACTAGAATTTGGTTGAGTTTAGAATTTTTAATTCGAACTCAATTTGAAGTAATAACCAAAGGGCTTGAACTTCATTCGATTAAAATCATTTAAACTCAATTTATTAAGAAAAATTCATAGTCCAAACTTCACTCTAACTCAATATATATGCAAGCTTGGCTCAAGTTTGATTAAACTTGCAACTTAGGAAAATTTGAGTTTAACTTTATAAGTTACTCAAGTCAAAATTCAACGCTACTACTAGTGAGCTAAATCCAAGTAAATATCAAGTCAAATTCAAATAGCCTACGAGTAAATTTTGTCCTTGCTTAGTTATAAATTTCTTAAAAAAAAAAAGAATAAGAAAATATTACCTAGTAGAGAATATGGGAAATGGGTCATCACCCTGATAGTTTAGTGGCTAGACACTAACCTACCAACAGAATGGAGAGAGTTCGATAAGCCAGCGATAATATGAGGAAGGGAGGGGGGGGGGGGGGGGGCTGTGGGGGGTGGGGGAAGGAAAAAAATTGAATATTTCTTATAATCAAAGTTGGCTTGGCAGTCACACGTTGGATCAGCAATACGTAGACCTTATAAGCATGGTGATTCAGTAACTACAGAGAGTGGACTACCAAAGTGGATTTTTAAAATAGCAAATTGGCCCAACTTGAATTACCCAAAAAAATTGGCCCAACATGTCATACAATGGATTCAGCAACCATTTGCCCAATAACATTAGACATGCAACAGGTCCAGACCAAGTACTTGTGATTTTTTTTTTTCCGAAGTTTCACACCAACAGAACATACATTGATAAGGGTTTGAATGTTCTGTTTTTTATTTATTTCTTATTTGATTTATTTATGAGTAAAAAGTTTATTGTTCATCTATATCTATTTTTTAACAAATAATCTGATTTTTTTTTACCGGTAAATGATATGATTAAAATAAATAACAGACGTCAAACCAACACTATAAAAAAAAAAAAAAAAAAAAAAAAAAAAAAAAAAAAAACCAAACGCAACCTAAATTTTAATCCTTAGCCTACAGATTGGTGCAATATTTTACTTTGTACCATATTGCCATCCACGTCTTGGCTGTTTTATTAAGTTTTTTTCTTTCCTTAAATTGAATAGAGACTTTCTTTACATTTTTGAAGTTGTAATCCTTTTCTTGGACTTTTAGTAATAGTAGGCTTTTCACGGACTTCGGATGCATAATCATGTAATTAGGAACATTAGACTTATTTAACTCGATATTAGAATCGTTCTTTGAAAAACATCTGCTTATTATTATAATTATCTATGAAAAATAAAAATTGTTGATGGCTGCATGGGCGATAATTTCTAATACTTAATAGGAAAGCTTCTTAAGAAATGCTTGGAAAAGGTTGATACACTTTGTAAAAGGGTAACAAGATCATTGTATATTAATTAAAATTTAACTATCAATTTATAAAAACTAAATTAATATATAAAACTTAAATAGCATTTCTTTTATCAACAAAAATATATGGTAAAATTACAAGTAGAACAAAAATAGAAACATAATTTGAATAAGTATTTATATAATAACTTTATAAGATTGCTCCATATCAATGCTAAAGAAAGTTTATACCCATTGTAAGTGAGGGTAAATTTCATTAGCGGTACTTAAACTTTTTAGTTTGTAACAAAATTAAATTTAAAAAAAAAATTCATACCATGACAATACCCAAACCTTTTGTTCACTCAAAACATACCCATGTGCAGCTATACCGAATCTAAATGTCCTCAGACTACAACAAGCAGACTCACACGTTCACTAAAGCATTACGATTAGGCTTGACATCCATACTTAAAAACAAAAATACATGTTTCTCATACCTACATTTAACTAAACCTAAAATCATCAAAGTCTAAGAAACAACATTAGGAAAACCAATATATATTTTTAATTTTTCTAATTATTATCAAGAACCTATAAATAAAAATAAAGTTAGTGATAATAGATTATTTTAATTTTTTAAATTACTATCATGAACCTGCAACATAATGATAAAGTTAGTGATTATATAAAAGATATGGGTTTTCTCGGTCTGTGTTGTTGGTTTGGTGAAGGGGTTGAGTTGACTCGGTTGGTTAGAGATGGTGAAGGGTTTATGGTGACAGAGGTTGAGTTTGCAGTTGCGGCTAGGTTAGGGATGAAGGTTGCATGTGTGGCTAAAGGGGAGGAATTAATGGTTTCTAGGATTTTAAGGGTTTTTTTTTAATATTTGGGGTTTAGGAGGAGGAAGAAGAAGAGAGAGGGGGCAAAGAATGAGAGAGAAAGTAAAAAACATATATATATATATATATATGAAAATACCAACTAAAATAGATAAAATAATTTTTTAATCAAGTTCCCTTTCCACATCAAATTTTGACTAGAGAAATGGCTAGATTCCGACCAAAGGTACCACATATAAAACAATTAAAAAGTTTTAATATCGTCATACTACAAAATTTTTTTAGGTATAATTATGTTACATACAAAAAAGTTCAAGTATAATCAATAAAACTTACCTATGTAAGTGATTAGGTAATGAGTTTAGGAATTTAATGGTCCATGTTCATTTTCATATTATTAAGTGTAAATGAAATATAAGTACATCAAGTTACATCATTGCTATCATTTTATTATATTTTATGTAATAAGATTGAAGCAGCATAGCGTTGGCAACGTGATAAGTCTAGGGCTATAAACGAGTCAAGCTACTCATAAGTTACTAAAGCTGTGATTTAGGCTCATGAGCAAGCTTGTTTAGGCTCATGAATAAGCTCGTTAACAAGTTTGATAGTATATTTATGCATATTTATAAGTTTTATATTTATTATATATTGTATATAACTATATACTTAAAAGAATAAAAACTAATTTCTATATGATATTTTTGTATATATTTTTTTACAACAACACTAGTATTTTATTATTAGGTTCGAAAAAAAAATGGAAAACAAATTATCTAAATAAGTTGAGGTCGAGCTTAAATTTTAGATTCAGTAAAAGTTTGAAAAAAAAAATGGCTTGGCTCGAGCTAGATTTGTAAGCTAGTAGGGCTCAAGCTCTAACTTAAACTTTAAACTCAAGAAAAAACTTAGCTCAAACTTGAGCTCGATAAATTTTAAACTAGTCAAGCCTAAGCCTTTAAAAACTTGGATTGGCTTAGTTCGTATGCAACCCTAGTAATCATTATTTATCTTGTGGTACCAATAAACAAGTCAAAATCATGAGAATTCATCAAGAATCTTGTATATATTAGAACTTAATGCTATTTAGTTATTGTAGAATAAAAAAAATAAAAGAAAAAAGCAAAAAAAAAAAAATTGTCAAGCAAGTAAAGCGAAACTAAATGAAAATAAAATTTCTTTTATAGGAATTGAAAACTTATCTTATGTTTATAAAACTGTGCATCTAACCACATAACTACGGCTAGTATCATGTTAAAATTTGTTCTTTTAAATATATGTATAAGTCATGGCAATACAAACACACATGCACTCTTATTTTCTCATTTATATCTGTGATCTTTCGATGATTTCTTTCTTTTCAAACTTAGGACCTAAAAACTGTTCAACTTAGCATCTATATTTATCCGTGCACTTTCCTTACTAAAGGCATTAACACCATGATTTGCGGAACATGAATACTATAGTACTATGTGAGATCTATATGAATGTCAATAAATTTATCACCATATGTTAAAGTTTCAACTTTTTCCCCAACAAAACTGAAATTTTAAGTTAGATATTCCTTTTTTTTTCGTTCCATATCAGTTTTTGAGAACTTTTTGAGTTACATATAAACATAAGCATATACCAAATTAGATTTATAACTCCTCACAAGTTCTTTGTCTAGATTCAACCTACTAAAAGACCTATTAGGTTCACAAGTTAATAGCAAGTCATGTCTATAAACACATTAAATTCTTAAGAAAGTCACTAACAAAAAATAGGAAAAAATATCAAAGGCACTGCAACCTGGAATGTAATGCAAACCGGTTGTAAGTTTACAAGAAGTGGAAATAGAAAATAGTGCTATGATCAAATTGTTATCAATCTAGATTATATCAAAGTGCAATGCAAATTGAAAAACAAATGAGTTGCATTTGAACTCCGAACATAAATGTTGGTAAATGTTCTTACAAGTGTAAAATAAATTGCATGTGCTCACTTTATTTTCCATACATTCAAAATATTTTGTGCTCTCCATCTACTCCCTAACAAACCCTTTTCCCATCTATTCTGATATATTTCTTGCTTTTAAAATATTATGCTATTCTCGATTCATACTTTCAAAATCATGCAGTCATATTTTAAAGTTTCAACTAGTTTACTCAAATTATTTGTGATTTTCCATTACTCAAATCTATATATTTTTAGGTTGATATCACATTTGGTACATGAAGTATCTCCAAATGAATAATTAACTACCTAGACTTTAAGGTAGTCAATATCATATGTAGTTAAAGTTTTTATGTTCATTAAAATTATTTCAGCTAAAAAATTTAACTCTACTAAGCTAACACTTTCAGTGAAGAAGTGACACATGTCAAATAGTCATAAAAAATATGAGAATTAGACAATTATACAAGCAGATTAACACATATATTTTCAAATTAGACAATCAAAGTAAGTAAATTAAACCCAAGCAACTTTAGTGCGCGTGTTAACCCACCTACTTAATTGTCTAATATTATACATGTTATATTTTGTCATTTCCTTATTCATTGGAAGTATCAAGTTAGCAAAAAGAGTCAACTCTATTGCCAATGGTATTAATGAACACAAAAACTTTGATTATGTATTAACTAAAGTACTTTGAAGTTTAGGTAGCTAATGATATATTTTTGGAAAGTTCATGTATAACATGCAACAATTACCTTATTTTTCAAATACCTAAACTTTGATATATACTATGACAAGCTTTTTTTTTTTTTTTTTATGGTTTTGCTGCTCCAATAAGAAAGGGCTTGAGATTCAACATCAAAATCAATCTCATTTTATGTTGTCAAGATGTATCATATCAACAATCATGTAACTATCATGCCCACTATTCCATAAGAGCTTACGGTATGTGTTTTGTGTAGAAAAGAATTTCAGTTGTAAGTGAAGGATTTATGCCAGTAAGAAGTTATAGATAACTTTTAGTTACATTGTCCTTATAGGAACTCAGACATACATCAATTTGATAATAGTCCAAGATCATCTATAGCTAACTAATAATTTGATTGCCATTACTTTTTTTTTCATTATGTTGGGAAATACTTCAATATCAAGGCTATCAACTCATTATGGTGGTTCAAAAAAGTTTGTTTGTATGATTTCTTGGAGAATAATGTGAAGGTTAAATGAAAAGTAATTGAGAATGTACATGGTAACCTCCTGCAATGATCTACTAAACACCCTTAATGAAGATAAAATTAGTCAACCTACGATGCAAGTAGGTAAAACCAATAGAAGACCCTTATAAAAGTGGTTTTTAATTGGTTTTCTTATATTCAATTTTTGTATGGCGACCTTTAGGTTTTGCAAGCTCTTACTAGTATTCATGGTACCTTTTACTTAGGAAGTTACAAATTCTTAATTGTCTATAGTATGGATGGAAAGAACAACATAATCCTCTATCTTTGTCCTTATGAATAAAGTACTACTTGAGTTTTTACACAAACTACATCAAATGCATAGGGGACAAATGTGGAGAAACCATTTGTTTTATTTCTTATCGATATAATGGTAGCATAAGTTCTACAATCAGCACATATGTATTGTATGCCAGCCTTCATTTATAGTGTGGAGGTTTTGCATACACCACACTATATGCAATTTCAATAAAAACCCATTAAAAAAATATATGCAAGAGATTGGTGACTGTTCTTAGACCATGCACATCGGTGCATGAGTTTAAATTAAACCAATTCAAAACATAGATATATAGTTAAGTTTTTTTTTTTAATTATTGTTTTAAATCAAACCATATGATGTGGATTGGAAATTTTCATAAACGATATATTTCGGTTTGGTTTGATTTAGTATGCAGATTAAGTTATATTTTGTAATTTGGGAAAGCATATTTACATAGTATGTAATCTCATATAAAAAAAATACTAAATCCATTCAATACTTATATAAAAGGATAATGTAATCAATATTCATGTTATTAAAAAATTTAAATATTAATTAAAAGTTAATTTGATTCATAAAGATAAAATATGATATACATTTTGAGTTGGGTTCTATATATAACTTATAAATCATTATCATAAAAGTTAAACAAATATATGTTTTTACATATGTAAACTAAAACTATTTTTTAAGTGTTATATTACAGTGAAAATGATTTTTCTTTTTAAGTTGCAACCAAATCACATTTTTCCAAAAATGGTTTGATTCAATCTTATACGGTTTCATTTAGTTCATGATTTAAAATTAACCATAAATTTATAATTTAATTCAAATGATTTTTTTTTACACCAAATTGCAAAGAAAAAAAAATCATATTTTTAGTATAATTTTATTTGGTTTATGGGCTACAACACTCATAATTGGGTTGTAATCTAAGATTATTCGTTATTGTTTCTTAACTATCCAAAGACCTAAGAGTGGTTGGAAAGTGGCTACTTAGGTTTAATCCAAATTTTGCTTTTATATTTTGTTGTTGAAAAATAAATTTGCACTTTTTATTGTTTAATTATGTTATAAAATTAATCATATATAATAATATTATTTTATTTAAATTATTTATTATAAATCAATTTGAAGACAATATGTGTTCTTTAATTAATAACATTGACAAATATTGATAAAAACATACATCCTTTGTTTGGCAAGAAGAAAAATAAATTCATTTATTTGTTAAAGTACCTAAACACAAGTCATGCTTCTAATAATGATAATAACAACAACAACAACAACAATGAATTGATAAGTTGAGCTATGTATCAAACATAAGCTAAAACTTGCTAAGGTGGCTTCACCGTAAGTAGTTTGAGCTAAAGTTTGCAAAGGTTCCAAATAGTAGAGAACGCAACGCCACCCATTTAAGAAGGGCTAAGAAAGAATCAAATCATCTTGGTGTCTAAACCAAAAAGATTTTGTTAATATCTTATTGTCGAAGTTTAATAAGACAAAAGTATATAAAAAGATCATCATGAAGGCTTCCGTGGGAAATTTCTATCAAGAAGTCTTTTACTTTCCTAAGGGGTAGCCCCTTGATCCTTGAAGTCGAGGGATTTATATGGATTAGTTTGCCTATCTAATAAGACATGTGTTCGCTTGTTTTTGCCCAACTTTAGTCCAGGTTACCACGTGTTGAAGACCAATGGTAGACTTGTCTTGGATAAGAGACTTGAAATTTATTTTCCCTTCAATGAGGGTTGAGAGGGTCTTGATGGGCTACACTTTGTGAAGGATAATGTTGCATTTAGTATTTGAATTTTTATAATTTTTCAATTAACAACTTTATCTTTGAGATTGCTAATTTCAATGCCCCATTGAGCTTCTTAAAATAAACTATACCAGCTGTGTTAATACCATCTAAAATAGTCTACCCAGAGAGCTTATTTCTTACTAATTATGGATTAGCATGCGTTTTAAATAATATTTTAACGAAAATATTCTATTAAGATGCATGTAAGTAATAAAAATGATATTTTGCAAAATTTGGCAAATAGCAATGCATATGATAATCTATAATTATTGAAACACCATAGATATAAAGTAGAATATCTTTACTAAATAATTACTTAAGACACATAATATTATATAATTGACAAAAAAGCCAAATAAACACGACAAGCTGGATATAGTGTTAATATATGTGGTGTAAATAACAAAAAAGATGAATTGAAATTGACAATAAGTACATGTTATTAATAAATTAGATACCAAAAACAATATTACCCCTCAAATAATAGAGACAAGCATGAAGTTACAATATAGTTCTTAGTGTTTGTCAAAGTCTAGGAGTAAATTACATAGAAATGTATTAATGTTTGAGTGTAAGTTTATTTAACATATAAACATTTCAAATGGTTAAAAAGAAAATAATAATATTTTAATATTAATTCAATTGAGGTATCAATATTTTATAAAATGAGTTAAGTAAGGCATTAATATTTGACCATTAACAAAAATTAAGGAAACCTAATTGAAAATTAATCCAATCTTTAATTAAATGAACTTTATAGAACATTGATACATCATTTAATTCACTTTGCAAAACGTTGATTTCTCTCTTTAGCTACTTGAAACGTTGATACCTTAAATGAACTTATCCTTAAATATTGATATCTTTTAACTTAATTTATGCTAAATTTTAGAAGTAAGGAAACAAAGAAAATGAGTGGTGGAGGAAAAAAAAAAGTGAAAATAAAATGAAGTGTAACTTTTATTTTGTATTTGATAACATATGAAACAAATGTTTTCATTTCAATTGTACATTTGGTCTTTTGAATGAAAATAAAGGGGAATGGATTCAATAGTTTACAAAAACTGCCCTATCTTATCTTTATGAACATTGTTAAATAGGTCAATGTTGTAAATATCTCTCATTTATACATATCCACCGATTTCTTTCTAATTTTGAAGAGAAGAAAAATATATTATAAAGTTGAAATGTTTCAACCTTTTTTTCCTTTTTCTTTTTCCTTTACTCATTTCTATTTTGGAGAATTTTACAATGCTATCATTTTTTTAATAGGATCAATCCTATCGGTTATTTGACGATTCAAATTTATACCCGACTGTGCTGATGAAGCTAAAAATGACCTTTCCTTCTTATATTTAAATTATCAACCACAAAACTTCTTTACAATTTTCTTAATATCTTTCCATTTCTTTTTATATCTATCCATTAAAAAATGTCAAGTATCACCACAATAATATGAAGAATTTGTAATCTTTTAGTAACAACAATAAATAAGGCAGTCCTAAAATGCCATGAAAATCATAGAAACCCAGGAATATGAGTTTCGTTTTATCTTTTTTCTTTCTTTTTTAAACTATCTTTCTATGCCAATTGATTTTTCGTGGTTGATCACTGTAAGTAAAAATCGGCTATTGTATTGTTTACCTTGAAATCCACAATATTATGATATAATTTCTGAAAATTGTTTTAATATTATTTACCTTGAAATCCACAATATTATGATATAATTTCCGAAAATTGTTTTAATATTATATAATAATTAAAATACCATGAAGATGCAAGATTGAGTTCCTTGACTTGACATAAGAGAACATAGTGCTCTAGAACTTGCAAACGTCAAACTGCTACAAGTGAGACCTGAGCAAGAACATATGCTGATCACACACCCTATACGGATTTTATAAATTACATACAATGACTTTGTTTCATACCATAAAACACAAAGCAAGCATTATTGTCTTCTTTCTTTGTTTTGTTATTGTTTTCCTCCTCCTTGAAATTCATTCGTATAAACCAAAAGGTAAGCAGGTATTTTAAGCGAGGATATGAGTCGGTGCTTCATGATAAGGTTGGATATATTCTCTCACTTCCAATGGTCATATGGTTTGTATGGTGATTAGGCAAATATTATCGTGATTTACAATAGCATAATTAACACAAATCTTCACCTTGTATATTTTTCATAGACAAAAGATTATAATTATCGTCAATGTTTTGTGGTTGAAGAAGGAGATGGTGAAAGGTGGTGGTCAGTGAAGAAGAGAGGTTACACAGAGAGAGAGAGAGAGAGAGAGAGAGAGGGTCCCATTAGCATTCAGTGAAGAAGATGAAATTAAAGAAGTAGTTGTCCCAAATTGTCAATTCTTGAAGAAATACCTCTATATGTGAGATAAAATTGAAGATTCCACTATTAAAATGTCTAACACCATGTTAGAATGGGGGGTGATGCCCATGGCTTGAAGTACTTATGTGCTTGGGTTTATTGGATGTGGGTGTCTTGATGGGCTTGTGTGCTTGGATTCATTTGTGGAAATGATCATTTTTCTTAAGAATAATAATTACAATGCATTGAATAAGATAATTATAACGATAATCATAAAACGATGATGATAAAAAGTGCAGTAAAAAAACAATCATCATGTCAGCAATAGAGATAATGAAGTTAGCTCATATAGTATCAGTGGACATGAAAAATTGAATTGGATGGTATTTGTAGCATTAGCTCCTTTTTAGCCAGTTGATTCAAAAAATCTAACTAATGTTGTCAAAATAGGATTAGACCAATCGGTTCGATCAGGTTTAACTGGAACCGCTCTTAAAAGCGGGCTAGTTTCAACAAGCAAACCGTTTTTTGGTTGAACTAGACAGACTTGAATGACTCTATCGGTTGAATGATGACTCGGTTGACCTGAGCGGGTCATCCAGGTCGGAATGCATGTTTATTTAAAAAAAGCAAGGATGGGTAGGTGACGAGCCAGATGTAGCGATGCAGGCGTCGAGGAGGTCGGAGGAGCGTGCATAACCCGCTGCTGCAAAGACGTCACCTTGTTCGTGACATGGAGCACGTTGCGGATGATGTGGGAAGGGGTTAAGAGCCTAGTGGATCTCCATGGAAGTGCCGTCGGGGTAAGCGAACACATCCTTAACTCCTTAGCTCTCCAAAGCTTCCATAAAGACATCCACTCCTTTGCGCGGCTCATCTGGTGCATGTCTAGGAATGAGCTTTTCAGTAGGAGCAATGGCGTTGTCTTTACTAATAGGTGGGTTAGGTTGCTTAAGATTTTAGGGGAATTGGAGATTCGAAGAGAAGATCAGCAAAACCATGATGGTTTCTTGTTACTAGAGAGAGTGGGGATTTTAAATTGAGGACTGGGGTTTTTAATGAGAAAAATAGGATTTAAGAAGGAGGTGAGTTTCGTATAAATTTTCTATAGTCTCATAATGATATTAGTAAGGTATCTCAGAATATGCCCATATGCAAGAATTAGTTGGGGCTAGGACTCAGATATAATATGTTTGATTTTTCTCTGGTTTCATGTATAGCATAGTTTACAAAAAAATTGCAAATAATAATACTAACCAAGATATATAAAAAAAAAACTAATAAATTCCTAAACCCCTTTAAATTTGAAAAAGCAAAAATATTACATTGACGTCAAAATTTAGAAATTCAATGTATGTTTTGATAAATTTGAGTGAATTATTTACTATATATAATTATATATAGACTATCTTCTGATTTATTAAAATTTAAGGGTTATTTAAGTATAGATATATATATTATTTAAGTACAGCTATATATATATTTACATTGAAACCAAAATTTGAGAATTTTAACATTTTTCTTAAAAGAGATTTACAACATGGACAGTTTTTGTTTGAGCTAATATATATATGATCTTAGATGACACAAAAACGGCACAAAGATTGTCAAACTATGATAAAAGTTTCAGCTTTCTTTTGCGCTAGGGTAATCGGAGAAGAAAAGAACTACGAGTAGAGTTGAAAAATAACCCAAGTCTTCTTTCGGGTTGAAGCCAATTGCGGGTTGAAGCCGGTTGCGGATACCAGAGGAAGAAATGGGTCGTACCGAATGGGCTTAATAAATAAAGGGCCTCCTCCATGCAGAGTCCATGTTATGCAGAGTCCATATTTACATACTATACTATAGTCCGGTTAGTTATTTTATGCAGAGTTCATACTATTAGTCTAGTTAGTTATTTTACAAAAATTCTAGAATATGCTTTGTAACTAACTTTGCTGAGTTGGCAGATCCTCTCATATCTTTTAGGAGAGCAATTTGTTATTGTAACTAACTAGTTATTACACTATATATTATCTTCAGTGTAATACAAAAGATATACTGAAAAATCAAATACAATCTTTTGCTCCAATTGTTTGTATTCGGACAATTGGTCTTCCCTGGGTTTCATATGAGCTGAATTCAACTTACTGATTGTATTCGATCAGAATCCAGTGGAAAATTGATCCTAAATAGCTTCCGTGTAGCATCTTTCTCCTAAAATTTTGCGCAGTTCTAGAAAATTTTTCATATAGTTGAGAAAGAAAAGACCTTTTTTCTTTTACAATTGTAATCACTGTCATTGTGACTTCTATAGAGCAAAGAATATTTAAGACGCAATATATTTAATAAAAAAATTTGTATTTTAAACTAATAAAATAATATTTTAACACCATATTTTACTTATAAATATTGATGCGCATCTCATTTATTTGTATTTTTTTTTCATATAAATAGGATATAACTTAAAATATAATTTTTCAATGATCCTGATTTAACTCCTGGATCAACCCATTAACTCCTGATCTCCTAGCTTGTTCGGGTCAACCTCAGTCCAATTCTAACAACATTAGATCTAACCATCCAACTATTATCTCTCTTCTTATATCTAAAATATAAATGTTATTTTTTCCATTTTTACTCTTGAGATAAGGAAAAAAAAAAAGAGTTAATGTCAAATTCAGTATTTAAACTTTGCCCAAATGTGCAATTAAGCATTCAAACTTTTAATATGTCAATTTACATTTTTGTGAGCACAAATACTATCGAGCAAACAGTTTTTTTTTTTTAATACGGACGTAATTATAATTATTAATTTAATATTAATAGATAAAGAGATTTTATTAGAAGGCCTACATGAGTTCGTACCCTTCGTATGACCTAAATACCAACTAATAAGCTAACTCAATTGCCATTTTTTCCTCTACCCATTATATAAGAGACACACGCTCGAACCGTTAAAAACCCTATAGGGTTGTAGCGGGGGGTTTGAGAAATCACATGACCTTATATGGTTTCGGGTCATTAAAAAAAACCTGATAGGTAACCCGAACTCATCATATTATAATCAATTTAAAAAATAGAGTTTGAAATATTAAAAAACAAAATCCTATTAATTTTTGTCTTTAAGAATTATTGCTAATAATTTTAACTTTGTTTTGTCTTTTTTTTTTTCTAATTTTTAATTTTATCTCTTAAAAAATTATTTTTACAATATTATTAATTTTTATTGTTTTAACAAATAAATAGCTAGTTCAATGAGCCTATGAATTGACGAGTGTGCTATAACTAGCCTAGCTCAGTTTAGACTATACTGAAGTCTAGCTGTCGGCCTATCACCCAATATTTTTGTTGAAAGATGCAATTGAATTTAACTAAGAGTTAAAAGGGGGAAAAAAAAAAGAAGAAATGAAGCGGGTCGCAGGGCGGGGTAGGCGGGTCAGGGTTAAAACCCTATAGGGGTGGGTTTGGGTATTGAATAGAAAACCCTATAGGGTCGAGGGTCGGGTTTGGGAGACCCTATTGGGAAGCGAGTCGGGTTCAGATCTTATGCGACCCGTCTCAAACCCGCCTTGGTTGCATTCCTGCTCCTGGATGATCTACATGCCTTAACATTACACCTGGTAGTGAACACATGCTTTTGACATTACAATAGGCTTATCTTCTTCTATGAAGTGGGTGCCTTCCTAACAGTTCGACATTCCTAAGAGATTCGACAAAGCTCCAAGAAAATCCTCCCATATCATTGAATATTTGCCCAAATGGTGTTTTGTTTAAAAAGTCATAAATTAATCACTTTGACAGCATTTTATTCACGTGATGGTTGGAATTACAGTAATGGACATGTACGTGAAATGTGGGCGCATGGATTTTTATCATTATAATTAGTACTATTTTATTATTTTAATATTAAAACCCTTACTCAACAGCTCTTGCATGAAAGCCAATCAAATTGCTCATATTTAGCCCACATTTATGCCATGTTAATTTCATTTCAATTATAATATCGCCAATTGCATTTTATATAGAAGTCTAGGATTTGAGAAATTAACCATGAGGGACAAACTTCTTCTTGGTCTCTTCATAAATTCAAAAGAAATTAACGATGGAAAGGTGGAGAAAACTAAGCCATGTTTTATCCTTTTCAACTAGATTTTTATGACAAGAACCGAAACCTAACATTGTTTCTATTTCAACAAAATCAAACACCATCTCCAACAAACACCTAGACTTGAGTTCCCAATTGTAAGCCGATCAACACGCATTGACCAACTTCGAGCAACTCAACTTCAACACGAGCAAGTAGGGGCATCAAGTGTTCACCGTTGATGCCAAGTTCATAGTGCCAAAAGTGTAGTGATAGGAGCTGGAGCACTACTAGAGTAGACAACCATGCTACCTAAGCCAACATGACAATTCCAAGCCGAGCAGCTAAGTTCTAGCTTAACCATGAAGATGCAAGACTGAGTTCCATGACTTGACATAAGAGAACATAGTACTAAGCTCTAGAACTTGCAAACGTCAACCTACTACAAGTGAGACTCGAGCAAGAACACATGCCAATCACACACCCTATACAGATTTTATAAATTACATACAATGATTCTGTTTCATACCACAAAACACAAAGTAAGCATTGTTGTCTTCTTTCTTTGTTTTTTTTTTTTTTTTATTGTTTTCCTCCTTGAAATTCATTCGTATAAACCAAAGTTAAGTAGGTATCTTAAGCGAGGATATGAGTCGATGCTTCATGATAAGGTTGGATATATTCTCTCACTTCCAATGGTGACATGGTTTATACGATGATTAGGTGGATATTATCGTGATTTACAACAACATAATTAACACAAATCTTCATCTTGTATGTTTTTCATAGACAAAAGATTATAATTACGGTCAATGTTTTGTGGTTGAGGAAGGAGATGGTCAAAGGTGGTGGTCAGTGAAGAAGAGAAGTTACAGAGAGAGAGAGAGAGAGAGAGAGAGAGAGAGGGGGTTCCATTAGCATTCAGTGAAGAAGATGAAATTAAAGAGCTAGTTGTCCCAAATTGTCAATTCTTGAAGAAATACCTCTATATGTGAGATAAAATTGAAGATTCCACTATTGAAATATCTAACACCATGTCAGAATGGGGGTGATGCCCATGGCTTGAAGGACTTATGTGCTTGGGTTTATTGGATGTGGGTGTCTTGATGGGCTTGTGTGCTTGGATTCATTTGTGGAAATGATCATTTTTCTTAAGAATAACAATTACAATGCATTGAATAAAATAATTATAATGATAATCATAAAACGATGATAATAAAAAGTGTAATAAAAAAAAATCGCCACATCAGCAATAGAGATAATGAAGTTAGTCCATATAGTAACAGTGGACATGAAAAATTGAATTGGATAGTATTTGTAGCATTAACTCTTTTTCAGTCAGTTGATTCAGAAAATCTAAATAATGTTGTCAAATGATTAGACTAGTTGGATTTAATTGGAACCGCTTTTAAAAGCGGGTTAGTTTCAACAAGCAAACCGTTTTTTGGTTGAACCAGGCAGACTTTGATGGCTCTGTTGGTTGAATCAAGACTCGGTTGACCTGGGCGGGTCGGGGTCGGAATGCATGTTTATTTAAAAAAGCAAGGACGGTAGTGACGAGCCAGATGTAGCGATGCAGACGTCGAGGAGGTCGGAGGAGCGTGCATAACCCGCTGCTGCAAAGACGTCACCTTGTTCGTGACATGGAGCACATTACGGATGATGTGGGAAGGGTTAAGAGCCTGGATCTAATGGAAGTGCCGCGTCGGGGTAAGCGAACACATCCTTAACTCCTTAGCTCTCCAAAGCTTCCTAAAGACATCCACTCCTTTTCGCGGCTCATCTGGTGCATGTCTAGGAATGAACTTTTCAGGAGGAGCAATGGCGTTGTCTTTACTAATAGGCGGGTTAGGTTGCTTAAGATTTTAGGGGAATTGGAGATTCGAAGAGAAGATCAGCAAAACCATGATGGTTTCTTGTTACTAGAGAGAGTGGGGATTTTAAATTGAGGACTGGGGTTTTTAATGAGAAAAATAGGATTTAAGAAGGAGGTGAGTTTCGTACAAATTTTCTATAGTCTCATAATGATATTAGTAAGGCATCTCAGAATATGCCCATATGCAAGAATTAGTTGGGGCTAGGACTCAGATATAATATGTTTGATTTTTCTCTGGTTTCATGTACAACATGGACAATTCTTGTTTGACCTAATATATATATGATCTTAGATGACACAAAAACGGCACAAAGATTGTCAAACTATGATAAAAATTTCAGCTTTCTTTCTCCTAAAATTTTGCGCAGTTCTAGAAAATTTTTCATATAGTTGAGAAAGAAAAAGCCATTTTTCTTTTACAATTGAAGTCACCGTCACTATGACTTCTATAGAGCAAAGAAAATTTAAGACACAATATATTTAATAAAAAAAACTTTTGTATTTTAAACTAATAAAATAATATTTTAACACCATATTTTACTTATAAATATTGATGCACATCTCATTTATTTGTGTTTTTTTTATAAATAGGATATAACTTAAAATATCATTTTTTAATTGCCCCGATTTAACTCCTGGATCAACCCATCAACTCCTAATCTCCTAGCTTATCCGGGTCAACCTCGGTCTGATTCTTACAACATTGGATCTAACCATCCAACCATTAACTCTCTTCTTATATCTAAAATATAAATGTTATTTCTTTTCCATTTTTACTCTTGAGATAAGGAAAAAAAAAAAAGAGTTAATGTCAAATTCGGTATCTAAACTTTGCCCAAATGTGCAATTAAGCATTCAAACTTTTAATATGTCAATTTACATTTTTGTGACCATAAATACTATCGAGCAAACAGTATTTTTTTTAATACGGACATAATTATAATTATTAATTTAATATTAATAGATAAAGAGATTTTATTAGAAGGCCTCCATGAGTTCGTACCCTTCGTATAGCCTAAATACCAACTAATAAGCTAACTCAATTGCCATTTTTTCCTCTACCCATTATATAAGAGACTTATGCTCGAACCGTTAAAAACCCTATAGAGTCGTTGGGAGGGTTTGGGAAATCACATGGCGACCCTATATGGTTTCGGGTCGGTTTCGAGTTATTAAAAAAACCTGATAGGCAATCTGAACTCATCATATTATAATCAATTTAAAAAATTGAGTTTAAAATATTAAAAAACAAAACCCTATTAATTTTTGTCTTTAAGAATTATTATTAATAATTTTAACTTTGTTTTGTCTTTTTTTCTAATTTTTAATTTTATCTCTTAAAAAATTATTTTTACAATATTATTAATTTTTGTTGTTTTAACAAATAAATAGCTAGATCAATGAGCCTATGAATTGACGAGTGTGCTGTAACTAGCCTAGCTCAGTTTAGACTATACTGAAGTCTAGCTGTTGGCCTACCACCCAATATTTTTATTGAAAGATGCAGTTGAATTTAACTAAGAGTTAAAAAGGGAAAAAAAAAAAAAGAAGAAGAAATGAAGTGGGTCGTAGGGCGGGGTAGGCGGGTCGGGGTTAAAACCTTATAGGGGCGAGTTTAGGTATTGAATAGAAAACCCTATAGGGTCGAGGGTCGGGTTTGGGAGACCCTATTGGGAAGTGAGTAGGGTTCGGATCTTATGCGACCCATCTTAAACCCGCCTCGATTGCATCCCTGCTCCTGGATGATCTACATGCCTTTAACATCACACCTGGTAGTGACACACATGCTTTTGACATTGCAATAGGCTTATCTTCTTCTATGAAGTAGGTGTCTTCCTCAACAGTTCGACATTCTTGAGAGATTCGAAAAAGCTCCAAGAACATCCTCCCATATCATTGAATATTTGCCCAAAATGGTGTTTTGTTTAAAAAGTCATAAATTAATCACTTTGACAGCATTTTATTCACATAATAGTTGGAATTACAGTAATGGACATGTAAGTGAAATGTGGGCGTATGGATTTTGCGAGGAAGGTGTTTGATGAAGTGGGTATTAGAAATTCCACGACTTGGAAAACCATGTGGGCATATGGATTTTGCGAGGAAGGTTGCTATGTCTTTATGCATCCCGAGATGGGTTGATTTATGAAATGCCACGAGCAGAGCAGCATTTTGAGAAGACCACTACACTTTGACTACAAGTACCAATCATCATCCCTTACACTTTGATCATGAGAAAAACCAATGGCCGCATGATACACCAATGACTTAAAGCTGTTATCAACTTTGCATGCACACCAATTCAACTTGCCACTAACACAACATATCTATGCCGAGTTGGTTTATGTTTGTTGATTGAGAAATGAGATAGAGTGGTTTCACTACGCCAAAAGAGATGAAGGGGTGAAGGTAGTGGGCGATCACAATGCTTCCATTATAGAGGATTCGATGACGTCCTTGTCACTTGTGACTATGCATAAGCTTAAAGGCGATCCCTTTTTGGTGTGGTTGGAAGTTTGTGTCATTCAAGGATAGACCCGGGTGGGGGCTGAAAGAGGCCTCAATGATGTAAAAATGAGAAAGAACAATAGTCAGTTAGGACGAACATGAGCAAAACAGAAGCATTATGAGCGAATTGGAGTAAAGCTGGACTATAGGCTACTAGCCTATAAGCCAATGCCACCAGGCTTTATGCTGGCCCAGGAGCAACTTCGACAATGTCATTTATTTCGTATTTTTATTTCAATTAATGGCCGCCAACTTTGTTATTTAGGCTGCCAGCTTATCTTTTATATCATAATGACTTCTTGTTTTTAGGTCTTTTGAGTTTTCTAGGTCTTTATAAGTAGTTATATTTGCTATGTCTCAAAGAGACTTGGATAATAGAGTTTTGAGAGTTTTCTCTGAGAGTTCTTGTAAGAACTTGTAAGGACTTATTGGATTCATAATCTGTGGCGTTTTTGTTTCTATGATTGACTTATCAATTAAATTACCCTCTTTGATTGTGGCATCTATATTAATTGTGCCAAGGTTCGTGCTTTTATTTTAAGCGACGGGTTAAGGTTTTCCTTTGTTTGTTGGGTCTTGGGATTGTTATTCCTAGGGTTCGCAGCATCGGTTGAGGGTTATTGAATAAGAAATATTTAGATCTATTCATGTCGAACGTGAAACGAATCGGAGCATGGTCAGATTTGTCCTTTTGCCTGGGGAAAAACTTGATTGTTATAATATATTTAAATAAGAAAAAATATGTGTTATGCATATATTTATAATAAAGTAAATTTGTCCCGTCCCCTTCCCTTCCCAATTATATAGTTTTGCGTTCGTCTCTGGTGTCATGGTGATGGCATTATTGTTTAGTGGCGATGTTGGACTCGAGTTATGCTATTTTGTAGATTGTCGTGCTGTTTTATGTTAGGTCCAGTGGTGCAGGTTGACTCCATGCATATTTGGATAGGTAGTCGAAGTGTTCAAAGTGTTGGTTTAGAGAGAGAGAGAGGAAGGTTATGATCTTATCTCTGTCCCACATGGTTAATTCTTTAAGATGTAATCTTGTATATATGATAAAATTGACTAGCCCATTGTTAGAATAATGATATATTAGATAGTGTGGACTTGGAGTACTTAATTTTGAAGGGCTATTGGGCCTTAAGATTTAGTTAATAGTGTTTTCATTTGAGGAAAAAATTTAATAATAATTAATGGAATTTTAAATATAAGAAAATCAAATAAGATTATAATAATATTAATTTGTAGACACATACACATGTTATGCTTTGATTAGTTGAGGATACCACATCATCTATCGAAGCTAATATTATATGTTAAAAAGAATATTCTAATAAAAAATTCAAAAAATATTATATGCTCAAAAATAATTTTAAAATAGACATGTTAAACTTGTATTTTCAAAAGATGAGTTTGACTGTAACGAAGATGAGTTTATTGCCATTGTAGTGAAACTCATATTTTATGTGTTAAATTAGTTTTTTCATAAAAGGTAAATGCCAAATTTGGTACATAAATTTTGCGCAAAAATTTAATTTAATACCTAATTTTGAAATTATTAATTAAATACCGAATCAAACTTTTTATAACTATTTTTATTATCTCTTTAATATTGGTCACTATTTTTGTTTTCCTACTACTGTTTAGTACTAATAGATTGTTTCCTCTATGGTTACATACATCTCGCTCTACACATAGCCTTAGAGAAGTAATATAGAAGTACACACAAGGAATGACTAAGAATAATAAGGTAGGAAGGAGCAAGTAATCCCACAGAGCTCGAACGCAATAGTAACAAGTAGAGCAGCTATATAGCATCAACCCCACGATTTTACAGGAAAGGTTGTGTGTTCTTGTTCTAAGCTTTAATAGTAACGAATAGACGTTTTTGTCCAATTCTAGATCTTCTAAATGAGGATGAATTCTAGGCATCTATAGAGCTTGGTTCTTAAGAATGTCCATCGGATTATATCACCCATCAATGAACGAGATGAGCTCTCCTTATGGTAGATTTCTCCATAGGCTCTCTGACCTATAAAAGGCCTCTTGAAGTATATGAGATCCTTGAGAAAGGTTGACATCGAACGGGTTAGTCCAGTTTAACGGTCTCTGCTCCAAAGTCACCATATTAAATCTCCTCTAGCCATCCCAATTTCATGGACTTGATTCTCCGGGCCCTGTCACTCAATCCAAAGAGTTGAAATCCAGATTTAGCCCTTTATAAATAGTATTAGTGAGACGATAAAAATAACTACGAAAAGTTTAATTGGGTATTAATAATAACTTCAAAGTTCAAGTGTTAAATTTAATTTTCATTTGAAAGTTGGTTACCATTGACAATATATCTTTTAGAAGACGAGTTCAATCAAAGAGATGAGGCAAATATAAACTTATTTTGGATTAAATGGTTTTTTTATTATTTTTATTAAAATAATTTTTTCTTAAGCTTTCACATTAATGAACAAGATAAAGAAAAAAATTGTCTTTCTAAATAAATATCTCAAGAACCTAAACTTTCAAAAAATTATTTCAACTTTGTAATATTTAAAACCATGTCTTAAAAGCACAATTTCACTTTTGTTTTGTTGACCGTGATAATAATTTCATAAAATTCCCTGTAAAATATATATATATATTATATGGTCATTCATTACCCCTCAATTAAATGAAAAGCTTTACAAATAAACATTGTTACACTTCTATTCTTTTTCTAATTATTATTGATCCTATTACAATACTATTCACTAGGGATGCAATCGGGTACTCTATTATAGAATTTCCGACCTACCTGATAAAAACATTATAGGGTTGAATCATTTAGGGTTTGAGGGTTGGGTTTGGATATATAGTAAATATCCTATAGAGTTATAAGATTGGGCTTAGATCATATAACAAACCTAATGAATACTCAATAATCGATATTATAATTTTAAGAAATAAATAAATATATTATTAAATGAACAAGGAGAAGAACAAAGACATGAAGAAGCTACTATATTTTTTATTTCCCAATAATATATATTTTTTAATGTCTACTGATTAGTTATGGATTTTATAACTTTTTATTATATTTTGTTCAAGTTACGTTTGTTGTAGAGATTAATATTATTTGTTGTCTGCTATATTTTAGTCCTGACAGAATATTTAATTTAACTATGTTTTTAAGATATTATATAGTGAAAAAATAATATATTTATGTGT
The DNA here is from genome assembly GCA_024138025.1 of Combretum micranthum. Lineage (NCBI taxonomy): Eukaryota > Viridiplantae > Streptophyta > Magnoliopsida > Myrtales > Combretaceae > Combretum > Combretum micranthum. The sequence goes on from JAMXBD010000001.1 coordinate 3,562,698, forward strand.
TTAAATGTTATATAATGAATGTGGTATGTAATATTTTTTTATCAATTCTACATGCATCTTTTCATTTTTTTAATGCGTAGGAAACTTATGTCAGAAGCATTGGATTTTTTAAATTTATTATTAAAATTTGAAAATAAGTTGAAAAAATAAGGTTATAGAGTTGGTTCAAGGTTCTAAATTAAACCATGTACTAGGCCTGGGCAAAAAAACTGATAGAACCTTGAACCGAGCTAAATTTTCATTTTTTTTTAAACGATTCAATTCATGGTTCGGTTCGCAATCATGAACCGAACCACACGGTTCGAACCAAAGTGTTTCACCTTAAAAAAAAAAATCCTCTTAATGTTATCTTTAGTTTTATAGTTAATTGTGTTTTGAGTAAAATTTTTAACTTTTTATATTTATAATTAATACTTTTAAAGTAAATAGTTGTAGAAACATTCAAGGATATATTAGTTATCTCTTTCATCGGTGAAGAGAATCCAATCTTATGTCATGCTCGATAAGCAAGAATGATCGGAATGGAATCACGATTTCGGCTTCCATTCCCTTTCCTAATGTTTGGAAGCGTTTTTAGAAGTCAGAATCGCGATTTCTTGGAACCAACGATTCCGGCTTTGAAAGGGAATTCAATTCTACATTTGAGAAGATGAAATCGCAATTCCGTTCCACCCTTATTAATTATATAGTGTAATTACCATTTTATCCTATCATGTATTCATATTTTACATTTATTACCAAGGATATTCCGACAATTACACCTTTTAGCTATCCCATTTCATATAATCTTCCAAACATAGGAATGGATTTGTCATTCCTAAAGTCATTCCATTTAATTCAAATCTAATCCATTCAATTCTAAATCATTCATGCATACCAAACATGACATTACTCCTTCCCTCATACACGTACATATATATATATATATATATAAATATTTGCAATAGCACTCGACTAGCTTTGAGTCTTAAAAAGGAGACCACACCACCAATTTATTCTTCTATTTAGTTATTCTCATTTTACCAACGTATACTAATGATGTGCAAAAATTTGGCTCACTATAGTTGAATGTTGATTTTGATAAATCGATAAATGTGTTGTTATTGATTTCGATAAATCGATAAATCAACCTATAAATTTGCTGTTGAGGTTTGAAATGTAAGAAAATAGTTCATAGTTCTTTTAATAATGAAGTGAAAAAAAAATTCCTTCGATATATGGTATTGATTCGTTTCTTTTTAGGTTTGTAAAAATTAGTGATCTAAACCGTATGGATAGGTTCTGTAACGCCATAAATTTAATCAAGGCATTACTACCATGTATAATACTTCATGTATTACACGCTTAGGCTTCTTAAATGATATGTTTATGTTGAACATTTTCTACTCACTTTTAATTTTATGAAATCATTAAATTACATTCTTTTAACCAGTTGATTTATAATTTATAAAATAAACTTAACAAAAAACATATCATAAACTACTCTCATGAGTAGATAATCTTTTTTCAAACAAAATTATACCATCAAGCATCACCAATACCTTTTAAAATGGTAAACAGAGATTTAAGAATTTAAAAATTACAAAACTCAAGCCCCCTAAAAGAATATTACAATCCAAAATATAAATGTAGTTCTTTAATTAACAAATAAAAACAACTATCTACATTCTTTGATCCTAACTCACACCCCTTATTCATAGTCTTCTCCCAAGTCGACCTATGCCCTAAAATAATCGGTATCATCATGACATCATCAACATCCATCATCATCATCATCACCACTACCATTAATCATCGTCATCAACAACAATATTATCATCATCAACCCTTGGAAAAAGAACAACAACGACCATAATGAGTCGAAGCTCAGTACACAGTAACACATTCACACATGGAGTGAAGCACGATCTTAACTAACTGCAATGCATCAATCAATAAGTTATTATCTTTCCATCAAAATAAACAAATCAGCACTGAAGCACTCACACTCTAAAATAAGCCCCTGGGAATATCTAGGAGTAACTACACGATGCTCAAAGGCTTGATATAGGCAGCCCAAATACCTATATCACCTAGATGACATAACTGAAAAGAATAAAAGTATCATATAGGGTTCACAGTCGTTACACACACTTTACTCATCTCAGCATATAATATAAAAGGTTTTAACTGATCCCATAAATGTGAACCCCAATATATTACTTCTCACCGATCAAGATAGACGTTACACTAATACTATTTACCCCATCGACTACCTGTTGAGCCACCTACAAATGTCATTGCATCATGATAGGGGTGACTCAAGCACCTAAACTATCGTATCCACTCAGACAAGATTGCTGCTCCTCATACTAGATTCAACGGCACACGCACAAAACAACACTTATCACTTAGGCCGTCTTTAAGTTTTTAATCCATTTTAAATGCCTATCTTAGCACACAATACGCAAGTTATTGCATACCTTATATATAAAATCCAAACATAGGCTCAAACACTCTCTTAGAAGATAATCCAGAAGATTCAGAAGCCAGATTCAAACATCTGTTTAACAATTTAAACTTCATAAGAAATCTAGTAAAAATTCACTTATCTCGAACTTGTTTTATTATCCTATTTGATCATACATTAAATAAGAACCATGTTATGGCTACAAAGATTGTCCCGCCAAAATACATACAGTTCTTTTTTGTCTGTCAAGGTATTTTTTTTTTTCACTTTGATTATAATCTCTTATTACAAAAACATCAAGAAAGCATTCACATACCAAAAACATTCATTTCTTAAGCAAACAATAATTTGAAACAACATAGGTTATCCTATCTCATTAACTTAAACCAACTATTAACAATTAACTCATTTTAATTTAATCCTAACCAATTTGATTAGAGTTAATAATTTAATCCAATTACTAAGTCATTTCAATTGAACTTAGTCGATCTAATTCATTTTAGCTTATCAAAGTCTATTTAGTTAAGTTGAACTTAAATTGATTAACTAGATTCATTTTATATCTAAGATTCATATTAACTTAATCTTATCCAAGTTAATTAAACTTAATCAATCTAATTCATTTTAGTTCATTCAAGTTCGTTAAGCTAAGTTGAACTTAGATTATTAACTATGTTCAATTTATATCTAACTCTATATTTAATCAAATTATTTATTAATTCTATAAATTCACTAAACTCATCCTTAATTATATCATTTAACTTGAACAACATTAACTATAATTTATCTATTTCATTTTAGCTCAAAAAGATTCATTTTATACTCAACTACATACACTTAACTAGTAAAACAAGTTTTTAACTTTGTTTGAAAAATGTAGTAGTTGAAAAAAATTAAAATTTTGGCCTTGATACTTTTTGAATTTGCAAAAACTTAAAACATAAAGGTTGTAGATCTCTTTTTAAGCTTCCCAATGCATTTAGGATCACCTAAATCTAAGTTCAAATGAAAAGTTATGATTAAATTACAAAACATCATCGTAGTAGGAAATTTCGTACCCGAGGCTAACCAGACCTTAGTCACGGCCATGATTTTTTGAAAGCTGATATAAAATGGCCTTTGAGTTATGAATCACGCCCATGTTTGTTGAGTTTCAAAGTTTTTGACCAACTCGAGGCTACCAAGGGTAGATCATGGGCATGATTTGTAAAAATCCTTGAATATGCTTTAAATCACGCCCGTGATTTTAAGATTTTGAAGTTTAAAAACAACCCAAGGCTAGCAAGGGCAAGATCACACCATGATTCATCAAATTTTCCAAAACGGAGCCTAGCAAGACCTCAATCATGCCCGTGATTCATGATTTCCCCTGAGTTATGAATTTCCTCGTTTTTCAAACTTTATTTTATCAAACTTTTACATATTCTACTTCAACTAAAACTCCGTAAAAGCTACACACAACTCATCACACACTATCATCTACACCAAAAACGTAAAAACTCCATATCCCCAACATCATACAACTCCCATAACTTCATAGCTAACATTTAAATATTTCATAAACTTCATTAACTCACTCATCTAATAATTTATCATAAACTCTACTTATAACTAACATCAATTTATCATATATATGCAAACAAGAAATAAAAACAATATAAAAAAAATATACTTAGCTTTTACAAGAGCATGCAATTGGATTCTTCTTTTTCTTCTTGTTCTTCTAACTTGATTTCCTATTCCTATCTTCATCTTCTAACTTTGATTTCCTTTTTTTTTTATTTTCTATTCTTGTTATAATAGAGATTTGGGGGTTGAAATTGAAGAAGAAAAGAGGAAGAAGAAGGAAAGAGAAGAAAAAAAGGAAGATACGGGAGAGAAAGGGAGAAAGAGAGCAGAAAAATAAAGGAAAAAAATTAAGATGATTATCTTTAGTATGAAAACTAATTAGAAAATAATTTTAGAATATATATTTTAGAAATCTATAACTTGATATAAAAGCAAGATTTAAAATTTTAATTTATAAAAATTTGACATTTAATTCGGGTTCAGGTTTAAAACCAATATTTTTAAACAAGTAATTAATTAAAAAAATTAATAAGATTTTACAAAATAAAAGATAACTAAAGTTTAAGAGTTTGTAAAACATTTAAAATATTTGTTTTGAGACTTAGGAATTGAATTTTGAAGGCAAAAGATTGAAGAAATTGAAGAAAATGAGAAATTTAATTCTCAAAGAAAAATCATTGAGATATACGGATGATTTAAAAGATTATTTTAAATCTCAAATATCAATTTGACCTATTTACTAGCTTAATTATAAAAAATTGTCTCTTCCTTTCTCTATTGTCTACTCATTTTATTTATTTAAACTGTCTAATTATGTTTAAAATTAACTATCTATCATATTATTTAATTAAACCGTTTCTAAATTAACTAAATGAGGATTTGGGTATTTCAGGTTGAATTTTGTAAAAATAAGCAAACCATATCTTGCCCACCCCTACCCTATGGGATGAGTTTAGATATAGTATGAAAACCCTATATGGTGATAAGGTCGAGTTAGATAGACTCAATTCGGTTATACCTATACTATTTACTTATCGGCGAAGAAAAATTAAAGATCATTTTTACAAAATATTTTTGGATCATAATGTTATTTTCCATTTCCCAGATTAATTTTGGGAAAAAAAAATCACTACTGAATTAAAACAAAGAATATAAGATATAATAAAATTATAGAAGATATAAAAATCAAAGTAATTTCAATCATTATCATCAATTATATTTATACTATAACTATTATCATTCGACTCCACATTTTATATTAAGTTTTAAAAACTTTGTTATAAGTGCACATCGTCCATCACGTTTTAGTTTTTCAGAATAACCATCTAATTACTACCAATAGCATCTGTCAAAAGTATTTTTTCTTCATCTTAACTTCTTCCTATTATTAACTGCCATATCTATGTTTTATTAACCACTTATTGTAGAGTCACCTTCAAATTTTCTACCATTTCCATATTGATTTTCTTGATTTCTTTATTTTTCCTGTAAATGGATTTTTTTTTTCATTTTTTCGGACCTTAATCATATATCTGGTAAGTACATTTCTATTAAAGCGTCCTTGGTAATGGCAATTTTTTTTAAATTTCCCACGATAAAAACATAGAAAGCTAATTGTGATAAATTAGATGTTGAATGTTCTGATATTATTGGCATTAAATATTCTTTATTTTTCCTGTTAATGGTATTTATAAATGTCAAGACAAATGAAAGTATTGAACTACCATGACACTTGAACATATAGACAATGTCCCCATCTCATATATATTGGTCTTGCTTATTTTTTATTTTCATTGAATTTTATATTTATTCCTGTTCACACTAATTTTTGAGATAATGAGATGTGATCAACAATACATTTTGTTAATTATCTATGTATATTTTGAATTGGAGATGTCTCTATAAGTAGGAAAAACTCAAGATCCCGTTCATTAGAATATTCATATCTTTCTAGATTAACACAATCTTATAAAAGTGTGGCTACTTTTATTAGTCTTTTTCTTTTCTTTTTCCTTTTTCATTGAAGCTTATTAATATTTAGTTCACATTAATTTTGTTTAAAATAATTCAGTATATGATCTTCTTTACAAATTTTTTCCCCTCCAGAAATTAGATTTTACTTTAGTATTATCTAATAAATGTTTTTCACTTATCGAATTATTATTACGAGTAACTCAACTATAAAGTTGTTGTATAGTAATTGTATCATTAATATTTTAAAGTGACAAAATATTAAGAAAATTTTCACAATATGTAAATGAATTATCTCTTACAAGAAAATATAGGCCAATTGTTTCCTATTGCAGAGTAAAGGCTTATGACCTATATATATATCTTGCTAATTATGGATTTCATGCATTTTTAACTAATTGTATTAGTATATGCTCTCCATTTTCATTTTCTTTCATTTACAGTTTTTGGAAACAAGAGTTCTATATATGAGTTCATGTACAAGAGAGGTGGTACATTAGTCTACCCTATATGGACAAGTTTGTTAATTATTGAATTGAATAATTAATGTAAAATTCTTTTTTTTTGTCTTTTTCTTTGCCTTTGTTGTACTACTTCTTTAATGTAGAAAATTAATTTTGATTAGAATATTTTTATGTACTTTCACATAGATATTTATGATGCTTATAGTATTTTTTCTTTTAAATTTCTATACATTAATATACAATATATGCATTATTTTTTAATTGTATCCTATTTTTCATTTATTAATCATGCATTTAATTTATCTAAGCTAATCTTTGGTCAAATTTCTATGTTTCTTTTAGCTTTCCTATTGGTGCTTCGTCTGCTAGTTGATAATATATCAATCCGTAAATTAAAAAGAATGCCAAAACTAAAACCCTTTCCCTCATTTACTATGTGAACTCTTTCCATTTTCCATTTCCCCCAGCTAATTTATACAAACATAGTTCACCGAAAAAAAATTATGCAAACGTAGCACCATATATAATACATTTGTATACATGGACCGATCCTTCTTTCTCTCTTTTTCTCTCGCTCTCTCTCGTTTGCTCTCGCTCGCTCGGTGACCGTCAGATCCGAGTCTCACCGGCCACCGTCATGTCGTCTACCGTCCGATCTCTCTTTCTCATCATCTCTGTTCTCCTCTTCTCGCTCGCTTCCGCCTCCGAGTCGGATCACAAGGTAAATCCTTTCATTCTCTCCTTTGACTTGTTGACGTTACTCGATGTTTATTCTCTCACTCTTAGATCTTGCTCGCACTGTTATTCAAGTGTACAGTTCGCTTCAGATCTGTATGTATTGCAATTCCTGGTCTTATATTACTGGTTGTTTGTTTCACTTTAATGGAATTTAGGATTCAGTGTGCGAATTCACTCTCATTGTGCGCGAACCTGCGGATATTGGATCAGATTTAGGTTTCGATGTTTCGTGCCCTTACCTATTGATTTTTTCGATTGTAACCGAAACATTCGCAATTGGAATTGGACGTTTGCTTGTGATGAGGGTATTAGTTGAATGTAGATTTTTTATCTAAGTCTTTAGGATCTAGGATCTGCTGTACATGTTTATTGTTGTCTTGAATCCCGTGGCAATTTTATCTGATTTTTGTTGATTTCTTATTTCTTATGGTTTATTGAGCTTGCTGTATGTTGGTGGATCGTGTTGTCTAGGAACCTTTAAGTTCTGGTGCTAATTTTTGCAACTAAGAAATGAAAATGAGAATTTGATTTCATTTTTTATTAAAGTTCTGAGTCGTAGTTAGATGTAGACACTGCATTATATTGATAGATACATTGCCTATAAACTACCTGATTATATATTTAGGTACTCGTAATCTGCTGCAAGCTGCTTTATCCATAAGTGAATGACAAGTTTCAATGCACATCATTTAAACCTTTTTATTTATTTGGAGCTGGCAAATACACGTGTCCATGAATTCCAGTTGGTTGACTAGTTAATTATCTGGATGCTGTGGTCCAATAGTTGGTCAAACTAATGGCTAGGATCATTGAAGGAATTGGTAGTTGAATATCTTTAAGTGAAGTTAAGTGAAATGGTCATGAATGAATGGATGAACGTAGACCAACTGATCAGAATTTAGTTGGATGTCAGTGTTATGAGCCGATCCTTTACTAATACGAAGCTTCAAACTTGCTGTTTCTTGATGATCTATAGTTTTGTCTTGTCCAAACTTAATCATTAAGAGAATATAATGTTGCAAATTTGATTTGTCCTGGCATACTGATTTATAAACAGAGTCTTCAGCAGGTGCCTTGCTAAGGAAATCATTTTACATTTTTAACAAATCATATATGTTGACTGGCTCATACTGAGTACATATACACATCGTGCGCTTCATCTATGTCATGTTGAAACCAGCAAATGCATTGGAAATGCATTAAAAAAAGAACTTATGTAGGAAAGGTCTTGAAAAGATATTCATCCAAAAAAAGGTCTTGAAAAGATAAGTGTTCAATGGTGAAGTTTCTCACAGGATATGTACTGTGGATTCTTTGTATTATCTGGAATTAACCCTTGTATTCCAGATTTGTTGCAGTCCAGGGTAAATAACTCCACAAATTTGATGAATATTTGCATATTAATAATTTCTTTGTCATTGTCCTTTATCAAGAAAATATATCTCTTGTTATATTTAGATAATATACTAATGGAACCTTTCGTCACCATGGACTCAGAATAGAATTATCATTTTGTAGTACCAGTCGGCATGTATCCAATGGATCTGTGATGTGCCATTGCATGTCGTCTCTGGGTCATGCATAGACCACTCTTACAAAAGCTTGTTGTCCTTTTTTTTTTTTTTAATTTCAATTTTGCATTGTCTCATGTGGTTAAATAGTTGAAGGAGTGGATCCTTTTTTGCTTTGTTTCAAGAAAATTCCTCGTTCTTGTTATTGGGCAAGATTTTATGTTGTCTCTCAACCTAATGCAAGCCTTCTTTTTATGGGCTTGGCACCTACTAGATACCTTGGCAGAGTGGAGATTGTTTGACCATGTACTTACCTCATACACATTGTGACCCCTTAAATGTAACGAACATAGAACATGGCTGGAGAGACCCAAAAGCATACGTGGAGAGAAACATTAAAAAATGATAACATATTCGATGTATTAATGAAGATATGAGGCTGGAGAATTATTATTGTTTCGAGAAGATTCCTATTTGGAACTTCACTTTGTTGCTAAAATTTGGATACGAACAAGGTTGAATCAAATTGTTTTTTTTTTTGGGAAGGGAAGTTGGGTTGGGGGTTTGGTGTGTTGTTTTGAGGAGGGGGTGGGTGGGTTGGGGTAGGGGTGTGTTTTTTTTTTGGTGGGGTGGGCGTTAGAGAAGGGAAGATGAAGTGCACTCTTAGATTCTGATCCATAAGCTATTTGCCCTGGATTCTGTTAATTATTCTGAACCTGTTTATGAACAAAGAACCCAAAGTTGTTTCCTGCTTCTAATTTGAAAATTGCTGAAGAAAAATATATTAATAGTGTGATTTGGATTTGTAAATTGAATTTACCTCAAAAAATTTGCAAAGCAAAATCCTTGCATCAGACAAAGTTGATCCATTATGTCCAGTCTGTGTAATTGTCCTGTTTCTCGTATAAAAACAATGTGCTTTAATGTTTAAAGGAACTTATGTAAGATGCTGACAGTTTCCCTTCTTTCATTCAGTATCAGCAGGATGAGCCAGTTACCCTTTGGGTTAATAAGGTTGGCCCTTATAACAACCCACAAGAAACGTACAACTATTATGTCCTTCCTTTTTGCCATGCAGCTGGTGATCCTGCTCACAAATGGGGTGGTCTTGGCGAGGTCCTTGGTGGGAATGAACTCATTGATAGTCAGATTGACATTAAGTTCCAAAGTATGTAGGCACCTTGCAATGTTTCTTATTCCAGTGTTATTAAAGACTATCCTGAATGATCATTATGCTCTCTATTGCAGAAAATGTTGATAGAACTGTCATTTGCCAACTGGAACTTGATGAAGCAAAGGTCAGACAGTTCAAGGATGCCATTGAGAACAACTACTGGTTTGAATTTTTCATGGGTAAGTAGCAGATATTCATTTTTTCCCCCCTATACTTGCTTACCTTATTTTCGTCCGTTTGAAATTTTTTTTTAGCATTCACTTAAGTGGACGTGTTTGTCAACAAACAAATTAAAAAAGATGAAGATAAAACTACACATATAAAAAACTTTTTTTTAAACTTAAAACACTAATTAATTTCTATAAAGTTCGAGTTAACTACCTTTTACTTCATTCATTTTTCAAAAATACCAAATAGAATAAATTTTCATTTCCAATGTACAAAATCTATTTTTTAAACCTTTCATTTTAGAAGTATGTGGATTTTTGCATCCCAATTTTCACATTATAATCCCCATCTTTATTGTAATTATGTAATAGAAATGGATAAGATGGTTTTCCAAATGCCATACTTCAGATAGATAGAAATAAGATACTGACCAAAAAAAAAAGAACCCTAAAGTGCATGGATAGCATATGCTTACATTTTCCATCTTGGATTGCATATAGAGGTTCTCTTTATCTCAATAGTTGTTTTATATAATTAAGATTTAGAAAGGTAGATAGGCACCAAGTTCTATATGATGCGATCCATTGCATTTCTACATATTTCAATGCATTGATCAAATACTTCAATGCAATGCATGCCTTAGTTGATTGGAGGTATAGGATCAGCTTTTTTTCCAATATTTATAAATATCTTATCTTGGTGGTTTTTGTTCTTATGCATAGAAATGATTTGGGTTAATATTACAAATGGTACCTGAACTTTAACAAAATATGCAATTAGGTATCTAAACTTTAAAATTAATTAATTTAGTATTTGAACTTTGAAACCGATCAAATTAATACTTGAAAAACTTTTAAATCGATCAATTTAGTATCTACAAGAACCCGACGGAGGTCCTGTTGGCATACACGAAATCAATTTCAAAGTTCGGATACCTAATTACTTATTTTATGAAAGTTCAGGAACCATTCGACAATAAGCCAAATGATTTTAATAATTTCCTTGGAATTAACTATAAAGGATATAGCCATAGCTCTCACACCATTTGGGATATATACTCTGGTAAAGCATTCTTTCTTATAATATTCATTCTTATCTTATTGATGTTTTTTATCTTTCATGTGTTTTCCTCAAACATGTCGAATTCAAATCCAGATGATCTGCCTTTATGGGGTATGATCCTCTCTCTCTTTTGCAATTCTTTGAACTTGCACAGATATTTTTGCTCTCTCTTGATTCTGTTGCCCCTCTGGTTTAGGTCTTGTTGGCGAGTTACACCCTGACAAGAACAGTGACAATCACAGACCTGTTCTTTACACACACAAGCAATAACAGTCAAGTACAACAAAAACCAGGTTGGTCTCATTTTCAATTGTATGAAATTAGATTTATACTTTTTCCCATATCTTATTGTGATGGTTTTAAACTCTTTTTTGGTTAGATTATCCATGTTAATCTGTCGCAAGAGGGCCCAAAGTCATTGGAAGCAGGACGTATCCTGGACATGACTTATTCTATCAAATGGCTTCCAACTAATGTCTCTTTTGCAAGACGTTTTGATGTTTATTTGGACCATCCTTTCTTCGAGCATCAGGTGAATGTCACTAAGTTGACTGCAAAGAAATGATGCGTGTAAACTAAATCTAAAGTGCATGATATATGTATCATTGTTCACATTTCTTTCTGGCATGTGTCTGCCAAATCTGGAAGCTGTGGCTAAGATGTTGTTGGTTTTGCTTTCTAGATTAGAGGCTTGTAAATTTAGTGCTTTCGTATCCATAATCTGAGTGATTGTTTTTTATTGTGGAACAGATCCACTGGTTTTCTATTTTCAACTCATTCATGATGGTCATATTCCTGACTGGCCTGGTGTCCATGATATTGATGCGGACTCTTAGGAATGACTATGCAAAATATGCAAGGGAAGATGATGATCTGGAGTCTCTGGTGATTCTTTAACCTCTTTCCTTCCATATGACATTTCTCTTTCATACAAAGGCTTGCTCAATACTGAGTCATGACTATTAATATTTTCACAGGAAAGGGATGTGAGTGAAGAGTCTGGTTGGAAACTTGTTCATGGAGATGTTTTCGGCCTCCACGAAATTAGTTCTTTGTCAGCTGTCGTCGGCACTGGTGCTCAGCTTGCTCTGCTTGTTCTCCTTGTTATTTTGTTGGCAATAGTAGGGATGTTGTATATTGGGTAGGTTGATAAACTAGCTCCTTGATATTTTGAGATTTATAAAATTTTGGTGTTGGTTTCTTTTTCTTTCTTTCATACTTTTCCCCCTTTTTTAGTTCTTGCGCATGAGTGTGACTATCTCTTTTTCTGGTGTTGAATCAAGTGCATTTTTTCCCTCCCTGTTTCAGGAGAGGAGCAATTGTGACAACTTTCATCCTATGTTACGCTTCACGTCATTCATATCTGGGTATGTGAATGGTGGGATGTACTCACGACATGGTGGTAGGTATCTTATTCTTCCCATGTTTTACTAATTCTGCGTTCGGTTTGCTTGGGTTATTAATTTTTAGGTCTGCTTCATCAGTAATTGTTTCCATCAGTGTGACCTTGCAATATGTTGTTAATGATATCATCTCAGGTAAAAGCTGGATAAAGTCCATGATCCTGACAGCTTCTCTGTTCCCGTTCATGTGCTTTGGGATCGGTTTCATACTGAATACCATTGCAATATTTTATGGATCTCTGGCAGCTATTCCATTTGGTACAATGGTGGTTGTCTTTGTTATTTGGGCATTCATCTCCTTCCCCTTGGCACTTCTAGGAACTGTTGTGGGAAGGAGTTGGAGTGGTGCTCCAAACAACCCATGCCGTGTGAAGACCATTCCTCGCCCTATCCCAGAAAAGAAATGGTACCTTACTCCATCCGTGGTATCAATGATGGGAGGATTACTACCTTTTGGGAGCATATTTATTGAAATGTATTTTGTCTTCACATCCTTTTGGAATTATAAGGTGAATACTAATTTTCTTGGACAGATTGTTTGAGTGAAGCACTGATGTTTTGGAATCAGTTAATAGGAAAAACTAGTGTTTCGTGCATATCTAATTTCACTGTTATTATCAATTTATCGACAGGTATACTATGTGTATGGGTTCATGTTGCTCGTTTTCCTGATTCTCATCATTGTTACCGTTTGTGTAACAATTGTTGGGACATACTTCTTGTTGAATGCTGAGAACTATCACTGGCAATGGACATCGTTTTTCTCTGCAGCATCAACTGCTGTCTATGTATACCTTTACTCAATCTACTACTATTATGTGAAGACGAAAATGTCAGGGTTCTTCCAGACCAGCTTTTACTTTGGCTACACTTTGATGTTTTGCCTTGGTCTAGGGATACTTTGTGGTGAGTGTTTACATCCCTTTGCCTTATCTTCCTCCTTGTTTCTCCTGCCTCAACTCATGTTCACTTTACACAAATACTTTGTTCCTCTATCTGGTTTGTTGTCATGGATTGTTTTTAAGTATACCTAAGTAGTTGATGAATGTCCTCACACAAAGTGGAAGCATATGCTTTTAGTTAATGCTAGGTTTGAGTGGAAATCTCAATGCAGCTGGATGGTCTAAAACAATCTATATGTGGATTTCATTTCAATGTACATTAGGCATTCACCTGCTGTTATGGTATGTTTGAAGAGACATTAACATCTACACTTTGTTTCTCATTGCAGTATTGCTTGCTTTTTGAGATTAATACAGCAGTTGTCGTGGATTTTTTTGGATTATAATTGCTTGGGTTGTTGACATTTTAAGTGAGTCAAATAGAAGGTCAATGTTATTAATGGCTTCAGATAAGCACTATAACACTTTTGAAAGCACATTTTGCGTTTAAAAAGTGACTGTAATAACAATATCACTTATATGAAGCATATACCAGAATGTTTACCCTTCATTCAACTTGCTTGTAACTTGTGTGGCTTATGTCGAGCATGGACTTACGTTGGTCATATATTTGTTTTAACTAAATGCTGTGACTCATCTAATGGCATTTTGCTCATGATTTGTATCACAAAATCAAGTATCCAATTGACTGATGCTGAATTGAGTGGTTGAAGATACTGCTGTTTGACTTCTTGTTTCCGATGCTTATTTATGATGCAGGTGCGGTTGGTTATCTGGGCTCCAACTTGTTTGTGAGGAGAATCTACAGAAACATCAAATGTGACTAGGATTTTTTTCCGGGCAATTAGAGGGCCAAATAATGCTTTGCTGCACGTTTTGGCTGTGCGGATGGAAATAATTTGTGATAAAAGCGCGATGATGAGCATGGATATCCCAAACGAACGAGATATATATTTCAAAGTGGGGATGTGCTGTTTGGTCATCATGAAATTGGGGATGGGACACCTTGGGATTTTTGTATTAATGTAAGAAGTAAGTTGAAGCCTTAGTTTTAGGTTGCAGAGATTGTTTGGTTTACCTGGTTAGCTAAGAGAACCATTGCCTTCCCTCTTCTTCCCCTTTTGTTTTATTACGATTAGGTGACCCGACGGATATGAGGATTATTTTTAAATCTATTTTTACATGTTTCTGAAATATTCATTTTCCCAGGGGAAGAAATCGAACGAAAGGAATTTTGTGCTTTCCAAATAAATATATGCTTGTCCTTGTAGTTTCATCATAAATTCAGCAGCTTCATTTAATTATATTGCTTTTTAAATGTTCTCTACTCCGTATTGTACTTCACATTTTCTACTTAGTTCAATTTTATCGTGTTTTGTTCATTTTTACTGCGTTTAGCGGGTAGTCAGTTGTTCCAAAAACTATTTACTGGGGGGAGAAAAGTGGTGTATTGTTTTTAGTGTGTACAAGTACACATTCAATTCAAGTAAACAATTTAGGACGTGGCAACGGTAACGGTGCTGGTAAATTTATACCAGTATTGGGTTGGTTTGGGGGGTGGGGGTATGATTCCATGGATGGGTTGTATATCTGTTTAATTGGAATGATTAGTCAATTATCTTTTCAATAAAAAATTTGGCTTGTTAGCAGGAGGAAATAATTTTAATTTCTTGAATATTTTTTTTGTTCTCGGATTTTTTAGCATTACTTGGATTTGTAGAATTCTTGTTTTCCCCCCATCATTCCTTTAAAAGATTTTCGTTCTCTTGCAATTATTTTCCTTGTTTTGTCGGTTTCTAATTTCTGCTTAGTTTAATAAGACTTGAGGGGACCTAAATGTAGATATAGGCATGGTTTAAAATTGAACTAAACCAGAACCGAAACTGTTGGTTTTGGATTTTGAAAATGAGAAATCGGAACTTGAACTATCTTCACGGTTTTGGTTTGGTCCTATAAAATCGGCGATTTAAATTTTAGTTTTGAAACGGGGAAACTCTTTTTTTTTTTAAAGCAAAAATAAAAAATTAATTAATGAATTTTGTTTTTAATAAAAATAAATTTTAAACTCAAAAAAATTATTTATTGAGTCTAAAAATGTTTGATTATTTAACCAAATTTTTTAAAAATTTATTTAGAAGGCACATTTATTTATATACAAGCACAATCAATATCATAATATAAGATTGTAAAATATTTTAGAGGATAAAAAAAAGTTATAATACAAAATATAGTCTCATATTATTAAGGTAATGAATTTTACTTTCCGGAGAAGTTTATTTAAAATAAATTATATATGATTTTAATTTATATTTATTTATATTGTTGATAATAACACATTAAATACTTGTATATAGGTACTATGGCAAAAAAAATTATAAATAGATAATAAATTTTACTATTTATGTGACATAATGTAAACATTAATAATTGTATATTTAATATATATATATTTTTAATTTTTTTCTCTACTCTAGAACTACCAATTCCATCCGATTTTAAGTCATGGAACTGTTTAGGAATCGAAAAATCGATGGTTCTTTAGTCGGTTCCATAATTGATCAACCAATTTGATTTCGGTTTTAGAACTGCCAATAATAATTTCAGTCTAGTTCTCAGTTCGAATTTGAACCATGTCATATTTGTCTGAATGAAGTTGAGTGCAATGTTCCAAATCCTTACAGGTGTGCGAATACGATGCACAAAAGTGGACATTGTAGATCAAATCAAATGGTACTAGACTAATGACAATTAAACTAATATACGCCATACGCTATTATCCTGGTTCTTAAAATGAACGCCTCTAAATATCCCATGAATCCTATGCTGTCTTTGATACATATTTATGAGAACTAGAAGCAACAATGGGAAATTAGGGATGTTTGTTTTCCAGGCTGAGGGAAAAAGTAAATGTCATGTGGCATCCACGCCACGCCACGCCATACCACACACTCACTACCCACTAATAAAAATCTCAAGCCTCCCCATCTTGATAAAGAGATAGACCAAGCTACTAGAGCCTGCCACGTGGCTCTTTGGAAGCCATTGACGCCACATTATCCTCTCACTTTCTCACCCACACTATATTAACACTTTGTCTACCACTCCTTTCCTCTAGTCCTTGCCTTTGGCACCACCAGGGAGATAGAAATTCTCCTCATACTTTGTACCCAAGCCATTGCTTGCTTTAGGAATTAGGATTATTACACAGAGGAAATGGCATCTCTCTCTGGAACCATGGTCAGCACTTCCTTTGTTAGGAGACAACCTGTGGTCACAAGCCTTAAGTCACTTCCTGCCAATGTTGGTCAGGCACTTTTCGGTGTCAAAGGCGGTCGGGGTGGACGCACCACATGCATGGCATTACACAAAGTGACACTCCTCACACCAAGTGGGAAATTTGAGATTGAATGCCCGGATGATGTGTATATTTTGGACCAAGCAGAGGAGGAAGGGATTGATTTGCCTTACTCATGCCGTGCCGGCTCATGCTCATCTTGTGCTGGGAAACTTGTAGCAGGAGGGATTGATCAGAGTGATCAAAGTTTCCTTGATGACGAACAAATGGACGCTGGTTGGGTTCTCACTTGTATTGCTTACCCTGCTGGCCCTTGTACCATTGAACTCACAAAGAGGATGAGCTCGCTGGTTGAAGCTAGTATTCCTATTTAGTTTTATGTATCTTTACACCTTGTCTCTATCTATCACTGCTTGTTATGCCTTGGTTTATTTTGTACTATGTTCAGAGAAGAATGTAATGTTTTTGCTTTCTTCAGTGCTAGTCAGCTTATAAAAGGTTCTAGTCTCTACTTCTTCTTGCTTGCTTATAGGACTAAATTCATCCACATTTTTTTGCATCATTCACTTTGTCCAAGCACTTGTTAATTTGTGTCTTTGTTGTGTAAACGGAACCTTTACTATAATGGTTCGCCACTAACAATTACTTTCAACCATTAGTTGCTGGTAAACAAGAACATTGAGCAAACCCAATTCAACTCCATGTAAGATAGCCAAAGGACAACTGAGCAATCGACACGGTATATTTTCCTATATCCCGGGTAAAAGTCATAATTCGCAGGAGCACCTTTAGAGTTTTTCACTGTAATATTTCACATTAACAGTTTTATAAATTTCATTAATAATAAGAAATAAAGTCCAAAAGATTTTCATGAAACAAATACACTGCTAGTTAGAGAGTGGTCTCACTTTTCCAGACCCATGAGGCCAGCCAAATAATAAATGCACAATTCACCCAACATTTTGACTTTTATGCTGCAGCCATCATGTCAAGTCCTTGGCATGGCAAAACGCTTTATCAGTCAGGAGGAGATTTCTCGGATTTGTAAAAATTATAAAAGTAAAAAAAAGGCTAATCATGTTATTTGAAATATATTAAGACAATTAGACATATGCTTAAAGTACTAGCTTAGACTTGCAACAATTCCCTGTTTGGTTCTTTTGAGTTTAAAACCGACCATGCAACTTCCTCCTAAATGTTTGAAAAGTTAGCAGCCTACTGCCTCTTATCTATGTCTTCCTGAACAAGTCCCGCAAGGTTTCAACCCCACTGTTTCTTTCACTTGCAATTTCAGGATCTTCCTCACCATTCATAGCATGAGAAGCACTTACTTCTAAGGATTCTTTCAAGTACTCGTCCATCCGGAAGGAGAAATTCTTTGGATGGCCCGATAAGTCTAAAGCAGACTCTAACTGTTCTAACTGTCCTATTGATGTGACGGTTGTTTGGTTCATAGATTCTATGGATGAACTTCGCGATAATGTCCCAGATGCTACTGTTATTTCATCACCTTCATGAATGGTGCTGTATCTAGAGAACATACAGATCTCACCGTGTGTGAGTGCAAGGAGGACCCACGTTTGCTTTTCTCCTTCACTCTCTTGCACCAGCTATGGAGCGATTCTCTAACACTTTCCGCAACTATGGCCTTTTTGGTTCGCGATCCCATCTGCCAGGATAGACAAGTTACTCTCTTTACGACTTGGTGGAAATTGCATTTAAGAGCCATGCAGAAACTTAGCATCAGTGTCATCAATTCCATTAAGAGGCACGCAAGATTATGAAACTGACGGACCCTGATTTCCCATCTTTAGTTCATTTTATACATAATGAAATTATGTTAACAAGTGTTCTCGAGGCACTTGTTAATACCCCTTTGAAGATAAACTTTAAATTTTTCGATGTAGTTGTTGTTGTCATAAACATAAAGTGTGTGACTAGTTTATTAGAGTTGTTTTTTCCTTATTATGCAACTTAATAAATTCTTAAAGATACTCATTAATAACAGTATTAGGCCATACATGAAATTCTTAAAGGGGGCGATGCCCTTCTGGTACCTCTTTGCATCTGTTCCTGACACTATGATGCTCCTTAAAGCACACAATTACCAAGTACATTACTAGGAGGATGTTGTCTGTCAGTTTAGAAAAAGTCACTCGACTCACCTGAGTCACAATCACATTCAGGGGCACTGTGCTATGACTGCACCAGAACTGGACCAAGACCCTGCACAGCACATAAAACCAGAAAGCCTCTCAGTAGTTGCTATTATTCGAATTAGCATATGGTTTATCTGAGGAACTAAGAATAACATAAGGATTACTTTCATTTTCTTAGTATGCCTACTATATAATAAGTTATCAATTGCAGCTAAATGTATCCAGCCCAGATGCATCAGTTTCTTGGACATTTTGTTTGTTTTTAAGGGAAAATGAAAAACAATATCATGTAAGACTTTTTGAGGAAACAAAAGCCATGGAGATTTCATTGCAACTAATATACATTTTTTGTGAATTAGCAAATAATCTAGATAGAACAGTAGCTACAAGGAAATATAGTCAAGAAAACATACCCAGAGGTCAGGCGAATGATTATCATTGCATGGTTCTTCATGAAGCATGATCTATGATTTAATCCCCACTGAAATGCAGGTTTAGAAAGTCATCAGAACTTCATTGATGACCAGTATGTACAAAACCAGCAAGCAACAATATATAACTGATAGTTTGGAACCTTATCATGATTTAATAAATCTGAAATCTTGCATCAGGAAAATTCAGTGGAAAGTTTAACTTGTTAGCAGCTCTAATGTGCCTGTCTTACAACCATTTTTTACGATTTTAAGTTTAGCACTATAAGCATCTTATCTAAAAGCTTATTTTTAGCTTAGATGGTTATGATACTAACCTTAAATGTAAAGTATTCACATAAAAAAACAAACTAAAGAATATTTAAAACGATTCTAAAAATGGCACCATGCGACTTTAAGCTCTAGCAGGATCTCGCATGGTACATGTCATACTGGGTAATTAAGTGAGACTGGAATAGAACAAAGATGAAAAGGAAAGATATTTCCAGAAGCCACAAAAATATACACATCTTAACACTCAGGTTAAACTAATTGAAATGACCAAATAGAGAGTATGAGCACCAAAGGAGCTAAATGTAGAAAGGAAATGGTCTTACCAAGGACCAGAGAAATGTTGCCATCTCAAAAGCATTCTGCAGAACAAGGTGGATGGATGTATTATAGAAACAGAGCATTACAAAATGAACCAGTGAATGAAAATGTTTACGTATTATTACCTGGAATATAATGAACTGTATCAGTTGTAATAATATCTCTGGCTTTCTAAACCAAAATAGATCATCACGCGGTTTTACTTGTGTTGCTGTAGGAGGACCTGTTGGTTCCTTTATTTCCAGAGCGAGTGAGGAGAGAACATGTTGAAGTTTTGTTCCAACCAACATAACAAGCTATGACATGTAGGTTAGGATTCAAGTGAGGCACCAACCAATGGAGAGCTTTATATATCGCATTAAAAGAACATCCTACTTACAATAGCCGGTATGAAAGAGAGCCAGAAATATATATTTAGTCCTGCAGTATTCAAATTGAGCACAAGTTAAGTGAAAGGAGGCACTGATGGATCATTGCATTTGCAAAGTTGGAAATACAACTTACCGTGAATGTTGATGAAGATGCACACGATGGCATAAGCCCACAGCGGCCAGCTGCAGAATCATATCTCAAGTCAGTATCTTGATTTTATTTTTCTTTTGGTCAATCAGTGGGAATTTTGCATGAAATCTGATTAAGTTACTCGTTCTAAGCTATCTTGCTTTAGTGTAAATGAACATACATCACATAAACCTTGTTTCCAGCAAGAGGAGCATTCGAGCACTGATAATATTAGGGTGCAAAATCACGTAATGCAAATTTGATATTTTTTGGTTAACACAATGAGAAAGTAGGAGGCCTTACAATTCTGGTGTTGGTAAATTACACTACTCTGGTTTTGGACAAAAATGATAATGCAATATGGGTTAAAGTCTGATAACATAAGCCATCTCATAAAAGATGAATTACACTGAAAAATCAGACAAGCCAGTCTCTACAACGTTCTTCAAGAAGTTCGCTGGTTTATAATATGAAATTATTTAATATTATCATCAAATAGATATATAAATCAAACGACCGAACATTATTAAGTTGAAGCTACCAATTAACAGCAGTCTCATCCAAGTTGAAGAGAGAAATATCTATAAAATATCTTTTGAAGAGAAGAATGCATTTATTTACCCAGTGGAATTTTTAAGCAGTAAAGGATTTCATAATCTGATCATACAACTGCTTACCTGATACCTAATATCCCATGGAACTCATCTTCCATGCTTCGTACCATGTATTTGTGAAAATTGTAGGAAAGAGGAAGGTTGTGTTTCTGAAATCATTAAAGCAGTGAAAGATTAAAAAAATGAGTGCTGAGAAGGACTTACATTTTCATGACATGCTAAACTCTCCTGGCTTATGAATATATAACACATTCTGACTGTGGGATTGCTAAAATCATACTTGATGCAATATGTAACAAGCACATATACTAGTGGCTAGAAACAGTCTCTAAAATGTTTGACAAGACTATATTTTTGGGAGCAAATCATTAATTGAGACATTAGGGACAATAGAAAACCGATGTATTAGTAGGTTTGTCTTAGAAAGGCCTACGATGAGAGAATGGAAACCTGTGGAGTGTTGTAACTATGCAAGTAGTGATTAATAAAGCTCAGATCAATAAGAGGGTGTACTTGGGCAAACAAATTAAGAAATGGTAAAAAATGTTATCAAAATTATGCAGTAGAGTAAATAAGCTAAGATTATTTGAAGAAAATTCTTGAAATAAGATTCATGCTCTCAGCAATGAATATCATCAAGAAGAATGAAATTATTTGAAGAAAATTCTTGAAATAAGATTCATGCTCTCAGCAATGAATATCATCAAGAAGAATGAAATTTTATAAAGTACAAGTTTCTAATCTACAGTTGCTTCTACAAATACACTTGTATGAACAAAATTAGTGATAGTATAGTTCTATAAATCCAGTGATGTAATCTTTTGATAATTCAGTTTTTATCTGGACAATGAAAATATGTCCTTGCACTAGACAGTCGATTCTTTATAGTCCAACTTCACTTCTAGTTTCCAGAATAAATGCAAGAGTTGTGAATCATCTATGCAGCAATTCAGAGGATGAAGGTGGAGACAGTGCTTGATCACTCAGATAAGGAAGAGACAGAAGAAGAAACCTACACTAATGAAACCAAGACGTAGAGCCAAGTAATCTGACTTCTGTACAGAACTCTTAAACTGGCGAAGAAAGCAAAGCTGCATTGCATGAGTGACAAAAGTTAATTTCATTAACCATGAGATTGAAGCATGACGCCTACAAGAAAAATATGGTAAAGAAGTGCCACAACATTTTCGTTGACTAATCTGATGACATTGTACTGAGAAAGTGTCCAGGGGTTTTAGGGATGCTATTCAGCTGTAGTTTCGTGATGATTGGGTTATCAAAATTAAAAGATTTCAAAACCACATGCCATAGTGGGCATCGCAAAAAAATTAAATGGGATTGTATCAAATGAAAGAGCCAATTATCAGACTTTAAACTGCATGAGAATCATGTCTAGGCTGCATTGAGCTTGCCCAAGAATTCCTTCATGAATAGGGGAAACAAGCAATGTAATGGGATGTTGGATTTTGTTGCCTAAGCTCCCGCAAGTGTTTCAACTACCATGCTCATGCCTTCAAACTGGGGGTTGCAACTTAGACAAATTCAAATAAATCATGCAATCATTATGACCACCATTTGTCTCTTGACAAAGCAAAGCAAACTGGTATACTTAGTACAATAAGAGTACACAAAAAGAAATTTGAAAAATTGCACATTTGAAAACGTTTCAAAGGACAAGAAAGCACCATCCATATAAGGATTCGATTCTTGCTCCAGGGATGAGACGTGTGGTGGAAGACGAATGTTGTTTGTCTCCTCATCACCTTGATCTTCTTCTCTATCATATCCAATAATGAAAATAATATCAGGATCCAATAAACAAATGCTGCTAAAGTCATGGACTCTAACGAAATGAATGTAGAAAGCAAAATACTGAACACATCTTACATAAATCAAAGATGACAAATAAGACCAAGAAAGCATGAATAGACAACATCAATTTCTGAAAGTTCAACATGAGAAGGCTTCATTGTTATAGCTATTATCATACCTTGCATATCTCCCTCAGTAGCTAAGCTTGCTGGTTTTTCCATTTTCTCCAACTATAAATCTAAAGATAGACAATATCAATGATTTAAATTTCCTTTTGAACTTCTAATGGTTTCTTTTTACAATAGTCCACCACAGCTTCTGTCATGTGAAGAAGATAAAATTTTACCTTGCTCATGGCTAGACCAACTGCAAGACAGCTATAAAGGACATGAGTACTGCCAAGCACAAAAGAAAGCGGTGAAGCTGTTCGAGACCTTCATATGAAACGAAAGGTTCCCTTCCCTGCGACATACCAAAACTTGCAAGTTAATTAGGCTTTTTCCACCATTAACATTATCAAGAAGAAGGTAACTCTTTATTGTTACCTCGCCACATTGGTTAGATGCCACAAATTAATCCCTTTTGGAGGGACGTCAGTCTCATTAAAAAAACTTTCAGACTCTGTGTTCTCATTAGTTCGAAAATCCTCTTCAGAACAGAGATAAAATTTACTGCTGAAAAGAGAAGAATTCACACAGATCTGTGAAATCAAGTTTGCCGATTGTGCCAACAGCAGAGATATAAGCCCAAGCAGCATCAACTCTATTAAGGAAAGCAAGGAGAAAAAAAAAGTGACAATAAGTTGATGTGTATATCTTTTAGTGTACTGCTTGTGTTTATCCGTTTTTCTTATTGGCTATGAGGACAGAGCAGCTTATGCAGCAAAAGAAAATTATCAACAATCATCCAAAAACTGCTTCTAATTCATCACATGCTATATAAAATGGGGAAAGAAAGATGGATGTCAAACTCATAAGTCCATTAAAATTTGGTAGCACTTTTCGGCTTTCCAACTGTTAAATATTTACCTTCTTTAATCTTCTCCAAAGAAAAAACAATGCTTTCCTTCTTCTCCTCTTTAGCCACTGCACATAATCAAAGTTGAAACCAAAAAGTTTCTCTAAAAACATAAGGGTTCTTTTGTCATCACTTTGCATCCTTCAGTTACATAGAAGACACTGAGAAAACCGACATGTTGACAATCAAATGGGCATGGTGCCATTGCTATTACTGTGTGGTTGAAGGGAAAGAGGACACATCTCAATCAGTTTTCTGTACTTTCTTGCATATCAGCAGGATAGTCCTATAAGTTTTGTAACACCTCGTACTTCAAACTAATTGAACTATGTAATCAGAAGCTCACACATTCTTACAAAAAGTGAAATTACACTGCTTAAACAAACTTTGGCACTGTCAAAATGCTATCTTCGGAATCTCAGAAGGATGCATTTGATAGCCGCTTCTAGCAAAAACTGATAGCGGAAGGCCAAGGTAGCCACTGATGGCCAATGGTGGTGATTTAATCATCAAAAATATCCATGACATATCAGGGAAATGGTTTCCAATCTTTAAAAGAAGAACCGTCCTCATTCCCGATTGACATTTCCCGTGATTGTAACTATCATTACCAAATATCAACTGCTACACTATCGTCTATCACCATTCACTGCTAAAAGCTAAAATTTGGTTGCATCCACATATTAACCTTTAAAGTGATTAAGTTTCATGAAAAGAGTGTACTCTAACCAACAAAGTGCAGGACTTGCACTTTCACCACGTTAAGCAATAAATATAAAACTCACACCAGATATACAAGCTTAAACTTTTACATTAAGTGGTTGTGATGCTAAATTAAACACGTCGTCAGTCTCAGGTTCGAATAACACTGCTGTCAGTTTTACTACATTTGAAGTGTCCAGCAATAATTATAAAAACCTGTACCAAATCTACAAATTTAAACTTAGACAACCTCAACACACTGCTAAGGAAAACTACATAAATCTAGACAATAAAAAAGTTTATGGAGGCAAGAAGAAAAAGGAATGGGATGTTTGATTGCTTACTCTTCCACATTTGTAGATTGATCTCTCAAAGAAAAGGCAGGCAAAGACCAAGACAGTGATCACTGATGCTACCAAATAAGTAGGAGTTTCAGCTAAAGACCTCCTCGAACCGCCGCCGACTCATCCATTTTTTTTTTTTCGTTTTTCACCTCAGAAGTTCCAAGTTCAAGTTCATGCAACTAATGCATCACTTTCCCTGGAAAGTTGAGGACAGTTGTAGAAGGGACAGTAAGTGGGACTATGGATGGATCCGGGAAACAAAGGAAGAGTCAAAAAAGGTGATTCAAAAAGAGGCTTAGTGTTTGCTGTATACTGTGTCAACTTTTCAAAGTTCTCAAGCATCTTTTAATTATATTGTCAAAAGTCAAAAATTAAATTTTTTTTAACTTTTTAATTATTATTCTCTAAATGTGAAGCCGAGACTACTTTAACTTTACCTATTTTTATAATTATTATCCAAATTTTAAAGCATCAATATAATTCTTATGCAGTTATTTTTTATTGCTAACTACTTAAACTTTATCGAATCATAAAATTAGATACTTGAAATTTTTCCACTTTTTATATTTAACTACTTTATCTAATTACTACAAATGAGCTTCAAAAATTTATAGGTGGCAAATCCATATTTTACAACTTCAAATTGCATAAATTAAGATTAAACCTTTAATTATATAGTTATGGTATTAACCTAGTTGTCTTTGAAAAAAAAAGAAAGTCCATCCAATAAATGAAGAGACCATATTTATAAGTTTATATTTTTAGATTAGATGTTGCGATATTATACCGATCAGTTAATTTAATTATGGACAATATATAAAATGATACTTGATAAGTTTAAGTTTCATCAAAATTAGAATTTTTGTAGTTGAGCTTTAAACTCAAATTCAAAAGAAAATTTCTATCTTATTATATATAATATCTTAACATAATCAAGATAAGTAATTTATAAATAAGTTTGATTCATTTACACTTAAAGAAAAGTAAAAGAAATAAGTTATTAAAAGTGCATAAGGGGGCATTTCCAAACAAATTATTTTGTGGATCCAATTAAATTAAAAGAGTTGCATGTGGTTACCTCATTCGAGGATCTGAATATTCAATGCAAAGTCTGCTAAGTTGCATTTATTTAATGTGGGTATCAATTATTAGTTTATTAATTAACTAATTATTATTTAAGATTTAGAGCCCACTTATGCTCTTACGTTGCATGGGACTTGATGCAACATATCCTATGTGGCACTAATATACATACATATATATATATATATATATATATAATATGACTATCTTATGGGCTGGTTGCACATAGACCACATGCATACACCCTCACATGGGACCACATGGGACCGATACTGCATATCTCTTTTTATTTATTTTTTATTTATTTTTTTATATTTTCTTTACAGGAGAAAGAAACTTTAGCCTGGTAACTCCCGAAAACGGGTAAAGAAACTTGTTCGTATTTTATTAAATTTGTTTTAAGAAATGAGTTTATCGTATTGTATGAGCTTATTCTTGATAAAAGAGTTATATTACCCATTTGTAGCATATTTCAATAGGTGATAATTTTGTAATTTTTTATTATTATTATTTCCCTTATCCTCAAAAAACCATCCAATTTCTAAAATACAATAATTACCATCCATTCACTTGCCATATATATAATTAGAAAAGAATCAAATTACAATTCAATAAAATTAGTAAAGTTGTAATGGTTATTACATATTGTGTTGTTTAGTAAAAAAAAAAGGTAAAGAATTATATTAGAATGAATGAAGTAAAAATATATTGTGCCCTCAATATGATAGAATATATATATTATATTCTTAAAAAAAACATATAGCGATAGTGGTAAATAAAAGACAAAATAAATCATATGATTCGTCTTTTCTTTTATCAGATAATGTCGTTGGTTATTTAATATTTCAAATTTTTTTAACGTCATGGCACTATATCAATTTATTTTGACTGTAGGATAATTTATTTGAAAGTTAAGCTCCACCAAGGTGAGGTGTTTTATGAGAAGACAGTGAATAATTATAAGTGATTCAAAGTATATATTATTATTCATTATTTGCATATTAGTAATTTAATAATATAGATATTTAAAATACATCTGACACTATAATACTCCAAGTGAATATAATTTGGTTGTATATACATGCATTCATACCTGTAATTATTATGTTTTTTTATTAATACGTTATCTAATTTGAAGCCATTTAATAATTAATATTTAATCGTTTAATATACGTCAATCCTACAATTAATTGACCTCATATTATAATTTATACTAACAAAAAACATTGATTTGTACCATATTTAGGAAGAAAAACTCTAATGATACTTTTAAATTACTTGGGATTTCTGTTTTGATAATTGTTCCACGTAAATCCTGATTGGGTCAATGGAGTAGGTTGGCTTATATTGCTGGTGGAAGGTTTAATGTCTTTTTATGACGGTGCATAAAAAATAAAAGTTTTACTTTTGTGCATTCCAAAGATGATATCTTGGCCTTAATAGATACAAATATCAAAAACAAATATCACAGAAAAGTCAAAGACCAGTTGGACTGGACTTTTGTATCTGATATTTGTATTTATGTAAAACTTTTTTTTTTTTTGCATAATTGGCTCATTATTTATGATTTTATTTAGATTATTTGATTTTTATTTTGTAATTATATCTTATTTACATCTAATTTGTGGAAAAAGAATATATTAATATTTTGAAAAATTGAAAAATACCACTGGAATAAAAATAATCATATTTTTAAATAAGTTGATTCGTTTTGAAAAGAAAAAATCGTTAGTGTCTGCTTAGACGAGATCTCTATAATTCGGATGTATCTCTCTTAAAAGAGACAAGGTCTCGTCCAGCACTCCTGCATTCTTGAAGAGAGAGGCACATAGACGAAGTACCTCGCTCTTCAAGAAATGAGTTGGCAGAATATTTTATACCTGCCACCTTTTCTTCCCCATTTCGCACAAAAAGACCCTCCCCCCAATTCGAATTCCTAATTCTAATTTTTGCAAATCCACAGCGTTCATCCATAAAATTTTGCAAAATCAAGGCGTTTTGTTGAATTGATTCCATCACCATGCATTGCAAAAGTCATCGGTTCATGAAAAAGTGTACAATTCATGCAAAAATTCAACAAATTTGTGCCGAACTAGTTAAGTATGTGATTTATATTTTCGCTTAAATTTTCACTATTATTGATGTTCCATTGTATTCATTGGGTGTTGTATATGTTGTTGAATTATTTTTGTCAAATTGTGAAGTACATTATATGTTAGATGGATGTTGTACGTAGTATTGGATGAGTTGTATTGTGAAGTGGTGATATGATTTGCATGCTTATTGTATGTGCTATTGTTGCTGCCTTGTAGATAATGTATGATGTAATTATGATTATACTCTATAGTTTTTCAGTTTAGGAACTGAATTATAGGAACCAAATTAAAAATCATATATTGTTATACATAATACCTTGATCATATACTATTATAAGACTGGGATGGATAGAGTAGCATTGACAAATATGTTTAAATATTTAGGAAGTGCGATTGATAAGTCCATTATGCGAATTTCATGAATTCAACCTATGTTTTATGAGATGACAGGGTAGATGAGGAATGGATATGACCAAGTTTGTACTATATGCTCATGGCAACATTGTGGAGGGGAATGATGGTTTTAGTTATGATAAGCAGCTACTGCTATAGTCAATGTTAGTAGGAACTCAATATATAAGCAAATACTTGGCATCATTTGCAATAAACTTAAAGTAACTAGGTTTACACTTCGGGTTGAGCTATATCATAGGTAGCGATTAGAGATAGGACGCTACCTTATATTGTTATTCCAATATAGATGACGATGTTGTACAGAAGATGTGGTTACACTGGGTCAGTTTGAGAACAAATTGTCATAGGCACCTACAAGGAAAAAGGGCATTGATTGAAATATTGGAAACCAAGGGTTGGTGACTTAAGCTCTACTCCATTTCAAACAATAGGTAGCACATAGGTATTTGAAATTAGTGCACCTTAATGGATATGTGGTCATGATACCTATCAGGGACCATCTTTTGTAATACTTTTGTAGCATGACCCTGCCCCTTTTGGTACATATGATGTATAATAGGAAGGTCCCTTAAGGCCACTTTTCTTGTATAGTATTTTCCCTTGTAATTTTCATTTTTTGGTAATTTTAGATGCGACCTCCTCAAGAGTTTTAATATCTCCTCCTGCCGAACCAAGAATGCATATAAAGCTCTTTATGGGGGTGTAGGTAACCTTGTGAATTCAAGCCCTTACTCGCCACTTGACTATACACCGTCAGAAAACTCATTGTGCATTGTTCTCACACACATTGTACTATTATTGATCATCAATAAACAACTTATTCCATTTCAAGTGCGCCTTGTATTGATCTGCTATATTGTTCTTCTATTGTTGTGTTCATCTATACTTGCAGCTTTACCACCAGGCAGAGGCCTAGTTGTGTGAGTTTAGGCTTGCTTACTACTATAGAGGCAGGATAGTAAGCACCACACGGTCTTAGTGTGCTAGCGAGAGCCCCAGACCGTCACAAGTGTTATTAGAGCCTAGGTTATTCCAAAGGAAACAACCATGACACGACATGATGATTTGTGCAAGAAGGTGGACAACCTTGGAGAAAGTATGGCAGCAATGATGAAGCGTCTTGACACCTTAGTGGCACTCAGTGTGAGGGTGGCAGACCTTGAGTTAACCAGCGAGGGGATCAATATGAAGGTTGATGAACTGGCTGACAATTTTCACGAGACAGTAGGCACTCTTAGAGAGGAAGTACGAGTGTCAACTGAAGGGGTAAGAAATGAGATGGCAAATTACGCAACTGTTCAGGCAGTAGATGAGTTAAGGCAACAGGTTGCTTTGTTAACCAAAGTAGTAGCAACTGCCCCTGCCCCAGTTGCAGCACATGTTACCCAGCCAAAGGTGCCAGATCCAAAACCCTTGACGTGAGAGATGCCAAACTTTTAGAGAATTTCATCTTCGACTTAGAGCAATACTATGCAACTATTGGTCAGATTGATGAGAGAATAAAAGTCTCCATGGCAGTTATGTTCCTAACAGGTAATGCCAAGCTGTGGTGGTGCACCAAGTATGAGCGAATTCAGAATGGAGCAGCACATGTTGATACCTGGGAAGAGATTAAGGCTGAGTTGAGAACTCAATTCTTTCCAGAGAATGTTGACTGTTGAGTATAATGCCAGGAAGAAGCTGCGTGAGCTTTAACACAGTGATGACATTTAGAATTATGTCAGAGAATTCTCAACGCTTATACTTGACATTAAGAGCATGAGCGAAGATGACAAGCTATTCTATTTCCTGGAGGGGTTGAAGCCATATGCTAGGAATGAGTTATAGAGGCAACGGGTAGCAAACTTGGCTCAAGCACAAGTAGCAGCAGAGTTCTTGACTGATTATACCAACGATACCAGAGGGAAGATTGTGTCATCAAGATAAGATGTGTAAGATTTAACAAGCCAGGTAAACCCAAGAGTGGGGGAGCCCTAGGTTTAAGTAGCAACAATGTTAGTGGGGGTCAAAAGAAGTCTTATAGCTCCAACCAATCTACGAAGAGTGAAGCATCGAGCAGTGACAAGAAGCCCACTTTTTCTTGCTTCCTATGCAACGAACTGCATAAGGTAATAGAGCGTCCTCTCAATGCAACACTCAATGCCATGGCAAAGAAGGCTGTGAGTGTTTGTCTGGATGAAGAGTTTGAAGGGGAATGTGAAGAGCAGCCTAGGATAGGAGCCCTACACATGTTATCAGCAGTTGGGAAGGCTTCATTAGTGTACCGCAAAGCCAAGACTGACAACGACTTTGATGTATGTCCAATTGCACATCAACAGCAAAAGTGCCTTTGCAATAGTAGACTCGGGAGCTACATATAACTTTATTAATGTACCCGAGGCCAAGAGATTGGGGCTAGTATTGACTGATGATACTAGCCAAATTAAAGCGGTGAACTATAAGGCATGTCCTGTCAAAGGAGTTGCCAGAGGTGTGAAGGTGAAGGTGGGAGATTGGAGTGGAAGCCTCAACTTCACAGCTGTCCCCTTATATGACTTTGGAATAGTCTTGGGAATTGACTTTCTGAAGAATGCCAGAGTTGCTTCTATGCCAGCAACTGATTGCTTGTTGTTTATGGGTGACAAGCCATGTTGTGTGCCCGCGTAAAGGCAAAAGGCGAGCAGTAGAAGTAACAATGGAAAGAGTATTAGGGCAATGATATTATTAGTGCTCCAACTTAAGTGAGGGCTCCAACATCAAGAGCCTACATTTCCTGTTGTCTTAACAGAGAAAGAGGATGGGAGGAATGATCAGATCCCAGGTGTTGTTCAAAATGTCTTGACGGAGTTTAGTGTTGTTATGCCCGACAAACTTTTTAAGGAGTTACCGCCAAGAAGGCCTGTGGATCATGAGATTGAGTTGATCCTAAGGGCCAAACCACCTGCCAGAGCTCCATACCAAATGTCGCCCCCAGAGCTTACTGAGTTGAGAAAGCAATTAGATGAGCTGTTAGAGGCTGGTTTCATTAGACCCTCAAAAGCACCATATGAGGCTCCTGTCCTATTTCAAAAGAAGCACGATGGGAGTTTGAGACTATGCATTGATTCCTGGGCTCTTAACAAGTTAATTGTGAGGAATCATTATCCAATCCCTCTCATTGTTGATTTATTTGATCAACTAAGTGGGGCTAAATACTTCACTAAATTAGATCTTCGCTCGGGATATCATCAAGTGCACATTGCTGAAGGTGACGAGCCCAAGACTACTTATGTTACCTGCTATGGTGCCTATGAGTTTCTAGTGATGTCCTTTGGCCTCACCAATGCTCCTGCAACATTTTATACTCTGATGAACAATGTGTTCCGTGAGTACTTGGATAAATTTATGGTGGTCTACTTGGAAGATATTGTAGCGTACAACAGGATGTTAGAGGACCATGTGAAGCACTTGTAGATGGTCTTTCAGAAACATAAAGAGAATCATCTGTATGTGAAGTGAGAGAAGTGTGCCTGCGCCCAGAAGTGTATCAACTTTCTTGAGTACGTGATTGAAGAGGGGCAGATTTGGATGGATGGGGCTAAAATAGAATCCATCAAAGAGTGGCCTGTTCCAAGGAGTGCCACTGAGTTATGCTCATTCTTTGGACTTGCTAACTATTACAGACGGTTTGTGAAGGGGTATTCCAGGAGAGTTGCTCCCCTCACAGATCTCTTGAAGAAGGACCGAGGGTGGTCCTGGAGTAAGGAGCGTCAGGCAACATTTGAGAAGTTGAAGCAAATTGTGGCAGAGGAGCCAGTCCTTGCTTTACCTGACATCTCTAAACCATTTGAAGTTCACACAAATGCCTCTAACATTGCTTTAGGTGGAGTGTTGGTGCAAGAGGGTCATTCAGTGGCATATGAGAGTAGGAAGTTAAATCCCACAAGAGTGTAGGTATTCAGCTCAAGAGAAGGAGTCGCTAGCCATTGTACACTACCTTAGAACATGGAAGCACTATCTATTGAGGTCAAAGTTTCTGGTTTCTGCCAAGTAGGCAAGATGGTAGGAGTTCTTTGCAAAGTTTGATATGGAGATTGAGTATCGTAGTGGGAAGACAAATCAAGTAGCAGATGCGCTTAGTAGAAGAGCAGATTTAGTCTCATTGGCTCAAATCACCCAACAGTCTGCTAGTACCCTTTTTCACAACTGATGTTGGTAGTAGTTATGCTGTATTTGATGATACGCAGGAAATGACAGCTAGAAATTGGAGTTTCAGTGATGAATTCAAGGTTGGGATGCGGTTCGAGACTAAAGATCATCTCATACAGGCAGTTAAAATGTAGCATATATCAAACTATTATAATTTCAAGGTCGTGGATTCAGACATAAGGTCATGGGTAGTTAAATATACTAATATCTATAATAGGGGTTGCAAGTGGAGACTCAGAGGCAGTTACAAAAAACATGTTGGATGATTTCACATCACTAAATATGAAGGACTCCACACTTACTTGGATGAAATCACTGGATAGGACTACTCCCAGTTGGACTCCATTAGTATGTCTAGGTGCATTATATTGGAGATTCATAATTCTCCAAATGTGAGGACGACGGACCTCCAATTGACTATCTTAAAGAGTTTGGTACAATGTTCGTATGAAGAGAATTCATGAGGCGAAGCAAAAAGCTATTGAAAAGGTGTATGGAAGTTGGAAAGATTCATATGTGGAGCTCCTGCATATACTTAATGCGATAACAGAGGCAAGTCCAGGAACAAAGGTTAAGTGAAGAACCATGTATTCAATACAGTAGGACATGTCTTCCTTGATAAACTCATTTGGGTATTTGCTCCTTGCATTGAAGCTTTCTAGTATTGCAAGTATGATTTTGATACATCTTCAATTTAGTTATGAAAGATTGATATCAGTGAATTAAGTTATATCTGTTAATTCTTTGCAAACCAATGGTCACAGTCGATGGCACCTTCTAGTATGGCAAGTACATGTACAAACTACTCATCGCAGTGTTGTGGATAGAGCAAATCATATCGTTCCACTTGCATATGCCCTTGTCAATGAAGAGAAAGACGACACATAGAGTTGGTTCCTTAGAAAATTGCCAGAACATGTTATCAAGGATCGCTCCAATGTTTGCTTAATATCCGATTGACACATCAGTATTAAGAGTGCAGTTGAAACTGAGAATGTGGTGTGGCCTAAAGGTTGGTCTTAACACTGGTGTATTGGCCTGGACGAGACCTCCTCTCTTAAAGAGACGAGGTATATCCGAACTACGGAGATCTCGTCTCTTGAAGAGAGGAGAAAAGACACTAATGATCTCGTTTTTTCTAGAGATGAGATCAATTTGTCTAAAACTAGAATTATTTTGATCTCAGTGATATTTTTTCATTTAAAAAATATAATATTATATTCCTTTCCCCCTAATACGTTTATACATTAAATTATCTATTCTTTATTTATATATATTTCTTAACAAATATATGTTTAAAAATGATAGAAATAACGTATCAAACTCTGACAAAAAAAAATAAAATAAAATAATTATACCCTTAAACTGAGCATAAAATAGGACCGATAAGTCAAAATTCAGCTAAGCAAAGCTTGGTTAGACCTGCACTGTCTTAGAAAATATATTTATTTTTTAATTAAAAATATTAATATTTGAACTTTGAAATTTAGGTTGATCTTAATTAACATTTTAATCATATTCGAGTTGAACTCAAGGTCTTCCATTTAGCTAATTGAATCAAATGTTATGGAGTTTCCATTTGGCTTCGGTAATATATAACTGAACTTAAATAAACAAGAATTAAATTTAAAGAATGTAAGGTTTTGCACATTGGAAGTATAAATATTATCAGTAGCAAATATTAACGAATGCAGTTTTAAAATGTACCAATGTTAGGCATACAACGAAGATTCCTCCCACCGTAAAACGCAGCTAAAGGGTAAGCTTCGTATCTAATCTGTATCAAACGTATATGTGGTCTTATGTGTCAAAATTACTTCGCCTCCAAATGTTTGTCTAGAAAATTTTGTAATAAGACCGTTTTCTTTCTTTTTTTCCTTTTTTAATTTTAATTGTGACAATAATAATTGAATTATAGTGTATATGATTTAGATTTGGAGGAGTTTGTTGGCGTATAAGAACTTGTGGTAAGTAGGTACAGTTGCGAGTTCAATACATGTTTAGAGTTTCTGTAGAAAAATATTACCAATATATAACTCCAATGAAATTAATTACTAATATACCATACCAAAATCGCATTTGATAAATAGGACATGTTTTTTAATATGTAAATCACGATATACAAACGCGATATAATATTTTACTACTATCGTTATACGTGTGTAAAAGGTGATACACGTACATCGCTTAAAGAAATCGCGATATAACATGTATATCGCTATATACATATGAAAATAATACGTATATCGCTTCTTCCTTTCGCGATATAGGTATGATATTGTAATTTTTGTATATCTGTTTTTAAGTCGCGATTTAAAATGGTATATTGGTAATTATTTTTATATTGATCTTAAATAAGTAATTAATTTTTATAAGTGTCATAAACTGAAAATTATTTCGTAAGTTGCTCCACATAAATTAGGCTCAAAAGACTAATAGGACCAACATGTCATCTCCACAACCGAAACCTTGACTTGTATCATCGGTGCCTATCAAATACAATGTTAATGTTATCTTCAATTGGTTGTTATGTTAGGTATCTGTGAAATTTTTTCTACCATAACAGAATTCATACTTTTCATGTTATCATTTTGAATTTGTTTTTTTCATAAAATGTATGATAATAATTGGGGAAAAGGAAAAAAAATAATATATTTTTAAAAAAAAATTACACAAATGCTACCAGGATCAAAATAATATCAATTTTAGGCAAATTGACATCCTTTTTTGAAAAGACGAGAAATGTCTAACCTTATCTCTTCAAGAGAGGAGGTCCCAATGTTACTCATCGACCTCGTCTCTTGGAGAAACAAGAACATACATTAACGATCTCGTCTCTTCAAGAGACGAGGTTAGCGGGGATTAAATTCCTCAACTAACTTCTTCTTCCTCATTTTGCTCGATCATATTTCCTCGAAACCCCCAATTTCGAAACCCTAACCCTAGTTTCTTCATTGCGACTTGGATTTAGACAAAATTAGGGTGTGATTTTGACTAGGATTGATTACGAGGCGTTGGGGAAGTAATCAGATCGTGAAGGAGTGAAGAAATTCGTGCGGAGATTCTCTGAAATCATGCCGAATTTGATAAGTAAGTGCGTTTGAATTTTTGCTTAAATTTTCACTATTATTGATATTGCATTCTTGAATATTGGGTGTTGAAATCCTAAATTCGTTGTTAGTGATGTTGCATCGTCTATGGGTTGAAGAAGCAACATGATGTTTCTTCTTTTTTTTTTTTTCGTTTTTCCCCTTTTTTCCATGGAATAAAGTTAATTTTTATTTTAGTTGATTTTTTTTGTCAAATGTTAACGCACTTTCTATGTTAGATGAGTGTTGTATATTAGATGGGAATGTGATTGGTATGCTAACCGTATGTGCTGTTGATGCTATCTTGTAGATAATATCTGATGTAATTATGAGTATACCTTTAGTTTTTGAATTTAGAAATCAAATTATGAAATCATATATTGTTATACATCTTACACATTGATCATATACTATTATAAGATTGGAGTGGATATAGTAGCATTAGTAAATATGCTTGAATATTAAAGGAGTGCAATGGATAAGTCATTATGCGAGTTTCATGTATTCACGCCATGTTTTATGAGATAACAAGATAGGTGAGGAAATGGATAAGGCCAAATTTGTGTTATACGCTCATTGCAACATTGTGAAGGGGAATGAGGTTTTTGTTATGATAAGTGGCTAGTTGTGGTGGTTAGTGTTAATAGAAACTCAACATATGAGCAAATGCTTAGCATAATTTGTAATAGACTTAAGGTAAATAGGTCTTTACATCGTGTTGAGTTATATCATAGGATAGCTCTTGGAGATAAGATACTACGCTATAATATTATTCTAGTGACTAATGATGATGTTGCACAGAGATGTTGGTATACACTAAAAGGTCAGTGCCTGTGTATATGCAAATATTTGAGAACAAATTGCCACAGGCACCTACAGAGGCAGTAGGTATTGATGGAAAATATTAACAGCCAAGGTTGATAGACTCAAACTCTACTCCAATTCAAAGAATAAGCAGCACACACGTGCATATGGGTAACTTTGAAATTACTATACCGGATTGGACATGTGATCACAAGATTGATGTGATGCAAGACTCTTCGGCAAGTGGATCCAGTGATGACTATGATGATGATGAAAATGATAATGTGGAAGCTTTTCCATAGGAAGATGCTGCAACTGGGGTACAACATAATAGAAATGGCTGGCAAACATTTTATGGCTCCCACATACGTTAATGCAGTAGGAAGCTCAGCGTCAGTACATTTTTTCACTTGTGATGTTAGTAGTAGTTATGCTGCATTTGATGATGAGCAGGAAATGAGTGCTGAAAATTGGAGTTTCAACGATGAATTCAAGGTTGGGATACGATTTTAGACTAAAGATCATCTCATACGGGTAATTAAAATTTAGCATATATTTAATCATTATAATTTCAAGGTAGTGGACTTGGACCCGATGTCATGGGCAGTTAAATGTGTTGATATCCATAATAGAGGTTGCAAGTGAAGACTCAGAGGCAATTACAAAAAGCATGGTGGGTGGTTTCACATCACTAAATATGAAGGACCTCACACCTACTTAGATGAAATCACCAGATAGGATAACTCTTTGTTAGACTCCACTAGTATGTCTAGGTGCATTATATTGGAGATGGGCAGGCAATTACTGGCACAGCTCATTTGATTGACCAGGGTTGTGCCACAAGTTATTAGGAGTTAGACCTAAGCATGGTGTGCATATAGATGATGGTCGACTAAAGATGTCATGGTTGAATACATATTTTAGAGTGCTACCCACCATGCAAATGATTTGATGATTCGACGCCAGGCTAGAGTGTACATTTTTCTGCTACAAGGGAGGGGCAGTGGGGTTTATTGTTGTAGATAAATCGTCGAATTTGGTTCATGTGATGTACCTCCAGTTGCTCCATGACTTCGAGAGAGTAGGCTAATACGCATGAGGGGCAGCTTCCTTGGCATGACTATACAGGCAGCCATGCATGGCTGCCCACATCGATATGAGTGACATAGCAGGACCCCCTATAGTCCTACAGATTTGAGCCTAAGAGCACTTCCCACATATTGCTCCTCTGCTTCGACAGATCACAAAAGTTACTAACGAGTGCCCACTCATTAGTTATTAGGGTCAGACAGATCCCTAGCCGGGTATCTTTTTCTATGTTCTATGTGTTCCTATGTGTATAATTTCATTATCTTTCATAATGTATAGTGCATTTTTTTGGTTGAATGGGTTTTTTGGGACCCCTACCATATCAATATGGATTCGCTACTCTTGAGTGGACAGTGACATTTGACATGCACGGGTTCCCCTAGTTTGCTTCCACACTGTTGAGCATTACCATCCAGACAGGGTGCTTAGACAATCTGGCGGCTTCTAGGGGATCCCAGTCCCTCCAGCTGATATAAGAGCTCTGCATGAGCTAGACTTACAAAGGCGTTACGAGTGAAACTGGTTGGCAGAGCATGCCAGGTAGGTAGCCGAGTAGGATAGCATGTGCAATTGCATAGTCGAGCTTCCTGATATCCACCTTGGCACATCTGTAGATTATTTCGACTGGTATTATTCGATCATGAGGTGTTGGATCAGTCGTATAGAGCCATTATTCGATATATGATAAGTTCAATGACTACATAAGCTACATATGGATATATATTATTTTTGGTATCTATTGATCTAAATGTTTACTCTTGCTTGCAGGCTAATTTCATTTATAGAGTCTCCGACATGCCAGTAAAGAACACTCCTGCTACTGCACGAGACGTCGTTCGTGTAGTGGATAAGTTCATGGGGCTTAATTTGAATAATCCAGCATTAGCGCCCGTACCAGCAACAGCACCAAAGGACCCACAACCTCTGCTTTCTAAGAGACGATTGCTACAGTGAGAAAGGCATGGGTAGGGAGGGGGTCAGAGTCAGAAGCGAGGGTGAGCCAAAGCTGTAGATATCAGATACGAGCCATTACCCTTGCATATACCCATACTTGATGAGCCTAGGCTTTCACAGTTTCATCATTTCGAGCCTGGTCCATCCTCATCATCGTATGCTCATCTGGATGAGACCTTGATGCCAGATGTCTCATACATAGAGTTCCACACCCTTCTTGCTCCACAAAAGAGGCGATCATTACCACCACATGATTTGGAAGAGGGACTCACTTTGGTGGATCTAGACCTTATCTCATTTCGTCCTTATAGTGCTAATGGTGGAGATGGAGACGGGATGCTCACACAAGTTGATCCATCTATGTAGCATCCCCATCAGGATGTCCATCAACGTACACCATTCGCTCGAACTTTTACTAGGCAAGGACGGGGCAGGCGGGGCACACAATAGTAGACAATATATAAATTTTCATCTTTTGTTTTTGTTGTATATAGATTCTTCTCTTTCATGTTTGTTGTTTATAGCATTTCTATATACTTTGGGTGTAAATAACAAAATATTAATACAATCATTTCATATTATATTTTATGAGTTTTTAATTATATTTATGGTGAAAGGTGAATGGATTAGATTTGGCACTGTGTTTGGATAGATTAGGTTTGGGATTGTCAATGAATGGATTAGGTTTGAGGCTATGAATGAATGGATTGGGCTTAGAAATACTATTTAGGTTAAGTTATGAAGTTTAGAAGTTGGTGGATAGCTAATGAATGTTTTATATAGCTGATTGTGTATGATTTTGACAAGTTATTACAACTAATGTAAACAAGGAGTGATTTGTGAGATATGATAGTAGCGGGATGTATTTTTGTTGATCCCGTCTCTTTAAGAACAAGATAGAGCTGAGGTCAATCTGGTCTAATATTGTCTCTTAAAGAGACGAGGTTGATGCGTAAAATTGAGATCTTGTCTCTTAAAGAGACGAGTTCAAGCACTAACAACTTTGTCGCATTACTTAAAACTGGAATTATGTTGATCCTAATTGCATTTTTGTAATTTTTTTAAAAAACTAATTTTTTTTTTCCTTTTCCCATAATAATTGTACAAAACGTAAATAAAATAAAATTAAGCAATTGTTCTAGATGGCCGTGGCCCATGAGCTAGTCTTTAGGATGATTATATTCTTGTCTTCTTCTTTTTTTTTTCATTTTATTCAATAATTGATGACAATATCTCTTACTAGAAACTTAGTTGTATATAAATTTAAGCTTATTAATAATTGAGCAAAACCATAAGGTTTGCTTATCTTCTACCAATTTACCATTGCATATTGAAAATCTTTATCTTCTATCAATTTGCCATTGCAAATTGAAAATCCTACCAACATGAAAACACTATCATTAATAAAACCATTTTTTATATAGATTAGTACTTCAATATTTGCTATTGAGAAATTGAATATTGCTATTAAACAAGCTTTTTTAACTCACTTACCACTTATTCAACAAGTTGAATGAATAAAGCCATAATAAAATTGATATTGTTAAGAAATAGAATAAAATTGTAATAGGATTTTTATTTGTTAATTTTTTTATTTAAATTATATTTGAGAGGAAAATCTCTTCCAACATTTAATTGCTAGTCATAAATTCGAGTAATAAATGACTATTTAATATTTTTTTTAATGGAGAATCCTTATGGGATTTCTAAAACGGTCAACTAAATGTTACAATAGCTATTCATAAAAAAATAAAACTACAATAAAATTTCTATTACAAGGTAAACAAGTGCTTTGTATTTCAACATCTCCTACTAAGATTCTTAATGCAGTTTATTGCAACTAAATTGATATTTTGAAAGACATGCCATCTGTTTTGATGTAATATAGCTCATTTCTCCAATGTAGCTATAGCAACTACAAAAGAGATCACTGACTTAGACTATCCTCCAGTAAACACGCCTAACCTTAAAGTTCTCGTAAACTGCAAACGGATTTGCAACAGCAAAATGCCATGTGCAAAGACCTATCGGTCTATAAGTATTATTACGGTTTCACCGCTTGCAGTACCACAGCCCCATCATCA
Organism: Combretum micranthum; assembly: GCA_024138025.1. Classification (NCBI taxonomy): domain Eukaryota; kingdom Viridiplantae; phylum Streptophyta; class Magnoliopsida; order Myrtales; family Combretaceae; genus Combretum; species Combretum micranthum. The sequence goes on from JAMXBD010000001.1 coordinate 3,603,355, forward strand.
TTTTCCATCATACGTGTTAGAATTACACTAGGCAAGCCTCACTTACATGCAAGTTCCTTCACATATTATGAACAAACTACAGTTAGCACACAGCTTGACAGTAGTTGCATTATATGCTTCTTTCTCCTCATGGATTGTCCAATTAATTGCAATAAGCTTTTCAAGAACATCCTTACACTTTGGATAATACTGAGAAAGTACAAGGCACCAAATCCAAGCCTGTTAATGATCATACACCAACAAGAAAGAGCAGCAAGGCAATGCCATGAGGTGCAGGTGGCTTTAACATGATGATGCCAAGAACCATTGATGCAAAAAATATCAACAATCCATATTAATTGATGTATTAAGCACTTCAGGAATGTAAGCAAAATAATAAATGATTAAACACTAACAAGGGTTCAGAAAATCAATTGTACAGACCTCCTGATCATGCTTAGTGCAACAATCTATCAATTCCTGCTTAATATGACAGGTAGGAGGGGAGAGCGGATGAGATGATAGCAACAGCTTGAAGCCCCTTCTGAACAATGTTTTTTTCACCCGCAACATTGATATAATGCTCCCTCCAGAGGAGTGAATGAAAAGAGAGCTTTAAACATGAAGGAAGGATGGTCTTCTCCTTCCGTCGTTGCATTCACATTACTGAACAATTAGGCTGTGATTCGAGCATCTCAGGTGATCTGCAAATGAAGAACTTGATCATATCAATGTCTGAATATACAAGGTCAAATTTAGATTAATATGACTACCAAAGGATTTAACAAACGAGTAATAATCCTCTTCTCCTGTTTTGACAATAACCACCACTGAGATGACTAATCAAGCATAGTGCAGTGTCCAACATGACCCAGATCTTTGATGTCTCTCTCAGAGAAAGCAACTCACTATGCTCTCAGAAAGAAAATGTTAACTGATTAAAAAAAATAATGTCTTAGGTCTATTAAGAACAATATTGGTATCAACTTTATTCCTATCCAATTTCTTTTGCTTCTACCTATGTTGATTTAACGATTAGGGCCTGTTAAGAGAGAACCTTACCATCATGTAAGCACAAATTTTTTAGTAAAATCATTCTTGCCTTTTTCCTTTCTTATTTCCGTCCTTAAATAACAAATTGCATGAGCATCTCTCTCTCTCTCTCTCTCTTAACAACAAAAACATCGTGGCTACATCTAATAACTCCTACCAGGACACAGCACCACACACATAACACCCCCATGTCTAGACAACACATCCCCCTAGACATTGGACTGAAACAAAATATACAAAAATACACACGACACCATTCTACATACTAACGACAAAATAAAACATAACACAACATAGCTAAAAACTGCAGCTATCCCTTTGTTCCTTTCTAAGTTTGCACGACATGTTCAAAAACTATTTATCTTACAGGTTAAAAAATCAAATATAACATTACTCTTCCTTTTAGTTCACACCACAAATTTCCTAACACAAATATATGCTCTCCAATGCCTATAGCTTTGGCTAAATCAATCAACTCCTACTCATAAGCTGGAACCTTAATATGTCTTCAAGCAAAAGATTGACTGTAGAAAACAACTGGCTAGGAATTTTGTTGTAAAATAGCCCCGATAACAATATTAGACACGTCACATTCAACTAAGTGAAAAGTCCAGTATTGCAAAGACAAGAGCCCTGGTCATTGCTTCTCAAAGGTCCAAGAATGCCTTTTCTGACTCATTAGTCCACATAAAGCTATTTTTATTTTCAACATTTTGATCAGAGGCTCTGTAATTAACCCATAATCCTTCACAAACAATGATAACTCATCAATCCTGAGAATCCCCTCAAGTCCTTTAAATATCAAATGTCCTAAGTATGACACTTTGAGCAAAAGCAAACTTTGAATGTTTAAGACAACTGGTTTTCCAAAGACACCGGTATCAACTATCAAGCACTGTAAGTGTTCCATCCATGATTTACAATATATTAGAATATCATCAACAAATACCAAGTCAAATTCTCGCGAGTGACCCTTGTACCTCATTCCTGAGCCCACAGACATTATAGACACGTTTGTAAGCCCAAATAGCATCACAAGGAATTCAAAATGACCATGGTAGGTGCAGAAAGCCATTTATTCACTGTCAAGATGACTCATCCTTGCATGCTGGTAACCCGATCCAGCTTTGGGAAGTATATGGCATCATGCAATTCTCCCAATAACTCCTCTATCATGGGAACAGGAAATTTGTCTTTGTGGCTTTCTCATTAGGGGCTCAAAAGTTGATGCAAAATCGCCAAATTTCCATTTGCCTTCTCTAACAATAATATGGGAGAAGAAAAAGAAGGTTGACTTGGACAAATGACAACCTATTCTAGTATTTCTCTACAGTCGCAACAGTATCTGAAACTTCTTCCCATTTCATCCAAAAGACTTTCTTACACTTGTGATCCTCCATGAATGATTCGTTGTAGTTGGAACATAAGCCTTTAGCCCTTTTTTCTTCCATCCTAATCAACTTAGTCTCTTACATAAGTTCTAACCAAACTAGTAACTGGAATGCTACTTCTCTTGTTGCTGGTTGCTTCTTCTCTAGCTACAACCACACCAGCTCCGTTGCATGACTTAACGCCCTAAGCTAATGGAACTTGACTCCAATGGTTATATAATCCTTTAACCTACATATAAAAATAGCCACTTCTTATCCCAGAGAAAAAGACATGCTATGAACAGGCAGCAGCTCGCATTTCATTTGAAAGTTCTCCACCAGTCCGACTTGTCTCAACTTCCACAACACCCCCCAACTTGTTGCTGAATAGCAGGGGACTGAAACACAAGTTGCACAAGGATCTGAATACCACCCACTTCAATCAGGCCTCTATGTTCGAGTTCTAAAGACCATACCGAGCATCTCTTTCCATATGAAACACTGCTAACTCCACTTTCTCCTCTTCAATGATCCTTTGGTGTTTCAAAAGTGTTCACAACGGTTAGCCGTCCTATATTGGGCCAATGCTGTCATCGTAATTAGGGAAGTCCAACTTGGCAAATTTTAAAATAATGATTCCTCTCTCAGTTCATTCATTGTTGCCATTACATTTGTTAGACCGTCCCCTCTTTTCACTGGCCTCATCAGGCTGTTCTTGTAAAGTAGTATGCTTGAGATTCTGACCCTTCTCCTGGGTCAGACTCGCCAACTGCTGTTACCACATTTCCAACAAAGGCCGATCTTCCTTGTACATAATAAAAATTCTCTCGAATTGCTGTCAAGGTTGCTTAAGTTCCTCCATGAAACACAGCTCTGATGCCAATTTTTTAACAGATTGAAGGAAATAAGATTTTTTTTTTTTTTTGGCCATAGAATAACATGTCTTAGGTCTATTAAGAACAAAATCAATATCAGCTTTATTCTTATCCAATTTTCCTCTGCTTCTACCTATGTTTATTTAACATTCTGTGCACATTAAGAGAGAAACCAACAATCATATAAACAAAAATTTTGAGTAAAATTAGACATGCCTTTTTCCTTTCTCATTTCTATCCTTAAACAGCAGTTTACATGAGCAGTTAAGACTCAGCTACCAAGTGCTAATTTTACTCTTTTTTCCTTGCATAATATAATTAAAACTAATAGCTGCTATTAGGAAATAACACACATGCTCCCACTACATGTCTGTGCATGAGGACAAAACATCACTGCTAAATGTTAGATTGAAACAACACATACAAATATACACACAATGACACTTTACATACTAACAACATAATTAAACACAACACAGTTTAACCACCACAGCTATTCATTTGTTCCTTTTAAGTTTGCACAAGTACACATGCTTAAAACTAACAATTTTATTCTTATTATCTGATAGAGAATCAGACACAAGTCAAAATGCTGCTTGACAAACTTCTGTTTTTACAACTGTCCAATAAGGCCTAACAGGTGTCAAGAAGAACTACCACTGTCTCATTGAATACCTTCAAAGCAAAATAACATTCCCTAATTTATATCCTTACACTATAAAATGAAGGGACTATGATGAGCATTATTACCAAAAATAATAGCAATGAAAATCAACCTAACAGATTACCCTTCACTCAGATGAACACTTAAGGCAGCCATCTAACAGAAAATTGGAATCTCATCATATTTATTTCAGTACTCCAATAACTCATTTAACCTTTAATTTATTAAAAAGTCAATCAATGGAATCAGCATTCGAAAAAAGAAAAATTTTGCCAGTATCGGCATGCACGTATCCAAGAAAGTACACACCAACCATTTTGTCAGACAGCAGAAAGAGCAGATCAAAGTACTTACAGCTGACCAAGATTGGACATATCAAATTCAGGAGCGAGCTCCCGAACGATGTCGCTAGGAGGTTGGCCACATTCTTGCATTTTCTGCATGAGCTCTACAATCTTGTTGAAGTTGTCTTGATCGTTTTCATAGACTACATTAAGTTCTTTTATAAGTTCATACTGATGAGAAAAACGAGTGTACTCTGCTTCACTCAATGTAGCTTTATTGTCTTCCAACCATTTAGGGTATTTTTCCCCAATTTCTTTCATTGGTTCATAAAGAATCTCCTTTGACAGCAACTGCTGCATCATTGTTTCCACCATGGACTCCATATCCTATAAAAAAAGGCAGAAAGAGGGAAAACATTATCGGCAGGCTTCTAATCACCAAATTCCAAGAATCAGCAGTAAGACCATGAATAGCAGGTTAAAGAGAGAACTCGAGAACAATAAATCACAGGGAGAAATTAAATGAACAAAATCCGAAAACATGATGATATCACAGATGTCTTCAGGTAAGAATCTCAAAGAAAGTAAAATAAAACATCCCTTTTACAATTCAGCCTTTCTCTGTTTTTTTCCCTGCACAAGCAAAGAGGGTCATATCCCTGCTTTCACAAAGATTTCAGCTAGATCTTGCATCATGCTTTGCACTGTAATATTAAAATATGCAGTTAACCATGGAGTGCATCTTTCAATATTTAGAATAGACTACATTGATCTGCCAGTGGCATTCAGATCTAGCCTGCAGTAGATATCTGACATCACATGAATAGGAGAAGGATCATAATTAGACATAACTTGCCAAGAGCCATATCGAAAGGTAAGTGACTAGGAAAGTAAAACTTTGCACAATAAAGAAGACAACTTGGTAAATGGGTTATGTAGGAAAAGGAGCTTTAAAATTTTCAAACCTTCAATTCCAAGTGGCTTTGCAGCTGTAGGCGGAATTTCACCCTTGTGTAGGCTCAATGTTGTGATAAGTAACCTAAGGGAAAGAAGGTGGTGGCCTTAGTGGTCACAAGATGAATGGCAAAATCCCTCAAGTAAAAAGACTACCTTATTTCCCAACCTACAGCCTTTTCTCTGTCTACCTCGCTTAACTTAGTTAGCTAAATACTTTTTTCATATCCTATCATACTAGTGAAGGCACATCTCATGTGCAACCTAGGCTTCCTCTGGCAAAAGAATAAGAGATCACTTCCTTCTGTTTAATTTTCTCACGTGCATTTTCATCTATGTCAGCAAGGAGGTTATCATATTCTTTGGTCTCATGACTTAAACAATGCGCCCTAGCCACTACTTGCTACAACATATGATAGGCTCAGAACAATGCATACATGTGTGGTCATGCACTGGAGGCCTTCCCCGCCCCCACCCCCCACCCCCCCCCCCCCCCCCCCCCCTCCATTTAAATGATTGTGACTTGTCCATAGATTTACTTCAGTAGCTAGGTTTGCATTGTCACCTCTTTTTGATTGTTTGATGAAATGGGGGAACTGGATTTTACCTCCATTGTTGTTTAATACAAGGTTACTTGCTCAGCAAAAGAAAAATACAGCAGATGATAAGACAGCTACCACGTATAATTAAAGAAAGACAAATCAGTATATCGCCTATATGAGAACAGACACAACAAAGGATAAAGGGTTCCATAGGATGATTGGTGTCAGTGACCTCAAGAAACTTCACAAGGGCATTTTACTAACTGTTCAACTAATAGCAAGGCTCAAACCACCATATTAAATCAAAAACACATGAACAGATTTTGCATTGTACATTTCTTCAAAACAAGTACGCATAACGAAATGGCATCTGAATAATAATACCTGGGACCCAGCAAACTCCTCAAATTGCTTGACCCAATCGTCCATCATTGCATTACTTCCCAAGTCATCACCACCAGTCACAGACTCCAGCCCTTTAACAGCCTCTCTAGTTTGTTGCCTAAGCTTATCAAGAGCTTCTGTCACATGAGTGGTGTCCTCCTGAGCCTTTTGCTTACCTTTCTGTTTCTTAATTCTTAAATCGGGCAACCCCAAACCCAGACCTTGAACACCAGATGGTAAAGCACTTGCCTCATCTTTCTTATTGGTTGCTCTTCGACTCACCTCCACCATCCCCACTTCTACAATAGCCAAACAACAAAGTACACGTTATAAATAAACCATATGAAAAAACCAAGGGCACGTTTAATTTATTTCATAAGAGAGAATAGAATAGCTATTCCTTCTTTGCGAACCCATTCATGTGCTTAGATGGCGCAATTGCTATTCCACGGACTTGCTAATATTGCAAAATGAGAAATTGCAATTCCTCTGTAGAACCAGAGTAGCTACTCTTTGATTTTATCAACATATTTCCAAGAATTCAAATAAACTACAAAGAACTGCTGCTACTTCTCCATTCCATTCCTTAAAGATTGCAGTTTTATTCCTATTTAATTCCATTCCACCAACCAAATATGCCATAAAACTTATGTCCAACATTCATTTACTCATAGAATTCTACTCGAATAGTCGATTGAACTTTGGACCTTTCAGAAAAATTATAATTCAGTTCAATTCATATACTGAATTGAACAAACATTAAAAATAGAGAAAGCCAGATTAAGCATTCGTGTGGCTTCAAAAGTTCTCCAGAACCACTCCTAAAAATTACAAAACAAATTTAAAAACATTCCTATTGGTTCAAAACTTTGCCCCTTGCCACATATCCCATTAAAATCAAACCATGCTACTATCCCATTGAGTAAAACTACAAAACCCTAGGTCCCTTCATAAATCATCAATCTTTCCACGGAAGATACACTATTCCAAGCAAAAATATGAATTTTTTTTACCTGGAAGAAGAGAGGTTAAGAGTCTGGAAATCATCCAAAGCACCTAAAATCGAACGAAATTCAGTTAAAAGGTATACAAAAAAAAAACATTTTTTCATGCTAAACTCTTCCTTTTTATGAAATAATTAAAAGGGTTTTGAATTTGAAATAGATGACTTACTGTCAAGGAGTTCGTCCAAGTCGTCTGTATGAGTGTCGGCCGTGGAGGACATGGACGAAGCAATCTCTTTCGTATCCATATATCGGTGTGTGTACGAATTTTGTTTGTTTAAGGAATTTATGAATCTTGGGTGACAGTTTTTGAGGAAACCAGTAGGAGGATGATTAAGGTTTGGATTAGATGCTAGCGTCGTTGGTATTTATTTTTCCCTTGTCTACGGCCTACGGGCAAACAAAAAGGCAGTTTGGAGCGAAAGCTGATTAGGAAAAATCTTCTTGTTGTGGGGGCCTTTTTTTTAGTTTGGGAAGGATTGCAATATGCCAGCACGTCCATGTTTTGTGCTTTCTTATTCTATTTTTTAAATTATCACTGTCATCGCTCTTTCCATGCCGTATCTAATGTGGTATCATATTATTTGTTATGCTGTCATTTATGATTTTCCAATTAGGAAAATCTCTAATTTTATACCAGAATTTTGATGCTTGAACTTTAAAAATTTAATTTTATATCCAATTAAACATTTCATGTCTTAAATATTATTACATTTAATACCCCTTTGATTATTTTTAAATAATAGACACTTATTAGGTACTTGGTAAAAAAAGGATAATAATTTAATGGTATTAAGTGAAATAGTATTGAAAAGTACAAAAAATTTAATTGAAAGTGCGATTGAACTTTTTAAAATTCAAGTACCTAATTAACATTTTCGTTAAAGTTCAATTATCAAATTGAGCATTTCCTTTTGTCTCTTTTATTTTATTTTTTAATAATTCAATATAGTTAAAATGAATAGAAACTATAGGAAAATAAGACTAATTTAGTTATATTCATAATTCAATTTTCTTTGCATTACCTTGATATAGTAACAAATCATTTATTTCGATGTATAGAATAAGAGGAGTATTGAATACCAATTCAATAGGAATGTAATAAAACAAGTAATTATTAAAATAGTAAAAGATCCACGATGTCTCATTATTTTTATTATGGAAAGAAATAATAATTGTAAAAATGATATTTTCAAGACAATAGTATTTATAATAAAGATTAAAAATATACCATTTGATAGTAATTCATGTGTATGTGGACATGAATTCCTATTCATCTTGGTTATTTTGCATAATAATAATTCACGATGAATTTCTATTCCTTTCGAGTGAATTCTGTAATAACGGTTTTACGTAAAATAAATGAAGAAATGCATAACTATGTCCTTAGGCCAATGTGTTGTCAATGTTTGATGATACTTAAAAAACTCTCTCTCTCTTCTTTCTTTTTTTTTTTTTGGGTTAAAACTCATGCCGGCCCATATATTCACAAGAAGACTAACGTCTCCTAAAAGTTCCACAAAGTTTGTGACTAGCTCGACACTTATATCAACAAACCTAACTCTTTGTTTTGCTATATCAATAAGTATATGTCATAATTTGCAACCCCAGGCTCCACCGTAGCGGAGGGGCACCCCTAGGCTCTTAGGCCACCCTAGGCAGGGATCATGATGCCAGGTGCATTGGCCCTCCCAACACCAGAGGCACTGTGTAACAACTCGAAACTCTACCCATCAAGGTATTATCCACTTTAGTCACACGTCGCACGGTTTTGTCTTTTTTATGCCAACGCTTCCCATAGGGTCACCTATTCTGGGATTGCTCTACCCAGAGCATGCTTAACTTTGGAGTTATGACAAGCTCCAAGCCATTACACCGAAAAAGCGCTTCTGTGATTAGAGTTCGCCATTTATATTTGAAGGGTATTGTATACGCTTATAGGATTTGTTATTGATGATGAAGATGAGTGATGTTATTGATAGTGTTGTTGTTGTTGATGAGCTCTTGAGGAGGAGGAGGATTATGATAATGATGTGTTGATGATGGATGATGATGATGATGATGTTGTTTGGCTCGGGTTTTGGGAGTTTCTATTGATTTAGGGAGGATGAGTGAAGTGAGTTAGGAGCATTGATCTGTTTTTTGGTTATTTTGTTTTCTTTTTGTTTTGTTTTATAGAAACTGGATTTAGTTATAAATTTGCATTTCCATAAAGGGTCTTTTGGCGCTCTTATGTTTGTAAATGATTATCTACCCCTAAAATTAGATTGTAAAATGTTTTATTAAAATTTGGTTTTAGAAAGTTAGTTGCTCAGTTGGGAGTAGAGTTTTTATTTAAAATTTGCTTCATAAAATAGATTTTTCGCTGCTAAATCCACTTATTTGAAAATTTAACTAAACAATTTCATAACCTAAAATAGAGTGGCAATGTTTAACATAAACAAAATCTTTTAAAGGAAGTCTGAGCGTGTGTAATACTTTAGAGTATTATACGTGGCAGTAACGCTTAATTGATTTAATGTTAGATTAAATTTTTAGGGCGTTACGGTATATTTACATTAGTGAATGGCACATTAAAGGGAACTCATCTTGTTGGTTCTTTTACATAAGTAAATCAAATAATAAACTTATTAATAGTGTATTTACAAACACTTCGTTTGCCTCTACTTTCCAAGTTGTTATTGCAACTTCATGACCTACTTCATTCAGTGTCCATCTCATCCACTTCACTTCTACTGTTGAATCATCTAGCATGGTTTCTTGCATAACACTGAGGATAGATTAAGTTTAGGCTTTTTAAATCCAATTCATAGCATGGAGAGAATTGAAGTGATAATACAATTAGAGAAGTTAAAACACTCTACTTCCGAAGGAAAAGCAACATGGAATCTATGCCGAAAACCCCCACAACATCTACCATTAACATATATTGTAGCCCAATGCCATACCTGCATAATTAGTGTTTCTACGAAAAGATTCATCATAATTTATCATAGTCTTTCCAAATACCCATAAATAAAAAGGAACAATCATTTCTAAGAACAATTCTAACTTGTTTTGTCCCATTTGCTTGGAATTGCATTTTCTTTAATCCATGCATTTTAGGGGTTAGCTGAAAAATAATGCAAAATTTCAAAAGGAATTAAGTTGTATTTATACTATTTTTTTAGACCAATGGACTGCATAAAAATATGTCATATTGTTTCAGCACTTAGTCGGCATGGGCTATATTCAATCTAAATTTGCAGTTCTCAACTAGACAAAGCATTTGACCAATAAATAAATAAATAAATAGAGTAGTTTTTGTTAGCAATCATCCCTTTATACACTTTTCTACACAAACATTTAGATTTTAGGATGATAAGGAAGTTCCAACTCCGTTTAGTGTCAAATTGGATGTTAATAGTATCAATTTCCTCTTTTGTCGATTCCTCACAAACAAATTTAAAAGTGAATGCACCCGATACATTTGCATTCCTGAAAACAATATCATCATTTTGGTTTAATTTATTTAAAACCAAACTTCCTAGCATGTTCCTAATATGTACATATAAGGAGTATTATCTCCAAACATTCAAAATTAATTGTTTAATTAAGTGATGTGTATATTAATTCACTTGCTTGATGGTCCATTTTTTTATATTGGTTACTTTGCATGTCCATTCACTAATTGCCCATTTACTTGGAGGAATGGAATAGAGAAGACATAGAAAAGTTATATCTTAGGAATAATATTACTAGTAATAAACTAGGAATCATGTCTTACTTTGTTTACTTCATCAAGAGTTCTTATCACATCCCACCCCTACCCAATTCCCCTTCTAGGTACTACAGACCTGGTCATGGCAATGTGATGTCAGGTACATTAACCCCCCAGTGCACCCTAAGGTTACACTTGAGCAAAAGAAGGTATTGTTTTCCTTGGCATGGGCATATCTTAACTGTAGCCTACATTGATCAAATCCATGACCAAGGCCTTTTGTTTGTCTTAAATGCAACGTCTTTCACCAATTGAGCTCCAGTTCTCCTTCTGGGTACTACAGACCCGGGTATGGCAACGTGATGCTATGTATACTGGCCCCCTAGTGCACCCTAAGGCCATACCAGAACACAAGAAAGTATGGTTCTACTTGGCATGGGAACATCCTAGCTGCAACCTACGCGGATCAAACCCATGACCAAAGCCTTTTGTTTGCCTCAAAGGTAACACCTCTCACCAATTGAGCTGTAATGTCATGTCCCGCCCTTGCTCAATTCCCCTTATGGATACTATAAACCTGGGCATGGCAACGTGATGCTAGGTACAGTAGTCCCCCAGTGCACCCTTAGCCCACACTGGAGCACAAGAAGATTTTGCTCAATTGGTGAAAGGTATTGCCTTTGGGGCAAACAAAAGCCTCATGTGCTGAGTTCGACTCGCTACTACTACAGCTGGAGTGAATGCCAGTCATGAGGGCAACAATACCTTCTGATGCTCTGCAGCTCTGGTGTGGCCTTAGGGTGTATTGGGAGGCCAATATAGGTCTATAGTACCCAAAAAAGGAATCAGACAGGGGTGGGACAAAGGCAACTCCTTTCACTAATCGAGCTACGGCTCAATTATTGAGAGGCATTGCCATTAGGGTAAACAAAAAGCCTTGGTCCTGAGTTCGATCCGCGTAGGTTGCAGCTAGGATGTTCTCATGCCAAGGAGAACAATATCTTATTGTGCTTTGGTGTGGCCTTAGGGTGCATTGGGGAGCCAGTGTACCTGACATCACGTTACCATGCCCGGGTCCGTAGTTCCCAAAAAGAGAATTGGGCAAGGGTAGGGATGTGATATAAAAAGGCAGTGAGAAGCATTGCCTTTGGGGCAAACAAAAGCCCTATGTCCTAGGTTCGACTCGCTACGACTGCAGTTAGAGTGAATGCTAGGCGTGAAGGGCAACAATACCTTCTTATGCTCTAGTGTAGCCTTAAGGTGCACTAGGGGGCTAGTGTACTTGGCATCACATTGCCATACCCGGGTCTATAGTACGCAGAAAGGGAATTGGGCAGGGGTGGGATGTGACAATTTTATTACCAAGAATACATATTTCAGCGTTTACTTTAATTTATTAGTTGCAGTTTTAGACTGAGAATAAAATTAAAATTACCATCATACCCATTATTTGGATCAAAGAGTAAGAAGCTATATAAATATACTTATATACTCATACCTATACTCACATACATACATTGATACACATATATATGTTACTTATAACAAATACATTATATCTAAATATATATAGATTATGCGCAATCCATATGTTATACATGTACACACATATATAACATCTATAACACATGACATGTACATATAACTTATAAATGTAACATATATGTATATATAATTGATGCATAATACTTATATATTTTATCAATGACTTATTTATTTTCCATTTATACAATATTTATAATCTCTAGGTTATTAATTTATATTTTTTTTATATTTTTATATATATGTATATAAATCATAACTTATAAAAAAAATGATATATTATATAATTTATAACTTATTTATATATATAACTTATTCAAATATAACCCACCTGTTTAACTTGTAACTTATATATATGAATTATAGCTTATATATAACTTAACTTAAATATTTTATCAATATCCTATTTACTTGTTATATATATAACATATATAATACATAGCATTTATATTTAAAATCTCCAGATTATATATTTGTATTATATATATTTATCATTTATATATATTATTGATATATCACATGACTTATATACGCATAACTTATTATTTATAACGCATATATATAAACTGTTACTTATAATATATACTTATGAAGTAGAGCTTATATAACTTGTAGCTTATATAACATAAAACATATATAACTTATATATACAAGTTATAAGTTATAACTAATATAGATACATATAATCTAACTTATAAAATATAACTTACAAGTATAACTTATATATATAACCTGTGTTCTTTATCAAGACACTATTTATTTGTCATATATATAACATATATAATAATATCTAAATTATGTCTTTATATTTTTTTAGACTAAGTAATATATATAAATCATTGCTTATATATATAATTAATATATTATATCACACATATATATAACTTATAACTCATAACTTATCTATATGAAATATAACTTAATATATATAATAATGTATTGTATATAGAAGTATGATATGAACAATTATAACTTATATATATATAATTAAACTTATAAAATATAACCCATACGTTAACCTATAACTTATTTATACAACATTTTATTTTATCAATACAATTTATTTTTCATATATATAACATATATAATTCATGTCTTATATATTTATAATATATATATATATATCATATGTCAATATTTTTTTAACGTATATATAACCCATCTATATAATTGATACGGTATGTAATATATGAAAAAATATTTTATAATGAAGGCCAAAAGTGTCGTTTGATATCAAATAAGAAGCTTTTATGATCTGCCCTAATATACAATTGAATCATTTGTTAAATGGTAGACACGTGACGGAAGATAAAGAGGTGCATCTCAAAGCCGGCTAAAGGCTGCAGGCTTTCCTCTATACGCAGTCGGCGTAGACCCTGTGCACTGCCGGTGTTGGGCTAGCCTTCATGTCCTCAGAATTGTCTCCAAATGTTTTAAGTAGTCAGCTTTTGTCATGCCTCATAAGGTAGTCTAAACGTAACAGTCCACCGCAAACTATATAAGACTTAGGAATTGCTATCACAACCATTCCAAAGTCTCGTACAGATGCAAAGCGTACATTTACGACAATAGAATACATGAACCAATGGAGATAAATAGTTTAATTTGCCATACTATAAGCATCAGAATATAAACCATGAGTTCACATAATTAGTTACAAAAGTTCTAGGGGCATTCCCTTACAAAATAATATCAAGTTTAAAAGGTCCCTTACAGTCATCTGGTAAACATTAGGCTTTTCTATGGAAGTATATACAAAATTGAACACAAACTTCCAACGGAAACTCCTAATTCTTGTACCTACTCAGTAGGATGTCTCGGCCTTAACCATATATACTGAAACTGCAATGAGAAAAAGCTATGGGGACGTAAGCTATACTAGCTTAGTGAGTGAATACTTCCATAAAGACATTTAGATCAAATCATTCAATCAAGTTATATATTCAACCATATAGAATGTATCAACAACATGAAGAGACAATCATATGATCAGCTGAAAATCATATGTGAATGGATTTACGCCTTCTATCCGGGGTTAGCAGATCAACGAATAATACGGTACTACAGTTGAATTAATGTGTCGTTTATGGATCATAGGTAATCAACTTATGTCGTTTATAGATCACGATCAATCAACTCATTTATGTCGTTTACGGATCACGATCAACCAATTTTTAGCCGTTTAAGGATCACGGGTAACCAACATATGCTAATGCTCCATCCCCAACGTGAAGTGATTATGTCCATGTTATTATCAATCTGAATAATTATTTATACCAATTTCTAGGTGATCAACAATTTCGCAGACAATCAATCCTATAATACTCTAAACCCGCTTAAGTTAATCACCCGATTCCGATATTCTTAACACAATTTCTCAACTCATCAACAATAATACATAATCTCCCATAATTCTCATCATACAATTCCATTTTATCTTTTGCCTCATAATCTAATGCAACTAATTGCTACAAACACAAGCAAGAAATGAAATTAAGAAGTAATATTCACTCAGTCATTGCACGTCAGTCTCTTAGTAATAATAATCCAGTGGTAATGAATTATCGGGATCCAAGTCATCTAAATGAAAGAAATACCCAAATGAGTATTTCATCTCATATCTAATCCATTTTATTTCATAAAAACTATTAAGTTCGTCATTCTTGTAATTAATGAAAATTCCAACTTAAAACAGTCATAACTTGGTCATTTTACCTCAGAATTTCGCAAATTATATACCGATTCCTATCTACTTCAAAAGATCTATCTCATTTCTCATATAATATCTAAAATTTTAAAACTTTGAAGTCTTGAAAAGATCCTAACAGTTTTGGTCAGTATCCGAACATCCATTTTCGAAATTGATTTTGTGAGGAATTATGATATTTCTACTATCCATGCCAAATATACATGCAATATTAACAAATTACTATCATGAATGGTATGTTATGAGCTTTCTATATGTATGGTCTTGATGATATTCTATTAGAGAACATTTTTAGAGAGCTTTTACTTAACAAGATGTCATGAGTACGTAGCTTAGCAAGACTAGTTTTGTGTTCTTGATAAATCATACTTGATTTAGAGATTTTCCGTAAATAAATTTATTTATTCTTACTAAATTTAAGTCTTTACCATATATATTCCCTAAGGTCTTCATTTTTCAACAAAAATCCTCATTTTCACTTTGTACACAAGTGTTTGAATATTGGCTATTCCTAGATCCGAATTTTGTAGAAATGGTTCTTAAGTGATTTCTTTAAGAAAAACTCATTTGATACTTAAAAATTTAAGGCTCATTATTCCTATCTCCTAAGGATTCCATTTCCTTAATAAAACTTCCATTTTGAGTTTGAAAAATAAGTGCTTACATACCCTCTTTTCCTAGTTACGAATTTCATGTAACTATCCTAAGATCTAAATTTTTCTATTTTGTAAATGTTTCTAGTTGGAAAATTTCTCTTAGTAGATCTACCATTAACTTACTAAAATAATTTCCTATTGTTACCTATTCCATAAGCTCTTCATTTTTCACATAAAAATCATGTTTTGGAGTTGAAAAATAGGTTTTCAAAATACAACTCTTTTTCCATCCGAACAGTTTGTTTTGATGAAAACAATTTGTTCTTTAGCTTTTTAGCTCATCTTCATAAATATCCTAACTTTTAGAAATAAAAAAACATTCATTTACATAAGACAAAATCTTTATGATCATACATTCATAATAAATGCATGAGATCTCCAATACCATGTAAAAGAATAAATGTTTAAAGGCTAGATCTAAGTGTAATGATCATGTTAGATGCATGAAATAAAGTATACTACAATGATAATAATATAGTAGCAAGATTCCTACATGAAATCATCACTATATGAACATACATTATGATCATGACAAAAATATGAACTTTAGACATAAGATTCACAACTTGTGATGGCTTGATCATCATGTTCTAGTGGTTTCATGTCCCTAGCATGAAGCTCATGAGGATTTTTATGAATCCACACATGAGTGATTTAGCCGTTACATGTTTTTGTGGTGGTAAGGTTTAGATCTACACCTATTTAATGTTTGAAACAAGAAAGCTTGAAGAAAAAATTGTTGTGTGAGTATGTATGGGGGAGGGGAGAGTCACGGCAAACTAGAGAGAAGAGAGGGAGAGTTTGTAAAATTTTTCAAAATGAAAATGAAGAAAGAGAAAGACAAGGCATAAAAGAGTTTATACAGGTAATTGAATTAGGGTTTATGTGATTAAAATAAAAGAAGAAAAAAAATAAAACAAATGAGGGAAAAAGGGAGGGGTGTGGTCATGGAGAGGAGAGGGAGAGAAAATGAGAGTTTTACAATTTTTCAAATTTAATTTGTGTAATAAAGTGTGTTGGAAAAGTAAATGTAAAGAGTATGATGTAATGAGGTAAGGTTTGATTGTAAGGATGTAAGAGTAGGCATATGGCTTGTGAGTGTGAGTAGGATATGGGCTTGTACTTGTGAATAGTAATGAATAGTAGATTGGATAATTAAATTGCCGGTTAGTAAAAAAATATGATAAAAGGCTATAACTGTAATTTTTATAAACCGAAAAATTATAATAAATATATTTTTGAATTCCTTATTGAATTCCGATCTTAATGAGTATTTCAGAACATTTTTCTAATTTTGAGTTTCGGGACCGGTTTTCTAGAATGGAGCCTGGTCGGGTTCGAAACAGATAACTTCCCAAAAACTGGTCGTTTAATGTTTCAATATATTCTTTAGAATTATAATATAGATTATTTTGCTTTCAAAAGTTCTACGACTTAATTCTTGGTGAAGCCGAATTTAGGGTTTCTAGGTTTCTTTCTAACCCTAGTTATTCCGGTTTAGGGTTTCGGTTTCCAAATTGGTTCTCGAAGTCAAGCTTGGATTACGAAGAAATTCGAGGCTTACGGTTTTGTACTTAGGTCGCCAACCTTCGTGATAGTGTATAGATATGCAAATTGAAGAGTTTGCAAGTTTTCTTTATATCCTTAGCTTATTCCTCCTTCTTCTAAACCATTTCCTTAGCCTATAAATCTCTCTCATAGTGATATCTACATCAAGGAAGATCAAGAATCAAGATCAAGATAAGTTAGTTATCATCAATTCTTTAGCAATACGAGGAGTGATCTCTTCTTAAGGTTCTCTTTTGATTTTGAAGGGGAGTCTTGGAAAAAAACCTAAAATCTAGTTGGAGAATCAGTGTTCTTCAGTTAAAGAGGAGCAAGAATCAAAGAATAGGTAAGAATTATCCTTTTCTTTTAATGATTTAAATGTGTAATCTTTTCCTAAGTTTTCTAAGTGAATTTTGAATTGAGTTTTTGAGGAAATCCTAATTTGTGGAGTTTAGGGATTTTGTAGTTTTACATATCAAAGGTAAAAAGTGTGTATAAATTTAGAATTTGTAGTTCTTTCCAATTTAAGGTTTATATGATGATGGATTTATGATTATTTTGTGAGAAGATGTTTTGATTGAGTGTTTGATTGTGATAAGGTGTTTGATGAAATTAGGGTTTTGTTCTTAAGTTGATTCAAGTATGACCTTACATTATTTACTGTTTGTGATTGTAGGTTTAGAATTTATAGATAAATCCATACTATATGACTTTAATTTGAGTTGATGCTTATCTATGGTTGCATTTAGTAGATTAAGAGGACCATTGCTACTAAGATAGCGCCTTTATGATATGTATGTAGCGTTGTCTCGAGTAGAGTTATATACAAAAATGATTTTGGTAGTCTAGAAGTGGTGCAAAAATGATACCTAGGGTGTGTGAGAGGTCCCAACACCAATATATGTATATGTTACTATTTTCTATATGGTTGTTTTTATGAGGTCATGAGTTACTCCGTTTAGGACTAGGTTCTAAACTGTGATGTTTGTTGGCTAATAAAAAATAATAATTTATGTTTGATGCATTAGTTTTTATGTTATATGTGAAAGTTTATAATGCATGTTCATATGCATGTGTTTATGGTATGACTTACTGGAACTTTGTGCTAATTCCTTTTTATTTTTAAGGAACGGGTGATGATCCCGTAGTATTGATCTTTATGGATACGATGTTTATGTAGATTAAGGGGAGGACGATATTGGACTTGATTATCCTACTTACCTTTAAAGTATTTTCGATTTGAAGATAGCTATTTGAAGACTATATGAAGTTTTATATTTCTTTTATAAGTTCTGAAATTTTATGAGAGTTTCCTTTTATTGTTTTAAGTTTGATATGAGTTGGCTTTAATTTTATGCCAACAAAGTTGTCCTAAAGTTTTGTTACATGAGATATAATAAACAGGTACCCTTATACGAGAATATTTGAAGTTATATGGTTATCTTTGTGGATTCGTGGAATCATGGCTTTAGCATGTTCTTATCTGGTGAGAACTCAAATTAGGGCGTTACATATTATATAACTACATTATACATACAGCTGGCATATCTAATATAACTTATAGTAACATTGTTTGGATGTTTATTACCATGAGAGAGGGAATAGATGGTGGGTGGTTTTTTTAATTCCCTCTATAGAGAGAATAGAAATACTATCGATAATAGTTATGTCTAGTTCGTTTGTGCAAGTAAACGAGGTAACAGGTTAATTCCTAGAAACAATTATTCTATCATCTCTCTATTACCTCAAAGTAAACGGGTTATAAGAGTACTAGCTTAACTAATAATATTAGAGAGACACTATTAATAAGCAAGAAAACTATAATTGGATATTAAATTGACTACTCTAATATTCAAGTGGTTAATTGTACTTAAGTTGTTTCTTTTTTTCATTTTAAATCTCTTTTAGGTCAATGCATTTTTTTTCATGTTAATTTGTATTGGCAAATAAATTATGTGTGAGGTCTTTGTTGAACCTTTGATGATCTAATAGAGGCTTATTATAACAAGTTAAATCGTGTTAGGTCTTCGCTTAGCCTTCCTTGATCAAGAGAAGATTGTTGTGATGAGTTAAATCCTTTTAGGTCTTCGCTGAGCCTTAGTTAAGTTCTCGAGATGAAATGTTGTGAGAAGCTTAATTAAATGGGGATTCGAGTTGGATGATGTCTTCATTGATTTTGGTGTATGTTGGTATGCCTAGTTGACTAATTATTGTACCATCGGGGCTAATGTTAATGGTACAAGTAAAGTATATTGAGTAAGATTCAAGGTGACAATTACTTTTCTAGTAATTGGTCGCTTTGCTGTTTTGAATTTTAGAATGTTTCTTTGGAAAAGCATAGTGCTCTTTCTTTCGCATATGCTTCACGACATTTAGTGTCACTTACATATGTGGCAAAAGTGGAAAGATTGTGCAAATCTGAACCACATACAAATTTGAGCATTCACCCAAAGGAGTAAGGATCTGCCTCTATCTCCATTGTAGCTCTATTTGGTTGATGTAAGAGACCACTGTGTTCATAAGTCTTATGATGTTTATAAGGTGAATGTTGTCATGTAACACTTATCGGTAGGTGAGATGGATGGTAATTAAGGGTTTGTATCACCTTTGTTGGAAGTAAATCTAATATCTAAGGTTTTGAACCCAAACAATGAATTGATTTAATTTAATATCTGATCCATGTACAACTGGTGTGTTATTATGCTGCTTGTTGATATATAAGGGCTGCATTAATTTACTTGCTAATAAGTAAGAGAGAAAGGTGGTTGTAAGTCTCTATTATCTTAGTTAGAAGCAAACTCGACGTGTAAGGTTTTGATCATAATTGAAAAAATTTGCCTTATTCACTCGTGGCTAGAAAGTATCTTGTCTAGTTACTATTAAGTGCGTAAGAATATTAGCAAATTGTTTAGTCATCTATGATTAGGTAAACTTATGCTTTGTTCAATTATGGTCAAGACAAAGGCAAGTACTTATCCAGCTGTTTGTGAGCGAAGGTCTTGATAGTCAATTGGGTAATTTATGACAAATCTAGTGCTGAGTAGGTTGACTTGTGTCAATATTTAACAATTTTAGAAAAGAGGGAGAGGGAGAGCCATTTATTTGGTGAACATGCATTTCAATGATAAATTGCTTTTGTGATGACCGGTATAAAGACATGGAACGTAGAAGCTTGGTGAAGATGATATGGACTATAACAGCTTGCAAAGTTGCTAAGGGATCCACAGTTGTCATATACCTTCCTTTTTTTATGGGGACTCTATGAAGACAAAGGGTCTATTATGTAACTATAGCATTATGATAGGAGTAGACTTGTTGTTAAAGCATGCTCCATTGTATTATTGAGCTAATGTGTTGCTTGATGCTACTGTCGTGTTTAGCATTTGTTGCTGAGAGATAATGGGCATGTGTAAGCTGTCAGTCCCTTTTCCATATGCCAATTGTGATTGACATAGATAACTTAGCTTTTTGTATGCTAAATAGAGGAGACCATGCCTAGTGTGTAAGATGGTTTGATTAATATGTTGTTGTAAGGCAAGTGCATGTTTACCACTAGAGAGTTGATCGTTATTATTTTTTTATGGTCGATATCAATGAGTTTTAAAGAGACAGTAATGAGACCGACAACTTGGATAGGATGATTGTTGATGTTGTCGATATCATGTCTGTAAGACTTGAGATTAGTCAATGGTAAGACCATTTGATCAAAGGATTTTTGGAATATTATGTCTATCATTGTTGTCAATCAGCACTTTTCAAATTTCATAATTAACAATCCAAGTTTGGATTATGATGGGTTCATCACGAGGAGTGACCATCCTTTTAATATCTGCTTCCAAGAAGAAGATATTGATATCTTCTGCTCGTTATTGGATTTGAATGCTAAGTACTTTCTAGTTTCTTCCATGCTAAGTCTAAGTCTTAATTTGAGTGTTGTGCTGCCCATTTGCTACTGGACTCCATTATAATTTAAATGGTACTATAAGTTGTCCTATTGTTTGTGTTCAAAGGTTTGACATGGCTGTTGTTGTGTTTGGTGTGACTAACTCTATAGTTGTCCTTAGCGAGCTAATCCTTTAAACAGTCCCTTATAACTAAGACTTCTAGGGCTTTTTTTGCCGGAGACAATCATTCATAGTATAGCATTGGTTTTTGTCGAGCTAATAATAGAGGATGAAGATCTTCTTTGTAAGATTGTTCTTCAATCTTTTTAGTCATGTTAAGATGCCTCCTTAAACTTTAACAAGATTTCCACCTTCAAAGGAATGCATTAATTGAAGTAAGGAATTGTGCGTGGCTAGATAGCGCATTTTTCTCATGTATTCTACCAAACACCTCGTTATCAAGCCTATCTTTGATGGATGGTTAGGCTTATACATTCTTCTTGTCATTTGAAGTTACTACTTTAACACTAAATGAAGATGTTGTCCTCTTGAGTAATGCACTCCATTGCTTGAGTTTGGAACTCAAAGAGGGCATGGCCATTTTTTTGGTAATGGAGTATAAGAAAGGGTTATGATCCGTTACTGCTTGAATGGTCATATGTAGGGTTACATTACCATTAGGATGCAAGATCTTGATCACATTATATTGATGCAAGCAACACAGTCTTTCAAGGTTTCGTCGGGCTTAAGGGTAGATGAATATTTTCAAGTTGCTTACTCATGATAAAGTGTTGACAAAAGAGCTTAATTGGCTCTATGAAGCTCGAGATAGTGTTGGGATTCGAGTTTCGGTACCATAAAGTGCTACTTTGTTAAGGTTGCTTACACTGTCCTTACCTGTGATAGGTTTGATACATGAGTTAGCTTAACCATGAGTAGAATTTGTTAAGGTTCTTTGTTGGCCAGGCAATACCATCGTAGAATTCCAAACAAGGATTCTAATATTTAGAGATGAAGAATCTTCTACAATGACCTTAACAAAAGGGAGAGCATTTGATGTTATAAGCATTGAGTGAGTCAGACTATTTGACATCCTTAAGATTTGTTAATCTTTTGATGATGTTGTTTATATTGCGTAGAATTGTATTGTAAGGCCCTAAAATTTAATTAAAGCTTATACCGCCATGTATAACACTTAATGCTATGTTTGATATACGGGAATTGTTCGAAATGGAGTGGACTGAAATCAAAGGAATGGAATGGAATGGAATGAATATTGGAATGATAAATCCATTCATTTGTTTAGATATGGACACAAAATGGAATGGATATGAATTGCTTTATATTGAAATTTACCAATTACACCCTCTTAAAAAATAATATAATAAATTTATATAGGATAAAAATGTAATTTAAGTATAAATTTTTAATGAAAGGTAGAATGAAATCGCAATTCCGTATTCTCAAAAGCGAAATCGAATTTCATCTAAAAGCCGGAATTTTTATTCAAGGAATCACGATTCCGCCTTTTTATGACGCTTCCAAAAGCAGGAAAATGAATGGAAGTTGGAATCGCGATTCCATTCCAGTCCATTCCTGTATATCAAACAAGCCATAAGTGTTATACACTCGGGCTTCCTTAAATGACTTATTTATCGTGAACATTTGCTACTCCATTTTAATTTAAAGAAATCATTTACTTAGATTATGAAACAATAATGGATTCATAAAGATAAATAAAACCTTATAAACAATATTTTAAGAACTACTCTCATGAGTAGATAATCTTTCTCATAAAAAAATCATACCATTAGATATCTCATATACCTTTCATAATGGTAAACAAAGCTTTAAAAGCTTAAATTATAAGGGCTTCACCTAAGCCCTCAAAAGAATATTACAATTTATAAAATATCAATCCAATTCTTAAATGAAAATAAAAACAAAATATATCCAACGATCTTAAATCACTTCTTTCTTCAACTAGCCTCTCCCGAGTCAACCCATACCCGAGATAATCATCAAAATCATCAACCAAACCATCATCATCACATCGCTGTCATCATCAAATCATCATCATCAAACAATCAACACCTGAAAAGAGAAAATAATGAGTCGAAGCCTAGTACGTAGTAATGCAAGCACATACGAGATGACATGCAAACTTATCTAAATGTAATGCATCAACAGTAGGTTATCATCTTTAATTAAAGTAAATGAATCAACACCGGAGCATTCACACTTCGGAACAATCCTGAGAATCCAGGGGTTCTGAGTAACAGCAATTACTCAGAGGGTTGATATAGACAATCCGGATATCTATATCTCTTACATAATGTTACAAGAAAATAGCCTCATTTAGGGTTTACAGCCGTTACTCATCTTTACTTAATCTTAGTCCATAACATCACCTATTTCACACGTGCCCATAAACGTGAACTAAATCATATCACTTCACCTTAAGCCTAAATAAACATAACGTCGATACTGTTTGCCCCATCAGCTACTCGCTGAACGACTTATGAAAGCCATTACATCATGATGGGGGTGACCTAATTGCCTAAACCATCGTGTCTCACCGGGATAAGGTTACTGCTCCCCGGACTGAATTCAACGGCACATGCATAAGCAACACTCATTTATTAAGTCAAGTTTAAGTTTTTAATTCATTTAGCATGCCTGTCTTAGTATACAACACGTAAGTTACTGTGTACCTTGTATATTTGAAATCCAAACAAAGATTCAGAAGCCATCTGAAAATATATATCAGATATCCATATCTATTCAAAAAATTAAACTCATGTAAGCATTTAATCAATTATCCACTTATATCAAACTTTTATTAAAAACCCTATTTGATCATATACTAAATAAGAACCCCGCCCTGGCTACGATAATCACTCTGCCAAGATACGGATAGTTCTCCATTGTATGTCAAAGTATTTATTTTCGCTTTGGTTATAGTCATTTATAATAAGGGCATCATCACTTTATTCATATTAAAAAATTATCATATCCTAAGTGAACATACGTTTAAAACAACATATTTCCTTTACTAAACATGGTCCAACTCATTATATTACAATATACCATCTCTAAGACATTTACAAGTTTTAAGTCTATTTTAATTTAACTTAGCAAAATTGATTAAACTCAGCTGATCTAATCTACTTTAGCTTAGTAAAGTTCATCAAGTCAATTTGAGCTTAGATATATTACTAATTTATTGTATATCTAAGATTCATGTCAGCTTAAGTCTATGCTGACTTAATCTTAGCCAAATTGATTAAAGTTAATCAATCTAATTCATTTTAACTCATTTAAGTTCGTTTAGTCAAGTTGAACTTAAGTTTATTAATTAAGTTCATTTTATACTTAACTACCTACATTTAATTACTAAACACAAGTTTTCAACTTTGTTTAGATATGTAGCAACTAGAAAAAACTAAAATTTAGGCCTTGATTTTTTAAAATTTCCAAAAACTTGAAACATAAGAGTTATAAAGCTCTTTTTAAGCTTTCCATAGCAATTTGAATCACCTTAATTCAAGTCCAGATGAAAGAGTTATGATTAAAATACAAAATTGTGTCATGCTGGAAAAATTTGATCCGAGGTGATAACCCCCTTCGAAATTGCCGTGATATAGGCTGTGGCACTTGAAAATTCATGATTTGAGAAGATCATGGGCTACATCATGCCCTTGATGAATAGGGTATCCAAGTTGTGTCTTTTCCTACACTTTTACTCCACTTTCATCAACTTGTTCCCATGTTTCACTCTTGAATCTAACAAAAACATCTCCTAATAGCATATCCAACTTATAGCCACAACTAAATTCATTTTATACACATATTATTACATCAAATCATTTCATCATCTAGTCTATTCATGCAGAAACACAACTTGAGTGTTAATTTATCTGCTCATATCTCCCTTGTTTACAACTCTTATCACAAATCCAACTTGTATATAGCACTAATTCATCAATGTCATGCATAAACAACAAATAAATAAAAAAAACAACCAACTTACTGGTTTTTAGAAAAAAACTCAAACATCTAAAACTCCATCACTGCTACTTTTCCTTAGCTCTTGAGATTATTTTATGCATGATCTTCATCTTTAATCTTGTTTCTCTATCTTTGATTTCCTCCATAATCTTGTTGAGTTGAGATTTAGGTTTTGGAGAGAGGAAAGAAAAAGAGAAGTAGAAGAGGAAGAAACAAGAAAGAAGAGGAAGAAAGAAGAAAGAAAAAGAAGGAAAAGGAAGGGGCAGGTAGCATAAATGGGATGAGAAAAGGAAAAGTAGAAAATTAAGGATATTTTTAGAACAAGGTATTAAATTTAACCCTTTGTGCGTTGAATAGGCTAAACGACCCGTTTAACCCTTATGCTAATTGAATAATGTATGTAATAAAAAATTAATTTTCATAGGTTTTATATATATTAATGATTAATTTTATTATTATTTTAAGAAAGATGAAAATGATTTATTTGATATTATGGATGACTAGTTGTATGAACCATTTCGTTTGTGTAGGTTGGTCTAGTCTATTACTCTTTCCTTGTGCCTTTTCTCTTTAGGGGGCTGATTCATGGGTACAACCTTTGTAACTTCATAACCGCTATAGTTTCTACTCTTACTAATAGTTTAGCACATTCTTTGTTATTATTATGGGGTCTTGAAGCACTAGGAGTTTTACTTGTTGGTGTCAATTAGGTAACCTGTGATATTTTGTTGCTCTCCATTGACAGTTTATAATAATAAGTTCTTAAAAAATAATTTATTGGATATATTATTTTATTTAGAATAATAAATGTTTACTTAAAAAAATGTTATCGTGTTTGTGTATCAATTTGTCATTCTTTGTTACCATTGATATATTGTAACACCTTGAATTTAATAAATATATTACCATAATGTATAATATTTCATGTATTACACGCTTAGACTTCATAAAATGATATATTTATAGTGAACATTTGCTACTCGCTTTTAAATTATGAAATCCTGTAATTAGATTCGCTTTGCAACTAGATTTAAACTTTGAAATAAACTTTACCAAACAGGGATCTCTCTACTTCTACTGGAGCAGACCAATTTTCTAAGAAACAAAACCTTATAAAAACATTTTATAATCTACCTTCAAGAGTAGATCAACTTTCTCAAAAACAAAACTTTTAAAGATGTTACAAAACATATGAGCTTCTAAACTAAGCTCTTAAAATAATATTATAAACTTAAAATATAAATCTAGCTCTTAAATAAAACAAATACAATTGAAAATCCACGGGTCTAATCTACTTTACTCATCCAACATCACCCAATTCTTGAACCAAGTATCATCATTACCAACATCAACATCATCATCCTTAACTCAATCACAACAATACCCCATCATCATCATCCAATCATCAACATATCATCATCATCCTCAATACAATACCTAGAAAAAAGAAGAACAACAACAATAATAATGAGCCAAAGCTCGGTACATAGTAAAAAAGGCACACACAGAATGACACACAAGCCTAACTAAATGCGACGCAACAAACAGAAGTTATTCTCTTTCCTTTAAATAAAGTAAGTAACACGGAAACACTCATAATCCAGAATAATCCTGGGAAGCTGGGGGTCCTGAGTAACTGCACGATGCTCGAGAGTTGATATAGGCAATTCAAATACCTATATCTCCTACATAATGTTATAATGAAATAGTGTCATTTAGTGTTTATAGTTGTTATATAACTTTACTCATTCGAGTCTATAACATCATTTAGTTTAGTCGTCCCCATAAAACGAGAACCAGAACATGTTACTTCAAAAAATTCTAAGTAGATGTTATACCGATGCCGTTTGCCCCATGGCTATCTGCTAAGCCACTTATGAAAATCATTGCATCATGACAGGAGTGGTCTAAGCGCCTAAACTATTGTATCCCCCAGTGACAGGTCGTCGCTCCTCATACCAAATTCAACGACACAAGCACAAGCAGTACTTAATTGATTAGGCCATCTTTTAAGTTTTAATCTATTTTAGTATGCCTATCCTAGTATCCAGCATGCAAGTTATTGTGTACATTTATATCATTTCCAATTATATCACATGTGAATCCTAGAGATGGTGCCCATTACTTAACAGAAGCACAAATGAGCTTATTTCCTTTTTTAGAGGAAGCCAACAATTCCTTTACAAAACAATTAAAGATCCATTTAGTTTAATTAAACTTAGATTTACTAACTAATTTTGGATTATACATAAAAACTATACTTAATCTATTTGGTTATTAAAACACTTATATCAAACTTTTATTAAAATTCTATTTTGATTAGACACTAAATAGGAACTCCATTATGACTGCGAAGATCGCCCTGCCAAATTATGGATGGTTTGATAAAAATATTTTAAAACATATGGCAATTATGGTGTTACTCCTTTAGTGCTGGAATTGAAGGATTTCATTCAATCCACTCTGAAATGGTTCATCTCCTAGGCAAAAATTACAAAGATAATCATAATAAGTCAATGTTTTATCCTCACCATTTGAATTAGATTTCTAAATTAAGAAGTAAACATATAACCAAAAGTCAAAACAAAGAATATTCAGGTACTTCCTCTCTTATTTGTTTATCTTAATTCGATTATTACCACAATCTTAAGTTAAATCTCTTAGTGAAAGCATAGACATCAACATACCCCCTGACTTTCTCTCCTTTATTGTTCTCTTTTCCTTCTTCTTTAAGTTCAGTTTCTAAGGAATTTCACAACCCATGTAACGAATTTTTAGTCGATAATCCCGAACTCATCACTCAAGTTAACAGACATTGTTCCCTAAAAAGGGTGTCCTGCAGACTTACTCTTCGAGTCACAAAATTCATTGAACTTTTTGTTTTTAAGCAATTTAAATGTTGAAGTGTAATCCTTAGTCGGTCGATCCTAGGCCAGATGACCTTAGTTGACCAGGTTTTAATGGGACCCTTCGAACCTCAAACACAATAACATCCCTCTTTTTTTTTTTTTTTTTAAGAAGAAAATCAATAAAACTAGAGAGATCATCAAGTGATAAGTATCATTTGAACTTTACACTAATGATTCATTTCAATTATTCTCTATATGTTAATTAATGGCAATAGTAAATATTGAGAATAACCCTGAACATCTTAAGCTTATAGTCATATGCTACCAAATGCAGAATTCCAAATGAAATAGTGAGTAAAACTGCCCCATCATGATTTCACATTGTTACCACTGCCTTAAAAACATTACCCACTTCAAGCATCTTAAATTGGATAACCTTCATTATTCTAGCCCTTTTGAAAAATTCTTTTAACCAGTAAAGCAAACTAACACCAAACCAAAACAGATTGCCTCAAATGATAAGTAAATTTGATAGACAATTGTTATCAACTATTTTAATGACAGTATTGAATTGCTAATTACTATTGATTAACTAAAGATGCAAATACACTTATTAACACATAACAATGTAATGCAAACATAAAACAGGCCTGCAAACCATGACTAACATGTAGTTTCACACCTTTAATATATTTTTATTAGTCTTAACTACGGAATTCAATAGGTTACCTTAAAGTCTTTCTCAAGATCAGTAAGGCTTGATCTTGATTTTATTTGCCGGAATCTCTTCCTAGGCTAATAGCAAATCAATGACCCCATTAAGTTTAAGAATTCCAAAGAAAATTGTAGAAGATTTCACCATCTTATCTTAAGACTATGAGCAATCCTTTTCAACAGTTTAGATCTATTCACTTGGATGATTTCTCAATCTATCCAAGTGAAATCTGGCAAAAATCCATGTTGTGCACTACATAAACTAATGCTTTATATATACTACCATTGAAATTACAAAGTCCAATAAAAATATTATGAATTTAACACATTTCTACATAGAGAATCATGAATTTGCATAATACAATACAATAGACATTAACAATATAAGATAAGATTGAGATGAGAGATAGAAAGACAAAAACTCGTTTCTTCCATTTTGAAATTGTTTGAGAATCGTCTACAACAACACATTGAAGATCCTTCGCTGGTCTATCTCTTTCCATGGATGAATCATCATAAATACAACACTCACACATCACATCACTTACACTTACACTTACACTTACACTTACACTTACAATTATAATACACTCACTCACACACAACACTCCCCTGCAGGGAGGAGAAGATGTCTACATTGTTCATATACTAATTGATTACAATGAATGAATTGATGGATAAATCTCTAGATGATAATTATGATCCTCTTGCAGATGGGTATGTTTCTTTTTATATCTCCTATGCTTTTGGGCGAAACAGTACAACACTTGGAGGAAAATTGTGTCTTTTGTTTGAATCGATACAACACTTAAATGAAAAGATACCAAAAACGTCGAATAGCAGACAATATATCACAGGCGACCAAAGGGGAGTTATTTAGATGTGGGTAAATTTCTTTAAATAACCAAACCAATCACGGGCGACCAAAGCACTGGGATCCTTACTATTCCTTACTTCTTCAAATCATGGGCGACCATGGAGGCTGGATTCTTTCTGTGTTTGATTTTCTTCTTCCTCACTTCATATCACGAGCGAATAAAGCCCATGTTTGCTTCTGATGTTCATATTCCTCTTTCACAAGCGACCAAAGCCCAATGATCCTTGCTGTGGTGTTGTTTTATTCCTATCTCGCTCGTGATTTGTATCCATTTCGCTCCAAAATGTGTTGTTATGATTAAAAATCACCTGAATTGAAAATATTATTGATTCAAGTATCAATTCTTAAATAAAAACATAATTCAAGTCTTAAATTTTACTTAAAAAGCCATTAATAATTATAAATAACTCATGTCTATCACAGTTCTTCTTTGTTTGTCAAATTATTTCTTTTCTTTGTTTATACTCTTTTATTATGAAAGTATCAACAAAGCATTCATATACAAAAGCATTCATTTCGTAAGCAAACAAATATTTGAAACAACATATTTCCATGTTATTTATGGTTTATTCCAACTCATTAACTTAAGCTAATTATTAATTCTCTTAACTCATTTTAATGTAATCCTAGCCAAATTGATTAGAGTTAATCATTTAATCTAATTAATAAGCTAAGATAATTAAACTTAATTAATCTGATCCATTTTAGCTTACTAAAGTCTATTTAATCAAGTTAGACTAAGATTGATTAACCAAGTTCATTTTATATCTAAGATTCATTTTAACTTAAGTCTATGTTAACTTGATCTTGACAAAGTTGATTAAAATTAATTAATCTAATTCATTCAAGTTCATTAAGCTAAGCTGAACTTAGATTATTAACTAGGTTCATTTTATATCTAACTCTATATTTAATCAAATTATTTGTAAAATCTTTAAATTCACTAAACTTATGCTTAATTATATCATTCAACAAACATAACACGTTAACTATCATTTATCTATTTCATTTTAGCTAAAAAATATGCATATTATACTTATCTACACACGTTTAACTAGTAGAACAAGTTTTCAACTTTGTTTTAAAAATATAGCGATTGGAAGCAATCAAAATTTAGGCCTTGATACTTTTAGAATTTGCAAAAACTAAAAACATGAAAGTTGTAGATCTCTTTTTATGCTTTATATGGAATTTTGAATCACCTTAATCCAAGTCTAGATGAAAATTTTATGATTAAATTACAAAGTAGTGTTGTTGTATGGAAAACCTTTTAAGGTCGTTTCAACTCAAGGATTTTACCAAAAAATGATCTGAAAATGAAACATCCCTCTAAATAGGCTGTTTCAAGGGCCGTTTGCTCCATATACTCTCTCAAATGGGATTTTTTGGACATAAAGACTTTGAAAAAAATGATCTAAAAATGAGAGACCCCTCCAAACAGGACATTTGACAAGATGTATGATCATCGCAACTTCTCTTATTTTCTTCCTTTTTTTAAACATTTTCCACACATCTTACTTCAACTTAAACACCATGAAAGCAACACAAAAACTCATTTTCATTACTTTTAACACTTTTGTACTCATTCTACTTCATTAAACATCTCTAATCACTTCATCAAACCCTCCTTCATCCATGCATAATTTACATATCTAATATTCATCGATTTTATCACAAACTTTACATATATCTAACATCAATTCATCATATACATGCATATATAATAATTAAAACAATATAAAACTATTATACTTAGCTTTTTAGCAAGAACATGTAATTGAATTCTTTTTTCTTGTTGTTGGAGCTTCCTCTAATATGATTTGCACTTCCTATCTCATCTTCTAACTTTGATTCTTTGTTTAATCTTGTTGAGATTGAGAATTGAGAGCTGAAATTGAAGAAAGAAAAAAGAGAAGAAGAAGAAGAGGAAAGAAGAAAGAAAAGATGCAGGAAAGAAACAGGAGAGAAAAGAGAGAGAAAAAAAACACAAGAAAAGAAGAGAGAGAGAGAGAGAAGATATGGGTAAGGAAAAAGTAAAGGAAATAAAATATATTTTAGAATAAGGTATTGAGTTTAAACATTTTTGATAATTATCTTTAGTATCAAAACTAATGAGAAAATAATTTGAGAATATATATATTAAAAATTTATAATTTGATATAAAAACACAATTCAAAAGTATAATTTGTGAAAATTTGATATTTAATTATGATTCATGTTTAAAACTGATATTTTTAAACAAGTAATTGATTTAAAAAAATTAATAAGATTTTACAAAATGGAAGCCGGCTAAAGTTCAAAGATTTATGAGTTTGCAAAACATTTAAAATATTTGTTTTTAGATATAGGAATTGAAATTGAAGAAAAATGAGTCTCAACGAAGAATTTGAATAAAATAAAAAGTTTGATTCATAAAGAAAATTCATTGAGACATATGGAGGATTTAAAAGGATATTTTAAATCTCAACACTCTTAATTTAACCTATTTACTAATTTAATTATATCAAATTGTCTATTCCTTTTTCTATTGTCTACTTATTTTATTTATTTAGATTATCCAACCATGTTCAAAATTAAATATCTATTATATTATTCAATTAAACCGTTTCTAAATTAACTAGGTGAGAGTTAGGAGTATTTCACATATAAATTTAAGTTCAAATATAAAAATCCCAGAACCAATGCTACATTAATATTTTTTCCTATAATTTTTTTTTTTTTTTTTTATAAAAATGGGCTAACTCACTTAACCCACTCAACCCATTAGCAAACCCATTTTAGCTCGTGGGTAAAACATGCTTGGCAAAATTGATCCGCTTTTAAATAAGCTAAAAAAATGTTGGCCTTAACTTATTTTTAAAATGGGTTAAATGGATCAAAACTCATTTGCATAACTTTAGTTATTATGATTTGGGTAATCATGGAGTTGTTGCACCTCTATATAAAGGTAATCGATGTCATGCTCAAGTGTGTTGTTGCACTATTTCACGAGGCATAATTTTATGAATTGTGCATTTTCAGCATATTGACGTTATTTATCTTTATTGGCTTGGTTAGTTCTGTATGATTGCTAGAGGCTTATGCTAGTGTTTGATTCATTCACCATAGTAACAATAGATGTGGTGCTTTGTCATTCTTCTCAGTAGTCCATTAGGTTTGGCCTAGTGACTTTCAGTAACATTACAAGTAAAATAAGCCTTTATAAGTAGTGCACATGAGTTAAAAGATACCGAACATTCTCAGCACCAACCTTGGTATGGTGTTAGAAAATACTATCATACTCGAGAGCTTTAGCTTACAGGCTTAGCCCAAGTCTATCAAAAGGATTTCTATAGTGGCAATGAAGAAGATCTTAGGGGAGAAGAAAGGTTGTAATAAGGAGGATGGGATAGGGATATTTACTATTATGTTACCAATTTATCAAAGTTCACAGGAAGGAAGGTTCCTTGCAATATTTGAAAATTTTGGTGACTATTTGTAATTTCTCTTCAACTAAATGGTTACATATAGTGAAAATTAAATTTATTAAAATTTTGTTTTATATTATTAATCTATGTTTTATGAGACGAATTAATTGTCCACAACCAAATTACTGAAAAATAATTTTTTTTGTGCAGTACCATCCATATTAAACTATTATATAATAAATATTATCATTAAATGATAATTTGTTTGTGCACGAAGGTTAACATTTAAGAGGC
Source organism: Combretum micranthum (assembly GCA_024138025.1). NCBI lineage: Eukaryota > Viridiplantae > Streptophyta > Magnoliopsida > Myrtales > Combretaceae > Combretum > Combretum micranthum. Next base: position 3,636,653 of record JAMXBD010000001.1, read on the forward strand.
TTATTTTAAATGTTAAAACTTATTTGTCAATTTATTAAAGTACAACACTTTAAAGCCATACTTTTTTTTTCTCTTTTTAATTCTTTTGACTTCAAATTAAATTTACCAATAGTTTCAAAATATTTTCTTTCAATTCAAAAAGAAAACCGGTGATTGTCCTTTTTTTTAATTAAAATCTTAAATAAAATCATACCGAATTCATTTTCATGATTAATATTTTTTTCAAGGCAATAAATCGGTGATTTTTTTTAATTAAAATCTTAAATAAAATCATACCGAATTCATCTTTCATGGCTAAATTTTTTTGCAAGCCAATAAATCGGTGATTGTTTTTTTTACTAAAATCTTAGATAAAATCATACCGAATTGATCTTTCATGATTAAAATTTTTTTCAAGCCAATCTTAATATAAAACCGGATGTTATTTTATGATTTAGTGGTGATAAACATATTAAACAATTTAATATAAAAGCATGGCCTTTTTTGTTTCTTAAAAAAAAAAATTACAAAACAAGACACGGTGAAGGGTGAGATTATTTAGTATGGACACTTATTTTCCATGCCGAGAAAATTTTGAAATATTTTCACAAATTAGATTGTATTTTTCTCTTGATGTCTCTAAAAAAAAAATCATCTAAATTCAATTTTTACAATTTTCTGGAGGAGTGTTGTCTTAAAAAAAAAATCAATATCTCCTTTTATCAAGACTACAAATGCTAGTTGATGAAACAAGCTAATGTCTCCTTTGTTAACGGAATTATCCAAACAAATTGCTCCATCAACTAAGAACGGTCATGCACCACCACATATAGGATCAAGAAAGAGCTATCAATTTGTCAATCCTTACTGATACTTAAGTTAGTATTTACCTAAAGTGAGAATTGGAGGAAAATAAAATAAGAGAATTATCAGTTTAACCTACTTGTTTCTAATAGCTTGTGGAGGGGGATTCCTTATGGTTATCATGGACATTAAACCATAGAATCGCATCTACATTCCATAAAGAGTTGGGTGATGGTGATTAAGGGAATACATGTTGAGTGATCTTGGTTGGCTACATCGAGTGTCAAGTTCAGAGGGTTGACTTGCTAAGTTGAGGGTCATTCCTGACCTCTTATCGATTGAGGGTTGGATAAATTCAAACTTGGGCTTAATGAGTTAGTCCAAGTTTCAGATGGATTGCATCAATTTAGATTGGATAGCCTATGTTCCCAAATTGAACATAAATATTTAATAATTAATTGGGCCTGCTTGGCATATTGGTTTGGTATTATTTTGACATCATTTTCAAACTCAACTGATACAGATATGATACTGATGAAAAATTTGATAGTTTTACTTATAAACTGATTAAATGAACCGATACTAAACCGATATAGATCTGATACCAATAAGTTATCAATACAGATCCGATATAGATAAAAATCCAACAATCCAAATAAACTCGAGTCTGTTGTTTTATCATATTTATGTTATTTTGGTATTATGCATTTATTGTTTTTAAATAGATATTTGTTAAAAAATATATATCGATAAAAAGCTAATAATTTTATTCATAATCCGACTAGACACATATGATATATTGTAATATATACATGATATCGATAAATTATAGATGCCAATAAAATATAAATATAATATCGATAAAAATTCAACAATCCAAACACACATCCTTGTTATAAATGCCCAGATTCAACAAATAAATCAGATGTGAACGGTTTGTTTTTCATTTGTATTTGTATTGAAATGATATATGTAAATATATTCAATCTATATATTTTATTTATATTTAATATTTTTACAAGTACTGTTAATTTTTTTATTTATATCTACTTTTTAATAAATAATTTATTAAAAAATTGAAAAAAAAAGCCTATGCCTACGAAAAAGCTAACCAAACAGCATGCAGAAAGTCGAGGAATATGGTTCTCTTACTTGTTTAAAAGGGCAATGTGAATCCAAAGGAATCGCGCCCGCTCTACATGCTAAAAGGGCAACTGGGCAAGCGCATAAATACCCAAATAAATGACAAAAAGATGGCACCGCATGCCAACAGTACAACAAAAGTCACTCCACTCCCCAAAGTAAAAACTAAAAACCCCCCAACTTTCACAAAGATTCTATTCTCTTCTTTTTTCTTCATTTTTATCGTGTCAAAGTTCAACAGCAACTAGGAAGGGATCTAGTAGTTCCTGATTCCAGTCTAGTCTTTCTCATTTCCAGTTCAATGGACGACGAAACCTCGAAAAAATCCGATGTTACTAAACCCGACGACGACGGCAATGGTTCTTCAACCAACAGGAAGAAGAAAACTGGTTTAGGATGGATGGAGTGGCTCAGAGGATGGATGTATGTGGTTCAAGAGATGTTGTTTCAAAGAATCATGGCTTCTCATCTTCAAAACCCTCTCCCACTTCCTCCCATTGATCAACTTACTTGTATTGTCACTGGTTCTACTAGTGGCATCGGTCTCCAAATCGCTAGGTCCTTTCCTATTTTTTGGAGTTTCTTTAAAGTCATGCATACCCATTTCTTGGAATCACTTTGTTTTTCTTTTCAGTACTTTGAATTAGTCCATTTTTTGTATTAAAGGTGCAGACTTTGTCGATTTTACTTTTGATTCTACATTGCCTTTTGGCATACCCATTATATGGAATTATGCTTTTTTTGTAGCTGTGTAAGGTTGCCTGTTTGTTGAAAGTTCAAATTTTTTTATCGAATTTTCTTATGGTTCTACACTGTTTTTTGACATACCCATTATTTTTAATCATGTTGTTGTAGCTCATTTGTTGATTGAAAATGCAAACTTTACCCTTTTTTTTTTCCGATTCAGCATTAGGTTCTTTGTTTTCTTGACGTAAGCATTATCTTTAATCTCGTTTTCTGTACTTGTATAAGGTTGTTTGTTAGTTAAAAATTCAAACTTTATCAATTGTTTTTGCTCTTTTTATTTATTTATTTTTCTTTGCTGGTGTGCCAATTTCTCGGAATCACGTTTCTACACTTCTGCATAATCTAATAAATATATAACTTTTAGATCATATGACTGCGGTGGTAAATAGTGTAAATGGTTGCTTTACCACTTAAGATTGCTTACTTTTGTCATTTTTTTTTTCCTTTTAACAATATGGGGGCGGTGCTTTCAATTCTGACTGTTCCATTTCTTGGGAACAGAGTTGCTCCTGTTATCAATTATGTCTTCATGTTCATCCCAGTTACACATGACATGAGACAAGAAAATTCTAGTCAGTTGCTTAAAATCATGTCTATGTTTATATATAAGGTTGTTTGTTTATATAAAATGCAAAACTATTTTTATTTGGCTTTTGATTCTGTATGTATATATGTGTTCTGATATGTAGTGTCTTTTCTTTCACTGTCCAGGCAGTTGGCAGAAGCTGGGGCTCATGTTGTGATGGCGGTGCGTAACACCAAGGCAGCGAATGATTTGATCCGTAATTGGCAGAATGAGTGGTCTGGAATGGGTCTCCCTCTCAACGTAGAGGTACACATTACGCACTTGTCATTAGTTTAGCTAGCCATTGGCAAATTTTTGTCTGGGTGTTAGCATCTTTATGATTAGATTCATCATCTCAAATTACAAGGTGATGGAGCTGGATCTTCTTTCCTTGGATTCGGTTGTGAGATTTGCTGATGCTTGGAATGCACGTTGTGGTCCTCTCCATGTTCTCATTAATAACGCAGGGATATTCTCCATTGGAGGTGTGCTTTATGACTCTTTTTTTAAATACATAAGCTAGAGTTCATCATAATTTAGATTTAATAAGAGCTAACCGTAGTTGCTTATTCACTAACCGTGCTAACTTTGATTTTCTAAGAGCTACAGGAGATTGAGTAAATATATTTGTGAAGCTTTTGATTAATGCAGTATTTATACGCTAAGCCTGAAATCATTTGTGATCTTTTTATCATCTTAAAGTTAAGTACCATGGTAATTTAATTGGATTGTGTTAGGGAAAGTGGTTGTGTCACCTATCATTTTAAATAGTCATGAATTGCCTGCCACTTGGCTATTGTAATTTAGGTGATGAAAACCATTTAGGCTTGTGCACTTAGTTGTATGGAAGAAGGGAGAATTAAATTCCAATTTAATGGGGATGCAATAGAGTTGTATTATTTATTACATTGTTCACTTGGTATAAAAAATAAAATAAGTAATTATTGGAGTAAAAAAAAAAATCCATAATGCCTATGTTTGGGTAGTTTTTTCCAATAGATATAAACACTTTTCAAACATTTTTTCTAATAAATTGTTTATCAAGAAATATATATAGATAAAAAAATGTTAGCAGTTCTCATAAAAAGATGAAATATAGATACAAATAAGACATGTTTACACATATTGTTTCGATACAGATATGGATGAAAAATAGACTATCTAAGTAGACCCAATTTGTACAGGCGATATTTTTAAGACAAAGGCATTTATGATAAATATTGAAAATAAATCATTAAATGACAATTCATGTGTTTTATAATAATAATTCATTATGGATTATCATTCCTCTTAACTAAATACTTTAATAGCATTTTTACGTAAAATAACGAGAGAATGGATAGCTTTTTCTCTCAAGTTAATGGACTGTTCGTGTTTTTCTCAATTGCAAAGGGCAAAATAAATTACACGAAGTAATATAGAAAGTTCTGTAGCAACTGCTTCTATATTGAGGGAATGCATATGCTTTGCGGGTTAGCTATCCTATTTGCCAGCCTTTATAATCATGGTGTTCATATTATCAATTTGGCCAGAGGTGTTGCAACTTTAACCACCCCGGTGACTCCTGAAGCGGTTGATACGTGAAAGGCCATTGAACTGGGCCTGTATTGCTTGTATTGTCTTATGAATATAATATAACTGTCTAGCAGAGATAGGCATGATAAGTAGAAAGAGATTCACATTCTTCTTACTCTTGTCTATATGAAATGTGAATGATAAAGACAACTTAAATAATGTTGAAAAATCTCTAAGGCATGCCTTTTCTCTGAGAAGAGTCTTAGATATCAAGGCATATGATAGTGCAAAGACTTATAGATCAGCACATTAGAAATGATCTTGAAACATGCCTTCTTTGCCAAAAGTTCAAAATTTATGGCCTGCTTTTTGCTAGCCTGACTTTGTTCTTGCTAGTTTTCTCAACAGAGAGAATTTTGTGCTGCTCATCGGGCATCATTGTCACTTTTAACTTACACCGCCTCTGTTTCCTCTCAATCTATAAATATAGGGACAAGTCTTGCCAGTTAAATTTTAACATTGATTCATTTTCGTCTTTCTGTAATTTTTTTCACCTTATTTTTCTTGTTTCCTTTTTCTTATTTATTTTTTGAGCGTCACATGATTTCTTTGTGCAATTGTTTGCATCTCCAGATCTTACTAACTTGATTCCTCTTCCCTTGACCTATTTAGAACCACAAAAGTTTTCTAAAGATGGACATGAAGAGCACATGCAAGTAAATCATCTTGCTCCAGCATTGTTATCTGTATTGCTTCTGCCATCTCTCATTCGTGGCTCTCCAAGCAGAATTGTCAATGTGAATTCTGTGGTAAGTGCTTATGAAATGTAGTTGTCAAGGATAAATATCTGTAAGTAGTATTTAATTCAAACACAAAACTCAGATTATCACCACCGTTTAATATTTTTTCTTTCCGTTCTTTGCAAAAGTTTTGTTAGCAACACTTTAAGTGAAAAAAAAGGGTTAAAATAATCATCCATAAAACTTGGGGTGATGGCGCCTTTGTAGACTCATGTAAAATTCCTTGTGTTGCAAATAGCTCATCCATTGGAAGCATTCTGCAGATGCACTATGTTGGATTTGTTGATGCGGAAGATATGAATGTTGTATCTGGAAGGAGGAAATATTCAAGTTTAGTGGGTTACTGCAGTAGCAAGCTAGCACAGGTACAGCTGGGAGTCATAATTTGTCCCGTCAAACAACTCAATGGTTTTGTAATGTCTTATATTTTTTATTCTTCTTTCCCATGATGGGAATGGGCAATTCAGTCTTAAAATTGGAAATATGACTATGTCCTCAATTATTTTTTTCTTAGATAAATATTCTTTCTTCTATTTGTCACAATTTAGATTCTCTGTTGTGATAGCTTTCATAGTATTGATCTAATAATACTGAAAAAAATCAAAGAGTTACCTTGCTAGCTGTCAAATACAGATGATTGACTTTGTATGCTGTTCTTGCAAATCTTTGCAGCACTGGTTCTCTTCATTTCCGACTTTTTTTTTTTTCTTTTGGCAGTCTCTTCACTTTAAGCAAAGCCCAGCCATCTTGATTATTAGCCTGTTCTTTAACTGTAACTCATCCTGTGCTTAATTTAGATTCAAAGGCCCTTGAATTCTATGATCTGACATGAATTTGTAGTGCCAGAAATAATGTATTTTGTAGTCACGAATTATTATGCTCTAGTTGATAAACTTGTGTAAAAACTGTTTGATCTGTCGACCATTCCAGATGTTCTTTCTTATTTTCTCTTGTTGAATGTTAAAAGACTTCATATATAAAGACAACAAGGGGGTGCCATCCAAAATGACAGTTTGAACTTCAAAGTCCCAAGCATTTGATATGTTCTCTATGGTACCTCATGTTCTTTATGGTCACCTTTATGTCTATAAAATTCAGGTGTTACTCCATTGAACTGAAAATGACAGGCAAAAACCAAATAATCTCAATCCTTGGTTCATATGTGCCACAAACAAGGCATCAAAACATTTAAAGCTGTAGATATAGGTGCAGCTTTTTTATTTACATTTCAATAATGCCAATGTTTAAGGTGATTCAGATAAGAATGAGGCCTAAAGAGTAAAATGCATACTGGTTCTCTCCTACAAGCATTGAACTCAAAGAAAACTTGCATGGGAGCTCTGTGATTCCACATATATACATATATATGTATCCATGGAATGGTTGGCCCCGAATGATTTAAAGTGTTCTCAATAATACATAATTTAAATTACTATAAAAAATATGTCTTTGATTGGACTAAGGAAGTCTTAGTTAATTGGCTCTCAAGGTAAGAAATAGCATCAAAATAAAAAAGGTTCTAGGTTTGTCAAATCATGTTAGTTCTGTTGTATTTGGTATCCATGTCTATAATAGACATCAACTTGTTGGAGCAGCAAATTATTTTCTCATTGCAATATCATAATATTTTCATTAGCAACTAAAAAATCAGGTGCCCTTCATATTTCAGGTCATGTTTAGTAGTGTCCTCCATAAACGATTACCTGCTGAATCTGGCATCAGCGTATTATGTGTCTCACCAGGAATCGCTCAGACCAATGTTGTAAGTTTGCCAGATCATTTTGATTTTTCTTGATGTTGGACTTGCATACATAGATCACAGTTCTTTTATCTTTGAGCAGCATTCATTCAATTATTTGCATAAATGACCTCCTAGTCTTTAATGGCGCTATCTTTCTCAACAATGTAAGTTCCTTTATATATTGTGAAATCATAAAGAATCCCTAAATGGATAGAGAATTATTGTATTCATTTTTAGTATATAGTTCATATGTTTTGCATTGATTTTTATATAAATGCTGAAACTCAGTTATTTGTTTCTGTCAGTGCATAACTCATATATGCTTCCATATGCAACACAATGTTCTATTCCCTTTATGAATGTACTTCATTTGAAAATGGATGTTTGTCTTTTCTCCACAAATGCAGGCAAGGGATCTTCCTAGGATTGTTCAAGCTGCTTATCATTTGATACCTTATTTCATATTCACTCCTCAGGAAGGTTCGTGCTTTCTTTTATTCTTCTGTCAGTTTATGCTTTAATAATATTCCATCCCTCTCTTGGTTGCAAATATATTCCCTTTTCTCCAAGTCCTTGGCAATCTATTAAGTGAAGTGAAGTAAAGAATATGGTGAGTAGCATGTCTCTGATGGGTTTATCCAACATACACAGGTTCAAGGAGTTCACTCTTTGCAGCCACAGATCCTCAGGTTCCTGAATATTGTGAGTTACTGAAAGCAGATGATTGGCCAGTTTGCGCTTTCATAAGTCAAGATTGTCGTCCAACAAATCCTTCTGAAGAAGCACATAATGTTGGAACCGCTAACATGGTATGGGAAAAGACATTAGAGATGGTAGGCCTTCCTTTTGATGCTGTGGAGAGGCTTATTGAAGGTCAAGAAATTAGATGCCGTTATGGGGATCACAATGAATAATCATCCTTCTGGTTCCCGGCATCTTGGTGTTCACTCACATTAAAGGTTTTCATGGATAAGCCCAACCCCAGTGCGGCTAAGTCGCTCATAGAATTAATTTAACTTGGTGCGTGTTTGGCTTTGTGATGGAAGGGAAATGCCCTGTGGTGGTGCAATGATTATTAATACGGTAATCGCTAGATTTTGCTTCTTTACTTGTCTTGTTAGATGTTAATTTTAGGCTATTTCTGAAATGTTAACAGCGCAAGTTACCTGTAAGGGAAAGACGCTTCCTAGTCCTGCTCTTGAGGTCCTTGTTATTTCAGTTAGTTCTATTGTCCACAAAAAATGGGAATGGAAAGGGTTAATGAACTTAATACTGAACTCTTTAGGTTTGATAAGTTTGTAGCAAGCTCTCAAGTTGCGATCTTTACCTTCATAAACACGACCACTAAGCTAAAACCAAAGGCAGAACCCATACTATCAGGACAAAGGTTGCCGTTGGCTTGCTGCCTTCCTTTAATTTTCTTTTACTGAGAACCCATACTATCATCAGGACAAAGGTTGTCGTTGGCTTGTTGCCTTCCTTTTCTTTTCCTTCAGTAACTCCATACAGCTTGCACGAGGTCAAAATGAACCACTATTACTTCATGTTCAACCATCTCAGCACAATAATGGTTTGATTTGTGGTTTAAGGTTTTGGGCTGCAATTGTGGTATCATGAGCTTGGCTGCAGCCTGCAGCAAATGAAGAAAGGATTGAGGGGATGACAAGAAAACACTCCGGTTTCTTGTTTTCGAGACAAGTTAAACCCAATCCTCTACCTTCATTCATACAGCTTCTAAAATTAAAAGTTATTCACTTATGCTTATTTCTTACATTATATCCTCTCCCAAACTGTTTTTGCAATGGTTCATCTCCAAGTAGTCAAGTCCACAAGTGATTGATGGGACTTTTTAACCACTAGACTTAAAAGCTCATAAACTAGTGTTAATATTTTTTTCATTACTTTAATCTTATAAATCAATTTAATGTTAGTTATTTTCTACAATTCATGAGAAACATTTCATTCTCATAGGGTTTCATGATAAATGTTTAGGATTATGGGGTGGTTTCTACACAAATTAATTTAATTTCTCTTAAAAAGTATAACTTGAACCAAATTTGACCATCAATTTTTGGTTCATACTGTTTAAATCATTGAGTAATGTGGACGGTGGTAACATTTGCTGTGGCCATTTAGGGATGGTCCCAAGCTTAGTGATTGGTGGGACTCTATCCAATGGTGGGTGTAATGGCTTTAAAAGGACAAAAAAAAAAAAAAAAATTCATTTAGCCAATAAAACAGTGGTGGGTAGGTTCAACAGTTAGAATTTGCTAATAAGAGAGAATCCAAGAATAATGGTGAGTATAATGGCTATATGAGAAAAAGAGAAATCTTCATTGAAGCCTACCAAGGAGTACTGCGTAGGATTGGCATTAGAGTTTGCTAAGAAGAGAGAGAATCTAGAACTACATATATAATTTATGATCTCTTTAATGTATGGGTTCTACACGTATTATATGTAATTCTTTTATTAATCTTTGGTAGGTATATGGCTTTGTGATAGAGGGAAACAGCATGTTTAATAATATTATAATTGTTATCACTAGATTTTGCATTTTATTTGTCTCATTAGATGTTAATTATAGGTTATCTTTGACATGTTAATCGAGTAAGTTACTTGTAAGGCAAACATACATCCTAATCTTGCTTTCAAGTCCTTGCTATTTTGATTTGTTTGAATGTGCACATGATTAATGCTATCACGAGTTTAGGGATGTGTATAAATATGTAATGAATCAACTCGGATTACTTTATTAGATCTATTTCGCCAAAAAGGGGCTATGAAGGGTTATGAAGTTACAAATTGTAATTTTACCTACATAACCACAACCCATAAGCCAATTCCAAGCATAACACATACCGGATGGACTGGAATGGGGTTAATAAGCTTGTAGTAAACTCACAAATTGTCAATTTTACCTACATAACCACAACCATAAGCCAATTCCAAAAGCATAACACATACCATCATTTGCATGGAAGTTGTCATTGGCTTTTTGCCCTCCTTTTCTTTTAGAAACTTAAAACTTTTGGAATCCACTGTTATAGGCCATCTTTGTACCCCCCATAACGAACAACCAAGTTTGAAATGAACCACCATCTACTTCACGTTTCACTGTCACTATCTCATCATAAAAGTGATTGGATTTGTGGTTTTAAGATCTTAGGTCAGAGTGAATGAATTCGTGACTTAAGATTGGGCTGCACTTGTGATACCAAAACTCTTCGATGGCTTGTTTTGAGACTATAGAGACTCTTCTGATTTCATATATGAAAATAAAATAACTTAATTGATATAACTTATTGAGTTAGTTATAAAAACATAATCTGTGTTTTCGCTAAATCACAAACACATAACTTTTTTTTGTGTGTGTGTGTTTTTTTTTTTTTTCCAGACAAATAAGTGATCTGAGTTTATACAAAAGTGTTATTATAATTAATTACTATTAGAGGGATATGAGTTAGAGTCTTATTGGTCTAAAAAAATAATTTAATAAAAAATATTGCTAAATAAAAATAAATAAATAAAATATTAAAAATTATTTTTTTCAGATGAGAAAATTGAAAGAAAACGTAAAATTAATTTTTATGATCAATAAAATATTGACATTTGTCATTTTAAAATTATTAAATAATATTGATATTTTTGTATGAAACTTGGGTCAACTATCTGTCATAAAAATAATACATGTCATAAATTTGTTTTGGAACCCAGCTCAATTGGTGAGAGGTGCTGCCTTTGGGACAGGCAAAAGCCTCAAGCCTTGAGTTCGATCCCTACAAGCTGCAGATAGGGAGTCAACTCACCTGGAGGTAACAATACCTATAGTGCCTGTGATACCCTACGAGGTATGCATTGGTTGGGGTTGCCTGAGGGCGGTGTCGGCCATTATCACTAGGGGTCAAACGGTGGTTGTCTGCCTTGGCATCACACACCCAGAACCTTAGTAGTGAGGGGTGGGGTGTGACAAGAAGAATAAGTTGATCTAAACTTGACTTGATCCGCAATGTTTGGTTCACTCTTTCAAGCATTGAGAAATTTTACTGTGCATGGTGGTGACATGTGTGGCCGTTTAGGGCTGGTCCAAGCCCAAAGCTTACTGATTGTTGGGACTCCATCCAATGGTTGGGTGAGGTGGATTTAACTTAGCTCGCTTAGGTGGGTATCATGGCTAAAAGAGTGGTGGGTAGGGTTGGGGGTTAGGGCTTGATAAGAAGAGAGAATTTAGAAATGTATAACTAATTGTCAATCTCTTTTATATACAATATATACTCTTACTATATGGAAGGAGCTTATTATGTATATTTATAAATTAAACTCAACTGTTAAAAAAAAAAACTAGGAGAAATGGCAAATGTACTCTTAATATTCACCTTGATGTGTACCTACCTATTTATCTTCCAAATTGAGCATTTTATTTGCAAATCTTGGAAGAAAGTGTAAATCTCACTGGGGAAAAAAAGCAAATTGAAAAAAAAAATGAAGACTTAAAAGCTATTTTTTTCAAAATTTAAGGTCTAAAAACATAACTTTTCAAAAAAGAGTTTATTCATATAGAAAACAACTAAGCAAACATAAAAACAACCCTATTTGCAATTTAAGGAAAAAAAGAAAACCCTTATACAGTAAAACCTCTATACAATAATAATATTGGGACCGATAAAAAATATTATTATATAAAGATTATTTATTTATTGATAAATGAATAATTTGTTATTTTATCAATAAATGAGTATTTATTAATTTACAAAGATTTTTTTTATATTGTTTTATATTTTTTTTCAAATTATATATATAATTTATCAATGAAAACTAAAAATAAATACGGACAAAATGCATATGGAGTGTATATAAAAAAAATTTTTAAGTCATCATGCATAAATATAAAACAAAATAATAAATTTTATAACATAAAAAACTATAAAGTTGTGGTAAATCTTGAAAATTTGAACGGATGAGTATAATTTTTCAAACTCAAAGTTAATACTTTGGAAAATAAAGATTTATAAAATATTTTAAGCAAATAGAATACAAATTTTATTAATATAATACTCACAGTTTTAGCTTTAGAAGTAGTTTGAAAAAAAATTATTATGAATTTTATATGGAATTTTTTAATATTTAATAAATTATTAATTTATATTTTTGTTAGGCTTTCAGGATTTCATTATAAATTATTATCTTATGCATTTAGTAAGATTATTAATTTAGTAAGTTGGCCGAAGTACCGAAAGAAATTATTATCCAAACGAGATTATTAATTTATTGTCCAATTGAGGTTTAATAACTTTTGAAATCATGCTCTTTGTTCCATATAATCTAATCCCTGATGGATAGAATAAATCAAATTGAGTGCCATTTAATGGAAGAACCAGTGAAAGATGCCAACTAACTTTTTTCAAACTGTAATTATATATATATATATATATATATATATTTAAACTTATATCATTAACGTATTATCTATGGCAGCTGTGAGCTGTTTTTAACCGGCTTTGATATAATAGATGTAAGAGACCTATCTATTTTATTTTTGTTTTGACTCCTTGAGAACGGGATTTTGACTAGTTTAAATGTTTTAATAATGGAATTCTATTTAAATCTTAATCTTAAAAAAAAAGAAAAGATATAAAAAATTATTAATTGTTTAATTGCATACATATAATATCTTTCATATAATCAAATCCAACTTGTTTGAATAAACTAATTTTAATCTAAGCTAAAAATTAACTTCTTCATTAGGGTTAAGTGAGTATACCAATATGTGTTTTTTTTTTTCTTGGCTATTACAGTGGATAAGGAGGAATCAAATCTGATACCTCTTATTTGAGAGATTAGGAAACATGCTACTAAATTATAAGATCATTGACGAGTGTATCAAGTACCAGCTTGTCTGAATAAACAAGTTTTACTTGCATATTATTCTATAATTATAAAGATTATAAATTTTAAAAACAAAACCTATTTATGTTACACCTGATGAATAAAAGTAAATGATGCTTTATAATTATAAGAATCTAATAAGAACTTTTTTAACATATTTACTTTTTGTGTCGTTACAACAAACACAATCAATATGGTGAGTAGTAATAAATTTTTACTATTCGCATTTGAAACAGTTTAAATATTATTTTACTATTTATATATATTTTTTTCAATTTTCTTTTTATTTCTTTGTTGAATATTTTCTTGTAGAATATGAAATGAAATGATATCTACCTAAAATTGTTGTACTTTTAAATACACAATATATGCTAGTTGTTGCATAAAGAACGGATTGAGTAGTTATAGAGGACCGCACCGCCATCCGATGCAAATGACCCTGATGAAGAAAATTTGAATCAATAGACTTAAAAAATTTGAATCAATGATAGACCCATCATTATGTTTGGATTGTTGGATTTTTATCTTTCATCGAATCAGCATTTGTAACTTATTTGTATCATATTATTATTATATAAGTATTAGTTTTATTTATTCAATTTATGAATATAACTATTAATTTTTTATCAGTATCTATTTTTTATAAATATTTATTTAAAAATGATATAACCAGAAATGGTCAAACAAATAGATTGTGATTGTATTGTCAAAATGCATAACTACACATTATATATGAACACTATTGGGCACTGCATGCGTAGGAGATGGAGACATATCTGGGTATGAGTAACATATTATACATGCTTATCTTTTTTGTCAATAATATGCATACGTAGTCGAAATTCACAAGCCAAAGGATTAATTATAAAAACTTTACTAGGTTTTCATGATCTATGTTAAATTTTTTAACAAATAGATGATATGAGTTTTATTAAAAAAATTAATATATTATTTGATAATTTTAGAATAACATAGGTCAATTTTTATTGGTTTAAAAAATTAATTTACATTTTTAATTTCTTGCTTTTAAAATTAATTTTGATATTTTATTTATTTGGTTTTAGTTAGCAAAATTTTTATTATTTTAATTTTCTGAAACCAATAAGACACTAACAATATATCTCTCTAATAATAGTTAATTGTATTGACAGTTTTGTAAGAAATTAAAGTCACTATATCGATATGTCATGTGTTTGCAGATTAACTAAAACACATAAAAGATTTTTATATAATTAATCCTTTAAGAAATGACGTTTTTCAAATAAGAGGTAATCCTATGTTGCGTAATATATGAAAATTTATGCGAAACTAGAAAACAACATAAAGAAAATGTTTTTATTTTCTTTTATTTCAATTCTTATACTACATTTTCCCAATCGAATCAACCAAACTAAATATTATTTTACTGTTTCCCTACCGATTAAGTTTATATATGTACCATATCATTATTACTTGTTACTATGTATGAATAAAGAAAAGCAAGAAAGTGTATAAATAAAGAAAAGCAAGAAAAAAAAAAAAAAAGAAAGACTGCCTTTTGCTTTAACAGTTTATGCAGCTTTCACAAAACAATTTATTCTTGCTAAAAGGACCAAAATTTTTTCGGCATCCGATTCGATGTGATTTCGATATGAAGTGTTGTCTATTAGGATGAGATCAAAGGATATAATGGTACAACTCCAATTTGCCAATAATAGGATTATAAACGCAAGACAAACACCTAAACTAAGGCTCACATCCTTAAGAAATTAGAAATTACTTTTTCTCGAAGACTATGAAGGTGCAATAAGATATTCTTGAAAGCGTATTTATTATATGTATTGATAGTAATGATAACACATTTATGACTCATTCGCTTGACCGTAATTGCTATTCAATTACACTTTGACTATTACATTTTTAACCTCAATTACTATTTAGTAATGGGGAAATTCTATAGTCGCGTGATTATTTTTTATGGGATTGGTACTGTCATTATCTAACGGCTTATATCATACTCAATTGTGATCGAATTATTAAAATAGTTAATATTATAAAGATATCGAATAGTCATTCATTAGTTTGATCTCAGAATTGTAATTCTATGAAGATTCTACCCCTTTTATTCTTAATATATCCCCACTAAAATTAACAAATGATATTGAAAAATTTTGTGGAAATAGATTTTTATTAGGAAGAGATTTTCTTTTTCGTGGAGAAATGAATGTGATTTTGATTTGAGGATAATGTTTAGATTTGATGATAAAGGTTATTCCTTTTTTTCCTTTTATGGAGAGATTGTTATATTATTTTAGTCATTTTATTTCTTATTCATGTTGATTCATGATGCTGTGTGACAATTCAATTATAATGGAGTGAACAACGTAATACAAATTCAAACTTTATTTCATTAATCCGTAATAGCAATTCATTACAGTATTATTCTATTACATGAATGGATTGTTAATGTTATAAATAGATAGTGTTTATTATCTATTCACATGTGAGTTCAAATGTTTATTTTTGTAGTTTATTTTCTCAAATCTTTTTACATTTTTTCTTTCATTTATTTTTATTTTTTCCTTCTTTAAAAATTTTAATGTTTTGATATGGCCCAACCTTTCGGACGATGGGTGATGGGAGTTGGACCAACCTTGACTGGCCAAATTGTTTTGTTGTTTCGACATTCGTCAGATCCTTGAAAATTGGGAACTCCAAGTCTACTTGTAAAGACCTGACATTTATGATATTAAAATATGACATGTCAAGTCCCAACACGTATAATATATAGATATATTACATATAAGGTTATTCGAAAAAAGAGATATTTATGTGAATTGTCTGTTTAACCTATTTAATATACAAAGCTTTAATAAAAACTATTCATCATTGAGTAGATACTTTAATATATCAATATATAGATACCAATAGCTTGGTATCTTAAGTTTACAAAACCATATATTACATGCAATATAGGGAAAAGTAAATACTTTATATTACAAACTTGAGCTTATAAACAAGCCATATCTATACTATTACATTTTTAAAAACACAACTTGATTTAGTCTATTTGGCTAGGAAAAAAAACAAGGTTGGTCCGGAGTCTTAGTCATCACACTCATCCTAAAATTCCTCAGAATTTGTCCCATAGCCCAAGGAATCATAAAACTCGTCTTCATCAATACCTGAAAGAGAAAAAGTGAGCCAGAGGTTTAGTACACAATAATACAAACAAATACGATGTGACAGACACTCCTGAACTAATGCAAGGCAAAATAATAAGTTATTTCTCTTTATTTAAGTCAACAAAACAACATTAGAGTATTCAAACTCCGGATTCAAGCTTAGGGAATCTGGGGGTTCCTGAATAATCGCAGCTATTTAGGAGGTTAATATAAGCAGCGTAAATACTTATATCTTTGATATATCCTTATAAAGAAAAAGTAATTTCATCTAGGGTTTACAATCGTTACTCAACTTTACTTAACTTAGTCAATAATATCACCTAGTTCAATCGTCCCATAAAACGTGAACACATCATGTTATATCATTTCAAGAATAAGCAAATGTTACACCGATATTATACCCCATATTAACTACCGCCGAGCCACTAATGAAAGTACTTACATCATGACAAGTGGTTTAAGCACTTAAACTATCATGTTAACCTCGTTAACAGGGTTGTTGCTTTCCAAACCAGATTTAACGATGAAAAATATAACCATTTCAAACAACTTTAAATTCCTCTTTGATTAGAATTGGTTTAGAAATATCTAATTTTAACAATCAACAATCAACAATCACATTACTATATACCTTGATTACTAGATTTATCAGGTAAAAGTCTAGTATTTGACCTCAGTTGAGTATAGGAATCTATCAAAGGAACCATTTCATATAAAAAATGGTTAATTCACAATTATACACTAATTCATATTCACACACACAATTTATATCCATCATATTTCAAATAATTGCATATCAACATCACTATTTCTTAATTGAATATTAATCATAATTAGCTACTAAGTGCTTAACATTCGTAAAACTCAAATAAAATTCATATTAAAGCATAACTTAATATTTATACTCATAATAGGTTTGTTTAGACTTTTAATTAATTATAAAACTAA
Organism: Combretum micranthum; assembly: GCA_024138025.1. Lineage (NCBI taxonomy): Eukaryota > Viridiplantae > Streptophyta > Magnoliopsida > Myrtales > Combretaceae > Combretum > Combretum micranthum. The sequence continues at coordinate 3,653,943 of JAMXBD010000001.1, forward strand.
GAAACAAATAAGAAAAAACATATAAAGTAATAAAATTATCACAAACAAAAATTATTATTAGTTTTTAAAATTACAGGATATGACGGCATAGTTAATGCCGACGACGCAATGGGAAGGCCGGTGGCGTACAAGTGCAGACAGATGTCAACAAAGATTAGAAAGTGAAACGGGTTGCCATACATGCCGCTTCACATGCCGTTTGAGCCCAGGGAAAACTCACAAAAACTCTAAAGAGTGATACACCTTCCCATACATGAGGTATCAAAGAGTGTATGATACTGCAGAGAGTGAAAGACCGTCTTATACATGCTGTTTCAAAGGTGTATGACTCATATACCTTCCCAAACATGCTATTGGATAGGATGTTTGAAAATTTGCTAATTTCCCCTGTTTCAAAGTCGATTTTTACACATTACACTCATATCCTACTTCAACTAAAACACTTCCAAGCATCATACACTATACCACATGCTCTTAACAACTCAAAAAGAAAAACATGTATGAATTTTACATTTTCAACATCAAACAACTTGTCCACATCACTCAACATAAATAAACTCCTTTATCACCAACTTTTACCAGCTCATGCACTACTCAAAACAACTCTTACACTTCTCATACTTACTTAGTGCACTTAAACAATCTTATACACTTTAAAATCATTATTTCCACTCACTTCACATTCATATAAACATGTCCTAGCCATCCTAACATCAATAACAACATTTACTACTTCATTTTTATCACTACACACTCATCAATTCAACATAACCTTAACCGACACTAACTCATTCATTGACTAAAAACAACTTTAAAGCTTACAATAACTTATTTACTACAACTTCAAGGATCCAAATACTTTGTCAATCAATTCAACAATCAATACTACTTATAACCTACCAAGAGGCTATTTTTGATAGAAATTCATGGAACAAAAAGATAATAAATCATCACAAAAGACATATAACGTACCTCAAACTCTCTTTAACTCGAAGATGAATTCTTGTAGGAGTTCTTAGCAAATTTGGGCAAGAAAATTAAGAAGAAAAAGATGGAACGGAAGGAACGAATGGCACCTTTGCTTTGGGGTCTGTTTTGGTTTATGAGAAGTGAAATAAAAATAAGTTTGTAATTATCCTATAATTGACTTTTGATGGCAGATTTTTGAGAAGAAAATAGAGGCTTTAAGTTGGGCTTTAATATGTATGTGGGCCTAGCTTTGTTTAATGGTTGGACTTGGTTTTTGGGGCTCTAAAATCTACTATATTTGGTTTTAGATTTGAGTTAAGCTTATTTTAGGAAAACTTGAGTTTAACACGCAATAAACCACTATCAACATAATTATTGGAATTCATTAACGCATTATATTTATTTTTAACACTCATAACTTATCAACCATATATGTATATAATAAATATAATTTAAGCAACTCAAACATATTCAACACTTTTACATACTAATCATGTCATACACTACTATTAATAATTCATACTAACACATTAATTTTTATTCAACTAAACACTTAACAAAATTCATAATTTTATTAAATCAACTTGTATATATAAAATTAATTATGCATGAAAATTAAGCTATTTCACTACTACTCTCTTTTCCATGTAATATATCTATTTCCAATTGGTGATTGCACGGAGATACTGACATATCCCAAAGTTTTACCTAAGTTAGAAATTGGATTTAGATAGATTAAATGATGTAAAAGAAATAGATAATGAATCATGATTAGATAAATCAATGAAAATAATGTAGTAATTAACAATAAGTTGAAATTTGAGATTTCAATTCTTAAAACCCTAAACATATTGTTGAAATGTTTAGTAGATTCTTAAATCCCTAAACTTCATCCCAATATCTCATATTCTTAATCCCCATAAATTTTGGACTCACCTGCTTTCTTAAAAATATCATATTTGAGCTTAAGCTCAAGTTAAGTATCAATTTGATAAAAACCATTCTCTTAAATCAATTTTCTATCTTAAACTCTTTATTTCTAATTTATTGATCCTCATATTAATTCTTAAATACTTTCAGAATTAGAAATATCAATCTGAAAGTTCTAAACCTAATACGCTTGTCTTAAAATATCTCATAATTTTTCATATATATATATATATCTTTATATATATATCTTTTCTTTTCCTTTCCTTTTTCATTTAGCTGCCTTTTCTCTCTCTTTCTTTCCTTTTCCTTCCATCATTTCTTTTCCTCTCTCTTTCTCTTTCTCTTCTTTCTCGAAATTCAAGCCATAAATCTCAATTTTAACAAGAATATAGAGGAAATTAAAGATATGAAACAAGATAGAAGGTGAAGATCATGTAAGAAACAACTCCAAAAATCTAGGAGAAGTAGGAGTAGAAGAATCAAGAAGTTGGGTTTAGCTCAAAAAGATAAGTGTTGTTAATTTCCTTGCTTTAATTCTTGTTTATGCATGTAAATATTGTATTAGGACTAGTATTATGAAAAACTTGTGATGATAGATAGTGGTAAATCAAGGATATATGAGCATGCTTGATAAAAACCTATATATATATATTGTGTAAACCAAGTATTTGATAAAATATTTTGAAGGAGTGTAGTATGGATTTGCATATAGAAATGTTTATGAGTTAATTTTGTGCATATATATACTTATAACAAGTAGTTATTGATGATGTATGTTGGATTTAGTTGTCAAAAGATGTGTAAAAAGACAAGAAATTCGTAACAGGGATTTCTTTGTTCATCATGGCCGTTATATGGCCCATGATCTCTTTGGATGAAATATTTTGAAAGATAAAGGGTTGATTACGGGTGTGACTAGGGGCGTGATCTCCTCTGATAATGTTTTTCTCCTTGATTAAGACAAAGGGCTGATTACAGGTGTGACGAGGAACGTGATCTCCTCTGATCATGTCTTTCCCCTCGATCAAAGGTGTAACGAGACCCGTATTGATCATCATGGCCCCAATTACGTCCATGATGAGGTAGGCATTTGAGATCATATACCCTATTACAGGCGTGATAAAGATGGTGATGACGATCACGACCTCCATCACGAGTGTGATCTGTCCCCTTGTACTGTTCATGAAGAAGAAAAAAAAAGAGAAGAGAAGAAAAGAAAAAAGAAAGAAAGATAATATAAAGTAAATGAACGATGGTTAATATGAAGTGTTAATTAAATGATATAATTAAACAGGAGTTTCACCACCTTCAGGCGGCCGACGTGATGCTAGGACCGCAGCCCATAGGCATTGACTTCAAGGGATCACCATAGTGAGTTTCCTTATCAGCACAAGAAGATATTGTTACCCCTAAGTAGAGTTGACCCCAACTACAGCCTTAAGGGATCGAACCCATGACCAGAGGCTTTTGTTTGCCTTAAAGACAATGCTTTTTACCAATTGAGCTTGTGCGGATAAGGGAACTTACTGCGGTGATCCCTCAAAGCCAGTGCCTGTGGGGCTGCGATCCTGGCATTATGTCGGCTGCCTGAGGGTTGGGCGTGACATAAAAAGGTGCAACTCAATTGATGAGAGGCATTGCCTTTAAAGCAAATAAAAGCCTTAGGTCATGGGTTTGATTCCTCAAGGTTGCAACTGGGGTCAACTCTTCTTGGGGTTAACAATACCTTCTTGTGCTGATAAGGAAACTTGCTGCGGTGATCTCTCGAAGTCAGTGCCTGTGGAGCTACGGTCCTGGCATTATGTCGGCTACATAAGCTGCAGTGAATTGTGGAACGTGACAGATACGCTCAGAATATGTGCATATGAATGAACGTTCTCAAACAATACAAGTAAATCTTCTCAATACACCTGGTCAATATTTAGGTCTTCCATCTGTTTGGGGAAGATCTAAATATTAGGTCTTGCTATCTATTAAGGAGAAGAATATTCAAAAATTGTAAGGATGGAAGATAAATCTTTTGTCTGTAGGTGGTCAGGAGGTTTTGCTTAAGGCAGTGGCTTATGCTATTCCAACTTATTTAATGAGCGTGTTTTGTTTTCCAAAGAGGTGGTGTCAAGAAGTGTCAGGCCTTATTGCTACTTTTTGGTGGTTAGAAAAATTGAACCTCTTTATGCCAATCTAAGGAAGTTGGGGGTTTGGGTTACAGAGATTTGCTGTATTTTAATAAAGTTCTCTTAGGCAAACTATCTTGGCGTCTTCTTAATGATCCAAATGCCATGTGGATTCAATTTCCAAAGAGCATATATTTCCCTAACTCTCATTTCTTAGATTCTTAAAGAGGTAGTCGGGCTTCATGGGCTTGGCATAGTATCCAATTGGGGAAGGGAACTATTTTACCTGATTTATGTTAGCAGGTAGGAAAACATACTATGCTTAATTTTTGGAAGGATCCTTGGATTCCTACTATTCCTGGACACAAACTGCAGGAAAGGATATTACCTCTTACACTACATGATCTTAAGGTTTCAGATGTGATGAACAATACTGATTTGACATGGTATTTATTAGATATTGCACATTTGTTGACCATGGAAGAGATTTGTGCCATCTAACAAATTCTCATACCTTTGCATGATAGACAAGATAAAATTATATGGTTAAATGATAAATCTAGTGATTATAATGTTAGATGTTCTTATTACAAAATCTTTGAAATAGATCAAATCATTAAATCTCAAATGGCCTCCACTTCACATGTCATAAATAGGAATGTCTGAAAAACTATATGGAACCTTGATTGCCTACCAAAACATAAACATCATTTATGGAGGCTTTGTATTAACTCTCTTGCAACTAACCAGAATTCATTTTGCAGGAAAGTTATCACACAACCAGTATGTCATTTCTGCTTAGAGGTAGAAACTCCAGAACATCTATCTTTTCATTGTCCATGGATGCACTCCATTTGGTTTGTGTGTTGCCATTTACGAATTGACAGACTTGACATTACAAGAATAGATATGCGGCTGGAGGACCCACTTTCCTCCACTTTTTTTGACAAAACAACTGTCCATGATTTGTTTTTGAAGGCTGGGGTAACTTTATGGCATATATGGAAGCATATAAGTGATTGTATTTTCCATCACAAAACTCTCATCTCCAAGAAGGGTGATCAAGAGAGTTCCATGTGACCTTATTGACATTTATTTATCAAAAAACAAAGCAAATCCTCTCCCTTTCCATTTGGATAGTAACTCTATCAATCAAACATCTCTTTGTCAACATTCTTTTCAGCACCAACACAATCTAAGTCACAATTTTGATGATGTAGGATCAGAATTTCTAGGTCTAGGTTCACACATTGATTAAGCAATAGATCGATTGGAAGATTCTATTTCTTCTTTGGAGGCACTACAACAACTACCTACAAAGTCTTTTCAGTAGGATAATCAGGCATCATCATTAGCACATATTCCTACCATGTGGACACCACCATCTCCAAATTTTGTGCAAATCAATTGTGATAGAGGATTTGACTCAACATTTGGTAAAGGAGGAATTGGTATTGTATGTAAGGATTTGTGTAGCAGTCTCTTGCAAGCTACGGGCCAGATGGTTATAGCCATGGGTAGTGAAATGGTGGAGGTGATGGCTGTTAGATTAGGTGTCCTCACAGTAGTTACCCGGGGATGGAGAAAAGTGGAAGTTGAGATGGATTGCAAGTGTGTTTTTGACATGCCCTCTTCAAAGATTAATATCAGCTGGACCTGTAGAACCTTGATTGAAGACATATGTATGAATATTTCAAATTTAGATGTTTGTAGTTTTTCTCTAGTACAACGAAAAGCAAATGCGTGTGCAGATTGGGTTGCTACCTAAGCTAAAAAAAGGATGAGTTGTAGTTATAGGGTGTCTTCACCACCATCTCGTTTATGTTTTATGTTATTTTTAGACCGACATTCTAGGCCCCTTGATTTGTAGCTTTGATTTTATTTTAATAAAGTTTCGTATGGCCAAAAAAAAAAAAAAAAAGAACAGATAGAATCCCAGGATATTTAGGATAAGGAAAAAGATAATAACAATTTAATAAAAAAATTATAAAAATTTAAAAAATAAAAAATTAATAAGTTAAACTTTTTTTTGAGAACTACTTTAAATTATAATAAATTCATCTCTTAAACTTCTTAAAGTCACAACTTTAATATTATAATTTATTTGTTAACTCGTTTCTCTGAGAAAAACACTAAATTTTAAACCCATCTTTTTATTCTCAGGATTATTTTCTATTCAACAACATTATTGTAATTGTTTTATTTTTTTATAATTTTAAAATAAGGTCACCTAAATGCAGTCTGAATCTTATTTGACAACTTTTAATACAATTTCAATTGTATGTTTATTTCTCTATAAAAAATCTTGACGTTTTATAATCATGGTAATATGCGAATACTAATATATTTGAGATTGTAAAACTATAAGTTATATAAAATGTATAAACCAAATAGAATAAAATATTTACTATGTTTTAATGAAAGCATCCAATTAGTAAAAAACATGCCATTTTTAGGAAAGTAGTGTTAAAACATTCGATGGGCATATTAAAAATTGAATGAAATAACTATTATTCTATTACTAAAATTATTGCTAAATAATCATTCTATTACACTATGTTTCGTATGAGGGATTGGAAAGGAATGATTAAGAGGGAAGAAAAGAAGAGATTGAATTCCATTCCCTTGTTTGTTTTAAGAGGAAAAGACTTTTTTTGGAGGAGGGGGGAGGTGGGTTTAGGTTGGGTGTGGGTATGCGAGAGGGACACAATGGATGTAAGATTTTTCTTTGGTCCCACCACTTATTTATTTGCTCTAAAATGGAGAGAAATAGGGGGAAAAGCGAAATTTCTTTAAATTACTTTTATACTTTTCTTTTTTAAATTACTTGTTATCTTTTACAAACGTATAAGTCCTTCATCTTATTTCGTATTTTGTAATGATTAAGGCCCTGTTTGTTTCAAAACAAATGTTTTCTGGAAAACAATTTCCTTTATTTTCCTTTGTTTGTTAAGCGGAAAAGAACGCTTTAAGTAGAAAACATTTTCCTTTGTAAGCGAAAATAATTTCCATTAAAGAGTAAATCCCATTCATTTTAAGGAAAACAACTTACTCTTTTTAAAATGGAAAGTCATTTTCCGAATTAGCCTTTGTAACTATTCAAAATCTAGCAATGTGATATTTATTTCTTTTTTTATCATATCCCGCTTTCACCTTCGATTGCGAAGGTATTTGAGGCCGGTTTTCAATTCGCTTCTCTCTCTCCGGCGAGGTTTGAACTTTGCGTGGTGGGAAGGCCTTCGCGATTCGCATCTTCCCGTCCAGCAAAGAAAGTGAAGGGGAGCGGACAGCAAGTTGGAGGACGCTGCAGAACCGCGTGATTGATCCATCTGCGCTATTCCCTAATTGAAGCAAGTTGGAAAGACTTCAGAGCCTCAGCCCCTACCATTAACTAAAAAAAAAAAAAAATGAAAGCTGACTAGCAATCGCTCGTTTTTCTTATTATCATGGGATTGGATGTTAATAATGAAAGACAGAACATTTATTAGAAGGCAATCCATCCCCGGGGAATTCCTATCGATTTCCGATGGATAACAATCCCTCCATCTTTCTCGCTTTCGCTCTTTCTCCCAATCAATCGCGAGGGTTCCGGGCATCAGAACGCAAGTGCCGGAATCGAACAAAACGTCCGAGGACGAAAGAAAAAATGCTCAGCGGGGAACTCCTTTCATGTCGGCGTATTCGTGCCGCTTAGACGTTGGCCATGAAATCCATCACTAATTATATTTTAAACATGAAAGTAATTTAATGGAAAAAAGAAAAATAAAAAATCATTGAAAAATTATAAATATGAATTGGAGGTTTGTAAATAAATAATATATATCTTATACTTCAACATTTAAATAAAATTATTTAGCATAATGTACTTATGTATTAACGTGCTAATAATAAATTATTTATATAAGATAATGTGTTACATAATATTAGTTAGTTAAACACCAAAAATTTTTTTTAACATATTTCTGTAAATGCAACCAAACACATGAAAAACATATTATTTTTAGAAAAACATTTTTATGTAAAACCTTTTTCCAAATACAAGACATTTTTTTTTGAAACAAATGAGGCCTAAGACTCCAATTATTTTCTTTCCCTTCATCATCCAAACATATAAATTTCTCTAATAATCATTTCTTTCACTTTCCTCCCTTCCACAATCTTTTACTCATAATTCCTTTCATCATGCGAAACAATTTCTATTAATATTAAATCAGTAATGGTAAGTTTGTGTTTACTCATTAGAATTATAAGAATAACTATTCTTTAATCTTCTCTTTCCCCCAATAAAACATAAGCTAAAGTCAAGTAATGATTTAAGATGTGAATATATAATATTTTTGATGTACTTTGAATATATTATTAATATCATTTTACGCAATCAAATAAATTTATAATCATTATTTTTTTATTCCATTTTGTCAAAAAATACAAATTTTATTCTTATATTATTCAATTCAAGTAACCAAATATGTTTTTTGACAACTCCATCTATGTTATTTGGAAGCGTGTAATAATTATTATGGGAAATAACAAGTTTCTATATAAACAGCGGAAAAAAGGAAATTAACCACGTATCTTAAAGGAGGGAAAAAAAAAAAAATACTCATGGGACTTAAATTGGAGATAGATAATTTCAATTAAGAGAATGGACCGATGTCGAATCAGATGAGGCCAAGTGTCTGCATCCTTCATACAAATAAAGCCAAAAGTCACACTGTGTCCAACTAGCTTTTAAAATCGGAAAACAAACGAATTGAAAGGAAAGAAAAGAATGGAAGGGAGAATAAAAATAAAAATAATGTTTATTTTATATTTGATAAGTTATGAAAAAAGTCAAAATTGAGTTAAGTAAGATAAATAAGATATTTAAGTTATTTTTATCATTTTTTTTATTTCTTTTCCTTTCATCCTATTTTTAGTAAAAATATATATAATCTATTTTTCCTTTAATTTCTTTTTAAATGACTTTATTTACCATTCTTTAAACATACCCAAACAAATACATTTTTTTCTCTGAATTAATTTCTTGTTTAAGAGACTAATTGAAATTAATTCTTTAAATAAGATCAAAATGAAAAAAATTATCAATTTACTACACTAAAATCGTATTTGGATGAACAGTAAATCCACGTATATCGTGTTTTTAAAACGCGATATACACATACATATCACGACTATAAAATACGATATACATTTGACGTACAGAGCAATATCGCGATTATTAATGATGATATCCGTACAAAATACTTGTATCGCGATTAATAATTGCGATATTGCGATCATAGTTAAGTCATGATTCTTTCACACGATTTTTATATAAAATTATATATCTTATTTCTTAAACCCGATTTATAATTAAAAATTAATAATTAATTTCATCCAAATCATAATAATTATTTTGTATAGTGGGCATAGACCTTTCTCTCCGTTTCCTACTGTTTCCGGTGATTTTAGACTTCCAAACACAGCATAAAAAATAAAAAATCGAATGGAGAAGTACTTTTAAGTTTTAACGGACTTGCCAAAACACATATATTATTTTTTTTTTTTTAAAGCAAAGTCAACTGCTCCCTTTATGGAACAACATCAAGAGCAAGGAGAAGAAGAAGAAGAAGAGAGGAAGAAGAAGAAGAAGGAGAAGGAGAAGGAGGAGGAGGAAAAGGAGGAGGAGGAGGAGGAACTACCCAGAGCCAATCCTGATCCCAATCCTTTGGATGAAGCACCTCTTGCGAACCCTAATTTTCTTTAATTTCACTTATTGCTAGAGAGAGAGAGAGAGAGAGAGATAGAGATAGAGATAGAGAATCAGAAGCCAATCGAGGGGAAAAAAATGGGCAAAGGGACCTTCTCTCTCCGTCGCCGTCCCAAGAAAACGGCGCGATCATCCCCAACCGCATCGTCGCCACCTCAAAGCAACATCAATAGTAACAACAATACTAACGCTGCCGAGAGCAATTATCCTTTGGTGCTTGCGAATGCTGGCACAGGAGGCGAAGGATCTAGTGGTGCTGCCGCGGCTGCTGCAGGGAAAGCGAAGAAGAAGGTGGCGGGTGCGAGGATGTGGCTTTGGATGAAGTTCGATAGGGCTGGGCGTTCAGAATTGTTGGAGTGTGAGAAGAGTGCTATTGTTCGGAGGGTTTCGATTCCGGCTAGGGATTTGAGGATTTTGGGGCCTGTCTTTTCCCATTCTTCGAATATTCTCGGTATTTCGATTGGGATTAATTCGTTTTAGCAATTCATGTGATTTTGCCGATGAATTGAGATTGATGCATTTGGAATTGTGAATTCGTATGCGTGGTTGTGATCGGTGTTTCATTCGATGCAAACTATGAGCTGACTGTTGAGAATCAGTCTGTCTAAATATAAATACATGATGCACTGAGTTAATTTGATCCGGCAAAAGTACTGTGCTAAATCTCAAGTGAAGAAGAGTTGTTCTGTCATAAGAATGGCCATATTAGGTGTTGAACTCGTAAAATGAAATAAGAAATAAGGTTGCTAGAATGAGCTTTTACACAATGTCCAAGAGGAGTTATGGCTTTTGGGGTTGATTTTTGAAAAGTAACTTAAAGTTTTAATAGTGTCATCATTTACTATCCATAACTGGCATCATAACACAAGAAACTGTCTGTATGTTAAATTTGTTTGGGGATAAAGATGGTAGCTATAATGGGTGTATAGAGCAATGGTCAAACAAATAGGTTATAAAAATCAATGTTTGCTTTGATTCTAACAAATGGCATTATGACGGTAATTTAGGTAAATCTTACTTGTTTTATGAGATTGTCTAGAACATTTGAAAGCCATTTGAACACGACCACAATGTTCATGACTTCTTGGTGTACTTTAATTTGTTTGATAAGCCCGGTAACTGGAGATATATGCAAGGTTATAAGATCATCACTTGCCACTGCAGATATTGTAGATGCATGGTGGCTTCAATTTGATCCTTGCTATATGTGTGTGTGTATTTTTTAATACATGATGTTGTTTCATATATAAGTATTCTGTCATCTTCTTGCTGTCGCCTCATCTATATACACATATATTTGTGCTTTATTCCCTTCATTTTTGATGCTTTTCCTTCTTGTTGCTTTAGCATGTGGTCTATCAGATTATAAGTGTAGACTATGCTGTCCAAATGGATGAAGTGGTTGCTAATTGCTATGGTAATGACTTGGGCTGAAATGCCTATTTGTTTGCAGCCAGGGAAAAAGCCATGGTTGTGAACTTGGAGTTTATAAAGGCCATAGTTACAGCTGAAGAGGTACTTATACTTGATCCTCTCCGCCAAGAGGTACTTCCATTTGTGGATCAGCTTCGGCAACAACTTCCACAGAAAAGTGTGATTAAGAGCCAGGAAGGAGGCCCTGTTGGAGATAAGGAAGTGCATACCTCTTCTGGAAGACATTGGTTACCTGTTCCTGAGGCAGTTGAAGGTTTACAATGCGAGCTTCCTTTCGAGTTTCAGGTTCTAGAGATAGCATTAGAGGTCGTCTGCACATATTTGGATTCCAATGTTGCTGACCTCGAGAGAGATGCCTATCCTGTTTTGGATGAATTGGCTAGGAATGTCAGTACCAAAAATCTGGAACACGTCCGTAGTTTAAAAAGTAATCTTACCCGTCTTCTTGCCCGTGTTCAAAAGGTATCTCTTAGCATTACATATCCTCTCTCTCTCTCTCTCTTTCTCTGTGAGATGGAAATAATATACTCTTCAGGGTAATGTGCCCACAGTGCTTCAATAGCTAGATAGTTCACCTTTTAGGTTGAGAACAATTGACTCTGCAGTATGTTTCTTTTTGGTGAGTAATATCACATCTAAGATAAAGACAATGAAATTTTTGTGCTGCCATAATGAGTTAACCCTCCAAAATTAGCATGCATTGGGTCACAACTCAGTTTAATTATTGTGGCAGATTGATGAATGTGTTGTTACATAGATATGAATGAGAATGATTTTCGAACACAGGTTTTCCATTCTAGGTTCTTATCTGATTCTCCTTATATTAGAAGTGAAAAAATTTCAACAGACATGGATCAGGACATTATGGCTTAATTGTCATTTCTATTTTTTAACATAAGTTAGATACTTTTATGTAAATCCCTAGTAGTCCTTGTCACGAATCAACTTAGCAAATGGAAATGATGGAAGGAGGGTGGAATAGTCAACTTTTCTATTAACATTGTTTGTTTTTTCTTACAAGATTATATATGGTTTTGCGTTTCAGGTGAGAGATGAAATTGAGCATCTACTAGATGATAATGAAGATATGGCACAACTATACTTAACAAGGAAATGGATACAAAATCAGCAGCTGGAGGCATTGGCAGCTTCTGGGGTGTCCAACAGTATTATCCCCAGTATGCCACCTCTTCGCCGCATTGGTTCTCATAGGAGCGGAAGCTTGGTAATGAGCAATTGCCTAGATGATACAGATGTGGAGGACTTAGAAATGTTGCTTGAAGCTTATTTTATGCAACTGGATGGAACTCGTAACAAGATACTCTCTGTGAGTAGTAGCCCTCTTGACCCAAGCATTATTGTTTCCTTGTAAATTTTTTAACTGGCATTTTTATGCGCCTCTTTCATCTCTTTCCAGCTCTATTTGTGATTGATTTTTATCGAGATAATGGCCCTTTGTCACAAAAATATAAGTGTCACATTCCACTTTGGCTTTACTTATGATGAGGCATGAATTTGAGGCCATAGCAGTTGGATTTAGCTTAGGATGATTATATTTGAATTTTAACCCACTCCACCACCCCTTTCAATGAGTGTTTGAATTGATGAATTAGTGAAAAAGGCCGTTTTATTTGGTCCTCTTAAGTCATTGACATGTTTTTTTTGGTAAGTAGGCATGACAACAGCCATATTGTATGGTACTTCATTGGAGGAAAAAGGGGGAAAAAAAATGAAGAAAAGAATATTATGGTGTATTTCATGGCCTGTAGGGACTTCCTTGAGAACTTGACAAGGATCTTTGCTCTTACTAGGCATCAGTTTGGTTGTCTCTGAAACTTGGATGTTGACAGTCGTTTTTTTTCAAAGCTCATGGCCATGGCTAACCTTAAGTATGAATAAGCCTGCCAGCACTGTCAGTTTAGATTTATTTATTTATTTTTGCCTGTTAAGCTAATAGCATGCTTAGTGCTCTTCAGTTTTGGTGATTTACCATTGTTCTCTTGATACTAAGTTTTCGTCATTGGATTGACAGGTTAGAGAATACATTGATGATACAGAGGACTACGTGAATATTCAGTTGGACAACCAGAGAAATGAGTTGATTCAGCTCCAGTTGACATTGACCATTGCATCTTTTGCTATTGCTGTGGAAACCTTGATAGCTGGGTTGTTTGGTATGAACATACCCTGTCAGTTGTATAACGTACAAGGGATATTTGGATATTTCGTCGGAGGTACCACTGCTGTTTGTGTTTTAATGTTCTTTCTTGTTTTGGGATATGCGAGACGGAAGAAGCTTCTTGGTTCATGATTATTTATGCTAGCAGCCTCTACTTACTTCAACCTTGAAGTGAAAACATGTAAACTTATCAATCTATCTCAGTCAGAGAACATGTGGGAATTGAGGGGCCACTTACAAGTGGCTTGAATAGTATTTTATGGATATATCGGTATCTACGGTGTGATTCACAAAATGATAAAAGCATTAATTGGGAATCGAGATGTTCATACTGCAGCAGGTTTTTTTTTTTTGGGTGGGTGGGGTGTGTGTGTGTGTGTTGGTGGGGGGGGGGGGGCGCAAGCAAGTCCAATTAATAGTTACCATCATAATTTTTTCAGATAGACTGTTTTAACTTTGCACATTTGCTGCATTTTTTTTTTTTGGTTCATCTCTCTCTTGATACGTGCAAGTCTTAGCTGTTTGTCAACAATGGGAAGTGTAGATGAGATGTCAAAGGGCAGGAATTGTTTTTGTGATGTGTGTAGGTCCGAGCCAAGTTGGTGAGTTGGTTAGCAACATCACACATCTGGGTCAGGGTGGTTGCAACTTGCAATTGTCTTGGTATCTTGGGGAGTGGGGCGAACCTTGAAGTTCCCTTTAAGCTATTCATATTCCCCTGTACGGGTTCTTTCGGGGGGAAACATGTTGGGAACATTCTGCGTTTTGTGTTGTTTGTCGCCTTGTACTGTTATATGTTTAGTATAAGTTGTGGGTTGTCTTGTCTCCTCGTGCACTTCGTATATCCTCTTCTCTCTCTACATGATTCATGCTTTGACCTTTTCTTGAGTTTATCAATCCCTTACTTTAGGCTTTAATATCCATTAAACATCACTGTTTTATACATCCAAAATTTCAAGCTTTGGTCCATGTTAATGGAGTGGGACTGCTCCAAAACCAAACATGAATTCGAGTAAATGATGCTTTTGAGACTGGCATGTTTGAAATGACTAGGGTGCCTCCTTAGTTTCAAGCGGCAAAATCCAGCTTGTAAGGTTGAAAAGCAAAGCAGGAAATAAAGAACGGCCAACGTTAAATCCGTACAAAGAGTTGTTATGGACAAAGTGAAAAAGGCTTTTACAATATAATTACTTGTTTTAAAAGTGTAAAATTATTATCAACGATGATGACATTATATTTTGAAAGACACAGCATTCAGGATAGACGAAAAGGGGGAAGAATTACCAAAATGTTGCTTGTACAAAATTAATTATTAAAATACATTGCAAAATCATATCTGTTTGATTTGTTAAACAAGACTCGTATTTGGCAAATAAGATTCAACAAAATGGGAATGGGAGGGTGGAAAAATTTTAGGTTAGACTTGCACTTATGATTTGACTTGCAACTCATGGTATGGCAAGTAAATGGTAATTGTTAAATGCCGTTTCTTTCTCGTATGAGTTGACTTGCAACTTTTGATTCGGTAAATAAATACTAGTTGCTAAATGCGATTAGCTAACTAAAATCGTATGATTTAGTATGGTGTTTTGATAATTAATTTATCTGATGCTACAGTTAAACTGATTTGTTATTTGAGTGTTTTTTTTTCTTTCTTCTATCTCTCTCTTTTTAAAAAGTATTAAATATGACACTCCAGCAAAATGCAACCCCTAGATCCTATTGGATGCTGATGATCGGTCAAGTCAAAGTGGTTCCACTTCCCACTTTTATATATATATGTATGTATGTATGTATGTAGATGAAGTGTGCTTTGAAAAGGTGGTAATAATTAATTATTATGAAGTTGTTTAATAGGATTCTTTATTTAAAAAGGAGGGGTTTGATAAACAAACAGCCAGCTAAGAAAATATATTCTATTGTTTCCAATATGCTCAACGTTTGGTATTGGGATTAAACACTTATTAAAATACAAGGATACTTGTAAGCATCCCTCTAAACCTCTTAGTTGGGTATGGATTTATTTTTTCACTCACACTTTGTGATTTTAGATTTCTGTAGTTTTTGCAAATAGACATATATATATGTATATATATATATTAAACTATCACTGTAATTTTAAAATCGTTATTAAAAAGTTTAAAATTAGAAAGTAGTTTTATAATTTTGTGGTAGCTAGATTTCAAAAGGTTATTTGGATGTAAAACATGCTTTGAAAGCATCTAATTATAAATTTTTCTGAATATGTTTTAAAATTTTCCATTTACTTTTTTCTACTTTATATATTAAATTAGATGAATTCAATTAATTTATAGAATCAAGAATTCAAGATGCTTCATATGCTTTGCAAATGTACCTATATATCTAGAATCAAAGTGCATGAAAATGTGAAAAGTCCATATATTTTTAATTAAAGGATGAAATTCTTTTTTTTAGAAATATTTATATCTATATTTATACTTTATAACTAGAGAGGCTAATTTAACATGAGATTCATCTGTTTTTTTTTTTTTTTTTTTTTTTTTTTTTTTTTTTATCATTACAATGGAAAGGAGGAATCAAACCTTATATTTCTCACTTGAAAAATAAAAAAGATGCCACTGGATTATAAGGTTATTAACAAGCTTCACTTAATTATATTTAAAAGTTTTTGTTTAAGAAACATATCGATATCCATTCTCAAGTCACCAATAATTACCACATTATGATGTGTTTCAGGGATTCTTTTACGTTGGACATTTCCTTTTTTAGTTATTGTTTTGAAACAAAATCTCAACCTCTTATTAAGGCTCAATTATATTGGGATAAAGGCACCATAAGTGTCTCAACTTTGCAATTTAAGTAAATTAGTGTTTGAACTTTCGAACTTCATATTTTTGATGTCTTTAGAGATGCCAATATTGTCAAAAAGAGTTTTTTTTTTTTCGGTTGCGGTTAGCAAAATTTACAAATTCAATTCATTAATTTAAGGATATTATATAGGAAGATGATTTATCTTGGTGATTTTGAAATTAGGATGTGTGTAATATACTTATAAAAAAATTCTACAAAACCAAACTGTGAAAAAAAAATTACATAAATAGTATTGTTGTATGACACCTTGAAGGTGCAATACATTTTTTTTTTAAAATTATATGTGTATCGCATGTTGCACATCCGATACAAAAGCTTTTAAAATTTTTTTACATTTAGGTCGCTAGATGCGATGCAAGTAGAAACATGTATCTCTGCGATGCAAGTAAAAATATTTATATTTCTACTTCATATGTAACATAGCAATACTAATTTGATTTTTTTTTTATATAATTTGTATTTGTATATATTTTTTAAAATAATCTTAGACGTGTTCTACCCTAAAATAGTTATATTTATAATTAATAAAACAGTTAATATCGTCTTGTAATAACGAGACATTTGATGAAAGCTGTAACATCTCCCTACTATTTCGATTTTTACAACCGTAACCGTAAGGACAAGGACAAGCATGAATTTTTTTTTTTTTTCAAGAACAAAAGAATTTGGAAAAGTAAAAAAATATGTGAAACACCAAAAAAGAGCTTCTCTTCATCCATCATTCCATATAAACACTAAAAAAAGAAAAAAAAATTCATTTTCTCTTTCTTCCTATTCTTTTTTCTCAATCCAACCAAACAACAACTTCACACATACATACACACACACAAAGAGAGAAGAGAGAAGAGAGAGAGAGAGAGAGAGAGAGAGACACGGAGAGAGAGAGAGAGAGAGAGAGAGAGAATCGGTTTGATTGGATTGACTGCGATTGAGCATTGCGTTTCGAGATCTCGAATCTCATCTGCCATCCTTTGTAATAAGGTTCGAACTTCGATAATCTCGTCTTGCTTATGTTAAATTTGTTTCTATTTTCGCTCGATACGATTAGAAGAAGCTCGAATTTCTCTTGCAGTCTCACGCATTATGTATGTGATTTTTTTCTTTTTTGATTTTTAATCATTTAAGTTCAATGTATATCGTTACGTATATTATGTCAGATTCTTAATTGTTCCGTGGAATAATATTAGAAATTATCGTGTTGAATCGAATCTGAAGAGCTAGTAGTGCTTTTATATGTTTTCGCTGTGGCTTATGCAAACAAAATAGGTACGTACACTTCACTCAGTCACAGCAAGATTCAGCTTTACGTTTAGGTTTAGTTTTAGGTTTTCAGATAATAATCATCACTGATCTATGTTAGAACTGTTAGCGTTGTTTCCTTTTCCATTGGAAACTTTCTCTTTCTAACGTTTAATATTGTGTTCTGTTGACTTGCGTTGTGTTATGTCAGTTTGTTTCGGTTGCGTGGAGAAGAAAAAAATGAGAAAATTTTGTTTTGAAAGTGCGAATAGTCAGTTAGGGCATCTGAGTTGATGCCTGTTGATTCTTCGCATGGTATTATGGTAGGAAAGTATATTGATGAAGCTGATCATGGTGCATCTCGTGAAGATTATGGCTTTGTGCTGCATATATCGAGTCTGTTGTCCATGGGCCGAAGATTTTCTTTTTAGTTGATTCTTGAGCTAATTTAGGATTTGCTGTAAAATTTTCTGGCATGTGGATGAGTTGGAGCTTATGTGATTAAGTTTTGCTTTCATATCCACAATTTTCACTTCAATTTTATGTTGTCTTTCCACTTTGGGTTGTCAGTGCCAATTTCATGTATAAATTCAACTTTATGTATAGACAAAGATACCCATTCTTTCTCTTGCAATGGTCGTTGATTTGCCTATTTGGTTTATTATCGTTTGCTTATATGAATTGTTTTCAGAAAAAGAAACTACTGGGGACTTCTATAAAATTAGTGTTCATAGGGCCTTAATGAGGTTCTGTACTTCTTTTCAATTTGCTGCATTTTAACATGGTTTACTATGTACTATGTAATTGCCACTCACACTTATGGCTGTTCGCAG
The DNA here is from genome assembly GCA_024138025.1 of Combretum micranthum. Lineage (NCBI taxonomy): Eukaryota > Viridiplantae > Streptophyta > Magnoliopsida > Myrtales > Combretaceae > Combretum > Combretum micranthum. The sequence goes on from JAMXBD010000001.1 coordinate 3,672,246, forward strand.
GTATTAATCTTGTTTTGTCTATGGCTAGTTCAAAGGGCTCTTCAAACATGAAAAATTTGATGTTCTCTGGAAAGCATGCCCTGCTGCCTCCAAAAAGTCCATTTCCCAGCATTTCCTCAGCTTATGTTGATTATGTTGGTCCACCAATTGGATCAAAAGCCATTGGCAAGCCTAAAGAGACCTCTCCGCACCACCAGAGAACTTCATCTGAGAGTCTTTTGATAGAGGAGCAGCCTTCTTGGCTTGATGATCTGCTTAATGAGCCAGAAACTCCTGTACGTAAGGGTGGTCATAGGCGCTCATCCAGTGACTCCTTTGCCTATATAGATATAGCTAATCTTTCTTACATGGAACATGGAGCTCATAAGGAGCAGAAGTTCAAAAACATTTTCCCAGTGCCTTCCTGGGGACCGCCTGACCATGATTGCCATGAGGATGGTAGGCATGCTCCTCTTATTGCAGAGATAAACTCCGTTAAGCTGAAGAATGGGGCATGGGAATCATCTTTAGGTGTCGTTAACCACCCTTCATGTGTGGCTTCTGCAAAAGATAATGTTGCCATGCAAAATTCTGGACCCTCATGCTCCTCACAAGAGTTTGATGGGGCTCCCTCTACTGGTAGTCAAAAGCAAGATCCTGCTGAAGCAAGTTCCAACAACTCAAAGGCTTTTGATAAGCGAGAGGGTAGTCAGGGCAAATCTTCTTCATCAGAGACAGACACGAAGCGTGCTAAACAGTACGTAGTCTGTTGCTTGTTTTCACATTTCCTTTTAATGAGCTAAATCCTGCTCTTATTGTTGACTATCTCCCATGCACAGATGGATAGACGATGTGTGGACATATTCAAAGAAAGTGTGACACATGTTCACCTTCTTAGAACATCAGCCTTTATACATTTGATTTTTGCCTCATTTTTCATGGCCTATGGAAATTAAGTTACACTCTTTAGAAAAGACAAAACTCTGAACTGAAAAATTTATATGTTGAGATCTGTAGTCTTTGTTTCTTTTGACCAACCATATTTCTTTCATTTGCTTTCCTTTGATGCATTCAATTGGGAAGCAAAGCTATAAATTAGAAGTATGCATAGGAAGTGTAGATTTTCATGTTGCAGACTAAAATCTGGAACTGAGAATGCAACTCATTGCTGGAATTTTTTCAACAGTGAGAATCCATTGGATTTAGTTGAAGCTGCAGATGCATGGGAAGGTGTTAAAAGAACTTGACATCTGCATCTTAAGAGTGTAATGGCAGAAATGTGGAAATGCATAAACAATCCATTCATTCTTTCGTCTAGTTATAGCAATTTGCCCATTTATTCTGCTCATGTGAGGATACTATCCCTTGTTACAGCCATCTGGCTCAAGCTCATCTTTTACAGGATGTGTACTTCATTATCTACTTAAGATTCCTTTTCTGAAGATTTGTCAAAAAAGTGCTGGAGTCTGGAGTAATGCTTTATTGTTAGATTACTTGACTTGCTCTAGTAAATGACAATGCCTGACAAGTAAGCATATGGATTTTGTTACATAGGCAATTTGCTCAGCGTTCACGCGTCCGCAAACTTCAGTACATAGCAGAGCTGGAGAGAAATGTGCAAGCTTTACAGGTATGGACCGGCAAATAGACTCCCTGCAATGTCATAGATGGTGAATGTCAATAATTTGAATTCTAATCTTCATATATGTACCACTGTGTAGGCAGAAGGCTCTGAGGTGTCAGCTGAACTTGAATTTCTCAACCAACAAAATCTTATTTTAAACATGGAGAACAAAGCCCTACAGCAACGTCTGGAAAGTTTGGCTCAGGAACAAATGATAAAATGCTGTATGTGTTCATGCTGAACATTTGAGATGAAATTTCTTTTAGTTTCTTTTTCTATTCTGCTTCTTACAAGTGAAAACCTCTTTATTGTTGCTTATGAAGCATTTATTTTGGAGGACAAATAAGATAGTTTGTAGATGCAGAACTAATATCTGCTATTGTGCTATATCTTAAGAATCTTGACAATATTAAATAAATTTTGTTTACCCAACCTTTGCCTGTTTCCTGATCTACTGTTAATAGAGTATGAGCTGTCTGAGAGCGACTCTATCTGGAAATATGTCTAGATGCAACTGTTCTTTCTTTTTCCTTTATAGTGATTGTAAAGAATTGTTACCATTCTGGAAAAAAAAAAGTCATCATGTACTCTTGTAGCAAACATCTACCGGATTCCAAAGTGTAACTTATTATTCAGGTTTCAGAAAGATGTCCTCTCAAAGATTTTTATTAGCCATGCTCAATATAGTTCAGTTGTGAGCTTCAGTAAAAAACTGCCCTATAGCTGGATAGGAGAAATATCTTTTGGCCAGACATACCTCTCAATTTGACTGGATTAGCATTTGCCCTAGGCTGTTTGTTTATGAAACCAGGGACCTGGTTTTGATGTTGAGAAGTGAAACATTCCACTATAGATAACAAGGTATAGTAGAATAAAAACTGACATGCATTTCTCTTGTATGCTTGGCATGCCATATGACTAGTCAGTGGCTCACAAGCATTTCCTCTTGCGACCATATGGATGCATGGCTGCCAATCTTGCAATATGCAGTGGCATGATTACCATAACATAATATGGTTTGTCATGTAATTACATAAACCAGCTATTAAAAGTGGGCTAGTATAGTTAAATTAAGCCAAAGAAAGTAATTGAAAGGTTCATAAGTTTTTAATTTTTACCTCCTATATGCATAGTTTGTCATGTAATTACATAATGTGAGGTTACTATGTTTGCGGCGTACTACGCATATAGATTTCAAAGGCTGTTCCTGCAGCATGTTCTGGAACTTCCAGTTCCAATTGAAGCATATAGATTTTGAAGATAGAAAAGCACACATCTTTTAAATATAAAAAAGTGTGCTTGCAATTTTTCTAGTAAAAGTATTATATCAGTTTGTGTTAATTTTATCCGTCAGAAAATTGTATATTGATAAATACTTGGTCTTTCACAGTGGAACATGAGGTTCTGGAGAGGGAGATAGGAAGGCTACGGGCTTTATATCAGCAACAGCAGCAGCCGCCACAGCCCCCACAGCACCAGCAGAAGCAATCATCTACCGGACATCGGCGCAATAATAGCAAAGACCTTGATGCACAGTTTGCAAATCTATCCTTGAAACACAAGGATGCCAATTCAGGCCAGGACGATGTGAGTGGTTCACTGCGTATTTAAATCTGAGACAGGATTTGTTGAAGTTTGTTTGGCCATAGTAGCTGTCCAAGCGTATGAACCAAATTGTGATGCCTATGCGGAATAGTACTGAGCTCCACCAATCTCTTGACCCTTTTAGTCCTTTTCCACTGGTTCTGGCTTTCACAAACTAATTTCTTGTGCACCTGGTAGTCTCTGCTGAAACAAAAATTTCTAGCAATCTGACTTACCTGAGGTGGTTATTCAGAATAGTTTCCATAACTTGTTCTCTTCTATGATTGGCAAATCCATTGGTTCACCCTTTGACCATAAGATTCCTACCCTTGTAGAATTGGGAGGAGCGGTAACCTAGATGTGCATTAGCTGTAGTGTGAAATGTAGGAAAGTTTATACTTTTGCTTTTAATGTATCAATTGATTATTTATCTCCCTGCATTCTGTTATTGAATGGATGCTTATTTAAGAATATTATGGGTCTGTAATAGAGATCCATTCTTTGTTTTATGAAAAACATATTTATTGGAGTAATATTTACACCATTTATAGTCTTTGTTCTAAATTTTCGAATGCTAATTGACTGGTGCTGGTTTTGCTCTTGAATTATTAATCGAGCTAGTTTGATTTGGGAATCTCAGAACTGGAACTGAAAATCCTGACATAAATACGTCTAAGTTACCAAGCTGGTATGCAAATCTCACATGTACAGAAGCGGGCATTCAACCTGAGCTCCAATGCCCGAAGACCAGGTTAGTGAACACAGTTGGCCAATGACATGGATAAATCCCTTGATGGAAATCACGGTTTCTATCTCTCATATTGTCGGGAGGTAGAGGAAGAAAGAAATCATATTTTATTGAACTGTGAGCTGTGCTCTCAATTTTTTTCCCCTTTAATCCTCTTCCTTTTTTTCTCATTAAATTTTTTTAAAAAAAAAACGAAATTAATCTGGATTCAGCAAAGGTGATAAAATTTGATTCAGCAAAATCCTATTCTATGAAATTGGTCAAATGAGTCTGAATGTTTATTGTAATTATTCTGACAAATTTATACCCGTACCCATGTGGTGGTGGGAACGGTTCAATGTCATTCGTTTCGGATACAGCTGTCATGTGATAAGGTTTTGAGATCTCTTAGGTAAGTTTGTAATTTGTCCCTTTACTGTTTAAATTTGTATCCAGAATTCCAAATATAAGTATGCCACATTATGAACATGAATATGCTTTCAGAAGAACTATCACTGTCCATAATTTATATGGAAGCCAATGAGGTATAGGACTAGGACTTGGTTTGCGCCACGGAATCGAACCACTGAGGCAGATTCAAACCCTAAAAGTTAAATCCAATCAAACAGCAATGGTTTTAAGCAATTTTGTGTTTGTTGTGGAACTAGGCACCACATAATTCAAAATCGAAGGTCCTTACTTTCAATATCCTTCCAAAAATGCAGTCATACTCAATTGCCTTCTCCCTTTGAATCTTCTAAAGGAATGATAATAATAAAAATAAATAATCAGAAACAGACGCAACATGTGTCGAGGGGTCCATTTACTTTAGTTATCCATGCCATCCCCTATAATTGAGGAACATAGTTTGCTTTATGATATAAATATTCGTTACGATTTTTTGCTGTTCTAATCAAATACCCGACAGTACATCTTCAGAACTATGTTTCGAGCATCAAATGACCCCTTTCCAGGCAAAAAGAATACCTAACAAATAAACGAAACCTATCTATAATAAGAGTAATAAGAGAAACAAAAATGAGATCATACTACAAGAAGGCAAGAATGTGGTGGTCCAGTGACCACTGTTTGGAAGCCTAGGGTAATCATCAGGAGGAGGCATGACACAGTCGTCTCCGTTGAATGACACTTTCCTAGGAAAACCCCAACCTTCTCTGAATGTGAATACTCCAGGATCTTTGTTTAGTAAAATCTCTGTTTGCACATTTCCAGCATCACTTGACTGTAGTAACATGTCATTGAAATAGGGTATTCCCCAAAACATTCCTGTATCATCTGAAATTAGGTGGAAAAAAAAAAAAAAAAGCAAAAAAGAAAAACGGATTAGATTGGAGTGAAAAACAAACCAGTGTAAAACACCAATTTGAACCAAATCATGAATTTCACTGAAAATTTCACTATTATTGCGTTTATTTTGATTCATAATTTAATTTGTGGATAGAAGGATTCAGGATGAAAGATTGAAACCAATTTGACATCATGGACCATTAATCTAAGAGTGCCAAAAATTTTAAAATTACAGTGGGTAAAAAATCGAATTGAACCAATACGAGAATTCTTTCTCTTTTTCTTTTTCTTTGAAATTTTTATTCATGGTTTTGGCTCATATTGTCAAATTGAAGAATAATATCTTTCATGGTTCAATTCTATTCTTGTTTAACATAAAAAATAGATAAATTATCCTAGTATAAAGTATCGAATACTAAAAAAATGGATGTCATGGTGGGCTCAGTGTCTATATAATTGCAAGTGAATACATCCAGAGGCAATTGTTGAACTCACTGTTCTGATTAAGGGGTTTAAAGTAGAAGCTGAATACTCGAGTCACACTCCGCATATTGGGATGTTGTACTACCAAGGTCCACTGAGAATAGTTCTTCACAAAATTCATATTAGTCACCGTGATCTTTACCCGCCAATACTCGCGGTAACTCTGTTTTACATGCCAGTGAACCCTTATAGGGCACATATGTTGGGAGCACCTTACCAAGGGTTGTGGCTCATCTTGGGCATCATGTGGCAATTCTAGCAAAGGAGGAGATTCTCTAGGCCTGCAAAATAGATGCAGATAAGATACGTAATAGGTTTGAGAAACAGTTTTGATGAAGAAAAGGAAGGCTTGCAAATGAATGTATAAACGTATTGCTAGTAATTCTAGTAAAAGGAATTTGATGAAGAACGAGTGAATACTTTACACATTTTGCGCCGGGGGAACTTTGACAATTGCAACTGCATCTGGGACAAGGAATGATGGAAGAATTATAGAAACTAGACAAGGAGACACAACACTTGGGATATGGTGATGCTCGATATTGGGAATAAATGCAAGTCACATCCCATGTACCTTAAAAAATAAATGAGAAAAAATTAACATCACAAAAAGATTTTAAGCAAGTTACATTAACTCAACAACCATCTAACCAAGACTGATTTTGTACTTGTCACAGAACCTTTCTAGCATAGACAATGAAGAAGAGAGTAAATTCCTATATGTATTGCTAATCAATCAACATAACTCTTGTACCTATAGTTTGGTCTCTTTGTTCTTTTTAGGAAAAGAAGTAATGTCACAACTTGAAGATAATAAAGTTGAACTAAACATGAAATTAGAGCCAGGAGAAAAAAGAGTATGAATTTTTACACGGTCATTTCACATCATCCACTCGATAGGCACTAGCCATAGTAAGTAAAGCTAAACTCGAAGTTGACAATCTGTTAGATTTGCAATCGATGTACCTAAGTCTATTAGATGTGATGCAATTTCATACTTATTGGTTGATATACCCTTTTAATTTTTAGATTGAGACTTTTTATTGAACCCAATTAAGCGGACCACATAATTGAATAGGAGAAGAATCTCAAATTCAGGATCTTCAACTATATTCTCATATGTGATAAATTAAAATTTCGTAACTATTTGATTACATAAACATATGTTCGTTGTTTTATATTCATTGATTAATTTTGACTATAGTTGATTTTGTCATAGCGGTTGCTAAATTCGTCCATGTCAAAATGTATCAACAAACTTGCTGTGAAAAGGGAAAAAAAGGAAGTTTTACCAAGTGCTTGTGTCCAGCGGCGGCCATTGTCTTTGCTGAATCTGCTCGGCGCAACAGGGACAGGATTTCCACAGGTGTAACCAGGAATTCCCAATATAAAATTCCCAGGCATTTCGACGTTTACATCGGGTAAAGATTGGCCAGTCCTATCAGTGGAAACTCCAACATTCATCTGAAAAGCTGCTCCATACTTAGAAGCATCCTGGGTCATGGTGGATAACACCCCACCTTTACAGCAATTAGCAACCTGCATATTATATGGAGCTCTTGGCAAAAGGTCTATAATCTGCGGCTGTTTATCACAACAATGAGGAAGGTTTCCTCTAAATCTTGTGCAGTTTCCTTGGAAGGTTGCCTCAGCTCCCCACATGTTCCATATAACCTCATTTCCTACCCATGTCCAGTTCAGCTTCCACCCTGGTAAATCCACGTGTCGATATTGCTGGTAGTTATAGACTGATACCCTAACCTGTAAATTATAAGAAAGGCTTCAATGGTGCTAACACATTATGGATTAATTAATGGTGTAAAGCTACGAATAAAATTATAATGTTGAAAGATTTTTATAAAAACTATGTATTATTGCTACTTTGATAAAAGAAAAAAAAAATATTGGTACTTCCTTACTATTTATCTAGGCATATAGCATATCATCACCATTGAATATTTTTTCATAAATTTTATCAAACCTCAGGGAATGATAATGTATCCTTGTAAAAAGGATTTGGATATCATATATCAAGGGATGAATTGAAAATTGAAACAAAACCAACTAGGTTGTCTAGTCAATAAAGATTCAAGAATTGGGTCCGTTTGCCTAAATGGTACATGTTGCTGGATAATGTTCATAGTGTGCTTGCACTAAGTGCTCTATACTATGTAGATGCAAGACCACAAAAGCATCTGGTCAATCCCGAAAGCACAACACTAACCTTTTATTGGATGCAACTCTAGAGAAATTGTGTTCCAAGGATTTGCTACAATACTTTTGTTTTACCTACTATTTTAGGTCAGTTTGATTTGTATGTTTGACATCTGGTCAGTGTTAGATATTTATAGAAAGCAAATAGGAACAGACCATGATGTATTTCACCATTTTACAATCAAAACATCTACTTCCTTAAAATTATGCATATCAAAATAAAACATATATCCTTAAAAGATCCTAAAAAAGCTAGCCAAATACTACTACATTCATCATGTGAGTGCCAATTGAAAAAAAAAAAAAAAAAAACAATTCAGACATGGCATTTGTGGTGTCCGTTTGAATTCCTGGCATGTACGAATAAATAAATAATAACCCTAAAGTTGAACCCACGAATTGGTGGTCGGCTGCAACATTCTGTAGGGACTGAAAAACCTGCTGTATGTGTGGGTACAGATTGGACGTACTTGGTGCAGTCAAAAGACCAAAAAAAAAAAAAAAAAAAAATCAATCCTCATGCTCATGCATAGATCATACGTATAATTGAACGAATTAAAAAAAAAAAAAATTCATGAAAGAATTAAATTAAAACTCACATCATAGGTTTCCCCATTAAACTGCACTACGTCCCATTTGATTGTTACATTCCCATTCGTATCCAGTGCATCATATCCAACTGTTTCAAATAAAAATAAATAAATAAAATAACTGAGAACAAATATTAATAATAATCAAAGTCAATATCAACAACATATGTAACAATCCTAGGATTTACGTTCGATTCAATGACCTTACAACAATATAAAAACATTATTAGAACCAAAAAAAACAAAAGGAACGAAAGGCAAAAGAAGAGACAGCTTACATGAGAGTGAAGTAAGACTGGTAATAGTGATGATGATGATGACAATAATGGAGAAATTCACAACATGAACGCCCATAAAAAATAACATCAAATCAAAATATGAAAAAAATTTAGTTTTTCAGAAAAACCAGAAGTGTTTTTGTTTTGGTTTGAATCTTCGATCGCCCCTTGAGGTACGTATGAAGAAGTGTGTATGTGGATTTGACGTGCTTTTAGGTATGGAAAGTAGAAACGGCAATGATGAAAGACCTCTTCTTTTTCCAGTAACGTAAATATAGCGTACAGGTAGCATATCAAGTTACTAGGTTTAGGACACTGGTCTGGTCTATGACTGGTGTGGTTGCCATGTGAATCATATAAAAAGAAAAAAAGGATAAATATTTTTATTTATTTATGCATTTATATGCAGTCGGTTTTATTCATTTTTTGTGAAAATATATTAAGATTCATCCTACTGCATTTTTTTTTCCTAATTACAATGGAGAAGGATGGAGGATTCAAATTTGGATCTATCGTATATAAGAAAATAGGAAAGGTTTTACTTAGTTGTAAGATCAATAGCTTTTTTCAAAAATGTTTGAATACACTAGAAAAGCTTCTATTTATGGATTCATGATTTCTTTTATAAAATTGGTATGTATATAGTTGTCGTAAAATCAAAGTAATGATGTATAACATCTGAGTACTGAGTATTATCTTCGACTCTGCACAAGTGGAAAGATGGCTGAGTGTTTTAGGAATAGAATTTTTTATACTAATGAAGAAATCCTACAAATTAAAAAATAATATATATATTTTTATTTTTTTAATAATCAAGCTATGTGTAATATGTTTTATTGCTACTTCATATTTAAGATTAAATAATTTTAATAGTTTTCTTTAGATACATAATTTCGTTGATGAGATCGTCTTATTATTAAACATCTTAGCAGTACGATGAATATCGAGTATGAATATAGAATGTTAAATAATCGAGAGGAGAAAAGTAAAAAATATTTAGTAAAACCTTTATAAAGCATGGAGAGTTAATGATTACTGGTGTGAGACATAAAAGGTGAAAAAGAGGGTAAGTTGTGATTTATTTAGAAATAGTGACACATAAGGATGACTCAGATACAAGTAGTGGTTAAAAAAAAGAAAAATTTCCATTAGAAGAAAAGAAAGTGAATGGATTCCAACACAGATTTTATTTTAAACCATATCTTTTTTGGAATTACTACATGAAAATACATGATAACATCATATAATTATAAAATGAAGTTGAAAATGTTCTAATTATAAATTCATAGAGAGTAATATTCTTATAGAATAAAGTTGTCATTTGATAAAAATTTGAATCTTGAGATTTTTTTTTTTATATAAGAAATATTAGACTAATTATATATATATATTGTGATAATAAATGAAAATTATTTAGAGTCAAAGGAAAAAAAAAAAAAACTAAGGCCTCATTTGTTTTAAATAAAATGTTTTTCATGAAATGCATTTTTATTTTTTCATGTTTATTTAAGGTAAAATGAGATAATTAATGGATAATATTTTTCTTTATTTTAAAAAAGATATACTCATTCATAACTTATTTTAGGAAAATTACTTACGAGATAGAAAAATATTAGTTATTGTATTATTTTTAATATTTTTCCTTCAGGTAGATTTAATTCTCATTATAATATATGTTCATTTATTTTAATACTTAAAATATATGAGCTACCTTAAGTTACATAGAGAAAAACTATTTTGCATAAAATTAGCTAAATACTTAAAAATATGCTATTTCTTAGGAAAACTTTTTTAAGTAAAAATGTTTTTCATTAATAAATACTTTTTCTTAAATCTTAACCTAAGTTAGGAACATAAAGGAAATAGTTTAATTGGATCAAATAAGTAAATAATAGAAAATAAATAGATAATTTGACGTAAATAATTTAGTAAATAAGTTTGAATTGAAATTGAAATTTAAAATATTTTACAAGATCATCTATTTTCCTTAATAACTTTTCTTAGTAAATCAAACTACCTAATTTTAACCCAATTCTTTATTTTAAACTCCATTTATTCCAAATTTAAATTCCTAAATCCCAAAAAAAATATTTTAAAACATTTTGAAAACTCTTAAACCCTTAAAAATTTAGTTATATTTCATTTTGTAAAATCTTATTAATTTTTGAAATTAATTACTTGCTTAAAAATATTAGTTTTAGACCAAAACCCAATTTAAATATCAATTTCTTTTAAAATAAACTTCTAAAGTATGTTTATAAATCAAATTAGTAATTTTTATGATATATATTCTCAAATTATTTTAAAATTAGTTTTGATACTTAATATAATTATCTGAAAGGTTTAAATCTTAAACCTTCATTAATAAATATCTCAAATTTTTCGCCTTTAAATATCTTTTTCCCTTTTGGATTTTCTTGGCTGCTATAACCATTTTCCCTTCCTCTTTCTCTACCAATACTTCTTCTTCTTCTTATTCTTCTCTTTCTCTTCAATTTTCCTTTTCCTTCTCAAATCCAACCCCAAATCTCAATTCAAACAAGATTATATGATAAATCAAAGGTAGAAATCAAGAATTAAGATGGAGGAACAAGATTGAAGTGGAGGATTTAAATTAGAAGAATGGTGGAAGAAGATTAAAATGTTGGATTACCTAAAAGATAAGTTGTCTTATTATTATTATTATTTTTTTGTTTCAGTTGTTGATTTTGCATGCAAATGTTGTACTAGAGGTAGATAGATGTAGAACTTGTACTTTAGTAATATATGATCATGTATGTTAAAAACCTATATATATGTTTATTTGAGTAGATTAAGTGTTTGATTAAATGTTTTGTTGTGATATGATATATAGATGCAATCAAAAGTATGTATTAGTTAAGATTATGCATGGATAGATAGGTAATATAATCTTTTTGATGATGTATGTTGACTTGAAGTAATTAAAACTTGAAGAATAAACAAAGGAAAAATGCATGTGGATTGCCCTGTTCATCACGGCTGTTATACGACCCATGATCTCCTCGGCATAAATCATTTTCAAACATAATGGCTTGATCACGGCCGTGACAAAGAGTGTGATTTCCTTTGATCACATTTTTCTTCTTGATCACAGGTGTGACGAGGCCTATATTAACCATCATGGCTGTGATGAGGCAAACGATGAAGATCATAGATCCCATCACGAGTGTAATGAGGATGGTGACGATGATGACGGCACCCATCACGAGTATGATTGTCTCCTAAAGCTGTTCATAAAGAAGAAAAATAAAAAGAAAGAAGAAAGAGAAATAAAATGAAATAGATAAATGATAGTTAATGTGATGTGTTAATTAAATGATATAATTAAGCATGAGTTAAATGGATTTATGAATTTAATAAACTATTGGATCAAATGTAGAAGTTAGACATAAAATAAACTCAATTAATCACTCTTAGTCCAACTTGACTAATTAGACTTTAGTAAGCTAAAACGGATTAGATTGATTAAGTTTAATTATTTTAGCTTAGTAATTGGATTAAATGATCGAGTGAGTATAATCAATCTTGGCTAAATTAAGTTAACATGGGTTTAATAGGAGTAGATCATATGTCTACCATTTAAAAAAAAAAAAACAATATATAAGTCGGATGAAAATAATTACCAATACACTGTTGTAATATCACATGTATAAATCAGGATATGTTAATTTATACATAAATCAAGGGAATAAAACATCATATAAAGTTTGGATATCGTTGCTATATCACAAAAATAAAATAGGATAAAATATTTTTGTACGCACATCGCGATTATTTATCATGATATTGTAATGCATAAATTTCAAACCTTCTTTCTCCTAGCACATTTTTCTTCCCCCGTCACATCACTGCCCATTCTCCCTTTCTCTTGTCTCTTTTTGTTTTTCTTTTTTCCTCTGTGGTTAGTTTTTGCTATCATTATTTACATCTTTTTTTTTTTTTTACTGTTTACGTACTTACCACGAATATCAAACGCGATATATATTTTTTACATACCCCGTGTATAAATTGCGATTTTGGAACAGTATATTGGTAATTATTTTTAATTTTACCTTATTTAAGTAATTATTATTACTAAAAACTCTAAATTAAAATTCTTTCGGTTTAATAGCTTATAGTTGGCTTAGAATTATGAGTTGGGATAAGCAATGAATTACATGGGGAATATGTTGTTTCAAATGTTTATTTGCTTAGAAAATGAATGCTTTTGGTATATGAATGATGTGATGATGCTTTTGTAATAAAAGATTATAATCAAAGTGAAAAGAAATACTTTGAAGACAAATGAGAACTATTCGTATTTTGACGGGGCAATCTTCGTAGCCATAGTGGGTTCTTAATTAGTGTCTGATCAAATTGGTTCTAAAATAAACTTGATGTAAATAGATCATTAATTTAGTTTCTTATAGAGTTTAATTCTCTTAAACGGATGTTTGAGTTTGGATTCTGAATCTTCTGGATTATCTAAGATAGAGTTTGATTCTATTTGGATTACAATTATAAAGTACATAGTAACTTGCGTATTGTATATTAGGATAGACATCTAAAATGGATTAAAAACTTAAAGACGACCTAATAGTTAGTTAAGTGTTGCTTGTGCTTGTGCTATTAAATCTGGTTCGGGGAGTGACATCCTTGTCATTGTCATGATGCAATGACATGGTAGTTAGACGCTGAGATGTTACGATGCAATGACAAATACTATGATGCAATGGTACATCATGATGCAATAGTGATTTATATATGACTCAGTTGGTAGTTGATGGGGCAAATGGTTCGGCATAACATTTACTTAGGTTCGGAATGAAGTAATATGTTTTAGTTCACGTTTATGGGATCGGTTGAACTGACTGATGTTATGGACTAGGATAAGTGGTGTGTATAAAGGCTGTGAATCCTAGATGTGACTATTTTCTCTTTTTTGGATAGGTATAGGATATATAGAGACCCAGACTATCTATATCAACTCCTTGAGCAGCTGTTGTTGCTCAGGACTAGGGATGCAACCGAGGCGGGTTTGGGACAAGTCATATAAAACCTGAACCCGACCTGGTTCCCTATAGGGTTACCCAAACCCGACCCGCGACCGTATAGTTTTTTTTATACAATACCCAAACCCACCCCTATTGGGTTATAGTCTTAACCCACCCTGCCTCGCCGACCTGATTGCTATTTTTTTTTTTTTTTTTTTCTGTTTTCATTCTTATTGTGTTGAGGTTCTTGAAAAGTGGACAAACAAGACAATGTAAAACTAACTCCATATTGCATATTCTATATCAATACCTTTGAAAAAGTGTAATAATAAGACAATGTAATATTGAAAGTTGTATATGTGTGATGCAACTTTTTTCTTTTGCAATTTTTTTTATTTTTATTATATATACTTTTTTATTTAATTTTGGAGTTGGATAAGATGCGATTTTTTTCATTTATGTTCCTATATCGAAATATGTAATTAAGTATAATGCAAATGCAAACACCATTGTAAATAAGAAAAATTTTATTCTTTTGACATATTATCTACTATTTAATTGCCATAACCAATAATAAGTTGGTAATGACAATATCACTTGCCCTGCTACCATTATATATAAGTTTTTTGTTTTTAAAATTCACTTACCTATAGCAACTTGGTAATATGCAAGTTATGACAAACCTTAATAGTTGCTAAGTTTTTTTTTAATTTAAAAAAATTAAAATTGTATTTTTTAATAATAAATTTAATGGGTCGGGTCGACCCTATATGGTTACAGCTATGACCCGAACTCGACTCGCAACCCTATAGGGTCACAACAGTTTTTTACCAAACCTGTCCTATAACCCTATAGCGTCGAACCCTATAGGGTTTTTAGCCAGTTGGGCTCGTCGGGTACCCTATAATGACCCGTCCATTTGCATCCATACTCAGGACCTTCAAATTCCCATTGGATTGTTTCGGAGTGTTAGTGCTCAGGTGTTGATTTGTTTACTTTAAATTAAAGATAAAAACTTGTTATTTGTGCATTGCATTTAGTTAAGCCCGTGTATCACTATGTATGTGATTGTGTTATTGTGTACTAAGTTTCGACTCATTATTATTATTATTATTCTTTTTCCAAGTATCTTAAAGATGATGTGAGTTAATAATTGATGATTGGATGATGATGATTGTTGATGATTTTGATGTTGTTGTTGATGTTGATAGTGATAATGTTGGTGATGATGATGTTAATTGACTCGGATTATGGGCGTTTTTGAAGATCCTGCAGATCTAAGAAGGAGAGTGATGTGAACTAGGACCATGGATTTATTTGTATTTGTTTTGTTTTGTTATAGAGATAGATTTATCTTTAAAGTCTGTATATTCTTTAAAGGCTTGGTTTAGAGCCCATGTTTTGTATTTAAAGATTTAAAGCTTTGAACCATCATAAAAGGTGTATGGGATACTTAATGGTATGATTTTGTAATTGATAATTAATCCACTTATGAGGATAGTTTCTAAAATGTTTTTGTAAAGTTTATTTTGTGAAATGTAAATCCAGTTCAAAATGAAAAATGAATTATAGAATTTTATCAATCAAAATCGGTTAGCAATGTTTGAAATAAACATATCATTCATCGGTAGCCTGAGCGTATAATACATAAAGTATTATACGTGGTGGTAACTGTCTTAAATTAAATTTTAGGGCATTACACAAAGGGGGTATAATTTTAGTAATTATTTTTTATAATTAAATGATAATAAAAGTAATGATGCCTAATATATTTTTACACCCCTTTAAAAGATTATGAATATTCATATCAACATTAACTAAAGTAACACTAGACCTTTAATATTAACTTTAGCTAATTCAATTAATAATTTTATAATGTTTTGCACACACATTGTGGGTGTATCGTGTTTTCATATCAATTGTTAATGCTAAATCCTCATATACACTTCGAATTGACTCAATGGAAATTAAACTTTGAACTTGTATTCATTCCTTGGAGGGGACGTGTTTATCATAAAGCAAATATTAGAAAGATGATCTTTTTTTTTTAATTTTTTAAATTCAAATAAGTTCATTACTTCAAACTAAATAACTATATATTATGGGCTACGGAAGATCACCTTACCTAGCTCTAAGAAAATTACAGTCACTTTTATTAACAGAAGAACAACTTCAGAAGTCTTTTGGTAGTAATGTCTCCTATTTTTAAAAGATGGTAAAGACAAAAGGGAGGGCTAATGGCAAGGCAAGTGCTTGCTACTTTCATTTTTTTTTTTTTTATAATTTGGTATCTTATCTTTAGATTTTGACAGATTAGTGCTTGTACTTTTAAAGTATGTGTGATTCAATACCTTTGTTAAATAGTATTTAATGCTTGGTCATTTTGATGACAAGATAATGACAGACTAAGTGCCTAGATTTTTTATTTTTGACACTTTTTTTGGAAGTTTAGTACCACATATTTATATTTTAGTAATTTTTTACCAAGTGTTTGCCATTATCCTATCATCAAAATGAATGTCCATCAAATATTATTTAACAGAGGGAAATTCTATGGTCCCATCATTAATTATGACGGGACTAATCCCGTCATTATTTAACAACTTATACCATACCCAACCATTATCGAATTACTAAACTAATTAATATTTTAATTACTATGTTTATTTTAATGATTAAATGGTTGATTCGATGGTCCGGTCGAGGGACCGTAGAAGCTCCCTTAACAATGCATTGAATCACACATATATTGAAAGTATGAGTATTAATTTGCCAAAATCTAAAGATGAGATACTAAATTGTCCAAAAATTGAAAGTATATGCACATGGTATGCTTTTATCCCACAAAAGGGAGAATATCTATTCATGTAACCCAATTTCATATGTGAATTGACAACATGATTATGCTTTGATAAACATGTAATTTTCTAACAAAAAAAAATCCAATTTGTATATAAAAAATAAGGTAAATTATGTGGACATTCCTGAAAAATTAGAAATTATATGGGTTCTTAGATTTTTTTCAAAAATTAGTGCTTACACTTCCAAAAAATAAATAAATTGCATGGTTATTTTCTAAAAACTTGGAAAATTATATAGATTCCTAATTTTTCAAAAGTCAATACTTATACCCTTACAATTGTATAAGATCGTGCAAAATTGAAAAAATCATAAACATGTAGAATCGTACATCTAAATTCATAATTTTATCTAAAGTCAAAACCTAAACAATTTTACATCCATTTTAATAAAAAAAAATCATATTAAATCATAAACTAATGAAATTATATATTTTACTTGCAATTTTGACAACTATACCCTTATCATATCTAATGCAAATATGGTCAAATGATTGTAATGGTGACTCGAATATGGTATAAAAACAACTACCAAGAGGTCCTATGTTTGAATCCTATTTAATAGACCTTATTTTAGAAATATCATATGACAGATATATCCCATGAAAACCACCAATCCACCATCAATGACCACCCATCACCAGCTTTGTTGAATCCATAGCTACACCCATCAATAAGACCAAACTAAACATGTAACCATTACCATGAGCAACCATTGAAACTCTTGAAATATCCTAAATCCCAACCTAATTTAGAAATTGAATTTAGATAGATGAATAAGTCAAGTAAATTATAGAACGTAATTAGATAAGTTGACTGTTGACATAATTAAATTAGTAAATAAATTAATTGAAATTTGAGATTTCATATATCTCTTTCGACTTCAATTCCCCAAAGCCTGCAAACAAGTAATTTAATTATTTTGCAAATTCTTAAACCCTTAAACTTTAGCTAAACTTTTATTCATTTGATTCTCATAAATTTTGATTTCATCTGTTTGTTTAAAAATATCAGTTCTTAAACCCAAACTCAATTTAGATACCAATTTCTTATAAATTAAACTTATAAACTGTATTTCTAAATCAAGTTATTAATTTATAATGTATACATTATCAAATTATTTTCTAATTATTTACGATACATAAAATAATTATTAGAAAGTTTTAGACCTAAGACCCTTAACTGTAAATATCTTTTAGAAGTGTTTAATTCTTATTCCTTTTTCCTTTGCTTTTCACCTACCCTCTTCTCTTCCCTTTGTCTTCTCTTTCATTTCTTTCTCTTCCTCTTCTCTTCTTCTCTTTTTTCTCTAAAAAAAGTCAACTCTTAAATCTCAATTTCAACAATATCATAGAAGAAAATGAGTTGGAAAACAAGATAGGACTTGGGAATTAAGTTAAAAGGAGGTTCTTTAACTAGGAAAGGAGTAGTAGTCTTGAAGAAAAAGTAATTGAGTTAGCCAAACAAGTAAGTTGTTTCTTTTCTTTATTTTGATTGTTGTTTATAAATGTAAATGATGAATATAAGCTAGGTATAAGTAGGAATTTAGATCAAACTTGTAAACTTGTAAGATATGAACTTAAATGTTAGTACCTAGCATTTATTCATGAATATATAGACTAGAGATTTGATGAAATATGGAGTAACAATATGAATATAAATGTTATAAGTTATGGTTATAATTTATATATTGATTATAAGATGTTATGTGTTAAGTTTATGATGTAAAACAAGTAGATATATAAGTTAAAATTTACATGCTTTGTTTTTGTGAAAGAATAAGAAGGGAACATGGGGAGCCATATTCAGCCTTGCACCTTTCTGTTTCTTAAAATACATAGATTTTAAGCTACTCAAGAAGAAGCAAGACTGTTACACGATTACTCTATCCAATCATGCTTCTTTCTATTTTATGCAACATATACATTTCCAAAACAACACGGTTGGAACAGGGCCTCCCCTATCCTATTGTATTTCTATTCGATCCTAATGTGTTTAATATGTTAAGTGAAACACGGTTGGAACACGATTGATTGTATCTCGTCGTGCTTCTCTCTATTCTTCAAATCAAAGGAAAAGCACGACGAGAACATGACTGCATGTATTTGATCATGCTTCTCATATGCTTCTACACCGCACTAGGGGGGAGGGGCAGGGAAGGAGGGCACTATTGACTTAACTACCCGTGTTCTTCATAAAAAAAATAATATAATAAAATAAAATGAAATAAATGAATGATAGGTAATTTGATATGTTAATCAATTTATATAATTAAGAGTAAGTTAAGCGAATTTATAAATTAATGACTAATTAGATTAAACATAGAAGTTAAGTATAAAATGAACTTAGTTAATCAACCTAAAATCAATTTGGCTTAATGAATCTAAATGAAATAGTTTAACTAAGATCCTAATAGATATACGATAATGACTTAGAGAGATAATTGAATATGGCCTCGTCATTTGATTATTAATGTAATTTTGGAAGTAGACTGGTTAGTAAAGTATCACGTTGTGATTGATTGTCATAACCTGGTAATGGAGTTTATTTTGCCAGATGGGGATCAATTTGTTTATAAGCTTGAAGTACAAAGACCATCAGCGCGACCTACATATGAATTATGGGGAAGGTCAACTTTAATGGCAGCATGAGACTATGTATAGACTACAAAGTGCTGAACCAAGTGACTATCAAGAATAAATACCCTCTGCGAAGAATAGATGATCTGTTTGACTTTGATCTTAGATGAAGATATCACTAGCTGCGAATTAGAGCAGATGACATACAGAAGACAACCTTCAGGACTAGATACGGACATTATGAGTTTGTGGTCATGCTGTTTGGTCTTACAAATGCACCAGCTATTTTTATGGATCTTATGAATAAAGTCTTTAGAGATTATTTGGATTTGTTTATGGTAGTTGATAAGGGCACGTTATACTCACTTTTTATTAAACAAGTCATGTTAAATTATTATTAATTTTATAGAAATCATGAGGAAACAATACTTATTTGTAATTATTGTGATATTTTAGGTCTTTGAGGACTTAGAGTGCAATTAAAAGCAATTTAGAGGGGTTTTGCGCAACTAGCCATTTCAAAATAAAGGTTGCCGACCTTTCCATCTCATAAATCAATTCAAATTTCTTAGGCTGGCATGTAAGCTGTCAGTCTTGAGTCAGCCTACAATGAACGCCGGCCATGGAGGAGTCAAAGCTGCTGGCTTAAGAGCTAGCCTTCAACTACATCTTCTACTCCACCAATGAAAGCCGTCGGCCTTGAAGCCGTCCAATGCCCATGCGCGTCTTTTTCTTATAAATACTCTTCTTGTGGATCTTTAGATATACTAGGTGAACCTTAGATGAAATTGAGGCTTATCCTATACTCCTAAACAAAGATTAGGGCATAGAATAGTGGCAACTTTTTCTTTTGATTTTAATTGAGGATTCTACACTGAGATTAAGTGGAGAATATTATTTGTACATGGATTTGAGCATGGAATCCCTATTCAAGGTGATTTCATTCCTTTTTCTTTAATTTCATATTATGGATATTATTTAAAACTTTTTCCTTATGCTTTCACTAGAGTTTGGAGTATTGATTTGGATCATCTAATTGGTGTTTATTGCTATTGATTGATTCTTTGCTTGTGTTCAAGTTTTTAATGTTGATTCACCGAGCATATATTTTTGGTTGATCTTGGAATGAATTTCAGGTTAGGATTGTAATTGGGAAATTCATTTCTAATCAATTCTGTGATTATTTAATTTGGATTACAAATCAAATATGGATATAGATTTTATTTCAATTAAGGTTTAGTATAAAAATTAGTTAATTAATCACTCTCCTAGGAATAGGAAAAATTAGTTGGTTAATTTAAGGTAATTACTTTTTTTGGGAAAGAAGTTTTTACTTGGTTTTTAATTGCTTGAAAATATTAAACCCATTATCAATTTGGATTTGCAAGTATATTTTAGTCAATAGCATACATTTGATATTATAGTGATCTTTTGGATCTAAACCTAATTCAATTATAGGTGTTGGATATCCTAAATTTTTGTAGGTTAGTAATATCTAAAAATAAAATCTGTTTCTTTTAATTTTCCTAGCTGTAATTAGGACTAATACACTAGGAGATAGCCCTCATTCTCTATGGACACGACTCGGTACTTATCGAAATTTATTACTGGACATGCACCCGGTACACTAGCCAGTGAATATTTATGCTTTTAAAAGGAATTTAAAAAGAGCTTAAAAAGAGTTTTAAAAGGAGATATAGAACAAACGTGATTAGTTTTTTATAATTGATGTTCTGGTGTACTTTAAGACTAATGAAGAGCATTTGAGATTAGTTCTAAATAGATTATAGGATGGGAAGTTGTATGCTAAGCTCATAAAGTGTGAGTTCTCGTTAGAACAAGTATCTTTCTTAGGACATGCCATTGATAGAATTGGGATAGCAATGGATCTTGAGAAATTAAAGGCAGTGGTAGAATGGCTAACTCCAAAAAGTGTGTCAGAAATTAGAAGTTTTCTGGGAATGGTGGGTTACTATAGAAAATTTGTAAATGATTTTTCTAAAATTTCAAGTCCTTTAACCAAATTGACACAGAAAGGGTAAAGTATGAGTAGGACGAAGATTATAAGAATAGCTTTTAGTAGCTAAAGGAAAAGCTAGTATTGGCACAAATTTTAGCCTTATTAGTGAGTGGCGAGGAGTACTAGCTATAGTGATGCGTCTATACAAGGGTCAGGTTGTGTGTTGATGTAGGGAGACAGGGTGATAGCATATGCTTCTAGACAACTGAAGCCTTATGAAAAGAATTATTCTACACATGATTTGATGAAACTGGTAGCAATGGTTCATGCCTTGAAGTTATGTAGACACTATCTACATGGAGAAAGATTTAAAGTATATACAAAACATTAAAAGTTTGAAGTATATCTTTACCTAGAGAAAGTTGAATATGAGACAAAGAAGATGTTTGGAGCTGATAAAAGACTATGATGTGAATATTCAGTACCATTTGAGAAAGGAAAATATAGTATCAGGTGCCTTGAGTAGAAAGAGAAATGAGAACCTAGTAGCTTTGATCACCTCTGAACGTCATTTGATAGATGATATGAGAGAGTTGGAGCTAGAGATAGTAACCAAAAGAGTAGGTGCAAGACTGACGAGCTTGTAAATTTAGCCTACTACTACAAAAAGGATCAAAGTAGCATAAGTGGATGATCTAAGTATATAGAATATAAAGAAGAGAATGGAAGTAAGCAGAGCGACTGAGTTTCACATAGATAGCAAAGATGTCATGAGATATAAAGGAAGGTTATGTGTGCCAAAGCAAGGAGAATTGAAGGATGAGTTACTGAAAGAGGAACATTACTCTGGTTATTTAATTCGTCTGAGAAGTAACAAGATGTATCAGGATTTAAAAAGTTGTATTGGTAGAATAACATGAAAAAAGAGATTGCAGAGAAAGTATCCAAGTGCTACACTTGTCAGTTGATCAATATTAAGCATAGAAGACCAACAGGTGAATTAAAGCCTTTACCTATACCTTAATGGAAGTGGAAGCACATAACCATGGATTTTGTTACGGCTCTACCTAAAACCAGGAAAAAGTTTGATTCAGTATGCGTAATTGTAGACAGGCTTACAAAGGTAGCATGCTTTATACCCATTAAAACTAGTACTGATTGGAATAATTAGCAAAGTTGTATATCAAGGAAATAGTGAGGCTACACGGAATACCAATGCCCATCGTATCAGATAGAGATACTAGATTTGTTGGAAGGTCCTAGAAAAGCCTGCATAAAGCTTAGGCACTAAAGTGGTTTTTAGTATCGCTTACCATCATTAGACAAACG
The DNA here is from genome assembly GCA_024138025.1 of Combretum micranthum. Classification (NCBI taxonomy): domain Eukaryota; kingdom Viridiplantae; phylum Streptophyta; class Magnoliopsida; order Myrtales; family Combretaceae; genus Combretum; species Combretum micranthum. The sequence continues at coordinate 3,694,753 of JAMXBD010000001.1, forward strand.
GGTAATCTAAACGGACCATCCAAATCCTTGAAGACATGTTGAGAGCATGTGTTTTAGATTTTGAGGTAACTGGGATGAGCACTTAATTTTGGTAGAGTTTGCATACAATAACAGCTATCAAACGTCGCTTCGCATACCACCTTATGAAGCCTTAAATTGTAGAAAGTGTAGGTCACCAATTCATTAGGATGAAGTAAGTAACAAATAGATTTTGGGACTAGAGCTGGTACAAGATGCTATTGATAAGGTCAAAGCGATAAGACAAAAGGCTACAAACAACTCAAAACCATCAAAAAAGTTATGCGGATAATAGAAGGGGACCTTTGGAGTTTCGAGTAGGAGAGCATGTTTTGCTTAAGATTTCATCGACCAAGGATGTTATCAGGTTTGATTTGAGGGCAAGTTAAACCTAGGTATGTGAGACCTTATGAAGTCTTGGAAAGGATAGGCGATGTGGCTTATAGAGTAGCTTTACTTCCTAATTTGGATGGAGTACGTAATGTATTTCATGTTTCTATGTTGAGAAAATATGTAAAAGATCCTGAACAGATAGTAGCTTTAAAACCATTAGAAGTGTGACCAAATCTCACTACAGTTGTAAAGCCAATAAGGATTGTCGATGCCAAATAACAGATCTTAAGAAGACGTGTGATCAAGTATGTGAAAGTGCAATGACGAATCAACCTAATCGAGAAGCTACTTGGGAGCTAGAAGAAGAGATGAGGAAAAAATATCCTGATCTTTTTGATGATGCAGGTACTTTCGAGGGTGAAGTTTCTTTTAGGGGGAAAGGGATGTAATATATAAATAAATAAATCATTGTGAAAGGAAAAGTTTTCATATGTTGAAAAAAAAGAGGGTTTTATGGACCACCCTAATATGAATAATAATTTATTGTCATATGGCAGACACATGATTGAACAAGTGAGAGTCATCCAAGAAGGAAAGCCGCCCTTAGGCTGCCGACTTTTGTATTTACCCCATTGACCTTAGATCCTACACCGTCAGTATAGGAGCCGACCTTCTTTACCTAGTTTCGTCTTTCGTGTTTAAGCCGCTAGTGTAAATTTTTAAGCTGCTAACTTATATTCTATACCTCCAGCCTTCTTTGTTAGTATATGATGCATGAATTGTTTCTTGTTTTTAGGGTTTTTCATATATTATATATAGACCTTTAGCCTTGTCTTTCTTGCCATAAACTACCAAAAGCTTTTGGAAACTCTAAAACCTCTCTCAAACCTATAGCTTGATTTAAGGAGGAATAATAATCAAGTAATAGGTAAATTTGGTCCCTTTCTATTCTTTGGCAATCTAAAAGGGTTATCATTCCTGAAGTTTTTTTTATAGGTTTTGAAATGAATCAAATTCTTAAAGGAGTTTTTGGAGAAACACTAAGTTTCTTGGAGATTTTGTTGTTTTACAATCAATGAAGGAAAGTAGTTGTGATTCTTGTTGGTTTGAGGGTTCAAATGACCTTAAGAGTATGTTTATCTTGTGTAAACGAGTTTTGAGATAGTTTTACTTTATGTGATTAGGTATTTCTATTAAAGTTAGGTTTTTTATTCCAAAAGTTGTTTCAGGTACATAATGATCTTGTTTGATGATTATGCTTGTTAGGTAGAACATATAATTAGACTAATTGCTATCTAGCTTTAATTGGTTTGCTATTTGTGCTTGGCTAGATCTAGTAAACCAGAAGTACCATGTTGCTAGGATGATGCCCTGATGATTTGTATGTGTCATTGTCTCGAGTGGAGTTGTATACAGAGATGATTCTAGTTGTTTAGGAGTGGTATGGGTAGAGTACCTTGGGTGTGTGGGGAGTACCGAATACCAATATATATATTAGTATTTTTTATGTATTTGTTTTCAGGGAGTCATGAGTTACTATGAGTTTGGGAGTAGTCACAAATGGTTCTAAATTACATTGGTTTCCTGGTTAATTAAAGATAATAATCTGTGATTGTTGCATATGTTACAATATTACATGTGAAATTGTATGAGATTTGCTCATGCACATGTACTTGTGGTTTAGCGTATTGGGCCTTGTGCTCACTCATTATGTTCTTCAGGACCAGGTGATGATCCCATAGTGTTCGATCTAGCAGGATACGATGTATACGTAGATTACGAGGACAATGATGGTGGAGAAAGAAGAAGTTATGATAGTTAGATTTGAAGACCTATGTGAACTTTTTTTTAATTAGTTATCTGGACTATTGGAGTTTGACCTTTATTTTTTATGATTTGTGATGTTTAAAGATTTTCTTTTCATATGATGTTTTAAGATGAATTGTAAGTTGGCATTTTGTTTAAGCCAATCGAGTTGTTTAGAAGTTTTATTTTGATTACCGTTATATGTGAAATGTTGAAGTTATTTTGTGTTATAATTGTTGTTTATTGGAATCATAGCCTTAGCGTGTTCTTCTCTAATGAGGACACATGGCAGACTATTAATACTCTTAGTTTAAGGCATTACATGTTATGTACACATATGATATATAATATACACAATGTATACGCCATATATATAATTTATGTTAAAATAGATTAATACAATATGTTCTATGTAATTTATATATTATAGCAAGCACACATACATAATTTATCATCCCTTATTTTTACCTACCAATTTAATTAGGGGAGTTTTTTTAACATTAAGAAAGTCTCAATTTTTAAACTTTGAAAAAACCTCTAATCAATCTCACTGCCACCAACTTTCACATTAGCATAACTCTCTCTCTTTTTTTTTTATTTAACGTCTAAATTAACCCCCTTTTATCAATTATTTTTTCTTTTTCTTTTTCTATCTAATTTAATTTTTACACACATATCATGATGCATGGTTCATTAGTACTATTTCAAAATGAATTGCATTCTTATTTATTTTTTCCATTTAAATCTCTCTCTCTCTCTTCTATTTATTTTATTATTTTAATTGATCGTTGTCTTTCTCATATCCACTAAAATAACATTGCCATGAAACTTGTTTAGCCACTTGGCTTATGTGATTCTTTCGTAATTTATATTCTATAAAGTTTCAAAATCATATTAAATATTAAACCTCGATTCTTCAATTTCACAATAATTAAGGTTTAGCCCTATAAGTTTTGGTGTATGAAGTTTTGGTGTATGAGATTTTGTATTATCCAATTTATTTTAAAAATCTAATTTTACATTGGTCTTTCTCTTAAAATTTGGAGTCTTGCCGTAAAATTTTTTACTAATCAAAGTAATTCTTTTTTAGTTCCACATTTCAAGGTAAAACCCTTAAATACGATTTTCTCTCGATGTTATTACCAAGTATATCATATATAAAGTAACTTATTTTCAATATTATAATTTAGCGAATCATTTTACCCAAACTTTTAGTATAACCCTAGATTGTTCCTATGCTTCTAGCTTCCGGAGTAATGTTTTACACCAAATACATAAGACGCCCGTGAGAGTTAATGTTTTTTCAACTTCACTGGGATAGAGAGAGTTGATTACACATCAATGGCACCTGCAAGAATACTAGCTTAACTACTTGCAGCTCTTAGGAATGCAAAACCAACCTCAAGATTAATGGCAGAATGTAAGGTTGCTTGTTCACAACAGTTAATAAGATCCAACGCAAGAAGACCCTTCTAACGCCGCTAAGATGATGAGGACCATGCAAGAAAATATTAGGCCTTGAACTAGTTGCAGCAATGTTTATTTACCATTGTTGTGCAACTAAGTGTGCCCGAACTGTGCAGCCAATTAATCCTCTTATGATTGATGAGGATGCCCACGTAGAATGATTAATAACTCTTAAGAAACCTTTTTCATGTGGATAATTTTATAAAAATTATGCACTATTTTTACCGTTTGTTTAAAATATATTAGCACTTACTTATTACTCATTTAGACAAATAGCATATCATACTCATTCATTCATTTTCGACAAAGTGAGGATGAACAAGTTCCGATACAGTAACTCTAGTCATGGGCAAGTTGGGAGGTGCTCCAATGGGGGGCTCCAGTTCCTAGGTCTTGTTGTAGGTTGTACTTATATTTCAAAAAGAAAATATCCCATATTCGTTAAAGCATATTTATATCACTTGTTTATTAGTTCTTTTCTTTAAATGGGTTAGTAAAATGTTGGTGAAAAGTTATGGGTTTGCATGCATTCAAAACTTAGTCCTAGATAGTACAAATTCTTGTTTTTGCAAACATATATTTTATTTTATTTTCATTTTTTTGTTATTATTTTTTAATAAATATGGTATTCTTATTTAATTTTATCCGGATGATAGATTAAACAAGCATACTTAACCAATTCGAATATTGGTTAGCATGAAATCAAATTTTTAACCTCCACTTCTCCTATAATCCGGCCATTTTCAAAATTACCTTATCTACTCATTGCAGATATTTTATCCACCCACTGCTTAATTTTCTCTGCACGTTATTGATACCTAGTTCAGTTTTCATTAAAAAAAAAAAGAAATATAGCATCATTATGTTCTTAATCTTAACTGCAGTTTCAAAAATTCGTTAAGTCTTTTCCTTTTTATTTTCTTGCTATTTCCTACTACCTAGTGCATATTAGAGGGCTTGTTGAATCATGAGGGATATGCTTTTATTCTTTGGTTGTTTTTTATACCAGGCAAATTATCTATAAGGACAGTGCCTAGCACGTCTCAAGCAATTAAACGCCTATTTTTTAAATAAGGCCCCAAAAAATTAATTTTTTTTCATAAAAGAAAATCTATATGTAATATATACATATTGCAAGGAATAAATTATGAAAAAATGTTAAATATAGTGTAGTGGTAAGAATCATTCGAATTGAAATGGATGGAATAGAATGAGTGGAAAAATAATAAACCCATTCTTTCATTTGGATTCATCATAGAATGGAGTAATTAACATGGTATTTGTCAAAAAAATATCCTTAATAATTAATGCAGATAATAAATATGTAAAAATATAAAAAGGTAATTGTGATAATAATGATTAATGAGATGGAATGCATTTGTAATTTTGCCTTCTAAAAAGCAAAACCGAATTCCCCCTTAAATCCAAAAGTCAATTTGGAATCATGATTCTACCTTTCATAAATGTGTTTAAATATAGGAATGAGAATGGAACTTGGAATCGTGATTATGTTTTGTGTCTATTCTTTCACAGTAAATGTAATATAAGTGCAATTTGTTGCATTCATGTTTGATATTTGTTCTTTTGCTTTTTTTTTTTTCACAATAGCTAATAACATTACTTTATCATGTAATTATATTTAGCTATATATATGTTTGGTCTTTTTTTAATATAAAATCATGGAAGAAATTATATGATTATCAATCCCTCAAACAAAAATTACATAAATACAAATTATATAAAATTAATTACCAAAATATTGATGCAAACTCACATCTTCAAAAAGCAATCTACGTATTAGCACATGAATCACATCTTATAGACATTGTATAAATGTGAATTACATCCATAAGATGTGACTCATGTACAAATATTAGTGAATCACACTTTGTACATGCAATTCACTTTAAACAATAGTAAATTACCCTTTGAAGATGCAATTCAACACTATGAATTTTGGCTGAAGGGATTATTTTGTAAATGTTTATATTACATAATCAACATGCGATTTAGTATTGGTCCTTCTATGATTAATTTCATCTTGTTTGTATTAAGTTTTTTTTTTTTTTTTTTGAAAAATTGTTAGACCCTATCTCACCCCAAAATCATGACTACTCCATCAACGTTTACTGAGCCCAAAAAGAGTATTCTAGGAGAGGAGAACGATGACAATTTTAAGTAATCTACTTGTTACTTATAAGTTATAATGCTTAAATGTTGGAATAGTTGGAATTGATGGAATGGAATGAGTGTTGGATGATAAATCGATTCTTCTGTTTAGATAAATCATGGAATCGAGTGTAATTGATGTGGTATTTGTAAAAAGTATTCTTAGTAATAAATGAGAATAATAATATGCAAGAGGATAAAAAGGGCAGTTGTAATAAGATAAAACGGAATCGTGATTCCATCTTCTTATTGTAGTATGGAATTCACCCTCAAAGTCAGAATCATTGACTCTTAGAAATCACAATTTTGACTATTATAAATGCATTCAAATATAAGAATGGAAATGAAACCTAGAATTACAATTTTATTTTGGGTCAATTCTCCAATAGTAAATGTAACACATGCACAATTATTGCATTCACTTTTGCAATTTGTTCTTTTACTTTTTTTGCTTTTTTATTTACAATAACTAATAGCATTAATTTAATCATTATAAAGTTATATTTACCTAGTAAAGGCTTGGTCCTTTTTTTTTTTCCACAAAATCATGACTACTTCATCAAAGTTTACCGAGCCCAAAAAGAATATTTCAGGAGGGAAAAAGATGACATTTCAAGTAATCTATCGATTAGTTATAATGCTTAAATGTTGGTGCTTAAATCCATTGAAAGCAATTAAAAATCTACCAAATGCCAAGGCAAATCCCAAAAAGTCATTTTACGTCATGTTTATGCAGGAATGAACCTGGAATAGAATCGTGATTCCGGGTTCCATTAACATTCCTATATTTGGTTACATTTTTAAAAGTCGGAATTGTGATTCTTTGGAATCGATGATTCTAGCTTTAATAGAGAATTCGATTATGCTTTATTTAAGGAGGTAGAATTGCAATTCCATTCCTTTCTCATAATAATTAACATTAAATTTCCTTTTTATCATTTTACTTATTTTTTACTCGCATTAATTATTGCTAATATTTTTAACAAATAACATATCAATTCTATTCCTTTTCAAGATGTATCAAAACAAAAACAAAAGTTCCACCTCCTATTCTATTCCATTCTTCCCTTTGTTGCTGGCAAATAAGTCAATAACCAATGTTTTTGCGCCTTCATAAGCCTTACAAGATAAAGTAATCTTGAATCGCCTTATGGAATTGGGATGCCAAATGATGCTCGGGATAGCTACCGTGATTTCCTTCGCAATTTCAGACCGAATAATTGAACTTGGAAGATTTTGAAATCCCATTCCAGGTTGGATATAACTCATAAATTTATGGGAAACAAAGGGATCAATTACATTTGTCAAACTAATCAACTAAAGGGTCGGCACGATCAAATGTAATAGGCTTAAATTATAGAAGACACCATGTATAGTAAAAGGATATTTATTTATAGCTAGATCTGCATAAGGATAAAAAAATGCCATTAAATGAAACTACACGTAATTTAAGTGGAAATAAAATAAATGCAGTCGGATATTTCGGGTTTGATGAGCCAGTTGGCGTTTGTTCCTTGTAACTCATATTGTCCAAAAATCAAATACTCAAGCGGAATATTTGAATTAGATTTCTCCCCCCACCCCCCAAAAAAAAAATAAAAAATAAAACAAAGCAAAAAGAATTGATCCGTTTGACGTGAGGGTTATTTTGGCTGCCCTACTCCTACAACATAAAAATAAATATCCTCAGGAAGATGTGGAGAATAAGGTACACAAAGAACAATAGCAAATCGAGATAATAAAAAATATTCCTGCATGTATTTTTTCACTCTTTGTATATGTTTTCTATTGAAAAATAACGTATTTTAGTGTGATCATATTGTCGAATTTTTTATTAAAAAGGAAAAAAAAAAATTCTTACTAGATTGGTGATTGGCCTCATAACCCATTAACCCTAGTGGCTGGAATAAGTGACTCACTTAACCTGCAAGATAAAGTTGGACAGAAAGGGTTTGGTTGGCCTGCTTAACTCCTTTCCACAACTCAACTTTTAATCACTTGAAGCTCGAAAGTAGTAAAGCTCTTTATGGATGCTCTACAGATTCTCTAATAGGTATAAAAAACAACACGGTTAGAACCATAACCACTTGAGTAAATGGGAGCAAAATAGCAAAAGCACAATGTGAGAGTTCTATTAGGAGAGCAAGACCAAAAGCAGACATTTGCACTAGTCAGGAATACACAAGGAAGAAGCACACGAGTTAGAAATCCACTGCGATAATAATGATTACATAATGAATCATGAAGTCATCTTGGAATGTCCGTTCTTCCAATGACATCGACTGCTAAGAAGCCTCTGGACCAAATCTCACAAAAGCAATGGTAGCTTCCAGGCCTGTCTTCTGCAATTTCCCAACCCGCCGACCAGTTTTCTTCTGCAATGACAAACTTGCCCGGTTCAACCAAGTCATTATTCCCCCCTTAACCCTAAAACACAATCCATAATTACCCCTTGATTGGCAAAGATTTGTTCATATTTGCTAATAATTGAAAGAACAATGACCCATCGATTTACATGTATTTAAATAACTAACGATATCCATATAAAGTTATACCGTTTATTTTATTTAGTTTTAGCAAAGAAAAAAAAAAGTCAAACAAAAAGAATAAAGTTTTTAAATTATATATCATGCTTAAACCTCTTGCATCGAAAATTGTTCTTTCTTTGCAAACCATAATTATCATAATCATAGTTGGAAACATACACAAAAAGAGAAACAATTTGTATATCAAACTTGAAACGACAACAAATAAGAGACATATTGAATGGTTTTCAAAAGGCTAATATATTCCAATTGGATATAGATAAGATAGAAAATGGATACAATATTTACAATCTTCACAGTTAAAACAATTAGAACTAAAAATAAAAATTACGTGCTATGATTAATTTAAAAGATACAATACCATAAATTTTCAAACTTCACCACCCAAATTTATTAATTTATAATAAATCAATTAACTTTATATGAAAAAAAAACTCAAGAGAAATTTTGGTTGGGGGTGGGGGGTGGCCCGGGGTTAGGAAGTTTGCAATTTTTACTTAAATATTTACTCAAATATTTTTAAGTTATATTGATATATATAAAGTTTTAAAGTACAAAGCATTCAACTTTAAATTAATAATATTAATCTATTCATGATTGATGTCCAGGTTCATGTAGATTCTTAGCTGCGCGTAAGGCTTTTACCTGGGCCTAAGTAGATAGATAAATTGAAAAGAAAAGGAAAAAAAATATATATATATATATATATATATATGTGACAAGATGCTAAATTAAGAAGACAGAGTCATATAAGATCAAAATAAAAAGTATAATAACTTATCTTTTATCTATCTATCATGTAAAATCTATCTATATATATCATAATAAGCAGACTCACGATACGGATTAATAGATGTTCCTACTCTTACCCTTAAGTAAGATTTATTTATAGTTGGTTAGTTTCCCACGGCTTCTAGTTGTGTTGACGACACAATTAGGAAGATCAAAGAAATGGAAAGATATCTTAATGCTAGATATAAATCCCATGCACAGGAAATAAAGGCTAATCAATGGAGTCTTAAAAAAAATTAATGAAGAAGAATGAGGGATCAGAAGGATTAGAACAAAGGAAATAATTGGAAGATCAGAACAAAGGAAATTCACGGGCAAACAGGAAAATAAAAAGGAGAAAAACCCGGGAGACAAACGAATAAATGAACAAAGCACGGAACAAACAAGGCAGAAGACAACATGGAAAAGGTGGAAGAAAAATCAAGGATTACTGTAGCGGCACTATAGCATAAGTTAATGTAGGAACTTTTTAGGGTACTGTAGCACTTTTTAGGTTACTATTACTATAGTAGCATGTCACTGTAGCACTTTTACTGTTTTTGTCTTGAAAATTCTCTCTATATAAAGCGAGCAGGATTCAGGATTAGAATCAAAGAAATAGAGAAAAAGGAGAAAATATTAGAGAGTATCTAAATATTTTGTGTGAAAATTTTTTGAGTGTTTTAGTTCTATAAGTGTATCATTGTAACATATCTCCACCGTATTCAATAAAGTTTTTGTAAGTTTCTTTTAACCATGTCCAGCTAATTTTTTTTCTAAGGTATAAAAGTAACCATGCTCTAAAACCTCATTAGATCTTTGGATCACGTAATAAGGTTTTATAGCATGGATAAATAAATTAAGGCACCATACTTGAATAGCAAAGCTCTGGTTCCTTTAGAAATTATACTAAAAGGATCGGCCTAAAAAACCCTTTGATAAGGCTGTTTGAGGCAAGATTTGCCGTGATTTGGCCTTGTGGGTTATGGCGTGGACATGAGGTTTATGTTCTAGAGAAAACATTGCTCCACTGGTCAACTATCTTCATTTTAATTGTTTACCCTTACCATGAAGTCTTTTTCTGTGGCACAAAGATTCTTATTTTGGTATCAGAGCCATGTTATCTTTATATCTTAAAAACTTTGTTCAACGATTTTTGTTTAAGATATTTAGTTTTATGTTATATGATTTTCAGTTTTGTTACTACTTTAATATTATCACTGTCCAGCTTTATTATTATATTCTATTCTTATATTTTGTTGTTTAATATTTTGTTTAGATTCAAGTCTCTATCTTGTTTAGTTTTATTGTTCAATATAAGTTGTTTATTTTCTTTACTATTTTTACTTAGCTTTATCTGTTTATATTTTGTTGTTTAATTACTATTTTACATGTTGTTTAATTTTAATGATTATCCAGCTTATATTTTATGACCCTTATGCTTATGTTTATATTATAGAAGAAACATATTATGTGGGAGAAATTTTAAATGAAATGTTTGATTATGAATGGTTGTAGTAAATGTTATTTATCAAGGAATACATCAAGGACCAAGGAAAGGAAATCAAAAGGCTAAGGGATATTATAACGAGAACGAAAGGATACATAGAACGCTTGAAAGTCTTTTGGAGTTACACTTTGAGGACCCAACTCCAAAGAACATGAACTTTACCAGCACCCAACAAAAAACAAGGATATAAAGTAATTTATATAGTAATTATAATTTTATTGAAGAAGTAAGGAGCAGAATAAAGATTTGCGAAGATAATATAATAAGGTTCACAGGATGATATGGTTTTAGATTACACGTTTATTTGGTATCTTTGTATAATAGTTGTAATTTCTGATATAGTAGATGTAGTATGTGATATAATAGATTTGTTAATAAATTTCAGAAAACATTTGATGTTTGAAGATTATGACACATAGATATATAGAGTATATTAAAAGATATAAGGACGCAATAAAAAGGTATAAGATCTTGTAAAAAATATTGAAAACGATTTAGAAAGGGTTAAAAGGCAAAAGAAAGAATTAGAACGTAGATTAAATGGAAATATAATAAAACCGACTACATGTTCACAATTTAGATTTATTTTGGATGTAATTTACACAAGAGAAAAAGAGATAATAAGGTATAATGAACTGATAAGATATTATGAAGGATAGATAAGTAGCATGATAGTGTAATGCATAATTTTGTTGAATACATAAAGGATAAAAACCAAAGGATAAAAAGGCTAAAGGATCACATAAAGGCAGAACAAGGGAGATTAGAATTCTAGAAAAAGGATATTAAAGAAATTGAAAAGGCTTTGGAAAAGGGAAAATATCAGACGAAATCTAAAGAAAAGGAACTTTTAAAGCATCATAAAACGACTCTTTGGGTCATAGACCAAATTGAAAAGGACATAGAAAGGATAATTCAAAGGACAAATTATTATGAAGGATTAGTCATAAGCATGACATGATGAGTGTGAGTTTTGATAGGATTATAGCAAGTAGTAATTATGATAAGAAGTTTTATGATTTCTTGCAATTAGTAGATAATTTAGAAATTTTAAGTGTAGAAAAAGTAAAGAGTTTTATTATACAGTTAGGTTTAGAAATAGAAGTTAATCTTTCAGACTTGAATGAAAAAATTAAGGAAGTAGGAGAAGAGTTCATACACATCCACCAGTTTTTAGCAAAAGATAGACTGTATATATATTTAAAGGAAGGTTTTGAAAGGTACCTTATAGATTTAAAGGACAAAGAAGGGCATAAATGGATTAGGAAAACAGTTAAGTCAAATTAGGTTAGTAGATCCTTGCATATTACCTAGTACAAAACTTCATGAGTGGGAATTTTGATTGGCTAAATCTAGAAATCAAGGAGCATAATAGGATACAAGTAAGAAATAGTATTTTTTTCTCATCTTTGTTATTTTAAGCATTCACCACATTTGTTGCATTTAGATCACAAACAGTTGAATAGCATAGTAGACTTAATAATATCTTTTAGTACAACTATTCATAAGGATTTAGATAATCTTTACAAAGCCCACAATTTTTTAGGAAATTGGATGAAAGCAAAAGATAAACAGGTAAAGGAGATAATAGATAAGGTTGATTACATAAATCAAACACAGGTCAATATAGAAAAAAGTTAAAGGAGTTAGAACATATAAAGGCTATAAGACAAGCACAGAAGGAAGAAGTAAAAAGAAATCAGGATCTAGTAATAAAGGAATTAAGGAAAGGAGCAACAAAGTTAGCTGACTTATGAAAAGGAACAAAAAGGATGGTACAAGAATTAAAGAAGACATTCTTAGGATGACCAGTCATAGTGGCTTAGATGCATATGAAGACTACATATTTGCCTTAGAAGACACAAAGGATTTTGTACAACCACCCAGAGGGTTTTGTGGAAATATAGAACCATTAAATAATATCATAAGGGCCACAATTAGGCAAAACAACACAATTATAGCATTGTTGGTTAGGCTTCACCAAAAGGTCAATAAGTTAAGTCGTAGCTTAGAGGAAGTCTTGAAAAGAAAGGGCATAGGAGAAGATAGTTATAATCATCAAAAGGAATTAGAGGAAATAATAGGAAGACTAGAAAGGTTACCAGTTGAAAAGAAAGAAGGAAACAAACCAAAGGCTTATTTTATATAAAAGGAGAGTGGAAATCTCTTTCAAAGTAAACATGTTTAGAGAACCACAAAAACCACATGAAACTAGGGTAGTAGAAGAAGAAAGTGAAGAAAGGAATAACAGGCAAAGTGAAAGGAATAACAGGCAAAGTGAAAGGTATAACAGGCAAGAAAATGCAAGGTTTTTAGATAGACTTAGACCATTCACAGGAGAACCCCATGTTTTACAATCCTCTAAACCTAGTACAAGTTTTGTAGAAACTACCTCTAGAGTAGGAATTTTGGATAGATTAAACATCGGAAGAAGAAGACAAGGAGATCATATGATACATTTGGAAGAAGCAGTAGACATAGACAAGGATGTTGAAATCTATTCAAACCATGACATTACTTTATTAAACCCTAGGAGATTGGACCAAGCAGGAATCTTAAGTTGGAAAACAGGGTTATTCAGGTCAAATAGAGAAGAAAGGATCTCGGTCACAACAGGGCCATTAAACATAAGGTTAGTCACAAAAGAATCTTTAAGGCAGTTGAAAAAGTCAAGCAAAACTTTAGTCCATCTTGGGCTAATTGTCATAGGAGTTAGAGGATTAAAAAGAGAAAAGATAGGAGGAAAGGTCCTAGTTATGTTAATGGATAAATCATGGAAAGGCGATATAAGAAAGGTCATATTTGCAACCATAGAAATAGATGTAAACAGTGGAAAATGACTATTCTACTGTGCACCTAATTTCATGGTTTCAATAAACAATCTCAGCAACATTGAGATAGGACTTCAAAGTAAAGGATATGAAGATCACATAGATGAGAACTTGCTTATAGATATTGGTTTTATTTGTAAAACAACAAATAATAGTGAAATATCTTATAAGCTCGACATAAAAGGAATCATAGATACTATGGCAACAAAAGGAATAAAGATGATAGAACCCATGGAAATAGATTCTTCTGCTTTAGAAGGAGGAGAATGGAATGTAAACAGGAACATGGCAAGTGAGACACAAAGAGTTCCTATAGGGAGTTTGATGTATCCAAACTCAGACGGCACATACTCATTAAGATTTAGGTCATATGATGACAGACCAAGATCCACAGGAGACGAGGATGATGAGTCAGATAATTTTAGTCAAACCTTGAGAGAAAGAGAAACAGTAGGAATGATGAATGTGCTAGAACAAATAGACATTTCAGGATGGAAAGGAGATATGATGTCGACTTCTAGTTGTGTTGACAACACAATTAGGAAGATAAAAGAAATGGAAAGATATCTTAATACTAGATATAATTCCTGTGCACAGGAAATAAAGGCTAATCAATGGAGTCTTAGAAAGGAAGATGAGGATCCAAATGATGAAGAACCATTAAGGCCAATTCAGTATTGGAAAGATGGTTTTTTAATAAAACATGAAGAAGATCCCATTCCTTATGAAATATGGTTAGAAGAAAAAGGAATTTTAGGAGAAATGCAAGAAGTAAGGTTTGAAAGGAAAACAAAACAAGGAGATGTTTATTGTTTTGGAAAGAAAAATTAAGAAAGAGAAATCTTGTTAGAACTGGGAGATGAAATAATGTAGATAGAACAAGATTTTGAGACAGAACTAAGATCACAAGGAGATATTGACACTTTGACACATGTATCTGAAAATGCCATGATGGACAATAATGAAGATACAGGGTCAAATACAATTCCCTCTGTAGTAACACATAGAGGACAAGACATGTGGGAAAGAATCCCAAGTAGAGTACCTTATACTCACTATGTTGAAAGAGAAACAAGAGATAGGATGTATAAAGGAAAAAAGAATGCCATTTGAAACATCAGATAAAAGGAATTTGATAGACAATGGAAGAATCTTCAATATAATTGCACATGATCCGCAAAGTTGGGGACCCTTGGTAGATAATTGGATACAAATGGTTATCAGAGCTTGGAGAGATAGTCCTTTAACAGAAGACACAGACCAAATGTACATATACTTAGAGTCTTTTTTAAGAGAAACAGCAAGAGCAACGTGAGAGTTTTATAAGAAAAAATTTCCATAACACGTAGCCACAGACAAGGCTTTAGGGGCAAATCCATATAATTTTTGTAGTAAATAAGAGTATTTTAACTAGGGAAGCACCACAGATTGGTGGATATGACCAACAAATGCTATAAGGAATTTAGAGCAATTGCAAATAAAGGATTGGTATTTTGTTAAAAGTATATGCAGAGTTTTTCTATAATTGCACATTGCTGGATGCTATTATGAAAAACTGATAGAGAAAATTGTTTTTAAAGTTACGACCATTAGGAGCAGAAGTGTACAAAGAATGGAAAGAAAAGATTGAATCAACTCTTGGAGAAGAGCTAAATAAATTAGGAACTAGGATAAAGTTTCTTGTAGATAAGTTAATAGAAAAATGTATAGCTTTACAAATAAATAGGCAATTGAAAGAAGGAAATTATAATTTCTGTCAAACTATTTATACACCACAGGTGTATAGAGCAAAGAAAAGAAACAAAAGGAGGCCAAAACCAAAGTATAGGCCTAAAAAGAAATATTTTGCAAAGAAAAGTAGGGCAAAAAAGCCATGGTTAAAACATGACAGACATGTAAGGAATTATAATAAGAACATGGTTTACAAGAATAAACTAAAGTGTTACACTTGTAATGAGGAAGGACTCATGGCAAAGGCATGTCCTAAAAGGCATAATAGCAACATTATGACCAGCATTCTAGTAGAATGCATGAATGAAGACATTTTGGCAATAGATGAAGACATGAGTGATATGGAAACAATCTATAGTATAGTTTCAATAATAGATCCATAAGGAATGTTGATGGAGGAATCTGATAGAGAGGATGAAAATGATATCACAGTTATGTTCTTAAATCAAAATTATCATAATCTTTACAAAGAACAAATAGGGATAAAATATCAAGACGAAAAGGTCGAATTGCTAAATAGGATGTTACAAGACATAGAGAATATAATGATAAACATAGGAGAAAACATAGAAGGTTGTAGGCATAATTGGACTCAAGGAAGTGGATCAGAAGATCATCCATGCAAATTTTGTTCTGGATATCCAATAACAAAACTCAGATATCATTATAGAAGCTATATGATGGAATCTTGTAAAATATGCCTAGAACAAAGAAATGAAAGGTTCCAGTTTAATGAGAGGTTTGTAGTCAATAGAAGTTCTCAACAAGATGCAATAGGAGAAAGGATAATGAGAATTGACAATAAAATAGATAGGATAGAAGAAGAGATACAAGGAATAAAAGAAAAGATAGTAAATTTAGCAAAAGGAAAGGCAAAGGACAAAATGAATAAAGGGGTAATAATAAGAGAAGAAAGAGATGGCCATGAAGATACAATAAGAAGTTACATGGGAGCAGCCAATACGTCTTTGGAAAGGATAAAAGAGGAAAAGCTTAAGGAGTTAAAGATGTTGAGTCCAGAAGAGAGGCATATTACAAAATTTGTAGGTATATATATTAGGACTAGGTTATTCTTTAAAACACAAATAATAGACCTAGATGTATTAATAAATACAGGTAGTACTGGAAACATGATAGATGAAAGGATAGCACCTGTAGATGAAGTAGAACAAATGGATATATGTAGAATTAGTTCAGATATTCATGGAAATAAAACAAAGGAATGTAGGTGTATAAAGAAACATGAGGTAAGCTTTTTCACAGAAGAAGAATGGATTGTACCTATGCATAGTGGAATAATACAATTATGGAATTTTGATAGTTCAAAAATTAGATGTATAATAGGACTAGATTTTCTTTTGAGTAATCACCATGGTATCTTGATCACTAGATATACTGTAAATATTTTAAGATATCTAGCCATAGTATATCAAAATTATTTAGACAATACAGAACCATACATTATACTGTTGGAAAGGCGTAATGAAAATGATTGCGAATGCCAAAGGTTAGGAGAATGTCAAGGAAAGGAAAATGGTAAACAAGGGATACAAGAAAATTCAAAAGAGGTTGAAGAATTAAAAGAATTCTTAGAAGAAGAGGTTGAATGAAAGGAAATAGAAATAAATAAAGGAAAAATGGGAAAAGGTACACAGGATTTTGGAAAATTCATGCTTGGAAACAGGTTACCAAGATCTTGATCAAATCATTAGTAGCTTGGAGAAAGAAGAAATTTTTGGAGAAAAGCCAACAAGCTTTTGGGAAAGGAATAAGATAGTATGTAAATTAGATATAATAAACCCTAACTTAAGGATTTATTCTGGAGTAATAAAGTATGATAATTTAGATAGAGAAGATTTTGAAATGCAAATAAAGGAATTAATGGAATTAGGGGTCATAGAAAGGTCAGATAGTCAACACAAAAGTCCTGCATTCATTGTCAGAAAAAGGAGTGAAATAGCAAGAGGAAAATCAAGGATGGTAATAGATTATAGAAAATTAAATAATAGCACAAGGAATGATTCTTACAATTTTCCTAACAAAACTGAATTAGTTAACAAAATACAAAATTGTTACATATTCAGTAAATTTGATTGTAAGTCAGGATTTTGGCATGTTAAGATGGATGGAGAATCACAACCATGGACTGCTTTTACCTATCCACAAGGACATTTTCAATGAAAAGTTATGCCATTTGGATAAAAAAATGTACCTTCAATTTTTCAAAGAAAAATAGATATAGATTTTCAAAACCTAAAGGATTTCACTGCAATTTATGTGGATGATGTTCTTGTTTTTTCCAAAAGCGAACATAAACACATAGTTCATTTAAATATGGTGCTTTCAGAATTTCAAAGACAGGGAATAGTAATAAGCACAAAAAAGGCACAGTTTTTCAAAAGGAATATTGAATTTTTAGGAGTAGAAATAGGAGAAGGAAAAATCAAGTTACAAGAACATATAGTCAAAAAGGTGATAGATTTTTCTAAACAAATGAACAAAAAGAAAATTCCTTTTATAATAAGATTTCAGTTTTTAAAAGTTTATCCCAAGAGGATATAAAACAAATAAAGAAAATAAAGGAGCAGGTCAAAAGGTTACCAAGGCTGAGATTACCCCTAGACACAAACTTCTTGATTGTTGAAAGTGATGAATGTGATCTAGGATGGGGATGAATTTTGTTAAAAAAAACCTCATAAATATGCTGAAAGGAAAACTAAAGAAATTTGCAGATATACAAGTGGAAAGTTCAAGGAAAAGAATTTACCAAGTATAGACAGGGAAATAATGGCTGTTGTAAATTGCTTAGATAATTTTAGATTATTTCTGATAAATAAAAAAGAGATGTTAGTTAGAACAGACTGTGAAGCTATAGTTAAATTCCATAAGAACACAGGGAGTAATAAAGTGAGTAGAAGAAGATGGTTAAAGTTTAAAGATGTAATAATAAATAAAGGCTATAAGGTAGAATTTGAACATATTAAGGGAAAACATAATAATGCAGCAAATGAGTTATCTCGCTTACTAATATAAATAATTTTCTTTTTCAGGAAAACATGGAATTTCAAAGGAACAAAGGATTTAGGCCATAAAAGAGGCTAATGTCTTCTCAAGGATCACAAGCAAGTAGTTCTAGTGGAACAAGGTTATCAGAGGTTATGGAAGGACCACAGGTTATGATTGGTGATATAGCTCTACCTATAATACCAACAAGTTCACCAAGGAAGTTTTAAGTACCGTTCCCAATTAACGTCAAGGGAGAGAGACCCATATGGCTCTCATAGATAATGTATGGTCCTTGACTAGCCAAGACAAGTTCAAATATGTAATTTGTTGTGCTCTGGCTAGATATTTTAATGAGATAAAAACACAAGGTATCAAAGGAACACAAGAAACCTATTACATGAAAAGGCCACATGATAATGAATCATCACAAAGGATACAAGGACATAAGGGACAAATTAAAAGGAAATATCAAATATATGGAGTTGCAAAGGGACATTTGATAGGAGTTTTTTACTACTGGCATGACGTTCAAACCAAATAACAAATTATCCGAATCCTTCATGGAGAAGATTCCAGGATCTTGAAACCGCAGCAAATTGTGTAAAGCAAATAACAAGGAAACAGGAAATTTATGTGGATCCGGCTCTTGACAATTTTAGGAGTATTAAAAGTACCACATGATATGTTAAGGACACACAAAGGTATACAGATTTGAACTCTTTAGAAGAAGAACAGTAAAAGAAAATATCTTCTCTTAAAATCCCAGAAAACCCAAATAAGAAGAGAAATATTGAAAGCATTAAGGAACACGGTAAGGACCACAGGGAAGCGTTCCCATTTCAAAGGAGGAAAATAGGAAAAACACCACAAAAAAAATATGAAAATGCAACCGCATTCTTTTTCTTCAAAAGAACTAAATTTATTTCAAAACTTCCATCCTTTCCAAAATCATTGATAAAAGGATATGCGAAGGAAGCATTTTTAAAGCCTTTTCTATTGCTCCAGAAGACAATACAGGAAAAACGCATATGCTTTGATGGAGTTGGATTTGGGACTATGGTAAGGGTAAAGGCTTTTCCAAACTCTCCATGTTACTTCTGTTTGGGAAAGGACTCACAAATTAAGATGAATAATCATTATCAAGATAAATATTATTGTCCAACTCATGTGCGTTATAATATACATACAGCGGCTATAAATCTCAGCTATTTTAAAGGATCTAGGATTGGAGGCCAGGAGTACACTTTGGCAACCCTTCTTGATTATGGGCTTGTCATAGAAATTGTGAGCACAATTCCACAATTTATGGCCCAACCCATGGGAAAAATGTTTCATGAAGTTCTGGTAGCTTTAAGAGATATAGAACGGGAACATGATATCCTTGTAAAATATTATATAAAAATAAAGGTAGTACCACCAGAATGGTTAAAATTTGAATCCATACTAGCATAAACTTGGCTTTGGATTTCCCTAATCAAAGGGAAGGTGTCAATTATCCAAAAAATCTATAGGCTGGAATCCATCAACAGTTTAGAAGAACAGCTGAAACTATCCATTGTTGACAAAATGAGCATGTTTATACCAAAAGATTCAGAATTTCATCTTACTGCAACCACGAAGACGAAATTCATCTTCACAAAGCAAAAATGAGCAATTTGGTCAAGATATGAGACAAATTTGAAGGAACTGAAGGAAAGTTTAAATAGGGAAGATGAACAGGATGAAAAGAACAATCCATATGATCCCAATTATACAGAGGATGAGGACAAAGAAATGGAAGCACAAGAAGACATAAACAGGCTCTAAGATTAAAAAAAAATTAATAAAGAAGAATGAGGGATCAGAAGGATCAGAACAAAGGAAATAATTGAAGAATCAAAACAAAGGAAATTCAGGGGCAAACAGGAAAATAAAAAGGAGAAAAACCCAAAAGACAAACGAACAAATGGACAAAGCACAAAACGAACAAGGCAGAAGACAATACGGAAAAGGCGGAAGAAAAATCAAGGATTTACTGTAGCGGCACTGTAGCACTTTTTAGGTTACTGTGTTACTGTAGTAGTAGGTCACTGTAACACTTTTTTACCGTTTTTATTCCAAAAATTTTCTCTATATAAAGCGAGCACGATTCAGGATTAGAATCGAAGAAATAGAGAAAAAGGAGAAAATATTAGAGAGTATTTGAGTATTTTGTGAGAAAATTTTTTGAGTGTTTTAGTCCTATAAGTGTATCATTGCAACATATATCCACCGTATTCAATAAAGCTTTTGTAAGTTTCTTTTAATCATGTCCGGCTAATTTTCTTTCTAAGGTATAAAAGTAACCATGCTCTAAAACCTCATTAGATCTTTGGATCACGCGATAAGGTTTTATAGCATGGATAAATAAATTAAGGCATCGTACTTGAATAGCAAAACTCTGGTTCCTTTAGAAATTATACCAAAAGGGTCGGCCTAAAAAACCCTTTGATAAGGCTGTTTGAGTTACGGTTTGCCGTGATTTGGCATTGTAGGTTATGGTGTAGACGTGAGATTTATTTTTTAGAGAAAACATTGTTTCACTAGTCAACTATCTCCGTTTTAATTGTTTACCTTTGCCATGAAGTCTTTTCCCGTGGCACAAAGATCCTTATTTTTATTAAACCAATACAATGGGGGTTTTCGGACTTCATACTCTTTTCTTTATCCTTAAAATTACTTTTAAGTATACTAAATCTAGATTAATTTAAACAAATTAATAAGGACTTTATGGAAGATTTTTTGGAATTTAGAAGAAAATAGAGTAGTTATGATAGTTATTTTGGAAATATGATAATTATGGATAGTTCTTTTACATGTATATCTATTCATCTATATCAATTTTATTTATGTAAAAAAATTCAATATATTAAGATCTTAAAACAATTTATCTGGATAATCATATAAGAACAATGTATCTTAATTAATCAGATATAGTATCCGGTTCAAGAAATAATATCTTATCTTTTATCCATGCATAATTAACATAAAATCGAAACAAATCTTGTTAATTTCATGAACACAATATAAACCCTAAAACACTTAATAGGTATAAGAGATGAGAAAATTCTACAGTCTAGTAGTCATTGAAATGGGACCAATTCCTTATATTAATAAATAATTTAGATATTTTTTGTGATTGAATCTTTTTAAATTTTTTTAAAATATTTTTTTTAATAATCAATTAATATTTTTAATATTAATAGCGGTACGATTCCATGACGAGATCCTAGAATCCCATAGGAAATGTGGCCAAATATTGCACTCTCTTTGAAAGATGGAAATCTGTTTAGACCACCATATCAACTCTTAGCTTCGACAATGATCCTCATCCCCATCCTGCTTCCCAAAGCGCTAGTTCCTTGGTTGACAATTTTATAATTTCATACAGCTCACCAAAGCTTGAAAAGTTAAACCAAGGTATGCCCTTTGTCCGTGGGCATGATCTCACTTTCAAGATCAGCCAATGCCTAGACTTTGCGATTAATTGGCAGGTGGAAGATGTGTCTTTGTTATTTTAAGATAATGAAGAACATCAATGTCACGCCTTGAATCGAGACGTATTCAATTTCGCCACATATAAGACTTAAGCATACGCTAAGGTTATAATAAATTATTTTTTATCGTGATTATTTTCTAACTAATTTTTTATTTTGAAATCGTATGATTTGGTTTTGAAAATATTTGATTAAGCAGCAGAAAAATAACAAAGTATCAAAGGTAGGTAAAAATCAATACAATGTACCTAATAAAAGTTTCTATGACCACAGGCATAAACCAAGCTCTCAAAAGAGAATACAAGTTTAAAAATATAACTACAACTTTTATTTAAGAAAAACATATACCCACATTCCCAGCCGCTCTGCTAGTCAATAAGCTCGTACCGATCTGTCCCATACTCGAGACACGCATAAGCATCAAAGTTGAAATTGCCAACACCTGAAAAAGAAGGAATAAGCCAAAGCCTAGTACACAGCAACGCAATCACACACGATATGACAAACGCATCTAGACTACATGCAATGCAACAACCAATAGTTTAAGGTTATCGTTTATAGCAATTTAAATAACATGGGAGCACTCACACTTCAGATAACAAGCCATGGAATCTAGAGATCCTAAGTAGCGACAACTACTCGGAGTTTAATATAGGCAACCCGAATACTTATATCTCCTATATGATATACAAAAAATGAAAAAATAGCATATTTTAGGATTCACAACCATTATGTATCTTCATTTATCTCAGTCCATAGTTATATGAAGCTTAATTGGCACCTATAGTCAAGAACTACATATACTACTTCTCATCGAACCTAAATGGATGTTATCCTAATACCGTTTGTCCTATCAGCTATCCGTCGTGCCATCACGATAGCCCAAGCGCTTAACTATCATGTTAGCACTACCTAGCAAGGTTGTCGCTTTTTGGAACGGATTAAACGATGGAAGCACACTTAAATAATTTATTAAGTCATTTTTAAATATTAGTTCATTTTATGATGCTGACCCTAGTAAGCAACACGCAAGTCACTACATACTGATATCGAAATAGTCAACGGTAGAGGACCACAAGTAAGATAATAGGTTGATTGAATATCTGTGAAGAAAGATTAATTTGTATAAGTATTGAATCTACAAACTAATGATTCAAGTCATATTGATCAATCAATTAACGTAAGGTCTTATGTAATATAAAGCCTTTGGTTTATTATTGAGTTAGGTCCAATTAAGATAGTTAGGCTTAGATAATTTGGACTAAGCTCATAGAATTTGAAAATTGAATTTATTATTTAGATGTATTGAATCTTTAAGCATTCTAGGTTAGGCCCAATAATAAATTCTCTAAGTGTTTAACTTTTTAAGGTAATGGGCTTAGGGATAGAAATTGAGCCTATTAAGGAATATAATTGTTAAATTCGATGGAACTGGGCTTTATTTTGAATTTAGGTCCAATTAAATTAATATTGGTTATTAGACCAAGAATTATGTTCAAGATTAATTGGAATTTAATTTAGACCTTAATTAAGCTATTGAGCCTTCTAATATCCTTTATAGGCCCACTAAGGATATTTTAGGGCTTTTTGGCTCATGAAAATAATTTCAGCCTAATTAAGTATTTCAATACCTGCAATTGATAATGGACTTAAATATTTTAGGAACAGACCCAATTGAAATGGGTAACAGTATCTGATCCATATTATGGAATTTAAGCCATAAAGCGTAAAGTTTGGTATTGTCTATATTTTGAAGATTTAGGCCCTAAATGATTAGGGAAAACTTGTTAGAATTTACTAATTAGGCCTAGTTAGCTAGAAATCATGTTATTGGGCCATGGTTGTATTTATAGATTAGTTTTATCTAATTAAGCCTATTGGTAGTTATTTAGTCAAATTAGATCCTATTTTAGTATTTAAGCCCATAAACAATTATTAAAGCCCAAAATTATTAATATTAGTCAAGTAGGATCTAAATTAATTTATGAGTCCATTTTAGGTTATTTAGGCCAAGTTGGACTTATTTTTACTATCTTAGCCCATTTTAGGTTATTAATGTCAAATTAGTTGTATTTCTATTAATCAGGCCCATTTCAATCATTTTAGCCCATTCAAAAATAAAAAATTTATTAATTCAATTTTATAGTTCTTTTAAGCCCTAAGCTTATTGAAGTCCATATTTTGTCTATGTATTCAATTTTATAACTAAAAGTTACATTATACCTACACTACCCTACTTGGCTCATTAACTTATTTTAATTCAATTTTAATTTCTCAAAAGATATAATAATTTAAAAAAATACCTAGGTTAACCAATTGTAGCTAATTATACATAAATCAAGCTAGTTTAGCAATTAAATAAATCATTTAATTTCAAATATGCAAACTTCAATTTTTAAAACAGGGTTAGAAAACCATCGAACGAATTTGAATTATTTTTTAAAAATAGTAAATAAATATCAAAAATAAAAAAAATTCTTTTGAAGTTAGACGTATTAAAACATTATTTTCCAAAGTTTCGTTTAGAAATAAATTAATTTGATATTTTATTTAAATTTAACAACGCAGGTCACTATATACTATCAGCCGAAATTGAAATAATTTTTAAAAATAGTTAATAACTTCCAAATATCACGAAAATTTCCAGTTTAGATATAGATACAGTAAAAAATCATTCTATAAATTTTGATAAAATATAAATTCATTTGATATTTATTTACATTTTAAAACTTAGATTACTACAAACTGTCATGTGAAAATAAATAATTTTTTAAAAAACAGTTAATGACCTTAAAAAATCAATAAATGCAGTTTACCATTAGAAAAATTAAGCTATCATACATAAAAATTTCATGCAAAGATGAGTTTGTTAGATATTTTATGTATTTTTCTTATTTCTCATGTCTATTAGGCCTTTAAAAATAGTATACCAGGTTAAAAAAATTGCCAAACTTTCCAGTTCGTACCCTAAAATAATAAACTATCATTTCGCTGAATCTTACTCAAAAATAAATTCGTTTAGTACATTAACTAATATCACAAAGCTTAATGTTCTTAAGTAATTAATTTCTATCTAGTATAAATAATAGTATATTTATCCGATTTTATCATGAAAAATCACTAGAAAAATGATATAAAACATATTAAACAAAATATATGTAATGATAATCCATTTTAACCATATTTATATCACAAATTCATTAAATCACACATAAACAATGCCAATATTAATATATTTTCGTTAAACTAATTAAACATGATATTTCACCCAAATCATAAATTTTATATTATGTACTTTTAGTAACATAACCTATTAGTTACTAACACATTTCTTTAAACACACAAATTAGCTAAAACATTTACTTGAGGTAAGAAAAACAAGCATAGAAGCTTCACTGCCTTACTCCTGGAAATTTGATGAAGCTCTTTTTGTTTCTAATCACCAACCCTCTTGATAAACACCTAAATTCCAAAATGCAAATAGAGATTACTAAGATTTTTAGATGGCTAGAAGAATAGGTAAAGTATAGAAGATTTTATACATAATAGAATTTTGATGGGGAAATAGGTGGTGTGATGTTTTGAGGTTTGTTTTGAGAGAAAAAAAATGGAATGAAATTTTCTATTGGTTTTTGAGGCAAAAGAAGGTGGCTATCTATGGTTTCTTTTAAGGTTCTTGCAAAACAAAAAGTAGGATAATGGGTAGTATAAAAGGTGACTACTTTAAGGAAGGTTTTAGAGCCTTTTCGGGGGTAAAATGGGTAAATATATTAAAAAAATTATGCTGAAAAATTAGATGGATAAAAATAAAGATGTGTTAGGTTCTATAAGGTTTTTAGGTGAGTTTAAAGCTAAGATGATTAGTGGGTTGAGTTGATAATTTGATTAGGGTCTTAAGATGTAATTAGAGGTTAAATAGGTTTTGAAAAATACTGGATTAACTTAGGAATTTAATTTAGCGAATTTAAAGATGATGAAATAAACTTAGGTAATTAGGTGATTGAAATAAATATTTGGTCATAATTGGGGTGTTGAGAAATTTAGGTACCAAATTTAGAGGAATTTGATGAAATTGAGAAAAATAGAAAAAAAATTAGGAAACCGTGATTTAGGTGGATGACTAAATTGAAAGTTAAGTTTAGTTTAATTTGTTGTGCAAGATGAAATAGAAAATTGATGCACTTTAATCTCTATTTTCATTTGAAATCAATTACTAGCTTGAAATTGCTAATTCACTTAATTTTGCTATATAATTTATTTAGTTAAATTATCTAGCTCAAATTTCTAAGTTAGGTTCCAATTTGGTTTAAATTTTCCCATATTTTATACGATCTAATCCACATTTTTTTAGTTAAACCAGTGAAATTCGAGATATTTTAGTCAAGAAAAAGAAGATTTTGCCCTACCTATTAGCTTCTATAACGACCATACTAATTCATTACAAAATGCGTCCGTTAGATGCTGAAGCTATTGATTGGGCATAGGCAGGAACGTTAATTGGCCTTCTCTCAAGGCTTTGTCCATAGAGAAGGTGCCCTTAAGTGATGCTAAAATCAACTTCTTTTTTGCGGGTTGCCTAATTCTTTAGTCATTAAAACTCACTGATTGTTGGGGTATGAATTGTATCCATTTGAATTCGAAAAGTTTGAAAGAGTTGATAATTGGTGGATATGATATTGGTACAAATGATTTTGAAACCAAAATTCATGAAGATGAAGATGAAGGTAAAGGTAAAGGTGAAGATGAAGATGGCGATGGCGATGGCGATGGCGTTGTTAATAACCAAGAGGATTCTAATGATTCTGATAAAGAGGAGTTATATGTTAGTGACGATCCGTTTTATAGCTTCGAAGATGATTGTGATGATGACGAAGATGACTTTCTAGACTCTAATATTCCCACCATGGAAATTAATGCTCCGTACTTGTAGTCATTGCGCATTAAGGGAATCTAGCACAATAAGACATTGAAATTAGTACAAGCACCCTCTTTAGCTGAAGTAGAATTGTGATTCATCATCGATGGTCATAATAGGGTTCGTTCATTGATGTTGCAACAACTCTACAAAAATCTACAACATGTTAATGATTTGAACATCTGAATATCAAATTTTGAGGTAATATTTTCATGTTATTTTCTGCTATGTTACCTTGATGCATATTGTAAAATTTTTTCTTGCTCCTACTAAAGATGAATTGAACCCAAACTCCATGAAAACTCAATTTATATTTGAAATTTGACTAGAGTCAAGTTATGAAACTT
Organism: Combretum micranthum; assembly: GCA_024138025.1. Taxonomy (NCBI): domain Eukaryota; kingdom Viridiplantae; phylum Streptophyta; class Magnoliopsida; order Myrtales; family Combretaceae; genus Combretum; species Combretum micranthum. The sequence goes on from JAMXBD010000001.1 coordinate 3,721,718, forward strand.
GGTCAAATTTATAAACAATTTAGATAGCTCAAATTTGATTCGACATCGATTAGTTGCACTCAAATTAGTCTATAAGTGTACTGAAATAGTTTATAAGTTGTTAAAATTATTCAACCCATTTGTTTTGGTTTTGGATTTTCTATCGTTTATATAAACTTACATCACTTTATGTGTCAAATGGCTTGTTTTGTTAAAATCTAACGACAATACATTAATGTCTCCGGAGCTTCTTTGTGAGAAGAGCTATGTTTGTGGCCTTCCTTCTTTTTCCAGTAGAGATGCTAGAAAATGGCTAATGGCATCTAAAGAAGTTACCCCTTGCTATAAAAATGATGAACAATGAAGAAAATATGAATCCAACTATAGGGATGTCTCTGAAAATATAATGCCTTGATGGAAGGGATCACGAACAAAAAGGATTGCAATCTTGTATATATATTTTTATTTATCATTTTGTCAATTTTAATTGTATTATCAATAAAAATTCCAACTAGTTTAAATAAAGAGAGATAGGCAGCATCATCAATCACATGTTAGTTATCTAATGAATATACCTATTTGACAATTATCAAGGTCATTTGTATGACAAAAAGAAAATAAACACTACATCCTTGATCCTTCTCCCTGTATCCTATCCCATAGTTGCAAATTTATCGCCACAAGATTCAATTTTCTCATGAGCGATCTGTGAAAGGATCATACTAGCAAATCAAATGAGATTTTGGATCATCTTATTAGCTCAACCTTTGGAGTCTTTCACAAAGAAAGCCTCGTGAACAAAATTGGTGGGGATCTCAACTTGAAATGAAAGAAGAATGTACATGTCATGTCATATTGATGAAATATGGCACATAAAGTATTGAGATAGGCACATAAAAAGATATACTAAATTGAGATAGTATAGCCTTAAACTTGGTGGTCCAAGTGTCTATTTATAATGAATGAGAGAAGTGGTTGCTAAGCTCTTTCTATTTGGATTTTATATGAATAAATCAAATGGAATTTTGTTATCTTTAAACTAAAGCAAATAAAACAAGAAACTATATCACGCAAGTAAAGACAGTACAATATAGATAACATTGTGAAACAAAGAGCTTATGATGCTATTTATGCTTAGTGTTTCAAGGTTGTTAAGGTTTTTTATCAATAATTTTTAGAAATAGAATTCCAATCATTTACATGTTTTGTTCATTATTCTCTCTTGAGGTATAATTAGTCTACTTGTCTAATCCAACTATTTAATTAGAATTATTTCCAAAAAGTCTCATCCTTAATGTTAATTTCCATACTTATTGAAATTGTGATTTTACTATAAATTCAGCAACACTATAAAAAGTCATACAAAATCAATAAAACTATAAATGTGTAAAATTATACATCTAAATTCATATTTTTACCTAAAGTTTGAACCTAAATAATTTTATTTCTATTTTAATTAAGAAAAAACATATAAAATAAAAAATATGTGGAATCATATATTTGACTCGTGACTTTGATAACTATTTGCATTACAATGGTCAAATATTTACTTAGCCCTTTATTGGTTTGAAAAATATAAGCGAATTGGGACGTATAGGAAACTTTATTTGACTTAATAATGACCTGGATGGGCAGTTTCTTTCGAATAAATTTTAGGGAAGAAAAAATTTAAACCGTTCAAGTTTCATTTTTTTTCAAAAAATGAAATAAACCGATAAAGCAATTTAAAGCCGAGAAGAATCCTCACCCCAATATTTTCATCATTCCCTCAATTGATGCAATGACAATTGTCCGATAAGAGAGATTCCAAAGCCACTTTCAAGAATTCATGTACTCAGGTGTAGTGATCAGTAACTAGTAAGTCTCTCTGTCTTTCTCTCTAGCTCTCTATTTCTTATTTTCTTGAGTGTCCCTCCTCTCTTCCAAAATAGGTTTAAATGATAAGAATTTGAATATCTTCAAATGTTAAAGAAAAGAATTTAAATAAAGAAAATAAAAAAGAAATGCTAAGGATTGTGTCCTTATTCCAATTTGTGCTTGAGAATGTCTTTTTCCGCAAAATAATCGTACAAACCAATCATTTTCTTTGGCGAATTTGAATGTTCTAAAATACTTCTATCAACAATTTAATATATTGGATTTGATTGATCCAAGAAATTATAACACATTTTATTCATATTGAAATGAGATATGTTTTCTTTTCTTTTTTTCTTTTCCCCAAATCAACATAAACAATTGCTAAAGAAATCAAATCATTATATAGCTTGACAATACTTTAAATGTTATTTATTCATTTTCTATTGATTCATTTCAATATTTGTGAATTATTAATATTAACAAAACAGCAATTTTTTCATTCAGGATCCCGAATTTTGAAAGATCTTACAACAACAGAGAAGAACCTCAAGAAACAAAATCTTTAACATAGGTAATTATGTCAAGACATTGATTGTATATGCGTCAAATAACATTTTTTTTTATTCGCAGATTTTGCTGACTTTTCCCCCCCTAGCATTTCCGATCTCCTGCTCTCCTCTCTTCTCAAACAATAAACAAACTAGTAACTCCCTCTCTCTCCCCACCACATTGTACTTCATTTCGCATTTTATCTATGTATTTCATATCGCCGTTTGTGATGGGTTTTTAGTATTCCATTTGCCTAGTCTGTTTTTCTTTCGTTCTTTCTTTATTTCTTTCTTTCTATTTTTTTTTTTTTTGTCAGATAATGAAGGGTTTTCATCTTTCAAAAATAGTTGATTAAATAAGTGTAAAGAACGATCTCAATATGGAATAGAGTAATTGGTTTTATAAAATTTCAACTAATATTAATGACTATGTATCTTTGCATATAAATTACTTTACAAGTTGGAATTAAATTAATTTGATTTCAGTTCAAAATAGATTGGCTTATGGGTATAAATAGTGTAATAGCACTTATGGCACATTTGGTACGCAAAAATGGACCGGGATGGAATCGCGATTCCAGCTTCCATTCCATTTTCCAATATTTGGAAGCGATTTTAAAAGCTGGAATCGCAATTTCATAAAATCCATGATTCCTACTATGATGAGAAATTCGACTCCACCTTTGATAAGGTGGAATCGTGATTTCATTCAACCCTTATTAATTATGTGTGGTGTAGTTACCTTTTTATCCTATCATATATTCATATTTTACATTTATTACTAACGATATTCTCGTCAATTATACTTTTTAGCTATTCCATTCCATGTAATCTTCCAAATATAAGAATGCATTTGTCATTCTCAAACTCATTCCAATCTAATCCATTTCATTCCAAATAATTCGTGTGTATCAAACATAACATTATAGTAAGCCTATGTTACACTAGGTCGTTTAATTGAACAATGCACCATCATGGAAATTCATCCTTTTAAACATTGGCAATAATGTTATTTACTATAATATAAGAAAGATTTTGGTTGAATTAAAATACATATCAACAATTATTTATCATAAAGATAAAATATGCATCACAATCTCCTTCATTGATACTATAGTATTTAGGGATGCTTGCGGTACAAATCATTTTAGCTTAGGAACAAAACCGAACCATTTTTTGTAATTTAAGTTTCAAAATTAAATCATTTTAAATACAATTCGATTTAATTTGGTTCGATTCAAACCACTTTAAAAAAAACCTTGTCCTAATTGGTAATTCTAATAATCATTATAATCTTTATCCAAAGATTGATATTAAAATTAAGAAATAGATGTGAAAATTAAAGCCAATTTAACATTATATAACGGTAACTTTAGGTATAGTGATGGCAAGTAAGCATGCTCGGACAAAGGAAAGGGAATAAAAGTGAATTATAGTGGTTATGAATCATATGAGAGTAAAAGAAGGGGGGAGGGAGGTTACAAAAAAAGGTAAATGGGGTAGAATGAATATTGATAGTGTTTAAAATTGAAAAAAAAAAAATCACCCAATTACTATATTTAAATTGAAAGCAGTTTAACTCAAGTTCAAATGGCTTAAATGAATTCAATTTTTTGAATCGAACCACGAACCATTTTAAACATCTTTGAACCAAACTATGTGAATTCAACAGCGACATAAAAAAACCATATTTTAAGATTCAATTCATGAGGTTGTTGATTTGATTCTCTTTGGTTTGATGAACAATTATAATAGGATTGAACATGTTATACCATTTAAAAAAAATATATAACACATGTATACACGTATAATAATTACATGCTTCAACTTTAACTTTCTTTTGAAAAAAAATGACTTTCAAAAAATAGTTTTCAATAGTCACAGAATAGAAAAAATAAAATAACATAATATACTCTATATGACTTATCTAATAATAATATCAAGAGACAATCATATTTAGGGTTCTCACTTTAATATCTAGAACTAGGGAAAATTTCCTTTCATTAAAGCAAAATTTTACGGCAAGACTTCGTAAGTCCAGAAATACCAATGTGAAATTAGGCATCCAACTTTGATAGTTTCTCATGAGTCTATTTCAAAATAAACTATATCCCTATTCATTTTGTCCATTTAACATTTGGCTTTTTTGTTTTTTTTTTTTTTTTTTTTTTTTGCTTTATGAACTTACTATTCTCTTTCTCGAGCCTTACCAACACTTTCCAACCATTCTCTCATATTGAAATTAATTGGGTATCCAAAGATTCCCTCATCCTCTTATGTTTAATACGCACGAATAAATTGAAATAAAATCGTGATTCCAGCTTCTATTCTTTATCATAATATTTGAAAGTATTTTTAAAGATCAAAATTAGTGGAATTGCGATTCCATTCCATTTCTATTAATGGTTATTGTTTTAATTACATTTTTATTCAACACATTTATAATCTACGTTTATTATAAATGATATTTTTAACAAATCATATTACATAATCATTCGATTTTATTCCATTTTGTGAATGTATCCAAACATAAGAATGGATTTATCATTCTCTTGTTAAATCCATTCCAGTCCATTTTTCAAATTCCAATCCAGACCATTTTAATGTACCAAATGTATTATTATAGGCTTCTTTAATTGTTAGTTCCCATCAACAGCACCTTCATACATCGATAGATTCTCCCCCAGCATGCCTAACACTTCCCAGCCATTCTCTTATATCGGAGTCAAGTGGGTATCCGGAGATTTTCTCATTCCATCCTGAGGAGTGTGCCCATGCTTCATTCAGCTTTATATTTCTCAATTTAGAATTCCCCATGCGTTCTCGTGCTTTACTAGTCGTTAGTAACCCTTCGGAAGTTCTTAAACCTTTTAGATGTTTGGTTCCTTCTAGTTTTCTCCTGTTGTCCTTCATCTGTAGGAGGTTTGACTAGAGATGGTTAGTTTACTCTTTCTTCTTACTTTTACCCAACCAAATTTTGCCTATTTTTACGATTAGAATTGGCATGATGTTAACACTAAAACAGCATATCATTAATTAAAAGAAAAAAGTAAATTAAGAAAAGTACTTATCATTTTAATATGACGCGAGTTTGTACCTTGTTACAATAAAATTCAAATAAATATCAGTTTCCTGGATTTTAGATTAACTTGCAAAGAAAAAAAGTTTCATGGATTGGGTTATTTTGGAAATTTAGATTCTAGTCAAGTTACGGAAAATTAGATCTGGACATTTAAGAGAGAAAATGGGTAAATGGCCTTGTATACATATAAATTTGCCATGGCGTTTATTTTAGGCATTTTTCTGTCCATGTTAGCCACAATAGGAATATGGGCAGTCAACTAATAAAAAAAGGAGAGGGTGGTTATATAGAGAACAAATTTGGCCAAGGCGAACTACAGAGGATTTCTATCAAAGAAAAATGCCTGGTCAATTTCCCACCACCCTTTTTTTGAATAGATTCATGCTCAATGTCGTGCTAGGAAGCTATAAGATTGAAAAATAACAATAAAAAATAAATAATAAATCAACTTTGGCCATGGTTTCTTCGTTTTTTATTCTTGATTGAATTCAAGTTTTTTAGTAATTTGTTGCCACTACTTTTTTTCCGTTCATTGCAACAAAAAATTTCATAAAGACGGCATTCGCTCCTTATGCAATAGTCAAGGTCTAAGAGTTTCCTCTCTTGATGACATTAAGTCTTTAGTTGTCTCCTATTCACAAAATCTTCTAAAGGAACCACAAGAACCTTTTCACCTCTTTCATCTAATCAAGATGTTATTGTCTGAAAGAATGAGAAAATCAAATTGGGATGTTCTAATTAGACCAGTAACAAAGGAGAAAATCTTGTCTATCTTTTACATGATGGCGCAAGATAAAGCCCCTGGGGCAGATGGCTATAACACTATTTATCCTCGGAACACTTGGGACATCATTAGAAAGGTAGACATCATGAAGGCCTAAGATCATGTACATTGGTGTTTCTTGTAGCAACAGCTTAGGATGATGGATTTCCCTCCTAAATATAAAATATCGGGTGATAAAGCGTGTTTCCACTCCAAAGTTTTCAGTTAATCTGAAAGAGGAGCTTGTGGGTTTTTTTCCAAGCTCTTGTGGCATCAAACAAGGGTTTCCAATATCTCCTTATCTTTTTTCTTCCAGTGATGGAACTGTTTTTTTGTACAATGAGGGAGGTAGGAAAGAAGGAAGCATTCAACTAACATCGGAGATGTTGCAAAGAAAGACTAAATTATTTTTGTTTTGCTAATGATTCCATTATTTTTGCCCGAAATGACCTTCAACCCATTATTATACTAATTAAGTAAGCTCTTCATGAATTTATTTGCTGTCTGATCTTAAAGCTAAAGAATGAAAGAGCAACATCTTCCTTAGTGGTGTGGCACAAGATGTCAAGTATTTATCTAGTTTTGGGGTTCAAACCTGAAGAACTTCCTATTAAGGGGTCCCTCTCACATCGGGTAAGTCAATCAAATCAACCTAGTTGAAAGATTCAACAAGCGTATCAATCATTGGATGTGCAAAACTCTTTCTTATGTTAGTCATGTCCAATTGGTTAAAGTGCGCTCTCTTCTGTTCAAGTCAACTGGCCTTCTATGTTTATCATACCAAAGAGTGTCTTGAAGGTTCTGACAATGAAAATGAATCATTTTCTCTAGAATGGAAGTACTAAGCCAGGAGCTAAAGCTAAAACGGATTAGGATGTTGTTTGTTGGCCGAGAATTGAGGGTCAACTTGGATGATCTAGTAACTTGGAAAGAGGCTGCCCAGCTCAAACATAACGGGTACTTATGATGTAAAACAGGGCTTATGATGTAAAACAGGGCACTATGGCCAAGTTTGGTCTCATCTAAACTGATCAAGGATAAGAATTTCTGATCAATGAAAGCTCCTTCTATGGCGTTGTGGTCATGGCACAAAATCCTTCAATTAAGGCCTCTGGCAGAAAGCTTATTCAAATGGGAAGTTGTAAATAGAAATCATATATCTTTACAGTACGATAATGGCACCCTAAGAGAACTTTGGTCTCATAGTTGGGGGAAGAAATTTACTCATCGGGTTTTCCTAAGGAAGCAAGACTTTGTTGCATTATTAATAGGAAAGGATGGTAGTGGCCGATGGGGCTCTTTGGAGCTCTATACAAGAACTACAAGACACCATTTTGCCTAAAGTAAATTGTGAAGATAAGCTTATTTGGAAAACAAAACCTTTTAAACAGTTTTCTGTAAAGGGGGCATATAACTTGATCCAGCATCAAGAGTTCTTATAAAACAAAACCATATCACAATAGGAACTTTCCACTGGTATTATTTTTTTTAACATATATTTAATGAAAATTTGACATTTCGACTATAAAAAAGAAAACATTCTAGATGTTTGAGCATACAAAAAATGAACCAGTTTTCACATGTTTGAAATTCTTCTGTATAAATCATAAGCTCATAGTCATGCTAGTTTATAAAATTTTGTTGATCGAATATTGATACATGCAGGTACTGTTTTGAGATATAGATGGCACCCAAGAAAGTGTCTCAACAAAAAGGGCAGTCCTCTTCAATCAGGTATTTCACTCTAACTAAAGGTCATTTTAATATATTTATTCTAACGGTTTCTAATTTATCAATTTGTTAAATTAGGTCAAAATCGCCTGTACCTTACACAGCAGAGGACATCAAAACAATTACAAGCAACAATCGCGAAGTCATTGGCATGGGATCAACATGTAAAGTTTACAAAGGCAGATTGGACAATGAGGACGTAGCAGTGAAAATAATAACAGAACGAGAGTTCTTTCACACGTATGAGGTAAAATACTACTCATAGACGCACACCGTGATGCGTGTGCATGAATTATATATAACAATATAATCAAATTAAAAAAATAATTAATTATTGATATCAACTTATGCAGAACCATTGATTAAAGAATAGAAATATTATTAATACAGTAACATTGATTAATGGAAAGCATAAATAAATATCAAACCAACTTATATATGTGATTATTTTATATAATACAATAAAGGTTCCCTAATGTAAATGAATCTATCTATACACATATATATGAAATAAAAAATGACTAAATGCATATACTTTTTAGCAAATGTTCCTGGGACAAACTGAATACACACATTTCAACTTTTAATAGTCGATATGAAACCATATATATAGTTGATAAAAACTTGAAAAAAAAAATTAAGGAAAAGCATGACAATAAGATGACCATAAACTCTACGATTAGCTTCTTTGTCAACTTTAAATCATCACAATTCTCCTCTTACTCTTTCTTTTTTTTTAAATAATTCCAACCGGAAAACACAATGCAATGTAATGCCCACCTTTAGGAGGTGTCACTTATTCACAAACCATTATTTCTTTTTCCAGGCATCTAGTATCTATCCCAGTACATCTAAAAAGAGTGACTAAAGTTGAACAATCTTCCTTCACTTTTAACTTGCTTTAGGTATATGTGTCAGGAATGAGGAGAACTTTAGTCATTAACCATTGCACGTCCGTCTTTTCAATATTATATAATATATATTGCTGAGTATTTCAACTTTTTTACAAATTAAATAATTTATTCATCCAAGGTGTAAAAAATTACTAGTTACTTTAGTGGGAAAAAAATAATAAATAAAACATACATCTCTGTCATATTGACATGTTACATAAGTCATAGCTAATAGCCATAAAGTCTAGGATGATATAAGGCCAGTGAGGCCACAAAAATATGGATGAAACTCCTTTTACGAAGGGTCAAGGCCATATAAGGACCAGCTACATCCACACACTAATGTAATATAATGATTTTTGAGCAGTTAAAACACAATTAAATTGAGACAATTTATAGAGGATTGTGCCTCATAAAGTGTGGTCATTATTAATAAAATTAGTGACCACTGGTTTAAATTGCTATTTCATATATAAAAAAAAGGTTAAAAATTAGTCACTCGAGACATAAATGTATTACCCAAGGACATCAAGATTGAGTTATGAGTTTATAAAAATAATGAATATAATCAGAATGCACATTTAGTGTTTAAAAAAAATATATTAGTATGGAGCGCACAAAACAAATGTTATATGCACTGAAGCTGGGAGAGTAATTCTAAAATATAAATATTTCCATAACTTAAGCATGAAGATATATATATATATATATATATATGTATAGAGAGAGAGAGAGAGAACAACAACAACAACAAAGAAAAGAACTCCTAGGATTTCTCTGTGGAAACCAGGTAGCATAGGAGGATGTAACATGGATACAACCTGGTGGTTAAACCAAGGAAAACCAAAGATTATTAGGGAAGTAAAAAGGAACGTATAGGAAATTCTCTTGAATAGTCCAAGAAGAAACTAGAGTAAAATTTCTGATGCACACCATTCAACTAGAAGAACCTGAGTAGGTGAAATTTCTTCTGACAACTGCATGTGGACAGTTCGTCACCAGAGCTTGAGATGTCAGGATAAGAAATGCTTGAACTCATAGGATTACGCTTTTAGAAATGTAGCTGCATTGCACAAAGTGAGTACACCCCTCCTTTCTTTCGTAATAATGTGATGCATTATGGTCAATAAAATAGACCACTCGCTTAACAATTAGGAATGCCCTACAGAATCATTTACCATGCTTAGCATAGGAAGATTTAGAGTTGTACCATTAGCAGATTATCGGATTATTGATTTTTTACTTGAATCCTGGATTGACTGTAGTTGTTTGCTAGTGTTCGGTTGGTGAAGTGGACTAGTCTTATTATTCTATGAAACTAGGCATGGAAAATGAATTGAAGATTTGTTTGAGTGTTTAAATGGGCTCGTCTTGTTATTTACTTATCTTGTGAATTGAGTTTTTGCAACTAGATATATGATGGGTATTTACTTCCTAGACATGTTTTTGTTTTGTTTTGTTTGTACTTTGGTTTATTTTGTTTACGTTTGGAGTATGTGCTCACTTTGCTCGTTAATGAGTTTAGGGGTCAGTTTCTTTACTGACCTCAGGTACAGTTAATGCAGATTGAAGTTGATTATCAAAGAATGAATAATCAGAGGCAATAGCTATCTTTTGTCGAGAGAAGCCTAGCTTTTGACTTTCCTAATTCTATTTTTTTTTTTTTTTTTTTATTTTATTTTGATTCGGCTGTACATACTTGGGAATTCGTAAATGCCTATAAATTGTCTGTAAATGGTTAATAAAAGTAACAACTCTTTATGGATCCAACCTTGGTAAATCGGCAAAGTTGATTGGTGGGGCTTAATTGGTGATCTAGAGGAAAATTTCTTAATGTAGACACTACATTTGAATGACCATTAACATGTACAATTTTGATCAAAGTCATATGCCTTTGGCTGTGATGATTCAATGGAAATGCTTAACTTCATACTCAAATCAATGGGGATCTTAAATGGAGTAAAATCATTGATGTGGTATAGTTGGCCTTATCCCTACTTAAGGAACCACATAGCGTCCTAATCTTCAAGTACCATGAAAATTCAGCATGTAGAATAAGCTCGTAAGACACCTCGAAGGTGGGACCAAAAGGAAGAATTTGCTCTATAATAATAGATATCCACATATACATGTATTAACAATTACATATATAATTAAGATATTTAAAAATATGTTTTTCTTTTATTTACTTATATTGATCTAACAATTTATATTCCAATTTTCAATTGTGTTAGGCCGAAAAGAAGTCTCTCAAAAGCATACACTCACACCCAAATATAGTCAATATGAAGGGGTGGTGTGCAGAAGATAAAAAATCTCGAAGTCTTGTTTTTGAATACCTTCCACACACACTCAGTAATATCTATAAAGGTAACAAATTTCATCGATCTCTTTGTTTTAATTATGATATTTCCTGTGTTATTTTGTTGAGGTATTTGTTGTGGTATTTTTTACCTTTTATTATATCATCTTTAGAGGGTTTGAATGTCTTGTCAAGAACCCCGTCAAGACACAAAACACCTTGAAAGTGATACAAGGAAAACAAGAGTAAGAAATGTGGGAAACACGTTTCTACAACAAATAATTGCATAACAAATTATATTTTATAATTCTGCAGAGCTCGATTGGAAAACTATTCTGAAGGTATTGGCAGGTATAGCCTCAGGGTTAAATCAAGTACACACAGATGGTTACACTTTCGTAGACTTGAAACCCGAAAACATTATGTTAGATAAGGTAAATATTTCATAGAAATTGATATAATTTAAACAAAATTATGCCTATATTTTGATATCGAAACAATATGTGCATTGCAGGATAATAATGCCAAGATATGTGATTTTGGATATGCCATCAAAGGCAGAGGGCTAGCACAAGGGGGTACAAAAAATTACGGAGCACCGGAAACCATTGCTCATGGTAATATATTTGCAGAATTGAACAGTTTATGTAATTGAAAATAAATTACTCCATCTACTTGCCATTTCAAACCCTCTTTACTATTCCCCCCCCTTCATTTTTCCTTTCTTGTAGGACGAGTCTCAGCAAAATCTGATGTTTTCAGTTTTGGAGTGGTCGCTCTTGTTATACTTATGAAAGATGATGTTGGAGAGCGGAAAAAGAAAAATGCAAAAGAAAGTTTGAGACGACCACAATACAAGGATGACCTCCACATAATAGAAAAGGCAAAACAGAAAAAAAGTAGTGTCATCAATCCAACACTAAAAGGACGTAATGGATGTAATGAAAAAACAGCAAAGGCAATTACTGATCTAGTGATGGATTGCATCCAAGACAATGAGAATGAAAGACCTGAAATATCCCAAATTGTTAAAAAGATAAAAGAATTATCCAAAGATAGCTGATGTACTATTATGACCCTAGACCTCATCTTACCTGTATAAAAGAGGAGTCTCAGGTCTCACTTATAGACACTACTTATGGATACTTTTACAGTTCTTGGAGCTGTTATATTTTTGTATTTGTATTTTCTTTTTTTCACTTTTGCTGACCTCTCATACAAATAGCAGGTAACGAAGACTGTCATAGCCTATAAATAGGCAAGCAAGCTGTTAACAGTCTTGGTTTATCCTCGGTTTTTGAATTATCAATTACTGTGGCACGTGATGCCTTGGGCTGAGGTTTAGTAAGTCAGAAAATGATGAATAAGGAATTTGTGGGGGTGTTTTTTGTAAATAATAACAAGCTGGTAGCATAGGGGTATGAAGTGTAAGGTAGGGGAAAAGTAAGGACTAGGAAGTAAAATGTGGCAAACACCATTGTTGCAATATTTATGAATGGAGAAAAGAGAGAAGACAACTAAGGATTTTCTTGCTTAATTATAATGGCGTGGCTTAGAAGCAATTTTGCTTCAAATTTCATGTCTAATACTTCACTCTTTTCTTAATTAGACCTAACACCATGAAAATTTGATCGAACCTAAGTGTCAATGGAATTTGGCTGCAATAATAGTAAAACTTAGAGAATCTACTATCATAGACTTTTTATGGGATAATGAATTGAATGTTGTCGTGTGATACAGTTCCTATAATGCATGTGTATTCTAGGAAAGCTAGGTAGTTAAGAAGTGGGAAAATGATGAATAAGGAAATCTTTTGTAGATAAATAACAAGCTGATGGTATAGGGGTATGAACTATGAAGTGTAAGACTAGGAAGTAAAATGTAGTGGCCACCATTGTCGCAATACTTATAGAGGAGAGAGAAGACAGTTAAAGAATTTTCTTTCTTCACTATTATGGTGTGGCTCAGAAGCAATTTTGCTTCAAATTTCAGTTCCAATACTTTCCAATTTTCTTAATCACACCTTCTGAATGCACATCATAACAGCCTTACTCTATCAACTAGAGTTAAGATCTATTTGCTAGTATTGTATTCAAAATATCTTGAGAACGTGAATGAACCACAAGTAATAAAATTTGGAAGTTTAAGCTAGTAATAACAAACATCGTGTACTATTCAAAGATTTCATATACAGCTTTCTAAGCATATGTTAAACCAAAAGCCAATATCCCCAGCTATACCATGGTAAGACAATGAATTCATTTCATAACAAATGGAGAAATATATACATAATGAAGTAAGTACCTTAGCTTCATCCGAGTCCTTTGGCCAGAATGTAAAGAATTTCAAGGATCAAATTCTTGGTATCTGTATAATTTGACCCAGTTCAACAAGAATTGGCACGTAGTTTTCCAATAAGACCCATTCTTGATGTACATCTCTTTGCTTGCACAAACTTGTGAAGCTCCTTAAGGCACTGTTGCAGTTCTTCATCATTGTCTGACTCGACTTTTGTTTTAATAAAAGCAACTGAATCATGTTTCTCCTATCATTCCATTCTTCAATTGACAGCCCCAAAGTTTTATTTGGCTGCAAAACTGATCTATCCAGGGTTATCAACGTCAAGGAACATAGATTATTCCCATTTGAAAATCGCTTCTCTATTGCACTCCATTCAAACATATTTCCAGAAAAAAGTTCCGGAGGACCCATAATGACATCCCAAGTAATTGGGCAGTAGAATGATTGCAAAGGTTCCAACGATTGATCATGCAAAGATCTTTGCTTTCTGAAATATTTGGTCCCCCTTTTCCTCAATGGAAGATGCAGCATCAGTTCTTTCCTGTAAAGCAATTATCTGATCCATTTGTATTTCTTCTGCATGGTCCTTTCACAAGCATACATTTTCTATCTCACACTTAAAACTCATCAAATTCCATCTTTGATGATGATTTCTGGGTTGAAACTCCAACAGCCTTGGGTATGATGAGATTTAACAAGTTTTTGCATAACTATCAGCATGTCTTTCTTGTATCCCGGATTCTACTTTCTCCAATATTTCTTCCCCAGCTAAACTCTGTATTCTTCATATTGTGACATAGGCATTTGATATCTGCAGATATACCTGCTGAGATATCCAAGAATGCAAAAGGAAGAAGGTTCAATGTGCGGCCATTCTCTCTTAAAGTACTCTCCAAATGCCTTGTAATTTCTTCAACAGGCCATTAATAAGCATACTTTATTCTTCTTGCAACACTCAAGTGTTAATTGCTTAGCCTTCTTGACTTCTCCATTGAAAATCTCAATGATACTGTTCAGGCTCTCAGAACTGCTGAGTTTTTTCTTCATCAGTTGTCTAATGAAAAGAACAATCCTTTCCAAGTAAACCATAAATTCCTTAAACCTGTCCTTCTTGATGAGAACACCTTTGGAAGCAACTACAATCTCATATATACATATATATGTGTGTGTGTATTCAATGCACAGGGTAAGGGCCTCTGCAGCCAGGAGATGCACTAGTTATGCCATCTAGCACCATGCTGTCACAAACCAATCATCTACACATCAGTCCTAAGCTATAACACATTGGAAGGGATGAAAGGTGATGGCCTATAGAACATTTATGCAAGCAATGAAACTTAGATCAGAAGCTTTCTTTATTAAACTAATCATGATTTCACTTCGAAACTCTAAAAGCCTGATAACCAGAGAGAAAAGAGAACTTCTTTGGTCATAATTCCAGTTTGTTCTTAAGGAACATTCCAGTTCTGACATCCACAGTGACCACACACAATTAACAAAAAACATGAATGGCTGGCATTTCCAGATGTACACTAACATTTTTTTTATAAGCCTGAACTTTATTCATTTGTATAAGTAACTTTTTGAGATTATTTATAGTGTCCTGGCAGTTACCCTATGCCTAATATGATAAAAACACCAACTTCCCATCTGGTTAACCAACAATATCCATGATTATCAATCTCACCGAATAGCAACAGATCAACATCATGTGACTTCAAATTGCTGCCCCTTTTTCATGCCACGACCTACCTCCCCACATGATATGGACTAATATTTACACTTACCATAAGACCCAGAAAAGCAAATTGTACTACGAATCAAAAGTTTGATGCTCTGTGAACCTTTTCCTTAACTGCAAGTTAAATCAGTCAATTGGGTCTTAGGGAACCATAGAAAAGATCTATGAACTACTAAAACATTGAGAACAGCGACTTCGTGTTCTTAGAGAGAGAGAGAGGGAGGGAGAAGGTAAAGACAGAGAGTGTACCTGTATAAACAAGCCAAAGCCCATGAATGAATGAACGGGATGGAAAGAGAGGGAGAGAGAGAGAACGGAGTGAAACTTTTGAAGTCAATTATGAGGAAACAGCAGGAGATAAACTTCAAAGCTTAGTATCCTTTTACATGAGCTGATGAGATTTTACCAAGCTGCATCCAAAAAGAACTTAAAAAAAAAAAACAAAAAAACAAACCAGTAGAATATCAAAACAGCAGCACACTTAGAAGGATCTCAAACAACAATACGCTAAATGTTAAAGCAGAGATAGAGAATTACCTTTGAAGTAGAAGCAGAGCGCGTAAAGGGGCTTTAGGGTTTTGATTTGGGGATTTCACGACGGAGATAGAGAAAAAGACGGAGGCATATACTAATGCTCTTTTTTCTCTTTTTTCCAATGTCGCGAAAATTACAAAAACATGTTTATACTCTTTGAAGTTATCCTTTAATAATCTATCAATACAGGCTTTTGTTTAGACATAAGATATAAATAGAGCATCTTAATTTAATACTACGCAAATTTATTTCCTCTTACTTTTAAACATAAATGTAAGCCCATGCCAATAGTTAGTTTTTATTTATTAGTATGTCAAGTAGATATATACATATAATAATTATGCTCTATTGGCAACTTAAGTTTAGTAAAGATATAATTATAAAATATTAACTGAAATAATTTATAGAATATGCTCACTTCTATTTATAATTATAATTTCTTTTATTATTGTAACGGAAAGAGGAATTCAAATCTATTACCTCTCATCTAAGAAGTAAGATAATATGTCACTAGATTATAAGGTGATTAACTTATAATTATAATATATACTTAAAACAATTGAATTTTAATAGAATATAGTATATATATCTCGTGAAAAGTATTTGTAAAATTTCTAATGACTAATATTTTAGTAGGTTTTTCAACACATAATAAGATAAGATGACCAAGTATTTAAATGGTGTGGAGTAGCCATCTATACATTTTACTATATTTAAAAGTGTTATGAAATAGAGAAAGAAAAAAACTAGTTTTTTTCTTTTTTTTTTTTCTTTCCAAATTGTTCAAGAAATGTGTCAAACCAAAACAAACTAATATTTTACATTTAGATTCATATTGGATGGTATAATTTTCATCTTATCTATAGTTAATATGTTTATGAGTATAAATGTCTAGCTTCATCTGTATTTGTTTTTGACAAATAGTATAATTGAAACAGATATCGAACTGATAATAAAATGTGTATCATTTGTGTTAAATGTGTATAAACATAGTATTCGTTTGGATTATCTGTTTTTCATCTATATATGTATATATATCTAAACTTTATGTGTAAAGGTGTGTGATTTGCAGCTATATTTTATCTATATTTGGTATATTTGATGTTTTCATAAGAATTGTTATATGTTTTTCATCTATATGTATTTTTTGACAGAAAATTTATTATAAAAAATTTTGAAAAAAGTAATTACTATCTATCAGGTATTGGATGCCAAATGGATCCTTAGGGTGACTTATTATGATAAATAAAATATATAATCAACATTGTGCATATACTTATAGATATTCGTTTTTTTTTTCCTCTAAACTATTTACAATATAATGTTATATATATATTTTCAAGCTGGTATAGCTGGGCAAATAAAATATTACATGGGATATATCGTAGTCTTTGTGATTATACGTTGTAAGTAGTGTAAAGTTAAGTTCAAATTTTACAATGGTGGTCATATGATCAGGTTTTCATAAAACACTAATTTTTCCTAATTGTTTAACAGCTTTAAACGTACCTAAATTTTGCTCCAGTTATATTTATTTAAACTCGGCCAAAAAAAAATATTTATTTAATAGTTTTATAATCTATTCATAAGTTTGCATATGCAGCTAATAAGCAAAAACAAATAAACAGGGCAGGCCTATGAGGCGAGGCCCCTGGTATCAGAAAACATGAATTTTTTGAATATTTTTTAAAATGAAAAAAGTTATATATCGTATGTATGCTGTAAAGAGCAAATTAATGTATAAAAATAAGTACGGTTAAGTGGTTAACTATTTATTTTTGCATTCATAAAGTCTTTTTTTTTTGTTTTTACTTTTTCATCGTACATTTATTACTCTAACTATTCCCTCACTCTCTCTTTTTCATTTCAATTTTTTTCCTTTCACGATAACTAATAATATTAAATTATTTTATCATAAAATTATATATAATTAAATAAATTCTTATGAATAACTGTTTTTTATTCAAAGTATACAACAAATAACAATTTTATCATCCATATTACAATTGAATTTTATTACACACTAATTATATAATTTGATTTAATAGCTTTTTTATAAATATAGTTATTGAAATGTACATGATTTTTTAAATAGCTATCATATAAAAATATATTTTCTCATTTATTTATACTAAAAGCAATCATATTGTATGTTAATGACATAAGCTGATTTAGTAACATTTATAATTATACATAAAATAAACATGAATTATTGAATAGATACCCTATCCAGATATATTTTATGATTTATTTTTATTAATACCAAAACATATAAAAATATTAACTCTATATTTTTCATTATACTTAATTTTCAAGTGGCATGTATACAATCTCATATGAAATGCACTAAATACTCTTAATCATTATTTGAATAATATTTTTATGCATTTTTAGAAATATACCACAATGAAATCATTAATAAAATCCTTATTAATATAAGATGTGATATAATTATAATAGCGAATGAATATAGATAAATAATTTTAATAGTAACTCAATTAATTTCGATCCCTAATCATATAATCTTGCATCTATCCCTACATATGGATATGTATAATTGTATAGGGTAAACAAGCTCTTGTCTTATAATAGTAGTAATAATAAATTAAATAATAATAATAATATCGTTGCCAACAAACATGTAGGCGATTCCGTGTAGTATAATTGAGATCCGAAAAGACACCTTTAGACTAGGAGATTATTTACATCATTGCCTTAGCTGCACGTATTCACCTTTCTAAATCATATAAATAGCCAATCTCTCATTCAAATTCATAGACCAACCCACAAATACATACTACCTTCAGTTACCCAGTAAAAGGAAACAAAAACAGTTAGCAATCACCTCAACCCACAACTCAATTAGCAAAAAATGTCCAGTATAAAGTACAGTCCGTTCCACAAAGAATACCGAATTCTTTGGAATTATCGTCCATATGACAATGTACAAGAATAGCTGCACTAGATTAAGGACAAACAAAACAACAAAACTCGCAAATTGCCGGTTGAACATTCTAGACACTACTCAGGTATGATTTCAAAACCCTAGTTTCTTCTTTTTCATCTTGCACTTGAATCTACAGTTTAGAGTGGTATTGTCAGCTTCGATTATGGTCTGGTTTGGATTTTGAACACTAGCAGCTCTAAGAAACAAAGAGGAAGAAGAAGAAGAAACTTTTGCTTTGCTAAAATCTGGCCATCCTTGCATCTTCTAAGATTCACTATTTATATAATTTTTTTTTTTTTGTTGTGTTAGGAATTATGTTTATTAGTTGTAATTAAGATAACATTGTACATGTGATGTTCTATCCTATCAAATGTATAATGAAGTCTCTTGCTCATAATATTTGTCTCTCCCTTGAAAACAACATTATCCTTAAGGTTTTAGTTGAAAATCACTATCAACATTTATCTTCTGCTTCCATCTACCAAATCTGGTGGCCTTATGATCTAAATTTTGTCCCATAACCATCTAATGGTTAAATGATGATTTGAAATGCAAAAACTTAGTGCTAACCCAAGTTGTGAATGTCTTCATATATTGATATGACCAACATTAGGTAGATGATCGGTATCCTCTGCCCACTGTGTGAAAGTGCTAGTAGTAACACTTACATGAGTCCAAACATTGTACTTTTGAAACCACTTACTGTTGATTGTTGTGTGACAATTTAAAAGAACAAGCTCATCTGTTCGAAATTCCATATGTGCAGCTCTAATATTGTTAAGATCAATAGCAAAATCAAAATTTGTTTGAAAATTGATGCTTCTATTTACATAACCTAGAAATATTGTTGTCCCAACACATATGAGTTCCTAGTTTTTTAGAAAAGAAAAAAAAACCCTAATTTTAGCAATGATGTCCAAGGGAAATATGAAAAAGGCCAACCACCCATGTCCAAAGACATGTAGGTTGTAGTGGCTATGTTGTTGATGTGAATTCCTTAACTCAATTCATGGAGATCAAGAAACAAATTATCAGGTCCTTTGTCTACAAAAAGGTTTGTCCTAGTGTCACCTCCCTTTCCATAAGACTTCTCAATGTTAACTACAACATCTAGGCTAAGAAAATAGCTTCTATAAAATGTTTTTAATATTCCTCATTACTTCCCTTAGCTTTATGTATTACATCATGTACAATATATCCTTCATTTAATTATGAAAATTATGGAAAAATATCATTAGATTGCTCTAAAGTTGGAAATTTCAGTTCAATGTTATCTCGAACCATTGAAACATCTTCTATTAGAGTAGGAAATTGATTTTTGTGTAGAATAGTTGTTGATACATCTTTATACGACTCCTAGGCCTCAATATGCACTTCAACTTATCAAAAGCACCTCTCTACTACTCTTGAATCATAGGTATCACTTGAGCTACATTTAGATGTCTAATTTCTATATTTTCCGCAATACGGTCCACTTTTATTATCTCGATGTACTAATTCTAATGTATAACACCTGTCCGCTTTCCAATCATACTTAAAACACCTAAATCTTGTCATTAATTCTTTAACAAAATGGTCAAATGATTTAACTTGATTGAATTGCTTCGTGGATTTATATCAAACAATTACATTATCTCTCATAGCAAGCTTTCCTAGTTTGACATAATATGCCTCTTCAATATGATAATTGTCTAACAAAAGTTCAACTATTAACCCCATGCAATTGGATCATATCCATTAAATCATCAAATACCATCTTCTATAATTGACACCCATACATCGATCATTGATGAAGAAGGTAGAGGCCAAAATGAATCTTTAACTAACGTATAGTAATCTTGATTCAACCTCAATCTATCCAACCTAAATTTTATGAATTCTAAACAAAATTCAAGATCATTTACTATTATGTCAATTGCTTGTAATTTGTCAGTAGGAACTTAAAAACATAGCTTTGAACTTGAGCAATTCAATAGGGTTTCCATGGTAGCTATGGCAAAACCGCTCAACAAGAACACTAAATTGTTAGCAATCATGCTCAAGCAATAACTCGATTAGCCAAAGAAAAAAAAACCAATATAAAGCACAGTACAGTCCACAATGAATGCAGAATCCTTTACAATTATCTTCCATAGACAACATACAAGAATAGCTACACTAGGTGAAGGAAGAACAAAACAACGAAACTCACAAATTGTCTTGATAGAACATTATAGACACTACTTCGGTTATGATTCCAAAACCCTAGTTTCTTCTTTTTTAACTTGCACTTGAACCTACTATTTAAGGTTGTATTGTCAACTTTGATCATGATCTGATTTATATTTCGAGCACTAGCAGCTCTACGAAACAAAGAGGAAGAAGAAGATGAAACTTTTGCTTTGGTAAAATCTGGCCATCCATTTATCTTTTAAGACTCACTATTTACACAATTTTTGTTTCCATTAGAAATTTTGTTTATCAGTTGCAATTGGGATAACACTGTATATGTGATGTTCCATCTTACATATGTATACTGAAGTCTCTTGTTCATAAAAAAAAACCCAATCTAACAAACTTTCTAATCAAATTATAGAATAATGCCTTTAATTTGTTCCAATGCCATACCCGTATAAACATTATAAATATACCTACAGAATATATATATCAATTTTAAAGGTAATATTGCTTTTGTATTTATCAATGTCTTTTATTTGCATGTTCTGTCTATTTGTTAGACGCAAATACATACCAAAATATTTATAGGAAACACCCATGCTGTGAACCCTCTATTCCACATGATAAATAGCCTTACTTGTTAGATGATGATGATGATAATAAATGACTTTAAAACAAGAGAATCTACATAAATGGGTACCTTAAAATATTCCTTGACATTTAATATTTGATGCTGTAAGCCCTTAGATTTTTTTGTAAATATAAGTAAACTTTGAAAACCAAAAGTCAAACCAGAACCCTAAAGTCAATCTAGTTCTATATTAAGTCTAGAGAATTTAGATCCGGTAATCTCGCGCTCTTAATTCTAGAATAATAAAATTGAGATAAACTTAGATTGTAGTTCGTAATAGTATAAAAAAGCTTATAAAGATCAAATTCATCAAAAATTAATTTGTTCCGAACTCACACAGGATCAATTTCTAAAATTAAGATCTTGATAAATAAAATTGTAAAAATACTCTGATAATGCCATTAAACTCGTATAATATAAGAACTTCAAAAATATTGGTTTTAAAATTTTTCGATAACTAAAAATATCAAATATGACCTGTTTACGTGTATTTTCTTTACAACCGGTATTTTAATTGTCTAGTCTACCATTCATTTACTATTTACTTCTATTCATTTACTATTTCACTATCTCTATTTTTTCCTACTACCTACTCTTACATACTTACACACCTATTTCTTACATTTACTTTTTCTCATAAAACCTTACGCATATTACATCTTACTTTTTAATTACTTCTCATTATAAAATAACAAAATTAATCAATTTTCTTCCTCTCCACCCTTCATGGCCTAAGCCTCTTACACACACACACATCTAATTTTTTTCTTTTTCATTTTATTTAATTATATATAATTTTCACTCCAAAATTCTATAAATACTCCATCCCTTCTTCTTTCTTTTCCCACACTTTGTTACCTTACCAAAACTCTACCAAATTCTCTCTCCAAAAATTCATTCCCAACTTCTTCATATTTCCACATCATCACTATCTTCTAACAACATCAACTTCTACTTCTTCTACCACCCATCTCTCTACCATAGGTAAACTTTTCTTATCAGGACCATAGCATGTGTTTCCTAAACCTATGGGTTTTTATGGAAGTATATGTTCATATCTTATTTAAAAATGTTCAAATAATATTATTGTTGTTGTTATGTTATTTTTATCTATTGTTCCTAATCTAACTTTCATGTATATTACTAAGTGTGTGTGTGTATATATATATATATATATATTCTTAGAGCCTATAAGCTTACTAACCTAACCTATTATTTATTACGCTCTTATATTCTTGCAATTTATTTATTTATTCCATGCAATTTTATTAAGACTAGTCTTTCTAGTCTTAGACTTATCCTTATCAAATCAAGACAATTTTCTTTTCATTTTCTTTTCTCTTATTTTATGGGACTTGTTAATAATCAAGTACAGAAAACCTTAATACCAATTTAAGACTCCCATAATTTTCTTGTTTTATTTTCTTGCTTTTCTTTTCGAGGAATAATTTATCTCTAGTCCGGAAGCCTTGATGAAGGCCAAGACTTCCAATACTTGACTTTATTTATATGTTCTTTTGCTTATTTAATTTTCTACATTTTTTATTTTCTATATAAGTTATTATTCTTTTGTTATGTAATATAATCACATGTTTATGATCACTATGTTGTTGTCTAAATAAAATGAGTTCTTTTCTTTTATAAAAAATAAAAATAAAACTAAAATCCTTGCAAGAATATTTTTTGGCACTTAAGAAGAGTTTCTATTTAAAACTTAGGATTATAATTCAACAATATCCCTTTCAAAAATTTAAGTGAGTTCATCATAGACTTCAAGAGTTAATGTTATATAAAACTTTTTCAAAACATAGTTATAAAGTTCTTTTACTCTCTTTTTCAATATAAAATAAATTTATTATTAAATTTTAAAGTTGATAATTCTTTATTATATAAGTTTTTCTTAAAAACTTGCCTAAAAGAACTCATACCGACACTCTAACAAATACTAAGAACTGGACAAACTTCTAAGTCAAGTTAAAATCAACTCACTAGTTTAGAAAAACACTTAGAAAAGTAGTATCGTCAAACAACCTAAACTAACAAGTTTTCAAAAAATAAAAGCTTTTTTATATGAAGTCTATGAAGTAGGAATGGTAGATAAAATATAAAAAGGTACTCATATGAAATACACTAAAAATCTTAGTTTTCATTTCAACAAATTACAAACGAAACTTGAGGGTTCCAACCTTTAAAAGGATGATTGTTTTATGAAAAAACATAGTTGGACAACAACACTTGGATCATGCATGTAATGTGAGTTCATATATGTATAAAAAGGATCTTTCAACTACATAAATAACCATGTATTTGCTGTAGGATTTTTAGTTAAATAAAAGTTTGGAAAAATATATTTTAAGGGCTGGAATTTTCGTAACAATTCTATACCATACCGTTTTGAAACCCAAATGGCTTTTTATGACAAAAATAACATTAGAAATGGATAGATCTTTTTCGAGTAAGTAGAAAACGATATATAATATGCGAAATTTTGAGTTAAAATGAGCAAATATATGGCTATTTTAAGTCGGAATTTCTTGCCATCCGAATTTTAATGAAAATGATAAAATAGATTTAGATGGTTTAAGTAGACCTTGGATGAAATACTCATTTTAGGTATTTTTTTTTTGTTTATATGATGAGGACTAGGACCTTCTCTTTCCTAAAGATTACTTCGACTGATAGAGATTGTAATGGCCAAGTGAGTTTTCTTTTACGTTTTATGTATTCACGCAAGTGCTTGTAGAATAGATTACTAGATATTGGGAAAAGATAAAAATTGATATGCATGCGGGTTATCATGGAATCTATGTATGTGATTCATTATGTGTGGTCAATAAATGATAATTATATCAGAGCTCAATTAATTAATTAATATAAATTGTCTCTTTGTATATTGTTGTGTATGCAAAAATTGATTGATCACCTTAAATGAATTAATATCGGATCGTAAATTCCTTATAACTAAATCGATCATGCATATCCCTTAGAATATCATGGTTGCATTTTGCTACTACTCCTCGGCATGGGTTTGGAAAGATAAGCCGCCTAACTATATCTAGAGGAATTAGGACGTTCGAGCAATACGACCTCATGGTGTAGCCAAGCCGGATTGATCACTTTGGATAAGGAAAGCCAGAGGACTAGTAGTACAGTTAATTGGAACCTCAAGACACAAGCAAATTTCAAAGGAGGTCGATTGCGACCCATTCAAAGCATTCCCTAACCCAAAATGGATGGGGTAAATCCATTCCACATATGAAACCGGATAGTCGTATGTATTGTTTGATGATATGGTCGTTGCATTTGATATGCTTAATTGACTTGTTTAATTGTTTTGTTATGAGTACTTTTGCGTAAGGATTATCTCACTAGGCTAGTTATGCTTACTCCCTAATAGATTTTTGATGTTGCAAGATTATTGTTTTTGTACCCGAGACCACCTCATCCGTCCAGGTAGAACTTATGCTTTTTAGGGAATTCTATTTGAAGACTTTATATTATATTTCCTTTAAAATATTCCAATCATAGTTATTTGCTAAGCAAGACTATGTTATTTTGAATTTTATTAAGGGGATGCCTCGTAGAAGTTGTAAAACCTTATATTTTGATGAATTATAAAAAACATTGCCTTAAATGTTCCACTACCATTATCTTAAAATACATAACTCTACCGGCCTCCCTTTGTTATGAATGTAGACCTTGTACCAATATAAAAGCTTTCAAGTGACTAAGGTAGTCAGTCTCGAGTTTTAATATTGTACGCAAGGAGCTGTCATGTTTAAGGTACTTGTTGTGGCATGATAGATCGTGATAAGTTACCATAGGGCTTAAAGAGAATATCTAAACCATGCCAATAAGTTTTATTTTTGTCATGATTTTGTGAAAAACAAAAAGAAAGAAATTATATTTGTTAAAAGTTGATAGTACTAAATTACAACATATATATTATAATTTTTGTATACAAACTTATGAAGTACATATGGGATCTGTTGAATGTGTGAGTGAAGGGATTCGATGTATCAAGTGAATACTTCATCCTCATTACTTGTTTTGTATTGTGGTCAAAAAATAGCAGGCTACTCCCTTGTCATATTTGGGTAAATAGTAAGCCATACACCTAATGATTTTTATATATTTTTTATCATTAAATTTAATTAGTGCAAACAAGCATGCTTTACTAATGAACATGGCTTGTGGATAGTAGATATGCGAAATTAATATAATTATCAATCAAGTGCTTTCTAGTATCAACCTTGGCATATTAATAGTAATCCAATGTTATGGTCCTTCAGATTTATTATCATGTCATTTGATATATATGCTCAATACTCGAGTAGTTAATAGTGGCTACACTATCGCATTCATGGCACGGTATAAAAAGTGTTTAAGAGCAATATTATTGTAAGTATGGTTTCTTTTAAACTTACAGAATAAATAATTCGTGGAAATTTTGGTTTATGAGCTCGATTTCAAAGCTTATGGAACTGCACTATTGGTCTCAATGCTGCCTATGGGCCGCTTTCATGGCTATTAAATCTTTAGATTCTTCTCAGTTATTGAAGTCCCTCTGAGTTGATTCCTTTACGGTTTAATCATGAGCTGTTATATGCCGCAATTCTCAATTGAGCCGGCATGTGCCCCTCATGAGCTTACCTAAGGTTCACCCGCTCAATTAAGATACTAGCTAGTACATATCACATGCATTTAGCATGACATCTCATTATAGATTATACAATCTTAATGATCTATTGCATATGTTATGGATATATTGGTAATTTATTGGTTACAAGTATTGGCTATTGTGTTGACTTTCTTTTATTTGCTTGGCTTAAATATGAGCTGAAGTGGGTTAGTGTTTCTAACCTTAGACAAAAAGATAGGACTAGCATGGAAGAATGAGACTCTGAGATGAGATTCGAGAGCATGACAATAAAGCTACAAGCGCTTATAAATAAACTTTAATATGTAAATGTATCAATGTGTAAGTGTAAGGCTTATGCCACCTAAAAGCTTGTATTTTTGTAAAAACACTTTGCAATGATATCAATAGTATGGTTTTTTTGTAAGTACTGGGTTCTAATTAGCCTTATCCTGACTCGGGGATAACATAGCAACCTATCTCTTAGGTTCTAGTTGCTCGGTATAAATGCCTTAGAAGGCGGGTCACTACACAAGTGGAAGTGTTCAACTATGGCATAAAATGTTGTTAATAGCATAAGCAAGGTATTTTTTTAAGGAGTGAGTTTGCTCTAAAGGTAAATTTGCCTTCTCGTAAGCAAACTGGCTAGACCTGATCCCACTTTCTTTATAAGGCCATGGTAAGTCAAAATCAATAAGAAACATTGAGCCTTCTAGACATATGGAGGTTTCTGGAAATGCCAAGATGGCAGCTCCAAACAAACATAAGTAAATAGGACAAAAGAAGTCCGACTTACCATAGTAAATTGAGAGGGGGGGAGAGTGTTGGGTGTTAAAGAGATAAAGAGAGTATGTGACAACAAAATTAAAATATGATGAGAAAGATGAATTTTCCTAATATTTGATGAGTTGGTAACAATATGGTTGAATTTTTTATATGTAACCTATTTAAATCATATAAGTAAAATCAATAAACTTAGCTAAAAATGTAAGATTATATCAAGTTTATGTGTAAACTTGATTGAAATGATAGGATCTTATAAAAAAATTATTTTACGGACAAGTCAACTTTGAAGGGGCTCCTAAAATCGTAAATTCGTAGAATCAAATGGGTTAAATGGCAATTTCGACAACAATGAATGTCACAAAAATAAAAGAGCAACACCCATGATTATCTTTCATGTAGCACACATTTATGTAGACCAAATCAAGTACATGAGATTTCCTTGAAGATGAAATTCTATGAAATGCAACTTTATGTTGTTCGTCAACAAGACAATCAGTATAAGTTTTCAAGATGCATACCTTTCAAATTAGGTAGAAGTTGCTTATTGACAAGTATTTATAATCCTCTTTTTTTCACTCATGTTACCAAGCCATTTATGCCAAAGCTGTATTGATGACCCATCAATAATGTTCATCTCTCATTTACTTAGTTTTCCATACATTAAGTTAAGGGCATTATTTTTCTTCCCTTTAGCTATTATGAGAGAGCTATTAGTAAGCTTTCATTTACTTTCACCACAATAGTTATTATATCTCTCATCATCTAATTTTCTTACATATATTAGGTTTAAAAAAGAAGTCTAAAATGCGTCTAACATCTTTGATAAGTGAGGATGCAAATAGCGTTAGTCTTCAAAATAATATTTTTAATGCTAACAATTTTTGCTGTCCAATCATTTTGCATCGTAACAATGCCAAAATCATCAGTAGTGTAGTCTGTGAAGAATTCACCATGCAATGTCACTCGGAAAGAGGCACCAGAGTCAATAACCAGTCACTACCATGACATGCACATCTAACATAATCATCGTCACTGGCAATAACAATTTCATCATTTGCTGCTATAGCAATTGTGTCTTTACTTGTTTCATCACCTTTACCTTTAATCTATTATCTTAAAATGTCTTTACTTGTCACAGTGGTAGCATTTAATATTTCTTCTTGATTTGAATCTTCCCCTGGATTTGTCAGATATTTCAAATTCATTAGATCGGTCCATGGTCCTACTTCTCCTAGTCTTCCCTGTATATCAGTAACTAATGCTCAAGTTTTAATGTCATGTATAATATCCTAAGTATTATACGCACATACTTCCTTAAAACGGTATGTTTATTGCGAACATTTGCTGGCTACATTTTAAATTATGAAATCATGTAATTAGATTCTTAAAACAATTGGATTTACAATTTATAAAATGAACTTTACAAAACATATCATAAAACTCTCATGAGTAGATAATATTCTCACAAACAAAACTATACCATCAGATATCATCCATGACTTTTATGATGGTAAATAAAGCTTTAAAAACTTCAGTTACAAAACTCGGGCTCCAACAAGCTCTATAAAAGAAAAATACAACTTTAAAAGATAAATCTAGCTCTTTAACAAAACAAAACAAAATAAAATACATCAACGGTCCTAACCCAATCACTTATCCTCTTAAACCTTCAAAATCGCCTAAACAAAGGACAAACATCATCATCATCAACATCAAGTAATACCTAGAAAGAAGACAACAACAACAATAATGAGCCAAAGCTCAGTACAACAATAACATAGATACATAAGAGATGTTACACGTGCTTAAACTAATGCAATACAATAATAATAGGTTATGATCTTTAAATTATAGTGAAACAAACAGCACTGGTGCACTCACGCTTCGAAGTAAGCCTATGGGAATTTAAGGATCCTGAGTAACAACAGCTGCTCAGGGGTTAATATAAGCAGCCTAGCTACTTGTATCTCCTATATCTAATCGACAAAAAGAAAATAGCCTCATCTAGGGTTCATAGTCGTTGCACTGCTTCACTTATCTTAGTCCATAACATCGCCTACTTCAACCAGTCTCATAAACGCGAACTAAACTATGTTACTTCACCCTAAGCTTGAATAAACATTATGCTGATACTATTTGCCCTATCAGCTATCTGCCGAGCCACTTATGAATCATCATTGCATCATGGCGTATCATTGCATCATGACATTGGATGGCCTAAGCGCTTAACTACCGTGCCCCCCTTAGGATAAGGTTACCGCTCTCTGGACCTGATTCAATGGCATACGTACCGACACTACTCATTAATTATGCCATCTTTAAGTATTAATTCATTTAGGATGTATGTCATAGCATACAATACGTAAGTTACCACGTACCTTTGATATTTAAAATCCACTCAGAAGATAATCTAGAAGAATCAGAAGCTAGACTAAAACATCTATTAAGAAAATTAAACTATATAAGAAACTAAATTCATTAACCATTTATCTCAAATTTTTATTAAAACCCTATTTGATCATATACTAGTTAGGAACTCCACCATGGCTGTGAAGATTGCCCTACAAAGTTATTGATAGTTTTCCATTGTCTGTCAAATTATTTATTTTCTCTTTGGTTAAGATTATTTATTACAAAAACATCATCACATCATTTATATGCAAAATGAAAGGTACAGAGTAACTTGTATATTAATTATTAGGATAAACATTTAAAATGAATTAAAAGTTAAAGACCACTTTATCGTTTAATCCGATTTGATGAGCGATAACCTTGTATGGAGTCGGGCACAATTGTTAGGTACTTAAGCTACCTCCTACCATGATGCAATGGTATATCATGACGCAATGACAATTCATAAGTACCTTAGCGGGTAGCCGATGGGGTAAACAGTATCGGAATAATATCTACTTAGGCTTGAAGGGATATCATATAGTAGGGCTCACGTTTATGACGTTGGTTGAGCCGTATTTTATTATGGATTGAGATAAGTAGAAGTTTAACAGCTATGAACCTTAGATAAAGCTATTTTTTTTTGGGTAAGATATAAGAAATATAAGTATCCGAGCTGCTTATATCAACCCCTTCAACAATTATTGCTACTTAGGACCCCCATATTCCTAAAGGCGTGTTATCGGAGTGTGAGTGCTCTAGTGTTGATTTGTTTAACTTTAAATTAAAGATAATAAATTGTTGCTTGTTGCATTGTATTAGAATAAACTCGTATGCCATATTGTGAGTGCTTGTGTTACTATCGTACTGGGCTTCGGCTCATTGTTGTTATCTTTCCAAGTGATGATGATGATTTGATGATAATGATGATTGAATCAGGAGTATGGGATGACTCGGCGAGAATTTGTTGAAGAGTGAGACGAGTTAGGATCGCTGGACTTTATTTTGTTTTATTTTGCTTAAGAACTAATTTATTCTTTTGGAACGTGTAATCTTCTTTTAACGGCATAGTTGTAGTGCCCATATTTTGCAATGAGCTTTTAAGCTTTGTTTTAACATCATGAAGGGTATATGAGATACATGATGGTTCAGTTTGTTTTAAAGTTGGACCACTTAGGAGAGTAGCTCATAATTTTATTTATCAGAAAATTGATTAACACGTGTAAGTAGAAGATAAAAATGTTTTTATGTGACAAGTTTTAAGACAACTAAATCCAGTTATTTCGAGAATCTAACTGGACGATTTTAGAATTTAAAATTTGATAGCAAATGTTTACAATAAACATATTATTTAAGAAAGCCTATGCGTGTAATATATAAAGTAATATATGTGGCATTGTACATACCTCGATGTAATTCCAGGGCATTACAATTGTTTTTCTTGACATGAGATTATTGATACATTGTATAGATGTAAATAAATGTATACATTATAACTAATAGATCCCAAAATGGCAAACAAGAGGGGGGAGGGCTGAATTGTTAGTCAAAACTTTTTCGTAAAAGCTAATTGAAAGAACACTTCTATAATTTTTGTTTCTTTTTATAATGAATGCACAATATGAGAAATAAACGATATAACAGGATTTAAATTGCGATAAAGTAAAGGAGACAAAGATTTATAAAAGTTTCTCTTTATGGGTCAGTCCTCTCTTCCAGCTCTACTGTTGGGGATTCAATCTTTCACACCGGTTGTTCCACTAATCCAATAGCAAAGAAGAATTACCAACACCACTAGTTCTTGCTCTATCTTTTTAGCCTAACACTTGGCTATGCATAGACTATAAGACTTTTGTAATCTAACTTCTAAGCCAATTCTCACTTAAAAAAGGAAGAGATAAATTCACATCAAGAGAAAATATATGATCTCTAAATTTAAGCTTGAAATATATAAAAGATGATGGTCGTAGTGTTTGTCCAAGTGTCTGTATGTTTTCTCAATAAGCTTTTGTAGCACAAAAGAAACTTCAGAATATTGTACTCATATCTGCTCTTGAAACTTGAACAGAGTTTATTATATATTTACTTTTTGATCCGTGCTTCTTGAAAGAAAAATTCAAACATTCATAAAATCCTCTAATGGCTTGGTTGTTGCTTGGATAAGATTGATATCCCTAGATTTATGGGATTTAAATATCTTGTTTAATCTTTCAAACTCTGAACAGAGTTGAACATATCTTATTCTGCCCCTTTTTCTTCAAATGCTCTTGATGTTTATCTTCACTTGATTCCTTCAACAACATGATTGTTGGCACCTCCCCTGCTCCCCCTTTTTTGAAAAATATATATGAAAAAAAGAAAAATCATAAAAAATTCTAAAAAGTAGAAAAGTATAATAAAAATCAAAATTTATCAAAAATACAAAAAGATTTTAGCTAAGTGAAGAATTAACAAGAAGAATAAAAATTTACAAATTTTTAAAAATATAATAATTATTAAAATTAATTAAAAAATTGAAAAGTAGAAAACTCCATCTTTTTAGTAAATAAGCTTTCCAAATTAAAACAAAAAAATTGAAAAAAAGAAAAATATAAAATATTTCATATTAGTTTTATAATTGAGCTACATTTAGAAATTAATTTGGACGTTAGAGCCATATCAATTTTGGTCCATTTTTATTGAAATCATGTTGGAATCATGTTGGGCTTGATTTTGATAGATTGAATATATTTTGAGTTGGGATATTAACTAGAAAATGAGCTCAGTTGATAGGGGCTTGGGTGTGCAAGGATGAGACTAGAGATCGATCTAAGCCGGGCGTAAATAGGGGAATATTTTTTGGCACTGCAACGCACGTGCCAGTACCCATTTCACGCTGTTTGAAGACGCATGCGTGAGTCCCATGCACTTTGTCTTCCTCATCGATCCGCTGTCCCCCATTGTTGAATTGCAAGAGCTCCATTTGAGCTCGTTTCGAGCTCCTTTTTCTGCTGGGGGGAAGATGAAAAAAATGCATATTTACCTTAAATCCAACCATCAATGTGTTTTAAGAGCAAATTCATTTCGAAAAATTGTAACACCTGGTGCTCCAAAATTGTAACTCCTCGTCTCCGACCTTTCAAACTTTGTAACAGTCGGCCATTAATGGCCACGCTTGGCCTCTCTACCTTCCTATCCTCCTCTTTAAAACATGACTAGGACTCCCAAGCAAGACAGAGGGGGGGGGGGGGGGGGGGGGGGGGGGGGGGGGGGGGGGCGGGGGGCGGGAAGGAATTGAGAAACAAATTCGAAAAAGGATCAAACCTAGATCTAGAACTATAGACGAACTCCCATTTTCCCTTCGAGCTCACGAAAACCGTTGCGAGCCACCACCATGAATTTTCTCGACATCAACATCAACCTAGGATAACCATGCTCTTACCATTCGAAACCACCACCACCATTAAGTTCCGACCACGAAACCAACCCTCATTACCAAAACTGCCATCTCCGTCACTTAGCCAACATCAACATCGCCACCCATTTCCAGCCATACCCCAAACTAACCCAGAATCACCGCCCCCAAACAAACGTCCCCATCTAAACTCGTGGAACCATCCAACCCGCCACAATCACCTTCCAACCACCGCCGAGCCTAGCTACCTTCAAAATCACTTCGCAGCTCCTCTTCCAACCCATAACCATTAACAACTAAACACTAACAAATCCAGAACCTCTTCACTCAACCACCATACATTCCTTAAGACCACCACTGTCGATTCGAACCCAAAACCAGAAACCAAAGACCCATCCACCAGCGAATTTGAGAGAGAGAGAGAGATCATTATTTTGTTTTGGCGGTGTTGCAGATTAAAGACCTCCTTTTGGATTCCTTCAAACCAAAAGTCGATCAACAATAGGTTCAGTCCTGATTAAATCATATCCTTAGGCTCTTGTTTGATGATGATGATGATTATTATTATTATTATTTACCTATCTGCTATTGCTTCTTTTGTTTATTTAGTTTAGTTAATAATTTTCTTTTATTTTAGCGATATTCTTGCAATATTGTAAACCCTTACAGGTACTTGTACGAAAATCCCAAAAAAGTAGTAATATATATATATATATATAGAGTAGGGAAAAATAGAAAACGTAAAAAAGAGAGGAAAGAAAAGAAAAAAAAATATATTTATGTGTGTGTGATGATATTGATATGCATGTCTTACTAATGATATTGATATGATAATTAGATATGATAAATTAATTTTAGGATGTACTTTTAGTTTGATTAGTAAATAATTTTTTTTAGATTAAATTGTGAAAATTAACAAAAAAGTATGAGTATAGTTTTAAGATTATTATCTCTTAGATCTTTTTCTTTTTTATAATCCGCGCTAAATTTGATGCATGCCATTTGGTGATAGTTTGCAATTGAATTATCAATATAATATTTTTTATTTCATTTTACCAAAAACTGAAAAATTTTACAAATTAAAAAAGCTCCCTTTTTACTTTTTCTTTCCTATATACATATATATTTAGTATAATATTATGAAAAAAAAAAATGTTTTCCCTACTTATATATATATATGATATCACTTAGTTATTTTCTAAATCACCAAAAACAAAAATAAATGGGTTTTTGTTAAGAAATTAGTATACTTTTAGGAATTTTCAAAAAAAGACAATATATATATTTCTTTAAGTTTTTTTTAACAAAATCAAAATGATTAATCACTTAAACTTGGCGGGTTTTCAAAATTAAAAAAAAGATAAACAAATTAAAAAGTATACAAAAATAAAAAAGAACTATAGGGACCTGATTCCAACTAGTGGATATGTAGGCACCTGTAGGGTGATCACAAAAAGATAAAAACCTTTTTTGGATCCTTTTTAAAACAAAAAATATATATTTTTGTAAATATATAAACATCTTTTTTAAAAAAATACTTAAAAATTTAAAAAACCCAAAAATTAACTTCCTTTTTGGCCCATATATTCAAGATTTCTAAAGCCCTTAAAAGGCCTACATAAATAGTAGCCATTGGATCCATCAATTTCTGGTTTTTCACACAAACTAATAGCCGAACTAGAAATCAAACCACCTATTTGGTTTCTGATTCACCGTTTTTCCGGTCTTAATCGGTGGCAACTCCAAATAAAATCAATTTTCAGAAAATCGGGTGTTTTACAAAAGCCCTATTGGTTTCTTGTTGAGTGTTCCGAATAAAATGGGTTGGGTTTGGTACGAATTGTGACCTTTAGGAGGATAGGAGCAAAATTCAGGCTCGACAGCTTGGCGACTTCACTAGGGACGATTATTTTCAGTGGGCTCATTTTAGGATTCTATCAATCTAGGCCTTTATCCTTGTA
Organism: Combretum micranthum; assembly: GCA_024138025.1. Classification (NCBI taxonomy): domain Eukaryota; kingdom Viridiplantae; phylum Streptophyta; class Magnoliopsida; order Myrtales; family Combretaceae; genus Combretum; species Combretum micranthum. The sequence continues at coordinate 3,756,355 of JAMXBD010000001.1, forward strand.
AATATTTTGCATATCCTTGTAAATATATTTTAAGAAAGATATATTTTTATTCGGGGGGGGGGGGGGGGGGGGGGGGGGGGGGGGGGGGGAGGGGTGGGTTATGTGTGGGTGGGGGTGGGGAAGGGTTTATTTTCAACAAATTTATTTACTTATATCTGTTTAGATAGGCCGAATTTGGGCCCATTAGAAACTAAGAAGGAGGCCATTGTGTAGCCTATGGGCACATGTGTCTTTACCACTGCTTGTTGGTGACCAGGCTCCTTTAGCCCTGTTTTGATATAGAGTATGACCTATTCCAATTAGGGACGGTGAGCCTATAGAATGGGGTACCCCTAGAACCCATCCTTGGTTCATGCAATTTATTTATTTATTTATCTGTCTTTATTTTTTTGAAAAATCAGAAATCTTGTTATGGAACCGATTTTAAAAAGAATGTTAGTAATCGGTCCATTTATGCGCTATAGGTTGTAAATATTAGCTCGTAATTAGGCAAAAAAAAAAAAAAGGTTGTAATTTTATTTTCCTCTATAATCAGTCTTGAAAAATCCTAGCAGCGAGCACCCCAATGAAGAGAACAACCAAATATCGGACCTATTCAATCCTTTGATTGAATTGGAGATCTCGGATGATGAATCCATAGAAGATGACTGGTATGAATATGCTAAGCCTGATTCCCCAGTCTTTACTTGGGAAGGATACCGACGTCCACTAACTAAGGAACAAATGAAGCTTTAGGATGAGCCCTACCCCTATGCATCAACTGGTTGGGGTACTGACCTAAAGAAGAGGAGAGAGGTGAGTTAGAAGAAGCAGACAAAGTTGATGAAATAACCGAAATGGATGAAATAGCTGAAGCTAAAGTAGAAGAATCTGAAGATGAAGAAGCATGGTTGTAGAAGAAGGTAGAAGAATATGAACGAAAGAATAAGACTTCTGCCTATAAAATCTTGGGAACACTCGAGCACATTAGTACTTTCGGGTTAGGATATAAACCCACTCTCGAAGAAATCTATTTGACGCAGATAAAGAAAGCAACAAAAGATGACAGTGATGATGAAGATGATGACAAGGTATTTCCACATTTAATGAAGAGCTTCTTGCCATCATTTAAGTAAGTGGTAGGACTGTTTATCAAGTGTTCCTTAAAAGACGAGGTACGACCAAGTGTAATCAAAGATGAAGAAGAAGATCAAGATCTATCCCCTCCTTTGAAGCAAAGGAAATTAGAATAAAATGAGGCAAAAATCGACCCAGTATAAGTTTAGTCAAGTCCAGTTTGAGTTTGCCCTTGAAGGCACCTTTTTGGTAAATAAATAATCAAAGAAACTATCTAGTCTGTCGAGTCTAGTAATCAAGTATGTAATGAAAAGGCCCTTTAGGGTCTAGTTTTGCTTCGTACGAATTGATTATTAACATTTGGTTCATTTTTTCTAAAAAGGACAAGATGTCTAATCTTTCCTTTTGTACATATTTCTGCGTATATCTACAAAAAATTATAAAAACATTAAAAACTCAAAACAAAAAAATATACATATGACAAAATTTGAGTCTAAATGCTTTAGGTCTTAACAAGATTGTGCCCAAGAAAGTTGCTAAAGCTCGCAGTCCAATAATCGCTATGTCAAAATCCAAAATGCCAGGGGACAACAATGAATCCATGGAACAAAGAATGATTGCTTTGGAATCGACACTCGTTGAAGTAATGGAGAAATTAGACACATTGGTTCAAAATCATTCGGATAAAGCCCTGATGCCTAACTTGACTGACATTTTTGCTAAGAAACATGATCAGAACAAAGAAAAAAGATTACCAGGGGAAGAATCCAGCGTCATGGGCTTAAAAGTACAGAGCTGGGATGAAAAAGAAAAAGAGTTGGAAAAGAAACTAATAAAGAGAATGAGTAAGCAACTCAAACGGTTTGAGCCTCATACGGATTTGAGAAAATGGGCCTTTTCAATCTGCAAAACTAAGATGAAGGAGAATATCCTGAAAAATTCAGTCCCTAAATTTGAGAAATACGATGGGACTGGTTGTCCAATGCTCCATACTCGCCTGTATATTCGCAAAATGGGCAGGTAGACCAAGTATAACTCCCTAATGGTACAAACTTTTTAGGATAGCCTTACGAGCCAGCCTTACAGTGGTATGCCTAATTGGATATGAATGAGATTAACACTTAGGAAAACTGGCATGAGCCTTCTATAGCAAGTACAAATTTAATATAGAAGTGGCTCCCTCAATGGCTGACTTGAGCAAGATGACCAAGAGAAATAATGAGACATTCAAGGAATATGCCCAAAGGTGGAGGGATAGAGCTGCTATGGTCACTACCATGATCCCTGAAAAGGGGTTGACTACTATGTTCATCAATACCTTGGATAAGCCATATTACTTACATTTAGTGGTGCCAACTACTAGCTTTGTCGATATTGTAGCAGCCGAGAGTAGAATCGAAGATGTAATCTTGTCAGGCAAATTGGTTGAGCTTCATGAAAAAAGGCCAACCCGAACATTTGATAAAGAAAAGGAATTGGCTATCAGTGCTGTCAACACTGGATCCTTCCAACCAATTAGACCCCAATTTCATGTTACGGGACCTAGTCAACAAAATAGGGAACTAAGGAAAGAGCAAGAAAAGAAGAATTGCCCATTTCGACAATTCACTAAGCTTCTCATACCTCCATCTGAAATACTACACAAACTCCAAGAAGAAAGGATGTTGACTTTTGAGCCTCTGCTGTAGGGATTTAAACTAAGAAATTATGACCCAACACTCAAATGTGAGTACCATATGGGGCAAGAGGGACATTCTACTGAAAATTGCTGGAGATTGAAACACCGCATCTAAGACTTGATCGATGTGAAACTTATTTAGTTGGATTTTGCTGAAGCCCTAGGACCAAATGTCAACAACAATCCTCTGCCCACTCATGGTCATAACATCAATTTGATCATGATTGTCGAAAAGGAAGTTCCCCTGAATTTGGATGAGATAATGTATTCTCTATCCTAACTTGCTTGAAAACTCAAATAGATGGGGCATCTGTAGCATATAAACCTCAAAGATCGTGCTAAAGTTAAGATTGAAATTTACAAAATGCTATAGAATGGTATAATCACGTGATAAGATCATATTTTATACAATTCTTGATGATCAAAAGAGCTAGAATGGATATTTGTTTTGATTAAATTTTATGTTTCAGGACTAATTTGGACAAAGAAATCAAAACAAAAAGACTTTGAATCAAAAATAGGAAAAATTGAAGTCAAGGCCTGCAATTCAACATTCAAAGCCGTCGGCTTTCAGACGGCTTACATCCAAGGCCGTAGCCAGCACTGCCAGCTTTGCCGAGCTTAAGTTCAAACTACACTATAAGCCGCCTCAAAGCTGCCGGCGTAGAAGATGAAGAAGCCAGAGTACTTGAAGGTCGGTAGCTCATAATTGAAACATCACTAGCTTTGAAGGAGTTACATTATAAGCCGGCATCTGCGCCACCGGCGTTGAGGCAGTATACATCATAGATATGAAGCGACATGAAGACATCAAACGCTTGGAGGAAATTGAAGAGACAAATCTGTTGGAGTGTCTACGCCGGTGTCTAAGCCACTGGCTTTGAGACGGCGTTAGTTATAAAATTGATGAAACCTTTCATTTCTGATCACATACGCCGGCTAGATCTATATCTAAGCCGCCGGCGTAGAAGCGGCCTACATATGTAACCGATATTGAAGGCTGCCAGTGCACTGCCTGTGCAAGGGAGAAATTGAAGATACGCCGCCTGTAAGCTGCCGGCGTAGGATCCATAACTGCCGGCGTACGAAGTGAAACAGCAAATTTCATTTAATGTCTTGCACGAAATTTTTCCTATAAATAGGGGTTCTACCCCCCTCCAACAATCAATCCAGAACCCAAGTAGCTCTAGAATATATTACAATACTTATATTAGAATCAAGCATTCCATAGAGATTTTTGAAGAGATATTGAAGTTTTTCAAGAATTTGCAAGTGAAGCTTTGATATTTTGAATTGGTGATATCTGATCTTTTTTCCTTTTATGCAATTCTTATATCTGAATATTTTGATCATCATGAATTCATTTGCAATTTCTTATCTGATTTTTGAATCATCATCCATGAGTAGTTAAATTCTTTTTGTGGGAAGTTGATGAAGCTTTAAACATGCCAAAATGATCTTTGAAACCATGTTATAAGATAATTAGAATCATGAAATATTCATATTGAGTTCTGATTATTCATCATATTTTTGATGTATAAGAATTCTGATAACTCGGAAGGGAAATTAAGGTTCATATGAATTCATAAGTTGAGATTAAATTGCAATTGCGGAAGCGGCGGAGTTTAATCTAATTTAGAAATTGTCCATGAATACTAATGCAATGTTTTATATTAATTTCTCACTAAGGAATTAGGGGATGTTAATATAAAGTATTAGTCAATTATAGAATCGGAAGGTTTATAATTGTAATTTTGATTCCATTAATAATTTATTTAACGGAAGTTATTGGATTATTTTTGTGGTTTAAAAGGTTTTTAAACTTTGTTTTTAAATCTTGACAATTTCTTATGAATATCCATGAATCTAATTATCATTATAACATGACTTCAAGTTGATTGGCAATAGTTTAAAGTGGATTTTGCTCCTTCCCACATCTTTCTAATATATCACTCTCTTTAAAAAGCTCATTGCATTCATATAGATACTTAGTCAGATAATTTAATTTAATTTAATCATTTGAAAAGATCAATTGCCTAGATATTAGTATTAGTTGATAATTGTCTAGTAGTTAATAGATCTCCGTGGGATCGACACTTGACTCATGCTATATTACAAGATAAGGCCCAGTACGCTTACCGGATAAGATGCTTTAAAATTCAATACTAATACAGCACATCAAGTTTTCTGGTGCCGTTGCCGGGGATCTTATTAATATTAGACTACCTTCAGCTTTGCTAGTAATTTAGGTTTAAATTTAGTTTGAAATTTTTTCATTTTCTCTTTACAGGTTTTATGCGAAGAAGTAGAACTTCTGAAATTCTACCTTTAGACCCTGAGATTGAAAGAACCTTGCATCAACAGAGAAGAAGGAATCAAAGAAGATGAGCAATGGCAGAAAATCAAGGACAAGGAAACAATGACAACAACAATCAGTTGCAACCAGTTGCTCCCGCTCCAAGGGCAATTCAGGGCTATACAGTACCTACGGTTCATGATCCCGCCATAAGAATGCCCACTGTGGAGGCTAACAACTTTGAGCTTAAACTGTCCCCGATTCAAATGGTTGAGTCACATCAATTTGGAGGATATTCGAATGAGACGCTAGATGAACACCTTGCCAAATTTCTTCAGTACACCAACACTGTTAAACTTAATGGTGTAAGAGACGAAGTCATCCGACTACAGCTTTTCCCTTTTTCTCTTAGGGATAAAGCCTTGGCATGGTACAATTCCCAACCTCCAGATTCGATCACTACATGGAATGATCTGATAAAGAAGTTCCTGAAGAGATTTTTTCCTCCAGCAAGGACAGCTAGATTAAGAAATGAGATTTCCAACTTCACCAAATTTCCTGGTGAATCATTATATGATGCTTGGGAAAGATTCAAAGAGACGGTCAGAAAATATCCACACCATGGTTTACCCGATAATCTACTAATCGAAAATTTCTACCTCAGTCTTGACGAAGCTTTAAGATCCTTAGTAGATGCTACATCGGGTGGATCACTGATGGGAAAAACATATGAGGAAGCTAGTGAGATTACCGAAGAATTAGCTTCCGCGGCTCATAATTGGAGTTGTGAAAGAACAAGATCTAAAGTAGCATCTTTGGAGGACAAAGAAGATATATCACAACTCAAGGCTTAAATGGCAACCCTCATCACTGAAGTAAGTAAACTCACAACTACAAATTCTTCCAATAAAAAACAACAAGTGTTTTGTTGTGAGATTTGCTCAGGACCACACTCTTCTTTTGAGTGTCCACATGGATCATCATCAAATGATGAGCAGCTCAACTATGTGGGAAATTTCCAAATGGGTAATTTTGGAAACACATATCATCTAAATATGCAAAATCATCCCAATCTATCATATCGGAATGATGCCAATGTTCTAAAGCTACCACCTGGTTTCCAAGGGCAAGGATATGTAAGGAATGCCCCACCTCAACAGCAAATTCAATCCTCCACTGATGCATTACTGAGAGATTTCATTGTCACTACAACAAACTCACTCAATAATCAGAATGCAATCATTCAAGATTTGCAAGGGAAGCTCCATCAACTTGCACAATAGGTGAGTAATAGACCATCTGGGTCTTTACCAAGCAACACGGAGGAGAATCCCAAGTCTGTAAATGCAATCACCCTGAGAAGTGGAAAGGAGATTGCTCCAGTTGAGGAAACTATCAAAGATCAAGAGGAAATTCCACCACAAAACAACAAAAGGAAACGAAAGGTGGAGGATATTATTCAAAAACCACCAGAGGTGAAATCATATGTTCCTCCCGTCCCTTTTCCAGGAAGATTAAAGCAACAAAAGCTTGACGAGCAATTTTCAAAATTCTTGGATGTTTTCAAGAAGCTGCACATCAACATTCCATTCTTAGAAGTGATTCAAGGAATGCCTTCCTATGCGAAATTCATCAAAGAATTGTTGTCCAACAAGAGGAAGATTGATGGAAATGTGGTACTTACTGGAGAATGTTCCATGATTCTACAGAAACATGCACCCAGTCTGCCCACTAAACTTCGAGATCAGAGAAGTTTTATTGTTCCTTGTACCATTAGTGATTGTTATTTTGATAAAGTTTTAATTGATTCTGGTGCAAGTGTCAATTTAATGCCTTCATCGGTATTTCAAAAACTAGGACTTAGAGATTGTAAGGATACACATGTAACCTTACAACTTGCTGATAGAAGTGCAAATACCTAGGGGTATTGTGGAAAATGTCCTAGTTAAAGTTGATAAATTCTTTTTCCCTGTGGATTTTGTAGTTTTATTAGATATAATGAAAGTATAGGAAAGTTCCTATGATCTTGGGCAGACCGTTCCTTGCAACAGGTAAAGCACTAATTGATGTGGAACAAGGGCAGCTTACATTACGGGTGATGGATGAACAGGTTACTTTCAATGTCTATGAGGCAATGAAGAAATTTGATGATACTGATGCCTGTTACACCATCAATACCATTGATGAGCTGGTTTCTGAGTCGCTTGAGGAACAAACTGGTGTGGAGACTATGGAATCCGTCTTGAGAGACTTGGACAATTGGAGTGATGAGAGGATGAAGAAATATGGAAGATGTACCAATGATCAAAACCAGATATTATGAATCTTGGGTACAAATGAGCAGAAGCAAGTTCCATCTTTGATGCAACCACCGACCTTGGAACTTAAACCACTTCCTGACCATCTGAAGTATGCTTTTCTGGAATTGGCGATACTTTGCCAATCATCATTTCATCTGCATTGACAAATGAACAAGAACAACAGTTGATTGAAGTGTTGAAAAAGCACAAAGAAGCAATCGGATGGACCATTGCTGACATTAAGGGTATTAGCCCTATGATTTGCACTCACAAAATTCTTATGGAAGCTGAGTGTAAACCTACAGTTCAACCACAAAGGAGACTTAACCCAACACTTAAAGAGTTGTCAAGAAAGAAGTTCTGAAGCTACTTGACGCAGGTATTATCTATCCTATCTCGATAGTAAATGGGTTAGTCAGTTCAAGTAGTGCCAAAGAAAGGTGGTATGACTGTAGTGAAAAATGAGCAAAATGAATTGATTCCTACTCGTACTGTGACTGGGTGGAGAGTTTGTATTGATTACAGAAATTGAATGATGCCACCCGAAAGGATCACTTTCCCTTCCTTCATTGATCAAATGTTGGAGAAACTTGCAGGGCATGACTATTACTGTTTTCTTGATGGATATTCTGGATACAATCAAATTTCATTGCACCCGATGATCAAGAGAAAACAACATTCACTTGTCCCTATGGCACTTTTGCCTTTAGGGAATGCCCTTTGGACTTTGCAATGCACCTGCTACATTTCAGAGGTGTATGATGGCTATATTCTCTGATATGCTTGAGAATTTCATTGAAATCTTTATGGATGATTTTTCAGTCTTTGGAAAGTCATTTGATCTTTGTCTTGAGAATTTAGCCTCGGTTTTACAAAGATGCAAAGATACCAATCTGATCTTGAATTGGGAAAAATGCCACTTCATGGTAAGAGAAGGGATAGTGTTGGGTCACAAAATCTCTGCAGAGGAATTGAAGTGGATAAAGCCAAAGTGGAGATCATTGAGAAGTTACCACCACCCACGACTGTTAAAGGAGTCAGAAGTTTTCTTGGACATGCTGGCTTCTACAGACGATTATCAAGGACTTCTCCAAGATTTCCAACCTCTTTGCAACCTTCTGGAAAAAGATGCGGTGTTCAATTTTGATGACAAATGTTTGCAGGCATTCAATTCATTAAAGGAAAAGCTCATTTCTACACCAGTAATCATTGCGCCAGACTGGGAGCTTCCTTTTGAACTCATGTGTGATGCCAGCGACTTTGCGGTTGGAGCGGTACTTGGTCAGAGACGAGGTAAGATTTCATGTTATATACTATGCAAGTAGAACACTAAATGAGGCCCAAAGAAATTATGCCACTACTGAGAAAGAGCTTTTAGCTGTTATCTTTGCATGTGATAAATTTAGGCCTTATCTGATAGGTTCTAAAGTAGTAGTATATACTGACCATGCAGCTCTCAAGTACTTGTTTGCTAAAGCTGATGCAAAACCTAGGTTGATTAGATGGGTTTTACTACTGCAAGAATTTGATCTTGAAATTAAAGATAAAAAGGGAACTGAGAATGTAATTGCTGATCATTTGTCTAGACTTGAATCTGATAGTTTAGACATTCCCATCAATGAAAAGTTCCCTGATGAACAATTGCATGCAGTAGAAATCCTAGATTTGCCATGGTATGCTGATATTGTGAATTATTTGGTGAGTAAGATTATCCCATATGGTTTATCTTATCCTCAAAAGAAAAAGTTTTTGCATGATGTAAAATACTATTTTTGGGATGAACCATATCTGTTCAAAAAATGTGCTGACCAAATAATTAGAAGATGTGTACCTGAATCTGATCAGCTGAGCATTTTAGAACACTGTCATTCAAGAGAAGCAGGGGGACACTTTGGTGTTCAAAGGACTGCAGCAAAAGTGTTATCATCTGGATTTTATTGGCCTAACTTGTTTCGTGACTGCAGGAATTTCATTATGTCATGTGCTCAATGTCAAAAGACAGGTAACATTTCTAAACGGCATGAATTACCACAAAACAATATTCTGGTAATTGAGCTTTTTGATGTTTGGGGGATTGACTTTATGGGTCCTTTTCCCTCATCTTTTTCAAATAAATATATACTTGTGGCAGTTGATTACGTTTCAAAATGGGTTGAAGCTGTTGCTTTACAAACAAATGATGCCCGAGTAGTTTTAAAATTTTTGAAAAAGAATATTTTTACCAGATTTGGGTGCCCAGAGCTATAATTAGTGATGGGGGGTCTCATTTTTGTAACAGCAATTTGAAAAACTTTTAGCAAAATATGGTGTTACACATAAAGTGCTACCCCCTATCATCCACAAACTAGTGGGCAAGTTGAAGTTTCCAATAGGGAGATAAAAAGGATTTTGGAAAAAACTGTTAATGCATCAAGAAAAGATTGGTCTTCAAAATTAGATGATGCATTATGGGCTTACAGGACTGCTTTTAAAACCCCTATTGGAATGTCCCCATATATGCTTGTTTTTGGTAAATCATGTCATCTTCCTGTAGAACTTGAGCACAAGGCATATTGGGCCATAAAATTTCTTAACTTTGATGAAAAAGCTGCAGGTAAAAACAGATTGCTCCAATTGAATCAGCTGGAAGAATGGAGGAATGAGGCATTTGAAAGTGCTCGTATCTATAAGGAACGAGCAAAGAAATGGCATGATAGAAACATCATCAAACGAGAATTTTTGCCTGGACAAAAAGTTTTACTTTACAATTCTCGTTTGAAGTTGTTTCCTGGAAAATTACGTCAAGATGGTCGGGACCGTTTGAGATTGCAAGTTTTTCCATATGGAACGGTCGAATTAAAAACTGGGATGATGGACTTTTAAAGTGAATGGGCAACTGCTCAAACATTATTTTGAGGGGGAAAATCTTAACAGTACTACTACTGTCATGAATCTCAAAGAACCATAAACAGATCAGGAAATTCGGGCTAAGCGACTTTAAACTAAGCGCTTCTTGGGAGGCAAGTTATGTCTAATTTTAGAATAGTTTTATTTGTTTTGTTTTTACTAACTTAGTTATTAGTGTGGCAGGTGATCCAATGAATTGATATTTTGAAAAAAAAAAGGGGAAAAAGCTGAAAGCCGGCTTAGGGCTGCCCGCCTTGAGCAAGCTTTGAAAAAACAGTGAAAGCCGGCTCAACGCCGCCAGCTTTAGGCCGGTGTAAATGTCAGTAGAGGAGTAGGTGAGCACCGCAAAAGAGGCCGGCTTGGGAAAGGTCTAGGCCGCCGGCTTATGTGCCAGTGCTGAAGCACAAAATTTACACCGGTAACGGAAGGTGAAAGCCGCCGGCTTACTGCCGGCGTATGTGCAAAGTTTCTTGGTTTCTGAAAATTCCCGATCAAAGCTGGCACCTGGGATTATAAGCCGCCGGCTTTGAGCTAGCGTATCCGCTTAAGCCGGCTGTGTAAATGGATAAGCTGCCAGCTTAATGCTCTCGGTATGTATATTTTTCGATTACACCGGCTGTAAGTCGTCGACGTACATTGCAGAAATGCCGGCGTAGGTCTGTAGATTGCTTTTTAACAGGTACGAATCCTCTCTCTCTCTCTTTCATTCTCTCATACTCACTCTCCCTCTCTCACTCTCAATCAAAGAAATACACTCCTCGATCATTCACTGCGTTTGGCTTGACAAGTAAGTGCCAATAATCTCTACTCTTAGTTCTCTGTTTTAATCAATTGCATTGCTTAGATCTGTTAATTCGCTCATAGTTTAAACTGTGATTGAATTGTTTTTCATGAGATATGAACTTCAGCTATTGATAGATTTGATTACGATGATGATGTCCTATTCAAGCTACATTTCGTTCCATATATTGTTACTGCAAGCTGTGATGTGTTGATTCATGATTGCTGCTCAGATTGAAAAACTAGGGTTCTTGAGATTGGGGGTGTTTGAAATTTTGAAATAGGGGTTTGTTGGAATTGATGTTACAGCTGCTGGATTTGTGATTATTAATGTTACTTAGTGGCTTTAATTCATGCATTACGCTCAATCTAGCTAGAATTGAACTTGGAATTTGGAATTGTGCTCAATTTTGATGAAAAATTTGATTTTGGGACAAAAGGAAAAATTTTTTGAAAATCATTTTTGTTTGAGAGTTTTGAAAATTTTGAAAATTCCAACGTTCAATTCTGAGCTGGCAAGCCTAAGCTGCCAGCCTTGTTTGTATTGTGCAAGTGTAAATGATCCATGCAATTCAATGATTTCTTAGCTTCGTTTAATTATATGCCTATTATCTCTAAATTGTTTTAGCTCATGTTTTAGGCATAAATTAGAAATTCATTAAAATTGTGCATTCCTCGTTTCTAATAGAATTCAAATTATATGCAGGAATGGCTCCAAGGCAAAAACGATCAAGGACGACTGACGCCTCTACATCTGGTTCACAGAGCCAGAATCTGCTATCTAGTCAACAATACGCCAAAGATAGGAAAAAGAGGCTTGTGACGATGGACTTTTTGAATATCCAGTACTTAGACTGGTGCCTGCTTGATGAGTTCAGGATCATAGATAGAATCAGAGAGATTATTCAAGATCCAGCATGGCTCAGGCTATTTGATTTTTGAGAGCTTGCCTACAAGAACTTGACGATTGAGTTCTTGTCAACACTGAAGAATATTCCAGATAGAGAGGAGTCCACTTTTCAGTTCCAGGCCTATGGGCAGATCAGGGAGGTGAAATTGAAGCAGATGGGTCATATATTGGGACTGTATGATAGTGAGGAAGAGAATAGGAATCTGCTAAACAGTTGGCCCGAAGACATGACCCAGGAGGGTTATTGGTTCCAGCTGGTTGCTCCTGAGAGAGCGAATGAGTCCTCCGTCCCGTCCAAGTCACTGGCCACATCCTTCCGTGCTGTCGAACACAAGCTGATCCACCATATTCTTGCTCACACACTTTGAGTTGCAAGAAAACTAGTCACAGCAAGGTGACTACGTTTGATATGTTCTACTTGTTTAGCCTTATCAAAGGCTATCGGATTGATTTAGCGGTGGAGGTGGCGAATTTTATATACCGGCAGGCAGATGACACGAGGACTCGAGGCCTGTGTTGTGGAGGCTACATCACTAGACTGCTGAAAGGGATGAACATTTTTGAGCCTCTACAGGATGATGAGGTGTTTGAGTGCAAAAAGATTACATCTGCACCTTTCCGAAGCTGGGGATTGCTGAAAAACCCCAAACGAGCATAGCCACTGGTTTTAGAGAAGGTCGAGTACCAGGATATCTTTCCTGGAGATGCTCCATTTGAGATTCCATCCACATCTGCTCCTCCTCCTCCTGCAGGCGCTTCATCAGCATATGGCATGGACCAGCTTAGGCTGGATGTTGAGGAGCTGAGATGCCAGAGCCAGGAGCTCAGAGATAGTCACGAGAAGGAAAGGAAGAAGAACAAGAAGTTTAGGAAGACTATCTTTGAGGCGCTGAAGACAGCCATTTGCTGCCTTAGCACAGAGACAGGGGCTGGCATGATATATCAGACTTCCTCTGAGTCACATCACTCAGATAGGCTCATTTCAGAGCACACACGGACAGCCAGCCCAGGAGGCACTGAGAGACATACTCCTGAGGGTAGCAGCAGACAGAGCCCAGGGCCAGAGAGCTAGAGACCCTGCTAGCTCTTATTTGATCTTATTTGATGTCTATATTTTTATTTTTTGGCCTGTACATTTATTGAGTACCCAAGTTCCTATGGGTGAACTCCTTTATTTTTCTGCTTTTATTTTTTATTTTTGCTTTTATTTTCTTTTGTTTTTGTTTTTGTTTTTCTTTTGTAGTGATTACAGGAAAGAAGCAAAGCAAATTCTCTTGCAATGCAACGACTGACTTCAGGGAAGTATCTAATTCATTTCTTATTCTTTTCCTATGTTTTATTTGTTGCAAAACAGTGAGGACACTGTTTGGTTGAAGTGTGGGGGAAGGGATAAAATTGCATGAAGTGTTAAATTGAAGTGATGAATATGATCTGTTGACTGTTGCTGTTATTTATAATTGAAAATCTCCATCTTGTATTTTTGATTTGAAAGCAAATTATGAGGAAATTCTGCCAAATTTTTTTCAAAAATCTCTTAAAATTTGAATATAGTACAAAGTAAAGAAATTGACTTGTAAAAGTATCTTACTCACCTGCTGTTGTGATTGGTTTACTAAGTTAAAATTAAGTTGTAAAATCTTTAAGAAACAAGTTTACTTTATTTTTAACTTTGGAATTGGAAATTTAAGAGCTGGTCGAGTCCTTTTGTGAAAAATAAACAGGTTTACTTCTAGGAAATTTTAGTTCGTATATATTCTTTGAATTTTAACACTTAGTGAAAGAGGTAGAAGAAACTTTTAAACTCAGTGATCCTTCATAAAAATAAGTCTTTGATATTGTATTGCATTCGAAAAGAAAGAAACAAGCATAGCCACTACTCCTCTAACTTGAAATTTTGAGTTATGAGTATCTGAACTTGAATGTTAAAGTGAGGAAGAGTTCTTAGGGGTATTTTGAAACCTGGTCACTTAGGTGATGAGCCTAGGATGTACCGACTCAATGAACTCACTATAACGAGAAGGGAAGAATGGCAAAAGTTCAATTATTGAGCTTTGAAAAGCAAAAAGATGGAGGCAAAAACCTCCCAAAAAGAAAATAAATGTTTGAAAAAGAAAAAAAGAAAAATGAATGCAAAAATGCAAAGGAATGAGACTTGTAATAAAGAAGGAGAAATTCTAAGGAAAAAGTAGATACCACATGCTTTCAATTTGTATTACTTAGAATATATATATATAAACTAGAAATCCAATGAAGTTTAAATGAGTATTTTTCCTTAGTGGATTGAGTATTTGCTTTTGAATAGAATGTTCTTTTGTTAAACATTGAGATTAAAACTTGTTTTGTTTGGATTAACTTCTTAATTTTGATTATAGTACTCTGATTATAAGAAATTGGTAAGGTTAGAGCTGTGGATAGAAGAAAAACAAGTTAAAGAAATTGTGATTAAATTGGAAAAATTGTACTATCTATAAATAATTTCATTTTGTTCTTCATTATTTTGCTTGAGGACAAGCAAAAGTTCAAGTGTGGGGGAATTGATAAGATCATATTTTATACAATTCTTGATGATCAAAAGAGCTAGAATGGATATTTGTTTTGATTAAATTTTATGTTTCAGGACTAATTTGGACAAAGAAATCAAAACAAAAAGACTTTGAATCAAAAATAGGAAAAATTGAAGTCAAGGCCTGCAATTCAACATTCAAAGCCGCCGGCTTTCAGACGGCTTATATCCAAGGCCGTAGCCAACACTGGCAGCTTTGTCGAGCTTAAGTTCAAACTACACTGAAAGCCGCTTCAAAGCTGCCGACGTAGAAGATGAAGAAGTCAGCGTACTTGAAGGCCGGCAGCTCAGAATTGAAACATCACTAGCTTTGAAGGAGTTACATTATAAGCCGGTATCTATACAGCCGGCGTTGAGGCAGTATACATCATAGATATGAAGCGACATGAAGACATCAAACGCTTGGAGGAAATTGAAGAGACAAATCTATTGGAGTGTCTACGCCGGTGTCTAAGTCGCCGGCTTTGAGACGGCGTTCGTTATAAAATTGATGAAACCTTTCATTTATGATCACATACGCCGGCTAGATCTATATCTAAGCCGCCGTCGTAGAAGCGGCCTACATATGTAACCGATATTGAAGGCTGCCAGTGCACTGCCTGCGCAAGGGAGAAATTGAAGATATGCCGCCTGTAAGCCGCCAGCGTAGGATCCATAACTGCCAGCGTACGAAGTGAAACAGCAAATTTTACTTAATGTCTTGCATGAAATTTTTCCTATAAATAGGGTAGCCAACAATCAATCCAGAACCCAAGTAGCTCTAGAATATATTACAATACTTAGATTAGAATCAAGCATTCCATAGAGATTTTTGAAGAAATATTGAAGTTATTCAAGAATTTGCAAGTGAAGCTTTGATATTTTGAATTGGTGATATCTGATCTTTTTCCTTTTATGCAATTCTTATATCTGAATATTTTGATCATCATGAATTCATTTGCAATTTCTTATCTGATTTTTGAATCATCATCCATGAGTAGTTAAATTCTTTTTGTGGGAAGTTGATGAAGCTTTAAACATGCCAAAATGATCTTTGAAACCATGTTATAAGATAATTAGAATAATGAAATATTCATATTGAGTTCTGATTATTCATTATATTTTTGATGTATAAGAATTCTGATAACTCGGAAGGGAAATTAGGGTTCATATGAATTCATAAGTTGAGATTAAATTGCAATTGCGGAAGCGGCAGAGTTTAATCTAATTTAGAAATTGTCTATGAATACTAATGCAATGTTTTATATTAATTTCTCACTAAGGAATTAGGGGATGTTAATATAAAGTATTAGTCAATTATAGAATCGGAAGGTTTATAATTGTAATTTTGATTCCACTAATAATTTATTTAACGGAAGTTATTGGATTATTTTTGTGGTTTAAAAGGTTTTTAAACTTTGTTTTTAAATCTTGACAATTTCTTATGAATATCCATGAAACTAATTATCATTATAACATGACTTCAAGGTGATTGGCAATAGTTTAAAGTGGATTCTGCTCCTTCCCACATTTTTCTAATATATCACTCTCTTTAAAAAGCTCATTGCATTCATATAGATACTTAGTTAGATAATTTAGTTTAATCTAATCATTTGAAAAGATCAATTGCCTAGTATTAGTTGATAATTGTCTAGTAGTTAATAGATCTCCGTGAGATCGACACTTGACTCATGCTATATTACAAGATAAGGCCCAGTACGCTTGCTGGATAAGATGCTTTAAAATTCAATACTAATACAGCACATCATCACGAGAAGGGATATCTTGGAAATAATTTCTTCAAAGTTGGAACAAAAGGTAGAAGGCGAGGCGAATACTTACAATGAACTATACCCTGGGCAAGTCCTTTGGATCTATGGTTGACTATTAATGGCCAAGACCTCTGATTCCTTTGGAAGACATGATACCTACTGGCTGGGGGTCTGAATTTGAAGAAGAGGATAAGTAATTCCAAGAAAAGCAAACTGAAGTTGAAATACCGAAAGAGGGAGAAATCTATATGCTTGATAGGGTTCTAAAACCGATTGTGATTCGATGTTATAAAGATCAGAAACCAAAAGAGGCTATTGTACCTTAGGCACCAAAGAAGTTGGTATTCAACATCCTAGTTCAACCTAAAGATTACAAGGTTGTACCTTTTGACTACGACAAATCTAACATCAATGCTAGCATATGTGGTTTAACTCGATTCGGATGAATATATGATAGCAATGAGGAGGTAATAAAGAAATTGAGTGATGCTGAAAGTTGAAAACAACTTGTTCAAGTGGATGGTGACCCTCAAGAGAAAGATGCTGACTCATTTCTAAAGATAGTCAAAGCGAGCAAATATAAAGCTATGAACCAACTTACTAAGACCCCTACTCAGATATCACTAATGGGGTTACTACTCTCCTCTGATTCACATTATAATGCATTAATGAAAGTCCTGGGAGAGTTCATAAAGATATACAAGCTAAGTAATTAAGCCTGATTGTGCATTCGGTCTTAACATTGGATCAAGTCGCTTGTTCCCTCGATGACTTGGGTGAAGAAGGTAATTGACACACTAAAGCTCTGCATATAGTGGTGAAATGCAAAGGAATACCGGTAGATCGAGTCCCGATTAATGACGGATCTTCCCTCAATGTTTGCCCACTATCTACTAGGGGTGGGCACGGATCGATTTGGTTCGGTTTTTCTTAAAACCAAACCAAACCAAACCATAATTTACGGTTTGGTTTTTTTCCATCCCAAACCAAACCATTAAGTAACGGTTTGGTTCGGATTATAATTTTTTAAACCATTAAACAACGGTTTGGTTCGGTTTGGATTACGGTTTACATCACAATTCTAACTAAAATTTTTTCTTGTTCTAGTTTTGTTACATTTGTGTAGATTATTAAATATTTATATCAATTTACAAAGTTGATATTATAAACCACGACAAAATACTTATAAATTCATCATACTTCTAATCTATAGTTCTCTATAAAATCAATTATCCACCAATAAAATACATTCACTAACCAATACATAGTAAGTCATAATTTATGATTTTTAATATAACTATCATGTCAATTATCTACCAATAATTTAGCTAAAATAAAAAATCATCTATCAACAAAATTCATCAATGAGTAAAATGACCAACTGACGAAATATATTAAACAATTAATACATAATGAAAATTTATAACTGAATAAATAAATTTCATACTTTACAAACTTAAAAGCTATTAAAAAAAAAACAATAGTTCATCATAAAAAAAAATTACATATCATGAGCTTAAAAAAAAATTTAAAAAAACAAGTTGATTTTCATTAATATTTACGAATAATAAATATACAATGAAATCATATAAACATATAGTAAAATATTATTATATCGGATGCGTTTTGAATATCGTGCGGTTCATGAAAAAGAATGGCAAGGTGAAGGTTTGTGTAGATTTTAGAGGTCTAGACCAGGTTATCCCTAAAGATGATTTTCCTTTGCCTCATATCGATGTCTTGGTCGATAACGCTGCAAGAAACCATCTATTTTCCTTCATGGATGGTTTCTATAGATATAATTAGATTTGTATGGCGGAAGAGGATAAGACCAGGACAACCTTCATCACTACATGAGGCACATTTTGCTATAGAGTGATGTCTTTTGGACTTAAAAATGTCGAGGCAACATATTAAAGGGCAATGGTGGCTTTGTTGACTTGATACATAAAGAAGTAGAAGTTTGCGTTGATGATATGATTGCCAAATCTTGAACTGGAGAAGCTCACATCGAAGTTCTAAGAAAATTATTTAACCGGCTTAGGAAGTTTCAACTCAACTTGAACCCAGAAAAGTGTATGTTTGGGGCATCCTCGGGTAAACTTCTTGGATTTGTAGTCAGTCAAAGAGAAATTGAAGTAGACCCTGACAAAATAAAGTCCATTTTAGAGATGCCATCACCAAAAACCCTGAAAGAGGTCAGGGGTTTACTGGGAAGGCTAAACTACATTACTAGATTCATATCTCAGCTTACGGACCGATGTAAGCCTTGGTTCAAATTATTAAAGGAAAATGTGACTGTTGAAAGGAATGATGAATGTGAACAAGCTTTTTAGTAGATCAAGGAGTATTTGACGAGTCCTCTTATCCTGGTACCCTCCCCACCCCCCCCCCCCACCCCCCCCCCCCCCCCAAACCAGGAAAATCCTTAATACCGTATCTTACCGTTCTCCTAGAGTCAATAGGTTGCATGCTGGGGCAAAAAGGTGAAGATGGGAAAGAACATGCCATGTATTATCTCAGTAAGAAATTTACCTTAGGAGGACAGAAATGCTCTGAAGTTGAGAGGATCTATTGTGCCTTGGTTTGGATCATGCACAGACTTTGTTAATATACTTTGTACTACTAGATTGAGTTATTGACTAAGCATGACCTTCTAAGATACTTATCGATGAAACCTGCTATAATTGGGAGGATGTCCAAATGGCAAATGCTATTGTCTGAACATGACATCATATATATCACACAAAAAGTAGTAAAGAGGCAAGTGATTGCAGATCAATTAGCTGAGTTGCCAGCAAAAGAGGTAGCACTTGAAACTACAATATAGTTCCCTGATGAGCAAGTGTTGGCTACTCAAAGTGAAGCAAAAGCTAACGATTCAACAAGTTGGAAAATGTACTTTAATGGAGCCATAACTGTTTATGGCTAAGGGATCGAGGTAGTATTGATCTTGCCCAAAGAAGAGCATTTCCCTGTAGCTGTTAAATTGATTTTTCCCTATATCAATAATATTGCCGAGTATGATGCCTGTATCCTTGGCTTGAAAATCACACTAGAATTGGAAATTACATAGTTAAAAGTGTATAGGGATTGGACTCTCCTTATTCTACAAATCGTAGGTGAGTAGCAAATGAAAGACCCCAAATTAGTGCCATATCACTAGCACTTGGAAGAAATGATCAAAGAATTTAAAAGCATCTCTTTCCAGTATATACCAAGAATTCAAAATCAGTTCACCGATGCATTAGCAACACTCGTCTCCCTGATTAAGGTCACTGACGGGATGGAAATACAACTTCTAAAGATTGAGATTGAAAGGCGGCCGGCATTTTGTCTCCAAATTGAGTCAACTCAAAGTCGATCCCCGTGGTATCAAGATATTAACTTCCTCCAAAATGGACAATTCCTAGATGGGGTAACAAAAAATGATAAAAAAACTATAAGAAGACTGGCCAACCATTTTGTCATTAGTAGGAACACTCTTTACCGTAGATCATTCGATACCACACTTCTTAGGTGTGTGGATCAGGAAGAAGCACAGAAACTCATGCAAGAAGTTCATGAAGGAGTTTGTGGTCCACACATGAATGGTCATACTATTGCCCAAAAATAATGAGAATGGGGTATTATTGGCTAACTATGAAATCAGACTATATCAAGTATATTAGACGTTGCCACTCATGCCAAATCTATGCGGATTGAAAGAATGCGCCCCCCTGAGAATTGCACACTTTATCGTCTCCTTAGCTTTTTTCCATGTACGACATTGACATAATTGGACCTATTATCTCAAAAGTTTCCAACAGGCATAGGTTTATTTGGTTGTTATTGACTACTTCACCTAATAGGTAGAAGCTACTTCCCATGCCAATGTCACCAAGCATGTGGTTGCTAAGTTCCTTAAAAGTGACATTATTTCCTGTTCAAAGTACTCCATAAGAATTCTATCCCATAGCGCCCACAAATGAATGGGGCAGTTGAAGCCGCTAGTAAGAACATCAAGAAAATCATTGAAAAGATGGTAGTGACTTACAAAGATTGGCATGAGATGCTCTTGTTTGCCTTAATGGCATATAGAACCACAGTCCAAGTATCAACTGGAGCAACCCCGTACTCTCTTGTGTACGAAGCCGAAGTAGTCCTTCCGATCGAAATAGAAATACCATCCCTTCGGGTACTCTCTGAAACTCAATTAGATGAAGTAGAATGGGTCCAGAGAAGAATAGAACAACTTAATTTGCTGGATGAATAGAGATTACGGGCAATTTTCCATGGTCAATGTTATTAAAATAGAATTGCCCATTCATTCAACAAAAAATTGCGACCCAGGAATTTTCAAATTGGAGACCTAGTTCTACCAAAAGTGCTACCAAATGCTCAGAATCCTAGGGGGAAGTTCACTTCGAATTATGAAGGACCTTACATAGTCTAAAAGATAATGACAGTGGGTACATTGGTATTCGCTGAAATGGATGGGTCAATTTTGAGAGATCTTGTAAATACAGATGCTGTGAAGTTTTATTATCCTTGAATATATTGATGTTCTGGTGGTTCGTCTACTTGCTATTACATTCTTATCTATTGTAAATGAAAATGATATCAAGAAAGGACTAATGGCGATGGACCATCTTGACTCCTTCTTCCTCTCAGTAAGCCAATTCACTCTTCACAATTGAAAATCCTCACAAAATCTCACTCTCACAAAACCTTACACACGTACACTTTTTGCACAACTCTATTTTACTTAGGTTTCTTATCTTGAAAAAGGACTTTTATTGTTGCATGGACTAATCCCTCTCGTTACCAGTTATAAAAAGGAATACTCTCCCCAGTAGGGTCACCTGCAAAGTAACTGAACTTGTGCAGTAGACATTTGATATAGAATTTTGAGAACAATCTAAGTAGTATGATTTGCAATGAATCCCAACAAAAGCCCTTAATGGAAAGAATGGAAGAAAGTTATTCAAGTGCAATTGAAAAGATCAGAAGGTGCCAAACCTGTGACAACCTTAAGACAAGAAAATGTGAAGATCGTTTTAGATACATTGAATTGCTAGTTCCAAGATATCATCCAGCCTATGTACGCGAATTAAAACGATTGTTAAGCTTATTATGCTTGAAGTTAAAAGACATTAAGCTTCTCATTAGAAATTCCAAAAGGATGATATTTAGCTCTGTACTATAAGGATGTGACTCAAGTTAGTATTAAGAATATCGGGTTTCGCTATTGGTACCTAATTGAATCGGAATTTGACCTCCAAGTGATTTTTGTGAAATTAACAAGAGTAACTGGAATGTGCACAATCTCCCTTATCCAAGTAAGTATACTGGACTTTGTCCTACCGCATGAATTTAGTCTCCTCTATGAATGTTGCGTTATATTCCCAGTGAGATAACATGATTCAGTAAAGTCTAGTGAAAATACATCTTAAATGAATGAAATTCTTAAAGTTTATCAATACAATCTTCTCAGTGGAATTAGAACAAATAACGAATTTTCTCTTAACAAGATTGCTTTTGTGCGAAATTTGACAATTCCTTGTTCTAAAATTTTTTCAAAATCTTTCCCTTTCGAGGTGCAAATCTTTTCCTTCGAAGTACAAATCTTTCCCTTCGAAGTACAAGTGCATATTCTTTTCCCTTCGGGGTGCATATTCTTTCCCTTCAAGGTGCAAAGTTTTCCCTTCGATGTGCAAAATAATTTTTTCCCTTTAGGGTGCAAAGTTTTTCCCTTCGGAGTGCAAATCTTTTCCTTCGGGGTGCAAAATCTTTCCCTTTGGGGTGCAAATCTTTCCCTTCGAGGTGTAAATATTTTCCTTTCAAGATGTAAAATCTTTCCCTTCATAATGCATATTCTTTCCTGTTGGAGTGCAAAATAATATTTCCCCTTTGGGGCGCATATTCTTTCCCTTCAGGATGCAAAGTTTTTCCCTTCGATGAGCATATTCTTTCTCTTCGGGGTGCAAAATAATCTTTTTCCTTCGGGGTGCTATACAAAAATAATCTTTTCAAGATATAAAGTTTTCAAAAACCCTCGTTTGTTAGGGTGAAGTTTTATAGTCCAATGTGCCAAGTATAGATTTTAGGCAAAAATGGTGTCTCTTTATATCTTTACAGTGGAGTTTTATTCAAACTCCACCATAAAGAAGGGTAGTTGTCAACATCCCATTTTCGCTCCCTCCCTTTTTTTTGAAAAACATAAAAAAATAAAAATAATTTTTTTAAAAAGTAGAAAATACAATAAAAATCAAAATTTACCAAAAATACAAAAAAGTTAGCTAAGGGAAGAATTAACAAAAAGAATAAAAATTTACAAAATAAAAAAAATAATTATTAAAATTAATTAAAAAATTGAAAAGTAGAAAACCTCATCTTTTAGTAAATAAGCTTTCTAAATTAAAAAAAAAATTGAAAAAATATAAAAATATTTCATATTTGTTTTGTAATGTTTTGAGCTGCATTTATAAATTAATTTGGACCTTAAACCCGTATCAATTTTTGTCCATTTTTATTGAAATCATATTGGGCTTGATTTTGATAGCTTAAATATATTTTGAGTTAGGATATTAACTAGAAAATGAGCTTATCTCAGTTCGTAGGGGCTTGGGTGTGCAAGGATGAGACTAGAGTTCGATCCATCTGAGCTTGTTCCGAGCTCCTTTTTTTGCTGGGGAAGATCAAAAAACGCGTATCTACCTTAAATCCAACCATCAATATGTTTTAAGAGCAAAGTCATTTCGAAAAATTGTAACCCTCGAAGCTCCAAATTCGTAACTCCCCTTCTCTGACCTTTTAAACTTTGTAACAGTCGACCATTAATGGTCGCGCTTGGCCTCTCTGCCTTCCTAACCTCCTCTTTAAAACATGACTAGGACTCCTTAAGCAAGACAGAGAGAGGGAAATGGATAAACAAATTCGAAAAAGGATCAAACCCAGACCTAGAACTCTAGCCAAACTCCCATCTTCCTTTCGAGCCACCACCATGACTCTCTTGACATCAGCCTAGGATAGCCACGCTCTTACCATTTTAAACCACTACCACCACTAAGTTTTGACCACGAAACCAACCCCCATTACGAAAACTGCCATCTCCGTCACTTACCCCAACATCAACACCACTACCCATTTCCAGCTATACCGCAAACTAACCCAAAATCACTGTGCGCAAACAAATACCCCCATCTAAACTCAGGGAACCACCTAACCCGCCACCATTACCTTCCAACTACCGTTGAGCCTAGCTACCTTCACAATCACTTCGCAGCTCCTCTCCCAACCCAGAATCATTAACAACCAAACACCAACAAATCCAGATACTCTTCACTCAACCACCATACATTCCTTAAGACTACCACTATTGATTCGAACCCACAAACCGGAAACTAAAGACCCATCCACCATCAAATGAGAGAGAGAGAGAGAGAGAGAGAGAGGGAGAGAGAGGGGGAGATCATTGTTTTGTTTTAGCGGTGTTGCATATTGAAGACCTCCTTTCAAATTCCTCCAAACCAAAAAGTCGATCAACAACAGGTTCAGTACAGATTAAATCATATCCTTAGGCTCTTGTTTGATTATTATTATTATTATTATTACTATTTACGTATCTGCTATTTCTTCTTTTGTTTATTTAGTTTAGTTGATAAGTTTCTTTTAGTTTAGCGATATTCTTGCAATATTGTAAATCCTTATAGGTACTTATACGAAAAGCCCAACAAAGTAATAAAAAAATAATATATATTATATATATATAGATATATTAGGAAAAAATAGATAAAGAAAAAAAAAAAAAAGAAGAGAGGAAAGAAAAGGAAAAAAAAGAGAGAAAAAGAAAAAAAAATATATATTTATGTGTATATGATGATATTGATATGCATGTCTTACTAATGGTATTGATATCATAAATTAATTTTATGATGTAATTTCAGTTTGATTAGTAAATAATTTTTTTAAGATCAAATCATGAAAATCAACAAAAAAGTATGAGTATAGTTTTAAGATTATTATCTCTTAAATCTTTTTTTGATAATCTATGCTAAATTTGATGCATGCCATTTGGTGATAGTTTGCAATTGAATTATCAATATGATATTTTTATTTTATTTTATCAGAAACTAAAAATAAAAAATCTCCCTTTTTATTTTTTCTTTTCGATATACATATATATTTGGTATAATATTATAAAAAAATGTTTTCCCAACTTATATATATATATGATATCTCTTAGTTATTTTCTAAATTACCAAAAACAAAAATAAATGGTTTTTTTAAGAAATTAATATACTTTTAGGAATTTAAAAAAAAAAGACAAAAAAAAAAGATTTCTTTAGTTTTTTTTTTTTTTAAAAATTAGCATGATTAATCACTTAAAATTTGAGGGTTTTCAAAATTAAAAAAGACAAAAAATTAAAAATTTTACAAAAATCAAAATAAACTATGGGGATCTGATTTGGGCTAATGGATACGTAGGCACCAACGGGGCAGTCACAAAAAAAAAAAAAAGATTTTTAGGATCCTTTTTAAAACAAAAAAAATTGTAAATATATAAACATCTTTTTAAAAAAAAACTTAAAAATTTAAAATACCCAAAAATTAACTTCCATTTTTGCTCATATATTCAAGATTTCTAAAGCTCATAAAAGCAGCCTCTTGATCCATCAATTTTTGGTTTTTCATGCAAACTAATGGCCGAACTAGAAATCAAACCACTCATTTGGTTTTCGACTCATCGTTTTTCCAGCTTTAGTTGGTGGCGACTCCAAATAAAATCAATTTTTAGAAAATCAGGCTTTTTACTTAAACCCTACTGGTTCCTTGTTGAGTGTCTTGTGTCAAATAGGCCGGGTTTGATAAGAATCGGGACCTTTGGGAGGATAAGAGCAAAATTTGGGCTCGACAATGACTAGATAAACTTTAATTTGAATTTAAATATCCCTTTTATTCCAGATAAGTCTTTAGCTGATAACAAACTTATGAAAAAAAATTATCTTCATCCGTAGATATTACGATATTGACAAAAACCGTACTTGAACTTGTTCCGGCATCTTTGTTGCTATTTGATAAAACATCTTCATTAAACTCTAAAAAAATCTTTTTGTAATAATTTGTAAAAACTTCTTTGAAAATGTATGGACCCGACATTGCTCGGATCTAAATTCAGGCATACCTAGTCCCCAGCCTCGTATAATACCTTAAGTATTACACACATAAATTTCCTTAAAAGATATGTTTATGTCAAACATTACTAGTCAGTTTTAATTACTAAAATTGTTTAATTAGATTTTGAAGACAACTAAATTTAATAGCGGTGAAAAATAAACTTTATAATAACATTTCTAACTTCTACTCACATAAGCAGATCAACTTTTAAAACAAAACCATACCATCAGGTAACTCATATACCTTTCTTGATGATAAACAATACTTTAAACGCTCATTACAAAATATATGGGCTTCTTAACTAAGCTTTTAAAGAAAATACGGACTTTAAAAGATAAATCCAGCTCTTTAACAAAACACAACAAAATAAATTACATCCATGGTCCTAAGCTACTTCATTCTTCAATAAACTCTTTTTGCTTCATCCCATACTTGAGACAAACATCATCATCGACATCACCACCACCACCATCATCATCAAATCATTAGCATATCATCATCAATACCTAGAAAAAAAACACGAGTGCGAGCACACACGAGATGTCACCTATGCTTAAACTAATGAAATGCAACAACAACAGGTTATTATCTTTAAATTAAAGCAAAACAAACAACATGAGAGCACTCACACTCTGGAACAAGTCTCTGGGAATCTAGGGGTCCTATGTAACGGCAACTATCCAGGAGGTTGATATAAGTGGTCCGGACACTTATATCTCCTATATCTAATCGAGAAAGAGAAAATAGCCTTATTTAGAGTCCATAGTTGTTACATAGCTTTACTTATCCCAGTCCTTAACATCGTTTAGTTCAATTGGTTTCATAAATATAAACTAAACTATATTACTTTACTCCAAGTTTAAGCAAATGTTACGCCGATACCATCTGTCTCATCAGCTACCTACTGAGTCACTTATGAATTGACATTGCATCATGGTAGGAGATAGCCTAAGCACTTAATTGCCATGCTCGGCTCTGGATAAGGCTGATGCTCCTCAAACCAGATTAAACGACACAAGTACAAGCAGCACTCATCAATTAGGCCGTCTTTTAGTTTTAGTTCATTAAGAATGCCTATCCTAACAAACAACAAGCATGTCACTATGTACCTTTCATATTTGAAATCCAAACAGAAACACGGGGTAGATCAGAAGCCATTTTAGACGATAAATCAGTTATCCATATATCTATTCAAGAATTAAACTCATATAAGCAATTTAATTAATTATCCATTTACATAAAATTCATTTTAAAAACCTATTTGATCGGACGCTAAATAGGAATCTTACCACAATTGCGATAATCGCCCCGCCAATATATGGATAGTTCTCAATTGTCTGTCAAATTATTTCTTTTCTCTTTATTTAAAATCATTTATTACAAAAACATCATCATATCATTCATATTCAAAATACTCATTTTTCTTAACAAATAAACATTTGAAATAACATATTCCCCTATTATCCATGGTTTATCCTAACATAATAGTCTAAGTTATTTATTAGTTATTAAATCTGTTTTAACTTATTCCTAGCCAAAATTGATTATTTCTAAGTCAAGTTGATTAAACTTAATAAATCTAATTTATTTTAGCTCATTAAAGTCTATTTAGTCAAGTTGAACTTAGATTTATTAACTAAGTTCGTTTTATGCTTAAGGTTCATCTTATGCTTAAATCTATGTTAATCTAATTTGTTATTAAACCCATTAATTCATTTAACTCATTCTCAACTATATAAATTAACTAACATAACACATTAACTATCATTTATATATTTCATTTCACTTAATTTCTATTTTATTCAAAATTTTATGAAGAACATGATCAGATAGGGTAGCTATGTTTCACCTCGTGTTCATGCATATGAGAAGGACAATCAAATATTTTCAATTGTGTTCTCATCGTGCTTATTTGTGTTTTAGAGCTCAGAATGAAGCATAGCGTGATAGGACAGGTCATGTTTTAGTCGTGCTTTTCTTTGAGTGGAAACAATTGAAAAACACGACACATACAAATGAAAAACACGACGTGAGGAAATGAGTTATGCATCCCCCGTATTTCATAAAAAAAACCACGCATGCATAGATTAGAGAGAAACATGGTGAGATACAATGAGTCGTGTTCTTGCTTTGTTTCGCTTGACATGTTAAATATGCGAGAAGCAGAAAGAAACACGAGGAGATAGGGGAGATTGTGCTTTAGCCGTGATATTATGGAAATATACATGTAAAATGAATAAGAGAGAAGCATGGTTGGATAGGTTTGGTCGTGTTTTAACTATTTTTCTTCTCTGGTAAGTTTAAATAAAGAGCATGAATAAATATAACTATCCATGTTTCTCTCGTGCTCTTTGCCCTGTTCAACTCCTTCAAAACTTAACATAGTTTACTACTTGTTTTGCATCATTTTTTAATATCTAGCATCTCATACTCAACATAAAAACCTAGAATCATCATTTTTAACATCTATATTCATATTTTTACTTCATATATCATCTCAATCCTAGTTCTAACATGTATGATTTCACTTAGGTTTTAGCTTATAAGTTCATATATGTCAAGATTACAAGTTTGATCTCAATTCTTGCTTATAATCAGCATCAATTCATCAAATGTATACATAAACAACAATTAAAACAAGAAAAAAAAAAACATAACTTATATGTTTGGTAATTCTATGTTACTTGATCTTCCCTACCACTACCACTTCTTAAATGATGAAGCCACCTAAAGCTTGATTCTCACTTCTTATCTTCCTTTCTAATTTCATTTTCTTCTATCATCTTGTTTAATTTGAGATTTAAGTTTGATTTTTGAACAGAAAAGGAAAGGGAGAAAAGAGAAAGAGACGAAAGAGAAGAGAAAAGGAAAAGGAAAAAGGATATTTTTAAAGATATTTTTGGGTAAGGGTATTAGGTTCAAACATTTTAGATCAATATCTTTAATTTTGAAAGTGTTTAGAGAATAATTTGAGAATATATATGTTTGAAATGAATAACTTGAAATAATGATTTAGTTTGGGAGTTTGGTTTATATCAAATTGATATTTAACTTGAGCTTAGTCTCAAGAATTGATATTTTTAGACAGACAGATGATTTCAAAATTGATAGGGGTAAAGGATATGAAATTATAGGCCAAAGTTTAGGGATTTAGGAATTCACTAAACATTTAAATAACATGTTTAGGGGTTTAATCTCAAATTCAACTCAATCTATTAGTAATTTAATTATGTTAACTTATCTAATTACATCTTATAATTTGCTTGATTTATTTAATCCATTTAATTTCAATCTCTAACTTAGGTGAGGATTTAGGATATTTTAGAAAATCTCGTGAAATACTTCAAAAAATTCCCCATGGACTATTATCCTCCTTATGTGGAACGAATTAAGTGCATTACCCAAATACACTTAATTAGTAGTGTTGGGGATCAAATAAATCCAACTTCTATTTTGGTATTCAATAAAAATTTGTATGATAGATAATTCTGTGAACCGAGGTAGTATTCATCTATCTATTCGTTTAAGTGTCTACTAAAACATCTATCAGATTGTCTTGTTAATTGTTTGATTAAGTGTCTATAAAAATGAATACTTTTGATCTACACACTAAAACAAATTCATTAGTTATTTTTTTAACCTTTTTGTTATCATCAAAACTCATTTAAGAGAACTCAACATCACCATTTAAGAAAACATATATCAATTTTCTGTTTTTAAATTATATTCCTAATATGTTATATCAAATATGTAATATAATAGTATATGTAATATGTAAATATAAAAAATATATATTAAGTATTATGTCATTGATATTAGATTGTTGATATGTAATATAATATGTTATTTAAGTGTATGCACAATATGTTCAAGAAAACATATAATGAAAATTATTTTTCACATTTCTACATCATAAATATACAACAAAATATGTATTGAGAACTATTATTAGTCTTTGGATAAATTATATTAAATGTTGTCAGCGTTTGAGGGAAGTTCATTTCAAGTAATTAAAAAGAAGAATTAAAATTTTGCAAAGTAAGTGAAATAAATTATTAATAATTAAACACGTACAAAAATTAAGGAAACTTAATTGATAGCTAATTTAAACGTTGATTTACCTTTTTAACCACTGTAAATATTGATATCTTCTAATTAACTTCCCCTTGCATATTGATACATAAATTCTAATGTAATTTATCTGTTTTATTTTAGAATGAGATCATATAAATCCTTTTAGACCCGTACACCACATGCTATTATATGATATAAATTGCCAACCTTAGAATATTTTTTTTCATATAATTTAAGTTGAGTGTAGCTGAGCAGGCAATAAAAATGGAAGTTTATATTTACCAATAGCCATTAGATTGTGCATTATTACCACAAAGTAAATTTCCACAGATGTGGACTTTAAATACCCCAAATTCACCTGTGAATATACTTTATGGTCCAAGAACACTAAAGACATATGCTAAAACCACCGACATTTATCAATATGTAGGGATAAGTCTTTGATAGTGTCGTAAGGCCATCAATTACTATGCTTTATTGATTATATTTCATACGATAATTACTTGATTTATTAAAGAAAAATGATACTTATTGGATAAATAGTTTGTTTCAGGGTTAGTAGAGGTCAATTGAGCTTTTTAAAGAATTTATAATGGAACGGGCGAAGATTCATGAAGTTTTGGAGCTTTTACTATAATATTAGGAGTATACTAGAGAAGTACACAACCAATATACAAATTTTGGAGCAAACAACGAATGAAATACATAGTACCAGGGTACACAACCAGTATAAATGGGTCGTGTATGTCGGGATAGTGTAGAATTAACAATAAGAATTTTCACACTAATGCGGTGTACACCACCTTCCTATACAGGTCGTATATAGGTCATGTATGTCCAAAATAGTATATACACGTCCTATTTCGTTATTTTTAGGAGTATGAACCATCACATTCCATTTAAAAACCCTAAAGTACGGATCTTGGAGAGCTTTTCAAGGTTGAATAGCTAAGCAAACATCCGAGGGATTCATAACAATTGTTCAAAGAGTTTTTATCAATCATGTTATCTCTTAACTCTTCTAAAATTTTTGTTTTTATTGTTTATCACATGGAAGAGTAGATTTGTATGCCTACATTTTGTGAAACCCTAACCCATGCTTTAAATTGTTATTAATTGATGAAAAGTTTATGTCTTGAATTTGTCCATGTGTTTTACATGCTCATGTGATAATTTCTGATTAAGATTATTACATGTTTGATTCTTATTGGTTAGAAAGAGATTTCAACTAATAGGATAAATCATCCATAAATGAAGAATTTGCATGTTTCACCAAGACATAGGAAGAATTCAAATTTCTATAATAGATATTCAATATTTAATTAGGGTTTATGAGTTTCATGTAATTTTACATTGGCGTTCGTGAAGGAAGACATTCTCACTATCTCATGCAAGATCAAGAATCAATTAACTTGAAGGTAGTAATTGGTTTAATAAAAAACCCTACAATTTAAGACTTAAATAATCAATAGTTAATCCTATCATAAGTAGTAAGGGTTAGGGTGGATTAGAGCTAGGGGCATTGTTGTGAATTGATTTTAAAACCAAGAAAAGCAATCATATTTTTAATTAGGGTTTATCGACTATTAGTTTAATTAATAATTTCAAATTAGTATAATTATTTTGAAAATTTGGCTAAATAGAAGTAAAAAGGTTAGTGCTAGTAGCTGCACATAAATCCTTGTATGGATCTAGGATTAATAGGATATGGCAATATTGGGAAAGCCTAATTAGCTACTACTTTAGTCATTTTTTTTATTTTGCAATTTATTTCTTTCTCTTCCTGGATATATCATACAAACTCTAATCCACTTGTTATCTCTTTTAGTATATGACTAGAAGTTCTTTATTGAAAGTTCTTGATCTAGATCCTAAGATTGAGAAAACATTTCACAAGAGATTAAAAAGTGCAACAACTGGTATGTTTAGGTAGTTGGGTATTGAAGGGGACCAAAGACTGAAGAAGAGTTGAAGGAAGAAGATTTTGAGGAGAAGAGTATTAATTCACAATCAATAGAGGAAGAACAAGAGTAGAGATTCAATATGGCATATCCTAATGCACTAAGGACAAATATGGATTATGCATGATCTTCCCTCCAAGGCACTAGGCCTACCATTGTAAATCCTCCAATTGGAGAAAACAATTTTGAGATTAAGGGGATAATGCTTCAACTTTTACAACAATACTGTCAATTTGATGTTCTATTGGATGAAGATCCCCATGCTTATATTCAAACATTTTTGGATCAAACTTGTAAGATGAATAGGGTTAATGATGATGCCATCTACACCAGATTGTTTCTTTTCTCCTTAAGAAGGAAAACTAAAAACTGGTTGACATCATTGGGACTAGGAGCACTTACGTCCTAGGATGAAACTGTAAAGCAATTCTTAGATAACTACTTTCCACCTTGCAAGACTGCTAAGCTCTAGAATGAAATCTCATCTTTGTACCAGAACGACTCATAAACTCTTTTTGATGCTTGGCAAAGATGGAAGGAGCTACTAAGGAAGTGCCCACATCACCAACTACCACCATGGATGCAAGTACAAATATTTTACAATGGGTTCAACTAAATCACCTGACAATTGGTTGATGCATCAGCTGGTGGTACCCTCAATTCTAAGACCTTAGAGGTATCTCTTAAGTTGTTTGAAGACATGGCAAGAAACAACTACTAGTAGGGCAACAATAGGGCGAAACAAAAGGTTGCAGGGTTATATGAGGTAGATGTGCTGACTACCTTAGTTGCCAAGAGGGATGCACTGAGCCAATGAGTATAAAGTATCCACAGTCACTATATTAGTATGAAGTACTGATGCGGATCAAGTGGCATCAACACGAAAGAGTAGAAGCTATCAAATCAAGGACCTGTGTACTGACATCAAAGCCGCTGGCTTTGACCGTGTACGCTATCGATGTAAGGCACTTAGGCTGCTGGCATATAACCAGCTTACAAAGAGATCAGAAGCGACTATGATTGATTTTATTAAAGTTGCCTACTACACTGCTAGCTTTGGAAGATTTATGCCGCCGGCTTATGGATTTATGCTGCCAGCCTTCCCTGTTACAAAGCTTAAACAGTTTGTAGTTTTCTTGTTTTCATTTTTAAGGCCACCAGAGTTGTTTTAAGGTTGCCAGCATATATGTTCTAACATTGTAATTTTTGTTGTGACTTTAGGTTTCCTTTGAGCTTTTATATATTGCTCTTTGCTCTATAATGACATATTGTTGGTGATTTTGCCCTAGGCCAATTACTGGATACTGTCATTCATAAACATTTTTATTATATTGTTTGCATGTTTACTTTATAATAGGATCCGTGAATAATTTAATTATTCTAAATGTCCCTATATGCTCATTATTGTGGGAACAATAATGAATTAAATCTAATATGAGGTTTGATTGATAATAATGGGATGTTTATTTGTATGGAGATACAAATCAAACTCATAGGTACATGTTGGATAACTATGTACTGGACTGACCCGCTTTGAGATCACTACATGGATCAGTGTCATAAGTGATTCTCAAAATAAAATGCCATCGTATCCTCAAACCTGAAATCACCATGGATTCCAACATGAGGAATATTAAGTTTCAACTCAATCAAACGTTGTCTTTAACCAGATAATTATAAAGGTTGAGATTGGCCATAATGTAAATCATGTAGAGGAAGTTGAGTGATTAAGATGGGATTTGTCCCTCTCGTTGTGAGAGAGATATCTCTGGGCCCCTCGATAAGTGAGATTGAGAAATGCATGGCCATGCTCAAATGAATTAATAGTGTGATAAATTTCATTTGTTTTTATCAGTTCACTTAGAAATCGAGAAATGATAAGATTGAATGATATAAGGATGACACTATCAATGCCTTATGTTCAATCTAGATATCATGTGACAAAAGGATAATGACATAAGTTATGGATTAGGTAAAAATCAGATCACTGATCTTCACTTAATTTGGATAAACATAATGTCTTGCTAGAGGCCACTTATGTTTTGTTGACTAAAATTGTTTTAGGTCAACTACCAACATTAAGTGAACCTATAGGGTCACACACAAAAGAACGAGTCAAAAGGATCATGGACTAAATTTAATGTCTTGTGGGAATAATAATTTATTATTATTAAGAATAATAATAAATTAATAATAAATTAAAGGATCATGGACTAAATTTAATGTCTTGTAGGAATAATTAATAAATATTATCCCTAATTAGATTAAGGGGCACTAATGTCATTACTCATGTGAGAATGACATTAGTATAAAAGGCACATAAAGAGATCTCCCTAGGGTTAACGACTTGTCTGTCGACATTAGACCGGTGGAGAAAATCTGCAAACCCTAAAAAGAGAGAAACATGAAGAGTCGTGTATGAAGATCCCAATATTATCTAGAATTGTTCTAGATCATGCTAGCACTTGTAGGATCCTTTTTGAAAGAGTATTTGTTTGTGTGGATACCGTAGAGGGTATTGCAAATTTGTGATACCTATAGGTCCGATCTACAAATTGATTTCAAGTTTCAAGCTTTTAAAGGTACGAAATCAAACTATTTGTTTTGTTTTAATTTAATCAATACACATGGATATTGGGTTAGGGTTTTCTTTTTGAATTCCGCTGCGAAAGATTTGATCTTTATAATTTTAGAACCTTATGGAAACCCAGCACATATCAGTTGAATGAAATTACTTTTGAGAGCTTCTTCTAATTCGAGGGGACTTTCTCTTCATTCTTGAAAAAGAATTTTAATATGATTTCTTCATAGGAGCTTGAGAAGATCAATTAGATAACCTAGGTTCCAATCGACAGGCTTGGTTGGGGTTCAGGTTTCGATTCTTGGTAGCATTGGTTCTAATTGACAAGTTTGGTTAGGGTTGCATTCTTTTTTGCTTATTCAAGGGATCCTTGGAGTATTAATTCAACGTTTCTTGCAGGGTCTTCGGTTTCTATACTTAGGGTTCTCATCATTCGGTATTAGAGCTTTTGGCTTCTTGATTCGGGTAATCCTATCTTTTATTTTATTTAATTAGGATTTGTTTTAAAGAAAGATTTTTTCTTTCTTATGAGAATTAGTTGTTTCTTGGTAAATAAAGATCCTTTCTTTCTTATGCCAGATTAGTTGTTTCTTGATTAAAAAGAAAGAAATTTATGGTTAAAAAAAATAACGTTGTTAGGGTTTGATCAAGATTTGTTTGGAGAAGAAGGAAATCTAATAATAATAAAAAAAAGAGTAGTGGTGGAGAGAATACTGGAAGTGATATGAAGTTATTCATGAAGGCTGTGCAAGATCAATTCGAATGTTTGACTGGGAGATTAGATGATCTTGAATTTCCATCTAAGCCTAAATTTTCTAGAAGGCGCATGGATGAGGAGGAGGAGGATGTTTGATTTTGGTAGGAGTGGTTATTGGAAAGGTAAGAGGTTTATTCATAAACAAGACAGTAATTTGGGAAGTATTAAAATGAAAATCCCTAGTTTTTAGGGGAAGAATGGCTTGGAATTGTATCTATAATGGGAAAGGAAGGTAGAGCACATATTTGTGTGTCATAATTACTCTGAAGAGAAGAAAGTGATATTAGCTATAGTTAAGTTTACAAATTATGCAAGCATTTGGTGGGATTAGTTTGTACTTAACAGAAGAAGATATGGAAGAAGACCAA
This sequence comes from Combretum micranthum, assembly GCA_024138025.1. Taxonomy (NCBI): domain Eukaryota; kingdom Viridiplantae; phylum Streptophyta; class Magnoliopsida; order Myrtales; family Combretaceae; genus Combretum; species Combretum micranthum. The sequence continues at coordinate 3,791,475 of JAMXBD010000001.1, forward strand.
GTGGTTCTTGGGAGGAGATAAAATTGGTGATGAGGAAGAGATATCCCCTAGTCATTATTATAGGGATTTGTGCAGAAATTTGTGACAGGTTCCATGAGTGTAGAGGATTACTATAAGGAGATGGAGATAGCCATGATTATAGCTGATGTGGAGGAAGATCACAAGGCTACTATGGTTAGGTTAATAGGTAGGCTGAATAAGGAGATTACTGATCGTGTAGATTTGTAGCATTATGTAGAGATGGATGAGTTGCTGCATAAAGCCATCAAAATAGAAAAGCAATTGAAGTCGAGGAGCAATTCAAAATATGGGTCATCTTCTTCATGGAAATTAGATTGGAAGAATCACAGAGTTGACTCAAAATCTGAAGATGACACAAAATCCAATGACTCTACTGTTATTTCTAAAGGTAACCCTGAAAAATCCTCTACTAGATCACATGATATCAAGTGCTTCAAATGTCAAGGATTTGGGCATATTGCTTCACAATGTCTAAATACATGAACTATGATTGTTTTGAAAAATTGTGATATAAAGAGTGCTAGTTTTGATGATGATATGCCTCTACTAGAGGATTGTAGTGATGTTGATGTTGAAGGACCTATTAAAGGTGAATTGTTAGTTAATAGGCGTGCTCTAAAAATGTAACCTAAGAAAGATGATAATGAGGAGTAGCGGGATAACATTTTCCATACATGTTGTCTCATTAACGATAAGGTATGTAGCATGATTATTGATAGTAGTAGTTGTGCTAATGTTGCTAATACCTTATTGGTTGATAAATTGAAGCTGCCTACTACTAAACACCCTAAACCATATAAGCCGCAGTGGTTGAATGAATATAGGGAGGTTAGGGTGATTAAGCAGGTGTTAGTTGCTTTTTCTATAGGAAGATATAAGGATGAAGTTTTATATGATTTGTGCCTATGCATGTTGGTCATGTTTTGTTGGGAAGACCATGTCAATATGATAGGAGGGTTATGCATGATGGTGCTCATAATGTTTGTTCTTTTATCATGAGCGGAAGCATTGTGAAGCTCATGCCTTTAACTCTAAGTCAGGCTTCTGACGATAAAAAGCGGATTACGAAGGCACATGATCAACAAAGAAATTGTGGGGAGAAGAAGAGTGTGAATTTGAGAGAAAATGAAGTTGAGAGTGTGAAAAATAATGAGGGAAGAGACAAACACGTGAGTCTAAGAGATGAAAAAGAGAGAAAAAAGAGCATATATGCCAAAGAAAAGGATAACAAGAGAGCTTTGTATGTGAAACAGTTGGTGATTGTACCTATTCACAAGGAGGCCTATTTTTACTAATGATCTTAATCCTTTTCTACCTAGTGTAGATGTTTCTTTGCTGTAGGAGTTTGAGGAAAGTCCAGATCAGTCACCCCTTCAAAGCAAATTGCATCCAAGAGATGATCTATCCCGGTTGACTGCTAAGATTTGGCGACGAATCCTTTCAAAGAAGAAGGGAATGTGGCAAATCAAGTGACGTCAACACGAAACAGTAGAAGCTGTCAAATTACAAGACCTGTGCACGGGCATCAAAAGCCCATGGCTTTGACTGTGTACACTGCTGATGTAAGGCGCATAAGTCGTTGGCATATAGTTGGCTTACAAAGCACTTAGAAGCAATCGAAATTGATTTTATTAAAGCCGCCTACTATACCACTAGTTTTCGAGATTTACACCATCGTCTTATGGATTTACGTTGTTGGCCTTTAACCTTCCCTATTACGAAGCTTGAATAGTTTATAGTTTTCTTGTTTCCATTTTTAAGGCTGCCTGCATTGTTTTAAGGCCTCTAATGTATTTGTGCCGACGTTTTGTAATTTTTGTTGTGACCTTTAGGTTTCCTTTGAGCTTTTATATATCACTCTTTGCTTTGTAATGACATATTAGTTGAATGAAATTACTTTTGAGAGCTTCTTCCAATTCATGAGGATTTTCTCTTACTATTTGAACTTTAATCTGATTTCTTCATAAGAGCTTGAGGAAATCAATTAGATAACTTAGGTTCCAACCGATAGGTTTGGTTAGGGTTTAGGTTCCGGTTCTTGATAGTGTTAGTTCTAATTGACAAGTTTAGTTAGGGTCGGGTTCTTGATCGCTTATTTAAGAGATCCTTAGGGTTCTAATATGAAATTCCCCAAACTCTCACTTAGTTAATTTAGAAATAGTTTAATTGAATAACATAATAGATAGTTAATTTTGAACATAATTAGATAGTTTAAATAAATAAGATGAGTAGACAATAGAGAAAGAAATAGGCAATTTGTTATAATTAAATTATTAAATAAGTCAAATTGAGATTTGAGATTTAAAATACTCACTTAAATCATCCATATGTCTCAATGATTTTTTTTAGGAATCAAACTTCTCATTTTCCTCAAATTCTTCATTAAGACTCTTTTGTCTTCAAAATTCAATTTCTAAATCTTAAAACAAATATTTTAAATGTTTTACATACTCTCAAGCCCTTAAACTTTAGTTATATTTCATTTTATAAAATCTATTAATTTTTGAAATCGATTACTTGTTTAAAAAATCAGTTTTAAACTCGAACCCTAATTAAACATCAGATTTTTACAGATTATACTTTTGAATTATATTTTTGTATCAAGTTATAAATTTCTAATATATATATATATATATATATATATTCTCAAATTATTTTCTAACTAGTTTTGATACTATAGATATCGATTTAAAAGTTTTAAACCCAATACCTTTACTTTAAAATATCTCCTAATTTTCCCTTATATATGCATAATCCTTTTCTTTTTCTTTTTCCTTCCTTGGGCTGCCTTCTCTCTCTTTCTTCGTTCTTTCCTTCATTTCTCTTTCCTCTCTCTTTCTCTTTCTCCCAATTCTAAAAACCAATCCATAAATCTCAATTTCAACAAGAGTAGAGAGGAAATCAAAAATAGAAAACAAGATAGAGGACGAAGATCATGCTAGAAATAACTTCAAGGACATAGGAGGAGTAGGAGTAGAAGAATTAAAAAGTTGGGTTTGTCCAAAAAGATAAGTTTTGCTATTTCCTTTGTTTTTACTATTGTTTACATTTGTATATGATGCATTGATGCTACATATAGGTTGAGTTTGTGATAAAAATGGATGAATGATAGATACATGTGGTTTATGTATATTGGAGAAGATGATGAATAGTAGTTGTGGGGTTGATGGTGTTTAATGTTGTTGGATGAGCATGGAAGAGTTATTTGAACTTAAAATGGATTTGTATGTTGTTTATGTAATGTTTTGAGCGAAATATGACATAGTTAAGAAGTAAAGACAAAGGAAAAACGTGAAAAATTAACACAGAGGTGCAATCACGGATGTGATCACACTCGTTATTATTTCGGATTTGAAGTTTAAAGACAATTGTAAGCCCCGAAAAATTTCAATAAATAATTCCTAAATAAACATGGAAGATAAAACTAAAAAAATGACTCCAAATTAAAACTGAACTTTAGCTAGTCCTAAATCATGAACGAATCTAGAAAATTTTTAATCTTGAGAAAATGAGAATCCTTAAAAATAAAATAAAAACTCAATAGTCTATAAATTCGAAACCACTACGTATGACAAATTCTATACTTAACTCTGACTTTTAAAAATCGGGTAATATAGAACCCAAAAATAAATTATTAAAAAGTAAATAACGATTAACATTCAGAAATAAAACCCAATTCAAGAATTTCAAAAACGTTAAGAGATATTAAAAACTTACAAAAATAAAATTTAAAATAAATTCTCAAACTAAATGTGTTGTATAAACATAAACCCTCAGTTTCCAAATTGATAAAGATTTAAATCGGAAAATCACCCGGGAACCCTAAGTGGAATATAGTAGTTTTAGTCCAGCAATCTCGCGCTCTTAACCCTGGAGGCCGAGATGTAGTTTAAGTGTGTAGAGTAACTTGTAGTAATATAAAGTTGTTTAAAAATATCGGATTGGTAAATTTTTGACCTATTTCGAATTCGTTCGGATGCAGACTTTGAAAAACGTGTCCCGGGACTCGAGATATAAAAAATACACCATTAATACCGTTAGACTTGTATTTTCATAAGGATTTCCAAAATATCAGTTTTATAATTTTTTGATAACTGGAAATATTTGATTTTGCGATTATATTCGTATTTCTTTACTACCGGTAATTAACTAGTCTTTTGCACTATTCACTACTATTCATTACACAATTTTACTACTCTTGTAAACCTGTATATTTTTAGATAAATATTTTATATATCATAGAAAATTTTGTTTTTCTAAAATTTAGTTCATTTCGGGTTTTTATAGGATCGATTTCTGTTTAAGACCCGTATTAAAAATAAAATAAATTAATTTAATAATTGAAAAATATTTGAAAAATATTTTTATTTTCATAAAATAATTTTTTATAATTTTTCGGGTTATAAAAATATCAATTATAGCTCATATTCACATATTTTGACCATACCGGTAACTTATTTGATAATTCACCAAAATAAATAAATAAATTATATTATTTTAATTATGAAAATTCTGCTACAAAAATTTGGAATTCTTTTTCTATTTTTTTCTTATTTTTATTTTATTTAATTAAGAAAATACTCTTACAAATCCATACATTTAGTACACTTTTCACACATCACTTCTTTTTCACTTCGATCTTTCTACACTTCACTCATCACTTCATGGTAGAATTTTAACCTTCTTTTGGCTGCCTTTTGTCCTTTGAAACGCTCCAAAATTGATTAAAGTAAAGCTATTTCAACTCTTCTTTAAGCTGTAATACATACCATTAATTACACATTACAATTTCAAGTTAAAAACTAACTAAATTCCCTCCCTCTCTCTTATAATAATTCACACCAGCTTTGGGAAGTTTTTGGCTGCCCATTTCTTTTTTCTCTTTACTTCATTTAAGTGCCTTTAACTCCTCTTATCCTTCTATATACACCCTCTCCAATTCACACATTTAAACCTTTATCATTCTTTACATTTTTCCTCTCTACTTTTCTCTCTTTCTCTCTTCATTTTCTCTTATTCTTACAAGAGAAGCTTGCTGCCCCTATTCTTTATTGGAGCTCCCACACACATTTCTTGAAGATTCTTTGATAAAACTCTTGTCCAAAGCTTCCATAGATGATATAGGTAAATTATAGTGAGAGTTTCATGCATCAAATGACCTTCAATAAGCTTAAAAACTAAGGACGATGATGCGAAAATGAAACATTCATCTTATCCATGATTATTCTCTTGTATTATTATTATTTTTTTGCTAGAAGTAGTTATATTTTGTATATCTAACTTTTATGTAATTTTGATTATGTTTATGTTTAGATCTATGAGTTTATAGTTTATTACCATGGATTTCTTTTATATTTATGTTCATAGTAAGTGTAGATCTTGGTTTTGAACTCAAACAAAAATGGAGAAATTCGTATTTAGGCAAGAACCATATTTAAAAACCACTTTCCAAATATCAAAATGGAATTTTTACTTGAAATAATGAAGGCTTAGTGGGTATAAATCGTCAAGACTTCATTTTATGTGATTCAAAGGTGATTTTCAAAGATTATTTTTCAAAACAAAATTCTATTTTCGGATCTAGACAAAGGCATAACTTAAAAACATGTTTTCCAACTTAAAAATAAAATTTTTATTCAAGATATGGAAGACTCTTAGGATAGGATATGTAAAGGATGAATTTTCATAAGTTTAGATAGATTTTATCAAGAGATATGTCAAAAAATAATTTTTTTAAATTCGGATCTCAACCAAGACCAATTTTGGAAACCCATTTTTCAACATCAAAATGAAGGATTTATTTTAAAAATGAAAGGCTTATGGAATAGGTATCAATAGGAAATGTTTCTGACAAGTAGATGGTAGATCTACTAATAGAGATTCTCAAAATAGGAAGAGATTACAAAATATAAAATTTGAGTTTTATTATAACCTTATGAAATTCGGATGGTTTCAAGACCATGCCTTAAAACCTTTTTATCAACTCCAAAAATTGTGTTTTATATGAAAAATGAAGAGTATAGGTCATATATATCATTAAGTAATGATTTTTATAAGTTGAAATGGGATTTGCTAAGAAAAATATGTAAAACAAGGAGTAGAAATAAAGTAGGAAAATTTGAGTTGCTTGTCATTTTAAGAAATTCGTAATAATGGAGTAATGGCATGAAAACACTTACTTTCCAAACTCAAAATGAAAGTTTTATTAAAGAAATTAAGTCCTTAGTGGCTAGGTATGGTTGAGCCTTACGTTTCTAAGTATCAAATGAGTTTGCTTAAAGGAATCACCACAAAAACAATTTTTACAAAATTCGGATTTTAGGATGAACCATATTTAAAAACATGTTTACAAAGTGTAAAATGAGAATTTTTATTGGAAAAGCAAAGGCCTTAAGGAATATACATAATGAGGACTTAATTTTAACAAGAATAAACAAATTTTATCAAGGAATTTTTCTATAAACAAGTGGGAATTGTCAAGAATACAAGACTAACCTTTCTAAGTTGATTTTCCATAAAGTCTTACAAGGAAAAAAAGTTTTCTAAAAATTTCTTTTTATCAAATATCATCAAGAACATCTACATATATATCTCACGACATATTATTTATTGTAGAAACTTGTTCATATTGCATGTATACTTGCTTTAGATAGTAGAAACTTCATGAACTTTCACAAAATCAATTTTCTAAATTAGGTTTCGCTACTGATCTGAACTGATCAGATCTTTTCGAAGCTTAAAAGTTTTCAAAATATGATATTAGAATTAGATAGATCTTTCGAAATAGATAGAAATTGATATATCATTTGCTAAATTCCGAGTTAAAATGACCAAGTTATAGCCGTTTTAAGTTGGAATTCCCGCTTAGGACGAGAATTGCGAATTTGATAGTTTGTATGAGATAGAATGGATTAGTTTCGAGTTGAAATACTCATTTGGGTATTTCTTTCCTTAGGTGACTTTGCTTTCGAGGATTCATTGCCACCCGATTATTATGATTAAAGACCGGAGTCCAATGGACATGTGAGTTTTTCTTTTATTTTGTTACCTTGTTTGTGCTTGTACCTAGTTGCATTAGAATTATAGGAACAAGATAAAAACCGATATAAATGGGATGGGATAGATAATGAGACTTTGATGTATGTATGCTAAAGAATACTAAAGCATATCGAAATCATGAATCAATTGGATAACTACACTGTTCATATTGTTTTGTTTATGTGTATGGTATTGGTTGGTCACTCTAAAGAATGTATGAATAATTTGACCTAAGCAAAAATGAATTGGTCATGTACCACATCGGTTAAGTTGCATTTGGTAGCGTGCTACTCCTACGCAGGTCGATCGGTATGGTCCGAGGTCACGTTTGGAGAATGAGACCCGGTATCAAAGTTCATTCATGGGGAACTAAAGTGCCCCAGGGATGCATCCCATGTATGAGCCTAGCCGAGTCGAGTGCTATGAGCTTGAGGGGCTTGGAGACTAGCAGCAGGTCGTGTAGACTTTTAATACCATCCCTAACCCATGATACGAAGGGCATAAATCCGTTCTGTGTACGGGTTCCGGTCACCCATATATAATTGTCTGCTCATGTGTTTGTTCATGCATAGCATATAGATGATTTATAACTTGTTTGTTATGGTTTGAAATTAAGGGAACTCTCACTAAACTAGTGTAGTTTATACCCCCATAGATGTTTGAATAAACAAGTTCGTGGGAGAATGCTACCTGGGGACCGAGATGGTTGGAGCCGAATATGACTTCGGGATTCCGGCAGGAAGTAAGAATACTTGAAGATATTAGCTAGGTTTTATGAATTTCTTTGTAATAGTTTTATGTAGTGAAATCTTTTGATGAATTGTAATTGAAGTATATTGAATTGTATTTCTTTTACATTGTTACTCAAGTTGTATTAATATAAAATGTATCACTTTGATGTGTCTCCTCCATGTATTAGACGCCTTGCACATAGTATGGAAGCATTCGTGTGATTGAGGTGGTCATTCCTAGGCTTTAATATTGTGTACGGCGGATTGCCACGTTTAAGGTACTCTTCGGGGCGTGACAACAATCACGGGCGTGATAGCCTCTGATCACGCATTTTTCTTTAATCATGGGCGTGATAAGCCCCTTGGCAACATGATAATGTTTTCATAATTTAATCATAAATTTTTTACTCGAACTTGGATTGAGGTGATTCGAAAAGCGTTGAAAAGCTTAAAAAGAGATCTACAACTTTTATGTTTTAAGTTTTTGCAAATTAAAAAAGTATAAAGGTCTAAATTTTATTTCTTTCCAACTACTATTTTTTCCAAACAAAGTTAAAAACTTGTTTTACTAGTTAAATGTTTGTAGGTAAGTATAAAATGAATCTTTTTGAGATAAAATGAAATAGATAAATGATAGTTGATGTCTTATACTTGTTGAATGATACGATGAAGCATGAGTTTAGCAAATTTAAAGACTTAATAAATGATTTGATTAGATATAAAATGAACCTAGTTAATAATATAAATTTAACTTATCTTAATGAAATCGAATGAACTAAAATGAATTAGATTGATTAAGTTTAATCAACTTGGCTAAGATTAAGTTAATATAGACTTAAGTTAATATAAATCTTAGATATAAAATAAACATATTTAATCAATCTTAGTTCAACTTGACTAAATAGACTTTGATAAGTTGAAATGAGTTAGATTGACGAAGTTTAATAAAAATAACTTAGTAGTTGGATAAAATGATTAACTTTAAATCAAATTGGCTAGGACTAAATTAAAATGAGTTAATAGTTAATAATTGGTTTAGAATCATGAGTTAGGATAAATAAAAAATTAAAATGGGAAATATGTTGCTTCATATGTGTATTTGCTTAAGAATTGAATGTTTTTGGAATATGTATGATGTGATAATGCTTTTGTAAAAATAACTATAATCAAAGTGAGAAGAGATACTTTGAAAGACAAAGGAGAATTGTCTGTATTTTGGCGGGATGATATTCGCAGCCATAATGGGGTTCCTAATCAGTATCTAATCAAATATGTTCTAAAATAAACTTGAAGTAAATAGATAATTAATATAGTTTCTTATATAGTTTAATTCTCTTAAACAGATGTTTGAGTTTGTGTTATGAATCTTCTGGATTATCTTATGAGACGACGTCTGAGTCTTTATTTAGATTTCATATGAAAGGTACGCAGTAACTTGTGTGATGGTTGCTGGGATATGCATCCTAAAATGAATTAAAACTTAAACTCGGCTTAATAATTGATGAGTGATGATTGTGCATGTGCCGTTGAATTCGATCTAAGGAGCATCAACTTTATCCGAGCAGGCATGGTAGTTTAGGCGCTCAGGCCACTCATCATCATGTAATGACTTCCAATAGGTGACTCGGCGGGTAATTGATAGGGTGTATGATATCTGTATAGCATTTGCTTATTCTTAAAATGATATAATATGATTTAGTTCACCTTTATGTGGACAATTGAATTAGGTGATATTATGAATTAAGTTGAGTAACGACTGTAAACCTTAGATGTGATTACTTTTTCTTTATGAGGTTATACCAGAGATATAAGTTTTTGGGTTGCTTATATCAACCCCCTAAATAGCTGCGGTTACTCAGGACCCTAGATTCCTGCCCTAGGGTAGTCGCCTGCGGCGGCTATCAGCATGTTTTCCTACTGCTACGGTGGTGGGCTAAGGATGGTAAATCATTCCTAGATTGTTTCGGAGTGTGAGTGCTCCAGTGTTGATTTGTTTACTTTAAAGAAAAGATAATAACTTGTTGGTCGATGCATTACATTTAGTTAAGCTCGTGTATCACTCTGTGTGTAATTGCATTGCTACGTACTGAGCTTCGGCTCATTATTGTTATTAATCATTTCCTGGAGCAGCAGTAGTAGTAGGAGTAGAAGTAGCAGTAATAGTAGTAGCAACAGTAGAAGTAGCAGTAGTAGTAAGAGGAGGAGTAGTAGTAGTAGCAGCAGCAGTAGCAGTAGGTGTAGTAGTAGTAGTAGTAGGAGGAGGAGGAGGAGTAGGAGGAGTAGTAGTAGCAGCAGTAGCAGTAGTACTAGCAGTAACAGTAATAGTAGCGATAGTAGCAGTATTGGCAGTAGTAGTAGTAGCAATAGCAGGAGTAGCAGCAGCAGTAGCAGCAACAATAGTAGTAATAGCAGCAGCAGCAAAAGCAATAGCAGCAGCAGCAGCAATAGCAGTAGTAGCAGTAGCAGCAGCAGCAGCAGCAGCAATAGTAGTGGTAACGGTAGCAATAGTAATAGCGATAGTAGCAGTAATAGCAGCAGCAGCAGTAGTAGCAGAAGTAGTAGCAATAGTATCAGTAGAAGTAGGAGTTGAAAAGATTGTCCAATACTATTTGAATTGCTAATATGATTTTCACAAATCATTCAAGAAAATTGAATAATTTAGAGATGAATTCGCAACTAGGAGATAGGGTATAGGGAGAAGGATGCAATGTTTATTGTCCTTTTGTCAAGTAAATGACATGATAATTGTCAAATAGGTATATTAATTGGATAACTAACTGATTGATGATGCCGCCCATCTCTCTTAATTTATACTAGTTGGAATATATATTGATAACACAATTAAGATTCATGAAAAGACAAATAAGATTGCAATCTTCATTGCTCATGATCCCTTCCATCGATATGTTATATGTCTAGTCACATCGATACAGTTGGATCCATATTGTCTTGATTGTTCATCATTTTCATAGAAAGGGTAAATTTTTTAGATGCTATTTGTCATTTTCTAACATCTCCACCAAAGCTCCTGAGACAAATATGGCTCTTCTCGCAAAGAAGCTCTTGAGACAATTAATGAATTGTTCTAGATGTCAACAAGATAAGTCATTTTGACGCATGAAGGGATATAATATTCCATCTTTTATAAGTTTCTATAAATAATAAATCCAAAGTCAAAACAAATGGATTGAATAATATTGAGAGCTTATAAACTATTTTAGTACAATTATATACTAATTCGAGTTCAATTAATAGATGTCGAATCAAATTTTAGCTATTTAAATAGTTTATCAAGTCGACCAAATTTCATATCTTTACTCGAGTCAGATTTCAAATAGAAATTAAGTTTTCACGGAGTTTGGGTTCAATTCATCTTTAGTAGAACAAGAACAAAAGTTTACAATATGCATCAAAGCAACATAACAGAAAATAACATAAAAATAGTATCCCAAAATTTGATTTTAGGATGATCATATCATTAACATGCTGTATATTTTATTAAACTTGTTGTAGGATGAAAAGGTGAACCCTATTATGACCAATGACAAAATATTGCAACTCTGCTTCAACTAAAGAGAGAACTTGTATTGATGTTAACATCTTATTGAACCAGATCCCCTTTATGTACAAAGACTGCAAATATGGAGCACTAATTTACATGGTAGGAATATTACGGTTTAGAAAGTCGTCATTGTCCTCATCATCATCATAATCATCTTTAGAGTATGATTAGTAATCACCATCATAAATCTTCACATCATCTTGGTTATTAACATTTCCATCCTCACCTTCACCTTCATCTTCCTCTTCATGAATTTTGGTTTCAAGTCCATTCGTATCAATATCGTATCCAACATTAATCCACTCTTTCGAACTTTTGAAACTCAAATGGATACAATTCATACCCTAACAATGAGTGAGTTTTAGTGACTTAAGAATGGGGCAGCTTGCTAAAACAATGCTAATTTCAGCATCACTCAAGGGTGCATTCTCTATGGACAAAGCCTAGAGAGAAGGCCAATTGACATTGTTGCCTATACTTAAATAAAAACTACAACATCTAACGAACATATTTTGTAATGAATTGGTATGATCGTTATAGAAGCTAATAGGCAGAGAAAACCTCTTTATCTTAACAATCTTCATCATCTTGAAATACCAAAGACATATCTTCCACTTGCTGATTAATGCTAAATTATAGGCATTAGTTGATCTTGAAAGTAAGATCAAGCCCATGGACAAAAGGCAAACTTAGGTGTAAGTGTAACTTTTTAAGCTTTGGTAAGCTATATGAATTTATAAAATTGTCAATCAAGGAGCTAACACTATGGGAAAGATGACGAGGATCATTGAAGCTAAGAGCTGGGACGGTAGTCTAAATAGATTTCTATCTTTGAGAGTGTGCAGCATTTGACGACATCTCTTATAGGTAAAAAAAAAAAAAAAATGATGGATTAGTGAATCATGGTTAGTTGCTTACATCCAATCGCTTAAAAAGACTTCTAAGGTAGTCTTTACAAAGACTATTGGATCCTGTTGAAAATTCCTAGCTATTTGATGCAAAGTGGTAGGTTGGATAGGAAGTAGCAAGTGTGGCAGGTCAAGATATGATCGTAAAGTGGTACGTCTATTAGAAAGTGGTAGTTGTGGTAGGTTAAGGTATGATCTTAAAGTGGTAGGTCAGCAAGAAAGTGATAGGTGTGGTTAGTTAAGGTATGGTCCTAAAGTGGTAGGTTGGTTAGGAAGTTGTAGGTATGGTAAGTCAAGGTATAAGCCTAAAGTGGCACATCGGTTAGGAAGTGGTAGGTGTGGTAGGGCTACTAAAGTGGTAGGTCAAGATATGATCCTAAAGTGGTAGATTAGTTAGGAAGTTATATGTGTGGTAGGTCTAGGTATAGGTTAGTAAAAAGTGGTAGATGTGGTAGGTCACCTGTTTACCTAGCCATGACTTCCCTAGAAGCCTTCATATGCGACTTTGTGCAAGTTTTTCCCGTGAATCATGCAAGTAACTGATGTAATCTTTGCTGAAAGTACAATCTTGTTCTTGATTGTGGCTATGGATCATGGTTGTGGTTGCCTCTCCATCAATATTCTCTCATGTTGAGAGAAGTGTATTAGGGTTTATGTTGTTTACATAAAATTGAAAAGATCCGTTTTAAGTTTATATAATTAACTATGCAAGGTTAAAATATATGATATTATTTCAAGAATCAAATATTAACTTTTTTTTAATTTCTTTTATTTTTATTTTCTTTCTTCTTTATTTCTACTTTCCCTTAAGCCTCTATTAAAATGACATTTAGTAGCTTTTAGAAGCCAACATATATGTATTTTATTTGTTTTTGATTTTTTCTAAAATTTGGATAAAGTATTTTCTCATTTTTATCTAATTATAACTATCACAAATATGATAACTAGGGAAAATATTCTTTTATTCTTTCAACCAAAAGGTTTAAGAAAGAAATTTTTTTAAAAATTTATTTGTTTTTCCTTTTATTAAACTAAATGGTGTAAAACGGAAAACTCTATAAGGATTTTCTTAATTATTAATTATTTAGTTTTATAAGAAAGGTATATGTTGAGCCTGGATTTTTTAAATTCTAGTTTGATTTCTTTTGATCCGATTTGTGTCAAATCCTAGCACATTCGATACAAACTCTCGACTAGGAATTAAAAGATATTTGACTTTTATGAAAAGTTTAGGAGTCGCCACCTAATTAAAATCGAGAAAAAATTATAAATTAGGATTAATAGGTTTGTTGATTCTAATTTAACCACTAGTTTGTAAAAAATTAATTTTAAAATCAACTTTGACAAAGCATAGATTTTTAAATTTGGGGATTATCCTATTAAAACCATATAAATACTACCTTAAATTATTTAACCAAATTATTATTCCTCTGATGTTCTAAAATGTGTTGAAATTTACAATATTTACAAAGTGCCAAAATAATATACAATTACATGACGACATTTATATCACAGTTAACAATTGTATTTATTTTGTTGCAAAGTCATAGTATTGAGTTAATTAAAATTTATAAAGTATAATATTTATAAATGGCCAGATTGAAAATTACAAAGATATAATTATTAATATCTACAATGAATTGTTAATCAAATTAATATTTATAGGCTAAGGAAAAAAGAAAAGCTATTTCATTTTTTAAGTTGTCCTGTACATGTTTATGTACCCGCTAATCAGGATAGACATCATGTAGTTCTTTCATAAAATAATAATGGGTTGGTCTATTTTAATTTGTGAATTCTTTTCATTACAAGTTATTAAATTTTTTAAATATTGATAAAAAATGATTTTTAAGATGAGATCCTATGAACTACTAATTTAATCTTGTGTACAGAAAATACATTTTTCTAAGTGACATTGAAATTATATATATATATATATTTTAATTTTTACATCCATAAATTCGTACATATACGTTAAGAAAAAGAAAGAAAAAAAAAATGTTATATGTATATTTAATTAGTGGTCATTTGATAGAATGGATATTGGAATTATATCATTCTCGGAGTTCAAGAAATTACACTTCCGATGACCAATTAAACATGCACTCCGAATATCAAGTCTAAAGACAATCATGCTTATTATTTTTTATTATCATTTTTCTTTTCATTGGCTCATCATTAGTCCATGTACATAAAATAAAATAATAAAAAAAATGAAATGACTTACCTGCCGTGACGTGAAGTGGTGCAGTATCACGGATTAGGAAGGGATGTGTGGGTCGGACGTAGCTGGATCAGACCCTTGTTGCGGTCGGGACGTGGGGTTTACCTCAGTGTAGCAGCCGATGGGAGATGAAACTGGCGGTTTCAGAGATGATGGACGACGGTGACTTGATTGGACGGCTAAACTCAATATTTCAAATACTCCAATAAGCTCAATTTTACTTGGGATTGGCCGTGAATGGTGGTTCTAAGGATTGCGGATGGCGGTTGGAGGTAAAGCTGCCATTGCACCGGATTTTGACGGCCTCAAGACTCAAATAAACTATCTATTGGTAGTTTAACTTTCGGACTGCTTATATCAACCCCTTGAGTAGCTGTTGTTACTCAGGACCCCTGAATTCCCGGAGTTTGATCCTGGGGTTTGAATACCCTACTGTTGTTTTGTTAAATGAGAATTAAGCAAGATAATGACTTAATTGTTGATGCATTGCATTAAAATAAGTTTGCTTAGCATTTCGCTTGTGTATTTGTTACCATGTACAAGGCCTTTGGCTCGCTGTTATTGCTTCGCAGGTCTTGATGATGAACAATATGATGATTGGGTTATAGGTCAAATTTTGAGAAGTTTACGGATGAATGGCACGAGTAGAACCCGTGTGGCCTTGATTTCGAGAAGAAAACTTGGGAGAAATCTTTTGCTTGAAAAGTATATATCTTTGTATTAATGACTTATTAGATGAGCCTATCTTGTAAAAGACTTTGAAGTCTCTTAGTTATATTTTCATAACAAGAATATGTTGTAAAGTTTTGTAATGTCATGTATTGGCACAAACCCTTGTAGTGGTGATGTGTATATATATATATATATATATATATATGTATGGATTGCTCTTGTAACCAATCTTGTTTTGTTAAAAGTTGTTTATAAAGTTTTATTGTTATAATCAGACAATTATCATAAACTAGTAGTTTTAAGACTATCTTACATATAATATGCAAATATCATATGTGGTTAGGATTCAGATCACTATATCTCGGGGTTTAGTGGGTCAGGTCTTTACAATTTACCTACCTATCTATTTAGGGCTAGACATAAGCCCTACTCGGCTTGAAACCTGCATGAATCTATCGGTTCATAGTTCCTACTAATCTATGTCCAGATCTATATGGATAGATCAACATTATTAAGTTAATATTTATAAATGGCCAGATTAAAAATTACTAAGATATAGTTATTAATATCTACAATGAATTGTTAATCAAATTAATATTTACAGGCTAAGGAAAAAAGAAAAGCTATTTCGTTTTTTAAGTTGTCCCGTACGTGTCTATGTATGTACTAATCGGGATAGACATCATGTAGTTCTTTCATAGAATAATAATGGGTTGGTATATTTTAATTTGTGAATTCTTTTCAATATAAGTTTATTAAATTTTTCAGATATTGATAGAAAAATGATTTTTAAGATGAGATTCTATGAACTACTAATTTAATTTTGTGTACAGAAAATACATTTTTCTAAGTGATATTGAAATTATATATATATTTTTAATTTTTATATCCGTAAATTCGTACATATACGTTTAGAAAAAGAAAGAAAAAAAAAGTTATATGTATATTTAATTAGTGGTCATTTGATAGAATGGATATTGGAATTATATCATTCTCGGAGTTCAGGTAATTATACTTCCGATGACCAATTAAACATGCACTCCGAATATCAAGTCTAAAGACGATCATGCTTATTATTTTTTCATTATCATTTTTCTTTTCCTTGGCTCACCATTAGTTCATATACATAAAATAAAATAATAAAAAAATGAAATGACTTACCTACTGTGACGTGAATTGGTGCTAGGGCTGCAAACGAGCCGAGCTATTCGTGAGCTACTCGAGCTCGACTCGTTTCAGGCCCCGGCTCGGCTCGGTTCATTTAGCTAAATGAGCAGAGCTCGAGCTCCATCTCAGGCTTGTTTAGCTAAACGAGCCGAGCCTGAGCTTATCCTCAAGCTCGAGAGCCGGTTCGCGAGCAGGCTCGTTAAGAGCTCGTGAACACACTCGTTAAGAGCTCATGAATAGGCTTGTTAAGAGCTCGTGAGCCAAGTTCATGAACCGGTTCGTTTTATATATATAATAATGATATTATATTATTAATATATATTAATTTAATATTATAAATATAATTAAAAAATAATTATACAAGCTAAACGAACCGAGTTCAAGCTCATTTAACGAAACAAGCCTAAGCTCGAGCTCGGCTCGTTTGCACCATAATTGGTGCAGTATCACGGATTAGGAAAGGGTTTGTGGGTCGGACGTAGATTGATCGGATCCTTGTCGCGGTCGGGTTGTGGGGTTTACCTTAGTGTAGCAGCCGGTGGGAGATGAAACTGGCGGTTTCAGAGATGATGGATGACGGTGACTTGATTGGACGGCTAAACTCAATATTCCAGATACTCCAACAAGCTCAATTTTACTTGGAACTGGTCGTGAATGGTGATTCTAAAGATTGTGGATGACGGTTGTAGGCAAAGCTACTATTGCACCGGATTTTGACAGCTTCAAGACTCAAATAAACTATCAATTGGTAGTTTAACTTACTTGGAGTCTTCTTATATCCACTAATTCAATTGGTTTTGCGCAAAAACTCTCAAAATTGAAGATTTAACTTTGAAACCCTAGTCTCTAAATTTCTTTGATTCAAACCTTTTGAAGTGGATATCTGTATATTTGATCATTGGGAATCATTGTTCGAGCTCTTCTTTATACTATAGGAGCTCAAAACAAACTTGGTATGAATCAATGCTACGATTTCAAATTTTTTATTTAGGGTCCAAGTTTTTTAAATCTTGGAAAAAAATCATAACTTAAGTGATTCTGATTGATTTTAGCCTCTTAGGAAACTTCGATTGTTGCAAAAAATGCTCAGATTTGTCATGGATGCTTATGAGAAAAATCCACGATTCATATATATATATATATATTTTATTTTTTAGCTTTGATTTGGTACTCCAAATCTTGAATCGAGTGCACATTTTGGTCTTGTTTCATAATATGCCATATGCACTTTGTGATTTCATCATTATTTTAGTGAACTCACAAAGATAACATAGTAAAAAATGGCCAAGAACAGGGTGCTCTAAACATGGAAATCACGAGAAACAGGGATGCTTGAGGACGAAAATGACATGACGTCATCAAAGATGTCGACAACTCCAATTGTATGATGCCGCATGGCACCTCGAGTTGGGAAAAAAAATAAAAGTCATTTTGCCTTTAGCCAAGCTCACAGCCAACTCGCTCATGTGCAATGCAAAGCATTATCCATTCAAGCAGTAAGTTTTTTCTCATTATTTCATGCAATTAAATTGTACTTAACCTTATGTCTGGATCCAATTACATAGGTCAACATATTGTGGCCCATTTAATTGGGTCCATGATTAATATTCATATTATGTCAAGCTAATCCCTTTATTTTTATTTATTATTTTATTTACTTATCTAATTATTTTAACAAAATTTAAAAAATGTCGAGCTTAAAACAATACTTATGTTATCAATCTTTTTCATAAGAATAGTCAATTTTTTTTTATCTTTATCTATTTCTTGATAAATAATTTATTAGAAAAAATTTGAAAAAAGTGTCTATATCTGTCGAAAAAAGTTAGCCAAATAGACCCATTATTTAAAGATAATTAGTAGAAATTAAGGAAAAAAAGTTGTGAAGTATATATAGATATATAAAATAGATATACAAATAATAATGAACTATCCATAATTATTGCATTTTCAAAATAACTGTCATAATTACTCTATTTTCTAGTAAATTCCAAAATATCCTTCCATAGAGTCCTTATTAATTTGTTTAAATTAATTTTGATTTAGTGTACATATAACTAATTCTTTTTAAGGAGTGTGGAGTTCGAGAACTCCCTAGTATTAGTTTAATAATGTAAAAATATAAATATATATATATATATATATGTATCTAAATAAAAGGAAATAGCATATGACTAATATAGATAGATTGTACATGATAAATAGATAAAAGATAAGGTGTTATACTTTTTTTTTATTATTATTTGACTCTGTCTTCTTTAGTTAGGATCTTTTCATATTTTTTTTCTTTTCCTTTTGGTTTATGTCACACCCTGCCCCTCACTACCGAGGTTCTGGGTGTGTGATGCCAAGGCAGATAACTATTGCTGGCCCCCTAGTGAAAATGGCCGATACCGCCGTCAAGCGATGTGAACCAACGCATGCCCCACATAGTATCACGAGCACTATAGGTATTGTTACCCTAAGGAGAGTAGACCCCCTATCTGCAGCTTGTAGGGATCGAACTCAAGACCTGAGGCTTTTGTTTGCCCCTAATGCAGCACCTTTCACCAGTTAAGCTGAGGGCGGTGTAGACCATTATTACTAAGGGGCCGCGGTGGTTGTTTGCCCTAGCATCATACGCCCAGAACCTCGGTAGTGGGGGGTAGGGTATGACAAAAAAAGGTGCCTTTTTTATGTCATACCCTACCCCCAACTACTGAGGTTTTGGGCATGTGATGCCAGGGTAGATAACCACTGTTGGTTCCCTAGTGATAATGGCCGACACTGTCCTCAGGCAATGTGAACCAACGAATGTCCCGCAGGGTATCATAGACACTATAGGTATTGTTACATTCAAATGAGTTGACCCCCTATCTGCAGCTTGCAGGGATCGAACCCATGACCTGAGGCTTTTTCTTGCCCCAAAGGCAATACCTTTCACCAATTGAGCTAAAAGGCTGCCTTTGGGGCAAACAAAAACCTCGGGCCATGGATTCGATCCTTGCAAGCTGCAGATAGGGGGGTCAACTCACCTAATGTAACAATACCTATAGTGCCCGTGATACCCTGCGGGGCATGTGTTGGTTCACATCGCTTGAGGGCGGTGTCGGCCATTATCACTAAGGGGCTAGTGGTGGTTCCTAGCATCACACACCTAGAACCTCGGTAGTGGGGGGGCGGGGTGTGACATAAAAATGAAATAACCTAGTTTATTTAATAATATAATTTCATATAAATATAATATTAGTTCTAAATAGTAAGTTTGCAGTGAATTAGATGTATGAAATGAGTATATAAAAATGGAATTTGAATTATGTTTATTTTCTTGTTAGCATGAAATTTGTATTAGTAGTAGGTATGAATTAATATTATGTTATTAATGCTATTGTTCTATATGTATTAATGTGTGTATAATATAATTAATGTTTGTGTCTTTTATATATTAATATGTATGTGTTAGGTATAACTGTAACAAAATAAGTTTTGGAAATTCTTAAAGCCATAACAAAATTTATTCAAGTTTGGCCCATGTTTTAACAAAGTTTTAAGCCTCAAAATGAGCCCAAATTAAGCCAAATTGCAGCCCAATCCATTAAGTACCCTTAAAGTCAAGTTTAGGATAAATTTGAACCCATAATTTGATAAAAAAGACTCCATTTTGGGCAGCTCCTCTTCCCATTCGAAAATCCTTTTTCCTTCTATCTTTGTTTCTTTTGTTCTTCATTTCCTCTCTATCTAAACTAGCTTAAAACCCTTAGTTGAATATACATCTTAAGTCCAAGAGTCTCTATAAGCCAAGGCTTTATTCATGTAAGTCTATATATATATAAGTCTTTGTTACTCTTTATTTATGCTTTAAATGTATTAGGCATGTTTTGTAAGTTTGAAGTTGTGTATGAATTTGAATGGTCTTGTAGACACCTCATTTTGATAATTTATTTTTGTCAATTTGTTAATAGTTAAATGTTAATATTAGTACAAATATGGTTAAATCGAAGGATTTTTTTTTTTTTTTGCATTTTTGAGCATTATGATTAGAAATAAAAATTAGGAAAAATAAATCAAATTAAAGGAAATAAATATAATCTGAAAAAAAAATTGTTCATCTTCTTATTCGTTGGGTAGCCCGACTAGCCTACTTTGAGCTTGTTTTCGACCCACTTTCGGACCTTTTTCTACGAACCAAAGGCAGATTTGGAAACTAGGTATGGAATAGTTTGTTTTGGTATAAAAATCACATGTTTTCATCAATAATTACTCTTTCAAATCCAGACTTCAAATTTGGGAAAAACTCGTTTTTGGTACTTTCCTAAAAAATTCAAAAACATGTGAAAGTTGTTTTTTAGGCAATTTAATGATTTGGAATGTTACAATATGGGAGGTACACGTCATTTATTGCATTTAATTGGAAAGTTACATCGGTTTTGGTGCGGATTATTCAAATTTTGTCCAAAACGTGTTTTACAAGCCTTAGGTTCGGGATTGATTGATTAGGAAGGTTTGGTCGAATTAAAGCTTATAAATACCCTCCTCATCTTCTGTCTTAGAAGGATGAAGGGAAAGTTAGAACAATTAATTTACATTGATTTGTTCCGAATCGTGAAGACTTCAAAGCTTTCTATCAATTATCTCTCATCCTTACGGATCTACCTTCGTTAGTCGTCTACTGCTACGTCATCGTCAACCCTCCACCATTGTTGCTGCCATCGCTGGACTGCTCTTGGTCATCATCGTCATCGATCCTGGTCATTGTGAGTCATCCTTCGTTCATCCCTGGTCGTCTTCAATTCTTGCACGCGAAGCCATCTTCATCCAGGTAAGTTTTCCTTACCATATATGTGTATATGTATATATTATATAATAATAATATAAGAATATATAATAATAGATTATATATAATTAGTAATAAATATATGTTTTCGCAGAAATAGATTAATAAGTGAAATTAGTTGAAGTTTTAATAATATTAATCATAGTAATATTTGTTCGATGTTAATATATGATAATAGTGTGAAGTTTGTGTTTATAAATAATTGTGATAGTTTTACATGAGTTTTTGTGATGATTGATATTATGATGATTTGTTTGTTTTTTTTTTTTTTTAAATCTTTTTGACACCTAGAAAAATTTGATTTTTATAAATTTGTTTAAAATTAATTTGATAGATTTAAGAATCACATAAAATTAGATAATTTTTATTAAATCATAAAACTTAATGAACTTAAAGTGATAAGATTTCAAAATACTAAAATTAACCAACAAACTAAATTTTTCTTAAAGAACTACATGTAGTATGATCCCGATTAGCAGGTACGTAGGTACCTAAAAGGGCGACTCAAAATATGTAAAAAATTGATTTTTGTGATGTTGTTTGTTTCTCTTAGTTTTAAGTAAATTTGTACATATTTGTAAATAGTTTAGATTTTGAAATTAAGGTTTAAAAGAAAGCAATTTAAAATTGGAAAGTTAAATTGGTAACCGTTTAGGTTTTAATAAGTTAGCCTCCGGACTCAAGTTAATTTCTGATTCTCATTTTCAAAAAGATTTTTTTTTTCGCGAATTAGTAGCAAAACCAAAATCAACCTACCTATTGGTTTTGGTTTATCTTTTTTCTCGACTTTAGTTGAGTGGCGACTCTAAAATATTTTCAAAATTCAAATTTTCCTTTAATTCTTAGTCAAGGGTTCGTATTGAATGGGTTAGGGTTTAGTACGAATCGGATTAGGATCGAACCAGAAATCAAAACCCAAGCTCGACAGGTCTTATATGTTAATGAATGCTAGGATGAGTTTTGATGATATTTAACTTGTTATATATGCTATAGAAGTAGTAATATTTGATGTGTAATGATGATTGAGTGATATAATTAAGCATGAATTAAGTGGATTTGTAGATTTAACAAATAATTGAATTTTCATGATTTTTGAACTAGAATTAGTTACGTTGCATGTATAGTTTAAGTATAATTGTTGATTTTATTTTGAATTTCTTATTACAATAAAAGGTTCTTCAGTTGATTTTCCTCTGAGTGATATTAGTGATTCTCTACTGGCTTAGGTACGCAGTAGCTTGATTGTTGTATGCTATGAATAGGCATAATTGAACTTAACTAAAATTCCAGTTGGCTTAATATTTGATTGAATTGATTATTTATTACGCCGTTTAATCTGGCTCGAGAAGCATCAACCTTATCATGATGCAATGACAAGGTAATTAGGTGCTTTAACCTTAGTCATGATGCAATGAATTTACCATGATGCAATGGCACGCTATGATGCAATAGCGATTCTTTTATGGTTAAGCGGGTAATCGATAGAGGGTGTAGTGTCTATATAACGTTTGCTTACACTTAAGATGAAGTAATATGATTTAGTTCAATGTTTATGGAGACGAGTGAATTGAATGATGTTATGGATTAAGGTAAGTAAAGTTGAGTATCGGTTATAAAATCTAGATGTGATTACTTTTATTGAATAGATATAGGGGTATAGGTATTCGGACTGCTTATATCAACCCCTTGAGTAGCTGTTGTTACTCAGGACCCCTGAATTCCCAGAGTTTGATCCTGGGGTTTGAATACCCTACTGTTGTTTTGTTAAATGAGAATTAAGCAAGATAATGACTTAATTGTTGATGCATTGCATTAAAATAAGTTTGCTTAGCATTTCGCTTGTGTATTTGTTACCATGTACAAGGCCTTTGGCTCACTGTTATTGCTTCGCAGGTCTTGATGATGAACAATATGATGATTGGGTTATAGGTCAAATTTTGAGAAGTTTACGGATGAATGGCACGAGTAGAACCCGTGTGGCCTTGATTTCGAGAAGAAAACTTGGGAGAAATCTTTTGCTTGAAAAGTATATATCTTTGTATTAATGACTTATTAGATGAGCCTACCTTGTAAAAGACTTTGAAGTCTCTTAGTTATATTTTCATAACAAGAATATGTTGTAAAGTTTTGTAATGTCATGTATTGGCACAAACCCTTGTAATGGTGATGTGTATATATATATATATATATATATGTATGGATTGCTCTTGTAACCAATCTTGTTTTGTTAAAAGTTGTTTATAAAATTTTATTGTTATAATCAGACAATTCTCATAAACTAGTAGTTTTAAGACTATCTTACATATAATATGCAAATATCATATGTGGTTAGGATTCAGATCACTATATCTCAGGGTTTAGTGGGTCAGGTCTTTACAATTTACCTACCTATCTATTTAGGGCTAGACATAAGCCCTACTCGGCTTGAAACCTGCATGAATCTATCGGTTCATAGTTCCTACTAATCTATGTCCAGATCTATATGGATAGATCAACATTATTAAGTTAATATTTATAAATGGCCAGATTAAAAATTACTAAGATATAGTTATTAATATCTACAATGAATTGTTAATCAAATTAATATTTACAGGCTAAGGAAAAAAGAAAAGCTATTTCGTTTTTTAAGTTGTCCCGTACGTGTCTATGTATGTACTAATCGGGATAGACATCATGTAGTTCTTTCATAGAATAATAATGGGTTGGTATATTTTAATTTGTGAATTCTTTTCAATATAAGTTTATTAAATTTTTCAGATATTGATAGAAAAATGATTTTTAAGATGAGATTCTATGAACTACTAATTTAATTTTGTGTACAGAAAATACATTTTTCTAAGTGATATTGAAATTATATATATATTTTTAATTTTTATATCCGTAAATTCGTACATATACGTTTAGAAAAAGAAAGAAAAAAAAAGTTATATGTATATTTAATTAGTGGTCATTTGATAGAATGGATATTGGAATTATATCATTCTCGGAGTTCAGGTAATTATACTTCCGATGACCAATTAAACATGCACTCCGAATATCAAGTCTAAAGACGATCATGCTTATTATTTTTTCATTATCATTTTTCTTTTCCTTGGCTCACCATTAGTTCATATACATAAAATAAAATAATAAAAAAATGAAATGACTTACCTACTGTGACGTGAATTGGTGCTAGGGCTGCAAACGAGCCGAGCTATTCGTGAGCTACTCGAGCTCGACTCGTTTCAGGCCCCGGCTCGGCTCGGTTCATTTAGCTAAATGAGCAGAGCTCGAGCTCCATCTCAGGCTTGTTTAGCTAAACGAGCCGAGCCTGAGCTTATCCTCAAGCTAGAGAGCCGGTTCGCGAACAGGCTCGTTAAGAGCTCGTGAACACACTCGTTAAGAGCTCATGAATAGGCTTGTTAAGAGCTCGTGAGCCAAGCTCATGAACCGGTTCGTTTTATATATAATAATGATATTATATTATTAATATATATTAATTTAATATTATAAATATAATTAAAAAATAATTATACAAGCTAAACGAACCGAGTTCAAGCTCATTTAACGAAACAAGCCTAAGCTCGAGCTCGGCTCGTTTGCACCATAATTGGTGCAGTATCACGGATTAGGAAAGGGTTTGTGGGTCGGACGTAGATTGATCGGATCCTTGTCGCGGTCGGGTTGTGGGGTTTACCTTAGTGTAGCAGCCGGTGGGAGATGAAACTGGCGGTTTCAGAGATGATGGATGACGGTGACTTGATTGGACGGCTAAACTCAATATTCCAGATACTCCAACAAGCTCAATTTTACATGGGACTGGTCGTGAATGGTGATTCTAAAGATTGTGGATGACGGTTGTAGGCAAAGCTACTATTGCACCGGATTTTGACAGCTTCAAGACTCAAATAAACTATCAATTGGTAGTTTAACTTACTTGGAGTCTTCTTATATCCACTAATTCAATTGGTTTTGCGCAAAAACTCTCAAAATTGAAGATTTAACTTTGAAACCCTAGTCTCTAAATTTCTTTGATTCAAACCTTTTGAAGTGGATATCTGTATATTTGATCATTGGGAATCATTGTTCGAGCTCTTCTTTATACTATAGGAGCTCAAAACAAACTTGGTATGAATCAATGCTACGATTTCAAATTTTTTATTTAGGGTCCAAGTTTTTTAAATCTTGGAAAAAAATCATAACTTAAGTGATTCTGATTGATTTTAGCCTCTTAGGAAACTTCGATTATTGCAAAAAATGCTCAGATTTGTCATGGATGCTTATGAGAAAAATCCACGATTCATATATATATATATATATTTTATTTTTTAGCTTTGATTTGGTACTCCAAATCTTGAATCGAGTGCACATTTTGGTCTTGTTTCATAATATGCCATATGCACTTTGTGATTTCATCATTATTTTAGTGAACTCACAAAGATAACATAGTAAAAAATGGCCAAGAACAGGGTGCTCTAAACATGGAAATCACGAGAAACATGGATGCTTGAGGACGAAAATGACATGACGTCATCAAAGATGTCAACAACTCCAATTGTATGATGCCGCATGGCACCTCGAGTTGGGAAAAAAAATAAAAGTCATTTTGCCTTTAGCCAAGCTCACAGCCAACTCGCTCATGTGCAATGCAAAGCATTATCCATTCAAGCAGTAAGTTTTTTCTCATTATTTCATGCAATTAAATTGTACTTAACCTTATGTCTGGATCCAATTACATAGGTCAACATATTGTGGCCCATTTAATTGGGTCCATGATTAATATTCATATTATGTCAAGCTAATCCCTTTATTTTTATTTATTATTTTATTTACTTATCTAATTATTTTAACAAAATTTTAAAAATTTCGAGCTTAAAACAATACTTATGTTATCAATCTTTTCATGAGAATAGCCAACTTTTTTTTTTTATATGTATCTATTTCTTGATAAACAATTTGTTAGAAAAAAATTGAGAAAAGTGTTTATATCTACCGAAAAAAGCTAGCCAAACAAACCCATTATTTAAAGAAAATTAGTAGAAATTAAGGAAAAAAAGTTGTGAAGTATATATAGATATATAAAATAGATATACACATAATAATGAACCATCCATAATTATTGCATTTTCAAAATAACTGTCATAATTACTCTATTTTCTAGTAAATTCCAAAATATCCTTCCATAGAATCCTTATTAATTTGTTTAAATTAATTTTGATTTAGTGTACATATAACTAATTCTTTTTAAGGATAAAAAAGAGTGTGGAGTCCGAGAACTCCCTAGTATTAGTTTAATAATGTTAAAATATAAATATAGATATGTATCTAAATAAAAGGAAATAACATATGACCAATATAGATAGATTGTATATGATAAATAGATAAAAGATAAGGTGTTATACTTTTATTTTGTTATTATTTGACTCTGTCTTCTTTAGCTAGGATCTTTTCATATTTTTTTTTTCTTTTCTTTTTGGTTTAGCTACCTATCTATTTAGGGCTAGGCATAAGCCTTCTTCGGCTTGACACCTGCATGAATCTATCGGTTCATAGTTCCGATTAATCTATGTCTAGATCTATATGGATAGATCAACATTATTAAGTTAAAGTTGAATGCTTTGTGCATCAATATCTTACATATATCACTGTAATTCTACTTAAAAAGTTGGAAACGAGGAGGAGTGACTGAGTATTTATAGGTACTTGGTATGGATGATGGCCGTCAGATCACTTCAGTGATTGATGGATGAGATGGCGTAAACTCAATTCATGCTAATCCTGAATGAGCTCCTCATAGGCCAAGACCAGTAGTCATATCCTGTGTGCATGAGCCTGCTTGAGAAAGGTTGGATGCGGCGGACTGGTCCAACGATCTCTGTTCCAAGCCCACCAAGCCAAATCTCCCCAATCCCAATAGTTAAATTGGACTCATTAGACGCTGTTGCTCAGTCTATGAGTCAAGCCTAAATAAATAATATTTATATTTTAAGCCCATTTACAATATATATGTGCTAGGTTTATATATCAAGTGACTTGATGTAATACCAACAGCATTTGCTTCTCTTTCTCATTAACTCTTCTCTCTCTTATTCACTAACCTACTTCTTTCTTCTTAAAGCTATATTAATTGTCCAAGTTTAGTATTGTATCTTTTAAGTAAATCGCAGCTCATAAATTTTGTTTTTTAGTGGTGAACTTTACAGTAAATTTGATTTTCTGAAAGAGCATGATTTTAAATTTTCATTAACTTTATTGCAAAGACTGTTATTATAGTATCCATTTTCTATCTTATCTATATCTAATTGGAATAATATTGGCTTTTGGAAAACTATTCAATATGTATCTTATTTGTTTCCATTTCAGGTTGATCTATAAATTGATGGGGATAAAAAATAAAAGCGTAAGAGCTCGCGTCAATGTCGTCATCCCATATGGCATGAAGATTTTTATATTATATTTTCTTTTATTATTCTAGATCATCTTTTATCATATCTTTAAATAGCTGAATAATAACTATTAGATTAAGTTTAGATTTTAAGGCTCGTAATTGACCTTATGTTACCTTTTATTATTCTAGATTATCTTTTATCATATCTTTAGACGGCTGAATAATAGCCATTAGATTAAGTTTAGATCGTGAGGCTCATATTTGACCTTACTATATTATCAATAGTTCTTTCTGTTAGGGTTAGTGTTAGGCCACCAAACAATCCTACTAGTTTCATTATTTCTTTAATTGCCTTTGAGATCTTAGATCATAATTCATCACCAGTGGAATTCCATCTGTTGGAGCGGAAAATCTTTGCGGAAACAAGATTAAAGGTTCTTTATTTTATTTCAGTTCTTGATATTTGTGGTGAGTTTTTTGGCATTCTCTATTATAATCTTTGTTCAATTTCATTTTCTTGATTAATATTTTTGCAACCCTTATATTTCATTCCTTTCATTAACTACTTTGCTTCCATGTCCGGCGTCATAAATTTTTTCTCTTCTTGTGTACGTGTATCTAATTATAATCACGATAATTATAATCTGCAAAGAAAGAAGAATTTTCACTTTGAAAGTATATCCCTGTTCATGATTCTGGTCGTAGATGATAGTTGTGGTTGCCTCTCCATCAATGTTCTTGTGCCTAAAAAGTGTAGGGTTTTGTGCAAAGATTGTGGAAACTGATTATAAGGAAGAACTATTTTTTTTATTTATTTATTTTTTACGGGGAAAAAAAGAGAGGAAGATATAATGTAAAATTAAAATTTCCAAGTAACTGCTTTGTGTCGTTTACATAAAACTGAAAAGATTTGTTTTGATTCCATGTATTTGTCTATGCAAGATAAAAATATAAGATATTATTTTCAGAATTGGATATTATATATGAGTGATCGATTAAAACATATTCTCATGTATATCTTTTTGCTTATCTATTTCCATTGTCGGTCAGGTATTTATCCAATTAAAATAAATTGGATTTTAGAAAGTTGTTCAATATATATCTATAGTTTTTTCTTCAAAATATTGGATAAATTATTACTCTTTTTATCTAGTTACAACTATGATGAATACGATGACTAGGGATAGAATTTTTGCCTTTTTTTTTAATTTGTCTTTCTGAGCAAAATGCGTACGAAAGATAGCTCGAGAACTTTATTTGTTTTCTTCTTGTATGAAACTAAATAGAGTAAAAGGTGTAACTTTATAGAATTTTGTAAATTATTTAGTTTTATAAGAGGGGTATACATGTGTTTACATTATTATGTTGGATCTGGTAATATAAATAAACTATCTATTATAAGTTAATATACCCAATAATTATTACTCTTTTGTTCAGATTAATTTAGATTTAGAATTATCGGGGCATAAAAGTAATTTTAAGGATAAAAATGAGCGGGTCCAATATAACCCCATAGAAGAGAGCCACATAGTTGTATATAAAATAATATATATATATATATATATCTAATACATAATGAATAGATAAAAGATATGAGGAATTACTTATATGCCCCACAATACTAAATATAAATTAATACAAACAATTCTTCATGAGATTGGAATTAGATAGGAAAACATATTATAATTTTATTAAGCTCTATATATCTTTATGATTTAGGATAATTCAAAATGATGGGGCTTACATATAACTCCTAACTATAAGTTTTACATATTAATTATTTGGGCATTAATATCATGGTTACGCCAAACAATTATATTACATCAAACGGCACATTTATTTTGAAACCATCCCACAACCACATTTGATTTGCTATTACACGCAGTCCAAAGAAAAACCGACCATGCGGCAGTACGATTGTGCCAAATAGGAACATAGGATCTTTGCAATTTCATATAAGATATTATTTTTTTAGGTGATATACCCTTAATAAAAAGCGTGACAAAAAATAAGTAGGTGAATAGTCTAGCTATTTTTCATTTTTACTCCAACCTAAGAAACGACCACGCCATAGTACTAATGTGCCAAATAGGACTGTAGGATCTTTGTAATTTCATATAAGATATTACTTTCTTACGTGATATACTTTTGATAAAAAGCATGGCAAAAAATAAGTAGGTGAATAGTCTATTTATTTTTTATTTTTACTCCAGCCTAAGAACCATGTAGTGTCTTCTCTTTGAAGGTGGATTTTATAATAACGAGGTGTTAAATCTAAGTCAATACGAGCCCTTGATCCGAGCTAGTATTGGCTATTAGGTTTTAGTTTCTTAATAGGTGGTGTCAACACTTCATTTTTACCCCCTTGAAAAACTATAAAAATACAAAAATGTCAAAAAGTTAGAAAAGTAGAAATCACAATAAAAATTTAAAATTATTAAAAATACAAAAAAATTAGTGAAGCTCAAATTTAACAAAAAGAATATAAAAATTAAAAAAATTTATAAAAACTTAAAATAAATTTGGACCTGGTCCTTATAATCTAAATATATTTTAAGTGTGTGAACAGATCAAAAATTCAACTCAGCTCAGATATGCCCAGGAGAAGGTCGGGGGTTTGACTCCACCCAGGTGTTAGGATAAAATTTTGCCTTAGGCACGACATGATAAGGCCCGCGCACATGTGGAAGCCACACTTCTTCTTCCCAAAAGCTCCAGTTTGCCATGAAAGCTTAATTTTAATTTTTGAACTTCTAGAACATGACCTTTGGCCTACTCTTTTGAAAATAAAAAATAAAAGATTTTAAACGTTTCGTAACCTATTGTCGCCTCTTCATCTTCCATAATGGCCATTCATGGTAGTTGTGCCAAAACTAGAGGATACAATTGACTACTTAAAATAGAGGTCTAATATTAGAGATGGTGTGTAACTAATAAAATAATATTAATTCACATTTTATGAATTAAGTGTGTTAAAATATGATTGATACTTACGCATATATGAGGAGAAAGAAAATATAGGAAATAAAGGAAATTATAAGAAAAATTGAACTTTTAAAATATTTATATTTATTAGGCAAAAGAAGAAAAAGGGGAAGGAATAGATTTGTCAAAGAAAAACAAAAAAAATACATCACCTTTAAAATAAAAAACATGCCTTAAAATTGGAAAGTACGTCTTTTTTTTTTTATCGGCATTAAATAATCATATCGATAGCTTTACTTTCAATTTCGTTCCTTCCAACTCTCCGTTTTTTAATACTAGTTTTTTAATATAAATATGAATATTTATATTTCGTTTTTCTTTTCGTTTCTCTTCTTTTCCTCTCTAATAATTCTCTCCCTCCTCATCCCTTTGGTTGTTTCCAAGTATGGTGTTAAAGGTAGCCATTGGGCCGTGAACATTTTTTCCTAGTCAGGCCGGCTCATAGCACAGTACATTAGGGTTTTGTACGTTAAAACTCAATAGTCCGATTTGTTCGCACCATTGGTGGATACCGTGGCTGTTTTCATCACCAATGAGATATATGCATAAAAAAATATTTTTTTTTATGATTTGCTATATATGTGTGTGTGTATATATATATAACTGTACAAAAATAGAAATATCTTGACTGAATTTGCCTGCCTTTATTGTGCCAGTAGGTCGACCATCTAAATTGGAGTTTTATTATCAATTGCCTGCTGCTAGTTGCTATTGAGACCAAGAGAAGATGAAGACAAAGGTTAAGACGGTACCCGGATTGGAATATAGGCTCAGATGGATAAAAGAAACAACCGGTGGATTTAACGAAAGAAACTGTGTTGGTCGTTTCCAATTCGGCAAGGTTTACAGGGGGAGAACTTATTGGGGGACACCAGTCGCCGTGAAAGTATGGGATCGGTTTGATTCCCTTGGCAATAAGATAAACCCCATTGATAATTTACGCAGGATGAGGGTACGTGTTGTGTTGGCTTAAAAATTATTAATTATTTTTATTATTTAGTTTCATATATGAGTGGGATTTAATTTGTTCTTTGGGTAGGATGATAGCAATTTGCTGGTGCATTTTGGTGATGAGAATGAGTTTCATCCAAACATAGCTAAGTACGATGGATTCCTCAGCGAGCGAGAGTTTTTTGCCTGTGTGTATGTTATGAATCCTCTAGCCACTTTGTGTGATCTTATACCCAAAGGTTTGCTTTTGATTGTATCTTACAGGCTTTTTTTTTTCTTCCCCTATCTTTCTCTTTTAAATATCAATTAAGCATATTTTTTCCATTCTCTCTAGATGATTTTGCTTGGTACAAGAGGATTAAGTCTGCTTTAGGACTCGCAAGTGCTCTAGCATTTTTGCATACTCATGACCCTCCTATTTTGCTTCGTAATTTAGATGCTGCTAATGTCATGCTTGATCAGGTTTTTTTCTTATATCATCCTCCGTTCTCTTCTACCAGTGTATCTTCTTCTTGCTACAATTTTTTTATACTAATTTTTTTATGTGACGCACAAGCAGAACTATACCCCAATTTTATACGACTTCAGCATGATCTCAAGTACAGTTTGTACTGACTGGACAAACCTTATCTATGACAATGCAAAAGGTTCTCATGGTTACACTGATCCAAGTCTACTAGACGACGATTCAATTGGTATGCTCTTAGGCTCTTCATTTTTTGAAGCTATAGGATTTGTCATTAACATTGCTAGATCATTATTTGGTTTATATCATTCAAAAACAATTCTATTTCCTTCAAAGCTACTAATGTTTTTCCTATTAATAAAAATAGGCAGATGGTCGGATAAGAGTGATGTTTTTGCTTTTGGAGTGGTGCTTCTATGCATAATTACCAAAAGAATCTATGCTGAGGAGGATAGAGTAAGATCTACACCTTTTATTTATGAATGGGCAAAGAGCGAGTTTAGATTAAAGATGGAGAAGAAAAAATCTTTGTGGAAAGATTTACCATCACTTGTACATGAAAGCCTTCGGTATGAAGAACATTTCTATGCGGAAGATGGATACGAATTAACAAAGATGGCTCTGCAATGCGTGGAGTATGACCCTAATGAGCGTCCAGATTTGAGGACAATTTTTTCAACATTATTAAGTTTGCAAATCATTAGACGTGATGGATGCACCATTGGTATCGACAAGGTGCTACGCATTAGTGATTGTTGGAAAAACAGGTTTTTACGTTCAGGTGCGGATAATGTATTCCATTGTTGCTGTGGATTTATGGTGTGCATGATATTCATTATTCATTACAACTCCTTTGACATCTCTCTTTACACATGATTAGGAGTTATGACCAAGCGTATCAACCCAACATTAATACAAGCAGGTGATACTGAATTTTAAGTTTTCCAGTTGTATTATTTTAAAAAGGCTTTTATATAATTTTGTCTAGCTTTGCCTAATATTTGTAGGGATTATCTCAGAACATTTCTTTTCCCTTTCGATTTGAAAAGAGAAGTAAGAAGCTATTTAATAACCATGGATGATTTCAAATGGAAGACAACGAAGTTTCATGTTCACTATACATTATTTAGAATACTGAGAGTACACTTAAAAACATACCACAACCATTCGCAATATTTAATTCTCATTGTAATATATATTTTTTTATTTGAATAATGAACAGCAAGAAAGAAGGGCGCAAAATGGTGCAGATTCTCATACAAGGATCTTTGTCTTATTACTGATGATTTCAGTAAGGGAAACTTTATAGGAGATTTCTTGTTTGGCAAGTTATATCATGGAAGGATTGGAAAAAAACCAGTTACCGTCAAAAGATGGAATCATGGCGGGAGGTCCAATAGCTGTGATAAAGGAAATAAAAGTAGATTACTGGTATTTTCACGGAAAATTTCTCTACTTTCTTAGCTTGAATTATTTTCAATCTTCTTACTTTAACTAAATTTAAATTTCAGGATGAGCTTGCCTTATTTCAACATCCACGTTTAATCTTACATTCTGGCTTGATCTCCCCAATTGGATATTGTTATGAAACAGGAGTTGAAGAGGAAGAAGAAGTTGAATATATTGCTATAATCTATGATATGGATTTCCTAAATTCAGTTGATAATCTTGCACCTGAAGGTACTTTTTTCCCATTCATATACTGAGAATAAGCTTGATTAAACAAAATAGAAAGTTTTTGTTCTCTAATATTGTTAGTTCATCAAGAGAATGAAATTAATTAACTATTGGAAAAACTTGTTTGGTCAGCGCAATTTTGAGAAAAGTTATTTTAGATGACAATGATGCATAGCATAAAATGTTTAAGGTTAAAAATGCATAATCGTCACTATCTGTGTTTTATTTGTTTTGATCCTTTGGGTAACTCTTTTTGGTTTTTCTATTTGTGGACTGTTAACAGTATTTTATTTTCAGATAATTTCCTTTGGCTACAAAGGGTTAAGGTTGCTCTTAAGCTAGCCTCTGCTATTGCCTTCTTTCATGCTAGGGATGGACGTAACCTACCATACTTTATTCTTGACCTCTCTACTTATCACGTACTTGTCGATCGGGTTAGTTAATATGTTAGTGCCTTTTTGTCTGCATTTCAAGCTATTTTTTGTTATGCTTTAAATGAATATAGACTTTTTGCCCCTTAGGATCACAGCCCATACTTGTGTGATTTTGGCATGGTTAGTGGTGGAATTTTTTGGGACCGAAGTTTAGAGGAGGATTATTTTTTGCATGGGTGTCGTGGCTTTTTTACTCGCAGATCTGTACTTGATGGTATGTAAAAAATTAGCAATTGTCAATTTAGTGGTATATTTTAAAATGGGTTCATAGCTTTGATATGGCTTTATATTTGTTTGTCATTTGCAGATAGGACGGATATTTATGCATTTGGCATTATTCTCTTGTCGCTGCTAATGAAGATGAAGCACATACCTGGTGAATGTTTGGATATGGCCAAAGCTGCATATCAGGAGAAAGTGCGCACTAAAACAGACATGGCTATGTTTTCCTTAGTGCATGAAAGCCTTCAAAATGACCAGAGTTCAATCCATCAGATGGTCCTAAAATCACAAAGCTGGCTTTAATGTGTGTAAAGTGTTACCCTACAATGAACCAAATTGTTAGGCGGTTGCGACAATTATCATGTGTCTCGAATAATAAAAAGTTCTTTGATATTGACTAAAATTGAAGAGCCTTTGTTAACATTTAATAAGATCCTGGTTATATTAATTATGAACTTGTTGCAGGTATCAATCATCTCATTTTACAAATTGTATATATATCATACACTTGATCAATTGTTGGAATTTTTTCTCTAACAAAACAATAGAGATTTGAATTTATTCCAGAGGAAATACTTGTATACAAACTAACTATAACCACATGTTCACATGTTGACCTGACATAGCAATATACACGAATTAAGAGAGAGAAAAGGAAACGACATATCGATGCTAGAACCTTAAATTTGTTCTTATATGTTTCTGTTATAATATTCTTTTAGAATCAGTTTAGAACGTTATTATTATTTTTTTTTTTTGTTTTTTCAACCCTTATTTTTCTTTCAACTTTTTTATATCATATGTGAGGTTAGAAAGGAATACACGATAATCTTTTCTATCAGAGACTGTTATATTTATATTGATAGATTAGAATAGTCTTGGCTTCTTTATTGATCTTAAAATAGGCAGTATACAAATTTATAATTGCTTTTTAACCTTATCATTTTTCTAAAATCACTTTTTAAATTGATCGTATTTAGTCAAGTTAATTCTAAATAAACCAATAAAATAACGATTAATGAGATACATTAATATTACTTTTTTAATTTTTGTTTTGCTAGTCATTAATTTCACTTTATTTACATGTTGATAATATCAATATCAATACAAAAAATTATTTTAATTTAAGTAGTGATAAAAATACCAATGGCTTGATAGTCTTAGTTGTATTAACACTACTCTTCTGATAGATGGATGAGGTTTAAATCTCTTTCCATGACATATAATGGGCAATAAAAAAAACTAAAAAAAAAAGAAATTTAAATTCACTATTTTAAGACTATAAATTTTCTCCTTTTCAATAATAATCATTTCATAGGAAATGATTAGGGAAGAAGGTCAATCATACTAAGTTGCGATCATCATAACTCCCTAAAGCCTTAGAGAGATAAATTACCAAATGAGAGAGTCGGTCATAGGTAGGGATGCAAGAAAGTTATAGGGTAAACGATCCATTCGGCCCAGTAAAAATCTTATAGGATTTTGGGTGGTTTATGGGCATTATTTAAAAATTCTATAGAGTTTATGGTAAGGTTTTGAGTCTTACACATAATTTGATAGGAAATATGACCCGGTGTAATTATAAAAAAAATAAAAATCAGTAAATATATATACGATATGGTTACTCTGACCTTCACTCTGCCTGCCTCTCTCAGTTTTGTGCCGCAGCAAAACCCCTAACCCTAACCACAGTAATAGAACACTCTACCATTCTCTCTCTAGTCTCTCTCCATCTGATGTCTCTCATGTTTCATCCATCATTCATCATCCTCTCCAATCTCTTTAAGTTGTTGCACTCCTACATGCACTAGTAATTTCTCTCTCCCTTTCTCATTCATTCATTTATAGAGAAATCTTGATTTTGATTAGCATGCATGTTTGATATTACACATTGTACAGATTTTAGTGACTTTATTTATTAATTTTTTTTTGGAAATATTATAAAAGAAATCAGAAGGCTTTGCAGCTCTAACCAGTTGACCATGTTGAAAAATCTCGTCATACTGGATGTTAACTTTACAACATATGTTTTATTAGTCATACCATATGTTCACTTTTGGATTTCTAATTTTAGAAGGTTTTAGAGAGGGAGTCTATACCTTTGGGGACTAATCGAATTCAATTTAAAAAAAGTAAATTAGTCGTCACCTAAAAAAATTGATCAAATTAGATTATTTATTGTTGTTGATAAAATTTCGTATTTACTCAATTCATTCTCGCTCGAAGATTTTTGTATGAAGTGAATGTGAAGTGCAAATATATAATTTTACAATTTAGTTTTGACATGCTTTTGTAGATTTGACTTTATACTGATGGAAGCAAGGAATGGCACTTTCATTAATATATGTATATTGTATTTATAATGTCTTATCGTGTTCGTGCTGACAAATTAAGTTTCTGACTTTCTTGTATTATTATATGCCTTGTAGGTGCAGAATATGCATTCTGCTTTAGGCTTAGTTTTTGCAATTTTCATTGTCTCCTAACATGATATGTGGGTGAGGATGACTTACTATCTCAATCTAAATGCAAATATTGTTTAAACATATTGATTTTCATGATTCTTGTAGATAAAAGATCTGTATTTTTTATAAGACTCAAAATTATATAATGTGTATGATTTAAAATTAATGTATGTTTTATGTATAGAAATGTTTTTTTTTTTTTTTAATTTTGAAGAAAATTATTGCTTCAAAAGTATTTATTATTCACAAGATTGGTGTTTTTTCTGCTCTACATTTTTGCAGGTTTCAGCATAACTGAGATAGAGAGGGATAAGATTGAAAAATTTGCATATTCAAGATTAAGAACAAAGTAAGCAAATATTGTGGGTTTTACAAGGTTATTCCTTTCTTTTTTTTTCCCCCTATTACTTGATTAGTTTGTGAAACATTTTCAGTTTGGTTATTATTAGACTAGGTGGCTTTTGGTTTGAGGCTATTAGCTATTTTATGGTATCCTTGAAGGCTAGATGAACTCCAAATTGGTAATAGGGTGAAGGAAATTTAGGTATTGAGAAGGAAGACAAAAGTGAAAGTTTTTGTTTATTATCTTAAATGACTGTTTTTTTGTGGGGATGTTTATAGTGGCTTCCACTTTCAAGTATGTAATTTTAGTGATGCAATTATATAATGAATAAAAAAGTTATATATTACTGTCATAAGGTCCTTGTCACGACCATGATGAGCCTAATTTTCAGGATTCTAGCAATTTTTGCTATAGCTTGAAAGACAAGGACAACCTTAACAATAAAAAACTCCTCGTGCTGTGAGATCAGGAAATATTTGCTTGCCATCATCTTCCATTCAACTGTGACTATCAGGAAGCATATAAAAGTTTTTTTCTACTTTAAAAATACCTCAAATTTATTTATATGTTCGTTTCCGATGCTCTAGTACGAAATGATCTTATGGACATGTAAGTTGAATGTGATAAAGAAACTATCAGATTAATGGTGCTGGCATGCATGTGCACTTAACTGGAATTGAGGTTGTTTCTATTTAGGAATAAAATTTTAAGGTTTGATGATCAATAGCTCGTATAAGTATATTATTATTATTATTATCATTATTATTATTATAAGTATTAAATCCTATTGGGTCAGGAATCGGGTTTGCTAAATTCCTGTAGGGGTAAGTTTTGGGTATGATTGGAAAAATCCTATAGGGTTTTTCTTGTGTTTTGGGAGACCCCATTGGCTACCGGGTCCGAGTCAAGTTCAGATTCTATATGACCTATCCTAAATCCGACCCAATTGCATCCCTAGTTGTAGGCATCCAAGTGAAACTAAATTACAGTTAGCCCTTCTATCAGCAATCACTAGAGTTGGATCCACACAGCTTCCCCTTGCAGCCTCTTGGTTCTTGAAAGGTCACCTACATCCTCCATACAAACAGCAAAACATTGTCCAGTCAACATAAACTTATAATCCAATCTAAAGCACAAAGAATCTTGCGAATATTAACATTTCTAAAAACACAACAATCAACAATGTCATGTTGAACTTATATGTTCAATATGAATTTTGATGAGACAATTAGTTGCATAATCAACTACTCAATTGTGGTAAACTACACTTAATAGTTAAAAAATTTGGATGAACAACATGCTAGAATATATGTGTGTGTGTGTGTGTGTGTGTGTGTGTGTGTTGGATGTGTGTTCTTTGGAGTTTATGCAAGTGCAAAATGAACTAGTTAGCAAATACAAATCTCCAAACACAGCCTTGATCATGGTTTTCATCGAAGGCTTGACAAGTTCAAATAGCACAGACTTGATTGAGGGTTAAATCCAAAGCACGACAAGTTCAAACCTAAGCGCGTTAAGCACAAACTTGATCAAGGGTTAAATTCAAGGCATGACAAATTTAAGATGCGACAAGAACCAAGGTGTGACAGTTTTAAAATATGAGTCGATGTAGCATAAAAGAGCCATTGTATGCATTTAATGCTTAATGATTTTAAGATGTTATCTCTAACAGACTTTTGAAACTCTTGAAATCTATAAATACATATTCCTTGGGATATTCAAAGGATAGAAGACGAATTAAGAGCTTTCATTTGCAAACAAAAAAAATCAAAAAATTCTCTCATTATTTTTGTACTATTGTTCATTATTTTGCAAAATCTGAAAAAGAGAGAAAATCAAATTAGTGCTCTGTTATTGCTTTTGTTATTTATAAGAGAGTACTGTAAAAGAGAGGAAATCATTTATTTTATGAGTGTTGTAAATTTATGTATAGCTCTGAGTTTGTGTGTTTTTGAGATTAATAATGGTGTAAAGTCCTCTATTGGAGTTGATTTGTGGGATTATGGAGAGTAGGAAGTTGGACGACCTCCACGTCAAATCTAGGCTTAAATCTTCCTTCCTTATCTCATTAATATTCCTTTCATTACTCTATTATTGTCGTATATGCTATTATTAAAGTTTAAATTAATCTATTGCACACAAACTTATTGTTTGAGCATTTTAAGTCAAATACTCAATTCACTCCTCTCATGAGTATTTTCTAGTGTATTTTCATTTGGTAGTAAAGTCTCATCTCTATTTTTCTATGCTTAATCGCATTTAGAGTAAAGATCACAGCATCAAATGCACTAGGTTTTCTAGAGGACAAGCCATCAATACACCACCTTTTCTAAGTAAGGAAAACTAACCCTATTGGAAGTGTAGATTCAAAATCTTTATAAAAGCACAAAATAGACTAATATGGAATGTGATAGAAAATGGGCCTTTGATTATTGAAGGAAAAGAAGAAAAAGATTACAACAAAGAAGATTGGAAAAGATTAGATCTGAATGAAATATCTATGAACATATTGCATTATGAGTTAAATGAAAGTGATTTTAATAAAATCTATACATGTAAATTTGCTAAAGATATATGGGATGAATTAGAAAAGATTTATGAAGGTACCTCAAGAGTAAGAGATACAAAAATAAATCTTCTAGATGGATAATTTGAAAATTTCAAATGTTTCCAAATGAATAAATAGATGAGATGCATAATAAATTCATCAACATCATAAATCCCTTAAATATGCTTGGAAAGAATTTCACTAATATAGAAATCAATTCTAAAGTCCTTAAGTCCTACCTAAGGATTGGGACACTAAGAGAACCGTTATTGAAGAAGCACGAGCTTCTTAGAGCACTTAAGACACACGAGCAAATTAAAAAGAAAGGAGTGGAATCAAACAAGAAGACGATTGCTTTAAAAGGTGAGTCATGATTCTAGTGAAGATGATGATGACGAGGAACTTGCCTTAATGGCTAAAAAGTTCAAGAAGTTCATGAGGTTCAACAACAAGACAAAAAAAAAAAAAAGGTGATGATAGTAGTTTCTCAAGATACAAAAAGGAATAGAAGGATATGATAACCTACTACAAATATCATAAGCCAGGATATAATCGACAATACCATCCAATGCTCAAGAAAACATTTAAGGGATATAGAAATGAAGCTCGTATCGTCACTTGGAGTGATGATGACTCAAGTGACTCGGATGAAAATGTGTTTTTCATGGCATTGGATGATGAAGTAAGTTCTCCATCTTCTCCTTCTTATGATAAAATTTGTGAAATATATGGTAAAATATGCAGTAAGTTGATAAAAATTGAGAAAAAGAATAGCATGCTAAAAACCTTAATGAAGAAAGTAGGAGAAGAGTTGGATAAATTTAGAAATGAGCATGAGGAAGTTAAAATGGAAAATGAAAAGTTACATGAAGAAATTGATATTTTAAAATTGGAAAATGATAAGACGAATAATAAATGTAAGAAGCTAAAAAGCAAAAATGATGAATTAAGTAAGATCAATGAGAAATTAACAATTGAAAATTATTTGCTTGATATTGGAGTAAAAACTTAAAATAATGATGATAATATTGCATGTGCTAGTAGTTGCAATAATGAAATTTCAAAAGAACTAGAAGAACTAGAAACGAAAATGCCATATCAAAAGCTAGCTTAGATGATTCAAAGGCAACCATAGCCAAATTCACCAAAGGAAAAAAGAACTTGAACACACTTCTTGAAAATTAAAAGTATGATTCAAACAAATATGAAATTGGCTATAATAGTGATAACAGCTGCAAGTTCTATAAAACCCGATTTGTAAAAGCCATTCATAGGACATGTAACTATTGTGGCAAAACCGGTCACAATGTACACAATTATGCAATTAGGAGAATCATGCATTTGAATCATAAAAGCAAGCTGGTTTGAGTTCCTAAAGGAGAAATCCTTGTTACACATAACCAAAAAGGACCCAAATTCAAATGAGTACCAAAGAAATAATCCTCTATTTTGTAGGAATCTTTAAGTAGAAGCAACAAATGATACTTAAATAGTTGTTGCTCTAGGCATATGACTAGAGACGCATCCAAGTTTACAACTTTGGACTTCAAAGATCAAGAGAATGTCACCTTCAGAGACAATTACACGTCAACTGTTCTTCATAAATGTAACATTCTAGTAAATAGAGATATAAATATAAAGAATGTGCTTTTGATTGATGGCTTAAAGCATAATTTGCTTAGTGTAAGCCAATTATGTGATAATGGTTTTAGAGTAACATTTTTTACTAATAAACGCTCTATTGAAAGAGTTAACAATAATCAAGCTTATTTTGAAGGGTATAGACAAAGAAATATTTACAAGATCAATTTAGATAATTTCAAATCTTCAAATGAAACTTGTTTGTACTCTCAAAATGACAATAGTTGGCTATGACACAAAAAATTGAGACATACTAGTATGGATGTAATTTCAAAACTTATTAAAAAAAATCTTGTCAAAGTCTTATCAAAAATAAGTTTTCAAAATGACAAAATTTGTTATGCATGTTAACAAGGAAACCAAACTAAGACTTTTTTTTAAGTCTAGGACGTTGTTTCCACTTCAAGATCATTAGAACTATTGCATATGGACTTATCTAGCACCACTTAAACTTCAATTTTGGGAGGCAATAAATATACCTTGGTTATTGTGATGACTTCACTAGAAAAAGGTCTTAATATTGTGACTATCCAAAGTGATAATGGGGGAGGATTTGAAAATTATGAAATTGATGACTTTTATAGTAAAAATGGAATTGAACATATCTTTCCAGCACCCAGAACGCCACAAAAAAACGGTGTAGTTGAAAGGAAAAATAGAACTTTGATTGAAATTGCAAGAATACTGTTATGTGAAAATAATTTACCTAAATATTTTTGGGTTGAAGCTATCATGCCCCAAAAGGGGGCCTAGAAGGATAAACCTATAGTAATCATATCAAGTATGTATCTAAAATATGATAACTATTTTGCAAGTCAGAGATTGCAAAACTCTACTTAATATTTGCTACATAAGTTTTAATTTCAAGAAAACATTTTTTTTTATAGCTAAGGAAATATGGATATTCACAGACCACCAGAATTGTAGAGAATCGGTATCCCCTTCCAAACAATAAAATAAGGGCAGATATATTATAGAGTTTCAAACCATACTACAACTACTTTAATTCAAATTCTAAGCTTATACCACACATTACACAAATTTAGACTTAAACACTGAACATATAAACTACTTTCTAAGCCCATCTTCTTATCTTCAAGGACTTTATAAAGAAGATCTCTCTCTCTACACATCCTTAGCCCGATCCCGGCTTGAGCTATTGCTACACAAGAACTATAGGAGTGTGAGCCAAACCATGGCTCAATGAATAGCAATGACCAAACCACAAAACAAACAAATGCCAGACATTTTTTATTAACAAACATATGCAATGCAATACTCAACAATATGACATGCGTAGTTTGGATTACCAAAATCTAAATCAATGGATATTTATACCCTCTCTTAGGGGTTGAAGGACTAGCTCAGGTCATTCACGCCCAGGAGAAACTGAAAACCAAAGAAAGGGGTATTTTCTCAACTCATTGCCATATGCATATTTTTATTATTAACATAACCTCAAACTTCTTCTTAGAAATAACTAAAGAAAGAGAGAATTTATTTATATATATATATATATATATATCAACATAACCCCCACTTCACCTTAAATCCTAAGAGACTCCCTCAGTATTAAACCCTAAAATCGACTCAAATACGGGTGATGTCCTTTGTGCCTGCTTAGTTCTCGTAAAGTCAACAATCCTATAATAGCCTTAACCAAATTCATTGGAATCTCAAAAGCACTACTGTAAACCTTGAGATTTTTTTTTTTCATACAAATAGAAATAGATGAAAATATTAAAATAGAAAATAGAATGTTAATATAGGACTCAATGAAAGCCTTAAAATTAAACCATAAGTAGTGATGAGCCTATATATAATTTCAAACCCTAAAACAAAGTTTCTTAGATAATATTAAATACTACTAATAAGCTTTCATAGTAGGTATCGAAAACCCAAGATAT
The DNA here is from genome assembly GCA_024138025.1 of Combretum micranthum. Lineage (NCBI taxonomy): Eukaryota > Viridiplantae > Streptophyta > Magnoliopsida > Myrtales > Combretaceae > Combretum > Combretum micranthum. The sequence continues at coordinate 3,834,617 of JAMXBD010000001.1, forward strand.
AAGAATTATTTTAGCTAAGATTTTAAATACAATAAAGAGTAAATAACCAACTAAGCTTATAGTTAGAAAACAATAATTTATTGATGAATCGTTTAGACTATAAATACACAATAAAAACAAAAATAGATCCATAACTCACAACATAGACTCCAAATAAATATTTGGATCACACCATCATTTTAATAAGAGTATTGTAAAACTATTAGAGCCTAAAACAAAAATTGACCTACTAAGCTTTGAAAACCCTAATCGTAGGAGCTAAAACCTTAATAATAATTTATCGCGTAAATTTTAAATCCAAAGTTGAACATAATAATGATATAGAAAATTTGTAGAACTCTAAATAAATTTTTGAAGATACAACTCCTAAATAATTATCATATTCGTACCCGTTTAGCTTAATAAACTATCATAAAACTTAAGCAATTAACTAACTAAATAATATTATAATGATAATAATGTATATTCGGTGCATTTGGCTTGAGAATGGCTTTGCTAATTTTGATTTCTTTCCTAGCCGAAATTCTTAAACAAATTGCCCAAGTATGCACCAAACAATCTAAGTTGATGTGTTATACTTGTTGAATGATATGATGAAGCATGAGTTTAGCGAATTTAAAGACTCAATAAATAATTTGATTAAGTATAGGGTTAGATATAAAATGAACCTAGTTGATAATCTAAGTTTAACTTGTCTTAATGAACTTAAATTAACTAAAATGAATTAGATTGATTAAGTTTAATCAACTTGGCTAAGATTAAGTTAACATATACTTAAGTTAATATAAATTTTAGATATAAAATGAACATATTTAATCAATCTTAGTTTAACTTGACTAAATAGACTTTGATAAGTTAAAATGAGTTAGATTGACAAAGTTTAATCAAAATGACTTGGTAATTGGATAAAATGATTAACTTTAAATCAAATTGGCTAGGATTAAATTAAAATGAGTTAATAGTTAATAATTGGTTTAGAGTCATGAGTTAGGATAAATAAAAAATTAACATGAGAAATATGTTGCTTCTTATATGTATTTGCTTAAGAATTGAATGTTTTTGGAAGATGTATGATTTGATGATGCTTTTGTAATAAATAACTATAATCAAAGTGAGTGAGAAGAGATACTTTGACAGACAAAGGAAAACTGTCCGCATTTTAGCGGGGTGATATTTGCAATTATGGTAGGGTTCCTAATTAGTATATGATCAAATAGGTTCTAAAATGAAATTGGAGTAAATAGATAATTAATTTAGTTTCTTATATAGTTTAATTCTCTTAAACAGATGTTTGAGTTTGTGTTCTGAATCTTCAGGATTATCTTATGAGATGACATCTGAGTCTTTATTTGGATTTTATATGAAAGGTATGCAGTAACTCGCATGATGGTTGTTAGGATAGGTATCCTAAAACGAATTAAAACTTAAACTTGGCTTAATAATTGATGAGAGATTGTGCATGTGTCGTTGAATCCAATCCGAGGAGCAGCAACCTTGTTTGAGTGGGCATGGTAGTTTAAGCGCTCAGGGCACTCGTCATGATGTAATGACTTCCAACAGGTGGCTCGGAGGGTAATTGATAGGGTGTATGGTACCACTGTAACATTTGCTTATTCTTAAAATAATATAATATGATTTAGTTCATATTAATGGGGACAATTGAATTAGGTGATATTATGAATTAAGTTAAGTAAAGTTGAGTAACGACTGTAAACCTTAGATGTGATTACTTTTTCTTTATGAGGTTATACTAGAGATATAAGTTTTTGGATTGCTTATATCAACCCTCTAAATAGCTGCGGTTACTCAGGACCCTAGATTCCTGCCCTGGGGTAGTCACCTGCGGTGGCTATCGGCATGTTTCCCTACTGCTGCGGTGGTGGGCTAGGGATGGTAAATCGTTCCTGGATTGTTTCGGAGTCTGAGTGCTCCAATGTTGATTTGTTTACTTTAAAGAAAAGATAATAACTTATTGGTCGATGCATTGTATTTAGTTAAGCTCGTGCGTCACTTCGTATGTAATTGCATTGCTACGTACTGAGCTTTGACTCATTATTGTTATTAATTTTTCCTGAGCCAACAGTAGTAGGAGTAGAAGTAGCAGTAATAGTAGTGTAGCAGTAGTAGTAAGAGGAGGAGTAGCAGTACCAGTAGTAGTAGCAGTAGCAGTGGTAGCAATAGGTGTAGTAATAGCAGCAGCAATAGTAGCAACAACAGCAATAGTAGCAGCAACAACGGTAGTAGCAGCAGCAACAGCAGTAACAGTAGGAGTAGCAGTAGCAATAGTAGTAGTAGCAGTAGTAGGAGGAGGAGTAGTAGTAGCAATAGCAATAGCAGTAGTAGTAGTAGCAGTAGTAGCAGTAGCAGCAATAGTAGCAGCAGCAGTAATAGCAGTAGCAGCAGTAGTTGAAGTAGTAGCAATAGTAGCAGTAGCCGGAGTAGAAGTAGAAGTAGGAGTTGAAAAAAATGGTCTAATACTATTTGAATTGCTAATATGAACCTTTCACAAAACATTTAAGAAAATTGAATCATTTGGTGATGAATTTGCAACTCGGAGATAGGGTATAGGGAGAAGGATGCAATGTTTATTGTCCTTTTGTCAAGTAAATGACATGATAATTCTCAAATAGGTATGTTAATTAGATAACTAATTGATTGATGATGCCAACCATCTCTCTTAATTTATACTACTTGGAATATATATTGATAATACAATTAAGATTCATGAAAAGACAAATGAAAAATATATATATAAGATTGCAATCCTCATTGTTCATGATCCCTTCCATTGATATGTTATATGTTTAGTCACATCCCTACAGTTGGATCCATATTGTCTTGATTGTTCATCATTTTCATAGAAGGGGTAACTTTTTTAGATGCCATTTATCATTTTCTAACATCTCCACTAAAGCTCCGGAGACAAATATAGCTCTTCTCACAAAGAAGCTCTTGAGACAATTAATGAATTGTGCTAGATGTCAACAAGATAAGTCATTTGACGCATAAAGCGATATAATATTCCATCTTTTATAAGTTTATATAAATAATAAATCCAAAATCAAAACAAATGGATTGAATAATATTAAGAGCTTATAAACTATTTTAGTACAATTATATACTAATTTGAGTTCAATTAATAGATGTCGAATCATATTTTAGCTATCTAAATAGTTTAAAAAGTTGACCAAGTTTCATAACTTTACTCGAGTTAGATTTCAAATATAAATTAAGCTTTCACGGAGTTTGGGTTCAATTCATCTTTAGTATAACAATAACAAAATTTTACACTATGCATCAAAGCAATATATCAGAAAATAATGTGCAAATAGTATCTCAAAATTTGATTTTAGGATGATTAGATCATTAACATGCTATATATTTTATTAGAGTTGTCGCAGGATGAAAACGTGAACCCTATTATGACCAATGACGAAGAATTGCAACTCTGCTTCAACTAAAGAGAGAGCTTGTACTGATGTTAACATCTTATTGAACCAGATCCCCTTTATGTGTAAAGACTGCAATATGGAGCATTAATTTACATGGTGGGAATATTACGGTCTAGAAAGTCGTCATTGTGCTCATCATCATCATAATCATCTTTAGAGTATGATTAGTAACCACCATCATAAATCTTCACATCATCTTGGTCATTAACATTTCCATCCTCACCTTCACCTTCATCTTCCTCTTCATGAATTTTGGTTTCGAGTCCATTCGTATCAATATCGTCTCCAACATTAATCCACTCTTTTGAACTTTTGAAACTCAAATGGATACAATTCATACCCTAACAATGAGTGAGTTTTAGTGACTTAAGAGTGGGGCAACTTGCTAAAACAATGCTGATTTCGGCATCACTCAAGGGTACATTCTCTATGGACAAAGCTTAGAAAGAAGGCCAATTAACGTTGCTGCCTATACTTAAACAAAAACTACAACGTTTAACGAAAATATTTTCGTAATGAATTGGTATGATCGTTATAGAAGCTAATAGGCAGAGAAAAAACTTCTTTACCTTGACAATCTTCATCATCTTGAAATACTAAAGACACATCTTCCACCTGCTGATTAATGCCAAATTATAGGCATTAGTTGATCTTGAAAGTGAGATAATGCCCATGGACAAAAGGCATACTTAGGTGTAAGTGCAACTTTTTAAGCTTTGGTAAGCTGTATGAATTTATAAAATTATCAATCAAGGAATTAACACTATAAGAAAGATGACGAGGATCATTGAAGCTAAGAGATAGAATGATGGTCTAAATAGATTTCCATCTTTGAAAGAGTGTAACATTTGATGACATCTCTTATAGGTAAAAAAAAATGATGGATTAGTGAATCGTGGTTAGTTGCTTATGTCCAATCGCTTAAAAAGACTTCTAAGGCAGTCTTTATAAAGACTGTTGGATCTTCTTGAAAAATTGCTAGCTATTTGATGCAAAGTAATAGGTTGGATAGGATGTAACAAGTGTGGTAAGTCAAGATATGATCCTAAAGTGGTAGGTCGATTAGAAAGTAGTAGTTGTGGTAGGTTAAGGTATGATCCCAAAGTGGTCGAAAGTGATAGGTGTAGTTGGCTAAGGTATGGTCCTAAAGTGGTAGGTTGGTCAAGAAGTTATAGGTATGGTAAGTCAAGGTACAAGCCTAAAGTGGCACATCGGTTAGGAAGTGGTAGGTGTGGCAGGTCAAGTTGTGCTACTAAAGTGGTAGGTCAAGGTATGATCTTAAAGTGGTAGGTTAGTTAGGAAGTTATAGGTGTGGTAGGTCTAGGTATGATCCTAAAGTGGTAGGTTTGTAAAGATATGGTAAGTATAGTAAGTCAAGGTATGGTCCTAAAGTCGTAGGTTAGCGAAGAAGTTATACTCATGGTAAGTCAAGATATGGTCCTAAAATGGTAAGTTAGTCAGGAAGTGGTATCCATGGTAAGTCAAGATATGGTCCTAAATTGGTAGGTTCATAAAGAAGTGGTAAGTCTTGGTATGGTTCTAAAGTGGTAGGTTAGTAAAAAAGTAATAGGTGCGGTAGGTGTGATAGGTCAAGGTATGGTCCGAAAGTGGTAGGTCGGTTAGGATGTGAAAGGTATGATAGGTTAAGGCATTGTCCTAAGTGGTAGATCCATAAAGAAGTGGTAGGTGTGATAGGTCATAGTATAGTCCTAAAGTGGTGAGTTAATAAGAAAGTGTTAGGCAAAGATATGGTCCTAAAGTGGTAGGTTAGTAAGAAAGTGGTAGATATGGTAGGTCACCTATTTACCTAGCCACGACTTCCCTAGAAGCATTCGTTTGCCACTTTACGCAGGTTTTTCCCATGAATCATGCAAGTAACTGATGTAATCTTTGCTAAAAGTACAATCTTGTTCTTGATTGTGGATATGGATCATGGTTGTGGTTGCCTCTCCTTCAATACTCTCTCATGTTTAGAGAAGTGTATTAGGGTTTATGTTGTTTACATAAAATTGAAAGAATTGTTTTGAGTTTATATAATTAACTATGCAAGGATGAAATATATGATATTATTTCAAGAATCGGATATTGACTTCTTTTTTTAGATTTCTTTTATTTGTATTTTCTTTCTTCTTTATTTCTATTTTCCTTCAAGTCTTTACTAAAATGACATTTAATGGCTTTTAGTAGCTAACATATATGTATTTTATTTTTTTTCCTTTTTTCAAAATTTGGATAAATTATTTTCTCATTTTTCTCTAATTATAACTATCACAAATATGATAACTAGGGAAATTATTCTTTTATTCTTTCAACCAAATAGTTTAAGAAAGAATTTTTTAAAAAAATTTATTTGTTTTTCCTTTTATTAAACTAAATGGTGTAAAAGGGAAAACTCTATAATGATTTTCTTAATTGTTAATTATTTAGTTTTATAAGAAGGGTATGTGTTGAGCCTGGATTTTTCAAATTCTAGTTTGATTTCTTTTGATCCAATTTGTGTCAAATCCTAGCACATTTGATACAAACCCTAGCACATTTGATACAATCCCTAGCACATTCGATATAAACTCTTGACTAGGAATTAAAAGATATTTGACTTTTATGAAAAGTTTAGGAGTTGCCACTTAATTAAAATCAGGAAAAATTATAAATTATAATCAATAGGTTTGTTGATTCTAACTTAGCCACTAATTTGTAAAAAATTAATTTTAAAATCAACTTTGACAAAGCAGAGATTTTTAGATTTGGGGCTATCCTATTAAAACCACATAGATACTACCTTAAATTATTTAACCAAATTATTATTCCTTTGATGTTCTAAAATGTGTTGAAATTTACAATATTTACAAAGTGGCAAAATAATATACAATTACATGATGACATTTATATCACAATTAACAATTGTATTTATTTTGTTGCAAAGTCATAGTATTCGTAAGCTAATTAAAATTTACAAAGTATAATATTTATAAATGGCCATATTAAAAATTACAAAGATATAATTATTAATATCTACAATGAATTGTTAATCAAATTAATATTTATAGGCTAAGGTAAAAAGAAAAGCTATTTCATTTTTTAAGTTGTCCCGTACGTGTCTATGTACCTACTAATCGGGACAGACATCATGTAGTTCTTTCATAAAATAATAATGGGTTGACCTATTTTAATTTGTGAATTCTTTTCAATATAAGTTTATTAAATTTTTCAGATTGATAAAAAAATAATTTTTAAGATGAGATTCTATGAACTACTAATTTAATTTTGTGTACAGAAAATACATTTTTCTAAGTGACATTGAAATTATATATATACTTTTAATTTTTATATCCATAAATTCGTACATATACGTTTAGAAAAAGAAAGAAAAAAAATGTTATATGTATATTTAATTAGTGGTCATTTGATAGAATGGATATTGGAATTATATCATTCTCGGAGTTCAAGAAATTATACTTCCAATGACCAATTAAACATGCACTCCGAATATCAAGTCTAAAGACAATCACGCTTATTATTCTTTATTATCATTTTTCTTTTCATTGGCTCATCATTAGTTCATATACATAAAATAAAATAATAAAAAAATGAAATGACTTACCTACTGTGACGTGAATTGGTGCTAGGGCTGCAAACGAGCTGTGCTATTTTTGAGCTACTCGAGCTCGGCTCATTTTAGGCCCAGGCCGGCTCGGTTCGGTTAGTTAAACGAGCAGAGCTCGAGCTCCATCTCAAGCTCGTTTAGCCAAACGAGCCGAGCCGAGCCTGAGCTTGTCCTCAAGCTCACGAGCCGGCTCGCGAACAGACTTGTTATGGGCTCGAGAACAGGCTCGTTAAGAGCTCGTGAACGGGCTCGTTTAATATATATAATATTGATATTATATTATTAATATTATAAATATAATTAAAAAATAACTATATAAGCTAAACGAGTCGAGTTCAAGCTCATTTAACGAAACGAGCCCAAGCTCGAGCTCGGCTCATTTAGGCTTGCTTAGCTAAACGAGCATAAACGAGCCGAGCTTGAGCTTGAAAAAGCTTAACGGGTTCAGGCTCGAGCCTACATATTCCAGACTCGTTAAAAGCTTGGCTCGGCTCGAGCTCATTAAAAAATAAACGAGCAAAGCTCGAGCCTGCAAAAGCCCGGCTCGGCCCGGCTCGTTTGCACCCTAATTGGTGCAGTATCACGGATTAGGAAGGGGTGTATGGGTCGGACGCAGATGGATCGGATCCTTGTAGCGGTCGGGTCGTGGGGTCTACTTTTGTGTAGCAGCAGATGGGAGATGAAACTGGTGGTTTCGGAGATGATGGACGATGGTGACTTGACTGGACGGCTAAACTCAATATTCCAAATAATCCAATAAGCTCAATTTTACTTGGGACTGGCCGTGAATGGTGGTTCTAAAGATTGTGAATGACGGTTGTAGGCAAAGCTGCTATTGCACCGGATTTTGACAGCCTTAGGACTCAAATAAACTATCAATTGGTAGTTTAACTTAGAGTCTTCTTATATCCACTAATTCAATTGGTTTTGTCAAGACTCTAATATGGGGCCTAACAGGGTTTATCTAAAGCCATCATATCACGTGTGCACCCGTAACATGAGGGCCGCCTTGTATGTCAGAGTATACAAGACTCTATTATTTATAAACATTTATCATACAAATAATATATAATATATTACAGTATTTCAACTATGGAATCCTATTTTCCAATTTCCACCAAGATCGTAGAGAATCGGTATCCCCCACCAAATAGTGAAATTGGGTTTCCAACCTACAACATAGAAAATTAAAATTCATCTAATTTACATTCTAAGTTTCCATATCCTCTATCCCTATCTTCAATAGGTTCCGTTGGAGAAGCTCTCTTCACACATGCCTAGCCCAATCCCAGCTAGTAATATTCCTGCACAAAAACTGTAGGGGGGTGAGCGAACCACGGGCTCAGTGAGTTCATTCCTCACTACTACCGGTCACACAAGTTATCAAACATTAATTATACACTCATGCAAATCTATCTATACGCAATATGAATGCATACGTAATGAATGCAAGCAACACATCTATGGGGGTCCGGAACCATAGACGATGTAGATTTACCTGTCTACACTTCAGTTGTCTCCCATACTTACCCGCATGGGACACCTCGCCTTAACTGTACGAGGCTGCCTGGTGGTTTCGTCCATCCAGACTCACCCAATGCTTAACCGCCATTGGTAACAACAAATATTCCCCAACGTGTTCACGTGATTTACGCTGGTTCATATTTAAATATATATAATGCCAACTTAATGGTCATTCTTACAATCCATTACCAATCTATGGTGAATCGCACAAGTAGACCCCTACACGGGTAACATCTACTGCCAAAAAGAACCATCACCTATAAAGGTGAATCCGGCGGATAGACCCAAATTCAGGTAACATCTATCGCCAAGTGACCAGTGGACCCAAATTCAGGCCACATCCACTGTCACAACAATACTCGGAAATGTCCCATGTTTATCTCATAAACTTTTTGAGTATAAATTCTTCCTTTCCAAAGGATATAAAAATAACCTGGAATATTCCAAGTCGGATTTCTTTAAAATACATTTCAAAATACTTTTGTTTTCAAAATTGGGACATTTCCTATAGGGGATCAAGCACATGCGACGAGTATATCCAATTAGTTTAGTCGAATAATTATCTTTATCCATTTATGTAGGTGATCATGCGGATGATAACACTCATATCAATCAGTCATTCCATACAAGCAATACAATCAACACAACAGCAAGCAGTAGCAATCACAAGCAAATAGTAGATCATCAGAATTCCCTCACCTGTGGTCCTCGCTAAGCTACTGGCAGTCCGGAATTGGTCTATTTTCCTATGAAAGGAAATAACAGAGATTTATTATTGGATTATTTCTGTAAGAGAAGTCTTCCTATAATTTAAAGGTGTTGATCTCTTTCGTCGGATATTAAATTAAGTCTATCATATTAATTACTGTATTGTTAAATAATTTAGTTGAATTCTTATAGGTGCCTAACTATTCCGTATCGGTATTTGGTATAGTTTTTATTAATTGCTATCTATATTTTTATTTAAGAGGTTTGTCTTTTCTTAAGTTCTACTGCTTTTAATAGAAGATTTTTATTTATTAATTATTTGCCCGTCAACCTTATCTGTCTCTCAAATTGGTATTTTATTTATTTAAGGGTATATTCTAGTATCTATACCTTCCAAAATTATAAAATCGTATGTCTTATAGAGTTTAGATATATGAACTTTTTATTATACTTAAATTTTTATTTCTATTACAAAACAAACTAAGTTTAATAATAAAAATTATCAGTAATTTGGGTTTTGAAAAGTCAATATCAATATTAGTAATAAATACAAGTATAATTGTAGCATCTATCTTCATACTATTAATAAATAATAATAGTAATGGCAAAATAACATTAGAATTATTGCTAATGTAAATATAGTAACCTTAATGTAAAAATATCAGTATAAATAATCCTAATGACTCGTGATGAAAATATCAATAATATGGAATATTGTAAACAGTAGTAATGATAGTGGTAATAATCATAACTATATTAATAGAAATAACAGTAACATTAATATTGGTTTAAAAGTGAAAACTGAGTGAATTTCTATTTGTGATTTCTTATTCATTTTAAATCCGATTTCGTTGTATAAATATTTGATTTAGTAGTACTCGAAGAGTACTTTATAGTAGTGGAATTATTTTCAAGAAAAGAAACTTGTACAATTTTTAAATTTATGAAACACATGCATAGATTTTAAATGAATCCTAATAATTGTAGTCAAAACTTGTTTTGATCATATCTAACTCATTTTTAATCCGTTTTCGACGAATAAATAGTCGTTTTCATAGTATTTTCCGAGTACAATCCATTAGTGGTGTTAGTTTTATCAAAAAAAATCATTAAGGGGATGAAAAAGATAGGAACACCATGCTCTGTTCGCACAAGTCTGGTAGCGGTAGTTTAACTTTTGTTTTTGCAATATCTAATTCATTTCTTATCCGTTTCTAGCAAATAAATAGTCGATTTCATAGGATTTTTCGTGTTCTTTCCATTGGTGTGGTCGTTTTTAGCTTAAAACAAACACATCAATACACTTTTTTCATTCTTCCTAGGTATATACATAAGTTATCTAAATTTCAACCTAGCTTTGTTGTAGTTTAAGTGTGGCTTTGGTTTTTCCTTTCTAAGACTTGAATTTATACACTTAGAAATCTTCAAGTTGATGTATTTATATACTAAATAATCTAAATTAATTAAATATACCATTAGATTATTCTTGATAAATTTATAAGACAAATTCTTATTAATCAACATAACGAATATTTGAACTTAACGTAATCCTTACCTTGATTGGATCATAAAATGACTTTAGCTCCTCATTCTTGATGGAGTTAGTAATCTAAAGAGAAAGCTTAGAAAGATGAGTAACTAAGGAAAACTAATCTAGCTAACTAGTATATATATTTGTTCTATTTTCTTACCTTATTGAGCTTGGGTTCCAATCTATGGTAAACCAAGACCATCTAGCTTGGTCTTTGATGTTGTTTAGGTTAGTTAAATTGAGTTTCGATTGTGATTGATGAGTTTTGAAGCTTAGATAAGGCTATAGGATATAAACAAGGGATGTTCTTTATTTTTGGAGTGTATAGACAAGGTTGATAAAGTGAGCATTGAAGTGGAGTGTGGTAAATTCGTAGTGATTGTTTTGAGAGAGATTTTAGATTGTGTTTGGGAAGATTTTGAGTTGGTTTTGTAACCAACTTAAGCCTATATATGTATATAAAGGTTAGGCTAAGATTTAAACACAAGAGAGAGTGTATTGGACTTAGGAAAAGTACAAATTCCAGCTGCTATTCTCGGGTAGAATTTGAAATGTGAATTTGAGGACGAATTTTGGATGAATTTATGGGAGATTTGTGGCTGATTTCAAGGGGGATTAAATGTGTTTGTTTGGTAGTTAATAAAGGTTGTTTATGTGTGTAAAATAGAGGCTCAACTTGCAAGAAAAATCGGGTCAAAATCGTATCAAATCTAAGGTTGAAATTGGAACTCTGCTGTAGTTTTGCTTTGCTGTATTTCTCCTACTGCAGCTACTAGTTGGGAATTTTCTAGGCAGATTTAGAGTTGTTTGGGTTGCATATTTGATCTGGAATTCTTAGCATTAAATATTGATCCGATGTGGATTGTGTTAATTGGATTTTATGTCATTTTCGTGTTGAATGTTGGAACAAAGTTGGATGTAAGTTGAGCTTGCTGCAGTTGAAAAATCCTTCCCCTGCTACAACGTGGAGAAGCTGCCCCTGCCTCAGCCGAAATTCCAAAATGTTGCAGCCAATATTTTTGAAGTTTGGACCAGAGTTGAATTTGTGTTGGGTTGTTGTTTACATGTCATTTTCATTAAGACTTATGGGCTTCAACTGGTGTGAATTTGGAATGTGAATAGCGGCTGAAAGTAGTGTGATTCCAGCGGGAGTTGTGAACGTAAATTCCATTCCAGGAGCTTTTGTTTAACGTGGAAATTTCTACAGCTTCCAATTCCTGCTGTACGCGTTGGATATTCTATGTGTGGACTTCGGATGGATCTTGCTGTCCTCTTGTTCAGTCCGTGAAGCATTTTTCAACGTGAGCTGCAGCCGACATCAACTGTTTCTTGCGTAGTAGAATGCTGCAGCTGAAGTGAGCTGTGCGTGAAGACCAGCATTGTTGCTCCTGATGCTGCGCGGGGGAGGCTGTTCTGCTCGGTCTTCTGTTGTCGATGCGTGGGACGAATTGCTGCGTGGGAGCCTCTGTCCTACGCGTGGAGTAGTTGTGCTGACCGGCTCCTTCTTCTTCATGCGTGTTCTCCTGCTTCGACGTGGAATGTGCAGTACAGGCTACGTGGAAGAATTTTTTGTTCGGTGGTTTGCTCTGCCTCATGCGTGAAAAAAAATTTCTCCTCTGTTCACGTGATGAGTTTTGCTTCCAGCGGTTTCTATATATATATTTATTTATTTATTTTGATTTGTTTATTATTTGCTTAATAATTATCAACTAAAACATTTTAACAAATATTAATTTGTGAATGTATATTTATAACTATTATACATAAGTTTCATCGAAATAGAATTTTCTAGGTTCCTATAACAATTCTAGATTGATTATGTAAACAAATTTTAGTTTATATGATTAATTGTTTTTAGTATTTTAACTTACAAAATTAAATTTTTCGAGTTCAATAAATCGAAGTAAGAACTGAGTCTTAATGAATTCAGAGTTCCCTAACAAATATAACAGCGGGATTTGAAATTTTCATTTTAAATTTAGATTAGTAATTATTGATCGGCGTTAGTATCTATTATGTTTTTATAATCCTAATAATTCATCTTCAGATTGTTGTTTTACATCGATGAGTACTGTTAATAGATTATATTTTATCGGGTTTGAAATTTAGAGCTACTTTTAATTATATTTTGAATTATCAGTTCAAGATACGAAATCTCGTTTTTGGTATCAATTAAAGTTAAAGAAATTTTTATTCGGGTTTTTCAAGCTTTGAATGAGTTTATTACAACTCGTAGATCAATTCTAAGGTTTTTGTTGAATCATATATCTGATTTTAGTTTCACCTTTGCTAATTAGCTTATTTTCTAGTTATGAATTATTAAAGGTTACGTTGACAATTTGGGATTTTAATTTCTAAAATCTCTAAATCTTTTAATTGGAATATTAGTGTAATTTAAATATTTATTTAAAATCTAGATTCTTAGATATTGATTTATTTTACCAAACATTATATTTTATTGTATAGGAGTTATTCCTACTAATTCGTTAACAACATATTCTATCTAGGCTACTTAGTAGTGTTAAAATAGTTTAAACACTATTACTTCATTATTTAACTAGCATAGCATTTGCTTTCTAAGTATAGTAGAACTTAAGGAAAAAGGGTTCAAAAATTTATATTAACGTTTGGTTTATCGTCGTTTTATAAATTATTTGAGATCACATTTGTTACAGTTTGTATTTCGAAAAATTTTATTAGTAGAGATTTTAATCTTTCTAACTATAATCAGATTCGTTCTTTGACATTTGTAAATCGAGAAAAATTTGAAGTGATTTTTACTACTTATTCCAAATATTCTAAATAATAAAACATTACATATTTAGTATTTGTTATAATCAGGTTACGTAAAATTTGGGGGATTACAGGTTTTGCCCAAAAACTCTCAAAATTGAAGATTTAACTTTGAAACCCTAGTATGTAAATTTCTTTGATTCGAACCTTTTGCAGTGGATATTTGTATATTTGATCATTGGGAATCATTGTACGAGCTCCTATTTATACTATAGGAGCTCAAAACAAACTTGGTATGAATTAATGCCACGATTTCAAATTTTTTATTTAGGGTCCAAGTTTTTTAAATCTTGGAAAAAAATCATAACTTAAGTGATTCTGATTGATTTTAGCCTCTTAGGAAACTTCGATTATTGCAAAAAATGCTCAGATTTGTCATGGATGCTTATGAGAAAAATCCGCTATTAATATATATATTTTTTATTTTTTTAGCTTTGATTTGGTACTACAAATCTTGAATCGAGTCTACATTTTGGTCTTGTTACATAATATGCCATATGTACTTTGTGATTTCATCATTATTTTGGTGAACTCACAAAGATAACATAGCAAAAATGGTCAAGAACAGGGTGCTCTAAATATGGAAATCACGAGAAACAAGGATGCTTGAGGAAGGAGATGACATGATGTCATCAACGATGTTGGCAACTCCAATTGTATGATGCCATGTGGCACCCCGTGTTGGAAAAAAAGTAAAAGTCATTTTGCCTTTAGCTAAGCTCACAGCTAACTTGCTCATGTGCAATGCAAAGCATTATCCATTCAAGCAGTAAGTTTCTTCTCATCATTTCATGCAATTAAATTGTACTTAACCTTATGTCTGGATCCAATTACATAGGTCAACATATTGTGGCCCATTTAATTAGGTCCATGATTAATATTCATATCATGTTAAGCTAATCCCTTTATTTTTATTTATTATTTATTTACTTATCTAATTATTTTAACAAAATTTTAAAAATTTCGAGCTTAAAACAATACTTATGTTATCAATCTTTTCATTAGAATAGCCAACTTTTTTTTTTATATTATCTATTTCTTGATAAACAATTTATTAGAAAAAATTTGAGAAAAGTGTTTATATCTGCCGGAAAAAGCTAGCTAAACAGACCCATTATTTAAAGATAATTAGTAGAAATTAAGGAAAAAAAGTTGTGAAGTATATATAGATGTATAAAATAGATATACAAATAATAATGAACTATCCATAATTATTGCATTTTCAAAATAAATGTCATATTACTCTATTTTCTAGTAAATTCCAAAATATCCTTCCATAGAGTCCTTATTAATTTGTTTAAAAAAGAGTGTGAAGTCCGAGAACTCCCTAGTATTAGTTTAATAATGTAAAAACATAAATATAGATATGTATCTAAATAAAAGGAAATAACATATGACCAATATAGATAGATTGTACATGATAAATAGATAAAAGATAAGGTGTTATACTTTTATTTTGTTATTATTTGACTCTGTCTTCTTTAGTTAAGATCTTTTCATTTTTTTTTCTTTTCTTTTCTTTTTGGTTTACCTACCTATCTATTTAGGGCTAGACATAAGCCTTCCTCATCTTGAAACCTGCATGAATCTATCGGTTCACAGTTCCTACTAATCTATGTCTAGATCTATATGTATAGATCAACATTATTAAGTTAAAGTTGAATGCTTTGTGCATCAATATCTTACATGTATCATTGTAATTCTACTTAAAAAGTTAGAAACAAAGAAGAGTGACTGAGTATTTATAGGTACTTAATATAGATGATGGCCGTCAGATCACCTCAGTGATTGATAGATGAGATGGAGTAAGCTCAATTCATGCTTATCCTAAATGAGCTCCTCATGGGCCAAGGCTAGTAGTCATATCCTATGTGCATGAGCCTGCTTGAGAAAGGTTGGATGCGGCGGACCGGTCCAACGATCTCTGTTCCAAGCCTATCAAGCCAAATCTTCCCAATCCCAATAGTTAAATTAGACTCATTAGACCCTGTCACTCAGCCTATGAGTCAAGCCTAAATAAATTAATAATATTTATATTTTAAGCCCATTTACAATATATATGTGCTAGGTTTATATATCAAGTGACTTGATGTAATACCAACCGCATTTGCTTCTCTTTCTCATTAACTCTTCTCTCACTTATTTACTAACCTACTTCTTTCTTCTTAGAGCTATATTAATGGTCCAAGTTTAGTATTGTATCTTTTAAGTAAATCGCAGCACATAATTTTTTTTTTTTTTCAGTTGTGAACTTCATAGTAAATTTGATTTTCTGAAAGAGCATGATTTTAAATTTTCATTAACTTTATTGCAAAGACTGTTATTATAGTATCCATTTTCTATCTTATCTATATCTAATTGAAATAATATTGGCTTTTGGAGAACTATTCAATATGTATCTTATTTGTTTCCATTTCAAGTTGATCTATAAATTGATGGGGACAAAAAATACAAGCATAAGAGCTCGTGTCAATGTTGTCGTCCCATATGGCATAAAAATTTTCATATTTAGTTTTATATTATATTTACTTTTTAGATAGCTGAATAATAACTATTAGATTAAGTTTAGATTTTAAGGCTCATAATTGACCTTATGTTATCTTTTATTATTCTGGTTTATCTTTTATCATATCTTTAGACGGCTGAATAATAGCCACTAGATTAAGTTTAGATCGTGAGGCTCATATTTGACCTTACTATATTATCAATAGTTCTTTCTGTTAGGGTTAGTGTTAGGCTACCAAACAATCCTACTAGTTTCATTGTTTCTTTAATTGCCTTTGAGATCTTAGATCATAATTCATCACTAGTGGAATTCCATCTATTGGAGCGGAAAATCTTTTCGGAAACAAGATTAAAGCTTCTTTATTTTATTTTAGTTCTTGATATTTGTGGTGAGTTTTTTGGCATTCTCTATTATAATCTTTGTTCAATTTCATTTTCTTGATTAATATTTTTGCAACCCTTATATTTCATTCCTTTCATTAACTTCTTTGCTTCCATGTTCGGCGTCATAATTTTTTTCTCTTCTTGTGTACGTGTATCTAATTATAATCACGATAATTATAGTCTGCAAAGAAAGAAAAATTTTCACTTTGAAAGTATAACCCTGTTCATGATTTTGGTCGTGGATGATAGTTGTGGTTGCCTCTCCATCAATGTTCTTGTGCCTAAAAAGTGTAGGGTTTGTGCAAAGATTGTGGAAACTAATTATAAGGAAGAACTATTTTTTTTATTTATTTACTTTTTTAAGGGGAAAAAAAGAGAGGAAGATATCATGTAAAATTAAAATTTCCAAGGAACTGCTTTGTGTCGTTTACATAAAATTGAAAAGATTTGTTTTGATTCCATGTATTTGACTATGCAAGATAAAAATATAAGATCTTATTTTCAAAATTGGATATTATATATGAGTGATCGATTAAAACATATTCTTATGTATATCTTTTTGCTTATCTATTTCCATTGTGGGTCTGGTATTATCCAATTAAAATAAATTGGATTTTAGAAAGTTGTTCAATATATATCTATATTTTTTTCTTCAAAATATTGGATAAATTATTACTCTTTTTATCTAGTTACAACTATGATGAATACGATGACTAGGGACAGAATTTTTCCCTTTTTTTTTTTCTTTTTAATTTGCCTTTCTGAGCAAAATGCCTACGAAAGATAGCTCGAGAACTTTATTTGTTTTCTTCTTGTATGAAATTAAATAGAGTGAAAGGTGTAACTTCATAGAATTTTGTAAATTATTTAGTTTTATAAGAGGGGTATACATGTGTTTACATTATTATGTTGGATCTGGTAATATAAATAAACTATCTATTATAAGTTAATATACCCAATAATTATTACTCTTTTTGTTTAAATTAATTTAGATTTAGAATTGTCGGGGCATAAAAGTAATTTTAAGGATAAAGAAGAACGGGTCCAATATAACCCCATAGAAGATAGCCATATAGTTGTATATTATATATATATATATATATATAATACATAATGAATAGATAAAAGATATAAGGAATTACTTATATGCCCCACAATACTAAATATAAATTAATACAAACAATTCTTCATGAGATTGGAATTACATAGGACAATATATTATAATTTTATTGAGCTCTATATATCATTATGATTTAGGATAATTCAAAATAATGAGGCTTACATATAACTCCCAATTATAAGTTTTACATATTAATTATTTGGGTATTAATATCATGGTTATGCCAAACAATTATATTACATCAAATGCCACATTTATTTTGAAACCGTACCACACCCACATTTGATTTGCTATTACACGCAATCCAAAGAAAAACCGACCATACGGCAGTATGGATGTGCCAAATAGAAACGTAGAATCTTTGCAATTTCATATAAGATATTATTTTTTTACGTGATATGCTCTTAATAAAAAGTGTGTCAAAAAATAAGTAGGTGAATAGTCTACCTATATTTCATTTTTACTCCAACCTAAGAAACGTCCACGCAATAGTACTAATGTGCTAAATAGTACTGTAGGATTTTTGCAATTTCATATAAGATATTACTTTCTTACGTGATATACCTTTAATAAAAAGTGTGGCAAAAAATAAGTAGGTGAATAGTCTTTTTATTTTTTATTTTTACTCCAGCGTAAGAACCATGTAGTGTCTTCTCTTTGAAGGTGGATTTTATAATAACGAGGTGTTAAATCTAAGTCAATACGAGCCCTTGATCCAAGCTAGTATTGGCTATTAGGTTTTAGTTTCTTAATAGGTGGTGCCAACACTTCATTTTTACCCCCTTGAAAAACTATAAAAATAAAAAAATGTCAAAAAGTTAGAAAAGTAGATATCACAATAAAAATTTAAAATTATTAAAAATACAAAAAAATTAGTGAAGCTCAAATTTAACAAAAAGAATATAAAAATTAAGAAAAATTTATAAAAACTTAAAATAAATTTTTTTAGGGAACCCCTTTTTTAGTAGGTAGGTTTATATAGGAATTATAAATGAAAAACAATTTTGAAAAACATATATATATATATATATACACACGTACATATATGATATAATGAGTTAACAGAATAATAATAATAATAGCATGGTGGGCTGCCTTTTGTATTTTATTTCTTTGTCACTATATTGGACCTGGTCTTTATAATCTAAATATATTTTAAGTGTGTGAACAGATAAAAAATTTAACTCAGCTCAGATATGCCCAGGAGAAGGTCGGGGGTTTGACTCCACCCAGGTGTTAGGATAAAATTTTGCCTTAGGCACGACATGAACGAACAGGCAAAAGTGAGTACGTGATAAGGCCCGCGCACATGTGGAAGCCACACTTCTTCTTCCCAAAAGCTCCAGTTTGCCATGAAAGCTTAATTTTAATCTTTGAACTTCTAGAACATGACCTTTGGCCTACTCTTTTGAAAATAAAAAATAAAAAATTTTAAACGTTTCGTAACCTATTGTCGCCTCTTCATCTTCCATAATGGCCATTCATGGTAGTTGTGCAAAACTAGAGGATACAATTGACTACTTAAAATAGAGGTTTATTATTATGTTAGTTTTGTAATTAAGGATTTATAAAATTTTACAAATGAACAAGACTTGCGTTTGAAGGGTGATGGTTGTGTATGCGTGTTTCAATTTTATGAATACATTGTGTTAAAATATATTGTGTATTAATATATGTTAGAGATCATGTGTAACTAATAAAATAATATTAATTCACATTTTATGAATACATTGTGTTAAAATATGATTGATACTTACGTATATATGAGGGAAAAGAAAATATAGGAAATTATAAGAAAAATTGAACTTTTAAAATATTTATATTTATTAGGCAAAAGAAGAAAAAGGGGAAGGAATAGATTTGTGAAAGAAAAACTGAAAAAAAAATCCAAAAAAGAAATAAAAATCCCCAAAAGCCAAATTGGGGAAAAAAAAAAAAAACAAAAAAATACATCACCTTTAAAATAAAAAACATGCCTTAAAATTGTAAAGTACGTCTTTTTTTTTTTATCGGCATTAAATAATCATATCGATAACTTTACTTTCAATTTCGTTCCTTCCAACTCTCCGTTTTTTAATATAAATATGAGTATTTATATTTTGTTTTTCTTTCATTTCTCTTCTTTTCCTCTCTAATAATTCTCTCCCTCCTCATCCCTTTGGTTGTTTCCAAGTATGGTGTTAAAGGTAGCCGTGAACAGTTTTTCCTAGTCAGGCCGGCTCATAGCACAGTGTACATTAGGGTTTTGTACGTTAAAACTCATAGTCCGATTTGTTCGCACCATTGGTGGATACCGTGGCTATTTTCATCACCAATGAGCTATATGCATAAAAAAAGATTTTTTTTTTTTTGATTTGCTATATATATGTGTGTGTATATATATATAACTGTACGAAAATAGAAATTTCTTGACTGAATTTGCCTGCCTTTATTGTGCCAGTAGGTCGACTATCTAAATAGACGAACGAGGAAAGGATAGTAGAAACAAGAATTGGAGTTCTATTATCAATTGACAGCTGCTAGTTGCTATTGAGACCAAGAGAACATGAAGAGAAAGGTTAAGAGGCTACCCGGATCGGAATATAGGCTCAGATGGATAAAAGAAACAACCGGTGGATTTAACGAAAGAAACTGTGTTGGTCGTTTCCAATTCGGCAAGGTTTACAGGGGGAGAACTTATTGGGGGACACCAGTCGCCGTGAAAGTATGGGATCGGTTTGATTCCCTTGGCAATAAGATAAACCCTATTGATAATTTACGCAGGATGAGGGTACGTGTTGTGTTGGCTTAACAATTATTAATTATTTTTATTATTTAGTTTCATATATGAGTGGGATTTAATTTGTTCTTTGGGTAGGATGATAGCAATTTGCTGGTGCATTTTGGTGATGAGCATGAGTTTCATCCAAACATAGCTGAGTACCAAGGATACCTCAGCGAGCGAGAGTTTTTTGCCTGTGTGTATGATATGAATCCTCTAGCCACTTTGTGTGATCTTATACCCAAAGGTTTGCTTTTGATTGTATCTTACAGGCTTTTTTTTTCTTCCCCTATCTTTCTCTTTTAAATATCAATTAAGCATATTTTTCCATTCTCTCTAGATGATTTTGCTTGGTACAAGAGGATGAAGTCTGCTTTAGGACTCGCAAGTGCTCTAGCATTTTTGCATACTCATGACCCTCCTATCTTGCTTCGTAATTTAGATGCTGCTAATGTCATGCTTGATCAGGTTTTTTTCTTGTATCATTCTCCATTCTCTTCTACCAGTATATCTTCTTCTTGCTACAATTTTTTTATACTAATTTTTTTATGTGACGCACAAGCAGAACTATACCCCAATTTTATACGACTTCAGCATGATCTCAAGTACAGTTTGTACTGACTGGACAAACCTTATCTATGACAATGCAAAAGGTTCTCATGGTTACACTGATCCAAGTCTACTAGACGACGATTCAATTGGTATGCTCTTAGGCTCTTCATTTTTTGAAGCTATAGGATTTGTCATTAACATTGCTAGATCATTATTTGGTTTATATCATTCAAAAACAATTCTATTTCCTTCAAAGCTACTAATGTTTTTCCTATTAATAAAAATAGGCAGATGGTCGGATAAGAGTGATGTTTTTGCTTTTGGAGTGGTGCTTCTATGCATAATTACCAAAAGAATCTATGCTGAGGAGGATAGAGTAAGATCTACACCTTTTATTTATGAATGGGCAAAGAGCGAGTTTAGATTAAAGATGGAGAAGAAAAAATCTTTGTGGAAAGATTTACCATCACTTGTACATGAAAGCCTTCGGTATGAAGAACATTTCTATGCGGAAGATGGATACGAATTAACAAAGATGGCTCTGCAATGCGTGGAGTATGACCCTAATGAGCGTCCAGATATGAGGACAATTTTTTCAACATTATTAAGTTTGCAAATCATTAGACGTGATGGATGCACCATTGGTATCGACAAGGTGCTACGCATTAGTGATTGTTGGAAAAACAGGTTTTTACGTTCAGGTGCAGATAATGTATTCCATTGTTGCTGTGGATTTATGGTGTGATATTCATTATTCATTATAACTCCTTTGACATCTCTCTTTACACATGATTAGGAGTTATGACCAAGCGTATCAACCCAACATTAATACAAGCAGGTGATACTGAATTTTAAGTTTTCCAGTTGTATTATTTTAAGAAGGCTTTTATATAATTTTGTCTAACTTTGCCTAATATTTGTAGGGATTATCTCAGAACATTTCTTTTCCCTTTCGATCTGAAAAGAGAAGAAAGAAGCTATTTAATAACCATGGATGATTTCAAATGGAAGACAACAAAGTTTCATGTTCGCTATACATTATTTAGAATATTGAGAGTACACTTAAAAACATACCACAACCATATGCAATATTTGTGATTTTGCTCGCATTTATATTTAATTCTCATTGCAATATGTTTTTTTTCTTTGAATAATGAACAGCAAGAAAGAAGGGCGCAAAATGTTGCAGATTCTCATACAAGGATCTTTGTCTTATTACTGATGATTTCAGTAAGGGAAACTTTATAGGAGATTTCTTGTTTGGCAAGTTATATCATGGAAGGATTGGAAAAAAACCAGTTACTGTCAAAAGATGGAATCATGGCGGGAGTTCCAATAGCTGTGATAAAGGAAATAAAAGTAGATTACTGGTATTTTCATGGAAAATTTCTCTACTTTCTTAGCTTGAATTATTTTCAATCTTCTTACTTTAACTAATTTAAATTTCAGGACGAGCTTGCCTTATTTCAACATCCACGTTTAATCTTACATTCTGGCTTCATCTCACCAATTGGATATTGTTATGAAACTGGAGTTGAAGAGGAAGAAGAAGTTGAATATATTGCTATAATCTATGATATGGATTTCCTAAATTCAGTTGATAATCTTGCACCTGAAGGTACTTTTTTCCCATTCATATAGTGAGAATAAGCTTGATTAAACAAAATAGAAAGTTTTTGTTCTCTAATATTGTTAGTTCATCAAGAGAATGAAATTAATTAACTATTGGAAAAACTTGTTTGGTCAGCGCAATTTTGAGAGGAAAAGTTATTTTAGATGACAATGATGCATAGCATAAAATGTTTTAAGGTTAAAAATGCATAATCGTCACTATCTGTGTTTTATTTGCTTTTGATCCTTTGGGTAACTCTTTTTGGTTTTTCTATTTGTGGACTGTTAACAGTATTTTAGTTTTTCAGATAATTTCCTTTGGCTACAAAGGGTTAAGGTTGCTCTTAAGCTAGCCTCTGCTATTGCCTTCTTTCATGCTAGTGATGGACGTAACCTACCATACTTTATTCTTGACCTCTCTACTTATCACGTACTTGTCGATCGGGTTAGTTAATATGTTAGTGCCTTTTTGTCTGCATTTCAAGCTATTTTTTGTTATGCTTTAAATGAATATAGACTTTTTCCCCCTCAGGATTACAACCCATACTTGTGTGATTTTGGCATGGTTAGTGGTGGAATTTTTTGGGATCGAAGTTTAGAGGAGGATTGTTTTTTGCATGGGTGTCGTGGCTTTACACCTCACAGATCTGTATTTGATGGTATGTAAAAAAATTAGCAATTGTCAATTTAGTGGTATATTTTAAAATGGGTTCATAGCTTTGATATGGCTTTATATTTGTTTATCATTTGCAGATAGGACGGATATTTATGCATTTGGCATTATTCTCTTGTCGCTGCTAATGAAGATGAAGCACATACCTGGTGAATGTTTGGATATGGCCGATGATGCATATAAGGAGAAAGTGCGCACTAAAAAAGACATGGCTATGTTTTCCTTAGTGCATGAAAGCCTTCAAAATGACCCAGAGTTCAATCCATCAGATGGTCCTAAAATCACAAAGCTGGCTTTAATGTGTGTAAAGTGTTACCCTACAATGAACCAAATTGTTAGGCGGTTGCGACAATTATCATGTGTCTTGAATAATAAAAAGTTCTTTGATATTGACTAAACTTGAAGAGCCTTTGTCAACAT
Organism: Combretum micranthum; assembly: GCA_024138025.1. Taxonomy (NCBI): domain Eukaryota; kingdom Viridiplantae; phylum Streptophyta; class Magnoliopsida; order Myrtales; family Combretaceae; genus Combretum; species Combretum micranthum. The sequence goes on from JAMXBD010000001.1 coordinate 3,858,255, forward strand.
TTAATAAGATCCTGGTTATGTTAATTATAACCTTGTTGCAGATATCAATTATCTCATTTTACAAATTGTATATATATCGTAAACTTGATCAATTGTTGGAAATTTTTCTCTAACAAAACAATAGAGATTTGAATTTATCCCAGAGGAAATACTTGTATACAAACTAACTATAACCACATGTTCACATGTTGACCTGACATAGCAATATACACGAATTAAGAGAGAGAAAAGGAAACGACATATCGATGCCAGAACCTTAAATTTGTTCTTATATGTTTCTGTTATAATATTCTTTTAGAATCAGTTCAGAATGTTATTTTTTTTTTTTTGTTTTTTCAACTCTTATTTTCCTTTCAACTTTTTTATATCATTTGTGAGGTTAGAAAGGAATACACGATAATCTTTTCTATCAGAGACTGTTATATTTATATTGATAGATTAGAATAGTCTTGGCTTCTTTATTGATCTTAAAATAGGCAGTATACAAATTTATAATTGCTTTTTAACCTTATCAGTTTTCTAAAATCACTTTTTAAATTGATCGTATTTAGTCAAGTTAATTCTAAATAAACCAATAAAATAACAATTAATGAGATACATTAATATTACTTTTTTAATTTTTGTTTTGCTAGTCATTAATTTCACTTTATTTACATGTTGATAATATCAATATCAATACAAAAAATTATTTTAATTTAAGTAGTGATAAAAATACCAATGGCTTGATAGTCTTAGTTGTATTAACACTACTCTTCTGATAGATGGATGAGGTTTAAATCTCTTTCCATGACATATAATGGGCAAGAAAAAAAAAACTGAAAAAAAAAGAAATTTGAATTCAATATTTTAAGACTATAAATTTTCTCCTTTTCAATAATAATCATTTCATAGGAAATGATTAGGGAAGAAGGTCAATCATATTAAGTTGCGATCATCATAACTCCCTCAAGCCTTAGAGAGATAAATTACCAAATGAGAGAGTCGGTCATAAGTAAGGATGCAAGAAAGTTATAGGGTAAACGATCCATCCGGCCCAGTAAAAATCTTATAGGATTTTGAGTGGTTTATGGACATTATTTAAAAATTCTATAGAGTTTATGGTTAGGTTTTGAGTCTTACACATAATTTGATAGGAAATATGACCTGGTGTAATTATAAAAAAAATAAAAATCAGTAAATATATATACGATATGGTTACCCTGACCTTCACTCTGCCTGCCTCTCTCAGTTTTGTGCCGCAGCAAACCCCCTAACCCTAACCACAGTAATAGAACACTCTATCATTCTCTCTCTAGTCTCTCTCCATCTGACGTCTCTCATGTTTCATCCATCATTCATCATCCTCTCCAGTCTCTTTAAGTTGTTGCACTCCTGCATGCACTAGTAATTTCTCTCTCCCTTTCTCATTCATTCATTTATAGAGAAATCTTGATTTTGATTAGCATGCATGTTTGATATTACACATTGTACAGATTTTAGTGACTTTATTTATTAATTTTTTTTTGGAAATATTATAAAAGAAATCAGAAGGCTTTGCAGCTCTAACCAGTTGACCATGTTGAAAAATCTCGTCATACTGGATGTTAACTTTACAACATATGTTTTATTAGTCATACCATATGTTCACTTTTGGATTTCTAATTTTAGAAGGTTTTAGAGAGGGAGTCTATACCTTTGGGGACTAATCGAATTCAATTTAAAAAAAGTAAATTAGTCGTCACCTAAAAAAATTGATCAAATTAGATTATTTATTGTTGTTGATAAAATTTCGTATTTACTCAATTCATTCTCGCTCGAAGATTTTTGTATGAAGTGAATGTGAAGTGCAAATATATAATTTTACAATTTAGTTTTGACATGCTTTTGTAGATTTGACTTTATACTGATGGAAGCAAGGAATGGCACTTTCATTAATATATGTATATTGTATTTATAATGTCTTATCGTGTTCGTGCTGACAAATTAAGTTTCTGACTTTCTTGTATTATTATATGCCTTGTAGGTGCAGAATATGCATTCTGCTTTAGGCTTAGTTTTTGCAATTTTCATTGTCTCCTAACATGATATGTGGGTGAGGATGACTTACTATCTCAGTCTAAATGCAAATATTGTTTAAACATATTGATTTTCATGATTCTTGTAGATAAAAGATCTGTATTTTTTATAAGACTCAAAATTATATAATGTGTATGATTTAAAATTAATGTATGTTTTATGTATAGAAATGTTTTTTTTTTTTTTTAATTTTGAAGAAAATTATTGCTTCAAAAGTATTTATTATTCACAAGATTGGTGTTTTGTCTGCTCTACATTTTTGCAGGTTTCAGTATAACTGAGATAGAGAGGGATAAGATTGAAAAATTTGCATATTCAAGATTAAGAACAAAGTAAGCAAATATTGTGGGTTTTACAAGGTTATTCCTTTCTTTTTTTTTTTTCCCTTATTACTTGATTAGTTTGTGAAACATTTTCAGTTTGGTTATTATTAGACTAGGTGGCTTTTGGTTTGAGGCTATTAGCTATTTTATGGTATCCTTGAAGGCTAGATGAACTCCAAATTGGTAATAGGGTGAAGGAAATTTAGGTATTGAGAAGGAAGACAAAAGTGAAAGTTTTTGTTTATTATCTTAAATGACTGTTTTTTTGTGGGGATGTTTATAGTGGCTTCCACTTTCAAGTATGTAATTTTAGTGATGCAATTATATAATGAATAAAAAAGTTATATATTAATGTCATAAGGTCCTTGTCACGACCATGACTAGCCTAATTTTCAGGATTCTAGCAATTTTTGCTATAGCTTGAAAGACAGGGACAACCTTAACAATAAACAACTCCTCGTCCTGTGAGATCGGGAAATATTTGCTTCCCACCATCTTCCATTCAACTGTGACTATCAGGAAGCATATATAAGTTTTTTTTCTACTTTAAAAATACCTCAAATTTATTTATATGTTCGTTTCTAATGCTCTAGTACAAAATGATCTTATGGACATGTAAGTTGAATGTGATAAAGAAACTATCAGATTGATGATGCTGGCATGCATGTGCACTTAACTGGAATTGAGGTTGTTTCTATTTAGGAATAAAATTTTAAGGTTTGATGATCAATAGCTCGTATAAGTATATTATTATTATTATTATTATTATTATTATTATTATTATAAGTATTAAATCCTATTGGGTCAGGAATCGGGTTTGCTAAATTCCTGTAGGGGTAAGTTTTGCGTATGATTGGAAAAATCCTATAGGGTTTTTCTTGTGTTTTGGGAGACCCCATTGGCTACCGGGTCCGAGTCAAGTTCGGATTCTATATGACCTATCCTAAATCCGACCCAATTGCATCCCTAGTTGTAGGCATCCAAGTGAAACTAAATTACAGTTAGCCCTTCTATCAGCAATTACTAGAGTTGGATGCACACAGCTTCCCCTTGCAGCCTCTTGGTTCCTGAAAGGTTACCTACATCCTCCATACAAATAGCAAAACATTGTCCAATCAACATAAACTTATAGTCCAATCTAAAGCACAAAGAATCTTGCAAATATTAACATTTCTAAAAACACAACAATCAACAATGTCATGTTGAACTTATATGTTCAATATGAATTTTGATGAGACAATTAGTTGCATAATCAACTACTCGATTGTGGTAAACTACACTTAATAGTTAAAAAATTTGGATGAACAACATGCTAGAATATATATATATATGTGTGTGTGTGTGTGTGTGTGTGTGTGTGTTGGATGTGTGTTCTCTGGAGTTTATGCAAGTGCAAAATGAACTAGTTAGCAAATACAAATCTCCAAGCACAGCCTTGATCATGGTCTTCATCGAAGGCTTGACAAGTTCAAATAGCACAGACTTGATTGAGGGTTAAATCCAAAGCACGACAAGTTCAAACCTAAGCGCGTTAAGCACAAACTTGATCAAGGGTTAAATTCAAGGCATGACAAATTTAAGATGCGACAAGAACCAAGGTGCGATAGTTTTAAAATATGAGTCGATGTGGCATAAAAGAGCCATTGTATGCATTTAATGCTTAATGATTTTAAGATGTTATCTCTAACAGGCTTTTGAAACTCTTGAAATCTATAAATACATATTCCTTGGGATATTCAAAGGACAGAAGACGAATTAAGAGCTTTCATTTGCAAACAAACAAAATTAGAAAATTCTCTCATTATTTTTGTACTATTGTTCATTATTTTGCAAAATTTGAAAAAGAGAGAAAATCAAATTGGTGTTCTGTTATTGCTTTTGTTATTTATAAGAGAGTACTGTAAAAGAGAGGAAATCATTTATTTTATGAGTGTTGTAAATTTATGTATAGCTCTGAGTTTGTGTGTTTTTGAGATTAATAAAGGTGTAAAGTCCTCTATTGGAGTTTATTTGTGGGATTATGGAGAGTAGGAAGTTGGACGACCTCCACGTCAATTCTAGGCTTAAATCTTCCTTCCTTATCTCATTAATATTCCTTTCATTACTCTATTATTGTCGTATATGCTATTATTAAAGTTTAAATTAATCTATTGCACACAAACTTATTGTTTGAGCATTTTAAGTCAAATACTCAATTCACTCCTCTCATGAGTATTTTCTAGTGTATTTTCATTTGGTAGTAAAGTCTCATCTCTATTTTTCTGTGCTTAATCGCATTTAGAGTAAAGATCATAGCATCAAATGCACTAGGTTTTCTAGAGGACAAGCCATCAATAGACCACCTTTTCTAAGTAAGGAAAACTAACCCTATTGGAAGTGTAGATTCAAAATCTTTATAAAAGCACAAAATAGACTAATATGGAATGTGATAGAAAATGGGCCTTTGATTATTGAAGGAAAAGAAGAAAAAGATTACAACAAAGAAGATTGGAAAAGATTAGATCTGAATGAAATATCTATGAACATATTGCATTATGAGTTAAATGAAAGTGATTTTAATAAAATCTATACATGTAAATTTGCTAAAGATATATGGGATGAATTAGAAAAGATTTATGAAGGTACCTCAAGAGTAAGAGATACAAAAATAAATCTTCTAGATGGATAATTTGAAATTTCAAATGTTTCCAAATGAATAAATAGATGAGATGCATAATAAATTCATCAACATCATAAATCCCTTAAATATGCTTGGAAAGAATTTCACTAATATAGAAATCAATTCTAAAGTCCTTAAGTCCTACCTAAGGATTGGGACACTAAGAGAACCGTTATTGAAGAAGCACGAGCTTCTTAGAGCACTTAAGGCACACGAGCAAATTAAAAAGAAAGGAGTGGAATCAAACAAGAAGACGATTGCTTTAAAAGGTATGAGTCATGATTCTAGTGAAGATGATGATGACGAGGAACTTGCCTTAATGGCTAAAAAGTTCAAGAAGTTCATGAGGTTCAACAACAAGACAAAAAAAAAAAAAAAGATGATGATAGTAGTTTCTCAAGATACAAAAAGGAATAGAAGGATATGATAACCTACTGCAAATATCATAAGCCAGGACATATTCAACAATACCATCCAATGCTCAAGAAAGCATTAAGGGATATAGAAAAGAAGCTCGTATCGTCACTTGGAGTGATGATGACTCAAGTGACTCGGATGAAAATGTGTTTTTCATGGCATTGGATGATGAAGTAAGTTCTCCATCTTCTCCTTCTTATGATAAAATTTGTGAAATATATGGTAAAATATGCAGTAAGTTGATAAAAATTGAGAAAAGGAATAGCATGCTAAAAACCTTAATGAAGAAAGTAGGAGAAGAGTTGGATAAATTTAGAAATGAGCATGAGGGAGTTAAAATGGAAAATGAAAAGTTACATGAAGAAATTGATATTTTAAAATTTGAAAATGATAAGACGAATAATAAATGTAAGAAGCTAAAAAGCAAAAATGATGAATCAAGTAAGATCAATGAGAAATTAACAATTGAAAATTATTTGCTTGATATTGGAGTAAAAACTTAAAATAATGATGATAATATTGCATGTGCTAGTAGTTGCAATAATGAAATTTCAAAAGAACTAGAAGAACTAGAAACGAAAATGCCATATCAAAAGCTAGCTTAGATGATTCAAAGGCAACCATAGCCAAATTCACCAAAGGAAAAAAGAACTTGAACACACTTCTTGAAAATTAAAAGTATGATTCAAACAAATATGAAATTGGCTATAATAGTGATAATAGCTGCAAGTTCTATAAAACTTGATTTGTAAAAGCCATTCATAGGACATGTAACTATTGTGGCAAAACCGGTCATAATGTACACAATTATGCAATTAGGAGAATCTTGCATTTGAATCATAAAAGCAAGTTGGTTTGAGTTCCTAAAGGAGAAATCCTTGTTACATATAACCAAAAAGCACCCAAATTCAAATGAGTACCAAAGAAATAATCCTCTATTTTGTAGGAACCTTTAAGTAGAAGCAACAAATGATACTTAAATAGCGGTTGCTCTAGGCATATGACTAGAGACGCATCCAAGTTTACAACTTTGGACTTCAAAGATCAAGAGAATGTCACCTTCAGAGACAATTACACGTCAACTGTTCTTCGTATATGTAACATTCTAGTAAATAGAGATTTAAATATAAAGAATGTGCTTCTGATTGATGGCTTAAAGCATAATTTGCTTAGTGTAAGCCAATTATGTGATAATGGTTTTAGAGTAACATTTTTTACTAATAAATGCTCTATTGAAAGAGTTAACAACAATCAAGCTTATTTTGAAGGGTATAGATAAAGAAATATTTACAAAATCAATTTAGATAATTTCAAATCTTCAAATGAAACTTGTTTGTACTCTCAAAATGACAATAGTTGGCTATGACACAAAAAATTGAGACATACTAGTATGGATGTAATTTCAAAACTTATTAAAAAAAATCTTGTCAATGTCTTATAAAAAATAAATTTTCAAAATGACAAAATTTGTTATGCATGTTAACAAGGAAACCAAACTAAGACTTTTTTTTAAGTCTAGGACGTTGTTTCCACTTCAAGATCATTAGAACTATTGCATATGGACTTATTTAGCACCACTTAAACTTCAATTTTGGGAGGCAATAAATATACCTTGGTTATTGTGATGACTTCACTAGAAAAAGGTCTTAATATTGTGACTATCCAAAGTGATAATGGGGGAGGATTTGAAAATTATGAAATTGATGACTTTTGTAGTAAAAATGGAATTGAACATATCTTTCCAGCACCCAGAACGCCACAAAAAAATGGTGTAGTTGAAAGGAAAAATAAAACTTTGATTGAAATTGCAAGAATAATGCTGTGTGAAAATAATTTACCTAAATATTTTTGGGTTGAAGCTATCATGCCCCAAAAGGGGGCCTAGAAGGATAAACTTATAGTAATCATATCAAGTATGTATCTAAAATATGATAACTATTTTGCAAGTCAGAGATTGCAAAACTCTACTTAATATTTGCTACATAAGTTTTAATTTCAAGAAAACATTTTTTTTTATAGCTAAGGAAATATGGATATTCACAGACTACCAGAATCGTAGAGAATCGGTATCCCCTTCCAAACAATAAAATAGGGGCAGATATATTATAGAGTTTCAAACCATACTACAACTACTTTAATTCAAATTCTAAGCTTATACCACACATTACACAAATTTAGACTTAAACACTGAACATATAAACTACTTTCTAAGCCCATCTTCTTATCTTCAAGGACTTTATAAAGAAGATCTCTCTCTCTACACATCCTTAGCCCAATCCCGGCTTGAGCTATTGCTACACAAGAACTATAGGAGTGTGAGCTAAACCATAGCTCAATGAATAACAATGACCAAACCACAAAACAAACAAATGCCAGACATTTTTTATTAACAAACATATGCAATGCAATACTCAACAATATGACATGCGTAGTTTGGATTACCAAAATCTAAATCAATGGATATTTACACCCTCTCTCAGGGGTTGAGGGACTAGCTCAGGTCATTCACGCCCAGGAGAAACTGAAAACTAAAGAAAGGGGTATTTTCTCAACTCATTGCCATATGCATATTTTTATTATTAACATAAGCTCAAACTTCTTCTTAGAAATAACTAAAGAGAGAGGATTTCTTTTGAAATTTATTATATATATATATATCAACATAACCCCTACTTCACCTTAAATCCTGAGAGACTCCCTCAGTATTAATCCCTAAAATCGACTCAAATACGGGTGATGTCCTTTGTGCCTGCTTAGTTCTCGTAAAGTCAACAATCCTATAATAGCCTTAACCAAATTCATTGGAATCTCAAAAGCACTACTGTAAACCTTGAGTTTTTTTTTTTTTTTCATACAAATAGAAATAGATGAAAATATTAAAATAGAAAATAGAATGTTAATATAGGACTCAATGAAAGCCTTAAAATTAAACCATAAGTAGTGATGAGCCTATATATAATTTCAAACCCTAAAACAAAGTTTCTTAGATAATATTAAATACTACTAATAAGCTTTCATAGTAGGTATCGAAAACCCAAGATATAAGAATAATTTAGCTAAGATTTTAAATACAATAAAGAGTAAATAACCAACTAAGCTTATAGTTAGAAAACAATAATTTATGGATGAACCGTTTAGACTATAAATACACAATAAAAACAAAAACAGATCCATAACTTACAACATAGACTCCAAATAAATATTTGAATCACACCATCATTTTAATAAGAGTATTTTAAAACTATTAGAGCCTAAAACAAAAATTGACCTACTAAGCTTTGAAAACCCTAATCGTGGGAGCTAAAACCCTAATAATAATTTATCGCGTAAATTTTAAATCCAAAGTTGAACATAATAATGATATAGAAAATTTGTAGAACTCTAAATAAATTTTTGAAGATACAACTCCTAAATAATTATCATATTCGTACTCGTTTAGCTTAATAAACTATCATAAAACTTAAGCAATTAACTAACTAAATAATATTATAATGATAATAATGTATATTCGGTGCATTTGACTTGAGAATGGCTTTGCTAATTTTGATTTCTTTCCCAGCCGAAATTCTTAAACAAATTGCCCAAGTATGCACCAAACAATCTAGGTTGATGTGTTATACTTGTTGAATGATATGATGAAGCATGAGTTTAGCAAACTTAAAGACTTAATAAATAATTTGATTAAGTATCGGGTTAGATATAAAATGAACCTAGTTAATAATCTAAGTTTAACTTGTCTTAATGAACTTAAATTAACTAAAATGAATTAGATTGATTAAATTTAATCAACTTGGCTAAGATTAAGTTAATATAAATTTTAGATATAAAATGAACATATTTAATCAATCTTAGTTTAACTTGACTAAATAGACTTTGATAAGTTAAAATGAGTTAGATTGACAAAGTTTAATCAAAATGACTTGGTAATTGGATAAAATGATTAACTTTAAATCAAATTGGCTAGGACTAAATTAAAATGAGTTAATAGTTAATAATTGGTTTAGAGTCATGAGTTAGGATAAATAAAAAATTAACATGAGAAATATGTTGCTTCTTATATGTATTTGCTTAAGAATTGAATGTTTTTGGAATATGTATGATTTGATGATGCTTTTGTAATAAATAACTATAATCAAAGTGAGTGAGAAGAGATACTTTGACAAACAAAGGAAAACTGCCCGCATTTTAGCGGGGCGATATTCGCAGTTATAGTAGGGTTCCTAATTAGTATATAATCAAATAGGTTCTAAAATGAAATTGGAGTAAATAGATAATTAATTTAGTTTCTTATATAGTTTAATTCTCTTAAACATATGTTTGAGTTTGTGTTCTGAATCTTTAGGATTATCTTATGAGATGACATCTGAGTCTTTATTTGGATTTTATATGAAAGGTATGCAGTAACTTGCGTGATGGTTGTTAGGATAGGTATCCTAAAACGAATTAAAACTTAAACTTGGCTTAATAATTGATGAGAGATGGTTGTGCATGTGTTGTTGAATTCAATCCGAGGAGCAGCAACCTTGTTCGATTGGGCATGGTAGCTTAGGTGCTCAGGCCACTCGTCATGATGTAATGACTTCCAACAAGTGGCTCGGAGGGTAATTGATAGGGTGTATGGCACCACTGTAACATTTGCTTATTCTTAAAATAATATAATATGATTTAGTTCACATTTATGGGGACAATTGAATTAGGTAATATGATGAATTAAGTTAAGTAAAGTTGAGTAACGACTGTAAACCTTAGATGTGATTACTTTTTCTTTATGAGGTTATACTAGAGATATAAGTTTTTGGATTGCTTATATCAACCCCCTAAATAGCTGCGGTTACTCAGGACCCTAGATTCCTGCCCTGGGGTAGTCACCTGCGACGGCTATCAGCATGTTTCCCTACTGCTGCGGTGGTGGGCTAGGGATGGTAAATCGTTCCTGGATTGTTTCGGAGTCTGAGTGCTCCAGTGTTGATTTGTTTACTTTAAAGAAAAAATAATAACTTATTGGTCGATGCATTGCATTTAGTTAAGCTCGTGTGTCACTTCGTGTGTAATTGCATTGCTACGTACTGAGCTTCGACTCATTATTGTTATTAATTTTTCCTGAGGCAATAGTAGTAGGAGTAGAAGTAGCAGTAATAGTAGTGTAGCAGTAGTAGTAAGAGGAGGAGTAGCAGTACCAGTAGTAGTAGCAGTAGCAGTGGTAGCAGCAACAATAGTAGCAACAGCAGCAATAGCAGCAGTAGCAGCAGCAATAGCAGTAACAGTAGGAGTAGCAGTAGCAATAGTAGTAGTAGCAGTAGTAGGAGGAGGAGTAGTAGTAGCAGTAGCAATAGCAGTAGTAGCAGTAGCAGCAATAGTAGCAGCAGCAGTAGTAGCAGTAGCAGCAGTAGTTGAAGTAGTAGCAATACTAGCAGTAGTAGGAGTAGCAGTAGAAGTAGGAGTTGAAAAGATGGTCCAATACTATTTGAATTGCTAATATGAACCTTTCACAAATCATTTAAGAAAATTGAATCATTTGGTGATGAATTTGCAACTCGGAGATAGGGTATGGGGAGAAGGATGCAATGTTTATTGTCCTTTTGTCAAGTAAATGACATGATAATTCTCAAATAGGTATATTAATTAGATAACTAATTGATTGATGATGCCACCCATCTCTCTTAATTTATACTAGTTGGAATATATATTGATAATACAATTAAGATTCATGAAAAGACAAATGAAAAATATATATATAAGATTGCAATCCTCATTGTTCATGATCCCTTCCATTGATATGTTATATGTTTAGTCACATCCCTACAGTTGGATCCATATTGTCTTGATTGTTCATCATTTTCATAGAAGGGGTAACTTTTTTAGATGCCATTTATCATTTTCTAACATCTCCACTAAAGCTCCGGAGACAAATATAGCTCTTCTCACAAGGAAGCTCTTGAGACAATTAATGAATTGTGCTAGATGTCAACAAGATAAGTCATTTGATGCATAAAGCGATATAATATTCCATCTTTTATAAGTTTATATAAATAATAAATCCAAAATCAAAACAAATGGATTGAATAATATTAAGAGCTTATAAACTATTTTAGTACAATTATATACTAATTTGAGTTCAATTAATCGATGTCGAATCAAATTTTAGCTATCTAAATAGTTTAAAAAGTTGACCAAGTTTCATAACTTTACTCGAGTTAGATTTCAAATATAAATTAAGCTTTCACGGAGTTTGGGTTCAATTCATCTTTAGTATAACAATAACAAAATTTTACAATATGCATCAAAGCAATATATCAGAAAATAATGTGCAAATAGTATCTCAAAATTTGATTTTAGGATGATTAGATCATTAACATGCTATATATTTTATTAGAGTTGTCGCAGGATGAAAACGTGAACCCTATTATGACCAACGACGAAGAATTGCAACTCTGCTTCAACTAAAGAGAGAGCTTGTACTGATGTTAACATCTTATTGAACCAGATCCCCCTTATGTGTAAAGACTGCAATATGGAGCATTAATTTACATGGTGGAATATTACGGTCTAGAAAGTCGTCATTGTGCTCATCATCATCATAATCATCTTTAGAGTATGATTAGTAACCACCATCATAAATCTTCACATCATCTTGGTCATTAACATTTCCATCCTCACCTTCTCCTTCATCTTCCTCTTCATGAATTTTGGTTTCGAGTCCATTCGTATCAATATCGTCTCCAACATTAATCCACTCTTTTGAACTTTTGAAACTCAAATGGATACAATTCATACCCTAACAATGAGTGAGTTTTAGTGACTTAAGAGTGGGGCAACTTGCTAAAACAATGCTGATTTCGGCATCACTCAAGGGTACATTCTCTATGGACAAAGCTTAGAAAGAAGGCCAATTAACGTTGCTGCCTATACTTAAACAAAAACTACAACGTTTAACGAAAATATTTTCGTAATGAATTGGTATGATCGTTATAGAAGCTAATAGGCAGAGAAAAAACTTCTTTACCTTGACAATCTTCATCATCTTGAAATACTAAAGACACATCTTCCACCTGCTGATTAATGCCAAATTATAGGCATTAGTTGATCTTGAAAGTGAGATAATGCCCATGGACAAAAGGCATACTTAGGTGTAAGTGCAACTTTTTAAGCTTTGGTAAGCTGTATGAATTTATAAAATTATCAATCAAGGAATTAACACTATAAGAAAGATGACGAGGATCATTGAAGCTAAGAGATAGAATGATGGTCTAAATAGATTTCCATCTTTGAAAGAGTGTAACATTTGATGACATCTCTTATAGGTAAAAAAAAAATGATGGATTAGTGAATCGCGGTTAGTTGCTTACGTCCAATCGCTTAAAAAGACTTCTAAGGCAGTCTTTATAAAGACTGTTGGATCTTCTTGAAAAATTGCTAGCTATTTGATGCAAAGTAATAGGTTGGATAGGATGTAACAAGTGTGGCAGGTCAAGATATGATCCTAAAGTGGTAGGTCGATTAGAAAGTAGTAGTTGTGGTAGGTTAAGGTATGATCCCAAAGTGGTCGAAAGTGATAGGTGTGGTTGGCTAAGGTATGGTCCTAAAGTGGCACGTCGGTTAGGAAGTAGTAGGTGTGGCAGGTCAAGTTGTGCTACTAAAGTGGTAGGTTAGTTAGAAAGTTATAGGTGTGATAGGTTTAGGTATGATCCTAAAGTGGTAGGTTTGTAAAGATATGGTAAGTGTGGTAAGTCAAGATATGGTCCTAAAGTCGTAGGTTAGCTAAGAAGTTATACTCATGGTAAGTCAAGATATGGTCCTAAAATGGTAAGTTAGTCAGGAAGTGGTATCCATGGTAAGTCAAGTTATGGTCCTAAATTGGTAGGTTCATAAAGAAATGGTAAGTCTTGGTATGGTTCTAAAGTGGTAGGTTAGTAAAAAAGTAATAGGTGCGGTAGGTGTGATAGGTCAAGGTATGGTCCTAAAGTGGTAGGTCGGTTAGGATGTGAAAGGTATGATAGGTTAAGGCATTGTCCTAAGTGGTAGATCCATAAAGAAGTGGTAGGTGTGATAGGTCATAGTATAGTCCTAAAGTGGCGAGTTAATAAGAAAGTGTTAGGCAAGGATATGGTCTTAAAGTGGTAGGTTAGTAAGAAAGTGATAGATGTGGTAGGTCACCTATTTACCTAGCCACGACTTCCCTAGAAGCCTTTGTATGCCACTTTACGCAGGTTTTTCCCATGAATCATGCAAGTAACTGATGTAATCTTTGCTAAAAGTACAATCTTGTTCTTGATTGTAGATATGGATCATGGTTGTGGTTGCCTCTCCTTCAACACTCTCTCATGTTTAGAGAAGTGTATTAGGGTTTATGTTGTTTACATAAAATTGAAAGAATTGTTTTGAGTTTATATAATTAACTATGCAAGGATGAAATATATGATATTATTTCAAGAATCGAATATTGAATTTTTTTTTAAATTTCTTTTATTTGTATTTTCTTTCTTCTTTATTTCTATTTTCCCTCAAGTCTTTATTAAAATGACATTTAGTGGCTTTTAGTAGCTAACATATATGTATTTTATTTTTTTTTCCTTTTTTCAAAATTTGGATAAATTATTTTCTCATTTTTATCTAATTATAACTATCACAAATATGATAACTAGGGAAATTATTCTTTTATTCTTTCAACCAAATAGTTTAAGAAAGAATTTTTTTAAAAAATTTATTTGTTTTTCCTTTTATTAAACTAAATGGTGTAAAAGGGAAAACTCTATAAGGATTTTCTTAATTGTTAATTATTTAGTTTTATAAGAAGGGTATGTGTTGAGCTTGGATTTTTCAAATTCTAGTTTGATTTCTTTTGATCCAATTTGTGTCAAATCCTAACACATTTGATACAAACCCTAGCACATTTGATACAATCCCTAGCACATTCGATATAAACTCTTGACTAGGAAATAAAAGATATTTGACTTTTATGAAAAGTTTAGGAGTTGCCACGTAATTAAAATCGGGAAAAAATTATAAATTATAATCAATAGGTTTGTTGATTCTAACTTAGCCACTAGTTTGTAAAAAATTAATTTTAAAATCAACTTTGACAAAGCAGAGATTTTAGATTTGGGGCTATCCTATTAAAACCACATAGATACTACCTTAAATTATTTAACCAAATTATTATTCCTTTGATGTTCTAAAATGTGTTGAACTTTACAATATTTACAAAGTGGCAAAATAATATACAATTACATGATGACATTTATATCACAATTAACAATTGTATTTATTTTGTTGCAAAGTCATAGTATTCGTGAGCTAATTAAAATTTACAAAGTATAATATTTATAAATGGCCATATTAAAAATTACAAAGATATAATTATTAATATCTACAATGAATTGTTAATCAAATTAATATTTATAGGCTAAGGAAAAAAGAAAAGCTATTTCATTTTTAAGTTGTCCCGTACGTGTCTATGTACGTACTAATCGGGATAGACATCATGTAGTTCTTTCATAAAATAATAATGGGTTGGTCTATTTTAATTTGTGAATTCTTTTCAATGTAAGTTTATTAAATTTTTTAGATATTGATAAAAAAAATAATTTTTAAGATGAGATTCTATGAACTACTAATTTAATTTTGTGCAGAGAAAATACATTTTTCTAAGTGACATTGAAATTATATATATATTTTTAATTTTTATATCCATAAATTCGTACATATACGTTTAGAAAAAGAAAGAAAAAAAATGTTATATGTATATTTAATTAGTGGTCATTTGATAGAATGGATATTGGAATTATATCATTCTCGGAGTTCAAGAAATTATACTTCCGATGACCAATTAAACATGCACTCCGAATATCAAGTCTAAAGACAATCACGCTTATTATTTTTTATTATCATTTTTCTTTTCATTGGCTCATCATTAGTTCATATACATAAAATAAAATAATAAAAAAATGCAATGACTTACCTACTGTGACGTAAATTGGTGCTAGGTTGCAAACGAGCCGTGCTATTCATGAGTTACTCGAGCTCGGCTCATTTCGGGCCCAGCCCGGCTTGATTTGGTTAGCTAAACAAGCAGATCTCGAGCTCCATCTCAAGCTCATTTAGCCAAATGAGCCGAGCCTGAGCTTGTCCTCAAGCTCATGAGCCGGCTCGAAAACAGACTTGTTATGGGCTCGAGAACAGACTCGTTAAGAGCTCGTGAACAGGCTCGCTAAGAGCTCGTGAGCCAAGCTCGTGAACGGACTCGTTTAATATATATAATATTGATATTATATTATTAATATTATAAATATAATTAAAAAATAACTATATAAGCTAAACGAGTCGAGTTCAAGCTTATTTAACGAAACGAGCCCAAGCTCGAGTTCGGCTCATTTAGGCTTATTTAGCTAAACGAGCATAAACGAGCCAAGCTTGAGCTTGAAAAAGCTTAACAGGTTCAGGCTTGAGCCTACATATTCCAGACTCATTAAAAGCCTGGCTCGGCTCGAGCCCATTAAAAAATAAACGAGCAAAGCTCGAGCTTGCATAAGCCCGGCTCGTTTGCACCCTAATTGGTGCAGTATCATGGATTAGGAAGGGGTGTGTGGGTCGGACGCAGATGGATCGGATCCTTGTCGCGGTCGGGTCGTGGGGTTTACCTCAGTGTGGCAGCAGATAGGAGATGAAACTGGTGGTTTCGGAGATGATGGACGATGGTGACTTGACTGGACGACTAAACTCAATATTCCAAATAATCCAATAAGCTCAATTTTACTTGGGACTGGCCGTGAATGGTGGTTCTAAAGATTGTGAATGACGGTTGTAGGCAAAGCTGCTATTGCACCGGATTTTGACGGCCTCAGGACTCAAATAAACTATCAATTGGTAGTTTAACTTACTTAGAGTTTTCTTAAATCCACTAATTCAATTGGCTTTGCCCCAAAACTCTCAAAATTGAAGATTTAACTCTGAAACCCTAGTATATAAATTTCTTTGATTCGAACCTTTTGTAGTGGATATTTGTATATTTGATCATTGGGAATCATTGTACGAGCTCCTATTTATACTATAGGAGCTCAAAACAAACTTGGTATGAATCAATGCCGCGATTTCGAATTTTTTATTTAGGGTCCAAGTTTTTTAAATCTTGGAAAAAAATCATAACTTAAGTGATTCTAATTGATTTTAGCCTCTTAGGAAACTTCGATTATTGCAAAAAATGCTCAGATTTGTCATGGATGCTTATGAGAAAAATCCGCGATTCATATATATATTTTATTTGTTTAGCTTTGATTTGGTACTCCAAATCTTGAATCGAATCCACATTTTGGTCTTGTTTCATAATATGCTATATGCACTTTGTGATTTCATCATTATTTTGGTGAACTCACAAAGATAACATAGCAAAAATGGTCAAGAACAGGGTGCTCTAAACATGGAAATCACGAGAAACAGGGATGCTTGAGGAAGGAGATGACATGATGTCATCAACGATGTTGGCAACTCCAATTGTATGATGCCATGTGGCACCCTGTGTTGGAAAAAAAGTAAGTCATTTTGCCTTTAGCTAAGCTCACAGCTAACTTGCTCATGTGCAATGCAAAGCATTATCCATTCAAGCAGTAAGTTTCTTCTCATTATTTCATGCAATTAAATTGTACTTAACCTTATGTCTGGATCCAATTACATAGGTCAACATACTGTGGCCCATTTAATTGGGTCCATGATTAATATTCATATCATGTCAAGCTAATCCCTTTATTTTTATTTATTATTTTATTTACTTATCTAATTATTTTAACAAAATTTTAAAAATTTCGAGCTTAAAACAATACTTATGTTATCAATCTTTTCATGAGAATAGCCAACTTTTTTTTATATTATCTATTTCTTGATAAACAATTTATTAGAAAAAAATTGAGAAAAAGTGTTTATATCTGCCGGAAAAAGCTAGCTAAACAGACCCATTATTTAAAGATAATTAGTAGAAATTAAGGAAAAAAAGTTGTGAAGTATATATAGATGTATAAAATAGATATACAAATAATAATGAACTATCCATAATTATTGCATTTCAAAATAAATGTCATAATTACTCTATTTTCTAGTAAATTCCAAAATATCCTTCCATAGAGTCCTTATTAATTTGTTTAAATTAATTTTGATTTAGTGTACATATAATTAATTCTTTTTAAGGATAAAAAAGAGTGTGAAGTCCGAGAACTCCCTAGTATTAGTTTAATAATGTAAAAATATAAATATAGATATGTATCTAAATAAAAGGAAATAACATATGACCAATATACATAGATTGTACATGATAAATAGATAAAAGATAAGGTGTTATACTTTTATTTTGTTATTATTTGACTCTGTCTTCTTTAGTTAAGATCTTTTCATTTTTTTTTCTTTTCTTTTTGGTTTACCTACCTATCTATTTAGGGCTAGACATAAGCCTTCCTCAACTTGAAACCTGCATGAATCTATTGGTTCACAGTTCCTACTAATCTATGTCTAGATCTATATGTATAGATCAACATTATTAAGTTAAAGTTGAATGCTTTGTGCATCAATATCTTACATATATCATTGTAATTCTACTTAAAAAGTTGGAAACAAAGAAGAGTGACTGAGTATTTATAGGTATTTAGTATAGATGATGGCCGTCAGATCATTTCAGTGATTGATGGATGAGATGGAGTAAGCTCAATTCATGCTTATCCCGAATGAGCTCCTCATGGGCCAAGGCCAGTAGTCATATCCTATGTGCATGAGCCTGCTTGAGAAAGGTTGGATGCGGCGGACCGGTCTAACGATCTCTGTTCCAAGCCTATCAAGCCAAATCTTCCCAATCCCAATAGTTAAATTAGACTCATTAGACCCTGTCAGTCAGCCTATGAGTCAAGCCTAAATAAATTAATAATATTTATATTTTAAGCCCATTTACAATATATATGTGCTAGGTTTATATATCAAGTGACTTGATGTAATACCAACCGCATTTGCTTCTCTTTCTCATCAACTCTTCTCTCACTTATTTACTAACCTACTTCTTTCTTCTTAAAGCTATATTAATTGTCCAAGTTTAGTATTGTAGGCTCATATTTGACCTTACTATATTATCAATAGTTCTTTCTGTTAGGGTTAGTGTTAGGCTACCAAACAATCCTACTAGTTTCATTGTTTCTTTAATTGCCTTTGAGATCTTAGATCATAATTCATCACCAGTGGAATTCCATCTATTGGAGCGGAAAATCTTTTCGGAAACAAGATTAAAGGTTCTTTATTTTATTTTAGTTCTTGATATTTGTGGTGAGTTTTTTTGGCATTCTCTATTATAATCTTTGTTAAATTTCATTTTCTTGATTAATATTTTTGCAACCCTTATATTTCATTCCTTTCATTAACTTCTTTGCTTCCATGTTCGGCGTCATAATTTTTTTCTCTTCTTGTGTACGTGTATCTAATTATAATCACGATAATTATAGTCTGCAAAGAAAGAAAAATTTTCACTTTGAAAGTATAACCCTGTTCATGATTTTGGTCGTGGATGATAGTTGTGGTTGCCTCTCCATCAATGTTCTTGTGCCTAAAAAGTGTAGGGTTTTGTGCAAAGATTGTGGAAACTGATTATAAGGAAGAACTATTTTTTTTTATTTATTTACTTTTATAAGGGGAAAAAAAGAGAGGAAGATATAATGTAAAATTAAAATTTCCAAGGAACTGCTTTGTGTCGTTTACATAAAATTGAAAAGATTTGTTTTGATTCCATGTATTTGACTATGCAAGATAAAAATATAAGATATTATTTTCAAAATTGGATATTATATATGAGTGATCGATTAAAACATATTCTTATGTATATCTTTTTGCTTATCTATTTCCATTGTGGGTCTGGTATTATCTAATTAAAATAAATTGGATTTTAGAAAGTTGTTCAATATATATCTATATTTTTTTCTTCAAAATATTGGATAAATTATTACTCTTTTTATCTAGTTACAACTATGATGAATACGATGACTAGGGACAGAATTTTTCCCTTTTTTTTTTTCTTTTTAATTTGCCTTTCTGAGCAAAATGCCTACGAAAGATAGCTCGAGAACTTTATTTGTTTTCTTCTTGTATGAAATTAAATAGAGTGAAAGGTGTAACTTCATAGAATTTTGTAAATTATTTAGTTTTATAAGAGGGGTATACATGTGTTTACATTATTATGTTGGATCTGGTAATATAAATAAACTATCTATTATAAGTTAATATACCCAATAATTATTACTCTTTTGTTTAAATTAATTTAGATTTAGAATTGTCGGGGCATAAAAGTAATTTTAAGGATAAAGAAGAACGGGTCCAATATAACCCCATAGAAGATAGCCATATAGTTGTATATATATATATATATATATATAATACATAATGAATAGATAAAAGATATAAGGAATTACTTATATGCCCCACAATACTAAATATAAATTAATACAAACAATTCTTCATGAGATTGGAATTACATAGGACAATATATTATAATTTTATTGAGCTCTATATATCATTATGATTTAGGATAATTCAAAATAATGAGGCTTACATATAACTCCCAATTATAAGTTTTACATATTAATTATTTGGGTATTAATATCATGGTTACGCCAAACAATTATATTACATCAAATGCCACATTTATTTTGAAACCGTACCACACCCACATTTGATTTGCTATTACACGCAATCCAAAGAAAAACCGACCATACGGCAGTATGGATGTGCCAAATAGAAACGTAGAATCTTTGCAATTTAATATAAGATATTATTTTTTTACGTGATATGCTCTTAATAAAAAGTGTGTCAAAAAATAAGTAGGTGAATAGTCTACCTATATTTCATTTTTACTCCAACCTAAGAAACGTCCACGCAATAGTACTAATGTGCTAAATAGTACTGTAGGATTTTTGCAATTTCATATAAGATATTACTTTCTTACGTGATATACCTTTAATAAAAAGTGTGGCAAAAAATAAGTAGGTGAATAGTCTTTTTATTTTTTATTTTTACTCCAGCGTAAGAACCATGTAGTGTCTTCTCTTTGAAGGTGGATTTTATAATAACGAGGTGTTAAATCTAAGTCAATACGAGCCCTTGATCCAAGCTAGTATTGGCTATTAGGTTTTAGTTTCTTAATAGGTGGTGCCAACACTTCATTTTTACCCCCTTGAAAAACTATAAAAATACAAAAATGTCAAAAAGTTA
This sequence comes from Combretum micranthum, assembly GCA_024138025.1. Classification (NCBI taxonomy): domain Eukaryota; kingdom Viridiplantae; phylum Streptophyta; class Magnoliopsida; order Myrtales; family Combretaceae; genus Combretum; species Combretum micranthum. The sequence goes on from JAMXBD010000001.1 coordinate 3,878,934, forward strand.
GAAAAGTAGATATCACAATAAAAATTTAAAATTATTAAAAATACAAAAAAATTAGTGAAGCTCAAATTTAACAAAAAGAATATAAAAATAAAAAAAAATTATAAAAACTTAAAATAAATTTTTTTAGGGAACCCCTTTTTTAGTAGGTAGGTTTATATAGGAATTATAAATGAAAAACAATTTTGAAAAACATATATATATATATATATATACACACACGTACATATATGATATAATGAGTTAACAGAATAATAATAATAGTAGCATGGTGGGCTGCCTTTTGTATTTTATTTCTTTGTCACTATATTGGACCTGGTCTTTATAATCTAAATATATTTTAAGTGTGTGAACAGATAAAAAATTTAACTCAGCTCAGATATGCCCAGGAGAAGGTCGGGGGTTTGACTCCACCCAGGTGTTAGGATAAAATTTTGCCTTAGGCACGACATGAACGAACAGGCAAAAGTGAGTACGTGATAAGGCCCGCGCACATGTGGAAGCCACACTTCTTCTTCCCAAAAGCTCCAGTTTGCCATGAAAGCTTAATTTTAATCTTTGAACTTCTAGAACATGACCTTTGGCCTACTCTTTTGAAAATAAAAAATAAAAGATTTTAAACGTTTCGTAACCTATTGTCGCCTCTTCATCTTCCATAATGGCCATTCATGGTAGTTGTGCAAAACTAGAGGATACAATTGACTACTTAAAATAGAGGTTTATTATTATGTTAGTTTTGTAATTAAAGATTTATAAAATTTTACAAATGAACAAGACTTGCGTTTGAAGGGTGATGGTTGTGTATGCGGTGGGGCAGGTGACACTGTGGTCTTGCGACATTATATATTGTGTATTAATATATGTTAGAGATCATGTGTAACTAATAAAATAATATTAATTCACATTTTATGAATACATTGTGTTAAAATATGATTGATACTTACGCATATATGAGGGAAAAGAAAATATAGGAAATTATAAGAAAAATTGAACTTTTAAAATATTTATATTTATTAGGCAAAAGAAGAAAAAGGGGAACGAATAGATTTGTGAAAGAAAAACTGAAAAAAAAAATCCAAAAAAGAAATAAAAATCCCCAAAAGCCAAATTGGGGAAAAAAAAAAACAAAAAAATACATCACCTTTAAAATAAAAAACATGCCTTAAAATTGTAAAGTACGTATTTTTTTTTTTTATCGGCATTAAATAATCATATCGATAACTTTACTTTCAATTTCGTTCCTTCCAACTCTCCGTTTTTTAATATAAATATGAGTATTTATATTTTGTTTTTCTTTCATTTCTCTTCTTTTCCTCTCTAATAATTCTCTCCCTCCTCATCCCTTTGGTTGTTTCCAAGTATGGTGTTAAAGGTAGCCATTGGGCCGTGAACATTTTTTCCTAGTCAGGCCGGCTCATAGCACAGTGTACATTAGGGTTTTGTACGTTAAAACTCATAGTCCGATTTGTTCGCACCATTGGTGGATACCGTGGCTATTTTCATCATAAAAAAAGATTTTTTTTTTTTTTTTATGATTTGCTATATATATGTGTGTGTATATATATATAACTGTACAAAAATAGAAATTTCTTGACTGAATTTGCCTGCCTTTATTGTGTCAGTAGGTCGACCATCTAAATAGACGAACGAGGAAAGGATAGTAGAAACAATTTCTTGACTGAATTTGGAGTTCTATTATCAATTGACAGCTGCTAGTTGCTATTGAGACCAAGAGAACATGAAGATAAAGGTTAAGAGGCTACCCGGATCGGAATATAGGCTCAGATGGATAAAAAAAACCGGTGGATTTAACGAAAGAAACTATGTTGGTCGTTTCCAATTCGGCAAGGTTTACAGGGGGAGAACTTATGGGGGGACACCAGTTGCCGTGAAAGTATGGGATCGGTTTGATTCCCTTGGCAATAAGATAAACCCTATTGATAATTTACGCAGGATGAGGGTACGTGTTGTGTTGGCTTAAAAATTATTAATTATTTTTATTATTTAGTTTCATATATGAGTGGGATTTAATTTGTTCTTTGGGTAGGATGATAGCAATTTGCTGGTGCATTTTGGTGATGAGCATGAGTTTCATCCAAACGTAGCTGAGTACAAAGGATACCTCAGCGAGCGAGAGTTTTTTGCCTGTGTGTATGATATGAATCCTCTAGCCACTTTGTGTGATCTTATACCCAAAGGTTTGCTTTTGATTGTATCTTACAGGCTTTTTTTTTTCTTCCCCTATCTTTCTCTTTTAAATATCAATTAAGCATATTTTTCCATTCTCTCTAGATGATTTTACTTGGTACAAGAGGATGAAGTCTGCTTTAGGACTCGCAAGTGCTCTAGCATTTTTGCATACTCATGACCCTCCTATTTTGCTTCGTAATTTAGATGCTGCTAATGTCATGCTTGATCAGGTTTTTTTCTTATATCATTCTCCATTCTCTTCTACCAGTATATCTTCTTCTTGCTACAATTTTTTCACACTAATTTTTTTATGTGACGCACAAGCAGAACTATACCCCAATTTTATACGACTTCAGCATGATCTCAAGTACAGTTTGTACCGACTGGACAAACCTTATCTATGACAATGCAAAAGGTTCTCATGGTTACACTGATCCAAGTCTACTAGACGACGATTCAATTGGTATGCTCTTAGGCTCTTCATTTTTTGAAGCTATAGGATTTGTCATTAACATTGCTAGATCATTATTTGGTTTATATCATTCAAAAACAATTCTATTTCCTTCAAAGCTACTAATGTTTTTCCTATTAATAAAAACAGGCAGATGGTCGGATAAGAGTGATGTTTTTGCTTTTGGAGTGGTGCTTCTATGCATAATTACCAAAAGAATCTATGCTGAGGAGGATAGAGTAAGATCTACACCTTTTATTTATGAATGGGCAAAGAGCGAGTTTAGATTAAGGATGGAGAAGAAAAAATATTTGTGGAAAGATTTACCATCACTTGTACATGAAAGCCTTCGGTATGAAGAACATTTCTATGCGGAAGATGGATACGAATTAACAAAGATGGCTCTGCAATGCGTGGAGTATGACCCTAATGAGCGTCCAGATATGAGGACAATTTTTTCAACATTATTAAGTTTGCAAATTATTAGACGTGATGGATGCACCATTGGTATCGACAAGGTGCTACGCATTAGTGATTGTTGGAAAAACAGGTTTTTACGTTCAGGTGCGGATAATGTATTCCATTGTTGCTGTGGATTTATGGTGTGATATTCATCATTCATTATAACTCCTTTGACATCTCTCTTTACACATGATTAGGAGTTATGACCAAGCGTATCAACCCAACATTAATACAAGCAGGTGATACTGAATTTTAAGTTTTGCCAGTTGTATTATTTTAAGAAGGCTTTTATATAATTTTGTCTAGCTTTGCCTAATATTTGTAGGGATTATCTCAGAACATTTCTTTTCCCTTTCGATTTGAAAAGAGAAGTAAGAAGCTATTTAATAACCATGGATGATTTCAAATGGAAGACAACGAAGTTTCATGTTCACTATCCATTATTTAGAATATTGAGAGTACACTTAAAAACATACCACAACCATTTGCAATATTTAATTCTCATTGTAATATATTTTTTTTTTCTTTGAATAATGAACAGCAAGAAAGAAGGGCGCAAAATGTTGCAGATTCTCATACAAGGATCTTTGTCTTATTACTGATGATTTCAGTAAGGGAAACTTTATAGGAGATTTCTTGTTTGGCAAGTTTTATCATGGAAGGATTGGAAAAAAACCAGTTACTGTCAAAAGATGGAATCACGGCGGGAGTTCCAATAGCTGTGATAAAGGAAATAAAAGTAGATTACTGGTATTTTCATGGAAAATTTCTCTACTTTCTTAGCTTGAATTATTTTCAATCTTCTTACTTTAAGTAAATTTAAATTTCAGGATGAGCTTGCCTTATTTCAACATCCACGTTTAATCTTACATTCTGGCTTCGTCTCACCAATTGGATATTGTTATGAAACTGGAGTTGAAGAGGAAGAAGAAGTTGAATATATTGCTATAATCTATGATATGGATTTCCTAAATTCAGTTGATAATCTTGCACCTGAAGGTACTTTTTTCCCATTCATATAGTGAGAATAAGCTTGATTAAACAAAATAGAAAGTTTTTGTTCTCTAATATTGTTAGTTCATCAAGAGAATGAAATTAATTAACTATTGGAAAAACTTGTTTAGTCAGCGCAATTTTGAGGGAAAAGTTATTTTAGATGACAATGATGCATAGCATAAAATGTTTTAAGGTTAAAAATGCATAATCGTCACTATCTGTGTTTTATTTGCTTTTGATCCTTTGGGTAACTCTTTTTGGTTTTTCTATTTGTGGACTGTTAACAGTATTTTAGTTTTTCAGATAATTTCCTTTGGCTACAAAGGGTTAAGGTTGCTCTTAAGCTAGCCTCTGCTATTGCCTTCTTTCATGCTAGTGATGGACGTAACCTACCATACTTTATTCTTGACCTCTCTACTTATCACGTACTTGTCGATCGGGTTAGTTAATATGTTAGTGCCTTTTTGTCTGCATTTCAAGCTATTTTTTGTTATGCTTTAAATGAATATAGACTTTTTCCCCCTTAGGATTACAACCCATACTTGTGTGATTTTGGCATGGTTAGTGGTGGAATTTTTTGGGATCGAAGTGTAGAGGAGGATAATTTTTTGCATGGGTGTCGTGGCTTTGCACCTCACAGATTTGTATATGATGGTATGTAAAAAATTAGCAATTGTCAATTTAGTGGTATATTTTAAAATGGGTTCATAGCTTTGATATGGCTTTATATTTGTTTATCATTTGCAGATAGGACGGATATTTATGCATTTGGCATTATTCTCTTGTCGCTGCTAATGAAGATGAAGCACATACCTGGTGAATGTTGGGATATGGCCGATGATGCATATAAGGAGAAAGTGCGCACTAAAAAAGACATGGCTATGTTTTCCTTAGTGCATGAAAGCCTTCAAAATGACCCTGAGTTCAATCCATCAGATGGTCCTAAAATCACAAAGCTGGCTTTAATGTGTGTAAAGTGTTACCCTACAATGAACCAAATTGTTAGGCGGTTGCGACAATTATCATGTGTCTTGAATAATAAAAAGTTCTTTGATATTGACTAAAATTGAAGAGCCTTTGTTAACATTTAATAAGATCCTGGTTATATTAATTATGACCTTGTTGCAGATATCAATCATCTCATTTTACAAATTGTATATATATCATACACTTGATCAATTGTTGGAATTTTTTCTCTAACAAAACAATAGAGATTTGAATTTATCCCAGAGGAAATACTTGTATACAAACTAACTATAACCACATGTTCACATGTTGACCTGACATAGCAATATACACGAACTAAGAGAGAGAAAAGGAAACGACATATCGATGCCAGAACCTTAAATTTGTTCTTATATGTTTCTGTTATAATATTCTTTTAGAATTAGTTTAGAACGTTATTTTTTTTTTTCAACTCTTATTTTTCTTTCAACTTTTTTATATCATATGTGAGGTTAGAAAGGAATACACGATAATCTTTTCTATGAGAGACTGTTATATTTATATTGATAGATTAGAATAGTCTTGGCTTCTTTATTGATCTTAAAATAGGCAGTATACAAATTTATAATTCCTTTTTAACCTTATCATTTTTCTAAATTCATTTTTTAAATCGATCGTACTTAGTCAAGTTAATTCTAAATAAACTTTCGGCCAAAAAAAATTCTAAATAAACCAATAAAATAACAATTAATGAGATACATTAATATTACTTTATTATTTTTGTTTTGCTATTCATTAATATCACTTTATTTACATATTTATAATATCGATATTAATACAAAAAAATTATTTTTATTTAAGTGGTGATAAAAAATACCATTGGTCTTATAGTATTAGTTGTATTAACACTACTCTTCTGATAGATGGATCTGGCTCAAAACTCTTTCCATGACATATAATGGGCGAGAAAAAAAAAAACCTTAAAAAAAAAGGAATTTAAATTCAACATTTTAAGGCCATAAAATTTCTCTTTTACAATAATATCATAGGAAATGACTAGGGAAAAAGGTCAATCATACTAAATTGCGATCATCATAACTTGCCTAATGTGGATGGGAGAGGTAGACGATAATGTATAAAATGATTAAATATCAAGCCTTAGAGAGATAAATTACCAAATGGGAGAGTTGGTTGTAGGGATGCAACTGGACGGAACGTTATAGGATACTCGATCCATCCGACTTACTAAAAATCTTATAGGGTTTCGGGGCAGGTTATGGGCATTACTTAAAAATTCTATTGGATTTAGGGTCAGGTTTTAGGTCTTACATGTAATTCGACGGAAACCCAACCTAGTGTAATTATAAAAAAAATAAAAATTAGTAAATATATATATGATATGGTTATTTCTTACCTTCATTCTACTTGCCTCTCCCAGTTTTGTGTTGCAGAAAAACCCCTAACCCTAGCCACAGTAATAGCACACTCAATTCTCTCTCCATTTGATCGTCTCTCATGTTTCATCCGTCATTCATCATCGTCTTCAGTCTCTTTAAATTGTTGCACTCCTACATGCGCTAGTAATTTCTCTCTCCCTTTCTCATTCATTCATTTATAGAGAAAACTTGATTTTGATCAGCATGCATGTTTGATATTGACAAATTATACATATTTTACTGACTTTATTTATTTATTTATTTTTTGGAAATATTATAAAAGAAATTAGAAGGCTTCCCACCTCTAACCAGTTGTCCATGTTGAAAAATCTCTTCATACTAGATGTTAACTTTACAGCATATGCTTTATTAGTCATACCATATATTCTCTTTTGAATTTCCACTTGTAGAAGGTTTCACAGAGCGAGTCTATACCTTTATGTCACGGTTGGTACACAGAAATTGTTTGGAATGGAATGGAATAGATTGGAATCGAAGGAATAGAATGGAACAAAATTAACAAGGGAATGACAAACCTATTCATTTGTTTGTACACGAACACGGAATGGAATGGATATGATTTAATTTACATTAAAATTTACCAAAAATACTCTTCAAAAAAATAAAAAAATAAATTTATATAGGATAAAAAGTTAATTTAAGTCAAAATTCTTAATGAAAGGAGGAATGAAATCACCGTTCTGCCTTCTCAAAGGCGGAATAGAATTCCATCTTAAAGCCGGAATTATTGATTCCAAGAAATCGCGATTCTGCCTTTTAATGATGCTTCCGAACATAGGAAAAGGAATGAAAGCCGAAATCACGATTCCATTCTGATCCATTCCTGCATACCAAACAAGCCATTAGGGATTAATGGAAGAAGACTAGGAATCCGAAGCACAAGTGGAAGTGGAAGCGGCAGCCGAAGTGGTTGTTGTAGTAATGAGATTCCGTTGGCTGATATCACAACTGCGGTTAGGGTAAATCACCTTATCTATTCTATTTTGTTCTGTTTTCTTCTGTTATGTTATAATTCTTATCCTTTTCTTTTTTTTTTTCCCACCTTATCTTTCTTATTTTATTGAATGACTAGTAAATTGAATTATCTTCTTATGATTAGTAAATTGATTTATCTTCTTGAAACTTTTTTGGATATTGATTTTGTAAGTCTTAGAATAAGAATGCATTATTGGGAATTTCTTGTTACACCAATTTGAAGACGGTTAATTCAATATCTTATATTGTACAGTTGCAATAGTGAAAAAACCTCATGGGTTCGAACTCAATTTAAAAAACTAAATTAGTTGTCACCTAGAAAATTTGATCAACTTAGGTTATTTATTGTCGTTGATAAAATTTCGCATTTAGTCAATTCATTCCTACTCTAAGATTTTTGTATGAAGTGAATGTGAAGTTTAATATATATAATTTTACAATTAAGTTTTGACAAGCTTTTGTAGATTTACCTTTATACTGATGGAAACAAAGAATGACACTTTCATTAATATAATATATATATATATATATTGTATTTACTATGTCTTATCATGTTCTTGCTTCTTAAATGAACAAAGTTTCTGACTTTCTTGTATTATTAATGCCATGTAGGTTCACAATATGCATTCTGCTTCAGGCTTCGTTTTTTTCAATTTTCATTGTCTCCTAACACGATATGTGGGTGAGGATGACACATTATCTTAGTCTAAATGCAAATATTGTTTAAACATATTGATTTCCATGGAGCTTGTATATAAGACTCAAAATTATATAATGTATATGATTTAAAATTAATGTATGTTCTCTATATAGAAATGTTTTCTTTTTTTTTTTTTTTTTAATTTTGAAGAAAGTTATTGCTTCAAAAGTATTTATTATTCAAAAGATTAGTGTTTTGTCCAGTCTACATTTTTGCAGGTTTCAACATAACTAAGATAAAGAGGGATAAGATTGAAAAATTTGCATATTCAAGATTAAGAGCAAGTAAGCAAATATGGTGGGTTTTATAAGGTTATTCCTTTTTTTTTTTCCCCTATTACTTGATTAGTCTGCGAAACATTTTCGTTTTGGTTATTATTGGACTAGGTGGTTATGGTCTGAGGCTATTGGCTATTTTGTGGTATCCTTGAAGGCCATATGAACCCTATATTGATAATTGAGTGAAGGAACTTTAGGTATTGAGAAGGAAGACAAAAGTGAAAGTTTTTGTTTATTATCCTGAATATTTATTTTTCTATGACTGTTTTTTTGTGGGGATGTTCATAGTAGCTTCCTCTTCGAGTATGTAATTTTAGTGATGCGATTATATAATGAATAAAAAAGTTATATATCAGTGTCATATGGTCCTTGTCACGACCATGACTGGCCTAATTTTTAGGATTCTAGCAATTTTTGCTATAGCTTGAAGGACTACAGGGACAACCTTAACAATAAGCAGCTCCACGTCCTGTGAGATTAGGAAATAGTCGCTTGCCACCATCTTCCATTCAACTGTGACTATTAGGAAGCATATATAAGTTTTTTTTTTCTACTTTGAAAATCCTCAAATTTATTTGCATGTTCGTTTTTGATGCTCTAGCAAGAAATGATCTTGTGGACATGTAAGCTGAATGTAATATAGAAACTACGAGATTGATGGTGTTGGCATGCATGTGCACTTAACTGGAATTGAGGTTATTTCTATTTAGGAGTAAAATATTAAGGATTGATGATCAATAGCTTGTATAAATATTTAATATAAATATATTATTATTATTAAATCCTATCAGGTCAGGAATTGGGTTTGTTAAACTCCTATAAGGGCAAGTTTTGGGTATGATTGGAAAGATCATATAGGGTTTTTCTTGGGTTTTAGGAGACCCTATTGGCTACCGAGTCCGGGTTGAGTTCAGGTTCTATATGACCTATCTCAAACCTTGCATCCCTAGTTGTAGGCATCCAAGTGAAACTAAATTACAATTAGCCTTTCTACCATCAGTCACTAGAGTTGGATCCATATACCCTCCCTTTGTAGCCTCATGGTTCCTGCAAAGTCACCTACATCCTCCATACAAACAGCAGAACATTCTCCAGTCAACATAAACATATAATCCAATCTAAAGCACAAAGAATCCTATGAATATTAACATTTCTAAAAACACATCAATCAACAATGTCATGTTGAACTTATGTGATCAATATAAATTGTGATGAGATAATTAGTGGCACAATCAACTACTTAATTATGTTAAACAATTTGGATGGCAACATGCTAGAATATATATATATATATATATGTGTGTGTGTGTGTGTGTGTGTGTGTTTTAGATGTGTGTTGCTCTTTGGAGTTTATGTAGGTGCAAAATGAACTAGTTAGTATGTAAAAATCTCTAAGCACAGCCTTGATCATGGTTTTCGTCAAAGGCTTGACAGGACAACTTATTAGGGCGTAACAAGTTAAAATCCAAGACTTGACAAGTTCAGATAGCACAGACTTAATCGAGGGTTAAATCCAAAGCACGACAAGTTTAATCCCAAGGCGCATTGAGCACAGACTTGATCAGGAGTTAAATTCAAGGCGCGACAAATTTAAGGTGCAACAAGAACCAAGGTGCGACAGTTTTAAAATATGAGTTGATGTCGCATAAAAGAGCCATTACATGCATGTAATGCTTGGCGTTATCTCTAACAGACTTTTAAAACTCTTGAAATCTATAAATACACATTCCTTGGGATATTCAAATGATCGAATACGAATTAAGAGCTTTCATTTGCAAACAAAAAAAAAATCAGAAAATTCTCTCATTACTTTTGTACTCTTGTTCATTATTTTGCAAAATTTGAAAAAGAGAGAAAATCAAATTAATGCTCTGTTATTGTTTATATTATTTATAAGAGAGTACTGTAGAAGAGAGGAAATAATTTATTTTCTGAGTGTTGTAAATTCGTATACAGCTTTGCTTGAGCTTGTGTGTTTTTGAGATTAATAATGGTGTAAAGTCCTCTGTTAGAGGAGATTTGTGAGATCATGGAGAGTAGGAAGTCGGTTGAACTCCACGTCAAGTCTAGGCTTAAATCTTCCTTCCTTATCTCTTTAATAATCCTTTCATTACTCTATTATTTTCATATATGCTATTATTAAAAAGCTTAAATAAATCCATTGCACACAAATTTATTGTTTGAGCATTTTAGGTCAAATACTCAATTTACCCCCCTCATGAGTATTTCCTAGTTCATTTTCATTTGGTAGTAGAGTATCGTTTCTATTTTCTTATGCTTAATCACATTTAGAGTAAAGATCATATCATCAAAAGCACTGGGTTTTCTAGAGGGACAAGCTATCAATAGACCACCTTTTCTAAGTAGGGGAAACTAACCCTATTAGAAGTGTAGATTCAAAATCTTTATAGAAGCACAAAATAGACTAATATGGAATATAATAGAAAAGCCTTTGATTATTGAAGGGAAAGAAGAAAAATATTACAACAAAGAAGATTGGAAAAGATTAGATCTTAATGAAATAACTATGAACATATTGCATTGTGCATTAAATGAAAGTGATTTTAATAAAATCTATACATGCAATGAATTAAAAAAGACTTATGAAGGTACCTCAAGAGAAAGAGATACAAAAATAAGTCTACTATGTAGGCAATTTGAAAATTTCAAAATGCTTCCAAATGAATAAATAGATGGAATGCATAATAGATTCATCAACATCATGAATCCCTTAAGTGTGCTTGGAAAGAATTTCACTAATGTGAAAATCAATTTGAAAGTACTTAAGTCCCACCTAAGGATTAAGGTTCAAAGAGAACCGCTATTGAAGAAGCACGAGATTTAAGTGCTATGAGCAAAAAGGAGCTTCTTGGAGCACTTAAGACACATGAGTTAATTAAAAAGAAGAAGAGGAATCAAACAAGAAAACTATTGCTTTAAAAGCTACGAGTCATGATTCTAGTGAAGATGATAATGATGATCAGGACCTTGCCTTGATGGCTAAAAATTTCAAGAAGGTCATGAGGTTTAACAACAAGACAAAAAGAAAAGATGATGATAGTAGTTCCTTAAGATACAAAAAGGAATAGAAGGATATGATAACCTGCTGCAAATATCATAAGCTAGGACATATTTAATAATACTATCGAATGCTCAAGAAAGCATTTAAGGGATCCAAAAAAGATGCTTCCATCATCACTTGGAGTGATGATGCCTCAAGTGACTTGGATGAAAACGTATGTTTCATGGCATTAGATGATAAAGTAAGTTCTCCATCTTCTTCTTCTTATGATGAAATTTGTGAAATGTATGATAAAATATGCAGTAGGCTGATAAAAATTAAGGAAAAGAATAACATGCTAAAAACCTTAATGAAGAAAGTAAGAGAAGGGTTGGATGAATTTAGAAATGACCATGAGAAAGTTAAAATGGAAAATGAAAAGTTACATGAAGAAATTGATATTTAAAAATTGAAAAATGATAAGACGAATAATAAATGTAAGAAGCTAAAAAGCAAAAATGATGAATTAAGTAAGATCAATGAGAAATTAACAATTGAAAATTATTTGCTTGATATTGAAGTAATAACTTAAAATAATGATGATAATATTGCATGTGCTGGTAGTTGTAATAATAAAACTGCAAAAGAACTAGAAATGAAAATGCCATATTAAAAGCTAGCTTAAATGATTAAAAGGCAACCATTACCAAATTCGCCGAAGGGAAAAAGAACTTGAACACACTTCTTAAAAATTAAAGGTGTGATTCAAACAAATATGAAATTGGCTATAATAGAGCTAATAGCTGCAAGTCCTACAAAACTCGATTTGTAAAAGTCATTCATGAGATATGTAACTATTATGGCAAAACCAATCATAATGTACGTAATTGTGCAATTAGGAGAACCATTGATTTCAATCATAGAAGCAAGTTAGTTTGAGTTCCTAAAGGAGAAATCCTTGTTACACATAACCAAAAAGGACCTACATTCAAATGGATACAAAAGAAATAATCTTCTATTTTATAGGAATCTTTAAGTAGAAGCAACAAATAATACTTGAATAGCAGTTGCCTAGGCACATGGCTAGAGACACATCCAAGTTTACAACTTTAGGCTTGAAAGATCAATGGAATTTCACCTTCAGAGACTCTTGGTAAAGGTAACATTCGAGTAAATAAAGATTTAAATATAAAGAATGTGCTTCTAATTGATGGTTTAAAGCATAATTTACTTAGTACAAGTCAATTATGTGATAATAGTTTTAGAGTAACATTTTTTGCTAATAAATGCTCTGTTAAAAGAGTTGACAATAATTAAGCTTATTTTAAAGGGTATAGACAAAGAAATATTTACAAAATCAATTTAGGTAATTTTAAATCTTCAAATGAAACTTGTTTGTACTCTCAAAATGACAATAGTTGGCTATGACACAGAAAATTGAAATATACTAGTATGGATGTAATTTCAAAACTTACTAAAAAAAAATCTTGTCAAAGTTTTACCAAAAATAAATTTTTAAAATGACAAAATTTGTCAAGCATGTTAACAAGGAAACTAAATTAAGACTTCTTAAAGTCTAAGGATGTTGTTTCCATTTTAAGGTCATTAGAACTATTGCATATGGACTTATTTAACCCCACTCAAACTTCAATTTTGGAAGGTAAAAATTATACCTTGGTTACTGTTGATGACTTCACTAGAAAAAGATCTTAATATTGTGACTATCTAAAGTGATAATGGGAGAGGATTTGAAAATTATGAAATGGATGACTTTTGCAGTAAAAATGGAATTGAACATACATTTCCAGCACCCAGAACACTATAAAAAAATGTTGTAGTTGAAAGGAAAAATAAAACTTTGATTGAAATGGCAAGAACAATATTGTGTGAAAATAATTTACCTAAATACTTTTGGGTTGAAGTTGTCATGCCCCAAAAGGGGGCTTAAAATGATCTATCTATAGTAATCATATCAAGTATGTATCCAAAATATGATAATTGTTTTGCAAGTCAGAGATTGCAAAACTCTACTTATTATTTTCTACATAAGTTTTAATTTCAAGAAAACATTTTTTTTATAGCTAAGGAAATATGGATTCCCACAGTCCTCCGGAATCGTAGAGAACCAGTATCCCCCACCAAATAGTAAAATAGGGTAGATACATATATATTACAAAGTTTCAAACCATACTACATCTACTCTAATTCAAATTCTAGGCTTATATCATACATTACACAAATTTAGACTTCGACACTGAACATATAAACTACTAGTATGTGATGAGTTGTGTGTTGCTTTTATGGAGTTTCAGTTGAAGTAGAATGTGTGAAAGTTCGATAAAATGAAGTTTGAAAAACAAGGAAATTTGCAACTTAGGGAAAACCATGAATCACAGGCATGATTGAGGCCTTGCTAGGCTCGGTTTTGTAAAATTTGATGAATCACGGGCGTGATTGAGATCTTGGTAGGATCGGGTTAGACAATTCTAGGCAACAAGGGTGTGATTTTTGACTCAAAAGTGATTTTTTGCAAACTTTCCATCAATTACGGCCGTAATCCATGCCTTGCTAGCCTTAAGTTGGTCATAAAACTTTGAAACTCAATAATCATGGGCGTGATTCATAGCCTAGAAGTCATTTTATAACAGCTTTCTAAGAATCACAGCCGTGACCTAGGTCTGGTTAGCCTTGAGTACGAAATTTCCTACTATGATGATGTTTTGTAATTTAATCATAACTTTTTTCATCCGAATTCGAATTAAGGTGATTTAAGTTGCTATAGAAATCTTAAAAAGAGATCTACAATTTTCATGTTTTAAGTTTTTGAAAATTCAAAAAGTATCAAGGTCGAGATTTTACTTCTTTTCAGCTGATACATTTTTCAAATAAAGTTAAAAAATCATGTTTACTTGTTAAATGTATGTTTGCTTAGGAAATGAATCTTGTTGAGCTAAAATGAAGTAGATAAATGATAGTTAATGTGTTATATTACTCAATAGATATAATTAAGCATGAATTAATTGGATTTATAGATTTAATAGATAATTGGATTAAATATAGAAGTTTATTATAAAATGAACTTAGTTAACAAACATAGGTTCAACTTTACTAAATAGACTAGAACAAGATAAAATTAATTAGATTGTTTAAGTTTAATCAACTTGACTTAGTAAATGAATTAAATGACTAACTCTAATCAATTTGGCTAAGGTTAAGCTAGAATGAGCTTACTAGTTAATAATTGGCTCAGATGAATGAATTAGGATGATCTTTGAATAATATGGGGAATATGTTGTTTCAAATGTGTGTTTACTTAGAAAATGAATGTTTTTAGTATATGAATGCTTTGTTGATGCTTTTGTAATAAGAGATTATAAACAAAGTAAAAAGAAATACTTTGACAGACAAAGGAGAACTGTCCATATTTTGGCGGAGTGATATTCGTAGCCATAGCAGGGTTCCTATTTAGTGTCTGATCAAATAAGGTGTTAATAAAAGTTTGAGATAATGGTTAACTAGTTTAATTTCTTGTATAGTTTAAGTTCTTACATGAGTTCAATTTCTTAACAGATGTTTATCCCTGAATCAACCCTCTGATCTATCTTTTGAGATAGCTTCCATCCTACAGCCTTTGTTTGGATTTTATATAAAAGGTATGCAGTAACTTGCATGTTGGATACTAGGATAGGCATCTAAAATGGATTAAAAACTTAAAGACGGCTTAATTAATCGATGAGTGTTGGTTACGTTTTTCACCATTGAAATTTGATTCTTACCCTTGAGTGGAAGATCGTTATCTAGTCCGAGGAGCAGCAGTTTGTCTTGAGATGGGTACTATAGTTTAGGCACTCAGGCTACCCCTGTCATTGAGATATGATTTTCATAAGTGGTATGGCTAGTAGCTGATGGGGCAAATGGTATCGATGTAACGTTTGCTTAAACTTGGAGGGAAATACCATGATTTAGTTCACGTTTATGGGAATGACTGAACTATATTCATGTTGTAGACTGAGTTTAAGTAGAGTTGCAACCCCTGGATGTAGCTATTTTCTCATTTTTGGATATATCATCTAGGAGATATAGGGATTCAAACTACCTATATCAACCTCTTGAGCGTCGAGAGTGTTACTCAGGAACCCCTGTCGAGCCTGGATTTTTCCATTATCTAGTTCATTTTTCTTAACCCGATTTACATTAAACCCGAACCCATTTAACATGAATCCTCGACTAGGGGTTAAGAGAAATTTTAATTATTGAAAATGATTTAGAGTCGCCACCCGATATAAATCGAGAAAAAATAAAAGCTAGGATCAATGGGTCAGTTGATCCTAACTTTGCTACTAGTCTACGAAAATTTGATTTGAAAAATCAAACTTATAAAACCAGATATCATGGATTCGGGGGCTAACCTATTAAAACCAAATTGATTACCACTTTTGGAATTTCAAATTTATAATTTATCCTTTTCATTCTTAAAAAATTCAAGTGAAACATTATAACACAAATATTTACAAGTCAAATCATTCATTTTTTTAATATATTTATATATATATTTATTTTGAAGTCTCACAATATTTACAAGAATAATCAAAACAATAAACAAAAAATATTTTTTTCATTTTTTATTGTCACCCTGTAGGTGCCTACGTACTCGCTAATCGAGATCAGACAAAACGTAGTTCTTTTGAAAAGAACTTTACTTTGCCGATCTATTTTAATTCTTGAACTATTTTCACTTTAAGTTCATTAATTTTTTGATTTTTTATGAAAACCATTTTTGATGATCCTATGATCTAATCACTTAATTTTTATTTTATAAAAATGTAATTTTTCTAAGTCTTTCTTTTTTTTTTTTTTAAAGAAAAAAATCATTTTATGAGAATTCATGGCTAATTTAATGCTACATGAAAATAATCTTGATTAAAAAAAATCATTTCATTATTTATGTAAACTAAAGTATTTTTTCATTTTCTTGAAAATATTTTTGTCATTTTTTTATTTTTTCAAAAAAACAAAATCCCTTTTTCTTTAAAAGAAAACTCATTTTTTATTTTTTTTATTTTTCCCAAATTTAGTTACTATCATATATACATAAATAAAACACATCCAAAATTTATTATATTGTAAATACAACACACTAAAACTATATTACATGCATCATATGTACAATTTTTTAATTAATCTACTTACATATACATATTCATAAAATATTCAAAAATATCAAAAACTAATAAATCATGAAAATTTACACTAAAAGTATTTATTCTGGTTTTTCTGGATTTTTCTAATTTTTTTTATTTTTTTTATTTTTCATACATTTTTCTATTTTTTTACTATTTTTTCGTAATTTAAATATATTAAATATATAATAAAATATACAGACTCACTTGAACCGTTGGATTAAAGCAGATTTGATCTGGAGCGCTGATCTGGATGTAGACCATTGACCGTTGACCGTTGACTGCGCGGGTAGACTGAGACCAACAATCAATTTGCTTTCTTCTGCTAGGAACTTGTTTGATTCCAGCTTTTTTGAGTGATTTTTGCTGCAATATTTGTATGAAATTTTTCTCTCTATGTTATCTTTTTTTTTTTTTTTTTTTTTTTGTGTTTCTCCACCTTCTCTCTTTTTTTTCTCTCTCTGTTTTTGTGTTTTTCTTCTATATCCTCTTTTTGGCTTTTTTCTTTTTTTTTTTTTTTTTGTCTTTTTGTCTTTTTCTCTCTCTCTCTGTTTTTGTGTTTTTCTTCTATATTCTGTTGGTGTTGTGGTATGCCGGTATTTATAGGCATTGGTATGCTCACCTACCGGTTCACCTACTTTTCACCTACCATAATACATTGTATCTAGACATTCTGGCCTACCGCTCACCTACCACGATACAATGTATCTGGACACTTTAGCCTACTGCTCACCTACCATGATACATTGTATCTAGATGCTTTGGCCTACCACTCACCTACCACTTGCTGACACGTGCGCTTACCTCAACTAGCAGCTTGCTGACATGTGCGCTTACCTCATCCAGCCAATGAAAGCACGTGGAAAAAAAAAAGGATAATTTACCTCCTCATGGAATCGAATCCAGGTCTTGTGGCTAGTCTAGTCATATGGGTCAGTGGTCTTAACCGTTAGGCCGTTGGCCTATGCCTGGTTGGGTCCAGCAAAATTAATATTTAAGGCTCTTAAAAATTACATTTTAATTAAACAAAATAATTTTTGAAAATTTGTTTAATTAACTTTAAAAACAATTTATAACAAAAATATGTATTATATCAAGCTCGAATAATTTTTTTTAAAAAAGAATAATAATAATTTTTTTTTAAATTTTACTTTTCTTTACTACTCTCATTTTTCTCTCATTTTTTTTTTATTTTTTCTTACTACTTCTATATCTTATCTTATTTTTGCTGTTTTTGATTTTTTGTGCTATTTTTGCGTATTTTTTGATTTTTTCTATTTTTTACTTTTTTTTGAGCTCGACATAATGCTAATTTTTATCATAAATTTGAGCCTTAAATTGAGCAAAAATTGCGTGTCTATAACCCCAGATTCCCTTTAGATTATTCCGGAGTGTGAGTGTTCCAGTGTTGATTTGTTTATTTTAATGGAAAGATAATAACTTATAAATTGATGCATTGCATTTAGTTAAGCTCATGTGTTACTTCGTGTGTGATTGTATTATTATGTACTGGGCTTCAACTCATTCTTGTTATTGTTGTTGTTTTTACAAGATTTGTTATTGATGATGAAGATGAGTGATGTTATTGATGGTGTTGTTGTTGTTGATGAGCTCTTGAGGAGGATGATGATTATGATGATGATCTGGTGATGGTGATGATGTTGTTTGGCTCAGGTTTTGGGAGCTTCTGTTGATTCGAGGAGAATGAGTGAAGTAAGTTAGGAGCATGGATCTGTTTTTAGTTATTTTGTTTTCTTTTTGTTTTATTTTATAGAGACTGGATTTATTTATAAATTTGTATTTCCATAAAGGTCCTTTTGGTGCCCATATGTTTATAAATGATTATCTACCCTTAAGAGTATATTGTAAAATGTTTTATTAAAATTTTGTTTCTTAGAAAGTTGGTTTGCTCGGTTGGGAGTAGAGTTTTTATTTAAAAATTGTTTTGTAAAATAGATTTTCTGCTGCTAAATCCAGTTATTTGAAAATCTAACTAAACGATTTCATAACTTAAAATTGAATAGCAATGTTCAACATAAACGAAATCTTTTAAAGAAAGCCTAAGTAGGTAATACTTTAGAACATTATACGTAGAAATAGTGTCTTAATTGATTTAATGTTTGATTAAATTTTTAAGGCGTTACACTTGAGTTCGAGCTTTAAAATAGCTGGCTTAGTGGGCTTATAAGCTTAATTGAGTATTAACTTGAGTTGAGTCGAGTTCGAGCTTATCGGTTGTTAAATATTCTTTATAGTTAAATCAATATTTAAAAGAATAATTGAGTTTAATTAAGTCGAGTTCGAGCTTATCAAATATTAAATCTAGTTGAGTTTGAGCTTAAAAATCAAAGTTCGAGTTCGAATTCAAGCTTCTAGTTTTTCATTCAAGTTAAGTTCGAGTTTGATACTATATAGACTCAACTTGACTTGTGTAATCCCCGAGAATTTTCATACTAGTGTAAACCAATAGAATGGTAAATGTGAATTAGATAGTGAATACTTAGGAGCCAATAAAAACCATAGAGTGAATCTATGAGTAGTAATGAGCTCATTTATAGCTTGAGACTTGAATAGAAATTTTTTTGACCTTAATTGATACCAAAGACAAGATTTTGTAACTTGAGCCAATAACTTAAGATATAATTAAAAATAGCTCTAGATATAAAATACATTAAAAGAAGATCCAATTATAAGACTTATTGGCTATAAAATAATAACTACAAGATGAACCACTAAGGTTATAAATACGTACACCTATGTTTCAAGTAGTCTCAAAACTTAAGCTACTAGAAAAGGGATTGAGAAATTTAAACAAATTTTTTTTTCTCAAATATTCATCATTAGGCCTTGAATGCTAAAGCAAACTTGCACAAATGTCAGGATTGGAATCAGGACAACCGCCAATGTGCTAAATGGGATTAGGAGAAGCTCCTTTTTAAGGAATATTACCTCTTTAGTGCAGTTGAGGAATCCTTTATGAAGCAAAAATCTAGGGTCACCTAGTTAAGACTTAGTGACTGCAATATTAGCTTTTTTTTTGTTGCATTCAACGAAGGAATTATCGTAACGGTATAAGATCCATCAACAATAGTGTGAGCCAATGTGTTTAGTCAGAGGAAGATATTAAAAATGTGATGGTAAACTATTTCCAAGAACTATTTATGGAGCCAAAACCACTAGAGTACCTCTTAGGTCGGTTAGAAACCTTAATGGCAAAAAAGGTAAGACATGTGGATTGGGTATCTCTTTTAAAAATGCTTATGGATGAGGAGATTAAGGAAATTTTC
This sequence comes from Combretum micranthum, assembly GCA_024138025.1. Classification (NCBI taxonomy): domain Eukaryota; kingdom Viridiplantae; phylum Streptophyta; class Magnoliopsida; order Myrtales; family Combretaceae; genus Combretum; species Combretum micranthum. The sequence goes on from JAMXBD010000001.1 coordinate 3,898,853, forward strand.
TTCTTGATGGCTAGTGATAAGGCATCTGGGCTTGATGGGTATAATATGAGTTTTTTCATAAGCACTTGGGATATCATTATTAAGGACATTTGCATTGCTATCAAAGCTACATTGAGCTTGTTGAAATTAATTAATTCAATGGCCATTTCTTTGATCTTGAAGTCCAAAAATCCTTCCAATGCGATGATTTTAGGCCTATGTCACATTGCAATGCTACCTATAAATGCATTTCTAAGATATTAGCAGAAAGGCTCAAGAGGTTCCTTCCATACCTTGTGGGTTAGGAGCAAATTGCTTTCATTCAAGGTCAAAGAATCATCGATAACATTTTTGTGGCTCAAGAAACTTTTTGGTGGTTACCATAAGGATGGTCATGGTGCTAGGTGTGCCACAACAGTTGATATAATGAAAGTTTATGGCAATGTTTGATGGTGTTTTCTTAAGCAAATTTTAAAAGCTAAGAATTTCCCTCCTCGATTGATTATATAGACTATCCAATGTGTTACTACAACTAGATTTTCTATCAACATAAATGGTGAACTTGTGAGCATTTTCCTAGTTCTTGCGGCCTCGATAGGAGGACCCTATCTCTCTTTATCTTTTTGTTCTAGTGATGGAGGTTTTCTCATGTATTATGAGAGAGGTTTGAAGAAATGAAGAATTCTCCTACTATTAGAGGTGTCGTAATGAAACCTTAAATTAATAGCTGAGGAAATGCAAGTTCGTTGCGAAAAAGGATTATCATTTAACTATGGCAAAAAGTTTCATGAGGGGCATAAAAGTAAAGCAAAATTTTTAATCATGATGGTAAAAGATGATGTACATGAGAATGATCATGTTCAAGAGGAAGAATGTATATAGGTACAAGAGTTTGATGATGAGACTTCATGTTAGATTAGGTACCATGCTATGTTAGGGGCTTACTTCCTAAAACATTAAGGTTTCATGGGTCAATCAATAATACTCCTATTTCCATATTAATTGACTCTAGTAGCACTCATAACTTCATCCAGAGTAGAGTAGACAAACATTTAGGTTTAGTGGTGAGTCCGGCTCTATCATTTCAAGCTATGATTGGTAATGGATAGTATTTGAAGTGTGAAGGACTATGTCAAAATGTTGATGTCTTGATTCAAGGTTTCATTTTCACAGCTTCTTCTTATGTTTTTCCCATGCCAGGAGTTGAATTAGTGTTGGTCATATAATGGTTGCAAGAGTTAGGACCAATTACCATAAACTATGATAAATTGATAATGCAATTTGGACAAAATGATCATATGATCTTACTGAAAGGAGAATGTTCCAATAATTGTAGCTAAATATCATATCACCAATTGAGGTAAATGATCAATACAAAGGAAGTAGCTAATATGGGTGATCAATCACTAAAGCAACCCCCTTTTGGAAGAAGTGTTGGGAAGATATTCTCATATATTTGAGCTACCCTCATCATTGCTTCCATTTTGTCAAATTCAACATCAAATTCACTTAATCAATGGGGTATTAACCATTAATGTGAAGCCATATAAAGACCCTCACTTTCAAAAGGATGGAATTGACAGGCAAGCGAAGGATATGCTATAGCAAGGATTGATTCATTCTAGCAAAATCCCATTTGCATATCTTGTTCTATCAGTCAAGAAGAAGGATGGGACCTAGCGCTTTTATGTAGACTCTGGAGCTCTTAACCAGCAACAACTAAGGATGAATTCCCTATTCCAACGCTTTATGCGCTCTTAGATGAGTTGCATGGAGTGGCAGTGTTTTCAAAACTTGATTTATGTGTTGGTTACCATCAAATTAGGATGGCAATAGAAGATGAGGAGAAGAAAGCCTTTAGAACACATGAGGGACGTTACAAGTTCCTTGTTGTCACGACTCTAATATGGGGGCCTAACAGGATTTATCTAAAGCCATCATATCACGTGTGCACCCGTAACATGAGAGCCGTCTTGTATGTCAGAGTGTACAAGACTCTATTTATTTATAAAAGTTTATCATACAAATGATATAATATATTACAGTATTTCAACTATGAATCTGATTTTTCAGTTTCCACCAAGATCGCAGAGAATCGGTATCCCCCACCAAATAGTGAAATTGGGTTTCCAAACTACAACATACAAAATTTAAAATTCAGCTAATTTACATTCTAAGTTCACCATATCCTATATCTCTATCTTCAATAGAGTTTGCTGGAGGAGCTCTCTTCACACATTCCTAGCCCAATCCCAGCTAGTAATAATCCTGCACAAAAACTGTAGGGGGGTGAGCGAACCACGGGCTCAGTGAGATAACCTGACCGGACCACACATCAAACAATAGCAACCAAGTGTAATTATCAATCATATGTGATGCAACAATCAATCATATGCACATTACAAGCTTGGATGATCTAGAATCCAAAGCAGGATGAAGATTTACGCCCTCTTCATCGGGGTTGAAGGAACCGATCTATGGCCCACCTACCCAGGAGAAACAGAGAACCATAGGAATAACAACACTCAGTTGCTTCACTCAATTTCCTTTTGGAACAAAGAGACTCCATTAAGTGTTAGTCATTTCAAAGCGATACCATGGGCGGCGTCCTTCATTTTCCAGTTAGTTCCCATGGAACCGACGGAACAAAGGTAAGCTTGCGTAGAACTAATAGCCTCTTGCCTAGAAAAACCAAGCATTACCAGAGAACCGAAATACTAACACGTAGTAGGCTGCCACATCTCCATATGCAGTTTATGCAAATCGTGCAATGCATGTCCGTTTCATTTATAGTATCGACAGTTGTTAATCAAGTTTAAGGCGATCATACAATTTACAGACAATCATCAACATATTTCATACAATATTTAACATACAATAGGATTAACGCTTTTATTATGATAAGTTGCCATTCAATCATACACCACGCATCAAGCAGTATCCCAATCCCGCATGCATATCAATTGAATATATATATTATTACAAGTGCAACTATACTACAAGCACAAACAATGTGATAAAGTCAAGTAACTCACCTGTGGTCCTCGCTAAGTTGTTGTATAAGCTACCGGAAATCCGGGAATTGATCTATTTTCCTATGAAAGGAAATAACAGAGATTTATTATTGGATTATTTATGTAAGAGAAGTCTTCCTATAATTAAAAGTGTTAATCTCTACCGTCGGATATTAAATTAAGTCTGTCATATTAATTACTGTATTGTTAAATAATTTAGTTGAATTCTTATAGGTGCCTAACTATTCCGTATCGGTATTTGGTATAGTTTTTATTAATTGCTATCTATATTTTTATTTAAGAGGTTTGTCTTTTCTTAAGTTCTACTGCTTTTAATAGAAGATTTTTATTTATTAATTCTTTGCCCGTCAACCTTATCTGTCCCTCAAATTGGTATTTCTATTTATTTAAGGGTATGTTTTAACATCTATATTTTTCAAAAGTTATAAAAATCGTATGTAGATATATCAAATTTCTATTGTATTTCAGTTTTATTTTTGTTGTAAAACAAGCTAAGTGTAATACTATAATATTATTAGTAATATTAGTATTGAAAAATCAATATCGGTATATTAAATACAAGTATAATAATAACAACAATTTTTAGATGACTAGTAATTAATACCATAAGTGACAAAAGTAGAATTGATGATAGTATAATTATAGTGACTTTAATGTAAAATAACAATATTGATAACTCTAATGAAAATATTAATAATACGAAATACTATAAACAGTAGTAATAATAATAGTAATAATCATAACTATATTAATAGAAATAACAGTAATATTGATATAAGTTTAAAAGTGAAACTGAGTGAATTTCTATTTGTGATTTCTTATTCGTTTTAAATCCGATTTCGTTGTATAAATAGTCGATTTGATAGTACTCGAAGAGTACTTTATAATAGTGAAATTATTTTCAAGAAAAGAAACTTGTACAATTTTTAAATTTATGAAACACATGTATAGATTTTAAATGAATCCTAATAATTGTAGTCAAAACTTGTTTTGATCATATCTAACTCATTTTTAATCCGTTTTCGACGAATAAATAGTCGTTTTCATAGTATTTTCCGAGTACAATCCATTAGTGGTGTTAGTTTTATCAAAAAAAGTCATTAAGGGGATGAAAAAGATAGGAACAGCATGCTCTGTTCGCACAAGTCTGGTAGCGGTAGTTTAACTTTTGTTTTTGCAAGATCTAATTCATTTCTTATCCGTTTCTAGCAAATAAATAGTCGATTTCATAGGATTTTTCGTGTTCTTTCTATTGGTGTGGTCGTTTTTAGCTTAAAACAAACACATCAATACAGTCTATTCATTCTTCCTAGGTATATACATAAGTTATCTAAATTTCAACCTAGCTTTGTTGTAGTTTAAGTGTGGCTTTGGTTTTTCCTTTCTAAGACTTGAATTTATACACTTAGAAATCTTCAAGTTGATGTATTTATATACTAAATAATCTAAATTAATTAAATATACCATTAGATTATTCTTGATAAATTTATAAGACAAATTCTTATTAATCAACATAACGAATATTTGAACTTAACGTAATCCTTACCTTGATTGGATCATAGAATGACTTTAGCTCCTCATTCTTGATGGAGTTATTAATCTAAAGAGAAAGGTTAGAAAGATGAGTAACTAAGGAAAACTAATCTAGCTAACTAGTATATATATTTGTTCTATTTTCTTACCTTATTGAGCTTGGGTTCCAATCTATGGTAAACCAAGACCATCTAGCTTGGTCTTTGATGTTGTTTAGGTTAGTTAAATTGAGTTTCGATTGTGGTTGATGAGTTTTGAAGCTTAGATAAGGCTATAGGATATAAACAAGGGATGTTCTTTATTTTTGGAGTGTATAGACAAGGTTGATAAAGTGAGCATTGAAGTGGAGTGTGGTAAATTCGTAGTGGTTGTTTTGAGAGAGATTTTAGATTGTGTTTGGGAAGGTTTTTGAGTTGGTTTTTTAACCAACTTAAGCCTATATATGTATATAAAGGTTAGGCTAAGATTTGAACACAAAAGAGAGTGTATTGGACTTAGGAAAAGTACAAATTCCAGCTGCTATTCTCGGGTAGAATTTGAAATGTGAATTTGAGGACGAATTTTGGATGAATTTATGGGAGATTTGTGGCTGATTTCAAGGGAGATTAAATGTGTTTGTTTGGTAGTTAATAAAGGTTGTTTATGTGTGTAAAATAGAGGCTCAACTTGCAAGAAAAATCGGGTCAAAATTCGTGTGAAAACAGAGGCTAAATTCTAAGTTTTCTGCTGCAGTTTATTTGGTTGTTTTCCTCCTGCTGCAGCTGTTGGTTTGATGAATTTCAAGGCTATTTGGAGTTATTTTGTTCACATGTTTGAGCTAGATTTCTTGACAATAAATGTTCATCTTATGTGGAGTTTTTTGATTGGATTAAAGGTCATTTTCATGTGGAATTTTGGGAGCTTAATTTGATCAAATTTGGGCTGGACAGAAGTCAACATGAACTGCGGCCGAAAGATCCTCTGCAACTTAACTTCCTCTGTTTTATATGCTCTGTTTTCAAACCAAGTGTTGTGCTGTGCGTGTGTGTGTGGATGTGGGGTGCTGCTGGTTGCATGGGTGAGGCTGCTCGTACCGTGCGTGGAGAGGAGTGCAGCGTTCTCTATCTTCCTTCGGTGTCTGTGATTCCCGATTCATCGTGAATTTGTCTTCTTCCCATTGTCGTGCGTGAAGACCTGGCGTGAAAGCTCTGTAGCCGAATCCACTTGCAGCAAGGAAGCTTCGATGCAACGTGATCCTTGGTCAACGTGGGAAAATTCTGTACATGTCCTGTGTGAACATCCTCACCGTGCAGCCATTTTTTTTTACTCCGTGCGTGGAGAGAACATGCCAGCTGCTCGCCTGTTGCTGCTGCTGCTCCCTTTTCCAGAATGGATGCTGCTACACGTGGGGGAGAAGCTGCTCGTGTCTTCCGTTCCAGCATTGCAGTTCTGTGGGCAAATTCAAGTTGTCCTCTCTATTCGTGATTGTTAAATGTGCAAGGGCTAAATGGGAATTACAATTGGTCGGCCAAAAGTTTCCTTTGCTGTTTGTAATATCTCCTCTGCAGCAGCCAAAATTTATCTTATACCGTGGAGGATTCTACACCGCATGAAGGCTTGTGTTCCTTATTCTTGATTTGCTTCCAGCGGATATATATAATATATATATTTATTTTATTTTGATTCTCTTTTTGTCCGTGCATTGAAGGAGAAGGATTTGCAACCATGATTTTCCTTGCTCTAGCGTGAATTCACAACGTGAGGACTCTGTTTGTCTTCAAATTCTGCTCCTTCGGTCTTTATTAATATTATTATTATTATTATTATCATCTAATTAATAGTTAACTAAAATAATCTAGCCAATATTAATTTATATACGTATGTTTACATTCATTACGTACAAGTTTTGTCGAAATAGAATTTTCTAAGTTTCTATAACAATTCTAAGTTGTTTAAACGTACAAATTTATAGTTTAAATTTCACGACTAATTATTTTTAAAATTTCAATTTACGTGATTTAGTTTTTCAAGTTCAATAAACTGGATTTGGAACCGAATTTTAATAAATTCAGAATTTCCTAACAAGTGTGACAGCGGGTTTGAAATTTTAATTTTAGATCTAGATTAGTAATTATTGATCGGTATTGGTTTCTATCATGTATTTATAATTCTAATAATTCGTCTTTAGATTATTGTTTTATACCGATAAGATCTATTAATAAATTGTATCTTATCGGTTTTGAAATTTGGAGTTACTTCTGATTATATTATCATTTCAAGATTCGAAATCTCGTTTTTGGTATCTATTAAAGTCAAAGTAATTTTTATTCGGGATTTTCAAATTATGAAAGAGTTTATTATAATTCATAGATCTGTTCTAAGATTCTTGTTGAATCATATATTTGATATTAGTTTTCATATTTACCAATTTGTTCATTTTCTAGTTGTGAAAATTATTAAAGGTTACGTTGACAATTCAGGATTTTAATTTCTAAAAGCTTAAAACTTATTTAATTAGAATATTAGTGTAATTTGAATATTCATTTAGGATCTAGATTCTATTTTACCAAATATTATATTTTACTATATAGAATCTATTTATACTAATTTGTTATCAGCAACTTATTTTTATGTAGGGCTACTCGATATATATTATTAATAGATTAATAGTAGCTTGAATACTATTATTTCATTATTTAACAAGCACGGGATTTTTATTTTCTAAATATTCAACTTAAGGAAAAATAATTTAGTAATTTATATTAACGATTGGTTTATCGTTGTTTTATAAATTATTTGATATCATAGAAATTCAGTTTGTATTTTCAAATTTTTTTATTTTTTTTTTTTGGTAACGATTTTAATCTTTCTAATTATAATCAAATTCATTTTCACTTTAACATTTTTAAATCGAAAAAATTTGGAGTGATTTTTACTACTTGTTTCAATTATTCTAAATAATCAAATATTACATTTTTAGTATTTGTTAAAATCATGTTACGTAAAATTTGGGGGATTACACTTGTTATGCCATTTAGCTTAAGCAATGCTCTAGCCACTTTTCAAGCTATGATGAATCGGACTTTTAGTCTTACTCACACAAGTTTGTCATCATGTTCTTTGATGACATACTTATTTATAGCAAGCCCATGGATATACATGTCATGCCCTTAGATAAATTGTTGTCAATAATTATCGAAAACACTCTATTCTTAGAAAAAAAAATCTAATTATGCGTTTGGTCAAGGTTTTATAGAGTATTTAGTGCATGTTGTATGCGTGGAAGGAGTAAAACCTGAGCCATCTAAAGTGGAGGCAGTGTAATCTTGGCCAATTCCTACATCAGTTAAGCAACTATGTGCATTTCTAGGTCTTTCTGGCTATTATTGGAGGTTCATAAAAGGCTATGCATCTATAGCTAATCCACTCACTAATTTACTTAAAAGTGAGGGATTTGCTTGGATTGGGGGGCTATTTTGGCTTTTGAAAAGTTAAATATGGCTCTTATTTTAGCTCCTATTGTCACTCTACTTGATTTTAATCAACAATTTATAGTTAAATCATATGCTTTGAGGACAGGGATTAGAGCTGTATTGTTACAAACCAACAAACCAATTGCTTACTTTAGTAAGGAAATGGTGACAATATTTATTGGGATAGCACTTTATAATCAAGACTGATCATAGGAGTTTAAAAGAATTACTTAAGTAATTCAAACTCTGGAGCAACATAAATATCTCTCCAAGTTGATGGGATATGATCATACAATTCTGTATAAAACAATGATTCGATGCAAATGTATATATAAAAATAAAAGTGAATTTTTCTAGCAAGTATACTGGGTCAAATCAAGTAATATAATGATGAATAGAGTGTCGATCCCACGAGGATTAATTAACTACTAAACATGTATTAGCTTCTACTATCATTTAGGCAATTGAATATAGAGAGAATTAACTATTCAACTATTGCTAAGCCTAGATTATAATTATCAATAAGAGCAGAGAGAGTGCTAGAGAGAAATATATTGATTGAGTGTGGGAAAAACAAAATCCACCATAGTTTCATTAATCAGATTACTATCATGTTATAATAACTATTAGCTATGTGAATATTCATATAAAATTATCAAAGACCTTAATCATTTTTCAAGTTTTAAAATCTTTAAAACCACCAATTAATTTATTAGCTTCTGCTACACAAATTAAATGTGGAATCCAATTAACAATCATGAATCTTCCAAATCTATGATTGACTAATGTCCTAAATCAATTTCTCTTAATCCCTTTGTGAGCAAAAAAATACAAAACATTACATGAATCTCTTACGATAATTTCTAAATCAGATTAAATATCGCCGCTTCCGCAATTGCTATTTAGCCCAAATTTAAGAATTCCTTATGAATGCTAATTTCCTTTCCAAGTTATCAAGATTCCTATAAACCTAGTTCAATTGAGAAACACGATTTATAGTAGGAATTATAATATGAATATTCCATAAATCTACTAATTCTATAACAAAATTACTATCATCCTATTAGTAATCTTAAGGTTTCGTCATATTCCCACAAAAAGAACTTAGAACAACAAAGATTGATTCAAATAATCACAAATCAAAGTAATTACAATAAGATAATTCATCTTTAAAATCAAAATCACTGATTGAAATTGCATAAGAAATAATAGATCAGAGATCACCAATTCAATCACAAGTATATCCTTGTTAAAAAACTTCAACAAAAAGTCTTTGGTCTTCAAGATAATCCCAAGCTTCTCAATTAACAACAAATTTGGATTTAGAATAACTCTCTCACCAATCTAATCTAAGATCTAAAAATCTGATATAGATATGAATTATTGATGGAAATTTCATGTGTGTTCAATTTGCAACAACTCTAGGAATTTTATAAGCTAAAAACCAAAGGAATTCCATCAGGCACAAAGTAAGCCAGTGGTTACAAAGTCTACACCATGGGCATAGAGGCGGTGTAGGATGTAGGCTGGCTAGAAACATTGGTAGTGTTGATGGCCACTTTAAAGAATTTAGACTTGTGGATGAGCAACGCCGGTCCAAGGCCAATAACGTAAAATTCATAGTAGTCAGTGTACATTATAGAAAATGAAGGCTGACGTTTCTCATAATTCTACGTCGGCAGTGTTGAAGCCGATGCTAAGAATTTTGCATCTATGGATAAGCAAAGTCGGCTCAAGGTCGGTAGCGTAGGAGTAGATTTTGCTGGTGTATAATGTAATTGAAGAAAGCTGGTGAAATTCTTCTGTTGAATGCTAGCAGCTTTTGTTGATCAATGAAGGCTGCCTATTTTGCTGTTCAAGGCCGGCAATGCAAATCCTGCATTGGACAGCCTTTGTTCTATTTTTGTCTACTTTTTCTCAAAACTCCTTCAAATTTGCTATATTGGCTATTTTAAGTTCTCCATGATCTGAAATATCAAATTAAGAACACTTAAGTACCAATTGCTTTAGATTTCTATAAAATCAATAATAATTTATCATCAATTGTCAATGAAAAGTCTATAAAATATGACTTTATCAAACATGAGCTAAGAATGTGGTGGGTGATTCTTTATTTAGACAACATGATAATGTTTTTCAGTTCTTGGCATTTTTTATGCCTTTTTTTAGTTTTATTGATGATTTGAACAATGAATACCAACAACTTCATGCATTTCAGCAAATTATTACTAAGATGGAGAATCAGATGCCATAACAATTGAGTTGGTGGAATGCATTGTTGTATTATGGTCAAAAAAATTTTCTTGTGCCATCATCAAAGTTAATTTTAGTATTACTTTCTGAACTTCATTCAATTCCAACATTTGGACGTTTTAGGGTGGCTAAGATGTATAGGAGACTGAGTTCTCAATTTTATTGGAGAGGAATGAAGCATGATTTTGAAGAGTTTGTGAAGCAGTATGAAGTGTACCAGCAGATTAAGTCATCTACTAAGAACACATTTGGGTTATTATCTCCCTTACCAGTTCCATATCAAGTTTAAGAAGATATTTCAATGGATTTTGTGACTCTATTGCCTAATCACATGGGTATGCAACTTTATTGGTGGTTGTTGATAAATTAACTAAGTATTACCATGTGGATGCTTTGGAGTCTACTTGTAATGCTATTAAGGTAGCTAAGTTACTTTTACATATGGTAGTGAGGTTACATGGCTTTTCAAGGTCTATCGTATCTAATAGAGACCCAATTTTCATTAGCAAATTTTAGGAAGAGTTGTTTTCTTTAAGTGGAACGAAATTGCATATGAGTTCAGCTTATTATCCTCAAAATGACGACCAAACTAAAGTTTTAAATAGAGTGCTTCGGCAATATCTTAGAGCTTTTGTTATGGACCTCAAAATTGGGTGAACTTTTTGGCATGGGTAGAGTATGCATATAATATTTCTTATCATGAGGGAGTACAGGCCATATCTTTTGAACTAGTATATGGGAAGACACCTCCAACTATTCCGAGGTATTTGAAAGGTACATTTAAATTATCTATTGTGGATGCTGATTTATGTAACAAAGATGTTTTCTTAATTTCTTGGAAGGAGCATTTGCAAAGTGCTTAAGCTAAGATGAAAGCCTCAATAGATAAGCATATAATAGAGATGCAATTTCAAATTAGGGATTTAGTTTTTGTTAAACTTCATCCGTATAAGCAAACATTTATGAGTGGAGAATGTCATAAGTTGACAAAGTGATTTTATGGGCCTTATAAGGTGGTGAAGTGAATAGGGTCTTGTGTTTATTAACTAGAGTTGCTAGCTTATTCGAGGATCCGTAATCTTTTTCATGTTTCTACTATTAAACCTCCTCATGGATCCCTCTTTCCATCATTAGATTTGCAACCTAATTATTTTAAGAATCAACCACCCTTGGTTCCTCTGTGTATTTGGATTCAGGAGAGGTTGCATGTTAGTATCAAACGATGACTCAATTACTAGTACATTAGCACAGGGTTCTTTGGGATGATTCCAGTTGAGAAGATTATGATATCTTTGAGACACTTTATCTATATTACAACCTTAAGGACAAGGTTGGTATTAAAGAGGGGGAGACAATTGTTTCAACCCAAGTTCAAGCAAGACATCAACTATGGTGGCTAAAGGACTACAAGCTTTAGCTAGAGTTTAATATAGTGTATTGACTTTATAACATTAATAGTTATCGTAAAAAGAAGAGATGATAGTAGTTAGCTCATTATAGATCTCGTTTAGTTAGTAACAGATCTAACAAAATCCAACAAAATTATCAATATACATGTAACAGAGTCTAAAAGGGAAAAATAATAAAATAAGAAGGGCAAGCAAGTTACACCCTTGTGATGTAGCAGATTAATTAGGGTTTGTATTATAAACTGTTAATTCTTAGAATACCTGGAGTGTGATCCTCAAATACCAATTGATTCTAAGAATTCCTAGGTATTTGGTATCCAAATTCAAATGAATATATACAATTCGAGAATCTGGGGAGAAACAAAGCAAAGACGGCACAAAATATTGTATTTCTAATAAAAAATGATAAGTGATCGTCCATTTACCCTTAAAAGCTGCCAAAAATAGAACCAAAATTGACAAAAATAGTAAAAAAGGTCTTAAAATGAAGACATGGAAAGGCAAAACTAATGCCACAGATGACGTACAAAACCGACTTTCCTATAAAAAGATATAAGAAAAATAAAACCTACCATAAATACTAGAAATGGCCGTCAGAGGCCTTAAATAAATGAATTTAGCCAAAAATCGGCCTAACTAGTCACCAAAAGTAGTGACTTTTTTGAGTTAGCTCGTTTCCTTCAAGATAGGGTCTTTAGATTACCCATAAGTAATAGACCAGTTTCTGTTGCACTATCTCTATCTCATCACCTTGACAGGCTTGGAGCCTAAGGCAGCTTGAATAGCCTTGAATCATCTTCCTCATCACTCTACCAATAACATAACACAAACAAGCAAATTAGGAGAGTTAAACACTTAGGGTTTCAAGCACGAGAGGTTGTGAGAGAGAAAGTACTCATTTGGGATTTGTGAGGTGGAAAGAGCAAAAGTTAGGGGAGAGAGAGTCCTTTTTATATCATATCTTCAATGATGTGTTTAAGGAGTGTAGAAACGATATATCATACCCTTTTTTAACACGACTAACTTTTTTGTTATTAAATACCAAGTGTTGTAACTTGCAACCTAATTTATCCCAAACAAATAAAATTAATTAAATAATATAAAAATAAAAAGAAATTTGGAAAAATTTTGCAGAAACCAACTTAACTCAATCATGAGGTTTTAGGTTTATTTCTTATTCCTAGCATAATCATTTTTTCTTTTTTCCATTCTTTCTTCTTCATTTTCCTTTTCTGTTTTTTCTTGTAGAAAAAGAAAAAAAAAATACAAGTAAAATAAATGCTTCAACATTTCACATGAAGGCTGTGAACAGACAGTACCAAATCAAACATATTCGGTTTTTTTTTTGGTTAATTAGTTTTTTAATTCCTTTTGATTTCTTTTTTGTCTAATAAAATGATGAAAGATCTATCAATTACCATTAAGTCATCAATTACCAGTGAAAAAGGATTAAAAATGAATAAAATCAAGAATAAAAAGCAAAGAATCCATAACTAAAGTCGAATTTTTTTCATTCTCATAGCTTCTTAAGATGAAATTGAGCATACACATCATCATGGGTTAGTTCGGGTATGGTTCCATATTCAAACCACCATTTCACGAGTCCCATTTTGGTGGAACCGTAACGATATCCATGAAGGTCGGGCTGGGTTTCATGTGTTGGTTTCGATTCTGCTGGAAATGCAAATCGTGGTTTCTTTTTTTTTAGATCCCACTTATCCATCATGAAAATTAAAGATAAATAAAAAAAAAACCTCTGAACCATTTGGATAACAAATAATGAGTTCACGCATGTACAATTAATTCTTCTAATTATAATAATAAATTTGATTAGAGAAGGATATTATACCTTACCTCCAATTCAACATCATCATATTTCATTCCTACTCATTTGGTAGTTTAAATTTATACAAATAGATGGAATTTTTTTTTTTTTTTTTTTTTACGTTATGATATCCCTACAGGTGCTTATGTATCCACTATTCAAAATCAAACAAATGTAGTTCTATTATTTTTTTTTAATTTTTTTAAAAAAATCTTTAGTGTGTTGATTACTTTAATTAAAAAAATGACGAATTTAAGTTTATTGGGTTTTGTGTGTTGGTTTTGTTTTTTTTTTTTTTTTTATTGAATGGTTGATAGGTATGACTGGCTGGTTCTAAGGGTTAACCAATGAGTCAAGACCTAGCGGTTTATGACTTATCGGAATTGGAGGGTTTGATACTCTACCCACCATGACCCGCCATACTTAATGGGTCATTGGACGAACCACTTGGGCTAGGCAGATTCCGGAATCGATAGTGCCGGCTCGGGTCAGTTCCTAAGTCAAACCTGACCCATGATGTCTAATTGAGCATATATAAATCTATTCAAAAAGGCCATGGGAAATTGGTTCAGCATTTTTCCTTGATAGAAAACAAGAATTCTCTCTCTAGTTTACTGGGCCAAATTTGGTTTTTACATCTCTCCCTAAATTTCTAATTATCTAGCAAAACTTGAACATTTTTGTAGAGTGCTCTACATTGGGCCTCAATTCCTTATTTCTTAGAAATTAAACATCTTCTTGGCTCCATAGATAGGAGGAAGCTCATGCTTAGTCTTGTTAATAGAAAGGCAAATCAAACTATCGATTAGGTTGCATCTTATGTTAGGAGAAGAATGTGTGTTTTATGGATTGGTGGTGAAACATCCCATTCATTCTCCAGAGTCACGTTGATAGTGATTTTGCTTGTTTTTCTTGTCTTGTAAGTTCCTTTTCTTGTATTTCATTGGAATTTAGATGTGCTAATAAAATGAACTTACCTTTAGTGGAAAGAAGAAGAAGAAGAAGAAGAAGAAGAAGGCAGAAAAGAAAAAACAATGAACTGTACAATAATTTTAGTTGATTTCTACCATTTTTCCTTTTCCTTTTCCTTTTCCTTCTTTTTTTCCTTTTCTTATTTTTGTAATTTTAGTTAATTTAATATCTTTATTTTTATTATTCATTTAATTTTATTTATTCTATAGGTAAAGTTGCAACACGTGATATTTAATGAGGAAAAGTTAATGCATTAGAAAAGGTTTTTATTTGCAAACTTTTACAAACATCAAGGACTTAAATAGATAAAAAGAAAAGATTTATGACTCAAAATGTAAAAAAAAAAAAAGTGATGAAACATTAAGAACTAAGAAGGACTTATCTATTAATATACAAATAAACAAAAAAAGTCAATTTAAACAAGCCCTTAATCTAACTTCTAAACCGATTTTTAGTTCCTCTTTTACATTTTATTATTTAGCTTCATTTACTAAGTTGTGCCTTTATATAAAAATAAACCATGAGAAGGATGAAAAGATAACTCTGTATATAACCACTCCCCTCTCCTTTTTTTTTTTTTTTTTTAGATGAGTTGGCTGCCTATATGCCTCTTCTGGCTAACCGCTAACATGGTCAGAAAAATGGAGAAAATAAACGATATGGCAAAATTTATACGTTGACATGTCCATTCACCCAAATTGTCTCTCTTTAAAGCAAGGTCTGATTTTCCATAACCCGACAAGAAATCTAAATACGTGGTTACAATAAAATTCAAATAATTAAGCTTAGATACTTAATTTGAAGAATTAATATTCCATATTGAAAAAAGAAATATTAATTAAAATATAATACAGTATAAAAAACTTACAAGTCCATTGCTTAATTTACTTTTTTTTTTTTCTTTTAATTGATGATATGCTTTTTGGGTGTTAACATCACGTTCGTTGTTTGGTTAGATAAAAGCAAGAAGAAAGGGGTATAGGCTTGTGAACCTTCAGAAAAGAAATAAAGCATATAATAATTGAAAATTGAAGCAGCCTCTCCACTGAAGGTGAAAAGAATAGCCACATAATGCGGAGCAAAAAAAGCTAATGAAATGAACATGCAACATATAATTATTGAAACTGATTTTGGAGAGCATGACTGTTCTAAACCAATTACTTCCAATCCTTGTATCTTAGATGAAATTGTTTTGTGCAGGGAATTGATTTCCAACTATCCGATTGCAGAGGGAAGTGGATATAACTAGGGAAGCTAATGGTTTGGCTCATCATCTTGCTGTTGTTATTGGAAAAGGAATTTGTAACCTCTCTTTTGCAAGTTTTCCTAGTTTTCTCTTTAATTGTCTGCCTAATGATGCTGTGTTGGATGTTAAAGACCGTTTTCTAGTCCAAGATGAGGATCTGGTTTCGCCTGGACCTTGCAAGCCGATTATGGCTGTGACTTAGGCCTGACACCTTTGTTTTGTATTTTGATTTCAAATTAACTGAGGTGATTTGGAGAAGAATAAGAAGGACAATAAAATAAAATAAAATTAAAATAGAAACAAGAAAAATTTGAGGGCTCTGTTATTTTCTTAATCGCTATTAAATTTTCTCACGGTTTCTATAAACAATATAAAATGTTATAGAAACCATGTGTGTTTAATAGAAAATATAGCATTAAATCTTGGTCATCATATTTATGAATGTATTTAATCATCTATAATGCATCTATATGTTATAATATATAATAAAAGATACACGTTGCATTTAAAATTGTATTTCACAATAAATAGTCCAATTAAGGACTTGATAGTGTGCTGTTAGTTCAAATCCATTAGAGATGATTATAAAAACCACTGGATTTAGATTTGAATTGGGCTTGTATGTAAAGCTTGCAAAATAAAACACAGTTTGTGGTAAGTCTAGAGGTTGTCCGACATGTCTATTCCAATACTTAAATCAATTCACATCCCAATAATACATAAGTAAAGATGAATGTATGAGAGGGTATCCATATGAAATTACCTTTCCTGTTGTGCTAGAGGAGATATTTTTTTGCCCATCTTTGAGATGTACTGGTTAATTTTTTCCCAGCTTAAGGTGGTAGATCAAAGCAATTGGAATTCATATAATTACTTTTTCAATAATTTTTTTATGCTTTTGGTAATATTTATCTATTATATATTATATTATGTTATATATTTACATTTTTTGTTACAAATCCTTTTCTTATATTATAAAATTAAATATACGATATCATCATTTTAATAAATTAATAATTACTGAGCAATCCAAAAATTAAACATTTTGTGGATAAATTTAAAAATTAATGGCTTTGTCAAAATTCAAAAACCCTAATTTTTTTTGTAAGAGCTTCAAATTAATAATGATTCAAATAAAAGGAAACGGAAAAGAGTTCAAATAAAAAGGTGAATAATAGTTAAAGATTAAATAATATATTTCTCTTTAAATTATATTCATTAAATGTTAGATCGGACACTATCAAATCTCTAAGAACTTCTATTTCCTTAATAAATTTGGATTCATTTAATACTATATAGCCAAGTCTTGCTTTGTTTGAATTTTGATTGAGGATTCTCTTCTAGGTTTTGTAGTGAGAAAAAGTGTTGGAAGTGGAGATAGACACTGCTCAAAACAGTTGAAAACGTTTCGAAATTGTACGGATTTAGAATACAATGTGAAGTTGTGGTCTGATTGTTGATGACTTTATTAACAGGGTTCAGCAGTAATATTAATGTGCTGTCACTTCATTAGCTCATTGCACTAATCATATGGTACGAGGAATGTCGTAGTCTGACTAAAGCTCTGTCCATCAATTGTTACCATACTAGGTTTTAAAGTTACTTAGGCTGTTGTATTGTAGACTCTATGATTCCCTAACCTTGGTCTATAGAGGGCTTAAAATCCAGGTTGTGCACATGTTTCCGGATGACTAACTATGTATATTATTTGATAGCATAATTTTGTGTTACTGTGTTATATAACCAGATTCTCCACAACCACACCCAGCCATAGGTTCACCTCTTTCGGTGACTGCTCGCCAGCTTGGGAGGAATGTGACTAGAAAGGAGGGGAAAGGAAATCCGACTCAAAACTAAGAAAATAAATGGACTCAATCAAGACAAATCTTTGTAATTTTGGGTGTTACGGGATACCCTCAGGATTGCTGACTTACATTTTATTTTAAATTCGGATATTCTTATGGAAAAGAGCATGTTCTCTTAAAAATTGATTAATGTCTACGTAGTCATTTACCATTTGTAATATCACTTTGTGGGATATACATTAATTGCTTCTAACCTTTTGTGTCGAACATTGGAATCGTCTAGGGATGAATTGCAACGGGGGGATTGGGGTATGGGGAGAAGGATGATCTAATAACTCATTTGCCACACAAATGTCCATGATAATTCTCAAATAGGTATATGCATTGGATAACTAATATGTGATTGCTAGTTTTACCTATTTCTCTTAATTTAGATCAAACGAAAGATCTATATTGATGATACAACTAATATTCAGTAAAGACAAATCAAAGAAAACAAGATTGCAATCCTCATAGCAGCAACGCTTTATATTTCTCCGGCGACATCCCTATCACTAAATTCGTTTTGTCTTGATTGCCCATCCCTTTTCATAGTAAAGGGTAACTTCTTCAGATGCCATTTGTTATTTTCTAACATTTCCACTGAAAAAAGAGAATGGTTGAAAAGATAGCTTTTCTCACAAAGAAGCTCCTGAGATGATTAATATATTATCATTAGATTTCAATAAGACAAGTTTATGACTTAACGTATGAGTTATAGAGAGCCATGTAACATTCAGTCTTATATAAGCTCATATAAACAATAGAAAAAAAAAATTCAAAACAAATGGGTTGAATGCAATCCTGCACTAATTTGAGTTCAATTTAATTAATGGCGAATCAAATTTGAGCTACCTAAATAGTTATTAAATCGACTAAGTTTCTTACTTTAAGGCAAGTTCAAATATAGATCCAACTTTTTTTTGGTGTTTAGGTTCAATTCATCTCTAATGCCTGGGGTGACTTTTAAGCCAATTGAGTAAGAACACTTGGTACCACTTGGATAAAAGAAGGTACAGGCACAACATACCCCTCTTATTCCAAAATACTAACTACACATCGTTTTATCCTTATGTTCAAAGATAATTGGTAGTTTCCAACCATATGTATATACCAGGGTGTACATTACTCATTGAATAAGAGTGTATATATTGTGTTGCTATTTTTGTATAGTTGCCCATTGACATAAAATTTTTTAACTTAACAATAACATGAGAATATTACCTCAAAATTTGATATTTGAATGATCAGATCATCAACATGCTGAAGATTTTTGTAGAGTTGCCGCAGCATGAATGAATGAGCCCTCTTATGACCATCGGTAAAGAACCGCAATTCTGCTTCAACTAAAGAGGGTGCTTGTACAAATTTCAATATCTTATTGTGCCAGATTCCTATAATACGCAGCGACTGCAAATACGGAGCATTAATTTCCATGGTGGGCATATTAGGATCCAGAAAGTCGTCCTTGTCGTCGTCGTTGTCGTTGTTGTCGTCGTCGTCATAATCATCTTCCGAGCTAAAAAATGGGTCATCTCCAACGTAGAACTCCTCTTGATCAGAATCACTAGAATCCTCTTGGTTATGAACAAAGCCATCCCTACCTTCACCTCCACCTCCACCTCCACCTTCACCTTCACCTTCACCTTCATGAATTTTGGTTTCAAATTTATTCGTATCAATATCATATCCACCAATTATCAATTCTTTCAAACTTTTCGAATTCAAATGGATGCAATTCATACCCCAACAATCAGTGAGTTTAAGTGACTCAAGAATGGGGCAACCTGCCAAAACGATGCGGATTTCGGCATCACGCAAGGGCGCCTTCTCTATGGACAAAGCTTTGAGAGAAGGCCAATTGACATTGCTGCCTATACCAAATCGAAAGCTACAGCGTCTAACGGACACTTTTTGTAACGAATTACTATGGTCGTTATAGAAACTAATAGGCAGAACAAAATCTTCTTTATTTTGACGTTCTTCGTCATCTTGAAATACCAAAGACACATCTTCCACCTGCCGATTAATGGCAAATTCTAGGCATTGGCTGATCTTGAAAGTGAGATCATGCCCATGGACAAAGGGCATACCTAGGTGTAATTTTTTAAGCTTTGGTGAGCTGTATGAATTTATAAAATTGTCAACCAAGGAAGTAACACTATGGGAAGGATGATGAGGATGAGGATCATCAAAGCTAAGAGCTGGTATGGTGGTCCAAACAGATTTCCATCTTTTAGAGAGAGTGCAACATTTGACGACATCTCTTAATGGTAAAAATGAAAAAATATGATGGATTAGTGAATCATGTAACTGGCTGATGTAATCTTGGCGGAAAGTACAATCCTGTTCTTGATTGTGGCTGCGGATCATGGCTTCGGTTGTGGTTGCCTCGCCGTCAATAGTCTCTCATGCCTATGAAGTATTTTAGGGTTTATGTTGTTTACATAATATTGAAAAGATTTGTTTTGATGTTGTATAATTAACTATGCTAGGAGAAATTATCGGAATATATATATATATATATATATATGGAAGGATAAAAGATATGATATTATTTCCAGAATCGTATATTATATATGATTAATTAAGATACATTATACTTAAATGTTTATCCAAGTAAATTGTTTTAAGATCATTATATATTGACTATTTTTTTTTTTAATTTCTTTTACTTATATCTTCTTTCTTCTTTACCCCTAAGTCTTTATTAAAGACATATATTGGCTTTTAGAAAGCTAACCGATATGCATTTAATTTGTTCTTTTCTTTTTCCTTTCCAAAATTTGGAAAAATTATCTCTCATTTTTATCTAATTATAACTATAACAAATATGATAATAACTATGGAAGTTATTCCTTTTTTTTTTTTTTTTTTTTAAGCAAAAGTTTTAAGGATATGCATGTGTTTACACCATGAAGAAATTATATGTTGATTGGCCCTCCAAAAAGAAATAACATAAATACAATCTATATAAAATTAATTATCAAAATACCAATATAAAATCACATCTAGTATATGCGATTCACCTTCTTTTTTTTTTTTTTTAATTTATATGTGAGTCGTTAGTTAAACATGTAATTCATGTATAAACATAAATCGCACGTTATAAAGGCAATTCACCTTTAGTATACATGTATCGTATTTACTAATAGCGATTCATGTCGAAATGAATCGCTCTTTAAGAGATGTGATTCATGGAGTCTAGAACTTTTAAAGTGTACCTTGTGAATCGCATCTCTTAAAGGCGATTCACTTAAATTACACATAAGTTGTCATTTGTAGATATGATTTAGTGTTGTACAACTTTTAGCTGAATCGCATTTTCAACGGACGACTCATATAAAAATATGAATCACTACATCAATATTTGTGTAATTATTTTTATGTAATTTTTTTCTTTTGTAATTTCTTTATGAAATGTTGGTGGACATTTATTTCACGACTTTTACGTCGCGTCAATCAACCATCTAACCATTAAAATAAATATAATAATTAGAGTATTAATTATTTAATGGTTCGATCACGGTTAAGTATGGTGTGAGCCATTAGATAGTGACGGAACAAAGAATTTCCCACACTATCTCTCTCTACAGACTTCATCTTCAAGCTTGGAACATTCTCTCTATAGCCACACTCTCTCAAACACCTATCATCACCCTCAACCATGGCCAACGAACCAAGTCAATGAGCCGAACACCCACGCGAATCTGGAGTCAACATCACCATATCTGTTACCATGAAATTCAGTCATCTTCAACCCCAGACCAACTGCTCATCTCGAATGTCACTCACTATAGACGCCAAGACAATGTCATGACTTGCCACTTTGAACACCAAACTCACCCACACTACTCAGAATGCCCACCGCTACTCACTATTGGGCCCAAAACCACCACTGCTGCATCGAGTTCATCCACCTATTACTCAACTCCACAAAACCGATAAGACCAAGTCAATGCTGCTTATGCATTGTAGATTATGGAGAAGCCCTCTTGATGATCGAAAATTTAAGATAATATTATGCATATCGCATCTACAAGATGCGATATACATGAAAAACCTATATCGCATAACTGCTATGCGATATATCGGTACTTTTTAGTAATTTTTTTTTCTAATTTTATTTTGTGTAATTTTTTTAAAGGTATCATAAACATGCAATATTCTCGACCTCTATGTGAATAGATTGATATTATTAAACTTCACATATACCATTGTAAATTAGCTTAAAAAATATTCAAGTACAAATTGCAAACTTAACTAAATTTTCTTAGTCCAACTCACACTACATTTACTTCTCTGTCTCATTAAACCTTCTCTCTCTTATTCATTAACCAACTTCTTTATGCTTAAAGCTAAATTACTTGTCTACGTCTTCTTTTTTATTTTTTAATTTCTATGTGATTTTTTCGTATAAAGTTAATTGATTTATTATAAATTGATAGATTTAGGTGGTGAAGTTTTGAAAATTATGGCATTGTTTCTTTGAAATTAATCATAGCTCATAATTTTTATTTTTAATTGTGAACTTTATAATAAAATTGACTTTTTTGAAAGAGCATGATTTTAAATATTTATTGATTTTATTGTAAACACTGTACTTATTGTATCCATTTTCTATCTTATCTACATCTAATTGAAATATATTGGCTTTTGGAAAACTACTCACTATGTATCTAATCTGTTTTCATTTCAATTTTGATATATAAATCG
This sequence comes from Combretum micranthum, assembly GCA_024138025.1. Taxonomy (NCBI): domain Eukaryota; kingdom Viridiplantae; phylum Streptophyta; class Magnoliopsida; order Myrtales; family Combretaceae; genus Combretum; species Combretum micranthum. Next base: position 3,921,117 of record JAMXBD010000001.1, read on the forward strand.
TTTCCCTTTTTGTGCATGTGTATCCAATTACCGTTCTGATAATTATGGTTTGTAAAGATAGAAATTTTTTCAAAGGAAGAGGTTTAAGAATGATAATTTAAAAACTTGATCCTTTTTTTTTCCTAAAAACTAAATAAAATAAACAATACAACTTTATATAGATATTGTTAATAATGGAGATCAGCTTGTACCAGCTCCTACTTCTAACCATTATAAGGATCCATTACAACGAATAGGAGGACTGATGATGATGGTAAGGAAAAAACGGTGAAACAAGCTTTGAATGCGCTCGTTGGAGATCATCAAATGTTGAGTTTTGCTAAAATAAGGCCAAGGAATGAAATGGTGACTGAACATATCAAGCATTTGGATAGATGATAGTGAAAGAATAAATGTTTAGATTATTACCTAAAGAATTATTGTATTAGTTTCTTTATTTTTCTTTTTAGGTTTTAAATATTGTGTTTCATTTTTTTGTAGTCAATGTAGGGATTAAGTACAATTATGTTTTTCAGTTACATTCAGTCATGTAACTACCATAATTATGTTTTTTAATTATGTAACCTTGTAACAGCTAGTAAACACTCAATGGAAGAATATGAATGATCACTTTTATTTTTAGAATTTCTAAACTTTTTGTGAGAATTCTTCTTGGTTCTTTTTCAAAAACTTAATATGATCTTATCAAGGCAACTTGTGGCAATCACAAACTTTTTATAATTGTGGTTCTAATGGATAGGTTTGATAAAGATCAAGTTCTCTTGCTTGCTTTTAAGATGATCCTAGGGTTCTTTTAAAAAAAGATTAGGTTCTAGGTTTATCTCAGCTTAAGGTTCGCATTCATCATTTGGTATTAGAGCCTTAGTTTCTTAAAAATCAGGTGTTATCTATCCTTTATTTAATTTTTTTTTTCTTCTTATCTTTTGTGTTTGGTGTTGTTCATCTTCTTTCTTTTTCCGATTCTCATTTCTCTATCCATATTTGTCAAATCTGATCTCTTTGGTGTGATATATCAAATATGCACTTTCTTTGTTTTTTTTTTCTTTTAATCAAGAACATCATCTAAGGAGAAAAAAAAAACACAAAAAAAGGACAAAAGAAGTAAAAGCAAGGTGTGCAAAAAAATTAGTGAAAAAAAAATAATAATAATAATAGTGCTTTCTCTTTATGATTTGTTCTTAATTAATGTTGCTGATATTCATTTGTGCTCATAATCCTTTCACCATTCCTTATTGATCTCTTTTCCTTAATTTTTTTTTTTTTTGTTAAGTAGTGTTCAAAGTTATACTAGTTTTTGTTTTACTTGTTCTTTTGGTAGGATCATTGATAAGGTTCTTCTTAAAGGACTAGTAAGAAGAACTTGAGTTGTTAAAAGACACTATCATTGAAGCAAAAAAAAAAAAAAAATGAATGAAACACGAGTGAATCGGTATCAATTCTTGAGTGAAAACACTAGAGGAGTATTTGTGAGGACAGTTTTTGTTTATTACTAACAAAATTTTTTTAGGTTTTAAATACGAGTAGTGGAGGAAATAATAATGATCCCCATATGAAGTTGTTTATGAAGGCTATCCAAGATCAATTTGGGCATCTAAATAAAAGGTTAGATGACCTTGAATCCCCATCCAATCCCAAATTATCTAGAAAGCATATGGATGAGGAGGAGGAGGATTGGGAGTTTGAAAGGACTGTTTAAAAACAAGATAGTAGTTTAGGTAGCATTAAGATGAAAATGCCTACCTTTCAAGGAAAGAATGACCTTGAATTATATTTAGAGTAGGAGGGAAAGGTAGAACATGTGTCTGACTGTCATAATTATTCTAAGGAGAAGAAGGTTAAACTAGTAGTGATTGAGTTCACGAATTATGCTAGTATTTCAGGGGATCATCTTGTGATTAATAGGTAAACAAATGGTGAAAAACCTATTCGATTATGGGAAGAGATGAAGGTAGTGATGAGAAAGAGGTTTATTCCTAGTCGTTACTATAGGGACTTGTGCAAAAAGTTGCAAGGGTTGACTCAAGGCTCCACGAGTGTAGAAGATTACAATAAGGAGATGGAGATAGCTATGATTAAAGCTAATACAAATGAAGACCATGGGGCAATAATGGCTAGATTCACTAGTGGTTTGAACAAAGACATAACTGATGTGGTGGAATTACATCATTATGTGGAGAGGCAGGACTTTTTGCATAATGCTATCAAGGTGGAAAGACAATTGCAATTTAAGGGCAATTCAACGTATAGTTCAACTTCTAATTCTTCATGGAAATCAAATTGGAAGAATAACAAAGTTGGCTCAAAACCTAAAGAAGATGTAAAAGATAAGGATTCGATTGTTGTTTCTAAAGGTAAAACTGGAAACCTCTCTTCTAGATTACGTGACATCAAGTGTTTTAAGTGTCAATGACTTGGGCATATTGCTTCTCAATGTCCAAATAAGAGGGCTATTATTGTTTTAGATAATGGTGACATAGAGAGTATAAGTTTAAATTATAATGAGATGCTACTGCTGGAGGATTGTAGTGATGTTGACATTGAAGGTCTTGTTAAGGGTAAAATGTTAGTCACTAGGCGTGCTCCAAACATACAACCTAAGGAAAATGATGTTGATGAATAATGTGAGAACATCTTTCATACTAGGTACCATGTGAACAATAAGGTATGTAGCATGATTATTGATAGTGGTAGCTACACTAGTGTTGCTAGCTCTTTAATGGTTAAAAAGCTGCATTTACCTACATTAAAGCATCCTAAGCCATATAAGCTACAATGGTTAAATGAATGTGGAGAATTTAAAGTAACAAAGCAAGTGTTAGTTGCATTTTTCCATTAGCAACTATAAGGACAAGGTTCTTTGTGATGTGGTGCCAATGCATGCTAATCATATACTCTTGTGCTATCCATAGCAATATGATAGGAAGGTTACTCATGATAAGTACAAGAATGTATATCAATTTGTCAAATTCATTATGCTCACACCTCTCAAACCATTAGAGGCATATTGATGCGTGCCTAGCATGGCTTTGCAAATTCCAGGACTGTAAGAATTGAACGCGGACCTTGGCCCAATGAAATATCCATAATAGAATCAGTGGTATAAATTGAACATGACCCTAGATATGAGAATTCCATGAACCTTGGCATGATTGATGGGAAAACCTTGATCCGTTGGTTGAGTAATCCTAAGAACCTTCATATAGAGATCTCGACCTTTTAGGAAACACCAACCAAAAACCTTGGTGTAACGAAGAACGCAACAAGAATAGCAAATTCTTGAAGAATCTATAAGCTCTCAAAGAACTAAAGAAAACAACTTTCCCCCTCAAATGATTTTAATATCAATGTAATCTATTTTAACAAACCCTTACCTCCCATCTTTGTAGTCTTTTAGATAAACAAAAAGATAAATAAAAATAACACAATTAAAACATAAAAGCTAGGCACAGGAGAAAGGCTGATAGTAAGCCGACGGCTTAATGTTTAAATGCCGGCGGCGTTGATTGTTGAAGGTCGCAGTGTTGGAATCCAAAGCTACCGGCTTTGGGTCAGTTTTTAAGTCTGTTATTCTTCAATGAAGTTGTTCGGATCTTCACCATTTCATCCCATAATGTTGAACAACTTCATTTCTCCTTTTACAATCGATGTAATGTGCTTCACCTGATCCTCCATGAAGTTCTTGCAATAGCAATTGAACTCATCCCGAAGTTTTTTAGCTCAATTTTGTGTTATCATGCCTTCAGGTACTTAAACTCATTGTGGTGAGCTTGGCGTAGGCGAGGCTTCATCATTCCCTCTCTCCTCAAAAGGATTTGTCCTTGAATCAGCTTTGCCTACATTTAAGTCAAAAACATTAAATTTAGCACTTACATTGTACTCACCTAGTAAGTCTAGTTTATAGGCATTGTCCTTGATCTTCTCAACTACTTGAAATGGTCCATTTTCTCGAGGTTCTAGCTTTGACTTCCTTTGAGATGGAAATCTCTCCTTCCTTAAGTGTATCCACACCCAATCATCAAGTTCAAAGGTGACTTTCTTTCAGCATTAGCTTACCTATAGAGCATATTGCTGATTCCTCTTTTCAATCCACTGTAGGACCTGCTCATGCAATTTCTTTATAGCTTCTGTCTTTTTCTTATGTTCCAAACTAGTTCTTTCAATAAAAGGTAAAGGCAATAAACCTAAAGGTGCTAGTGGATTAAAATCATAAAGAACCTTAAATGGAGAAAAACCTATAGTAGAGTGAACAGTGCAATTATATGCAAATTCAATAAATGGTAGACACTCCTCACAAGATTTCAAATTCTTTTGAATTATAGCTCGCAATAAGGTCATCATTGTCCTATTTACCACCCTAGTTTGTCCATTGATTTGTGGATGATAGGTAGTAGAGAATAACAATTTAGTGCCCAGTTTGTTCCACAAAACTCGCTAGAAATAGCTCAAAAATTTGACATCCCTATCACTAAAAATGCTCTTAGGAACCTCACGTAACCTGACAATCTCTTTATTGAATAAGTCAGCAATATGGGATGCATTGTCAATTTTATAACATGTAATGAAATGTGCCATCTTTGAGAATTGATCCACAACCACAAATATGGAATCACAACCCCTCTTGGACCTAGGTAAACCTATAACAAAATCTATAGAAATGTCATTCCAAGGTTCACTAGGGACAGGTAAAGGAGTATACAAACCATGAGGCATCACCCTAGATTTGGCCTTCTTGCAAGTTACACAATGACTATAAATTCTTTCCATATCCCTTCTCATGTGAGGCCAATGAAAATGCTCAGTCAAAATATCTAGGGTTTTTGTCACACCAGAATACCTCATCAAACCTCCACTATGAGACTCTCTAACATGCAACTCCCTCATAGAACATCGAGGTACACACAATCTCCTCTTTCAAAATAAAAAGTCCTCATGCCTATAAAATTTGTTAAAGGCTTCCTCCTTACATACAATATAAATAACAAAAAAAATCATGATCACCAACATACAATTCTTTAATACGTTCAAAGCTTAACAATTTTGCAGTGAGAGTTGAGAGAAGGACATACTTGCGCGATAAAGCGTCAGCAACCACATTCTTCTTACATTGCTTATAGTGGATAACATAGGGAAAAGTCTCAACGAACTCCATCCAATGAGTTTGTCTCTTGTTTAGCTTTCCTTGCCCCTTTAAGTGCTTTAGTGATTCGTAATAAATGTGGATCACAAACTCCTTTGGCCACAAGTAATGTTGCTAAGTCTCCAAAGCCCTCACTAAGGTGTAGGGCTCTTTACCATAAGTAGGGTAGCTCAGAGGTGCTCCATTTAGCTTTTCACTGAAGTAGGCTATTGGCTTGCCCTTCTGCATTAACACAGCTCCAATGCCAACATTAGATGCATCATGTTCAATCTCGAAGGTCCTAGAAAAGTTAGGCAAAAACAATAAAGGCGCAAAATATAATTTATCCTTAAGTAAATTAAAAGCTTTCTCCTACACCTCACCCTACCTAAAGCTAATAGACTTCTTCATAACCTCAGTTAATGATGCTCCTAGTGTACTAAAGTTTTTCACAAAGTGCCTATAAAAACTAGTAAGGCCATGGAAACTTCTTGCCTCAATGATGCTATAGGCCAATCTTTAATTGCGTTAATCTTTTCTTCATCCACTTCTATGCCTCTAACACTAATAACATAACCTTAAAAGACTACTTTTTCTAGATAAAAAAACATTTCTTTAGATTAGCATATAAGTACGCTCGTCCAAATTCTTGCTGCAAATCAAAATATCATCAAAGTACACAACAACATATTTTCCTATAAAAGGATGCATAACATGATTCATCAACCTCATGAACGTACTAGGTGTGTTAGTTAGTCCAAAGGGCATAATTAACCACTCATAAAGCCTTAATTTAGTTTTAAAACAATTTTCCATTCATCACCTTCTTTCATTCGAATATGATGGCAACCACTTTTAAGATCAATTTTTTAAAACAGACAGGAAATACGCAACTCATCAAGCATATCATCTAAGCTAGGAATAGGATGGCAATACTTTAACATAATTTTGTTGACAACTCTACAATTCATACAAATTCCCTAGGTTCCATCTTTCTTAGGCATAAGTAAGACTGGCATAACACAAAATCTCATGCTCTTACAAACAAATCCCTTTGATTGTAATTCCTCCATTTGCTTTTGTATCTCCTTAGTCTCTTCATGACTACTTCTATATGTAGGCCGATTTGGGATAGAAGCTCTAGGTAGAAAGTCAATTTGATGTTCTATGCCTCTAATCGATGGCAACCCTCCAAGAATCTCTTCAGGAAACAGGTCTTCATACTCCTACAAAAGAGACACAACAGAAATAGGAAGAGAAGAGTTAAGATCATTAGTAGAAACCAATGCTTCCTTATATATAAGTATAATTAAGGGCTTTTTTTTCACTCACAACACTCCTGATCTCACTCTTAGTGGAAAAACAACTCAATTACTTTTTCTTCTCATTCTATCCTTTTTTCTCACTAGCCACTTTGTTTCATCCTCGCTAGTTCACTTGTTTTCTCTCTTTTTTCTCATTGGCTCTCAACTTCTCATCTTCTTGTCTCAACTTCTTTTGATCCTCCCATACTTTTTGTGGTGTCAAGGGTTTCAAATGGAATGTCTTATCACCCTACTGCACACTAAATCTATTTAAACGCCCTTCATGAGAAGTGTTTCTATCGAACTGCCAAGGTTTGCCAAATAAAATATGACACGCATTCATGGGTACTATATCACCTCATCCTTGTAGTTTCCTAGAGTAAATGATAACTTCACCTGCTTATTTATCTTTAACTCTCTAGAATCTTTTAGCCACTGCAACTTATATGGTCTAGGGTATTTGAGTGTTGGCAGCTTCAGCATCTCTACTAAGTTACCACTCACCACATTGGCACAACTGCCCCCATCAATAATCAAACTGCAAGCATTTCCTTTAACTACAACTCGAGTGTGAAAAATATTCTTTCTTTGCTGCTTAAGTTCGCTCTCATCTACCTCCTCATTATCAGTAACATCTTCCAACTCAGGCATAGCATCCTCATCTCTTTCATTCTTGCTAGCCGTCTTATATTTGTCATTGCCCAAGACAATCATAGCTCTCTTATTAAGGTACTGAGAAGCTATGTGTCTAGCTCCATTACATCTAAAACAACCCAATCCACTCAAATGAGACTAGGATTTAGGCTTACTTTGGTTTCATTAGGAGTTTCCTCCATAGGCATAGCTTGAGTCGATTTTCCCTTCTAGCTCTTCTTATTCTCCTTCTATAACCATACTTTCCCTTCCTCTTGAGTTGGGCCTCAAATTTCAATGCCATCTAGTACATTTCTTCTAACTCCACGTAATACTACAGCTCCATCTTATCTATAATGTCTATATTCAGCCCATTCAAGAATCTAACTATAGTTACTTCATCATCCTCCTTCACATCAACTTTCATCATGAGTGTCTCCATCTCCATATGATATTCTTCTACGCTCTTACTTCCTTGAGTGATCCCTTGCAACTAATGTTATAATCCCCTATAGTAATATGAGGGAACAAACCTTTTTCTGATGATCTGCTTCACTTCTCTCCAGGTGTTAATTGGCTCTTCTAAATTTCTTCTCCTGATAATGGTAAGTTGATCTCACCAGATGTTGGCATATCTACTGAATTCCACCCTCTAAATAATTGTGATAGGCAAAGATCAACTCAATTTTATGCTCCCACTCCAAATAAGCATTTAGGTTACTGCGGCCTTGAAAAGCTGAAATATTGAATTTTATAGGATTCAAGTTGGTATTGATTTTCTCACCTCCTCGACTAGTGCTCTCCCATGATCTAATCTTACCTCTAGGCTTTTCATGTATCCTATGATCATGTTCATCATTAGAATCCAACTCTTCCTTAGAATTTTGTTGTTTAAGGTGATCCATTCGCACGGTTAACCCCTGTAACATCTCTAAAATTTGAGCCATATCACTAGTTTCTTCCCCCTCCTTCTTTGATGCGCTTGACACATGTGATGTTAAGAGATAACAAAACAAATAATAGTGGAAAAAGAAGAAAAAAAGCTTGCTATACTCCCTCATGTGTATCACTTGCAAAAAAAAAAAAAAAAAAATGGCACTCAACCTTCTTATGTTACTCAAACTCAATAATACACTTACCACCTTACCTCTCGATCTTTCGTTTTATGGCTCTTTATCAAGCTTGCGATCTCGATTTGGGAATTCATTTCCTGTACTCTTCGTCACGATTCCTTAATTCCTTATAAGTATATAATAGGACCGAAACACTCTAAGAAACAGAAATAAGTCACAAATCCACTTATGGTCTTCTTTTACACAAGACAATTTCTTCAAATTGGTTTTTTTTTTTTTTTACACTTCTTTCTTTCTTTCTTTCTTTCTTTTTATATTCCTTTTCTTTCTTTTGTTTTTCTTTATATTATTTTCCTTTTCTTTTGTTTTTTTAACAGGAACCCTAAGGACAATTCGATCGATCAAACAACATAACAAAAGGATTCAAATCAAAATAGATATGAATGATATGAGTAGGGTTTTTAGATTACTGCCCTTAAATCAAATTAGATTGGTGATTCTTAGAAAACCTTACTTTCATAACAATTTGATGCATGCTTGGCACAACTTTGTGAATTCTAGAATTGTAAGAACCAAACACGAACCTTGACCTGATGAAATATCTAGAATAGAATCAATGGTATAAATTGAATGTGACCCTAGATCTGAGAAGTCCACGAACCTTGGTATGGATTGATGAAAAAACCTTAACTCATTGGTTGAGTAATCTTAAAAACCTCGATATAGAGATCTCGACCCTTTAGGAAATATCGACCAAGAACCTTGGTATGACGAAGAACGCAACAAGAATAGAAAATTCTTGAAAATTCACAAGCTCTCGAAAGAATTAAAGAGAAGAATTTTCTCTCTCAAATGATTTTAATATCAATGTAATTTGTTTAAAAAAAAAAAAAACCCTACATCCCATCTCTATTGTCTTTTACATAAACAAAAAGATAAATAAAAATAACACAATTAAAACGTAAAAGTTCAATGCAGGAGAAAGACCAATAGTAAGTTGGTGGCTTTGAAAAGAAGGTTGGTGGCATTGATTGTTGAAGGCTAGTGGTGTTGGAATCCAAACTTGCTAGCTTTGATTGGCTTTTAATTCTGTTATTCTTCAATGCCATTTGATATAATGACGTTACTCGAATCTTCGCCATTTCATCCCACAATATTGAACGACTTCATTTCTCCTTCTGCAGTCAATTTAATGTGCTTCACCTAATCCTCCATGAAGTTCTTGCAATGGCAATTGAACTCATGCTGAAGTTTCTTAGCTTGGTTTCACGTTATCATGCCTCTGGATACATGAACTCATTGTAGTGAGCTTGGTATAGGCAAGTTTTCATCACATATGAGGATTAGATTAGGATGGTGAAAGAGTATAAGATGAAAGAAAAAGAATAGAGTGCACAAGAAAAAAGGAGTGATAAAAAAAGTGAGTGTGTGCAAAAGATTAGAAAAAGCTTATTAGTAAGTGAAGAGAGAAACAATCAGAGTGTAGAGATCAAAATAGAGAGAAAAATAATAGAGTTAGTACTTCCTACAAAAAGTGAGTTTAAGAGTGTTATGTTCGTAAGGCATCAACTAATTGTACTATTGTGCAAGGATGTTTATTTTTCTACTAATGATCTTAACTCTTCTTTGCCTAGTGTGGTTGTTTCATTGCTGCAGAAGTTTAAAGATTTATTTCCCAAGGAAATTCCAGATGGATTACCTCCTTTAAGAGTTATTGAACATAGAATTGACTTCATTCCTAGTTCATCAATCCCTAATAGACCAGGCTATAGAGCAAATCTCGAAGAGACCAAAGAGATTCAAAGGCAAGTAGGTGAATTAGAACAGAAGGGATTCGTGAGAGGGAGTCTTAGTCCATGTTTGGTTCCTATCATTTTGGTTCCAAAGAAAGATGGAGCATGGCATATGTGTGTTGATTGTCAGGCCATCAATAAAACCACGTTAAAGTATAGATTTCCTATCCCTATGTTAGATGATATGCTTGATGAGTTACACGGTTTGTGTTTGTTCTCTAAAACTAATTTAAAGAGTGACTATTCTCAAATTAGCATAAAGAAAGGTGATGAATGGAAAACTGCTTTTAAGACAAAATACAAGTTGCATGAATGGTTAGTGATTCTATTTGGCTTAACTAATGCACCTAGCACCTTTATGAGTCCGATGAATCATGTTTTGCATGCTTTCATTAGGAGATTTCTTGTAGTCTACTTTGATGATATTTTAGCGTATAGCAAAAATTTGGATAATCATGTTAAACACTTGCATGCTGTTTTAAGTGCTTTGAAGGATCACAAATTGTATGCTAATTTCACAATGTGTGCATTTTGCATGGAATTCATTGTTTTTCTTGGCTATGTTGTGATTTCACAGGGGGTAAGTATAGATGAAGATAAGGTTAATGCAATTAAGGACTGGCCTACACCGCATAATGCAAGTGAAGTAAGGAGTTTTCATGGTTTAGCAAATTTTTATATAAGGTTTGTAAAGGACTTTAGTTCTATTGTTGCACCTTTAAACAAACTTGTTAAAAAGAATGTTGTGTTTAAGTGGGAGGATGTGCATGAGAGAGCTTTTAACTTATTGAAAGAAAAGTTAACTAATGCACCTTTGCTATGTTTGCCTAACTTTAAAAAAGGTTTTTGAGATTGAATGTGATGCATCTGGTGTTGGAATTGGTGTTGTTTTTATGCAAGATTCCAAACCAATTGCCTACTTTTGTGAGAAGCTTAGTGAGGCTGCATTAAGTCATTTTACATATGTCAAGGAGTTGCATCCATTGGTAAGAACTCTTAAAACATGGCAACACTACTTGTGGCCAAGGGAATTCATCATTCATTCTGATCATGGGAGCTTAAGGTTCTTGAAATCCCAAGGTAAGCTCAATAGGAGGCATGCTAAGTGGCTAGAGTTCATAGAAATGATTCTTTATGTGATTAAATATAAGAATGGAAAGGAAAACATTGTAGCTGATGCTTTGTTTAGAAGGTATGCATTGCTTACTTCATTGCAACCAAAATTGCTTGGTTTTGAGTCCATTAAAGATTTCTATGCAAATGATGCTGATTTCTATAGAGTATGGAATGCATGTTCTAAACATTCGTATGGAAAGTATTATAGGCATGATGGATACTTGTTCAAGAAAGAAAAATTGTGTGTTCATATGTGTTCTTTGCGTGAATTATTGATTAAAGAGTCTCATGAAAGAGGTTTAATGGGTCATTTTGGTGTACAAAAGACTTTGAACATATTGCACGAACACTTTCATTAGCTTAACCTGAAGAATGATGTGCAATCTATTTGCACATCCCCAAATGGATGGACAACTGAAGTTGTAAATCGAACACTTACTACTTTATTGCGTACTATCATTCAAAAGAACTTAAAACAATGGGAAAGATGTTTGCCGCATATTGACTTTGCATACAATAGGACTGTTCATTCTACTACTTCATATTCACCTTTTGAAATTGTATACAGCTTTAATCCTTTGACTCCTTTAGATATCTTACCTTTAGTTACTAATGAATTTGCTAATTTGGATGGTAAGTGTAAGGCAGATTTTGTTAGGGAGCTGTATGCCAAAGTTCGAGCTGATATAGAGAAGAAGAATGAGCAATATGCAAGGCAGGCCAATAGGGGCGCATTAAGGTTGTTTTTGAACCTGGAGATTAGGTTTGGGTATATTTGCATAAGAAGAGGTTTCCTGCTCAAAGGAAATCCAAGTTGTTTCCAAGAGGAGATAGGCCATTTCAAGTGTTAGAAATGATAAATGATAATGCCTATAAGCTAAATTTGCCAAGCAACTATGGTAATATGAGTGTTACTTTTAATGTTGTTGATCTATCCTTATATGATGTAAGTGATTTGAGGACAAATCCTTCTGAGGAGGGAGGGGATGATGGAGATCAACTTGCACCAGCTCCTACTTCCAACCATTATAAGGATCCATTACAAAGAATAGGTGGACCGATGACGAGGGTAAGGACAAAACGAATGAAACAAGCTTTGAATGCACTCGTTGGAGACCATTTGGATCAAATGTTAACTTTTGCCAAAATAAGCAAGCCAAGGAATAAAATGGTGACTTTGAATAAATCAAGCATTTCTACGGATAATAGTGAAGGAATAAATGTTTAGATTATCAATTAAAGAATTATTGCATTAGTTTCCTGATTTTTCTTTTTTGGTTTTAAATATTGTGCTTTAGTTTTTTTGTAGTTAATGTAGGGACTAAGTACAATTATGTTTTTTTATTACGTAACTGTCCCAATTATATTTTTCAGTTATGTAACTGCCTTATAATAGTCTATATGTAAAGGCTAGAAAATACTCAATATTTTTATTTTCAGAATTTCTACACTTTTTGTGAGAATTCTTCTTGGTTCTTGTTTAAGAACTTAATCTGATCTTATCAAGGTAACTTGTGGCGATCACAAACTTTTTATAACTTTAGTTTTAATTGATAGGTTTGATTAGGGCCAAGTTCTCTTGCTTGTTTTCAAGACTATCCTAGTATTTTTTTTTTCCAAAAGTTCGGGTTTTATCTCAGCCTAGGGTTCACATCTATTAGTTAGTTATTAAAATACATGTAAATCGACAGGTCATTATTTTTTCAACTTTTGGCAAATATGAACACGAGATACATGTGATGTGGTTGTCGCTCATTTTCTATTCAGTGGATTATGGTTAATTGATAGTACTAAAACTACATGATGGTTTAAAGAGAGTTTACTTCTTTAGATAGGATGACAAACAGATTACATTGATGTCTATGTGTCCAATTGAGACTGATAGCGATTAACTTCCTAGGGATTAGCCAAAGAGGAAATATATTTTGCTTGAAAAGAAGCCCTCTTATTCTCATATAGTAAGATATGAGAACAAATCTTTGCCAATCAAGGTGTAATTATCGATTATGGGTTTAAGGTTAAGGGGGAATAATGACTTTTTTGGACTAGGTAAGTTTGTGATTGCAGGAGAAAACTGATCAACCAGCTGGGAAATTGTCGAAGCCAGGCCTGTAAGCTACCAATGGTTAGAGCTTTGGACCAGAGGCTTGAGAGATTTGGTCTAGAGGGTTCTTACAAGTTTATGTCATGGGAAGAACAGATGAGCCAAGATGACTTCATGATTCATTATGTAATGATTATTATTAAAGTCGATTTCAAATTCATGCATGCTTCTGACTTGTATGTTTCTGACTAATGCTAATATCTGCTTTTGGTCTTGATTCTCTTAATATAACTCTTACACCGAGCTTTCCATATTTCCCCAATTTTTTTTAATTGGTCGTGGTTCTATTATGACTGTATTTCTTTTCCCATTAGAGAGTTTAAGAGTTTCCATAGAGAGTTCTAGTACTTCTAAATTTCAGGCAATTCAAAGTAAAGTTGTGTAAAGGATTAAACTGCCAACCCAACCCTTCTCGCTCCACTTTAACTTGTAGGTTAAGCAGTTAAAAAAACTTGCAGGTAAGATGAGTTACCTAATCCATCCACTTTATATGAGTTTGTGGGTTATGCTTCTTTTTTTTTTAATTAAAAAAATTAATAATATAATGAAATATCCCGAATTTTACCAACCTAAATTAGGAATGTGATAATTAAATGCTATAAAATATGAGTAGTCTTGAATCTTATTTTAAATTTAACTTAGTAATTGAATTTAGATAGTTTAGTTAATTAATTAACATAAACTATAGAATATAATTAAATAATTTAATTAGTAAATGGACTTAAATGAAATTAGAAATTCCAATACCATGAATATCCATTTCAACTTATCAAATTACTTCAATTTCCTATCTTCAACATACTTAATCCCTTCCAATCATCAACTTGAACCCAACTTCTCGAGCTCAACGTTTTGAAATTAAAAATAACATAGGCAGTGGAATGCATTTAGATGCCATGAAATAAAACACGAATAAGACTGAACTCAATTATAACATAGGACTCGGTTAGTAATTTCCCTAGCTAGTGAAAAATACCAAAGTTAAGGTTACTAAACATGAGTCAATAACTTACTAATCATACACCTATGATTATAGATATCAACTGTAGTATGACTCGATTAATTTTTAGGGTTTGTTAGATAGTAAATGACAGTTTAAAGATCAATCACTAGGGTTGAAATATACGCGATAGAAATAAAAAGTGATTAATATCTACCAAACTAGGGCTCGAATAAAAATTCTGAATACATAATCATGAAATTTAGAATTTTCTAAGCCTATTGAGTATAATACCCTAATTTGATCTATTTGGACTAGAATCCATAATCGCATAAGTGAAAATTTTAATAAATCAACATAATTAGGAATAATAAATGAATTTAATTGAAACAAAGATTCTAATGCCATAAATACCCAATTTAACCTATTAAGCGGCATCAATCACCTTTTAACAAATTCAAATTATCTAATATTTTTAATTATTAGTTAAAATAAAATTTTCAATTCAATTGCTTAAATGCCAAAATATCAAATTTAGTGATTTTAGCCTAAATTTTTACTCCTTAAAACCTAGAAATTTAAAACTAAATATTTGCTTTCAAATACTAATTCCTAAGCCCATAAAACCCTAAATTCAAGTGACACATTCATTTTTCTTTGATTAGATTTCCTAGATTCAATTTCTAATGCAATTAGCAAGCTTTCTTTTCTAAATCCTGAAGTTCAATTTTCAAGTGCCAAAAAAAAAAATCTAATCCATTACATAAAAGTCCCAAAAACCAAAGCCCATAAGCTTAAGAAATCAAAGCCCATAAGACCATGCAACAAACATACTCCATCACACACCATATAAAATCCTAATTTCTAGAGAATTAAACATGTGAAAATACAAGAATGCCCTCTCCCAATTCTAGAGAATTTTCTACACCTATGAAATGACCAAATTGCCCTTAAAACCTAAAAAATTCTACATAATGTGAGCACAATAAAATATTTTCCCATCTCTAAAGGTTTCTACCATTGTAAAATGACTAAAATACCCATAATCTATTTAGATGAAAATGACCAATATACCCTTAACTCTAAAGATAATTACATGACATGAAGTAATATAAATATCCTTCTTAGAAAACCCTGATCCCCTCTTTCTTATAATAGCCCCCAACCCCTAAATTTCTCAAGAAAAACTCTCTCCAAACACACCAAAAATCCTACAAAAATTCTATAATAACTTCTGTTCAAATCAACCATCTAATAGGTAAGGAATTCCTATTTATTTCCATCATCCAATTACTCAATTTCTTCCTGAAAATCTAATATTTATTTCAATTGATTCTTAGATGGAATTTGAAGAAAAAAATCAAGGATTAAATTGAGGGTTATCATTAGAAGCATTGACAATCTCTTGGAGTAGTAAAAATAGAGATTTATAGGGATTATTTGCTAATTCAAGTAAGTAATTATAATTAATTTGTTTGATTATGTTTACGACATTTGAAATTCATGTAAATTACTAAATAAACTTATATTTAAGTATTGATCAATACATGTATATATATGTATAAAAACTGAAATCAGTACGCATATATCCATGTATGTTAGAAATTTAATTATTTGAAATTATTATATGTTTATATATATATGTATGTATGTATGTATGAATATATGTGTGTTATATGTTGAATTATATATTCTATTGAATGAAATTATCAAATAAACTAAATATAAATTCTACTGTAAATATATGTATATGTGATTATGTTGATACGTGCTAGAATCTTTGATAAATCATGCTAATGATTCTATTTGAGCTATGGTACATGATTTTAGTTGCAAAATATAAATCGAAGTATATGCTAGTTAATAAAACATAGAATAAACATGTTTTAGATGATTTAAATATACTTGAAAATCAATTTATATGCATATATATGCAATATGGACAACTTAAGTTATAATATTTAAGTAAAATATTAAATGAATTTATTTTTGGATGAAATATATAAAATGGTAGTCTATCATGTCTATATATAAACTAGAAATTTTTGTGATTTTTGAAATACATTTACTATATTTAAAAATTAAAAAACAAAATAGCAAAATAGTATTTCCGCCAATAGTGGTAGCGTGAATGTGTAAGGCTAAACCAGTGACATTTTCTTCTTCTTTTTGGAAAAAAATTATAACTTTTTGAAACCTTTAAAAGTCTACTTTAATTTGGTGTAAAGAACCGGTTGGCTTGATGGTCAAATTTGATCTAACCGATGGTCGTTACTTCTTATGCTCTATTTTGGACAATTTTATGTTAATTAAATGTAAAACCCTAATCAACTAATTGGTTTAGACCAAGTGAACTTATGCACATGTAAAACAATGTGTTAGAAAATTTACTTAAAAGTTTTAGCTCAAGAACCCATGTTTAAGGTAGTGAACTGATTGGATAAAGTAAGGGTACATACTAGTTTTCTATAAGAAATGAAATATTAGAGTTTAAGGTAAATTAATTCTAATCACATGAATATGAAATAAACGTAAATAATGTGTTTTTATATTAATATATGAATTTTAAGATGAATAATTAATTCTTTAGATTTTAGGAAATTATTTAATAAAATAGGCATAAATATAGCATTATAAGGTAGTATAAACATAATAGGAAACTAATTTAGATTCCTTAGCACATTATAGGAAAAAAAAATGAATTATGAATGACATAAATAGAATAATTATATCTTAAATGAGTTCTTTCACTTAATAAAGGTATATTAGATTGATTATAGGATATGTTATTGAAAATATCCTTTTAAGGACCTAATTACCATAAAATGGGTTTAGTAGATTAAGTTGAATATAAAATGAACTTGATTGATTAATTCTATTCAATTTGGCTAAATTAAATTAATATATATTTATTAACTAATATTAACTTATCAAATTCTTTAGATTCCAACAATTCATACTTAGCTGTTAATCTAATTAGTAAACTCTTATATGGCCAAATTAACTGGTAATTGGCTTAGAGATAATTGTAAACCAGGAATAATAACAGGAGTATGTTTTCTCAAATGTATATTTGCTAGAAAACTAAGTAGTTAATACGAGCTTGGTATAAGTTAATAATTAATTCAAATGCTTATATGAATTAATCTTTTAAGCAGATATTTGTTAGAGTATGCCTTCTGCTTTATCTTCTGGCCTATTGATAAGTATTAAAAGATCTTTATTTCTAACACTTAATGGATATGATTTTCTATTAATTTTATAAGAAATAATCAAGAAAAGGATACTTAATTGCTTCTTGTGTGATTTCAGGGTTTAAGCAATGTAATTCAAAGATTTGAGGATGCTTCGAGCTTAAACCAAGGAAAAATCAACAAACAATGCAAATGTTTGGTTTTTAAAAGTACACAACCTACTACATGGCCATGCACATGCTGAGACAGAGGGTCAAAAAGTGATAAAAAAGCTACTTTAAAAATGCCCTATCTACTACCCTAGGAGTGTACAAGGTAGTGTTGGAAGAATGGAATTGATTATAAAAGTTTTTAATACAATTATAAAGTGCACGGCCGTGCAGGTTGTAGGGCACTCCTTGTGACGCTTCAACTTCTTCAAACTCCTATAAATAGACCATGTAACCTTTCATTTGAAGAGAGTTCCATCCCAAACACTTTTTAAAACCCTAATAGAGAGAGAAAAAGAAGAACTTTCAAAAGGAAATTGCCGGTGCTTATTGAAGATTACAAGACTTCTAAGAACCGGGTTTTCATTGTTTAAATCATGCTTATAGATTACTTTTCTAGATCTTTGTGTTGTATTTCTGAATCTATGGAGGAGTAGATATATATACCCTTAGTCTTATGAAACCCTAAACCTAAATATGTGATTTAGATTTGCTTTTGATAAATGAAAGTTTGTGCCTTTGTATCTATTCATGTGTTTAAATTGCCTTTCAATTGATTTATGGCTAAAGTCGATTGTTTGTATGATACTTGTTAGATAGAAAGAGGTTTCATCTGATAGGATAGATCTCCATGAATAGAAAGATTGCATGTTTCGCTTAGAGGTAGGGAAACATTGATTTTCTGCATAAAGATTTGATCTTTATTAATGAATCTTGTTTTTAATGCGATTTCATATGGCATTAGTGAGGGAGAGGTCTCCATTATCTCATGTGAAATTAGGAATCGATTAACTCGAGGGAGTAATTAATTTATCTTTGTGATTCTACGGTGCAAAGCATGACTTCTAATTTCATTAATCTTATTTTATGAAATTAGGGTTTAGGGTGAATCAAGATGAAAGGGTATGTTTTGTAATTGATAATCTTTTGTAAAGGCGAACATAATTGATAATAAGGTTGATAATTTAGGTAATTAATTAGATAGTTGTTAGTCTTAGATAATACTTTCATTAAAGATTAGGCTAGATAGTAGAGAATAGGTAATATTAGTAATTGCTTTTGAAGATCCCTGAGAACGATACCTGATTTAATCTTGTACTACTTGAGATAGATATACTTTCCTAGTGTTGATCATAGGAATTGAATTAGGATTATAAACTTTAAAAAAAGACAACAACCAAGTTTTTGGCACCGTTGCCAGGTATCTAACAAGGTAATATTAGGAAAAACTGTAGTATCTACTAATTTAGTTATTTATTTTAATTGCAATCTTGTTCTTTCTCTTACGGGATATATTATTTTGATTTAGTTCTATTTGATTTTTGTTGCAGTTGATGTTAAGAAGCTCTTCATCTAAAGATCTTGTTTTTGATCCAAAGATTGATAGAACATTCCACAGAAGATTACAAGAAAGAAGGGTCAATCCGGTTAATCTTAAAGACATGGACAGAGATAGAGAACAAGATGACCTAAATCAAGCAATTGATGGAAATCAAAATGATCAAAATCAAGTTGCTGCCAATGCAAACATTCCCATTCCTACTGTTGGGAATTATGTGAACGGACCAATGTAGGAATTGTTTCTGCCCACGGTTGATGGAGTAACACCATCTATTGTTTACTCGACAATTCAGGCAAATAACTTTGAGTTGAAGCTTGCTTTGATTCAGATGGTGCAGGTAAACCAATTTGGAGGAGGAGTTACTGAAGATCCTCATGATCATCTCACAAATCTTCTCTAAATTTGTACCACCATCAAGAGCAATGGGGTATTCGATGATGCAATTCGCCTTAGATTATTCCCTTTCTCTCTTAGGGATAAGGCGAGGAGTTGGTTGTACTCATTGCTCCCTCACTCTCTAACCAACTAGAATCAAGTTGTGAGGAAATTCTTGGAACAACTCTTTCCACCAAATAAGACGATCTAGTTGCGAAATGAAATCTTTGCTCTTCGCCAATATGAAGGTGAATCACTTTATGAAGTGTGGCAACGATTCAAGGAGCTTCTAAGGCATCGTCCTCATCATGGCATCTCTTTGCATGATTTGAATAGAATTTTCTACACATCTCTTGGTGATCAACTGAAAACCATGATAAATGTTGTAGCTAGAGGTGGTTTGTTGAAGAAAAGTGCTCCTGATGCTTATGAACTGATTGTGGAAATGGCGACGAACACTTTCTACTGGCACAATGAAAGGAACAAACCAAGCAAAGTTGCTGCTATGTATGAGACGGAGACAATTTCCCAGCTACAGGCTCAAATGGAATCTTTAACAGCCCAAATGAGCCGGATGCAATCAAGTTTTGAATTTATGTCTCCTAATTTTGTTTCTAACAATTTTGTAGGATGTTCTAATGAAGGATCAAGTGTTTCCAGCCTCAATCCAAGCATGGAGGAAGTTAACTACATGAACAGGTACAATAGAGGTGCGGGCAATTACAATCCCTATAGCAATACTTACAACCCATGTTGGAAGAATCATAAAAATTTTTCCTGGAGTAATCAAAATACCAATGCTCAAAGAACAACTTATCCACCTGGAATCATCAAGGTGCCACAATTGCCAGCAGCTCAACAACCTCCCGCATTACCACCACCTGAAAAGAAGCCAAGTTAGGAAGAACTCATGACACAATTCATCTAAAGTTCAAATGCAAGACTCCAGAATCATGAAGCTTATATCCTCAATTTAGAGAAGCAAATCGGGCAAATGGATAAGCAAATGTCTGAAAGACAATCGGGCTCACTTCCTAGTAATACTGAGCCTAATCCAAGAGAGCAAGCAAAAGCCATCACATTAAGAAGTGGAAAGGCAGTACAATATGACATTCCAAAAGAACAGGATAAGGAAGAAGATCAACATCCTGAGTTAGAACAGGTAGATTCACATAGTCCAGAGGTTGAAAAAGAGTCATCACCACCACCTTTAAGGAATATAGGCCTAGAATTCCATATCTAGCATGCCTCAATTGAACAAAGGATAAGGAACAATTTGGTAAATTTCTTGACTTGTTCAAACAATTACATATTAATATTCCCTTTGTCGAGGCACTTTCACAAATGCCTAAATATGCTAAGTTCTTGAAGGAAATTGTATCAAACAAGCGAAAGGTAGAGGATATTTCTACGGTGGAAGTTGGAGCTAGTTGTTTATCTATTATTCAAAACAAGCTTCCTCCAAAACTTAAGGATCCTAGTAGTTTGACTATTCCATGTATGGTTGGTGATATCACAGTTGATAAAGCTTTAGTAGATTTGGGGGCAAGCATTAATTTGATGCCCTAATCCTTCTTCAAGAGGTTCAGACTTGTTGAATCCAAGCCAACCAGGATGAGTTTGCAACTTGCAGACCGATCTGTCAAATTTCCAAAAGGAATCATTGAAGATGTTTTGGTGAAAGTTGGAAAATTCGTATATCCTGTTGACTTTGTGATATTGGATATGGCTGAAGATCGGGATGTTCCGTTGATATTGGGAAGGCCTTTTCTTGCCACTACTCAAGCATTGATTGATGTGGAGGAAGGTAATCTCACTTTGAGGGTAGGAGATGAAGAGTTAATGGTAAAAATCGATCCAGCTTTGAAATACCCAATGAGTTCTGATGATTCATGCTATGATATTGATATTATTGATGCCTCTGTAGAAGAACACTATGATGAATTTTTGTGCCAAGATGAGTTAGAATTGAGTTTGACTAAAGGTAATGAGAAATGAACCACTAATCCAAGAGTGGAGGCATTTATTGAAAAACTTAACACTACAGAAGAAGTCACCCTACTTGGTGGATTTGAAGAGTTGAAGAAAGACAACGAGGTGAGACTTAAAAGTTCCATAGAAGAACCGCCAGTTTTGGAATTGAAGCAACTTCCAAGTTATTTGGAATACGCCTTTCTTGTAGAAGACTCCAAACTACCGGTTATCATAGCCTCAGACTAGTCTTAAGAGTAGAAAAACTAGTTACTCACGGTTCTTAAAGCTCACAAGTGAGCTATCGCTTGCAAAATTTCTGACATAAAAGGTATCAACCTCTCTTTTTGCACTCATAAGATATTTTTGAAGATGGATTTAAGCCAGCGGTTTAACCCCAAAGGAGGCTCAATCCAAATATGAAAGAGGAGGTTAAGAAGGAAGTAATTGGGCTCCTTGATGCAGGATTAATTTATCCTATATCTGACAGTTCTTGGATTAGTCCTACTCAAGTTGTACCCAAGAAAGGAGGGATAATTGTGGTCACCAATGAAAAGAATGAATTCTTGCCAATGCGTACTCTTCCTGGATGGCAGGTTTGCATTGACTACCAGAAGCTTAATGATGCGACCCAGAAGGACCATTTTCCTTTTCCTTTTGTGGATCAAATGTTAGAGAGATTGGTTGGGCATATGTTTTATTGCTATCTTGATGGAATGTCCGGATACTTCCAGATACCAGTAGCTCCAAAAGATCAGGAAATGACTACTTTCACATGCCCCTATGGTACATATGCTTACAAGAGGATGCCATTTGGGTTATGTAATGCACCGGCTATGTTTCAGCAGTGTATGTTGGCCATATTTGATGATTTGGTGGAGAAAATCATGGAAGTTTTCATGGACGACTTCTCGGTTTTAGGAGATTCATTTTCCGATTGCTTGAAAAATTTGGAAAAAGTGCTAATTCATTGTGAAGAGACCAATATTGTTCTGAATTGGGAGAAATGCCACTTTATGTGTAAAGAAGGCATTGCTCTTGGTCACAAGGTCTCTCATCAAGGCATTGAAGTTGATCCAGCGAAGGTGGAAGTGATTTCTAAACTCCCTACACCAAATTCAGTCAAGGCCATCAAAAGTTTCTTAGTTCATGCTGGTTTTTATAGGCGCTTTATAAAGGATTTCTCTAAAATAGCCCGTCCATTAACTAGGCTACTCGAGAAAGATATGCCTTTTGATTTTACACTAGAGTGCCAGCAAGCCTTTGAAATTCTTAAGGAAAAATTGACAATTGCACCAATTATGATAGCTCCTGATTGGAACTGACCCTTTAAGCTTATGTGCAATGCAAACGATTTTGCTGTGGGAGCGGTTCTTGAACAAAGGAGAGATAAACATTTTCAGCCTATACACTATGCTAGTAAGACTCTTAACAATGCTCAAGTCAATTACACTACAATAGAAAAGGAGATGCTAGCTGTGGTGTTTGCATTTGAAAAGTTCAGACCTTATTTAATCCTGTCTAAGGTAATTGTCTACACTAATCATTCAACCTTGAGATTTTTTATGACTAAGACCGATGCGAAGCCAAGTCATGTGGATATTGCTCTTACAAGAATTCGACTTGGAAATACATGACAAAAAAAAAGCAGAAAATTTGGCAGCGAACCATCTCTCAAAGAGGAAGACATTAATGACTCCTTTCCGGAAGAAAAGCTTTATGCAATATGTCAAATGTTAAATCCGGAAACACCTTGGTTTGCAGATTTTGCAAATTATTTGGTTGGTAGAGTTCTTCCCGATGAACTTGATTATCATGCCAAGAGGAATTTTTTCTCTAAATTAAAGCATTATTATTGGGAAGATCCATTTCTTTTCTGGATTTGTGCTGATCAAATGGTGAGGAGATGTGTTTCTCATGAAGAGGGATGGAAAATCCTTAATGATTGCCACTCCGTACCCACTGGAGGTCATTATTCGGCCAACTGGTCTACACACAAAGTCCTAGAATCTGGTTTTTATTATCCGACAATATTTAAAGATGCTCATCATCTTTGCTCTACATGTTATCGATGTCAAAGAATTGGAAATATTTCAAAATGGGAAAAAAGTTGTGAAGTGTGTGTGTATATATATATAGATATAGATAAATAGATATACATATAAACAATTGGTAAATTACATTAGAAGATCACAATATTTAGGGTAAGTTTATTTGAGTTCACAATATTTAAGGAAGTGGGTTAATTAAGATCATCGTTGACAGGTGTCATAACGTGGCGAATCTTCTGAGTTTTCATTAAAATTTTCTCCTTTTAACATGTGTCAATAGTGACCTTAATTCACCCACTTCGCTAAACATTGTAACCTCAAATAAACCACTCAAAATGTTAAAACCTCAAATGAACTTATTCTCAAACTTTGTGACCTTTATCTTATAAAGAACTATCTGTAATTATTACATTTCAATATAAATGTTATAATTACTCTATTTTTTATAAATTCCAAAAAATCCTCCCATAATGTCTTCACTAATTTGTTTAAATTAATTTAGATTTAGTACACAATACATATAACTTATAAGTAATTTTAAGGATGAAAAAATAATATGGAGATCAAAAACTCGATTAGTATTGGTTTTATAATGTATAAGATATAGATATAGAGAGAAGTTTTTGGACTGGACGCGTGTGTGTAATAGCCTACAGAATAGAACACAATGAGTGGCACATCGTGGTCTAGGCTGACTAGGGATGTTAGCGGACGGGTTTTTATAGGGGACCTGACCCGCTCAACTCGATAAATATCCTATAGGGTTTGGGATGGATTTTGGGATCAATAATAAAACCCTATTGGGTTTGGGATGCGTTTTATGATCAATAATAAAACACTATTAGGTTTTGGGTGGGTTTTAGGACAAGCACAAAACCCGTTAGGAAACCCGAACTCGTTTAAATATATAAATATACATATATATATTATGTTTAGCCTTAGTTTCTGAAATTAACCAGCTGTACTTCATTAATTGTAAAGTTATTTTTTTCTTTTTTATTAAATCATTTAGAAAAAAGTAAAAAAACTCTAGGACAGTAGACTAATATTCTATGTTCTCCACTTTCAGTCTTGGTCTTGGTGCACTCTCCTTAAATTCAAGACTCTCACTCCCGTTGCCGCACTATTTCATTCAATAATTTTCTTCCCATGAAAAT
Source organism: Combretum micranthum (assembly GCA_024138025.1). NCBI lineage: Eukaryota > Viridiplantae > Streptophyta > Magnoliopsida > Myrtales > Combretaceae > Combretum > Combretum micranthum. Next base: position 3,945,495 of record JAMXBD010000001.1, read on the forward strand.
GGTTGGGATTTTATAACGAGGATTACATCAGTAATGATAAAAGTTTTTTTTTTCTTGGCCTAAAAAGTAGGAATGGATCGGAAATAAAAAAAGATGAAAAAAACATTTATAATGACTTTTTTAAATATTTTATTGTGTAATGATTCTAATTTTATATCGAGTTTTGGGTTTGGGTTCAAGTACCCTATATGGTTTGTTTAGCGGATTATGGGTTCATGGACAAAAACCCTATAAAGTTTAAGACGGGTTTTGGGAATCCTATTAGGTATCGGGTTCGGGTTCGGGTTCGGGTTTTAGTATACCCATCCCAAACTTGTCTCGGTTGCATTCCTAAGTCTAACATGGCAACTCTAATGCTTAAGTCAACAAGTATGTTGATTTGAGGGTAATAAATAGGTATAAGAGAGAGAGAGAGAGAGAGAGAGAGAGAGAGAGAGATTTCAGGCAAGATTACCATTTCTATGGAGTGGAATGAGATATTTATTGTTTTTGAGTCCTTGACGATTGAGTACGCAATGAGCTCATGGGTGAAAGCATGGTTGGCGATGGTTGCAGTGGGTGTTGACTAGATCTACTTTTGTTCAGCTTGATAAGGAGAGTCTATTGAGAGACGCTGTGTCAAGTTTTGTTTGAATGTTATAGGGGCCAATCAGTAATCTAAGTTAAGATGGAGGTTGCATTAGTGAGGCTTCGATACTTTGTTGTTGTGAGCTATGCATTAACCCATTAGGTTAACTGAATCGGTTAATGGACTAGTATAGGCTTGGAAGGCACATAATCAATATTACACCATAAACAAGAGTTATTTGTCATAGTAAGTTAATAACCTTAACATATCGACAAGTTATTGAAAATTATTAAACTAAGGGGTTGTTTTTCTAAACGAAAAAAAAAATGAAGAAAGTATAGGACTCTATTAGTATGTTTACTTAGAGGCAATACAGAGGACTAAAATAATACCGTTGGAATACATTCTATTGTCTTGTTTACTTGTAAACTATGCACTGTTTTGCTATTTACTTTTTAAAGGAAATAGTCATACTCAGCTATTCATTTTTTTTTTTTTCTTTCTTTTTTCATTTCCTCTCTATTCCCTCTCTAGAGTAAATACAAAATTAAATAACTGTGACCATCTTGTTTTTATTTAAATTACAAATTGTCAAAATTATCCACACAAGCAATATATATGTATAACATATTATAAATTATATATGGAATATACATATAATATATATTAAATATAGATCATATTAGTAATGATATATATAATGTATATATGAAACATACAATTGGTTTCTTTATTATAGCATGTACACATATACATACGCAACATATATAGATCATATTAGCATGTAAAGCAAAAATTTTAAATAAATATATGTATACAGCAAACATACATATATGTAGCATATAAGTAAAAGATACATATTTTATATGTTAGATAAAGATTATGCATATAACTTATAATACAAATATCTACGTCAAAATATAAACTATATAGATATTAAAGGGTAAATTACACCAGTGGGTCACAACTAGGGGATAAGTTTATTTTGGATCATAACGTTTAGAAAAATGATTCAATCCAGGTCATGGTGAACACATGTCAATAGGAGGAAGGGGTGACACGTGTCTATTATGACTTGAATTGGATTATTTTTCTAAACGTTGTAACCCAAAATGAACTTATCCTCTAAACATTGTGATCCAAAATGAACTTTTCTAAACGTTGTGATCCAAAATGAACTTACCCCAATTATATATATAACACACACACACACACACACACACACACATATATATATATCTTTTAACATATACAACAAATATTTATAACATATAAATGTGTACCATTTCTATACATATATAAATTGTATAGATTATAATAACATAATTTATGTGTTATATATATGTCATAAGTTATTTTTTACATTTAATGAATAAGTTCCATATGTACGTGTGCTTGTTATAATATATAGATAACATATAAAATACTTTATTAATATATATTAACATAGAAATTATATAAATAACTTATACGTTGGGTAGACAATATATGATATGTATATATATCATATATTGTATTGATATATATATAACTAACGTTATTTATAAGTTATATATGTATAACAAATAAATAGGTTGTGCATTTATATGTATTTATTTAAAGTATGTTTAAGTAACTTTTAATTTATTTCAAGATCATCAAATGGGAGTATAGTGGTATTTTTTAGGTATTCTTCCAATATAATGTTGCAATTGATAATTTGAAGTAAATGTTAAAATATATGTATTATTGATAATAAAACTTTAAACAAAATAAACTGCGTAACGAACCAAGTGGACGTGGATCTACCCACTTTAATAGAATTAGAAGATAAATCTAGATAAAAGTACACTTGAAAAGCCAAACAATCGAACACAAACACAATAATTATGCTTCACATAATATATATATATATATATATATAACGTTAATATATGAAAACTTATAATATTGGTTTGCTTTGATGTAAATTGTTCTTGAGATATCTTCTTCCTAGTGCATCTGTATCTTTTTGGACTGTCTGTATGCTTTCTGAAATATCAGCATGATCAGAGATTAACAATGATATATATATATATATATCTATGTCTATACTACCTAGTCTATGTTACCTATTAAGCGAATGCTATTCATTCCCTTCCGAAAAGATAAAAATATGGTCAGGTATTTTTTGTTCATGTCATCTTTTACAGTTTTCCAATCCTCATCCTATCCATCCAATGCATTTTACCGCTCTCGTTCACTCTCATCTCTCTTAAATTCCATATATCAGTTTCTCCGTATCCATTGTATTCTCCATCTTAACGAGGAAGGCCTTCTAAGGTAATTGCTTATCAATTTTTCATAAAATTTGTTTCTTTTTATTTTTTTTTTCTTTTACAATAATTATAGACATGTCTCCATAGATGTCAACTTTTCTCACTTTGCATGTAGTTTGTTACTAACCATAGAGCTAACCTTTCATATCTTTATGCAAATTTCAATTCTTTTAAAGAGAAGAACTTCAACCAAGAGCACCAAACAGCATAGACTAGTCGAGTGAGGTAAGAGATGTTGGAGTTTTTAATCTTCTATTGGCTTTTCAAAAGCATTTGTGGAATAGAGCCTGCCTATTTTGAACTAGAAATATAAGTACTTATTTTTTTTTTTTAAACTTGATCTATTTTAGGTTGTGTTTTACGAGGATTTTTTTTTTACTATTGTTATTCGCAAAATTTAGAGATGTGTACATTCGTATTTTGCAGTGTCTTTTGTTTTTCCTTTTTAATTTTTAGAACTAAGTTTTGTGAAGTTGCTACACTATGTATGATTTCATCATCCTACTTAGTTTTTTGGTCTTTTTTAGGGGATTCATTAGATGATATGGATGCATTTACGAGTGGTTATAGATAACTTTGAATGACTTATTTAGTTTTTGACTTTTATTTTTGGGAGGGTTGATGCACCTACAAATTGTCACATTAGAGTATAGATTTTTTTTTTCTTTCAATAAAAAAATATAATGTTAAGGGAGAGTAACTGATAGGTCTAATTTTTTTTCCTACTCTCCACGTATTACAAATATCAAGGAATAAAAATTAAAAATTAGACGTTAATATCAAGAAATAAATACAGAGAAAAAAATAAAGCGAGTTTTATGGGATTTTGGAAAGATTATCAAATTTTAGTGTTGTTTTATCATATAATATTATTTGGTAAGAATATAATGTTCGAAACAAATAACAAGTGTGCATGGTTGTTTGTTTTTTCTTTTTCTTTTTATTTTTTATTTTTAATTTCTTTATAGAGAAATCATACTAATAAATTTAAATGTTTTCATCTTAATGCAACTAAAGTTGCAACGGTGATATAAAGAACTCTAGAGATAATTCTCATTGCTAAGCTTCTTCTGTTTCTAGCTTTTGCAAATTGCATAAAAATATGTACTTTCCTTTTACATTTTTCTTTTCTCTTTCTTTTTTTTTTAAATTTATTTAAGGCTACTGTCAAATTACTTTAATATTTTCTTTTTGTTGGGAATTACTTTACTATTTAAGATGGAAATATTAATAATTGTCATTTTTCTATTATATTTATTTTTAGACTACGTTTTATGAGGATCTTTTTTTATATATACTTTTGTTGCTGGCATAATTTAAAGTGTATTAGTATTGGCTATTTTTTTTCTTCTAACCTTAACTGCTAAAATGTGTCAAGTTGATGGAGTATAATGATTTCACTGTTCTACCATGTATTTTCTATATCAAGGTTGTTCTAAGGAATTGAATGGATCATAATGATGGGATTAGGTCTGATTTTAGATAAGTTTGAAGTTTTCAGTTTTTTGATTGGATTTTATTGTAAGGAGGTTTGATATATAGATTTTGTCAAATTGGAGTAACGCATCGGTTTTTGGATTTAATACCCTTTATTTATTTTTCGGTTTGACACAAAGCTTCTTTTTGTGGTTATGAATGTTAACTATTAATTGAAAAAAAAAAGAAATCATTATTGTTTCAATAATATTAATGTAACTTTTTCTTAATGGTAAATATGGGGGAAATATTATTTTTAATATAAAGTTCACTTAATGGTGTCAATAAGTTTCTTTATGCATATCTTTTCATTAATTATATTAGAATTGATTATAATTATGCTCAAGGCCATATCAATTTTTAGGACCTCTATCTTATGGTAAAACAATTTTTTTTCCTTTTGTATCTATTCAAATAAAATAGTTAAACATTTGCAACTTTATTCCATCTATTATATTTTGTATCTTAGTTTCTAAACCTTAAATGATATTGAAGTGAAGTTTGGTCTTTCCTTATAGTTACCATCCCTCCACTCTGATTTTTTCCCCTCTTTCTTTAAGTAAAAGTGGTTAGATAATTTACCATGATGCTTCATGCTTATATAGTTAATTTAAATATTTTTATATGAAACATTTCATATATTTAGTACTTATTTTAATTTTACACATGCTTCGTGGGTGTGTCAATTGCTAATGTGTGTGTATATATCTATGTATGTATTTTAAAGCACATGCATTATATGTGTACGGCACATGTCCTTTTTGGATTTCTTTTAGTATCTTATCTATATCTACTCTAGATTTGATTTCTATCGATTTAAAATCTCTTATTTAATAAATTATCTTATATACATCTTATCTATTTTATAACTTAATTATTATAATGGTAGATTGATAGTGACTGAAGAATGAGAGCTGGAAAGGTAGATTTCTTCTTCTTCTTTTTTTTTTTCCAGAGGAATTTTTTTCTCCAAAAGGTAAATATATATTTTGTATTGAGGAACAAAAATTAATGCACATTATTTTCACTATTTTAGTAAAGAGAATCACTATTTCTTTCCCAATATTTTGTAACTACTTTAATTTGTTCATTACGAGAAAATCTATCAAATCTTTGTAAAATAGATTAAATCAAAGATAAATATGCATCGCTATTTATAGGCAACAATTTATCATCCTGAAAGTTTATTTTAAAGAAAAAAAGCTAAGAGCCCACACCATACAAATTTTCAAGATTTTAAGAACTTGCTTGCCTTTATAGGGGGTCAATCGTCAGTCATACAGTAGCCCGAAGGTATATCATCTATTACTATCTATTAAGAGTTCAATCGCCTCCAAAAATATAAAAATAAGATTAGACGGTTTTTTCCTACTTTGTTCTCTATCTGACGTTTTCTATTTTTGACGGTTTTCCTTATTCTCTTTGGTCTTTTGCTATAACTTCCTTCGCGACTTTTAACTCCTCCTGACTGTTCAACAAATAGTTTCAGTTTTACAGCAATCAATGCATTTTTTTTTTTTAAATATTCCCTCTTTTCTCTTTCCTAATGCCTCTTTACATTTAACAGAAAGTTACATACATGTTTATCCATAATAAAAAAAAGTTAATCTTTTATTTTTTTAATGTTGTTGCTTCTTTATTAAAAATCTGAGCCTCTTCGTATTCCTTCTTTCGTACTATATATTTCTTTTATCAAGTTTTACACATCCCCATCTACAGCAGCAAGCAAGACAGTTTCTTTATTTGTTTATTTTTTCTGTAATTTTTCCTTTGTGTTCCTTTCTATACTATGGATCTTACTATTTTTCTCTCTCTCAACATTTTTGACAGTGATTTTTCACTAACTTATTTTGGATCGCCACCAACACCATCAAAGTAAGTTTATATATATATATATATATATATTTTCTGACCATCTCTCTCTCTTTTTTTTTATAATTTTACCACTTAATCTCTCTTTCCACCCTTTTTTAGGAAACGCATCAGCTCCATAAACAGGTATGAATTTCTCCAATGAAACAAGTTTCATAAACGGGTGACATGCTTGGTTTTGTTGCAACTAGAAGCAATTTTTTCTCATATCAATTTTACCAAAATAGTTAAGAAAAGAGATGGCTTTCACATTGATTTTTGTTTTTCCTATTTAATATTTGCTAAAATTTTGTTTTTGCAAATAAATTTCCAATATCTGATCTTACCCTTTTGATTTTTTGAAACATGTAGTTTGGTTTCATCATGTTAAAAAATTATGTTATTTCGAGTTTAAATTTATTATTAATTTGAGTTTAATTTTATTAATAATTTGAAATTTCACTGCTTTATCATAGATTACAAATGAAACCAATTATCTGTACGTTTGTTTGTTTTTTTATATATACTTTTGAAAAAGGGGACTTTTTAAGATTGCTTTCTACATGGTTTGTGCTTTTTCTTTCTTTCTTTCTTTCGTTTTTTTTTTTTTTTTTTCTTTCATATATGGTTTGTGCTTTCTCTATCGTTTGCTTTAGCAAATGTAAATACAAATAAATTGGACACATCCTTATATAGCCGATCTTAACACCTTTATTTATATGTTTATCTAATAAAATATTTATTATAATCAGGATTTAATCTTAGCCTCACATGGCTAAAATCAACGACCGGTGGATTCAACGAGAGAAACAATGTCGGTCGTTTCCAATTTGGCAAAATTTACAGAGGAAGAAGTCCTTTGGATAAGAAACCAGTCGTGGTAAAAATTTGGGATCGGTTTGATTCCCTTGGAAATAAAATCAACCCCATCCATAATTTACGCAAGATGAGGGTAAGTTGGTACGGATATTATTATTATTATTATTGGTAAATTATATTGAAAGATGTTAATGTTAGGATCACTTGAAACCTTAATATGTTTCTTATGTTGTGGATTTGTTGCCGGGCTAGGATGATAGCCAATTATTGGCGCATTTTGAGGAAGAGAATGAGTTGCATCCAAACATAGCTAAGTACGAAGGATTCATCTGCGAGAGAGAGGTCTTTGCCTGTGTGTATGTCATGAATCCTCTGGCCACTTTGCATGACCTTATACCAAAAGGTTTGCTTTTTCTTGAATCCTACCCTTTACTTTATGTTTTTAGTCTCTCTTTCTTTTTTATTACCCGTTATGTATAATTTTTTTTTATTATATCTAGATGATTTTCATTGGCACAAGAGGATCAAGTCTGCTTTAGGGCTAGCAAATGCTCTAGCATTTTTGCATACTCATAACCCTCCCATTCTACTTCGCAACTTAGATGCTGCTCATATTCTACTTGACCAGGTTTTTCTTATAGCATTCTCTATTCTCTTTCAGCCCGTAAATTTTCTTCTTACTATAATTTTTTTTTGGTGATTTTTTTCTTTTTTTTTTTTCCTCCTCACAAGCAGGATTATAACCCGATTTTATATGATTTTAGCATGATTTCAAGTACAGTTTGTACTGACTGGACAAACCTTATCTATGACAATGCAAAAGGTTCTCATGGTTACACCGATCCAAGTCTATTGCACGGCGATTCAATTGGTATGTGCTTGGGCTCTTTGGCTTTGAAGTAGTTGATAGGCTGAACATTGTTTTTTAGTGTAACTTGGTTTTGAGAACTTAAAAAAAAAAAAAAATTAATGAAATTATATTTGACTAGAGTTAAAAGACAAACTTTTATAGGCATTCTTAAAAGAAATCTCTATTAATTTTATTGAATTGATGGATATATATATTTCTTTTTTACTATCTTCTATGACCACCAATTCCTCAACTGCCCATACTAACTATCAACTAGCAACCTAACTAATTTTACAAAATTAATACACTCTAATTAATTTCTTAAAATTCCTAAACTAAATCATAATAATTTCTATTACCCTTGACGCAAATATTGTTCAAGAAAAGAAAACTCATATATCTAATGAAACTAATCAACTTGATTCAATTTATAGAAGATGCCATTCTAGAAATTAAATTTCACAAATAAGGTCTTCAATGCCCCGTGGAAACCTTTATCGCACACATTCAACATAGCACCCGTTATTAAACTGCAAAATCATTAACACTAAGATTATGTTTACTTCGGGAATTTGATTCTTCAGTCTAAACAGTCCTGTTTCCTTCGAGATTACTAACGTTTTTTCTATTGATAAAAGTAGGCAAATGGTCTGATAAGAGTGACGTTTTTGCTTTTGGAGTGGTGCTTTTGTGCTTAATTACCAAAAGGATCTACACTAAAGAGGATAGAGTGAGATCTGCACCTTTTGTGTATGAATGGGCAAAAAGCGAGTTTAGATTAAAGAGAGAGAAGAAGAAATTATGGAAAGATTTACCGTCACTTGTACACGAGAGCCTTCAATCTGAAGAACAACATTTCTACATGGAAGATGGATACGAATTAACAAAGATGGCTCTGCAGTGCATAGAATATGATCCCAATAAGCGTCCTAATATGAAGACAATTTTTTCGTTGTTATTGAGTTTGCAAATTGTTAGACATGATCGAAGCACGATTGGTATGGACAAGGTGCTCCGCGTCAGTGATTGCTGGAAAAACAGACCTTTAAGTTCAGGTTTCGGATAAACTGCATTAGAAATATTATGTATCCAATTGCTGTTGATGAGTTGTGGTTTGATATTCATTATTGAACATCTTTCTTTACACAGGATCAGGAGTTATCCCCAAGCGTATCAACACAATATTAATACAAGCAGGTGACGCTAATTTTAACTTTTCCAATTGTATTATGTTTGCAAGTCTTTAGCTTACATGTGCTAAGAATGACTTGGACTTTTTATCTCTAAACATTTCTTGTCTTTTTTTTTTTCATTCGAAAAGAAGAAGAAGAATGAAGCTATTTAAAAATAATTGATTTGTAATAATGGGACTGAGCTTCAAAACATATCACCAACTACATGCAATATACATGGTTGTGCTCTCATTTACATCTGAATCTCATTATATCCTTCCTTTAATAATGAACAGCAAGAAAGAAGGGGACAAGGTGTTGCACATTTTCATACGAGGACCTTCGTGTTATTACTGATGATTTCAGTGAGAAAAACTTCATGGGATATTTCTTGTTTGGCGAGTTATATCATGGAAAGATTGGGAAAAAGTCGGTCACAGTAAAAAGATGGAGACAAGGAGAATATTGGAATGATTACTGGGCTTCCAGTAGTTGTGATAAAGGAAATAAAAGTAGATTATTGGTATTTTCATGGAAAATTTCTCTACTTTCTTATTAGATTTTTTTCCAATCTCCTTACTTTAGCCAAATTCAAATTTCAGGACGAGCTTGCCTTATTTCGGGACCCACGGTTAATCTTGCATTCTGGTTTGGTCTCGCCAATTGGATATTGTTATGAAACTAAACGTAAAGGTGAAAGGGAAACTGAATATGTTTCTATCGTCTATGATATCCATCCCTTGGGCTCAATTGACAATCTTGCATCTGAAGGTACTTTTTTCTCATTCATTTCAAAACACCAAATAGTGTGAACAAGATTTGATTAAATGAAATGGAAGCTATCATTATGATCCATAAAGTCTAATAGTGATAGTTTATCGAGCTGATATGAAATTAACAATATGAAAAACTCATTTTTGAAAGAAAAATTATTTTATATAAGAATGATACATATATAATAACATGTTTGAGGTTAAAAATGCATAGTCGTTAATATTTGTGACTTGTTGGTTCAAATCTTTTGGGTGACTCATTTTTCTTTTTCTATTGGTCAATTGGTAATGTCATTTCCATTTTTCAGATAATTTCTCTTGGTTACAAAGGGTTAAGCTCGCTCTTAAGTTCGCCTCTACCCTTGCCTTCTTTCATGCTGGTGATGGAAGTAACCTACCATACTTTATTTATAACCTCTCTTCTCATCACATATTGGTTGATCAGGTTAGCTAATCGGTTAGTGTCTTCTTGTTGTAATTTCAAGCTATATAGATGCTATAAATGAAATACAAACCCTCTTTTTCTTAGGATTACAACCCGCACTTATGTGATTATGGCATGGTTAGCGGTGGAATCCTTTGGGATCGGAGTTTTGAGCATGATGTTGAATTGTGTTGGCCCCCTGTCTTTACAGGTCCTATATATGCCCCGCGATGCCCGCGATGGTATGTAAGAACACATAGCAATCTTTTGCCAATCCAATGGTACGTTTCATAGTGGGTTCACGGTTTTGATATGGTCTTATGCTTTTTTGACATTGGCAGATAAGATGGATGTTTATGCGTTCGGCGTTATCCTCCTGTCGTTGCTGATGAAGATGAAGGATGATGTTCGTGAAGATTTAAAAAAAACGGCTAAAGAAGCTTACAAGGAGAAAGTGCGCACTCAAGAAGACATGGATATGTTTTCGTTGGTGCATGAGAGCTTTCAAAATGACCCCTTTAATAAATCGGATGGTCCCAAAATCACCAAGCTGGCTTTGAAGTGTGTAGAGAACTACAACACCGACCGTCCTACGATGAGTCAGGTTGTCAGGCGATTGCGACAATTATCATGTGTTTTTAATAATAAAGAGTTTTTTGATATTGACTAAATTAGAACAGGTCGCACTTATATTAATTTTCCAATTGTATTTACTACAAATATCGGATATTATGTTGCATGTTGGAGGGGGTATTTGAAAAGGAATGAGTTTCATATTCCTTAGACCATGTTTCTTGTCTTTGTTTATTAATTTTTTTTTTTTTCATATGAGCTTGTAAAAAGTTTGTAGAAAGGTATAGACCCGAGCACACGAAACTAGGGATGCAATCATAGCGGGTTTGGAATGGGTCATATAAGATATAAATCCAATCCGATTTCCTTTGTTCATACCCAACCCATAACCCTATAGGGTTTTTTATGCAATATCGAAACCTGCCCCTAGAGGGTCATAGTTCTGACCCGCCCCACCATGCCAATCCAATTGCATTTTTTCCATTCTTATTGTGTTGAGGTTCTTGCAAAGTAGACAAACAATACGTGATGCATATTTCTTTTTTTGCAATTTTTTATATAAACTTTTTTTATTTAATTTTGATGTGGGATAAGATGCGATTCTTTTGCATTTATGTTCCTATATCGAAATATGTGATTAAGTATAATGCAAAAGTAAACATCATTCTAAATAAGGAAAATTTTATTCTAAAATTTGTAATACAAAATTGATGTAGAGTTGCAGGTTGTATTTCATTTTAATTTTTCTAGTTAAAAAACATGACATTAATATCAAAATATCAAAAACAATAGAAATTATGTGCTTAATAATATTTTTAGTTAATAAAATACACACTTTATATTATATTAAGCAATAAACTATGTCAATTAAAAAAAATAAGGAAATTATCCCTTTGACATATTATCTAATCTTTAATTATCAGCACAAATAATAAGTTGGTAACGACAATATTACTTGCTCCTCTACCATTGTATATAAGTTCAAAAAAAAAAAAAATGCACTTACCTATAGCAACTTGGTAATACGTGAGTTATGCCAACCTTAATATTTCTTAAGTTTTCTTTTTTTTTTTTTAATTTTAAATTTTAAATTGTATTATTTTTTAGTAGTTTTAGTATATCAAGTCGACTCTATAGGGTCATAACTATGGCCCGAACCTGACCCGCGACCCTATAGGGTCACAAAATTTTTTACTAAACCCATGCCATAAGCCTATAGGGTTCGACCCTATAGGGTTTTTAGCTGATCAACCATAGTTATCAAAATCACGATTTTACCTATACAATTGCACTAGTTTATAATTTTAGGAGACCATTCCAAGTTGACTCGTTGGTAGAATCTTTTTTAATAGAATCTTATGATTTTAACCAAATTTACCGATTCTACTTATTTGAGTCAAATGAGCTAAAATATAAAAAATACAACCATATGTTTACAAGATCATAATTATTAGGTATTAGAATGATATATCTTTCTAGTTGTCATTTTCATTTGGTTTCCACACACTCTTTCTATCTTTTTCCCTCTTTCCCCTGAAAACTCGTGTTCTACGTTTATAGAATTCATTCAAGTCAAGTTATAACTGTAAAGTTTACAAGGAAATTTATTTATTTCATTTATATAATTAAGCATTTAATAAATTGAAAAATTTAATTCTCCTCTAATTTATCACTTATTCCAAACAAAACACAATCGAAAATAAATTAATTTTAACTCTATTCGCTTATATATATATATATATATATTATATCATAGAGCAAGAGTTATTATGAAAAAAAAAACTTTTTTTTTTTTACATCCATTATGTGTTTTACGTTTTCTACATCTTCTATAAGTATTTCTATAATTTTTCAAAGTTATTTTGCAAAGGTTATCGAAACTTACATTTCTACGTTTCGTTTTTACGTTGTGATTCTACTGACTCCCCACCGATTCTACATAGAATTGTGAGTTTGACAACCTTGGGATCAGGTATCCTATAATGACCAACCCGATTGCATCCTTACACAAAGCCTAGGCCAGGCTAGTATAATTTCCTAGATTTACCTCCCTATGTGTAGCCATAAGTCTTGGCTTAGTTCATGGAATATTTTTATTCTATGTATTTATTATTTTAATAAACTTTGAGTATTATTTTTTGTTTTATCTTATCCGTAAACAAGCTTTTTGACCATTTCAAGCATCAATTGCCACGATATCTAGTTTCAACCTCCACTATATCTATATATCGACCCATTTTAAAATTATCTTATCTATCCATTATTTTATTTAACTATTCAACAAAAAGATATTTTCTTAGGCCGTTGCACTTATCTCTCCAAGATATTATTATCTATATTTGATTATCATTAGCATACAATTTTTAATTAATCTATTTGAAACCTTCTGCTTCTTCTCACTAATTGTTGGGTTTTTCTTTTCCTTTCCTTCTATTATTCTTGCTACCTAGCTTACTTTCGCTAGAGGGCTTATTGAATCCTAGAGAATACGATTGTATTTGACGAATTATCCTTAATGGCAGTACCTAACACACCTCAAGCATCTTTTTCTAACATATTAAATGTTTGATTTTGAAAAAAAAAAATGTATTATACGTCTTACACTTGATTAATTGTTGGAGTTTTGATTTAATGAATATGATCAGCTCTTAACAATAAAAAGGAAAGTTTGAATTTACTCAAAAGAAAATGCTTATTATTTGGCATAGCGAAATGAGCACGAAATGGGATCATAATTATGGATTCCATTTCTTTCGTCTTATTTGATGTGCTTTTAAAAGTGAGAATTTCAATTTTTAAGGCATCTAATTCTAACTTTAAGAAGGGGATACTATGCCATTACCTATCATTATTATAGAACTCAATCCATTCCATTCTAAATCCATTTTTACCCATTTCATTTCGATCTATTCTACTTCAAATGATTTAGATATACCAGCTCAGTTCGCTTCAAGCCTAGTTTGGCTCGACTCACTTAGTTATGCGAGCCAAGTTCAAGCTCAAACTCATGCTCGTTTAATTAAACAAACCAAGGCTGAGCTTGTCTTCCACCTTGCGAACAGGCTCATTAAGGACTCGTTTAATATATATAATGATATATTAATATGACATTATTAATATAATATTATATAATTATTATATTAATTTAATATTAAAAATATAATTGTATAAGTAAATGAGCCGAGTTTAAGCTCGTTTAGCCAAGCTTAGGCTTAAGAATCCTTAATGGGCTCTAGCCTAGGCTTGTTCATTTCAGATTCGCTAAGAGCCCGGCTTATTTCTACAATTTGTATTTTTTATATTTTATCACAAGAACGGTAAACATGTATTTCACCCAATTCGTATAATATCTAATTGCACAAATAATATTGCATCTTTCTTTTCTATTATCTCATGTATAAGTATCTATAAAATCAAGAAAAAATCTTTTTAGATCTTTTAGTTTTATAAAAAGAAAAAAAATAAAGCTTTTATATTACCTCTTATGAATGAACATGGAGGAAAATTATATCCTAGTCATATTGAAATTCTAAGACACAAACGTATAAATATATATAGTTATCTTATATATAAAATTAAATAACGAACAAAATCCTTATAAAATCACATGTTTTACTCTATTTAGTGTTATTAAATTAGAAACAAATAAAGCTTTTTTAAATATCTTTCTTAAACCTTTTGTTTTAATTTTTTTCCTTGTTACCATATTCATCATAGTTATGATTAAATATGAAAAGAAAAATAATTTACCAAAAGATCAAATTTAAAATGGAATCAAACAAAGCACATATTGATAGTTTCTCCAAAAGCCATTATATTTTAGCATAGATATTATCGATGGTCAATTATGGAATATGGGCTTTTTAGGCCAAGTTTGACCCATTATAGGCTTAAACCAACTCATTTTGTTCGACTCCAATCCATTCGAACTCATCTTAAGCGCCTGAGAGCAATAATTTTTCTTCGAGAAAGTAAGCCTTTTGAACTAGGCGCTCAGCGATTTTGAGCCAAGTCACTCAACACACACTTTCTAAGTGCCACTATTCTCATCTAAGGAAATGATTAGATATGGTCTCATGGATTAACTTTGACATCCTTGACAACCACTCTCCACTACCCCATGTCTCCTCAATGCCTATAACCGTAAAGAGCCCACCTCTTATAAATATCTTCTCCTCATGCTCACAAGAAAAAATTATGTCACACTGATAATCCTTATACTCCATTGTTATCCTCATGTACTCCATTGCTTAGATGAACAATGACTTAAGTGTCAAAGTGGTTACACCAAACAACTCCTAGTAAATCCCTAATCATAGTATGTTTTGCAATACTTTGTAAGTCCACGATCAAGCCCAACTATTACAAAAGCCTACCATAGGTATTGAAGTAACAACATTTGGCATCGTACGTAGGAAATTACTCTTGAAATTTTTCCCTTCTTTCATTTTTTTTAGACACTTTGCTTTTATGCTCCTCGATAATTATCATATGGTTATGACCGTATATATAAGGACATAGAGGAAGCTTCAATACCTAATTGATTACATGACTTAGAATAAGCTAGCTCGTAGTAGATCAAAAGTAGGGTTAATGATAAAAATAGTACCTCAACTTATGTAAAATGTTCGATTAGGTGCTTGAAGTTTCGTATTGAAGGATTTAGTATCTAAACAAAGCTTTTTAGTTTTTTTCATACCTAAAGTATAGTTTTAACAATTTTGGTACATGAATAAAGTTTTCGTGAATTTTTTTCATACTAAAGTAAGTTTAGTCAGGTATGAAAAAAGTTTGTGAAAACTTTGTTCAGGTACCAAAATTTTCAAAACCACACTTTAGGTATCTAAATAAGCTTTTTTGTGAAAGTTCAAGTACCAAATTGTTCAAAATAAAACTTTAAGTACTTGATTCAATATTTGCAAAAGTTGGTGTACCATTTTTTAAATCAACCCTTAAAATTATTGTTACATGACAATTGTACTAAGCATAAATACTACTTGTGTGTTAACAGTTGTAACTACCTTCTACAATAGGCATATAAATATATAATAAAGAAAGAAAAGTAGCCATAAACTTTACCCAAAAGTTAGCCTTGAGTAGGAATCTCCTAAGAACTCAAATTTGCAACATGTTCTTTGTTCATCATGCTTTAGATCCTCCATTATTACCTCACAAACACTATAAATCATATAAGCTTAGTAAATTAAAATACAAATCACAAAAACAATAATTAAAATAACATGTCGAAGGTGAGAGTTTGTCAATCACATTTCCAAAAATCGTATAATTGATATTTTCGTAAAACATTAGGGCTTAGCAGTAGTAGAGTAGTGGTCAACAAAACAATTACTATCAAGCCTAATTTGAGCTTTAATATTGGTGCTTTCATTAACTCACTAAAGTAGCCATGGCATAAGGAATTCAAGGCATTGCTTGATTGCAAGAGAAACTTGAATCTAATGAAAGTAAGCTTCTTGATTTATAATCTATCATTGATAGATTGTTTCTGATATGTGTCAAGTATTAAAATTTGTGAAGATGCAAATGGAGAATTAAAACAATAATTGTAATCAAAGTATTGAAACTAATTTACCATCTTCTTTACTTGCATGTGGTAATCATGAGGAGTCATTTTTATATATCATAAATGTTAAATTAGAGTTACCTAAATTTTCTTGTCCGAATCCTTTATCTTGGATTTTTCAAGAAAATCAACTTTTTGATTTCCATTATGTTCTAGATCATGAACAGTTGAAAATGGCTTCTTTTGCCATGGAAGATGAAGTGAATGGTATCTATGGTTTTGTCGTAATGGACTTTTATCTACTTCACTTATTTTTCTTACAGCTTTGGAAACCAAATTTGGTTGTTTTGAGTATGGTATGAAAGATGATAGATTTTATATAGTAGATGTTGTTAACAAGAAAATGGGGTCAATAATTTTGTAACTAAATCTCAACATGGACTTACTAAAGTAAAGAATGGGATTTTAAAGCAGCAACAAAATGTTTTTGAAGAAATTACTTTTATAAAGAAGCAAGAATCTATTTTGGCAATAAATAAGTTTATATATGTGGAAAAAGTTACAAATGGCATTGGTTTTTCTTGCAGATGCTATTTTGGCCAAGGATGACACACTATTGGAGGAAAATGTTGAAATGTCCTTAATGTTTTACAAGCAACTCGAAGATGTTTTGCAAAAGATGTTACCCCCCATTTTAGGAGGGGATGCTTTAGTGGATAGTGACAATATGGAATTGAAAATACACAGTGTTGCTCAATATAATCTTATAGATTCTAGTGCTCGAAAAGTTAGCTAATATGAAGAGATTTCAAAACCAAATGGCCATTTCTGATTTTGATAAGTTAGCTCAAGAGGACTTTTATCATTAATTTTGCAAAAAGCATGATTATTACCATCAATTTTTCTTTTTAGCATGAATTGAGCAACCTTGATTTATTAGGTTTTATCCTCTCATCATTGCATTCTTGGACATTTAGTCCAATCAAATTTTTAGGCAACTAAACAACATCCAGCAACACAACTTTTGGGACTTTATTTAAGTGTAGGTTGCTTATTTCTTGCGTGCTAGTCTAGTAGAAAAGCCTACTAGAAGTCACTTCATGGGTGGACTTATGTGAATTCAAGAGCAACTATCTAGCTTATCACCTTGAGGACAATGTGGTTTTCTAAGGGCTGGAGAAACATGTTATGACTATAATTATAAGGATACGGAAGAAGCCTCAATACTTAGTTGATTACATGACTTAGAATAGGTAGCTCATAGTGGATAAAAAATATTTTTACATGATAGTTTGTCTAAGGACAAATGCTACTTATGCACTTGACAATTGTAACTACCTTCTACAATGGGCATATAATTACATAATAACAAAGAAAGAAAAGCAACCACAAACTTTACCCAAAAGTCAACCTTAAGTAGGAGTCTTTTAATAACTCGAATCTCAACACCATCTTCTTTGTTCATCATTCTTTAGGTCCTTCATTGTTACCTCACAAACACCATGAATCATTTAAGATTAATAAAGTAAAATACATATCACAGAAATAATAACTGAAATAACATGTTAAGATGAGAGCAGTATAAACCCTATATATGGTACTATGGGACAGAGACGAAGGTGAGAATTTGCCAATCACATTTTCAAAAATTGTACTATTGAGATTTTAGTAAAGCATTAAGGGTTAGCAATAGTAGGGTGGCGGGCTAGTGAAACTATTACTATTAGCCTTGTTTAGGCTTCTTGAATTTTAGTTCTGATTTTTCCCCTTGCTTGTACACTTTTTTACTTCTTTATTATATAGATATACATTTTGCCAAACTACTTTTTATTATATATATCTTTTTTTTTTTTGTTGTTTTTTCTCCTAAAACATAGTGATAAAATATCTAAACTATTAAAACATAGCAATAAAATATTTGTTATAGAATGAGTTTACATTGTCTCTATTTTTTAAAATAATAAAGTTTTTCTTGATATATATAGATTTTATCTTATCACGTGGCATGCACATCAAGCAGCCTTGATATGGAAATACAATATTTTTAAAAATGAACACAAAAATACGGTACAAAAATAATATTCGAAATATAAGTATCAAAGGCACAATTGGACCATTGTAAAGAGGGGTGCATGTAGCTAAACTCTATAGACAACATTGTACCAGGACCATTTGAAAGGATAAGAGGTAAAGTGAATTTAAGCACTACGTAATTGCACTAGGAAAACTTCTATTGAAATTTACAAACTGAGAAAAGGCGTCCTCAACTAGCATTAAGAGCTAACAGCTTAGAATCAAAACTATAGAAACAATACAAAGTTATAGCATTCAGAGAAAATAAAAAAAGATACCAGTGGAGCAAAGGGTATTGCATTATTTTGGCTTAGAACCGACCTTTGATGAAGACGTAGAAGAAAACGTGTCAAATTAAATACAAAGCTCAAATCTTCAAGGATATCCATTGTTCTTTATGTAACATGGGAGTGAAACTAAAGTTAACATATTTGTAAACTAAAGTCAATTATGATAATGAATCTCGTTGGAAGTAAGAAGAGATAAGAAAGAGGGTGGACCATAAAAAAGAGAACAAAATTTGTGAGTCAGCAAGCCATGAAAGTCTAGACAAAGAGAGAGAATTAGATAGAAGAGCAAACCCAGCAAAACCTAGCAATTCCTAGGATGGAGAAGATAGAGTACTTTGTCTCTCTCTACATCTCATTTTCAACATAAAGAGGGTGCGGATGGCACCTACATCCTCTTTACAATAGTCATAGGCACGTCTTCCAACTACACCTTTGATACTTATATTTTGAATAGCTTCTTTTTATACCATAGTTCTATATTTATTTCATAGTTCTATATTTATTTTTAAAAAATACCATATTTTCGTACAAAGAGAGAGAATAAGATAGAAGAGCAGACCCAGCAAAAGCTAACAATTCCTAGGATGGTGACAAAACTTGTGTCAAGTTGTTGTTAGAGACCTCTGAGGAAGTCGTAGCCGAGTAAACCGTAAAAAAGTGACCTACCGGACCTACAACTTTCTTACTGACCTAATACATCGAAAAGTGGTAAGTTAGTAAGAAATTTAACAGCCTGGTAAGTCACGTCATTGTTTCAAAAGTGATAAGTCGGTAAAAAAGTCGTAGGTCGATAAGAAAGTCGTAGGCGTGGTAGGTCGTATTATGTTTCGAATGCTGTAAGTCTTTGAAAAAGTTGTAGGTGTGATAGGTCATGTTATGTTTTGAAAGTTATAAGTCAGTAAGAAAGTTGTAAGTATAGTAGATCATGTTATGTTCGTAGGTCATTAAGAAAGTCGTAGGTACGATACGTTAAGAAGTAGTAGGTCAGTAAGAAAGTCGCAGGTGTGGTAAGTCATGTTATATTTCGAAAGTTATAAGTCTTTAAGAAAGTAGTAGGTTTGGTAGGTGATAAAATATTTCAAAAAGTGGTAGGTTGGTAAGAAAATCGTAGATGTGATAGGTCATGCTATGTTTCAAAAGTTATAGGTCAATAAGAAAGTCGTAGGTGTAGTAGGTCAAAAAGTGATAGGTCAGTAAGAAAGTTGTACGTGTAATATGTCATGTTATGTTATGTTTCAAAAGTCGTAAGTCAGTAAGAAAGTCGTAAGTGTAGTAAGTCATATTATGTTTTGAATGTTGTAGGTCAGTAAGAAAGTCGTAAGTGTGGTAGGTTGAGAAGTGGTAGGTCAGTAAGAAAGTCGTAGGTATAGTAGGTCATGTTATATTTCGAAAGTTGTAGGTCTTTAAGAAAGTAGTAGGCATGATAAGTTATGTAATGTTTCGAAAAGTTGTAGGTTAGTAAGAAAGTCATAGGTGTGATAGGTCATATTATGTTTCGAAAGTTGTAGGTCTTTAAGAAAGTGGTAGGCGTAATGATCATGTAATGTTTCGAAAAGTTGTAGGTCAGTAAGAAAGTGGTAGGTATGGTAGGTCATGTTATGTTTCGAAAGTTGTAGGTCTTTAAGAATGTGATAGATGTAGTAGGTCATGTAATACTTCGAAAAGTGGTAGGTCAGTAAGAAAGTCGTAGATGTGATAGGTCATGCAATATTTCGAAGGTTGTAGGTCTTTAAGAAAGTAGTAGACATGGTAGGCCATGTAATGTTTAGAAAATTTGTAGATCCGTATGAAAATTGTAGGTGTGGTAGGCCATGCAGTGTTTTGAAAATTGTAAATCAGTAAGAAAATCGTAAGTGTGGTAGGCTATGCCATGTTTTGAAAATTGTAAATCAGTAAGAAAATCGTAGGTAAAAATGTGGTAGGTAAAAAAGAAAGTTGTAAGTGTAGTAGGTTATGTTATATTTTGAAAGTTATAGGTCAGTAAGAAAATTATAGATATGTTAGGTCATATTAGACTTGCATCGGATGGTTTAAGATTTTTTTAACAAATCCAACAGTCTTAAATAAGACTTCCTTAGAAGTCTCTTAATAGAGATTTGACCTAAGTAACTCTCCTAGGATGGAGAAGATAGAACACTTTGTCTCTCTCTGCATCTCATTTTTAACATTTGGGCACGGACGATACTTGTGTACTCTTTACAATGGTCACAAGCATGTCTTCCTATCACACATTTGACACTTATATTTTGAATATCATTTTTCATACCATATTTCTATGCAAAGGCCACAACCTTAAACTTTACGATCACCGTTTTTCATCTTTTTTTTTTCACCCAAATCTAAAACCCTATATTCCCCAAATCTCCATTTTCTAATTCCAATCAATACCACTCTTAATTTACTAAAAAAGGAAAGGAAGCTAACATGCAGGCCGTCTTGTAAAAGCTGGCTGTCTCGTCGAATCTTGGCTTGCTGCTCACCGTGTTTACCGGATCGAGTGTGTCAACAACGAGATCAATGCGCTCAATTCGAAATTGAAAGCGGGTTCGAAGCCGATCACAATCCTGATCCCAATGGTGAAAGTAAGGGTTGTTGGTTAAGTTAGCTCTGATGGGTTTTTGAGCGTCAATGACGCCTGAGTTTGAGGGACCATAGGACTTATCTAAGAAAGAATTAAATTGGACAATGATGCTCTATGTCTATGATATGTTTTTTATGGAGATGATCTGTAATTATTATTTTTACTATTATACATTCGAAGGCGATAAAGCAGGGAGTAAGGCAAAGAGTCACAACAACGCAATAAATCAAATTTCCTTCCTCGCTAGATCATTCTTGTGATACCTTTCAAGTATAGATAGTGAAACTCTAATCATTGAGGCATTTATTAGTACAATAGCATGGAATTCATCAAAACTCTAAAGATACTTTAAAGATAAGTGTGCTCAGTGGAGAACACTCCGAGGATGGATAACCTCTTGAGAAGTAGCTATCACTAAGGACAAAACCATGCAGCGTTTTGCTAAAATGGATAATACTTCAGTGTACGAAGTTTCGGGTGTCTGGTATGGTTCTAAATCTAAGTAACCAAACTAACAAGTACATCAATTCTATAAGTGAGGGAGTATGTGATACCCCTCAAATATAGGTGGTGAAACTCTAATTATTTTGGTATAATGACTTAGAGTTTATCAGAATTCTAAAGTTAAGCATATTCTGTAAAGAGCATTCCTAAGATGGATAACCTCTAGAGAAGTATTTGACACCAAGGACAAAACTGTCCGACGTTTTGCCAAAGTGAAAAATACCTCAAGAGGTGAAGTTATAGGGCGTTACAATTCTGATCCTTTAGGTTCTTTAATTTGAATTGTGATCATGCTTCTTACCTAAAATCTTTATATATAACAAATACGTGTGAGTTGTCAGTAATTAGGGACAGCTGTTCTTGGTATCTTATCCTGATAGGATTCGTTTTATGCCATAATAGAAGATTTTAATTATCTATTGTTGCCGGTCTTGATCGCCGAAAGGTGTTGTCGTCTATGCTACTTCAAAGGCTAGGAGTAAGTACCATGAAAAATGAAAGGCCATGGCCCTTGAATTGGGGTATATGAGTAGACTCAATAAAGTTCATGGAGATTGGCTTCCGAGTATGGCTAAGGAAGTTGTTTTCCCTTTTAGGAAGGCATATTATTGTATGGTTGTCTTCAATGGTCGACCCTGAAGAAGATTTTCTATCCAGATTCAGCTCAAGCCTTAATGTAGAAATTGGAATACTATTGAATCTTTGGATCTTATTTACCATATATGATTTTCATGTTCCTGCTAGTAATATGAATAATTTGTTATGATTTCATAATTTATTTATTTATTTATTTTCAAGAACTAGTCAAAACAAAAGCAAAATCCAGGAAGCCATCATGTGATTTGGATCTTCTATCTATCCAAATAATCGAAAAGAAATTTACTGGGCAACTACATGTAAGTTTTTATTTATTTATTTTCCCTCATTTGATTCATGTCGAGCTGATACATGTTTAAGAAGAATCGTACCTAATTTCCATAAAGAGTTGGTTGATTGCTACAGGAAAAGGAAATTATGGCTGTTGCAGGAAGTTATTTATCTACTTATTTAGTCCAATACTCTTGTCTTGATAAATTTGCCACAGGATTTATTTAAAAAGTACTTTTTTGAGAAACAGGACTTGTTATTGGCCTTTCTTAAATTCAACTCATGGGAAAAGCATGCAACTGATGCAAAAGCAAAGTCACCCAACGCGAATTAGCTGGTTTAAACAGATGATCGTAGAAAGGCAAATGGCCATGATGATTGTGTATTTGAGAACGATCATCTATAGATTTCCTATCTTGCAAATGATCTTTTGATATAGGATTGCATTTGGCAGCATTTCCTCATTAATCTTATTCTAATTAGTTTGCATCGGACTTAAAATACTAGCTGAATCACCCTCACTAAACTACCTGGACAAGGCATCAGCACTATTGTTGTCTAAACGTCATCATGTTTTAGGTCGTTTCCAGAACCAGACTCGAACCACCTATTCGTAATTCCAATTTTGATGGAATCGAAACTAGACCAATGAAGGTTGGGTCAGTTCTCAATTCTTGGAATTTGAGGTTTTCACGGGTTTTATTTTGGTTCGGTCGAAATCGTGAACCATCTATTTTTTTTAGATAAAAAAAAACTTCGACAAAAAAAAATTCAAGCAATTGACACCATTTTCCAAAACAATGCTATGCATCCCTAGTACCGATAGAAAACTAGGTCTTGTGACATATCTTTTTGAAGGAGAGGAGTAATAACAACGATGATGAAGACATCAACAACAGTCAGAATATGCAAGCCTACAACGAAGAAAGTAGAATTGCCAGGAATCTGACAACCACGAAGAAGGTAACACCAGTCTTCACTATAGAGGAAGCAAACCATAAACCTAGTAATGCTCACATCTACTACTTCTTGCACCGTCTAGTTCCTAGAAAGTTCATAAATGTTGAGTTACCCTCGTATCTTCACTTCTCCTATGGTTGCCCTATGTTTTATCAAAGATGGGTAGAGATTACCAAGAGAATGAAAGAAATGAAAAGGAGATGAAAACTAACATTAACTGTTGCTAGGATAGAGAAGTTGCAATATTAGCTTATGGTTCCAAGCCCATGCATGAATACCTGCATTATTAGGTGGGTTTGTTTTCCTTTTTTTTTTAAATTTTTCCGATATCAAACTAGGTTAGACCCGTTGGGTTTACTGGTTCATCGGATCGATTCCAGACCTAACAATTCAGGACTCGACGGGTCCCTTGGGTTTAAGCAATGAACCAGCAAGATCTGCCAAACTCAATTGGTCTTCGTCCGATTCTACGCGATTCAATTGGTTCTCGAGTCAGAGCGACCCCATGATGATGTCTTGTCAAACCTATGCTTATACTGTGTCTCAAAATCATACCTATGCAGTTTAGCAAGACAATTCTATAGAGGTGTTGTCACTCGTTGTGGCAACAAATATTTCAATGTTGTATGATCACTTCGGACAATAAACTCCAGGCCTTAAGATAAGGCCGCCAATGGTTTCTTGTTCACACCAAAGCTGTGGGTTTCTTTCCATAAGTCGTTTTAACTAATGTATTATCAGCTAAGGTTTTGCAATGATAAACAATCGGCCTCCTAGCTTCTACAAAATACGCTTGTGGACCCTTAGGAGACCATTTGAAAGAGTATATCTTCACTAATCAAGCGATAAATTTTCAGTTTTAACAAGATAAACCAAGAAATCCCTTCAACAATTTCATCGAAGTAGGATTAAAATAAACCATATTCCAATTTAATCACGTAAGTCATACATAAAATCTGTATTTAAGCAATTAAGAAATTTTAGGAATGTATCAATATATGTCATAAAAGGCAAACTCTTGTCTGTTTTAACGAGTAAGAAATTTAATTTTCTTCTTAACACTATGTTACAATAACATAAGTGATATTGATCATGAGTAAAATAATGCCTTGTTTTTAAAACAAGTTAGTTCTTCTTTTTTGTTTTTTTTCCTCCTTTTTCTTTTTCTTTTCCTTTTCTTTTTTTTTAATCATTTTGGTCCAAGGAAAAGGAAAGAAAACTGAAAAAGAATTTCAAAAATCCTAGCAAAAATGTACAAATAGTGAGTTGGGCTCATCATTCTGTACTTAACTATTCCCTTTTCCTTTTCGAACTCCTAAATCCACACATGTTTGCACTTATAACTTTACACAATCCACATACAGTTTACACATATACTTCACATAGCTTTAACAATGCTTGTGTGACTTAGTCTACAACCCAAACACATCTCAATCCATGCACTTCACATGAAAGTGGAAAAAAATAATTCCACAATTCACCAACAATCATATTTGAGCAACTCAATGGTTAAAACAATAAATAGATATGATAATCTTTGTTCATAGTCTATTTCTTTACAATAAGTGAAATGAAACAAATCAAAGAAACTAACTACCAATGCCACCTACTCCTCCTCATATCCTAGACATTGTACTGAAGTCTAACCTAGGGTGATCTTGACTTATTGTAGCATTCAGGCAAGTATGTGGTCCCTCGAACTAAGCAATTTGAAAACATCCACCATGTTTCCTAACGGTTACTCGCAGTCTCCACTTGCACCCTTTGTCTGAATCAATATATTTCACTAACCAAACCTTCTTGTTTGACTCGACCACACTATAGTCGTGGTGATTTGATACAGGGTGTATTTTCATTGCCTAAACTGATGTTCTTTCGTCTTAAATCGTATGCCTACCTTAATTATCATCACTTGATCATTGCTCATCTTCAAATCCTACACAAGTACTACCCACATGTTTCATGAACAACGAAACAAGATTTGAGCTTGTTATGACATCTATATCTTTAGATGGCAGCCAACATTAATCATGCCTCTAATATAAGCCATGGGGTTCCTCAAATGTCTGTGTCCAACCACCATTACCTTTACCCTCATCCCTAGTGCTCATTTCACTATAATCATTGGAAGGGGAGTTGTTACCCAGATCAGTCTGTCTGTCACTACTCTCATACAATTCCTTTAGAGTAGAAATGGGTAATTGAAGCTAATTAGAACATGTTGGTGTCTCCTGTTCGGCTTTCATTGCCCCTTTAAGTGCTTTAGTGATTCCTAATCAGTGTGGATCACAAACTCCTTTGGCCACAAGTAATGTTACTAAGTCTCCAAAGCCGTTACTAAGGCGTAGAGCTCTTTATCATAAGTAAGGTAGCTCAGAGGTGCTCCATTCAGCTTTTCACTAAAGTAGGCTATAGGCTTGCCCTTCTGCATTAATACAGCTCCAATACCAACATCAGATGCATCATGTTCAATCTGAATGTCCTGCAAAACTCAGCAAGAAAAATAAAGGCACAAAATATAATTTATCCTTAAGTAAATTAAAATCTTTCTCCTACGCCTCACCCTACCTAAAGCTAATAGACTTCTTCATAAACTTAGTTAATGATGCTACTAGTGTACTAAAGTCTTTCACAAAGCGCCTATAAAAACTAGTAAGGCCATGGAAACTTCTCACCTCAGTGATGCTAGTAGGTGTAGGCTAATCTTTAATTGCGTTAATCTTTTCTTCATCCACTTCTATGCCCCTATCACTAACAACATAACCTAAAAAGACTCCTTTTTCTAGATAAAAAATATAAATGCTCCTTTTCTAGCACAGTAAGTATGCTCTTCAGATGATTCACATGCTCGTCTAAATTCTTGCTGCAAATCAAAATATCATCAAGGTACACAACAACATATTTTCCGATAAAAGGATCATAACATGGTTCATCAACCTAATGACTGTACTAAGTGTGTTAGTTAGTCCAAAGGGCATAACTAACCACTCATAAAGCCTTGATTTTTTTAAAAACTGTTTTCCATTCATCACCTTCTTTCATTCGAATATGATGGTAACCACTTTTAAGATCAATTTTTTAAAAAGATAAGAACCATGCAGCTCATCAAGCATATCATCTAAGCTAAGGATATGATGGCGATACTTTATCATAATTTTGTTGACAACTCTATAATTTATACACATTCCCTAGGTTCCGTCTTTCTTAGGCATAAGTAAGACTGGCACAACACAAAAGCTCATGCTCTCACAAACAAATCCCTTTGCCTACAATTCCTCCATTTGCTTTTATATCTCCTCAGTCTCTTCAGGACTACTTCTATATGCAGGCCGATTTGGGATAGAAGCTTTAGGTAGGAAGTCAATTTGATGTTCTATACGTCTAATTGGTGGCAACCCTCCAGGAATCTCTTAGGAAACAGATCTTCATCCTCCTACAAAAGAGACACAACAAAAATAGGAAGAGAAGAGTTAAGATCATTAGTAGAAATCAATGCTTCCTTATATATAAGTATAATTAAGGGCTTTTTTCACTCATAACAATCTTGATCTCACTCATAGTGGCAAAAGAACTCAATTACTTTTTCTTTCGTTCTATCCTTTTTTCTCACCAGCCATTTTGTTTCTTCTCTCTATCACTAGTTTATCATCCTCGCTAGTTCGCTTGTTTTCTCTCTTTTTTCTCATTGGCTCTTAACTTCTTTTGGTCCTCCTATACTTGTTGTGGTGTCAAAGGTTTCAAATGGAATATCTTATCACCCTGCTGCATATTAAATCTATTTAAACACCTTTCATGAGAAGCGTTTCTATTGAACTGCTAAGGTTTGCCAAATAAAATATGACATGCATTCATTGGTACTATATCACCTCATCCTTGTAGTTTCCCAGAGCAAATGATAACTTCACCTGCTTATTCATCTTTAACTCTCTAGAATCTTTTAGCTATTGCAACTTATATGGTCTAGGGTGTTTGAGTGTAGGCAGCTTTAGCATCTCCATTAAGTTACCACTCACCACATTGGCACAACAACCTCCCATCAATAATCAAACTGCAAACCTTTCCTTTTACTACAACTCGAGTGCGAAAAATATTCATTCTTTGCTGCTTAAGTTTGCTCTCATCCACTTGTTGTATACTTAAGGTATGTCTAATAACCAACGACAAATTTGACATATCTACCTCCTCATTATCAATAACATTGTCCAAATTAGGCATATCATCCTCATCTCTTTCACTCTCGCTAGCCGTCTTATATTTGCCATTGCTTAAGACAATCATAGCTCTCTTATTAGGGTACTGAGAAGCTATGTGTCTAGCTCCATTACATCCGAAACAACGCAGTCCACTCAAATGAGACTGGGATTTAGGCTTACTTTTGGTTTCATTAGGAGTTTCCTCCTTAGGCATAGCTTGAGTTGATTTTCCCTTCTAGCTTTTCTTATTCTCCTTCTAGTTTCCTTTTCATGAGGTAAAAGAAGCACCTCTATAACCATACTTTCCCTTCCTCTTGAGTTGGGCCTCGAACTTCAATGCCATCTAGTACATTTCTTCCAAGTCCACGTAATACTACAGCTCCATCTTATCTGTAATGTCTATATTCAACCCATTCAAGAATCTAGCCAAGTCACTTCATCATCCTCCTTCACATCAACTTTCATCATGACCATCTCCATCTCCATATGATATTCTTCCTGAGTGATCCCTTGCAACTAATGTTATAATCCCCTGTAGTAATATGAAGGAACAAACCTTTTTCTCATGATCTGCTTCAATTCTCTCTAGGTGCTAATTGGCTCTTCTAAATTTCTTCTCCTATTAATGGTAAGTTGATCTCACTAGATTTTGGCATATCCCCTGAATTCCACCCTCCATATAATTGTGATAGGCAAAGATCAACTCAATTTTATGCTCCCACTCTAGATAAGCATCTAGGTTACTCCAGCTTTGAAAAGTTGGAATATTGAATTTCATAGAATTCAAGTTGGTATTGATTTTCTTACCTCCTCGACTAGTGCTCTCCTATGATATAATCTTACCTCTAGGCTTTTCATGCATCATATAATATTGTTCATCACTAGAATTCGGCTCTCCCTTAGAATTTTTTCATTTAAGGAGATCCATTTGCACCATCAACCCTTGTAACATCTCTGACATTCGAGCCATATCACTAGTTTCTTCCCCCTTCTTCTTTCATGTGCCTGACACATGTGATGTTAGGAGATAACAAAACAAATAATAATAAAAAAAGAAGAAAAAACCTCTCTATACTCTCTCATGTGTATCACTCGCAAAAAAAAAAAAAAATGGCACTCAACCTTCATATGTTACTCAAACTCAACAATACACTTACCACCTTACCTCTTGATCTTTCGTCTTATGGCTCTTTATCAAGCTTGTGATCTCAATTTGGGAATTTCTTTCCTATATTCTTCCTCGTGATTCCTTAATTCCTGATAAGTATATCATATGATCGAAACGCTCCAAGAAACAGAAATAGGTTACAAACCCATTTGTGGTCTTCTTTTACACAAGACAATTTCTTCAAATTGGTGTTTTTTTTTTTACACTTCTTCTTTCTTTCTCTTTTTTTTTATTTATATTCCTTTTCTTTCTCTTTTTTTTCTTTATATTATTTTCCTTTTCTTTTGTTTTTATGATAGGAACCCTAAGAACAATTCGATCAATCAAACAACTTAACAAAAGGATTCAAATCAAAATAGATATGAACGATATGAGATAGGGTTTTTAGATTATCGCCCTCAAATCAAATTAGGTTGGTGATTCTTAAAAAACCTTATTCTGATACCAATCTTGTGAATTCTAGAACTCTAAGAATCAAACATGGACCTTAACATGATGAAATATCTAGAATAGAATCAATGGTATAAATTGAATGTGACCCTAGATCTGAGAATTCCACGAACCTTTGTATGAATTGATGGAAAAACCTTGCCCCGTTGGTTAAGTAATCCTAAGAACCTCTATATAGAGATCTCAACCCTTTAGAAAATATCGACCAAGAACCTTGATATAACGAAGAACACAACAAGAATAGAAAATTCTTGAAAATTCACAAGCTCTCGAAAGAATTAAAGAGAAGAATTTTCTCTCTCAAATGATTTTAATATCAATGTAATCTGTTTCAAAAATCCCCTACATCCCATCTTTATAGTCTTTTAGATAAACAAAAAGATAAATAAAAATAACACAATTAAAACATAAAAGCTCAGCATAGGAGAAAGATTGATAGTAAGTTGGTGGCTTGGAAAAGAAGGTTAGCGGCAATGATTGTTGAAGGTCAACGGTGTTAGAATCTAAAGCCATTAGCTTTGGGTTGTCAATTTTGGTATTCTTCTACACCATTTGATATAATGAAGTTGCTTGAGTCTTCAACATTTCATCCTACAATATTGAACAGCTTCATTTCTCCCTCCGCGGTCAATTTAATGTGCTTCACCTAATTCTTCATGAAGTTTTTACAATAGCAATTGAACTTATCCTGAAGTTTCTTAGCTTGGTTTTGCGTTATCATGCCTCTACGTACATGAACTCATTGCAGTGAGCTCGGTATAGGCGAGTCTTCATCACATATGAGGATTAGATTAGGATAATGAAAAAGTATAAGATGAAAGAAAAAGAATAGAGCGCACAAGAAAAAAGGAGTGATAAAAAAAGTGTGTGTGTGCAAAAGAGTAGAAAAAACTTATTAGTAAGTGAAGAGAGAAACAAATCAGAGTGTAGAGATCAAAATAGAGAGAAAAATAATAGAGTTAGTACTTCCTACAAAAAGTGAGATTAAGAGTGTTATGTTCACAAGGCATCAACTACTTGTACTATTGTGCAAGGATGTTTATTTTTCAACTAATGATCTTAACTCTTCTTTGCCTAGTGTGGTTGTTTCATTGTTGCAAGAGTTTAAAGATTTGTTTCCCCAGAAATTCCACATGGATTACCTCCTTTAAGAGTTATTGAACATAGAATTGACTTCATTCCTAGTTCATCAATCCCTAATAGACTAGGCTATAGAGCAAATCCCGAAGAGACCAAAGAGATTCAAAGGCAAGTGGGTGAATTAGTACAGAAGGGATTCGTGAGAGGGAGTCTTAGTCCATGTTCGGTTCCTGTCATTTTGGTTCTAAAGAAAGATGGAGCATGGCATATGTGTGTTGATTGTTGGACCATCAATAAAACCATAGTAAAGTATAGATTTCCTATCCTTATGTTAGATGATATGTTTGATGAGTTGCATAGTTCGTGTTTGTTCTCTAAAACTAATTTAAAGAGCGACTATTATCAAATTTGCATAAAGGAAGGTGATGAATAGAAAACTGCATTTAAGAAAAATACAAGTTGCATGAATGGTTAGTGATGTTATTTGGCTTAACTAATGCACCTAGCACCTTTATGAGTCCGATGAATCATGTTTTGCATGCTTTCATTAGGAGATTTGTTGTAGTCTACTTTGATGATATTTTAGTGTATAGCAAAAATTTAGATAATCATGCTGAACATTTGCATTTTGTTTCAAGTGCTTTGAGGGATCACAAAATTGTATGCTAATTTCACGATGTGTGCATTCTGCATGGGATCCATTGTTTTTCTTGGCTATGTTGTGATTTCACAGGGTGTAAGTATAGAAGAAGATAAGGTTAAGGCAATTAAGGACTAGCCTACACTATATATTGCAAGTGAAGTAAAGAGTTTTCATGGTTTAGCAAGTTTTTATATAAGGTTTGTAAAGGACTTTAGTTCTATTGATGCACCTTTAAACAAACTTGTTAAAAAGAATGTTGTGTTTAAGTAGGAGGATGTGCATGAGAGAGCTTTTAACTTATTGA
Source organism: Combretum micranthum (assembly GCA_024138025.1). Classification (NCBI taxonomy): domain Eukaryota; kingdom Viridiplantae; phylum Streptophyta; class Magnoliopsida; order Myrtales; family Combretaceae; genus Combretum; species Combretum micranthum. Next base: position 3,976,935 of record JAMXBD010000001.1, read on the forward strand.
AAGAAAAGTTAACTAATGTACCTTTGCTATGTTTGCCTAACTTTGAAAAAGCTTTTGAGATTGAATGTGATGCATATGGTGTTGGAATTAGTGTTTTTTTTATGCAAGATTCCAAACCAATTGTTTACTTTTGTGAGAAGCTAGTGAGGCTACATTAAGTTATTCTACATATGTCCAAGAGTTACATCCATTGGTAAGAACTCTTAAAACATGGTAGCACTACTTGTGGCCAAGAGAATTCATCATTCATTCCGATCATGGGAGCTTAAAGTTCTTGAAATCCAAGATAAGCTCAATAGAAGGCATGCTAAGTGGCTAGAGTTCATAGAAATGATTCTTTATGCGATTAAATATAAGAATGGAAAGGAAAACATTGTAGCCGATGCTTTGTTTAGGAAGGTATACATTGCTCACTTCATTGCAAACAAAATTGCTTGGTTTTGAGTTCATTAAAGATTTGTATGCAAATGATGTTGATTTCTATTGAGTGTGGAATGCATGTTCTAAACATTTGTATGGGGAGTATTATAGGCATGATGGATACTTGTTCAAGAAAGAAAATTTGTGTGTTCCTAAGTGTTCTTTGCGTGAATTATTGATTAAAGAGTCTCATGAAGGAGGTTTAATGGGTCATTTTGGTGTACAAAAGACTTTGGACATATTGCATGAACACTTTCATTAGCCTAACATGAAGAATGATGTGCAATCTACTTGTAGAAAGTGCATAACATGTAAATAGGCAAAGTCTAAAGTAATGCAACGTGGTTTTTATACACCATTACTCGTGCCTAATCAACCTTAGATTAATATTTCTATAGATTTTGTGTTAGGATTGCCTAGGTCTCAAAATGGTAAGGATAGCATATTTGTTGTTGTTGATAGATTTAGTAAGATAGCACATTTTATTGCATGTTCTAAAACCAATTATGTTACACATATTTCTGATTTTTTTCTTTAAAGAAATAGTGTGTTTGCATAGATTGCCAAGGACAATAGTAAGTGATAGATGTAAAGTTCCTAAGTCATTTTTGGCATATTTGTGGAAGAAGTTAGAAACTAAACTTTTGTTTTCAACTGCTGCACATCCCCAAACGGATGGACAACCAAAGTTGTAAATCGAACACTTACTACTTTATTGCATACTATCATTCAAAAGAACTTAAAACAATGGGAAAGATGTTTACCGCATATTGACTTTGCATACAATAGGATTGTTCATTCTACTACTTCATATTCACCTTTTGAGATTGTATATGGCTTTAATCCTTTGACTCCTTTAGATATCTTACCTTTGCCTACAAATGAATTTGAATTTGGATGGTAAATGTAAGGCAGATTTTGTTAGGGAGTTGTATGCAAGGTTCGAGCTGATATAGAGAAGAAGAATGAGCAATATGCAAGGTAGGCCAATAAGGGTGGTACATTAACGTTGTTTTTGAACCTGGAGATTAGGTTTGGGTATATTTGCATAAGGAAAGGTTTCCCACTCAAAGGAAATCCAAGTTGCTTCCAAGAGGAGATAGGTCATTTCAAGTGTTAGAAAGGATAAATAATAATCCCTATAAGCTAGATTTGCCAAGCAACTATGGTAGTGTGAGTGCTAGTTTTAATGTTGCTGATCTATCCTTATATGATGTAAGTGATTTGAGGACAAATCCTTCTGAGGAGGGAGGGGATGGTGGAGATCAACTTGCACCAGCTCCTACTTCCAACCATTATAAGGATCCATTACAAGGAATAGGTAGATCGATGACGAAGGTAAAGATAAAATGAATGAAACAAGCTTTGAATGCGCTCGTTGGAGATCATTTGGATCAAATGTTAACTTTTGCTAAAATAAGCAAGCTAAGGAATAAAATAGTGACTTTGAATAAATCAAGCATTTCTACGGATAATAGTGGAGGAATAAATGTTCGTATTATCACTTAAAGAATTATTGCATTAGTTTCTTTATTTTTCTTTTTAGGTTTTAAATATTGTGTTTCAGTTTTTTTGTACTTAATGTAGGGACTAAGTACAATTATGTTTTTCAATTACGTAACTGTCCCAATTATATTTTTCAGTTACGTAATTGCCTTATAATAGTCTATATGTAAAGGCTAGAAAACACTCAATATTTTTATTTTCAGAATTTCTACACTTTTTGTGAGAATTCTTCTTGGTTCTTTTTTAAGAACTTAATCTGATCTTATCAAGGTAACTTGTGGCGATCACAAACCTTTTATAACTTTAGTTCTAATTGACAGGTTTGATTAGGGCTAAGTTCTCTTGCTTGTTTTCAAGACTATCTTAGTTTTTTTTTTCAAAAAGTTTGGGTTTTATCTCAGCCTAGGTTTCACATCTATCAGTTAGTTATTAAAATACATGTAAATCAACAGGTCAGTGTTTTCTCAACATTTAGTAAATATGAACACGAGATACGTGTGTGCAGTTGTCACTCATTTTCTATCAGGTGGATTATGGTTAATTGATAGTACTAAAACTACATGATGGTTGAAAGAGCGTTTACTTCTTTAGATAGGATGAAAAACATATTACATTGATGTCTATGTGTCCAACTGAGATTAATAGAGATTAACTTGCTAGGGATTAGCCAAATAGGGAATATATTTTGCTTGAAAAGAAGCCCTCTTATTCTCATAGAGTAAGATACAAGAACAAATCTTTGCCAATAAAGGGGTAATTATCGATTATGGGTTTAAGGGTTAAGGGGGAATAATGACTTGTTTGGACCAGGTAAGTTTGTGATTGCAGGAGAAAATTGATCAATCAGCTAGGAAATCGTCGAAGCCAGGCCTATAAGCTACCAATGGTTAGAGCTTTAGACTAAAGGCTTAAGAGAGTTGGTCCAGAAGGTTCTTACAAGTCTATGTCATGGGAAGAATAGATGAGCCAAAATGACTTCATCATTCATTATGTAATGATTATTATTAGAGTCAATTTCAAATTCATGCGTGCTTTTGACTTGTATGTTTCTAACTAATGTTAATATCTACTTTTGGTCTTGATTCTCTTAATAGAACTCTTACACCGAACTTTCAATATTTGCCCCCATTTTTTTAAGTGGTCATGGTTCTATTCTGATTATATTTCTTTTCCCATTAGAGAGTCTAAAAGTTTCCATAGAGAGTTCTAGTATCTAAATTCCAGCGATTCAAAGTAGAGTTGTGCAAAGGATTAAATTGCCAACCCAACCCTTCCCGCTCTACTTTAACTTGTAGGTTAAGTTAAAAAAACTTGCAGGTTAGATGAGTTACCTAATACAACCACTATATATGGGTTTGTGGGTTATGCTTTTTTTTTAGTAAAAAAATTAATAATATAATGAAATATCGAATTTTACCAACCTAAATTAGGAATGTGATAATTAAATGCTACAAAATGCGAGTAGTCTTGAATCTTATTTTAAATTTAACTTAGTAATTGAATTTAGATAGTTTAGTTAATTAATTTTCATAAAATATAGAATATAATTAAAAAATTTAATTAGTAAATTGACTTAAATGAAATTAGAAATTCCAATACCACAAATATCCATTTCAACTTATCAAACTACTTCAATTTCCTATCGTTAACATGCTTAATCCCTTCCAATCATCAACTTGAACCCAACTTCTCGAGCTTAACATTTCGAAATTAAAAATCACATAATAGATAAGGTAGTAGAATGCATTTAGATGCCATGAAATAAAACATGAATAAGACTGAACTCAATTATAGCATAAGACTCGGTTAGTAATTTCCTTAGCTAGTGAAAAATACCAAAGTAAGGTTACTAAACACGAGTCAATAACTTACTAATCATACACCTATGACTATAGATATCAACTATAGTATGACTCAATTAATTTTTAGGGTTTGTTAGATAGTAAACGATAGTTTAAAGATGAATCACTAGAGTTGAAATATACACGATAGAAATAGAAACTGATTAATATTTACCAAACTAGGGCTCGAATAAAAATTATGAATACATAATCATGAAATTTAGAATTTTCTGAGCCTATTGAGTATAATACCCTAATTTGATCTATTGGGACTAGAATCCTTAATCGCATAAGTGAAAATTTTGATAAATCAACATAATTAGGAATAATAAAGGAATTTAATTGAAACAAAGATTCTAATGCCATAAATACCCAATTTAACCTATTAAGCAACATCAATCACCTACTTCAACAAATCAAATTATCCAATATTTTCTAATTATTAGATAAAATAAATTTTTCAAATTCAATTGCTTAAACCCCTAAATATCAAATTTAGTGATTTTAGCCTAAATTCTTACTCCTCAAAACCTAGAAATTTAAAACTAAATATTTACTTTCAAATACCAATTCCTAAGCTCCTAAAACCCTAAATTCAAGTGAGACATTAATTTTCCTTTGATTAGATTTCCTAGATTCAATTTCTAATGCAATTAGCAAGCTTTCTTTTCTAAATCCTTAAGTCCAATTTTCAAGTGCCAAAAGTCTGAAAAACCAAAGCCCATAAGACCATGCAACAAACATACTCCATCACACACCATATAAAATCCTAATTTCTAGAGAATTCAACATGTGAAAAGACAAGAATGCCTGGTCCCAATTCTAGAGAATTTCTACCCCTATGAAATGACTAAATTGCCCCTAAAACCTAAAAAATTCTACATAATGTGAACACAATAAAATATTTTCCCATCTCTAGAGGTTTCTACCATTGTAAAATGACTAGAACACCCCTAATCTATTTAGATGAAAATGACCAAAATATCCTTAACCCTAAAGATAATTACATGACATGAAGTAATATAAATATCCCCCTTAGAAAACCCCGATCACCTCTTTCTTATAATAGCCCCCAACTCCTAAATTTCTCAAGAAAAATTCTCTCCAAACACACCAAAAATCCTATAAAAATTCTATAATAACTTCTCTTCAAATCAACCATCCAATAGGTAAGGAATTCCTATCTATTTTCATCATTTAATTACTCAATTTCTTCCTAAAAAACTAATATTTATTGCAATTGATTCTTAGGTGCAATTTGAAGACAAAAACCAAGGATTAAATTGAGGGTTAGCATTAGAAGCATCAACAATATCTTGGAGTAGTAGAAATAAAGATTTCTAGGGATTATTTGCTAATTCAAGTAAGTAATTATAATTAATTTGTTTGATTATGTTGATGACATTTGAAATTCATGTAAATCACTAAAAATAAACTTAGATTTAAGTTTTGATTAATACATGTATATATATGTATAAAAACTGAAATCAGCATGCATATATCTATGTATGTTAGAAATTTAAGTGTTTGAAATTATTATATGTTTATATATATATATATATGTGTGTGTGTGTATGTATGTATGAATATATGTGTGTTATATGTTGAATTATATGTTCTATTGAATGAAATTATCAAATAAACTAAATATAAATTCTGTTGTAAATATATATGTATATGTGATTATATTGATACATGCTGGAATCTTTGATAAATCGTGCTAATGATTCTATTTGAGCTATGGTACATGATTTTAGTTGCAAAATATAAATCAAAGTATATGCTAGACAATAAAACATAGAATAAAAATGTTTTAGATGATTTAAATATGCTTGAAAATCAATTTTTATGCATATACATGCAATATGGACAACTTAAGTTATAATATTTAAGTAAAGTATTAAATGAATTTATTTTTGGATGAAATTTATAAAAATGGTAGTCTATCATGACTATATATAAACTAGAAATTTTGGTGATTTTTGAAAAACATTTACTATATTTTAAAATTAAATAACAAAATAGCAAAATAGTGTTTTTGCTAGTAGTGGTAGCGTGAATGTATAAGGCTGAACCGGTGACATTTTATTCTTCTTTTTGAAAAAATTATAACTTCCTGAAAACTTTAGAAGTATACTTTAATTTGGTTTAAAGAACTGGTCAGCTTGATTGTCAAATTTGATAAAACCGATGATCGTTGCTTCCTATTCTCTATTCTGGATAGTTTTATGTTAATTAAATGTAAAACCCTAGTTAACCAATTGGTTTAGACCAAGTGAACTTATGCACATGTAAAACAATGTGTTAGAAAGTTTACTTAAAAATTTTAGCTCAAGAACTAGTGTTTCAGATAGTGAACCGGTTGGATAAAGTAAGGGTGTATACTATAAGAAATAAAATATTAGAGTTTAAGGTAAGTTAATTCTAATCACATGAATATGAAATAAATATAAATAATGTGTTTTCATATTAATATATGAATTTTAAGATGAATAATCAATTATTTAGGTTTTAGGAAATTATTTAATAAAATAGGCGTAAATATGGCATTATAAGGTAATATAAACATAATAGGAAACTAATTTAGATTCTTTAGCACATTATAGGTAACAAAAAAAAAAAAAGAATTATGAATGACATAAAAAGAATAATTATATCTTAAATGATTTGTTTCACTTAATAAAGGTATATTAGATTGATTATGGGATATGTTATTGAAAACATCATTTTAAGGACCTAATTACCACAAAATGGGTTTAGTAGATTAAGTTGAATATAAAATGAACTTGATTGATTAATTCTATTCAATTTGGCTAAATTAAATTAATATAGATTTATTAACTAATATTAACTTATCAAATTCTTTAGAGTCCAACAATTTATACTTAGCTGTTAATCCAACTAGTAAACTAATTAACTGGTAACTGGCTTAGAGATAATTGTAAACCATGAATAATAAGAGGAGTATGTTTTTTCAAATATATATTTGCTAGAAAACTAAGTAGTTAATACGAGTTTGATATAAGTTAATAATTGATTCAAGTGCTTATATGAATTAATCTTTTAAGCAAATTTTTGTTGGGAGTCTGCCTTCTACTTTCTCTTTTGGCCTATCTTTTGTTTATCCAGATTTTGTACCAGGTATACAGTGACATGTGTTACGTGCTAGGGTAGACATTCTAAATGAACTAATACTTAAAGATGTCTTTAGTAATTGCTTTTTGCTTGTGTGTGGCCACTTTTGAGATCTGGTTCAAGAGGCAGCAACCTTATTAGGCAGTATCAGTACAGTAGTTGGGCGCTTAAGCCATCATAGGTAGGTCGGTGGGTAGCTAATGAGGAAAATGGTTATGGGATAATGCTTACCAAGATCGGAGAGAAGTAGTATAGTATAGTTCACATTTATGGGACCGATCGAGCTACTCTATATTATAGATTATGATGGATAGATATGCGTAATGGCTGTGATCCCTATATGAGGTTATTACTTATAGAGGCCGGAGATATAAGTATTTTGACTACCTATATCAATCTATTGAGTAGTTGCTACTACTCAGGACCCCTAGGTTCCCAACGAGTTTATGGAGTATGAATGCTGCACTATTGTTTGCTATGATTTAATTTAAAGGTACAAATTGTTATTTGTTGCATTTATTTAGAACAAGTGTCTAGCCATATCATGTGTGTTTATGTTGCTATCGTACTGGGTTGCGGTTCATTTCTTTCTTTTTCAGGTGTTGATGATTTTGATGATGACACTTATGATTGCATGGGTGCAGTACAAATTCTTAAGGAGCTACTCGATGAGTGGAGTGTCTAGGATCACCGGATAATTATTTCATTCTAAATCATTGAATTTTATTTTCAAACTTATTTTTGATGAGCGCATATCTATGAGCCCATGGTTGTATTTAGAGATGCTAGACACTATGTATTTTGAGGTACCTGATGGTATGATATTTATTTATAAATGTTGATCTACTTATGGGAGTAGCCCTTTTGAAAATCTTTTGCGAAAGTTATATTTTTCCGCTGCAAAGTCCAATTGTTTCTAGAGTCTAATTTAATGATTTTAGAATCTAAAATTTTTTTAGCAACGATCACGATAAACTGTAGATTAGGCTAGCTTTAATGTATAATGTGTACGTGTTATATATGGTGGTTGGCACACCTTGAACCTATTTCAAGGGGTGACACATAATTATACTAAAAGTAAGTTATTTTTCAATTAAACTAAAAAAGGTTATTTACATATATAATAAAAACATAGACAATGATTGGAAGTTGCTCGTTTTCTTATTATAAGATAAAAGCATACACAAAGAGTGAAAAATACATATAAGAATATTTATTATTATATCGATTTGCTATTGTTCTTTTTGTTCCTTATCCTTCACATCTTATTTGTATCTTACTTAGATAACTTATCATTTAAACAGTGGAAAAAAAATTATCATAGTACAATGACTAAAATTTAAAAACTTGCTAGTTCAACCTTAGGGATTTGCCTTGATGTTCGGTAGATTTTTAATTGCTCTCAATGGATTTACGTGCCAATATTTAAGCATTACAAGTAACGAGTAGATTACTTAAAAATGTCATCGTTCTTCTCTCTTGTACTATTCTTTTTAGGTTCGGTTGATGGAGTAGTAATATTCTATAAAAAAATAAATATATAAACTAAGAATGTATACAACTAAGTATAATTTTATAATGAATAAAATTAATGCAATTGGTTATTGTTAAAAAAAAAAAAAGAAGTACAAAATACACAACTTGCACTGTTACGTTTACTATAGGACAATGGATCCAAAATGGAAACGTGATTTCGAATTCCATTCCCATTCATATATCTAAAAGTTAGAATGATAATTCGTTAGAATCAACCATTTTGATTTTGAGGGATATAATTTTCCACTCTTGAGAAGGTTGAATCCCGATTCCATTCAATCCCATTAATCATTATAGTTACACTTTTATCATCTTACACAATTATTGTTCGCATTTATTACAAAAGATATTTTCCACAAATACAAAGTCAATTACATTTCATTGCAGGATATATCCAAGCAAAACCACTGAGTCCATTCCACTCATTCTAATCTATTCCATTCAATTCAATTCACTCCAAATCAAACAATTCCTACCACTACACCATCTTTAACATTTTGTCATGATTTACTATTTATAATATAGATGTACAATATATACAAATTCTTTTTAAAAACTGGCCCTAATGACCGGAGCCCCCATTGGATAAAGAACAAATAGATTTCTATCCTAGAGAAAGAGCAACGCATATGATGATATCTCTTATCGGCAAAAAGTAGGGATGTAATTGGGTGAACCATAATAGGGTTTTCAACCCACTTAACCCATTAAAAACCCTATAAGGTTAAACCCTGTAGGGTTTTAAGGTCGGGTTTGGATATATAGTAAAAACTCTATAAGGTTATAGACTCGGGTTTGCATCATATAACAAACCTGGTGGATACACAACAACCCGGTACCATAATTTAAAAAATTAAATAAATAAATGAAAATATTACTAAAAGGATAAGAAGAGGAAATGAAATATGGAGGAGCCATCATCTTTTCTATCTACTAAAAATATTTTTCTTTTACATTTACTAGACCGGTTAAGGATTTTAGGACTTCTCATTAAAATTTGTTCAAGTGATGTTTACTTTAATATTGCTTGATGTGTTATATTTTTACCTCAACAAGATATTTAATTTAACCATGTTCTTATCTAAGTCTCTTAGATGAGACATAGTAACAAAAGTAATATATTTATGTGTTTAAATATTGAATCATAAATATGGTCTGCCACATATTCTATCTACTCCACAAGTATCTTTTTATTTTTTAATGTATAAAAATGTATCAAAAGCACCGATTCTCTTCTTTTTATATTATTAAAATTTAAAAATAGGTTGGAAAAAAATTAAGGTTATAAGGGAGCGTTCCGAGTTCTAAATCAAACTATAGAGCGGTTTTGGATATAGTATGAAAACCCTATAGGATTATAGGATTGGGTTTGGTAGACTCTAACGACTAGTAGGTCGGGGTTTAATTTGGGTTTGTATGATCTGTCCAAAACTTGACCCCATTACATCCCTACTAGGGATGCGACCCAGTAAGCCGCTATAGGCTGTTATAGAGTTTATGACCTGCTGATTTGTTAGGATCGGGTTTTGAACATATAAAAAACTCGATAGATATATGATAACCCAATATTATAATTTTAAAAAATAAATAAAAACATTATAAAGGGGTAAGGAGAGGAAAGAATATATGAAGGAGCTAGCAAAAAACAAAAAAAAATTGATGAATTAGTAAATCATGTACCTAACTGATATAACCTTGGTTCTATTGGAATTATCGGATTTTTATTTGTATCATATCTATATCGGATTAGCATCTGTAACTTATATGTATCATATCAGTATTGGTTTTATTTGGTCAGTTCATGAGTAAAACTATCGATTATTCATTGGTATCGATTTCTTAACAAACATTTGTTTGAAAACGATGGAAATATGATGCCAAAATGACCTAGAAATGATGAAATAAATAGACCCAATCGAAAGTCCAACCCTGTTCTTGGTTATGGTTGTGGAACATGGTTGTGGTTACGGATCATGGTTGTGGTTGCCTCTCCATCAATACTCTCTCATGCCTAAAAAGTGTCTTAGGTTTTATGTTGTTTATACTTCGTATAAAATTGAAAAGATTTGTTTTGATTTTATATTAATTATGATATGCATGGATTAAAGATAAGATATTATTTCCAAAATCATCGGATATTATATATGATTAATTAAGATACATTATTCTTATATATATATATATATATATATATTCTAGTAAATTGTTTTGAGATCTTTACATATTGACTTTTTTTTATTTCTTTTATTTACATCTTCTTTCTTCTTTGTTTCCATTTTCCCCGGTCTCTATCAAAAGGACATATATTGGCTTTTAGAAAGCTAACCTCTATGTATTTTATTTTTTTTCCCAAAATTTGGAAAATAATTTGCTAATTATAACTGTAACAAAAGATAACTAGGGAAATTGTTCTTTTTTTGTTTCTTTTCAAGCAAATATTTTAACATGAAAAATTTTAAAAATTTTAATCATTTTTCCTTTTATGAAACTAAATAGTGTAAAAGGAGATTCTATAAGGATTCTGTTAATTATTTAATTTTAAAAGAAGGGTATGAATGTGCTCACATTATTGTATTAGATAATAGTCAATTTACTAAACTCTTCTTTTAAGAATTAATCTATTATTTAAAGATAATGAATAGAAATTACGGGAAAAAAGTTGTGAAGTGTATATATATATATAGAAAGATATATATAAATAGATATACATATAAACAATTGGTAAATTACATTGGAAGATCACAATATTTAGGGTAAGTTTATTTAAGTTTACAATATTTAAGGAAGTGAGTTAATTAAGATTACCATTGACAAGTGTCACAACGTAGCGAATCTTTTGAGTTTTCATTAAAATTTTCTCCTTTTAACATGTGTCAATAGTGACCTTAATTGACCCACTTCGCTAAACATTGTAACCTTAAATGAACCACTCAAAATGTTAAAACCTCAAATGCACTAACTCTCAAATGTTGTGACCTTTATCCTATAAAGAACTATCTATAATTATGACATTTAAATATAAATGTTATAATTACTCTATCTTTTATATTCCAAAAAATCCTCCCATAATGTCCTCACTAATTTGTTTAAATTAATTTAGATTTAGTACACAATACATATAACTTATAATTTTAAGGATGAAAAAAAAGTACGAAGATCGAAAACTCTATTAGTATTGGTTTTATAATGTATAAGATATAGATATAGATATAGATATAGAGAGAAGTTTTTAGATTAGACGCGTGTGTGTAGTAGCCTTACAAAATAGAACGCGGTGAGTGGTGCATCATGGTTTGGCCTGACTAAGGATGTCAACAGGTGGGTTTTTATAGGGTACCCGACCCCCAACCCGATAAATACCCTATAGGGTTTGGGATGGGTTTTGGAATCAATAATAAAACCCTATAGGGTTTTGGGACAAGCATAAAACCCGTTGGGAAATCCAAACCCATTTAAATATATACATATACATCAATATATTATGTTTAGCCTTAGTTTCTGAAATTAACCAGCTGTACTCCATTAATTGTAAAGCTGTTTTTTTCCTTTTTATTAAATCATTTAGAAAAGGTAAGAAAACCCTAGGACAGTAGACTAATACTCTATGTTCTCCACTTTCATTCTTGGCTTAGCTCACTCTCCTCAAATTCATGACTCTTATTCCCGTTACTGCACTGTTTCATTCAATGATTTTCTTCCCGTGAAAATGGTTGGGATTTGATAAAGAGGATTGCATGAGTAACGATAAAAGTTTGTTTCTTGGTCTATAAAGTGGGAATGGATCGGAAATAGAAAAAGATGAAAAAAAAAACATTTATAATGACGTTTTTAAATATTCTATTGCGTAATGATTCTAATTTTATATCAGATTTCAGATTTGGGTTCGGGTACCCTATATGGTTTGTCTAGCGGGTTTTGGATTAATGGATAAAAACCTATAGGGTTTAGGATGGGTTTCAGGAATCCTATTGGGTATCGGGTTCGAGTTCGTGTTTTAGTATACCCATCTCGAACCCGTCTCTGTTGCATTCTTAGGTCTAACATGGCTTCTCTAATCCCTAAGTTAACAAGTATGTTAATTTGAGGGTAATAAATGGTTATGAGAGAGAGAGAGAGAAAGAGATTTCAAGCGAGATTACCATTTCTATGGAGTGGAAGGAGATATTTATTGTATATGAGTCCTTGATGATTGAGTGCGCAATGAGCTCATGGGCGAAAGCATGGTTGGAAAAGGTTGCAGTGGGTGTTGGCTGGATCCACTTTTGCTGAGCCTGATAAGGAGTCTATTGAGAGATGTTGTGTCAAGTTTTGTTTGGATGCCATAGGGGCCAATCAGTAATCTGAGTTAGGATGGAGGTTGCATTAGTGAGGCTTCAGTATTTTGTTGTTGTGAGCTGCGCATTAACCCATTGGGTTAGCTTAATCGATTAATGGACTAGTATAGGCTTGGAAGGCACATAATCAATATTAGACCATAAACAAGAGTTATTTACCATAATAAGTTAATAACCTTAACATATCGACAAGTTATTGAAAATTATTAAACTAAGGGGTTGTTTTTCTAAAACCAAAAAGTAAAAAAGAAGAAAGTATAAGACTTTATTAGTATGTTTACTTAGAGGCAACAGAGGTGACTAAAATATTACCTTTGGAATACATTCTATTGTCTTGTTTACTTGTAAACTATGCACGGTTTTGCTATTTTCCTTTTAAAGGAAATAGTCATACCTACCTACGCACTTTTTTTTTTTTCACTTTCTTTTTCATTTGCTCTCTATTCCCTCTTTAGAGTAAATACAAAATTAAATAACTATGACCATCTTGTTTTTATTTAAATTACAAATTGTCAAAATTATCCACAGAAGAAATATATATGTATAACATATTATAAATTATATATGGAATATACATATAACATATATTAAAAATAGGTCATATTAGTAATGATATATATATATATATATATAATGTATATATGAAACATACAATTGGTTTCTTTATTATAGCATCTATACATATACATACGCAACATATATAGATCATATTAGCATGTAAAGCAAAAAAATTTAAATAAATACATGTATATAGCACCCATACATATATGTAGCATATAGGTAAAAAAATACATATTTTATATGTTAGATAAAGATTATGCATATAACTTATAATACAAATATCTACATCAAAATATAAACTATGTATATAATATTAAAGGATAAATTACACCAGTGGGTCACAACTAAGGGGTAAGTTCATTTTAGGTCATAACGTTTGGAAAAGCAATCCAGGTCATGGTGAACACCTATCAATAGGAGGAAAGGGGTGACACGTGTCAATAAGAGAATGTGACACGTGTCCATTGTGACATGAATTGGATCATTTTTCTAAACATTGTAACCCAAAATGAACTTACCCCCCAAACATTGTGATCCAAAATGAAATGTTACAAACGTTGTGACCCAAAATGAACTTACCCAATTATATATATATATATAATATATATCTTTTAACATATACAACAAATATTTATAACATATAAATGTGTATCAATTGTAGATTATAATAACATAATTTATGTGTTATATATATGTCATAAGTTATTTTTACATTTAATGAATAAGTTCCATATGTACGTGTGCTTGTTATAATATATAGATAACATATAAGATACTTTATTAATATATATTAACATAGAAATTATATAAATAACTTATACGTATAACAAATAAATAGGTTGTGTATTTATATGTATTTATTTAAAGTATGTTTAAGTAACTTTTAATTTATTTCAAAATCATCAAATGGGAGTATAGTGGTATTTTTTAGGTATTCTTCCAATATAATGTTGCAATTGATAATTTGAAGTAAATGTTAGAATATATGTATTATTGATAATAAAACTTTAAACAAAATAAACACTTAAATGCAATATTCCTAATCTAACATTTTTCCTATTTCCTGTGTCCAAATAAACTGCGTAAAGAGCCAAGTGTGTGGATCTACCCACTTTAATAGAATTAGAAGATAAATCTAGATAAAAGTACACTTGAAAAGCCAAACAATCGAACACAAACACAATAATTATGCTTTACACAATATATATATATATATATCTATATATATAACGTTAATATATGAAAACTTATGATATTAATTTGCTTTGATGTAAATTGTTCTTGAGATATCTTCTTCCTAGTGCATCTGTATCTTTTCGGACCGTCTGTATGCTTTCTATAAGATAAAAATATGGTCGGGTATTTTTTGTTCATGTCATCTTTTACAGTTTTCCAATCCACATCCTATCCATCCAATGCATTTTACCTCTCTCGTTCACTCTCATCTCTCTTAAATTCCATGTATCGGTTTCTCCGTATTCATTGTATTCTCCATCTTAACGAGGAAGGCCTTCTAAGATAATTGCTTATTAATTTTTCATAAAATTTGTTTCTTTTACAATGATTATAGACATGTCTCCATAGATGTCAACTTTTCTCATTTTGCATGTGCTTGGTTACTAACCATAGAGCTAACCTCTCGTATCTTTATGCAAATTTCAATTCTTTTAAAGAGGAGAACTTCAACCAAGAGCACCAAACAGCATAGACAAGTTGAGTGAGGTAAGAGATGTTGGAGTTTTTAATCTTCTATTGGCTTTTCAAAAGCATTAGTGGAATAGAGCCTGCCTGTTTTGAACTAGAAATATGAGTACTTATTTTTTCTTAAACTTTATCTATTTTAGGTTTTGTTTTACGAGGATTTTTTTTTTTTTTAGTTTTGTTTTTCTCAAAATTCAGAGATGTGTACATTCGTATTTTGCAGTGTCTTTTGTTTTTCCTTTTTAATTTTTAGAACTAAGTTTTGTGAAGTTGCTACACTATGTATGATTTCATCATCCTACTTAGTTTTTTGGTCTTTTTTAGGGGATTCATTGGATGATATGGGTGCATTTACGAGTGGTTATAGATAACTTTGAATGACTTATTTAGTTTTTGGTTTTTATTTTTGGGAGGGTTGATGCACCTACAAATTGTCACATTAGAGTATAGATTTTTTTTTCTTTTAATTAAAAAAAAAAACGTTAAGGGAGAGTAACTAATAGGTTTAATTTTTTTTTTCCTACTCTCCACAATCAAGGAATAAAAATTAGACATTAATATCAAGAAATAAATACACAGAAAAAAAAAAAGAATAAAGTGAGTTTTATAGGATTTTGAAAAGATTATCAGATTTCAATGTTGTTTTATCACATATTATTTGGTAAGAATATAATGTTCGAAACAAATAACAAGTGTGCATGGTTGTTTGTTTTTTCTTTTTCTTTTTTTATTTTTAATTTCTTTATAGAGAAATCATACTAATAAATTTAAATGTTTTCATCTTAGTGCGACTAAAGTTGCAATGGCGATACAAAGAACTCTAGAGACAATTCTCATTGCTAAGCTTCCTCCATATCTAGCTTTTGTAAATAATTGCATAAAAATATGTGCTTTCCTTTTATATTTTTCTTTCCTCTTTCTTTTTTTTTTTAATTTATTTAAGGAAACTGTCAAATTACTTTAGTATTTTCTTTTTGTTGGGAATTACTTTACTATTTAAGATGGAAATATTAATAATTGTCATTTTTCTATTATATTTATTTTTAGACTACGTTTTATGAGGATCTCTTTTTATATATACTTTTGTTGCTGGCAGAATTTAAATTGTATTAGTATTGGCTATTTTTTTTTCTTCTAACCTTAACTGCTAAAATGTGTCAAGTTGATGGAGTATAATGATTTCACTGTTCTCCATGCATGTGTTTTCTATTTCAGGATTGTTTTAGGGAATTGAATGGATCATAATGATGGGGTTAGGTCTGATTTTAGATAAGTTTGAAGTTTTCAGTTTTTTGATTGGATTTTATTGTAAGGAGGTTTGATATATAGATTTTGTCAAATTGGAGTAACGCATCGGTTTTTGGATTTAATACCCTTTATTTATTTTTCGGTTTGACACAAAGCTTCTTTTTGTGGTTATGAATGTTGACTATTAATTGAAAAAAAAAGAAAAAGAAATCATTACTGTTTCAATAATATTAATGTAACTTTTTCTTAATGGTAAATATGGGGGAAATATTATTTTTAATATAAAGTTCACTTAATGGTGTCAATAAGTTTCTTTATGCATATCTTTTCATTAATTATATTAGAATTGATTATAATTATGCTCAAGGCCATATCAATTTTTAGGACCTCTATCTTATGGTAAAACAATTTTTTTTCCTTTTGTATCTATTCAAATAAAATAGTTAAACATTTGAAACTTTATTCCATCTATTATATTGTGTATCTTAGTTTCTAAACCTTAAATGATATTGAAGTGAAGTTTGGTCTTTCCTTATAGTTACCATCCCTCCACTCTGATTTTTTTCCCTCTTTCTTTAAGTAAAAGTGGTTAGATAATTTACCATGATGCTTCATGCTTATATAGTTAATTTAAATATTTTTATATGAAACATTTCATATATTTAGTACTTATTTTAATTTTACACATGCTTCGTGGGTGTGTCAATCGCTAATGTGTGTGTATATATCTATGTATGTATTTTAAAACACATGAATTATATGTGTACGACACATGTCCTTTTTGGATTTCTTTTAGTATCTTATCTATATCTACTCTAGATTTGATTTCTATCGGTTTAAAATCTCTTATTTAATAAATTATCTTATATACATCTTATCTATTTTATATCTTAATTATTATAATGGTAGATTGATAGTGACTGAAGAATGAGAGCTGGAAAGGTAGATTTCTTCTTCTTCTTCTTCTTTTTTCCAGAGGAATTTTTTTCTCCAAAAGGTAAATATATATTTTGTATTGAGGAACAAAAATTAATGCACATTATTTTCACTATTTTAGTAAAGAGAATCACTATTTCTTTCCCAATATTTTGTAACTACTTTAATTTGTTCATGACGAGAAAATCTATCAAATCTTTGTAAAATAGATTAACTCAAAGATAAATATGCATCGCTATTTATAGGCAACAATTTATCATCCTGAAAGTTTATTTTAAAGAAAAAAAGCTAAGAGCCCACACCATACAAATTTTCAAGATTTTAAGAACTTGCTTGCCTTTATAGGGGGTCAATCGTCAGTCATACAGTAGCCCGAAGGTATATCATCTATTACTATCTATTAAGAGTTCAATCGCCTCCAAAAATATAACAATAAGATTAGACGGTTTTTTCCTACTTCGTTCTCTATCTGACGTTTTCTATTTTTGACGGTTTTCCTTATTCTCTTTGGTCTTTTGCTATAACTTCCTTCGCGACTTTTAACTCCTCCTGACTGTTCAACAAATAGTTTCAGTTTTACAGCAATCAATGCATTTTTTTTTTTTAAATATTCCCTCTTTTCTCTTTCCTAATGCCTCTTTACATTTAACATAAAGTTACATACATGTTTATCCATAATAAAAAAAAATTAATCTTTTATTTTTTTAATGTTGTTGCTTCTTTATTAAAAATCTGAGCCTCTTCGTATTCCTTCTTTCGTACTATATATTTCTTTTATCAAGTTTTACACATCCCCATCTACAGCAGCAAGCAAGACAGTTTCTTTATTTGTTTATTTTTTCTGTAATTTTTCCTTTGTGTTCCTTTCTATACTATGGATCTTACTATTTTTCTCTCTCTCAACATTTTTGACAGTGATTTTTCACTAACTTATTTTGGATCGCCACCAACACCATCAAAGTAAGTTTTATATATATATATATATATTCTGACCATCTCTCTCTCTTTTTTTTTTATAATTTTACCACTTAATCT
Organism: Combretum micranthum; assembly: GCA_024138025.1. NCBI lineage: Eukaryota > Viridiplantae > Streptophyta > Magnoliopsida > Myrtales > Combretaceae > Combretum > Combretum micranthum. Next base: position 3,995,188 of record JAMXBD010000001.1, read on the forward strand.
CTCTTTCCACCCTTTTTTAGGAAACGCATCAGCTCCATAAACAGGTATGAATTTCTCCAATGAAACAAGTTTCATAAACGGGTGACATACTTGGTTTTGTTGCAACTAGAAGCAATTTTTTCTCATATCAATTTTACCAAAATAGTTAAGAAAAGAGATGGCTTTCACATTGATTTTTGTTTTTCCTATTTAATATTTGCTAAAATTTTGTTTTTGTAAATAAATTTCCAATATCTGATCTTACCCTTTTGATTTTTTGAAACATGTAGTTTGGTTTCATCATGTTAAAAAATTATGTTATTTCGAGTTTAAATTTATTATTAATTTGAGTTTAATTTTATTAATAATTTGAAATTTCACTGCTTTATCATAGATTACAAATGAAACCAATTATCTGTACGTTTGTTTGTTTTTTTATATATACTTTTGAAAAAGGGGACTTTTTAAGATTGCTTTCTACATGGTTTGTGCTTTTTCTTTCTTTCTTTCTTTCGTTTTTTTTTTTTTTTTTCCTTTCATATATGGTTTGTGCTTTCTCTATCGTTTGCTTTAGCAAATGTAAATACAAATAAATTGGACACATCCTTATATAGCCGATCTTAACACCTTTATTTATATGTTTATCTAATAAAATATTTATTATAATCAGGATCATTTTTTTTTCCAATGGTGTCTACTCTGATCAGCTTCAACTTTCAAGATCAAAATATCCTCTTCGATTACATTATTGGGAGACTTTGCATGAACACGAAACAGAGAATTCTTTTATCTTATGATTGTGCCAAGTTACATTGGTGTGTATGTTTTTGTTTGTCAAACAGTTTAAAATTTGGGCTCATTTCCACGGAAATATATTTCCTGCGTTTGTCTAATTGATAACAGTATATAGAATGTAACCTTTTATTAACGAACCTTATAATTAACCATTAATAAATATGTGCCAATTATGACTTAAACTATAAAAAATTGTTCAATAATTTATTATTAATTATTAATCTACTTTACTTTTTCCGCATGCATCGTGGGTGTACAGCTACTAGTATATATGAAGGAGGAAAAGAGTAGAAATTAGAATTGGATTGGAGTATTTACATCGACTGCCACCGTGAACATGAAGCGAAAGAAGAAGATAGGATTTAATCTTAGCCTCACATGGCTAAAATCAACGACCGGTGGATTCAACGAGAGAAACAATGTCGGTCGTTTCCAATTTGGCAAAATTTACAGAGGAAAGTCCTTTGGATAAGAAACCAGTCGTGGTAAAAATTTGGGATCGGTTTGATTCCCTTGGAAATAAAATCAACCCCATCCATAATTTACGCAAGATGAGGGTAAGTTGGTACGGATATTATTATTATTATTATTGGTAAATTATATTGAAAGATGTTAATGTTAGGATCACTTGAAACCTTAATATGTTTCTTATGTTGTGGATTTGTTGCCGGGCTAGGATGATAGCCAATTATTGGCGCATTTTGAGGAAGAGAATGAGTTGCATCCAAACATAGCTAAGTACGAAGGATTCATCTGCGAGAGAGAGGTCTTTGCCTGTGTGTATGTCATGAATCCTCTGGCCACTTTGCATGACCTTATACCAAAAGGTTTGCTTTTTCTTGAATCCTACCCTTTTCTTTATGTTTTTAGTCTCTCTTTCTTTTTTATTACCCGTTATGTATAATTTTTTTTTATTATATCTAGATGATTTTCATTGGCACAAGAGGATCAAGTCTGCTTTAGGGCTAGCAAATGCTCTAGCATTTTTGCATACTCATAACCCTCCCATTCTACTTCGCAACTTAGATGCTGCTCATATTCTACTTGACCAGGTTTTTCTTATAGCATTCTCTATTCTCTTTCAGCCCGTATATTTTCTTCTTACTATAATTTTTTTTTGGTGATTTTTTTCTTTTTTTTTTTTCCTCCTCACAAGCAGGATTATAACCCGATTTTATATGATTTTAGCATGATTTCAAGTACAGTTTGTACTGACTGGACAAACCTTATCTATGACAATGCAAAAGGTTCTCATGGTTACACCGATCCAAGTCTACTGCACGGCGATTCAATTGGTATGTGCTTGGGCTCTTTGGCTTTGAAGTAGTTGATAGGCTGAACATTGTTTTTTTGTGTAACTTGGTTTTGAGAACATAAAAAAAAAAAAATTAATGAAATTATATTTGACTAGAGTTAAAGACAAACTTTTATAGGCATTCTTAAAAGAAATCTCTATTAATTTTATTGAATTGATGGATATATATATTTCTTTTTTACTATCTTCTGTGACCAACAATTCCTCAACTGCCCATACTAACTATCAACTAGCAACCTAACTAATTTTGCTAAATTAATACACACTAATTAATTTCATAAAATTCCTAAACTAAATCATAATAATTTCTATTACCCTTGACGCAAATATTGTTCAAGAAAAGAAAACTCATATATCTAATGAAACTAATCAACTTGATTCAATTTATAGAAGATGCCATTCTAGAAATTAAATTTCACAAATAAGGTCTTTAATGCCCCGTGGAAACCCTTATCGCACAATCATTAACACTAAGATTACGTTTACTTCGGGAACTTGATTCTTCAGTCTAAACAGTCCTGTTTCCTTCGAGACTACTAACGTTTTTTCTATTGATAAAAGTAGGCAAATGGTCTGATAAGAGTGACGTTTTTGCTTTTGGAGTGGTGCTTTTGTGCTTAATTACCAAAAGGATCTACACTAAAGAGGATAGAGTGAGATCTGCACCTTTTGTGTATGAATGGGCAAAAAGCGAGTTTAGATTAAAGAGAGAGAAGAAGAAATTATGGAAAGATTTACCGTCACTTGTACACGAGAGCCTTCAATCTGAAGAACAACATTTCTACATGGAAGATGGATACGAATTAACAAAGATGGCTCTGCAGTGCATAGAATATGATCCCAATAAGCGTCCTAATATGAAGACAATTTTTTCGTTGTTATTGAGTTTGCAAATTGTTAGACATGATCGAAGCACGATTGGTATGGACAAGGTGCTCCGCGTCAGTGATTGCTGGAAAAACAGACCTTTAAGTTCAGGTTTCGGATAAACTGCATTAGAAATATTATGTATCCAATTGCTGTTGATGAGTTGTGGTTTGATATTCATTATTGAACATCTCTCTTTACACAGGATCAGGAGTTATCCCCAAGCGTATCAACACAATATTAATACAAGCAGGTGACGCTAAATTTTAACTTTTCCAATTGTATTATGTTTGCAAGTCTTTAGCTTACATGTGCTAAGAATGACTTGGACTTTTATCTCTAAACATTTCTTGTCTTTTTTTTTCATTCGAAAAGAAGAAGAAGAATGAAGCTATTTAAAAATAATTGATTTGTAATAATGGGACTGAGCTTCAAAACATATCACCAACTACATGCAATATACATGGTTGTGCTCTCATTTACATCTGAATCTCATCATATCCTTCCTTTAATAATGAACAGCAAGAAAGAAGGGGACAAGGTGTTGCTCATTTTCATACGAGGACCTTCGTGTTATTACTGATGATTTCAGTGAGAAAAACTTCATAGGACATTTCTTGTTTGGCGAGTTATATCATGGAAAGATTGGAAAAAGTCGGTCACAGTAAAAAGATGGAGACAAGGAGAATATTGGAATGATTACTGGGCTTCCAGTAGTTGTGATAAAGGAAATAAAAGTAGATTATTGGTATTTTCATGGAAAATTTCTCTACTTTCTTATTAGATTTTTTTCCAATCTCCTTACTTTAGCCAAATTCAAATTTCAGGACGAGCTTGCCTTATTTCAGGACCCACGGTTAATCTTGCATTCTGGTTTGGTCTCGCCAATTGGATATTGTTATGAAACTAAACGTAAAGGTGAAAGGGAAACTGAATATGTTGCTATCGTCTATGATATCCATCCCTTGGGCTCAATTGACAATATTGCATCTGAAGGTACTTTTCTCTCATTCATTTCAAAACACCAAATAGTGTGAACAACATTTGATTAAATGAAATGGAAGCTATCATTATGATCCATAAAGTCTAATGGTGATAGTTTATCGAACTGATATGAAATTAACAATATGAAAAACTCATTTTTGAAAGAAAAATTATTTTATATAAGAATGATACATATATAATAACATGTTTGAGGTTAAAAATGCATAGTCGTTAATATTTGTGACTTGTTGGTTCAAATCTTTTGGGTGATTCATTTTTCTTTTTCTATTGGTCAATTGGTAATGTCATTTCCATTTTTCAGATAATTTCTCTTGGTTACAAAGGGTTAAGCTCGCTCTTAAGTTCGCCTCTACCCTTGCCTTCTTTCATGCTGGTGATGGAAGTAACCTACCATACTTTATTTATAACCTCTCTTCTCATCACATATTGGTTGATCAGGTTAGCTAATCGGTTAGTGTCTTCTTGTTGTAATTTCAAGCTATATAGATGCTATAAATGAAATACAAACCCTCTTTTTCTTAGGATTACAACCCGCACTTATGTGATTATGGCATGGTTAGCGGTGGAATCCTTTGGGATCGGAGTTTTGAGCATGATGTTGAATTGTGTTGGCCCCCTGTCTTTACAGGTCCTATATATGCCCGCGATTCCCGCGATGGTATGTAAGAACACATAGCAATCTTTTGACAATCCAATGGTACGTTTCAAAGTGGGTTTACGGTTTTGATATGGTCTTATGTTTTTTTGACATTGGCAGATAAGATGGATGTTTATGCGTTCGGCGTTATCCTCCTGTCGTTGCTGATGAAGATGAAGGATGATATTCGTAAAGATTTTAAAAAAAGGGCTAAAAGAGCTTACAAGGAAAAAGTGCGCACTCAAGAAGACATGGATATGTTTTCCTTGGTGCATGAGAGCTTTCAAAATGACCCACACTTTAATAAATCGGATGGTCCCAAAATCACCAAGCTGGCTTTGAAGTGTGTAGAGAACTACAACACCGACCGTCCTACGATGAGTCAGGTTGTCAGGCGATTGCGACAATTATCATGTGTTTTTAATAATAAAGAGTTTTTTGATATTGACTAAATTAGAACAGGTCGCACTTATATTAATTTTCCAATTGTATTTACTACAAATATCGGATATTATGTTGCATGTTGGAGGGTATTTGAAAAGGAATGAGTTTCATATTCCTTAGACCATGTTTCTTGTCCTTGTTTATTAAATTTTTTTTTTTTTTTCATATGAGCTTGTAAAAAGTTTGTAGAAAGGTATAGACCTGAGCACACGAAACTAGGGATGCAATCATAGCCGGTTTGGAATGGGTCATATAAGATATAAATCCAATCCGATTTCCTTTGTCCATACCTAACCCATAACCCTATAGGTTTCTTTATGCAATATCAAAACTTGCCCCTAGAGGGTCATAGTTCTGACCCGCCCCACCGTGCCAATCCAATTGCATTTTTTCCATTCTTATTGTGATGAGGTTCTTGCAAAGTATACAAACAATATGTGACACATATTTTTTTTTTTTTGCAATTTTTTATATATACTTTTTTTATTTAATTTTGATGTGGGATAAGATGCGATTCTTTTGCATTTATGTTCCTATATCGAAATATGTGATTAAGTATAATGCAAAAGTAAACATCATTCTAAATAAGGAAAATTTTATTCTAAAATTTGTAATATAAAATTGATGTAGAGTTGCAGGTTGTATTTCATTTTAATTTTTCTAGTTGAAAAACATGACATTAATATCAAAATATCAAAAACAATAGAAATTATGTGCTTAATAATATTTTTAGTTAATAAAATACACACTTTATATTACATTAAGCAATAAACTATGTCAATTAAAAATAAGAAGGAAATTATCCCTTTGACATATTATCTAATCTTTAATTATCAGCACTAATAATAAGTTGGTAACGACAATATTACTTGCTCCTCTACCATTGTATATAAGTTCAAAAAAAAAAAATGCACTTACCTATAGCAACTTGGTAATACGTGAATTATGCCAAACCTTAATATTTCTTAAGTTTTCTTTTTTTTTTTTAATTTTAAATTTTAAATTGTATTCTTTTTTAGTAGTTTTAGTATATCAGGTCGACTCTATAAGGTCATAACTATGGCCTGAACCTGACCCGCAACCCTATAGGGTCACAAAATTTTTTACTAAACCCGTGCCATAAGCCTATAGGGTTTTTAGCTGATCAACCATAGTTATCAAAATCACGATTTTACCTATACAATTGCACTAGTTTATAATTTTAGGAGACCATTCCAAGTTGACTCGTTGGTAGAATCTTTTTTAATAGAATCTTACGATTTTAACCAAATTTACCGATTCTACTTATTTGAGTCAAATGAGCTAAAATATAAAAAATACAACCATATGTTTACAAGATCATAATTATTAGGTATTAGAATGATATATCTTTCTAGTTGTCATTTCCATTTGGTTTCCACACACTCTTTTTATCTTTTTCCCTCCTTCCCCTGAAAACTCGTGTTCTACATTTATAGAATTCATTCAAGTCAAGTTATAACTGTAAAGTTTACAAGGAAATTTATTTATTTCATTTATATAATTAAGCATTTAATAAATTGAAAAATTTAATTCTCCTCTAATTTATCACTTATTCCAAACAAAACACAATCGAAAATAAATTAATTTTAACTCTATTCGCTTATATATATATATATATATATATTATATCATAGAGCAAGAGTTATTATGAAAAAAAATACTTTTTTTTTTTTTACATCCATTATGTGTTTTACGTTTTCTACATCTTCTATAAGTATTTCTATAATTTTTCAAAGTTATTTTGCAAAGGTTGTAGAAACTTACGTTTCTACGTTTCGTTTTTACGTTGTGATTCTACTGACTCCCCACCGATTCTACATAGAATTGTGAGTTTGACAACCTTGGGATCAGGTATCCTATAATGACCAACCCGATTGCATCCTTACACAAAGCCTAGGCCAGGCTAGTATAATTTCCTAGATTTACCTCTCCCTACGCGTGTAGCCATAAGTCTTGGCTTAGTTCATGGAATATTTTTATTCTATGTATTTATTATTTTAATAAACTTTGAGTAATATTATTTTTTGTTTTATCTTATCCGTAAACAAGCTTTTTGACCATTTCAAGCATCAATTGCCACGATATCTAGTTTCAACCTCCACTACATCTATATATCGACCCATTTTAAAATTATCTTATCTATCCATTATTTTATTTAACTATTCAACAAAAAGATATTTTCTTGGCCCGTTGCACTTATCTCTCTAAGATATTATTATCTATATTTGATTATCATTAGCATACAATTTTTAATTAATCTATTTGAAACCTTCTGCTTCTTCTCACTAATTGTTGGGTTTTTCTTTTCCTTTCCTTCTATTATTCTTGCTGCCTAGCTTACTTTCGCTAGAGGGCTTATTGAATCCTAGAGAATACGATTGTATTTGACGAATTATCCTTAATGGCAGTACCTAACACACCTCAAGCATCTTTTTCTAACATATTAAACGTTTGATTTTGAAAAAAAAAATGTATTATACGTCTTACACTTGATTAATTGTTGGAGTTTTGATTTAATGAATATGACCAGCTCTTAACAATAAAAAGGAAAGTTTGAATTTACTCAAAAGAAAATGCTTATTATTTGGCATAGCGAAATGAGCACGAAATGGGATCATAATTATGGATTCCATTTCTTTCGTCTTATTTGATGTGCTTTTAAAAGTGAGAATTTCAATTTTTAAGGTATCTGATTCTAACTTTAAGAAGGGGATACTATGCCATTACCTATCATTATTATAGAACTCAATCCATTCCATTCTAAATCAATTTTAACCCATTCCATTTCGATCTATTCTACTTCAAATGATTTAGATATACCAGCTCAGTTCGCTTCAAGCCTAGTTTGGCTCGACTCACTTAGCTATGCGAGCCAAGTTCAAGCTCAAACTCAAGCTCGTTTAATTAAACAAACCAAGCCTGAGCTTATCTTCCACCTTGCGAACAGGCTCATTAAGGACTCGTTTAATATATATAATGATATATTAATATGACATTTTTAATATAATATTATATAATTATTATATTAATTTAATATTAAAAATATAATTGTATAAGTAAATGAGCCGAGTTTAAGCTTGTTTAGCCAAGCTTAGGCTCAAGAATCCTTAATGGGCTCTAGCCTAAGCCTATTCATTTCAGATTTGCTAAGAGCCCGGCTTATTTCTACAATTTATATTTTTTATATTTTATCACAAGAACGGTAAACATGTATTTCACCCAATTCGTATAATATCTAATTGCACAAATAATATTGCATCTTTCTTTTCTATTATCTCATGTATAAGTATCTATAAAATCAAGAAAAAATCTTTTTAGATCTTTTAGTTTTATAAAAAGAAAAAAAAAAGCCTTTTATATTACCTCTTATGAATGAACATGGAGGAAAATTATATCCTAGTCATATTGAAATTCTAAGACACAAACGTATAAATATATATAGTTATCTTATATATAAAATTAAATAACAAACAAAATACTTATAAAAAATCACATGTTTTACTCTATTTAGCGTTATTAAATTAGAAACAAATAAAGCTTTTTTAAATATGTCACGCCCCGAGGGTATTCTAGTAATAACAATCAAGAACCACTTGATTATCATTATTAGGTTACCTTCTTGGAGTGACATGATTTTTAAAAACAGGATCTTTTAGTTGCTTGGAGGGAATAAACAAACATATATAAGATGTAAATTAGTAAACAACTATTACAAACTTCTATATTACAGATCATAAGCTTCAGAATTCCTTACCACTTTAACTGATGCTTCTAATGCACATTACATGCATCATAAGACTATTACAGATATAGATATTCTAATTCTATACTAAACTTTAGACTTCTGGCTTCTAGTCTCTTACCGGGACCATGCTTCTGCTAGTAATGAGCCACGGTCGCAGAGTGAACCTGAAAGGACTGTGGGAGTGTGAGCTAAAACACGAGCTCAGTGAGTAACCAGAATTTATTACACACAACAAACAAGTTATTTAACAATCATATGAATGCAACAATCACACGAATGAACATTACAAGCTTGGATAACCCGGAATCCAAACAGGATGAAGATTTACGCCCTCCCATCGGGGTTGAAGGATCACAATCTATGGTCCACCTACCCAGGAGATACTTTAAGCTTTCAGGAAATAACAATCTCAATTTAGTTATCTCTTTATACTTATCATGTTCATTATTTATTTCCTGTTTAGCTTTAGAAACTCCATTAAGTGTTAGTTATTCTCAAGTAATACCATAAGCGGCGTCCTTCATTTACCATGTAGTTCCTATGGTATTAACAGAACAAAAGTAATCTTGCAATTAACTACTAGCTCTCTGGCCTAGATAATTCAAGCATTACCAGAGATCCGAGAATCTAACACGTAGTAGGCTACCACTTACTCAATGCTTTTTATGCATAGTATGTTATGCATGATTATTTTCCATTATGGTACCAGTAGTTATTAGTCAATTTAGGGGTGATCAACCAAAACAAACAATTCATTATAACCTACAAACATTATCTAGATACAGGCAATTGTGTTATCACTTGTTTTAGAGTGACATGGCAATCAATGGAATACAATCCACAACTTTCATATTTTAAACGATCATCAATTTTCATTATCTTTTTATTGAAGGTTCACTACTAGTACAAGCACAACCAATGTAATAAAACTGAGTCACTCACCTGCCCATCCTAGTTAATCGTAGTAATCTTCAGGTAGGTCCTCCCCAATACCCGAGTCACTATTGATATAGACAACATAAGATTAAAAATTTCTAGACTATATAATTGAGTTTCTAAAAATATTTAAATGTCCTAATGGTTGGTTCTGGTTGGATATGTGAATCAATCAATTGGGTATTTGAAAGTTAATAACTTCATTGATTCATTTTTATTGCCTAAATATATCAATTTTCTTTTAAATTACCCAATAAATTTTTCTTATAGACTATAGATACTTCTATACTCACAAATTTGGAGTATTTAGATTTCCATTGTTATCTGTTTTCATATAGCTATTCTAGTATATACTTAATATTTACTAACTCATAATTTATACATATATATATTTTGTTATGAAAACATTTTTACTAATAAAGGAATTTATTAACTTAAAAATAACTATTTTTGAATTTATTTTCCCTTTTTCGAAAATCGTAAAAACATTAATAATTAACATCAATAATAGTATTAAAATAATTATACTATCAATAATACTAAAAACAACAATAATAACAATAATAATAATAATAATAGTAATAATAATCAATAATAACGACAATAGTAATAATAATATTAATAAATATAATAATAATTCAATTTCCGAAAATAAATTGGAGGGAGTAATTATATTTCATTACATTAAGAATTATACTAATGATCTTATGTTAAAGTAATTTGGTCTTACCTTCATATTATTTTTAATAATATTTTCGAAAATTTTAACAAAAATTCTTTTAATAATAAAAAGATTATTAATAATTATAATTAAAAACTTATTATCCGAAAATTATTTACTTAAGTAATTTATATTTCAAAACTCCTTTTTGGATTAATAATAATAGATTAAGTATTAAAACATTCTACATTTAATAAAGTTAAAAAAATAATTTTGTTTTTGAATTTAAATAAATAAATAAATAAAATTCGGATTTACTATTATATATTATTATTACTATTCCAGAAAATGAATAAATGCAGGAAAAAATATTAAAAAATTCCAGAATTATTATATTAATATTTATTGTATACTTATATTTATTCAGATCCGTTTTCCTTTTCTTCTTTTTCTTTTTTTTTTTTAAATTTGGCCGAGAGGTACACGGGGTGTACACGCCCGTGTACCCAGCCCGTGCTCATCGGGGGAGCATTGTTCATCGTCTTCCCCGATGAGCCGCGGCAAAATCTGGCAAATCCCGACGTTAAAACGTCGGGATTTTGGTTCTAAACTACTCTTAGGAACATTAGAAGCTTAAATATCCAAGAAAAACTGAATTCAAACAACATGTTCATCACGAAATCGGATCATCAAGCTCGGCTAGGGTTTGGAAAGATTACCTTCGTTGTGGCGTTCCGATGAAATTCGAAGCTTCCAACTAGCTGGTTGTTCCTAAGATGTCTAAGAGTTAATAGCAATCCTTTAAAACTCAAAGAAAATTCACGGAATAACATCTCTTACCTCTAGCTCGTTTTCACGCGTTTTCTAAGGTTTCTGTTCGAAATTTTGAACTGGGTTAATGCGATGGTTTAAAATCGATTCCAGGCTTTGTTCGACTCCTAATAAGCTAGGGATGAGTTCTGGAAGGTTTGAGTTTTTGGGAATCGTTTGCTTCTCCAACCGAGCTCGTTTGTTTATATATACATATTACCTAGTGCAATTCCAGCGTGTTCCTCCTTGAATCTAAACGAGTTGCCTCTTGTTTGTTGTCCATTTGATCCTTTGTCTGATTGTCATTAAGGCTGAGATGATTTGTCTCGTTTTTATTTGCTTTGAGGAAGATTTGTATTGACTTTTACACAAATAATGGAGGAAATTCAGCTCACTAAATTCAATAGATCTCAGCCCTCCAAACACATCAGATTTGTCTCAGCAAGCCAAGGTTATATATATATGTATTATATATTAGTTAACTATTATTAGTTAGGTTTTCGGGTAGTTTAATACATTATTAGGGTATATTTTAGTTATATATGTAAGTATATATATACCAAGATCTTTAATGAATCCTTAAAGTATTTAGTTTAACAAAAAGTACAAATTTAAACTTTATATACGTATCTAATTGTTTAAGAAAATTTTATCCACGCGATTTGAGTTTGAAAAGCTTTTCGGGTCAATTTTTGTTTCAGACTCCAAGGGCTTTAGAAAACCCTAATTGGGTTATTGGTATGATTCAATTCTATATTTGAAGTTAGATTTCAAGTTATATATCAATTTATGTTTTTATTGGGTATTTATAATCCTAACAGTTTTCCTAAGAAACACAATTTTCCAACTACAACTCTATTGAAACATTTATGTAATAAAGCTACTAATACATAGGTATACTAGTTATACATTTTAGATTTGGATACTCACTATGAAATCTTATCAAAGTAGTTTACTACTATCTAATAAATCTCAATTTTAGGGTTTCAATGCAAGTATAGGTTCATTACTATACCTTGGTTTAATTCCAAAGCTCTATTGAATATAAGATACTCACTTGATATTCATATTGAGGTTTTCCTATATTCTGCCTGTTTGACAAGGTTGGGTTTAGGATTGGAAGTTTCCTTTGATCAAAACTGAATTATCAACTCAGAATACTAAATCTTGTTTTTGGAATCACTTGAGGTCAAAAAGTTCCTTTTATAAATCTATGAGTCCTAAACGATCAAATTTAAAGTATCTATCTATTAGAGTTTCTAATTAATTCTTAAGGTTACTAGTCAACCCTAATTTCTAATCTAGGGTTGTATCATATGGTGGAAGTTTTCGGGGTTTACAAATATCTTTCTTAAATTTTGTTTTAATTTTTTTTCCTTGTTACCATATTCATCATAGTTATGATTAAATTATGAAAAGAAAAATAATTTACCAAAGATAAATTTAAATGGAATTAAACAAAGTACTATTGATAGTTTCTCCAAAAGCCATTATATTTTAGCATAGATATTATCGACGGTCAATTATGGAATATAGGCTTTTTAGGCCAAGTTTGACCCATTCTAGGCTTAAACCAACTCATTTTGTTCGACTCCAATCCATTCGAACTCATCTTAAGCCCCTGAGAGCAACAATTTTTCTTCGAGAAAGTAAGCCTTTTGAACTAGGCGCTCAGCGATTTTGAGCCAAGTCACTCAACACACACTTTCTAAGTGCCACTATTCTCATCTAAGGAAATGATTAGATATGGTCTCGTGGATTAACTTTGACATCCTTGACAACCACTCTCCACTACCCCATGTCTCCTCAATGCCTATAACCATAAAGAGCCCACCTCTTATAAATATCTTCTCCTCATGCTCACAAGAAAAAATTATGTCACACTGATAATCCTTATACTCCATTGTTATCCTCATGTACTCCATTGCTTGGATGAACAATGACTTAAGTGTCAAAGTGGTTACACCAAACAACTCCTAGTAAATCCCTAATCATAGTATGTTTTGCAATACTTTGTAAGTCCACAATCAAGCCCAACTATTACAAAAGCCTACCATAGGTATTGAACTAACAACACTTGGCATCGTACGTAGGAAATTACTCTTGAAATTTTTCCCTTCTTTCATTTTTTTTAGACACTTTGCTTTTATGCTCCTCGATAATTATCATATGGTTATGACTGTATATATAAGGACATAGAGGAAGCTTCAATACCTAATTGATTACATGACTTAGAATAAGCTAGCTCATAGTAGATCAAAAGTAGGGTTAATGATAAAAATAGTACCTCAACTTATGTAAAATGTTCGATTAGGTGCTTGAAGTTTCGTATTGAAGGATTTAGTATCTAAACAAAGCTTTTGTAGACTTTTTTCATACCTAAAGTATAGTTTTAACAGTTTTGGTACATTAATAAAGTTTTCGTGAATTTTTTTCATACCTGAAGTAAGTTTAGTCAGGTATGAAAAAAGTTTGTGAAAACTTTATTCAGGTACCAAAATTTTCAAAACCACACTTTAGGTATCTAAATAAGCTTTTTTGTGAAAGTTCAAGTACCAAATTGTTCAAAATAAAACTTTAAGTACTTGATTCAATATTTGCAAAAGTTGGTGTACCATTTTTTAAATCAAACCCTTAAAATTATTGTTACATGACAATTGTACTAAGCATAAATACTACTTGTGTGCTTAACAGTTGTAACTACCTTCTACAATAGGCATATAAATATATAATAATAAAGAAAGAAAAGTAGCCATAAACTTTACCCAAAAGTTAGCCTTGAGTAGAAATATCCTAAGAACACAAATCGTAGCAACATGTTCTTTGTTCATCATGCTTTAGATCCTCCATTATTAGCTCACAAACACTATAAATCATATAAGCTTAGTAAATTAAAATACAAATCACAAAAACAATAATTGAAATAACATGTCGAAGGTGAGAGTTTGTCAATCACATTTCCAAAAATCGTATGATTTATATTTTCATAAAACATTAGGGCTTAGCAGTAGTAGAGTAGTGGTCAACAAAACAATTACTATCAAGCCTAATTTGAGCTTTAATATTGGTGCTTTCATTAACTCACTAAAGTAGCCATGGCATAAGGAATTCAAGGCATTGCTTGATTGCAAGAGAAACTTGAATCTTATGAAAGTAAGCTTCTTGATTTATAATCTATCACTGATAGATTGTTTCCGATATGTCTCAAGTATTAAAATTTGTGAAGATGCAAATGGAGAATTAAAACAATAATTGTAATCAAAGTATTGAAACTAATTTACCATCTTCTTTACTTGCATGTGGTAATCATGAGGAGTCATTTTTATATATCATAAATGTTAAATTAGAGTTACCTAAATTTTTTTGTCCGAATCCTTTATCTTGGATTTTTCAAGAAAATCAACTTTTTGATTTCCATTATGTTCTAGATCATGAACAGTTGAAAATGGCTTCTTTTGCCATGGAAGATGAAGTGATTGGTATCTATGGTTTTGTCGTAATGGACTTTTATCTACTTCACTTATTTTTCTTACAGCTTTGGAAACCAAATTTGGTTGTTTTGAGTATGGTATGCAAGATGATAGATTTTATATAGTAGATGTTGTTAACAAGAAAATGGGGTTAATAATTTTGTAACTAAATCTCAACATGGTCTTACTAAAGTAAAGAATGAAATTTTAAAGCAGCAATAAAATGTTTTTGAAGAAATTACTTTTTTAAAGAAGCAAGAATCTATTTTGGCAATAAATAAGTTTATATATGTGGAAAAAGTTACAAATGGCATTGGTTTTTCTTGCAAATGCTATTTTAGCCAAGGATGACACACTATTGGAGGAAAATGTTGAAATGTCCTTAATGTTTTATAAGCAACTCGAAGATGTTTTTCAAAAGATGTTACCCCCCATTTTAGGAGGGGATGCTTTAGTGGATAGTGACAATATGGAATTGAAAATACACAGTGTTGTTCAATATAATCTTATAGATTCTAGTGCTCGAAAAGTTAGCTAATATGAAGAGATTTCAAAACCAAATGGCCATTTCTGATTTTGATAAGTTAGCTCAAGAGGACTCTTATCATTAATTTTGCAAAAAACATGATTATTACCATCAATTTTGCTTTTTAGCATGAATTGAGCAGCCTTCATTTCTTAGGTTTTATCCTCTCATCATTGCATTCTTGGACATTTAGTCCAATCAAATTTTTAGGCAAAACAACATCCAGCAACACAACTTTTGGGACTTTATTTAAGGGTGGGTTGCTTATTTCTTGCGTGCTAGTCTAGTAGAAAAGCCCACTAGAAGTCACTTCATGGGTGGACTTATGTGAATTCAAGAGCAACTATTCAGCTTATCACCTTGAGGACAATGTGGTTTTCTAAGGGCTGGAGAAACATGTTATGACTATAATTATAAGGATACGGAGGAAGCCTCAATACTTAGTTGATTACATGACTTAGAATAGGGTAGCTCATAGTGGATAAAAAATATTTTTACATGATAGTTATACTAAGGACAAATGCTACTTATGCACTTGACAATTGTAACTACCTTCTACAATGGGCATATAATTACATAATAACAAAGAAAGAAAAGCAACCACAAACTTTACCCAAAAGTCAACCTTAAGTAGGAGTCTTTTAATAACTCGAATCTCAACACCATCTTCTTTGTTCATCATTCTTTAGGTCCTTCATTGTTACCTCACAAACACCATGAATCATTTAAGATTAATAAAGTAAAATACATATCACAGAAATAATAACTGAAATAACATGTTAAGATGAGAGCAGTATAAACCCTATATGTGGTACTGTGGAACAGAGACAAAGGTGAGAATTTGCCAATCACATTTTCAAAAATTGTACTACTGAGATTTTAGTAAAGCATTAAGGGTTAGCAATAGTAGGGTGGCAGGCCAGTGAAACTATTACTATTAGCCTTGTTTAGGCTTCTTGAATTTTAGTTCTGATTTTTCCCCTTGCTTGTACACTTTTGTACTTCTTTATTATATAGATATACATTTGCCAAACTACTTTTTATTATATATATCCTTTTTTTTTTGTTCTTTTTTCTCCTAAAACATAGTGATAAAATATCTAAACTATTAAAACATAGCAATAAAATATTTGTTATAGAATGAGTTTACATTGTCTCTATTTTTTAAATAATAAAGTTTTTCGATATATATAGATTTTATCTTATCACGTGGCATACACATCAAGCAGCCTTGATATGGAAATACAATATTTTTAAAAATGAACACAAAAATACGGTACAAAAATAATATTCGTAATGTAAGTATCAAAGGCACAATTGGACCATTGTAAAGAGGGGTGCATGTAGCTAAACTCCATAGACAACATTGTACCAGGACCATTTGAAAGGATAAGAGGTAAAGTGAATTTAAGCACTACGTAATTGCACTAAGAAAACTTCTATTGAAATTTACAAACTGAGAAAAGGCATCCTCAACTAGCATTAAGAGCTAACAGCTTAGAATCAAAACTATAGAAACAATACAAAGTTATAGCATTCAGAGAAAATAAAAAAAGATACCAGTGGAGCAAAGGGTATTGCATTATTTTGGCTTAGAACCGACCTTTGATGAAGACCTAGAAGAAAACGTGTCAAATTAAATACAAAGCTCAAGTCTTCAAGGATATCCATTGTTCTTTATGTAACATGGGAGTGAAACTAAAGTTAACATATTTGTAAACTAAAGTCAATTATGATAATGAATCTCGTTGGAAGTAAGAAGAGATAAGAAAGAGGGTAGACCATAAAAAAGAGAACAAAATTTGTGAGTCAGCAAGCCATGAAAGTGTAGGCAAAGAGAGAGAATGAGATAGAAGAGCAGACCCAGCAAAACCTAGCAATTCCTAGGATGGAGAAGATAGAGTACTTTGTCTCTCTCTACATCTCATTTTCAACATAAAGAGGGTGCGGATGGTACCTACATCCTCTTTACAATAGTCATAGGCACGTCTTCCAACTACACCTTTGATACTTATATTTTGAATATCTTCTTTTTATACCATAGTTATATTTTTTTAAAAAATACCATATTTTCGTACAAAGAGAGAGAATAAGATAGAAGAGCAGACCCAACAAAAGCTAACAATTCCTAGGATGGTGACAAAACTTGTGTCAAGTTGTTGTTGGAGACCTCTGAGGAAGTCGTAGCCGAGTAAACCGTAAAAAAGTGACCTACCGAACCTACAACTTTCTTACTGACCTAATACATCGAAAAGTGGTAAGTTAGTAAGAAATTTACAAGCCTGGTAGGTCACGTCATTGTTTCAAAAGTGATAAGTCGGTAAGAAAGTCGTAGGTCGATAAGAAAGTCATAGGCGTGGTAGGTCGTATTATGTTTTGAATGCTGTAAGTCTTTGAGAAAGTTGTAGGTATGATAGGTCATGTTATGTTTTGAAAGTTATAGGTCAGTAAGAAAGTTGTAAGTATAGTAGATCATGTTATGTTCGTAGGTCATTAAGAAAGTCGTAGGTGCGATACGTTAAGAAGTAGTAGGTCAGTAAGAAAGTCGCAGGTGTGGTAAGTCATGTTGTATTTCAAAAGTTATAAGTCTTTAAGAAAGTAGTAGGTTTGGTAGGTGATAAAATATTTCAAAAAGTGGTAGGTCGGTAAGAAAATCGTAGATATGATAGGTCATGCTATGTTTCAAAAGTTATAGGTCAATAAGAAAGTCGTAGGTGTAGTAGGTCAAAAAGTGATAGGTCAGTAAGAAAGTTGTACGTGTAATATGTCATGTTATGTTATGTTTCAAAAGTCTTAAGTCAGTAAGAAAGTCGTAAGTGTGGTAGGTTGAGAAGTGGTAGGTCGGTAAGAAAGTCGTAGGTATAGTAAGTCATATTATGTTTTGAATGTTGTAGGTCAGTAAGAAAGTCGTAAGTGTGGTAGGTTGAGAAGTGGTAGGTCAGTAAGAAAGTCGTATAGTAGGTCATGTTATATTTCGAAAGTTGTAGGTCTTTAAGAAAGTAGTAGGTATGATAAGTTATGTAACGTTTCAAAAAGTTGTAGGTTAGTAAGAAAGTCATAGGTGTGATAGGTCATATTATGTTTCGAAAGTTGTAGATCATTAAAAAAGTGGTAGGTGTGATGATCATGTAATGTTTCGAAAGTTATAGGTCTTTAAGAATGTGATAGATGTGGTAGGTCATGTAATATTTCGACAAGTTGTAGGTCAGTAAGAAAGTCGTAGATGTGATAGGTCATGCTATATTTCGAAGGTTATAGATCTTTAAGAAAGTAGTAGACATGGTAGGCCATGTAATGTTTAGAAAATTTGTAGATCAGTATGAAAATTGTAGGTGTGGTAGGCCATGCAGTATTTTGAAAATTGTAAATCATTAAGAAAATCGTAAGTGTGGTAGGCTATGCCATGTTTTGAAAATTGTAAATCAATAAGAAAATCGTAGGTAAAAATATGGTAGGTAAAAAAGAAAGTTGTAAGTGTAGTAGGTTATGTTATATTTTGAAAGTTATAGGTTAGTAAGAAAATTATAGATATGTTAGGTCATATTAGACTTGCATCGGATGGTTTAAGATTTTTTTAACAAATCCAACAGTCTTAAATAAGACTTCCTTAGAAGTCTCTTAATAGAGATTTGACCTAAGTAACTCCCTAGGATGGGAGAAGATAGAACACTTTGTCTCTCTGCATCTCATTTTTAATTTGGGCACGGACGATACTTGTGTACTCTTTACAATGGTCACAAGCATGTCTTCCTATCACACATTTGACACTTATATTTTGAATATCATTTTTCATACCATATTTCTATGCAAAGGCCAACATTAGGCAAAAGACAGCCACAACCTTAAACTTTACGATCACTGTTTTTTTTTTTTTTTTTACCCAAATCTAAAACTCTATATTCCCCAAATCTCCATTTTCTAATTCCAATCAATACCACTCTTAATTTGCTAAAAAGGGAAAGGAAGCTAACATGCAGGCCGTCTTGCAAAAGCTGGCTGTCTCGTCGAATCGTGGCTTGCTGCTCACCGCGTTTACCGGATCGAGTGTGTCAACAACGAGATCAATGCGCTCAATTCGAAATTGAAAGCGGGTTCGAAACCGATCACAATCCTGATCCCAATGGTGAAAGTAAGGGTTGTTGGTTAAGCTAGCTCTGATGGGTTTTTGAGCATCAATGACGCCTGAGTTTGAGGGACCATAGGACTTATCTAAGAAAGAATTAAATTGGACGATGATGCTCTATGTCTATGATATGTTTTTTTATGGAGATGATCTGTAATTATTATTTTTACTATTATACATTCGAAGGCGATAAAGCAGGGAGTAAGCAAAGAGTCACAACAACGCAATAAATCAAATTTCCTTCCTCGCTGGATCATTCTTGTGATACCTTTCAAGTATAGATAGTGAAACTCTAATCATTGAGGCATTTATTAGTACAATAGCATGGAATTCATCAAAACTCTAAAGATACTTTAAAGATAAGTGTGCTCAGTGGAGAACACTCTGAGGATGGATAACCTCTTGAGAAGTAGCTATCACTAAGGACAAAACCATGCAGCGTTTTGCCAAAATGGATAATACTTCGATGTACAAAGTTTCGGGTGTCTGGTATGGTTCTAAATCTAAGTAACCAAACTAACAAGTACATTAATTCTATAAGTGAGGGAGTACGTGATACCCCTCAAATATAGGTGGTGAAACTCTAATTATTTTGGTATAATGACTTAGAGTTTATCAGAATTCTAAAGTTAAGCATATTCTGTAAAGAGCATTCCTAAGATGGATAACCTCCAGAGAAGTATTTGACACCAAGGACAAAACTGTTCGACGTTTTGCCAAAGTGAAAAATACCTCAAGAGGTGAAGTTATAGGGCGTTACAATTCTGATCCTTTAGGTTCTTTAATTTGAATTGTGATCATGCTTCTTACCTAAAATCTTTATATATAACAAATACGTGTGAGTTGTCAGTAATTAGGGACAGCTGTTATTGGTATCTTATCTTGATAGGATTCGTTTTATGTCGTAATAGAAGATTTTAATTATCTATTGTTGCCGGTCTTGATCGCCGAAAGGTGTTGTCGTCTATGCTTCTTCAAAGGCTAGGAGTAAGTAACATGAAAAATGAAAGGCCATGGCCCTCGAATTGGGTTATATGAGTAGACTCAATAAAGTTCATGGAGATTGGCTTCCGAGTATGGCTAAGGAAGTTGTTTTCCCTTTTAGGAAGGCATATTATTGTATGGTTGTCTTCAATGGTCGACCCTGAAGAAGATTTTCTATCCAGATTCAGCTCAAGCCTTAATGTAGAAATTGGAATACTATTGAATCTTTGGATCTTATTTACCATATATGATTTTCATGTTCCTGCTAGTAATATGAATAATTTGTTATGATTTCATAATTTATTTATTTATTTATTTTCAAGAACTAGTCAAAACAAAAGCAAAATCCAGGAAGCCATCATGTGATTTGGATCTTCTATCTATCCAAATAATCGAAAAGAAATTTACTGGGCAACTACATGTAAGTTTTTATTTATTTATTTTCCCTCATTTGATTCATGTCGAGCTGATACATGTTTAAGAAGAATCGTACCTAATTTCCATAAAGAGTTGGTTGATTGCTACAGGAAAAGGAAACTATGGCTGTTGCAGGAAGTTATTTATCTACTTATTTAGTCCAATACTCTTGTCTTGATAAATTTGCCGCAGGATTTATTTAAAAAGTACCTTTTTGAGAAATAGGACTTGTTATGTGCCTTTCTTAAATTCAACTCATGGGAAAAGCATGCAACTCATGGAAAAGCAAAGTCACCCAACGTGAATTAGCTGGTTTAAACAGATGATCGTAGAAAGACAAATGGCCATGATGATTGTGTATTTGAGAACCATCATCTATAGATTTCCTATCTTGCAAATGATCTTTTGATATAAGATTGCATTTAGCAGCATTTCCTCATTAATCTTATTCTAATTAGTTTGTATCGAACCTAAAATACTAGCTGAATCACCCTCATTAAACTACCTGGACAAGGCATCAGCACTATTGTTGTCTAAACGTCATCATGTTTTAGGTCGTTTCCAGAACCAGACTCGAACCACCTATTCGTAATTCCAATTTTGATGGAATCGAAACTAGACCAATGAAGGTTGGGTCGGTTCTCAATTCTTGGAATTTGAGGTTTTCACAGGTTTTATTTTGGTTCGGTCGAAATCGTGAACCATCTATTTTTTTTAGATAAAAAAAACTTCGACGAAAAAAAATTCAAGATATTGACACCATTTCCCAAAACAATGCTATGCATCCCTAGTACCGATAGAAAACTGGGTCTTGTGACATATCTTTTTGAAGGAGAGGAGTAATAACAACGATGATGAAGACAGCAACAACAGTCAGAATATGCAAGCCTACAACGAAGAAAGTAGAATTGTCAGGAATCTGACGACCACGAAGAAGGTAACACCAGTCTTCACTATAGAGGAAGCAAACCATAAACCTAGTAATGCTCACATCCACTACTTCTTGCACCGTCTAGTTCCTAGAAAGTTCATAAATGTTGAGTTACCCTCGTATCTTCACTTCTCCTATGGTTGCCCTATGTTTTATCAGTTATGGGTAGAGATTACCAAGAGAATGAAAGAAATGAAAAGGAGATGAAAACTAACATTAACTGTTGCTAGGATAGAGAAGTTGCAATATTAGCTTATGGTTCCAAGCCCATGCATGAATACCTGCATTATTAGGTGGGTTTGTTTTCCTTTTTTTTTAAAAAAATTTTTCCGATATCAAACTAGGTTAGACCCATTGGGTTTACTGGTTCATCGGATCGATTCCAGACCTAACAATTCAGGACTTGACGGGTCCCTTGGTTTTAAGCAATGAACCAGCAAGATCTGCCAAACTCAATTGGTCTTCGTCCGATTCTACGCGATTCAATTGGTTCTCGAGTCAGAGCGACCCCATGATGATGTCTTGTCAAACCTATGCTTATACTGTGTCTCAAAATCATACCTATGCAGTTTAGCATGACAATTCTATAGAGGTGTTGTCACTCGTTGTGGCAACAAATATTTCAATGTTATATGATCACTTCGGACAATAAACTCCAGGCCTTAAGATAAGGCCGCCAATGGTTTCTTGTTCACACCAAAGCTGTGGGTTTCTTTCCATAAGTTTTAGCTAATGTATTATCAGCAAGGTTTTGCTATGATAAACAATCGGCCTCCTAGCTTCTACAAAATACGCTTGTGGACCCTTAGGAGACCATTTGAAAGAGTATATCTTATTTAATCAAGCGATAAATTTTCAGTTTTAACAAGATAAACCAAGAAATCCCTTCAACAATTTCATCGAAGTAGGATTAAAATAAACCATATTCCAATTTAATCACGTAAGTCATACATAAAATCTGTATTTAAGCAATTAAGAAATTTTAGGAATGTATCAATATATGTCATAAAAGGCAAACTCTTGTCTGTTTTAACGAGTAAGAAATTTAATTTTCTTCTTAACACTATGTTGCAATAACATGAATGATATTGATCATGAGTAAAATAATGCCTTGTTTTTAAAACAAGTTAGTTCTTCTTTTTTGTTTTTTTTCCTCCTTTTTCTTTTTCTTTTCCTTTTCTTTTTCCTTTTCATTTTTTTTAATCATTTTGGTCCAAGGAAAAGGAAAGAAAATTGAAAAAGAATTTCAAAAATCCTAGTAAAAATGTACAAATAGTGAGTTAGGCTCATCATTCTGTACTTAACTATTCCCTTTTCCTTTTCGAACTCCTAAATCCACACACGTTTGCACTTATAACTACACAATCCACACACAGTTTACACTTATACTTCACATAGCTTTAACAATGCTTGTGTGACTTAGTCTACAACCCAAGCACATCTCAATCCATGCACTTCACATGAAAGGAAAAAAATAATTCCATAATTCACCAACAGTCATATTTGAGCAACTCAATGGTTAAAACAATAAATAGATATGATAATCTTTGTTCATAGTCTATTTCTTTACAATAAGTAAAATGAAACAAATCAAAGAAACTAACTACCAATGCCACCTACTCATCCTCGTATCCTAGACATTGTACTGAAGTCTAACCTAGGGTGATCTTGACTTATTGTAGCATTGAGGCAAGTATGTGGTCCCTCGAACTAAGCAATTTGAAAACATCCACCATGTTTCCTAACGGTTACTCGCAGTCTCCACTTGCACCCTTTGTCTGAATCAATATATTTCACTAACCAAACCTTCTTGTTTGACTCGACCACACTATAATCTTGGTGATTTGATACAGGGTGTATTTTCATTGCCTAAACTGATGTTCTTTCGTCTTAAATCGTATGCCTACCTTAATTATCATCACTTGATCATTGCTCATCTTCAAATCCTACACAAGTACTACCCACATGTTTCATGAACAACGAAACAAGATTTGAGCTTGTTATGACATCTATATCTTTAGAAGGCAGCCAACATTAATCATGCCTCTAATATAAGCCATGGGGTTCCTCAAATGTCTGTGTCCAACCACCATTACCTTTACCCTCATCCCCAGTGCCCATTTCACTATAATCATCGGAAGGGGAGTTGTTACCCAGATCAGTCTGTCTGTCACTACTCTCATACAATTCCTTTAGAGTAGAAATGGGTAATTGAAGCTAATTAGAACATGTTAGTGTCTCCTGTTCGGCTTTCATTGCCCCTTTAAGTGCTTTAGTGATTCCTAATCAGTGTGGATCACAAACTCCTTTGGCCACAAGTAATGTTACTAAGTCTCCAAAGCCGTTACTAAGGCGTAGAGCTCTTTATCATAAGTAAGGTAGCTCAGAGGTGCTCCATTCAGCTTTTCACTAAAGTAGGCTATAGGCTTGCCCTTCTGCATTAATACAGCTCCAATACCAACATCAGATGCATCATGTTCAATCTTGAATGTCCTACAAAACTCAAGCAAGAAAAATAAAGGCACAAAATATAATTTATCCTTAAGTAAATTAAAATCTTTCTCCTACGCCTCACCCTACCTAAAGCTAATAGACTTCTTCATAAACTTAGTTAATGATGCTACTAGTGTACTAAAGTCTTTCACAAAGCGCCTATAAAAACTAGTAAGGCCATGGAAACTTCTCACCTCAGTGATGCTAGTAGGTGTAGGCTAATCTTTAATTGCGTTAATCTTTTCTTCATCCACTTCTATGCCCCTATCACTAACAACATAACCTAAAAAGACTCCTTTTTCTAGATAAAAAATATAAATGCTCCTTTTCTAGCACAGTAAGTATGCTCTTCAGATGATTCACATGCGTCTAAATTCTTGCTGCAAATCAAAATATCATCAAGGTACACAACAACATATTTTCCGATAAAAGGATACATAACATGGTTCATCAACCTAATGACTGTACTAAGTGTGTTAGTTAGTCCAAAGGGCATAACTAACCACTCATAAAGCCTTGATTTAGTTTTAAAAACTGTTTTCCATTCATCACCTTCTTTCATTCGAATATGATGGTAACCACTTTTAAGATCAATTTTTTAAAAAGATAAGAACCATGCAGCTCATCAAGCATATCATCTAAGCTAAGGATATGATGGCGATACTTTATCATAATTTTGTTGACAACTCTATAATTTATACACATTCCCTAGGTTCCGTCTTTCTTAGGCATAAGTAAGACTGGCACAACACAAAAGCTCATGCTCTCACAAACAAATCCCTTTGCCTACAATTCCTCCATTTGCTTTTATATCTCCTCAGTCTCTTCAGGACTACTTCTATATGCAGGCCGATTTGGGATAGAAGCTTTAGGTAGGAAGTCAATTTGATGTTCTATACGTCTAATTGGTGGCAACCCTCCAGGAATCTCTTCAGGAAATAGATCTTCATCCTCCTACAAAAGAGACACAACAAAAATAGGAAGAGAAGAGTTAAGATCATTAGTAGAAATCAATGCTTCCTTATATATAAGTATAATTAAGGGCTTCTTTTCACCCATAACAATCTTGATCTCACTCATAGTGGCAAAAGAACTCCATTACTTTTTCTTCTCGTTCTATCCTTTTTTCTCACCAGCCATTTTGTTTCTTCTCTCGATCACTAGTTTATCATCCTCGCTAGTTCGCTTGTTTTCTCTCTTTTTTCTCATTGGCTCTTAACTTCTTTTGGTCCTCCTATACTTGTTGTGGTGTCAAAGGTTTCAAATGGAATATCTTATCATCCTGCTGCATATTAAATCTATTTAAACACCTTTCATGAGAAGCGTTTCTATTGAACTGCTAAGGTTTGCCAAATAAAATATGACATGCATTCATTGGTACTATATCACCTCATCCTTGTAGTTTCCTAGAGCAAATGATAACTTCACCTGCTTATTCATCTTTAACTCTCCAGAATCTTTTAGCTATTGCAACTTATATGGTCTAGGGTGTTTGAGTGTAGGCAGCTTTAGCATCTCCATTAAATTACCACTCACCACATTGGCACAACAACCTCCCATCAATAATCAAACTGCAAACCTTTCCTTTTACTACAACTCGAGTGCGAAAAATATTCATTCTTTGCTGCTTAAGTTTGCTCTCATCCACTTGTTGTATACTTAAGGTATGTGTAATAACCAACGACAAATTTGATGTATCTACCTCCTCATTATCAGTAACATTCCAAATCAAGCATATCATCCTCATCTCTTTCACTCTCGCTAGCCGTCTTATATTTGTCATTGCCTAAGACAATCATAGCTCTCTTATTAGGGTACTGAGAAGCTATGTGTCTAGCTCCATTACATCCGAAACAACGCAGTCCACTCAAATGAGACTGGGATTTAGGCTTACTTTTGGTTTCATTAGGAGTTTCCTCCTTAGGCATAGCTTGAGTTGATTTTCCTTCTAGCTTTTCTTATTCTCCTTCTAGTTTCCTTTTCATGAGGTAAAAGAGCACCTTATAACCATACTTTCCCTTCCTCTTGAGTTGGGCCTCGAACTTCAATGCCATCTAGTACATTTCTTCCAAGTCCACGTAATACTACAGCTCCATCTTATCTGTAATGTCTATATTCAGCCCATTCAAGAATCTAGCCAAGTCAGTTCATCATCCTCCTTCACATCAACTTTCATCATGAGCATCTCCATCTCCATATGATATTCTTCCTGAGTGATCCCTTGCAACTAATGTTATAATCCCCTGTAGTAATATGAGGGAACAAACCTTTTTCTCATGATCTGCTTCAATTCTCTCTAGGTGCTAATTGGCTCTTCTAAATTTCTTCTCCTATTAATGGTAAGTTGATCTCACTAGATGTTGGCATATCCCCTGAATTCCACCCTCCAAATAATTGTGATAGGCAAAGATCAACTCAATTTTATGCTCCCACTCTAGATAAGCATCTAGGTTACTCCAGCTTTGAAAAGTTGGAATATTGAATTTCATAGAATTCAAGTTGGTATTGATTTTCTTACCTCCTCGACTAGTGCTCTCCTATGATATAATCTTACCTCTAGGCTTTTCATGCATCATATAATATTGTTCATCACTAGTATTCGGCTCTCCCTTAGAATTTTTTCATTTAAGGAGATCCATTTGCACCGTCAACCCTTGTAACATCTCTGACATTCGAGCCATATCACTAGTTTCTTCCCCCTTCTTCTTTCATGCGCTTGACACATGTGATGTTAGGAGATAACAAAACAAATAATAGTAAAAAAAGAAGAAAAAAACCTCTCTATACTCCCTCATGTGTATCACTCGCCAAAAAAAAAAAAAATGGCACTCAACCTTCATATGTTACTCAAACTCAACAATACACTTACCACCTTACCTCTTGATCTTTCGTCTTATGGCTCTTTATCAAGCTTGTGATCTCAATTTGGGAATTTCTTTCCTATATTCTTCCTCGTGATTCCTTAATTCCTGATAAGTATATCATATGATCGAAACGCTCCAAGAAACAGAAATAGGTTACAAACCCACTTGTGGTCTTCTTTTACACAAGAAAATTTCTTCAAATTGGTGTTTTTTTTTTTACACTTCTTCTTTCTTTCTTTCTTTCTTTTTTATTTATATTCCTTTTCTTTCTCTTGTTTTTCTTTATATTATATTCCTTTTCTTTCTCTTGTTTTTCTTTATATTATTTTCCTTTTCTTTTGTTTTTATGATAGGAACCCTAAGAATAATTCGATCGATCAAACAACTTAACAAAAGGATTCAAATCAAAATAGATATGAACGATATGAGATAGGGTTTTTAGATTATCGCCCTCAAATCAAATTAGGTTGGTGATTCTTAAAAAACCTTATTTTGATACCAATCTTGTGAATTCTAGAACTCTAAGAATCAAACACGGACCTTAACATGATGAAATATCTAGAATAGAATCAATGGTATAAATTGAATGTGACCCTAGATCTGAGAATTCCACGAACCTTTGTATGAATTGATGGAAAAACCTTGCCCCGTTGGTTAAGTAATCCTAAGAACCTCTATATAGAGATCTCACCCTTTAGAAAATATCGACCAAGAACCTTGATATAACGAAGAACACAACAAGAATAGAAAATTCTTGAAAATTCACAAGCTTCGAAAGAATTAAAGAGAAGAATTTTCTCTCTCAAATGATTTTAATATCAATGTAATCTGTTTCAAAAATCCCCTACATCCCATCTTTATAGTCTTTTAGATAAACAAAAAGATAAATAAAAATAACACAATTAAAACATAAAAGCTCAGCGTAGGAGAAAGATCATAGTAAGTTGGTGGCTTTGAAAAGAAGGTTAGCGGCAATGATTGTTGAAGGCCAACGGTGTTAGAATCTAAAGCCACTAGCTTTGGGTTGTCAATTTTGGTATTCTTCAACACCATTTGATATAATGAAGTTGCTCGAATCTTCGCCATTTCATCCTACAATATTGAACAGCTTCATTTCTCCCTCCGCGGTCAATTTAATGTGCTTCACCTAATTCTTCATGAAGTTTTTGCAATAGCAATTGAACTTATCCTGAAGTTTCTTAGCTTGGTTTTGCGTTATCATGCCTCTAGGTACATGAACTCATTGTAGTGAGCTCGGTATAGGCGAGTCTTCATCACATATGAGATTAGATTAGGATAATGAAAAAGTATAAGATGAAAGAAAAAGAATAGAGCGCACAAGAAAAAAGGAGTGATAAAAAAAGTGTGTGTGCAAAAGAGTAGAAAAAACTTATTAGTAAGTGAAGAGAGAAACAAATCAGAGTGTAGAGATCAAAATAGAGAGAAAAATAATAGAGTTAGTACTTCCTACAAAAAGTGAGATTAAGAGTGTTATGTTCACAAGGCATCAACTACTTGTACTATTGTGCAAGGATGTTTATTTTTCAACTAATGATCTTAACTCTTCTTTGCCTAGTGTGGTTGTTTCATTGTTGCAAGAGTTTAAAGATTTGTTTCCCCAGGAAATTCCACATGGATTACCTCCTTTAAGAGTTATTGAACATAGAATTGACTTCATTCCTAGTTCATCAATCCCTAATAGACTAGGCTATAGAGCAAATCCCGAAGAGACCAAAGAGATTCAAAGGCAAGTGGGTGAATTAGTACAGAAGGGATTTGAGAGGGAGTCTTAGTCCATGTTCGGTTCCTGTCATTTTGGTTCTAAAGAAAGATGGAGCATGGCATATGTGTGTTGATTGTTGGACCATCAATAAAACCATAGTAAGTATAGATTTCCTATCCTTATGTTAGATGATATGTTTGATGTTGCATAGTTCGTGTTTGTTCTCTAAAACTAATTTAAAGAGCGACTATTATCAAATTTGCATAAAGGAAGGTGATGAATAGAAAACTGCATTTAAGAAAAATACAAGTTGCATGAATGGTTAATGATGTTATTTGGCTTAACTAATGCACCTAGCACCTTTATGAGTCCGATGAATCATGTTTTGCATGCTTTCATTAGGAGATTTGTTGTAGTCTACTTTGATGATATTTTAGTGCATAGCAAAAATTTAGATAATCATGTTGAACATTTGCATTTTGTTTCAAGTGCTTTGAGGGATCACAAAATTGTATGCTAATTTCACGATGTGTGCATTCTGCATGGGATCCATTGTTTTTCTTGGCTATGTTGTGATTTCACAGGGGGTAAGTATAGAAGAAGATAAGGTTAAGGCAATTAAGGACTAGCCTACACTATATATTGCAAGTGAAGTAAAGAGTTTTCATGGTTTAGCAAGTTTTTATATAAGGTTTGTAAAGGACTTTAGTTCTATTGCTGCACCTTTAAACAAACTTGTTAAAAAGAATGTTGTGTTTAAGTAGGAGGATGTGCATGAGAGAGCTTTTAACTTATTGAAAGAAAAGTTAACTAATGCACCTTTGCTATGTTTGCCTAACTTTGAAAAAGCTTTTGAAATTGAATGTGATGCATATGGTGTTGGAATTAGTGTTTTTTTGATGCAAGATTCCAAACCAATTGTTTACTTTTGTGAGAAGCTTAGTGAGGCTACATTAAGTTATTCTACATATGTCCAAGAGTTACATCCATTGGTAAGAACTCTTAAAACATGGTAGCACTACTTGTGGCCAAGAGAATTCATCATTCATTCCGATCATGGGAGCTTAAAGTTCTTGAAATCCCAAGATAAGCTCAATAGAAGGCATGCTAAGTGGCTAGAGTTCATAGAAATGATTCTTTATGCGATTAAATATAAGAATGGAAAGGAAAACATTGTAGCCGATGCTTTGTTTAGAAGGTATACATTGCTCACTTCATTGCAAACAAAATTGCTTGGTTTTGAGTTCATTAAAGATTTGTATGCAAATGATGTTGATTTCTATTGAGTGTGGAATGCATGTTCTAAACATTTGTATGGAGAGTATTATAAGCATGATGGATACTTGTTCAAGAAAGAAAATTTGTGTGTTCCTAAGTGTTCTTTGCGTGAATTATTGATTAAAGAGTCTCATGAAGGAGGTTTAATGGGTCATTTTGGTGTACAAAAGACTTTGGACATATTGCATGAACACTTTCATTAGCCTAACATGAAGAATGATGTGCAATCTACTTGTAGAAAATGCATAACATGTAAATAGGCAAAGTCTAAAGTAATGCAATGTGGTTTTATACACCATTACTCGTGGCTAATCAACCTTAGATTAATATTTCTATGGATTTTGTGTTAGGATTGCCTAGATCTCAAAATGGTAAGGATAGCATATTTGTTGTTGTTGATAGATTTAGTAAGATAGCACATTTTATTGCATGTTCTAAAACCAATTATGTTACACATATTTCTGATTTTTTTCTTTAAAGAAATAGTGTGTTTGCATAGATTGCCAAGGACAATAGTAAGTGATAGATGTAAAGTTCCTAAGTCATTTTTGGCATATTTTGTGGAAGAAGTTAGAAACTAAACTTTTGTTTTCAACTGCTGCACATCCCCAAACGGATGGACAACCAAAGTTGTAAATCGAACACTTACTACTTTATTGCATACTATCATTCAAAAGAACTTAAAACAATGGGAAAGATGTTTACCGCATATTGACTTTGCATACAATAGGATTGTTCATTCTACTACTTCATATTCACCTTTTGAGATTGTATATGGCTTTAATCCTTTGACTCCTTTAGATATCTTACCTTTGCCTACAAATGAATTTGCTAATTTATGGTAAATGTAAGGCAGATTTTGTTAGGGAGTTGTATGCCAAGGTTCGAGCTGATATAGAGAAGAAGAATGAGCAATATGCAAGGTAGGCCAATAAGGGTGGTACATTAACTTGTTTTTGAACCTGGAGATTAGGTTTGGGTATATTTGCATAAGGAAAGGTTTCCCTCAAAGGAAATCCAAGTTGCTTCCAAGAGGAGATAGGTCATTTCAAGTGTTAGAAAGGATAAATAATAATCCCTATAAGCTAGATTTGCCAAGCAACTATGGTAGTGTGAGTGCTAGTTTTAATGTTGCTGATCTATCCTTATATGATGTAAGTGATTTGAGGACAAATCCTTCTGAGGAGGGAGGGGATGGTGGAGATCAACTTGCACCAGCTCCTACTTCCAACCATTATAAGGATCCATTACAAGGAATAGGTAGATCGATGACGAAGGTAAAGACAAAATGAATGAAACAAGCTTTGAATGCGCTCGTTGAGATCATTTGGATCAAATGTTAACTTTTGCTAAAATAAGCAAGCTAAGGAATAAAACGGTGACTTTGAATAAATCAAGCATTTCTACGGATAATAGTGAAGGAATAAATGTTCATATTATCACTTAAAGAATTATTGCATTAGTTTCTTTATTTTTCTTTTTAGGTTTTAAATATTGTGTTTCAGTTTTTTTGTAGTTAATGTAGGGACTCAGTACAATTATGTTTTTCAATTACGTAACTGTCCCAATTATATTTTTCAGTTACGTAATTGCCTTATAATAGTCTATATGTAAAGGCTAGAAAACACTCAATATTTTTATTTTCAGAATTTCTACACTTTTTGTGAGAATTCTTCTTGGTTCTTTTTTAAGAACTTAATCTGATCTTATCAAGGTAACTTGTGGCGATCACAAACCTTTTATAACTTTAGTTCTAATTGACAGGTTTGATTAGGGCTAAGTTCTCTTGCTTGTTTTCAAGACTATCTTAGTTTTTTTTTTTCAAAAAGTTTGGGTTTTATCTCAGCCTAGGTTTCACATCTATCAGTTAGTTATTAAAATACATGTAAATCAACAGGTCAGTGTTTTCTCAACATTTAGCAAATATGAACACGAGATACGTGTGTGTAGTTGTCACTCATTTTCTATCAGGTGGATTATGGTTAATTGATAGTACTAAAACTACATGATGGCTGAAAGAGCGTTTACTTCTTTAGATAGGATGACAAACATATTACATTGATGTCTATGTGTCCAACTGAGATTAATAGTGATTAACTTGCTAGGGATTAGCCAAATAGGGAATATATTTTGCTTGAAAAGAAGCCCTCTTATTCTCATAGAGTAAGATACAAGAACAAATCTTTGCCAATAAAGGGGTAATTATCGATTATGGGTTTAAGGGTTAAGGGGGAATAATGACTTGTTTGGACCAGGTAAGTTTGTGATTGCAGGAGAAAACTATCAATCAGCTAGGAAATCGTCGAAGCCAGGCCTATAAGCTACCAATGGTTAGAGCTTTAGACCAAAGGCTTAAGAGAGTTGGTCCAGAAGGTTCTTACAAGTCTATGTCATGGGAAGAATAGATGAGCCAAAATGACTTCATCATTCATTATGTAATGATTATTATTAGAGTCAATTTCAAATTCATGCGTGCTTTTGACTTGTATGTTTCTAACTAGTGCTAATATCTACTTTTGGTCTTGATTCTCTTAATAGAACTCTTACACCGAACTTTCAATATTTGCCCCCATTTTTTTAAGTGGTCATGGTTCTATTCTGATTATATTTCTTTTCCCATTAGAGAGTCTAAGAGTTTCCATAGAGAGTTCTAGTACTTCTAAATTCCAGGCGATTCAAAGTAGAGTTGTGCAAAGGATTAAATTGCCAACCCAACCCTTCCCGCTCTACTTTAACTTGTAGGTTAAGCAGTTAAAAAAACTTGCAGGTTAGATGAGTTACCTAATCCAACCACTATATATGGGTTGTGGGTTATGCTTCTTTTTTTAGTAAAAAAATTAATAATATAATGAAATATCCCGAATTTTACCAACCTAAATTAGGAATGTGATAATTAAATGCTACAAAATGCGAGTAGTCTTGAATCTTATTTTAAATTTAACTTAGTAATTGAATTTAGATAGTTTAGTTAATTAATTTTCATAAAATATAGAATATAATTAAAAGATTTAATTAGTAAATTGACTTAAATGAAATTAGAAATTCCAATACCACAAATATCCATTTCAACTTATCAAATTACTTCAATTTCCTATCGTTAACATGCTTAATCCCTTCCAATCATCAACTTGAACCCAACTTCTCGAGCTTAACATTTCGAAATTAAAAATCACATAATAGATAAGGTAGTAGAATGCATTTAGATGCCATGAAATAAAACATGAATAAGACTGAACTCAATTATAGCATAAGACTCGGTTAGTAATTTCCTTAGCTAGTGAAAAATACCAAAGTTAAGGTTACTAAACACAAGTCAACAACTTACTAATCATACACCTCTGACTATAGATATCAACTATAGTATGACTCAATTAATTTTTAGGGTTTGTTAGATAGTAAACGATAGTTTAAAGATGAATCATTAGAGTTGAAATATACACGATAGAAATATAAACTAATTAATATTTACCAAACTAGGGCTCGAATAAAAATTATGAATACATAATCATGAAATTTAGAATTTTCTAAGCCTATTGAGTATAATACCCTAATTTGATCTATTGGGACTAGAATCCTTAATCGCATAAGTGCAAATTTTGATAAATCAACATAATTAGGAATAATAAAGGAATTTAATTGAAACAAAGATTCTAATGCCATAAATACCCAATTTAACCTATTAAGCAACATCAATCACCTACTTCAACAAATTCAAATTATCCAATATTTTCTAATTATTAGATAAAATAATTTTTTCAAATTCAATTGCTTAAACCCCTAAATATCAAATTTAGTGATTTTAGCTTAAATTCTTACTCCTCAAAACTTAGAAATTTAAAACTAAATATTTACTTTCAAATACCAATTCCTAAGCTCCTAAAACCCTAAATTCAAGTGAGACATTAATTTTCCTTTGATTCGATTTCCTAGATTCAATTTCTAATGCAATTAGCAAGCTTTCTTTTCTAAATCCTTAAGTCCAATTTTCAAGTGCCAAAACCCATAACCAAAAAGAAAAAAAAATGGTCCATGGCATAAAAGTCCCAAAAACCAAAGCCCATAAGACCATGCAACAAACATACTCCATCACACACCATATAAAATCCTAATTTCTAGAGAATTCAACATGTGAAAAGATAAGAATGCCCGCTCCCAATTCTAGAGAATTTCTACCCCTATGAAATGACTAAATTGCCCCTAAAACCTAAAAAATTCTACATAATGTGAACACAATAAAATATTTTCCCATCTCTAGAGGTTTCTACCGTTGTAAAATGACTAGAATACCCCTAATCTATTTAGATGAAAATGACCAAAATATCCTTAACCCTAAAGATAATTACATGACATGAAGTAATATAAATATCCCCCTTAGAAAACCCCGATCACCTCTTTCTTATAGCAGCCCCCAACCCCTAAATTTCTCAAGAAAAACTCTCTCCAAACACACCAAAAATCCTATAAAAATTCTACAATAACTTCTCTTCAAATCAACCATCCAATAGGTAAGGAATTCCTATCTATTTTCATCATTTAATTACTCAATTTCTTCCTAAAAATCTAATATTTATTGCAATTGATTCTTAGGTGCAATTTGAAGACAAAAACCAAGGATTAAATTGAGGGTTAGCATTAGAAGCATCAACAATATCTTGGAGTAGTAGAAATAAAGATTTCTAGGGATTATTTGCTAATTCAAGTAAGTAATTATAATTAATTTGTTTGATTATGTTGATGACATTTGAAATTCATGTAAATCACTAAAAATAAACTTAGATTTAAGTATTGATTAATACATGTATATATATGTGTAAAAACTGAAATCAGCACGCATATATCTATGTATGTTAGAAATTTAAGTGTTTGAAATTATTATATGTTTATATATATATATGTATGTATGTATGTATGTATGAATATATGTGTGTTATATGTTGAATTATATGTTCTATTGAATGAAATTATAAAATAAACTAAATATAAATTCTGTTGTAAATATATATGTATATGTGATTATGTTGATACATGCTGGAATCTTTGATAAATCGTGCTAATGATTCTATTTGAGCTATGGTACATGATTTTAGTTGCAAAATATAAATCAAAGTATATGCTAGACAATAAAACATAGAATAAAAATGTTTTAGATGATTTAAATATGCTTGAAAATCAATTTTTATGCATATATATGCAATATGGACAACTTAAGTTATAATATTTAAGTAAAATATTAAATGAATTTATTTTTGGATGAAATTTATAAAATGGTAGTCTATCATGACTATATATAAACTAGAAATTTTGGTGATTTTTGAAATACATTTACTATATTTTAAAATTAAATAACAAAATAGCAAAATAGTGTTTTTGCTAGTAATGGTAGCGTGAATGTATAAGGCTGAACCGGTGACATTTTATTCTTCTTTTTGAAAAAATTATAACTTCCTGAAAACTTTAGAAGTATACTTTAATTTGGTTTAAAGAACTGGTCAGCTTGATTGTCAAATTTGATAAAACCGATGATCGTTGCTTCCTATGCTCTATTCTAGATAGTTTTATGTTAATTAAATGTAAAACCCTAATTAACTAATTGGTTTAGACCAAGTGAACTTATGCACATGTAAAACAATGTGTTAGAAAGTTTACTTAAAAATTTTAGCTCAAGAACCCGTGTTTAAGATAGTGAACCGGTTGGATAAAGTAAGGGTGTATACTATAAGAAATAAAATATTAGAGTTTAAGGTAAGTTAATTCTAATCACATGAATATGAAATAAATATAAATAATGTGTTTTCATATTAATATATGAATTTTAGGATGAATAATCAATTATTTAGTTTTTAGGAAATTATTTAATAAAATAGGCATAAATATGACATTATAAGATAATATAAACATAATAGGAAACTAATTTAGATTCTTTAGCACATTATAGGTAAAAAAAAAAAAAAGAATTATGAATGACATAGATAGAATAATTATATCTTAAATGATTTGTTTCACTTAATAAAGGTATATTAGATTGATTATGGGATATGTTATTGAAAACATCATTTTAAGGACCTAATTACCATAAAATGGGTTTAGTAGATTAAGTTGAATATAAAATGAACTTGATTGATTAATTCTATTCAATTTGGCTAAATTAAATTAATATAGATTTATTAACTAATATTAACTTATCAAATTCTTTAGAGTCCAACAATTTATACTTAGCTGTTAATCCAACTAGTAAACTCTTATATAATCAAATTAACTGGTAACTGGCTTAGAGATAATTGTAAACCATGAATAATAAGAGGAGTATGTTTTTTCAAATATATATTTGCTAGAAAACTAAGTAGTTAATACGAGTTTGATATAAGTTAATAATTGATTCAAGTGCTTATATGAATTAATCTTTTAAGCAAATTTTTGTTAGGAGTCTGCCTTCTACTTTCTCTTCTGGCCTATCTTTTGTTTATCCAAATTTTGTACCAGGTATACAGTGGCATGTGTTACGTGCTAGGGTAGACATTCTAAATGAACTAATACTTAAAGATGGCTTTAGTAATTGCTTTTTGCTTGTGTGTGGCCACTTTTGAGATCTGGTTCAAGAGGCAGCAACCTTATTAGGCAGTATCAATACAGTAGTTGGGCGCTTAAGCCATCATGGGTAGGTCGGTGAGTAGCTAATGAGGAAAATGGTTGTGGGATAATGCTTACCTAGATCGGAGAGAAGTAGTATAGTATAGTTCACATTTATGGGACCGATTGAGCTACTCTATATTATAGATTGTGATGGATAGATATGCATAACGGCTGTGATCCCTAGATGAGGTTATTACTTGTAGAGGCCGAAGATATAAGTATTTTGACTACCTATATCAATCTATTGAGTAGTTGCTACTACTCAGGACCCCTAGGTTCCCAACGAGTTTCTGGAGTATGAATGCTGCACTATTGTTTGCTATGATTTAATATAAAGATACAAATTGTTATTTGTTGCATTTATTTAGAACAGGTGTCTAGCCATATCATGTGTGTTTGTGTTGCTGTCATACTAGGTTTCGGCTCATTTCTTTCTTTTTCAGGTGTTGATGATTTTGATGATGATACTTATGATTGCATGGGTGCAGTACAAATTCTTAAGGAGCTACTCGATGAGTGGAGTGTCTAGGATCACCGGATAATTATTTCATTCTAAATCATTGAATTTTATTTTCAAACTTATTTTTTATGAGCGCATATCTATGAGCCCATGGTTGTATTTGGAGATGCTAGACACTATGTATTTTGAGGTACCTGATGGTATGATATTTATTTATAAATGTTGATCTACTTATGGGAGTAGCCCTTTTGAAAATCTTTTGCGAAAGTTATATTTTTCCGCTGCAAAGTCCAATTGTTTCTAGAGTCTAATTTAATGATTTTAGAATCTAAAATTTTTTTAGCAACGATCACGATAAACTGTAGATTAGGCTAGCTTTAATGTATAATGTGTACGTGTTATATATGGTGGTTGGCACACCTTGAACCTATTCAGGGGTGACACATAATTATACTAAAAGTAAGTTATTTTTCAATTAAACTAAAAAAGGTTATTTACATATATAATAAAAACATAGACAATGATTGGAAGTTGCTCGTTTTCTTATTATAAGATAAAAGCATACACAAAGAGTGAAAAATACATATAAGAATATTTATTATTATATCGATTTGCTATTGTTCTTTTTGTTCCTTATCCTTCACATCTTATTTGTATCTTACTTAGATAACTTATCATTTAAACAGTGGAAAAAAAATTATCATAGTACAATGGCTAAAATTAAAAAACTTGCTAGTTCAACCTTAGGGATTTGCCTTGATGTTCGGTAGATTTTTAATTGCTCTCAATGGATTTACGTGCCAATATTTAAGCATTATAAGTAACGAGTAGATTACTTAAAAATGTCATCGTTCTTCTCTCTTGTACTATTCTTTTTAGGTTCGGTTGATGGAGTAGTAATATTCTATAAAAAAATAAATATATAAACTAAGAATGTATACAGTTAAGTATAATTTTATAATGAATAAAATTAATGCAATTGGTTATTGTTAAAAAAAAAAAAGAAGTACAAAATGCACAACTTGCAGTTATGTTACGTTTACTATAGGACAATGGATCCAAAATGGAAACGTGATTTCGAATTCCATTCCCATTCATATATCTAAAAGTTAGAATGACAATTCATTATAATCAACCATTTTGATTTTGAGGGATATAATTTTCCACTCTTGAAAAGGTTGAATCTCGATTCCATTCAATCCCATTAATCATTACAGTTACATTTTTATCATCTTACACATTTATTGTTCGCATTTATTACAAAAGATATTTTCCACAAATACAAAGTCAATTACATTTTGTTGCAGGATATATCCAAGCAAAACCACTGAGTCCATTCCACTCATTTTAATCTATTCCATTCACTTCAATTCACTCCAAATCAAACAATTCCTACCACTACACCATCTTTAACATTTTGTCATGTTTTACTATTTATAATATAGATGTACAATATATACAAATTCTTTTTTATAAACTGGCCCTAATGACCGGAGCCCCCATTGGATAGAGAACAAATAGATTTCTATCCTAGAGAAAGAGCAACGCATATGATGATATCTCTTATCGGCAAAAAGTAGGGATGTAATTGGGTGAACCATAATAGGGTTTTCAACCCACTCAACCCATTAAAAATCCTATAAGGTTAAACCCCGTAGGGTTTTAAGGTCGGGTTTGGATATATAGTACAAACTCTATAAGGTTATAGACTCGGGTTTGTATCATATAACAAACCTGGTGGATACACAACAACCCGGTACCATAATTTTAAAAAATTAAATAAATAAATGAAAATATTACTAAAAGGATAAGAAGAGGAAATGCAATATGGAGGAGCCATCATCTTTTCTATCTACTAAAAATATTTTTCTTTTACATTTACTAGACCGGTTAAGGATTTTAGGACTTCTCATTAAAATTTGTTCAAGTCATGTTTACTTTAATATTGCTTGATGTGTTATATTTTTACCTCAACAAGATATTTAATTTAACCATGTTCTTATCTAAGTCTCTTAGATGAGACATAGTAACAAAAGTAATATATTTATGTGTTTAAATATTGAATCATAAATATGGTCTGCCACATATTCTATCTACTCCACATGTATCTTTTTATTTTTTAATGTATAGAAAATGTATGTCAAAAGCACCGGATTCTCTTAAATTTATTATTAAAATTTAAAAATAGGTTAGAAAAAAATTAAGGTTATAAGGGAGCGTTCCGAGTTCTAAATCAAACCTATAGAGCGGTTTTGGATATAATATGAAAACTCTATAGGATTATAGGATTGGGTTTGGTAGACTCTAACGACCTAGGTCGGCGTTTAATTTGGGTTTGTATGATCTATCCAAAACTTGACCCCATTACATCCCTACTAGGGATGCGACCCAGTAAGCCGCTATAGGCTGTTATAGAGTTTATGACCTGCTGATTTGTTAGGATCGGGTTTTGAACATATAGAAACTCAATAGATATATGATAACCCGATATTATAATTTTAAAAAATAAATAAAAACATTATAAAGGGGTAAGGAGAGGAAAGAAGATATGAAGGAGCTAGCAAAAAACAAAAAAAAAATTGATGAATTAGTAAATCATGTACCTAACTGATATAACCTTGGTTCTATTGGAATTATCGGATTTTTATTTGTATCATATCTATATCGGATTAGCATCTGTAACTTATATGTATCATATCGGTATTGGTTTTATTTGATCAGTTCATGAGTAAAACTATCGATTTTTCATTGGTATCGATTTCTTAACAAACATTTGTTTGAAAACGATGGAAATATGATGCCAAAATGACCTAGAAATGATGAAACAAATAGACCCAATCGAAAGTACAACCCCTGTTCTTGGTTATGGTTATGGAACATGGTTGTGGTTACGGATCATGGTTGTGGTTGCCTCTCCATCAATACTCTCATGCCTAAAAAGTGTCTTAGGTTTTATGTTGTTTATACTTCGTATAAAATTGAAAAGATTTGTTTTGATTTTATATTAATTATGATATGCATGGATTAAAGATAAGATATTATTTCCAAAATCATCATATTATATATGATTAATTAAGATACATTATTCTTATATATATATATATATATATTCTAGTAAATTGTTTTGAGATCTTTACATATTGACTTTTTTTTATTTCTTTTATTTACATCTTCTTTCTTCTTTGTTTCCATTTTCCCTAGTCTCTATCAAAAGGACATATATTGGCTTTTAGAAAGCTAACCTATATGTATTTTATTTTTTTTCCCAAAATTTGGAAAATAATTTGCTAATTATAACTGTAACAAAAATGATAACTAGGGAAATTGTTCTTTTTTTGTTTCTTTTCAAGCAAATATTTTAACATGAAAAATTTTAAAATTTTAATCATTTTTCCTTTTATGAAATTAAATAGTGTAAAAGGAGATTCTATAAGGATTTTGTTAATTATTTAATTTTAAAAGAAGGGTATGAATGTGCTCACATTATTGTATTAGATAATAGTCAATTTACTAAACTCTTCTTTTAAGAATTAATATATTATTTAAAGATAATGAATAGAAATTATGGGAAAAAAGTTGTGAAGTGTATATATATATATAGAAAGATATATATAAATAGATATACATATAAACAATTGGTAAATTACATTGGAAGATCACAATATTTAGGGTAAGTTTATTTAAGTTTACAATATTTAAGGAAGTGGGTTAATTAAGATCACCATTGACAAGTGTCACAACGTGGCGAATCTTCTGAGTTTTCATTAAAATTTTCTCCTTTTAACATGTGTCAATAGTGACCTTAATTGACCCACTTCGCTAAACATTGTAACCTTAAATGAACCACTCAAAATGTTAAAACCTCAAATGAACTAACTCTCAAATGTTGTGACCTTTATCCTATAAAGAACTATCTATAATTATGACATTTAAATATAAATGTTATAATTACTCTATCTTTTATATTCCAAAAAATCCTCCCATAATGTCCTCACTAATTTGTTTAAATTAATTTAGATTTAGTACACAATACATATAACTTATAATTTTAAGGATGAAAAAAAAGTACGGAGATCGAAAACTCTATTAGTATTGGTTTTATAATGTATAAGATATAGATATAGATATAGATATAGATATAGAGAGAAGTTTTTAGATTAGACGCGTGTGTGTAGTAGCCTACAGAATAGAACGCGGTGAGTGGTACATCATGGTTTGGCCTGACTAAGGATGTCAATAGGCGGGTTTTTATAGGGTACCCGACCCACCCAACTCGGTAAATACCCTATAGGGTTTGGGATGGGTTTTGGAATCAATAATAAAACCCTATAGGGTTTTGGGATGGGTTTTGGGACAAGCATAAAACCCGTTGGGAAATCCGAACCCATTTAAATATATACATATACATCAATATATTATGTTTAGTCTTAGTTTCTGAAATTAACCAGCTGTACTCCATTAATTGTAAAGCTGTTTTTTTCCTTTTTATTAAATCATTTAGAAAAGGTAAAAAACCCTAGGACAGTAGACTAATACTCTATGTTCTCCACTTTCATTCTTGGCTTAGCTCACTCTCCTCAAATTCATGACTCTTATTCCGTTGCTGCACTGTTTCATTCAATGATTTTTTTCAAGTGAAAATGGTTGGGATTTGATAAAGAGGATTGCATGAGTAACGATAAAAGTTTTTTCTTGGTCTATAAAGTGGGAATGGATCGGAAATAGAAAAAGATGAAAAAAAAATATTTATAATGACGTTTTTAAATATTATATTGTGTAATGATTCTAATTTTATATCAGATTTCAGATTTGGGTTCGGGTACCCTATATGGTTTGTTTAGCGGGTTTTGGATTCATGGATAAAAACCTATAGGGTTTAGGACGGGTTTCGGGAATCCTATTGGGTATCGGGTTCGAGTTCGTGTTTTAGTATACCCATCTCGAACCCGTCTCTGTTGCATTCTTAGGTCTGACATGGCTCTCTAATCCTTAAGTTAACAAGTATGTTAATTTGAGGGTAATAAATGGTTATGAGAGAGAGAGAGAGAAAGAGATTTCAAGCAAGATTACCATTTCTATGGAGTGGAAGGAGATATTTATTGTATATGAGTCCTTGACGATTGAGTGCGCAATGAGCTCATAGGCGAAAGCATGGTTGGAAAAGGTTGCAGTGGGTGTTGGCTGGATCCACTTTTGCTGAGCTTGATAAAGAGTCTATTGAGAGAGTTGTGTCAAGTTTTGTTTGGATGCCATAGGGGCCAATCAGTAATCTGAGTTAGGATGGAGGTTGCATTAGTGAGGCTTCAGTACTTTGTTGTTGTGAGCTGCGCATTAACCCATTGGGTTAGCTTAATCGATTAATGGACTAGTATAGGCTTGGAAGGCACATAATCAATATTAGACCATAAACAAGAGTTATTTACCATAATAAGTTAATAACCTTAACATATCGACAAGTTATTGAAAATTATTAAACTAAGGGGTTGTTTTTCTAAAACCAAAAAGTAAAAAAGAAGAAAGTATAAGACTTTATTAGTATGTTTACTTAGAGGCAACAGAGGTGACTAAAATATTACCTTTGGAATACATTCTATTGTCTTGTTTACTTGTAAACTATGCACGGTTTTGCTATTTTCCTTTTAAAGGAAATAGTCATACCTACCTATGCACTTTTTTTTTTCACTTTCTTTTTCATTTCCTCTCTATTCCCTCTTTAGAGTAAATACAAAATTAAATAACTATGACCATCTTGTTTTTATTTAAATTACAAATTGTCAAAATTATCCACATAAGAAATATATATATATAACATATTATAAATTATATATAGAATATACATATAACATATATTAAAAATAGGTCATATTAGTAATGATATATATATATATATATATATAATGTATATATGAAACATACAATTGGTTTCTTTATTATAGCATCTATACATATACATACGCAACATATATAGATCATATTAGCATGTAAAGCAAAAAAATTTAAATAAATACATGTATATAGCACCCATACATATATGTAGCATATAGGTAAAAAAATACATATTTTATATGTTAGATAAAGATTATGCATATAACTTATAATACAAATATCTACATCAAAATATAAACTATGTATATAATATTAAAGGGTAAATTACACCAGTGGGTCACAACTAAGGGGTAAGTTCATTTTAGGTCATAACGTTTGGAAAAGTGATTCAATCCAGGTCATAGTGAACACCTATCAATAGGAGGAAAGGGGTGACACGTGTCAACAAGAGAAGGTGACACGTGTCCATTGTGACATGAATTGGATCATTTTTCTAAACATTGTAACCCAAAATGAACTTACCCCCCAAACATTGTGATCCAAAATGAAATGTTACGAACGTTGTGACCCAAAATGAACTTACCCCAATTATATATATATATATATATATATATCTTTTAACATATACAACAAATATTTATAACATATAAATGTGTATCAATTGTAGATTATAATAACATAATTTATGTGTTATATATATGTCATAAGTTATTTTTTACATTTAATGAATAAGTTCCATATGTACGTGTGCTTGTTATAATATATAGATAACATATAAGATACTTTATTAATATATATTAACATAGAAATTATATAAATAACTTATACGTATAACAAATAAATAGGTTGTGTATTTATATGTATTTATTTAAAGTATGTTTAAGTAACTTTTAATTTATTTCAAAATCATCAAATGGGAGTATAGTGGTATTTTTTAGGTATTCTTCCAATATAATGTTGCAATTGATAATTTGAAGTAAATGTTAGAACATATGTATTAT
Source organism: Combretum micranthum (assembly GCA_024138025.1). Classification (NCBI taxonomy): domain Eukaryota; kingdom Viridiplantae; phylum Streptophyta; class Magnoliopsida; order Myrtales; family Combretaceae; genus Combretum; species Combretum micranthum. The sequence goes on from JAMXBD010000001.1 coordinate 4,039,129, forward strand.
TGATAATAAAACTTTAAACAAAATAAACACTTAAATGCAATATTCCTAATCTAACATTTTTCCTATTTCCTGTGTCCAAATAAACTGCGTAAAGAGCCAAGTGGATGTGGATCTACCCACTTTAATAGAATTAGAAGATAAATCTAGATAAAAGTACACTTGAAAAGCCAAACAATCGAACACAAACACAATAATTATGCTTTACACAATATATATATATATATATCTATATATATAACGTTAATATATGAAAACTTATGATATTAATTTGCTTTGATGTAAATTGTTCTTGAGATATCTTCTTCCTAGTGCATCTGTATCTTTTTGGACCGTCTGTATGCTTTCTAAAATATCAGCATGATCAGAGATTAACTTTGAGAGATACATATATATATATATATATATGTCTATACTACCTAGTCTATGCTACGTATTAAGCGAATACTATTCATTCCCCTCAGAAAAGATAAAAATATGGTCGGGTATTTTTTGTTCATATCATCTTTTACAGTTTTTCAATCCACATCCTATCCATCCAATGCATTTTACCGCTCTCGTTCACTCTCATCTCTCTTAAATTCCATGTATCGGTTTCTCCGTATTCATTGTATTCTCCATCTTAACGAGGAAGGCCTTCTAAGATAATTGCTTATTAATTTTTCATAAAATTTGTTTCTTTTACAATGATTATAGACATGTCTCCATAGATGTCAACTTTTCTCATTTTGCATGTGGTTGGTTACTAACCATAGAGCTAACCTCTCGTATCTTTATGCAAATTTCAATTCTTTTAAAGAGGAGAACTTCAACCAAGAGCACCAAACAGCATAGACAAGTTGAGTGAGGTAAGAGATGTTGGAGTTTTTAATCTTCTATTGGCTTTTCAAAAGCATTAGTGGAATAGAGCCTGCCTGTTTTGAACTAGAAATATGAGTACTTATTTTTTCTTAAACTTTATCTATTTTAGGTTGTGTTTTACGAGGATTTTTTTTTTTTTTTTACTTTTGTTATTCGCAAAATTCAGAGATGTGTACATTCGTATTTTGCAGTGTCTTTTGTTTTTCCTTTTTAATTTTTAGAACTAAGTTTTGTGAAGTTGCTACACTATGTATGATTTCATCATCCTACTTAGTTATTTGCTCTTTTTTAGGGGATTCATTGGATGATATAGATGCATTTACGATAGATAACTTTGAATGACTTATTTAGTTTTTGGCTTTTATTTTTGAGAGGGTTGATGCACCTACAAATTGTCACATTAGTGTATAGATTTTTTTTTTCTTTTAATAAAAAGAAAACGTTAAGGGAGAGTAACTGATAGGTCTAATTTTTTTTCCTACTCTCCACGTATTACAAATATCAAGGAATAAAAATTAAAAATTAGACATTAATATCAAGAAATAAATACAGAGAAAAAAAAAAAGACTAAAGTGAGTTTTATGGGATTTTGGAAAGATTATCAAATTTCAGTGTTGTTTTATCATATAATATTATTTGGTAAGAATATAATGTTCGAAACAAATAACAAGTGTGCATGGTTGTTTGTTTTTTCTTTTTCTTTTTTATTTTTAATTTCTTTATAGAGAAATCATACTAATAAATTTAAATGTTTTCATCTTAATGCGACTAAAGTTGCAACGGTGATACAAAGAACTCTAGAGACAATTCTCATTGCTAAGCTTCCTCTATATAGCTTTTGCAAATTGCATAAAAATATGTACTTTCCTTTTATATTTTTTCTTTTCTCTTTCTTTTTTTTTAATTTATTTAAGGAGACTGTCAAATTACTTTAGTATTTTCTTTTTGTTTGGAATTACTTTACTATTTAAGATGGAAATATTAATAATTGTCATTTTTTATTATATTTATTTTTAGACTACGTTTTATGAGGATCTTTTTTTATATATACTTTTGTTGTTAGCACAATTTAAAATGCATTAGTATTGGCTATTTTTTTTCTTCTAACCTTAACTGCTAAAATGTGTCAAGTTGATGGAGTATAATGATTTCACTGTTCTACCATGCATGTGTTTTCTATTTCAGGATTGTTCTAGGGAATTGAATGGATCATAATGATGGGGTTAGGTATGATTTTAGATAAGTTTCAATGAAGTTTTCCCTTTTTTTATTGGATTTTATTGTAAGGAGGTTTGATATATAGATATTGTCAAATTGGAGTAATGCGTCGGTTTTTGAATTTAATACCCTTTATTTATTTTTTTGGTTTGACACAAAGCTTCTTTTCATGGCTATGAATGTTAACTATTAATTACAAAAAAAAAAAAGAAATCATTATTGTTTCAATAATATTAATGTAAAATTTTTCTTAATGGTAAATATGGGGGAAATATTATTTTTAATATAAAGTTCACTTAATGGTGTCAAAAAGTTTCTTTATGCATATCTTTTCGTTAATTATATTAGATTTGATTATAATTATGCTCAAGACCATATCGATTTTTAGGACCTCTATCTTATGGCAAAACAATTTTTTTTCCTTTTGTATCCATTCAAATAAAATAGTTAAACATTTGCAACTTTTTCCATCTATTATATTTTGTATCTTAGTTTCTAAACCTTAAATGATATTGAAGTGAAGTTTGGTCTTTCCTTATAATTACCATCCCTCCACTCATATTTTTTTCCCTCTTTCTTTAAGTAAAAGTGGTTAGATCATTTGCTATGATGCTTCATGTTTATTTAGTTAATTTAAATATTTTTATATGAAATATTTCATATATTTGGTACTTATTTTAATTTACACACGCTTCGTGGGTGTGTCAACCGCTAGTGTGTGTGTGTATGTATTTTAAAATACATGCATTATATGTGTACCGCACATGTCCATTTTGGATTTTTTTGGTATCTTATCTATATCTACTCTAGATTTGATTTCTACCAGTTTAAAATCTTTTATTTAATAAATTATCTTATATACATCTTATCTATTTTATATCTTAATTATTATGATGGTAGATTGGTAGTGACTGAAGAATGAGAGCTGGAAAGATAGATTTCTTCTTCTTCTTTTTTTTCCAGAGGAATTTTTTTCTCCAAAAAGATAAATATATATTTTGTATTGAGGAAAAAAAATTTAATGCACATTATTTTCACTATTTTAGTAAAGAGAATCACTATTTCTTTCCCAATATTTTGTAACTACTTTAATTTGTTAATTACGAGAAAATCTATCAAATCTTTGTAAAATAGGGGGTCAATCGTCAGTCATACAGTAGCCAGAAGGTATATTATCTATTACTATCTATTAAGAGTTCAATCGCCTCCAAAAATATAAAAATAAGATTAGACGGTTTTTTCCTACTTCGTTCTCTATCTGACGTTTTCTATTTTTGACGGTTTTCCTTATTCTCTTTGGTCTTTTGCTATAACTTCCTTCGCGACTTTTAACTCCTCCTGACTGTTTAACAAATACTTTCAGTTTTACAGCTATCAATGCATTTTTTTTTTCCTAAATATTCCCTCTTTTCTCTTTCCTAATGCCTCTTTACATTTAACAGAAAGTTACATACATGTTTATCCATAATAATAAACAGTTAATCTTTTATTTTTTTAATGCTGTTGCTTCTTTATTAAAAATCTGAGCCTCTTCGTATTCCTTCTTTCGTACTATATATTTCTTTTATCAAGTTTTACACATCCCCATCTACAGTAGCAAGCAAGACAGTTTCTTTGTTTGTTTATTTTTTCTGTAATTTTTCCTTTGTGTTCCTTTCTATACTATGGATCTTGCTATTTTTCTCTCTCTCAACATTTTTTACAGTGATTTTTCACTAACTTATTTTGGATCACCACCAACACCATCAAAGTAAGTTTATGGGTCTGTTTGGATTGTCTGTTTTTCATCTGTATCTGTATCTGTATCTTTTTTAAAATGATTTGTGTAAATATATCCGATTTGCATATAAATTTTATCTATATTTGTTCTATTTAATCTTTTGATGAGAACTGTCAATTTTTTTTTATCTATATCTATTTCTTGATAAATAATTTGTTAGCAAAAAGTTTGAAAAAGTGTTTGTATCTGCCGGAAAAAAGCCAAAACAAACAGACCAATATATATAATATATATTTTTTTTTTTTCCTGACCATCTCTCTCTTTTTTTTTTTATAATTTTACCACTTAATCTCTCTTTCAACCCCTTTTTAGGAAATGCATCAGCTCCATAAACAGGTATGAATTTCTCCAATGAACCAAGTTTCATAAACGGGTGACATGCTTGGTTTTGTTGCAATTAGAAGCAATTTTTTCTCATATCAATTTTACCAAAATAGTTAAGAAAAGAGATGGCTTTCACATTGATTTTTGTTTTTCCTATTTAATATTTGCTAAAATTTTGTTTTTGTAGATAATTTTCAATATCTGATCTTACCCTTTTGATTTTTTGAAACATATAGTTTGATTTCATCATGTTAAAAAATTATGTTATTTCGAGTTTAAATTTATTAATAATTTGAGTTTAATTTTATTAATAATTTTGAATTTCATTGCTTTATCATAGATTACAAATGAAACCAATTATCTGTACATTTGTTTGTTTTTTTATATATACTTTTGGAAAAGGGGACTTTTTAAAATTGCTTTCTACATGGTTTGTGCTTTTTCTTTCTTTCTTTCTTTCGTTTTTTTTTTTTTTTCATATATGGTTTGTGCTTTCTCTGTCGTTTGTTTTAGTAAATGTAAATACAAATAAATTGGACACATCCTTATATAGCCGACCTTAACACCTGTATTTATTTGTTTATCTAATAAAATATTTATTATAATCAGGATCATTTTTTTTTCCAATGGTGTCTACTCTGATCAGCTTCAACTTTCAAGATCAAAATATCCTCTTCGATTACATTATTGGGAGACTTTGCATGAACACGAAACAGAGAATTCTATTATCTTATGATTGTGCCAAGTTACATTGGTGTGTATGTTTATGTTTGTCAAACAGTTTAAATTTTGGGCTCATTTCCACGGAAATATATTTCCTGCGTTTGTTTAATTGATAACAGTATATAGAATGTAACCTTTCATTAACGAACCTTATAATTAACCATTAATAAAATATGTGCCAATTATGACTTAAACTATAAAAAATTGTTCAATAATTTATTATTAATTATTAATCTACTCTACTTTTTGCGCACGCATCGTGGGTGCACAGCTACTAGTATATATGAACGAGGAAAAGAGTAGAAATTAGAATTGGATTGGAGTATTTACATCGACTGCCACCGTGAACATGAAGCGAAAGATTTTTCTTCGAGAAAGTAAGCCTTTTGAACTAGGTGCTCAGTGATTTTGAGCCAAGTCACTCAACACACACTTTCTAAGTGCCACTATTCTCATCTAAGGAAGATTCGATATGGTCTCATGGATTAATTTTGACATCCTTGACAACCACTCTCCACTACCCCATGTCTCCTCAATGCCTATAACCGTAAAGAGCCCACCTCTTATAAATATCTTCTCCTCATGCTCACAAGAAAAAATTATGTCACACTGATAATCCTTATACTCCATTGTTATCCTCATGTACTCCCTTGCTTGGATGAACACTGACTTAAATGTCAAAGTGGTTACACCAAACAACTCCTAGTAAATCCCTAATCATAGTATGTTTTGCAATACTTTGTAAGTCCACGATCAAGCCCAACGATTACAAAAGCCTACCATAGGTATTGAACTAACAACATTTGGCATCGTACGTAGGAAATTACTCTTGATATTTTTCCCTTCTTTCATTTTTTTTAGACACTTTGCTTTTATGCTCCTCGATAATTATCATATGGTTATGACCGTATATATAAGGACATAGAGGAAGCTTCAATACTTAATTGATTACATGACTTAGAATAAGCTAGCTCATAGTAGATCAAAAGTAGGGTTAATGATAAAAATAGTACCTCAACTTATGTAAAATGTTCGATTAGGTGCTTGAAGTTTCGTATTGAAGGATTTAGTATCTAAACAAAGCTTTTGTAGACTTTTTTCATACCTAAAGTATAGTTTTAACAATTTTGGTACATGAATAAAGTTTTCGTGAATTTTTTTCATACCTGAAGTAAGTTTAGTCAGGTATGAAAAAAGTTTGTGAAAACTTTTGTTCAGGTACCAAAATTTTCAAAACCACACTTTAGGTATCTAAATAAGCTTTTTTGTGAAAGTTCAAGTACCAAATTGTTCAAAATAAAACTTTAAGTACTTGATTGAATATTTTCAAAAGTTGGTGTACCATTTTTGAAATCAAACCCTCAAAATTATTGTTACATGACAATTGTACTAAGCATAAATACTACTTGTGTGCTTAACAGTTGTAACTACCTTCTACAATAGGCATATAAATATATAATAATAAAGAAAGAAAAGTAGCCATAAACTTTACCCAAAAGTTAGCCTTGAGTAGGAATCTCCTAAGAACTCAAATCTTAGCAACATGTTCTTTGTTCATCATGCTTTAGATCCTCCATTAGTAGCTCACAAACACTATAAATCATATAAGCTTAGTAAATTAAAATACAAATCACAAAAACAATAATTGAAATAACATGTCGAAGGTGAGAGTTTGTCAAATCACATTTCCAAAAATCGTATGATTGATATTTTCGTAAAACATTAGGGCTTAGCAGTAGTAGAGTAGTGGTCAACAAAACAATTACTATCAAGCCTAATTTGAGCTTTAATATTGGTGCTTTCATTAACTCACTAAAGTAGCCATGGCATAAGGAATTCAAGGCATTGCTTGATTGCAAGAGAAACTTGAATCTTATGAAAGTAAGCTTCTTGATTTATAATCTATCACTGATAGATTGTTTCCGATATGTCTCAAGTATTAAAATTTGTGAAGATGCAAATGGAGAATTAAAAAAAAAATTGTAATCAAAGTATTGAAACTAATTTACCATCTTCTTTACTTGCATGTGGTAATCATGAGGAGTCATTTTTATATATCATAAATGTTAAATTAGAGTTACCTAAATTTTCTTGTCCGAATCCTTTATCTTGGATTTTTCAAGAAAATCAACTTTTTGATTTCCATTATGTTCTAGATCATGAACAGTTGAAAATGGCTTCTTTTGCCATGGAAAATGAAGTGATTGGTATCTATGGTTTTGTCATAATGGACTTTTATCTACTTCACTTATTTTTCTTACAGCTTTGGAAACCAAATTTGGTTGTTTTGAGTATGGTATGCAAGATGATAGATTTTATATAGTAAATGTTGTTAACAAGAAAATGGGGTTAATAATTTTGTAACTAAATCTCAACATGGTCTTACTAAAGTAAAGAATGAGATTTGAAAGCAGCAACAAAATGTTTTTGAAGAAATTACTTTTATAAAGAAGCAAGAATCTATTTTGGCAATAAATAAGTTTATATATGTGGAAAAAGTTACAAATGGCATTGGTTTTTCTTGCAGATGCTATTTTGGCCAAGGATGACACACTATTGGAGGAAAATGTTGAAATGTCTTTAATGTTTTATAAGCAACTCGAAGATTTTTTGGAAAAGATGTTAAACCCCATTTTAGGAGGGGATGCTTTAGTGGATAGTGACAATATGGAATTGAAAATACACAGTGTTGTTCAATATAATCTTATAGATTCTAGTGCTTGAAAAGTTAGCTAATATGAAGAGATTTCAAAACCAAATGGCCATTTCTGATTTTGATAAGTTAGCTCAAGAGGACTCTTGTCATTAATTTTGCAAAAAACATGATTATTACCATCAATTTTGCTTTTTAGCATGAATTGAGCAGCCTTCATTTCTTAGGTTTTATCCTCTCATCATTGCATTCTTGGACATTTAGTCCAATCAAATTTTTAGGCAATAAAACAACATCCAGCAACACAACTTTTGGGACTTTATTTAAGGGTGGGTTGCTTATTTCTTGCGTGCTAGTCTAGTAGAAAAGCCTACTAGAAGTGACTTCATGGGTGGACTTATGTGAATTCAAGAGCAACTATCCAGCTTATCACCTTGAGGACAATGTGGTTTTCTAAGGGCTGGAGAAACATGTTATGACTATAATTATAAGGATATGGAGGAAGCCTCAATACTTAGTTGATTACATGACTTAGAATAGGGTAGCTCATAGTGAATAAAAAATATTTTTACATGATAGTTATACTAAGGACAAATGCTACTTATGCACTTGACAATTGTAACTACCTTCTACAATGGGCATATAAATACATAATAACAAAGAAAGAAAAGCAACCACAAACTTTACCCAAAAGTCAACCTTAAGTAGGAGTCTTTTAATAACTCGAATCTCAACACCATCTTCTTTGTTCATCATTCTTTAGGTCCTTCATTGTTACCTCACAAACACCATGAATCATTTAAGATTAATAAAGTAAAATACATATCACAGAAATAATAACTGAAATAACATGTTAAGATGAGAGCAGTATAAACCCTATATGTGGTACTGTGGGACAGAGACGAAGGTGAGAATTTGCCAATCACATTTTCAAAAATTGTACTATTGAGATTTAGTAAAGCATTAAGGGTTAGCAATAGTAGGGTGGCGGGCCAGTGAAACTATTACTATTAGCCTTGTTTAGGCTTCTTGAATTTTAGTTCTGATTTTTCCCCTTGCTTGTACACTTTTTTACTTCTTTATTATATAGATATACATTTTTCCAAACTACTTTTTATTATATATATCCTTTTTTTGGTTCTTTTTTCTCCTAAAACATAGTGATAAAATATCTAAACTATTAAAACATAGTAATAAAATATTTGTTATAGAATGAGTTTACATTGTCTCTATTTTTTTTAAATAATAAAGTTTTTCTCGATATATATAGATTTTATCTTATCACGTGGCATACACATCAAGCAGCCTTGATATGGAAATACAATATTTTTAAAAATGAACACGAAAATACGGTACAAAAATAATATTCGAAATATAAGTATCAAATGCACAATTGGACCATTGTAAAGAGGGGTGCATGTAGCTAAACTCCATAGACAGCATTGTCCCAGGACCATTTGAAAGGATAAGAGGTAAAGTGAATTTAAGCACTATGTAATTGCGCTAGGAAAACTTCTATTGAAATTTACAAACTGAGAAAAGGCGTCCTCAACTAGCATTAAGAGCTAACAACTTAGAATCAAAACTATAGAAACAATACAAAGTTATAGCATTCAGAGAAAATAAAAAAAGATACCAGTGGAGCAAAGGGTATTGCATTATTTTGGCTTAGAACCGACCTTTGATGAAGACCTACAAGAAAACGTGTCAAATTAGATACAAAGCTCAAGTCTTCAAGGATATCCATTGTTCTTTATGTAATATGGGAGTGAAACTAAAGTTAACATATTTGTAAACTAAAGTCAATTATGATAATGAATCTCGTTGGAAGTAAGAAGAGATAAGAAAGAGGGTGGACCATAAAAAAGAGAACAAAATTTGTGAGTCAGCAAGCCATGAAAGTCTAGGCAAAGAGAGAGAATGAGATAGAAGAGCAGACCCAGCAAAACCTAGCAATTCCTAGGATGGAGAAGATAGAGTACTTTGTCTCTCTCTACATCAGTTTTAACATAAAGAGGGTGCGGATGGCACCTACATCCTCTTTACAATAGTCATAGGCACGTCTTCCAACTACACCTTTGATACTTATATTTTGAATATCTTCTTTTTATACCATAGTTCTATATTTATTTTTAAAAAATACCATATTTTCGTATAAAGAGAGAGAATAAGATAGAAGAGCAGACCCAGCAAAAGCTAACAATTCCTACGATGGTGACAAAACTTGTGTCAAGTTGTTGTTGGAGACCTTTGAGGAAGTCGTAGCCGAGTAAACCGTAAAAAAGTGACCTACCAAACCTACAACATTCTTACTGACCTAATACATCAAAAAGTGATAAGTCAGTAAGAAATTTACAAGTCTGATAGGTTACGTCATTGTTTGAAAAGTGATAAGTAGGTAAGAAAGTCGTAGGTCGATAAGAAAGTCATAGGCGTGGTAGGTCGTATTATGTTTCGAATGTTGTAAGTCTTTGAGAAATTTGTAGGTGTGATAGGTTATGTTTTTGAAAATTATAGGTCGGTAAGAAAGTCGTAAGTATAGTAGATCATGTTATGTTTAGGTCATTAAGAAAGTCGTAGGTGTGATAGGTTAAGAAGTAGTAAGTCAGTAAGAAAGTCGCAGGTGGTAGGTCAATAAGTGTAGGTCAGTAAGAAAGTCATAAATGTGGTAAGTCATGTTATATTTCGAAAGTTATAAGTCCTAAGAAAATAGTAGGTGTGGTAGGTGATAAAATATTTCAAAAAGTGGTAGGTCGGTAAGAAAATCGTAGATGTGATAGGTCATGCTATGTTTCGAAAGTTATAAGTCAATAAGAAACTCGTAGGTGTAGTAGGTCAAAAAGTGATAGGTCAGTAAGAAAGTCGTACGTGTAATATGTCATGTTATGTTATGTTTCGAAAGTCATAAGTCAGTACGAAAGTGTAGTAAGTCATATTATGTTTTGAATGTTGTAGGTCAGTAAGAAAGTCGTAAGTGTGGTAGGTTGAGAAGTGGTAGGTCAGTAAGAAAGTCGTAGGTGTAGTAAGTCATGTTATATTTCGAAAGTTGTAGGTCTTTAAGAAAGTAGTAGGTATGATAGTTTATGCAATGTTTCAAAAAGTTGTAGGTTAGTAAGAAAGTCATAGGTGTGATAGGTCATATTATGTTTCGAAAGTTGTAGGTCTTTAAGAATGTGGTAGGTGTGATGATCATGTAAAGTTTCGAAAAGTTGTAGGTCGGTAAGAAAGTAGTAGCTATGGTAGGTCATGTTATGTTTCGAAAGTTGTAGGTCTTTAAGAAAGTGGTAGATGTGGTAGGTCATGTAATGTTTCAAAAAGTTGTAGGTCAGTAAAAAAGTCGTAGATGTGATAGATCATGCTATATTTCGAAGGTTGTAGGTCTTTAAGAAAGTAGTAGGCATGGTAGACCATGTAATGTTTAGAAAATTTGTAGATCAGTATGAAAATTGTAGGTGTGGTAGGCCATGCAGTGTTTTGAAAATTGTAAATCAGTAAGAAAATCGTAGGTAAAAAAGAAAGTTGTAAGTATAGTAGGTTATGTTATATTTTGAAAGTTGTAGGTCAGTAAGAAAATTATAGATATGTTAGGTCATATTAGACTTGCATCGGATGGTTTAAGATTTTTTAACAAATCCAACGGTCTTAAATAAGACTTCCTTAGAAGTCTCTTAATAGAGATTTGACCTAAGTAACTCCCCTAGGATATAGAAGATAGAACACTTTGTCTCTCTCTGCATCTCATTTTTAACATTTGGGCATGGACGATACTTGTGTACTCTTTACAATGGTCACAAGCATGTCTTCTTATCATACCTTTGACACTTATATTTTGAATATCATTTTTCATACCATATTTCTATGCAAAGGCCAACATTAGGCAAAAGACAGCCACAACCTTAAACTTTACGATCACTGTTTTTCTTTTTTTTCACCCAAATCTAAAACCCTATATTCCCCAAATCTCCATTTTCTAATTCCAATCAATACCACTCTTAATTTGCTAAAAAGGGAAAGGAAGCTAACATGCTGGCCGTCTTGCAAAAGCTGGCTGTCTCGTCGAATCGTGGCTTACTGCTCACCGCGTTTACCGGATCGAGTGTGTCAACAACGAGATCAATGCGCTCAATTCGAAATTGAAAGCGAGTTCGAAGCTGATCAAAATCCTGATCCCAATGGCGAAAGTAAGGGATGTTGGTTAAGCTAGCTCTAATGCGTTTTTGGGCGTCAATGAGGCCTGAGTTTAAGGGACCATAGGACTTATCTAAGAAAGAATTAAATTGGACGATGATGCTCTATGTCTATGATATGTTTTTTATGGAGATGATCTGTAATTATTATTTTTATTATTATACATTCGAAGGCGATAAAGCAGGGAGTAAGGCAAAGAGTCACAACAACGCAATAAATCAAATTTCCTTCCTCGCTGGATTATTCTTGTGATATCTTTCAAGTATAGATAGTGAAACTCTAATCATTGAGGCATTTATTAGTACAATAGCATGGAATTCATCAAAACTCTAAAGATACTTTAAAGATAAGTGTGCTCAGTGGAGAAAACTTCGAGAATGGGTAACCTCTTGAGGAGTAGCTATCACTAAGGACAAAACCATGCGGCGTTTTGCCAAAATGGATAATACTTCGGTGTACGAAGTTTGGATGCCTGGTATGGTTCTAAATCTAAGTAACCAAACTAACAAGTACATCAATTCTATAAGTGAGGGAGTACGTGATACCCCTCAAATATAGGTGGTGAAACTCTAATTATTTTGGTATAATGACTTAGAGTTCATCAAAATTCTAAAGTTAAGTGTATTTTGTAAAGAGCATTCCTAAGATGGATAACCCCCAGAGAAGTATTTGATACCAATGACAAAACCGTGCGACGTTTCACTAAAGTGAAAAATACCTCAATAGGTGAAGTTATAGGGCGTTACAATTCTAATCTTTTAGGTTCTTTAATTTGAATTGTGATCATGGTTCTTACCTAAAATCTTTATATATAACAAATACGTGTGGGTTGTCAGTAATTAGGGACAGCTGTTCTTGGTATCTTATCATGATAGCATCCGTTTTATGCCGTAATAGAAGATTTTAATTATTTATTGTTGCCGGTCTTGATCGCCGGGAGGTGTTGTCGTCTATGCTGCTTCAAAGGCTAGGAGTAAGTACCGTGAAAAATGAAAGGACATGGCCCTCGAATTGGGGTATATGAGTAGACTCGATAAAGTTCATGGAGATTGGCTTCCGAGTATGGCTAAGGAAGTTGTTTTCCTTTTAGGAAAGCATATTATTGTATGGTTGTCTTCAATGGTCGACCCTAAAGAAGATTTTCTATCCAGATTCGGCTCCAGCCTTAATGTAGAAATTGGAATACTATTGAATCTTTGGATCTTATTTACCATATATGATTTTCATGTTCCTGCTATTAATATGAATAATTTGTTATGATTTCATAATTTATTTATTTATTTATTTTCAAGAACTAGTCAAAACAAAAGCAAAATCCAGGAAGCCATCATGTGATTTGGATCTTCTATCTATCCAAATAATCGAAAAGAAATTTACTGGGCAACTACATGTAAGTTTTTATTTATTTATTTTCCCTCAGTTGATTCATGTCGAGCTGATACATGTTTAAGAAGAATCGTACCTAATTTCCGTAAAGAGTTGGTTGATTGCAACAGGAAAAGGAAACTATAGCTGTTGCAGGAAGTTATTTATCTACTTATTTAGTCCAATACTCTTGTCTTGATAAATTTGCCGCATGATTTATTTAAAAAGTACCTTTTTGAGAAACAGGACTTGTTATGTGCCTTTCTTAAATTCAACTCATGGGAAAAGCATGCAACTCATGCAAAAGAAAAGTCACCCAACGCGAATTAGCTGGTTTAAAAAAATTATCGTACAAAACAAATGGCCATGACGATTGTGTATTTGAGAACCATCATCTATAGATTTCCTATCTTGCAAATGATCTTTTTGATATAGGATTGCATTTGGCAGCATTTCCTCATTAATCTTATTCTAATTGGTTTGCATCGGACCTAAAATACTAGCTGAATCACCCTCATTAAACTACCTAGACAAGGCATCAGCACTATTGTTGTCTAAACCTCATCATGGTTTAGGTTGTTTCCAGAACCGAACTTGAACCGCCTATTCGTAATTCCCATTTTGATGGAATCAAAACTAGATCTATGAAGGTTGGGCCGGTTCTCAGTTCTTGGAATTTGAGGTTTTCACGGGTTTTATTTTGGTTCGGTCGAAATCGTGAACCATCTTTTTTTTTTAGATAAAAAAAAAACTTCGACAAAAAAAAAATTCAAGCAATTGACACCATTTTCCAAAACAATGCTATGCATCCCTAGTACCGATAGAAAACTGGGTCTTGTGACATATCTTTTTAAAGGAAAGGAGTAATAACAACGATGATGAAGACAGCAACAACAGTCAGAATATGCAAGCCTACAACGAAGAAAGTAGAATTGTCAGGAATCTGACAACCACGAAGAAGGTAACACCAATCTTCACTATAGAGGAAGCAAACCATAAACCCTAGTAATGCTCACATCCACTACTTCTTGCACCGTCTAGTTCCTGGAAAGTTCATAAATGCTGAGTTACCCTCGTATCTTCACTTCTCCTATGGTTTCCCTATGTTTTATCAATTATGGGTAGAGATTACCAAGAGAATGAAAGAAATGAAAAGGAGATGAAAACTAACATTAACTGTTGCTAGGATAGAGAAGTTGCAATATTAGCTTATGGTTCCAAGCCCATGCATGAATACCTGCATTATTAAGTGGGTTCATTTTCCTTTTTTTTTTTTCCGATATCAAACTAGGTTGGACCCATTGGGTTTACTGGTTCATCGAACCGATTCCAGACCTAACAATTCAAGACTCGACCGATCCCTTAGGTTTAAGCAATGAACCAGCAAGATCTGACAAACTCAATTGGTCTTCATCCGATTCTATGCGATTCAATTGGTTCTCGAGTCAGAGCGATCCCATGATGATGTCTTGTCAAACCTATGCTTATACTGTGTCTCAAAATCATACCTATGCAGTTTAGCAAGACAATTCTATAGAGGTGTTGTCACTCGTTGTGGCAACAAATATTTCAACATTGTATGATCACTTCGAACAATAAACTCCAGGCCTTAAGATAAGGCCGCTAATGGTTTCTTGTTCACACCAAAGCTGTGGTTTTCTTTCCATAAGCCGTTTTAGCTAATGTATTATCAGCCAAGGTTTTGCTATGATAAACAATCGGCCTCCTAGCTTCTACAAAATACGCTTGTGGACCCTTAGGAGACCATTTGAAAGAGTGTATCTTCACTAATCAAGCGATAAATTTTCAGTTTTAACAAGATAAACCAAGAAATCCCTTCAACAATTTCATCGAAGTAGGATTAAAATAAACCATATTCCAATTTAATTACGTAAGTCATACATAAAATCTGTATTTAAGCAATTAAGAAATTTTAGGAATGTATCAATATATGTCATAAAAGGCAAACTCTTGTCTGTTTTAACGAGTAAGAAATTTAATTTTCTTCTTAACACTATGCTGCAATAACATGAGTGATATTGATCATGAGTAAAATAATGCCTTGTTTTTAGAACAGGTTAGTTCTTTTCTTTTGTTTTTTTTTCTCCTTTTCCTTTTTCTTTCCCTTTTCTTTTTCCTTTTCATTTTTTTTAATCATTTTGGTCCAAGGAAAAGGAAAGAAAATTGAAAAAAAATCAAAATCCCTACAAAAAGTACAAATGTGAGTTGGCTCATCATTCTGTACTTAACTATTCCCTTTTCCTTTTCAAACTCCTAAATCCACACACGTTTGCACTTATAACTTTACACAATCCACACACGGTTTACACTTATACTTCACATAGCTTTAACAATGTTTGTGTGCCTTACTCTACAACCTAAACCCATCTCAATCCATGCACTTCACATGAAAGTGGAAAAAAATAACTCCATAATTCATCCACAATGGTTAAAACAATAAATAGATATGATAATCTTTGTTCGCAGTCAATGTCTTTACAACAAATGAAATGAAACAAATCAAAGAAGCTAACTACCAATGCCGCCTACTCCTCCTCATATCCTAGACATTATACTGGAGTCCAACCTAGGGTGATCTTGACTTATTGTAGCATTCAGGCAAGTATGTGGTCCCTCGAACTAAGCAATTTGAAAACATCCACCATGTTTCCTAATGGTTACTTGCAGTCTCCACTTGCACCCTTTGTCTGAATCAATATATTTCACTAACCAAACCTTCTTGTTTGACTCAATCACACTATAGTTGTGATGATTTGATGCAGGGTGTATTTTCATTAACTAAACTGATGTTCTTTCGTCTTAAACTGTATGCCTACCTTAAACTCATCATTGAAGCTCTGATTATCATCACTCGATCATTGCTTATTGTCAAATCCTACATAAGTACTACCCACATGTTTCATGAACAACGAAATAGGATTTGAGCTTGCTATGACATCTATATCTCTCGAAGGTAGCCAACGCTAATCATGCCTCTAATATAAGCCATGGGGTTTCTCAAATGTCTGTGTCCAACCACCATACCCGTTACCCTCATCCCCAGTGCTCATTTCGCTAGAATCATCGGAAGGGGAGTTGTTAGCCAGATCAGTCGATCTGTCACTACTCTCATACAATTCCTTTAGAGTAAAAATGGGTAATTGAAGCTAATTAAGACATGTTGGTGTCTCTATGGCGAAATTCTAGAATTCAAGTACTTGAATCGTGATTAGGTCATTGAAACCTACATTCATTTCTATATTGCTTTGCGGTGGATCGTGCATTTCATCCTCATTCCCATTACCATTCTTATATATTTCAGTACATATTAGTAATGCACCATACCTTCTAGAAGATGCAAATATTTCATGCACCTCAAGATTGTTCTTAGCAGGAGCAATATAGTAAAACACAACATTAGCATCAATTGCTAGCATATAAAACAACTCAATACGATTCATCCTCTTATTTACATTCAACTGGGTGCAAATAATTCCCAAGAGCTGTTCATAGCTTATATTCATCGAGATACTAAAAACTATCACAAGGCTTCTATCATATCTTATCCTATCATCTCTTTCAATAATATTTCCATAAGTAAACAATGCAATTCTAATCTCTTTCATTTTAACCTATTCCTTGTTAACTAAGAATTTCACATCAGCAAGTTCAATAAAGAATCATTTTACTATCTAATTCACCACTTTCAGCGGGAGTAAACTAAGAACACATACCATGCATAATTTCAAGAAGTTTATACAGTATAAATTAACATTTCCAAACACCCATGAAAAATTTTCAAAATTTCATTTTTAGGCATTTCAATGAACACTTCTTATTCATGATATAATATAGATTTTATATTTATGAAAAAAAAAAAACTATAATGATGCTTAACAATAACACAAATGCAACATCACTACACTAAAATAACAATCTTAAAGGCTACAAATCAAATAAGGAAGGATAAGAGACTTACTTGGTGTTTGTGCGATATTTAGTAGAACGTAGCAAGAAGGTAACACAATTTTTCTCCTACAATGCACCCGTGATATTGGATGCTTCTTGAATTGAATCCATGCAATTCCATTAGAGGCAACACAGTTTTTCTCCCAACATTGCTTATAATGGAATATTAATTTCGTTGAGATTCTAAATGAATTTGTAAGGATAAAGATATGGAAAACTTGTACAATAATTATATAAGTGAACCTGCATCATTTTCACCATGAGCAAGTGAATCTTGTAGGTCTTAGTTGTATTTAGCTCGAATTGAATCCTGATTATGTCTTAATCATTTAAGCCTTTGCTTTTCAATTTTCACAAAATTATCTACCAAGTATTGTTGGAAGAGTCTACCCCTTCGTAGGATGTGGTGTTCCTTATGGCTATCAGGCTATGTGTTATACCCCTACAGGGCAACTTAATAGCATTAACGCCCCTATGACAACTTGGAGAGTTGTGAATTAAAAATAAGCCAACAAAAGCCTTTCAAGAAAACTCGTGGGTATTAAACTATTAGGACACTCCGTGGCATAGATGTTTTAAAATAAGACCGTGAGGTTGTCAATATAAGAAATTTCGCATACATATAAGATCTTTATAACATAAACTTCCTTACAAGACCCTTAAATCAGGTCTTAACAAACTTACAACTTATAAGAAACAACATAAGGGATTCTACGCAAAAGATCTATCTCTACTTTTACTCGAGCCTTGGATTGTCCTCTCGAGATCTACTACATCCACTCACCTCAAGCTTGGATCCACTTTAGAGATCTTGAAAGCACATAAAGTCTGTAGGAGTATAGGCACACCACAGCTTAGTGAGATAACATGATTCAAACCACACTTCAAACAAATACCAAGCAAGTTTTAATTACAATCATATGCAATATCACACTTAACCATATGAAATGCACCATTTGGATTACTGAAATCTAAACCAATGGGGATTTATGCCCTCTCTTGGGAGTTGAATTGACCAACTCAAGTAATCCATGCCTAGGAGAGAGAGCTAAGAAGGGAGAAGCTTTTTCAAAATTACATAACATATATACATATATACTTTTATTCATATTCTAGATAATTCTCAACTTCACCTTAGATTCTTCATAATCTCTCCCAAGTATTAACACCTTAAAAGCCGACTCTAACTCAGGTGACTCCTTGTCAGTGTCTGCATAATTCTCATAAGGCTGATAACCCACCCAGATACTCCTAGAGTGTCAAGGTATTACCACAGAATTGGAATATCAACACGTGACATGGGTACGATGCGAATGCAACGTGCTGTCATGCAATGCATGTCAATTTTAGATTAAGGGTCATATAAGACTTAGATCATATTATTGGTGGCCAAATAATATTCAGACAATCATCAATACTCATTGCACATCAGTATTGTAACGCCCTAACCTGTTGGCAATTACGATCCACCACGTATCCTCTCTTTATAGGACATGCGAAAGCTAAAACAATCTAATCTACAATATAAAAACATATAATATAATCTCCATAAACTCTCTCAGAAGGTATATCAGAAGGTTCAAAACTGGTATAATATATAAATAAAAATCCTTCAAAAGATCATGTTTAACACAACAAAGTTGGCATAAACCTAGGCCAACCAAGTTCAAGATAATTCTAACTCCACTTATTACATAATAATCCTTCAGATCCTTAAAAGATATTAAAAAACATAAAACTCCAAGGTCTTTCAGAAAATATAAAATCATTAACATTATTCCAAATGCTGCAAAAGATCTAAAAATTATTTTCTCCTAGTCCTGTATCTAAATCTATTCCAGGATAGTCTAGACCACTATTGCCATCCACTTGATCTATGTATAGATCATATCCACATATATCATATACTATGTCATCTTCACCTGTACTTGAAAATGAAAGGAATGAGCGGAACGCCCAATACGCCAAATCACAGAACAAATGCATATGCACACGTAACATATATATCAAATGCAACTTATTCTAATGCAACCAATCAGATTATTATCTTTATTAAGCTAGTCAAACAACACAGTTTAGAACTATGAATCTCTAGTCCCAAACTTGTAGTAACTCAGACCTCTGAAAATCAACCAACTTTTGAAAATAGGTAATTATTTACATATATTGGTGAATTGGTACTCTCCAAACACTTGCGGCTATATTACCAAATCACCTAAATCTACTATAATCATCTCTAAGTGCAACTCCACTAGGGATAATGACACACAAGGATCATCAAGTTACCACACCAGTATCATTGTCTTTTAGGTCTTTACTAATCATAGACAAATACACCCAGCAAACAAATTAATTAAGCCGAATAGATTTAGATTGATTATTAGTCTGTTCTTACAACACAACAAAAAGAATACTAATATTGCAAGCACATACATCAAACAAGGAATGGTCGTACCTTTTCAATTTCAGGAACAAATCTACGAAACTATAATCTCCCTTAACAACAACACACATTCTCCAAATCTCCTGATAATATAATATGAACAGAAACAATTAAAAACTTCAACATGAAACCAAAATCTAACATATCCAATTTCTCCAAAACCCCAACCTTTTAAGGAAACTCCAAAATAGCACCTTCTTCCTTAATCAATTTCCTCAAAATTACAGTAAAACAAATCTCATTCCAAAAACCCTAATTTTGCAAATCAGCAAAAACAGACATGTATCATCAAAATTACATCTTATGATAGATCTAGGCTTGTGAAGATAAACTTATCATGATTAGATCTTTAAATCCCTTGCTAATCACCAAAAGACCATATCTTACACAGAACAAGGGTTTGCTTCAACAAAAGCTCCTTCAAAATGAAAAGAGATCCGAGGAAAACGATCATCAATTCTTGTAATGTTGATGGATCTTGTTTAGATTTTCTTACCCGATCCAAAATCTTTGATCTCCTCTAACTCCAATGGACATTAGTAGACTTGTAGAGAGGATTTTCTAGGTTCATGAATGATTTTGGAGAAGGGGAAGCCTAGTTTATATAGAAGACAAGGAATAATTGTTTAATAGCGTCTCTTCATCTTTAGTAACGTCTCTTCATCTTTAATAACGTCTCTTCATCTTTAATAACATTTCTTCATTTTAATAACGTCTCTTTATCTTTAATGACATCTCTTTATTTTTAATGATGTCTCTTTATCTTCATTTACGCATCTGATAATCGACAAAAATTAATTAAGCATTAAGGTTGTCCATAAAACCCTCTTATTTTATATCAAATGACATCTTTACTCTTCAATATAAAATATTTATTTATATATTACAAGCATCAAGAAGTTTGTTATCACTTTAATTATTAAATCTTGTCACACATACAAGCATCACACGGCATACATTATCGCCATCCCATCCACATACATAATCAATTGAGTTTATATAGAAACAAGTGCGGCTAGATTACAAGCACAACATCGTGATAAGATTTGAGCCACTCACTTGTGCATCCTACTTAGAAATCGTAGTAATCTTTGGGAAACATTGGGTCTTGATTGAAAGCTTCTATAGAACAACAGGCATACATCACTAAACACGTAACTGAGAGAACTCTAACAAGAACTCTTTCATGCCCTAGAAACATGCTATAAACCTCTTAACTAAAGCGATTCTAAAAGCTAACGTAGGTTGGGATCGAGGGTCACATCACTACACAAAGCTAAGCTAAAGCCTAAGCAAACAAGGGGTCAAGGGCAACTCAGGAAGGGTTGTGGGGTACATTGTTTCAAGAAAACCATGTCATAGCTCAACAAACTAAGGGTCGTCTTTTGTTAAAAACGTTCATAGCATCGTCGCGGGATACATCGAGGGCTCGATCGTAGGCTGCAATGAGTACTGTGCTTCGATATTTAAACTTATTTTTAGTTGTGACAAGCTTCAATATCTATCATGGGCATATCGAGGGTCGACTTTAGGCCACGATAGCTACTATACATCTTACACTTGGTTTTATCTTGGGTGCAACAATTCTTAGTGTCTGTCAACAAACTCGTAAAGCACGCTTTTATCTGTTTTGAACATTTCTTAGCAAACTAAGCTCATTTTGTCAGCTTTCTAAAGCATGATATTCGCTAAAAATGATACTTCACTCGTGAATGATGAAATGTGCACATGCATTGGTGTATTTAAGAAAGACATTTTTTGAAATATGTGAAAATAAAGCAAACGAAGATACATGTCGTGCTTTTCGAAATCACATAGCTTTCTTCTTTCCAAAACACTGGTTGTGTAGCTTGTAAACATGATCTTGGGTTTTTCAAATTAAGAATGCAAAGGTTTAGAAAAAAGATTTTGTGTGGGTAAAAGAAGCGTGTTAGAAAAGTAAACTTTGAAAATATCATGTTGGTTTTCTGAAAACAACCACAACACCCATTTTTGTATAAACTTTCAAATCTCTTATTACTTTTCTTTTTTGAAAAATAAAATAAGTATGGTTTAACTGGTAATTGTCATATCAACATTTAATGAAAAATAGCTTTATTTAAGAGAAACAACAGTATGTCTATGTTTTAAAAACCCATTGTGACAACTTGCAATAAATTTCTAGTACTTTTGGAAAATGTTTAATTATAAAATATGTATGCAAAAGAACACATTATATTACCAGAAAATATTAATTAATAAACTACCAAAGCATTTATTTTTTTCCAAGATATAAGATTAGATTTAGATTTTTAATTCTTTTTAATCTTTTAACTCACGCTATAGCCAAAACTTGAGGATTACACTACGTATCTAAGGAGAAAAACTTTTAATTAAGTAATGTAGCGGTAGCTTTAAAGAACAAAATTGAATATAATTGAATGTAACTATAACCTAGATATAGTACGCATAGAAGCCAAGGTATAAGATAGAGTTTCCTTTTGTAGAGCAAGTATTAGGATCCTGCCTATATGTTCCAAATGGAAACAGCAAGGGATGTTGTAAAGAATCATAATATCTAGCAATGCCACTAACTGTGATGAGGTTGGCGGCATGTGATGGAATTATAATATCGTGATCATGAAGTTTACTAGCTTCTTCACCACCAACTACAATAACAATTACTTGAGATGCACTTAGAAAAGCACATAGGTGGTGGTTAGTAGGTTGTTGACAAATTATAAAACAACACT
This sequence comes from Combretum micranthum, assembly GCA_024138025.1. Lineage (NCBI taxonomy): Eukaryota > Viridiplantae > Streptophyta > Magnoliopsida > Myrtales > Combretaceae > Combretum > Combretum micranthum. The sequence continues at coordinate 4,061,382 of JAMXBD010000001.1, forward strand.
TGTGAATATTATCAAGTGTAGAAAAGCGGCAAAATTGATGGATAAAAGAGTTATGTGAATTCAAAATGAAGGTAATTGTTGAGATAATATCTACATCTAGGTTTTGATTTTCGAAGATGCGATTTTCAAAATATTGCAAGAATTTTATGTTAGAATGATATAATATAGCATGTAATTACTAAAAAATACCTCGTATCCATGCCGAATGTGTGGTATCAACTTCTTTCTTATGTTAATTATGGAAATATTTCTTGTAAAAAATGCAGTGAACATTAATAAAATCGTGTATTTAACATATATATATATACATATGGGAATATTATTAAATGAGTCTAACCAAACCATTGTGGAAGATCATTAAATTAAGAATATATGCATTAATAAAGTATTTTATGATATTAAACTTTCAGTGATTTGTAAAAGTATTTTCTGCACTATAGATTGAGTAAAACTAAACTTTATAAAATTAGATCAAACACTGTACTATGATTTTGTCATCTCTTCATCCAATTAAGTTGATGCTCCTAAGAACATAAGACGAAATTCAATGACCAAATATGATCCATATGATTAGATGCATCTACTGGAAATAAGGAGACTGTTATTATGCACGAAATTGAAAATTGAAACCGGAGTAACATCAAATAAGATATCAAATCAAACCAAGCATCAAAATTTCAGCTTCATGAATACATACAATAACTAATCTACAAAAAACATAAAATAAATAACACAAAGCACAAAATGAAGCATAAAACCATAATGTGAAACTTCAAAATTAAAGCAAAAAGAAAAAAATTTCCATTTCCTAAATGTAAAATATTTCTCCATCTATAACAAGTTAAGACTCCAATAAATATATTGTAAAAAATATTAGCAAATTTGAAAAAGACCAAAACCTATATTATATCAGGTGAATTCCTTAGATTTTGAATTTATGAATGTAAAATGAGTTTGGTCGGTCTAAGCCAACAATCCAATGAAATTCATGTACTTCCTCTATTTGAATGTGTGATCAGATTGGGATGAAGATTAGAAGATTAAATAATGGAAATGATGTGGCTGTATCAAAAACATATAAAATTGAAAAAAAAAAGGAAAATCAAAATGTATGTACAACAAATTTACAAAAATAATCTTGGAATAATTCAAAGAAACATTGTTATAAAATACAAATCATATTGATATTTTAGGAACATTTGACACTATTAAAATAGGAGACATAGAAGCATGGATAACGTAATCTAAGACGAAGGAAGGAGGAGACTCATTAGTCACGCAAACAAAACTTTGAAATATTAAAAATTGTACCTGTAGTACGTAACGTAGCCTTTATAACTGGACTGAAGAACTAATAATGCTGGGAGAGTAATGTGTGGAAGAAAGGAGTTGGATGTGATAATGAAGAAGGTAAATACTGTTCGATGGGCACTTGCTTCTCCATGTTGAATGTGAGTAGCTTCTCGATGTTGAATTTGGTAACTGCTATGCAATTACAATATCTCTATATTTGACTTTCTATTAGAATAATTGGAAATATTAAAAATATTTATACTAAAGACACTAAAAGGGTTGGTTTTTCTTATTATTAAAGCCAAACGACTTCTTTTGATGTCTTTTAGTATAAATAGTTTTTAATTTATGATTTGACCATAATGTCTTGACAATTTAAAATTTACATCACACCTCTTGCACGATGGTTACTTGTATGTAGTGCTTTTAGCCTATTACTCTATTTGATACGTTCTACAACTACAATTAATATTGTACAATCAACAACCACTTCCTATTACTATATACGTTTCGTATCGTCTCTTACTTTTATTTAGTTGTATCACTTCAACATTTACGGTTTTTTTTTTTGTTAGTCCTAAAAATGTCAGTTTCCTCTATCACTGATAATTTAGCTATACTCTTACTTATTTTTAATAGTCTCTGGTCTATTTGGATGGTTTGTTTTTCATTTGTATTTGTATCAAAATGATATGTGTAAATATATCTGATTTGTATCTATATTTGATCTATTTGATCTTTTCATAAGAAATACTAACTTTTTTTATCTGAATTTATTTCTTGATAAATAATTTATTAGAAAAAAAGTTTAAAAATGTGTCTGTATTTGCCAAAAAAGCTAACCAACCAGACATTTTTACTTAAAGTTATACCTCTTCAACGCTTATAATGTTTCATTCTTTTTCTTTTTGTTTTATTAGTTTCAAAAATGTCCCATCTCCTTTGTCTCCATTGGTAAGTTTTAGCGTTAGATGCTTGCTCATTTCTTAACTTTAAGCATGGGATTTCATTGCAAACCAAGAACCAATTAGTGGGTGCATCACATGATATTCAAGATTTGAAATTTTATTTATGTTAGATGAATAAGGTTCATATCAAGATTTGAAATTATATTTATGTTAGATGAATAAGGTTTGAACCTTGATAATAATTTTTTTCCCTCTTGAGTAATTAATTCATCTACAAATGAAAATAAAGAAAATATAGTAGTAAAACTACTTTGTAAATTTTTGAAAAGGTAAAAGTTGCTGATAATTTTCTCAATAATATGAAACAACATGGGAAAGAGGAAGTAAAATGCAGAAAGGTGAAAGAAAAAGATTGGTTTGTATTGATTGACAGTTTTATTTATAATTTGGTTGGTGGAGAAAATGAGAGATTAAAAAGAAGTTGAGAGGTTAGATAGGTTTTTACTTGAGGAATGTAGGACAACGGGGAAGAATTTAAGATTTTGCAAAGACAGAATCTTAGAACTATTGATAACATCCTCATTCATTCCATCATTTCCTTAACAAATTATACCTAACACAACTGAAATTATTAACAAACTTATCATTGGTTTTGTAAAATTGAAAATAAATATTATAAAAAGACCTAAGACATAAAGAATCAAAGAAATATAATGGAATTTGTGAGATTTTCCAAAAAGGAAAAAAATGAAGTAATTTTAAAGATTTGATAGAGAGGTTTTAGGATTAAGGTTTGCGAGAATTACACAGAGAAGAGTTAGAGTGTTTGTGTGTACTACGTGCAAAATAAGGGGGAGAGAGAAGTCTAGAAATTATTATGATTTACAAGACCTAACCCACTATTCCTCCACAAATCCTATGAAGACTCATGATACCATCTTCAACATGGAATCGTATCTCCAAGATTATTTCTAGAAATCCATAATTTGTTATATTTTATTTTTTGTATTTTTTTTTTCCTTTTCCCTTTGGTTCATCTTACTTTAGACTAAACTAGCAATGTTGCACCCACATTGCATGCGCAAAACTTAAGTAAAGTCGTATAATTTCTTTTTTACTTTAATCATTAAGTTTAAGGAACTATGTGCATAATAGACAAATTAAAAAAAGAATTAATAATACATAAACCATCTAAAAAGACATAAGAAATAAAGAAGAACGACAATAGAACATTATAATGACTTAACTATATGGTTCAATATCTTATAACATGAGTTTGTCCTTGTTTGAAAAGTATAACTTGCTTGAGTTTGTCCTTGTTTGGAAAGTATAACTTGCCTTTTGGCTTAACAATGACTTCTTTAATAATTCTTTCTAAATTAATTTAGTTTGGAGAGGAAGACTGTAAAATCTATTTCGTTGCAAATAAAAATAACTAAAAGAAAAATAAACCATAAATTTGATGTCAAAATATATTATGTTTTGTTCATTCACATAATGGAAACTGGTCACAGGATAAATTATTTTTAGGAACAAATCTTATAGCAAAATTTACATATAGTTATAGTTACAGTCATTGCAAAAGAAGTTTTATGTCAATATTATTATAAATAATGACATTATCGATGACAAAAGAAGCTTAATATTAACAGAAAAAAGAATAGATTTATCTAATCCATGATGATCTATTATGATTAAGCAGCAACAAATATTGAAAGCGCTTACTTTCAATGGGATTGATAGCGTAGCTGTATGCAATATGATTTTAGCAATCCCATGCATATCAGGCCTTCACAGGAAAAAGAAATGTAAAAATGAAAAATATAAAACCCTTAAACGAAAAAGTTATGAATTATAAAATATAAATAACAATGCTACATTATTGGAAGTACAATGAACTAAAGATCCCTCTTCACCTTCATTTATTTTATATTAAAAAAGATATTCATTCTTTGTTCAATATGTGGATAACATTGACAAAACTTTAGATTTTAAGAAAATGAAATTCTTTTTCCTTGTGAAAGTTATATGTTGTCACTTAAATTATAAGAAAAGACTGAGTGGTTGAAATGTGCTTTTAAAGCACATACATTTCCCTTTTTTTTTTCCCCCTTTTGTTTGGAATCACAGTAAAAAATTAATTAAAAACACCATAAAAAAGGTTATTTTTATGAAATTGCAAATGAAATAAAAAAATAACTTCATAGTATAATAATAATGATGTCATATTATGACTAATTGAGAAACACCGTATCCAAGGATATTTATTCATTATTTTCAAAAAGCTTAAAAAAAAGTTAAATCATAGAGTAGGAAAAAAACCAAAAAGAATTATTGTTGATTGAAAGGAAAAAAGAAAAACCATAAACAAACATTAAAGTTAAATGGTGGAGTGAACTGAACCTGCGCCAATATTTTGGAAAAGGTATGCCATCATTAATTGTAAGAACTCTGTACCGATATTTTAGTTTGGAAAAAGAATCTCGAAAGGATTTATTTAGCATTTTGATGAGAGTAAACATTCTTCAATTTGGTTGTCTGTTTAGATTTGAGAGAGAAAAAGAACTTCTGGAAAGCACGTAATTCTTAAAGAAACGGTAATCGAGAATAAACTGCCAATGAGTGCGGTAAAAAGGAAAAACGTATTGAACCATAGTTAAATGTTTCGAGCTGAGTAAAAGAAGGAGCAGTTATAAGAAATTTAAAAACCATAATTCATAACTGCCAATGAGAGTAGGAAAAAAGGAAAAATTTATTGAATGATTGTTAAAGGAATTAAACTGTGTAAAATAAAAAAGGAAACAGTTAAAAAAATATTAAACTCTAATTGATAAAGTGGAGTTGAATAGATTGGTTCCAGGTTAATGATAATAGATAATTAAAAACATTATCTCTAAATTATATATTTCTTATTTCTTATCCTTATATTTCTATATATGCTAATCACTAAGATTTAACAATATTTGCAACTTTTATTGTACTATGTTTTCAAAAATTACAAAAACAAAAATCCATATTTATTATGATAATTAAGTTTTATCCATCCAAGTATTGCATTAAATGAAAATTGCTGCTACAAAACTAAGATCACTACCATTTACACATTTACATCAAAAGTCATTAGCAGGATATGCTTATATAACACATATATATTAAATTTACCTCAAATGAAATTCATAAGTTAAAAAAAAGGAAATAAACTAATTCTACTAAAATATAAATTATAAGTTTATTACCACTCCAATAAAAATTAAACTGTAGCACATTCAACGAATAATATCTTCTCTTTCTTTCATGCTTTCTCAATGCAAGAAATTACCTTTGTATATATAATAAATAAAAATTTAATCAATCAAAATGTAAAATACCCAAAAAAAATCTTTTTATATATCATTACTTAAATATGTTGATTAAAATACGACGTTAAATTAGTATCTACTACAAATGAAAAAGAATAAAGACATACGAGAACAATCTTTTCTAAAATAAAATTAAATTTTAAGACTACATGTCTCTTGAAGTCCAAAATTGAGGGGAGGTATGCTAGTGCTAGGTTAAGGCATTAAGAGTTAAACAAAGAAACAAAAACAAAACTTTCGTTATTATTAAAAAAAAAAAAAAGAATAGCTAATTCTTATACTGAACGAATAATAGTTTTTTCCAATTAAATACACACGCAAGTATAAAAGTAAGATGAATATATCGATGATATAATCTTAAAAATTATCCTAACCACAAAAAATAACCAAACAATCATAATTTGTGGAAAACAGATCGCTAAATTTTCCTCTTATAACATCAATGCTGACATGTCACAGTCATGAAAATATTTATGCTTCTTGAAAACCTTTTAGTGCCTTCACCATCCATTACATTAATAAAGAAGGAGAGCAAATAAAATTAACTGAGGTTAGACATCATTTGATTAGAATTTGGTTCAAGGTTAAAGTTTTAAAAATGGAATGTTTCATCGCTTACGTGCCATAATGATGAAAATATTTATGCAAAATCTTTTAGTGCCTTCACTATCCATTACATTAATAAAGAAGAAGAGCAGATCAAATTAAATGAGGTTAGACACCAATGGTTTAAATGTAGAGAGAGAGAGAGAGAATCAAGAAAGAAACGGCAAAAGTGGGAGAATAGGATAAAAGTACCAAATATGACAATAAAAAGTTTTAAAAGGTTTGAGAGGGAATAATTAAATAATGTTGTAAAACCATAATTTATAATGTGGAGATGAATAAAGGGGTTGTGGCTTAACAATAATAGATGAAAAATTCAATTTCCTTTGGTTTGACAAATTTCAAGAACAATTTGAAAAGAAAAAGGATTTATTCAATTGTTCTTATTTTCCTTTTTTTTTTCCTTCTTTTTCGAAACATAGGCTTTTTCACACCATTTAAATGCTTAGTCATCTTCACAACATTTAAATACTTAATCATCCATTGTTACTATCTGTTGAAGAACTTATTAAGAGCTCCCCTTTCTTATTATCAAAAAATTTTTATGAATATTTTTCATGAGATATGTTTGTATTTTTCATGAGATGTATATGCATTACTCTATTAAAATACAAGAAGCAAACTATCTTAATCATATTTTATAATTATTTAATAAAAGTGAAATATTTTATGAATTAATATATTTTAATTATATCTTTACCCGAACTTATGTAAAAAATAGAGCATAATTATTATATATCAATATATGTAGTTTACATATTAATAAATAAAAAAAAACTAACTATTATCATGGATTTTTATTTCATCTTTAAAAGTAAGAAAAAATAATTTTGCCTAGATTTAGTTACTATGGTTTGTTATATTTATATTTTATGTCTAAGCAAAAGCCTCGTTCATGCTATAATATAAAGCAAACAATTATTTTTTAAGTCCTAGGTATATTAAATAAATCACATATTATTTATCTCCTAAATTATCCATCCACTGATAATGTATAACTAGCGGATGACGTACCTTGTCATGCCCCAAAAGACTTAGGGATTCAGTTTGGAAGTTTTAGGGGAGGCTTACTAGTTGTTTTTCTCCACCATCAGTTGACTTGCCCACTTATGAGTCTTCGCCAAAACCAAATTCCCTTGAATTTACTGATTCAGAGCACCTAAGAAGAGAAGGAAAGGCACTTGTTGTATCCTCATCCTCAGATGAAGAGCTTAATGATGAGGATGAAGAGGGAGAAGAGGCTGATGAGAATGAAGCAGAAGAGGCAGAGAGTGTGTCCAATGATGAGAGTGGAGATGAGGATGAAGATGATGATGATGCTGGAAATGATTGATCTTTTTGTATATTCTCTTATCATCACTTTCTTGTTTGTACTAATGAGTTCCCTCATGGAGGGACAACTCTTATTTTGCAGGATCTTCTTGGACTTATTTTAGACTTTAGGATAGTCTAACTTTTTTTTTTTTTTGGATATCTTCTGTTGCTTTTGTTTTGTTTTATTTTTGTTCTTCAGGCATAGCCTTTGTTGGGTTCACAAGTAGCCTATTGAAGCATTTTCTTTTAAATGAACGGATATGGATGCTTATTGATGATATCTTTGACAATCCGGGGAAGTTTTAGTGACCTTTTGTTTTTAATTTTCTTCCTTTTCCTTTTCCCTTTTAATGCTTGATTTAGAAAGACATTGGGAACAATGTCTTAGATAAGTGTGGGGAAGGAATTTATAAAAAGAAGAATTTGGGTCTTGATTTGCTTCTATTCTATATGCACTTGTTGATGTCAAAATCCCCTTTACTTTTAAGTTTGCAAATGAACTTTGAAAGTTGATATATTTTGAAAAATGAAAATCTTGAAATTATACTCATTTATTTGTGATTAGCATTCAAAAGATAAAAGTATAGTAACTTTGTGTGCCTTACCTATTTTGGTATTGTTATACTTAGTTAAAATTTTAGGATGACATATAAGTGGGGCAAATTTACTTACTATTTAATGATTAAATCTAGAGTTATGGAAGGGGTCAAAATCCTTAGTTTTAAATTAAATGGTCGTGTTTCTAAGCTTGTTGGTTGTTATATTTACTTTTCAAAAACTTTGAGAGCTCTTCTAACCTTTAGTGAAAGGGGTATATGAAATCAATCACTTAGTGATTCTTTTTGAACAATCTCTCTGAAAAGCAATCAATGGTTGTGCTTAACTAAATATAAAAACTTAGTTAATATCGATAGGCTTTGGTCCCTTAGAGAGTGCAGTCTGACCCCACTATTGCCTATACAAGCTTCTTATAAAACAATTGATTTATTAAAAATAATAATAATTGAGCTGAAAAGATGCAGGTTATACTCCATCTAGAGCAAAAAGAAAAGATGGGGCAAAAAACCATCCCTTTGTAGGCTGTTAAGAGAATTTTTGGAGAGATTTCAATTAAAGAGAAGAAAATCTAAGGGAATGATGGATACCATACACTTTCATTCTAGGTTGCTGAGTTTAGAGAGGTAGTTGAATGGTTTATATACTTTCTGATTAGTGGTGAGATGTAACCAAACCGCTTTTACTTTGATTGACTTTGTGTTTCTTTCATAACTTTGGAAGCGGTTATTAAATGGTGAGAGTAATAGTTTGATTTACTTAGATTAATCTTAAAAATTTGATTAGAGTATACCTATAGTACAAGTACAATTATGGTAAGTTTGAGCGGTAGGCACTATGGAGTTACTTTGGTTTAATTGGATTAAAGAATGCTACTTGTGATATGATGACTATTAATGAGTATAATTGATGAGAGATTCTTTTGTCCTCATTTTGTTTTCTTTAGGACAAGCAAATGGTTAAGTGTGGGGAAATTTGATAAGTTTGAAAAGATCCTTATTTCTAGTATTCATTGAACATGAATGGTTTTTATGTGAAATTATTCGGAAAAGAATACTTAATTGCTTAAATTTAATTTCAAGGTTTAAAGAAGATATTTCAAAGATTTAAGGATGATTTAAGCAGAAATGAGGAATGATTTGGCTAAGTATGCAAAAGGTTGATTTTTAATTGTGCACAACTTTCAACATGGCCATGCAGACGCTAGTGTTGAGCTACAAAAAGTGACCAAAAACTATTCTAAATTGTACCTTAGTTACTGCCCAAGTAGTGTAGAAAGCAGTGTTGAAGAAAAGAATTTGATCAGTGAAGAAATTGAGGAATTTTCAAAGTATACAGGCATATGAATAGGGGCATGTAGAAGGCTATGTAAAACTAAAGATGATTACAAATTTATAAATAACCGTCCCAACATTTCAGTTACTCATCCTTTCACTATTTTCTAAACCCTAGGAGATAAAGAGACGCACTTTAGAGAGGAAATTGCTGGAGCTTCATTAGAGATTACAAGATAACAAAAGGGTTTTATTGTTAATCGTGCTTTACTTTTCTAGATCTATTGTTCTCATTGTCAAATCTGTGGAGGAGTACATCTTTATACCATGTCTCGCGAAACCCTAAACCCATATGTGATTTGAATTGTTTCTTGATTAATGAAAAAGTTTATGCATTTGTATCTATTCATATGTTTTAATTTTCTTGTAATTAATTTATGTACAGAGTTGATTGCTTGAATGATTTTTGTTAGATAGTAAGAGGTTTCATCTAATAAGATAGATTTTCATGAATAGAAAGATTATATGTTTCACCTAGAGATAGGGAAACTTTGATTTTCTGCGATAAAGATTTCATCATTGTTTAAGAATCTTGATCTTTAATGCAATCTTTAACGGCATTAGTGAGGGAGAGGTCTCCACCATCTCATATAGGATTAGGAATTGATGAACTCGAAAGATTAATTGATTTAATTGTGTGATTCTATAGTGCAAAGCATAAATAATTCGTTAATCAATGTTTTGTTATAAGAAATTAAGATTTAGGGTAGATCAAGATAAAGAGTGTGTCTTGTAATTGAATTATATTTGTCAAAGCAATAACAACTGATTTTAGGGTTTGCTAATTTAGATAATTAGTAGATAAGAATTAGATATTGTTTCATATGTTATGCTAAATAGTAGAAAAGGGGTGATTCTAGTAATTGTTCCTTAGATCCCTGTGGACGACATCCATTTTAATCTTACACTACTATAGATAGGTATACTTGTCTAGCTTCATCATATGAATTAAATTGGAATTATAAATTTTAGAATTTGATACGATCAGTGGTAGCATATCATAGACCTTAACAAGGGCGGCGCTCTATGATTCGAGAAGACTAAATAGCAAGCAGCACACTTTATTAGCTGACTTTATGTATTAGTGAAGTTATTAGCAATTTCTATCATAGCAAGCAACAAACATGTCACTGCGTACTTGGAATAGCGAATCCCTTGCAATGAAAAGTCTTGAATCTAATGCTGAGTACTATCTTGTTGCCATTGCTTGTCCAACTTTCTTGAATTTCTCTAATCCACAAATAGATCGATCTAACCTAACCTTTAGATATAATCCTTTTCTCTAATAGACGCTATATGAAACACCGATCTTTTTAGAAACACTTGTTGACCCTCTTCATAGGTGCTAAACCTAGTTATAAGAAATTTTCTCAAGGTTCCTCTATTGGTTATAGGTTTGTGGGAATCATGGAATAAAGAAGTTTTTTAGATCTAAAAGAAGATGTAGAGGTTATTATTTGTGATTATGGAAAGATATGAATTGGATTAATATGTGTGTGTGTGTGGATTTAATAGAGTTTCTATAAAATTATTCATATTTATCTATATGCCAATGATTGTGATTTTTTGTTTATATTGGTTAAGCCCTTATTAATTATGATTAAAAGATGTATGTATATGTGTTATTATTATTGTTATTGATTTTTTATTATTATAATAATTATTTATTATAAACATTATGTGACATAAATAGGAAGGATGACCATTTAGTAGTCTTCAAAAGAAATATCAGTATTTTTTATTATTTTAATTATATTCTACTTCATATCATCTGAATAAAATAAAATAATTATTGAGATATTCTAATAGACGCTATATATATCCAATAGAGCAACACTCTAATCAATCTTTTACAATAATAATAAAATTAAAACTTCTTATAACTAAAACAATAGAATTAATGTTTAGAATTTTACTTAAATTGATTTTGAAATTCTATTCCTTTTTAAAATCATACACTTATCACCAAGATCATGGTAATTTGATAACATCCTTACTCATTGTCTACAATGATTTTATTTTATTTTATTTTTTCTTATTGCTATGGTGTAGTTTTCCTTCTAAAGCAAGATAAATTAAAATTATAACAAATTAAAATCCTAATAAAAAAATTATATTACTAATTCCCTTGACTTTAAAAATGGATTTTTGGGTATTTCACACCCATTACATAGGTGCTTAGAAACTTATAAATTATTTTAGATAGTGCAAAATTTTGATAAAAATAGTTAATTAGAAGTTAGTTAAAGAAAAAGAGGTAGGGGTTATTATTTGAAAAAAGATGTGTAAAGTATTTTTAAGTTTTATCGAGCGGAGATTTTTTTTTTTCAAAAAAAGAGTTTTATGTCAACTACCTTTACATGTATAATTATAATAGGTTTAATAAAATAGAATTAAATAAATAAATCCTAAAGACATAAAAGTGTTTGCTTTTGTTTTATTAATATAGAAAAAATTATTAAACAATAAAGTAAGTTAACATAGAAAAGTCCAACCAAAAAGCTAGATTTATAATTTGTAGAGAGTATGTTTAATCCCATTTACGAAAATTTAAAAATAATGGTATAATGAAATATAAATCGTAAAATTATTAGTGAACCATGAAAATTAAAAAGAATTATGTATAGATTATGTCTGGTAATGTGTACCAATAAGATATATTGTATAATAAAATAATACATTATAAATATATTAATTAGAAGAGTCTAAAAAATTATTAATATAATTTAATTTACTTCATCAAAGAAGACACAACTATCTACAAAATTTTATTGATACACAATAAAATTATCCACATGCTAAATTAAAAAAAAAAAGAGAGAGAAAAACAAATATGCATCAATGATTCAAATTAATAGTAAAAAGAAAAAAAAAGTAAGTTATCATATTTACCGAAAATACTTACCATTTTACCATATCTCTTTATATGTAATCTTATTCAAGCTTCTTCTCAATGATCGTTATTAAAATATAAAATTTATGATATTAATTTTCTATTTTTGTTGTGTTTATGAAGTTCTAGTACATTATCCATATAATCATTCTCTTACCAAATGCAATCTCCATTTTTCGACTTAATTATTTAAAAAAAAAGGTTAAAGACAATACCAAAAATAAATAAAATAAATAAAAAATAGAACAAAGTGTCATTGTAGATGTGTTTGAGAGTTTTCTAATCAACATTTGTCAATAATGGTAGAAATTTAAAATTAATATTCATCCTTAAAATTATAATATGAAATTACTAACATGTGTAATTAGCATATTTCTACATGAAATGTGTGTATCTATAATAATAGATCCTAATCCAAAAGGGAAAAAAGGGGAAGATTCATTATTTACCAAAAAAAAAAAAAAAAAGATCATCTTCTTCCTTAAGGGTCAACCCCCTATCCTCCTCTTCCACCTCCATTTCTTTATATCCATTACTTCTCTCAACTAACAAAACAAAAACTTGCAATCTAAATTTGTTCCACACTTGGTCTCCAATGAAACCTAGGCAATATCTACCAGCACTTATAATGCCAGACACCCAACCGCATCGAACCCACATTCATAACCCTAGCATCATCCACCATGCTAGACACAAAGCTACGGTGCCACTAACCCCTTTAACCAAGACACAACTTACCTCCCACACTCACATCCTTCAACAACACTAAACGAATGGAGTCGAGTCAACTGACCAACTCAAACATCCGTCACAGCACAACCAAGTTGTACTAACCAAACCCTATCCATGATTGATACCTCAATGAATTTACCAAATTAAACACAATGCAGTTTACCACTCTACCATCAAGATAAACCAACATCATTCCAACTATTCTCTATCGAACTGCCCAACCATACTAATCCATCTCCATATGCAGAATTCGGACACGAAATCAAACTGCCCTTGATTTTCATTCATGTGAGTGAGACAGAGAGAATACACGGATGGATGGATAGGCTTTTAAAATTCACGTGAGTGAGAGAGACGATCGGAGAGAAAATTGCTCTCCCATTTAATAACATGGTGAGCATATGGTTTTAATTGATTATAAAAGCATGCAAAGAAAGGGAATAAGGTAAAAACTATGGGATAGAATAAAATTAAATTGGAGCTTTGAAATTCAAATAAGAGAGAGGAGTGGGAGAAAAAGTAACTAACAGCTAAAATAGCTGGTATGAAAAAGAATGGGGAAAGTGGGAATACTTTGTACAAAGGGTTGGTAAGAAATAAATTGGTATAATGGCAATTTGGTCCTTTAATATTTTGTTTAAGAAAATATTAATTTGGTAATGGTATGTGGATGTAAGTATTGTAATTCATTAACAAATGAAGGGTAATTTGGTAAAGTAAAAAATACAATACTTATAATTACACCTAAGACACCAAACAATAGCCTCCCCCTTTAATAATATACAAGCAGACGATGTACCCGTGATACATGTACAAATAAAACAACCTAACATATATAAATTAAATAGATATATTGTTTTGATAGGTTGGAAGAGGACAACCTTAATTAGTCTTGTAAATTAGGAAATTAATTACAAATCATAACTACAATTGCATTTTCCATAGGTAACTTCTCCATGTTGGGCAATTGCCATGCATAAATATGGTATCATAGGTTTTGATCGGTATATAAAGTTGCATGCTTAAGCTAAAAAAGGAAAAGACTATGTCTATTCAACCCTTATTTAATTATATTTAAACCTTATTTAATTTCATGATTTTAGGGGTATGAAAATATTTTATGTCCATATACTAAAAATGGAAAAAAAAACTATGCATATTCAACCCCTATTTAATTATATTAAAACCCTATTTAATTTCATGATTTCAGGGATACAAAAAATATTTTACGTGGAAAAGACTATGTGAAATAGCTTAATTCTCATGCATAATTAATTTAATATATATAAGCTGACTTAATTAAATTATGAATTTTTGTTAAGTGTTTAGTTGATGAAAATATGATATGTTTGCTCAAAATAAACGATGGTGAATAATTAGTTAATAAAATATGGTGTTGTAGTATAATTTAGTAATAGTAATATATAACATGTATATGCTTTATTTTTTTGAGATATGAAAATTTTGTGAATTTACTTAGTTAATAAAGTGTGCATGTTAAAAATAAAGTTCAATGAGTTAGCGTGATTTTAGGAATTTCGATGTGTTGCATGTCAGTGATGATTGAACCATAGTTAATTGTTTTATTAAAAAAAAACTCAACCCAAATCCAAAAACAAAACATAGCAGATCTTGTTAGCCAAACCAAGCTCAAGTCTTTAGCCAAAAAACAAGCTCAAACCTCTCTTTAATCTCTCAAAAATTTGCCCTAAAAGTTAACATACATAAGGATAATATCAAGCCTTCTTTGGCAAAATTTAACAATCCAAAATAGACCCTATCTTACGATGACCTTGTTCCACATCATTCCATCTTTTCCTTCTAATTTCTCTTGCTCAAGTTGCCAAGAATTTCTTTCCCAAGACCCAATTCTCAAGATAAAGTCACATAAGGTTAGGTTACATGCTTCTATGGTTGTTATTTCCTTTGTTTTTATCATAAGAATGATTTCCTGTTCTAGTTGGTTCATGGTAGTTTAGAGGTGATTTTGATGAATTATGGTAATTAATAGAGCTAAATAAGCTCTTGAAATGTGT
The DNA here is from genome assembly GCA_024138025.1 of Combretum micranthum. Classification (NCBI taxonomy): domain Eukaryota; kingdom Viridiplantae; phylum Streptophyta; class Magnoliopsida; order Myrtales; family Combretaceae; genus Combretum; species Combretum micranthum. Next base: position 4,076,412 of record JAMXBD010000001.1, read on the forward strand.
TGTTTAAGTATAAGGAAGTGTTGGAGTTGTTTTGGAGATGTATGAGTTAATGAAGTTGTATAATGATTCATGTTGGGTTATGCATGTGTGATGTTTCATGTTGGATATGGAAGTTGTTGAATGCTTGAGAAGTAGTGTTTATATGCATATAGAGTGTGTTGAGTGCTTGAGAATAGATGAGTTGTGGTAGATAAGTTATGGTTTATGTAGGAGTCGTTACGAGTTATGCATGAGTTGATGAATGTGGAGATGAAGGATTTGAGTTATGTTGAGTGATGTGGTAAGAGTTATTTGATGTAGGGAAGTGAAGTTCATATATATTTTGAGTTGCTAAGTGCATGTGGTAAGCTGTATGATGCTTTTTTAGTGTTTAGATTGATGTAGGATGTGTAAAAATATGATAAAATGGAGTTTGAAAAACGGGGGATTTCGTAACCCTTTGAAATCTATCAATCACGGGTGTTGCTATGCCCTTAGTAGCCTCAAATCTTCAAAATTTTGTGAATGATGGGTGTGATTTAGGCCAGCATGAACTATGTTTCAAAATTTTTTCAAAATCACGGGTGTGATACAACCCTTATTAACCTCAGGTTGTTATAAAATTTCAAAACTTGAGAATCACATAAACACTCCTTTTTCTGACAACCTTACATGTAATATATTTGTATATTATACGTGATTGGTGACTTGACATGTCATATTTCAATATAGTACATGTCGAGTCCTTACATAGTGGTATCAAAGCAGTGTTGATGTAATTGCTTGTTAAACTGAAAGACCAAATGGAGACCTATCCTTAGAGGGGGTAAGCCGAGTAGGGGAAACTAGGATCTTGTTTGAATGATGTGTGTTGTTTGTTTATTTTCATTAATGTTGTAATGAATTTAATTGGAATAGTGTTTAAACTAACCTCTATGTTGTGAATATGTGTTGTGTATATATATTGTGAAGATGGACAAGTTAGAGGAATAGACTCAACAACAACAAGAAAGAGAAAATATACTACCTCCGCCTCTTCAATCTATAGCTCCGACTTCTACATCATCAACTGTTCTGGCTTCTACTACTATTACTACTCTTCCTTCTATTTCGACGTCAACAACTCATATTCTACCACCACCACCTTAGTTGCCACCATTTACTCAAATGCCACAAATGCCTATGGGAAATCCTAATAGTATGTGTACTATGTTTAAGGACATGTTTACTATGATGCAATTGTATCAACAAATGCTGTATCAACAGCAGAAACAACTAATGCTACAATACCATCCACAGATAGTAGGTCAAGGGGTGAATATGCAAGGAAATGAGCATAGTGATCAAGTCACGCTATACGACTTTGTTAGATTAGTACCTGAATTTCATGGGACTGTTTTAAATCTGACAATAGCAGAAACCTAGATAGAAGAATTAGAAAGCCATTAGTGGCTAAAGATAGAAAAGTAGATTTAGCTGCTTATATGTTGAAGAGAGATGCCTCCAATTGGTGGAGACTTGTAAGTGCGAATTCGATGTGACCTATTGCTTGGAATAGATTCAAAGAAGCTTTCTTCCTACAATAATTCCCATCTACAATTTGAGAGGAGATGATTTCTGATTGGTTGAGCTTAAGATAAGGGAGTAAAACAATCGAAGAATATCATGCAGTGTTCTATAGACTAATGAGATTTTCGAGTGAATGTTATAATGATGAGTGGATGAAGATTCAAAAATTCAAGAATAGGTCATATTTAGAGACTAGAGGTAAAGTGAAGATATTCCAACTTCTAACCTTAGTTGATGCGGTCACCAAGGCAAAATTGGTAGAACAAATTTTAAATGAGAATAAAACGCAGAGAGACTGATGAGTCGCATTTCTAGGGAAGAGATCAGCTTCATCTGTACCCTATAGGAGATATGACGGTGTGGATAATGAAAAAAAAACATTTTTGGGCAAAGGAACAAATCCGAGATTATTGATCAAGTTTACTACTCCTTTAACTACTCCTAAAAGGAAATGTCCTAGGTGTTTCAGGCCTCACGATTTGAGTTATTACAAATGGAACTTCGGAGTGTGCTTTGCATGTGGAGAATTGGGACTTAGATCTTTTCAATGCAAAAATTTGACACTTAAACCAATTTTCTGTGTGAATTGTAAATAGAGAGGGCATTCCATTGCAAACTGTAAGGAAAAGCCTAAGAATAATAATTTCAATCAAGGAAAGGGTAAGACTGCAGCAAGGGCATTTACACTTGAACAATTTTAAGAGACTCCTTTTGTCGATACTTTGGCACGTAACCTATTGATTGCAAAACATAATGCTTATGCTTTGATAGACACAAGAGCTACACATGCATGCTTATCTGAAAAATTTATGAATGATTGTCGTTTGAAATATGAAGTATTTTCTGATAGGATTATGAGTATTAGTACTCCTTTAGGTGTCAAATCCAAGGAGCCTTGTGTGTGTAGGAGTGTGGATGTGTTGATTGATAATGTGAACATGCCTATTAATATGATAATTTTGCCTATGAGTGATTTTGATGCAATTTTGGGAATGAATTGGTTAAATATGTATCAAGTTGTTATATATTGTATTAAGGTAAAGTTAAGCTTTAAAACTGAAAATGGGATGTTTACTTATACTTTGGAAAGACAAAGACCTAAAAGCATGTTTATTATGGAATTGTAGAGAAAGAAGTAATAGCAACAGTTGAAACTGAAGAATTAGATATTAGTGTGGTACTAGTGGTAAACGAATTTATAGAAGTGTTTCCATAAGATTTACCGGGTTTACCACTAGATCGGGAAATAAAATTTGGGATTGATGTTATTTCAGGAACAACTCCCATATCTAAGCCTCCATATCGAATGGCCCTAACAAAATTAAAAGAGTTGAAGAGTCAGTTGCAAGAATTACAAGAACTTGGTTTTATTCGCCCAAGTATTTCACTGTGGGGTGCTTCAGTTCTGTTTGTTAAAAGAAAGACGAAAGCTTAAGGATGTGCATAGACTACTAGGAATTAAATCAAGTGACAATTAAGAATAAATATCCTTTGCTAAGAATCTATGACTTATTTGATCAGTTAAGAGAGGCAGCAGTGTTCTCGAAAGTTGATTTGCGATTGAGGTATCATCAACTTAAAATCATGCCACAGGACATTCCCAAAACAACTTTTTGTACTAGATATGGGCATTTTGAGTTTTTAGTTATGCCATTAGGACTGACAAATGCCCTAACAGCTTTCATGGATCTAATGAACCCAGTTTTTAAAGATTATTTAGATCAGTTTGTAATTGTATTCATAGATGACAACCTGGTGTATTTGAGAAGCGAAGAGGAGCATGAAAAGCATTTAAGACTAGTACTTCAAAGATTGAAGGAAAAGAAGTTATATGCCAAGTTCAGCAAATGTAAATTTTTGTTGAAAGAACTTGCATTCTTAGTGCATATCATCGCAAAGGATGGGATATTTGTTAATCCTGAGAAGGTTAAAGCGGTGTTAGCTCAGTTAAGGCCCACTAATGTTACTGAAGTGAGGAGTTTCTTGGGTTTAGCAGGTTATTATCAAAGATTTGTTCAAGGATTTTCAAAAATTGCAACTCCATTGACAAAACTAACTTGAAAACATATGAGAATTGTGTGGGATGATAAATGCAAAAGGAGCTTTCAAGAATTGAAGGGAAGATTAGTATCTGCACTTGTTTTAGCTTTACTGGTTAGTAGGAAAGAATTCATAATCTATAGTGATGCTTCTATATAGGGACTTAGATGTATTCTGATGCAAGACAACAGGGTGATAGCTTACGCATTCAGATAGTTGAAGCGACATGAAAAGAATTATCCCATGCATGATCTAGAGCTCGCAGCAGTAGTTCCAGCTTTAAAACTGTAGAGACATTATTTGTTTAGGGAAAAATGCAAAATATTCACAGAACATAAAATCTTGAAGTATATTTTTACTCCGAAAGAATTGAATATGCACCAAAGAAGATAGCTTGAACTAATCAAAGATTATGATGTAGAGATTTTATATCATTCGAGAAAAGCCAATGTGGTTGCTGATGCTTTGAGTAGAAAGAAATAGATAAGTCTAGCAACCATGACTACAAGCCAAAAGGAAATATTAGAAGATCTTCGAAGATTAGATATTAAAGTTACTTTGGATAAAGTGGAGGTGATGCTTGCCAATTTAACTCTCCGACCTACTCTTATGGATTTGATTAAACAGAATCAACAAGAAGATCTAGAAAGTGTGAAATTAAGAAGTGCTATACAGGAAGGAAGGAGAAAGGAACTGAGACTTGATGAACACGGTGTTATCATATTCAAAAATAGGATATATGTACCAGAAATAGGAGAATTAAGAAGAGAAATTCTAAAGGAAGCTCATGCATCGGTTTATTCGATACATCTAGGGAGCACAAAGATGTACAAGGATTTGAGAAAGAATTATTGGAGGAATAACATGAAGAAAGACATTGCAGAGTATGTATCTAAGTGTGTGACATGCAAACAAGTGAAAATCGAACATCAAAGACCTGGTGGTGAGTTGCAACCATTGTCAATTCCAGAGTGGAAATGGGATTATATTACAATGGATTTTGTGAAGTGCACTACCCAAGACCATGGCAAAAAATGAAGTAATATGGATTATTATAGATAGACTGACTAAATCAGCGCATTTACCCTTGAGAGTTGGATTCTTGTTAGAGAGAATGACACAAATCTATATTCGGGAAATAGGAAGGCTCTATGGTATACTGGTATCGATCACATCGGATGGAGACACTCGATTTGTAAGTCGTTTCTAGAAGAGCTTACATGAAGCACTTGGCACAAGAATTCAGTTCAACATGACTTTCCATCCTCAAATTGATGAGCAATATAAGAGGACAATACAAATATTAGAGGATATGCTTAGAGCTTGTGCTCTGGATTTTTGAAGGAATTGGGATGATTATATGCCTTTGGTCGAATTTTCTTACAATAATAGTTAACAATCGGCAATACAAATGGCTCCATATAAGGCACTATATGGAAGAAAATGTCGATCTCCTCTCCATTAGGATGAAATAGGTGAAAGAGCTCTAATTGATCCAGAACTAATTTAACAAACGATAGACAAGATCCAACTTATTAAACAAAGATCGAAAGTAGCACAGGATCGATACAAAAGCTATGCTCATACGAGAAGAAGGCCTTTGGAATTTGAAGTTGGTGATCATGTTTTTCTTAGGGTCTCTTCGACTAAAGGAATAATCAGGTTCAGCGTTAGAAGAAAATTAAACCCGAGATATATAGGTCCCTTTGAAATTTTGGAAAGAATTGGACCATTGGCATATCGATTGGTGTTGCTACCAAATATGTTAGATGTGCATAGTATTTTCCATGTTTCACAGTTAAGAAAGTGTATATCGGATCCAGATGTTGTTATCGATAGAAATTAACTAGAAATTCAACTTGATCTGACCACATTGAAAAAGCCTGTCAAGATTATAGGTAGAATAAATAAAATTTTGAGAAACAAGACAATCCCTATGGTGAAAATTCAGTGGAGCAATCAAATAGAGCGTAAAGCTATCTAGGAAGCTGAGAGTATCATGAAATAGAAGTATCCAAAGTTATTTAAGCAATGAATGAGGTTAGACAAGTTTTGAGGACGAAACTTTTTAAAGGAGGGAAGAGTGAAATAACTTAATTTCATGCATAATTAATTTAATCTATATAAGTTGATTTAATTAAATTATGAATTTTTGTTAAGTATTTAGTTGATAAGAATATGATATGTTTGCTCGAAATACATAAACTATGGTGAATAATTAGTTAATAAAATATGGTGTGGTAATATGATTTATTAATAGTAATGTATAGCATGTATATGTTTTATTTGTCTGAAATACGAAAATTTGTGAATATACTTAGTTGATAAAGTGTGCATGTTAAAAATAAAGTTAAATGAGTTAGCATGATTTTAGGAATTTCAATGCGTTGCATGTTAGTGATAATTGAATCATAGTTAATTGTTTTATTAAAGAAAAACACAACCCAAATCCAAAAACAAAACATAGCTGATTTATTAGCCAAACCAAGCCCAAGTCTTTAGCCAAAAAGCAAGCCCACGCCTCTCTTTAATCTCTTAAAAAATTTGCCCCAAAAGCCAACACGTATAAGGATAATATCAAGCCTTATTTGGCAACATTTAACAATCTAAAATAGACCCTATCTTACGGTGCCTTTGTTCCAATCATTCCATCTTTTATTTCCAATTTCTCTTGCTCAAGTTGCCAAGAATTTCTTCCCCAAGACTCAATTATCAAGATAAAGTCACATAAGGTTAGTTTGCATGCTTCTATGGTTGTTATTTCCTTTGTTTTTATCATGAGAATGATTTCTTGTTCTAGTTGGTTCATGGTAGTTTATAGGTGATTTTGATGAATTATGGTAATTAATAGAGCTAAATAAGTGCTTGAAGTGTGTTGTTTGAGTACATAGAAGTGTTGGAGTTGTTTTAGAGATGTATGAGTTAATGAAGTTGTATGATGATTCATGTTGGGTTATGCATATGCGATGTTTCATGTTGGATATGAAAGTTGTTGAATGCTTGAGAAGTAATGTTTATATGCATATGGAGTGCGTTGAAGTGTTTGAGAATAGATGAGTTATGGTAGATAAGTTATGGTATGTATACGAGTTGTTACGAGTTATGCATGAGTTGATGAAAGTGGAGATGAAGGATTTGAGTCATGTTAAGTGACGTGGTGAGAGTTATTTGATGTTGGGAAGTGAAGTTCATATATATTTTGAGTTGTTAAATACATGTGGTAAGTTGTATGATGTTTTTATAGTGTTTAAATTGATGTAGGATGTGTGAAAAGATAATAAAATGGAGTTTGAAAAACAGAGGATTTCGTAACCTCTTGAAACATGTCAATCATGGGCGTAACTATGCCCTTAGTAGCCTTAGATCTTCAAAATTTTGTGAATAATAAGCATGATTTAGGAAAAAATGAACTCTATTTGAAAACTTTTTCAAAATCACGAGCGTGACATGGCCATTATTAGCCTTGGGTTGTTATAAAATTTTAAAACTTGAGAATCACAGGCATGAATCTTCTCTTAGAAGCGTCTGGTGTTCTATTTTGGAGAATCACGACCGTGACTCTACCCTTGTTAACCGCTAGTTACCGTATTTTTATCCGAATTCGGATTGAGGTGATTCAAAAGACTACAGAAAGCCTAAAAAGAGATCTACGACTTTGATGTTTTAAGTTTTTGCAAAATCCAAAAGCATCAAAGCCTAAATTATAATTGTTTCTAGCTACTATTTATTCCAATCAAGTTGAAAACTTGTTTTACTAATTAATTATATGTAGTTAAGTATGAAATGAGTCTTTTTAAGCTAAAATGAAAGAGATAAATGATAATTAATATGTTATATTAGTTGAATGAATTACAATGTTTAATTTTATATAAAGGAATGTTATGTATATATGTATATATATATATTGTGTGTGTGAATATGAATTATGTGTTGATTTAAACTTTACTTGAGTTTGACAAGGGTTTAATAAAGTAATGTGTAATTGTGAATTAATGATGTTTCATGTGAAATGGTTTCTTTGATAGATCCATGTACTCAATTGAGTTCGAATACCGAACTTTTACCTGATAAACCTACTTATCAAGATACACAGTAATGTTATTGTTGATTGATAATATATATATATATATATATATATATATTTCTAAACTAACTCTAATCAAAGAGGAATTATAAATTGTTTAAATTGATTGTGCTTTTCGCTGTTGAATCCGGTCTGTGGAGCGACAACCCTATTGACAAAGTTAACATGGTAGTTTAGGCGCTCATGCGACTAGTCATGATGTAATGGCTCAATGGGTAATTGATATGGGATATCATATCGTTGTAACATTTGCTCACTCTTAAAAGAATATAATATGATTTAGTTCATGTTTTTGGGGATGATTGAACTAGGTAATATTATTGATTAAGTTAAGTAAAGTTGATAATAGCTGTAAACCCTAGATGAAATTGAAATGATCCAAATTTAAATTCCATTTAAATTTTCATGTATATGTTTATTTATCTTAAATTATTGAATTAAATGAGCATGATGATTTATGATAGTTGTGTTTGGTAATAGTCTAAATGTGTTTAAGTTAGTGTAAATTGAACATTGCATGTGTTATTTTGCATATGTAATGAAATTAATATCCTTGTTTTATATATATTAATGTGTGTGTAGTATAATTAGTAATTGTGTCTTTTATACATTAATATGTTAAGTTAAGTTTAGATCTATAAAATCAACTTTGGTTTTGATTAAGATTAGTTAATAGAAATTTCCCTTAGTTAAGTCAATAATTATGCCTAAATGAACCCCAAATGAGACTAAAATAAACCTCAAATGCAAACTAAAGTTATATATGCCTTAAAAGTCAATTTTGAGATAAGTTTAAGACTCAAATTAGCTTAATTAGACCTTCTTTTAGGCAGCCCTTTCTTTTATATGAATTTTCCTTTTTCTTTCTTTCTTTTCTCTTCTTCTTTCACTTTAAATTCCAAGCCTAAACCTAAGACAACATCAAGCTTTGAGAATCAAAATTCTCTCCAAGACAAGGCATATACATGTGAGTTGATTTAAGTATAACTTTTGTTTTGTTTTCATTTCTTGTAGTGGCTATGTGAAATCTTGGATAGGATGAGTTTAATGCTATCTAAATTGCTTGTTCATGCTTTAAAATTAGCTTGGATTGTGTTTTGTTAGTGTGTGAGTTTGTTTATGTGTTGTGGTAGTAATATAGAGTGTTGGGAAGAAATAAAAATAGTTTGAGTAGTTAAGTTGATGATGAGTGGGAATGAGATTTGAAGAGATTAAATGTGTTGATTTAATGTTTTGAGTTACTAGGATTGAGTAGTGTAAATAGGAGTAAGAATATGAAGTTAAAAATGAAGGTGAAGAAGATTAAAAAGTGTTATAGGTTAGAAAGTTGTAAAATGAAAAACAGGGGAAATTGAGTTCTATCGAATAGGTTTGTTTTGAACGTACGCCGGCATCTGGAAATTCAACGCCGCCGGCGTAGAGGCAACGTTGGAACCAAACAGAAGTAAATCTTTTAACGCCACTTTTGAACATCGCCGGCTTTTACAAGAAATTTTGCCAGCGTTTGTTCTTCAAAACGTACGCCGACAATTAGAGAGTTTAAGCCGCCGGCATATGGGGTGGTGTTGAAGTGGAACAGAATCAAATTTTTAAACGCCGGAGTGAAACGCCGTCATCGTAAACTACCTACGTTGCCAGCGTTCAATCAAATTTTGCAAGCGTTAGAAGGCAGCGTATCCCCTGAGTTTTTCAAATTTAAACTTCTTCAATCTTCAATCTTTACTTCATATATGATTCCCTATTGAATATTTGAGCTAGATAAACATGTTTTATGCATGAATTTAATATTAAAACTCTATGCAAAGCTTAATGAATTTCCTTGTATAATTGATCTAGGATTGTGATATGTATGTATATTTATGAATGTGGAATCTATATTTATTTATTGATTATTTTGATATTCCTATTTCAGTTAAGGCTTCTTTGGTTAGTTCATCACCAAGAGACTATAGTGATATACTATCGGGTTCAGGTACGCAATAGCTTGTTTGATGTTTGCTAGGATTAGGCATTCCTAATTTGACTTAAATTGATTCGGCTTAATATTTGAATGAATTGGATGTCTATTACGCTGTTTAATCTAGTCCGAGGAGCAGCAAACCTGTCATGATGCAATGACATGTTAGTTAGGCGCTTAACCAAGTCATGATGCAATGACTTTACCATGATGTAATGGTACGCTATGATGCAATAGCGATTCTTTTTGGCTAAGTGGGTAGCCGATAGGGGGAATAGTATTTGAGTAACGTTTGCTTAAACTTAGGGGGAAATACCATGATTTAGTTCAAAGTTTATGGAAACTTGTGAACTAGGCTCATGTTATGGACTGAGTTTAAGTAGAGTCGGTCTATGGCTTTTGAACCCTAAATGAAGCTATTATCTTTGTGAAATAGATATAGGAGATATAAGTATTCTGACTACTTATATCAATCCCCTGAGCAGCTGCTGTTACTCAGGATCCCTGAATGCCCAAAGCGTGATTCCGGGGTTTGAATACCCCCCTGTTGTTTTACGAAATAAAATTTAATAAAGATAATCACTTGTCTACTAATGCATTTCATGGGATTTACATTGGCTTGATAACTTGTTCTTGCATTTGTTATTGTGTACTGGGCCTTTGGCTCACTTTTGCTGCTTTGCAGGTACTGGAGACGAGTTTTATAATGATTTGAGTTACGGGTCCGACTTTGAGAGATTCATGGATGAGTGGGATGAATAGGACTTGAACACCCTAGACTTTTGGAAGAATTTTTGCTAAAGGAAAAGTTATGTATAGAAGGCTTGATAGATAAGCCTAATTTGTAAAGACCTTAAGATTCCCTAGGATTCTTTTGCTTTAAGAAAACTTGTAATTTTGTAGTGTCTTGTATTGACACTAAACAGTGTATATATGATGTAAATATATGTATAGATTGCTTTTGTTAGCAATCTTGTTTTATTAAAAGTTCTTTATAAAGTTTTAGTAGTTTTTATCAAACAATTTTCATAAACTGTTAGTTTTAGGACAACCTTACATATAATGTGAAAACGTTATATATGGTTGAGGACTCGGTACTCAAAATCTCGGGATTTAGAGGATCGAGTCTTTACAGAAATAATTTTTTATTTATGAGGATATAATAGAGATATAAGTATTCGGGTTACTTATATCAACCCCCGAGCAGTTGCGATTACTCAGGACCTTTAGATTCCCTATGATTGAATTTGGAGTTTGAATACTCTAGTGTTGTATTGTTGACTTAATTAAAAAAATAATAATTATTGTGATTTGCCTTGCATTAGTTAAGGAGTGTGTGTCACATCGTATTTATCTGTATTAGTGCGTATTGGAACTTTAGCTTATTTTCTCTCTTTTCAGGTATCGAAAATGACGAGTTTTATGATTTCTTAGGCTATGGGATAGACTTTGAGGACTTTTTGGATGAGTGTGATGACTAAGTCTCGTGGACCTACCTTATTATTTTCCTGGAAAAAGATACCAATTCAAAATTTGTTTTGTTTAAAAGTGTCATAGTATAGACATGGCTTGTTTATAAACGTAAGTTGTGATATAAAGTATTTACTTTTCTTTATATAGTATGTAACATATGGTTTGTAAATTTTGGGATACCAAGTTATTGTTATCTAAATGTTGTTATATTAAAGTATCTACTCCTTGTTGAGCTGCTTTTGTTAAAGCTATGTATTCAAACAGGTTAAACAAGCAATTCACATAAACACTCCTTTTCCAGATAATATTACATGTAGTATATTCGTATGTTATACGTGGTTTAAGACTTGGCATATCATAATTTAATATAGTATATGTGGGGTCCTTACACTATGTCTATTCAACTCCTATGTAATTCTATTTAAACCTTATTTAATTTCATGATTTCAAGGATACCAAAAATATTTTTGTGCTCTTATGCTAAAAAAGGAAAAGACTATGTCTATTCAACCCTTATTTAATTATATTCAAACCCTATTTAATTTTCATGATTTTAGGGATACGAAAAATAATTTATGCTCATATGCTAAAATTTTTTTATTAAAAATATTTACACTAAAGATACCAAAAGGGGTGGTTTTTCTTTAATAGTATAGATATACTACAGAAAGAAAGCACACATGCCGCGTGTGCAAAAAAATAAAAATATAATAGTTATTGTAATACAATAAAATTAGTATTGAATCCATCATATTACACAATTAAACAAACAAAACATTAATTCTTTAACATATAAAAAACAGATGACACATCCACGATGTGTGTGCAAATAAAACAACTCAACATATATAAATTAAATAGATATATTGTTTTAACAGGTTAGAAGAAGACAACCTTAATTAGTCCTAAAAATTAGAAAATTAATTACAAATCATAATTACAATTGCATTTTTCATAGATACTTTCTCCATATTGGGTTATTACCATGTATAAATATGGTATCAGAGCTTTAGAATGGTATATAAAGACACATGCTTAAGATAAAAAAGAAAAAGACTATGTTTATTCAACTCCTATTTAATTATATTCAAACCCCATTTAATTTCATGATTTCAAGAATACTTAAAATATTTTACGCCCATATGCTAAAAAGGAAAAATATTATATCTATTCAACCCCTATTTAATTTTATGATTTTAGGACTACTAAAAATATTTTATGATCTATTCAACCTCTATTTAATTCCATTCAAACCCTATTTAATTTCTTGATTTCAAGCATACCAAAAATATTTTATGTCCATATACTAAAAAAGGAAAATACTATATCTATTCAATCCTTATTTAATTATATTCAAACTTTATTTAATTTGCATGATTTCAGGGATATGAAAAATATTTTATGCCCATATGTTAAAGATATTTACACTAAAAATCTTTATACTAAAGACACCATGGTTTTGCTTTAATAGTATATATATTAATATGTTTTATAATAAAAATATTTTGTATAATTTTGATTCAAATAGATTACATTTTATTATTTAAAATTCTATTGTAAGTTTTTAGAAGAAAAAAAATAAGAGAGTAATTATGTTAGAATTGGAATTTAGTGTAAGAAGGAAAGGTGGGAGGTTATTATTTTGAAATGGCAATTACTATTTTGAAAAAGAAAAGAGGAGAGGATGTTAAGGAGAAAAAATAATACGTTTAAAGTAAAGCGGTTGCTACAAACTATAAAGAGAGAATTAGTGACAGAGAAAATGATATGAGTAGAAATTACTAGAAAGATCTTAGAAGTTGTAAAAAATATATGTTTAACTTTAATGAAACTAAAAAAAGAAATTTAATTTAAGGATAATTATTGAAAATAAAAAAAGACACCAAAACCATTATTCTGGTTTGCTAAAAGCATGATTTTGTTTGTTTAAGGTTGAGAATGGATTTACAAGTTCTGATGATCTCTCTTCCAGATTTTTTTTTTTCTCATCAATTATTCTAAGTTCATTACATCATATATTTCTAAACTATTTTAAGATATAAACCAAACTTTTGTAGGACCATCACTGATCTAAAGAAATAAAGTATTAAACCTAGGTTGTTACCATGCTAACTTAACTTCCAACAAAACCATTTTGGCTCTCTATAGCGTTAATAATTAACAATTGACTTCCACCCATTTTAGGGTTGCTATATCAAACATTAATAACGTTAGCATGGTCATCTACATCCTTAAAAGTGACGAATAAGCAAAGATATGGTCAATACCGTCCTCTTCTTTTGGGTCTTTGTGTTGTATCTAAATTTGAAAGAACTAATAATTCTGGCGAGAAAATACTGATCTGTTCGGAAAAATACATATACATTGATTTGAACCGTCAAAACTAATTGGCTTTGCTTGTGATGTGACGTTTGTCACTTTTTGAGAAAATTCGATCGTTTGTCAAAATCGTCATTTTCCTGTCGTAGGAAACTTTTATATTGTTATAACTTTTAGTGAGATTTTGTTTTTTATTGCCTCTATGACATTTGTTTCGTACTTTTACAGTTAAACGTCGGTAAATAAATATTTAATAAATTATTTTAATTATATAATAATTTCTTTTGATTTCAACTTAAACCAACGTACTAAATTAATAATCTAAATATATAAAATAATAATTTATTAAAAAATACTTAAGGTCTATGAAAATATAATATTAATAATTCATTAAATACATAAAAAATTTAATATAAAATTCATATTAATTTTTTTTTCAAATTACTTTTATTCTTTTAAAATTTTACTCTTTGCTAAAATATACATATAAAATTTTAATAAAATTTGTATTCTATTTACTTAAAATATTATAAAACTCTTTATCTTCCAAAGTATTAACTTTGAAAAAAATTTTATGCTATGTATACATCCATTCTAATTTCTAAGATTTACCATAGTTTTATAGTTTTTATGCTGTAAAATTTATTATTTTGTTTTATATTTACGCTTTATGACTTTTGAAAATTTATATATATATATACACACACACTATATATGCATTTTGTGTATATTTATTTTTAATTTTCATTGATAAGTAATATATAAAATTTGGAAAAAATGTGTAAAATATATAAAAATTCTTTGCAAAATTAATAAATATTCATTTATCGATAAATTAATAAAATTTTCCTTTATTGATAGATAAATAATCTCTATAAAATAATATTTTTATTGGCCTAATAGTATTATTTTATAGACGTTTTATTATATTTATTTTATGATTATGGGACATTTAGGAAATTGGCTTTTTTAGCTAATTCAGATTTCGATATCTGTTGGGGCAAATGAATAATTTTTTGGTTGATCAATAGGGCTACATATGTCACTCTTTCTTCTAAAATTCAATTTTTTTAAACTTGCAGCTAACGCAACTGCGATGCGTATGCAAAAATAAAATAAAACAATTAAAAAAATTTTAATATATATTTTTATCTAATTTTAAAAACACATTTATAATATATCACAACAATTATCAAATTCTTTTTTTCTTTTATGCAATTTTTTTCACATTTATTCTGGAATCATTAGTATAGGCATTGCTAGTGCACATTTGTCATCTCAAGTGTTATTTAAGTAGGAGATCCTTTTTGCCGTGACTTGATTGTATATATATTTTTCTATTTGTAATTGTACTGAATTGACCTAAAAGTTTTATTTTAACTTCTAAAAACCCACATGTGATTTAAAGACCCACGGTAATGGCATTACTAACAATTTAATGTTTTTGCTCTCTTTTGCCATATTACTCCTTCTCCATTCGATGCATTATAGAATTAAATATCAAGCATTATAGTAATATATCAATTTTTTTGAAAGAAGTATGAAGATATGTGCTAATTTTTATTTTATTTATATGACAAATTTCCATTGTATTAATTACCTGTATTGTGAAATGTATAAAAATAAGATAATGAAACAAAATCCATTAATAGTATATCAATATACGTCAAGTAATATAATAAAATAACAAAAAAGAAAAAAAAATTATGGAAATAAAAAGTTGATTGCAATATCACAAATGCAGAAATTACTTGCCTCACAAACCTCTACGATACATCGATGATAAAACCTAGAAAAGATAACCAAGATCTAATGTTATAGAAAATTACAAATTAATGTAGAATGATTGTGTTATATATAAAAAGATAAAATAAATTTTCACACTTAAGGAAAACAAAGAACCAAAAGGAAAATGAATTTTATATAAAGAAGAAGAAGCAATTCTACATGCATCTATCTCATAATGTTGCCATCTATTCATAGGTTTCAGAAAGATTAAACAGAAGAAATAAAGAAAATGGAAATTAATGGGAATGGTTGTATTTGTGGCTAAGTGGAGACAAAACTGGCACATCCAATGAGCGCAAAAACCGCCCATGGTGCTCAGCGAATATATGAATTTAGAACATGGGATGACGACACTTAAATTTCTCCTTTTGAACTATCTACTGCCATTGTCCATTTAATACTCAATATTTACGTATGCTAAAATAATAATATTTTCTATTTTGCTTTTATTAAATTTGATGAAACTAACACTATAAACATCCAATTTGAATCTTTGGCATTGAAATTTGAATAATATATATCTATAATATTTAAGCAGAAGGAAGAATTTTGGTATCTCTATCTTCCTTATCATTTGAAATTACAAATTACTCCTTATACTATGTTTATTTATTATTTTAACTTTTCTCAACCTCTATATTAATTATTGACCAATATTGGGGTATATTTGTCATAAATTTTAACCCATAAGGCTATTTTATTGATCACAATCATTGATATAATATATATTGGCATACATTTCATTTTTTATAAAAAAATTTAAATTTTTTTTATTAATATAATACTCACATAGAAGGTATTGTTTCTATTTTCAGTTATTCACATTAAAGTTGCTTCACATGTAATGCAAAAGATGAAAATTACAACCAATTAAAAAAATAAATAAAGCCTAAAGCTGGCAAAACTTAAAATTTAAACAAACATAAAAACAAAACTGAACCCAAATTTCACCATATAAATCCTTTCCATCTTTCTACATTGTCTGGACCTTATGTTGTGTTTCATACAAAAAGTATACGAACATAGAATGACATCCTTTTGCCCACTTTTATCACTACATCCTCTCCTCCTTGCCACCGAGAGTAATTAATTTCTTCTAAGAAAAGATGCAAAATCTTTTAATAATAATATCAGCAGTAACTATTTTAGGGAAAAAGAAAAAAAAATACAATGATTTAAAAATGAAAAAAAAAATCAAAAGAAACATCCTCAATGGTTAAAGTTAAATGTATACAAAAAGTTTGAAACACGAACAAACAAATAAAACAAAACAAAATCTCAATATTCTAATGTATATCAAAACAATAATATAAAAATTCATGAAATTATGGAGTGCAATGATTAAAACAATAAAGGGAAGAAAAGAGATACAGTTTTAGTCATGGTGATTGCTACCCAAAAGCAAGAAATTCCATAATTAAATAACCGCCAAACTTTATTTATCAATCTATTTATTTATTAATAAATTATAAATATATATATATTTTAAAATTTTTAATAAATTATTTATTAAAAAATAAATATAAATAAAAAATAATTAATAATTTTTATTAAAAAATTAAACAAATTAAATATAAATAAAATATAAATATAAATATAAGTCGAATATATTTACATGTATTATTACGATACAAATATAGAAACAAAATCGATCTTATGATATGATTACCTACAAGCGCGTAAGCATGTTTTTTGTTTTCCACGTGGCAGGGGAAGTGGGGGCGGGGACATTAAATTAAGCCTGCGGAGAAGGGAGAAAGAAGACGACTCAAAACTCTCTCTCTCTCGGTCTCTCGATCTCAATCGAGAAATCCCCAAATTAAAATCCCTAAAGCCCCTTTACGCGCTCTGCTTCTACTTCAAAGGTAATTCTCTATCTCTGATTTAACCTTTGTCATAGTTTGTTTGAGATCCTTTCTATGTGTGTTGCTGTCTTGATTTTCTGATTTTTTTTCTTTTAATTTTGTTTCCATGCAGTTTCGTATAATCTAAAATCCTGCATATCGACTTTCTGTAGCATCTCGTCATCAGCTCATGTAAAAGATACTAAGCTTTGAAGTTTATCTCCTGCGCTTCCTATTAATTGATTTCTACTGTTTTTATACCATCGTCTCTATCTCCCATTCATCATCCGTGGGCTTGGCTTGTTTAACCAAGTACACTTTCTCTCTCTAAGAACATCAAGTCGCTGTTCTCAATATTTTAGTAGTTCATAGATTTTTACTCTGGTTCCCTAAGACCCACTTGAGTCATTTAACTTGTAGTTACGAAAAGGTTCATGATGCATCAAACTTTTGATTCATACTACCATTTCTTTTTCTGGGTCTTGTGGTAAGTCTTAGTCCATACCATATGGGTAGGGAGGTCGTAGCATGAAAAGGGGGCAGCAATTTTGTGAAATTTTTTTTTTTAAGTCACATGATGTTGATCTGTTCCTACTTGGTGAGACTGATAATCGGATATTGTTGGTTAACCAGATTGACATTAGTACCTCTGGACACAGCAGTTTTGTGGCTGAATAAAACATTGGGGCAGTCAATTGAAGGGCGGAATGATAGGAATAACATGATTGCAGTTACTTCTGTTGAAACAAAACTCGAGTCAGACTATGATAAAGAGCTGCAGCAGTGCCTTCAGGAGCTTCACGAGTTTGTGTGAGCAAAGAAATTACATTGAGAATGGGTCCTCTTGGAAAACTACTCACCGATTCTTGTTGCACTTCTTGGTTTGAAAATAAAGATGTCGAGAATTTTATACTTAAATTCTTTACATTCTGGCAAAAGGACTTGGATGATGCTAAGGTACTTATTTCGTTATGGCTATATTTCTCTATCTATTATGAACTGAATTCATTGTCTTACCATGGTATTGCTGGGGATATTGGCTTTTGGTTTACTATATGCTTAGAAAATTGTATATAAAATCTTTGAATAGTGTGTGGTTTTTTTATGCTGGCTTAAACTTCTAAATTTTATTACTTGTGGTTCATTCATATTCTCAAGGTATTTTGACCGCAAAACTAGCAAATAGATCTTAACTCTAGTCGATAGAGCAAGACTGTTATGATGTGCATTTTGAAGGGATAATTAAGAAAAGAGTGAAGTACTGGACCTGAAAATCCAAGCAAAATGGCTTCTAAGCCAGATCACAATGGTGAAGCAAGAAAATTCTTAACTGTCTCTTTCTCCTCTCCCTTCATAAATATTGCGACAACAGTGTCCGCTACATTTTACTTCCTAGTCCTGAATTTCCAGTTTGTTGGTGTTGTTCTGATTTATTTTTCAAAACTGAAATGAGTATCTTCACCACATCATCAAGAAACATTACACCAAAAAAACACACAGAGAGAGAAATTACACAATTTTTTTTTTATTAATTCAATGCCTTTATTTGATTATAAACAACTGACATATCAGGTCTACTATTTGGATGTGTTTGAATACATTCAAAGATTATATCTGTGATATCTTTTGCTGTTTTTTCACTAAATCCTCGACATTTATAAAAATCCTTGTGCACAATATGTCCTTTTTTATATCTTAATTCTTTTGCTTTTTCAGCAATGTGGGCATTGTCATCTTTTTTCTGCCTTGGTCGAGGCTGTCTTTGTCTTTCTCCCACTTCTTCTCTCATTAGGAGTTGGAGTGCAACAATACCAAGGCTGTAGATGTCTGATTTCTTCGATATAGGGGTCTTTCCTGCAGAAGAGAATTAGATGAGAAAAAACTTTTTATATATAATATATATTATATGATTAAAAATATACCTCTGCAATTTTCTACTTCGGGTGCACAATATCCTTCAGTGTATCCTTGAGCCAGCCTTGCTTCTTTTATTGCATACCCAAAATCGGAAAGCTTCACATTTTGTTCCTGAAAATTAGGATTGCCTCACATAATTTAATTTATCCATACTTTATATATTAATAGTAATTATAGAGTATTTACCTCATCTAATAAGATATTAGATGGTTTGATATCGATAACTGCGTAATCCGTATATGTATGGATATGATTTAGTGCACCTGCTAGTTGTTGAACCACCTTTAGTGTTTGGTTCCAGTCAAGACCTGCAATAGTACAAAATAGAGTTGGTGAATACATCCCCCATTCAATATAACCAAATAAGATTTTTAATTCATGGAGGAAAAGGTATTTAAAGAACATTACCTAGGTACACTGTCTCAAGGTTCTTAGGAAGATACTCAAGAACAATCGCTCGAAAATTATTCCCCTGACATGTCCCTTTATGCTCACTATATTTTGATGGGGGGGATTGCTAAAAAGGCAATTTTTTTCATTTCTGGAATTCAAAATAAAAAGTTGAGAATTCGTGATAAAGTACAACAAACCAAATGCAATCATCCAGTGTTCATTAGATGTGTTAAGCAAGATAACTTTGCATACTATCATGCATCATCGATAGGACCAACTAGTGCGTCAAAATCAAAAGTTAAGTGCAAGACCAATAAATTCATGATATATTATTTGTAATTTATCAGGGTTCCATTGAGTCAAGCACAAATTCTATTTCATATTAATTAGTGTCACAACCAGGATTAAACTCACCGAGGGAAAAATAAAATGGGAGGGTTCAGACTTGCATCAGACACTTAGGGTCAAACTAAACAATATTGCTGAAAAAAAAAAAAAAAAAAAAGAGAGGAGAAAAGTAAGGTGGTCTTGTGAAAATGTACAATGTGAAAGATGGTATAATAGTTGTTTTTTTTTTTTTCTTTTTTTAACGTAAAATGAAGGTACAGTTTAGTAATTCACAGATAAATATTTGAAATATTCATAATGTGAATTGCATTAAGAGTCTTTTTTTGTTATAAATCGAAACATATAGTGTGAGTTTTGGAATACAGGGAGATGCAATGAATGGTAAAAATTAATATTTGAAGATAGGATTACACTTTCAGTATAAGAGGATACATTATGTGCATATAGTTGATATTTATTAAATACATGTTGTGGTGTATATGTTCTTTTTGTTATTTTATTTATTTGTACTCACTTAGTTCGATAACAAGCTAAGAGGTTAGTTTTTTTAATCGAACTCAGGCGCTGGGAATGAAGATTGAGGCTCTTAACAGGGTATGGGCTAATGAGAGCACTAGCTAGATCCTTCTGATGTGGAGAGTCTGATTTTGAATAGATGTGTTCTAGATTAATATGATATTGTGTAACTAGTTTTTGTTAGCATGCAAATATTGGTAAGATAAGTGAATACTCCGATTAACACAGGCTGTGAATCTCTATGGTTGTTTCTTCTGGTAAGTTAACAGTCTCACCTTTTGGAACTATGGTTAAAAATAAAATAAGGGACTTTTCTTGTGGTGGACTTAATTTTGGATATTATTCACAAAGATTGAATTTTTAGTCTATAAAGGGTGATAGTAATATCCCAGGTACTTTTCAGCTGAATAAATGACTTACGGAAATAAATCAAAGGTTGTGTTTTAGTTAGCCTTATCCTTATTTTAATGGTGGCATAGCGTCTTGATCTTCAGTACTATTGTATATACATTAGGGCAAATAGGTTTAGGCAACTCCTTGAAGGCTGGGCATTACAATTAATTTCTCAGAATCGCGGTTTAAAAAAAAATAAAAAAGAAATATGTTTTCATTATCATATACCTCCCACTCTGCAAAATGATTTGGCTTGTCAATATACTTTATTGCCAGATCTTCTTCTTCAAACGTTCTCTTATAGATTTTGCATGTGCTTCCTTCATTCACCAACTTACTCATGTCTTTGATCACTTCCATGATGTCTTTTTCTTTGAAGCCCCTAGGATCGTAAGATGTGAAATTGAGTTAATTTGTGAGTTATAAATGGTTAATGGAATATATGAAACTCACTTTTAGTTAAAAGTTGTAGAGATAGGAAATTACCTAATTGAGTGTTCTTTTTGTTTTGATTTATCCCCTGCTCTTGACATTTTTGTAGGATTTTCTGCGAAAAAGGCTTGAGCTGCAAAAGGTAAACATTAAAATTGCTTTAAATTTTGTATTGAAGAATGTTTTTCACAGTACAAATGGGTATGAATAGAATAAATGTAAGTGTTTAAAGAACAATCCACATCATTGGTAAGATAAAAATAAAAAAAAAATAAACAAAAGAAACACTCACGAGTTATAAACAAAACTTAGTTGTAAAATGAAATGGTAGAAAAGTAGAAATTCTGATAAATATTTGCATTTGTAGTCACTTGTTTTCTTTCTAATTGGAGATAAAGGTGGTGGATCTGCCTGGAGCTACATTGTGCAAGCAGTTGTTTGCTGGTATTGTGGCCAATGGGGATGGACATCCAAGGACACAAGATATTATTTCTGTAATAGACTGAATCAAGGGCAGGTTATAACTTCACAAAGGATTATGGATGTTAGAGATGATCTCTTTTTCAAATCGTGCAGTGAATACTCTTTTAAGGATTATAATTATTATCATAGGTCTGGTTCTATACTCTGAATTGTTTCATGCTCTTAAAAAGCACCACAAAAAGCATACCACACACTAATGCACTCCTTTCGGCTTCGATTGCTTAGGGATTTAATTCGGAAGGTAATTTTTGTTTTGATTCTTGCCCCTAATCGTAGTTTGAGAACCCTCGTTTCAATATGAGATATCTCAGTAATGTTCTGTGGCATATTTTATTAGGCGGTAATTCTGTTCTCCATTGCGTTTGACAGATTAAGGGGATGTTTTGTAGTATTTTAGATTCGGAAGTGAAAGAGGTGTAATCCAAAAGGGGAGAGTGATGTGGAATGACGTTCCTTTTGTTCATCCTATTAATTATAGCCCTGTTTGTTACATGAATCATAGTCCAGGAGAGCGATGTGGAATGATGTTCCTTTTGTTCATCCTATTAATTATAGCCTTGTTTGTTACATGAATCATAGTCAAGCCATGTTGATTAGGGGTCTATTTATTTCATCTTATTCTAGATGCTTTGGCATAAGGATGGGTGGCTCTGATTTCAGAGATGATTCTCACTATTTCTTAGAGAAATGACTGAAAAAAGAAATGGCAATAAGGCCAAAGAGACTAGGACAAGAACAAGGACAAGAACAAAAATAATTTAGTCTTTCTTCGCAACATCTCCAATGGTAGTTGAATGCTTCCTTCTTTCCCACCTCCCTCATTGTACAAGAAAACAGTTCCATCACTGGAAGAAAAAAGATAAGGAGATATTGGAAACCCTTGTTTGATGCCACAAGAGCTTGGGAAAAATACCACAAGCTCCTCTTTCAGATTAACTGAAAACTTTGGAGTGGAAACACGCTTTATCACCCGACATTTTATATTCAGGAGGGAAATCCATCATCCTAAGCTGTTGCTACAAGAAACACCAATGTACATGATCTTAGGCCTTCATGATGTCTACCTTTCTAATGATGTCCCAACTGTTCCGAGGATAAATAGTGTTATAGCTATCTGCCCTAGGGGCTTTATCTTGCGCCATCATGTAAAAGGTAGACAAGATTTTCTCCTTTGTTACTGGTCTAATTAGAACATCCCGATTTGATTTTCTCATTCTTTCAGACAATAACATCTTGATTAGATGAAAGAGGTGAAAAGGTTCTTGTGGTTCCTTTAGAAGATTTTGTGAATAGGAGACAACTAAAGACTTGATGTCATCAAGAGAGGAAACTCTTAGACCTTGACTATTGCATAAGGAACGAATGCCATCTTTATGAAATTTTTTGTTGCAATGAACGGAAAAAAAAATTAGTGGCAACAAATTACTAAAAAACTTGAATTCAATCAAGAATAAAAAACGAAGAAACCATGGCTAAAGTTGATTTTTTTTTATTGTTATTTTTCAATCTTATAGCTTCCTAGCACGAAATTGAGCATGAATCTATTAAAAAAAAAGGGTGGTGGGAAATTGACCAGGCATTTTTCTTTGATAGAAAACAAGGATTATCTCTGTAGTTCGCCATGGCCAAATTTGTTCTCTATATAACCACCCTCTCATTTTTTTATTAGTTGACTGCCGATATTCCTATTGTGGCTAACATGGACAGAAAAATGGCTAAAATAAACGCCATGGCAAATTTATATGTATACAAGGCCATTTACCCATTTTCTCTCTTAAATGTCCAGATCTAATTTTCCGTAACTTGACTAGAATCTAAATTTCAAAATTAACCCAATCCATGAAACTTTTTTTCTTTGCAAGTTAATCTAAAATCCAGGAAACTGATATTTATTTGAATTTTATTGTAACAAGGTACAAACTCGCGTCATATTAAAATGGTAAGTACTTTTCTTAATTTACTTTTTTCTTTTAATTAATGATATGCTGTTTTAGTGTTAACATCATGCTAATTCTTATCGTAAAAATAGGCAAAATTTGGTTGGGTAAAAGTAAGAAGAAAGAGTAAACTAACCATCTCTAGTCAAACCTCCTACAGATGAAGGACAACAGGAGAAAACTAGAAGGAACCAAACATCTAAAAGGTTTAAGAACTTCCGAAGGGTTACTAACGACTAGTAAAGCACGAGAACGCATGGGGAATTCTAAATTGAGAAATATAAAGCTGAATGAAGCATGGGCACACTCCTCAGGATGGAATGAGAAAATCTCCGGATACCCACTTGACTCCGATATAAGAGAATGGCTGGGAAGTGTTAGGCATGCTGGGGGAGAATCTATCGATGTATGAAGGTGCTGTTGATGGGAACTAACAATTAAAGAAGCCTATAATAATACATTTGGTACATTAAAATGGTCTGGATTGGAATTTGAAAAATGGACTGGAATGGATTTAACAAGGGAATGATAAATCCATTCTTATGTTTGGATACATTCACAAAATGGAATAAAATCGAATGATTATGTAATATGATTTTTTAAAAATATCATTTATAATAAACGTAGATTATAAATGTGTTGAATAAAAATGTAATTAAAACAATAACCATTAATAAAAATGGAATGGAATCGCAATTCCACTAATTTTAGCCTTTAAAAATAGTTCCAAATATTATGATAGAGAATAGAAGTTGGAATCACAATTTTATTCCAATCCATTCGTGCGTACTAAACATAACATAAGAGGATGAGGGAATCTTTGGATACCCAATTAATTTCAATATGAGAGAATGGTTGGGAAGTGTTGGTAAGGCTCGAGAAAGAGAAGGGTAAGTTCATAAAGAAAAAAAAAAAAAAAGTTTAAACAAAAACAACCAAATGTTAAATGGACAAAATGAATAGGGATATAGTTTATTTTGAAATAAACTCATGAGAAACTATCAAAGTTGGATGCCTAATTTCACATTTGTATTTCTGGACTTACGAAGTCTTGCCGTAAAATTTTGCTTTAATGAAAGGAAATTTTCCCTAGTTCTAGATATTAAAGTGAACCCTAAATATGATTTTCTCTTGATATTATTATTAGATAAGTCATATATAGAGTAATTTATGTTATTTTATTTTTTCTATTCTGTGACTATTGAAAACTATTATTTGAAAGTCATTTTTTTTCAAAAGAAAGTTAAAGTTGAAGCATGTAATTATTATATGTGTATACATGTGTTATATATTTTTTTTAAATGGTATAACATATTCAATCCTATTATAATTGTTCATCAAACCAAAGAGAATCAAATCAACAACCTCATGAATTGAATCTTAAAATATGGTTTTTTTATATCGCTATTGAATTCACACAGTTTGGTTTAAAGATATTTAAAAGGGTTCGTGGTTCGATTCAAAAATTGAATTCATCTAAGCCATTTGAACTTGAGCCAAACTGCTTTCAATTTAAATATAGTAATTGGGTTTTTTTTTTTTTCAATTTTAAACACTATCAATATTCATTCTACCCCATTTACCTTTTTTTGTAACCTCCCTCCCCCCTTCTTTTACTCTCATATGATTCATAACCACTATGATTCACTTTTATTCCCTTTCCTTTGTCCGAGCACGCTTACTTGCCATCACTATACCTAAAGTTACCGTTATATAATGTTAAATTGGCTTTAATTTTTACATTTATTTCTTAATTTTAATATCAATCTTTGGATAAAGATTATAATGATTATTAGAATTACCAATTAGGACAAGGTTTTTTTAAAGTGGTTTGAATCGAACCAAATTAAATCGAATTGTATTTAAAATGATTTAATTTTAAAACTTAAATTACAAAAAATGGTTCGGTTTTGTTCCTAAGCTAAAATGATTTGAACCGCAAGCATCCCTAAATACTATAGTATCAATGAAGGAGGTTGTGATGCATATTTTATCTTTATGATAAATAAATGTTGATATGTATTTTAATTCAACCAAAATCTTTCTTATATTATAGTAAATAACATTATAGCCAATGTTTAAAAGGATGAATTTCCATGATGGTGCATTGTTGTATTAAACGACCTAGTGTAACATAGGCTTACTATAATGTTATGTTTGATACACATGAATTATTTGGAATGAAATGGATTAGATTGGATTAGAATGGAATGAGTTTGGGAATGACAAATCCATTCTTATATTTGGAAGATTACATGAAATGGAATGGCTAAAAAGTATAATTGACGAGAATATCATTAGTAGTAAATGCAAAATATGAATACATTATAGAATAAAACGGTAATGACACTACATATAATTAATAAGGATTGAATGGAATCACGTTTCCACCTTATCAAAAGTGGAGTCGAATTTCCCTTCAAAGCAGGAATCATGGATTCTACGAAATCGCGATTCCAACTTTTGAAATCGCGATTCCGCTTTTGAAATCGCGATTCCGCTTCCAATCATTGGAAAATGGAATGGAAGCTGGAATCGCGATTCTATCCCGATCCATTCTTGCGTGCCAAATGTGCCATAAGTGCTATTACACTCTTTATACCCATAAGCCAATCTATTTTGAACTGAAATCAAATTAATTTAATTCCAACTTGTAAAGTAATTTATATGCAAAGATACATAGTCATTAATATTAATTGAAATTTTATAAAACCAATTACTCTATTCCATATTGAGATCGTTCTTTACACTTATTTAATCAACTATTTTTAAAAGATGAAAACAGTTCATTATCTGACCAAAAAAAGGTAGAAAGAACGAAAGAAAGACAGACTAGGCAAATGGAATACTAAAAATCCATCACAAACGGCAATATGAAATGCATAGATAAAATGCGAAATGAAGTACAATGTGGTGGGGAGAGAGAGGGAGTTACTAGTTTGTTTATTGTTTGAGAAGAGAGGAGAGCAGGGATCGGAAATACTACCGCAGGGGGGGGCGGCGCGGGGGTGAGTCAACAAAATCTGCGAAGAAAAAAAAAAATGTTATTTGACGCATATACAATCAATGTCTTGACATAATTACCTATGTTAAAGATTTTGTTTCTTGAGGTTCTTCTCTGTTGTTGTAAGATCTTTCAAAATTCGGCATCCTGAATGAAAAAATTGCTGTTTTGTTAATATTAATAATTCACAAATATTGAAATGAATCAATAGAAAATGAATAAATAATATTTAAAGTATTATCAAGCTATATAATGATTTGATTTCTTTAGCAATTGTTTATGTTGATTTGGGGGGAAAAAAAAAAAAGAAAACATATCTCATTTCAATATGAATAAAATGTGTTACAATTCTTGGATCAATCAAATCCAATATATTAAATTGTTGATAGAAGTATTTTAGAACATTCAAATTCGCCAAAGAAAATGATTGGTTTGTACGATTATCTTGCGGAAAAAGACATTCTCAAGCACAAATTGGAATAAGGACACAATCCTTAGCATTTCTTTTTTATTTTCTTTATTTAAATTCTTTTCTTTAACATTTGAAGATATTCAAATTCCTATCATTTAAACCTACTTTGGAAGAGAGGGAGAGACATTCAAGAAAATAAGAAATAGAGAGCTAGAGAGAAAGACAGAGAGACTTACTAGTTACTGGGCACTACACCTGAGTACATGAATTCTTGAAAGTGGCTTTGGAATCTCTCTTATCGGACAAATGTCATTGCGTCAATTGAGGGAACGATGAAAATATTGGGGTGATGATTCTTCTCGGCTTTAAATTGCTTTCTCGGTTTATCTCATTTTTTGAAAAAAATGAAACTTGAACGGTTTAAATTTTTCCTTCCATAAAATTTATTCGAAAGAAACTGCCCATCCAGGTCATTATTAAGTCAAATAAAGTTTACTATACGTCCCAATTCGCTTATATTTTCAAACCAATAAAGGGCTAAGTAAATATTTGACCGTCATAATGTAAATACTTATCAAAGTCACGAGTCAAATATATGATTCCACAGGTTTTTTATTTTATATGTTTTTCCTTAATTAAAATAGAAATAAAATTATTTAGGTTCAAACTTTAGGTAAAAATATGAATTTAGGTGTATGATTTTACACATTTATGGTTTTATTGGTTTTGTATGACTTTTTATAGTTCTTCTGAATTTATAGAAAAATCACGATTTCAATAATTATGGAAATTAACATTAAGGATGAGACTTTTTGGAAATAATTCTAATTAAATGGTTCGATTAGACAGGTAGATAATTATACCTCAAGAGAGAATAATGAACAAAACATGTAAATGACTGGAATTCTATTTCTGAAAATTATTGATAAAAAAACCTTAACAACCTTGAAACACTAAGCATAAATAACATCATAAGCTACTTGTTTCACAATGTTATCTATATTGTACTGTCTTTACTTGCGTGATATAATTTCTTGTTTTAGTTTAAAGATAACAAAATTCAATTTGATTTATTCATATAAAATCCAAATAGAAAGAGGTTAGCAACCACTTCTTCTCTCATTCATTGTAAATAGACGCTTGGACCACCACCAAGTTTAAGGCTATACTATCTCAATTCAGTATATCTTTTTGTGTGCCTATCTCAATACTTTATGTGCCATATTTCATCAATATGACTTGACATGTACATTCTTCTTTCATTTCAAGTTGAGATCCCCACCAATTTTGTTCATGAGGCTTTCTTTGTGAAAGACTCAAAAGGTTAAGCTAATAAGATTATCCAATAACTCATTTGATTTGCTAGTATGATCCTTTGGCAAATCATTCATAAGAAAATTGAATCATTTGGTGATAAATTTGCAACTATGGGATAGGGTACAGGGAGAAGGATGTAGTGTTTATTTTCTTTTTGTCACACAAATGACCATGATTATTGTCAAATAGGTATATTCATTAGATAACTAACATGTGACTGATGATGCTGCCTATCTCTCTTAATTTAAACTAGTCAGAATTTTTATTGATAATACAATTAAAATTCACGAAAATATATATATATATATTATGCAAGATTCCCATCCTTGTTGTTCATGATCCCTTTCATCGAGGCATTATATTTTCATGATATCCCTGTAGTTGGATTCATATTGTCTTGATTGTTCATCATTTTTATAGCAAGGAGTAACTTCTTTAGACGCCATTAGCCATTTTCTAGCATCTCCACTGGAAAAAGAAGGGGGCCACAAACATTACTCTTCTCACATAGAAGCTCCTGAGACATTAATGTATTGTTGTTAGATTTCAACCAAACAAGCCATTTGACACATAAAATGATGTAAGTTTATATAAACGATAGAAAATCTAAAACCAAAACAAATGGGTTGAATAATTTTAACAACTTATAAACTATTTCAGTACACTTATAGACGAATTCGAGTTCAATTAATTGATGTTGAATCAAATTTGAGCTGTCTAACTCGTTTATCAATTTGACCAAGTTTTATAACTTGACTCTAGTCAAATTTCAAATATAAATTGAGTTTTCATAGAGTTTGGGTTCAATTCATCTTTAGTAGGAGCAAGCAAAAAAATTTTACAATATGCATCAAAGCAACATAGTTGAAAATAACATGAAAATATTACCTCAAAATTTGATATTCAGATGATCAGATCATTAACATGCTGCAGATTTTTGTAGATTGTCGTAGCATCAATGAACAAACCCTATTATGACCATCGGTGATGAATCACAATTCTGCTTCAGCTAAAGAGGGTGCTTGTACTAATTTCAATATCTTATTGTGCTAGATTCCCTTAATACACAACAACTACAAGTACGGAGCATTAATTTCCATGGTGGGAATATTAGGGTCTAAAAAGTCATCTTCGCCATCATCATAATCATCTTTGGAGCTATAAAATGGATTGTCACTAACATAGAACTCCTCTTTATCAGAATCACTAGAATCCTCTCGGTTATTAACAACACCATCGCCATCAACACCTTCACCTTCACCTTCATCTTCATCTTCATGAATTTTGGTTTCAAACTCATTTGTATCAATATCATATCCACTAATTATCAACTCTTTCCAACTTTTGAAATTCGAATGGATACAATTCATACCCCAACATTCAATGAGTTTTAATGACTCAAGAATGGGGCAACCTGCCAAAAAGATGCTGATTTTGGCATCACTCAAGGGTGGCTTCTCTATGGACAAAGCCTTGAGAGAAGGCCAATTAACGTTGCTGCCTATGCCCAATCAATAACTATAGCGTTTAATGGATACTTTTCGTAATGAATTAGTATGGTCGTTATAGAAGCTAATAGGTAGGAAAAATGTTCTTTTTCTTGACTGAAATATTTCGAATTTCACTAGGTTAACTAAAAAGATGTGAATTATATCGTATACAAAATGAGAAAGTTTAAATCAAATTTGAGCCTAAATTACAAATTTGATCTAGATAATTTAACTAAGTAAATTAAGCAAATTATATGATATAATTAGGTGAATTAGCAATTTCAAGCTAGTAATTGATTTCAAATGAAAATAGAGATTAAACCACATCAATTTTCTATTTCATCCTATACAATAAATCAAACCAAACCTAACTATAATTTAGTCATCCACCTAAATCATAGTTTCCCAATTTTTTTATATTTTTCCCAATTTCAACGAATCCCTCTAAATTTGGTACTTAAATTTCTCAACACCCTGATTATCACCAAATATTTATTTCAATCACCTAATTAGCTAAATTTATTTTTCCATCTTCAAATTTCCTAAATTAAATTCCCAAATTAATCTAGCTATTTTTCAAAGCCCATTTAACCTCTAATTACATATTAAGACTCTAATCAAATTGTCAATTCAACCCATTAATCATCTTAGCTTTAAGCTCACCTAAAAACCTTCTAGAACCTAACACATCTTTATTCTTATTTATCTAATTTTTCAACAAATTTTTTTTAATATATTTACCCATTTTAACCAATCCCCCCCGCCCCCCCCCCACCCCCCCCCCCCCCCCCCCCCCCCCTTAAAAAGCTCTAGAACCTTCCTTAAAGGATTCACCTTTTATACTCCATTATCTTACTTTTGCAAAAACCCTAAAAGAAACCATAGATAGCCATCCTCTTTAGCCTCTAAGACCAATAGAAAATTTCATTATATTTTTCCTCTCAAAACAAACCTGAAAACATCACCACACCCATTTTCCAATCAAAATTCTATTATGTATAAAACCTTTTATGCTTTACCTATTTTTCTAGCCATATGAAAATCTTATTAATTTCTATTTTCCTTTTGGAATTTAGGTGTTTATCAAAAAGGTTTCGGATTAGAGTTAAAAGGAGCTTCATCAAATTTCTAGGAGTAGAGTAGTGTAAGTTCTATGCTTATTTTTGTTACCTCAAGTTAATGTTTTAGCTAATTTGTATGTTTAAAGAAATGTGTTAGTAAATAGTAGGTTATGTCACTAAAAATACATAATATAAAATGTATGATTTGGGTTATCATGTATTATTAGTTTAATGAAAATATGTTGATATTGACATTGTTTATGTGTGATTTAATAGATTTGTGATAATATAATTAAAATGGATTATCATTACATATATTCTGTTTTTATATGTTTTCTATCATTTTTCTAATGATTTTTCATGATGAAATCAGATAAATATACTATTATTTATGATAGACATAAATTAATCACCTAAGAGCCTAATCTTTGTGATATTAGTTAATGTACTAAACAAATTTATTTTTGAGTAAGATTTTGGGAACTACATTATTTTAGGATGCAAACTGGAAAGTTGACAATTTTTTTACTTGGTTTACTATTTTTAAAGGCCTAGTAGACATGATAAATAAGAAAAATAAATAAAATAGCTAACGAACTCATCTTTGCACGAAATTTTTATGGATGATAGCTTAATATGTCTAATGGTAAACTGCTCATTAACTATTTTTAAAAAATTTATTTATTTTCGCATGACAGTTTGTAGTAATCTAAGTTTTTAAATGCGAATAAAATACCTAATGAATTTATTCTTGATCAAAATTTATATGAATGATATTTTAATGTATCTATATTCAAATTGAAATTTTTCGTGATTTTTGGAATTTATTAACTATTTTTAAAAATTATTTAAATTTTGGTCGATAGTATATAGTGACTTGTGTTGTTAAATTTAAATAAAATGTCAAATTAATTTATTACTGAACAAAACTTTGGAAGAAAAATGTTTTGATACGTCTACCTTGAAACAAGAGTTTTTTCTTAATTTTTTAGATTTATTTACTATTTAAAAAAAAAAATCAAATTCGTCCGACAGCTATCCAACCCTGTTTTAAAATTGAAGTTTGCATAGTTCAGATTAAATAATATACTTAATTGCTAAACTAGCTTGAATTATGTATAATTAGCTACAATTGGTTAACTTAGGTATTTTCTAAATTATTGGATCTTTTGATAAATTAAAATCGAATTAAAATAAGTTAATGGGCTAAATAGGGTAGTGTGGGCATAATATAACTTTTAGTTATATAATTGAAAACATAGACATAGTGTGGACTTTAATAAGCTTAGGGCTTAAAAAGACTATAAAATTGAGTTAATAAATGTTTCATTTTTGAATGGGCTAAAATAATTGAAATGGCCTGATTAGTAGAAATGCAATCAATTTGACATTAATAATCTAAAATGGGTCAAGATAGTAAAAATAGGTCCAACTTGACCTAAATAACCTAAAATGAACTTAGAAATTAGTTTAGGTCCCACTTGGCTAATATTAATAATTTTGGGCTTTAATAATTGGTTATGAGCTTAAATACTAAAATAGGATCTAATTTGACTTAATAACTATAAATCAGCTTAATTAGATAAAATTGGTATAGAAACACAACCTGTAATCCCTCTAATTTTACATAATCTAATTTTGATAAATACTAAAAATGCAATATAGAATCATAGTGAATAATTAGAACAAGTAGTAAAAATCACTCCAAATTTTTCTCGATTTAAAAATGTTAAAGTGTAAATGAATTTGATTATAATTAGAAAGATTAGAATCGTTATCAATAAAAGTTTTTCGAAATACCAACTGTAACTTCTATGATCTCAAATAATTTATAAACAACGATAAACTAATTGTTAATATAAATTCCTGAGTTCTTTTTACTTAAGCTCAATAATTAGAAAATAAATCCTATGCTTGTTAAATAATGAAATAATGGTGTTTAAAGTATTTTAACATTATTAGCCCTAGATAAAAATATCTTGCTAATAACAAATTAGTATAAATAACTCCTATACAGTAAAACATGACGTTTAGTAAAGTGATCCATAGTCCAATAAAAAAATCATAGCTAACCTTAATTTAAATCACAATAATAGACGATTAATTTTTAGAACCTACGAGATATAAAATTATAGACTAAAGACAAATCACTAGAATTACAAAAGGTACAATAAGATCAAAAATAGATTGATATATAAGAATCTAGATCTTAAATAAATATTTAAATTTCACTAATATTCTAGTTAAAAGATTTAGAGAATTTAGAAATTGAATTCCTGAATGGTTAATGCAATCTTTAATAATTTTCATAACTAGAAAATGAACAAATTAGCAAATGTGAAACTAATATCAAATATATGATTTAACAAAAATCTTAGAATAGATCTATGAGTTGTAATAGACTCATTCCTAGTTTGAAAAACCCGAATAAAAATTTCTTTCAACTTAATAAATATCAAAAACAAGATTTCGTATCTCGAACAAAAAATTTAAGATATAATTACAAGTAGCCCTAAATTTCAAACCCGATGAAATATAATCTATTAACAGTACTTATTAGCATAAAACAATAATCCAAAGTTGAACTATTATGATTATAAATATACGATGGATACTAATATAAACCAATAAATATAAGTCTAGATCTCAAATAAAAATTTCAAACCCGCTATTATACTTGTTAGGAAATTCTGAATTTATTAAGACTTGATTCTTGATTTAATCTATTGAACTTGAAAAATCTAATCACGTAAGTTAAAATACAAAAAATAATTAATTGTGTAAACTTTAAACTAAAAGTTTGAAAATATAAATAATCTAGAGTTTTTGTAGTAACTTAGATAATTTTATCTCGATAAAACTCATTCATAATGGTTATAGATATATGTTTATAAATTAATATTGGTTAAATTATTTTAGTTGATTATTAATTAAATAATCATAATAATAAAAAAAATGAAAACCCAATGCTGGAAGCTGACATAAATAACGGCAATTAGAAATCAGAAAGGACAATTCACGTTGAAAGGGAAAGCTCAAACAGCTGGACTTCACGCTGGAAAAAAAAAATCCCCATGAATAGTGCTTGGAATTACGGATTGAAGTCAGGACAAGATGCAGAGGACGCTGCAGTTTCTACTCCTCACGCGCAGCACAAGGAAATTTCAGAAGCAGCAATTTGAATTCCTAGCTGAAGTTCACGTGCAGCATCCACAATTGGAACAGAATAAATAAACAAATGCAAGCGGGAAACAGAGCCTTCAAAGTTGGAAACAGAGCAACAGCAAGAGGAATTCTCGGCTGCAACATGTATCCCCAACTTGCTCCATTTGAACACCCAAATTCAAAGTGATAATGACATTTAAACCAATACAAAAACTCCACATATAAACCAACATTAAATGTACAAGAATTTCCAGCCAAAACATAATATACACCAGCTGCAATTGGAGCTTGATTTACCGTGGAGCAGAGCTTGGAATTCACGGCTGCAGCACTCCATTTTTCATCCAACTTTGATCAAATTTAAGCTCCACTATTCGACTTGAAAATGACCTACAAACCAACCACAACACTCCACATGTGATCAACATTCAATGCTAAGAATTTCAACTCAAATATGCAACCAAAACAACTCCAAATTTGCCTAGAAAATTCCAAACCAACAGCTGCAGCAGAAGGAAATCAACAAACATAAACTGCAGCAGAAAACTTGGAATTTGGCCTCTGTTTCACACGAATTTAAACCCAATTTTTCTTGCAACTTGAGCCCCTATTTTACACACATAAACAACCTTAATTAATTACCAAACAAACACAATTAATTCCCTCAAAAATCAACCACAAATCTATCAAAATAAATTCAAAAATCGTCATCCAAAACAGCCAAAATTGTATCTAAAAATCCCAGCTGCAATTTGCAAATTTTTCAAGCCCAAAACACTCTCTTTAGCCTCCTAACTTAAGCCTAACCTTAGTACATATATATAAGCTTAAGTTAGTTCCAAATTGAGCTCATAACTCTCATAAAATCACCCCAAAAACACAGCTACAAAAGGAAGTGCGTCTAGCCCTTTCCTTTTCCCTTACAATATCTTCACTTAAAAAGCTTAGAAACCTTTGTAAGACTAAACATAAACCTCTAGCTTACTTCTCATATCCTATCTACACACCAAGCACATCAAGAACATCAATTCCCCTCTCAAACAACATCCAAAACCAAGTAAAAAAGTCTTGGTTATCATAAGATCCAATGGGGGAAACCTAGCTTAATAAGGTAAGAATATTGGTTAGAATTAGTAAGCTTCCATTATAGTTAATGTTGTTAACTTATAATTTAGTTAGGAACTCATCATTTAACCTTTGATATAGGTTTGATTCTTAAGGAAGGGAGATAGGAATCCTTTTCTACTTTAAGCCAAGGTAAATCCTAAACTATCCACCTATTTTCATTACATTTGTGTATATACATTAAGTTGAAATGTCTAGCATTAGAGGAAAATTATGTGATTAGGAGAAATGAATATTCCAATAAGGAATTCAAGTAGATGAGTTCTTGTTGTATTAGAAATTCTTGAATGTTGATGGCTAAAAAGAATATCAACTTATAAATGTTATAAACTTAGGAATAGTAAATTCGGATCTAGGAAGAAATAAGCCAAAACCATGCTCAAATTTCATTTAAACTAGTTTAAATTCATATCTAATGCCCTAGGACCTTATATGAACATAAAACTTGATAAAACAAGCTTTAAAGGTATGATTAGGAGCATTACATTACAAGAAAAATATTATGAACAATTCATAGAAATTATACTTATTAATAATTTTACAAATTATGAGTGAACTAAAGAAATAGGTAAGAGGATTAGATGATGGTTTTAAGTTATATAATTGAACAAATGATGATACATAATTATTTAGGATTATAGAAACATCAACTTGAAAATTAGAACTCCAAGATTTAGGAAATTAGGAACCAGAAAGAAATCAAATAAAGAAAAGTGTTAAAAAGATCGAATAAACTCTATTAATTTGTTTATTATAAGCCAAAAACGACCCCACCAATGGAAAGAACACGAAAAATCCTATGAAATCGACTATTTATTTGTTAAAAACAGATAAAAAACGAATTAGATATTGCAAAAACAAAAATTAGATTACTGCTGCCAGATTTATAAGAATAGAACGGGCTGTTCTTGCCTTTTTTGTCCCCTCAATGACTTTGTTTGATAAAAATAACACCAATAATGGATTGTACTCGGAAAATACTATGAAAACGACTATTTATTCATAAAAAACGGACTAGAAATGAGTTAGATATGATCAAAACAAGTTTTGACTATAGTTATTAGGATTCACTTAAAACGTATGCATGTGTTTCATAAATCTAAAAATTGTACAAGTGTCTTTTCTCAAAAATAATTCTACTACTAAAAAGTACTCGAAGAGTACTATCAAATCAACTATTTATACAACGAAATCGGATTTAAAACGAATAAGAAATCACAAACTAGAAAATCATTCAGTTTACACTCTTAATAAACCAACATCAATGTTACTGTTATTCCTATAAGTATGATTATGATTATGATTATGATTATTACTATTATTATCACTATTGAATATAGTATTCAGTATTATTGATATCTTCATCACGAGTCATTATGATTATTAATACTGTTATTTTTACGTTAAATGTCACTATATTTATATTATCGTCAATACTATTATTATTTTTGTCACTAATATTATTATTTACTAATAGTATGATGATGATTGTTATTATTATAACTATATTTATTACTAATATTGATATTAGCATTTCAAACTAATATTACTGATAATATTGTAGTATTAAACTTAGTTTGTTTTGTAATAAAAATAACATCAAAGTATAATAAAAATTTGATATATCTAAACTCCATAGACATACGATTTTATAATTTTTGAAAGATATAGATACTAGAACATACCCTTAAATAAATAAAAATACCAATTTGAAAGACAGATAAGGTTGACGGGCAAAGAATTACTAAATAAAAATCTTCTACTAAAACCAGTAGGATTCAAGGAAAAGACAAACCCTTTAAATAAAAATATAGATAATAATTAAGATCAAAAAAAGCAAATGAAAACAAATAACAAATAAATATTCTCTACTATAGGGATTAAAACCTTAATAAAAACTATGTCAAATACCAATACGGAATAGTTAGGCACCTATAAGGATTCAATTAAATTATTTAATGATGCAATAATTAAAGTAACGGGTTTAGTCTAATGTCCGGCGATTGGAATCAACACCTTTAATTTTAGGAAGACTTCTGTTACAAAAACAACCTAATAATAAATCTCTGTTATTTCCTTTCATAGGAAAATAGATCAATTCTCGGATTTCCGGTAGCCTATACAACAGTTTAACAAGGACCACAGATGAGTTACTTGACTTTATCACATTGTTTGTGCTTGTAGTGTAGTTACATTTGGAATAATATATATTTAATTGATATGCATGCGGGATTGGGAATAATGCATGATGCATGGTGTATGATTGAATGGAAAATTATCATAATATAAGTGAAAATTCTATTATATGATAAATGCTGTATGAAGCATGTTGATGATTGTCTGTAAATTGTATGATCGCCTTAAACTGGATTAACAACTATTGATACTATAAATGAAACGGACATGCATTGCATGATTTGCATAAACTGCATTTGAAGATGTGGCAACCTACTACGTGTTAGTATTTCGATTCTCTGGTAATGCTTGGTTTTTCTAGGCAAGAGGCTATTAGTTCTACGCAAGCTTACCTTTGTTCCATCGGTTCCATGGGAACTAACTGGTAATGAGGGACGCCGCCCATGGTATCACTGTGAAATGACTAACACTCAGTGGAGATTTTAAAGCTTAAAACAGGAATTGAGTGCCTAAAGTGTAAAGTGATAGTTATAATGAGGATTGTGGCATTCCTGTATACTTAGTTTCTCCTGGGTAAGTGGGCCATAGTATCGAGTTCCTTTAACCTCGATGAAGAGGGCGTAAATCTTCATCCTGCTGTGGATTCTAGATTATCCAAGCTTGTAATGTGCATATGATTGATTGTTGCATTACATATGATTGATAATTATACTTGGTTGCTATTATTTGATATGTGGTTTGGTCAGGTTGTCTCACTGAGCCCGTGGTTCGCTCACCCCCCAACAGTTTTTATGTAGGATTATTATTAGCTGGGATTGGGCTAGGAATGTGTGAAGAGAGCTTCTCCAACGAACTCTATTGAAGATAGAGATATAGGATATGGTAAACTTAGAATGTAAACTAGATAAATTTTATATTGTTGAAATTTGTAAGTTGTAATCTGAAACCCATTTTCATTATTTGGTAAGGGATACCGATTCTCTGCGATCTTGATAAAAATTGGAAAATCGGATTCCATAGTTGAAATCCTGTAATATATTATATCATTTATATGATAAATAAATAGAGTCTTGTACACTCTGACATACAAGACGGCTCTCATGTTACAGGTGCACACGTGATATGATAGTTTTAGATAAATCCTACTAGGCCCCTATTTGGAGTCGTGACACGACCCTAGGTCCAATAACATAATTTCTAGTCAACTAGGCTTGTTACACTAAATCGGTCCAAACTAAATCCTAATAAGTTTTCACTGGCCCTTTAGAGCCTAAATCTTCAAGATATAGACAATATCTAACTTTATGTTTTATGGGCTTAAATTCCATAGTACGTACCTAATACCCTTACCTATTTTAGTTGAGCCTATTCCCAAAATATTTAAGTCAATTATCAATTCCAGATATCGAAATACTTAATTAGGCTCAAATTATTTCCATGGGCCCAAAAGCCTTAAAATGTCCTTAGTAGGCCTATATAGGGTATTAGAAGGATCAATAACTTAATTAGGGTCTAAATTAAATTCCAATTGAGCTTTAATATAATTCTTAGGTTTAATAACCAAAATTAACCTAATTGGACCTAAATTCAAAATAGAGCCCAATTCCATCTAATTTGACATTTATATTCATTAATAGGCTCAATTTCTAACCCTAAAGCCCATTACCCTAAAAAGTTAAACACTTATTGCTCGTTCACTTCGCTGTAATTGCAATTCCATTACAGTCTTATTCCTTATGAATAGCTATTACGCCGTTTAGTTTACTGAATAGCGATTCCACAATGAATCCCTATTACACAAAACAATGAATAGCCATTCTTTATTCAAACCTATGAATACTAATTCAATTATGGAACTATCTTTTCTTCAAAATACCACTATTTAAATAAAAAAATTAATAAAGAAAAATCCTATTACAGCTCTATTCTATTCCTCCATAATAAAAATTCCATTACAGCCTTATTCATTCAGCGAAGTGAACGAGCCATTAGAGAATTTCTTATTTGGCTTAACCTAGAATGCCTAAAGGTCCAATACATCTAAATAACAAATATCATTTCCGAATTCTATGAGCTTAGTCCAAATTATCTAAGCCTAATTATCCTAATTGGACCTAACTCAATTATAACCCAAAGGCTTTATACTACATAAGACCTTACATTAATTGATTGATCAATATGACTTGAATCATTAGTTTGTATACTCAATACTTATACAAATTAACCTTTCTTGATAGATATTCAATCAACCTATTGTCTTACTCTTGATCCTCTATCGTCAGATATCAGTATGCAATGACTTACGTGTTACTTGCTAAGGTAGGCATCCTAAAATGAACTAATATTTAAAGATGACTTATTTAATTATTTGAGTGTGCTCCAATCATTTGATCTGGTCTAAGAAGCGACAACCTTGCTAGGTAGTGCCAACATGATAGTTAGGTGCTTAGGTCATCGTGATGGCATAATAGGTAGTTGATAGGACAAACGATACTGGGATAATGTTAGTATTTGTAGTTTCTAACTATGGGTGCCAATTGAGCTATTTATAACTATGGACTGAAATAAATAAAGATACGTAATGGCTATGAACCTTAGAAGATGTTTTTTTTTTTCATTTTTTGTATATCATATAGGAGATATAGGTATTCCAATTACCTATATTAATCTCCGAGCAGTTATTGCTACTCAGGATCCCCAGATTCCATGGCTTGTCATTCGGAGTGTGAATGCTCCCATATTGTTTGAATCGCTATAAACGATAACCTTAAAATATTAGTTGTTGCATTGCATATAGTTTAGGTGTGTTTGCCACATCTTGTGTGATTGCATTGCTGCGTACTAGGCTTTGGCTCATTCCTTCTTTTTCAGATGTTGGCAATTTCAACTTTGATGCTTATGCGTGTCTCGAGTATGGGATGGATCGGTACTAGCTTATTAACTAGCGGAGTGGTTAGGAGTGTGGGATTATGTATTTTTTTTTAAGTAAAAGTTGTAATGATCTTTTTTTTTTTAATTTGTATTTTCTTTTGAGGGCTTGGTATATGCTTGTGGTCGTAAAAACTTTTATCATATACCCTGCATTGATTTTTACCTATCTTTAATACTTTGTTATTTTTCTGCTGCTTAATCAAATATTTTCAAAACCAAATCATACCATTTTAAAATAGAGAATTAGTTAGCAAATAATCACGATAAACAAATAATTTGTAGTAGCCTTAGTGTATGCCTAAGTGTTATACATGATAGAATTGAACATGTCTTGACCATAATTGGGGCATGACATTAATGCTCTTCATTATCTTAAAATACCAAAGACACATCTTCCACCTGCGGATTAATCGCAAATTCTAGGCATTGACTGATCTTGAAAGTGAGATCATGCCCTTGGACAAAGGGCATACCTTGGTGTAACTTTTTAAGCTTTGGTGAGCTGTATGAATTT
Source organism: Combretum micranthum (assembly GCA_024138025.1). Classification (NCBI taxonomy): domain Eukaryota; kingdom Viridiplantae; phylum Streptophyta; class Magnoliopsida; order Myrtales; family Combretaceae; genus Combretum; species Combretum micranthum. The sequence continues at coordinate 4,117,039 of JAMXBD010000001.1, forward strand.
ATGAAATTGTCAACCAAGGAACTAGCGCTAGGGGAAGGATGATGAGGATGAGGATCATCGTCGAAGCTAAGAGTTGATATGGTGGTCTAAACAGATTTCCATCTTTTAAAGAGAGTGCAACATATGACCGCATCTACCGTGGGATTCTACGATCCCGTCACGGAATTGCACTGCTACTACTATTAAAAATATTAATTGATTATAAAAAAGTAACTGTAAAAAAAGAAAATTTAAAAGATTTTATTATGGAAAAGAGCTAGATTGTTTATTAATACGAGGAATCGGTCCCATTCCAATCATTACGAGACTATAGAATTTTCCCATCTATTATTTGTATTAAGTATTTTAGGTTTTATATAGTTTTCATGAAATTAAAAAGATTTGTTATGATTTTAAGTTAATTATGCATGGATAAAAGATAAGATATTATTTCTAGAACCGGATATTATACATGATTAATTAAGATACATTGTTCTTATATGATTATCCAGGTAAATTGTTTTAAGATCTTTATATATTGACTTTTTTTTTTACATATATAAAATTGATATAGATAAATGGATATACAAGTAAAAGAACTATCCATAATTATTATATTTCGAAGATAACTATCATAACTACTCTATTTTCTTCTGAATTCCAAAAAATCTTCCACATAGTCCTTATTAATTTGTTTAAATTAAGTTAGATTTAGTGTACTTACAAGTAATTTTAAGGATAAAGGAAAGAGTATGGAGTCTGAAAACCCCCTTTGTATTGGTTTAATAATGTAAAAGATATAGATATAGATATAATTAAAATAATATATGAAAAGCAATAAAGCCGTGGGAAACTAACCAACCATAAATAAGTCTTGCTTAAGGGTAAGAGTAGGAACATCTATCAATCTGTATCGTGGGTCTACTTATTATGATACATATAGATAGATTTTACATGATAGATAGGTAAAAGATAAGTTATTATACTTTTTATTTTGATCTTATATGACTTTGTCTTCTTAATTTAGCATCTTTTCATATTTTTTTTTTTTCCTTTTCTTTTCAATCTATCTATCTACTTTTTATTTTGATCTTATATATATCATAATATTTTTTTTCTATGTGTTTTTTTTTTCATATAAAGTTAATTGATTTATTATAAATTGATAAATTTGTGTTGTGAAGTTTGAAAATATATGGTATTGTATCTTTTAAATTAATCATAGTTCATAATTTTTATTTTTAGTTGTGAACTTTATAATAAATTTGACATTTTGAAAGAGCATGATTTTAAATTTTTATTGTTTTAACTGTGAAGATTGTAAATATTGTATTCATTTTCTATCTTATCTATATCCGATTGGAATATATTAGCCTTTCGAAAACTATTCAATATGTCTCTTATTTGTTGTCGTTTCAAGTTTGATATATAAATTGTTTCTCTTTTTGTGTATGTTTCCAATTATAATTATGATAATTATGGTTTGCAAAGAAAGAACAATTTTCGAAGCAAGAGGTTTAAGCATGATATATATTTAAAAACTTTATTCTTTTTGTTTGACTTTTTTTTTCTTTGCTAAAACTAAATAAAATAAACGGTATAACTTTATATAGGATATCGTTAGTTATTTAAATACATGTAAATCGATGGGTCATTGTTCTTTCAATTTTTAGCAAATGAACAAATCTTTGCCATCAAGGGTAATTATGGATTATGTTTTTAGGGTTAAGGGGGGAATAATGACTTGGTTTGAACCGGGCAAGTTTGTTATTGCAGGAGAAAACTGGTCAGCGGGTTGGAAAATTGTAGAAGACAGGCCTGGAAGCTACCATTGGTTTTGTGAGATTTGGTCCAGAGGCTTCTTAGCAGTCCATGTCACTGGAAGAACGGACATTCCAAGATGACTTCATGATTCATTATGTAATGATTATTATCGCAGTGGATTTCTAACTCGTGTGCTTCTTCCTTGTGTATTCCTGACTAGTGCAAATGTCTGCTTTTGGTCTTGCTCTCCTAATAGAACTCTCACATTGTGCTTTTGCTATTTTGCTCCCATTTATTCAAGTGGTTATGGTTCTAACCATGTTTTTTTTATACCTATTAGAGAATCTGTAGAGCATCCATAAAGAGCTTTACTACTTTCGAGCTTCAAGTGATTAAAAGTTGAGTTGTGAAAAGGAGTTAAGCAGGCCAACCAAACCCTTTCTGTCCAACTTTATCTTGCAGGTTAAGTGAGTCACCTATTCCAGCCACTAGGGTTAATGGGTTATGAGGCCAATCACCAATCTAGTAAGAAATATATTTTTTTTTCCTTTTTAATAAAAAATTCGACAATATGATCACACTAAAATACGTTATTTTTCAATAGAAAACATATACAAAGAGAAAAAAATACATGTAGGAATATTTTTTATTATCTCGATTTGCTATTGTTCTTTATGTACCTTATTCTCCACATCTTCCTGAGGATATTTATTTTTATGTTGTAGGAGTAGGACAGCCAAAATAACCCAATTCCATAAGGCGATTCAACATTACTTTATCTTGTAAGGCTTATGAAGGCGCAAAAACATTGGTTATTGACTTATTTGCCAGCAACAAAGGGAAGATTGGAATAGAATAGGAGGTGGAACTTTTGTTTTTGTTTTGATACAACTTGAAAAGGAATAGAATTGATATGTTATTTGTTAAAAATATTAGCAATAATTATTGCAAGTAAAAAATAAGTAAAATGATAAAAAAGAAATTTAATGTTAATTATTATGAGAAAGGAATGGAATTGCAATTCTACCTTCTTAAAAGCATAATTGAATTCTCTATTAAAGCTAGAATCATCGATTCCGAGGAATCACAATTCCGACTTTTAAAAATGTAACCAAATATAAGAATGTTAATGGAACCCGGAATCACGATTCTATTCCAGGTTCATTCCTGCAAAAACATGACGTAAAATGACTTTTTGAGATTTGCCTTAGCATTTGGTAGATTTTTAATTGCTTTCAATGGATTTAAGCACCAACATTTAAGCATTATAACTAACCAATAGATTACTTGAAAATATCATCTTTTTCTCTCCTGAAATATTCTTTTTGGGCTCGATAAACTTTGATGAAGTAGTCATGATTTTGTGGAGAAAAAAAAAAAAGGACAAGCCTTTACTAGGTAAATATAACTTTATAATGAATAAATTAATGCTATTAGTTATTGTAAATAAAAAAGCAAAAAAAGTAAAAGAACAAATTGCAAAAGTGAATGCAATAAATTGTGCATGTGTTACATTTACTATTGGAGAATTGACCCAAAATAAAATTGTAATTCTAGGTTTCATTTTCATTCTTATATTTGAATGCATTTATAATAGTCAAAATTGTGATTTCTAAGAGTCAATGATTTTGACTTTGAGGGTGAATTCCATACTACAATGAGAAGATGGAATCACGATTCTGTTTTATCTTATTACAACTGCCCTTTTTATCCTCTTGCATATTATTATTCTCATTTATTACGAAGAATACTTTTTACAAATACCACATCAATTACACTCGATTCCATGATTTATCTAAACAGAAGAATCGATTTATCATCCAGCACTCATTCCATTCCATTCAATTCCAACTATTCCAACATTTAAGCATTATAACTTATAAGTAACAAGTAGATTACTTAAAATTGTCATCGTTCTCCTCTCCTAGAATACTCTTTTTGGGCTCAGTAAACGTTGATGGAGTAGTCATGATTTTGGGGTGAGACAGGGTCTACCAAGTTTTCAAAAAAAAAAAAAAAAAAAAAAAACTTAATACAAACAAGATGAAATTAATCATAGAAGTACCAATACTAAATCGCATGTTGATTATGTAATATAAACATTTACAAAATAATCCCTTCAACCAAAATTCATAGTGTTGAATTGCATCTTCAAAGGGTAATTTACTATTGTTTAAAGTGAATTGCATGTACAAAGTGTGATTCACTAATATTTGTACATGAGTCACATCTTATGGATGTAATTCATATTTATACAATGTCTATAAGATGTGATTCATGTGCTAATACGTAGATTGCTTTTTGAAGATGTGATTTTGCATCAATATTTTGGTAATTAATTTTATATAATTTGTATTTATGTAATTTTTGTTTGAGGGATTGATAATCATATAATTTCTTCCATGACTTTGTATTAAAAAAAGACCAAACATATATATAGCTAAATATAATTACATGATAAATTAATGTTATTAGCTATTGTGAAAAAAAAAAAGGCAGAAGAACAAATATCAAACACGAATGCAACAAATTGCACTTATATTACATTTACTGTGAAAGAATAGACACAAAACATAATCACGATTCCAAGTTCCATTCTCATTCCTATATTTAGACACATTTATAAAAGGTAGAATCACGATTCCTGGAAATTGACTTTTGGATTTAAGGGGGAATTCGGTTTTGCTTTTTAGAAGGCAGAATTACAAATGCATCCCATCTCATTAGTCATTATTATCACAATTACCTTTTTATATTTTTACATATTTATTATCTGCATTAATTATTAAGGAAATTTTTTGACAAATACCATGTTAATTACTCCATTCTATGATGAATCCAAATGAAAGAATAGATTTATTATTTTTCCACTCATTCTATTCCATCCATTTCAATTCGAATGATTCTTACCACTACACTATATTTAACATTTTGTCATAATTTATTCCTTGTGATATGTATATATTACATATAGATTTTCTTTTTTGAAAAAAAATTAATTTTGGGCCTTGTTTAAAAAATAGGCGTTTAATTGCTTAAGACGTGCTAGGCACTGTCCTTATAGACAATTTTCCTGGTATAAGAAACAACCAAAGAATAAAGCATATCCCTCATGATTCAACAAGCCCTCTAATATGCACTAGGTAGTAGGAAATAGCAAGAAAATAAAAAGGAAAAGACTTAACGAATTTTTGAAACTGCAGTTAAGATTAAGAACATAATGATGCTATATTTCTTTTTTTATTTTATTTTATGAAAACTGAACTAGGTATCAATAACGTGTAGAGAAAATTAAGCAGTGGGTGGATAAAATATCTGTAATGAGTAGATAAGGTAATTTGAAAATGGCCGGATTATAGGAGAAGTGGAGGTTAAAAATTTGATTTCATGCTAACCAATATTCGAATTGGTCAAGTATGCTTGTTTAATCTATCATCTAGATAAAATTAAATAAGAATACCAGATTTATTAAAAAATAATAACAAAAAAATGAAAATGAAAATAAAATAAAATATATGTTTGCAAAAACAAGAATTTGTACTATCTAGGGCTAAGTTTTGTATGCATGCAAACCCATAACTTTTCACCAACATTTTACTAGCCCATTTAAAGAAAAGAACTAATAAACAAGTGATATAAATATGCTTTAAGGAATACGGGACATTTTCTTTTTAAAATATAACTACAACCTACAACAAGACCTAGGAACTGGAGCCCCCCATGGAAGCACCTCCCAACTTGCCCATGACTAGAGTTACTGCATCGGAACTTGTTCATCCTCACTTTGTGCAAAATGAATGAATGAGTATGATATGCTATTTATCTAAATGAGTAATAAATAAGTGCTAATGTATTTTAAACAAACGGTAAAAATAGTACATAATTTTTATAAAATTATCCACATGAAAAAGGTTTCTTAAGAGTTATTAATCATTCTACGTGGGCATCCTCATCAATCATAAGAGGATTAATTGGCTGCACAGTTCGGGCACACTTAGTTGCACAACAATGGTAAATAAACATTGCTAGCAACTAGTTCAAGGCCTAATATTTTCTTGCATGGTCCTCATCATCTTAGCGGCGTTAGAAGGGTCTTCTTGCGTTGGATCTTATTAACTGTTGTGAACAAGCAACCTTACATTCTGCTCATTAATCTTGAGGTTGGTTTTGCATTCCTAAGAGCTGCAAGTAGTTAAGCTAGTATTCTTGCAGGTGCCATTGATGTGTAATCAACTCTCTCTATCCCAGTGAAGTTGAAAAAACATTAACTCTCACGGGCGTCTTATGTATTTGGTGTAAAACATTACTCCGGAAGCTAGAAGCATAGGAACAATCTAGGGTTATACTAAAAGTTTGGGTAAAATGATTCGCTAAATTATAATATTGAAAATAAGTTACTTTATATATGATATACTTGGTAATAACATCGAGAGAAAATCGTATTTAAGGGTTTTACCTTGAAATGTGGAACTAAAAAAGAATTACTTTGATTAGTAAAAAATTTTACGGCAAGACTCCAAATTTTAAGAGAAAGACCAATGTAAAATTAGATTTTTAAAATAAATTGGATAATACAATATCTCATACACCAAAACTTATAGGGCTAAACCTTAATTATTGTGAAATTGAAGAATCGAGGTTTAATATTTAATATGATTTTGAAACTTTATAGAATATAAATTACGAAAGAATCACATAAGCCAAGTGGCTAAACAAGTTTCATGGCAATGTTATTTTAGTGGGATATGAGAAAGACAACGATCAATTAAAATAATAAAATAAATAGAAGAGAGAGACAGAGATTTAAATGGAAAAAATAAATAAGAATGCGATTCATTTTGAAATAGTACTAATGAACCATGCATCATGATATGTGTGTAAAAATTAAATTAGATAGAAAAAGAAAAAGAAAAAATACTTGATAAAAGGGGGTTAATTTAGAAGTTAATTAAAAAAAAAAGAGAGAGTTATGCTAATGTGAAAGTTGGTGGCAGTGAGATTGATTAGAGGTTTTTTCAAAGTTTAAAAATTGAGACTTTCTTAATGTTTAAAAAACTCCCCTAATTAAATTGGTAGGTAAAAATAAGGGATGATAAATTATGTATGTGTGCTTGCTATAATATATAAATTACATAGAACATATTGTATTAATCTATTTTAACATAAATTATATATATGGCGTATACATTGTGTATATTATATATCATATGTGTGCATAACATGTAATGCCTTAAACTAAGAGTATTAATAGTCTGCCATGTGTCCTCATTAGAGAAGAACACGCTAAGGCTATGATTCCAATAAACAACAATTATAACACAAAATAACTTCAACATTTCACATATAACGGTACTTCTAAAATATTTATATCAAAATAAAACTTCTAAACAACTCGATTGGCTTAAACAAAATGCCAACTTACAATTCATCTTAAAACATCATATGAAAAGAAAATCTTTAAACATCACAAATCATAAAAAATAAAGGTCAAACTCCAATAGTCCAGATAACTAATTAAAAAAAAGTTCACATAGGTCTTCAAATCTAACTATCATAACTTCTTCTTTCTCCACCATCATTGTCCTCGTAATCTACGTATACATCGTATCCTACTAGATCGAACACTGTGGGATCATCACCTGCTCCTGAAGAACATAATGAGTGAGCACAAGGCCTAATACGCTAAACCACAAGTACATGTGCATGAGCAAATCTCATACAATTTCACATGTAATATTGTAACATATGCAACAATCACAGATTATTATCTTTAATTAACCAGGAAACCAACATAATTTAGAACCATTTGTGACTACTCCCAAACTCACAGTAACTCATGACTCCTTGAAAACAAATACATAAAAAATATTAATATATATATTGGTATTCGGTACTCCCCACACACCCAGGGTACTCTACCCATACCACTCCTAAACAACTAGAATCATCTCTGTATACAACTCCACTCGAGACAATGACACATACAAATCATCAGGGCATCATCCTAGTAACATGGTACTTCTGGTTTACTAGATCTAGCCAAGCACAAATAGCAAACCAATTAAAGCTAGATAGCAATTAGTCTAATTATATGTTCTACCTAACAAGCATAATCATCAAACAAGATCATTATGTACCTGAAACAACTTTTGGAATAAAAAACCTAACTTTAATAGAAATACCTAATCACATAAAGTAAAACTATCTCAAAACTCGTTTACACAAGATAAACATACTCTTAAGGTCATTTGAATCCTCAAACCAACAAGAATCACAACTACTTTCCTTCATTGATTGTAAAACAACAAAATCTCCAAGAAACTTAGTGTTTCTCCAAAAACTCCTTTAAGAATTTGATTCATTTCAAAACCTATAAAAAAAAAAACTTCAGGAATGATAACCCTTTTAGATTGCCAAAGAATAGAAAGGGACCAAATTTACCTATTACTTGATTATTATTCCTCCTTAAATCAAGCTATAGGTTTGAGAGAGGTTTTAGAGTTTCCAAAAGCTTTTGGTAGTTTATGGAAAGAAAGACAAGGCTAAAGGTCTATATATAATATATGAAAAACCCTAAAAACAAGAAACAATTCATGCATCATATACTAACAAAGAAGGCTAGAGGTATAGAATATAAGTTGGCAGCTTAAAAATTTACACTAGCGGCTTAAACACGAAAGACGAAACTAGGTAAAGAAGGTCGGATCCTATACTGACGGTGTAGGATCTAAGGTTAATGGGGTAAATACAAAAGTCGGCAGCCTAAGGGCGGCTGTCCTTCTTGGATGACTCTCACTTGTTCAATCATGTGTCTGCCATATGACAATAAATTATTATTCATATTAGGGTGGTCCATAAAACCCTCTCTTTTTTCAACATATGAAAACTTTTCCTTTCACAATGATTTATTTATTTATATATTACATCCCTTTCCCCCTAAAAGAAACTTCACCCTCGAAAGTACCTGCATCATCAAAAAGATCAGGATATTTTTTCCTCATCTCTCTTCTAGCTCCCAAGTAGCTTCTCGATTAGGTTGATTCGTCCATTGCACTTTCACATACTTGATCACACGTCTTCTTAAGATCTGTTATTTGGCATCGACAATCCTTATTGGCTTTCAACTGTAGTGAGATTTGGTCACACTTCTAATGGTTTAAAGCTACTATCTGTTCAGGATCTTTTACATATTTTCTCAACATAGAAACATGAAATACATTACGTACTCCATCCAAATTAGGAAGTAAAGCTACTCTATAAGCCACATCGCCTATCCTTTCCAAGACTTCATAAGGTCTCACATACCTAGGTTTAACTTGCCCTCAAATCAAACCTGATAACATCCTTGGTCGATGAAATCTTAAGCAAAACATGCTCTCCTACTCGAAACTCCAAAGGTCCCCTTCTATTATCCGCATAACTTTTTTGATGGTTTTGAGTTGTTTGTAGCCTTTTGTCTTATCGCTTTGACCTTATCAATAGCATCTTGTACCAGCTCTAGTCCCAAAATCTATTTGTTACTTACTTCATCCCAATGAATTGATGACCTACACTTTCTACAATTTAAGGCTTCATAAGGTGGTATGCGAAGCGACGCTTGATAGCTGTTATTGTATGCAAACTCTACCAAAATTAAGTGCACATCCCAGTTACCTCAAAATCTAAAACACATGCTCTCAACATGTCTTCAAGGATTTGGATGGTTCGTTTAGATTACCCGTTTGTCTAATGATGGTAAGCGATACTAAAAACCACTTTAGTACCTAAGCTTTATGCAGGCTTTTCTAGGACCTTCCAACAAATCTGGCATCTCTATCTGATACGATGGTCATTGGTATTCCGTGTAGCCTCACTATTTCCTTGATATACAACTTTGCTAATTGTTCCAATTAGTACTGGTTTTAATGGGTATAAAGCATGCTACCTTTGTAAGCCTGTCTATAATTACGCATACTAAATCAAACTTTTTCCTGGTTTTAGGTAGAGCCATAACAAAATCCATGGTTATGTGCTTCCACTTCCATTAAGGTATAGGTAAAGGCTTTAATTCACCTGTTGGTCTTCTATGCTTAATATTGATCAACTGACAAGTGTAGCACTTGGATACTTTCTCTGCAATCTATTTTTTCATGTTATTCTACCAATACAACTTTTTAAATCCTGATACATCTCGTTACTTCTCAGATGAATTAAATAACTAGAGTAATGTTCCTCTTTCAATAACTCATCCTTCAGTTCTCCTTGCTTTGGCACACATAACCTTCCTTTATATCTCATGACATCTTTGCTATCTATGTGAAACTCAGTCGCTCTGCTTACTTCCATTCTCTTCTTTATATTCTATATACTTAGATCATCCACTTATGCTACTTTGATCCCTTTTGTAGTAGTAGGCTAAATTTACAAGCTCGTCAGTCTTGCACCTACTCTTTTGGTTACTATCTCTAGCTCCAACTCTCTCATATCATCTATCAAATGACGTTCAGAGGTGATCAAAGCTACTAGGTTCTCATTTCTCTTTCTACTCGAGGCACCTGATACTATATTTTCCTTTCTCAGATGGTACTGAATATTCACATCATAGTCTTTTATCAACTCCAAACATCTTCTTTGTCTCATATTCAACTTTCTCTAGGTAAAGATATACTTCAAACTTTTAATGTTTTGTATATACTTTAAATCTTTCTCCATGTAGATAGTGTCTACATAACTTCAAGGCATGAACCATTGCTACCGGTTTCATCAAATCATGTGTAGAATAATTCTTTTCATAAGGCTTCAGTTGTCTAGAAGCATATGCTATCACCCTGTCTCCCTACATCAACACACAACCTGACCCTTGTATAGACGCATCACTATAGATAGTACTCCTCGCCACTCACTAGTAAGGCTAAAATTTGTGCCGATACTAGCTTTTCCTTCAGCTATTAAAAGCTATTCTTATAATCTTCGTCCTACTCATACTTTACCCTTTCTGTGTCAATTTGGTTAAAGGACTTGAAATTTTAGAAAAATCATTTACAAATTTTCTATAGTAACCCACAATTCCCAGAAAACTTCTAATTTCTGACACACTTTTAGGAGTTAGCCATTCTACCACTGCCTTTAATTTCTCAAGATCCATTGCTATCCCAATTCTATCAATGGCATGTTCTAAGAAAGATACTTGTTCTAACGAGAACTCACACTTTATGAGCTTAGCATACAACTTCCCATCCTATAATCTATTTAGAACTAATCTCAAATGCTCTTCATGTTCTTCATTAGTCTTAAAGTACACCAGAACATCAATTATAAAAAACTGATCACCTTTGTTCTATATCTCCTTTTAAAACTCTTTTTAAGCTCTTTTTAAATTCCTTTTAAAAGCACAAATATTCACTGGCTAGTCTACCGGGTGCATGTGCAGTAATAAATTTCGATAAGTACTGAGTCGTGTCCATAGAGAATGAGGGCTATCTCCTAGTGTATTAGTCCTAATTACAGCTAGGAAAATTAAAAGAAACAGATTTTATTTTTAGATATTACTAACCTACAAAAATTTAGGATATCCAACACCTATAATTGAATTAGGTTTAGATCCAAAAGATCATTATAATATCGAATGTATGCTATTGACTAAAATATACTTGCAAATCCAAATTGATAATGGGTTTAATATTTTCAAGCAATTAAGAACCAAGTAAAAACTTCTTTTCCCAAAGAAAGTAATTACCTTAAATTAACCAACTAATTTTTCCTATTCCTAGGAGAGTGATTAATTAACTAATTTTTATACTAAACCTTAATTGAATTAAAATCTATATCCATATTTGATTTGTAATCCAAATTAAATAATCACAGAATTGATTAGAAATGAATTTCCCAATTACAATCCTAACCTGAAATTCATTCCAAGATCAACCAAAAATATATGCTCGGTGAATCAACATTAAAAACTTGAACACAAGCAAAGAATTAATCAATAGCAATAAACACCAATTAGATGATCCAAATCAATACTCAAAACTCTAGCGAAAGCATAAGGAAAAAGTTTTAAATAATATCCATAATATGAAATTAAAGAAAAAGGAATGAAATCACCTTGAATAGGGATTCCATGCTCAAATCCATGTACAAATAATATTCTCCACTTAATCTCAGTGTAGAATCCTCAATTAAAATCAAAAGAAAAAGTTGCCACTATTCTATGCCCTAATCTTTGTTTAGGAGTATAGGATAAGCCTCAATTTCATCTAAGGTTCACCTAGTATATCTAAAGATCCACAAGAAGAGTATTTATAAGAAAAAGACGCGCATGGGCATTGGACGACTTCAAGGCCGATGGCTTTCATTGGTGGAGTAGAAGATGTAGTTGAAGGCTAGCTCTTAAGCCAGCAGCTTTGACTCCTCCATGGCCGGCGTTCATTGTAGGTTGGCTCAAGACTGACGGCTTACATGCCAGCCTGAGAAATTTGAATTGATTTATGAGATGGAAAGGTCGGTAACCTTTATTTTGAAATGGCTAGTTACGCAAAACCCCTCTAAATTGCTTTTAATTGCACTCTAAGTCCTCAAAGACCTAAAATATCACAATAATTACAAATAAGTATTGTTTCCTCATGATTTCTATAAAATTAATAATAATTTAACATGACTTGTTTAATAAAAAGTGAGTATAACGTGCCCTTATCAACTACCATAAACAAATCCAAATAATCTCTAAAGACTTTATTCATAAGGTCCATAAAAATAGCTGGTGCATTTGTAAGACCAAACAGCATGACCACAAACTCATAATGTCTGTATCTAGTCCTGAAGGTTGTCTTCTGTATGTCATCTGCTCTAATTCGCAGCTAGTGATATCTTCATCTAAGATCAAAGTCAAATAGATCATCTACTCTTCGCAAAAGGTATTTATTCTTGATAGTCACTTGGTTCAGCACTTTGTAGTCTATACATAGTCTCATGATGCCATTAAAGTTGACCTTCCCCATAATTCATATGTAGGTCGCGCTAATGGTCTTTGTACTTCAATCTTATAAACAAATTGATCCCCATCTGGCAGAATGAACTCCATTACTAGGTTATGACAATCAATCACAACGTGATACTTTACTAACCAGTCTACTTCCAAAATTACATTAATAATCAAATTACGAGGCCATATTCAATTATCTCTCTAAGTCATTATCGTATATCTATTAGGATCTTAGTTAAACTATTTCATTTAGATTCATTAAGCCAAATTGATTTTAGGTTGATTAACTAAGTTCATTTTATACTTAACTTCTATGTTTAATCTAATTAGTCATTAATTTATAAATTCGCTTAACTTACTCTTAATTATATAAATTGATTAACATATCAAATTACCTATCATTCATTTATTTTATTTTATTTTATTATATTATTTTTTTTATGAAGAACACGGGTAGTTAAGTCAATAGTGCCCTCCTTCCCCGCCCCTCCCCCTTAGTGCGGTGTAGAAGCATATGAGAAGCATGATCAAATACATGCAGTCATGTTCTCGTCGTGCTTTTCCTTTGATTTGAAGAATAGAGAGAAGAACGACGAGATACAATCAATCGTGTTCCAATCGTGTTTCACTTAACATATTAAACACATTAGGATCGAATAGAAATACAATAGGATAGGGGAGGCCCTGTTCCAACCGTGTTGTTTTGGAAATGTATATGTTGCATAAAATAGAAAGAAGCATGATTGGATAGAGTAATCGTGTAACAGTCTTGCTTCTTCTTGAGTAGCTTAAAATCTATGTATTTTAAGAAACAGAAAGGTGCAAGGCTGAATATGGCTCCCCATGTTCCCTTCTTATTCTTTCACAAAAACAAAGCATGTAAATTTTAACTTATATATCTACTTGTTTTACATCATAAACTTAACACATAACATCTTATAATCAATATATAAATTATAACCATAACTTATAACATTTATATTCATATTGTTACTCCATATTTCATCAAATCTCTAGTCTATATATTCATGAATAAATGCTAGGTACTAACATTTAAGTTCATATCTTACAAGTTTACAAGTTTTATCTAAATTCCTACTTATACCTAGCTTATATTCATCATTTACATGTATAAACAACAATCAAAATAAAGAAAAGCAACAACTTACTTGTTTGGCTAACTCAATTAGTTTTTCTTCAAGACTACTACTCCTTTCCTAGTTAAAGAACCTCCTTTTAACTTAATTCCCAACTCCTATCTTGTTTTCCAACTTCATTTTCTTCTATGATATTGTTGAAATTGAGATTTAAGAGTTGACTTTTTTTAGAGAAAAAAGAGAAGAAGAGAAGAGGAAGAGAAAGAAATGAAAGAGAAGACAAAGGGAAGAGAAGAGGGTAGGTGAAAAACAAAGGAAAAAAGAATAAGAATTAAAGACTTCTAAAAGATATTTACAGTTAAGGGTCTTAGGTCTAAAACTTTCTAATAATTATTTTATGTATCGTAAATAATTAGAAAATAATTTGATAATGTATACATTAGAAATTAATAACTTGATTTAGAAATATAGTTTATAAGTTTAATTTTTAAGAAATTGGTATCTAAATTGAGTTTGGGTTTAAGAACTGATATTTTTAAACAAACAGATGAAATCAAAATTTATGAGAATCAAATGAATAAAAGTTTAGCTAAAGTTTAAGGGTTTAAGAATTTGCAAAATAATTAAATTACTTGTTTGCGGGCTTTGGGGAATTGAAGTCGAAAGAGATATATGAAATCTCAAATTTCAATTAATTTATTTACTAATTTAATTATGTCAACTTGTCTAATTACGTTCTATAATTTACTTGATTTATTCATCTATCTAAATTCAATTTCTAAATTAGGTTGGGATTTAGGATATTTCAAGAGTTTCAATGGTTGCTCATGGTAATGGTTACATGTTTAGTTTGGTCTTATTGATGGGTGTAGCTATGGATTCAACAAAGCTGGTGATGGGTGGTCATTGATGGTGGATTGGTGGTTTTCATGGGATATATTTGTCATATGATATTTCTAAAATAAGGTCTATTAAATAGGATTCAAACATAGGACCTCTTGGTAGTTGTTTTTATACCATATTCGAGTCACCATTACAATCATTTGACCATATTTGTATTAGATATGATAAGGGTATAGTTGTCAAAATTCCAAGTGAAATATATAATTTCATTAGTTTATGATTTAATATGATTTTTTTTTATTAAAATGGATGTAAAATTGTTTATGTTTTGACTTTAGATAAAATTATGAATTTAGATGTACGATTCTACATGTTTATGATTTTTTCAATTTTGCACGATCTTATACAATTGTAAGGGTATAAGTATTGACTTTTGAAAAATTAGGAATTTATATAATTTTCCAAGTTTTTAGAAAATAACCATGCAATTTATTTATTTTTTGGAAGTGTAAGTACTAATTTTTGAAAAAAATCTAAGAACCCATATAATTTCTAATTTTTCAGGAATGTCCACATAATTTACTTTATTTTTTATATACAAATTGGATTTTTTTGTTAGAAAATTACATGTTTATCAAAGCATAATCATGTTGTCAATTCACATATGAAATTGGGTTACATGAATAGATATGCTCCCTTTTGTGGGATAAAAGCATACCATGTGCATATACTTTCAATTTTTGGACAATTTAGTATCTCATCTTTAGATTTTGGCAAGTTAATACTCATACTTTCAATATATGTACGATTCAATGCATTGTTAAGGGAGCTTCTACGGTCCCTCGACCGGACCATCGAATCAACCATTTAATCATTAAAATAAACATAGTAATTAAAATATTAATTAGTTTAGTAATTCGATAATGCACTACAAGAATTTTGAGCTTTAGCCACGTCAAATTACCGTTGCAAATTGAGTAAAAAACGTGGCAAAATCAATTTTGCAACGTTTAATAAATGTGGCTAATAAACGTAGCCCAATCTGTGTTGCCGATTGATTTGGCTACGTTTAAAAATTAAACATGGCGAAGATAATTCAGCGCCAAAATTGCATAATGAAAGGCAACATAAAAACGTGGCCATAAGTTATATGATTGGCGACTGTTGTTGTGTGGCCAATATGCAAATTTTGTTCCCGCCTTTTATAGTTGGGATTGTTATGAAATGGATTTGGTGACATAAAGTAAGAAAACGTCGCCAAGGTAATTTTCGCGCTAAATTATCTTCGCCATGTTTAATTTTTAAACGTGGCTATAAGTTATATGATAGGCGACTTTTGCTGTGTGGCCAATATGCAAAATTTGTTCCCGCGTTTTTTATTGTGGGATTGTTTTGAAATGGATTTGGTGACATTAAGTAAGAAAACGTCGCCAAGGTAATTTAATGTATAAATTGTACTCTAAAACGTGGCATTGAAACGTAGCCATATGTGACATGATAGGCCACATTTTCGTGTGGCTAATATACAAACTTTTCATGCATGGAATTGTTTGTTATGTTGATTTTGCGACGTTAAATAATAAAACGTGGCCAATGTAATTTAGCGCAAGAATTACATTATGAAACGTGGCATTGAAACATAGGCATATGTTATACGATAAGCCATATTATTTGTGTGGCTAATATACAAATGAACATTATATATACCTAGCTCATTGCACCTGTTTAGCAAAATACATAAGTGGTGTTTAAAGACACCTTTTCCTGTAAATATACGGCGGCTCGAATTGGTTGGGGTAACCTAAGATTTATGTAGAAGCTCATTGCACCTGTGTAATGTGTATAACCCATAACCCTATTACGATAAACAAACATAAACTTTTCCAACATACATCAATCACTTTGCACACTTGTGCAAAGTGAAACCAAAATACTCATATAATAAGTTCAAACATCAAGCAAGACAAAAGATTCTTGAGAGTTAGTTTAGACATGTACAAAAACATAATCCTATTCAATTGGAGGTATATTTCAAAAAAAAAGGGTTAGAAAACCCCTACCCACCTCCTCAAAACAAACCTACACATAAGTTGTTAAAAGCATCAATTCAAACATGCTAAAAGAGATGATCATATTCCATCATAGGAATTTCCAAAAAATTATTATCTATCTCAATTATCATCCTCACTTTCTCCACTTTCATCCTCACTTCCACCACTATCTTCATTATCAGATGGCCTCAGAGATCGATCCCATCCACTTGGATTTTCTGTAAAACAAAATGTTAAGTAATAAAGCACACATAAATATACTTACTGTTGAACTATTAATGAAAGAAAGAGAGTGAGTAATGTCAAAGCTTAATGAAATAACTTATTTGAAGTACTAGGATAGCTGGAGCAAAGTTGTTGTACCAGTTCAGTAATTTTGGCTAGCTGCAAAACATACATACCAATATGCAAAGGACAATTAAAACTTATATTTAGTTTTGAATAAGAACATCTATCAAATTTATCATTTAAGAACTTTACATAGATATGAAAGTTACATTCAGCTTTAAATGCAATTCATAACATTTTTTTTGTACAAATATCATGATCTAATCTTCTGAAGAAATTCTTTTGCAAGATCTTGTAAGGTATCCCAAATATTAAAAGCCAACATTTTCCCAATCCCGTAAAAGAGACTAAACAAAGTGAAATAAGGAAGATTTCTATACTTTATTCATGTAGGAAAAGAGAACAAAGGTAAAACATGCTGAGAATATATGCAATGCCTCCATGATGCATCCGTTGTTTCTTAAAATTTACTAGCTCGAACAGATTGAATATCACTTAGAATTTAGATAGACATAAACCAAAGAGAACAAAACTGAGACATTTAGCATAATATCTTCCAATTGCAAATCCAATATATCTTCCAAAGTAAATACTCATTTTAGATTTTTATGAAAAACTAAAAAAGTGCAAAACGAAGCTTGTCACATGGAAAGGAAGAATGAACTTTTCAATATTGCGTGACAAAGTGAGTTTTTCTTTGCAAAAAATCTTAAATAATTGCTGTTGAAACCTTATGAAACCAATTCCTTAATGTTATTTGAATATGTTAGTGACCATATTTTCAAATCCAACAACTAGAACACATAGACACATCTTGTAAGAACATTGAGAAATTTTTTAAGCAGCTTTTACATAATTTTTTTTTCACTTAAGTGAAAACACTATTATTTCTTTTTCTACCTTACTACAAGCATGCTATCCACATACCACACTATCAACCTATAAATGATCCCATCCTTAAATTATTTATGCATTTGAAAGAGTACAACTAGATGAAGTTAAGGAACAACCAACAATTTCCAAAAACATAGCTAACCAAATCATAGTTAAAAAACAGCCAACAAGAATAATATCCTCAACAACCAGATCAATAACAACAATCAACACTCCAACCAGTTATAGCAGGTGTATATTTTATCTAATATCTAGTGAACCATCAATAACATAGAAGTGACAATAATTACCTGTTCAGATTGTTCCTCGCGTAGGGTTCTTTCCTCCTGAAGCTTTGCTTTTGTTTCTTCTAAGGCAGCTCTCAACTCTTCCATAGAAGTTCGTCGTCGTGCTGATTTCCCAATTGGTGGTGGTCCATACCCTCTTCCAGGATGATAGTCTGACCTTGAAACCGCATTCATAAACCTATCAACAACCTCCTGCGAAGTCAATGGACTATCTGAAGATTGAGATTCTTCATACATCTTCACCATGTTATCCTGAATTACAAACAATAAAGACATACATTATGTATAACACATTACTTTAAAATAAGTCTAAAATTTTACACATCCAATAAACTTACATAATCCTCTGCAGCTTGTTGAGATACCCAACCTCCTGTGCCATCAGGCCTTGGAACACTATATCGAGTTTGCTTAAAGAACTCAATGGCATTAAATGGTTGGTTATTTTGATTAATCTACACATTTAGATATGTATGGAAAATGTTAAAGCATTAATCAATAATATAAGCATAGAAAAAACATTAATAAATACCCACTTGCTCATTTCTCCTACTCTCAAATGATCTAGAGCCAGCCCTATGTAGATATTTGACATTGTTGCGTGCATTTCTCCCAATCATTGACCTTGTCTTCTATAAATGAAAAAATCAGCAAACATATGATAGTATAAACAAATTTATAAGTGCATAAATGATTTATAATTCACCTTTGCAGACGGTTCATTCGATTGTGATATTGATCGCTCTTGTTCAATCTCCCTAGTCCATCTTTCAGTAACCTTTTTCCAATCATCATCACTTGAACCTTTGGGTCTAGCAACATCACCAACCTTGTTCCACTTATTTTTAGTTTTACATCGATGGTTTCTATGGAGATTGCCCATCCATTTATCAGCAGCTCGGAACTTTTCAGGATCTTTTATGATGTCATCAATATTCAACCGATTCTACATCAAACATATCACTATAGATGAAGAGAATGTTTTTTTTTTTCACATAAAAAGGATCAAATCCATCAATTAAAAAAGTAGCAACAATAGCAACAGGAATAGAATAGCTCTAGAAATTTAAGAAAACAAGTATAGAAGTCTCTTGTAGTAGCTTTTACAAAGGAACAATGTCAGAAATTAAAGAGATCAACTACTCGAATTATAACTTCAACATGTGGGAAGAAAGAAACTCACACTTCTCTCCTTAGCTTTTCCATTTCTTACCTTCCAAGGATAAGCAATACATTCTCCTAATGTGATAGTTAATTGCAACAATTTTTTTCTCCCCTAAATGTTTTGCTGGACAGTTATACATCTTGCTGGACCTTCTAAACATGAATCAAGATGGGTTATCACACTACGTGGATGGGAAACAACTAATCATACAGTAATTCCAAAGTGTGTTAGATATCAACATATCTAAGGCCATAAACTTAGCAACTTCCTCACTTTATTTGCTGAAGGAAAACAGGATAGACATGCTGAAGTAGAAGTCAAACATTCCATTTTTTACCCCTAAGGATGTAATCCAGCTTTTATTAAAAATAATTTAACCATATTAGAAAAGAGCATGTGAAAAAATTGACACAATGGATTTAAATTAGAATCTGTTTGTCACAAAGGCAAATCAGTTATGGAAAAACATTAAGAACCATAAATTCTAATACAGTATCTCAATTTATTTAATATCATGTTCTTGAAACACAATACCACCACAGATAGTGCCATATGAGAAATAATTGGATCAAAATGGGAATTAGGGAAAATCTAGAACCTTAAGATGAATGTGTGCACTTTAATTATATCATCTTAAAACATATGATGGTTGTTGTTAAGGAATACATACAAATTAAAACGAATAGTGCACACTTTGTTGCAAACAAAGAGGAATAGTATAGACTAGAGTACAAGCAGCAATTACGAGAGGTCATTAGTGATGAATCAAGTTGAGACCACACTTATTAGAGTTAAGTCATGATTTTATAATGTGCATTCAATCAACTATAAGCCCTCCTGCATTGTGTCTTGAATATTTGCTTTACTTTCATAGTGCTAATGTCCTCAATAGAGTTATCACATGCAAACTATGTTACATGCTATTTTATTGTGTCTAAATTCTAATGCTCCTAAGATCATATAGCTTTCATTTTATGGACTTGAACACTAGCAGCAAATAAATTATAAAGAGAGGAATAAGGATTTGTAATTTTTTTTTTTAGAGATCTCTATCATTTTGGGGAGAGATTAAAAAACCTACTTCAAAGTGTTATGTGGAGTGAGAATAGAGTGGCTTTTGTTGTTTTTGGAGTAAAAAAGTGGCACTAGCACTATAATTATCAATTTCCTTTATTATGGAATTGATCTTTTCAATTTATCATCTATATATTGACTGAAGCTTATTTGGCTATAAAAAAACAAAAACAGAAACCAGCTTGAATAATTTGAAACAAAACAAGAAAAAAAATTGCAAATTCACTTCAAATATACCTTTACTCTCTCCCAAGCCCGTTGTTTTTCTGCATGAGGGAATTTTCTCCAGTCATCGATACAAAGAGGAAGTAAGTCCCTACAAGCCTTCCCCATTTCAGAGGCTAACTTTGATGATTGGTCTGCTGTTAGTGGACGTCCACCAGAATAGGTAAACTCAATAACCATCTTGCCCTTTCTTCTATTGTTTTCCTTTTCAAGTGCTTTTCCTCGGTATACACTTCTCTTACGTGTTGTGAGGATCGGGCTGTCAGTTCCTACATATATATGAGACTCTCATGAAGCTAGCAGGTCATGAAACTATAACCATAGACCTAACTATTACACCTTCAAATTAACTAGAAGTTAAAACTCACATAAAAATTACCTGAGGTAGGTGAAGGATTACATGAAGGGTTTCCATTCAAGGATGCATCTACTTGGTTATTGATGACATGATTCTGTCCTTCTCCATTTCCTGTAGTACCAACCAAAAACATGTTTCACCAGAGCACTTACAACTTCACAATGACAGTTAATTTTACTAGTTTCATGCAAGGCATATAATGATAAAATTACAAAATTAAAATAGCACAATCACTTTAATTGATAAAGAATAAGCTAATGTGATAGAACAACGAAAACAGAAATATCAAAGAGTAAGCAAAGGAGAATATAAACCCACCTACTATACTAATAAATTAACCGGAAAGTAATATTTTACATTAAAGTTACCTAAGCGAGAGGGAGGACTAGATGAATGGCTGCCTTGTAAGGATGCATCTACTAGGGAGTTGTTGATGATAGGATTTTGTCCTTGTTCATTTGCTAGAAGATGAACCAGAAAAATGTGATTTCATTAGTTGCACAACAACTATATATATTTACAAAGCTTCTAAGTAAAAAAAAAAAAAGATGGAAACTTAACTTGTTCGATGAGAAGGATTAGGTGAATTGTTGCCTTGCGGTGATTGTTGTTCCTCCTCCAAATTCTGAGAATCCGATTCATCATTAATTGGTAATCGGGTGTCTCGTTTAGCCCTTCCTCCCCGCCTTTGTAGACTCCTTCGTCCCCTAGCCATTATAATCCTACAATTGGATAGGACAAAGGCTCAATAAATAGATGTCAACATGCATAAATAGATTGAAATTAAGTGCATATAAATAGAAAGAATGAAAAAGATTCTACCTTTCAATCATCATGCATGGACAATAAACAAAAATATCATAGACATTATAGTTAAATTAAAAAAGGATAAAATGAATAAAAATTGGACAATCATACTATTGTCATCACTAATATCATAGTCCATGAGTGCATCATCCAACCCATCCTCTTCATCCTCATCTGTATCCTCATCTTCATTACATTCAATACTACCATCATGCTCTTCACATGGAGATGCTTCAATCATTGTTTCTACAGCCTCTCCATCAACGGTCTCACCACATACATCAGTTCTCAATGACACTTCGATATCACAATCAGCTACTGGATTATGCTCATTTCCTCTGTCCTCATTTGTTGTTAATTGTTCCTCTAAGCTCTCATCCACTAATAAAGCTTCAACATCTGTGAACAAATTTGCATCACCTACAAGTGAGTCAATGTTATAGATGTGGCGATGCTCGAATTGTTGCACCACTCGCCAATCAAGTCCAAATTTCATGTCATCTAGGTAAAATATTTGCTTAGCTTGTGATGCCAACACATATGGATCATTTTCATACCATGTACGAGTAACCTTAATAGATTTAAAGTTGTCATCCACCCGCACATTGCGATGCCTCTCATTAGTGTCCCACCACTTACATTTAAATAGGAATACTCTTTTGTTCCTAACATAGCTAAACTCATATATATCTGTTAACATCCCATAAAATTCTACTTTCTCATCTCCTTGGTCTACTTCTACCAGCACTCCACTATTTTGAGTCTTCTTCCTGCTATCAAACTCTGATGTGTGAAAGCGCACACCATTATATATCAATTTGTTGTACCTTTTGAAACATGAATCAGGTCCTATTGATAATGCATATAATGCACTAATGATCGGGTCACAACTATCATGCAATACACTCATCTGCAAAAATGTTAAACAAAATACCATGTCAATGCAAGCTAGTTAAAAA
Organism: Combretum micranthum; assembly: GCA_024138025.1. Lineage (NCBI taxonomy): Eukaryota > Viridiplantae > Streptophyta > Magnoliopsida > Myrtales > Combretaceae > Combretum > Combretum micranthum. The sequence goes on from JAMXBD010000001.1 coordinate 4,139,790, forward strand.
CCCTTCTATTTACCAAAATAAAAAAAAATGTAATTCTATACAAAGCTCTTTCTTGTATTTACCTTATTCATAAACCATTCACCAAAGTCTTTTTTGTGATGCCCATCTATGTTATCCCCATATTGTGCACGTAAAACATCTTTATGCTCACTGTAGCACATGTTTGTCTTTACTTAGTAACTTTATATGTCATTGTACCATTAGCTTACATATTATTTTGTGTAACTTTCAACTTACTCTAGGTAAGGTTGAATCTCTTGGCAATTGTTAATAATGTACCATTTTGCAATATCAACCTCCTCGCTTGACAATACCACATATGTGGGTGGTGAAATTAAACCAACTTTATTCGTGAAGACATCCAAGCCACTATCCTCTAAGGAATCAAAATTCCTGTCTGGACGGTTAAATGTTGTCTCAATGCCTTCTAAGTGAAGTGAACACCAAGTCAAGCACTCATGAACAACATAAGCTTCTGCAATGGAGCCTTCTGGAGAAGCTCTATTTCTAACGAATTGTTTTAAGGAGCCTAAGTACCTACAAATAATGATTAATAGTACATGAGAAAAACATGGATAACAACTTAAAAAGTGGTAACTTTTGACTGTACATTATACCTTTCAATAGGATACATCCAACGATATGCAACAGGTCCAGCCATTAATGCCTCTTGAGGTAAGTGGATAGCTAGATGTACCATTACATCAAAGAATGCAGGGGGAAAGATCAACTCCAACTTGCACAAAATAGTGACAATGTCACTTTGCATCTTTCGTATATCTTCAACATTCAAAATGCGTCGACACAACCTCTCAAAAAAGTTCCCAAGCTCAGCTATGGCGAGGGTGACCTCCCTTGGCAATAAGCCACGAATGCCCACAGGTAATAGCCTCTGAAGTAAAACATGGCAATCATGACTCTTCATACCTGAAAGCTTTGAGTTTAAGTTGTCCACACACCTACCTATGTGTGACGCATAGCCATCAGGTAATCTAACATTCCTTAGGAATTGACAAAACAATCTTCTCTCACTCGTACTTAATGTATAGCTTGCACATGGCATCAAGTATTTGCCATCAGCCCGTTTTACTAAATGTAGCTCCTTTCGTATACCAAGTTCCTCTAGATCAAGTCTAGCTTTATAAGTATCTTTTGTTTTTCCCTCAGTCCTAAGCACTGTGTTAACAACATTCTCACAGATATTCTTCTCAATATGCATCACATCCAAATTATGTCTAATTATTAACTTTGACCAATATGGCAACTGGAAGAATATCGACTTTTTAGTCCAATTGAATGGACCAACATTATGGACTCTTCTAGCTTTCCTCGGATGCTTTCCCATTCCTATGTCTACTACTGATTGTAACTGGTGGAGAATATCTTCACCAGAATATAGATCAGGAGCCTCACGAGTATCATGCATTCCATCAAACTTGTAGCTACGTCTCCACCTATGATCAATTGGTAACCACATTCTATGCCCAACATACCCAATCTTGTTATTAAGCCTTATCGATGGTGTTTGATCTTCACATACAGGGCAAGCACTGTATCCCTTTGTGCTCCATCCAGACAAATTCCCATATGCTGGAAAGTCATTAATGGTCCACAATAATGCGGCATGCATCTTGAATGAAGACTTTGAGTATGCATCATAAGTCCACAACCCATTATTCCATAGATCCTTCAACTCATCAATTAAAGGTTGCATATAGATGTCGATCTCTTTCCCAGGTGCTTTAGGCCCTGGGATTAATAGTGTCATCATCATATATTCTCTCTTCATGCACATCCAAGGAGGTAAATTATATGTGAGAAGCAACACGGGCCACATGCTATATGATTGGCTCATATTACCAAAAGGATTGAATCCATCACTAGCAAGCCCTAATCTCACATTACGACAATCCTTTGCAAATTCTGGATGTTCATTATCAAACTTTACCCATGACAACCCATCTGCTGGATGACCCATAAGGTTTTCTTGTCTCTTGTGTTCTTCTTTATGCCAACGCATTTTTTGAGCATTTCTAGGATTCATGAAAAGGCGTTGTAACCTTGGTTTCACAGGAAAGTATCGCAAAACCTTATGAGGAATAGGCATTTTAGAACCAGTGGACACTTTATATCTGGATGTACCACAAGTGGGACAATGTGTAAGATTCTTGTTATCACCCCAAAATAGACAACAGTCATATTTACATGCATGAATATTATGGCAACCCATGCCCAACCCTCTCAAGTATTTGTTTGCGTAATAGTAAGACTTCGGAAGAGACTCTCCATTAGGTATAACATCACGTAAAAGTTGTAGCAACATGTCGAAAGACTTGTTGCTCCACTTATTGTATACCTTTAAGTGAAGAAGCTTCACTATAAATGAGAATTTAGAAATCTTACACCCTGGATAAAGCTCTTGGTGTGAGTCAGCTCTTAACCCATCTAAATAGTCGACTGGAATGTCGAAGCCATCATCAGGGGTTGAGCTTTCATCCTGATTGTCAACAAATGCCCCTAAGTCTTCAAGCATCTCGTGGAGCCCATCGGTATCATTACCACCTGTCCCATTGTTCTCCTCCATAATGGGTCTCATGTCACATTCTCTGTGACGAATTCGACCTCGATGTCTAGTAGGCAACTCAATAGTTGGCTCCTCACCATGATATATCCAACACTGGTAGTTTACATCTATCCCATCTACAAGCAAGTGTGCTCTAATCACATTCACTGTTTGTGAAATGTCATTTAAACATTTCCTACATGGACAACTTAAACTTGCGTGCACACCATACTTTAAGCGTAAGTATGCAACAAAAAAGTCAACACCTCTTTCGTACTCTTCACTTTCAATGTCATAATTCATCCAACTCTTGTCCATTTTTTCTGACATAATTGGAAGAAAATAAAAGTGTAAGATCCAATTGAACTAGTTAATACATCTCATATGACATAATCACAAAATTAGTAAACACATATCATATCACATCATCATATTGATCACCATTAATAGCAGCATGTTCACCACATTGGTCCTAATGTTATTTCTCTCTACCCTCAATCTTAGAAAACATTTTAGGAATCTTAGTAAACATTACTTTACACTATTCAAAGTATGGAAATTTTGTAATCACATGGCAAAATATAATTTTTTTAATCCTTATGTTTATTTTTATTCTAATAATCCTTTATACGCATTGTTTAATGATATTACTTTATTGCAATATGCTTGTTATTATCAATGACACTTGAAATTTATAGTTGCATAAATGATGATATCTCTTTCTTTCCCTTTTCTTTGTAATTTAGTTAATCTTATTATATTTGTTTATAATTCATCTATCTTACATTAGCATCGCCTATAAGTTAAGCACTGATTATTTCTTCATTCAATTATCAAATTAACATCTCATACTATTATAAACATTGATTTAATGTCAAGCAACACTTCATACATTAAAATACTTGATTATGTACACCTACCCTTTCATAATCGAATTGGCATACTCATTATGGAGTCATTGTCTCAATTTTATGCCAATATTAATTCTCCCTCATGAAAATTGGTAGTAATAGGAAACGTTATTATTATTTTTTTTGCCATGATAGGAAACCTTAATTGTTAAGAAAAAACAGCCCATTTGTTTATTTTACGAAAGGCAAAAGCTTTCTTCTCATAGTACACACTTCAATGATATTGTAAGGTAAAAATATCCCATCAGCACAGACAGTTCAACGACAATGTATCGCCAGACTATATATAGTAGTGAACAAAGTTTACCTTAAGTACAACACTTAGCCAACCTTTTTCTTGTTATGGAGCATAATTATAAGAACATAAGTCACTTACTCCATTGAGAATCCATTATTCCAAACATTCTAGAAAAATGGGGAAACAGATCAGGGCACATACTACACCCCACTTTGAGGTTAAGTTTAGTATTTGTTACATACTTGATAACAAAATTCAGCACCAGAGAGTGATAACCATATAAGTGCAACAGGATTTAGCCTCTTAAACCTCAGTAAAAGCATAATAGTGCTTCTTCAAGAACAGTCAAAATTTGATATAATATTCAAAAAAACATTTACTTTATGAGTCCTGAATAAATAGATTACTTACCTCATAGTAACAAATCATCCTATTCTCTTTCTAACGGTCTTTTTTATACAAAAAAGTATGGTCATAAAAAGCAATAGGACACACTGACAATAGTTGGATCGCCGTGCTCGTGGCAAAGATGTACAGTATTCAGGCTCCACAACCCAACAATAAATTGTGCCTATCAATTAGCCACGTCTACAAATAAATAAAAAAGTTACAAATCAATTAATAAGATCATAAAATCTAAATTTTTTTATAAACGTCACCAATTTCATATTTAAGTTAACGTTTAATAAACATGACTAAATGATAATAAAAGGGCAACGTTTGCAAAATATGCAAACGTGGCCATACATAAAAATTCTTGTAGTGATGGTTGGGTATGGTATAAGTTGTTAAATAATGATGGGATTGGTCCCATCATAATTAATGATGAGACCATAGAATTTCCCTCTGTTAAATAATATTTGATGGACGTTCATTTTGATGATAGGATAATGGCAACACTTGGTAAAAAATTACTAAAATATAATATGTGGTACTAAACTTCCAAAAAAAGTGTCAAAATAAAAAATCTAGGCACTTAGTCTTCATTATCTTGTCATCAAAATGACCAAGCATTAAATACTATTTAACAAAGGTATTGAATCACACATACTTTAAAAGTACAAGCACTAATCTGTCAAAATCTAAAGATAAGATACCAAATTATAAAAAAAAAAAAAAAATGAAATAGCAAGCACTTGCCTTGCCATTAGCCCTCCCTTTTGTCTTTACCATCTTTTAAAAATAGAGACATTACTACCAAAAGACTTCTGAAGTTGTTCTTCTGTTAATAAAGTGACTGTATTTTCTTAGAGCTAGGTAAGGTGATCTTCCGTAGCCCATAATATATAGTTATTTAGTTTGAAGTAATGAACTTATTTGAATTTAAATTTTTTTTTTTAAAAAAAGATCATCTTTCTATATTTGCTTTATGATAAACACGTCCCCTCTAAGGAATGAATACAAGTTCAAAGTTTAATTTCCATTGAGTCGATTCGAAGTGTATATGAGGATTTAGCATTAACAATTGATATGAAAAACACGATACACCCACAATGTGTGTGCAAAAACATTATAAAATTTTAATTGAATTAGCTAATTAATATTAAAGGTCTAGTGTTACTTTAGTTAATGTTGATATGAATATTCATAATCTTTTAAAGGGGTGTAAAAATATATTAGGCATCATTACTTTATTATCATTTATTATAAAAAATATTACTAAATTATACCCCTTTGTGTAATGCCCTAAAATTTAATTTAGACAGTTACCACCACGTATAATACTTTATGTATATATCTCAGGCTACCGATGAATGATATGTTTATTTCAAACATTGCTAACCGATTTTGATTGATGAAATTCTATAATTCATTTTTTATTTTGAACTGGATTTACATTTCACAAAAATAAACTTTACAAAAAACATTTTAGAAACTATCCTCATAAGTGGATTAATTATCAATTACAAATCATACCATTAAGTATCCCATACACCTTTATGAAGGTTCAAGCTTTAAATCTTTAAATACAAAACATGGGCTCTAAACCAAGCCTTTAAAGAATATACACTTTAAAGATAAATCTATCTCTATAACAAACAAAACAAATACAAATAAATCCATGGTCCTAGTTCACATCACTCTCCTTCTTAGATCTCCAGGATCTTCAAAAACGCCCATAATCCGAGTCAATTAACATCATCATCACCAACATTATCACTATCAACATCAACAACAACATCAACAATCATCATCATCCAATCATCAATTATTAACTCACATCATCTTTAAGATACTTGGAAAAAGAATAACAATAATAATAATGAGCCAAAACTCAGTACACAATAACACAATCACATACATAGTGATACACGGGCTTAACTAAATGCAATGCACAAATAACAAGTTTTTATCTTTAATTTAAAATAAACAAATCAACACCTGAGCACTCACACTCCGAAACAATCCAATGGGAATTTGAAGGTCCTGAGTATGGATGCAAATGGACGGGTCATTATAGTACCCGACTAGCCCAACTGGCTAAAAACCCTATAGGGTTCGATGCTATAGGGTTATGGGACGGGTTTAGTAAAAAAATGTTGTGACCCTATAGGGTTGCGAGTCGAGTTCGGGTCATAGTTGTAACCCTATAGGGTCGACCCGACCCATTAAATTTATTATTAAAAAATACAATTTTAATTTTTTTAAATTAAAAAAAAAACTTAGCAACTATTAAGGTTTGTCATAACTTGCATATTACCAAGTTGCTATAGGTAAGTGAATTTTAAAAACAAAAAACTTATATATAATGGTAGCGGGGCAAGTAATATTGTCATTACCAACTTATTATTGGTTATGGCAATTAAATAGTAGATAATATATCAAAAGAATAAAATTTTTCTTATTTAGAATGGTGTTTGCATTTGCATTATACTTAATTACATATTTCGATATAGGAACATAAATGAAAAAAAATCGCATCTTATCCAACTCCAAAATTAAATAAAAAAGTATATATAATAAAAATAAAAAAATTGTAAAAGAAAAAAATTGCATCACACATATACAACTTTTAATATTACATTGTCTTATTATTACACTTTTTCAAAGGTATTGATATAGAATATGCAATATGGAGTTAGTTTTACATTGTCTTGTTTGTCCACTTTTTAAGAACCTCAACACAATAAGAATGAAAACAGAAAAAAAAAAATGGCAATCAGGTCGGCGAGGCAGGGTGGGTTAAGACTATAACCCAATAGGGGTGGGTTTAGGTATTGTATAAAAAAAACTATACGGTCGCGGGTGGGGTTAGGGTAACCCTATAGGGAACCAGGTCTGGTTCGGGTTTTATATGACTCGTCCCAAACCTGCCCCGGTTGCATCCCTAGTCCTGAGTAACAACAGCTGCTTAAGGAGTTGATATAGATAGTCTGGGTCTCTATATATCCTATACCTATCCAAAAAGAGAAAATAGTCACATCTAGGATTCACAGCCTTTATACACACCACTTATCCTAGTCCATAACATCAGTCAATTCAACCGATCCCATAAACGTGAACTAAAACATATTACTTCATTCCGAACCTAAGTAAATGTTATGCCGAACCATTTGCCCCATCAGCTACCTACTGAGTCATATATAAATCACTATTGCATCATGATGTACCATTGCATCATAGTATTTGTCATTGCATTGTAACATCTCAGCATTTAACTACCATGTCATTGCATCATGACAATGACAAGGATGTCATTCCCCGAACCAGATTCAATGGCACAAGCACAAGCAACACTTAACTAACTATTAGGTCGTCTTTAAGTTTTTAATCCATTTTAGATGTCTATCCTAATATACAATACGCAAGTTACTACGTACTTTATATTTGTAATCCAAATAGAATCAAACTCTATCTTAGATAATCTAAAAGATTCAGAATACAAACTCAATCATCCGTTTAAGAGAATTAAACTCTATAAGAAACTAAATTAATGATCTATTTACATCAAGTTTATTTTAGAACCAATTTGATCAGACACTAATTAGGAACCTACTATGGCTACGAAGATTGCCCCGTCAAAATACGAATAGTTCTCATTTGTCTTCAAAGTATTTCTTTTCACTTTGATTATAATCTTTTATTACAAAAGCATCATCACATCATTCATATACCAAAAACATTCATTTTCTAAACAAACAAACATTTGAAGCAACATATTCCCCATGTAATTCATTGTTTATCCCAACTCATTATTCTAAGCCAACTATAAGCTATTAAACCGAAAAGAATTTTAATTTAGAGTTTTTAGTAAAAATAATTACTTAAATAACGTTAAATTAAAAATAATTACCAATATACTGTTCCAAAATCACAATTTATACACGGGGTATGTAAAAATTATATATATCCTTATATATATCACATTTGATATTCGCGGTAAGTACGTGAACAGTAAAAAAAAGATGTAAATAATGATAGCAAAAACTAACCACAGAGGAAAAAAGAAAAACAAAAAGAGACAAGAGAAAGAGAGAATGGACAGTGATGTGATGGGGGAAGAAAAATGTGCTAGGAGAAAGAAGGTTTGAAATTTATGCATTGCAATATCACGATAAATAATCGCGATGTACATACAAAAATATTATATCCTATTTTATTTTTGTGATATAGCAACGATATCCAAACTTTATATGATGTTTTATTCCCTCGATATATGTATAAATTAACATATCCTAATTTATACATGCGATATTACAACAGTGTATTGGTAATTATTTTCATCCGACTTATATATTGGTTTTTTTTTTTTAAAAGGGTAGACGTATGATCTACTCCTATTAAACCCATGTTAACTTAATTTAGCCAAGATTGATTATACTCACTCGATCATTTAATCCAATTGCTAAGCTAAAATAATTAAACTTAATCAATCTAATCCGTTTTAGCTTACTAAAATCTAATTAGTCAAGTTGGACTAGGAGTGATTAATTGAGTTTATTTTATGTCTAACTTCTACATTTGATCCAATAGTTTATTAAATTCATAAATCCATTTAACTCATGCTTAATTATATCATTTAATTAACACATCACATTAACTATCATTTATCTATTTCATTTTATTTCTCTTTCTTCTTTTCTTTTATTTTTCTTCTTTATGAATAGCTTCAGGGGACAATCACACTCGTGATGGGTGTCGTCATCATCGTCACCATCCTCATTACACTCGTGATGGGATCTATGATCTCCATCGTTTGCCTCATCACAGCCATGATGGTTAATATAGGCCTCGTCACACCCGTGATCAAGAAGAAAAATGTGATCAAAGGAAATCACACTTTTTGTCACGGCCGTGATCAAGCCATTATGTTTGAAAATGATTTATGCCGAGGAGATCATGGGTCGTATAACAGCCGTGATGAACAGGGGGATCCACATGCGTTTTTCCTTTGTTTATTCTTCAAGTTTTAATTACTTCAAGTCAACATACATCATCAAAAAGATCATATTACCTATCTATCCATGCATAATCTTAACTAATACATACTTTTGATTGCATCTCTATATCATATCACAACAAAACATTTAATCAAACACTTAATCTACTCAAATAAACATATATATAGATTTTTAACATACATAATCATACATTACTAAAGTACAAGTTCTACATCTATCTACCTCTAATACAACATTTGCATGCAAAATCAACAACTGAAACAAAAAAAAAAAAAAAAGACAACATGTCTTTTAGGTAATCCAACATTTTAATCTTCTCCCACCATTCTTCTAATTTAAATCCTCCACTTCAATCTTGTTCCTCCATCTTAATTCTTGATTTCTACCTTTGATTTATCATATAATCTTGTTTGAATTGAGATTTGGGGTTGGATTTGAGAAGGAAAAGGAAAATTGAAGAGAAAGAGAAGAATAAGAAGAAGAAGAAGTATCGGTAGAGAAAGAGGAAGGGAAAATGGCTATAGCAGCGAAGAAAATCCAAAAAGGAAAAAGATTTTTAAAGGAAAAAAATTTGAGATATTTATTAATGAAGGTTTAGGGTTTAAACATTTTAGATAATTATATTAAGTATCAAAACTAATTTTAAAATAATTTGAGAATATATATCATAAAAATTACTATTTGATTTATAAACATATTTTAGAAGTTTATTTTAAAAGAAATTGATATTTAAATTGGGTTTTGGTCTAAAACTGATATTTTTAAGCAAGTAATTAATTTAAAAAATTAATAAGATTTTACAAAATGAAATATAATATAAGTTTTAAGGGTTTAAGAGTTTTCAAAATGTTTTAAAATATTTTTTTTGGGATTTAGGAATTTAAATTTGGAATAAATGAGTTTAAAATAAATAATTGGGTTAAAATTAGATAGTTTGATTTACTAAGAAAAGTTATTAAGGAAAATAGATGATCTTGTAAAATATTTTAAATTTCAATTTCAATGCAAACTTATTTACTAAATTATTTACGTCAAATTATCTATTTATTTTCTATTATTTACTTATTTGATCCAATTAAACTATTTAGTTTATGTTCCTAACTTAGGTTAAGATTTAAGAAAAAGTATTTATTAATGAAAAACATTTTTACTTAAAAAAGTTTTCCTAAGAAATAGCATATTTTTAAATATTTAGCTAATCTTACGCAAAATAGTTTTTCTTTGTGTAACTTAAGGTAGCTCATATATTTTAAGTATTAAAATAAATGAACATATATTATAATGAGAATTAAATCTACCTGAAGGAAAAATATTAAAAATAATACAATAACTAATATTTTTCTATCTCGTAAGTAATTTTCCTAAAATAAGTTATGAATGAGTATATCTTTTTTAAAATAAAGAAAAATATTATCCATTAATTATCTCATTTTACCTTAAATAAACATGAAAAAATAAAAATGCATTTTCATGAAAAACATTTTATTTAAAACAAATGAGGCCTTAGTTTTTTTTTTTTTCCTTTGACTCTAAATAATTTTCATTTATTATCACAATATATATATATAATTAGTCTAATATTTCTTATATAAAGAAAAAAAAATCTCAAGATTCAAATTTTTATCAAATGACAACTTTATTCTATAAGAATATTACTCTCTATGAATTTATAATTAGAACATTTTCAACTTCATTTTATAATTATCTGATGTCATCATGTATTTTCATGTAGTAATTCCAAAAAAGATATAGTTTAAAATAAAATCTGTGTTGGAATCCATTCACTTTCTTTTCTTCTAATGGAATTTTTTCCTTTTTTTTTACCATTACCTGTATTTGAGTCATCCTTATGTGTCACTATTTCTAAATAAATCACAACTTATCCTCTTTTTCACCTCTTATGTCTCACACCATTAATCATTAACTCTCCATGCTTTATAAAGGTTTTACTAAAATTTTTTTTACTTTTCTCCTCTCGATTATTTAACATTCTATATTGATACTCAATATTCATCGTACTACTAAGATATTCAATGATAAGATGATCTTATCGACGGGATTATGTATCTAAAGAAAACTATTAAAATTATTTAATCTTAAATATGAAGTAGCAATAAAACATATTACACATAGCTTGATTATTAAAAAAAAAATAAAAAAAAATATATATTATTTTTTAATTTGCAGGATTTCTTCATTAGTATAAAAAAAATCTATTCCTAAAACACTCAACCATCTTTCCACTTGTGCAGAGTCGAATATAATACTCAGTACTCAGATGTTATATATCATTACTTTGATTTTACGACAACTATATACATAACAATTTTATAAAAGAAATCATGAATCCATAAATAGAAGCTTTTCTAGTGTATTCAAACATTCTTAAAAAAGCTATTGATCTTACAACTAAGTAAAACCTTTCCTATTTTCTTATATACGATAGATCCAAATTCGAATCCTCCATCCTTCTCAATTGTAATTAGGAAAAAAAAATGCAGTAGGATGAATCTTAATATATTTTCACAAAAAATAAATAAAACCGACTGCATATAAATGCATGAATAAATAAAAACATTTATACTTTTTTTCTTTTTATATAATTCACATGGCAACCACACCAGTCATAGACCAGACCAGTGTCCTAAACCTAGTAACTTGATATGCTACCTGTACGCTATATTTACGTTACTGGAAAAAGAAGAGGTCTTTCATCATTGCCGTTTCTACTTTCCATACCTAAAAACACGTCATATCCACATACACGCTTCTACATACGTACCTCAAGGGGCGATCGAAGATTCAAACCAAAACAAAAAACACTTGTGGTTTTTTTGAAAAACTAAATTTTTTTCATATTTTGATTTGATGTTATTTTTTATGGGCGTTCATGTTGTGAATTTCTCCATTATTGTCATCATCATCATCATTATCACCAGTCTTACTTCACTCTCATGTAAGCTGTCTCTTCTTTTGCCTTTCGTTCCTTTTTTTTGGTTCTAATAATGTTTTTATATTGTTGTAAGGTCATTGAATCGAATGTAAATCCTAGGATTGTTACATATGTTGTTGATGTTGACTTTGATTATTATTAATATTTGTTCTGAGTTATTTTATTTATTTATTTTTATTTGAAACAGTTGGATATGATGCACAGGATCCGAATGGGAATGTAACAATCAAATGGGACGTAGTGCAGTTTAATGGGGAAACCTATGATGTGAGTTTTAATTTAATTCTTTCATGAAATTTTTTTTTTTTTTAATTCGTTCAATTATACGTATGATCTATGCATGAGCATGAGGATTGATTTTTTTTTTTTTTTTGGTCTTTTGACTGCACCAAGTACGTCCAATCTGTACCCACACATACAGCAGGTTTTTCAGTCCCTACAGAATGTTGCAGCCGACCACCAATTTGTGGGTTCAACTTTAGGGTTATTATTTATTTATTCGTACATGCCAGGAATTCAAACGGACCCCACAAATGCCATGTCTGAATTGTTTTTATTTATTTTTTCTTTTTTTCAATTGGCACTCACATGATGAATGTAGTAGTATTTGGCTAGCTTTTTAGGATCTTTTAGGGATATATGTTTTATTTTGATATGCATAATTTTAAGGAAGTAGATGTTTTGATTGTAAAATGGTGAAATACATCATGGTCTGTTCGGATTGTCTCTCTCCATTTTTTTTTTTTCCCTATTTGCTTTCTATAAACATCTAACACTGACCAGATGTCAAACATACAAATCAAACTGACCTAAAATAGTAGGTAAAACAAAAGTCTTGTAGCAAATCCTTGGAACACAATTTCTCTAGAGTTGCATCCAATAAAAGGTTCGTGTTGTGCTTTCGACATTGACCAGATGCTTTTGTGGTCTTGCATCTACATAGTATAGAGCACTTAGTGCAAGTACACTATGAACATTATCCAGCAACATGTACCATTTAGGCAAAGGGACCCAATTCTTGAATCTTTATTGACTAGACAACCTAGTTGGTTTTGTTTCAATTTTCAATTCATCCCTTGATATATGATATCCAAATCCTTTTTGCAAGGATACATTATCATTCCCTGAGGTTTGATAAAATTTATGAAAAAATATTCAATGGTGATGATATGCTATATGCCTAGATAAATAGTAAGGAAGTACCATGCAGAAGAAATACAAATGGATCAGATAATTGCTTTACTGGAAAGAACTGATGTTGCATCTTCCATTGAGGAAAAGGGGGACCAAATATTTCAGAAAGCAACGATCTTTGCATGGTTAATCATTGGAACCTTTGCAATCATTCTACTATCCAATTACTTGGGATGTCATTATGGGTCCTCTGGAACTTTTTTCCTGAAAATATGTCTGAACGGAGTGCAATTGAGAAGCGATTTTCAAATGGGAATAATCTATGTTCCTTGACATTGATAACACTGGATAGATCAGTTTTGCAGCCGAATAAAACTTTGGGGCTGTCAATTGAAGAATGAAATGATAGGAGAAACATGATTCAATTGCTTTTATTAAAACAAAAGTCGAGTCAAACAATGATGAAGAACTACAACAGTGCCTTGCGGAGCTTCACAAGTTTGTGCAAGCAAAGAGATGTACATCAAGAATGGGTCTTATTGGAAAACTACTTGTCAATTCTTGTTGAACTGGGTCAAATTATACAGATACCAAGAATTTGATCCTTGAAATTCTTTACATTCTGGCCAAAGGACTTGGATGAAGCTAAGGTACTTACTCCATTTGTTATGAAAGGACTAGTAAGAAGAACTTGAGTTGTTAAAAGACACTATCATTGAAGCAAAAAAAATTGAATGAAACACGAGTGAATCGGTATCAATTCTTCAGTGAAAACACTAGAGGAGTATTTGTGAGGACAATTTTTGTTTATTACTAACAAAATTTTTTTAGGTTTTAAATACGAGTAGTGGAGGAAATAATAATGATCCCCATATGAAGTTGTTTATGAAGGCTGTCCAAGATCAATTTGGGCATCTAAATAAAAGGTTAGATGACCTTGAATCCCCATCCAATCCCAAATTATCTAGAAAGCATATGGATGAGGAGGAGGAGGATTGGGAGTTTGAAAGGACTGTTTAAAAACAAGATAGTAGTTTAGGTAGCATTAAGATAAAAATGCCTACCTTTCAAGGAAAGAATGACCTTGAATTATATTTAGAGTAGGAGGGAAAGGTAGAACATGTGTCTGACTGTCATAATTATTCTAAGGAGAAGAAGGTTAAACTAGTAGTGATTGAGTTTACGAATTATGCTAGTATTTGGGGGGATCATCTTGTGATTAATAGGTAAAGAAATGGTGAAAAACCTATTCGATTATGGGAAGAGATGAAGGTAGTGATGAGAAAGAGGTTTATTCCTAGTCGTTACTATAGGGACTTGTGCAAAAAGTTGCAAGGGTTGACTCAAGGCTCCACGAGTGTAGATGATTACAATAAGGAGATGGAGATAGCTATGATTAAAGCTAATACAAATGAAGACCATGGGGTAATAATGGCTAGATTCACTAGTGGTTTGAACAAAGACATAACTGATGTGGTGGAATTGCATCATTATGTGGAGAGGTAGGACTTTTTGCATAATGCTATCAAGGTGGAAAGACAATTGCAATTTAAGGGCAATTCAACGTATAGTTCAACTTCTAATTCTTCATGGAAATCAAATTGGAAGAATAACAAAGTTGGCTCAAAACCTAAAGAAGATGTAAAAGATAAGGATTCGATTGTTGTTTCTAAAGGTAAAACTGGAAACCCCTCTTCTAGATTACGTGACATCAAGTGTTTTAAGTTTCAATGACTTGGGCATATTGCTTCTCAATGTCCAAATAAGAGGGATATTATTGTTTTAGATAATGGTGACATAGAGAGTATAAGTTTAAATTATAATGAGATGCCACTGCTGGAGGATTGTAGTGATGTTGACATTGAAGGTCTTGTTAAGGGTAAAATGTTGGTCACTAGGCGTGCTCCAAACATACAACCTAAGGAAAATGATGTTGATGAACAATGTGGGAACATCTTTCATGCTAGGTACCATGTGAACAATAAGGTATGTAGCATGATTATTGATAGTGGTAGCTACACTAGTGTTGCTAGTTCTTTAATGGTTAAAAAGCTGCATTTACCTACATTAAAGCATCCTAAGCCATATAAGCTACAATGGTTAAATGAATGTGGAGAATTTAAAGTGACAAAGCAAGTGTTAGTTGCATTTTTCCATTAGCAACTACAAGGACAAGGTTCTTTGTGATGTGGTGCCAATGCATGCTAATCATATACTCTTGTGCTATCCATAGCAATATGATAGGAAGGTTACTCATGATAAGTACAAGAATGTATATCAATTTGTCAAATTCATTATGCTCACACCTCTCAAACCATTAGAGGCATATTGATGCATGCTTAGCATGGCTTTGCAAATTCCAGGACTGTAAGAATTGAACGCGGACCTTGGCCCAATGAAATATCCATAATAGAATCAGTGGTATAAATTGAACATGACCCTAGATATGAGAATTCCATGAACTTTGGTATGATTGATGGGAAAACCTTGATCCGTTGGTTGAGTAATCCTAAGAACCTTCATATAGAGATCTCGACCTTTTAGGAAATACCAACCAAAAACCTTGGTGTAACGAAGAACGCAACAAGAATAGCAAATTCTTGAAGAATCCATAAGCTCTCCAAGAACTAAAGAAAACAACTTTCCCCCTCAAATGATTTTAATATCAATGTAATCTATTTTAACAAACCCTTACCTCCCATCTTTGTAGTCTTTTAGATAAACAAAAAGACAAATACAAATAACACAATTAAAACATAAAAGCTCGGCACAGGAGAAAGGCTGGTAGTAAGCCGACAGCTTAATGTTTAAATGTTGGCGGCATTGATTGTTGAAGGTCTGCAGTGTTGGAATCCAAAGCTACCGGCTTTGGGTCAGTTTTTAAGTCTGTTATTCTTCAATGAAGTTGTTCGGATCTTCACCATTTCATCCCATAATGTTGAACAACTTCATTTCTCCTTTTACAATCGATGTAATGTGCTTCACCTGATCCTCCATGAAGTTCTTGCAATAGCAATTGAACTCATCCCGAAGTTTTTTAGCTCAATTTTGTGTTATCATGCCTTCAGGTACTTAAACTCATTGTGGTGAGCTTGGCGTAGGCGAGGCTTCATCATTCCCTCTCTCCTCAAAAGGATTTGTCCTTGAATCAGCTTCGCCTACATTTAAGTCAAAAACATTAAATTTAGCACTTACATTGTACTCACCTAGTAAGTCTAGTTTATAGGCATTTTCATTGATCTTCTCAACTACTTGAAATGGTCCATTTTCTCGAGGTTCCAGCTTTGACTTCCTTTGAGATGGAAATCTCTCCTTCCTTAAGTGTATCCACACCCAATCATCAAGTTCAAAGGTGACTTTCTTTCAGCATTAGCTTACCTATAGAGCATATTGCTGATTCCTCTTTTCAATCCACTGTTGGACCTGCTCATGCAATTTCTTTATAACTTCTGTCTTTTTCTTACGTTCCAAACTAGTTCTTTCAATAAAAGGTGTCGAGCTTGAATTTTGAAAATCATCCGGTTCATTTCTTTTAACCCGATTCACATTAAACCCTAACCCATTTAACATGAAATCCTCGACTAGGGATTAAAAGAAATTTAATTTTGAAAATATTTTGGAGTCGCCAACCGATAAAAATCGGAAAAAAATGAAAAGTTAGGATTAATGGGTCGGTTAATCCTAACTTAGCTACTAGTCTGCGGAAAATTTGATTTTAAAACCAAACTTTTAAAAAAAATTACCAGATATCTGAGTCCGGGGGCTAACCTATTAAAACCTAAGCGGTTACCACTTTAAGTTTAATTAGAATTTATCCTTTTCTAAAAAGTTGCAAAAAGAATATAAAAAATAATAACAATATTTATAAGTCAGAAATCATTTTTAATAATTTTTTTATTTAATTTTCAGAAAACTTATAATATTTACAAAGAAAAGCAAAACATTCAAAAATTATATATAAAAAAAAAACTTATAATTACATCCAGATATAATCGCAAAAGTTAAATATTTATAAAGAAAAATTAATTAATAAGAAATAATATATCAAATCCATTTTTACCATATTTAAATTTTTTAAAAAAATAACAAACTAATAGTATTTAAACTTATAATATCTAATTATCTAAATAATAAACAATAAATAAATAAATAAATAAATAAATAATTTTATATTTTTTTAATGTTGCCCCGAAGGTGCCTACGTACTCGCTAATCGAGATAAGACAAAACGTAGTTCTCTTTTTTTTTTTTAAATTTTAAATTTGTTGGTTAATTTTGATTTTTAAGAACTTTTTCCACTTTAAGTTTTTATAAATTTTGAATTTATCTAAAAAAAAACTCTTTTAATTCCGATTCCTAAGATCTAATCACTTTTATTATTTTATAAAAATAATATTTTTCTAAGTCCTTTTATTAATTTTGAAAACACTTTTTGTATATATTTTCTAATCAAACAAACATACACATATTAACCTATTCATGAAAATTATTCAATAGATATCAAGACACACATATACACATTAATGCATTTTTTTTTTATCAAAACACACATTTACATATTAACACATTCATACATATAAAAAAAATTCAAAAATATCAAAACATGCATGTACATATTAACACATTTTTCAAAAAAAAATTAAAAAAATATCAAATTTGCTAAAAAAATAAATAAAATATTTTTTTTTTGTGATTTTTAGAAATTTTTCTGGAATTTTTGGGATTTTTCTGGATTTTTTAATAAATTTTTTATAATTTTTGTAATTAAAAAACAATATTTATAAAATAAATAAATTACGGACTAACCTGGACCGTTGGATTAACTCGGGCGAAATCTGGATTGTCGATCACGTTGATTGAATCAGGAACGTCCGATCGAATTGATTGAATCTGGGACGTTGATTTGATGATCTGATCACAGCCGTTAGATCTGAAGATTAAACGTGGACCGTCAAATCTGTGGGGTGAACTGGATCCGGGTTGGAGTCGGGTCGGATCTCGGTTTGGATCTCTCCAGTCGGGTGAAGAAGACGACGGCGTGTTCTTTCGCGACGGATTCCGGCGGCTGTGGCATTGCTCGACCTCTGAAACCTTGTCGGCCCGACCTATCTCGCAGCGGCGGATGTCCTGGTGGTGGTGGCTGACACCCAGATCGACCGTAGGTGGTGGTACGACGGTGACCCGACGGCGACGAGCGGAAAGAAAAATTCCAAAAATTTTGCAGAACTCCAAATTGCAAATTCGAGCAATTTCAAACACTCTAATCAAACAAAAACACCTCCCTAATGATTCTAACACTATTTAATTAGATCGAAATCCTCTCAATTACTTCGAATTTACAATTTTCGCAATTCGAACATAATCACTCTTATTTTCAGATCTTGATGTTCTAATGTGTATTTCCTGAAATTGAATTGTGCCTTTGGCTTGTGTGATGATCCTATTTATAGAGTTCGAATCATTTTATCGTTTTGAAGCTTTGTGATGGTTCAATTTTTGAATCACGAATCATTTGTGTTTTTTCAAATAAGAACGATTCAAAATTGGGACTCGATTCGTGATTGTTTTTTAAATTGATCACGAATCTTGTGTTTATAGATCATGACTCCTTGATTAAGTGTATTTAATTTGATCAATTGATACAATTCGACCATTTTCGAATTTGAAGAAACATGTTCATTCGAATTTTTTTCCCAATTTTCATGCCTTAATTAAGGTGCCTTTTGGAATGAAAAAATACATGAATTATGTACAGATGCGATGTATCCCATGCCTAGTTTGTGTCTGTACACTTAATTTCGAAAAAACACAAAGATTCATTAATCAAATGGTGTCTCAAAGTGGATGAACCGATGTGTCTTTTGGGAAAAAAAATGAACAAAAAATGAGGCAAAATCTGCCTTGGGCTAGGATCGAACTCGGGTCCCCTTACTCCTGTGCCCATGGTTTGAACCGTTAGGCCGTTGGCCTGTGCCTTGGTCATATAGCTAAACCACTAATACTTAAGGCTAATAAAATATATGTTATATCGAGCTCAAATAATTTTTTATTTATTTTAATTTTTTCCTACATATATTTTATTTACATTACTATTATTCATTTAATTATTTTATTATACTTATTTTATTCCTCTATTTTTTATTTTTCTATTTTCTATATTCTCTCTTTTTTATTATTATTATTATTATTTATTTTTTTTTATGAACTCAACATGACATTAATTTATTATAAACTTAAGCCTATTTTTTAATTGGACAAAAATTGGGTGTCTACAAAAGGTAAAGGCAATAAACCTAAAGGTGCTAGTGGATTAAAATCATAAAGAACCTTAAATGGAGAAAAACCTATAGTAGAGTGAACAGTGCAATTATATGCAAATTCAATAAATGGTAGACACTCCTCACAAGATTTCAAATTCTTTTGAATTATAGCTCGCAATAAGGTCATCATTGTCCTATTTACCACCCCAGTTTGTCCATTGATTTGTGGATGATAGGTAGTAGAGAATAACAATTTAGTGCCCAGTTTGTTCCACAAAACTCGCTAGAAATAGCTCAAAAATTTGACATCCCTATCACTAAAAATGCTCTTAGGAACCTCACGTAACCTGACAATCTCTTTATTGAATAAGTCACCAATATGGGATGCATTGTCAATTTTATAACATGTAATGAAATGTGCCATCTTTGAGAATTGATCCACAACCACAAATATGGAATCACAACCCCTCTTGGACCTAGGTAAACCTATAACAAAATCTATAGAAATGTCATTCCAAGGTTCACTAGGGACAGGTAAAGGAGTATACAAACCATGAGGCATCACCCTAGATTTGGCCTTCTTGCAAGTTACACAACGACTATAAATTCTTTCCACATTCCTTCTCATGTGAGGCCAATAAAAATGCTCAGTCAAAATATCTAGGGTTTTTGTCACACCAGAATGCCTCATCAAACCTCTACTATGAGACTCTCTAACATGCAACTCCCTCATAGAACATCGAGGTACACACAATCTCCTCTTTCAAAATAAAAAGTCCTCATGCCTATAAAATTTGTTAAAGGCTTCCTCCTTACATACAATATAAATAACAAAAAAAATCATGATCACCAACATACAATTCTTTAATACATTCAAAGCTTAACAATTTTGCACTGAGAGTTGAGAGAAGGACATACTTGCGCGATAAAGCGTCAGCAACCACATTCTTCTTACATTGCTTATAGTGGATAACATAGGAAAAGTCTCAACGAACTCCATCCAATGAGTTTGTCTCTTGTTTAGCTTTCCTTGCCCCTTTAAGTGCTTTAGTGATTCGTAATAAATGTGGATCACAAACTCCTTTGGCCACAAGTAATGTTGCTAAGTCTCCAAAGCCCTCACTAAGGCGTAGGGCTCTTTACCATAAGTAGGGTAGCTTAGAGGTGCTCCATTCAGCTTTTCACTGAAGTAGGCTATTGGCTTGCCCTTCTGCATTAACACAGCTCCAATGCCAACATTAGATGCATCATGTTCAATCTCGAAGGTCCTAGAAAAGTTAGGCAAAAACAATAAAGGCGCAAAATATAATTTATCCTTAAGTAAATTAAAAGCTTTCTCCTACACCTCACCCTACCTAAAGCTAATAGACTTCTTCATAACCTCAGTTAATGATGCTACTAGTGTACTAAAGTTTTTCACAAAGTGCCTATAAAATCTAGTAAGGCCATGGAAACTTCTTGCCTCAATGATGCTGTAGGCCAATCTTTAATTGCGTTAATCTTTTCTTCATCCACTTCTATGCCTCTAACACTAATAACATAACCTTAAAAGACTACTTTTTCTAGATAAAAAAACATTTCTTTAGATTAGCATATAAGTACGCTCGTCCAAATTCTTGCTGCAAATGAAAATATCATCAAAGTACACAACAACATATTTTCCTATAAAAGGATGCATAACATGATTCATCAACCTCATGAACGTACTAGGTGTGTTAGTTAGTCCAAAGGGCATAATTAACCACTCATAAAGCCTTGATTTAGTTTTAAAACAATTTTCCATTCATCACCTTCTTTCATTCGAATATGATGGTAACCACTTTTAAGATCAATTTTTTAAAACAGACAGGAAATACACAACTCATCAAGCATATCATCTAAGCTAGGAATAGGATGGCAATACTTTATCATAATTTTGTTGACAACTCTACAATTCATACAAATTCCTTAGGTTCCATCTTTCTTAGGCATAAGTAAGACTGGCATAACACAAAATCTCATGCTCTCACAAACAAATCCCTTTGCTTGTAATTCCTCCATTTGCTTTTGTATCTCCTTGGTCTCTTCATGACTACTTCTATACATAGGCCGATTTGGGATAGAAGCTCTAGGTAGGAAGTCAATTTGATGTTCTATGCCTCTAATCGGTGGCAACCCTTTAGGAATCTCTTCAGGAAACAGGTCTTCATACTCCTACAAAAGAGACACAACAGAAATAGGAAGAGAAGAGTTAAGATCATTAGTAGAAACCAATGCTTCCTTATATATAAGTATAATTAAGGGCTTTTTTTTCACTCACAACACTCCTGATCTCACTCTTAGTGGAAAAACAACTCAATTACTTTTTCTTCTCATTCTATCCTTTTTTCTCACTAGCCACTTTGTTTCTTTTCTCTATCACTCGTTTATCATCCTCGCTAGTTCACTTGTTTTCTCTCTTTTTTCTCATTGGCTCTCAACTTCTCATCTTCTTGTCTCTACTTCTTTTGGTCTTCCCATACTTTTTGTGGTGTCAAGGGTTTCAAATGGAATGTCTTATCACCCTACTGCACACTAAATCTATTTAAACGCCCTTCACGAGAAGTGTTTCTATCGAACTGCCAAGGTTTGCCAAATAAAATATGACATGCATTCATGGGTACTATATCACCTCATCCTTGTAGTTTCCCAGAGTAAATGATAACTTCACCTGCTTATTCACCTTTAACTCTCTAGAATCTTTTAGCCACTGCAACTTATATGGTCTAGGGTGTTTGAGTGTTGGCAGCTTCAGCATCTCTACTAAGTTACCACTCACCACATTGGCACAACTGCCCCCATCAATAATTAAACTGCAAGCATTTCCTTTAACTACAACTCGAGTGTGAAAAATATTCTTTCTTTGCTGCTTAAGTTCGCTCTCATCTACCTCCTCATTATCAGTAACATCCTCCAACTCAAGCATATCATCCTCATCTCTTTCATTCTTGCTAGCCGTCTTATATTTGTCATTGCCCAAGACAATCATAGCTCTCTTATTAAGGTACTGAGAAGCTATGTGTCTAGCTCCATTACATCCGAAACAACCTAATCCACTCAAATGAGACTAGGATTTAGGCTTACTTTGGTTTCATTAGGAGTTTCCTCCTTAGGCATAGCTTGAGTCGATTTTCCCTTCTAGCTCTTCTTATTCTCCTTCTATAACCATACTTTCCCTTCCTCTTGAGTTGGGCCTCAAATTTCAATGCCATCTAGTACATTTCTTCTAACTCCATGTAATACTACAGCTCCATCTTATCTATAATGTCTATATTCAGCCCATTCAAGAATCTAGCTATAGTTACTTCATCATCCTCCTTCACATTAACTTTCATCATGAGTGTCTCCATCTCCATATAATATTCTTCTACGCTCTTACTTCCTTGAGTGATCCCTTGCAACTAATGTTATAATCCCCTATAGTAATATGAGGGAACAAACCTTTTTCTGATGATCTGCTTCACTTCTCTCTAGGTGTTAATTGGCTCTTCTAAATTTCTTCTCCTGATAATGGTAAGTTGATCTCACCAGATGTTGGCATATCTACTGAATTCCACCCTCTAAATAATTGTGATAGGCAAAGATCAACTCAATTTTATGCTCCCACTCCAAATAAGCATTTAGGTTACTGCGGCCTTGAAAAGCTGGAATATTGAATTTTATAGGATTCGAGTTGGTATTGATTTTCTCACCTCCTCGATTAGTGCTCTCCCATGATCTAATCTTACCTCTAGGCTTTTCATGTATCCTATGATCATGTTCATCATTAGAATCCGACTCTTCCTTAGAATTCTGTTGTTTAAGGTGATCCATTCGCACGGTCAACCCCTGTAACATCTCTAACATTCGAGCCATGTCACTAGTTTCTTCCCCCTCCTTCTTTGATGCGCTTGACACATGTGATGTTAGGAGATAACAAAACAAATAATAGTGGAAAAAGAAGAAAAAAAGCTTGCTATACTCCCTCATGTGTATCACTCGCAAAAAAAAAAAAAAAAAATGGCACTCAACCTTCTTATGTTACTCAAACTCAATAATACACTTACCACCTTACCTCTCGATCTTTCGTTTTGTGGCTCTTTATCAAGCTTGCGATCTCGATTTGGGAATTCATTTCCCGTACTCTTCTTCATGATTCCTTAATTCCTTATAAGTATATAATAGGATCGAAACACTCTAAGAAACAAAAATAAGTCACAAATCCACTTATGGTCTTCTTTTGCACAAGACAATTTCTTCAAATTGGTGTTTTTTTTTTTTTTTTACACTTCTTTCTTTCTTTCTTTCTTTCTTTCTTTTTATATTCCTTTTCTTTCTTTTGTTTTTCTTTATATTATTTTCCTTTTCTTTTGTTTTTTTAACAGGAACCCTAAGAACAATTCGATCGATCAAACAACTTAATAAAAGGATTCAAATCAAAATAGATATGAATGATATGAGATAGGGTTTTTAGATTACTGCCCTTAAATCAAATTAGATTGGTGATTCTGAGAAGACCTTACTTTGATAACAATTTGATGCATGCTTGGCACAACTTTGTGAATTCTAGAATTGTAAGAACCAAACACGGACCTTGACCTGATGAAATATCTAGAATAGAATCAATGGTATAAATTGAATGTGACCCTAGATCTGAGAAGTCCACGAACCTTGGTATGGATTGATGAAAAAACCTTAACTCATTGGTTGAGTAATCTTAAAAACCTCGATATAGAGATCTCGACCCTTTAGGAAATATCGACCAAGAACCTTGGTATGACGAAGAACGCAACAAGAATAGAAAATTCTTGAAAATTTACAAGCTCTCGAAAGAATTAAAGAGAAGAATTTTCTCTCTCAAATGATTTTAATATCAATGTAATTTGTTTAAAAAAAAAAAACCCTACATCCTATCTCTATTGTCTTTTACATAAACAAAAAGATAAATAAAAATAACACAATTAAAACGTAAAAGCTCAACGCAGGAGAAAGACCAATAGTAAGTTGGTGGCTTTGAAAAGAAGGTTGGCGGCATTGATTATTGAAGGCTAGTGGTGTTGGAATCCAAAGTTGCTAGCTTTGGATTGGCTTTTAATTCTGTTATTCTTCAACGCCATTTGATACAATGAAGTTACTCGAATCTTCGCCATTTCATCCCACAATATTGAACGACTTCATTTCTCTTTCTGCAGTCAATTTAATGTGCTTCACCTAATCCTCCATGAAGTTCTTGCAATAGCAATTGAACTCATGCTGAAGTTTCTTAGCTTGGTTTCATGTTATCAAGCCTCTGGATACATGAACTCATTATAGTGAGCTTGGTATAGGCAAGTCTTCATCACATATGAGGATTAGATTAGGATAGTGAAAGAGTATAAGATGAAAGAAAAAGAATAGAGTGCACAAGAAAAAAGGAGTGATAAAAAAAGTGAGTGTGTGCGAAAGATTAGAAAAAGCTTATTAGTAAGTGAAGAGAGAAACAATTAGAGTGTAGAGATCAAAATAGAGAGAAAAATAATAAAGTTAGTACTTCCTACAAAAAGTGAGATTAAGAGTGTTATGTTCGTAAGGCATCAACTAATTGTACTATTGTGCAAGGATGTTTATTTTTCTACTAATGATCTTAACTCTTCTTAGCCTAATGTGGTTGTTTCATTGCTGCAGAAGTTTAAAGATTTATTTCCCAAGGAAATTCCAGATGGATTACCTCCTTTAAGAGTTATTGAACATACAAATTGACTTCATTCCTAGTTCATCAATCCCTAATAGACCAGGCTATAGAGCAAATCTCGAAGAGACCAAAGAGATTCAAAGGCAAATAGGTGAATTAGAACAGAAGGGATTCATGAGAGGGAGTCTTAGTCCATGTTCGGTTCCTATCATTTTGGTTCCAAAGAAAGATGGAGCATGGCATATGTGTGTTGATTGTCAGGCCATCAATAAAACCACGTTAAAGTATAGATTTCCTATCCCTATGTTAGATGATATGCTTGATGAGTTACACGGTTTGTGTTTGTTCTCTAAAACTAATTTAAAGAGTGACTATTCTCAAATTAGCATAAAGAAAGGTGATGAATGGAAAACTGCTTTTAAGACAAAATACAAGTTGCATGAATGGTTAGTGATTCTATTTGGCTTAACTAATGCATCTAGCACCTTTATGAGTCCGATGAATCATGTTTTGCATGCTTTCATTAGGAGATTTCTTGTAGTCTACTTTGATGATATTTTAGCGTATAGCAAAAATTTGGATAATCATGTTAAACACTTGCATGCTGTTTTAAGTGCTTTGAAGGATCACAAATTGTATGCTAATTTCACAATGTGTGCATTCTGCATGGAATTCATTGTTTTTCTTGGCTATGTTGTGATTTCACAGGGGGTAAGTATAGATGAAGATAAGGTTAATGCAATTAAGGACTGGCCTACACCGCATAATGCAAGTGAAGTAAGGAGATTTCATGATTTAGCAAGTTTTTATATAAGGTTTGTAAAGGACTTTAGTTCTATTGTTGCACCTTTAAACAAACTTGTTAAAAAGAATGTTGTGTTTAAGTGGGAGGATGTGCATGAGAGAGCTTTTAACTTATTGAAAGAAAAGTTAACTAATGCACCTTTGCTATGTTTGCCTAACTTTGAAAAAGGTTTTGAGATTGAATGTGATGCATCTGGTGTTGGAATTGGTGTTGTTTTTATGCAAGATTCCAAACCAATTGCCTACTTTTGTGAGAAGCTTAGTGAGGCTGCATTAAGTCATTTTACATATGTCAAGGAGTTGCATCCATTGGTAAGAACCCTTAAAACATGGCAACACTACTTGTGGCCAAGGGAATTCATCAGTCATTCTGATCATGGGAGCTTAAAGTTCTTGAAATCCCAAGGTAAGCTCAATAGGAGGCATGCTAAGTGGCTAGAGTTCATAGAAATGATTCTTTATGTGATTAAATATAAGAATGGAAAGGAAAACATTGTAGCTGATGCTTTGTTTAGAAGGTATGCATTGCTTACTTCATTGCAAACAAAATTGCTTGGTTTTGAGTTCATTAAAGATTTGTATGCAAATGATGTCGATTTCTATAGAGTATGGAATGCATGTTCTAAACATTCGTATGGAGAGTATTATAGGCATGATGGATACTTGTTCAAGAAAGAAAAATTGTGTGTTCATATGTGTTCTTTGCGTGAATTATTGATTAAAGAGTCTCATGAAGGAGGTTTAATGGGTCATTTTGGTGTACAAAAGACTTTGAACATATTGCATGAACACTTTCATTAGCTTAACATGAAGAATGATGTGCAATCTATTTGCACATCCCCAAATGGATGGACAACTGAAGTTGTAAATCAAACACTTACTACTTTATTGCGTACTATCATTCAAAAGAACTTAAAACAATGGGAAAGATGTTTGCCGCATATTGACTTTGCATACAATAGGACTGTTCATTCTACTACTTCATATTCACCTTTTGAAATTGTATACAGCTTTAATCCTTTGACTCCTTTAGATATCTTACCTTTAGTTACTAATGAATTTGCTAATTTGGATGGTAAGTGTAAGGCAGCTTTTGTTAGGGAGCTGTATGCCAAAGTTCGAGCTGATATAGAGAAGAAGAATGAGCAATATGCAAGGTAGGCCAATAGGGGCGCATTAAGGTTGTTTTTGAACCTGGAGATTAGGTTTGGGTATATTTGCATAAGAAGAGGTTTCCTGCTCAAAGGAAATCCAAGTTGTTTCCAAGAGGAGATAGGCCATTTCAAGTGTTAGAAATGATAAATGATAATGCCTATAAGCTAAATTTGCCAAGCAACTATGGTAATATGAGTGTTACTTTTAATGTTGTTGATCTATCCTTATATGATGTAAGTGATTTGAGGACAAATCCTTCTGAGGAGGGAGGGGATGATGGAGATCAACTTGCACCAGCTCCTACTTCCAACCATTATAAGGATCCATTACAAAGAATAGGTGGACCGATGACGAGGGTAAGGACAAAACGAATGAAACAAGCTTTGAATGCACTCGTTGGAGACCATTTGGATCAAATGTTAACTTTTGCCAAAATAAGCAAGCCAATGAATAAAATGGTGACTTTGAATAAATCAAGCATTTCTACGGATAATAGTGAAGGAATAAATGTTTAGATTATCAATTAAAGAATTATTGCATTAGTTTCCTGATTTTTCTTTTTTGGTTTTAAATATTGTGCTTTAGTTTTTTTGTAGTTAATGTAGGGACTAAGTACAATTATGTTTTTTTATTACGTAACTGTCCCAATTATATTTTTCAGTTATGTAACTGCCTTATAATAGTCTATATATAAAGGCTAGAAAATACTCAATTTTTATTTTCAGAATTTCTACACTTTTTGTGAGAATTCTTCTTGGTTCTTGTTTAAGAACTTAATCTGATCTTATCAAGGTAACTTGTGGCGATCACAAACTTTTTATAACTTTAGTTTTAATTGATAGGTTTGATTAGGGCCAAGTTCTCTTGCTTGTTTTCAAGACTATCCTAGTATTTTTTTTTTCCAAAAGTTCGGGTTTTATCTCAGCCTAGGGTTCACATCTATTAGTTAGTTATTAAAATACATGTAAATCGACAGGTCACTATTTTTTCAACTTTTAGCAAATATGAACACGAGATACATGTGATGTGGTTGTCGCTCATTTTATATTCAGTGGATTATGGTTAATTGATAGTACTAAAACTACATGATGGTTTAAAGAGCGTTTACTTCTTTAGATAGGATGACAAACAGATTACATTGATGTCTATGTGTCCAATTGAGATTAATAGCGATTAACTTCCTAGGGATTAGCCAAATAGGAAATATATTTTGCTTGAAAAGAAGCCCTCTTATTCTCATAAAGTAAGATACGAGAACAAATCTTTGCCAATCAAGGTGTAATTATTGATTATGGGTTTAAGGTTAAGGGGGAATAATGACTTGTTTGGACTGGGTAAGTTTGTGATTGCAGGAGAAAACTGACCAACCAGCTGGGAAATTGTCGAAGCCAGGCCTGTACGCTACCAATGGTTAGAGCTTTGGACTAGAGGCTTGAGAGATTTGGTCTAGAGGGTTCTTACAAGTTTATGTCATGGGAAGAACAGATGAGCCAAGATGACTTCATGATTCATTATGTAATGATTATTATTAAAGTCGATTTCAAATTCATGCGTGCTTCTGACTTGTATGTTTCTGACTAATGCTAATATCTGCTTTTGGTCTTGATTCTCTTAATATAACTCTTACACCGAGCTTTCCATATTTCCCCCATTTTTTTAAGTGGTCGTGGTTCTATTATGACTGTATTTCTTTTCCCATTAGAGAGTCTAAGAGTTTCCATAGAGAGTTCTAGTACTTCTAAATTTCAGGCAATTCAAAGTAAAGTTGTGCAAAGGATTAAACTGCCAACCCAACCCTTCTCGCTCCACTTTAACTTGTAGGTTAAGCAGTTAAAAAAACTTGCAGGTAAGATGAGTTACCTAATCCATCCACTTTATATGAGTTTGTAGGTTATGCTTCTTTTTTTTTTAATTAAAAAAATTAATAATATAATGAAATATCCCGAATTTTACCAACCTAAATTAGGAATGTGATAATTAAATGCTATAAAATATGAGTAGTCTTGAATCTTATTTTAAATTTAACTTAGTAATTGAATTTAGATAGTTTAGTTAATTAATTAACATAAACTATAGAATATAATTAAATAATTTAATTAGTAAATGGACTTAAATGAAATTAGAAATTCCAATACCATGAATATCCATTTCAACTTATCAAATTACTTCAATTTCCTATCTTCAACATACTTAATCCCTTCCAATCATCAACTTGAACCCAACTTCTCGAGCTCAACGTTTTGAAATTAAAAATAACATAGGTAATGGAATGCATTTAGATGCCATGATATAAAACACGAATAAGACTGAACTCAATTATAGCATAAGACTCGGTTAGTAATTTCCCTAGCTAGTGAAAAATACCAAAGTTAAGGTTACTAAACACGAGTCAATAACTTACTAATCATACACCTATGACTATAGATATCAACTGTAGTATGACTCGATTAATTTTTAGGGTTTGTTAGATAGTAAATGACAGTTTAGAGATGAATCACTAGGGTTGAAATATACGCGATAGAAATAAAAAGTGATTAATATCTACCAAACTAGGGCTCGAATAAAAATTCTGAATACATAATCATGAAATTTATAATTTTCTAAGCCTATTGAGTATAATACCCTAATTTGATCTATTTGGACTAGAATCCTTAATCGCATAAGTGAAAATTTTGATAAATCAACATAATTAGGAATAATAAAGGAATTTAATTGAAACAAAGATTCTAATGCCATAAATACCCAATTTAACCTATTAAGCGGCATCAATCACCTATTTTAACAAATTCAAATTATCTAATATTTTTTAATTATTAGTTAAAATAAAATTTTCAGATTCAATTGCTTAAATGCCAAAATATCAAATTTAGTGATTTTAGCCTAAATTTTTACTCCTTAAAACCTAGAAATTTAAAACTAAATATTTGCTTTCAAATACTAATTTCTAAGCCCCTAAAACCCTAAATTCAAGTGACACATTCATTTTTCTTTGATTAGATTTCCTAGATTCAATTTCTAATGCAATTAGCAAGCTTTCTTTTCTAAATCCTGAAGTTCAATTTTCAAGTGCCAAAAAAAATAAAAATCTAATCCATTACATAAAAGTCCCAAAAACCAAAGCCCATAAGCTTAAGAAATCAAAGCCCATAAGATCATGCAACAAACATACTCCATCACACACCATATAAAATCCTAATTTCTAGAGAATTAAACACGTGAAAATACAAGAATGCCCTCTCCCAATTCTAGAGAATTTCTACACCTATGAAATGACCAAATTGCCCCTAAAACCTAAAAAATTCTACATAATGTGAACACAATAAAATATTTTCCCATCTCTAAAGGTTTCTACCATTGTAAAATGACTAAAATATCCCTAATCTATTTAGACTAAAATGACCAATATACCCTTAACTCTAAAAATAATTACATGACATGAAGTAATATAAATATCCTTCTTAGAAAACCCCGATCCCCTCTTTCTTATAATAGCCCCCAACCCCTAAATTTCTCAAGAAAAACTCTCCCCAAACACACCAAAAATCCTACAAAAATTCTATAATAACTTTTGTTCAAATCAACCATCTAATAGGTAAGGAATTCCTATTTATTTCCATCATCTAATTACTCAATTTCTTCCTGAAAATCTAATATTTATTTCAATTGATTCTTAGATGGAATTTGAAGAAAAAAATCAAGGATTAAATTGAGGGTTATCATTAGAAGCATTAACAATCTCTTGGAGTAGTAAAAATAGAGATTTATAGGGATTATTTGCTAATTCAAGTAAGTAATTATAATTAATTTGTTTGATTATGTTTACGACATTTGAAATTCATGTAAATTACTAAAAATAAACTTATACTTAAGTATTGATCAATACATGTATATATATGTATAAAAACCGAAATCAGTACGCATATATCTATGTATGTTAGAAATTTAATTATTTGAAATTATTATATGTTTATATATATATGTATGTATGTATGAATATATGTGTGTTATATGTTGAATTATATATTCTATTGAATGAAATTATCAAATAAACTAAATATAAATTCTACTGTAAATATATGTATATGTGATTATGTTGATACGTGCTAGAATCTTTGATAAATCGTGCTCATGATTCTATTTGAGCTATGGTACATGATTTTAGTCTCAAAATATAAATCGAAGTATATGCTAGATAATAAAACATAGAATAAACATGTTTTAGATGATTTAAATATACTTGAAAATCAATTTATATGCATATATATGCAATATGGACAACTTAAGTTATAATATTTAAGTAAAATATTAAATGAATTTATTTTTGGATGAAATTTATAAAATGGTAGTCTATCATGTCTATATATAAACTAGAAATTTTTGTGATTTTTGAAATACATTTACTATATTTAAAAATTAAAAAACAAAATAGCAAAATAGTATTTCCGCCAATAGTGGTAGCGTGAATGTATAAGGCTAAACCAGTGACATTTTCTTCTTCTTTTTGGAAAAAAATTATAACTTTTTGAAACCTTTAGAAGTCTACTTTAATTTGGTGTAAAGAACCGGTCGGCTTGATGGTCAAATTTGATCTAACCGATGGTCGTTGCTTCCTATGCTCTATTTTGGACAGTTTTATGTTAATTAAATGTAAAACCCTAATCAACTAATTGGTTTAGACCAAGTGAACTTATGCACATGTAAAACAATGTGTTAGAAAATTTACTTAAAAGTTTTAGCTCAAGAACCCATGTTTAAGGTAGTGAACTGATTGGATAAAGTAAGGGTACATACTAGTTTTCTATAAGAAATGAAATATTAGAGTTTAAGGTAAATTAATTCTAATCACATGAATATGAAATAAACGTAAATAATGTGTTTTTATATTAATATATGAATTTTAAGATGAATAATTAATTCTTTAGATTTTAGGAAATTATTTAATAAAATAGGCATAAATATAGCATTATAAGGTAGTATAAACATAATAGGAAACTAATTTAGATTCCTTAGCACATTATAGGAAAAAAATGAATTATGAAGACATAAATAGAATAATTATATCTTAAATGAGTTCTTTCACTTAATAAAGGTATATTAGATTGATTATAGGATATGTTATTGAAAATATCCTTTTAAGGACCTAATTACCATAAAATGGGTTTAGTAGATTAAGTTGAATATAAAATGAACTTGATTGATTAATTCTATTCAATTTGGCTAAATTAAATTAATATATATTTATT
Source organism: Combretum micranthum (assembly GCA_024138025.1). NCBI lineage: Eukaryota > Viridiplantae > Streptophyta > Magnoliopsida > Myrtales > Combretaceae > Combretum > Combretum micranthum. Next base: position 4,172,121 of record JAMXBD010000001.1, read on the forward strand.
AACTAATATTAACTTATCAAATTCTTTAGATTCCAACAATTCATACTTAGCTGTTAATCTAATTAGTAAACTCTTATATGGCCAAATTAACTGGTAATTGGCTTAGAGATAATTGTAAACCAGGAATAATAACGGAGTATGTTTTCTCAAATGTATATTTGCTAGAAAACTAAGTAGTTAATACGAGCTTGGTATAAGTTAATAATTAATTCAAATGCTTATATGAATTAATCTTTTAAGCAGATATTTGTTAGAAGTATGCCTTCTGCTTATCTTCTGGCCTATTGATAAGTATTAAAAGATCTTTATTTCTAACACTTAATGGATATGATTTTCTATTAATTTATAAGAAATAATCAAGAAAAGGATACTTAATTGCTTCTTGTGTGATTTCAGGGTTTAAGCAATGTAATTCAAAGATTTGAGGATGCTTCGAGCTTAAACCAAGGAAAAATCAACAAACAATGCAAATGTTTGGTTTTTAAAAGTACACAACCTACTACATGGTGTAATCCCCCAGATTTTACGTAACATGATTTTAACAAATACTAAAAATGTAATACATAATTATTTAGAATGTTTGGAACAAATACTAAAAATCACTCCAAAAAAAAAAAAAAAAAGGTTAAGAGTGTAAATGGATTTGATCATAATTAGAAAGATTAAAACCGTTACCAATAAAATATTTCGAAATGCAAAACTATAACAAATATGATCTCAAATAATTTATAAACGACGATAAACCAATCGTTATAAAATTACTGAATCCTTTTTAATATGATGACAATATTAAGTAGCCTAGATAGAATATGTTGTTGTTAACGAATTAGTAGGATAACTCCTATACAGTAAAATATATGTTTGGTAAAATGAATCGATATCTAAGAATCTAGATCTTAAATAAATAATTACATTTTACTAATGTTCTATTCAAAAGATTTAGAGATTTTGGAAATTAAAATCCTAAATTGTCAACGTAACGTTTAATAATTTTCATAACTAGCAAACGAACAAATTGGAAATGTGAAACTAATACCAAAATATATGATTCAACCAAAAATCTTAGAAGAAACCTATGGGATGTAATAAATTTATTCCTAATTCGAAAAACCCGAATAAAAATTTCTTTGACCTTAATAGATACCAAAAACGAGATTTCGTATCTTAAACTGATATAACTAGAAGTAGTTCTAAATTCCAAACTCGATAAAATATAATCTAGTAAAAGAACTTGTTGGTATAAAAGGATAATCCAAAGATGAATTATTAAGATTAGAAACACGTAATAAATACTAACACCGATCAATAATTCCAAACTGCTATTATACTTGTTAGGAATTCTGAATTTATTAAGACTTAGTTCCTAAATCAATTTATTGAACTTGAAAAATGTAATTGTGTAAGTTAAAGTACTTAAAACAATTAATTGTGTAAACTTGAAATTAGAAACTTATACGTATAAACAACTTAGAGTTCTGTAATAACTTAGGAAAACTCTATTTCGATAAAACTTGTAGAGCACGATCATAAATATATGTTTATAATTTAATAGTGGCTTAAATAATTCTAATTAACTAATAATCTAATAAATAAATAAATAACCAAACGAAGCAAAAGTTGGAGTCAAACCAGCCACCACGATTGGAAAATGGTTTACGTAAAATAATGGAATTGTATGTGAGTTCCATCACGCAAGAAGCAGGATAATCGGCTTGCTGCAAAACAAATTCACCAACGGATGACACGGGTTGAACATGTTTTCATGCTGGAATTGAATTTGAATACACGCTGGGGACAAGGACTGAGCGGCAAATTAGATTCCTCAGCCGCACTCCACGTATTAGCGATTCCCAGCCGAAATGAAGGACACGGAGTACAATTGCTGCACGGTACAGCAGAGGATGTTGGAAACCGCGTTGAAGCAGAGCACGCACGGAATAGAAAGACACGAAGGGAAATTCTTCCATGCGCTGCAGCTCGACTCCACGAACCAAGAAGCAGCAGGAAGATCAGTGTAGTTGTCCCGTTGCGTTGCAGCTGACCGAGCAGCAGCTTCTCCACGCGCATCCAGCAGCACCCCACATCCACACACACACGCACAGCACAACGCTTGGACTCAAAACAGAGCCCATAAACAGAGCAGCAGCAGTGGATCTTCGGTTGCAAGATTTTCAACATTTGATCCATTTTGAGCCTCAAAATTCAACATGAAAAGGACATTTAAACCAACCACAACACTTCACATAAAACCAACATTAAATGAGGAAGGAATTCAACTCAAATCAAAGTCAAACCCAGCTTAAAATAGCCATGTATTCCACCATGAATAACAGCTGCAGCAGGTGGGAAAACAGCTACATAAATTGCAGCAGAAAACTTGGAATTTGATCTCTGATTTCACACGAATTTTGATCCGATTTTCTTGTAACTTGAGCCCCTATTTTATACACATAAACAACCTTAATTAACTACCAAACAAACACAATTAAAGCCCCTTGAAATCAGCCACAAATTCATCAAAAATTCGTCCTCAAATTCATATCAAATTCTCACCCAAGAACAACAGCTGGAACATGATCTATAATCCTCCATTTGGTCCGATTTTTCTCAGCCAACTTGTACTACAAATACACCAAATAAATCACTATTTAATAGCCTTAATTTACTAGCAAACAAACCCCATAAATATCCTTTAAACAACTACAAAAATCTGTCAAAACAAAGTCCAAATTTGTAAGCCAAAAATGACAAATTCGTACGAAAAACTCCAACTGCTATTTTACATCTTTGTCAAGCCCAAAACCTTTTCATTAGCCTCCAATACTTAGCCTAGTCTTAGTGTATGTATATAAGCTTAAGTTATACACAATTTGAGCTCATAACTCTCACAAAATCCTCCAAAAAATATAGCTACAAAGAGAAGTGCGTCCAGCCATTTTTCCTTTTCTTTTTCCCATTACAACCTTCAACTTAGAAGCTTAGAAACCCTTGTATAATTAACCACAAACCCCTAGCTATCTTCCACATCCTACCTACACACTAAGCTCATCAACAACATCAATTCCCCTCTCCAACAACATCTAAAACCAAATCAAAAGTCTTAAGTTAACCTAAGGTTCAAGAGGAGGAAGCTAGCTTAACAAGGTAAGAATATTGGTTAGAATTTGTAAGCTCCCATTATAGTTAATGATGCTAACTTATAATTTAATTAAGAACTCATCATCTAACCTTGATATAGGTTTGATTCTTGCTTAGAAAGGGAGTTGAAAATCCTTTTTCTATTCCAAGCCAAGGTAAATTCTAAACTATCAATCTATCTTTGTTATACTTGTGTATGAACTTTAAGATAAATTGTTGAACATTAAAAGAAAGTTATGTAGTTGGAAGAAGTTGTTAAATCATTGATGGATTCAAGTAGATGGATTGTTGATGTATGAGGAATGTTTATATATTGTCAACTAAGGAAGACAACAACTTAAAAATATTATAGATATGGTAATAGTAAATTTGGATTTTGGAATAAAGTAGACAAAACAAGACCTGAATTTCATCTAATCTGGTCTAAATTCATGTCTAATGCTTCTAAGACCTTACATGAACATAAAACTTGATAAATCAAGCTTTAAAGGCATGATTAAGAGTTCTACATTATAAGAAAAGTATTATGAAAAAATTTATAGAAATTACACATATTAATACCTCCATAAATCATGAATGAACTTAGGATATGAATGAAGGCTTCAATGAGATCCTCTAAAATAATATACAATAAAAAAAAAATTAAAAGAATTAAACAATAAAAATTCCTTTACTGTAAGAATCAATACTTAAGAAATCATAAACTAGAAAATCATTCAGTTTACAGTCTTAATAAACCAATATCAACCGTACTGTTATTCCTATAAGTATGATTATAAGTATTGCTATTAATATTACTACTAAGTATAGTATTCAGTATTGATGATGTTTTCATCACGAGTCATGAACGATTATTAAAACTGTTATCTTCACGTAAACGCTACTATATTATATATCGATACTATTATTTTGTCACTAATAGTATGAAAAATAATATTATTATACCTATAGTTATTACTAATATTGATATTAATGTTTCAAAACTAAAAGTACTAATAATATTGTAGTATTAAACTTAGCTTGTTTTACAATAAAAATAAAACTGAAGTATAATAGAAATCTGATATATCTACATACGATTTTTATAATTCTTGAAAGATATAGATACTAGAACATATCCTTAAATAAATAAAAACACCAATTTGAGAGACAGATAAGGTTGACGGGCAAAGAATTAATAAATAAAAATCTTCTATTAAAAGCTGTAGAATTTAAGAAAAGACAAACCCCTTGAATAAAAATATAGTTAGCAATTAATAAAAACTATATCAAACACCGATACGGAATATTTAGGTATCTAAAATGATTTAGTTAAATTATTTAACGATGCAACAATTAAAGTAACGAGTTTAGTCTAATATTCGATGATTAGAATCAGCGCCTTTAACTACAGGAAGACTTCTCTTACAGAAATAAACCAATGATAAATCTATGTTATTTCCTTTCATAGGAAAATAGATAAATTCTCGGATTTCCGATAGCTTATACAACAGCTTAGCGTGGACCACAGGTGAGTTACTTGACTTTATCACATTGTTTGTGCTTGTAGTATAGTTGCATTTGTAATAACATATATTCAACTGATATGCATGCGGGACTGGGAATAATGCATGATGCGTGGTGTATGATTGAATGGCAAATTATCATAATATAAGTGATAATCCTATTGTATGATGAATATTGTATGAAATATGTTGATGATTGTCTGTAAATTGTATGATCGCCTTAAACTTGATTAACAACTGTTGGTACTATAAATGAAACGGACATGCATTGCACGATTTGCATAAACTGCATATGGAGATGTGGCAGCCTACTACGTGTTAGTATTTCGGTTCTCTGGTAATGCTTGGTTTTTCTAGGCAAGAGGCTATTAGTTCTACGCAAGCCTACCTTTGTTCCGTCGGTTCCATGGGAACTAACTGGAAAATGAAGGACGCCGCCCATGGTATCGCGTGAAATGACTAACACTTAATGGAGTCTCTTTGTTCCAAAAGGAAATTGAGTAAAGAAACTTTACTCATGAAGTAAAGAATAAAGTGAGTGTTGTTATTCATGTGGTTCTCTGTTTCTCCTAGGTAGGTGGGCCATAGATCGGTTCCTTCAACCCCGATGAAGAGGGCGTAAATCTTCATCCTGCTTTGGATTCTAGATCATCCAGGCTTGTAATGTGCATATGACTGATTGTTGCATTACATATGATTGATAATTACACTTGGTTGCTATTGATTGATGTGTGGTCTAGTCAGGTTATCTCACTGAGCCCGTGGTTCGCTCACTCCCCTACAGTTTTTGTGCAGGAATATTACTAGCTGGGATGGGGCTAGGAATGTGTGAAGAGAGCTTCTCCAACAAACTTTATTGAAGATAGAGATATAGGATATGGAAACTTAGAATGTAAATTAGATGAATTTTGAATTTTGTATGTTGTAGGTTGAAAACCCAATTTCACTATTTGGTGGGGGATACCGATTCTCTGCGATCTTGGTGGAAATTGGAAAATCGGATTCCATAGTTGAAATACTGTAATATATTATATAATATTGGTATGATAAACATTTATAAATAGAGTCTTGTACACTCTGACATACAAGACGGCTTTCATGTTACGGGTGCACACGTGATATGATAGCTTTAGATAAATCCTATTAGGCCCCCATTTAGAGTCGTGACACATGGCCATGCACATGCTGAGACAGAGGGTCAAAAAGTGATCAAAAAGTTACTTTAAAAATGCCCTATCTACTACCCTAGGAGTGTACAAGGTAGTGTTGGAAGAATGGAATTGATTATAAAAGTTTTTAACACAATTATAAAGTATACACCCATAAGCACGGCCGTACAGGTCGTGGGGCACTCCTTGTGACGCTTCAACTTCTTCAAACTCCTATAAATGGACCATGTAACCTTTCATTTGAAGAGAGTTCCATCCCAAACACTTTTTAAAACCCTAATAGAGAGAGAAAAAGAAGAACTTTCAAAAGGAAATTGCCGGTGCTTATTGAAGATTACAAGACTTCCAAGAACCGGGTTTTCATTGTTTAAATCATGCTTATAGATTACTTTTCTAGATCTTTGTGTTGTATTTCTGAATCTATGGAGGAGTAGATCTATATACCCTTAGTCTTGTGAAACCCTAAACCTAAATATGTGATTTAGATTTGCTTTTGATAAATGAAAGTTTGTGCCTTTGTATCTATTCATGTGTTTAAATTGCCTTTCAATTGATTTATGGCTAAAGTCGATTGTTTGTATGATACTTGTTAGATAGAAAGAGGTTTCATTTGATAGGATAGATCTCCATGAATAGAAAGATTGCATGTTTCGCTTAGAGGTAGGGAAACATTGATTTTCTGCATAAAGATTTGATCTTTATTAATGAATCTTGTTTTTAATGCGATTTCATATGGCATTAGTGAGGGAGAGGTCTCCATTATCTCATGTGAAATTAGGAATCAATTAACTCGAGGGAGTAATTGATTTATCTTTGTAATTCTACGGTGCAAAGCATGACTTCTCATTTCATCAATCTTATTTTATGAAATTAGGGTTTAGGGTGAATCAAGATGAAAGGGTATGTTTTGTAATTGATAATCTTTTGTAAAGGCGAACATAATTGATAATAGGGTTGATAATTTAGGTAATTAATTAGATAGTTGTTAGTCTTAGATAATACTTTCATTAAAGATTAGGCTAGATAGTAGAGAATAGGTAATATTAGTAATTGCTTTTGAAGATCCCTGAGAACGATACCTGATTTAATCTTGTACTACTTGAGATAGATATACTTTCCTAGTGTTGATCATAGGAATTGAATTAGGATTATAAACTTTAAAAAAAGACAACAACCAAGTTTTTGGCACCGTTGCCAGGGATCTAACAAGGCAATATTAGGAAAAACTAGAGTATCTACTAATTTAGTTATTTATTTTAATTGCAATCTTGTTCTTTCTCTTACGGGATATATTATTTTGATTTAGTTCTATTTGATTTTTGTTGCAGTTGATGTTAAGAAGCTCTTCATCTGAAGATCTTGTTTTTGATCCAAAGATTGATAGAACATTCCACAGAAGATTAAGAGAAAGAAGGGTCAATCCGGTTAATCATGAAGACATGGACAGAGATAGAGAACCAGATGACCTAAATCAAGCAGTTGATGGAAATCAAAATGATCAAAATCAAGTTGCTGCTAATGCAAACATTCCCATTCCTACTGTTGGGAATTATGTGAACGGACCAATGTAGGAATTGTTTCTGCCCACGATCGATGGAGTAACACCATCTATTGTTTACTCGACAATTCAGGCAAATAACTTTGAGTTGAAGCTTGCTTTGATTCAGATGGTGCAGGTAAACCAATTTGGAGGAGGAGTTACTGAAGATCCTCATGATCATCTCACAAATCTTCTCTAAATTTGTACCACCATCAAGAGCAATGGGGTATTCGATGATGCAATTCGCCTTAGATTATTCCCTTTCTCTCTTAGGGATAAGGCGAGGAGTTGGTTGTACTCATTGCCCCCTCACTCTCTAACTAACTAGAATCAAGTTGTGAGGAAATTCTTGGAACAACTCTTTCCACCAAATAAGACGATCTAGTTGCGAAATGAAATCTTTGCTCTTCGCCAATATGAAGGTGAATCACTTTATGAAGTGTGGCAACGATTCAAGGAGCTTCTAAGGCATTGTCCTCATCATGGCATCTCTTTGCATGATTTGAACAAAATTTTCTACACATCTCTTGGTGATCAACTGAAAACCATGATAAATGTTGTAGCTAGAGGTGGTTTGTTGAAGAAAAGTGCTCCTGATGCTTATGAATTGATTGTGGAAATGGCGACGAACACTTTCTACTGGCACAATGAGAGGAACAAACCAATCAAAGTTGCTGCTATGTATGAGACAGAGACGATTTCCCAGCTGCAGGCTCAAATGGAATCTTTAACAGCCCAAATGAGCCGGATGCAATCAAGTTTTGAAGTTATGTTTCCTAATTTTGTTTCTAACAATTTTGTAGGATGTTCTAATGAAGGATCAAGTGTTTCCGGCCTCAATCCAAGCATGGAGGAAGTTAACTACATGAACAGGTACAATAGAGGTGCGGGCAATTACAATCCCTATAGCAATACTTACAACCCATGTTAGAAGAATCATAAAAATTTTTCCTGGAGTAATCAAAATACCAATGCTCAAGGAACAACTTATCCACCTGGAATCATCAAGGTGCCACAATTGCCAGTAGCTTAACAACCTCCCGCATTACCACCACCTGAAAAGAAGCCAAGTTAGGAAGAACTCATGACACAATTCATCTAAAGTTCAAATGCAAGACTCCAGAATCATGAAGCTTATATCCTCAATTTAGAGAAGCAAATCGGGCAAATGGCCAAGCAAATGCCTGAAAGACAATCGGGCTCACTTCCTAGTAATACTGAGCCTAATCCAAGAGAGCAAGCAAAAGCCATCACATTAAGAAGTGGAAAGGCAATACAATATGACATTCCAAAAGAACAGGATAAGGAAGAAGATCAACATCCTGAGTTAGAACAGGTAGATTCACATAGTCCAGAGGTTGAAAAAGAGTCATCACCACCACCTTTAAAGGAATATAGGCCTAGGATTCCATATCTAGCATGCCTCAATTGAACAAAAGATAAGGAACAATTTGGTAAATTTCTTGACTTGTTCAAACAATTACATATTAATATTCCCTTTGTCGAGGCACTTTCACAAATGCCTAAATATGCTAAGTTCTTGAAGGAAATTGTATCAAACAAGCGAAAGTTAGAGGATATTTCTACAGTGGAAGTTGGAGCTAGTTGTTCATCTATTATTCAAAACAAGCTTCCTCCAAAACTTAAGGATCCTAGTAGTTTGACTATTCCATGTATGGTTGGTGATATCACAGTTGATAAAGCTTTAGCAGATTTGGGGGCAAGCATTAATTTGATGCCCTAATCCTTCTTCAAGAAGTTCAGACTTGTTGAATCCAAGCCAACCAGGATGAGTTTGCAACTTGCAGACCGATCTGTTAAATTTCCAAAAGGAATCATTGAAGATGTTTTGGTGAAAGTTGGAAAATTCGTATATCCTGTTGACTTTGTGATATTGGAAATGGCTGAAGATCGGGATGTTCCGTTGATATTGGGAAGGCCTTTTCTTGCCACTGCTCAAGCATTGATTGATGTGGAGGAAGGTAATCTCACTTTGAGGGTAGGAGATGAAGAGTTAATGGTAAAAATCGATCCAGCTTTGAAATACCCAATGAGTTCTGATGATTCATGCTATGATATTGATATTATTGATGCCTCTGTAGAAGAACACTATGATGAATTGTTGTGCCAAGATGAGTTAGAATTGAGTTTGACTAAAGGTAATGAGAAATGAACCACTAATCCAAGAGTGGAGGCATTTATTGAAAAACTTAACACTACAGAAGAAGTCACCTTACTTGGTGGATTTGAAGAGTTGAAGAAAGACAACGAGGCGAGACTTAAAAGTTCCATAGAAGAACCGCCAGTTTTGGAATTGAAGCAACTTCCAAGTTATTTGGAATACGCCTTTCTTGTAGAAGACTCCAAACTATCGGTTATCATAGCCTCAGACTAGTCTTAAGAGCAGAAAAACTAGTTACTCACGGTTCTTAAAGCTCATAAGTGAGCTATCGCTTGGAAAATTTCTGACATAAAAGGTATTAACCCCTCTTTTTGCACTTATAAGATATTTTTGAAGATGGATTTAAGCCAGCGGTTCAACCCCAAAGGAGGCTCAATCCAAATATGAAAGAAGAGGTTAAGAAGGAAGTAATTGGGCTCCTTGATGCAGGATTAATTTATCCTATATCTGACAGTTCTTGGATTAGTCCTACTCAAGTTGTACCTAAGAAAGGAGGGATAATTGTGGTCACCAATGAAAAGAATGAATTCTTGCCAATGCGTACTCTTCCTGGATGGCAGGTTTGCATTGACTACCAGAAGCTTAATGATGCGACCCAGAAGGACCATTTTCCTTTTCCTTTTGTGGATCAGATGTTAGAGAGATTGGTTGGGCATATGTTTTATTGCTATCTTGATGGAATGTCCGGATACTTCCAGATACCAGTAGCTCCAAAAGATCAGGAAATGACTACTTTCACATGCCCCTATGGTACATATGCTTATAAGAGGATGCCATTTGGGTTATGTAATGCACCGGCTATGTTTCAGCAGTGTATGTTGACCATATTTGATGATTTGGTGGAGAAAATCATGGAAGTTTTCATGGACGACTTCTCGGTTTTCGAAGATTCATTTTCCGATTGCTTGAAAAATTTAGAAAAAGTGCTAATTCATTGTAAAGAGACCAATCTTGTTCTGAATTGGGAGAAATGCCACTTTATGTGTAAAGAAGGCATTGCTCTTGGTCACAAGGTCTCTTATCAAGGCATTGAAGTTGATCCAGCGAAGGTGGAAGTGATTTCTAAACTCCCTACACCAAATTCAGTCAAGGCCATCAAAAGTTTCTTAGGTCATGCTGGTTTTTATAGGCGCTTTATAAAGGATTTCTCTAAAATAGCCCGTCCATTAACTAGGCTACTCGAGAAAGATATGCCTTTTGATTTTACACCAGAGTGCCAGCAAGCCTTTGAAATTCTTAAGGAAAAATTGACAATTGCACCAATTATGATAGCTCATGATTGGAACTTACCCTTTAAGCATATGTGCAATGCAAACGATTTTGCTGTGGGAGCGGTTCTTGGACAAAGGAGAGATAAACATTTTTAGCCTATGCACTATGCTAGTAAGACTCTTAACAATGCTCGAGTCAATTACACTACAATAGAAAAGGAGATGCTAGCTGTGGTGTTTGCATTTGAAAAGTTCAGACCTTATTTAATCTTGTCCAAGGTAATTGTCTACACTAATCATTCAACCTTGAGATTTTTTATGACTAAGACCGATGCGAAGCCAAGTCTTATCATGTGGATATTGCTCTTACAAGAATTCGACTTGGAAATACATGACAAAAAAAAAGCAGAAAATTTGGCAGCGAACCATCTCTCAAAGAGGAAGACATTAATGACTCCTTTCCGGAAGAAAAGCTTTATGCAATATGTCAAATGTTAAATCCGGAAACACTTTGGTTTGCAGATTTTGCAAATTATTTGGTTGGTAGAGTTCTTCCCGATGAACTTGATTATCATGCCAAGAGGAATTTTTTCTCTAAATTAAAGCATTATTATTGGGAAGATCCATTTCTTTTCTGGATTTGTGCTGATCAAATGGTGAGGAGATGTGTTTCTCATGAAGAGGGATGGAAAATCCTTAATGATTGCCACTCCGTACCCACTGGAGGTCATTATTCGGCCAACCGGACTACACACAAAGTCCTAGAATCTGGTTTTTATTAACCAACAATATTTAAAGATGCTCATCATCTTTGCTCTACATGTTATCGATGTCAAAGAATTGGAAATATTTCAAAATGGGAAAAAAGTTATGAAGTGTGTGTGTATATATATATATATATAGATAGATAAATAGATATACATATAAACAATTGGTAAATTACATTGGAAGATCATAATATTTAGGGTAAGTTTATTTGAGTTCACAATATTTAAGGAAGTGGGTTAATTAAGATCATCATTAACAGGTGTCATAACGTGGCGAATCTTCTGAGTTTTCATTAAAATTTTCTCCTTTTAACATGTGTCAATAGTGACCTTAATTCACCCACTTCGCTAAACATTGTAACCTCAAATGAACCACTCAAAATGTTAAAACCTCAAATGAACTTATTCTCAAACTTTGTGACCTTTATCTTATAAAGAACTATCTATAATTATTACATTTCAATATAAATGTTATAATTACTCTATTTTTTATAAATTCCAAAAAATCCTCCCATAATGTCTTCACTAATTTTTTAAAATTAATTTAGATTTAGTACACAATACATATAACTTAGAAGTAATTTTAAGGATGAAAAAATAATATGGAGATCGAAAAATCGGTTAGTATTGTTTTATAATGTATAAGATATAGATATAGAGAGAAGTTTTTGGACTGGACATGTGTGTGTAATAACCTACAGAATAGAACACAATGAGTGGCACATCGTGGTCTAGGCTGACTAGGGATGTTAGCGGATGGGTTTTTATAGGGGACCTGACCCGCTCAACTCGGTAAATACCCTATAGGGTTTGGGATGGATTTTGGGATCAATAATAAAACCATATTGGGTTTGGGATGCGTTTTATGATCAATAATAAAACACTATTAGGTTTTAGGTGGGTTTTAGGACAAGCACAAAACCCGTTAGGAAACCCGAACTCGTTTAAATATATAAATATACATATATATATATATTATGTTTAGCCTTAGTTTCTGAAATTAACCAGCTGTACTTCATTAATTGTAAAGTTATTTTTTTCTTTTTTATTAAATCATTTAGAAAAAAGTAAAAAAACTCTAGGATAGTAGACTAATACTCTATGTTCTCCACTTTCAGTCTTGGTCTTGGTGCACTCTCCTTAAATTCAAGACTCTCACTCCCATTGCCGCACTATTTCATTCAATAATTTTCTTTCCATGAAAATGGTTGGGATTTTATAACGAGGATTGCATCAGTAATGATAAAAGTTTTTTTTTTCTTGGCCTAAAAAGTGGGAATGGATCGGAAATAAAAAAAGATGAAAAAAAACATTCATAATGACTTTTTTAAATATTTTATTGTGTAATGATTCTAATTTTATATCGAGTTTTGGGTTTGGGTTCGGGTACCCTATATGGTTTGTTTAGCGGATTATGGGTTCATGGACAAAAACCCTATAAAGTTTAAGACGGGTTTTGGGAATCCTATTAGGTATCGGGTTCGGGTTTTAGTATACCCATCCAAAACCTGTCCCGGTTGCATTCCTAAGTCTAACATGGCTACTCTAATGCTTAAGTCAACAAGTATGTTGATTTGAGGGTAATAAATAGGTATAAGAGAGAGAGAGAGAGAGAGAGAGGAGAGAGAGAGATTTCAGGCAAGATTACCATTTCTATGGATTGGAAGGAGATATTTATTGTTTTTTAGTCCTTGACGATTGAGTACGCAATGAGCTCATGGGTGAAAGCATGGTTGGCGATGGTTGCAGTGGGTGTTGACTAGATCTACTTTTGTTGAGCTTAATAAGGAGAGTCTATTGAGAGACGCTGTGTCAAGTTTTGTTTGAATGTTATAGGGGCCAATCAGTAATCTAAGTTAAGATGGAGGTTGCATTAGTGAAGCTTCGATACTTTGTTGTTGTGAGCTGTGCATTAACCCATTAGGTTAACTCAATTGGTTAATGGACTAGTATAGGCTTGGAAGGCACATAATCAATATTACACCATAAACAAGAGTTATTTGTCATAGTAAGTTAATAACCTTAACATATCGACAAGTTATTGAAAATTATTAAACTAAGGGGTTGTTTTTCTAAACCAAAAAATAAAAATGAAGAAAGTATAAGACTCTATTAGTATGTTTACTTAGAGGCAATAGAGAGGACTAAAATAATACCATTGGAATACATTCTATTGTCTTGTTTACTTGTAAACTATGCACTGTTTTGCTATTTTCTTTTTAAAGGAAATAGTCATACTCAGCTATTCATTTTTTTTTTTTTGCTTTCTTTTTTCATTTCCTCTCTATTCCCTCTCTAGAGTAAATACAAAATTAAATAACTGTGACCATCTTGTTTTTATTTAAATTACAAATTGTCAAAATTATCCACACAAGAAATATATATGTATAACATATTATAAATTATATATGGAATATACATATAACATATATTAAATATAGATCATATTAGTAATGATATATATAATGTATATATGAAACATACAATTGGTTTCTTTATTATAGCATGTACACATATACATACGCAACATATATAGATCATATTAGCATGTAAAGCAAAAATTTTAAATAAATATATGTATACAGCAAACATACATATATGTAGCATAAGTAAAAGATACATATTTTATATGTTAGATAAAGATTATGCATATAACTTATAATACAAATATCTACATCAAAATATAAACTATATAGATATTAAAGGGTAAATTACACCAGTGGGTCACAACTAGGGGATAAGTTTATTTTGGATCATAACGTTTAGAAAAATGATTCAATCCAGGTCATGGTGAACACATGTCAATAGGAGGAAGGGGTGACACGTGTCTATTATGACCTGAATTGGATTATTTTTCTAAACGTTGTAACCAAAAATGAACTTATCCCCTAAACATTATGATCCAAAATGAACTTTTCTAAACGTTGTGATCCAAAATGAACTTACCCCAATTATATATAACACACACACACACACACATATATATATCTTTTAACATATACAACAAATATTTATAACATATAAATGTGTACCATTTCTATACATATATAAATTGTATAGATTATAATAACATAATTTATGTGTTATATATATGTCATAAGTTATTTTTTACATTTAATGAATAAGTTCCATATGTACGTGTGCTTGTTATAATATATAGATAACATATAAGATACTTTATTAATATATATTAACATAGAAATTACATAAATAACTTATACGTTGGGTAGACAATATATGATATGTATATATATCATATATTGTATTGATATATATATAACTAACGTTATTTATAAGTTATATATGTATAACAAATAAATAGGTTGTGCATTTATATGTATTTATTTAAAGTATGTTTAAGTAATTTTTAATTTATTTCAAGATCATCAAATGGGAGTATAGTGGTATTTTTTAGGTATTCTTCCAATATAATGTTGCAATTGATAATTTGAAGTAAATGTTAAAATATATGTATTATTGATAATAAAACTTTAAACAAAATAAACTGCGTAACGAACCAAGTGGATGTGGATTTACCCACTTTAATAGAATTAGAAGATAAATCTAGTGTATTCTCCATCTTAACGAGGAAGGCCTTCTAAGGTAATTGCTTATTAATTTTTCATAAAATTTGTTTCTTTTTAATTTTTTTTTCTTTTACAATAATTATAGACATGTCTCCATAGATGTCAACTTTTCTCACTTTGCATGTAGTTGGTTACTAACCATAGAGCTAAACTTTCATATCTTTATGCAAATTTCAATTCTTTTAAAGAGAAGAACTTCAACCAAGAGCACCAAACAGCATAGACTAGTTGAGTGAGGTAAGAGATGTTGGAGTTTTTAGTCTTCTATTGGCTTTTCAAAAGCATTGGTGGAATAGAGCCTACCTATTTTGAACAAGAAATATAAGTACTTATTTTTTTTTTAAACTTGATCTATTTTAGGTTGTGTTTTACGAGGATTTTTTTTTTTACTATTGTTATTCGCAAAATTTAGAGATGTGTACATTCGTATTTTGCAGTGTCTTTTGTTTTTCCTTTTTAATTTTTAGAACTAAGTTTTGTGAAGTTGCTACACTATGTATGATTTCATCATCCTACTTAGTTTTTTGGTCTTTTTCAGGGGATTCATTGGATGATATGGATGCATTTACGAGTGGTTATAGATAACTTTGAATGACTTATTTAGTTTTTGGCTTTTATTTTTGGGAGGGTTGATGCACCTACAAATTGTCACATTAGAGTATAGATTTTTTTTTTCTTTTAATAAAAAAAAATAACGTTAAGGTAGAGTAACTGATAGGTCTAATTTTTTTTTCCTACTCTCCACGTATTACAAATATCAAGGAATAAAAATTAAAAATTAGACATTAATATCAAGAAATAAATACAGAGAAAAAAAATAAAGCGAGTTTTATGGGATTTTGGAAAGATTATCAAATTTTAGTGTTGTTTTATCATATAATATTATTTGGTAAGAATATAATGTTCCAAACAAATAACAAGTGTGCATGGTTGTTTGTTTTTTCTTTTTCTTTTTTATTTTTAATTTCTTTATAGAGAAATCATACTAATAAATTTAAATGTTTTCATCGTAATGCGACTAAAGTTGCAACGGTGATATAAAGAACTCTAGAGATAATTCTCATTGCTAAGCTTCCTCTGTTTCTAGCTTTTGCAAATTGCATAAAAATATGTACTTTCCTTTTACATTTTTCTTTTCTCTTTCTTTTTTTTAAAATTTATTTAAGGCTACTGTCAAATTACTTTAGTATTTTCTTTTTGTTGGGAATTACTTTACTATTTAAGATGGAAATATTAATAATTGTCATTTTTCTATTATATTTATTTTTAGACTACGTTTTATGAGGATCTTTTTTTATATATACTTTTGTTGCTGGCATTTTAAAGTGTATTAGTATTGGCTATTTTTTTTCTTCTAACCTTAACTGCTAAAATGTGTCAAGTTGATGGAGTATAATGATTTCACTGTTCTACCATGTATTTTCTATTTCAAGGTTGTTCTAAGGAATTGAATGGATCATAATGATGGGGTTAGGTCTGATTTTAGATAAGTTTGAAGTTTTCAGTTTTTTGATTGGATTTTATTGTAAGGAGGTTTGATATATAGATTTGTCAAATTGGAGTAACGCATCGGTTTTTGGATTTAATACCCTTTATTTATTTTTCGGTTTGACACAAAGCTTCTTTTGTGGTTATGAATGTTGACTATTAATTGAAAAAAAAAGAAAAAGAAATCATTACTGTTTCAATAATATTAATGTAACTTTTTCTTAATGGTAAATATGGGGGAAATATTATTTTTAATATAAAGTTCACTTAATGGTGTCAATAAGTTTCTTTATGCATATCTTTTCATTAATTATATTAGAATTGATTATAATTATGCTCAAGGCCATATCAATTTTTAGGACCTCTATCTTATGGTAAAACAATTTTTTTTCCTTTTGTATCTATTCAAATAAAATAGTTAAACATTTGAAACTTTATTCCATCTATTATTTGTGTATCTTAGTTTCTAAACCTTAAATGATATTGAAGTGAAGTTTGGTCTTTCCTTATAGTTACCATCCCTCCACTCTGATTTTTTTCCCTCTTTCTTTAAGTAAAAGTGGTTAGATTTTACCATGATGCTTCATGCTTATATAGTTAATTTAAATATTTTTATATGAAACATTTCATATATTTAGTACTTATTTTAATTTTACACATGCTTCGTGGGTGTGTCAATCGCTAATGTGTGTGTATATATCTATGTATGTATTTTAAAACATGAATTATATGTGTACGACACATGTCCTTTTTGGATTTCTTTTAGTATCTTATCTATATCTACTCTAGATTTGATTTCTATCGGTTTAAAATCTTTATTTAATAAATTATCTTATATACATCTTATCTATTTTATATCTTAATTATTATAATGGTAGATTGATAGTGACTGAAGAATGAGAGCTGGAAAGGTAGATTTCTTCTTCTTCTTTTCTTTTTTCCAGAGGAATTTTTTTCTCCAAAAGGTAAATATATATTTTGTATTGAGGAACAAAAATTAATGCACATTATTTTCACTATTTTAGTAAAGAGAATCACTATTTCTTTCCCAATATTTTGTAACTACTTTAATTTGTTCATGACGAGAAAATCTATCAAATCTTTGTAAAATAGATTAACTCAAAGATAAATATGCATCGCTATTTATAGGCAACAATTTATCATCCTGAAAGTTTATTTTAAAGAAAAAAAGCTAAGAGCCCACACCATACAAATTTTCAAGATTTTAAGAACTTGCTTGCCTTTATAGGGGGTCAATCGTCAGTCATACAGTAGCCCGAAGGTATATCATATTACTATCTATTAAGAGTTCAATCGCCTCCAAAAATATAACAATAAGATTAGACGGTTTTTTCCTACTTCGTTCTCTATCTGACGTTTTCTATTTTTGACGGTTTTCCTTATTCTCTTTGGTCTTTTGCTATAACTTCCTTCGCGACTTTTAACTCCTCCTGACTGTTCAACAAATAGTTTCAGTTTTACAGCAATCAATGCATTTTTTTTTTTTAAATATTCCCTCTTTTCTCTTTCCTAATGCCTCTTTACATTTAACATAAAGTTACATACATGTTTATCCATAATAAAAAAAAATTAATCTTTTATTTTTTTAATGTTGTTGCTTCTTTATTAAAAATCTGAGCCTCTTCGTATTCCTTCTTTCGTACTATATATTCTTTTATCAAGTTTTACACATCCCCATCTACAGCAGCAAGCAAGACAGTTTCTTTATTTGTTTATTTTTTCTGTAATTTTTCCTTTGTGTTCCTTTCTATACTATGGATCTTACTATTTTTCTCTCTCTCAACATTTTTGACAGTGATTTTTCACTAACTTATTTTGGATCGCCACCAACACCATCAAAGTAAGTTTTTATATATATATATTTTCTGACCATCTCTCTCTCTTTTTTTTTATAATTTTACCACTTAATCTCTCTTTCCACCCTTTTTTAGGAAACGCATCAGCTCCATAAACAGGTATGAATTTCTCCAATGAAAATACAAATAAATTGGACACATCCTTATATAGCCGATCTTAACACCTTTATTTATATGTTTATCTAATAAAATATTTATTATAATCAGGATCATTTTTTTTTCCAATGGTGTCTACTCTGATCAGCTTCAACTTTCAAGATCAAAATATCCTCTTCGATTACATTATTGGGAGACTTTGCATGAACACGAAACAGAGAATTCTTTTATCTTATGATTGTGCCAAGTTACATTGGTGTGTATGTTTATGTTTGTCAAACAGTTTAAAATTTGGGCTCATTTCCACGGAAATATATTTCCTGCGTTTGTCTAATTGATAACAGTATATAGAATGTAACCTTTTATTAACGAACCTTATAATTAACCATTAATAAAATATGTGCCAATTATGACTTAAACTATAAAAAATTGTTCAATAATTTATTATTAATTATTAATCTACTTTACTTTTTCCGCATGCATCGTGGGTGCACAGCTACTAGTATATATGAACGAGGAAAAGAGTAGAAATTAGAATTGGATTGGAGTATTTACATCGACTGCCACCGTGAACATGAAGCGAAAGAAGAAGATAGGATTTAATCTTAGCCTCACATGGCTAAAATCAACGACCGGTGGATTCAACGAGAGAAACAATGTCGGTCGTTTCAAATTTGGCAAAATTTACAGAGGAAGAAGTCCTTTGGATAAGAAACCAGTCGTGGTAAAAATTTGGGATCGGTTTGATTCCCTTGGAAATAAAATCAATCCCATCCATAATTTACGCAAGATGAGGGTAAGTTGGTACGGATATTATTATTATTATTGATAAATTATATTGAAAGATGTTAATGTTAGGATCAGTTGAAACCTTAATATGTTTCTTATGTTGTGGATTTGTTGCCGGGCTAGGATGATAGCCAATTATTGGCGCATTTTGAGGAAGAGAATGAGTTGCATCCAAACATAGCTAAGTACGAAGGATTCATCTGCGAGAGAGAGGTCTTTGCCTGTGTGTATGTCATGAATCCTCTGGCCACTTTGCATGACCTTATACCAAAAGGTTTGCTTTTTCTTGAATCCTACCCTTTTCTTTATGTTTTTAGTCTCTCTTTCTTTTTTATTACCCGTTATGTATAATTTTTTTTATTATATCTAGATGATTTTCATTGGTACAAGAGGATCAAGTCTGCTTTAGGGCTAGCAAATGCTCTAGCATTTTTGCATACTCATAACCCTCCCATTCTACTTCGCAACTTAGATGCTGGTCATATTCTACTTGACCAGGTTTTTCTTATAGCATTCTCTATTCTCTTTTCGCCCGTATATTTTCTTCTTACTATAATTTTTTTTTTTTGTGATTTTTTTCTTTTTTTTTTCCTCCTCACAAGCAGGATTATAACCCGATTTTATATGATTTTAGCATGATTTCAAGTACAGTTTGTACTGACTGGACAAACCTTATCTATGACAATGCAAAAGGTTCTCATGGTTACACCGATCCAAGTCTACTGCACGGCGATTCAATTGGTATGTGCTTGGGCTCTTTGGCTTTGAAGTAGTTGATAGGCTGAACATTGTTGTTAATTTTCTAGAATTTATCTCTTTATATGAAATAGTGTTTTTGGGTAACTTGATTTTGAGAACATAAAAAAAAAAAAAAAAAAAAAAAAAATTTAATGAAATTATATTTGGCTAGAGTTAAAGACAAACTTTTATATATATTTCTTTTTTACTATCTTCTATGACCACCAATTTCTCGACTGCCCATACTAACTATCAACTAGCAACCTAACTAATTTTACTAAATTAATACACTAATTAATTTCATAAAATTCCTAAACTAAATCATAGTAATTTCTATTACCCTTGACGCAAATCTTGTTCAAGAAAAGAAAACTCATATATCTAATGAAACTAATCAACTTGATTCAATTTATAGAAGATGCCATTCTAGAAATTAAATTTCACAAATAAGGTCTTTAATGCCCGTGGAAACCCTTATCGCACAATCATTAACACTAAGATTATGTTTACTTCGGGAACTTGATTCTTCAGTCTAAACAGTCCTGTTTCCTTCGAGACTACTAACGTTTTTTCTATTGATAAAAGTAGGCAAATGGTCTGATAAGAGTGACGTTTTTGCTTTTGGAGTGGTGCTTTTGTGCTTAATTACCAAAAGGATCTACACTAAAGAGGATAGAGTGAGATCTGCACCTTTTGTGTATGAATGGGCAAAAAGCGAGTTTAGATTAAAGAGAGAGAAGAAGAAATTATGGAAAGATTTACCGTCACTTGTACACGAGAGCCTTCAATCTGAAGAACAACATTTCTACATGGAAGATGGATACGAATTAACAAAGATGGCTCTGCAGTGCATAGAATATGATCCCAATAAGCGTCCTAATATGAAGACAATTTTTTCGTTGTTATTGAGTTTGCAAATTGTTAGACATGATCGAAGCACGATTGGTATGGACAAGGTGCTCCGCGTCAGTGATTGCTGGAAAAACAGACCTTTAAGTTCAGGTTTCGGATAAACTGCATTAGAAATATTATGTATCCAATTGCTGTTGATGAGTTGTGGTTTGATATTCATTATTGAACATCTCTCTTTACACAGGATCAGGAGTTATCCCCAAGCGTATCAACACAATATTAATACAAGCAGGTGACGCTAAATTTTAACTTTTCCAATTGTATTATGATTGGCTTACATGTGCTAAGAATGACTTGGACTTTTTATCTCCAAACATTTCTTTTTTTTTTTTCATTCGAAAAGAAGAAGAAGAATGAAGCTATTTAAAAATAATTGATTTGTAATAATGGGACTGAGCTTCAAAACATATCACCAACTACATGCAATATACATGGTTGTGCTCTCATTTACATCTGAATCTCATTATATCCTTCCTTTATAATGAACAGCAAGAAAGAAGGGGACAAGGTGTTGCACATTTTCATCGAGGACCTTCGTGTTATTACTGATGATTTCAGTGAGAAAAACTTCATAGGACATTTCTTGTTTGGCGAGTTATATCATGGAAAGATTGGGAAAAAGTCGGTCACAGTAAAAAGATGGAGACAAGGAGAATATTGGAATGATTACTGGGCTTCCAGTAGTTGTGATAAAGGAAATAAAAGTAGATTATTGGTATTTTCATGGAAAATTTCTCTACTTTCTTATTAGATTTTTTTCCAATCTCCTTACTTTAGCCAAATTCAAATTTCAGGACGAGCTTGCCTTATTTCAGGACCCACGGTTAATCTTGCATTCTGGTTTGGTCTCGCCAATTGGATATTGTTATGAAACTAAACGTAAAGGTGAAAGGGAAACTGAATATGTTGCTATCGTCTATGATATCCATCCCTTGGGCTCAATTGACAATCTTGCATCTGAAGGTACTTTTTTCTCATTCATTTCAAAACACCAAATAGTGTGAACAACATTTGATTAAATGAAATGGAAGCTATCATTATGATCCATAAAGTCTAATGGTGATAGTTTATCGAACTGATATGAAATTAACAATATGAAAAACTCATTTTTGAAAGAAAAATTATTTTATATAAGAATGATACATATATAATAACATGTTTGAGGTTAAAAATGCATAGTCGTTAATATTTGTGACTTGTTGGTTCAAATCTTTTGGGTGACTCATTTTTCTTTTTCTATTGGTCAATTGGTAATGTCATTTCCATTTTTCAGATAATTTCTCTTGGTTACAAAGGGTTAAGCTCGCTCTTAAGTTCGCCTCTACCCTTGCCTTCTTTCATGCTGGTGATGGAAGTAACCTACCATACTTTATTTATAACCTCTCTTCTCATCACATATTGGTTGATCAGGTTAGCTAATCGGTTAGTGTCTTCTTGTTGTAATTTCAAGCTATATAGATGCTATAAATGAAATACAAACCCTCTTTTTCTTAGGATTACAACCCGCACTTATGTGATTATGGCATGGTTAGCGGTGGAATCCTTTGGGATCGGAGTTTTGAGCATGATGTTGAATTGTGTTGGCCCCCTGTCTTTACAGGTCCTATATATGCCCGCGATGCCCGCGATGGTATGTAAGAACACATAGCAATCTTTTGCCAATCCAATGGTACGTTTCATAGTGGGTTCACGGTTTTGATATGGTCTTATGCTTTTTTGACATTGGCAGATAAGATGGATGTTTATGCGTTCGGCGTTATCCTCCTGTCGTTGCTGATGAAGATGAAGGATGATGTTCGTGAAGATTTAAAAAAACGGCTAAAGAAGCTTACAAGGAGAAAGTGCGCACTCAAGAAGACATGGATATGTTTTCGTTGGTGCATGAGAGCTTTCAAAATGACCCCCTCTTTAATAAATCGGATGGTCCCAAAATCACCAAGCTGGCTTTGAAGTGTGTAGAGAACTACAACACCGACCGTCCTACGATGAGTCAGGTTGTCAGGCGATTGCGACAATTATCATGTTTTTAATAATAAAGAGTTTTTTGATATTGACTAAATTAGAACAAGTCGCACTCATATTAATTTTCCAATTGTATTTACTACAAATATCGGATATTATGTTGCATGTTGGAGGGTATTTGAAAAGGAATGAGTTTCATATTCTTTAGACCATGTTTCTTGTCTTTGTTTATTAAATTTTTTTTTTCATATGAGCTTGTAAAAAGTTTGTAGAAAGGTATAGACCTGAGCACACGAAACTAGGGATGCCATCATAGCGGGTTTGGAATGGGTCATATAAGATATAAATCCAATCCGATTTCCTTTGTCCATACCCAACCCATAACCCTATAGGGTTCTTTATGCAATATCGAAACCTGCCCCTAGAGGGTCATAGTTCTGACCCGCCCCACCATGCCAATCCAATTGCATTTTTTCCATTCTTATTGTGTTGAGGTTCTTGCAAAGTAGACAAACAATATGTGATGCATATTTCTTTTTTTGCAATTTTTTATATATACTTTTTTTATTTAATTTTGATGTGGGATAAGATGCGATTCTTTTGCATTTATGTTCCTATATCAAAATATGTGATTAAGTATAATGCAAAAGTAAACATCATTCTAAATAAGGAAAATTTTATTCTAAAATTTGTAATACAAAATTGATGTAGAGTTGCAGGTTGTATTTCATTTTAATTTTTCTGGTTGAAAAACATGACATTAATATCAAAATATCAAAAACAATAGAAATTACGTGCTTAATAATATTTTTAGTTAATAAAATACACACTTTATATTATATTAAGCAATAAACTATGTCAATTAAAAAAAATAAGGAAATTATCCCTTTGACATATTATCTAATCTTTAATTATCAGCACTAATAATAAGTTGGTAACGACAATATTACTTGCTCCTCTACCATTGTATATAAGTTCAAAAAAAAAAAAAATGCACTTACCTACAGCAACTTGGTAATACGTGAGTTATGCCAAACCTTAATATTTCTTAAGTTTTCTTTTTCTTTTTTTTAAATTTTAAAATTTAAATTGTATTCTTTTTTAGTAGTTTTAGTATATCAGGTCGACTCTATAGGGTCATAACTATGGCCCGAACCTGACCCGCCACCCTATAGGGTCATAAAATTTTTTACTAAACCCGTGCCATAAGCCTATAGGGTTCGACCCTATAGGGTTTTTAGCTGATCAACCATAGTTATCAAAATTACGATTTTACCTATACAATTGCACTAGTTTATAATTTTAGGAGACCATTCCAAGTTGATTCGTTGGTAGAATCTTTTTTAATAGAATCTTACGATTTTAACAAAATTTACCGATTCTACTTATTTGAGTCAAATGAGCTAAAATATAAAAAATACAACCATATGTTTACAAGATCATAATTATTAGGTATTAGAATGATATATCTTTCTAGTTGTCATTTCCATTTGGTTTCCACACACTCTTTCTATCTTTTTCCCTCCTTCCCCTGAAAACTCGTGTTCTACGTTTATAGAATTCATTCAAGTCAAGTTATAACTGTAAAGTTTACAAGGAAATTTATTTATTTCATTTATATAATTAAGCATTTAATAAATTGAAAAATTTAATTCTCCTCTAATTTATCACTTATTCCAAACAAAACACAATCGAAAATAAATTAATTTTAACTCTATTCGCTTATATATATATATATATATATTATGTCATAGAGCAAGAGTTATTATGAAAAAAAATACTTTTTTTTTTTACATCCATTATGTGTTTTACGTTTTCTACATCTTCTATAAGTATTTCTATAATTTTTCAAAGTTATTTTGCAAAGGTTGTAGAAACTTACGTTTCTACGTTTCGTTTTTACGTTGTGATTCTACTGACTCCCCACCGATTCTACATAGAATTGTGAGTTTGACAACCTTGGGATCAGGTATCCTATAATGACCAACCCGATTGCATCCTTACACAAAGCCTAGGCCAGGCTAGTATAATTTCCTAGATTTACCTTTCCCTATGCGTGTAGCCATAAGTCTTGGCTTAGTTCATGGAATATTTTTATTCTATGTATTTATTATTTTAATAAACTTTGAGTAATATTATTTTTTGTTTTATCTTATCCGTAAACAAGCTTTTTGACCATTTCAAGCATCAATTGCCACGATATCTAGTTTCAACCTCCACTACATCTATATATCGACCCATTTTAAAATTATCTTATCTATCCATTATTTTATTTAACTATTCAACAAAAAGATATTTTCTTGGCCCGTTGCACTTATCTCTCCAAGATATTATTATCTATATTTGATTATCATTAGCATACAATTTTTAATTAATCTATTTGAAACCTTCTGCTTCTTCTCACTAATTGTTGGGTTTTTCTTTTCCTTTCCTTCTATTATTCTTGCTGCCTAGCTTACTTTCGCTAGAGGGCTTATTGAATCCTAGAGAATACGATTGTATTTGACGAATTATCCTTAATGGCAGTACCTAACACACCTCAAGCATCTTTTTCTAACATATTAAATGTTTGATTTTGAAAAAAAAAAATGTATTATACGTCTTACACTTGATTAATTGTTGGAGTTTTGATTTAATGAATATGATCAGCTCTTAACAATAAAAAGGAAAGTTTGAATTTACTCAAAAGAAAATGCTTATTATTTGGCATAGCGAAATGAGCACGAAATGGGATCATAATTATGGATTCCATTTCTTTCGTCTTATTTGATGTGCTTTTAAAAGTGAGAATTTCAATTTTTAAGGTATCTGATTCTAACTTGAAGAAGGGGATACTATGCCATTACCTATCATTATTATAGAACTCAATCCATTCCATTCTAAATCCAATTTAACCCATTTCATTTCGATCTATTCTACTTCAAATGATTTAGATATACCAGCTCAGTTCGCTTCAAGCCTAGTTTGGCTCGACTCACCTAGCTATGTGAGCCAAGTTCAAGCTCAAACTCAAGCTCGTTTAATTAAACAAACCAAGCCTGAGCTTGTCTTCCACCTTGCGAACAGGCTCATTAAGGATTCGTTTAATATATATAATGATATATTAATATGACATTATTAATATAATATTATATAATTATTATATTAATTTAATATTAAAAATATAATTGTATAAGTAAATGAGCCGAGTTTAAGCTCGTTTAGCCAAGCTTAGGCTCAAGAATCCTTAATGGGCTCTAACCTAAGCCTGTTCATTTCAGATTCGCTAAGAGCCCGGCTTATTTCTATAATTTGTATTTTTTATATTTTATCACAAGAACGGTAAACATGTATTTCACCCAATTCGTATAATATCTAATTGCACAAATAATGCATCTTTCTTTTCTATTATCTCATGTATAAGTATCTATAAAATCAAGAAAAAATCTTTTTAGATCTTTTAGTTTTATAAAAAGAAAAAAAAAATAAAGCTTTTTATATTACCTCTTATGAATGAACATGGAGGAAAATTATATCCTAGTCATATTGAAATTCTAAGACACAAACGTATAAATATATATAGTTATCTTATATATAAAATTAAATAACGAACAAAATCCTTATAAAATCACATGTTTTACTCTATTTAGTGTCATTAAATTAGAAACAAATAAAGCTTTTTTAAATATCTTTCTTAAACCTTTTGTTTAAATTTTTTTCCTTGTTACCATATTCATCATAGTTATGATTAAATATGAAAAGAAAAATAATTTACCAAAAGATCAAATTTAAAATGGAATCAAACAAAGTACATATTGATAGTTTCTCCAAAAGCCATTATATTTTAGCATAGATATTATCGATGGTCAATTATGGAATATGGGCTTTTTAGGCCAAGTTTGACCCATTCTAGGCTTAAACCAACTCATTTTGTTCGACTCTAATCCATTCGAACTCATCTTAAGTGCCTGAGAGCAATAATTTTTCTTCGAGAAAGTAAGCCTTTTGAACTAGGCGCTCAGCGATTTTGAGCCAAGTCACTCAACACACACTTTCTAAGTGCCACTATTCTCATCTAAGGAATAATTAGATATGGTCTGGATTAACTTTGACATCCTTGACAACCACTCTCCACTACCCCATGTCTCCTCAATGCCTATAACCGTAAAGAGCCCACCTCTTATAAATATCTTCTCCTCATGCTCACAAGAAAAAGTTATGTCACACTGATAATCCTTATACTCCATTGTTATCCTCATGTACTCCATTGCTTGGATGAACAATGACTTAAGTGTCAAAGTGGTTACACCAAACAACTCCTAGTAAATCCCTAATCATAGTATGTTTTGCAATACTTTGTAAGTCCACGATCAAGCCCAACTATTACAAAAGCCTACCATAGGTATTGAACTAACAACATTTGGCATCGTACGTAGGAAATTACTCTTGAAATTTTTCCCTTCTTTCATTTTTTTTTTAGACACTTTGCTTTTATGCTCCTCGATAATTATCATATGGTTATGACCGTATATATAAGGACATAGAGGAAGCTTCAATACCTAATTGATTACATGACTTAGAATAAGCTAGCTCATAGTAGATCAAAAGTAGGGTTAATGATAAAAATAGTACCTCAACTTATGTAAAATGTTCGATTAGGGGCTTGAAGTTTCGTATTGAAGGATTTAGTATCTAAACAAAGCTTTTTTAGTCTTTTTTCATACCTAAAGTATAGTTTTAACAATTTTGGTACATGAATAAAGTTTTCGTGAATTTTTTTCATACCTAAAGTAAGTTTAGTCAGGTATGAAAAAAGTTTGTGAAAACTTTGTTCAGGTACCAAAATTTTCAAAACCACACTTTAGGTATCTAAATAAGCTTTTTTGTGAAAGTTCAAGTACCAAATTGTTCAAAATAAAACTTTAAGTACTTGATTCAATATTTGCAAAAGTTGGTGTACCATTTTTTAAATCAACCCCTTAAAATTATTGTTACATGACAATTGTACTAAGCATAAATACTACTTGTGTGCTTAACAGTTGTAACTACCTTCTACAATAGGCATATAAATATATAATAATAAAGAAAGAAAAGTAGCCATAAACTTTACCCAAAAGTTAGCCTTGAGTAGGAATCTCCTAAGAACTCAAATCTTTGCAACATGTTCTTTGTTCATCATGCTTTAGATCCTCCATTATTACCTCACAAACACTATAAATCATATAAGCATAGTAAATTAAAATACAAATCACAAAAACAATAATTGAAATAACATGTCGAAGGTGAGAGTTTGTCAATCACATTTCCAAAAGTCGTATGATTGATATTTTCGTAAAACATTAGAGCTTAGCAGTAGTAGAGTAGTGGTCAACAAAACAATTACTATCAAGCCTAATTTGAGCTTTAATATTGGTGCTTTCATTAACTTACTAAAGTAGCCATGGCATAAGGAATTCAAGGCATTGCTTGATTGCAAGAGAAACTTGAATCTTATGAAAGTAAGCTTCTTGATTTATAATCTATCACTGATAGATTGTTTCCGATATGTCTCAAGTATTAAAATTTGTGAAGATGCAAATGGAGAATTAAAACAATAATTGTAATCAAAGTATTGAAACTAATTTACCATCTTCTTTACTTACATGTGGTAATCATGAGGAGTCATTTTTATATATCATAAATGTTAAATTAGAGTTACCTAAATTTTCTTGTCCGAATCCTTTATCTTGGATTTTTCGAGAAAATCAACTTTTTGATTCCATTATGTTCTAGATCATGAACAGTTGAAAATGGCTTCTTTTGCCATGGAAGATGAAGTGATTGGTATCTATGGTTTTGTCGTAATGGACTTTTATCTACTTCACTTATTTTTCTTACAGCTTTGGAAACCAAATTTGGTTGTTTTGAGTATGGTATGCAAGATGATAGATTTTATATAGTAGATGTTGTTAACAAGAAAATGGGGTTAATAATTTTGTAACTAAATCTCAACATGGTCTTACTAAAGTAAAGAATGAGATTTTAAAGCAGCAACAAAATGTTTTTGAAGAAATTACTTTTATAAAGAAGCAAGAATCTATTTTGGCAATAAATAAGTTTATATATGTGGAAAAAGTTACAAATGGCATTTTAGGAGGGGATGCTTTAGTGGATAGTGACAATATGGAATTGAAAATACACAGTGTTGCTTAATATAATCTTATAGATTCTAGTGCTCGAAAAGTTAGCTAATATGAAGAGATTTCAAAACCAAATGGCCATTTCTGATTTTGATAAGTTAGCTCAAGAGGACTCTTATCATTAATTTTGCAAAAAACATGATTATTACCATCAATTTTGCTTTTTAGCATGAATTGAGCATCCTTCATTTCTTAGGTTTTATCCTCTCATCATTGCATTCTTGGACATTTAGTCCAATCAAATTTGTAAGCAACAAGACAACATCCAGCAACATAACTTTTGAGACTTTATTTAAGTGTGGGTTGCTTATTTCTTGCGTGCTAGTCTAGTAGAAAAGCCTACTAGAAGTCACTTCATGGGTGGACTTATGTGAATTCAAGAGCAACTATCTAGCTTATCACCTTAAGGACAATGTGGTTTTCTAAGGGTTGGAGAAACATGTTATGACTATAATTATAAGGATACGGAGGAAGCCTCAATACTTAGATGATTACATGACTTAGAATAGGGTAGCTCATAGTAGATAAAAAATATTTTTACATGATAGTTATACTAAGGACAAATGCTACTTATGCACTTGACAATTGTAACTACCTTCTACAATGGGCATATAATTACATAATAACAAAGAAAGAAAAGCAACCACAAACTTTACCCAAAAGTCAACCTTAAGTAGGAGTCTTTTAATAACTCGAATCTCAACACCATCTTCTTTGTTCATCATTCTTTAGGTCTTTCATTGTTACCTCACAAACACCATGAATCATTTAAGATTAATAAAGTAAAATACATATCACAGAAATAATAACTGAAATAACATGTTAAGATGAGAGCAGTATAAACCCTATATGTGGTACTGTGGGACAGAGACGAAGGTGAGAATTTGCCAATCACATTTTCAAAAATTGTACTACTGAGATTTTAGTAAAGCATTAAGGGTTAGCAATAGTAGGGTGGCGGGCCAGTGAAACTATTACTATTAGCCTTGTTTAGGCTTCTTGAATTTTAGTTCTGATTTTTCCCCTTGCTTGTACACTTTTTCACTTCTTTATTATATAGATATACATTTTGCCAAACTACTTTTTATTATATATATCCTTTTTTTTTTGTTCTTTTTTCTCCTAAAACATAGTGATAAAATATCTAAAACTATTAAAACATAGCAATAAAATATTAGTTATAGAATGAGTTTACATTGTCTCTATTTTTTTAAATAATAAAGTTTTTCTCGATATATATAGATTTTATCTTATCACATGGCATACACATCAAGCAGCCTTGATATGGAAATACAATATTTTTAAAAATGAACAGAAAAATACGGTACAAAAATAATATTCGAAATATAAGTATCAAAGGCACAATTGGACCATTGTAAAGAGGGGTGCATGTAGCTAAACTCCATAGACAACATTGTACCAGGACCATTTGAAAGGATAAGAGGTAAAGTGAATTTAAGCACTACGTAATTGCACTAGGAAAACTTCTATTGAAATTTACAAACTGAGAAAAGGCATCCTCAACTAGCATTAAGAGCTAACAGCTTAGAATCAAAACTATAGAAACAATACAAAGTTATAGCATTCAGAGAAAATAAAAAAAGATACCAGTGGAGCAAAGGGTATTGCATTATTTTGGCTTAGAACCGACCTTTGATGAAGACCTAGAAGAAAACGTGTCAAATTAAATACAAAGCTCAAGTCTTCAAGGATATCCATTGTTCTTTATGTAACATGGGAGTGAAACTAAAGTTAATATATTTGTAAACTAAAGTCAATTATGATAATGAATCTCGTTGGAAGTAAGAAGAGATAAGAAAGAAGGTGGACCATAAAAAAGAGAACAAAATTTGTGAGTCAGCAAGCCATGAAAGTCTAGGCAAAGAGAGAGAATGAGATAGAAGAGCAGACCCAACAAAACCTAGCAATTCCTAGGATGGAGAAGATAGAGTACTTTGTCTCTCTATACATCTCATTTTCAACATAAAGAGGGTGCGGATGGCACCTACATCCTCTTTACAATAGTCATAGGCACGTCTTCCAACTACACCTTTGATACTTATATTTTGAATATCTTCTCTTTATACCATAGTTCTATATTTATTTTTAAAAAATACCATATTTTTGTACAAAGAGAGAGAATAAGATAGAAGAGCAGACCCAACAAAAGCTAACTATTCCTAGGATGGTGACAAAACTTGTGTCAAGTTGTTGTTGGAGACCTCTGAGGAAGTCGTAGCCGAGTAAACCGTAAAAAAGTGACCTACCGGACCTACAACTTTCTTACTGACCTAAAACATCGAAAAGTGGTAAGTCAGTAAGAAATTTACAACCTGGTAGGTCACGTCATTATTTCAAAAGTGATAAGTCGGTAAGAAAGTCGTAGGTCGATAAGAAAGTCGTAGGCGTGGTAGGTCGTATTATGTTTCGAATGCTGTAAGTCTTTGAGAAAGTTGTAGGTGTGATAGGTCATGTTATGTTTTGAAAGTTATAGGTCAATAAGAAAGTTGTAAGTATAGTAGATCATGTTATGTTCGTAGGTCATTAAGAAAGTCGTAAGTGCGATACGTTAAGAAGTAGTAGGTCAGTAAGAAAGTCGCAGGTGTGGTAAGTCATGTTATATTTCGAAAGTTATAAGTCTTTAAGAAAGTAGTAGGTTTGGTAGGTGATAAAATATTTCAAAAAGTGGTAGGTCGGTAAGAAAATCGTAGATGTGATAGGTCATGCTATGTTTCAAAAGTTATAGGTCAATAAGAAAGTCGTAGGTGTAATAGGTCAAAAAGTGATAGGTCAGTAAGAAAGTTGTACGTGTAATATGTCATGTTATGTTATGTTTCAAAAGTCGTAAGTCAGTAAGAAAGTCATAAGTGTAGTAAGTCATATTATGTTTTGAATGTTGTAGGTCAGTAAGAAAGTCGTAAGTGTGGTAGGTTGAGAAGTGGTAGGTCAGTAAGAAAGTCGTAGGTATAGTAGGTCATGTTATATTTCGAAAGTTGTAGGTCTTTAAGAAAGTAGTAGGTATGATAAGTTATGTAATGTTTCGAAAAGTTGTAGGTTAGTAAAAAAGTCATAGGTATGATAGGTCATATTATGTTTCGAAAGTTGTAGGTCTTTAAGAAAGTGGTAGGTGTGATGATCATGTAATGTTTCGAAAAGTTGTAGGTCAGTAAGAAAGTGGTAGGTATAGTAGGTCATGTTATGTTTCGAAAGTTGTAGGTCTTTAAGAATGTGATAGATGTGGTAGGTCATGTAATATTTTGAAAAGTTGTAGGTCAGTAAGAAAGTCGTAGATGTGATAGGTCATGCTATATTTCGAAGGTTGTCGGTCTTTAAGAAAGTAGTAGACATGGTAGGCCATGTAATGTTTAGAAAATTTGTAGAACCGTATGAAAATTGTAGGTGTGGTAGGCCATGCAGTGTTTTGAAAATTGTAAATCAGTAAGAAAATCATAAGTGTGGTAGGCTATGCCATGTTTTGAAAATTGTAAATCAGTAAGAAAATCGTAGGTAAAAATGTGGTAGGTAAAAAAGAAAGTTGTAAGTGTAGTAGGTTATGTTATATTTTGAAAGTTATAGATCAGTAAGAAAATTATAGATATGTTAGGTCATATTAGACTTGCATCGGATGGTTTAAGATTTTTTTAACAAATCCAACAGTCTTAAATAAGACTTCCTTAGAAGTCTCTTAATAGAGATTTGACCTAAGTAACTCCCCTATGATGGAGAAGATAGAACACTTTGTCTCTCTCTACATCTCATTTTTAACATTTGGGCACGGACGATACTTGTGTACTCTTTACAATGGTCACAAGCATGTCTTCCTATCACACATTTGACACTTATATTTTGAATATCATTTTTCATACCATATTTCTATGCAAAGGCCAACATTAGGCAAAAGACAGCCACAACCTTAAACTTTACGATCACTGTTTTTCTTTTTTTTTTTTTCACCCAAATCTAAAACCCTATATTCCCCAAATCTCCATTTTCTAATTACAATCAATACCACTCTTAATTTGCTAAAAAGGGAAAGGAAGCTAACATGCAGGCCGTCTTGCAAAAGCTGGCTGTCTCGTCGAATCGTGGCTTATTGCTCACCGCGTTTACCGGATCGAGTGTGTCAACAACGAGATCAATGCGCTCAATTCGAAATTGAAAGCGGGTTCGAAGCCGATCACAATCCTGATCCCAATGGTGAAAGTAAGGGTTGTTGGTTAAGCTAGCTCTTATGGGTTTTTGAGCGTCAATGATGCCTGAGTTTGAGGGACCATAGGACTTATCTAAGAAAGAATTAAATTGGACGATGATGCTCTATGTCTATGATATGTTTTTTATGGAGATGATCTGTAATTTTTATTTTTACTATTATACATTCGAAGGCGATAAAGCAGGGAGTAAGGCAAAGAGTCACAACAACGCAATAAATCAAATTTCCTTCCTCGCTGGATCATTCTTGTGATACCTTTCAAGTATAGATAGTGAAACTCTAATCATTGAGGCATTTATTAGTACAATAGCATGGAATTCATCAAAACTCTAAAGATACTATAAAGATAAGTGTGCTCAGTGGAGAACACTCCGAGGATGGATAACCTCTTGAGAAGTAGCTATCACTAAGGACAAAACCATGCAGTGTTTTGCCAAAATGAATAATACTTCGGTATACGAAGTTTCGGGTGTCTGGTATGGTTCTAGATCTAAGTAACCAAACTAACAAGTACATCAATTCTATAAGTGAAGGAGTATGTGATACCCCTCAAATATAGGTGGTGAAACTCTAATTATTTTGGTATAATGACTTAGAGTTTATCAGAATTCTAAAGTGAAGCATATTCTGCAAAGAGCATTCCTAAGATGGATAACCTCCAGAGAAGTATTTGACACCAAGGACAAAATTGTGCGACGTTTTGCCAAAGTGAAAAATACCTCAAGAGGTGAAGTTATAGGGTGTTACAATTATGATCCTTTAGGTTCTTTAATTTGAATTGTGATCATGCTTCTTACCTAAAATCTTTATATATAACAAATACGTGTGAGTTGTCAGTAATTAGGGACAGTTGTTCTTGGTATCTTATCATGATAGGATTCGTTTTATGCCGTAATAGAAGATTTTAATTATCTATTGTTGCCGGTCTTGATCGCCGAAAGGTGTTGTCGTCTATGCTTCTTCAAAGGCTAGGGGTAAGTACCATGAAAAATGAAAGGCCATGGCCCTCGAATTGGGGTATATGAGTAGACTCAATAAAGTTCATGGAGATTGGCTTCCGAGTATGGCTAAGGAAGTTGTTTTCCCTTTTAGGAAGGCATATTATTGTATGGTTGTCTTCAATGGTCGACCCTGAAGAAGATTTTCTATCCAGATTCAGCTCAAGCCTTAATGTAGAAATTGGAATACTATTGAATCTTTGGATCTTATTTACCATATATGATTTTCATGTTCCTGCTAGTAATATGAATAATTTGTTATGATTTCATAATTTATTTATTTATTTATTTATTTTCAAGAACTAGTCAAAACAAAAGCAAAATCCAAGAAGCCATCATGTGATTTGGATCTTCTATCTATCCAAATAATCGAAAAGAAATTTACTGGGCAACTACATGTAAGTTTTTATTTATTTATTTTCCCTCATTTGATTCATGTCGAGCTGATACATGTTTAAGAAGAATCGTACCTAATTTCCATAAAGAGTTAGTTGATTGCTACAGGAAAAGGAAAGTATGGCTGTCGCAGGAAGTTATTTATCTACTTATTTAGTCCAATACTCTTGTCTTGATAAATTTGCCGCAGGATTTATTTAAAAAGCACCTTTTTGAGAAACATGAGTTGTTATGTGCCTTTCTTAAATTCAACTCATGGGAAAAGCATGCAACTCATGCAAAAGCAAAGTCACCCAATGCGAATTAGCTGGTTTAAACAGATGGTCGTAGAAAGACAAATGGCCATGATGATTGTGTATTTGAGAACCATCATCTATAGATTTCCTATCTTGCAAATGATCTTTTGATATAGGATTGCATTTGGCAGCATTTCCTCATTAATCTTATTCTAATTAGTTTGCATTGGACCTAAAATACTAGCTGAATCACCCTCATTAAACTACCTGGACAAGGCATCAACACTATTGTTGTCTAAACGTCATCATGTTTTAGGTCGTTTCCAGAACCAGACTCGAACCACCTATTCGTAATTCCAATTTTGATGGAATCGAAACTAGACCAATGAAGGTTGGGTCGGTTCTCAATTCTTGGAATTTGAGGTTTTCACGGTTTTATTTTGGTTCGGTCGAAATCGTGAACCATCTATTTTTTTTAGATAAAAAAAACTTCGACAAAAAAAAATTCAAGCAATTGACACCATTTCCAAAACAATGCTATGCATCCCTAGTACCGATAGAAAACTAGGTCTTGTGACATATCTTTTTGAAGGAGAGGAGTAATAACAACGATGATGAAGACAGCAACAACAGTCAGAATATGCAAGCCTACAACGAAGAAAGTAGAATTGTCAGGAATCTGACGACCACGAAGAAGGTAACACCAGTCTTCACTATAGAGGAAGCAAACCATAAACCTAGTAATGCTCACATCACTACTTCTTGCACCGTCTAGTTCCTGGAAAGTTCATAAATGTTGAGTTACCCTCGTATCTTCACTTCTCCTATGGTTGCCCTATGTTTTATCATTATGGGTAGAGATTACCAAGAGAATGAAAGAAATGAAAAGGAGATGAAAACTAACATTAACTGTTGCTAGGATAGAGAAGTTGCAATATTAGCTTATGGTTCCAAGCCCATGCATGAATACCTGCATTATTAGGTGGGTTTGTTTTCCTTTTTTTTTTAAATTTTTCCGATATCAAACTAGGTTAGACCCATTGGGTTTACTGGTTCATCGGATCGATTCCAGACCTAACAATTCAGGACTGACGGGTCCCTTGGGTTTAAGCAATGAACCAGCAAGATCTGCCAAACTCAATTGGTCTTCGTCCGATTCTACGCGATTCAATTGGTTCTCGAGTCAGAGCGACCCCATGATGATGTCTTGTCAAACCTATGCTTATACTGTGTCTCAAAATCATACCTATGCAGTTTAGCAAGACAATTCTATAGAGGTGTTGTCACTCGTTGTGGCAACAAATATTTCAATGTTGTATGATCACTTCGGACAATAAACTCCAGGCCTTAAGATAAGGCCGCCAATGGTTTCTTGTTCACACCAAAGCTGTGGGTTTCTTTCCATAAGCCGTTTTAGCTAATGTATTATCAGCCAATGTTTTGCTATGATAAACAGTCGGCCTCCTAGCTTCTACAAAATACGCTTGTGGACCCTTAGGAGACCATTTGAAAGAGTATATCTTCACTAATCAAGCGATAAATTTTCAGTTTTAACAAGATAAACCAAGAAATCCCTTCAACAATTTCATCGAAGTAGGATTAAAATAAACCATATTCCAATTTAATCACGTAAGTCATACATAAAATCTGTATTTAAGCAATTAAGAAATTTTAGGAATGTATCAATATATGTCATAAAAGGCAAACTCTTGTCTTTTTTAACGAGTAAGAAATTTAATTTTCTTCTTAACACTATGTTGCAATAACATGAGTGATATTGATCATGAGTAAAATAATGCCTTGTTTTTAAAACAAGTTAGTTCTTCTTTTTTATTTTTTTCCTCCTTTTTCTTTTTCTTTTCCTTTTCTTTTTCCTTTTCATTTTTTTTAATCATTTTGGTCCAAGGAAAAGGAAAGAAAATTGAAAAAGAATTTCAAAAATCCTAGCAAAAATGTACAAATAGTGAGTTAGGCTCATCATTCTGTACTTAACTATTCCCTTTTCCTTTTCGAACTCCTAAATCCACACACGTTTGCACTTATAACTTTACACAATCCACACATAGTTTACACATACTTCACATAGCTTTAACAATGCTTGTGTGACTTAGTCTACAACCCAAACACATCTCAATCCATGCACTTCACATGAAAGTGGAAAAAAATAATTCCATAATTCACCAACGGTCATATTTGAGCAACTCAATGGTTAAAACAATAAATAGATATGATAATCTTTGTTCATAGTCTATTTCTTTACAACAAGTGAAATGAAATAAATCAAAGAAACTAACTACCAATGCCACCTACTCCTCCTCGTATCCTAGACATTGTACGGAAGTCTAACCTAGGGTGATCTTGACTTATTGTAGCATTCAGGCAAGTATGTGGTCCCTCGAACTAAACAATTTGAAAAATTCCACCATGTTTCCTAACGGTTACTCGCAGTCTCCACTTGCACCCTTTGTCTGAATCAATATATTTCACTAACCAAACCTTCTTGTTTGACTCGACCACACTATAGTCGTGGTGATTTGATACAGGGTGTATTTTCATTGCCTAAACTAATGTTCTTTCGTCTTAAATCATATGCCTACCTTAATTATCATCACTTGATCATTGCTCATCTTCAAATCGTACACAAGTACTACCCACATGTTTCATGAACAACGAAACAAGATTTGAGCTTGTTATGACATCTATATCTTTAGAAGGCAGCCAACATTAATCATGCCTCTAATATAAGCCATGGGCTTCCTCAAATGTCTATGTCCAACCACCATTACCTTTACCCTCATCCCCAGTGCTCATTTCACTATAATCATCGGAAGGGGAGTTGTTACCCAGATCAGTCTGTCTGTCACTACTCTCATACAATTCCTTTAGAGTAGAAATGGGTAATTGAAGCTAATTAGAACATGTTGGTGTCTCCTGTTCGGCTTTCATTGCCCCTTTAAGTGCTTTAGTGATTCCTAATCAGTGTGGATCACAAACTCCTTTGGCCACAAGTAATGTTACTAAGTCTCCAAAGCCGTTACTAAGGCGTAGAGCTCTTTATCATAAGTAAGGTAGCTCAGAGGTGCTCCATTCAGCTTTTCACTAAAGTAGGCTATAGGCTTGCCCTTCTGCATTAATACAGCTCCAATACCAACATCAGATGCATCATGTTCAATCTCGAATGTCCTGCAAAAGTCAGGCAAGAAAAATAAAGGCACAAAATATAATTTATCCTTAAGTAAATTAAAATCTTTCTCCTACGCCTCACCCTACCTAAAGCTAATAGACTTCTTCATAAACTTAGTTAATGATGCTACTAGTGTACTAAAGTCTTTCACAAAGCGCCTATAAAAACTAGTAAGGCCATGGAAACTTCTCGCCTCAGTGATGCTAGTAGGTGTAGGCTAATCTTTAATTGCGTTAATCTTTTCTTCATCCACTTCTATGCCCCTATCACTAACAACATAACCTAAAAAGACTACTTTTTCTAGATAAAAAATATAAATGCTCCTTTTCTAGCACAGTAAGTATGCTCTTCAGATGATTCACATGCTCGTCTAAATTCTTGCTGCAAATCAAAATATCATCAAGGTACACAACAACATATTTTCCGATAAAAGGATGCATAACATGGTTCATCAACCTAATGACTGTACTAAGTGTGTTAGTTAGTCCAAAGGGCATAACTAACCACTCATAAAGCCTTGATTTAGTTTTAAAAACTGTTTTCCATTCATCACCTTCTTTCATTCGAATATGATGGTAACCACTTTTAAGATCAATTTTTTAAAAAGATAAGAACCATGCAGCTCATCAAGCATATCATCTAAGCTAAGGATATGATGGCGATACTTTATCATAATTTTGTTGACAACTCTACAATTTATACACATTCCCTAGGTTCCGTCTTTCTTAGGCATAAGTAAGACTGGCACAACACAAAAGCTCATGCTCTCACAAACAAATCCCTTTGCCTACAATTCCTCCATTTGCTTTTATATCTCCTCAGTCTCTTCAGGACTACTTCTATATGCAGGCCGATTTGGGATAGAAGCTTTAGGTAGGAAGTCAATTTGATGTTCTATACGTCTAATTGGTGGCAACCCTCCAGGAATCTTTAGGAAATAGATCTTCATCCTCCTACAAAAGAGACACAACAAAAATAGGAAGAGAAGAGTTAAGATCATTAGTAGAAATCAATGCTTCCTTATATATAAGTATAATTAAGGGCTTTTTTCACTCATAACAATCTTGATCTCACTCATAGTGGCAAAAGAACTCAATTACTTTTTCTTCTCGTTCTATCCTTTTTTCTCACCAGCCATTTTGTTTCTTCTCTCTATCACTAGTTTATCATCCTCGCTAGTTCGCTTGTTTTCTCTCTTTTTTCTCATTGGCTCTTAACTTCTTTTGGTCCTCCTATACTTGTTGTGGTGTCAAAGGTTTCAAATGGAATATCTTATCACCCTGCTGCATATTAAATCTATTTAAACACCTTTCATGAGAAGCGTTTCTATTGAACTGCTAAGGTTTGCCAAATAAAATATGACATGCATTCATTGGTACTATATCACCTCATCCTTGTAGTTTCCCAGAGCAAATGATAACTTCACCTGCTTATTCATCTTTAACTCTCAGAATCTTTTAGCTATTGCAACTTATATGGTCTAGGGTGTTTGAGTGTAGGCAGCTTTAGCATCTCCATTAATTACCACTCACCACATTGGCACAACAACCTCCCATCAATAATCAAACTGCAAACCTTTCCTTTTACTACAACTCGAGTGCGAAAAATATTCATTCTTTGCTGCTTAAGTTTGCTCTCATCCACTTGTTGTATACTTAAGGTATGTGTAATAACCAACGACAAATTTGATGTATCTACCTCCTCATTATCAGTAACATTGTCCAAATCAAGCATATCATCCTCATCTCTTTCACTCTCGCTAGCCGTCTTATATTTGTCATTGCCTAAGACAATCATAGCTCTCTTATTAGGGTACTGAGAAGCTATGTGTCTAGCTCCATTACATCCGAAACAACGCAGTCCACTCAAATGAGACTGGGATTTAGGCTTACTTTTGGTTTCATTAGGAGTTTCCTCCTTAGGCATAGCTTGAGTTGATTTTCCCTTCTAGCTTTTCTTATTCTCCTTCTAGTTTCCTTTTCATGAGGTAAAAGAAGCACCTCTATAACCATACTTTCCCTTCCTCTTGAGTTGGGCCTCGAACTTCAATGCCATCTAGTACATTTCTTCCAAGTCCACGTAATACTACAGCTCCATCTTATCTGTAATGTCTATATTCAGCCCATTCAAGAATCTAGCCAAGTCAGTTCATCATCCTCCTTCACATCAACTTTCATCATGAGCATCTCCATCTCCATATGATATTCTTCCTGAGTGATCCCTTGCAACTAATGTTATAATCCCCTGTAGTAATATGAGGGAACAAACCTTTTTCTCATGATCTGCTTCAATTCTCTCTAGGTGCTAATTGGCTCTTCTAAATTTCTTCTCCTATTAATGGTAAGTTGATCTCACTAGATGTTGGCATATCCCCTGAATTCCACCCTCCAAATAATTGTGATAGGCAAAGATCAACTCAATTTTATGCTCCCACTCTAGATAAGCATCTAGGTTACTCCAGCTTTGAAAAGTTGGAATATTGAATTTCATA
Organism: Combretum micranthum; assembly: GCA_024138025.1. Taxonomy (NCBI): domain Eukaryota; kingdom Viridiplantae; phylum Streptophyta; class Magnoliopsida; order Myrtales; family Combretaceae; genus Combretum; species Combretum micranthum. Next base: position 4,212,755 of record JAMXBD010000001.1, read on the forward strand.
GAATTCAAGTTGGTATTGATTTTCTTACCTCCTCGACTAGTGCTCTCCTATGATATAATCTTACCTCTAGGCTTTTCATGCATCATATAATATTGTTCATCACTAATTCGGCTCTCCCTTAGAATTTTTTCATTTAAGGAGATCCATTTGCACCGTCAACCCTTGTAACATCTCTGACATTCGAGCCATATCACTAGTTTCTTCCCCCTTCTTCTTTCATGCGCTGACACATGTGATGTTAGGAGATAACAAAACAAATAATAGTAAAAAAAGAAGAAAAAAACCTCTCTATACCTCATGTGTATCACTCGCAAAAAAAAAAAAAAATGGCACTCAACCTTCATATGTTACTCAAACTCAACAATACACTTACCACCTTACCTCTTGATCTTTCGTCTTATGGCTCTTTATCAAGCTTGTGATCTCAATTTGGGAATTTCTTTTCTATATTCTTCCTTGTGATTCCTTAATTCCTGATAAGTATATCATATGATCGAAACGCTCCAAGAAACAGAAATAGGTTACAAACCCACTTGTGGTCTTCTTTTACACAAGACAATTTCTTCAAATTGATGTTTTTTTTTTTACACTTCTTCTTTCTTTTTCTTTTTTTTTTATTTATATTCCTTTTCTTTCTCTTGTTTTTCTTTATATTATTTTCCTTTTCTTTTGTTTTTATGATAGGAACCCTAAGAACAATTCGATCGATTAAACAACTTAACAAAAGGATTCAAATCAAAATAGATATGAACGATATGAGATAGTGTTTTTAGATTATCGCCCTCAAATCAAATTAGGTTGGTGATTCTTAAAAAACCTTATTCTGATACCAATCTTGTGAATTCTAGAACTCTAAGAATCAAACACGGACCTTAACATGATGAAATATCTAGAATAGAATCAATGGTATAAATTGAATGTGACCCTAGATCTGAGAATTCCACGAACCTTTGTATGAATTGATGGAAAAACCTTACCCCGTTGGTTAAGTAATCCTAAGAACCTCTATATAGAGATCTCGACCCTTTAGAAAATATCGACCAAGAACCTTGATATAACGAAGAACACAACAAGAATAGAAAATTCTTGAAAATTCACAAGCTCTCGAAAGAATTAAAGAGAAGAATTTTCTCTCTCAAATGATTTTAATATCAATGTAATCTGTTTCAAAAATCCCCTACATCCCATCTTTATAGTCTTTTAGATAAACAAAAAGATAAATAAAAATAACACAATTAAAACATAAAAGCTCAGCGTAGGAGAAAGATCGATAGTAAGTTGGTGGCTTTGAAAAGAAGGTTAGCGGCAATGATTGTTGAAGGCCAACGGTGTTAGAATCTAAAGCCACTAGCTTTGGGTTGTCAATTTTGGTATTCTTCAACACCATTTGATATAATGAAGTTGCTCGAATCTTCGCCATTTCATCCTACAATATTGAACAGCTTCATTTCTCCCTCCGCGGTCAATTTAATGTGCTTCACCTAATTCTTCATGAAGTTTTTGCAATAGCAATTGAACTTATCCTGAAGTTTCTTAGCTTGGTTTTGCGTTATCATGCCTCTAGGTACATGAACTCATTGTAGTGAGCTCGGTATAGGCGAGTCTTCATCACATATGAGGATTAGATTAGGATAATGAAAAAGTATAAGATGAAAGAAAAAGAATAGAGCGCACAAGAAAAAAGGAGTGATAAAAAAAGTGTGTGTGTGCAAAAGAGTAGAAAAAACTTATTAGTAAGTGAAGAGAGAAACAAATCAGAGTGTAGAGATCAAAATAGAGAGAAAAATAATAGAGTTAGTACTTCCTACAAAAAGTGAGATTAAGAGTGTTATGTTCACAAGGCATCAACTACTTGTACTATTGTGCAAGGATGTTTATTTTTCAACTAATGATCTTAACTCTTCTTTGCCTAGTGTGGTTGTTTCATTGTTGCAAGAGTTTAAAGATTTGTTTCCCCAGGAAATTCCACATGGATTACCTCCTTTAAGAGTTATTGAACATAGAATTGACTTCATTCCTAGTTCATCAATCCTAATAGACTAGGCTATAGAGCAAATCCCGAAGAGACCAAAGAGATTCAAAGGCAAGTGGGTGAATTAGTACAGAAGGGATTCGTGAGAGGGAGTCTTAGTCCATGTTCGGTTCCTGTCATTTTGGTTCTAAAGAAAGATGGAGCATGGCATATGTGTGTTGATTGTTGGACCATCAATAAAACCATAGTAAAGTATAGATTTCCTATCCTTATGTTAGATGATATGTTTGATGAGTTGCATAGTTCGTGTTTGTTCTCTAAAACTAATTTAAAGAGCGACTATTATCAAATTTGCATAAAGGAAGGTGATGAATAGAAAACTGCATTTAAGAAAAATACAAGTTGCATGAATGGTTAGTGATGTTATTTGGCTTAACTAATGCACCTAGCACCTTTATGAGTCCGATGAATCATGTTTTGCATGCTTTCATTAGGAGATTTGTTGTAGTCTACTTTGATGATATTTTAGTGTATAGCAAAAATTTAGATAATCATGTGAACATTTGCATTTTGTTTCAAGTGCTTTGAGGGATCACAAAATTGTATGCTAATTTCACGATGTGTGCATTCTGCATGGGATCCATTGTTTTTCTTGGCTATGTTGTGATTTCACAGGGGTAAGTATAGAAGAAGATAAGGTTAAGGCAATTAAGGACTAGCCTACACTATATATTGCAAGTGAAGTAAAGAGTTTTCATGGTTTAGCAAGTTTTTATATAAGGTTTGTAAAGGACTTTAGTTCTATTGATGCACCTTTAAACAAACTTGTTAAAAAGAATGTTGTGTTTAAGTAGGAGGATGTGCATGAGAGAGCTTTTTAACTTATTGAAAGAAAAGTTAACTAATGTACCTTTGCTATGTTTGCCTAACTTTGAAAAAGCTTTTGAGATTGAATGTGATGCATATGGTGTTGGAATTAGTGTTTTTTTTATGCAAGATTCCAAACCAATTGTTTACTTTTGTGAGAAGCTCAGTGAGGCTACATTAAGTTATTCTACATATGTCCAAGAGTTACATCCATTGGTAAGAACTCTTAAAACATGGTAGCACTACTTGTGGCCAAGAGAATTCATCATTCATTCCGATCATGGGAGCTTAAAGTTCTTGAAATCCTAAGATAAGCTCAATAGAAGGCATGCTAAGTGGCTAGAGTTCATAGAAATGATTCTTTATGCGATTAAATATAAGAATGGAAAGGAAAACATTGTAGCCGATGCTTTGTTTAGAAGGTATACATTGCTCACTTCATTGCAAACAAAATTGCTTGGTTTTGAGTTCATTAAAGATTTGTATGCAAATGATGTTGATTTCTATTGAGTGTGGAATGCATGTTCTAAACATTTGTATGGAGTATTATAGGCATGATGGATACTTGTTCAAGAAAGAAAATTTGTGTGTTCCTAAGTGTTCTTTGCGTGAATTATTGATTAAAGAGTCTCATGAAGGAGGTTTAATGGGTCATTTTGGTGTACAAAAGACTTTGGACATATTGCATGAACACTTTCATTAGCCTAACATGAAGAATGATGTGCAATCTACTTGTAGAAAGTGCATAACATGTAAATAGGCAAAGTCTAAAGTAATGCAACGTGGTTTTATACACCATTACTCGTGCTAATCAACCTTAGATTAATATTTCTATGGATTTTGTGTTAGGATTGCCTAGGTCTCAAAATGGTAAGGATAGCATATTTGTTATTGTTGATAGATTTAGTAAGATAGCACATTTTATTGCATGTTCTAAAACCAATTATGTTACACATATTTCTGATTTTTTTCTTTAAAGAAATAGTGTGTTTGCATAGATTGCCAAGGACAATAGTAAGTGATAGATGTAAAGTTCCTAAGTCATTTTTGGCATATTTTGTGGAAGAAGTTAGAAACTAAACTTTTGTTTTCAACTGCTGCACATCCCCAAACGGATGGACAACCAAAGTTGTAAATCGAACACTTACTACTTTATTGCATACTATCATTCAAAAGAACTTAAAACAATGGGAAAGATGTTTACCGCATATTGACTTTGCATACAATAGGATTGTTCATTCTACTACTTCATATTCACCTTTTGAGATTGTATATGGCTTTAATCCTTTGACTCCTTTAGATATCTTACCTTTGCCTACAAATGAATTTGCTAATTTGGATGGTAAATGTAAGGCAGATTTTGTTAGGGAGTTGTATGCCAAGGTTCGAGCTGATATAGAGAAGAAGAATGAGCAATATGCAAGGTAGGCCAATAAGGGTGGTACATTAACGTTGTTTTTGAACCTGGAGATTAGGTTTGGGTATATTTGCATAAGGAAAGGTTTCCCACTCAAAGGAAATCCAAGTTGCTTCCAAGAGGAGATAGGTCATTTCAAGTGTTAGAAAGGATAAATAATAATCCCTATAAGCTAGATTTGCCAAGCAACTATGGTAGTGTGAGTGCTAGTTTTAATGTTGCTGATCTATCCTTATATGATGTAAGTGATTTGAGGACAAATCCTTCTGAGGAGGGAGGGGATGGTGGAGATCAACTTGCACCAGCTCCTACTTCCAACCATTATAAGGATCCATTACAAGGAATAGGTAGATCGATGACGAAGGTAAAGACAAAATGAATGAAACAAGCTTTGAATGCGCTCGTTGGAGATCATTTGGATCAAATGTTAACTTTTGCTAAAATAAGCAAGCTAAGGAATAAAAAGTGACTTTGAATAAATCAAGCATTTCTACGGATAATAGTGAGGAATAAATGTTCGTATTATCACTTAAAGAATTATTGCATTAGTTTCTTTATTTTTCTTTTTAGGTTTTAAATATTGTGTTTCAGTTTTTTTGTAGTTAATAGGGACTAAGTACAATTATGTTTTTCAATTACGTAACTGTCCCAATTATATTTTTCAGTTACGTAATTGCCTTATAATAGTCTATATGTAAAGGCTAGAACTCAATATTTTTAGATTCAGAATTTCTACACTTTTTGTGAGAATTCTTCTTGGTTCTTTTTTAAGAACTTAATCTGATCTTATCAAGGTAACTTGTGGCGATCACAAACCTTTTATAACTTTAGTTCTAATTGACAGGTTTGATTAGGGCTAAGTTCTCTTGCTTGTTTTCAAGACTATCTTAGTTTTTTTTTTTTCAAAAAGTTTGGGTTTTATCTCAGCCTAGGTTTCACATCTATCAGTTAGTTATTAAAATACATGTAAATCAACAGGTCAGTGTTTTCTCAACATTTAGCAAATATGAACACGAGATACGTGTGTGTAGTTGTCACTCATTTTCTATCAGGTGGATTATGGTTAATTGATAGTACTAAAACTACATGATGGTTGAAAGAGCGTTTACTTCTTTAGATAGGATGACAAACATATTACATTGATGTCTATGTGTCCAACTGAGATTAATAGTGATTAATTGCTAGGGATTAGCCAAATAGGGAATATATTTTGCTTGAAAAGAAGCCCTCTTATTCTCATAGAGTAAGATACAAGAACAAATCTTTGCCAATAAAGGGGTAATTATCGATTATGGGTTTAAGGGTTAAGGGGGAATAATGACTTGTTTGGACCAGGTAAGTTTGTGATTGCAGGAGAAAACTGATCAATCAGCTAGGAAATCGTCGAAGCCAGGCCTATAAGCTACCAATGGTTAGAGCTTTAGACCAAAGGCTTAAGAGAGTTGGTCCAGAAGGTTCTTACAAGTCTATGTCATGGGAAGAATAGATGAGCCAAAATGACTTCATCATTCATTATGTAATGATTATTATTAGAGTCAATTTCAAATTCATGCGTGCTTTTGACTTGTATGTTTCTAACTAGTGCTAATATCTACTTTTGGTCTTGATTCTCTTAATAGAACTCTTACACCGAACTTTCAATATTTGCCCCCATTTTTTTAAGTGGTCATGGTTCTATTCTGATTATATTTCTTTTCCCATTAGAGAGTCTAAGAGTTTCCATAGAGAGTTCTAGTACTTCTAAATTCCAGCGATTCAAAGTAGAGTTGTGCAAAGGATTAAATTGCCAACCCAACCCTTCCCGCTCTACTTTAACTTGTAGGTTAAGCAGTTAAAAAAACTTGCAGGTTAGATGAGTTACCTAATCCAACCACTATATATGGGTTTGTGGGTTATGCTTCTTTTTTTAGTAAAAAAATTAATAATATAATGAAATATCCCGAATTTTACCAACCTAAATTAGGAATGTGATAATTAAATGCTACAAAATGCGAGTAGTCTTGAATCTTATTTTAAATTTAACTTAGTAATTGAATTTAGATAGTTTAGTTAATTAATTTTCATAAAATATAGAATATAATTAAAAAATTTAATTAGTAAATTGACTTAAATGAAATTAGAAATTCCAATACCACAAATATCCATTTCAACTTATCAAATTACTTCAATTTCCTATCGTTAACATGCTTAATCCCTTCCAATCATCAACTTGAACCCAACTTCTCGAGCTTAACATTTCGAAATTAAAAATCACATAATAGATAAGGTAGTAGAATGCATTTAGATGCCATGAAATAAAACATGAATAAGACTGAACTCAATTATAGCATAAGACTCGGTTAGTAATTTCCTTAGCTAGTGAAAAATACCAAAGTTAAGGTTACTAAACACGAGTCAATAACTTACTAATCATACACCTATGACTATAGATATCAACTATAGTATGACTCAATTAATTTTTAGGGTTTGTTAGATAGTAAACGATAGTTTAAAGATGAATCACTAGAGTTGAAATATACACGATAGAAATAGAAACTGATTAATATTTACCAAACTAGGGCTCGAATAAAAATTATGAATACATAATCATGAAATTTAGAATTTTCTAAGCCTATTGAGTATAATACCCTAATTTGATCTATTGGGACTAGAATCCTTAATCGCATAAGTGAAAATTTTGATAAATCAACATAATTAGGAATAATAAAGGAATTTAATTGAAACAAAGATTCTAATGCCATAAATACCCAATTTAACCTATTAAGCAACATCAATCACCTACTTCAACAAATTCAAATCCAATATTTTCTAATTATTAGATAAAATAAATTTTTCAAATTCAATTGCTTAAACCCCTAAATATCAAATTTAGTGATTTTAGCCTAAATTCTTACTCCTCAAAACCTAGAAATTTAAAACTAAATATTTACTTTCAAATACCAATTCCTAAGCTCCTAAAACCCTAAATTCAAGTGAGACATTAATTTTCCTTTGATTAGATTTCCTAGATTCAATTTCTAATGCAATTAGCAAGCTTTCTTTTCTACATCCTTAAGTCTAATTTTCAAGTGCCAAAACCCATAACCAAAAAAAAAAAAAAAATGGTCCATGGCATAAAAGTCCCAAAAACCAAAGCCCATAAGACCATGCAACAAACATACTCCATCACACACCATATAAAATCCTAATTTCTAGAGAATTCAACATGTGAAAAGACAAGAATGCCCGCTCCCAATTCTAGAGAATTTCTACCCCTATGAAATGACTAAATTGCCCCTAAAACCTAAAAAATTCTACATAATGTGAACACAATAAAATATTTTCCCATCTCTAGAGGTTTCACTAGAATACCCCTAATCTATTTAGATGAAAATGACCAAAATATCCTTAACCCTAAAGATAATTACATGACATGAAGTAATATAAATATCCCACTTAGAAAACCTCGATCACCTCTTTCTTATAGCAGCCCCCAACCCCTAAATTTCTCAAGAAAAACTCTCTCCAAACACACCAAAAATCCTATAAAAATTCTACAATAACTTCTCTTCAAATCAACCATCCAATAGGTAAGGAATTCCTATCTATTTTCATCATTTAATTACTCAATTTCTTCCTAAAAATCTAATATTTATTGCAATTGATTCTTAGGTGCAATTTGAAGACAAAAACCAAGGATTAAATTGAGGGTTAGCATTAGAAGCATCAACAATATCTTGGAGTAGTAGAAATAAAGATTTCTAGGGATTATTTGCTAATTCAAGTAAGTAATTATAATTAATTTGTTTGATTATTTGATGACATTTGAAATTCATGTAAATCACTAAAAATAAATTTAGATTTAAGTATTGATTAATACATGTATATATATGTATAAAAACTGAAATCAGCACGCATATATCTATGTATGTTAGAAATTCAAGTGTTTGAAATTATTATATGTTTATATATATATATATGTGTGTGTGTGTGTGTGTGTGTGTGTGTGTGTGTGTATGAATATATGTGTGTTATATGTTGAATTATATGTTCTATTGAATGAAATTATCAAATAAATTAAATATAAATTCTGTTGTAAATATATATGTATATGTGATTATGTTGATACATGCTGGAATCTTTGATAAATCGTGCTAATGATTCTATTTGAGCTATGGTACATGATTTTAGTTGCAAAATATAAATCAAAGTATATGCTAGACAATAAAACATAAATAAAAATGTCTTAGATGATTTAAATATGCTTGAAAATCAATTTTTATGCATATACATGCAATATGGACAACTTAAGTTATAATATTTAAGTAAAATATTAAATGAATTTATTTTTGGATGAAATTTATAAAAATGGTAGTCTATCATGACTATATATAAACTAGAAATTTTGGTGATTTTTGAAATACATTTACTATATTTTAAAATTAAATAACAAAATAGCAAAATAGTGTTTTTGCTAGTAGTGGTAGCGTGAATGTATAAGGCTGAACCGGTAACATTTTATTCTTCTTTTTGAAAAAATTATAACTTCCTGAAAACTTTAGAAGTATACTTTAATTTGGTTTAAAGAACTGGTCAGCTTGATTGTCAAATTTGATAAAACCGATGATCGTTGCTTCCTATGCTCTATTCTGGATAGTTTTATGTTAATTAAATGTAAAACCCTAATTAAATAATTGGTTTAGACCAAGTGAACTTATGCACATGTAAAACAATGTGTTAGAAAGTTTACTTAAAAATTTTAGCTCAAGAACCCGTGTTTAAGATAGTGAACCGGTTGGATAAAGTAAGGGTGTATACTATAAGAAATAAAATATCAGAGTTTAAGATAAGTTAATTCTAATCACATGAATATGAAATAAATATAAATAATGTGTTTTCATATTAATATATGAATTTTAAGATGAATAATCAATTATTTAGGTTTTAGGAAATTATTTAATAAAATAGGCGTAAATATGGCATTATAAGGTAATATAAACATAATAAGAAACTAATTTAGATTCTTTAGCACATTATAGGTAAAAAAAAAAAAGAATTATGAATGACATAAATAGAATAATTATATCTTAAATGATTTGTTTCACTTAATAAAGGTATATCAGATTGATTATGGGATATGTTATTGAAAACATCATTTTAAGGACCTAATTACCATAAAATGGGTTTAGTAGATTAAGTTGAATATAAAATGAACTTGATTGATTAATTCTATTCAATTTGGCTAAATTAAATTAATATAGATTTATTAACTAATATTAACTTATCAAATTCTTTAGAGTCCAACAATTTATACTTAACTGTTAATCCAACTAGTAAACTCTTATATGATCAAATTAACTGGTAACTGGCTTAGAGATAATTGTAAACCATGAATAATGAGAGGAGTATGTTTTTTCAAATATATATTTGCTAGAAAACTAAGTAGTTAATACGAGTTTGATATAAGTTAATAATTGATTCAAGTGCTTATATGAATTAATCTTTTAAGCAAATTTTTGTTAGGAGTCTGCCTTCTCCTTTCTCTTCTGGCCTATCTTTTGTTTATCCAGATTTTGTACCAGGTATACAGTGACATGTGTTACGTGCTAGGTAGACATTCTAAATGAACTAATACTTAAAGATAGCTATAGTAATTGCTTTTTGCTTGTGTGTGGCCACTTTTGAGATCTGGTTCAAGAGGCAGCAACCTTATTGGGCAGTATCAGTACAGTATTTGGGCGCTTAAGCCATCATAGGTAGGTCGGTGGGTAGCTAATGAGGAAAATGGTTGTGGGATAATGCTTACCTAGATCGGAGAGAAGTAGTATAGTATAGTTCACATTTATGGGACCGATTGAGCTACTCTATATTATAGATTATGATGGATAGATATACGTATCGGCTATGATCCCTACATGAGGTTATTACTTGTAGAGGCCGAAGATATAAGTATTTTGACTACCTGTATCAATCTATTGAGTAGTTGCTACTACTCAGGACCCCTAAGTTCCCAACGAGTTTCTGGAGTATGAATGCTGCACTATTGTTTGCTATGATTTAATTTAAAGATACAAATTGTTATTTGTTGCATTTATTTAGAACAGGTGTCTAGCCATATCATGTGTGTTTGTGTTGCTGTCGTACTGGGTTTCGGCTCATTTCTTTCTTTTTCAGGTGTTGATGATTTTGATGATGATACTTATGATTGCATGGGTGCAGTACAAATTCTTAAGGAGCTACTCGATGAGTGGAGTGTCTAGGATCACCGGATAATTATTTCATTCTAAATCATTGAATTTTATTTTCAAACTTATTTTTTATGAGCGCATATCTATGAGCCTATGGTTGTATTTGGAGATGCTAGACACTATGTATTTTGAGGTACCTGATGGTATGATATTTATTTATAAATGTTGATCTACTTATGGGAGTAGCCCTTTTGAAAATCTTTTGCGAAAGTTATATTTTTCCGCTGCAAAGTCCAATTGTTTCTAGAGTCTAATTTAATGATTTTAGAATCTAAAATTTTTTTAGCAACGATCACGATAAACTGTAGATTAGGCTAGCTTTAATGTATAATGTGTACGTGTTATATATGGTGGTTGGCACACCTTGAACCTATTTCAGGGGGTGACACATAATTATACTAAAAGTAAGTTATTTTTCAATTAAACTAAAAAAGGTTATTTACATATATAATAAAAACATAGACAATGATTGGAAGTTGCTCGTTTTCTTATTATAAGATAAAAGCATACACAAAGAGTGAAAAATACATTATTATTATATCGATTTGCTATTGTTCTTTTTGTTCCTTATCCTTCACATCTTATTTGTATCTTACTTAGATAACTTATCATTTAAACAGTAGAAAAAAAATTATCATGGTACAATGGCTAAAATTAAAAAACTTGCTAATTCAACCTTAGGGATTTGCCTTGATGTTCGGTAGATTTTTAATTGCTCTCAATGGATTTACGTGCCAATATTTAAGCATTATAAGTAACGAGTAGATTACTTAAAAATGTCATCGTTCTTCTCTCTTGTACTATTCTTTTTAGGTTCGATTGATGGAGTAGTAATATTCTATAAAAAAAATAAATATATAAACTAAGAATGTATACAGCTAAGTATAATTTTATAATGAATAAAATTAATGCAATTGGTTATTGTTAAAAAAAAAAAAAGAAGTACAAAATGCACAACTTGCACTTATGTTACGTTTACTATAGGACAATGGATCCAAAATGGAAACGTGATTTCGAATTCCATTCCCATTCATATATCTAAAAGTTAGAATGACAATTCATTAGAATCAACCATTTTAATTTTGAGGGATATAATTTTCCACTCTTGAGAAGGTTGAATCCCGATTCCATTCAATCCAATTAATCATTAGTTACATTTTTATCATCTTACACATTTATTGTTGCATTTATTACAAAAGATATTTTCCACAAATACAAAGTCAATTACATTTCGTTGCAGGATATATCCAAGCAAAACCACTGAGTCCATTCCACTCATTCTAATCTATTCCATTCAATTCAATTCACTCCAAATCAAAAATTCCTACACTACACCATTTTACATTTTGTCATGATTTACTATTTATAATATAGATGTACAATATATACAAATTTTTTTAAAACTGGCCCTAATGACCGGAGCCCCCATTGGATAGAGAACAAATAGATTTCTATCCTAGAGAAAGAGCAACGCATATGATGATATCTCTTATCGACAAAAAGTAGAGATGTAATTGGGTGAACCATAATAGGGTTTTCAACCCACTCAACCCATTAAAAACCCTATAAGGTTAAACCCTGTAGGGTTTTAAGGTCGGGTTTGGATATATTGTAATCCCCCAAATTTTACGTAACCTGATTATAACAAATACTAAAAATGTAATATTTGATTATTTAGAATAATTGAAACAAGTAGTAAAAATCACTCCAAATTTTTCTCGATGTAAAAATGTTAAAGTGTAAATGAATTTGATTATAATTAGAAAGGTTAAAATCATTACCAACAAAAAAAAAAAAAAAAAAATATATTTCGAAATACAAAACTGTAACTTCTATGATCTCAAATAATTTATAAAACGACGATAAATCAATCGTTAATGTAAATTACTGAATTCTTTTTTTTCCTTAAGCTCAATATCTAGAAAATAAATCATACGCTTGTCAAATAATGAAATAGTAGTATTCAAGCTATTTACGAATCTATTAATATTAAGTAGCACTAAAAAAAATATGTTGTTATTAACAAATCAGTAGGAATAACTCCTATACAGTAAAATATAGTATTTGATAAAATAGATAAATACCTAAAAAACTAGATCTTAAATGAATATTGAAAATTACACTAATCTTCTAATTAAAGAGATTTTAAGCTTTTAAAATTAAAATCCCGAATTGTCAACGTAATCTTTAATAATTTTCATAACTAGAAAATGAACGAAATGAACTATATCGAATTCAAAAGGTGAAACTATATCGATTTATAATTCAACAAAAATCTTAGAATAGATCTATGAATTGAAATAAACTCATTGGTAGCTCGAAAGACCCAAATACAAATTTTCGTGACCTTAATAGATACTAAAAACAAGATTTCATATCTTGAACTAATAATTCACGACATAATTAGAAGTAACTCCAAATTTCAAAACGTATAAGATATAATTTAATAATAGAGCTTATCGGTATAGAACAATAATCCAAAGAGGATTTACTAAGATTATAATTACATAATAGATAATAATACTGATTAATAATATTAATTTGGATCCAAAATGAAAATTCCAAAACCGCTGTTACACTTGTAAGGAAATTCCAAATTCATTAAGACTCGGTTCTAAATCCAACTTATTGAATTTGAAAAATTTAACCACGTAAGTTAAAATACTAAAAATAATTAATTGTGTAAAATTGAAACTATAAATTTGTACGTATAAACAATTTAGTGTTTTGTAGTAAACTTAGGAGAATTCTATTTCGATAAAATTTGTACATAATGAATATAAACATACGTTTATAAATTAATATTGGTTAAATTATTGTAGTTAACTATTAATTAGATGATAATAATAATAATAATAATAATAATAATAATAATAAAAGAAGGACCGAAGAAGCAAAATTGAAAACAAACAATCTTCATCGTTGGGAATTCGCTGGAATTCATCACGTATACGTGCATCACGAATGGAAAATACTGGAGATTCACGAACCAATGGAGGACAGACATTACATCACATTACACCCTCCAAGAATTGAAAGCTTGGCTGCAGCAGAAATTAAAATTCAAATAGAGGAAACAGAGGATGTGCAGCAATTGGAAGTCACGCCTACAGAATTCCAAGTGGGAACAAACAATTGCTTCACGAACAAGGGGGAATCGGTGGCAGCAATCCCCACGCTGGATCAAATGAGACTTCGGCTGCTGCCTAGTCCACGCACCTTTCACACACACACGCGAAAGAGTGCATGACCTCCACGCACATCCAACGAGCAGCTTCTCCTCCACGCTGGAACAGAAAAGAAGAGACGAGCAGCAGCTGATTCCACGCACACTTGAACAGAGCATGACACGGCTGAACTCGCGTGGAACAGAGTAGAACGCTTGAAGAACTCGGCCGAAGTCCACGCAACAGAAGATCCAACCACGAACAGAACGGCTGGGACTCCACGCACAAGTTGCTGGCAGCTCCACGAACAGCAGCAGCAAACGTAGACCCAATCACGTGGAAGCAGAGGAACAAATTCTCTATATATAGCTGCAGCAAATCACGATACAGCAAGGAGAATTTCGGCTCCAATTTACACCAATTTTTAAGCTCCCAAATTCAACTTGAAAAAGACTGCTCAACCAATCTATAAACGACACATAAGATCAACCTTAAATGTACAACAATCCCAACTCAATTCAATTTGTATTTCAGCTGCAATATGGTCCAACACTTCCATAAAGCAGCCCCTTGTTCACACGCAAAATTCAATTCTATTTTGTACAAGCATATAGGTTTAGCTTAAGCTGAAATTTTTGACTTTTAAAGCATCTATATGAACCCTTTAAATTGACGTTTCAAGTCTTAGGAATTAAGTAGAACTTGAACAAAGAAAATATGTCCAAAACAGCCAAGTAAGTTATTAATGAAGACAGCTGCAACAGAGGAGGAAGAAACAGCAGCTGGACATTCTTGTAGCTTCAAAATTCCACTGATTTATTCCTTTAAATTTGTACAACCAAAGCCCCAACCAAACACACATATAATAGCTTTAATTGACTAAGAAACCAACTTCAAAAACACACTCACTAGCCCCGAAAATCTCCATAAAAATCATTCCAAAACAACTCCTTAAAAATCAACTTCAAACCAGCCATCCAAAATTGCAGCAAACATCACTTTTTAGACCTCTGTCTTGCACGATTCTATTCCCAAAATTTCTTCAACTTACACCCACAAATAACATCTACATATTAGCCTAAAGAACAAGCCAATTAACACCATAAACACCCCTCTCAAAAGGCTACAAAGTCTGCTCCAAAAATTATCAAAGAAACCAACCTTCACCATAAGAACCATATCCTTACTGTGGCAGCAAATTGGATAAGTAAACAGGACACTAATCTCTGTTTTGCACCTTCACCAACCATCTAAATCTTGTCCTTTAATAACACAAACTAAACTTCACCCTAAACCCTTCCAACAATCACAAAGGAGCAACCAAAAGAGTTCATGAACTCACTATCATTCCATCTGTGAAACAAGTACATACTATGAATCCCTAAGGTAAAGATAGTGATAATTTAGTTAGTCTAATCATTCTTCCATAGATGCTCATGTCTTCATCTTCCTCTTAGATCCTTATTTTCATCAAAAGAAGGAGGAGTCAAACCCCATCTATGGTCCAAACAAGGTAAGAATTACGACAAGTTCAATATTCGTTATGTTGCTTTGTAGAAATTGTCTTATAAATTCATCAAGATTAATCCAATAGTATGTTTATGTTATTTAGACTATTTAATATATAAACACATCAACTCGAAGATATATAAGTGTAGAAATTCAAATCTTAGAAAGGAAGAACCAAAACTACACTTAAACTACAACAAGATAAATTAAGCTTCGAATAACTCATGTAGACCGTTGGAAAGAATGAATAAACTGTATTGATGTGTTTATTATAAACCAAAAATGACCCCATCAATGGAAAGAACACGAAAAATCCTATGAAATCGACTATTTATTTGTTAAAAACGGATAAGAAACAAATTAGATATTGCAAAAACAAAAAACGAAATCAAGCTGCCAGAATTACACGAACAGAACGGGCTGTTCTTATCCTTTTCGTCCCCTTAATGACCTTGTTTGATAAAACTAAGACCATTAATGGATTGTACTCGGAAAATACTATGAAAACGACTATTTATTCGTCGAAAACGGATTAGAAATGAGTTAGATATGATCAAAACGAGTTTTGACTACAATTGTTAGGATTCATTTGAAACCTATGTATGTTCTTCATAAATTTAAAAATTGTACAAGTCTCTTTTCTTGAAAATAATTTCACTACTATAAAGTACTCTTCGAGTACTATCAAATCGACTATTTATACAACGAAATCGGATTTAAAACGAATAAGAAATCACAAATAGAAATTCACTCAGTTTCACTTTTAAACTTATATCAATGTTACTGTTATTTCTGTTAATATAGTTATGATTATTACTATTATTATTACTACTGTTTATAGTATTTCGTATTATTAATATTTTCATTAGAGTTATCAATATTGTTATTTTACATTAAAGTCGCTATAATTATACTATCATCAATTCTACTTTTGTCACTTAGGGTAGTAATTACTAGTTATCTAAAAATTGTTGTTATTATTATACTTGTATTTAATACTAATACCGATATTGATTTTTCAATACTAATATTACTAGTAATATTATAGTATTACACTTAGCTTGTTTTACAACAAAAATAGAACTGAAATATAATAGAAACTTGTTATATCTAAATACGATTTTTATAATTCTTGAAAGATATAAATACTAGAATATACCTTTAAATAAATAAAAATACCAATTTGAGAGACAAATAAGGTTGACGGGCAAAGAATTAATAAATAAAAATCTTCTATTAAAAGCAGTAGAACTTAAGAAAAGACAAACTCCTTGAATAAAAATATAGTTAGCAATTAATAAAAACTATATCAAACATCAATACAGAATATTTAGGTATCTAAAATGAATTAATTAAATTATTTAACGATGCAATAATCAAAATAACGGGTTTAGTCTAATATTCGGTGATTAGAATCAACGCCTTTAATTATAGGAAGACTTCTCTTACAGAAATAATTCAATAATAAATCTCTGTTATTTCCTTTCATAGGAAAATAGATCAATTCCCGAAATTCCGGTAGCTTATACAAAGCTTAGCGTGGACCACAGGTGAGTAACTTAAACTTGTTACATTGTTTGTGCTTGTAGTATAGTTGCATTTGGAATAATATATATATATTCAATTGATATGCATGCGGGATTGGGATACAGCATGATGCGTGGTGTATGATTGAATGGCAAATTATCCTAATATAAGCGATAATCCTACTGAATGATAAATATTGTATGAAATATGTTGATGATTGTCTGTAAATTGTATGATCGCCTCAAACTTGATTAACAACTGTCGGTACTATAAATGAAACGGACATGCATTGCACGATTTGCATAAACTGCATTATGTTTTTACGAATGCCTACTACGTGTTAGAATTTCGGTTCTCTGGTAATGCTTGGTTTTTCTAGGCAGAGAC
The DNA here is from genome assembly GCA_024138025.1 of Combretum micranthum. Lineage (NCBI taxonomy): Eukaryota > Viridiplantae > Streptophyta > Magnoliopsida > Myrtales > Combretaceae > Combretum > Combretum micranthum. The sequence goes on from JAMXBD010000001.1 coordinate 4,229,828, forward strand.
TATTAGTTCTACGCAAGCTTACCTTTGTTCTGTCGGTTCCATGGGAACTAACTGGTAACGAAGGGCGCCGCCCATGGTATCGCTGTGAAATGTCTAACACTTAGTGGAGTTTCTAAGGTACAAAACAGGAATTGAGTGTTTAAAACATCATTAACATAAAGAGATAATAATCGTGAGGATTATGGTTTCCTGTGTACTTAGTTTCTCCTGGGTAGGTGATTCAGGGATTGGTTCCTTCAACCCCGATGAGAGGGCGTAAATCTCCATCCTGTTTGGATTCCGGTTTGTCCAAGCTTGTAATTGTTCATATGTTTGATTGGTGCATTACATATGATTGATAATAACTTGCTTGTTGTGATAAGTCTGGTTATTCACTGAGCCCGTGGTTCGCTCACCCCCCTACAGTTTTTGTGCAGGAATATTACTAGCAGGGATTGGGCTAGGAATGTGTGAAGAGAGCTTCTCCCACAAACTTTATTGAAGATAGAGATATAGGATATGGAAACTTAGAATGTAAATTAAATGAATTTTGAATTTTGTATGTTGTAGTTTGGAAACCCAATTTCACTATTTGGTGGGGGATACCGATTCTCTGCGATCTTGGTGGAAATTGGATTCCATAGTTGAAATACTGTAATATATTATATCATCTGTATGATAAACTTTTATAAATAATTAGAGTCTTGTATACTCTGACATACAAGACGGCTCTCATGTTACGGGTGCACACGTGATATGATAGCTTTAGATAAATCCTGTTAGGCCCCCATATTAGAGTCGTGACAGAAGTGGTATCAGAGCTCTAGGTTGTCAGAGATAGGAGCAACCTACCAAATGTGAGATTGGGTAGAACCTGGGTAGAAAAACTAAGTTAATAAAATTAAAAGATGTAGACATCTAGACTATATATATATATTTATATATTACAATTATCATATGGGCATATGTTGTCCACAAAGATGTAAACGACAAACTCTTACATCTTATGCTAATGTCGAAAGACATTACAACCCTAAACTAGAAGCCAAACCACAAGCTTCTAGGCCGTTAAATCTAAATTAGCAAGATCACGAAATATATCTCCTCTCCATTTCACATGAATTGGAATGAACGAAAAAACTCAATAGCTATAGGTAATTGAACACAACACTTCAATACGAATATCAGTTGTGTTTCCGATTAGACTATAGTTTGCAAGAACGCCTTAGGCATCATACTTGAAAGTTTATTGACCAATTAAGAAGCTGGAACGAAAAATAGGATTTTCTCCTATGGTTGTGGTATTATTAGTTGAAAAAGAAAAGATAATTCTCGACCTCAGTATATTTGGAGAAGTTATAGAGGGAAAGAGAAAATTGGAATTTGGTAAAATGTTATCCATAAGTGTTGGATCAATTATTATGACCATTAAGAATCAAATCATACTTTTGATGACAAGAAATACTCTCATTTGGGAATATATATTAGGAAAAGGAAATCCTTAAGTTTGAATCTACATATACTGTAGCAGAAAATGGGAATAAGCAGTATAGATTGAATGGAGTTTAAATAGTACCAATAATTAGTGATAAATAGGAAATTAAGGTAATAGTTGTTGAAAATTTTATATGTGGAGATTAGTACTAAATTAAGTGGAGATAGTATGAAGAATATACGATGGACGTTTTAAGAATACCTATGTGCACAAAAATCAAATTGAGTCTTGAAGATAGATCAATAATAATTAAGAATATTCTAGTCATGAATAATCACTTAAAGATTATTCTATGACACTGTAGTATGAAAGATACAAAGCAGTACTGATTTGATGAATTAAATCTCGAGTAATAGGATTATTAATGATTATGAATAACAACCCAATAGGAGGAATAGTAGTACAAAAGAATAAAAACGACAATAATAATAGAAGTACTAAAAGCACACGAGTGTACATGGCATTTAGATTGATATGAATTTGGATAAAAGTATGAAGAGTATATGAGATGAAATGAACATGGAGATATCAAATTTACTACCATATGTATTTTAAGTTGATATTTGGATATGAATATATTTGGAGAATTATTATAACATATGTGGTGATAAGAGTAGTACGAATTATTGATTGATGATTTAATAAGATAAAAGATCTTACTATAGATATTACAGTAATCACACTAATGAAGGAAATCTAAGACAACTTTGCAGAAGAATAAGATGGAATAGATGATTATATTTTCTCTACTGTAATGGATTTTATAGAACAAGTCAACATTAAATTAGTAATGATGAATCATACTTTTGGGGACAATGGATTAAATAAAGAGATAAATCTTAGTAATTCAAGTGACGGATATACTTATGATCAACGAATTCATGAGTAATTATGAAGTTTATGTTCTTGACCCTTGAGGAGTACTATTCTACCGATATTGTAGAAAATAAAGCATTTATGAGATATATAAGAAGAAAAACTTTGTTGATGCTCTTACAATCACTTCAGAAGAATAGAGAACGTTTTTATTTGTTTGACTGTTGTAGAAATATAAGACTATAGATACGAGATAGATCTCTACAATAGAATAAGTTTCAAATACGAAATTCCTTTGGAATTTAGATAAACCCCTACAAGTTTCGAGGACGAAACTTCTCTTAAGGGGGGGAGGATGTAATCCCCCAAATTTTACGTAACCTGATTATAACAAATACTAAAAATGTAATATTTGATTATTTAGAATAATTGAAACAAGTAGTAAAAATCACTCCAAATTTTTCTCGATGTAAAAATGTTAAAGTGTAAATGAATTTGATTATAATTAGAAAGGTTAAAATCATTACCAACAAAAATAAAAAAAAAAAAAAAGAATATATTTCGAAATACAAAACTGTAACTTCTATGATCTCAAATAATTTATAAAACGACGATAAATCAATCGTTAATGTAAATTACTGAATTCTTTTTTTTCCTTAAGCTCAATATCTAGAAAATAAATCATACGCTTGTCAAATAATGAAATAGTAGTATTCAAGCTATTTACGAATCTATTAATATTAAGTAGCACTAAACAAAAATATGTTGTTATTAACAAATCAGTAGGAATAACTCCTATACAGTAAAATATAGTATTTGATAAAATAGATAAATACCTAAAAAACTAGATCTTAAATGAATATTGAAAATTACACTAATCTTCTAATTAAAGAGATTTTAAGCTTTTAAAATTAAAATCCCGAATTGTCAACGTAATCTTTAATAATTTTCATAACTAGAAAATGAACAAATTAGCAAAGGTGAAACTATATCGAATTTATAATTCAACAAAAATCTTAGAATAGATCTATGAATTGAAATAAACTCATTGGTAGCTCGAAAGACCCAAATACAAATTTTCGTGACCTTAATAGATACTAAAAACAAGATTTCATATCTTGAACTAATAATTCACGACATAATTAGAAGTAACTCCAAATTTCAAAACGTATAAGATATAATTTAATAATAGAGCTTATCGGTATAGAACAATAATCCAAAGAGGATTTACTAAGATTATAATTACATAATAGATAATAATACTGATTAATAATATTAATTTGGATCCAAAATGAAAATTCCAAAACCGCTGTTACACTTGTAAGGAAATTCCAAATTCATTAAGACTCGGCTCTAAATCCAACTTATTGAATTTGAAAAATTTAACCACGTAAGTTAAAATACTAAAAATAATTAATTGTGTAAAATTGAAACTATAAATTTGTACGTATAAACAATTTAGTGTTTTGTAGTAAACTTAGGAGAATTCTATTTCGATAAAATTTGTACATAATGAATATAAACATACGTTTATAAATTAATATTGGTTAAATTATTGTAGTTAACTATTAATTAGATAATAATAATAATAATATAAAATAATAATAATAATAATAAAAAAGGACCGAAGAAGCAAAATTGAAAACAAACAATCTTCATCGTTGGGAATTCGCTGGAATTCATCACGTATACATGCATCACGAATGGAAAATACTGGAGATTCACGAACCAATGGAGGACAGACATTACATCACATTACACCCTCCAAGAATTGAAAGCTTGGCTGCAGCAGAAATTAAAATTCAAATAGAGGAAACAGAGGATGTGCAGCAATTGGAAGTCACGCCTACAGAATTCCAAGTGGGAACAAACAATTGCTTCACGAACAAGGGGGAATCGGTGGCAGCAATCCCCACGCTGGATCAAATGAGACTTCGGCTGCTGCCTAGTCCACGCACCTTTCACACACACACGCGAAAGAGTGCATGACCTCCACGCACATCCAACAAGCAGCTTCTCCTCCACGCTGGAACAGAAAAGAAGAGACGAGCAGCAGCTGATTCCACGCACACTTGAACAGAGCATGACACGGCTGAACTCGCGTGGAACAGAGTAGAACGCTTGAAGAACTCGCCGAAGTCCACGCAACAGAAGATCCAACCACGAACAGAACGGCTGGGACTCCACGCACAAGTTGCTGGCAGCTCCACGAACAGCAGCAGCAAACGTAGACCCAATCACGTGGAAGCAGAGGAACAAATTCTCTATATATAGCTGCAGCAAATCACGATACAGCAAGGAGAATTTCGGCTCCAATTTACACCAATTTTAAGCTCCCAAATTCAACTTGAAAAAGACTGCTCAACCAATCTATAAACGACACATAAGATCAGCCTTAAATGTACAAACAATCCCAACTCAATTCAATTTGTATTTCAGCTGCAATATGGTCCAACACTTCCATAAAGCAGCCCCTTGTTCACACGCAAAATTCAATTCTATTTTGTACAAGCATATAGGTTTAGCTTAAGCTGAAATTTTTGACTTTTAAAGCATCTATATGAACCCTTTAAATTGACGTTTCAAGTCTTAGGAATTAAGTAGAACTTGAACAAAGAAAATATGTCCAAAACAGCCAAGTAAGTTATTAATGAAGACAGCTGCAACAGAGGAGGAAGAAACAGCAGCTGGACATTATTGTAGCTTCAAAATTCCACTGATTTATTCCTTTAAATTTGTACAACCAAAGCCCCAACCAAACACACATATAATAGCTTTAATTGACTAAGAAACCAACTTCAAAAACACACTCACTAGCCCCGAAAACTCCATAAAAAATCATTCCAAAACAACTCCTTAAAAATCAACTTCAAACCAGCCATCCAAAATTGCAGCAAACATCACTTTTTAGACCTCTGTCTTGCACGATTCTATTCCCAAAATTTCTTCAACTTACACCCACAAATAACATCTACATATTAGCCTAAAGAACAAGCCAAGTAACACCATAAACACCCCTCCAAAAGGCTACAAAGTCTGCTCCAAAAATTATCAAAGAAACCAACCTTCACCATAAGAACCATATCCTTACTGTGGCAGCAAATTGGATAAGTAAACAGGACACTAATCTCTGTTTTGCACCTTCACCAACCATCTAAATCTTGTCCTTTAATAACACAAACTAAACTTCACCCTAAACCCTTCCAACAATCACAAAGGAGCAACCAAAAGAGTTCATGAACTCACTATCATTCCATCTGTGAAACAAGTACATACTATGAATCCCTAAGGTAAAGATAGTGATAATTTAGTTAGTCTAATCATTCTTCCATAGATGCTCATGTCTTCATCTTCCTCTTAGATCCTTATTTTCATCAAAAGAAGGAGGAGTCAAACCCCATCTATGGTCCAAACAAGGTAAGAATTACGACAAGTTCAATATTCGTTATGTTGCTTTGTAGAAATTGTCTTATAAATTCATCAAGATTAATCCAATAGTATGTTTATGTTATTTAGACTATTTAATATATAAACACATCAACTCGAAGATAATAAGTGTAGAAATTCAAATCTTAGAAAGGAAGAACCAAAACTACACTTAAACTACAACAAGATAAATTAAGCTTCGAATAACTCATGTAGACCGTTGGAAAGAATGAATAAACTGTATTGATGTGTTTATTATAAACCAAAAACGACCCATCAATGGAAAGAACACGAAAAATCCTATGAAATCGACTATTTATTTGTTAAAAACGGATAAGAAACAAATTAGATATTGCAAAAACAAAAAACGAAATCAAGCTGCCAGAATTACACGAACAGAACGGGCTGTTCTTATCCTTTTCGTCCCCTTAATGACCTTGTTTGATAAAACTAAGACCATTAATGGATTGTACTCGGAAAATACTATGAAAACGACTATTTATTCGTCGAAAACGATTAGAAATGAGTTAGATATGATCAAAACGAGTTTTGACTACAATGTTAGGATTCATTTGAAACCTATGTATGTTCTTCATAAATTTAAAAATTGTACAAGTCTCTTTTTCTTGAAAATAATTTCACTACTATAAAAGTACTCTTCGAGTACTATCAAATCGACTATTTATACAACGAAATCGGATTTAAAACGAATAAGAAATCACAAATAGAAATTCACTCAGTTTCCACTTTTAAACTTATATCAATGTTACTGTTATTTCTGTTAATATAGTTATGATTATTACTATTATTATTACTACTGTTTATAGTATTTCGTATTATTAATATTTTCATTAGAGTTATCAATATTGTTATTTTACATTAAAGTCGCTATAATTATACTATCATCAATTCTACTTTTGTCACTTAGGGTAGTAATTACTAGTTATCTAAAAATTGTTGTTATTATTATACTTGTATTTAATACTAATACCGATATTGATTTTTCAATACTAATATTACTAGTAATATTATAGTATTACACTTAGCGTTTTACAACAAAAATAGAACTGAAATATATAGAAACTTGTTATATCTAAATACGATTTATAATTCTTGAAAGATATAAATACTAGAATATACCTTTAAATAAATAAAAATACCAATTTGAGAGACAAATAAGGTTGACGGGCAAAGAATTAATAAATAAAAATCTTCTATTAAAAGCAGTAGAACTTAAAGAAAAGACAAACTCCTTGAATAAAAATATAGTTAGCAATTAATAAAAACTATATCAAACATCAATACAGAATATTTAGTATCTAAAATGAATTAATTAAATTATTTAACGATGCAATAATCAAAATAACGGTTTAGTCTAATATTCGGTGATTAGAATCAACGCCTTTAATTATAGGAAGACTTCTCTTACAGAAATAATTCAATAATAAATCTCTGTTATTTCCTTTCATAGGAAAATAGATCAATTCCGAAATTTCGGTAGCTTATACAAAGCTTAGCGTGGACCACAGGTGAGTAAACTTAAACTTGTTACATTGTTTGTGCTTGTAGTATAGTTGCATTTGGAATAATATAATATATTCAATTGATATGCATGCGGGATTGGGATACAGCATGATCGTGGTGTATGATTGAATGGCAAATTATCCTAATATAAGCGATAATCCTACTGAATGATAAATATTGTATGAAATATGTTGATGATTGTCTGTAAATTGTATGATCGCCTCAAACTTGATTAACAACTGTCGGTACTATAAATGAAACGGACATCATGCACGATTTGCATAAACTGCATTATGTTTACGAATGCCTACTACGTGTTAGAATTTCGGTTCTCTGGTAATGCTTGGTTTTTCTAGGCAGAGGCTATTAGTTCTACGCGCAAGCTTACCTTTGTTCTGTCGGTTCCATGGGAACTAACTGGTAACGAAGGCGCGCCATGGTATCGCTGTGAAATGTCTAACACTTAGTGGAGTTTCTAAGGTACAAAACAGGAATTGAGTGTTTAAAACATCATTAACATAAAGAGATAATAATCGTGAGGATTATGGTTTCTGTGTACTTAGTTTCTCCTGGGTAGGTGATTCAGGGATTGGTTCCTTCAACCCCGATGAGAGGGCGTAAATCTCCATCCTGTTTGGATTCCGGTTTGTCCAAGCTTGTAATTGTTCATATGTTTGATTGGTGCATTACATATGATTGATAATAACTTGCTTGTTGTGATAAGTCTGGTTATTCACTGAGCCCGTGGTTCGCTCACCCCCCTACAGTTTTTGTGCAGGAATATTACTAGCAGGGATTGGGCTAGGAATGTGTGAAGAGAGCTTCTCCCACAAACTTTATTGAAGATAGAGATATAGGATATGGAAACTTAGAATGTAAATTAAATGAATTTTGAATTTTGTATGTTGTAGTTTGGAAACCCAATTTCACTATTTGGTGGGGGATACCGATTCTCTGCGATCTTGGTGGAAATTAGATTCCATAGTTGAAATACTGTAATATATTATATCATCTGTATGATAAACTTTTATAAATAATTAGAGTCTTGTATACTCTGACATACAAGACGGCTCTCATGTTACGGGTGCACACGTGATATGATAGCTTTAGATAAATCCTGTTAGGCCCCCATATTAGAGTCGTGACATATATAGTAAAAACTCTATAAGGTTATAGACTCGGGTTTGTATCATATAACAAACCTGGTGGATACACAACAACCTGGTACCATAATTTAAAAAAATTAAATAAATAAATGAAAATATTACTAAAAGGATAAGAAGAGGAAATGGAATATGGAGGAGCCATCATCTTTTCTATCTACTAAAAATATTTTTCTTTTACATTTAGTAGACCGGTTAAGGATTTTAGGACTTCTCATTAAAATTTGTTCAAGTCATGTTTACTTTAATATTGCTTGATGTGTTATATTTTCACCTCAACAAGATATTTAATTTAACCATGTTCTTATCTAAGTCTCTTAGATGAGACATAGTAACAAAAGTAATATATTTATGTGTTTAAATATTGAATCATAATATGGTCTGCCACATATTCTATCTACTCCACATGTATCTTTTTATTTTTTAATGTATAGAAAATGTACGTCAAAAGCAAGGGATTCTCTTAAATTTATTATTAAAATTTAAAAATAGGTTAGAAAAAAATTAAGGTTATAAGGGAGCGTTCCGAGTTCTAAATCAAACCTATAGAGCGGTTTTGGATATAGTATGAAAACCCTATAGGATTATAAGATTGGGTTTGGAAGACTCTAACAGCTAGTAGGTCGGGGTTTAATTTGGGTTTGTATGATCTGTCCAAAACTTGACCCCATTACATCCCTACTAGGGATGCGACCCAGTAAGCCGCTATAGGCTGTTATAGAGTTTATGACCTGCTGATTTGTTAGGATCGGGTTTTGAACATATAAGAAACTCGATAGATATATGATAACCCAATATTATAATTTTAAAAAATAAATAAAAACATTATAAAGGGGTAAGGAGAGGAAACAAGATATGAAGGAGCTAGCAAAAAACAAAAAAAAAAAATTGATGAATTAGTAAATCATGTACCTAATTGATATAACCTTGGTTCTATTGGAATTATCGGATTTTTATTTGTATCATATCTATATCGGATTAGCATCTGTAACTTATATGTATCATATCGGTATTGGTTTTATTTGGTTAGTTCATGAGTAAAACTATCGATTTTTCATTGGTATCGATTTCTTAACAAACATTTGTTTGAAAACGATGGAAATATGATGCCAAAATGACCTAGAAATGATGAAACAAATAGACCCAATCGAAAGTACAACCCTGTTCTTGGTTATGGTTGTGGAACATGGTTGTGGTTACGGATCATGGTTGTGGTTACCTCTCCATCAATACTCTTTCATGCCTAAAAAGTGTCTTAGGTTTTATGTTGTTTATACTTCGTATAAAATTGAAAAGATTTGTTTTGATTTTATATTAATTATGATATGCATGGATTAAAGATAAGATATTATTTCCAAAATCATCGGATATTATATATGATTAATTAAGATACATTATTCTATATATATATATATATATATATTCTAGTAAATTGTTTTGAGATCTTTACATATTGACTTTTTTTTATTTCTTTTATTTACATCTTCTTTCTTCTTTGTTTCCATTTTCCCTAGTCTCTATCAAAAGGACATATATTGGCTTTTAGAAAGCTAACCTATATGTATTTTATTTTTTCCCCAAAATTTGGAAAATAATTTGCTAATTATAACTATAACAAAAATGATAACTAGGGAAATTGTTCTTTTTTTTTTTTCTTTTCAAGCAAATATTTTAACACGAAAAATTTTAAAAATTTTAATCATTTTTCCTTTTATGAAACTAAATAGTGTAAAAGGAGATTCTATAAGGATTCTGTTAATTATTTAATTTTAAAAGAAGGGTATGAATGTGCTCAGATTATTGTATTAGATAATAGTCAATTTACTAAACTCTTCTTTTAAGAATTAATATATTATTTAAAGATAATGAATAGAAATTATGGGAAAAAAGTTGTGAAGTGTATATATATATATATATAGAAAGATATATATAAATAGATATACATATAAACAATTGGTAAATTACATTGGAAGATCACAATATTTAGGGTAAGTTTATTTAAGTTTACAATATTTAAGGAAGTGGGTTAATTAAGATCACCATTGACAAGTGTCACAACGTGGCGAATCTTCTGAGTTTTCATTAAAATTTTCTCCTTTTAACATGTGTCAATAGTGACCTTAATTGACCCACTTCGCTAAACATTGTAACCTTAAATGAACCACTCAAAATGTTAAAACCTCAAATGAACTAACTCTCAAATGTTGTGACCTTTATCCTATAAAGAACTATCTATAATTATGACATTTAAATATAAATGTTATAATTACTCTATCTTTTATATTCCAAAAAATCCTCCCATAATGTCCTCACTAATTTGTTTAAATTAATTTAGATTTAGTACACAATACATATAACTTATAATTTTAAGGATGAAAAAAAAGTACGGAGATCGAAAACTCTATTAGTATTGGTTTTATAATGTATAAGATATAGATATAGATATAGAGAGAAGTTTTTAGATTAGACGCGTGTGTGTAGTAGCCTACAAAATAGAACGCGGTGAGTGGTACATCATGGTTTGGCCTGACTAAGGATGTCAACAGGCGGGTTTTTATAAGGTACCCGACCCGCCCAACCCGATAAATACCCTATAGGGTTTGGGATGGGTTTTGGGATCAATAATATAACCCTATAGAGTTTTGGGATGGGTTTTGGGACAAGCATAAAACCCGTTGGGAAATCCGAACCCATTTAAATATATACATATACATCAATATATTATGTTTAGCCTTAGTTTCTGAAATTAACCAGCTGTACTCCATTAATTGTAAAGCTGTTTTTTTCCTTTTTATTAAATCATTTAGAAAAGGTAAAAAAACCCTAGGACAGTAGACTAATACTCTATGTTCTCCACTTTCATTCTTGGCTTAGCTCACTCTCCTCAAATTCATGACTCTTATTCCCGTTGCTGCACTATTTCATTCAATGATTTTCTTCCTGTGAAAATGGTTGGGATTTGATAAAGAGGATTGCATGAGTAACGATAAAAGTTTTTTTCTTGGTCTATAAAGTAGGAATGGATCGGAAACAGAAAAAGATGAAAAAAAAAATTTATAATGACGTTTTTAAATATTCTATTGCGTAATGATTCTAATTTTATATTAGATTTCAGATTTGGGTTTGGGTACCCTATATGGTTTGTCTAGCGGGTTTTAGATTCATGGATAAAAACCTATAGGGTTTAGGACGGGTTTCAGGAATCCTATTGGGTATCAAGTTCGAGTTCATGTTTTAGTATACCCATCTCGAACCCGTCTCTGTTGCATTCTTAGGTCTAACATGGCTACTCTAATCCCTAAGTTAACAAGTATGTTAATTTGAGGGTAATAAATGGTTTTGAGAGAGAGAGAGAGAGAAAGAGATTTCAAGCAAGATTACCATTTCTATGGAGTGGAAGGAGATATTTATTGTATATGAGTCCTTGACGATTGAGTGCGCAATGAGCTCATGGGCGAAAGCATGGTTGGAAAAGGTTGCAGTGGGTGTTGGCTAGATCCACTTTTGCTGAGCTTGATAAGGAGTCTATTGAGAGACGTTGTGTCAAGTTTTGTTTGGATGCCATAGGGGCCAATCAGTAATCTGAGTTAGGATGGAGGTTGCATTAGTGAGGCTTCAGTACTTTGTTGTTGTGAGCTGCGCATTAACCCATTGGGTTAGCTTAATTGATTAATGGACTAGTATAGGCTTGGAAGGCACATAATCAATATTAGACCATAAACAAGAGTTATTTACCATAATAAGTTAATAACCTTAACATATCGACAAGTTATTGAAAATTATTAAACTAAGGGGTTGTTTTTCTAAAACCAAAAAGTAAAAAAAGAAAGTATAAGACTTTATTAGTATGTTTACTTAGAGGCAACAGAGGTGACTAAAATATTACCTTTGGAATACATTCTATTGTCTTGTTTACTTGTAAACTATGCACGGTTTTGCTATTTTCCTTTTAAAGGAAATAGTCATACCTACCTATGCACTTTTTTTTTTCACTTTCTTTTTCATTTCTCTCTATTCCCTCTTTAGAGTAAATACAAAATTAAATAACTATGACCATCTTGTTTTTATTTAAATTACAAATTGTCAAAATTATCCACATAAGAAATATATAGTATAACATATTATAAATTATATATGGAATATACATATAACATATATTAAAAATAGGTCATATTAGTAATGATATATATATATATATATGTATATATGAAACATACAATTGGTTTCTTTATTATAGCATCTATACATATACATACGCAACATATATAGATCATATTAGCATGTAAAGCAAAAAAATTTAAATAAATACATGTATATAGCACCCATACATATATGTAGCATATAGGTAAAAAAATACATATTTTATATGTTAGATAAAGATTATGCATATAACTTATAATACAAATATCTACATCAAAATATAAACTATGTATATAATATTAAAGGGTAAATTACACCAGTGGGTCAAAACTAATGGGTAAGTTCATTTTAAGTCATAACGTTTGGAAAAGTGATTCAATCCAGGTCATGGTGAACACCTATCAATAGGAGGAAAGGGGTGAAACGTGTCAACAAGAGAAGATGACACGTGTCCATTGTGACATGAATTGGATCATTTTTCTAAACATTGTAACCCAAAATGAACTTACCCCCAAACATTGTGATCCAAAATGAAATGTTACAAACGTTGTGACCCAAAATGAACTTACCCAATTATATATATATATATATATATATCTTTTAACATATACAACAAATATTTATAACATATAAATGTGTTTAATTATAATAACATAATTTATGTGTTATATTATGTCATAAGTTATTTTTTACATTTAATGAATAAGTTCCATATGTACGTGTGCTTGTTATAATTATAGATAACATATAAATACTTTATTAATATATATTAACATAGAAATTATATAAATAACTTATACGTATAACAAATAAATAGGTTGTGTATTTATATGTATTATTAAAGTATGTTTAAGTAACTTTTAATTTATTTCAAAATCATCAAATGGGAGTATAGTGGTATTTTTTAGGTATTCTTCCAATATAATGTTGCAATTGATATTTGAAGTAAATGTTAGAACATATGTATTATTGATAATAAAACTTTAAACAAATAAACACTTAAATGCAATATTCCTAATCTAACATTTTTCCTATTTCCTGTGTCCAAATAAACTGCGTGAAGAGCCAAGTGGATGTGGATCTACCCACTTTAATAGAATTAGAAGATAAATCTAGATAAAAGTACACTTGAAAAGCCAAACAATCGAACACAAACACAATAATTATGCTTTACACAATATATATATATCTATATATATAACGTTAATATATGAAAACTTATGATATTAATTTGCTTTGATGTAAATTGTTCTTGAGATATCTTCTTCCTAGTGCATCTGTATCTTTTTGGACCGTCTGTATGCTTTCTAAAATATCAGCATGATCAGAGATTAACTTTGAGATAATATATATATATATATATATATGTCTATACTACCTAGTCTAAGCTACGTATTAAGCGAATACTATTCATTCCCCTCAGAAAAGATAAAAATATGGTCGGGTATTTTTGTTCATGTCATCATTTTACAGTTTTCCAATCCCATCCTATCCATCCAATGCATTTTACCGCTCTCGTTCACTCTCATCTCTCTTAAATTCCATGTATCGGTTTCTCCGTATTCATTGTATTCTCCATCTTAACGAGGAAGGCCTTCTAAGATAATTGCTTATTAATTTTTCATAAAATTTGTTTCTTTTACAATGATTATAGACATGTCTCCATAGATGTCAACTTTTCTCATTTTGCATGTGGTTGGTTACTAACTATAGAGCTAACCTCTCGTATCTTTATGCAAATTTCAATTCTTTTAAAGAGGAGAACTTCAACCAAGAGCACCAAACAGCATAGACAAGTTGAGTGAGGTAAGAGATGTTGGAGTTTTTAATCTTCTATTGCCTTTTCAAAAGCATTAGTGGAATAGAGCCTCCTGTTTTGAACTAGAAATATGAGTACTTATTTTTTCTTAAACTTTATCTATTTTAGGTTGTGTTTTACGAGGATTTTTTTTTTTTTTTTTTACTTTTGTTATTCGCAAAATTCAGAGATGTGTACATTCGTATTTTGCAGTGTCTTTTGTTTTTCCTTTTTAATTTTTAGAACTAAGTTTTGTGAAGTTGCTACACTATGTATGATTTCATCATCCTACTTAGTTTTTTGGTCTTTTTTAGGGGATTCATTGGATGATATGTGCATTTACGATGATAGATAACTTTGAATGACTTATTTAGTTTTTGGTTTTATTTTTGGAGGGTTGATGCACCTACAAATTGTCACATTAGAGTATAGATTTTTTTTTTCTTTTAATAAAAAAAACGTTAAGGGAGAGTAACTGATAGGTCTAATTTTTTTCCTACTCTCCACGATCAAGAATAATAAAAATTAGACATTAATATCAAGAAATAAATACAGAGAAAAAAAAAAAGGAAAAAGTGAGTTTTTATGGGATTTTGGAAAAGATTATCAATTTCAATATTGTTTTATCATATTATTTGGTAAGAATATAATGTTCGAAACAAATAACAAGTGTGCATGGTTGTTTGTTTTTTCTTTTTCTTTTTATTTTTAATTTCTTTATAGAGAAATCATACTAATAAATTTAAATGTTTTCATCTTAATGCGACTAAAGTTGCAATGGCGATACAAAGAACTCTAGAGACAATTCTCATTGCTAAGCTTCCTCTGTATAGCTTTGCAAATTGCATAAAAATATGTACTTTCCTTTTATATTTTTCTTTTCTCTTTCTTTTTTTTTTAATTTATTTAAGGAAATGTCAAATTACTTTAGTATTTTCTTTTTGTTGGAATTACTTTACTATTTAAGATGGAAATATTAATAATTGTCATTTTTCTATTATATTTATTTTTAGACTACATTTTATGAGTATCTTTTTTTATATATACTTTTGTTTGCTGGCACAATTTAAATTGTATTAGTATTGGCTATTTTTTTTCTTCTAACCTTAACTGCTAAAATGTGTCAAGTTGATGGAGTATAATGATTTCACTGTTCTCCATGCATGTGTTTTCTATTTCAGGATTGTTTTAGGGAATTGAATGGATCATAATGATGGGGTTAGGTCTGATTTTAGATAAGTTTCAATGAGGTTTTCCCTTTTTTTATTGGATTTTATTGTAAGGAGGTTTGATATATAGATATTGTCAAATTGGAGTAATGCGTCGGTTTTTGAATTTAATACCCTTTATTTATTTTTTTGGTTTGACACAAAGCTTCTTTTCGTGGCTATGAATGTTGACTATTAATTGCAAAAAAAAAAAAAGAAAAAAGAAATCATTATTGTTTCAATAATATTAATGTAAAATTTTTCTTAATGGTAAATATGGGGGAAATATTATTTTTAATATAAAGTTCACTTAATGGTGTCAATAAGTTTCTTTGTGCATATCTTTTCATTAATTATATTAGATTTGATTATAATTATGCTCAAGACCATATCGATTTTTAGGACCTCTATCTTATGGCAAAACAATTTTTTTTCCTTTTGTATCCATTCAAATAAAATAGTTAAACATTTGCAAGTTTTTTCCATCTATTATATTTTGTATCTTAGTTTCTAAACCTTAAATGATATTGAAGTGAAGTTTGGTCTTTCCTTATAATTACCATCCCTCCACTCATATTTTTTTCCCTCTTTCTTTAAGTAAAAGTGGTTAGATCATTTGCTATGATGCTTCATGTTTATAGTTAATTTAAATATTTTTATATGAAATATTTCATATATTTGTTACTTATTTTAATTTACACACGCTTCGTGGGTGTGTCAACCGCTAGTGTGTGTGTGTATGTATTTTAAAATACATGCATTATATGTGTACCGCACATGTCCTTTTTGGATTTTTTTGGTATCTTATCTATATCTACTCTAGATTTGATTTATACCTGTTTAAAATCTTTTATTTAATAAATTATCTTATATACATCTTATCTATTTTATATCTTAATTATTATGATGGTAGATTGGTAGTGACTGAAGAATGAGAGCTGGAAAGATAGATTTCTTCTTCTTCTTTTTTTTTTTCCAGAGGAATTTTTTTCTCAAAAGATAAATATATATTTTGTATTGAGGAAAAAAAATTTAATGCACATTATTTTCACTATTTTAGTAAAGAGAATCACTATTTCTTTCCCAATATTTTGTAACTACTTTAATTTGTTAATTACGAGAAAATCTATCAAATCTTTGTAAAATAGATTAACTCAAAGATAAATATGCATCGCTATTTATAGCCAACAATTTATCATCCTGAAAGTTTATTTTAAAGAAAAAAAGCTAAGAGCCCACACCATACAAATTTTCAAGATTTTAAGAAATTGCTTGCTTTATAGGGGGTCAATCGTCAGTCATACAGTAGCCCGAAGGTATATCATCTATTACTATCTATTAAGAGTTCAATCGCCTCCAAAAATATAAAAATAGATTAGACGGTTTTTTCCTACTTCGTTCTCTATCTGACGTTTTCTATTTTTGACGGTTTTCCTTATTCTCTTTGGTCTTTTGCTATAACTTCCTTCGCGACTTTTAACTCCTCCTGACTGTTCAACAAATAGTTTCAGTTTTACAGCATCAATGCATTTTTTTTTTTAAATATTCCCTCTTTTCTCTTTCCTAATGCCTCTTTACATTTAACATAAAGTTACATACATGTTTATCCATAATAAAAAAAAATTAATCTTTTATTTTTTTAATGTTGTTGCTTCTTTATTAAAATCTGAGCCTCTTCGTATTCCTTCTTTCGTACTATATATTTCTTTTATCAAGTTTTACACATCCCCATCTACAGCAGCAAGCAAGACAGTTTCTTTATTTGTTTATTTTTTCTGTAATTTTTCCTTTGTGTTCCTTTCTATACTATGGATCTTACTATTTTCTCTCTCTCAACATTTTTGACAGTGATTTTTCACTAACTTATTTTGGATCGCCACCAACACCATCAAAGTAAGTTTTATATATATATATATTTTCTGACCATCTCTCTCTCTTTTTTTTTTATAATTTTACCACTTAATCTCTCTTTCCACCCTTTTTTAGAAACGCATCAGCTCCATAAACAGGTATGAATTTCTCCAATGAAAATACAAATAAATTGGACACATCCTTATATAGCCGATCTTAACACCTTTATTTATATGTTTATCTAATAAAATAATTTATTATAATCAGGATCATTTTTTTTCAATGGTGTCACTCTGATCAGCTTCAACTTTCAAGATCAAAATATCCTCTTCGATTACATTATGGGAGACTTTGCATGAACACGAAACAGAGAATTCTTTATCTTATGATTGTGCCAAGTTACATTGGTGTGTATGTTATGTTTGTCAAACAGTTTAAAATTTGGGCTCATTTCCACGGAAATATATTTCCTGCGTTTGTCTAATTGATAGCAGTATATAGAATGTAACCTTTTATTAACGAACCTTATAATTAACCATTAATAAAATATGTGCCAATTATGACTTAAACTATAAAAAATTGTTCAATAATTTATTATTAATGATTAATCTACTTTACTTTTTCCGCATGCATCGTGGGTGCACAGCTACTAGTATATATGAACGAGGAAAAGAGTAGAAATTAGAATTGGATTGGAGTATTTACATCGACTGCCACCGTGAACATGAAGCGAAAGAAGAAGATAGGATTTAATCTTAGCCTCACATGGCTAAAATCAACGACCGGTGGATTCAACGAGAGAAACAATGTCGGTCGTTTCAAATTTGGCAAAATTTACAGAGGAAGAAGTCCTTTGGATAAGAAACCAGTCGTGGTAAAAATTTGGGATCGGTTTGATTCCCTTGGAAATAAAATCAATCCCATCCATAATTTACGCAAGATGAGGGTAAGTTGGTACGGATATTATTATTATTATTATTGGTAAATTATATTGAAAGATGTTAATGTTAGGATCACTTGAAACCTTTAATATGTTTCTTATGTTGTGGATTTGTTGCCGGGCTAGGATGATAGCCAATTATTGGCGCATTTTGAGGAAGAGAATGAGTTGCATCCAAACATAGCTAAGTACGAAGGATTCATCTGCGAGAGAGAGGTCTTTGCCTGTGTGTATGTCATGAATCCTCTAGCCACTTTGCATGACCTTATACCAAAAGGTTTGCTTTTTCTTGAATCCTACCCTTATCTTTATGTTTTTAGTCTCTCTTTCTTTTTGATTACCCGTTATGTATAATTTTTTTTATTATCTCTAGATGATTTTCATTGGTACAAGAGGATCAAGTCTGCTTTAGGGCTAGCAAATGCTCTAGCATTTTTGCATACTCATAACCCTCCCATTCTGCTTCGCAACTTAGATGCTGCTCATATTCTACTTGACCAGGTTTTTCTTATAGCATTCTCTATTCTCTTTCAGCCCGTATATTTTCTTCTTACTATAATTTTTTTTGGTGATTTTTTTCTTTTTTTTTTTCCTCCTCACAAGCAGGATTATAACCCGAATTTATATGATTTTAGCATGATTTCAAGTACAGTTTGTACTGACTGGACAAACCTTATCTATGACAATGCAAAAGGTTCTCATGGTTACACCGATCCAAGTCTATTGCACGGCGATTCAATTGGTATGTGCTTGGGCTCTTTGGCTTTGAAGTAGTTGATAGGCTGAACATTGTTGTTAATTTTCTAGAATTTATCTCTTTATATGAAATAGTTTTTTTGTGTAACTTGGTTTTGAGAACATAAAAAAAAAATTAATGAAATTATATTTGGCTAGAGTTAAAGACAAACTTTTATAGGCATTCTTAAAAGAAATCTCTATTAATTTTATTGAATTGATGGATATATATATTTCTTTTTTACTATCTTCTATGACCAACAATTCCTCAACTGCCCATACTAACTATCAACTAGCAACCTAACTAATTTTACTAAATTAATACACACTAATTAATTTCATAAAATTCCTAAACTAAATCATAATAATTTCTATTACCCTTGATGCAAATATTGTTCAAGAAAAGAAAACTCATATATCTAATGAAACTAATCAACTTGATTCAATTTATAGAAGATGCCATTCTAGAAATTAAATTTCACAAATAAGGTCTTTAATGCCCCGTGGAAACCCTTATCGCACAATCATTAACACTAAGATTACGTTTACTTTGGGAACTTGATTCTTCAGTCTAAACAGTCCTGTTTCCTTCGAGACTACTAACGTTTTTTCTATTGATAAAAGTAGGCAAATGGTCTGATAAGAGTGACGTTTTTGCTTTTGGAGTGGTGCTTTTGTGCTTAATTACCAAAAGGATCTACACTAAAGAGGATAGAGTGAGATCTGCACCTTTTGTGTATGAATGGGCAAAAAGCGAGTTTAGATTAAAGAGAGAGAAGAAGAAATTATGGAAAGATTTACCGTCACTTGTACACGAGAGCCTTCAATCTGAAGAACAACATTTCTACATGGAAGATGGATACGAATTAACAAAGATGGCTCTGCAGTGCATAGAATATGATCCCAATAAGCGTCCTAATATGAAGACAATTTTTTCGTTGTTATTGAGTTTGCAAATTGTTAGACATGATCGAAGCACGATTGGTATGGACAAGGTGCTCCACGTCAGTGATTGCTGGAAAAACAGACCTTTAAGTTCAGGTTTCGGATAAACTGCATTAGAAATATTATGTATCCAATTGCTGTTGATGAGTTGTGGTTTGATATTCATTATTGAACATCTCTCTTTACACAGGATCAGGAGTTATCCCCAAGCGTATCAATACAATATTAATACAAGCAGGTGACGCTAAATTTTAACTTTTCCAATTGTATTATGTTTGCAAGTCTTTAGCTTACATGTGCTAAGAATGACTTGGACTATTATCTCTAAACATTTCTTGTCTTTTTTTTTTTCATTCGAAAAGAAGAAGAAGAATGAAGCTATTTAAAAATAATTGATTTGTAATAATGGGACTGAGCTTCAAAACATATCACCAACTACATGCAATATACATGGTTGTGCTCTCATTTACATCTGAATCTCATTATATCCTTCCTTTAATAATGAACAGCAAGAAAGAAGGGGACAAGGTGTTGCTCATTTTCATACGAGGACCTTCGTGTTATTACTGATGATTTCAGTGAGAAAAACTTCATAGGACATTTCTTGTTTGGCGAGTTATATCATGGAAAGATTGGGAAAAAGTCGGTCACAGTAAAAAGATGGAGACAAGGAGAATATTGGAATGATTACTGGGCTTCCAGTAGTTGTGATAAAGGAAATAAAAGTAGATTATTGGTATTTTCATGGAAAATTCCTCTACTTTCTTATTAGATTTTTTTCCAATCTCCTTACTTTAGCCAAATTCAAATTTCAGGACGAGCTTGCCTTATTTCAGGACCCACGGTTAATCTTGCATTCTGGTTTGGTCTCGCCAATTGGATATTGTTATGAAACTAAATAAAGGTGAAAGGGAAACTGAATATGTTGCTATCGTCTATGATATCCATCCCTTGGGCTCAATTGACAATATTGCATCTGAAGGTACTTTTTTCTCATTCATTTCAAAACACCAAATAGTGTGAACAACATTTGATTAAATGAAATGGAAGCTATCATTATGATCCATAAAGTCTAATGGTGATAGTTTATCGAACTGATATGAAATTAACAATATGAAAAACTCATTTTTGAAAGAAAAATTATTTTATATAAGAATGATACATATATAATAACATGTTTGAGGTTAAAAATGCATAGTCGTTAATATTTGTGACTTGTTGGTTCAAATCTTTTGGGTGACTCATTTTTCTTTTTCTATTGGTCAATTGGTAATGTCATTTCCATTTTTCAGATAATTTCTCTTGGTTACAAAGGGTTAAGCTCGCTCTTAAGTTCGCCTCTACCCTTGCCTTCTTTCATGCTGGTGATGGAAGTAACCTACCATACTTTATTTATAACCTCTCTTCTCATCACATATTGGTTGATCAGGTTAGCTAATCGGTTAGTGTCTTCTTGTTGTAATTTCAAGCTATATAGATGCTATAAATGAAATACAAACCCTCTTTTTCTTAGGATTACAACCCGCACTTATGTGATTATGGCATGGTTAGCGGTGGAATCCTTTGGGATCGGAGTTTTGAGCATGATGTTGAATTGTGTTGGCCCCCTGTCTTTACAGGTCCTATATATGCCCACGATTCCCGCGATGGTATGTAAGAACACATAGCAATCTTTTGCCAATCCAATATTAACTTGAAAATTTCTAAATTTCTTTTAGAACTCTCCTTTGGTGACAAAATTCTCTTTTAAAAAAGTATTGCTTAAACTTGGTGGTTTAGACAACAATCTTTATTTTGCATGAATATGAGAATAGTAACGAGCAAAATTATAACAATAAATAATAAGCAAAATAATATAAGTCAAGTATTGAGAGTTTTAACTTTGAATCAAGGCTCTCGGACTAAGAAATGGACCAGTCCCAAAAAGAAAAGAAAATTGTTTTGACTTAATGAGGACAAGTCTAAGACTAGAAAGACTAGTCTTAAAATAGCATGAAAGTAAATAAATTGCAATGAAAGTAAATAAATTACATTGCATGAAAATAAATAAATAACAACTGAGTTTATATGCTCTAAAGAATATATATAGTTACATAAATATATTTAATTAGATATAATTAAGAAGTTAGAATAATAACAAGAATAATATGTACAAAACATAATAACAACAATAAAAATATAGAAATCGATATTCATGAACAAGAACAATACATGAACATAGTATAGATCCATAACAATAAGTTTAGAAAACTCACACTATGGTCATATAAAGTTACATGACATGATATTAAAGAAGTTTTACTTAAAGAGAAGATGGAGTAGTATGAGTGAATAGGTTTTGTGTATATAGAAGAAGAAAGTTTGGGAGTATTGTGGGAGAGTTTTGGAGAGAGTACTTGGAGAGACTTTTGAGAGGAGAATTTTAAAGAGTTTTGGTAGTGAGTTTGTGAGTAGATGAAGTGTGAAAGAAATGAAAGAGGAGGGGGGTATTTATAAGAAAATGAGCAGTGAAATTGTGTGATTAAAATAATTGAAACAGAAAAAAATATATGTAATCTTTTGTATTTTTGTTAATTAAGTGTAATAATTTGTAAGGGAGATGTGAAATAAAGTTATGAAAAAGGTAAAAAGTAAGGAAAATAGGTATGTAGAGTGTAAGAGTAGGTGGTAGAAAAAGTAGAGATAGATGAATAGTGTAGAATAGGAATGAATAGTGTATTGTAAAGTAGATGCGACTAATAAAGTACCAGTAGTAAGAAAATACGCGTATAAATGCGATATCTGATATTTTAATTACCGAAAAATTATAAAACTGATATTTTTAAAAACCTTATATTTTTACGAGTCTAATGGTGTATTCGAAATATTTTTACTATTCTGAGTCCCGAAACATGTTTTACGAAAACTGTATTCGTTTGGGTTCAAAACGAATTGCGGTTTGACAAATATGATATTTATAAGTTTTCTTATGTTATTATGAATTATTCTACATACTAATCGCTTACTTACTCACTTAGGGTTACGAACACGGGTTTGTCAGAATTAAACTGTTTCATGGTGGGTTCACGGTTTTGATATGGTCTTATGCTTTTTTGACATTGGCAGATAAGATGGATGTTTATGCGTTCGGCGTTATCCTCCTGTCGTTGCTGATGAAGATGAAGGATGATGTTCGTGAAGATTTTAAAAAAACGGCTAAAGAAGCTTACAAGGAGAAAGTGCGCACTCAAGAAGACATGGATATGTTTTCGTTGGTGCATGAGAGCTTTCAAAATGACCCCCTCTTTAATAAATCGGATGGTCCCAAAATCACCAAGCTGGCTTTGAAGTGTGTAGAGAACTACAACACCGACCGTCCTACGATGAGTCAGGTTGTCAGGCGATTGCGACAATTATCATGTGTTTTTAATAATAAAGAGTTTTTTGATATTGAATAAATTAGAACAGGTCGCACTTATATTAATTTTCCAATTGTATTTACTACAAATATCGGATATTATGTTGCATGTTGGAGGGGGTATTTGAAAAGGAATGAGTTTCATATTCCTTAGACCATGTTTCTTATCCTTGTTTATCAAATTTTTTTTTTTTCAGATGAGCTTGTAAAAAGTTTGTAGAAAGGTATAGACCTGAGCACACGAAACTAGGGATGCAATCATAGCGGGTTTGGAATGGGTCATATAAGATATAAATCCAATCTGATTTCCTTTGTCCATACCCAACCCATAACCCTATAGGGTTCTTTATGCAATATCAAAACCTGCCCCTAGAGGGTCATAGTTCTGACCCGCCCCACCATGCCAATCCAATTGCATTTTTTCCATTCTTATTGTGTTGAGGTTCTTGCAAAGTAGACAAACAATATGTGACGCATATTTTTTTTTTTGCAATTTTTTATATATACTTTTTTTATTTAATTTTGATGTGGGATAAGATGTGATTCTTTTGTATTTATGTTCCTATATCGAAATATGTGATTAAGTATAATGCAAAAGTAAACATCATTCTAAATAAGGAAAATTTTATTCTAAAATTTGTAATACAAAATTGATGTAGAGTTGCAGGTTGTATTTCATTTTAATTTTTCTAGTTGAAAAACATGACATTAATATCAAAATATCAAAAACAATAGAAATTATGTGCTTAATAATATTTTTAGTTAATAACATACACACTTTAAATTATATTAAGCAAAAAACTATGTCAATTAAAAAAAATAAGGAAATTATCCCTTTGACATATTATCTAATCTTTAATTATCAGCACTAATAATAAGTTGGTAACGATAATATTACTTGCTCCTCTACCATTGTATATAAGTTCAAAAAAAAAATGCACTTACCTATAGCAACTTGGTGATACGTGAGTTATGCCAAACCTTAATATTTCTTAAGTTTTCTTTTTTTTTTAATTTTAAATTTTAAATTGTATTCTTTTTTAGTAGTTTTAGTATATCAGGTCGACTCTATAGGGTCATAACTATGGCCCGAACCTGACCCGCGACCCTATAGGGTCACAAAATTTTTTACTAAACCCGTGCCATAAGCCTATAGGGTTCGGCCCTATAGGGTTTTTAGCTGATCAACCATAGTTATCAAAATCACGATTTTACCTATACAATTGCACTAGTTTATAATTTTAGGAGACCATTCCAAGTTGACTCGTTGGTAGAATCTTTTTTAATAGAATCTTACGATTTTAACCAAATTTACCGATTCTACTTATTTGAGTCAAATGAGCTAAAATATAAAAAATACAACCATATGTTTACAAGATCATAATTATTAGGTATTAGAATGATATATCTTTCTAGTTGTCATTTCCATTTGGTTTCTACACACTCTTTCTATCTTTTTCCCTCCTTCCCCTGAAAACTCGTGTTCTACGTTTATAGAATTCATTCAAGTCAAGTTATAACTGTAAAGTTTACAAGAAAATTTATTTATTTCATTTATATAATTAAGCATTTAATAAATTGAAAAATTTAATTCTCCTCTAATTTATCACTTATTCCAAACAAAACACAATCGAAAATAAATTAATTTTAACTCTATTCACTTATATATATATATATATATATATTATATCATAGAGCAAGAGTTATTATGAAAAAAAATACTTTTTTTTTATATCCATTATGTGTTTTACGTTTTCTACATCTTCTATAAGTATTTCTATAATTTTTCAAAGTTATTTTGCAAAGGTTGTAGAAACTTACGTTTCTACGTTTCGTTTTTACGTTGTGATTCTACTGACTCCCCACCGATTCTACATAGAATTGTGAGTTTGACAACCTTGGGATCAGGTATCCTATAATGACCAACCCGATTGCATCCTTACACAAAGCCTAGGCCAGGCTAGTATAATTTCCTAGATTTACCTCTCCCTACGCATGTAGCCATAAGTCTTGGCTTAGTTCATGGAATATTTTTATTCTATGTATTTATTATTTTAATAAACTTTGAGTAATATTATTTTTTGTTTTATCTTATCCGTAAACAAGTTTTTTGACCATTTCAAGCATCAATTGCCACGATATCTAGTTTCAACCTCCACTACATCTATATATCGACCCATTTTAAAATTATCTTATCTATCCATTTTTTTATTTAACTATTCAAGAAAAAGATATTTTCTTGGCCCGTTGCACTTATCTCTCCAAGATATTATTATCTATATTTGATTATCATTAGCATACAATTTTTAATTAATCTATTTGAAACCTTCTGCTTCTTCTCACTAATTGTTGGGTTTTTCTTTTCCTTTCCTTCTATTATTCTTGCTGCCTAGCTTACTTTCGCTAGAGGGCTTATTGAATCCTAGAGAATACGATTGTATTTGACGAATTATCCTTAATGGCAGTACCTAACACACCTCAAGCATCTTTTTCTAACATATTAAATGTTTGATTTTGAAAAAAAAAATGTATTATACGTCTTACACTTGATTAATTGTTGGAGTTTTGATTTAATGAATATGATCAGCTCTTAACAATAAAAAGGAAAGTTTGAATTTACTCAAAAGAAAATGCTTATTATTTGGCATAGCAAAATGAGCACGAAATGGGATCATAATTATGGATTCCATTTCTTTCGTCTTATTTGATGTGCTTTTAAAAGTGAGAATTTCAATTTTTAAGGTATCTGATTCTAACTTTAAGAAGGGGATACTATGCCATTACTGTCACGCCCCAATAGTACCCTAATAGTAATATATATATATTGATATAGCCTGATAATCCAGACGATATCAAATACACATATTCATACTAGAACTACTTTGGAAAGTGACGTGTTTTTAACAAAACAGGATCTTTTTGGTTGCGTGATAAGAAACGATGAAAGTAAATAAAATCACAATACCAAAATTAAGTATTACAGTCTGAATAATAACTATTACAAACCATAAAACTATCTAAGTTCTCAAATAATAAAATTGATGCACTAACATCAATTAATAGATATAAATAAAGAAACTATTTTCCCTGTTTCCAAAACTCTTCAAGCTTTAGAATCATACCGGCTCTAAGCTCCTAGAAGCCACCAACCAAGGCTTAAGTGTCATCCTGTAAGGACTGTAGGAGTGTGAGCATAACCACGGGCTCAGTGAATAACCAGACTTATCACAACAATCAAGTTATTATCAATCATATGCAATGCATCAATCAAACACATGAACAATTACAAGCTTGGACAAACCGGAATCCAAATAGGAAGGAGATTTACGCCCTCTCATCGGGGTTGAAGGAACCGATACCTGAATCACCTACCCAGGAGAAACTAAGTACACAGGAATCCATAATTCTCACAATTATTATCTCTTTATGTTAATGATTTTTTAAACAATCAGTTCCTGTCTTGTACCTTAGAAACTCCACTAAGTGTTAGCCATTTCACAGCGATACCATGGGTGGCGTCCTTCGTTACCAGTTAGTTCCCATGGAACTGACAGAACAAGGTAAACTTGCGTAGAACTAATAGCCCATTGCCTAGAAAAACCAAGTATTACCAAGAACCGAAATTCTAACACATAATAGGTGTTCGTAAAAACATAATGCAGTTTATGCAAATCGTGCAATGCATATTCGTTTCATTTATAGTACCGACAGTTGTTAATCAAGTTTAAGGCGATCATACAATTTACAGACAATCATCAACATATTTCATACAATATTTATCATACAATAGGATTATCGCTTATATTATGATAGTTTGCCATGCAATCATACACCACGCATCACGTTGTATCCCAATCCCGCATGCATATCAATTAAATATATACATATTATTTCAATTGCAACTATACTACAAGCACAAACAATGTAACAAGTCTAAGTCACTCACCTGCTCATACTAATCAGTCGTAGTAATCGACCGGAAAATCCTCGACGGAGTCGAAATCACCTATTAAGATGAAATATTCATCAATAATATTTATAAATAGAAAATTAAATTCCTATGAGTGTCTAAGTGTCCTAGATCGGTATTTGGTATTATTCCTATGGTTTATAGCGATTTCTTAAAGTATTAATTCTTATGGAAAAGGAATATCTATCGTCCAATTCTTTTAAGTTTCTTCGATTGAGGATTATTTTAGAGGATGTCGTTTAACTTCCATTTATATCGTAGGTTCCATTATAACTATAGGAGTCTCGGTATGTATAACTTTCATGAATTTGTTTGTACCCTTTTCTTGTAATGTAGGACTTCCAATCATGCTTGTAAAGCTTGTTTTATCAAGCTTTATGTTCATATAAGGTCTTAGAAGCTTTAAACATGCATTTAGACTTGATTAAATGAAGTTTGAGTCTTGTTTTGTTCACTTCATCCTCAAATCCGAATTTACTATTACCACAATTATAAGACTTCTAAGTTGTTGTTTTTCTCTTCCAACAATACCTAAGCATTCTCAACACATTAACCATCTTCCCTCTTGCATTCATCTATAGATTTGCAACTTTTATCAACTACAAAACTTTCTTGAAATGCTCAATAATCCATCCTAGGATCTATTCATAAATTTAACAAGGATAGGTTGAAATTTGGAGCTTACCTTGAATTGGGATGGAAGGAGGTTGCTCAACTTCCTCTTAAAGCAAGAATTAAACCTAAACCAAAGATTAGATGATGAGTTTCTAACAAAACACATTAACTACAATGGGAGTTTATTGATGAAATCAAATCTTCTCACCTTGTCAAGCTAATTTCCTCCTCTTGACCTCTAGGATAACTTAGGATTTTTTATTCGGTTTTGGTTGTTATTGTTGAGTTTAGTGTGTGTATGCAAGGTATGGAAGTAGGCTAGGGTTTATGGTAGTTTACACAATGTTCCTAAGCTTCTTTGTTGATGGTGGAAATGGAATAAGGTAATGAAAAAGTGTTGAACGCACTTAGGTTTGCAGCTGGAATTTGAGAGTGTTTTTGGGGGGTTTATGAGCTCAAAGTGTGTCTAACTTAGGCTTATATACTTATACTAGGATTAGACTAAGTTTTAGAGGCTTTGGAATTGGTTTTGGACTTGAAAAATGTCTGTAATTGCAGCTGGGATTTTCTATACGAATTTACAAAGTTTGATGCAAAATTTGACTTGGTTTTGACAGATTTTTGGTGGCTATCTTTGAGGGCTTTAATTATCTTTGTTTGGTAGCTAATTAATGCTATTTATGTGTGTAAAAATAAGGGATCAACTAGTGTAAAAATCGGGTCAAAACTTGTTGAAGTTTGAAGTGTGAAAACTGGAATTTCTGGAACAATTTTCACCTTGATTTTTGGACGAATTTGGGATCCGATTTTCTTATTAATTTTTTGTGTATGAAGTGTCCATTTGAAGGCTCCTTATTGGTGTTTAATTGGTCAAAATTTCAGCTCATTTAATCCTAGGAATGTTGCAAAAATCGGAGTTGGATTTGGAGATATGTGCTGCTGTAATTGTTGAAATTTTTCCTCTGTTGCAGCTGTCAAGATCCGAATTTGGCATGGATATTTGGAGTGGTTGTGGTTGTTTTTGTGTGCTGAAATTCTCCTCTTTTAATGTTGATTACATGTGGAGTGTTTTGGTTGGTTTTTGGGTCAATTTTCTTTGAATTTAGAGGCTCAAATTTGGATCAAAGTTGGATAAGAAATCTTATAGCTCTGTTTCAGAGAGTCTTTTGTTGCTGTAGGACGAATTTCTAGCTTAATTTGCAGTTGTTTTCTTCTTCCATTTGAACTGTGATTCTAGCAAATTAATTGTAGGTTATAGGTGTAGCTTTTGGGTTGGTTGGGGTGTCATTTTCGAGTTGAAAATCGTTGTAAAAATCGGATCAAGTTTGGGTGAAAGTCTGTTGCTGCAACCGAGATTCCAGATGCTCTGCCTCCAGGTGCTCTGTTTCCACTGCTGTGTGCGTGTGTGTGTGGATGGGCGTGTGAAGTGCGTAGATGCTGATGCTGCCATGCGTGGAATGGAGCTCGCCCATCCCTGCTGCTGCTGTCCGCATGTGGAAGAGGCTGCTGACGTTGATGCTGCTGCTTGCTCGGAGTGTTCTCTGCTGCGCGTGAAGAAAGAACTTGTCTTGCTCGGTGCTGGCATCCTGCTTGAGATGCTGGTCGGTCATATTGTGCGCGTCAAATTCTGGTTGCTCGGTTGGTTGAAGCTGCTGTGCGCGTGAGCTCCTCAACGTCCAGACATCAATTTGTCAAGCGGTGCAGAGGATTGAGAGAAATCCGATTCCCTTCTCTTATATATATAATATATATATATATATGTACATATGTATTTAATAATTATTATCTAAAATAATTATTTTTATTTTATTATTTTTTTAATTATTCACGTATAACTATATTCCTTATATTTACGTTTTATCGAGATAATATTATTTAAGTTACGACAAAATTTTTAATTTATTTGTATTTTCAAATTTTTAGTTAAAACTTCACACGGTTAATTATTTTTAATATTTTTAACTTACGTGATTAAATTTTCAAACTCAATGAATTAAATTAGGAACCAGTCCTAATAAATTTAGAATTTCCTAACAATTAAAACAGCGGGTTCAAAATTTTTTTTTTTAGTTCTAAGTTGATAATTATTGTTCAGTATTAGTGTTTGTTGGTACTTATAATCTATTATTTTATACCGATAAGCTCTATACATAGACTGCATCTTATCGGTTTCGAAATTTTAAAACTATTTCTAGCTATATCTTGAATTATCAGTTCAAGATACGAAATCTCGTTTTTGGCATCTATTAAGGTCGAGAAAATTTTTTATTTGGGTCTTTTAAACTAGGAATGAGTTTATCACAACTCATAGGTCAATTCTAGGACTTCTATCGGTTTCTAAATTCACTATCTAATTTTCGTTTTCTATTTTACTACTGTATACTATTGTGAAAATTTCCGGGGTTTACAATTACCTATCATTATTATAGAACTCAATCCATTCCATTCTAAATCCATTTTAACCCATTTCATTTCGATCTATTCTACTTCAAATGATTTAGATATACCAGCTCAGTTCGCTTCAAGCCTAGTTTGGCTCGACTCACTTAGCTATGCGAGCCAAGTTCAAGCTCAAACTCAAGCTCGTTTAATTAAACAAACCAAGCCTGAGCTTGTCTTCCACCTTGCGAACAGGCTCATTAAGGACTTGTTTAATATATATAATGATATATTAATATGACATTATTAATATAATATTATATAATTATTATATTAATTTAATATTAAAAATATAATTGTATAAGTAAATGAGCCGAGTTTAAGCTCGTTTAGCCAAGCTTAGGCTCAAGATTCCTTAATGGGCTCTAACCTAAGCCTGTTCATTTCAGATTCGCTAAGAGCCCGGCTTATTTCTACAATTTGTATTTTCTATATTTTATCACAAGAACGGTAAACATGTATTTCACCCAATTCGTATAATATCTAATTGCACAAATAATGTATCTTTCTTTTCTATTATCTCATGTATAAGTATCTATAAAATCAAGAAAAAATCTTTTTAGATCTTTTAGTTTTATAAAAAGAAAAAAAAATAAAGCCTTTTATATTACCTCTTATGAATGAACATGGAGGAAAATTATATCCTAGTCATATTGAAATTCTAAGACACAAACGTATAAATATATATAGTTATCTTATATATAAAATTAAATAACGAACAAAATCCTTATAAAATCACATGTTTTACTCTATTTAGTGTCATTAAATTAGAAACAAATAAAGCTTTTTTAAATATCTTTCTTAAACCTTTTGTTTTAATTTTTTTCCTTGTTACCATATTCATCATAGTTATGATTAAATATGAAAAGAAAAATAATTTACCAAAAGATCAAATTTAAAATGGAATCAAACAAAGTACATATTGATAGTTTCTCCAAAAGCCATTATATTTTAGCATAGATATTATCGATGGTCAATTATGGAATATGGGCTTTTTAGGCCAAGTTGACCCATTCTAGGCTTAAACCAACTCATTTTGTTCGACTCCAATCCATTCGAACTCATCTTAAGCGCCTGAGAGCAATAATTTTTCTTGGAGAAAGTAAGCCTTTTGAACTAGGCGCTCAGCGATTTTGAGCCAAGTCACTCAACACACACTATCTAAGTGCCACTATTCTCATCTAAGGAAATAACTAGATATGGTCTCGTGGATTAACTTTGACATCCTTGACAACCACTCTCCACTACCCCATGTCTCCTCAATGCCTATAACCGTAAAGAGCCCACCTCTTATAAATATCTTCTCCTCATGCTCACAAGAAAAAATTATGTCACACTGATAATCCTTATACTCCATTGTTATCCTCATGTACTCCATTGCTTGGATGAACAATGACTTAAGTGTCAAAGTGGTTACACCAAACAACTCCTAGTAAATCCCTAATCATAGTATGTTTTGCAATACTTTGTAAGTCCACGATCAAGCCCAACTATTACAAAAGCCTACCATAGGTATTGAACTAACAACATTTGGCATCGTACGTAGGAAATTACTCTTGAAATTTTTTCCCTTCTTTCATTTTTTTTAGACACTTTGCTTTTATGCTCCTCGATAATTATCATATGGTTATGACCGTATATATAAGGACATAGAGGATGCTTCAATACCTAATTGATTACATGACTTAGAATAAGCTAGCTCATAGTAGATCAAAAGTAGGGTTAATGATAAAAATAGTACCTCAACTTATGTAAAATGTTCGATTAGGTGCTTGAAGTTTCGTAGTGAAGGATTTAATATCTAAACAAAGCTTTTGTAGACTTTTTTCATACCTAAAGTATAGTTTTAACAATTTTGGTACATGAATAAAGTTTTCGTGAATTTTTTTCATACCTGAAGTAAGTTTAGTCAGGTATGAAAAAAGTTTGTGAAAACTTTGTTCAGGTACCAAAATTTTCAAAACCACACTTTAGGTATCTAAATAAGCTTTTTTGTGAAAGTTCAAGTACCAAATTGTTCAAAATAAAACTTTAAGTACTTGATTCAATATTTGCAAAAGTTGGTGTACCATTTTTTAAATCAAACCCTTAAAATTATTGTTACATGACAATTGTACTAAGCATAAATACTACTTGTGTGCTTAACAGTTGTAACTACCTTCTACAATAGGCATATAAATATATAATAATAAAGAAAGAAAAGTAGCCATAAACTTTACCCAAAAGTTAGCCTTGAGTAGAAATCTCCTAAGAACACAAATCTTAGAACATGTTCTTTGTTCATCATGCTTTAGATCCTCCATTATTAGCTCACAAACACTATAAATCATATAAGCTTAGTAAATTAAAATACAAATCACAAAAACAATAATTGAAATAACATGTCGAAGGTGAGAGTTTGTCAATCACATTTCCAAAAATCGTATGATTGATATTTTCGTAAAACATTAGGGCTTAGCAGTAGTAGAGTAGTGGTCAACAAAACAATTACTATCAAGCCTAATTTGAGCTTTAATATTGGTGCTTTCATTAACTCACTAAAGTAGCCATGGCATAAGGAATTCAAGGCATTGCTTGATTGCAAGAGAAACTTGAATCTTATGAAAGTAAGCTTCTTGATTTATAATCTATCACTGATAGATTGTTTCCGATATGTCTCAAGTATTAAAATTTGTGAAGATGCAAATGGAGAATTAAAACAATAATTGTAATCAAAGTATTGAAACTAATTTACCATCTTCTTTATATTGCATGTGGTAATCATGAGGAGTCATTTTTATATATCATAAATGTTAAAATTAGAGTTACCTAAATTTTTTTGTCTGAATCCTTTATCTTGGATTTTTCAAGAAAATCAACTTTTTGATTTCCATTATGTTCTAGATCATGAACAGTTGAAAATGGCTTCTTTTGCCATGGAAGATGAAGTGATTGGTATCTATGGTTTTGTCGTAATGGACTTTTATCTACTTCACTTATTTTTCTTACAGCTTTGGAAACCAAATTTGGTTGTTTTGAGTATGGTATGCAAGATGATAGATTTTATATAGTAGATGTTGTTAACAAGAAAATGGGGTTAATAATTTTGTAACTAAATCTCAACATGGTCTTACTAAAGTAAAGAATGAGATTTTAAAGCAGCAACAAAATGTTTTTGAAGAAATTACTTTTATAAAGAAGCAAGAATCTATTTTGGCAATAAATAAGTTTATATATGTGGAAAAAGTTACAAATGGCATTGGTTTTTCTTGCAGATGCTATTTTGGCCAAGGATGACACACTATTGGAGGAAAATGTTGAAATGTCCTTAATGTTTTATAAGCAACTCGAAGATATTTTGCAAAAGATGTTACCCCCCATTTTAGGAGGGGATGCTTTAGTGGATAGTGACAATATGGAATTGAAAATACACAGTGTTGTTCAATATAATCTTATAGATTCTAGTGCTCGAAAAGTTAGCTAATATGAAGAGATTTCAAAACCAAATGGCCATTTCTGATTTTGATAAGTTAGCTCAAGAGGACTCTTATCATTAATTTTGCAAAAAACATGATTATTACCATCAATTTTGCTTTTTAGCATGAATTGAGCAGCCTTCATTTCTTAGGTTTTATCCTCTCATCATTGCATTCTTGGACATTTAGTCCAATCAAATTTTTAGGCAACAAAACAACATCCAGCAACACAACTTTTGGGACTTTATTTAAGGGTGGGTTGCTTATTTCTTGCGTGCTAGTCTAGTAGAAAAGCCTACTAGAAGTCACTTCATGGGTGGACTTATGTGAATTCAAGAGCAACTATCCAGCTTATCACCTTGAGGACAATGTGGTTTTCTAAGGGTTGGAGAAACATGTTATGACTATAATTATAAGGATACGGAGGAAGCCTCAATACTTAGTTGATTACATGACTTAGAATAGGGTAGCTCATAATGGATAAAAAATATTTTTACATGATAGTTATACTAAGGACAAATGCTACTTATGCACTTGACAATTGTAACTACCTTCTACAATGGGCATATAATTACATAATAACAAAGAAAGAAAAGCAACCACAAACTTTACCCAAAAGTCAACCTTAAGTAGGAGTCTTTTAATAACTCGAATCTCAACACCATCTTCTTTGTTCATCATTCTTTAGGTCCTTCATTGTTACCTTACAAACACCATGAATCATTTAAGATTAATAAAGTAAAATACATATCACAGAAATAATAACTGAAATAACATGTTAAGATGAAAGCAGTATAAACCCTATATGTGGTACTGTGGGACAGAGACGAAGGTGAGAATTTGCCAATCACATTTTCAAAAATTGTACTACTGAGATTTTAGTAAAGCATTAAGGGTTAGCAATAGTAGGGTGGCGGGCCAGTGAAACTATTACTATTAGCCTTGTTTAGGCTTCTTGAATTTTAGTTCTAATTTTTCCCCTTGCTTGTACACTTTTTTACTTCTTTATTATATAGATATACATTTTGCCAAACTACTTTTTATTATATATATCCTTTTTTTTTTTGTTCTTTTTTCTCCTAAAACATAGTGATAAAATATCTAAACTATTAAAACATAGTAATAAAATATTTGTTATAGAATGAGTTTACATTGTCTCTATTTTTTTAAATAATAAAGTTTTTCTCGATATATATAGATTTTATCTTATCATGTGGCATACACATCAAGCAGCCTTGATATGGAAATACAATATTTTTAAAAATGAACACAAAAATACGGTACAAAAATAATATTCGTAATGTAAGTATCAAAGGCACAATTGGACCATTGTAAAGAGGGGTGCATGTAGCTAAACTCTATAGACAACATTGTACCAGGACCATTTGAAAGGATAAGAGGTAAAGTGAATTTAAGCACTACGTAATTGCACTAGGAAAACTTCTATTAAAATTTTGCAAACTGAGAAAAGGCATCCTCAACTAGCATTAAGAGCTAACAGCTTAGAATCAAAACTATAGAAACAATACAAAGTTATAGCATTCAAAGAAAATAAAAAAAGATACCAGTGGAGCAAAGGGTATTGCATTATTTTGGCTTAGAACCGACCTTTGATGAAGACCTAGAAGAAAACGTGTCAAATTAAATACAAAGCTCAAGTCTTCAAGGATATCCATTGTTCTTTATGTAACATGGGAGTGAAACTAAAGTTAACATATTTGTAAACTAAAGTCAATTATGATAATGAATCTCGTTGGAAGTAAGAAGAGATAAGAAAGAGGGTAGACCATAAAAAAGAGAACAAAATTTGTGAGTCAGCAAGCCATGAAAGTCTAGGCAACGAGAGAGAATGAGATAGAAGAGCAGACCCAGCAAAACCTAGCAATTCCTAGGATGGAGAAGATAGAGTACTTTGTCTCTCTCTACATCTCATTTTCAACATAAAGAGGGTGCGGATGGCACCTACATCCTCTTTACAATAGTCATAGGCACGTCTTCCAACTACACCTTTGATACTTATATTTTGAATATCTTCTTTTTATACCATAGTTCTATATTTATTTTTAAAAAATACCATATTTTCGTACAAAGAGAGAGAATAAGATAGAAGAGCAGACCCAGCAAAAGCTAACAATTCCTAGGATGGTGACAAAACTTGTGTCAAGTTGTTGTTGGAGACCTCTGAGGAAGTCGTAGCCGAGTAAACCGTAAAAAAGTGACCTACCGAACCTACAACTTTCTTACTGACCTAATACATCGAAAAGTGGTAAGTTAGTAAGAAATTTACAAGCCTGGTAGGTCACGTCATTGTTTCAAAAGTGATAAGTCGGTAAGAAAGTCGTAGGTCGATAAGAAAGTCGTAGGCGTGGCAGGTCGTATTATGTTTCGAATGCTGTAAGTCTTTGAGAAAGTTGTAGGTGTGATAGGTCATGTTATGTTTTGAAAGTTATAGGTCAGTAAGAAAGTTGTAAGTATAGTAGATCATGTTATGTTCGTAGGTCATTAAGAAAGTCGTAGGTGCGATACGTTAAGAAGTAGTAGGTCAGTAAGAAAGTCACAGGTGTGGTAAGTCATGTTGTATTTCGAAAGTTATAAGTCTTCAAGAAAGTAGTAGGTTTGGTAGGTGATAAAATATTTCAAAAAGTGGTAGGTCGGTAAGAAAATCGTAGATGTGATAGGTCATGCTATGTTTCAAAAGTTATAGGTCAATAAGAAAGTCGTAGGTATAGTAGGTCAAAAAGTGATAGGTCAGTAAGAAAGTTATACGTGTAATATGTCATGTTATGTTATGTTTCAAAAGTCGTAAGTCAGTAAGAAAGTCGTAAGTGTAGTAAGTCATATTATGTTTTGAATGTTGTAGGTCAGTAAGAAAGTCGTAAGTGTGGTAGGTTGAGAAGTGGTAGGTCAGTAAGAAAGTCGTAAGCATAGTAGGTCATGTTATATTTCGAAAGTTGTAGGTCTTTAAGAAAGTAGTAGGTATGATAAGTTATGTAACGTTTCAAAAAGTTGTAGGTTAGTAAGAAAGTCATAGGTGTGATGGTCATATTATGTTTCGAAAGTTGTAGATCTTTAAGAAAGTGGTAGGTATGATGATCATGTAATGTTTCGAAAGTTGTAGGTCTTTAAGAATGTGATAGATGTGGTAGGTCATGTAATATTTCGAAAAGTTGTAGGTCAGTAAGAAAGTCGTAGATGTGATAGGTCATGCTATATTTCGAAGGTTATAGGTCTTTAAGAAAGTAGTAGACATGGTAGGCCATGTAATGTTTAGAAAATTTGTAGATCAGTATGAAAATTGTAGGTGTGGTAGGCCATGCAGTGTTTTGAAAATTGTAAATCAGTAAGAAAATCGTAAGTGTGGTAGGCTATGCCATGTTTTGAAAATTGTAAATCAGTAAGAAAATCGTAGGTAAAAATGTGGTAGGTAAAAAAGAAAGTTGTAAGTGTAGTAGGTTACATTATATTTTGAAAGTTATAGGTTAGTAAGAAAATTATAGATATGTTAGGTCATATTAGACTTGCATCGGATGGTTTAAGATTTTTTTAACAAATCCAACAGTCTTAAATAAGACTTCCTTAGAAGTCCCTTAATAGAGATTTGACCTAAGTAACTCCCCTAGGAGTGAGAAGATAGAACACTTTGTCTCTCTCTGCATCGCATTTTTAACATTTGGGCACGGACAATACTTGTGTACTCTTTACAATGGTCACAAGCATGTCTTCCTATCACACATTTGACACTTATATTTTGAATATCATTTTTCATACCATATTTCTATGTAAAGGCCAACATTAAGCAAAAGACAGCCACAACCTTAAACTTTACGATCACTGTTTTTCTTTTTTTTTTCACCTAAATCTAAAACCCTATATTCCCCAAATCTCCATTTTCTAATTCCAATCAATACCACACTTAATTTTCTAAAAAGGGAAAGGAAGCTAACATGCAGGCCGTCTTGCAAAAGCTGGCTGTCTCGTCGAATCGTAGCTTGCTGCTTACCGCATTTACCGGATCGAGTGTGTCAACAACGAGATCAATGCGCTCAATTCGAAATTGAAAGCGGGTTCGAAACCGATCACAATCTTGATCCCAATGGTGAAAGTAAGGGTTGTTGGTTAAGCTAGCTCTGATGGGTTTTTGAGTGTCAATGACGCCTGAGTTTGAGGGACCATAGGACTTATCTAAGAAAGAATTAAATTGGATGATGATGCTCTATGTCTATGATATGTTTTTTATGGAGATGATCTGTAATTATTATTTTTACTATTATACATTCGAAGGCGATAAAGCAGGGAGTAAGGCAAAGAGTCACAACAACGCAATAAATCAAATTTCCTTCATCGCTGGATCATTCTTGTGATACCTTTCAAGTATAGATAGTGAAACTCTAATCATTGAGGCATTTATTAGTACAATAGCATGGAATTCATCAAAACTCTAAAGATACTTTAAAGATAAGTGTGCTCAGTGGAGAACACTCCGAGGATGGATAACCTCTTGAGAAATAGCTATCACTAAGGACAAAACCATGCAGCGTTTTGCCAAAATGGATAATACTTCGGTGTACAAAGTTTGGGGTGTCTGGTATGGTTCTAAATCTAAGTAACCAAACTAACAAGTACATCAATTCTATAAGTGAGGGAGTACATGATACCCCTCAAATATAGGTGGTGAAACTCTAATTATTTTGGTATAATGACTTAGAGTTTATCAGAATTCTAAAGTTAAGCATATTCTGTAAAGAGCATTCCTAAGATGGATAACCTCCAGAGAAGTATTTGACACCAAGGACAAAACTGTGCGACGTTTTGCCAAAGTGAAAAATACCTCAAGAGGTGAAGTTATAGGGCGTTACAATTCTGATCCTTTAGGTTCTTTAATTTGAATTGTGATCATGCTTCTTACCTAAAATCTTTATATATAACAAATACGTGTGAGTTGTCAATAATTAGGGACAACTGTTATTGGTATCTTATCTTGATAGGATTCTTTTTATGCCGTAATAGAAGATTTTAATTATCTATTGTTGCCGGTCTTGATCGTCGAAAGGTGTTGTCGTCTATGCTTCTTCAAAGGCTAGGAGTAAGTACCATGAAAAATGAAAGGCCATGGCCCTCGAATTGGGGTATATGAGTAGACTCAATAAAGTTCATGGAGATTGGCTTCCGAGTATGGCTAAGGAAGTTGTTTTCCCTTTTAGGAAGGCATATTATTGTATGGTTGTCTTCAATGGTCGACCCTGAAGAAGATTTTCTATCCAGATTCAGCTCAAGCCTTAATGTAGAAATTGGAATACTATTGAACCTTTGGATCTTATTTACCATATATGATTTTCATGTTCCTGCTAGTAATATGAATAATTTGTTATGATTTCATAATTTATTTATTTATTTATTTTCAAGAACTAGTCAAAACAAAAGCAAAATCCAGGAAGCCATCATGTGATTTGGATCTTCTATCTATCCAAATAATCGAAAAGAAATTTACTGGGCAACTACATGTAAGTTTTTATTTATTTATTTTCCCTCATTTGATTCATGTCGAGCTGATACATGTTTAAGAAGAATCGTACCTAATTTCCATAAAGAGTTGGTTGATTGCTACAGGAAAAGGAAACTATGGCTGTTGCAGGAAGTTATTTATCTACTTATTTAGTCCAATACTCTTGTCTTGATAAATTTGCCGCAGGATTTATTTAAAAAGTACCTTTTTGAGAAACAGGACTTGTTATGTGCCTTTCTTAAATTCAACTCATGGGAAAAGCATGCAACTCATGCAAAAGCAAAGTCACCCAACGCGAATTAGCTGGTTTAAATAGATGATCGTAGAAAGACAAATGGCCATGATGATTGTGTATTTGAGAACCATCATCTATAGATTTCCTATCTTGCAAATGATCTTTTGATATAAGATTGCATTTGGCAGCATTTCCTCATTAATCTTATTCTAATTAGTTTGCATCGGACCTAAAATACTAGCTGAATCACCTTCATTAAACTACCTGGACAAGGTATCAGCACTATTGTTGTCTAAACGTCATCATGTTTTAGGTCGTTTCCAGAACCAGACTCGAACCACCTATTCGTAATTCCAATTTTGATGGAATCGAAACTAGACCAATGAAGGTTGGGTCGGTTCTCAATTCTTGGAATTTGAGGTTTTCACCGGTTTTATTTTGGTTCGGTCGAAATCGTGAACCATCTATTTTTTTTAGATAAAAAAAACTTCGACAAAAAAAAATTCAAGCAATTGACACCATTTTCCAAAACAATGCTATGCATCCCTAGTACCGATAGAAAACTAGGTCTTGTGACATATCTTTTTGAAGGAGAGGAGTAATAACAACGATGATGAAGACAGCAACAACAGTCAGAATATGCAAGCCTACAACGAAGAAAGTAGAATTGTCAGGAATCTGACGACCACGAAGAAGGTAACACCAGTCTTCACTATAGAGGAAGCAAACCATAAACCTAGTAATGCTCACATCCACTACTTCTTGCACCGTCTAGTTCCTGGAAAGTTCATA
Source organism: Combretum micranthum (assembly GCA_024138025.1). NCBI lineage: Eukaryota > Viridiplantae > Streptophyta > Magnoliopsida > Myrtales > Combretaceae > Combretum > Combretum micranthum. The sequence continues at coordinate 4,270,254 of JAMXBD010000001.1, forward strand.
AATGTTGAGTTACCCTCGTATCTTCACTTCTCCTATGGTTGCCCTATGTTTTATCAGTTATGGGTAGAGATTACCAAGAGAATGAAAGAAATGAAAAGGAGATGAAAACTAACATTAACTGTTGCTAGGATAGAGAAGTTGCAATATTAGCTTATGGTTCCAAGCCCATGCGTGAATACCTGCATTATTAGGTGGGTTTGTTTTCCTTTTTTGTTTTTTAATTTTTCCGATATCAAACTAGGTTAGACCCATTGGGTTTACTGGTTCATCGGATCGATTCCAGACCTAACAATTCAGGACTTGACGGGTCCCTTGGGTTTAAGCAATGAACCAGCAAGATCTGCCAAACTCAATTGGTCTTCGTCCGATTCTACACCATTCAATTGGTTCTCGAGTCAGAGCGACCCCATGATGATGTCTTGTCAAACCTATGCTTATACTATGTCTCAAAATCATACCTATGCAGTTTAGCAAGACAATTCTATAGAGGTGTTGTCACTCGTTGTGGCAACAAATATTTCAACGTTGTATGATCACTTCGGACAATAAACTCCAGGCCTTAAGATAAGGCCGCCAATGGTTTCTTGTTCACACAAAAGCTGTGGGTTTCTTTCCATAAGCCGTTTTAGCTAATGTATTATCAGCCAAGGTTATGCTATGATAAACAATCGGCCTCCTAGCTTCTACAAAATACGCTTGTGGACCCTTAGGAGACCATTTGAAAGAGTATATCTTCACTAATTAAGCGATAAATTTTCAGTTTTAACAAGATAAACCAAGAAATCCCTTCAACAATTTCATCGCAGTAGGATTAAAATAAACCATATTCCAATTTAATCACGTAAGTCATACATAAAATCTGTATTTAAGCAATTAAGAAATCTTAGGAATGTATCAATATATGTCATAAAAGGCAAACTCTTGTCTGTTTTAACGAGTAAGAAATTTAATTTTCTTCTTAACACTATGTTGCAATAACATGAGTGATATTGATCATGAGTAAAATAATGCCTTGTTTTTAAAACAAGTTAGTTCTTCTTTTTTGTTTTTTTTCCTCCTTTTTCATTTTCTTTTCCTTTTCTTTTTTCTTTTCATTTTTTTAATCATTTTGGTCCAAGGAAAAGGAAAGAAAATTGAAAAAGAATTTCAAAAATCCTAGCAAAAATGTACAAATAGTGAGTTGGGCTCATCATTCTGTACTTAACTATTCCCTTTTCCTTTTCGAACTCCTAAATCCACACACGTTTGCACTTATAACTTTACACAATCCACACACAGTTTACACTTATACTTCACATAGCTTTAACAATGCTTGTGTGACTTAGTCTACAACCCAAACACATCTCAATCCATGCACTTCACATGAAAATGGAAAAAAATAATTCCATAATTCACCAACAGTCATATTTGAGCAACTCAATGGTTAAAACAATAAATAGATATGATAATCTTTGTTCATAGTCTATTTCTTTACAATAAGTGAAATGAAACAAATCAAAGAAACTAACTACCAATGCCACCTACTCCTCCTCGTATCCTAGACATTGTACTGAAGTCTAACCTAGGGTGATCTTGACTTATTGTAGCATTCAGGCAAGTATGTGGTCCCTCGAACTAAGCAATTTGAAAACATCCACCATGTTTCCTCACGGTTACTCGCAGTCTCCACTTGCACCCTTTGTCTGAATCAATATATTTCACTAACCAAACGTTCTTGTTTGACTCGACCACACTATAATCGTGGTGATTTGATACAGGGTGTATTTTCATTGCCTAAACTGATGTTCTTTCGTCTTAAATCGTATGCCTACCTTAATTATCATCACTTGATCATTGCTCATCTTCAAATCCTACACAAGTACTACCCACATGTTTCATGAACAACGAAACAAGATTTGAGCTTGTTATGACATCTATATCTTTAGAAGGCAGCCAACATTAATCATGCCTCTAATATAAGCCATGGGGTTCCTTAAATGTCTGTGTCCAACCACCATTACCTTTACCCTCATCCCCAGTGCTCATTTCACTATAATCATCGGAAGGGGAGTTGTTACCCAGATCAGTCTGTCTGTCACTACTCTCATACAATTCCTTTAGAGTAGAAATGGGTAATTGAAGCTAATTAGAACATGTTGGTGTCTCCTGTTCGGCTTTCATTGCCCCTTTAAGTGCTTTAGTGATTCCTAATCAGTGTGGATCACAAACTCCTTTGGCCACAAGTAATGTTACTAAGTCTCCAAAGCCGTTACTAAGGCGTAGAGCTCTTTATCATAAGTAAGGTAGCTCAGAGGTGCTCCATTCGGCTTTTCACTAAAGTAGGCTATAGGCTTGCCCTTCTGCATTAATACAGCTCCAATACCAACATTAGATGCATCATGTTCAATCTTGAATGTCCTGCAAAACTCAAGCAAGAAAAATAAAGGCACAAAATATAATTTATCCTTAAGTAAATTAAAATCTTTCTCCTACGCCTCACCCTACCTAAAGCTAATAGACTTCTTCATAAATTTAGTTAATGATGCTACTAGTGTACTAAAGTCTTTCACAAAGTGCCTATAAAAACTAGTAAGGCCATGGAAACTTCTCACCTCAGTGATGCTAGTAGGTGTAGGCTAATCTTTAATTGCGTTAATCTTTTCTTCATCCACTTCTATGCCCCTATCACTAACAACATAACCTAAAAAGACTCCTTTTTCTAGATAAAAAATATAAATGCTCCTTTTCTAGCACAGTAAGTATGCTCTTCAGATGATTCACATGCTCGTCTAAATTCTTGCTGCAAATCAAAATATCATCAAGGTACACAACAACATATTTTCCGATAAAAGGATACATAACATGGTTCATCAACCTAATGACTGTACTAAGTGTGTTAGTTAGTCCAAAGGGCATAACTAACCACTCATAAAGCCTTGATTTAGTTTTAAAAACTGTTTTCCATTCATCACCTTCTTTCATTCGAATATGATGGTAACCACTTTTAAGATCAATTTTTTAAAAAGATAAGAACCATGCAGCTCATCAAGCATATCATCTAAGCTAAGGATATGATGGCGATACTTTATCATAATTTTGTTGACAACTCTATAATTTATACACATTCCCTAGGTTCCGTCTTTCTTAGGCATAAGTAAGACTGGCACAACACAAAAGCTCATGCTCTCACAAACAAATCCCTTTGCCTACAATTCCTCCATTTGCTTTTATATCTCCTCAGTCTCTTCAGGACTACTTCTATATGCAGGCCGATTTGGGATAGAAGCTTTAGGTAGGAAGTCAATTTGATGTTCTATACGTCTAATTGGTGGCAACCCTCCAGGAATCTCTTCAGGAAACAGATCTTCATCCTCCTACAAAAGAGACACAACAAAAATAGGAAGAGAAGAGTTAAGATCATTAGTAGAAATCAATGCTTCCTTATATATAAGTATAATTAAGGGCTTCTTTTCACTCATAACAATCTTGATCTCACTCATAGTGGCAAAAGAACTCAATTACTTTTTCTTCTCGTTCTATCCTTTTTTCTCACCAGCCATTTTGTTTCTTCTCTCTATCACTAGTTTATCATCCTCGCTAGTTCGCTTGTTTTCTCTCTTTTTTCTCATTGGCTCTTAACTTCTTTTGGTCCTCCTATACTTGTTGTGGTGTCAAAGGTTTCAAATGGAATATCTTATCACCCTGCTGCATATTAAATCTATTTAAACACCTTTCATGAGAAGCGTTTCTATTGAACTGCTAAGGTTTGCCAAATAAAATATGACATGCATTCATTGGTACTATATCACCTCATCCTTGTAGTTTCCCAGAGCAAATGATAACTTCACCTGCTTATTCATCTTTAACTCTCAGAATCTTTTAGCTATTGCAACTTATATGGTCTAGGGTGTTTGAGTGTAGGCAGCTTTAGCATCTCCATTAAGTTACCACTCACCACATTGGCACAACAACCTCCCATCAATAATCAAACTGCAAACCTTTCCTTTTACTACAACTCGAGTGCGAAAAATATTCATTCTTTGCTGCTTAAGTTTGCTCTCATCCACTTGTTGTATACTTAAGGTATGTGTAATAACCAACGACAAATTTGATGTATCTACCTCCTCATTATCAGTAACATTGTCCAAATCAAGCATATCATCCTCATCTCTTTCACTCTCGCTAGCCGTCTTATATTTGTCATTGCCTAAGACAATCATAGCTCTCTTATTAGGGTACTGAGAAGCTATGTGTCTAGCTCCATTACATCCGAAACAACGCAGTCCACTCAAATGAGACTGGGATTTAGGCTTACTTTTGGTTTCATTAGGAGTTTCCTCCTTAGGCATAGCTTGAGTTGATTTTCCCTTCTAGCTTTTCTTATTCTCCTTCTAGTTTCCTTTTCATGAGGTAAAAGAAGCACCTCTATAACCATACTTTCCCTTCCTCTTGAGTTGGGCCTCGAACTTCAATGCCATCTAGTACATTTCTTCCAAGTCCACGTAATACTACAGCTCCATCTTATCTGTAATGTCTATATTCAGCCCATTCAAGAATCTAGCCAAGTCAGTTCATCATCCTCCTTCACATCAACTTTCATCATGAGCATCTCCATCTCCATATGATATTCTTCCTGAGTGATCCCTTGCAACTAATGTTATAATCCCCTGTAGTAATATGAGGAACAAACCTTTTTCTCATGATCTGCTTCAATTCTCTCTAGGTGCTAATTGGCTCTTCTAAATTTCTTCTCCTATTAATGGTAAGTTGATCTCACTAGATGTTGGCATATCCCCTGAATTCCACCCTCCAAATAATTGTGATAGGCAAAGATCAACTCAATTTTATGCTCCCACTCTAGATAAGCATCTAGGTTACTCCAGCTTTGAAAAGTTGGAATATTGAATTTCATAGAATTCAAGTTGGTATTGATTTTCTTACCTCCTCGACTAGTGCTCTCCTATGATATAATCTTACCTCTAGGCTTTTCATGCATCATATAATATTGTTCATCACTAGTATTCGGCTCTCCCTTAGAATTTTTTCATTTAAGGAGATCCATTTGCACCGTCAACCCTTGTAACATCTCTGACATTCGAGCCATATCACTAGTTTCTTCCCCCTTCTTCTTTCATGCGCTGACACATGTGATGTTAGGAGATAACAAAACAAATAATAGTAAAAAAGAAGAAAAAAAACCTCTCTATACTCTCATGTGTATCACTCGCAAAAAAAAAAAAAAAATGGCACTCAACCTTCATATGTTACTCAAACTCACAATACACTTACCACCTTACCTCTTGATCTTTCGTCTTATGGCTCTTTATCAAGCTTGTGATCTCAATTTGGGAATTTCTTTCCTATATTCTTCCTCATGATTCCTTAATTCCTGATAAGTATATCATATGATCGAAACGCTTCAAGAAACAGAAATAGGTTACAAACCCACTTGTGGTCTTCTTTTACACAAGACAATTTCTTCAAATTGGTGTTTTTTTTTTTTACACTTCTTCTTTCTTTCTTTCTTTTTTTTTATTTATATTCCTTTTCTTTCTCTTGTTTTTCTTTATATTATTTTCCTTTTCTTTTTTTTTATGATAGGAACCCTAAGAACAATTCGATCGATCAAACAACTTAACAAAAGGATTCAAATCAAAATAGATATGAACGATATGAGATAGGGTTTTTAGATTATCGCCCTCAAATCAAATTAGGTTGGTGATTCTTAAAAAACCTTATTTTGATACCAATCTTGTGAATTCTAGAACTCTAAGAATCAAACACGGACCTTAACATGATGAAATATCTAGAATAGAATCAATGGTATAAATTGAATGTGACCCTAGATCTGAGAATTCCACGAACCTTTGTATGAATTGATGGAAAAACCTTGCCCCGTTGGTTAAGTAATCCTAAGAACCTCTATATAGAGATCTCAACCCTTTAGAAAATATCGACCAAGAACCTTGATATAACGAAGAACACAACAAGAATAGAAAATTCTTGAAAATTCACAAGCTTTCGAAAGAATTAAAGAGAAGAATTTTCTCTCTCAAATGATTTTAATATCAATGTAATCTGTTTCAAAAATCCCCTACATCCCATCTTTATAGTCTTTTAGATAAACAAAAAGATAAATAAAAATAACACAATTAAAACATAAAAGCTCAGCGTAGGAGAAAGATCGATAGTAAGTTGGTGGCTTTGAAAAGAAGGTTAGGCAATGATTGTTGAAGGCCAACGGTGTTAGAATCTAAAGCCACTAGCTTTGGGTTGTCAATTTTGGTATTCTTCACACCATTTGATATAATGAAGTTGCTCGAATCTTCCATTTCATCCTACAATATTGAACAGCTTCATTTCTCCCTCCGCGGTCAATTTAATGTGCTTCACCTAATTCTTCATGAAGTTTTTGCAATAGCAATTGAACTTATCCTGAAGTTTCTTAGCTTGGTTTTGCGTTATCATGCCTCTAGGTACATGAACTCATTGTAGTGAGCTCGGTATAGGCGAGTCTTCATCACATATGAGGATTAGATTAGGATAATGAAAAAGTATAAGATGAAAGAAAAAGAATAGAGCGCACAAGAAAAAAGGAGTGATAAAAAAGTGTGTGTGTGCAAAAGAGTAGAAAAAACTTATTAGTAAGTGAAGAGAGAAACAAATCAGAGTGTAGAGATCAAAATAGAGAGAAAAATAATAGAGTTAGTACTTCCTACAAAAAGTGAGATTAAGAGTGTTATGTTCACAAGGCATCAACTACTTATACTATTGTGCAAGGATGTTTATTTTTCAACTAATGATCTTAACTCTTCTTTGCCTAGTGTGGTTGTTTCATTGTTGCAAGAGTTTAAAGATTTGTTTCCCCAGGAAATTCCACATGGATTACCTCCTTTAAGAGTTATTGAACATAGAATTGACTTCATTCCTAGTTCATCAATCCTAATAGACTAGGCTATAGAGCAAATCCCGAAGAGACCAAAGAGATTCAAAGGCAAGTGGGTGAATTAGTACAGAAGGGATTGAGAGGGAGTCTTAGTCCATGTTCGGTTCCTGTCATTTTGGTTCTAAAGAAAGATGGAGCATGGCATATGTGTGTTGATTGTTGGACCATCAATAAAACCATAGTAAAGTATAGATTTCCTATCCTTATGTTAGATGATATGTTTGATGAGTTGCATAGTTCGTGTTTGTTCTCTAAAACTAATTTAAAGAGCGACTATTATCAAATTTGCATAAAGGAAGGTGATGAATAGAAAACTGCATTTAAGAAAAATACAAGTTGCATGAATGGTTAGTGATGTTATTTGGCTTAACTAATGCACCTAGCACCTTTATGAGTCCGATGAATCATGTTTTGCATGCTTTCATTAGGAGATTTGTTGTAGTCTACTTTGATGATATTTTAGTGTATAGCAAAAATTTAGATAATCATGTTGAACATTTGCATTTTGTTTCAAGTGCTTTGAGGGATCACAAAATTGTATGCTAATTTCACGATGTGTGCATTCTGCATGGGATCCATTGTTTTTCTTGGCTATGTTGTGATTTCACGGGGGTAAGTATAGAAGAAGATAAGGTTAAGGCAATTAAGGACTAGCCTACACTATATATTGCAAGTGAAGTAAAGAGTTTTCATGGTTTAGCAAGTTTTTATATAAGGTTTGTAAAGGACTTTAGTTCTATTGCTGCACCTTTAAACAAACTTGTTAAAAAGAATGTTGTGTTTAAGTAGGAGGATGTGCATGAGAGAGCTTTTAACTTATTGAAAGAAAAGTTAACTAATGTACCTTTGCTATGTTTGCCTAACTTTGAAAAAGCTTTTGAATTGAATGTGATGCATATGGTGTTGGAATTAGTGTTTTTTTGATGCAAGATTAACCAATTGTTTACTTTTGTGAGAAGCTTAGTGAGGCTACATTAAGTTATTCTACATATGTCCAAGAGTTACATCCATTGGTAAGAACTCTTAAAACATGGTAGCACTACTTGTGGCCAAGAGAATTCATCATTCATTCCGATCATGGGAGCTTAAAGTTCTTGAAATCCCAAGATAAGCTCAATAGAAGGCATGCTAAGTGGCTAGAGTTCATAGAAATGATTCTTTATGCGATTAAATATAAGAATGGAAAGGAAAACATTGTAGCCGATGCTTTGTTTAGAAGGTATACATTGCTCACTTCATTGCAAACAAAATTGCTTGGTTTTGAGTTCATTAAAGATTTGTATGCAAATGATGTTGATTTCTATTGAGTGTGGAATGCATGTTCTAAACATTTGTATGGAGAGTATTATAGGCATGATGGATACTTGTTCAAGAAAGAAAATTTGTGTGTTCCTAAGTGTTCTTTGCGTGAATTATTGATTAAAGAGTCTCATGAAGGAGGTTTAATGGGTCATTTTGGTGTACAAAAGACTTTGGACATATTGCATGAACACTTTCATTAGCCTAACATGAAGAATGATGTGCAATCTACTTGTAGAAAGTGCATAACATGTAAATAGGCAAAGTCTAAAGTAATGCAACGTGGTTTTTATACACCATTACTCGTGGCTAATCAACCTTAGATTAATATTTCTATGGATTTTGTGTTAGGATTGCCTAGGTCTCAAAATGGTAAGGATAGCATATTTGTTATTGTTGATAGATTTAGTAAGATAGCACATTTTATTGCATGTTCGAAAACCAATTATGTTACACATATTTCTGATTTTTTTCTTTAAAGAAATAGTGTGTTTGCATAGATTGCCAAGGACAATAGTAAGTGATAGATGTAAAGTTCCTAAGTCATTTTTGGCATATTTTGTGGAAGAAGTTAGAAACTAAACTTTTGTTTTCAACTGTTGCACATCCCCAAACGGATGGACAACCAAAGTTGTAAATCGAACACTTACTACTTTATTGCATACTATCATTCAAAAGAACTTAAAACAATGGGAAAGATGTTTACCGCATATTGACTTTGCATACAATAGGATTGTTCATTCTACTACTTCATATTCACCTTTTGAGATTGTATATGGCTTTAATCCTTTGACTCCTTTAGATATCTTACCTTTGCCTACAAATGAATTTGCTAATTTGGATGGTAAATGTAAGGCAGATTTTGTTAGGGAGTTGTATGCCAAGGTTCGAGCTGATATAGAGAAGAAGAATGAGCAATATGCAAGGTAGGCCAATAAGGGTGGTACATTAACGTTGTTTTTGAACCTGGAGATTAGGTTTGGGTATATTTGCATAAGGAAAGGTTTCCCACTCAAAGGAAATCCAAGTTGCTTCCAAGAGGAGATAGGTCATTTCAAGTGTTAGAAAGGATAAATAATAATCCCTATAAGCTAGATTTGCCAAGCAACTATGGTAGTGTGAGTGCTAGTTTTAATGTTGTTGATCTATCCTTATATGATGTAAGTGATTTGAGGACAAATCCTTCTGAGGAGGGAGGGGATGGTGGAGATCAACTTGCACCAGCTCCTACTTCCAACCATTATAAGGATCCATTACAAGGAATAAGTAGATCGATGACGAAGGTAAAGACAAAATGAATGAAACAAGCTTTGAATGCATTCGTTGGAGATCATTTGGATCAAATGTTAACTTTTGCTAAAATAAGCAAGCTAAGGAATAAAAAGGTGACTTTGAATAAATCAAGCATTTCTACGGATAATAGTGAAGGAATAAATGTTCAGATTATCACTTAAAGAATTATTGCATTAGTTTCTTTATTTTTCTTTTTAGGTTTTAAATATTGTGTTTCAGTTTTTTTGTAGTTAATATAGGGACTAAGTACAATTATGTTTTTCAATTACGTAACTATCCCAATTATATTTTTCAGTTACGTAATTGCCTTATAATAGTCTATATGTAAAGGCTAGAAAACAATCAATATTTTTATTTTCAGAATTTCTACACTTTTTGTGAGAATTCTTCTTGGTTCTTTTTTAAGAACTTAATCTGATCTTATCAAGGTAACTTGTGGCGATCACAAACCTTTTATAACTTTAGTTCTAATTGACAGGTTTGATTAGGGCTAAGTTCTCTTGCTTGTTTTCAAGACTATCTTAGTTTTTTTTTTTTCAAAAAGTTTGGGTTTTATCTCAGCCTAGGTTTCACATCTATCAGTTAGTTATTAAAATACATGTAAATCAACAGGTCAGTGTTTTCTCAACATTTAGCAAATATGAACACGAGATACGTGTGTGTAGTTGTCACTCATTTTCTATCAGGTGGATTATGGTTAATTGATAGTACTAAAACTACATGATGGTTGAAAGAGCGTTTACTTCTTTAGATAGGATGACAAACATATTACATTGATGTCTATGTGTCCAACTGAGATTAATAGTGATTAACTTGCTAGGGATTAGCCAAATAGGGAATATATTTTGCTTGAAAAGAAGCCCTCTTATTCTCATAGAGTAAGATACAAGAACAAATCTTTGCCAATAAAGGGGTAATTATCGATTATGGGTTTAAGGGTTAAGGGGGAATAATGACTTGTTTGGACCAGGTAAGTTTGTGATTGCAGGAGAAAACTGATCAATCAGCTAGGAAATCGTCGAAGCCAGGCCTATAAGCTACCAATGGTTAGAGCTTTAGACCAAAGGCTTAAGAGAGTTGGTCCAGAAGGTTCTTACAAGTCTATGTCATGGGAAGAATAGATGAGCCAAAATGACTTCATCATTCATTATGTAATGATTATTATTAGAGTCAATTTCAAATTCATGCGTGCTTTTGACTTGTATGTTTCTAACTAGTGCTAATATCTACTTTTGGTCTTGATTCTCTTAATAGAACTCTTACACCGAACTTTCAATATTTGCCCCCATTTTTTTAAGTGGTCATGGTTCTATTCTGATTATATTTCTTTTCCCATTAGAGAGTCTAAGAGTTTCCATAGAGAGTTCTAGTACTTCTAAATTCCAGCGATTCAAAGTAGAGTTGTGCAAAGGATTAAATTGCCAACCCAACCCTTCCCGCTCTACTTTAACTTGTAGGTTAAGCAGTTAAAAAAACTTGCAGGTTAGATGAGTTACCTAATCCAACCACTATATATGGGTTTGTGGGTTATGCTTCTTTTTTTAGTAAAAAAATTAATAATATAATGAAATATCCCGAATTTTACCAACCTAAATTAGGAATGTGATAATTAAATGCTACAAAATGCGAGTAGTCTTGAATCTTATTTTAAATTTAACTTAGTAATTGAATTTAGATAGTTTAGTTAATTAATTTTCATAAAATATAGAATATAATTAAAAAATTTAATTAGTAAATTGACTTAAATGAAATTAGAAATTCCAATACCACAAATATCCATTTCAACTTATCAAATTACTTCAATTTCCTATCGTTAACATGCTTAATCCCTTCCAATCATCAACTTGAACCCAACTTCTCGAGCTTAACATTTCGAAATTAAAAATCACATAATAGATAAGGTAGTAGAATGCATTTAGATGCCATGAAATAAAACATGAATAAGACTGAACTCAATTATAGCATAAGACTCGGTTAGTAATTTCCTTAGCTAGTGAAAAATACCAAAGTTAAGGTTACTAAACACGAGTCAATAACTTACTAATCATACACCTATGACTATAGATATCAACTATAGTATGACTCAATTAATTTTTAGGGTTTGTTAGATAGTAAACGATAGTTTAAAGATGAATCACTAGAGTTGAAATATACACGATAGAAATAGAAACTGATTAATATTTACCAAACTAGGGCTCGAATAAAAATTATGAATACATAATCATGAAATTTAGAATTTTCTGAGCCTATTGAGTATAATACCCTAATTTGATCTATTGGGACTAGAATCCTTAATCGCATAAGTGAAAATTTTGATAAATCAACATAATTAGGAATAATAAAGGAATTTAATTGAAACAAAGATTCTAATACCATAAATACCCAATTTAACCTATTAAGCAACATCAATCACCTACTTCAACAAATTCAAATTATCCAATATGTTCTAATTATTAGATAAAATAAATTTTTCAAATTCAATTGCTTAAACCCCTAAATATCAAATTTAGTGATTTTAGCTTAAATTCTTACTCCTCAAAACCTAGAAATTTAAAACTAAATATTTACTTTCAAATACTAATTCCTAAGCTCCTAAAACCCTAAATTCAAGTGAGACATTAATTTTCCTTTGATTAGAGTTCCTAGATTCAATTTCTAATGCAATTAGCAAGCTTTCTTTTCTAAATCCTTAAGTCCAATTTTCAAGTGCCAAAACCCATAACCAAAAAAAAAAAAAAATGGTCAATGGCATAAAAGTCCCAAAAACCAAAGCCCATAAGACCATGCAACAAACATACTCCATCACACACCATATAAAATCCTAATTTCTAGAGAATTCAACATGTGAAAAGATAAGAATGCTCGCTCCCAATTCTAGAGAATTTCTACCCCTATGAAATGACTAAATTGCCCCTAAAACCTAAAAAATTCTACATAATGTGAACACAATAAAATATTTTCCCATCTCTAGAGGTTTCTACCGTTGTAAAATGATTAGAATACCCCTAATCTATTTAGATGAAAATGACCAAAATATCCTTAACCCTAAAGATAATTACATGACATGAAGTAATATAAATATCCCCCTTAGAAAACCCGATCACCTCTTTCTTATAGCAGCCCCCAACCCCTAAATTTCTCAAGAAAAACTCTCTCCAAACACACCAAAAATCCTATAAAAATTCTACAATAACTTCTCTTCAAATCAACCATCCAATAGGTAAGGAATTCCTATCTATTTTCATCATTTAATTACTCAATTTCTTCCTAAAAATCTAATATTTATTGCAATTGATTCTTAGGTGCAATTTGAAGACAAAAACCAAGGATTAAATTGAGGGTTAGCATTAGAAGCATCAACAATATCTTGGAGTAGTAGAAATAAAGATTTCTAGGGATTATTTGCTAATTCAAGTAAGTAATTATAATTAATTTGTTTGATTATGTTGATGACATTTGAAATTCATGTAAATCACTAAAAATAAACTTAGATTTAAGTATTGATTAATACATGTATATATATATAAAAACTGAAATCAGCACGCATATATCTATGTATGTTAGAAATTTAAGTGTTTGAAATTATTATATGTTTATATATATATATGTATGTATGTATGTATGAATATATGTGTGTTATATGTTGAATTATATGTTCTATTGAATGAAATTATCAAATAAACTAAATATAAATTCTGTTGTAAATATATATTTATATGTGATTATGTTGATACATGCTGGAATCTTTGATAAATCGTGCTAATGATTCTATTTGAGCTATGGTACATGATTTTAGTTGCAAAATATAAATCAAAGTATATGCTAGACAATAAAACATAGAATAAAAATGTTTTAGATGATTTAAATATGCTTGAAAATCAATTTTTATGCATATATATGCAATATGGACAACTTAAGTTTATATTTAAGTAAAATATTAAATGAATTTATTTTTGGATGAAATTTATAAAATGGTAGTCTATCATGACTATATATAAACTAGAAATTTTGGTGATTTTTGAAATACATTTACTATATTTTAAAATTATAACAAAATAGCAAAATAGTGCTTTTGCTAGTAATGGTAGGTGATTTTTGAAAATACATTTACTATATTTTAAAATTAAAAATAACATCCTGAAAACTTTAGAAGTATACTTTAATTTGGTTTAAAGAACTGGTCAGCTTGATTGTCAAATTTGATAAAACCGATGATCGTTGCTTCCTATGCTCTATTCTAGATAGTTTTATGTTAATTAAATGTAAAACCCTAATTAACTAATTGGTTTAGACCAAGTGAACTTATGCACATGTAAAACAATGTGTTAGAAAGTTTACTTAAAAATTTTAGCTCAAGAACCCGTGTTTAAGATAGTGAACCGGTTGGATAAAGTAAGGGTGTATACTATAAGAAATAAAATATTAGAGTTTAAGGTAAATTAATTCTAATCACATGAATATGAAATAAATATAAATAATGTGTTTTCATATTAATATATGAATTTTAGGATGAATAATCAATTATTTAGGTTTTAGGAAATTATTTAATAAAATAGGCGTAAATATGGCATTATAAGATAATATAAACATAATAGGAAACTAATTTAGATTCTTTAGCACATTATAGGTAAAAAAAAAAAAAAAGAATTATGAATGACATAAATAGAATAATTATATCTTAAATGATTTGTTTCACTTAATAAAGGTATATTAGATTGATTATGGGATATGTTATTGAAAACATCATTTTAAGGACCTAATTACCATAAAATGAGTTTAGTAGATTAAGTTGAATATAAAATGAACTTGATTGATTAATTCTATTCAATTTGGCTAAATTAAATTAATATAGATTTATTAACTAATATTAACTTATCAAATTCTTTAGAGTCCAACAATTTATACTTAGCTGTTAATCCAATTAGTAAACTCTTATATGATCAAATTAACTGGTAACTGGTTTAGAGATAATTGTAAACCATGAATAATAAGAGGAGTATGTTTTTTCAAATATATATTTGCTAGAAAACTAAGTAGTTAATACGAGTTTGATATAAGTTAATAATTGATTCAAGTGCTTATATGAATTAATCTTTTAAGCAAATTTTTGTTAGGAGTCTGCCTTCTACTTTCTCTTCTGGCCTATCTTTTGTTTATCCAGATTTTGTACCAGGTATACAGTGACATGTGTTACGTGCTAGGGTAGACATTCTAAATGAACTAATACTTAAAGATGGCTTTAGTAATTGCTTTTTGCTTGTGTGTGGCCACTTTTGAGATCTGGTTCAAGAGGCAGCAACCTTATTAGGTAGTATCAATACAGTAGTTAGGCGCTTAAGCCATCATGGGTAGGTCGGTGGGTAGTTAATGAGGAAAATGGTTGTGGGATAATGCTTACCTAGATCGGAGAGAAGTAGTATAGTATAGTTCACATTTATGGGACCGATTGAGCTACTCTATATTATAGATTGTGATGGATAGATATGCGTAACGGCTGTGATCCCTAGATGAGGTTATTACTTGTAGAGGCCGGAGATATAAGTATTTTGACTACCTATATCAATCTATTGAGTAGTTGCTACTACTCAGGACCCCTAGGTTCCCAACGAGTTTCTGGAGTATGAATGCTGCACTATTGTTTGCTATGATTTAATTTAAAGATACAAATTGTTATTTGTTGCATTTATTTAGAACAGGTGTCTAGCCATATCATGTGTGTTTATGTTGCTGTCATACTGGGTTTCGGCTCATTTCTTTCTTTTTCAGGTGTTGATGATTTTGATGATGATACTTATGATTGCATGGGTGCAGTACAAATTCTTAAGGAGATACTCGATGAGTGGAGTGTCTAGGATCACCGGATAATTATTTCATTCTAAATCATTGAATTTTATTTTCAAACTTATTTTTTATGAGAGCATATCTATGAGCCCATGGTTGTATTTGGAGATGCTAGACACTATGTATTTCGAGGTACCTGATGGTATGATATTTATTTATAAATGTTGATCTACTTATGGGAGTAGCCCTTTTGAAAATCTTTTGCGAAAGTTATATTTTTCCGCTGCAAAGTCCAATTGTTTCTAGAGTCTAATTTAATGATTTTAGAATCTAAAATTTTTTTAGCAACGATCACGATAAACTGTAGATTAGGCTAGCTTTAATGTATAATGTGTACGTGTTATATATGGTGGTTGGCACACCTTGAACCTATTTCAGGGGGTGACACATAATTATACTAAAAGTAAGTTATTTTTCAATTAAACTAAAAAAGGTTATTTACATATATAATAAAAACATAGACAATGATTGGAAGTTGCTCGTTTTCTTATTATAAGATAAAAGCATACACAAAGAGTGAAAAATACATATAAGAATATTTATTATTATATCGATTTGCTATTGTTCTTTTTGTTCCTTATCCTTCACATCTTATTTGTATCTTACTTAGATAACTTATCATTTAAACAGTGGAAAAAAAATTATCATAGTACAATGGCTAAAATTAAAAAACTTGCTAGTTCAACCTTAGGGATTTGCCTTGATGTTCGGTAGATTTTTAATTGCTCTCAATGGATTTACGTGCCAATATTTAAGCATTATAAGTAACGAGTAGATTACTTAAAAATGTCATCGTTCTTCTCTCTTGTACTATTCTTTTTAGGTTCGGTTGATGGAGTAGTAATATTCTATAAAAAAATAAATATATAAACTAAGAATGTATACAGTTAAGTATAATTTTATAATGAATAAAATTAATGCAATTGGTTATTGTTAAAAAAAAAAAAAAAGAAGTACAAAATGCACAACTTGCAGTTATGTTACGTTTACTATAGGACAATGGATCCAAAATGGAAACGTGATTTCGAATTCCATTCCCATTCATATATCTAAAAGTTAGAATGACGATTCATTAGAATCAACCATTTTGATTTTGAGGGATATAATTTTCCACTCTTGAGAAGGTTGAATCCCGATTCCATTCAATCCCATTAATCATTATAGTTACATTTTTATCATCTTACACATTTATTGTTCGCATTTATTACAAAAGATATTTTCCACAAATACAAAGTCAATTACATTTTGTTGCAGGATATATCCAAGCAAAACCACTGAGTCCATTCCACTCATTCTAATCTATTCCATTCAATTCAATTCACTCCAAATCAAACAATTCCTACCACTACACCATCTTTAACATTTTGTCATGATTTACTATTTATAATATAGATGTACAATATATACAAATTCTTTTTAAAAACTGGCCCTAATGACCGGAGCCCCCATTGGATAGAGAACAAATAGATTTCTATCCTAGAGAAAGAGCAACGCATATGATGATATCTCTTATCGGCAAAAAGTAGGGATGTAATTGGGTGAACCATAATAGGGTTTTCAACCCACTCAACCCATTAAAAATCCTATAAGGTTAAACCCTATAGGGTTTTAAGGTCGGGTTTGGATATATAGTAAAAACTCTATAAGGTTATAGACTCGGGTTTGTATCATATAACAAACCTGGTGGATACACAACAACCCGGTACCATAATTTAAAAAATTAAATAAATAAATGAAAATATTACTAAAAGGATAAGAAGAGGAAATGAAATATGGAGGAGCCATCATCTTTTCTATCTACTAAAAATATTTTTCTTTTACATTTACTAGACCGGTTAAGGATTTTAGGACTTCTCATTAAAATTTGTTCAAGTCATGTTTACTTTAATATTGCTTGATGTGTTATATTTTTACCTCAACAAGATATTTAATTTAACCATGTTCTTATCTAAGTCTCTTAGATGAGACATAGTAACAAAAGTAATATATGTGTTTAAATATTGAATCATAAATATGGTCTGCCACATATTCTATCTACTCCATATGTATCTTTTTATTTTTTAATGTATAGAAAATGTATGTCAAAAGCACCGGATTCTCTTAAATTTATTATTAAAATTTAAAAATAGGTTAGAAAAAAATTAAGGTTATAAGGGAGCGTTCCGAGTTCTAAATCAAACCTATAGAGCGGTTTTGGATATAATATGAAAACTCTATAGGATTATAGGATTGGGTTTGGTAGACTCTAACGACCTAGGTCGGGGTTTAATTTGGGTTTGTATGATCTGTCCAAAACTTGACCCCATTACATCCCTACTAGGGATGCGACCCAGTAAGCCGCTATAGGCTGTTATAGAGTTTATGACCTGCTGATTTGTTAGGATCGGGTTTTGAACATATAAAAAACTCGATATATATATGATAACCCGATATTATAATTTTAAAAAATAAATAAAAACATTATAAAGGGGTAAGGAGAGGAAAGAAGATATGAAGGAGCTAGCAAAAAACAAAAAAAAATGATGAATTAGTAAATCATGTACCTAACTGATATAACCTTGGTTCTATTGGAATTATCGGATTTTTATTTGTATCATATCTATATCGGATTAGCATCTGTAACTTATATGTATCATATCGGTATTGGTTTTATTTGATCAGTTCATGAGTAAAACTATCGATTTTTCATTGGTATCGATTTCTTAACAAACATTTGTTTGAAAACGATGGAAATATGATGCCAAAATGACCTAGAAATGATGAAACAAATAGACCCAATCGAAAGTACAACCCTGTTCTTGGTTATGGTTATGGAACATGGTTGTGGTTACGGATCATGGTTGTGGTTGCCTCTCCATCAATACTCACTCATGCCTAAAAAGTGTCTTAGGTTTTATGTTGTTTATACTTCGTATAAAATTGAAAAGATTTGTTTTGATTTTATATTAATTATGATATGCATGGATTAAAGATAAGATATTATTTCCAAAATCATCGGATATTATATATGATTAATTAAGATACATTATTCTTATATATATATATATATAATATATTCTAGTAAATTGTTTTGAGATCTTTACATATTGACTTTTTTTTATTTCTTTTATTTACATCTTCTTTCTTCTTTGTTTCCATTTTCCCTCTCTATCAAAAGGACATATATTGGCTTTTAGAAAGCTAACCTATATGTATTTTATTTTTTTTTCCCAAAATTTGGAAAATAATTTGCTAATTATAACTGTAACAAAAATGATAACTAGGGAAATTGTTCTTTTTTTGTTTCTTTTCAAGCAAATATTTTAACACAAAAATTTTAAAAATTTTAATCATTTTTCCTTTTATGAAACTAAATAGTGTAAAAGGAGATTCTATAAGGATTTGTTAATTATTTAATTTTAAAAGAAGGGTATGAATGTGCTCACATTATTGTATAGATAATAGTCAATTTACTAAACTCTTCTTTTAAGAATTAATATTATTTAAAGATAATGAATAGAAATTATGGGAAAAAAGTTGTGAAGTGTATATATATATATATAATAGAAAGATATATATAAATAGATATACATATAAACAATTGGTAAATTACATTGGAAGATCACAATATTTAGGGTAAGTTTATTTAAGTTTACAATATTTAAGGAAGTGGTTAATTAAGATCACCATTGACAAGTGTCACAACGTGGAATCTTCTGAGTTTTCATTAAAATTTCTCCTTTTAACATGTGTCAATAGTGACCTTAATTGACCCACTTCGCTAAACATTGTAACCTTAAATGAACCACTCAAAATGTTAAAACCTCAAATGAACTAACTCTCAAATGTTGTGACCTTTATCCTATAAAGAACTATCTATAATTATGACATTTAAATATAAATGTTATAATTACTCTATCTTTTATATTCCAAAAAATCCTCCCATAATGTCCTCACTAATTTGTTTAAATTAATTTAGATTTAGTACACAATACATATAACTTATAATTTTAAGGATGAAAAAAAAGTACGGAGATCGAAAACTCTATTAGTATTGGTTTTATAATGTATAAGATATAGATATAGAGAGAAGTTTTTAGATTAGACGCGTGTGTGTAGTAGCCTACAAAATAGAACGCGATGAGTGGTACATCATGGTTTGGCCTGACTAAGGATGTCAACAGGCGGGTTTTTATAGGGTACCGGACCCACCCAACTCGATAAATACCCTATAGGGTTTAGGATGGGTTTTGGGATCAATAATAAAACCCTATAGGGTTTTGGGATGGGTTTTGGGACAAGCATAAAACCCGTTGGGAAATCCGAACCCATTTAAATATATACATATACATCAATATATTATGTTTAGTCTTAGTTTCTGAAATTAACCAGCTGTACTCCATTAATTGTAAAGCTGTTTTTTTCCTTTTTATTAAATCATTTAGAAAAGGTAAAAAAACCCTAGGACAGTAGACTAATACTCTATGTTCTCCACTTTCATTCTTGGCTTAGCTCACTCTCCTCAAATTCATGACTCTTATTCCCGTTGCTGCACTGTTTCATTCAATGATTTTTTCGTGAAAATGGTTGGGATTTGATAAAGAGGATTGCATGAGTAACGATAAAAGTTTTTTCTTGGTCTATAAAGTGGGAATGGATCGGAAATAGAAAAAGATGAAAAAAAAATATTTATAATGACGTTTTTAAATATTCTATTGTGTAATGATTCTAATTTTATATCAGATTTCATATTTGGGTTCGGGTACCTTATATGGTTTGTCTAGCGGGTTTTGGATTCATAGATAAAAACCTATAGGGTTTAGGACGGGTTTCGGGAATCCTATTGGGTATCGGGTTCGAGTTCGTGTTTTAGTATACCCATCTCGAACCCGTCTCTGTTGCATTCTTAGGTCTGACATGGCTACTCTAATCCTTAAGTTAACAAGTATGTTAATTTGAGGGTAATAAATGGTTATGAGAGAGAGAGAGAGAAAGAGATTTCAAGCAAGATTACCATTTCTATGGAGTGGAAGGAGATATTTATTGTATATGAGTCCTTGACGATTGAGTGCGCAATGAGCTCATAGGCGAAAGCATGGTTGGAAAAGGTTGCAGTGGGTGTTGGCTGGATCCACTTTTGCTGAGCTTGATAAAGAGTCTATTGAGAGATGTTGTGTCAAGTTTTGTTTGGATGCCATAGGGGCCAATCAGTAATCTGAGTTAGGATGGAGGTTGCATTAGTGAGGCTTCAGTACTTTGTTGTTGTGAGCTGCGCATTAACCCATTGGGTTAGCTTAATCGATTAATGGACTAGTATAGGCTTGGAAGGCACATAATCAATATTAGACCATAAACAAGAGTTATTTACCATAATAAGTTAATAACCTTAACATATCGACAAGTTATTGAAAATTATTAAACTAAGGGGTTGTTTTTCTAAAACCAAAAAGTAAAAAAGAAGAAAGTATAAGACTTTATTAGTATGTTTACTTAGAGGCAACAGAGGTGACTAAAATATTACCTTTGGAATACATTCTATTGTCTTGTTTACTTGTAAACTATGCACGGTTTTGCTATTTTCCTTTTAAAGGAAATAGTCATACCTACCTATGCACTTTTTTTTTTCACTTTCTTTTTCATTTCCTCTCTATTCCCTCTTTAGAGTAAATACAAAATTAAATAACTATGACCATCTTGTTTTTATTTAAATTACAAATTGTCAAAATTATCCACATAAGAAATATATACGTATAACATATTATAAATTATATATGGAATATACATATAACATATATTAAAAATAGGTCATATTAGTAATGATATATATATATATATATAATGTATATATGAAACATACAATTGGTTTCTTTATTATAGCATCTATACATATACATACGCAACATATATAGATCATATTAGCATGTAAAGCAAAAAAATTTAAATAAATACATGTATATAGCACCCATACATATATGTAGCATATAGGTAAAAAAATACATATTTTATATGTTAGATAAAGATTATGCATATAACTTATAATACAAATATCTACATCAAAATATAAACTATGTATATAATATTAAAGGGTAAATTACACCAGTGGGTCACAACTAAGGGGTAAGTTCATTTTAGGTCATAACGTTTGGAAAAGTGATTCAATCCAGGTCATAGTGAACACCTATCAATAGGAGGAAAGGGGTGACACGTGTCAACAAGAGAAGGTGACATGTCCATTGTGACATGAATTGGATCATTTTTCTAAACATTGTAACCCAAAATGAACTTACCCCCCAAACATTGTGATCCAAAATGAAATGTTGAACGTTGTGACCCAAAATGAACTTACCCCAATTATATATATATATATATATATATATCTTTTAACATATACAACAAATATTTATAACATATAAATGTGTATCAATTGTAGATTATAATAACATAATTTATGTGTTATATATATGTCATAAGTTATTTTTTACATTTAATGAATAAGTTCCATATGTACGTGTGCTTGTTATAATATATAGATAACATATAAGATACTTTATTAATATATATTAACATAGAAATTATAAAAATAACTTATACGTATAACAAATAAATAGGTTGTGTATTTATTTAAAGTATGTTTAAGTAACTTTTAATTTATTTCAAAATCATCAAATGGGAGTATAGTGGTATTTTTTAGGTATTCTTCCAATATAATGTTGCAATTGATGATTTGAAGTAAATGTTAGAACATATGTATTATTGATAATAAAACTTTAAACAAAATAAACACTTAAATGCAATATTCCTAATCTAACATTTTTCCTATTTCCTGTGTCCAAATAAACTGCGTAAAGAGCCAAGTGGATGTGGATCTACCCACTTTAATAGAATTAGAAGATAAATCTAGATAAAAGTACACTTGAAAAGCCAAACAATCGAACACAAACACAATAATTATGCTTTACACAATATATATATATCTATATATATAACGTTAATATATGAAAACTTATGATATTAATTTGCTTTGATGTAAATTGTTCTTGAGATATCTTCTTCCTAGTGCATCCGTATCTTTTTGGACCGTCTGTATGCTTTCTAAAATATCAGCATGATCAGAGATTAACTTTGAGATAGATATATATATATATATATATGTCTATACTACCTAGTCTATGCTACGTATTAAGCGAATACTATTCATTCCCCAGAAAAGATAAAAATATGGTCGGGTATTTTTTGTTCATATCATCTTTTACAGTTTTTCAATCCACATCTTATCCATCCAATGCATTTTACCGCTCTCGTTCACTCTCATCTCTCTTAAATTCCATGTATCGGTTTCTCCGTATTCATTGTATTCTCCATCTTAACGAGGAAGGCCTTCTAAGATAATTGCTTATTAATTTTTCATAAAATTTGTTTCTTTTACAATGATTATAGACATGTCTCCATAGATGTCAACTTTTCTCATTTTGCATGTGGTTGGTTACTAACCATAGAGCTAACCTCTCGTATCTTTATGCAAATTTCAATTCTTTTAAAGAGGAGAACTTCAACCAAGAGCACCAAACAGCATAGACAAGTTGAGTGAGGTAAGAGATGTTGGAGTTTTTAATCTTCTATTGGCTTTTCAAAAGCATTAGTGGAATAGAGCCTGCCTGTTTTGAACTAGAAATATGAGTACTTATTTTTTCTTAAACTTTATCTATTTTAGGTTGTGTTTTACGAGGTTTTTTTTTTTTTTTTACTTTTGTTATTCGCAAAATTCAGAGATGTGTACATTCGTATTTTGCAGTGTCTTTTGTTTTTCCTTTTTAATTTTTAGAACTAAGTTTTGTGAAGTTGCTACACTATGTATGATTTCATCATCCTACTTAGTTTTTTGGTCTTTTTTAGGGGATTCATTGGATGATATAGATGCATTTACGATAGATAACTTTGAATGACTTATTTAGTTTTTGGCTTTTATTTTTGAGAGGGTTGATGCACTTACAAATTGTCACATTAGTGTATAGATTTTTTTTTTCTTTTAATAAGAAAAAAACGTTAAGGGAGAGTAACTGATAGGTCTAATTTTTTTCCTACTCTCCACCTATTACAAATATCAAGGAATAAAAATTAAAAATTAGACATTAATATCAAGAAATAAATACAGAAAAAAAAAAAGACTAAAGTGAGTTTTATGGGATTTTGGAAAGATTATCAAATTTCAATATTGTTTTATCATATAATATTATTTGGTAAGAATATAATGTTCGAAACAAATAAAAGTGTGCATGGTTGTTTGTTTTTTCTTTTTCTTTTATTTTTAATTTCTTTATAGAGAAATCATACTAATAAATTTAAATGTTTTCATCTTAATGCGACTAAAGTTGCAACGGTGATACAAAGAACTCTAGAGACAATTCTCATTGCTAAGCTTCCTCTATATAGCTTTTGCAAATTGCATAAAAATATGTACTTTCCTTTTATATTTTTTCTTTTCTCTTTCTTTTTTTTTAATTTATTTAAGGAGACTGTCAAATTACTTTAGTATTTTCTTTTTTGTTTGGAATTACTTTACTATTTAAGATGGAAATATTAATAATTGTCATTTTTTATTATATTTATTTTTAGACTACGTTTTATGAGGATCTTTTTTTATATATACTTTTGTTGCCACAATTTAAAATGTATTAGTATTGGCTATTTTTTTTCTTCTAACCTTAACTGCTAAAATGTGTCAAGTTGATGGAGTATAATGATTTCACTGTTCTACCATGCATGTGTTTTCTATTTCAGGATTGTTCTAGGGAATTGAATGGATCATAATGATGGGGTTAGGTATGATTTTAGATAAGTTTCAATGAAGTTTTCCCTTTTTTTATTGGATTTTATTGTAAGGAGGTTTGATATATAGATATTGTCAAATTGGAGTAATGCGTCGGTTTTTGAATTTAATACCCTTTATTTATTTTTTTGATTTGACACAAAGCTTCTTTTCGTGGCTATGAATGTTAACTATTAATTACAAAAAAAAAAAAAAGAAATCATTATTGTTTCAATAATATTAATGTAAAATTTTTCTTAATGGTAAATATGGGGGAAATATTATTTTTAATATAAAGTTCACTTAATGGTGTCAAAAAGTTTCTTTATGCATATCTTTTCGTTAATTATATTAGATTTGATTATAATTATGCTCAAGACCATATCGATTTTTAGGACCTCTATCTTATGGCAAAACAATTTTTTTTCCTTTTGTATCCATTCAAATAAAATAGTTAAACATTTGCAACTTTATTCCATCTATTATATTTTGTATCTTAGTTTCTAAACCTTAAATGATATTGAAGTGAAGTTTGGTCTTTCCTTATAATTACCATCCCTCCACTCATATTTTTTTCCCTCTTTCTTTAAGTAAAAGTGGTTAGATCATTTGCTATGATGCTTCATGTTTATATAGTTAATTTAAATATTTTTATATGAAATATTTCATATATTTGGTACTTATTTTAATTTACACACGCTTCGTGGGTGTGTCAACCGCTAGTGTGTGTGTGTATGTAAAATACATGCATTATATGTGTACCGCACATGTCCTTTTTGGATTTTTTTGGTATCTTATCATATCTACTCTAGATTTGATTTCTACCAGTTTAAAATCTTTTATTTAATAAATTATCTATATACATCTTATCATTATATCTTAATTATTATGATGGTAGATTGGTAGTGACTGAAGAATGAGAGCTGGAAAGATAGATTTCTTCTTCTTCTTCTTTTTTTCCCAGAGGAATTTTTTTCTCCAAAAGATAAATATATATTTTGTATTGAGGAAAAAAAATTTAATGCACATTATTTTCACTATTTTAGTAAAGAGAATCACTATTTCTTTCCCAATATTTTGTAACTACTTTAATTTGTTAATTACGAGAAAATCTATCAAATCTTTGTAAAATAGATTAACTCATAGATAAATATGCATCGCTATTTATAGGCAACAATTTATCATCCTGAAAGTTTATTTTAAAGAAAAAAAGCTAAGAGCCCAACCATACAAATTTTCAAGATTTTAAGAACTTGCTTGCTTTTATAGGGGGTCAATCGTCAGTCATACAGTAGCCAGAAGGTATATTATCTATTACTATCTATTAAGAGTTCAATCGCCTCCAAAAATATAAAAATAAGATTAGACGGTTTTTTCCTACTTCGTTCTCTATCTGACGTTTTCTATTTTTGACGGTTTTCCTTATTCTCTTTGGTCTTTTGCTATAACTTCCTTCGCGACTTTTAACTCCTCCTGACTGTTTAACAAATACTTTCAGTTTTACAGCTATCAATGCATTTTTTTTTTTCCTAAATATTCCCCTTTTCTCTTTCCTAATGCTCTTTACATTTAACAGAAAGTTACATACATGTTTATCCATAATAATAAACAGTTAATCTTTTATTTTTTTAATGTTGTTGCTTCTTTATTAAAAATCTGAGCCTCTTCGTACTCCTTCTTTCGTACTATATATTTCTTTTATCAAGTTTTACACATCCCCTTCTACAGTAGCAAGCAAGACAGTTTCTTTGTTTTTATTTTTTCTGTAATTTTTCCTTTGTGTTCCTTTCTATACTATGGATCTTACTATTTCTCTCTCTCAACATTTTTGACAGTGATTTTTCACTAACTTATTTTGGATCACCACCAACACCATCAAAGTAAGTTTATGGGTCTGTTTGGATTGTCTGTTTTTTATCTGTATCTGTATCTTATCTTTTTAAAATGATTTGTGTAAATATATCCGATTTGCATATAAATTTTATCTATATTTGTTCTATTTAATCTTTTAATGAGAACTGTCAACTTTTTTTAATCTATATCTATTTCTTGATAAATAATTTGTTAGCAAAAAGTTTGAAAAAGTGTCTGTATCTGCCGGAAAAAAGCCAAACAAACAGACCAATATATATATATATATATATTTTTTTTTTCCTGACCATCTCTCTCTCTCTTTTTTTTTTTTTTATAATTTTACCACTTAATCTCTCTTTCAACCCTTTTTTAGGAATGCATCAGCTCCATAAACAGGTATGAATTTCTCCAATGAACCAAGTTTCATAAACGGGTGACATGCTTGGTTTTGTTGCAATTAGAAGCATTTTTTTCTCATATCAATTTTACCAAAATAGTTAAGAAAAGAGATGGCTTTCACATTGATTTTTGTTTTTCCTATTTAATATTTGCTAAAATTTTGTTTTTGTAGATAAATTTTCAATATCTGATCTTACCCTTTTGATTTTTTGAAACATATAGTTTGATTTCATCATGTTAAAAAAATTATGTTATTTCAAGTTTAAATTTATTAATAATTTGAGTTTAATTTTATTAATAATTTTGAATTTCATTGCTTTATCATAGATTACAAATGAAACCAATTATCTGTACATTTGTTTGTTTTTTTATATATACTTTTGGAAAAGGGGACTTTTTAAAATTGCTTTCTACATGGTTTGTGCTTTTTCTTTCTTTCTTTCTTTCGTTTTTTTTTTTTTTCATATATGGTTTGTGCTTTCTCTATCGTTTGTTTTAGTAAATGTAAATACAAATAAATTGGACACATCCTTATATAGCCGACCTTAACACCTTTATTTATTTGTTTATCTAATAAAATATTTATTATAATCAGGATCATTTTTTTTTCCAATGGTGTCTACTCTGATCAGCTTCAACTTTCAAGATCAAAATATCCTCTTCGATTACATTATTGGGAGACTTTGCATGAACACGAAACAGAGAATTCTATTATCTTATGATTGTGCCAAGTTACATTGGTGTGTATGTTTATGTTTGTCAAACAGTTTAAAATTTGGGCTCATTTCCACGGAAATATATTTCCTGCGTTTGTTTAATTGATAACAGTATATAGAATGTAACCTTTCATTAACGAACCTTATAATTAACCATTAATAAAATATGTGCCAATTATGACTTAAACTATAAAAAATTGTTCAATAATTTATTATTAATTATTAATCTACTCTACTTTTTGCGCACGCATCGTGGGTGCACAGCTACTAGTATATATGAACGAGGAAAAGAGTAGAAATTAGAATTGGATTGGAGTATTTACATCGACTGCCACCGTGAACATGAAGCGAAAGATTTTTCTTTGAGAAAGTAAGCCCTTTGAACTAGGTGCTCAGCGATTTTGAGCCAAGTCACTCAACACACACTTTCTAAGTGCCACTATTCTCATCTAAGGAAACGATTCGATATGGTCTCATCGATTAACTTTGACATCCTTGACAACCACTCTCCACTACCCCATGTCTTCTCAATGCCTATAACCGTAAAGAGCCCACCTCTTATAAATATCTTCTCCTCATGCTCACAAGAAAAAATTATGTCACACTGATAATCCTTATTCTCCATTGTTATCCTCATGTACTCCCTTGCTTGGATGAACATTGACTTAAGTGTCAAAGTGGTTACACCAAACAACTCCTAGTAAATCCCTAATCATAGTATGTTTTGCAATACTTTGTAAGTCCACGATCAAGCCCAACTATTACAAATGCCTACCATAGGTATTGAACTAACAACATTTGGCATCGTACGTAGGAAATTACTCTTGATATTTTTCCCTTCTTTCATTTTTTTTAGACACTTTGCTTTTATGCTCCTCGATAATTATCATATGGTTATGATCGTATATATAAGGACATAGAGGAAGCTTCAATACTTAATTGATTACATGACTTAGAATAAGCTAGCTCATAGTAGATCAAAAGTAGGGTTAATGATAAAAATAGTACCTCAACTTATGTAAAATGTTCAATTAGGTGCTTGAAGTTTCGTATTGAAGGATTTAGTATCTAAACAAAGCTTTTGTAGACTTTTTTCATACCTAAAGTATAGTTTTAACAATTTTGGTACATGAATAAAGTTTTTGTGAATTTTTTTCATACCTGAAGTAAGTTTAGTCAGGTACGAAAAAAGTTTGTGAAAACTTTGTTCAGGTACCAAAATTTTCAAAACCACACTTTAGGTATCTAAATAAGCTTTTTTGTGAAAGTTCAAGTACCAAATTGTTCAAAATAAAACTTTAAGTACTTGATTGAATATTTTGCAAAAGTTGGTGTATCATTTTTGAAATCAAACCCTTAAAATTATTGTTACATGACAATTGTACTAAGCATAAATACTACTTGTGTGCTTAACAGTTGTAACTACCTTCTACAATAGGCATATAAATATATAATAATAAAGAAAGAAAAGTAGCCATAAACTTTACCCAAAAGTTAGCCTTGAGTAGGAATCTCCTAAGAACTCAAATCTTAGCAACATGTTCTTTGTTCATCATGCTTTAGATCCTCCATTATTAGCTCACAAACACTATAAATCATATAAGCTTAGTAAATTAAAATACAAATCACAAAAACAATAATTGAAATAACATGTCGAAGGTGAGAGTTTGTCAATCACATTTCCAAAAATCGTATGATTGATATTTTCGTAAAACATTAGGGCTTAGTAGTAGTAGAGTAGTGGTCAACAAAACAATTACTATCAAGCCTAATTTGAGCTTTAATATTGGTGCTTTCATTAACTCACTAAAGTAGCCATGGCATAAGGAATTCAAGGCATTGCTTGATTGCAAGAGAAACTTGAATCTTATGAAAGTAAGCTTCTTGATTTATAATCTATCACTGATAGATTGTTTCCGATATGTCTCAAGTATTAAAATTTGTGAAGATGCAAATGGAGAATTAAAACAATAATTGTAATCAAAGTATTGAAACTAATTTTCCATCTTCTTTACTTGCATGTGGTAATCATGAGGAGTCATTTTTATATATCATAAATGTTAAATTAGAGTTACCTAAATTTTCTTGTCCGAATCCTTTATCTTGGATTTTTCAAGAAAATCAACTTTTTGATTTCCATTATGTTCTAGATCATGAACAGTTGAAAATGGCTTCTTTTGCCATGGAAAATGAAGTGATTGGTATCTATGGTTTTGTCGTAATGGACTTTTATCTACTTCACTTATTTTTCTTACAGCTTTGGAAACCAAATTTGGTTGTTTTGAGTATGGTATGCAAGATGATAGATTTTATATAGTAGATGTTGTTAAAGAAGCAAGAATCTATTTTGGCAATAAATAAGTTTATATATATGTGGAAAAAGTTACAAATGGCATTGGTTTTTCTTGCAGATGCTATTTTGGCCAAGGATGACACACTATTGGAGGAAAATGTTGAAATGTCCTTAATGTTTTATAAGCAACTCGAAGATTTTTTGCAAAAGATGTTACCCCCCATTTTAGGAGGGGATGCTTTAGTGGATAGTGACAATATGGAATTGAAAATACACAGTGTTGTTCAATATAATCTTATAGATTCTAGTGCTTGAAAAGTTAGCTAATATGAAGAGATTTCAAAACCAAATGGCCATTTCTAATTTTGATAAGTTAGCTCAAGAGGACTCTTGTCATTAATTTTGCAAAAAACATGATTATTACCATCAATTTTGCTTTTTAGCATGAATTAAGCAGCCTTCATTCCTTAGGTTTTATCCTCTCATCATTGCATTCTTGGACATTTAGTCCAATCAAATTTTTAGGCAACAAAACAACATCCAGCAACACAACTTTTGGGACTTTATTTAAGGGTGGGTTGCTTATTTCTTGCGTGCTAGTCTAGTAGAAAAGCCTACTAGAAGTCACTTCATGGGTGGACTTATGTGAATTCAAGAGCAACTATCCAGCTTATCACCTTGAGGACAATGTGGTTTTCTAAAGGCTAGAGAAACATGTTATGACTATAATTATAAGGATACGGAGGAAGCCTCAATACTTAGTTGATTACATGACTTAGAATAGGGTAGCTCATAGTGAATAAAAAATATTTTTACATGATAGTTATACTAAGGACAAATGCTACTTATGCACTTGACAATTGTAACTACCTTCTACAATGGGCATATAAATACATAATAACAAAGAAAGAAAAGCAACCACAAACTTTACCCAAAAGTCAACCTTAAGTAGGAGTCTTTTAATAACTCGAATCTCAACACCATCTTCTTTGTTCATCATTCTTTAGGTCCTTCATTGTTACCTCGCAAACACCATGAATCATTTAAGATTAATAAAGTAAAATACATATCACAGAAATAATAACTGAAATAACATGTTAAGATGAGAGCAGTATAAACCCTATATGTGGTACTGTGGGACAGAGACGACGGTGAGAATTTGCCAATCACATTTTCAAAAATTGTACTATTGAGATTTAGTAAAGCATTAAGGGTTAGCAATAGTAGGGTGGCGGGCCAGTGAAACTATTACTATTAGCCTTGTTTAGGCTTCTTGAATTTTAGTTCTGATTTTTCCCCTTGCTTGTACACTTTTTTACTTCTTTATTATATAGATATACATTTTTCCAAACTAATTTTTATTATATATATCCTTTTTTTGGTTCTTTTTTCTCCTAAAACATAGTGATAAAATATCTAAACTATTAAAACATAGCAATAAAATATTTGTTATAGAATGAGTTTACATTGTCTCTATTTTTTTAAATAATAAATTTTTTCTTGATATATATAGATTTTATCTTATCACGTGGCATACACATCAAGCAGCCTTGATATGGAAATACAATATTTTTAAAAATGAACACGAAAATACGGTACAAAAATAATATTCGAAATATAAGTATCAAAGGCACAATTGGACCATTGTAAAGAGGGGTGCACGTAGCTAAACTCCATAGACAGCATTCTACCAGGACCATTTGAAAGGATAAGAGGTAAAGTGAATTTAAGCACTACGTAATTGCACTAGGAAAACTTCTATTGAAATTTACAAACTGAGAAAAGGCGTCCTCAACTAACATTAAGAGCTAACAACTTAGAATCAAAACTATAGAAACAATACAAAGTTATAGCATTCAGAGAAAATAAAAAAAGATACCAGTGGAGCAAAGGGTATTGCATTATTTTGGCTTAGAACCGACCTTTGATGAAGACCTAGAAGAAAACGTGTCAAATTAAATACAAAGCTCAAGTCTTCAAGGATATCCATTGTTCTTTATGTAACATGGGAGTGAAACTAAAGTTAACATATTTGTAAACTAAAGTCAATTATGATAATGAATCTCGTTAGAAGTAAGAAGAGATAAGAAAGAGGGTGGACCATAAAAAAGAGAACAAAATTTGTGAGTCAGCAAGCCATGAAAGTCTAGGCAAAGAGAGAGAATGAGATAGAAGAGCAGACCCAGCAAAACCTAGCAATTCCTAGGATGGAGAAGATAGAGTACTTTGTCTCTCTCTACATCTCATTTTCAACATAAAGAGGGTGCGGATGGCACCTACATCCTCTTTACAATAGTCATAGGCACGTCTTCCAACTACACCTTTGATACTTATATTTTGAATATCTTCTTTTTATACCATAGTTCTATATTTATTTTTAAAAAATACCATATTTTCGTATAAAGGGAGAGAATAAGATAGAAGAGCAGACCCAGCAAAAGCTAACAATTCCTAGGATGGTGACAAAACTTGTGTCAAGTTGTTGTTGGAGACCTCTGAGGAAGTCGTAGCCGAGTAAACCGTAAAAAAGTGACCTACCAAACCTACAACATTCTTACTGACCTAATACATCGAAAAGTGATAAGTCAGTAAGAAATTTACAAGTCTGATAGGTTACGTCATTGTTTCAAAAGTGATAAGTCGGTAAGAAAGTCGTAGGTCGATAAGAAAGTCCTAGGCGTGGTAGGTCGTATTATGTTTCGAATGTTGTAAGTCTTTGAGAAAGTTGTAGGTGTGATAGGTCATGTTATGTTTTGAAAATTATAGGTCGGTAAGAAAGTCGTAAGTATAGTAGATCATGTTATGTTCGTAGGTCATTAAGAAAGTCGTAGGTGTGATAGGTTAAGAAGTAGTAAGTCAGTAAGAAAGTCGCAGGTATGGTAGGTCAATAAGTGATAGGTCAGTAAGAAAGTCATAAATGTGGTAAGTCATGTTATATTTCGAAAGTTATAAGTCTTTAAGAAAATAGTAGGTGTGGTAGGTGATAAAATATTTCAAAAAGTGGTAGGTCGGTAAGAAAATCGTAGATGTGATAGGTCATGCTATGTTTCGAAAGTTATAAGTCAATAAGAAACTCGTAGGTGTAGTAGGTCAAAAAGTGATAGGTCAGTAAGAAAGTCGTACGTGTAATATGTCATGTTATGTTATGTTTTGAAAGTTGTAAGTCAGTAAGAAAATCGTAAGTGTAGTAAGTCATATTATGTTTTGAATGTTGTAGGTCAGTAAGAAAGTCATAAGTGTGGTAGGTTGAGAAGTGGTAGGTCAGTAAGAAAGTCGTAGGTGTAGTAAGTCATGTTATATTTCGAAAGTTGTAGGTCTTTAAGAAAGTAGTAGGTATGATAGTTTATGTAATGTTTCGAAAAGTTGTAGGTTAGTAAGAAAGTCATAGGTGTGATAGGTCATATTATGTTTCGAAAGTTGTAGGTCTTTAAGAAAGTGGTAGGTGTGATGATCATGTAATGTTTCGAAAAGTTGTAGGTCGGTAAGAAAGTGGTAGGTATGGTAGGTCATGTTATGTTTCGAAAGTTGTAGGTCTTTAAGAAAGTGGTAGATGTGGTAGGTCATGTAATGTTTCGAAAAGTTGTAAGTCAGTAAAAAAGTCGTAGATGTGATAGATCATGCTATATTTCGAAGGTTGTAGGTCTTTAAGAAAGTAGTAGGCATGGTAGACCATGTAATGTTTAGAAAATTTGTAGATCAGTATGAAAATTGTAGGTATGGTAGGCCATGCAGTGTTTTGAAAATTGTAAATCAGTAAGAAAATCGTAGGTAAAAATGTGGTAGGTAAAAAAGAAAGTTGTAAGTATAGTAGGTTATGTTATATTTTGAAAGTTGTAGGTCAGTAAGAAAATTATAGATATGTTAAGTCATATTAGACTTGCATCGAATGGTTTAAGATTTTTTAACAAATCCAACGGTCTTAAATAAGACTTCCTTAGAAGTCTCTTAATAGAGATTTGACCTAATTAACTCCCCTAGGATGGAGAAGATAGAACACTTTGTCTCTCTCTGCATCTCATTTTTAACATTTGGGCACGGACGATACTTGTGTACTCTTTACAATGGTCACAAGCATGTCTTCTTATCATACCTTTGACACTTATATTTTGAATATCATTTTTCATACCATATTTCTATGCAAAGGCCAACATTAGGCAAAAGACAGCCACAACCTTAAACTTTACGATCACTGTTTTTCTTTTTTTTCACCTAAATCTAAAACCCTATATTCCCCAAATCTCCATTTTCTAATTCCAATCAATACCACTCTTAATTTGCTAAAAAGGGAAAGGAAGCTAACATGCAGGCCGTCTTGCAAAAGCTGGCTGTCTCATCGAATCGTGGCTTGCTGCTCACCGCGTTTACCGGATCGAGTGTGTCAACAACGAGATCAATGCTCTCAATTCGAAATTGAAAGCGGGTTCGAAGCCGATCAAAATCCTGATCCCAATGGCGAAAGTAAGGGGTGTTGGTTAAGCTAGCTTTGATGGGTTTTTGGGCGTCAATGAGGCCTGAGTTTGAGGGACCATAGGACTTATCTAAGAAAGAATTAAATTGGACGATGATGCTCTATGTCTATGATATGTTTTTTATGGAGATGATCTGTAATTATTATTTTTATTATTATACATTCGAAGGCGATAAAGCAGGGAGTAAGGCAAAGAGTCACAACAACGCAATAAATCAAATTTCCTTCCTCGCTGGATTATTCTTGTGATATCTTTCAAGTATAGATAGTGAAACTCTAATCATTGAGGCATTTATTAGTACAATAGCATGGAATTCATCAAAACTCTAAAGATACTTTAAAGATAAGTGTGCTCAGTGGAGAAAACTTCGAAAATGGGTAACCTCTTGAGAAGTAGCTATCACTAAGGACAAAACCATGCGGCGTTTTGCCAAAATGGATAATACTTCGGTGTACGAAGTTTCGGATGCCTGCTATGGTTCTAAATCTAAGTAACCAAACTAACAAGTACATCAATTCTATAAGTGAGGGAGTACGTGATACCCCTCAAATATAGGTGATGAAACTCTAATTATTTTGGTATAATGACTTAGAGTTAATCAGAATTCTAAAGTTAAGTGTATTTTGTAAAGAGCATTCCTAAGATGGATAACCCCCAGAGAAGTATTTGACACCAAGGACAAAATCGTGCGACGTTTCACTAAAGTGAAAAATACCTCAATAGGTGAAGTTATAGGGCGTTACAATTCTGATCTTTTAGGTTCTTTAATTTGAATTGTGATCATGGTTCTTACCTAAAATCTTTATAAATAACAAATACGTGTGGGTTGTCAGTAATTAGGGACAGCTGTTCTTGGTATCTTATCATGATAGCATCCGTTTTATGCCGTAATAGAAGATTTTAATTATCTATTGTTGCCGGTCTTGATCGTCGGGAGGTGTTGTCGTCTATGCTTCTTCAAAGGCTAGGAGTAAGTACCGTGAAAAATGAAAGGCCATGGCCCTCGAATTGGGGTATATGAGTAGACTCGATAAAGTTCATGGAGATTGGCTTCCGAGTATGGCTAAGGAAGTTGTTTTCCTTTTAGGAAAGCATATTATTGTATGGTTGTCTTCAATAGTCGACCCTGAAGAAGATTTTCTATCCAGATTTGGCTCCAGCCTTAATGTAGAAATTGGAATACTATTGAATCTTTGGATCTTATTTACCATATATGATTTTCATGTTCCTGCTATTAATATGAATAATTTGTTATGATTTCATAATTTATTTATTTATTTATTTTCAAGAACTAGTCAAAACAAAAGCAAAATCCAGGAAGCCATCATGTGATTTGGATCTTCTATCTATCCAAATAATCGAAAAGAAATTTACTGGGCAACTACATGTAAGTTTTTATTTATTTATTTTCCCTCAGTTGATTCATGTCGAGCTGATACATGTTTAAGAAGAATCGTACCTAATTTCCGTAAAGAGTTGGTTGATTGCAACAGGAAAAGAAAACTATGGCTGTTGCAGGAAGTTATTTATCTACTTATTTAGTCCAATACTCTTGTCTTGATAAATTTGCCGCAGGATTTATTTAAAAAGTACCTTTTTGAGAAACAGGACTTGTTATGTGCCTTTCTTAAATTCAACTCATGGGAAAAGCATGCAACTCATGCAAAAGCAAAGTCACCCAACGCGAATTAGTTGGTTTAAAAAAATTATCGTACAAAACAAATGGCCATGACGATTGTGTATTTGAGAACCATCATCTATAGATTTCCTATCTTGCAAATGATCTTTTTGATATAGGATTGCATTTGGCAGCATTTCCTCATTAATCTTATTCTAATTGGTTTGCATCGGACCTAAAATACTAGCTGAATCACCCTCATTAAACTACCTGGACAAGGCATCAGCACTATTGTTGTCTAAACCTCATCATGGTTTAGGTTGTTTCCAGAACCGAACTTAAACCGCCTATTCGTAATTCCCATTTGGATGGAATCAAAACTAGATCTATGAAGGTTGGGCCGGTTCTCAGTTCTTGGAATTTGAGGTTTTCACGGGTTTTATTTTGGTTCGGTCGAAATCGTGAACCATCTATTTTTTTTAGAT
Organism: Combretum micranthum; assembly: GCA_024138025.1. Lineage (NCBI taxonomy): Eukaryota > Viridiplantae > Streptophyta > Magnoliopsida > Myrtales > Combretaceae > Combretum > Combretum micranthum. Next base: position 4,306,231 of record JAMXBD010000001.1, read on the forward strand.
AAAAAAAAACTTCGACAAAAAAAAATTCAAGCAATTGACACCATTTTCCAAAACAATGCTATGCATCCCTAGTACCGATAGAAAACTGGGTCTTGTGACATATCTTTTTAAAGGAAAGGAGTAATAACAACGATGATGAAAACAGCAACAACAGTCAGAATATGCAAGCCTACAACGAAGAAAGTAGAATTGTCAGGAATCTGACAACCACGAAGAAGGTAACACCAGTCTTCACTATAGAGGAAGCAAACCATAAACCCTAGTAATGCTCACATCCACTACTTCTTGCACCGTCTAGTTCCTGGAAAGTTCATAAATGTTGAGTTACCCTCGTATCTTCACTTCTCCTATGGTTTCACTATGTTTTATCAGTTATGGGTAGAGATTACCAAGAGAATGAAAGAAATGCAAAGGAGATGAAAACTAACATTAACTGTTGCTAGGATAGAGAAGTTGCAATATTAGCTTATGGTTCCAAGCCCATGCATGAATACCTGCATTATTAAGTGGGTTCATTTTCCTTTTTTTTTTTTTCCGATATCAAACTAGGTTGGACCCATTGGGTTTACTGGTTCATCGAATCGATTCCAGACCTAACAATTCAGGACTCGACGGGTCCCTTGGGTTTAAGCAATGAACCAGCAAGATCTGCCAAACTCAATTGGTCTTCGTCCGATTCTATGCGATTCAATTGGTTCTCGAGTCAGAGCGATCCCATGATGATGTCTTGTCAAACCTATGCTTATACTGTGTCTCAAAATCATACCTATGCAGTTTAGCAAGACAATTCTATAGAGGTGTTGTCACTCGTTGTGGCAACAAATATTTCAACGTTGTATGATCACTTCGGACAATAAACTCTAGGCCTTAAGATAAGGCCTCCAATGGTTTCTTGTTCACACCAAAGCTGTGGTTTTCTTTCCATAAGCCGTTTTAGCTAATGTATTATCAGCCAAGGTTTTGCTATGATAAACAATCGACCTCCTAGCTTCTACAAAATACGCTTGTGGACCCTTAGGAGACCATTTGAAAGAGTGTATCTTCACTAATCAAGCGATAAATTTTCAGTTTTAACAAGATAAACCAAGAAATCCCTTCAACAATTTCATCGAAGTAGGATTAAAATAAACCATATTCCAATTTAATTACGTAAGTCATACATAAAATCTGTATTTAAGCAATTAAGAAATTTTAGGAATGTATCAATATATGTCATAAAAGGCAAACTCTTGTCTGTTTTAACGAGTAAGAAATTTAATTTTCTTCTTAACACTATGTTGCAATAACATGAGTGATATTGATCATGAGTAAAATAATGCCTTGTTTTTAGAACAGGTTAGTTCTTTTCTTTTGTTTTTTTTTTCTCCTTTTCCTTTTTCTTTCCCTTTTCTTTTTCCTTTTCATTTTTTTTAATCATTTTGGTCCAAGGAAAAGGAAAGAAAATTGAAAAAAAAAAAATCAAAATCCCTAGCAAAAATGTACAAATGGTGAGTTGGGCTCATCATTCTGTACTTAACTATTCCCTTTTCCTTTTCAAACTCCTAAATCCACACACGTTTGCACTTATAACTTTACACAATCCACACACAGTTTACACTTATACTTCACATAGCTTTAACAATGTTTGTGTGCCTTACTCTACAACCTAAACCCATCTCAATCCATGCACTTCACATGAAAGTGGAAAAAAATAACTCCATAATTCATCCACAATGGTTAAAACAATAAATAGATATGATAATCTTTGTTCGCAGTCAATGTCTTTACAACAAATGAAATGAAACAAATCAAAGAAACTAACTACCAATGCCGCCTACTCCTCCTCATATCCTAGACATTATACTGGAGTCCAACCTAGGGTGATCTTGACTTATTGTAGCATTCAGGCAAGTATGTGGTCCCTCGAACTAAGCAATTTGAAAACATCCACCATGTTTCCTAATGGTTACTTGCAGTCTCCACTTGCACCCTTTGTCTGAATCAATATATTTCACTAACCAAACCTTCTTGTTTGACTCAATCACACTATAGTTGTGATGATTTGATACAGGGTGTATTTTCATTAACTAAATTGATGTTCTTTCGTCTTAAACTGTATGCCTACCTTAAACTCATCATTGAAGCTCTGATTATCATCACTCGATCGTTGCTCATTGTCAAATCCTACATAAGTACTACCCACATGTTTCATGAACAACGAAACAAGATTTGAGCTTGCTATGACATCTATATCTCTCGAAGGCAGCCAACGCTAATCATGCCTCTAATATAAGCCATGGGGTTTCTCAAATGTCTGTGTCCAACCACCATACCCGTTATCCTCATCCCTAGTGCTCATTTCACTAGAATCATCGGAAGGGGAGTTGTTACCCAGATCAGTCGATCTGTCACTACTCTCATACAATTCCTTTAGAGTAAAAATGGGTAATTGAAGCTAATTAAGACATGTTGGTGTCTCTATGGCGAAATTCTAGAATTCAAGTACTTGAATCGTGATTAGGTCATTGAAACCTACATTCATTTCTATATTGCTTTGCGGTGGATCGTGCATTTCATCCTCATTCCCATTACCATTCTTATATATTTCAGTACATATTAGTAATGCACCATACCTTCTAGAAGATGCAAATATTTCATGCACCTCAAGATTGTTCTTAGCAGGAGCAATATAGTAAAACACAACATTAGCATCAATTGCTAGCATATAAAACAACTCAATACGATTCATCCTCTTATTTACATTCAACTGGGTGCAAATAATTCCCAAGAGCTATTCATAGCTTATATTCATCGAGATACTAAAAACTATCACAAGGCTTCTATCATATCTTATCCTATCATCTCTTTCAATAATATTTCCATAAGTAAACAATGCAATTCTAATCTCTTTCATTTTAACCTGTTCCTTGTTAACTAAGAATTTCACATCAGCAAGTTCAATAAAGAATCATTTTACTATCTAATTCACCACTTTCAGCGGGAGTAAACTAAGAACATATACCATGCATAATTTCAAGAAGTTTATATAGTATAAATTAACATTTCCAAACACCCATGAAAAATTTTCAAAATTTCATTTTTAGGCATTTCAATGAACACTTCTTATTCATGATATAATATAGATTCTATATTTATGAAAAAAAAAAACTATAATGATGCTTAACAATAACACAAATGCAACATCACTACACTAAAATAACAATCTTAAAGGCTACAAATCAAATAAGGAAGGATAAGAGACTTACTTGGTGTTTGTGCGATATTTAGTAGAACGTAGCAAGAAGGTAACACAATTTTTCTCCTACAATGCACCCGTGATATGGGATGCTTCTTGAATTGAATCCACGCAATTCCATTAGAGGCAACACAGTTTTTCTCCCAACATTGCTTATAATGGAATATTAATTTTGTTGAGATTCTAAATGAATTTGTAAGGATAAAGATATGGAAAACTTGTACAATAATTATATAAGTGAACGTACATCATTTTCACCATGAGCAAGTGAATCTTGTAGGTCTTGGTTGTATTTAGCTCGAATTGAATCCTGATTATGTCTTAATCATTTGAGCCTTTGCTTTTCAATTTTCACAAAATTATCTACCAAGTATTGTTGGAAGAGTCTACCCCTTCGTAGGATGTGGTGTTCCTTATGGCTATCAGGCTATGTGTTATACCCCTACAGGGCAACTTAATAGCATTAACGCCCCTATGATAACTTGGAGAGTTGTGAATTAAAAGTAAGCCAACAAAAGCCTTTCAAGAAAACTCGTGGGTATTAAACTATTAGGACACTCCGTGGCGTAGACGTTTTAAAATAAGACCGTGAGGTTGTCAAGATAAGAAATTTCGCATACATATAAGATCTTTATAACATAAACTTCCTTACAAGACCCTTAGATCAGGTTTTAACAAACTTACAACTTAGAAGAAACAACATAAGGGATTCTACGCAAAAGATCTATCTCTACTTTTACTCAAGCCTTGGATTGTCCTCTCGAGATCTACTACATCCACTCACCTCAAGCTTGGATCCACTTTAGAGATCTTAAAAGCACATAAAGTCTGTAGGAGTGTAGGCACACCACAGCTTAGTGAGATAACATGATTCAAACCACACTTCAAACAAATACCAAGCAAGTTTTAATTACAATCATATGCAATGTCATACTTAACCATATGAAATGTACCATTTGGATTACTGAAATCTAAACCAATGGGGATTTATGCCCTCTCTTGGGAGTTGAATTGACCAACTCAAGTAATCCATGCCTAGGAGAGACTAAGAGCTAAGAAGGGAGAAGCTTTTTCAAAATTACATAACATATATACATATATACTTTTATTCATATTCTAGATAATTCTCAACTTCACCTTAGATTCTTCATAATCTCTCCCAAGTATTAACACCTTAAAAGCCGACTCTAACTCAGGTGACTCCTTTTCAGTGTCTGCATAATTCTCATAAGGCTGATAACCCACCCAGATACTCCTAGAGTGTCAAGGTATTACCACAGAATTGGAATATCAACACGTGACATGGGTACGATGCGAATGCAACGTGCTGTCATGCAATGCATGTCAATTTTAGATTAAGGGTCATATAAGACTTAGATCATATTATTGGTGGCCAAGTAATATTCAGACAATCATCAATACTCATTACACATCAGCATTGTAACGCCCTAACCTGTTGGCAATTACAATCCGCCACGTATCCTCTCTTTATAGGATATGCAAAAGCTATAACAATCTAATCTACAATATAAAGACATATAATATAATCTCCATAAACTCTCTCAGAAGGTATATCAGAAGGTTCAAAACTGGTATAATATATAAATAAAAATCCTTCAAAAGATCATGTTTAACACAACAAAGTTGGCATAAACCTCGGCCAACCAAGTTTAAGATAATTCTAACTCCACTTATTACATAATAATCCTTCAAATCCTTAAAAGATATTAAAAAACATAAAACTCCAAGGTCTTTCAGAAAATATAAAATCATTAACATTATTCCAAATTCTGCAAAAAATCTAAAAATTATTTTCTCATAATCCTGTATCTAAATCTATTCCAGGATAGTCTAGACCACTATTGCCATCCACTTGATCTATGTATAGATCATATCCACATATATATACTATGTCATCTTCACCTGTACTTGAAAATGAAAGGAATGAGCGGAACGCCCAGTATGCCAAATCACAGAACAAATGCATATGCACACGTAACATATATATCAAATGCAACTTATTCTAATGCAACCAATCAGATTATTATCTTTATTAAGCCAGTCAAACAACACAGTTTAGAACTATGAATCTCTAGTCCCAAACTTGTAGTAACTCAGACCTCTGAAAATCAACCAACTTTTAAAAATAGGTAATTATTTACATATATTGGTGAATTGGTACTCTCCAAACACTTGCGGCTATATTACCAAATCACCTAAATCTACTATAATCATCTCTAAGTGCAACTCCACTAGGGATAACGACACACAAGGATCATCAGGTTACCACACCAGTATCACTGTCTTTTAGGTCTTTACTAATCATAGACAAACACACCCAGCAAACAAATTAATTAAGCCGAATAGATTTAGATTGATTATTAGTCTGTTCTTACAACACAACAAAAAGAATACTAATATTGCAAGCACATACAGCAAACAAGGAATGGTCGTACCTTTTCAATTTCAGGAACAAATCTACAAAACTACAATCTCCCTTAACAACAACACACATTCTCCAAATCTCCTGATAATATAATATGAACAGAAACAATTAAAAACTTCAACATGAAACCAAAATCTAACATATCCAATTTCTCCAAAACCCCAACCTTTTAAGGAAACTCCAAAATAGCACCTTCTTCCTTAATCAATTTCCTCAAAATTCCAATAAAACAAATCTAATTCCAAAAACCCTAATTTTGTAAATCAGCAAAAACAGACATGTATCATCAAAATTACATCTTATGATAGATCTAGGCTTGTGAAGATAAACTTATCATGATTAGATCTTTAAATCCCTTGCTAATCACCAAAAGACCATATCTTACACAGAACAAGGGTTTGCCTCAACAAAAGCTCCTTCAAAATGAAAAGAGATTCGAGGAAAACGATCATCAATTCTTATAATGTTGATGGATCTTGTTTAGATTTTCTTACCCGATCCAAAATCTTTGATCTCCTTTAACTCCAATGGACATTAGTAGACTTGTAGAGAGGATTTTCTAGGTTCATGAATGATTTTGGAGAAGGGGAAGCCTAGTTTATATAGAAGACAAGGAATAATTGTTTAATAGCGTCTCTTCATCTTTAGTAACGTCTCTTCATCTTTAATAACGTCTCTTCATCTTTAATAACATTTCTTCATCTTAATAACGTCTTTTTATCTTTAATGTCTCTTTATTTTTAATGATGTCTCTTTATCTTCATTTACATCTGATAATCGACAAAAATTAATTAAGCATTAAGGTTGTCCATAAAACCCTCTTATTTTATATCAAATGACATCTTTACTCTTCAATATAAAATATTTATTTATATATTACAAGCATCAAAAGTTTGTTATCACTTTAATTATTAAATCTTGTCACACATACAAGCATCACACGGCATACATTATCGCCATCCCATCCACATACATAATCAATTGAGTTTATATAGAAACAAGTGTGGCTAGATTACAAGCACAACATCGTGATAAGATTTGAGCCACTCACTTGTGCATCCTACTTAGAAATCGTAGTAATCTTTGGGAAACATTGGGTCTTGATTGAAAGCTTCTATAGAACAACAGGCATACATCACTAAACACGTAACTGAGAGAACTCTAACAAGAACTTTCATGCCCTAGAAACATGCTACAAACCTCTTAACTAAAGCGATTCTAAAAGCTAACGTAGGTTGGGATCGAGGGTCACATCACTACACAAAGCTAAGCTAAAGCCTAAGCAAACAAGGGGTGGGCAACTCAGGAAGGGTTGTGGGGTACATTGTTTCAAGAAAACCATGTCATAGCTCAACAAACTAAGGGTCGTCTTTTGTTAAAAACGTTCATAGCATCGTCGCGGGATACATCGAGGGCTCGATCGTAGGTGCAATGAGTACTGTGCTTCGATATTTAAACTTATTTTTAGTTGTGACAAGCTTCAATATCTATCATGGGCATATCGAGGGTCGACTTTAGGCCACGATAGCTACTATACATCTTACACTTGGTTTTATCTTGGGTGCAACAATTCTTAGTGTCTGTCAACAAACTCGTAAAGCACGCTTTTATCTGTTTTGAACATTTCTTAGCAAACTAAGCTCATTTTGTCAGCTTTCTAAAGCATGATATTCGCTAAAAATGATACTTCACTCGTGAATGATGAAATGTGCACATGCATTGGTGTATTTAAGAAAGACATTTTTTGAAATATGTGAAAATAAAGCAAACGAAGATGTCGTGCTTTTCGAAATCACATAGCTTTCTTCTTTCCAAAACACTGGTTGTGTAGCTTGTAAACATGATCTTGGGTTTTTCAAATTAAGAATGCAAAGGTTTAGAAAAAAGATTTTGTGTGGGTAAAAGAAGGCGTGTTAGAAAAGTAAACTTTGAAAATATCATGTTGGTTTTCTGAAACAACCACAACACCCATTTTTGTATAAACTTTCAAATCTCTTATTACTTTTCTTTTTTGAAAAATAAAATAAGTATGGTTTAACTGGTAATTTCATATCAACATTTAATGAAAAATAGCTTTATTTAAGAGAAACACAGTATGTCTATGTTTTAAAAACCCATTGTGACAACTTGCAATAAATTTCTAGTACTTTTGGAAAATGTTTAATTATAAAATATGTATGCAAAAGAACACATTATATTACCAGAAAATATTAATTAATAAACTACCAAAGCATTTTTTTTTTCCAAGATATAAGATTAGATTTAGATTTTTAATTCTTTTTAATCTTTTAACTCACGCTATAGCCAAAACTTGAGGATTACACTACGTATCTAAGGAGAAAAACTTTTAATTAAGTAATGTAGCGGTAGCTTTAAAGAACAAAATTGAATATAATTGAATGTAACTATAACCTAGATATAGTACGCATAGAAGCCAAGGTATAAGATAGAGTTTCCTTTTGTAGAGCAAGTATTAGGATCCTGCCTATATGTTCCAAATGGAAACAGCAAGGGATGTTGTAAAGAATCATAATATCAGCAATGCCACTAACTGTGATGAGGTTGGCGGCATGTGATGGAATTATAATATCGTGATCATGAAGTTTACTAGCTTCTTCCACCAACTACAATAACAATTACTTGAGATGCACTTAGAAAAGCACATAGGTGGTGGTTAGTAGGTTGTTGACAAATTATAAAACACTTGTGAATATTATCAAGTGTAGAAAAGCGGCAAAATTGATGGATAAAAGAGTTATGTGAATTCAAAATGAAGGTAATTGTTGAGATAATATCTACATCTAGGTTTTGATTTTCGAAGATGCGATTTTCAAAAATATTGCAAGAATTTTATGTTAGAATGATATAATATAGCATGTAATTACTAAAAAATACCTCGTATCCATGCCGAATGTGTGTATCAACTTCTTTCTTATGTTAATTATGGAAATATTTCTTGTAAAAAATGCAGTGAACATTAATAAAATCGTGTATTTAACATATATATATATACATATGGGAATATTATTAAATGAGTCTAACCAAACCATTGTGGAAGATCATTAAATTAAGAATATATGCATTAATAAAGTATTTTATGATATTAAACTTTCAGTGATTTGTAAAAGTATTTTCTGCACTATAGATTGATAAAACTAAACTTTATAAAATTAGATCAAACACTGTACTATGATTTTGTCATCTCTTCATCCAATTAAGTTGATGCTCCTAAGAACATAAGACGAAATTCAATGACCAAATATGATCCATATGATTAGATGCATCTACTGGAAATAAGGAGACTGTTATTATGCACGAAATTGAAAATTGAAAAGGAGTAACATCAAATAAGATATCAAATCAAACCAAGCATCAAAATTTCAGCTTCATGAATACATACAATAACTAATCTACAAAAAACATAAAATAAATAACACAAAGCACAAAATGAAGCATAAAACCATAATGTGAAACTTCAAAATTAAAGCAAAAAGAAAAAAATTTCCATTTCCTAAATGTAAAATATTTCTCCATCTATAACAAGTTAAGACTCCAATAAATATATATTGTAAAAAATATTAGCAAATTTGAAAAAGACCAAAACCTATATTATATCAGGTGAATTCCTTAGATTTTGAATTTATGAATGTAAAATGAGTTTGGTCGGTCTAAGCCAACAATCCAATGAAATTCATGTACTTCCTCTATTTGAATGTGTGATCAGATTGGGATGAAGATTAGAAGATTAAATAATGGAAATGATGTGGCTGTATCAAAAACATAAAATTGAAAAAAAAAAAAAGAAAATCAAAATGTATGTACAACAAATTTACAATAATAATCTTGGAATAATTCAAAGAAACATTGTTATAAAATACAAATCATATTGATATTTTAGGAACATTTGACACTATTAAAACAGGAGACATAGAAGCATGGATAACGTAATCTAAGATGAAGGAAGGAGGAGACTCATTAGTCACGCAAACAAAACTTTGAAATATTAAAAATTGTACCTGTAGTACGTAACGTAGCCTTTGTAACTAGACTGAAGAACTAATAATGCTGGGAGAGTAATGTGTGGAAGAAAGGAGTTGGATGTGATAATGAAGAAGGTAGATACTGTTCGATGGGCACTTGCTTCTCCATGTTGAATGTGAGTAGCTTCTCGATGTTGAATTTGGTAACTGCTATGCAATTACAATATCTCTATATTTGACTTTCTATTAGAATAATTGGAAATATTAAAAATATTTATACTAAAGACACTAAAAGGGTTGGTTTTTCTTATTATTAAAGCCAAAGACTTCTTTTGATGTCTTTTAGTATAAATAGTTTTTAATTTATGATTTGACCATAATGTCTTGACAATTTAAATTTAATCACACTCCACGATGGTTACTTGTATGTAGTGCTTTTAGCCTATTACTCTATTTGATACGTTCTACAACTACAATTAATATTGTACAATCAACAACCACTTCCTATTACTATATACGTTTCGTATCGTCTCTTACTTTTATTTAGTTGTATCACTTCAACATTTACGGTTTTTTTTTTTTTGTTAGTCCTAAAAATGTAGTTTCCTCTATCACTGATAATTTAGCTATACTCTTACTTATTTTTAATAGTCTCTGGTCTATTTGGATGGTTTGTTTTTCATTTGTATTTGTATCAAAATGATATGTGTAAATATATCTGATTTGTATCTATATTTGATCTATTTGATCTTTTCATGAGAAATGCTAACTTGTTTTATCTGAATTTATATCTTGATAAATAATTTATTAGAAAAAAAGTTTAAAAATGTGTCTGTATTTGCCAAAAAAGCTAACCAACCAGACCTTTTTACTTAAAGTTATACCTCTTCAACGCTTATAATGTTTCATTCTTTTTCTTTTTGTTTTATTAGTTTCAAAAATGTCCCATCTCCTTTGTCTCCATTGGTAAGTTTTAGCGTTAGATGCTTGCTCATTTCTTAACTTTAAGCATGGGATTTCATTGCAAACCAAGAACCAATTAGTGGGTGCATCACATGATATTCAAGATTTGAAATTTTATTTATGTTAGATGAATAAGGTTCATATCAAGATTTGAAATTATATTTATGTTAGATGAATAAGGTTTGAACCTTGATAATAATTTTTTTCCCTCTTGAGTAATTAATTCATCTACAAATGAAAATAAAGAAAATATAGTAGTAAAACTACTTTGTAAATTTTGGAAAAGGTAAAAGTTGTTGATAATTTTCTCAATAATATGAAACAACATGGGAAAGAGGAAGTAAAATGCAGAAAGGTGAAAGAAAAAGATTGGTTTGTATTGATTGACAGTTTTATTTATAATTTGGTTGGTAGAGAAAATGAGAGATTAAAAAGAAGTTGAGAGGTTAGACAGGTTTTTACTTGAGGAATGTAGGACAACGGGGAAGAATTTAAGATTTTGCAAAGACAGAATCTTAGAACTATTGATAACATCCTCATTCATTCCATCATTTCCTTAACAAATTATACCTAACACAACTAAAATTATTAACAAACTTATCATTGGTTTTGTAAAATTGAAAATAAATATTATAAAAAGACCTAAGACATAAAGAATCAAAGAAATATAATGGAATTGGTGAGATTTTCCAAAAAGGAAAAAAATGAAGTAATTTTAAAGATTTGATAGAGAGGTTTTAGGATTAAGGTTTGCGAGAATTAGACAGAGAAGAGTTAGAGTGTTTGTGTGTACTACGTGCAAAATAAGGGGGAGAGAGAAGTCTAGAAATTATCATGATTTACAAGACCTAACCCACTATTCCTCCACAAATCCTATGAAGACTCGTGATACCATCTTCAACATGGAATCGTGAGTATCTCCAAGATTATTTCTAGAAATCCATAATTTGTTATATTTTATTTTTTGTATTTTTTTTTTCCTTTTCCCTTTGGTTCATCTTACTTTAGACTAAACTAGCAATGTTGCACCCACATTGCATGCGCAAAACTTAAGTAAAGTTGTATAATTTCTTTTTTACTTTAATCATTAAGTTTAAGGAACTATGTGCATAATAGACAAATTAAAAAAAGAATTAATAATACATAAACCATCTAAAAAGACATAAGAAATAAAGAAGAACGACAATAGAACATTATAATGACTTAACTATATGGTTCAATATCTTATACATGAGTTTGTCCTTGTTTGAAAAGTATAACTTGCTTGAGTTTGTCCTTGTTTGGAAAGTATAACTTGCCTTTTGGCTTAACAATGACTTCTTTAATAATTCTTTCTAAATTAATTTAGTTTGGAGAGGAAGACTGTAAAATCTATTTCGTTGCAAATAAAAATAACTAAAAGAAAAATAAACCATAAATTTGATGTCAAAATATATTATGTTTTGTTCATTCACATAATGGAAACTGGTCACAGGATAAATTATTTTTAGGAACAAATCTTATAGCAAAATTTACATATAGTTATAGTTACAGTCATTGCAAAAGAAGTTTTATGTCAATATTATTATAAATAATGACATTATCGATGACAAAAGAAGCTTAATATTAACAGAAAAAAGAATAGATTTATCTAATCCATGATGATCTATTATGATTAAGCAGCAACAAATATTGAAAGCGCTTACTTTCAATGGGATTGATAGCGTAGCTGTATGCAATATGATTTTAGCAATCCCATGCATATCAGGCCTTCACAAAAAGAAATGTAAAAATGAAAAATATAAAACCCTTAAACGAAAAAGTTATGAATTATAAAATATAAATAACAATGCTACATTATTGGAAGTACAATGAACTAAAGATCCCTCTTCACCTTCATTTATTTTATATTAAAAAAGATATTCATTCTTTGTTCAATATGTGGATAACATTGACAAAACTTTAGATTTTAAGAAAATGAAATTCTTTTTCCTTGTGAAAGTTATATGTTGTCACTTAAATTATAAGAAAAGACTGAGTGGTTGAAATGTGCTTTTAAAGCACATACATTTCCTTTTTTTTTTCCCCCTTTTGTTTGGAATCACAGTAAAAAATTAATTAAAAACACCATAAAAAGGTTATTTTTATGAAATTGCAAATGAAATAAAAAAATAACTTCATAGTATAATAATAATGATGTCATATTATGACTAATTGAGAAACACCGTATCCACGGATATTTATTCATTATTTTCAAAAAGCTTAAAAAAAAGTTAAATCATAGAGTAGGAAAAAAAACCAAAGAGAATTATTGTTGATTGAAAGGAAAAAAGAAAAACCATAAACAAACATTAAAGTTAAATGGTGGAGTGAACTGAACCTGCGCCAATATTTTGGAAAAGGTATGCCATCATTAATTGTAAGAACTCTGTGCCAATATTTTAGTTTGGAAAAAGAATCTCGAAAGGATTTATTTAGCATTTTGGTGAGAGTAAACATTCTTCAATTTGGTTGTCTGTTTAGATTTGAGAGAGAAAAAGAACTTCTGGAAAGCACCTAATTCTTAAAGAAACGGTAATCGAGAATAAACTGCCAATGAGTGCGGTAAAAAGGAAAAACGTATTGAACCATAGTTAAATGTTTCGAACTGAGTAAAAGAAGGAGCAGTTATAAGAAATTTAAAAACCATAATTCATAACTGCCAATGAGAGTAGGAAAAAGGGAAAAATTTATTGAATGATTGTTAAAGGAATTAAACTGTGTAAAATAAAAAAGGAAACAGTTAAAAAAATATTAAACTCTAATTGATAAAGGGGAGTTGAATAGATTGGTTCCAGGTTAATGATAATAGATAATTAAAAACATTATCTCTAAATTATATATTTCTTATTTCTTATCCTTATATTTCTATATATGCTAATCACTAAGATTTAACAATATTTGCAACTTTTATTGTACTATGTTTTCAAAAATTACAAAAACAAAAATCCATATTTATTATGATAATTAAGTTTTATCCATCCAAGTATTGCATTAAATGAAAATTGCTGCTACAAAACTAAGATCACTACCATTTACACATTTACATCAAAAGTCATTAGCAGGATATGCTTATATAACACATATATATTACATTTACCTCAAATGAAATTCATAAGTTAAAAAAAAAGGAAATAAACTAATTCTACTAAAATATAAATTATAAGTTTATTACCGCTCCAATAAAAATTAAACTGTAGCACATTCAACGAATAATATCTTCTCTTTCTTTCATGCTTTCTCAATGCAAGAAATTACCTTTGTATATATAATAAATAAAAATTTAATCAATCAAAATGTAAAATACCCAAAAAAAATCTTTTTATATATCATTACTTAAATATGTTGATTAAAATACGACGTTAAATTAGTATCTACTACAAATGAAAAAGAATAAAGACATACGAGAACAATCTTTTCTAAAATAAAATTAAATGTTTAGACTACATGTCTCTTGAAGTCCAAAATTGAGGGGAGGTATGCTAGTGCTAGGTTAAGGCATTAAGAGTTAAACAAAGAAAACAAAAACAAAACTTTCGTTATTATTAAAAAAAAAAAAAGAATAGCTAATTCTTATACTGAACGAATAATAGTTTTTTCCAATTAAATACACACGCAAGTATAAAAAGTAAGATGAATATATCGATGATATAATCTTAAAAATTATCCTAACCACAAAAAATAACCAAACAATCATAATTTGTGGAAAACAGATTGCTAAATTTTCCTCTTATAACATCAATGCTGACATGTCACAGTCATGAAAATATTTATGCTTCTTGAAAACCTTTTAGTGCCTTCACCATCCTTACATTAATAAAGAAGGAGAGCAAATAAAATTAACTGAGGTTAGACATCATTTGATTAGAATTTGGTTCAAGGTTAAAGTTTTAAAAATGGAATGTTTCATCCCTTACGTGCCATAATGATGAAAATATTTATGCAAAATCTTTTAGTGCCTTCATTATCCATTACATTAATAAAGAAGAAGAGCAGATCAAATTAAATGAGGTTAGACACCAATGGTTTAAATGTAGAGAGAGAGAGAGAATCAAGAAAGAAACGGCAAAAGTGGGAGAATAGGATAAAAGTACCAAATATGAAAATTAAAAGTTTTAAAAGGTTTGAGAGGGAATAATTAAATAATGTTGTAAAACCATAATTTATAATGTGAAGATGAATAAAGGGGTTGTGGCTTAACAATAATAGATGAAAAATTCAATTTCCTTTGGTTTGACAAATTTCAAGAACAATTTGAAAAGAAAAAGGATTTATTCAATTGTTCTTATTTTCCTTTTTTTTTCCTTCTTTTTCGAAACATAGGCTTTTTCACACCATTTAAATGCTTAGTCATGTTCACAGCATTTAAATACTTAATCATCCATTGTTACTATCTGTTGAAGAACTTATTAAGAGCTCCCCTTTCTTATTATCAGAAAATTTTTATGAATATTTTTCATGAGATATGTTTGTATTTTTCATGAGATGTATATGCATTACTCTATTAAAATACAATAAGCAAACTATCTTAATCATATTTTATAATTATTTAATAAAAGTGAAATATTTTATGAATTAATATATTTTAATTATATCTTTACCCGAACTTATGTAAAAAATAGAGCATAATTATTATATATCAATATATGTAGTTTACATATTAATAAATGAAAAAAACTAACTATTGTCATGGATTTTTATTTCATCTTTAAAAGTAAGAAAAGAAATAATTTTGCCTAGATTTAGTTACTGTGGTTTGTCATATTTATATTTTATGTCTAAGCAAAAGCCTCGTTCATGCTATAATATAAAGCAAACAATTATTTTTAAGTCCTAGGTATATTAAATAAATCACATATTATTTATCTCCTAAATTATCCATCCACTGATAATGTATAACTAGCGGATGACGTACCTTGTCATGCCCCAAAAGACTTAGGGATTCAGTTTGGAAGTTTTAGGGGAGGCTTACTAGTTGTTTTTCTCTACCATCAGTTGACTTGCCCACTTATGAGTCTTCACCAAAACCAAATTCCCTTGAACTTACTGATTCAGAGCACCTAAGAAGAGAAGGAAAGGCACTTGTTGTATCCTCATCCTTAGATGAAGAGCTTGATGATGAGGATGAAGAGGGAGAAGATGCTGATGAGAATGAAGCAGAAGAGGCAGAGAGTGCGTCAAATGATGAGAGTGGAGATGAGGATGAAGATGATGATGATGCTGGAAATGATTGATCTTTTTGTATATTCTCTTATCATCACTTTCTTGGTTTGTACTAATGAGTTTCCTCATGGAGGGACAACTCTTATTTTGCTGGATCTTCTTGGACTTATTTTAGACTTTAGGATAGTCTAACTTTTTTTTTTTTTATATCTTTTTGTTGTTTTTGTTTTGTTTTATTTTTGTTCTTCAGGCATAGCCTTTGTTGGGTTCACAAGTAGCCTATTGAAGCATTTTCTTTTAAATGAACGGATATGGATGCTTATTGATGATATCTTTGACAATCCGGGGAAGTTTTAGTGACCTTTTGTTTTTAATTTTCTTCCTTTTCCTTTTCCCTTTTAATGCTTGATTTAGAAAGACATTGGGAACAATGTCTTAGATAAGTGTGGGGAAGGAATTTATAAAAAGAAGAATTTGGGTCTTGATTTGCTTCTATTCTATATGCACTTGTTGATGTCAAAATCCCCTTTACTTTTAAGTTTGCAAATGAACTTTGAAAGTTGTATATTTTGAAAAATGAAAATCTTGAAATTATACTCATTTATTTGTGATTAGCATTCAAAAGATAAAAGTATAGTAACTTTGTGTGCCTTACCTATTTTGGTATTGTTATACTTAGTTAAAATTTTAGGATGACATATAAGTGGGGCAAATTTACTTACTATTTAATGATTAAATCTAGAGTTATGGAAGGGGTCAAAATCCTTAGTTTTAAATTAAATGGTCGTGTTTCTAAGCTTGTTGGTTGTTATATTTACTTTTCAAAAACTTTGAGAGCTCTTCTAACCTTTAGTGAAAGGGGTATATGAAATCAATCACTTAGTGATTCTTTTTGAACAATCTCTCTGAAAAGCAATCAATGGTTGTGCTTAACTAAATAAAAACTTAGTTAATATCGATAGGCTTTGGTCCCTTAGAGAGTGCAGTCTGACCCCACTATTGCCTATACAAGCTTCTTAAAACAATTGATTATTAAAAAAAAATAATTGAGCTGAAAAGATGCAGGTTATACTCCTCTAGAGCAAAAAGAAAAGATGGGGGCAAAAAACCATCCCTTTGTAGGCTGTTAAGAGAATTTTTGGAGAGATTTCAATTAAAGAGAAGAAAATCTAAGGGAATGATGGATACCATACACTTTCATTCTAGGTTGCTGAGTTTAGAGAGGTAGTTGAATGGTTTATATACTTTCTCATTAGTGGTGAGATGTAACCAAACCGCTTTTACTTTGATTGACTTTGTGTTTCTTTTATAACTTTGGAAGCGGTTATTAAATGGTGAGAGTAATAGTTTGATTTACTTATATAATCTTAAAAATTTGATTAGAGTATACCTATAGTACAAGTACAATTATGGTAAGTTTGAGCGGTAGGCACTAAGGAGTTACTTTGGTTTAATTGGATTAAAGAATGCTACTTGTGATATGATGACTGTTAATGAGTATAATTGATGAGAGATTCTTTTGTCCTCATTTTGTTTTCTTTAGGACAAGCAAATGGTTAAGTGTGGGGAAATTTGATAAGTTTGAAAAGATCCTTATTTCTAGTACTCATTGAACATGAATGGATTTTATGTGAAATTATTTGGAAAAGAATACTTAATTGCTTAAATTTAATTTCAAGGTTTAAAGAAGATATTTCAAAGATTTAAGGATGATTTAAGCAGAAATGAGGAAAGATTTGGCTAAGTATGTAAAAGGTTGATTTTTAATTGTGCACAACTTTCAACATGGCCATGCAGACGCTAGTGTTGAGCTACAAAAAGTGACCAAAAACTATTCTAAATTATACCTTAGTTGCTACCCAAGTAGTGTAGAAAGCAGTGTTGAAGAAAAGAATTTGATCAGTGAAGAAATTGAGGAATTTTCAAAGTATACAGGCATATGAATATGGGCATGTAGAAGGCTATGTAGAACTAAAGACAATTACAAATTTATAAATAGTCATCCCAACATTTCAGTTACTCATCCTTTCACTATTTTCTAAATCCTAGGATATAAAGAGACGCACTTTAGAGAGGAAATTGCTGGAGCTTCATTAGAGATTACAAGATAACAAAAGGGTTTTATTGTTAATCGTGCTTTACTTTTCTAGATCTATTGTTCTCATTGTCAAATCTGTGGAGGAGTACATCTTTATACCATGTCTCGTGAAACCCTAAACCCATATGTGATTTGAATTGTTTCTTGATTAATGAAAAAGTTTATGCATTTGTATCTATTCATATGTTTTAATTTTCTTGTAATTAATTTATGTACAGAGTTGATTGCTTGAATGATTTTTGTTAGATAGTAAGAGGTTTCATCTAATAAGATAGATTTTCATGAATAGAAAGATTATATGTTTCACCTAGAGATAGGGAAACTTTGATTTTCTGCGATAAAGATTTCATCATTGTTTAAGAATCTTGATCTTTAATGCAATCTTTAACGGCATTAGTGAGGGAGAGGTCTCCACCATCTCATATAGGATTAGGAATTGATGAACTCGAAAGATTAATTGATTTAATTGTGTGATTCTACAGTGCAAAGCATAAATAATTCGTTAATCAATGTTTTGTTATAAGAAATTAAGATTTAGGGTAGATCAAGATAAAGAGTGTGTCTTGTAATTGAATTATATTTGTCAAAGCAATAACAACTGATTTTAGGGTTTGCTAATTTAGATAATTAGTAGATAAGAATTAGATATTGTTTCATATGTTATGCTAAATAGTAGAAAAGGGGTGATTCTAGTAATTGTTCCTTAGATCCTTGTGGACGACATCCATTTTAATCTTACACTACTATAGATAGGTATACTTGTTTAGCTTCATCATATGAATTAAATTGGAATTATAAATTTTAGAATTGGATACGATCAGTGGTAGCGTATCATAGACCTTAACAAGGGCGGCTCTCTATGATTCGAGAAGACTAAATAGCAAGCAGCACACTTTATTAGCTGACTTTATGTATTAGTGAAGTTATTAGCAATTTCTATCATAGCAAGCAACAAACATGTCACTACGTACTTGGAATAGCGAATCCCTTGCAATGAAAAGTCTTGAATCTAATGCTGAGTACTATCTTGTTGCCATTGCTTGTCCAACTTTCTTGAATTTCTCTAATCCACAAACAGATCGATCTAACCTAACCTTTAGATATAATCCTTTTCTCTAATAGACGCTATATGAAACACCGATCTTTTTAGAAACACTTGTTGACCCTCTTCATAGGTGCTAAACCTAGTTATAAGAAATTTTCTCAAGGTTCCTCTATTGGTTATAGGTTTGTGGGAATCATGGAATAAAGAAGTTTTTTAGGTCTAAAAGAAGATGTAGAGGTTATTATTTGTGATTATGGAAAGATATGAATTGGATTAATATGTGTGTGTGTGTGTGGATTTAATAGAGTTTCTATAAAATTATTCATATTTATCTATGTGCCAGTGATTGTGATTTTTTGTTTATATTGGTTAAGTCCTTATTAATTATGATTAAAAGATGTATGTATATGTGTCATTGTTATTGTTATTGATTTTTTTATTATTATAATAATTATTTATTATAAACATTATGTGACATAAATAGGAAGGATGATCATTTAGTAGTCTTCAAAAGAAATATCAGTAGTTTTTATTATTTTAATTATATTCTACTTCATATCATCTGAATAAAATAAAATAATTATTGAGATATTCTAATAGACGCTATATATATCCAATAGAGCAACACTCTAATCAATCTTTTACAATAATAATAAAATTAAAACTTCTAATAACTAAAATAATAGAATTAATGTTTAGAATTTTACTTAAATTGATTTTTGAAATTCTATTCCTTTTTAAAATCATACACTTATCACCAAGATCATGATAATTTGATAACATCCTTACTCATTGTCTACAATGATTTTATTTTATTTTATTTTTTCTTATTGCTATGGTGTAGTTTTCCTTCTAAAGCAAGATAAATTAAAATTATAACAAATAAAATAATAAAAAAAATTATATTACTAAAATTCCCTTGACTTTAAAAATGGATTTTTGAGGTATTTCACCCATTGCTTAGAAACTTATAAATTATTTTAGATAGTGCAAAATTTTGATAAAAATAGTTAATTAGAAGTTAGTTAAAGAAAAAGAGGTAGGGGTTATTATTTGAAAAAAGATGCGTAAAGTATTTTTAAGTTTTATCGAGCGGAGATTTTTTTTTTTCAAAAAAAGAGTTTTATGTCAACTACCTTTACATGTATAATTATAATAGGTTTAATAAAATAGAATTAAATAAATAAATCCTAAAGACATAAAAGTGTTTGCTTTTGTTTTATTAATATAGAAAAAATTATTAAACAATAAAGTAAGTTAACATAGAAAAGTCCAACCAAAAAGCTAGATTTATAATTTGTAGAGAGTATGTTTAATCCCATTTACGAAAATTTAAAAATAATGGTATAATATAAATCGTAAAATTATTATGAACCATGAAAATTAAAAAGAATTATGTATAGATTATGTCTGGTAATGTGTACCAATAAGATATATTGTATAATAAAATAATACATTATAAATATATTAATTAGAAGAGTCTAAAAAATTATTAATATAATTTAATTTACTTCATCAAAGAAGACACAACTGTCTACAAAATTTTGTTGATACACAATAAAATTATCCACATGCTAAATTAAAAAAAAAAAGAGAGAGAAAAACAAATATGCATCAATGATTCAAATTAATAGTAAAAAGAAAAAAAAAGTAAGTTATCATATTTACTGAAAATACTTACCATTTTACCATATCTCTTTAGATGTAATCTTATTCAAGCTTCTTCTCAATGATCGTTATTAAAATATAAAATTTATGATATTAATTTTCTATTTTTGTTGTGTTTATGAAGTTCTAGTATTATCCATATAATCATTCTCTTACCAAATGCAATCTCCATTTTTCGACTTAATTATTTAAAAAAAAAGGTTAAAGACAATACCAAAAAAAATAAAATAAATAAAAAATAGAACAAAGTGTCATTGTAGATGTGTTTGAGAGTTTTCTAATCAACATTTGTCAATAATGGTAGAAATTTAAAATTAATATTCATCCTTAAAATTATAATATGAAATTACTAACATGTATAATTAGCATATTTCTACATGAAATGTGTGTATCTATAATAATAGATCCTAATCCAAAAGGGAAAAAAGGGAAATTCATTATTTACCAAAAAAAAAAAAAAAAGATCATCTTCTTCCTTAAGGGTCAACCCCCTATCCTCCTCTTCCACCTCCATTTCTTTATATCCATTACTTCTCTCAACTAACAAAACAAAAACTTGCAATCTAAATTTGTTCCACACTTGGTCTCCAATGAAACCTAGGCAATATCTACCAGCACTTATAATGCCAGACACCCAACCGCATCGAACCCACATTCATAACCCTAGCATCATCCACCATGCTAGACACAAAGCTACGGTGCCACTAACCCCTTTAACCAAGACACAACTTACCTCCCACACTCACATCCTTCAACAACACTAAACGAATGGAGTCGAGTCAACTGACCAACTCAAACATCCGTCATAGCACAACCAAGTTGTACTAACCAAACCCTATCCATGATTGATACCTCAATGAATTTACCAAATTAAACACAATGCAGTTTACCACTCTACCATCAAGATAAACCAACATCATTGTCCAACTATTCTCTATCGAACTGCCTAACCATACTAATCCATCTCCATATGCAGAATTCGGACACGAAATCAAACTGCCCTTGATTTTCATTCATGTGAGTGAGACAGAGAGAATACACGGATGGATGGATAGGCTTTTAAAATTCACGTGAGTGAGAGAGACGATCGGAGAGAAAATTGCTCTCCCATTTAATAACATGGTGAGCATATGGTTTTAATTGATTATAAAAGCATGCAAAGAAAGGGAATAAGGTAAAAACTATGGGATAGAATAAAATTAAATTGGAGCTTTGAAATTCAAATAAGAGAGAGGAGTGGGAGAAAAAGTAACTAACAGCTAAAATAGCTGGTATGAAAAAGAATGGGGAAAGTGGGAATACTTTGTACAAAGAGTTGGTAAGAAATAAATTGGTATAATGGCAATTTGGTCCTTTAATATTTTGTTTAAGAAAATATTAATTTGGTAATGGTATGTGGATGTAAGTATTGTAATTCATTAACAAATGAAGGGTAATTTGGTAAAGTAAAAAATACAATACTTATAATTACACCTAAGACACCAAACAATAGCCTCCCCCTTTAATAATATACAAGCATACAATGTACCCGTGATACATGTACAAATAAAACAACCTAACATATATAAATTAAATAGATATATTGTTTTGATAGGTTGGAAGAGGACAACCTTAATTAGTCTTGTAAATTAGGAAATTAATTACAAATCATAACTACAATTGCATTTTCCATAGGTAACTTCTCCATGTTGGGCAATTGCCATGCATAAATATGGTATCATAGGTTTTGATCGGTATATAAAGTTGCATGCTTAAGCTAAAAAAGGAAAAGACTATGTCTATTCAACCCTTATTTAATTATATTTAAACCTTATTTAATTTCATGATTTTAGGGGTATGAAAATATTTTATGTCCATATACTAAAAATGGAAAAAAAACTATGCATATTCAACCCCTATTTAATTATATTAAAACCCTATTTAATTTCATGATTTCAGGGATACAAAAAATATTTTACGTGGAAAAGACTATGTGAAATAGCTTAATTTTCATGCATAATTAATTTAATATATATAAGTTGATTTAATTAAATTATGAATTTTTGTTAAGTGTTTAGTTGATGAAAATATGATATGTTTGCTCAAAATAAACGATGGTGAATAATTAGCTAATAAAATATGGTGTTGTAGTATAATTTAGTAATAGTAATATATAACATGTATATGCTTTATTTTTTTGAGATATGAAAATTTTGTGAATTTACTTAGTTAATAAAGTGTGCATGTTAAAAATTAAGTTCAATGAGTTAGCGTGATTTTAGGAATTTCGGTGTGTTGCATGTCAGTGATGATTGAACCATAGTTAATTGTTTTATTAAAAAAAAAACTCAACCCAAATCCAAAAACAAAACATAGCAGATCTTGTTAGCCAAACCAAGCTCAAGTCTTTAGCCAAAAAACAAGCTCAAACCTCTCTTTAATCTCTCAAAAATTTGCCCTAAAAGTTAACATGCATAAGGATAATATCAAGCCTTCTTTGGCAAAATTTAACAATCCAAAACAAACCCTATCTTACGATGACCTTGTTCCACATCATTCCATCTTTTCCTTCTAATTTCTCTTGCTCAAGTTGCCAAGAATTTCTTTCCTAAGACCCAATTCTCAAGATAAAGTCACATAAGGTTAGGTTGCATGCTTCTATGGTTGTTATTTCCTTTGTTTTTATCATAAGAATGATTTCCTATTCTAGTTGGTTCATGGTAGTTTAGAGGTGATTTTGATGAATTATGGTAATTAATAGAGCTAAATAAGCTCTTGAAATGTGTTGTTTAAGTATAAGGAAGTGTTGGAGTTGTTTTGGAGATGTATGAGTTAATGAAGTTGTATAATGATTCATGTTGGGTTATGCATGTGTGATGTTTCATGTTGGATATGGAAGTTGTTGAATGCTTGAGAAGTAGTGTTTATATGCATATAGAGTGTGTTGAGTGCTTGAGAATAGATGAGTTGTGGTAGATAAGTTATGGTTTATGTAGGAGTCGTTACGAGTTATGCATGAGTTGATGAATGTGGAAATTGAAGGATTTGAGTTATGTTGAGTGATGTGGTAAGAGTTATTTGATGTAGGGAAGTGAAGTTCATATATATTTTGAGTTGGTAAGTGCATGTGGTAAGCTGTATGATGCTTTTTTAGTGTTTAGATTGATGTAGGATGTGTAAAAATATGATAAAATGGAGTTTGAAAAACGGGGGATTTCGTAACCCTTTGAAATCTATCAATCACGGGTGTTGCTATGCCCTTAGTAGCCTCAAATCTTCAAAATTTTGTGAATCATGGGTGTGATTTAGGCCAGCATGAACTATGTTTCAAAATTTTTTCAAAATCACGAGTGTGATACAACCCTTATTAACCTCAGGTTGTTATAAAATTTCAAAACTTAAGAATCACATAAGCACTCCTTTTTCGGACAACCTTACATGTAATATATTTGTATATTATACGTGATTGGTGACTTGACATGTCATATTTTAATATAGTACATGTCGGGTCCTTACATAGTGGTATCAAAGCAGTGTTGATGTAATTGCTTGTTAAACTGAAAGACCAAATGGAGACCTATCCTTAGAGGGGGTAAGCCGAGTAGGGGAAACTAGGATCTTGTTTGAATGATGTGTGTTGTTTGTTTATTTTCATTAATGTTGTAATGAATTTAATTGGAATAGTGTTTAAACTAACCTCTATGTTGTGAATATGTGTTGTGTATATATATTGTGAAGATGGACAAGTTAGAGGAATAGACTCAACAACAACAAGAAAGAGAAAATATACTACCTTCGCCTCGTCAATCTACAGCTCCGACTTCTACATCATCAACTGTTCTGGCTTCTACTACTATTACTACTCTTCCTTCTATTTCGACGTCAACAACTCATATTCTACCACCACCACCTTAGTTGCCACCATTTACTCAAATGCCACAAATGCCTATGGGAAATCCTAATACTATGTGTACTATGTTTAAGGACATGTTTACTATGATGCAATTGTATCAACAAATGCTGTATCAACAGCAGAAACAACTCATGCTACAATACCATCCACAGATAGTAGGTCAAGGGGTGAATATGCAAGGAAATGAGCATAGTGATCAAGTCACGCTATACGACTTTGTTAGATTAGTACCTGAATTTCATGGGACTGTTTTAAATCTGACAATAGCAGAAACCTGGATAGAAGAATTAGAAAACCATTAGTGGCTGAAGATAGAAAAGTAGATTTAGCTGCTTATATGTTGAAGAGAGATGCCTCCAATTGGTGGAGACTTGTAAGTGCGAATTCGATGTGACCTATTACTTGGAATAGATTCAAAGAAGCTTTCTTCCTACAATAATTCCCATCTACAATTTGAGAGGAGATGATTTCTGATTGGTTGAGCTTAAGATAAGGGAGTAAAACAATCGAAGAATATCATGCAGTGTTCTATAGACTAATGAGATTTTCGAGTGAATGTTATAATGATGAGTGGACGAAGATTCAAAAATTCAAGAATGGGTCATATTTAGAGACTAGAGGTAAAGTGAAGATATTCCAACTTCTAACCTTAGTTGATGCGGTCACCAAGGCAAAATTGGTAGAACAAATTTTAAATGAGAATAAAACACAGAGAGACTGATGAGTCGCATTTCTAGGGAAGAGATCAGCTTCATCTGTACCCTATAGGAGATATGACGGTGTGGGTAATGAAAAAAAAAACATTTTTGGGCAAAGGAACAAATCCGAGATTATTGATCAAGTCTACTACTCCTTTAACTACTCCTAAGAGGAAATGTCCTAGGTGTTTCAGGCCTCACGATTTGAGTTATTACAAATGGAACTTCGGAGTGTGCTTTGCATGTGGAGAATTGAGACTTAGATCTTTTCAATGCAAAAATTTGACACTTAAACCAATTTTCTGTGTGAATTGTAAATAGAGAGGGCATTCCATTGCAAACTGTAAGGAAAAGCCTAAGAATAATAATTTCAATCAAGGAAAGGGTAAGACTGCAGCAAGGGCATTTACACTTGAACATTTTTAAGAGACTCCTTTTGTTGATACTTTGGCAGGTAACCTATTGATTGCAAAACATAATGCTTATGCTTTGATAGACACAGGAGCTACACATGCATGCTTATCTGAAAAATTTATGAATGATTGTCGTTTGAAATCTGAAGTATTTTCTGATAGGATTATGAGTATTAGTACTCCTTTAGGTGTCAAATCCAAGGAGCCTTGTGTGTGTAGGAGTGTGGATGTGTTGATTGATAATGTGAACATGCCTATTAATATGATAATTTTGCCTATGAGTGATTTTGATGCAATTTTGGGAATGAATTGGTTAAATATGTATCAAGTTGTTATATATTGTATTAAGGTAAAGTTAAGCTTTAAAACTGAAAATGGGATGTTTACTTATACTTTGGAAAGACAAAGACCTAAAAGCATGTTTATTATGGAATTGTAGAGAAAGAAGTAATAGCAACAGTTGAAACTGAAGAATTAGATATTAGTGTGGTACTAGTGGTAAACGAATTTATAGAAGTGTTTCCATAAGATTTACCGGGTTTACCACTAGATCGAGAAATAAAATTTGGGATTGATGTTATTTCAGGAACAACTCCTATATCTAAGCCTCCATATCGAATGGCCCTAACAGAATTAAAAGAGTTGAAGATTCAGTTGCAAGAATTACAAGAACTTGGTTTTATTCGCCCAAGTATTTCACTGTGGGGTGCTCCAGTTCTGTTTGTTAAAAAGAAAGATGAAAGCTTAAGGATGTGCATAGACTACTAGGAATTAAATCAAGTGACAATTAAGAATAAATATCCTTTGCTAAGAATCTATGACTAATTTGATCAGTTAAGAGGGGCAGCAGTGTTCTCGAAAGTTGATTTGCGATTGAGGTATCATCAACTTAAAATCATGCCACAGGACATTCCCAAAACAACTTTTTGTACTAGATATGGGCATTTTGAGTTTTTAGTTATGCCATTAGGACTGACAAATGCCCTAACAGCTTTCATGGATCTAATGAACCCAGTTTTTAAAGATTATTTAGATCAGTTTCTAATTGTATTCATAGATGACAACCTGGTGTATTTGAGAAGCGAAGAGGAGCATGAAAAGCATTTAAGACTAGTACTTCAAAGATTGAAGGAAAAGAAGTTATATGCTAAGTTCAGCAAATGTAAATTTTTGTTGAAAGAACTTGCATTCTTAGTGCATATCATCGCAAAGGATGGGATATTTGTTAATCCTGAGAAGGTTAAAGCGGTGTTGGCTCAGTTAAGGCCCACTAATGTTACTGAAGTGAGGAGTTTCTTGGGTTTAGCAGGTTATTATCAAAGATTTGTTCAAGGATTTTCAAAAATTGCAACTCCATTGACAAAACTAACTCGAAAACATATGAGACTTGTGTGGGATGATAAATGCAAAAGGAGCTTTCAAGAATTGAAGAGAAGATTAGTATCTGCACTTGTTTTAGCTTTACTGGTTAGTGGGAAAGAATTCATAATCTATAGTGATGCTTCTATATAGGGACTTAGATGTATTCTGATGCAAGACAACAGGGTGATAGCTTACGCATCCAGATAGTTGAAGCCACATGAAAAGAATTATCCCATGCATGATCTAGAGCTCGCAGCAGTAGATCATGCATCGGTTTATTCGATACATCTAGGAAGGAAGGAGAAAGGAATTGAGACTTGATGAACACGATGTTATCATATTCAAAAATAGGATATATGTACCAGAAATAGGAGAATTAAGAAGAGAAATTCTAAAGGAAGCTCATGCATCGGTTTATTCGATACATCCAGGGAGCACAAAGATGTACAAGGATTTGAGAAAGAATTATTGAAGGAATAACATGAAGAAAGACATTGCAGAGTATGTATCTAAGTGTGTGACATGCAAACAAGTGAAAATCGAACATCAAAGACCTGGTGGTGAGTTGCAACCATTGTCAATTCCAGAGTGGAAATGGGATTATATTACAATGGATTTTGTGAAGTGCACTACCCAAGACCATGGCAAAAAATGAAGTAATATGGATTATTATAGATAGACTGACTAAATCAACGCATTTACCCTTAAGAGTTGGATTCTTGTTAGAGAGAATGACACAAATCTATATTCGGGAAATAGGAAGGCTCCATGGTATACTGGTATCGATCACATCAGATGGAGACACTTGATTTGTAAGTCGTTTCTAGAAGAGCTTACATGAAGCACTTGGCACAAGAATTCAGTTCAACATGACTTTCCATCCTCAAATTGATGAGCAATATAAGAGGACAATACAAATATTATAGGATATGCTTAGAGCTTGTGCTCTGGATTTTTGAAGAAATTGGGATGATTATATGCCTTTGGTCGAATTTTCTTACAATAATAGTTATCAATCGGCAATACAAATGACTCCATATAAGGCACTATATGGAAGAAAATGTCGATCTCCTCTCCATTAGGATGAAATAGGTGAAAGAGCTCTAATTGATCCAGAACTGATATAACAAACGATAGACAAGATCCGACTTATTAAACAAAGATAGAAAGTAGCACAGGATCGATACAAAAGCTATGCTCATATGAGAAGAAGGCCTTTGGAATTTGAAGTTGGTGATCATGTTTTTCTTAGGGTCTCTTCGACTAAAGGAATAATCAGGTTCAGCGTTAGAAGAAAATTAAACCCGAGATATATAGGTCCCTTTGAAATTTTGGAAAGAATTGGACCATTGGCATATCGATTGGTGTTGCTACCAAATATGTTAGATGTGCATAGTGTTTTCCATGTTTCACAGTTAAGAAAGTGTATATCGGATCCATATGTTGTTATCGATAGAAATTAACTAAAATTTAACTTGATCTGACCACATTGAAAAAGCCTGTCAAGATTATAGGTAGAATAAATAAAATTTTGAGAAACAAGACAATCCCTATGGTGAAAATTCGGTGGAGCAATCAAATAGAGCGTAAAGCTATCTAGGAAGCTGAGAGTATCATGAAATAGAAGTATCCAAAGTTATTTAAGCAATGAATGAGGTAAGACAAGTTTTGAGGACGAAACTTTTTAAAGGAGGGAAGAGTGAAATAACTTAATTTCATGCATAATTAATTTAATCTATATAAGTTGATTTAATTAAATTATGAATTTTTATTAAGTATTTAGTTGATAAGAATATGATATGTTTGCTCGAAATACATAAACTATGGTGAATAATTAGTTAATAAAATATGGTGTGGTAATATGATTTATTAATAGTAATGTATAGCATGTATATGTTTTATTTGTCTGAAATACGAAAATTTGTGAATATACTTAGTTGATAAAGTGTGCATGTTAAAAATAAAGTTAAATGAGTTAGCATGATTTTAGGAATTTCAATGTGTTGCATGTTAGTGATAATTGAATCATAGTTAATTGTTTTATTAAAGAAAAACACAACCCAAATCCAAAAACAAAACATAGCTGATTTATTAGCCAAACTAAGCCCAAGTCTTTAGCCAAAAAGCAAGCCCACGCCTCTCTTTAATCTCTTAAAAAATTTGCCCCAAAAGCCAACACGTATAAGGATAATATCAAGCCTTATTTGGAAACATTTAACAATCTAAAATAGACCCTATCTTACGGTGCCTTTGTTCCAATCATTCCATCTTTTATTTCCAATTTCTCTTGCTCAAGTTGCCAAGAATTTCTTCCCCAAGACTCAATTATCAAGATAAAGTCACATAAGGTTAGTTTGCATGCTTCTATGGTTGTTATTTCCTTTGTTTTTATCATGAGAATGATTTCTTGTTCTAGTTGGTTCATGGTAGTTTATAGGTGATTTTGATGAATTATGGTAATTAATAGAGCTAAATAAGTGCTTGAAGTGTGTTGTTTGAGTATATAGAAGTGTTGGAGTTGTTTTAGAGATGTATGAGTTAATGAAGTTGTATGATGATTCATGTTGGGTTATGCATATGCGATGTTTCATGTTGGATATGAAAGTTGTTGAATGCTTGAGAAGTAATGTTTATATGCATATGGAGTGCGTTGAAGTGTTTGAGAATAGATGAGTTATGGTAGATAAGTTATGGTATGTATACGAGTTGTTACGAGTTATGCATGAGTTCATGAATGTGGAGATGAAGGATTTGAGTCATGTTAAGTGACGTAGTGAGAGTTATTTGATGTTGGGAAGTGAAGTTTATATATATTTTGAGTTGTTAAATACATGTGGTAAGTTGTATGATGTTTTTATAGTGTTTAAATTGATGTAAGATGTGTGAAAAGATAATAAAATGGAGTTTGAAAAACAGAGGATTTCGTAACCTCTTGAAACATGTCAATCATGGGCGTAACTATGCCCTTAGTAGCCTTAGATCTTCAAAATTTTGTGAATAATAAGCATGATTTAGGAAAAAATGAACTCTGTTTGAAATTTTTTTCAAAATCACGAGCGTGACATGGCCATTATTAGCCTTGGGTTATTATAAAATTTTAAAACCTAAGAATCACAGGCATGAATCTTCTCTTAGAAGCGTCTGGTGTTCTATTTTGGAGAATCACGACCGTGACTCTACCCTTGTTAACTGCTAGTTACCGTATTTTTATCCGAATTCGGATTGAGGTGATTCAAAAGACTACAGAAAGCCTAAAAAGAGATCTACGACTTTGATGTTTTAAGTTTTTCCAAAATCTAAAAGCATCAAAGCCTAAATTATAATTGTTTCTAGCTAATATTTATTCCAATCAAGTTGAAAACTTGTTTTACTAATTAATTATATGTAGTTAAGTATGAAATGAGTCTTTTTGAGCTAAAATGAAAGAGATAAATGATAATTAATATGTTATATTAGTTGAATGAATTACAATGTTTAATTTTAAATAAAGGAATGTTATGTATATATGTATATATATATATTTTGTGTGTGTGAATATAAATTATGTGTTGATTTAAACTTTACTTGAGTTTGACAAAGGTTTAATAAAGTAATGTGTAATTGTGAATTAATGATGTTTCATGTGAAATGGTTTCTTTGATAGATCCATGTACTCAATTGAGTTCGAATACCGAACTTTTACCTGATAAACCTACTTATCAAGATACACAGTAATGTTATTGTTGATTGATAGATTACATATATATATATATATATATATATATTTCTAAACTAACTCTAATCAAAGAGGAATTATAAATTGTTTAAATTGATTGTGCTTTTCGCTGTTAAATCCGGTCTGTGGAGCGACAACCCTATTGACAAAGTTAACATGGTAGTTTAGGCGCTCAGGCGACTAGTCATGATGTAATGGCTCAATGGGTAATTGATATGGGATATCATATCGTTGTAACATTTGCTCACTCTTAAAAGAATATAATATGATTTAGTTCATGTTTTTGAGGATGATTGAACTAGGTAATATTATTGATTAAGTTAAGTAAAGTGGATAATAGCTGTAAACCCTAGATGAAATTGAAATGATCCAAATTTAAATTCCATTTAAATTTCCATGTATATGTTTATTTATCTTAAATTATTGAATTAAATGAGCATGATGATTTATGATAGTTGTGTTTGGTAATAGTCTAAATGTGTTTAAGTTAGTGTAAATTGAACATTGCATGTGTTATTTTGCATATGTAATGAAATTAATATCCATGTTTTATATATATTAATGTGTGTGTAGTATAATTAGTAATTGTGTCTTTTATACATTAATATGTTAAGTTAAGTTTAGATTTATAAAATCAACTTTGGTTTTGATTAAGATTAGTTAATAGAAATTTCCCTTAGTTAAGTCAATAATTATGCCTAAATGAACCCCAAATGAGACTAAAATAAACCTCAAATGCAAACTAAAGTTATATATGCCTTAAAAGTCAATTTTGAGATAAGTTTAAGACTCAAATTAGCTTAATTAGACCTTCTTTTGGGCAGCCCTTTCTTTTATACGAATTTTCCTTTTTCTTTCTTTCTTTTCTCTTCTTCTTTCACTTTAAATTCCAAGCCTAAACCTAAGACAACATTAAGCTTTGAGAATCAAAATTCTCTCCAAGACAAGGCATATACATGTGAGTTGATTTAAGTATAACTTTTGTTTTGTTTTCATTTCTTGTAGTGGCTATGTGAAATCTTGGATAGGATGAGTTTAATGCTATCTAAATTGCTTGTTCATGCTTTGAAATTAGCTTGGATTGTGTTTTGTTAGTGTGTGAGTTTGTTTATGTGTTGTGGTAGTAATATAGAGTGTTGGGAAGAAATAAAAATAGTTTGAGTAGTTAAGTTGATGATGAGTGGGAATGAGATTTGAAGTGATTAAATGTGTTGATTTAATGTTTTGAGTTACTAGGATTGAGTAGTGTAAATAGGAGTAAGAATATGAAGTTAAAAATGAAGTTGAAGAAGATTAAAAAGTGTTATAGGTTAGAAAGTTGTAAAATGAAAAACAAGGGAAATTGAGTTCTATCGAATAGGTCTGTTTTGAACGTACGCCGGCATCTGGAAATTCAACACCGCCGGCGTAGAGGCAACGTTGGAACCAAACAGAAGTAAATCTTTTAACGCCGCTTTTGAACATTGCCGGCTTTTACAAGAAATTTTGCCAGCGTTTGTTCTTCAAAACGTACGCCGGCAATTAGAGAGTTTAAGCCACCGGCATATGGGGTGGTGTTGAAGTGGAACGAAATCAAAATTTTAAACGCCGGAGTGAAACGCCGTCATCGTAAACTACCTACGCTGCCAGCGTTCAATCAAATTTTGCAAGCGTTAGAAGGCAGCGTATCCCCTGAGTTTTTCAAATTTAAACTTCTTCAATCTTCAATCTTTACTTCATATATGATTCCCTATTGAATATTTGAGCTAGATAAACATGTTTTATGCATGAATTCAATATTAAAACTCTATGCAAAGCTTAATGAATTTCCTTGTATAATTGATCTAGGATTATGATATGTATGTATATTTATGAATGTGGAATCTATATTAATTTATTGATTATTTTGATATACCTATTTCAGTTAAGGCTTCTTTGGTTAGTTCATCATCGAGAGACTATAGTGATATACTATCGGGTTCAGGTATGCAATAGCTTGTTTGATGTTTGCTAGGATTAGGCATTCCTAATTTGACTTAAATTGATTCGGCTTAATATTTGAATGAATTGGATGTCTATTACGCTGTTTAATCTAGTCCGAGGAGCAGCAAACCTGTCATGATGCAATGACATGTTAGTTAGGTGCTTAACCAAGTCATGATGTAATGACTTTACCATGATGCAATGGTACGCTATGATGCAATAGCGATTCTTTTTGGCTAAGTGGGTATCCGATAGGGGGAATAGTATCTGAGTAACGTTTGCTTAAACTTAGGGGGAAATACCATGATTTAGTTCAAAGTTTATGGAAACTTGTGAACTAGGCTCATGTTATGGACTGAGTTTAAGTAGAGTCGGTCTATGGCTTTTGAACCCTAAATGAAGCTATTATCTTTATGAAATAGATATAGGAGATATAAGTATTCGAACTACTTATATCAACCCCCTAAGCAGCTGCTGTTACTCAGGATCCCTGAATGCCCAAAGCGTGATTCCGGGGTTTAAATACCCCCCTGTTGTTTTACGAAATAAAATTTAATAAAGATAATCACTTGTCTACTAATGCATTTCATGGGATTTACATTGGCTTGATAACTTGTTCTTGCATTTGTTATTGTGTACTGGACCTTTGGCTCACTTTTGCTGCTTCGCAGGTACTGGAGACGAGTTTTATGATGATTTGGGTTACGGGTCCGACTTTGAGAGATTCATAGATGAGTAGGATGAATAGGACTTGAACACCCTAGACTTTTGGAAGAATTTTTGCCAAATGAAAAGTTATGTATAGAAGGCTTGATAGATAAGCCTAATTTGTAAAGACCTTAAGATTCCCTAGGATTCTTTTGCTTTAAGAAAACTTGTAATTTTGTAGTGTCTTGTATTGACACTAAACAGTGTATATATGATGTAAATATATATATAGATTGCTTTTGTTAGCAATCTTGTTTTATTAAAAGTTCTTTATAAAGTTTTAGTAGTTTTTATCAAACAATTTTCATAAACTGTTAGTTTTAGGACAACCTTACATATAATGTGAAAACGTTATATGTGGTTGAGGACTCGGTACTCAAAATATCGGGATTTAGAGGATCGAGTCTTTATAGAAATAATTTTTTATTTATGAGGATATAATAGAGATATAAGTATTCGGGTTACTTATATCAACCCCCGAGCAGTTGCGATTACTTAGGACCTTTAGATTTCCTATGATTGAATTTGGAGTTTGAATACTCTAGTGTTGTATTGTTGACTTAATTAAAAATAATAATAATTATTGTGATTTGCCTTTGTCGAGCCTGGATTTTTTCCACTAAATCTTAATCTGGTTTATTTCTCCTAACCCGATTCACATTAAACCCGAACCCATTTAACATGAATCCTCGACTAGGGGTTAAAAGAAATTTTTAAAAAAAATTTTAGAGTCGCCACCCGATATAAATCGGGAAAAAATAAAAAGCTAGGATCAATGGGTCGGTTGATCCTAACTTAGCTACTAGTCTGCGAAAATTTGATTTTAAAAATCAAAAAATTTAAAACCAGATATCATGGATTCGGGAGCTAACCTATTAAAACCAAATCGGTTACCACTTTTGGAATTTTAAATTTCTAATCTATCCTTTTCATGCTCAAAAAAAAAATTAATTAAAACATTATAGCACAAATATTTACAAATCAAATCATTCATTTTTATTTTTAATTATTTCTTTATTATTTATTTATTTTTTTAGAATATCAATATCAATAAATAGATTTCATTTTTTTTAAAACAAAAACTTATATTTACAAAAATAATTATTCACAATATTAAAAATAAAAAAACATTTTTTTCATTTTTTATGTCGCCCCGCAGGTGCCTACGTACTCGCTAATCGAGACCAGACAAAACGTAGTTCTTTTAAAAAAAACTTAATTTGTTGGTCAATTTTAATTTTTTGAACTATTCTCAATTTAAGTTCATTAAATTTTAAATTTTTTGTGAAAACCATTTTGATGATCCTATGATCTAATCAATTGGTTTTTTATTTCATGAAAACATATTTTTCTAGGTTCAAAAATCATTTATTATTATTTTTTTTTTTAATCATCACATGAATTCACAATATATCCAGAATAATTTACAATATATTAAAAATATTTTTCATGCATTAAGTATGCATTTCTAGGGCAATTTGTATATAAATACACATTAAAAATATAAAAAAATTAAAAAATATAAAAAAAAATAAGTTTATATAAAAATGATTATTTTGATTTTTCTGGATTTTTCTGTATTTTTTTGAATTTTTCTGAATTTTTTTATGAATTTTTCTGAATTTTTACTATTTTTTATTATTTTCTGAAATTAATTATATAATAAACTATTAATAAAATAATGCGGATTAACCTGGACCGTCAGATGAAGCGGACGAGATCTGGAGCGTCGATCTCGCTGACCGATCTGGATCGTCTGATCTTGTTGACTCGATCTGAGCCGTCTGATCGCTTGATGAAATATGGGCCGTTTGATCGCTTGATTGAATCTGGACCGTCTGATTGCTTTGATGAAATCTGGGCCGTCTGATCGCTTGATTGAATCTGGGCCGTCTGATCTGCTTGATTGAATCTGGGCCGTCTGATCTGCTTAATCAAATCCGGACCGTCTGATCTGCTTGATCAAATCTAGACCGTCGATCTGATTGATCAAATCCGGACCGTCTGATCTGCTTGATGAAATCTGGGCCGTTGATCTGCTTGATCAAATCTGGACCGTCTGATCTGCCTGATGAAATCTGGACCGTCTGATCAGAGTTGACCGTTGACCGATGACCGACGACTGTTGACCGATGACCGACCGGGTTGGATTCGGATTTTCGGGTCGGATCTCGAAGCTCCGGCGGGTGAAGAAGACGATGACGCGACTTTTCGGGGCGGATTCCGACGGCTCCGGTGGTCCTCGTTGGCTGGAAGCTTGTCAGCCCGACTCCAATGATGGTGGCGCGTCCTTTGGTGGTGGTGGCGTTTACTCAGAACGGCGGCAAGAGGCGGTTCCGGAGGTGGTTGTACGGCGGCGCGAATCCAAAAATTAAAAAGAAAATTCCAGAGGTTAATTTGATCAATTTGATCAAATCCAAGCACACTAAATCATCCAAATCAAGTTTCTAACATTGTTACGACACTCAATTTGGATTAAATCTGATCCAATCAATTCGAATTTGAAAAATTCAAATTTTTCTTTCTAAATTCGAGAATCTCGAATTGATATGGTTATGTGTGTGTTTTCTTCAAATTGACTTGTGCCTTTTGCTCCTAGGACCTCCTATTTATAGGTTGCAAGCTCAATTTTCAGTTTCGAACAGTTTCGAAAATGAATCAATTTTTGCCTCTTGATTTTTCACGAATTTAATTTGAAAATCCATGATTAAATTGTTTGAAACTGATGAATTGATGATTGTTTTCATATTCCATGTCAGATACATCCAATCAATTTTTGTAACTCCTCATTCATGTGCAATTGAATGCTTTATACATTGAATTTTGTAACTTTTAGGTTGTTTTTTGCACTAATCTTTCATATTCTATAACCACTTTGCAATTCCATCATCAATTTTGACAATCAATATTGTTTTGTCAGTTAAAAACTGATGCAAAGTAAGGCAAAAAGTCACATTTGAGGAAGACAAAAAGGCAAAAATAATAAAAAGGCAAAAATTTGCCTTTGCTAGGGTTTGAACCTGTGTCCTTGAGCTTGAATGTGTGTTTGGGTCAATGTGTTTAACCAACAGGCCATTTAGCCTGTGCCTTGATCACTTAGCCAATTTCATCAATACTTAAGGCTTTTGGAAAAATGAATTTAATTAAATTTTAGCCTTAATTAATTTGGGCAAAAATTAGGTGTCTACAGCCTTGCATTAGTTAAGGAGTGTGTGTCACATCGTATTTATCTGTATTAGTGCGTATTGGAACTTTAGCTTATTTTCTCTCTTTTCAAGTATCGAAAATGACGAGTTTTATGATTTCTTAGGCTATGGGATAGACTTTGAGGACTTTTTGGATGAGTATGATGACTAAATCTCGTGGACCTACCTTATTATTTTCCTGGAAAAAGATACTAATTCAAAATTTGTTTTGTTTAAAAGTGTCATAGTATAGACATGGCTTGTTTATAAACGTAAGTTGTGATATAAAGTATTTACTTTTCTTTATATAGTATGTAACATATGGTTTGTAAATTTTGGGATACCAAGTTATTGTTATCCATATGTTGTTATATTAAAGTATCTACTCCTTGTTGAGCAGCTTTTGTTAAACCTATGTATTCAAACAGGTTAAACAAGCAATTCACATAAACACTCCTTTTCCAGATAATATTACATGTAGTATATTCGTATGTTATACGTGGTTTAAGACTTGGCATATCATAATTTAATATAGTATATGTGGGGTCCTTACACTATGTCTATTCAACTCCTATGTAATTCTATTTAAACCTTATTTAATTTCATGATTTCAAGGATACCAAAAATATTTTTGTGCCCTTATGCTAAAAAAGGAAAAGACTATGTTTATTCAACCCTTATTTAATTATATTCAAACCCTATTTAATTTTCATGATTTTAGGGATATCAAAAATAATTTATGCTCATATGCTAAAATTTTTTTATTAAAAATATTTACACTAAAGATACCAAAAGGGGTGGTTTTTCTTTAATAGTATAGATATACTAGAGAAAGAAAGCACACATCCCGCGTATGCAAAAAAATAAAAATATAATAGTTATTGTAATACAATAAAATTAGTATTGAATCCTCCATCATATTACACAATTAAACAAACAAAACATTAATTCTTTAACATATAAAAAACAGATGACGCATCCACGATGCGTGTGCAAATAAAACAACTCAACATATATAAATTAAATAGATATATTGTTTTAACAGGTTAGAAGAAGACAACCTTAATTAGTCCTAAAAATTAGGAAATTAATTACAAATCATAATTACAATTGCATTTTTCATAGATACTTTCTCCATATTGGGTTATTACCATGTATAAATATGGTATCAGAGCTTTAGAATAGTATATAAAGATACATGCTTAAGATAAAAAAGAAAAAGACTATGTTTATTCAACTCCTATTTAATTATATTCAAACCCCATTTAATTTCATGATTTCAAGAATACTTAAAATATTTTACGCCCATATGCTAAAAAGGAAAAATATTATATCTATTCAGCCCCTATTTAATTTTATGATTTTAGGACTACTAAAAATATTTTATGATCTATTCAACCTCTATTTAATTCCATTCAAACCCTATTTTATTTCTTGATTTCAAGCATATCAAAAATATTTTATGTCCATATACTAAAAAAGGAAAATACTATATCTATTCAATCCTTATTTAATTATATTCAAACTTTATTTAATTTGTATGATTTCAAGGATATGAAAAATATTTTATGCCCATATGTTAAAATATTTACACTAAAAATCTTTATACTAAAGACACCATGGTTTTGCTTTAATAGTATATATATTAATATGTTTTATAATAAAAATATTTTGTATAATTTTGATTCAAATAGATTACATTTTATTATTTAAAATTCTATTGTAAGTTTTTAGAAGAAAAAAAATAAGAGAGTAATTATGTTAGAAT
Organism: Combretum micranthum; assembly: GCA_024138025.1. Taxonomy (NCBI): domain Eukaryota; kingdom Viridiplantae; phylum Streptophyta; class Magnoliopsida; order Myrtales; family Combretaceae; genus Combretum; species Combretum micranthum. The sequence continues at coordinate 4,344,550 of JAMXBD010000001.1, forward strand.
TGGAATTTAGTGTAAGAAGGAAAGGTGGGAGGTTATTATTTTGAAATGGCAATTACTATTTTGAAAAAGAAAAGAGGAGAGGATGTTAAGGAGAAAAAATAATACGTTTAAAGTAAAGCGGTTGCTACAAACTATAAAGAGAGAATGAGTGAGAGAGAAAATGATATGAGTAGAAATTACTAAAAAAATCTTAGAAGTTGTAAAAAATATATGTTTAACTTTAATGAAACTAAAAAAAGAAATGTAATTTAAGGATAATTATTGAAAATAAAAAAAGACACCAAAACCATTATTCTGGTTTGCTAAAAGCATGATTTTGTTTGTTTAAGGTTGAGAATGGATTTACAAGTTCTGATGATCTCTGTTCCAGATTTTTTTTTTCTCATCAATTTTTCTAAGTTCGTTACATCAAATATTTCTAAACTATTTTAAGATATAAACCAAACTTTTGTAGGACCATCACTAATATAAAGAAATAAAGTATTAAACCTAGGTTGTTACCATGCTAACTTAACTTCCAACAAAACCATTTTGGCTCTCTATAGAGTTAATAATTAACAATTGACTTCCATCCATTTTAGAGTTGCTATATCAAACATTAATAATGTTAGCATGGTCATCTACATCCTTAAAAGTGACGAATAAGCAAAGATATGGTCAATACCGTCCTCTTCTTTTGGGTCTTTGTGTTGTATCTAAATTTGAAAGAACTAATAATTCTGGCGAGAAAATACTGATCTGTTCGGAAAAATACATATACATTGATTTGAACCGTCAAAACTAATTGGCTTTGCTTGTGATGTGACGTTTGTCACTTTTTGAGAAAATTCGACCGTTTGTCAAAATCGTCATTTTCCTATCGTAGGAAACTTTTATATTGTTATAACTTTTAGTGAGATTTTGTTTTTTATTGCCTCTATGACATTTGTTTCGTACTTTTACGGTTAAACGTCGGTAAATAAATATTTAATAAATTATTTTAATTATATAATAATTTCTTTTTATTTCAACTTAAACCAACGTACTAAATTAATAATCTAAATATATAAAATAATAATTTATTAAAAAATACTTAAGGTCTATGAAAATATAATATTAATAATTCATTAAATACATAAAAAAATTTAATAAAAATTCATATTAATTTTTTTTTCAAATTACGTTTATTCTTTTAAAATTTTACTCTTTGCTAAAATATACATATAAAATTTTAATAAAATTTGTATTCTATTTACTTAAAATATTATAAAACTCTTTATCTTCCAAAGTATTAACTTTGAAAAAAATTTTATGCTATGTATACATCCATTCTAATTTCTAAAATTTACCATAGTTTTATAGTTTTTATGCTGTAAAATTTATTATTTTGTTTTTATTTACGCTTTATGACTTTTGAAAATTTATATATACACACACACACACTATATATGCATTTTGTGTATATTTATTTTTGTGTATATTTATTTTTAATTTTCATTGATAAGTAATATATAAAATTTGGAAAAAATGTGTAAAATATATAAAAATTCTTTGTAACTTAATAAATATTCATTTATCGATAAATTAATAAAATTTTCCTTTATTGATAGATAAATAATCTCTATAAAATAATATTTTTATTGGCCTAATAGTATTATTTTATAGACGTTTTATTATATTTATTTTATGATTATGGGACTTTTAGGAAATTGGCTTTTTTAGCTAATTTAGATTTCGATATCTGTTGGGGCAAATGAATAATTTTTTGGTTGATCAATAGGGCTACATATGTCACTCTTTCTTCTAAAATTCAATTTTTTTTAAACTTGCAACTAACGCAACTGCGATGCGTATGCAAAAATAAAATAAAACAATTAAAAAACTTTTAATATACATTTTTATCTAATTTTAAAAACACGTTTATAATATATCACAACAATTATCTAATTCTTTTTTTCTTTTATGCAATTTTTTTCACATTTTTTCTGGAATCATTAGTATAGGCATTGCTAGTGCACATTTGTCATCTCAAGTGTTATTTAAGTAGGAGATCCTTTTTTCCGTGACTTGATTGTATATATATTTTTCTATTTGTAATTGTACTGAATTGACCTAAAAGTTTTATTTTAACTTCTAAAAACCCACATGTGATTTAAAGACCCACGGTAATGGCATTACTAACAATTTAATGTTTTTGCTCTCTTTTGCCATATTACTCCTTCTCCATTCGATGCATTATAGAATTAAATATCAAGCATTATAGTAATATATCAATTTTTTTGAAAGAAGTATGAAGATATGTGCTAATTTTTATTTTATTTATATGACAAATTTCCATTGTATTAATTTACCTGTATTGTGAAATGTATGAAAAATAAGATAATGAAACAAAATCCATTAATAGTATATCAATATACGTCAAGTAATATAATAAAATAACAAAAAAGAAAAAAAAAATTATGGAAATAAAAAGTTGATTGCAATATCACAAATGCAGAAATTACTTGCCTCACAAACCTCTACGATACATCGATGATAAAACCTAGAAAAGATAACCAAGATCTAATGTTATAGAAAATTACAAATTAATGTAGAATGATTGTGTTATATATAAAAAGATAAAATAAATTTTCACACTTAAGGAAAACAAAGAACCAAAAGGAAAATGAATTTTATATAAAGAAGAAGAAGCAATTCTACATGCATCTATCTCATAATGTTGCCATCTATTTCATAGGTTTCAGAAAGATTAAACAGAAGAAATAAAGAAAATGGAAATTAATGGGAATGGTTGTATTTGTGGCTAAGTGGAGACAAAACTGGCACATCCAATGAGCGCAAAAACCGCCCATAGTGCTCAGCGAATATATGAATTTAGAACATGGGATGACGACACTTAAATTTCTCCTTTAGAACTATCTACTGCCATTGTCCATTTAATACTCAATATTTACGTGTGCTAAAATAATAATATTTTCTATTTTGCTTTTATTAAATTTGGTGAAACTAACACTATAAACATCCAATTTGAATCTTTGGCATTGAAATTTGAATAATATATATCTATAATATTTAAGCAGAAGGAAGAATTTTGGTATCTCTATCTTCCTTATCATTTGAAATTACAAATTACTCCTTATACTATGTTTATTTATTATTTTAACTTTTCTCAACCTCTATATTAATTATTGACCAATATTGGGGTATATTTGTCATAAATTTTAACCCATAAGGCTATTTTATTGATCACAATCATTGATATATATATTGGCATACATTTCATTTTTTATAAAAAAATTTAAATTTTTTTTATTAATATAATACTCACATAGAAGGTATTGTTTCTATTTTCAGTTATTCACATTAAAGTTGCTTCACATGTAATGCAAAAGATAAGAATTACAACCAATTAAAAAAATAAATAAAGCCTAAAGCTGGCAAAACTTAAAATTTAAACAAACATAAAAACAAAACTGAACCCAAATTTCACCATATAAATCCTTTCAATCTTTCTACATTGTCTGGACCTTATGTTGTGTTTCATACAAAAAGTATACGAACATAGAATGACATCCTTTTGCCCACTTTTATCACTACATCCTCTCCTCCTCGCCACCGAGAGTAATTAATTTCTTCTAAGAAAAGATGCAAAATCTTTTAATAATAATATCAGCAGTAACTATTTTAGGGAAAAAGAAAAAAAATACAATGATTTATAAATAAAAAAAAAATCAAAAGAAACATCCTCAATGGTTAAAGTTAAATCTATACAAAAAGTTTGAAACACGAACAAACAAATAAAACAAAACAAAATCTCAATATTCTAATGTATATCAAAACAATAATATAAAAATTCATGAAATTATGGAGTGCAATGATTAAAACAATAAAGGGAAGAAAAGAGATACAGTTTTAGTCATGGTGATTGCTACCCAAAAGCAAGAAATTCCATAATTAAATAACCACTAAACTTTATTTATCAATTTGTTTATTTATTGGTAGATTATAAATATTTATATATTTTAAAATTTTTAATAAATTATTTATCAAAATATAAATATAAATAAAAAATAATTAATAACTCTTATTAAAAGATTGGACAAATTAAATATAAATAAAATATAAATATAAATCGAATATATTTACATATATTATTACGATATAAATAAAAACAAAATCCATCTTATGATTTGATTTCCTACAAGCGTGTGGGCATGTTTTTGGTTTTCCACGTGGCACGGGAAGTGGGGGCGGGGACATTAAATTAAGCCTGCGGAGAAGGGAGAAAGAAGACGACTCAAAACCCTCTCTCTCTCGGTCTCTCGATCTCAATCGAGAAATCCCCAAATTAAAATCCCTAAAGCCCCTTTACGCGCTCTGCTTCTACTTCAAAGGTAATTCTCTATCTCTGATTTAACCTTTGTCATAGTTTGTTTGAGATCCTTTCTATGTGTGTTGCTGTCTTGATTTTCTGATTTTTTTTCTTTTAATTTTGTTTCCATGCAGTTTCGTATAATCTAAAATCCTGCATATCGACTTTCTGCAGCATCTTCGTCATCAGCTCATGTAAAAGATTCTAAGCTTTGAAGTTTATCTCCTGCTGCTTCCTATTAATTGATTTCTACTGTTTTTATACCATCGTCTCTATCTCCCATTCATTCATCCGTGGGCTTTGGCTTGTTTAACCAAGTACACTTTCTCTCTCTAAGAACATCAAGTCGCTGTTCTCAATATTTTAGTAGTTCATAGATTTTTACTCTGGTTCCCTAAGACCCACTTGAGTCATTTAACTTGTAGTTACGAAAAGGTTCATGATGCATCAAACTTTTGATTCATACTACCATTTCTTTTTCTGGGTCTTGTGGTAAGTATTAGTCCATACCATATGGGTAGGGAGGTCGTAGCATGAAAAGGGGGCAGCAATTTTGTGAATTTTTTTTTTTAAGTCACATGATGTTGATCTGTTACTACTTGGTGAGACTGATAATCGGATATTGTTGGTTAACCAGATTGACATTAGTACCTCTGGACACCTCAGTTTTGTGGCTGAATAAAACACTGGGGCAGTCAATTGAAGGGCGGAATGATAGGAATAACATGATTGCAGTTACTTCTGTTGAAACAAAACTCGAGTCAGACTATGATAAAGAGCTGAAGCAGTGCCTTCAGGAGCTTCACGAGTTTGTGTGAGCAAAGAAATTACATTGAGAATGGGTCCTCTTGGAAAACTACACACCGATTCTTGTTTCACTTCTTGGTTTGAAAAATAAAGATGTCGAGAATTTTATACTTACATTCTTTACATTCTCAAAAGGACTTGGATATGCTAAGGTACTTATTCATTATGTCTATATTTCTCTATCTATTATGAACTGAATTCATTGTCTTACCATGTATTGCTGTGGATATTGGCTTTGGTTTACTATATGCTTAGAAAATTGTATATAAAATCTTTGAATAGTGTGTGGTTTTTTTTATCGCTGGCTTAAACTTCTAAATTTTATTACTTGTGGTTCATTCATATTCTCAAGGTATTTTGACTGCAAAACTAGCAAATAGATCTTAACTCTAGTCGATTAGCAAGACTGTTATGAATGCATTTTGAAGGATAATTAAAAAGAGTGAAGTACTGGACCTAAATTCCAAGCAAAATGGCTTCTAAGCCAGACCACAATGAAGCAAGAAAATTCTTAACTGTCTCTTTCTCCTCTCCTTCATAAATATTGCGACAACAGTAACCGCTACATTTTACTTCCTAGTCCTGAATTTCCATTGTTGGTTGTTCTGATTTATTTTCAAAACTGAAATGAGTATCTCACCACATCATCAAAAATATTACACCAAAAAAACACACAGAGACAGAAATTACACAATTTTTTTTTTATTAATTCAATGCCTTTATTTGATTATAAACAACTGACATATCAGGTCTACTATTTGGATGTGTTTGAATACATTCAATGATTATATCTGTGATATCTTTTGCTGTTTTTTCACTAAATCCTTGACATTTATAAAAATCCTTGTGCACAATGTGTCCCTTTTTATTTCGTAATTCTTTTGCTTTTTCAGCAATGTGGGCATTGTCATCTTTTCTCTGCCATGGTCGAGGCTGTCTTTGTCTTTCTCCCACTTCTTCTCTCATTAGGAGTTGGAGTGCAACAATACCAAGGCTGTAGATGTCTGATTTCTTTGATATAGTTGTCTTTCCTGCAGAAGAGAATTAGATGAGAAAATAATTTTTATATATAATATATATTATATGATTAAAAATATACCTCTGCAATTTTCTACTTCGGGTGCACAATATCCTTTAGTGTATCCTTGAGCCAGCCTTGCTTCTTTTATTGCATACCCAAAATCAGAAAGCTTCACATTTTGTTCCTGAAAATTAGGATTGCCTCGCATAATAATTTAATTTATCCATACTTTATATATTAATAGTAATTATAGAGTATTTACCTCATCTAATAAGATATTAGATGGTTTGATATCGATAACTGCGTAATCCGTATACGTATGGATATGATTTAGTGCACCTGCTAGTTGTTGAACCACCTTTAGTGTTTGGTTCCAGTCAAGACCTGCAATAGTACAAAATAGAGTTGGTGAATACATCCCCCATTCAATATAACCAAATAAGATTTTTAATTCATGGAGGAAAAGGTATTTAAAGAACATTACCTAGGTACACTGTTAAGGTTCTTAGGAAGATACTCAAGAACAATCGCTCGAAAATTATTCCCCTTGACATGTCCCTTTATGCTCACTATATTTTGATGGGGTGGGATTGCTAAAAGGCAATTTTTTTCATTCTGGAATTCAAAATAAAAAGTTGAGAATTCGTGATAAGTACAACAAACCAAATGCAATCATCCAGTGTTCATTAGATGTGTTAAGCAAGATAACTTTGCATACTATCATGCAGCATCGATAGGACCAACTAGTGCATCAAAATCAAAAGTTAAGTGCAAGACCAATAAATTCATGATATATTATTTGTAATTTATCAGGGTTCCCATTGAGTCAAGCACAAATTCTATTTCATATTAATTAGTGTCACAACCAGGATTAAACTCACTGAGGGAAAAATAAAATGGGAGGGTTCAGACTTGCATCAGGCACTTAGGGTCAAACTAAACAATAGTGCTGAAAAAAAAAAAAAAAAAAAAGAGAGGAGAAAAGTAAGGTGGTCTTGTGAAAATGTACAATGTGAAAGATGGTATAATAGTTTTTTTTTTTTTTTTTCTTTTTTTAACGTAAAATGAAGGTACAGTTTAGTAATTTACAGATAAATATTTGAAATATTCATAATGTGAATTGCATTAAGAGTCTTTTTTTGTTATAAATCGAAACATATAGTGTGAGTTTTGGAATACAGGGAGATGCAATGAATGGTAAAAATTAATATTTGAAGATAGGATTGCACTTTCAGTATAAGAGGATACATTATGTGCATATAGTTGATATTAATTAAATACATGTTGTGGTGTATATGTTCTTTTTGTTATTTTATTTATTTGTACTCACTTAGTTCGATAACGAGCTAAGAGGTTAGTTTTTTTGATTGAACTCAGGCGCTGGGAATGAAGATTGAGGCTCTTAACAGGGTATGGGCTAATGAGAGCACTAGCTAGATCCTTCTGATGTGGAGAGTCTGATTTTGAATAGATGCGTTCTAGATTAATATGATATTATGTAACTAGTTTTTGTTAGCATGCAAATATCGGTAAGATAAGTGAATACTTCGATTAACACAGGCTGTGACTCTCTATGGTTGTTTCTTCTGGTAAGTTAACAGTCTCACTTTTGGAACTATGGTTAAAAATAAAATAAGGGACTTTTCTTGTGGTGGACTTAATTTTGGATATTATTCACAAAGATTGAATTTTTAGTCTATAAAGGGTGATAGTAATATCCCAGGTACTATTCAGCTGAATAAATGACTTACGGAAATAAATCAAAGGTTGTGTTTTAGTTAGCCTTATCCTTATTTTAATGGTGGCATAGCGTCTTGATCTTCAGTACTATTGTATATACATTAGGGCAAATAGGTTTAGGCAACTCCTTGAAGGCTGGGCATTACAATTAATTTCTCAGAAACGTGGTTTAAAAAAAATAATAAAGAAATATGTTTTCATTATCATATACCTCCCACACTGCAAAATCATTTGGCTTGTCAATATACTTTATTGCCAGATCTTCTTTTTGAATCGTGCTCTTATAGATTTCGCACGTGCTTCCTTTATTCACCAACTTACTCTTGTCTTCGATCACTTCTATGATGTCTTGTTCACTGAAGTCCCTAGGATTGTAAGATGTGAAATTGAGTTAATTTGTGAGTTAGAAATGGTTAATGGAATATATGAAACTCACTTGTAGTTAAAAGTTGTAGAGATAGGAAATTACCTAAGTGAGTGTTTTTTTTGTTTTGATTTATCCCCTGCTCTTGACATTTTTGTAGGATTTTCTGCGAAAAAGGCTTGAGCTGCAAAAGGTAAACATTAAAATTGCTTTAAATTTTGTATTGAAGAATGTTTTTCACAGTACAAATGGGTATGAATAGAATAAATGTAAGTGTTTAAAGAACAATCCACATCATTGGTAAGATAAAAATAAACAGAAAAAATAAACAAAAGAAACACACACGAGTTATAAACAAAACTTAGTTGTAAAATGAAATGGTAGAAAAGTAGAAATTCTCATAAATATTTGCATTTGTAGTCACTTCTTTTCTTTCTAATTGGAGATAAAGGTGGTGGATCTGCCTGGAGCTACATTATGCAAGCAGTTTTTTACTGGTATTGTGGCCAATGGGGATGGACATCCAAGAACACAAAATATTATTTCTGTAATAGACTGAATCAAGGGCAGGTTATAACTTCACAAAGGATTATGGATGTTAGAGATGATCTCTTTTTCAAATCCTGCAGTGAATACTCTTTTAAGGATTATAATTATTATCATAGGTCTGGTTCTATACTCTGAATTGTTTCATGCTCTTAAAAAGCACCACAAAAAGCATAACACACACTAATGCACTCCTTTCGGCTTCGATTGCTTATGGATTTAATTCGGAAGGTAATTTTTGTTTTGATTCTTGCCCCTAATCGTAGTTTGAGAACCCTTGTTTCAATATGAGATATCTCAGTAATGTTCTGTGGCATATTTTATTAGGTGGTAATTCTGTTCTCCATTGCGTTTGACAGATTAAGGCGATGTTTTGTAGTATTTTGGATTCGGAAGTGAAAGAGGTGTAATCCAAAAGGGGAGAGTGATGTGGAATGATGTTCCTTTTGTTCATCCTATTAATTATAGCCCTGTTTGTTACATGAATCATAGTCCAGGAGAGCGATGTGGAATGATGTTCCTTTTGTTCATCCTATTAATTATAGCCTTGTTTGTTACATGAATCATAGTCAAGCCCTGTTGATTAGGGGTCTATTTATTTCATCTTATTCTAGATGCTTTGGCATAAGGATGGGTGGCTCTGATTTCAGAGATGATTCTCACTATTTCTTAGAGAAATGACTGAAAAAAGAAATGGCAATAAGGCCAAAGAGACTAGGACAAGAACAATGATGAGGATCACAAAAAAATAGCAACAGCAATGAAGGCCGGATAAGAATAGTAATGGCGATGAAGGCTAGAGAAACAATTGAAACCTAAAAAAAAACGCTTACCTAGGGCTCTGATACTATGAAAAAATTTGTAAAATGATTTTCTTATATTTTTGTTCATTCATATATAAGTGGAATATATATACAAGATTCATTGTGTTATTTTAGGAAATAAGATCTCCTAATAAATGTTCCTAGTAAATCCTAATAAATGCTTATAAATACAATGATAAAAAACTTTCCTCAAACAAAGGCTGTCGGTCAGCATTGTTGGTCAACATTGTTGGTCAATAAAATAGATATTTATTAAAAAATAGATACAAATGAAAATTAAACATTTTTACTCAATAGATCAAATAGATAAGATACAAATGAAGATCATACAATCTAAATAGACCCTAGGATGCCAAATGGCCCATATGACTTATTTCAACTTTGATAGCCTCCTCATGCTCTTAGGATAAAGGTCGAAAATTTAATATGTTACAGATTTATCTTCGGTTTATGATTTTAGTGAAACGTGCCATGCACGGTTGACAGCCTGTGCAACATTTGATGCATTTGTTCCAAATTATGTTTTTGCCATAATCTTCAAAAGCTTCAAATCAATAATATAATCCATTATCTAGTAATGATGCTTTATCAAGGATCAACCAGTTGGTGCTCTGTCCATTCCTTTCCAGAATATCAAACACGTTCCTTATAATTAGGATTTCAATCACTTGATATGATATGATATGGTAGCTTGGTTTCAAGATCATTTTTTTGGGTAGAATCTTTTACTTAGATAACAGGGATGAAAGGACTAGATTTATTCATGTCATGTGTCATTGGTTTTGAATTTTGATGGTTCGTTATCTCAACCTTGCTAGTATCTATTCAGAATAAGACTAGTATGTTGCAGATGCTCTTGATGGTTTATCTGTATAACAATAAAATATTTGAATATATCCCAACAAAGAGGAGGAGAAATGCTGATAGGTTTCCATTATTCATGTCTAGAATACAGAAAGGCCATTGCCTTTTCTTTTTCCCCCCAAAAAAAGAAAGCAGAATGACCGATCTTTGCATCTGTCAATGAGAGATCCCCCTCTTGCTAATAAACAGAAATGCATATATGCAGATTAGATGCTAGGCTCATTAGGGATGAGCTAATTTTCTTAGCCCATGATCAATTTTAAATTAGAAAGGATTTATTAAAGGAATTTGTGGCTTGAGATTGTTTGTTTCATTGTGATGTGCAGATCGATATTTTGTTGATTGATTATGAAATTTTCCTGGCTGTAACTTCTATATTTAATTATAATTTGTGCCATGTGGGTACTCATTCCTAAAGCAAATCTAAAATCACGACAAAGAAGATTATCCATGGTTGTTTGTGACATCGGAATATATTACTTATTAAGAGTTAGAATAACACCAATTGTAATTTCTCCACTCCATATGATCTAGCTTAATTATTCAACTGCATTCTGTTGGTTCATTATCCCAAAGCAACTTTTTTAGAATGTGGACTTTCGCAAAGGTTTCCTGGAAGCGGTTTTTATCCAATTTAACAATAATAATTATATGAATGTTTCTATTGTTTTAAGAAAATTAGTGGTACATTGATGGTTCCTTATTTGCAACAGGAGAAAATTTGATCATTCGCGTCACCTTTGGTGTGACTGTACGAATGAGAACTCACTTCCTGTTTCAACATACATGTGCTTAATTATGCTTCTTGTAGTATTTACCTATTTAACCGTCAATATGGCAAATGGACTGGACATCACCAGTTTACAGGAGATTATAATGCCAATCGACCTATAATGCATTGCACTTCTATCTTGAGTGTTTGTATTTCTTAGTTTTTTATATATTCTTGTGGATCCAGAGTTAATGCTAGTTATATGTGTGATTTACTTCCAGGCATAAAACTTCTCTTATGGTCTGCATCTCCAGGGAGGCAGGGAAGGTATTTTCTATTCATTCTTTATTAAATTTATTATTTATTTATTTATTTATTTTATGAATATATTCCTTTACTTTTGTGTAGTAGTCTAATAAGTGGAAATGTGTTACGTGTGAACTCAATCTTCTCTTCTTAAGAATTGCGCTCCCAGTTGCTCTAATGGGTCGTGTAGAAAATTTCTCCATTATGATGTTACGAGACTGGCATTGAGGGATTCGAGCATTCTGTTTAAAATATGTTTTGGATTGTTGTTATTGTTCATTTGATTCTGTACTTCTACGGTTTTCGTATGTTCTACTTTTAGCATGCTAAAGTTTGTAAGCATTCTGAAGTTCTCTTTCTGCCAAACTTACGGCTTCTACAAGTTTTATTTCAGGAGGAAGGTGATGAGATGAAGGAAGCGTCTAAAATGGAAGTGGGGCAGCAGTGAGTTACTGTAAAGTTGATAAATTGTTTTGATTTGTTTTAAGAATGTTACGGTCTAATTGGGGCACTTGTGTTTCTAGTTAGATGGGACTTCAGTAGTCGAAAGTAGACAGGAACTGGCTCAGACCTGCTGGGTCCAGTTCTAGATGGGGTGGGACGGGTTTAACCCATGGCTTTAGGGATGTCATCAGATTGGGTTTCGGATAGGTCATATGAACCCGAAACTTGACTTGAGCTACTGTCCTATATGATATGTTAAATCTGATTCTATAATCTTATAGGGTATTTATAGTATATCTGAACCTATCCTATAGGATTTGTTGTATAGGATGTGTTGTGTAGCCTAAAATCCGTCCTATTATTATTTATCTATTTATTTTTAAAATTCTTCATTATTTTGGTCTCCATGGGGAGGTAGGGACTCAAAAAGGTATTTTCTATTCATTTTGTTTTAATTTATTTATTTTATGAATATATTCCTTTACTTTATTATAATAGTCTAATAAGTCAAAATGTGTTATGCTTGAACTCAGGACTTATTTGTTTTAAGAAAAAGTATTTGTTATATCATAATGAAAAATAAATCTATTTAAAAAAATATTAAAAAATTAACAGTAAATTATTGGTAGAAGGGTCCATGTTTTCTAAGACAAAGGGAAACGGTTTTTTATTAATTGTCCTATTTTTTTTAAAATAAAATAAAAACCTATTTTCTTAAAAAAGCATTTTCATTGAATTATATGGGGCCTCAATTCTCTCCCCTTAAGAATTGTGCTACCAGTTGCTCTAATGTTTTGGATTATTGTTATTTTTCATTTGATCTTGTACTTCTACGGTTTTTGAATATTCCACTTTTAGCATCATTTTTGTATAATCAATTTTATGGGGTTTTTGCCGGGTTGTGTTGGCCTATAACGGTCCACCCGGTCACATCTTCACATGTTATGATGCTCATGAAAATAGCTAATAGTTTTCTTATTGAAAAAAGGTATAAGAATTCAAATTCAAATTTAAATTTTTAATAATTAAAATATAGAATATTTTTTTATCTTGTTAATTATTTACATACTAATCCTAAACAGTAATCGTGTATGAAAAAAATGATAAATTTTTATTTTGAAAATTTTTTTATTTCGTCATAAAATGATTTATTGTAACTAATAGAAATTAAAATCTATTGTAATTTTTTTTTTAGTGTGGTAAGAAAAAACATATTTTGAAAATTATTAATTGATATTGTATTATTTATTTTAAATAGAAATATTTAAATATCTAATAGATATAAAGAAAATATTGTTAAAAGGACTAATGATATAATGAAGCATATGCTGAATTCCCCAACTGCTTAATTTGGAGGGCTGGCTTGCTGAGTAAGGGAAAACACTATTACTCTTGAGGGCTCAAAATGAGTTGGACTTAAAACTCATTGGTCGGCCCCAATCCAATAATAGATCGGACAGAGCCCGAAGAACTCATGTTCTATAGTTGATTATTTAGTATCTATATTGAAATATAATCACTCTTTGAAGAAACTATTAATATGTATTTTATTTTGTTCCATCTCAAATTTGACATTTTGATCAATTACCTCTCGTTTTATATTTGATCATAATCATGATGAATATGTCAGCAAGAAAAAGAAACTGCGACAAAAGCTTTAATAAAGATATTTGAAAAGCTTTATTTGTTTTTTTTTAATAAAACTAAATAGAGTAAAACATGTGATTTTATATGCACTTTGTTTGTTATTTAATTTTATAAGATAAGTATAACTGTATTTATTCGTTTTGTTTTTTAGTATTCCAATATGACAAGAATATAATTTCCCTTCATGTCCACGCATAAAAGGTAATTTAGGATTTGATGAGAAGACTGCGAAAGTTGAAGGGGAAAGGTGATTCATGTTTCTACGGAAGATGCTTATAATTTTTATATGTAATTAAAATTGTCAAGCAATTGGTTTCAATTATTTATAATAGAACTGAAAAGATTTTGTGTCGATTTTATTTATAACTATACATGAGACAAGAAAAAGAAACATGCGATGTTGTTTATAGAATTAGATATTATACGAATTAGTTAAAGTATACACCGCTATAAATTATTTGACTAATTAATTACTAACACTTAATACTTAAATATACTTTTATCTAAATATAATAAGCTTTGATTGATGCCCAATCAGAAGAATGAGGGGCACGGCCAAAACAATATAGCTGGATTAGCTTCTTTATTTCTTTTATTTATTTTTTCACCTTTTATTTTATTCATTTATTTTAATTTTTTTTTATGGAATAGATCTTAATGAGTGAAACATGTGGCTACCCACTTAAAAAAAAAAAAAAAAAAAAAAAAAAAAAAAAAAAAAACTTAAATGAAAATAATATGATTTCAATTCCCCGATTACCAATGGAAAGTTGCATGTAAAACCCGGCTGCATAGTCACATGTAATAAATGCTATTCGCTTCACCATAAATTTTCATTTATGATAGGTGATTCACGTGTAAATTACATTTATTATACTTGATTTATTATGAATCGCATTTATAACGTGCGAATTAATACCGATTTATTATAATTGGATCTTTAAGATGTGATTTTGCATCATTATTTTAGTAATTAATTTTATATAATTTATATTTACGTAATTTTTATTTTGCTAGTTAGTAAATCATACAATTTCGTGGGGCCTAAGTATCATTTGAAGAAACTTGCCACATCAACTTGTTTGATCCAGCAACATATTTCTCTTATTTAACTGTTGAAACTTTATCATTCTTTTATAACTTGCATGTTACAGTCTTCTATGGTTTTCAAAAAGAAGTTAAGATTTTTGTAACATTAATCTCTAATGGTATAAATTATGTTTGATTCATTATCCCCGTACATATAATATCTAGTATTTTAAAAAAGAGTAGGATACGGAGAAAGAATAATTAACTATAATGGAATAACTTTCTAAATTAGTACTAAAAGAACAATGCAATACAAATATATAGTGGGTATACCAGAAAGTCACAATGTTTAGGGATCAATTTATCAATATTTCGAGTGTTAGAAAAATGAGTTAATTAAGGTCACACTTGGGAGTGAGAAAAAAATTGATCAAACAATATGTAAAATATGGCTAACCAATCTATTGGTTTTGGTTTAGGATCATGGTTTTTATTTTTGTCGGTTTTCCATTTTAGTTGTAACCACGAGAAACCAACAGCTAACAATTAAATATTCTGATATCTATAAATACATAAAATATTATATGTAATTAATTTTTTTTTAAATATAAGTAGATGAAGTAGAAAACCCTAATCATTTTTCTCTCTCTAGTCTTAATATCTCTATGTATTTATAGTTTATGTATTCATAAGTAAATTTACTTCTGCTCCTGTAGATAATAAGTGTATATATTTTGCTAGTATGTTACATAATAAAAGCCGACTCGTAGAACGCTGATCATGGTTCAGTGTTTCTCTTGTTTAATAGCAAGTAACTTGAAGAGGTTCTTGCCTTGCATAATTATGTTGATCTTTTTAGCATATATTTTAGTTACATCTTTATATATTATTCTTTTGCTACTTGATAAAAAAAAAATGTAAAAAAAGGAAAAGACTATAAAATTTAAATTTCTGTAATGTTGTATTAGAATTATATTCCTAATTTGTTATTGGTTTATAGTTATTTAACTTGTTAATTTACAATTTTTTAATGTACTTGTTATATATAACTTGTTAATTTTCAATTTTTGAATGTAATTATGAAACAAGATGTTTAACTTTTTATGAATCAATTGAAAATATGGTTAATTACAACTTTTGATTAATTAAATGGTTAAAAACTGAAAATCGAAAATATTAATTATTAAGGGGGTTAATCATTAATAATGAATCGATTTATGTTTAAGATTTTAGAAAATCAATTATCATGGTTATATTTAAAAAATAGAGTGATGGACTTACTTTCCACTATTAATTTTGATGGGACCGTTCTCATCACAATCCAACACTCACATAATACCCAACCATGATCGAATCCCTAAAATAGTTAATATTCTATTTATTATATTTATTTTAACGATTAGATTATTGATAATACGGTCTCGTCGAAATTACAGAAGCTCTCGTCAAACCATATCTATTCTTAGTCACACTATTAATGCAGTGATAGTAAAGCTATGTAATTGCCACACGAGCACACACAGGGACAAAATTAATAATTTAGAATGCTTGTTCTTCTTCTTCAGTTCCTCTCTCCCTTATCTTCTTCATCAGCCCTATTGCATAAATCACCAATAAAAAAACATTGCACGGAAAACCCATTATAAATCGACATTTCTAAATGCTACCCGCATAAGAAATATATGATACAATGGATCTATCACCACATCAATCATTATCTTTGAATTATATAACGATGTATAGTTCTTATCTTTGTATTAACACATTGATGAAAAAGATAAAATAAATCTCTAAACCAATGGAACCCAACCGATCTAAAAACCCTTAAATAAAAAGTCCGAAAACCCATGAAACAATAACATCAAGTCTAGAAGTTGCAAACCCATGACAATAATGAATAGGTCAGAGCGTGTGAGGGCCATGGAGCGATACCATGAATTGCAGACGAGGGATGCAGTGTACTGGTCACATTGTGTGGTGAGAAATTGGAGGATAATCTCAAGGGCTTGTCGAGGCAAGGGGGAGGGGCTACGGGACTTGACAATGTGTTATCAATAGGGATATACTTAAGACAACAAGTTTGAATTTGAAGGAGGAGAAGGAGGAGGAGGGAGAGGGGCTACGGGACTTGACGATGCAGTAGGAGGAGGAGGAAGTAGAAGTATTAAATTATTAGTTTTGTCTACCCGTGTGTTAGCATGGCACCTAAGAAGCTTTATCAACTGTGTTTAATGATGTGATCTCAATTAATTCACTTCTCTAAACGTTGTGATTTATAATGTTGTATCCTTAAATGAAGTTATCTTCAAATGTTGTGACTTTTCGATGTAATGTACTCAAGATATGGCTTAGGGAACAAACTTTAATGGTTTTACTATCAATTACATCATTCCCTTTTCTCCTAACTTGTGTACATTAGATACATATGTGAATACATAAATATATGTGCCTGGTGTGTCAGAATCATCTAAACTGGAATGGATTGGAGTAGAATAAATAAAATTGATCCGGAATGAATTGGTTTGAGTTCATATGTGGAATTTAATCTATGTTGGAAAGGTTTATGGAATAAAATGTGTATAAAGTGTACTTACAAAAAATGCCCCTACTAATAAATATGGATTCTAAAAATGTGAAAATTCTAAAGTGTTATCTAGCTTTCCAATGAGATATATGATAAAGAGTCAACTTGATATAATTAATTAATGAGGATGAAACAGAATTATGATTTTCCTTCTCAAGCCAAATCCAATTCTTTAGGGGTTACAATTCTAACTCATATCTAAATAAGGAAAAAGAAACGAAATACAATATTACAATTTCATTCCAAGTTGATTTTTCAATGCCAATTAATAATCATTTTTTTTTTGGAGTAAATTCAAATTTTCCATTATATTTTTAGGGTCGCTTTTGTTCATTAAATCAATATTCCAACAATTGATCAAGTGTGACATGTATAATATATTTTTTCAAAATCAAACAATTGATAGCATATGCGATTGCAAAATTAATATATCAAGGATCTTTTCAAATGTTGAAAAAGGCTTTTCTAATTTTAGTCAATATCAAAGAACTCTTTATTATTGAAAACACATAATGATTGTCGCAGCCGTGTGACAACCTGTCTCATCCTAGGGCAGTCGGTGTCGCAGTGATCCACACGCTTCAAACCTAGCTTGGCAATGGTAACCATCCAATTTATTCAAGCGTGGGTTATTTTGAAGGCTCTCATCAACCAAGAAAAACATAGCCATGTCTTTTTGAGTGTGCACTTTCTCCATGTAAGCTCTTTTATCTGCCAATATCAACCAAGAAAATCATACTCCTTCGTCATCAGCAACGATAGGAGGATGATGCAGAATGCATAAACATCCCTCTTTTATCTGCCAATATCAAACAAACATAAGACGATATCAAAACTGTGAAGCCCACCTTGAAACGTTTGTGTGATCTACCATCATCTCCAAAAAGAAGATCTATAAAGCCATTTCACCTATACAAATCAAAATCCTCATCAAAGCTCTTGTCCCAAAGAATTCCCCCGGTAGCCATGCCAAAATCACACAAGCACAGGTTGTAGTTGTATTCCCAACAACAGGAAAAGAAAAAAGAGTTTTTATTTCATTTAAAGCATCTATATAGCTTGAAATGACAACATGAAAACACTAACCAGTTAGCTAACCTGGTTAACCAAAATGTGATTTGAGAAAGACTTTTTAATAGACTAAATCGATGACTGTAACTATCTTAATTATGTTTACTTTTAAGGCAAGTGTCAAACACATACACTTGGGTTGAGTCTAGCTTCCCTTCGGTTGTTTTAACTTTCAAACTTTGCCTCTTTTAGAACACTTGTCAATATAAAGAAAACAATAGATACTCAGACTCACGGACAATTAAATAGACATCACTTCGCTGGAATTTTGTAAAATCTAATTAGGATTTCACAATTAGAATCAGATTGGCAAACCACATAGTTAAAAGGATATTTTATATACATTATTTGGAGTTGATGTGTGTGCAACGAAACAGCCAGACCCTCCGATGCTTGGGATGGGACTGTTTCACAGTGTCTTCCCTATGATTCAAACCCAAGATCTCTTTTACTTATGAGAGTCATTTATATAATTAATTTCTTTAGTAATTACTAGTTAATCATTTATATTTTATATTGAAACTTTTAAATAAAATGTTTAATATAATGTATTTTTAGAAACATACTAATAGAATTTAATTTATTATTGGTGATTTTTTCGACCGGTCCTTGAAATCTAAAAACGACCCATCAAGTCCCTGAAACTAATTCGTATTTCCCACCTAAAACTGCTCCTCCAGTCCTCCTCCTTCATGCCTGCGGTACCTGACGACATGCTTCATAATTCTAATGCGAAATAAAATATTAAAAAAAAAAATTTATTCAACATAGACCTTAAAAATCCCTCCCTTGTTTTTTTCTCCTTTTGTTTTTTCCTTTTCGTGACTTGAATGCTAACATATAATCCTAATCTTTATTGACATTTTATTTATTTACTATTACACACGTGGCCTATTAATATGATTAACACGTGTGTTTGCTGTACATACATAAACACTTGGCTTGTAACAGAATCAGTTGAAGGAAATCATTTTTCCACATTTCTTTGCCCTTGTTTGTCTTCGTTTTCCTTTTCTTTTGCAAGTTTACTCAAGCTTTCAGCAAATTACATCAGATCATCTTAGTTTCTTCATGGCATCAGAGTAGGTTTGATTGCTCCTCATTCTTGCATCGTTTTTGTGTTTCATTGTTTGAGCAATTACTAGTTTGAATTTTACTATTTGATTGAAAATGTCTGAGGAGCAAATAATTCATATGTTGATTGTTATTACTTGATTGGATCCGATAATCACGATGTTGTATTGACAGATATGATTTTCAATGGCAGAAACTTTCATGGATGGGGTAAATCTATTCGTTTGGGGTTAGGCGCTAAGGCAACATTAGGGTACGTTGATGGAACTTATAGGAAACCAGATAATGATGCAATTGAACTGGAAAAATGGGATTAGAAATTATAATATGGGGCGCTGTTGACTATTAGATTCAATGTTAAAGGACTTAGCAGAGGGATTTCTTTATCCACATTCAGCGTATGAGTTGTGGAAGGATTTGAATGAAAGGTTTGGGTTGATTAATGGTCCAATTGTCTATCAATTACAACAAGACATATAAAATATGAAACAAGGAAATATGATAGTGATTGAATACTTTAACAAAGCTCAAAAAGCTTTGGGATGAACTAAATAGTATTTTGGAGGGTCCATTGTGTGAGTGTGGTACTATAGAAAATCAATTTTTCTTGTAATCTAAAAATAATATTGTAGAGTATTGAGGGAAGGAATCATTCGATGCAATTTCTTATGGGATTAAGTGAATCTTCTGAGTATCTTCATAATCAAATTTTGTCACTGGATCCTTTACCAACCACAAGTAAGGATTTTTATCTAATATGTCAAGTGGAGAAACAGAAACATATTACACAGTTGTTAGGAGGGAATTCTAATAAGTTGAATGTAACATTCGCTGTCAAAAATATGCCTAGAACTTCTCAGTTTGATAAAAGAGAAAGGAAAGGCAAGTTGTATTGTATACATTGTAAGAAATCTAGACATACAGTTGAGCGATGCTTTGAAATAATTGGGTTTCGTTATTGGTTTGAGAATCTAAAACAGAACAGGCCTGGTTTTTGGTTTTTAGCAGCAATTCATGCACAAGACATACCATTAGATTCAGAAATGGAAAGGCCTATGAATATGGGAATATCGCTGATGAGACGAAAGATAACGACTTGGTGATGAGAGTTTTGTCAACAGGTCATGTGGGCATTAAAGGAAACTCAAAGCTCATCTCAGAGTGTGGTGAATTTTGCAGGTAACACTATTTCTTTAACCTCAAAATTTGATGAAAATGTGAGTAAATGAATTGTAGATACAGAAGCTTCAAAGGATATAACTCCTTATGCATACATTTTACAAAACTCACACACTTTAATAGACCTAATCCGAGTGTAATTACCCGATGGTCATGTAAAACCTGTTAACTTTGTTGGAGATGTTAAGTTGAATGATCATCTTGTTCTTGAACATGTGCTTTTGATCCCTAAATTTTGCCTTAACCTCTTATCCGTTAGTCAACTTTTAAAATACCAAAAATTTAGGACCAGAATTCTAAGCATCCCATAGCATCAACTGAAGCCCATCATGGACTATATGTGCTGAAGTCAAGCAATCATATGGATGTTTCTCTAAATTCTAGAATGCAAATACCTAAACAAGTAGTTGTTAATTCTTATGTAATAAGTGGTAAAGTTCCTTTTGAACTTTTACACAAAAGATTAGGTCATATTTCCATGTCCTCTTGCTACATTTAACTGATATTTCTAGTTGCATAAATCGGTTGTTTGTTTGTAATGATTGTATGTTAGCAAAATTTCACAAACTTCCTTTTGCTTCAAGAATGACATGTTCAAAATCTCTTTTTAAGTTGTTACATATGGATATATGGGGTCCCTTTAATACACCTTCTATTTCTTCACAATTGTAGATGACATGTCTAGATGCACTTGGGCTTTTTTTATGAAACATAAACACCAAACACATTCCTTGATTGCTGACTTCTTGCTTTTGTTTAAACTCATTTCAATACCAAACTTAAAATACATTTGCACAGACAATGGTCAGTAGCTTCTCTTAAAAGCTTGTCAAGATCTATTTAAACTTTCAAGCATTCTCCATTAAAGAATTATTGTAAATACTCCGCAACAAAATGGAGTAGTTGAGCATAAGCATAGACACATGTTGGAGACTGCATGTGTAATAAGATTTCATGCCAATTTCCTAAAAAATTTTTGGGAGAGTGTATTCTAATAGCTACTATACTCATAAACAAAATGCCACTCAAACACGTCAATTGGAAATCGTCCTATGAAATGCTCTACCATAGACCACCTTCTTATCAAGATCTAAAAGTCATAGGGCATCTATGTTAGGCAGCCACTATTGCACATTTGAGGGACAAATTAGACCCTAGAAGTAGAAGATCTGTATTCTTAGGATATCCATATGGACAAAAGGGATATAAACTCTATGACTTAGATGCTAAATGTATCTTTGTTAGTAGAGATGTTACCTTTCATGAGAAGATTTTTTCTTTTCGTATGCACCATAATTTCCATAGTTCTAATCCTTCCCCATGTGTACCTACAGAGATTCTGTTTTCTATTGCCATTTCAATTGAGAAGGATAATTCTGATCCTAGGCACTTACTTCCTTGTGTTATTTCTCTAAACACTTCCCTTCAAACACTTGTTGTGTTGATTAAATCTGATTTGGTGTCAGAACCTGATTAACCCAATGTTTCACTTCGTCGTTCATCTAAAGTAAAACACACAACATGTTGGTTTAAATGACTTCATTCATGTGGTTCAATCTAATGGTTAGGCTGATTTTAATTGTTCCACCCCTTCTTCATACCTTCCTTTTCTTCCTACTGCATTTGACATGTATTCAAAGGAGTTTATTGTTTCTTTAGCAAATGTTTTTACAATTCGTGAACCTCACTCTTATCAAGAGGCTAAAGATGATCCGAAGTGGGTTGAAGTTATGCAAAAAGAGTTTTGGCTTTAGAGTCTAACAATACATGGGAGCTTACACATTTGCCTTCGGGAAAGGAACTAAGGAAGCACTTGGATGTAAATGAGGTGTACAAGGTTAAATACAAATCTGATGGAACAATTGAAAGGTATAAAGATCGGTTAGTTGCAAAAGGATAAAATCAAATATAAGGAGTTGATTATACATGTACTTTTTTTCACTTGTTGCTAAGCTTATCATGGTTTGATTGTTCTTTGCTATGGTTGCTATAAAAGGTTGGCATTTGCATCAACTTGATGTAAATAACGCCTTCCTTCATGGGTTTCTTGAGGAATAAATTTATATGAGGATACCTAAAGGCTATTTTGCTCCTCCTGGACCAGTATGTTGCTTATTGTGCTCATTATATGGCTTGAAGAAGCTTTAAGGCAATGGAATAAAGAACTTACACGTCATTTACTTACTTTGGGTTTTATTCAAATAAAACATGACTACTCATTATTCACCAAGCAAACAAAAGATGCTTTTGCAGCTGTTTTGATTTATGTTGATGATGTCTTAGTTGGAAGAGATGACTTGCTAGAAATCACTTATTTGAAAAGGTCTCTTGATCAGGAATTTACGATCAAAGATCTTGGTGATGCTCGTTTATTATTGGGAGTAGAAGTTTATCGCATAGAAGCAGGTATTTATTTGCATCAATGAAAGTTTGCTCTTGATATCCTTCAAGATGCAGGATTAACTGGTGCAAAACCAGTTTTACTCCTTTCCCTTCCAACATTTATCTTCATAATCATAGTGGCGATTTGCTATCTGATCCAAGCTTATACAAGAGATTGGTCGGAAGATTATTATATTTAACTTTCACATGACTTCATCTTTGTTTTGCCGTATAGCAGCTTAGTATGTTAGTCTCTCAGGCCCGCTAGCCACATTTAATGGCTACTTTACATGTTCCCAAATACTTGAAGGGAACCTTAAATTGTGGCTTGTTTTTATTCCTCTAGAACTGCACTAGCATTACATGATTTTCTAATGCCAATTGGGTTGCATCTTGAGTAGATTGAAAATCTTCGACAAGTTATTATGTTTTACTAAGGGATTCTCTTATTTCATGGAAGACTAAAAAACAATTAACGATCTCAACTTCTTCCACTAAGGTTGAATATCGTTGCACTACATCTACTACCAAATAGTTATTGTGGGTTTCCTTTCTGATGCAAGATCTTCAACTTCTTTTTCCTCATCCTGTTTTGCTGCACAGACAACAACTCTGCCAAGCAAATTGTGGACAATCCCTATTTTCATGCTCGCTCAGAAAACATTGAAATTGATATGATTAGCACGTGCATTCATTGCACATGTATAAACATTTGGCTTGTAATAGAATTAGTTGAAGGAAATCATTTTTCCACATTTCTTTGTTCTTATTCGTCTTCATTTTCGTTTTCTTCTGCAAGTTTACTCTAGCTTTTAGCAAATTACATCAGATCATCTTAGTTTCTTCAATCTTAAACTTTAACTTTAACTGGTCATTCACTTCATTATAATTGTAATTCATTATAGTCTTAATCCTTATGAATGACTATTACGATGTTCATTTAACCGTAATAGTAATTCCATAAGGAAACCTTATTATATAAAACATTAAATTAATCATTCCTTTCTCAAACATAATTCAATATTGGAATTGTTTTTTTTTTTCAATTTAAATAAAAAATTAACAAAGGAAAATCCTATTACAGCCTAATTTTATTCCTCAGTAATAGGAAATCCTTTACAACCTAACTTATTTAGCGAACTAAACTAGCCATAAATTTTCTATAGTTTAAAAGAGAATGTGTATTGTAGTCATCATGAAAAACCTAGAAACATCTGGGTCATCAAGGAAGACAAATTTTCTATGGCTTTCTTGAATTGAAGGATTTGACATCCTCTAGGTTTAAGATTTCTTTACTCCATAAGGATATCATAATCCTTGGTAGTATACCATACCAAATAGAAAAGCCCAAGCAGATCGCTGAATTCATAGCATCCGTATTAGCTATTAATATATTAATGTAGTTAAGTACTACCTGGTAGTCACCACCCCTCAATATGAAATAGCAGAAAGCCTCGTTTTGGTAGTATCGAAATCTACCTGGGATTAATCGACCCATCTCGGGCTCTATCCTTATGATTTTCTCATACATAAATTCCCTTACTATATTTATTAGCTACAATCCTTCCCAATATGGGAATGGGCGAGCAACTGAAGAATTTAGAATACCACGAACGAAAATGATAATCTTGCTTAAATATTTGCAAATAATCCTATACTTATAAGATTAGCATCGCAACCATTTGGTCTAAAAGCTTAAACTTGTTGATATGTTGTGAGCTATTACCTTTACTCTACAATACTTTCCCTTACTTGTAGGCTAGAACTTTTGATTTTGATTAAGGTCTATCAAGTGAACGACTTAAATTTCAAAAGGGTAAATAACGAGTGCGCAGGGGTTCAAACTCTTGACCTCTTGCTTTGATACCATGTAAAAGTTACTACTACAACCATCTAATCTAAAAGTTTAAGTTTGTAGATATGCTGTGAGCTATTACCTTTGCTATACAACATATACCTTAAAGTATTATTTCTCGACTTTACTATAATAGTGATTACATCATGGGCTTATTCCTTATGAAGAGCTATTGTGGCTTTTAGTTCATCATAATTGCAATTCCATAATGAAATTATGTTGCAAAATAATATGGAATGGTCATTCCTTACCTAATCGATGCTAGAATTGTCATTTTTTTAAAATTACTTTCTTTTAAATAAAAAATTATCAATGAAAGTCCTATTATAACTCTATTTTATTTTTTAGTAATAACAATTTTATTATAATTTTATTCATTCAACAAAGTGAATGACTATAGACTTTAAGTCAACTTACAAAATATTTCAAAAGAATCCTCCGATCAACCGAAAGTATGAACTATAGAAACAAGAAGACTTTCGAGAAGGTATAAATTAAGGTCTGAAATTCCGAATGTGCTCGAGGGAAGAGACCCACACGTGGTCCAAGCAGCTACATACGAAACGAATATATTTAGATGGTTGATGATTTACGTAATTTTGTAATATTTAGTATGAGGGGATGGATCAGAAAAAAAATCACAATTTCATATTTCATTTCATTTTTCATATTTGGATGCACTTTTAGAAGCCAGAATCATCAATTTTAAGGGGAATTGATTCTGCATTCTTAAAAATAGAAACGCGATATTGTTAATTATAAGTAGTATAATTTTTTTATCCTATCACGTATTCATAATTTCTATTTATTACTAGGGACATTTTTGACAATTATACTTTTTAGCCATTCTATTTCATGTACACTTCTAAACATAGAAATAGATTTGTTAGACTCATTCCATTCCATTCTATTCCATTGTAAATCAATCCCGCTTACCAAATGTGACTTTAGGATTTTGTTATTAAGTATCTTCCCAGGAGAAGTATAATAGTTAAGCTTCACTTATTTAACATTTCATGCTATAAATATATTTCCCAAGTTTCATATAGACACCAAGAACATGAAAATACCGTTTTTTTTTTTTTAGCCATTACAACAAGGGAGGGAGACTCGAATCTAGAACCTCTTACTTGAGAGATCAGGAAGATATCACTAGGCTACAATGTCATTGACAACATGAAAATACAATTAAGTTGAGTAAATTATGAACTTTTGAAGTTAGGTAAAAATATAGAAAAATCTAAATGAAGATCAAAATTAATTTGAGAAATGTACGCACTTTGTTAGTTGGCTTTACTACAATAAGCCCAGCATAACTACTCTTAATATCAGTACTTCGAACGACAATATTATAATATGAAATATCCCTCTTTCTGTCCTCTCTCAAGTCATTGTATACTTTCAACTAGTTGTTTTTCTCATTTCTTGTGATTTTTCTTTTCTAACCCTTACTTCTAGGGTTTCTTGACTCTCACTTACTTGATGTGACTTGCAGGTATGGTGTGTACAAAAATGATGGCTAGATCAAGAGAGCTACTCTCCTAAAAACTCAATCATAGAAATTGATCTAATTTCAGAGATGTTAATCTGGTTCTCATTTCCCTTTATTATTTTCATGTATTTATAGATGATATAAGATAGTTGTTTGATTGTTTTCAGTTACAAATCTATTGTATGGTTTGTTATCTATAACTATTTTCTAAACAAATCAATTGTTACAACTAATTTGGTTACTTTACAATTCTATTTCAACTATTTTTGATCCTTGTACTTATTTGGGTTGTAACACACTTAGTTAATTTTATCTCCAAGGACCTCCATAGGGCTCTAGGGAAACATAGCGACAACTTAATAAACTCTATCTTTTTTTTTAAGAATTTCAATATAGTCGACACTCAATTTGGAACCCAACTTTATTGATTAGGAACCCCATGAGAAGATGGTTAATATAAGAACCTAGCTTAAGAATCCTTCATGGTTTTAGGACATATAATTCAAAGATTATATTGATTTTACAAATTGTATTTTTAGTGCTTAGATTATGGTGATTATTATGCTTTGCTATTAATTTGTACGTTGAATTTGATGAAAATAGAACATTAGTTACGTTTTGCTAAAACCTAAGAGGAAAAGTTTCAAGGCAAAATCTGTTCGTTAAGTACTTCTTAATAATTTTATGTAAGGTCAGATTATTCTTAAGGTGAAATTACATATACCCCCTAAATTTTGACCTTATGGATGTAGGAATTTAAATATGGTAAGCAACTCCTTCCTAAACTTTGATTAATTGATAAAATAAAGAATACTTAATATTCCAGTTTACTAAACACATGCTAAAACCAAAGTTTTATGTGTTCTAGAATTGTGGGAGTGGGATACATTTCCATGCAATCCGGATAGATAAGTTAAAAGCGCCAAGCTAATAACGTTAAACATAGTCATTCATGGGAGGTAGCTCATGTCTAACATAGGTACATTCCATTTCTTTTTCATCACTATAATTAGTCATTGCTTTGGATATTGTAGATGTTCATGCTAAAGTTCATGAAAGGGAGCCATTTTCAAGCTTAAGGTGTGGGGAAGAACCAGTTTATAAATTGGTTTTGAGGCAAGTATTCAAGGTGTACAAAATAAATTTTCACATCATACGCCACCATTGAACACAGTTTGTATTCAAGGTCACATACAAACACCTTAACATTCTATGGAAAATTTCAACTCTATACAACTAGTGAACACAACTTGTGTTCCAAATAGTGTAGAATCTTTCAAACATTTTGGCTAAATTTTCCAGTCTACACAACCATCAAACACAGTTTGTGTTCGAAGTTGTGTACAAACTTTGAAGCTCTCAAGTCAATTTTTCCATTCTACACAACCATCAAGTACAACTTGTGTTCGAAGGTCGTGTACAACTAATGACCCATTATGGACAAGATTTCAATTTTACACAACCTTTGAACTCAACTTGTGTAAAACGGTTGCGTATGACCAATTTCCCCCACATATAAATACTTAGCTCCCTACACTCCTTCATTTCAACCTACTCATATATGCCCTAAAATGTTGATCCTCCCCCCTCTTCGCTATACATACACACAACCACTACACTTCATTTCACTCATCCACAACATCTTAGCTCATAATTCCACTACAATTTATGCTTTTCTAATATTTATCTTTACTTCATTTACCTTGTTATTGATTAATTCTCCTTTCTCTCATGCATAGGTAATCTTTGTGATTAATGGATACTTGTGATTTCACTTGCTTTGCTTTGTGATGCATCTCATGAATTCATATGATATGATTTTTCAAGTCTTGACATTTTCCATGGACATTTATACATTATTCACACTTCATTCATTTGACATATCAATATTCATGTTCCATTTTTTAACTCTTAAAAAAATTGGGGCTTTGTGTTTTTTATACAATTCCTTCATTATATAACTAGCATGAACATGCAGCAAAGGGATTTCAAGTATGAATCATCCTAATTGTGATAGGGCTTAAAATGACAAAAAATTATGGCTTTTTCATTTCGAATTTGTGGGCTAACAATTCTTTTACCATTTTAACTTGGTTTTTTTTTTGAATTTCTGGCATGAACATGTACATGGACTTTTGCACAAGTAATTTGGTGTGTTCATATTCGATTCAACTTTGTCACCCCATGCTTCTACACAACTATCTTACACAACTTGTAAAGGATAGTCATGCATGCCTAGATTACATGTCCCCGCAAAAGTTCTTTTGCTTTGTAGTAAATCCTCCACACATTAATTTTTTAAGATTTGTTGCTCCTATCTCATAGCCTTCCAAGATGCTAGAATAGAAATGACATCAATAATAAGTTTTTAGTGCTCGAAAATTTCCAGCATGACATGACTGGATTTTTGATGTTGTACTTAGAGGCAAAATAATAATTCAACATTTCTCAAACCCTTAATAACCTTTGGATGGGCTGGACAATTGTCTACTATAGAGAGAACCTTTCTACCATTTATTCTCTTATAAAAACAACAAATATAATCTTGAAAAAGTAATCGAGTCATCGATGCTTTTTTGTTGGCTCAATAATGACAATTAAAATGGCTAACATTCACATGTTTGAAACATCTAGGATGAGCATACTTACCAATAATCCAAAGAGGTGCTTTATCTAGAAGCATCTCCACTGCAACAAACAACAATAGTAAGTCTTTCTTTGTCCTATTTGCATCCTTCTAATTGCTTTTTAGCAAGAGAATGATCTGGTTGCAATCTTGTTTCATCCACTTTGTTGATATCCTTCTAATGAAAATGATCCAATTTAGCTTATATCTCAAGTAAGGCATCGTCAATGTTCTTCATGATAACAAGACCACATTCACCAAACCTTCGATAAGACTTAATCACATGTCTTGCTTTAAATTGTTCTAGCCACCCACCTGAGAAGTTAAATTATAAATTAGTTTCACCATGCATGTGCTACAAAAACTCTTTTTCTTTGGCTTGGATCATTTCTTTAGTCAGGTTCACTTTCTTCCGATATTGGAGAACCCATTCGTATAATACCTTTTCCAAGTCAAGAGACTTAGCTGATTTATGCCACTTAACATTGATATTCTTGAGCTCTTTTGACAAATATTTTGCTGACCTTTTGAGAGTATTTGATATTGTTGATTGGTTGATGGAGAGATTAAATTTTTGTTGTACCCATTATTGCAAATCTTTTTGACTTACAGAGGGATGATCATTTTTGTACCAGCATAATGCTTTTCTTTTCTCATCTTTTAACATAGATTTATTTACACCTTTTGAATGAGAAATCATAATAGAGAAAGATTTAAGATTTCTTTTGAAATCTAAAGTTAAAACTATTGAGTACTATATTAATAAAATTTGCATTCTATTTAATTAAAATATTTTGTAACATTTTTATCTTCAAAAGTATTAAATTTGAAAAACTCTTTTTTATGTATCCATCCAGTCTAATTTCTAAGATTTGTCACAATTTTATAGTTTTTTGAGTTATAAAAGTTATTATTTCATCTTATATTTATGCATTATGACTTTTGAATTTTTTTATATATGCACTATATATGCATTTTGTCCATATTTATTTTTACTTTTCATTGATAACTTATGTATAAAATTAGGAAAAGAAATATAAAAAAATCTTCGTAAATTAATAAATTATTCGTTTATTGATAAATAAATAATGTCAATAATTAACAAAATCGTTATAGAGTTTTCCCTTTTACACTATTTAGCAATGTTGTTAGAGCCAGATCGGGGTTTGACCTAGACAAGTTAGGAGGTCAAGGGTCAAGGGGTCGAACTAGGGTCACGTAAAAGTAAAAATATAAGAGATAATATAATCATAAAAGACCAATATATATGGCATCACTCAACTAAATCTATATTTGGACCAAATTCATCAATTAATTATTAAATAAACATGATATAATATTTATATTTAATAAATTTATAATAAAGTATAAATAAATATTTGAATTTCTAATAATTATTATTTTTTTGCTTGGGTCAACCGGTCTGGTCGATCGATTCGATCGCTCGGGTCGACTAAGTCAATTCGGGTATTACCAGTTCAATGCAAAAAACGAATCTTAGGCGAGACCCTGCTAGCATTAGTGTCCATTTCGGTCAAATGCAGTTGAATTAGCTAATCTGGCCGGTTTTGACAACCATGGTATTTAGTTTGATAAAAGGAAAAACAAATGAAGTTTTATTAAATTTTCTTTCTTAAACCTTTTGATTGAAAGAGAAAAAAAAAAAAGAAAGAATAATTTCCATAGTTATCACCTTTGCCATAGTTATAATTAGATAAAAATGAGAAAATAATTTATCTTTTTTTTTTTTTTTTGGGGGTGGGTGGTTGTGGTGTGTGGGGCTGGGGTAAAAAGAAAAATAAGTAAATACATATCGGTTACCTTTAATTTCTAAAAGCCAATATATGTCGTTTTAATAGAGCCTTGACGGAAAATAGAAATAAAGAAGAATAAAAGAAATAACAAAATAGTCAAAATATAAGGATCTTATAACGCATAAGAATGTGTCTTAAATAATCATTTATAATATCCGATTCTGGAATTAACATCATATCTTTTATCCTTCCCTTGAATAGGTATATGAAAACAAATCTTTGCAATTTTATGAAAGCAACATACACAACCCTAGCACACACTTTTTAGCGGCGGAGAGGCGACCACAACCATAACCATGATCCACAGCCACAATCAAGAACAGGGCAGCGAAGACTACATCAGTCAGTTGAATGATTCACTGATTCATCATATTTATTCGTTTTTACCCATAAGAGATGTCGTGAGATGTTGCACTCTCTCTAAAAGATGGAAATCTGTTTGGACCACCATACCAGCCCTTAGCTTTGATGATCCTCATCCTCATCATCTTTCCCATAGTGTTAGTTCCTTGGTTGACAGTTTTATAAATTCATACAGCTCACCAAAGCTTAAAAAATTACACCTAGGTATGCCCTTTGTCCATGGGCACGATCTCAATTTCAAGATCAGCCAATGCCTGGAATTTGCCATTAATCGGCAGGTGGAAGATGTGTCTTTGGTGTTTCAAGATGATGAAGAACGTCAGGATAAAGAAGATTTTGCTCTGCCTATTAGCTTCTGCAT
This sequence comes from Combretum micranthum, assembly GCA_024138025.1. Taxonomy (NCBI): domain Eukaryota; kingdom Viridiplantae; phylum Streptophyta; class Magnoliopsida; order Myrtales; family Combretaceae; genus Combretum; species Combretum micranthum. The sequence continues at coordinate 4,376,006 of JAMXBD010000001.1, forward strand.
CGATCATACCAATTCATTACAAAACGTGTTTATCAGACGTTGTAGTTTTCGTTTGAGTATAGGCAGCAGCAACGTCAATTGGCCTTCTCTCAAGGCTTTGTCCATAGAGAAGGCGCTGCTGAGTGATGCCGAAATCAGCATGGTTTTGGCAGGTTGCCCCATTCTTGAGTCACTAAAACTCACTGATTGTTGGGGTATGAATTGTATCCATGTGAATTCGAAAAGTTTGAGAGGGTTAATTATTGATGGATACGATGTTGATAAGAATGGACTAGAAACCAAAATTCATGAAGAAGAAGACGAAGACGAAGATGAAGGTGAGGATGGCAATGTTAATAACCATGATTATGTGGAGTTTTATGATGGTGATTCCCAATCATACTCTGAAGATGATTATGACGATGACGAGGAGGAGGAGGACGACTTTCTAGACCCTAATATTCCCACCATGGAAATTAATGCTCCATATTTGCAGTCTTTGCACATAAAGGGGATCTGGTTCAATAAGATATTAACGTCGGTACAAGCTCCCTCTTTAGTTGAAGCAGAGTTGCACTTCTCCACCGTTGGTCAGACTCATAATAAGGGTCATATATCCATGCTGCGACAACTCTACAAAAATCTACAGCATGTTAATGATCTGATCATCCAAAAATCAAATTTTGAGGTACTATTTTCATGTTATTTTGTGCTACTTTTGCTATGGTACATATTGTAAAATTTAATTCTTGTTCCTTCGAAAGATATATTGGACCCACACTCCACGAATACTCAATTTATATTTAAAATTTGGGCTGAGTCAAGTTATGAAACTTGATCAAATTGATAAACCATATCGACTAATTGAACTCGGATTAGTATATGATTGGAGTAAAATAGTTTATTAGTTGTTAAAATTATTCAACCCATTTGTTTTGATTTTGGATTGTCTCTTATTTATATAAACTTATAGAAGATGGAATATTATATCCCTTTATGTGTCAAATGACTTGTCTTGTTGAAACCTAACGATAATACCTTAATTGTCTCAGGAGCTTCTTTGTGAGAAGAGTTATGTTTATGGCCCCGCTCTTTTTTCCGTAGAGATGTTAGAAAATGACAAACGGCATCTAAAGAAGTTATCCGCGCTATGAAATATAACGCCTCAATGGAAGGGATTCATAAACAATGAGGATTGCAATCTTATATATATAGATATATATATTTATTTATTTATTTATCTTTTCATGAATTTTAGTTGCATTATCAATATAAATTCCAGTTGGTTTAAATTAAGAGAGAGTGGCAGCATCATCTATCACATGTTAGTAATCGATGGAAGGGATTCACGAACAATGAGGATTGCAATCTTACATATATATATATATATATTTATTTATTTATCTTTTCATGAATTTTAGTTGTATTATCAATATAAATTCCAGTTGGTTTAAATTAAGAGATAGTGGCAGCATCATCAATCACATGTTAGTAATCTAATGGATATACCTATTTGAGAATTATCATGGCATATGTATGACAAAAAGACAATAAACACTACATCCTTCTCCCCCTACCCTATACCCTAGTTGCAAATTCATCACCAAAAGATTCAATTTTCTTGTGAATGATTTGTGAAAGGATCGTATTAGCAAATCAAATGAGTTATTGGACCAAGCCTCATGAACAAAATTAGTGGGGATGTCAACTTGGAGTGAAAGAAGAATGTACATACCATGTTATGTCCATGAAATATGGCAGGTAAAGTATTGAGATAGGTGCAAAGGAGGTACACTTAATTGAGATGGTATAGGTTTAAACTTGGTTGTCCAAGTGTCTATTTATGGTGAAGTGAGAGAACCCGTTACTAAGCTCTTTCTATTTAAATTTTATATGAAGAAATCAAATTGAGTTTTGCTATCTTCAAACTAAAATAAATAAAACAAGAAACTATATTAGGTAAAGACAGAAAAATATAGATAACACTATGAAACAAGAGGTTTATGATGTTATCTATGCTTAGTGTTTCATGGTTTTCAAGGTTTTATCAACAATTTTCAGAAACAAAATTCTGATCATTTACGTGTCCTATTCATTATACACTCTTAAGGTATTCACTCTTAAGGTATAATTAGTCTACTCGAATCAACCATTTAATTAGAATTATTTCCAAAAAGTCTCATCCTTAATGTTGATTGCATTACAATAGTCAAATACTTACATAGCCTTTTATTGGTGGACAAATCGATGCAAGGTCTCCTGAAGCTTAGTCCAACCTATTTTGGACATTATCCATTCTAATTGTCCATAGTCTAATCTAATTGGACTCAACATGCAACTTTGAAACAGAGCAAGCTGATCAAGTCCTTAGGTATGCTCATACCGGGTTAGCTTGCTCAACAATCTTCTCCTTCAACACTCAAGCAAATTTAGACCCATCAACCCCACTCCAAAGAATATCATAATGTGTCTAAGATAACATGTATTTGTTTTCCAAGCCCACTAGTATCTACATGCATATCCAATCAATTACATTAACAAAATTAAGGCGACAACACCTTGTTTTTTTCTTTGTTTCTTCTTCCAAAAATTAAGGCTGTTCATTGAACCGAACCAAACCAAATTGCAAAATGCAATTCTTTTGTATTTTGGTTTGATTTGGTTTGTGGTTTAGTTCAAGAAGAGTCTAAACAGTTACGATTCGGTTCAAGGGGTTGAATAGAACCAAATGTTTGAACCCACACCGAACCGCTTCACATTAAAGGAAACAAAAAAAAAAAAAGAGTCATCTAATTTATTTATAACACTTAAACATTAGATATTAAAATCACATATGACATTTCACTCTAATATCACATATGCATGTAGTATGTTAGAATAGACTTGAAATGAAATCAAAATTATAAATTTTAATAACATTCTTGTGTTTAGATGCATCTTTGAAAGGAAACTAAGTAATATTTTAATTTATAGATTTATTATGAGAAATTGTTATTCTATTCTAATTTATAAAATATAAATTACATTTTTAACCACAATAATGTTATTTACAAATATAAATGTCGTATATATATATATATATTTCATATTATATATTTTACATAATACACAATTAAATGTATTTTATATTTAATAATATTAAATAAGCAATTTTTTACTCATATCAAAAGTTTCCTAATATGTTTTCCTATTTTATTAATTTTAAATTCTTCTTAAAACTAGTAGACATGCGTCAAATTAAAATAAAGTGGTATGATTGAGTTTAAAACATGCACAATCATTTAATTGGTACAACAAAAAATTAAATATATAAGGAAAGAATATTACAAATAAACATGTAATTAATGTAAATGAATGATTTTCTTTAGTTAGTGTTATAGATTTATTAAAAATATGTTACTTTAAATTCACATTAAAAAATATTTTTAAAACAGGATAATATATATATATATATATATGAAATTATTAAACACACGACTTAATATAATGATAAGTAATTTTAATTCTTACACAACCTTCCTCAATGTAAACATTTTTGACTTTTCTCAAGAACTTAAATGACTATTAATATTATTTATTAGAATTAAATACTTTTAAAAGTGGTTCAAATCAAACCGAACCGAACAAAACTGCATTTGAAGCGGTTCGGTTCAAAACCCCAAATCATTAAAAGCGATTTGATTCATTAAGGGTTTGAACTGAACCGTTTTAAATACAGTTTGGTTCGATTCAACCCATGAACATCCCTACCAAAAACACCGCCCTCCCTTGTTAGTGTATCAGAAATCATCAAAATGATAAATCTGAATAAAGCATAGAAAACAATTTTTTTCAAATTTTCTTTTTAAAAATATAAGACTCATTCTCTAAATGCCATTTAACCATCAAAAAATTTAAGTATGATCTATATTTAAAAAAAAAAAAAAAAAAAAAAAAAAAAACCGGTTTAGCTGTTCATTGGAACAAGCAAACTGGAAACCGGAAAAATTGACCAATGCGTGGCTATATCATATAAATTTTAAAACACAGTATGATCTACCTAAAATTATATATATTTATATATATATATATATATATATATCTACACACACATATATCCATCATTGCAATTGCTAGAGTCTAGTGATCACATTGCCAAGCAGCCTTTTTCTTCATTTTCCTAAGCAATAAACAAGTTTTGCCTGTCTCTGGTTTTTGCTTAGGTGGAAGTCTAGAGCAAACATTGGCCTTACTCTGGAATCTCAATGAATTAAGAAGTTATTTAGATTTCACCTATATCTCATTTTATTCGGTTCTAAATTGATCTGGGTAAATTCTTTTTATATATAATTTACCATATTATTATTATTAAAGGAGCAATTTTTTTTATATTTTAAGTTTTACTAGGATTTTTCTTTTCTTTTAAGATTACAGCAAAACCTTCTCGTTTACCTTTTTTAACGAGAAACTATATAATTGATAATAAAGGTATATAATGCCCGAAAATTTCACCCCTTTTAGTACTCGTACTGCTTTTAAGATGGTTTCCAGATGTTATTAATAAAGGAGGAAGACTTTGTTTTCATGATTCATATTTCTCTGTTCTTTTCTACCTTCTTAGCTCGTTGTAAAGATGAATGTAACCGGATCTATGTAACACGATTACCTTTGCACGAATGAAGTCGTTAGTTTTGACGACGGGAAGAAAAAGAAAAAAAATAAAAGATCTATCGTACATGATAGCTATAGGTAAATACAAAGTTTGAGCTAACCTTTGGATATTCGACTCAAAATACTTAGAGATATTTATATGATTTTTTTTAACTTACATCACATGTTCAACATGATTTTACCATTTTATGCATGCTGCATGTACTATATCCGATTTAATTTAGTAACATATTAAACTTTTTATATAATTACATATGATATATGCAACTTTTTTTATTTTAAGTGAATTGCATCTTTTAGATCGAATTTATGATGATATATAAATAATTAAAATTACATAATTTATATTGAAGTAATTTTATCTAATAGTATTTTGGGACACTTGGCAAAGCTTGAAAACATTCTTCATATTATCACACAAGAGTTGTCCTATTATTTATGCTTACTGTCTAAGGTGGCTATACTGATGATAGCATTACGACGATCATGTCATGATTTAATCAACAAAGCATCAGGCAGTTAGTACGAATTGATCAGATAGCATAGCCAAGGCACTATGGTTCCGTGATTGAACTTCCAATGCGACGGGTCAAATTTGATTCCATACTTTCAATAGTTGTAACAAATTCGATTGATTAGAAATCGAATAGCATATCTTACTTAAAAAGAAAAAAAAAAACTACTTATACTAGATTTATAATCTTTACTTGATATATTTTTTTTAATTTACAATGAAAGAGTGAGATTTTAACCTCATTATCATACTTGGATGATCGGAGTTAATGAAACTTTTATGATCTTGCCATATTTTTTAATGGGATCGTTCTTATCAGTTATTTAACATTTTAACTCCATATGATCGCATCATTAAAATACTTAATATGCTATTTATTTTAATTGTTATTTCACACTAGATGGTTTAGTTGACAATATCACAAAAGTTAATTTCTTTATAATATTTTCCCTTTTAGATATGGATCGTAGTAGAATTAATAGATTTTACATTGTGTACCTATTATATATTTTTAAATTTTATTAATATTTATGCATAGTATAGTTGGCGTTTTTCTTGAAAAACTTATTGTCGAGCTTGGATTTTTCATTTTTCAATTTAATTTCTTTTAGTTTGATCTATATCGAACGTTTACCTATTTGATACGGACCATTGGCGAGGAACTATAAAAAATGCTTAATTTTGAAAGGAGTCGCCACTTGACATGGTCTAGAACAATTTTGAAGTTAGAACGAATGGGTTGGTTGGTTCTGAATTAGCTACAAGTCTACGTCTAAAACCAATTTTGAAAATCCGTTTAAGTATCAAAAATTCTATATTCGAGAGCTGTCCTATTAAAATCGTATGGTTATCACTTGAATATTTTAGTTAAAATTTATTCCTTTTATGCTCAAAATTTTACTAATGTACAAACTATGATATTTACAACTTATCATCAAAGTTTACAATATTTACAATAAAAAATCAATCAATTCAATATTTTAAAAAATAAGAAAATTTTTTATTTCATTTATTATATTGCCCCGGAGGTACCTACGTACCTTCTAATCAGGATTAGACATCACAAAGTTAATGCGTTGGTATATTTTATATTTTCAACTCTTTCTCTTTAATTTTCTTAAATTTTCAAATTTTTGTCAAAAATGAATTTTAAAATATAATCCTACAAGCTATCAAGTTAAGATTTTTTATTTTTTATTTTTTTAAAAAAGGATTTTCTATGTATAAAAAAGATTTTCTTTTTCAAAAAAAAAAAATCATTCTTAGCATGCAAATGCCTTATTTACAAGGCCCATAATTCTAGTTTGCACTAATCATTGTCTTTTTTTATTATTATTTATATTTATTTCCTTTATTATTATTTTTATTCTCATTAAATTAATAAAATAAAAAAATTACTTACCTGGATTGGGAAACAAGCGTGCGGGTTGGAGGATATCTGGTCGGATCTGGGACATGAAGTCAGGTTGGGTTCGAGTGAAACAAGAGCAGACGGCCAGCGGTGTGAGGACTGTCAATTCCGGAGGTCGTCGGAGTGTGTGTCGGACTAAAGTAGTTTGGCGCGTCTAACACTCCACTGGTGATAGATTCCTTCGAAAATGGCCCTAGGATGGTGGTTTGAGCTTCAATGTAGGCAGCGCACAATAGTTTCTAGTCGGAGTAGATTTCGATCACCTTAACTCTAACCCAAGCAATCAATCAACAGTTCTCAACAAGTTAAAGCTTTCTCAAATTCCTAATTTTTTCAATAACACCCGTGAAAAGAGGAATTTCAAAAAAAAAATATGAAACCCTAGAAAGTTAATCAATCTTGATTCAAGCTTTTTTGTTTTTTTTAAAGTGGATTTCCATGTGATTGTTAATGGAAATGTCATTTTCGAGATCCAATTTATAGATTTAGACTTCGAATTAATAAGGAAACCACTTAAAATCCATTGAAAACAAATTGACAATAGTTACGATTTTCTTTATCCAAATTAATCTTGATTTGATGAAATTTGACAAGTGAAAGAAGGATATTCTAGCGTATTTGATCGAATGAAAGTTCCAAGAAGCTTTGGCATCTTTAATTAGGTCAAAATCTCGATTAATGGTGATTGAAGCTCGTCCGCATTAAAAATTTTTCCCAAATTTTGAGCTCAAATATGACCACCTTAAACTATGAATGGAGACCAAAAATTGATCTCGATTCATAGGATCTCAAGCGTACTTCACAATTTCACCATTAATTTAGTGAAATTGTAAAGAAAAAAAGCTCAAAATTGACCTTGAAAGTAGTCGGCCAGGTTGTTTATGTGCATCATTCTTGGCATGAAGAGAGGAAGAAGATGATGACATCAGTATCACATCATCGCGGCCAATTGTAGCAAGCCACGTGTCCCTTGCTAGCATTAGAAACAACAGGAAAATATATCTTCCTCCTTATTCAAACTCTAGTCACCCTTATGTATGCATACAACTTATCCAAACATGTTGTTGGCATATGCCTTGACATAATTTGCACAAAATTAATATTTAAAGCCTTCAAACTAGATGCAATTAAATAAAGCAACCTATTGTGGGCTATTTAATTGTGTTAAAAAATATTTATAATTAAAGCTAATACTACATCAAGATCATATTTCTTTTATTTGATATTATAAACATATTATATATTTATTATTATTATTTTTTCCTTTTATTATAATTTGTGGGCTTAATGTAATATTAATTTTTACTATAAATTGAAGCCTTAAATAGATAAAAATGAACTATCTACAACTACCCCTCTTTGTAGTGTTTGTTAAAACTTCACCACATAAACAAAAAGATACCCTATCTTCCTTTCTAAAAGTTTTAGTGCAAACCTAGAGGAGAACAATGAGCTCTTGTAGTTGATTTACTAAGGATCATTACCAGATGACAAACATCCCTTGCCTAGGAAAAGGTGCTTGGTCATTCTAAGCGTTAGCATGCTTCCTGAGCTGATGCTTTAAAGATTTGGTACAAGTGCACTCCTTGAGCTGTCACTTAGTTTGGATTTGATACAAGCACTTAGTTTGGATTGGTACAAGTGCGCTCTTTAAGCCAACACTTAGTTTGGATTGGCACAAGCGCGCTCCTTGAGCTGAAACTTAGTTTAGATAATATGCAAGCACGCTTCTTGAGCTGGCAGTTGGTTTGGATTGGTACAAGTACGTTCTTTGAGCTAGCATGTGGTTTAGATTGGTACAAGTGCGCTCTTTGAGCTGACACTTGGCTTAGATTTGATACAAATGCGCTCCTTGAGCTGGTATTTGGTTTGGATAGGTGCTCTTTCAACTGGCCTTTGATTTGGTATGAGTGCGCTCCTTGAGCTGGCACTTGGTTTATGGCTGATGATTTGATATAGGTTTTGAAGGATAAATGAAGTTTTTAAGCTCATAATCTTTATAGGATTGCTATTATTCCAGTGACTGATGATGATCCTGCACAGGAGATGTTGGTATACATAAAAGGATCAGTGTCTGTGTATGTGCAGATATTTGAGAATGATTTATCACAGGCACTTGCAAGGAAAGTGGGTATTGATGGAAATATTGACAATCAAGAGTTGGTAGACTTAAACTCTACTTCAATTCAGACAATAGGTAGCACACAGGTGCAGATGGGTAACTTTGAAATTACTGCATCGGATTGGACATGTGATCACGAGAATGATGTGATGCTAGACTCCTTAGTAAGTGAATCCAGTGAAAACTATGATAGTGATGGAAATGATAATATGGAAGCTTTTCTCCAGGAAGATGTTGTAATCGAGGTACAACGTAATAGAAATGACTGGCGACGTTTTGTAGCTCTAACAGATGTTGATGTAGTAGGGAGCTTAGCGGTAGTACCTTTTTTCACTTGTGATATTAGTAGTAGTTATGTTGCATTTGATGATGAGCAGAAAAGGAGTGCTGGAAACTAGAGTTTCAACAATGAATTCAATGTTGGGATGCTGTTTAAGACTACAAATCATCTTATATGGATAGTTAAAATGTAGCATATATTGAATCATTATAAGTTCAAGGTGGTGGACTCGGACTCGAGGTCATGGGCAGTTAAATGTACTGATATTTATAATAGAGGTTGCAAGTAGAGGTTTAAAGGCAGTTACATGAAGCATGGTAGGTGATTTCACATCACTAAATATGAAGGACCCCACATCTACTTGGATGAAATCACTAGATAAGACCACTCTCAGTTAGACTCCATTAGCATGTCTAGGTGTATTATATTCAAGATTCGTAATTCTTCAGATGTGAGAGCGAAGGACCTCAAATTGACATCTTAAAAGACTTTAGGTACAATGTTCATATGAAGAGAATTCATGAGGCGAAGCGAAAAGCTATTGAACAAGTGTGTGGAAGTTGGGAAGAGCATGCGGAGCTCCCGCATATACTTAATGCGATAACAGAGGCAAATCCAAGAACAAAAGTTAAGTGGAGGACTGTGGATTCAGATACAGCAGTACACGTCTTTCTTGACAAACTCTTTTGCGCATTTGCTCCTTGCATTGAAGTGTTCCAGTATTATGGGTATGTTTTGAATACATGATTCAATTTAGTTATAAATGATTGATATCGGTGAACTAAGCTATATTTGTTAATTCTTTGCAGATTAGTGGTCACATTCGATGGCACCTTCTTGTATGGCAAGTACAAGCAGAAACTACTCATCCCAGTAGCAGTGGATGGGGCAAAACATATCGTTCCACTTGGATATGCCCTTGTTGATGAAGAGAAAGAGGACATATGGAGTTGGTTCCTTGGAAAATTGCTAGAACACGTTATCAAGGATCACTCCAACATTTGCTTGATATCTGATCTACACACCGATATTAAGAGTGCAGTCAAAGGTGAGAATATTGTATGGCCTAGAGGTTAGCCTTAGCGATGGTGTATTAGGCATGTTGCTAGCAACTTTAACTCGAAGGCGAAAACTAAGGAATTAGTTAAAAGAGTAGCATACCAAACCTAAACAAGAAAGTTCCATGGTTACTCTAATACAGCAAAGCAAAGTAGTTCATGGACATCGAGGTATTTTTGCAAGTTACATCCATGTATGTGGACTTTATCTTACGATAAAGACGTGGGGTTTGGAATTGGTACAACAAACATAGCTAAAAGTTATAATTCCATTCTAAAAGGTACTTGATGCTTACCTACGGCAGCATTAGTTAAAAAAAACCTTTTACAATTGCAACTCCATATTTAACAGGCAAAGAAAAGAGGTAAGCAAAGCAATGAGTTTAGGTAAGTTGTTGACTGCGTATGCTGCAATGAAGTTTGAGATGTGAAGCGATGTATCTAGTGCCCATTATGTAACATGTTTCGACTATCAGGAACGAATAGTTAAAACTCCGTACCCTACAATGTATGGCCAAAAGGGAGATCATATTCAAAAAGTGGAGTTACGAGCAAGAAGATGCACATGCAATAAGTAAAAGATCTGTAAAATGACATGCTCCCATGCAATGGTAGTAATGGGTACTCTGCACATGGATTGTGTTGGCCAAGTTGGGTAATGATATAGATGGTAGAATTAGCTACAGGTGTATAGACGATCCTTCATACCTGTAGCAAATAAAGCTAATTAGACTCCTCTCGATATTCCAAAATGGCATCCTATCCCATGACTTATTAGGAAAAGGAGTAGGCCTAGAGGAAAATGATTCCAAAATGAGATGATATTCAAGATGGCCCACGAGGTTATTCATGCGATTCGTATGGACAGATAGGGTACAATATCAGAAATTGTCTTAATAGGCAAGTGGCTAGTAGGACAGTTACGGCCAGTCGAGTCGTAGCAGCATTCTTTTTTTTTTTTTTTGTTCATTTAATTTGTTTTACTGCACTTATGCAGCATACTTGATCTGTTGTTGCTCCGTTTTGTAATTAAGCATCTGCTAATCCTATTTGTTACTTTCTTCCTTGTAGATGGATCCAGGACCGGTCGATGACTCTATACTTTTGAGGCAGCCTACTCATAGATCAAGGCTGGCATGGGAAGGACGAATAGGATTTTTTCCTCATCCAATTAGGTAAATCATTTAAACAATGTTTATGATGGATTTGTTTTCGAATGCAAAAGCAAGTGGTGTTATATTGTCGCCGTAAAGAGGTGAGGCTGGGATGATAGGATGACATGCCTACAATTCTTGATGATTGACTTGTTCCATTGCTGTCTTAGGTCAGTTTCATAGGTGTTACTTATATACCATTTGTATAGCTGGATTGGCACCTGATTACAGCTATAGTAGAGAGGTGGCGTCTAAAGACCCATACCTTTCATATACTGACAAGGGAGTGGACTATGACGTTGTAGGACGTTGCATAATTGACCGACCTCCCCATCGATGGCCAGGCAGTTACTGGCATAGCCCGGATAGATTGGCCATGGTTGTGCCACGAGTTATTAGGGGTTAGACCTGAGCCTAGTGGGTATATAGATGGTGGTCGCCTAAAGATGTCATGGTTGGATACACATTTTAGAGTGCTACCAGACTATGTAGATAATTTGATGATTCGACGCCATGCTAGAGAGTACCTTCTTTTGATATGGGGAAGGGAGGTTTATTGTTGCAGATAAATCATTGAATATGGTTCATGCGATTCATGCAATGTGCCTCCAATTGCTCCATGATTTTGAGAGAGCAGGCTAGTACACATGGGGAGCAGCTTCCTTGGCATAGCTATACAGACAGCTATGCATGGCTGTCGACATCGATACAGGTCATAGAGCAAGACCCCTTGTAGTCTTGCAGATCTGGGCCTGGGCGCACTTCCCACACATTGCCTCTCTACGTCGATAGATCATAGCAATTGCTGAGGGGCGCCTACTAATCAGTTATCGGGGTGCCACGTTTGATGTCACTCGATCCCCCACACATTAGCTGTTCGAGTATAGGGGGTGTTTCGACAGACAGCTCCCCAACCAGGTATCGTTTTGTATGTTCTATTTTTCCATGTGTATAATTCATTATCTTTCATAATGTATGGTGCACTTGTTGGTTGAACAATTTGTTTGGGACCATTACCATGTCATTGTAGATTCCCTGCCTATCTATTGCCCGGCTGGTAGTGATATTTGGCGAACACGGGTCTTCCTTGTTTGCTTCCACATTGTCAAGCACTACTATCCATATAGGATGCTTAAACATTTTGTTGGTTTCTAGGGGAACCCAACCCCTCCAGCAAATATGAAAGCCCTACATGAGCTAGAACTATAAAGGTATTCTGAGTGGAACTGGATGACAAAGCACGCTAGGTGGATAGCCGAGTGGGATGGCAAGCACTATTGCATAGTCGAGCTTCCAGATATCCCTACTAGCACATCTATAGATTATTTCGACTAGTACCATTCGATCATGAGACGTTGGATCAATCGCACGGGGGCCATTATTCGATATACGGCAAGTTCAACAACTACATAAGCTATATATGGATATATATTATGTTCAGTACCTACTGATCTAAATTTTTGCTCTCACTTGCAGGCAGATTTCATTTACAGAATTCCGGCATGCCACCAAAGAACACTCCTGCCACTGCACGAGATGTCATTCATGTAGTGAATGAGTTTATGGGGCTCAATTTGAATGATCCAACACTAGCACATGTACCAGTACCAGCACCAACACCGGAGGACCCACAGCCTTAGTCTGTAGAGAGACGACAGCCACAGAGAGAGAGGTGTGGGCGAGGACAGGGTTGAGGTCAGGAGCAAGGGTGAGCCAGAGCTGTAGATATCAAAGATGAGTCATCGCCCTCGCATGTTCCTGCACTTGCACCTAATGAGCCTAGGCTTTTACATTTTTGTCATGACGAGTTAGGTCCATCCTCATCATCATATGCTCATCTACATGAGACCCTCATGCCATACATCTCATATACTAAGTTCTACATCCCCTTACTCTACAAAAGAGGCGACCATCACCGCCACATGATATGAGGGAAGGACTTACCCAGGTGGATCCAAACCTTATCTCATTTCATTCTTACAGTGCTGGTGATGGAGATGGGGATGAGAAACTCACACAGGTTAATCCATCTATGCAGCATCCCCATCAGGATGTCCATTAGCATAAACCATTCACTTAGACTTTTACCAAGCGGGGATGAAGGAGGCGAGGCACATAACAGTAGACAATAATACATGATGATTGTTGTATATAGATTCTTCTCTTTTATGTTTGTTGTTTATAGCATTTCCATATATTTTTGGCGTAAATAACAAAATATTAATGCTATCATTTCATATTATATTTTATAAGTTTTTAATTATGTTTGTGGTGAAAGGTGAATGGATTGGGTTTGAGATTATGAAAGGATGAATTGGATTTGAGAATACTATTTAGGTTGCGTTATGAAGTTTAGAAGTTGGTGGATGGCTAATGAAATTATTTGTATAGCTAATTGTGTATGAGTTTGACAGGTTATTACAACAAGTTATTTACAATAGGTGATTTTTGTGGGAAATAATAAAGGTGTGAATATAATTCTCTTAATCTCGTCTCTTCAAGATACAAGATCGTTTTTTTCAGCGAACCTCGTCTCTTGAAGAGACTGGGTCGTTGGTGCCTAACCTCATCTCTTGAAGAAACAAGATTCATCCGTAAACTAATCTCCTCACTTGAAGAGACAAGATCAGGCACTAACGACCTCGTCTGACCTCGTCTCTTGCTAAAAATTAGAATTATTTTCATCTTAGTAGCATTTTTATAATTTTTTAAAAAACTACATTATTTTTTTCCTTTTCCCTACAAAATAGAATGCCTAATATATTTATTGAGTTGACTTCTTTACCCTTTATTCAATTTTATAAAAATATCAAATAAAATTTGCTTTTTCAATACATAAAATATATACTTTCAAATATTCTCTCTTAAAAATACAGCAACTTTCACTTCCCGACCTCACACCCAATGAAACAAAAAAGAAGACTTTCACTTCCATAGAATTTTCCTTTAAAGTACACAAACTTTCAAATCCCAATCTCACACCCAATGAAACAAAAACAGATAAATTGATTTTATAAATATCAAACAGATATAAAACAAATTCAAATAAGATATAAACAAAAAATAAAATCAATTTCACAGCTCTCTTTTCAGGTACAACTCCAGAACCACATGACATCGCATGAACCATCAAATATATGGACCTCTTCAGCTGCATGGCCATAAGATACTCTACACAATGCATTTTTAAAGTTTCTCAAAGTTAATGCATAGTTCAAATATATCGTATATTACTCATTCACGAAAGCATATCTGTCTTATTTTAGAGGTAGAACATCACGAGCACCACATGATTGCAGCCAATCAGCATCTTCAATTGGATAGTCATAAGATATTGTACATAATTTATTTGAAGATTCTTAAGGTTATTGCATCATGGACAAAAATAATCCAACCGTGAAAGCTGTCCATCCTTCTGAAATTTATTAGGTATCATTATAAAATATCATGTCCCAAGCTTCTATCGCTTCAAGAATGCTTCTGGCACAATCTTTTTAAACTTTCTCTTGAAAACTAACAGAAGAGCTGAGCCTACTAGCGGCCAAGTTGTCATGATGGATATATAAACAAGAAGCCAAAATGATCTTTTACTATATTTTGAAAGCTGATTGATGATTCTTCTCACTGGTGCCATCGCAGCAAAGGATTGTTCTGACTGATTGAAAAGATTATCCCCTGAATGTGTGCCCCTGCTGCTATGGTCCTTTCCTGTTTCTGAAGCGGAACTGCCATCCATCCTCCTTTGAGGCATTTGCTTTGTACTGATATCTTCAACTACATCATTTCTTTTCTCAGAGCAGACTGCAGCAACCATTCCATCTTCCACTATATTAACATACGGGCCCTGATCAATTGAAGATTCAGGAATTGAAGCTGAAGGCAATGATGTTTGAATCTGCAACAAAAAAGAAGAGCATATTTTACAAAAGGGGAAGGAATGGAGGGATGAGTAAAGCAATACTTCAAATGTACTTAACATCCATGGATACAATATCTAACCGCAATAAATAAATCAGAACTATTATGATGGAGACTGGCTCTGCTTCCATCTCAAATATTGAATGTCATGCAGAATTATATTAAAAAGATAAGAATCAATAGATCAAACATGATGATGTGATGATGTCCAATCTGTGGGTGTCAGGAAGGGGGGGGTTGGGAGGGGTGTGGGCGGGAAGGGGGGGGAATAGCTTATAGCTTTACCAATGCTGTAATATCCAAACCAAATCATCATGAGAACTAATTATGAGACCAGCTAGAAAAGCCTAAAAGGACCACACTGATCAAAATTGGAACATTTTACAGTTTTAAAACATTGGATCTGTGGACTGACCAGATTGGTCTGGTGATTGCGTAAGCAACCACTTCCTTCTTCAATGGGAGAAAGTATTAATCATGAAGACTTAGCACTCTAGGTATGACCAAGAAAACTTTAGGACCTCCTTTTTATGCCATCCTTAACAAAGGCATATGCCCAATCACTGTGCATTCAAGTTTTCAAAGAAAAGGATGGATGCTGCACCTTTGGTTTTCTATTGATTAAAGGACTCGAATATAGAACTTCAAAGAACTCGTGAAGAGCTCTTACCCACCTGCAGATAATTTGAACAATTCTTAGTGGTAATAGAAACATGAAAATATTTGCCAAACCAGCTATTCCTACACTTAATTCACGGGACACACATAAAGCAATAAGAGAATGAAATAAAGACACCCTAGTGTGGCATAGCACATGCCCACTATAAAATTCTAAACATGGCAACATATTTCAAATGTTTAGTTTTGCATGCTATTCATGAAGAAAATTTCAGTAAGATACAAAGAGATTGAAGCACCCGTGCATTTAGAGGAAATTCCATAAAATTTCCTTGAAGGCCAATGCTAGCAGGGAGAAGTCTGGAA
Source organism: Combretum micranthum (assembly GCA_024138025.1). Classification (NCBI taxonomy): domain Eukaryota; kingdom Viridiplantae; phylum Streptophyta; class Magnoliopsida; order Myrtales; family Combretaceae; genus Combretum; species Combretum micranthum. Next base: position 4,392,076 of record JAMXBD010000001.1, read on the forward strand.
TATATGTGTTTATTTTATGGTTGTTTCAATACATTCATATTTTCCTCTCTTCTTATTCTCTCAAATTTTCCTAATGAAGAGCATTGGCAAAAACAACTTTAGGCTGCCAAATATGGCAAACTTTATATGTAGATATAACTTGCAAATCCCGCATAACACATTCTACAAGACTCCAGGTGCATTATTGAGTGCAGATATATCAATCTGAAATGAGGTAACTAGAACAGCATGACTTACCACATGGAAGATGCAGTTAACCCCTCATAATAAGGTAGATGGCCTCCATGTTTTGTCACAGCTAAAACAATATTCTTGTTTGCCCTATAGCAATTCATCATCCACGTCATTAGTTTATTGCAAAGTTAAAATCTCCGCCTTTCTGGCCTGAAATAAAATAAATATTTGAAGACTCGAGAATGGAAGGTAATGTCAGCTTCCAGTACACATTTGTCATGATTTCAAAGAAAAAATGATGCGAAAGGATAATAGATCTGTTGGATTATTTAACGTAGACATGTAAGAAAATAACGCACCACATTAAAAGATTAGACATACTATACTAACACAAGAATCTTAATGTTTGTATGGACAGTCATGATGTTGCCGTGAATTCTCATAAATATGGCCGGGGTAAATAGATAAACCCGCTAATCATGGGAACAGAAGTCTAATTTCAAACAACAGATATCTTTTGAAGCCAAAATGAATACCAACCGGCACTCATCCCATGGGATAGCTTCGCAGGTGCATACAGGATCATCCAGCGCACTGATGCATAGGAGGGGTACAGATACGTTTCCTACAAAATTTGCACTGCTACAATGTCTATAGTATGTGTCAACTGTCTGGAAGAAAGTTATGTCTTCAGTCATCCAAAAAACGAGAAGAAAGAAAAAAGAGTGTCTTTACACCAATTTCCAGGATAAAGATAGATAAATACTAGAAAAATAAGATCTTACCTCATACTTCCCAAGGACGCGAGTAGCACAATCATCAAAGTCCCTAACTGAACGAGACTGTCAAAGAAAAATGTAAAGAATCAATCGGGCATCAATCTCAATACATGAGCTCAAATCAGCAGGAATGATGTGGAAGCACATTAATGTATATCCTCTACCTAAACTTTTCAATAATTATATTCTGTATATTAGCAACAGGAATATGAATCTTCTTTTAATCTAAACAAACACGAGAATATATGAGAGGGCCAAGGTGTACAGGATGAAATATGCTACTTTCAAAAGATCAGTAATCAATAATGAAGCCTACAAGGGAATATAAATTACTTTCGTAACACTATCCCAATTTAGAAGGCGAGTCATGACAGCCTGATGCCTGCACAAAATCCAGTGAGATCAAAACTAAAGTGAGGGTACTTAATACAGATTAGTTTAAACAAACAGATAAGCCATTGAGAAAACTGAGCCATCACCAGCAAATATGATCAAGTCAAAGAACATAAAGAGGACATACAATTGAGCATAACCTTGCAGACCAATTGTCAGCACTCTAGCATAGAACTTTTGCACAGGCCTTCGGTTGATAAACCTGTCACATATCTGTATAAGAAATAAATCCTCACATTATACAAGTACGCAGACCTTCCACTTGCTTGAGTGAGGAGCCAGTTAGAGAACAATTACTAATGTGTATATAATAATAATCTGTGATGCTGCACAAACTTGACAGAATATGACCAAGGAGCAAATCTTCCATATAATAATAAGGAAAATTTGATGGATGTAATTAACCAAAAAAAAATAATAATAATTAACCAAAAAAATTTGATGGATGCCCCCGGGATACTTGTTAAGTTGCCAGATAAAAGTCATTTTCATCGTTCCACAAACATTCTTTTTCATTAAATGTATAATTATTGTTGTGAAGTGTGAGAAGTTTCATTTTAGGACTTCAACAAGTACACTTGCGGCACCCATTGATGGAAAACCTGTAATGCTAACTTGTGAGGCCGTCTTTAAAAAAAATGCTAAAATTCTGATCGAAACTTCTACTTTTTGAACATACTGTATTAAAGTACTACCAAAGATTGTTATTTAAAGGACAAGCAGCTAACATAGTTATATCTTTAGAATGGGACACAAAATACTACAGTGAAGTGAAGCTAAAATTACTTTCTAATTGGTTCACCAAACAGCCTGAAAGTTATGAATGTACAACACTCACAATTGAGAATTTCGGTACCATCAGCCACCTTAAAAATGGCTGGCAATGGCTGATTCCTTTAGCTTGGCAACATTGCAGGAAAAATATTGTTTGTATGTTCCTATCATTAAATCTTATTGAACTGGATTTGTTAGAAACAACTTTTGCACCAGTCCTTTTCTTTGCAAACAATTGTCTAGCAAGTATTGTGAGGATTTATCATGTTTGCAATTCAGGAATATAAATGGACATTATATTCTATTGGCCAGTAGAAATGCCTTGATTGAGACTTTCCATGGCATGCAATACTGGTGAAAAAGCACTTGCACAATGAAGACCTTAGAGAGTCCATTCTTCAAATGGACTTAAATCAATAAAAGCAATCAAGTAAATAAACAGGATACAAACCAAAAGATCCCAGGGAGAACAGACAGCTGCAGCCCCAACAACAGGAGTCCTATCACCTTCCTCAGCAAGAAATTTTACCTGAAGATCAAATCTGTTCGTGACAAATACTTTATGAAGAAAATGAAGCAGGGCTTGAGAAGTTAAAATAAACAGAAAGTAGCATATTATGTTACACACGTTGTGATTAAGAGTTTAAACAACTCGGTAATCAACTTATTATCTCATCTTGCTGCATGAAAGATGGGAAGGAGAATACATTAATATAGACGTAAAATATGACTCAACTATATTCCATAGCTGCTTGAATCTCGTCATTCAAGGGCCAACCTCAAAATTTACACTGGTATATCAGATTCTATGGATAATGGAAAGATTGTTAATTTTGAAAATAACTGAACCATACACCCAATAAAAAATTTGTATTCTTATCTACCCACAAACTGCAGTTATAAAGCAAATAGTGAAAGCATTCCCTCTTTGAGGATGACAGGGGAAAGAAAGGAAACATCTTAGATTAAAAATTTAAATTAAAAGCTTCATTTTTAACCTAATGGAAGTAGCCTTTAGTTCTAAGAAAAATTAATGGAGTACATGCAACCCAAAGATACATCAGTAGTGGATAACTACTCTTTTTTTTTAAGTTTTTAATTATTGATCTTTTAATATGGGAAGCGCATAGGAACACTATACCAGTATATTGGCACCGATACTAGTCCCAACCACAAAGATAGGAGCTTCAGGGAAACATTGATGAATATGTTCAATCACTATCCGAATATCTTCTGTCCACCCAGCATTGTAGAAGCAATCAGACTGGACATAAGTAAAAAAGCAAAGAACATGTCAACAAGTAATCATCATGAAGATATCCTCTCATGAAAGGTGAAACATAAAAGCCTATAGAAAAACCGTTAAAATTTTTATATTCACCAAAAGAACAGAAGTAACAAACATTGATTTCCTTGTGGTATCACCAAATGACCATCATTTTATTTTAGTGCTTCATGACAAATAGTTTTGCAGTTGACTGTTATGGTTCAAGAAAAGTACTTCCAAAAAATAGCACAAAGAAGCTTTTTTTCCCCCCCTTTTTTCTTTTTTCTTATTTATTATTTATAGTGGTGGGGGGGTATGAAAGAGGTGTTGGTAAATAGTTAATAAGAACATTATGTCAAACAAAGAGAAGAAGAAGCCGACTCAGTGAAACTTTTCCTCAAAGTTAAAGTTCACTCAAGTAAATAAGATTGATACAGAAATAGGAAACACTCAAAACAGACTAGATGGTTTCCATTAGAATAACTGTGCAGAACATTTAACCAAATACTAATTATGTAATTTTGTTCTATTATGCACCTATAGCATGGAGGTATCACCCAAGTATAAAGCAAAAGCAGCAGTGAATGGAAAGAATAATAGGGGGCACCAAAGTAATCTAACACTTAATATGAGTTATGAACCTACAGTGATTGATACACCACCCAGACCACGGTGATTGCTCACAACAACATTCCAGCCACTCCCTGCCATTTTGAATGCTAGATGCTTTACATACTGTGAAGAATAGCAAACATTTCTCATCAGCAATTTGTTAAGTCGGGAAAAAAATATTAACTAAGGAGAGCCCTCCATTTTTATCAACGTTAGATATTACTTTGCACATGCATTATAAATCACTACGACTGTAACAAGCATATACCCTACCTCTAACATTATAAATTATATAACATTGATGGGAAAACTGATCCAGTACATTGCAGAAAAGAGGCAAAAACAATCTTGAACTAGATATACATTTAATACACCACTTTTTGATGATTACATATTGTTAACAATAAAATGCTGAATCACTCAGAAAAAGATAAGTGGTGTATGCAATCAAATTACTAGACCATACTGTAAAGGGTAATTTCTAATAACATTGCTGAAACATCAATAAAATACAATGACTCCTACTTTTGAAGATAGTGCACATCCTCTCTTAATGCAATGGTGGAAAATAAATACTCCATGAGACTGTCAGAAAATCAATGCACATGAATTTCTACCATTATTAGACGGGAAGTGTGTTGTTAAGATAGAAATTGTGCTAGACAAAGCCTTTAAATTTGAGTTTATTAAATTTCCTTGCTTATGTGTTGATGAGCCTCACAGTTTTGGTATTTGCACTTCTATGTCTAAAAGCACAATGACCAAGGTTTGTGGATTCTAACATCCCTAGTCTACCTTTTTATTGGATAAGTAGACTGCTTTTGTACGTCTCTTACATTAATGAAATTTTATACCAAGCTGTTTGTATCTTGAACCTTGATCAGGAGCAAATAATTTTCTTCTGAATTACTAAAATATAGATTTGCTTATGCAGTCTCTTCTAGTGAGTAGCTATGAATACACAACAAAAAAACTTTTCTCAGCATGAGGAATAACAAAAGGTTAAATCCCCTGTACCCTTTCCTTTCCTTTCCTTTCCTTTCCTTTTATTCTTTTTAAACTTGCGGAGGTTATTATCTCACTAATTGCTAAGAAACAAATCAAAGAAGAAAATTTCATGTATAAGTACGATTTGCTCTTGGACTGAAACTTCCTTCGTGAAGCCTAAATCAATTTTGGCAAAAACATAACCAGGATTCAAACATTGCATTGACATAGTGTAGATACTTATTAACCGAAGAAAGTGAATATACCACAACTTACAGCAGAATCAGAATCACTAGTTAAGCCAGGGATGATTATCATAATAGGGGTTTTGTCATCCTTGGCAGCAGCCTCTTTCATGTAAGTGGTCTGTCCCTTAGCTGCAGAGATTTAAGAAATGAAAGAGCTTTATAAAGAATGATAAGCAAGAGTGATGTGACTCTCCAATTGAACATGATACTATGTTAAAAACAGGGAACTGATGGGGACAATAAATTAACAGATAAGAGGGGACTTGAGATTTTATAAATAGCATCAGAAACAGAAATTACTTTTATTTTAGATTGCCCAGATATATTAGAATGATGAATGCATGAGAAATACTAGCTGATATCCAGATTTAGATATTATTCATACTTGCAGTAACCAATCTTGTTCCTGGATGCTTGCAACTGAGGCAAAGAAAAAACAAAAAAAGCAAAGAAACTGTAAAAAGCCAACCATTTTGTAGGTCACATCATACGGTTTCTACAAGACTAGACAGAAGTTTATTCAGAAAGAAAACATACAGCATCGAAGTGATCTGGTCACCGAACAAACAACTTGAGGTCATATAAGTCAAAAGCACCTTACCGACACTTGGTTAAAGGGAAGACTCAGAGAAAAGGGCCAAAAAAAGTGGAAAATGAAGCTCATTTGAAAATTCAGAGGCAAAGAGAGAAACAAGCAAGGAAACTGTAAAAAGCCAAACATTTCAAAGGTGACATCATACAGTTTCTACAAGACTAGAGAGAAGTTTATTCGGAAAGAAAACATACATCATCGAAGTGATCTGGTCACCAAACAAACAGCTTGAGGTCATATAAGTCAAAAGCACCTTACTGACACTTGGTTAAGGGGAAGACTCAGAGCAAAGAGCAAAAAAATAAGTGGAAAATGAAGCTCATTTGGAAATTCAGAGGCAAAAGAAACAAGCAAAGAGATTGTAAAAAACCAAACATTTTGAAGGTCACATCATACAGTTTCAACAAGACTAGAAAGAAGTTTATTTAGAAAGGAAACACACAACATCGAAGTGATCTGGTCACCATGCAAACAACTTGAGGTCATATAAGATAAAAGCACATTACTGACACTTGGTTAGAGGGAAGACTCAGAGCAAAGGGCAAAAAAAGTGGAAAATGAAGCTCATTTGGATATTCAGAGCTAAACTTAACTTATACTACTCCCATGATGAATCTGTAAACTTGAAAAATAACTGTTTGCAGAAGAACAAATGGACTGCTCACAGAAGTTAATGTTGTTACCATTGCAACCCTTCAGCCAATCTAAAGCAAGTGTTCCCCCATCAACCGTGTGGAAAAGCTGTCTGGCCACATTAGGATGTTAGAATGAACTAAAAATTACAGTGTACAGGTTCGGAAAATCATATGCCAATGCATGAAAAACTTCAGCCACAGCTACTACAAGAAGAAAGCAATTTAGACGGCATAAACATAATGCAAAATCACATTCCCAAAATTCATGAATTAAAGGTCTGACCAACTTAAAAAGATGGTAAATTACACTATGACAGGGATACAATTTGAAACAGATTCTAAAAAATAGCCCAATACTAAAAGAGAATGATGCAACTGACTTCTTCTACATGCCAAGAATGGTACTAGTATACTACAATATGGTAAATCAAGGCTGTAGACTTGAAAACACACGGTATAATATACAGCATCATCATTCTTTGACAATAAGATGGAAATTACATTAGCTGATTTGATAAGATGAGGAAATGCATGGAGAGATGCGCTGCCCTAAGGCAACTAAATAAAAAATTGCATGTATTTGATTGAAATTTATGCACAGCCAAAGAAAGAAAATCCCAAACCTTGTATAACTGAAATCAGGAGACTTCCCAAAAAAGCTGAGAAAAGCTGTCTGGAGATGAGGACTACAGAGCCAAGGAGTGGCTAAGTACCTGCATTTACAATAGAATCACCAAACAAAGCAAGTATGGAAACAGAACTAATCCAATTTTACCATAGACAAGACCAAATATTCAAATAAGCTTTGGAACTTTTTCAATTTTGTAATAGTATCATCTATGATGAGATTAACTTTAACTTGTTCAACATTTACTTAGATCTTAATATCCTTTCAATTTAGCACCCATATTCATATATCGCTCAGCATTGCTTCACACAATTAAACTCAGTTCATGTATAACTAATCACTGAAATGAAGTTAAATATGAGCACGTGATAATATAATGTTAACAAGACCAATAGACAAAGCTTCACTTATCCAATTCAATCCTCAAATGGATAAATGATTTAATTTTAATTCCTTATTCATGAATGTTAAAATCACGCAGTCACCAGACGAAGCAAAAAATACAAAGTAGAAACAAAACTAATACAGGTATACAGTTTGACATGATTGAAAAGTTCAATCAAGCTTCCGAAACTCTCTCAATCTTGCAATGCTGACATTTAAAAAAAAATCAACTGAAATCGTCAAAGATTTTTCAATTAAGCACTGTATTTGTAAATTTTTTAATGAAGCTGAATTCATACGAAGTATATGTTTAAGCTCAAAGTTCGCGTAACTAGTAACATTACTAACACTAACACATAACACGACAGATAAAAGCTTCATCATCTATTCAACATTTCAAAGCTTAAAAATTATTCCATTCCATCAACAAAATCAATCACGTTATAATAATAAATAAAATGCGATTAGTTCTGCACACAGGCACAAAGTGTAATCGTAATTCGGTATGATTTCATTTTATCGAATTTTAAATTGTTCATTTTAGCACTGAACAAGTCAGACCGCCACTGGTAGTTGAAACCGTGACTTAACTGTATCACTCTACGAGTTTACGATTTTATAATATTGCAATCATCTCAACATCAAGAACTCGGCAATACAAAATATAATAGTAAGAAGATATGCGGCACAAGCAGAAAAGAATGCATACCTGCCGTGGAGAATACGACACTTGGCAGCGACCGATTGGTAGAGGTCGGAGCCGGAAGCGTAAACGAGGTTTACGGGATCGCCTCTGAGGCCAGTGAAGAAGAGATCGTGAAAGAAGTGAATTTCGAGGAAGTTGTAGAGAAAGACGAGAAAGATAAAGGAAAACGCAAGAAAGTAGTGAGAGATTGGAACGAGACGGAGAGCACTCAGGAGAAGCTCGTATGGAGATATGTCAACAGTATTATTATGGCAATCCATTGTTCGTACTTGTGCTGCGCTAGTGGAGAAGGAAGAAGAAGTGATTGAATTGAAGAGACCCTACTGATTCTGACTATGGAATGGAATGCCGTCCCACTCCCGCAGCCATTTTTTGTTATACCTTTTACTATAATTCATTGTAATCATAAGAGGAAAAAGAATATAATATTATTATTTTTAAAAATAAATACAAAAATATTATTGGGATGAAATTAATCTCAACTTTAGATAATTTAATCTTGTCTCTTCAAGAAACAACATCGTTAGTGCCTAACCTCGTCTCTTGAAAAGACGAGGTCAAAAACACAAGGTATCTCGTTTGTTAAAGAGATAAGGTACCTCTCTATAGACCTCGTCTCTTCAAGAAACGAGCTCTTAAATTACTGACCTTGTCTCTTGAAGAGACAAGGTCATCGAAGCTATCATTCGCACCAAACTTCTTCTTCTTCAATCTGCTTCAAAGGAGAAAAGCCCCAAATTCAAAAAACCAAAACCCTAACCCTCATTTTATTATTTCCAACCCGATTTTCAAGCAATTGTCTCCGTATTTTGCATTATTTGGATCATTAGGTGTTGTGAAGTGTTAATTTGGTGGAGAAGAGAAGTAATTCGTGTGAGAAGATAGAAAAATTTTTTTTAATAATGCGATTTTGTTCTCCACTTTTGTCCAAATTTTTTTCGGTTTTGATGTTGCATTGCTATATATTGGGTGTTGTAGATGTTATTTTGGTGAAATTGTTAAGTGCATTTGATGTTGCATTATTGTATATCATTAAATTGTTAAGTGCTATTACGTTTGATTTTTTTTTTTTCATAATGTGATTTTGCAATCCGATGTTGTCCAAAATTTTTTTCATTTTTAATGCTGCATTGCTATATATTGAGTGTTGTTGGTGTTATTTTGTTGAAATTGTTAAGTGCATTTGATGTTGAATTGTTGTATATCGTTAAATTGTTAAGTGCTATTAAATTGTCCTAATAGGGGGTCAGCTAGTAGAACAGTGACGAGTCATTTGAATCATAGTGGTAAATTTTTGTATGCTTTGTTGTATTGAACTTATCTATCATACTTTTAGATTTTAGTTAGTTCTTTACTTTCATCACTAACAATGTTCATTACTTTTTCTGTTACAGATGCATCTAGGACCTAGTGATGACTCTCTACTTTATGGATAGCCTGTGCATAGATTGAGGCTGGCATGGGAGGGGCAGGTAAGCTTCTGTCCTCAGACAATTGCTTTCAACATATCAAGATTGTTACTAATAAGTTTGATGAATTTCCTATAAGAGTACGTTGTCTTAGACTACTACCGTAGGGAGGCGAGGCTGAGGCGGCAGGATGGCATACCTGCACAACTGGATGATCAGTTGGTGCCATTCCTATCTCAAGCCAGTTTCATAGGGGCGGCCTAGATTCCTTTTGTACAGCTTGATTAGCATCTGATCACGGCGTCGGTAGAGAGGTGGCGCCCTAAGACACATACTTTCCACATGACCACGAGAGAGTAGTCTATTACGCTACAGGATGTTGTTGTTTTAACTGGCCTTCCTGTAGATGGTGATGCAGTTATGGGCACGGCTCGGCTGGATTAGGGTGATCTGTGTGCGGAGCTCCTTGGCCTTCGACCTGTGGCGGGGACTCATATGGATGGTGGTCGTCTAAGGATGTCGTGGTTAGACGCCTACTTCAAAGTGCTACCCGACTATGTTGATGATCAGATGATCAGACACCATACTAAGGCATACATCTTGTTGTTGCTTGGAGGATTCATTGTTGCGGACAAGTCGTCCAACTATGTCCACCTGATGTACTTGCAGCTGCTTCAGGATTTTGAGAGAGCCGAGCAGTATGCATAGGGAGCAGCCTCTTTGGCATGGTTATACAGGCAACTTTACTTGGTTTCACACGTTAACACAGAGGACATTGCTGGACCATTAGTTATCCTCCAGATATGGGCCTGGGAACACTTCCCCCACATTGCCCTTATGCAGCGGCAGATTACAGCAGTCACAGTGGGCCGCCCACTCCTTGGTCATTGGGGTACATCTTTTGACGTAACTCGGATAGCCACCCACTTACTCATTAAGTATCGGGGATGTTTTGACAGGCAAATTGATCAACAAGTATGATTTCCACTATCTTCTTTCCTACCAGTTGCAGCTTTTACACAATTCATACTGTACTTTTCGTCTTGAACAGGTTGTATGGGAACTATATAGGGCTATCATGGACTCCCTGCCTCCATACTTCCATGTGGGCAGCAACATTTGGCGTGCACAGGTACCCCTAGTCTGCTTCTATATTGTAGAACACTACTACCCAGAAAAAGTACTCAGACAGTTCGGAAGATTCCAAGGGATCCCACACCCGCCTGCCAGCATGAGAGTCCTACATGAGATTGACATGCAAGGGTGTTCTAAGTGGAATTGGTAGGCAGAGCACGCTAGATGGATAGCTAAGTGGGATGGTCGGCATGATCGGATTGTGGAAGTGATCCATATGGACACCAGCATCTCTAATGATTACTTTGTTTGGTTCTATTCGATCACCCAGCGCTGGATCGGTCGCACAGGGGCTATCATACGCTATATGGTAAGCTCACTGACTATATAAGATGTATATGGACATATACTGTGTTTTTTCCATTCACTAATACACCTATTTCTATTGCTTACAGGTAAATTTCATTCGTCGCGTCCCAAACATGCCTGCAGAGAACACTCCATCCACTACACTAGAGGTCATTCGTATAGTGGATGAGTTCATGGGAATCAACTTAAATGATCTACCACCATCAGCACCAGGACCTGATGATCAACAGCCTTAGCCAGTACAGAGGCGGCATCCACATAAAGAGAGGCGTGTGCGAGGACAGGGTGGCCGGCCACGACATGTTCACATCAGAGACAAGCCTGAGCCATCCAATGTACCTGTATTTGATGAGCCCGCTCCTCCCCAGTTCGTTCATGATGAGCCTGGCCCATCTTCTTCATATACTTATCTAGGGGATACCCCTATGCCAAACCCATCATACAGTGAGTTCCATACCCCCTTAGCTCTACAGAAGAGGTGATCATCACCTTCACATGATATAGGGGAGGGACTCACCCAGGTGGAGCCAAAACCTGTCCCATTTCATCGTTACAGTCCTGTTGGTGGAGATGATGAGGGCACGCTCACATAAATTGACCTATCCACGCAGCATCCCCATCAGCGCACACCATTCCCCCAGACGTTTACCAGACGAGGACGAGGGAGGTGGGGCAGACAGACAGCAGCAGCAGTCGTTATGCCTATATTTTTTCCTTTTTTTGATTACTTTGTATAGCTTATGTGATGATGATTACTTTGGATAGATTGGGTTTGGAACTGTGTTTGGATAGATTGGGTTTGGAACTGTGTTTGAATGAATTAGGTTGGAATTGTATTTGGATGGATTATAGTGTAATTTGCAAGTGGTTTAGCCATGGTGGATGAGGACTAATTTTTATGTTGTCTGATAGTTATTTACATGTGATTTTCACAGGTTTTATTACTAATGTAAAAAAAGGCACATTTTTTTCAAGAAAAACATGGGTTTGTGGAGAAATAGCTTAACTTTGTCTCTTCAAGAGACGAGGTTAGGCTAAAGTTTAACCTCGTCTCTTCAAGAGACGAGATTGTGCTAAGTACAGACCTCGTCTTTTTAAGAGAAGAAGTCAAGTACTAACAACCTTGTCTCTTGAACAGAGGATGTCAAGTTGCCTAAAGTTGGGATTAATTTCATCCCAGTGGCATTTTCGTATTTATTTTCAAAAATAATAATATTATATTCCTTTTCCCTAATCATTTGACCATATTTTAAGAAAAAATCACTACAAAAATGTATTTAAATAAAAAAGAAACATTATGTAAAACAATATTAGTAAATCTAAATATAGTAGTTATGATATTACACTCATAATTCTATACATGGAAAAAGGGTTTATGCCTTCATTTAGTACCTGAATTTTGACCAAAAAAATCAGTTAGATACCTATTCAATTTTATATCTAATTGAACTTTTCATACCCTAAATACTATATTATCCAATCATTGTCTGACGTGTGTTATTTTTAAAGAGGTAATAAAAGAGTAAGGTAGCGTTTAGAGCACAAAAAGTTTAACTGAGATATGAAATTGAACATTTTAAAAGTTCAGGTATTTAATTAATCTTTTGGTTAAAGTTCCAAAACCAAATAGGGCATTTACCTATTGAAAAAAAAAAGGGATCTTTTTGGTAAAAATATAACTTTACTTTATGGAAACTTCTACCGCCATTAATATCGAAATTAAATTGACTTTAAAATAAATAAGTTTAAAATAATTTAAGGAGTTCAATCACGATTAGGACTACAAATGAGCCGAGACGAATCAAGCCAAACTTTTAAATGCTTGAGCTTGGCTCGTTTAAAATTTAGTAAGCTCGAACTCAAGCTCAAACTGAACTTTTTAACAAGCCTGAAATTGAGGCTTGAGTTCGGCAATTTATGAAATGAGTTTGAGTCAAGCCAGGGTTTTTATCGAGTTTAACCAGCTTTTATCGAGCCTATAATTTAAATATGAGCTCAACTCATTTAGATAACCTCTTTTTCTATTTTTTTAAACCTAAAATATGATATGTATGTGTTGTTATAATATATATAAATATATATTTATTAAATAGAAATTAGTTTTAATTGTTTTTATTATGTAGTTATAGATAATAAATTATGTATAGAAAAAATTCATAAATCTGCTAACAAGCTTGTTCGCGAGCTTAAACGAACTTATTCACAAACCAGCTCATGAATTTAAATCAAAGCTCGAATTCGGCTCATTTAGATAAATGAGCTTTACCTTAGGCTTGAACTTAGCTCATTTACTAATCAAGCTCGAGCTGAGCCATGCTCGTATAGCTCACGAATACCTCGGCTCATTTACTGCCCTAATCACGATCAGAAATGATATAAATAGTTTATTGATATAACGTGACCAGTCCCATTACAATCATCACAAAACCATAGAATTTTCCTTACTTTATTAGTATAGAGGTGTTTTAAAACTTTTTTTTTAAATTAATTTTTACATGCTAAACGTGTACCATTGCTAAAATAGAATCACTTTAATATAAAATAGACAAAATCAAATACTAAAATACCTTGCAAAATAATTTAAGGGGTTTGATCACGATAGAAAATGATATGAACCACTTTTGATATCAAAATTAAATTGGTTTTAAAAGACATAAGTGTAAAATAATTTAAAGGGGTTCAATCATGATTAGAAGCGATCTAAACCGTTTATTGATATAATGAGACTAGTCCCCTTATAACCACGACAAAATCGTATTAGTATAGATGTGTTTTAAAACTTTTTTTTCAATTTTATTTTTACATGCTAAAGGAGTCTACCATACATTTATCATTGCTAGAAAAGAATCACCAAAATATAAAATGAGCAAAATTAATTACCAAAATCATATCTATAAAATGGGATATATGAAATTTATATATAAGTCTTGAGTGACAAAAGCAATAGCATATTTTGGTGTCATACCTATGTCACATTTGCTAAACCGATGAAGGCTTTCTTTATCGCTATTGGTTTATAAGAGACCAAACCAAGCCCATTCATCGTAGTCACTATGTCCAACTGCAAACTTTGACCTCTATTGAGTTACGTTGAGTTAACTTACCAACCTAAGTGCCACATGAGCCACCTGGCTAAACAACCTACCTTTGTTACTATGTGAACAGTCCAAATGCAACACCACCACTTTGTGCGACTATTGAAGTCATTCCTCCAATCTTATTGGTCTGTACATGCTTATGGAAGGAGAGGACCAAATTCGTTACTATATCATGTCTTATATTCCCAATATGTATGCCTATACCGCTTATTCACAATACGGTATGCATTGTTACTACATATCCCTTTTTAAGGCGTAATTGTGTAACTGTATTTTGATAATTAATTTTAATAAAACTTTATCTAATTAATTCATTTTAATAAATAAGTAAACAGAAGGGAAAAAAACCATTGTGATAGCATAGTAAGAGTAGGAGCCTAAAACATGTCTAACATTACTTAAAAAAAAAAAAAGAAAAATTATCATTATATTAAATTGTACAAGATTAATTACCAAAATATATTGCAAAAGCATATTTATAAAATGAGATATATGAAATTTATATACAAGCTGCAAGTAATAAATGTGATAGCATGTTTTGGTAGCGTACCAATGTTACAGTTTGCTAAACTAATAAGTTAACATCACTACATCAAGCCATGAACTTCAATCTCCTTTGAGTCACGCCAAGTTAACTCACTAACTCAATCACCACATGAACCACCCGAACAACCCACTTTCATCGCTCTTCGAATTGCCTAAATCCAACACCACCACTCCATGTGACCATTAGAGTCATTCCCCCACCTTATCAATTCGCACATGCTTTGTGTAGGAAAAGACCAGATTCATTGCTATATCATGATTTATATTTGTGATATCTACTTGGTACCTATATCACTTGTTTATATTACGATATGCACCGTTTGTACATATCATATTTTTTAGCTAAGATTTTACAACTGTATTTTGGTAATTAATTTTAATGAAATCTTATTTAATTAATTTATTTTAATAATTATAGTAAATAGGAAAAAAAATAATAATGGTGTATCACATGGAGTGTATCGATTGCAATGATAAAAAATATATTACAATATAAAAAAATTTTAAGTTATAATTAAACTATTATTATATTTTTCTAAAATGATTTAATTCAATTTTATAGATTGGTTTTCTTCACAATACTAATTAACTATAGATATATGAATTAATTTTCAAACCAAATAAAAAAGAAAGAAAATAGATTTTCTTATTAGTTTAATTCAAGATAAGATTGGGTTTGTTTGGTTGTTCTTTTCTTTTTTTTTTTTTCACATTCCATAGAAAATACCTCGATAAGTGCAAAAGAATTGGACATAGACTATGATAGACATAGGCACGGTTCCGTTCCAAACCCGAACCAGAACCGTCACTAGCAATTACATAACTGAAACGGAACTGATTAGCAGGTTCTAGAACCGGTTGATGAACCACTAGTTTTCCAACTTCTAGGCAGTTCTATGGCCTAAAACCAAGTGGAACTAATGGTTCCATTGAAAAAATAATAATTAGAGAAAAAATTAAAAAATTATATTAAATATATAATTATTAATGTTTACACTATTTTATATGAATAGTCGAATTTATATACATATTCACAATATTTAATGTTTTATTATCAATAATATAAATAAACATAACTTAAAATCATATGTAATTCACTTTATATAAAATTTTCCTAAAAACAAAATTCATTCTTTAATAACGTGAAACTATTTTTTGTATTGTAATTTTCTTGTTATCCTCTAAAATATTTTACAATCTCATATTGCTAACCATAATTGATAATAGTTGTGTTTATGTATAAATAAATGCACATTCTGAACGAATTTTTAAAAATTTTGACCAAATAATTTAATATTTGTAAGCCTAATAATTAATTATTTTGAGTTTAAAATTTATTTTATTCAAATCTAAAATTTATTTATTTACTTGAAAACAAAAACGGTTACGTGGTTCATCCGGTTCTATAAAACCAGACTGGAATCCTAAAAGACAATTTCGATTCCAATTCCTCATTTTTAAGATCCAAAACTGCCGATTATGGTTTGATTTGGCTCCATTCAGCTTCAAAACCCTGCCCATTTCTAGACCATGGCAATGGTCGGACGAAGTTGGGCTTCAGCTAGGTGTTTTACATGTCAGACGTACCCAGTGCACATGCTTGCGTCCAAGAATACGGAATCCTCCATTCAAGAAGCCTCTATTTTCGTTGGAGTTTCTTCTCCGTCCCGTCGGAAACTTCTTGATATTACAGACGCTATCCGGAGAGAATGGCTATTTGCATTTCCTTTTTCCCAAGCTTATAAGTGATATGGTGGCTTCGTGCTCTAATTTGCACATTTATATCTTGTTACACTTTACGTGATAAACAATAGAGATCAAATTTCCCTTTCGTTTTTCCACATACCTCTACCTGAGAAGAATGAGCGTATTAGATATCTTGATGAAAACCAATTAATCATTATATATGGCCAAGACAAAAATGTATTTGTTAAAGATCATTATAGCATAAAATCAAAAAATATTTTAGACTATAATAGTCTTGCATTCTGCATTCAGCATCATCATATTACTTTTCACACACGATATTCAATTTAAACACCAGCATCACCCAAGATGGATGTTATGTGAGATCATGCACAAAACTATTTGAAACCAAATCCAGCAAGCAGCACCGTAAAATGCATTTCTTTTTATAATTTAATTCTACATACTGCTATACGGTTCAATATGTCTTAACACAAGTCGAACTGCTTTTCACTTAAAAAAAAAAAATTAGAGAGTAAAAGAAAGGGAAAAAAAAAAAAAAAAAGGAATGTCTGTTGCTCTTTAAATACCAACAAACAAGCTTAACAATACTAACAATACTTAAAAAAAATAAATAAATAAATAAAAGGTTAGAAGAAGAAGGAAACACGATCCCAGCCCCCAATCATCTGTCACCTAGTTCTCAAATCTCAATGCCTCCAATCTTTTCTTCATCATACTATTATACATGCCAGCCTTCACATTAGATTAGAACCTCCCTTTTTAAGTCCAACCTTTCATTAAATACACTCTCAACCTCGTGTATACTCATACTCATCTTGCTCTTTCAATTTGCTCATGTAGACAGCCTTAGCAAAAATTTACAAGATATGTTTGAATAGCAAGTTGGTTTTCCTCCTCATTCATACATGCAGTTATATTCCACTTGCTAAAGGTCTGACTCACAATCTTAAATCAAATTACAAAAACAATTCGACTCAGAAATAGTAAAATGTAATAAAAAATATGAGGTGTTTTCAAAGCAAACAAAACTAAACCATATTTGAATAATTTAAATCAAAATCCAAACCATAAAAGTGGTTCGAATCATTAGGGACTAAACCCAATTCAACCCCTAAATCAAACAGATTTGAAGCATGAAAACCCCTCGGTGCAAGCTTACAAGACTGGGGGTATGGACCCTCCAAAACCTTGAAATAGATGAAGTGGAAATAGCATCTGTATATCCATATATAAAACTTTATACCTTTTTCCTAGTTCAGCTTAAATTACAACATGAGATCTAAGACTTGCAATCCTGCCACAGCCACATGATTTACCAACAGGCGATAGACAATAAGCCAAGTGAATACATTAAATTAGCATTTATCACTTACCACCACAACAGGCAAATCTCCCTCTAGTTAGTGCCAACTGAAAATGGGTCAAATATAATCATTCGGTTGAGAAAGACATGTCACAACACAAAAGGGAAAATCTAAAATCCCCTCTACAGAGGAGGGAAAAAGATATCAATAAGTATTCAGCTGGTTGAAATACACAAGCCAATATTGTAAGTACTTTCAAGTCCTGTTTATGCCCTGCTACAAAACATCCCCAGGATCCCAGCAATGAAGTACCATATTTATTACAAAATTTCTATAGAATATCGCTCCACCATTCAACAAGGATCCAACCTAACACAATAAGGGTTTTTCTTTCTTAGAGAAAACCAATGATTTCTAGTAAATCAAAATGAAGCAACTTTATTAATCTTTTTGTTAAATAAAAAAGAAAAAGTTCCAAAAACTGCTTTCTCTAAACTACTTTCAGCATGTTCACTACCCGCATAAATGTGTAGAGAAACTGCTGAAGAACACCCCAATCATTGCAAGGCCCAAGGAAATCAACAACTGCATTGTGGCAGAATTGAGCCATCTCAGGCAGGAATGTCTACACTAAATTCTGCAGCATAAGCCCTATTACTGTCAAAAACCCTCAGAGCTAATTAAGTCTAAAATACAATCTAGAGTACACTGCAAAGAGGGATAAGGAAAGTAGATCCACGGAGGTAAGTTATGAACCTCAAAGCCCAAAGCCATATAAAGGCAATTTTACCAGATATCCTTAAATGGCGATGACACCCTAGTGTGCACGAGTCATCTTTATCTTAGGCATGGCTTTCTTCATCTGACGACTACGTTCTTTCGATTCTTTCTTTCGGAGAGCCTCTGCACTCAATTTAGCTTCTGCCTCTTCCAACATTTTCTTCCTCTCTGCTTTCCGTTTCTGCAAAGCCTCTTGCCTAGCGTTCATAAGTTCTTTCTGTGCTTCTTGAGCAGCCTTTAACCTAACAGCTTCAGTTTTTGATCGAGCCTGCACACCCAGGACAAGTCAACACAAAGGAGGGCAAGGTTCTCATTCTCAAAACAATGCCAATAAAAATGGTTTTCAGGCTAACCTGAGAGCTGAGTTTGTAGCGTCCAATCAGATCAATATAATATGGAATGAGAGCAACCAATCGAGTCATATCTGCCATATGCTTGATATCAGGTAGAGCAAACTTAAATAATAGCATCTTCCTATGAGTACCCAAATGCTGATCAGAAAAATGCATCGAGATAAAACCCTTCCCAAATTTCTCATAAGCCTTTTCACCAAAAACCTGCAATGATAAAGAAATGGGACATCAAGAATTTCTTTTAGGCAATTATATCAAATCATTTGCTTCTACTTAATAAACAGATTATTATTTTTTTTCCCTCCCCCATAACGGTTAAGTTCTACTGATTTCAAGCTAGTACTACCAAGCCATGAAATTCATGTAAACATATCTAGCTACATGGAAGATTAAAATATCACCATTAAATTGCACAATTTTAAGAAGATGATTATGTAAAATTGCAGATTTATCCATGTAAGAAGTCACACATCAATGCAAGAAAATGCATAAAATACACCCATCAAAGTCTCTGACATAAGGGCTGAAAAAAAGTATATCCATCATCATCATCAAGTAACTTTGCAGATACAGTAAGAGAGCTAAATGCACAGAAGATTAAACTACCTGATCAAGCACTGCCTCTGTGATCATATCTCCAGCCACCTCCTTGGATTCAGAGATAACTGCCAGCTCTTCGGACACCCATTTCCTCCCAGCAGGCGGTGATAATATTCCAGCAAACCTCTGCAAGTCAGGCACCTCCTTCTGCATTCCTTTTGCTGCCTTCTTCTTTGCCAGAGCAAAAACAACATGATCCATGGCATCATCATTCATATAAACTTCAAAACTAATTTCATCCTTGCATGGCACTATGAGATTGTATATCCTTGACATCAGATCATGTCTACTCTTCAACTCCATAGTAGCTAAAAGACCTATTGGAAAGCAAAAAAGAAAAAAGGGTCAAAAAAGGTCCACCTGTAACTTAAACGTAAGAAGTTCCTAAAAATAGACCCAGTTCCTACAAACAGACCAACCAAAGAAATAGCAGATATTAAAAAACTAAATCACTGATTGTTTCCCCGTTTTTCACACATTTCCACACGGAAAAGGTAATAACAAAACACACACACACACACACACACACTGTTGGAGATCAGAGTTTCAATTATCGTCATGATCCTTATTATCTCCCCTTTATTATTGTAATAGATTCATGTAGATATATCCATGATTGTTCCCCCATTTCACACATTTCCACACATAAAGGTAATAGTACATGCATGCACATGCGCACACACCACACTCTATTAGAGATTCATGAATAGATTCATTCATGGGCAGATTCAATATATGTTAGGAGTGAGGGTCATTATCAAATCCTATCTAACACCAATTTCATGGTAAATAGCCCATTTACTCTGCAACCTGTACACAAATTGACTCAATCATGTCCTTGTTAGCTATTGAACTGTCAAGCTTACTCTTCTCTAGATCAGCTCTATAAACTCTTCTTTTCCCACCAATAATCACAGAAAGAGAAATGCGCACTCTAAATTTAAGCTAAAATTCTATGGATGAAACAAATCACTGTACCCAGCAATCAATTCTGCTGCATATTATGCTGGCAGTACACAGTATACGGTGCATAGAGAAGAGACCCAGAAAAGAATACCAAATTGCGACACAAATTTTAGTTCTGAGACAACCAATTCTTTTCTGTTCACTCTAAATTACACATCTTCCTTACCAATAGACAGCTCCTAACAAGTACTCCTTATATGAGCTACCATTTTAGTACAATCAGATAGCATGCATAACACAGGAAGTTATAAAGATACATACTCCCACATTATTGTTCTTCCGAAACGAGACCTCTAACAAATAAAGTCCCAAGTCAGATTTTTATCCGAGTTGGTTCACAAATTATTCAAACTGGACTCAAATTTTTATTCAATTTTGCCACGAGAATAGTTGAGTCAAGCTTAAACTTCCTGACCTTTATACTAGTTAGCTTGACTAGCTTGCAAATCCAATCAAGCTTAGTTAAGCTCAATCAAGCATAAACGTTGATCAAGTTTGAGTTGAGTTTAGATAAGTAGAAGTAAAATTATTTATAATAAATCAAACCTAACAAGTTTGATCGAGTAGATCTCAAGTTCGGCGCGAAGTCATATTTTGCAATCTCGAGCTTGCAGCGAACTCGAACTTAAAATTCTAAGTTGACTAGAGCTCGAGCCAAGTTTGAGTTTGGAAACAGTCACACAAGCTCGAGTTCTTGCAGCACTAAGTCCACTGATATGCCCGGCCAATTCAACAGTGATATTGCTTGAATTCAAATTCAATATTTACCATTTCCCAAAATATCAAATTCCCACCATATGAGAGATTCCAGCATATCACATCTACTTGATCAATCTATATGCAAATAAAATCCTCTGTGACCGTCTAGAACTTTCAGCACAAAGATAACTTATGCCTCGTCGATTTGAGATGTAATCACAGATACAAACCACAAAGGATGTCAAGAATATTAACAATTTGACAAAATTGCCCCTATCAAATACTACTGGACACGAAATAAATCCCGATAACCACACATTGACACGAATTGCCAATCCTAACTCTCCACACAGAGAGGAGGGGGAAGCGCGAACCTTGGCAGTATCTACGGCCACTGGCGTAGAATTTAAACACCTTCTGTCCTTCTTTGAGCAAAAGCGGCGAATCCTCTCCCTCACCAACTCCCAACAAGCTGAAATTCTTCTCAAAGATGGAGCCCTTCGCCGCAAACTTCGAAGCCCAAGCAAGTGCGATATTCTCATTCTCTTTCTTCCCCGTAAAGTAATTGATCCCAAACATGATCAAAAAGCTCACACAAACAATCTCGACAGTGTAAGATCTCTTAACTGCGGGTTCCTCCGGGGTTGATTTCGGATCCACACTCGGAGTCGGATCCTCCGATACATTTTCCGTGACCGGAACCGATTCCGATAGGGGATCATTAACTGGTAACCCCTCGAATTCTTCCTCATCCCAGTAATCGAAGGTTCTAGGGTTAGGATTTGGGAGATCGGGAGATGGAACGGATTGTTGTTCCTGTATCGGTGGATCAGGTGTTAGGGTTTGAGGTTGGGATTGGGATTTGGTGAGAGGAGGAGATTTGAGATTGGAGTAGGTATCGGTCAGGGTTTCATCATCGTCTTCTTCGGCGTCGAAGCCTTCGAAGTGGGAGTCGGCGAGGGTAGGAGAGAGAAGGAGGTGGCTGGTGAAGAGAGAGAGGAGGAGGAAGAGGAGAGAGATTGTAGTGAAAGAAGGATGGCGATGAAACTTCGCCATGGCACAGAGAGAGAGAGAGAGAGCAGAGAGAGTGGGATGGTGGTGAAGGGGAAATTATTGGAATCACTCGGCGACTTGAAAACAAGCTATAACTAGGTAAACAGGTAAATAATACCACATTTATATAAGAAAGTACCATATTTTGATAACATTTCAAATGATTAAAAAGAAAAATTAACATTTTAAAAAGTGAATTAAATAAAGTATTAATATTTTGTAAAGTTCATTTAATGTATCAATATTCGGATTAGTTAATTTTCAATTAAATTTTCCTAGTTTTTGTTAATGATTAAATATTAATATCTTATTTTATTCACTTTGTAAATTATTGATATGTCTCTTTTTAACTACTTAAAATATTGATTTCTTAAATGAATTAATCTTCAAATGTCAATTTCTTCTTTTAATCATTTGAAATATTAATATCTTAAATGAACCTACTTAAACATTGATACATTTTTATGTGATTTACCCTATATTTAGACGATAATATCATATATAGATTGAAAAACCACATATTAGAAAAAAAATGGTATTTACATAAAATACATATTAATGTTGTGTTTGGAGTAGTGGAAAGTTAAGAGAATAAAAAGAAAGCCGCAAAATTCAAAAGGAAAACTTCATTTGGCTATTCAATGAAAGTTGAAAGCTGATGAAGAGGGATAGAATCTTTCTACTATGGAGGCTCAAAGCTTTCTCTCCAAATTTGGAAAGAAATAGAAGAAAATGAATGTAAGTAGAGGAAAATAACAAATATGTGTTTAAAAGTGGAGGAAATGAAAAACAATAGAGAGCGCTTCAGTTATTTTCTTGTTTCTATTTCTATCCATTTCTACACAACTACTTTAAATAACCAAAGACAAATAAAATTTTCTTTCTTTCAATTTCTTTTCTTCTATTTTCCTTTTCATAACTTTCTACAACTTCCAGTCTCCAAAATATCGCCAAACACAACGTAAGACAATAAATACTACAAATGAACAAAATATCACGTATTGGAAAAAAAAAAGTTGGTACACAATTAAATTACCACCTTTGACCCAATATTAAACATGAATAAAAATATCATATTATGGAAAGAGCTGACACATGATCCCACTACCACATTTAATAGAGAATATTACATATTTGAAAAAAATTGGTACTTTTAGAATGTGCCATATTTTCATCCACATATGTTATTATTGTGTTGTTGGATCGGACCAGGGTTTGACCCAGACATACCAAGGAGTCAGGGAGTCAAATTGAGTTGAACTGCGATTAATAAAAAATGAAAATATGAGGTACATTTTAATTATGAAAGACAGATGCATGTGACATTACTCAATTAGATTTATATTTAGATTAAATCTATCAATTAACTATTAAATTCATACAAAGTATAAACCTTAGAAAGAGAGCAAACTATAATACAATGATGATATTTTACAAATTTATAATATAAAATGATTATATATTTAAACCTTTATTAATTCTTTCTTAGGTGACTTGTTTTGATCGCTCGGGTCAACCGAGTCAATCGATGGTACTTTGAGCTATTATCAACATTTTCCAAGGGCGGACATAGGATTATACTACTAGGAGAGGAGGGGCAGGCCTTAATTAAGTTAATTTTAAAACTACTTATCAATATTCACTAACAATTATAATTATATTACATCTTATATATTTATGAGAATTTTATAATGGTTTCAACGTGATATTTTTTAGAACTTCATGAAAAAAAATCATTCAAACAATAATTAAGAATATTTAGTGCATTTTATAAGTGATGATATATATGTCACTTGAAAATCAATTATTAATAAAAAAATATAGAGTTAATATCTATATAAATTTTGTATTTAATAAAAATAAATCATAAAATATATCAAGATAGAATATTTATTCAATACTTTGTGTTTATTCTCCTAGAATTATATGTAAAAAAATATTCTTAAATCAAATTATATAATTAATGTGCAATGTAATTGCTTTTAGCACAAATAGATCATAAAAGTATTGCAATGGGATTTGAACCCATAACCTCAATATATAAGTAGATGCTTAACCACTACATCACACTTAATTTTGTATCATAATTCTCTCTTTATAATATACATATAATATATTTTTCTTTTCAAAAAACCTTTAAAATTTAATTTTTCTAAGGTCTAGAAGGGTAAGGGAAGGCCCCCTATGTCGCTCCCCGCCCCACCCCCTCCACGAAAAAAATCTACTCCTGATATTTTTCATTATGTGGAATTTTCATCCATATGTGGTTTTCAATCTAAATGTGATACTGTCAACATGTATCAACTTTTTCCGATATGAGGCATATTTGTTCATTTGTGTTATTTTCGTCATCATGTGGTGCTTCAATCAAATACCAACTTTTTCAATAATGTGGTATTTTCGTCTATACATGATATTATTGTCTAAATGTGGCACTCTCATAGAGTATTGACGTTTGCAATATGAAATTTTTTTGTCCATATGTAGTACTTGAGTCCAAATGTCATATTTTGAACATTTACCAACTTTTCCCATCATCCATATGTGGTATGCATGACCAAATGTGATACTTTTAGTAAATATCAACTTTTTTCCATACGTGATATTTTCTTTCATACATAGTATTATCATCTAAATATAATATTTAGAGAAAAGATCTCTACATTGGAAGCATCTTTTAGCCCCAAAGGAATGTTTGTTATGTCTAGTAATTTTTTTTTTTTTGCCAAGTTTGTTATGTCTAGTATATTCCATCAATCATTATCTTTCTTTCATTTATATATTTATTTGTTCTTGGGGACTCAATAGTTCTACTTCTACTATGTGATTAAGAGCAGGGTTTTTATCATTACATCACTAAGTAATAGTTTTTCTCTACTAAGATTCAATTTTGTCTGGGACAAATGCTTTCTTGATTGTAGTATGAACCTTAGCCTTAGCATTTGTGCATAAATAATGCTGGAATAGTTATCTCCATAATTCTAGCTGATTCAGTTAATCTCCTTGAGTTGTTTTGCAAGAATTTCAAAGTATCTAACGTGATCTAACCTATAATTGTTCAAGAAACTTTCTCGCAATGATTATATTATGATTTTTTTCGTTGGTATACCTAGCTTATATTACATTGCCATTTAAAAGACATTTTTTATAGCGACAATAGAAAAGTGATAAGCTTGTTTGCTTTCCTTATAGGTTCTGGTGACAATATAAATCATGCATGCTTGCAAGTTACTTTAATGACAAATATATAGCACATGAAACTGAAAGAACAACTAAGCTTAAATCATAGGATAGTGTGAACAAGCTTATGAATTGTGTTAAGTGATATGGTTTTCCATTTTGTAGAGATAATTACATCCTTGAGTTATTGGAAAAGAAGGATTTATCCTTTGCCACTATGAAGTTAGCCCTTCCATAATTGCATAAATAGGATGCACTAAGCACTTTCTCAATTTTTGCTAATGAACTAGGTTAAACTAGGCAAGCCAATTTAGATCCAATAACGTTGGTTATTATTATCCAAATATGGTTATTTGATCAAGCATCAAATTTTTCCATTATTTGGAATTTTCATCTATGTGATATTTTAATCCAAATATTGTACTATAAATTGGTGCCAACTTTTCTCTAATTTGTGATATCTTCATTCATATGTGGTATTATCATCCAAATGTAGTACTTTGAGCTATTATCAACATTTTCCAAGGGCGGACACTGGATTATACGACTAGGGGAGGAGGGGTAGGCCTTAATTAAGTTAATTTTAAAACTACTTATTAATATTCACTCACAATTATAATTATATTACATCTTATATATTTATGAGAATTTTATAATGGTTTCAATGTGATATTTTTTAGAACTTCATGAAAAAAAATCATTCAAACAATAATTAAGAATATTTAGTGCATTTTATAAGGGATGATACATATCACTTGAAAATTAATTATTAATAAAAAATATAGAGTTAATATCTGTATAAATTTTGTATTTAATAAAAATAAATCATAAAATATATCAAGATGGAATATTTATTCAATACTTTGTGTTTATTCTCCTAGAATTATATGTAAAAAAATATTATTAAATCAAATTATATAATTGATATGCAATGTAATTGCTTTTAGCACAAATAGATCATAAAAGTACTGTAATGGGATTTGAACCCATGACCTCAATATATAAGTAGATGCTTAACCACTACATCACACTTAATTTTGTATCATAATTCTCTCTTTATAATATACATATAATATTTTTTTCATTTTAAAAAACCTTTAAAAATTAATTTTTCTAAGGTTTAGATGGGTAGGGGGAGGCCCCCTATGTCGCCCCCCGCCCCATCCCCCCTACAAAAAATATCCGCCCCTGATATTTTCCATTATGTGGAATTTTCATCCATATGTAGTTTTCAATCTAAATGTGATACTCTCAATGTGTAACAACTTTTTCCAATATGTGGTATATTTTTTCATTTGTGTTATTTTCGTCATCATGTGGTACTTTAATCGAATACCAACTTTTTCAATAATGTGGTATTTTCGTCTATACATGATATTATTGTCTAAATGTGGCACTCTCATAGAGTATTGACGTTTGCAATATGAAATTTTTTTGTCCAAATGTCGTATTTTGAACATTTACCAACTTTTCCCATCATCCATATGTGGTATACATAACCAAATGTGATATTTTTAGTAAATATCAACTTTTTCCCATACGTGATATTTTCTTTCATACATAGTATTATCATCTAAATATAGTATTTAGAGAAAAGATCAATACATTGGAAGCATCTTTTAGCCCCAAAGGAATGTTTGTTATGTCTAGTATTTTTTTTTTTTTTTTGCTATGTTTATTATGTCTGGTATATTCCATCAATCTTTATCTTTCTTTCATTTATATATTTATATATTCTTGGGGACTCAATAGTTCTACTTCTACTATGTGATTAAGAGGAGGGTTTTTATCATTACATCACTAATTAATAGTTTTTCTCTACTAAGATTCAATTTTGTCTGGGACAAATGCTTTCTTGATTGTAGTATGAACCTTATCCTTAGCATTTGTGCATAAATAATGCTGGAATATTTATCTCCATAATTCTAACTGATTCAGTTAATCTCCTTGAGTTGTTTTGCAAGAATTTCAAAGTATCTAACGTGATCTTACCTATAATTGTTCAAGAAACTTTCTCGCAATGATTATATTATGATTTTTTTCGTTGGTATACCTAGCTTATATTACATTGCCATTTAAAAGACATTTTTTCTAGTGACAATAGAAAAGTGATAAGCTTGTTTGCTTTCCTTATAGGTTCTGGTGACAATATAAATCATGCATGCTTGCAAGTTACTTTAATGACTAATATATAGCACATGAAACTGAAAGAACAACTAAGCTTAAATCATAGGATAGTGTGAACAAGCTTATGAATTGTGTTAAGTGATATGGTTTTCCATTTTGTAGAGATAATTACATCCTTGAGTTATTGGAAAAGAAGGATTTATCCTTTGCCACTATGAAGTTAGCCCTTCCATATTTGCATAAATAGGATGCACTAAGCACTTTCTCAATTTTTGCTAATTAAGTAAATTTCAACTTCCAGCCTCACTTTATTAGATCACTTATTCTCATGGCATATTATTTGTATGTGTAATTAGCTTGCATGAATCTTAATCTCATTGTGTTGTGAGCCTCAAAATTGAGATGAAAATGTTCTACTCTCGGTGATTGTCTACACACACACATGGACCTTCCAAAAATAATAAATAAAGAAAATGTATGTACAATGAAAAGAAGTAAATATGCTCTAAAAACTTTCAGGAAACAATGTATTAGCTTATCTTTCCATAGCGGTGGTTAAATTCCTATCTCTATTCCTGTAGGTCACAAGTTCGAACTGTCTTCTTATCATTTTTCATTTTACTACTCCCACTACACATTATTGAATCTATTATATTATTGTCTTATCATTTT
The DNA here is from genome assembly GCA_024138025.1 of Combretum micranthum. Lineage (NCBI taxonomy): Eukaryota > Viridiplantae > Streptophyta > Magnoliopsida > Myrtales > Combretaceae > Combretum > Combretum micranthum. The sequence continues at coordinate 4,420,195 of JAMXBD010000001.1, forward strand.
GTTGTTCTCTAATCATTTCCTCTTTAATTCAATTATTAAAACTAATTTATTAGAATAGGAAAGGAAATTAAAAATTAGTTAGTGTTTAGTAAATTTATTAGAGTTGTTTAGTAATCAATTATTGTTGAATCTATTATATTGTTGTCTTATCACCATGTTGTCTTGTTTAGATTTCTTTACTGATTTCCTCTTTAATTTAATTATTTAATTAATAAATAATTTATTAGAAGAGGAAAGGAAATTAAAAATTAGTTAGTGTTTAAGTAAATTTATTAGATTTATTTAGTTAAAAAAAATATAACCTTTTAAATTATTATTAGAACACATGGCATATGTATATACTATTAATGCGGAGGATAAAAGCGAGAAATAAACATAATATTATGATAAAATCATATATGAAATTATGGAGCTCAAAAAATGGTATTATTAACTTTAAAATAATATACATATATATGAAGCAATTATTTATTAAGAGATTCTTATATATTTATAAGTCATTCGATGATTATTGTTTATGTTACAGATATTCACATTTGTTCTAGCTGTACGATGATTTAGAACTGTTGCTCTTACTTGGGTCATATGTGGTAACCTAGAACATAATACTTAGGACTTATGCCTAGAACATCTAACTGGACATAGGACAAACAATAATAGCTTTTGTTCGAAATATATCAGGTTCTTTATTTTATACTAGGTTGAGGAATATCGAAGGTTCTATGAATATGTTACAAGTATTCACATCTGTTCTAATTGTATGATGACTTGGAACTTTTGCTCTTACGTGGGTCATACTTGAGACATAGTACCTAGGATTTGCGACCTAAAATATCTAATTGGACATAGGACAAACTAATAGCTCTTATTTGAAAGGTATTGGGTTTTTTATTTTGTACTAGGTTGAGGAATATCCTACGTTCTTTTAATATGTTCTAGGTATTCACATTTGTTCTAGCTATATGACGATTAGAAACTTCCGTGATTACTTGGAACATATTTAGTAACCTAGGACTCGTGACTTAGAACATCTAACTGAACATAAGACAAACGACAATAACACTTTTTCGAAATGTACTGAATTCTTTATTTTGTACTAGGTTGAGGAATGTCCTAGAATTTGTTAATTTGTTCAAGGTATTTGCATTTGTTCTAGCTGTATGATGACTGGAAACTTCCACGCTTATCTGGGACATATGTGCCAACCTGGGACCTACTACCTGTGGTTCGTAGCCTTGAACATCTAAATGGATATGGGACAAACTACTATAACTCTTGTACAAAATGTACCAGATTCTTTATTTGGTACAAGGTTGAGGAATATCCTAGGTTTCCTCTTTTGTTCCAAGTTAACAGATGTTCTTGGTTCGTCTCCTTATGTTTTAAGTATGAGTATTTATCCTGAGTTGCTAGATGTTCTAAGTTTGTATAATTTGTTCCAGATATGTTTGTTTATTTCAGGTCGATGTTTATCAGATGACCCGGTTACCACTTGTACACAAGTCGTCATATCATAAAAATGAGCGACTTGACCTAAGAATTTCTGTTGATTCACAACATAAACCCATGCCCATACAAACACCATCCATCGATTAAAAGTGTGCAAAAAAACTAATGAAACCGGAAACTCGAACCAAAACCGAAAAAATAATTTAAAAAATATGGTTAACCAATCCATTGGTTTCAATTTAGGATTATGGTTTTTAATTTCTCCTGTTTTCGGTTTGCAACCATAAAAAAATTAACAGTTAACAATTAACCGTTTCGATAATTATAAATATATCATATATAAAATGTTCATATACATATGATTTACATATGTTAATATTCCTTAGATTTTAATTAAAGTACTATTGTCTTATATTTGAAGGGAATTAATGTGGTGATTGGTTTGGTTTGATTTTGTTGATGATATTAAATGTAAATGCTTGTTTTGATCCTTTTCCTTAATTTGATTTTCTTTTTTTTTTAACTATCTTGTAAAATATATAAAACAATTTAAAGAGAAACTCTATGATAAAAACTAAAAAATAAGATTTGTTGAAGTTATCAATTTGATTTGTTGAACCATTACGTTAAATGGTTTATTAACCGAATAAAATGGTTAACTATTAAGGCAATCAACCGTTTATAATAGGCTGATTAAGGATCATGATATTAAAAAGCCGATCATTATGGTTAGATTGAAAAAATAGAACCACAACTTGGTTAATCGATCCATAAACACCTCTACCGCTAATAGATTCAATAATACATAGTGCTCGTATAATTAACGCACAGTCATCGGTCATAGCCATTAGCAAACCTCATAGCTTCTCAACACAGTGACCTAGTGTACACTTGTTAATAACTTCATAGGTCTATTTATTTAGCTTTTTTAGACGGATATAAATAATTTTTTTAAACTTTATTTTAACAAATTATTTATTAAAAAATAGATAAAAATGAAAAAATTGACAGTTTTCATGAAAAGATCAAATATAGATAAAATATAAATATAAATAAGATGTATTTATACATATCATTTTAATACAAATACAGATACGGATGAAACATTGGCAATTCAAACAGATCCATAACCTGTATTTGAACCACTTCCACACCATAATATTCACGGACTTCGTGATCCGCAAACACAGTTCACATTGCACTGTTCTTTGTAATCTGAAGCATCTCTCTACCATACAGGTGCCATAGACACGCTCCTCTCTGTCAAATGAATACCCTGTACAAGATCTCTTTTTCTTCTGCCTTTGTTGCGCTTCTTGTCCTTTGAATCAAATGGATTCAATCATGTAAGTGCTTCCTTTATCATTTATCCTTATTTATAGCAATTTTTCTCCCTATTTTTTTTTCCTTTTTTCCTCCAATCCCTTTTGCTAATTTTTTTAAAAAAAATTAAGGAATTCGAAAACGAAAAAAAGAGGAACCCAATGCAAAGTCATTGTTAGTAAAGTGTTGTAGGGTAGAATTATAGAATTTATATTTAGGAATATTATAAAAAAATAAAATAGAAAATAAAAAATAGGAATACATGTGTTTGCACATGTAAATAGTTTTAGAATGTTCTAGAGTTTTCTAGACTCTTTCTTATTAGGCCTTGATGTGGCTATATATTCATGTATAGCTTATTCTAAAAGGGTAGGAAGAAAAATATTATCTCAAATTCTATATTGGTTTTCTGTATTCGAAAATCCAAATTGCTTGTATTCGAGCAACACTAGCTTGTATTCGAGCTAAGATTTTAATAGATTATTACCTCATTTTTAGTTCATTCTCATTACATTTTTCTTGTTGAATTCCACCACACTTCAATTGGTATCAGAGCCACATTCCACCCCAATGGCTGAAACAAATTTGAAAATTGAAGAAATGATCCAAGTAATTCAACGAGTCTTCAAGGAGCACTGGGAAGAACGAGAAAAAAGATTAAAACCTTTACTAGAGACGATGGACAAACAACGTGAACGATTAGCAGAATTATTGCAACCTCAATCAAAGGTAAGTGAACCAAAATTAATTTCTCTAGTAGATAACTTTGAGGAAAATTGTTTGCTACACAAATTACCAACTGATTTTGTTCCTTACCTACGTAAAACACACATGAGAAGCCACACCCAATTTCACCTGAAGTTATGACAATCCCAAATTTAACCACCAGCAGCCCTTCACCAGTGACAAAATCCATTTTGCAAACCCCTTCTGATTTACAAGAAACTCCCTTCACACATGAAAATACCCAAAAAAACCACCTCAAATTTCCATCATCGTTATCCTTGACTACTCACCCACACACCTGTTCCTCACATGTTAATCACATCATCAACTTCAACACTTCATAATCTCTCTCCAAATCCATCTACTATGACGGGTTCGTTTCCAGCAAATCTAGTAGATCTGCCTCCAATTTCGCTTTTTCCCCAGATTCGTGTACTTCCCTTTCCGACGCTAACAATAGAGTGTGCTAGCAAGATAAGGGTTTAAAAGGTACTAGGCTTTATAAACTCATGTTAAAGCATGACAAATTCATTCACTCATTTGTTCTTAAGGCTTATATTGATGACTTGAAATTGGGTAAATTCTTTCTTAGGTTGAAATTTGGATTTTATGTGGGGAGTATTTTGTTTAGAATGTATTGTTGCTACAGTGATGAGATCGGAATTCTGCATGCAAGGAAGTTGTTTGATGTAATGCCAAAGATGAAGTCGGGTTCATGGTGTGTAATGATTAGTGGCTATATGCAATTAGGTAGGAATGGAGAGGCTGTTGGGTTGTTTAGGAAATTACAGATTGCTCATGTTAAGCTAAATGAGATTTTGAATGAGTTTTTGGTGATATTAGGGGTTGAGAAGTTAAGTGTTGAGGCAGTTCAGAAAATTGAGTGGAGGAATTTGGATAAGAAGATGAAGAAATGGGTACAGACCATTAAGATTGCTATTCGAGCCCTGTTGTCAAGTATGAAGAGGTTGTGTGAGCAATTGTTTGGTGGGTTGAATTCTATCAAAGAGGTTTATTTTGGGAAAACTGGGAATTGGTGTGTGATGCAATTGTGGAATTTTAGAGGAGTGATTTCCATTGGGATGAGGTTGAAGCTCTTCAAAACCTTAGATATGTATGATGCATTGGCAAATGTGATGCCTGATATGCAAGCTATGATGATTGATGGGTTTGTATATACAGGGGCAATGGAAGTGCTTAAAGGATTGAGAAAAGCTGATTCTACTAGTCCTGGAGCTGCTAAACTCATTGAATCCCTTATTAAATAGGGGCAATCATCTATGAATCCAGTTTCTCAATCTCAGGATAAAACATATATGGGCCAAGATACTATATCTCAAGGTTCTATGATCCCATCCATGCCTAAAGAACCTAATGTTCTAAAGAAGGATGTGTTACAGGATAATTGTGGTTCAAATCCTGTACCAAAAGGCTTAAGTTTTGGAAATACTCAGGTTATTAAGCGGGATAAGGCAATCTTGGATCTCGATGTTGATGACCCCATGGTTATTCTGCTTCAATGTGGAGGCAGCGGTAGTGATGAGAAGAACCAGGAAATAGGAAAGAAAGAGGGGTCAAAGAAAGAGTTGCTGAAAGGAATGTCGCATTTTGAGCTTCAAGGATGGGTCCAATCACAGGGATTCAGGCCTGGTCAAGCTATGATGCTATGGAAGCACTTGTGTGGAAACAATATCTGGGCCTATAGTATAGATGAATTAGAAGGTTTGAACAAAGATTGTAAGAAAAATGTTGGGTGAGAACGCTAAGTTTAGGGTAGTATCTTTAAAAGGGATTCGAACAGCCAGTGATGGAACTAAGAAGATTTTGTTCTTGCTAGAGGATGGTTTGACAATAGAGACAGTTGTTACACCTATGACAAAGGTCGAAATACTATGTGTTTTAAGTCAAGTGGGTTGTGCAATGAATTGTCAATTCTGTTACACTGAATGGATGGGTTTGATCAAACACTTGACTGCAGCTGAGATAGTAGAGCAGGCTGTATTTACATGTCGCTTGTTTGAAGAGGAAGGTGGCTCCATTTCTAATGTTGTTTTTATGGGAATGAGAGAGCCTCAACAAAACATTGACAATGTCATAAAAGCTGCAGATATAATGGTGCATGAGCAAGGACTTCATTTTAGTCCATGAAAGGTCACTGTCTACAAGAGTGCACTTGTCGCTCAGCTCAAACGTTTTCTACATGAATCTAATCATGCCTTAGCTGTCAGCTTAAATGTAACTACTGATGAGGCTCATGAAAGGTCTATTTCAACTGATATTTTACTTGGAATGCTAAAGAAGATTTAACGGCGACAACCTGAACTATGTCGCATCACATCATCTTTTACTGTTGAAGCCAAGTCCATGTCAGCCTTTTTCCAAACCAAAAGGCCATGGGGAGCTGATGGTGCAAAGCTAGCTCTAAAATCTGATCCTGCAATTCTTTCTGAAGAGGAACTATTCCAAGGTGTACCTACTGAGCTTATTCAACATGGAAGATCCTAGATGATAAAGCGTAGGATTGTGAAGGGAAAACTGTCAGTGGACTCTATCATTCAACACCTTAATGGTTCTTGTCCACTTATGCCAGAAGAGATTGGAGTTTTTATTTTAACCCTTGAGGACAAGGGTTTTTGAAGGGGTAGGAAATGTTGTAGGGTAGAATTATAGAATTTATATTTAGGAATATTATAAAAAAATAAAATATAAATAAAAAATAGGAATACCTGTGTTTGCACATGTAAATAGTTTTAAAATGTTATAGAGTTTTCTAGACTCTTTCTTATTAGGCCTTGATGTGGCTATATATTCATGTATAGCTTATTCTAAAAGAGTAGGAAGAAAAATATTATCTCAAATTATACATTGGTTTTCTGTATTCGGAAATCCAAATTGCTTGTATTTGAGCAACACTAGCTTGTATTTGAGCTAAGATTTTAATAGATTATTACCTCATTTTTAGTTCATTCTCATTACATTTTTCTTGTTGAATTCCACCACACTTCATAAAGCTACCGAATAAATGATTTAGCCATTTTGTGTTCCATTTAAATATATGTCTACTTACAATTTTTGCTTATAGACATCAAAAAGCACTATTATAGACAACATGGAAGATCCTGGATGATAAAGCGTAGGATTGTGAAGGGAAAACTGTCAGTGGACTCTATCATTCAACACCTTAATGGTTCTTGTCCACTTATGCCAGAAGAGATTGGAGTTTTTATTTTAACCCTTGAGGACAAGGGTTTTTGAAGGGGTAGGAAATGTTGTAGGGTAGAATTATAGAATTTATATTTAGGAATATTATAAAAAAATAAAATATAAAATAAAAAATAGGAATACCTGTGTTTGCACATGTAAATAGTTTTAAAATGTTATAGAGTTTTCTAGACTCTTTCTTATTAGGCCTTGATGTGGCTATATATTCATGTATAGCTTATTCTAAAAGAGTAGGAAGAAAAATATTATCTCAAATTATACATTGGTTTTCTGTATTCGGAAATCCAAATTGCTTGTATTTGAGCAACACTAGCTTGTATTTGGGCTAAGATTTTAATAGATTATTACCTCATTTTTAGTTCATTCTCATTACATTTTTCTTGTTGAATTCCACCACACTTCATAAAGCTACCGAATAAATGATTTAGCCATTTTGTGTTCCATTTAAATATATGTCTACTTACAATTTTTGCTTATAGACATCAAAAAGCACTATTATGACCCCTTAGCATGGCAAACAAAGCAACTAATAATAAAATTGTTGAATATTTAGTTATATATTCAATTTCTTTTTCTTTTCAAGTTTATAGCTCAATTGTCTGCTCGATAAAACACAGGACTTGAAGGGTCTGGTATTTCGTTGTGTGCATCGTTGTTGTTCGCACTTCGTACCCCAATTTCAATATGCATGTAATGCATATTATCCGGTGAGTGCATGGGTTTAGTTCAAATTTAAGCCCGATGGATGGGCTTATTTAATAAGTTTTGCCCAAACCTTTATGTTGAGCTGAATAAAGAGAAAAAAAGCCCAAGCCACCAACTATTTGTCTTGTCCCACCAGGCCTAAATGTATAGGTTAAAATAGAACAACAAAAGAAAAAGAAAAAATCAATATTATTCAGGATGTCACATATCAAGAATCAACAATACGATCCTCTTGGTTAGACTTTTCTCAGGGTCGGATCCGAATCGGACTAGACCTGGCAAAGCGGTTCGAAACCGGCAGCTGGATCCGCCAGGTTGGCTGGTCCTAGCCGGTTCGTGTGATGAAACCCGTCAGAACCGGCGGGTTCAAAACGGTGACAAGGGAAAAATAAATAAATAAATAAATAAGGGTAACTTATTATGTACTAAATTGTAGTGAAACAAGTGTATTTAATCACTAATTCAAAATTTTGTTTTTCACAATAGGGTAACTTATTATGAATTTTTTCAGCAAATGGAGTCGCGTTCGGTCTCCAAAATTTTTAAATTAAAAAAAAAAATATCGCAGTTTCGAGCCGACAGACCCATCCCGTGAACCGGCAGGTCCTCGGTTCGTACACCTCCTGTCATATGGACGGGGCGGTTCCGGATCCCCAAAAAATCGAAAACCGGACCAGCGAGTCGGGTCCAGATTCAGTCCCGAACCTGTAACCGCGAGATGTCTAACCTTGGTCCAGTTGCACTGGACGCCTAAAGACGCAGATCAAATGGCACACAACATTGCAGCATGCAAGCATTCTTTGTGCGCGGACATTTTATGCCTGATCACCATTCCTCTTGATGTCTTTTATGCTTTATCTAGATGTCTTAAGGATATTATCGTCTCTTTTAAGCTACACAGAGCTGATGATAGGGATCTGGATTCCAATCATGTATCGAGGCCAGACTAATTTCTGGCCATGAACTCCTCTTTTTTGATGATTTTAAGACATGGAGTTACCAGCGAACAAAAAAAAGTAAATTTACAAAAGGGCTCTGATGAAATTTAAAGCAACAGCCATTCGTACGAATTACGAACCTATTTGACGTTATCTTTTTATGCAATGAATTAACAATGGACTATCATTATATATATATATATATATATATATAAAGGTTATTTGGACCTTAGTAATAACAATAAAAGATGACAATTATTTTTTTCTTTGATTTCTCATTTAAAGCAGAAAAATGAAATACTCAACGTAGTATTTGACTTTTAGTAGTAACAGCAAATAAATCACATATTTTATCATAATCAAAATAAATAAAGATTCAATTTATGTCAACTTCTAGAGTCATGCGAAAATACACAATTGGATCGGATCTTCGACGATAAATTGTCGAATTTGTGGTATGAAGTCATGGATTTAACATCTTACCACACGTTTAGTTGGATTTATAAACTCCTCCAGTAAATTTATTTTCTAAAATTATAAGGGTTAACGCCACGGATTATACATGAATTTTTACAAAATATATAATCAAGTACCTAAACTTTGAAATTGTTCAATTTAATATCTAAATTCTAAAATTGATGAATTTAATACTTGAACGAACTTATTGTGCATGCTAATACACCTCTGTTAAGTTTTTTCAGGTTCAAAGTTCAAATACTAAATTGATCGTTTATAAAGTTTAAATACTTAATTACATATTTTGTCAAAATTCAAGTACCATTAATAACATTATCTTAAATTATAAAAGCAACTTTATTAGAATTATTAGACACCAAAGCCATATTAAGCAATGCAAATACCTAGTAAAGAAAGTTGCTAGGGGAGTTTCTTAACATGAGAATCTATACCAAAGTTTTTTAATTAAGCAACTCAAAAAACAAATTTTTCACTTTCTCTCATATTTTTATTGGTGGAGGATTATACGTAACAATTAAAAACTTTTTGAAAAATTGTTAAGTAATTCTATTAAAGAATTCATCAATAAAACTAAGAATTCATGAGCTGCTTAATATGTTGATATAACATGTAAAATAACTCAAGCATTTATGGATAAAGTTGCTCTAACAGGCATAAGATCCAATGTTGCCCACCTAAGTGGCATAACAAGCCTCTGGCAACAAAAACATGTTTATGATCAAAAGTTGGAAAACTAATTGAGGAAAAAAAAAGTTTGCTTCACCCGCATGAACTGATGGTTTTTAATGTTGTTTTTCAAAGCATTTTCAGATATAGAAAAGAGTAGAGTAGAAGTAGAAGTAGATGGAAGGGTCTACCAAGCTACCAAAAATCCATGTAACAAACTAACTTGAAAAGGCAAATGTCTAACAGAGGAAAAAGTGAAACCGATACATGAGTGAGTGACGGATAAGCACCAAAAAACTTTTTACATATACTCGTATACCATGTGAACGATGTTTTGGTACTATTAAAACCTTTCTAATGGAGAGACCCTGAACACATTATCCAACTTTCTTGTTTGTATTAATATGGGGCTTTATAATTTGGAGGTTTAAGGACCAGGTGCTAGCTTTATTGGTACAGTAGTACATACAGCATAGGAAATGTCTGGTCTAGGTGGGACAATGGAGTAGATGACAAGTCATCCTCATGTCTACCCAAGTTACCATACTCTGATCATGTCTTAACTTTCAAACAAGAGACTACCACTTCTCCAAATCTCCTCTTTGAAGTTTTGAAGTATAAGCAAAGAAAAACCAAACCTAACTGTCATCAAATATACTACCCTTTTTTCCGATATACCACCCATGAGCATCCACCTTTCCTCATTTCCATCCACTCTGCCATGGAAGATATCCAAAACATGGGTGAGAAGGCCATTGTTGAGCATCAGTCAAATGTTGATACTTCGCGTCCTTTCAATTCAGTTAAAGAAGCTGTAGCCATTTTTGGGGAGAGGCTTCTCACGGGGGACCTATACATCCCAAATGCTCAACCTGCCAGCCCTAAAAGAGAAGATGCTCCTTCTGTTCGTTCTTTCACTTCAAGTCCTGGGAAACGCGGTGAAGGAGATGATGTGGTGATGAGCGATTATGTAAAGAAGCTTGAAGCAGAGCTTCAAGAAACGAAAATACAACTTAAATTGCTGAAGGAAAAAGAGTCTGAGAGCGAGGTTGCATTGGCCGCACTAAATGCTGAGCTACACAGGAACATGTCCAAGTTAGCTAAAGCTGAAGCAGCTGAAGCTGCAAGAGCAGTGGCATCTAAATCACCTATGGAATTGGAAAGGAAACTAGGTCAGGGAGAAAACATCAGAACAGATCAAGAGAAGTTAAGAGACTTAATGATGGCTAGAATGGATGACTCTCGGACTTTGGCTGAAATACTAAGCCTTGGTGAGAATAAAAGTTACTATGAGGGTTCTAAAGAGAAGAAAGGGAGGAAGAAAAAGCCTATAATTCCCCTTGTAGGAGACTTATTTTCCTGGAAAAAGAAGTCCTCCACCACTCTCCATAATCCTCTCTACTCTCCTACATTTTTAAACTAAGCAATTAGAACATTGTAAAAAACAACGTCTTGTTTGGAAATATGTGGTTTTGTGTTTGTGTATGGTTGAATTAAGTTGCTTGTTGTTGACAAGGTTGGCCTATCCTTACCAAAATTTCTTAGTTTTATTACTTCATAGATATCTTAAATCTAGGATATTATAGAGGCAAAGATCTGTAATAATCTTGAGAACATAGAACCTACATAAAAGAAGTACAGCAAGCTGCATTCGTTAAAAAACAACAGCAATAAAATCAAGCCTTAACCCCACTTGGTGGATTTTAATATCATTTTGTTTATGTATGTAGATTATTGTGACAAAAGAAAATAGAAATTTAGATCTCTCTCTATTAACTCGTTTATTCCCGGAATAATGGGAAAGCAAAATATTGCATAGGTATTGCTCAAACCACAGCAGTCATCCTAAAATGTTCTTATAAATAGAGTATATAATAGCATAAGATACATGAACTACTGGTACTCTATGACTACCAAGGGAGCATAAGCAACTTCACCTAAGATATTCAAATGCAATTAGAGCCTCTTAAGCCAGCCAGAGACATGTAACCTTGATAAGCAAATATCGGAGACATATGGGATGCAAGAAGTGGCAAACATATGGTAATGGGGAAGACTGAAGAGAGATCAATCCTTTCCTTACAGTTACCCTACGGGTCCAACAACATAAGACCGTTTTAGAACTTTTGTACATGCAGATAAAAAATATATTACGATACATTGTTGTCTCAAATCCAGCAGGAACCCTAAGAAGAATCAACAGAGCAATTAATTTCTGCCCTTGGACATAACAATTATTTCGAATTCCATAAGCTATGCGTCTATTTGGATGAAACAACTCCCCGAGCAACAACAGAAGACCTGTAAGTCTTATGTCAATTTGAATGTCAGCTATACCAACAAATGTTCCTTCCTTTCCCATGCGGGTTTATTTTTCTATCTACTATGCCTTTTCTACACAGTAAAACATCTGAACAACGTACCGAATGTTAATAAAAGTTGGAAAAATTGAAGCTTCCAGCATTGTCACTGAAGCTCTAAATAAAATTAGAAAAAAAAAAGAAACCAAAGTGGTCATTCTCGACTTAAATCTGCAGTCATTTTTGCTTCTTTGGCATCTGCTTCAACAGTCCAGAAACAGAAGCACAATGTGTGGATTTGTATTCACATTGCTCACAACAATATTGCAGTGCCTCAATGACTCTCTGACACCTGAACGATTCAAAGACAATTACGAAATGAATTACAAAGATAGTACACTTATACGAGTTTCCAACATCTACCAAGTAGTTGATGCTCTTCCTCAAATTACTAAATTGAAATCATACATCACAACGGGGTGGTGTATCTGATCAAGTTTAGATGAACCTCCCACACACTAAAGGCCGTCACTAATAGACTACAAAGGTAGCTCCAACCACAGAATAGCAAGGTACATAATCGGATATAATCCTTAATATTGCTTAAGTCAAGACTAATATCAAGGCAGCAAACTGATCGAATAATGCTCCTAGAAATCACTCAGAGATTATGATTTCTGGAACCACATCCACTTTTTCTTCCCTTTTATGATCAGACTCATTCATCCCAATAGAAAAGAAAATTGATTTTCTGATGCAACAAACCCTTTTGTACTTGTGCAAAATTAAGCAAGCTACACTCAGAACAATGGAAATCATACAGGAAAAAGAAGAAAAAAAAAAAGTAAGGCCAAGCCCTAGAAAGTTTCCAAATAATCACTGCGATTGCGAATTACACAAATGGAATAGAACAAAGAGCAATTAACATGATCCTGAACAATTCAGAAATAAATATATGAATAATTACATATAAAGCTATGATATTTTTTTATGGGAGTTTTGAGGAAGGAAAGAGAATACCTTTGAGGAATGAAATTGTTTTTGGTAAGACAGGCTTGAATGTCACATGCTTCCTTCTTGCACGGCTCTTTGCTGGGCTGTGCCATTTTCTTCCTCTGCTTGTCCTTTTTTCACCTATAACAACTGGAAACCCAGGATCAGAAAAGTCACACACTCGTGCCCATGTGCCCGTGCGTGGTGGTTTCTCGTCCTGGGGCGCCGTGTGTGATGGCGGTGCGAACGCTATGTGAAATGGGCTCAGAAAAGGAAAGCCATCTCGACCCAACTGGTGCGCCTGATAACCACTGGATTGGGCATTCTTATTTTATGTTTTATTTTCCCTTTTGTCGAGAAAGGCTTATGAGATACTAGATATGCAAATATACCTATCACTCACTATTTTTTTTACACATATATTCCTATTCATAAATCATAAATGATGCCTAGTAGTTCTTCTTTTTTAATCAAAACACATTATCAAAGTTTTGTTCTATATTCAAGCTTCATTATAATTTCAATTTGCAAAAATATATAAATATAAACCAAATTAATCTAATCGAATTTAAATTTATCAACAATCTAATTTAAACTAAAAATTGGAAATTGGGTTTTAAAATTATAAGCTAAGTTCATGTCCAATATAATATAATATTACTTGAAATAAGTTGAATTCATTTACAAATCCCAATATATTTCATGATTACTCTACTATGGTTTGATTTCGATAGGTCTTATTTCTACTATAATATGAGATTTAATTCCTAATACTTAAAAACCGGATTTAATCCTTTAGTCCAATATAATATAATATTACCTGAAATAAGTTGAATTCATTTACAAATCTCAATCTTTTGTGATTACTCTACTATTGTTCGATTTCGATAAGTCTCATTTATACTATAATATGAGATTTAATTCCTAATACTTAAAAACCGGCTTTAATTCTTTAGTCCAATGATATGGTCTATTTGGGGAGGCAATATTAAAACTAGAATTTCAAGTTTAAAAATGCCTTAATATTCTATTAGTGTAGATAAAATGCCTATAACTATCTATAAAACTTATATCTTTTTCCTTTTTAAAGATTAAAAAACATTCATTACATCAACATATGTACATACATACTACCAGGACAAGCATACTCCATAAGCAGGCGATAAACAACCATATTTACACTTGAAAAAAAGAAAAGGAAAAAAAAAAAAAAAAACAGCAACAATGGTCTTTATGTTAAAGGCCTACGTGGATTGTCTTGCACATCCTATACAGACTAAAACTAACATTGTCTTGGAGCAATAAACTTCCTATCCACATTGGTGGGTAATAAAAAATAGCTTCTTCCATTGTCATTCTGCTAGCAAAAGCATGGCATCAACAACTTGGTTGACTTCCCTAAACCGATATCGAAGCTTGACCTACTGGAGCATTAAGATATTTACATGTGATTCATTTCGGAAAACATATACAAGTTACTGAGTCAATATTAACTTCAACCAACTAATAATTTAGTTCTGCACATAATTTGAGATCAAAGCCAATAGCCCATAGTTCAGCTACCACAATATTCATGTGACCAATCTTTTTCACAAATACCAACAATCCAAGTTCCGACTTCATTCCTGGTACATCCACCAATTGAAGCTTTATCTTGTAGATTATCAATCGATGCATCAATATTTAATTTTATCGAACCTTTATCAGGTGATTTCCATTTTAATTTTATTCATTTCATGTAGTGAATTTGCTTATTAAAATGCAAACGCACCTAATATTCATGTGTTTTAGCCTTGATCATTTCTAGTAAATTAATAGCAGGACCATCTGAGTTAAAAACAAGTTTATTCCTAGCATACCTTATAATCCACAACATAATTCCAGTATAGAAACCCATTAATGGATTAATTTGTGACATATTTGCAAGTGTTATATGATAGTTAGTTTTAACCCTTGAGAAAAAGTCCATGAATATTTGTTCTAAACCAGTTAATACATTAGAAAAAACAGAGATTACATTAGAAATACAATGACAGTCGCGAAGGACATGGTCAATATCTTCATCCAGTGCACCACATCTAGGACAATTAGTCGAAATTGTAAGGCCACGTTGATTATATTTAAAGTTGTCGGTAAAGAATTTGTTAAAATTCTCCACAAGAACATTTTAACTTTTGAAGGAAACTAGTATTGCCGTATCCATTTCCATTTACCAGGATCATCCTTATGGTACACAAATGACATATCATATATACGTCGTAAAGTTGGTTTAAGGCGTGTATCTCGTCCCAATACAGGACAGTCTTCATTTAACTCGACAAGAAATATGGGGCCAATATTATAAAAAAGAAAGTGAGAAATGGGAAAACCTATTTTATCTTCACCCCAAAGTGTCTCATTTGTCCAACACTCCCTTACAGAAAGAGTAAACAATGCTTGATTTAGAGACCTTGGCCTCCCCATCAATTAAACGAAAAACTGGTATTTGGTCGATTTTAAAGATTATGAAAGCCATTTACTTTCACTCACTCCTAGGTTGTGACAATCTCTTTACAATGGAAGGAGCTTGTTGCAAGAGGTTTATTCAAATCATTATTTCTCAGCACTCTATATTTTGCTTTTAACACTTGTGCCATTTCATTTTACTTACTTTCCATTCGTGTTGTTTTTTAATACGATAGGATCTATTTCTCAAACCTCAATTAAACATACTAAATCCGCTTTGCTCTGTAGGTTTAGTTAATTTCTCCAATAAAATCCAGTGTATCCTTTTCTTTTAAGAAAATCCTTGCCATATGAAAAATTTGACAATTCTTTCAAGTTTATCTATAATTTCTTGGGTAAAGAAACAACTTGCATATAATAATAAAGGATAGTTTCTAGATAGATTTGGCAAGCACAATCTGACCCACCATATTAAGGTGCTTGCTCATCCAATTATTTAATTCCGCTTGTGTTTTTTCAACAAAAAAATTAAATTGCTCTACCGTAGGTTTTTTACCTTTATCAAGGGAAAACCCTAAGTATTTGGCAAAAGAATTAACATGCCGAAAATGAATAATTTATCTGATACTCTTAACATCATTTAAAGAATAGGACTATGAGAAGTAAACTGTAGATTTATCCATGTTAATAGTTAGACCGAACACGACCCTAAACATATTATAGTTTGCATAATTGTAGAAGCGTTCTCATTATCAGCTTTAACAATAAAGATAGTATCATCCGTGAACATGATATGGGATATCTTTGTTTCTTGTCCTCTAAAGGAAAAAAGGAGTCTAGTTTCCAACGTGTACATCTTGTTCAACACTTCGATATAAAAATTTTAGACCCATAATAAATAAATATGGAGATAATGGGTCATCCAATTTAAGCCTCTGGCTAGGAACAAATTGTTGAGTAGGTCGGCTATTTATTAAAATTTCCATCACTATAGTGTTGAGACATTAATCAATAAGCTTCACCCACCATTAAGGGAAATTTAGACTAGTTAACATCAAATGAATGTAATACCATTCAATTTTATCATAAGCCTTCTTTAGATCCAATTTTATCATAATCCATTTTTTGACCTGTTGATTACTTTTTAAAGGAATGCGAGCAAAATTTCATTCATTAAAATCACATTATCTATCTCTTTACTCTTAGGTATAAAGCTTGATTGTGCTAGATGAATTAAGTCATCTAGGCATGTTGTAACATCATAAAACTTATGTCTTTAATAAATGTAATTGAATGTAATAGATAATTTAACAAATATTTATATTACCCCACATATTAAAAGCTATTGCCAAGAACCTCACCATTTGTGTTCGTATGACTTCAGTTCCCCTTAATTGATTACTATTTCGATAGAAGATAAACACATTCTCGACAATAGTGTTCTTCCACTAGGATTTTGATTAGACTTGGTCAAATCCTACATTGGAACAGCTCACAATCTGAGTCTAACCAAGTATTGTTGTCAAGTAACAATTTGATTAAAACCTATTTCTCAAAGTACCACTATGAATTCAAATGTTTCCTATAAAAATTTTCATGTTTGTGCAATCTTAAACAATTAAAGAGTATGATAGTGTGTCTATTCAACACCATTTCTTTTTAATACTTTTTTTCTTCATGACATGATACAATTTTTTATTTCTTTGAATTTACAATGGTCTTAATTTGCTCTAAAATGGACATAGTTTAGGTTGTAATATGTAGTGTATGGCTTTTTTAGGTAATATGTTGGATTCTTATTCTTATCTTATATTTCCTTTTCCCTCTCATTATTTTTCCATTAAACTTTGCTTGACCTAGAGCGACAATTCTCTATTTGATGGTTTTTTCGTGTCAAATTAATTGCAAATAAAAAAAATATATAAATGTTAAAAACCTATATTAACTTCTTACTATTCTTCCTCTCAAGTGAAAGTTGCATGTAGGACGACTAAAAAATAAAATGTAAATGTATTTTAAAAGTTGTGAAGCCTTTCAAGACTTTCATGATCAATTTTTATCTCTGCTCGTATATCCTTACACTTGTTTAAAGTTTTTTAACATACCAAAAGCTTGTCAAACATAGGTGGTATGCACTTTTATGATTTTAATATTGTCACATTAGTGGAAGAATGGCAGTCTATGTTACCATATCTTGAACGCTTTGTACTTACACAAAATTAAGCAAGCCATACTAGAAAAACTAATAATAAATTAATAAATAAAAATCATATGGAAAGAAACAATCTATCAAATTGAGCAACCTTTAGAAATTTTCTAAATAATCACTATAAACTCAGAGTTAGAATCAATCAATTTTGATGCATAGGTACAAATAAAAAAAGTAATCAACATGATCCTAAATTCTCGAGAAATATGTATAAATACATAAAGATGTGATTAAAAAATATGACCAATGATTTGATTACTTTGTATCTCCTTTATGGAAGAATAAGTTTGACGTAGGAAAGTGAGAAAGTATGGAAAATTAAGCACATTACCTCCATGTTTTGGCCTTTATAACCTATAGCAATGCGAATAATGATCCATTGCAATAGTCTAGATAAAAATAGGTGTGAATGCTACCAGCAAGTGTACTGGATCGAATCAAGTAATATAGAAGTGAGTAGAGTACCGTTCCCACGGGGATCACTTAAGTACTAAACAATTATTAGATTCTACTATTATCTAGGCAATTGAAATTCAAGATGATTTACTAATTAACTAATACTAAAACCAGATTATCACTATCTATGAGAGTAATGAGAGTATTTTCAAGAAAGATATATATATATATATATATATCAATTGAATGTGGGAAGAACAAAATCCACCCTCGTTTCACTAGTCAAACTACCATCCTACTATAATAACAATTAGCTTTGTGGATATTCATATGAAATTATCAAGAATCTTAATCCTTTCACAAGTCTCAAAATTCTTTAAACACCACCAATCAAACCATTAGCTTCTGCTACACAATTTAATAGAGGAATCAGAAATAAAATTATGAATATTCCAATTTTATAATTGTTTAATGTTCTAAACCAATTTCTCCTAATCCCTTAGTGAAAAATTGATTTAAAAACATTGCATTAATCTCAAAAGATAATTTCTAAATCAGACCAAATCATGCCACTTCCGTAATTGTAATTTAACCTAGATTTAAGAATTCCTATGGCTCCTAATTTCCCTTCCGAGCTATCAAGATTCTTATAAAACCTATTTTAACAATAAACACGATTTTATAGTCGGAATTGCAATATGAATATTCCACAAATCTATTAGTTCTATAACAAAATTACAATAATCATCTTGGTTATCTAGGGCTTCATCATATTTTCACAATAGAAACTTAGAAACTCATGGATTGAATCAAATCAATACGAAACAACGAATTTGTAACAACAGAATTCATTATTACAATCAAGAATTGAAATTGCATAAATATAAAGATCAGAAGTCACCAATTTTAATTAAAAATTATCCTTGTTGCAAAACTTCAAACAAATTTTCAATTGATTACAAAGCTTCAATCGATAATACAATTAGAACCAAAACAACTCTCTAATAAAACTAATATAGGGTTCCTATACTAATCTAGATCTGAAGGATGGATGCTAAGAATTTTGTGTGTCTCTTATATGAAGCAAACCTTAGAATTTATAAACAAAAATCAAAGGAATTTGAGTCGTTTCATTGGTACATCGGTGGTTACAGATTCAACGCCGACGGCATAGAGGTGACGTACGTTGTGCACTGGCATGAACACTAGCAACGTTGGCATCAGTGTTAATATTTTGTAAGTTGTAGATGTTCAACACCACTTCAACACTGCCAGTGTAGAAATTCAAATAGCCAGTGTAGGATGAAAAATTTGAACACATATGAGATCTAATTGTACACTGGTAGTATATATGCCAGCGTTAAAAATTCGCATTCTGATCACAAGCAGCACCGGCTCAACGCTGGTGGCATACACTTCCCAAGAGCCGGCGTATGTTATAAAATTTCAATGCTAGTAAAAATTTTGATTAAATGTTGGCGGTGTTGTTTAAATTGGTTACTCCAAATTGAAGGCTGGCGGTGTTGTTCCTCTATCGACTGGTGTAGGTTGATCTCTCCATTAAATTTGTATGAATCTCCATCAAAATTTGTATATTTGCAATGTATATCCTTATGTGACCTGAATTAACAATTTAAGAACAATTAAGCACCATTTCCTTAGATTTCTACAAAATCAATAACAAATTATCACCAATTTGTTCCATGAAAAGTATATGAAATATGACTTTATCAATTCCTCCAAACTTGAACTTTTGCTTGTTCTTAAGCAAAATAAATAAAAACACAATTGAAATCTTTCATAGAAAGTATAAAATTTTCTCACAGTAAAAATCGAGCATCATTCTTTTCATATGACTTGCATATCTAGTGCCTATTGCTCTAACCAAACTGGTTATCTGTAATTAGATTACTTCAATCAAAATTTAGTAGCTAATCTAGACAAAACAAGTTTTAATCCCTGTGTTTAACAAAAAAATCTTCCATCCAAAAGTAGACACTCACTCCATTAAGAAAAAATACTCATTTAGACTTTATTGGAATTTTAGCATGCACATACTCTTAATAACACATAATGAAAGCATATGTCATTTACTTTTCCCCTAGATTTTCTTCCTCTTATTATAAGTCTTATTTCATTTGGTGCTTTTGCATTTATTTTCTTTTTCTTTTCATACAAGTACTTATTCTATTTTTGGAAGGTTTTTGCCTCTATCTTTTTCTTTTCTTTTCAAAGTTCAAGTATTGAACTTTTACATTTTCTCCCTTCTCGTTATATTGAGTTTATTGAGTCGACACTTCTTGGGCTCATCATCCAAGTAACTAGGTTTTAAGGGATTCCTATGGACTATTCCTCACTTTAACATTCAACTTTGGATGCTCATAACTCAATTAACTAAGTCATTGGAGTAGAGGCTATGCTTGTTTCTTTCTTTTCTTTTTTGAATGCAACACAAATTCAAGACTTTTTTCATAAAGGACCACTAAGTGAAAGATTCATCTACCTCTTTCACTAAGAGTTGAAAAGTTATTAAAATAACTCAAAAGAGTATATATAGACTAAAAATTCCTAGAAGTAGACCTATTTATTTTTCACAAAAGGAATTAACTTGATATCAAACTTCCAATTCTAAAGCTAAATATAAGGTAAACTTATTCCTTAAGGATTTCACCAATTTATTTCAACTAAGTATTCTAATCACAACAGTAGGTGAGTAAGACACTTAGCAAGTCAATTTCACTTTCTTGTATTCATAGATGTTATCAACAACTTTTCCTTTGTACAATCTCTAGATTTCATAAAAAAATCTAAAATATTTCGGCCTAAAAGTTGCCATGTATTGCTTTAGGACAAAAAAATTCAAAGTGGGATCCAACAATTCAAGTTCAAATTTCTCAGATATTCAATCAATTAAAAAACAGTCAGAAATCAATAGTCATATTCACAAGTCATTTTAGCTCAATTCTCCATATAAAGTATTCCTTCCCCCACACTTAGATTTAACAATGACCTCACTATTCTTACTTCAATTTAAGAAGGAAATAAATAAAAAGAAAAAGGAAAGTTAGTACTTCTATTAAGATTTTCATAATCAAGTATGGAATTCCATTCAGCAGGTCATCAGTTAGAGAGTTTTTTGATTTAGTTAGCTTGTAATCAAAAACAAAAAGGAAAAACAAAAAGCAAAATGAAAGATAAAAATAAAAAGAAAAACTATCTAGATATAGGTACAGATCAGCATATGTATAAAAGTCTACCCAAATGAATTGGGTGTAAAATAAATAAAAGGAAACAAATGAAAGGAAAGCTAGCAGGGACTCTAGCTTTCATGCTCTACACTGCTAGTCTCCTTACTCATAATCTGGTACTCAAGGTCTCTAACTGCTTTTTTTTTTCTTGTGTTGTGTAGAAGAAGAAGACTTTGCAATAGTCTTTTGTTTCTTCTTTTGTGGCTGGAGTTTCTTTGGTGGCATTCCTACACAAAATATTCATTTGAGCATAAAAGGAATTCACCATTCAATACAAACCAATATTAGAATTGCGTTTAAGCAATAGCCTAAGTTTAATGAACTATATTGTAACAACCATGAACAAGGCCTTTGTTTTTTTCCTATTACAATTCTAAACCAAGCAATTGGGTTACATCCACTCATGATAGATGCCTAAAACATGTTAAAACATGAATATAAAGAATCTAGTATCCTAAGCATTTTAGTTAATCAAAATAGTGCAAAGGATTGGTTTCAAGTTCTACACTTGCAAATTCTGATTCAAAGTTAGCAGCTTAAAATTGCAAGCTTCATTTTTAAACGTCAAGTCCTAATAATTCAAACGTCGCAAGAAGGAATTCAACAAAGAGTCAGGTCGTGTATCACAATTTAAAACATATAGCATCCAAAATTAAACGAAAGCAATGAAGAACGTGAATTCCTTTTGCAAATCAAGGAAACTAAAAAATATTTGCATGATTGAACCATAACCAATTTGCAATTTGGGGCATAATTACTTAGATTCAAGAACACATAAGCAATATTATCACAATAAAATTCCTTCAAGAAACAAAATCCCCAGTTTTCGGATCAATTGTGCAAACTCAATTTCAAACCTTAGATTCATGCATGAAATCAAGTTGGGATCAAATTTATGTACAACAACAACGAAATCAATATGCATGCAAATACAAAACTAAACCCAACTCCATTAATCATCCAAAATAGTTAATCTTCCCAATCCAACCCAATTCAGTACCTAAACTCCAAACTTCCGCAAATCTACAGCAAACACAACTTAATTTTCCAACAGCAGCCAAATTAACACACATTCCAACAAGATAAATAATCGAAATAGAGAAAAAGAGAGAGAGATAGGAAAGACTTACTTGATCGCGATTCAATAATATCCAAGTGAGTGGAAGAGTGTCGAGAGAGTGATGGGGAGAGAATGAGAGTTAGTTAAGAGAGGAAATGAACGAGAAAGATAGCAACCCTATTAAAATCCTCATGACAGGGCATACGCCAGCTAATCTTCCCAGCATACTGGTGGTGTATTGTAGTGTTGAAATTTCAAAATCCATGCCAAGAGAATTACACTGGCAGCTTGCTCAAATATACTGCTGGCTTAAGTTCTACGCCAGATGATACATAGGAAGTGTTAAAAGCTCCAGAGAACGGCATTCGTTCAATCCAAAAAATGCCCAGAATGTTTATGCCGGCCTTAATGCTAGCGGCTTTGAACTCTGTTAAGCCAACTTTTGTTCTGTTTTGCTTAATATGATTTTTATGTCAGCTTAAAAGCCGACGGCCTTGAATTCCATGGACGGTGCTGATTGTTCTGATTTCTATTTTTTTTTTCAATCAAATATCTTCTCTCCAAGCAATCTAAGATCAGCTACAAATAAAAATTGGTATGAAAAAAAATTAGAACACTTACCTTGAATTTCTTTAGAGCTTAATCAAATTGATCAGATTGCTTTCTTGCTTTCCCACTCTTAATTTGATTCTCCCTTAGATGTTAAAAGAACAACACTCCTTTGCTGCTGTAATATGTACCAAAAAGACTAAGTTAGAAAAGCAAAACAAAACAAATTTATTAAAATTAAACATGGGTAACCTCCCATGGAGTGCTTAGTTTATAGTTGCTTAGCCCGACTTTTCCTTAGTTTCTATTTCTTGTGGAGGCTCAAAGAGCCTTTATTCCCTAGTCCAACTCTAGAATTTTCAATAAGCTTCAATCTTGCTTGAGTGACTTTAGTTCTGCACCATAAAAAACTCTCAGTAGCTGATCAAATGAGATATCATTGGAAAGATTAATCCTTTCCTGCTCCTTACACCTCCTAACGTATAGGGTATCCTCTTCATCTCCAATCCTTACCATTATCTTTTGGCCTTTCACATCAATGAGAGCTCCGGTTGTAACAAAAAATGGGCGACCAAGGATAAGTAGCATGTGATCATCTGTTTTCATGTCAATTACCACAAATCAGTGGGAATTTTATACTTATTGATATGCACAATCACATCCTCCCAAAATGCTTAAAGGAGTTTTAGGAGTCCGATTTGCCATCCTGAGGATCATATTTGAGCTCTTCAACATGTTTCCTAGCTTCAAACTATCCATCAACTTGAAAGACATGACATTTACTACAACACCTAAATCACAATAAGCATTTTCAAAAAACTTACTAGCAATGGTGCAAGGAATTGTTATCTTTCCTAGTTCATCTAATTTAGGGGGCATGTTTTCAGCTTCCAAATGTGGCTTTTCTTGTTCTGGCAAGATCATTTGATTAGTATGTTCCTTTATCATCTCATCTAGATTCATATTCAATTTCTCACTTAAGTCCTCATTGGTTATTTTTGTCACCTCACTTTTAGTTTTCTAATTCTCAAAATTCTTGTCTTGCTCATTCCTAGTGTCTAGCAATTCATCAGAACCATTCTCATCATCACTCCAATCATCTACCAACACTAGCTTCTCATAATCATTCATATCATCTAAACCACCATGATCTTTCTCCTCAACTAGATTTTGATTATTAACCACCTCTTCAATTTCTTTCTCTCTTGCACATCCACCATTGACAATGTCTCTCATGATGAAATCCTCCTTGCTATATTCTTTAAATACTCTATTTTCAGAATTCATCTTAAGATTCCCATTTGCGTCATCCTCAATTGTGTTGACCTCCTTTTCAATGGAATTTGATGGTCCAACTTGATTTATGGGATTTTTTTTAGTGTTGCTGGGTAAAGATCCTAATGGTTTATTACTCAACTGATGAGAGATCTAGCTAAGTTGTCCTTATAAGTCTCTGATTGTGGCCTGTTGATTCTATATTGCAGTGTCAGTCTTTTACATGAAACTTAGCATAAGCTCTTCAATTCTAAACTGATTTTGCTGAGGTGGAGGATTTTAAGCAAGAACTTGCTTCTGGAATCCAGGTAGCGGTCTATAAGCATTGTTCTCATTTCTCCATGAGAAATTAAGATGATTACGCCACCCTAGATTGTAATGGTTTGAGTAGGATCCTTGATTACCTTGCTAAAAGTTGTTAACATAATTGGCTTGCTCTCCATGAAGTGAATGTGAAGGATTTCCTGATAAGCATTGAAGTGTAGAATGAGGTCTTGAACATAACTCACAACAAGCAACTTGATGAGTATTAAGAGAATGAACTGAAATGAGTTTGCTTGCTTGATTTGTGAGAGCTGAAATCTAAGTTGTCAATTGAGAAAAAGCTTCACTATCTTAGACTAATGTCACATGTGACCTTGTTCTTTCATATTGCCAAATGTGTGCCCTGGAGGCCATTTTTCCTATTAAAGCACTTGCTTCAGCATTATTTTTACCCATTAGTGCTCCTGTAGATGTAGCATCAACTAAAGATCTTAAGGTCTCATCTAGACTGAGATAAAAGATCTCCATCAGCAAATTATCTGGCAGTCCATGATATGGGCACTTTCTAATGGCTTCTCTGTATCTCTCTCATGCATCATACAATGATTCAGCATGAAATTTGGTGAAATTGGTAATCTCATTTCTTAGTTTTGCAATTTGTGCAAGTGGAAAAAATCTCTTAAAAAACTTGGTAGAAAGATAATCCCAATCAATAATGAAGGCTTCTAGTGGTCAGTTGAACCACGCCAATGCTTTATCCTTAAGAGGAAAGGGAAAAAGTTGCAATCTGTTGGCATCATCAGTAACATAATTCATCTTGATTATATTATAGTATTAGATGAATTTTGCAATGTGCTCATCAGGAGTCTCACTTGGATATTCACCAAACTGATGTGATTCGACCATCTGTATGAGTAGTGGTTTGATTTCAAAATTGTTGGCATTTACATTTAGTCTTCTAACAGCAGGACCCATGACAATGGGTATTGGGTAATCCCAAAGTGCTATGGCAGGAACAGCCTATATCTGATTGTTGTTATTTTCATTGTTCCGACCTTCATTTTTTGCCATGTCTTCTCCTTGTAGTGCTTCTTCTCTTCCTCGGTTTTCTCTTCTCAGTTGATGCAAGGTACGCTCAATTTCAAGGTCAAATAGTAGAAGTTCAGCACTTCTACTACTACACATATACTACCTGCAAAGAGAAAAGAAAACAACCCAGTTCGTGAAACATGTCCAAAATAATAGAAAAAACTAAAGGTAGTCTAATATTAAGATAATCCTCGGCAATGGCACCAAAAACTTGATCCGCTGCAATTGTATAGATAAAAATAGTTGTGAATGCCACCAGCAAGTACACTATATTGAACCAAGTAATATAAAAATGAGTAGAGTATCATTCCCCTGAGGATCACTTAAGTACTAAACAGTCATCAGATTATACTATTATCTAGGCAATCGAAATTCAAGATGATTTACTAATTAACTAATACTAGACCTAGATTATCACTATCTATGAGAGTAATGAGAGTGTTTTCAAGAAAGATGTATATCAATTAAATGTGAAAAGAATAGAATCCACCCTAGTTTTACTAATCAAACCGCCATTCTGTTATAATAACAATTAGATTTGTGGATATTCATATGAAATTATCAAGAATCTTAATCCTTTCACGAGTCTCAAAATTCTTTAAACACTACTAATCAAACCATTAGCTTCTGCTAAACAATTTAATAGAGGAATCGAAGATAAAATTATGAATCTTCTAATTCTATAATTGTTTAATGTCCTAAACCAATTTCTCTTAATCCCTTAGTGAAAAATTGATTTAAAAACATTGCATTAATCTCAAAAGATAATTTCTAAATCAGACCAAATCACGCCACTTCTGTAATTGTAATTTAACCTAGATTTAAGAATTCCTATGGCTCCTAATTTCCCTTCCGAGCTATCAAGATTCTTATAAAACCTATTTTAACAATAAACACGATTTTATAGTCGGAATTGCAATATGAATATTCCACAAATCTATTAGTTCTATAACAGGATTATAATAATCATCTTAGTTATCTAGGGCTTCATCATATTCCCACAATAGGAACTTAGAAACTCATGGATTGAATCAAATCAATACAAAACAAAGAATTTGCAACAATAGAATTCATTATAACAATCAAGAATTGAAATTACATAAAGATATAAAGATCAGAAGTCATCAATGTCAATAAAAAATTATCCTTGTTGCAAAAGTTTAAACAAATCTTTAATCCAATCTTCAATTGATTACAAAGCTTGAATCAATAATACAATTAAGACAAAAAAATCTCTCTAATCTAGGGTTCCTATACTAACCTAGATTTAGAGGATGGCTACTAAGAATTTCGTGTGTTTCTCATATGAAGCAAACCCTAAAATTTATAAACAAAAATCGAACGAATTCGAGTCGTTTCATTGGTATACAGGTGGTTACAAATTCAACGTTGGCGGTATAGAGGCTGTGTATGTTGTGCATCGACATGAACATTGGCAGTGTTACCGTCGATGTTAATGTTTTGTAAGCTGTAGATATTCAACACCGCTTCAACATCGGCGGTGTAGAAATTCAAATAGTCGGCGTAGGATGAAAAAACCAACGGGATTTATGCCAGCGTTAAAAGTTCGCATTCTGATCACAAGCAGCACTGGCTTAACACCGGCGACGTACACTTCCTAGGAATTGGCATATGTTATAAAATTTTAATGCTGGTAAAAATTTTGATTAAACACTAGTGGTGTTATTTAAATTGTTGAAGGCTTGCTTACTCCAAACTAAAGGCCAATGGTGTTGTTCCTCCATTGGCTGGTGTAGGTTGATTTCTCCATTAAATTTGCACAAATCTCCTTCATTGTTCCTCCATTGGCTGGTATAGGTTGATTTCTCCATTAAATTTGCACAAATCTCCTTCAAACTTTGTATATTTGCAAAGTAGGTCCTTATGTGACTTGAATTAACAATTTAAGAATAATTAAGTACCATTTCCTTAGATTTTTACAAAATCAATAACAAATTATCACCAATTTATTCCATGAAAAGTATATGAAATATGACTTTATCACACATGGATTGTAGGATCCACTATGAAGCAATGGGGGAAAGGTAATGCTGCTTGGAATAAACCTTTAAGGGGCTTGAGCACATATCTAAATGCAAGATGGCATTGTAGGACTTATTAAACAATTATATAGATTATAACATAAGGTTTTACTTAAATTTATTTGTAAGATTTGATGTACTTAAAGCTATTTAGAATAATTATATGCTTATTCCAATAATCACAGCAACAACTATTTCCTTCGATGACATATCTATGATCCTTTTATCCATAGCTGCCTTTTGTCTCTTTTCCTTAGGAAGCCTATTCGTCACAACATCATCTTATTTCCTACTAAAGGCCATGGCTTACTAAGTTAGTCATTTTAGCTACTACAGCTACACTCATATATACAATCCTTTACCAAGTTAGAATTACTATCAAGTTATGAATTTCAATATGAATGCCAAGCAAAAATGCCGAAACGTGAACCAAGATGGAGATCTTGCATCTACACCACCTAGATAGATTTTTTTATGTTTGTCTCTTTGATAACTGATAATTTAATAATAATTTAGTATTAATACAACATCATCCTAATTCAACTAAAAGTCATTAGATGGTTTTAGGATATTCTAAATCATTGTTGTGTTTACATATTCTCTATTATCTTTAAGTAATATGAAGTTAGTCCTAGTAGTTGTATTACATTAATTACCATGGCCATATCTACAAATGATATATTAAGATGTAAAGTTTTCAATTTTAAATTACAAATTAAGTTATAATAAATCATATAAATGATACCAAAGAAAATGTAACTAACTATAAAAATTTTGTGATTTAAGAAGAAAGCCATGCAAATGTCTAAGTGTTATAGGTGAATTTCACTGCAAGGACTTCAAATGTAAGCCATCTAGTGGTATTAACATATACAGGTGTAGGAAATAGCTAACCCTTATACCATTAGGTAACTTATATTAAATAACGAAAAGTCAGAGTCACATAAGACATAAAAATAATACGTATATATATAAATGTTAAATTTGGTATCAAAACTTTGCACAACAATTTTGTTAAGGAACTAAACTTTAAATGACAAATTTAATATCCAACAAAACTTTTTATGGCTATTTTTATTACATTCTTAATGCCGTTTTCTTTTTATGTTGATATAGAAGAGATAATGTATCATTGAATTTTTATTACTTTTCTTAACATTGTCTAACATTAATAAGCTACATCTTCTACATCATCATACAGAACTAACAGTGTTAGCGAGCTAGTAAAAAATAGCCATAAGAAATTTGATTAAATTTTTTACTACTTGCTCTTTTTACTATTAGTGAGCTAGTAAAAATAACCATAAAAAATTTGATTGAATCCTTACTACTATTTGCTCTTTTGCTACACTGCAGAAACAGGCTATCATTGAAGTTTCATTACTTTTCCTAACATTGTTTAACATTGACCAATTGCATCTTTTGCATTAGAATACATAGAAAATAATGCTAGTGAGCTAATAAAAATAGTCATGAAAAGTTTGATTAGATATTAAATTAATCACTTCAAAGTTTATGTATCAAATTGAATTTTTATGTCAAGTTCACGTACTAAATTTGATATATACCCTATCAGAGGTGGGCATGGATCAGTTTGGTTCAATTTTTCTTAAAATTAAACCAAACCATAATTTATGGTTTCGTTCTTTTTATCCTAAACCAAATCTTTAAGTAACAGTTTGGTTCAAATTAGAAATTTTCTAAATCATTAAATAACGGTTTGATTTCTCCATGAAAACAACCATTAAAATAAAATTACCACTTGAAGTTTTATTAAAAAATTATTTGTGCCTAAAGTGGTAATTTTATTTTATTTTATTTCTATCTTGTAGTTAGCTCCTCCATGAAAGCATTAAGCAGAAATATGGATCGGCAAAACTTTTTTGCTGGTTAATGCCTTCAATGGGAAAAGGAAGGGGGGGGAACTTCCCCTAGCCAATTCTTAGTTGCTTGTAATGTGTTTTAAAGTTTTACCTATTAGGAGGAGCTATTAAGTAGTTAATGTGTTCTATCACTCTCTTAATAAAGTAGCCCCTGTCCCAACTGTACTTTCGTATTTATATAAGAAAACCTTTGGGAGTTTGTGTGGCTTATCTTTGACTTCGAAGAATGTTTAGGTGGGGTGGCATACCATAAATAACTCTCTCAACAAAGTTTATATTATCTTTCTTAAATTTCTGTACTTTAACATATGGTTTGGTCGTTATTGGGCACATCAACCACCTACTATAAATTCCATAATGAAATTAAAATGTGATTATTAAATTTTCTTCAGCTGGATATACATGTCACTACTCATTTACCAAATAACAACTAATATTCATTGCTTCCGTCATATATGAAGACTTTTTCATGTTTAATATCATCGTCTTGAACTAAGAAAATATAGCCTAACTCCCGTAATTCACTCTCTAAAAATAATATATATATATATTCTTTGAGATCATCCGCATTTTTTTTCGCAAGAGATAATGCTTTTATAAAACAATCTTTTTGTATATAAATTCAGCTACAATCTATATATATACACGTTTTATAGGAGTAATACATAACAAATTAACGAAATACTGGATATAAATATTGATACATAGATCACCTATAAAATAGTTTGTAATTAAAGTTATATAGTCCTAATCCACGCAGAAATTTCCTCTTAGAAAACCTAAATTCACCAAACCCTTGAAAAATTTAATTTTTCAAACCATCTGAAAATTTAATTTTTCAACCGCCACCTTTGAAAAAGAAAGTTTATTAGGTGAGCGGCCATTTTTGTCCACACCGAAAACATGGTAAGAAACTTGTGGCATCAATACGAGAAGTTTTCAATAATATTATTTCAAAACCCTATGTTTATACCATATGTTATATTTGCTTTTCACGTGGACGGTGAAACCTTGCTTTTAAGGGGGGGAAAAAGAAATATAAACACATCAAAAGATGGAAAACCTATCATAAACAAATAGTGAAATTGACATCTGTTGTGAAAAGGAGAAAGTAGGAAAAAAAAAAAGTGAAAATAAAGGTGGTGGGGCACACACACCCAGCAAAGCTAAAGAGAGAATCCCATCCTACTCAGAACTTGCCCCTTTATCAAATCAAACCCTTACCTTTTCCTTTTCTCTACAATGGTTCAGCTTTTAATTTTTTAAATTCCACCCTTTGATTTTTCCCAGAACATCTTTATTCCATGTGGATTATTCTTTGAAATGATTTTTGTTAGACTTTCCTTTCTCTTGCAGTCTAGTAGATAATTATTCTAACGAGTCAAAAGAGCGGTAAGATTTATACTCATTTTGAGAATCATATGGAAAGCAATTTTCTCTTATTCTTCTTCTTATGACATCGTATACCAACACTTTCACCTTTAGGATACACCTTGTCATGTACTGTTAGCCAATTAATATCAGTACCCCACTTCAATTATTCAATATACTTTGTTTATTTCCTCATGCCAAAGCTTGCATATACTTTATGCATCATCTAGTAGCAAGTACCTTTATTTCATTACCAAATGGAACAATTTGAGTATGAAGAAATTGCCATGGCAACACAAAACTTCTCATCTTCAACACTTATTGGCAAAGGAAGTCATGGCTGTGTATATAAAGGGACTCTTGAAGCAAAAAGAGTTGTTGCCATAAAGACACCATCTCCAGGCCTTCAAATCCTCCAAGATACATCAAAAATCGACAACGAAATACGTGTCCTCTCTTCATTGGATCACAATCCTCATGTGATCAAGCTCCTAGGACTAGGAAAACTAGGGGAAACCCTAGATTATTTCCAGGACCGTGATGATGCTAAGTGTTTCCTTGTCATGGAGTTCATGCCCAACAATTCCCTCCACCACTGGCTACACCTCACATCCGCCCCGCCACCGTGGGTAAAACGTGTAGAAGTGGCCTTGCATGTGGCGCGTGCATTAAAGTTTCTTCATAAAGGGAGTCCTTTAGTCATCCATAGGGATATCAAGTCAGCCAACATTCTATTTGACTTGGATTGGAACGCAAAGCTGGCAGATTTTGGACTAGCGGTAATGGACAAGAGCCAGTTTGGGTTAGTGAACCGGTCGACAAGACCGGCTGGCACTATAGGGTACTTGGACCCTAGCTACACTTCTCCTAGCAAGCTAAGCACCAAGACTGACGTGTTTAGCTTTGGGGTATTGCTCCTAGAGATCATTAGTGGAAGGAAAGTAATTGATGTGTCTAAAGAGCCAACTTCAATAATAGACTGGGCAGTTTCAATGATTGAAAGGAAACGCATAATGGACATTTGTGATACAAGAATTTCCCTACCAACAAGCATGGAAGGAATGTTCAGGCATTTGTTATGTATAGCAACAAATTGTGTATCCCCAATTGAAGCATATCGACCATCCATTGATGAAATTGTTAAGGATTTGGAGAATATTTTCACGAATCGGGTTCGGGTCCCCAACTGGATTAATCCATTGAGAAACATAATATTTTCCAGGCAGAGAAGGAAACTGGCCACAAGGTGTCTTATTGCTAGTTCTAGTATGATAAAATATGGAAGGCAACATGGTGTTGATGACATTCATGGAGATTTTCCTAGGAGGTTTATACTAAGAGAGGTCTTAGCATTAGATGAGAATAAGCTTTGATCTTGATGAGGGAAAATCAAGAATCTTCTAACTTTTAAGATTTAATTTTTCATCTCACCTTTCGATTATTATTTGCATTTCATGGGCTTTAATACATGTGAATACTAAATAGAAAGCATGCATTGGTTAATTATTACTATGTAGTATGTAAATATGAAATATTCTTGTTTGATCTTGATTTATGAATGGACCCATAATAATTCAGTGAAAGTGCATACTCTTTTTTTTTTTTGGTGATATAGTGAAAATTCATTTGTCGGTTCATATTAAACCAAATCGAGATGATTTTCTTCTTTTTTTTTTTGAATAATTTTATATGAACGGGGGAGTGAATTTATATCAGATAAATTAAATTACAAACTATCTAATATATAGTTAGCATATCAATAACTTACGATGGTTATTATAGTTGTTGCATAAGTTTTTATTGGTTTAACAATATGAATGCTTTAATATATATATGTGTGTGTGTGAAAAATAAAGATTTAATTTCACATGCATATTATATAAATTAAATGTAGATCAAACACACACAATTTAAACAAACACATAATTTGTTATCAAATCTATACAAACATAATTTTGCATTTGAAGAAGGGTCTAAATTCTAATAATGGAATAGTGAATTGGTTGAGTTGGTCGATGAAGATGGTGCTTTGAAATTTCAAAATCGATGCTTACAAATGAAAATTTGAATAATGTACAAATTAGCTGCAACGCATGCTCGCCCAAATCCAAGCACAAGAATCTCAAAAAGTAGGTGTTAAGGCCGACATAGGAAATGTAATTTTTTATATGAATTATATGATGCCCTGTCATTCCGTATGCTGATAGATAGGGATAGTCATCGGCACTTAACAGGATACATCAACAGTATTTTGTTGGCTGCTGCCTGCCTAGATTCTTCTAGTCGAGAATGACTCCAACATTAGTAACATACGCTGATAAAATTTTAAAATATAAATAATTTTATAAAAATCATATACTGTTAGTATCATCCAGTCAAAAGATGTTAATATAAATCCACTGCATATTAGTGCCAATGAATCTTCTAGGTCTAGTGTTTCTAAACATAGGTACGGTTTGATTCAGAATCGAGAATGGAATCGAAATCATCACTAATGGTTCTAAAATCAAAACCGAATCGATTGGATCGTTCTAGAACCGGCTAAGAAATCATTGGTTTTCTAATTCCTAGAAGATTCAAGGCCTAGAACAGGATGGAACCAACGGTTTCAATCGGTTTTATTTAAAAAAAAAAAAGAATTATGTAATTTTTTTTATAAATTATATTAAATATATAATTATTAATATTTACACTATTTTATATGATTAGTAAAATTTATTACTTATTTATAATATTTAATATTTTATTATCAATAATACAAATAAATATAACTCAAAATTATAAATAATTTAGTTTATGTAAACTTCTCCTAAAAGCAAAATTCATTCTTTAATAACGTAAGACTGTTTTTTGTATTATAATTTTTTTATTATCTTCTAGAATATTTTGCGATATCATATTACTAATTATAATTGATATTAGTTGTGTTTTTATATAAATAAATGCACATTCTAAAAAATTGTTATAAATTTTGGCTAACTAATTTAATATTTTTGACCCAATAATGAATTATTTTGAGTTTAAAATTTATTTTATTAAAATATAAAATTTGTGTTTTACTTAAAAAAAAGATGGTTTCATGGTTTCAAAATCGAAATCGAGAATCGCTGGTTCCATAGAACCGAAACGGAATCATGAAAAACGGTTCTGGTTCTGGTTCCGGTTCCAGTTCCGATTCGGTTTCGGAACCGTAACGACATCTAAGTGTTTCCGTCGTACTTCTTTACTTTGGCTCTTTCATATGGAAGTTTCATGAGTAACCAGCACAAGTTAAGTTACGACATGAATAATATATGTTCATTCTAGAGTTTTCCCTTTAACGTGGACAGTGAAAATAAACACTATTTTTGTGATGTACCATATAACAGGTGGGACTCAATTAGATTAAAAGATGCGTTTCAACATGAAAAAGGGTTGTCTGAGGGGCATTTGTTTCCGTTTATCAAGAGATGGGTAGAATTTTATCCCCCAGTTTTGTGGAGATGGTTATGTTTGTCGGTTAATCTGAGAGATTTGAAGACTTGAATATTGTGCTAGCGTTCCCTTAGTCGTTTATCATATTAAAACACTATTGAATGTATAGGAATGGCTAAAAATGTGAGTTTGCTTTGATTCGTGAACGGATCAAAACAATTTATATTTTACTATTGACTTAGTTAAACGCTTATTAAACCAAATTAAACCATTTTAAAATGGTTTGACTTGTTTCAAAATTGATCATCCAATTTGTTTGATTGGTTGTTTTTTTTTTTTTTCTCCCTTTCGTTTTAACTTCTCTAATATGCTTTTATATTGACATCACCTTATTTTCATTTAATTAAATTTTTGCTTTTAAATCCTATCACATTATAAACAAATGAAACTACTATTCTTGCAATAAAAAATTAATAATATGTATTAAGAAATATGGAAGAGGAAAAGAATTAAAATTTCTATATTTTTGTTTATTTTGGGAAATCTATTTTTATGTTTTCCATTTGAAGGCTAACTTAAGTATTGATTAATGAAGTCAAAATAGGATATATATATATATATATATATATATATCTTTTAGGAAATTATATGGTCACATCATTAATTTTGATAGGACCGGTTTTATTGGCAATCAAATGGCTCATACCATACCCAACTGTAATTGAACCATTAAAATAGTCAAAATTTCAATTATTATATTTATTTTAGTAGTTAAATGATTGACTTTGATGTCCTATGGACTATAGAAGCTCTCCTCTCATTTTCTTTGTTTGTTTGTTTGTTTGTCTGTTTCTTTTCTTTTTTCCTTTTTTTTTTCAAGCAACATTGAACGAATGTTGATATAGTATCCTATTTTAAACACTTAAAAAAAATTCAAAATGTAAAAAGTAATATATATATATAGTTTTTAGAAAGAAAAATTAGATAAAAATAACTGATAAATTTTCTTATACTTTCTTTTCTAAGTATGATCTAATGCAATAAGCGTTTATCATATAATTTAATTACAAAATGTAATTAATTAATCATTAAAATATAGCGTTTGCTAAGTTTCTAATAACTTATCGGATGTTCCAAATTATTTAATTAATCATATAATCATTAAAATATAACAGATTTAGTGATATGATTATGATTAGATGTAAATTTAAACTATTAGATAACTAATTGGACAGATTTTATTAAAAATTTAAACAAGATGTAAAATTTTCCTTCACTTTAAATAGAATTTAAATCCGGTTCAAGATAAAAATAATTAATTTCGTTCGGAATTATATTCGATTCAGTACTTCCATTAGTCATATGCATTGTGATTGGAAAAAAACAGAAAAAAAGAAAAAGAAAATGATTAAGAATTAAACAATATCGCTACTAGCTATATCAATCAAGCCCATCGAGTGGTTTTGACAAAATTTATTTATTTATATAATATTAAGTTTAAACTTATTTTGCTGCCCTACATATTACATAAATGTAGAGCATACTGCATGTTATTTCAATAAATTAAAAAAAAAATGAAGAAGTAAAATAATAGCCTAACTTTAATGCCAAATCTACTTTTTATTGATTGATCAAGAATTATACTACAAATAATTTATTTATTTATATAATATTAAGTGCAAACTTTTTTTGGTGCCCCACATATTATATAGCATACTGCATGTTATTTCAATAAATTTTTTAAAAAAAATAAAGAAGTAATAGTAGCAAGTGGAATATTATAGAATTATTTAAGCACTATTGTTTTTTTCACCCTAAGATTATTATTGGCCCAACCGCTCCTCCAGGCTCCAATCCTAGAAAACATAATAGTGAAGCCCAGTTTATTTAGCCCATTTGTTTCATAGCTTGTGTATAGGGCTCAAGAAGGGGGAAAAAGGACCCGACCAACTAAAAACCGGAAATTCGGTTTTTTTACCATGATTCCGATAAATCATTCACAATTTGCTCTGATGAGGTGACACGACCACAACAATGAAAAGAGTTGCAGTAAAAATTAAGCCCGAGTACCTAATGACCGGCAAAAAAAAAAAAAAGACAAATACTTAATAGAAATTTTCACATTCATTAATACTAACTTAATTCAACTAACAAAGTTAACTTTATCCAATTAACAACGTTTAGTTTACTGGAATAGAATTGGTGTTCCACCTTTATTATCATAGAATATCTATTCTTTTCTTTGATTTGCAAAAAAATTTATTAAAAAAATATTTATTCCATATAATGTGAAATAGATAAAAATCCTCATTTATTTTCTTTACTAGAAAAATGATTATTCCTAAGAAAAAATATATTTTATTCTAAAAATACCTCTAATGATAAAATAAAGGAATTGCTATTCAATTCCAGTCCCACTTTATTATAGTGAATCAAACGTGATGTTAATGAATTGCTATATGATTGTTCATATTCAATGTTTATCATGAATACAATTATCATAAAAATATTACTTATATAATTATCATTTCTTTGTAATAAGGAAAATAAGAGTATTATAGATATTTTACTTTTATTCTACTAATATTTTATTTTATTTTTTATACCAACCAGACATTATGATAAACATATAATTAATAATCATTAAAACAAAATTTCATTCTTATTCGATTGAGATTCAATTTTTAGCTTGTAAAAAGAGGGCATGTGAGTGCAATATTATTTAGTAGCAATCATGGCATATAGGAGCAAGTATTTCATAAACGAAGCAGCAATGTCTAGTTTGTTACCAACATGCAGAATCGTTTCGATAATCAGTAGAATTATTAATTATTACATTGGAAGTCCCACATGGTGTACCCTCATGGAGATGAAATCCTTTTAAGTGAGGATGATTATAGGTAAATGGGCGCCAACTGCAAGGGAGGCTTGTTTTTGGGCTTGCCTGTGGGTTTTAAACTAAGTAGTTTTAAACATTTTTTTCAACTTTTTGGCCCGTTAAAACTGGTTGGGTTGTCCGGGTTGCCTGCTTTGATATAATTCTGGGTTTAATATTGGGACTGGCCAGCAACTGGCTCTTATTTGTAGACAAATCCTTCTATGCAATAGAAAGTAAAACTAACTAGATTAACTAAAAAATATAACTAGCTAGATTAAATAATTATAAATTTTCTTAAGTGGTTCAATGCTTTTTGTATACATGTCATAACATAATTCGCTTTCTCGTACGTATATGTAGACATAGGTATGGTTTGATTCCAAACCAAGAACCTAATTAGAACCGTAACTAATGGTTCTAGAACTGGTACTGGACTAGTTGATTGATTCTAGAACCGACTAAGAAATCATCTGTTTTTCGATTCTTAGGCAGCTCTATAGCCTAGAAAAGAGTAAAACTAGCGGTTTCAACCGATTCCATTAAAAAGAAAAAAAATAATTAGACAAAAAATTTAAAAAATATATTAAATATATAATTATTAATGTTTATACTATTTCACATTATTAGTAAAATATGTACAATATTTATTGTTTTACTATCAATAAATACAAATAAATATATCTTAAAAGCAAAATTCATTCCTTAATAATATGAAACTATTTTTTATATTATAATTTTCTTATTATCTTCTAGAGTATTTTGCAATATCATATTACTAACTATAATTGATATTACTTGTAATTGTGTATAAATGAATGTGATTTCTAAACAAAATTTTAAAAACTTTTGGCTAAATAATTTAACACTTTCAAATCCAATAATTAATTATTTTGAGTTTAAAATTTATTTTATTAAAATATAAAATCTGTTTTTTTACTTGAAGAAAAGAAAACGATTTTACAGTTTCAAAACCGAAACAAAAACCACCAATTCCTTATTTTCTAGACCTAAAATAGACGATTCCTATTTCGATTCGGTTCGGTTCTAGAACTATGCCAATCTCATATGGCCTGCGATCTTCTCCTATACATATCATAATAGAATCCTCTCTTATACTCGTAGTATAATCGGACTCACAATATAATCTTCTCATATGTTCATAATATAGTCCGATTTTAGTATATACGCGCGATGTGTCTCATCAATTTTTTAAAAAAGCTTTACACTGTTCCTGGTTGATTAAAATTATGATATATGGAAGTTTAACAATTAGATATCCACTTTTTAAGTAGGGCTGCAAATGAGCTAAGCCAAGCTGGGATTTGTCGGCTCATACTTGGCTCATTTAAATTTTAGTAGGCTCGAGTCGAGCTGGGTTCTTAACGAGCCTAGAATGTGCAAGCTCAGGCCTGAGCCTTTTGCTAAATAAGCCTAAGCTTGGCTCGTTTAGCTTATATAATTCTATTTTTAATTTTATTTATAATATTAAATTAATATAAATAATTATATAATATCAAATTAGTAATATTATATATATGTTAAACAAGATTTTAACGGGTCTGTACATGAGCTTATTCGTGAGCTTGAAGACAAGCTCAAACCCAGCTTGTTTTAAATTTGAGCTCGAGCTTGGCTTGTTTAGCTAAACGAGTCGAGCTCAAGTAGCTTGCTAGTAACTCAGCTCTTTTGTAACCCTACTTCTAAGTCCATAAACTTTTTATGTAAATTGGCATAAGGGAAATGTTTATTCTTATTTCTTATTTTTCTTAAAATCATATGTAGTATAATTTTATTATTGTTAAACAAGTATCATGAACAAACCTTTTAGCAATGTACTTAAGCCTTCAATTATCTCTTACTGTGGAGCATGACTATATTATCTTACCTCATATAGAAATTGTAACACATATAGAAGCATTGGTATCAAACTAACGTTGGCTACCAATCAAGTTAGATTGCTCAAATTATAATATAAGTAGAGCTTCAACTTATTAATTCGACATAAATCTTAAATTTATTAAGTTTGTGGGTTAATAAACTTGAATTTTAATAGAGTTTGAGTTGACTATAGATGTAAAACGAATTTTATTCATTTAGACCATCAATATTATTTTCATAACTAGCACTTTTGATCTTTAAATCTAGATCATTGAGTAATTATGTACATGTTTTTAAAATTTGATTATTTAATTGTCGTATTGCAAGAAATTTGATGCTTTTCCATAGCAAAATTATTAATTGAAATATCATAAGCTTCTCGAACAAATAAAAAAACTTCATTACCTTTCACCAATAAAAAAATAAAATGAGTCGTTGCCCTTCATCACACTACGAGAACTCCTAATAATTTTCCTTTATACTATAAAGAGGGATGGCCATAAATTTTTTTCCTTTTATTTTCTAAATTGCAGAGGTTAAAAATTATTTTATTAAATATTGATCTTGGCTCATAGGTTAGCTACAAAAAATTTGGTTCATATTATATTAGAACAATTAAGGAAAAATTAGTATGATAGGTTTTTTAAAGTGGGATGATACAATTTACTTGTCTTGGTTCTAGTTTTTATTACTCTTTTTGAACCCCACTCGTTGTAGGTAGACATCGTCACGGTCCGGTTCGGGTCTGGAACCGGACCCGAACCGCCGGTTCCCGGTTCCAAAATTGGTGGAACCGGAACCGGACCCGTGGGAGCCGGTCCGGTTCCCGGTTGTTAGGAACCGCCGGTTCTCACGGTTCAGTTCCGGTTCTAGAGGAACCGGGAACCATGAAAAAAATAAAAAATCAATTAAATAATTTACTTAATTTAACTAAAAAAAATGCAAAATAAATTTTTAATTTGAAATAACATTGAGCCTAATAATAATTGTTCATAGTATTAGTTAAAAAAAATTCTATAATTATGTATTTATTTATATATAATCACTTGTACTTTTTTAGTTGTTATATTAGTAATGTGACACTATAAAATATTCAAAGATATAAATAATTCTCAATAACAAAAAACGAATCACACATTGTTAAGAAAGAAAGTCTACTTTGATTAGAAGTCTACATAGATTTAACAATATATGATTTCAAATGTATTTATTACTTGTCTTGTTAATAATAACACATTAAATATTATGAATAGGAAATAAATTTTTTATTATTTATGCAAAAATAGTTTTAAATATTTATTTTATAATTACAATTTTTTATAATTTTCTTTTTTTTTTTCTTACTTTTTTTTTATAATTTTTATGGTGTAGAACCGCCGGTTCTGCCGGTTCTTGAATCGACGGTTCCAAAACCGCCGGGTCATGCGGTTTTTAGGGATGGAACCGTAAGGACCCGTCAGAACCGACGGGTCCTTTACCGGTTCAGACCCGCCATTGCCGAGCCGGTTCCCGGTTCAGGAACCGCCGGTGACGGGTCAGGTCGGTTCCCGGTTCGGAACCGACCCATGATGATGTCTAGTTGTAGGGATATAGCTGCATCTAATACCTCAATTTGACTGATTATTTAATTAAATACCTTTACTTTCATACTATCAGTTTTAACACATTTTTTCCGAAATAATTTACACTAATTTGTATTAAACTGTCACTCCTTCTTACTAACTATTAACAATTGCATATTTAAGTAATTACTTTAATAAAAAATATATTTTTGTTAATTATGGATTATCTCGGCCCTTAGAATATCTACTTTTTTAGCAATGTCTTCTATTGAACATATAATATATAAGAAAGTGATCCGTCCCATAAAGACTCACATGCAGCACAATACTACCCAACTTTTACTCCCATTTAGGAGACATATTAGCTCATAGTTGGTGAGAAAAAGCTAACCGTACAAATGCCTTTGGATGGAATTAACTTGGAAAGAGTTAATACAAATAATATCATCCATCTTGAAAAGTTTACCCAAACACTAAAATTAATAACCTTAAAATTATCGTATTAATTAAAAAATCAACCAAAGCTTTATGTATTATATACGCGACGTTATTACTTTTGTGTATGATCTAATTATATACGTCCTTATGATATATGGAAGTTACTCGAGAGGGCTTACTAATTAGCGTGATAAAAAAATTTGTATTTGTTCATACATTTGCAGTTTTATTGAAAGGCATTATTAATATTAAAAAATAAAGTACACTTCTAATTGAAGTGCCAAAAAATAATAATCATATTTGAAAATTTTGGATTGTCAGATTTTTGTTTATATTGGATCTATATTGGATCAGTATCAGTTTGGTATCGATTTAATATAGATATCGGATCGATATCGGTTTGGTTTGGTTAGTTTATGAATAAAACAGTCGATTTTTTATCGGTATTATATTTGTATCAATTTAATATCAATTTAGTATCAATTCGGTTTGAAGCCTACTTCAAAATAATGGAAAAATGACAACCCAAACAGGGACATGTGAAACATATGATAAAAAGGGGCTGGTCCTACTGATCACACGTGAAATTCGCTTGTAATTTCAAAAATGAAATGATGGGGGCTTGAAATGTGCAAAAAATAATTGGTTGAGGTGGCGGTTCATGGATGTTGAAAGAAAATGACTGAAATGATAGGACAAAGTTGGGACCTAATGAGTAATAATGCAACCGTGGCAAGCAGGACGCGGAGGTGGAAGGCTTACTTACAGGCTTGTCTCTATCTCATATATGATGTGAAACCATAAGTTTGAATGTTTGATTATTCGGGTCAAACCAAGGCGATACGATATAGGATGTTTGAATATGGGATTGATCATCTACAGGTAAGCATATCATACCGACTCCACAACAAATTTCCACCAATAGCTGGAATGAATAATTTTAAAAAAATTATATATATATATATATATATTTAATCATTAAACTTCATATGTTCATACATGAAATAGAGAATCACACAAAGAGGTTCTAATTAGAACTAAAATATGGTTGTTTGTCCTGTTTTTGACTAATTAAGGACATTAATTACGGCGATAATTGCTGATGAAATTAGCCAGTTAAAGGTTGCCTCTGGGAACCTTTCTAGGGCTAGGTTTTGCCACTCTGATCCAATCCATGTCTTTTTTCCTTTGTTTTTCTTTTTAATTAATTCAAATCTATATCAAGTAAAAGATAATAAAAACAAGTACAAGGTTTTATTTGAAATATACAATAAAAAACAACAGATAACATTAGATTCTTTATACTTATTTTATTAAAAAAAATATAGCAATCATTTTTATTGTTTTGGATTATATTATTGATGGAAATATAGTCCTTTAATATAATAGTCCTCCAACAAGCTCCTAGAATAAAATCATAAGAAAAAATGACACAGATAACCTATATGGATGGTATGGATGTAGGATCTGATAGCAGTGTGGCATAGGTGCATATTTACCTCGGGGGGTAGGTAGGGGAAGGATTCCGGCATTATCATAAATAAGATTAGAGTTGCAAATGAGTCGAGTTGAGGTCATGGTTGTCAAACTTGAGTTCCTACCTAAAATTGTCGAGAAGTTCGTAGAATCGAAACATAGGATCGAAATATAGAATTGTAAGATTCTACAACTAATACAAATTTACTTGCAAAAACTATGGATTTATTTATTTTACTAATAAAGCTATGAATAAATCATGAAAATAAAGAATTTAATATTAAATTAGATACAAATAATTGAAATTTAAGTTTTACCAATCATGATTCACATACTCTCATTAATATATTTAGTGCAATTTTGATATATTTTAATGATGATTCACAATCTATAATTGTTAAGATGTATTATAAATCATTTAAATTATTATGTCTGAGCAGCTTTGTGTAAAAAATCATTGCATTTATGACAAATAAATTACATATAGAAAATTATTAAAATGGAAAAAAATAATAGCACTATATATATATTTTTAATTTCAATTTAAATCGTTCAAAATATATTAGAGTATATAACCTAAAAGAAAATAACTCTTTAAAAAATACAAAAAAAGGGAAATAAAAGGAACAAAATATTTAAAAAACTAAAATTAAGTTAGATTAGGAGAAACATCAAGAATTAACCCCGAAAACCCTAAATTTAATCATATTAAATTAATTGCGTGTTTAAAGTTCAAATAGAAAAAAAAATATAAAATTACAACTTTACGATTCTATACCGACTCATCACCATCGATTCTATACGAGTTCACTTAAAAAACGATTTTGTATGCGAGTTGAATCGAAAGCCCATAATCAACTTATAACATTGTAGAAACGTATGAATTGACTCACGAGTTTGACAACCAAGATTAAGATGATACAGTGCTAAGTTGTACTCAAAATTTTAAAACTTAAACTTAGATTGAATTTGACCGAACTTAAGATTTTAAGCTCGACTTCAACTTAAAGTAACACTATATAAGCTTTAGACCGGCTTAATTAAGTTTGTTTAGATTTGATTTATTAAAAGTTAATTTTTATTTAAAT
Source organism: Combretum micranthum (assembly GCA_024138025.1). NCBI lineage: Eukaryota > Viridiplantae > Streptophyta > Magnoliopsida > Myrtales > Combretaceae > Combretum > Combretum micranthum. The sequence continues at coordinate 4,463,559 of JAMXBD010000001.1, forward strand.
AATATTAATATTCAAATTTAATTTGAATTCAATTAATATTTATATTCGGCTTGAGCTCGATTAGGGTCGTGGGCTAATTGAGCTAAAACTATAAAACTCGAGCTATGCTTAACAAACTACTCGAGTAGCTTGAACTTGAGCTTAAATAAACCATTTTCGATTCGAATTTAAGAAAACACGAAGCTGAATCTAAATATATGGATTTAGGATCAAACCTACTCTCCTAAACTCATGCCTCATTCTTCCTCGTTATTTCCGTATCTTTACTTGTTTAGCATAGACAAGTTGCTAAATATAGTAATATACTAAATTTAAAAAGTTCGCAAAAGCTTTGCCAAAACTTTAATTAGGTATCCTAGCTTAATCTATTGCAGGACACTCCGTTTTCATCTTCAATCATGTGTGAACTCGAACGTTTGAATGCTTGATATCTTCTGAAAAAAAAAAAGGAAAAAACAGAAAAAGGGAAAGATAGTTCGAACTTGTGCTGCATGATGGGTGTTTGTCTGAGTATATTGTGACACTTTAACTTTTTGTTATTTTATGAGTTCATACCTGGTTAATTAGGTGATTAAAAGCATTAAATGTTTTTAATAACATTAAGTCCACTATGTTGTATAGGTAGGGTTTAGTAGATTTTTAATCTAGCTTGAATGTGTCTCGTGAAGGTTATCGAGCTGCCTCCAATCATTAGTTTTGTGCTCAAAACTGGCTGGAGGCGTGCTCTGAGTCTGAGTAGCGTCTCGTCTCGTCTCTCTCTTTTCTGGCATAGTAGATATGACAATCAGATTGCACATGGCTAGAACTTGGCACTGATCGGGAATCGATCCAACCTGGCTCGAACCCAACCGATTTATCTATTTATTTTGGGCGTAGAATCATACATATTTAACACGGATCAAGGAGGAATCTTAAAATGGTCAAGTCCACAGGCCAAGTCCTGAACCTATCACCAATTGTGCTTATTTATTTATTTTAAATGTTAAAAAAATAAAAGAAATAAATTTTAATTTAGCATCAGATAATAAATTGAAAATAAAAGATGGCTAAAAGTAATATAACCTTTCACGTATTTTCTTAAAGATTATCAAGAATGTGCTTTTATTTACTCATTTATATAGGTTTAATTATAGCACTAGTAAAGTGAAATTAAAAAAAAAAAAAAAACTTTAAACTTGAAAAACTAGATTAAAAAATCTAAACTAAATCCATATTGTAGGAATGATATTTTGTATTTATCTTAACCAAATTATTAAGGTGCATTTATTTCTTATATTGTTAGTAAAGTATTTCAAATATTATGAAGAGGAAATACATTTTTACTTTTCAAATAGAAATAGTTTAAATTTGAATTATGTATTACTTTTTCTTTCTCTATCTCTCTCTCTCTCTTTTTAAACCTGTTAAGTATGCTTCTCGTCCGGGTTTGAATTTAGACCCATAGACTTGACATATTGCAATTAGATTTAAACCTACAACCACGAGGCAGATCATGATTTTGGACTGGTCGTTGTTGATCAGTACTAAGATCTACACATGGCTGGCTGTAAGATTCTAACATAACGGAAAACGAAAAGGTTTATCGCAAGACGTTGAATCACGCACGATTGCCGTCCTGTGATATTTTAAAATACCTATTGATTCTGTGAATATCTAGGTCCTTGGCATTAAATATGAAATCCTCACAAGAAATTGATATTTCTTACATATGCCATAGGACTTATATAGGCAAGCGTGAAAGTTACTATAACCGAAAAAGGACTAAAACCTATTAAATAATATTAAACAGCATTTAAAAGGAAAAACTAAAATTGACATTCTAGTAAAAGACATTAAATCTTATTAAAAATCCTACTAAATGATACTAAAAATTATTCTTTAAAAATATTGAATGATGGTCTAAAGACACTGACTGCATTATTAATTACGAATTTGAAAAACCCGAAAAACCCAAAAAACATGTAAAGTACGCTGCTCCAACACCGACGGTGTAGAACTAAAGGCCGACAGCGTAGGTTGCCGGCATAGGATTTTCTGTTTCTCCATCCTATGTTGCATCATCCTCTCCAGGCTGGACAAAATTTGATCTCGAATTTTAATCATGTTACGTAGGACCCAATTGATGTTGGATATTAAGTAACAATCTGAACCAATTGAACCCCGAACAAATAACTGTTGATGTTTTGCTCCATTTTCAAAATCAATATGATGTTGCATGTCGAGTAAGAAAGATAATCCATCCGATAACCCAAAAACAAGATCCTCTTTATCAGATTCAATCATAGACATTTGTTCAACATAATCAACATTAGAAATCAATACATCAAAATTTGGCTCATCGGTCACGATTTCCTCTACGACATGTTTTTCATCATAAACAGGATCACCATTGTCTAGAGTCTCAAAAAGAGCTTCGTCTTCCCCCTTATCAACATAACTATCAAATTTGGGGCCACCATTAGCTACAAAAACAACATCTTCTTCCACCATATAATGAGTGTCGAAGATAGGTCCTCCATCATCCTCAGCTACAAACACAACTTCATCAACCTCATCCTTTTCAACACAAACCCGACTCTACCTATGCGGGAATTCAACATTAAAGCCCGTATCAATATATGAAAAATCACCTTCTTCTTTTTTCTCATCAACGCAAACCCAACCACACCTGTGGGGTAATTCAACATACAACCCTTCTTCATTCATTGTAGATAGATCATCCTCTATCTCATTGCAAACATGCATCAAATTAGGGTTAGGGTTAGGGTTCTTACCTCTACTATGATTCACCATAATCTCCATCTTCATCTTCTCTGTAATCTGATCTACCATCTCACTAAATTAGGATTCCATTGCATCCAGCCGTTCATCAAAGATCTGTTTGATCCATCGATCTAAGTCATCATAAACGTAGATCCCATCCACACATTGCTATTTTGGTTGTCTACGAGGTGACATCGTTACTCCGGGAACGAACGCAGCTTTGATACCTATTGATTCTGTGAATACCTAGGTACATAGCATCAAATATGAAATCCTCACAAGGAAATGATATTTGAGATAAAGAGAGAAAACACTCTTAAATAATTTTCATTCAATAATCCATATTTGTCTTACATATGCCATAAGGCTTACATATATATAGACAAGCGTGAAAGTTGCCATAACCGAAAAAGGACTAAAACCTATTAAATAATATTAAATAACATTTAAAAGGAAAAACTAAAACCGACATCCTATTAAAAGACACTAAATCTTATTAAAAATCCTACTAAATGATACTAAAAATTATTTTTTAAAAATCTTAAATGATGATTTAAAGACACTGACTGTATTATTAAGTACGAATTTAAAAAACCTAAAAAGTATGTAAATTACGTTGCTCCAATACATTATATGTAGAATAATCTCCCACTTGGCTCTACCCTTTTACTTACTTATGTCAAACTTATCTTGCTGCATTGCATACCTAAAATTAATCAAATATAGAGTTACTACGGTTCAATTTAGAAATGTTAAACCTAATGATACCCTAGTCCCTACCATGATCTTCCTTCAAATCGTTTAACGCGTTTATCAAAAAGCCGTCCAAACGCTCTACCACATACAAAAGGATTTTCTCTTTTCTATAATTTTTCAAAAACCTTGGTCAAGTTGTAATAACTGAACCACGCGGTTTGAAGGGGCAACAAAGCAATATTCTGTCGACTTGGACCGGAGGAATTTGATATAAATGGAACGGACACAACAAAACAGGATGAGTTGATTTTATAACGCGACAAGCACTCAAGGAAATTAATGTGCTTTTGACAGTGTTTGATGATGTGGTCCTTGTACCTGATTTATTGTCTTTCAGACACGTTTAACAGCTGTTTTTAATTGAACCTTCCTCCACATCTCTATTTCCCAATTGTGTATATATAAGCCTTGTCCATTGGTCCTTGTAGTCACAAAACAAATCGTCACATAAACATCCTACAATATTTTCAACCTAGCTCGCTCTAAGGATTAAAAAAAAAAAAAAAAAATTGTCAGTTCGAAGGAGAATAATACAAAATGGCCAGACAAATCGAGATTGAAAATCTTATGAAAAATGGAAACTACTTGAAGGAATGGGAGATATTGTCATTGGTAACAAGGACAATGCCAATAGGAACAGAGACGATGCCTCTATTAGCATTGAACCATGTTTCATTTGTGGTCAAATCCGTGAGCAAGACAGTAGAGTTTTATCAGGATGTGCTAGGGTTTTTCCTCATAGAGCGTCCTTCTTCCTTCAACTTCGAAGGAGCTTGGTTGTTTAACTATGGAATCGGCATACACCTGCTAGAATCCGAAGAAAATGCTCCACCCAAGAAACTTAAGATCAACCCCAAAGATAATCACATTTCCTTCCAAACCTCCAACATGGGGCTGCTTATGAAGAGATTGGAAGACATGGGAATCGAATACGTTACTGCTGTCGTCAAAGAGGGTGGTATTAAGGTGGATCAACTCTTCTTCCATGATCCTGATGGGTACATGATCGAGATATGTAACTGCCAGAACCTTCCTGTTGTTCCAATTTCTTCTTCATGTCCTGTTAGGCTACCTGAGGTCAATACCAATACAAGAACAAAAGCCACACAACTTCCCATTCTAGGTAAAAGGATTTTTGGTTCTACTTCTAGTTATTCACTTTTTATTTGTTTCCTTGTTTTTATCTGAATGAGTGTCCAAACGAGTAAGTATGAGTATTATTTTAAGAAATGACGATGGTAATGTATAATTCCTAAAACAACATTCGTATATAAAAATTTTACTAATATTTAACGATATACTAATCATTTCACGTGAACAATGACACATGCAGAGGAAAAAAGGAGCTTGGAAAGTTCATGTCGTGGAGAAGTTGCAGCCACTCTGATTATGATGGAGAACCTGGCTTTGGACATGTTAAGCATTTCCATCTAAAAACAAAGGGAAAAAAGAAACGGCTTGGTGACCTGACAAGATTACACCTCTTGTAGTTCTACGATGCCTACCAAGATAGAATAGATCTGGGCCGGTTACACTTTCGTGATTTCAGGTCCTTATCTTAAAGGAAAGAGTCACTAGGAAAAAATTATCATCTTCGGTGGTGAGCTAAGCTTATTTTAGAATGAATTCCATCATTTAGGCTTCTAAAGTAGTAATTTTTCTATTTTTGATAAGTTTTAAATTTGTTATAACTTCTTATAGACACTTTTGTTTATTTTATATGCTGTATGTAGCATTATAATCGTCATTTCATTTGCTTTTTATCTTTAAGTTTTAGGGTGTTTTCATTTTTTATAGTTTTTTGATCTAGTTTTAGTAGCTTTCTACCTTGTATATATATGTAAGCATTAAGGTAATGAGAACATCAGTACACAAATTGTGAGCCGATCGGCTTTACTTATTTTCTTTCTAGAATTTTAAATTTACATATAATTTTCAAATTTCAAATGTTATTTATTTGGATACTCACAGAATCAACAGCTAACCGAAGATTGCAATTCGATATTGCAATTTGATATGCGTGTGTGAATCAACGATTTGTAACAAAACCCTAAATATTTCGCTGCATCATACAATAATAAAACAAATGATTGAATTATTATTATTTGTACATTTATACGATTGAGCATGATGATGGATTGCATCTCAATCTATTCTTTGAAAAATTAAAGAAATAATTTCATTCATAGCGACAACTTTCCTCCTAATGAATTATATATGAATAAAATCACATATATGATTGCTTGCTTACTATTTATCTTTGGGAGAAACATATTTAGTACAAAAGGTTAACAATAGATTAAAAAAAGTATCCAATTAAAGCAATTAACAATTATGTATTCTAAATACGAATGCACAAAATTAAGAAGATTTAAGGAAAGATATATATATATATAAATATACGTATGTATATGTATTTGGAGAATTCACCTTTATTACGAAAATTATCTTGAAATGTCAATTGCTTTAACCATTTGGGATAATTGCTTGAAATCCTAGGTTCCCCCAAAATCAGTTCCATTTTCATCTTACCCATATGTCCTTATTATTATTTTTTTAATGTTACATTTAGTATTTCAAATTCACTAATTTCGTATAATTTATTACCTATAAAATTTTCAAGTTTATTTATATTAATTATCGAGATTAAATAGTTATCTACAAAAATGAATAAAATTGAGAAAGCTGATTGAAAAATTTGATAAAATTAAGATAGTTAATTTCGAAAAAAGACAAACCTTACTAGTAATGATAGCTACTTTTAAAATTTTTAGATAGGTAATAGTATAAATTAACAAAGTTGAACTATATATGAAATTTACCTCCTTTTACTTTAGTGTCTCTTAATATTCCTTGAGAATCAACAATTCAATGTTGTAATTAGCTTCTGACTTTTTTTTAGTATGATAATTCGTGTTAAATGACTCATACTCTTATATTTGAGTTGATATAAATTTATACATAAAAATTTTATCCAATAATTACAACTTGTTTAGCAATTGTCTATAGAAAATTAATATGAACAAGAAATAAAAGAAATTGAAGTTATGTTTAAAAATAAAGAGAAGATTAATTTAATGGGATTGACCGATTGAGATTCTATTCCAACAAGAAGGAGGTAGACCCATTTGGTTCTACTTAACAGGTTTGTGATGAGAATTGGATCTATGACTTCACACACGGCTATGAATTAGTCCAAATGATTTATTGATTGTATTGGGTTTTGCTAACTTGAATCTACCATAATTGTATTGTAGTTTGTCACATGCTAAATTGCTAATAATAAGCAATGTCTTTTACCGAATTTTTTACCACATGACACTTTCATGTGAAAAAACTTTTGTTGTCCCTAAAATATCGTCCCTAAAATATCATCCTCTTTGTGTCTCTACAAATAAATATTTGATACGAGTTAAATAAATTAAAAAAACCTTAAAATAAAGGAAGTACTTAATAAAACGTGTCAGATGTTTTTTCCGCTGGAATACAGAAGGGACAACAAGTTTCTTTTTTTTTTTTTTCTCTTTTTTAGTGGGCCACAAGAGCTATTACAACACAGCTACGTAGGACTATTACAATACGCTAATACAGGAAATCGAACTCGGTACCTCAAAGATAATAACCTAAACCAAATGTCATTAGGCTATAAGGCCATTGGCAAAGGGACAACAAGTTAGTACAACAAATTTTTATCTCTTTCATGTGACTCATGACTTTGAACATATATATCACAATAAATCGTATCGAGTTGTATTTGTTTGGAAAAACAAAGATTAGGAAAGGGAGGAAAAAGAATTATTTGAAATAAAATAAGTTTTGTTGATATCTATAGTTACAATTGATATATACTTAAAAGATTACAACAAAATGGTGTGGTGCGATTGATGCAAAGGTTAAAAGTCCTATATATCTTTATTTTATTTTACAATTAACTCCAACTTTGAAGAGAACCAAAGTGCAAACAAAATAGAATATAATTATTTATATTTTCCTTTGTGAGACCAAACAAAGAGAAGTCATGTTAATGTTATAGTTGTGAAAATCACAATTTTATCCATATGATTCTATGAATTTACAATTTTATGATGTCTTTTCGAGTAGACTCATATATAAAATCTTTTTTTTTTTTTATAGAATCTTATAATTTCAACTAAGTCTACCATTACCTCGCTAGAATCTTACATTTTTAACCGAGTTTATTGATGCACAAGGTGTGTGATTAGCTTGCTAAGACAGATTATGGACATTGCCATAGGGATTGTCATCTTCTTCACCATCCTTCCATAGTACTGTAGGATTAATTCCCAACTTTCCCTCTTCTTCTTTGGGATCTTCTTGTAGATCCTCATTTTCTTCTTCTTCTAGCTCTTCCTTGGCCCCATCTTTTCCCATGTCCACTATGTTTTCATCGTCTTCCATTTGAAGCCTGGTCAGGGTGGATTGTTGCAAATGATCCTCATCGGGTGCTTGAAGTATGTTGCGGTAAACTCTGTGCTAGTAAAAGTGTCACTCATTATTTGCTCGCTTCCACTCGCTATGGTCTTTTAAGTTATCATGAGCATAAATGAATAGAGGGCTAGTCTGCCTCCATGTTTGGAAGTAAAAAAGGTAGGTGATCCATCATTTCTTAATATAAAGGTAGCCTCTTACAACATGGTCCCATTGTGCCAAATTCCTGCTATACTTTCCAAAGCATATATCACTCCCAATTCTGACCAGTCTTAGCTCCTTAGGGGATCATACCTAACTTTTTCAACTACTTTCCCATATGGTATATCTTAATCCTTTTTCCAAAGACTGAACATTTCTTTCAAGGATTTGGGCCGTCCTACCAGAGCAAAATCTTCACATAAAACTCTTACCCTTAGTCAGTTATTCGTGTAGGTCTCATCAAAATCTTTTTGGAATTCCTTAGCTTGAGCTCGTGCTTATCCTAAGGATATCTATTCACAAAAGAAGGCAAGTCGGCATCTTAATCTACCCATCTAAGTATGCCTAAGTCTTTCCATTTCTTCTCTACTTATTTTTCTAATTCCATTTCTATTGTCATGATTTTTTATTCTTGTTGCTTTGATATCAACTTAAACTGTCACACCCCAAAGGCTACCATAAATGTTGCAGTCTGCTACACTCAATATTAAAGCTTAGAAATGACTACCTTAATCATGCAAAAATATCGAGTGTAAGGCGTACTTACACGGCAATAAAAGGACTCACCTTTGAAGCAAGTAGTTTAAGGGGAATCAAATAATAACATTCAAGAATAGAAATCATAACTTCATTATCTTAAAAATAGAGTCCTACAATTCTTAGGGACATACTCCCATCAAATTCATTACAATTTTCCTAAAAGCTATCTTAAAAAAAAAAAAAAAAATTACAATAGGGGTTTTCTATAGAAGTCTATGCCAAAATATACTATGGACTTTTACCAAAAGCTCCTTAGGCCAAATGATTAATACCTGAGTGATTATCTCTAATGGCTTCAACCATAGGTATGGATGCTGCAAAAGGTATCTAAGGGGGTGTAAGCTTGACTTTGCTTAGTAAGAATATTCTCGTAATAGCATACCCAAATAAAAACAATCAAACAAGTTATTATTAAACAAACGTATGAGATGCAACATCCACATGAGTAAATAAAACATATGATTAATTGGAAACCATATGTTTGAATGGATTTACTCCCTCCATTCAGGGTTAGGGTTTAGGGGTTACAAGCACATACAATCATAATTTGAAACTATGTTTTTGTAGATCTTTTGGGCTACTACATGCCTTAAAAATTTGTATATTTTCGAGCTACTACTAACCACCACTACGATACTCTTGTCCCATCGAAGATATAGTAGCGAATGTAATGTAGTCTACTTCGTGAGTACCCTAAGGGCGGTAAAAAAAAGATTTGCAAACACTTCAACATGACATAAAAACAATAATTAATCTATCAACAATTCAAGTTTCGATATACTTAGATTATTTTCAATAAACACCATGATCACGATCACTTCCCATCATGATCCCCATATGCATATTCCATTTTATCTTTTTCTTATTTCTGGTGCTTCTAAACTACAACATAAATATAAGTATATAAATTTAGGAGATAAACTCACTCGGCCATATCTCATCTTAATTGTAATAATCTTTAGGGTATGAGGCTTCGAATTCTTCGTCACCTAGATAAAAAAAAAACTTGAAATGAGCATTTCATAGAGATCCTATCCAAAATTTCTAATTCTATTTTACTATTAAAGTCACTTTTTCCGATTGTGGAAACTTCAACTTAAAATAGTCATAACTTACTCATTTTAACTCATAATTTTTCATATTAGCAATCTTTTTCTACCTACTTTGAAAGATTTACCTATTTCTAAGGTTATTTTCAATATTAATGGTCATTAAGGGCTCAGAATAGGGTGGTACAAATTGCATCTATAACATTCCAACCCTTGTTTTTCTTATATTTCAAAGTTTTACTTCGCTTGGACACTTATATTAATCATAAAAATACTTCTATATTTAAACATCATTTAGTGTTGATATTAACTCTTAGTAGATGTATGATCCTAGTGATGTTGTTCTAAAATAAAAATTTTGTAAAATAATCTTTGTGGAAAGTAGTAATATTGAGTTTTATGAAAAATCACCTTTTGACTTGTAATAAAATTCTTTATCTTCAATTTTGTGAACATGTAGTTTAACAAAAATCATGGTTCAATATATACTTTGAAACCTTAAAGGTCTTATATTTATTTTAAAAAAAATCATTTAACAATTTATTTTTCAAGACATGGTTTTACTCATTTCTGACATAACACTTTAAGTGTATTTCCGCCCAATTTTTTTCTTAAGTTTGGTTTTTAAATAAAATTTTAATTCTTAGATTTTGGAAATGTGAAACTTAACTAAAGAAAATAAGGGTTTTATATTTATTTTGAATCCATGAATATTTTGTTTTCATATTAAACTTCATTTAACTAATTATTTTTCAAAACATGAATTTCTATATGTTTATGGATAAAATTTATTCTAAGTGGGAACTTCTTTGAAAATGTTTTAGTTTTGATATAAAGATTCATGTGATAGACTTGTTTTAAGTTTTATATTTTGGAAAAAGGTTTGCACATGTCTTTTGATTAATTTTATAAACAATCTTTGCATAACAAAGAATTATCAACATTTGTATTTTAGGAAGAACTCATTTGATATTTTTAAAATTACCCATTTTTATTCTTCTATTTCTAATGACAATTTTTCTTAAGTGTTGAAAATAAAGTTTTTTGAAAGTTGATTTATAAAATAAGGAATTATCAAATTTTTACATCTTTAAAAATTTTATCATGACAACTAGGGCTGCAAACAAGCCAAACTATTCGCGAGCTACTCAAGTTTGGCTTGACTTGACCACGATTAGTAAACGAACTGAGCCCAAGCTCAAAGTGAAGTTCGTTTATCTAAACGAGTCGAGCGTGAACTTTGACTTAGACTTACGAGTCGGCTCATGAATAGGCTCATGATTAGGCTTGTTAAAAGACTCTTTAATAAGCTCGTTAACATATTTGTAAATTTTTTTATGCATTATATATTATCTATAACTATTTAATAAAAACAATAAAAAACTAATTTCTATTTAATAATAATGTATATATATTATAGCAACACTTATATATATATATATATTATATTATAGGTTTTAAATAATTGAAAAATAGATTATCTAAATGAGTTGAGCTCGAACTTAAATTTCAAGCTTGATAAAAACTCGTTAGACTTGATAAAAAACTCAGCTCGGCTTGGCTTTAGTTCGTTTCATAATTAAACTAAGCTCGAGCCTCAATTTTAGGTTTGATAAAAAGTTTGGCTCAAGCTCGAGCTCGAGCTCGCTAGATTTTAAACAAGCCGAGCTCGAGCCTTTGAAAGCATAGCTCGGCTCGACTCAGCTCGATTCGTTTGCAGCCTTAATGACAACATCACTTATGACCAAGCATACACATGAGTAAAAATATAGCAATAACACCATGATTAAATTTATTAACATAGGCTCATATAAAAATTAGATATAGATAATTAAGAGTACAAAAATATCAAAAATAAGATTATAGGAGTCTTAGCTTATCATCAAGACTCCTAGGGATTTAAATAAATTCTAGTTACCATAAAAATGAGAAAAGCATAAAGAAAGAAAATCATGGAAGTCTTGGATCTTTTTCAAGACTTCTCGAGACTTGAAATAATTCCAGTCTCATGAATAAAGCAAGGTAACCAAAAAGAAAACATGGGAGTCTTAGATTGTATTCAAGGCTCTCTGGGACTTAGAAATGGATAAGTCCCCTTTTGTTTTTGACTTGAAGATGGACAAGTTCATGACTAGAACTTGATTAGTCTCATTTTACTAGCAAGAAATAAATAAAGAGCAATGAAATAAAAGCATCAAATAAAAGTTAAATTAGTGAGTATTTAGGCTCTATAAATATGCATATTACATATACTTACTAACATATACAAAGTTAGTGTTAGAAATAATAATATAATATTATATAAACATGAACATGAAGTTAACAAGACATGAACAATATGTTGTTTCTATATTTCCATTCTCTAGTATATGCATCATGGGGATTTTATGTGGAAACATAACATGTATATTTTTCATGTTATGTTAATATAATCTAAGGAAGATGTTTAGTGTTTACCTAAGGTTGAAGATGGATAAAGGAAAAATTTGAGAAGACAAATGGATCTGTGCATGTATGGATGTATGTATGTGGTGTGAATGAGAAAGAGGAGGAGGAAAGTTATGGAGAAAATTTAAGAGAGTTTTGTCATGTATTTAAGTAAATGTGTAAAGAATGGAGGAATGAGGGGTATTCATAGAGTTTTGAGGAGGGATTTTTAGAGTTAATTAAATCAATAAAAAAGAAAAAGGATTAGAGGATAGAGAGAGGGGGGCACCAGGTTGAGAAGGGAAGGGAGAGAGAATATAATTAAAATGTATTTTTAGAAGAGAAAAGTAAGCAATGTGTAAGATAAGTTATGTACCAAGTGGTATTGGAAAAGAAAATGTAAGAATAGGTGTGTAAGAAATGTAAGAATAGGTAGTAAGGAAAAACAGAAATAGATAAATAGTATAAAATAGTAAACAAGACAATTTAATTACTAGTAGTAATAAAAATCCGTGTAATTAGGCTATATTTGACTTTTTTAAGAGCTGTAAAAATTATATTTCATATTTTTACGAATTCTTACTACATTATGAGTCTAGATTGTTTGTCGAAATATTTTCCTTGCTTTGCATATCGATGCCCTGAGTTTGGAAACTAATCCTGTTCGGATTCGAAACAGACGAATTTTTAGTGACTTTGATCTTTTGGGGTTATAGGAAATAATTTCAAATTGTAAACTAGGCTTATCTCATTTTTATTGTTTCAGTGTTTCAAGTGCGGTCTTACTGGATCTAGGATCTCTAGAACTTATTGTTAACCTATGTTGGCTTTAGAGTTCCAGTTTGACTTTAATAAAACTATCGTAAAATCTAAAGGTTTACACTTTGAGTGTGGCAAACCTTTTGCATCCTTTATCAACTTGAGTTTATCCCTACAAAGAAATATAATGAAAAAAAAAAAAACAGTGTAATGTCTAATATTTCAAGATTAATTAGCTTTACAGCCATAAAAGTATCCGAAGTAAAGCAAACATGATTTAAACCCGTATATATACTCATGTTTATAGTTTCAAGTAAGCTAAGGATTTCTGCTTCTGGGGGGAGGACCATGTGATTCTTTTACAGAAACCTATGATGATGTTTCCATTTGAATCCCAACATATACCCCCTAATGGCAGCTTTTTCTGTTTTGACTAACAATAGCCGCGTCATAGCAAAAAAGAATCAATGCAGCCATAAGGTTTGCTACAACTAGCAGAATTCCTATTAGGTGAGAGGCATTTGTGGTGTTTATAGAGGGCTACCATTCCACAACTTTCGCCTATGTAGAAAGCTTCTAGTGAGGATAAGGAGGGGAGAAGACGCAATTATTTCTCTCTAACCAGACACCTCAAAGGTAAAACACAAATAGGCACGTGACCACGGTGGAGAAGTGTGGCTAAGCATCTTCTAATCCTCTTGGTATTACTTCTAATCCGGTTTGATAGGTTGAGACATATAGAAGATCTAAATCGAATGGAGGCATTTAGCTCATTTCTTCATTGCTTTATAATGTGACAATGTCTAAAAATGTGTTGTATAAATAGCGGTCTTGCAAAGAGCGCATTTAAGATCCATATGGATTGCTCTTCGTCTCAAGTTATCTATGGTTAGCAAGGCATTATGTTGTAATCTCCAGATGAACGTACAGAATTTAGGAAAACCCAAAATTTTGTAGATCTAGCTCCAATCCTCTCTCACTTAAGGGAGGGGGAGGGGGGAAGGTTAATTCCTGATAGATATCTCAAACCTTCATTTTGTCTTGATTTCCAAACTACTACACTTGTGAAAAAGATTAGTATTCTCATCATCAGTAATCCTATTCCTATGTTTGTATGCAGCTTTAAAAGCTGGATCGTGATTCTCGAGCATCAATGATTCTAGTTTTGAGGAGGGATTCAATTTAGCCCTTGAAAAGTTGAAATCACAATTCCATTTTATGCTCATTAATGATTATATTACATTTACCTTTCTATCCTCTTATACATGTATTATTTACATTTATTGCTGAGAATATTTTTGACAAATACCATACCAATACCATTCTATTCCATGATATATCCAAACAAATGAATGAATTTATCTTCCCGCTACTCATTCCATTTTGAACGATATTTACGTGTCAAACATGACATTAGGCTATCTACTATTAGCAATACCTTCTATTGAAGATATGATATATAAAAGTATGCATCTCATAAGATCGTTACGAAGTTCTTAAAATGCACATAAGCATCCTTTTCTAAGAGCATCATTACGTTATCTCTAATGTCACATTTAGTATGCTACAATGATTTGAAATGAAATGGGTTCCGAAATGACAAATCCATTCTTATGTTTGGAAGTATGCATAGAATGGAATGAATATAGTGTATATTTGTTGGATTCCTAGCAATAAATGTAAGTTATGAATATGCAATAGAAAAAAAAGGTAATTATGTTACATGCAATTAATAAAGCTTGAATAGAATCAAAAGATGAAGCTAAATTCCTTTTGAAAGTTGGAATCGTTCATTCCAAAAAATCACGATTCTGACTTCTTAAGGTGCATCTAAACATAGAAAATGAAATGAAACTCAAAATTGTGATTATATTGCGAATCTATTCCTACGTACTAAATATGATGTAAGGTCCTTTTACATGAGGTCCTTCATGTCTTTTTAAACTCTATGTATTCTATATACTTTTACATAATATACTTAATAAAATAAAAAAAATATTATAAAATTCTAAAAAGACGTAAAGAACCTTACATTTTAAGGTTCTTGATGGAAGACACCAAAAAAATTGAAAAACTTTTGCTAAATACCATCAATGGGATGCTCTAAAAAGCGTTTCTTACAATGGTCTTATATGTTGACACAATTTCTTATATTTCACACTCTTAATAGAGAGTATAGCTAGAAAGGTAGAACAGGAGACTAGTACCTTTTACCCTCATTTTGGACACACACTGCTCCATTATTGGTAAGAAAGAGCCCATCGTATAAACGATTTTAGATGAAACTAACAGATGTGATATCGTGAAGCTTGGAAATTTCAATGGGTACAGAAATTAGTACTCTCAAAATTCTGATAATTAATTGAAAAATCAACAAAGTTTACCCTTTATATGCAGCATCATTTCTTTTGGGTATACCCTAATACAACCACGTTGATATGATACATAAAAATATGCTAATAGACTTCTATTTGAAGCGCCAAGAAATAAGAATCACCCGTTTATGCAATATATGAGATATAATTGAACTGAGATGACTCATAAGGAACTCATGATAAGCTGCAACATGATTTAGAAGATTTAGCAAGCCATTTACTAAATGAGATATCCCGCATTATATTGAAGACTCTTAGCAAGCAATACAAGTGGAATCGTGTTAGCTAATTATAAGGTGGATACAGGTGTATCTTGAACGTATGATCACTGATCACACCGAAATTCGTTTGCAATTTCAATAAAATAAAATAATCAGTGTTGGAAAATAAGTTAAACATAATTAATTGAGTGCACATGTATGGCGTGTTTTGATATTCAAATAAAATGATTGAAATAATAAGACAAAATTAGATGTAATAATGCAATCGAGAAAGCAGACCGTGAAGGGGCCAATCACAAAAAATAAAAATAAAAAAAAATGAAAAAAAATAAAAAAGCTACCAACTACCAAGTACCAACTTGTTTTTAAACAAGAAGAGGATTTAATGCATTTTATAGAATTATCTATTTGTGAAAATTTTATCGATATTTATGTGATATTAATCAATTCACATGATATATCAATAATTAGTATTATTGAAGCCTTTTCTTACTAATTACATGTCTCTATATAGATATGAACACATGCATAAGTTTGATTATTTGAGTCAAGTGAAGCAATAATAAGGTCTTTTATCTGATGAAATTCATGAAATCACAAATCTCTAAATCTTATATATAGAATGTGCGAAAGTAGAACACATATATATAATAAGAAACCCTTGATTTGATGATTGGTCTTTCATGTCTATATGCAAGCATCTCTCTCTCTCTCTCTGTTGGGACATGACTATATATATATAAATTTATGAGTCTATATTTTTTTATTTTCTATTTTGTTTATCATAAAATATGAAATAATATATCTGGTCTTTACATATAACATTCCATACTTTATATGATGCATCAAAGTTCACAATTTTGTCAAGTCAATTTATTTGGATTTTATATTTTATAGTAGCTTTATTATATGATTATTTTATTAACACATAGATGCCCACCTGACTTATTTAAAAAATAAACCCAACAATTTCCACCAATAGCAAGAATGATAATTTAATAAAATTTCATCAAACTTCATATTTTCATACATGAAATAGAGAAATCACACTAATATGTCTTATCAAACTTCATATTTTCATATGTGAAATAGAGAAATCACACAAATAGGTTTTAATTAACTAATAAATGCTTGTTACTCACTGATGAAATATTGAAATTCATCGCTTAAAGGTTGCTTTGGGTAACCTTTGAGGGGCTTGGTTTTGTCACTCGAATCCATTTTTTAAAATTAATTTAAATATATATCAAATAAATGATAATGTAACTTCAAATTTAAATATATGACAAAAATAATAAAGAACAATAAATTATTTATATCAATTTTATAAGAAAAATACAAATTTTACCTTCTTCATATTATTAGATTGGTAATATAAATATTAGATTTTTATTTAAATAAAACTTAAGCCTGCAAAACGAGGTACTATATTACAAAATATAACCATCGCAAGCGATAATAAAATTTGTTATCCATACCCTAATCCTTGATAATCCCTGATATCCAATAACCTCCTTTATCATTGATCCGCTTGAAATGTTTTATATTTTAAAACCAAATCTCCAGCAAGTGTACTGGGTCGATCAAGTAATAAAGTGATGAATGAGTATCGATCCCACGAGGAAAGTTTAATTACTAAACATTATTAGTTCATTTCCATATTTAGGCCAATAGAAATCAAAGTCTTTATATAAATAATTACTATATTATCTACACTATGAAATGTCTAGTATTTACTAATTCTACTCACACAAGTCTTAACAAGTAAGGTTAGTAGGATTTAGATAAAATCCTATTCTCGCCAATCACGTTGAACTCGGGTTATTAAAATTGTTTGAGTTCATGCATATCCATGTGAGTCTACCAAGATTGACAAATCCTAAAAATGAATTTGAAAACCTTTTTCTCCTAAAATACTCAAAAGCTTTCACAACTGAGCATTTTGACAGATTCCATGTGTGCAACCAAGAGTTTCCCAATTCTGAGTTGACTCATTGTCCTAAATCTAAGTAATTACAGAATTCCTTCTTTAAAACTTATTTTTAAAACAATGTTTGAGCAGTAATGATAGACTCTACTAGGATTAAAAACTCTCTTGCCATCGCATACTTGAATTTTCCACCCAAATATAAATTCAAACAAAATTGAAATCTTTGCCAAGATACCCAATTCCATTCAAACTTAAATTCATCCGAATTTTAGGTCGTTAGTTTGAATTTAACAAGGATTTGCATTATTCTTACAACCCAATAACACTAGTTCAACAATCACTTCAGAAAATCAAGGATTTCATCATTTCCCACCATTCAAATTTAGCTAATAACCATTTCTACTCTATCTAACAAGATACTAATAACAACTATGATCAAATTCATCATGAAATGTAAATAACAAAGCAAATGAAAAAGAAATTACCAGTAATTCGAGAAAACAAACCATACAAATTGTATTTAAGATCCTTGTAGCAAATTCTACTCAATCATACGAACAAATAGAACAAATTTGATGAAGATCCAAGTACATCTTGATTTTCTACCTCTATCTCTCTCTAAAACTACTGGGAGAAATTGAAAATGAAAAATAAAACGTAAGTCCCCTTTCTCTCTCCTCAAAGCATGTAAAAATACATGCTTTTCGTGTAACTGGCGTGTAACTTCTGCATCCAACGCCGGCGGTTTCATATCCAACGCCGGCGGCGTTCAATCAAGCGTTAAGGATTTTTAAACTGATGGTTTTCAACGCCGCCTTTTAACGCCGGCGGCGTACTCCTCAATTTGCCGGCGTTGGCTTCAAAATTCAAGTAGTGTCCATCCTCAAACGCCGGCGGTGTTGGATCCAGCGTTAAATACTTAGGCTCTGTGATGATTCAACGCCGCCTTGTAACGCCGGCGGCGTTGCCTTCTAATTTGCCGGCGTATGCTTTGATCTCCTTCAACGCCGACTGCGTTTGGCCCAAATTCACCGGTGTTTGTGTGTTTCACTGCCAATTCACGCAATTCTTCATGTTTCCTTGTTGCTACTTTCCATTTTCATTCCTGACCTGATTCCGAACAAATGACACGAAACTAAATATTAATTCCTTTGCTTTTATAATGATTAACACAAATAAGTATCAATTCATAGATGAAAATTATATCAATTATTTGAGTTTATCAATCATGTACATATCGGATTTGGGATCATCCCTATTCTATTCCGCTCAAAGCTTATTCTCATTTCGCATTGCTTCTTCAGCATCTTCTTCTTCTTCTTCTTCTTCTTCTTCTTCTTCTTCTTCTTTTTTTTTTTTTTTTTTTTTTTTTTTTTTTTTTTTTTTTTGCTTAGCATAGACAACTTGTTAATTAATTATACCAAACTAAACTGGTCCAAAAAATTTTGAAAAAACTTTAGTTTAGATATCCGATGTCATTTGACCGCATGGCACTATGTTCTCTTCTTCATCGAATGTGTGAACTCAAATGTTGAATAGCTATCTTCCCTAAAAACACACACACATAGGGACACACAATAGTGGTATTTTAATAATTTGTATGTTTAAACGGCAAGTAGGAAACATGCATTTTTTGACTTGTGACATATGAACGTGAACAAGTGAGCGCCGGATATATAGTCGTTTACCTCAATTTTTTCTTATTTTATGAGTTTACAATAATTAAAAAGCATCAAGTGTTTTAAATAACTTTTACGCTATGCTCGGGAGGAGGGAAAGAATTATAAGGCAACAAAAGTGGAGAGGGGAAAAAAAGAAGAAGAAAAAAAAATCTATAAATTTTGTTGGATAAGAAGGAAAGGAAAGTAGGAGGGAAGTTAGTAGTATAATTTTTTTTTAATTTGTTAAAATATCATAAAAACTCTTATATCTTAAAATTATGTATTTATTGCAAGAGTTTAATCCTCTTTTTAATTTAAGTCCTTTTCCAATTGAAGAGAATTATGTTTGATAGGCACAAGGAAATTTTTCTTCCTGAAATCCATTCATTTTTCCTCCTTTTCTCCTTTTTCTAAACCAGAGAATTTTTTTTTTTCCTTTCAATTCCTTGCATTCTTTTTTCCCCCTCCAATCCAAACATAGTGTAAATGCACTGGATTTAGAGCTTAGTGGACTTTTAACTTATAGTTTAGAACTTTAAATGTACGTCGAAGTAGCCACTCAACCGTCTCCAATCATTTGCATGGTGCTCAAATCCAGCTGGAGAACCGACAATAATCCCAGTGTATAACGTAATGAGATTAAGAAGCTATTATATCTAGAATCCTCTCCCACTTAGCTTTACCCTTCCAACTTCCCTATGTTCAACTTATTTTTCTGCATTAGATACCCAAAATTAATCAAATATGGAATTACTCTAATGCAGTTTAAAAATATTAAACTTAATGATGCATTACCATAATCTTTCTCTTCATCATTTAACACACTTCCATTTATACATGTGAGAAAGAGTTCGGTGGATAATACATGCAATGAGTAAACACTAATAATATTTTAACATCTAGTCGTATAATAATTATTTTAAAATTAAAGTCATTTGTTGTATCATTTATTTATTAAAATATAATTAATGGTTATTCACCACAAATACATTATGTGTATTATCTCTTTCATATTTTACCCTATATATATATATAATATATGTATATATTTAACACAACATAGGCTAATATATAGAAGGCCGCGCCAAAACTCGATGCTCTATGTCATAGAAAGCGATTTTACCTTTCCTTTTTTCTATAATTTTTCCAAAACCCAGGTGCAACTCATAATAACTGAAGTTGAACCACGTGCTTTAAATGGGAGGCAAAATAATGTCATGGTCGACGCGGACGGCAGATACAGCAAGATAAGATGAGCTGATTGGTTTATAAAACGATAAGGACTGGAGGAAATTAATGTGCTTTTCACATAAAATAATACATGACTCAGGAATGTTGCATTATCAGGGCAATCTTTCCCTTTCTTAAATCCATAAAAGACCAAATAATTTTTGTTATAATTATACCATATATTATGAAATATATATTTTGGGAAAAGGAAAACACACACACAAACATATATATATATATATATATTTAAATGTTACTATTGTGCTCTAAACAAATTTGAAGGAAAAAAAAAATGATAAAGTTAACTTATACTTTTATGATCTTATCGGTTAATGGCATTAATACTAATCTCCTAAGTGGAATGGGTAAGTTTCTAATCCTTGTCCTCTACCTCCATTGTGATAGGGAGAGGAAAAAAAAAAAAAACTTTTAAATGGGGAATTAAGATAACCTAATTACTAGGTCAATGAATTGATACAGAAAAGCAAATTAGTGGGGAGGGTAGCTTAGCTAATGCAGAAAACTTGTCCAACGAGTGATGAATAATTCATACAAATACTGATGTAAATCTGAAATTGATTTGTACATTTAACTAACAACAAAAATATTTATGCATCTCTTTTTATATTTATCATCAATTGATCGGTAAGTTATATACAATGTATTAAATACGAACTAATCATTCATCACAAAAGCTAGGAGAAAATTATTTGCAATAACGAAGCCCAACCAACTACATTTGCGGAGAGATTAGTGGGATTTTTTCCTTGAAAGGTATATATGCAACATGAGCAATTTGACAATATGATATTCGCCCCTCTCACTCATTGATAGCAATTAGACAATATGATATTGGAAATGATTTTCTTTATTTATCTCTCTCAACTTATTTATATTCTTAAAGTACTATTAAGTGTAATTATTATTTGAGACAATAAGAAGAAAAACTGCATCATGATGTCATAAGATATTTATAAATTCTATAATTTATGAATTGAGAGGAATTAGGAAACCGAAAGTTGAGACATCAATGTCTGTAATATCAATTTTATATTAATTTCAATCATCAAATACTTCCTAGGAAAAACATTTATCACCATTATAATGTAGACCATCACCATCCCGCTATTATCCAAAATGTAATATGAATTACTCCACCAGTGGAAAAAAGTTATTGACACTAATATATCATGTGTCTCGACAATGAATAAGTATAAATATTTTTTTTAAATAAATTGTGACAATAGTGTATAATTTCGGATAAATTGTATTTGGTACATAAACTTTATCAATCATTCAATTAAATATTTGAACTTTGAGATTTTTTTTGATCAATTACTTTGAGATTACTAATTTTAATACTCGATTGAACTTCTTAAGACCAACAATACTACCTGCAATTTTCACTATCTAAAATAATTTGTACAATTGGCTTTTTTAACCGATTACAGAGCACTATATGTTGCAAAACGATTATTTTAATGAAAATATTCTATTTAGGACATATGAGGATGGTAAATGATATCTTAGAAGACGAAGTTAACGTAATCAACAATTTATATTTGTTAAAAAATTATTTATTTTAAGTGAAATATTTTCATTAAGATAATTACTTGTGACATAAAATTGCTCATAATTGGTTAAAACACGGTTGATGGCTTAATACATGGTAAATGTAGGTAGTATAATAATTTACAGGATAGGTTGACAACATTGATTGCAAGGAAAATTTTGAGGCCCATTGAACATACTACAATTGTCCATGTTGCATATGAATAAGCGAAGGAAAATGATTAGACAAACACAAAAGTTATTGATAAAGTCTACAAACACCACGTTTGTACATGCTTTTAATTTGGCTGATAATTTAGTATGTAATTTTTTACAAATTATGAAGAGAAAAATTTAGACAGTAAATTATAATAGATCGAAACTACACAATTAATTATAACTATTTATCTTGTAAAGTCTCTACAAAATATACTGGAGCATGAGCAGCAAAATGGGAAAAGAAGTAATAAGATTACACAAATATTACAACCTTCGATTACTACTAGTAGTAGTTGTAATTATTATTATTTGACCAAAACATGGATCTTCTCAAAATTAACTGAACAGATGTTGACCCTATTGCCCTAACCACCAGCTTGAAATATCACATGGGTTAAGCATTAGGACTCCATGAATATAAATCATCCCATTTTCTATTCTAATTAGGCTTGCACTTTACAAGTCAAATCGATTGGTAGCTTCTAAAAACCGTCTAAAAAAAAAGATATACAGCTCGTTTACTTCGTTGAATGAATAAGGCTGTAATAGAATTCTTATTACGGAAGAATTGAATAAAACTGTAATACGATTTTTCTTTATTAATTTTCTATTTAAATTGTGGTATTTTGAAAAAAAGACACTTCTAGTATTGAATTGATATTCATAGGTTTGAATAAAGAATAAGTATTTAATGTTTTGTGTAACAGAAATTCATTATGGAATCGTTATTCAATGAATTAAACAGCATAATAGCTATATATAAGAAATAAAACTGTAATGAAATTACAATTATAGTAAAATGAACGAGCAGATAATATGGACATAATCCATTCACATTTAACTTTTGTGTCCTCTCCTCTTTAATTTGACGCAAACCCTTTCACATCAATATATACAAGTTGACTTCAAAATCACATGCTTTGCAAGCATGTACTTTTCTTTCAATTATTCTCTCAATTTTCTATTCACAAACACGACTTTTCCTCAATATTTATATAACCTTCGTCCTACTTTCTTTATTATATATGATATGTACGACGATACCGTGTGATGACTCAACTACACATGGGACGCTTGATTTTCGGAAATCGAGGAAATCATGCGTTCTACTACTGTATCTACCAAAGTCTAAACTCTAAACTACTACTGAAACTGTACAAGGTTGGTGTGGATACCGTGTTTCATCTTATATGTACGATCAGATGTTGTGCCATCCATATCGCATATATCATATTTATATTTATAATTTATTTATATGATATTTAAATAATATTTATTTAGTTTTTTATGAGTAAATAAAACTGTCAATTGTTTTATTAATATCTGTTTCTTTATAAATATTAATTAAAAAACGATAAAAATATGATCTAAAAATAATCAAAATATGATAAAACAAACGTATTAAGATTATCACATTACACGTCAGTCTTCTCTTTTCTTATATAATTTGCCCATGCATTATTGCTCATGGATGTTAAAATATAATTATAATGAGTATCAAAATTAAAACAGGTTCGATTGAGAACAAAAAAATGTATATAATATATAATTCCCAATTAAATTTTAAAGTAAACTACTGAAATTAATAATCAATATACTGGGGAAAGATTTGCGGAAGTATTTCGTACCATTTGCTTCTATGATATTAATTAAATTTGAGTTATTTGAGTTTAAAACATTTTGATGGAAAAGAAAATAAAGTTCAAAGAAAAATCCAGTTAAATTTTACAAAATGAAAATTCCACTTTTTTTCTAGGGAAATTACTTTCCTTCCTAAAGCAAGTAAAGATATATATATATATATATATCTATATATATATTATGAGGAAAAATGCAAAAACGCTCTTTAAACTTTAAGAATGGAACAGATTGACCTCCCTAATTATAAACAATTTGCAAATGAGTTCATTTTGTTCTATTTGGTTAAAAAAGTATAGAAATTCATTGTTCGAAGCATACAAATTTATACAGGCAAGGCAAGAATAGGATGAGACAGACTTATTTGCAAATTCTTTTTAGTTATTGGAGTCAAAAACCACATTTTTGAAGTTCGGGATTAATCCGTATCTCCCCTAAAGTTTATGGGATATTTTTGTATTTTACCCTTTTTTATGACTTCCTACTTTCTTTATGAATTATATCATATAATGAAAAATTTGTATAAGTATATTATGTGCTTTCGTTAGTATTTTTTACTCTTAACTATAATTGTTCAATGTATATAAAATAATATATCATAGGTGAATTTATTTCCTTCATTAATTTTACAGCATAGTTTTTCTGCTATCTTGATTATTGACTAGAGGGATAAAAAGATATTTGATCAGATTGTCAAATAAGTCTACATATAGTCCACTTTGTTAAGACGCGTTTCTTGCGATATTATATTGAAATAATCTAATTAAATCCAATTATATAAGTAATATTAGTTTTTTTAGAGGGGTATTTTTATCCGATAAGCATATCTTGTAAAAGATATGTTATTTGGTAGGAACGTTAAAAAAGGATTAGGAGTTAATAACTACCATGTGCTCTCTCTTTTTTACATACATACGTAAATTGAGCAATATTTCTCTCCCCCTCAACATCCTTCTACCAATCTTATAGAGATTCAACAAAATTTTATAATAAGTGTTTAGTTCTTTTTTTTTTTTTTTTTTACTATCTTCCATGAAACAACACATGAGTAACAATCACAAGTGATAACGATAATGACAACAACATTCTCCGAAAGGAACGGAGGAGTGAAGGAAGAATTTCTAGAGGAATCATTGAAAGTGCAAAAGTAAAGAAGTAATGATAAAACAAGAAGATTGAGAAATTCCAAAAAAGGTAACATGGTTATTATGTGTTTATGATTGTTCATGAGTGTTAGAAGTGCTCAAAAGGTTGTTTTGTGTGCTAAAATGATTTTAGGGTTGGGAAAGTGTATGTAAAAGTTTTTTTGCTTTGATGTTGGATTTGAAAATACAAGAAAACATACGACTGGAGTTTTTCTAGAAGTACGCAACTAAAACATAGAACCGTGTTTTAAGTTGTATACCCTTCAGTTTGTGAAAAACCATATTTTCCAAAAGTACATGATTGGAACATGGAATCATGTTTTAAGTTGTGTACCTTTTTATGTGTCGAGAATTGTGCTCTCCAGAAATACACAACCAGTATATAGGCTCGTGTTCTAGGTCATGTATCTTTCTATGGTTCAAGTCTTGTTCTCCCTAGAAGTACATGACCTGATATATGGTTATGTACTTTGCTTGTGTTCTTTGTGTTTTGCCAAATCTCTTGTTATTTCTCTTGAAAAATAAGAAAACTTAATAGAATTATTTCTTTAAGATTGCAGTGTACACTAAGCTTTTGAACACAACTCTAGTAGTGTGCTTCAGTGCTCTAATCGAATCCAGTATCTAGGTACGTGTAAGTCCTTGATGATGCTTATGGTTGTTAGGATAGTCTAATAGCTTGACTAATCATATATCCGACCTTAAACTAGCTTGTTGCGTGTGATTGACTATTGTTAGTAGATCAGAAGTACCGTTGATGTCAATGCGACACCTTAATGACCCTTTATCACGTCGTCCCTTTGGAGTCGCACCTAGAAAAGATCATGGGTAAATTTAGCTTTAGACTCCTTTCAATGTTGGGAAGTACCTAACATCGTATATATGTATTATATATCTATATATAAAGATGTTTTGTCAAGATACTAAGTTATTCTTATATTGATTGTTGGACTTAAAGCAAAGATGATAATCGGTTAGTTGTTGTACTGATTAAAGATGCTTACATGTGATTGATCCATGTTTGCTCATTTGCTTGTGTTTGTGGCATAATCATACTAGGCTATAACTCACCTTTTTCTCATTTTCAGGTTTAGGTAGCACTCCTTATATGTTTGATTTATCTGGATATGATGTGATCGTGGACTAGGGTGATGACTCTAGCAATGATAACTATTTTATCGATGAATAGTTTAGATGTTTGACTTGGAGATAGGACTCCTTAGTTAGCGTACTTTGATGGTTGTGTAGTATATGTATTATATTAACTTGTAAGCTAAATTAAGGCGTGAACCCTCTTATTCCCAAGTGTAGTTAATGGACTTTTTGAACCATCCCTTAGTTTTATTAGTGGTAGTGTGAATCTTAGTTTGTTGGTTGTAAATATGTTTGGAACCTATCTTTATTGAAGTATCCTTATCAATATATGTGTGAAATGAAGAAGAGGATGATCTTTAATTGTGAATATAAGTAGATATGAGCCTTAGCATTGTTACTTTTAAGGATAGGCACGTGATGGATTGTAGATGACTCTATGTTTAGAATGTTACATATATTTACAACTATATTTATTTTAATAGTTGAATGATGGGTTGGACAATCTTACTAATGGACATCAGAAGCTTCCTATATTAAAAGAAATAGTTCTATATATATCAAGATTCGTTAACCACAATGTATGTTAAATTTCCTTATAAAGCACACATTATCTACCTTTAGCCGAGTGGGTAGAGTGGGTAAACCTAATCTTACATTTGAATGGTATGGACACTAGTTTAGGAGTTATAATAGGTAGTGATAGGGAAAAAAAAAAAACATTAATATGAAACATTATTAAAGATTAAATATGTGAAATTTGATATCTAAACTTCACACAAAAATTTTATTTGATATTTGATTTTTAAAATGGTTAATTTAATACACAATATAACTTTTTTAGAAATTTTTATTACATTCGTAATACCTCTTACTTTTCTGATACACATTAGCAAACTAAACAAACAATGCTAGTGAAGTAGTTAAAATATAAATTGGCAAATTACATTAAAAGGTACCAATGCTTGGGGATAAGGTGTGAATAAATTAGATGTTTCACTTGGAGATAGGACTCTCCAATTAGGTTAAGGCGTGAACCCTTTTATTCCCAAGTGTAGTTGTTTATGCTTTCTAGTGGATTTTCCGAGCCATCCTTTAGTGTTGTTAGTAGTAGTGTGAACCTTAGTTTGTTGATTGTAAATATGTTTGGAGCCTATCTTTGTTGGAGTATCCTTATATAAATGTATGTGTGAAATGAAGATAAGGATGATCTTTAATTGTGAATATAAGTAAGTTATGAGCCTTAGCATAGTTACTTTTAAGAATAGACACATGATGGATTGCAGATGACTCTATGTTTAAGGCGCTACATATATTTACTACTATATTTAATTTAATAGTTGAATGATTGGTTGGACAATCTTACTGGTGGACCTTAGAAGCTTCCTATATTAAAAGAAATAGTTCTATATATATCAAGATTCATTGACTAGAACTTATGTTAATTTTCCTTATAATGCACACATGATCTACCTTTAGCCGAGTAGGTAAACTTAATCTTATATTTGAATGATATGGACACTAGTTTCGGAGTTATAATAGGTAGTAATAGGAAAAAAACATTGATATCATACATAATTAAAGATTAAATATGTAAAATTTGGTATCTATATAAAAATTCAATTTGATATTTGAATTTTAAAATGGTCAATTTAATACACAATTAAACCTTTTTAAAAAATTTTATTGCATTCGTAATACCTATTACTTTTCTAATCCACGTTAGCAAACTAAACAAACAATGCTAGTGAAGTAATAAAAATATAAATTGGTAAATTACATCAAAAGGTATCAATATTTGGGGCAAGTTTAATCAAGGGATCAACGTTTTAACTAGTTAAAAAGACGCATTAACATTTGGGGGGATAAATTCATTTAAGGTATAAATGTTTCGAACAGTTAAAAAAATCAATCAACATTTCGCAAAATAAGTAAAATAATATATCAATAATTTACCATTGATGGAAAATTAAAGAAAGTTAAATGAAAATTAATTCAAATATTGATATCTCAAATGAGCTATGCAAAACGTTAATACTTCGGTTAATTCACTTAGTGAAACATTTATACCTCTTTTTATTTTAACCACTCAAAAAGTTGATACCTTAAATATCTTATCCCTAGATAAATATTGACATTGGTGTAATTTATCCTAAAAATAGCTATAAAAGTTTTATTAGTTATTAAATTAACAACATGATATTTCTAATACCAAATTAAAATTTCATTAATAGTTCAAGTTCCAAATTTCATAAATTTCCAAAAAACAATAAATAAACTTTGCTTTTAAAGTTATCATCGAATGCGGCAAGCTATATAATTGAATTTAAATCAGTGAGGTAGCTTGTAATGTATTAAAAATTACAAATATATATATATATATATACACACACACATGTTGAGACGGCTCTAATTTGGTAACACCAACCATGAATATTAAATCTCTAAATAGATCCTTCAGGTTTAACTCGATTTTCCAAATTGTGTATTATAGAAGAGTAGATGAGGGCACGAAAAAAAATAGAAAAAAAAAAACCCTAGACTTATACCTTATATGATATGGATAAAGCCCTTTTCGTAAGAATGAAATAATTTTGATTTCTTCCTTCTAAAAAGTAAAACAGACTAAAATGTGCCTGCCTTTTGAAGACAGGCCTCGTGCGTTGAAAGATAGAAGAGAACACAATGACAGGGTGTACAAAATTGGCGGAGAAATAAAGAGAAAAACTTATTATAAGTGAACGAGATAATATGATAAGAAGATGCATACCAGACCGGCTGAACTATGGATGGTCTCCGTTAGTTAGGTTTGGACCTTTCTTTTTTGCAGACACGTTTTATTGCTTTCCTTGGTCTCTTTTTACGGAACATATGCCAATAATCATAGTTTGAAAGTGGGATAATTAAAAGGAAGTAATCCCACTATTTGGATAAATTATTTCATTAATAATTTTAATAAGCGCAATGAGCATATGGCATTAGGAAAATTCTAATAGCTTGCATAGAATGGAAGTAGAACCATTCTTATTTTTATTTTTTTTTTTTTGGCCATTATATATTTATACCTAATGGGCCAATCATGATTGCTTAATGAAATATTTAATATTTAAATTATTATATTTATTGTAATCTTCCAATTGATTTGTTGAACCATTGACTGACCTATAAAAGTTCTCAATGGCATTATAATAAAAACTAGTTGAAAGAAAACTCCAAGGCTTTAAATATTATGAAAAATTCTAACCGTTAGCCAAATAATCACATTTACAAAAATTGTTTCAAAATGAATAACTAAATATAAACCAATTTATAATAAAGCCCTTTAAAAATTATCAAATTTATATAAAGACTTCGACATTCCTCGAAAAATGTATGCATCCAAAAGTTCTCTTCTTTGTTCAAAATAACTCCTAAGGGTCTTTTGCATAAATGTATTATTACAACTACTTTCATTGTTTTAGGTCAATTGATCATCTAATTTGAAGTTTTTCCTGACTTAACAAATATCCATCTTTCTATATGGACAAATTAAGTGATACATCAATTTAAAAATAATTATAATTATATATAATAATATAAAAAAGATTGTTTTGTACTACATTAGAGCCACATTTTCCAATGTAAAAAAATTTCAAGCAGTATTTGTGAAAATTTTCCCACAATTATGATGGTTTAAAAGGGTACCATAACTTATTTGACATTGACTCGGCACTTATTTTATTTTGATTTAGCGCAGCTAAAGCCCCTGAAATGTGAATATTTCTCCTTTGGCTGCTAGCTGGATACAAATGGACCTCTGGCTTTGAAATATTATATATTTTTAGCCAAGTTGGGGATGTTGCATGTTACAATGATTAAACTCCACGCTCCTTGCTCTATATAAGCCCAACAATCTCTCCCATTTAGTCATAACAATTCATTTGCTAGGAGAGCCGATTCACGAGGTGTCACTAGTCACTACTGGGATTAGTACACCTAATAACCAATAAGACAGAGAGAAAGAGATAGAGAAATGGCGAGAGAGATTGACATGAATATGAATGGATCAGATATGCCTTTATTAGCATTGAATCATGTTTCGTATGTTGTCAAATCAGTGAGTAGAACCGTCAAGTTTTACGAGGATGTTCTTGGGTTTGTGCTTATCAAACGTCCTTCTTCATTCGATTTTGAAGGGGCTTGGTATGTTTCATATTTTTCAGCATCTCACTCGCTTAATCTTTCATTACAAGCATGCATGGACAATGGTGAAGGCTATTATAAAAGAAGTAATTTATGTATACATAGTTTTTATTTTCCTTTTCCGTTTTTCAATGAACATTGAATCCATCACATGCATCTAGTCAACCACTAAATAAAATGATTGAGAAGTGTGTTATAACATGTGTTAGCTTCTTAAAATCACATGTACTCTACTATGATCGACTTGCAAATTACAATAAGCGTTTTTTTGTTTCCATTCTCTTCAGGTTGTTTAACTATGGAATTGGAATCCATTTGCTAGAGTCCGATAATGTCCCACCTAAGAAAGCCAAAATCAATCCAAAGGACAATCACATTTCCTTTCAAACCACAGACATGAGGCTGATTATGCAGAGATTGGATGACATGGCTATCGAATACGTGACAGCCGTCGTGGAAGACGGTGGCATTCAAGTGGATCAGCTCTTCTTCCATGACCCTGATGGTTACATGGTTGAGATCTGTAACTGTCAGAAACTTCCCGTTCTCCCAATCTCTTCATGTCCGCTTAAACTACCTCAGATCAACAACACCTTCGCAGAAAACCAACAGCTTCCCTTCTTCGGTAAGTAGGTCTTCTGCAAATAATAAATATAACAACCTACATCGCATCTACAAGTTTAAAATTTTAACTCAATTAAACTGTGGTGTGGACAATAATTGCCTGATCCATTTGTTTGATCACTTTGGAAATATTACAGGGAAGAGGAGTGGGTTACAGAGTCCCTGCGGTGGTGAAGTTGCTGCCCTGATGATGCTAGAGAAACTCACCGCAGACATGCTGGGCATCTCAATTTGAAAGGAACCGATTCATAAATCGATTTGGTGTATGTAACTTATGGTGTTGTGTGAATTACAATTACTCCAAAACTGTGTCCTGTCCAGTTCTGTTCCTGTTGAGCTTTTCTTAGTCCCAACAGTTTTGTATCTCAACTACAACATAAGAGATTGTTTGATTTGTTGATGCATGTAAAAGCGTGTCATGTATAATTGACCAAATAATAAACCTATTCTTTAAATACTATTGGAAATGGAAGTGGATCACATTTTACCAGTCAGCTGCGGAAAGACAACACACACGCCGCAAAAAATATTAAATTGTTAGTACACACTACATGTATATAACATAGTGAGTAACTATCAATGATATTTTAATACATAGATAAAATAATTCGTAATTTTTAAAATAACTATCATCAAAATGTGTATTATACATTACATGCAATACCCATCAAAGCTTTTTTTAATCATGACCCATTTTTTAATTTCTGACTTGTTTGCTAGGTTGAAAAAGGATCCGATTTTCATTTGCAAGGTGATAACCAATTGCAATCTCCCGGCGATCTAATATGTTGTCTGACATATGCAAAAAGATTCATTGAATATTGCAGATTACATATATAGATATATGATATATAAATATTAATTTAATTATGTTACATATATTAATGAAGTTAATAAATTTTTTTAGTAGCATCTATAGAAGAAGGCAACACAACGCGCCTATTTCACCAAGAATTTTCGATTCACAAGAGGTCGATAATAAGATAAAAATAATTGTATAACCTTAGTCCAACTTTCGTCTAATATATGATAAATACGAAACCGCGTAATGACGCAACTCCACATAAGATGCTTGATTTTCGGATAGAGACGAAATCATGAGCTCTCTCTACTTTGTCTATCAAAGTGCAAACTACTATACTGAGACTATGTACAAGGATAGTCTAGAAACCAAGAAAGAATTCAATGTGTAATGTGTATTATATTTCATGTATAATATATAAGTAATGTGTAATTAGTAATTATTTTTTAACACGTGATTATATGTATGATAGGTATTTTTAATACCTATTGACTGTCTTATTTATACGTTAAAATAAAATTAATAATTATCTATCACATATATTTATATAGATGACATGTATTATCTATCGAATATTATCGCCTAAAAACCGTGTTCATATGTATGATCGAATGCAGTTGCTAAATATGAACTACCAACTATTATTAAGATTATCACACGTCACACTCTTTTTTTTATATAATTTATCTTATGCATTGTTGCGCGTGGATGCTATATATAATAATAATGAATATCAATAATAAAAATAAGCTTGATTGAAACAAAAAATGGTATATAATGAATACTTCTCAATAAAAAATTTTAAAGTAAAATATGTTACTATTCAAAATAGTTAACGATCGATACTAGGAATAGATTTGCCTAAGCACGTACCGTTTGCTCCTATGGTATTAATTAAGCCCAAATCATGTTAGCTTATTACAAATAGATGTAAAAGAGAATTAAGTTTAAAGAAAGACTTTGTTAATTTTAAGAATTAGAAATTCCAAGCGCCCCCTCCCCCTCCGCCGCCGCCGCTCCCCCCCCCCCCCCCCCCCCCCCCACCCCCCCCCCCCCACCCCCCCCCCCCCCCCTCCCCCCCCACCCCCCCCCCCCCCCCCCCCCCCCCCCCCCCCCCCCCCCCCCCCCCCCCCATATCTAAACTTTAAAATTGATCACTTTAATACTTGAACTTTAAAATTGATCAATTTGGTATTTAAAAAACTTTCAAATTGATCAATCAATTATTACTTGAAAGAACTCGAAGAAAGTACTGTTGACATGCATAAAAGGTTTTTTCAGGTAATGAATTTATTAATTTTAAAGTTTAGATACTAAATTTATTAATTTTAAAGTTCATGTACCTAATTGTAAATTTTATCAAAGTTCAAGTATTATTTTTTAATAGCTTTCTATTTTCTTTGTAAATAATGTCATATAATGAATATTTTGTACAAGAATAAATGCTTTTTTCAGAATTTCCATTCAAACTATAATTGTTAGATGTGTATATAAAATAATATATCTCTATGATTTTTTTTTCATTAATTTTACAGAATAATTTTTCCGAGACCATGACTATTGACGGGACACGGGAGGAAAGAAAACAAAGATTTGATCAGTTTGTCTATGTAACAAAAAATAGTTCTATGTATATCAAAATTCATTAACCACCACATATATCTTTTTTAGTTATAGAACGGGCATAGGGAATTTGTAAAAATATTTAATAAGTAATATACACCATGTATAATACAAATGGTGTATAATTATCTACTATATGTTAATATATGGACATGAAAAGGTAGTTGATAATTTTACAAAATAACCATCACGTATAAAGCCACATGCTAGAAAATCATTATACCCATCCAAATCCTTTCTCGATCTATCTTTAGGAGAGGAGCAAACTTAATAATATTAGTAAAACCTTTATAATCGAGTGATATGAACATAGGTGTTACTATTAATGACATTAATATGGTCTAGTCGGACTATCTCAATGATCCAACTATTAAACTAACTATAATAGTATATTTATTAAATATTTAAGGAGTAGTATGATTAAGTTGATTATGGATCTAAATTATTATATATCATATGGGAAGGGATGGGTGTTGTGTAATAAAAAAAAGTTTAAACCATAGGCTGTTTCATCCTCATTTAAAAAGATGATTTCAGGTTTCACGTACAAATAAATAAATAAAAAATGTAAACTTTGAAAATAAAGTTCTCATAAATTAGGAAAGTACGCTTAACTTATAATGTATTAAATAAGAGGAAATTATATGGTTATTGAACCTAAAAAAATTACTCAAATATTAATTATATAAAATTAATTATCAAAATATTGATGTAAAATCGTATCTTTAACAGGGATTTATGAATTTGCACATAAATCTCATCTTAAAGATACTATTCATTAACAAATAAGAAATGTTTG
The DNA here is from genome assembly GCA_024138025.1 of Combretum micranthum. Taxonomy (NCBI): domain Eukaryota; kingdom Viridiplantae; phylum Streptophyta; class Magnoliopsida; order Myrtales; family Combretaceae; genus Combretum; species Combretum micranthum. The sequence goes on from JAMXBD010000001.1 coordinate 4,497,595, forward strand.
TTAGAGATACGATTCATATATAAAATAAGTGAATCACCCTTTCAAAATGTGATTCATCTTAAAAAAAATATGAAACGTACTTTAAAGATCCAATTCAGTAGTTATGATTTTTGGCTGAATTGCGTTTTCAAATGGCATTTCGTGTATAAATTTATAAAACGCTTATTCAATATACGATTTTGTATCAGTATTTGTGTAATTTGTATTTGTGTAATTATTTTTAACAAAATTGATAGACACGTGTTTTACCCGATTAAATAAAAAGGGGAGGCGGGTTTCCTTAGTAACACAAGCAAAAATATTAGTCTTTCAACTGATTCTTTTCCAAATTATACATCACGTGGTAGTTGATGGAGGGAGCGAAGAAGAAGAAGCTAGACTTGTGCCTTGTATGCCATGGATAAGTACTCGATTTCTCCCTTGTAAAAGTAAGATTGGCAAAAAAGCAGATGGGCCTCGTGCGTTGAAAGAGAGAAAAGGACGCAAAGACAGGGTGTACAAAATCGGCGGAATCATCGTTATTATAATAATTATAAGAGAAAAACTTATTATAAGTGAACGAGATAATATACGATAAGGAGATTCATACAAGTCCGTTCGACCGATGGATGTTTGGTCCTTTCATTAGACAACAGCCTTTTTATTACTTTTTCCGCAGGCACGTTATATTCCTCTCCTTGGTCACATTTTTTAAAGAACATATACCAATAATCACGGTCCGAAAGAGAGATAATTAGAAGGATGAAGTACCCCACTGTCTGGATCAATTATTTCATCAATAATTTTAGTGAAAGCAATGAGTATATGGGCATTATCATGAAATATATTTGAAAGAAAACTCCAATACTTCAAATACTTATGGAATATTCTAACAACTCTTAGCAAAATAATCACATTTACAAAAATTGTTTCAAAATGAATAATTAAATATTAACTAAACTAGCCAATGAACTTGTAGCTTTATAGCATTTCTTCTAGTTTTTTAGATAAAAGTACCAAGTTCGATTTTCTGATCCCATCTCTAGTTATAATGACAAAAAAATAAAAAATAAATAAATAAAAACAACAACAACAATCAAACTACAATAACACTCCTTAAAAACTATCAAAATTAAATAGAGACTCTGAAATCTCCCAAAAGATATTGACATCGAATTGGAAAGTTATTTGTCCAATATAACTCTAGAGGGTCTTTTACATAATGATATTATAATTATAGTTTTTTTAAGGTCAATAGATCATCTAATTTGAAGGTTTTCTTGACTTAATAAATATCCAAGGTTATGTGCATGACAAACTAAATGATAACTTATTTAAAAAATAATTATTATTATAATCATATAATAATATAAAAAAGTTTGATTTGCACTATATTGGAGTGACACGTTTCTAATATTAATTATTTTCAAGTGGTGTAAGCATGGATCTTAAGAATTTTGCATCTTCCTACAAGTATGATAATTTTCATGAGGTACCACAATTTATTTGACCGACCTGGTACTTATTTTATTTTGATTTAGCATAGTTAAACCCTCTGAAATGCAAATATTTCTCCTTCGGTTGCTAGCTGGATACAATGGAGCTGTTGTACTGAAATATTATATATTATTAGCCAAGTTGGGGATTTTACACGTTACAATGATTAAACTCCACGCTCCTTGCTCTATATAAGCCCAACAATCTCTCCAATTTAGTCATAACAATTCATATACTAGGAGAGCCGATTCACGAGGTGTCACTAGTCACTACTGGGATTAGTACACCTAATAACCTATAAGACAGAGAGAGAGAGAGAGATAGAGAAATGGCGAGAGAGATTGACATGAATATGAATGGATCAGATATGCCTTTATTAGCATTGAATCATGTTTCATATGTTGTCAAATCTGTGAGTAGAACCGTCAAGTTTTACGAGGATGTTCTTGGGTTTGTGCTTATCAAACGTCCTTCTTCATTCAATTTTGAAGGAGCTTGGTATGTCTCATATTGCCAATCTCACACTCTTTGGTCACATATACTTGCTTTAATTTTTCACTATATGCATGTCGAAAACTAATATCATAGTTTGCGTATCTATATATCTCAAGTTTTTGCTCCTTCTTTATGCCAAAGTTGATGATGGAAATGTGGAAAATAAGATTTTATAGTCGTAATATGCTTATCTTGCAAAAATCATAAGTACCTGCACGGTGATAAATGATAATCACATTCTCTAACTTGTCAATAACACGAGGCAAACAACTATATTAAGATAATTTACCATCTAATCAACTTTGAATCTTTATTGTATATGATACAAATGATGCATAAGTATCAATAAAATTTTAATGATATAATAGTAAAACCGAGAGTTATTAAAATCAATATTCTCATCTCTCTTATAGATGTTATATATATTGAAAAATTCATTTATATTCACATATTACATATACCGCTGGGATAAATCTTCTCTCCAAAATACATAACTAATTTGATTAAGTTATAGCTAGAGAATATTGAGGGCAGATGTCTCTAAAAAAATAATTTATGTACTTCTTTCTTTTTAATTTTAAATATTTTACAAAAGAATCCATCACATGCATCTAATCAATAAGTAAAATGATTGATGAATGTGTGTGTGTTAGCATGTGTTGCTTCTTAAAATCAAATGTATATAAGATCGTTACTGACAACAAGCGTGTGTTTTTTCTTTCCTCCATTTTCTTCAGGTTGTTTAACTATGGAATTGGCATCCATTTGCTGGAGTCCGACAATGTCCCAGCCAAGAAAGCCAAAATCAATCCAAAGGACAATCACATCTCCTTTCAAACCACAGATATGTGTTTGATTATGCAGAGACTGGATAGCATGGACATAGAATACGTGACAGCTGTCGTGGAAGACGGTGGTATTCAAGTGGATCAGCTCTTCTTCCATGACCCTGATGGTTACATGGTTGAGATCTGTAATTGTCACAAACTTCCTGTTCTCCCAATCTCTTCATGTCCGCTTAAACTACCCCAGATCAGCAATACCTTCACAGAAAACGAACAGCTAACCTTCTTTGGTAAGTAGCTAGGTCTTCTGCAAGTCAGCTCCCCATGGTTCTAACAACCGTTAAATAATAAATATAGTGATTTGCAACATATCTAACAAGTTTAAACTTTTTAACAATTAGTGCCCAACGCATGTGTTTGACCACTTTAGTGATAATACTGCAGGGAAAAGAAGTGGATTGCAGAGTCCCTGTGGTGGAGAAGTTGCTGCCGTAATGATGCTGGAGAAACTTACTGCAGACATGCTAGGCATTTCAATTTGAAAGGAACCGATTCAGTTGTTCATGTAGCTTATGGTGATGTGTGAATTACAAATAATGCTCCAGCCTAGTCATGTCCTGTTCGTGTTGTGCTTTCTATTCTTAGCAGTTTTGAATCTCCATTGCAACGTAAGAGATTGTTTGATTTATTGATCCATGTAAAACAGTTGTCATGTTTGTACTTGATCATGTAATAAAACTATTATTCAAATACCTATTGAAAATAGAGGTACATCTCATTTTATCAGTTACCTGGAAAAACAACAATGTATCCTGAAGAGGCTATTTTCGAATTATTGAAAATATTTATAATGCATTCTGTATTTGTCATAGAAAAATGATAATTGTATAAGTGTTATTTTTAAAATAGAGGTATTTGTGGCAATTGAATGACAATTCATGTAATTGAGACATGAATTGTTATTTATTATTTTAGGTAACAACAATTTATTATGAATTGTCATTCCTTTCAAGTGAATATCATAATATCAACTTTACGTCGACCAAGAAAGGAATTAATAACTATTCATAGGAAGTGAACAGACTATTAGATTAGATGATTATAGTACTAACATTAATAATATATTTTAATTTTAAATTTTTTACTTAAAAGAATCATAGTCCCTGTTGAAGTATAATTATATACATTAGTATAACATATTGTTATTTTATTTGAAAGCATGTTCCATATGAGTATTCCAACGCAATAAATATATACAAAGTTAGCTCCGATAACGATGGTAGTGCAAAAATTACTAGTAATCCGTCAAACAATATACGCCTGTTAACAATCGGTCGATGTCAAGTATAAATTTTACTAGCATCTATAGAAAATGGTTATATAACGTAATTATTTCACCAAAAGTTTTCTGATTCAAAATAGCTCACGAGAAGTCGACGTTAAAAAATCTGTATATATGCTTTTCCTAGGGAATAACTTTGCAAGTAAAGGTACTTTTTAATGGTTTCCCCCCTTTTTTTTTTTGTAAATTATGTCAATATGATGAAAACCTTTTGTAAGAATATATGCTGTTTTCGGTATTTCTATTCAACTGTAATCCTTGAATTTATATAAGATAATATATTATCAATGATTTTATTTCTTTCATTATATTTACAAAATAATTTTTTGGCGTTCATGATTATTGACCGGAGGAAATTTAAACCGAAATTTAATAAGTTTACCTACACGAAATGAAAAATCTATTAAATTATTATAACCATTTTAATGATTAGAAGATGGACTCCATAGAACACTACAATAAAACTATAAAAAGCTCCTAACCAAAATAGTTCTACAAATATTAGGATTCATTGATCACTACTCCTATCAATTTTTCTTTGTAGAACACGGATGATCTACATTCAAGAGAGTAAATAAACTTAATAGAATTAGCTAAAAGCCTTGTGACCTAAAGATATGAACACACTAATTTCCCAAGTAGAAAGGATAGATTTGATTCCTTTCTTTCTTAATAATTTTAATGAATAGTAACTAGACAAAAACAAAATCAATAAAAATATGGTAATTGATTAAAAGAATAAATCTTCATTAGACAATCCGCATGTATCAATAGACGATATCATGATTCAGTTTAGAACTAGAACCAAACCCGAACCACCGGTTCCCAATTCCAAAAATTGTGGAATTGGAATCGGAATCGGACTCGTGGGAGTCAGTTCGACTATTGGTTCTTAGGAACCGATGGTTCCCACGGTTCAGTTCCGGTTCCGGTTTTCGGTTCTTAGAAACTGATGGTTTCCGCAGTTCGATTCCGATTCTAGAGGAACTAGAAACCGTGAAATTAAAAAATAAAAAATTTAATAATTTACTTAATTTAAATAAGAAAAAAGGAAAAATAATTTTTTTATCTTGAAATGACATTGAGCCTAACAATAATTGTTCATAGCGCATTAGTTAAAAGAAATTTTACAATTATATATTTCTTTATAAACAATTACTTACACTTTTTTGGTTTTTATATTAGCAATATGACACTATAAAATATTTAAAATACAAAAATAAATCCTAGCAACATAAAAACAAAGTCATACATTGTTAAGAAAAGAAAATATACTTTGGTTAAAAGTCCACATAAACCTAACAACATATAATTTTAAATATATTTATTACTTGTCTCATTAATAACAACACATTAAATATTAAGAATAGGAAATAAATTTTTTATTGTTCATGCAAAAATAGTTTTAAATATTAGTTTTTTAATTATAATTTTTTTATAATTTTCTTTTTTTTTTATATTTATGGGATAGAATCGCAAGAATCGCTGATTCTCAACCGATAGTTCCAAAACTGCTGGGCATGCAGTTTTTAGAGGTGGAACCGTAAGGACCCGTCAGAGCTAGTTAGTCATTTACCGGTTCAGATTCATACATCCCTAAACCGGTTCTCGATTTAGAAACTGCAAATATCGGGTTAAGTCAGTTCCTAATTCGGAACTGATCTCGTGATGATGTCTATATATCAAGTATATAAAAAGAATACGCACACATTGCAATTTGCATATTAAGTTTTCATCTAGTATTGGCAACAAGTCGATATAAAAAAAGAAAAAAAGTCGATATAACTCAATCATAAACTACAAAAATACCGTTATAGTAACACAGCTTAATAATAATGCATAAAATTTAAAAAGCATGGTTTATATACTAATAACTTATTAGAGTTTGTTAGTTCACCAACTTTCCATTTGTTTGGTGTTTGTTTGAACCGGATATTTGTCAAAATATATATATATATATATATGAAAAAAAGGATAAAAACCTAATTACTTATATAGAAATCATACAAATAAGAAACTGATTAAATATAGGTACAGAGAATAAATAATGTACGCAGACGTATGAATATCATGGACCTCTCGGTGGAGGAAAAAAAGTCGTGGCTCACTCTCTCCAATTGAGTATTATATAAAAGTAGTTAAAAAAAAAAAAAAGGAAAAAAACGCTCAAGACTTGTACCTTGTATGACACGGATAATGCTATTTCAAAAGTATGAAATAATTTTGAACTTTCTGCGTAAAAGTAGGATCGGAGAAAATGTACCTAACTTTTGAAGATGGGCCTCGTGCTTTGAAAGAGATAAAAGAATGCAGAGACAGGGTGTACAAAATCCGCGGAATCATTATTATTGTAAGAGAAAACATTTATTTATTTGGCCATCGTAAGAGAAAACATTTAAAAGTGAACATGGTGATATGATAAGAACACAATGAACACTGAATACTGATGGGGGACTGTGTTTGACCTATGGATGGTCCCGTTAAGATTGGTGCTTTCACTAGACACAACAGCTCTCTTTTTGGCAGACAAGTTACCCTTTCGCCTTGGTCAATTTTAAGGAATATACCAAAGGCCAAAAAAAAAAAAAAAGAAGGAAAATACCAATTATCATAGTTTGAAAGTGGGCAATAAAGTAATTATCCTATATATTTTCATTAATAATTATATGTCATTATTATAATGAGAACTATTTGAAAGATATTTTCACGTCTTTAAAATTTATTAAAATTAAATAAAAACTCCGAATTTTCATAATACCATGCTTACATCTCATGAGAATTACTAACAATTGGAAAACTTTTTGTCTAATATAATTCTTGACTGTCTTTTACATTATGTAGTTATAATTATTGTTTTTAGGTCAATTGATCATCTAATTTGGAGATTTTTTAAGCTAATATCCACCATTCTGTATAGAACAAATTAAGTGATAAACAAACTCTAAATATAATAATGCAAAAGATTGATTTGTACTATGTTGGAGGAGCATTTTTTTTCCAATATTACACAGTTCCAAGTGTGTAAACGCTGTATTTACGAAATTTTAGGATCTTCTTGCAATATTACGATAGTTTTTAAGAGGTGCCATCATATAAATGGGATGGCAGTATGTCGTCCCTAAGATGCTCTCTCATTCATATTCCCACAAATAAAGATTTGCTAGTTGATAAACAAAATAGAAAAGTAATATATATATATATATATATATATTCCTCAAACAAGGCAAGAATAATTATTACTTCGTAACATGTGGCAAGTAGGGGTGTACATGATGTAGTTTGGTTTTTCTTTTAGATTCGATCCTAACCATATGGTTCAATTTATAATTTTTTCAAAAAAAAAAAAAAAGTTTGATACGGTTTGGTTTGTGGTTCGAATCATTTCTTATTCTTAAAATAAAAATACAATATATTCTATACAAAAATTTTAATTACATATTTCTATTTACCAATACATATATAAATAATAAAATTTAAAATTTATTATTTTTCTAAATGAATATGTAAAGCTTATAGTGCGTGAGAGATTTTATCCACCATAAAATTATAATCATACTAAACTATAACATTATCCGAGACTCAATTAAACAAGAATATGCTATCATAATATGAGACATAAATTTAATTCATTGTATACTTTTAGTTAATACACTATCAATTACATAATCAATAAGTAACTAAATAATAGACGTGGATTAATTAGTAAGACAAAAGAAAAAAAATTATTCAAAACACTAGAAACTAAAATCTAAATATTATTTTATTTGTAGACACATCACAATGATCAAAATATAATATATCCATCTTAATTTCGTTTTTATGAATATTACATATCTAGATAAAAATTTAAATATTTGTAAAGAAAACAATTTAAAGAAAGAAAATAATATGTTTAATTTTTTTTTAAATATATAAAACAGTTTGATCAATTCGAATCATATGGATTAATTTAGGGTTCCAAATTGAACTGTGAATAGTTTATTCTTCTCCAAACCAAATCATTTCGAAAAGACAATTTGATTTAATTTGTGGTTGGGTCGTTTTTTTTTTTTTTTTTTCACAGCTCTATACATAAGTGCTTATTTATGAAAACCAGATGGTATCTTGAAAACAGCAAATTTCCATCCATATATTTGACCTGTACTTAATGGATTTTGATTAGCGTAGTTGAAGTGTTAAACCTTGTAAACGTTAACAATATTTCTCCTCAGGTTGCTAGCTAGATTCAATGGAACTCTAGTACTGGAATATTATATATTATTAGCCAAGTTGGGGATGTTACATGTTACAATGATTACGCCTCTTGCTCTATATAAGCCCAACAATCTCTCCTGTTTAGTCAAATAGCAATTCACATACTAGGAGAGCCGATTCACAAGGTGTCACTGGTGAGAGAGAGAGAGAGATGGATATAAATGGATCAGACATGCATTTATTATGTTTTTGGGTCTCTTTATTTCATAAAATAATAATCATGTTTTTATTATTTTCAAATAGATATTTATCAAAAAATAAATATTAATAAAAAATTGATAATTTTACTCATAAATAGATCAAACAGATACGATACTAACATAATACAAATATGATACAAATAAATTACGGATATAAATCTTATATAGATACGATACAAATAAAAATCCGACAATTCAAATAAATACTTATTTGTTGTCAAATCCATATGGGTACACCCTACTTGATATAAAAAGGTTTTAAATATATTAATTAGTTATAGGAATTAATTAGTATATAACTATCAATAAAATTATTATATAAAAATAGTTTTATAAGATTTATGTATTATTGTTATCAATTATTTAAAAAATATCAGTGCTTCGAGATATTTACGGAACACATCACTTGTTAGTATTATTGAGAGTTGATGGCCCGTTACCATTATATAGAAAATGAAAGCACTTCCGAATGGAATAAATAGAACTTTGCTGGTCTAATACACATTCCAATCTCCTATCAAGATAGACCAGGCGCATTCGTAGGTCGTCTAACAACATAAGCCCATCAATAATAGGGGATATAGACATCTTTAAGGGTCCGGTCTGATCATATTTGAAAAAAAAAATAATAATATTTTATTTATTATCAAATTAAGAAATAAACATAAAAATGTCAATTATTATTATCAAAATAAGAAATAAAAATAAACATAGAATGCAAAATAGTAGGAAAGTTAAAAAAATGAAATAACATTTAATATTTAGACTACTTTTAGGATTTTTTTATCCAGCTTATGATGATGTCTAGGTGGATATCAAGTATGAAATTATGTCCTCATAGCTTTTCTATTTTACCCAAAAGGTTTTCTTTTGGTTGAAAATAATTCACGGTAGATTGATATTATTACAAACTCATTAAAAGACCTGTCATTTTACTAACCATACCTTATGGGAAAAAAAATAGAAAGAATATCCATAATCGATTGGCTTATCCCCTGCATGAAATTCCACGGTCTCATAGAATTACGACAAAAGCAGTCTCATTACATTTTTTTTAACGATTAATATCTATCCCAAATGGGAGGGAAATCGTTAATTTTTTTTATAATTAAGTTCATGGCCATATTTTTTATAGGACTATGGGTTTGTTTGTTTAGTTTTTTTGGATAGATAGAGACACTTTTTTCAAATATTTTTTCTAATAAATTGTTTATTAAAAAATATATATGAATTAAAAAAATTGACAATTCTCGTGAAAAGATCAAATAGATCAAACATAGATAAAATTCAAATACAAATCAGATAATATTTACACATATCATTTTGATATACATATAGATACAGATAAAAAACAGACCATCCAAACATAAAAGTTGTCATCCTCTACTGCCATTGCAAGTGCCATGCTCACCAGCTTGTTGAATACAGCACAAAACTCACTGATTTATGACATAAGAGCTAGGTCCCTGATCCTATAATAATCCAAAATTTTGTTGATTGTTGTAAGACTTTTGTGAACTAATTATATATGTAGTAAATGCTGAAATGATTCACTACTAGCATCAATAGGAAATCTTAAATGTGATAATTGAGTTTTCTTGATCATAAAATACTTCAAAATATGATACTTGGGTATTAAGACTGAAAATAATTGCTAGGAATATAAAATATAAAATTGGAAATTGTTAAAGGCACCTTCTTGGTAATCGTCAAAAGTGCATGTGATAAATGCGCCTTTGTTAATTCATGGTGATTTATCTTGTTATGCAACAAGCACAATCACAGTCTTGTATTGTTGATGAAACAAGATTATTCACTTCATTTGAAAATTATGAAAAGTGATTATTTGTTATTATCAAAGGCACATGTTACAAATGAAATCCCTTTCGAGCCAAGGAAGCAACTTTACCTACCTTATATTTTCCAAGCATGGAGTTGATAATATTCGACTTCTTAAGGCTACCAACATGTATATCTAGAGGCATTCAAAGGTAAATTCTAATAAAACCTAGTTTAGTGCCTATTTCACCTACAAAATGGTATACTTGTGTGCTTTACTTTAGCTTCTTGGTGAATCTTCTCTATCCATCTTAAGACATGATGTAGATGTCTTATTAAACCTAACAAGGTGTCATAAATATTTACGAAACACTTAATTCTTGCATTTGCCAGAGAGCAATGATTCGAGAAAAATTGTTCAAGAATTTTCATGTATCATGGAAGAAATTAAATTCCACATTTCAAGCCATTCAAACATTCAAATCAATAACTGATCAAGGTAATTATTTATTGGTTGTTCTAGTCTTTTCTAAATATGTTTAGACTTCATAGAATTGTGTATGTCAATGTTTATAAGGAGTTATGCTACATGTTATTTTAGATTATGTTTAAATGTCTCAATGTATGTTTTACTGATTTTCAAGGGACGCATGAAACCTTAACAAAAAATGGAAAGATCTAACTACAATAGCTAAGATAAAAAAAATTATCTTATAATTGGAGGGGAAAACGAAATATGTAAATGCATACAGATATTTCCTCAACGTATAAGACTAAACCCATTTTTATTTGTTGAGGCTATTGTTGGAACAACCTCAATATTAGAGGAGTAATATTTAATTTTGCTTCTTTTGTAAAAATATGATTGAAGACATCTTTAAATTTTGCTAATTGTACTTCTAGTAATGTTCATATTGAATGTTTTTATCTATTCTTTCACCAGACTTATTTAAAAGATTGTACAAGGAGATGTGCCACAAGCATTAATAAACTTTAAGGTACATCTTCATGCATGTATGTATTCTCTCATTTGAGGATAAGGGGAAACAAGTTGTTGATATTGTAGTCAGATTATCCACTGACTGTACAATTTGCATAACGATACTTCTACAACTAATATCTATTGATGTAGGTCCCTTGGTTGTTGGTGTGGGAAATCAAGGAGAATATGAAGATAGATTTATAACAACATTGAAGGAAGCAACTGATTTTGAAGACAAAATTATCCTCTTTATCGATGATATTCACTACATTAGTAATTATGAAAGGTACATTACTTAACAAATGTTACAAATGCGCTTTTATCACCTACATTTGGAATATCTTTTGAAAATACTGTATTTTGAAACTTATTTTTCTTAAATACAATATTTTGACATAAAGCTTGAATATAGTTGTTGGAAGCATAAAATGTAACATTTGAAGTTGTAAAAGACACATTCTTTGTAACTATTAAAGGTACACGTTATAAATGCACCTTTGTCACTTACATTGGAAATATATTTTGAAAATACTTTATTTTGAACATTAATTTCTTAAAACATGATATTTTGGTACAAAGCGCAAAAATAGTTGTCGGAATAAGAAAATATAACATGGTGCTTTATCTTGTTAAACATTTTACTGTGTATAGGTGGGCAGTTAAGAGAGAATCCAACATGATTAATTCATGGTGCTTTATCTTGTTATATGGCAAGCACAATCACATTCTTGTATTGCTAATGACACAAGGTTATTCACTACATTTGAAAATTGTTAAAGGTGTCTTCTTTGTAATTGTCAAAGGTGCACATTATAAATGCACAATTATCACTTACATTTGAAATTTCTTTTGAAAATATCGTATATTTAAAATTATTTTTTGAAAGTACAATATTTCGATATAAATCTCGAGAATGGTTGCTAGAAGTGTAAAATATAATATTGTACTTTATCTTGTTAATCATATTATTATTGGTTCATTTATGGTATTTTGTCTTGTTATGCAACAAATACAAACACATTATTTATTGCTAATGACACAAAGTTATTCAATAACTTAATTTTTTGTTAAACAGATTACACTAGAAGAGTTCACATGCATGGGTTGGCAAGCAATCATTTCAACACTTGAAGAGAATAATTGCATGGAGACAGAGGATTTAATGAAATATCTTTTAGAATAAGAAAACGACTAGCCTACCTTATATTTTCTAAGCTTGGAGTTAATAATACTTAATTTCTTGAGGCTATCGATGTGTATATCCAGTTCCATTCAAAAGTAAATTATGATAATACCTATTTTAGTGTCAATTTCACCTTAAAAATTGCTGACTTCCATAATTTACTTTAGGTTCATTGTGAATCTTCTCCTTCCATGTTTGGAGATGATCTAGAGGTCTTAATAAACCAAGAAAGGCTACAAGGAAAAATGTGGACATTCCTTTATGTCGGTGGAACACTTGACTCTTGCTTTTGTCAACAACCAGCGATTTGGAGAAAAAATTATTCAAGAATTTTCATGTATCATCGAAGAAATTAGAATCCACATATTCCAACATTCAAATTAGTAACTAATCATGCTAATTATTTCTTGGTTGTTCTGGTCTTTTCTAGATATATTTAGACTTCAAAGAATTGTGCATTTCAATGTTTATAAGAAGTTATGTTGCATGTTATTTTAGATTATGTTTAAACATCTCAACATATGTTGCACAAATTTTTATGAGAAGCATGAAACTTTAACAAAATATGGAAAAAGATCTAACTATAATGGCTAAAAGTAGGAAGTCTTGTGTAGTAATTGGAAGGGATTTCACAATATATCTAGATGCATACAAATTTTCACTCGATGTATAGGACTAACCTTGTTTTTATTTGGTGAGCTTGGTGTTGGAAAAAACCAATATTAGGGGGGTAAAACTCGGTTTTGGTTCTATTGTAAGAATATAATTGAAGATGTCTTTAAGTTTTGTTAGTTCCATTTCTAGTGCTAGATCAATTTTGTATTAAATGTTTTTATCTACCATTTCACTAGACCAACTTAGAAGATCGTACAAGAAGATGAGCCACAAATATTGTTGAACTCTAAGATACGTCTTTGTTCATGTATACATATCTTCCCACATGTAAGGATCAAGGGAAAAAAGCAATTTATGTTATAGTCACTTTGTTCAAGATTTTACAATTTGGATAACAATACTGTATTGAAGGAAAAACTTACTCTAGAGGCCAAATTATCCTCTTTATTGATGAGATTCACTACATTTGGAATTGTTAAAGGCACCTTCTTTGTAATTGTCAAAGATGCATGCAACAAATGTGTCATTGTCACCTACATTTGAAATATCCTTCTGAAAATACTGTATTTTGAAAATTATTTTTTTAATACAATATTTTGGTACAAAGCTCGAAAATAGTTGCCGAAAGTATAAAATATAACATTTGTAATTGTTGAAGACACTTTCTGTGCAACTGTTTAAGGTGCATGTTACTAATGCACATTTGTCATTTACATTTTAAATATCTTTTGAAAATATAGTATTTTGAAAATTATTTTTTTAAAATGTAAAATTTTGGTCCAAATTCAAAATGATCCAAACACCACCCATAATTAATTAAAATTCAAATAAAATAGCTTGAAAATAAATAGGAAATTAAATCAAGAGAATGGATAAAAATTAATTAGTGGGTTAGAGTAAAATAGAATTTAAAGATGACTAACTAATGGAACTAGGTCAGAAAATCTGCTAAAGAAAAGCCTAATGAAAATGAATGGCTAAGATTGTGTCATGTAGTACTCTAGGGAGAGACCTATAAACCCTAGACCCTAGCTCTCATATAAATACCCTTTATTTTCTGTCTTTGCCCTTTTAGGAAACCCTAACGTAGGCTCTAGCCTTTATTTAAATGTTAAATAAATGAGATTAAGGAATGATTAGCTCTAATAAGTTGAGATTACCCATTCATGATAGGAAATGTGAACAATAAAAGCGAACTAAGAGAAGGAGAAGCACAAGAAACTCAAGCAAATTCATAACAAGGTAAGAGTGAAGATTTGAAGTTTCAAAATACAAAGTTTATGGTGTTTTAGATGTAGATTCTAACATAGGGATGTTGGTAGGAAATAAAGGAAGCAAGGAAATTGACTTTAGAAGTGTTTTGAGGTTGGATTACCTAATTGCAGTTGCAACAATAAGGTATCACCTAAGTATCAGCTCTTAACATTGTGAATGTGTGATTAGGAGTAAATGAAACAAGTCTAGAAATATTAAAGAGGAGAGTAAACATGTTTCAAGTTGAAATCCTGCTAAAGACTAACTTTGAGAAGAAATGAGTATTGCTAAGTGTCTGAAATTATGGACAAGATCATGGAATAAGTAGGGAGTGACATTATTGTTGTTAGAATAAGCTAAATGAAGGATTGCACAAGAAAAGTTTTGGAAATTTCAAAAGAACCATTATAACTTAGTACTCGTTGAAAAACATAAATGATTTAGGCTTTGATCTTGGATTAATCATGTTTTAATATGTTAGAGATGAACATAGTTGAGACTAGGCATAAAACGCTCATCTAATACCCTTAAAGTCACCAAAATTTGTGCTAAGGATGTTTTTTCAGATAAATGATAAGATTAACCACGAAATACACAAATCCTAGAAAAGTAGGATAAGAACACAACACCATATTTCCCACCATGCTTCTCTTTGTCCAAAAATGCAAAGGAAAATGTTAAACCTAAGAAAGCACGATGGAAACACAATGTTGTGTTTCCTACTGTGTTTCTCATTGTGCTTCTCTCTTTGTCCAAAACCATGAAGAAGCACTAGTGACTGACTAATACGCTTTTTGATTTTAAATTCTATTTTAAAGTGCAAAAATAACTGGCCACTAAAACAAGTGCATATGCAACAAATATTATTGGTGAGATTAGGTCAAACCACAGGGATCTAATGACTAATTGCTAGGTATTCGAATTTTTCCCTAAGCTAAGCTATCAAAGACCATATTTTAAGTTAAGATATTGAATCGTGATTTAACTAAAAACTAAACTAATGAATTGATTTGAACACTTTAAACTAAATACTCTAGCAACACCAATGAGGGTTCCAGGTTTAGGAGATGCTAAAAACAATTAAGAAAACTGCACTTATATTTTCATTTGAATTGAATTGATGCCTCAAGTTGATATTGAAACTAATTACTTGGGGTCTAACCAAACTCACTAGAAGTTGCCCACCTCCCGGAGTAGAAAATTTCAATCATAGCATAAATTATCCCGCTAAGGTGATTTATCTAAAATTATTAGGTAAATAGTAATTCGCTCACACTGAAATTATTACTCTAGTTAAAATTACAAATCAAGCATCATCAAGTGACCTAACATTATAATTTTAACCACATTAATCGACTTCATGAATTTCATCAAAACCTGTATATTCCTATGACAAATTTCTTTCAAAAATCCAAGTTGTGTTCATACGGATTATGAAATCTCTCCCGAGTATCTCTAACCTTAATCTATCTAATCAATATGGGCAAAAAAATTAATGAAATAGATCATGAACAACAATAGTTAAATTCCCAAATAATCAAAGATCAACATCAAAACAAGTCAAATAATCCAATTCATCCAATCCATTAATGTATATTCATTAATACATTAAGCATGGTATCTCAATAATACAATCAAGCAATAAACATAATAAAACAAGGATAACAAATACCTCAATAGAATTCTTCATTCATAAAAGTCTTCAAATCCATAAATCCAATGATTGGGCATTGCTTGATTGTATTCAAAACCCAAAAATCACCTTCAAATATTGCTAGAACAATAGGGTTTTAATGCCTTATGATTGAAACAAACATATTCATGTTTTTCTTGCTTTTTCTTTTTCTTAGGGTTTGTCTCTTCTCTCTCCCTCCCTCCCTCCCTTCCCAAAATCCCCTCCCCCCAATCGACAAAAAGGAATATTTATGCTAAAGAATAGCACAAGGACATATGCTGGCTAATTACGCTTTTATGCCAGCGGCCTTGATTTTACATATGTTGGCCTTCATTGTGAAAATTCATTTCCGAGAGCACATATGACTTTATGCCGGCTCAAGGCCGGCTATCTTGAGTTCCCAGTGGCCGACATACATTGAAAAATATGAAAGCTGGTGAACTCTATTTTCTATACTGATAGTATTGAAGCTAATGTTAATGTTTTCGATTCTGTCCATTCTCAAAGCCAGCAAAACATAAGTTCTCTTAATGCTACATACATTACAAAAAAGCTGGTTTGAATTTTGTGCAAAGGACAACAACACTATTACCAGTGCTAAAGATTTTGAAATCGTGAATGTACAACAACGGCTCAAGACCAGCGGTGTAAGTCCACCTAGGGCTGACATACAAATAATTTATTAGAAAGCTGATTGAAATTTGTCTTGAACGCTAGCCTTATTGATTTGTTTTAGTGTCGGTGTGCATATAAACTGAAGAAAGCTGACTCCATATTCGTTGAAGGTTAGCGGTGTAATTTTCTTAATTACCGGCCTACTTTCTTTTAATCTCCAAACTTGCTCAAATATCTTCTCAATTGCTTGAATTTGTTGTATAAGTCCTTCATGACCTTAAATATCACAATAAACACATATAAGTAACATTTTCTCATAATTCTATAAAATCAATAATAATTAAAACACGATTTAATCAATGAAAAGTAAGTATATCATGATTTTATTAGCTAGGGAACATGGCAAATACATGGGGGCATGTATCACCCGTGCTTCTCTCTAAGACAAGTGACCCCTTCTTCTCCAGAACAACACAAGTGGAATACGACATCGTGTTCCACCCTGTGTCCTTGTTGATCTGCACAAATACAAGAAATTGCCTAAAGCATAGCTGCCAAATGTGAAACATGGGAAATACATTTCCTCATGTACCCACCGTGCTTCTCTTTGAACCACATAAACAAAGGAGAAACACGACCTCCTTTTTTAGTCATGCTTTAAAGCAAGGGGGGATGCATTCATCTGTTCATTAGTCGTGTTTCCCCAATTTCTCTAATCTTTCTTCAAAATTTAACAAAACTTGATATAATTTCCTCCTTAGACATAATTAACCTTCTAAACATGATCTTAGGTTGGAATGGCTAAGTCGATACAGCCTTTGCATACTAAACAAATAAAGGAGTTAGAAATAGCTAATCATGAATTAATTTCGTTTCCAATTATGAATAGTTATTGGACTTCTAGCTTGCAATTGGATAATAAGCTTGACTTGACCAACAGATACGTAATAATTATGTGTTGCTTGTTAAGATAGTTTTAATAATTAGACTAAGAATTTAAACTTGGCTTGATTGAGAGTTGGTTGTTGCTTAGCCACATACTCAAGGAGTAGCATCCCTAGACTAGGTTGCGAGTTTGATCACAATTTCAGGATGATGCAGTAGTTTAAGTGCTTAGGTCCCTACAAATGTGTAGTTGGGCTCAGCAGGTAGCCAATAAGGAAATTTCCGAGATTGATTGGCTAACTAGGAGTAAGTACAAAGTTGTAACGAGTTATATAGCGTTATAGGACCCTATATAAAGAGTCACAATGAACCATTCTAATTGGTGGTAGCCCTATGAGCAGATTATCCGAATGAGACTATTTTCCTTATTTTCTTTCCAATAAGTTCTGGGAATTTATCGAATCCCCCTCTTTGGTACATGATCCACTATAGGAACCTTGTCCCTTTTGTTTTACGGGAATCTTGAATACTCTTATACGTGTTATATTTCTAGGACGCTAGGAATACTTAGTTGTTGACTTTAATCTAATTAAACTTAAATTGTGCCTCTTGCATTAGCCTAGGTGCGTATGACATGCGTGAATGTGTTTGGTTCCTATTATACTGGGCTTCAGCACTCACTTTTCAAAATTGCAGGTGATGACAAGAGTTCTATGTGGATCTCCATTATGATTCTATGGGTTTCAGGACTAATGAGTATAAGGAGTAACCTCGATGAATTGAGAGCTAGATGGGACTTTGGAAACACTTTCTTTTTATGAATATATGACTTTAAATTGATGGATGACTATAACACTTAATTTTATTATCGCTTTTGGGATGAGTGCCGAACTTGTTTTCGGGTTGAGCCTGACTCCCCTTTTTATCATTATCTTAAATGTTTTGGACTTCATAATTCTGTTTTACTCTTTTCTTAAATAGCACTTTTATACATATTGATATAATGGTTTCTAAATCATTTATAAATCATCATTCGAGTCATTATGGTTTTACTGAAAAGCTTAATCACAATTTCATAACTAAAATGCAATTATAAATTCACTTAGTTATCAGAATCTTTGTGCATATTGCTTGGAGGTGATGTATATGGCGAAACAACCATACCTTGAAGCACCCTAAGGGTTGGATCATTTCAAAATCCTAAGATTAGTTGCCAGAAGCAGAAAATATATTATGTTGCTTTATCTTGTCACACATATTACTGTGTGTAGGTAGGAAATTGAGGGAGAATTAAACATGGTTAATTCATGGTGCATTATCTTGTAATGCAATAAGCACAATCACATTTTTTTATTCTTGAAAGGACATAAGATTATTCACTACATTTAAAAATTGTTAAAGGTGCTATCTTTGTACCTGTCAAAGGCGCATGTTACAAATGCACCATTATCAATTACAATTGAAATATCTTTTAAAATTACCATATTTTTAAAATTATTTTTCTAAAGTTCAAAATTTGGTACAAAGCATGAGAATAGTCACCAAAAGTAGAAATATAACTCAATGCTTTATCTTGTTAATCATATTATCGTGTGTAGATGGTAGCTAAGGGAGAATCAAACCTAGCTAATTCATGGTGCTCTATCTTGTTATGCAACAAGCACAACAATGTTATTTTATTGCTAATGACACAAAGTTATTCACTAACTTATGTTGTTTATTAAACATATTACACCAGAAAAGTCCACATGCATGGATTGGCAAGCAATCATTTAAACACCTGAAGAGATTAAGTATATAGAGAATGACAATTTAATGAAATCTCTTTTAAAGGAAGAAAACAACTTTACCTACCTTATATTTTCTTAGCTTGGAGTTGATAAAACTCAACTTCTTGAGGCTACCAACATCCATATGTAGAGGCATTCTAAGATAAATTATAATAAAACCTAGTTTAGTGTCAATTTCACCTTCAAAATTGCTTACTTGTGTACTGTACTTTGGGTTCACTATGAATCTTCTCCTTTCATCTTAAGACATGATCTAAAGATTTTAATAAACCGAGCAAGGTGCTATAAGGAAAAATATGTACATTCATTTATATATGTGGAATACTTGATTCTTGCTTTTGCCAAAGACTAGCGACTTGAGAAAAAATTGATCAAGAATTTTCTTGTATTATCAAAGAAATCAAAATCCACATTTGAAACCATTTGAACATTCAAATCAGTAATTGATCAAGGTATTTATTTCCTGGTTGTTTTGATCTTTTTTAAATATGTTTTGATTTTACGGAATTATGCATGTTAAAGTTCGTAAATTTATGTTGCATGTAATTTTAGATCATGTTTAACGTCTCAACGTATGTTTTATAGGATTGGAAAGGAAGTATGAAACTTTAACGAATAACGGAAAATATCTAAACTACAACTGTTAATACTAGAAAGCTTTGTCCTGTAATTGGATGATTAGACTTAACCATTTTTTTATGTGGCAAGCCTAGTGTTTGTAAAACTTCAATATTAAAGGGGTAAGACTTAGTTTTGCTTCTTCTCTAAGAATATAATTGAAGGCATCTTTAAGTTTTGTTAGTTATACTTCTAGTGATGGATTTGTCTCGTATTAAATGTTCTTATCAACTGTTTCACCAAACTAACTCAGAAGATTGTGTAAGGATATGTCTTCGTGATTGTATGTGTGTCTTTCCTCATTTGTGGAAAAAGATAAATAAGTTATTGATGTTGTAGTCATTGTTACGACCCTAAAGGGAGCCTAGGGCTGCAAACGAGTCGAGCTATTCTCAAGTTGTGAACCAAGCTCGAGCTCGAGTTGCTTTAAGTTAGACTCGGTTCGAACTCGATTAGTAAACGAGCTAAGCCCAAGCCTAAAGTGAAGCCCATTTATCTAAATGAGCCAAACTCGAGCTTTGATTTAGTCTTGTGAGCCGGCTCATGAACAAACTCATTTAAGCTCGTAAACGAGCCCGCGACTAGGCATGTTAATAGGCTCATTAATAAGCTTGTTAACAAGTTTGTGAATTTTTTTATGCATGGTATATTATTTATAACTACATAATACGAACAATAAAAACTAATTCTATTTAATAATAATGTGTGTGTATATATATATATTATATCAACACTTATATATTATATTTTAGGTTTGAAAAATTGGGAACGGGCTATCTAAATAAATTGGGCTCGAACTTAAATTTCAGGCTTGATAAAAACTTGTTAGGTTTGATAAAAAGCTCAACTCAGCTCGAGCTTGTTTTACAAACGAGCCAAGCTCGAGATCAAACTCAAGCTCATTTAACTAAACAAGCCAAGCTCAAGCCTCAATTTCAGGATTGATAAAAAGCTTGACTCAAGCTCAAGCTTGTTAAATTTTATATGATCCAAGCTCGAGATTTTGAAAGCTCAATTCGACTAGTTTACAGCCCTAAGAGGGCCTAGTATGATGAATATGAAGTTATCATACCACATATGCACCCGTAATATGAAAATTGTTTTGGAAGTCAAAGGTTGCAAAACTCTGCTTAATAATTGCTATTCAAGTTTTATTTGTATAACTACTTATTTAATAACTAAGGAAATACGATTTCCCACAGTCCACCAGAACCGCAAAGAATCCATATCCCACAAAAAATAGTAATATAGGATAGATAACCTACATAACACATGGCTTCAAGCTATTATACAATCATTCTATTTCATATTCTAAGTTTATGTTCACAATTAAAAAATCTCAAACTTATACACTATGCATATGATTTACTTTCTAAGTTTATCTTCTTGTCTTTAAAAACTTTACTAAAGGAGATCTCTTCATACATTCCTAACCCATTCTCGATATGAGTTATTCCTGCACAAAACTATAGGGTGTGAGCTAATCCATAGCTTAGTGAATAACAAAACCATACTACACATCAACCAATTATGAAACAAATATATTTAATAAACATATATAATGCAACACTAATCCATATGAAACATGCACAGTTTAGATGATTAGAATCCAAACCAATGGAGATTTATGCTCTTTCTTGGAGGTTGAAGGATCGGCTCAGGTCATTGCTATTTATATATACATATTAGTAACATAACCTCAACTTCACCTTAGAAAGAACTAAGGAAAAGGAGGATTTTCTTTTTAAACTCATTTGTTATTTATGTATATATATTATTAACACAATCTCAACTTCACCTTGGAACCTCAGAAACTCTACTAAGTATTTGCACCTCCAAGGCCATTACCCACACAAGCGACATCCTTCGGTACCTATTTTGCTTTTGGAGTACTGACAACCTAATGGCATCAAATTGGAACAACAGTTCCACTGACATAACTTAGGACTACCACAAAATTGAGATCCTAGCATGTGATATGAATACCATGCTAATACGGATTATGCTTGTAATGCAATACATGCCTATTTAATTTAAGAGTCAAATAAAATTTAGTCCGTATTATGTAGTGACCATATCAATTGACACACATTTATTAACAATAGTAACTCAATGGTTTCAAACAATGTGTGATCACTTTTATTTTAGTGAGTTATCAATCAAAACAATCACCAAACAACACACAAGTACCCAATTTCCTACACATAGCCAATTATATTTATATTAGCATATATGCAACTACATTACAAACACAAACAATGTGATAAGGCCAATGTTATCCACCTATCATCCTAGCTAAGTCATACGAATTATCTAGAATATCTCATGATTAATTTGTTCCTCCTATAGAAGAGAATTAATAATCACTCATTGCCTTTCATAATATATACTTTACTAACTTTTAGTATTCAATTCATTTTTTAGTTTCTTATTTCTTTTGGTTGAAACATAAATTTATATTAAAACCTATTTGATCAGACACTAATTAAGAATCCCGCCATGGCTGCAAAAATCACTTTGCTAAGATACGAAGATCCATTGTTTGTTTAATTCTCCTTTGTTTATAAATCATTTATTATAAAACATTATTATGTCCTTATCATTCATATAAATATTTTCATAAATTATTACCTTGTATGAAAAACTCATTTTAACAAATATGCATTTGAAGCAACACATTCCTTTTACTAAACATGGTTTAACCCATCATATTACAATATACTATTTTTAAGCTATTTACAAGTTTTAAGTCTATTTTAATTTAACATGGCTGAATCAATTTAACTTACCCAATCTAATTCATTTTAGCTTACTAAAGTTCATCAAGTCAAGTTGAGCGTAGATATATTATTAATTCATTTTCAAGATTCATATGAAATTTAGTTTATGTTAATTTAATCCTAGCCAAGTTGACTAGAATTAGTCATTCAATCTAGTTATTAAATCCTATTCAATTATCTTACTAAGTCATTATCATATAGCTATTAGGTTCTTAATTATTCTAGTTCACTTTTATTTATTTAGATTCATTAATCCAAATTGAATTTAGGTTGATTAACTAAGTTCATATTATATCTAGGTGTTCTAAACTTGATTCATAAATTCATTAGTCTATTAGTCTTTAAGAAATTATAAAATGTTGTACTCAACTACATACACTTGACTAGTAAAACAAATGCTTAATTAATTTAGATATTTTTGGACTTGTTTCGTGTTGTTTTTGTTTATGTCGATATGTTGCAATTTGAAATAAATAAATTTTAGGCCTTGATGCTTTTACAATTTCTCAAAACTTAAAACATAAAAGTTGTAGATATTTTTCAAGCTTTTCATAGCGTCTTGAATCACCTCAATCTAAGTTTAAATGAAAAAGTTCTGATAAAAATACAAAACAGTGTCGTGACCAACCAACGTCTAGTAAGGTTAGAGTTACGGTCATGGTTTTTAAAAATGCCAAGATTAGACGCTACTAAAGGGAGAATTATGCCCATCATTCACAAAATTTCGCGCATCTAACATTAGTAAGGTTCGTATCATGCTCATGATTCCTCAAAATCATCGAAGTCGAGCCTAGTAAGGGCATAATCATGCATGTGATTCTTATATTTTTCCTTATCACGTGTTCCTCTATTTCTTTTACACAATTTTAACTACTTATCTACTTGTTTTATTCTCAAAACTCAACCTACTTAATCTCCACAATAGCATACAAGTTCAACACCATAACTTATATTATTGATATACATGTTATTATATCTTATTTCATCCAATCATTTCATTAATTAACTTGGTTCTAACATGCATAAACATATGTATGTTTTATCTTGTAAGTTCATACATCATTTATTTACTAGTTTATCATGTACCCAACTCATATCTAACTTTAATCTATCCTATCCATGCATAAAAAACAATTAAGTGAAAGAAAAACAATAACTTACTTGTTTGATATACAGAAGAAACTTGTTCTTCCTACTTCTACTTTTCCTTAGTTCTTGAAACTATTTCATGCATGATCTTCATCTTTTATCTTGTTTCTATCTTCCTTCTCTCTTTAATCTCCTTGAACTTAAGATTTTGGGTTGAAATTTGAAGAAGGGAAGGAAAGAAAAGAGAAAACG
Source organism: Combretum micranthum (assembly GCA_024138025.1). Taxonomy (NCBI): domain Eukaryota; kingdom Viridiplantae; phylum Streptophyta; class Magnoliopsida; order Myrtales; family Combretaceae; genus Combretum; species Combretum micranthum. The sequence goes on from JAMXBD010000001.1 coordinate 4,521,664, forward strand.
TAAAGAGAACGAGGAGAAAGAAAAGAGAAAAGAGAAGGAAGAGAGAGAGTGCGGAAAATGAAAAGGAAAAAGGAAGAAGGAAAGGATAAAGTTAATTTATAAGATATTTTTGAGTGAGAATATTGGGTTCAAACCTTTCACATCAATATTTTGGACATCGGAAACAGTTTCACATAAATTTAGAAATCTATATAATAGAAATTAATAATTTGGTTTAGAACTCTAGTTTAGGAGTTTAATTTATTTGAAATTTGTTTCTAGCTCGAGTTTGGACTTAAAAACTAATATTTTTAAGCAAGTAAATGAAATTAAAATTTATAGGGATTGAAGGAATAGTATTTATATTAAAAGGGCTAATTTAGGGTATTATATTAATTAAGGTAATTAATTTTGAGAAATTTGGATTGCTTATAAATTGAAAGAAAGAGGGGTTCAAATTAATAATTACAAGGAACTGAATAGTTTAATTTATGAAATAAACTAAAGCTTGGGATTTATAAAGTTAATAACATTTAAATTAAATTTTCCAAGGATTCAAAGATTTGAAATTGAAAGAAAAGAAATTTAGTTTGAGAATTATAAAAGATGACTATTTTGATTTGTTGAAAAAGATTGTTAAAGGAAATGAACAAATTTGAAAAGAATAGAATCCAATTTTGATGGTTGACAAGTATTAGGAAATTTAATTCATAAAATGGATAGTTGAAAAAAATAGATAGTAGAAACGAATATTTGAAATCTCAATTTCATTTAGATTTATTTATTAATTTGATTATGTTAATCTATCTAGTTATATTCTACGGTTTAATTTACTTGATTAAATTAAAATATCTAAGTTTAATTTCTAATTTACATTCTAATTAAAGTTCAAAATTAATCATCTATTGGTAATTAACATATTATAATAACTTTAAATTTTATAATTCAAAAGCTTTTGATCATTTTAAGATTTATTCTTTCATTCATATTTCCATTGTGTTATTCTAATTAATTTAGATTAAATTTTGGTATCATGTATCACTTCTATTGAAGCCTTAAATTATTTGGCAATCTATTATTTATTAAGTTTATATATTATATACCTCTATTTATAATCATGTTTTTTTTTTATATTTCTTATTATTTTTCATTACTTATAGCGTATTGAAACTCGATATTATTGCAAGTATTATATGATTATATTCTTTTATTATTCTATTGTATTGGTTTGCTATTTCTTGTCATTTTCGTTTTTATGAAGCATCTTTAGATTTGAATTATCCAATTTAACATCATTTCTGTATAATTATCTACTTACTCATCATTTATTTCTTTAGTTATCAGGTATATTTTATAACTTTTACTAATACCATCATTTAGTTATAGTTGAAACTAAGATATCTAATTTTTGTTCAATCATGTGTATATATATATATATATATATATATATAATTTTACTCTTTTATATTTATGGGGTGTTACCACGAAGTTATGGAAAAATTGTAACTTGAAATTTTGTTTACAACAATTCAAAAATTTTAAACAATAATTAAATTGTTCATATTTTAATATTTTTATATTGCGAAAAATTAGGAGTGATTCTTAAAACTTTTTCAAAAATTTTACCTAATGATTATTATATTTGAGTTGTAGAAATTTAGGTAATTACAGTCACCTTGTTTATCATTATATAACTTGGATAATCATACTTGTTAATCCCTTGTGTAGCTAATATCTCTTGATGTGGGTGCCTTAGTTGCTGGTGAAATGGCTAATAAATAAATAGAGAGAGAGAGAGAGAGAATAAAAATAAAGTAACTATTCCTATAGTCTATAATTATGATTTTATTTAATCATATGTGTGCAATTAAAAGGCCTACACGTGGTGTGTACATCTCTATCTAAATAATGATGGACATGTTAATTATCATAGCTCATAAAAATAAACCCATGTCCTTCTCATCAAGCTGCAAGATAAAAGCAAATGAAAATGTCTTCACCAATATTACTTAGAAATGGCTAACACACTTATCTCTTATAAATTAGGAGTTTCCAAAGAAAGACCTACTAACATTTTCAAAGCAAAATTTGAATGTATGTGGATTTGTGGTGGGAGTTTGCATAGAGGTGATCTCGTCACTTTATTCATAGGTATGAGGTAACGGTTTCTTCTATTTTTGTATTTAGATCTATTTATTTGTTATGAAAACCTTAGTATATCAGTTAGTGGTAAGTGGATAGTAAGAGAGAAATTAGGGAAAGATCTAGCTTTGATTTTAGAAAGTTAAATAAAAGGAGTTTTGATTATGTTTTTGTGGTTAAATTGACTATGAAATTATAAAGTTATGAAATTTTGAAGGAAGAACTAAATGAATCTTGTAATTCATTGACCTTAAGTCATGGAAATTGTGTGATTGAAAATTAAAAAAGCATCTAATTGAAGTTTTATTTGAGATTACAAAGTGTTATAGAGGATTGTTGATGGCTACAATGATTTTATCATGTCGCATATTAAAGTATTATTGGATAATAATTGAGGAATTCAAGCGATTTTATGAATTGGACAAATTCATTCATGAATTTGATTTGAATGATAAAATATGTTTTTGTAATTTATGTTGAAAGATCATAGTTATGAAAGGCTCTGGTCACAAAAAAAAAAAAAAAATGTTAGTTTTACTTCATATTGAAACTTTACCATACTTTGATACTAGAATTCAACCTTATAAATTATTGGTGATAAATAATTTATAAGATAAAAGAAATTTTCACGAATTGTTCTCATAATGGAAAGGTGTTTGGAAAAAAGGTATTTTTAACTCCTTATGATATGAAAAAATCATGGTAGGAAGAGAAATAGTAAAACACACATATATTTTTTAGCATTAAAGAAAGTTAAGATTAGTTAAAAAAAATTTAATTGATGATGAAAGAGCTAGCTATTTAATAATAATAATAGTGCTTATTTATATTGAATATTAGACCTACTTTTAATACATATCAATTAGATTTAATTTTCAAATCCAATTTAAATATATCAATGTTGACCATTCAAACTTACTTTAATATGGTCTATTTATTAATTACAATAAAATAGCTAAAACTAATAAGTATTCCTAACAATAATGGTAATAGGGCATAAGCTAAATTTGAATTGTAATTATACTCCAAAATTAACTAATATTACTTAAAACACCTAAAAAGAGATAGCAACCATAAATATTAATAATAATCTTAAAAAAATATATGAGTAATAGTAATACATGTATATGTATGTAAGTAAATAAAATAGTGAATAAGCAATAGTAACATAATAAATATATACTTATGTATAGACATATATAAGGTTACTATAAACAACAATAAAATTAATGTTGATAAATAAATAAATAAATAAATATTTTACACGATATACACATATGAGTAATAACTAAAAGAAGTAAGGAATTGTAACAATAATATGTAATTATATATAGAGGTAAACATGTTAAATAGTTTTGAATAGTAATAAAGGTATAATTAACTCGGTCATGGGGATTAGTTAATAACTTGTACCTTATACCCAAATTTTAAACAAGAGATGATAATTAGTGACTATAGTTTTAGGTTAGAATCATAGAATCACTATGTACAAATTGTGACATATGTGTTGTATTCTGTATCAGGCTATGATATTGATGTTAACGTCGATTCAATAGTTTTGGAAATTCAAGATACAGGTACACAATGACATGTTTGTTCCATGCTAGGGTTAGAACATAATAACTTGATTAATTATTAAACTTGACTAAAAATGTGTGCTACTTGTGCTTAGTCATCTCGAGCCAAAGAGCGACACCCTTAGAAGGGTTTTTAGACCCTGAAATAGTAGTTAAGCGCTTAAGCCACCTTGTTTTGGTTCAGCAGGTAGTTGAAAAGAGAAATGGTATCAGGCGTAATGATCACCCACACGGAGAGAAGTTATATTCGACATAGTCTAAGGATTATAGACCTCAGTAGACTATACGATATAGATGGACTACGAATGTGACATCTAAATAACCACTATGAACCCCTAGACTAGGATACTTTTGATTTTTCATTTTAGGCAAAAGGTCGGCTGTTCTCGTCAACCCTCAATACTATTCCAAGTAATATTGGAACCTAGGTCCTCCGTCCTGTTACTCAGAGTCATGAGTACTCTCGTGTTACTTTATTGCATTTAAATTTAATATCTAAATTAATGCTTGTTGCATCAGCATTTGAGTGCATGTACCTATCGTGTGTGGTTGGTTACTGTGTATTGGGCTTCGGCTCATCCCTTTAGAAAATTTTTTTAGGTATAGGGATGATTTAATGATATTTTCAAGGCATTTGAACTTAAGATCAGGCTTGTCACTTGAAATGTGATAAATTATAAAATAGGTTGTTTTAGTTAATTTTTTTTATAATCCTAGTATTGGTATGAATTATTTAAAGTTGTGGAGATGTAAAATATTAAGAGTCAAAATATCATGCAATATTTCAACTAATTATGGTTATCTATTATATGTGGATTTTAGTTATTTTGAGCCCTTGCATAGTCATGATTCAGTATGAGTATGTAGGGGACTGTCCACATCCTTCGATTTTAGGACGTAACGGTTAGTACAGGAAATAACGAAGAATTTACAGATAGAGTATTGAAGTAAGCAACTATTTTTGAGGACTAAATTATCCTCTTTATTGATGAGATTCACTACTTTTGAAATTATTAAAGCCACCTTCTTTGTAATTGTTAAAAGCACATGTGACAAATGTGTCATTGTCACCTACATTTGCAATATCCCTTTGAAAATATTGTATTTTGAAAATTATTTTTTTAATACAATATTTTGGTACAAATAGTTACCGAAAGTATATAATATAACATTTACAATTGTTAAAGGCATCTTTTTTGTAATTGTCAAAGGTGCAAGTTACAAATGCCCATTTGTCACTTATATTTGAAATATGTTTTGAACATACCTTATTTTTATTTTTTTTAAATACAATATTTTGCTGTAAAGGTTGGGAATGGTTGAAAAAAGTAGAAAATATAACACAGTGCTTTATCTTGTTAATCATATGTAAGGATCCGACTTCCACAATCCTAAGATGAGGCAAGCTAAATCCTCCGGCCATGTATAATATCTTAAGCATTAAACGCACAGGACTCCTTGAACGTTATATTTATTTTAAATATTGCTAACAAATTTTAAACTTTGAAATCATATAATTACATTTTGAAAATAATTGGATTTTTGATGGAAAAACAATCTAAATTAAAAAATTTTTATCTTCCACCCATACAAGTGGAAGATTTTTCACTTAAGCAAAGCTTTAAAAGCTTATTACAAACATGGGTTTCATAACTCAACCCTTAAAGAAAATACAATTTCAGAAAAGATAAATCCAATACTTTAAGTAAAACAAAATAAAAACAAATACAAATAATCACTCGGCCCTATCTCACTTCACTCCTCCTCGCAAAATCATTAGAAACACCCGTAACCCGAGTTAAACATCATCATCATCATCACAATCGCCATCATCATCATCAATATCAAAACAACACTTGGAAAGAAGGTAACAACAAAGCCTAGTAGATAGTAACACAACCGCACATGAATTGACACATGAGCTTAACTAAATGTAATGCATCAATGACAGGTTATTATCTTTGAAATAAATTAAATAAATCAATATTGAAGCATTCACACTCCGATTGCACTCCTGGGAATCTACGGGTCCTAAGAAACAACTAAGGTTATAAATGAGTCGAGACAGCTCGTGAGTTACTCGAATTCGACTTGGTGAAAACTCGAATTTGAGTCACTTACAATCGAGTCAAGCTCGGGTTCAAGCTACTTGAGTAGTTATTAAGCTTGAGTTCGAGCTTTAAAATACTCGGCTTGGCGAGCTTGCGAGCTTAATCGAGCTTAATTAAGTTTTAAATTGAGTCAAGTCAAGTTCGAGTTTATCGAGTATTAAATATATTTTATAGTTAAATCAATATTTAAAAGAATAATCGAGCTTAATTGAGTCGAGTTCGAGTTTATCAAGTATTAAATCGAGTCAAGTTCGAGCTTAAAAATCAAAGCTTGATAGAGTTCGAGTTCAAGCTTCAGATTTTTTAGTCCTGTCGAGTTCAAGCTTAGCACTGTATCTACTCGACTAGACTTATTTATGACCCTAGTAATAGTACCTGTTCGGGGGATTAATATAGGCAGCCCGAATACCTCTATCTCCTATATCTAACTGAAAAGGAAAATAGCTTCATTTAAGGTTCACAGCCATTACACATACTCTATCCATCACAGTCCATAATATAGTAGGGCTCAACCAGTCCCATAAACGTGAAGCCTACCATATTACTTTTCATCGATCAAGATAGATGTTATGCCAATAATGTTTGTCCCATCAGCTATTCATTGAGCCACTTATAAATGACATTGCATCATGATGGGAGTGACCTAAGTGCATAACTACGATGCCCCGCTTAGGATAAAGTTACACTCCCCAAACAGGATTCAACAGCACAAGCACAAGCACAAGAAATACTCAATTATAAATGTCGTCTTTAAGTTTTAATCCATTTTAAAATGCTTATTCTAACAATCATTATGTAAGTTACTGCGTACCTTTCATATATGAAATCTAATAAAAATAAAAGGTAGATCAGAATTTATGTCAAAAGATAAATCAATTGTCCATGTTTGTAAAATTAAGAATTAAACTCATATAAGAAATTATATTAATTATACACTTATCTCAAACTTTTATTAAAACCCTATTTGATCATATACTAAATAGGAATCCCACCATGGCTATGAATATGGCCCCGTTAAGATACGGACAGTTCTCCTTTATCTGTCAAATTATGTCTTTTCTCTTTATTTATAGTCTTTTATTATAAAAACATCATCATATCATTTGTATTGAAAAACATTCATTTCCCAAGCAAAAACATATTTGAAACGACATATTCCCTATGTTATTCATGGTTTAGCCTAACACATTAACTTATGTGAATTCCAAGCTATACATATATTATCTTAATCTTAGCCAAGTTGGTTAAACTTAATCAATCTAATTAATTTTAACTTACTCAAGTCCATTCAGTTACGTTAAACTTAGGTTTATTAGTTAAGTTCATTTTATACTTAATTACATATACTTAGCTAGTAAACCCAAGTCTTCATATATGTAGCAACTAGAAACAACTAAAATTTAGGCCTTGGTACTTTTAGAATCTCTAAAAACTTAAAACATGAAAATTGTAGAGCTCTTTTTAAGTTTTACGTAGCATTTTGAATCACATCAATCCGAATTCGGATGAAAAATTCATTATTAAAATACAAAACAGTATTGATGCAGAGGAAACACAAGTTACGCCTGTGATTTTTGGAAAGCTGACATAACATGGCCTCTAAGCTAAAACTCACACCCATGATTTTTGAGTTCCTAAGTTTTTACCAACCCGATGCTACTAAGGGATTGATCACGGTCATGATTGATGGAAAGTTTTCAAAACAGCCACTGGGTCAGAAAATCATGCTCGTGATTGTGAAGAATCATCTAACCTGAGCCTACCAAGGCCTCAATCATGGCTGTGATTCTTGAAAAATTCCCAAAATAAAGCTTTTTCTTGTTAAATCACTCTCGTGATTCATAAAAACACCCATATCAAATACTACTAAGGGGCGAATCACACCCATGATTCATCAAATTTGTCCAACCAAGCCTACCAAGGCTTAAATCTTGCCCGTGATTTGCTCCCTCATAGCTTACACGAACTCCCCTATTTCTGTTCTTCAAATTTCAACTTCTAAAACACAATATACTTCATACCCAAAATTGTTTAAGTAGCAACGCAATCCATATCAAGTCTAAACAATATTTCTAGGCATATTTCCACTTCACATATCATATAATCAAGTCATCAAACATCTAACCTATACATACATGTACTAACTTATGTTTTAACATACATGTTCATATATCACATGTTTATAAGTTGTATCACAAACCCAACTTGTATCTAGTATCAACTTCATCATATACATGCATAAACAATTACTAAGGTAAAGAAAATAATAGAACTTATCTTTTTAGTAAACACATGAAATTTGATTTTCTCTTCCCCTACTCCTATTGAGTTATAGAACTCCCACATGCCAAAATTTCCATCTTTAATTCTTCCTAGGATTTTGTTGAATTTGAGATCTTGTTTTTAGAGAGAGAAAGAAGATAAAGAAAGTGGCATTAAAGAAGAAGAAGAAGAGGAAGAAGAAGAAGAAGAAGAAGAAGAGCAAGAACCAAAAAGGCAAAAATGAAAAAATAAAAAGAAATGGAAAAAAGGAAATAGGAGAAAAAGTAAAGGAAGGGAAAGGATAAAATTTCTAAAGATATTTTTAAGGTAGGGTATTAGGTTTTAAACCTTTTAGATAAATATCATTAGGTTTGAAAGTATTTAGGAAATAATTTGAGAATCTATATGTTTGAAATATGAACTTGAAATAGGGGTTTGGTTTAAGAGTTTAATTTGTAAAGAATTAATGTTTAATTTGAGTGCGGGTTTAAGAACTGATATTTTTATACAAGCAGATAAACTCAAATTTTATGAGGATTAAGGAATTGGAATTTAGACTAAAGTTTAAGGATTTAGGAATCTACTAATATTTTAATAACTTGTTTAGGGGTTTAGGAATTCAAAATCTCATATTTTAACTTAATCAATTGCTAATTTAATTATTCTAACTTGTTTAATTATATCCTATAATTCACTTGATTTGTTTAATCTATCTAAACTAAATTTCTAACTTTAGTGAAGGTTTAGAGTATTTCATCATATGATTATTTGTAGGTGGGTAGCTAAAGGAGAATCCACCCTAGTTAATTCATGGTGCATATCTAGTTATGCAACAAGCACAATCACATTATTTTGTTGCTAATGACACAAAGTTATTCAATAACTTAATTTTTATTTTGTTAAATAGATTTCACCAAAAGAGTTCACACGCATGGGTTAGCAAGTAATAATTTCAACACGTAAAGAGAACGAGTATGTAGAGACATAAAATTTAATGAAATCTCTTTTAGAGCAAGAAAACAACTTTGCGTACCTTATATTTTCTAAGCTTGGAGTTAATACTCAACTTCTTAAGCGACTAACATGTATATCCAGAGACATTCAAATGTAAATTATGAGAAACCTAAGCCTCATTTGCTTTGAGGAAAAGTATATATTAATGAAAATAGTTTTTCCTTGAAAAAGTTTTCTAGAAAAGTAACGTATTTTCGAATGTTTGACTAATTTTATAACAATAATTTTCCTTTGTTTATAGTTTCAAGATAACCCATATATTTTAAGTATAAAAAATGAAAAAAAATAGATATATTATAATGAGAAATAAATCTACTTAAAAGAAAATATTAAAAAAATTAATAATAAATATTTTTGGATAGTGATGAATGATAGATAGAATTGTAAATCGATGGAAAAATGACTTACATATTTATATTTCGTAAGTCGTTTTCTAAAAAATAAGCTATGAAAAGTCTAAGTTTTCCAAACTAAGGAAAAATGTTTTTCATTAATTGTCCTTTTTTTTTAAACAAATACGGAAAGATAAAAAGGCATTTTCTTGAAAAATATTTTCATTGAAACAAACGGGCCCTAATTTAATGTCAATTTCACCTTCAAAATTTCTTACACATGTCTTTAGGTTCATTGTAAATCTTCTTCGTTCATCTTATGACATGATCTAAAGGTCTTGATAAACCAAGGAAGGTGCTCTAAGGAAATATGTAGGCATGCCTTTACATCTATGCAACACTTGATTCTTGCTTTTGCCACTAACCTGCGATTTAAGGAAAAATTGTTCAAGAATTTTCATGTATCATCGAAGAAATTGAGATCTGTAATTGAAGCTGTTCGAACATTCAAATTAGTAGTTGATCACGATAATTATTTCTTAGTTGTTTTAGTCTTTTCTGGATATATATATTTAGACTCCATAGAATTGTGCATGTCAATGTTTGAAAGGAGTTATGCTGCATGTTATTTTAGATTATGTTTAAGCATCTCAACATTTATTTTACAAATTTTGAAAGGAAGCATGAAACCTTAACAAAATGTGGAATAGATCTAATTGCAATGGCTAAGTTTGGAAAGCTTTGTCTTATAATTAGACAGGATAATGAAATATGTAGATACATACAAATCTTTGCTCGACTTATAAGACTAACCTCGTTTTTATTTGGTGAGCGTTTAGCAAGCCTGATATTGGAAAAAACCTTAGTGTTAGAGGGGTAAGACTCAGTTCTGCTGTTGTTGTAAGAATATGGTAGAAGATATCTTTAAGTTTTGCTAGTTGTACTTCTAATGATGGATCTGTTTCGTATAAAATGTTCTTATATACCCTTTCATCAAACTCACTTGGAAGTTTGTATAAGGAGATGAGCCACTTACATCAATAAACTCTAAGATACATCTTCTTGCATGTATGTATTTTTGTATGTCTTCCTCTTATTCTTTAACAAGTTAGAGGGGTAAGAGTCAATTATGCTTTTGTTGTAAGAATATAAAAGAAGATGTCTCTAAGTTTCACTAGTTGTACTTCTAGTAATGGATCTGTTTCATATTGAATGTTTTTATATACCCTTTCATCAAACTCACTTGGAAGATTGTACAAGGAGATGTTCTTCTTGCATGTATGTATGCCTTCCCCTTATTCTTAATGTTAGTGGGATAAGACTCAATTATGCTTTTATTGTAAGAATATATTAGAAGATGTCCCTAAGTTTTCCTAGTTGTATCTCTAATGGTGAGTCTGTTCCGTATTAAATGTTTTTATTTACCCTTTCATCAAACTCACTTGGAAGGTTGTACAAGGAGATGTGCCACAAACATTGATAAATTCTAAGATACGTCTTCTTGCATGTATGTATGTCTCCCTCTCATTCTCAATGTTAGAGGGATAAGACTCAGTACTGGTTTTGTTGTAAGAATATAGTAGAAGATGAGTTTTGCTACTCGTACTTTTAGTGACTAATCTGTTTCATAATGAGTATTTTTATTTACCCTTTTATCGAACTCATTTGGAAGATTGTACGAAGAGATGTGCCACAAACATTGAGTATTTTTATTTACCCCTTCATCAAACTCACTTGGAAGATTGTACAAAGAGATGTGCCACAAACATTGATAAATTCTAAGATACATCTTCTTGCATGTAGGTATCTTCCCTCGTTTAAGAATAAGGGGAAAGAAGTTATTCATGTTGTAGTCATATTGCTCACCAATTATACGATTTAGATAACAATATTTTTAAATCTTTTGTGCAGCTAATATCTTGTAATGTGGTGTCTTGGTTACTGATACAAGAAATCGAGGAGAACTTCAAGATAGACTTAAAACTGAATTGATGAAAGTAACTGATTTTGAAAACCAAAATACCCTCTTTATAATATGTTAACAAATCAATTTCATGCATATCAAATTTATGACAACTCAAGTACTAGTGATCTATCTTTTTAATTACAGAAGTTTTAAATAGATAATATATATATATATATAGAGAGAGAGAGAGAGAGAGTAGGTGTTTTTTTTCTTTTTCTTTTTTTTTTTCTTTTGGCCTTAAGACAGAGAGCAGGTTGAAAGGTCATTCAAGTAAATATATAATTAGTGATAGCAGAAAATGACTCTTATTTTACCTTTCAATACCAAAATCAAATTCTCACTTTCCAAACATTCAAAACATTGAAAATGAATGGAACCCAAATCACAATTTCTGCTCTAGTCTAGGCACCCTAGCATGCCATCCGACATCAACTACGAACGTGTAGCTCGATATTTCTTCATCTCAACAACATAATAGATTCTTCATATGATAAACAATACTGGATAGAAGACGTGAATTATGTCCACTAGACGCCACTTTCAGGAAAAAAAACACATGATGTATCGATAACTGCTTATGAACGCACAAGACAAGAATTTAGCCGCCTTGCACCAGAAAGTGAAAAGGAAACAAAATTATAAGAAACTGGAGATAGGGGAATGGTCATTGCTATAACTGATGGTGTGCCCTCATCAATTTTCTTGCTTTCTGAAGGTCCAAAGAAATTTACTGACATGTAGAACCTACTGTACAGTAAAAGTTTCATCCTTGAGAGAGAGTATAACTTGCAGCAATAATTTCCAGCAAGGATACAGGTAGGAACCCCATTTTTTAACATACATAGTGTCGGCTTATAGTGATTACAACTAAATACAAGAGAAGCTCATTGGAAAAATCCTCCATAATTTTACTCCTAGAACCAAGAGAATCCGCTATTCACCAGCCATTCGATCAAGTGGAGTAGAAAAACCTCTCCTTCATCTAACATTGACCTAATCTCAGTAATTATGGTCAAACACTAATAGTCAGCTTGTCAAATCTTTGAGTTGATCTCTGAGTCGGACTCCCAGGAAGAAATTGACGAATTATCATCCTGTCCTGTCACTGGATTGCCGTACCATATGCCTATTCTCTACAGGAAAGAAAAAAAGAGCAGGCAACTTCAAGGCCATTTTCTCTTTCCTTGGCAGAAAAAGGGCGTATTTCAACAGGAAGGAAACAAAAAAAAAAAAAAAAAAAAAACAGAGACAATTAGCTGGCACCATAGCTATCTTCTTTCCTTTCATTCACCAATGGATATAACAACAAACACATCATCTAGAGACCATTTTCGAATTTCCGACTTGTCCGATGGATTAATAACAGCCTGCTCTTCATTTGCAAGGCGATAACCAATCACGATCTCCCGTCGTTGACGGCCCCTAACCATTATATCAAAAAATGAAAGCTCTTCTTGGTCGAATAGATAGAATTCTGCTGCTTTGATACACATTTCATTCCCCTATCAAATTAGAAAAATTTCATTGGTAGGTGGTCTAACAGAAGAAATCCATTCACAATAGTTCATATAACGTGACTATTCCACCAAAAAGTTTTCTTTTTGTTCAAATATTTTGAAACTTATCAGTGTATAGAAAATGAGAAATGTTGACTTTTAAAATCAATCCAAGTTCAACTACATGTTTCTATTTGGTCCAAAAAGCAACAGGTTTTAAAGTTTTAAGGACAAGCTACAACATCGTGTCCCCAAGGAAATGAAAATAAGAAGACAAGTTAAAAACTGGTCTCCTAAAATTTTCACTCATGAAAGCACTGTAAAAATACTGGTCATGTACTCACATCCAACAATCTCCAGTAGTATCTCTGCAGTACTAATCCTGATATTTGCTCCTATTTTTCAGTATCGTAGACAATTTTCCCATAATAGCTCCATAAATGTTTTATTCAATTGCATGATGGAAAGGGGGAAAGCAGTCTACATCACCTTGTCTTTAATTAAGTGCACAGTCCCCCACATTAGTTGAGCAAAACTTTCCCTAGATCTATTGAATTTCTAGATCTAATGGGCACTAAGATTACCCAACAGATGAACCCAGTGAGATGTTACTTTTAAATAAGACAGAGGACTATTATGCTTTTGCCAACTGGACCCTAGGGAAAAAACAAAAAGAATATACAGGATCAGTACCTCTTCTGCAAACAGTTCCTCAAGCACACGATTAATCTGCTTATCCTCTGCTACCATTGCAAGTGCCATGCTAACCAACTCATTTGATAGTACATAGTCGCTGATTCTTGACACGGATACCAGGTTCCTAGTCCTAGAATCCAAAATTTCACTGATTATTATAGATTTATCTGAAGCTTGTTGCATGTCGCTGATCCAAGAACTATGAGAAAAACCAGATTGCCTCGAAAAGGAAGTTGATTTGGTACCCCTATAAGGAAGTCGCTTTGACTGCAGAAAGAAATTTAAGTATAGTAAGTATGCAGACGGAGAGAAAAGAAACAGTAAGTACAAAATGGAAAGCGAATCATATGCTAGCTGCAAAATATTAAAGAGAACCTGTATATCTCGGATAAGGAGAAGGGTGGCTAATGAACGTGAATCAGAATGCACTACAGAGTCCTCTAGTGACTCATCTGCGAGAATCAAAATCTGTCCGTTTAGTGTTAGTAATTGATTCTGCAATTTTTAAATATGAGTCCAGGCAACTAATATAACATGGCTTTCACAACAAAAACATATCTTCATTGAATTTTCAAAACACCATATTACAATTGAATAACAAGATACTTTGGGTTCATGTTCATGAGAAGACTATTTATGTAAACATAATATAAAACCATTACAGAAAAACTTGAGGTGACCTCCAAGGGGTTTGCCTAGTGGTTAAGGCTCTTGCATGAGTTCTTGGGTTCAAATCCCATCAACGACACTGCTTAGAGTTACCTTCATAGTGCATAGTATACTTAACAATGCATGTTAACCATCACCCTACATTATCCATACCTACAATAAATAATCAAAAGTCAAAGAGAGAGAGAGAGAACTTGTTGGTATTTGGTAAGCACCCATTTGCGTGGGTGAAACCATTCTCAGGCTGAGCTAATTTGTCCAAAGGTGCTTAAAGCAAACAATATTGCTGTTGATTTTAGCTTCACAATCTGCTGATTATAAACCTATAACTGACATTCAAAAAGCAGCTAGGTTTAGTTGGTCACATTGGTAGCCGCATCTTTACTCTTCTATCCTTCTAACTCTTATTGGGCTTCTTTCGTAAACAATCACATTTGCACTTGATAAAAAGGTAAAATTCCATTACTAGTGCATGGAAAAAACAGTTATATGGATTTGAGACTCACTATAGTCCTTTTTCCTTTTAAATTTGTAAACTGGACTCTATTAATAAATATAGAAACATAAAAAAGGATACAATTTAGAAATGAGAACAGATAGCATTCACTGGTCTCAGATTCCATTTGAACAAAGAGAAACTTTTCACTTTAAGGAGGTATACGATCAATAAGGTTTTTGGATCTTATAGCTCATGTTCCCCCTCATTTGTCAACACAAGGATTTGAATTTAGAATCTTGCAAATTAATCTAAAAGTTTATACATAGAAATATGGTGCAACTTTTTATACTTAATTTTATAGTTTTAGATATGTTTGAATGAAGTTTTGAGTTAAATGCAACACGGTATCAAACCAAGAGAGTAAGAATTCAAGTCCCTCCAGTATTATTTAACACATATTAATCAAAAGGGCCAGGCACCTCGTGCAATTGTGATACTAACACAACACAACACTACCATCAAGTCCTTTTATACTCTCCTTCTGTCTTTCATTGATAAAGCTTAGGATGTTTCATTTTATTTTGCTTGACAAAAGAAGACAAGTTTCTTATGATAAACTCATTTAGTTTTCAATACATATGTATGCTTATAATATAAATAAGACATTTTCTTTTTTACTAAGTAATCCTGGTAAGCTTTCCATGCATGCATTAAAATGGATTGAGTAGAAAGTGAGGCTAGAAGGTTGCAGTTTGAATAGAGATGAATGACACTAACTTTACTACTAATTAATATTTCCTCTAAAAGCATGAGCAAAAACTTCAGAAGGAAATTCCACATATTAATTTGAAGCAGAATAAACAAATGAGATGTTGAAACCTACAGAGTCAAAAGTCTCAAGAGGAAGATTTTCCAAATGGCGTCTAATGACGGCATTGCCCTCACGGTGGACAAGTCTTATGTTCTGCAAATTTACAATCTCTAGTCCACCATCTTTTAGCTTTTTCTCTCTATCCTTCTCAGGAACCTCACTAAATATCCATAATTCTGAACCTGGAGCCAAGAATGCCTCAAGAACCTAGAAGATAATACACAACCTAAGTGTTAATTTTTCCAAAAACATAGGCAATGAAAATGCGCTAGCAAAGTTGAAGAAAAAAATAGTAAAGATAAATATATCCGCATCATCACCCATCATTAAGGCCAAAAGAGTTAGCTGTTTGGTCTGCCTAATGTAAAACTATAAGAGATTTTCTTGATCTAATTAATTGTTCACACTCCCTCAGTAACATAATATTGACATACCAATTTTGTTCAAAAGGAGGGGCTGCAATTCCAATAACTTTGCTAGGGCAAACTCAAAAAATTTATTGAAAGTCCTTCAATCACTAAGAGCTATACATAGAAAAAAGAGTTGTTGAAATGTGAATCACTTACTGCCCAGAAAATAATATCTACCAAACCTCTTTGCTGGAGCATGAACATAGAAAATTTATGAAGTTACCTCTAAAAACAGTCAATATAAGATCATACTCTAAAGGTATTCTTCCTCATCCAGACATTTTATTAGGCGGCAAATACAATCACCTGTTAAAGGATCCTAATTCCTGAATGGTTAAAAAGTTCACTAGGAAGCTTTGCAGAATAGATGTAGAATACCATTATCATATCATCAATGTCACGACGCCAACCACAAAATAATATCTTCTCTGGATATTTTGGAGGATCAGCTATTTTTGGAAAAAGTCCCCGACACACCTGCATGAAACCAATGAGATCACAGAAGAAAATAAGCCATAGCACAATTTGTGGTGCAGCTTTAGTGAAAGCAACTAATTTAAGTTATTAAGATTTCAACAAAAATAATCAATCAGCTGTAAGCACACTCCAAATCTCAAATGAAATCTTCCCATGATTAGGAGAGAAGGATAATGCAGAAATCATGCTGCCCCCCCTCCCCCTCTTCTGTGCTTAGTTGGCAGTCACTGCAACCAAAAGAATGATAACATGCAAGACAATGGCAACAAAGAACTTTACCACCTGAAAGTTCAGTCCTCTTCATAAGATATCTATCTCTTTTCTCCTTCAATAAGACTTTCATCAAATAACCTAATACCTTAAGCTTATGATATAGCTATTATTTAGCTTCAAATAAAGTGATGGAGGTGGACAAGAAAGAGGCGCAAACAGCAAAACAAGAGAATCCAATCCAATGAAATCTCTTTCTAGATTGCAACTGACCAGCAAGCAAGTGAAATTCGTTCCCGAGACTAGTATTTTGTGAAATTAGGAATCTGGTTTCACAAACCTTAGGCATCTCTACTTTAGCTTTAAACTAGTAAGACCATGTTACCAAGGGGGATTAGGAGGGAGAATAACCTCTGGGAGAGGACCTGGAGCATAAGTGTCATCATCCTCAGCAATTACAAGGACTTCATCGCCTTCCTTCAAAACATAATCATCATCAGGATTTAACCATATCTTGCCACCATCTTCAGCAACCTTGACTCCACAGGGAATTGCATCAGGGAATGAAACAAGAACGTCTTGAAAACGCATCCCAACTAATTGAGGCCACCGCTTTATGTAAAATTCAGCATTCTCAAAACCCAGTATATCCTCCCAGATCTGCAATATGATGGATAACTATATTATAAACAACTGAGAGTTGACATCTAAAAGAGGAAGAGGATGATTCCTCAGATTTTTAATTAAAAAAGAAAATATTTCTACGAACAGTAAAGTTCAATCAAGTAAGCATTGCATAAATTAAGGCATGGGGCAGATGTTGCACATAAGGAATGCAATTTTAGAATACAATGAATGGCAAGGGATTGTGTTACATTAATCAGGAATAATTTTTCTTTGTATCTATGCTGTATCAGCTTATCTCTAAACTAGCCTGAGATCCCATTCCAAATTAAATGGAAATTTAGTAGGAAAAAAGGAGGGAGGCAAAAAAAAAGACATCCTACCTATTAATTTGTTATGGAATGCAGTACCCCAAAAGCACTTCTTAAGGGACAAAAGAAGATATTTTTATTTGTTTTGCTTTACGTGAAGTATGTAATTAGTCTCAAAAAGATGGAAAAGTTTGTTTTCTAAACTTGTTAACTAGTGCCTCTAAGAGGCTCCATAATAGGCCCTCTTACAATACATGACAATATGGATATTAACCCATCAGAAACAAGCACGGAATGAACAATCTATGCAATAATACCCATGAGTTGAAGATTTGTTGTTGAAGCTTAATGGAAGACAAGGATTGCCAACAGACACACAAAACCAAGTGCAAGCTGACAAAGGCAACCAGTTTCCAGGCAAAAGCAAAGTTATATTCACAACTAAAAAAATGTTAATCCCATAATAATTTCAAACCAATCCCTTCCCCCCCCCCCCCCCCCCCCAAAACAAAAAAAGTCAGCTGGAGATGTGGATCTTGCCTTTATATTGAAAGTCCTACTCCCCCAGTCAAAAGAAAAATCAAGAAAAGCATTAACAATACTCTTCTCCAAATAAGTAGGGAAATTACAAGAATTTTTTATTCCTCAATCCAATGATATAGGAAATGGACTAGAATGCCAAGGGCCACCTTTAATTAGTGATGCAAATAAAATATAAAATAAAATAAGATAGAATAATTTAAGAATGAAATTGACTAAGCAACCTGTGCAAGGCCAGGTTGTAGAGCACACTGTATCATCAACCGTCCAATCACATCATGTGCCACAACAGTTTCAATAAGATCTCCCCCAACAAGCTTGACAAGGGGCTCATTGTCAAGGTCACTCAATTCTACAACCACATGGCCTGTCAAACCCTCTTTTACTCCTGTAAGGCTGAGGACAACCCTCAGGGCACGTGCATCACTCTAGCCAGTCCAAAGGAAGAAAAAAAAAAGGTTAGGAATCAAACAAACATACATCTGCATCAACCTGAGGGGAGGGACAATCCAAAGTGCTCTGCAGAAATAAATAGAAAACTGCATGAAGAACCTGATCTGCATTGTCATCGGTTGCCAACACAATGATTGCACGGGCCTTGGAAACCGAAACCTTTGCACATGAAAAAGAAAATAAATGACTTCTACATAGCATGAGCAAATCCTGAGATGGATCTTGCAAAATACTTATCAAAGACTTCTAAAGAACTTGGCGGAGTCACCAGATGAATTTCACTAAATGAAAGCCACACACGCACACGCACACACACACACATATATATTACCTTCTTCAGGTCAGCCAAAATAAGAGGACTGCCACTTCTGCATATGACAGATGTACCCATGAAGTCAAATTCTAGCCTTCCAATATCTAATTCCATTTCCTCCTTGTCTCTTTCTGCTAGTACCACAACAACACCACCTCCAATGCTTTTATTAGCTATAGCTAGCTGCTTCAGAAGTGAGCCCTGATATATCCTGTTTGTCAGCCCTTAGTCTGTCTCAAGTTCATTACTGCTCAAGAAATCATGCAATGCATGCAAAGTTTGCAGAAAATTCAAAAAGATGGTAGTCAACAAGCTAATCTTGAATATTTGGTGGTGCGGTGAATTTACATCCTATGAAGGATACAAAAGGGACAAGAAGGGGAGGACTTGTCCTTTGCAAGGCGATAGCTTACTAATCTTGCAAAATTGAACATTTGTGTTCAATCTTATTTTGCACAGGCCATGACATACATTGATCATTCCCTTCTCACATTCACTTAGCATTATCTGGCAAATAAACAGTAAAATATAGCAGGGATGAAATAATCAAAGTCACAAAGAAAAAATGCAACACAAATGTATCTCAATTTGGACATGAGACTCAGCTATTCCTTTAACATATTCACAAGAGAAAATTGGGGGGGGTGGGGTGAAGGTTAAATGAATCAAACAAGCAACTTAAGCATGCTATGATTACAGACATGCTAAATCTTTACCAATTTATCACTCCATCCAAGAATTAGTATGTGGTTACTTTCAATGACTTCACTCTTTCCTTTCCGCAGTGAATCCATCTTCTCTGAGATAGCATCAGAAACAAGCCCTAGCATCATTGCAAAAATCAGCATGCCTCCAGAACTTATAGACACAGAAACAATCCTTGGACCCATGCCAACTCTATCAGCATGGTTTCCAGAGTCAGCAACAAATGTCCATGAAAGCCAGAGGGCTTCAGTAAAGCTTCCATCACTGACCGCATACAAAGCCAACCCACCAAATGCAATAAGAAACATGGTAGCAAAAAGAAGAGCTAGGAGCTTAGCATAAGGGTAAACAGAGAAGCACACATCAACCATATAGGCAACTCTCTTCTTAATAGGAACCTCCTCCTTATTGCTTTTCATCCTTTCTGATAAATTCTTCAAATGCGGGAGATAACCCAGATATCTATATAGAAGAAATGGCATGACTAGAATGGCAGCCAGAGTGTAAAGTGGAATCATACTGTCAGCCTTTATCAAATAAGATGTTGATTTAATATCACCATCATGGTCTGAAGAAGTGCAATAACCTTCACTACCAAGAAGTTTATCGCTGCATAATTTGCAAAGGTAATCATTCTCGTTCTGCAAGACAGCAACATGAAAGCAATCACTCAGCAGATCATATCAGAGAAAAACAAAGTCCAAACAAGAACATACTGGTAATTGAAGTACACAAAATACCTGAAGTCTTGCAACTACACTCTGTAGATAAATAATGTAGGGAAGAACAACTATACAAATGAACGCAAGCTGCAAGTTAGCAGATAAGAAACATCAATCATCAGATCAACATTTTAGTTATCAAAATAATCCAATCATCACATCAACTAATTTGTATATGTGCTTCTATAAAAATAAAAATAATAATTAAAAAAAAAATTCCACACTCTCTTACCACATTTGTTATAATTAGAGTTTGAAAATCATTAGACATTATTGTAATAATCTCCAGAGGTTTGGGCAACTTGTAGCTTTTAGCAACAAGCAATAGAGGAGGAGCAAGTGGTATCCAATGGCCAGAGCTGGTGATTAATTATCATGAGAACTTTATGGTCCATTGATGATATATGTGGTTGTGAACACAAGAAGGCCTATTGGTACAGTTGTCTTCCAAAGCCTCTTTCTATACGAAGTGACTAAGATTTGTGACCACTTAAGATTACTATAAAGATATTTGACAATTGCGGAGCTTTCATTGTAAAGGATATGGAAAATGGTCCCCAAAAAGTTCTGCATGAAACAAACACGGAGGTCATGCAATTATTTCACAGAAAATGGCATCCAAACCCCCCACCACCCCTCCCCCCTTTTCGAGTAAGTGAGATCAATACAAATGTTGTCAATTGTAATTTCAAGTCAGACATTAGCCACGACAACACTGGTCCATGAGAACGCCTATCAGTGCCCAGTAAAGACAACTACTTTTTCTTGCCACCCTACTAATTAAAAGTTCGAGATCATTGATTATAACAGCTCCAGAAAGGCATGGAAGTTTCTGTGAAAGTATACATCATAATTTATATAATGTCTATCACTTTGCTATTTAACTCAGAACTCAAAACTCTTCTTGTTACCAAACTGCTGATTATTAGGCGATAATGAATGGGGAAAAAAAAAAAAGAAGAATCGCATGATTTAAGTACCAGATAAAGCAGCAAAGAATGCATATACGCTGAAGTGCTCTTTGAAACCAAATGATTCCTCGAGCTTGGACCCAATTTTACTTCCTTCTCTTTTTCTTTTTCTTTTTCTTTCTCCTTCTCCTTATCTTTCACTTCCTCTTTCTCCTTCTGCTTCGGCACTTCAAATTCCGAACTAGGAGCAATCCGGCGCGTCGCATCCACAACTTTATCAAAAGACCGGCCGGAAACAGAGGTCAAAGAAGCAACTTCACGTTTGTCCGATCTGAGTGCCTTGAGTTTGGGGCGATTGCTGGCGGGAAATGCACCGAGAAAGGAAGGATAGACCCAGTCGCGATCGGCGAAAGGAGAAGAAGAGGCGGCAGTGGTGGTGGAGGTGGAGGTGGAGGTATCATCGTCGATAGAGTCTCGGAGATCGATACGGCGGACGGCTCGGAAGAGCGGTCCAGGAAAGTGAGGCGTAGGCGCCGAGCTAGTAGTGGTGCTGGTGTTGATGGTGGTGGTGGTAGTAGCGGTGGAGGAAGTGAAAGCGAGCTTGGGGTTGTCTTCTTGGGTGGTGGTTTTTTTAGGTCTTTTCAAGAGTGGAGGTCTTTCTGGTTTGTTAGGGTTTTGAGTAACAACAGACTTCTTTTCATCTCCTTCTTCTTGTTCGTGGTGATTTTGATTGAGTTCGTTAACCATTCTTCTTGTTCGTTACGAGTTAGTTAATTAGAAAGTAGAAGATGAAGCTGAAGTGAATTGGCGAGATGTTGATGACGTCGAGAGAGAGAGATCCGGAAGTCGAATCGGAAGCACGTGATACGATAGTTTTGAATCAAATCAATCATCGAGTAATGGAATTATTTTTTATGGAAGTTGCATCGTCATCGACATGTGACCAGGTGACCCTGCACTGCACTCACTGCTTACTGGTCACTACAGCTACGCTACAATGTCCACAGAGAGAGAGGAGAGGTGTGTGGCTGCCGTGTTGTTTTTTCAAAAGTGAGGGGAGGAAAGGTAGGAGAGGACTCATAAAAGACAAAACAGGAAAGAGAGAGTGGAGACGGAAGGGAAGAGTGAATGTTTTTTGGAATTTGTATTTCAGTTTTTTCGGTTTGGAGAATTTACCAGTGGAAAAAGAGTCCATTGGAGTAGAACCTACCCCCAATTATTATATCGTCCTTCCCAAGGGGAAAAAAGAAAAAAAAAAGAAAAGGAAAAAAAAAAAAGGTTAACCCCTTGGTATCTAAATTTTGAGTAAATACGTAATTAATTATTTAAACTTTCGATTTATTAATTTCGTACCTCGTTTAATTTTTCGCTTTTCCATTATTGCCTCCATTAGTTGTCTTGTTTCAGTTAGCACATGTTGACCTTATGACGGATCTTAGAAAGACATCTATCAAAGTTGTACGGAACACTGTTCTCCATAGATAAAAAATAATATGAATTAAAATTTAAAATTTTAATAACAAATAGCACCTTACCAAATCAAGCACTAATAACAATTAATTGGTGAGGGTTTTCATCAAAAGCATATATTCTACCGGTTAGAGAAGTACCTCGTATTCTCATCCACAAATAGAAACCCTCACTTGTATGAGGGCCTATAGATAGATCTTTTTGAAGAAAAAACTTAGGAAAAGAGATACACAACATGTACTTGGAAGCCCTAGACGACTTTTTTTTAGATATCCGGGGCCATGAGTTCAATGAGATAGTGTTGAGTGATCCCATGTGTTGTATTTCTACGAGTGTGCAATGGACAACCAAAGCTCAATCATTCTCGAAGGTACTTACTATCATCTCTTTGTCGTGTTGTTAGGGGTATTTAGGTTTTATTTGTTTAACATGTATTTTGAAATGCATTGTCGTGAAGGGATGACCAATTACTTTATCCTTGTATTATTCGTATATATTTTTATAAAGTGATGTTATAGTCCCCTTATAGTGTTATTATCCCGTAGGTGCCTTTAATAATATGCTTTATGTGGTCATTTTTATGTTATTTCAAGGGGCATGCCATACTGCCATGTTATGTTATGCTCTTATCTTAGATGTCGCTTTTTATTTTATTTAAATTTTTGTTTCACCAACCTCATTTCATATTCATCTATAACGTGCTATTCCTGTAGAACCACTTGTCCTTGTCAAGCATGCTTCCTATGTGATGCAACTTAGGTTGGTAGTATTTCCCCAGTAGAATGAGTGACTAGCAATGTAATGCCATAACATTTGTGACCTCTGCTAATGCGTACATTCACATGCTTATTACAGTGCCCCTTTGTGATCTTCTTCCATTTTTGTGTGTTGATCAATCTTCCTTTTCCCTATCCTTTGTCACTTCATAGATACTATTTCGTGTTATCTTGTAGAGTCAACTTAATGCTGTATGTTGGTGGGAGATTTAAAGAAGAGGGTGTTGGGCGCATTTTTGGGAAACTTTGGATTCATCAACATCGACAAAATGTATTTCCTTATTCTAGAGAAAAGTTTTGTGGATGGGTTCCATGCAAATTGCCAGGACTTATAGGGATTCCATGGGCACATGCTTGTGCATGCATGCTATATCTCTCAAGAAACATTGATGATTGTGTTAGCACATGGTATATCGTAGAACAGTATCACAAGACATATGGACATATGGTTTTGCCCATGCCTAGCTCAAAATTTTGGTAAAAGACTAATTAGGAGAAGATGTTGGTCCCAATTCCCAAAAAATTACCAAATAAGGCAAGTTTGCACAAGCACACTAGGGAAGGAGAACCAAGTAGTTCAAGGTGGCCAAGTCGATCAATGGCATGCAAACTTTGTGGGCAAAAGAACCACAATGCTCCTGGGTACTTGAAAAAACCATCAAGTATTGTTAGTTGTCCACTTAACCATCTTTATAGAGTAGAGTAACCATTTGGGAAGTAGCATGATAACTAAAAACTTATTCCATCCGCGACGACCGAGGTTAATAGTCTATACTTTTTAAAATAGTTTGCTAATGACCAAAACATGTGATATCATCTGAAGTGTGCTTCATACTACTTATAGGATAACTAGACAGTAAGAGCCATCAATGCAGAGGCAATACATGTAGCTGCTTCTTCACCTATGAAGACAACTAAGTCGAAAAAGCTATAGCTTGCTTATTGTCAATAGACTGTATTTTGGAAAATAAAATATGATGATTCATATAATTCATCTATTTGTAGGTCCTTTTGTGATTTAGTTATTATTCTTTAAAAAAAAAAAGAATCAATTTAGACTAATCTTATGCTAAAATAGTCTTAAACACCCAAATCAACCGTGTTCTAGAATATTACCAGAAGGAAAACTCAATTAATCTAATTTAAGGCTGGTGATCTTTGGTTTGAATGCAATTTTCCTTTTTCCTCTAGTCAAGTAAAAAGTACGAGAAAATGGATTGATGTTAAGACTTTAATTAATGATATTAAAATAAACCTCATATATATATATTATATATTCATAAATGAAAATAGGAAGTTCCATTAGACCGTTGCTTTGAATCATTTGATCATTCACAACTACTAATTTGTTGACCATTCTCCATGTCTTACATGTGTTTAACAAATGGAAGTTGTGACCATGTAAGGAACCGATAGCTTCATGCCATGGCCGTCCCCTATACTTACATGCCGACAACTACCACAGGTGGTCCTTCTCGTTGAGCCAAGCGCCTTTCTATCATCTCTAAAAGATCCAAAAGTTGAGAAAGCCACAATAAAGGGCAATGCAAAATTGGCTTCTAAAAAAACTCCAATGGAAGTTCCTGTAAAGGGTCTCGCATGGATTAGTTTTTATTTTGAATTAGTTTTACATATGAGATAAATGCTACTAGTTTACACTAATGCACATTTTTGTACGAAAAACAGCTAGGTTTGAATCTAAGTAGGGTCTTGTTGTGGGCTAGCAGAATGAAAAAGGCTTGCATCATTAGACAACTGTCGACGGTTAATGTCGTAGTTGACTACCGCTCTTTTGACTGTTGTCAGCCACGACAAAGAGGCAAGCGTAGTTGCAAGCTACACTTAAGGAAGCGGAAGCAGCACATTGAGTTTGTAAACAAATGGAAAAGTCACCACTCCTACATAAGCATCAGAGCGACCACATTAAATGGAAAATTTCTGCAGGAAGAAGAGCACATTTCTAGTGTGCTTAAATGTTGATGAATCCAGTGGAAATAGGGCTCTTAGTTGTATTCTAACATAAGAGAGTTAAAAGAAGAAGTAGCATGTTGTTAATAGCATTTGTTGATACTAGTGCAAAAGTCTTATGCACGGTAGTCTGATTAATAGTAGGTTGTGTTTTGCATATTGTCACTTATATAAGTGTGGGCTTAACTAACACTCTTAACACTTTTGTCTATCTATAGATTGAAGTTGCGGGTGTATTGTATGTATGCTTTGATGGTTGTTTTTAGTGAAGTATGTTGGGTAAGGTGTTAGTAGACTGAAATGGGGATGAACCTTTTTGTGTTTTGGAAAGTACTTTGAAATCCAACACCTCAACTTCTATAAAAGGAAATATGATCATTGTAATTATTATGATAATTTATAATTGACTTCTTTCCCAAGTATATATTTGTGAGAGAAGAGAAGAAAGATTTAACTAAGATAAGTGCAAGATTATTATTGGCT
The DNA here is from genome assembly GCA_024138025.1 of Combretum micranthum. Lineage (NCBI taxonomy): Eukaryota > Viridiplantae > Streptophyta > Magnoliopsida > Myrtales > Combretaceae > Combretum > Combretum micranthum. The sequence goes on from JAMXBD010000001.1 coordinate 4,547,591, forward strand.
TTTTAGTCTATTTGTTCAATAATGAAATTTCATAGAAAAATTGTAGTTGTCAACTTTCAAGACTAAAAAATAGCTATGTTTGCATATTTTGAGTAGTAGCTACAGTAAATGAAGTCAAAATGCCAAGTTTCTCATTTCATACAACTACTCCTACACTCTCCAAACTGAGCTTTAAAGACTAACTTGATATCTATGGCAGCTGAACAAAGTTGAACATAGAATTAATATCTCATAATTTAATTTACATTACAATGGTTGTGAATTTAAAAAAAAAAAAAAGAATATGATAATATATTATCACATTCCAATTTTTTTTATCATAATTGTTCGTGTAAATGTCATTATTATGGATTTTATATGAATATTTTTTTGTCTTTTGGCTATCTCAACTACAAGTTAGATTGTGCATCAATGTATTAAAGATTCAAATTTAATATTTGGTCATTTTACATGTGATAGCAATTAGGGGATCCATTTGATACCATTCATGTGAGAAGTAAGAATCATAATGGGCAAATACAAGTAGAGATAATGAACAAAACGAGTTGACTATCCTAATAACATGTTTAGTGCATAGAACTCCATTAAGAAGCAAAAAATTACAGCTAGATAACATATCACCTAGGGGCATAACTTCCCCCCACCTAACAGCAGTGTCAATAAAGTGGCCTACCAAAGAAGCCAAAAAGAATAATCTCCAACCAAGCCATTTTGCAAATATCATGCACACATATGGTTGAGTTAAAAAACCAATAATATAGAAACACCAGAGATTGAAAAAAAAAAGTATAACCTTAAGAGATGTGATGTTTGCAAGAGTTTGTTGTTAATGTCAAGGTTGAAATCACAACATTGAGCTCATTATAGGTACCGCACAATAATTCACCTTTACAATAACCTCAGTAACATTACAATACCTATGGGACCATAAACCAAACATAGTAATAATATATCAGCAAAAACAAACCATAATATCAATATGGAAAATTAGGGTTTCAATATTATAAAACTAGGAAAAGGGCAGCCAAACATGGAAAAAGACATAAAGGGATATAACCATCACTACATCTTCGCGATATGATGGTGGATGTATCTAGTAGACGAAGATTGGTGTTCAACTCACCCTGCACCGATTGATCAACAGTTGCCTACTCTGATAGCTAACGATAGAAAGTTATATAGTTTGCCCCACACTTATGCACTCCATTGTTGCCATGATATCTCCACATGTGTGTTTTAGGTTATCGAGTGTGCGATTCCTGGGATTTTAATGAAGATCCATTTTTCAATAGTGCTCAACCACAGTTAAATGCAACATTGTTTCAAATAACTTTTTGTTTTAAATCTTCCTTCTAAAATTTAATAAGCACGTTTAATATATTTAACTTTAGAAATATACTTATACATATTTTAGACTATACATTATCTGCAAATGGTCGCATGTGATTGGTGGATTCAGCCACGTGTGCAAAAAATAAAAATAATAACAATATTAGCGGGGAACATCCCATCTCTCCCCCCCTTGTTTACAAAAGAAAATCTGCAAATACCTTAAAATTGAAGAAGAAGAGGAAGAAAATTAAGGCTTAACCTTTTCTTTTCTTAGAGCATCCCTTCCTACTTCTTGACACAGATCTCATATTAACTATCTCATTTTTTGGTCTTAGGTGATGAGGAGAGTTTTTTTTTTTTTTTTTAACTTTTTAGGATTATTTGTAAAAAGACTTTAGTAAGTAAAATATTAGAAGTTTTCTTAAGCTTTTAATATACTTAAGAAATAAAGTAATGAGATTCTTTTAAAAAAATTATGAAATATTGATGTGGTATTTTAAGGGTCAAATTCTAAGGTCAAAATTAAAGCGCATCTAGTGAACCAATGACCCTTTTATAATTTTTCCGGTGAAACAAAAATGCCAAAAGGGACTTTTGTCTTTCTCCCTTACTTTCCTTGCATAAGCAATATTTTCTCTTATCTTTTAAGAAAAATTCTTCAACCTCTTATCACAATTTAAGGTAAATCTTTAGTCTTTTCTTCATTGCCATTCCTTATGGTTCTCATCAATCTTAGTTAACAGTTTTGGTAAATTTTAAGGCAGAGTTAGCACATTTACGAGGAAATTGTATATGGTTTAGAATCCAAAAATTGTAAAAGACAGAAGAATTATGGTGCATATTGCATGGATATATCAAGTCTTGTGTGAAGTGATGAAAAAAGGATAGTACTTTGCCATCCTACTGGTCGGTATCATAAGTAATTATAAGTTTGAATTAAATCATTTAAAAGATAAATTTTATTCTTTTTTTAAGTAGATTTTTCTTGATAGAGTTGTCAATATGCAAAACCTTAAATTTTTTTTAAGAATTACATCGATCGATTTTGTAAATGTAAAAATTAGCAACAAAATAGCTAAAAAATAATAATAGTAACTAATTTTACTTAGATGTGTTTGCGAGTACTTAAAGGAATAGATCCATGGTAGATTAGGCAAATGGATCAACTATAGTATAGAAAGTGTCTCCCAATAGTTTAAAAAAGTGAATCTAGGAAAATTTCATAAGCAAATATTCTAGAGTAGAAAACTTGCTAAAACTGCTATGCCAATTAGAGACAGCTGACAAGGCAGCTCGCTTGAATAAAATAAGTAAACAACCTTGACAAGCACGTAAGAAGTTGGCAAGAGGTGACTAAGCTCCTACCAAACACAATAGTTCAGCCTAACCTTGCCAAACATGCCCAAAATCTTTCTAAAGTTGGCCATGGGTCGTGGTAGATTGGTTCATGATACAATCTAACTTAGTCCTAAGCTTAATAAGTTGATCCATACCATAGAAAGGTTGGTATGAGTTTAAGAAGCCCATGATCGAAATTGTTTATCAACAATATTAATATACAAAGTTAGTTTGCTATAAGGGAGTTATTACCAGATCATACCTTTGATATGTGGCACCTTTGTGGACTATTGCAATGGACAAATGGTACTAATGGTTGTTGATGTAACTATATATTTGACTCTTGTGTTGTTGAAGAGAATCGACGTCGTGATTTTTGTGCTTTGAGGAGTCTAAGCTTTTTTAAATCTTGGGATGCGAGGACCATACAGCTTATTTTTTTATCTTTTTACCACATTAAAGTCAAGTGTGCTTATGATGATTGCATACTAGACTCTAGCTTATCTCATGGTGGGTCATTTTTTCCATATACTCGAGATAAAGGATTTCTTCTAGGCTCTGTCTACTATTTTAAACATTAGATCAGATCGGTACTAATACATTGTATGGATTTAATAAATTGGTTGATTTAAAATAGTTCAAAGAGTTAATATCTCAATTATCTCGTAATTATAAAGCCGTGATTTGCTGTAAATAAGATATTTTAATACAATGATTTAACGACTATAATTACACAAATTAGATTTGATGGAAAAAGTGCTTATGCAACTCATAAATCTGAATTGGCCTACCCTTTCACGAGATTGCCACATGTTGTGCTTTTTTATTTTCAATATATCAAATGCCAAACCGTAATGCTCTTCATTGAAGAATATACATTACTATTATTCATAGATTTTTTTTCATTTAAAAAATCATTTTGAATCTTCTCTAAACAATTACACCAAACTTAAAATAAAATAAAATTAAAATTAAAATTAAAATGTCTGCTGATGGAAGAACTTAATAACACCATAAGTAATATGTAAATTATAGAGATCCAATAAATGTTAGCACATGATTTAAGCTTGAATCACTTACTTTACTTGACCTTAAAATAATGATATATGTAGAGATATTAGTTGTGAATTAGAATGAACTAGAGTAGAATCTAAGGAAAGGAGGAAACCGAATAATAAGTGGATGCATTTTGCTATAAGCATAGAAGTTCTAGAATATCGAATATGATATTCTAGAGATTTCTATAATAATAGCTTGAAATTTGATTTTTTGGGACCTTGTTTGATTCTTAAGTGGAGAAGGTGAAATTGTAAGATCTTTTTATTTACATATTAATCATGTTAAATGGGGTGAAACTTTTCATTGTCTATAGAGTTTAGCTCTTGACATCAACATAGGAAATCAATCGACCATTTCATGGGCATTTGAGTGTTTGGGCTTGATCACTTGGTATTACTAAGTGAATAAGCCCATTGAAAAGCATCAAGAGATGTTTAACTAGTTTTGAAGTTCTCTATAACTAGTTTATTATGCTAAATCTACCCAAGTTACACTAAGAACTAGACCAAACAAAATCACTTTAATACTAAATAAATAATCCAATTAATCATGGAGTCTAGCCCATTTTATGATAGAACCATTTTAAATCCTTCACATAAGATATCTAAGGAAACATGAAGCTTCAATCAACTAATTTCAGATAGAGGAGTAGATCTTTCAAAACGATTATAAAAATAATAATAAAATATAAAGTTGTTAATAAAAAGATTTGAGATACTTTGAACTTACATGGCGACCTAAACCTATATAGTCTAACTAAGATCATTTTTTTCCAAGACTGCTCAATTAGCACGTGCTTGTATCGACCATGATCTTTTTGCAAAATTAGTTAACCAAACCTCTTATACAACAGACTACCCTACCCTGTCATGTATCGATCAACATTTTAAGCTCTAGGACAACTGAATTACCCTTTTGAAGGCTCTAAGTAGTTGTCTTTAACTTCTTGTCACTAAATTAAGTTAAAAGTCAATCTTTATATATAAGAGCATCAATCTATGATTGATTGCTGAAAATAATCAATTTAGGTTTAACAAACACAACTTAGTTATGTGATTATTTTTTTACTGGATGTGCTTGTTAGATTAGATATATATTGTTTATAGATATATTAAACCTTAAATGTTGTTGAGTGCGCTTAACCAAAGCAAAAAGATTTCGGACTAGCAATAATCAAGTACGATATCTATGATTTAGCAATTATGTCACTCTAAGTGAGGTAGTGATGTGGAATGATGTATTATATTACATATAAATGTCACCATGTGCATGCACTTTAAGTCTATCTAGTGAAGAAATGATATGATTGCCAACTCGCTCAAATAAAAATTACATAAAATTAATTAATAAAGTACCGATGCAAAAATTGCTTCTATAAAATGAGACTCACATGTTAATATATGAATAACATATTATAAATGTAATTCACTAATGTACCATATAATTGTAATGAGTATATTAATGAATTGCATTTGTAAATACGATTCATTAAGAAAATAAGTAAATCGTATTTTTAATATGTGATTTAGTATTACACAACTTTTACTTAATCGCATCATAAAAAGATGATTATTTAATAAATTGTAAGTTGCATGGCAAACATGTAGTTTAACATTAATTATTTTTTAATTAAAATCATCTCGTTTGTATTTGATTTTTTTTTAATGTTAATACATATGTTTCTCAACCTTATCTACTCTTAATTAAGTAGTTCTTGAGATAGAAGTTAGTTTACTAGAAGAACACTATGGGTTATACTGGTAATGTGTGGCGCCTTTATGGACTTCTGTAGTAACCACCGGTACTAATAGCTATTGTAGTAATGCTTTTGGGATGATGGGACTATATATTTGTCTCATGTTGTTGAAGAGTATTGACATCATAATTGTTTATTAGACCGTCTTTATCAATAAATTGTTTAAAGAAGTTACTTAACATACCATGTCAGCTTTTTAAGCAACTCTTCTTTTAAGTAACTCTCCACTTTATCCGTGAGTTACTTACCAAAGTTTTTTCATAATTTTTAATACTTTTTGTGGGTCTCATATTATACGGTCATTTTTAGATTAAAAAATATTTCCCTCATTGTGTTAAATAAATATGGAAATAAATTTAAAATATATTAAAATTACAATTATTTTAATTTATTTATTAAAAATGGAAGTATGAAAATATTAATTATTTTAAGATAAATTAGAAACATGATAATTTCATTTAAAATCAATACAAGCAACATACAATTTAAAATAATACAAAACTAGCATTTAAGGAAAAAAAAAGAATGGAAAACCAACATATAATTTATAATAGTTAATTATAACAATTAAATGTCAACTAATGGGTCCAAATCGTTCTCACACATGTTCAATCAAGTCGGTTTGCAATCAACGATGTTTAACCCTATCATGGAGTCAAATATTGTTTTCTATAGATGTCACATATTCCATAATATGACTATGAGAAATATGAGGTACTGGTTCACTATTGTCTCCTAATTCATAATATGGTACTTGAAAGTTCAAATTGTAGCCGTCTCGTTCATCTTCAATAATCATATTATGTAAAATTATGCATGCTCTCATAATTTGCTTCAAAACCTCTTGATCCAAAAAATGCGAAGGTCCACGAACTATAGCAAAATGAGATTATAGCACTCCAAGAGCTCATTCAACATCTTTCCTACATCCTTCTTGGTGCTTAGCAAATAACTATTCATTTGGACCACGTGGATATGAAATAGATTGGACAAATGTTGACCACTCTGAATATATGCCAACAATGAGATAATATCTCGTGTCATAGGTCTTACCATTCATGGTATAGTGTGTCATTGGAGCATGTCTTTTTAGGACATCATCAAATAGGGGTGACCGCTCTAGTACATTAATATCATTGTTTGAACCCAAGATGCCAAAAAATGCATGTCGTATCCAAGTATCATATGAAGCGATAGCTTTAAGCATGATTGTTGGAGACCCATGATCTCCTCTAGTATACATGTCTTACTATATAACTGAACAATTTTTCCACTCCCAATGCATATAATTAATGCTTCCTAACATACTAGGAAATCCACATTACTAAGCCACATTAAGTAAGCGTTCAATATTGGCTTGACTTGGCCTGCATAAATACTCATCACCAAAACAATCGACGATCCCTTAGATGAATTTTTTGACACATTGTATGATTGTGCCTTCAGCCATTCGCAAGTAATCATCTAAAGCATCACCCCGCTACTCCATATGCTAACATTCAAATAACTTCAGTACACTTCTGTTGTGTTGAAGTACTAAGTTTGCCAACAGCATCCTTCCTTTGTGTAAAATAGGATGAGTAATCCTGTAGTGCTTGTACAATGCCGATGAACATACTTTTTCTCATTCGAAATCTACATCGGAAATGCTCATCAGTATACACTGGGTTATCTGAGAAGTAGTCATTATAAATACAATTGTGGCCTTTTAGACTACCTTTATTAATATATTTTCGCTTACGTCTTCTAGTAGAGTTGGAATTATCGTATATCTCCAGGATCATTTGGTATAAAACGAGCAATTAACTCAAATTGCGAACTGCCCATCTCTGATAAAATAAATTCATCAATTGCTTTGTTGTAATCATTGTTTTGCTCAGAATCAGAGCTTCTTGAGCTACTAGTAGACATTATGTTTTAATAAGATGAACAATAGAATAGTATACACTTGGAAATAAGAAAATTGAAGAGTGCATTTTATGAAGACATACTTGTTTGCCATTTATAGAACTTCAACTTCAATAGCTAGTTTTACAACAACTAGTTTTACAACGGATAGTTTACCATGAAATAATAAAAAAAAATCAAATACAGAATAATAATTAAAATACTAGTTTCAGGCCCCAAACGATGTTTTTTTTCCTCAAGTTTGCAATTATAGGGTAACCCCTATTATTAATATAGATCTCTAAATGATTTTCGTCTAAACATATTATAATAAGGATTTTGAATTATATACAAAAAATTATGACTAATCAAAATTTTGATAAACACAACCCAAAATTATGATCATGGCGTAGGTCAAGGCCTCGACTATGGCCTCAACACTAGCCACACACAATATCGCAACCACAAAGTCATAATTATGGTTGCGACATTGAGTCACAACTTGGGTCCAGGGTAAGGTTGAGGCATCGACCCAAAATCTAGGCTAAAATTCTTGACTCTGTGGTTGAGATTTTGGGTTGCGGCTTGTGTCGAGAGCAAGATCAAAACCTTGACGTAACCTAACATCGTGATCATAGAGTCAAGAATTTTGGCCTCGATTTTGGGTCGCGGCTTGAGTCAAGACCTTGTCCTTACCCTCGACACAGGCCGCGACTAAGTCTGTGGCCACAATTTTGGGTCATGTTTTTTGAAACTAACGATTCCTTCTTATTTTAATGAGCTCTCTATGCATCTGTTCTATTCATTCCTTCTGTACATCATCCATTGCCGATGTATTGGCCATCATTATTGATTTCTCTAATTCGATTTGTTTTCGACGTTCTTTTTCTTGTTTGAGACATTTCCTCTCCTTTGTCATTTCAATTTCTTTATATTTCAATTCATTGATTTTACGTAGCAACTTCACTTTATCACGATCTACTGTACTCAATTCTTGTATCTCGTGAATGAATTCATCCACTTTCTCACTACCTTTAGCCTTTTCTTTAGCTTTTCTTTTTGTTACCACTCTACCAGATAAACAAATGCCTGCCTCACTTGCCTCATTCTTTGTTGATATATCATTGTTTGATGATGAGCTGGTATATGCTCCGAAGCTATTGACTTTGGAGCGTTTATTTGTATTTTTTTTTTCGGCATTTCTAAATTCAGATCTCTATTTGGGTTCATTACATAATATGACCCAACAATGCTCAACATTGCATAATTTATTCTCATTTTGTCTAAATAAATCATGAGCATCTCTTATATAATCATGCTTACCTTTTTCACTTTGCCCACGCCGTCTTATTTGATCGTATGACATCTTTTGAGATTTTTGAGAACTGAGCTTTACATTGTTGTCATGTTCGTCTTAATGGATCTTTCTCTTTCTCATACAATTGTCCCTTCTCAAATTCTTCATGGACTCTTCCAAAATATTTGTAATGGTTGATTGTTCCCAATAAGTGGATCTTTACTAACCCTCAACCATGCGTAAATTAAAAGTTTATCATCATTTTGCTCCCTTTTTTCCTATGAGCTTGATCACCTCCACTGTCATCATCATCCTCATCTTCTAAATTTTTTTTAGTAAAATATTGTAGGTATTGTGAGCTTATACTAATTGGTGTTTGTAGCAATTAATCTAAATTTGGTTACGGTGGAGAATTTCCCATCGCATTGAATGGTTGAAAGTTTTCAAGTGAAAACTAAGGAATATATGGAAAATATGGTGTTATCATACTTCTTGCATTATGACTAAAATTTTGAGGGCTTTGGCTCATAATTGGAAAATTTAGATGATATTGCAAATTAGGAACACCTTGGAAAAATGCATCAAATGGAAGGTACGATCCGGTTTGTAAAATTTGTGGCATTTTAAAATTTTGTGAGTTTGGAGATTCATCATGTGGTAAATTTTAAGAATTATTTAGGTCCATGTATAAGAAATTGTGGTGAATTTTAAGAATTAAAAGAGAGATTTTATAAATTTTTATATATTTATAGATAAAGAAATTAAAAAAAAATTGCAAGTACAAGTACATGTGCATTGGCCAGAACGGCTAAATTTTATTTTAGCCAGAACAACCATAATTTTTTATTTTTGCCACAACGATCATTTTTTAACCTAAACGCATTTTATGGATCCCATATTTTGACAAAAAAAAAAAAGTTAAACAAAAATTAGTTGTTTCGCAAAGTAACGGTGCTTCATCAAGTACCTCAATTTATCGGTAAGTAACATCAGTTGGCAATCGTTCGTATATCTATTCGAGCTAAGTACTTCCGGTCTTAAGGAGTTGTGAGCTATTTTAAATATCGGGATGCTAAGTAGAAGTAAGAGAGTGGGTTAAATGGGTCAATTCGGCCTGGCCCATTTCAGCCTACAAGTTAAACGGGGAAAAAAATTTGATAGGTCAAAATTTCTTGACTCTAACCCAACCCACTTCTTAACCCGTTAAACCCACTTGCATATTTTTATGAGTTAAACAGGTCTAATTAACTCATTTATACTAATTGAATAAAATATAAGTAATGAAAAAATATATATTTTGCAGGGTTTTAAATATATAAATGATTAATTTCATTATTATTATAATTACTTATATATTAAATTAAATATTTTAAAATAATTTTATTAGATATCATATTTCATTTGAACAATAAAGATATACTTAAAAAAAATATTATGATACATATATATCAATTTGTCATTCTCTATTATAATTAATACATAAGTTTAAGTTCAAGTGTGAAAAACCCAATAACAATACTAGATTAATAGTTATTTACCCCATATTTTTTTTATTTTTTTATATAAGTGGGTTAGTAGGCCAACCTACTTAACCCGTGGGCTAGCCCATTTTGGCCCGCGGGTTAAATAGGTTAGGTAAAATTGGCCCACTTTTAAATAGGCTAAAAAAAGTTAATCCTAACCCATTTTCAAAGTAGATTAAATAGGCCGGCCCGTGGATCATATCCTACTTTCCTACCAATAAGAGTATACTGTTAACTTTTTATCTTTTGCTTTTTCATATTAAAGTCCGAGCTCATCTCATCATGGGTCTTTTTTTTTTCCCTTAAATTTCTTCAAACATGGGAACTAATGCATTGAATAGATTTAATAAATTGGTTAAATTAAAATGGTTAAAAGAGTTGGTACCTCAACTACCTCATATTTATAAAGCTATAAATTGTTGCAAATACGAGATTTTGTAAATTTAGGGATTCAATAGATGTTGGCACGTTATTGAAACTTGAGTCTCATATTTTATTTGACCTTAAAAAAAATGATGCAGATATATTAGTTGTAAAAAAGGATGATTTTAAAAAATCGCTAGAAAAAAAGAAGGAAACAGTCTTAATAAGAAGATGCACTTTGTAATAAGCATAGGAGTTTTAGAACACAAAAGTATGGTGTTGTTGAGATTTGTGCAAGAAGGGTTCGAAATTTTGATCTTATGGATCTTATTGTTTTCTTGAAAGGAGAAGGTTGGTTGCAACATCTTGTCATTAAAATATTAATTATGTTAAATGAGGTAAAAACTTTTCACTGTTTAAATATTTGAAGTTTGGCTCTTTATATTGATAAAAGGAATAAGCCATCTCTCGGGCATATGAGTGTTTGGGCTCAATCACTTAGTATTGCTAAATGCTAAGTGCTAAGTGAATGAACCTACTGAGAAGGATGGAAAGTGGCTCAACAAGTTTTGAAGATTCTTGTACCAAACCTATTAGATCAAATCTTTTAAGTCATCTAAAAAGTAAAACATAACAATTTAAATCCATCACTTTAATTTTTATAATGAGTTCGATTTCTAGTCCATTTGATCATAGAGCCATCTTAAACCCATTGCATAAGACATTCGGTGAAACGTGAAACTTTAATCAACTAATTTTAGAAAGAGTTGTAGATATTTCAAAATAACTAAAAAAATATATGAAAGCTGTTCATAAGAAGATTTTAGATACATTGAACTTGTATAGGAAGATGAATTATAAAATAAAAGTAAAAGCTTTTAAAACACCTAAAATATGAAGAAGGGATGATTATACTTTAACATTAAAGATGATACGTTGAAAATCCATATCTTGTTATGGTAAGAGGGTAATATAGTTCAAATGCATTGGCAACTATTTCAAAAGGTACACTAAATCAAAAGTAAGTATAGCTTAGAACATAACATAAAACATAGTAATAATCATCCGATAAAATTAGAGCTTATAGGGGGGCATATGCTTTATTGGGTCTTTTTTGCTGGCATAGGACAGAAATAGCCCAAACGTGAAGGGAGAGGTGAAAGCGAAGCAGGTATATTTACGTCCAAGCCCTCCTTGTCTTTTGAGGAGAAAACACAACTACACAAGCATCATTCTCTTTTTATTTTGTAGGTCTGGGTGAGGTAGAAGGGGAAATACTGGAGGCACGTGCACTGGCAGGATATGGTGCAGATTTTTTCGTGATCCTGCTAACAATCAAACAAGATTAGAGCTACCTGGCAATAAATAGTAATTTTCTAAGGTATGCATCTAACAATCTTAAAGGATGAAAGAAACAAAAAGGGACGAAACAGAATAAAAGGAAAAAGGTATATTCTACTTTTGTGAATTGCAAGGTCGTTGGTTCTATTTTGGAGTAAAAAAAACAAAAACACAAAAAACGAGAAAGGGTTGTTGTTTTTAGAGTGAATAATGAGGTCTACTATTGTTATAAAAATTAATGTTTACAATGGGCTTGTGATAAAATTAATTAGCTAATTAGCTAAACCGCTTTGTAAAATTGTGTGCTAAATATGCAATCACAATCTTAAATATTAGATATACGATTTGCTAGCCAATAGTTTTTGAACAACTTCCATCTTGAACTCGAGACTTATAAAATCACATTTCTAATATGTGATTAAGATATGGAAATTACATGCTGAATGTGCGAGTGATATTTCATTAATTAAAAACGAATATACTAATTTAGTATAAACAGTAGATGCGATTTAAAGTGTTATATTATTTTAATTGAAAATTTATTTTAGTAAAAATTTTGAATAAACGCATCAAATTGACAAACAAAATTGGTTGATTATATGATTCTTGGATTCACAAAGGATTTTTGTTAATCTAAAATTATATATTTTCTTACTATAAAGTGATAAATTGTAGCGAATATAGGCCTGAATCTGATGTGGTTTCTTCATAATATGCGTGTACATAACATATATGTTTGTATTATTAAGAATTTGCATGTATAATGCATGGGCAGGAGAATGAAAACCATAATAATTAATAATCAACATTCCGGCCTTTGGCCCATGCTAAATAATTATTCTTCTCCAAAGTCAAAGGCCAAATCTATTTAACATACTATAGAAAATTAAATCTCCGATTCATTATTTTTATTACAAAAAAAATTAGTTTTTAGAAATAAAAATTTTATGACAGAGCAAGTAAAAAAAGTTTTATATTTATAAATTCAATCAGCAATGATAATTTTTACGATAAGTATTTACGCTTAGAAACGTAATTTTTATTTTCAAAGCTTTCTTGTAATGTTTATATAATCGAAATTTTTTATTATTGAATTTTATAACAGAATTCACCCCTGCAAAATGAACTCTAACTTACCTTTCGTGACGCTTTTCAAGGAAACGACGGAGAGAATTGTTTCTTACAATTGGGAGTTCTGATAACCAACCAAACACTTTGTTAGTATGAGATGTAAAGTTGCATTTGGCTTTTGCAACATTAAGACTTAATAAGAATATCACTAGAAGATGCGGCAACTTAAAATAATGATTTTGTCTATACATATATGAAGTTATCTTTGGATCAACTTACAATATTCAACGAATTTATAACATCGAAGTTATCACATATAGATAAACTTACTATATTTTGAAAAAGTTCACCACAAATGGATGAAATCTTAATTTTAAGTCATATGTGGCAACTTATCCCATTAATTTCCCAATGTGCTAATAATAAAAATTTAAGTACAATTAATCCATAAATTATTATCCTGCCTAAAGTGTTTTTTTTTTTCCAGGTCTAAACTTGGGCCAATTAACAAAATTAATGATTTCGATAAATTAACAAGATAATAATTTTTAGAAAGACTTTTATGTAAATCTATAGTCTTGTCAATATCATTAATCAATAATACATACAAATTTTATTTTTGAATTTATTCATAGAATATAATACATATTTAGTAATATATAATAATTTTTTATATAATTAGTTTTATATTCACTGAATTAAAAAAAAATTATTAAATTAATAAATTATTAATCTATGGATTAATTGATGCATCTCTAAATTAATAAAATTTTATGGTCATAAATGTTATTAATTTATAGATGTTTTTTGTAATACCTGCAACTTCCAGTTCGCATATAGATGGGAAACTGAAGGGATGACTTGTTTTTGTTTTTGGTTTTGAACCACTTTTTTCCATTTCTTGCATTACTTCCTTTTCATCACTTGTTTTCTTTTTTGACAATGAGCTTTCTCCAGCCAGAAGCATTATACCTTGCGCCTGTAATAATAATAAAATTCATACCATGGCGGATAATATTATCTCATTAGTAGAAATCCTCTACGTCCATCGACTTTAGAAATATATATAATCTAGCATTTGCTCATGTGGGAGCGTAATACATAAGGGTACCATATGAGGGTCTCATGTTCAAACCCATGCCCACTACGTTACACGCAGAGAGTCCTTTCTCCAACCTTGAGCAACCCCCACATCAGCACCCCATGAAGACCCCTTTCTCAAGCTAATGTGATGGTGTGATTTGCTTTTTCACTTTTGAGTGGAAAAGGTTGAAAACCATCCGGGCAAGTTCTTTTATACATTTTTCCTACCCCAAGAGCTAATACATCTAAAACAATAAAAAAATAACTTTATCAACACTTCTTTGTTATTATTTTAGTCTTTTATGGCATATATATATAACAATTTTTTTATTAGAATATATATAAATTACCACTAAGTTGCGGTTTGAAATTTTATAAACCAACCCTAGTTCGTATAGGTCGAGCTGATTTTGTAACCATGGACCCAATGGTTGAAAGATCATATCTTAATCCAAACCGGTCCTGGAACAATTTATTTTAATTTAATACTAAAATTTTAAACTCAAAACAAAAATTTTGCTTAGGAATATTAGTTTTTAACTCATTTTCATAAGTAAGTGTTCTAGATGTACATTTACTTATGCACAAGAACATCTTATTTTTATTGTAATATTAGTGATATGGATTAGAATATACTCTAGACGTTTTAGAGAAGGTTACAAAAGAAAAATTAGTCTTATATTTTTAATAAATGAAATGGTTTTCTTTTCTTTTCTTTTTTTATAGAACTTCATATAAAGCAAACTTATTGTGTCTTAAAGTAAATTTATTTTTTGTCTTGTCATTAACAATGCATTGAATACTGTAAATAGATAATAATTTATTTTAATTCACATGAAAAATAATTTAAATGTTAAATGTTACTTACTTTTTTTAAACCATTGCATTAGTTTTTAATTTATATTTTTATGTCTCTTTTATTTTTATTTTTTTTTTTTGACAGGTTCATGAATTAAGGCTGTTGACCTATGGGGGACTCGATCGTGTCCCTTGGTGGTTCTAGTTTGGCCATCCGGGCTAGGGCTAGTTTAAGGACCCTATGAGTAGGGCTTCAACCCAGCTCATGGAGATATCTACCTATCATATAGCATATTTACACAGACTTTACTCAATCAAGGAGGTCCAATGATGTTAATAGTTATATAGAGTAGATTCTAAAAATAATTATTTTAGAATTTAACTTACATGGTGAGGTATGAATTTGATATCTTCATACCCTATATTCACCTTAAAATTTGTACTTAATTTATTCTAGGGTCACGTCTTAAAGTACCTAGTATCCACCCTATAAAAAGTTATTACATAATAATTTATAAATGAAAAATAAATTAAGATTCTATAGTTTTTTTCCAATAAATGTTTAAAGGAAAAAAAAAAGAAAAAAAAGAAAGAGCTCTATAAGATAAAAATCCTACATAGCTAAACCTAAAGTCGTCTTTCATATTTCTTTTTGTTTCCCCTCTTCTTCCCCCAGTCTACTAGTTTCATAGTGTTTTTGATATCATATAATCTTGAAATAATGAAAATAGGACAAGTAATGCATTTTTATATCATTAGTTTTGTTACAAGTTTCCCTAATATAATACTATAGATTCCACAAGTTTTACGTATGAAAGACCTTATGAACTTGAAATTTATGAAAAGATGAAAAGTATGAGTTCTAAAGGGTGTTTGCACATTTCATGGGGTACAAATTCTAAGGTATATTAGGTTGGAAACTTGTATCTTGTTGGGAAGGATGTTAAATTGGATGGTCCAAGTCAAATTTTGATGAGGAAATACTTTAGACAATTTCTCAAATGATGTAGTTAAATTACACTTAATAGGCAAAATATGCCTGTGATATGTTGATTTTTTATGTGCTATATATTTGTATTTGTGTTTTTACATGACATAGCTATACCGCAACTAGCATTTGAACACTAGAGCATGGCGACCAAATACTAACATGATGAGAAGAACTGGTCATGAAATTATAGCTAAAGTTTAGATGCCAGATTCACATGACTAGAGAGCTTCTAACCACGTGAATTTTAGTAGGTTTTCGAATGCCATTTTTAATGTAATGCCAAGTGTGAACCATAAGGAAAGAAGTGAAGGTGGACTGAATTTCCCACATGGTGTGTGAATGGTAGTGGACATTTTTAGGAGGAAAATGGGCAATGGCTATGTTCCCTAAAGGCCCTATAACTAAGGGTCATAGAGCAGATTTTGAGTAAGAGAGGGAGCTTAAATGAAAAGAATCAATCTAATCCATCTTGCCAATTATAATTTTATAATTTTTTGCGTGCGAAAATGAGAAAATAGGTTAGTGTCACTATGAGTTTACTTGGGAAATATTTATAAGGTACTATTCATGTATTTATAATATGTTTTTGTCGAGTGCTTTTGTGGGTAGTTGATTTGTGTGTTATGAGTGTTTAGGTTAGGCTTTAAAGGCACAATCTATATGTTCAATTGTATTATGGTGTAGTTCAATGGGAGCATTGTTTTATGATGAGTGAAGTATGTGTAAAGTTCTCCCTTAAAAAGCAATTGTTTGTTCATAGAGATAGGGGAGCGGACCGAACTCTACGCTAAATCTCGGCACATTCTTATCTATCTCCTATCTCTTTCTTTATATAATTTGCTTATATATTGTTTTGGTTGATAAATTGCATGAATTGGGCATGAAATTGTAAAAAAGATAATGGTTGAGACAATTAAGATTTAAAAATGAAAATAGATACCTTGTGAGGTTTGACTTAAGTGTTAATTGGTTTTACAAAGAGTACAAATAACCTTATAACTTTTGGACCCTATACCCTGCTGACCATTTATAAGTAAAAAAATCTATGATAAATTTCTATTTTAATTCGAAAGCGTATTATTATTTTAAAATTACATCAGACCATTTTCAAGATGAAAAAAGTTTGCCCTTGTGTTTAGTACATGGAAAGCAGTAGAAGTAGATGGGAAATCTATAGAAAGTTTGTGTTTGGGTACTGTGAAAATTGAAGAAATACATTAAAAATGGGATAAATTGCTTTCACTTTGATCTCCCTTCCTTCTGTCCATAATGGGGCAGAATCTAGTGAAAAATGTGAACAATACAATGAAATTCTCATTCTCTCCTTGGTACTTGAAGAATAAAAATCAAATAGAAGGGATAATTTTATCAATTACTAACTCTATTTTTTTTTTCCTTTTCATTCCTTTTCCTTCATGAATTAGCAAATATAAAGAAATATTCCACTCTTTTCTTTCTACTTGTCTCCATTGATTTCCACTTTTAACAAAGTTACCAAACATAGTGTATATAAAGGACTAAAATTATAATAGAGAGTGGTCAATGTTTAAAATTATAATAGAGAGTGGTCAATGTTTGGCAATATGGGAAATCAAGGGAACCTGTAGCAATAGAAGTAAACTAATGAAAATGTGGTATTTGGGTATATAAAGTGGAAGAGGAAATTCTGGGAATTAGTGGAAACTTTTCCACTTTAAATCCGATGAGGTTTCTCTCCATTTTTTTACGAGAAAAGGGTGGAAATTGATGGAAAAGAAGTAAAATTATTAAAATGCCCGTAGTAGCAAATTAAAGAAAAAGTAGAGTAATAATATTTTACACTATTGGACATATTATTTTGCTCATTTTTATGTTATTAATATATATAAGAAACTAATACAGTGTTTCATTTCCATTGTTTTCTTTTATGCTGATTTCTACCTAATTCACTTTGATTAAAATTGCCAAACATAGTATTGGTTAAAAGATGTAAAAAATTTTAACTATTAATCTACAAATCAATAAACATTGAAAAGACAAAAGTGAAGAGAATCCATATATGTTTATGGCAATCTACTCTTAAGGTGGGAATCTTTAGGGTTAGGTACCAATAAGATAGCCCAAGAGTTGCTTTGGCCAACTTTATAAATACTAACTAGCTATAGCTAGATGCTCCTTAACAAGGTTGCTGTCTAACTAGTAAGAAGGATTATTCATGGACTTAATTGATCATGGTGCAATTGCTATTGGGATAGAATTCGCACCTTGTCGATGGGAACATTATCAAAGACATTAACAGCCCCTCCGTAAAAGATAGTGAGTTGTGACGTTACAGGCGTGTCCCCAGCGGATGAAAGGCGCATTGTTCTCTTGCTGCACAAGTTTAGGTGAATAGTAATGTAAATTTTAGGGCGTAATATATATATATATATATATATATATCTAACTATTTTATGAATAAAAATTACGTAAAGATAAATTAAATAAAAATAATCATCAATATATTGTGTCGATAATATCATCTGTGTAAAATGAGATACTCAATTTTTATACTCATACAACATATAGAAATTGAATACCACATGCTATACACGAGATACTCGTAAAAATTGAGTATCTCATATATAATATGTGACACTTAAAGAAAATTAAGTGTCATATCTTTTATACGCGATATCAAAATAGTATTTTGGTATTTGGTAATTTATGTAATTATTTTTCCAGTGGGTCTGTAAGCGAAAAAATTATCTTATCTATTGACATTGGATTGATTAAATTAACCAAGGACCAAACATCCTTCTCAAAATAATACATGATAAAATGAGATTGAACAGAT
The DNA here is from genome assembly GCA_024138025.1 of Combretum micranthum. NCBI lineage: Eukaryota > Viridiplantae > Streptophyta > Magnoliopsida > Myrtales > Combretaceae > Combretum > Combretum micranthum. The sequence goes on from JAMXBD010000001.1 coordinate 4,566,245, forward strand.
TTGCCGGACCCCGACAAAAGAACATTCCCCGCCTAAGCTGATGGTTGCCGATAAGAAAACTGAATTATAATGAAAGTGAACTATTTACATACTTGATCCCAGGAAGCAAGTTCTGTTCAAGCATGGATAAACGGCGGGGCTCGTTGGACCCCAACTTTAGCGGCACAAGAGGACGAGGCGGGAAAGATCGTCGTCTGCTAACATCTGAATAATGTTCCATTTTGCCTTTACCTTTATTAGATGACGAGTGTGGCTTTGAAGGAAGGAACCTCCTGAACATACGGAAGGACATTTCTTCGGAAAATAATCCAAAATCATCTGTATTAAGATCTTCGTCATCATAATTGCCGTCGTCGCTGTCATTCGATATAAAGGATGCTGTTGAACTGACGAGTTTTTCAGTTTTTGATTCAGAAGTAGGGTCTTGGATGTTCAGGAAATCCTTTGTCCTAAGAGGGTTTGAAGGTGCAGTTGAACTCATATTGGATCGCTCTGAAAACTTTATGTGACTTCGTCTCTTTAGCCAGGAGGTTCACATGTCTTGTGGCGCAACACTACCCCTTAACAATAAATAACGCAAGCAAGCAAATCTTGATTAGTCTCCTAGCACAAATATATATATATATATATATATATATATCTCCTAATTCACACATAATCTTTACATAGAAAAGATTATTTGTAATTATATGCGATTTGTATCCATAAGCCATGAATAGTTATTCACAAATATCTGACATATAAATTATTGTGGTAATCTTATGGCTTCTAAAAAGCTTCCCAGCAATTAATAATTTTTTAAAAAACTATCCCATGTTAAAAATTTAGAAATTGATCTATAATGATAAGTATGTGATCATTTTCTTTAACCGAAAATCCCATTTTGAGTATATGAAGAGAATATGTGCAAGATTATAACAAATTAGATATGAACCAAACCTACATCTAAACGAATTAATAAAGATCTTATAATATAATATATATATAATATTATATATTTATATAACATGCTACATACCTAGTGTTTATAGTGTTGGTGATAAGAGTTCATTGATGAAGCCAGTCTGTCTCTCTCTCTAAATTAAAAGAGAAGTTTGTTAATCAGTATTATTATTGCAAATGTTAGAATAATAATGGGGGATTTTTAAAGAGGGGTTGTGGGGTAAGAATAATAATACTGTGGATGTAGATGGGAAGTAACGCCAGGAATTTAAAATTTAAGCATGTGTTAATTGAGGGAGGCAGGGCTTCGACGGGTGCAACGTACCATCCATTCACTTTATATATTAATTTACAATAATCTAGTATGGTACAGCTTGTTTTCATATTTATTTATTATTAATCATTCGTTTCCGGAAAATCTTGTATGGATACGGCACCTTTAATGACGTGTTCTTTTGCAACACTATTATAACTGGTAAATCACAGTGACATTCTATACTATATAAAAATCTTGAATTTTTGTTATATCATACTTATATCCTTAATAAATCAGCACAATTTTTTGTTTTTCAGATAATGAATGGTTTTTTTTTTTTTTGTAATTGGCCTCGTAACTTAATAGTATTTCCCGTAGTGTATTGAACAAGACGATCCCTCCATCCCGATTGTGATGGTAAAAAAGTAAAAGTAAAGGCTTTTTTTTTTTTACTTAAAAAATAAGTTAACATTGATTTTTCCATCCTTTAGTATAGTAAAGAGTCAATTTATTGTTAGATCGACCCATAATTATAAGCAAAACCATAAAATATTAAATAAGTCAAGAAATCTCTCAAATGGAAAGATGAACCAATCAGAAGTTTGATTGAAATAGTTATATGGGAAATTTTATGGTGTTGTCATTAATTTTAATGGGACTAGTCTCATTACTATTAAACAGCTCAAATTTATACTCATTCGTGATTGCATCATTAAAATAGTTAATATTTTAATTATTATATTTATTTTAATAGTTTGATAAATGTTAGGATAATCCTATTGGCGGGACAATAAAAAATCCTTTAGTTACATGATTTAAGGGAAAAAATAATGTTTTAATAAAAAATTACAAAAGTGTCACTAGATGAAAAATAATCTCAAAATAAAATAAATTAAACTTATTTTATGAAAAGACAATTAAGATTGTACAAGCAACAAGTCTAGTGCAGTATCTTGTTTCTTGAAAAAACGAGTTTAATATAATTCAATATAACTGCAACGAATCAATCTCTCTGAAAGACGAGTTTCATTCTAATTAACTGTGTATTTTTTATATTATTTTTTATCTATTAGCATTTTTATAATTTTTAATTTAAATATAATCGCTTTTCCTTATCCAATAATTTTTAACATTAATCTCTTTTAAAAAGTATTTATAATATTTTCAAAATTTAAGACTACTAAGGAGACAACGCTATAATTTGGCCTAAGCTATTTTGGCGATAATGATCCTGTCCATAGCAGACATGAATTATTGCAATTAGGAAGGAGTAGCCCATGTTGATTCCGTGGGTTAAAGTAAAAACATATAGAAGATAATCCACCATTGGTTGCTTTCATCTCCTCCTCAAGTAAAACAGACAAAATAGTGGGCTTTGTGCCTTGAAGAAAAATCATGCATATGACAAATCCCTTGCTTGCAAGGGAAAGATATTTAAGCTAGATATTTTTATCTGTCCACGTCTAAGTAATTTTCTATGAATAGATTAAAGAAAACAACGCAAGAAAAATGAATAAATAAATAAGTAAAATTTAAAAAGTAAAAAAGAATGAACTATGTTAATATTCAATAAGAGCAAAAAATGTATGTGACCAGTTAATACAAGCCAATATATTCCATGTTCGTCTTGCAAAAGAATGCTTTCTTTTTTCTTTTTTTTTTTTTGTTTGTTTTTAAGATAGTTAATAAATATTAAGATTTTCAAAAGATAAAGTTACTTAGGTGATCCAATACTTTGGTAGAAGCATTGTTTTAACACATAAATGTACACTAACAATGGAAGTATCAATTTATCAAACATGAGGGATTCACTTTATTTAACCTTGTTGAATTTATTCTAGTCTTTAAAATTATTCAATTTAATAAAAGTTTAACTTCCAGTCTGGTTTTATCTATTAACCTTCTAATATGTGGGAATTAAACTTCCAAAACGCGTCTGCAAACTATGGAAAGTATTAAGTATGAATAAAAAAAAAAAAAAGTTATTCATTTATTAAATCAAGCAAGAACAGCATACTATGGACTTGCCAGTCTAGTACCAATTGTCACTAAAATGGCAGCAAGTCGAGATATTCTCCGGGATGAAGAAACATTAAACAACAAACATGTGCTCTTATGAAGAAGAGCCCACGTTTTTCCCACCATTTATGTCACCTTATCATACATCGTGGAAAACAAGGTAAGTTCATGTCTTTCTACACTAATTGCTGTACTCCTATTGACCACGTCCACCTAATGTAAGGACAGGCCACAAGTAGCCAAAGCATGTCGGCCATTTCAATGCTCATATTCTTGGTTTTCGTGATCGAAAATTCACAATGACGGTTCACGTTTTACACAGTATATTGTTGCATAGGCTTCCATATATATCAAGCATTGACAAGAAACTCCGAAGTAGGTTGCCAGAGCCGACAGGAACCATGATAGAAAAATTTCACATGGACTGAGCCTGCTATAGATCTAATTAGAGATTCTCCAATAGTTTGTATAAAATTAATTGAAAAATAATCTGAAACGAGGGGTGGTAAAATAATTTGCTTCAACGATCATATCAAGTATGTTAACACTAACTGAGGAATAAAACTAATACCTTAACATGTGTTGAAAGGATAAATGTTAAGAATGATATTCTAATAAATATAGGACCAATTATAATTAAGGTTTTCTTCAATAATACTAAATTCATTGTAGAGAGTCATTTCAGTAATTAGGCTTAGAGCTCAATTTAATGCCAAGAACATATTTTCTAGGCTGGTGACAGGGCCCAAAAGATAAGTCTAATAAGAGATATTACAAGAAGAATTGACTTGGTAAGCTCGAAACAGGGGATCGTCAAACTAATTCATTCTGCTCTCAACATAATGCGGTTGTCTCGTGCGTAAAAAGTAAACTCCAAAATTATCTTTTTAAGCTAATTTAAGCTTTATTTGGCTAAAATATGGCTTATATAGAATAAAATAAGTCTAGTTCTAGTTTAGATTAAAGATGGACTATTTTAATGAGAAAATAGACTCTTTTTATATTATAAAAACCATCATTCTATTTCAAGCCCATATCCAAAGCCCATGCATATATACATAAAAGAAGGGATAGATTCTAGCCGTTGGATCCATGTAAAAAATCTAACGATCGCAAGCAGTACTTCTTCTCAACCATTCATCTAGAAGTCATCTAACGACTACCATCAACCTCCAATATCTATAAATAAGAGGCTTCTCCTCTCATTTGGAGAGAATTCAGTGTATTGCTAAAATTGAGAGTAATGCAGAAACTCTATCGAAAAAACTCTAGAAAGAATCAAAGGATCAACTTCACAAAGGACTAGTCAAGAATGATCAAATATACCTATTTTGATCTTCTGTCATACTCGCACACTCGAGAAATCCGGCTTGCTTGTCCCTCCTCTCATGCCTCTGTCTACAACGTCTATACATGTGTTATTAGATCAAGACTTCTCTTAGGTCGACACTACGTTCATCGCATGTAATTTGCAGTTGTAGCAACCCCACCATATACTTATAAATAGAGCTAAACCCCATTCCCATTCTTACTCTAACAAGTTTTTTTTTTTCTTTCTTTTTTTTTTAATATGATATGGAAAAGAAAAGAAAGAAAGATTTCCTACAAATCAAGTAACCCTAAGGCTTAAATCTCTCACTAGACGGAAAATAAGAATAAGTTGGATAGATTAAGAATCTATGGTTCTTGTCATTTTAACATCTAAGTAATTTAAAACATATCAAATTAGGGTTATAAACAAATAGGATAATTACAAAAACACAACATATGTTTTAGCAATTTTATAAATAAGTGGTCTGAGTTTTGATATTTTAGCAATTAAGTTACCTGAGTTTTATTTTCAACAATGTGCTCTTGCAAATAATTGAGCTAAGTTTTGACTTTCGATAACATGTATCTTATATTTTGTCACTTTGTGTTAATAATATATTAGGGTCATATGGATTTTTTTCATTGGTTGATTAAATCAATTTAATAATATTATTGATGCAAAATGACAAAATATAGATTATTTATTTGCCAAAAGTTAAAACTCAGGTCTCTTATTTGCAAAAGTACAAAACACATGTTATGTATTTGTGAAAAATAAAACTCAAGTGGCTTGATTGTCAAAATACCAAAACACATGTTATATAATTATCAAAATTCAAAACTCAGATAATTTGTTTGTAAAAGTACTAAAACACGAACATATTCTTGTAAGTAATCCTAAACAAATTAACAATCGATTATTAATTATCAAATTGATATTTATAATGAGGCATAAGTTACTAAATTAGGGTTTATCAATTTCATGTTAAGATATATAGGATTTTTACAGTTATAATCAAACCTAAAACAATACAATTAAGCAATTAATAAAGGTATTTGATAGGATTGAGTATGTAGAAACTAAGATTCATGAAATCAGTTCCATGACCAGGAATTAGAAATATTGGTTAAACCTTACCGTAATTGGAATATTGGATCATGGAATTGATGAGGATCAACTAGCAACAATTCCTAAGGAACCAACTAGGCTCACTGATCCAATATAAGATATTGAAGGATCAATGACTAGAGCACGATCAAAGCGGATGAATGAAGCTTTGCATGGATCGATTATTGAAATTCAAGATAATGAAGCTAGTCAACATGAAGCTATTTAACAAGAATCCAACACAAGTAAGAAGCTCATCAATGTGCTAGAAACAAGAGTAGAGACATAAGCTACCAGCTTAACTTGGAGAATTGTCAGCCTTCACTGCAAATTTATGCTTTGCCTTCAACACCACCAGTGTAGGATTTAATACTGTCGGCTTAGGGACTTAAGATGCCAGCATACAGCCGGCCTACAACATGACCAGTAGTGAATTTTCCAATGATAAGGCCGCCGGTATTAATATTAAAGGCCATCGGCCTTGACCATGTAGGCCACTAGCTTTTGGCTACCCTCTAATAGTTCAAAGTAACTTTTCAAATTTCTTTTAATTTTCTTTGTTTGTTTGTTTTCTAAGGCTATTTGGAAGTCTGTATGAACCCATGTATGGATACTTTGTCAAATATCAATCGAATGCGTACTTTCTTAAGAGTTTCCTCATTTGTGAGAACTTTTCTCTTAGTTCTTGAAAAATGACTAAATCTGGTTTCTTCAGCATAGAAGCTTAAGGAGATAAACCTTGATAACTTAGGTTCTAATCAACAAGTTTGGTTAGGGCCGGGTTCCGCTAATTGATAACCGTGTTTCTAATTGACAAATTTGGTTAGGGTCAAGTTCCTATTGCTTGCTTCAAGGCGATCCCAGGGTTCCAATTCCATATTCAAATGTTAGGTCTTACATTTTTATACTTAGAGTTCTCGTCAGGAATCAAACTTATATGTTATTGAAAAAAAAAAACAAAATTACTATATTTAAATTTAAGTATGTGAACTTTGTGTTTTAATTTGCATCCAGTAGTTATAGGTCTGTGTACGAGTGTTGCATAAGTATAAGTATGATAGTATTTTGCTAGGCTTGTTACTCATCCTTTCTGCTAAAAGTAATTTTCAGGTAATATATCATAGACTTTAAAGACTTAGAGAGTATAAGAGACGGGTCTTATGTGATCTCTTTAAGAAAATGTCGGGAATTGGCCATGTCTTCAAACTCTAGGCTCATAGTCTAATAGTTTTTAGGTGGTCTATCAGATCATAAGTTTAGTTTAATGAAAAACCAAACAAGCATTGGTGATATTCAAGTATAATTGAAAATACCATATTGGATTACTTGAAGAAACCATTAGTAGGTAAAGATTATCTATAATTTATCTAGTTAAAGCCTTTAAATATATGACTTGGAATTTACAAAGTAGAAACTTTAGAAATATTAAAGTTGAAAACCTTACTCTTGAATCTGTTGTACCAACTTAGTAATGGAGAAGAAAACGATTGAGCACCACTTTAGGGACAATAAAAAAGTCTATCATGCCAAGCCCCTAACAACAAAAGTATAAAATAAAGTGCAAAGGATAAAAATAGGTTATAAAAGAATGACTCAAAATATTTCTTGCCTAAAAACAACTTCATTTAATTTATGAATTGGTACAAAAAAGATAACTTCAAAATCTTAAATTACTAAAGGTTAGAAAATGATGAAAATTTTTCTTGCAACTATAAGATTAATGGATAGACATGACTTTGATCAATTTTCCTAACGAGACATGGGTTGAGATTATGTGATTATTTTATTCTAATCTAATTGGAGAATATTCATATATATTGAAGGATAAAGGAATTGCAAAGTTTGATAAGGATCCCCAAGCTTTGCATAGTTATGTCTTTGATAAAATGGTAGTAACAACCACTGAAGACTTGAATCAAATTCTAGGATTACATGATAGGAGAAGAATTAAGAGTCTTAGATGATAGCTTTGTGGTAGAATTATCTATGGATTTGATGTCAATGATGTTACTAGAACAGAACAAGTCTTGACAACAAGGTTAGTGACTAGGATGCCAACTACAATTCAAGGTATTGTATGCTTTAGTAAGATCTTCTACTAAATAATCTAACTATTTATACTACATGTCCTTTCTAGGACAGTGAAAAAATCAACCGAGATTCGAAGACAACCTTGGCAAGAAGATTTGCCAATTAAAGTTTAGAAGGAACATACATGGTCTTGAGAAAGCCAAAAGAGATATGATCTCTGATAAAGTGTACGTCTATTTCAATATATTTAGTTCTACTATGGAGGCAAAAATTGTCAACAATCAATTAGGTAGATTTATTATCAACACAAATAGTAACCAATAAAGAAAGATCAACACCAAGATCATTTAGAATAAAGGAAAGCCACAAAATTTCTTTGGTAAGTGAAGCCATAGCCTTGTAATTAGCTTCAACAGATGACGTAGCAATGGTGCACTGCTTCTTAAATTCCCATGAAATAAGAATAGGGCCAAGAAAGACACAAAAAACCACTAACAGACTCTCAATCAACAAGAGATGATCTTAATTTGAATTTGAGTAACCAAGAAGAGAAAAAGAAGATTGAGCAAGATAGAAAACACCATGAGTAATTGTGCCTTTAAGATACCTTAAAACATGAAAAAGAGCTTGTCAATACAAGGTATGTGCTTGAGCAAGAAACTGACTCATCCAATGAACTGCATAGCATATATTAGTATGTGTTAAAGTCAAATAGAGGAGACGTCCCACTAATCTATAGTATAAACTAGGATTTCGTAGAGATCCTTTAAGTCATGTGTCAACTTTAAACCTGATGGCAATGAAGTTTTCACTAGTCGAGAACCTGATAATCCAGCATCATATAAAATATCTGTGATAAACTTGTGTTGGCTAACATGGATACCATTTGAAGAACAATTGATTTCAAGACCCAAGTAAAACCAAGCTTCTCCAACATCTTTAATGGTATATGTGGAAGGCAGTTTTGATTTTAAATCAACAATAGTATTGTTGTTTATGCCTATCAATAGCAGATCGTCCACATAAAGTAAAGCAATTCTAAAACCTATGGAATCTGTTATAGTAAACAAAGAGTAGTCATTCTTAGACTAATGAAAGCCTTGTTTAACTAAGAATTTTGACATCTCTAGATTCTACTGTTATGATGCTTGATTAAGTCTGTACAAAGACTTCAACAAGCAACATTCTTGTCCAGGTTCTACTTTAGAATAACCTTTAGGAGGAAGCATATAAATTTCCTCATCCAATGAACCATTATGGAAGGCATTGTTAATGTCAACTTGAAAGAGTGGCCACCCTTTAGTAGCTACAAGTGCAAGTAAAATTCTTAAGGTTCAAAGTTTACCCACTGGTGAAAAAGTATTATGATAATCTTCACCTTCAACTTGAGTATACCCCTTAGCTACTAGTCTAGCTTTATATCTCTCTACACTACCATTGCTTGATGTTCAATTTTGTAATCTCATTTTGAACTAATAGTCTTTTTGTTATTAGGCAAATCAGTCAACTCCCAAGTATTATTTTTTTATAGGGCTACTATCTCATTATTCATAGCCTCCACCCATTTTTTATCATGAGATGCTTGAGAATAGCAATAATGTACCTTAGTTATCGAAACATTAGCTAATGCAACCATATATTCAAGTGGGTATGAAGAAAAAGAAGATAATGTGAACAAAGGATAAGGACAATGAAAAGATGTGGTACACAAGAAAGAGGACCTAGAAATTGACTCGCCTTTACTACCAAATGAAGAAAAAACTTCATGGACTGAATGAACATAATCATTAAGCTACCTAAGAGGTTTAGTCGCATAAGTAGACAACGAATAGGAACATAATTTAGTTGTGAGGCAATCTAACCTGCTTCACTAGTAGAAGGAATTATAGGGTTTGGTTCAATAGATAGTAAAGGTGAATCATCAAGTGAGTCTTCAAAATAAAAATCTGGTAAAGAGTGTGTAGGGGATGAGAAAATCAAAGAATCATTTGTGAGAGTATCATCATGTAGTTTAAAAGGAAATACCCCTTTAAAGAAAGTTACATCTCTACTATGTTCAATTGTTTTCCTAGCGAAATCATAAAGTCTATACCCCTTTTGATTAGATGCATATCCCAAAAACACACACTTCAATAGCATCAAACTTATCTCTCCTTTTGCCAAAATCATAAGACAATTTTATTGAAAAGTTTCTCATAAGGAGTTTGCCATTGTAATTTGGACATAGTCATTCGGTTCATTAAGTATGTAGTTGTCAAAATGCATTCTCCCTAAAAAGATTTTAGAAGATCAGCATGTAATCTTAAGGCTCAAGAGGGATCAAGAAGGTGAGGGTGTTTTCTTTCTACTTTGCCATTTTGCTATAAGGTATACAACATAGTTCATTGATGAACAATGCTAAGACGAAGAAAAAGCAATTGACATTCCTTAGAAATGAATTGTGCCCCACTATCATTTTGAACATATTTCAGAACAGCTCCAAAATGATTTTGAATGTAAGCCAAAAAATGTCTTATATAAGCCACCACTTTAGCTTTGAAATTTATCAAAATAGTTCAAGTACAACAAGTAAAATCATCTACCAAAGTCAAGAAAAACCTTACATACAAAATTGAAAGAACAAGATATGGCCCCTATATATCCATATGAAGTAACTCAAAAGCATTTAATGATACATGCTCACTCAAATGAAATGGTGAATAGTATATTTTGGCAAATTGACAAGTGTTATAAAGGAAATATGTTTTTAGAAGATGTTTACAACAATTATTGTGTATTAATTTGGACATAGTTGAATGCCCAAGTCTAGCTTAAAACAAATCGAGAACAACAATAGAAACACTACAATTGATGTAATAGCCATGAATTCCCAATATTATGTTATATATGTGTGTTAATAGTTTTGCATATTATAATAAATAAATAGCAAGGATGTCATATAGATTAAGTAGCATAATTTAATGCATGTGTTTTAGGAGTGTAAAATATATGTGTTTGCGTTAATATAATAAGTGCTTATTATTAATATATAGGTATATGTGTATTTGTGTTATTAAGAATTATGTTTAGTTAATGTGGTTGGATGAATGATGAAGTGAGTTAAATATAATTTAATGCATGTTGCATGTATGTGTGAGTGTGATGGCAAATTTTTGAACCCAAAAACAAGCCCAAAGCCTTGTTTCAATTCAAACAAATGAAGCCCACGTAAAGCCCAACTTAAGCCCAATTAGAAGCCTTGCTAATGTGCTGCCTTGAAAGTCAAAGAAGGGATAAGACTAAGCCGAAAATCTTGCAATTTTTGTCTAAAATCAGACCCTCTTCAAGATAGCCCTCTAAACATACCCAAACTCAACCTTTTTCTCTTCCAAAGAAGCTCCAACATCAAGGCCAAGTCCTCCACCCAAATTCCTACAAGTTTGGCCATTAAGAGCTCATACTAAAGCCTTCTAACCAAGCCCAAATTCTTGAGGTAAGTGTATGTTATATTTAGTGCAAGCTTGTTAATTTAGAGATTATGTCAAATATGAATATTGTATTGTTATGAGCTTTAATAGTTTGCAATTGTTGGTTAATTGTTGAAAAGTGTTTGGGCTGCCATATGAAGTTGTAATATGTGTATGTTAAGTAGTTGAAGTGTGTTGGTGAAAATGAAGTAGAATATGAGTAGTGTAGTAAAGGTTAGTGAAGTTGTGTAAGTGTTGAATGTTGTATTGAATGAAGAGTGGAATTTGAAGTGATATTTATGTTGTTTGATGAGTTGGAAGTGAATTGTTGCAAGTTGGGTTAAATAATGTTATGAGCATGAAAATGTGCTTGGTGAGATCAAAATGAAGTGAGAAAGTGAATATGAGAAGTTGGTTTATGACAAAAGTGTTTTGGTTGTACTTGAATTGGTGGAGTGAAAATGAAGTGTTAATTTGAATTGATATTTAATGTGTTTAATGAGATGAAAATAAAGTGTATGCATGTTAGATATTGATAGAATACATGTTTGATGGATTAAGAAGTTGGGAATACGTTTGAAGGAGATTAGAAAAGTGTAAAAGTTACAAATTTTCGAAGTTTAAAGTAAGGGAAAAGTTTTGAGCAAATCATGGGCGAGATGATTCCCGTGATGAGCTCAGTTTTTCGAAAAACTTGTCAGGCAACTAATCACGGGTGACCTAAAGGGTGTGATTAGTTCTGATCATGAAGTTTTTCCAAATCACAGGAGACCTTAAGGGCATGATAAGTCCCATGTAGCATTAGTGTTTTCGTAAAATAATCATAACTTTTTCATCTGACCTCTGATTGAGGTGATTCAAGTTGCTATGAAAAGCTTAAAAAGAGATCTACAACTTTTATGTTTTAAGTTTTTACAAATTTTAAAAGTATCAATGCTTAAATTTTATTTCTTTTTAGCTAATATAATTTTCAAATAAGGTAAAAACTTATTTTTTCTTGTTAAATGTGTGTTTGCATATGAAATGGATCATTTTGGACTAAAATGAGATAGATTAATGATATTTGAGATGTAATGATGATTAAGTGATATAATTAAGCATAATTTAATTATATTTTTAGATTTAACAAATAATTGAATTTCCATGAATGTTAAGATAAATCTAGTTATATTGTATATATGGATTGAAGTTAAAAATGATGATTTCATGAGCTTGTATAATCTTGATAAATGTATAAGTGATATGTTATGACTTTGTACAAGTTATATTTGAAGTCTTAAGTATTAAGTTTAACATTTGATATGCTTTAAGTGTAATTCCAAGTATATAATGTTGATTTGAGTTTAGATTATTTTTTGAAGGATTCCCAACGTTCTATTTAGATTTCCTACATAAGGTATGATGTAACATGTTTGTTTCTTGCTCAGGATAGGTATATACTCAATCAACTTTAATATAGAAAAACTTAAACTTTGTTTGAATTAGATGTCTCTTACACTGTTTAAACCCGTATCTGGCCTAGATGGCAGATTGGTATCCGGTTCGGGAAGCAACACCTTGCTCAGATTGGAGGCAAGATAGTTTAGGCGCTTAGGCCACCCCTATCTTTCGACAAGACTTTCTTAAGTGGTACGATGGGTAAATGATGAGGAAGATGGTATCGGCGTAACATTTGCTTAAGCTTAAATTGAAGTAATATGATTTAGTTCAAATGTTTATGGGAACAGTTGGACTAGATGATGTTATGAACTAAGATAAGTGAAGCTGTGTAACGACTGTTAACCCTAAATGAGGTTATTTTCTCTTTTATGGATATATCATCTAGAAGATATAAGTATCTGAGCTGCTTATATCAACCCCCTAAGTGTCGTGATCGTTACTCAAGACCCCCAGATATCCTTATTGTTTAGAATTTGAATACTCCAGTGATGTTTGACTAATTAAAAATTATCTAATAACTAAATGATTGTCGTATTGCATTATAGTTTAAGATCGTGTGTGCCATTACACATTTGTTTTTATTACTTGTGTACTGGGCCTTTGGCTCATATTTTATCCTTTTCAGGTGTGGATGACGAGATCTATACAAGCATGGGATATGGATGGGATTTTGAGGAGTTCTTAAATGATTGGGATGAGTAGAGATGGCCTTGACTTTGATGGAACCCTTATGTAATAGAATAGCTATATGTACATATATGTTCAGAAAACTTATGTATTAGTTAATAGGATTTTTGTTATCTTTTGATATATTTTGTAAATGACTTCTTTACGAGCCTTGTTTGTAATATGTGTGTGTGTGTGTGTGTGTGTGTGGTTGTATTATATTTGCATCTTTTATTAAGTAATGAAGTTAAAAGTTGTATTTTATGGAATGTTATATGTATTATTAGTAATAAAGTTCGTTCTTATAAGACATTTAAGCTAATAACTATCCAAACTGATCTTGGATTACAACCTTACATATAATTCTGTGGATTATATGTGGTTGGGGAACTAGATTTACCTATTTTAAATATAAGGGTAAGTCTGGGGCCTTACAATTGAAAAATAAAGGAATGGAAGTACGAGAAAGTTTCTTTGAGTGATAAACAGATGCAACTAAACTCCTTACACCTTCAACTTGCAACATGTATAGCGCTCCTTTCTACAAAGCTTTGGTTAGGACAACATCAATTTTCTAGTCTTGTAATATACAAGTATCATTATTAACATGGATTGAAAGAAAAGGTTTCTTTAGAAATTAACTGACTAAAAACAAATTGTGATGACACTTAGGTACAAAAGTAACATTGGTAAAGGTAATATGTGGGTTAATGTAAACTAATTCAACCCATGTAATGTGTTTCATCTAGCTATCTGGTAGGTATATAGCAATCGAAGCTTGAAGCTGGTACATATCAAATAAGATGGTTTCAAAAGGGGTCATGCGGTTGGTTACCCCTATCTCAACAATCCAAGAAAACTTATCACATTCTAAAACATTCATACAACCATGAGAAGGAAGCATACCTAAAAAATGAGAAGTGGAAGCAAAATTCACCACTCCTTTCACTTTATCAACACTTGCATTGGTTGTCATTAACTTCATCACTTCCTTACAAATAGCATGAAGTATTTTAGGATCCATATGACCACGAAAAGTTCCTTCAACATTATGTTCCCTAGAGATCATATCAAAGACTTCATCATAGTGTTCAAACGGAGTAGAATATCTAGTTGATAAATCAAAACCAAAATGACCTACTGACTAAACATTACCCTTTTTGTTCCTTTTTCCTTTGTATTACTCTAGATATCCTATTAACTAAAAGCAACTATCTATAATGTGTCCATCTAAGTTACAATGCTTACAATGTAACTTTGCTTTCCTAAAATCCTTTGTTGAAAAACTACCAGATTTTAGAAAAGCATGAATAGCATTGAAAGCAACCATTTCATTCTCATTTCCAAAAGAAGTGATTTGTCTCTACCTTTTAACTTGTGCTATAAGATTAAAAAAAAAAAAAACCTATTAACACTAGGCAAAGGTTCAGATGCTAGAATCAGGTTCCCAACAGCCTCATAGGCATCTGATAGCCCCATTAGGAATTACATAAGTTTGCTATGGGATTCAAAATCTTGTAAACGCTCCTTAAGAGCACAATTACAATAAGAGAGCCTTTTACAATTACACATAGGATAGGGATTTAAGGCCTACAATTCATCCCACAAAGATATTAATTTATTGTAAATCATAATGGTTGACATAGATCCTTGGCATAAATTAGAAATCTCATGTTGAATTTGAAATATTTTCAGACCATTTGTTTGTCCATATTGTTCACATCTAACCTTACATAACTTTGGAGCAGATTCTATGTAGAGAAAACTTTGACATAGCTCATTTGTCATGGAATTAAGCAACCAACAGTAGACCATGTAATCACAATTAGTGTAACAAATCAACTCATTAGTGCTTTCTTCTGGTTTAGGAATTTGTCCATCTACAAACCCTAACTTCATCTTACCTCCTAAAGCTATTCGCATAGATCTACTCCAAGACTAAAAATTCATGTCATTGAAAATTATATTTCCAAGGACCATTCCTAGTGTATCAGATCCATATAGCAAGAGTGGATCCAAATTCCCTATATGTAAATTCAAATCCCTAAATTGAATGCTCATCTTCTTGATTCAACTAGATATTTAATCAAACACAAAAGTAAAGATAAGGAAATTCATATCATAAACTACTTTGCTCTAATACCATAAAGAAAATAGCTCAGTTGAATTAAATCAACAAAATCTCCATGAAGATCATCTATCGTTCTAATTGATGCATTTTTAGTACTAATAAACAAACCTAAACAAATATAGTTAATGAATTGATGAAATTAACCAGATTTAGAATTTGTGTACAATATGAAATATTGATCAAAATCCTTAAATTCAATAGTAATAATAATATATAAATACCTAAGACCAAAAGTTGGCTTTGAATAAGAAAGATTGACCTCGCATAGTACGGAGACACTTCAATTTTTAATTGCTATGGACTTCACTAAGATAATTCAAAAATATAAATTGGAGAAGTTGATGGGATTGGGATTGGAAGAGTTTTTGCAAACAAAGCAATATTCAAAATCTCAACTATGTATAATTGACCAAAGGTGTGTGCTACTAAAAAATTTCAAGGAAAGCATTATACTATTTTTGGTTGATTGCACACATTAGGATAAGTCAAACCTAACTAATGAATATCTAGGATAATTAATTGATGTGCTATTTGTGCATACTATACTATACCACAAAGTATATCACGATTCAACTAACTCCTATTTGTAGAAATTGCAGGCTACAATCTAATTGATTTCTATTAGTAAATATGTTGAATTGATGTCCAATCAATTCTTATTATTGTCATTATGAGTTACAATTTAATAAACTTGTTTGAAAGTAAAATCTGAGTTATTTTGATATATAGTTGTCAATATTGTATTGTTTGAAAGATTGATAATACTTTGGCCAAAAAAAGAAAGATTGATAATACACAAATAAATGATTTTGCTATGTGTTACATCTAGTAACATAGGCTGTAGGCCTATGTACTTGTGTTGTTGTGCAATGTAGTATCTTTGCTAGGTTAACCGCTTGACCCTTTTGGAAAAAAATATTCAAGTAATTAATTATGGACATTAAGACTTAAAGAATGTTGGAAAGGGGTCATCGCCTATTCAGCATTGTTTTATGTTGCTCTATACAAATAGAAATTTTCCAGTGCCATATCCATTTGTATGGTACAAATAAATTCAATGTCCGTAGCCATATTTTTGCAGCTCGATGAACACCAATGGCTAAGTAAATTCCACTCCCTAACAGTGTGCTTAGTTGACTTAGGGATTGTTTGGATTGTATATTTTTCATTTGTATTTGATGTATATATAATCTGCATCAATATATAATCTGTATATAATCTAAACCATCAATGGACTATGCATGAGTAATTAAATCTTTTTTTTTTTTTTCATTTTTTTCCATTGGTAATGACTAACCAATGCCGAATCAACACCAAACCAATGAGCCATACACATGGAGGATTAGAATAACTATGCTTTCCCCCACATAGCTATTCATGCCGTTGGCAGAATAACTATTTCACAAAATTGCTATTACTACAAAATGAGTAATTGCAATTCTTTTATAAGACCAAGGAAATAACTATTATTTGATTTAACCTGGCATATATCAAGATCTACCCTTGAGGCCTCAAATAAGCTATAAGAAATATCTATTGCTTCTTTGTTCTATTATTTTAGAGTTATAATCATTATCCTATTTTCTTCTATTCCGTCAACCAAACCTACCATAAAGCTAATGACAGTATCTACCTGGGAAGAAAATCCAGCTTTTCCGGATTGGTAGGGATCATCAAGAGTCCCAACGGTGAATCGGTGAATCTTAAGCATCATCTTCATTCTTCCAAGGTGAAGATTTCAACAACAGAACTTAAAATAAGAGCAAGTGAAGCTTCCATTTTGAATGTACGCAACTGGGTGTTGCTATTGACTGTTACTGATTTACACTGCACGATCCGACTCAGGTGGATCAATATATCTCCAGATGAAACCTAGACTACTACCCATGATATTCATGACAACTGCGGACATGGCTGCAGGTAATGCAACCATTGGAGAGGTAAAATGCGAGGTTGCTAGAACAACACCCAGTGAAGAATTTTGCATGCCCACCTGCATGAATTCGACCCATGGAAATGTTACCATGAGCCCAGTGATATTATGGTTGCATAAAAATGGTGAGCTTGAGACAACAATTTTCGTGTATGTGTAAAGAACTTAATCTTATTCAGACAACAAAATACACACAACTATATAAACAATTCAAAAACCTCTTTCCAAATTCTGAGGAGGCTATAATCCATATGCATTGTTAGTCATTACCTCAATAGATATTGCTCGTCGTTGACGTTCATGAAACCCACCAATTGCTGATGATATGTACCTGAAAATAAGGAGGATATGATTAGAGATGGATTTAAAATCTTTTCCTTCTTTTGGGTACGGAAATTTAAAATTTTTCACCATAATGATAAGATACTATGTGGCTCACTGCCATTAAATTAGATATACATCCACCTTGTGAAGACAGTACTGTTGTGTTGATTAGAAAGATGGGTTGAAATAAGTCATGCATCTGATGCAAAATCATTATTGAGATATGCACACAGACACTCTAATCGTTCTCGTTCAAACAGATTTGCTTAGAACCATATATGCTATAACCATGTCCATTTTCTTATCTTTCTTTACATAACTACATGAATTAGCATTAAGCATTCCCCCCTTCACAACGCTTGCAAAGCAACTTTAGTGAGGAATAATTGAAAAGAAAGACCACTAAAAGGCACCCGTTATCCTATATGTAAAGTGGAAATGATAAACTTTTAAATCTGCAACCAGTTGATCAAAATGCTTAAACCCACCAGATATGGTGTGGTTTTGTAAATCTGTTCATCTAGTTGATCGTAAATAAAATAAAATGGCCTTTACATTGTCCAGACTCTTTTATAACTTTGTAAACAAAAGGCTGGGATGAAATGAGAAAAATAACGTTAAAAAAGTTGTGGATAATCACAAGGAGTTACGCAGTTAGTAGAGGCACACAGTTAGAGAAATAAAGATTCAAATGCTGAAATGCATCTACTGCTCGTATAATCTACATGGAAACCCCATTCAGCAGCAGCACTTCTTTGAGGGGAGTCTTAAAAGAAGGTTGAATGTGCATTCAGACTCACCAAGCAAAAGATTGAGTTTCGAAAAGCGGCTATTTACAAAATTCTTACCCAACCACAAAACCACCAAAATGTAATAGCAAGACTGAAAGAATTGTTAGACCAAATTCTCCAGATAATATTGCTTGAATATGTAGGCCTGCAGATGGATCAGAGGCTGAAGATGCACCAATAAGCGAGGACTTCAGACGAACAACATTTTCTGAAAACACACTAGAACCAGAGCAGAAGTTCTGATGACTGCATCCAATATATAATACAATTCCACATCATAATTTATGAATCATTGGTACCTTCCCGCAAGCAATGAAGATGCTAAAACTGCAAAAAGTGGTGCAAAGGGAAGCACAACTTTCACTGCCCCAGGGAATGCTTTCTGAAGGTAAGAACCTAAGAGAATGGGAGCAACAACCACCTAAGCACAAAAGAAAGGTATCGTACTTCAGTGAGTAGAAATCATAGGTGATAGAATCTAGAAAAATCTAGAAAAGGGTTAGTTAAAAAAAAAAAAAAATTACCTGCAATGTACTGATGGAAAGTTTAAAGGCATCAACAGGAACGTAAGCTCCAGCTAAGGTCTTGGTCAGTAAAGGAGTCAGAAGCACTGCTCCAATGGTGGTGCACATTGTCATTACGATAGATAGAGGAACATCCCCTTGAGCAATTAAAGTCACCTGAAAAGCTACTCCATGAAACAGAAATGACCGGGAACTCTGGAAAGAATAGGCATTTTCCAGATGCATCGAGTAGACAAATGCATTGAGATTTTTTCAACATTTATTGTGAAAGTACTGTGATTAGCAACATGAAATTTGCAAGTCCATAATTTTCTTCAGCTTCCACGGAAAGTTGTGGCTTTACTATAACAGCCAATGCTTGCAAAAACCTTTTTTCTTTTGCAATCTTTAAAGCCAAAAGTTTTGCCAAGAAAGGAGGAAAGCTTCCTTTGGATTCATTGACCAGCCCTCATTAAACCAAAGTAATTTTTAAAGTAAAAAGATTGAAGACCCATTGAACTTCTTGTTGGAATAATACTAGAATCCATGTTCTCATTAAACTAGAATTTGATATGCCACTATAACCACTATTTAGAGGGAAAAGGGTGGGCCCACAATAACAGGTCTTATACAATTACAAGCATGATGCTCTCATAAACTACTAAGTAGGACATCTAGCTAAGTACATTTCAGTTTACTGAAATAGGCATAAGGGTCCTACTACTTTTTCTTTTTGAGGAGAGAAACTTGGAATATTAAACAATATATTACATGACACTGAAGGAGGACCTTAGTTCAGAGTGTTGACATTTCAAATAAGCAATCCTTAAGTTATGAACGCAGCCCCAAGTTTTGTCAAGCAAGGATACTGAGTGAGTGAGCAGAAGCCTCTTATTGGAAATATGACAGAAAATAAGGTAATCATGCTTGCCAAAAAGCACATTCTGGAAAACTAATACTGTAATTTCACACTTGAGCCTTATATATAATTACATAAATATATGGAAATGTCCAGATGACAAAAGAAAATTCTTTAGGTTTACTCTATCTTAAAGCCTTGCATGCTTTCAGAGCAACCTTGGAACCATCCATGAAGGAGTTAGGAACAAGAATAGGGAAAAATGAAATTTTTTTGATACCAACATCACAGCTTTCATTCCTTAGCCTTATGATTTGTTGGTTACTGGTGCAGCACTAAAAGGAAGAATCCTTGCAGATCTTTCCTCTCCACTCTCGATAACAGGCTTTCATCAAAACCCATAGATACAAAGATACTGGTAGCTCATATATCCACAAATGCCACTACAAGAACGAATAGGAAGAAATTCTCCCAGTACAGCTAATGGCTCTCAAGATGAAGCAGGTCTTTAGGTTTGCCTTTAGAAGAAATCTATAATAAAGATCCTCATTCTTAGAACCCTCATTAAGTAGGGTCCTAAGTTTGAGAAGGTAAAAGTTGGGACAGAACCAATCATGTCGACTGCCTATCCTAACCAGCACAATTTGCAAGGACCACCTAAGCATACAATTGCATGAAGTAACTAAAGAGTCCTACCACGTAAGAGAAATTTGCTTGCTATTGACTCCTTGTTTCATTGAGATGACCAGATGATAAACTTGTCCTTAAAATAAGACAAATCATGCAAGTAGCAATTGCGAATTTTTTTGATTTTTTGTGGGTATGGTATTGTTGATCATCCATGCAAGTATAACCAAAAGATCCAATAAAACAAGAAGAGAGCACCTCCTCAACTTTAAAAGGCACTAAGATTTGTTACCTTCGCAATCATAGGTTTGCTAGTTGCAATATGCTATTTCAGGATAAATGTGGATTGTGGAATCAAGACCTTACCACGTTGGAAGCAGTTCCCCCAGGGCAACAACCGAGCAAGATCAAACCCACTGATACAGCAGGTGAAAGTCCCAGCATTTTGCCTATAAGCGCTCCTAAAGCTGGCATAATGGTGTATTGAGCCATGCATCCAAAGAGTATCTGATTAACAGAGGACATAGAGAAAGTTATTCATATGTTCCTTTCTTGAAAAGAATGATAATTTTATAGTTCTTCCAAGTTTTCCACTTTCTTACCAATAGATCATCTTGAATTTACAAAAGAAAGCGAATGAAAATATCAAGCACCTAGAGTATATTGCCATATCCAAATTTCTCAGCATGAACTAAACAGAAAGTCTAAAAATTTTAGCCTTACATACTTCCACCAAGTGCAATGTACCATAAATCCATTTTAACTAATAAATATTAGATCATGCCAAAATCTAAGAAGTTCAAATTTTTAGATGATTTGGTCATGGAAGTAAACTTAGCATTGTCCACTTTCAAATATCCCAATGGAAACCTGGTACTCTGGAAAACCAAAAACCATTCAGGATTCAGCTTCTAACACAAAGTGCATTAATAAAAATCCATATTTTCATTTGTAATGCAAAGCCATTACAATAATCAACCTTGAAATGCCAGCACTGTCGTCATTGGAATCACAATTAAACAATTCCAAATAATATAAAAGCCAAACTGATTTAGACTTAGACCTATGCTAGTCAAACATATACTAACTTTTGCTTTTGGCAATTATAAGATAAACAGGAAAATTGGGATCAATATTTGAGGGTAGTTTCAAGTCGGTTTCATTGTTTTAAATGGTAAAAAAAATTGGATTAAACATCATATAAAGTTGTAGAAGTAAGCATCCGTTACTGTAGTATTATAATATTGTTTAAGTTTGTTAATATGCTATTTCAAACAGTATTACTGTGATACAATAACGGATCCCTTCTCAACACAGATTGTATAACAATGATTTTTTTTAACCATTTAAACGCGAACCTCTCGTGTATTTTCCCTAAGATAAACACCCTCCTTGTCATTGAAACATCATTACATTAAACATGTCAGCAGGGGAAAAGACAGCTTATCATTCAACAGATATACCATAACCCAAGCTTGATTAACATTAAAAATAAGAAAAAAGTTCATCGTCAACAGCAGAAATACGTGATCATACCATCTCGCTAATTGATTCATTAACAAATGCAGGGCACTCATCAACGGAACCCATAAAATAATACAGCAATTGAAGCAGAAGAAAAGAACTCACAGAGCGAGGCCTCTGAAAGAAAAGAGCAAGGAGATCCTTCAACTCCAAAGTAAGCCCCATAGCCAGCATAATAAGCACAAGCGTTAAACTATAAGAAGTTGGACTTTTCTGCACGAACCATGAAAAGGCTGATGGCTTTAAGCAAGCAACAACAGCACCAAGGGTCACATAAACAGGGTAAAGGCTTGCTGCGGTAGAAAGCAAGTTTTCCCATCTGGGTGGTGTTGGTTCTTGTTCTTCGAAAATGGGTTGCGGTGGTGGAATGTGATCGAAACGTTCGTTTAGGGATCTGGGTATGGAGGATAGGTGATGGGACTTGTGTCGTTGACGAGTAAAAGAAATGGAAGTAGTAGTAATACTAGTACTGGTAGCAGCAGCAGCAGCAGCAGCAGTAGTGGGTTGTTGTTTTGGTTTGAGGAAGTTGAATCTTGGGTGGAGAGGGAGTGGTGATGGTGGTGATGGATTTAAGCGGTTGAATCTGAAGGAAAGAGACAGGGACATGTTGGTGTTGGGGTTGGTGTCAGGTGTCAGTGTTTGTTTTTGGTGGTGGTGTGGAAATAGGAAGAATCATATAATTATAGGCATGATTTGATAAACCATGAATTCATTAATGAGTTTAACAGTGTTTGGCAATGGTGAAAATTGCGGGAACAGGAGGACCTTCAACGAAAAATTACATTTGGTACCTAAAATGAAAAGTAACAAGAAGAAGGGAAATGGGGAGAAACGTATTAAGGGAAAAAATGTAACCTTTTAAAAAAAAAATTCACGAATCCCACCGTAAGAAAAAAAATCTCAAAAATAAATAATTTAAATTCGCATCTTGAAAAATAATATTACAAGTAGACAATCTCGTCTCTTCAAGAGATTTTAAAAAAAAAATTCACGAATCCCACCGTAAGAAAAAAAATCTCAAAAATAAATATTTTAAATTCGCATCTTGAAAAATAATATTACAAGTAGACAATCTCGTCTCTTCAAGAGATAAAGGTAAGATACAACAATCTCTCCTCTTGAAGAGACGATGACAGAATGATTCTCGTCTTTTCAACAAACAATGTTGTCATAACATAAATAACTTTCTCTCTTGAAGAGACCAAGTTGCTATAACATAAACAATCTTGTCTCTTCAATTTGTCTAATTCTAAAATTATTTTCATTTCAATGGTATTTTTATAATTTTTTAAAAATGTATATTTATTTCCTTTCCCCCTGGAGAAATCGATAAAAAGATTAACCATTCGTTCTTTTGGTATAAATAATTATCAATTTCCTTTTAATCATAGAAAGAGTTACTATAACAGCATTTACTTGAGGAAAATAATAATTCATAATGAATTGTTATGAGGTAAAATATCACACTCATGAATTATTATACAATGATTTATTTTCTAATTTTATCATAAATACTCTCATTTTAAAAATATCATATACACATTTATTCTCTTCATATAATAAAGATAAGGGTATGATAGATATTTTGCATTATACTTTAATAATTACCTTTCTTTTTTATACAGGAGCGAACATTCTAATAGTGGTTATAACTCTATTACATTCATGTTGAGATGAAATTCAATTATCCCATTATTTCATATGGGAAGTGAACAAGCATAAGCAGTATATATATAATGAATAATTACCAATCATTCAATACCTTGAAAACAAAGCAAAACATATTATTTATTAAAGATTTTAATTCATTTATAACAATATTTCATTCGGTTTCCATCTATTTTATTGGAACACTCCGAATAAAAATGAAATCTTTCTCTTTTCCCTTTTTCTTTCTTTCTTTCTTTTATTTCTCTTTTTCATTTATTTCTCCCCGTTCTTTTTTCACATGGACTGCCAAACATGGTGTGAGTTTGCATATGTTGTTAAAGGAAGTGAAGCTAAGTGTCTGAGCGCGCTAAGTGAAGCAGATGGACTTCCAAAAAGTAGATCCTGGCCGATCAACTTGTTCCCTTCACAGGCCCAGCGGGTCCACACTTGCCAGTCACCACTCCACTATGTTTGTTTTTTATTTGTTTGTTTGTTTGTTTGTTGATTTGTTTTTTCTTTTTTTTATTCCCTTCTATTTTAATTTAAGAAGTTTAAATTGAGGGGAAATAAATTTAAAGAGTTATAAACAAGAAATACAGTATACAAAAGATCTATGTTATTTCAATTTCTGTAGTTGTTTACAAAAAGAGAAATTTAAGGTTTTTTTATCAGTAAAAAAAAAGGGCAAAATTTGAACCGGTTCAAATCAAAGTTATTTTTTTATTTAGTGCAGAAATGATTTCATCAGCCTCTGAAGTAATATTAAATATTTTTTATTACTAAGATGCTTTCTAGTAAGATTTAATATCGTCCAATCTATAATTTGATCCAAATTGCACGTTTTGGTTCAAAATTATTATAAAAAAAGGAAAAAAAAAACAACAAACTTCATTTTTATGGTTTAATTTGGTTTAAAAAAAATCGTGCACGTCCCTAGCACTTTTATTTAGCATGATAGGAAAATTGTAAAAAGAGAAAAAATAGAGAAGATGAATTATTAGAATATTTGAATTTTTTTGTTTCTTTAGATAATGAAAGGAAAGAAAATGAATCAAATATTAATTATTATAAAAAAATATAATATAATATATTTGTAAATTACTTGTATGCCTTAAAAAATAATAAATAAGTAATTTAAAAAAGAATGGTATAAAAGTAATTTTAAAAAAAATTCCCTTTTCCTCCTAATTTTCTTTTTTTTTTTTATCTATTCATTTCAAAACAAATAAGGAGATGGAATTTAATCCCCTCATACCCTCTCCCTTTCAATGCTCATATACCAAACATAGTGTGAGGGGACAAATGGCATTAATTGGCCCTTACGGATAAAATGATCCAAACGCCAATCATAAGAAATCAAAAACCAAATGAAGTCAATGGAATCTAATTGAAGTCATGTACGTATTTAAACGACTAAATTCTTTAAAATTCCTAAATTAGTTTGTAACAAAAAACCTCAATTTAGAAAATTTAAAAGAAATTCAAATATTAAAATAAAATGAATTGAATTCAATAATAGCTCTTTAAAATGAAAATCTCTATAAGTAAAATCAAAACAACATAGTTATAAACTTTGATTTCGCAAAATTACAATTTTACCCCAAATTGAGAGCTTATGCAAATAAAAAATTTAAAATTTAGTTATTGTAAATAAGTTAGACTTATTTGAAATATTTAAATCATTATCAATCTAAGAGGTTAACTAAAAACCCTAAATTGTGTAAAACAAGTTAAGGGTCTTGCACATGTAAGATTTAGGCACACAAGATCGTGCCATGTAAGTCTACTAAATATTTCTTTCCATTTCTACCTTTCCCTTTTTAAAAAGTCTACTAAAATACTAAGATAAGCTTTTCTAAAACCCTAATCCTTCTTAGTGATAATTAAATGAAATTAGCAAAAATGTAGCATTAATTGGCTAATACGATGGCTTTACATTGGAGAGGATGAAGTAGTGTTAAAAAAGGAATGAGACTCACACACCATCACAACAAAATTCGTATCAAGGTAAGCATAAGATTTTAAGATGTTATAATGTGAGTGTTTTAGCATTTTAAGCATGAATACTGACTTAGGTAGCTTAATACATGTTTGGGGTGTTAAGATATCAAGCTTTGAAGCGATTTTAGAGTCTTTAAAACCCTCCTTATAACTATAAGTAGATTAGAACTACATCCTAGAAAAGGTAAGACTTTGAAACTAACTCTTGATGTTCATAATTTATAGTAGCATGAACATAAAATCTTATTAATAATGTAAAGGTGGAGAACGAACATGTTGGATTGGGGTTTTATCAATGTTGTAGAAGGTAAAAATAAATGTTGTTGTCAAACTAAATGATTTAAGCTATTAAGCTTAGTTAAACAAGTTTTAAGTAAAAGAAGGTGTTATAGGCAACGTCTAAACAGAAACATAACCATCCAACCTCGTTAAAACCCCAAAAGATACCTTAAAAACCCTTTTTCATCAAAAACATCAAGTTTAAGCTCGAAACAATGAAAATGTAGAAGAGCATGCCTAATATACGGGCTTGTGGATCAAGTTATGTATCCCTTTGACCGAAAAAACGTAGTTTTCTAGAAAAGTACGGCTAGTACACACGGTCATGTACCTGGCTATGTATCTCTTTAACCTCAAAACTCGAAAAAATCGAGTTTCCCATAAGAACATAGTTGATACACGAGGTAGTGTTTCTACCTATGTTCCTCTTTGACTTGTAGAACCTAAAGAAATCGAATTTTCCAAAAGAACACAACCAAGAACATGAGGTCATGAACCTGCTCATAGTCCTCTCTGATCTCAAACTCAATGAACCTTAAAAAGAGCATGAGGTAGTTTATTTGCATATGTACTTTCCCATGTACCTTTTTAACACACCCCCCCCCCCCCCCCCCCCCCCTTTCACATGTAACTCCATCAATTTTCACCCGAATCACATAAAACTTAACTCGATTCTTCTTTTAACTTTAAGTAACCTTCCAAGAACTTCATAGCACAAATATTGTAATTACTAATACCCCATTCAAATGTACATCCACCAAATACATCAAGCCCAAAATGTCTCACACAAACTTTTGTTCCCTTAGTAGTGCACAATTTGATACATGAGATGTGTTCTTAGTCGTGTAAAGGAACACGATTGATTACATGAGCTCATGAACAGCCTATGCTTTTCCTAAACTCCTTCTTTAGGTCTAAATTTAGATCTTTTTTCTAAAATGGCCAAAATGAAATTTGAAATCAAATTTCAATATATAGAAATTAATTAAATTAGATTATTCTATAATATACACCCCCAAATAAAATAGAGAAATCAAAATAGAAAAAAATTAATTTAACGATTAAATAAAAAATGAAATACATAGATGGAATAGAATAATATAATAAAAAAGAAATTAGATAAGATCTAATAAATAAATTAAATAAAATTAATTAAAAGAAACAAGAATTCGAATTAAAAATGAAATAAATTTAATGAAATTCATCAATGGGTATAACTAAACTTACGCATCTTAATGACAATGTAAATTGAGTAAAGTCAGTCAATCTTAAACTGATATCCAACTTCAATTATGAATAGTTTATGGATAAAGCTTTAGAAAGGGATTTGAATGGTCAAACTAATTGATAGGTACGCAGTAATTGCGTGTTGCTTGCTAAGTTAACATTAATAATCGAACTAAGAATTTAAACTCGATTTAATTGAGTGTTAGTTCTTACTTGGCGGCTTACTCTAGGAGTAGTACCCGTAGACTGATTTGTGAACCTGATCGTAATTTCAGGATGATGTAGTAGTTTAGGCGCTTAGGCCTCCACAAAATGCGTGGTTGGGCTCTGTAAATAGTTAATAGGGAAATTTTCGAGATGGGGTAACTAACTAGGAGCAAGTACGAAGTCATAACGAGTTATACGGTATATGAGACCTTATATAAATCGTTATAATAGACCATGCTCATTAGTGGCAACCCGTGAAGAGATGATCCGAACAAGACTATTTCCTTTTTTTCTCTTCTGGTAAGTTCTAGGGACTCATCAAACCCCTTTCTTCCGTGTGTGATTTGTTAAAGGAACCCTACCCTTTTTGTTTGGCAAGAGTTTTAAGTACTCTTATGCGAGTTGGTATTTCTAGGAAGCCACAAATACCTTATTTGTGGAATTTAAATTAAATATCATAAATTATGGTTTTTGCATAAGATTAGGAGTGTGTGGCATGTGTACGTGTGCTTGTTTTACTGTATACTAGGTTTCACAACTCATTTTATTAAACTTACAAATCATACTTATGATTCAATGGGAAATGAGAGATACACGGGATCACTTGATTAGATGATGATTTATGAGACATGGGTTTTATGAGTTTTTCATGAAGGGTTTTATTATAATCATATTTTATTATAAACTTGGATAAATGCAATCAAATAACTACCAAATACTTCCATTCGCTTTGATATGGACCTTTAAGTCCAAAAGTTTTGTGATTGCGTTGTAATTATTAAATGGGCCCTAGGGGCACTGTTAATAAACAAATATTTTATGAAACTTATTTTCTAAATAGGTTAAAATTGATGGTAAGTTACACTAGAATGTCTCAACATTTAGGGTTAAGTTTATTTAAGGTTCCAACATTTCGAGTGGTTAAAAAGAGGTCCTAAAGTTTAGGGATAAGTTGATTTAAGATCTCAACATTTGAAGAAGTGGGTTAATTTGGATATCCAAAACTTATGTTAACAAGAGAAGATTCTTATGAGCTTTGATTGAATATTCTCTCCTATTGACACATATCCTTATGGACTCAAATTAAACTACTTCTTCAAACATTGGAACCTTAAATGAACTTACCACAAAACATCGGGATCTCTTTTTAACCATTTGAAACTTTAGGACCTTAAATAAACTTACCCACAAACATTGAGACCTTCTGGTGTAATTCACCCTTAAATTTTGTAGGTTTTAATAAACTTGAATCATAAACAAACATGCGACACTTTGCTGGAATTTTTATAAAAATGAATAACGATTTCTCTAATTAAAACTTAATTAGTAATTCACTCGATAATGGAATGGGTTGCACATATCGCTTTGAGACAATATGTGCACCTTAACCATCACAACCTACACTCTTGGAGCAGAGCCGTAAAAATAAACTAAGAACTACTAGATATTTGGAGCTTTACTCTCCTTTATATTTACAAATTATAATAATAGAAGAGCCTAGCAAATGAGTAGATAAAATATTAATAGAAAGAGAGGGGGAAAAAAACTTCTTAAAAACCAAATCTTGACACCCAACAAATGGGTGAAATACATGTCTATCAATTTTATAAAAGAAAACCATCTAACTACTAATGTTTATTACTAAAATATCAAAGAAAAATCATATTTACACATACTATTTTGGTTTTAACAAAAGAATCGCATGTCTAACATATAATTTTGAAATTTTAGTACATTGCAAAATTGTATGTTAAAAATGAAAATTAAAAAAATCAACATCTTAAACATGTGATTTATTATAAATGGAAAGTTTGACTATTTTCACAAAAATAACCTCTAAGGCATACAACATCTTAGAAAATGTAAAATTGCATATTATACATATAATTTTATATCAATATTTTAATAGTTATTTTTATATAATTGGTATTTGTAAAATCATTGCCATAGAGTTTTGGGGTTAATTATAGATGTATCAACATTCAATCTTACCTAATCATATATTAGTGACTCCTAAATCTGTGTTGTCTTGCTCCATAATGTAAAGTAATCAATATTTCTCAATATATGCTCAGTAGTTATACGCTCTTTGCTAAATTAATTGATAACTTGATACATTTGTTATGTTTGCTTTATAGATTTTGTCATTCCTTTATTGCCATAGGGATCATAAAGCAAATGTAAGGATGATGGCACAAGGTGAAGATTTAGCTTGAAGGTCAATTTGCCTCAATCTACTTAAATCTATGAATAAAGAGAGAATTAATCGCTATCTCATAATGGCCATATACTTTTTCACACGTTGCTTACTTCTGGAGAGGACCATGATGCATATCCTAAGTCCTCATCTTAAGCATTATGCATTCAACATTAGAATGGTTTTGTTTAGCTTGAAACTTATTGGGAGCCCATTCATGATGACCCTAAAACAATAACCTTTTCTTTAGGTTAAAGGGAAATGGTTGGATCTATTAAAGGTCATTACTTTGTAGATTATTAGCTTTCTCTAATTTTCTATAAATTTCTTGAGTTATATTTTCTTTCTTGAGTGTAGGGAAATACAAATGATCATTATTACCATAAGAACATTGATAGATCGATCCATGGAGAAATTAGATAACAAATACGTTGTTTATTCTACTGTAATTCTCGAATCACACACTCTTTTCAGCATTGTGTGTGTGGTTGTAGCAAAAGATGGCCATAGAAATTCTTATGAAGCAGACTCATAAGTGTTTATAAATCAAACCGAAGGTTTATAGTTTGCCTTTCACAAAGAAACCACAAACTTTCGGTTTGATTTACAAATTTCTTGTTTTAAGGGAGTATTTTGTTATTTTCTATTTTCTCCTTAAACTTGTTTGGACAAACTTTAGTCCATGACGCTTCACCATAATGAAATTTTCATAATATTTAAGTTTTCTAGGTCCCATTTCTTCTAGCAAGGTTGTCTATACCGAGCCCTCCTACTCTTTAGATGTAGTGATTGCATCTCAACTATTCTAGTGTATTTTACTAAAATCATTAGAATTCACCATGGAGAAATATCTTGTTCATTTGACGATCCACTAAATATAAGAACCCGGAAGGCATAGAACTATAGAAATGACTTGCCTGTAGCATGTGTGGATTGATTGAAACATCGATTTGATAAGAACAAGCTTACCTTTTCAACTAAATAAATTTTTTTTTCCACTTTCTTTAGATTTTAACTAGGACGTGAGAAAATGGCTTTTTTTTTTTCTTCTTCTACTTTTTGTGTTCCTTTAAGGACTTTTCAATAGTACTTCTATTTTATTTTGAGATTATTATTGTAATAGGGTCTGTTTGGCTAGCTCTTTTTCCAGATACAGATAGACATAGGTACGGGCCGGGTCGAACCATCAACCTTATCCGAACCGTCACCAACAGGTCATAACCTATGACCCAACCAGATCGTATGGGTCATGACCCACTAGCTAACCCATCAGCCCAGCGAGTTAAGGCTAGTTCAAGGCCTCGACCCGTCGACCTAACTAGTAGGGCGAGTCAAAATAAAAAAAATACAAGCAAAAAATAAATAAATAAATATTTAAACTCATTTTAATGTGAATAAATAGTATTTATTATGAAATTGCCCATTTTTTCCCTTCATTTGTTCAAGTACGCTTTTTTAGTCAAAGTGTGTGCACTCTAGAGTGACTTTCATATTCAAGTGTGCTTTCTTTAATAAACTTTGCTTATTTTGCACAAGTTTGTAATTTAAAATTCTCCATATTTTTATCATATGATGATCTAATTATATTTTCTTTTATCAATTTAGTTAAAAAATTTTACAAAAAAATTAAAAAATATATATCATTCATGGGTCAAGAGCCATGAACCTACCCGGCCTGGCCCTTCATGGTCACGGGCCGGTTCCGGTTCAACCATGGCCTCAACCATGATATGGCAGTTCCAAGTCAGTACAAAACCTGTTCAACCTGGCGTCGATGATTAAATACAGAAACTTTTTTAAAACTTTTTCTAATAAATTGTTTATATAGAAATAGATGCAGATAAAAAAAAAAAGTTTGCGGTTCTCATGAAAGATAAAATATAAATACAAATATGACATATTTATATATATATATATATATCGTTTCAATACAGATATAAAAGAGGCCATCCAAACAGACCCTATATGGGATAGTTAAATCTATCCAACATAACATTTTCTTCTATTTCCATCATCTCTACTTATCTTCTTCAATCCAAGAACATGATGATCTAATTGAATCGAGATGATATATAGTACATAACTCAAGCTTAAGGTCAACTTCAAGTGACACTCCCAAAAGTTGATATAAACTCATTTCAATCAAATTTATTTAAATTTGAATTATTTAGAAAAATTTAAATTTCTATATTTGATACTAAATTCAATGCGTACTTTTTTTAATTTTTCGAATTTTTTTACTTTGATTTGCAATCTATGTCAATTTTTTAGTTTTATCTATTGGGAAATAAAAAATTAATCAATTTCACACTTTTTTTTTACGTCATCAAAAGTTCCTATTGAAAATTGTCGGTGAATTTTAAAGAAAATGCTTGAAGAAAATTCAAAGATATAACAACAAAAATTATCACTGACAACAAAAGCTTTTTCGCATTTTTTAACTTTATAATTTTTTTTTCAATTTTTAATTATTTTGTTATTAAACTTAAAACCTAGGAAGTGTGAAAACGGAAATTTCTGTCAAAACTTTCTATTAAGAAGGATTTTGTTTGAATCTCACTCGATGAATTTGAACGACAAAGACTCAAGTTCATATCATTGTAGAGTTTAGTTTGATTGGATGAGATTTAAACAAAAGTACTTCTAAAACATCAAAATCTCACGTAAGCTTCGGATTAAGCCAATAAATAAGAACCACGGGACAACTTCAGCTCAACATTTAACAGGAGCGTGTATACGCATGTCATCTCGCGTGAACATAGTAAGGTAAATACAACGAAAATATGTCCATTGGCACTAAGGCAATTGAGACCTGTCGATACTCGATAAGACCGTCTTATTAACAATCTAATCATAAAAATAAATATAGTAAATGAAATATTAATTATTTTAAGGATTTGATCATGGTTTGGTATGATCTGAACCATTAGATAGAGACAAAACTAGACCCGTCAAAATTAATGGTGAAACCATAAAACTTTTCTTGAGAGTTGAGAGAGATAAGTCAAAGATTGCAATAACCGATGAGTACGATGATAAAATAACAACTTTTATGGTTTCATTAATAAGAATATGATGCTTGATAATTAATATATTAAATATTTAATATATATATATATATATATATATATATAACGCGTTTTCAACACTATGTTTTCCGACGCAACCAATATCGTACATATTCCGGCACAAAAGTAAATACATACTCAAAACATGAGCCTAACTTATGGCAAAAAGCAGCGTATGATAGCCACACTAATACATGTTCAAAACTAATAATTTTTATAAACATTATTGGTTTGTCCAACTAGGCATTGGATTTAATTTTTCCCTCCCTAATAATTGTAGTATTAAATAATAATTGGTAAAAAAAATTGCAAATGTTGCCTATTTTATTATCCATCTCATAAAATAAATTATTAATCAAGATGTGGGAAGGGGGTTAGGATTGTCAGCTAATTAATACAACCCCTGGAAAGTCAAACAAAATATAAAAATTGCAACAATGAACAAAATAAATTAATGACAAATGAGTAGACGTGTAAGAATCTTCTATATCACCAGATTTCGGATCAATTATCTGGCATCCGGCACGTATCCGGCCGAACCCATTGATTAATCCGATCCAATCTGACCCGTACCCAGGTATATATGCCTTATTTCCCCGGTGAAACCGGGTAACCAATACCGTGCCTTCTGGTTGGGAAAACCACAAACAACAAGCTACTGATCAACCCAATCCCAATAGGAACAATATCAAGCACTTCCTGAGCTTCATGTCCTGGTTTCGGGTAAAAACACGACACAACGTTCTTGTCCCTCAACGCCACCGCACCAAACACCAACACCGACAGCACCGCATGAAGCCAATCTATCAAACCTAGTCTGTACCCTTTTAAATCCGGAAGACTCGTTGATGCAACACTAGCTCCTTCGAACAGATATAAACCTTTAAATGTTGCTATGCCGTAGTAGACCCTTCCATCGGATGCCTTCACGCTGTCCGTGAAGCACGCGATGAAGCACGACAGGGAAAGAAGCACGAGAAGGATCGCAGTCATGGGACGTGTCGCTGCATCGCACGATCCGTTGTTGGTGAAGATTGGTGTCAGGAGTTGGAAGGCTAGGAGCGTGCCTGTTGGGAGGAGGTTTGCTAGGTTTGCTGTTCCCGTTAGGGTTTGGGATATTGCTCGTTGTGAGAAGGAAGGAGGGCGTTGGAGGAGTGGGGCGGTGGCGGCGGCGGCGGCGCTGTTTGCGGTGTCTTGATGCTTCTCGTGGAGGTCGCCGTTGCTGATGCTGCTGCTGCTTGTAGTAGATGCCGCCTTGGGGATGGTGGTGGTTGGCGGGGCGATCGCGGATGTCGATGGCTGTTCGGGTTGTTGTTGTTGCTTAGTGGATGTGGTTCTAGCTCTAAGAGTAGTCGCAGTTGACGACGACATTATTGTTTTTGCAAGATTATGGGAGATGGACTACGATGATGTTCTTAAAATAACTATATGCTCTATTTACTTATATGCGTATATCTTATTGGGGTTTGTGTGGATGTGATAATGGAGATGGTTGCAAGGACTGATGAAAAAGTATATAAACGAAGTTATTAGATGAATTGGCGTGTGGGACTCAATATATAGAAATAACAGGAATTTTTCTTTTTCCCCCTTTTTCCCCACCCACCCCACCCTATAAAGTCAATAAAAAGACTTTGAGAAGCCATAAGGCCCGATCAATGAGTGATTCGTCAATGCTGATGATATTTAAACAGTGCTAGCGATAATAGTTAATTTAAAATATGGACACTGTATATGAATTTCATTAGGTCTTATTGAGTTCCTGTTCAAAAATAATTAAGTTGAATAATTAAGCTCGATTCCAGTTCGAGCTCAAGTTACATGAATAATTTATTGAATTGAATTTGGGTTTGATGCTCTTAACTAGATTAGCTTATGAATTTAATTAAGCTTGAGCCGAATACTAATATTAATCAAATTCAAGCCAACTTTAAATAGCAATATCATGAAATTTGGAGTCTTGATTAAACTCAACATTGTATGATTGTGCCGTCCTAACTTAACTCTTTTGCAAACCTACTTCAAATAACAGATTAACTAATTAAAATGTTCTCTTTTAAGACTTTTGCATTTTATTTGTATGATTCTTAAAGTGAAATTCTTAATAACAACTATTTGCATTTATAATGACTAAATTTGGTAGTACAGTAAGTACTAAAGTTAAGATCAAGTATTTATCAAATGGACTTGCTTTATTTACTAACCTATATCTAAATTTCTTAGTTGAGGCTTTCTTAAGAATTCTTAATATAAAAATAACCTTAGCATATTAATCAAACCACGTGGGTCACCACGGAGACTTAACATTAAGTATTTTATGCATTGTGTTTGTAGGACTCATTTTAGTAAATTATGTGTTTGTTAATCACTAGTTATTAGTCTATGGAGCCGATTAATAGACTCGGTTTCAAAAAGAAATTTTCGATTATTAAAATGCTTAAAGTAATGTTATAAGTGGTTAAGAACATGTGTGTTGTGTGACGGATATGAGTAAGCAATATTAATACAATAAAGAAGATTAGGTATATACGGACATTACTTGTGTTTAAAGTAGGCTATAAATGGTTAGGTTAGGTGTTCTTGCTTGTCTTGAAAGTTTAGTTGTGTGTTTCTTTGAAGGACTTTTTTTAAGTTTTCCGTTCAATGTAAGTGGTCTGGCCTTGGCAAAAGGGACATATTCTTCTCGTTTTCACGTGCGTGAGGTTGACGTTAATGACGCTTAACATACCTAATATATTGTGATTAGGAGATAAACCTATTTATTCAAATACCAGTTATATAAAAATAACCGTTATTATTGATACAATTTTATTATATAGGAATGATAGGTATGCATTAAACCCGTGTAGTTAAAGATAGGCAATGCGAAAAACAGGCTAATTCACATATCTTGTGTAGTGGAAACTTCTCAAATGAATAAGCAACTGCCACGTGGAAATTTTAATAGATGGTTGGATTAAGATTATATAAGATGTCGGAATGCGATTTTTCGTGGGACTTTCTCGATATGCTTCCGGGTAAGCCAACACACGTGAGATCGAACCTTTTTGGAGGGACAACTAACTTTCTAATGGATATTATTTAGGAAAAATGTCCGACAAAATGTTAAGGCATGATTTAATGGACCATGTGTGAACAGATAATTGATCGTGGGATACTAAATTTAAAGTCAACGTTAGCCGATTTGACTTAGGTTAAGGAGGCAATACTAATTTCCTAGAACATGTCCTTTGTTTCCAAAATATAAGATATAAGGACGAAATCTTCTATATTTAAACGCGGAGTTAGTCCTAATTAATGCACACACGATACGGCACAACTGCATAACTAACTTGAATAAGATAAGTCGAGGTTTTTTATTATAAAAAAAAAGAAAGGATTCAAATCTGGATCATTTACAAATAAAACTAAATTTAAAATATTAGAAATCACCAGCTCATATCATATGAATCTTGTTTTCCTTGCTTTCTTACCTAACTTTGTTTGAAAAAATTGCATACTCTATACTTAATAGACAAATTACCAATCAAATTTTACGAAAAAGGCATAATAATGATTGGGTCACTTCGATTCTCGAAAGAGATATAATCCTTATGATTTGCCCTATTCTTTATTTGACGGGTTGCAAGAGAGGTTAAAAGTATCAAAATAAAAGAATATACATATTACCCATCACGTAATAAAATATCTATCATATTTGTAAAAGTACAGGTAGACCCTTTCCCCCCAATTTCTATTTAGGGTTTATATGATAGGCTAGATAAGTTTTATAGTCCACTGGACATATGTATATTTGTCTTTAATGGATGATGCACATACACAACACTAGCAATTTATACGGTCGATTTACCTATTCGTCAGAAAATTATTTATCTAAATACTAATTATATAATAATTATCAAAATATCGAAACAAAATTGCATGTATAAAATGTGATTTTACCTTTTCTATAAATGTGGTATGTCTTATATGTGATTTTTATAATTTCACAAAAATAGTATAAATTTCCATTTATAGTTTACCACATATTGAAAATATGATTTTACTTTCCATTTATAATAAATCGTGTATTTAACATGTGATTTTATGATGTATTAAACTTTCAAAATCACATTTTAAACATGTGATCTCTTGTTAAAACCAAAATCGCTTGTCCTAACTGTGATTTTGTATTTATATTTTGGTAATTAAAATTATATAATTTGTATTTAAATAATTTTCTTTTATAAGGTTGGAAGTCATGTATTACACCCCCAGCACATGCTTACAACATGCTTAAAAAACAAACAAAACAAAAACAAAAAGGGAAGAGGGAGATAAAAACAAAACCTATCCCAATGTCTTAGATTACTTTTTATTAATAGTCGCGTAAACAATCCACTCTATACCCATATCCCAAATTCCCATTATGAATATACAAGGCTACATGCTATCAATTCACATTATATAATTATCAATGTGGTACTCTTTCCCCCACAACAATAAATATCATTTATTACAACTTTAATTCTTCATAAGCATAAAACAACTAAAAATTTTGATTCACTCAAATCTAGATTAAATTAACCTATAGACTTCAAGTGTACTATTATCATTCTTAATCCCATGTCATAAAGCCACAATTAAGATAACATTATTATCTTTTCTTCTTCTTCTTCTTCTTTTCAAAACTTAAAATCCCGTATCAAGTAAACACATAGCCTAATATGGTAGACATCAAGAACACTTATGCATACCATGCAAAGAAAATCAAATACAAACCTAACACTAATACAATATACAACATGTTTTAATTTCTAAGCATGACAAACAACAAAGTATCAACATCTTGAAACTTGGAGAAGCTCACACTCCCAATCACTCACACACATGCGTGTGCACGTGCTTTTATATGTGTAATTTTAGAAACCTCTTTAACCTAAAATCCATATAGTTATCTTATTTAAGAGTCATCAAATAGTATCGATCATCAACACAATTAATCCATTGTATTTGTTCGCGAATGAATCCTAAGTCACCAATAATGCTACTTGCTTAAATCTTTTGATGAGTAAACCAATTCGTATGACAAAGACCGATAGATCAACAACTCACTTATCTACTCATGACAATTCGATGCCTTATTTATTTATATATCACATCATCCTTGCTTATTGCTTTGCAAGATGCCCTAACTATTATTCTATGGATATCATTTTCAATACTTGGTACTCTTAGTTCTCCTTGTGTAGGTGTAATCAATATATAAAGTAAGGTTTTGAAATTTTTATGTTCACTATAAAACTGGAGCCCTCTTAATTTCAACTTCTAACATAATGACCAAGATTAATCTTAGAGTCAAACACAAAATTGATAGCTAATACCATGTTCAACTTTAAGAAATCTCACATTTAGGAATTCTATTTAGTTCATTACTCTTACAAGAATAAACTAATCTAGATTTCACTCATAATCGTAGGCCCTTAAAGATACCTAAGGGGATCAAGTTGGCCTGAAAAGAGCCAAATTAAAACTATTAGGAGTAAATTCGATTGACTAAAAAAATACTATTGACTAGCTTGGTTAACCTAAATAAAATTTTGAGCAACAAAATTTTCTCAAATTCCTCTAGTTTCAGTTATATTCTATAACCCTCAATTCTTTTTCTAACTTAATCCACATCAGCCCTAACTCAACACTCTAAATCCTCTAAATTCATATTATATCAAATAATCAACCATCCAAAATCTAAACAAATAATAGCAAATATAAATGTTTAAAATTCCCATCACTTACATAATATTTAACTAAGTAAATCACTACTAGTTTTAATTACCTTAATTGTTAGGATATCAATTCCTAAATCATTGAAATCTTATTATCTGCACACTATAGAAGGAAATGACTAATTGAGGAAACAATAGAAAGGCAACTCACCTTTCAAATACATTTCAAAACTCAAATCACACTTTGATCAACAATATCTCTCTTAAATTCCCAACCATTGGTTAATATTATCATGGCTTTCGAGACTCTTAAACAAATCACTAGTCACTAACTGCTCATTCATTTCACTGCAATTGCAATTTCATTATAGCCTTATTCCTTATGAATATTTATTGTAACGCTTAGTTCACAGAATAGCGATTCCATAATGAATCCCTATTACATAAAATATTGAATAATCATTCTTTATTGAAACCTATGAATACTAATTCAACGTTGGAACAATTTTTTTTTCAAAATACCAACATTTAAATAAAAAAATTAATAAAGAAAAATCTTATTACAGCTCTATCATAATTCTCCGTAATAGGAATTCCATTACAACCTTATTCATTCAGCGAAGTCAACGAGATATAAATGTTTTGCAAGACCACCTTTTTTCAGTGCTTGTCACCTTACAAAAATCAAACATGTCCAAAAAGATTTCTTTACTAGTGATTAGTAAAAAGAGGAAAACAAAGGTCTATTTGGATTGTTTGATTTTTAGCTATATCAGATATGCACATTTAAATTATATATCATATTTGTTTCATATCTGTTTGGTCTATTTGTGAGTAAAACTGTTGGTTTTTTCATTTATATCTGTTTATTGATAAACATATGTTTGAAAAAAACAAAAATATGATGCCAAAATATCGTCAATATGATAAAACAAATAGATCCCAAAATGATGACCTATCTCGAGAATGAGAGGCACTTTTGTAGCTAAAGGAAATAAAGACCCCACTTATAAATATATATTGGTTAATGACGAAAATGATACCCAAACTTTCGTAAAAAGAAAAATTAGATACCTGAAGTTTGGTTTTGAACAATTTGATACTTAAACAAAGTTTTCGTTGACTTTTTTTATACCTAAGACAAGTAAAATAAGGTATAAAAAAAGTTCACGAAAAGTTTGCTTGGGTATCAAAATTGTCAAAATCAAACTTCAGTTATGAAATAAGTTAACGAAAACTTTGTTTATGTACTAAATTATTCAAAACCAAACTTCAGGTACCTAATTATTCTTTTTTACAAAAGTCCAAGTTCCATTTTTGACACTATCTCTATATACGTATATATATACATATATATGGAGAGAGAGAGAGAGATTCGCATGTGAGGTATATGGAAAGAACATAATTAGAATGTCTTTCACAATGATCAAATGCCACTAATCCTTAGATGTGACATCAAAAGCTCTGCTTTCAAATTTTAAGCAAGCACAAGGAAAAAGAACATCTCATCTCTATGTTGGGCTAAATAGCAGCCACTTCTTCCAATTTCGAGTCAAATCTTCATCTATTGTGTGTGATGCAACATTTTGCAAAGATCCATCTAGACTTGCACTCAACCCACAAGGTTGTAGCTGTGAGGGGTTTAAGTAGAAGATTTCCACTGTAAGTCCACTAGAAGCAGAATCACAGGGGCATATATTGGAGCCTATAAATGGCCATAGATTTAAATTTTACTAACTATGTTATTTTTACAAATTCATTCCAAGTTGTGTAATGAATAATGGAGACATAGTTCCAATATGAATACTTACTAAACATTGTTTTGAAATGCATGCAATTATGCAAAAGGAATCCAATGCTACAAGTGGGGTAGATGAGAAGAACATGGAATGAATTAGTCCATGCATTAGCAACGACTTAGACAATAATGAATCCTTTATGCAAACTTCTTCCTCTCTTTTACTATCTTTATTACCTATGAATGCTAAAAACCAATTAAATTGGACTTTTGGTTTTATTGTTTCTAATGTTAGCACTTTTGTAAATAGCCCGTTGAAGCAAGTTCTCCAAGTTGATCCCATCAATATGGGGGTTAATGCTATGTTAATCACGAATTTTGTATCGGGTGCTACTACCACACATAGCACTAATTTTATATCTCCTTAAGTAAGTCATAACATTCCTATTGGTAGTTAATAAAATTCTTTTGCTTGCCGAAGGAAAAAAAAGAAAAGAAACTATTGAAATGCACTTATTTGTAAGATTATTTCCTAGGGCATGTCATTAGTAGCATCAATTGTTTTTTTTTTTTTTTAATTTTAGGTAAGGGTAACCTAAATTTTAGGAGATCAGGTTCCCTCACTTTACTACAAACCACAATCCTTTTAACAATCTTCACTTGTCATTACTATAATGTTGACATGTTGCCGTCACCTGTCGGTAAATATTACACATGTAACTGACAATATTTTATGCTTCTACTAATAATTATTATGTTTAAGAGAAGGAGTTATTAAGTACTGATATTTTGGAAGGACGTTGAGTGAGTACTCCATCAGGTTTCAAGCAAAGTTAATTGCATGATCGCTACTCTATAGGTAACGATTTTGTGTATGTACAGAGTGTTTAAAATTCCACTTGCATTTTGCCTTATTTGACTTTCAAGAGGAGTTCCTTGTGTATTTTTATTGGAGGCTTAGTTGGTTGATGTTGAACTCATGGCAACTATTACTAACATTCAAGTCCTTGTCTATGAGTTTGTGTTGAAGGCCTACTCTTCAATTGGTGTAACATTTTTTCACTTCACGCATACGAAAAAACCAATGAACTTACCCATTAAAATCCTTCATGAAACACTAGAAGGAGCAATATATTATTTAGCTCTATAGGAGCCCAAATTTTTTACTCATTAGGTGAACTTACCTAAGTCGACTAAGTTAAAGGGGTTGGGCTCGAATGATGAGAAACCGCTGTAGAGTTATTAAGGTAAGAGTGGTGGATTGAGCTTGGTTTAGGTCCCATGAATGCGAGAAAAGTTGTTAACTTCTTTTTGAAATGAGGTCCCTACTTCATTCCTTGAGTTTATTTCAAAGAAAGAGATATTGATGCCAAAGATATATATTGGCTACTGTTGTAAGATTCTAATGACTTTTGATGTTGGCTCTCATAGGTAAGGATCTATGTCTTAGTAGGTGACTACTCGGAGTATGCTTAACAAGGGCTTTTTTATTGCTTAGACGATACTGTTGTTGACTTTCTTTTTTGAAACAACCCAGCCCTTAAGGTGCTTAAGGGCGTGATTGTTTCACTGCATACATCACCTCTAAGCAATATGTGTGCAAGACACTCCGTTATTACATTAGTTTCTAATTAAATTTTAATTTTAAGAAATCGTTATTAATCTTTATAAAAATTTTGGCAGTGTTGTCTGTTTTCCGATGGTTCAAGATCATCAAAACTTGTATATTTAAATTGTTTGAAAAATAAGGTCCATAAACATCAATTTACAATTATTGCCCATAAGGCCCATCCATTGGGTACAAATTGGGACCTAAACACCCACATTAAATCAAATGAAAATGCTTGACGAATAATTAAATACAATCATCAAAGTTTATGATATAAAATGATTGCAACAATTTCTTTCATGAAAAACTTATAAAGTCCATATCTCGTACAAGGTCATCTAATTGGTCTACCTCGCATAGTTCTTATTCCCATCGATTCATCTACAGGATCTGAAAGGTTAATAAAATGAGCTGTGAAGCCCAGTACAACAGTAATCAAACACATACTCGCATGTTATGCACACTTAGGCTAATGCAATAAGCAGAATTTAAATTTAATTAAACTTAAGCCAACAATTAAGTAATTCCAGCATCCTAGAAATACAAACATGCATAAAAGTACTCATGACTCCTGCCAAATAAAAAGAGTATGGTTCCCTTAGCGGGTCACGTATTGAAGAGGGGGGTTCCATAAGTCATCAATAGTTACTGGAAAGAAAAGAAAGAAGTAACCTTATCTAGGTCATCTCCTCACAAGCTGTAACCAACGAACATGGTCTATTGTGACACTTTATACATGGTCCTATAACGTCGTATAACTAGTCACAACTTCCTATCTGCTTCTAATCAGCTGCATCGATCTCAAAAATTTCTCTATCAACTACTCGTCGAGCCCAACCATGCACCGTAAAGGCCTAAACACCTAAACTACCGTATCATCTCGAAGTTACGATCAGACTCACAACCCAGTCCAGGGGTGCCACTCCTAGAGTAAGTGGCCAAGCAGCAACCAGCACTCAATTAAGCCGAGTTTAAATTCTTAATCAAGTTACTAAACTATCCC
Organism: Combretum micranthum; assembly: GCA_024138025.1. NCBI lineage: Eukaryota > Viridiplantae > Streptophyta > Magnoliopsida > Myrtales > Combretaceae > Combretum > Combretum micranthum. The sequence continues at coordinate 4,608,840 of JAMXBD010000001.1, forward strand.
AACAAGCAACACACAATCATTGTGTACCTTGTTGGTTAACCCAAGCTTATTATCTGTTTCCAAGCTAGAAAATCCAATAACTACTCATAATTGAAATCAAAATCAGTTTATAATTCCCTTTTCTAACTCCTTTATTTGTTTAGTATACATAGGTTGCATTAACTTAGCCATTTCGCCTTAAGATCATATTTAGAAGGTTAATTAAGTCTAATGAAGAAATTGGATCAAATTTTGTTTAATTTGAAAAAAAAAAAAAAAAATTGAAGGGAAACAGAGGAAGCACAGTTGATGCATAGGGAAGTGTATCATGCTATGCTTTAAAGCATGGCCAAAAGAATGGCCTTGTTTTTGCTTTGTCCTGAGGTTCAAAAAGAAGCATGGGGGAAACATGGCGTCGTGTACCTCCTTGTGTTTCCAGCATTTCCTTGTGTTTCCAGCATTTCCTTGTGTTTTTGGACAGGAAGAAGCATGATGGGAAACATGGCATCGTGTTCCCATCGTGCTGTTATGGGATTCGCATATTCCTCGTGTTTTGGGGATTAAAGGGAAGCATGGCTCACACACGGCCCCGTGTACTAGTCATGCTTTTCTGGGTTTATGCAATATCATGCTCAAACTTGATATTTTTTTTAAGAACACATTTTGGGACAAATTGTGGTGATCTTAAAGGTATTATATGATCATGTTTTTGGCTAGACCAACTATATTCATCTATTATATGTTAAAACATGATTAATCCAAGTTGAAAGCCTAAAACATGTATTTTGACAACAACCACCAAACTCATCATGGTTTCTCTACAATTTCCAATACTTTCATTTGTGAACCTCCATTTAACATTTCTCACATCAGCTCATAACAAAATCCAACCCCAAATCATGTTTATTCTCCAATTTAAATTATTAGAATACTTTTATCTCCTTTTCATTATATTCCTTAACATAAATAGCTAGTCTTAAAATCTTATCTTACTTAAAAGCATGGTTCCTTCCTTGTTTTAGTCGGGATGAAGATTCTAAACTCTAAAACTACTCCAATACCCAATTTCTCACAACTCATATCATGAACCAACATATCCAAGTAAGTTTTCATGCTCACATAGCTATAAAACACTCAAAATAATCTTGAAATCTCAGGCTCTTACCTTGTTACGAATTTTGTGAAGATTGTGATATATTCTCTCCTTCTAGCACATCTTCATGTCTGAAATCCCTAGGGACAAGTGGATGATCTTAACCGATTAATATTTATCACCCTCTAATTTAGCTCAATTAACATCAAATGAAAGGCTAGGGTTTAGATTAGCTCACCTTAGGGTTTTTAAGGCTTCCTAAAATGATAAGAGCCAGAAAAGAGGGGTATCTATATGGGAAAGAAAAGGGGCAGGATTAGGATTTTATGTAAGAGGAAAAAAGGATTTCCTGTTTAGGGTTTTTGTCACATGGCACGATCCTATGCATCTAAACCTTACATGTGCAAGACCCTTAATGTGTCTTAAATAGTTTAGGGTTTTTTAATTAATCTCTTGGCTAATAATGATTTACATATATCAACCAAGTCTGATTTACTTACAAATTTTGGATTTTTAATATGTGTAATTTTCTAATTATGAGTAAAATCATAATTTTGCAAAATCAAAGCTTCCAACAACTTTGTTTTGATTTTTCTTACAAAAATTTTCATTTAAAGGATTCTTATGAATTATAATTTAATTTATTTTGATATTGAATTGCTTTTGTATTTCCAAAATTTAGGTTTTCGATTTGGGACTAATTTAGGAAATTTGAAAATTTTAGCAGTTTAATTATGTACATAAATTCAATTAGATTCTATTGACTTTATTTAATTTTGATTTCTTATGATCTATGTTTGGATCATTTCATTTTTTTTTTCTCTATTTTACTTATAATTAATGTTTGCGTAAGAGAGGCTTGGTTGCTTAAGAAGCTTCAAAAGGAGAAGCCAGATAAGGGCAAGTCCTCCAAGCCAAGCACCAAGGTGTATAGATCGGGAAAGGTGAGGGACTTAAAGCAAGAGAACAGCTCGAGTGGGTCATTTTCCAAGGATACCAGGGTTTGATGGGTGCCATAAAACGAATATTTGTTGAAAGTAATAAGCTCGAGCATATTTGGGTAAGTTGATTCTTAGGCATCTAAGGGTATTCTTCCTGAGCCATCATAACCTATGCAACCAGTCCTAAGAGTTGATATAGGAGCTTAGAGAGCTAAAACCAAGCAAGTAAGACAAGTAGCCATTTAGGGTTGGGCAATCGAGACAAGGAGTTTATTAACTTGGAGTCAGGTCGTTTGGATCGAGAGGTATAAATGGTGGTTATTCTTATTACTGCTCCCATTAATGAGTTTCAGGGCAAGCCACAACTATTGGAGAGGTAGCCATCTCCTCTCGCTGCCACTCTTGGACAACCATCTAGAGGGGACGATAATTTAGGTTTTGCCTTATCAATAAGCACTTTTTCCCTCCGTTTGATTTCTTTGTTATATGTAGTGGTAATGGCGATTGTCCTAAATAAAAAAATAAAAGCACCGTAGAGCCTATAAAAAAACTGTCGACAATGATAATGTTCGTTTTGGTCAATTTACCTTTCACTAGCATTAAGAACAAAAAACAATTTTATGACACCATATGTTTTTCCAAGTGTTCTCTCTTGTTGTGTGTTTTCTTTTAAAGAAGATTGCATCAAGTGATGTGTCTTTTGCTATCCATTTGTCAAGGGAAAAAGGGTTTAGTTATTCATAAGATTCATATCAAACTTCAAATAATTTTGGAATTCTAAATTTTCAAATATTTGTTTAGCACAAAAATTATCGTACTCCTAATTAATCTATACCTTAAGAATCCATATGCAGTTTCTATCGTTTCATTTACACTTCTCCTACTAACTAGCAATAATGTTAGCCTTGCATGTGTAAAATAGACCAATTAAAATAAAGAAAATTATTGATATGATGTTCTGGCCTTAACTTTATCAAGCAAAAACTGATCATTAATGCAACAATCCGAGAAAGTTGTAGTTTTAACAAAGGCATTATCAGATATTTGGACCTTATGTTCTCACTCAAGCCTTCTACGGGAACCCTAAAGAATTGAAATGGTATCTTCTATTGTGGGCTGACAAATATGGACTTGTTGGAAACAACACTCCAAAGCTGGGTTTTTCTCAAAATTTTTGTCATATTCATCTACTGTCGTTGCGCAAGTACATTTAAGCTCCCTACAACCATGCATTGGTTTCATGAGATTTCTCACATCCATTGTGACCTTTTGCAAATAACTTTACAACTAAGCTCTTTAAAAAGGCATTCAATCGAAGCTAAAACGTTAGGAAACCAAACACCTATATTAAGTGGTCCAAAAAGATCAAATTATATTTATATGGAAAGGAAAACGAATAAAAAGAGTACCTACACCAATATCCATGCAAATATCATCACTAAAGAAGATAATACCGTAATAAAAATCATATGCTTCATTCAATATATCTTTATATCAATCTTCAAAATCTACTTTTTTTTTTCTTTGTGCTAGTCTTTAAGGTATTCATGTCAAGAGATTTAGCTACACAAAAATTCGGCAACATTATTACACACTTGTATAAGTAGCCAACAATGTGATTGCAATAGGAAGAACCCATTTCCTTATATCCTAAAACCAGGGAAGACATGTATATATGTACGAATAAATACCAAGAGTTTTTTAACGTTTCGGGCACACTTCATTATACAATCTTCTAAGCAAGTCTAATAAATAGGTAGATAAAATATATTCAATAAGAAAAAGATTTAATATTAGAAGAAGAATTAGCAAAACTTAAAGATGTTTTTTACTATAATCTTACACTAGAAATAGAACCAAGTCCCCCTTTGATATTGAGATTTTCCAGCACTAGGTTTGCCTATTAAAATGAGGCTAGTCTTGTAATCCGAGTAGAGGATTAACATGCATGTACAAATTGTGTTATCCCTTCTGACTACAAGACTAACCTTTCTAACCTTAGCCATAGCGGTTAGATCTTTTCCATATTGTGTTATAGTGTCACACTTCCCTTTAAAATCTGTAATACACTTGTGGAGAATTTAGAGGAAAACAAATAAAGGTAGTACTTGCACTAATATCGATGTGAATCTCATCAATAAAGAGGATAATTCGATTATTATAATCAGATGCTTCCTTCAATATATATTTAACTCTCTCTTCAAATTCTCCATAATTTGTTGTAGCAGTCTTCAATATATTCATATCAAGAGATATTAGCTACACAAAGATTCGGCAACATTATGATTACACTTATACAATTAGCCAATAATGTGATCACAACATGAAGAACCCGTTTCCACTTATCCTTAAATGAGGGAAGACATGTATCCATGCACGAATAAATACCGAGAGTTTTTCAAAATTTTAGGCAGATCTCTTTGTACAATCTTTGAGCAAGTCTGATGAATGGGTAGGTAAAACACTTAATAAAAAAAAATTCAATAGTAGAAGCAGAATTAGCAAAAATTAAAGATGTTTTTTATTATAATCTTACACTAAAAGTAGAACTAAGTCCCCTTTTGATATTGAGGTTTTTCCAACAATAGGCTCGCCTATTAAAATAAGGTTACTCTTGTACTCTGAGCAAAGGATTAACATGCATGTACGTATTGCGCTATACCTTCTAATTACATGACTAAGCTTTCTAACCTTAGCCATTGTAGTTAGACCTTTTTCCATAATGTGTTAAAGTGTCATGCTTTCCTTTAAAATCTATAATATACACATGGAGAAGTTCAGAGGAAAACAAATAGAGAGAGTACCTGCACCAATATATGTGTAAATCTCATCAATAAAGAGGATAATTCGATTATAAAAATCAAATGCTTCATTCAATATATCTTAAAATCGATCTTCAAATTCTCCTTAATTTTTTGTACTGGTCTTCAAGGTATTCATTTCAAGAGATTTAGCCGCACAAAAATTCGGCAACATTATTATCCCACTTGTACAAGTAGCCAACAATGTGATTGTAACTTGCAGAACCCATTTCCCTATATCCTCAAATCAGGGAAGACATGTATACATGTACGAATAAATATCGAGAGTTTTTCAACGTTTCTAGCATACCTCTTCGGACAATCTTCTAAGCAAGTCTAATAACAGGTAAATAAAAAAAATATTCAATAAGAAACATATTCAATACTACAAGAAGAGTTAGCAAAACTTAAAGATGTTTTTTATTACAATCTTACACCAAAAAAAGAGCTAAGCCCCCCTTTGATATGGAGGTTTTGCAAGCACTAGGCTCGCCTATTAAAATGAGGCTAGTATTGTACTCTAAGCAGATGATTAGCTTGCATGTATGTATTGTGTTACCCTTCTTATTACATTACTAAGCTTTCTAACCTTAGCCATTGTGGTTAGACTTTTTCCATATTGTTTTAAAAGTGTCATGTTTCCCTTTAAAATCTATAATACACTCGTAGAGAAGTTTAGAGAAAAACAAATAAAGGTAGTACTTGCACCAATATCGATGTAAATCTCATGAATAAAGAGGATAATTCGGTTATCAAAATCTGATGCTTCCTTCAATATAGCTTTAACTCTCTCTTCAAATTCTCCCTAATTTATTGTAACAGTCGTCAAGGTATTCATATCAAGAGATATTAGCTACACAAAGATTAGGCAACATTACTATTATACTTATACAATTAGCCAACAATGTGATCGCAACACGAAGAACCCATTTCCAATTATCCTCAAACGAGGGAAGACATGTATACATGTACGAATAAATATCAAGAGTTTTTCAATGTTTCGGGCACATCTCCTTGTATAATCTTTGGAGCAAATCTGATGAATAGGTAGATAAAAAATATTCAACAAGAAATGGATTGAATACTAGTTGAAGAATTAGCAAAACTTAAAGATGTTTTTTTTTTTTAATTATTATTATAATCTTACACTAGAAACAGAACTAAGTTCCCCTTTGATATTGAGGTTTTTCCAGCACTACGCTCGCTTATTAAAATGAGGCTAACGTTGTACTTCGAGCAAAGGATTAGCATGCATGTACGTATTGTGTTATATCTTCTAATTATAGGACTGGGCTTTCCAACCTCACCATTGCAGTTCGATCTTTTTCATACTGTGTTGAAGTGTCATGCTTCCCTCTAAAATCTATAATAAACACGTGAAGAAGTTTAGAGTTAGACAAATGAAGGTAATGCTTGCACCAATATCGATGTGAATCTCATCAATAAAGAGGATAATTCGGTTATCAAAATCGGATGCTTCCTTTAATATATCTTTAAATCTCTCTTCAAATAGTCCCTAATTTATTGTAGCAGTCTACAAGTTATTCATATCAAGAGATATTAGCTACACAAAGATTAAGCAACATTACTATTACTCTTGTATAATTAGCCAACAATGTGATCGCAACGTAAAGAACCCATTTCTACTTATCCTCAAATGAGGGCAGACATGTATACATGCACGAATAAATATCGAGAGTTTTTCAATGTTTCAGGCACATCTCCTTATATAATCTTTGGAGCAAATCTGATGAATGTGTAGATAAAATATATTCGACAAAAACATATTCAACACTTGTAGAAGAATTAGCAAAACTTAAATATGTTTGTTTGTTATAATCTTACATTCGAAACAGAACTAAGTTCCCCTTTAATATTGAGGTTTTTCCAGCACCAGGCTCGCCTATTAAAATGAGGCTAACCTTATACTCTAAGCAAAGGATTAAGATGCAAGTACATATTGTGTTATGCCTTCTAATTACAAGACTAAGCTTTCCAACCTCAGCCATTGCAGTTCAATTTTTTCCATACTGTGTTAAAGTGTCGTGCTTAACAAATAGAAAGAGTACCTACACTAATATCTGTGTAAATCTCATCACTGAAGAGGATAATTCGGTTATAAAACTCATATGCTTCATTCAATATATATTTAAATCTATCTTCAAATTCTCCTTAATTTTTTCTATCAGTCTTCAAGCTATTCATTTCAAGAGATATTAGTTATACAATATTATGCCACATGTACAATTAGCCAACAATGTGATTACAACATGAAGATCGCATTGTCCTTATTTTCAAATCAGGGAAGACATGTATATAGAGTTTTTCAATGTTTTAGGTACATCTCATTGTACAATCTTTTGAGCAAGTCATATGAATAGGTAGATTAAAAAACATTTAATAAGAAACATATCCAACCCTAGAAGCAGAATTAGCAAAACTTAAAGATGTTTCCAATTATAATTTTATACCAAAAGTAGAATTAAGTCTCCCATTGATATTCAGGTTTTCCTAACATTAGGCTTGTCTATTAAAATGAGATTAGTGTGATACTCTGAGTATAGGATTAACATGCATGTATGTATTGTATTATCCCTTCTAATTATAGGACTAACCTTTCCAACCTTATCCATTATGGTTAGATCTTTTCCATATTATGTTAAAGTGTCAAGTTTTCCTTTAAAATCTGTAATACAGAGAAGTTAAGAGGTAATTTAAAATATTGACATGCACACTTCTATAACGTCTAAATTTATCTAGAAAAGACAAAAATGATCTAGAAACCTTGATCTATTACTGATTTGATCAATTACTAATTTGAATGTTCTAATTGCTTCGATTGTGGATTTCAATTTCTTCAACGACACATGAAAATCCTTGAACAATTATTCCCAAATCGTTAGCCTTTGGCAAAAGTAAGAACCAAGTGCTCGATAGATTTAAAGGAATGTCCACATTTTTCCTTATAGTATCTTGCTTAGTATTAAGACCTCTAGATCATGTCCTAAGATAGAACGAATAGATTCACCAAGAACGTAAAGTAAAGTACACAAGTAGGCAATTTTGAAGGTGAAAGAGACACTAAACTAAGTTTTATCATAAATTACCTTTGAATGCCTTTGGATATAATTGTCGATACACTATCGCCTCAAGAAGTCGAGTATTATCAACTCTAAGCTTTGAAAATAAAAAATATGGAAAGTTGTTTTCTTTCTCTAAAAGAGATTTCATCAGATTCTCTATCTCTACATACTTATTCTCCTAAGTTGTGGAAATGATTACTTCCCAAGCCATGCATGTGAAGTCTTCTGGCATGATTTATTTGAGAAACAGAATAAGTTAGTGAATAATCTTGTGTCATTAGCAATAAAATAATGTGATTATGCTTGTTTCATAATGAGATAAGGCATTATAAATTAACTAAGTTGGAATCTCCCTTAGCTACCTACCTATATAGGGTAATTTGTTTAAGAAAATGAAGTAACAGGTTATATTTTCTATGCATAGTGACCATTTTCAATCGATACAAACTTCAATAACAAGCTTGGTTTTAATATTGACCTCTATATAATTGTTATAGTTTAGCTAACATATTCGCATGTGTATATCATTTACATAGTTGTGATTATGCCCACATGTATGGATGATTTATTTCCTGAATTAAACTATGTATGTGTGCAATTAATGATACTTGATGATGTTGAACTATCCCTGTATCAATCACTCACTTACCATGGAATGGTTGTACATCGACTAATTTTGTTAAGGTTAATAACAAAAATGGTACATAAACTTTCACAAAAAAGAATAATTAGGTACCTGAAGTTTGGTTTTGAATAATTTAGTACTTAAACAATGTTTTCGTTGATCTTTTACATACCTGATATTTGATTTTGACAATTTTTGTATCTAAACAAAGTTTTCATTAACTTATTTTATACTTGAAGTAAGAGGAAAAAAAAAGGCATTATTTAGTAGCAACTATAAAACAAGCTTGACATTGCACAATGTTACTACTCCATGAAAATGAAAATGTTAGTTTTTTTCCAACAAAATGAAAATGTTAGTTTTTTTTCCCTGCAAAATTAAAATGTTAGTTGAGTTAAGATTTAAAAAACTAAGATAACAGGTTACACTAGCAATAACAACTCACTATATAAAAATAAATAAATAAATAAATAAATAAGATAAGCATCTCAGGTTGAAGAGAAAAACACACAGACACACACAATTGTTCATTAGCAATTGAAAAGGAGCTTTCATTCCATAATGCTAATAAAGCTTCATAACGAAAAGTTTGTTGCTTTATTAGTTGATTTAGGGCAAGGAAAGAGGGAGAATAAATTAAAAAAAAAATATTACTAACTGGATACTAGAGGTAAGCTATACAAAGGCGGTAGATACCATAATTGTGCTGCTAGATTTTAGCTAGTCGAGTAATTGAGGACAAAGTAAGTGTGATATTAATAATGAACTCTCTCCCATATTTATTCAAAAACAAATTCTCTCTATGTAATTACTATTATACCCTCTTACAAATCTTATTATTATTATATGGTGTTTTAGTGGCTTTAACTTGTCCACCTTCTCATATATGATTTAGTAATAATATGTTTTTCCATCACAAGAATAAATGGTCTCTGTTGGAAATTACTATCTTACACAATCTCCACCTTACTCTCATCTACATCACTTCATTTCTTTTTGTCCAATGGAAAAAGTTTCTTGCAAACCAACTACATTGTTATGTAATCGTTGTTGCTCTTTCTCTACATCTGAGAGTCGTGATGCAAACCTCTACAAAAGACATGTCACAATAAACTTATTGAATATATATAAAATATGATATAAATATTGTTGATAATATACTTGGAGACATTTTTGCATCTATTGAAGCATGAACATGCTCTTTGTTGATTAAAATTGAGGAATTCCTTAAAATAACTTGTGAAAAAGAGCAAAAATAAATAATACGTAATAAAAATTCATATGAAATAATAAATTACATATATTAGAAACCTTCTCAATAGGCATCTTGTTGAAGCGACCAATAACTTTCCTTATTTGATTATCCTTCAAAGTCTTCACACAGGGAGTAAGATGACTTGATAGTTCAACGTCAATATAGCCCAATGCAATATTATTAATAAAAAATAGCTGCATTACACATTGTAATTAGATAAAATTAAATTTGTAAGAATAAGTATATTCAACTTTAGAAAAGATACATAATTGAAGTATGAGAATTTACCACTAACATGAGGGCACAACCAGATACATATTTTTCTCCACCAGCTTTCTAATTTCTTACCCTACATATAACCTTTCCAACAGAAATTTCTTCCAATTAACATTGTTAAATTTTTCAAAGTTAGCTACTATAGACAAATGATCCTTAGGAATATTATAGTGTTGATGTTATAAATGGTACTTGAAATTTGATAAAATACACAATTAGGTACCTAAAGTTTGAAATTGATCAATTTAATACCTAAACTTTGAAATTGATAAATTTAATACCTGAAAGAACTTTTCATGTACGCTAGTAGTACCTCCATCAAGTTTTCTCTGAGGTATTAAATTGATCATTTTCAAAGTTTAGGTATGTTATTACCTATTGTATTAAGGTTCAGATACCATTTACAACATTATCCTAATATTATATTCTATATAGGGTGTTATGAATCTCCTGAGAAACAACAAAATTAACAAAAATAATTTTCTATTTAGGGTTAGTAGCAGTATAATTACTTATTTAAGGTCAAAATGAAAATACTTACCAATATACAACTTTGAAATTGCAACTTAAAATGGGATATTGGATAATTTGTATACTATATGTATATCATGTTTACTAAATGCGATTTACATTTTTTCGTACAATTACCATGTTATTAATCACGATATACGTATAGCTATATATTGACATTAGCAAACGCAATAACACCTTTATTTGTAATTGAGTGATTCCCCAAACTATTGATTCTTTTCAAATTCTTAAGCTTGACAGAAAGTGCAAAGACATCGGAATCGGTAATTGAAGACTTACAAGGAAGATACGGTAGGCTTATAGGGAAACGATAACTTATATTTAACTCTTTGAGATTATCCGCGATAAAACACACAATCTTTATCCTTAATAATGGCATGATTTGATAAATCCAAGGCCTTTAGGTTTAGGTTTTGAGATCCAAAGCCAAAGCCAATGTTACAAAACACATCGAAAGGGATAGGTTAGAGGGAGGAAGGTTTAAGGGAATGGAGATTGGGATAGTAGATAGGGTTTATTGCATGTTCTGTCAACGTATATCACGATAATGAAAACCAATATAGCATGATATATCAACATACTAAAACACAATTTAGGTGTCATACCAAAACATGATATCATGTTTGTTTTTTTAACATGATTTACATGTAAATTTCACATATCCTAACTTATAAACACGATTTTGCAATGGAATTTAGTAATTTTTTTCGTATCAACTATAAATTGTTAATTATTAATCATAGGAAAGGTAAATATGTGTTTTACCCAAATTAACATGTATCCAAAGTTTGAAGGATGAAAGTCCCACGTTGAACACACACATTAGTTGTTTTGACGTGGGTTTCCCCTTTCCCCCTTCTCCCCTTTAGTCTTTGAGGGGGGAAAAAAAAAACATGTATCTAAAAGTCTTATCTAAAGGAGTTGCATCATCTTTAATTTTCTCTTCAATATCATTAAAAGACAAATCACCTATTGTAGATTTAACTAATTCAATCTTATCATCTAAAGTGTTAACAGACCTCACACCTAATATATTTTCCACGTCTTTTTTAGATAAAACATCATTGTTGTGGTTTATACATAATTTACAAGTTTTGGTGTCAAATCTTTTAATGATCTATTCTATAATTTCTCTATTTATTTTCCCACATTGCATACATAATATGGCACCGAACCTCAACTTGATTAATATATATATATATATATATTTTTTGCATTTAACTTCTTCAACACTTCGATAACTCGATTAAGGTTGCATCATGTTTGTGGCTGCATTAAATTCAAAATAGATTGCAACTACATTAAATTCAAAATAGTAAAAAATTTACAAGATAACAAATAAAGATACTAGTACCCATAACAATACACAAAATAAGTAAGCCACATGAGGAGAACTATCTCATTCACGATTTGGAATTAGCAGCAGTAATACTAGCATTGAAATTGTGGCGATATTATCTTTTTAGAGAAAAATGTGAGATATACACCGACCACAAGAGCCTTAGGTACATATTCACTCAGAAGGAACTTAATATGAGACAGAGGAGATGGCTTGAGTTAATAAAGGACTATGATGTAGAGATCTTGTATCATCTTGATAAAGCGAATATGGTAGCAAACACGTTCAGTAAGAAGAAGCAAATTGATATTGTAACCATGGTTATAAGTCAGAAGGAAATTCAAGAAGAGTTTAGAAAGATGGAAATTGAAGTGACAGTGGAAAATGTTGATTTGATGCTTGCTCAATTGTCTTTACAGCCTACAATCTTGGAAAAAATTAAACAAAGTCAGAAAGAAGATCTAGAAAGTGAGAAGTTGACATTAGCTATAAATATAGGAAAGAGAAAAGAGTTGAGATTAGATGAAGAGAATGTGATAAGACATCGAAATAGGATCTTCGTGCCAATGATACATGGTTTGAGAGAAGATATTCTGAAAGAAGCACATTCCTCATCGTATTCTATCCATCCCAGAAGCACGAAAATGTACAAGGACTTGAAGAAGTGTTATTGGTGGGAAGGAATAAAGAGAAATGTAGCGGATTATGTTTCAAAGTGTCTAACCTGTTAGCAAGTTAAGATAGAGCATCAAAGGTCGGGAGGAGAACTGCAACCCTTGTCTATTCCCAAGTGGAAATGGGAAGATATCGCTATGGATTTTGTATCGGCTCTAACAAGAACCATTGCAAAGCATGAGGTCATATGGGTAATTGTGGACAGAGTGACGAAGTTGGCTCATTTCATACCTTTGCGAGTCGGGGATTCTTTAGAGAAAATGGCACATATGTATATCAAGGAAATTGTAAGGCTTCACGGTGTACCAAAAACGATCACTTTTGATTGAGATACGAGATTTGTTAGTAGATTTTGGAAGCGCTTACACCTGACACTTGGTACCCAGCTTCAACTCAACACTGCTTTTCATCCTCAAACAAATGGGCAATCCGAGAGAACAATCCAGATATTAGAAGACATGTTAAGAGCTTATATATTAGATTTTAGAGGGCGATAGGACAATCACTTACCATTGATTGAATTCGCCTATAACAACAGTTATCAGTCTTCTATTTAGATGGCACCATATGAAGCTCTGTATGGAAGGAAGTGCCGATCACCTCTACATTGGGACGATGTAGGAGAAATAGCATTCATTGGTCCAGAATTAGTTCAACAAGCTATTGACAAGATTCAAGTGGTTAAGCAAAGAATGAAAGTTGCACAAGATAGATACAAAATTTATACAGATAAGAGACGAAGAGCTCTCGAGTTTGAAGTGGGTGAGCATGTATTTCTCCGTATATCACCAACGAAAGGAGTGTTTCAGTTTGGAGTTAAAGGAAAACTAAACCCCAGATATATTGGTCCTTATGAAGTATTAGAAAGAATTGGTCTTCTAGCTTACAGATTGGCACTACTACCGCATTTGTCTAAAGTGCATGATGTATTCCATGTTTCTCAGTTGCAGAAATGTGTATCGGATCCAAATGCTATCATTACTGCTAATTAGCCACAAGTTTTTCCTAATTTGACAACAAGTGAGAAGTCGATCAAAATCTTAGGTAGAGTTGATAAAGTGTTAAGAAGAAAGGTGATTCCAATGGTGAAAGTGCAATGGAGTGGACAAGGGGATAGAGAAGCTACTTGGGAAGTGGAGAGCGAGATGAAAAGATTGTATCTTAAGCTTTTTGAGTAGTGAGGTAAGCTAAGTTTCGAGGACGAAACTTCTTAAAGGAGGGAAGGATGTAATAGCCATGCTTTTATTCCCAATATCATATTATATGTGTGTGATTATAGTTGCATATTAAAATAAATAAATAACATGTTTTACATATAGATTAAGCTAGTGTAATTTAATGTGTGTGTTTGAGCAGTGTAGAATATTTATGCTTGCATTAGTATAATAAATATTTAATATTGACTTACAAATTGATGTTGTATGAATAATGAAATGAGTAATATTAGAATTAAATGTATATTTCAAGTGTTTGTGCGTAGCAGATTTTTTTTGGAACCCAAAAAGCTAGCCAAATGCCTTTTGTTTTACTCAAATTAATAACCCTAATTAAGCCTAACTAAAAAACCACTTTATAACTTTATTTAGGCTACCTTAAAAGTAAAAGTTGGATAGATATGAGCAAAAAATATCCTCATTTTCATCCAAAATCATACCATTACCAAGATAACTTTCTAAACAAACACAAAACTCATTACTTTCTCTTCCAAAGCTACCTTAACTTCAAGACCAAGACCCACATTCGAATTCTTACAAATTAGCCACCAAAAGACCCTTCTAAAACCTTGCAAACCAAGCCTAAAGATTTAAGATAAGTTTAAGTTACATTTAATACAAGTTTCATAGTATAGAGTTTGTTAAATGTGAATTGGAAATGTATATATGTATTGGTGATGTGTTGATGAAGGTTTAGGCTGCCAAATAAGTTATAATATGTGTATGTTAAGTAGTTGAAGTGTGTTGATGAAAATGAAGTGGAATATGAATAGTGTAGTAAGGGTTAGTGAAGTTGGGTATGTGTTGAATGTTGTATTGAATGAAGAGTGGAATTTGAAGTGGTATTTATGTTGTTTGATGAGTTGGAAGTGAATGGATAACATTAAGTTCATACACCAAGTAGTAGGAAGCTTATTATATGTTTTGAAGAGATTTTGAATGTGTAGAAGTTGATATATTGTGTAAAGGAATCATGGAAAATGCGTGTTTGCTGTCAAAAAGATTTTCGCAGATCAGCATCGCCTTATATACCGGCCTGTACGAGCTTATGCTAATCAAAATAAGCTCTCAGGTTACTTTTTTAACCTCTGCCCCACCTTATACACGGGAGTTTAGATGGTTGTGTAGGTTATAAAACCTTGAAAAATTGCTCTCGGATCACTTTTTAGTGCCCTACACGGCCCCAAGCACGGGGGTGTACTAGGTAGTGTACTTTCCCCTATTTCGTAGCCAGTTAGTCAATTGTCCATAACATTTTCATACGACCTCCGATTAAGGTGATTCAAGTTGCCTTGGAAAGCTTAAAAATATATCTACAACTTTTATGTTTTGAGTTTTTACAAATTCGAAAAGTATCGATGCTTCAATTTTAGTTCCAACAGTTGTGTTTTTCAAACAAGGTTAAAAACATATGTTTTCTTGTTAAATGTGCGTTTCCATATGAAATGGATCTTTTTAAACTAAAATGAGATAGATTAATGATATTTGAGGTGTAATGATGGTTGAGTGATATAATTAAGTATAATCTAATTATATTTGTAGATTTAACAAATAATTGAATTTTCATGAATGTTAAGATAAATCTAGTTATATTGTATATATGGATGGAAGTTAAAAATGATGATTTTGTGAGTTTGTGTGATCTTGATAAATGTATAAATGATATGTTATGATTTTGTATAAGTTGTATTTGAAGTCTTAAGTATTAAGTTTAAGATTTGATATGCTTTAAGTGTAATTCAAAGTATATAATGTTGATTTGAGTTTGGATTATCTTTTGAAGGATTCCCGAGGTTCTATTTGGACTTCCTATATAAGGTACGCAGTAACATGTTTATTCTTGGCTTAAGATATGCATATATTTAATCAACTTTAATATAGAAAAACTTAAACCTTGATTGAGTTGGATGTCTCTTACGCTATTTAAATCTGTATCTAGCCCAGTATGGCAAATCGGTATCCGGCTCGGGGAGTAGCACCTTGCTCAGATTGAGGGCACAATAGATTAGGCACATAAGCCACCCTTATCTTTGATAAGAGTTTCCTAAGTAGTACGGCGGGTAACTGTTAGGGAAGACGATATCGGCATAACGTTTGCGTACGCTTAGAATGAAGTGGCATGATTTAGTTCAAATGTGTATGTGAACAGTTAGACTAGGTGATGTTATGGACTAAGATAAGTGAAGTCATGTAACGGCTGTCAACCCTAGATGAAGTTATTTTCTCTTTATTGGATATATCATCTAGGAGATATAAGTATCTGAGCTGCTTATATCAACCCCTTGAGCGTCTAGGTCGTTACTCAAGATCCCAATTACCCCTATTGTCCCGAGTTTGAATATTCCAATGTTGATTGACTAATTAAAAGAATATCTAATGATTGAATGGATGTTGCATTGCACTATAGTTAGGATCGTGTGAATCATTCTGCTTTTGCTTTTGTTACTGTGTACTGGGCCCCTAGCTCATTTTTTATCTTTTCAAGTGTAGAAGACGAGTTCTACACAAGCATGGGATACGGATCTGATTTTGAAGAGTTTTTAGATGAATGGGATGAGTAGAGGAGACCATGACTTACAAGGAACCCTTTGTAATAGATTAGTTATATGTGTGTGTATGAATTATGGACCTATGTAATAGTTATTATGATTTTTGCTATCTTTTGTGATCTTTTGTAAATGGCTTGTTTACGAGCCTTGTTTGTAATGTTTATATATATATTATATATATATATGGTTGTATTATATTTGGATCTTTTATTAAGTAAAGAAGTTAAAAGTTATATTTTATGGAATGTTTTATGTACTACTAGTAATAAAGTTTGTTATTATAAGACATTTAAGCTAATAACTATTCAAACTGATCTTGGATTACAACCTTACATATAATACCGCGGATTATATGTGGTTAGGGAACTGGATTTACCTATTTTAAATATAGGGGTAAGTTTGGGTCCTTATAGAAGGAATAATAACAACAACAATGGTGGTGGTGAAGGAGATGTTGTGACTAGGCAATAATTTACACAATTGCAAACTAGGGTTAATTAGGTACAAGAAGATGTGAGAAAGATTTTAGAGAGATTGGAGGTGAGAGATAGAAGGAGTCGGCGTGGATCTATTCATTGGAGACATCCTAGTGAAAATTTTGATGGGAATAGTGAAAGAAATAGGAAGTGAAAAGGTAGAGATGATAGAAGAAGGGGAATTGATAATATCAAATTAAAAATTCGACATTTCACTGGAAGTAATAAACCGGAGGAATTTCTTGATTGGGCACCAATGTTGGAGAAGGTTTTTAATTACTATAAGTGGGATGAGCGCGTGAAGATAAAGATGGCGTCTCTAGCATTTTATGATTATACTAGTTTGTAGCGGGATAAGTTACAGGATAAGAGATGAAGAGCTGATGAAGATAAGGTGCGTTCATGGGCTTTGATGAAGAGATTGATGAGATGAAGGTTTGTGCCAGATTACTATAAATAGGAGTTGTTTTTGGAATTACATTCCTTGAGGCAAGGCAAGAGAAGTGTGAAGGAGTATGTAAAGGAATTTGAAACATTGATGGCAAGGTGTAATATTCGAGAGTCTTCATATGATTCTATAACTAGGTTCATCAATGGGCTAAAGATGAGTCGGAATAGTAGAACTCCAGCATTATCAGACCTTGGAGGATGTGATTAAGTTGGTTGGTAGGGTTGAGAGACAATAGCATAGACGGTTTCAGAAATCTCATCATTTCAATAAGTCAGATGAGGAGGAAAAGAAGGAGGAAGGGAAAGAAAAGAACAAGGGCAAAGTGGTTGAAGATAAAGCGCCTAATCAGACACAACAAAGAAAGAGCAAAGAGATCAAATGCTTTAAATGTTTAGGGCATGGCCACATTGCTTCTCAATGTCCTAACAAGCGAGTTATGGTCTTGAAAGATAATAAAATTGAGAGCGAGGAAGAGGAGCAGAAGAGTAGTGAGGAAGAAATGCAAGATGAGGACATGTCTAATTTGCCTTTTACATTAGTTCTTGAGCAAGAGCATGTGATTCCAAATCAGAGAACTAATATGTTTTATATTCAGAGTTTGGTGCAGGGAAAATCATGTTTGACTATAATTAATATTGGCAGATGTGCCAATATTATTTCTGTTGGATTAGTTTCTAAATTGAGGTTACAGGTGGAGCAGCATCCAAAACCATATGCTCTTCATTGGCTTAATCATTAGGGGACTGTTCATGTGCATAAACAGGTACGTGTACCTATTTCCATTGGTGATTATACTGATGAGTTATTATGTGATGTAGCACCCATGGATGCTACACACTTGATTCTTGGAATATCATAGAAATATGATCTTTGAGCTACATTTGATGGGTACAAGAATTAGTACACTATTTAGCACTGGGGCAAGACATACAAGCGGCTTCCTATGAGTTATGAAGAGGTACAACAGGCCAAGATGATGCATGCTAAGAAGATCAAAGGCTTGAGAAGTTTGTTTGCATGGACTAATAGGTGACCAATTTGAATCTAGATCCGGACATTCAGAGATTGAAGAACCAAGATTCGAGAACAAATCTTCTTAAACCCATGGTAATGATAGGAATCAGATTGGTCGAAGTCGTGGAAAACAGAAGTCGAAGAGAAAAGCAAAAAGGAGCAAGTTCAAAGGGAAGAAGCTGCCAGCGGAGGAGGTCTACACCAGTGTAAAGTTGTCGGCATACAAGGTTTAGGCCATCGGCGTATAGCCGGCTTTCGAAGTCTACAGTACCAAAATTGTTAAAGCCGTCTTCAAAACTACCTATAAATATAATAAAGGTTGCTCGCCTTCATTTAGATGAAAGTTTATTTCTTTTTATGTCTTTTAGGCTTCTTTAGGGTTTATATATATAATGTTCTTTGTTTTATTTTAAGAAGGACAAACTTGATTTCCATCTTTTTTAGAGCACTTTGTGTGTGAGAACCTTAGAGTTCTTTAGATTATTGAGAGTTCCTTTTTAATTATTGTTCTTATCGATTCTTGTATTGTTAGGAATAGTGGTGAACATTGTTAATTGGATCTTGTGATTCCTTTTAACACCGCTGTTACTTTATGGATCGTGGGTCCTATCGACCTATAATTCAATTACAAATTAGTTTGATTTTATTATTTGTGGATCCTATCGAACGATATTTTTATCCATATCTTATTTTACTTGTTATTTCATATTCTTTATAAACCTTAAACAAGATCATATCATATTTTTATTTAAAACCCCTTGAAGATCGCATCAAGTTTCCTCTATGGAATGTTGTTTGTCTTTTATCTCCAAAAATTCTTAAATGACAAGGAGTAACTAAGTATTTATAGGCACTTGGCATAGGCGACGATCGTCGGATAGTCTCAGTGATTAACAGATGAGATGAAGTAAGATTAATTATCCTAAATAAGCTCCTCATGGACCAAATTCACTAGTCATCTTCTATGTACGTGAGCTTGCTTGAGAAATGTTGGATGAGGAGAACCGGTCCAACGATCTCTATTCTGAGCTTATCAAGCTAAATCTCGCCGATCCATCCCAATGATTGAACCAAACTCATTGGACCCTATCACCTGACTTACGAGTCAAATTTAAATAATATTTATAATTTTAACCCATTTACATTTTGTGCCCCGACTATTTTTTTTTTTTTTGGACATAGTCCACTCGTTTAGATAAATCATTGAATAAATATCAAGCGCTAACATTTCAACCTACTCAACTGCATGTATTTGTATTATGGTTTGCAAACTCATAGCATCATTCTAGTTGCACACGTTGCATTAGGGTTATTTGAATGATCTTGCCTCATGAACGCATGTGTACATTTTTTTTTTTCTTTTTACCTTAATCGAGACAAATGAAATATATAACAACTATAGGCAATAAACTTGAGAATTTCCTGGGCAAAGTAGGAGAATAGGCTTTTTTGGCTTCTTATACCTGATCACGTGACTCTAGAGCATGAACTTCGGCAAAAGTGAGGAATAATTCATGTCAACCAGACATCCTTGCACGAATAACATGAATGTGAAGTTTACACCATCACAAGTGACACATGGACATGATATCAACACCAACCATCGAAGTAAGTTATCCTTTTGTTTTTTTAAATGCCAAGTGCATGAAAAATCTCTCTCTTTTATTCGCTCCGAATATATCAAAATCTATGAAATGAAGTAAACTTAAACTAAGTCTCCTTTTCTTTTTCTCTTTTCCTTAAATTGTCAATGCTGCATGATCTAAGCCTCATAATTATAATATATATTTATAGCATCACCACGAACATCCTGCGTCCATTGCCTGTAATATAATGGCTTCTTCTGCCATCTTTATATTTGCATGAATTCGGCTCCAAACAATATGCCATGAATAGTTGAAAAGCAGGTAAAATGATTTACCAAATGCCAATGCAAACACATGCTATTCTGATTTTTTTTTCCTTTATTTATTTATTTATCCCATAGCAATACTTTCATACCGTATCCAATCCTCCGATAAGTTTCGTATTGTGCATTGGGAATGCACCCCTCAAAATCTTTTATCAACATCTATTCAAAGACTAAACCATGGGTCATCATAACATAATTGTAAATTCAATATTTCCTCATAGCAAATCTTTCAAAAGGATATGGACAACAACTTTCCAAACCACCTCCAAATGTTGTCAATATCAGTCATCTTCACAAGAAATCTCAGACTCATAGATCTGATCTTATTTTTCCAACTTGGCCGTGCCGCTTATTTGTGTGTATACATATACCTTATGACCAAGAGAAAGTTGAACTGAATTCTTTTCGACAGGATATGAAACTTTACCAATAATATTTTATCCTAGACCCAAATCCAATCCAACAAGTAAACTTAGTTCTTTTAAATCAGATTTGAGTCCATTTTTTTTTTTTTTTTTTTTAACAAGCATATCTGATATCGACTCCCATGTAATCCTCGGTCACAGCTCAGGCTATCAATTCTTGCGGATTGCACTTAATGAACGAAATTTCATCCAAATCTTACCATTTGTTTCATCATATATTATTAATATATTCCAAATGCCACTCGAATCCCATCTTTAAATCTTTAATACTCATTTTCTCTTATTTACCCCTCATTATTTTTCCTTTTCTTTTCACATATATATAAATGTATATATACACATACACAAGAACACATCCATGTATATATCTATACTATATATTCCTCTCAATTATTCTTGGAACTTCGTTTTGGGCGCTCACCAGTGGAAAGGAAACTATCTTTTGGTACTCTTGGCTGCTGTGCTTTTCCATGCTTTTTTTTCTTCTTCTTCTCTTTCATTTTTTTTTTCTTTTTCAAAGATCTAGTTGTCTGGTCATAAGAAAAAACAATAGCAAACCAAAATAATATGTTCCAGATGGTTAGGGTGAGTATAGTTCAGATAACCAATCCATAACCCTATTTTTTGAACCAAATCAAAATAATTGATTTTTTAAAATCTCAAATCTAAACCGATCCATTAATAATGGTTAGCTTTTTTTTTAATAGTTTTGGTCTTCGGTTTTTAACTATTTAACATAATGGTAATCAAAAGTTACAATTAATTATATTTTCAGTTAGTTCATCAAAAGTTAAACTCTTTCGTCTCATAATTACATTCAAAAATTGCAAATCCATAAGTTAAATAACTATAAAATCAACAAAAAAATTAGGAATATAACTCTTATTCAACATTACACAAATTAAAACTTTATAATCTTCTCCTTTTTTTTCAAATGACAATATAATAACAACATAATAATTAAATGTTCAAGGTCTAAACATTGAGCCCATTCATAAGAAGAACACAAAAAGTAAGGAAAATGAACAAGTGGAATATAAATGTCTTAAATATATGTATATATATATGTATGTATGTATATAAATGCAAAATGTTTTAGAACTAACTTATAAATATAGAAAATCACATGGGAAAGATTAACGAGAGAGAAAAGTAATAAGAGTTGGATTTTAGGGTTTCAACTTTATTTATATTTTTTAAAAAATTAATTATATTATATATATATATATATAAATATCAAACTGGTTAACTATTAATTATTAGTTTCTTGTGGTTACAAATCGAGACCAAGACAAAAAAAAATAAAAACCAATGTTGTCCGAACCGGACCGGGGTTTGACCCGAACGGGCTAGGGGGTCAAGGGTCGAGGGGTTGGATCGGGTTCAACCGGGGGTCGAACAGAGGTCACAAAAAATAAAAATATAAGGGATAATTTAATTATAAAAGACCAATATGTGTGTAATCACTTAATTAAATCTATATTTGGATCAAATTCATCAATTAATTATTAAATAAATAAGATTTAATGATTATATATAAATTTATAATAAAATATGAATAAATATTTAAATTTTTATTTTTTATTTTTTTGAATCCGGGTCAACCGGTCCGGGTTGACCGGTTCGACTGCCCGGGTCGACCGAGTCAATCCGGTTCTCATAAAAAACGAGCTAACCGTCGAACCCGGCTAGCCTTCATTGCCGATTCCGATCGAACCGGTTCGAACCGGCCGGTCTGGGCCGGTTCTGACAACCTTGATAAAAACCATATGAACTAGTTAATCATATTTTTTGGATTAATTTTTTAATATTGGTTCGATTTTTCAATTTTATCAGTTTTTTTGCTCACTCCTACATATGGTAGCAAACTTCTCATGACATGAATTACAATGTACGTGCATGATCAGATTTTCGACGATATCTAGCACACTTCCTACATTCGGAGACAACATAATCTTCCTAAAGATTTCTGCCACTCTTTATAAATGAAGAAACTTTATTCACCACTTCATCATTATCGAGTCAACTAATTGAGCGTCACCAATATGCCAAAAGACCACCACCAGAGTCATTCACCATCCATTCATGAGTTGAGAAAGATAATCTCATGAAGAAGACTAGCCCAATTTGTCAACCCTAGAATCCAATACTCATGATTAAGGATGCGACCGGATAAGTTTGAGATGGGTCACTATAAATCTGAACCAGACCCGGTTCCCTATAAGGTCGTCTAAACCCAATCCATGACCCTATAAGATTTTTAGTGCAATACCTAAACCCATCCTCATAAGATTTTAACCTATCTCACCTTGCAACCACTTTCATTTTTTTTTACTTTTCTACACTTAGTTAAATTACAATTTTTGACGATAATTTTATCCTATAGGAGCACAATAGTTAGTTACAACTATGCTTGAATGAATTTAACAATAATTTTTTTCATTTTCTGCCCTATTTTTAAAGGGGATATTTGTCATTTTTACAACCAAACGAATAATCTCAAATATTTTGTCCATTTCACTTCCTTAAAATAGCTACTTCAAAACCTTACTGGGTGTATAAAGATCATCGAAACTCCATTCTCCTACATGTTTTGGAAACATTGCCCCTAAATAATGTTTGATCAATAGAAAAAACACATTGTCCAAAGTCTACATACAGTGAACTTGATACACAAGCAAAATACAAACTCATTATGAAGTAAGGGTGATGGAAGACATTGTACCAAAATAGAGGGGAAAAAAAGGCATTATACCAAAACAGAGTAAAGACACCGACGGAGGTTAAAGGCAGGTTGCTATAATGGCGAATGACGACGGCCTAGGGTTAATGAAGACATAAGTCTAGTCTGCTCACTAGCGAATGTGATGGTAGCGACTAGTGAGTGACAGAATAGTCCTATGGTAGATGACGACTTAGCCTTGGTTTGAGTCAAAGACACTCAGTGAGTCTGGTATGGTGAGTGACAAGCGACGAAGGCGCATGACGACTGGAGTGAGCGACGGATTGTAGTGAGGGAAGGAACGGCCTTGTTGGCTGCGATGGAGGCGAGTGGCAACCCATGACTGGTGAGCAACGGACTGGCAACCAGTGGCAAATGGCAGGTGGCAACCTTGTTGTTGTTGTCATCGTCTGTTACTTGGGAGTTGGAGACTTGGAGTGAAAAAGTTTTTTATTTGGTTTGAACTTTGAAAATGAAAAGGGAGCCCCATTGCCAGAGTATATTACTAAGTCTAGGGTTTGTTTTTTTTTTTTTTTTTCTAATTAAAATTCAATTTTTTAAATTATTTATAATATAACGAGTTTGGATAACCCATTGAGTCTTTTTAATAACTTGAACCAGCCCGAAACCCTAGAAGGTGGACATATGATTTTCCAAACCCAACCACCCTATAAGGTTTTAACGGTTCGAACAAGTCGGATTCCCTATAATAATCTACCCAGTTGCATCCCTACTCATGATCTTATTTCTCTAAAATCAACACGGTGAAGTATCTATGTGTATAATCATGCTATCACATCCTCTTTCACGATTAGCATAAGGGAACATGACTAGTTGGCTTCTTTTTCCTTTTCTTTCCTTTTTTGTTAACTTGCAGGAGCTCTTGCATTATTTACAGATCGGATTCATCAAGATTTCAAGCAATGGCCATGTACGGACAATGGTGTGATTTTGCAAGACAAGCAGCATAAGGAACATGCTACACAGTTGAATTTAACAAGGTTGGAAAACAGGTTTGCCTCTATTATTCCCAGTCTTGTTCTACTTCACTCATATACGGCGCTGCCATTCATGTTCTCCGAACTTGAGAGTTCCAATATGTTAAAGTTCAAATTTATTACACATATAGATATGTGATTCTCTTCTCAAATCTTTCTTTAACATTTTTTGTGGAATAATTCTTTAATAGTGACAAACTCTGATTTGCTCATCTTCTTGCTCCCCATCACGTTACAACTTTACACACGCACATGTATATATACTTTCTTTCTTTTCCTTTTCTTTTTTTTATAGATACATTCCTGCAACTAATATTGCTTTCATTTAATCATAGCCACTTATTGATGAATTCGGAGCACTAAAGTTCTCGAGTGGGACGAAACCAAGATAAGCCAAGCTTCATATGTAAAAGCCAACAGTCAAGGAGAAGCAAATTATGATCAAAGTCATAACACTGAAGTGATGCATCAATATGATAAAAGATAAGAAGGTTAACCAAATTTGCAACAATAAAGTTGTCAAGCAGGAGAAAACCAAGAATGCTAGGTAGACAAAGATGGAAAACAATAAAGCTAGAAGCACTAAAGTGATCAGGCAATGAGACAAGAGGCATAATCAAGCTTAAAGTATTAGAATTGCCAAGAGCAACGAGACAAAGAGCGATCAATCCAACCAATTGTCAACGAATAAAGCTTCTAAGTTGAGATCGGTGAGGGGTGACCAAGCATGAAATACTGAAGTCAACAAACAAAAAGGCTTGTTGGTGCGCCAAGATGACAACCCACCACAAATTCAGCATTCCCAAAGCTAGTGGGTAGATGACAATATTTCTAAAGGTACTTTCAAGAACAATGCCTCCAGCACCAAGCTATGTGCATCACCCCCCATTGATGATGACTTCTAATTAATTGAGCCTAAGCAGTGCTGATTCTAGGGGCACCATCAAGGGGCGATTTAGTGTCATGCATTAGGAATGAAGTGAACTATCTCTTTCTTGCACACATTTTTCATTCCTCAATGAGCCTCCACTTAGGTAGAGCACATAGATAGACTGCGTCATTGACCAGCCGGAGTACGTGAGCCATCTAAAATAAGCCAAGGTTTATAGTGCCATCATCACCTCCACTCGCTTATAGGATGTCACTACAAGTAAGATGGAAGTATGGCTGGCCATTATCTCTCTGTGGAGCATCCAGATTCATACCTTCATCAACACGAGGGAGGATATATCACCAAATCTTGAAGATGTGGTCATACTTTTGAACCTACATTGTTTCAAACTGACCAATGCTGCTGTTGCTGGTATGACCTACCTTTCTTGTAGTTATTTCTCTATGAACGGTTCTAGAACCATTTTGCACCACCTGCCATCAACAAGAATCTGAATCTTACGCTTTCTCGAGTGTGGGTGTAGATCGAAGTAGAAGTTAGGTGGCTACTTCTTCAGATCATCAACATCTAAAAAGAATTCACATTTTGCCCTTATGTAAAGCCTCTTGAAGGTTATGAAGACAACGATAGGCTTTATCCTCTAGAATCCAAAGGTGAAGTCATCTTGGTTGACAACCATGGGAGGTTGGATGAATGTCAAGCTAGGTTCATGCTTTGGTGCATCCCAAGGAACTTACCATCTTTACTTGACAACGGAGATTTAAATGGATGCTTCCTAGATGAGAGAATCATGTCATATTCTTCATACAAAGTGTTATACCAATTCAACTTTGATAAAGGAGTGTCACCTCTTCTCAACATTGCATAGAGCTTCAAATCCCACTACAGTTAATCTCACCGAGTGACTTCAAGAATGTTCATCTCACAATGCTACAACTATTCTTTCCTTCCATGGAGCGTCGAGGAGTTGCTTTTGTTGGTGAGCTGACACATTGGTTAAACTGCATAGCTGTCTTCTAAGATTATGCCTTTGCATCTGTAGGTGATATGCTGCAATCCCTAGTCATATATCGCCATTAATTCTACCTCAAACTGCAAAGGAACAGGTACATCAAATCGATTAGGGATGTCTAAGTAGCTAAAGAGCCTATGTCAGGGAAATTGGAGCCTTTTGCTAATGTGATGCACGTGACGCCTCCTTCAAGATCAAAAAGAATCATCCATCACCTCAGTTAGTGGATTTCGGGCAGGTGAAGCATCACTCATTGAGGAGGTAACAAATTTGTTTAGATATAATTTGTTGTCGTTATTTTTTTTATCATTATTTAATGCTTTCTTTGTTTGCTTCATTTAGGTTGAGGCAAACTCTCTTCTTAATTCACATCACTCAATTGGAGCTGATGCACATGTGATAGCATCAGAGGATGAGACTTATGGCCAAGATAAGGCTAATTATGAGCCATCTCTTTGTGGTAATGATGAAAGTAATGCTGACAACACTAAAGAGCTTAATTATGAAGATAATGACCACACTTTTGATGAAGGCAGCAATAGTGCATCTAATGTCAATGCACCTACTGAGTTCCATTCTCCCCTAGTTGTTGGCATGTCTTGTGAAGACATGGTAGCAACTCCAGAGGGCTATACTACATTGGAGGAGATAATTATGTTTCACAACTTTACTATGCCTTCTCTTTAAGTGGAACCCTTGGAGAATCTCAATGCCATAAACAAGAAACCATGAGCTGGCTCCCTTATGTTTGGGATAGAGGTAGTGAATGCAATGATGAAGATGATCAATGAAGCAATGATACTAATGGATAGATGCTAGAGTTCTTTATCAATAGCTGAGTTAGAGTAACTTGTCAAGTATACTGAAGGGGACCCGTCTATTGCACTTCAAAGTTGATAGTTTGTGGCCTATTATTGCCATGGCCAAGAGGTTGTTGAATGACTGGGATGCCTAGGCCCATTGTCACGATCGAAAAGGCATCATAAACGTGGCAATTTACTACATACAATATTAAAGCTTAAGAATGACTACCATAATCATGCAAAATCTTAGATATCGAGTGTAAAGCATACTTTACGACAATAGAAGCATACTTTACGACAATAGAGGACCTTCCTTTGAAACTAATAGTTTAAGAAGATATAATTAATACTATCCAAAAATACAATTCATAACTTTGTAACTTAAATAAAATAGAAGTCTTACAAATCAAAGGGGTATACCCCCGTCAAAAACATTTCAATACTCTTAAAGGCCA
Organism: Combretum micranthum; assembly: GCA_024138025.1. NCBI lineage: Eukaryota > Viridiplantae > Streptophyta > Magnoliopsida > Myrtales > Combretaceae > Combretum > Combretum micranthum. The sequence continues at coordinate 4,636,361 of JAMXBD010000001.1, forward strand.
ACTTCCAAAATAAATTTACATTAAGAGATTTCTATGGAAGTCTAAACCTAACAATTAACATCACTTCATGGACTTCTTCCAAAATCTCCTTAATAAAAAAGATCGATACTTGGGAGAAATATCTTCTCAGCTTTAGCTAAAGATAGGGATGTTGCAACAAATATCTAAGGAGGTGTAAGCTACTTGCTTAGTGAGAAATATTCCTGGAATGACGTACCGTACAAAGAGATTAAACAAGTTATTTAAACAAGTGTATAAAATGCAACAACCACATGAGCAAACAATACATATGATCAACCGAAAATCATATGTTTGAATGGATTTACGTCTTCTATTTGGGGTTAGGTGTTTTTGGCCAATAACAACCATAGTTCACAAATAAGTTTTTGTAGATCTTTCTGGTTACTACTTGCCACTATAACTTGTAGATTTTTACCGGTTACTACTCGCCAATACAACCTACTTCGTCATATGCGTGAATCAATTTTTTAATTTATTCTTATCATGTGAATAAGTTATTTTAAAGGTGATCATAGAGATATTTACAAACACTTTAACATGCTAATAGAATGATAATTAGATTATCAACAATTCAAGCTCCGATATGCTTAATATAATTTCAACAAGTATTATAAATCACATGCACATTCCATTTTTATCTTTTCCTATTTCTAAGTCCTTTTGATTTTTCCAGCCATAAAATAAATTCTAGGCTCCAAAATGTTTTCAATTCTTTATCACTTGCTACTTGTTTATGTTTACGCACATGCATTTGTTATTGTTATTTTTCTCAAATAGATTTTTGAATACTACTATAGGAAGCTGTTGATATTTTATAAGACATGCAAAATAGAAAGTTGATGCATTAACATTATTTTAGCTTTAACATACTTTTCAGTTTCAATGACTAAAACTTTTCCGTAGCTATTTCTACCCCATACTCTCTAAACCATAATCTTTATCAACATTTTAGAAAGACCGGGCACGGCATGTAGCAGAGGATCTAAATGTCCTGGCTATGTAGGTTAGCTGGAAGTAGATATTGCTTTTGATGTTACAAGTTTGTTGTTTTTATTACTAGTAACCCTTGGAAATTGTTTTGTGAAGGAGCATGCAAAGTTATAGTGGGGACACCATGATTTAAGTTCCTCCAAAGCATGTGGTTACCAGGTAATTCTTCATCTCCGGCCCTAGCCTTTTGATGTTCAATTAATTTACCTGAATTATTTCAGACTTTCAATAACCTTTTTTTTTTGTGTGTGTGTGCGCGCGTATGGGGGAGGGGAGGAGGGGTGGTGTGGTTGGGTTGGGTGGGGGTGTTAACTGAGTAACTCTATGGTTAACACTGCCGAAAGAGGTAAATCTTTGTGGAGTAATTTACCAAAAAAAAAAATATTTATGGAGTATAGAGTAACCAATATATTGCCTCTGGATATCATCATTAAAATTTGGGCTATATCTTCCCTTTTTTTTTCTTTTTCCTTTTTTGCTTTTTTTTTTTTTTTTTTTTTGTGTGGAAGGGTAGGGGGTTTAGGTGTGGTTTTGGTTTTGTTAAATAAAGCAAGCACATGGCATCACACTTGAAGTGGATCCTCGGATCCCTATAAAGTTAGATATGGCATTCCTATAGAAAAAGGTTTGCTGACCTGATGTACGTTGCAATTTTTCACATTTCCAAGCAAACTCACCTATCCGAACTTTAGATAAACTTACTACTCATTCCTTTCACTATAATTATAATTTCACTACAATTTTATTTCTTATAAATGATTACTATAGTATTTAGTTGACCGAATAGCGATTCTATAAGGAATCTTTACTACAAAAAAAAAAAAAAAATTGAATAGCTATTTTTTATTTGAACATATGAATAACAATTCAATATTGGAATTGTATTTATTTCAAAATACCCCCATTTAAATAAAAAATTAACAAAGAAAAATCCTATTATTGCTCTGATTCATTCTTTAGTGATAAGAATTCTATTACAGTCTTATTCATTCAGTAAAGTGAACGAGTCGTTAGTGTTTTTGGATTCATTTCATCTCCACGTTTCCCACCAATTGCAAATAAAAGAGAGCCTTTTCACAATGGGGGTGACTTAGATGAAAGAACCAATACCAATGGAGCCACTGATCTTGGATTTTGTTTAAAGAGAAAGCACAGATGCTTGATAGTAACAGCTCGTGTCGCTCTTTCCTCTATCATCAGGTTTACTAATTGTTGAGTTTTTTTCCCTCAGTTTTCATGTTTTGTTAATATTTCCTATCATTCTGTCTCCTTTATGATCCTAGATTGTCACTTTTGTTACTCTTTGATAATTGCTGCTAGACATTTTCATACTGAGAGAGTATTGCCCACGGGTGGAGTGAAAATATGCTTATTCAATCATGCATTTGGTCTCTTGGCAAAAAAAAAAATCATGCATTTGGTCCATATCTTCACAATACATGATCCTCTTCGCTACTAAATATAGATAATTGATGAGGTGGTCTTGTAAACCTTAGGTTAGACTACTTGTTGGTGTCCTCATGTCAATTGGCACAGGGGATTTGACATCAGCTGATGGTAAGTATATAAAAGCTATAGCTTTCTAATTCAAATATTTATTTTCTCGGACTTACTTATTTCTTAGGTGATCAGATTGTTGCATTGATGTGTATAAAAGATATATGGGTCCCGAAACTAGATATACAACCAGAAACCAATATCCTAGCACTTATGAAGACAATGTAACATCATTTGAAACATGGCTTTTGAGTGTCATAGTTAGGTTCATGGATTACGATTCTTGTTGGTGCTTGTGTTTGATACATTGCCACAAGTTCATAAACCGTTGTTAAGGGTCTATACTAGGAGAATTAGCAACTAGTGTTTGATGTCGGTAGATGTTATGTGTTGCTTGTGTTGTTTAGAAGTTTTATGTGTTTTTGTTTTGTATTATATAAGGTTGTGCTATGGTATATGTGGCAAGGTGATGTTTATTGTTTGTTTAGTGGTGGCTGACGTGGCTATTAGCTTATAATAGATATTTAGTAGTATAAATAGAGTTAGTTAGAGAAGAGAGGGGGATGGGAAAAAATCAGTTGCAAAGAGTTTTAAGAATTGCAGTGGCTAATCTTTACCTATCAGGTAAGTATTGTCTTTCTTGGCTAATCTAAGACATTGTTGAGCTTGACATTAATTTTCCCCTTTTGGTTGTATCAATTGGCGCTGTCAATGGGAAAATTAGGGCCACATCGTGACTAGATTGGAGTCACGAGTAGATTCATTGGAGACTAACATGCATGAAATAGTAGACAAGATGAGATGAAGTCTATCGGAATTTCGACATCAATTGAGTGATACGAACAAGAAAGTAGCTACGATCGACGGATCAATTGCTAGTGTACAATCGACGCTCCATGACTTGTGGTAGGAAAATCGAAGGAAGGACACAATGAAGAGTTCGATGCAGTCTTCTTCAGCTGGTAATATTGTCAATCACGTGATGAATGTGAACATGAAATCAATGTCCGAAATCATTGCTTCGGATGACGATGATTATCGAAGAAATGTTGGCAATATATTGATTTCGGAATTTGATGGCATGGATCCCACTCATTGGCTAACCTAACCAAATAATAATTTGAAGTTCACAATACAACGCCGGATCGGAAAGTTCCTTTAGCTTCGATGCTAATGAGAGGATGATCAGTGTCTTAGCTAAAGATGTTGAAGCGTAGGATGCCTCACTTGGACTGGACTTTGTTGAAACAGGAGCTTTTGTTACACTGTGGAGGTCCGTCTGCAATTAATTCATAGGAGAGCTTGTCTACTCTCTATCAAATAACTACTATCACGGCCTATATTGAGGAATTCAAAGCCATTACTTCTTAGGCACCGAAGATGACTAAATTGCAGCTGCTTGGATATTACATTGGTGGATTACGAGTAGATATTTTGTTTCGGGTAAAGAATTTTAAACCTCTCTTTAGCAAAAGCTATTGAATTATCACTAAATGTAGAAAAGAATTTGAACATGGTAATTTCTTGTCACATGTGAATCAAATTTTTGAGTATGGGAGGTCATCCAAGTCTAATGTGGTTACTTCTCGCTTTTGTCCTGCTATGCATGGATTTGGACCACTATCGAGCATACCTAATTCTACCAGATCTACACCTTATATTGCTCGAACACAGTTATCTACTTGACAATCTTATAATAATCACAATGGAGGGAATTCGTGGAATGGTAAGAAGGTAGTTGGAACAAAAATGACATCACGATCTATCGTAGGCTGGAGTGTAGTAAATGGAGGATTGTGTGGAGGTAGAAGCAAAATGTCAAAACAACTTACCTATGCTGAGTATGCAGATAAAAAGAAAAGGGGCATGTGTTTTCATTGTGATCAACCTTATTCTCTAAATCACAAATGCCCTAATAAAACTCCTAGGGTGGTAATTCTTGAGGAAGAAAATACTGGAGTTTCATATGAGTAGGTAGAGTTGGAGGATGTCAAAACGGGGGATCTACAAGGTCAGAATTTGTCAACTAATGATCAGAATTTGAAGTTGTCGTTATTGGCTTTGCATGGTTTCAAAGGGCCAAAAACTATGAAATTTCATGGAAAATTGTTGCAACGCGACATTACCATTTTGATGGACAGTGAAGCAAGTCATAAATTTATTTCTACTATATTGGTTCAGCAGTTGAACTTGTCTTTAGGTCAGACAAAGCCATTTTTGGTTAAGTTGGGAGATGAACATTCAATTCAATCCAGAGGGATATGTACGGACTTACATTTGTTAATTAATGGATATCAAGTGGTGGTTTCTTGTTATGTTTTGGAATTGGGCAGAGTAGATGTTATTTTAGGAGTGGCCTGGTTATAAACTTCAGGAGAAATAAAAGTTGATTGGAATGTGATCATGAAAATTCCCCATCATGGGGCAGAAGTAATTCTTTGTAGTGATCCCACTCTATAAAAATCGAGTACTACTCTAAAATCATTACGACATATGGATGATGGAAATGATGGTAGTATATTGTATCAATGTGAATTAGAGATTTTTGTTGCTGAATCGGTTTTTATTGATCCTCGGATAGATGTGTTGTTGAATGAGTAAGCTAAGGTTTTTGAGAATAAAATTAATCCACCACCTTCTCGTCCTATGAATCATAGAATTCAATTAAAGCAAGGAAAAGAACCGCTTAATGTAAATCCTTATCGTTATGCTCAAATTCAAAAGGATGAGATTGAGAGATTGGTGAAAGAAATGATTGGAACTGAGATTATTCATGAAAGCCTCTCTCCATTTTATAGTCCTGTTATTTTAGTAAAAAAAAAAAGATGGATCATGGACATTTTGTGTGGATTATCATGCTTTAAATGTTGCTACGATTCAGGATAAATATCAAATACCAGTGATAGAAGAATTATTGGATGAACTGTTTGGAGCTTCTATCTTCTCAAAGATTGATTTAAAAGCCAAGTATCATCAAGTCCGTGTTTTTTTCCAAAAGATATACCCAAGACCGCATTTAGGACGCATCAAAGGCACCACGAATTCTTGGTAATGCCCTTTGGCCTCATATATGCCCCGACCACATTTCAATCTACCATGAATGACTTATTTTGACCCTACTTGAGAAGGTTTGTCTTGATGTTTTTCGATGATATTCTTGTTTATAGTAGAGACTTGAATAATCATTTGACACATTTACGAATAGTGTTGGATTTATTGCGGAGTCATCAATTTAGTGCCACTAAAAAGAAGTATGTTTTTAGCCAGCCATCTTTAGAATATTTGGGACATATCATTTCGACTGAAGGGGTGGCTATGGATCCAAACAAGGTTAAAAGTGTGCTTGAGTGGCCTATTCCTATTACAATTAAAGGAGTGCATAGTTTTCTTGGCTTGTCAAGGTATTATCGCAAATTCATCCAAAACTATGGATAGATTGCTAGACCACTCACTAATCTTTTGAAGAAGGACGCTTTTGAATGGAATGATTTAGCTTTGGAATTATTTAGAGCTCTGCAAAAAGCTTTCATACAAGCTTCTATTTTGGCTATGTCGGATTTTACTCAGCCATTTATTGTGGAATGTGATGCTTCGGATACTAGTATCGGGGCAATTTTGATGCAAAATCAACGCCCAATAGCTTACTTTAGTAAATCTCTTTCGGATAAGAACTTAATGAAATCTACTTATGAAAAAGAGCTTATGGCATTGGTGTTAGACATTAATCATTGGCGTCCATATTTGTTAAGACGGAAGTTTATCGTGAAATCTGACCAAAAGAGCCTTCATCATCTTTTGAATCAGCGAATTACTACTCCTAATCAACAACATTAGATGGCTAAGCTATTGGGTTACGAATTTGAGGTGCAATATAAGGTTGGTGAAGTGAATAGAGTTGCGGATGCCCTCTCTAGGCAGTTTAAGAAGGGGGAATTATGTGGCCTATCAGGTCCAATTTGGACTGATATTGACGCTATTCGCAATGATGTGCTTAAGGATCCATTTTTATCTACCAAGATCCGTCTATTGAAGGAAGGAAAGGATGCGGGTCATGGGTTTCATATGATTCATGAAACCTTGTATTATCATGATAGGCTTGTTATTCCCGCTAATTCTCATTAGGTTTCTTTATTTCTACATTTCTACATGAGTTTCACTCTTCTCCTATGGGTGGACATGCTGGTTTTGTCAAAACATATCGTTAGATGATTGCACATTTGTATTGGGTGGGAATGAAAACTGATGTTGTAAAATTTGTGGCTCATTGTACTATTTGTCAGCACAGTAAAGTTCGTAACTTGGCTCCAACTAGCTTATTAAATCCATTTGCCTATCCTGAATGCTATTAAGGAAGACATTTCCATGGACTTCATTACGAGATTACCTAAGTCAAAGGGATTTGATGTTACCTTTGTGGTAGTTGATCGCCTTTCTAAATATGCACATTTTCTATTGTTGAAGCATCCCTACTCTGCTAAGACAGTAGCTGGAATCTTCATGAAGGAAGTTGTTAGATTTTATGGATTTCCTAAAACTATTGTAAGTGATAGGGATCCTTTGTTTGTGAGTGAATTTTGATGTGAATTATTTAGTTTGCAAGGCACACAATTATATTTTAGCACTGCCTATCAGCCAGAAATGGATGGGTAAACTGAAGTTCTTAATTGGTGCTTGGAATGTTATCTTTGATGTTTTGCTTCCGAAGTGCCATCGACTTAAGCCAATTGGATTAGCTGGCCGGAGTTTTCTTGTAATACATCCTTTCATTCATCAGCGGGAATGACACCATTTGAAGTGGTATATGGGTGGCCTCCCCCCTCTTTGCCCATTTATGTCGCTGAAGAAATTCTTAATCCTAAGTTGCTGGCTTTGAACTCTGAGATGCAATGTTAAGTCAACTAAAGTTTAATTTGGAGCGTACTCAACTTAGAATTTGTTCTCTTACAAACAAGAAATGATGGGATGTTGAATATCAGATAGGCGGTTGGCTTTTCCTAAAGCTCCAACATATCCTTCCAACAAGGTTGGGTAATAAATCTAGTTCGAAGTTGAGCCCTCGTTTTTATGGCCCTTACCAGGTTGTGAATAGAGTGGGTAATGTTGCTTACAAACTCAAATTACCCGAGCATTGCAAGCTTCATCCCAACAGATTTACTTCCTGAGCAGGTGGAACAAAAACTATTTCTTTTTCAAATTTTGGGACGGAGATTTGATGTTCTTGATGGATTAGAAGTTCCTCGGTGGTTGATTCAATGGTTGGGTTTTTCAGTTGAGGAAGCTACATGGGAAGATGCTACTATTATTCGTTCCTAATTTCCTAAGTTTGTCCTTGGGACAAGGACATTGTTAATGGGGGGAGTATTGATACTTTGCCACGGGTTCATGAACCATTATTAAGGGTCTATGGTAGGAGAATTAGTAACTAGTGTTCGATGTGGGTGGATGTCATGTGTTGCTTGTGTTGTTTAGAAGTTTTATGTGTTTTTGTTTTGTATTATAAAAGGTTGTGCTATGGTGGATGTGGCAGGGTGATGTTTATTGTTTGTTTAGTGGTGGCTGACGTGGCTATTAGCTTATAATAGATATTTAGTAGTATAAATAGAGTTAGTTAGAGAAGAGAGGGGGATGGGAAAAAATCAATTGCAAAGAGTTTTAAGAATTGCAGTGGCTAATCTTTACTTATCAGGTAAGTATTGTCTTTCTTGGCTAATCTAGGTCATTATTGAGCTTGACATTAATTTCCCCCTTCTGGTTGTATCAATGTTCTTCTCCTTCTTCATCGCTATAGCATTCTGCTCTAGCTAATTTTGATGGATTCTCAAAAGTAGCTAAAGCAGAGATGAGCTTATGCTTAAGGTTAGGGTTTTCCATCATTTCATTGCTACGTAACTTTGTTTACAAATTATAGATGGTAGTTGCTTTATTTCCTTCCCATGTCAAGAATTAAAAGTATAATGAATTATTTTTTCGCTGGTTAACCATAAGATTCTTGAAATGCCACATCAACAAACTCAATTTTTACCTTGAGTTGAAGAGTTCAAGATATTAGAAAAACATGTATTATTATTCCAAATGAAATACATATGGAATATCTATGAGATACAATTTATAACTTAAAAAGTCAGTCTCTTCTCCATCATATTAATTTTCTTTCTAAAATTGCGAAGGTCATGCAACAGTCCTAGTTGCTTAAACACATTCTCTAGTATTTGAGAGGAAAAAGGAACAAGAGTTTCTATTGTTTTATATTGTAGTCACAGTTTAATGGCCAGAAAAAGAATCAAAGTCATTGAGATAATAATAGGCTCTAACTATCATTGTGAGATAGATGTCTGATAGTCTGCTGTCATTTCCATCCCTTTTGATGCAAATAGCAATAATATGTTCTCTTTTCTAAGCAATTTAATTTAAGGAATAAAAGAGATAGAGAGAGAGGGAGACCGAAACCAAACAACGTTACAGAACAGACCTCCTTAAGCAAGAATTGAATGACCTGGCATTTGCAAATTGTTGCCACTGTTCCCTGGTATTGAGCAGGGAAAAAAATTAAATAAAAGGATTCGGAATGTCTTCAAAACATACCAGTAATGTTTGATTGTATGTTATATATATGCTTTCACCCAAAATCATGCAAATTTTCTTTTTCTTTTTTTTTTTTTTTGAAAGAATATTATGCCAGCTTCCAGTGAGGTGGCACCAATTGTATCAATTGAGAATGCAATTTCATCAATTAAGATCCAATTCAAATGAAAGCGGGGCTGTACAACATTGACATCCTGACTTCCATTCGACTAAAATTTTTCAGTATTCTCAATCTAAGTAAAATAGTGTTTTGAACCACATGCATCCAACAGATTAATTTTGCTTTTTGGTTAACAAAAGGCATAGTCATAATCAATTACCTCTGGAAGAACCATATGGTGCACCAAACTAATCCAACGTGTGCTAGTACCTAGTAGGCATCTCCAAGAGATGACCCTGGCGGGACATGAACCAAAATTTTATGTCATTTTTCATGAGAGCTCGAGGGGCCAAGGCTTTGATCACTAGCCCAAGTATCAGCAGAATGCTGATATGTACAAATTTAATAGAATAACTAAGTACACCAAGAAAAGTTCAACTAAAGACTTGTAAAAGAAAGGGCTTGCTTGAGTAAGGACTTTTACGGGGTATGAATATGTGATTTACTTCAATCCTATTCGACACCCCATCTTTACATCTAAACTGCAATGGAGTGTAAAATCTTTTTATGGTACACAGACTCTGGTAAAAGAGGATGCTTAGTATAGGAGCAACCATGGAACTATGAATACTTCCACTCGATAGCATATCTTAACCTTTTTTGGGGTTAAGTAAATCTAAAGTTTCCTCTAAACTGCATAGTACTTTTGTGTCCAGACCCAAGTGCAATGGCTCCAATGGAAGAATATCCATGGTAAGAAATTACACATGTCGTCTCAGAGGACAAGATTCTCTAGATGCACCATATACTTCCTATTAGGGACATGTAAGCACAGGACATCAACTTATGAAGGCCATTACTTATTAATGTTTAGATGGATTCATCTCATTCCCTCAAGTCTATAGATGTATTCATTGATAAGAAAGCAGTGTATACAGGGCAGAAGAAATTTCTCTCGAACCCTATTATACTGCTCTAAAGCTATGCTATACTGTCCATTACCGTCTGAAAAATTCTCGTCTGCCATCTCTTTTTAGCCTCTCCTGTACAATAGCAAGATGAAGAGTTAAAAAATGCTGCTGCTTCAATAATATCACATCCTTTCCTCCCATCTTCACACCAATGATTACACGAATATGAACCTGGAATTACAGCATATCTTGGTCAGTATCATAAAGCAAAATACTATATAGTTTCCATTTAGAATCATCATTTTCCCTAAAATACTACTCAATGACAATCTGACTTCCAAGTTCCCACTAGTGCAAAGTTCAAGTAAAAGGAATTTTTTATCTGATTAATCCTCCTTAAAGGGCTTCCTTATATAATGAGATAAGGAAAGCAAAACTGAAAAGACAAAATAGAAATGCATATCATCACTTGAAGATATCATATCGCACAAGTGAATTCTTCTGTTCATGGGATACTGAAAGAAACACTAATATCACAGCAATCAAATAGGACACACAAAAGAGAAACCACTGGCAACATAGAAGCATCCATACATGCATGCCCTTTTGAAGAAGGCATAACAGTTGCAATTGTTGGGGCTTTTTCTGTTTTAAAAGGAATGACTGGTTAAGCTACACCAAAAGGAACTATTTACAATTGTTTCATTGTCCCCATCCCCACATTATTCACCCAAAAAAAAAAAAAAAACAAAGTTGCCTCAGAAGTTTGACATATCATGAAATAGAGAGTGGACACAAAAACTAAAAATTTGCAGACCATTAAGTGAGACAAATAGCTTTGCATCAGCATTCTTATTGCAAATATTATAGTTGCAGTCAACACATATTCTAGTTGGTGGCTGGTGAAGAGCCTGGGACTCTTTCATGCCAAAAGATAAAAAAAGAAGTGCTGGAGGTATACTGCTAGTATTCAACCAAATATTTGGCATGTGCTATGTAGAACAGACTAAAACATTGTGGTTACCTTACAAATGCAGCAGGCTCCCATGAAGATGGGACAGCATTCCACCTGACCTCAGAGAACCATCTGAGACTTTTCTAACGCAACATTGTAGAGTGTGATGAAAACTCCAATCAATCCAAGGGTTCTAGTGTCGGCTGCATCCTTTGCCAACAACCTGAAAATTTACATAGAGTTGAGGTGGCCAGATGGTATTTTTCCAGTCAAAGACATAACTTGAATGAACTGCTCTGACATCTGATAAAAGAATATAACTTGTCAGATGGCTAAACATAAGCAGCGATCAATTAAAAACATGATAAACCAATATACACATACTTTTGTGGCACATTAATTATATAGAATTATTTTGGTGACTACAGAAAATATGAGTTGCAAGCTATCTTGGAAGAAGAAGGAACGGAGATAAAAATTCATGATAGAAATAGACTGCAGAGGTGTCAAGTGTGCACACTATCACTAAGCTTATGCTAATCAGAGATTAAACCCCGGGAATTCTCGGTAGCTAGAAAACCCCAGGAGTTGGAGACGAAACCCTAATCCGATCAGATTGAGTTTAGTGAATGGAGCCTAGGAACCCCAAATCCGGCTTTCCATCGGTTTTATAGTAAAATAAATATTTTGGAGTAAATGAATTTGAATTGTTGTTCCAAAGTACATTTCAAACCTTTGAAAGTTTTAAATTCGGGAATTTTTCAATTCCGGGCCCTCCCGAGCCCAATTACAGAAAAGCGTGCCCCGGGCCACGGATTCAGAAAAATATTCCGGAATATTCATTAGAACCGTAATTTTATAAGGATTCCAAAAATATCAATTTCATAATTTTCCGAGCTATAAAGATTACAGTTATAGCTTTTCCCGTGTTTTCGGAACAACCGGTAAAGTAGATGTCTTGTCTACTATTCACAAGTACAACCTACACTACACACTACCCATACCCTATTCTTACATCCTTACAACTACTCATTTCAATTTTCTTTTCCAAGAAAATTTGTCTCTTAAATAATTATTACATTTAATTTACTAAACTACAAATTCATTTTTTTTTAAACTCACACACACACACACACAAAGGAGGCCGGCGCCCCTCCCTCTTATTTCCCCCTCAATTGTATTATTTTTACTTCATTTTTATTAACTAAACCCTAATGCACTCAATATATATACTAAATTTTCTCTCTCTCTCTCTTCATTTTCTTTCTTTCTAATTTTTCAAAAGGAGCAAAACCCTCTCTTCTTCTCCTCTCAAGTGCCGAGCACTCCCCTCCCCCTTCCTCTTGCCATTTCAACTTTGTTTCCTCTTCTTTCCTTCTTCAAGACCTCTTTGGTAGGTATATTTAGGCCTTGTACATCCTAAATCTTGTTATGGCAAGATCATTCTTGTGTGTTTTCTCCTCTAAATCCCAATGAGCATGAGCAAGGGACATGAAAACACAACTACAAGAATCTCAAGCCATCTCAAGAAGTGGATCTAGCCTTTAAATGAGTTTTGTTTGAAATAGCAACTTGTTCATGCATATAAAGTAGTGATTTTGTGTTTATATTGTTGTTCATGCCATGAGATCCATGTTATATACATCATATGTAGTAGATCTAAGGTTTAGACATTCACCACTTTATGTACATGCATGATCATAGGTTCATTTTTGTTTATGTGCCTTGTTGATCATAAAAATGAAGTCTTGTTCATGTATAGGGATGTTAGATAGTATATCTCCACATATAGATGGCAAGAACATTGAAAAAGGAAGGACTTTGTTAGATATGAAAAGTTGAAAATTCGGATGAAATGGAAACCCTACCCTAAAGACCTCCAAAATCAATTTTAAACTTATATTTCATAAGAAAAATGAAGGGTATGTGTAATAGATATGTTGAAGGAATTATTTTCATAAGATTAGATGAGTTTAGGCATGATAAAAATAAGGAAAACAAGAGGTGAAGTTAGGATGAAAATGTTGACTTTAAATGTGTAGTCAAATTCGTAACTTTGTGTAATGCCTATATAAACACTTAGTATTTAAGTCTAAAATGGATATTTTATAAGCTAAATGAAGTCCTTAGATAATGTATACATTGAAGCCCCAATTTTTAATACATTAGACTAGATTTCCCTTAAGAAAAATGTAAGAAAAGAAAATTTGGAAAATTCGGATTTTTATAACTAGCTTATTTGAAAACATGTTTACCAAATGAAAAATGTGAATTTTTGTGCATGAATGGAGGCCATGACTATTATAGACTTTGAGAACCTAATTTTAGTTAAATAATAAGTAGATTACAAGATTAAAAACCAAAGAAACCCTAAGGAGTATAATGTGGGAGAATAACTTCTTAGAATTAGCCTTTATGAAACTTTCCCCAACACTTAGGAGTTCCTAAAAGTTTATTACTACAAAAATCATCATGACCATGCACAAGTTGAGTTCATTACATGGCATACACATTAGTAGTTCATTCCTAAATCATTCATGCATGAATCACTAACTAGGAACATTTCTTATCAAAAGCAAAGCACATTTTCAAAGTTGGATCAATTGCGGGACAGAACTGATCCCACTGTTCCGTGACCTTATTATTTTCAAAACTTGGATTTAATACTTGAATTAGATAGATCTTTCGAAGTAGATGAAGATCGATATAAAGTTTGCGAAATTCCGAGTTAAAATGACCAAGTTATGGCCGTTTTAAGTCGGAACTTCCAAATATAGCGAGAAATCCGAATTCAACTAGTCTAGATGTATAGTTTGATTTAATTACATGGTGAGAATCTCATAGGGATTATTCTTGATTGGTAGGTGATTCCGAGCAGGACGACTCTCTACCACCCGATTATTACTATTAAGGAGTTTGGTGACCCATGGCCGAGTGAGTTACTTCCACTCTCAATTAATGCTTGTGAATGTAATGTAGTGGCACTAGTGATGTAGGCAAAGATAAAAGGAATTGTACAAGCATGATGGGGTATGTGGGAATTATTTATGTGAATTGTTGATATGTGAAATGGAACTTAAGGCATATCGAAACCGGGTGTTAAGATATTGATTGTTTTATTAGAATCATATGATGAATGTCTGCGTATACTTGTTGGTCACTTAAAAGAATCGAATTAATGACTATTCGACTCCGACTATAAACTGAGTTCATTCATGTCACAATGGGGTTGGAGCATTTGCATTGGTTGGTTTTTCGTGACCCATAAAACGAATGTGAGGTTAATCGTGATCCATAAAACGAATGTGAGGTTAATCGTGATCCATAAAACGAGCTTTTAATCAGTTGACCGTGAGCTTAAACGGCGTCGTACCGCAGGATTCGTTAATCTGCTAACCCGGGATGGAGGGCGCAAGTCCATCCACATATGATTTCCGGTTGGTCATATGTTTGATGATTTCATTTGTATGGTGCATGCACTTGCTTGAATAATCACTTGTTTGAATGATTGTATCTAATTGCGTTATGGAAGTATTACTCACTAAGCTAGTTAGCTTACGCCCCGATAGTGTTTATCTTTTGCAGCATGAGTTTATATGGCTTAGGCCAAGGCAAGCCACAGCGCAGGTACCGGAGATAGGAGTTTCCCATAGAAGTTTGATTCATTTCTTTTGTATAGACTTCCATTGGAAACTAAGGACTCTGGATGACTGTAATAGACTGTTATTCTTTTGCGGGGGAATGCCCCTTAGATTTTGTAAACCTTAAAGATTTATGCGTTTTGATTTATTATCTATGGCTAATGAATGCCTTGTTAAACTGTTAAACTCCATTTGTTGAAGTATTCTATTGTCGTAAGGGAACGCTTTACATCTACTTAAGACTCCCGAAGGCCCCGGTTAGGGAACTCGAGAGTCTTACTTAGTATGTGGCGGACTGTTACATTTAGGATACCCTACGGGGCGTGACAAGAGAAGCAAGCGAGCAACCACAATCCCACCTGTGCAAGAGCCTTGCACCATATCCATTTTCCTATCTTCAACTTTGACCTAGCAACTCCATGAGATATTACTTTCTTACTAATCCATATAGTAGGCTCTATCCTTATCCACAGACTCCATTTAAGGAGCTTGTCATACAACTACATAGACTGCACCCAGAAAAAAGATTCTACAATTGGTGCGACAGAGTATCAATTGCATAAAGGAACAATTGCATCTTATGCTTATTGTCACTGTACTCACTGATTGAATAAATTTAATCTGAAAAGAATTTATAGAGACAGCCCCCATTTACACGTGAGAAACCAGATTATCTTCACTAGAATTTTAAGAATGCCATTGGTCGTCCCACTTTCATGCAGCACTGCTTTGTTGTCAACCAGCCAACAAAGTCTGTTCCTTCAGTGAAACACCTCCAAAAAGAAGTTCCTCTATTACTAGCACTCATTACAACAGTTATTCTGGCACGTAAACTTAGTAAGTATCGGATGTAATATAGATGCAATGCAGATCATTTTATCACTATTGGATAAGTAAGATCAAAAAGGAAAATTCGGTCCATGAATTGGACGTAAATCATCAAATTCCACCTGCAATCTTTCTTTCGACTACCAGTTGAAAAGAAGTAACATTGGATAGAAACCTTGTGCGCTCACCTTTACCTCATTTTATGGATTTAGATACATATGGAATCAAAATCCCACCATGAAGTACAATATCATGAACAACACTGTCATCAAACATGAATCATTCCCATCAACTTTACAGTATTTCAACCTAAGATCTGTTGAATATCATATCTGCAATTGATAGAACCAATCACAATCCTTTTGCAGTTCTCTTGCCGGAGGCTTTAAGGGCCATATTTCAATAATTTATTAGCTGTCAGATCCAAACTTCAAACATAACCACACAAAGAACAACAAATTCAGTACAAATTACACTTAATTAAAGCAATTTTCTAGCTTAAACTGTATTCAAGCCTCAAACCTTAGACACGTCCACATAAACGAACATGCAAGTATGTAAAGATACAAACCAAACGAAGGAAAAATTATCAAAATCTAGCTCAAAGTGTATTCAAGCATGAAACTTTCAGGCTCAAATCTAGCACAAAGTGCATTCAAATGCTCTCCCCATTCTCTCTCTCTCTCTCTTATAGGACGTGTATAAGTACCATACTCTCTAAGCATATAACACTATAGGAGAGATTCAACTTTGCTCCATTCTTTTCAAAATCAGTTTCTGCTCTTCTTTATCTAAAAGCACCACATCTCCGTCCCTAAAATCTCCTTCTAAAATGCCCATAGTAAGCCTATTATCATGTTGTTGTTTGTTATTGTGGGTTGTGGGAAGAGCAGCAACAGAATTCTGCCGAAAAACATCCTTGAATGTGCTTTTGATGATGTACTATCTTTATTGTTTTGCATCCTTGACCTTGGGAATTTCCTGTGAAATCCAAAATATCAATACCATGAATGCATGTCTTGTTCTATCCTTCTCTCCTAGGCTAGCAAAATCGGTGTATCATGATGAGCGGATTTGAATTGCTATTACATTTTTCCATTAGAGGTTCCAATATAAGAGAGTTTTGAATGGAGCATGGCGAGTGACCGGTACGAAGATAGGCTCCTCATCATCAATTGCACACATAAGGAGAGAGTAGATCATTTGCACATGTCCCTATAGGCATAACCACGACCACGACTACGTAAATGAAATGATGTACACATGTGAACATTTTAACAGGACTATAACAAGTATATAAAGGTCAATAAGCATAAATCACATTATTTTATTTTCAATGATGCAAGACTATGCACTAACTTATTTTGTTTTGTCGAACAGATTATGCCGGAAGACTTCACAGGCATGGCTTGGCAAGCGATCGTTTCAGCACCACATCAACAGAACAAGTATGTACAGATAGAGGATTTGATGGGATCTTTTTTGGAGAATCAAAACAGATTTGCCTACCTCTTGTTCTCTAAGCTTGAAGTCAATAATAATCGTCTTCTTGAGGCTACCGATGAGTATATCCCGAAGCATTCGAAGGTAAATTCTAATAAAACCTAGTTTAGTGTCCATTTCACCTTTAAAAATTGCTTACCTTTGTACTTTGCTTTATTACAGGTTCTTGCTGAATCCGCTGGTTTCATCGTAGAACATGACTTGGAGATGTTAATAAACCGAGCGAGACACTATAAGGAGAAAGGTGGACATTCCTTCATATCCGTTGAGCACTTGGTCCTCACTTTCACTAGAGACCAACGGTTTTGGGAAAATACTGTCTAAGGATTTTCATGTGTCATCAAAGAGGTTGAAATCCACCGTCGAAGCAATTAGAAATTTCAAATCAGCAACTGATCAAGGTAATTAATTCTAGGATTTTCTGGTCTTTTCTAGGTTTATTTGGATTTTATAAAAGTGTGCACGTCAATATTTTAGATATATATAAACTTCTCTACGTGCGTATTATAGATTTTGAAGGTAAGCACGATAATTTAACACAATATGAAAAAATCCTGATTGCAATGGCCAAGACTGGAAAGCTTAAACATGCTAATTCCTTGCTTCGAGTACCAGAGTAGCCCCATTTTAATAGGTGGGCCTGGTGATGGAAAAACCTCAATATCAGAGGGATAAGACTTAGTTACTTAAGTTTTGCTAGTTCTGTTTCTAGTATGAGATACGTTTCTTATTAAATGTTTTTTATCTACTCATTTATTAGACTTGCTTAGAAGATTGTACAAGGAGATGTGCCTAAAAGATTGAAAAACTCCATGATATGTGCCTCTTCCCATATTTTAGGATAAGGGGAAATGAGTTCTTAATGTTCCAGTCACATTTTTTGCTCTACAAGTGGGATTATACTACTGCTAACTCATTGTGCAGCTAATATCTCCCAATATGAATACCTTGAATACTGGTACAACAAGTAAAGGAGGATTCGAAGATAGGTTTAAAGATATATTGAAGGAAGCATCTTATTCCAATAACCCAATTATCTTGTATATTAATGAAATTCACATAGTTATTGGTGTAGGTACTCTTTTTATTTGTTTTTCTTTCCATATGAATAAAATTTGATCCTTTTGGACTATTGAAAATAGGTGTTTGGTTGCACTATGTTTTGACCTCGATCAAATACCTTTTGAAGAAGAGCTTAGTTTTAAAGAAATGGTCTTTTTGTCATGTAGTAATCTTCGTTTCGGTGTTGCAGAGGGTACAATGAATGTGAGCAACCTCATGAAACCAATGCTAAGACATGGGAGCTTTGATGTATTGGTGCAACAACACTAAATAAATACAACAAAAACTTTGTAAAAGACCTAGCTTTGGAGCGTCATTTCCAACAAGCCCATATTTGTCAACCCACAATTGAAGATACCATTTTCGTTCTACAGGGTTTGCATAGAAGGCTTGAGTGGAAACATGAGGTCCAAATTTTTGACAATGCCTTGGTTAAAGCTGCAGCTCTCTCGGATTGTTACATCAATGAGTGGCTTTTGCCTGATAAAGGTAAGGTCAAAACATCGTATTTATTTTGGTAAGAGATATTGGTAGCTTGAAATTTAGTTGCTAATAAGTAATTTGCACTTGTACTTAAGTTTATTGGTTTGGTTTTCAGCCAATGTTAAAAGGAATGGATCTTTACCTATTATGGGTATTGGTTTTTAGTCTATGTTAATTGAAAGGATGTTCTCCTCTTACATCTATTGACGTAGTTTATAGAGCAATTGCTGAGTTAGATACAGCAAGGACTCTCAAACCAAAGGCTATTGATGAAACTAATACATCCATAACCAAACTTGAGAACGAGAGACATCCTCTTACAAAGAAAAACAATGAAGCTTCAAGAGATAGGTTAAGTCACCTTAAGAAAGAGGTAGCTCTCCTTAGGGAAAGAGAAACCCAACTTTTTGAGTAATAGAACTATGAGAAACTTGTCTAGTCTATAATGATAGAGATATATTGTTTATGGCTCTCTTTATCTATTTTATACAACTACAAAACCATCTGCTTAATATCACATGATAAACTTATCTTTCTTTTATTTCCTTGAGATCATCTAAGTTGATGTTTAATTTCAACGAGCTGAGCAAAAATATGGTGTTGACATTGCGGTTGAACTAAACTAGGGAAGGCTTAGGCCATTGCAACACTAACTCATAGCTGTGGAAACGGTGTTAGCTGAGCATATGCATTTGGAGAAGCCATTATTGAAAGAAGAAATAACAAAGAATGATATGCTGAAGTTATTAGCTAATGGACTGGCATTCCTTTTTTCTGAACTTCAGCAATTAGAAAAAGAAAAACTGTTGTTTCTTGAGGAAGAGTTATACAAATGTGTTGTGGGTCAGGACTCTGCCGTCAAATCAACAGCTTAAGCAATATGGTGGTCTCAGGTAGGTCTTATAGATCCCATTCGTTTGACTGCAAGCTTCATGTTCATGGGTCCCACAAGCGTTGGGAAAACAAAGTTGGCTAAGATGGTTGCCTTTTATCTATTTATGATATTAAATAGATAAAAGGCAACCATCTTAGCCAACTTTGTTTTCCCAACGCTTGTGGGACCCATGAACATGAAGCTTGCAGTCAAACGAATGGGATCTATAAGACCTACCTGAGACCACCATATTGCTTAAGCTGTTGATTTGACGGCAGAGTCCTGACCCACAACACATTTGTATAACTCTTCCTCAAGAAACAACAGTTTTTCTTTTTCTAATTGCTGAAGTTCAGAAAAAAGGAATGCCAGTCCATTAGCTAATAACTTCAGCATATCATTCTTTGTTATTTCTTCTTTCAATAATGGCTTCTCCAAATGCATATGCTCAGCTAACACCGTTTCCACAGCTATGAGTTAGTGTTGCAATGGCCTAAGCCTTCCCTAGTTTAGTTCAACCGCAATGTCAACACCATATTTTTGCTCAGCTCGTTGAAATTAAACATCAACTTAGATGATCTCAAGGAAATAAAAGAAAGATAAGTTTATCATGTGATATTAAGCAGATGGTTTTGTAGTTGTATAAAATAGATAAAGAGAGCCATAAACAATATATCTCTATCATTATAGACTAGACAAGTTTCTCATAGTTCTATTACTCAAAAAGTTGGGTTTCTCTTTCCCTAAGGAGAGCTACCTCTTTCTTAAGGAGACTTAACCTATCTCTTGAAGCTTCATTGTTTTTCTTTGTAAGAGGATGTCTCTCGTTCTCAAGTTTGGTTATGGATGTATTAGTTTCATCAATAGCCTTTGGTTTGAGAGTCCTTGCTGTATCTAACTCAGCAATTGCTCTATAAACTACGTCAATAGATGTAAGAGGAGAACATCCTTTCAATTAACATAGACTAAAAACCAATACCCATAATAGGTAAAGATCCATTCCTTTTAACATTGGCTGAAAACCAAACCAATAAACTTAAGTACAAGTGCAAATTACTTATTAGCAACTAAATTTCAAGCTACCAATATCTCTTACCAAAATAAATACGATGTTTTGACCTTACCTTTATCAGGCAAAAGCCACTCATTGATGTAACAATCCGAGAGAGCTGCAGCTTTAACTAAGGCATTGTCAAAAATTTGGACCTCATGTTTCCACTCAAGCCTTCTATGCAAACCCTGTAGAACGAAAATGGTATCTTCAATTGTGGGTTGACAAATATGGGCTTGTTGGAAATGACGCTCCAAAGCTAGGTCTTTTACAAAGTTTTTGTTGTATTTATTTAGTGTTGTTGCACCAATACATCAAAGCTCCCATGTCTTAGCATTGGTTTCATGAGGTTGCTCACATTCATTGTACCCTCTGCAACACCGAAACGAAGATTACTACATGACAAAAAGACCATTTCTTTAAAACTAAGCTCTTCTTCAAAAGGTATTTGATCGAGGTCAAAACATAGTGCAACCAAACACCTATTTTCAATAGTCCAAAAGGATCAAATTTATTCATATGGAAAGAAAAACAAATAAAAAGAGTACCTACACCAATAACTATGTGAATTTCATTAATATACAAGATAATTGGGTTATTGGAATAAGATGCTTCCTTCAATATATCTTTAAACCTATCTTCGAATCCTCCTTTACTTGTTGTACCAGTATTCAAGGTATTCATATTGGGAGATATTAGCTGCACAATGAGTTAGCAGTAGTATAATCCCACTTGTAGAGCAAAAAATGTGACTGGAACATTAGAACTCATTTCCCCTTATCCTAAAATATGGGAAGAGGCACATATCATGGAGTTTTTCAATCTTTTAGGCACATCTCCTTGTACAATCTTCTAAGCAAGTCTAATAAATGAGTAGATAAAAAACATTTAATAAGAAACGTATCTCATACTAGAAACAGAACTAGCAAAACTTAAGTAACTAAGTCTTATCCCTCTGATATTGAGGTTTTTCCATCACCAGGCCCACCTATTAAAATGGGGCTACTCTGGTACTCGAAGCAAGGAATTAGCATGTTTAAGCTTTCCAGTCTTGGCCATTGCAATCAGGATTTTTTCATATTGTGTTAAATTATCGTGCTTACCTTCAAAATCTATAATACGCACGTAGAGAAGTTTATATATATCTAAAATATTGACGTGCACACTTTTATAAAATCCAAATAAACCTAGAAAAGACCAGAAAATCCTAGAATTAATTACCTTGATCAGTTGCTGATTTGAAATTTCTAATTGCTTCGACGGTGGATTTCAACCTCTTTGATGATACATGAAAATCCTTAGACAGTATTTTCCCAAAACCGTTGGTCTCTAGTGAAAGTGAGGACCAAGTGCTCAACGGATATGAAGGAATGTCCACCTTTCTCCTTATAGTGTCTCGCTCGGTTTATTAACATCTCCAAGTCATGTTCTACGATGAAACCAGCGGATTCAGCAAGAACCTGTAATAAAGCAAAGTACAAAGGTAAGCAATTTTTAAAGGTGAAATGGACACTAAACTAGGTTTTATTAGAATTTACCTTCGAATGCTTCGGGATATACTCATCGGTAGCCTCAAGAAGACGATTATTATTGACTTCAAGCTTAGAGAACAAGAGGTAGGCAAATCTGTTTTGATTCTCCAAAAAAGATCCCATCAAATCCTCTATCTGTACATACTTGTTCTGTTGATGTGGTGCTGAAACGATCGCTTGCCAAGCCATGCCTGTGAAGTCTTCCGGCATAATCTGTTCGACAAAACAAAATAAGTTAGTGCATAGTCTTGCATCATTGAAAATAAAATAATGTGATTTATGCTTATTGACCTTTATATACTTGTTATAGTCCTGTTAAAATGTTCACATGTGTACATCATTTCATTTACGTAGTCGTGGTCGTGGTTATGCCTATAGGGACATGTGCAAATGATCTACTCTCTCCTTATGTGTGCAATTGATGATGAGGAGCCTATCTTCGTACCGGTCACTCGCCATGCTCCATTCAAAACTCTCTTATATTGGAACCTCTAATGGAAAAATGTAATAGCAATTCAAATCCGCTCATCATGATACACCGATTTTGCTAGCCTAGGAGAGAAGGATAGAACAAGACATGCATTCATGGTATTGATATTTTGGATTTCACAGGAAATTCCCAAGGTCAAGGATGCAAAACAATAAAGATAGTACATCATCAAAAGCACATTCAAGGATGTTTTTCGGCGGAATTCTGTTGCTGCTCTTCCCACAACCCACAACAACAAACAACAACATGAAAATCTTGGTGCCCTCAACACCTCATCCTTATCCTCTTGGCTAGGCTATCATACTCCGAACGACCACCAACTTTGGTCATTCATTCCCAAGTTAATTAATCTAATAATGACATTCTTAATATCAATTGTAGTAGACTAGAAAGATAAATAAATAGATAGAGAGAGAGAGATGATTACCCCAGCATCAAAAATGTAGTCGGACCTCTGTTTACCAAAAGTACTAGGAAGACATTTTGGGGGTGGTGGCAGATCCGATGATGATGCCATAACTGCTAGTGAAGACTGAAAACAAAGAAATATTTGGGAGGTTAACCCAAACGACTAGAGAAGAAAGGAAAAAACAAAATAAAAAAAAATCGAGATAAGCATATACAAGATTCAAAAGAAAAAAGACAGCGACTTTGACATTGCACAAATGCTCACACATACTCCATGAGTTCAATGAAAATGTTGGACGAGCTGACATTAGAAAAGACAATAGCAACTTGCTCTAATTTAAAAAAAAAAAAAATTGCATTCCACTTCCACACAATGCTAATGATGCTAATGATAATGATAATGCAACTTCATAATCAAACCTTATTAGTAGTTAAGTTAGGGTAAGAAAAGAGGGAAAAATTAAAAAAACGATTACTGACCTAGTGTGCTCGTAGGTTTCGTTTGGTTGAAAGAGGTAAAACATACAGAGTGAGAGGGCTTGTAGGTGTGATATCAGTTGCACGAGCAAAGCAGCGAGCGACTGAGGACGACGGCGACGGCGACGACGACGAAATAAGAGTTTGTGTGTGCGCGCCTGGGGTGTGATACTAGTTACACTTACAGGCTGCTATCAAGTGAAGTTTGACCTTGAAATTTTTTAAACCCAAAAGAACCGCACACACAAATACACGGGTGTAACAAACACCAACCTAACAATTTACGACTTGTATGCAAATTATCCATAGGCCACCGTATGCGACTTGAACCAGTAATTTCCGAAGTTAGTAATGTAATACTATTATATCCATGTCTCCTCACTTTTATTTCAAAAACAAACTTCTCTAGGGTTGCCACATTTGCTTTTTTAACTTTGCTGCGGTTGCGTAAATGTTTTCTATTTTACATCACCGCTCATTCACTTCGCTAAATGAATAAGATTATAATAAAATTTTTATTATGGAGAAATGAAATAGAACTGTAATAAAATTTTTTATTAATTTTTATTTAAATAGTAGTATTTAAAAAAAATGGATAGTTCTAACATTGAATTGATATTCATAAGCTTGAATAAAGGATAACTATTCAATATTTTTTATAATAGGGATTCATTATAAAATCGTTATTCAGTGAACTAAACGTCATCATAGCTATTCCTAAGGAATAAAGTTGTAATAGAATTACAATTACAATTACAACGATGTAAACGAGTAGTCGGTGTCAATAAATGTCATAACAACATATTAAGGTATCTATATAGATATAGTATATATAATTTCCTTCCTATTATCTATATATATATATAGTTCCTCCCTTTCGCAAACATATTTTTAAATATTTTATGTACTTAATTTAAATGGTAAAAAAGTAAACTTCCGCAAAAATAAATAAATGAATAATAATGGACTTTGACTTGTATTATTATTATTGTTATTTTTGTGATATTTTTAAATTAGTAGTATTGAATGTATTCAAAATCTTAGTAAACTAATTATAAGTAAATCACATAAGATGTTTTAATTAATCAGTAAGGATTTTTATTCAGATAACCACCACGTGATCATATATATGTGTGTGTGTGTGTGCGCACTTTTTAATGTGTATAATAAATTAACATAAAGAACTTGTTACAATGAACAAGAGAATTTCAATAGTGTAATTTACTTTGTTATACCATATCACCTAAACCTAATAGAAACAAAGCCTATTTGCTTCAATTATTATTATTATTATTAAATGTGCTATATGACATTTCTGTACCAATGACTAATAATATTGGATGACAACGTACTAAGACGCATCATAATAATAAGTAATGATTCATGATGATGCTTTATTGTCAATTGCAATCTTGATTAGCGTACATTCACAGACTTGGATTTTTTTTTTTTTTCCCATTTTCCCTCAACTTACTAAATCGATAACTAAAACTTATTAGACTCTTAAAATACTTTATGATGCTATTGTTATTATTTTTTTAATCTCATCCATTAATTACAAATAAAAAAGAAATGAACTGAGGAAACTTAAAAAAAAAAAAAAAAAAAGAGTGAATAGAGATTGTCTATATTCATATATTATATAAAATATGCTTATTGAAATAATTTACGTTAACCCAAGCGAATCAACCGTCTTACATCCCGTGAAATGGTCCACTAGTATATAACTAATTCACCTAATGCGGTTCGCAGATTTTAATCCCAGAACCGATCCAAATCTATCATAATTGAATTATATAGCTTAGCTATAAATAAAATATGAATGGCTCATTAGAAACTCATGATTAAAAATATACCTACGCTACGCAATTGGGCTTGACCCAAACAAATCTGCCAAAAATCGATTAGCTTGACTAATAACCTAATATTTTCATAGCTAATCTAGAGTTTATAATAGTAAACAAATATACATAGAAATGTAAGCATTGGGAAGTTCAAGAGCGTTTTTTTTTTTTTTTCCTTTATCGATTAGTATTTAGAGCGCTGAAAGAGCTCTAGTCTTCAAAAATAATTGGGAAAAAAAAAAAAAGAAGTCATATAGTATTTCTCTAATTAGTATTTTGATAAACTTGTTAGATTTATTTATCAAAAACAATATGATTTTCTAAGGTCCGAATCATGATCTGTCTCCTATATTTATATGTATGTAGTTACCTTAGTTTTATAGTATTAATAATAAAAAAATGTTTAGTAAATATAAACAAGCACCATTAGTTCTATGTCAACTTGATTGAACTAATTCCAGATTGACTATTTTCAAATGGCAGGAGACATTACCTATTGATGGGCAATTTTACGAATGAGCTTCCTAAACTTGGACTGACTTCTTTTAGACCATGGACTTACCTTTCAGCATCCATACCCAATCTCTTGGAAGCATTTGGAAGAGCCCTAAACATTTTATGATCAAAATCTTCCGACATATTTAGCTCTCTAGACATGCAGATCATTTATACCGAATAAGTCAACCATTAAAAAATCAATTTATCAACCGTTTCTAAGATACCCTCCATTGTCTCAAATCATACATTGTGAGGGTTTACAATCCTAAACAATCTCAAAGATGGTTGTCTCAATCAAGACAACCGCCCATAATAACTACCAAGATCTAAGGTGACTACTCCCAATAAGTATCCTAACTAAAAGACAATCGCTTTTAGTAATCACTCCAGCTCTACTCTATAAATAGCCTCCAACAACCTCAGTATAGATCATTTTGCTCTCTTTTAGCTCACCTTCTTCTAGTTTACATCCCCAAGCTCTTCTCTAACTTAAGTATCAAAGTGGCTATACCAAGTAGCACCCTAACTTACTAAAGTTTTCATTTGCATACAAGCCAACTAGTTCAACTCTATAGCGATCCTCCACTAGTGAAAAACTAAATTGAACATTTAGTACCGTTAAGAGAACCCTTCTCACAAGGACTACAATACTCTATAGCTAAAAGACTAAGAGGAAGAATGCCACCAAAGAACTCACTAGTCAGGCTACTAATGTGGCAGTCAATCATCCAATGTGAATCCCTACACAATTACTAGAATGGTTGAGGAGCAAAAACAATTGGCTAATCTAGAGGCCATTATCCAACAATCTATCATCTAGAGTAAGGTACTCTTCCCAAGAGAACTAATAGGATCGAGAGCAAAACACAAAAGCTTCAAGAGAAAATCAAAGTGTTCAAAAACTTGATATGAAATTTAATGTAAAAGATTTAATCAAAAACTAAAAATAATAGGAAACGCCAAAACCGTAAACTTAAAGGATAACAAACTCCAATCATAGAAATTAATGTTAGAAAACTCTATATAACAATAAAACTGAAGGAAGTACCAAACACTAGTTTATCAAATCTGTAATGGTTGTGCTATGGGTGTATTGGAAAGGCTTATATGCATGTAAAAAGAGTTGAGTGTAAGTCATGTGGGCTTTCCCAGCGTTACCACTTCACAGTAGCATCGCCCTCATCTGTAAACCCCGGAGTTCCTACCGATAGGACTCTCTCGCTCACAGCCTTTTGGGGACCACTGCTACACATGGCGTGAAGGATTGTCCCACATGGGTTTGGCTCAACCCTTTTTACATGCATATAAGCCTCTCCAATACACCCATAGCACAACCATTACAACCCGCCACGTGTCCCTCTCTTAAAAGAGACACGCAAAGGCTCTAAATCCCAATACCACAAAATATACACATATTAAAATCTCCATGAACCCACATTTAAGGGTACTCTAGAAGGAACAAAACCCATGAAACCTGTAATTTATAACTTTCAAATATCTCCTATAATATAAACTAAATCCGAGTTAGCAAAACCAAAGCCAACAATAATCCAGAAAAGATCTAACTTCCATCTTAAAATCATATAATCATGTTTAATAAACAATTACATAAAAACCAAAACTTCAAATCCTCAAATCGATAAATAATCAAAACATTGTTTCAAAAATCTTCAAAAACTCAAGAAATCTTTTTCATAGGTCATGTATAACATCCTATTCCGCTGCAGTGTAGTCAGGTCCACTATCGCCATCCCCATGATCAAAATACAAGTCATAACCACACAAGTCATAAACAATATCTCCATCACTTGTACCTGAAAAAGAAAGGATTGAGCGAAAACGCCCAGTACGCCAATCCACAAAAAAAATGCAAATGCACAAACAACATGTATATATACGTGCAACTAACTAAATGCAAACAACATGATTATTATCTTCATTAAGTCTGCAAAACAACACAGTTTAGAATCATAGATCTCTGATCCCAAACTTGGAGTTACTCAGACGCCTGAAAAACAACCAGATATCGAAAATAAATAATTATATACATATATTGGTGAATGGGTACTCCCCAAACACCCGCGGCCATACTGCCAATAAACCTAAATCTACCGGAATCATCTCCAAGTGCAACTCCACTAGGGACAACGACACACAAGGATCATCAGGGTGCCTCACCAGTATCACTGTCTGCCAGGTCTTTACTGGTCAAAGCCAAAGACATCCAGAAAAACAATTTAAGCCAAATAGAATTAAGTTCATTTATATATCTGTTCCTACAGGCAACAATCATAAAGCTAAACCTGCAAGCAAATACAACAAACAAGGAAAGGTTGTACCTTTTCCAATTCCAGGAACAAGTCTCTCAAAATCCTCAAATTCTTAAAAATAACAAGAAATCTCCAAATCTCCTCTCAAGATATCATAACTGTAGAATCTCTTTGATCAATTCTCCAGAAATCCCAAACTCTACGAAACCCTAATTGCATGAATCCAGAAAAAATAGAAAATCACCAACAAGAATCATTCTTTATTAAACTTATGGATTAACGGAATAAAACTTACCGTAGATTTCTTTAGAATCTAAACTCAGATTTCTCCAACCAAAAATCATATCAAAACCCCAAAAATCATAACTTCTCCAAAACCCTAGATAGAAAAATCTATAAGAACAAGCATGATTCATCTAATATATATATTTGCATATCAAATCCGTTATACCAGAATGATAATACTTACTTGTTTCAATCTAATCCTTCGATTGATTCCCAAAAGATCAGATCTTGATGAAACTAGGTTTTCTCCAAAGAACTTTCTTGATCCAAATCTGATCTCCCTTGATATTGTTCTTCAAAAACACCCCAAAACTCTCAATTCTCTCTCTCTGGTCAAAGGAAGGAGGTTACAAATGAAAAACACGAACCCTAAGATTTCTTGTATAGGAAAAACTTAGGATAGGAAAGGATGGCACTTACACCGGCAGCCTTCTTGCCGGCTTCCACAAATTTCATAAAGGTCCAAGAGCTTTACGCCGGCGGCTATAAACTCTCAAAGGATAATAATCTAGGTTTAGGATTTTGTTGGAGAAAAGACAGAGAAAAAATATATAGGGATTTGTGACTTTTGATTTTCTGTCATGTGTCTGTCACGTGACCAAAATTGTATTGAAATTAGATTTTTGTTGATAAAGAAAGAATATATAAGCCGACGGTTTTCATCCATCTTAAACATACTCCAAATCTCTTAGGGTTTTGACTGAGGAATGGTGTGACAAACTCGTAGGTTAAGGGTATATTTATAGAGGTATGTTGTTTAGGAAAAACCCTAGGTTCATATCCAATTTAGGCTGCCAAATTCCATTCTTAATCAAGTTTTTGCCATGTGAACATAATAAAATTATATATCAACTTTGACTATAAAACCTTTTTATTTAATATCTTTTGACTCTTTGACTCTTCTTAATAATTCTTTTATATACTTTAGGATTGACCATAAAACCCTCTTATTTTATATCAAATGACAAATTTGTCCTTCTTTATAATTTATTTATCTTTATATTACAAAATCAAAGAAAAGGGATTTGTATATATAATAAAAGTGACCCACTAGCCTTGTTGCCCACTTGTCGAACACCTTGGCCTTAAGTTGGCTAACAAGCTTTTTTTCTTTTATAATTCATTTTTCCTTTTTTCTTTTTGTTATTCATTTTCCTTTTTTTTTCCAATTTTTTAAATCTTTTATTAAATTACAAATATATTTAATGATAATAATTTACTTAATTAATTATTTTATAGACGAATAGAATGTTGGAAAAAGGAATATATATATATATTTTAAAAAATCTTTTAAAAAATCCAAACATTTCAAAAATAATCTTAAGTCATATGATAACTGCTCGTCGGAAACACAATTTCAATTTACTAAAAAGGTTGAAATTGTGTTTTTAAGACATGATTTTAAAAGTGCTATAATTATGGATTTGTGGATTTTTTAAATATTTTTTTCCTTAACCCATAGAATGCTGAGAGGTATTATCATTAACACAGAATTTTAAAAAATTACAAATCACCTCTTTATTAAGGGAAAAAAATACAAATAACCTTTTTTTTTAAAAAAAAAAAAAGAAAGAAAGAAAATTGCACAGCCACTTTTTTTATAGCTTTCTTATTGATGTATAAATGGTTAAAGTTGATACTTTAATCTGACTAAACTACATAACATAGGGTGCTAGGGATGATGATATGAACATGACTTGCTAAAAAATAAGATATGAAAAATAAAAATTCACATTCTTTTACCAAAAGTGATAAAAGGGACAGAAAAAATGAAAGTGAAAAATAAAACATATTTATCAAAAGAAGGCGTAGGTAATAATACCCACCGACTCCTGTGGCTCCCCTGAAGAGAAAAATGAAATAGAAATATTTATGAAATAAACCATCTGTAAATTATAGTTATTTAATAATTTTTAAGCTTCAAAATGATCAATGTCGTTAAGAAATGGAAATTTATAAAACAAATGTTAGATTATAGGCGGGTAGGTGTAGGCCAACAAATCAAAAAAGCAAGTTTAGGATGTTTTTAGAATTTAGACGGGAAAGTCGTAAATATTGTCTAAGGCTGGATTCCACTAGCGTCCTAGCTCTCTTCCAGTTAACACTGGAAAAGATTTAAGTACTAATCGATTTTCTAATGACCAGTTTATGCACTTCTGTATCTACCAAAATCGTGTCTTCATCCTTAAAATCTCCCCTCCACATGCCCTTAGAAAGCCTATCTTCAACCTCCTCCTGGATCACCCGCATTACAGATCTAACTCCAGAGGCTGGATCACAGCCAAGGCTTTCAATATGCTTGATAGCCGCATCAGTAACATGAAGTTTCATTTTCCTATCTGCAATTCTCCCCTGGACACACTTCAACTGTACGGATCACATAAAGAGGGTGCAACATAAGACTACAGAGCAAGTTGCTACGAGCACTTTAATATTAATCCAAGGAAACTTCCTTAATATAGATTATTATAAATACCATAGTGATTGATATTAAAAATACTCTAGTAGGCAGCATAACTAAACAATTATAAAAGCATACCTGTAATTCAACAATGATGCTATCTGGCGGGGGCTCAAAGGCTGGAGTACTATAAACTCATCCACACTTCCCATCAACCTGGAGCGAAAAATTAACCTTGCAGCATGAATGACACTCTGCTTTGTTATCTCACAAGTAGAGTTTTGAATATCATCATTCATGTTTAAAATGTACTCAGAACCGACATTTGAAGTTATGATGATAATAGCATTCGTAAATGTTACGGTTCTTCCATTCGAGTCAGTTACCTTCCCTTGATCTGGTATTTGATTTAACACATCCAACACATCTATGTGAGCCTTCTCTATCTCATCAAAAGGAATGACAACATAAGGCCTCTTCCTAACTAATTCTATCAAATGTCCTTCCTCATGTGAAGCCCCTACTAGTCTTGAAACTGCAGTCTTCTCCATATATTTACTCATATCCATTTGTACAAACGCTTCTTCTGTGTCGAATAAACAATAAGCAGGGGCCCTAGCTGATCCTATTTTCCCAACACCAGTACGATCCACCAACATAAAACTAGCGATTGGATGACCAGGATCTGAGAGGCCTACCCAAGACCGTTGGATTGGAGCAGCTACTGATTTTACAGCAGTTTCTTGACACACAACACGTCTATGCAGCTCCTCCTCAAGATTCAACAGTTTTTCCCTTTCAGATTGCTGATGTTTGAAAATAGGGATGCCGGTCCGTTCGCTAACAACTTCAACAATATCATTTCCTGTTACTTCCCTCAACATTGACTTCCCTGAGCGCGTGTACTCAGCTAGCTCCTTTTCTGCAATTGCAAGTTGGCATTGCAAAAAGTTAAGGCTTCCACACATCAATTCAGCAGCATGGTTGAAGCCATATTCCCGCTTAGCCTGCTGGAATCCAAGATTGACTCAATTGATCTGAAATTAATAGCCTTAAACTTAGTTTGTTCATGATATACAAAGTTAAGCATTATATGCCATTGACCCCTAGTTAAGAAAATAAAATCAGCATGTACAAAAATGTCACAATCTAGAATATTGCAAGATTTTAAAATATAGAGGAATTCAAGCCAAGGTTTCGAATTAGAAATCCAATTATTTGTATTCTTACAGGCTGCGGTTTACAATGAGAGAGAGGAACCATAAGCCTGCATAGCTCTACTTGAATGGATTGGACATGCGTAATGACTGATTTTTCATACTCCAACCGCTAACTAAGATGAGCTTCTTTTTCCTTAAGGAGAGCCAGGCCAACTCTACCTCTAGGTGACTCAATCTAACTCTTGAAACCTTGTCTGTAACATTTGTAAGAGAAAATATCTCCTTCTCAAGTTTTGATACGGATCTACTAATTTCATCAATTGCGGTTGGTTTTGAAGTCATTTCCATCTGCAGCTTACCAACTGCTCCATCAACTAAGTCAATGGCTATACTATAAGAGGAGAACATCCGTTCCATTAACATTGACTGAAGACCGATAAAACAAATATACTGGTACAAATCACATATTAGCAACTAAATTTCAAGCTATAAAATTCTCTCACTAATCCCTTCAGCAATCCACAGACACTTATGTTTTTTTTCTTTTTCCCCCAGTTTTCCTATTAGTTTGTAGAAAACACAATCAACAACTTTGTGCTCCTCAAGTGCCCTTGATTTTTTTTTTTTTTTGTGGCCAAATAACTGCCCTTCAATGTTCCATAAGAGATACAGCTCTGTGGAATTTTGATGTCCAATTTTCAGACAAGAACCATACTCGTGTTTGTATGTAGTATCTTATAAGGACTGGCCCTAACTGTAGACATAGAAAATGAATAGGATAAATCACACTGGTGATATAATCATTGATAGAAACATGACTCATGTTTAATGGTTAATTTTTAAGTAAATTAGATTTGGAGTAAAAATACGGTCGTTTAAGCATTAATAATTCAAATAGTTAAAAAAAGAATGAACGTTTTATACAATGAGTCAAACGAGGAATCAAGATATAGCAAAGTTCATATAAGTATTAATGTTTCGACAATTTTTTATTGATTTCCCTCAATTTTTCTTCAACGAATATCTCATTTGTTGACTTTGCGAAACCTTAACCTTATATCCTAAAGGAACTTATTTCAACATTAATATTTTTTAAGTAAAAATTTTTAATCTTAATTAGGGATGCTTGTCGGCATGTTGCTGGCACGTAATTAAATAATTAAGCAATATAATATTATAAAATATAATTACTCTATCATTTATTAAAAAAAATAAGAATAGAAAAAATTAACTGCAAGTAATGGAAATGAAAGGGCTATGCTCAGTAATGATCTGACTTCCAAGTTCCCACAATGTGAAGTTCAAGTAAAAGGAATTTTTTATCTGACTAACCCTCCTTAATGGGCTTCCTTGTATAATGAGATAAGCAAAGCAAAACTGAAAAACTAGAAATGCAAATCATCACTCGAAGATATCATATTGCAAAAGTGAATTCTTCTGTTCATGGGAGACTGAAAGGAACGCTACATATCACAGCAATCAAATAGGATATCGATAAGAGAAACCACTGGCAACATAGAAGCATCCATATATGCATGCCCTTTTGAAGAAGGCATCACGGTTGCAATTGTTGTGGCTTTTTGTGTTTTAAAAGGAATTAGTGGTTAAGCTACATCAAGAGGAACTATTTGCAATTGTTTCATTATCCCCATCTCCACATTATTCCCAAAAAAAAAAAAAAAAGAGTTGCCACTAAAGTGTGTCATATCAGGAAATAGAGAGTGGGCACAACAACTAAAAATTTGCAGACCGTTAAGTAAGATAAATAGCTCTGCATCAGCATTCCTATTGCAAATATTATAGTT
Source organism: Combretum micranthum (assembly GCA_024138025.1). Lineage (NCBI taxonomy): Eukaryota > Viridiplantae > Streptophyta > Magnoliopsida > Myrtales > Combretaceae > Combretum > Combretum micranthum. Next base: position 4,670,029 of record JAMXBD010000001.1, read on the forward strand.
GCAGTTAACACATCTTCTAGTTGGTGGCTGGTGAAGAGCCAAGGACACTTTCATGCCCAAAAAAAAAAAAAAAAGTGCTGGAGGTATTCTGCTAGTATTCGACCAAATATTTGACATGTGCTATGAAGAACAGACTAAAAACATTGTGGTTACCTTGCCAATGCAGCAGGCTCCCATGAAGACGGGACAGCATTCAACCTGCTCTCAGAGAACCATCTGAGACTTTTCTAATGCAACATTGTAGAGAGTGATGAAAACTCCACCAAATCCAAGGGCTCTAGTCGACTGCATTCCTTTGCCAACAACCTGAAAATTCTAACATCGAGTTGAGGTGGCCAGATGGTACTTTTCCAGTCAAAGACATATCTTGAACAAACTGCTCTGACATCTGAGTGAAGAATATAAGTTGTCAGATGGCTAAACATAAGTAGGGATCAATCAAAAACATGATAAACCAAAATGCACATACTTTTGTGGCACATTATACTTATAGAATTATTTTGGTGATTAGAGAAAATATGAGTTGCAAGCTATCTTGGAAGAAGAAGAAGGAAGAGAGATGAAAAATTCATGATAGAAATAGACTGCAGAGGTGTCAGATATGCACACTATCACTAGGTTTATGCTCATCAGAGAAACCAGCAAGCAACCGCACTCCTTCATGTGCAAAAGCCTAGCACCATATCCATTTTCCTATCTTCAACTTTGACCTAGTAACTCCAAGAGATGTAACTTTCTTACCAATGCATATAGCAGAGGCTCAATCCTGGTCCACAGACTCCATTTAAGGAGCTTGTCATGCAACTACCAAGACCGCACCCAGAAAAACATTCTACAATCGGTAAACAGAATATCAATTGCATAAAGGAACAGCCTCCATATAAACATGTGAGAAACCAGATATCTTCATTAACATTTAAGAATGCCATATTCAATCCTCGATTGCACCACTTTCATGGAGACACTGCTTTGTTGTCAACTGATAGACATGGGCCAGCATTTCAACATCCCACATCAACAATGAACCCAGAGCAGCAAAGGCCCAAAAGGCAAACTACGAAACAAAGATGGCTCAATATTATTAGAATTGTAGTAATTATCATTAGAATTTAGTAGAAGTTTCTGAATTCTATAATAGTGCCTAGACACTTGTCAATAGATCCAAAACACACCTTACCACAGAATTTGTATATATGGACAGCAAAGCAATGAGAATGGATTGAAGAGTTATTTGTCTTTTATATATATTTTTTCTACTCTATTTTCTGGAGTCTCCCTGCTCTAATTGGGAACTAAGTTGTTATTACCTCTAACATTTGGTGATTTCAATGTTAGCCATGCCTCCTAAACCTGCTGACAAATCAGACAAATCTGTTGAGGACCCTTTCTCCACCATCACTGCTCAGATCAGGGAGCTGCAGCTTCACTTCAACCAAAGCTGTGATGCTTTCATTTCAATACCAATATTGCATTTTATCCTTGTTTAGTCTAAAATATTGCATTCATATTTGTTTTTTTCTGTCACAAGACAATAACTTTCTGAAAAAGCATAAATCATTGTATAGATCCTATTTTTATATATTAGATCAGATATAATTCGTATTATATAGCGAATCTATACTAGCTTTTTTCCTTATCATAGGACAAATGACTCAGGAAGGTTCATCGTACAGAATATTTGGATGGTTCTATTGTATTTCTTCTATAATAATTTCACGGAGCTGTTAGAGCTTTTATATAATGAATAGAAAGAACCGGGACAAGGATGAATGCAGCAACTTTCACAATCACAATATCGGTCTCTATCGCTTCAATTATGTTGCCCTTGAGATTTTTGTCGTATAAACGGGTCGGGTCGGGTTTGGGATAGAATGACCCGACCCATTTACATCCTAACAACAACAACGAACCTAGAGTAGCCAAGGCCCAAAAGGCAAATTACGAGACCGAGATGGCTCAACAATTATTATTAGAATTTTAGTAATTATCATTAGGATTTAGTAGAAGTTTCCAAAGTCTGTTATAGTGCCTAGACATTTGTCAATAGATCCAAAACCCACCTCTCCACAGAATTTGTATTTATGGACAGCAAAGCAATGAGAATGGATAGAAGAGTTATTTGGCTTTTTTTTTATATTTTTTCTACTCTCTATTTTCTGTAGTCTCCCCGCTCTAATTGGGAATTAAGTGGCTATTGCCTCTTGACATTCAACCAACCAACGAAGTCTGTTCCTTGAGTGAACCACCTCCAAAAAGAAATTTCTATATTACTAGCACTAAATACAACGGATATTCTGGCACGTAAACTTTGCAAGTATCAGATGCAATATTTATAGTGAATAAATAATATCAAAAAGAAGATGGCCAAGAAAAAATAAAAGTAAGATCAAAAAATACAATTCAGTCCATCAAGTCATCAAACTCCACATGCAGTGTTTCTTTCTGCTACCTGTTGAAAAGAAATAACATTGGAAGGAAACCTTGTGCGCTCGCCTTCATCTCATTTTATGCATTTAGATACATTTGGATTCGAAATCCCACCGTGAAGTACAATATCACGAACAACGCTGTCATCAAGCCTGAATCATTCCCATCAGTTTTACAGTATTTCAACCTAAGATCTGATGAATATCATATCTGGAACCGATAGAACCAATCGCAATCTTTTTGCGTTTCTCTTGCTGGCGACTTTAGCCTTTAAGGGATACTTCAATAATTCATCAGCTACCAGATCCAAATTTCAAGCATACCCACGCAAAGAACAACAAATTCAGTACATAAAACACCAAATTAAAGCAATTTCCTAGCTCAAATTGTATTCAAGCTTCAAACCTTAGACACGTCCATGTAAAAAAACATACAAATTCATAAAGATACAAACCAAATGAAGTAAAAATCATCAAAATCAAAGTATGAAACTTTCTGGCTCAAATCTAGCTCAAAATGTATTCACACTCTCCTCATTCTCTCTCTCTCTCTTATAGGAGTTATGTATATATACCATACTCTTAAGCATATGGCACTATAGGGGGGAGAGAGAGACTGAACTTTGCTCCATTTTTTTCAAAATCAGTTTCTGCTCTTCTCTATCTACAACAATCACGATTTTTGACCGAAAATGGGTGGGGTTTTTCGGATTTGTCCCGAAATGGGACGGGGAGGAAAAATATTCGGGGTGAGGGTTGGTGTAGCCGCTGTCGTTGACAGCACCTTTGGGTTATAGGGAAGGCGCCGTTCAAAACGGCGCCTTTGGGTAAGGGGAAGGCATCGTTCAAAACGGCGCCTTTTGGTCGAGGGAGAGGCGCCGTTACAAACGGCGCCTTTAGGCTATATATCACCCCCCGAATCTTCTTCCTTCCTCTCTTCCTCTCTTCCTCTCATTCTCTCCTCCGCCGGTCAGCCTCGGTTCCTCCACCAAATCTCCATTTCCGGCCGATTTTTGCGCGGATTAAGCTCTCCAATCTCAGGTAAGTTCATCGTTTATCAATGTAGTGTATTTTTTTCACAATTTCGGTGTTAAAATCATAAAAAATGGACTTGTATGTGGTTGTATAATTTTGTCAGATCTAGATGTTTTAGCGAATGATTATGAGTTATGAAGTGTTGTAGGAGTAGTATATAGTGTATATGTGAAATTTGCGGAATTGCATTGGCTGATCTAAGGAGTTTTCATGGAGAATTTTTTCATGCATATAAGGTGTTCGATGAAATGCTTCAATAGCTTAAGTTGAGGATTATTATGTTTACATGAACATGATTGATAAGGAATGTGATCATACGTGAGTTTGTTTGTTTTGAGTGAATGATGTAGATCGGTAAAGTTGTGTAGGAGTAGTGTATGCGAATGATTAAAAGTGGTGTAGGAGTAGTGATGGGAAGTGGTTTTAGGTGGTGAAGTGGTGTAAAAGATATCGGTTTGTGACTCATGTTGTTGAATTAAAATGTGAGTGAATGTTGTTTGAAGTGTTGTGTTAACATTTTAGTTTGCTATGGATAGGTTTTGGAATGGCTAATTATGTAAGGTTCATTGTTTCTGCTCATGGCAACATAGTGGATGGAAATTATGGGCCACAATATGACAGGCCGCCCATCGAGAAGGTGAAGGTTAGGGTAAATGCCAACTTCGAAAATTTTAAGGCAATCATTTGTGGCAAGATAGGTGTGGATTGTAATCATAGTGATGTGGAGATAATATACAGACACGCACATTATATGAGTCATGGGGTTGTGTATATGTTAATGCCAATTGCAGATGATGACAGTTTTGAGGATCTGATTTCACTTGCTGTTGAGTTGGGTGCTAGGCTAATTTAGGAAATATTTTTGAAGATCACTAATCGAGCTGCGACTCATGAAAATGTAGGTCATGCTCCATATGAGTTGAATGAACAACATGGTGACATGTTTGGTAGGCAGCAGTTTCAATTTTAGCTTGGTTCGTCTTCGAATATTCGCTCACAGAATGAAGGAGTTGTGCCAGCTTCGCCCATGCATTGTGAACAATATGAACCCATGCCATTTGATGAGACACTGTCAGAATTTGAGAATAGAGTAGCACAAGAAGTGGCACCAGTGTTTGCTACCGGGATAGAAGATGATCACTCTGATGGTGGTTTTAATGTGGATGAAAATGGGGATACAATCGAAGATGAGGTAGACGAGGAGGATGACAATACAGTAGGAGAAGAAGTTCAAAGAGGAAACGTTGCAGGTGTTGCTGGCCCACATAGTTCACTGCCACGAGATTCAATGTCAAGTCAGGCTTCGGTAAGAGACTCAATTCCCTATTTCAATGTAAGTGGAGGCAGTGATGGCTATGTGACATTTAAAGATGAAATGAATGCTATGTCTGCAAATATTTGTGATAGCCAAGAATTAGTGAAGGGGATGATGTTCAAGACAAAGAATGATCTAATTGAGATTGTGAAAGCTGCTCACATTAGAACACACTGCAACTTCCGAGTTGATGAGTCCAAGAAAAATCTATGGATTGCTCATTGCAGTAAAAGTGATCAAGGTTGTCCGTGGAGGATACAAGCTTGTTTGAAAAAACTAGAAGGACTTTTTGTAATCACCAAGCTTGATGGTCCTCATTCTTGCACTAATCCGTTACTTGGACAGGACCATCCATGCCTCCCCAGTCCCTCCACCAGATTTCAGTGCATCACCTACTGAAGAGGCTGATCTTCCTGAGCCATCACCTGCACAGCATGGTGCACGATCCATAATGTCTAGGATCTCTAGGAGCTTACGGAGGTCCCCTACGAGGAGATAGCATTATATTTTCCTACTTTGTATTTGCTTTTCATTTAAACTATTAAACTCATATGTATTTATGGCATGTATTTATATTTTCTTTATCTTAGTTTTGTTGTCAGTGAATGTTGCTTCTGCACGTTTAGGGTGTTGAACAAAGTTTGCAGGATTGAGCTGTTGGATGTGTTGTTGTTGGTGTTACAATTTCTATGTTTGGGGTGTTCGAATTATTTCTGTGGAGTCAGGGAGATAGTATTGGTGTAATTTTTGCAGGTTGAAAATCTTCGATTCATACTTTTTTATTTGTTTTACTGGTTATAGCTGACATTGGTTGTATATCAGGCTTTTTTTGCAAGGCAACGGGACCGGGAGGGGGAGGGAGAGGGTGGATCAGTTGAAGGCGTCGTTCCTAAAAGCGACTTCACCAACCCATTTCTGGAATAATTTTCCAGAATGTCCCATTTCAGGAAAAATTTTTCCAAAGGGTCCCATTTTCGCTCAAAAATCCAACAACCACATCTCCGTCCCTGAAATATCCTTCAAATAAGCCCATGGTCAGCTTGTTATCAACTTCTTGCTGAATTTGCCGCTTAATAGGTCCGGCACCTTACGTTAGATCATAGCCACGGTCGCAAATAAGCTCAATAGCTCCATCGGTGACTTTGACCCTTATATTTGTATTCCCAATTCTTTCCTGTATACCTTTCAACTGGAAGGATAAAAAAAAAAAAAAAGCGTAAGACCATAGGGAAGGCAAATAACACTAAAAAACTGATATAAGAATATTAATATTAGTTCAATGTAAATTATGAAAATTATATAATGATTTCAGTAGGCAACATGACTATATGATTTGGAAGCATACCTGTAATCTGGCAATAATGTGAGTCTAGTCAAGGTTCAGAGGCCAGAATATTATGAACCCGTCCACCCTATTGATAAATTCAGGTCGAAAGGCTGTCCTTGCATCACGCATAACTGCTTTTTTTATAGACTCTTCACCATCATTATTTGTGTTTAAAATATGCTCTGAGCCAATATTTGACGCCATTATGATGATAGTGTTGGTGAAACTCACAGTTATTCCCTTTCCATCTGTTACTCTGCCTTCATCTAGAATGTGGATGAAAATATTGAATATATCTCTATGAGCCTTTTCTATCTCATCAAAAAGAATCACATAATAAGGTCTTCTTCTGACTTCTCTCGTCAGCTGTCTTTCTTTCACATATCCTAAATAGCTCGGTGGAGCTCCTATTAGTCTTGCGACTGCATGCTTCTCCATATACTCGCTCATATCAATTCGCACCAGTGCTTTTTCTGTGTTGAATAGATATGAGGCAACCGCCTCGGCTAACTTTGTTTTCCCAAGACCTGTAGGACCCATGAACATTAAGCTTGTGGTAGGACGATTGGGATCTGAAAGGCTTACCCGATACCGCCGTATTGCCTGGGCTACTGATTTGACGGCAGAGTCCTGACCTGCAACACGTTTGTGCAACTCTTCCTCATGAAACAACAATTTTTCCTTTCTCGTTTCTTGAAGTTTGGAAACAAGAATGTCAGTCCATTGGCTAATAACTTCAGCAATGTCACTCTCTATTATTTCTTCTTCCAGTAATGGCTCCTTTGAATGCATATGCTCATTTAGCACCTTTTCTGCCGCTATAAGTTGCTGTTGCAATGGCTTAAGCCTTCCCCAGTTTAGCTCAACCACAATGTTGACACCATATTCTTGCTCAGCTCTTTGAAATTCAAGATTGACTAGGATGATCTAAAGGAAATAAATGAAAGATCAGTTTATCATGTAATATTAAGCTCAAAGGTTTTGAAGTTGCATAAAATAGATAGAGAGAGCCATAAGCTATATACCTCTATCTTTACGGATTGGATAGGTTTCTCATAGACCCATTGATTAAAAAGCTGGGTTTCTTTTCCCTCGAGGATTGCTAAGTCTGTTTTAAGACGACACGACCTATCTCTTGAAGCTTCATCGTTTTTCTTTTTAAGAGGATGTTTCTCGTTCTCAAGTTTGGCTATGGATCTATTAATTTCATCAATAGCACTTGGTCTGAGAGTCCTTGCTGTATCCAGCTCGGCAATTACTGTACGAACTACGTCAATAGTTGTAAAAGGAGACATCCTTTCGATTAACATCGACTAGGAACCAATACCCATAAGAGGAAAGCATCCATTCTTTTTAATAGTTGAAGGCGCCGTTATTAAAAGCGACTTCACTGTGTCTACTAAAGGCGCCGTTAGGAATGGCGCCTTCTCCTAAAACACTACAGGCGCCGATCCTAACGGCGCCTTCTTTGTAAACTCGAAGGCGTTGTCCAAGACAGCGCCTTCACCAACCCATTTCTGGAATAATTTTCCAGAATGTCCCATTTCGGGACAAATTATTCAAAAGGGTCCCATTTTCGCCCAAAAATCCAACAACCACATCTCCGTCCCTGAAATATCCTTCAAATAAGCCCATGGTCAGCTTGTTATCAACTTCTTGCTGAATTTGCCGCTTAATAGGCCCGGCACCTTACGTTAGATCATAGCCACGGTCGCAAATAAGCTTAATAGCTCCAACGGTGACTTTGACCCTTATATTTGTATTCCCAATTCTTTCCGGTATACCCTTCAACTGGAAGGATCACAAAAAAAAAAAAGCATAAGACCATAGGGAAGGCAAATAACACTTAAAAACTGATATGAGAATATTAATATTAGTTCAATGTAAGTTATGAAAATTATATAATGATTTCAATAGGCAACACGACTATATGATTCGGAAGCATACCTGTAATCTGGCAATAATGTGAGTCTAGTCAAGGTTCAGAGGCCAGAATATTACGAACCCGTCCACCCTATTGATAAATTCAGGTCGAAAGGCTGTCCTTGCATCACGCATAACTGTTTTTTTTATAGACTCTTCACTATCATTATTTGTGTTTAAAATATGCTCTGAGCCAATATTTGACGTCATTATGATGATAGTGTTGGTGAAACTCACAGTTATTCCCTTTCCATCTGTTACTCTGCCTTCATCTAGAATGTGGATGAAAATATTGAATATATCTCTATGAGCCTTTTCTATCTCATCAAAAGGAATCACAGAATAAGGTCTTCTTCTGACTTCTCTCGTCAGCTGTCTTTCTTCCTCATATCCTAAATAGCTCGGTGGAGCTCCTATTAGTCTTGCGACTGCATGCTTCTCCATATACTCGCTCATATCAATTTGCACCAGTGCTTTTTCTATGTTGAATAGATATGAGGCAACCGCCTTGGCTAACTCTGTTTTCCCAACACCTGTAGGACCCATGAACATTAAGCTTGCAGTAGGACGATTGGGATCTGAAAGGCCTACCCGATACCGCCGTATTGCCTGGGCTACTGATTTGACGGCAGAGTCCTGACCTGTAACACGTTTGTGCAACTCTTCCTCATGAAACAACAATTTTTCCTTTCTCGTTTCTTGAAGTTTGGAAACAAGAATGTCAGTCCATTGGCTAATAACTTCAGCAATGTCACTCTCTATTATTTCTTCTTCCAGTAATGGCTCCTTTGAATGCATATGCTCATTTAGCACCTTTTCTGCCGCTATAAGTTGCTGTTGCAATGGCTTAAGCCTTCCCCAGTTTAGCTCAACCACAATGTTGACACCATATTCTTGCTCAGCTCTTTGAAATTCAAGATTGACTAGGATGATCTAAAGGAAATAAATGAAAGATCAGTTTATCATGTAATATTAAGCTCAAAGGGTTTTGAAGTTGCATAAAATAGATAGAGAGAGCCATAAGCTATATACCTCTATCTTTACGGATTGGATAGGTTTCTCATAGACCCATTGATTAAAAAGCTGGGTTTCTTTTCCCTCGAGGATTGCTAAGTCTGTTTTAAGACGACACGACCTATCTCTTGAAGCTTCATCGTTTTTCTTTTTAAGAGGATGTTTCTCGTTCTCAAGTTTGGCTATGGATCTATTAATTTCATCAATAGCACTTGGTCTGAGAGTCCTTGCTGTATCCAGCTCGGCAATTACTGTACGAACTACGTCAATAGTTGTAAAAGGAGAACATCCTTTCGGTCAACATCGACTAGGAACCAATACCCATAAGAGGAAAGCATCCATTCTTTTTAACAGCTGAAGGCGCCGTTCTTAAAAGCGCCTTCACTGTGTCTACTAAAGGCGCCGTTAGGAATGGCGCCTTCTCCTAAAACACTACAGGCGCCGATCCTAACGGCGCCTTCTTTGTAAACTCGAAGGCGCTGTCCAAGACAGCGTCTTCACCAACCCATTTCTGGAATAATTTTCCAGAATGTCCCATTTCGGGACAAATTTTTCCAAAAGGTCCCATTTTCGCCCAAAAATCCAACAACCACATCTCCGTCCCTGAAATATCCTTCAAATAAGCCCATGGTCAGCTTGTTATCAACTTCTTGCTGAATTTGCCGCTTAATAGGTCCGGCACCTTACGTTAGATAATAGCCACGGTCGCAAATAAGCTCAATAGCTCCATCGATGACTTTGACCCTTATATTTGTATTCCCAATTCTTTCCTGTATACCCTTCAATTGGAAGGATCACAAAAAAAAAAAAAAAAGCGTAAGACCATAGGGAAGGCAAATAACACTAAAAAACTGATATAAGAATATTAATATTAGTTCAATGTAAGTAATGAAAATTATATAATGATTTCAGTAGGCAACATGACTATATGATGTGGAAGCATACCTGTAATCTGGCAATAATGTGAGTCTAGTCAAGGTTCAGAGGCCAGAATATTATGAACCCGTCCACCCTATTGATAAATTCAGGTCGAAAGGTTGTCCTTGCATCACGCATAACTGCTTTTTTTATAGACTCTTCACTATCATTATTTGTGTTTAAAACATGCTCTGAGCCAATATTTGACGTCATTATGATGATAGTGTTCGTGAAACTCACAATTATTCCCTTTCCATCTGTTACTTTGCCTTCATCTAGAATGTGGATGAAAATATTGAATATATCTCTATGAGCCTTTTCTATCTCATCAAAAAGAATCACAGAATAAGGTCTTCTTCTGACTTCTCTCGTCAGCTGTCCTTCTTCCTCATATCCTAAATAGCTCGGTGGAGCTCCTATTAGTCTTGCGACTGCATGCTTCTCCATATACTCGCTCATATCAATTCGCACCAGTGCTTTTTCTGTGTTGAATAGATATGAGGCAACCGCCTTGGCTAACTCTGTTTTCCCAACACCTGTAGGACCCATGAACATTAAGCTTGTGGCAGGACGATTGGGATCTGAAAGGCCTACCCGAGACCGCCGTATTGCCTGGGCTACTGATTTGACGGGAGAGTCCTGACCTACAACACGTTTGTGCAACTCTTCCTCATGAAACAACAATTTTTCCTTTCTCGATTCTTGAAGTTTGGAAACAAGAATGTCAGTCCATTGGCTAATAACTTCAGCAATGTCACTCTCTGTTATTTCTTCTTTCAGTAATGGCTCCATTGAATGCATATGCTCATTTAGCACCTTTTCTGCCGGAATGAGTTGCTGTTGCAATGGCTTAAGCCTTCCCCAGTTTAGCTCAACCGCAATGTTGACACCATATTCTTGCTCAGCTCGTTGAAATTCAAGATTGACTTGGATGATCTAAAGGAAATAAATGAAAGATCATTTTATCATGTAATATTAAGTTCAAAGGGTTTTGAAGTTGCATAAAATAGATAGAGAGAGCCTTAAGCTATATACCTCTATCTTTACGGATTGGATAGGTTTCTCATAGACCCATTGATTAAAAAGCTGGGTTTCTTTTCCCTCGAGGAGAGCTAAGTCTGTTTTAAGACGACTCAACCTATCACTTGAAGCTTCATCGTTTTTCTTTGTAAGAGGATGTTTCTCGTTCTCAAGTTTGGCTATGGATCTATTAATTTCATCAATAGCACTTGGTCTGAGAGTCCTTGCTGTATCCAACTCGGCAATTACTGTACGAACTACGTCAATAGTTGTAAAAGGAGAACATCCTTTCGGTTATCATCGACTAGGAACCACTACCCATAAGAGGAAAGCATCCATTCTTTTTAACAAATGAAGGCACCGTTCTTAAAAGCGCCTTCGCTGTGTCTACTAAAGGCGCCGTTAGGAATGGCACCTTCTCCTAAAACACTACAGGCGCCGGTCCTAACGGCGCCTTCTTTGTAAACTCGACAGCGCCTTTACCAACCCATTTCTGGAATAATTTTCTACAATGTCCCATTTCGGGACAAATTTTTCCAAAGGATCCCATTTTCGCTCAAAAATCCAACAACCACATCTCCGTCCCTGAAATATCCTTCAAATAAGCCCATGGTCAGCTTGTTATCAACTTCTTGCTGAATTTGCCGCTTAATAGGTCCGGCACCTTACATTAGATCATAGCCACGGTCGCAAATAAGCTCAATAGCTCCAACAGTGACTTTGACCCTTATATTTGTATTCCCAATTCTTTTCGGTATACCCTTCACCTGGAAGGATCACAAAAAAAAAAGCATAAGACCATAGGGAAGGCAAATAACACTTAAAAACTGATATGAGAATATTAATTTTAGTTCAATATAAGTTATGAAAATTATATAATGATTTCAATAGGCAACACGACTATATGATTCGGAAGCATACCTGTAATCTGGCAATAATGTGAGTCTAGTCAAGGTTCAGAGGCCAGAATATTATGAACCCGTCCACCCTATTGATAAATTCAGGTCGAAAGGCTGTCCTTGCATCACGCATAACTGCTTTTTTTATAGACTCTTCACTATCATTATTTGTGTTTAAAATATGTTTGAGCCAATATTTGACGTCATTATGGATGAAGTGTTGGTGAAACTCACAGTTATTACTTTCCATCTGTTACTCTGCCTTCATCTAGAATGTGGATGAAAATATTGAATATATCTCTATGAGCCTTTTCTATCTCATCAAAAAGAATCACATAATAAGGTCTTCTTCTGACTTCTCTCGTCAGCTGTCCTTCTTCCTCATATCCTAAATAGCTCGGTGGAGCTCCTATTAGTCTTACGACTGCATGCTTCTCCATATACTCGCTCATATCAATTCGCACCAGTGCTTTTTCTGTGTTGAATAGATATGAGGCAACCGCCTTGGCTAACTCTGTTTTCCCAACACCTGTAGGACCCATGAACATTAAGCTTGCGGTAGGACGATTGGGATCTGAAAGGCCTACCCGATACCGCCGTATTGCCTGGGCTACTGATTTGACGGGAGAGTCCTGCCCTGCCACACGTTTGTGCAACTCTTCCTCATGAAACAACAATTTTTCCTTTCTCGTTTCTTGAAGTTTGGAAACAAGAATGTCAGTCCATTGGCTAATAACTTCAGCAATGTCACTCTCTATTATTTCTTCTTCCAGTAATGGCTCCTTTGAATGCATATGCTCATTTAGCACCTTTTCTGCCGCCATAAGTTGCTGTTGCATTGGCTTAAGCCTTCCCCAGTTTAGCTCAACCACAATGTTGACACCATATTCTTGCTCAGCTCTTTCAAATTCAAGATTGACTAGGATGATCTAAAGGAAATAAATGAAAGATCAGTTTATCATGTAATATTAAGCTCAAAGGGTTTTGAAGTTGCATAAAATAGATAGAGAAAGCCATAAGCTATATACCTCTATCTTTACGGATTGGATAGGTTTCTCATAGACCCATTGATTAAAAAGCTGGGTTTCTTTTCCCTCGAGGATTGCTAAGTCTGTTTTAAGACGACACGACCTATCTCTTGAAGCTTCATCGTTTTTCTTTTTAAGAGGATGTTTCTCGTTCTCAAGTTTGGCTATGGATCTATTAATTTCATCAATAGCACTTGGTCTGTGAGTCCTTGCTGTATCCACTCAGCAATTACTGTACGAACTACGTCAATAGTTGTAAAAGGAGAACATCCTTTCGGTCAACATCGACTAGGAACCAATACCCATAAGAGGAAAGCATCCATTCTTTTTAACAGCTGAAGGCGCCGTTCTTAAAAGCGCCTTCACTGTGTCTACTAAAGGCGCCGTTAGGAATGGCGCCTTCTCCTAAAACACTACAGGCGCCGATCCTAACGGCGCCTTCTTTGTAAACTCAACAGCGCCTTCACCAACCCATTTCTGGAATAATTTTCCACAATGTCCCATTTCGGGACAAATTTTTCCAAAGGGTCCCATTTTCGCCCAAAAATCCAACAACCACATCTCCGTCCCTGAAATATCCTTCAAATAAGCCCATGGTCAGCTTGTTATCAACTTCTTGCTGAATTTGCCACTTAATAGGTCCGGCACCTTACGTTAGATCATAGCCACGGTCGCAAATAAGCTCAATAGCTCCATCGGTGACTTTGACCCTTATATTTGTATTCCCAATTCTTTCCGGTATACCCTTCAACTGGAAGGATCACAAAAAAAAAAAAGCATAAGACCATAGGGAAGGCAAATAACACTTAAAAACTGCTATAAGAATATTAATATTAGTTCAATGTAAGTAATGAAAATTATATATCGATTTCAATAGGCGACATGACTATATGATTTGGAAGCATACCTGTAATCTTGCAATAATGTGAGTCTAGTCAAGGTTCAGAGGCCAGAATATTATGAACCCGTCCACCCTATTGATAAATTCAGGTCGAAAGGCTGTCCTTGCATCACGCATAACTGCTTTTTTTATAGACTCTTCACTATCATTATTTATGTTTAAAATATGCTCTGAGCCAATATTTGACGTCATTATGATGATAGTGTTGGTGAAACTCACAGTTATTCCCTTTCCATCTGTTACTCTGCCTTCATCTAGAATGTGGATGAAAATATTGAATATATCTCTATGAGCCTTTTCTATCTCATCAAAAGGAATCATAGAATAAGGTCTTCTTCTGACTTCTCTCGTCAGCTGTCCTTCTTCCTCATATCTTAAATAGCTCGGTGGAGCTCCTATTAGTCTTGCGACTGCATGCTTCTCCATATACTCGCTCATATCAATTCGCACCAGTGCTTTTTCTGTGTTGAATAGATATGAGGCAACCGCCTTGGCTAACTCTGTTTTCCCAACACCTGTAGGACCCATGAACATTAAGCTTGCGGTAGGACGATTGGGATCTGAAAGGCCTACCCGAGACCGCCGTATTGCCTGGGCTACTGATTTGACGGGAGAGTCCTGACCTACAACACGTTTGTGCAACTCTTCCTCATGAAACAACAATTTTTCCTTTCTCGATTCTTGAAGTTTGGAAACAAGAATGTCAGTCTATTGGCTAATAACTTCAGCAATGTCACTCTCTGTTATTTCTTCTTCCAGTAATGGCTCCTTTGAATGCATATGCTCATTTAGCACCTTTTCTGCCGTAATGAGTATCTGTTGCAATGGCTTTAGCCTTCCCCAGTTTAGCTCAACCGCAATGTTGACACCATATTCTTGCTCCGCTCGTTGAAATTCAAGATTGACTCGGATGATCTAAAGGAAATAAATGAAAGATCAGTTTATCATGTAATATTAAGCTCAAAGGGTTTTGAAGTTGCATAAAATAGATAGAGAGAGCCATAAGCTATATACCTCTATCTTTACGGATTGGATAGGTTTCTCATAGACCCATTGATTAAAAAGCTGGGTTTCTTTTCCCTCAAGGAGAGCTAAGTCTGTTTTAAGACGACTCAACCTATCACTTGAAGCTTCATCGTTTTTCTTTGTAAGAGGATGTTTCTCGTTCTCAAGTTTGGCTATGGATCTATTAATTTCATCAATAGCAATTGGTTTGAGAGTCCTTGCTGTATCCAACTCGTCAATTACTGTACAAACTACGTCAATAGTTGTAAAAGGAGAACATCCTTTCGGTTAACATCGACTAGGAACCAATACCCATAAGAGGAAAGCATCCATTCTTTTTAACAGTTGAAGGCGCCGTTCTTAAAAGCGCCTTTACTGTTTCTACTAAAGGCGCCGTTAGGAATGGCGCCTTCTCCTAAAACACTACAGGCACCGTTCCTAACGGCGCCTTCTTTGTAAACTCGAAGGCGCTGTCTAAGACAGCGCCTTCACCAACCCATTTCTGGAATAATTTTCCAGAATGTGCCATTTCGGGACAAATTTTTCCAATGGGTCCCATTTTCGCCCAAAAATCCAACTACCACATCTCCATCCCTTAACTATCCTTCAAATAAGCCCATGGTCAGCTTGTTATCAACTTCTTGCTGAATTTGCCGCTTAATAGGTCCGGCACCTTACGTTAGATCATAGCCACGCTCGCAAATAAGCTCAATAGCTCCGTCGGTGACTTTGACCCTTATATTTGTATTCCCAATTCTTTCCTGTATACCCTTCGACTGGAAGGATCTCAAAAAAACCTTAAGACCATAGGGAAGGCAAATAACACTTAAAAACTTATATAAGCATATTAATATTAGTTCAATGTAAGTTATGAAAATTATATAATGATTCCAGTAGGCAACATGACTATATGATTTGAAAGCATACCTGTAATCTGGCAATAATGTGAGTCTAGTCAAGGTTCAGAGGCCAGAATATTATGAACCCGTCCACCCTATTGATAAATTCAGGTCGAAAGGCTGTCCTTGCATCACGCATAACTGCTTTTTTTATAGACTCTTCACTATCATTATTTATGTTTAAAATATGCTCTGAGCCAGTATTTGACGTCATTATGATGATAGTGTTGGTGAAACTCACAGTTATTCCATTTCCATTTGTTACTCTGCCTTCATCTAGAATGTGGATGAAAATATTGAATATATCTCTATGAGCCTTTTCTATCTCATCAAAAAGAATCACAGAATAAGGTCTTCTTCTGGCTTCTCTCGTCAGCTGTCCTTCTTCCTCATATCCTAAATAGCTAGGTGGAGCTCCTATTAGTCTCGCGACTGCATGCTTCTCCATATACTCGCTCATATCAATTCGCACCAGTGCTTTTTCTGTGTTGAATAGATAAGAGGCAACCGCCTTGGCTAACTCTATTTTCCCAACACCTGTAGGACCCATGAACATTAAGCTTGCGGTAGGACAATTGGGATCTGAAAGGCCTACCCGAGACCGCCGTATTGCCTGGGCTACTAATTTGACGGCAGAGTCCTGAGCTACAACACCTTTGTGCAACTCTTCCTGAAGAAACAACAATTTTTCCTTTCTCGTTTCTTGAAGTTTGGAAACAAGAATGTCAGTCCATTGGCTAATAACTTCAGCAATGTCACTCTCTGTTATTTCTTCTTTCAGTAATGGCTCCTTTGAATGCATATGCTCATTTAGCACCTTTTCTGCCGCAATGAGTTGCTGTTGCAATGGCTTAAGCCTTCCCCAGTTTAGCTCAACCGCAATGTTTACACCATATTCTTGCTCAGCTCGTTGAAATTCAAGATTGACTCGGATGATCTAAAGGAAATAAATGAAAGATCAGTTTATCATGTATTAAGTTCAAAGGGTTTTTGAAGTTGCATAAAATAGACAGAGAGTGCCATAAGCTATATAAACCTCTATCTTACGGATTGGATAGGTTCTCATAGACCCATTAATTAAAAAGCTGGGTTTTCTTTTCCCTTGAGGAGAGCTAAGTCTGTTTAAGACGACTCAACCTATCTCTGAAGCTTCATCGTTTTTCTTGTAAGAGGTGTTCTCGTTCTCAAGTTTGGCTATGGATCTATTAATTTCATCAATAGCACTTGGTATAAGAGTCCTTGCTGTATCCAACTCGGCAATTACTGTTCAAACTACGTCAATAGCTGTAAAAGGAGAACATCCTTTTGGTTAACATCGACTAGGAACCAATTCCCATAAGAGGAAAGCATCCATTGTTTTTAACATTGACTGAAACCCAAATCACTAAACTGAAATACAGCTGTAAATTACTAATTAGCAACTAAATTTCATGTTAACAACATCTCCTCCTAACGCCTTAGATATACAATTCCTACGAATTTCTTTTACACTTTTCCTACAAACTAACAATAAAGCTCCCCTTGCACATGTAAAATGGACTAATTAAAATAAAGAAAGTTATCAATACGATGTTCTGGCCTTACTTTTATCAGGCAATAGCCGTTCAGTGATGTAACGATCCGAGAGAACTGCAGCTTTAACCAAAGCATTGTTAGAGAACTGGACCCCATGTTTCCACTCAAGCCTTCCATGCAATCCCTGAAGAATGGAAATCGTATCTTCAACTGTAGGTTGGCAAATGTTGACAAGATGGAAACGACGCTCCAAAGCAGGGTCTTTCACAAAATATTTGTTGTATTCATCTAGTGTTGTTGTGCCAATGCATCGAAGCTCCTCATGTCCTAGCATTGGTTTCATGAGGTTACTCACATCCATTGCATCCTCTGCAACACCGGAACGAAGGTTATTACACGATGAAAGGACCATATCTTTACAACTAAGCTCTTCTTCAAAAAGGTATTTGACCGAGGCCAAAATGTAGGAAAACCAAACACCTATATTCAGTAGCCTAGAAAGATCAAATTCTATTCATATGGAAAGGAAAACAAATAAAATAAAGAGCATGCTTTCACCCATGACCGTGTGAATATCTCAATAAAGAGGATAATTTGATTATTTGAATCAGATGCTTCCTTCAATATATCTTTAAACCTATCCTCAAACTTTCCCTTATTTTTTGTACCAGTATTCAATGTATTCATATCGAGAGATATTAGCTGCATAATGATTCAACAGTATTATTATCTCACTTGTACAATTAGCCAACAATATGACTACAATATCAAGAACCCATTCCCCGTCATCCTCAAATGAGGGAAGACACACATGCCGTAGAGTTTTTCAATCTTTTGGGAACATTTCCTTGTACGATCTTCTGAGCAAGTCTGATAAAAGGGTGGATAAAAAACATTCAAGAAGAAACACATATGATACTAGAAGTAACTAAGTAAGTCTTACCCCCGTGATATGGAGGTTTTTCCAACACCAGGCTTTTCTATTAAAATGAGGCTACTCTTATACTTCAAGCAAAGGATTACCATGCATCTACGTATTTCCTCATCCCTTCTAATAACAGGTTCAAGCTCTCCAGCCCTAGCCATTACAGTTAGGTTTTGTCCATATTTTGTTAAATTGTCATGCTTCCCTTCAAAATCTGTAATACACAGGTGGAGAAGTTTAGGCGTAATCTAAAATATTGGCATGCATACTTTTATAAAGTCTAAATAAATCTAGAAAAGACTAGAAAAACCCGAAAATTAATTACCTTGATCGGTTGCTGATTTGAAATTTCTAATTGCTTCGATGGTGGATTTCAACTTCTTTGATGACACACGAAAATCATTGAACAGCTTTTTCCCAAACCGTTGGTCTTTTGTAAAAGCAAGGACTAAGTGCTCAACGGATATGAAGGAATGACCACCTTTCTCCTTATAGTGTCTCACTCGGTTTATTAACACCTTTAGGTCATGTCCTAGCATGGAACCAGCAGATTCACCAAGAACCTAAAGTAAAGCAAAATACAAAAGTAAGCAATTTTTAAAGGTGAAATGGACAGTAAACTAGGTTCTATCGGAATTTACCTTCGAATGCCTCTGAATATGCTCACAAGTAGCCTCAAGAAGTCGATTATTGTCAACCTCAAGCTTAGAGAACAAGAGGCTGGCAAATCCATTTTGATTCTCTAGAAGAGATCTCATCAAATCCTCCATCTGTACATAGCTGCTCCGTTGGCATGGTGCTTAAAGGATCACTTCCCAAGCCATTTTTGTGAAGTCTTCTTGTGTGATCTGTTCGACAAAACAAAATAAGTTAGTGCATAATCTTGCATCATTGAAAATACAATAATGTGATTTGTGGTTGTTGACCTCTATATACTTGTTACAGTTCTGCTAACATGTTCGCATGCGTATATCATTTCATTTACATAATCGTGGTTATGCTCACAAGGATATGTGTAGATGATCTATTTTCCTTAATTGGAACTACGCATGTGTGCAGTTGAAGATACTTGTTGACGATGCTGGAGGAGCCTATCCTAGTATCCATCACTCGCCATGTTCCATTCAAAACTCTCTTATATTTGAACCTCTAATCGACAAACAAATCTATTAAATAACATTGAAATGATATAATCTACAAACAAATCTAATGTTTTAAACTTAAACAGGTATATAAGACTATTAAATAAGATCAACCAATAAATGCCATCAAATGTCATCTAAGAAACACCAGCTCTACATAGCAACAACATGAGCAACTCAAAATTATTGCTGCATTCCGTGACCCGATAAACATTGATCACGCTTTCTGCATTCACAATGACATCTTGTCACAGTTCATACATTACAGCATCCATTGTTGGATACTATTGGATATTGCTGCAGTACTACACGACAGGATACAATCCTTTCAAAGTTCACACAAACATCACAAAATAAATCAAAATTCTGGCTACACTCTAAAATCCAAAAAATCCACCATTGCTTCCACATTAAACATGTTGTATTTTCAAATTACACATGGCAAAATTACCAACAAACAAAAATTCTCCACATTAGACAACCCCATAACAAATTCATTGTTCTTTCTAAATTAAACGGGTCATTTTTTATATAAAGCCACAACAGCAATCACAGCTCAGCACAACTACTATTACTACAACCACAACTATTACTGCTACTACTATTATGAAAACAATAGCTATACCGCACCATGTAACCTAATTTACAAGCAATAACCACATAATAATAAGACATCAATGAAAGCAAGTAGGGCTGCAAACGAGCCGAGCTATTTGCAAGCTACTCGAGCTCGACTCATTTCAAGCTCGGCTCGGCTCGGTTCGTTTAGCTAAACGAGCCGAGCCTCAACTTGTCCTCAAGCTCATGAGCCGGCTTGAGAATAAAGCTCGTGAACTAACTCGTTAAGGGCTCATGAGCCAAGTACTCGCCGACTTTGGTCATTCATTCACATCTCATCTCTGAGGACTTTGTTCTAATTACTTACGTCTAGATATACTATCACTACCTAGTGCTAAGCTAATAAATCTAACAATATCATTGTCGAGCCTGGATTTTTCCACTATCTGGTTCATTTCTCCTAACCCGATTCACATTAAACCCGAACCCATTTAACATGAATCCTCGACTAGGGGTTAAAAGAAATTTTAATTTTTTGAAAACTTTTTAGAGTCGTCACTCGATATGAATCGGGAAAAAATAAAGCTAGGATCAATGGGTCGGTTGATCCTAACTTAGCTACCAGTCTGCGAAAAAAATTTGATTTTAAAAATCAAACTTTTTAGAAAAAAAACCAGATATCATGGATTCGGGGGCTAACCTATTAAAACCAAATTGGTTACCACTTTTGGAATTTTAAATTTATAATCTATCCTTTATATGCTCAAAAACTCAAATAATATATTACATAACGACATTTACAAGTCACATTTTTTTTGTTTTCTTTTTATATTTTTTATTGCTCAAAAATTTCATAGAATAATCAAAATGATAAACAAAAAATATTTTTTTTCATTTTTTATTGTCGCCCCGTAGGTGCCTACATACTCGCTAATCGAGATCAGACAAAACGTAGTTCTTTTTTATTTTATAAAATTTTTAATTTGTTTGTATTTTTTATTTTTGAAACCCGTCAAGTTTAAGTATTTAATCAATTTTTATTTTGTAAATTCCTAAAGAGATCTAATTTTTATTTTTTGTTTTTGAAAATCCTTAAAAGATACTAATTTTGGAAAAAACCCCATTTATTATTATTTTTTTTGTTAATTTAGAAAATAACTAAGTTATATTTATATAAGGGCTAGGAAAACATTTTTTTCATATATAGAAAAAATAAATTTTGTTTTGTGAATTTTTCTCATTTTTTTTGTTTTTATATAAAAATTATAGGGTAACTAAAACATGCTCAAGATATCACACTAAACATTTCGCAAATTCTAACAAATATTTATTTAATTGAACAATCATGATATAATAACAATAAAAATAATAATAATAATGATACTAACAAACCTTTTTCTTTTTCATAAATATACTCTAAAAATTTTATTTATTTTTATCATCACAAATATTATCATACTTCATACACACACTTTCTTTTTTTGTTTTTTATATTAATTATTTAAATTTATTTACCATTTGTATACTAGAATTTTTTCTTTTCTTTTTCCTCTTTTTTTTTAATTACCTATAATATATCGTACACTAATACTAATAATGGTAGCATCATCTCAAGTATCTACACATATTTTCTTTTATTTTTATATTATTATTACTATATTTATATATTTTTTTTCATTTTTCTTTTGATTTTCTTCTTTTTTTTTATGCATCTAATAATAATAATAATACTAACTAAAAAAATAAAGAAGAACCTTATGAATTGGTTTCCGAAAGGTTGATTCGATGGTGGTGGTTTAGACAGTGGTCGGATCAGCTGATCGTGGTTTGTGATGGCTTGGACGGCAGCTGGTGTTGGCTCGGGATGGTGGCTGGTGGAGGCTTAAACGGCTGTCGGAGCGGTAGCGGCTTGGTGGTGATAGCCGAAGCGGCCAGAGCGGCAGCGGCTTGGTGGTGGTGAAAGTTTGAATTCGTTTGGTTCTTGCTCTTGTTCTCTCTCTCTCTCTCTTTTTTTTCTTCTTTTTCGAATTTTTATTTTTTTTTTGGATTTTTCCTTGCTATTCTCTCTCTTGTTCAAAATTTTTTTTAGATCTGGATCTTGTGTCTTGAGGAGGATCGGGGTTGTGGTTTATATAGAGCTAGAGGGGAAGTGAAACGGATCACGACCATTAATGGCCGTTGCAAAACTTGAATTCGGCCGTTAATGGCCGTCAGTTACAAAACTTGAATTCGGCCGTTAATGGCCGTCGGTTACAAAACTTGAATATGGCCGTTACAAAACTTGAATTCGACCGTTAATGGCCGTCGGTTACAAAACTTAATGGCCGTCGGTTACAAAACTTGAATTCGGCCGTTAATGGCCGTCGGTTACAAAACTTGAATTTGACCGTTAATGGCCGTCGGTTACAAAACTTGAATTCGACCGTTAATGGCCGTCGGTTACAAAACTTGAATTCGACCGTTAATGGCTGTCGGTTACAAAACTTGAATTCGGCCATTAATAGCCGTTGGTTACAAAACTTGAATTCGACCGTTAATGGCCATCCGTTACAAAACTTGAATTCGGCCATTAATGGCCGTCCGTTACGAATTGATTCGAAGGATCGGGAGTTACAAAATTGCCAACATAAATTCGTTTTAAAGCACATTTAAGGTAAATAAGTGTCTTTTGATCTTCCTCTTCTTTTTTCGATTTTTTAAACTTCTAAAAACTTATTTACTAAAGATGGGGTTTATTATTATTATTTTTTTTTAGATTTCTTAATTTTCAAATTTTTATATTCTTTTCCAATTTTGTAATTTTTTTTATTTTAAAATTTAGCTAATTTATTTATTTTTTATAATTTTCAATTTTTATTGTATTTTCTACCCTTTTTTATTATTTTTATGATTTTTAATTTTTTTTATTTTCAAAAAGGGGGCAAAAATGGGGTGTTGATAATCATTCTCGATATCACTTATAGTAGACTAGAAAGATTAAATAGATAGATAGAGAGAGAGAGAGAGAGAGAGAGAGATCGATCATTACGCCTGCATCGGAAATGTAATCGCACCAGAGCTCGCTCTGTTTACCAAAAGCATTGCGAAAACATTTTGGTGTGGTAGCAAATCCTGATGATGATGCCATAACTGCTAGTGAAGACTGAAAAGAAAGAAATATTCGAGAGATTAACCAAAACGAGAAGAGAGAAGGAAAAAAAAAAAAAAAAAAAAAATCGACAACCACCCTATAAAAATTTTCAAGACTAACGAGCAGGGCATGCTTATGGTAGAAGAGAATACTACAACGACGAGGAAGGTGGGGTATAGGTTCCTAACACATTTGCTTTACCATGTACTTTTCTTTTCTTTTCTGTTTTTCAAGGAAAAGGAATAAAATATTAATATTTTTAAATTTAATTACGAAAAATGTCATGGAGGAAAAATTATTTCCAATTTTAGGCAACATGACATCGTCTCTTCGAGAGACAAGGTCTCATTACTCTAATGACCTCGTCTCTTGAAGAGACGAGGTTGCTCCGCATGTGACCTCGTCTCTTCAAGAGACGAGATCATTAGTAATTAACCTCGTCTCTCTAAGAGACGAGGTCAGCAAATTTAAATCTCCGCGCACGTCTTCTTCTTCCTCATTTCCCCCTTTTGCTCGCCGGAACCCTAATCGCAAATTGCGATTTTCAACTGATTTCTTACGGCCGAAATCCACAAATCGACCATAATCGCTCGTCCGCATTTTTCCGAAGTTGATTGTATTGCGATTTATTGGGTAGGAGGATCAAAAGGAGGAGATTCATAGCGAAACCACCGGCGAATGTTGAGGTTGGATTTCCGCGTATTTTCGTATTTCTTTTCAATTATTCATGCTGCATTGTTGAATGTCGATTGTATGTGTTGTTATAATAATTTTGTAGCATGATTCCAAGGCCGACTTTTTTTTTCCTGTTGTATGTTGTATAGATATGTATATGTATAATATTTGCTTTCGAAAAAATCATGTCCTAAGTAGTTGTTGTTGGATAATTATTTTAGGAATTTGAGTGTGGGAAAAAAAAATAAAAATAACTTCAATTATCGTAACGGGGTGTATCTAGTACTTTAGCATTGGTATGGCGATTTGATATAGCATGGAAATATGCGATGAAAAAAGGTAATATTTGTAAGAAAGCATAATAGATTACAAAATTAAATTTCAACTTTGAAATTGGAGGTGCAGGTTTAGGAATTATGTTAAATATTATGAGGAATGCAATTCATAAGTGTGATTTTGTGAATTTGATGCGTGGAAGCTAATTTTGATGAGATGGAAAGATTTGTGAGGAAATGGATAAGGCGAAGTTCATACTGTACGCTCATGGTAATATTGTGCAAGAGGATGATGGTTTTTGTTATGATAAGCGACCTATTGCTATGGTCAGTATTAGTAGGAAATCAATATATGAGCAGATAGTGGAGATTATTTGCAATAGACTAAAGGTAAATAGGTGTACACATCGGGTGGAGCTATATCATAGGGTAGCTATTGGAGATAGGACGCTACGTTATGATATTATTTCAGTGACCGATGATGATGTGGCACAAGAGATGTTGGCATACATAGAAGGCTCAGTGGCTGTTTATGTGCAGATATTGGAAACTGAATTGTCACAGGCACTAGCAAGGGAAATGGGCAATGATAGAAATATTGAGAGCCAAGGGTTGGTAGACTCAAACTCTACTCCAGTTCAGACAATAGGCAGTGCGCAAGTGGAAAAAGGTCACTTTGAATTTTGTGAGCCTACATTGGTAGGTGGTGATGATATGGATGCCGTGCAAGACTCATCGGCAAGTGAATCCAGTGACGACTATGATGATGATGAAAATTTTAATGTCGAAGTATTTCGATAATAATATACCTTGCCCGAGGTACAACGAAGGGGAAATAACTGGGACAGTTTCATTGCTCCTACTAACGTTGATGCAGTAGGGAGCTCAGCGCCAGTTTCGTTTTTCAATGCTGAAGTTAGTAGTGCTTACGCAGCATATGATGATGAGCAGGAAATGAGTGCTGGGAATTGGAGCTTCAGTGATGAATTCAAGGTCGGGATGTGTTTTGAGACCAAAGATCATCTCATACGGGCAGTTAAAATATGGCACATAACGAACCATTATAATTTCAAGGTAGTGGATTCGGACCCAAGAGCATGGGCAGTTAAGTGTACTGATATCCATAACAGAGGTTGTAAATGAAGACTAGAGGCAGTTATAAAAAACATGGTGGGTGGTTTCACATCACTAAATATGAAGGACCTCACACCTGCTTGGATGAAATCACTAGACAGGATCACTCTCAGTTGGACTCCACCAGCTTGTCCAAGGCCATAATATTGGAGATCCGTAATTCTCCAGATGTGAGGGCGAAGGATCTCCAAACAAATATATTAAAGCAGTTCGGATATAATGTTCATATCAAGAGAATTCGTGAGGCAAAGAGAAAGGCCATTAAGCAGGTATATGGAAGTTGGAAGGCGTCTTATGTGGAGCTTCCACATCTACTTAATGCAATCACTGAGGCAAATCCAGGAGCAAAGGTTGACTGGCAAACTCAAGATTCAAATACCGCCAGTCACGTATTCCTAGATAAGCTTTTTTGGGCATTTGGTCCTTGCATTGAGGCGTTCCACTACTGCAGGTATGTATTGTAATCATTGTTAAATTTTGTTTTAACTGATTGATATTCACTGACTAAGTTACATACGTTAAATCATTGTAGACCTGTGATCATAGTTGATGGTACCTTCCTGTATGGCAAGTATAAGCACAAATTGCTTATTGCAGTGGCAGTAGATGGGGCAAATCATATAGTCCCATTGGCGTATGCTCTTGTGGATGAGGAGAAGGCGGAAACATGGAGTTGGTTCCTTGCAAAAGTGCTAGAACACATCATCAAATACCGATCCAATATTTGCTTGATATCGGACTGGCATGCCAGTATCAAGAGTGCGGTCGAAGGTGAGAATGCGATGTGGCCTAGGGGGTGGCCTTGGCGCTGGTGTATCCGGCATGTTGCCAGCAACTTTAATTCGAAGGCCAAAAGCAAGGAATGTAAGGAAATAGTAAAAAGAGCTGCCTATCAAGCCCAGAGTCGAAAAGTTCCACGGATATTTTAATGCTGCACTTCAAAGTAATCCATGGACAACACGATATTTTCGCGAGTTGCCCCCATGCATGTGGACTTTATCTTACGATGAAGGTGTTAGATTTGGCAAAGGCACAACAAACATGGCAGAAAGTTACAATTCAGTTATAAAATATGCCAGGTGCTTACCTGTGGCAGCATTGGTAAAGAAAACCTTCTACAATTGCAACTCCATATTTAATAAGCAAAGGCGCGAAGCCAGCGATGCCATGAGTATGGGTAAGTTGCTCACAGAAACGCTGCGAAGAAGTTTGCGAGATGGAACAACATATCCGGTTCCCATAGAGTTACTTGTTTCAATTACCAAGAACCGATATACGAGGTTATAACTGCACCACGTCCAACAATGTTTGGTCAAAAGGGAGACCATATACAAAAAGTAGAGTTAAGATCATGTAGATGTACGTGTAACAAGTGGCAGACATACATAATTCCATGCTCACATGCGATGGCAGTGATGGGCACAATGCACATGGATTGTGTTGCCTACGTAGGACAGTGGTACATGTGGGACCACCAACTAAGAGTGTATGGTCATTCCTTCATTCCTGCAGCCAATAAGGCAAATTGGACTCGTTTGGACTTAGCAAAGTGGCACCCTAATCCAGCACTTATTAGAAAAAGGGGTCGGCCTAGGGAGAAACGATTCCATAATGAGATGGACATTCAAGAGGGCCCCCGAGGTTATTCCTACGATTGTTGTGGGCACCAGGGCCACAACATAAGAAGTTGTCCAAATGCAGGATCGGCGGGTAGACTAGTTACGGGGCAGTCGATTCGTAGTGGTAATTCTTTATTCTTATATGTTTTTATTACTGCACTAATGAGTCATGATTTATCGTATGTTTGCTATGTTTGTTTTTAATCAACATATGTCGACTATAACAACATCTCTTTATTTTTCCTTCACAGATGGATCCAGGACCGATCAATGGCTCATTACTCACACAGCAGCCTGTACACAAGTCGATTCTAGCCTGGGATGGGCAGGTTAGTTCATTTGTGTAATTCAGTGATTGCAGATTTAATGGTCAAGGTGAGATTGGTCTTTAATAAATGTGATAACTTTACTGTAGGAGCATGAGGTATTACATTATCGGCGTAGAGAGGCGAGGCTCAAGCAACCAGCTGGCGTACCTATAGAGGTTGATGAGCGACTGCTGCCATTCCTGTCTCAGGTAGGGTTCATAGGGGGGGGCCCAGATGCCTTTCATTCAGCTGGATTGGCATCTCCTGACAGCTTTGGTCGAGAGGTGGCGACCAGAGACACATATGTTCCACATGACCACGGGCGAGTGGTCTGTCACCTTACAGGATGTTTATGTCCTTACGGGCTTCCCTGTAGATGGATTAGTAGTTACAGGCACAGCTAGGTTGGATTATCTTGATTTATGCAAGGAGTTGCTAAGACTTCGGCCCGAGCCCAGCGTTGACATGGATGGTGGTCGCCTGAAGATGCCGTGGTTAGATAGCTACTTCAACGACCTACTTAATTTTGTCGATGATGTGATGATTAGACGCCACGCTCGGGCGTACATTTTGCTGCTGCTTGGGGGATTTATTGTCGAAGACAAGTCCTCTAATTACGTCCATCTTATGTATCTCCAGCTGCTCCAAGACTTTAAGACGGCCGGGCAGCACGCGTGGAGAGCAGCCTGTTTGGCATGACTATACAGGCAGCTATGCTTGGCTTCCCACGTCGAGACGGGGGACATGGTAAGACCATTAGTTGTCCTGCAGATATGGGCATGGGAACACTTCCCCCACATTGCCCCAGTTCGTTGACTGCACACGTCAGTTACCGCGGGTCACCCACTCATCAGACATTGGGGTGCGACTTTTGACGTGACCCAAGTATCGACACATTTGCTGATTGAGTACCGCGCTTCTTTCGATCGATAGACGGCGCATCAGGTATGACATCCGTTCCCTCCTATACCTCAATTGATTTGTAATGACTTGTACTGTTAAATTGCTATAGTTCGATGGTTTGTTAACGCAATATTTTACTTTTGCTACTGCATCAGATGGTGTGGGACTCATATAGTTTAATCTTGCCCTCCCTGCCTCCATACTGCCTAGCGGGTAGCGATGTTTGGTATGTACGAGTCCCACTGGTATGCTTCTACCTTGTCGAGCACTACTACCCCGACAGAGTGCTTAGACAGTTTGATGGCTTTCAGGGGATCCCAGCCCCGCGCACCCCCCCTCCCCCCCGGTGCCGACATGAGACCCCTCCATGAAATTGACATGAGAGGACGTTCCGAGTGGAACTGGCAAGTTGAGCATGCTAGGTGGATAGCTGAGTGGGATGCTCGGCGTGATTACATAGTTGAGCTGCCAAATTTGCCTGCTGGGACATCTGACGATGACTTCCAGTGGTATCATGCGATCACCTGACGCTGGATCGGTCGCACGGGAGCTATCATATGATACATGGTAAGATAACTGTCTTTATAAGCTTCATATGGACTTATACTTACCTGGCAGCTACTCACCGATATAATTTTTTGCTATTACTCGCAGGCTGATTTCATTTATAGCATCCCAGTCATACACCCAGAGCTCACTCCATCCACTGCACGAGATGTCTGTCGTGTGGTGGAAGAGTTTATGGGGTTGAATTTCAATGATCCAGTGCCACCAGCTCCACCATCAGCAGCAGCGCAGGGTGACTCACAGTCTCATACCGTACAGAGACGACATCCTCCTAGAGAGAGGCGTGGGCGAGGACGGGGCAAGGGTCGGAGACGAGCTCAAGCACTAGGTATACAGATCAGAGATGAGCCTGAGCCGTCCGATCTACCTTCACTTGATGAGCCTGGTCCTTCCCAGCTCATTCGGGACGAGGCTGGCCCATCATCGACATCTTACTATATGGGGGACACCCTTATGCTAGACCCGTCATACTCTGAGTTCCATACCCTCTTGGCTCCACAGAAGAGACGACCATCGCCATCACATGATATGGGGGAAGGGCTCACACACGTCGAGCCAGACCCTGTCCCGTTCCATCAGTGCAGTGCTGCTACTGGACATGAGGATGCTGCAGTTACAAATATTGTTCCATCTACACAGCATCATCATCTGCGTACCCCGTTACCCAGGACGTACATGAGGCGGGTAGAGGCCGAGGACGAGGGAAGAGGGACACACATCAGCAACAGTAGTAGACGATAGATTTTCTTTATTTTTATTGTTGCATATATCTTCTTACTTTTTGGTATTATTCTTGTATGTATATTGTACTCTTTTTCTCTTGTACATTTTAAGAGAACAATCAATCAACATTTCGTTTCATATTATCTGTTACGAGTCTACAAATTTCCATATTTTAATTGTACTGTGCTGACAAACAATCACAATACCGTTGTGATTGAATTATTCGGATTGGGATTGAGAATGTGTGTTCAGGCGGAATGGTATTATAGCTGTGTTGAATTTGGTTAATGGCTCCTATAGCTATTTATATTTCTACTTGACAGGTTTTATATGTAATTTTTTGGGTTTCTCAAGTAATAAATTGAATTTTGTGGAGGAAGACCTGACCTCGTCTCTTGAAGAGACGAGGTCACATGCAGTGCAACTTCGTCTCTTCGAGAGACGAGGTCATTACAAATTGAGAATGACCTCGTCTCTTTGTTGCCTAAAATCAGGAATAATTTTTTTCGATGGCATTTTCGTAATTAATTTCAAAAATATTAATATTTTATTCCTTTTCCCCTCCCGATGCAATATGAAGTTTCAATATTAATTTTTTTTACAAATAGCTAATCCGGGTTTTATATAAAAATATCAATATAATTAATTATTATTATATAGATATGTGTTAAAGTCTTATTGTTATGAAAAAATTAATCCAATAGAAAATAATTAGTAAAAAATATTAAATATTATTTTTTAAAATGAGAAAATTGAAAAAATATGTTAAATTAATTTTTTATGATCAATAAAATATTGACACGTGTTATTTTAATATTATTAAATAATATTAATATTTTTTTGTGAAGCTCAAGCAACTTTGTTAAAAAAATAAACTCATGCATATATTTGCAAGTTAATTAAAACACAGATAAGATAAGATTCTTGTAATTAACTCTTAAGTATATAATTGGGTTGGGTTAAGCTAATAGAATTAAGTCATCTCAAAAATATATATATATATATATATTCACGCACACAAACATATATATATATATATATATATGCATATGGTGTGATGTATGGTGATCAAATGTGTTATGTAATGTCTAAGTTGTAAATTTGCATTACTTGATGTGGGACAAATGCACTTTATATGTGATAACTTGATGAGATAAGTAATACACATGTTTATAAGTAAATGTTTGGTATGTTAGGACCGATGTGCTATATCTATATAATTTAAGCCAAAACCCTTTCATTCGTCGCATATTTTTATCATATAGTTTTATATGGTAATTTATCACTCCATCTAATATTATTATTTGAACATTTTATTTAAGAAAATAAACTTATCATTGCATTTAAAAATATTGACTAAAGAAAAGAATCATCATTGCTATTTATTCTATATCTATCTACATATATAATTTAATTGCTTTTTAATCTATAGCTATCTATTTATATAATTTAAAAATGATCAAATAATAATATTAGAGAGATTGATAAATTATCATATGGAGCTATATGATAAAAATGTGCGCAAATGAAAGAGTTCTGGCTTAAATTATGAACTCTTTGAGTCGTTGCATATTTTTATCATATAACTCTATATGGTAATTTATCAATCTCTCTAATGCTATTATTTGATCATTATATTTAAGGAAATAAACTTATCATTGTATTTAAGAATATTGACTAAAGAAAAGAATCATCATTGCTATTTAAATCTATTCTTTCTATCTTCTATATAATTTAAGCCAAAACTTTTTTATTTGTCGCATATTTTTATCATATAATTTTATATGGTAATTTATCAATCTTTCTGATATTATTATTTGATCATTTTATTTAAGGAAATAAACTTATCATTGCATTTAAGAATACTGACTAAAGAAAAAAATCATCATTGCTATTTAATCTATATCTATCAATATACATAATTTAAGCCATCTATATAATTTAAGTTAGAACCCTATCATTCGTTGTACATTTTTATCATATACCTCTATATGGTAATTTATCAATCTTTTTAATATTATTATTTGATCATTTTATTTGAGAAAATCAACTCATCATTGCATTTAAAAATATTAACTAAATAAAATAATCATCATTGCTATCTAAATATATTCTTTCTATTCTTTTATATCTATCTATCTATGTAATTTAAGTTAGAACCTTTTCATTCGTCGCACATTTTTATCATATAGTTTGATATGGTAATTTATCAATCTATCTAATATTATTATTTGATCATCTTTATAATTTAAGTGAGAACTTTCTAATTCATCTCTACACCCATTTGAAGGAATAATAAAGTATAATTTATCTCATGTTTACTTTAATTCACACTAAATTATGTAATTCCTCCTGATGCTTGGTTGACTAATTTAGAGATTTCCATAATATGTTTCCAATAGTCCCCTTATACGACATCTATATCTATCACGTATATTTTCTTTTTATTATATGTTTTTCTTTTTGGATTAAGATTTTATAATTCCAAGAAGGCATGCAATTATACTGATTACATAAGTTTTTTCCTCTTGTAGAGAAATTATTTGAGGAATTATAGTTTTGGTTGGGCATTTTCTTTTAACTGACAAAAGACCATTAAGATGATAAAATAATAAATCAGAAAACTTCAGCAACATAGGCAATATACCACTATATAAACAAAGGTCATAACTTCTATTATATAATTTTTAAATATTGCATTGCTAATTACATACAAAAGTATGATTTTATTTTCATTATATTGTCAAATACTTGCAAATACGAAGATGGGCCTAATCATCAAGTACAACACGAACAATATGTGGAATCTGATAAGTAAGATAAATATAATTATGATTATCATATAAGATTGTTGTTACGGTATGATATTATCAAACATCATCCCTTTTATATGTTAGCTTTTAATTAATTTAAATATGTTGCTTCTTTCATTTTGCAGAGCGAAAGCTATTACATATGTCAAATCTTATCTTACTAAGCTTTAAAATTCTGTCTTACTATAATTTTTATTTTCAATTTAATAAATATAAACTCTTTGTTTTATTTACTCCACTATATTTCATTTAATATGAAGTTTTTCAAGTAAAAAACTTTTGCAAATGAGCTGTTATACAATGAGTTTAATAAATTAATTACTAAGTCAATTATAGAAGTATAATTTGATTAAATAAATTCCGTTTCTAATGTCTCATTTGTTTTGTAGGTACATAGCTACATCTTCAATGAAGCAAAATAATTGTGATTACGATTCATGTGTTATAAACTTTGTAATAAATATTTACAGTGTATTAGAGTGTTATTTCATTAATATTTTGATTTCATTTTTCACGTTTTTTTATGCAATTTATACAATGTTTTTAGCTTTTTCCTTCGTCTACTGATCTTGTATGCAATCAACTTTAACTATGTTGTTCATTATAAAAGCTCATTTTCTTATTTAATTTTTACATTTGTAACGCGGATGCATCATCTACTAATATCACATTTATGTGCCAATGACTAATAATATCGGATGACAAGTATTAAGATACATTATAACTAATAGTAATGATTCATGATAATGCTTTAGTGTCCCTTGTAGTCTTGGTTAGTGTATATACATAGACTTGGATTTTTTTTTTTCCAATTTCCCTCAACTTGCAAAATCGACATCTAGAACTTATTAGATTCTTAAAATACTTTATGATGCTTTTATCATCATCATCATCATCCCAACATAAAAGAGAGAGATAAACTGAGGAAAGCTTAAAAAAATGCGAATAGAGATTAGCTATCCATATAATATATAAAATATGCACATTGAAATTATTTAGGTGAATCACCCTCCTACATCTAACGAAAATGGTCCAAAACTAGTTCACCTAATACTGTTTCGCATATTTTACTCCAAGAACCAATTGATTTTGACTCTGATGTCACAACTTATTAATTTTTGTTTATATTTTTATTATAATTATTTTTATTTTATTATAATTAATATTATTATAGCCCAAGGTCATCTAAACTAACAATGAAGCTCATAGATCCGTAATAAACTTTTCTTCTTCAAACATGGTTTTCTCTAAATTTATCTTATATATACAAGTCCATTTTTCAAAGCTTCCTTCATGTGGGACTTCATGATACCCTGATCACCATATTATGTGAAAGACCCTCAGTTATACCTTTTCATTTTCAAAGTTCTCATCAATACCAAAGCAACTTTCTTACGAAGCAAAATCTACCTCCCATTCAACACAGCTGTCATCACCAAACAACGAGATATCGACCATAGCACTTAAGAGGTGGGGAGGACATCGTACTAATGTTCTGCTCACACTAAATGCCCTACAGAGTAAAACCAAACGGACATGGCGAAGGGTGAGTATAGACTAGTACTTTTCTTGATAGTTCAAGTATTAAAACACCTTACAACAACATAATCAAGGCACACACCACCACCCTTATTGCGCCATAGGAAATCTAACAAGCCATGACGACAACTAACAACCACCGGCCATAACCAAACCAAACACCAACAATGCTCAACACATCCATAAACTTAAAACTCTAAAACCGCTAACACCAACACAATAACTAATGCATATATCGATCTAAAACAAACCCAACTGCTCACTCCATCAACCACTCACGACCACATCAATAGAACGCACCAACAAAACCACTACGTCATTACTCTCATAGACCCACAGAACCATCACTATCCATAAACACAACAACCTGATGCCAAACTTCTAAGCTATCATTTCACAAACCCTAACACAAACAAATGCTCTTACCTAACCAGTCACTACCCACTACATTACATATACACAGACCCACAACCACCATTTGCACATCTCTTTCTAGACATCCACACAACATCACCCCTACAAATTGAGAGAAAGCGGTGAGAGAGAGAGTGAGTCAATACACCGCATTTGGCTGAGGACTATGACTCTAGAACTTTAGAACTTTGCTGCTCTAAACTTTAAATCCTCGCCGACTTGAAGAGATAGAGAGTTAGCAAGAGATAGAAGAGAGAATAAGAGAGAAAAAGAGACCAAGATTTGGAGAGAGTGTGTGTGTCGAGAGTGATAGAGAAGAGAGAAGTAGTGAGAGTAGAGAAAGAGTATTGTATTCAATGGGAGGATGATGGTAGTTGTATGAAACTGATGTCTCATGTTGGTAAAGTATTAAGATCGAACCTTCTATATGTTATCAAGTCTAGAAGTAATGTTTGAAAACATTTGAATTGGTGAAAACCTTGAGATAAAAATAGGCTTAAGTGGGTTTTTTATGCCAATGTTTCATTTGCATTCTTATAAATTAAAATTAATTATAAGTAGAGCTAAGTAAAATGTATTTTTGAGCAAAGTTCATGTGTCAAATTCATCATTAACCTGATAAAATATGAAATATATTAGACTTTTGGAAGTTCAGTACCTAATTATAGTTTTAGGCAAAGTTCATGTGTCAAATTCGTCATTAACCCAATAAAACATGGATAGCCATACCTAAAAGAGAATTACGTTGTTCGGTTTCTTTGTACTATAATATCAAATTTTCTTTATCTTATATAATTTTTGTAACCAAACACTATCTTAAGTTGCATAAATAGCCCAGCTTTCAAACTGAAAAATAAAAAGTTAGTATAAGCAATTGAGGGCACTCATGTCAGTCGGTTCATAATTGGTTTTACTTCGAGTGAATCCAGAGGAATAATCAACGGGTCTAGAACTTGATCGGAAGAAAACCCGTCAATGTTAATCGGACGAAGACCCTACTTCCACGAGAAAGTAACCATATTTTAAATTATCATTTATATCTTAATTATTAATGACAAAAAAGTAAACTAGTTAAATTATATTTAATCTTCTTTCGAAAAAAAAATTTCTAAGAGCTAACTTTTGAATAAAATTGATAGTTATTTCATCAAATATCATGGCAGTATTGAACTTAAAAAAATATTGTATGATATTTTTGTTTAGCGGTTAAATTTGGACAAATTACGCTTTGCACTATTTTTTTCTTTATAACACTTCATGTATTTATTTTTTGTAACTAATTATTATACTACTTTTTTGTACACCATGACCTTGATTTATGTGCGATATTTATTTTAACAAGTGATATTATTAGATATATTCAATTGTAATATAGCAAAAATAAAGTAAAAATTGGAATGAGGAGGCATGTCTTATACCTGCAATTTTTAAATTCTTTCTACTATATTATTTAGTTAAGTATTTTGATATATTATTATATTGATCTAGTTATTTAGTATTAGAAATAAAAGGGGGAAATACGCATCAATACGGCCTATTTTTATCTGAGGAATCAACTTCTTTTCCCCTCCTATTTAAACTCCTTAAAGTTTTTATCTTTTATACAAATATGACTCCCATCAACTTTTCTTTTTCGGCCCATCTTTGACATGTGGCATTTACTGATTGGTTTTAAGAAAATTCATTAAATATATTTAAATACCTAATATAGTATGATATAATATAATATAATACCGAAAAAAATACAAAACATAACTATAAAAGGGCGGCAAAAGATTGTGCAAACCCAAGTACCTCAGTAGGCTATCCTAAACCTAATAAGAAGCTAACATGTGTAAACGGTGAACAATTCACGAGAAGTCCTTTTTTTTTTTTTTTTTTTCCCTATAACAAACGGAACACAATATAGACCTAATTAATAATATAAAAAAAAATAAAAATAAAAATGCACTCATATGAAGAAGTCCGAGAATATGAAGAATTGAATGTGCGCATATTTCAATAAGAACACAAATATGCAAAGGAAAAAGAGTGAAAATACAACTAGCAACTATAACTTACCCATTTTTGCCATTTCCTTTTTCTGTTTCTTTCTTCCAATAAAAATTTTCAAAATCAAGTGTCAATCCAATACGGTATATGCATAGTTGGTTGTTCTTTGGCAACAAATTAACCAACTTATGCATGGTTCTACGTCAACTTGATTGAGCTTATTCCACTTTAACTATCCTAGAGACGTTACCTTATGATAGATAATTTTAGGGCTAGTCCGATAATTTTAGGGCCAATCCGACTTCTTTAGACCATGGACTTACCCATCAACGTACATATCCAATCTCTTGGAAGCATGAAAGAGCCTTAAACATTTTATGAGAAAAATCTTCCGACTTATTTGACTCCTTCAGCAAGCAAGCTACTGACACTCAATAGGTCAACCATTCAAAAAGTAATTTGTTAGTTGTTTCTACCTGCTAGCATACTCCCAATTATCTTGCAACATACATAGTGGGGAGTTACAATCCCAAAGACGATTGTCTCAATCAAGACAACCACTCATAATAACCGCCAAGATCTAAGGTGACTGCTCACCATAATTTCCGTAACTAAAAGACAACCGATTTAGTAATCACTTCAGCTCTCCTTTATAAATAGCCTCCAAGCACCCCAATACAGATCATTTTGCACTCTCTTAGCTCATATTCTACTATTTTACATCCTCAAACTTTTCTCTGACTTAGTTATTGGTGTGGCTATCTCGAGCGATACTCTGACGAAATTCTCCTGTTGCATATAAGTCTACTAGCCTAGCTCTATAGTAATCCTCTACCGGTGAAAAACTAAATTGAACATTTAGCACCATTATGAGAACCCTTCTCACAAGAACTACTATACTCTATAGCTAAAATTCTAAGAGTAAGAATGCCACCAAAGAACTCAATAGTCAGGCTATTCAGGTGGCAATCAATCGTCTAATGGAAATCCCTATACAGTTGCTATAATGGCTATAGAGCAATAACGATTAGCTAATCTTGAGGCCATGATCCAACAATTTGTCGTCTAGAGTAAGGTATTATTCCAAGAGAACTAAGAGGATCTGGAGCAAAACAAAAAAGCTTCAAGAGAAAATCAGAGTGTTCAAAAACTTGATACAAAATTGAATACAAGAGATTTAATTGAAAACTAAAAATAATAAGAAACACCAAAACCCTAATCTTAAAGTATAACTAACTCAAATCATATAAATTAATGTTAGAAAACTTGATATTACACTAAAACCGAAGGAAATACCAAACCTTACTTTATCAAATTAAAGAATAGGGATTTTTATATATAATACAAGTGAGCCACTAGCCTTGTTGGCCACTTGTCCAACACCTTGGCCTTAAGTTGGCTAACAAGCTTTTTTTTTTTTTTTTTTTTTGCAATTTTCTAAATCGTTTATCAAATTACATGTATATATTTAATGATAATGATCCACTTACTTAATTATTTTATAGACAAATATGTTGTTGGAAAAGGGGAAAAAATATATATATTAAAAATCTCCAAAATAAAAATCCGAACATTTCAAAAATAATCTTAAGTCATATGATAACGTTTGTTGGAAATCATTACTAAATAATAGTGTTAGATTGAAAGTCTATTTCTAAGACATGATTTTAAGTGTTATAATTATGGTATGAATTTTAGAAAGTACGGACTGGTGGATTTTTTTTTTCTTGACATGTATTATCATTAACACACAATTAAAAAAATACAAATCACGTCTTCATTAAAAAAACAAATAACAAATAACCTTTTTCACAAAAAAATGCGCAGCCACTTTTTTTTAATAACTTTCCTTTTGATGTACAGATGGTTAAACGTGGATACTATGATTGGACTAAACTACATAACATAGCGTGCTGGGGCTGATAATATGAACATGGCTTGGTAAAAACTAAGATAAGAAAAATAAAACTCACATCCTTTTACCAAAAGTGCTGAAGGGATACAAAAATGAAAGTGAAAGATAAAAACCCAGGTTTTCCAACTCAATCTTAAAAACATATTTTATCAAAAGACGGCGTAGGTAATTATACCCAATTACCCACATACTCCTGTGGCTCGCCTGAAAAATGCGAAATCTGTGTGTGTGAGAGAGAGAGAGGTTATATAAAGCAACTTTAAGAACAGTGAGAGAAAAATGAAATAGAAATACTTATGAAATAAACCATCTGTAAATTATAGTTATTTAGTAATTTTTAAGATACCTTTTTAAGTTTCAACATGATTGAAAAATAATTCCAGTTTCGTTAAGGGAAGGAAATTTATAAAACAAATGCTAAATTATATTATAGGCTGGTCGCGTAGGCCGACAAATCGAAAAAGAGAAGTTTAGGATGCTTTTAGAATTTAGACTGGTTATTTGTTAGATAGATGTACATATATATGTGGGGAATCCAAGATATCAGCCAGATTCCAAAATAAAATAGAGAAGACAGTATCAAATATTTAAATAAACGAAACCCTCAAAACCTCTCAACTCATAGTGCTATATAATTTTTTAATTCCCTGATTCTTAAACCAATAATATTTCCTTATCACAATCTTAACTAAACAACCCCGCTGTTCTTCAACACTGTAGCCACATACCACATCATGCCGGGAAAGTTGTAAATATTGTCTATGGCTGGATTCCACCGGCCTTCTAGCTCTCTTCTAGTTAACATTGGAAAAGATTTAAGTACTAATCGATTTTCTAATGACCAGTTTATGCGCTTCTGTATCTACCAAAATCGTGTCTTCATCCTTAAAATCTCCCCTCCACATGCCCTTAGAAAGCCTATCTTCAACCTCCTCCTGGATCACCCGCATTACAGATCTAACTCCAGAGGCTGGATCACAGCCAAGGCTTTCAATATGCTTGATGGCCGCATCAGTAACATGAAGTTTCATTTTCCTATCTGCAATTCTCTCCTGGACACTCTTCAACTGTACGGATCACATAAAGAGGGTGCAATATAAGACTACAGAGCAAGTTGCTACGAGCACTTTAAT
Source organism: Combretum micranthum (assembly GCA_024138025.1). Lineage (NCBI taxonomy): Eukaryota > Viridiplantae > Streptophyta > Magnoliopsida > Myrtales > Combretaceae > Combretum > Combretum micranthum. Next base: position 4,709,019 of record JAMXBD010000001.1, read on the forward strand.
ATTAATCCAAGGAAACTTCCTTAATATAGATTATTATAAATACCATAGTGATAGATATTAAAAATACTCTAGTAGGCAGCATAACTAAACAATTATAAAAGCATACCTGTAATTCAACAATGATGCTAATCTGGTGGGGGCTCAAAGGCTGGAGTACTATAAACTCATCCACACTTTCCATCAACCTGGAGCGAAAAATTAACCTTGCAGCATGCATGATTCTCTGCTTAGTTATCTCACAAGTAGAGTTTAAAATGTACTCAGAACCGACATTTGACGCTATGATGATAATAGCATTTGTAAATGCTACGGTTCTTCCAATTGAATCAGTTACATTCCCTTCATCTATTATTCGGGTTAACATACCCAACACATCTATGTGAGCCTTCTCTATCTCATCAAAAAGAATGACAACATAGGGCCTCTTCCTAACTAATTCTATCAAATGCCCTTCCTCATGAGAATCCCCTATTAGTCTTGACACTGCATTCTCCTCCATATACTTACTCATTTCAATTTGTACATACGCTTCTTCTGTGTCGAATAAACAATAAGCAAGGGACCTAGCTAATTCTATTTTCCCAACACCAGTAGGATCCACCAACATAAAACTAGCGATTGGACGACCAGGATCTGAGAGGCCTACCCAAAACCGTTGGATTGGAACAGCTACTGATCTTGCAGCAGTTTCTTGACATGCAACACGTTTACGCAGCTCCTCCTCAAGTTTCAACAGTTTTTCCCTTTCGGATTGCTGAAGCTTGAAAATAGGGATGCCGGTCCGTTCGCTTACAATTTCAACAATATCATTTCCTGTTACTTCTCTGAACATTGACTTCCCTGAGCGTGCGTACTCATCTAGCTCCTTTTCTACAATCGCAAGTTGGCGTTGCAAAGAGTTAAGGCTTCCACAATTCAATTCAGTATCATGGTTGAAGCCACATTCACGCTTAGCCCGCTGGAATTCAACATCGACTTGATTGATCTGAAAGTAATAGATGAAAAGCTAGTTTGTTCATGAAATACAAAGTTAAGAATTATATGCCATTGACCTCTAGTTAAGGAAATAAAATCAGCATGTACAAAAATGTCACAATCCAGAATATTTTGCAAGATTTTAATATATATATATATATATATAGGAAACCAAGCCAAGGTTTCGAATTAGGAATCCAATTATTTGTATACTTACAGGCTGTTGTTTACAATAGGAGAGAGGAACCATAAACCTGCATACCTCTTCTTTAATAGATTGGACACGTGTAATGACTGATCTTTCATACTCCAACTGCTCATTAAGATGGGCTTGTTTTTCCTTAAGGAGAGCCAACACTAGGTGACTCAACCTAACTCTTGATACCATGTCTGTAATATTTGTAAGAGAAAGTATCTCCTTCTCAAGTTTTGATATGGATCTACTAATTTCATCAATTGCAGTTGGTTTTGAAGTCATTTCCATCTGCAGCTTAACAACTGCTCCATCAACTAAGCCAATGGCTGTAAGAGGAAAACATCCATTCCATTAACATTGACTGAAAACCAATAAAACAAATATACTGGTGCAAATCACATATTAGCAGCTAAATTTCAAGCTATAAAATCTTCTTACTGATCCCTTCAGCAATCCACACACACTGATGGAATTTTTTTATGTTTTTTTTCCAGTAATCCTATTAATTTGTAGAAAACAAAATCAACTACTTTGTGCTCCTCAAGTGCCCTCGATTGTTCCATAAGATATACAGCTCTACGGAATTTTGATGTCCAATTTTCATACAAGAACTACACAATTTGCTTCAATGGAGCATTTTTTTTTAAGAAAAACAACTTTCACATCCTTTATAAACACCACTTTAAGCTAGTTGTCACCTGCCAACCAGTAGCTCTTTTATCATTGAAAATTGTTTCAGAAATATCATCCAATTTCATAAGGGGCTTATGTTCTACTTAGTTGAAACCCCATGTTGACCAATTAGCTCATAGGAACATAAAAAATACACTTACCAACAGCATTCAGTCCAACCAGATTAGTGTTACACAACTAGATTAAAAGCTAAGTAGCTCATAGCTTCTGGCATCAATAATCCATCTTATCATACACATTCGCACATTTATATAAAAAAATTGGTTCATAATTTAGCAGAAATTTGATTCGTGATGATGGAGTGGAAAGTGATAGCAACGGAGGCATACTTCCATGTGGAATAAAAAAAATCAAAATGAAGAAAATTAATAAAGAATAACAATCGTGCCTTATATGACCTCAATATATGATGTTCTGGTCTCACCTTTGTCAGGCAAACACTGTCCACTAATGTTACAATGCGAAAGAATTGCAGCTCTAACCAAGGCGCCATCAGAGATTTGAACCCCAAAACGCGACTCGTACCCCTCAAGCATAACCTGAAGAATAGAAATGGTATCTTCAACAGTCGGTGGATCAACATAAACCTGCCAAAAATGACGCTCCAAAGCTCGATTCTTCTCAATATATTCGTGGTATTCCTTCGGCGTCATCGCGACAATACATCGAAGCTCCCCCCATTGGAACATCAGCATCAGAAGGCTGGCCACATCCATTACACCACTCATAGCACCTGCAACAAAGATGAGCAAGAGCACATAATTCAAAATTCAAATATTTGGCAAGTGAAAATTCTATAAGCAAGAAAAAAGGCCATAAATTTACAGCTAAGCTCTTAAGAAAGTAGCTGGGCCTCTTTGGCAAACACTAAAACAAACCAAAAACTATATTCATTGGTCCGAAAAGATAAAATTAAATTTACTTGGAGAGGAATACAAACAAAAAGAGTACCTGCACCATCAATTGTCTGAGTATCAATAAAGAGGATGATTTGGCCCTTTGAATCAATTACTTTCTTCAACATAGCTTTGAGTCTACCTATGAAATCTCCCGAACATTTTGCCTCAGCAATCAAGGCGCCCATATCAAGAAATATTAGCTACAAAGAGAATTCAGTTGCACAACTAATCAACTAATTAACTTGTGTTATTGACGAATGAGAAACTACGGCATCAAGAACGCATTTCCTTCCTAAAGTGAGGAAAGAGATATATGTGCACAATTATCAAAACGTCCAAACGCAATAAACATCCTGGGAAAATCTTTTACAGCAACTGAGTTAAAACATACCTTACAGTTCATCAATGCCGAAGGCATGTCTCCTTGTACAATTCTTTGAGCAAGTCTAATGAAATGATAGAGTTAGATGCATATAGAGCATATAAAACATTCAACAAAAAGCAAATCTTCAACAGTTACGTGCTAATGACAATTCAATAGCTTAGCTTCCATTTCATTACTTTACGCATTATTCAATATAATGGAACACCGAAATTTCTTAGAAGGCTACTAGAGCAAGCGTAATTGGCAAAAATTGAAGAGTGCTTTATCACGTTCTTACAAAGAACTAAGTCCTCACCCCTCTGATATTGAAGTTTTTCCAGCATTAGGCTCACCAACTAGAACAACATTGCTCCTGAAATTCGAGGAAAGGATTCGCATGCATTTATGTATTTCATCATCTCTTCCAATTACAGGGTCAAGCATTCCAGCCTTAGCCATAGCGGTCAGATCTTTTCCGTATTTTTCTAAAGCTTCATATTTCCCTCCAGGATCTAAGGAACATGTGAAACATTGGGGGCAAGGATTAGACTTCAATCTAAAAGAAGCATGCAATTGCTATCAATAGCACAAAACAATACAATAAAGGCAACAACAACTACCTCGACCAATTAATGACGGGCATCTTTCGATTGTTGATTTTAAATTCTGCAATGACACTTGAAAATCCTTGAAAAACTGTTTCCCAAACCGTTGATCTTGGGCAAAACCAAGAACCAAGTGCACAACAGACACAACGGATTGTCTATATCTTTTCTTGTAGTCCCTTGCTCGTTTTATCAAGGCCTTCAAGCCACGTCCGATCATAGAGCCAGCATATTCACAAGGAACCTAAAGCACAATTTCACTAGTGACATCGGTGCAACCGCCTTTGATGTGTGTAGTCAGAAAAAGCTAAGTAGGAAAAACCATTTCACAAGAAGTTCCGTGCATAATTAAGTGGATACCGTATAAGAATCAACAGTATATTGCAGAACAGCATATAAAATCACAAATGTCAAGACTTATCGACCTAAATAAAGTTTCTTTTCAAGATTATTAACTACCTTTGGTTGGGTTTGAATATACTTGTCAGTTGCATCGAGAAGACAAGCACGGAGGAATCCAACCTTTGAGAATATCATGCAGGCAAGGCCATTCTTTTGCTCCAAAAGAGCCTTCATCAAATGCTCGGTCTCCACCATCTGATGTTTACTGTCCTTTGCGACATCTCGTGATGAAGCAATTGCTTGCCAGGCCGTGCATGTAAATTTTTGCTGACTAATCTGTTGATATATTATATATAAGAATAAATTAGTTGATCATGAAAATTCTTGATGACCAATCTGTTTACATATATTTATAATAGAGGATGATAGTTCTTATGACCCGTCCAGGCGGGGCCATCCAACGATGATTCCACCATTGATATGATTATAGGAGTAATTCGCATTTGCTAATAGATTGATAACAGGTGTGTAAAATTTGAGAGAGAGAGAATTACTCCTACGCCGGAAGCGTAATCAGACCAAAGACTGCTCTGTCTGACAAAAATATTAGGAAAACATTCTGCGGTGGTGGTGGTGGTGGTGGACCCTCGTGATGATGCCATGTGGTGGTGTCGCGAACTGATAGTGAACATTGAAACATTATATGTTATCTCTCTAACCCTTTAAACCTAGTTGTTGGGGGGAAGAGGTGGGGTGCGGCAATGGCAGTCAGAGCAGTGTAACTTACATCACACTTCATAATTGCAACATAAAATTTAGATGCATATGGAGACAGTATAACGATTTTCGGCATTATCTTTAGTTTTTTTTTGTCTTAAATCATTATCTTTAGTTAAGTTTTGGATTTGAGGCATGAAACCGACGTTATTATTATTTAATTAAGTTTTGGATGTTTGATACAAAACCCAGTGACCTTCTGATTGTGCCGGCCCTGTTGGGATGTGGAATCTATGCGGACTAAATGATGCGAGGACTCTGATCGAAAGATAGAGAATAATTGAGTTTAACTTCATTTCATGTTATAATATTTTAAATAGTTAAAATGAGATTATAATACTTAAAAAAGTAGATTAATTGAGATTATTATTAATACATATTAATAAGAAAAATATGTAAAATCAAAACTCAAAAAATACTGCATGTTTTGATAAGTGTAAATAGTGATTTCAATTAACCCACCTCTCTAAATATTATAACATTTTTTTAACCATTCAAAATATTACAACTTTCAGTGTAATTTATCATTTGAAATAAAACAGTGCCATGCTACGAGAAATAAACGTGACATTCACTGAAAAAAATTATATCACCTCTATGAAATGCAATTTAGCAATTATAATAAAAATCGATGTCTCGATTTATACATGCGATTTATATAAAAATTAATAATATCCCATGGAATGGATTTTTGTAAATTTTTTCATATGAATTATATCTTGGAGGGATAGACAAGTATTCCACCCACAAAAATAGTTTAACAAACTGGAAACTTTAGGTTTGCGGACTTAAATTTTAAAAATAATTTATCGAACATAATCTTTGAAAATAAAAGGACTAGTGAATTTTTTTATCCTTAAGAGAAAAATAATAGGGCATTTCTTAAAGTTTTTTTATTTCTTTTTTTTATCATTACGGGAGAATACCGTTTACTTTTCTTTTCAATACATACATACATACATATATATATGTATATATATATGTATTGAGTTGTCTCCTTCGTTTGCAATTCCTCTCCTTGCCTTTTGTTAATTTGTCCAACTCTTCATCATCTTCTTCCTCACTTTCATACTTTCCACTTGAGTAGGAGAAAGAAGCTTTGAAAGCTATGTCCATTGTATGCAATTCCTCCCCTTACCTTTTGATCACCTCATGTGTTTCCAATGTGCTAATAAGTTGTCTATTTGATCATTGGATCAAATCATGAGTTTCCTCTATTGTTGTTTTCTTTATTTCCCATTCTCTAAGTAAGGACTTAAGAATTTTAAGGCTAATTTCAACATCATTAAAATTCTTATAAAGTGTCGTCAATTGACTTATGATATTAATAAATCTAGCATGTATTTCATCGGTTGATTCATTTTGTGTCATCCTAAAAATTTCAAGTTCACTGCATAATGAACTTATTTTAGTGTATCCAACTGTTAAAGTTTCTTTACATAATATTTTGCAATTTATCTGAAATTTGCTTAGCATTTTCACATGTACAAGTTTTACTAAAACCATTCTCATTCAAAACATAGTGCAAATTATTCATAGCAACTTCATTTAATTGAATCTTTTTTCTTTTTCCACTTTAGTATAATTTCTTCCTTCTTTATTATCTATTACTATAGGTCCATTTTAAGTTATATAACATTGTCTGTCAAGCTCTTATAAAGATTTTTATTCTATATTTCCAACAAGCATAGTTATTATTAGCTAATCAAGGTGGCCAATTTATAGTTTAACCTTGTAAAAGACCTAGAGTATTAGTAGCAATGATCTTTACTCTAATACGTGGTTAAACATTAAATTTCTAGAGACTAACTCTAATTGCAATTAAAAAACCAATCCAACACCTAGGCTAAAACTTAAGAGGGGGGAGTGAATTGAGTTTTGAGAACTATTTTATCCTTTTTTGAGAATTAGTGCCTAAACAGTACAATTTGAACAAATTTTATAATATGTAAGCAATAATAAGTGAAATTATTTTTACTTATTTTTCCTTACAAATGTATCTCTTAAAAAGTTAAGAAGGAAAATCACTAGAATACACTTATGTGATTTTTTTTTAGATGTCTCATTGGTAGCATAGATTGAAAGTTTCTTTTCCTTTTTCCCACCCCTTTAACTTTAGGTAAGTTTTACCCTAGCGTAGGCAAAACATTATACTTCCATGAAGTTCCACCTAATGGGATAAACTATTGAATGAATCACTATTCATTATTTTGCCAAGAGCAATTGACACACCATAATAGTTACTTCACATGAAATAAGAAGGGAATGCAATGGCCATTCACTTTAACATTCTATTTGGTATAGGGAATTTGGGTGAGAATAATTGGGGGAGAGAGAGGAAAAAAGGAGAATTGATTGCATATTCTCTTGTTTGTTTCAAAAGCCAATGACAAGGATATGAAAAATTTCATGTATCATTTTCCTAGGATCCTACTAAATTTTAGTCCCCTTAAAAACAAAGGGAACGAGGGAAAAGGGGAAACTCTTGAAAATTATATCTATAGCCCCCTATCTGTCTTTTGATATACTAGCACATGATAAAAAATAAAACACCTTCTTTATCTTTTAGAGACATATAAGTAAGTTAACTTCGGTCTTATTTTGTCTCTTGTAATGATTAAGAATTCTTCAATTTTCCTCCCTTCTTTATCCAAATATATAGAAGAAATCAAATAACCTAATAATTCCTTCCCTCCATTTTCTTTTCTTTCTATGATAATTTTTTTCTAATTCATTCCATCGTATCAAACAAAGCGCAAGTAAACATGTAATAAGGTTTTGCCTTTTTTTTTTCTTTTTACTATTTATATTAACTTCTATTTCATAATGTAACTATATTTTATGTAGAACTTACTAGTCATGACTAATATAGATTAATATGATTTTCTTATTTTATTATATATGACATCACAATGCCTGTTTCTTTTTAATCAATATGTGTGTGTGTATTAAGCTGCTTCTTATTGTCTTTCATAGTTCTGGCTTACCAAGAGGAGCAAGGATGAACAAAAAGTAGGAGTTTAAAGAATATTGATATTTAGAGCTATTGTAGAGATTGCTAGTAATTAAAACAAATATTGTGATTTGCAAAGAAATAATATTGGGAAGTTGATATCTTATTGATGTGTACAAATTTTAATGATACACACCATCAATGTAATAATACTGACACAGTGTTATTATGTGATATAGTGATATTTATAAGAAACAAATCAAGATATATTTGACATGTGATAACCTTTTTCTTAAAAGTAAAAATACATATATTTATCTCACTCTATTTTACAATGTACATATTTGTATTTATAAATGACTTATCTATTTATATATATCTATATTATTAAACTAAAAAGACACTCTTTGGTGGCTTTAATATTTATGCAAATGATAACCAACTATTTTTTCATTTTACCAAATTTGCCTTCAGGCATTATATAACTTTGGAATGGTTATACAGTGTATCCATCAAGAAAATAATAATTTTCATATTTAATGTAATAAAATACTGAATTGGTGTAATTTTCATTACCTCCATCATCTTACATGTTTCCCAGCTAAGCTTTGATTTTTCATTTCCTTTTCTTTTTCGGTTAAGCGGACCTATCATCTTTCTTCTTTTTCTTACTTTACTTTTATTATTCTTCAATCACTTGGATTCTTTATGATGGCGTTAATGTTAGTTATATTTATATATTTGGTTATTAGTTTAGTTCTTAATTATTCAGTTTTTTTTAATGGTTCATTTCAAATTAATCTTATTTGTGTAATATCCTTTTTGTCTTAGGAATTTAGGTAATTGGATGAAAATAAAATACAACGTTAAGTCCTGGGATTGAAATCATTTTGTTCACAACAACATTAATAAAGAGAAAATGGATATGATTTGAAGTTTGTTAAAAACGGGTGCTTCAATTTTTTTTAATATTTATTTATTTTTTAAAGGAATTTTTGGAATTGTATTGCTAGAAAAGATTCATAAATTGATTCATCAATGGGATTGTTTAAAATTCGATATTGGGCATATAATCTTGAAGTTCAATATATTATTATTATTATTATTATTTGGCATATTCTCTTAATCTACAGTTTCAAATATCCAAAATTACGTTTAATAAATGAGATAAGAAATTACTCCTATGGCATGCTCTTAATCTTTTATTTACTTTTTCAGTGAATGAAGTTTTCCTGATAGAAGAGTATATTTTCCACTTGAAAGATCCGTTTACCAGTTAACGAACAGAAGAAAACACAAGAAAAGTATTTCTAGAATTTATCTTACATGAAACAAACTGATCTTAAAATATAACTCATTCTATTATTTATTAAGTCAGTGCTATTCTTTTTGCTAATGTTATTATCCTATTTAATTAATTTAACTTGCACGTATCTTTTTTCTTTACCTTAGTTTAATTTTTTTCTGTGATAAGTTGCACTATAGATCAAATTTTGGAAAGTTCAACTTTTCCAAGCAGCTCTTAGGACATACGAAGTACCTTTTTTTTTTTTTTTTTTTTTGGATAATTTTGTTTAATCTTAGGATCTATAGTGAAGAAGGAGAGCTTGCTCCTCTTATTCTTACTTTTTCTATTTTAGTAGACGTTTGTTATTGATTATGACGATGACATATTTTTTTATACTTGTTTGGAATAACGAGAGGAATGATTATATTTATATATATTATTATAATATAAATACTATCTTTTTTGGACTCCACAATGTCATCTATCATTTTATTATATATTATTTTTATATCCTGCATTTATTATGCGAAATAATAGCGTTTTTTGTTTTTCTTTCTTTCTTTCTTTTTTTTTTTCCCGCCCTTTGCATGTTTTATTCTCATCCTTCCATGTATGTACGTATATAGTAAGATCCTCCCACTTTTCACTTTTTGAGAAAATGATAACATACTTGCTAAAACATCTCCTTCATATTCATTTTTTTTTCTAGGTGAAACACATGTTTACCAACATTTTTTAAAAAAATTACACAAATATAAATTATACTAAAATAATTATATAAATGCCAACATAGAATCGCATGTACACTAAACGATTCATACTTTTCTACTGAAGTCGCCCCTTATAGATACGATTCAGCCAAAAGTTGTACGGCGTTGAATTGCATCTATAAGGGACAATTCATGTATAATATATGAGGATCGCCTTTCTTACATGCGATTCATTGATGGTAGACTCTTTAAACATTTAGAGTTTATGAATCGCAGTTTGAAGAGCAATTAATTTCTATATGAATCGCATCTTATAGAGGCGAGTCAGGTGACTCATGTATAACATATGTGAGTCGTCTCTATAAAATGTGATTCACCTTTATAAATGAATCGTATCTTATAGGGGTAACTCACATGTAAATTTTGAAAAACGTAAATTATGTCTACTAAGTGCGGTTTTGCATCGGTATTTTGGTAATTAGTTTTATATAGTTTGTATATGTGTAATTTCTTTTTAGGGGATAGGTAATCGTACAATTTTCTCCTTTTTTCTACCCACTCTTCATGTTCATAACCGTAAATCATTTTTATCTTTATGTTCTCTTATTATCCTGTCAATTTAGAACATTACATTATTTCGACTTCTCATAAAATATAACCTCTATTTTGATACTATTTACAAAATTTTATTTCATCATTTATTTTTGCTTATGGTTGATGTCCCAATTTATTATGAAAAAAGACAAAGAAAAAAAATTACCTACTCTACAGTTTCATTTTCTTTTCTTTTCTTTTCTTTTTTTATATTAACAACTTGATATCAATTGCATTTAATTAATAGGTAGTTGGTAATGCCAACAAATAGCCCAATGCATTAACAATAGGATTTGTTTTAGGGTTTGTTTAAATTATTTGATTTTTATTTGTATTTTATCCGTATCCAATTTATATATGGCCTGTTAGATTTGCTTGTTAGTAAAAATATTAAATTTTCATATTTATTTTTTTCCTGAAAAACAATCTATTTGAAAACAGCAAAAATAAAATGCTAAAATGATCAGAATTAGATGGATCAAACAATTTGGATGGTCTGTCTTTTATCGATATGTATACTTGTATCAGCATCATATTTGCTTCATATCAGCATTTTGATCGGTTCATGAGTAAAAATGTCTATTTTTCATCGGTAACTATTTTTTATAAACAGTTTGCTTGAAAAGGAAAAAAAAAATAAAGATGACAAAACAAATAGACAGATTGATTGAAAGGAATTAGTGTTTTTTTTTCCCTGTGATGTAATGATGACACTGCAATTTCTAACAATTGATTACTTAATCCACCATTATAATGTAAAAGTACTCACCTATCTCAATAGTTAGAGTCAAAGTTAAAATAAATAATCACATAATTTAGATCAATAAAATTAAAAATAAAGGAATGACTTTTTGTATCTTATATCTTATGTAAATTATTTCTTAAGCATTTTTTTATGCATGCATTGTATGTTTAATATGTATAACACAATGGAGAGAATTATGAAAGAAATGTCAAATGGGAAGAGATAAGTTAATGGTAGAAACTACTGTTTTCTAGAAAGGCCCAATTGATTTGAGGCTTGGGCTTGTTTATTTTCTCTGAGCCCGCAGTATCCGAGAATTAGAAGTTAGAACGTAATCCTCCTCCCGCGAGATTTAATGAGAGGAAAAACAACAAAAAAATAAAAAAAAAAGGAAGGAAAATTCTTGTTTTGGAATTTGTTAAGCTGAAATCTGAAAAACTTTAAATTGCGCGCGCTTTTTCTCTTTCTCATTTCGCTGACAGCTGACTCACTCACTTAGAGAGGTAATTTTTGTTAATCTCTTGGTTTAATTTTGTTAGGGTTTTAGGTTTTTGATGGATTAGGTTTTATGTATTCTTAATCGGTACAACTACTACAATGTTGTGTTTGATGGAGATCGATGTAATTTTGCTCGCTCTAGATAATTTCCTGGCCTGATGTAATTAGTTTTTTTTTTTTTTAGATTTTTTCACTGCTAAAATTTGAGATTTGGATAAATTAGTAGAATTAAAGGCCTAGTTCTGTTTTCATTAATCCCTTCATGCTAATTTGAGCTGATTCGGTTTAATTCTTGTTATGATTAAGGGCATGTATGTATTGCCAAAAACATTTCAGGACTGTTCTTCTTCCCCGATAATTGTTATAAATTGAGATTTACAGTTGTCAAATATCATTGTGGTGGTCTACGAGTATGACAGCAGTAGCAGCTGGCTTTGACAATCACGGACAATATGAGTAGATAATTATGAAAATTGGTTTGGCTATAATTTTCCGGTTATTGATCGCCATGCTCACTTTCAAAACTTTATTTCTGATAAACTTTATAATAATACCATGAACTTACTAGTTCTAGCGGATTTTAGCATCGTGCCGTAGTATTTGACAATTGACGACTATAGCAGCTGGCCTTAACAATCACGAAAAATATGAATAGATGATTAGGAAAATTGAATTTAACATTACCACCGGTTATTGGTTCCCAGTGAACTGGATCTGATTGTTTTGATTGCATTTTTTTGTTTTTCCCCTATGAAGCCTGTTGATTGATTTTAGCATGAAGCGCAAGCGTGGACATAAGAAGAAGAAATTAAAAGTCCCAAAAGTCTCAAGCGTGAAGGAACTACCTGCAGCTAAACAAGTTTCAAGTCCGAATTCTGAAGATAATTCTGATGCAGCTGAGGTTGAACATGAAGAACAAGATACTATGGTGGGTATGGAAGTCGATACTCCTTCTTCATCTGGGATGGAAGCTGCACACACTGTGATGAATATTGATGTGGATGGTTCAGCTGTTAAATCTGTGGAAAAACCCAAGGGGCGTGTCAAGGTGAAACTCAAACCTTCGAAAATTTTGGAATCCCACCACACATCTTCCGATGCGCCCACTCATAGTGATACGGATAGAAGCAGTCAGCAGGTGGGAATGGAGAGACAAGGGACAGTTGCAGAGAAAATGGAAGATAGTGCCAACTCCTTGGTCAGAGCACGACCAGCTTTTCCTATACAGTTTTCAAGAAAAGCTGGGAGCATAAAGATCAAGACTTCAAGGCCTTTGGTTTCTTCAAATAACCAAACGAACGATATTGTGCTGGGAGGAGCTGGGAATTTGCCTCAGAAGGAGGTGAAGCCATCTAAACCAAATTTCAAAACCAATAAAGAAGAGCTAGATTCTGCACTGGCAGTAAGATTTTTCAGCATGGATTTACTTGTTGAAAATGTCAAATGCCCTGAGAGATGAACAATGACTGATTGGTTGTATATGTTCATAGGTGATTAAGAAGGTTATGAAAATGGATGCAGCTGAACCTTTCAATGTCCCTGTTGATCCCGTTGCTTTGGGGATCCCAGTAAGTTTGGATTCTGCTGACCTTAACGTATCAATCTGCTTTTGATGGTGTAGCTACAAAGCTTGACCTATTTTATGGCATGATATCTGAGTATCTTGGTACTTTTTGCCTTCTTCTCTTTTTGGTGTGGATAAAATTTGAATTTATATGGCATAGCACTTATTAATTGGTGTTGGGGAGAACATGCTAGTTCATGTTCCAGATTCTACACTGAGATGACTTGATATGGCATGGGTTTGTCCAGGGTTGGAGGCTTGTCCATTTAGAATCGTTGTGTGAAACTACTCATTCTTTTAATCATTAATACCTTACTGTATGGATTATTCTTCAATAGTAATTTAGCAGACAGGAATTTAGTTTAGCCGGGGCTATATATTTTAACTTTCCGTCTAAAGTTCTTGAATTCACTTAATGGACTAGACTTCTTATTCGCAGAAGAGAACTGCATGGGCTAACTTTGTGTCTATGCTGCTTCTAATGTGCTTCTATTATACTAACCTCTCTGCTATGTGGTTGCTTTTAACCAGGATTACTTTGATATAATTGACACTCCAATGGATTTTGGAACAATATGCAGCAATCTAGAAAAGGGTGTTAAATATTTGAATTCAGAAGATGTCTACAATGATGTACAGTATATATGGGATAATTGCTTCAAGTATAATAGTAAGGGCGACTACATTTTGGATCTCATGAGGCGAGTGAAGAAAAATTTTATGAAGTATTGGACGGCAGCTGGTCTGTATAGTGAGTTCATTTCCATTGTGAGCTTGGCTATTGTTGTTTTTTGGGTAATACTGATATTATCTTGCCTAATGCAATCTATACATCACACACCAGCATTTCCTTTGGGAAGAAGTTATATTTGAACTATAATCCTCTAACCACATAACAAAACATGAGCAGAGTTTACACTTTCGGCCCCTTGTCAAATAGATCTATCTTTAGGTAATAAATGAATGATGAAAAGATGTTGAAAAGGTTAAATCCCTTGGGCTCTATTTATATTTTCACGACACTATCTTTCGTGTTATTCCTTGTGAATATTGCTCATGATATTTTTAATTGCTCCCTTCTCTATCTTCCTTTCTGTTATACCTTGTTTTATGGAGAACTTTCTGGGATTACTGCTGCTGTAATTATTATGATTTATTGCTATTTGCTAATCCACACCTTTGACCTCTTTATTACTTCTATCACTTCTTAGATCGATATTTCTCTCTACCTCACATGCCATTAAAAGCCGGAGATTCTTGACTGCCAATTACTAAATGTTATAACTGCAAATCACTGCCACTTGCAGTACTATTATTTTCTGTGGACCATACTGAATGATGGTTTTCATTCAGTCCATTCTTATTGTTTCTCTTAATGAAGATTCTAATTTTCTTTTCTTGGCAGAACTTTGAGCACCTTTTTTCTGTTTATGTTCTTCCAGCTAATGAAGCTAGTCAAGCTGAAGATGCTGTGTTGCCTACTCAAGGAAAAGTGCCATCAAAACTGAAAGGAAAGAAACGTCATGGGTATGCTTAGTTGTTTATGCCTTTCCTTTTCTTATACCATTTCTTCATGGCTTATTTGGTATGCAGGAATGGACTGGAATGGAATTGCGATTCCAGCTTTTATTCCTTTTCCTGAGTTTGGAAGCGTCATAAGGAGGCAGAATCGCGATTCTTTGGAATCGACGACTCCACCTTTTAGGTGGAATTCGATTCCGTCTTTGAGAAAGCGGAATCGCGATTCTATTCCACCTCCAATTAAGAATTTTTACTTAAATTACCTTTTTATCCTGTATAAATTTATTATTTTATTTTTTTTAAAGGATATTTTTGGTAAATTCCAATATAAACTAATTTATATCCATTCCATTCGGTGTCCATATCTAAACAATGAAATGAATTTATCATTCCCATATTGATTCCATTCCATTCCATTTCGGACGTTTCCTCTGTACCAAACGTGACATCACAGTAATTTTGGACGGAAAACATTGTTATTGATGGAGACATTGAAATATCAACAAATATATATTGTTTTTATTCAGAATCACTATAGAATTTTTACATGACATTCAATGTTTCATTGTCCTTATGAAATCATGGTTCAGCGATTAATCAATGTACTTAACTCTGGGGTTTATATTGCTGAGACAGTTAGAAATTTCACTGAATTTATAACGTACTGATACAGTATTTGTATTTTGCTATCCCTTTTCTCAAACATTACAAGTTTTGTTTTCATTGTTATAGTAAGAATTTACTCTCTTTTAAACAAAATGAGGCAGTACAAGTTTACAAGTTAAAAGGCTTCTGAATGCAACTGGATTATTTTTTGGAGTTGCTTTATTATCTAGACAAATTGTCTTTAATTTCTTACTGTGCCATGGCTAAATGATATAAATTTTTTTTGAGAAGATTTCTATATTGAGAATATATATATGTTGATTCCTGGCAATTGGTTTCAGATGAAAGTGAATCACACAAAAGCTTGCTTGACAGCAGCAAAAGAGACGTGAAACTAGATTAGTTCTTTAGCATTATGATCGCATGGAGATTTGGATTTTAATTGCTGAACTGTACTTGTCATTGTTAATAATTTGTTTATTGAGTGAATTTGCAGTGTCTTTTTCTTTTGGAGATACATCAGATAAAATGGAAGCTGCATGCCTTGGAACATGGATTCTTTAACCCCTAAATTTACCCTCTCACTAGCTGTTTTTGATATTCCTATTTTACCCAGTGAATGAATCACAATTGTCTAGCTTTTAGGAGGTGCTTAATTTAGATGCAAAATCATAGGATTCCTTCTAACTTGGCTTTCATGAGGAAGAGCTGAATGCTGGAAGGTTGATTTCTAGCTAACTATACATTTGCAACACTTTTGAGCCATGGAAATAAGGAAGCTTTACAGCACTAGTCCTAGGATGGTCCTAAGTACATTGCAAAAAATTGCTTAGTTTTTGTGCTTATTAAAGCTCTACTACACACACTCATATGATTCGACTGAGACGTGGAAATCTAATTGGATTGGTGTTAGAAATAGACGAAATGAATATGTCCTTATGCTTTTATCTGTAATGTTATTCTGCTTGTAGAATAGATTCATTATGTACCCAGAAAGGAAAGGATTGGGAAGGGGTGGTACATGTGGTTGGTGTTTTGGGAATGGGGAGGTTGAAGCAAAGTCTCAAGTCACCCTTCTGGTGTTGTGGATTTTCATTATGTAATGTTTCTAGTTTTTCTTTTTTGCAGGAGACGCCATAAAAGTGATTGCTTGTGTGCTATCTGTGTTCTGAAGCGCCGAAGAAAAGAGCGGGAAGAACGAGAAAGAATTGCCAGGGGTCAGATTGGAATTAGTGAAGAGCCAAAGCAAGAGGTAAAGGGGTGGTTTCTAATAAATGTGAAGTTGATCATGGGTAATGCTTTCTTGGTCAATTGTTTATCTGAATCAAATCCTAGCATTACATTATCCCATCTTTCCAGCTTTTAGTATTTCTATGGCATTTGCTGCTTTTTGTTACTTGTTTGAAGTGGTTGATTTCTAGATTCCTTGGGTTTGATTTTGGGCTCTACTAACAATTTCAGATCATGGTCTTCAAGGTCTTATATATAGGAGCTCCATTAAGAGAATTTCATTATTTTAGTGCTTTCTAGGTCAAATGTTCATCTGAATCAAATCTTAGCATTACATTATCCCATCTTTCCAGCTTTTAGCATTTTTACAGCATTCATTGCTTTGTTATTGACTTGTTTGAACTTTGAAGTGGCTGAGTTCTAAATTGCTTTGGCTTGATTTTAGGCTCTACTAACAATTTCAGATTATGGTCTTAAAGGTCTCATAAGAGCTTCATTAGGGAATTTCACTTTGTTCCTCCTCTTTTTATAATATGCTTCATTATCCAAGGGCAGTTTAGACTAATCTTTTTTTTTTTGTTTTTTGTGGGTAGATGAAATATACTTTTGGTAAATTTTGGAACCACCGTTTTGCACCCTATAGATGCCATCAGTTTTAGTATTTACTGTTAATTTCATTTATTGGACCCTTTTGACAAATGAGCAGGTCACATAAAAGTAAGTCTAAATTACTGGGTGCAAAGGGATGATGCCCTTGGTATTTCGCTTCTTGGAAAATGAGTCCTACTACCATGAGGTGATCTATATTAGGAAATTGACATACCTGAATTAATGTAGTACAACACTACAACTAGGATGATGCTTTCGAAAATCCCAGTTTTTATTGTCTGAATGATGGTATTTGGCGTCTTTATACCTGTCTGATCCATCCCTTTCCAAACCTGCCAGGAGTCCTTTATTGAGAGTCACGGAGGTGATGATTCTTCATCAGACGCAGATGATTCATTAGACCATGATGTAGATGCTGAACTAGAGGATAAAGGAGATGGGTTGAAAAATGCTCTGCAGCAGCATCAAACCCCTCGTGATGAGAAAGATGAAAATGACGAAGATCAAGATGGGGCTAAAACTGAGACTGTGCAGGACAACTTGCCAAATCAAAATGAGGGGCAGGTTCCACATGGTGGTTTTGGAGGTGAACCTGCTAGAAAACAGATAAAGATGGAATTGAGCGGGGATGTTCGAGATAGTACTTCAAAAGAACAAACACAGCAGGATGAGGAAACTGAGAGGCAGCAACATATCCAGCAGGTACATTTCCAATTTGTTTTTTATCATCTAATTCCTGCAATCTTATGTAAAACAAGCTCCAAAGTAATCCAATTGAACAGCAGAGCATAGAATTCCTAACCTGTCCTCGGTATAGAAATTGAAAATAAACTTTACTAGATAAGTCTTAGATATGAGTTATTGCATAATAAGTCCACCCTATGGATAAATGGTGGAACTTAAACCTTGTCTAGGGAATGAACTTTAGCTAGGAGAAGTATGATGCAATGCTAGCTTCTTGGGAGTTTATCTTGTAGGTAAGGCCATTGAACTGAACTCTATCTCTGATTACTTTGATGCCAATGTCCTTAGTTCTACTTCTACGTGTCTCAGTAATTATTTTAAGCTCATTTCTGAGTGATGTTAATATACTCTTCTAGTTGTGGACTCACATGGAAATAATATTCCGGGTAAGTTTTAGTTGGAGCAGAGGCACACATGATTAGTGTGCAGGAAAAGATTGGCATTTAGCGAGTAAAATTGTTTTTCAATCTTCATTACCCTTTGTAAATTCTGATCTTGCCTTAAAAAGTTTTTAAAGCATCAATGTGGCAACTTGTGTGCTTACTGCATGGTTGATATATGCTAAACAGTGTGCTCTAGCTACACTTCCAGGAACTCCTTTGCTAAGGTGACTCCTAAACGGGGCCAACTTGAAGCATGTTTATCTTGGGGATAACCTTTAACAGAAAGATGGAAGATCAGATGAGAGACTGAATTGATTATTTTTTATGACTGCAGGATGCCCAAGCAATGCAGGGTAACATATATGAGAACTTCATAGAAAATCCTATACTCCTGGATTTATGCGGAACTCTTTTCCCAGAAAAGGTAAATTCAATTTGGAGCGGACCTCATTCTTTAGCTCCGAGGCAGCACTCAAATCAAGGGCTTTCAATCCGTGCAGCTGTTGAGTCATTGATGAAATAAGATTTTATTAGGTAATGCTGAGTAATGTCTTGGCGGAAGCCTCTGCAATGGTAGAATATTATTAGCTCAAAGTTCATGTGATTCATCCTGATGTATATGCAAAAGGAAACATTGAGAAATTTTAAAATATTTGCTCTTGCAAGGAAGTCACACTAACCAGCAACCTCTTGAAAGGTTGCATATCTGCCTCAAGAAATCATCACGTGTTGGATTTGAACAGGAAACCAGCCCCACCTGTCACCGGCAGTTCCTGAATTGGGAGTCGACCCATGGAGGGCGAGCCTGAACCGGTTAAAGACCCACCGGTTCTAGTGGGTCTTGGCGGTTCCACCTCAAAACTGCTTGATCCAATGGTTCATGCGATTTTACATCGCAAAAATTTAAAAAGAAAAAAATGTAATTATAATTAAAAAAACAAATATTTAAATTAATTTCATGTGAAAAGTAAATTTATTTTCCCATTACAATATTTAATGTAGTGTTAGTAACAATACAAATAATAAATGTATTTGAAATAATGTGTTGTCGAGTTTATATAGATTTTTAACTTAAGTGAATTTTTTTTCCTTAAAAATGTGGGATTTTCTTTTATATTTGTGGAAATTTATTGTATTTTAGATATTTTATAATCTTACATTATTAACATAGTAATTAAAAGTATAAGTGATTGTATATAAATAAATGCACGATTATAAAATTTTATTTAATTAATGGATTATAAACAATTAAATTAAATGATATTTCAAATTAAAAATTTATTTTTTTTTCTTACTTAAAGTTGTTTAATTAATTTTTTTAATTTTACAGTTCTCGATTCCAGAGAAACTGAAACTGAAGTATGAAAAACTAATGGTTCCCAAAAACCAAAAATAGGATTAGCTCCTATGACTCCGGTTCTAGTTCCATTAATTCCGGAATCAGGAACCGAACTGAGGCGACGTCTTATCTGCCTCTAATCTTAGTTGACTTGGACAATCATCACCATCCCGTTTCGTGTTCCGATAACTGTATTTTTTATTTTCACTTTCTGCCGGACATTGGACATTGCGTTGCTGCACAAACCCATCAAGGAAATTCCACCTTCCCGCTGTAAATTTGCTTCTTTTACCCTAAGCAAGAAAATTGGTTACTTTTTCATTCCATTTTACTTGCAAATGAAAACCCTCTCACTTCTGCATTGATTTGCCCTCCATTAACGCATTTTTTTCCTTTGGCCAAATTCCATTGATGTATTTATGAAGCACTTTTGTGGATGTGGTGATGATAACCAACTTGCCTAATCTCTCTGATTCAAGTTTAGCCAAGCACGTCTAAAGACAAACACAGCTTACAGAGCAATTTATAAACCACCACTACCCAAGTAAACCACGATCTAAATTGGACTAAACTTTTATAGTGTACACGTGGAAGCATCCGTTATGATCCCATGATTTTCTTGTTTGAATAGTTATGTTTGAGAGCAATTTAACTAAGACAAGTTGGGGCTTGGTAAGGGTATTAAAATATGTTACAAAAAATACATGCCGCTTCATCCGCTTGGTAAACCTCTGAAAGAAACTATACTGTTGGCTAGGTGCAATAACATCTTCATGCTCTTGGCTTGGGGAGCCACTTTTTCTATGGATTTGTGATGCTCTACCTCTACGAATCTTGGAAGTAGTGCGGAATGTGATACTGGTCAAAACTCATTCTGGAACGGGACATCATAGATCTGGTTAATTAAAATCATAGACGAACTCCTCATTGAGCAGCCAGTTTCTCATAAATAACCTCAAGGCAGATCGTATTTCACATGTCCAAGGTACAAGCCACATGCTGGAGCCATTGGACTTGCTTGAGTTACATCCTTTGCATTCAATATTCTTTCAACTGCACAAATCAGTTCCATATATAGGATACAATAAAATTGTTAATGTCAAATTAGAAACTTTTGGGGTGACAGTGCAAAGGAAAAGGAAGCTGCAAAGGAGAATGGATGAGAAAACAGCAGAGGTAATGTGAACTAATTGCTCCAACAAACATCCTTTTGGCCCTTTAAGTTATAAATAAGGCATCAAACTCTATACTTCACAACATTGTATCATTTGGCCAACATCAAAATTACCACTATTCCTTACTAGAGATCAACCTCCCCTAGGAAGTTAACGGTTTATATAATTTGGCACGAGCAGATTTCAATCCAATTTGAAGGTCCTTGAATCTAACTATGACACTCAAAAGCCATGTTTCAAATGATGTTACATTGTCTTCATGAGTGCTAGGATATTGGTTTCTGGTTGTATATCTAGTTTCAGGACCCATATATCTTTTACTCACATCAATACTACAATCTGATCACCTAAGAAATAAGTAAGTACTAGAAATAAATATCTGAACCAGAAATTTAGAGCCTTACATACTTACCGTCAGCTGATGTCAAATCCCCTGTGCCAACTGACTTGAGAACACCAACAAGCAGTCTAACCTGAGGTTTACAAAACCATCTCATCAATAATCTGTATTCAGTGGTTTGGGGGGATCATGTATTGTGAAGATATGAACCAAATGCATGATTAAATAAGCATACTTTCACTCCACCAGTGGGCAACACTCTCCCAAGTAGGAAAAATGTCTAGCAGCACTTACCAAAGATCAACAAAAGTCACAATCCACGATCATAAAGAAGACAGGATGATAGGAAATATTAACAAAAAATGAAAACCGAGGGAAAAAACTCAATAATTAGTAAACCTGATGATAGAGGAAAGAACGGGCACGAGCTGTTACCACCAAGCATCTGTGTTTTCTCCCTAAACCAAATCCAAGATCGGTCCCTCCATTGGTTCTCTCATCTGGGTCCCCCCCATTTTGAAAGGGTTCTCTTCTACCCGCAATTGGTGGGAAACAGGGAGATGAAATGAACTCAGAAACACTAAGTTCATCTAAAGTCCGGATAGGTGAGTTTGCCTGCATATGTGAAAAATTGCAATGTACATCAGATCAAATATTAAACCTTTTTCTATAAGGATGCCATATCTGACTTTATAGGGATTCGTGGATCCACTTCAAGTGAGATATTGTGTGCTTACTTTATTTAACAACACCAAACCCCCCCAACCAACCCAAAAATAAAAAATAAAAAATAAAAGAGGAAGACATAGCCCAAGTTTTTAATGATGATATTGAGAGGCATTATATTAGTTACACTATACTCCACAAAGTTTTACCCGTTTTGGCAGTGTAAACCATATAGTTATTGAAGGTCAGAAATAATTCAGGTAAATCAATTGAACATCAAAAGGCTGGCCAGAGATGGAGAAATACCTGGCAACCAGCTGCTCTGAAGGAACTAAAATCATGGTGTCCCACTAAAACTTTGCATGCTTCCTTTGCAATACAACTTCCAAGGGTTACTAGTGATAAAAACAACAGACTTGTAACATCAAAAGCAATAACAACTTCCAGCTAACCTGCATAGCCAGAATATTCAGATCGTCTGCTACATGCCATGCCCGGTCTTTCTCAAATGTTGATAAAGGTTCTGGTCCAGATAGAATGCGGTAGAAATAGCTAGAGAAAAGTCTTAGTCATTGAAATTGAAAAGTATGTAAAGGCTGAAATCATGTCAATGTGTCAACTTTCTATTTTGCATGTCTACGGGGTCTGTTTGTTTCATCTTTTTCGGTTGTTTTGGCATCTTAGTTTTGTTGTTTTTAAACAGATATTTGTCATATTTTCAACAAAAAAAAGAGACTTTTGTCATAAAATAAATATAGATGAAAAACATATATTTTCACTCAAAAACAGATTAAACAGATTAGATACAAACAAAATACAAATACAAATAAGATACAAATGAAAATTAGATAATCCAAACAGACCCTAACATATCAACAGCTTCCTATAATAGTATTCAGAATCTAATTGAGAAAAATAACAATAACAAAGGCACGTGGGTAATAAATAAACAAGCAGGAAGTCCAAAGAAAACATATAGAAAGAAATGTACAATGATAGAAAATTGAAAACATTGTGGCACCAAGAATTTATTTTATAATGCTGACAGTACTCTTGTTTATTTATCTCTGGGTTTATAAAATAAACATGACTTCTTGGGGTATGCAGAAAAAGCAAAATCCATAAGCATAACAAAGAAGCAAGAAAAACAGGTCCACAACAAATTAAGGTAGACACCCTTTTACAGAAATACATAAACTACATTCCAATCCAAGAGCAACCTAGGCAAACATTGTTGAGCTGCCATCCTACCATATTGCATGACAACACAAGGTTATATCCAATAAATTCCCCTTGCTTTACTAAGCACTGGAGGCACATCCACACTCTTTCATAACACAGTCAATTATTTCTGCAATTCGGGAAGTGTCTTAAATAAACCAACAAAAATACCTACGTTCGCTCATGAGCTTTGTATCTAGCATGAAAATCAGCTGGAACACATCGAACATCAGTTACCATAATGTCACCTTCGCTCTTCTGATATAAGAAAATGGAGATCCAGTCAGTGTCTGCTGGACTATATCAATAAATTGGATAGCTAATGCAAACATGTCAACTCATCATGCCTTAAGAGTTATAATTACTGTAAGGTAAACAAGTAGATGGACCACCTAATAATCAATGTTAACTTTATCCATGTTGTTTGCACTGGATTAAGCCAGAATGCTTTGTTCTATCTTTCCCAATAATTAATTATGCAAAGAAAATTATAATCTCCAAAGGTTTCAGTATATAGAACAAACTTGAGGCCACATCATCACGAACCCCTAGATTATGAAAAATAAACTCTTAGCATAAGATATTAGAATACTTAAGAATTGGATTATACTTTTTCTTATTCTTTCAAGCTGAAAAATAAATAAAATTGAAGAAAATGATCAAGACAAACGCTGATTGTACCATTGAGAAATCTTCATGGACTAAAATTGCTGGAAAAGAAGAATGAAAACCTGTAAAAAGTGATTCACAGCTCTTGTGACCACTGCAGGTTCATGAGGTGGCAGCTGCATCGATCGCAACATTAGCGTAGAATGAGATCACGACGACTTGTATTCTCTTAATAATGAGTTAAATAAAACATAGATCCAAGCTACGTTAAAGCTACAAGAAAGGATTCACCACAGCTGAGCAGGACAACAAGGGAGAGAGGGAGAGGGAGAAAGGGAGGCCAAGGGAGTAGGGATAGAAGGATGGCTAGATAAACGCACACACACACACATAGAGAGAGAGAGAGAGAGAGAGAGAGAGAGAGAGAGAGAGAGAGAGAGAAGAAAAGTAGACATTATGGAATATATATTCTTTAATACTAACAACTATATCATGTTATCAAAGTGTGCTAGAACAGTCTTAATTTACTCACAGATGAACTCATGACATTAAATACAGAGAGACCTTTAGAGATGTATTTACAAGATGAACCTACCTACCAAAGTCCTTAACAGCAGTAGACGGTCCTTCTAATCCTAATAAATCAAACTGTTTATAACATTACTTTTAATTGTGTCGATGAGAGTGCAAAACATGTCCACCCTTTTTAAGGGAAAAAAATTACGAAATATAAATTCAAGAAAACAAATTACAAAATTACCATTGCTATATTGCATGTCAAGATATAATACAAGGATTTGCATAAGTATTATATTTCTAACATACGATATAGCAATGCACTTTGACAAACTTTTGAAAACAGCTATATTGCATGACCAACATGCAATATAGATTTGAATGTGTATCGCATGTTGGTCATTGGATACACATTCAATAATTACATGTGTATCGCATGTTCAACATGTAATACATAAAAAACTTTACATCACATGTTTAATATAGGATATAGCAATGATAACTATGCAATTATTTTTATCCAAGTTGTATTTATGTATGTATGTATATTTTTTAAATGATGGTTGAACATTAAATAATCTCTATTGTTGGGCTGTATAAGTATGTTCTCTTCTGCCCCTTCCAGCATTTTGTACACATCCAGTGGTATTAAAGCTCGAGTCTTACTGTTTCGTCAGTAAGTGTGCGAGGTACAACATTTAACGACTTATTCATACACTATCATTTAGTATGTGGCAAAGCATATGGAAGGGTAATTAAACCAGCTTCAGATGATCTACCTCTTCACCAGGCCTTCGTTTGCTAATGCGCTCCACATCCACATGGCAAACATTTGACAAAGCATGAACACCTGCATCCTAAATTGCACTTCACATCATCTATCATTAACAAAACACAGGAAAAATCCTTGAAAACACAAAAGTGGCAAACAAAGCATGGGAAAGATGGGCAGGTGTATGATAGCTAAAAGATGATGGCCGGAAAACTCAAACGACTTCTTCTATTTCTTTTACCAGTCCTTTGGTAGCCATCATCTTTTAAGAAATATAAAGGGTAAGATGGATTTCTGCATAACAGTTTCATATCACCATGGAGAACAAGCATTTATGCCACCCATAAAAGTGGCAAACAGTGGTCCAATTTACAAAGGATGCAGTTTTAACAACTTTGAGTACATCTGTTTTCCCCTTATAGCTAAGAGAGATTCCATTAGGTAGGTAACCTAACTTTTATAATGTTCACATTTCAGGAAAGATCTCACAATCAGATGCCACACATAAAGACAACTTAGTAATATGTAAAAATAACCTATCACAGGTTCCAAATTCCAGCATATATATATTAATGGGGTAAATTATGCTAGAAGGTATCAATATTTGAGGATGAATTTATTTAAGATATCAACATTTCAAGTAGTTAAAAAAAAGAACCAACGTATAAAGATAAATTCAATTAAAGTATCAACATTTTAAGTAGTTAAAAAGAAGTATCAACGTTTTACAAAATGAGTCAAATAAGATATCAATATTTGACTATTAATGAAAATTAAGGAAACCTAATTTAAAACTAATCCAAACACTAATACCTTAAATGAACTTTATAAAATGTTAATACCTCATTTGATTCTCTTTATCAAACGTTAATTCCTCTTTTTAATCATTTGAAACATTTATACCTTAAATGAATTTACCCCTAAAAATTGATACCTCCTAATGTAATTTACCTTATATTAATGCCCTGACTAAAAGGCATTAAGTAAAGGATCCGATAGTGGAGCTAAAAACTAGGAAATCAATATACAAAACATGCACTTGCAGCCTAAAATTGTTCCCACAAAAGTTACTTTGCATGGTGCCATCATTGCAAGCAACAAATAATCATACTCAACTCTCCAAAGGTTGAATGCCAAATATTCAGGATATGCCATAAGGATAACCATCAGGAAATCTTACAGTTCGACTTGAGCAAAATATTGAAACTGGCTGACCGATAAACTTAAGAAAAGCTTCCTGCAGACATAAAAGTTATCATCATGTTAATTCAAATTTCAAACCAATGGCATTTCAAAAAATCCCTACCTCAGCTGCATTTAATGAGCAGAAAAACCTAACAATTTGTTGATATCGGTCACCGTCCCACGCTAAATATGACCAAGTGGAATCAGTATCACAGGATTTATATATCACTGGAACAACTGCTCAATGCGTTAATTTCTACACTACATTGGACTTCAGAGTAATCTGCCAAAGTTTACCTATTTATTTCTTATAACCAGCAAGTTCCACTAACCCAAGGGGGAAAAACAATAACTAGCCTTTCCTTGTAGGTGTGTCCCTTTTTAGAGGATTAAAAAGCAGAATTGCACCTCTAGTAACAGCAACAACAATTCCGAAAAGTCCCCTACAAGTACCCATATGATTCATTTCTCAACAGCCCTATCACCTATATGCCATATCCACAATACCTTATTGCTTTCATTTTCTACCTTTTACTGTAAATACGATTTTTTCGCGTTATAAATTAGGATAGTCCATCTCAATGAGCAAGAATTACAGCACCAATTCAAACGTGTCATGAAATGTAGTGCTGCTACTTACAAAATGATCATTCAACATAAACACATTAATGAGAAACAGCAACTCATTTCGTATAATTCCTGTAATAAACAAATCACAATACTAGTGATAAACAGATGCAAACTTTTTCGTTAGGCCTTTATAAAGATTCAATACCTCAAGTACACCAACCACTGTTCTACAATTAGGCTGTTGCTGCGACCCCGAGAACCGGGTACCAATATACTCGATCGCAACCAAATAACGCTGCATTCTAGGGTTTTTGCTCATTGTTTGGTTTATTACAGTAGTGCTGTCGGATTCTTGTTCGTGCTTGGGTCCTTCTCCTTCTTCGTCGCTATAGCATTCTGTTTTAGCTAATTTTGATGGCTTCTCGGAAGTATCAGGAGCAGGGCTGAGCTTATGCTTAGGGTTAGGTTTTTCCATCATCTCATCGCGACAGTGGAAGGTTGTTTCACGATTAGGGATTTAGGGAGGGTTCGAATGCCGCATCCGAGATTTTTCGGATGCCGGAGTTTACACTGTGTGGGAAAAGGCCACTGGCCACTGCTTGGCAACAAGAGTAGGTTTCAACCGGGTGGCTCCAGCCGAAGGATTTCGATATTCTTCCTGAATTTGACTCTATTTACCTACTCATTTGTTTTTCTCAATATAAATTAAGATTTTGAAAAATCTTATAATGTTATTATAATATTATTTTTTTATAATTTAATCTCAATTTTATATAGTAAGCATTTTAAAAGATAAGTTAAAAAATAATTTATTTGTTCTATTTAGTTAACCAAATCAAGCAAATTAAGTTATCTAAATATCATATGGTTTAATTTAGATAACCTGTTTTTTTTTTATGGCATTGTTTTGAATTTGGATGGATATATTTGGTTTGATGTCAGTTTCATATTTGTTTTATTTGAATTATTTTTCAAAATGGATATAAAAGAAAAACATACATTTTATATCATAAACTGATCAAACAGATAAGATACAATTAGGCTACATATTAAAATATATAATCCAAACAGGAAAAAAATTGTTTAAATCATAAACAGTCTAAATAGATTAGATACAAATCAGATACAGATTAAAAACATATAATCCAAACAAGTAAAAAAATTGTGAGGAATATGAACATCTATGTCAATACAAATTTAATAATAAAGCGACTTTCTAATGCAAAATGTAATATTATGGATTTATAGTTGGGTAATACCAGCATTGGTCTTCTAATATATTTACTTTATTTTGAATTTTTTTCTTAAAAAGTTGTGATTAATAATAATTAGAAAAAAAATTGGCAATTTTTATATTGTACGTTCTCATTTGAAAAATTCATTCTTTATTTTTAAAAAAATTCAATTCATGGTATTAAAATGGGCAACTTCAACAAATGATAACTGAATTTGGCAAAATATACAATTAAGTACCTAAATTTTGAAATTAATTAGTTTAATACCTAAACTTTGAATTGATTAATTTAATAGCTAAAAGAACTTTTTTGTGTACACTAACCAATATTATGGAGATATTATTATCGTGTATAAAAGTTCTTTTAGATATTAAATTGATCAATATCAAAGTTCAAGTACTAAATTGGGTATTTTTAAAATTCAGATACCTTATTCACGTCATTAACCCTATTAAAAGTGGCATATATTACTGTTCCAAATCAAGTGCATATCAAATATATATGAGATACAATTTATATAACTTAAAAGGTTGGTCTCCACTCTATCATATTAATTCTTTTCTTTCTAAAATTGCAAAAGACCATAGTATATTATAATGAGTTAATGTTGCGAATGACACCTGAATTTTGTCAAAATATGCTATTACATTGTGAAATTTGAATTTTTAAATTGGTCAATTGAGTACCTAAAAGAACTTTTTATACATGCCAATAATGTCTCCATGATATTATTATGAGTAAATTGCACTGAAAGATCACAACTTTTGAAAGTAAGTTCTACAACATTTAGAGAAGTAAATAAAATCACAATGTACTAGATCCTCTAAGTTTTAACTTCAAATATTTTCCATATTGACACGCGTCAATGGTGACCTTAATTAAAACACTTCTATAGTGACATTGTTTTAACCACTCGAAATGCTGTGAAAAAAATAAACTTACCTTCAAACTTTGTGACCTTTTAGTATAATTTATCCTATTGGTTAGTGTACACAAAAACTAATTTCAATTATTAGATTGATCAATTTTAAAGTTTAGGTTCCTAGCTGGATATTTTGTAAATTTTTAGATACTATTTGTGACATTTACCTTATTTAATTCCTTCAATATTTAAAGGAAAGAAAAAGAAAAGGAATTGTAATTTCTATTGTTTAAAGGTAGAAGTAGCAATAAACAGTTCAATAATAATTAACTAAAAAATGATTATCATTCTTTTCACCACATTAACTCAATGGAGATTATGGTTCTTTTCACCATAACAAATAATATCTTATTCTCTTTAATTCATGAAGCTTGATCACATACCATACCTTTTGGCGCAAAAAAAAAAAAAAAAGCACCAAGCCTAAACCAATGCCACAACATTGTATAAAGTGACCCATTTCAACACAATTTTGTGCCATGCAATAAGGATGAGTAGATATAGAATGCAGGTAAGTTACACCGGCAAGTTTCAATGTTTGTGGGTCAATTCATCTAAGGTCCCAATGTTTGAAGCAGTGAGTTAATTTGGATCCCAAATGACACGCATCAACAGAAGAAGAGTCTTTTGAGTTTTAATTAAATATTCTATCATGTTGACACGTGTCTTTTGAGACCTAAGTTGACCAATTTCTTTAAATATTATGACCTTAAATGAACTTACCCTCAAACGTTAAGACATTTTTTTAATCACTCAAAATGCTGAGATCTTATATGAACTTACCTAAAAATGTTGAGACCTTGTGGTATAATTCACTTTATAAAATGGGTAAGGTATAAAACAAAATTTATATCATGTGTTGTTTAAAAAATTATAGTTGTTCTATAATACAAGGAATAGTTTGAAATATAATGAAATAAAATAAATACTGAACATAAATTAATTATATATTTGAAAATATTAATAGAATGGATTTTTTTTAAAGTACAAATGCTTCTTACAATAAATATGGATAATAAATTGCATAAATGTGATTTTTATTTGTTGATTAATTTTCATTAAATGTATCCATTTTTTGGGAGCAAATTAATTTAAAATATCTAGTTGAATAAGAATCAATATTCTATAAAGTAAGTCAATTAAGCTATTAGTGTTTATTAAAGTTCATTTTAAGTATCAATACTTAGATAATTTTTCATTAAATTTTCTCTAATTTTTCAATAGATACGTTTATTACTCACTTTATAAAACTTTAATTTCTCTTTTTAATCGTTTGAAGCATTTATATTTAAAATGAATTTATTCGCTTGATATAATTTATCCGTTTATTTTTTTCTTAATTAGGGACACTTGTTGACATGTTATTAGGCTGTAAATACATAACATATCATTTATTAGAAAAGTAAGAAAAATTTGATAAAAAGGAAAAAATAAAAAGAAACCAACTGCAACTAAGGGTGTGCAAAAAAAAAAAAGATGAAACCGAAAAACTGAGCCGAGACCGAAAAACCAATCCGAAAAAAAAGGTTAATTGGTCCATTGGTTTTGGTTTAGGGTTTGAATTTTAAAATTTTTTGTTTCGGTTTCAGTTTTTAACATTAAAAAATCGATGGTTTCGGTTAACCGATCCGTTATTTATAAATATAATTGATTTTTCAATAAATATAAATTAAAAAATCATAAAACCTTAAAATAAACTATATTCCTCTCCAGCTCTCCTCTCAGTGTCCTCTCTTGTTGCTCACCTGTCGCATCCCTTCTCCTTTCTCAATCTCCATTGTCGTTGCCGTTGTCTCATCGTCGCCACTTGCTTGCTGTCGGCCTCTCTTCTCCCTTTTCCATTCTCATCTCGTGATCATCACCCGCCTTTCCTCTCTCAACTTTCATCCTCTGTTCTCTCAAGTCTTGGCTCGTCGTCGTCGTCGACTTTTAGCCACTCTCTCAACCGACCACGACGCTAATCCTATTAAAGGAAGACTTCACCTTTCCCTGGTAATTTTCTAAATTCATTTCTCGTGCTTATATTTTCCATACCTAATATTTCTAATTGTTCAGTTGAGTTCTTCCCATCTAGACTGTTGGTTGTTTTCATTAAATTGATTAAGCTCTTGCATTCTAGAATTTGGATTTTAGAGAATGTTTGGTGTAGCATTTATTAACGCTTCTAAAACAATGCTTTTAGGGTTGCAGTCTGATAGCAAACATATATTTTCAAAGTTACAGACGGTCGAATGCAGATTTTAGCATGCAAATTATAGAAAGGATAAGTTAAACGTAGGATGGGTGCATATTTATATTTTTGGACATGAAAATGAAAATATTTCTTATGCGGTCTACTGGTTCCTTCACCGCCCTTACTGTACAAGCGCATTAGCTAGTGATGTCTTAATTTCCATACGCCTATAATCTGGTCTGATAAGGCTGCCCACAACACAGTAGTCTCTCCCTCATTCATGATAGAAATTATGGAACGATGAGGTAGAGTTGGATATCTTTTTAACAAATAATATGGCCTATTCACTTGTGGAGATGGGAAAAATATGGTCTAATTGGCAGTTGAGATCAAACCAAACCAAAAGCATGGTTTTTTAAGTAATTTTCCTGGAACATTATTGGTTTTAGTAGTGGATCAGTAGCAGAAAATATGACTTTGTTGTCCTGCTTTTGATAGATGAATGAGCATTTCCTTTCTTCATCTGCATTGAGATATTTAAAATCTCGTGTTCCTGTTTGTATCCCCTTGACAACTGTAAATGAATACAACAATTTCATTGGTGACTTGAAGTAGTTGATCGAGTAGTATAGTATACATGGTGAGGCGTGAGGTCAAGCAATAGTTTGAGCTATGAATGCGGCTTGTTATGATAGAAACTGACTAGCTGCAAAGATATGCTTTATGACTCCTAAAACGGCAAGCTCATGAATGCCATAACAAGCCCTGCATTCTTCTAGAACTTATGCACTTGAGCACTTCCTCAAGATAGTCGTCTTGATTCATATCAACGGGCATAACTACATCACTATGTAGAAGGATCAAGGCATGATCTCAATTCTATGGTTTATCCTCTCGAAGGTTCAAAGAGATGCCAGATAATAGAAAATGACTCCTTGTCTAATTTTCTAATATAGAATGCTTCCAAGACAGTTTGAATACGAATTTTTGAAAAATTTAAAATTTCTCACAAGAGATTTGTTTTGTTTTTTTTTTTTTGGTGAAGAGCTAGACGCCAGTATGAAGGTCATAATGGAACCAGAGAGTTGCCATAATGCAAACATTGGTCCAATGAATCAAAAGTGTATCGGAGAACTTCTTTGGCATTATTGCAATATCATTTGATCTTGATAACATGGATTCTTTGTTAAATTTAATTGATTCAATTTGTAATCAACTATACTTTACAGATTCTTTCCAGCTTAATTCATGTAATCAAGATCATAACATCCAGCTAAATTAGCTAGACTTGTGTTGTATTTGACAATATTTTTTTCCTAACAATATTATAATTATTTTTCCTTGATGGAAAATTAGGTAAGAGGGGGTCGGTTATATTTTTTGCTTTAAGATGCTTAAAATACTTTTGATAAGTGCCATGCCCTAGAAATCTTTTTTAAATCTTAAGCAAAAATAATCATTTTGTAGTAAAATGGACCCCTTGCTATTGTATGCTGATAATTGCTCTGATATCATGTATTCTACGTTCCAAGACTTTCTACTCCTTTTGATAAGTAAATGAATATTTTTCTCTTGTTTACTTGCTTCACTGAGAATCTGCATGATTCTTGAACAGAGGCCCTGCTAGCTATATTAATACTGGAACATTGGAGATGGATAAATGGTTTCAATTGAAGCATGACTTATTGCCATCAATTTACTATTGTCCTATCTTCAGTTTAACACTATCCGTAGTTAAATGAGATGATTTTTTATTTGTTGGCATTTCTTCCCCGTATATTTATCTTCATTATCTAATGTATATGTATTTTTTTTTAATATTTTATAGATGTCTAGTACTGGGGATAATGAAAAAACTACTAATTCTACTTCAAATGTTGTTCACCAACCTTCAAGTGATGATGGGAATGCAGCAAAATCTCCACCTCCTGGACCTGCAAATTCAAAGGTGCGTAAAAGAAAGTCTTGGGTTTGGGAACACTTTGATAGGAACAATGATCCTAGAGCGACATGTAAATATTGCACCGAATCTCCTACATGTTTATCTACTAATGGTACTAGTTGTCTGGATAATCATCTAAGTAGGTGTAAAAAATACCCTTATAATATTGACAAGAGCCAATCAACTTTAACGTTTAAACTAAAACCCAAATATGATGATGGGACTTGTGCAAATTTGCTTGCTAATTGGAAGTTTGATCAAGAAGAATGTAGAAGATATCTTGCTAGGATGATCACCGTTGATGAGTTGTCTTTTAATTTTGTGGAACGTGAGGGGTTTCATGATTTTTGTCAAGTGATGCAACCACATTTTCGAGTCCCTTCACGAACAACTATAGGAAGAGATTGCAATAATATTATACAGAGGAAATGGGAAAATTGAAGAAATATTTTAAGAAAATGTCTTCAAGAATTTATCTTACTACTAATACATGGACATTTATTCAGAATTTGTCTTATATGTGTCTCACTGCACACTTCATTAATGATGATTGGAAAATACACAAAAGAATTTGAAATAACCATAATTTCCCAAGTTATGTTTTATAAATGTGTTAATTAAATTATGCATGATGTTGAAGTATGATGAATGTGATTTATGTTAATATATGATATATGTGTTATGCTGATGTGTTAAAATACTCAAAAGTTTTAAAATAACTAAATATTGAGTTTATAAATTTATGAGTGTATATAAGTGTGTGATAAACTAGCTTAAAACAAGTAAAAATATGCAAAAAAATAAATCTCTTACGTAGCAAAATTTTTAGCCATTAACTAAGCCCAAAAACACACATTTAATGCCCCAAAAGAAGCCCATTTATTAACTAAAACCAAGCTCACTTAAAGTCTTAATTAAGGCAGCCCCTAAAGTCCATTTATTAACTAAAACCAAGCAAATTTTTTTTTTTTTTCAGCTGGACTATTCATGGAATATAAGAAAGAGGCTCATAAGAAAGTGCTCAACTTCAAGTTATTCTACTATTGTAATTTTGAACATGTGTTAATCGGAACATTCATGTTTTAGTTTGATAATAGTTATGCTCTTGGAGACCATTTTGTTATTCTATGTTTGATGGTGTTATCAATATGAATTATGTTGAAATGTATCATTGAGATGAGAAGAAACAAATACATATGTGTTTGATAATTGGAATGATGGTGTTTGTTTGAGATTTTGTATTGGTTAACTATTATGTTGAACAGTTAAAAACCGAAAATAAAAAAAAGGTTAACTGTTAAGGCGGTTAGCCATTAATAATAGATCTGTTTCGGATCAAGATTTCAAAAAACCGAACATTGTGGATTGGATAAAAAAATAAGGTCGCGGATTGGTTAACCAAACCGTGAATACCCTTAACTGCAACTAATGTAAACGAAAGGGTTGTGAACTTGTAACTTTTCAAAATATTGACATACACCATCATACTTCGAAAGAGTTGCATTGTTTTACATTACATAATGCAAATGGCTTGTCTATTGAACATATAATATATATAAATATATATTTTAGAAAAAAAAAAACATTAGCCATGTCTAAAAGATATTATCCATGAAAAATTATTAAATTACCCAAAGTTGCAAAGTATAATGTTCTAGAAGTAGAAATAAAACTTTATAAACGGTACAAATTTTAATTTCATTGTTCATATGTTGAAATAAAATATATCTATTTCTAAAATTTAATGGACACAATTAATATATATATATAATAAATTATATCCAATTATAGAATTTAATGGATATAACTAATATATATATACACACATACACACACGGGTGCTACTTTCTAAAGGAGTGCAAACATATTACGAATGTCTAAGAAAAATATATGGTATTGTTTATAAAAAAGGACATAATTGATATAGCATTTTTTTATATACATTATCTATAGAAAGAAAGATTATATTTCTATTTAGTAATCACATTAATAATATTAACATTAACTCTTCTATTTTTAATTTGTTGAATTACGATATTTTTTAAACTAGAGAATTAGTCAATTGTTGGAGTTTGTGACTCGATTTCCATAGTTGAAGCCTAGGTCGGCATCTTATGCCGTCGAACTTTAATTTAGGCTGCTGGCTTTGAGAGAGTCGGCCTATTTCTTAGGCCATTAGCTATAATTACACACACACGTGTGTATATCTTTAGGGTTTCGTGAATATATAAATATAAATATATATATGCTCTTCATATTATATGCTATTACAATACCCCCTTATACTCCTTATTTGACATAAAGTGAATTCTCTCTTTTCTACCATCAATTTTTTCCATAAGGATTTTTCACATAAATCTGTGTGTGTGTTTTACGTTTATTGTCATTATTCTTCATATCGGTCTATAAAAATTGGTATCAAAGCTTTAGGTTTTGTTTACTCTTGATAACGGCAACTATGAAATACGACATTTCGCTATTGGATCGCAACACCAGATTTACACTATGGCAGGCAAAGATGCGAGTGATTCTTGCACAGATGGATTTGGATGATGCACTGCTAGGATTTGATAAGATGCCCTCATCCTTGTCATTGGAGGAAAAACAACGTAAGGATCGAAAAGCCTTATCTTAAATTCATCTACACTTGTCAAATCAAATACTGCAAGATATGTTAAAGGAGACAACTATTACTGTGTTATGGTTGAAATTGGAATAGTTGTGCATGACGAAAAGCTTGACCTGCAAGTTACATTTGAAAGCAACGACTATATTCTCACCATTTGATAAAATGTGCGTCTTTAGAAGATCACTTAATTGTTTTTAAAGAAATCATTTCTGATTTGGAAACCATGGAGGTTAACTATGATGAAGAGGATTTAGGTTTGATTTGATTGTGTGCTTTGCCTCCCTCTTATTCGACCTTTGAAGACATCATACCATATAGTCGTGATACTCCCATTGATGAGATTTATGAAGCTATATGCTTCTTAGAAAAGATGAAACATCTTGTGATTGGATCCGAGCCTCACGTAGAAGGTCTCGTTATTTGTGGAAGGACCTAAGAATGCAATTTTAGTGGTAAAACAAGGGGCAAACCGAAGTTTGTAAATAAGGATAAAATCCACATGTGTTGCAATAAGAAAAAGGGCACATTAAGTTTGAGTGTTATAAATTGCAGAACAAAAACAATAAAGCTGCTGCGAATTAAAAGGCAAATCAGTAAAAAAAATCCGATGAAGCCGATGTAGCAGAAGATAACAGTGATGAAGAACTCCTTACTGTTTCTGATGATGATCTTGAAACAAATGAGGAGTGGATTCTTAATTCCAGTTGCACTTTTCATATGTGTCCCAATCAGAACTGGTTTTTGAACATATGAAACAATATCTAAATGTGCCGTTTTGATGGGAAATAATGCTTCTTCCAAGGTTACGGGTATTGGCACAATAAGAATTAAGATGCATGATTGAATTATCAGGACACTTGGTGATATGAGCCACGTGCCATAACTGAAAAGAAACTTGATCTCTTTAAGTACTCTTGATTCAAAAGGGTACAAGTACATTAGTGAAGGTAGAGTTCTAAATATTTGTAGGGGTTCGCTTGTGCTGATGAAAGAGCAAAAAAGGACTACGAAGTTGTATGTTTTGTAGGGTTCTACAGTTGCAGGTGATCCAGTTGTTGCTTCTTTTCTTCCTTGTCAACTAATGATGCGACTAGACTCTGTCACATGCGTCTAGGGCATATGAGTATATCCAATATGGCTAAATCAAGTGGACCAGGACTTCTTGATGGGCAGAGCATTAGCAATCTGAAATTATATGAATACTGCATTTTTTTGAAGCAAAAGAGAGTCTCAATCACCAGAGGTATCCATAATACAAAGGGAACACTTGATTACATACATTTTGATCGTTATAGACCATCTAAAGTGCCTTCTAGGGGAGGTGATAATTACATGCCGATGATCATTGATGACTTCTTCTAAAACAGAAGAATGATGTATTACCTACGTTGAAGGAGTGGAAGATCATGATTGAGAAACAAACAGGGAAGCAGGTAAAACATCTCCGCACCGACAATGGTTTAGAATTATGTTATAATGAATTTAATGTTTTATGCAAGTCAAAAGGAATTGTGAGGCATTTGATGGTTCTCGGTACTCTATAACAAAATGGTGTAGCAGAACAGATGAATAGAACTATAATGGAGAAAGTTCAATGTATGTTTTCAAATGCTTAGTTGCCGAAGTCATTTTGGGCTGAAAGCAGCTTCTATGGTGTGTCTTCTGATTAATTGATCTCCTTAAACTGCTATTAAGAAAAAGACTCCATAAGAGGTATGGTCTAATGCTCCTACTGATTATTCAAATTTAAAGGTTTTTTGATGCCCGGCATATGCTTATGTCGATAATGGAAAACTAGAGTCTGGATTTATCAAGTGTATCTTCCTTGGTTATAAGTCTAGTGTCAAGAGATGTAAGTTATGGTGTCCATAAACTAGGAAAGTCATAATTAGTAGAGACATTATTTTTTATGAGAATGCTGTGTTACATGACTTACCTACTAGCACTTTATCTAATAAAACCTAGCAGAGATTTAGCATGCAAGTGGAGCTTGAGATTGATTCACGTTCTACATCAAAGCCTACTTCTCAGCCTAGATCAGAGACATAGGGTGGTGTTGTTTCTTTACTACCACCACCAACATAGTATTTCACTGCTAGAGATAGGCCTAAGAGAGAAATTAGAGCTCCACAAAGATTTGGCGAGGTAGATTTGCCTACTTATGCTTTAAATGTAGCTGAAGATATTGATTATAGTGTAGACCCATTTACTTATTTAGAGTTAGTTAGTTGTGATGATTCTGGTAAATGGAATATTGCTATGTAGGAGATGGAATCGCTTCATAAGAATGATACATGGGACTTCATAAAACTCCTTAAGAGTAAGAAGATTGTTCATTGCAAATAGATATTCAAGAAAAAGGAAAGAACACCAAAAGTTGAAGAACCTAGATATAAAGCAAGACTAGTTGCAAAAAGCTACACCATGTCTTAGATATAGACTTTACGGATGTATTTTCTCTAGTTGTAAAGCACAGTTTGATTCGAACCTTACTTGATATTGTAGCAATGCATGATTTTGAACTTGAACAGTTAGATGTGAAGACAACATTCTCATATGGAGAACTTAAGGAAGACATCTATGTGCAATAGCTTGAGGGTTTTGTAGTCTCAAGAAAGGAGGACTATGTGTGCTTACTGAAAAAGTCCTTTTATGGCTTGAAACAGTTACCTAGACAATGGTACAAGAGGTTTGACTCATTTATGACTACTCGTGATTTCAAGAGTGTAGACACCCAATTTTTGCCCAAATGAATTAAGGCTTAAATTTAATTAAACTCATTTTTCCAAAAGCCTTAAGTATTGATGAAGTTGGCTAAGTGATCAAGGCACAGGCCAAATGGCCTGTTGGTTAAATACATGGACCCAAACACACACTCAAGCTCAATGACACAAGTTCAAACCCTAGCAAAGGTAAATTTTTGCCTTTTCATTTTCCTCAAATGTGACTTTTGCCTTACTTTGCATCAGTTTTTAACTGACAAAACATCATTGATTGTCAAAATTGATGATGGAATTGCAAAGTGGTTATAGAATATGAAAGATTAGTGCAAAAAACAACCCAAAAGTCACAAAATTCAATTTATAAAGCATTCAATTGCACATGAATGAGGAGTTACAAAAATTGATTGGATGAATCTGACATGGAATATGAAATCAATCATCAATTCATCAGTTTCAAACAATTTAATCATGGATTTTCGAATTAAATTCGTGAAAAATCAAGAGGCAAAAATTGATTCATTTTCGAAACTGTTTGAAACGTAAAATTGAGCTTGCAACCTATAAATAGGAGGTCCTAGGAGCAAAAGGCACAAGTCAATTTCAGAAAAACACATACATAACCATATCAATTTGAGATTCTCGAATTTAGGAAGAAAAATTCGAATTTTTCAAATTCGAAGTGATTGAATCGAATTGATCAAAATTGAGTGTGTTAGGAATGTTAGAAACCTAATTTTGATGTTTTAGTGTGCTTGGATTTGATCAAATTGATCAAATTAATCTCTGAAAAAAAAATTTTATTTTGTTCATTAACGCCGCCGTACGACCACCGTCGGAATCCGCCCCGAAAAGTCACGTCGTCGTCTTCTTCACCCGCCGGAGCTCCGAGATCCGACCCGAAGATCCGAATCCAACCCGGTCGGTCATCGGTCAACGGTCGTCGGTCAACGGTCAACTCTGATCAGACGGTCCAGATTCAATCAAGCAGATCAGACGGCCCAGATTTCATCAAGCGATCAGACGGCTCAGATCGAGTCAACAGGATCAGACGATCCAGATCGGTCAGCGCGATCGACGCTCCAGATTTCGTCCGCTTCATCCGACGGTCCAGGTTAATCCGTATTATTTTATTATATTTTTATTATATAATTAATTTCAGAAAATAATAAAAATAGTAAAAAATTCATCAAAATTCATAAAAAATTCAGAAAAATTCAGAAAAATCCAGAAAAATCAAAATATTTATTTTTCACATGAATTTATTTTTTTTGATATTTTTGAATATTTTTAATGTGTATTTATACACAAATTGCCTTAGAAATGCATATTTAATGCATGAAAAATATTTTTAATATATTGTAAATTATTCTGGATATATTGTGAATTCATGTGATGATTTTTTTTTAAAAAAAATAAAATAAAAAATAAAAAAAATAATAATAAATAAACAAAATAAATAAAAATGATAAAATTGGATTTTCCAAAACCAAAATTTAAAAAAAAAAAATAAAATAATAAAAAATGATTTTTGGACTTAGAAAAATATGTTTTCATGAAATAAAAAACCAATTGGTTAGATCACAGGGTCATCAAAAATGATTTTTTATGAAAATTCAAAATTTAATGAACTTAAATTGAGAATAGTTCAAAAAATTAAAATTGATCAACAAATTAAAGTTCTTTTAAAAGAACTACCTTTTGTCTGATCTCGATTAGCGAGTACGTAGGCATCTGCGGGGCGACATAAAAAATAAAAAAAGTTTTGTTTTTTTTGTAAATTTAATTTTTTTTTTAAAAAAAAAAGAAATATGTTTGTTGTTATTCATGTTCTAAAAAAAATAATAAAAAGTAAAAATGAAGAAAAACATGTAAAAAAATAAAATGAATGATTTGACTTGTAAATATTTCTGTTGTAATATATTATTAGAGTTTTTTTTTTAGCATATAAAGGATAGATTATAAATTTTAAATTCCAAAAGTGGTAACCAATTTGGTTTTAATAGGTTAGCCCCCGAATCCATGATATCTGGTTTTAAAAGTTGATTTTTTAAATCAAATTTTCACAGACTAGTAGCTAAGTTAGGATCAACCGACCCATTGATCCTAGCTTTTTATTTTTTTCTCGATTTATATCGGGTGGCGACTCTAAAATTTTTTTTTTTTAAATTTCTTTTAACCCCTAGTCGAGGATTCATGTTAAATGGGTTCGGGTTTAATGTGAATTGGGTTAGGAAAAATCCAGGCTCGACAAAGA
Source organism: Combretum micranthum (assembly GCA_024138025.1). Lineage (NCBI taxonomy): Eukaryota > Viridiplantae > Streptophyta > Magnoliopsida > Myrtales > Combretaceae > Combretum > Combretum micranthum. The sequence continues at coordinate 4,749,586 of JAMXBD010000001.1, forward strand.
GAAGCGATTTTAACAGTTGTGTTTACTTCAAGAAGACTAATGATGGGTCATTTGCATATTTGCTATTGTATGTCGATGATATGTTGATAGCAACAAAGATAGAGGAGAAATAAGAAAGGCCAAAGCCCAATTGAGTAGAGAGTTTGAGATGACAGACTTGGGAGCAGTAGAGAAGATACTTAGAATAGTGATTCTAAATGATAGAAAAGTAGGTGAATTACACTTAAGTCAAAAGGGTTACATTGAGAAAGTTCTTTACAAGTTTAATATCCAGAATGCTAATCCTGTTAATACTCTTTTAGCAGCTTAATTCAGACTTTCATCAGCAATCAAATGATGAGGTTGACTATATGTCATGAGTTCCATATTCTAGTGCAGTAGGATCTTTTATATATGTTATGGTTTGTTCACGTCCAGATTTGTTATATGCAGTCAGTACAGTTTGTAGATACATGAAAAATTCTGATAAAGAACACTGGAAAGTAATTCGATGGATTTTCATATACTTGAAAGCTACGATTAATGTTTGTTTATAGTTTGGAAGAACTAGAAATGGAGTCATTGGATATGTTGATTCTGATTTTGTTGGAAACCTAGATAAAAGAAGATCTCTCACAAGGTGTATTTTTACTATTAGTGGTTGTGCTATTAGTTGGAAAGCTACTTTACAAGTTACACTTGCTTTGTCTACTACTAAAGCGGAGTATATGGCTGTTACCGAGGCTTGTAAATAAGTTGTTTAGTTGAAGGGATTATTTGGTGAACTCAATGGAGACTTGCAGACAACTATAGTCTTTTGTGATATTCAGAGTGTTATCTTTCTTACAAAAGATTAAATGTTTCATGAGAAGACAAAGCATATTGATGTGCGGTATCATTTTGTGCATGATGCTATTGCTTGTGGCGATATTGCTATGAGCAAAGTTAACATTCATGATAATCTTGCTTATATGATGATGAAATCACTTCATATAGCCAAGTTTGAGCATCGCTTGGACTTAGTTGATGTTCGTTGTTGATTTATCCCCTTTAAGGTTTATGGAAGAGGTGGAGAATGTTTTTTGTGTCAAAGATTGGAGTCTGTGTTTTACTTTGCTCTTGAATTCGAGCCAAGGTGGAGACTGTTGGGGTTTAAAAAACTTGATTTTAGTATCTGAAGCCTAGGTTGGAATCTTATGCTACTGGTCTAGCTTTTTAAGCCACTAGCCTTTAATTTAGGTTACTGGCCTTGAAAGAGCCTACCTTTCTCTTAAGTCGCCGGTTTAAGCTGACTATCATTATATACATATACGTGTGTGTGTCTTTAGGTTTTCGTGAATATATATATATAATATATGTTTTTTGTATTATCAACAAACTACTACAACACCCTTTTATACTCCCTCTTTGATATATGGTGAATTCTCTCTCCTCTATCCGTGGTTTTTCTCATAAGACTTTTCTACGTAAATCCGTGTGTGTGCTTTACCTTTATTGTCATTATTCATCGTATCCGTTTCTTGAAATTTTAATGCTTCAAATTTCAAAAGCACTACTTTTAAAAAAAAATAAATTTCTTTAATTACTATATATATATATATATATATATTAAATTTAAGATTACCATTTGGTATTTAAATACAAGAAAAAAGCTAAGGAAAAAGAAACAAACATAAGAAAAAATGATATAATATTTAACATTGCTTTGCTTGCACAATGTATGTAGTTTTGCATCTTGTATTGTTATAGAAAGAAAGAGAGAGCACAGAAAGATGAGAGCATAAGGAGAGAGGGACTGATGGCGGAATTTTTTAGGCAAATCACAAAAAAATGTGATTTTTATTTACACATTTTGTAATTACTAATTTGTGTTGTATTTTTCAACAACCATATGTTCTATTTTGCTCTCCATTAAGAAATTGTCAGGTATCTATTGAAAAGGCAAGTGACATATATATGATCTCTACATGTGCATGAGAACATTAATGGTGTTTGGAAGACCATTTGCTATTGACAACTTTCATTGCAGGATCTAATTAATTTTTCAGTAGAGAATTAAGGTTTAAGGGGCATTTAGCATTTTGGAAAGGGGTAGAATTATCACTAGATTTAAAATGTTTCTTGTATGGGTGAAGGAGACAGTTTTTTTTTTTCCCTGTCATAGCTCGTATGGTAAACATTAAGCATCGATGGTGATGGGAGGATTATGGGGTTTGTGATCATCATATGGGTTGTAATAATAACACCATTTACCTTCATTTGCCAACATCTACTATAGAATTTGTTGGTAAATTAGGGCTTCAAGAGGATATAGAGTTGAGCTTGGCATTTTTTTTTTTTTTTGTGCGGGGGGAGGGGGGTGAAATTGTTAAGTTATCGTGATTTGCGTTTTGTAGCAACCATGGGAATGTTTAAAGTAGTAAGTTTAGGGGAGATGATGTGACTTTGGTTTTGTGGAGACTAGAGACAATGTGACACCCCAAGAAGTATCTCAGTTGTGACAACCCATCATAAATACTTTTCCCACCTACATAAGCAATTAAAAATATTCACTTTAACTTATTAAGTGACATTTCAAGCCTCTTTATACAAAATACTTCAAGTCTAACTCAAGGAAAACACATATGATAACAAAAGTTTGAGTACAATTGAAAGGTTTCATAATTATGACAAAGTCAAAGGCAACGACTACTTTTGCTATCTTTTACTAGAAAAACAAAATCCTAAAAGCAGTTGGGTCTATAGAAGTGGTTCATCTGGTTGAGTTGTAAACTTGCTTCAAAGTACTTGCAATGTGAAATTACACTTTAAGAGGGCGGGCAAATGCCATGACTCAATGAGATGAGGGTAGAATTTTCTCATTATTTCTCGACAAACATTTACAAGTAAGTTGTAAAAAAAATGCAATGCATGAACAATCCTGTGAAAAACAATCATTACATGTGGTCTTCCAATAACCAACGTGAAGTATAAGGTTCTCTTTAACCTTAAGTTAAGGAATTCACAGTTCAATCAAAGTCTAAGTAGTCCAATACCAAATCACTTATATTACAAGTGCCAAATGTTTTAAATGCAGCCTTTCCCCAAGATATTTTAAATGCAATATCAAGTTTGATCATCTACATCATTCACTTTCCTCAAGGATACCTTAAATGCAGTCAGGTGCCAAGAACTCTAAAGACTTACAATATAACCCAAAAAGATGATTTGAACATGGTTTCATAGTCCATGACTTCCCCTGATCTTTTAACTCATTTTATGAAACCAAAAACTAGAATAAGTATCATATAATTCGAGTAGAGATTATTTATAATCATTGCCTTAATGTTCATTTTTACATTAATCCATCCTTGGATGGCGACACCCATAAGTGTTGTAGTTTCTGCGAAATGCGTATTCGGTTTTATTTATAATCCAATAATAGTTGTTAATAGATTCAGGATAACCAATTAATATACAATTCAATTTAGACAAGTTCATGTAAGGAAACGCAATTTACATTTAAGAACACATTCAAGCACTTCAATCTCAAACACCTAACATGACATTGATTATTACTACTTGTGGATTAGGGGTCGGTTTAGTGAATACAAAAAGAGTATTATAGTGATTCTTTATTTAGCGAAGTGACTATCATGTAACCTTTAGTTACTTTTTAGAGTTTCTTATTACTATCACTTTTCACCAAACAATATGTGAATTAGGTATATATCTTAAAATCTAGGGGAAATTGCAAATTACTCTCTTAAACATTTACTTAAGCGTGGATTCACTTCCTAAACTTTCAAAGTGAGCTTTTTGACCTATTAAACTTAAGAAAATTAGCATGGTTAAGAACACTTAACAATTTTCATTAAAATAAAATGGAACAAGTTGCAAAATATTCGCTCTAACTTTCACCTATGTGTGGAGGAACCCTTTAAACTTTTATTTATGTGCGGATTTATTGTCATGCCTACCTCCCTGCCCTCCTAAATTCATGGAAAATTTTATCTATCCTTAATTGTGCCAGTTTTCCAAAGTCTAAGGTGGCAAAAAAAAAAAAAAAAAAAAAAAGAACTTACTTTGAAAATTGAGGAGGTGAATTTGCACCTTGGGAAAAGTTTTTTTTTAGTTTTTTTTTTTTTGGGGGGGGGAGGGGGTGGGTGTGTGGGTTTCATTTGCAAATTCTCCTTATATTTGACAATCACATTGTTCTTTACACCAATCATGATTTAAAGTCAAATATTAATTATTATTTGTTTTAGCTTAACTAAAAAAATTTAATTCAATTTATTTTTACTTAGAAAAATAGAATTACACTAGTAAGGGTGCAATAGTTAAGACCTGGCAAGGGATTTACTAGTCAAATTGATTTGTTGGTTCAAAGGTGGACCGATAGGGTACCAGCCCAACCGTGACCAACTAGATATAGGGATGGTTTACCAACCAAAATGTAACTAAAGATTGTTGAATGGTGAAGGTTAAACTGATCGAGCACTAAGAGAAGACAAGCTAGACAGTAAGGCTCCAATCAGCTAGATGGTGTACCTACACCTGCTAGATACTAATCTCCTTCTTCACAAAAGTTATTCTCTAGCATTTGGTATCCAAATTCGATTTCAATGCATTCAACCTATAACTCGCAAGTTACTCAATAACAACTGAAATCATGCTATAAATATTAAATAAATAGCAACATAACACACTAAGTTTAGAGAAAGAGTAGTAAATCATTGAAATTTCCACTCACCATATCCTCATATTGCAAACCCCTAAAAATTAAATTGACTTGGTGAGTAGACTTGATCGTAATTTTAAATTTCAATTCTACTGTTGAATTAAAATATTTAAAAATTTAATTATGAAATAATAAACCCCAAATTATAACACAAATTGATCGCATGGGATAAAAATACAATGCATATAAGATTTTAGAAATTTGACTCGTACCAAATGAATCATTTTGATTATATTTATTTTTACTTTAATTATTATAAGACAAGTCTACCTTACATTATAGGATAAAAGATTTCTTCCCCGCTATGGATGAGAAGAGGATAATTCTAAACCTTATCCCTCTTGACTTTTTAACAATAATAATAATATTAATAGCTCTCTTTCTTCTCTTTATTTTCTTGTTTCTTATTTTATTCAATTTTTTCTTTTACTTTCCCTTTTTCCTCTCCTTATGTACAACGAAAACAACCACAACTACGACAACAACAATGAGGAAAGAGAGTTGATGTCATCTTTTCCTTTTGGTTTTTCTTTCTTTCTATTCTTGTTCTCTCCTTTTTTGTTTTATTTCTCTTTTGTTTTGTGGATGTGCTCCTATTATAATAGTAGCACACAATCTGTCACAATATAGCATGCATCAAACACTCATGCCAGCAACAACATAACACTCCATGCTCATTCAAGCACACACACGAGCACACCTAGGCACTCCACAAACGCACATACACACAGTTGATGGCTCTTCTCACTTGTAGTGAGAACTGTGCTACTCGTTCCACAACATACCCCTACAATACCCATACACCCGTTACAACACAACAACACCTCATGACACAACATAGCACTCATGTACACTAATTGCTCACCAACACTTGTTGCACACATGACACATATTAACTCTGTTACAGTAGCAAACACATAAAAGACAAAGCACTCATGCTCTGTCTTAGCAAGCGCTAATCCACATCATTGACGACTTCTTGTACATGCATGCTGAGCACTCTAGTCTACCTCCACCAATGCTCCTTGAACACTCTATGCACAAACATAGCAGCGCAAGTTGCTGTCACACACATCTCAACCAACCCACACATACCTACACTAACACTGTTGTAGCTCCATACTTCCACATAAACATAGTAGCTATCTTGTATACACACTAGAGCTTAATTAAGTGCTTACACTTGCAACACTCCAGCATATATTTCATACACATGCACACCTCTATATTTTGTAAATGCATACATAATAGTCCATGCCTGTGATCACCTACATTGAGTGCCTACCATAGCACTCCTTGCCTATTCCATAAGCACTCCATGGTCACTCGACAGGTGCTCCATGAGTACCCTACTCTAGCCCCGTTGGTTACAACCATATTTGGTATTATCCTTTATGTATATATATGCATCCTTATGTATATGTATATATATGCATAACACTAGTTTTAGTTTTTTTCTTTATATTTTATATATTCTCCATGCCACCAATTGAAACATGAAAAAAATATATGGCGATTTGGCTCTTATACGCATGCGGAAGTTGTAAGGCGGGTTTCTAAACCAATTTTGATTTCACTTAACCAATCATTATCTCTTTTGCCAATTATGCCTAATTCATGTAGTTATAACAACAATAATAAAGAGATAAGGGAATGAGAAGATCACACCGATATTTAATGTAGAGTTCAACCTGCTTTCTAGTCTCCACGATCCACAAATTGTCTCGCTCAAGAAGGACTTCATACATCACATTCCACAACAAAATTGCCTCATAAGAGGACTTCACAATGCTTACCACAAGTAGGGCTTCACATTGCCTCACAAATGAGGACTTCACCTAATGCCTCAACATATGAGAACTTTACCTATTACCTCAAACCACACATAACAAAATACAAACAAAAGTGCGAATAGTGTCTTACAATATTAGCTCATTAATCTTACTATGCTACTATTTACTTAACAAAAACAAATATAAAACAAGAGAGTATTTTCACATAATATCTACCAATTAAGCCACACTCTCTTGCACGAAAACACCCTAACACTTTTATTTATAAAGTGCACAAAACAAGTTAACCATTGCTCTTAAAAAGTACACCAACGGTCGGATGTTAGAAGCTTTAACGGCTATTTTACACGCACTGACAACCAGTCTACAATTTGCGCCCACAGTCTTCCCCTCGATCTCCTCTGTTTGAGAACCGCATTTCATCTATTTGTACTTGTGAGCTAGTGGCATCCCTTATACGCACTGCACAAAAAACACAAAAACAAATAAGCACAATAAAGTTCAAAAGACACAATAAATAAGTTTTATTTATTTAACGCAACTTGACTAAGTTGTGAAGCATTTGTGCAATGCATTTTCTTATCAAAATAAGATTGTAACCTTCACATTGTTCAACAATCTCTCTTTTTTTATTAGAATAATTATTGCACAACATTACTCCTCCTCAACTTAACAGTCCTCCTCAATTAAGCATTTGGGTAAAGCTCACTTGTAAAAGATATGATGCTCAATTAATGATTTCCAAGTTATATGTAATAAACAACTTCTTAAATGCAACTTAACTTAACTCCCTCAATTAAGCATTTATGGTAAAAGCTCATATGTTAAGATATGATGCTCAACTAAATGACTTAAATTATACTTAATAAAAATTCATTTTTAGCAAAAAAACACACAAGCCTAGCATTTTTAAAAACCACAAAAACTTTTCTTTAAAATGCCTTAAGAACTAAACCCTATAGACCAGCTTTGATACTAATTAAAAAAAATAGTGACTAGGCTTTTACACGCATACGGAAGCTACAAAGCGGGTTTGTAATATGTAGTTCAATCTGCCTCCTAATCTCTACGATCCATGAATTTCCTTACCTAAGGATGCTTCACACATCATATTCCATAATAAATTTGCCTTATAAGAGAACTTCAACAAATGCCTCATAATGAGGATTTCACAATGCCTGCCACTTGTAAGACTTCACATTGCCTCACAAACAAGGACTTTACTCAATGCCTCAATACACAAGGACTTTACCTATTGCCTCAAAGATATGAGGAATTCATTAGAATACATAACAAAATACAAACAAAAGTGTGAATAGTGCATTACAATATTAGCTCATTGATCTTACTATGGCACATTCACTCAACAAAAACAAATACAAAATGAGAGAGTATTTTAATATATTCTCTATCAATTAAGCCCTACTTTTCTTGCAAAAAAGCACCTTAAACACTTTATTTATAGGTACATAAAACAAGTTAGCTATTGCTCTCAAAAAGTCCACCAATGGTTGGATGTTAGAAGCTCTAGTAGCTCTTTCACACGTACTAGCGAGTAGGTCCAAACTCTACTGGTGAGTCGATCCATAATTCACCCCTACAATCTTCCCCTTCGATCTCCTCTATTCAATAACAATGCTTCATCTATTTATACTGGTGAGCTGGTACGTAAGTGTGTATCCTCAATACGCATCATACTAAAAACACAAAACACAAAAACAGATAGGGATAACGACAAAAATGGTACCTGAACTTTTGCAAAAAGATAAATTAAAGACCTGGAGTTTAGTTTTGAACAATTTGACACCTGAACAAAGTCTTCATTGAATTTTTTCACAACCAAAGTGCTTTAGGTATGAAAAAAGTTGATGAAAAACTGTGTTCATATACCAAAATTGTCAAAACCAAACTTCAAGTATAAAAAAAGTCAACAAAGTTTGTTCAAGTACCTAATTATTCTTTTTGCGAAATTTTAGGTACTATTTTCATTATTAACCTAAACAAATATGCCCATTAAAGCTCAAAACATATCATAAACAAGTTTTGCTTATCAAACGCAATTTGACTAAGTTGTGGAACATTTGTGCAATGCATTTTCTCATTAAAACAGATTGTAATCTCTATATAGTCCAACAAAACACACATGATACATACCGATAACTTAACTTAGATTAAATATTGCCTATAAACATGAATCCTTATTATTTATATATATATATACTTGCTACTTGTTTAATTTCATTATCACTGTTACTTTATTTTCTCCTCTACTTTAACATACATTGTTTCTTGTATGAAACAAGACTTATAATTATGTTACGAATATCCCTATATATATAAAAGTATTCATTATATCAATTATAAAAACATAACTAATAAGTACTATCGACTTAGAATTAAAGATATAGAAATTTGATAAGGAACTAGCAAATTTTTTATTATAAACAGTGTATTACCTCGACTTTAAAGCTTTTCTTTAGCAAATACAATATCATATTTGAGAAATATTCAAAAAACCCATATCAAATCGTTTTTATATACGTCAAAGACAGAGTTAAACTGAAACAGTTCTAGGCGATTGAAAATTTAGTACCAAAACTATAGAAATATTAGAACTTCCATGGTATAGATTGTCTATTAAACCTTTGTAGCTAATTCTTACGTTGTATTCCTATTTCTTACTATGTTCAGGTAATTCTAACTCTGATATTGACCTAATTGTCGACTATTATAATTGATAGGTGAAATAGACCACTGAGTATATTCCTATGACCTCTATACTTGCTTGTGCTTATAGGAATAGAGGATGGTGTCTTGTTAATAAATATTAATGATTGACACACGTATGGGTTTGGAAAGTTTATGCTTGTAGTTTCTTGTGTTTGTTATTTGTATTTAAAATATTATAAATTATACTAAACATTAAGTATTGGGTGTTGCTTGATTATTTTGATCTTTGCGAGTGTCTAATATTTGCTTTATCACTAAATAAATGGACTTAATAAATATTGGCTTGATAATTAAAATTGAGCATACATTGCACAATTACATTATTGAAGGCCATCACCACTACCCAATAGTATAGATAAACTATGATCATGGAGGACCGAGTGGAGGACCTATTGTGTACCATGGGTCTTGTCATAGGAGATGGGAACTAAGTTATCTTGGGGATACGACCCAGCTCATAGGGTTGTGTTGGGCTCATTGTTATGGATGATCTTGCTTTGGGAATAAATATATATGTATAAACATTATTTTATATATATGAAAGAAAGTGTTAATTTATTTTATAGTACCTGAACTTTTTTGATTTCATAGTTTTATACCTAAAGAAAAATTTAGCCCATAAAAATACCTATACTTTTCAAACTTTCCACCGGTGGTCACTTTTACGTGATTCTGGCCAAAACTCCGGTAAATTAATATCGTGTTCATTTTCTCACTCCTACTTGGTGCTTTATCTCTCATAGTCAGCTTAATTTTTTTTTTCTCAATCATATTTTTAATTAATAAGCAAACTTATGCACCAAATCTCCCTCGGCATGATGCTTTATTCTCTCATTAATTTTTTTTTCTCGAATGTTTTTTCTTCTTTTTCATCCCGATTATTTATTTATTTATTAAGTTTTATCTCTTATCAATTTCTATCTCTGTCTCACTTTTCACATTCCTCCCTCCCCTCCCTCTCCTTCTAACATTAAATAGTGACAGTAAAAAAGAAAAATTAAAGAGAGCTAAGAAAAAAATAAGGGATTGAGTCCTCTAGTCAACTCATAACTTATAAGAAGGCTCATCCTTCTCCTTCATTCCTTCTTCACTCATTTCTCATTACTTCAAAAATGGCAGTATCCTCATTTAGTCCCCTTAAAATACCATCTTTCGTACTCTCTCCTTCCTTTGGGTGACGAGTTTGATATTATCAAGTCACCGAGTCAACTAAGAGCTAACTCAAGACAAACACTTGCATTCATTGGACAAACCTCACATGCCAATCACCTCTGGTAGAACAAGTTTGAATTGGCTTGCGATTGGATCTTCTTCTTCTTCGCATTCAAACACTACATGCACAAGAGGAGTCTTCCTTTTTTGTCAACAATAGGTAATAGGCAGCTATGAGTTTTGTTTGGTTAGGTTCCAATGGGTTTGATAGAAGTGGCTTATGACGAGATTGGGTTTCAAATTTGGGTTGTGTTGTGTTTTGACTTGCGATGACGGTGATAGGTATGACCTAAAGAGAGAAAGTTAGAAAGGTAAAGAGAGAGAGTGTATTAAAAAAGAAGAAGAAGAAGAAAAGTAAAAGAAAATTACGATGAGATTGGGTTTTGATTTTGAGTTTTGTTATAATGTTGGAAATTTGTTGACAAAATTCATCTGGGTGAGTTTTAAGAATATGAATGTAAGGAATGATCAAAGCTTTTTATTTTGCCTTTTCAAAATGGTTGTTTTGTTATTGTGTATTCTTTTTTTTTTATTCAATTAGTAAAAGTTGCTCGTTTGGTTTTTTCATATAAAAATTTTTCTCAATTTTATTATTGTAATTCTTAATTTGGTTTGATTTTGAATGAACTTGTTTGAAAAAATAAAAAATTCAGGAAGGATTAATCAAGAACACAAAGTCTGACTGGATTGTGATTATAAATTATTCAATAAGATTAAATGATGCAGGAGATAAACATCTACACCACCGGCCTTGGAAGATACACCGCCGGCGTTGGAGTTTACCTACGTTGCTGATAGTTTTGTCTTTTGAATTTTCAAATCATCAGCATTAGTTATAGTCCGCTAGTTTTTATTACCATTCAACTTATTTATTTGTATTTATTATTTTCTTTTTTTAGATTTGTATTTATTATTAGTCAATACTGTATTTATTATTTTACCTTTTTAGGATTTTTATGCAATAGTATAAATAGGCTTAAGATTTGTCTTTGTAAAAAACTGATATTTTGACATATTTGATATTGAATTGAGAAGGTTTTCTCTGAATTTGCAATTATTTAACAATTGTGTGATTAAGTTCATGTTTTAAAATCAATCGTTGAATTGGTTTCTATTAGTTCAAATGCTTCTACATTACGTCAAATTAGTATCAAAGCAAGGTAAGTTCTTGCAAAGATGTTAGGAGATAGCAATTTAGAAGGCAGTCATGTCCTCGACAGTGTTCAGGATGTGGAAGTCCTACAAACCAAGCCACAAGTTCGAAGGGTGCTACTAGGTAGCATGGATCAAAGATTTCGGCATTACGAGCAACACTTTGATGATCTGATCGAGCAATCTAATACCAATAAGAATAGGAACAGTGTAAATTCCTAAAGTTTTACGATCAGTTGAGCTTAAACCCTAATTAGAAGGTCAACCGGAAATTCTAAAGTCAACAAAACCTTAATCAGACACAATCGTTCAAGTTTGACAATCCCGTGTTCATAATCCTAAGTGAGTAAGTGAGATATTAGTATGTAGAATAGTTTGTAATAATATAAAAAAGCTTAAAAATATCAGATTAGTTAAACAGTGATTCGTTTTGAGCCCGATCGGATACAGTTTTCGAAAAGCGTGTCTCAAGACTCGAGATAGTAAAAATATTTTGGATATACCATTAGACTCGTAAAAATATAAGGTTTTCAAAAATATCTGTTTTATAATTTTTCGATAATTAAAAATATCAAATATTGCAATTATACATGTATTTTCTTACTACCAGTACTTTATTTGTCATATCTACTTTACATTATACTATTCATTACTATTCGACACTATTTATCTATCTCTACTTTTTCTTACAACCTACTCATACAACCATACACCTATTTTTTTACAAATTTTCATTTCCAATACAACTTCATATCTCTCATATCTTACTTTTCATTAACAAAAATACAAAAAAATAAATTTCCTCTCTCTCTCTCACTTAATTTGCGCCGGCCCCCTTCCTCATTCCCCTCAATTTGTTTTGTTTTTCATTTATTTAATTAACACAAATTACCCTCAACTTTTTTCTATAAATACCATCTCTTCCTTCCATTTCCTCCACACCTTTTATACTGTCACGCCCCGAGGGGTACTTTAAACATGGCAGTCCGCCGTACATAATAATAAAGCCTATGAATGACTACCCTAGTTACACAAAAGCTTCCATATCATGTATAATGCATACATCACAACTAAGGGAACTCATCGGAGTAACACAATTTACATTGATAATAATTAAGCAATAAGACAAGGAGAATACTTATCATAAAACATAAACATAGTAAATTACAATTTTTAGGGGCATATCCCTCTATTGTCTTCAAGTCAAAATAAATACACTTAGAAATTTCCAAAACATTAACATAGCATACATTACATATAAGGAACCTTACAAAATAACTTCATCTTATGTTCCCATTGCTTTCATAAAAATTTAACATCATTCCATGACTTCCTTAACATCATGATCCTCAATTTGAGCCGTGGGCAACTAGCTTAGTGAGGTATTCCTTTTCATTCGCACCATGTTTTCAAACCAGTTTATTTAAATTTTCACACATATGCTATGCATACAATTCAACAATCACGTAATTACACAAATATATATATAGTTATCCGGAAATCATATATAAAACGGATTTACCTCTCCGTATAGAAGGTTAGGGAATTGGTGTTGAAGATCTGTGACCTTCTACTGCTAGTCCCCAGGTCCCCACACAAAGCGTTTAATTGGCTCGGCTCCGAACCTAGAGTCGCATTCCCCGGGTAATTTGGATTCTCTAGGAAGGAACATGGCCCGTGACCCACCACGATAACAGCCAATCCAACTCTACGTGTAGGAGTAGCAGCCTTCCGAAAGAAATGTGACTCGATGGATGCTATGCGTGAGCGTTTTATTTTTTCTTAAACCAAACCTTATTAAGGTATATTAGGGGGCGATCAATGAATTTGGCAAGAAATAAGCAATCATATAAGTAAGTAAGCAAAACACTTAAACAGGCAATTTGAAGTCGCGATATTCTTAATTCTCATTTCACACATAAGCATAGAATCACATATAAACATATCCTCAAATTCCCCACGCATATCCATTTTTATCTTTTCTTAGTATGCTAATGCCACTATTTTACAAGCACAAGCAAGGTAACGAAATTAATAGGAATAACTCACTCGTCCATTTCGCAATCTTCTTAGTCGTAGAAATCATCGGGAAAGATAATCTCATATCCTTCATCACCTAGACAAAAGAAATACCTGGGATGAGTATTTTGTAGAAACTTTACTTAAACTTTCTAATTCTATTTCACTATGTTCGTCAAAATCGTATAGGATGAAATTTCAATTTAAAATGACCATAACTTGCTTATTTTAACTTGGAATTTCGCATATAATATACCGTTTTCTAACTATTCGAAAATATCTATCCATTTCTAAGGCTATTTTTGTCATATAAGGTCGTTTAGGTTCCAAAATCATAGGGTACAGATTTAAAACGAATTTTTCTAGATTTTGCAAAACAATTTTCTAACTCAACTTCATTCAAAAATCCTTTAGTAAAATTATAGATTTATATATATGATTGATAAATCCTTTGAATATATAGATAAGCTCACTTTATATACAAAAATTCTAATGGTAGTGTCTCAACAATTTATTTCATAAAACAATTCCTTTTAAAGTGTTAAAACTTAACTTGATAAATTTCTTTTCGAGTATTTTGAAGAAACTTTATATTTTCATAGGTTATTATAAATGAGTATATTCTTATTTTTATTTTCTTCATTCCTTTTTCTAAAACAAGTAAATTTTCTTTTAACTTTGGTCTTTTATAAATTTTACTTCTAATGATAAAAGATCAAAGTTATTAAAAGTGTATTAAATTGTTGAAAACCTTTTTATAAATTTTGTATTTAGAATGGTTTTAGAAAATGAGTCTTGTCTTCTTATATTTATTATTTAAAAAGTAAGTTTTTGTTTCCTAAAACTTGGTCTTTTATTTTCTTTGAAAAGAATCCTCTTTTTTTTAAAATCATTTGTTTTTTTTATCTTATCTTGTTTATATTATTTGAAAATAAGTTTCATCTTTAGAAACTTGAAAAATCATTATTTTCCTAGGTGGGTTTATAACTTTATGGGTTGAATTCATCTTAACTTTGAAAACTAGTTTGTTTATTGGTTTTGTTATGGAGTTAAAAAGAGCTTAATCTTAAGCTTTTTGTGAAAACTTTGAATAATAAAAAATTATTTTACTAAAACTTAGGTTATCATAATATACAAAGAAAGTGTTTGTTTCTTATTTCTCCTTGGTAAAGCTATCTTTGTTATTTGTGAAAACTTGTATTACTCTATTTCTAAGTTGTTGATAAAAACTTCATTATTTAATGACAAGCCACTCAATAGAAAATTTGGTTCCAAGTTCCTTTATTAAAGAAAATTTCTACTTTTAAATTTAGTTGAGACAATATCATTATAGTTATGCATGTAAAATAAAAATATGAGAAAGATACTAGAAGCAAATAATAATAAGCAAGATAATAAAAATCAAGTGTTGAGAACCTTAATTTCATCAAGATATCCTGGTCAAGCATTGAGAGCCTTAGCTTCATCAAGGCATCCCGGGACTAAGAATAGACTGGTCTCAAAAGAAAATAAAGAAAATGTTGTTTTGACTTGATATGGACAAGTCTAAAACTAGAAAGATTAGTCTTGAAAATAGCATGAATTAAATAAATTGCAAAGCATGAAATTAAATAAATAACAATTGAGCTTATATGCTCTAAAGATTATATATAAATACATAAATATATTTAGTTAGATATGAATAAGAAGTTAGCATAATAATAACAATGATAATAATGAATAATAACAACATATATAATAACAAGATAATAAAATAGGATTTTCATGTGCAAGAACAAAACATGAACATGTTGTTACTTTTACTACTCATATGAGTTTCAAAACAACACCATAGTCATATTAAGTTACATGACATGGATAAACTAAATCGTTACAAGAATTTTTACCTAAACTGTTTATGTGGTATGAAGATGGTAATGAATGTATGATAATGTGATTATTAAGAAATAGTAGTCGGATTGTGTATAGAGAGAAAATTTATAAGTATTTGGTGAAATAGAGTTTTGGTAGAGGAAAATTTTGTGGAGAGTATTTGTATAGAGAATTTGATAGAGTTTTGGTAGTAGAATGAGTTGTGTGAAATAATGAAGAAGGAATGAGATATTTATAGAATTTGGAGTGAAAATTTGATGTAATTAAATTAATTAAAAAATAAAATAAATGAGGAGGGAAGAGAGAGAGAAGTGGATGACACATGCATGGAAAGAGAGAAAAAAATTGATTAAAAATTATTTTTAGAAGAAAAATGTAAAAGAAGTTTGATAATATGTGGTGTAGAACTTTTATGGAAAAAGAAAATTATAAGAAATAGGTATGTAGGTGTAAGAATAGGTAGTAAGAAAAAGTAAAGATAGATGAATAGTAGAAAAATACTATGAATAGTAAACTAAATAATTAAAATATCGATAGCAATAAAAATACGCGTATAAATACGATATCTGTAATTTTTAGCTACCGAAAAATTCTAAAACTGATATTTTTGAAATCCTTATATTTTTACGAGTCTATTGATATTAACAAAATATTTTTTCCATCCGATGTACCGGGGCACGGTTTTTCAAAACTGATCCCGTTCGAATCTGAAAGACATTAGAAATTCGCGAATCTGATATTTTTAAGCTTCCCTATATTAATATGAACTATTATCAACAATTATTTTCATTTCGCTGTTTAGGGTTTAAGAGCACGGGATTGCCGAATCTTAAACACTAGGGTTTGTTGTAAGCTTTGTTGACTTTTGGGGTTCCAGTTTGACTTCCGGTTTTGTTGAATTATTTGTAAGATCATAAAATTTTGGGGTTTTGCTCTTATTATATTTTTAGTTCAACGTCCAAGGTTTATTTCATTTTATTTTTTATATTTAATGGTTTTCAGTTCTCGGTATCGTTTAACCGAGTCTAGGGTTATGAGTTGAGTCAGTTTGATTTTTGGTGAAAATTGAAATTTCTGATTCTAAAATTCACCGAAAGATTTAAGATCTTAGTGTTTTGCTGTCGAGCTTTATTTGGATATAATATCTTGGTTTGTGTGTTACAAATTGGATAGATGATTTGATTGGCGTACAGACATTGATTCAACCGATAGTTGGATTTTTCTATTTTGTTTTAAGGCTTCTCTTTTTATCAAGATTAAGAAATCTTGTTTTTGACCTTATTTAGAATTAGGTTTTAACTTGGTTCGATTTTTAGGGTTTCCATTCCTATGTTTGACTCTTAGGATTATTTTCTAAGAACTATGAAATTTTCAAGGGTTTACATATATACAACAATTACTCTCTCAAAATCTCTCCAAAAAGTTCTCTCTAGTTTATCTTTCATAGGTAATGCTTCTTTAAGTTTTCCTTATGTTCATTTACTTAGTATGAATATAATGTGTGTTTTCTAAACGCATGGAGGTTAGGAAAGCAACAATATGTTCATACTTTATTATTGTTTATGAATCTATTTTCCTTTATGTTGTTTTTATGTATATCTAACTAAAATATATCTATGTAATGATATATATCTTTTAGAGCATATAAGCTTATTTGTTATTGCAGTTTATTTACTTTCAAGTTGTTTTAAGGCTAGTCTTTCTAGTCTTAGACATGTCCTCATTAAGTCAAAACAATTTTCTTTTTTCTTTTGGGACTAGTCTATTCTCAGTCTCGGGAAGTCTTGAAGAAGCTAAGGCTCCCAATACTTGACAATTATTATTATGCTTATTTATTTCTTATGTTCTTTATTATCTTATCTCATGAGATTTTTTTTTTTTTTATAAACTACATGATCATATTCATACATGGCTAATAAGTGGTTGTCCAAATAAAAATGAATCTTTTGATGAAAGAATAAAATTCGATCAACGTTTTTCCAAAGACTTAGAAAAATATTGTTAAATAAAACTCTTTTAAAAGTTTATGTAGACTCATCATAAAATTTCAAACTATTAATAAAAGAAGTTTCCTCAAAGTCAAAAGATATTTCCTTTTCAAATAACAAAAGAAGTCTTGATATATACATAATAACTTGGTAATATTTTTACCAACTTTTTAAACCAAGAGCTAAATAAGTTTTCAAGAAAATCAACTTACAAGGAAAATGAAAATGAATTTGCAAAGAATAAACTCATCAAGTATCACTAAAGAAAACATTTGGAAACTCTGTTTTTCAATTCCTAGAAATAAATTTTGTAAATAACTTCAAAAGACCAAACTTTATTTTCAACTCACTTTTGAGAAACTAAAGAATCAAAATATAGTATATTAGATTTTAATCATCCAAAAATTTATAAGTTACTTCACCCACATAAAGTAAATTGTAACAAATCCAAATTTCCAAAACACTAGAAAATGTTGTTTTAAAGAAATAAATTAAATAAGACAACACATATAGCTTCATGCATAAATTATGAGTCTATTTATATACATAAGGAATTTTTTTCAAAAATATACATATTTGAGTTTTACTTAAACAAGCCTTAGTAAATGATAGATTAGAAAATATTATTTTTCAAGAAAGGAATTTTCGTATTAAATATGTACCCTCCTAATCCGAGACCCAAATAATCTTTTATAGTAAAAGTAACCTTAGAAATGGATAGATCTTTTTGAATAGATAGAAAACGACATATAATATGCGAAATTCCTAATTAAAATGAGCAAGTTATAGCCATTTTAAGTTGGAACTTCCTTCAAATTCGATTTTTCCTCAAATTAAAGATAGATTTAGAATCTTCAAAATAGAAATTCTATGAAAGACTCATTTTGGATATTTCATCTTGTTTAGGTCAAGAAGGAATCGATATCGCCTTCCCGGAAGATTATTTCGACTAGGAGCGATCGTCATGGAGTGAGTTAATCCCTTACTAATTACGCTTCCTTGATTGTGCTTGTAAGTAGTAGCACTAGAGAGTAAGGAAAAATATAAATGAATAAATGTTGTGTGATTTGGATTCATGATTGAATGATGTGATTGTTGAATAAAAGCTAAGTATATCGAAAGAGGAATTGATAAATAACTTATGCTTTCTTGTAATGGTATGATGAATATTGTTTTAGTCACCTTTAACTTGAACTCAACGATAATTGAATAAACCAATATTGAAAACAATTCATGCATAACATATTGTGAGTCACATTTATTTTTGCTACTATTCTTCGTATGGGAAAACGAGGAGTCGTAGTGGTGGCTAATAGGAGTCGAAAAGTCTATATGGGCTAATAGGAGCCAGAAAGTCTACAGGGCAAGTAGGAGCCGGTAAATCTGCAACTATTGATAGTTGTATGGGCCGATAACCACCCAACCCCCGACATGGAGGGCGTGAAATCTATGCTACACATAGTTTTCGATTAATCGTGTCTATTTTTTTTGCTCATGTGATTAATGCATTCCCATATGATTATAAAAAATACTTATATGCTTTATGGAAATGTTTTTAAGAAGGAAGTTATCTCACTAAGCTAGTTTTGCTTATACCCTTATAGCTTTTTAATACAGTTTGATTACTTGTGGTTGGCACTGAGGAGCCCCTTTTGTCAAGTATGAGCCAAACCTACTAGGAGTTTTTGGAAGAAGTTTATATATATGGTTTTTGATGTAGACTTCTAAGAAAAATCTCTATAGTAGACTTATGTTATATTCATGTATGTTTTGAAGATGACTTAGTTTGAGCAAGGCTTTTAGAACGGGGGAATGCCCTTAAGAAGTTGTAAGAAACTTTTATCTTAATGATTATTACATGTTTACCTTTATAAGTCCTTGCATGCTTTTATTATCTGCTTAAATATAATACCCCTTTGAGTCTCCTACTATCTTGGAAGCACGTCTTGCACATGATATAAAAGCTCATGCGTAACTAAGGATGTCACTCATTAGCTTTAATATTATGTACGGTGGACTGCCATGTTTAGAGTACCTTCTAGGGTGTGACAAACAGTTATCGGAGACGACTAAGGGCAGAGTATAGTCACGACGATCCTGTTGTCAGGCCTGTTATTGCGAATCATAGGGGTCAATATAGAGATAAATGTCGTAATTTAGATGATTATTACGAATATGATTCTAATGAAGAAGATGAGTTGTTAGAGGAAGAGTGGCCATGAAGACGAGGCAATGGTTGCGGATCTGGAAGTGATATTCCATATTTTAAAGGAAAATTATGGATTAAGGATTTTGTGGATTGGATTGCTAAGGTTGAGCGAATATTTAATTATATGGAGGTGCCGGAGGAGAAAATGGTAAGGTTGGTAGCATATATGCTGAAGGGCCATGCATCTGTATGGTGGGAGAGATCACAGAAGAGGAGAAATTATGAAAGGAAAGCATCTGTTAGGACATGGTTTAGGATGAAGCAATTATTAGAAGATAAATTTCTTCCTCTTAATTACGAGGAAACCATATTTCAACAAGACTACATATGTTGTCAAAAAAGGAATTGATACACAATGTACCGCAGAGTTTATAATGTGGGCACCTAGTTAAGCCAAAGGAGAAGAAAGATAATGAAGTTAGTGGGAAACTTGCTGAAGCAGTTGTTGGTGAGCCAGTGAAGGTAATGGAAGAGGAAAAATCAATTGAAGTAGTTGAAGCTAAAGAAGATGAGAAACCAAAAGTGGAAGCGATTGTAAAAGAAGCAAAGGAGGAAGACAATAGGGATTCTCCTATTAGGATTCTTCATTCTGTTGATTGGAATGGAAATGTTGCTGATATTTTTCCATTCCATCCCGATGATTCTCCTTTATATCCAAAAGAGAACTCGGGATCAAGTTCTTCTCAGGTAAGAGAGAATGATGCAAGCAATAAAAATCTACATCATCAGCCTTTGAAGAAAAGTCGTCGGCCTTGGAAGATACGCTGCCGGCATTGGAGTTTGCCTACATTGCTGACAGTTTTGTCTTTTGAATTTTCAAAACGTCAGCATTAATTATAGTTCGCCAATTTTTATTACCAGTCAACTTATTTATTTGTATTTATTATTTTCCTTTTTAGATTTGTATTTATTATTTGTCTTTATTATTAGTCAATATTGTATTTATTATTTTACCTTTTTAGGATTTTTATATAATAGTATAAATAGGCCTATGACTCTGAGAAAAATGATATTTTGACATCTTTGATATTGAATTGAGAAGGTTTTCTTTGAATTTGCAATTGTTTAACAATTGTAAGATTAAGTTTACGTTTCGAAATTAATCGTTGAATTGATTTCTGTTATTTAACGCTTCTGTGCCCCATCATTAAAGCTTCTTCTATTATTATTATTATTATTTTGATTATCTTTTCTATGGGAGTTGGGTGAGGGGGATGAAGAAAAAGATTAGGTGTAGTAGAGAGAAGGAAGAGAGAGAGGGAAAAGTAAAAAAAGGAAAAAAAAAGGCCAAGTAGGAGAGAGAAAGATTTTTTTTTATTGTAATAATTGTCATTGTCAGTATCTTATCGGAAAATTGATCGAATTCTGGTTAAAGATATCATGGATGAAAAATTTAAAAGTTTAGGTATTTTTGTGGGCAAAAATTTTATTTAGGTATAAGACTATTAAATCAATAAAGTTTAGGTACCAACAGAGTAATTAACACATAAAAGAAACTTTGTTTTGACAAAAATTGTTTTAAATCCCAAAGTCGTAGAGTTTTCGGGTACTGATGTGTGGATTTACTCTAACCCATGATTTAGAGGGCGAAAATCCTATCTATATAAAGCTATCGGCTGACTATATATATTTGATCACTTGTTTAATTGCACTATATAGTGAGTGGGCTTGGTGATGAATCAATGCTTCCGAGATCCTAACTCGGTCTTCCTTTTTCCTTTGCGATTTATCAACTATAATTGTGCTAACTTACAAATTTACATTTGTGCATATTCAGAAGATTATTTGGATTGTTTTTAATGAATATGTTATCAAGATTAAACTAAAAATAAAAGGTCCTTTTTATTTTTTATTTTTTAATTATATAATTAATATGGCAAATTTTTCAAAAAGAAAAATTCCTTTGATAAGTGCCCCAAAATATATAGTAATAGGATTAAAACATCCCATGAAACAATTCTAAAATGAGGATATTTCGATCATTTTCCTTTCTAGTTTACGTTGAAATGTATCTAGATTGGTATTTTTATTTTGGAGTAAATATCATGTTTAATGCTGAAATTTACCAATTTTGCAACAAATTAATTGAAACTTAATAAATTTTGATTTAATATCTATAAAATTTTCATGATTATTTGTAATAGCTATATTAATTCTATTTAGATAGTTTATTTTTCATTTTTTAGTGTAGTTTTCTCATTCTAATCAAATTTACTGAAATTCTTATATCATCATAGATATTGAAAATATGAAAATAAGCTGCATAAAGTTTAATGATTAATAATTATATTGCTAGTATAGTTAAGTTTTAATCATAAGAATTGAAATGTAGCAAACTATTCCTTTTTTAATTGATGAAAAAGACAATTGAACCGGTTACCCTAAATACAATGAGCACGCTAGAATACTACAATACCACGCATTGATACTGTAATTTAAGTATGTAAAGCTTGTTCCCATGAACTTATATATTGAACAGAAGGAAATTTCTATTTCACAGCTATTGAACAAGGTAAAAGGTTGACTTTGCTGCACATTTGATTGAACAAGCCTTACAAGTTATATATTTGGTGCATGCTAATCCATTCACATATAATTTCTAGGATAGCAAACACAAAATCCATTTACATATAATTACCATTGATGGCGTAATTGCTTCTTTAATTAACTCGATAATAATAATTAATTCATATTTCACTTTAATATAGTTTCTAAGATCAGTTTGTGAGGAAATGTATAAGTAAGAGTAAAGTAGACGGTTTATGCAATTAGAAGAAGCCAATAGTATATGATATAAACAATAAATAGGTATTTGAATATAAATTATTACTTCGATATCTAGTTGGACATTTAATTTCTATAATCATGAGAGAGGTTTTCATTGCTTAAGCTATAAAAATATACGTGACTTAGGTGGGTATTGCTAGAACATAAATAAATGATCAATAATGCATGCTTCACAATATATTAATAATAATATATAATGGTATTGTTAATATTATAGTTAACAACCAATTATTAATCGTTTCATCATTTAGTTTTATACTAACTCTAGGAAATCATCATAATTCCACATGGAAAAGATTAGGCCTTCTTTTCATCATTTAGTTTTTGTATTAACTCTATAAACTATTTTATTGTGTACAATACTTTTATCTTAATAACTAATATTTCATTTCAGGTGGTGATTGATTCATTATTGGGAAATGGATGGATATGAGATAAATATGGAGGAAAATGTCCATGACCTTCAAGATTTTGATAGTCCTTCTCCAGCACTTA
Organism: Combretum micranthum; assembly: GCA_024138025.1. Classification (NCBI taxonomy): domain Eukaryota; kingdom Viridiplantae; phylum Streptophyta; class Magnoliopsida; order Myrtales; family Combretaceae; genus Combretum; species Combretum micranthum. Next base: position 4,772,542 of record JAMXBD010000001.1, read on the forward strand.
CTATAAGAAAGCCAACATCTACTTCGAGTTCTCAAATAGCAAGCATAACAAATGAATATGATAATCCTAATAAGCGTAAGCGGACTTCTACTGGTTAAGAAAACAATTAATGGAAAGGAATTTGCTATTTGTAACCATTGTGAGAGAAAGTTGAAAGCAAAAAGCAAAAATGGCACAAAGCACTTACACAATCCTTTGTTGAGGTACACAAAGAGAAAGACTTAACAAGATATAAGACAATGTCTTCTGGCTATGGAGCAAAAGCAAAGCGAGGGTGAAAGTAGTGTGACAGTGAAAAATTGGACCTTTGATCAAGACATTGCTAGGAAAAAGCTTACAAAGGCTGTTGTTGTGTACGGGTATCCTATTTCAATTGTTGAACACATACTTTAGAGAGTATGTGCATAGTATACAACCTCTTGTGTAACATGTGAGACGTATAATAATAAAGAAGGATATCTTCAAGATGTACAATGAGCAAAGGGATAACTTGATGTTGATGCTTAAAGGGCTTAATTCCCAAGTGGCTGTAACAACTAATATGTGGACTTTAAATCAAAAGAAGGGATATATGACCATTACAGCTCACTTCATTGACAGTAGTTGGAAGCTCCACAGTCGAATCTTAAAGTAAGTTTCTTTAACAATGTATCTCTATTTCATTTAATTGAAAATTATAGTCCTTTAAAATCTTGTTTACCTTTTTATATGCAGCTTTATATATGTGCCTGCTCTGCACATAAACAAAGCTCTATGTTAGTACTTATTCGATTCACTAATGAAGTAGAATTTGGATAGAAAAATCTCAACAATTACCGTGGACAATTGTTCAACAAATGATGCTATGATTGCAAACTTAATATTGAAGTTAAGAAAAGATGATTTGATTCTTCATGGCAAGATAATGCACATGCGTTGTTGTGCACATATTTTGAACTTGATTGTAAGAGATGGTGTGGCTGTGATAGAAATTTCAATAGAAAGGATCCATGACAGTGTTCAATTTTGGTCAACAACACCATTAAGTGTTGAGAAATTTGCTGAAGCATGTAAGCAGCTTAATGTTCCATATAGTAGGAAACTTTGTTTGGATTGCAAAACAAGATGGAACTCTACTTATGACATGCTTGTCATTGCAATTATATAAGGAGGTCTTCTATAGGGCTCAGTTAATGGATAGACACTATAAATGACTTCCTTCAGATGATGGTTAGGAGATGGCTGGGGAGATTTGCAACAAATTATCTATTTTTTATGAGGTAATTAAACTTTTCTCTAGCATTCGATATCCTACTGCAAACTATTTTTTTGGTGAAGTATTTGCAATTAGGAAAGCATTGATTACATTGAAGAATTCTTTAGACTTGAATATCAATGTAATGGCTGTGAAAATGTTTGAAAAGTATTAGGGAGATGTGTACACTGTCATGGTTGTCTGTACCGTATTGGATCCATGCTCTAAGATTAAGGGTGCAGAGTTTGTGTTTCAAATTGTTTATAAATAGAATGCTGCTACAAAGTTGCAAAATATTAAAAGCACTTTTTATGGATTGATTAAAGAATCTCAATCCAAGCTTAAATCTCACTGTTCTCTATCTAGTGGTTCTTCTTCAATTCCTTCAGGAGGTGGCAGTAGCACTGGTATTGCATTGTCATGTGATCATATAGTGGAAACAGATGAATTTGAACAATATTTGATAACTTCCAGCAAAGATGATATTCAATTTCATGTGAAGTATGAGTTGAACCATTATTTAGAATGGCCTGCAATTCCATGGATAGTAAATTTTGAATTTGATATTCTTGGTTGGTGGAAAATGTATGGAATGAAATATCCTACGTTATAAGAAATAGCTAAAGATTTGTTGGCTATTCTAATCACAACAGTTGCTTTTGAATTTGCTTTTAGTACTGGTGGACGAATAATTAGCTCTCACAGGAGCCGACTTAATCCAGATACATTAGAATCATTGATGTGTACTTAAAGTTGGCTGTTAAATTGTGGAATTTGTATGTGATTGTTTAATTTATTGTTGAAAGTTGTTTTTACCATACATTTTTCTAATATATTCCATGGAATTATTTTCTTTTCCTTTTATTCTTTTAATTTTGTAGATTTTGAGATACTTGAATTTGAAGAATCTGAAGAAGGGGGTGAAGAAAGTGGAATACAATAATGAAGATGACAAGTGAAGATAATGATTGATGATAACTTCATAATATGCTAATTTCACTGATTATTTATTTTAGTTGATTCGGTGATGTTGATGCATTTTTATTTTAGTTGGTATGGTGGACTGAGCTTGGAGTTTATTACTGGATGATTCAGATGTATTGTATTTTCTTTTGTTGTTAATGTATTTTGAAGACAAGTAGAAATGAGTGTGTTGGAAGGTTGGTTTTTTTGAGTTATCGTTGGAGAATGAATGAAGTGTTGGTAAGTTGTTAATGTGTTTTGAAGACATGTTTTTCTATTCTTGAGTCTTGACCAGCCACAATTCCTACATATGCATTATGTATATTTATGTAAGTGAAGTAATGTCTTTTCATCTACATTTGAAAATCTTCTTATGATGGTTTTAAACATTTATATTTCTAAATAAAATTGTGACATGTCTTGTAAAATTCATTCAGGCATAGTTGTAACTAACAATTGTGCTCCTATAGGATAAAATTATCGTTAAAAATTGTAATTTAACTAAGAGTTGTAAAGGAAAAAAAAAAGAAAGAAATGAAGCGGGTTGTGGGGCTGGACAGGTTAGGGTCAAAGCCCTATAGGGGCGGGTTTTGATATTTAATAGAAAACTCTATAGGGTTACGGTTCAAGTTTGAGAGACTCTATTGGGAAGTGGGTCGGGTTTAGGTCTTATGTGACCGGTCCTAAGCCCGCTTCAGTTGCATCCTTAGTGAGGATTATATCTCATTGAGCATGTGGTCGCTTACCCCTTCACAGTTTGCTATTACAGGACTATCTCTAGTACCATCATGGATGAGGCTATCCATATTTTAGCTTTTTTTTTTTTTGCGATGGGATGTTGTAGGAAGGAATCGAGTGTTCAGAAAGTTCTTTTTTCTCTAGTGAATATCTCATTTTGATAAAAATTAAAGGATATAGAGCTTAAATTACTCTTATAAATATGCCTACCAGTACTTTTAGTAGCAACTACTATTCATTATTTTTGTTAGTTGTTATCTTATAGAATTATCAATTGAATGCTATAGAGCCTCATTGGTTACCTAGTCACAATATACTTCTATACGATATTGTCTTAGTCGAAATAATTCAATGATTGGCTAGAGAATTCAAAGTTTTCACCTAAAACATGTGAAAAAACAATCCTTTAGACTTAAGGAATACAACCATGCAAGTTTAAACTAAAAGTTTATATAAAAATTTTAAGAATGGATTTAATCTATGTTCTTGTCGAGCCTTTTTTTTTTTTTTTTTTTTTACGTTTAAGTTCATATGAAACTAGAAATTAATGGAACCTTATAAAGCTTATGTAATCAAACAAAGTTTCTAAAATTGGAAAAAAGTTTCTAAAATTGGAAAAGTGAAAAATGTGAAAATGATGGGTTTTTAATAAAGTTATGGGTGGTAATGAAAAAAATGGATAGTTTCCATTTTTTTTTATCCAATTGGTATGCACAATGGTGAATTATTATAATAATACATCCTATAATGTTTTTAAGCAAAATTATGTATGTTTGCTAAATTTAATGTTTTGGACACTATCATATACTTAAAATTCCTTATTAAAGGGTTTTTAATTTTTTATTTATTATATGTTATGATTTATTAAGATTTTAGAAGTTAAACAATTAAGATTTTTAATATTTTAAGGCATGATTGTACAGTATGTTATCTTTTAATTATCAAATCATATATTCTTCCTATTGTAAAATTACAAAGAAAAATAAATTGAATGAGTCGTGTTTGTTTTATGATGTGAAAGTGCGAAAATCAATGTTGTGTCATAAAAGTACATGTACTGTGGATTTTTTTTTTTTTTTTGTTGTGTTGTAAATGTGTATTTTTTATGCATATATGTGTTGTGTTTTGTCTCTTATTCAAACAACAAATTTTTATTGTGCATTGAAGACATAATTTAGTGTTTTTATTTGCTATTTGAAATGTGTTTTTAGATTATTAATTTCATCACCTTATTGACCCTTTTAATATTAGTGGTACTATCTGGATTAAAATTGTTGGTGCAATTTTTTTTTACAAACTAATTATGAATTACTATGTATGTTGAATAATTACTTTAATAAAGATATTTTAGTTAAATTCATGTAAGAAATTGGTTGGAAAAAAATGTTAGAAATTGAAATCATGTCTTATAAGATGCAATTTATCTAGGCAATAGTTCATAATTGTAAAATAAAATTATATATTCTAACCGAAATATTTTTATCAAAATAATTGCTTCAAATCTAGTTGTCCATAATTGGTTAGAAAAGCCAACTAGATAGAAAACTCAATACAAAGTTAGTACAAGTGATGTAATAGACATCAAAAAGTTTAATTGGATAGCAAAATTGACAAGTTAAAAGTATAGGAAGTTAATTGAATAATTAACCGAAGTTCAAGAACAAACTACGGCATCACTTTAAAAAGCATTACAGGCTATATGATATTTAGTAATGTCCATGATAGGAAACAAATATCCATACAATTAGTAATATAGAAAAAGTTGCAATGCACAGTAACTTGGATTTTTAGTTTAGAAAGAATATTTCAATATTATCACTTGTTTGAGAAGCTGCCTTTAAAATTGTTTTTTTTTAATAATAATATTAGTAAAGTTGACTAAAGTTAAGTGTAATTTTTTTAAACTAAAATACTCTTCTAGAGAATCGTTGCTTCTTATAGCATAATCACAACTTAAAGAAAAGCATTGAATTATGATAATTTACATTGGAAGAAATCAATATTTACATGGTAAATTTAAATAAGATATCAACGATTTATGTGATTAAAAAATAATAAAATAATACAAATAAGAGATTAGTGATTTAATTGATTAAAAAAAGGGATCTACGTTATATAAAGTAGTATAAATAAGGGATTTTTTTAAAAAGATTTATTTATCATCCACTCAAAATGTTGATCCTTTTTATTTTGAACATTTAAAATACTGATCTTTCATTTGCATCACATTAAAAAACATTGATAATTTTTTCTAACAACTTAAAATATTGATTTTCCATTTGAATTTAAACTCAAACATTGATTCAATTTAATATAATTTTGTTGATAAAATTACAATGAAGATTTGAAAAGGGTTTGTCTTGAAATGAGGATAGCTAAAAAGTTCTAAGATGAAATGTACTCATGGACATGTTATATTTGGGATGTGGTGGACAAATTACTACAGAAGAATAGAAGGTTAGTTCAAATATAAGATAAAGAATGCTCCAATGCAAGCAAGGGTTGAGAGCATGCAATATTGTTGTGATTTTGATTTATTCTTCTTTTTGTATTACACATACATAGATTATAGGTTTCCTATTCAAGTATGGCTCCATTTTGTTACATATATTTTATGAGCTATCTAATTCTTTAATGTAATATAACCACTGTTGTGACTATTACATCATATATTGGGCTTAAAATCCATTGAACTCTTCAATGTATAATTCTGGCCTTACTCATTTCTATATAACTTTGGCCTTGTTCACTTCTACAATTTTTGCTCAACTTAATTGCAACATTTAAGCCCAGGTTGACCATCACAAACTTAGCACGAGAGATATATTCAGGATGAGTTTTACAAAATCGAACTTGGTGACCCCATAGGGTCCCAAGTACCCATTCCAAACCATAAAATGTTTTTATTCATGAACCCGAAACCCATTCAATAGACCCTGCAAGGTATCCGATCTCGAACTCGATAAACTTAATAATCTTTTAATTACGATTATTTCATGTTTAAAGTTATAAAAAAAATTCTTCTTTTTATAACATACATACCCATAATTTTATTTTTCTTTACTTATGGAAAGATTTATTCTATTATTGTTTGTGTATAGAATAAATCCATCAAAATTCATTCTCCATTAGCTTAACATTGTAATGAGTCATCATGACTTATTAAATCAACTATTATTATGAATGCTCTAAACAAATTAAAAATGAATATATTATTTATTAGATCCGACTACAAATTTAAAAATGCATATATCAATCATTAAATTGTACTAGTACTAAAATATATACACTTCGAATTAGTTTGACTTTTTATTTATATTAATTGAAATAAATTTTAATAATTTTTTTTCTAATAATGGGTTCAAGTTCCCAGCGAGTCTTATATCTATCTTATAACCTGTCCCAAACTTTATAAGGTAATATCTTATGGAGTATTTACCAAGTTGAATGGGTTGAATACTCTATAAGAATTACATTCCTACTTAGCACATTCAAAACACACTTCCTAGGATGTTCACTTGCAAACTATGTAAGAAACCTAATTCCAAACTTTGCCCATATCAATTTCATGGAAGGAACAGATAACCTTTTGAGGCAGGAGTAGAGCTAGGCATAAGGGCCGTGGCCCGCCTGTTTACCTGCTCAAAAAAGCAGACCGCGACCAATTTTTTTTTATGCTCGTTTAAATGCGGGGCCAAATTGGCTTGGCCCGGCCTGCGGGCTGGCTTATGATGGGCCAGGTCGGCCCAATGGCCAGGAGTTAAAAAGAAAAGAAGAAAAGAAGAGGAAAAATGTAAGAAAAAATAATAATACAATAACATATTTGTGATTATTTAGGAGATATTATAGAAAAAAATAGATTAATACATGAATCATAAGCATTATAACATTTTTTAAGTATTTATTTATTGATTTAAATGTAACATGATATCTAATAAATTATTTAAAAAACTTGTTTTCATTTATAAGTAATCAAAATGGTAACAAAATTAATTTTTAATATATATAAAACCTTAAAATATTTAAATATTCTAATTTTTACATAAACTAACATAAAAATATAACAAAAATAAAAAATTTTCAATTGGCCTGCGAGTCGATGCTAGAAGGCCCCGCCCACCAGGGCCGTTTGCCCACCTCTAGGCAGGAGTCCAATGACCACTTAGATATGGGAAGAAAAGAATTTATTGAACATTATATATCACTTGTTATATATACATTATATATAAATACTAATAAAATTTTAATTATATAGAGAGGGAGTAAGAGAGAGAGAAAAATGATATAAATTAAAGGTGATTTATTTTATAAAAATAACCATTCTACTAATATGATGTCAAAACTTTATTAATATTTATATATCGCAACTATAATATCCAACGAATCTTATAGGTAGTGTATTTGTTAAGAGTCCTTTTACCACCTAATTAGCACCTATTAATTAAATGACCAATTTGGAGCGTCAGTGAAGTGAAAAACCCCGTATAACCAATGTTTTCTTCTTCTTCTTCTTCTTCTTATTATTATTTTTTCCTTTTTCCGAATAAATTAAAATCCATGACTAGTATCGTTTTGGAGACCAACCAATAATCAGTAAAACTAGCTACATTATCTAGAGCATTATGCCTCGGAGTTCGAAGGAAGAAGATCAATCCAACACTCGCATGATCCCGCGGAAGATTGCGTGGTGTCTCTCTCTCTCTCTCTAGCTGATTCACTCTCAAAAAAAGCAAGTAGGAATCTAGCAATAATGGATTCCAAACATTACAGCATATTTTAATCTTAAACAAAACCAAAACACAACATAAAGAAATGCTGTACCATATGATATGCCATGTAATAACATATAATATAATACAAAAGAGCATGCATAGGTAGTGCATGCATGACCGTAGCCCTATATTAACCTAGCCCCATTACATGCTTTTTCCAACACAACTTCAGAGTACTAAGGACAGATCTCTTAAAAAGAAGTGCAATTCTAGACTAATATATTTCGATTATTCCTATATCTTCCTTGATCAGAAAAATTATCCTACATCCTAATACTTAAAAGCATTTTCCACAACAAAACAAAAACCAAAATTACATATGCAAAAGAAAAAGATCTAATTTTTGCACATATCAATGCAAAATAAAAATTAAGGGACGAAAAAACCCAAGATCATTTATATTATAAAACACCATATATATCACCCATTGGAAATCTAAAAACTGAAGATTATATTCCTAAACCAAAAGATCTTGCTTGAACTTTGAGCAGCTTTTCTCGTTTTCAATACCACCCCGAACACCACAACCTTTAACAACAACAGAGGAAGACGGAGATTGGTGGGTTGGTGGTGATGGTGAATGGTGTGGAAATTCAGACAGCATTTGAACCACTTCCCTCATTGTTGGACGTTCTACACTGTTGTCTTGTACGCAATGCATTGCGATGAAAAACATGTGCATCGCTTCCTCTTTTGGGACTAACGTTAGCCTTGGATCCACTATCCTTGTCACCTCTTCGTTACGGCAGTTTGTCACTCTTCTACTCCACTGCACGATATCAACACCATCCCCAAATTCACCCACGGGACGCCGTCCCGAGAGAAGCTCTAGTAACACCACACCAAAACTGTAAACATCACTCTTCTCGTCCACTCTTAAAGTATATGCATATTCTGCAATTAAACAAAAAGGGTTAAAATCCCACTTGATTTTAGTTGTTCACATCTTGAGCTTACTCAAAATTCCAACTTGGTTAAGCAATAAATATAAAATCACCAGCCCTATTTTAGATGAATCGAAAATGAATACTCTAAAATTACTTTTCCAAATATTATCTTAAGATAAACCCCTTAAAATACCATTATATGTGATTAATAGTTGATATTACAAGAAGAAATATTTTGAAAAAATTTAGAGAAATTAACTTTAAAGGATCTGAATCCATGTTATAAATTAACATCATATGTAATTAGTAGTTAATACCACGGGGACTGTGTCTATGTCATAAAAAGGTGGTAGAAAATATGATCCTAATTCCTAGTCCTAATCCCCATACTATTATTACTAGTTTCACCTGATCCTGACGTTGTCAAAGTAACAAGTTTAGGAAAATTACTTTATTCAGCTCAGCCCACTTGAAGAGATAGAGAGGACCCCGCCGATCTAACGAGTCGATCCAGACTTAGGCTAAGTAAAATGATTTTTCCATATATATTTAGGAAGCTAAGTCAAAGTGGAGCCATGTTGCCCCATTTTAACCTGGCCAGACAAGCCTAGCCATATGAATAATGAACTAGCAAGCAGCAAATAGTAAGGACCGGTACTTTTTCCAGTGCTTGGACCCATTGCAAAGGCAGTGCTATGCTATGTTATGCTATGCTATGCAGCAATTAAGACTTGGATTTTACCTATTTTTATAATGAAAATTATAAAATTTTAAAATATCAATTTTATATTTAAACTTTATTGATTTTAACTACACGTATTCTATCATTTTTATGTAATTAACTACATAATATAAATACTATAAATGATCTAAAAAAGTTTAAGATAGTAAATTAATACTTTTAAATTTCATAATTACATAAATGAATAAATTTTATATAGCAAAATGCGACATTTATGTGATCAATCGGATTATCGAGATATATGTATAATACATATACATATTAAAGAAACAATCGAAGTGAATTCCTTCGAGACAAAAAGATATATATGCCATCAACTTGCCAAGGAAGGGGGGACCCCTTCAAGCCAAAAAAGCAATATGGTACCTAGGCAGTCTATATTATAAGAAAACAAATGGAAAAATCCCCTTTACACGTAAATATTAGATCATATAAATACGTGTCTTATTTAAATGGTAAACGATTGCCCAATAAATATAAAAGCTTTTCCTTTTGACTATCCTAAAGCACCATTTAAATGCTCTCCACCAAACAATATTTTAAACATAGATATTGTCAAGTATGATACACACACACACATATATATATGTATATACTATGTGCTTACGTGATATTGACTAAGCGACTAAAAGAAAAAGTGGGATAGAATTAAGTGCACCATTTAATTTATTGACTTTTTCAAAACCTTCTTAATTTTTTTTTTTGTTTTCTTTTATATGTAGTGAATTGAAAAAAAAGAAAAAGAAAAAAGAAAAATTAAAACGATGAGAGTGAGTGTTCTAGTTAACTGCAATGCATGAATGTTGATGTTAGCTTTCACGACACTCAAGGCCTGGTACGTTAGGCACCAAAATTGTGTCAGATCGTTATGAGTCAAATTGACCCACCTGTTTTTTCTGAAACTTTTTAACAGAGTGTTTGTGTTGTGTGTTGTGTGTTGTGATGTGCTTGTTGTGGTTTATATTGGTTATGCCCCAGCCCCACAGCCCATTTCATCAGGCTGCACTGCACAGAATTAGGGGGGGTTGGGATGGATGATATTAGAAGAGTGTTGTGAACTGCTGCTGCCAAACTGCGAAATGGCCTTGGAAACAATAGAAGGGTGTGGGTGTGGTTACCCAAAAAATTCCAAGTACTTTTGTCCAATGTTTTTTTTTTGTCTCTGTATGTACCGTACCAGACTTATTATCACGGGGTGCCTCTTCGGCTCTGATGCTGATGCTGCTATATTAGGAAGATTTGAGTGAAGTAACATGACTTATAATTTGAATTGGATCTCAAGTCAAAACATTCACTAAATATGTAAACTAGCATGCTCAATATGTTGCCTAAAGTAGTGTGTGTGAAAAACCTAATCTATGATAGAACTACATGTTCCATTTTGTTACCATTCTATATTCTTCTTCACAAAAGAGATCACTGGGCAAGCAAGATCTAAATTATTTGCCTTTTGATGTGGGTCGTGGTTTATCATCCCACCCTTTTCTTTTTAAAAGAGGTTTTAAAAATAAATATTATTTATTGGTAGAAAAAATTGTTCCATGAAAGTGGAACAATTATATAGTTCGGGACACCTCATCATCATTTTTTTTAAAGTAGGTAGTATTATATATCTATGATTAATTTTACTTTTGACTTTATTCGGTAAAAAAAAAAAAAGGGTTTTAATAGGAACTAAAAATAATTATTTAATGTATAGTATTAGTAAACCTGATTCTAGATTGCTACTGTTATATTATTTGAATTTTTAAAATCTTAAATTACCAAATGTTTTTTCTAATATGATTAATTTGATTAACTGTGATCAAAGTGGATCCCCCTAAAACAATTTAGCATTTATCATAACATTTTCATTTTACTTTTTATTTATGAAGTTAAAAAAAAGTTTCATTCGATTGAAAAAGATAATTTATTAATATAAAAAATATATTTTTAAAAGTTTATTCTCACATTAGACTTTGCACTATCACAAGAATATTTAAAAATATCAATAAGGATTAATTTTTCAATAATTTGTAAAAAAACCACTAAAACATAATCCTATGGTTTATTACTTTATTTGATTAGCCCAAAATTGTTTAAAGGTGGCCCACCAATTTGTTGGTTTGAATTTACTAAAATTAGCCAATTGTATTGTAGTTTAGCCATATGATCATCCGTTTTCCAAGTAGAGTATACTAGGCTTGAGTTCCCGCTCTTATTGTAATTAAAAAAAAAAATTTAATAAAATTAACTAACATATTCATTCACTTCAATCTAGGAAAATGTGAGGGGGAAAAAAAAGGGACAAAACATAGTGAAGAATTATGAGACGAACATGAACATACCACCGACCAAAAAAAAAAAAAAAAACAGTGAAATGAACATACCAGGTGCAATGTAGCCATAAGAACCAGCAATTGCCGACATGCATTCTGATGCTCCTCCATCTACCAAGTATTTAGCTAGCCCGAAATCGGCTACATGTGCTTCAAAGCTTGAATTCAGCAAAATGTTGTTTGATTTCACATCTCGGTGGACAATCAGAGGAGAACAATCATGGTGAAGATAACATAAACCTTTCGCGGCTTCGGTTGCAATCTTATACCTCAAGTTCCATCCTAGGAACGCACCTTTCTTTCCATGCAATGCCTCTCCTAGGCTTCCATTCTTCATGTACTCATAAACAAGCAGATTGCTCTCTTTGTTCGAGCAGAATGCAAGCAATCTCACGATGTTCCTATGCCTGATGTTCCCCAATGTTTGGATTTCTGCTCTAAAGCCATGATCATGGCTATTGTGACCGAACCCGAGCAGCTTTTTAACTGCAACCTCCACCCCATCAGGCATTTTTCCGTGGTAAACAATCCCTGCCCCTCCTTTGCCAATCACATTGCCATCCTTCACGCATTCAAGTATATCAGAGACGGTAAAATCGAGCTTTTGGAATGCTGTCATTTTCCAGGAACCAGAACCGGTCCTTTTAATTGACCTGGCCTTGATGATGGCAGCCACTGCAAATGCCAGAGAGCAAACTAATAGCCCGAGCGCGAATATCAGCTTGAAATTTGAGGAACTTTTTCTGGCTGTGCTTGTCAGAGCAGTGAGATTGCAGGGGTTGTTTATGAGAGAACCGCAAAGCTGAGGATTTCCAGCAAATGAAGAGGCGTTAAAGAAAGCGAATTGTCCTGATTCAGGAAGTTTACCAGAGAAATCATTGAAAGAGAAATCAGCGGTTGTCAAACTCTTCATGCTTCCAATTGAGTTTGGTATGGTTTGATTCAGGCGGTTTCTCGACACGTTCAAGTAATTCAGGATACGTATGTTGGAGATTTCGGGTGGTATTGATCCAGATAGGTTGTTCTGACTTATGTCGAGGACAGTGAGATGGTTACAGTTTCCAATCTGTGGGGGAATCTCACCTGTAAGGCAGTTTTGACTGAGATCGATCTTTAGCACTTGATGAAGTTCCCCTAGAGAGGAAGGAAGTGGGCCAGAAAACCGGTTTCCACTGAGAAGAAGGATTTCCAGGGAAGAGTAGTTTGAGAATGAAGATGGCAGAGGACCAGACAGCCGATTGTTTGACAGATTAAGCTGCCCTAACAAGGAAGGGTTGGACGAGGAATTGAGGTTTTCTGACAGTGTTCCCGACAAGAAGTTGGCTTGCAGTTCCATGAGTCTTAGCGTAGGCAAGTAAATAAAGCCACTAGGAATGCTTCCATTCAAGTAATTCTCCCCCAGTCGCACCCTTTCGAGGCTGGTGCATGTTCCTAGGCTATCCGGGATTGGCCCGAACAGGAAATTCTTCATGAGGATCAATATCCCCAGTTGATTTGATGAGCACAAACCAGGAGGTATCATGCCAGTGAGTTTGTTGGAGGACAAATCAATCTGCTGAAGTTTCCCATTTTGGCCAAGTTTCGTAGGGATAACGCCGGTGAAGTTGTTCGCCCACAAGCTGAGTTGTTCTATGCTTGGCATGTCAGCAACATTGTCAGGGATTGTTCCGTGCAATCTGTTTAGGAAGAGATTGAAAAGCTTGAGATTTCTGAGACCTCCTAGCTCTAATGGGATCTCTCCGGTGAGTGCATTGTTAGAGAGGTCAAGATTAACCAAGCTTGTCAAGTTGCCAAGCTGTTTGGGGATTGGACCAGATAGAACATTGCTGTGTAGAAACAGCGTGTCAAGCTCTCTTAAATTTCCGAGCTCAGGTGGTATTTGTCCACCCAAATCACAAGAGGAAAGATCCATGTGAACAAGATTTACCAGCTTGCCAAACTCCTTAGGAATTCCACCTTTAAAAACGTTGTAATAGCCAAGGTAAATCTCTCTCATGTTGGTCAAATTGCCCAACTCACCCGGAATTTGCCCGCGCAGGTCATTTCCTTCCAGGGATAGGTACTCCAAGGTGACCATATTTCCATAACTATCCGGGATTGTTCCGAAGAAATAGTTGCCACCAAGATTCAGCAGCTTGAGTTTCTCCAAGCTCAGGATTCCTATCGGCAGGGAAGAAGTGAAGTTGTTGTTGTACGCATCGAGCACTTCCAAGTTTGCTATGCTTGAGTAGTTCCAGTCCAAGTTACCACTGAACTGATTATTTGAGATGTTCAGGAACTTGAGATTACTCAAATCTTGAACAATAATTGTCCCTGAGAAGTTATTCCCGGCGAGAGAGAGATGGATGAGGTGATCCAATTTTGATATGAGAGGGTAAACAGAGCCATACAGATTCAAATCTGTCAAGTCCAGTGAAACCACACGTCCCCTGGAGCAACTTATCCCTGCCCAAGAACAAACCGAGCGTGGTATCGTCGAATTCCAACTGGTCAAGGCTGGTTCGGTGTGTTGAAATCCTTGTTTAAGAGCAATTAGGACATTAAAATCATTGACCAAAGAAGACAAGCAGGGGGTAGATAGAAGAAAAAATGTCAAAACAATGACAGGGAGGACCATGTTTGATTATTATATTTCCCAAGAAAAATGTTTCTCAAGTATAGACTGGGAATGCACAAAGCTAGAAGTGTAGGATTTAAGTGGTGTTCTGTGTCTAGGAAAGGAAGGAAAAGCTAGAGGAATCTTGGAAACTTCATGTGTGCAGATGCTAAAGGGATGAAGCATCTTCAAGGAAAGCCAAAGAGCCTTCATATACAAGCAAGAAGCTGGGCATCGACTTTCTTTAGCACTCTCTTTCTCTTTTGCTTTTAATTTTTTGAAGAGAAGAAGAGAAGATTGGTGCTCTCTACTAAAGATAGAGATAGTCTTGTTATTGCCTGTATGGAGCTCCTTTAGGCAAAGGTAGAAGAAATAAAGCAAAGTAAGAACCACCAACTTCTTCAAACACAACCAAAACAATGGAAAAGGAAAAAGAAAAAGAAAGGAAAAGGAAAAAAGAAGGTATTGGGTTCATGAAAGAGGAAGAAATATAAATAAGGCCGTTGGATAACACATTTAACAGAAATTTTTTTAAAGATGGCATTACTGATTCGGAGAGAAAAAGTAAAAGCTGATGATTCTCCCTATCACACAACCTCTTCCTCTTTCCCCCCCTCCCCTTTATCCATACGACTAAGAGTCTATGTCTATCACAAAGAAATTATATTATTTAGCTTTAATCAATAGGGTCTCTTTATTACTTTTAAATGTGGGGGGTTGTAGGGATTGCACTTTCAATCATAATATATATATATATATATATATATATATATTGTCCATTGGCTATTTGCCAAGCTGCCCTCATATTGCCGTAAAAATGACTTCAACATGTCTCCTATGTTAGTTTTCAACTGACATTTAAATACGTTAGAAAGGATTCTTATCTGTTCTTCCCATACCAAGGCTCATATTTTTTGTTAATTAAAAATAATTTTGATGATAAATTGTGAATAATTTAGGCTGAGTGTTTAGTTAAAGATACCAAGATAAAAAATGATGCAATTCGGGAAACTATCGATACTAGTGACATTCCGAATTCCTAAACACATTCATTCAAGTTACAGCGCTGGAAAAAATGTTGACATTGTAAAATTTGTTTCTTAATAAAGTACCAGAGTCTACTATTTAGTATCAATATACAATTTAGTTATAGTTTATGGTAGAGTTTCTTACTTGTTTATCTATTTGCTAGAAAATTATTTTACATACATACATACATATATATATATTACATAAAAATAATTATCAAAATGTTGATACAGTATCACATATATAAAATGCGATTCTATTTTTTCTATAAATGTCACATGTCTCAAATGTGATATTTACTTTTCATGAGTGTTCACATTATATTTATATTGCATGTATTATATGCGATATTGCATGAGTATAAAGTTTGTAAATTGCATATGATACATGCGATTTCTTTATTAAATTGCAAACCGTGTGTCATAGATGCAATATTAGATTGATATTTTAGTAATTAAAATTATGTGATTTATATTTAGGTAATTTTTATTTGTAGAGTTGGTACACATATGTTACGCCTGCATATGCTATGTAATTCATCATCTTAAATGACTTGTATTGTTATATAATGAATTTAAACTTTTAGGTTAGAATGTAATTCCAACTTAAATATAGTACTTAAGTAGCCCTTTTTATTCATTTCAACCCCTACTAAAAAATCATTTCCTTTGTGAGTTTTGGTCAAAGTCCCAACCCAACGGGTGAGATGCAATTTATATCATAATTATAGGTTTAAATTTTCACTGCAAATACTAATTTGAATAGCCAGATCCCTATCTTTGTTAAAATATGAAAAATATCTATTTTTATGATGTCTCTATAATTCAAAGATATCATTCTTATTATTTGTTCATACAACCGTTATGCACACTAGCAATTTGAATTATCCTTTCCATATTTTCCAATATGATGATTAGTGCTCAATGGACTAACTAAATCACATTAAAATCCCCATGAGAAGGTAATATGATTTGACCATTTTCATTTTTTTTGCTCACTTGTAGAGAATGTAACTTCTACTTCAGTTGGAAGCATGTGCTTGCAACAGATAGTGGATGTAAAAGGTGTACAAGGATGATAATTTATAAATCATTACTGCCCTCGAATGATCAATTTATAATTATGCTGTATTGATAGGTTACAAGAATCAAGTAAGGAACCAGTGGAAACTTTATTTTGTTCCTCATCCAACAAGTGCTTGGGACCAAATATCTAGGCATTGATCATTCTTCAAATAACATTTAAAAAAAAAGAAAAAGAAAAAAGAAAAGAAGAAGTCTTAAAGAGTGGGCTGAAAGAAAAAGCAAAAGCAGAAGAGAAACCTATTGCTTTTGATCAAATGAAAAGAAAAATCCATGGCCCCTCCTAGTCCTCGATCTCCTTCATCTTTCGCATGGAAATGAGTGCTCTTTGTATTTAGTTTTGATCAAACACTATCAGAAGCTCTTAAAAAGAAAGGAAAATCCATGGTCCCTTATGCATGGAAAACAGTGTTCTTTTTATCTATCTATATTATTAAAATGTCCTAAAAATTGAATTCTCTTTCCCTTTATTAGGTTTTTTTTTTTTTTTTTCTTTTCGGGTCTATGCTCAGTGTTTGGCTCCACTTACACCCTTTATGATACATAATTTAGCGGCAATGAAATTGCATTGACAATGCCATTTGGGCATGGTTCTAGATGGTCCTACTTGACATGTCTTTATCTTTTGTTTATACGATGGCCAGGCCTGCCCTTTCGAAGGGTCGCTGTCCTCTTGCGTGGATGCCTTTGTTTCCGGTTCGAAACCCGCTTTCACAAACAAAGATAATCGATTGTTGTTAAGTGTAGATTCATATTCATATGATCCAAAAAGTCATGAAATTGAAACTTTTGAATCGATTTTCTCGTGACTTGAAACTTAACATAGCATCGAGAGCAAGTGATTCAAGAGTTCAAGTTCTTACATTATTAAGTGCCATCTTAATCCAAATTTGGCTGCAGGATAGGATAAATCATGAATATAATACACTTTTTATGTTTTCTTAATATGTGCTTAAACCTCTAGACATGTAAATTTTTAAAGAAAGTGGTTTTCTACCCTTAAATAATCATTTTTTTCTTTAAAAGAAATTTTCATAATGTGCCTTGAGTATTTCTTTAATCATTTATTGTAATTTGGGATTAAAAACGCAATTTTTCCTGAAGTTTTTAGGAAAGCACAAATTCAAAAATAAATTGTCTAAGTACATATAAATAAATATTAAATAGATGTATTTGCACTTTATCCTCAATAAGCATCAAAATGACAAAAACATATTTGAACATTAGAAAAAAAGAAAAAAGACAATATTACAACACTTATCAAAGTCGTAAGGTGGTATTAAAATAACATATTCGACTAACAGTTAGGCTGATAAAAACAACCAACCCTCTAATTTGGGAAATATTGTTGCAATATTGAGTTTGAGATGTTTTATCATTTCAATACTTTTCAGAGAATGTCGGCATAATTATCCAAAGTATAAATATTCAAACCTCGTAAGGGGGTTTGGTTTAAAGGGGATGGACTTTTTCCGCTTAATGTAAAAAAAAAAAAAAAATTAAACTGTCATCTGTCGCGTAATCGTATACACGAGTATTAAGCCCATTGGAATCATTTTATATATAAATCCAGTGATGAAACTATAAATGATGCATCTAATTTTGGCAACTGTCCAAAGTCAATCCATTACTGGGGTAGCCAATTTAATATGGCGTTGTTGATTCATGCGGCAAGTTACATTAATGCAAACATCAGTAAGGAGAGACCTATATATATGTCGTTATATGTCCTGTTAAATTACAGAAAACCACAAAAACAAGAGTCATTGTCATGAATAATGATCGATGGTTTCTTTCCTTTAGGAACATCAACATCATGTGCTAAGCTCTTTTTTAATGAGGATCCCTGTCTAAGCACAAAAAAACAACGCATTCGATTCGATTATATTTTGGTGGTGCTTTTGCTTTTAGGACTTGGCACATTCACTATTTCACATGATTTGAATTTAGACCCTCCCTGTTTGTTTTTTTATGTGGACTGACCTAGTTAAAATGAATGGAGCAGGAGCACTAACCATTTTGTTATTAATTTGGATATCATAAAAATGTTTTTATTCTGATTGAAATTATATATCGAGAGGGAGAGAAAAATGATTGAAAAAAAGAGTTTGTTTTACTTGCTTGACACTTCATTTTCTAAGCATTAAATATACACACACACTTTATATCACCTTTTTAGTGTATCTACAGTGAGAACTAATGATTTTGTCCTCCATAAGATTGCAGAAATTGATTAAGAAGGGCATCTTAGATGGAGGACAAAATTAAGATGCAACCGGGCAATGCTCAACTCGTTGACCTGCTAAAAATTTTATATGGTTTAATATGAGGTTAGGTTTTGAGAAATTTTTTACAATCTTATAGGATTTAGGATCAGGTCAAGAGTTATAGTTATGATCCAATGGGAAACTTGATCCGTGAAAAATATTATAAAATTTAAAAGAAAAAATAAATAAAATTTAAATTCAAATTCAAAATAAAACACTAGAGAATCAAAATCTTTATATTTTTCTTGACTCATATTAATTGTGATATGATTTTGAAATTCAACTCATGATTATGTATTTATCCAGGTTATACTATTTATTTTTATTATATTGTAACTTATGATTTTTTAGGTTATGTTATGTATAAAAGTTGAATTTTCACGAATAATATGTTAGTTTGTGGTTTAGAAAATGAGAGATGATTTTTCTTTTCCATAAATTTCAAAATATAGTTAAAATAAATGGAGCAGAAGCACTATCCATTTTGTTATTACTTTGGATATCATAAAACTGTTTATATTCTGATTGAAAATATATATCGAGAAGGAGAGGAAAGATTGAAAAAGAGTTTGTTTTACTTGCTTGAAACTTCATTTTCTAAGCATTATATATACACACACTTTATATCACCTTTGCAAGTGTATCAGTGAGAACTAATGATTATGTCTTATAAGATCATAGAAGTTAATTAAGAAGGGCATGCTGGATAGAGGACAAAATTAGGGTAAATTAAGATGCAACTGGACTGGTTGATAGATGGCACTAAACTCGTCTAATCTGTGAAAAATTTTATTTGGTTTAATACGAGGTCAGGTTTTGGGAATTTTTTTACAACCTTATAGGATTTAGATCAGGTTAAGGATCATAATTGTAACCGATGAGAAACTTGACCTATAAAAAATATTATAAAACTTAATAATAAAAAGTTAAATAAAAATTCATTGCAAATTTGAAACAAAAACCTAGAGAATCAAAATCTTCATTTCTCTCAACTCGTATTAATTATCATATGATCATTGAAGTTCAACTCATGATTATCTATGTATCTAGGTTATACTATTCATTTTTATTATATGGTAAATTATGATTTTTTAGATTATGTTATGTGTAAAAGCTGAATTGTCACAAATAATATGTTAGTTTGTGATTTATAAAACAAGATCTAATTTTTATTTTCCATATTATTTGAAGATTTTTTCCTTGTTGTAATAGCTTGACTTAAATTTGGTCATTTATTTTTTGCCTTAAACTAATATTTTATTATCCTTAATTAGGTTAAAAGGGGGGGGTGGGGCAGGGCGACCCGATACTTATAGAGGCAGGTTTGGGTATGGCAATAAAAATCCTATAGGGTTTTTTATCAGTTTAGGAGACCCTATAGAAACGTAGGGCAGTTTTAAATCTTATATGACCCATTTTTTACCCGCCCCAATTGCATCCCAAAGGATAAATAATTGTTTCAAAAGTCATATAATGTTTAGGCAAAAATGTCATCTTTTATTTTTGTGCATAAAGGGTTTCAATGTATTTCTTAGACGACAAAATGAAGCAATAATTGGTTATATTTAGCACAAATAATTTTTAAGTTGGATAGAAATATCTAAGGGTTAGAAATTTGGTTTTTGGGGAAATTAGAAATAATCTATTTAGACTTTGATGTGTGTGTGGATACAAACCCACTAAACTTTAATAAAATAAGGACGTTTGGCTTTTTACTTTTATTAAAGCAATATAAGATTAAGGTTTAAGGGGGATGAAACACAATTAAAAAAGTTCAAGGGATCTTTGCACAAAGGTTAAAATTTAGGATTATTTTCAACTTTTAGGGGTTATTTACTAATTTATTAAAATTTGGTATTATTTTTTATATTTGAAAGTTTAGAAATTGTATGAAGGGTTATTGTTTCACTTTAATGATGTACTGCTCCAACCTGTCAAAGTTTCTATATCTTTGAGGTTATGCTACCGGAAACATGATCTAAAGCATTTATTGTGAATACACCTAACTAAAATGAATGGGGATAGCTTACCATATGCATAAAAAAAATTAATTTAATACTTTATTAGAGCAAGTTGTGAGGATGTACAATGTTATTCAACTTTAAATTTCTTATTATCCCATTAAAACTTATAATTTTAAAATTCCAAACATTATGAATTTTCCATAAAAAATATTAATAATCAAAAACTATATTGAAGATTTTTCTTTTCCAACAAAAAAATTGTAATTACATATGTATTAAATGTTATGGATTAATGAATTATAATGAAATGTGCTTTTTACTAAAATAAAAATTCTAAATATTATAAATTTTTCCACCTTGGTTATTTGATTAAGTTTCTAACAATTATACCTCAATAAAATAATTAATAAATTGGATCTTTTTGCATAAAAAATTACTAATAAATCTTAATTTTTCAAAAAATTATTAAATTTATATTTTCCATAAAATTATAATTAAATATATTTTTTGTAAAAAGATTCAAATAATTGTATTTTTTTTTAAATATTATTTAATTTTTATTCTTTTAAAAATATCATAAATTCAATTTTATTACAAAATTTATTAACAAATTTTGATTTTTTTGAAAAATTATTACTCAACTCAAATTTATGCAAAAAAAAAATTACAAATGAATTGGAATTCTTCATTAAAAAATTACAAAAAGGAAATAAAAAATATTATAATTATTGTACGAGATACACCAAAAACATATAGATATTTTCAACAAATAATCATTATAATAAAAAAATTTATAAAACATCCTCTTGCTTTCAAATTAAAAAAAAGGAGAAAATTCAACATTTTCTTATTGTTAGTTTAAAAATATATATATACACACGCACAGTATTCGAACTACATAAATTTGAATTTACAAAAAATTTGAAAAAAGAAAAAAAAAACACACTTGCATATGAGCGGGTGCAGTATGATTTGGCCTTGTTTCCCACTGAACCAAACCGACTCAAAACATATATTATAGTTTGGTTTTTCTTTTAAATTTAAACCTAATCATATGATTTGACATATGTTTTTTTTTTCTTTTGAATTGAGATAAAAACGGTTAGGTACAGTTTCATTTATAATTTGAATGTTGTTTATTCTAAAATAAAAATACATTCTATCGAGATAATTCAACTACATATTTCTTATCATTAATACGACACAAACATCAATATTATAAATTAATTATTTACCCAAATAAATATTTAAAACTTATGGTGATGGAGAATTTCATCCACTATAAAACTATAATCGTATACTTGTCCCATCGTCTTAAATTTTGCTGAATTATAATGAGATATTGAACATGACAAAATTAAAATACGCTATCCATCCCAACATGAGGTACAAATTTCAATTCATTATCCATAAATCAATAAGTAACTATTTAATAGAAGTAAACACATTAATTAGTAAGGACAAAACAAGAATTTAATTTTCATTCTTATGAAAGATACATATCTATATAAAAATTTAAAAAATAATTAATTTTTTAACAAAATAATTAAAATAATGACAATATGTTTGAGGTTTTTTTTTTAATATATAAAACAGTTCGGTTCAGTTCTAAGTCCCAAACGGAACCGTCCATTGAACAATTTCAAAAAAAAAAAAAACGAAAATTCAATTTGGTTTTCGGCCTGAGTTGGTTTAGTGCTTGGTTGATTTTTTTTTCCACACCCTAACATCAACTAATAATATAATTGCAAAAAAAAAATAATTTCATAGACAGAAATTCTAATTTTCAAAAAAGAAAATGAAAGAAAGCGAAAAACATACCTGCGACATTGGGAAAAGGAAAGAAAGCTAGACTGTAGTAGAAATTTAATAGAAAGAGGAGGAGGAGAGAACTTGTATTTGTATACTAATCAGGATGCATAGAAGGAAGAAAATGTAGGTTTGGGTTATATTTTGTTCTTATTTAAGTTTTTTTTTTTTTTTTCCCTGTCTCTTTTTATGTGGGATGTAAGGCAAGAGTAGCGAAATTTTGCCAACTCTGCTGGCCGCACGATACAGAAAGTAGTGAAATTTTGCTGCTATTTCTACTGATAATTATAGAAAAGATTTGGTCAATCTATCTATCTTTTTGTAGTAATATAATATCTCTTTTCTGTATGAACTTAGGAACAATTATATGTTCTTTACATACTACTACTACATGTGGAAGCATTTATCCTAAGTTTGTATCAAATAAAACGTACATCTCTTTATATCATTTTTATCATAATTATTCATTTTAAACATATGCACTGACCTTCCAATTGTTTTTAAAAATCATCATGGGAAAAAAATGATTTGGATGGGTGTAACAGTTTTTTCCGAGTATATTTACATTAGTAAACTATCTGTTATTTATTTCTGGTACAAATGAAAGTGTTTTTTCTTTCTTTTTTTGCCAGACATGTGGCAGTGATTAATTGAAACATCACAAAGTGCAAGGCGTCATTTCGATAATATTTGTTTCAATAATTGCAATTGGGAAAGCTAACGCAGTACCTACTATTGGATGGCTCCGCACAAAATTCATGGATTCATCTAATCCATTCGGGGGTTACTGGCCCCTCGACAATGACAAATGTATATTAACGAGTGACTGAGCATGGTGTGTTAAGTGTTTAAGTGAGTAACAGGTAAATATCAGTGTATTTTAAAAAATGATAAAAATATTATATAATTTTTATAAAATTGTTTATATAAAAAATATTATCAATATTTATAATTATTAATTATTTTACGTGACTTACCATGATCAATAAGTCTTTTTTTTCTAGCAATCAGCCTTGTGTACAGTAGTTCATGTTTCATCACACACGACATCTCTTTCTTTTCTGCAATAATTTTGGACCAATATTATGGTAATGTCGAATCGTTTGTTGGAAATTTATCAAATCAAAGTCCCAATAGCTACCAAATTTTCTTCATTGTGTCGTGCACAAATATTATACCGTTGTAGCCTTATTGTCCTTGTCTACTATAGTAATGTGCATGCATGAAGTTGATAGACGTCCAATTATACATATTCTAGGTAATTGAGTAGAGTAGAGAAATTATGACTTAAAATGTCGTATGTAGGGCTTCCCTAGTTGATAGTTTCTTCTATTAATGAAATCAAAGATGAATTTAATTTATAGATGTTAGAAATTTCTTAGATTTTATAAAAAACAAATCTTCATGTGAAACTAATTTTCAAATCAGAAATTCTTAGATTTTATAAAAAACAAATCTTCATGTGAAACTAATTTTCAAATCAGGATCTTCTAAACATGATAGAAACAATCAAAATTATAATGGTTTTGATACATACCGTTGTTTATGATTTTGAATTCCAATCAAGAGAAGAAAATCTGTTTCGATTTTGTCTTAGTGATTTTCTCCCACTCTACCTTTCTCTTTTCTCTTTCTCTTTTGATGGTGGAGAATGAAAAATTATTCTGTAATGAAAAGTCACGATACTTTTCTTTTAATTGTTATATATAAATAAGGAGAGTGGAGGGATTTGAAACCCTATGACTCAAAATTACCATTATGCCCAAATGACCATCATATTGAACTTTTCATATTAGAGTCATACCATAAGTCACATGGGCCATTAATGTTAAAATAATTTAACAATCTCCCACTTGGCCCATGTTACGACATGATGAATCAATAACCAATAAGAGTGCACCATATTTAGAGTTCATCAAATCAGAATTCTCAATTGAATTAAAATGGTTGGATCATGGCGGTCACACATCTTTTAATGACATGATTCCTTCCATGTATCACATGATCATTATAATTCATAATAACTTAACCGAGGAACATTAAAACTTTAAATTGTCATTTCCAAATATGCTACTAGTTATCTCATAAACAATAACTGTATACAACCTGATGTAGATAACAAAGAGCAAGCAAAACCATAACTTTAACTGAATTCATAAGTGTCATAATAATACGAGCAGTACAACCATATGTATATATATATTTATACATTAACCATCAAATCTGTGAGGACCTGTCTAAAATGCCCATCCGTTCAACATGTCCAGTAAACGTTTTCGGTGGCAAACCTTTAGTTAACGGGTCCGCTATCATCAGTTCAGTACTAATATGCTCAATTGACACTCTTTGGTTTTGCACTTCTTCCTTAACAGATAAGTATTTCAAATCCATGTGTTTCGCACCCTTAGAATACCTATCATTCTTAGAGAAGAAAACAGCTGCAGAATTATCACAATAAATTCTTAACGGCTTATCTATACTGTCGACTAAATCAAGCCTTAAGATAAAATTCCGCAACCACAATGCATGAATAGTGGCCTCAAAGCATGCCACAAATTCAGCCTCCATAGTGGAAGTAGCAATGACAGACTGCTTCCCACTCTTCCATGAAACTGCTCCTCCAGCCAACAGAAACATGTAACCAAATGTAGATTTCCTCGAGTCTACACATCCAGCATAATCTGAATCCGAATAGCCCACTACTTCAAGATGACTTGACCTTTTATAAGTAAGCATATAATCCTTGGTGCCTTGTAAGTACCTAAGTACTTTCTTTGCAGCTTTCCAATGATCTATTCCAGGATTACTTTGATATCGGCCTAACATTCCTACAGCGAAACTAATATCTGGGAGTGCATGTCTGAGCATACATCAAGCTTCCAACCAGTGATGCATAGGGAATGGATTCCATTGATTTTCGTTCCAAATCATTCTTTGGACATTGCAATTCACTGAACTTGTCCCCTTTCTGAATTGGAACTATTCCTGCAGAGCAATTTTCCATTCTAAATCTCTCTAATACTTTATTGATATAGCTTTTCTGAGACAATCCTAACAATCCTTGTGATCTATTGCGAAATATCTCTATTCCTATCACATAGGATGCCTCGCCCATATCTTTCATTTCAAAAGTTTCAGAGAGAAATTTCTTTACATCATGTAACAAACCCATGTCATTAGTAGCCAAAAGGATATCATCGACATATAAGACCAATATAATAAACTTGCTCCCACTGACCTTCATATAGATACACAATCGGTGTTCTCTACAAAACCGTATGATGTAATGGTATTATTGAACTTAATATACCATTGTCGGGAAGCTTGTTTTAATCCATATATCGACTTCTTTAACTTACACACCAAATTTTCTTGTCCTGTGGTTATGAAACCTTCAGGTTGGTCCATATAAACTTCCTCTTCTAAGTCACCATTCAAAAAGGCGGTTTTTACATCCATTTGGTGAAGCTCTAAATCATAATGAGCCACCAAAGCCATAATAATTCTTAAGGAGTCCTTCTTAGAAACTGGAGAGAAGGTCTCTTTATAGTCAATGCCATCTTTCTGAGTGTAACCTTTAGCAACAAGTCTGGCCTTGTATCTTTCGATGTTGCCGTTTGAGTCTCGCTTAGTCTTAAAGACCCATTTACAGCCAACTCGTTTTGATCCTTCAGGCAACTCTACTAGCTCCCAGACTTTATTTACATCCATTGATTTCATCTCTTCCTTCATGGCATTGAACCACTTTTCAGAATCACTACATTCCATGGCTTGTCTAAATGAGACTGGATCTTTATCAATGCTTAAGTCAGATTCGTGTTCAAGTGAGTAAACCACATAGTCATTCGATATAGCTGGTCTTTTCTGTCTCATAGACCTCCGTAATGCCATTTCTTGTGGTGTCCCTTGCTCATTTGTGACTTGCACATTGTTGCTTGGTTCACCTCTAATATGTTCACTTTGTGTGTTTTGAACATCAACTTGTCGTTTCAGCTTGTTGCTTGACTGTGATGCAACAAAAGGAACAACAACCTGAGTAGAAACACTGGGTGTAGGGGTCTCTTCTTGAAATTCTCTAATATCCACCTTTCGTGATTCCCCACTCCCACTAAATTGACCATTTTCAATGAACGAGCAATACCAGACTCAACTATTCTTGTACTGTGGTTAGGACAATAAAATCTGTACCCTTTTGATTTTTCAGGATAGCCAATGAAATAACCACTAATGGTTCTTGCATCAAGCTTTCTTTCATGTGGATTATATATCCTTATTTCCGCTGGACAGCCCCAAACATGAAGGTGCCTTAAACTGGGTTTCCTACCTGTCCATAATTCATAAGGAGTCTTAGAGACTGCCTTACTAGAACCCTGTTCAAGATATGCAGCAGTTTTTAATGCATGCATCCATAAGGATAAAGGTACAGTGCTGTAACTTAACATACTCCTAACCATATCCATAAGTGTACGATTCCGCCTTTCAGCCACACCATTTTGTTGTGGTGTACCAGGCATTGTATACTGTGCACATATGCCTCGACTTTCAAGGAATTTTGCAAATGGACCAGGACATTGTCCACTTTCATTGAATTTACCATAATATTCACCACCTCTGTCTGATCTCACTACTTTCACCTTTCTATCTAACTGCCTTTCAACTTCATTAACAAACACCTCTAGGATGTCAACTGATTGTGACTTTTCATGCAGTAGATATAAGTAACAATATCGTGAGTAGTCATCAATAAATGTGATGAAATACTTTTCACCACCCCATGTTGGAATGTCAAAAGGACCACAAATATCAGTGTGTATCAATTCAAGGAGTTCATTACTTCTTGTGGCTGGATTCTTTGATATATGTCTAGTTTGCTTACCTTTTATGCAATCAACACATATATCCCAGTCAGTAAAATCCAATTGAGGCAAGATTTCACCTTTCACCAACCTCATTACCCTTTCTTTGGATATATGACCTAATCTTTGATGCCATAAGAAAGCAGAACAATCATTGTGTGCATTACGTTTGTTACCTATACTATGCTCAACAAGAAACAGAGATTCAGCATACATAACATCAAGATTAAAACGATATAAATTATCAACTAAAGTACCAGATCCATAATAGTACGAATGTCTATACAATGAAAATACACCGTTTCCAATCTTAAAGTTAAAACCTACTTCATCCAACTTTGCAACAGAAACTAAATTTCTAGCACATTCAGGAACATAGAGACACTTTTCTAGATCCAGGCGACACCCAGTATCCAAAATCAATCTGTACGTCCCAATTCCTTCTATTCGTGCCTTCATTCTGTTTCCCATATAAAGAAACTGTTCAGTTCCTCTTATGGGCTGGATTGAAAGGAATCCCTGCATAATATGTGACACATGAATAGTAGCCCCAGAGTCTAACCACCAAGTATTATTAGGCACTTCAATTACATTTGATTCAAAACATACTGATATACAGTACATACCTTTCTTTTCGAACCAAGCCTTTCTTTTTAGACAATCTTTCTTGAAGTGACCCGTTTTCTTGCAGAAAAAACACTTCTGATCCTTATGGATTTGACCTCCACCAACTTTCATAGAGGCTTTGTCCTTCTTCTTACCCTTCTTGCCTGGTTTAGACTTACTGCTACCAGCATCATTATGAACAGTGAGATGAACAGAGTGATCCTTCATCTTCTTTAATCTCCCTTCTTCCTGAACCAACATGGCCTTTATTTCCTGAAGGTTCCATTTTTCCTTAATGGTGTTGTAATTCACCTGGAACTGACCAAACTCAGGAGGAAGCGAATTGATGATGAATTGAACCAAAAAAGATTCACTCACATCCATACCCATTAACTTCAGTTTTGCTGCTAGATTAGCCATGCATGTCACATGATCATGAATGGGCTGTGACCAATCAAATTTCTTGGTCGTTAGCTCACTCATTAGGCTCCCTACAATAGATTTGTCAGCTATATCTGATTGAGAGTATTCCTTAATTCTCATTATAAATTCCCTTGCATTTTCCGTCTTAGGCATCGATGGCTTGACATTTTCAGCTATCGTCATTCGCATCAAGTTCAAACTCAGCCTATTAGACCGTTCCCAAGTCTCATAAAGAGACTTGTCTGACTCAGTACTAGTCTCAGTAATGGCTGCAGGCTTTTCATCAGAAATAATTGCTAGGTCCAAATCCAAAATGCCCAGTTGAAATTGGATCTGTTCAGACCATTCCGCATAGTTTAGCCCATTGAACTTGATCATTCCATTGCCCAAAGCGAACAAATTACTAGAAGCTGTAAATGTAATCCAAATATACATATTAATGCTTTGAGTAAACTTAAATGGATTCAAACAAATGATAAACTTTAACTATGTATTTAAGGTCACCTTTGGGTGATACCTTAATGCATAACTTTAATCAATAATGATGCTTAGATAAATATACTTTGATAGATCAATCAATCATACTTAAGTCAATATGTATGTTATCTTTGGATATACAGCCATATTCACCCAGTATATCAATGAATCTCTTTTAGTATCATTAATTATAAGCAATGATCCATCTTTGGATGATCTCCTAGCCTTATGATTAATGATTACAATTGTTCATTTCAAACTTTTATATCATTTTATTAGCATCTAAAGAAGATGAACAATTGAAATTCACAATTAAATATTTAAATCCTTCCAAGCTAGGCCACTTTGGTGACTAACAAGCTTTTGACATTTCATTTACACTAACATAATCTCAACAAACATCAAACTTTTCAATCATTAAGATCATTCAAATTAACAAATATCAATAAACTATCGTTAATGCGGAAAATATCAGAAATATAGCACATATATATATTTGCAGATATTTGTTTTTATTTTCCATGTTCGTGAAGCATACACAGACCAAACTATGTTTGGAAATAGGAACACATAATTCAACGTTCCGTTAAATGTTCGTACTCGTACACTTCCAATTCCGGTCAAATCCAATTCCAGGATTCAAAATCACGTCATGTTAAATCCCGTTGTCTATATTTCATTTTCGGAAATCAGGAATATTTCATGGAATATTTATATTACGGAAACATATGTTCCTTCATTCATGTTTTATGAAATATTATTGTTTTCCGAAACGGAAAACATGAACATTACATGATATCCTGGTAAATTCCGAAACGGAAAACATGAAAAGCAATAATTCGTTAATGCAAATGTAGGAACATTTCGGAAAATTAAATTGAATAGGTTTTCCATACCCGCTCTGATACCAATTGTTAGAAATTCTTAGATTTTAAAAAACAAATCTTCATGTAAAACTAATTTCCAAATCAGGATCTTCTAAACATGATAGAAACAATCAAAATTATAATGGTTTTGATACATACCATTGTCCATGATTTTGAATTCCAATAAAGAGAAGAAAATCTGTTTCGATTTTGTCTTGGTGATTTTCTCCCACTCTACCTTTCTCTTTTCTGTTTCTCTTTTGATGGTGGAGAATGAAAAATTATTCTGTAATGAAAAGTCACGATACTTTTCTTTTAACTATGAGAGTGGAGGGATTTGAAACCCTATGACTCAAAATTACCATTATGCCCGAATGACCATTATATTAAACCTTTCATATTAGAGTCATACCATAAGTCACATGGGCCATTAATGTTAAAATAATTTAACAATAGACATCAGAAACATGTTTCATAGGAGCATCAACATTCAACAACAATGTATACGATGAAAGAATCATATCAATTTTACTATATTATAGCCAATTATGGTACTAAAGTTAATTATTTTGAATGCTATTGGTTCTAAGCTCTGGCTTTTTATTTATTTTTCATTATAATGGAAAAGATGGATTCGAATCTAATCCGTTTATTTAAAAAACCGGTATTAATATAATTAGATTAGATTATAAAGCTGTTCAATTTGAAAGAGTTTTAATGATGTTTTAGATATATTTATATTAGGATCCTTTACAATTAATTTATCTACATTCAGGTAATATTATTATGCTTTCAAGTTTTAACAGATATTGGGGGCATTTCTTAAGTGGAGTACTATTTATTAGAGGAAAGTGTCATCTTGTGCCAATGGAGAGTAATAAAATAATTGCATGACAAAAAAAACCTGATCTTGACAGGACTTCGAGAAAAAAAAGTGAAAGTGCTCGCAGAAAGAAGGCCTTAAACATATCCGACACGAAAAAAAGAAGAGCAGCTCGAGAATCCCCAAAAGGAATAAAGATAAAAAGCTAAGCCATTTCGATGAACTCTTAGTTGGTACTAGTAGTAAAGTTTTTATTAGTTTTTTTTTTTTTACTAATATTACTTAAATTTTTATTAGTTGGATGTAAATGAATCAAATTTATTTGTATGTCTATGAGTTGATATGAAATTTATTCAGAGTATAGTTTACAATATTCTAATAGTAGAGCCCAGTTTAAGAATTTGATTACGTTAGTTTATAAATCTAGTTAAACTCAAAATAAATTTAACCATTAATCAAGTTTGTTTTGAATATATCTACTGATATTTTTTTTAGTATAGAGTATCATATTCACTGGACCTAAATGATTTTTTTTTTTCTTATCCAACTTTTTTTTAAATCGAGTTTAAATTCATCGAATATTATTTCCATGTAAGTTGGAGTTCAAAATTCAAAATTCAATCTTAAATTTAAACGGTATTTGTATTCTCTTGACTCTTTTTCGTTTACAACCCTAGCAAAGATCCTAAACAGGTATGGGAAAGTGTGCATTCATTTTTATTTTAAGCAGTCAAAGGTCGCTTTTGCGGAGGAGTTTGTGCGCACTGCGCAATAAACTTCATTATCCCAATCTCGCTTTGCTCCATCGGCAGCCGGGCTACCACTATTCTTTCCAACAAAAATCCCGTCTCCTTTATTTATTTCCATATTTTACTTTAGTTTATTTATTATTATTTTTTTTCATTCTAGAGCGTTTTCATTTCTTTTTCCCCTCGTTATTCTAAATTTACAAAAATATGTAGAATAATTAGTGACAAATAAATACTGATAAATTTTTTCATAAGAAAGTTTTATAAAAACACGCTATTAATACTTGCCCTTCGTTCATCCAGATCCAAGCCATATCACACTCATTAGATATTTTACCAAGAATACCCTTTGAGCCAAATTAAACCAAATTAAAGACCTTTTGGTGAATAAAGTTAAAAGTGCATAGAGAGTACCCTCCGAATGAAGGGAACAAAACTTTATGATGAAGTTGTATGGAAAAGGGGTACTGTATTTATTAATTTATTTATTTTTACTGCTATTTGTGATGTAGGGTTAGAATTATACAGTGATAATAAAAAAACAGTTATGGCAGGATACAATCTAAAAACATGTTTTTAAAATTTGAAACCGGGATCTAAATAAATGTGAATCCTGCTTATTTTAGTGTTGTTCAAGGTTTTCTAGATCTATTTTCTACAAATCGATAAATCAAAATATATAAAAAGGAACCTTTCTAAAGATTATTGTTTAAGTGTTATCATTATAAATTTTAGGATACGTCTCAACGTTTTATTGATCATGAGTTGTCCATAATGTCTCTTTAGTATCATGATTCGCAATGTTGAAATCAAACTAAAAAGTAATACTTTACGAGAGCTTCTACGGTCTTGTTTAACTGTTAAAATAAATATAATGATTGAAATATTAGTTATTTTAGTGATTCTGTCACAGTTCGATATGGTATGAACCGTTAAATGATGACAGAACTGATCCTATCAAAATTGATGATAGAATCGTAGAATTCCCCATACTTTTCAAAACACTACTCTCTACACTTGCCGACTTCTTGACATTTTTTCATCATTTTCAAAACAAGCAATATCACATATAGCAATCACCAAAATTCTGTAGGACTGGCATAAAAAAAATATGGTTAATGTTATTATTGTTACCCATTATTCTATCACTTGATTAATTCCACTAGAGAGAATATTGCAGATTTATTATTTTTGTAAAATGAAAGAAAAAAATTACAAGTTCTTTAGAGAACTTAAGAAATAGCTATTCTTTATATTCTTTTACAATATATTTTCATATTTATTCAAAAGACTTTAAAATATTTATAAAAAATAATTATTGCTTTTCCATCATATATTTTAAGATTTATAATTTTATAATTTGATTCTGCAAACCAAACATATAATAAGACAATGACAGCAAGTTAGTATATTCCGATGTCAGTGTGTTTTATTTCCCAGCAATTCAAAGGTAGCGCTTTACACCGTGTTTCTCAATTTTTTTATAGGAAAAATGGGTGAAAATGGAAAGAAAGGAAAAGACTGGAATGAAATGAAATCAAATGTTGCTAATAAAAAGGAAATGGAAGAAAATGGGGTGAAAGTTCTAGTTTTGATATTGTTTGGTTGGGATGATAAAAGAAAGGAAGTAAAAAAAAACATGAAAAAAACTAAAATGTCTTTACTTTATTTCTTTTACTTTACTTTAAGAGGTAGTCTGTCATTTTAATTCACTTCCCTTTATTTCTCTCCTTTTCATCACAACTTCCGGCAGAAACAAAATGATGCCCAACTTCACTTCGCTTCATCCCATTTCTCCACCATTTAATATTACCAAACAAACAAGTTTCATTCCGTTTCCTTCATTTTTCCTTTGGCTTCGGTTATTTTTCATCAAATCAAACACATCGTTGTATCACTAATTTGCCCCTCCTTTTCTTGCTAACAAGAAATGCAAACAAGGGAGCTGCCTTAAGAGCATCTTTATTAATATTAAATTAATATGGATACATGTTGAAACAATTCTCTTAAAGGGAATTTCTTTTTCTTTTTCTTTTTGTATTATAATGGAGAGGAAGGACTTCAACCTATATCTCTCACTTGAAAGACTGGAAATGATGACACTAGGTTATAAGACTATTGAGTAAGTTTCTTAGATAGTTGTTTATCTCTCTCCTAGTAGAATCACTTGGTGAAAAAATCCCCCTATCTTTAATTTATCTTAATTAAAATGTGCTTAATAGCATAAGTTTTGAATTTTTTTTAAAAAAAGGGACCCCAAAGATTAAAAAAAATAATTAAGTAATTTTCTAAAAATAACTTGGGAATAAAGAGAAACCTTCCTAACAAAAAGAGTTATTTTTAATACTGGCATAACATATTAAGTAACTTCTGGATAAAAATGTTCTTATAAAAAACTATACACCTCATTAATTAAGGCATGACCTTGATTTATCTTTACTAATAATGCTAAATCCATAATAGAGCTATAAGTGAGTGGAATGAAGATGACATAGAATTAATTTCAAATTGAAACTCAAAATCCACTCCAAATTTCAAAATCCAACCAATTTATTAATCAAGTTTAGAATTTTGGGTTTGCACTCAATATGAAGTGGCAGTAAACAAATTTGAGTTGGACTCAATTAAATTTATATGAAATTGATTTATGTGAATGATTTTTTTTCCTTCTAGTTAAAATAATATCAACTATCTAAACCCAATTTAAACTCTATTAACTCAAATTCGATAGGAATTTGATTAGACTTATAGAGTAATCCAATCAAAAAAATTATGATATCCAAATTCAATTGAATAAACTATTTGAATAATTTGAAATATAACGGACATGATGATTCTCAATCTAAATGCAAATAAATATCACTAGTAAACGAGTAGATTTAATCTACTTGCACATGAAATCCATGCTTAAGTCCCAAATCTACTTATTAATCTATTTATTTGTGTTTGTATGATCTAAATAATTAAGTTGCATACTATTGATGATGATGAAGAGCCAAAATTATTTAGATCTTCCTTAACTCATCGAGAGAGAGGCTCCACTTGGATTTGTTATCTTGCACTCATCATTTAAACCTGATACTTCGAAATCTATCTACCATCTTTATGTCCCATGACGCATTATTCCATCATAACTTCATTTTAAAAATTTTTTTATCCGACCTATATCAATCCCAGTAACGAATTGAAGGTTAAAACATATTGCCATTCACAAAAGTTGAGATGTAATTGTTTCGCCGAATACCTTTATCATTATAAGAGTGTGTAAAGTTCAAAAACTACCTAAATGTCCATGATTTCTTAAATATACAGTTATTCATATAACTAATCATGACTGATTATTTATGACGAAACCTAAATATATCAAGATTTAATTAATTTTTTAAAACATGAATATCTATTACTACATTCTGAATTTCCAATTTCAAACCCGGTTTACCTTATATCATACGTCCATTGCTTTTTTTTTTTTTTTTTGTTTCCCCTATGTCCATTGCTTGGATGAGCATAATCATAGTTGTAGTAAACCTCTTGTAGTCCTCCTAAATTGATTTAAATTGACCGAACTTATGCCTCAGTTGCCTAATTTTACGTTGAAATTTCGTGTTTTTTCCTCTTTCATTAAATTCAACTTCTATTACCTAGAATTCATGGTAAATTGAATAAACAATTTCTGATAGTAAATCCACTTGTCTAGTTCTACTACGCAATATTACACTTACGGTTTCTATGTCTTTATTACTTTTACCTTAACACAATTAAGGCTGTCTGCTTTATCTTTTATATACCACTCCTTTGTAATAGCTCCCAGCTAAGTTTCCCATTCAATCCATCCAAAACATTAGGAATCTCGTACTTGAAATCTCAAGCCAATTCTTAAAGATCTTAACCCTCTCTATTACTTGTGTTCTTCCATTTGTTTGCATACTTCTTTAGATCTTGTTTCCTTGCAATGGAAAGACAGAGAAGCAAATAATTTTTGTCATCGATTTCCTAACGAATGAGTAGAGTAAAAAGGGTTTTCTTAATTTTATCCTTCTTTTCTTATATGAATTATGAACTGATCTCCTTTAGTTCTCATTAGATCCCTTCTTTTCTTTAATTATTGTTAACTAATTATTACACTAATGAAGGTGAGGCATCCACGATAAGGATGCCTAAAAATATACCTTATAATAATATAATAATAGGCTAACAAATATTTACTTTCTCACCATCTAGAGTTTTTATTTATCAAATCTTAAACTATCAAATTGCATATTTTTATTTTTTGATAATCTTACATGTTACACTAAAACTTCTTTTCTTATATACTCCTCCTTTTCCTTTGAATGACATAGATGTTGACTAATCTAATGATAGCCCCAAAACTCAATCATGAAAAATCTAGGTCATTATTCCCTTTATTTTATCAAATTATATCATCTTTTTGGGGATATATTTATAACTTTATCTCAAAATCAAAGTAAAGCTTACATTTGTGTTGCTAATTATTTTCTTTTTTTTTATTGTGTTTTTTAATCCATTTTGTTAAGATTCAAGCAATACCTTTATCTAAAGACGAAAACTTCAACATTATTAATACCCTCTGTAAATCAATTGGTAATGGGATAAAATTTTAACATGAGGGTACATAAATATTATATATATTTTAAAAACTTTCTCTTATAACTAATATGTATGTAATATAACCGATAATTCCTCACTACTCATCTGAACCTACGCTGGATATTAGTATCAATGAATATTTTCTCTGAAAAGGGCAAGATATACCTCACTTACTTGAGTTTGCTCTTAAATATCATCACCAAAGCCTTTGTTCGAGATGAAAAAGGATTTATCCTCCTTTCCCTTATAAAATATAATATGTCAAGCCATTAGGGTGGGTTTGGAGGAAAAAGAAAAGAAAAAATAGATTATAACTTGGAAATCTAATTTATATCGTTTGTTGTCTTGGTTGTAGAAAATTCTAATCAGTAATGAATGTTTCCTTGAATACTCAAGTATGATGCTTCTTTGGAAAAGAGAGGACAGGAATTCTAGCCTCCATGGAAACCCTAGTCTTAATTGTCGACCCAGACAATCAGCAAGGTAACTAATTGATGATTGTTTGATTTTTATGATACGTAGACAATGTCCCATTTGACATTATTGTGATCAATTTTCATGAGATTGACCTTGGCAATGCGTGGGGCACACAATCCATGCAACGGTGGAGTCCATGTCACGGTGTCCACTCAATATGTCTTTTTAGGCATCATTCTCACTCATTGCCTTTTTGCCATTTTCTTGCCCACTTGCCGCTCCTAGTTATCTATAATTATATATATTACACTCGAGTATGCTATGACTTGTTATAGCAATCGACACATTTCGATCTATTCATTTGTATTGTTGCTTCAAGCTATAATTTCATCAATTAATATTTGCACTTTGATAAAAAAAAATCGTTATTGCATCCCTAATTAAATTATTATGTTCAAATATGGAAGAACTTTTTAAACTTTTGAACTGTGAAATTTATTCCTAAACTATTCATTAAGTTAAAATGGATTTTCTAAACTTCTAAACTAAGGTTTTATACTCCTCAAAATTTTAACAACTGTCTGTATACATCTCAAAGGCTCCAAGTTTTCACTATTTATATCCTTTTGGTAACAACTCTATAGTTTTAATAATGGTTTGAGAGTTATCTGTAATTTTCTTTTCATCAATTAGAAAAAGTAAATTTACTTTAAAAGTTTAGACATCTATCTATTGCTTGGCTAACCATTTAGAAAACGAAAGAAGATTTAATGAGCTTGAAAAATCATATACATGAGTGAATGGCTAATAAATACTAATGGGTTTTAAATAAGTGGTGCAAATGATGCATATTTTTTATACGTCATTAATTATTTCACATGATGTATTACATTCAATCAATCTTTTATCCATGCATGCAATCATTCCCTATTTAAATGATATCATCTTTTGTAACAAAGACTCATGTGCAAATACATTGCTTATGTGGATATCAATCTCATTGTAATCTTCAATGCTTTCTCGTATATATTATTATAAGAAGATTATATCTTTGTATTAGGCTTTAAGCTTTAGTGTATGTAAATGCAATCTAATACTAATGGTGCTTCATGACGCTTAACAAAAACAATAATATCTTGCATGCATGATGCCAAGAGATCTTTATCTTTGACAGGAAAAGCATTTACTAGCATATGGATCTTACCCTCTTGTCAACGTGTATTAATTTTCTTCAGCCTCAAAGTATAATCACTTTTATTGATCAACTGTCCCTTGTCATAATGGCCAAGTGTATTATCCCTGACCGAGGACTTCAATCGTAGTAAAATAGTTGGCAATTATTATTTTTCCATTTTTCTTTAGTTTAATCTTTTTTTCTTTTTAAATATAACAGCTAATCAGCTCAAATCAATAGATTGGAAGTCTTGAATTGACTTTGATTAAGTAACCTACTATGTCATTCGGCAGGTTATGACTAATACGGTCAAACCAGACCAATGAGCTATACTTACCAATGCCAGTTGAACCGAAACATGGGTCAAATCTGCCCCATATGCCCATGTCTAACCTAAGCTTTTTATTCACGTTTAGAAGCATACTCTTAAGTTTAGGAGTTGGCTCGTTGAGAATAAAAAGGAATTTCATAATTAAAACTTTTAGTGACCTTCACTTTAACAATGTACTTTCATTTATATGGGCAGTTGAATAATGCTATAGCTATGTTTTACATGCTTGGATTGTGTGATTGTTTAATTTATCATTTGTAAGTTTATCTTTTATGATAATCATTAATAGAATAGGCTAGAAAATTAGTTCAATTGCTTATAAGTTATTTAAGTTGGTCTCTTTTTAAGCTTTACTCGACTTAAACTCAATTTATAAATAAATAAAGCTTATGTCTGAATCAAGTCTTTAGTTAAGTAAGTTGAGGTCAATTTTGTGATTTTTGAGTTCGCTTGTCTCCGATTTTCCTTTTTAACTTACAATGATGGGTAGTCGCCTCCACTTTTGTGTAAACTTCTCCTAACATCTTGTTGGCCACCTTGGACTTACAATAAAAGGCAGTTTTACCTTTTTATTTTTCTTTTATCCTTTTAATTTGTAATACATTTTAGTACTCATATTATTTAAAAGGTAATATACTCTTTAGCAATGATTTTATTTCTAAAACTCCGATTGTAAATACCTTTTCTTTCTTTAACAAGCTTACACAACAACGAAGGCATCAATATATATGTGCTTTTGTGTAGTCTTTTTTTTTTCTTTTTTTGAATCAAACATTTATATGTGGGGGCATTAAAAAGTTGAAGTAGCAAATTCATAAATAAAAAATAATAATAATATAAACCATTTACTAGAAGAGACTCCTACATTTCTCCATTATCTAACAATATGAGCTATACAAAAAATAAAATTCAATGTCATATAATGTCGAATTCTTCTTCTTTTTTTTTTTGTACACTATGATGAAGTTCAAGAAACATTTATATATGAAATACATCAAAAGTATCAACAATTAAGGAAATTGTTTATTTAAGATATTATCATTTTGAGTTATTACAAAAAAGTTTCACAAAATAAGTCATACATCAATTCCTCTTTTTTACCCCTCAAAACATTAATATATTAAATAAAGTTAGGGAAATTCTTTGGTTTCTTCGTTAATTTTGACGAAACTACTCTTGTCACTATCTAACAACAACACCTTACCCAACCATGATCGAACCACTAAAATAATAATATTCTAATTACTATATTCATCTTAACAATTAGATAGTCCCATCAATGGGACCATAGGAACTTCAATAAACTTAACTTACCACCAAATGTTATTATATTCTATTATAAATCTACCCCTATTTATGTGTTACCAGTTTAATTAACAATATAATAATCCCAAGTTACTTGAGCTTTCTCTAGAACTTCATTTTTCATTCTTTTTTCTTTATTTTCTTTTCTTTGTTTTTCTTTTAATTTGTATAGTGCATGTTAGATATTTATGTTAGACTAGTGCGTAGGAAATACCAAATATAGAACTGTGTTCATGAGTGGTTAGTTATTTCATGGAAATTAGTAACAATGAGCTCTTATGGTATCTCATATTCGTTACAACTTACGTGTCTGAGTTACGCTTCCAATCACTCTTTATTCAGATAATAGGCTTGTTTGATAGAGAATCCTTACTTACATAGCCAAACAAAACACATTGGTATGGATATTTATTTTACTAGAGATGAGTTGCAAGTAGTTTTCAAACATGTAACTGGCATAGGTTTTATAGAACATGAACCTAATACCCTATGGGGATCCCCAAACTCGTCCGAAACCCTATAAGCCTTTTGTCCATTAACTTGAAAACCCATCCAATAAACCCCATAAGGTACCTAAATTCGAACCCAATAGGCCAATAGTCTTTCAACTACAATTATCTTTATATCTAAAGTTATCTATTAATAATAAAAAAAAAAAAAGCTCTTCTTTTCTTAACATACATGCCCATATTTTTCTTCTTGTTTACTAGTGGAAAAAATTTATTTTCATTAATACTTGTGTATAGAATAAGTCCATCCAGATTTATTCTCTATTATTCTAGCATTACAATAAATCGTCATGATTAATTAACATCAAACAGCATTAAAAACGAATGCTCTATAAATTTAAAATTAAAAATGCATATATCATTTATTAAATTAAATTAATCCCTAAAATATATAAACTTGAATAGTTAGACTTTCAATTTTATTGATTAGAATAAATTTTATAAGATTTTTATCATAAAAAGTTCAAGTTCCCTACGGGTTTTATATCCGACCCAAAACCTTATAAGGTTTCACACAAAGTCCCATAATTTATCATAAACCTTATAAGGTATTTATAGGGCTGGGTGAGTTGAGTACCTTATAAAAACCCATTCAATTGCATCCTTAGCATTTGTCTCCTAATTAGACATGTTTCTTCTCATGCTTAGTTAGTTGATATATTCACTAAAGTTGTTAGAGATACTCAATCATAGATTACTTTGTCATCGGCATTCCCAATTTACATGGTGTTTAGTATGGGCCGAATTAAATTTCATCCCAGTATTTGTTTTGAAAGGGAAATATGAGAAAGGAAAATAAATGTAATATTTTTTCTAGGTCCCACCACATCTTTTATCCTTAATGGAGTTAACAAAAAGCGAATGGGATTTTTTTTAATTATGCTTATACATTTTTTTTAATTATTTATCATCTTTTACAAGCATACAAGAAATTACCATTGTAGCTTTTTTTTATAATAATGATCACGCTTTTTCTATATGTATTTTTTTAAATTCTTTTTTATCTCTTTTTTTTTATCTCCTTAAATGCATAGATATTAATCGTGTAATGTCCTAAAATAAGGCATTACAACCCGTCACGTATATCCTCTCTTATATAGGACATGCAAAGGCTCTATTATCCACAAATTTTCAAATATCACCTGTAAACACTCATAAGGTAACTCATAGGATACCAAACCTGTTCAACATAAAAACTCATACTCCATAAAACATAAACTCATGGTTCAAGCATAAAATCCAAGTTGACTTCACAATCAAGAAATTCAATAGAAACTAAATATTGTTTACATTAAAATCTTTTCATTTAAAACCAACTATGAATCCAACTACGATCTCAAATAATCAAAACACATCTTCTCTCAGAAACTTGGTATATGAGGCCTAACTCTCGGCTGGGTGGTCGGGCCCACTATCGCCATCCCGCTACAAAGAATAAATCATAACCGGATAGATCATATACTATATCTTCTTCACCTGTACCTGAAATCTTTAAAAGAATAAGCAGCAACGCCCAGTACGATAACTCCAATCCAAAAAACAAATGCATATGTACATACAAAAGGCATATAATTTATGCAACTTAAACTAATGCAAATAGTCATATTATTATCTTTCTTAAGTCAACAAAACAACACCGTTCAATATTAGGAATACACTAATCCTGAACTCAGAGTTACTCAGACTCCATTGAAAATCAAACAACTTTTTGAAAATAATAATCATATTCATATATGGATGAGTGGGTACTCCCGAAACATCCCGAATCCAAAACACCTAATTCTACCGGAATCATATCCAGGCACGAGTCCACTAGGGACAACCTCACACCAAGATCATCAGGGTGCCTCACCAGTATCACTGTCTGCCAGGTCTTTACTTGTCAAAGCCAAGCATAATCAATCATACAATTATTAATCCGAATAACGATTAAGTTTATTAAGAAATTTTGTTCCTACAGGCATTCAATCAATACTAAACTTACAAACAAAAGCAACAAGCAAGGATTGGTCGTACCTTTCTAAATTTCAGGAATATAAATCAAATCCTCAGAATCTGATACCAACAACAACAAAGACAACTCGAACTCTACAAACTCCTATATCCACACCAACAACAATTCCACAAACTCCAAATGTCCTGTTATAATATATATACATATATATATATCAACAGATATGATCGCATTATCAAAATATCATAACAAATATAAATTCTCCAAAAACCCTAACCTAAAAAGAAATCCCCGTTATCTGCATCGTCTATTCCGATCAAACTCCATAAACACCAATTATTTCGCCCAAAACCCTAATATGTGCAACGATAAGAATGTATGAGGATTGTTTAATCCATATTTTGTTTGAATCCATCATAGAGGAGATAAACTTACTATTTTGAGTCCCTAAAACCCGACTTGCATTCACCAGTTCACAAATCTCACACATGCTAGGGTTTTTCTCCAAAAACTTCATGAAAATCCATAAAACCCTAAGAAAGACTTATACAATTTCATATTTAATCCATGAGAAAGTTAAAAACACTTACTTTGGATTAAAACACCTTCCGGATGATTCTCCAAGCTTAGATCTCCAAGAACACTCCAAAACTCTCTTATACGAAGGAGAAAATGATAAAAAGAAAATCTGTCGAAAATGTTTTTCACGTCTCGTATTTATATAATTTTGGTCATATGTCGGCCCTACGCCGACGGCGTACATGTAATCTTGCCAGCGTACACCCTACGCTAGCAAAATTTACACGAGCGATGGTAGCATTCATCGGGGCTTTGAATTCTAGAATTTCAATTCCTACTACATACGCTGGTAAATCCATGACCTACGCTGGCGGCGTTCATGCCGGTGTTGAGAGAAACCCTATTAAACGTCGACAGCGTTTTTCCCAGCGTTAAGAAAAATGCTACTGTTCCCATCCTACGCCGTTTCTACGCCGGCTGAGTAGATTCTCCAAGAGGCGGCGTACAACATGTCAAAAATTGCAGAAATCCGAACTTTAATATTTTCCTACAACCAATCTTAAACTTTTACAATTTACTTGTTTTGACCTTAAACTCATCCTATATCATCTCATGATTCATAATTCATTATATTTTGATCTTTATTTTTGTATTTTACAAATCGGCTAGTGTACCGAATGCGTATGCTGTAATAAAATTTTAGTGAATATCAATTTGTGTTCATGGGGAATGAAAACTAGCTCTCAATTGTATTAGTCCTAATTGTAGGTAGGCCAAACAAAAAAATATTTTTTATATAACTAATCTACAAAGAATTTTGGATTTCCAACACCTATAATTGGATTAGGTTAAGAGCCAACAAATCTATAAATCAATTGAATGTATGCTACTAACCAAAGTACACTTGCAAATGTAAATTGCCAATAAGTTTAGCTTTTCAATTAATTCAGCAACAGGTAAAATCTCCTTTTTTCAAAGACAGTGATTAACCTAATTGACTAATCAATATTCTCTATCCCTAGGAAAGTAATTAATTGACTAATCTGTATAAATTACCAAATCCCAATTGAATTCAAATCCATATCCCTATGAGATTTATAATCCAAATTAACTAATCATAGAATCAATTAGAAAAAGAATTTCCAAATTGCAATCCTAGTCTAACATGTATTCCAAAATCAATTCAAAACACATGATCAATGAATTAGCATTAACAATTTGAATACAAACAACAATTTAATCAATAACAGAAATCATCAACTAAACAATTCAAATTATAAACTCAAAACCATAAATAAGCACAAAAAAACAAGTATTGAACACCATCCATAAAAATGAATATAAGAAAAAGAATGAAATCACCTTATCAAGAAAATCCCGTTCTTAAATCCAAGTAAAAATGATGTTTCCCACTTGATCCTGATGTGAAATCCTCAATCAAGCAAAAAAGAAAAGTTCTCTACTTTTTGTGCCCTAATCTATGTCTAGGAGCAAAGGATTTAGCTTTAGTTTCTATTCTAGGGTTCGTCTCCTCTCCACAAGATCCACATGAAAATATATATATATATATATATGAAAAGTTGTGTAAGATAAAGGCCAGTGGCCTTTAATTTAATTTGGCCGACCTTCACAACTTACAATAATTTCCGAATGAAGAAAGCTAGCGGCCTTTAAGCGGCTTTGGTGCAGTGTAGGTTTACATCGGCTTAAGGCCAAGGACATTGGTTACAAATTTGTCAGCATTGAATATTTTGTAATAATTTTCGAGATGATATGGCAGCCGGTGATAAAGTCATGTTTCACTCATTTTTCCTTGAACAAATCATAATTATCTATTCTAGATATTATAGAAATCAAGTGGAAAATGGTACTTAAGTGTACTTATATTGTTATTTCAGGTCAT
This sequence comes from Combretum micranthum, assembly GCA_024138025.1. Lineage (NCBI taxonomy): Eukaryota > Viridiplantae > Streptophyta > Magnoliopsida > Myrtales > Combretaceae > Combretum > Combretum micranthum. Next base: position 4,816,463 of record JAMXBD010000001.1, read on the forward strand.
TAAGGACTTATGAATAAAAAATAAACAAATTAGAGAAGAATTGAGCCAAATTTGGAGCAAAATATAATGTATACCAACATTTCATACAAACAACACCGCCGACTTTGAAAGGAACAGAGGCAGCATTTAATCAAAAAATCCAAAGCTACTAACGTTCGAAAAGAAAGACATCACCAATGTTGAAATTTTACATTAAACGCCGACAAAATCAGAACCTAGGCCACTGGTGTTGAGACGGCCTTCGTTGTCCACATAATGCATTTTATTAAAGCCGGATGCAACACTGCCAACGTTGAAATTGTTTTCATCAGCTTCTGCAAATTTTAATGTACGTCGGCTACTAGAAGATGTACGCTGCCAGTACACATGCTGGTGTAGAATCACAATTGCTCTTGAATATCAATTTTTTTAGCATACGCCGACATTGGGAGAAATCAAGGCCGCTGGTGTTGAAGACGGCATATATTAATTGTTGCTCTCGAAAATTAATTTTCACATTAAAGGCCGATCAAATTTAATTCAAGGCCGTCGACCTTTAATGCAGGGTTAACTCCCTTGCAACCTGTCATATAAATCCATCTTGTTGTTATTTGTTCATTGGAATTAGAAACCTTAGGCACAAAAATACAAATTCTCTTCTTGCTCATATCTAGATTAGGGTAAAACACTAAAAAACATTTTATTTTAATTTGTTTGTGGATTCCACACCGGGATTCAAGTAGATATGTCATTTGGATTTGAATTTGGATATCAAGAACAGGATTCTATTGACAAGGTTAATTTGTTCTTTTTCTTAGATCCTCTTATTGGATGTTGTTTGATGCTTGATTCCTTTGATCTTAAATTGGTTTTGAGTTGTTGATCTGGTTTATATAATTGATGATTCTCTTGTTGATTAAATCTTTGTTCATATTCGGATTATCAATTTTATTTCATAGTTCATGCAATTTTGGCTTAAATCTAGAATTCATGAATGATTAGGAATGTAATTGAGAAATTCTCTTCTAATCGATTTTCGTGATTATCTAATTAAGATTGTATTTCACATAGGGATATGCGTTGTAATTCTATTAGGGTTTGGTGAATTGGAAAAGATTTGTCAATTAATCACTTTCCTAAGGATAGGGAACATTGATTGGTAATTTTAGGGTAATAGTTTACTTTGGGAAAAGGAATTGTTATCTTGTTCTTTATTGTTGAAAAACTGAACCCATTGATGATTTAGATTGACAAGTGCATTTTTGGTCAGTAGCATACATTGATTGATTATTCAGATCTATTCGCTCATTACTTAATCAATTCAAAGGTGTTGGAAATCCAAGATTTTTCTATAGGTTAGTCTTATAAAAGAAAATCTAAAAAGATAAACAACTTTTGATTTGCCTAGCTATGAATTGGACTAATACAGTTGAGAGCTAGTCCTCATTCCCTGTTGTAATCCCCGAGAATTTTCATAGTAGTATGCAACTATAAAATAGAAAATGGGAATTAGATAGTGAACTTGGAACCTAGTAAAAATCTTTAGAATAGATCTATGAGTTGTAATGAACTCTTTTATAGTTTAAAAATTTGAATAAAAATTTCTTTGGCCTTAATTGATAAAAAAAAAAAAAGATTTCATATCTTGAGTTGATAACTCAAGATATAATTAGAAGTAACATAAAATTTCAAACAAGATAAATTGCAAACCCTTAATAGAACCTATTAGTTATAAAATATAATTAAGAGATAAACTATTAAGGTTACAAATACGCAGTAGATACTAATACAAACCAATAATTACGAGTCTAGACCCCGAATAAAAATTCTAAAACCCACTGTTATGCTTGTTGGGGAATTTTGGGTCCATTGAGACTTAGATCCTAACTTGACATATTGGATCTGAAAATTTTAATCACCTAAGCTAAAATATTTAAAATAATTAATTGTGTGAACTTTAAACTTAAAATTCGAATATATAAATATTCTAGAAAATTTGTAGAAACATAGATAAATTTTTGGAGATGAAACTCTTACATAACTGTTAAATATATACATGTATGAATTAGAATTTGCTAAAATAATTTAACTACCTTAAATAAGCAAATAACTAGAAAAAATAAACAATTAAATTAGCACAAAAAAATACCATCCCAAAGTTTGTAGAAGGATCAAGATTTTCGGTTGCTGCAACTAGAGGAAAACAACCCACAATTTGCACAAAGTTGAGCAACAACAGCAACATGAAAAAGACACCTAAACTAACAAAAAAACACCAGCTAGGATCTTCATTAAATGTAGGAAATTCTAACTCAAACCAACTTGTACAGCAGTGCAACATTTCTTCAAATTCCCATAGAAGACAACCTATACACACGCACATCCAAGCTCTATTTTGTAAAAATTATAGGCTTTGTTTGAGTTGATTTTTTTTTCCAATTAAGCACAAATTAGAAGCCTCTAAATGGACACTTCAAACACCAACAATGTTATAAATTTGACAAAGAAATATGTCCAAAAAGATCATGCAAACTGACGTGAATAACATGCAAAAATTGCAACAAACAGTTGGACATTTGGCCTCTATTTTCACACGATTTTTAACTCGATTTTTGTGCAAATTGAGCCGCCAATTTACAACTATAATGGCCTTAATTAACTAGCAAACAAACATAATTAATGCCCCTCAAAAATAGGCACAAATTTTGTACAATTCATAAAAAATCATCCTCAAATTCGCATGGAAATTCTCACCTAAGAAACAACAGCTGAAAACTTGTATTTATCAAGTCCAAAACACCCTCTCTCGTACATTAATCTTAGCCTAAGATTAGTATATATATATATATATATATATATAAGCTTAAGTTGGCTACAAAACCAACTCAAAATCTTCACAAACACAATCCAAAAAGTTGCCCCAAACAGCCACCACAAACTGCACACATTTCTTCTTCCTTGCTTACTTTTTCAAACACTTCAAAATAAAAGCGTTATCCCTTGTTTTTACTCTATAGAATCATCTAAACATCAACCCTATCAACAATCAAAACCTCACTTTGACTACTCTAAACAACAACAAGAAATCAATCCAAACAGCCCTTAAATCCATCAATATACCAACTATAAACTCAAGTAAAATAACAAGTCCTTAAGATAAGTATAATGTTAGTTAGCTAATTATTTTTTTTCCTTAGTTACTCATCCTCTTAGCTTCCTCTTAAATCATTATTTTCATCAAGAAGGAGGAGCTAAACTCCATCTAACATCCAACCAAGGTAAAGACTATACTAACGTCGAGTTTATCTTATGGTAGATAATAGAAACTAGGAAAGTAATTAGTTACAAAGCAATGGGAGTTGTTGCCATGTTCAGGTTGGATTAATAACGCTTGAAAGTTATGTAATTGAGCTATTATTGTGTTGATAACCTATGGTTGTTTAGGATTATGGAAATATTAACTCAAGGATTTAGACCATTTAGAAAAATTGGATCCAAAGAGGAAGAACTCAAATTCATAATTAACTAACTTTGCTAGATGAACTATTGCGGTCGTCATATATATTTAGTAAACTGTATTGATTACATTTAGTATAAGCCAAAAATAACCCCACCGATGAAAAGGACATGAAAAATCCTATGAAATCAACTACTTGTTTGTTAAAAACGGATAAAAAAATGGATTAGATATTACGAGAACAAAGTTTTACTTTTGTTGTCAGTTTTACACGAAAATAACAGACTATTTTGATGTTATACACTACCTTAGAGATCTTGTTTAGTGAAAATAACCTCATCAATGGATTATACTCGAAAAATCCTATGAAAACGACTATTTATTCATAAAAAACGGATTATAAATTAGTTAGATATCACAAAAACAAATTATAGTAAGCTGCCAATAATCTACCCAAAAAATTGCAGACTTAAAATATAATTTTTAAAATCTTACAAAATTTATTTCTTAAAAATAACACCACAAATAGAAAGTACTCAGAGAGTACTATCAAATCGACCATGTATACACCTAAATCGAATTAAAAACGAGTGAGATATCATAAGAATAAAAACTCAACTAAAAATGTTAAGAACATCACACACACACGCAAGGAACGCTCTAGCACTCACTCTTTGAGCGCTCCATAACCGCCCTAGATGTCACGGTCCTAGACTTTTTGCTAGCACAATGGAACCGTGCAATGCTTACTGTCCTACCTCAATAGTAGTAAACAAGCCTAACGCAAAATATTCGGTTAATGATCAACCTTAATATCTGTAAGCAACACACGAAGGCAACAGTAAATAACCAACAATAAGTAAAAAGGGACGTGGGCGAATCAATTTGAAAATGTATCACGCTTTTATTAATATCTCATGTACAGGTAATAGTAAAGTGTGTATGGGGGTTTGTGTAAACTGGGATATCATTGACTACAAGCAGTCAATCGGTGAGTAAGATCTTCTATCTAGAAGAGTATTCACACCCCCACGAAGAGCTTTATTAGCTTTTGTGGTTCCGACAAGAGGAGACATTAAAATTGGTGAGGAGGCAACACCAAAAATAAAATAAGTAAATAAAATATTTACAATAATCCCCCATACACTTCTAATATACAAGAGATCATCACACCCTCCCCCACTTAATCTATTGACATCCTCGGCAAAGTGTGTTGGAGCTTGACCTTGATTCTTGAATCCTCCTTGCTTTAACTGCTCTCCTCTCAGCTTGAGGCATAAGATCTTCTTGTATCTCCCAGCTGCTGTCTTCTTCTCCACGATATTTCCACTTCACTAAGTATTCAGTATGTACTACTCCAGTGGTTGGATCTTTGGCGCTTCGTTCAGCAAGGATGTCTTCAACGGCTTCTTTGACGTTGAAGTTGAACTTGATATTCGGCCGCTTTGACTCATTACGCTTTGGGTCTTCCATGTCAGAGTAATATGGCTTCAAAACACTTACATAAAAGACAGGATGGAATTTCAACCCTTTAGGTGGCTCCACTTTATAGGCGGCTTTTCCAATCTTGGCAATGATAGGAACTAGACCAACATAATTCTGAATAAGCTTTTTGTCTTTATGCTTCAACGGTCTGATCTGGTCTGGAAAAAACATGACGAGGACTTGATCTCCAACATTGAATTCTCTGGGTCTACGCTTCTCATCTACCAATTTCTTCATGCATCTGAAAGCTCTTTTAAGATAAGCATTGGCAACTTCAGATTTCTGCTTTCAATCTTTTGCAAACATATAAGCCTTTGGGCATTTCCCAGTATACGGCGCTGCCACTATGTGGGGCAACAGTGGTTGCTGACCCATAACAATTTCCATAGGGCTATTGTTGGAGGAAGAGCTCTGCTGGATGTTAAAACAGAATTGGGCAATATCCAGCAAATCCACCCAATTCATCTGGTTGGCATCAACAAAGTGCTGCAAATACTCCTCCAGCATCCCATTAAACCGCTTTGTCTGTCCGTCACTCTGAGGATGGTGGTTGGAGGACATACTAAGTTCGGACCCTAAAATGTTGAACAATTCGATCCAGAACTTTCCTGTGAATCTAGCATCTTGATCACTCACAATGTTTTGAGGTACACCCCAAAACTTCACAACATGTTTGAAGAAAAGCTACGCATTCTCTGTAGAATTGAAACTTTTCGTGGTTGGAATGAAGGTGGCATACTTTGAAAACCTGTCTACCACAACCAAGATGGATGAGAGTTCGCACACTTCAGGTAGGCAAGTGATGAAACCCATGGAGACACTTTCCCATGGGCGAGAAGGCACTGAAAGAGATTCCAATAACCCTGCAGGTTTCTACCTCTCGATCTTTGTCCTACTAACAAGTTAAGCACGTTCTTGTGTAGTTCATCGCATCTTTCTTCATATCTAACCAGTAATATCCCTGCTTTAACAAGCTTATCATCCTCTACCATCCGGGATGACTAGTCCACAATGTATCATGGCACTCCCTCACGAACGCCTTCCTCAAGTTCCCTACCTTGGGAACATATAGGCGTCGACCTTTGGTGTAGATCAGATCACCTTCAACCTAAAATCTGTGAGTCTTACCCTTATCAATCAACTGCTTCAAGTTCTTGGCCAATAGGTCTTAGCCTAAGTGTTCTTTGATCTATTCTTGGATAGTACCAGTAACTCGACTGGCAGACTGTTGGGCTATCTCGGCCAAATAGGCTAAATCTGTTCTTCTACTCAAAGCATCTGCCACCTGATTTGCACGCCCACTACGATACACAATCTCCAAATCAAACTTTGCAAGGAATTTCTGCCATCTTACCTGCTTGGTTGACAGTTTCGGTTGAATAAGAATATGGCTGGCAACAGAATTATCAGTTCTCACAAGGAACTTTAACCCTAATAAGTAATGCTTCCACGTTCTGAGGTAGTGCACAATAGCTAGCAGCTCCTTCTCCTATGCTGAGTATCTACGCTTAGTGGGGTTCAACTTTCAACTCTCATATGCCACTGGATGGCCCTTCTAGATCAATACCCCACCTAAGGCGATATCAAGGGCATTCATGTGGACTTCAAAAGGTTTGGAGATGTCAAGTAGGGCAAGGACAGGCTCCTCTGTCACAACCCGCTTCAACTCTTCGAAGGCAGCTTGACATTCCTCATTCCAAGACTATACTCGGTCCTTCTTCAAAAGATCTGTAACGGGAGCAACCCTCTTAGAATACCCCTCTGCAAACCGTCGGTAATAATTGGCAAGTCTAAGAAACAAGCGTAGCTCAGTGACACTTCTTGGAACAGGCCACTCTCGAATAGCGTCTACCTTGGCCCAATCCATCCTGATCCGCCCTTCTTCAATCACATGCCTAAGAAAGTTGATGCACTTCTAGACAAAGGCACATTTTTCACTCTTCACGTACAAATGGTTTTCCTTCAACTTCTAAAATACCATCTGTTCATTAAAGTACAAAAAGTTACGGGAGCATTAGTGAGACCAAATGGCATCACCAGGAATTTGTAAGCCCCATAGCGGGTTACACAAGTAGTTTTGGGCTCATCTCCCTCAGCAATGCAGACATGATGATAGCCTAAGCGAAGATCTAATTTGGTGAAGTATTTGGCACCACTTAGTTGATCAAACAAATCAACAATAAGAGAATTGGGATAATGATTTCTCATTGTAAGGTTGTTGAGAGCCCGATAATCAATACACAATCTCAAACTCCTATCATGCTTCTTTTGAAATAAGACAAGAGCCCCGTATGGTGCTTTCGATGGACGAATGAAACCCGCCTCTAACAACTCATCAAGCTGCTTTCTCAATTCTACTAGTTATGGAGGCAACATTCTATATGGAGCCTTGGCAGGTGGCTTGCCCCTGGGATCAGCTCAATTTCATGATCTACTAGCTTTCTTGGAGGTAACTCCTTCGGGAGCTTGTCAGGTATAATGGAACCATACTCCTTCAGGACATTCTGAATTACCCCCAGAATCTCAGCATTCCCTCCATCCTCCTTCTCTGTCAAGATGGCAAGGAATGTTGGCTCTTGGTGCTGGAGCCCTCGCTTCAATTGGAACACTGAAAGCATCATTGCCCCAATGGTCTTACTACTGCTACTCCTATTACCAGCTTTCATCCTCTGAATTGGCACATAACATGGCTTATCACCCATGAACACTAGTCAATCAGTTGCTGGCAAGGAAGCAACTCGAGCACTTCTCAGAAATTCTATCCCTATGACTATTCTGAAATCATCTAAAGGGACAACAGTGAAGTTGAGATTCCCGCTCCAATATCTAACCTTCACCTTCACACTCTTTTGCAACTCCCTGAACCGGACAAGCCTTGGAGTTTATAGCTTTAATTAGCTAGAATCATTAGACAACAATAGCCCCAATCTCTATGCTTCGGGCATATCAATGAAATTGTGTGTGGCTCCCGAATCAATCATTGCACTGGCAATCTTACCGTTGATGTGCAACTGAACAAACATCAGTTCATTGTCAGTATTGGCTTTGCTGGGCTCTGTGGAGGCCTTCCTAATAGCTGACAACATGTGTAAAGCTCCTATCCTGGGCTGCTCTTCACAATCTTCCTCAAACTCCTCATTCGGACAAGCACCTTCTGCCTTCTTCGTGAGGGCATTGAGTACAGCCTTAACTAGACATTCTGCTACCCCGTGAGGTCCGTTACACAGGAAACAAGCTAGTGTTAGCTTCTTGCCACTGCTGATGCACCATTTTTCTCCATCTATTGAGAGCCATAAAATTTCTTCTGGCCCCCTCCATTACTGTGGTTGTTAGAACTTGAGGCTCCTCTACTTTTAGGTTTGCCCGACTTTCCATTATCGTGTCCCGATGACACACCCTTCCCTCTGAAATCATTGGTGTAGTCTGTCAAGCGCTCAGCGGTTGTTTGCGCTGAGTCAAATTCTCTACTCGTTGCCTCTGCAACTCGTTCCTAGCATATGGCTTCAATCCCTCTAGGAAATAGAACAACTTATCATCTTCACTCATACTCTTAATATCAAGCATAAGTGCCAAAAAATCTCTGACATACTACCAGATGTCATTACCATGGCGAAGCTCACGTAGCTTCTTCCTAGCATTATACTCAACATTCTCGGGGAAGAATTAAGTTTGCAACTCAGTCCTCAATTGTGCCCATGTATCTACATGTGCCGTACCATTCTGGATCTGCTCATATCTGGTGTGCCACCACAGCTTGGCATCACCTATTAGGAACATAGTGGCTATGGAGACCTTTGTGCCCTCATCATTATGTCCCATAGCTGTGAAATACTGTTCTATGTCGAAGATGAAGTTCTCCAACATTTTGGCATCCCTCACACCAGTGAATGATTTTGGCTCAAGCACTTTAGGTTGAGTAACAGGAGCTTGAACATGGGCTTCGCGTGGGAGCATTTACAACAGCTCGCGTCAATAATGCGATTTGCTGCCTCAACTCTTCTACTGTCTTTACAATGGCATATCTCATCAGTCTGTTTCTCACCTCTTCAACAACTACCTGATATTCCTCACGAAGAGTGATAATAGCAACCCTAAATTCTTCAGCCATCTCACTAACCCTTGTGGTGATTTCATGACTCGATGTCTCTACATTGGTCATCCTCTTATTAAGCGGTAGTAAGGCGTCAAGACACTAAGAAACATCCGCTACTTGCACATCTAAACTATCTAGTCTTCGAGCAAACTCTTTTTGTCGTGTCATGGTTGTTCCCATTGGAATAACCTAAGCTCTTATACCAATTGTCACGGTCTTAAACTTTTCGCTAGTACAATGGAACCGTGCGGCGCTTACTGTCCTACCTCAGTAGTAGTGAGCAAGCCTAACATAGCAATATTCGGTTAACAATCAACCTTAATATCTGTAAGCAACACATGAAGACAACAACAAATAACCAACAATAAGTAAAAAGGGACGTGGGCACGAATCAATCTGAAAATGTATCACACTTTATTAATATCTCATATACAGACACCAATAAAGTGTGTAAACTGGGATATCATTAACCATGGGCAGTCAACCGTGAGTAAGAGTTTCTATCCCGAAGAGTGCTTGCGCCCCTACAAGAGCTTTATTAGCTTTTCTGATTCTGGTAGGAGGAGACATTAAAATTGGTGAGGAGGCAACACCAAAAATAAAATAAGTAAATAAAATATTTACAATAATCCCCTCATATACTCCTAATATATAAGAGATCGTCACACTAGAGCCACCCCACGCCCACTCTATAAGTGCTCCATGGGCACCCCTGTTCCAACCCCAAGCACTTAAATTGTATCCTTAATTTTCTTAACATATTTGATCATATATATAGACCTATTTTATACATATATGTGTATATCTTCTTATGAACAAAGTATATGTATAAAAATAAATTTATTTTATTTCTTTATTCTATTTTATTTATTTCGCTTAATACCAAACATGTTATGACTTTGAAATTTAAAATTTAAGTGGGATAAATAGTTGATACATAGATATATGTACAAATAGTATTTAAATGATAGAATATAACTATATAAATAATAGAATTTTTTTTAAATTATAAAAGACAGATATGATTGACAGACAAATGAATAATAAAATAAAATTTTACTTCTAAAAGCAGCAAGACTCAGCTAAAGAACAGAAAACCCCATAAAAATAAATATAAATATTAATTATGATCAAGAGAAGCAAAACGAAAATAAAATTCAAATAATAAACATCTGTTATCATAAGACCATTACGTTAAAAGACAAATACAGATAATAGAAATTTAATCAAATATCAATATAGGACACTTAGGCACTCATAATTCTTATGTAATTTATATGTTATTGATGAATATTCTTATTCTTCTTAATAGATGATCTTGATACTATCGAAGATTTTCAGTTGATTACTACAATTAGACAAAATGAGCAGGTGAGTAACTCAAACTTATTACATTGTTTGTGCTTGTAGCTTAGTTGTATTGTAATGGAAAGATAATAACAAGCTTTGGTATATGAATATGAAATTGCATACTCTAAAGTATTACACGCTAAGGCTTTCTTTCAAAAAAATATTTGTTTATGTTGAACATTGCTACTCATTTTTAGGTTATAAAATCATTCGGTTAGATTCTGGCAACAACTGGATTTAGCAGTGAAAATAAATTTTATAAAACAATTTCTTGATGAAGACATTTCAAAACTTCCACTCTCTCAAATGGAAAATTATTCGATTAAACAAAGCTTTGCAAAATTTAATTACAAAACATGGGCTCCACTATGCCCTTTAAAGAATATAACAAGTTTAAATAATAAATCCAGCTCTCACTAACATAAAACAAAATGAAATAAAATAATTAAACTACATCCACGCTCTACTCACTTCACTCATCCACAAATCCTCTTCGAATCATCACGAGTGCCCAAAACCCGAGTCAAGCATCATCAACATCATCCATCATCAACTCCATCAACAACAACATCATCATCACCAACATCAATAACAACAACAACACTCCACATCATCATCAAATCATCATACCATCACTTATCTTCATCAACTCCTGTAAAAAGAACAATAACAACAAAATGAGCTGAAGCCTAGTACATAGCAACACAATCACACACGGAGTGACACACGAGCTTAACTAAATGCAGTGCACAATCAACAAGTTATTATTTTTTTTTTAAAAAATAAATCAACATGGGAGTATTCAAACTCCGGACATCAAGGATCTAGTATCATGTTCGCATCCCTGAGTAGTCCCTACTGTTCATCCAGACTAGGCAGCCCCACCTCCCGGCATAGCCCGTAATACTAGGAGATCCTAAGTAACGTATCACGATGCTTAGGGGGTTGATATAAACAACTCGGATACTTATATCTCCAAGATGATATATCCGATAAAGAAAAAATAACTTCATCTAGGTTGACAGCCGTTACACGATTTCGCTTGTCTTAGTCCATATCCTAGTCCAACTGTTCTAATAAACATTTGAACTAAATTATGCCACTTCATTCTAAGCATAAGCAAACGTTATACCGATACGGTCTTCCCCATCAGTTACCCGTGTACCAATTAGGAAAGTCTTATCAAAGATAGGGGCGGCCTAAGTGCCTAATCTACCGTGCCCCCAATCTAAGCAAGGTGCTGCTCCTCGAGCCAAATACGATATGCCATCGGGCCAGATACGGATTTAAATAATGGAATAGAAAACCAATTCAAACAATTATTAAGCTGAGTTAAGTTCTTAGTCCATTTAAGATACCTATCTTAATAATCACCACGCAAGTTACTGCATACCTTGAATATGAAATCAAACATAGCCTCGAAAGGAATTTCAGAAGATAACCCAAAAGATAAATCAAATATCCACTTTGTTAAGGAAATGACTCATATAAAAAACTAAACTAAAATAATCATCCACTTCATCAAAATCATATAAGAACTTAAGTTATTTATCCATTCATCTCAAACTCATTTTATTAAACCCTATTTAATCAGACACTAATTTGGAACTCCAGTATGGCTACGAATATCGCCTCGCCAAAATATGGACCATTCCTCTTTATCTGTTAAAGTATTTTCTTTTCACTTTATTTATGATCTCTTACTGATAAGGCATCAACAAGGCATATAGTTTCCAAACATTTAAATCAATTCATCATCTTACACTTAGAATAACACTTAAGCATAACTAGCTTTAAACTCAACATTTAAGGATTTCGAAGATAACTTACATAAAGGTATAACTTAATAAGTATTCATCTAACAATATCATATTAACTTATAAAAATCATCACCTATAACTTCAAATCATGTATACAATATACCTAGATTTAAATATTAAGCACAACACTCATAAAATTCAAATATAATTCATACATAAGCTTAACTTAACATTTACATTCTTAACAAGTTCATTTAAGTTCAATAGCTAATCATAAGAACAAATAATAAACAAGGAAAAGTAATTGAAGAAAAACACAACTTAAAACATACTAAATCTTAAACTTAACATCAAGGAAATTCAAATAAAATTCATATAAATACATAACTCATCATTATATACTTACCAAGATCATTTAATTTCACTAAGTCGTCAAAATCATAAAACAAGCAATAAAAATCATATATACAACATAACTACTTTTAGTTTAATACTCATGAAAATTCAATTATTTGTTGAATCAACAAATATACTTAAATATCTTCATTATATCCTTCAATCATCATTACACATCAATTATCATTAACATATCTCATTTTAGTCCAAAAAGATCCATTTCCTAAGCAAAATACAAATTTTCATGCAAAACACAAATTTTTAACTTAGTTTGAAAAACATAATAGCTGGAAAAAACTAAAATTTAAGCATCAATACTTTTCGAATTTATAAAAAATTCAAAATAAAAAGTTATAGATCTCTTTTTAAGCTTTCCAACGCAACTTGAATCACCTCAATGGAGGTTGAATGAAAAAGTTATGATGAAAATACAAAAACATGTCAAATCTGGAAATTCAACTTTTCAAGGGACACGGCCAAGGGACAAGTCGTGTCTCCAAAATATCGACCTGGCAATATCACCACAGCCAACAACATGGCTTAGGGACAGGCCATGTCTCAAAATGTCACTTAAAATTTCAAAGAAAAAGCCTTTGACATGTTTTGTGATATGGCTTGTCACAAAAATGTCTTTGTGACAGCTCGTATTCTTTTGAAAAACGACTTTTGAAAACTTTTTATCAACTTCAAACATCATTTTAATCACATATACAACTTCAAAAATGAATATACTTTACTTTCAACATATCAAACACTTCAAATATCATTTTAAACAACTCAAACGCTTCAACACTTCGAACTACTCCATCAAACTTCTATTCTCAATTCATCATTTTCCTCATCACAATCCCAACTCCCATCAACCATAAATCCAATTAATACATATACAAACAGCTCTTTTAACTTATTTATAACATCCATATATCATATAAACATATAAAGAATAATTAAAGTAAAAGATAAATTGAAATAGAAAACTTATCTATGCAAGAACACATGCACACTAGAGTTTTCTTTATACTTCTAGTTTGATTTCCTTCTCCAATCCCCATTTCTAACTTGATTCTCTTTTATTCCTTCTTGAATTTGAGATTTAAAGAGAAGAATTTGAGAGAAAAAAAAAGGAAAGGAAGAGAAGAAGAAATAGAGACAGGAAAAGAAGAAGAAGAAGAGAGAGAGAGAGAGAGAGATAAAAGGCAGGGAAGAAAAAGAAATATAAAAGGGAAAAGATAAATATAAATATATTTTCAAAATAAGGTATTAGATTTAGAACTACCGGATCAATATGTATAGCTCCAGAAGTATTTAGAAGATGATTTCTGAACTAATAGGTTAGAAATTAAGAACTTAAAATAAGAACTTAATTTGGGAATTTCTTTTAGATAAAAAGATATTTAATTTGAGTTCAGGTTTAAGAACTAGTATTTTTATTCAAGCAAATGAACTTAAATTTTGTGGGGATTTAAAAATTAGAGTTTTGCCTAAGAATCAAAGGTTTATGAATCCCCTAAACATTTTAAATAACATGTTTAGAGATTTAGGAATTGAAATCTCAAATTTCAACTTAATTAGTTTCTAATCTAATTATGTCAACTTGTCTAATTATTTTCTATACTTCATTTAACTTATCCAAATCTATGTAAACTCAATTTCTAATATATATAGAGATTTGGATCATTTCAGATTTATTGGTTGCTAAGCTACACTAATAACAATAGTAATAGAACTCTTTGTGAATTCGTTGCTTGCATAGCATGATGATAGCTTGTATAATGTTTGATCGCCTCAAACTTGACTAATAACTATCGGTACCATAAAGGAAATGGACATACATTGCATAAATTGCATCTTTGCATAATTAAAATGTGGCAGTCTATTACGTGTTAGTATTTCGATTATCTGGTAACGCTTGAATTTTCTAGGCAAGAGCCATTAGTTCTACATAAGATTATCTTTGTTCTATTGGTTTCATAGGAACTAACTGGTAAATGAAGGACTCTACCCATGGCATCGCATTGAAATATCTAACACTTAATGGAGTTTCTAAGATTTAAAGAGAGGAAATAAGTGAAAAGACGTGTTTAATATAAAGAGATTAAAGTGAACTTAATTGTTTTCCTATATGCCTAGTCTCTCCTAGGTAGATGAGCCATAGATGGGGTTTCCTTCAACCCCGATGAGAGGGCGTAAATCTCCATCTTGTTTGGATTACTGGTTATCCAAGCTTGCATTTGTGCATATGCTTTATAGATGCATTACATATGGTTGATAATAACCTGTTGATATGTGGTGAGTTTGGTTATTTACTGAGCCCGTGGTTTATGCTCATACTCATGTAGTCCTTACAGGGTAACTATCCAACCTTGGTTGGTTGATATCGGTAAGGTCCTAAAACTTGAAGAAAATCAGGATAGATAGATTAGTTTATTTAGCGATAAGTAATAGATGATGTTTAACATCATTTTTATATGTTGAGGACCTTCTTAAGTTATGGTTTGTATTATCTTATTTACTATACTGTATTTAGAAGATATTTGTACGGAAACGTATTTTTATCAATGTTCATCATTTTTATCATTGCAACTAAAAAGATCCTCTTTTGTTAAATTATATCATACTCCAAGATAAACTAGTAATAACATGCATATGTGATTCCATGATGTTTCTTCAAATTTTCTAAATGCAAGCTTTGAACATCAAATAGCATCATATATGTATGATACTACCAGGGTACCCTTGGGGCGTGACACGTGTGGATTCGACTCGGTATTCACCAAAATTTTATTACCGCACATACACTTGATATATTATCAATTAAAAATTGCACTTTTAAATGAAATTGAATATAACTAAAAAGAGTTTTAAAAAAAGCACATATAGAAAAAGCGTGATCAGATATCAAGCACATTTGCTCAACTAAGGAAACTGAAATACCCCAAGCATTTCATTATTTAGAAATTAAGTTTAAATAGATTAAATGAATCAAATGAAGTATAGGAAATAATTAGACAAGTTGGTATAATTAAATTAGTAATTAATTAAGTTAAAATTTAAGATTTAAATTCCTAAACCCCTAAACATGTTATAAAATGTTTAGTATTCCTAAACCTTAAACATTAGCCTAAATTCCAATTCCTTAATCCTTATAAAATTTGAGTTCATCTGCTTGCCTAAATATATCAATTCTTAAATCGAACTCAAATTAAATATCAATTTGATCTAAACTAAATTCCTAAATTAAGTTTTTATTTTAAGTTCTTAATTTATAACCTATTGATTCTGAAATCATCTTCTAAATATTTCTAGAACTAAATATACTGATTTGAAAGTTTTAAATCTAATACCCTTAATCTAAAATATTCGAATTTTAATCTTTATCTTTCCCTTTTTATTTTTTCTATACTTGCTCCTCTCCTCTCTCTCTCTCTCTCTCTCTCTCTTCCTATTCTTCTCTTTTCCTTTTCCTTTTTCTCCTCAGATTTAACTCTCAAGAATCTCAATTTCAAGGAGAATTAAAAGAGAATCAAGTTAGAAATGGAGATATGAGGAGGAAATCAAGGTTAAAAGTAGCTCCAACAAGTTAGAACAACAATAAGAAGAAGAATCCAATTACATGTTCTTACCATGAAGTAAGTATATTTTTTTAATGTTGTTTTTATTCTTGTTTGTATTTATATATGATGAATTGATGTTAGATTTAAGTAGAAATTGTAATGAAGTCGATGAATATATTAGTTTAATGTTTGATGTAGGGTGTGTGTGTGGAGAAGATGATGAATAGTAGCGTGAGGTTTGATGAGGTTGTTGGATGTGTTTTGATGATGAGAAAAATGCGATTTGAAGTGTTAGAAGTTGTGTTTATATACTGTAGTATGTTGTATGGAGTTTATATAGAGCTTAGAGTAAGGTTAGAGAGGTGAAAAGTGGATAAAAATCGAGTTTGAAAACAGGGAAGTTTGGAAAAATTGAAACATCCTGTCATACAGCCTGTATGGAAGGGTATATGGGCCATAAACCCCTTGAAACGGTCTGTATGGGAGGGTGTTTCACTCTCTAGTGCTTTTCAAGCTTCTTCCCTAAGTTTATATAGCCTGGGAAACAACTCGTATTCAAGGGTGTTTCATTTGATATAGCCTTGGATAAAATCCATATAGAGGGATGTTTCGCTCTCGGATAATTTTTAGTAAAGTCCCTTGGTTGAAATGCCCTCGAAACGGCCCATATGGGGGGGGGGTAATGAATTCATACAGCCCTGTTTGGTTTCCCCTATAGCAATGATGTTTCGTATTTTACTCGTAACTTTTTTATCTGACCTTGTATTGAAGTGATTCAAATTGTGTTGAAAAGATTAAAAAGAGATCTAAAACTTTCATGTTTTAATTTTCTACAAATTCAAAAAGTATCAAGGCCTAAATTTTACTTGTTTCCAGCTATTTTATATCTAATACAGTTGAAAAATTGTTTTACCAGTGAAGAGTACATAGTTAAGTATAAAATGAATCTTTTTGAGCTAAAATGAAATAGATAAATGATAACTAATGTGTTATGTTTGTTGAATGATATAATTAAGCATGAGTTTAGTTAACTTAAAGATTAATAAATAATTTGATTAAGTATAGAGCTAATAAAATGAACCTAGCTAATAATCTAATTTTAATTTGGCTCAATGAACTTGAATGAGCTAAAATGAATTAGATCGATTAAAATTAATCAACTTGGGTATAATTAAATTAATATAGACTTAAGCTAATATGAATCTTAGTTATAAAATAAACTAGTTAATAATCTTAATCTAACTGACTAAATGGGCTTGAATAAGTTAAAATGGATTAGATTGATTAAGTTTGATTAACTTAGCTTAGTAATTGGACTAAATGATTAACTTTTATCAATTTGGCTAGGATTAGTTAAAATGAGTTTAATAGCTAATAATTGGATTAGAATGATATGTTAAGATAACCTTAGTATAACATAGGGAATATGTTGTTTCAAATGTTATTTGCTTAGGAAATGAATGTTTTTTAATATGAATGCTTTGTTGATTGCTTTTGCAATAAAACACTCTAATCAAAGAAAAAGAGACACTTTGACAGACAAAGGAAACTGCCCGTATTTTAGTGAGGCAGTGTTTGTAGCCATAGCAGGGTTTCAAATTAGTTTCTAATCAAATAGGATAATAAAATGAGTTTGATATAAATGGATAATTAGATTAGTTTTTATGTGAGTTTAATTCTTGAATTTACAGATATAAATACCTGATCTATCTTCTAGGTTAGTTTCTGATTTACCATCTGAGCCTGTTTGGATTTAAAATATGAAAGGTACGTAGTAACTTACGTGATGGCTGTTGGGATAGGCATCCTACAACGAATTAATACTTAAACACGATTAATAAATGATGAGTGATAGTTGTGCTTTCGCCGTTAAATTTGGTCCGGGGAGCAGCAATGCTGTCATAATGCAATGATATGATAGTTAGGCGCTGAGATATCATGATGTAGTGATAAATACTATGATGCAATAGTGATTTTATATGTGACTCAGCGAGCAGTTAATGGGGCAAATGGTTCGGCGTAACATTTACTTGGGCTCAAAATGAAGTAACATGTTTTAGTTCACGTTTATGGGACTAGTTGAATTAACCGATGTTATGGACTAGGATAAGTGGTGTGTATGAAGACTGTGAACCCTAGATGAGGTTATTTTTTCTTTTCGATTAAATATAAGAGATATAGATAGCCAGACTACCTATATCAACTGCCTGAGCAGCTGTTATTACTTAGGACCTTCAGATTCCCATTGCTTGTTCCAGAGTGTGAGTGCTCCAATGTTGATTTGTTTATTTTAATGGAAAGATAATAACTTGTTGATTGATGCATTGCGTTTAGTTAAGTCGTGTGTCACACTGCATGTGCTTGTGTTACTATGTACCGAGCTTGGCTCATTATTGTTATTATTATTCTTTTTCTTTTTCCAGGTATCTAAATATGATAGGAGTTGATGATTGGATGATGATGATTGTTGATGATCTTGATGTTGTTGTTGATGTTGATAATGATAGTGTTGGTGATGATGATGTTGATTGACTCGGGTTATGGGCGTTTTTGAAGATATTGGAGATTTGAGAATGAGAGTGATGTAAGTGAAGACCGTGAATTAATTTGTATTTGATTTTGTTTTGTTATAGAACTGGATTTATCTTTAAAGTCTATATTTTCTTTAAGGGCCTGGTTTTGAGCCCATGTTTTGTATTTAAAGATTTAAAGCTTTATTTACCATCATGAAAGGTATATGGGATACCGGATAGTATGATTTTGTAATTGATAGTTAATCTACTCGTAAGAGCAATTTTTGAAATGTTTTTGTAAAGTTGTGAAATGTAAATCTACTAAAAAAATAAAAAACAAATAATAATGAATTATAGGATTTCATCAATTAAAATTGGTTAGCAATGTTCAATATAAATATATCATTCTAGAAACCTGAGCATGTGATACTTGAGTATTATACATGGTAGTAATGCCTTAATTAAATTTAGAACGTTATAGAAACATTAGAAGATTTTATTGGATAATATGAATTTTTAATGTATCATCAAGAGACCCATTTAAAGAAGTATATATATATTATAGAATTCAAGATTCACAATACATAACAAAAGAAGTTTTCAATCGTACTTTTTAAAAAACCCACTAAACATTTTGATAAACACCTTGACAGATATTACGAGCTTCATCTTTCCTTATACCTTCATTTTATATTTGAAGCTTAATTTGGGGAACTTGTATTTTCTCATACTGTAACTTTTCTCTTGTTACTTGAGTGAAGATTAGCATAGAAGTTAGGTTACAAAGAGTTTTGTAGTTTGTGCAAAGTAAGTGGTAGGTTAGAAAGATAAAGCAAGAGCTATTGGTGTTTGTAACTCTTACTTACTTATTGGATTAGTAGAACGATCAGTGTGAAAGACCGGATTCCTAGCAGTAGAGCTGGAAGAGAAGACCGACTCATAGAAGGAACCTCTATAAATCAGTGTCTCATTTATTTTCTTGCTTTTTAATTTTTGTCATTTTATTTGCAGCATATCACTTGCATTCACATCAACAAACAATTTAAATATCAAATTTCATAAATTTGCAATTAATTTAAAAAGTTTGTTAAACAAAGTTTATTGAAAAGTTATTTAATTTAAATTTCTTCAAGAAAAAAAAATTAACAAACAATTTGTTCCTTTTTTGTTTATCATTTTAGGACCTATGTTATAATTCATTCTTTATATTTAATCTTATTATTATTAGTAATTATGATAATAGTTACTTTTATTCACTTTAAATTCTATATCTATCTATGTCATAGAAGGGATTTGGTGTCTCTTTCATCTTTCATGTATATAACTATTGTCAATCTTACAACATAAATGCACACGTGTTACTTTATTGGGTTGTAAATGTTGATTATCATGTTACTTTTTAGTTTTTTTTTTTTCTAATGGCAACAAAACTTATATTTTTTTATCTTCTACAGTCCTTCCAATTGATTATTCTCTCTCTTTCTCCCTATCTCCTTGTTTCTTATAATATAATGATCAATAAATTTATTATTAAAAAAATTGCCAATAGTTTTTTATTTAAAATGATTCAATAGCATTTTTATGAATCATAGTTTGTGGACTTTGATTGCGTGAATTTTTATTATTTTGGTTTTCTTATGGCTAATTATGTATAAATAGTTGAGGGGAGCATTATTCCATCAATATCAAGTGCTTTCTTTTGTAAATTCAAAATATTTATTTCAACATAATTTTTTTTCAAAGTGGAATAATGACAAGATTAAAGCCACTACTTTAAGATGAATGAGTTATTATTATTTGTGACAATACAAATCAAAATTGAAAAAAGTTTCGAGAAAGTGATGTAGCATTAAGAAATTTAGATAATCAACATGGATTACAATAAGTAATATGTTCAACATGAAAAG
Source organism: Combretum micranthum (assembly GCA_024138025.1). Taxonomy (NCBI): domain Eukaryota; kingdom Viridiplantae; phylum Streptophyta; class Magnoliopsida; order Myrtales; family Combretaceae; genus Combretum; species Combretum micranthum. Next base: position 4,836,957 of record JAMXBD010000001.1, read on the forward strand.
GGTAAGAACATTCAAAAACATATTTTATAATCAATAATACATATTTATTTTTAGAGCTAATGTCACGAACACCACGTGAATTTTATACAAGTATTTAATTAACTACTTAAACTTTCAATTAGTCAATTTGGTACCTAATTTAATTTTCCATGTATGCTAATACTACTTATAGGGTGTTCATGGTTCGATTCGATTCGGTTTGGTTCAAGGGTCCAACTGAACCGAGTCGCATTTGAAACGGTTCGATTCAAACCCTTAATGAATCAAACCACTTTAACGATTCAGGGTTTTAAACCGAACAGCTTTAAATGCGATTTGGTTCAGTTCAGTTAGGTTATTTAAAAGCATTTAGTTCTAATAAATAATAGTAATAGCCATTTGAGTTTCTAAGAAAAGAAAACGATGTTTAAATTGAGGAACGTTGTTCAAAACTAAAATTACTGATCATTATATCGGATCATGTATTTAATAATTTCAGATATACATATTATTCTATCTTAAAAATATTTTTCGATGTGAATTTAAAGTAACATATATTTTTAATAAATCTACAACACTAACTAAAGAAAATCATTCTTTTACATTAATTCTATATTTTATTTATAATATTCTACTTTTATAACATATTTAAATCTTCGTTGTGCCAATTAAGTGATTGTGTATGTTCTAAGCTCAATTATACACCTTTATTTTAATTTAACGTATGTCTACTAGTTTTAGGAAGAATTTAGAATTAATAAAATAGGAAAACATATTAGGAAACTCTTGAGATGAGTAAAAGATTGATTGCTTAATATTATTAAACATATAATACAGTTAATGGTGTATAATATAAAATATATAATACAAAATATATGTAGTATTTATATTTATAAATAATATTAATGTGGTTAAAAAATTAATTTATATTTTATAAATTGGAACATAATCATAATTTCTCCGGATAAATATACAAATTAAAATCTTACTTAGTTTCCTTTCAAAGATACACCTAAACACAATAATGTTATTAAAATTCAAAATTATGATTCCATTTCAAGTATATTCCAACATACTACGTACATATTGATATTAGAGTGAAATGTTACATGTGACCCTAATATCTAATGTTTAAGAGTTATAAATAAATAAGATGGCTATTACTTTTTTTTTTTAACGTGAAGCAGTTCGGTTCGGGTTCAAAAGGTTTGGTTCAGTTCGACCCCTCGAATCAAACTATAACTGTTTAGATTCATCTTGAACCAAACCGCAACCAAACCAAAATATAAAAGAACCGTGTTTTGTGGTTCAATTTTTAGTTCAGTTTGGTTCAGTTCAATGAATAGCCCAGCTACCTAGAGATGAGTGGGTAACCTTGTCGTATAGGGTACCTACCCAAACCTTACTCAATCGGGTAAAGGCCAAGTAGGTATTAAAGGTCACAGGGTAGGGTTCAGGTATAGATTTTGCATAATCTGCTATCACATGGTAAGGTACGGGTATGGAGTTTCCATAACTTGTACCCATCTTGGGGCCTATACAGATACATGTTTTAGAGTATTTTATATCTATCCTATTAATTATTATAATATAATGCTAATACACACAAAATAAACAACAATACTCGATTTTTTTTTTATTTAACAACCAGTTTTTATTCAAGACTATTATTTTGTAAATTATCTTCAGAAAATTTTTACTATAGATGAATTTATAGGGATGTAACCAGGTCGGGTTTTAAATTGATCATATAAATCTGAAACTAATTCCCTACCCTACTGAATCTACTAAACCCGACCTTATAACCCTATAGGATTTTTATGGTATATCTAAACCCGCCTTATAGAGTTTGATTTAGAATCCAAAACCCAATCCTATAACCTTATTTGTTTTTCAACCTACTTTCAAATTTTAATAATAAATTTAAGAAAAAAAAACCGGTGCTTCTGACCAAGTTTCCTATACATTCAAAAATAAAAAGAGGTATGTGGAGTTAATAGAAAATGTTGTAGACTACATTCATTATACAATATTTAAAAAAATAAATATGTTACTTTTTTCACCATGTAATATCTTAAAGGCATGGTTAAAATAATAGATAACAACTAATATTAATCTCCACAGCAAACAAGATTTGAACAAAATTTAATAAAAAGGTCTAAAATCCATAGCTAATCTAGCAGACATCAAAGAGAAACATCGGTGGGAGGAAAAAAAGATGACAGTCTAGTGTCTTCTTTCCTCTCTCCATTTAGTAATGTTTTCATTTATTTATTTTTTGAATTATAATACCGGGTTATTGGGTATCCATTAGGTTTGTTATATGATCCAAACGTAACCCTATAACCTTATTGGTTTTTTATTACATATCCAAACCCGACCCTATAACCCTATGGGATTGAACTCTATAAGGTTTTTAATGGATCGAGTGGGTCAAAAACCCTATAATAGCCTTAAGAATTTATACTATTTTATTCTAGAAACATTTGCCATTTTTATTTTAGAATACCTATGATTGTGCGTACATAATTAACTCGCAAATTGTATAGATTTATAGATTTGTTATTTATATTCTAAGACTAATCAATATGGAAATTGCTCCAAAGCTTTTAATTTTAGAATTTGCTACAATTTCAACAACTTTATTTAATATCATATAAACACGTTCCATAGATATTTATTATAAGTTCAGCTTTCCCCTATAAATAGATTTTATATGTTATAGAACTTGTGATATAAACAAGTTATTTTTAAAATTCCTTTTCATATGTTATTTACAATGCATGTATGAAATCAAGGTATTTATGCATATTATATGAAACTTTATCATATACTATAAACTTGAAATTTAAGAAAACAAGGAAAAAAAAAGAGATATCATATGTAAATCGATAGATTCCAAAGGGTATCCTGTACCCTGTAGATTTTGCAGAGTATAGGCTGAGTAAAGGTGCTACAGTAGGGGCAAAAAAAAAAAGGTGCTACAGTAGAGGTTCCAGATATCAAATCTAATAGCTTGCAGTTTACAAAGTAGGATACGAGTAGTATTTCATACCCTGTCCATCCTGTACTCACTAATCCTTAATACTACCTGAAGTAACATTGCTAGCTCTATTAGCTGATGTGGCACGTTGGACCTATAAAAACCTGTCATCTGTCAATGTATATTATTAATAATACAAGCTACTATATTTTATGCTATTAATCATACTACTATTATTATCTTTAGATTATTACCATGACAAATAATGATCATCAATATGATAAAGAATAAGATGCGCCCTTCATCAAATATAGTAGCTCAATAACTTTCACACAAAGGTCAACTGATTGTCTCAGAAGAGGTGGGCCAAAAAAAAAAATCGGTTGAACCAAATCAATTTGTAACTGAACCAAACCAAACTGAAAATATGATTTTTTTTTAACAAGTTGGTTTAGATATTATCAATCGAACCAATCTGTAAATTTATGATTCATTTGAAGGGGTCAATTAAACTAATTCGTAAAATCAAATCGAACTGTTTTAGACAAACATAAAATATTTTACTTCTTATTATTGATTTTGTTATGATAATTGATTAAATGTCGTATATGTTCTTATGATTTTATTATGATATTTATCATATAATGAATATTGATTAATAATAACTAATTTTTTCAAAATTGATTTTTGGGTTCAGGATATACTTTTCTATTGATAACTTAATGTTGTTTTTATTAATCGTTTAAACTCTATAAAATATGATTTTGTTATTTAGTTATATATTTTATTATGTATTAATTTTTCCTTGTATATTTTATTAGTGGATCACTTTTATTCATAAATGACTTTTGCTGGTAGATGATTTTTTTTCCCCAATTTAATTAGTAAACAGTTGATTAGATGATTTTTTTAGAAGACTATAGATTATATTTACTATGTATTAGTCAATGGGTGTACCGTGTTAGTGACAAAAATGATTTTATGAAGGATCATGAATTACGGATTATGAATGTGATAGATTTATAAAGTATTTTATTGAAATTTACAATATAAACTTTATAGATTGATTCAAGTTTTGAATATCTCTACAAGTGTAAATTATTATAACTAAGTTTATTTTACAATTAGAATTTTAATTTAATTCGTAACCCGAACCGAACAAAATCATTATTTAATGGGTTGGGAAATTTCTAATCCTTCAGGAAGAAAAAAAAAAAACCGTCAATTATAATTTGATTTGATTTTAGTGAAAACCAAACCAAAACAATCCACATTCACCCCTAATATTATATCAATTACTTATTGGTCATGAGTTCTTTGACTCTGCATTATATGTAAGATTGGTCTTTAAAAAAATTTATCAACATGGGAGTGGGACAATCTCTTATACTTAACACCCATGTTTCATGCAACAAAAAAATAGCATAGAAAACCAAATTGTCAACCACTCTATTTCTATAATTTATTGAACCTGGCCGAACAATTGTTTGAGCTTGTTAGAAATTAATACCACTCTTTTGAGTGCCAAAACTACAAACCCCCATATCCCCTCCCGTGACCATAACACACTTTTCATTAATAGCTGTGGTGTTAATGATACCAGTTTTCTGCTAGGGTTGAGATTTCTTATACATTGCGGGCAGTTGGCCTCTTCAATTTGAAGACTTTCAAATGAAAACATTTGCTTAATGTGTCTTCTAAATCAACAGCTAAAGTTAATTCTTTTAAATCAATGCAATGTATTCTTATTTATATTGATTTATACAGCACCATGAATTCTTGGTGCTACATTGGCTATTGGATTTGAAGGGAAAAAAAGGATTAACTTATTTAAACCATTTAAATCTATGAGGGTTAAATATAATTTACATCCAACCTACCACTACTATAGAGCATCTAAATGTATACACAAGTACAACATCGAAGTGCTTGAAAATCAATACCCTACATGAACAGGTCAAACCACATCTATAGTTTTCCTTTGCCTTGACAATTCCTTAATTTTGCATGAGGACTTCTGTAACAAAACAAACCCGACCACTCTTCCTTGAAGTTCCGGTCAATTCATATAATATATATATATAGAGAGAGAGAGAGAGATAGAGTGTTGCGTGTGACGCCCTAAACTAAGGTATTACAACTCACCACGTGTCTCTCTCTTAAAAGAGACACGTAAAGGCTCAAAATCTCAATATCTAAAATATAAACATATAGAAATCTTCATGAACCCACATTTAAGGATACTCCAGAATGAACAAATCCTGTGAAACTTGTAATTTATAACTTTCAAATATCTCTTGTAATATAAACTAAATCCGAGTTGGCAAAACCAAAGCGAACAATAATCCAGAAAAGATCTAACTTCCAACTTAAAATCATATAATCCTGTTTAATAAACTATTACATAAAAACAATACTTTAAATCCTCAAAAAGATAAATAAATAAAATATTTTTTTTAAATCTTCAAAAACTCAAGAAATCATTTTTCATATGTCCTATATAACATCCTATTCCTCTGCAAGGTTATCAGGTCCACTATTGCCATCCCCATGATCAAAATACAAATCATAACCAGACAAGTCATAAACAATATCTCCATCACCTGTACCTGAAAAAAAAAAAAGGAATGAGCGAAAACACCCAGTATGCCAGTCCACAAACAAAATGCAAATGCACAAACAACATGTATATATACGTGCAACTAACTAAATGCAAACAACAGGATTATTATCTTCATTTAGCCTGCAAAACAACACAGTTCAGAATCATAGATCTCTGATCCCAAACCTGGAGTTACTCAAACTCCTGAAAAACAACCATATATAAAAAATAAATAATTGTATACATATAATGGTGAATGGGTACTCCCAAACACCCGTGGCTATGCTGCCAATAAACCTATATCTATCGGAATGATCTCCAAGTACAACTCCACTAAGGACAATGACACACAAAGATCATCAGGGTGCTTCACCAGTATCACTATCTATCAGGTCTTTACTGGTCAAAGCCAATGACATCTAGAAAAAAAAATTAAGCCAAAAAGAATTAAGTTCATTTATATACCTGTTCCTACAGGCAACAATCATAAAACTAAACCTACAAGCAAATACAGCAAACAAGGAAAGGTCGTACCTTTTCCAATTCTAGGAACAATCTCTCAAAATCCACAAATTCTTAAAAACAATAAGAAATCTCCCAATCTCCTGAATATAACATATAACAATAACAATATATAAATCATCACATCAAAACGTTAATTATCCAATTCTCCAAAATGATCGAAAACCCTAACCTCTCAAGAAATCACAATTGCAGAATCTCTTCAATCAATTCCCCAGAAAACCTAAATCTCCACAAAACCCTAATTGCATAAATCAACAAATACAAACAAATCCATCATTCTAATTTGATTTTTTAATGAATATATGATTTAAAGGATGAAAATTTACTTTGATTTGACTATAAATCCGGAAAATCGCCAAAGACTGCAAAGAAACCATAACCCTAGAACATCACCAATCATGAATGAACAAAACCCTAAATCAGAAATCATTTCAATGAAATCTACATATGTAATTAAGGGATTTAATTACCTTGAATGGAAATTCCTAATCGTTCTCCTTAAGATTCAGATATGATCTTCAATCTTCCTTAAACACCCACTGCAAAGACCCGACCCATTAAATCCCGAGATTTAGAGTACCGAGTCCCCAACCACATATAACATTTTCACATTATATGTAAAGTTGTCCTATACTAACAGTTTATAATAATTGTTTTATCAAATCTACTAAAATTTTATAAACAACCTTTAACAAAACAAGATTGCTAATAAAAGCAATCTATACATATATATACATCATATTTTCAAAGTTTAGTGTCAATACAAGACACTACAAAAATTACAATTTTTCTTAATACAAAAAGTAACCCTAAGAGATCTTAAGGTCTTTACAGCTTAGGCTTATCTATCAAGCCTTTTATACAAAGACCTTTGCTTTAACAAGAGCTTCTAAAAAAATCTAGGGCATTCGAGTCCTATTCGTCCCACTCATCCATGAATTTCTCAAATTCTGATCTGACCGGTAACCCAGATCATTATATAACTCATCTCTACTACCTGCAAAGCAGCAAAAGTGAGTTAAAGGCCGAGTATACAATAACAAAATACAAGAACCCTTTATCAAGCAAACTTAAATAAAATGGAATGCATCAATGAATCAAGTCATTATCTTATTAAGTTTTCTTTTACAGAACAACAGAAGGGTGTTCAAACCTCGGGATCACGCTCTGGGAATTTAGGGGTCCTGATTAACAGCAGCCGCTCAGGGGGTTGATATAAGCAGTCCGAATACTTATATCTCTCATATCTATTTCATAAAGAAATAGCTTCATTTAGGGTTCAAAAGCCGTTGCCCGACTCTACTTAAACTCAATCTACAACATGAGTCTAGTTCACAAGTTTCCATAAACTTTAAACTATACCATGGTATTTCCCTTTAAGTTTAAACAAACGTTATTCGAATACTATTCTCCCAATCGGCTACCTACTTAACCAAAAACAATTCGCTATTGCATCATAGCGTACCATTGCATCATGACTTAGGTTAAGCGCCTAACTTACATGCCATTGCATCATGACAGGTTTACTGCTCCTCGGACCAGATTAAACAGCGTAATAGACATCCAGTTCATCAAAGCATTAAGCCGAATTGAATTAAATCAATTTAAGAATGCCTAGTCCTAGCACACAACAAACAAGCCATTACGTACTTGAACCCGATAGTAAAGTACTATATTCACTTGAAGGGGAAATAACCGAAGAACCTTTAATTGAAATAAGAATATGAAAACAATCAATAATTGAATGTAGAATTCACACACACACACACACACACACATATATATATATATATATATCACAATCCTAGGTTAACTATACAAGGAGATTCAATAAGCTTAGCATATAGTTTTAACATCTAATTCATACATAAAACATGTTTATTTAGCTTGTGTATTCGTTAGAAGGTCATATATGAAGCAAAGATTGAAAATTGAAGAAGTTTGAATTTGAAAAACTCTGGGGATACGTGGCCTTTCTACGCAGACAAAATTTGAATGAACGCTGGCAGCGTAAGAAATATACGCCGGTGGCGTTGTACCTAGCATTAAATATTTTGATTCTGTTCGCATTCAAAACCGCCGATAAGCCGGCGGCATTGAAGCCCTAATGGCTAACGTATATTTTGAGAAATAAACGCTGGTAAAGTTTTCTTGCAAAAGCCGGCGGTGTTTGAAGTGGCTTTAAAAAAATCGATTCTGTTCACATTCAACACCCCCTCTAAGTCGACGGCGTTGAAGTGCCAGATGCCAGAGTATGTTAAAAAACAGACCTATTTGAAAAGAGTTTACTTCCCCTGTTTTGTACTTTGTAAATTCCTAACCTACAACACTTTTAATCCTTCTTCAAGTTCATATTTAGCTTCATATACCATCTTCTATCCACCTTAATCAATCCTAGCAACTTTGAACATTAAAACAACACATTAAACCACTTCAATCACATCAAATCCTCCCCTCCTCTTCACTTCAACTTTAACTACTCAAACCAACATTACTCCTCACCAACACTTCTTATGACTACTATAACACGTAAACAAGTTCACACAATAACAAAACACAATCCAACCTATATCAATGTATGAACCATATAACTCAAAAGACATTAAACTCATTCTACCATAGATTTAACATATATACTACAAGAAAGGAAATAAAACAAAAGTCTATACTTGTATTAACTTACATGCGTAAGCCTTAGCTTGGAGAGATTTTTTATTTTATGAGCTTGGTATTAATCTTTGGTTTAGGGCTTGTAGTTTGAAGGAAAGAAAAAGAGAAAAGGAAAGAAAGAAGAGGGAATTCGTATGGAAATGAAGGGCTGCCAAAAGAGGCCTTAGTTAAGCAAATTTTTACTCATTACTATATTAAGTTTGACTTTTGGGGCATATAAGACTTCAAGTTGAATTTGGGTTAATTTGGAACTCATTTGGGTGCAATTTATGCATGAAAAATAGGCCTAGTTGTGTAAAATTTCTGTCAACAATTTCTTAGACAATTCAAAAGTTGATTTTATAAATTTAAACATAACACAAACATATTAATGCATAAAAGACACAAATATTAATTATATTATACACACATTAATATATATAAAACAATAACATTAATTTCATTACACATGCAAAATAATACATATGTAATATTCAAGATATACTAACTTAAACACATTTAGCCTATTACCAACTCATCTACTCGAATATTAATATTACCAAACACGACTCTCATAAATCAACATGCTCATAAAGTTCAATAATCAAGACAAATAAAACATATACATTGAAGTTAAATAGAAATTAAAGTTAGGTCATTTCACCCACTTTCAGATCTCCAAGAAAATTAGAACTATTTCTCCAATTCTTCTTGAAAACAAAAGAAAATCCTAAGGTAATTCATAGATTGAAAGATTTTGAAGGAAATATATGATTTTGATTACCTGAATTCAATCTTCCAAGATCTCCTTTGACCAATAGAATCATATCTCTAAACTTGATATGTATGTTTTCCAATTCTATCACAAATTCAATAATCAAACTCTAAGAAATCTAATAATCCATAAGATCTTAAAACAAAAATAGTGATTCAGTTACCTGATCTGGACTTTGAATCCTTTGGCGGCTCTAAACTTTCAAAGGATAAGAATCTAGGTTTAGGGTTTTGTTGGAGAAAAGACAAAGAAAGAATATATAGGGATTTGTGACTTTTCATCTTCCGTCATGTGTCTATCATGTGACCAAAATTGTATTAAAATTATATTTTGTTGACACATTTAACCTTATAATTTATTCCTTCTTTATGTAATATTTACTTGTATATTACAGTGAGCATGTGAAAAGACTATCAAAAGCCAAGGTTGTCTTAACATATATATGTTAGTTTTATGTAGGCCTTTTGGTAGGTAGTGGATTTGATGGAGAAGATGATTGTTGTCCCACATGGTAAATTCTTTAACACATCATTTTGAATATAAAATAAAAATGGGAAACTCATGGGTTATTGATATAATAATAAAATGGGTTTGAGATGTTTGGTTTTACAAGCTTATGTATTCAATCCCACTTTTTATGCGGTTAAGAGTATTTTATCTTAAGAATAAAGCTAATAGATAATTAAGGTGCAATACATTATAAAACAATAGTAATTAACATAATCTTTGGCATAAGAAAACTTAAATAAGATGTAATAATATTAATATTCAGATATGTACACGTGTCACACTTTAATTAGTGCTCAAGTAGTATGGGTGTATGTGAAAAGTTGAATTAAGTACAAAATTGACTAATTTAGCTAGTTAATTAAATACTTAGTTAAAGTTCATATAGTGTTCATGATATTAATCCTTGTTTTATAATATCCCAGTGTATGTCGTTCTTCTTGTTAAATTGTAGTAATTTTAATGGATGCACACTTGTTTGTATAACATAGATAAATTCCCACATAAAACATGTTAAAAAAAATCAACTTTTGTTATTGTTAGAACATTTCCCACAATTAGTTAGTCTAAAGAGATAAAAAAAAGTATAAATAGTGAATAAAATATAATGATTTATCATAATTTAACTTTTGATTACTAGATAAGGAACATACAATTTAAAAGAAGTCATTGAACAAGTTTATCACTAGTCCAATAAACAGTTTATGGATGACATTGGGCAAAATTCTCAATAATCAAAATAACTCTCTTTGCACTTATGGTGATTGCATTTATTAAGTTAACTTTGGAATTATTCATTAAACAAGTTAAAGTCTATTCCAATTTTAGTAAACATGTCATTCACCAAAATATGTAAAAAAGTATCACCATTATAATAGATTAGCAATCATTTTATAATTTTTATTATTGGATTGTACTATTAAATACTTACAAAATATCCAAAAATTTAAATTTAAATTTGAAAAAACAATTACAGCCTGTTTACTGATAGGAATATAATAAAGAAATAATAGAAAAGTTATGTCTTAGGAATGGTATTACTAAGAATGTAACCGTGCGGGTTTAGGACGGATCACATAAGACTTGGACTAGATCTAATTCTCTATAAGGTCACCCAAACCGACTTGCAATCCTATAAGGTTTTCTATGCAATACCCAAACCCGCTCCTATAGGGTTTTGACTCTAACCTGCTGTCCTACTAACCTGCTTTCATTTCTTTCTTTTTTTTTTTTTTTTTTTTCATTTTCTAATCTTAGTGATTAGAAAATGCAATGGTGGTTGACGTGGAAATGGTGGTGAATGGCAAGAGACGACTAACGGTGACGGAGCGAGTGTGGTCTTATAGGCTGTGATGGTGGCTTTGGTTGTGATGATGAAGTGGGAGTCATATTTTCAAGTTGAGACAAACTGATGGTGGATCGGTGGAGCGGATAAGCTATTGATCTGGTCACTAGTGGCGATGGCAAACGGCGGACTCAAGGTAGCAGATGGACCATAGTTATATTGTGTTGGCTGATAAAGGCTTTGCTTTTTGAGATTAGTGTTTTAAATGGTTTCAAAATGAAAAGGTGGAGCGAATAAGCTAGCTAAGGTTTGTTTCTTCACTTAAAAATGGTGCCTTTCTTTTATTATTTGATATTAAATTATTTATAACTTATGGGGTGGGTTTTCCATTGGGTCTTTATTGTGACTCGAATCTAACTCGAAACCCGATAGGTCGGCATATTATTTCCCAAACCCATCCCATGATTCTATAGGGTTTTTAGTGGGTTGGACAAGATGGATACCCTATAATGACTCGCTCGGTTGCATCCCTAGGTATTACTAGTGATAGATTATGAATCATGTATTACCTTGTTTACTTCATCCAGGCTTTATTACAACAAATACATATTTTAGCCATTACTTTAATTTATTGATTATGGTGTTAAACTGTTAAAATTATTATCATATCCTTATTTGGATAAAAAAGTAAGAAACTATACAAGTATACTCATATATCCATACCCATATCCACACGCTTATGTTATTCATAGCAAATACATTATATTTAAATATATAAACATATAATTTATATATGATATATATAATACATATACAGATACAAATATATATTAATATGTTAGTCCATATGTTATACATGCATGGATATATGACATATAACTTATAATATATAATATATATATATATATACACATATAAAACTTATACAAACAACTTGTATATTTTATTAATGCCCTAATTTGCTATTTATACAATATTTATAATCTCTAGATTATTAACTTATATATTTTTGGCAATTATATATATACCTATATGCCTGTAAATAACAACTTATAAGTAAAGATGATATATTATATGATTTATAAATATATATATATATATATGATCATCGAATAGCCTTAATGATAATTTTCGGTTTTACTGGATAATTAAAAGGCTGGTCGGATAATTATCTCAATGAAGAACAAAGAGATTTCATTCTTATTTCATACAAAATAGATGAAGCAGGATCTGAAATCTTGGATGAAGAGAAGAAACCAATACAACATATGGTTCATTCTCTAATCAACTCCATCAATCAACATTTCATAGGAGACCTATCTCACTTCAGAGATAGTCACTAGAATTCTTGTCTAATATGAAATGTAAATCATTAGGATAATTTCGCCCTTATAAGGATGTATTCTTCCAAAGAGTTCTTCTCAGAAATGTTTGTAACCAATCCTTCTGGAAAGAAAAATTTTTAGCTGGTTTACCTAACCTAATAGGTGAACAAGTTAGAAACAAAATAAGAGAAGATCGCAATGGTGAAATACCATATGATTCACTTTCTTATAGAGAACTAGCCTCTTATGTTAACAAGATTGGAACCAATCTTTGCACAAACATAAGGCTACGAAAACAAATGAAAAATGAACAGAGACAAAAACACCAAAGTCTTGGTGATTTCTATGCTCAATATGATCCTTCTTTTGAACAACAAAAGAAGAAATCTAAATGTTCGAATGCACTTCTCATAAGAAACCTAAAAGGAATTTAAAAAGAATTCCAAAAATTTTAGGAAGAAATATAAGAAGAAAAAAAGAGCAAACCTTATAAAAATATAAGGGAAAGTCTTATAAAAAATTAAAATGTTTTAAATGTGGAAAAGCTGGTCGTGTAATTAACCACTATAAGATCAATACCAAAATCAATGAATAAATCTAGACGAAGAAACTATGGAGAAAATCATGCAAATATTTACAAAAAATGATTTTCTATTCAGAATCATCTTTTGAAAATGAAACGAAGGAATTCAAGTCAATGATATTGATTCAGATGATTCTTCTGATGAGATTTATGTTCTAACTGAAGAAGAAGAAATCTTTCTTAAATTAGAACAGATGTCTGAAGAAGAAAAAATGAAATGCATCAAGGATATGGAAAAGAAAAATACTTTCGCACCAAAACTTCCCTATAACCTTAATGAAATCCTTGAAAAAGGACCAATGAAACAGAAACCAATTTCTGTTAATAATCTTCATTCTGAAATCAAAATTCAGAAAGAAGAAATAAAAAATTTGAAAAAAAATGCAGTCAGATTTATAAAGAGATTTTCTTGAATTAAAACAAACCGTTTAAAATAAGAAGAATCTGAGTATGATAATGAAGAAGATCTTAAGACAGGATCCTCCAAAGTTAATGAAGATTATCTATTACACCTTGTAGAAGTAACTACGATAAAATGGATAATAACCTTAATCTCATAATCAACAATGAATTTATTTTGAAAACAACCGCTTTATTTGATACTGGAGCATATTTGAATTGCTTAAGAGAAGGGTTAGTTCCTACAAAATATTTTTAAAAAACAACCCAGTCTTTTAAATTACATTATGAAACAAACTACAGATTGAATTCAAAATATCGGATGTAGAGATAATAAAAGATAAAGTCTCTATAAATCAGCTTTTATTCTTGTCAAGAATCTCAAGCAAAATGCGATTTTAGGAACTCCTTTTATTACTATTATACAACCATTCATTATCAACAACGAAGGTATTGAAGCAAAATTTATGAAGAAGAAAGTTGTCTTAATTTTGTTTCAGAACCAAAAACAAAAATGTTAACTGAGTTGAAAAGAAATTCAATCTCAGAATTGAATCATCTTATCAAAAATAAAGAAAAACATTTAGAGTTTTTAAAGATGACCTAATGTTTTGTAAAATAGAAAACCAACTTTCAAATAAACTTTGAAAGAAGGAATTTCTAAATTACAAAATGAAATTATAAAAACCATATGTTCTTCTTTACCCAATGCTTTCTGGGATAGAAAATGTCATATAGTTGATCTTCCTTATGAAATTGATTTTCATGAAAGGAATATCCCAACCAAGGCAAGACTAACTTAAATGAACAATGAAATCCTAAAGCATTGCAAAAATGAAATTAATGATTTAATGAAAAAATCATTAATAAGGAAAAAATAAATCTCCTTGGAGTTGCTCAGCCTTTTATGTTAATAAAAATGTTGAAATCGAGAGAGGAACACCCAAATTGGTGATCAATTATAAACCTCTCAATACTACACTCGAATGGATTAGGTATCCAATACCTAACAAAAAAGATTTACTAAACCAACTTCACAATGCAAGAATCTTCTCAAAATTCGATATGAAGTCTAGATTTTGGCAGATTCAAATCAAAGAATCTGATAGATACAAAACTGCATTTATTGCCCCTTTGGCCAGTATGAGCGAAATGTAATGCCTTTCGGATTAAAAAACGCTCCCTCTGAATTTCAGAGGATAATGAATGAAATATTCAATGATTTCTCTAGCTTATAATTGTTTACATAGATGATGTTTTGATCTTCTCTCCTAATATAGATCAACACTTCAAACATGTTAAATTATTTATGAATGTTGCTAAGAAAAATGGTCTTGTTGTTTCTCCAACAAAGATATCTCTTTTTCAAACGAAAATTAGATTCTTGGGATTCAACATCCAAAATGGAACTATATTACCTATACAAAGGTCAATAGAGTTAACCTCAAAATTGCCCAATGAAATTAGGGATAAGAACCAACTTCAAAGGTTCTTAGGAAGCCTTAATTATGTCGCAGATTTTTTCCCAAACCTAAGTATAATATGTAAACAATTACATGATAGGTTAAAGAAAAATCCATCTCTCTAAGCAACATACCAATGTTGTAAAGACAATAAAAACCAAGATTAAGGAAATCCCTTGCCTCCATATTGCATATCCATCCTTACCAAAAATAGTAAGACTAATGCTTTTGATATAGGCTATAGAGGAATCCTTAAAAAAATGAATGATAAAGAATGCAAAGTTCAATTCGTATCCAAACGTTGGAATGAATGTCAAATGAACTATTCCACAATTAAAAAAGAAATTTTAGCAATAGTTTTAACAATTTCTAAGTTTCAAGGAGATTTGTCAAATCAAAAATTTCTTTTAAGGATTGATTGCAAAAACCAAAAATGTTTTACAAAATGATGTTAAAAATTTAACTTCAAAACAGATTTTTGCTATATGGCAATCAATTTTATCTTGTTTTGATTTTGAAATTGAGCATATCAAAGGCTCATCAAATGCTCTTCCTGATTTCCTTACTAGTGAATTCTTACAGGGAAATACCTCCCAAAAGGAGAAAGGAAAACAGAAAGAAGTCCCAAAGAAGGGACTGACCAATGTTAGGTCATGGCTACAAGCCACAGCCCCCAAAGACCGAAACGTTCCAAATCCTCCTCTAAAGATTAATGAAAGATCATCCCAGATGACCAGCCAGTCATCTAATGAATATGGTCCAACCAGATATCTCAAATGTTATAAGCCAGGACCTGATCAATGCAATAGCAATAGCATCGAGTCAGTCCAACACCGTAATGGCCCCAGAAGCACACTACACACCATCACCATTAATGGCCCTTATGGCAAAAGGTGATATACAGGAAGAAATTTCAATGATAGAGGAAGTGGAACCTTTAACCAAGAAAAAACACATATAGGAATAAATTCCAATTACAGAGGATGTGAAACCTCTAATCAGAAAAAAAAAAGTCACATCAAAATGTTTCAATGACTGAGGTAGCTTCAGGAAAGAAATTGTTCCTCAGAAAAATGTTCAAAAATAAAAAATTTTCATCAAGGAAATTTTCAAAAATATCATCACGATGGAAAAAAAGATGTTTTTAAAAAAGATTCGATTACATTTGCTAGAAAAATATTTTCTGACAAATTCAATTATGTTCCATATGATTTTTATAAAAATATGGAATTTTATGAGGAAATCTTAACTGAAACTAGATGGTTTCCTTTAAGCATTCTCAACAAAATGGAGTAGTTCTCTACTCAACCACCTGAATTCACAAAGTCTTCAACTTTAGTGAATGAACAAACAAATATGGACAACCTTATGGGCTAATCAAATTTCAGGTCTCCATGACCAATGCTCAACCCAACCACCGCATGCAATATAATTATTATGATTATAAGCAAGTATGGTGGAATATCTTTTTCCGTTCAAATGAATCACGATCCCATACATGGCTTGTTTTCTTTGACAAATGTTCATCTCAAAACCTCCCTACTGGTTTGCACACTGGTGGGAAGAATTTGGAGCCATTAGTGAGATCGTTCATCAAAATGCACAAAAAGATTCAATACCTTTTTGAAAAATTATGTTTTAAAACCTTATGAAACACCCTTTAAAAAGGAAATGTTTTATTTCAAATATCCGTGTTTCTTAGGTAATGACTTGGTTCTATGAATTTAGACTAATAAATACAACAACTATCATCGCCAGAAGATACAAGGTCAAATGGTGGGATAGCTTTAGAATGTGGGATAAAGTTGAAGAGAATGCTATACTCAAATAGGTTAATAGCCATTCAACAAATGTCTCAACAATGGTTTCACAACATACTCCTTTTTTTCATGACAAGGAATTCTTAATGTCCACGATATTGCAAGCCAATACAAGAGCGAATGAAGAAGCTCTGGAAATGGCCTTGGTAAGCATCAATGAATCAAGCACTGGGTCTGCAACTGCAGGAAGGTCAGTACACAGTGGAGATGCAAATGAAGATGACTGCTATGGAGTAGACATAACATCACCATAAGATAGTCATCACTAGAAGAGTATACGCAATGTGTATACCTTCTAAAATCAATGTAACAAGTAGAGTATATGACATGTATATACTTACTAAAATTAGATGTACAAAACATGTACATCGGCAATGTACCACGAGAATCACTGGAGAATTCACCAAGGTAAAATCCACCAAAAGGTGACATAGTAATTCTTAGGATTCCTTGACTTTTCACTATTCACTACAGTGAATTGTCTGCCATAATGGTACTGTTTCTAGTACAACCCGTGACTCTCCACTATAGTGGACTGTCAGCCACAATGGTACTGTTCACTACAGTACAATCCTTGCTCTCCCTTCTATATAAGGAGAACAATTCCATAATGCAGGACACGCAAAAACAAACACAAACACAATCCTCTCGTCTTAAACTCCCCTCTAAAATACTTCCATATTCTCCATTCCAAACACCTTTTCCTCCTTCCTCCATTGTTTTTGTTGTCCCTCAAATATTGCTCATAGTCATTCTTATGCTTCTATTTTGAGGTAACTTTCTTAATGCTTTAATGCTTTCAATGTTTTTACATTTCTTTGTAATCTCTTTCTAATCCTTGTATTCCACTTTCTATGAATAAATCAAATTATTTGTTTCCTTATCTATCCCTTATCAGGTTCAAAGGGTTTTTCTAAAGTATTGAGTTATGGATCTCCTATTTTTGAAGCAGTAGGTTCTTGTAAACAGGTTCATATGGTTCATTGGGTTGTTGGTAAACCATTCTTGGTAGAATTATAACTCATATATGTAACTCATAGCTTATATACATAAAACATAACTTATAAAATATAACGTGTAACTTATATATGCAATTTACATATTTTGTTCAAAATCCTATTTATTATATATATATTAATAATTTATATATATGACCGATATATCATGTAACTTATATATAACCTATTACTTATAAGTTACAACACATATATATAAACTACTACTCATAACTCATACTTATGAATTATAACTTATATATAACTTGTAACTTATATAATATAAAACATATACAACTTATAACTTATATATATATATATATATATGTTATAAGTTATAAATATTTATAAATATAGTCCAACTAATAAAATACAACTTACAGATATAACTTATAACTTATATATAACCTATGCATTTTATAATATATATAATACATAGCTAATATATTCATAATCTCTAGATTATTTATTTATATTTTTTAGACCGAGTAATATGTATAACTAACCACTTATATTATATATATATGAAATATAGCTTAATATATATACTTTTATATATAGGTATAACTTATAATTTATATATTTTATCAATACTTTACTATTTTCCATTAATACAATATTCATAATCATTAGATTATGATTTATAATTTTTAGATATTTATATATATATGTATATAAATCATAGATTATAAATAAAAATGATATATTTTATAATTTATAAATTATATATAACTTATGCAACTTCTATATATTAATTACAGCTTATATATATATATATATATATAACTTATACCTTATGAAATATAAAACATATATAACTTATAAACATAAAATATAAATTACATATACAACTTACATATTTTATTAATATCCTATTTACTTGTTATATATATAACATAAATAATACATAGCATTTATATTTAAATATGTACAATTGATATACTATATAACTTATTTCTTATAACTTGTATATATAAACTATTACTTATAACTTATACATATGAAATATAGCTTATATGTATATATAAAACATATATAACTTGTAACTTATATATACAAGTTATAACTTATATGCATATAAATAATTTGACTTACCTGTATAACTTAGATATATAACCCCTATATTTCATCAATACACTATTCATTTGTCATGTACAAAACATATATAATACACACGTAGCTCATATATTACGTATTTATATATATTATATATATATATTTTAGAATGAGTTATAAACATAACTCACCACTTATATATATATTATATAATAAGTAAATTGTATAACTTAGATATATAACTCATTTATATGAAATATATATATATATATATATTTTACTTACAAATTATATATACAAGTTATGAATTATACCTTATATATTTTATCAATGCACACTATTTTTTCATATATAATTCTATAATGCATTACATAACGTATATAATCCACATATATTACTTATAAATTATATATACAAGTTATAACTTATATGGGTTGCTATAGAGCATAAATTATGTATTATATGTATATGTTATATATAATTTGCATTATTAATTGGACACGATTTGCTATATCTTAACAATAAAACAAATAAAGAATGACACAATTGTATCTAAAAAGGAGGTTTTAGTGTACAGTTATGATATATTTATCAATGATTAAATTTATTAGGGATAAAATAGTAATATCCTTTAAATTTTGATTCCCATTGAAAAGGGAATAGAGTGTAACAAAAAAAACATATGATAGGTGGTTTTCTTTTATCTGCATAAAGAATAGAATGATTACCAATAATAAATATGCCGAAGTCATTTGTGTAAGTAAACAAGGTAATAATTGATTGTTAAAAATGATTATTTTATTCCTCATCTATTACCTCGAAGTAAAAAGTTATAAATAATTTTTTGTGAAAAAGGTAGGCCATACCAATTTAAACAGCCCGTGAGGCTAGCCCAGACGACTTTCTCTCATCGGTAATCCTGGATAGGCCCAATAGAGACTCAAAGAAAGGCCAATTCAACATGCGCCAGAGCCGTTACAGCCAAACCTAACCCTTGTTACAACGATGTCATATAAGGAATCCAACGGACAGAAATACACGAAGCCAAAAATGACCGAAATTTTTTAGCCGCTGAGATGCAACTTACAGCATCTATTAAATGCCCAACCCAGCACCTAGGGTTATATTGTTACGATTCACTACTACTACTGCCGCTAGGACTCACTCAGCGGTTGAATCCGAATCCGAAGTAGTGGTATGTTTTCTTCTGATCTTTTACTTTTAAGGATTAAATCCAATTTGTGGATCATGTTTATTAGCTATCTGTTGTGTTGTGTGATTGACCTTGATTAGTTGAATCTAAATTGGATTCTGGTCATGATATGTTGCAAGTGATTTGTCGTCATCCATGATTTTAATATGATTTAATTCAATTTTACATGTTTATGTGATAATTATAATTGCACACTGCAAACTCCACTTTCTCAATGTTCAGACAATTTTATTTAGTTTCATAAGTTTTAATTGAAAATAGTTCAATCTAAGAAATACAACCTGATTCATTTAGGATTGAGATACTATGTGTAATGTAATAGGTAAGATCCACGCAGCAAATGTTCAAATTTTTAATCTGTCATGCTAGGTTATTCGCTCCCGCTATCTCGTTGGTTTGGTTGTAAAGCTTTTTCCGTTAATTTTGTACAATTCTTGTTTTGATTTTGAAATGATTTTTCCTACTTCGATTTTGGCGAGTTTGTTACTTTCACTTTGGCTAGTGGTGACATGGAATGGCTTCCCTGAAAGAGGAAAAAAAAATTACTGAGTAATCAAGGCTGGAGTCTTGGTGGGGCTCTTTTGCCTTTACCCTAAAATTTTGGGTATTTGGAAAGAAATACCTACGAGCCCGAGAATTGGCATTCAATTTATGCCATAGGCCTTTGGCTGGGGGCATTTCCGGTAGTGTACTGGTCTTGGTGGATGTAATGGAGTCTTTTAAGTCCACAGTTGCGTTTATTTGAAAATTGAAAGCTGAGTCTGATGGAAAAAATTACTTGGTTAGTTTTTCACAACAAATTCCTTTTTCATGACTCTTAAGAGTATGCAACGTGTTTTACAACTTGTAGAGATTGCACTGTGCTTTTTTTTTTTTCGGTTAATTTCTTTCTTTCTCTTTTTTCCACTGCGCTTTTGTGGGTTTTTTAATTTTGTTTGTTTCCATGAGGAAATCACCTCTATACTTCTTTTGATTAAGTTGATCAGTAGAATTTATAATCATGTTGCTTGTTTGCATTTTTCAAAGGTGCATTAACAGGCTTTTCCTTTATATGTTTACTAGATACTAAGGAAAATTGAGGACATCTCTGCTTACTGTCTCAATAATTGCTTAAACTTATTGCTTATGTGTATTATATTATATAATTAGAAGGAAAAATGGCTATTTTTCTCCAAGCATGTTGAGAGATAGTTTCTCTAGATTTTATATGTGCTTTCAATGGAATAAATTGTCTTGGAAACATATATATATTTGTAGTTACAATTTTTAATATATTTCAATCTATTCAACAGTGCAGTATGTTTTATGTAATATCATTGTAGATCTTTAGCCTTTTTACTTGACCCATTCAAAGCTTGTTTAATTTGTTGGTGGATGTCACAATGAGAAGTAATTTTACCCATGCCATGGTTTTAACTTTGTTGTCTTTAATTGATCATCTCAAAAGCTTATATGCTTAAGGTTACATTCTTTATTATATCTCAAATTATTCACCAATGCAGTATATTTTAGGTAATGCCATTATAGATCTGGTAAGCTTTCTATTTTACACGTTCAAAGCTTGCTTAATGCGTTAAGCGAACATCACAGTTAAATCTTAATTTAAATCATCCATTGTGTTAGCTTTGTCGTCTTCAATATTTAAAATCTTAACCGATACCGAACACTATTTGCTCCTGGATTACATAAAACACTAAAATGGGACAATGATTTCTGTTAGATAAGCTCACTCATCCCTTTTTTTTACATCAAATTTCTAGCCTTTGCATCAAACTTTCATTAGGGATGTAATGTGAATGCTTAATTCTCTGGTTGTTGGCTCTGTGACAGGTTGGCATAAGGTGACAGGAGAAGATGGGATTATCTTTTGCAAAGCTCTTCAGTCGGTTGTTTGCCAAAAAGGAGATGCGAATTCTAATGGTTGGTCTTGATGCTGCTGGTAAGACTACCATTTTGTACAAGCTCAAGTTGGGCGAAATCGTCACCACCATTCCAACAATCGGTATGTGTACCTCTTTCTGAGTAATATATCTAGACCCATATGGATGACAAATGCTAATATCTTCCTTGCTTGTGTACATTCAAACAGGGTTCAATGTGGAGACAGTTGAATACAAAAACATCAGCTTTACTGTATGGGATGTTGGTGGTCAGGATAAAGTATGTGGCATTCTATGTTTGCTTTGTTTATCTATCACTATGAATAGTTTGTGGAAGCATGGTAGTCACATCTGCTTATTTGTTTTCCTGCTTGACCTTGTGCTGTTTCTACTGCTGATTGATGTGCTTATGGACGGTCTTGTGCTAGTTTTATCTCTTTTTAGCACACAACAGAAACATAAGCTAGATAGATTGAGGCCACCTTGTCTTTCAGTTTTTCCTTAGTTGCTCGAGGGAAGGCTATCCATGCTGTGGCTGACATTCTTTGTTTTACAGCATATTTCTTGCTTGGTGTTAGCACAGCATATGACAAGCTAGATAGATAGATCGAGGTCACATGGTCTTTGAGTCATCTCTGGGTAAGAGCAATGAAAAATTACAGACATTTTTTACATCCTGTTGCTCATGGAATTCAGGTTTTCTTGTTTTGAATTAGTATATACACGCTTGCTTATGGACAATCTTGTGTTGGTCAAGTGATTCTTATTAGCATGAGAGATAAACCTAATTTAGATTTTGTGAAGCTTCGACATCTTTCTGTGCTTTTTTTTTTTTTTTTTGTTTTATAGGGGAAGACCCTACAGTTTTGGCTGTTATATATATAGAACCTTGTGTTCAGTTTCACACATTCTCTGTGCTCTGCATCTTGAACATCCTGTTGCTCATGGAATTCAGGTTTTCTTGTTTTAAATTGGTATTGACATTTGTGCTTATGGACGGTCTTGTGCTGATTAGTCTGCTCCGTCAGCACACAACACAAACCTAAGCTACATTGAATTTGCCTGTTGCTTCAAATCTTCTGATTAACAAGTTGGAAAGGTTGTATGCGATGTGGCAGACATTTCTTAGTGCTTAGTTAAATTATTCTGAGCTATAGTTTGACAGTTATGTTGAAGAGAATATGTGTTGTGCAAGCAATTTAGAGTGCTTGTCTTTTTCAACATACCTTTTCCTGTTTAAAATAATTTGCTCTGTTTACTTTCAATTAGATTGGATGAAACATTTGGTGCTGTGACATGTAACTGCCATAGATGGGGTTTACACAGCTGCACTCTGATATTGTTTTTTCTTTACTTCAGATTCGTCCTTTGTGGAGACACTATTTCCAGAACACCCAAGGACTTATTTTTGTTGTTGATAGCAATGATCGGGACCGTGTTGTTGAAGCTAGAGATGAGCTTCATAGAATGTTAAATGAGGTAAACGCTATTTTACATCCTTTGTCATGCTGATCTTATAGTGATTCTTTGATCACAGAGGTCCTTGATATTTTAAATTTTTTGTTTTTAGCTTTTCTTTGCGCCAAGAACCAATTCCTAATCTATGTTTGTAGATTGTTCTACTGCTTGCTTCTATTTTTTGTTGTCTTTGTTCAAAGCAACATCATATGTTTAAGATCTCTGCATCATTAGGATCAGCTCATCTTACCTTTGTTGCATGTATATCTTTTGGGCTATTTTAAATCTTAGGTGCCTGCTTGTTTATGCACATGCAGGATGAGTTGAGGGATGCTGTGCTGCTTGTTTTTGCAAACAAGCAAGATCTTCCAAATGCCATGAATGCTGCTGAGATAACTGACAAGCTTGGGCTTCACTCTCTTCGTCAACGTCACTGGTAAATCCTGCCTTCTTTGGCTGTTCTTTACTATGGCTTATATATCCCCTCTTTACAACTGCTGGTCACTATTTGAATATTTTCCGCAGGTATATTCAAAGTACCTGTGCAACCTCTGGGGAAGGGCTTTATGAAGGGCTAGATTGGCTTTCTAATAACATTGCAAGCAAGGTAGGTCAATCATTATATGTTTGCTTTTGTAGCTGGATAACTATTTATTTTTTCATTCATTTATTTTTGCATTATCTGAAATTTTTGATGTAACAGGGTTGAAGAGTCTTTAATATTGGAATACTTCATGGGATCCAATCACCTTTGAAATGCGGATACATGATCACATTGAAGAATATTTCCAGCTACGTGCATGTAATAGCTCAGTTAGATTACATGGTGTCTGTTATAGGGATTTGCAACTTGTCTTTGTAGATTTGGAATAATCCATTATATATATAATGACACACTAAAAGTCTGCTGTATCGTGATCTGTCTTGATCTATTCATATGACGTGCATACCTGTACTTTGTCAATATCTGTGGTAGCACTTGGGAGTGCGTGAAAATGCACCAAGGTTAGACTTTTGTTAAACGTAGATAGTCCAATGGATGTGGTATCTTTAGAATCTGACTTCCATTGAGCAATGGAAGATTATACATAACAAGTAATAGTACTCCCATGCTGGTTCTTAGCATTGAGAGCATCTTTCGGCAAAAGCATTGATGCATTCGATCTTTCTCAAGCCATATTCGGACGTCTGTTATTTAATCTATTTAAAGGTTTGTGCCTAGTAAAAACGTGCTAAAGTTAACTTTGCGTGCCTTTGATTGAATCTCAGGTTGGGTTTGGTTTCTATAATTTAGGGGATTGGACTGGACAAATATTGTAGTTCTATGTTTGGTTTTTATTATATGACATGGTGCTGGACGAATAAAGTGCCAAAGGACTGGATAAAATTAAAAAATGTCTCATATATTGCATGTAGGGATGCAACTAGGCGAGTTTGAGGGTGAGTCATATAATATCTGAACCTGTCCTGGTTTCTTATAGAGTTGCTCAAACTTGATACGTGATTCTATAGGTTTTTTGTTTTTTCCTATTACTCAAACCTACTTTTATAGGATTTTGGTTTTAACCTGTTATGGCCCATTGACTCCCCCCTGCCTAGATTTCCATTTATTCAACTACATTGCAAACACAGATTAATAGTATTATATGTCATCATCCAAATAAAATAAATTTGTACGCACAACACAATTATCACTACATTTGAAAGCTTCTCCATGCAATAATCTCCCACTCCTTTGTAAAAAATAGCATGTCCGGATTGTAAATGCATAGGCCATGACTAAATGTGTACAAAATCTGCAAGCCAAGAAGAGGTAAAGCTTGTTGTTTTCTATTAGGATATCTAAAAGAAAACTTCAAAAAAGGAGTTTGAACTTTTAGTTTGAGAGTCTAGAAATTAATAATAACATAATAATTAACATGCAACAAATGAAAGACAAAAATGACTTTGCACACAATACAATTATACCTAAAATTGGTTGAGCGTTTTTTGATCAATCTATTTGAAGAAATTAACAATGAAAAAGACAAACACAGCAACATGGTAACAATTTTTTGCAAATTCTAAATTGCATCGACCACTAAAAATCATCAGCAAAATGAACTCACCCGGGAGATCTAGTGTATGTGAACTTAGGATTCTTGATAGCTTCATCTTTGAGGGTGCTATTAGTCCAATTGGCAGGAACCATGATTGAGAAAGCAGGTACTGCCATCGGAACAGAAATTTTCAGTCTACACTTAAACAATGCAATATTAGCCAGGAAAAGAACACAATAATTCATCACTGTGATATAGAGAGATTAAATTCTTAGGCCTCGAACCATCAGATAACTCCGAATGGCTTGATTGTGGACAAAATGAAAAACGAGAGTATCACATTTAGAAGATATCACCAGGGGCATATCCTATAGTGAGTATTATATGAACTAGGTAATATGGGCTATTTCCAATCCACTCTACGCTTACCATTTAGCACATTCTTCTTATGATACGAAAATCATGAATAGAATTCGAATAAATAAAAATTGCAAAGCTGCCCAAATCTATAATTTCAAACCAACTAACAGAAAATCGTCTTGCTTTGTATTGAAAAAAAAAAGGAAAAAATATCCATTAATTTGACACAAAGAGCTTCACATTGTAAGCGTGAATATGGCAACAAAACATTTGTAAAATCAAAATGGCACTTATGAATACAGAGTCCCTCACTTGGTACGTCAGTTGAGGTTCGTCTCAAAGTTCGAAAATAAAACTCGAACGCAGTCTTTGAGCAAGTAGTTAACAAAGGCATGTAAATATTCCTCCTACTCCCTTAACAGCCCAAAAGAGCATGGATCTGTCAGTATAATTGCAAGTAACACTAACCACAATCTTGTATATCAAACATAAAATTTAAGATCAATATTCCTCTTATACGAAGGAGCGATTTAGTAGGAAAATATCATTTCACTCTCCAATGATAGCCATTTTCTTATCATTCTCAAATCATTTTTTTACAATTCTCAGTGATGTAGATTACTAGACTTGTTCTTCATGTATAATAACGGATCTTGGATTCCTTTAAGAGACAGTGATCGCTATTGCTGGTTGAGGACTAAGAAGGAGCGAGAAGGGGGGAGGTGGGGGAGGCAATAGTTCAAAACAAATTTTAGGTACCTAATTGAACTTTTTGTAAAAGTTTAGGTACCATTTTTAACATTATCTCTTTACTAGAATATGTAAGAAGGTATCACTATTATAATAACTAGTTAGAACCTCGCGCATTGCATGGTGTTTTAAAAATATTTATAAATACATAATATATATTAGTATATATGGTTATTTAAAGATATATAAAATAATATAGTATTTAAAATTTTATAATCTTTTAAAGTATTGGAACTTTTCTATAATTTTATGTACAAAGATGTGTTTACAAATTAAAAAAAAATGTATAAATATTTTAAATAATGAAAGGTATCGTTACTAAAAAATTTTAAATGATTAAAATTTTTGAGAAAAAAAATAAGGTATTAATAAATTAAGAAAAATGTTAAGAATTGTGTTGAATAAAACTTATGCAATATTAAAAGTTAGTGGTAGCTTTTCATGAAATTTTAGAAGGGATAATGTTACAAATAGTACTCAAATTTTAGCAAAATATACAATTAGGTATCTAAACTTTGAAAATGATTAATTTAGTACCTAGATTTTGAAATCGATTAATTTAATACCTTAAAAACTTTGAAATTGATAAATTTAATACCTGAAAAAACTTGATAAAGGGACTATTAGAGTGCGCGAAAAGTTCATTTGGGTACTAAATTTGTCAATTTCAAAGTTTATGTACTAAATTGATTAAGTTTGAACTTTATATATCTAATTGTATATTTTGTCAAAGTTTATATACTATTTGTGACATTAGTCCATTTTAATATAAAGAGGTACGATAAAATTTATATATTGCAATATAATTGATAGTAGATTGTTATGGTAAATTTTATATAATTATGTAATATATCGTTTGAATGATCATTCATCAATTTTTTAATCTTTTATTTGATTAGATGCAAGTATTGAAAGTTATGATGAAAGAGATGCATTTGTCCATGAAATATAAGAACACGAAAAGGTAATGCCAAAAGGTATCAATTGATAAGAAATTATTGGTACTAACAAAAAAACAAAGGTGATATTAAAGTTGTATAATGAGAAATGATAATGGCAAAGAAGTATAAAAAATGAATCATACCAATAAAACAACTTTTATTAATAATAATAATATAAAAAGCTTTGATACGAAAAATAATAATGAAAAGATATAAAGCAAAAGAATAATATTGAAAAAGTTTGATATGAAAATTAATAACAAAAAGATATAAGATAAAAAAAGCTTTCAAATTATATATTATAATAGATTAGCAATAATCTTATAAATTTTATTGTTGGACTGTATTATTAAATACTTACAAAATATCCAAAAATCTAAATTTGAAAAAACAATTACAGTTAAAAAAAAAATTCCAAACAGATGGTCGTGAAAAAGGCCGGCCATACCAATTTAAACAGCCCGTGAGGCAAGCCCAGACGACTTTCTCTCATCGGTAAACCTGGATAGGCCCAATAGAGACTCAAAGAAAGCCGAATTCAACATGCTCCAGCGCCGTCGAAGAGAAACCTAACCCTAACCCTAACTTCAAAGCTGTCATATACACATACGTGCAGCAATCCAACGGACAGGAATACACGAAACCAAAAATGACCGAAATTTTTAGCCGCTGAGATGCAACTACAGGACCTATAAAATGCCCAACACCTAGGGTTTTATATTACAATTGACTGCTGTATCTGCTGCTAGGACTCAGCGTTTGGTTGAATTTGAATCCGATTCCGAAGTAGTGGTATGTTTTCTTCTGTTCTTTTACTTTGATGGAGTAAATCCAATTTGTGGATCGTGTTTATTAGCTATCTGTTGTATTGTATGCATGTCCTTGTTTAGTTGAATCGAAATTAGATTCTGGTCATTATATGTTGCAAGTGATTGTCGTCATCCATGATTTTAATATTGTTTAATTCAATTTTACATGTTTATGTGATCAGTTCGATTGATGTGCTGACAATTATTCGAATTTATTCATACCATTAAGCTACAATGGTCCTGGTATTTATTTATACGATAATTATAATTGCACACAGCAAACTCCACTTCGTCAATGTTCAGACAATTTTATTTAGTTTCATAAGTTTTAATTAAAAATAGTTCAATTTAAGAAATACAACGTGATTCATTAGGATTGAGATACCATGTGTAATGTAATAGGTAAGATCCGCCGTAAATGTTTGATCCTAAATCTATCATATTAGGATATTCTGTCCCTCTCTATATTTGGTTTGGTTTTAATTAATTAATTAATTATTTATTTTGTACATTTTGTGTTTTGGTTTTGAAATGAATTTTCCTACTTGGATTTTGGGGGACTTTGTTACTTTCACTTTGGCTAGTGGTGACCTGGAATGGCTTCCCTTAAAAAAGAAAACTACTGAGTAATCAAGGCTGGAGTCTCGATGGGGGCTCTTTTGCCATTACCCTTTATGCTGGGTATTTGGAAAGAAATACATATGAGCCCGAGAATTGGCATACAATTTATGCCATAGGCCTTTGGTTGGGGGCAATTCTGGTCATGTGCTGGTCTTGGTGGATGTAATGCGGTCTTTAAGTCCACAGTTGTGTTTATTTGAAAGTTGAAAGCTGTCTGATAAAAAAATTGCGTGTTTAGTTTATCACGACAATCTTTTTTTTTTTCATGACTACGCAACGTATTTTACAACTTGTAGAGATTGCATCTTTCTTTCTTCCACACACCACCAAGTTTTTTAGTAGAATTTATGATCACATTTTTTGTTCGCATTTGCCGAAGGTTTATTAACTGGCTTTTCCTTTATATATTACTAGATACTAAGGAAAATTGAGGACATTTCTGCTTACTGTCCAATAATTGGTTACAGTTATTGCTTATGTGTGTCATATAATTAGAATGAAAAATGGCTATTTTTCTCCGAGCATGTCGAGAGATTGTTTCTCTAGATTTTTATGTACTTCAGTGGAATAATTGCCTTGGAAACATATATACCTGTGGTTACAATTTTTAATATATTTCAAACTATTCAACAATGCAGTATATTTTCTGTAATATCATTGTAGATCTGTAGCCTTTTAACTTGACCCTTTTAAAGCTTGTTTTATTTGTTGGTGGATGTCATATTGAGAAGTAATTTTACCCTTCCGCCTTGGTTTTAACTTTGTTGTCTTTAATTGATTACCTCAATTGCTTATATACTTAAGATTACATTCTTTATCATATCTCAAATTATTCGGCAATGCAGTATATTTTAGGTATAATGCCATTGTAAATCTGGTAAGCTTTCTATTTTACACGTCCAAAGCTTGTTTAATGCGTTAAGTAAACATCACAATTAAATCTAATTTTATTCATCCACATAATTTAACTTTATGTTGTCTTCAATATTCAAATGTCACCTGGATTTGTTCAGCAGGAAGAATGTCTCATCGTAAGTTTGAACACCCAAGACATGGCTCCTTGGGATTTCTTCCAAGGAAAAGAGCCTCCCGTCACAGAGGAAAAGGTATTGTGGTCTGTTTATGACTGGTTTAAATCCTTGTACCAATGCTTTCAAAGCATATAATGGCTGTTGAGAATCTTCTTGGTAATGAGGTCTTTGCTTGATTGATGTTTCCTGCCTTTTGAAGTGTCTATAGCATGTGGCATGTATATTCATTGCATAATCTATAATGGTTATATATTGGATATCCACAAACTTCATAATGATTGGTACTCTAGGTGATGCCGTGATTTCACATTTCTTATAAATGGTGGTTGTTTAGAGATTGGGTATTCTGTGTGATTGAGTTTTAGATCTTCATTCTATGTTGTCATGGTTGTTTTATTGTGGATATTAATGAATATGAAATTGTATATATTATTTTAATAGGTAGTCCATTTGTTGCAATATGTTTAATTTTCTCTTGTTCCATGTCTATTTTGGAGCTCATGGTATTATTTGCTTGAACTGAATTGTTAAATTTTCTCATATGACTATAGGAATCTCCTTTCCCTCTCTATGCAGTAGATGTGTAGCACTTATATTTTATGGCTGTTTATGTTTGTGTTATATATTTATGTGCTGACATAATAAGCTTCTGTGTGTAGTAGAGTTGGTGTAATGTCTGATTAAGCACATTCTTATGCCTGCAGTGAAGGCCTTCCCAAAAGATGATCCTATGAAGACCTGCAGATTTACTGCCTTCTTGGGATATAAGGCAGGAATGACACACATTGTTAGAGATGTTGAAAAACCTGGGTCAAGTGAGTATTCCAGATAATTTACCAGAATGAAGTTTATTACTAGGGCTATACATAATCTTTTATGCTCCATGCCTTTTGGTAATATAATTTTTCACAATTGGTTTATTGGTTGAATTAATACGGGAACTAGGACAATGGTTTTTCTTCATTATTATCCTGTATATTTTGGGTTGCTCTTTAGGCTGACTCTTTCCAATGTGCGCACATGACTTATATTCATGTTGCTTATTTTATTGTTCCTGTTACTGTGACTTCTTTGACCAGCATATACTAGTAAAGCTTTTAGTAACAGTCTCTTCTGTAATTTTTAAATTTAGAACTTCACAAGAAGGAAACATGTGAAGCAGTAACAATCATAGAAACTCCTCCAATGGTGGTTGTTGGTATGGTTGGTTATGTCAAAACACCAAGGGGGCTTCGTACCCTCAACACTGTTTGGGCTCAGCATCTGAGCGAGGAGGTTAGGAGGAGGTTTTACAAAAACTGGTGCAAGTCGAAAAAGAAAGCTTTTACCAAGTATTCCAAGAACTATGAATCTGAAGATGGCAAGAAGGATATTCAGGCACAGCTGGAAAAGATGAAGAAGTACTGCAGTGTCATCCGTGTTTTGGCTCATACACAGGTTCATCAAGAATTGCAGTTTTGCTTAATAACCATCATTGATTGTTCTATCTGAGACCCCTTTTCCTAGACTCGTTATTCTTTCCCACACAATTTGTATTTTTCATTATGTCTATTACCATCAGAGATTAGTAATTTAGCCAGGGTATCCATTTCCAAACTTTCCAATTTTTCAGATTAGAAAAATGAAGGGACTTAAACAGAAGAAGGCACATCTAATGGAGATTCAAGTGAATGGTGGAACGGTTGCACAGAAGGTTGACTTTGCTTATGGCTTCTTTGAGAAGCAAATTCCTATTGATTCTGTTTTCCAGAAAGATGAGATGATTGACGTCATTGGTGTTACAAAAGGTAAAGGCTATGAAGGAGTTGTGACTAGGTGGGGTGTTACTAGGCTGCCTCGTAAGACCCATCGTGGGCTTCGGAAGGTAGCATGTATTGGGGCCTGGCATCCTGCAAGGGTGTCATTTACAGTTGCCCGAGCAGGTCAAAATGGTTACCACCATCGAACTGAGATGAATAAGAAGATTTACAAGATTGGAAATGCTGGGCAGGAGTCTCATTCTGCCATGACGGAGTTTGACAGGTATGCTTCTTCATTCTTGCAGCATTATGCTTTTTTTTTTTAATTTGCAGCCTGTTAAAGTATCGCGTGCTGACAATTCTTTGTTAAATCTATTAGGACTGAGAAAGACATTACTCCGATGGGGGGATTTCCACATTACGGTGTTGTGAAGGAAGACTACCTGCTGATCAAGGGCTGTTGTGTGGGCCCAAAGAAGCGTGTTGTAACGCTGAGGCAGTCATTATTGAAGCAGACCTCCAGGGTCGCTATGGAGGAGATTAGACTCAAGTTCATCGATACGTCCTCTAAGTTTGGGCATGGTCGATTCCAGACGACCCATGAAAAGGCAAAGTTTTATGGAAGGCTCAAGGCTTGATTTTTTTTTTTTTTTTCCTTTGGAAGTGTTGTACTTTTTGTTATGTTTTTTTTTTTACTTTACTTGTTTAAACCCAAAAATTTTGTTTTTCTCTTTGGAGTTAACTTGATTAATTAACACCTTGCTGTTTTTGGGCATAATATCATTGCTGCTTTGAGCTTTTTTCTACTGTCGTACGTTATGTGCCAGTGGAGGCACCGTCGTCGTCGATTGGTTATTTGGTATGCTGTTTGTTCTTAGCTTCTAGTTCATCTGTTAGATCATCTTTCATCCTAAAATTCCTGTTTTGAGTCTCTAGATGTTACATCAATGTTTTAATAATTTTTACTTCTAAGGAATATTTATTTTTATTCTGGTTAAAAGTAGTTTTTAATATTTATTTATATTATTTTAAGAGATCCATATAATAGAAACTTATTAAAAAACAAAATGCTAATTTTTTGGGTCTTTGTTAGAGGGCCTCAATTTTGCGAGTACCGCACTTGAGCGATAAAGGAACTCCTACTGGGTTCTTTGCCCTCGTTTTCTCCATAAGAAACCACCGTTAATGCTGGTCTTACTATACTCAACTTGCTTCCTTGGTGGATCCTTTCTTCTTTACTGCTTAGACCCAGATGATTCAGTCCCATACTCCCATTTTCTTCTTGGAAAGCAGCATGACATGAGAATATGCACATTAGTACGGTTAAGCAACTCATTGTCTTCTCTCTCTACCTGTGAATGTGCATGATGAAACTGCTATCGCCACTCAATTAACGTTATGGCAAAATACGCGAAAAGATGGTTACCAATTCTTATTTCACTTTATTTTTTGTTTCACCCTTAGATTGTAAAAGAGAGTTATAATGTTTTTATTTATTTATTTATTTATTACTAGTGTTGTTTAAAATTAGATTCCGAAATGAAAAAAACAAAAACATCAGTTTTAAAATGGAATATAAATTATATAGATTCTGAAATGAAAAAAAAAAACATATAATATATATATATATATATATAGAGAGAGAGAGAGAGAGAGAGAGATAGAGCTTTAGTTGTAGGTTCTAATATTGTATTTTTTTTCTTTGCTATTATTGTATTTATTAATTTTTAACTTTGACAATTATAGTATTTATTACGTGTGATATAATATTTTTATATTACATGTGATATAGCATTTAATGTATGTATTATATGTGAATCGCATTTATTGTATATAATATTCAATTTCGACATATAATGTAATTTTCTTTCTTGTAATTAACGTATGTGCATCCGAGAGGGCATAAATTATACCGTCTATTTGTGTCCCGTTAACATTGCAACTCTTAGTAGGGATCAGCCAAGTGCCAAGAATCATAGTAGTTATACTGTTAAGAGTAGCGTAAAAGGGAAAGGGAATAGAATAATAATTTTGTGTCATTCTAGTGTGGTGTCTACCTCGACAAAGGAGGCCAGTGCAATTGCCATTTGCGAATCTCTGACAAATATAATGCACTCTTTTGCGGAAGACAAATTTGTGGCTTTTGTTCGCCCGATATTCTGGCCGAAGTTCGAGCTGCCAAAGCAACTGTTATGTCTCCTCCTCATTTTATTTTTTATTTTTTAGGGTTAATGTAAAAATTATACCTGAATTTTACGAATAGCTTAATGAAATACCTAAAATTTGATTTTGAACAGTTTGATACCTGAATTTTTATCAAAAATTTAATTGGGTACTTAAAAATTTGCAATTTTGATACATGAAGTAGTTTTCAAGTACTTTATTCTATCTGGTTGAGTTTGCTTCAAGTAGAAAAATATATGCAAAAGCTTATTTCAAGTACCAAATTGTTCAAAACCAAACTTTAGGTAGAAAAAATATATGTAAAAACTTTGTTGTGGATACGAAATTATTCAAAACAAATTTCAGTACCTTATCGAATATTTTGTAGAAGCTCGGATATCATTTTTGACATTAATTTTTTTTAATTACCGGAGTAAATGATAGTCAACCAATTTTATAAAATATAATTTTCAAACTAAGCTTGGATAAAAATCAATTACTAGAATAGTTTTGTAAAAGGCGTATCTTGAAATTTTGATTTACAATTATAAAGAACTCACTCGTCGGACTTGGACATGTGAGTTGCTAGTAAATAATATTCAAAGAACTCTTGCACGTTAAAATTACGATTTATAAAATTACATATCTAACATGTAATTATTTTGTATATAATGCATATTTAACATGCGAGTTAAGTTCCAATAATTTGAACAGTATGCAAGTTTTGCATAAGTAGAATTCCATATTTATGATGCGATTTTAAAACATTATTTGGATAATTATTTTGATTGAAAGACTATGTCGGCAAAAATTTTGAATAAAGGAACCAATTTTTTTTTTTTTTAAAAACTTTATTACTGTCGATATATTTCTCGTTTTCTTACCGAAAATTTTTCCTATTTTCCCTGAAAATATCGAAGGGAGGATGATGGAATAATTTAAGCTATTATTGGTGCCTCTAGAACGATGAGAACATGCTGGGAATGTTATCACACTACTCTGTGGTTGAATACACACATGCCATGTGTCAATTAGATTGAAGAAATAAAAAAAAATGTTTAACCCCCTAAATATGACAGTGATCCCAATACAACAATTTTTCATCCCTCTTGAATGTAAGTAAACCCCCAAAATTTGATTTTAGTGCAAGTACAATCTTAATTTTTTAAAATATTACAAATAAACTTTTGAAAATTTAATAAATTGATAAATAACCTAAAAAAATTGAAAGTGAATTCTTTAAGCTTTAATCTTGATGCGACAATATTTCTCAAACTTATTAAACTGCACTTAAATATCCATAAGCTTTGCTAGTGGGCTTATAACTTATGTTATTAATATTTGTCTCCCAAGTAGAATAGATTAGGTTTGAAACCCAGCTTTTTCATCGTAGCGAGGGAAAAACAAAGTGGAGAAAAACATTCATGAGCTTTGATTTTATTTTGTTTTTATTAATTTAACAAAAACAATATATCCTTGTTAATTTATCCAAGTCTGAGAAAACAGTTTGCAAAAGTTTAAAAATAAATCTATACTTAAGTTAAAATTTATTTGGTTACTCATAATTTTTGGATGTTTTAAAACTTTAAAACTTAAACAACCGATACAACACGCGTAACAAATTGGAGGAGATGGTGTGAATGCAAGAGAGAAAGGCAAATCCCAAGTGTAAAAGGGCCATTCACTCTTGACTCGGATTCCATCATATATATCCACTACGGCAAGGAATTTATGTTTGTTGGCCAAGTAGATACCTTAATTGTAATAATACCAGTATATATATATATAATATATATACGTACATACTGAAATGTAGCGTGGAAACTACCTTTTTCTTTAGTTTCTTGGTAATAATTTATTGGAAAAGTAAAAGGTTTTGCTTGAGATGGGGACTTACTTTAAAAAGACAAGAAAAAGAAGAGGGGGAGGAAATATTTATGCTGCATTTGAATCTATGCATATGCTTTAGTGTGTTTTCTTTTCATGGGACCCTCCTCTTTTAGAAAATGTCTTACATGAAAAGTGAAATAATCATCATCCTTTTTTTTTTTTTTTCACAGAATGCTTTGATATGACACCAATGCATGAAAAATAGGAATACCTACTAAATTCTTTTTTCCTTACACTTACAATTCCACTGCTTTCCTATGAAAAAGAGCTATTACTTTACTTTTGATAATTATTTTCTTATAGAATTGTTTGAGGCAGTACTGCCTACTTCTTAGGATTCAAGTTATTTGATAAAAATAAAAGTGGTATCATTATTCGAATAAAAGACTCTTTTATTTTTGCATCCCAGTTTACCGTAATATGATCTTTTTTTTTTTTTACTTTAAATGGAGGATATGATATATTCAGATGCCAAACTTAGGACAATTACTAATAAGTTTTAACTTATTTTCTTCTATTTCTTGTATTAAATTTATAGAATATACTCTTTAGAATGCATTTATATGAATTAAGACTTTACAATGTCCTAAATTTAAGAATATTTGCAACCCGCCACGTGTTCATGGTAAAAATGGGCACAAAATGACTTAGAATCCACATAAACCTCATAATTTGCTCCATAATCTCTCTTCCATCACCGACTTCAAATAATATCAAAATACATACATGGATTTGTAACTATCAAATAATATCATCGTAGATTCTATGTAGATTCATCTATAAGTTGATTCAAAGAAAATCTACCCTACCAATACTATAAGAATTATATGTCGAAACTAAGTGTTACCAATAGACTATAAATACATTTAACTACTCAAACCAACTACACATAACCATTTTACATGTCCTCTCAATACTAGCTCCATTCCCTAAACTCGCTAATTGGTTGCGACTAACAATATAACAGTCAACACGTTACAACCTGTACTTGAAAACAATAAAAGGATGAGTTAGAGCCTAGTGCGGTGCACCACAAATACACATACATGACCAATCAAATACATATTCACAAGCATACCTATTGCATTTAAGCCGAGCAAACAGTACAGGGATAACACAGTATCCTCCCATACATATATATAATAATACATAAATATGATGTTGGGTACTCAGCATCCAAGAGTCCGAAAACTTGAATATTGGATACTCCTCAATATTTTCGAAATTGAAATACCTAGATCTATCTAAATCATTTTCATGTACAATTCCACTCCCGGACAACACTACACATGGATCATCAGGTTGCATCGATAATAGCATAAGTACTCTCTATTAGACATCGGCACCGTTCGGGTCGGTTCCGGACCCGAACCGGAACCGCCAGAGCCGGGCCTGTTTTTTTTTTTTTTTTTTTTTTAAATCCAACGAGGTGATCGGGTATCTTGACATAAGCTTTTTTCAATGCAAATGACATCTCTTTGGTCACATCTTCTACCAACTCGCCTTCCCGGCTGATATGTTAACGAGTCAATGCAAGGAAATGAGTCACAAGGTTAGACTTGAGAGCAAAAGGTTAATTACCAAATAATGATAATGTGAAAAGGGAAACACTTTTTGCAATTTAAGAAATCAAGAATAATTAAAAAAGAGACACTTGTAAAAACCAATAAGGAAAATGGAGAAGTAAATTAACATATAGATCTTTAACGCCCAGAAACTCATGCGCAGGTTTTTCTTCTTCTTCTTTTTTTTTTTTTAAATTAAAATATATGGCGGTTCCGGACCAGTTGAAACCGTCGGTTCCACCACGCGAACCGCTTGGACTCGCCGGTTTCGGTGGGTCCTTAGACGGTTTGGAACCGTCACTGACGTAGCGGTTCCCTGGTCAGGAACAGCCGGTGACGGTTCGGGACGGTTCCTGGTTCGGACCGCCCCGTGGTGATGTCTACTCTCTATCTATTACTAATAGACATGCACAAACATCACATACATTATCAAGTCGGATAGTTAATTAGTCCATTTCAAATTTCTACCTTAAATAAGCACAAACAACAAGTAAAGTATACACATACCTAGAAAGTAGACTCGTCGTGAAACTATTACCTTTTAACACGAGTTACAAAGTAAATAAAAAATTTAGAATCATTTATAACCCAAATTTCATCTATAGGTTATACTTCATATGGCTTTCACTCTCACCAAGAAGTTATCAGCGCTTACATACATATTTGGTTTAGAGATAAGGATTTAAATTTGGAATAAAAGGAAAATAGATTATTAATATAGCAGTGTTTGGATTTTAAGGTTTTAAAGTGATTTTAAACCTTTAAGGGTGAATTTAAGCAAGTTTCAAAGGTTTATAACAAAGAAAACGCGAGTTGACAAAAAGCTATTTTACACACAAATGCCAACACCACTTATATTCTCACTTGTGTACTTTTATACAAGTACATCGCTCATGTACTCTCTCGTGTGGGGAGCAGAAGCATGATTTTTAAGGATTTCTAACCATTATTT
Organism: Combretum micranthum; assembly: GCA_024138025.1. Classification (NCBI taxonomy): domain Eukaryota; kingdom Viridiplantae; phylum Streptophyta; class Magnoliopsida; order Myrtales; family Combretaceae; genus Combretum; species Combretum micranthum. The sequence continues at coordinate 4,875,314 of JAMXBD010000001.1, forward strand.
TCAACATGAATTATGTACTCACTCATGTGGGGAACAAAACCATAAAAAACTTGGAAAATATGCGTTACAAAAATCTACATGAGCCTGAACACGACTTGTGTACTTATTCTCATTGAAAACAAAACCAACAATATGTAAAACAACACATTATGTGTTCAACACAAGTAAATACACACTTTTGTGTACTCATTTGTGTTGACCTCAAACATATTATTCCTCACGATACTTTGCAAATTCCTAACTTATCTTTGCTCCCAACATCAAAACGCAAGCAAAAACAATTCCCCACTCTTCTCCATATGACTATATGTCCAAATTAATGCATATTGCAACAAAAGATGAAAACTTTCATAGAAAACCCCATTACCTTGCTATAGATTATGTCAAACCTTCGCTATTCTTCTTAATACAAACTTATATCTTTCTTATTTTGAAATTTCCTCTATGATTATACCCACATTTGTCATTCCTCCCTTCGAAACTCAATGGAAACATGAAACACAAAGAGAAAAAGGAGGTAGAAGCAGTTACTTATCGTAGATTCTTGTTGAGAAGTGTTGAGATTCGTTGGAGATTGATGAGAAGGAGAAGGGTGAAAGTTTGAATACGTAGGGAAAAAAAAAGAAGAAGAAGGGAAGTTATGTTTAATTTTCGAACTTTTTGTAATTGCCATACCCACATGCCCTTTCATTAGTGTTGTTAAAAACTATTCTACCCTTCTATTTATTTATTTATTTTACATTATATTTCGGGTATTTTAGGTTCTTTGATATAAAATTAAGTTTCTATAAGCTTTAAGGGATATATTAATGGAAATTGGCCATTAGCCAAAACTGAACATAGGAATATTTCAATTAGGACTTGAATGGTTGATTAATGCAAAAGTAGAAGATTTAATATAGATTGTGACTTCGCAACACAAAATCATGAAATTGAATATATTATGCTAGATTGATATCAAATTAGGGATACCTTGCTTTGAATAAAATAATTATAGGGTTTGATTAATTTTGAAGAAATGTGAATTACGGTTTCCATATTTCTATAGTTGAAAAATTTTAGGGTTCAAATAACATCAGGGTAGCATAGATATATTACGGCTTTCTCTAAAGCGAATCATTGCAATTATGGTTCATAAAATTCTATTTGTTGGAATTATAAATTAGAATTAGCATCAATCTTGCAGTATGGATGTTTTAATTTTTAATAATTAATAAGTAATAATCTTTTAATTACAATTATCAAGCCATTTTTTACATGAAAATTATGGTTTTAAATTTATAATTATTTAAGGTCCACAAGACTACGGATGCTAGGGAAACACACTTAAAGAAGCAAAAACAAATTAGGTTTTCAGTCCTATGCAAGAGGCATAAGATTAGCATTTTTGTGATTTTGATTTTCAATTTGCCAAATTAAAGGTTTGAGATCAAACCAAGGGTGAAAAATTCCGGGAAAAAAAAGGGATGAAAAGTTCCTTTATCAAATTTCACATTCATGCTATTTAACCTAAAACTGTTTTTAAAATTTGTGAACTTACTTTTGGATAGGTTTTCACTCTTCGGTGAGTTCTATTTCAACAGACTGTTAATACCTTTTAAAGATTTATAATCTCCTATTATTGATAGATTTTTTTTTTCATATATTACTAATGGATTGTTAATTCCTATCTCTAAGTAGTATTTCCAAATTACTAATTGGCTTATAAATTATTCCTTATATGCCCTGCAACGGTATTAAGTTCCAGCAGGTTTCTATTATTACTCTTTTCGATTTTAAATCCTCTATTATCAATGGGTTATTAAATTCCAAACGTCCAAACTATTAATTGCCTCCTATGTTTACAAGCTTATGTACATTATGCAACTATTGAATCCTAAATATTTTGGGAATGATCTAACTTTGTTTATTATGCCAACTACTATCAACTATAATTTTTGAGAGGGAAAAATCAAATATAGATCAATCCTGTCATAAAACTATTGTTTATGCCATTAATTATAAGGTCTAGGTCTTAGTAAATCCTAATTAGCAGTTATATATAAATATATACATAAATATATTGATGACTTCATAGTCTAATGACATAAACACTCATCTTTCAAAGGGAATAAACCATGATAAAACCCTCGTTACCTCACACATATAGCCTAAATTTTATGTTACATATTATGTTTGCTAGTGCGCCTTTTAATTCATCTCTTAGTAGCCTATTACATATTTTAGGATATTTCAATTGTTTTGTATATTATCGGAAATTAGGACTCTAAGGTGAATACTATATAATGTTATTCTTAACGACACTTTTGCCATTTTTTATTTTTTCCCTATTTTAACAAGGAGGGGTTTTGAGTAGATTAGAATTGATATTATTAAGTTACAAAAATATTGACATAATTTTGTCACAATTAATAAGGAAAATTGTCTAAAATGGAATGAAACATGTACATAATGTAGTAATATCTTAATAATAAATATGTGATGTGTTAAAATGGTAATTAGTATAGGATCGAATGAAATCATGATTCCAACAGCTCGAAATTGCAATTCTACTCTAAACTATTTCGACTTGATGTAGTTTACTTTATTAGAATAATATGAAATAAGAACTGCAATTATTTTATGAGGAAAAGGAAAAAAATATTTATTAATCTTTGATAGCACATTTTTATAGTTAATATTTATTTATTTTATTTCTTAAAAATTATAATTATTTTCATCTTGTTTGGTTGGTTGTTTTTTTGTCTGCTTTCCATCTTATTTTTGTTGTTTTTAAACAGACTGTTTGCAAAACATAAGTACATATAAAAAACAGATATTTTCATTTATAAAAAATTAAATAAATTAGATATAAATTAAATACAAATAAAAATTAGACAATCCAAACACAAACGGGCCTTTTATTATACTTGGCAAGTCTTGGTGAATTTATAATCAAAGCAATCCATTATTTCCCTTTTTTTTTTTTTAAAGAAAAAGACTTAAAAAGAGAGGCGAAAACCACTTTTAGTTGAGAAACCTAATGGATAGGGAGGGTGGATCTGACCTATAATTTCTCGGACATGTTGATTGCATTGTTGACAAAAACACCCTTATCCGTGGCAGTTGAAAAAAAAAAAAAAAAAAAGCCCTTACCCTCACTCTCTCTCACTCTTACATCATAGAACTAAACATTTGTGTTTCTGTTAAAAAAATTTAATACGTTTCTAGTGTCAACTATTCTCAATCCAGATGTTATGTTTTATTTTTATTAGGCAGTTGATTCTTTGCTTAATAATAGTAATCCTAATCCCTCTCTCTCTCTTCCCTTTTTTTTTATTTTTTATTTTTAAAGTTTTTTGGTGGTTTGAGCATATAGCTTTTAAATGTGTTTCTGACAAAAGCAATGTACCTTCTTCAAAGATGTCATACAAAACTAATTATTATGGGAATGAAAGATAAATGAGCTGTAATATATGTCAGAGTCACCATTCCTGACATATCTTTGTTCTATTTTTTTTTTTTATAACCCAATATACCACACATAACATATGACATACCCCATGAATCCTCTTTTCTTTGCTTAAATCATAACACTTCTGCCTCTGCCTAGCTGTAGATAGCCACCATTTATTCTCTCTCTGTCTTTCTTCTTTCTTTCTGCTTTCAAAACTTAAAAAACCCACTCAATTCTTTCAAATAGAATAAAATATATGTAGGACTTTCCCTATTAGATGCATCTTTCGTTAATTTTTTAATACTTAAAAAAAAAAGGTCAAATATCATATTATTATTTTAATATATAGTTGTCATAATTCATCAAAAAATTAATGAAAGATGCACTTAATTTTAGATAACTCGGTCGAACAAAAGTTAAAAAAAAAAAAAAATCTCTAATAAGACATTGCTACTACTAGTATTACTTTTTTTTTTTTTTGTTTAGTTGTTGCTATGTAAAGACAGACACATGCCTATATGCTAATGCCACACATCCTCATGCACCTATATAATGTCCTTTTAATTGTTTAATTTCATATACTATTCGAGCACCTTTTTCTTTATTTCTTCTTTTCTTTTTGTTCCTTTTTTGATGGGAGATTGTGATAAGATTATATTGTGAGATATTGTCACCTTTCCCATTATTACATTCTAGTGGTTAGGCTGGATTTAAATTCAATCGATTGCACATTATTGTCATCATGTAAAGCTCCATCCTAGAACCAAGTAATTATCTCTCCTTTAATCAATCTGACCCTCAAATATAATGTTAATCTTTTTACGTTGACAATACAAGTTGAAATTGCTAATGATCTTATGATCATATATATATATATATATATTTTTTTTCAAAGAGCAATTCCACACTCTTATTATGAGAGTCATTCCACATTCACATAATGACCAATGGGGTCATTTTTTGGTGAGTGGGTTTTTTAAGATGCAGGTAAATTATTCAAAAGTCTTATAATCAATGTTCATAATTAAGAAAGAAAGTTAAATGAAATTGTTAAGTAATAAATCTTAAAACTCACTTTTATTAATTGATTATTGAACTAAATTAATGCTGTACCAACTTAGTCTAAAACTCCACATTATCGTTTCAACCCATTTATATAAGGGTAAAACTACAAAAAGAGGATTGGTCAATTTCAAATAAAGGATTGAACATAAAAATAGTAAAACAAAGAATCAACATTATGTTAATGATTAAAATAGAGATTGAATTTTTAAGTAGTTAAAATAAAATATCAACATTATACCGAGTATTTCAAACAAAAAATCTAATAACTATCTTGTGATATGCCATATCAACTCAAAATCAACGGTTCTAGTAATAGTGTTGTGATAGAGATCTTTGTTTAATCTTTCAAAATAATATTAATACTCTATTTTAACTATTGAAAAGTTCATTTCAGTTTTGACTACAAACGTTGGCCCTTCGTTATCAAAGCCATTCCAACCCAAAAGCAAACAAGAATGTTAAATAGTATGCATAATAAGCTCACACATAAATCAATCAATACAACTTGTCATTCAATAGTTACACGATAAAGAAACACTAACTCATGGCTAAATGTGATTGAGAAATAGTAATTATGAGAAAGTTGGGATCTTTAAAAAGAAAATTCCTTGCTTAACTGGAAATTACTCTAAAAGATCCAATAGGATTAAACCATTTATATATTAATTAGCTCATCAGACAGGTAAGGCCCCATCTTTTGTTACAAATCTTTGAATCTGAGGACAAGGTATAGTATTCATTAAGTTAGGTATCAAGATAATTTATAAAAAAATAGATAGTGAGAGAGAGAGAGAGAGAGAGAGATAGAGAGAGAAAGAGGACAGCAGTGGCTGGACTATGATAGAACTTTGTCTTTACATTTTTTTCCTATTGGGTATAAAGGGCATCTCCACTCTTTAAATAATGCATTGAGAAGTGTGGATGTTTTGTTTTTCCATTGCAGATCTTAGTTTATACTTCATAGCATCACTAAGTCTAGGAAATGGTGGGGTGCTCCAACCTCTTAGGACCTACTATCAACGCCTACCACTTTGTTTCATAAACTGGTTAGTTTATATTATGGTTGTTATCTGGTCAAAGTTTACAACATAAGAGAATAATAGTCTTTTGAGTAAGACCTATCTCCAGGATAATCTTGTGTTGTTGATTTCATTTGTTGTGTGTTAGCATCTTCTAAACATGGAAACATGACAAGATTGCTTAGGAAGGTCTCCCTAAATATTGATGTTAACTTAGGTGTTCTGCTTATATATGTGTCCTTCCTTTATGCTCATGTGTTGTGTTCAAGTTCTCTTCTATGGCATCTTATGTCAAGTTATGATTTGCAACATCCGAACTGAAATAGCGCGTATGCATCATTCATAAGAATCTGATCATTTGGCTTAAACTCTATCTTATGCAGTGACCCCATGCTCAAGAAGTAGATTGCTACATGCTTTAATGCAAAGTGGTAGATGGTATTCATTTAAAATTTGCAGTATTAGTCAGAAAATTGTTTAAGAATTATATTAAGTTGTTCCCATTGATATCAAAAACAGCTTTAATGAGAAATTCTCTAGTATGTATTGATTACAAGAAGCTATCACCTTACCTGAGCTCAAGTTTCCAAGTAAATATTCACACAGTTGAAGTTTAGTTGTTTCATATGCTTCATGAAATCGATGTAATTCCACAAGGTAACAGTTGCTGCATGGCATTCATTATGCTCTGGCATCATCATGTTTGCACTTTTAATGGCTTCCTTTGGAAAAGCATGTACATGTGAATTATGAGAATTCTATTATGATAATGAAACATCTCTCTTTATGCCTTTTATGATGCTTTAAAAATTGGTTTAATTCCTTCAAGGATGTAAACCAGTTATGCAAGATCAAGGACTCACAACTGGATCTAATTTTTGCAGGACTTCTAGGGACAGTTTCATTAGGTATCTTATAACCGGAAGCCTGCTTTTTCCCTGATCCAGAATCATTGCTATTTTTCTCAGACCTATAAACGTGCACTAGAAGATCAGCAAGCATCTAAATCTTGAAATGGATTTAGCTGCATTTGCTGTGATGAGTTGAATTTGACAATGGTGGAAACATCTGAAGTAGTGAAACAACAGCTTGATTGATTTTCGGAGAACTCTAGGACCAGGTTCCAACAAGAAAACAGAGGAAGAAGAAGGCATCTCCAGGAAAACCATGAGTGGTTTTGGTCCGGAAAGATCACTGACCTGGAATATATACACAGGTTCAGAACTGAGCCCATCCCAAACAGTAATACATAGAGAGGCCCCGTGGAAGAGTTTTGGAGCATCCATGAATGCCATATCCTGTGGTTTTGTTGCCACAGCTATATTGATATCATTATTTCTTATAATGGCAATTTTTGAACATTTATTTAGGCCATCCCCATCTTTCTCTTCACCTGAGGCAATCCATGGTAGCTCTCTTGAAGGAGGACGAATGGACAAGCTTGGGAATCCATGCCGAGTAAGCTTCTTCTTCCTTGCATTCGTCTAATGCTTCTTGCAAACAGCACATTTGCAATCTGGTTATTTTACAACAGCAATCAAACTTCTGAATCTGCAATATCACAAATCATCTAAATTCTAAGATAAGTGATGTTACACATTTTTATGCTATGTGGGTTATAATGGGCGGGGAGATTTGAGCCTGATTTATCTCACTCAAGAGAGCAATGTTAATACTATTTGACTATAGGGTCATTGATGACGTTCAAGTTCGAACTGATCTAATGTTTATCGACAATGCAGGTATCTGGAACTTATGCTACGATTTCTCTGTGTTGATGCCAGGGCAGCACTACCCGACCTACATTGCTCAACCAGCTCCTCTTCCTTGCTTAAGAGAGGGAGTTCACTGGCCGTCTCATGAACATAACATTGCTATTTCTGGTGTCTAACCTTTTGCAATTCAGGATCCATAGAGCTTTATGTATAGTTTTCTAGGAGATTGGAGATAAATCAAGGAATGTCAACCATGTTTTGAAGGTTTAGCTGGTGAAATTGCAAACCTGTCCTGTACAATACTATAGAAAGTGGAGTCAAAAGCTTTTCTTGTCAAAACTCCAAATTTTGATACATATGGTCTGGTCTTATCTTAATTCATATGACATTGTCCTGGGTCGCTTCGTCACACATATGAAAAGGATGATACAAGAGACAGCCAAAAGAAGGGGACAAGAAATCAAATGAAGGAATTTTCTTTGAACATAACTAATAAATCAATGATCATTTTCCTAGTAAAAATTCTAATCTACTTTGAATATGGCAACAAGCCAAAAAAGCAGTGCTAGTAACTCTGCTGAGATTGGCACCTACTGTACAAGGTATAGGTCTTATCTTATAAAAATTATTAATTAATAATACTAAATATAATAAATTTTAACCTAATGCCACTCCAAGAAGAAGCCCATTTGCTCATGAAAGTAGAATCTATTGTATGCGAATCCGAGTCAAGATTGTTCAAAATTTGATTTATTTTATTACATTATGTTTTTCATAGCATGTTCTTATATTAGTCGAAATGTTATAATAGATTTTGTATTCTCATTTAATTTAAGTAAATGAAAATTTACCTTATTGTCCAGCTAAGATTTTGATTTTCGATTTAATTTCTTTTAATCCGGTTTATACTAAATTCTAACCCATTTAATATAATTATCGACTGAGAATTAAAAAAAATTTACTTTTTATAAAATTAGAGTCGCCACAAGACTAAAGTCTGGAAAAAATCAAGTTAGCATGAATCTTGGGATTAATGGGTAGATTAATCCTAATTTAGCTATTTAGCTATTGATCTGCGAAAAATTACTTTTGAAAAACAATAACAAAAAATTCATAAGTATAGAGCCATCCAATTAAAACTATATAGTTACAATCTTTGATTCTCTAATTACAAAACATTCCCTAATATCCTATAATTTATTACTTTAAGATATTCACAAAGTACTCATTAACTTCATCTAACTTTACAAAGCAAGCAATGTGATTTACATGTAATTATCAATCAAAGACTAATATTTACAAAAATTGAATCAAATCAAAGTTTAGAACAATAAGAAAAATAAAAAGTTTTGTCATATATTAAGTCGCCCATTGGGTGCCTACGTACTTACTATTCGGATCAAACACTATGTAGTTCTTTTAATAAAACTTTAATTGGTTGGTCAATTTTAGAATTTTGAATTCTTCTCACTTTAAAGTCACTAAATCTTAATAGTTTTAACAAAATTAGCTTTTTTGATGATATGGATCCTAAGATTTATCAATTTAGATTTTGTTATTTCATAAAAGTCAAATTTTTTTACGTGAAAAAATATTGCAAGCAAATCATATAATAGAAAAAAATTGTATGATTACTGACTTGCCAAATAAAAGTTATACAAATACAAATTATATAAAATTAATTATCAAAATACCGACGTAGATGCGATTCTAATGACAATACATGAGTTGCATTTCTAATATTCGATTCACTTATGAATTGATAATATTTGTGAATTGTGTGTCATAAATGCGATTTAGCACCGCACACTTTTCAGTAAATCATATCTTCATGATGTGATTATTTAAGGAAAATATGTATCGCGAGTTTTAAAATGCAATTCTACATTGATAATTAGATCATCAAAATCATGTTGTTTTTATTTAAGTAATATTTTTTAGAAAAGTTGATGGACTCGTATTTTACCCCATATAGCATGACCTAATTAACATTAATACATTGTGTTATCTCAAGATCAATACTTGTCATTATGCTATTATCATAAGAAACATTACATTAATCATATCAACTTAACAAGATAAGATATATTAACACACATATACATATCATGCATAAGACTACTTGCTATATTTATTATCATGGCAAAGAAAAGCATTCATGAATTACATTATTCTAATATTAACAAAAATAAGCTCATTATTGATCATATTGTAACTAATACTATTACACCTTAAAACAAAATTTTAGTTTGATACTTTCTAATAAATTTACAAGAATCACACACTATCACAATGTAATCGGACATGCATGGGTCAAATCACTAAAACATAAAAACAAGACTACAATCCATTATCAAATATACTTGATTATTATCATGGCAACAATGCTCATCCCAAAATAATATTCAAGGATCATAGAAAAGAGCATTACACATCGCAAAATTTGCTATACATTTAGCTATAGAAAGAAAATAATTTTTTTAAATTTTTAATGTGACGGGTCACATACACGCAACTAATTAAATTATAATTTATATTATGATCAATGATGCACATATTATTTTTTTTTACCATTTTATATTTCTTTTTTTTATTCCTTTTACTTCTTTTTATTTTTTCTAATTTATTTCTCCTACTTTTCCCATTTCCTTTATTATTATTTTTTATTATTCCATTACTATTATTACATGCATTGACTTTTCTTTTTTCTTTTTTTTTTAATTAATATTTGTTAAATAATACTAGTATTATTTTTTATTCTATTACTATACTATTTTTTTTTCTCTTTCCTAAATCTAGAGAGGGTCGAATGTTGGTCGGATCGGGTCGAGTCACGCCTATAGCAAGCGACTGGCGGTGGTGAAAACAATCACCTAAGGGCGCACCGCCCTTAGGTGATTGGTTGGAATGGCCAAACTAGGGTTGGCAATCACTCAGTGATGCTAGTTTAGTTCAAAAGTGGCGCATGGTGCGTTTCAAACACTACTAAGGTGGCCTATGGCAACAAAGCTAGTCGCAGTATTGCCAGGCTCGCTGATTTGGCTTTTGCTACCTATGTGAACCTTTTGACCTCCCAAATCTTCCGATAGTGATCAATTCCTCCAATACCCCCTTACAAAATGAAGAATTTTGAATTTGCCTTAAAAGCCTTAAGTTAAATTGTCAAGAACACAAATCTAAAATTTTGGTGATTTTGAGTGTGTTTTTCTCTAGGGTAAGGATGTATATGTCCTATCTATACTAGTTAGGGTTTTAATTTAACATTAGAAGTTGTTGATTTTAGGTAATTTCTAATCTAGGGTATTTTTAGGACGAGTACTTTTACTAAATTTGAGGATTAGATTCCAATTAAACTTGATATTTGTATCTTGAGTATTAATCGAAAGCTTTTTACATCATTCTACTTGCCTAAAAAACTAAAATTTGAATCGAATTGTGATTTTCTAGGAAAGTAATAAATTGATTTTTCTCAATTTTCCCACCTCAATTTAACCTATCAGAACCATAGATTAATTCACAAGTTTGGTACCATTGGAAAGTATTTTATGTTTAGTTCATATTCATGCGTGTTCTTCTTAGCTCATTGAAGAAGACAAGCTAACATCAGCACTTGTGGGCCAATCAAAGGTTATCATGTGTCGGTGTTGATGAAAAAAATAAAAGGCTCTTTCATGCCTCTGCCTGAATTGAACAAAAACCTCTCATGTGTGTTGATGTGTCTCTTACCATTAAGTAGTTGACTTTTTTCTTATTCATGTTTATAAGTAATATCATCTTAAAATTTATAATTTAGGCTCATTTGAATTAATTCTAAATTGAATATTAATAAAAATTATATTATATTAAACTCGAATAATTTTCTAAAGCTTATAAAATCAAATTTTCATGTAATTCTCATGCCTCAATATATCAAAATATGTGATTTTGGGTTTAACACAATATCATATTTTTATTACATACTAAAATACATATATATTACTATGTATATTTTAAACTTTATTAAGAAAAATGAGGCGTCTATACTGCTAATCGATTGCAATTCTATAAATTGATTAGAGCTATATTACTATGCTCATGGGAAATATATGATTAAAAATTGTATAACTAAATTGCAAAGAATGACAAATTGAAGAATGTATTATTAACAAATTAGAGCATGAAAGTTTAACAAGTTGCTTGACAATCTTCCTCAAAGGTTCTTTACCATAAAATTTTTCAGAAATTGCCTAGAAATCCTATATAGTTTTTGTGCGTACAAATTATAAGGTGATTCCTACGTGTTATAAGATAAGCTCTGGTTTTTGATTTAGGAACTTCTACCTATGGGATAAAACGCAAATACCTCATATTTTATCCAAACTGTACCTGCTCACTTTGCACTAAAATTGTAACACTGCATTGCTGCTGCTGCTACAAAGAAATAGTACACTAGAAATCTGCAAGTAAAATGGTACCGACTGGATTATCCAAGTGATTTATGGGAAGCAATTCAAACACAGATCACCCACCAAATAAACACAGTAGCATGAGACTTATGAGCGAAATCACAATGTTGGTTTAGAAAGTGAGTACATAGCTGACTTCTGACCAACACTATCTCCAGAGAGATGGTACATGGCATCTTATCTTATGCTAAGCCTTCACTTCAAAAAATAGTTGCAGGGATTTCAATAACTCCACATCACGTATTTTGTTGAATTGACAGTTTTGCATTAGAAAGTGCAAATACATGGATGACCTCTAACCAACCTTATCTCTGTAGAGAGATGGTACATGGTATTCTTATGCCATGGCTTCACCTCTTTTACAACAAAGTTGTTTTGTTGCTGCTACATTTCAGCCAAAAGTCCATATTGCATGTATTGTTGATTTGAGTCTCTTACCAAAAGTCAGTAGAAGAGGTTTTGCTCAGAGCCGAAAATCAATTTACAACTATAATATAGCTAAACACCCATCTTATAAAAATCGACTAATAACATGATTTCATTTCTTCTCTTTACTGCTTTCATACAATAGCTCGGAGGATCACCATGTGGACTTCACAAGGTGGTTTTGACTCGGATGAATTCTGAAGGGAGTCACATACTAGCATTAAGAGGGTTTCCATCTACTTTGATTGTTATACTCAACACAGCCTCTACAACCACAATGGTTTTTCAACACTGCTTCCTTCCATACTGACATGGAATCAGGACATCCTTGCACGAGTTAAAAAAATGGGACTACGGGTATACATGGGCAGCTCCTGTATAAGTTGATATATACTTCAGAAGAGAAACAACATTGTCTACTGAACATGAGCAATTTACATGCAATAACAGAAAAGCGCTTTGTGATTTTCATGGAGAACTTCTGATTCCACTTTCCTTTACACACTTCGGTTTTCTTTCTTAATTGTTGCAGATACAACATCCAGCTATTCATGTTGGGAATAGCCATATCCATGTCTGCACAAAACTGATGTACCGTGCTCCATGCCTTGCTTCCTTTTCCTAAATTGAAATTCTCCTTGCAGGGGAATAATTTGACAAAATTTGCTGCTGTTACTCTAGTGCTTCTTCATCAGGTTGAACCATAGTCAATAATGAATATCTGACCCGAAGTGAGATCTTCCCCTTCTCTACTACCAATCTTGCTCCAGAAACGACCCAATACCCAGGACTTTCTTCTGGTCCTCTGGTCATCTCCGTGGTATCAACAAACTTTAGAAGCTTAGAAGCTTGGACAGGAACTGGAGGTCCACCTGGATACACAGCTGAATTTATATTAACATCTGAAGGCTTTGGAGGTGGCTTTTGAACTGTTGAGAAATGATGACTGATTAATGTTGATATGAGCCCTGACTTGGCTCCTAGGCCTGGAGATCCATCCCATTCTGGACGCTTCACAGCTGTCGCTCCCACAACAGTGGAAAAACGGAGTCGCAAGAAAAGAACATTTTTCATCCCATAGTTCTCAACCTGCAATCGGCACCAGTAACTATTGAGAGGTCCTCATCTGACTCAACTGGAGCTGTGCAGACATGAGAACAATTTTTCCACTGGACTTTTTCATAGTATCTACGATCATAGGACTCATGAGTGAAGTTGCCACTGGGATCATCCACGAGTTGGAAGATTTTTGGAAGATTGGAGAGGTGCTGTAAATGAATAGCCAAGCGATCACTTCTTTTTCCTTCCAAATAAAGCCTGAGCCCCGTTACAGGTCTGTTACCCACATCTACCTGTTGAAAAATTATTGAACAAATTGGTTTTGTAATACGATAAAGAAGCAATACACCAGTCAAGAAACTGACTAAATAATACAGGTGTATGACAAAAGATATTTATCTATGCAGCAGCATCATCACTTTAGGCCCTTTATCCCAATCAAATGCATTGCCCACATACACTCACTCTATGTTGGTTAAACTAATTCTTTAGCTGATTATTTTTCTATGTTAAGGCCAAAATCCTGGTCAAGCAGACAATGTGGAGCTCTTTCAACTTAAAACATGTGGGATACATATGGCAATGAATTTTGGTAACAACCAAAAAATGTGAACAGGAGAAAAGGCATTACCGGGGTAGTGTTCACATATAGCTTGGGACCCAATAAACTAAATCGCAAAGAACCCGTGCTTTGTCGCTTGCGCTGGGGACCCAGAGGAAGGTCACTGAATACTGGTGCCCATTGTCTTGGCAACTGAAATTCCAAAAATTGGTGAAGTTCTAGAATTGGTGGTTTATCTGCAAGGGCAAGCACAGCGTTTGACAACATAAGATATCAAAGTATGGTAACATAAGTACATATATAACCCCTTACAAAATTAAACACGTAACAATTCCCTATGATTGTTAAAGACTTATATAACTATACTTTATTAATTGTATAAAGTAATTGATAAGGCCTTCCTTTCACAATGAATAAAGTACAATTTTTAAACTTTTTTCCTTCATGAAAATGTCAATTTTCATCTCCCAGCTCTCATTCCCAGTCACTATCTTCATCATAAATATGATAAGATACAAAAAAGACAATTTATCCAAACATTGCGTTTGAAGCCAAATGGATTGAGTAATTTCACAAACACTAAATTTTAAACAAATATAAATCATATACAAAAGTGGTATATATGAGATTAAAAAAAAGGCATAATCAAAATGACCCAGTTGGATCTAAATCTCTTAGGACATCCAATAACAATCTTCTAGTAATGGCATTGACTATTATAACCTTAAAAGTTGTGATTTGAAAGCACCACAGGCCTAATTGTAAGAGGATAATGGGGTAATGGGAAGTGCATAAGTAATAATTACAAATTTCTTAATATTGTGTCAAAATATGACTATAATAAAAGGGACAACGCGATTATAACTTTTCTTTCAAAGCAAACAAAACAATACAATAGCATGCACTATTTCACTTATATATTTTACTCCATAAGCAATTATTTAAATATTCATTATTGTATCAAGTTTTTTGGCATATATGCAAAAATTAATCATAAAAAATACTCGATAATTGACTTTCACCCTTGGAAAATTGACCTTTAATGTAATTATTCTACTAAATACTTGTAACACTTTATTAAACTTTTAAATGAGGCCTAATTGCAATTTGACCTTTAAAAGTACTGTTCATATGTGAATATATTCCCAAAACCTTAGCACTAAAGATCTGCACATAACAATTTTTTAATTGAAGATGTAATTGTCACTTAGCCTTATACGTTAAGCATGAAATGTTCAAAACAGTGAGTGATTATTTCAAGATTTTTAAGCTAGTAATGTCTTAATAATGCTTTTTCCCCCTCCAATTGTGATTTGTAGTGAATGATTCAACTGTATGTATGTACCTTATCGATAAAGAGCCTTAGTATTAGCACATTTATAAGGAAGAAAGAAATCTATGATACACAAGGAAAAAATATTGGTACCAATGGATGGGTATTGATTAATAAGAACAACTCACATCTCAAATAGAGGTTGATCGCATGGCTCAAGAATCCACTCCCAGGAACTCCACTCAATAGAGAAGTGATAGGAATTAACGTCATTGAGATAACATCAGGTTCCAACTGTACGGTATTTAACCAGTCATTGTGAGATAGATGTCTGCTATCATTTCCACCCCTTCTCTTGCAAATAGCAATAATATCCTGCATTATTGAGCAATTTAAATTTACAGAACAACAAAAGGACCGAAACCAGACTATGTTTAAAACAGACCTCCTTGAGCAAGTAAGAACTTGATGAACTGGCATTTGCAAATTGTAGCTGCTGCTCCCTGGTATTGAGCTGGGAAAGAAAAAAGATTTAGATAAAATTTCTTCAAAACACACTAGAAATATTTTATCGTTTACTATGTGTATGCTTTCAACCCAATTTGACCCAGAACCATGCAATTTTTGTTGAAGGAATATTATGCCAACTTCCAGTGAGGTGGGACCAATTTTATCAAATGAGAATGCACGAAAGCTCTCTGTAAGATTCAATTCAAATAAAAAGGGATCCATACAAGATAGTTTATTCGAATCATGGGGGCAGATATATATTACCAATAAGCACCATTTTTCCAACTGTCTTAACATTTTTAACTATACAGCTGCCAAGCAACATAAATACCGGAATCTAAAGTCTTGACTTCCATCCTAGACAGTTTCGGTCTTTTGCTAAAATTTCAACATCCTCAATCTAAGTTATCTGAGTGTTCTGAACCACATGCATCTGCTTTGTGTATTACAGATTAATTTTGCCTTTTTGTCAACAAAAGGCATAGTCATAATCAAACCATCACCTCCGGAAGAACTATAGCACAAGAGTAGTGCACCAAGAAATGGTCTTAGTGGGACATGAATCAAATTTCATGTCATTTTTCATCACTAGGCCAACTCCTTGGGCTTTGTATTAGCAGAATGTTGACGTACAAATTGAATGAAATATCTAAGTAAACCAAGTAAATTCAAGCTAAAGGGTTTCCTGAAGCAAGTGCTTTTACAAGGTATTGAAAAAGTGATTACCTTAATCCTACTCAACAACCGAGAAATACATATAAGCCACAATGCTAGCAAAATCTTTCCATGGTACATAGAATCTGGTAGATGAAGGTACTGAGTACAAGATGAACATAGAACGTAGGCATAAAAAATTTTTACTTGATAGCATATCTTGAAGTTCTTTGAGTTAAGCTAGTAAATCTGAAGTTCCCTCTAAGAGATATAGAACCATTGTGTCTGGACCCAGTGTAACGGCTCCAATGGAAGAATTTTTTACAAGATTCTCTATAAGATGCACCATATTCTTCCTATTTGGAAGATGTACGTGAAGGCCTCCAACTTATGAAATCCATTTACCTAATTCTCATGCAGAATTACTTACAAGAAAAAACAATGTGTAGAAAGTAAATCCTTCTAACCCCCAAAAGGTTAATAGATCTTTTTGTTAATAAGAAAGCAGTGTAGACAAGTCAAAAGAAATGTCTCTCCAACCTTATTATTGGGATACATTTGCTCTGAACCGATGCTGCACTGTCCAATGCTGTCTAAAAATCTCTTGTCCGCCATCTCTTTTAACCTCTTTTGTACATCAGCAGATTGAAGAGCCGATGAATGCTGCTGCTTCATATATATCACATCTTTTCCCCCCATCTTCACACCAACAATTACATGTGTACCAAATGTATCTATGAACCTGGATTTATAGCATATGTTGGTCAGGATCATAGAGCAAAATACTTAGCATTTCTTCCAGTTAGTATTATCATTTCACCTAAAATGCTACTCAACAACAATTGGCTTCCAAGTCTACCCTATTGTAAGTTCAAGTAAAAGGAATTTTGGTTCTGATTTACCCTACTTAATGAACTTCCTTATATAATGGAAATAAACAAAACTGAAAAAATAAATTAGAAATGTAAATTATCACTAAAGATATATTGCAAAAGAGAACACATTGTTTCATTCTTCTGTGCATGGGAGAGTTAAAAAAAAAAAAAAACTACATATCACAGCAATCAAAGAATATCCAAACAAAAGTACTGCAACAGGCATCTATATATGCATCTGCTTAGTTGAGGAAGGCACCATTGTTGCAATTGCTGTTTGCTGTTGCTGACTGAAAGGAAGCAATCAACTTGCCAGCTAGCATAAAATGCTTTGATCAGCTGGTTGAGCTACATCAAAAGCAACTATTCACAATTGTTTCATGGTTACATCCCCCCATCACTCACAAACCAAAAAGTTAATTGTTACAGACTGCTAAGCAGGATAAATCACTCTGCATTGACATTCTCATCACACATTGTAGTTGCAGACTTGAAGTTGACTCATCTTACAGTTGGTGGCTGGAAAGAGGCCTATGACACTTTCATGCAAAAAAAGAAAAAAAAGTGCAGGAGTACGTTGCGAGTGTATTCAACCACATGGATGATGCGTGCTATGTAGAACAAACTAACAAACATTGTAGTTACCTAGCAAGTGCAGCAGGTTCCCATGAAGATGGAACAGCACCTTTCACATGATCTCGCAGAACCATTTGAGACTTTTCTAATGCAACGGTATAAAGTGTGATAAAAACTCCATCAAAGGCAAGTGTTTTAGTGTTGGCAGCATCCTTTTGCCAACATCCAGAAAATTCAAACATAGAGTTGAAGAGGCCTGATGGTATTTTTCCAGTCAAAGACATATCTTGATTAAACTGCTCTGTCATCTGAGGAAAGAATAGAACTTGTCACATGCTTAGACATAAGTAGGCATCGATTAAAGAACATTAAAAATTAAAATGCATGGACTTTGTGGCATATTGTAAACATAGAATTGTTTCGGTAATCAAGAAAATATGAGTTGCAAGCTATCTTTATGTACCAGGAAAAAAAAAAAAAATGAAAAGCACTATCATGATGAAACTGCATGATAAAAATAAAGTGCAGAGGTGTGCAGACGTAGTTCAAGCTCATCAGAGAAACAAGCAAGCAAACACATTCCCACATGGCAAGAGCCTTTGCGACCTATCCATTTCTATATGATCAACTTTGACGCAGCACCCACATAAGGAGTAACTTTCTTACCAACCCACAAAGCAAAGACTCGATCACTGTCCATGGACTCTAGTTAAGGAGGTTGTCCTGCAAATACCTAGACTGCACCCAGAAAACATTCTACAGTTGGAACAGCAGGATATTGATTATACAGACCAGGCATCAGTATCCACTGCCTGGTACAGAAAGGAACAACTGCATCTGATGCTTATTGTCATTATTTGTACTCACTGATTGGTTGAATTTAATCTGAAAGGCAACCATAAAAACAACCCAAATACACATTCGAGAAACTAGATATCTCTACTAAAATTCTTAAGAATGCCAATTCAACCCTAGATCACTTCACAATCATGGAGCCACAGATTGGTTGTCAGCTAGCCAATAAAGTTTGTTCCTTCAGTTGACCTCCTCCAAAGAGAAGTTTCTCCATTAGTCCGATTCCACCAGCATTAATTGATGTTGATTGATCCAGAAACTAAGCACGGAATACAATGGTTATTCTAGCACCTGGGCTTAATACCAGATGTAATGTAAATCTGATAAACCTTTTCTCTTTCAATACAATGCACGGCCTCAAATTTATAACTAGGTTGCCAATCATGGTGGCATAAAATAATTCTAAAAGGATATTTGATCGAGGTTCCATATGTTCCTATTCATTGAGTACAACTTTTAGCAAATAAAGCTGATGCACGATCATTTTATCACTATTGAACAAATAAGGGAAAAAAAGATAAATAAAAAACAAAGAACGATTCAGTCAACTGATTGGAAATCAACTAATGAATTTCCACATGCAATGTTTCTTTCTACTACCTGTTGAAAAGAAAGCACATCGGACCGAAACCGTGTTCGCTCGCCTTTATCACACTTTATCGATTTAGATACATTTGGAATCGTAATCCCACCAGGAAGTACAATATCATGAACAACACTATCATCAATCTCAATCAAACGTGAATCCTTCCGATCAGCTTTACAGAATTTCAACCTAAGATCTGCGGAAATATCGTATCCGCAACCGATCGAACCAATCGCAATATTTGCAGCTTCTCTTGCTGGAGCTTTAAGGGCCATATTTCAACAATGCATCAGCTGCAAGATCCACACTTCAACTTCAAACACACCCACAAAATATATATAGCGGTACAAATTTACACCAAACCAAATGGAATTTGTAGCTCAAACTGTATTCAAGCTTCAAACTTTAGAGAGACCCACATGAAAGAACATCAAAATTTGTACTAATACAAACCAAATGGAGTAAAAAATCATCAAAACAAACAAGCAAATCCAGCTCAAAGTGTATTCAAGCTTAAAGAACTTTTCAGCTCACATTAGACTGAAGAAGGTTTACCATGTTTAATTCAGTAAAAACTGAGCTTGAAGCCAAGCCCATTAAGCATAATGAGCTGGATTGAAACAATTGTAATTAAAGAAAAGGAATGAAATTTAGCTCGTACGTGAAATGGGAAGCATGTGAAGTACTGGAGAAGTTGGAAAATCCTAATTTTGGAAGATGAAGCTGTTGGGATTAGGATTGAAATGGAAATGTATTCTCTGTGAGATTGCTTGGAGAAACCCTAGCTTCGTGTGATTTATTTTAAGTTTATTAGCTGTATGTTTTTGGTGTTTGCTTAAAAAGTAAAGTATGGATTAGACACAGTGCTGTTGTGTTAATGGTGAGGTAACAGATGATAGGAAAAAGAAAGTGGAGATGACTTGTGAGCGTTAAACATATATATATAAAATAAAATAAACTACTAACACATTATTGCTACTAGTTTTAGAAAATGAAAATCAAAGGAAACTAAAAGAAAGAAATGAGTAGAATGAGAAATTAAGAGTATTGAAAATAAGTGCAATGTTTGTTTTATATTTGATGATAAATTATAAAGGAAATAAAGAAAAAAGAAGATAAATAGAGTTAATAAATCTTTCTATTATTTTTATAAAATTATTAGTTAAAGAAGATAAATAAGAGTATTTAAGTTATTTACATCATTTTATTTCGCTTTTATCCCATTCTTGAAGGAAATGTACATAACCCATTTTTTCTTTGATTTCTCTTCAAATCACTTCATTTTCCATCTACTAAACATACATAAACACGTACATTTCATCTTATTTTTCTCCATTTATTTCCCTTTCTTATGATTTCTAGCATTCCAAGCACAACATACATTCCATTAATTTTTTTTAATTAAATGGTGGTAATACAATTGTATTTTTATCCATAGTTATCTGTTAGTAATTAATTTACTTAATTTGTTGATATAGTTAAAACTTTTTCCTTTTAATTTTGGAATGACCACAATTGTAAAATAGAAATTATATCAACACATTATATTAATACTATCATAAAATAATTTACTTGAAAATAGAAAAATAGTATATATTATATGGGAAAAAGAAAATAATATTTATATATTTTTAAATTATTATAAAGTATCACGGAAATGAAAATAATCCCAATTCTAGGCAAGCTGAACTCATCTTTTAAAGAAATAAAGTTATAAATGACTGATCTCGTCTTTTTAAGATGTAGTCATGAGTGATTGAACTCGTATTTTTAATAGACGAGTTTAATATTATAAAATTAGCATCATTTCTTAAAGAGACAAAGTTGATTCTCTCTCTACACTTATCTCGTTTCTTCAAGAAATGAGTCAAAATTATTTATTTCTAAGTTTATTTTTTATCTAATAGGGTTTATATAATTTTTTTTAAAAAGTGATTTTTTCCCTTAATCCTATTATATGCTATTGAAAAATTTCACTACATAAAAAAAAAAAAAAACAAAATCTTATATTAAATATACAATATACATGGAAAGGTAAAATCAGATATTAAATTTATAACATTCATAGAAATATAAAATCATATACTAAACATGTAATATACATGTAAAATTAAAATTTTATTTATATAATTATTTTTATGTAATTAATATTTATATTAATAAATGTAGAAATGGATGGTAAACAGCATCTACAGAAATAGGTTTGACTGACCCGCTTTTTCCTTAATTAATTGAATGGATATGTGGGGAGAGAGAGAAAGAAAAATTCAAATTGACTGACATGTGCACGGGCTGGTTTCGTTGGATTGGATTTGGGACGATTCGTTTTTTGAAAACAAATTGACTTCAGTGATGGATGCCGAGTGTATGTGCATACAAATGACTCAGTCGCTGAGTTGTGCAAAAAGGACGCTGAGTCAATTGTAATGATGATAGCAACCATAGTTTGTGAGTTGTCACACGTTAATTGGACAAATTTATTTTTAAATTGCACAAGCACATGTGTCCTGTTGGGGGAAAAAGAATTTTCTGTCTGGTATATAGTATATAAATTCTAAATTCATCGATAGTGACACCTTATTTACTTAATTATCAAAAGTTAATACCTTTTTTCAATCATTTAAAACGTTGATACATTAATTAAACTTATCATAAACGTTGATATTTTTTTATGTAATTTATCTTAACAGAAATTTAATTTCCTATACTACTATCATGGTACAACACAAAAAAAAAAGGAACTTCTAACGTAATTACCGATCTCATTAAATCTTTAAAATAAACATAATAAGTTATTCATAAAATATTTTAGTAGTGTAATCATGGTTGAGTATGAATCTGTGCTACTAAATAATAGATAGAAATGGTTTATTAATAAAATATGATAGAACCATATGATTTCACTTTAAAAAAATGGTTTCCGAAACAATTACCATCCTCAATTTGCACAAGTTATGTATGTCAAGATTTTATCTGTATACGCATAACAAAAAACATAAAATACCCACTAATTCTTTGGGAACTTATATTGGTTTTCAAACTAATTATTTTACTATTAAAAAAAATATGGTGATTGTAGATGTAGGATTCTTTCTAGGCTAGTCACACACATATCATGTGGATCACATGCCTTACACACGGCTTCAAAGGGTTAATGAGGAAATGACAATTGATGAGATGACTTGGAGACAATGGTATAAAGAAGTATCGGGAAATCTTAGGGTCTGTTTGGATGGTCTGTATTTTCATTTGTATATGTATCTGTATTGAAATGATATGTGTAAATATGTTTGATTTATATCTATATTTGATTTATTTCATATTTTCATGAAAATTGCTAACTTTTTTTTTAATCTATATCTATTTCTTAAGAAACAATTTGTTAGAAAAAAAATTGAAAAAAATGTCTGTATCTGCCGAAAAATGCTAGCCAAATAGACCCTTGGTCTTTTGGATACATAAGTGACTGGCAAGTGTCTGATTTGTTTGTCCAATCCTTATGAAGAGGGATTCTTTTATTGAATGCTGTTTGTTTTCTATCTTAAGAAAAGTTGTAAATGATGAAGAGTGGCTATCTATTAATAAGCACTTAAAGTAGATGATGAGTGCTTGATCATATCAGTGATTGACAAATGAGATGGAGTAAGCTCATTTCATGTTTATTTTGAATGAGCTTGTCATGCACCAAGACTAATGTCATTCTTCTATATGCACAAACCTACTTAGAGAGGTTGGATATGATAGACTAATCTACTAAATCCTTATTTTGAATTTACCAAACTAAATTTCCTTGAGTCATCATAATAAAATGAATCAGACTCACTGTGCCCTATCACGAAGCCTAAGAGTCCAAGCCTACGAGTCAAGCCTAGATAATTAATAATTTATATGTATTTTCAAGCCATTTACAATCATTAATATATTAACAGCTCGTTTCCTTCGTCCTATGGAATAAGAGGGAATCGAATTTCAATTCAGTAGGAATATGATATAGTTTTAATGACTATTGTATATCCATTACAATGTTCAATGAGTATAAAAAAAATAATTAACAGCTCGTTTACTTTGTTGTTAGATAAAAGAGGCAATCAGATTCCAATTCAATAGGAATGTAGTGGAGTTATCATGACTATTATACATTTATTACACTGTTCAATTAATATAAAAAATAATTATTGAAGTAAAATTAAAATATTTATAATATAATACCACTTGTCTCTATTATACAGAGATAATAATTGTATGGGTAATATTTTCAAAATGTGTTAATGTCGCATTTGGTACCTCGAACTTTACCCAAATATGCAATTAACTACCTTAATTTTAAAAGTATCAATAACTTTCATCCTATGGAATATTAACACATATCTCATTCGTACATTTAGCCTTCTAATTATAATTGTACTTGTTATAATTTTCAGTATACTTATTTTTTGTATTAATCTTTTCATTTATACGATTATTTTCATTAGTATTATATTATTCTAATTACTAAAAGATCAGATTTTGGACCTAATTACAATAATAAAAAACAAGCTCATACTTCTATTGTAGCCATTTCCATTTCAACAATGGCTTCTTAAGTTTCACCTAATATAAAAAGATAAGAATTAGGGACTTTGCAATGTGGAACATTGGTTAAATATAATATGATAAAAAAAACTCGAGTAATTTGTCTATAAATTATGTTTGGAATTGTTCAGAACACCTCAGTTTGGTGCTTGAACGGTCATGCAGTAGGTTGGTAAAGCATTAACTTATTCACTTAACGTGTAAATTCTATATTAGTTTTCGTTGATGATAGTGATATGGGTTCGTTAGCTTTAAAGCTTTACAGTTCAAGCCACCTTTGTCTTGTTTTATTATTTAAATTTCAAAATAGTATGGAAGTAGCTTGATGGAATTCAATTACCTTTATCTTTTTTCATTTTAATTTTAACATTTCAAAATGATTACTATATTTTTTATGCTTGAAACAAAGCATGAAACAATCGTATTTAACAAGGATAGGTCCATGTGTTACTAGAATTGACTCTCGACTAAGTTCATTCTAGTAGATGATCCAACTAGAATAACTTTCAAAACATTGAAGCGAATAGTCTGTTTTTAGGTTGAAGATTCAGCTCATATGGGTCTACAATTAGCGGATCCCGAATATATGAGAAAATGAGGAGACATGGGAAAATGAGAAGACATGGAAGAGATAAATGCTAGTCAAAAGCAATTAATGTCAGTTAATGTGAGCCTTAATGCGGCCTTGAATTCCAATTAATGGGATCCTTCCTTGTTTTTCTTTTTAAAGTCTTTTTGTATGTCTTTTAGAAGTGTAAGACATAGTGTTTTGTGTGCTGTGAATACGGAGTCTAATAGGGAGAACAAGTCGTCTCTACTCAAGACTAGACAGGAGAGATCTAGAGTGAGAAAATGAGGGAGTTCTAGAGAGAGAAACTCTAGAAGAAGGAAATTCTTATTCCTATTTGTAAAACTCTGTTGTATACCCATTATTGAAATAGTAGAAGAATTGTGTGAGGTGGTCCTGTGGTTTTTCCCTAATTTGGGTTTTCGACGTAAATCCTGGTATTGATTTTTAATTTCCGCATTCATATCTATAATCTATGATTTATT
Organism: Combretum micranthum; assembly: GCA_024138025.1. NCBI lineage: Eukaryota > Viridiplantae > Streptophyta > Magnoliopsida > Myrtales > Combretaceae > Combretum > Combretum micranthum. Next base: position 4,899,995 of record JAMXBD010000001.1, read on the forward strand.
TTAACTCTTTTGCAAAGCAAAGGGAAAGATCATATCTTTCCCTAACAAGTGGTATCAGAGCGTCAGTTTCATAAAAAAAAAAAGTAAGTTTTTTTTAAGGTTCCTTTCTTCTTTTATCAGAAAAAGTGCAAGCCATGGCTAAATCCTTAAGGTTAATGATCAAATTGATGGCATCAAATTATTCGACTTGGAAATCGATGATGGAGGATCTGTTATATTGTAAAGATCTCTATTTACCATTGGGTGGTGATATAGCAAAGCTTGAGGACAAGACTGATCAAGATTGGGTGATCATGCATAGGAAGACTGATGGATACATCCGATAGTGGATTGATTAAAGCATCTACCATCACGTTGCTCAGGAGACCAGGGCAGATGTCCTTTAGAGGAAACTGGGGTCAATGTTTAAAGGCAAACCACCCTGAACAAAACCTTATTGATTAGGAGGGTTGTAAGTTTGAAATATAAGGATGACTCCAATATGTCTGAGCATTTGAGTGAATTTCAAGGGCTTGTGAATCAACTAACATCTATGAAACTTGTTCTTCATGATGAAATACAAGCACTTCTGTTGTTGAGTTCACTGCCAGAGAGATGAGAGACACTGGTGGTATCAGTTAGCAATTTAGCTCCAGATGGAACGCTCACACTTGAAATGGTAAAGGACAGTTTGATGAATGAGGAAGCCAGGAGGAAAGATTTAGGGATAAATTCTAATTCAAGGGCACTTGTGGCTGATAGATCTGAAAGAAGGGGTATAAGCAGAAATAGAGGCTCAAATGATAAATCTAATAGGTCCGACGAATCCAAAGGTAGATCTAAGTTAAGGAAAAGGAATGTCAAATGTTTTTATTATGACAAACCGGGCCATTACAAAAGAGATTATAGACCGTGGAAGGAAAAGCAAGAAAAAGGTAAAGGTGATGACAAGGTTGAGGAGTCTACTACTGCAATAGCAGGAGATGAAGTTGTGGTAGCCTTGGATGAAAATTGTGTTAGTTTGACCGGTCATGACAGTGACTGATTGATAATTTTGGTGCCTCTTTTCATGTGACTGCACATGAGGAATTTTCCTCATTCTACACCGCTGGATATTTTAGTAATGTTAGGATGGGGAATGATGAGACTTCAAAGATTTTTGGCATTAGAAATGTAATTTTAGAAACAAACATTGGGTGCAGACTCTTACTTAGATATGTGAGACATGTACTGGATATCCGCTTGAACCTGATATCTGCAGGAAAACTGGATGATGATGGTGATCATAGTCATTTTTGTGAGGGCAGATAAAAGCTCACCAAGGATTCTCTGATTGTTGCCAAAGGTAAGAAATTAAATACACTTTATCTAATGACAGCTAAATTAGGTAAAGGAGATGTTAATTTGGCAAGTGAATCCTCAATAGATTTAAGGCATAAAAGGTTTGGTCATATGAGTGAAAAGGGGCTCTAGATGCTTATGAAGAAGCAGCTTCTACCAAATGTGAAAGGTATTCCCCTGAAGATCTATACTGATTGTCTAACTTGTAAGCAACACAGGGTTGCATTTCAGAGAAATTCTTCTTCTAGGAAAGCACATGTACTGGATTTGATTTGTACTGATGTTTGTTACATGAAAGACAGATCAGTTGGTGGTGCTTTATATTTTGTTACTTTTATAGATGATCACCTTAAGAAACTTTGGACTTATGCTTTGAAGTCTAAGGATTAAGTGCTGAATGTGTTCAAGCAATTTCACTCTAGAGTGGAAAGAGAATCTGGGAAAAAATTGATCCGTGTGAAGGCAGACAATGGAGGGAATATAGAAGATCTTTTAGGAGTATTGTAATACTCAATGGGATTAAATTTGAAAAGACAGTTCATTGCTGAGAGAGTGAAGTGCATGTTATCACATGCCAAGCTGCCTAAATCATTTGGAGTAAAGCCATGATGACAGCTATAGATTTGATTAATATGTCTCACTCATATGCTCTAGATGGAGATATTCCTGAGAAGGTGTAGTTAGTTAAGTAAATTTCTTATGATCATTTGAGAGTTTTTGGCTACAGGGCGTTTGTGCATATTCCAAAGGATAAGAGAGAAAAGTTTGATGCCAATTCCAAACAGTGTATTTTCTTGGATATGCACATGATCAATATGGTTACAGATTGTGGGATCCATTAGAAAAGAAGGTGATTAGGAGTAGAGATGTGGTTTTTCTAGAAAATCAGACAATAGAAGATATTGAGAATCCTTAAAAGGCAAAATCCGCAGCTCAGATCCCTACATATATTTATCCAGTGCCTTTGCCTGAAGCTTCTACTGAGGGGGGAGGTGTAGAAGATACACATGAAGAGATCCAAGAGCCTCAAGAGCAAGTTGAGTGGAGGAGATCTTCAAGGGAAAGAAGACCATCTGTAAGGTATAATTTCGAGGAATTTGTGATGTTGACTGATAGGGGAGAACCTAAGTCATATCAGGAAGCAGTGTCTCATGAGAAGAAGAAGGAGTAGTTGAAAGCCATGCAAGAAGAAATCAAATCCTTGCATGAGAACAAGACTTATGATCTTGTGAAATTGTCTAAGGGTAAAAGACCCCTAAAAAACAAATAGGTTTTTAGGTTGAAGACCAAAGAGAAAAGTTCACGGCTAAGGTACAAACAAGACTGGTTGTGAAGGGATTCAGTTAGCAGAAGGAGGTAGATTTTAAAGAAATCTTTTCACCAGTGGTGAAGATGTCTTCCATCAAAGTTGTTTTGAGTATAGCAGCCAGTTTAGATTTGGAGATTGAACAGATGGATACGAAGACTGCTCTCCTTCATGAAGACTTAGAGGAAGAGATTTACATAGAGCAACCTGAAGGGTTCAAGGTCAAGGGGAAAGAAAATGTTGTCTGTATATTGAAGAAAAGTCTATATGGGTTGAAGCAGCTCCAAGACAGTGGTACAGAAAATTTGATTCCTTCATGTTTGATCATGGTTATACCAGGACTACTACTGATTCTTGTGTTTTCTTAAAGAAGTTTCCAGATGGTGAGTTTCTGATACTTCTGTTATATGTTGATGACATGTTGATTGTCAATAGTAATGTCAAGAAGATAAAAGAATTGATATCATCATTGAGTAAGTCTTTCTCAATGAAAGACTTAGGACCTGCACACCAAATCTTCGGAATGAGGATTGAAAGAGATAGAAAAAGCCAGAAACTATAGTTGTCATAGGAGAGATATCTAGAGAAAGTGTTGGAGAGATTCAATATGAGCAAAGCCAAACCAGTTTCTTCTCACTTGCAGGTTATTTTAAATTGAGTTCTCATCAATATCCTAAAAGTGACGCAAAGAAAGAGGACATGAAGAAGAACCCATATGCTTCAGTAGTTAGGAGTCTGATCTATGTCATAGTGTGTACAAGACCAGATATTGCTCATGTAGTTGGCGTTGTAAGTCGTTTTCTCTCAAATCTAGGTAAAGAGCATTGGACCGCTGTTAAATGGACTCTTAGATATCTCAGGGGCACTTTCAGATTTTGTCTGCATTTTGGGGGTGCTAATAGATCTGCACTGGAGGGGTTTTCAGATGCTGATATGGCAGGAGATTTAGACTCCAGGAAGTCCACATTAGGGTACCCGATTACTTATGCAGGGGAGTGGTTTCATGGTAATCAAGATTGTAAAAATGTATTGCCCTATCTACCACTGAAGCTGAATATATAGCTATGACAGAAGCCTGCAAAGAGATTTTATGGATGAAGAAATTCTTTGAAGAATTAGGTCAGGAGCAGGAGGACTTGAAGTTGTTTTGTGATAGCCAGAGCGCTATTCATTCGAATAGAAATCCAATGTTCAATTTTAGATCTAAAGACATTGATGTGAGATATCATTGGTTTAGAGATGCTCTGGAATTAAAACATTGAAGCTTGAAAAGATTCATACTGATGACAATCCATCGGATATGATGACTAAAGCTCTATCCAAGGACAAGCATATCAGTTGCAGGAAGAAGGCAGGTGTGATGGAACTCTCATATGAGCTGGAAGGAGAGATTGTTGGGTTGTAGATCCAGCTCATATGGGTCTACAACAAGCGGATCCATAATATATTGGAAAATGAGGAGACATGGGAAAATGAGAAGATATGGAAGAGATAAATGCTAGTCAAAAGGAATTAATGCCAGTTAATGCGAGCCTTAATGCAATCTTGAATTCAGTTAATGTGAGCTTTCCTTCTTTTTCTTATTAAAGTCTTCCTGTATGTCTTTTAGAAGTGTAAGACGTAGTGTGTTGTATATTGTGAATACAGAGTATAATAGGGAGAGTAAGTGGCCTTTGCTCAAGACTAGATAAGAGAGATCTAGAGTGAGAATGTGAGAGAGTTCCTAGAGAGAGAAACTCTAGAAGAAGGAAATTCTTTTTCCTATTTGTAAAACTCTGTTGTATACCCATTATTGAAATAGTGGAAGAATTGTGTGAGGTGGTTCGATGGTTTTTCCCTAATTTGGGTTTTCTACGTAAATCCTAGTGTTGATTTTTAATTTCTGCATTCATATTTATAATCTGTGATTTGTTTTAACGCTTTCACAAAGGGAAAGATCGGATCTTTCCCTAACATCTGTCGATTTCAAGTATAGAGAGAACAGCTTGGATAAGCTCGATTGTTGCAGTCATGTTCGGGAATCTAACTATGGGCACTCTAACTGCATATTGTGTCTACTCGAAAATTTAACTAGTATTGAGTCTTCATCTATATGGAGGTGATGAAGCTTAGTTGTCTTTAGCTGGATCCAATTCAATTCGGTGGTATAATAATTTGGATGAAAAAAATGAAGCGTCCTGATGAGCAAAGGGTAAGAGATCATCCCACATTCTTTATTTTTTGACAACTATCCTTATACATAGTATACCATTAAACAATCCAAGATTCAAAAAGTAAAATAGGCGAGGGGGTTGTGCGCTCGGTGTGGTCGATATGATTAGAGAATGAGAATTGGTAGGCTCTTTGTAGACTTAATTGTAGTAGTAATATAATAGAAAAATAACAATATTTTTAGTCATGTAGAGAGATAATAATTGTATAGCTAAAATATTAGCTGTTAAATAACTAATATGACCATTTAAAAATATGATGTAATAATAGAATCTTCCTAATTTTTTTTTCCGAATAAAAAATCTAATATGTGATGTCATGCATAATTTATAGATTAGATTTATATGTAGCGTTAACATACAGGCAAACCCATTTAGCTTCTGGGTCAAATTATAAGAAAAAAAAAAGAGAAAAGAAAAAGTTTAAGACCAACAAAAATTTTAACTTAAAAATAATATAATAACATATTAGAGATAATTTATGACGTGTTATGAAAAAATAATGCACACTTCATATGCATTATAACATTTTTTAAAGTATATATTTTTTGGTTTAAACGTAATATGATATCCAATAAATTATTTTAAAAGCTTATTTTTTTATATAAGTAATTAAAATAATAATAAAATTAATTATTGATATATACAAAAAACCATATAATACTTAAATATTCCAACTTCCACATAAATGAACATTAAAAAAAAAAAAAAAATTCACTTTGCCCAAGTTAGCTTGCGCATTGAGTTAGGGCTAAGAAATTCTAACCTATTTAACTTACAAGATAAAGTGAGTCAGCTCAACTAAGCTTTTTAGACTCTATCTTCTTAGAAGAAAATACCATTTTTAATTTGCAAAAAAATCCTTGAAAATTAAATAATTCTTAGCAAATCACTCATGGATCAGGAGTTGCATCCTAAACAAAAAAGAGGATGCTAGTCAATTGCATATTAATGGGAATCTTGAGCACACAAAACCAGCTTCCACACACTCCACTTCAGATCCCTATTTCTATATTATACAAAAAAAGGAAAAAAAAAGGGTCTAAAAATGGGTTAGGAAAACAACTACGTAGATTACTTACTCCATCACATACTGGCAGATATACCCATACTCAAAGAGCCACTTACATGCCTAAAATTGATGCATTAAACAACAATTTAATTTAGTTATTGTGGTAAGGTAAATACCAAAAAAAAAAAAAATACGATTATCCTATCATGTTTAGCACATAACATAGTCTTCGTATTCTAAGATTTGAACCTTACTTTCTGGTAAAACGCAAGCAATGCAAAATATGTGCTCAACGAGCAACATGGAGATGACATGAGGAGAGAAAATGAAAAGAATATAGAGGTATTTTTAGGGAGTTCAAATCTATAAATAACAAATGAAAAAGTTTTAAAGTATCAACCCTATTGTTCTTTAAGAGATTTTGTATATTCTTTATTCTAAGTCTTGCTTAGTCTTTCGAAATTGCCACAAAAGCTGTTTCTCTACATCTCTTGATTATGCCCAACTAAGGGGAGTTCTTACCTATTATTAGTTTCTAGAATTCGAATAAAAATTTGACCAAGAGAATAACATAATTAGAATAAGCAAGTCCTTGGACACAAATGGATTAGATCCACATAGGGTTCACGATTAAGGTAAGGTGGAGACTAAAAATGGTAAGTAATCTATGGAAGATGATAATGGGCTATTTAAGGTTTAAGTTGTTATCAAGATAATAAGGACACAATTTTTAACATTTTATTCATTTATTTAAAGCGTATAATCAAATTTAAAAAAAAAAGGAAAGATATTTTATTTCCTCAAATAAGTGGCCTTTATACATTGCAATATAGAAAGTTATCTCTTGGATAATATTCTAAACATACTCATTATAAATAGAATGCTAAAGACCAAACAAGATAAAGAGATAGGAGATAAAAGAAAATTTTCTTGAAAAAAGAATAATAATAACACACATAGACCCCTAATTTATTTATTAAAAAGCCAATATTTATATCGTTCCATTAGAAGAATTTATATCTCATGTTTGGTATATGAAATTATCTAGAATGAAATGAATAAGAGAATCTCAATGAATACGTTCGTGAAAAGAAATGGAATAGAATAACTATGATATAAGATTTATCAAAAATACCCTTCATAATAAATACATATAATAAATATAAGTAGAATTAAAAAGTAATTAAACTAGTAAAGATGTAATGAAATCGTAATTCATGTCTTTAAAAAAGCGGAATCAAATTTTTCCAAAAAGTTAAAACCATTCACTTTAAGAATCAGGATTTCGATTTTTAAAATTGCTTCAAAGGATGAGAAAATAAAAAGAATCCACAATGTCCATTCTGGTCCATCATTAGCGGGAATGCCATCCTTGGAAATTTCTAACACATGGTCCGATCAAACTAAAATCATCATAGAACGCGTTCTTTTCAAAGGATTCGTGACCGACAAATTACGTAGAATCTGAATTTAGTGTAAGAAAACTCACAAGGCTTCTGTTGTGTGCATGTGATGACAGCAGAATACACTCACGTGGACATCTTAAGAATAGGATCATTTATGCATATATATTAATATTATAAATAATATTTTCTTTTAAATCTGTAGGCTGTCATATGTTCGATTTCCTTTCAAATTCATCAATTTTAGCATGGTTTTGTTGACTCTTCAAAGGATTAGAATCGACTTGATCAAGTTTTCGATGTTCATAAATAAAATTAAAATATATACACAGACATATATATATATATATATATGGATGAAATATACAAAAGGTGGAAATTTCCAAATAACTCATGTTAGATGAACATCATAGAATGAAATTTTAGAAGTATGTATTTCATTACTACTGTAATAATAAGTAACGAGCAAAACAGAAATTGGAGATTTACCATTATGTCATACGTAGCAACCAATAATGTGGAATTTGTCGCTTAAATAATAAAAGTATTAATAAAAGGGTGTTGGTTGATTGTCTTAAATGTATGATGCAAATCCCAAAGGAGAATGTTTCTAGTTATTTGTCCGAGTCCAGGCCAACCATCTCCCTTTAGGAATTCAAAGTTCATTTATTTTCTTATACAATTTGAGGATTTAACAAAAGTTCTTAGGTGTGATTTATAAAGAAGTTTTTGTTTAATGCATAGATATGTCTAAAATAAATATTTCTTTTAAGGATAATGTCACCGCCATTCTTTCTCTCCAAATAAGTTGAATGGAACCCTACTGTACTTTGGTGCGTTTGGATCACTATAATAGAATAAAATTGAAAAAAAAAAAAGAAGTAAGTTCTATTTTATAATGAAGGGTATTTTTGGAATAAAGTATACTTTTTAGTCAAGAATATCCATTCCTCCAGTATAGAGAAGGATTGTGAATTTCTTATTTATTTCATATCATATGGAATAAACATTATTTTCATACAATTTTTTGTAAACCAAATAAAGAAATAGGTATTTGGTAGAAATAAAGCTAGAATATTGATTTCATTTCATTTAACCAAACATAGTGTTACGGTTTTAAACTCGGATTCAACTTAAAATGGCACCATATAGACTTGGGTTCAACTTGATTAAGCCTGTTTGAACTCAATTTTTTTTAAAAAAATTAATTCTAATTAAAATAATATTAATACCAAAACTCAACTTGAACTTTATTAATATTAAGCGTAACCAGAGCTCGATTAAGCTCAAACACCGATTGAATTAAAATATTATGAAGTTCAAACTTGATTGAATAAACTACGCAAGTAGTTCGAACTCAATTTGACTTAGTTCAACTATTCTTGGATTAAACTCGAATACTAATCAAGTCAAGATTGAATAATTTGTAAACCAGCTTGATTTATTTACATTCTTAATCATCACTATCTCAACTTTATATGTCTTTATATTTTAATATATGGAGTTTCAAGTTATCAGATTATACGTCTAATTAGAAGTTTAGTTGCCATCACTATTACTTTGTCTTTTTTATTTTAGTCATAATGAAAAACCAACAATACGATCATTCATGTAAATCAATCATGTTGACTTTACATTGTTGGATAGCTGAAGTCCTCCTATAATGGTATCAGCATAGTGGTGATTTGTATATGCATTTTGAAGATCGAGGTTTCAACAGCAGAAAAAAGAAAAAAAAAAAAGAAGTAAACACGGAAGTGTTAGGAGAAAGCCTAACTATAATCACAATGCCAACAAAACCAATTAATCAACCTATGATCAGAGGTTAAATCTCCTCTTGCCAAATGCGATAAACAATAAAATAATGCGAAATATAAAATAGATAACAAAAGGATATAATGTGGAAAAACACGTGACCTATACGCTCAATTTCTTCCACTATAAACAATATAATGGGACTACAATAAGTTTTCCTCACTAGATCTCACTAGAGGATCTCACAATGCTTTACCATAAATTAGTGGATTATTAACAAGAACAAGATTTTTCTTCTAGAGTTTCTCACTCTAGGATTTCCTCTCTAGATGAATATATATGTAAAAGGCACACCACTTGTTTCTCACCAAACCTTAGGACAATAAAATGAATATATATGTAAAACAAAGGGAATAGCAATAGATATACATAAGCTGGCACGTGATAAAAATAAGCTGGTGGCATAGGGGCGGTGCAGAAAACGCTATAGTTCTGGAACAACATACGTTAACAGTATACTCGCCCAACGCTAATAGTGTAGACCTCAACACCGGCGGTGTTCACATTGGTATATCCTATCAGTAACTCTCAGCAAGAATTCTCGAAATTGAAGGCTAGCATATTACATTCAATACCAGCGGCCTTAAGCTTCTAATTTGCAGATGTACATCACTAACTCCTTTGTTTTGCACAAAATCTCTTTATCTTCAAGTCCTCTCTTAAGTATATGCCATTTACTTAGGATATTTTTTATTTCAAAGTCCTCTAAATATATAAACATATATTCAGGATTTCCTTGTGCAATCATACTAGTCCATTCCTACTTTGATTCCAAAGGGGTTGGGTCTATAACCTAACAATCTCCCCCTCAGTTGGAGGTATCACTAATCCTGCTACGTTCCTGCAGCACCTTTTATCAGACTGAAACCTTTCACAACCAGCTTTTGACTTGTTCTTTGATTGTGAGCTATTATCATCAGTCTTCACCCATGTGTTCTTTAGAGCTCCCTTGCCTTTAAGCAGTTTTACGTAGTCAATTTTCCTATTCCGATGCAAGGATTTCAGTCCATCTTGCATGGTCTAACATTTCCTTTCTTCTTCTCCTTTCCCATGGCTTTCGTATGACCATCTGACTCTCCCTTATCACTGAGTATTACATACTCATCTACACCGAATCTAATCGATAGTCTTCCATCTTTTGCAAATCTTCTCAGCTCGAACTATCGATGAGGCTCTTAGGATTCCTCAACTGAACCTCTCCCATTTCTACCATCATTAGAACCTCCATATGAGAGTACATAATTCACATCTCCTTTACTTAGTTTTGCTGACATTAAGTAAAGGGTATTCTTCTTCTTTCCTTTTGTCATAATGAGAGAACCCTTAGTGAGCTTCCATCTTCCTTCACTGAAGTAGCTACTATAGCCATCATCATCAAGCTTTCCTGCAAAAATAAGGTTAAAAAGGATATCTAGGATATGTCTGACATTTCTGAGAATAAGCCTGTAACATGTGTTAGTCTTTAAAACTATGTTTCAAATGCCAATAATCTTAGATTTACCATCATTTCCCATCTTGATATTATCAAAATTACTAGCAGTGTAGATTGAGAAGAACTCACCATACGAAGTCACATGGAAGGAGTCACCAGAATCAATAACCTAGTCATCATCATGACTTGCAAAGCTAACACGCTTCTCATCCTAAGCATTGACGATTTCATCATCATCTGCTGGTGTTGTAGCTATGTCTATATCCTTTTCTTCACCTTTACATTTCTCTTTCTTCCAGAGTCTACACTCTCACTTCATGTGATTCGGCTTGTCACAATAGTAGTGTCCGAGATTTTTCTTTCCTCTTGACTTAAACTTTCCTCTGGATTTCTCTAATTCATCATCCTCGTCAGATGATCTTCTTAACTTGCTTATACCATTCCTTCTTAACTTACCAGTAACAAGTGCCATAGAATCAAATCTTTTGTCCAGATCCTTCCTCTTAGCCTCTTCATTCATCAGGTTGTCCTTCACCATTGCAAGGGTGAGCGTTCCCTCTGGGCCAAAGTTACCGAAACGACCTGATCCTTAGGGTGCTTAAGGGTAAGGTTGTTTCGCCTCACACATTGCCTCCAAGCAATATATGCAAGGCATTTCGTTATTGAGTGGGTTTCTATTTGAGTTTTAGCTTGAGAAATCGTTATTAATTTTTTAAAAGAAATCTAGTGGAGTGTCGTCTATTTTTTCATGGTTCAGGTTTATCAAAACTTGTAAATTTTTATGCCATTGGAGAAAAGAGTCTCCAATATCAATTTACAAATGTCATCCTTAGGGCCCATCAAATAGGTATGACTTAACCGCAAAACTTTTAAACTTAAAGGTCCATGTTAAATCGAACAAAAGTCCTTGATTATTACTTGATTACAATTATCCAAATTATAAAACTTTTACATGAAAAGGGCTCATAAAACCGATGTCTCATACATTACGATTTAATCAAGTTATCCGATGTAGCACTCATCCCCATCGTATCACCACCGAGACCTGAAATATTAAAGAATGAGCTGCGAAGCTCAATACACAGTAATACAAACACACACCTCATGTCATGCACACTTAGGCTAATGCAACAAGCACGATTTAAGTTTAATTAGATTTAAGTCATCAACTAAGTATGTCATGCACACTTAGCCCAATACAAGCCCAAACGCCTACTACCACCACATCATCCTGGAATTGTGATTAGACTCGCAACCCAGTCTAGAGATGCCACTCCTGGAGTAAGTCGCCAAGTAGCAACTAACACACAATTAAGCCGAGTTTAAATTCTAGTCCGATTATTAAAACTATTCTAACAAGAAACACGCAATTACTATGTACTTTTAGGTCAACTTGAGCTCGTTATCCGTTCCCAAGCTAAAATTCAATAACTATTCATTTTTGAAATTACAATTAATTTATGATTAACTATCTCTAACCCTTTTACTTTATTTACTGCATTTAGGTTGCATTGACTTAGTCTTAACCAAGTTAATCAGACTTAATCATTTAGTTCAATTACTAAGTGAAGTTGATTAAACTTAATCGATCTAATTTATTTTAGCTCATTCAAGTTCAGTAAGCCAAGTTGAACTTAGATTATTAACTAAGTTCGTTTTATATCTAACTCTATATTTAATCAAATTATTTATTAAATTTATAAATCCACTGATAATCATGCTTAATTATATCATTCAACTAATATAACACATTAACTATCCTTTATCCATTTTATTTTAGCTCAAAAAGATTTATTTTATACTTAACTATATACACGTAATTAGTAAAACAAGTTTTCAACTTTATTTGTTTATATAATAGCTTGAAACAAACGAAATCTAGGCCATGATACTTTTATAATTTCTAAAAACTTAAAACATAAAAGTTGTAGATTTCTTTTTAAGCTTTTCGTAGCCTCTTGAATCACCTCAATTCGAGTTCAGACGAAAAAGTTATGATCAATTTACAAAACAGTATCGCGAGCAGAAAGAAACATGAGGGAAGCACGACTGGATGTATGCCATCGTGTTTCTCAGCGAATTTTTTTCATTATAGAACACAATGAGAAGCACGGTAGGAAACATGTCCTCGTGTTTCCACCGTATTTTTCTACGTTTTGTGAACTCCCTTTGCGTTTTTTGTCCGAGAGAAACACAGTTGGAAAAATAACGTCGTGTTCCCCTCGTGTTGTTCTATTTTTCACTTTTTCTTCATGTTTTAAAGGTCAGAATGAAGCACAGTGTGAAACATGGTGTTGTTTTTCTATCGTGCTCTTCTAGGTTCGTGTTTTTGCATTTTAAACTTCATTTTCTTCATCAAAACAAGTTTTTAAACAAATCCTATGGTGATTTAATGGTACTAGATGTTCGTATATATGCCTAAATTCAACTATATTCATGTTTCATGTGCTAAAGCATGATAAATTTAAGACCAAAGCTCAAATCATCTATGTTGCTAGCAACTACTAAGATTATCATGGTTTCATTGAAATTTTCAAACATTTCTAGCGAAATTCTTTACTTAACTTACTCTAACATCCATAATACTACTTTCTACTCATTCCATAATCTTGTCCATAATTTTCAACACATAGAAATATTTATTTCTCTTAAAAGTTAGTCTACAGTACATTTCAAATTGAAAACATGCTTATCTTCCTCTTTATTACTTCTAAATATGCCTCATTTCCTCACTATCACAGGTTCACCTTAACAAAGGTCGAGTTTTGGGTTTTTACCTTGTTGTAGCAGTTGTAGGGTGATTCTCCAAATCGAAAACACTTGCAAAATCAATTTTCTTTCTTCCTTCACTTATTTTAGTTGGAAAAGACGATTCTAAACTCCAAAATCACTCCAACACCCAATTTCTTGCAACCCATGTCATGAACCAACATAACTAAATCAGTTTTCATGATTAAAACACTAAAATACTCACAATTTGGTGTCCTAAAATTTCATACTTACCTTGACATGAATTTTGTTGGGATGGTGGGTCTTCTTCCTCTTCTATCACTACTTCATCCTCTCTATTTTTCTCATGTAAAGACACCACATAAGGTAATTAGCACTACACTTTTACTAATCTCGTTCATTTAACACTAATAAGGAGCTAGGGTTTTAGAGAACTTTACTTTAGGTTTTGAGAGGGCTCCATGAAAGAAGAAGAGACAAAAAAAGAGAAAAGGAATATTTGTATGGGAGAGGAAGGGCATAATTAGGGTTTTAGACAAGGAAAAAAGGGTCTCCTTTTAGGGTTTTTGCCACATGGCACGATTCGGTATGTTTGATCTCACATATGCAAGACCTTTAGCTATTTTTAAATAGTTTGGGGCTTTTAATTAATCTCTTGGGCTAATAATGATTTAATATATCATCCAAATTGAATTTATTTAAAATTTAAAATTTTAATACGCGTAAGTTCCCAAACAAAGGTAAAATCGAGATTTTGCAAAATTAAAACTTCTAATGACATTGTTTCGATTTTTCTTACAAAACTTTTCATTTAAAGGAATGCTTTAAAATTATAATTTAATTTATCTAGATATTCGAATTTCTTTTTAATTTTCAATATTTAGCTTTTCGGTTTGGAACTAATTTGGTAATTTTGAAAAATTTAGCAATTTAAATTGTACATAAATCCAATTGGATTCCATTGACCTTATTTAATTTTTTATTTATGATGACTGGTGTTTGGATCATTTCAGTTACTAATAGACACAACCAGCCACCATGTTGGATTCATCACTGTATTTCAGATTTAACTCTCCTAATCAAGGAGGTTTTATTCAAGGCCGTCCGACTCTCATACATGGATTCCAACTTCCTCCATAGGACATCTACTCTTGTTTCTTAGGCCACATGGTGATAAACGTTGTGATCCACCCATTATCGGATATAACCAACAATTTCCTATGCATGATTGTTTAGTCAGCATCATACTTGTCTTGTGGCTTTGCAGCATTACCGTCCAAAGGCAAATATAGATCTTTGTAATACAATGGATCTTCCATCATAGATTTCTATATGCAGTAATTTGTTGAATTCAGTTTGATCATCGTACCTAATGATTCTGCCATATCTGTACTGCAACAAAACCTTTTTTTTTTTTTAATCCTTAGCTCTGATACCACTTGTTAAGAGAAAGCCTAATGGTAATCACAATAGCAACAAAACCGATTAATCAAATAATTAATCAACCTGTGATCAGAGTTAAATCTCCTCTTGTCAAATGATAAACAATAAAACAATGCAAAATATAAAACATATAATACCAAGATATAATGTAGAAAACCCAATGAAGGAAAAACCATAGAACTAGCAGTGCTTAATTTCTTCCACTATAAACAATATAATGGGATTACAATAAATTTTCCTCACTAGATCTCACTAGTGGATCTTACAATTCTTCACCACAAAATAGTGGATTACAAACAGGAACAAGATTTTTCTTCTAGAGTTTTTCACTCTAGGATTTCCTCTCTTTTCTCTCTTGCTCTTTCTAGATCTCTCTATCTAGGCTTGAGAAGAGGTACACAACTTGCTTCTTACAAAACCCCAAGACAATAAGATGAATATATATGTAAAACAAAGGAATATCGATGGACATAAATAAACTGGCACGTGATAAAAGTAAACTGGCGATGTAGGGGCATGTAGAAAATGCCACAGTTCTAGAATAATGTATGCCGGCGATGTAGACCTCAACACCGGCGGTGTTCACGCTGATGTATCTTGCCCGCAACTCTCGGCAAGAATTCTTGAAATTGAAGGCCAGAAGCCTTGAGCTTCCAATTTGCAAGTGTACATTACCAAGTCCTTTGTTTTGCATAAAATCTCTTTATCTTCAAGTCATCTTTCAAGTATATACCTTTACTTAGGATACCCTTGATTTCAAAGTCCTCTAAATATATAAACATATATTTAAGATTTCCTTATATAAACGTACTGGTCTATTCCTACTTTAATTCCAAAGTATTCTAAATATATATCATACATATATTTAGGCTCCCTTTGGTTATAGACTCATATGAGTTAGATCTATAACTCAATAGAAAGAAAGTTTTATAAATATTCTACATCGTAATCTAAAAATTAAATTTTGCACATGCCATAACATTGTTTGTAACTCATAATGACTGGGATTACGATCAATAATAGAATAAGATGAGTTAGTAACTATGACGAGTTAAAAGTTGAAGCGTAAAATTTAGGCACTCAACGTAACAAGAAAGATTTTTCTTTTTTCTTTTTTCCATCCTTTCAAAATCAAATAGTATATAATATGGAATAAAGTAGAAAATTTTAATTTAATAACATCCATAAAATGGTTCTTAAACAACTTTTTAGTTTTTTTTTTTTTAGTTGGCTCTATGTTTTTTGAGAGATAAAAAGAGAGGATGTCAAGTTACTCTCTAAATTATTACTTATCAGGAGCTTAATTTTCAAAGAATCATTGCCTCAAAATTTATATAAACATATATATTATATAAGTTTTATTCAATAAAACACTAAAGTTGTTCAAATTCAAACTCGACTCAACTATTCTCAAATTGATCTCAAGAAAAACCAAGTCAAACTCCGACTAATTTGTGAATCAATTTGGTTCATTTAGACTCTTAACCATCATTATCTCAACTTTACATGTTTTTATAATTTAACACCTAGAGTTTCAAGTCATCATCAAATTATACATCAAATTGAAAGCTTCTTCTTTGTCATTTTCAGTTACAAATGGTTATCCCACCATCATAAGGAATCGGTAATGTGCTCTTTACATTTTGTTGATCATTAAAGTCCTCTAATAATGGTATTAGTTTAGTGGTGATTTGCAAATGCATTTTAAAGGTCGAGGTTTTGATAAGGAAAACAAATATAAATATGGGAGGAAATTTTATTCATTCCCACACTACAATGAAATTAAATTTTACAAGTGCATGATATTATTAGTTTCTCATAATAACTATGTAACTAAAAGTGTAGAAACATGTATAGTTTGTTCACTTCACCCTATAGAATAAGGAAGAAACTCGATAGAAATTTGATGGGAATGCAGTAAAGGTACAATAATCATTATATGGCTATTGCTAGTTTAGTTAACATAGAAAAAAAAACCAAGAGTTATGCTAGATCAATAACAAAATATTTATCATACCTTGTTATAAAAGCAAAACAGTTATTATGCTTATGACAAATAGACATGAGTATAATGGTGTGCAGTTTTCAAGGCACGAGTATTTATAAAAAGATAATGAAATAAACTATCAATTATCAATTGATGGGATAAGATATGAATTATTATTCATTATTTTGCATAATAGTAATCCATCCAATTTTTAAAGTATTGGTATTTATGAAAAGATAATGAAATAACAATAGATGAGATATGAATTTTATGCATTATTTTTTTTTTGTACAATACTAATTGATGCGTAATTTTTATATGATGTTTTGATTGCAATTAAATATCGTAATAACAACTTTGTATATAATAAGAAGAGAATTGAATGATTCATCTCATGTTTAGGAAATGTTAAGGTAACAAACATGTCATACAAGAGTAGTTATAACAACTTTGTATAGCATAAAAAGGGAATTGGATGGTCATTCATCCCACTTTTAGGTAATGTCAAGGTAGCAAACATGACATTATACAAGTGTAGTTATATGAAATGTTTCTCTTGCATTTTTTTTTCTTTTTCAAAAGTCATATATTATATAATGTAGAATAAAACAGGAAGTTTTAATTTAATAAAATCGATAAAATGGTTTTAAACAAATTTCTGCTTTTTTTTTTTTTTATCTATATGTTGGAGAGATAAAAGAGAGAATATCAAGTTGCTCTCTACATTATTACTTACTAGGAGTGTAATTTTCAAAGAAGCATGGCATTGCAATAAATATAAACATATATAGATATACATTATGAATTTTGAATTATCTAATAAATAGTGTTCAATACACATGCATAGTCAAGGGACAGGTTTACATTTAGCACCAACCTCTTTTTGACTTTATAAAGACAAACAGAACTATGTCACATACCTTGTCTAGCCCCACCTTCACTAAAATACAAGTACTAAAATTTTTTTAACATATTAACAAATCTAAATCTACCATATACACTGTCCTCAAATGCATGGCAAACCCAATTTCACTCTCACTCTCACTCACAGCCATCCATCAGGAGCATTTTATAACCTTGTATGTATGTCCTATCCCAATCCTAGTCCCAACCCCATTTTTTCCTCCATGATCTGACCAGTGACCCCATATACCAAAAACTGGACCTCATTTTCTCAACTTTTTGTTTTTGGTTTCTTATGCAACCCAAACGTTTTTTCTTCATTCTGTAGGTCCTCTCTCTTCTGCTGTAATCACCAAAAACAGACCTCCATTATATCATATCTTCATATCCTTCCCATTTTCATTACCATCTTCTTCACTCTAGAAACAACCAATATTTGTGGGAAAACTGTGCTTTCTTGGTTAACAGCCTGTCTTTTTTTTCTCAATCGGAGAAATGATTGCATATTCTAAGATGGGAGTTTCTAGCGCTAAGAGCAAGTCGAGATCTACGGATTTCTCGGACTTTTTGGTTTTTCCGGAGGATCCCAACTCAGGAAACGCCTCAAATCTCAAGTCTAAAGCACCAGAAGCAAGCCATATGAAGAGCACAACATTGGATTATCCTAGCGGCATCAGCATCAAGAACTGCAGTCATGAGGAAGACTCCTCTTGCTTATCAGGGCAAGAGCATGATGATGAGGGCAAGAAAAGGGTGTTACGCCGAAGCAGCTCGACCGCGGCTTCTTCTAGTAGGTTCTTTAGGTTTGACATGGCGCAGAAGAGCATGGGGATAGAGTCAGCTGTGAGGAGGGCGTTCTCCATGAGAAGGTCTTCATCGGTTTCGGAAAGGTACTGTAGGATCCATGATCAGTCTGTTACATTAATAACTTCTGAGATGGATTGGGATGAAGATGTTGATGAAAGAACACCTAATGATGGATGCCCAACGAAAACAGACAAGAAGAAGATCAAGCAGCATAAGGGGGGCAAGATCTTAAGAGCCTGCAGACGTTTTTTGAGACTCTAGAAAATTAATATATTATTATCGTGTCTTTATGTAATTGAGTTTTGATATGTGGAGATAAATCTCACCTGTCACTTAATATCTATCTATTTATATTTTAAAATACTGGTTACATATAATTAATTAATGGTTGAGACTATAAGTAAAAGGAATACGTTATACTTAATATTATAAGATATTTAATTTGAAAAATATAAGTAATTTTAGCTTATTATATGATAGTTCAAGAGGAAAAAAAGAAATATATCGTAATTTTTTTTCCTATTAAAGCTTTATATTTTATGTTTCTAACTTCTTTAATAGTATCTTTTTCACTTTTTGCCCTTGGGACATAAACGGAAACTTCAAAAGTTGCATGGTGCCGTGTTATTTGAGGTTCCTAGACCTCATTACCACGTTTATCGTTGTATTAATCCGAATGGCTTATAACAGGATCTTATAAAACTGGGTATCCTTTTGTTCTTTTATTTATTTATTTTTCATTGCAATGGAAGGGGAATTTGATCACAATAACGTCTTATCGGAGAAATTAGAAATGATGATATACCAAATTATAAGACTATTAACAATCCTATAAAAGCGATTTATTCTACCGTTTTGAATAACAAGTAGTATGACATTATTGGGATAACGACTTTAATAAATAAATTATTTTGAGAGGATAGAAGTGATGCCATTAAAGTAAGGGGTTATTTGTAAAAGTTTATTCTGTGGTTTTATTTTATATAATAAGCAGTGTGATGTTATCTGGATAATTAGTGGCATTATATATATGCGCTACCTTAGAACGGGAAGGGAGACGTCTGGCCGTCGCAGCTAGAAGTGAGCTGGCCAAAATGGATCCAAGGGAATATTTCAATTGCCACCATTATTACCTTGTTACCTTACTGTCATTGTTTTACTAGCTAGTGCTCCACTATGTTTCGTCCTTCAAGAAGCTTTTTTTTTTTTTTTTTTTTTTTTTAATTTCTCATTTGGAATTCTATTTATCATGGACTTTGTGCAACTAGAGTTAAGTTATTTAAGTCAATATAAAAAATATTTGTATAATGTCCACTTGTTATTGTAATTATTATACATTTTAAATATTTATGGCTACGTGGATCCGGTCCTACCATTTTATTACGTTTACCATTATAATGTATGGAATTTTAAGGGGTAAGTTTCACTAACGATACCTGAACTTTTTCGATTGTAATAAAATTGCACGTAAATAAAATTATATGCCAATAAAATATCTGAACTTTTTAAAAGTTTGACCTAAAGTACCTATTGATGGAAACCATCCAATTTTCCATTAAAATGCTGACGTAGACATCGAACCGATTAAAGTATTATATTTTCGTCCATGATGGCAAGTTTTTATTTCTTCAATTCTCTCTCTCTCTCTCTCTCTCTCTCTCTCTCTCTCTCTCTCTCTCTCTCTCCCCCTTCTCCTTCCTTTGATGACCACTATGCCACTCTTTAAGACTCCATTCAATGGCTACTCCATCAAGTTCATCACCATCGCCTAGAACTTCAGCATCCTTAGCAACGGTCGCATCCACATCCTTTACCTCCCTCCTTCCCCTTCCTCCTTGATTGTCGATGCCTTCGCCTACGACACCGCCAATAGCATCTATGATCTAGCTTGGTTGGAATCCCACAACTCTATCATCATCAGAGCTATCCAACTCAACCACTGGAAACACTACTGGCTATTCGTAGTCATTCACTCTTCCAATGGATTTGGAAAGCTTCTCATCTTTTTCCTCTCTTCACATGTGAACTTTCTCTCTCTCTCTCTTTCATTGATCTCCCTCTCTCTCTCCACCACTCCCTTCCCTCACTCAAACTTCCCTGTACCTCTCTCTCGACCCTCCAACCTCTTTCTCCTTCCATCAACAACCGCTCCACCAAACCTTAGCCACCATTCAAGCCAGCACTTATAATTTCTAAAAATTTGTAACCTAAAGAATTAAGGCTAGTATTTTTGCAAGGATTACATAACGATAGTTTTTCTTGATAGTAAATAAAAAAGTTTTAGTAGGGTGTTGATTGTCTGTGGTGGTGTTAAAACAGCCATGGTTGAGATGGAGTAGGGTGTTGGTTGTGTATGGTTGCTATGTTGGTTTATAGGTGTTCGGTAGTGGATGAGAGAGATGGAGCAAGACAACGCGGTTGTCTATTGGGGTTGTGCACTCAGTTAAAGGGAGAGAGAGAGAAGATGAAGGGGGAAGGGGGTCAAAGGTTAAAGAGCAAGAGTGAGGGATTGAGAGAGCGAGTGGGTGATGTTGAAGAAGATTAGAGCAATACACTCCGTTTAAAGTTCCAACGGTTGGAAATTGAAGAGTTGGGAAAAAAATAACAAAGAAATTTAGCAAAGAGAAGTTTGGGAATTCGTCCATGGAGAACAACATTGTAGGAAAGACGACCACGATCTCACTAGTAGCGTATGACATTGAAATGGCCATAATTTTCCAAATCATGTTTTATAAATGTGTTAATGAATTTATGCATGATCATGAAGTATGATGAATATGATTTATGTTAGTATATGATATATGTGTTATGTTAATGTGTTTAGATATTTATATATCTTAGTGTAACTAAATATTGAGTTTATAAATTTATAAGTGTAATAAGGTATATGAAAATTAGTTAAAACAAGTTAAATATGTTTAGTATATGTTTCCAATCTTAGCAGAAATTTTGGACAAAACAAGCCCCAAGTGCAATGATTTTAGGCAAAAAATGAGCCCAACCTATGCAAAATTAAAGCCCACGCTTAGGCAGCCCTTAAAGTCAATGTTTGGACAAGATTAAGCCCCATTTACTTGCTAAAAACACTTCTAAAAATCAGACCAAAAATCCATTCGAAAACCTCATTTATTTTCTTTCTTTTGTTCTTCTTCTTTCTTAATTTGAAATAGCTTCTAAACCCTTAGCAAGACAAGCACTAAAGGTTCAAGAATTTTCCATAAGATAATGTTCTTTTATGTAAGTTAATGCAAGTTTACAAGTTCATTTGTTTGTTCTTTCTTTTACAATGGATATAGAGTTCATGCTAGTATGAGTTTTGATGTTGATATGAGCTTTAATGGTTTGCAATTGTTGGTGAATTGTTGAGAAGTGTTTGGGCTGCCATATGAAGTTGTAATAGTAGTTGCAGTATGTTGGTGAAAATGAAGTGGAATATAAATAGTGTAGTAAGGGTTAGTGAAGTTGTGTACGTGTTGAATGTTGTATTGAATGAAAAGTAGAATTTGAAGTGATATTTATATTGTTTGATGAGTTGGAAGTGAATGAATAATGTTAAGTTCATACACCAAGTAGTAGGAAGCTTACTATGTGTTTTGAAGAGAGTTTGAATGTGTAAAAGTTGATATATTGTGTAAAGGAAACATGGAAAATGCGTGGATTGTTGTCAAAAAATTTTCCCAGATCAGCACTACCTAGTGCACGGGCGTGCGCGAGCTTGTGCTGATCAAAACAAGCTCTTAGGTCACTTTTTTAACCTCTGACCCACCTTGTACATGGGCGTGCACGAGCTTGTGCTGATCAAAATAAGGTCTCGGGTCACTTCTACACGACCCTGAGCACAGCTATGTACCAGGTTATGTACTTTTCCTTATTTCACAACTTGTTAGTAATTTGTCTATGACTTTTTCATCCGACCTCCGATTGAGGTGATTTAGGTTGCTATGGAAAGCTTAAAAAGAGATATACAACTTTTATGTTTTGAGTTTTTACAAATTCCAAAAGTATCAAAGCTTAAATTTTGTTTCTTTTCAGCTGATACAATTTTCAAACGATGTTAAAAAACTATGTTTTTTTGTTAAACGTGTGTTTGCATATGAAATGGATCTTTTTGGACTAAAATGAGATATATTAATAATATTTGAGGTGTAATGATGATTGAGTGATATAATTAATTATTATTTAATTATATTTGTAGATTTAACAGATAATTGAATTTCCATGAATGTCAAGATAAATCTAGTTATATTGTTTATATGGATTGAAGTTAAAAATGATGACTTTGTGAGTTTGTATGATCTTGATAAATATAAAAATGATATGTTATGACCTTGTATAAGTTATTTTTGAAGTCTTAAGTATTAAGTTTAAGATTTGATATGCTTTAAGTGTAATTCCAAGTACATAATATTGATTTGAGTTTAGATTATTTTCTAAAGGATTCCCGAGGTTCTATTTGGATTTCCTACATAAGGAACACAGTAACATGCTTGTTTCTCGCCTAGGATAGGCATGATTAAATTTACTCTAAATTATGAAAACTTAAATTCTATTTGAATTGGTTGTTTATTATACTGTTGAATCCAGTTCGGGGAGCGGCACCTTGTCATGATGCAATGACACGGTAGTTTTAGGCACTTAAGCCACCTCTGTCATGATGCAATGACTTTATAAGTGGTATAACGGGTAGTCGATGGGGTTTTTAGTATTGGTATAACGTCTGCTTAAGCTTAGGATGAAGTAACATGATTTAATTCGATGTTTTTGGGACTTGAATTAGGTGATGTTGTAGACAAAGATAAGTAAAGTTGAGAAACGGCTAAGAACCTTAGATAAGACTATTTTTCATTTTCAGATATATCATCTAGGTTATATACGTCCCCGAACAACTTATATCCCTATTGCCCGGAGTTTGAATACTCAAATGTTGCGTGATTAATTAAACATTATCTAATAACCTATTGATTGTCACATATGCCTATAGTTTAAGTTTGTGTGTATCACTTGTCTTTGTATTTGTTACTTGTGTATTGGGCCTTTGACTCATTATTTTATCTCTTTCAGGAATCGAAGATGATGAATTTTATGCTATCATGGGTTATGGAACTGATTTTGAAGATTTTCTAGATGGTTTGGAAGATTAAGTTGACTAAGGACTTTATGGATCTCTCTTTCATAATAGAATAGGGTGGACTCTTTTGGGAAGATATGTAGTAGATATTATAGCTTGGTTTATCTTTTATGTCTTTTGTACGAGGCTAGTTATTAGCCTTTGTTTGTAATATCTATACTTAACTATGTAAGTTTTAAGTTTATATCTTTTATGAAATATGATAAAGATGATGTTATGTTTTTCTTAAAATTTTCAAAAGTCAATAGTTTTCAAAGTTGTTTCTTTTGAAGATGAAGATAAACAATTATCCAAACTGATCCTAGTAAACAACCTTACATATAATACTGCAGGTTATATGTGGTTGGGGACTTGAATTCACCTGTGTGTGTGTGAGTACATGTCCTTACAGACATGAGAAAAAAGGAGAAAGATGCGAGAGAAGGGGAAGGGGGAGTTAAAAAAAAGAAAAAAAATTAAAAAATTGCCACAATGGATGAAATATAATATTTTTAATTGGGTTTGATGTCCACATTAGCATTTTAACGGAAAATTGGATGGTTTCCTTTAATAAGCACTTTAAGTGAAACTTTTAAAAAGTTTAGATATTTTATCGATACAAAATTTTGTTTAGGTATAATTCTGTTGCTATAAAAAAAAAAAAGGTTTGATACTGTTAGTCAAACTTACCAGAATTTTAATTGTACTTTTTTTGCTTACTATTGGACTTAGGCTAAGTCAATCTATTTTCTCCACCTGGTCTATATGAGTTGTCCATCTTATGGAAGTGATTTTCCTACATTAACTCTTCTTTCCTTGTGTCGTATATGTGTTGCTTGGAATGATCCATGTTTATGATTATTACTTTCGACGAGTGTAAGTACCTAGCCTCAAGTTAGGACCCGAGTCTTACATACCCATACTAGAAGGTAAAGGTGATGAGGATATGCGATGCTTCAACTAATGTCCATCGAGTTTAAGGTATAACATGCTGTATAAATATATACAATCCATTCATATAAAAATTAGGAAAGTTGCAAGTTAACTCTCCTAGATTTAGATCTAAATGTGGATATGCTCCAAAAACTTTCAAATATTATTTATAAACTATTGAATTTTCGTAAATTATATAAAATCAAAGAAAAATTAAAGTCGTTGGCAATTAATTAAAGAAGAATGTGGAGGGAGAGGTGAGATAGGTGTGATTGTTTGTTAAAAATTTATAATAAATTCGTCGTTTAAGCTACCGAGTTATGAGATAATTATCTATATTGCTTGTTTAGATTATCAGATTTTTATTTGTATTGGATTAATATTAGATTGGTTTGGTCAGTTTATAAGTAAAACTATCGATTTTTCATCAGTATCATATCTGTATAGGTTCAATTTGAAAACGATGCCAAAACCACAATCCCATATTAATATTATTTTTCCACAATGATTCCTTGAAAGATACAATATTTTTAGAAGTTGCATATACAAAAATTAAATAAAGTGGTAGGAAGAAAAAGGACTATAATATACCTACTTGGATTTTGGGATTTTTATTTCTATCAAATCTAGACTGGTAACTTATCAGTATCGGATCAGTATTAATTCATATTTGTTTGGTTTGGTCAGTTTATGAGTAAAACTGTTAGTTTTTCATCAATATCATATCTGTATCAGTTCAGTATCAATTCGATTTGAAAACAAAACCAAAATGAAATGAAACAAGAATGAAACTAAACCAACTATCTAAATAGGCCCTAAACACTTTAAGTGATTCAAGTTAGTTAAGAACATTCATGATGAATAAATGAAGAAAGAAGGATGGGAAAAAAAAACAACATAAACCAAATAAAATGCGTGGAAAATTAAATAACAAATAGTAGTACAGTATAAGTGTTTATAGTAAAGTACATTAGATCATGCTAATCATAATTATGTTGTTCTATTAAAGATGTCACTACTTGCATGCATAATATATATACATATATATAAAGGCATTCCCTAGGACCTCACCAAATTTTCTGAGTTGAATTGCATCTAACTTCTTTTTCTTTTCCTTTTTTTTAAGCACCATGTTTTGAAGAAGTAAATTTAAAGGAAAATAAATCGTATATAGCAAAAACTCTTAACTTTTAAATCTTCAAATGATTAGGGCTTTATTGCTTTATAAACATATTATGAATTTATTGTAATATTTCACTAAGTCAAACTAGCCCCATTTAATCCAATTTAACCTCTCCACTTTTGACAGCTATTGATATTGGTATATTTATTTATTTATTTATTTTTGACAAGTTGAAAAGAATTCATAAATGACTCCTAATTAAATAGCATTAAAAAAAGCATATCAAATTAGCAAATAATACTATATATTCGCTTTTGATCAAAATTATAATATAATAAAATCCTTATAGGAAATGCCATAAGACCCATTCAGTTTATACATAGACACGCTTTTGACAGGAGCAACTTAGTTTTGATCTAGTCTTAATTGCTAGTTAGACTTTGATATATCGAACATGATCTTTTCGCAATATTTTGGCACTTTTTATTCTATAAATAGATATTAGCTTTGGTGAGCACCATCTTACTCTAGAAGAGGGTTCATATACAAAATTGGAAATGTAGGAAACCTAACTTTTGCTTACATTGCATTGATAGTAAATTTTTTTCTTAAGACCTACTAGGTTAGAGCCCAAGATTAATAAGGCCTCGGGGCCCAATAAAGCTCACTCCATGAATACCTCATAATAAATGCAATGCTTCAACACTAAGGAAAGACTCCTAGTTGACCTCGACCTTTGTTGGGTGTTGAGAGCAAAGAGGTTGCATCAGTTATGACCTCCGACCTCAATAGGGGGGCCAATGACAACTTCACAACTGAATCTCTCTATAATCCACGACCATTCAACCACCCTTCGTACCTATATATCCATGCCACAGTATTGATACAAGCATGATCCATGCCTAGCATTGATGTGTTTGGTGAATCAGGCTAGCTAGAGCTCAGGAGAACTCACCACGTGTAAAGATTGTCCCATAGTCTCCTTGGAGTCTGTTATAGCCACCTCTTATAAGGTATCATTCAAATCCTAAAAAAAGTAAGAATATCCCGACTACTCTTGAAATAATTAATGCTTTATTCTCCTAAGAACCCATAGCTAACTTAGGGTTTAAGTGGCTATGTTGAACAACTAGGGATGTAAACGGGCAGGTCGTTATAGGGTACCCAACCCGCCCGATCCGCTAAAAACCCTATAGGGTTTGACGCTATAGGGTTTCGGGGCGGGTTTTGGGAACAATATGGAGGACCCTATAGGGTTTTGGGTCGGGTTCGGGGTTAATTATATGGACCTGATAAAAACCTGACCCGAGAAAATTAAAAAAAAAAAATTCAAAACATACCAGACAACAGTACAACACAACAAATCCACACACACACTACACAATCCAGCAAGCACGCGCAACATAATCCACACACCAACACATGCAACAGACACGTTCACACCACATAGTACATACTGAGGACAGGACAACATGACCCACGGCTTCACCTTCCTTCTCCATTTCTCCTTCCCTCACAACCCTAGCCGCATTTCGTAAACCCTATTGTCCAAGCTCGTCATCGTCATCGTCGCCTCGACAGGACTCACGGCTTCACCTTCCTTCTCCAGTTCTCCTTCTCATATTCAACAATCTGAATACGTTCGTTTCAACCTCACACACCTGATAATTTTGATTTTTGAAACAGCAAATCCTACTGTCCGTTCTGCATCGATGTGAAGAAGCTGCTCTCTCAGTTAGGAGTCACTTACAAGGCCATGGATTGGATCAAGAAGGTAACCTCTCCCTCGCTCTCTCTCTCTCTCTCTCTCTCTTTCCCAATAGATTTTAAGAAGCATCCCTGTACAGTAGGATCTACCAAGTTGGGTTGTCTTGTTTTTTTTTGGAGTATTGTAGGACTTTTTTATATTACTTTTAGACTTGCTCCTAGTATTGTGGATTGATGGAAATTTGAAGGGGCTCGGCTTGGGTATATAAATCATTGGTGATCATAAAGATTGACTGTTTACTTTTTCCCTTTGAAATGGACTACTTGATTACGTGGGTGGGCCATGGAAAGCAACCAGTTGAAGTTTGTGATATTTGATTGTAGAGAGCCTAGCTTCTTAGAAATTGTTGTTTCTACCTATTGTTAAGTTGGAGTAATATCTTTTTTATGTGTATTCAATGTCATTGTGATTGCTGTTCATATCGTGAATTGATTGGGGTCTTAAAATTATATTTCCTTGGTTTAGTTTGTTCGTTTATCTTAACTAAAAATGTTTGGAAGTTGATCTTTCTCCTGGTATGTGAATTCCATGTAATATGTTGAATTTGGTTAAATCATTTTCTTTCCTCAGTAGTTGGATGCCATGGTTGTACTATGAGAGGTTCACTTCTTAGATGTTTCTTCTATCTGTTACATTTGAAATCAACTAACATAGGAAAGCTTTTACAAAGTCGTTTAGGTATGAAATTTTTTCTGAGTTTTTTTTTTTTTTTTAATTTTCTTCTGCCACCAATGATCTCCAAAAGAAGCATGCCATAGCTATATACATCCTTAACTGTTATAGGACGGTTACTAATCCATTCTGGGGCCAAATACCTCTAGTTCCTCTGACCATGGTCATAACATGTGAATGCCCTTCCCTCAATTTAGTAAGCCCAAAATCCGAAACTTTGGGACAGAAGTTCTCATCTAGTAGTATGTTCTCAGGCTTTATGTCACAATGGATGATTCTATTTCTGCATTGCTCATGAAAATATGCAATACCTTGTGTTGTTCCAATAGCAATCTGGAAGCGAGTAGGCCAATCAAGCCACTTGTCCTTGGAAGTGTATGAAGGAAATATCCACTTGTCTAAAGACCCGTTTTTCATGAATTCATAGACCAGAAGCCTGTCAAAGATCCATTTGAAGCATAAATATAGATTAGTTATTGCTTACAAGGGATCTTATTCTTTTTATTTTGGTTCATACATGAACTATCAAAGTTTAGCTATAAAATTGGAAAAAAAAAAGAAAACATCTAGAAGGAGTGAATGTGACATCACACCAAATGTGAGTTCAGGCATATTTTCCTCAATAAATAACTTGCAAGTTTAAGAGGATACTTTTATAACGGAAGCATATTGATTTACCTATGAGGCCCTTCAGAGCAATAACCGCATAGATGGACCAAGTTCGTTGAGCGATGTATGTGGCCTGGAGGTTAATTTGTTGAACTTTGGCCTAGCTTCTTTATATCCAATTTTTATGCTTTATGTTTGATGTTTGCTTTGGCAATTAATGCAGCAACACTTGGTTATCTGTGACACAATAGTATTTTGAGTAAGAAAGGAAAGTTGTTTTATATACATTCCTTTTGTTTGATGCATGTAATTTCTTTTCTATTGTTATGAATTGAGTAGTTATCAATACATTGGATGGTTCTTATTGACTGTTTTTTGCTTGTATAGTTGATTGGTAAGACACCCTAGTGTACCTCAATCGTGTTGTGGATGGTTGTGTTGTGCAAATTGCACAAAGCTGGAGATGGGTGCCTTAGATGTTGTGTATTACTTGATATATTTTCTTTAATATTGTGCTGTTTATTTCAGTTTAAGGGACATGGTCTATGCTAAATAGATGTTTATTTATAAATTGAAGTATTGTCCAACTTCATGCCACTAAATTTCTTTTATTTTATGTAATGTAGAGAACATGGATGCCGTTGAAGTTGAGGTGAACATGGAAGGGAATGATAATGATGTTGAGGAAATTCCATCTCCACTAGAAACTGAGAATGTAGGTTCTGCAAGACCAACAAACACATCTGGTTCTCAAGTAGCAAGTACTACTGATGAGAGCAATAATCCCAACAAACGTAAGTTAACTTCTATTGTATGGAATGAGATGGTGAAGAAAACTGTTAATGGGGATGATGTTGCTGAGTGTAAACACTGTAAGAAACAATTGAAAGCAAATAGTACGAATGGAACAAAACATTTGCACAATCATTTAAAAAGGTGTCTACAGAAGACCAAGCAAAAAGACATAAAGCAGTGTCTTTTATCGATTGAGAGGAAATCTATTGATGGTGGAAGTGGTTGTACATTAGGAAATTGGACATTTAATCAAGAAGCTGCAAGGAGAAAACTTGCAATGGCAATTATTGCTCATGAATATCCAATCTCAATAGTGGAGCACGAGTACTTTAGGGAGTTTATTCATTGCATTCAACCACTTTTTCATAATGTCAGCCGCACCACCATGAGGAAAGAGATAATTGACATCTATTATACAGAGAAGGAAAAGTTGAGACTCCTATTGAAGGGGCTTAATTCTCGAGTGGCAATAACAACCGACATGTGGACATCAAATCAAAAAAGAGGATACATGACCATCACAGCACATTTTATTGATAGCAATTGGATTCTTCAGAGTCGACTATTGGAGTAAGTTTTTTTTACTATATATCTCTTATCTTTATATCATTGAAATTAACTTTCCCTTTAATTATATTTACATTTTTTTTTTCAGTTTTGTGTATGTTCCAGCTCCACATACAAGTGAAGCTCTTGGTGATTGCTTGTTCAGTGCATTAATGAAATGGGGCTTGGATAGAAAATTGTCTACAATCACTGTAGATAATTGTTCAACAAACGATGCGATGATCACAACTTTACTTATGAAGCTGCGAAAGGATGATCTGATTCTTCGTGGACAGGTACTCCATATGCGTTGTTGTGCTCATATCTTAAATTTGATTGTGAAAGAGGGTGTCAATGTGATTGAAAAATCAATTGAAAGAATCCGTGATAGTGTTGTATTTTGGTCAGCAACACCATCACGAGTGGAGAAATTTAGAGAGGCATGTAAACAGATAGATGTGGCATATTGTAGAATGCTTTGCTTAGATTGTAAAACACGATGGAATTCTACATATGAAATGCTTGTTACTGCCCTTGCATATAAGGATGTTTTTTATAGAGCTCAGCTTTTGGATAAACATTACAAGTCACTTCCAACTGATGAAGATTGGGATTTAGCTGAAGAAATTTGTAAGAAGTTGGAAATTTTTTATGAAGTGACTACTCTTTTATCTGGTAGAAAATATCCAACTACAAATTATTACTTTGAAAAAGTGTTTGAAATTAGGGAAGCCTTGATTGATTGGAAAGACTCTGTTGATTTGAATATAAGCACAATGGCTGCAAAGATGTTTGACAAGTTTGAGAAATATTGGGGTGATGTGCATATTATCATGGCTGTTTGTACTGTTTTGGATCCACGTTTCAAGTTGAAAGCTGTTGACTTTGTATTTCCAATTGTTTATGGTGAGAGGCTTCTGTGGAGAGGGAAACTGTTAGGAAGACTTGTTATGATCTACTTCAGGAATATCAACTAAAGGCTAAATCTCGTCAAAATAAGAATACAGGCAATTCTTCTTTAATGCCTTCACCTGCTGGTGATGTAGCTCTCAATGAATGTATCAAAAAGTCAAAGTTGGTCCAATACATGACTACTGTTACTTTTGATGGCCAAGTAAAATCAGAGTTAGACCATTACCTAGAAGAGCCTGTATTGCCATGGAATTAGGGTACTGATTTTGATATCCTTGGATGGTGGAAATTGAATGGAAACAAGTATCCTACACTACAATCATTAACTAGAGATCTATTAGCCATTCCTGTTTCTACAGTTGCATCTGAATCCGCATTTAGTACAAGTGGACGTGTAATTACCACACATAGAAGCCGACTGAATGCAGACATAATAGAGGCATTGATGTGTAGCCAGAGTTAGTTATCACGTGGAAAAACAAGTAAGAATTTTCATTATATAATATTTATTAATGAAAAAGTTTTTTATTTCCTATATCTTCCATTGCATTTTATACAATCTTTCTCATTTTTTTTTGTAGGTTTTGACATCACTGAGCTAGAGAATGAGATGAAAAATTTAAATATTGAAGATTAAGATCAAGTAAGTAAATATTATGTAGTGTATAAAGTTATTTTCCTTTTTATATTATTTTGTATTAATTGAATAACATATTTGATATGTTAACTCTTTCTGTTGAATGACCATAACTCGTTTCGTGTTGAATGAGCAATCGAAACACCCTGAGTCACGTGGGGATTTCACTATCTTGCTCAATCACATTGTTCTTGGTTGCAAATTTGTTTGCTCTGCTGTCAACAAGGTTTTTTTCCCCCTTTTTCTTGTTTTTCAATTCATATTCGAATTTGTTCAATTAACCTAAGGTATGTCAAATCGAATTCAACCACGACACTAACGATTTCGTTTTGGGGAGAGAGGAATTGAAACAAATCAATCTCATTGAAGACTATGTGTTCATGCCATTTAACTATAAAGCTTTTAATTCTTATTCAATTGGTGTTCAACTGGCTAAAGAATGTTAATATTCAATTACGGTATTGATTTCCAGTGGTGATTACCACACAAATATATATATATCTAATATAGAGAGGTGAAGGAAAAAAATTTTCAGCTTTCACTTATAAATGATTTTTTTTCCTTTAAAAAGGACAAATTGTATGATCACACGGTACACTTTTCACAATTACTTTCGAACTTGCTACTTCTTTGAAATTTAGATATTTAATGATGAAATGCTAAGCTGTTGGCTGCATCTTAAGAAGCTTGTTAATTCATATGGAGCTAGATATCATTGGGTCCGCTTGTCCTTATTGCGGCAGAATTTTCTGTTTTAGCAGGATACAGTGTGTTCGTGTTTTCATTGTAAATAAGGACTCCTTAACTTGTGTTGATTCTGGTTTTTGTTTCCTTCTACCTATGGATTTTGTGATTTTCAAAGTGGGAGTGAAACCGAAGCCTAACATGGAATCATTATAATTGAGATTGTTTTGGTGAGCAGGAGGAATAACAGACAAAGAAAGAGAGAGATGGAAGAAGGTGATTAAGAAGAAGAAATAACTTTATACACTACATATAGCTATGGATGTGCTATTTGGACATGAATCATGGTTGATATTTTTGTGTAGTTAATAATTGATGCAAGCTCTAGATGTTGTAGTTATAGAGTGCAGTATCTTGTGACATTGAAAGAACGATTAAAGGTATGTTTCTATTGGGAGATAATGACATGTTTTCTTTCTTGGTCCAAATCTCTTTCAAGTACAATGCAAAGCACAGGCATTGGCGCCGTACAAAGCTTGGATTTTGAAGTGCTTTTGTGATGTTGCAACTGCTCTTTAACTGATCATTTTTCTATCTAAAGCTTTGAAAGGGCTGCTGCAGTTGCTAAAATTATGTTTTTCTGGAGTTCTTAAAGCATATTTTTACTACTTGAACATCTTTAGATAGTATGGTGCAATTTTGAGATACTTGTTATTTGCTGTTTTGAATTGGCAATTAGGTAGCAGAAAAATCATTTGAAGCAGGTGCTTATTTCTTTTTTTTTTATTTGTTTTAATATTTGTGCTGTCATCCTTGGGCAGTCATCTTTCCCTTTTCACAATGTTGATTAGTAGCAAGGACCATGTCTGCTTTCATTCTCTCCGTTATTCTTATTATTATCTTCCAATTTCCGACATAATGGGGGAGGATGAGACGTTATACAATCAACACAGGCAAAACCATCTCACCTAGTCTTTTAAATTATTTTCAATGTAAAAAAAAAAAAGTATAATCGGGTCGGGGTCGGGTCAATATTGGGTTTGTAAATTATCGTACCGGGTCGGGTTTGGGGTCATGTCGAACCCTATAGGTTTTTTTTTCGGGTTTGGGACGCCTTCATGTAATCGGGGCGGGTTCGGGTTTTGCATGACCCGTCCCAAACCCGCCCCGGTTGCATCCCTATGAACAACTCCTCCGCATACTACTAAATAAGTTCTCTATGCTCGCAGGTCCTAGGTGCTCTCGTACCCCTATCTAGTACTTAGAGAGAAGGAAAACCCTATAGACAAATTTATCTCTTGCAACATACTGCATACAAGAAAAAAAAAATCAATATATAGGATGATAATAATAATACAAAGGAAAAAAAAGTAGAGAGTAGGAAGGAGATTATATTATTGAAAAAAAATAGAAATCGTCAAACTGTATGTACATATATAAATATATATATATATCTAGGTTTCATAATTAGAAATTATCATTATTCTAAGTGGGCTTAGTTAGATTGACTACTATACTTATAATATAAAATTGCTCAATCTTGCATTTTCTTAGTATCAAGATAGAGGGAGAGATATTTATACAATTACACTTGTTTATTTTATTATAATAGCAATTCTATTATAGTTTTATTTCTTATGGAAAATCTTTTAAAAAAAATTGCTAAAGAAGAGGGATCCTTAGAAAGTTTTTGATGGCTTTTTCTTTTGGATTTTTCCCTTGAGAATGATAACAAGAAAAAAAAAGTAATTAATGTTACGCTATGATGCTTCTAAGAATTTTTTAGTCTATCGACATTGCTTCAATGAATTTCTTGAAACATAAAGCAATAACAATAATCTCAATAACTAAAGATTTAATATCAAATATACAACATTTGATATAATCCCTATGATAGATAAAGACTGTGGCTAATTATGATTAATTAAATTATTTGATCCAGTAAAATTATAATATAAAGACAATAGTATTTGTAAAAAAAAAAAACAAATTAAAATATATACAATAGTAATTGTAAAATATATAGAAAGGGATATGGCAAATAATTAATTAATAATACGGTTTTTTTTTTAATATGAACTATGATTAACAAAGGCGGCGATACCGATACAGTCAAATATGTTGAAAAGTAAATTAACCCTTAAAATAAACGAAATCACCAATAAGAAAAAAACCATTTATAAACATAACTGCGTAATAACACATGATGATGTTGAATGATAATATTAAAAGATCCAATATTAAATACAGGGGAAACATTTGTTCTCCCAAACTTGCTGGCTTATTTATGTCTTCACGAATAAACATCCGATAAATGTCATGAAGTGTTTCATTTATTTTAAGAATTTTTTATTATTTTAATTTATTTAATACATGTTAGATATTTATTGACAATAATACAAAGGAGACGACAAACTCATGTCCTTAAATATACCTCACTTGGCACAATCCTTATTATAAATAATAGGCATAACCAATTGAGATTAACAAATCATTTGGTCACATGAAATTAAAAGATATATAATAGTAATTTTTAGATAAAAAAACAATAACGGGTATGCCAAAAAAAAATAATATAAAGTGTTTTTTTTTTTTTTCCATGAGGATTGAGATTAGCAAAATGGGATAAAATCAAATAAATTGGAAAGTAAAATATTTCTAAAATAAATGAAATAATAATTATCTACACTAAAAAAAGATAAAAATAAGTGACACATGGCAAATGGAGAGTGGTTAGTACAACCATGTGAAGGGGACTGTAACGGCAAATTTCCATCCCTTTTAAGACTAGATATATATTATAGGGATAAAAATTTGCAGCTCCTAAAATAGTATCGCATTTCTATTCGTGCAAATAAGAACTTCATATTTACCATGAATTGATAATTATTATTTTCTTTCTTTTGGGAAAATTTTTTCCTTTCTTAATCTATTGAACATATGCCAAATCTTTATTCCTAGGAATATGTATGGAACAACATTCGAGGACAACAAATTCCCATTCATATTATAATAAGATTATAAGATGTTTCAAAAATAATATAAGTAATTTTAATTATTATACAATTTTTCTTTTTTTTATTCCTTTTTAAAATTTACACTTTTAGTATTTTCACTTAACATGAATTGCTATTCACTTCTTCCTCATTCTTCATAAATTACTATTACAGTATTCACCTGAAGGGAATGACAATTCATAATAAATTGCTATTAAGTAAATTGATGAGTAGTAATTTATCTCCTCACGAATTATGTTTATTTTTTTAAGTAAGTCATAAATATCTATATTTTGAAAATATCACTTACAGAATCATCATCTCTTTGTAATTAATACAAGAGATATTATAAATATTTTACATTATACTCTAATAATTACATATTTTATCTTTTACTCATTTATCTTTCTTACTCCCCTAATGGTGTCTTTTCATACTACGTTTATAATTATTATTGTTTTAATCCAAACGACATTTAACAAGATCTTATAAAAGCGGTATATATATCCTACGGTTTAGTATAAATATTAAATGCAGGGTCACCTTATTGGAAAAAAGATGAATAGATTTTAAAATTCATGATTTACGAATATAGATAAGTACCAAAAATTGATTTGTATTTACTCCCTCTATGTATATTACAAGTTGCATAATGCATATATTATCTCTCCACGGGTACAAAGACATTTTATATAAAAACTTGGAACGGACGGGAGATGTCTGGCTGTCACAGCTAGAAGTTAGCTGGCCAAAATGGATCCAAGGAAATAAATATTTCAGTTGGCACCATTACCATTACCTTGTTACCTTACTCTCCTTGTTTTACAAGTGCTTTACTATGCTTCATCCTTCAATAAGCTTTTGTTTTTCATTTCTCATATAGAATTATATTCAATTATTGATTTTGTGCCAAAAAAGGAAAGAAAAAAAACGATAAACATCCATAAATAGCCTTTTATATGGGTTAAGAAAAGAATAAAATTTGATATAAAAAACTTATATTAAAGAAGCATGGTATATTTGACATAGTATAGGAGGTGGAAAAATGAATATGGAAAGGGCTGTAAACCTCCTAATTTTATATAACCTAAATATGATAATTATCAAGAATATAACATGAAATTTTGAAGAACTTTGAGAAAAATTCACAAAAATTACTTACGATTTTTTACGATTTAAAATATTAAAATGTGAATAACTTAATTATAAGGTTATAATCCTTGCCTATAAAATTTCAAGACGCAAAATGCAACTTCCATAATCTTGGATAATTGACAATCGATAATAAATCAATTGTTACGGATTCGAAAAACTTAAAAGAAATATACAATATCATCCTTATCCCTAAGAGAAGTCTAAGGACTACAATCAAAAAGTCATAAGGATGTGGTGATTACATCAAAGACAAATGTCATCCATCTAGGAGAAAATAATTCCAAACCCTAAAGTATGGATCTCACATAAACAAATTAATGATTGTATGAAAGTTAGAGAGCAATGAATTGTATACTTATGATTATGAAGAGAAATGTATAAGTTATTCATGATTGGGAGATTGTAGTATAATTGTTTGACTTAGAAGAAATATTAAGTTGATGGAATGATCGATATCCTCAGAATTGGATCCCCAATTAAGGGATGACCAAATACTTCCTGTTGATAGATAAGTAGATATTATGTTTGAGACTAATGACAAAATCATTAAAAGTATATTATGTGGAGGTTTTGGACAAGCATAGGAAAGTAAGCAATCAATTATCCTATGTTATGATATTGATGTATTTGATCAAAGTTATTGGACAAAATTATCAAGTGAGGTGATAATTAATACACCCATAAATGAGAGATCGATAGCGGATCAATAAAATAGACTAGGCTTGGATCCATGTGGTGGTCTCTTAGAGGTAACTAGAATTAGAGATAAGGGTTAAGTTGTTGATCATTAAATATAGTTAGATCAATAGTTATTAGCCAACGAAGATGATTGACTAAGTGAATGGAAGATATCATGTCAAAATTTGACATATCTAAATTATGATCCTAACAATATAAATGAGAAATTGTCGAATGAGTAATGAAGATAAGTTAAAATGAAGAATGAGGTAAACCTTTGGGATCTCTAATAGTCAATTAAGAAGAATATTGAGAGCGAAGGTTGGAGTTAAACCACAAAACCCAAAGTTAATAAAGCCAAAACCCTTGTTATTGAAGCTTAGACCTTATTTGAGAGACCCTGAACTCTAAAACCTTCTAGAAAATCCTAGGAAATATCTATAGGTGTGAATCCATAAAAATTACGATAAGGTAAAGAGCAAGCCTTTGTATTAGTGACAAGATCAAAATCATAATTGGCTTATTCGATTTAGAACCCTAAGAATCCTAAACAAGAACCGGTAAATCCAATATACTCAGAATACAAGTCGTATGAAATTGACCAACAAAACCCTAGAGCTAATTACCTAGGAAAGCATGCCATGATTGGTACTTACTAAATATCTAATAAATCATTTCATACAACGAAAATTGTATTAGATGGTTATAATGTTAGGTAACAAACACACACATCAAGAAATATAATATTTTGTAATATAGACTGAAAACACATTAGGATTTGAATCAAAACAAACCGAACATATCTTGAACCCTGGAATTTAGTATCAAAACCAAATCCCTAAAATTGATCTAAATCAATCCCAAACCCTAGAATCATTATAGTCGATCTGGTTGGATAACCTTAGAATATCAGATGAATGAAGCCAAGCGCGAAATCCTAAAGCTCAAACACTTGGGAAAACATGTTATCATCGAAATGAATCAAGAATCCGATAAAACCATATGATACAAAAACCTTACGGTATATAATTCTAATACCTAATTCTAACATTTAATTACTGACATGTAAATCAAGGCAGCATATTAAGATGATATCCACTAATAAAATAATATAAAATAATTTCCCATAATATTGTATTGATTTATCGCATTAGAATTTTGTCAGTTAAACCAAGTGTATCGCGATACAATAATTAACGAAAGTGAGTTAATTTAACAATTAACAACACAACAAACTTACTTCACCAATGAACTAACATGTAATACAACTTTATTGTTTGTTGTGTTTTAGTTCAATCTCTCTCAAGACTATTGAATCTTAATCTTAGCCTTATCTATTGAAATCTCTTCCTAGTTAATAGCTAATTAAGACCGCATTAAACTTATGATCCCGTGGTAATTTTCTAATTACATGCAGAAGATTTTCACAATCTTATCTCTAGGCGTTATGAGCAACCTCTAGCTATAGTCTAGATCTATTCTATGAGTAGATTTCTCAATCTCATCCAATAGAAATATGATCTAATCCTAAGTTGTGTACTACCTAGAATTAGAATACTTCAATACACTACAGAGATTAGAAAATCCTACAACAATTGGACTTTCATTCCACGTATGTACATGCTAAAACACGGCTACACAAGCCCTAACAACTACTCATGCATAATACAAAGAAGATAACACATTTTGAACAAAAAAATGTAAAGCTTAAGACGAAAGAATGTGGGAACAATACTTAAAAATTGAAATTACTTCCAAGTCTTGTACAACTTAGTCTTACACACGACTACAATGATGATAGATAAGATAGTCACAACATATGGGTACAAGAGAGCTAAATGGTGTGTGTTACAATGATTGATCTATTGTTCCTTTTTTCTTCCAATGTTTCAAAAGAGTATTTATATGTATCCTCCATTTAGTGCATCTAATGGGTGAAGATATGCATCAGTTGGACTTCATTCCTCTTCAAAAAGACTCTTAAATTATAAAATGGTGCAAAAATGTACCATTAGTAATTGCCATCACGATCGTTATTCAGCTCGTTATGTCCTCGGAAATAATTATCCAAGGTAGATCGTGGTTGTATTCCAAGTCGTTATCTTCTCAGATGACAAAATTAACATGTCATCACGGCTACAATTCACCCGTATTGAAGACCTGCAATTCAATACCCTATCAATCATGGATTCACGGATGATGTCCTTTGATTCCATATCATCTACTTATTTTTCCCCCTATTACGGCAGTATCTTCCTATGTAAATTTCTTCTCGAGAAGATCATCGTCTCATCTACAACCGTAGCACATTAAATTTTCTAACTCCAAGAAGATTACGCCCGCTGGTACGACCGTATTATAGGCGGTGATCTTCTCTATGGTGATTTTCTCCTTTTCCTTCGTTGGTCACTGTCGAGCCTGGATTTTCCCACCATCTGGTTCATTTCTCCTAACCCGATTCACATTAAACCCATTTAACATGAATCCTCGACTAGGGGTTAAGAGAAATTTTAATTTTTGAAAATTTTTTAGAGTCGCCACCCGATATAAATCGGGAAAAAATAAAAAGCTAGGATCAATGGGTCGGTTGATCCTAACTTAGCTACTAGTCTGCGAAAATTTGATTTTAAAACCAAACTTTTTAAAAAACCAGATATCATGGATTCGGGGGCTAACCTATTAAAACCAAATTGGTTATCACTTTCGGAATTTTAAATTTATAATCTATCCTTTTCGTGCTCAAAAATTCAAATAAAAATATTTACAAGTCATATTTTTTTGTTTTTCTTTTTATATTTTTATATTTTTTTATTTCTCAAAAGTTACACAAAAATAACCAAAATGATAAACAAAAAATATTTTTTCATTTTTTATTGTCGCCCCGTAGGTGCCTACGTACTCGCTAATCGAGATCAGACAAAACGTAGTTCTTTTTTATTTTATAAAATTTTTAATTTGTTTGTATTTTTTATTTTAGAAACCCGCCAAGTTTAAGTATTTAATCAATTTTTATTTTTGTAAATTCCTAAAGAGATCTAATTTTTGTATTTTTTTTTTTTGAAAATCCTTAAAAGATACTAATTTTGGAAAAACCCCATTTATTATTTTTGTTAATTTAGAAAATAACTAAATGATATAATTATATAAAGGCTAGGAAAACATTTTTTTCTTTCTTATAATATTATGCTAAATATATATATATATAGAAAAAATAAATTTTGTTTTGTGAATTTTTCTCTTTTTTTTTTTTTTTATATAAATAAAAAAAATTATAGGGTAACTAAAACATGCTCAAGATATCACACTGAACATTTCGCAAATTCTAACAAATACTTATTTAATTGAACAATCATGATATAATAACAATAATAATAATAATGATACTAGCAAACCTTTTCTTTTTCATAAATATACTCTAAAAGTTTTATTTATTTTTATCACAAATATTATCAAACTTCATACACACACTTTCTTTCTTTTTTTTTGTTTTTTCATAATCTAATTAAAATTTATTTACCATTTGTATACTAGAATTTTTTCTTTTCTTTTTCCCTTTTTTTTTTTACCTATATATGATATCATACACTAATACTAATAATGGTAGCATGCATCTCAAGTATCTACACATATTTTTTTTATTTTTATATTATTATTACTATATCTATATATATATATTTCTTTTTTTTTCATTTTTCTTTTATTTCTTTCGATTTTCTTCTTGTTTTTTATGCATTTAATAATAATAATAATACTAACTAAAAAAATAAAGAAGAACCTTATGAATTGGTTTCCGAAAGGTTGATCCGATGGTGGTGGTTTAGACAGCGGTCGGATCAGCTAATGATGGTTTGTGGTGGCTTGGACGGCAGCTGGTGGTGGCTCGGGATGATGGCTGGTGGAGGATTAGACGGCGGTCGGAGCGGCAGCGGCTTGGTGGTGATAGCCGAAGCGGCAGAGGCTGGAACGGTGGAGGAAGTGGATGGTTTGGGACGATGGTCGGAGCGGCAGCGGCTTGGTTCTTGCTCTTGCTTTCTCTTTTTTTTTTTTCTTCTTTTTCGAATTTTTTTTTTTTTTGGATTTTTCCTTACTATTCTCTCTCTTGTTCAATTTTTTTTTTTTTAGATCTGGATCTTCTCTGTCTTGAAGAGGAGGAATTGGTTGTCATTTTATAGGAGCATGGAGAAAGATGGAGGGGTGCACGTCCATTAATGGTCGTTACAAAACTTGAATTCGGCCGTTAATGGCCGTCGGTTACAAAACTTGAATTCGGCCGTTAATGGCCGTCGGTTACAAAACTTGAATTCGGCCGTTAATGGCCTTCGGTTACAAAACTTGAATTGGGCCATTAATGGCCGTCGGTTACAAAACTTGAATCCGACCGTTAATGGCCGTCGGTTACAAAACTTGAATCCGACCGTTAATGGCCGTCGGTTACAAAACTTGAATCCGACCGTTAATGGCCGTCGGTTACAAAACTTGAATCCGACCGTTAATGGCCGTCGGTTACAAAACTTGAATCCGACCGTTAATGGCCGTCGGTTACAAAACTTGAATCCGACCGTTAATGGCCGTCGGTTACAAAACTTGAATTTGACCGTTAATGGCCGTCCGTTACAAATTGATTCGAAGGATCGGGAGTTACAAAATTGCCAACATAAATTCGTTTTAAAGCACATTTAAAGTAAATAAGTGTCTTTTGATCTTCCTCTTTCTTTTTTCGATTTTTTTAAACTTCTAAAAACTTATTTACTAAAGATGGGGTTTATTATTATTATTTTTTTTTAGATTTATTAATTTTCAAATTTTTATATTCTTTTCCAATTTTGTAATTTTTTTATTTTTAAATTTAGCTAATTTATTTATTTTTTATAATTTTCAATTTTTATTGTATTTTCTACCTTTTTTATTATTTTTATGATTTTTTTTATTATTTTTTATTTTTTTATTTTCAAAAAGAGGGCAAAAATGGGGTGTTGACAGCTGCCCCTCTTTATGGTTGAGTTTGAACAAAACTCCACTATAAAGACAAAAAAGACACCATTTTTGCCAAAGACCTAAACCTGGCGGGTTAAACTACCAAACATCACCCTAACAAGCAGGGGTTTTAGGAGCGGCTAATAGCCAACTTTGATAGCTAAAGATTCTTTAAATGGTCACCTTGATAAACAAGGATTTTGGATCACAAAGATAAACAAGGATTTGGGTCACCTTGATAAACAAGGATTTTGAGTCACCTTGATAAACAAGGATTTTTTAGTCACCTTGATGAACAAGGGTTTTTGATCACCTTAATAAACAAGGATTTTGGGTCACCTTGAAGAACAAGGGTTTTTGGTCACCATCTTGAATGGATGGATTTCTATATTGGACACCATGCTAAACCATCTTTCGAGTTTAGACTTTGATATTTGCTAGGTCAATTGTCGGACCTAGACTTAGAAAACTGATAGACCATCTGTATGGCCTAGATTTAGAAAAATGATAGGCCATCTGTCGGGCCTAGACTAAAAAAAACTGATAGACCGTCTGTCGGGTCTAGATTTTAGAAAACTGCTAGGTCATCTGTCGGACCTATGGGCTTTAATTTGGTCATTTGCCGAACCTATGGGCTTTGGTTTGGTCATTTGCCGGACCTATGGGCTTTGGTTTTTGTTTTGAATTGGTGCTACTTGAGCTGATTCTTGGGGACTGTAACTATAATTCTTAAAGGCATGACGCTCCTTTGAGCAAGTGACCCTAATTTTTTCAAACAATAGGACGACGCTCCTTTGAGCAAGTGATCCTAATTTTTTCAAAACAATAGGACGACGCTCCTTTGAGCAAGTGATCCTAATTTTTCAAACAATAGGACGACGCTCCTTTGAACAGGTGATCCTAATTCTTTAAATAGTAGGACGACGCTCCTTTGAGCAAGTGATCCTAATTTTTCAAACAATAGGATGACGCTCCTTTGAGCAGGTGATCCTAATTCTTCAAATAGTAGGACGACGCTCCTTTGAGCAAGTGATCCTAATTTTTCAAACAATAGGACGACGCTCCTTTGAGCAGGTGATCCTAATTCTTCAAATAGTAGGACGACGCTCCTTTGAGCAAGTGATCCTAATTCTTTAAAACGGTAGGACGACGCTCCTTTGAGCAGGTGATCCTAATTCTCAAAACAGTAGGACGACGCTCCTTTGAGCAGGTGATCCTACATATTGGAGGAACAAAACTTCCTGGAAATTGGATTTTTGAAATCTTATAATTTGAAAATTGGGCTAATTTGGAAACTTTTTTTTTTTAAATCCACTGGGGATTATTTAGCTGAGAAAACAATAATCTCACAAACTTGGTTAAAAAATTTGTTTGAGAAAGCAGTGAATTTACTTTCTCTTTCTTGGAAATTCGATTGACTTGGTTCAGAAAGCAATGAATTTGCTATTTCTTTTGGAAATTGGATTGACAAACTTAGTTGAGAAAGCAACGAATTCGCTATTTCTCTAAATTGAAAAACTTGATTGAGAAAGCAACGAATTTGCTATTTCTTTGAAAAACTTGGTTAAGAAAGCAACAATTTGTATTTCTTTTGATTGAAAAACTTGATTGAGAAAGCAACGAATTTGCTATTTCTTTGAAAAACTTGGTTGAGAAAGCAACAATTTGCTATTTCTTTGATTGAGAAAGCAACGAATTTGCTATTTCTTTGAAAAATTGGTTGAGAAAGCAACGAATTTGCTATTTC
Organism: Combretum micranthum; assembly: GCA_024138025.1. Taxonomy (NCBI): domain Eukaryota; kingdom Viridiplantae; phylum Streptophyta; class Magnoliopsida; order Myrtales; family Combretaceae; genus Combretum; species Combretum micranthum. Next base: position 4,943,699 of record JAMXBD010000001.1, read on the forward strand.
TTTTGATTGAAAAACTTGATTGAGAAAGCAACGAATTTGCTATTTCTTTGAAAAACTTGGTTAAGAAAGCAAAAATTTGCTATTTCTTTTGATTGAAAAACTTGATTGAGAAAGCAACGAATTTGCTATTTCTTTGAAAAACTTGGTTAAGAAAGCAACAATTTGCTATTTCTTTTGATTGAAAAACTTGATTGAAAAACAACGAATTTGCTATTTCTTTGAAAAACTTGGTTGAGAAAGCAACAATTTGCTATTTCTTTGAAAAAACTTGATTTGAGAGTTAGTTGAAAAAGTGGTTGAAAAACCTAACTTCCTTTTTTTTTAGGGAAAGTGATGACTTACAATCCCTCTTTTCTTAGAAATGTCTTTTTTTTTTTTTTCAAAGATTTGAACCAAAAGTAATTTTTACATATTTTTTTCTTTTCTTTTCTTTTACTTTCAAAGAAAGTTACCAACAGGTAAAAATGAATTGTGTTTGCCCATTGATCATTCACTTCAGTTCAGCCTAGCTTGACTATTTAACCACTTAAGGTTTCTCATTGAAAAATTTTAATCATTGGGGCAAAAAATTTTACTTTTGAGGACTTCAATTCACTATTGGGGCATTGTTTTTAATTTTGGGGCAAATAATTGCTAAACTTGAGGCAGATACCTTTCAAATTGGAGCAAATGATTTTATGCCCCTGTGGACAATTTATATACCAAGATTGGTTATCTCATTTTGATTGCTTAGTCAAAGAGGACTTCCTCACACTCTCTTAGGCTCATTTTCACTTTTGACTCGGATTCCAAAAATTATGGTCCGGCTTGCAAGTAATACACATCAGTCAATCTATTAGGTCTTCTTTGGACTGTAATGTGGGCTTTTGGTTATTGGCTTTAATCAAAAAGGATATTTCATAAAGGCTTTTTTCTGAAAAATTTTCAACACACCCGGGTTTACAAGTCAAGAACCCTTAAGGAAAACTTGATGATGCACTTGTCCCTAGTTTCAAGGGTATTAATAGATCAACTCCTTTGATCCAAAGAGTCTCCAAAGGGTGGAATTTGTGGGCGGGGCTTAATATAGAATGAATTTTGATGATTTTGAGCTATGTGTTTCTATTTGTGTTTGCAAATCATTGATTTATTATCACCTTGTTTGCTTCTTCTTCTTCTTCTTCTTTTTTTTTCTTTTGTTGATCTCTCCTTGATTTTTTCTTGTCTTTTTCTTTTCTTGTTTTTTCTTCCTCTTTTTTTTTTCTCTTTTTTCCTTTTTTGGGACATGAATCCAAGGTGATTTGTTTTTTCTTTTGGCTATAGCTCAAAGTATGTGTTGTGTATGATTTGAAATGGAGACTCTTTTTCTTTCATAGGAAAAGATTTATTTTTCAATTGACTACTCTTGAATTGATGCGACTAGGTCAAGTGCATATAAGTTACTCCTTTTTCTCCTTGTTAATGACCCTAACCTCCTGATTGCCCCATTGTGGGGTGGTTCCTGACAGGGTTTATTTTTAAGACACTTCCTTGATAGGCTCAAATGGGCTGACAAAGGGTAAATGTGTTTAAGATTTTGAAATGAATGCCTAATTTCATTTTGACCCATGTACTAGGAATGAGTCCACCTTATCTCTCACAATTCACTCCTCTCTCGAGTGTGTAGGGTTGGTGTTTGGGATTAAATTTGCCTCTTTTCATCCTAGGCAATTATTTTTAGTGAGATATTTCTCTTGGCTTTCAATCATCCATTTTTATTGCCTCAAGATATTTAACTAAATGCCCCATTTGGTTTATCAAATGCCCCTAATCGGTAAAGTCCTTTTGGTTGCCCCTAATTTTGATTTCAATTGCCTTTTACTGAATGATCATTGGGATAACAATTTTTTTGAAATATTCTTTCCTGTTGGCAACTTTCCTTTTTTCTTCATTTATTTATACATTTTTTTTTGAAACTTTTATTCTTTTTTTTTTTTTTTTCTTTTTAGAAAAGAAATTTTAAAAACTTGTTATTCTCTTCTTTTTTTTGAAAAAATGGTTATTTACAAAAGAGGTTTGGAAAATGAATGTTTCTAATCTAAAGTGGAAATTTATTTACAACTCAAAGTTTTTTCTTTAGGCAAAAACTAACTTACAAGAATAGAGGTAAACAAATGACCCTCTCCCCTTAAGTGGGGGCAAATATTTACAAAATGATTGATTTGAGGACAATGAAATGGAATACTTATGACAAAGATAATTTTGGTTGGAAAGGACCTATAACTATAGGTGGACAATATATTCTATGAATATATACAAGTCTACTCTACACATTTTTTAAGAAAATATATACAAATGCAAGGATGCAAATATGCACATATGCTAGCACACGAATGCAAATGGGGATAATGACCAATAGAATTTTGAAAAATATTTACAGGAGTTGTATTAAAAACAATAGTTTCAAAAACCTTTATCAAATCATTTTTATTTATTTATCTTATAGGGCCAACTAATACTAAAAGAATATTACTCCACATTTTTTAGACTTTGTTGGAATTGGTTAAAACTTTTTGTTTTATTTGATTTTTTTTTTTTTTATTTTGATTTTTTTTAAATTTTCTTTTTGAAACCCCTTTTTTATTTTTAATAAATTTTTTATTTGGAAAAAAAATGATACAACTCCATTTTTTTTTAAAAAATTTGGTCATATCCCATGTTGATGAATGCATGATTTGGTAGGGTTCTATAGGTCCCCCGGTTTAGTGGTACTAAACCGGAGTGGGAGGACATTTCTTGATCTAGAGGGTGGAAAGCCACAGCCCCCGGACCTTACTTCGTCCTCCTCGCTTAGGCTCTTAAGACGGCCTGGGTCCGACCGTATCTAGCACACATTTATGCTAATATGCAGATGCAAATGCAAATGAATAATCTATTGCCCCCTTTTTTTATGCCTGAAATATTAGTATACAATATATTCACAAGACAAATATATGTACAAAGAATCAATAAATAAATAAATAAGACTATTGCCCCTTCTTCTTTTTTTTTTTATCTGCAAGATTAGTATATATATTCACAAAACAATTATCCAAATAATGTACAAAGAATTATAATGTATATATTCACAAAAAATCGAGCAATTTTAAAGGATAAATTTAAAATTTAAAATTCCTAAGTGGCTAGCCCTCTTTTTTAAAAAAAAAAATTTAGGTGTCCCCAGTGGAGTCGCCAAGCTGTCGAGCCTGGATTTTCCACTATCTGGTTCATTTCTCCTAACCCGATTCACATTAAACCCGAACCCATTTAACATGAATCCTCGACTAGGGGTTAAAGAAATTTTAATTTTTGAAAATTTTTAGAGTCGCCACCCGATATAAATCGGGAAAAAATAAAAGCTAGGATCAATGGGTCGGTTGATCCTAACTTAGCTACTAGTCTGCGAAAATTTGATTTTAAAACCAAACTTTTTAAAAAACCAGATATCATGGATTCGGGGGCTAACCTATTAAAACCAAATTGGTTACACTTTCGGAATTTTAAATTTATAACTATCCTTTTCATGCTCAAAAATTCAAATAAAAATATTTACAAGTCATATTTTTTGTTTTTTCTTTTTATATTTTTATATTTTTTATTCTCAAAAATTACACAAAAATAACCAAAATGATAAACAAAAAATATTTTTTCATTTTTTATTGTCGCCCCGTAGGTGCCTACGTACTCGCTAATCGAGATCAGACAAAACGTAGTTCTTTTTTATTTTATAAAATTTTTAATTTGTTTGTATTTTTTATTTTAGAAACCCGCCAAGTTTAAGTATTTAATCAATTTTATTTTGTAAATTCCTAAAGGGATCTAATTTTTGTATTTTTTTTTTTGAAAATCCTTAAAAGATACTAATTTTGGAAAAACCCCATTTATTATTTTTGTTAATTTAGAAAAAACTAAATGATATAATTATATAAAGGCTAGGAAAACATTTTTTCTTTCTTATAATATTATGCTAAATATATATATATAGAAAAAAAAATTTTGTTTTGTGAATTTTTCTCTTTTTTTTTGTTTTTATATAATAAAAAAAATTATAGGGTAACTAAAACATGCTCAAGATATCACACTGAACATTTCGCAAATTCTAACAAATACTTATTTAATTGAACAATCATGGTATAATAACAATAATAATAATAATGATACTAAGCAAACCTTTTCTTTTTCATAAATATACTCTAAAAATTTTATTTATTTTTATCACAAATATTATCAAACTTCATACACACACTTTTTTTTTTTTTTTCATAATCTAATTTAAATTTATTTACCATTTGTATACTAGAATTTTTTCTTTTCTTTTTCCTTTTTTTTTTTACCTATATATGATATCATACACTAATACTAATAATGGTAGCATGCATCTCAAGTATCTACACATATTTTCTTTTAATTTTAATATTATTACTATATCTATATATATATATATGTATTTTTTTTTCATTTTTCTTTTATTTCTTTCGATTTTCTTCTTTTTTTTATGCATCTAATAATAATAATAATACTAACTAAAAAATAAAGAAGAACCTTATGAATTGGTTTCCGAAAGGTTGATCCGATGGTGGTGGTTTAGACAGCGGTCGGATCAACTGATGATGGTTTGTGGTGGCTTGGACGGCAGCTGGTGGTGGCTCGGGATGATGGCTGGTGGAGGCTTAGACGGTGGTCGGAGTGGCAGCGGCTTGGTGGTGACAGTCGAAGCGGCAGAGGCTAGAACGGTGGAGGAAGTGAATGGTTTGGGACGGTGGTCGGAGCGGCAGCGGCTTGGTTCTTACTCTTGCTTTCTCTCTTTTTTTTTTTTCTTCTTCTTTTTCGAATTTTTTTTTTGTTTTTTTGGATTTTTCCTTGCTATTCTCTCTCTTGTTCAAATTCTTTTTTCAGATTTGGATCTTCTCTGTCTTGAAGAGGAGGAATTGGTTGTCATTTTATAGGAGCATGGAGGAAAATGGAGCGGTGCACATCCATTAATGGTCGTTACAAAACTTGAATTCGGCCGTTAATGGCCGTCGGTTACAAAACTTGAATTCAGCCGTTAATGGCCGTCGGTTACAAAACTTGAATTCGACCGTTAATGGCCGTCGTTACAAAACTTGAATTCGGCCATTAATGACCGTCGGTTACAAAACTTGAATTTGACCGTTAATGGCCTCCGTTACAAATTGATTCGAAGGATCGGGAGTTACAAAATTGCCAACATAAATTCGTTTTAAAGCACATTTAAAGTAAATAAGTGTCTTTTGATCTTCCTCTTTCTTTTTTCGATTTTTTAAACTTCTATAAACTTATTTACTAAAGATGGGGTATATTTATTTTTTTTTTTTAGATTTCTTAATTTTCAAATTTTTATATTCTTTTCCAATTTGTAATTTTTTTTATTTTTAAATTTAGCTTATTTATTTATTTTTTATAATTTTCAATTTTTATTGTATTTTCTACCTTTTTTATTATTTTTATGATTTTTTTTTATTTTTTTTATTTTCAAAAAGAGGGCAAAAATGGGTGTTGACAGTCACACTCGTATTTAGCTCATTAATAACAATCTAAGACAATCACTTGTTAGATAACAAGCGTGATCTTCATTGATGTGCATGTTTAATTTCAAACTCTTGTTCGAATTGATCCAAATGTTGATTTTTCTCCTAATTAAACTTAAAATGAATATATTTTCTAATTAAGCACCAATTATCTTGATTTAGGCAAGAATTAAAGCATAATTGACCATAAATGAACCCCAGTAAGTCTAGCAAATTGCCCCTATCAATATGTCGATGTAGACGTGATGGTGCCATATGATCCACCAATAATATATATTTCTACATCCATTACATTAAGCTCTTTCTTTATCGTCTTCTCTTATTTCAATTTTTGTAAATGCATGCTAAATAATAGAAGTATTTAGTCTAGTTCTCTTACCTTTAGGTTCTTTGGATTCTAAAGATATTCCCATGGATGCTCCACAAGCATTAGACTGATCATTCACATCAAGGATGGTAGTGTCATGGCTAGTAATATCATCCATTCTATAAATAACACAAAGATAAATGTAAGAATATAATTTATTCTATATAATTTTTTACTATAAAAAATAGAATCAATAATTTATTTACAATGTATCACAATATAATTGATCAATATATATATGTGATGACAATAGCAAGTTAACTAAGACACCATATATCAAATTTTCCATCAAATGGAAGAAAGGGATTCCACTTTTGAGAAAGGTAATTTATAATTCCTCTAATCCTAGTCATTTTGCAATAGGAATTTTAATCATTCCTTTCATCCTAAAAGCACATAGTAGATGCTAATTTACTGCTTTTTTATTATACACGATAACTTAAAAATCATCCACACATAATAGATATACAATATACCCATCAACTTATCCATCTTCGTAGTTCAACATATAATCCACCACAGCTAAAAATTCCCCAAAAAAAGCAATCAATTTTTGTTTAGTTTTTGTAAATGAATCCAATATCCACTTTTTCCCTGTGTATAATGTAGTAATGATTTTGAAATAGTCTTACTGTTTAATCAATCATAGAACTACGTTTAGTTTCCATGTAAGAGGAAATCTAAAATCTGAACTGCCATGTTGGCTAAACTAGTAATTTTAAGCAAAAACATTTATACGAGGTTAATATGATACCTTTGGGACTTGCTCGATTCTATAAGGTTCGACTTCAACATACCATTAGCCTCAACGGAAATACTTTTCATACCTATACATCCATAATGTAGTTGAATACTCAAACCCTTAAACGACCAACTTCCAGAGGATCGCCTTTAGCCAAATGAAAATGAAACCCACAAATACTTATCAAAATGGAGGAGATCATGGTTGAGTCAGTAAACAATTTTTATCTCGATAGGGGAGAGATCTCTAGCATGAAAGCTGTCTATATATATAAAATAGAACTGCAACTGAGGTCAAATGCCAAAACCAAAGTTAGAACCATCTATCTAATATAATAAGAAGACCCATGTATTCTTGAAACATTTCATCCCGCAACTTAGATATGGCTAATATCTTAATACTTGTAAATAAAAATGTGCTATTGTTGAAGATAGAAACACACAATGAGAGAGTAAAGGGTATAGGCGAAAGTTTGCATTTGATGGAATTATTAAAATAGGAAGTGACAATGACTCCTTAGGACATAAAATAAAGATTCACGAATTGGATGGCTAACCAGGAATAACAACTCGAAAAGCACTATTAATACATACATACAACACATATTTCAAAAACATATCGGTTAGTAAATAGTAATAGAAAGAGAGAGAGAGAGATAGTAGAATCAAACTTACCTTAATGTTAAGGTGTTTTATCAATTAGTAATAAAGCTTGGACAGCAGCTGCAACACAATGGTAAATCAAACTACGATAGTAGACGATAAGTTAAAGACATAGGATTTCGGTGGGGGTGCATCTGTTTATGTCCTCTCCTCTATTGCTTTATGTTGTTTTGATTTTTTTTTCGAACTTAATTTGTTTTTTTTATTTTTTTTATTTTTTAGAGCACTTCTAAGTTTTAATTTTCATTATTTTTTTATTTAGTCAATGGACCACCCCTCTTTGGCCATCGGATTAAATTGGTCGGGTTTTTTAATTTGCTTTTAAATAGGCTAAAAAAGCTGGCCCTAACCCCTTTTTTTTAATGAGTAAATGGGTTAGCCCATAGGCCATGACCTGTTTGCACAGCTCTACTCGACGGCATCGTCGAATGAATGGGTTTACACCACTCACCCAGAAAATTGAGCTCGTGTTGGGAGCCCCCTCCAACTCAAACAATCTAGAACCAATTCTTCCAATGCAAGCCATTAGAGCTCATGAGGCGATCAAATAGCATATACGAGCTCTTAAGCCTCACGAGGTACCACCATCCTTTATGGGATTTCTTGAAAGAATAATATCTCCAGGACAGGACCAAAGTAGCTCTCATGTGCAAGTTAAGACATAGGGCCATGAAGGCCACCAGAAGACATCATACATTTGGAAGTAGCTATGCAAGAGAAAACCGGTGGTTGTTGAAAAACCCATTCTAAAAGGGAGAAAACGACATCCTCAAAACGAAGCTGAACGCCTTATCATACAAGGCAAACATCTGCCCTCCCAATAAGCAAACTCGATCAGATCAAGAAGGGAGTACAATCTTCTAATCTTCAAGGCAACATCACATCTTCCCCCTTCAAAGCACATCAAGCTTCACCTCAGTAAGTATGTTGCGGACCCCATCGGGGCCATTACCGATGACTGCCCTATCATGCAATGGTATCATTGAATCCTTCCCCTTACCATAATATGGATATTTATCTAGAAGAATCTGATACATCGCGTCAATGAGCTTAACATATGAGCTAACGTAAAAACCAACGCTCCTCAAGCTCCTTTTATCTCCCTGAGCTTTCAAATTTAGACCACCTTTCGAAGTTGAAGCCCCACTTGTAGAGCTTGCACCGTCATTTGAGCTCAAACCTCGTGAATTAGTGCTAGCCACCCCCTCTCCTCTTTTAACCTCATCGGCAACCCTTTGGATCTTACCACTCGAATCATGTGAAAAGGACTAGGAACTACCCAAATCCGATATTGTCAAGGTGTTAAGACAAAATGGAAGTGGAAAGAACACCAAAAATTTGAAGAACACTCTTTTGAGCAAATAGAGGCCAAAGAATAGACAGTGATAAAAACCCCTTAGGGGGCATGCGTATTTACGGGAAAGTGGAAGGAAGATGTGACGACTCTAATCCCTCAGGACACATGGACAAGCCTCAAACGACTAAAATAACTTGATGACATCATAGCCGTTAATCACAGCCATCAAATGTCAGGAATCATCATTGACAACGCTATAATTCTTTGAATATGAAAAACTTAATATGAAAATCAGGTGATCCTAAGTCAACAGAAAAAGCTCCACTTTAAAAAAAGAGGGAGAAAGGTCGAACTCTGGAACCACTAGTTTGAAATAACTTACCACAATTTCACATGATCTCCAGCACATATCATCGAAGACAATGGGGATGCAACTCAAATAAAAAGATCCCACACGAAAACCTATTCGAGAAGTCAATCTCGTGGATCAAATACTCTCCTTGTCTCCCTACAATGAGAGTAAGGGAAGAAGTGTTGACAGTAGAACATAATCCATGACCCACTTGGTCCTCTTGAGGCCTAAAGGCCTAAGAAATAACCAGGCTCCCTGGCCCTCAAGAGAGGCCAACCTAAGATGACACTTCAGTTATCAACCTTAGTAAAGGAACCCGGATGATGTTGAAGCTGCCTACTGAAGAAAATAGAGGACGGCCTCTCATTAAGCTCATGTTCAAGCTACCTCAACTAGACCGAGCTCAATGAATGAGCAATCTCCAAATTTTGCAACTACAAGAACACTTGAATCCCACTTCGAGACCGGAGGAACATAACTGGCTCGGCCATACTCCGTGCAAGCACAACTCTCCAACAGGGACTCACCCATCACTTAGAATACCAAGTCAGCTACTTGGCTTGGATTTACCCTAGTAGAGAAGATTTGGTAAACCCATTCTAGTATAGCCTTAAAGATTATAAATAACCCTTTTCTCTAGGGAAAAGAGAAAGATAGTTTTTTTCCTCAAAGACAAGTAATTATCTTAACGAGAAACAAGGACCTACGGATTGATATAAGCACCGGAGTGGCCACATCAGACGCCCCCTGACATACCTCTAACTGCTTTTTTTGTGTTTGCAAGAGCTTATCTCTACCAACGTATTTAGCTCGCAGTTACTTTTGTAGGGATAATCAAAAGCCGAGATTAAGATAGGATCCGAATGTAGCGTAGTGAAGATCAAGTCAAGTTAGTTAGAACATTTGGAAGCGTATAACCTAAACATAATTGAGAGAAAGATTTGAAACATGATTTCTCTTTCATAAACTATCTTTTCCCTTTAGTAATTTCTATGTAGTTAGAAGATAGACTTAAGCTTACCTTATCTTGTCTTTTGTTAGGGTATCCAATTCTCTGTGGCCCTTGTGGTGTGTGAATTATCAATTCCTAAAACTATTTTCATTATAATTATATATAAGTATAACACGTTGAGACAATAATTATTAGAGTCTTGTAAACTCTGACTTATAAGGCGGTCTTCATGTTATGGGCACACATGTAATATAACGACTTTAGGGCAATCCTACCAAGCCTCCATTTAGGGTCATTACGAAGACTTACTATAATCTAGGACATGAAAATAAGAATAAAAAGAAAGGTCTAGTTATAGCGTATCAACCTACTCAGGTATTTGAGTAGTTATTAAAAATATTTATATAAAATGCCTGCTTGTTGTTATAATTATGAACACATTTTAAATATTTGCATCTGCATGGATTCAAATGGTTACTATGGGACGAAAAACATGTCTAGTATTTTTAAGAAAAAAATTACAAAAACACAAACTAGAGAAAAATTACCAAATCATCATTGCTACATTTCAACTTAAAGATGCGATATAAAGATTTGTATAAGTATTATAGTTCGAACATACAATATAGCAATATACTCTGACAAACTTTTGATAATAGCTTATCACATAATCAACATACAATATAGGCCTGAATGTGTATCATATGTTGGTCATACGATACACGTTGAATAATTACGTGTATCAAACATGCGATACACAATAAAACATCATATCGCATGTTCAGTAAGCAATATAGTGATAGTAATTATATAATTATTTTTATCTAAATTGTATTTGTTGAGCCTGGATTTTTCCATCTCTGGTTTTATTTCTTTTAATCCGATCCATATTAAACCCAAACCCATTTAATATGAACTCTTAACTTAGCCATTAGACTACGAAAAAAATTAATTTAATATCAACCTTGTTAAACCATAGATTTTTGGATTTAAGGAATACCCTATTAAAACCATATAGTCACCACTTAAAATTCATAAATTAAAATTTTATCCTTTTTAATGCTCAAAAAATTTTCTAATGTATAAGCTATTATATTTACAATTTGTCATTAAAATTTACAAATCCAAACAATATTTACAATAAACAAAGAATTAATTCAATATTTACAAAAATGGGACAAAAAATAACTTTTTTAGATTTTATGTCGGCCTGAAGGTGCCTACGTACCCGCTAATCAGAATCAGACATCACGTAGTTCTTTTTAGAAAAATTTAGTGTGTTGGTCTCTTTTAAATTTATGAATTCTTTTCAATTTAAGTGTTTTTTTTAAGTTTAAAATTTTTTCTTAAAAAGAAAATAAAAATTTTAAGCATAAACTTATAAACTATCAAAATTATTCATATATATATATATATATTTAAAAAAATTCTAGGTGACAAAACATTTTACATGCATTTTTTATATATTTTTATATTATTATTTTCCTTTTTTATTATTTGTATCATTTTCTTATTATTTACCACCACCACCACTAATAATAATAATATAATATGAACTGGAGTGGGTGATCTGGTCGAGTCTTGGAGCGGTGGGATCCTGGCAAGGCTAGAAGTGATCGGCGGCACTCGAAATCACCATTTTGGTGGTTCTGGGTGGCTAGAAGTTCATCAAACTGATCTAATAGAAGATGGCGAGTGATCCAATGGTGTTTATTTAGTTCAAAAACGTCTTGGATAGTAGCTCCGAGCTTTCAAAGCGACAACGATGGTGGTTTTCAAATCGAAGCAGCTGTCGGATTTCTTGGAGTGGATTAAGGCTCTTAATAGGTAGATCTAACTCATTTGAAGCTTCCTAACACACTCAAATTGCTCGAAAAACTTCCTAAATATGTCAAATTCAAAATTTTCGAAAATGATGAGCAAAACCTAGATCTTAATTTTGGACTTGGATTTTGCTTTTTGGATGTTTTCTGATGATTCATGATGGCTTAGATGAAGGAATCGACCCATATTTATACTAATTAGAGGTTAAATTAGGTAGAAAACCAATTAATTCTAAGAACAAAAGCACGCACAAATTTAGGTTTTTTGAGTTCGATTGAATATGTTTTACAATTTTCAAGTGTAATTGACCTTAGAGATGTGTAGAACATGTTGAAATGAGTTTGACCATGTGATCTTGGAAGCTTAAATTGTTGAAAAACTCTAAATTTGAAAATAGTTCCCAGCGCGAAAAACAAGTGTTTTCACAATTTTTGGATTGAAATTTAAGCATCAAAACACGGTCTTTAAGACGAATTTTTTATTCAAAGTTGCAGTATCTCATGTTTTTTTTTAATTCCATGATACATGCAGTCTGCGTAGGCATGTGTTCCACACATACCTTACTTAAAAAAATTTGCCTTCTCCTTCCGCGCGAATCGAACCTGGGTCTAGCTTTATATGGGTATGTATTTTACCAGTAGGTCATTGGCCTGTGCCTCGATTATTTTTTGCATTGAAATAGTAGATAAGGTTCCCAGAACAAGCCTAATTAATTTATAATTAGGTTTGAAGTAATTTATGATTAAAATTAATATTATATCAAGCCAAAAGAATCTATTATTGTGTATATATTTCATACATGTATTTTTTTTTTAAAATAATGGTAATAATAATTTTTCTAGGCTTAATATAATGTTAATTTTTATCATAATTTAATTAGTAAAAAAGAGGTGTCTACAGTATTTGTTTTTATTTTATTTTTTTAATTTCAGTTACCATGTATAGTATGTCATCATGCTTCACATGACTTCAAAGAAATAACTTGAAATAGCATGTAAAGAGATGATTATGAGAAAGAAGTAAGGAGGATGGGCAAACAATCTCTTAAACTCAAACACACATGACAAGTAGAGAAATGATCAAACATCAAATTCTACCATTCTTGTTTAAAGGCATTGTATTCATTAGTGTAATTACTTGTTTTATTTTTTGATGTGATGAATTAATTGTGTAAAACCATATCTCTTTGATCCTTTCAAATCTTTAATCTCTCAAGTGAGGACAAACTCTAAATATACATAGAGTTTTAGGCTATTAACATCATTTGTTAAATCATATTGATAATCAATAGCCGAGATGACCCTTCCTATTAATACATGGATCCTTAAATGGACTTCTTTTAATTGTAGATCTATAGAGGGTTCTCTTAGTACATCAACGTTCCGAAGAAAGGTTAAGATCCCATATTTGTGATAGAATGATGTGAATATCCGCCTCAAATTGAGACCAAATCTTACACGTGAAAACTAAATAATGAGAAGACGCGATGGTTTAATCAATACCTTCCAAGTAGGGGTGTGTAAAAAAACCGATGAAACCGAAAAAACCGAACCGAAATCGGAAAACCAATCCTTAAAATATGGTTAACCAGTCTATTGGTTTCGGTTTAAGATCACGATTTTCATTTTTTCTAGTTTTCGATTTTAGTTTCGATTTGTAACCACAAAAGACCGACGGTTAAGGGTTAACCGTCTTCAATTTTTACAAATATATTATATATATAATTTATATATACATATAATTATTTTTTAAAAAAATTATATGTACATATGATTTACATATACATATCATTTACATATGTCAATTCTCCTTGGATTTTGATTAAAATACTATTGTCCTATATTTGATGGGATTTGTTGTGGTAATTGATTTGATTTGATTTTTGTTGACGATGATACATCCAAAGGCTTGTTTTTCTCATTTTCCTTAATTTAATTTACCTTTTTTTTTTAGCTATTTTAATATGTATAATATTCTAAAGAAAAACTCTATGATAAAAGATAAAAAAATGAAATATGTTGAAATTATCAATTTGATTTGTTGAAACTATTACGCTAAATGGTTAAAAACCAAAAATCGAAAAAATTAATCAAACAAAACGGTTAACCTAGACATCGGCACGGTTCGGATCGGTTCCGGACCCGAACCGAAACAGAAACCGCCAGAGCCAGGGCGGTTCACGATTCCACGGAACCGCCGGTTTGACGGTTCCGGTTCCGGTTCCACGTGAACCATGAATCGTGTTTATTATTATTCTTCTTCGTCTTCTTTTATTTTTTAAACAAACCGACCCCCTACACCCCCTAACCCCTCCTCCTCCTTCTCTTCCACCATACCAAAATCATTCCATGTTCATGTATGTGCGTTTTTTTTTTTTTTTTTTTGCGAGTCGGAACCGGTGGAACCGCCGATTCCGCGTGACGAACAGCTACCGGCGGGTCCTTTGGCGGTTCCTAACCGTCCCCGACAGGGCGGTTCCTGGGTACGAAACTGCAGAGGACGGTTTGGGGCGGTTCGCAGTTCAGAACCGCCCCGTGGTGATGTCTAGGTTAACCGTTCATAATGGACCAGTTAAGGATCAGGATATTAAAAAACCGATCATTACGATTAGATTCAAAAAATAGGGCCACAAACTGGTTAACCGATCCATGAACACCCCTACTTCTAAGTCCAATGCGTACTATGTCATGTATGTACATTCATGTAATAATATGAATGTCACATAGTTTTGTGAGTTTAAATCTAAATGTCGATGTGCTCCAAAAACTTTAAAACATTATAAACAAACCCCTAAATTTTAGTAAATTGTAAAAAATCAAATAAAAATTAAAAAGCCATTGGCGATAAAATCGTTCATTATTGTGGCATCACTAAACTGGATGTCGACCCATTTAAATGGACGTCCCATCCAAGATCGGCCCCCGAAAGAGGCCTAAAAAAATCATAACCCAAATAAAAATGCATGGAAAATTTATATGTATAAAATTATGCTATACGAAATTATGTTGCTCTATTGAAGATGTCGTCATTTGCATTAAAAAAAAAAACCGAAACTAGCCGATCCAATTCAAGTTAGGACGTAACCAAATTTTCTTGGGTTGAAATGCATCAATTTTTTTCTTTGTTTAATACACCATATTACTAAAAATAAATTTAAAGGAAAAACAAATTGTATAAAGCAAAAACTCTCAACTTTTAAATCTTCAATTGCTTTATAAATAAATTATGAATTTATTGTGAATTGTAACACTAGACCAACTCAGTTTTAGTCCCATTTAATCCCGTTTCAACACTCCACTTTTACCAGGTTGGCTTATTGAGTCAATTTTTTTTTTTTGCAAATTGAAAAGAAAAAATAAATAAATAAACTAATAAATGACTCACGATTAAAAGAACATTTTAAATTAGCCACAACACTATATCTTCCCTTTTGATCACCATTAAAATATGGAAAAAAAAAATCTTATACAAACTGTCATATAACCCAATCAATTTGTCTCTAGACACACTTTGACTGAAGCAACTTAGTTTGGATCCACTCCTAATTGCTAGCTACACTTTCATACATCAAGAGTCCATCATTTCAACATTATGGCACTTTTTATACTATAAATAGAAGATAGCTTTTTGATGAACACAATCTAATTCTTGGTGGAGTTCCATATACAAAATTAGGGCTTACTCAGTATAAAATTTGAAAATGTATGAAACCTAACTTTAGGTAACACCACATATACCGAAAATCTTAAAAGGATGATAAAAATAATAATACAAGGAAAAAAAAAAAAGTAGATGGAAGGATGGGGATTATATTATTGATAAAAAATAGAAAGCATAAAAATGAATATACATATTTATTTATTTATTTATATATGTGTGTTTCGTTATTAGGAATTATCATTATTCTAATTAGGCCATATTAAATTGGTTGCAACCCTTATGGCATAAAGTTGCACAATCTTGTATTTTATCGGTATAGGGGATGGAGGGAGAGACACTGGAGGAGTTGCAAAGTACATGGCAAGGTTTGAGTTTAACAGCATTATCATTATCTTTATGACAATCCTTGAGACAATCAGCCATACAAAAAACAATCAGGCGGTTGATCACCAATATCACCAGTATTACAACTGAGGCTACAAAGTGGAGCGCATATAACACTAATGGCACCGGCAGAGATGGTTAACAGTACCAACATCGTGACAGTTAATGCTAGCAACTTCAAACCCGTTTTAGAACTCATGCTGTGTCTTTTAGCTTGATTCACCCAACCAAGTATATGTTTCCTATAGGATGAGGCGAATAAAACCAACCTATATATACTAAGCGAGAATCCCCAATTTTAGAAAGTCATCACACCAAATAATCCCACTTAATAGCGCATAATATTCTGGCTAGAAATAGAGCATAGCTTTAGTTAATGAGACTAATATTTGTTGTCCCCATTTCACTGCCAGCCAATTGTGACTAAACATGTGGCAATTTTAATGAGTAATATTTATTATTAATTATATAATTTGTTTACATGCCAAGATATTGATAAGGGCACATTATACTCATACTTTATTTAGTGAATTATGATTAATTATTATTGAGTTTATAGAAATTATAAGTAAATGGTACTTAATTACGGTTATTATGATATTTCAGGTTTTTGAGGACTTAGAGTGAAAATACAAGCAATTTAGAGGAGTTTTACGCAATTGAAGGAAATTTAAATAATCTAGGCAGGCAAGCATCAATCTACACCGCCAATCTTAAAGCTCGCCTTCAACCACATGATTTAGGCTAGCCAAGTGAAGATTTAAAGCAAATCACCCAATCCTGGAATGAAGGCTGTCAGCCTTCAGCAACCTACAATTTACACTGGGTCTTGAGAGCCGGCCTAAAATCATTCATAAGCCCTTTTTTGTTTGTTCTATAAATATTCCTTGTGTTGATGATTAGAGGGATCTTTTTTTTTTTTTTTTTTTTTGAGGACGTAGGGAAAGTCTTTGAAAGAGGGTTTATTACTATGGCAACACTTTGTTCAATTAAGTTGATGTGAATCATCGTGGAAAAGATTGCTCCTTGAAGGAACCACTGAGTTCTTGTATTAGGGGTTACTGTTACTCTATTGAATTAGTAATCTCTGAACTATTAATTTTTTAGGAAATTCAATATCTTGATTTTATTGCTAAATATGAATTCTATTGCAATGACTTCTCTAATTTGTAATAGTGTTATCAATTACATGATGTTGTAAACTTTTTTTGTGGGAATATGATGAAATCCTATACATAATTAAATTATATATATATATAAGTTGATTTAATTAAATTATGAATTTTTTATAAGTGTTTAGTCGATGAGAATATGATATGTTTGCTAGAAATATAGAAATTATGGTGAATAATTAGTTAATAAAATAGGGTGTGATAGTATGATTTAGTAATAGTATTATATAGCATGCATATGTTTTATTTGTTTAAAATATGAAAATTTTGTGAATATTCTTAGTTGATAAAGTGTGCATGTTAAAAATAAAGTTTAATGAGTTAGCATAAGTTGGTGATAATTGAGCCATAGTTGTTTATTGTATTAAAGCAAAAACCAAAACCAAACCTAAATATGACATGGCAGATTTTTTAGCCTTAAACCAAGCCCAATACATCAATTAAAATCCCCAAGCCCTTGCATTTTTTTCTTCCCTTAGCAGCTGCCCCAAAAGTCAATATTAAAAGGATAATTACACGTTTTATTTGGTAAAGTTAATAATCCAAAATAGACCATAACGTATGGTACCTTTGTTCCTCTTCATTCCATTACCTTCTTCTCAATTCCCTTGCTCAAATTGCCAAGAATTTCTTTCCCAAGACTCAATTCTTAAGATGAAACTTCTTAAGGTTAGTTTACATGCTTTTATAGTTGTTATTTCCTTTGCTTTTATCATGAGAATGATTTTTTTTTTTTTTTTTTTTGCTTTAGTGGTTTTATAGTAGTTGAATATGGTTTTGATGATTCACGTTAACCAATAAAGTTATATGAGTTTTTGAAGTGTGTTGAAATTGTTGGTTTAACATTTGATAGGAGATGGTTGTGTGAGGCAAATGAGGAATAGTGGATATGGGGTTTTGATGGAGGAGTTGATGGTGTTTGATGTTGTTAGATAAATATAGAAGTGTTAGAAGGATGAAATCTAGCTTGTATGATATTTAGATGATGTTTTGATGGAAGTAAAACACGTAAAAATTGATAAAAGGTATAAAAGAAGGGAAAGAATTCGTGACAGGGAAAAACAGGAGATACACAGGTTGTGTAGAGGGACCTGTGACTGATTAGAAGCTTGGAATGATACCTTCAAATCATACACTATCTCCCTACACGGGTCATGTATATATACTACCCCCTTACATGGGTCATATATATCCACTCATGACTCCACAGTAGGCAAAATTCTTTAGTGCATGAATATACACTACTGATGTACACGAGTCGTGTATATTCCGCTGCAACAATATTGTTTTTAATTATAACTTTTTTATCCAAACTTGGATTCAGGTGATTCGAAATGCGTTGAAAAGCTTAAAAAGAGACCTACAATTTTCATGTTTTAAGTTTTTACAAAGTCTAAAAGTATCAAGGCCAAAATTTTATTTCTTTCTAGCTGTTATATAACCCAACAAAGTTGAAAACTTGTTTTATTAAATAAGTATATGCAATTAAGTATAAAATGAATTTTTTTAAGCTAAAATGAATTAGTGTATAATTGTAAATTAACGATAATTTATATAAAATGGTTTTTTTTATGGATTCCAGTACTCAATTAAGTCCGAATACCGTTCTTTTGCCTGATAAACCTAGTTATCAAGGTACACAATAATGTAATTGTTGATTGTTAGATTACACACACACACACACACACACACACACATATAAATTTCTAAACTAACTCTAATAAAAAAAGGAATTAAAAATTGTTTGAATTGGTTGTGATTTTTGCCGTTCAATCCAGCCCAGGGAGCAGCAACCCTATTAACGAGGTTAACATGGTAGTTTAGGCGATTAGGTCACTTAGTCATGATGCTATGACCTTTCTTAGTGGCTTGGTGGTAATTGATAGGGAGTATGATATCGTTGTAACAATTTCTTATTCTTAAAAGGATATAATATGATTTAGTTCACGTTTATGGGGATAGTTGAACTAGGTGGTATTATTGCTTAAGTTAAGTAAAGTTGATAATGGCTGTAGATCCTAGATGAATTTCCTTTTTCTTTATAAGAATATAACAAAGATTAAGTATTTGGGCAGCTTATATCAACACCTTAAGTAGCTGTGGTTACTCAGGATCCCCAAATTCCCCAAGATTGAATTCAAAGTTTGAATACTTCAATGTTATATTATTGACTTAAATAAAGAAAAATAAATTATGAATGCCTTACATTAGTTCAAGAGTGTATGTCACGTTGTATTTGCTTGTATTATTATGTATTGAGCCTCTGGCTTACTTTTACTATCTCAGGTATTGAAGATGATGGGTTTATGATTCCTTGGGTTATGGGACGAACTTTCAAGACTTTTTGGATGAGTGCTACAATTAAGATTCCTGGACCAACCTTGTTGTTTTCCTTGGAAAGAGAAACCAGAACGAGCTTTGTTTTTCCTTTTTTTTTATTTAAATTTTAATAGTATGGACTTTGTTTGCTTACAAGTCTAAGTTGTAATGTAAAGTTTCTATTTAGGTTCCTTATATTGTATGTATTATATGGTTTGTAAACTCGGGGATACCAAACTACTGGTATCCATATGTTGTTATATTAAAGTATCTACTCCTTGTTGAGTAGCTTTTGTTAAAGAATACGTATCAAAACAAGTTAAACGGACAATTCACATAAACACTTCCTTTTGAGACAACCTTATGTATAATATATTTATATATTATACATGGTTAGGGAACGTGATGTGTCATATTTTAATATAGTACATGTCAGGTCCTTACACCTAGAATAACTAAGATGAAAACTGTAGCCATGTTATAGGATTAGTAGGTGTGTGGAAAATTCATATGGTGATTCTTATACTATAAATCCTTGCTTCTTGTTTGAATTAGGATTATAGAAACTTTAATAACTCGGAAGGGAATTTAAGAGTTTAATAGGAATTCTTAATTATGGTTGAATAAGAAATGCAGAAGCAGCATTATTTAATCTAATTAGAAATTGTCATAGGGATTAATGCAATATTTCAGTTTAATTTCTCACTAAGGAATTAGGGAAAATTAAGTTTAGAGTATGTATTAGTTAACTATAGAACCAAAAGGCTTATGGTTATATAATAGACTCCACTATTAATTTGTCTAGCGGAAACTTATAAATTAATTTGGGGTTTTGAGACTTTAAAAATTGAAAAGATTTAAAGGCTTTGACAATTTCATATGAATATCCACATAGCTAAGGATTATTATAACATGATGTCAATCTGATTAGTGAAACCAAGGTGGATTATGTTTTTCCACTCTCAATCAATATATTTTCATAACAATCCTCTTTCTTCTCTTAGTGATAATCTAGATTAATTAGTAGTTGGTTAGTTAATTTTCCCAATTCAATTGCCTATATAATAATAGATATAATATAGGTTTAGTACTTAATTAATCCTCCTGGAATCAATGCTCTACTCATTATTATGATACTTGATCTGACCCAGTGTACTTACTGGTAAAATTCACACCGAATGAGATATAATTGGTAGGTACATAATTAAAATACAAATTTTAAGAAAGCAAACATTTGTCTTAGTTAATGTAGTCCATCGCAATTATGTGTGATTTCAAATATGGCATAATTCATGAACCCTTAATTTCATATATTTATTTTCCATGTTATTATGGTTAAAGGCAAATATTCCTTGTAAAAAAATTTGTAAATATTTAGATACGCATGATAATGTTATTGTATTTGTCATAGAAATAAAAAACAAAAGAAAAGAGAAAAAGACAATATGTTTTATGATCTATCCACCCCACAAAAAAAAAAAAAAGCGCACATGCAATGTATGTGTAAAAATTAGATGCACAAATTTAATCACATATATAATAAAATAATTATCGAATTAAACTCTATACATGGTTGATGGTTTAATCAGACAATTTACTCATAGACATAATATAATGTATGTGCTTTTCATGTAATTATAATCATATTAGGTTTTCTTGTTTTATTTATTTATTTATTTTGGTTTTTTTTTTTTGGATGGGTGAGTAGTAAAGTAATTAATTTACATATATGTAAATGCTTACCAACAAAAAAATTATTTAGAAAGACCCTTATTTATGTAGTTTTTCATTATTGATATTTTATTTAAATTATTGTGTTATTTATTTTTCATACCCCATTTTTTTGTACTTAATAAATTGATCTTATATGATTTATAATGATTTAAAATTTCATACACCAGGTGTCGATCAGTTTAACGAGGTATTCTCATGGTTTTGTTTTACTACAAGCTACCTTCCTCCCCCCTCTCCGCCCCCCCACCCCCCCCCACTCTTTTGCCACTACATACTAAAAGTCTTGAGAGATTGATCTCTATAAAGTAAAGTATTTAATTTGCATACATGTAGATGCTTGTTAAAAAGCGATTCATCTCGCAAGACACTTATTCATGCAGTTTTCTATTTGTATGGCAGGATTGATGCTGGTGGCTAGTCACATGTGATAAATGTGGTGTCAATCTGAGAGGAGTTCTGAACTGATGACATGTGTACAGATGTCGCATAGAGAGACATAGGAGGAGGAATAGGCAAACCTAGTTTTCTCGAGTGCGGAAGTATGATAGAATATCAAATCAGCTAGATTTGATCTTTCTTGACTTATTCCTCATAAAGTGGATGTCTTAATCTTTTATGGAGATGTTCCAGTAGAGTTTCCGCATTATTTTTAAACTTAGCAATACGCAGAATCCCCCTCAAATGAGGGGAGAAACCTCTTATTTATAGGTGATGGAGATTGATGTCAGTTATTGGATAGCCCCTGAATGAACGGTCAAGATCAAGTATTGCTGATGACCATTAGATCATTTTATAATGATTCAATGGCTAATATTGAAGCCTCCTTTTCTTATAGTAGCAGGCTATACAATAAATGGGTTTGATGGCTTTTGTATATAAAAGAAGCTCATTTTTAATACAAAAACGGCGAATGCTTATTTTAGTCTACATAAAACCTATTTTATTTAAACAAAATCCAAATTAATCAAAAATATATTTTTGGAATCTACTTTTTACGTACGAGAAAGTAGAATTAGGCCAAGAGTGAAATGAACTAGTCCGACGACTCCTATTCTAAACCTATGAAGCCAAATTTTCCTATGGCATCCCTTATTAGAGTTGGTTTTCTAAACCTTGTTACTAGCCCAAAAGATCAGCCTGTGGCATTAAATTGAGTTAAAAGCTTAATTATCAAAATGACACTCTACACTATTATTGATATTTTTTGCAAGTTAATGTGTTATATATATTCCTATAGTCTTTCTCTTTTTCTTTCGTACTTAATAAATTGATCTCATATCGTTTATAATGAGTTAAAATTTCATAGACCCAGCATGATCACTCTAACATGGTAGTCTCATGGCTTTGGTTTAGTGTAAACTATTTTTTGCTTTTTTTTTCCTTTTCCGACTACATACTACAAGTTATAAGTGTGTGGTGTTGATGCTTATGGATAAAAGCAATTCATTTAGAAAGACACTTACTTATGCAGTTTTCTATTATTGATATTTTTTGTAAATTACTTTGTTATATACTTTCCTATACTCTCTTTTTTTTTCATTAAGTACATAATAAATTGATCCCATACGATTTATAATGATTTCAAATTTCATAGATCAGGTATTGATCGCTCTATTAAGGTACTCTCATGATTTTGTTTTAGTACAAACTTTTTTTTTCCACTTTTGCCACTATACACTAAGTTTTGACTTTTGAGAAATTCATCCCCCTGAGAGATTACTTTCCATACCACTAAATTACAAAGATTTTTCTAACGCATTCTTTTTATATGTATTTTACTCCTCGTATGGCGTGCTTAATTCAAGTTCCGATGAATTCAAATCGATAAAACAAAAGGCTCTTCGAGTATTAAGATTAAGATTCCGTCCCGATAATATTGCAAACTTTACATAAATAGAAAAGGTAATTGCACATCAAGAACAATATTTCTAATTTTTACTCTTCTATATAAAAAATAATATATATAATGTATATGTATTTGTGAATTACAAAAGCTCATTATTAAAGAAAAAATATAAAAGAAGAGCCATACTTATAGGGATTTTTATAATGAAGGGTTTCGATTTTTTTTTCATGTATCTATGTATTATTGCCACTATTTATTTTAAACACATTGATACTTATTCATTATTCACTCCAACACATGAAGGATAAGCATAATTCAAACTTTTTCAACATAATGTCATATATGAGCACAGTTGCAAGATGATTAATTAATCTTAGGGAATATGTGGGTATATCCACTTCATATTCCTAGGATCCTAATTCGGATTGTGTGTGTGGATTTGTCCTATCAAAACAGGCCTAATACAGACTCAGATTGATCAGTATAAAACCTTCCACCCTTTCTGAGGATTAATTCTCTTTAGAAAGTAGGACACACTATTCTATATTAGAGCCATTTAAGGATCTGCTTAGGTCTATTCCATATATGAGCACAATTGCAGGGTGCATGCCCAAGTCAGTTTTCGTCAGCTATAATAGATTATTTCTTCCTGCCTGCTCTTTAGCTAAATATGATCAAATAATCAGTTCTAAGATGTGTAAGTCCAACTAACTCCTGATTCATGATTACCTTCCATCATCAGAGTTCATACCACTGTATTATAGAAGGACTGATACAGGGTCGTATAATTAACCAAAACTCCAGCAAAAATATATATTTATATATATAATATGTTTAAATGATAAGTGGTAATTGTTTTAATAATCACTCTTTTCTTTATTATATATATTAAAATTTTATTGGTATTAACATATTATGTTCTTGCATGTGGCGTATGATATCTAACATATCTCTCTAGCAAAATAGGAAAATTTGGATTACCCATAAATAATCCATATTTATCAACACAAATTTCAAGAATGGTATAATTAATGTGTTGAATTAGGACTTCTTATTGGTTAGCATTAATAAGTTTAAGTATTGGCATTTCATGTCTTTGATTATTATTTGAATTTTTATCTTTAGAATATGATGATACAAATGTCCAACTATTACTTGTAGGGTAGGAAAAAAAATCGATCAAATCAAATCAATTCGTAACCAAATCAAATTAAATTGAAAATATGATTTTTTAAACAGTTTAGCTTAAAAAATTCTCAATCCAAACTAAATCGTAAATTTATTGTTAGTTTGGAGGGTAAACCAAACACATTTATAAAACCAAAAACAAATTTTAAAAAATAATAATTTTTTACTTATAACTGTAATTTTTTTATGATGATTTATTAAAAGTCATATATGTTCTTATGATTTTATTATAACATTATTTAATGAATATTGACTAATATTAACTTGTTTCTTTTTAAAATTATTTTCTAGATTTATGATAATATTCTTTCGTAAGTGACGTAATATTGATTTTTTTAATATTTTTAATTTTTTGGTATATAGAATTTTTTTACTTATTTATAACTCAATTAATTCTTATTATGTATTAATTATTCAATGTATTTTATCAACGGATCACTTTTATTCATGAATGATTTTTGTTGATAGATAATTTTTTATTTTAGCCAAATTTGTTATACAGATGTTAGACTTGATGGTTTTATGGAAAATTATAGATTATGGCTTGTTATGTATTAGTTAATGAATGTATTTTATTGGTGGATATAACTAATTATGATTTAATGATTTTGTAAAGGACTATGAATTATGAGTATATGATGGATTTATAAAGTGCATTATTGTGATTTGCAATATAAATTTTGTAAAGTAATTTAAATATTTAAATATCCACACAAAAGGTAAGAAAATTAGAAGAAAAAAAAAATTTAATTGAAAATCTAAACCAAACCGTTATTTCGTGATTTGAAAATTTTTTAATCCGAATCAAACCATCACTTGATTTGATTTGGACTGATGATGACCAGCCTTAATTCCTCCTCCCTATCAGTAAGTATTACACATGTCTAAGTCCACTTTAATGAATCTTTTTCACATGTTTCAGTACAATCCAAATCGCAAAAGGGGTTTTGAGGATCCAGCCTCAATTTAAGATCCAAATCTTACAAGCCCATACTAAGTGATGAGGACATGCGATGCTTTAATCTAAATCCTTCAAGTTTAAGGTGTAACATTGTTATATAAGTATATACAATTCGTTCATGTTATAGTATTTACGTTTTGTAGTACAGACATTAGGAAAATTGCAAGTCAACTCTCCTAGATTTAGGTATAAATCAAAATTTGGATGCCCTTCAAAAACTTTCGTATATTATTTATAAAATATAAAAATTTTGGTAAATTATGTAAAATCAAATAAAAAGTAATTAGCAATTAATTGAAAAAAAAGATCGACTGATTGATTGATTGCGGGAAAGAGGCATAAGATCCTCAAAATCTAGTCAACTCCTGCATGTTTCTTCACTCCTTTTTTTTCTTTTTCTTTTTCTTTTTTTTTCTGTACAATGGAAAAAGAAGGAATCAAATCTAATATCTTTTATTTGAAAAAATAGAAAAGATGTCACTAGATTATAAGATCAGTAGCCTTTACTCCAATTAAATTAAGGAAAAAATAGAAGAAAAGAAAATTAAAAAGCAGTTTGGTGGTTGTTTGCTAATAATTTAAATAAATTCGTTGTGCAAGCTGCCGAGTGCCGACACAATAATCCATACTTAATCAATATTGTTTTTAGACAATGATTCCCCGAGCAGTTGCATATACGTACAAAAATTAAATAAAGCGGCAGGAAAAAAAAGGAATATGATAACATAATCACTCAAGTGATTCAAATTAAGAACATTCATTATCAATAAACGAAGAAAAAGGGGAAAAAAACATAAATAAACCAAATGAAAATGCATGGAAAATTAAATAACGAATAGTAATAAAATATTAAGTGTTTATGTTGAAGTACATTAGATTATGCTAGTCAAAATTATTTTGCTTTATTAAAGGTGTCACTACTTGCATAGATAAAATTTACACAAAAAAACAAAAAATTGGCGAAAAGTAAAAAAACAGCCCAACCAACTGAATTCCTCGGACCTCACCAGATTATCTGAGTTGTAATGCATCTAACCCTTATTTGTTTTTTAAAGCACCATCTTACTAAGAAGTAAATTTAAAGGAAAACAAATTGTATATAGCAAAAACTCTCTGCTTGTAAACCTCTCCACTCTAGACAGCTGTTACTTCCGGAGTCAAGACAACATTGATTTTCCTTTTTTATTTTCTTTATATTTTTTTTTTTTTTGATAGGTTGAAGTGAATACATAAATAACTCGTAATTAAATAGCATTAGAAAAGCGTATCAAATTAGCAAACAATACAATGTATTCACTTTTGATCAAAATTATAATATAATAAAATCCTCATAGGAAATGCCATGAAACCCATTCAATTTATCCCTAGACACGCTTTTGACTGCAGCAACTTCGTTTTGATCCAATCCAATCCTAATTGCTGGTTAGACTTTGGTATATCGAACATGATTGCGAAAACATTTTGGCACTCTTTTTTCTACAATTAGAAGTTCGCTTTGATGAGCAACATCTTATTATAAAGGAGGGTTGAAATACAAACTTGGAAAATTATGAAACCTAATTTTAACTTACACCCCATACTGAGAAAACTCAATATATAGGATGATAATAATAAGACGAGATAAAAAGTCGAAGGTGGGAAAGGAGATTATATTTTTCTTTCTTTTTTTTTCTTTTGGCCAAAGGAGACTATATTATTGATAAAAAAAAAAAAAAAGAAAGCGTTAAAATAAAGTTGCACAATCTTGAATTTTCTTGGCATTGGTATGGAGAGAGAGACATATAAGCTCATTTATTTTATTATAATAACAATTCCATTATTCTCGGTAAAATATATATATATATAATCATTACAGTTTTATTCGTTATGAAAATCTATTATGACATTTAGTTAATCGTAATACCAATTTCATTAGGAATCACTATTTTAAAAAAATCATTAATACTGAAATTTATCTTTTTCATTTTTTTTTGTCAAAATACTCCTATTATTAAATAAAAAAGTTAATAAATTAAAATGCTATTAAGATTCTCAATTCTATTCCTATCAATATTATAGCAGCCTTACTTATTTGTTGAGGAAAGTGAACGAAGAAAATGGTAGCAATATACACGACAGGATGTGAGAACATGATGTTTATCGCAATACCTAAGGCATTCATGAAAGCAAATAAATGTGGCAAAATCAAGAGCAAAAGTGAAGGTAGACCCTAGCTTGTTCCATTTATATTCTCGATAGATCTTTTATTAAGGGTTTATTATGTGAAAAATGGTACCGCATGCGGTTCATCATCCCTGCAGTGGACGCCGCAATATATAGCTAGTAAGTAAACACTGGTAATGGCATCGACAGAAAATTGTCGACTGTATTACCACCATGGCTGTCAACGCTTGCTCCCTCAACCTGGTGCAAATAGGAACCCACTGCAATTTTCCCCTGTTAATTAATATCAACTCTTAACAGAACTGGCCAATTAATTAAAAATCCCATAGTTGATTGAAAAACAGCAGGCTAAAGACACGTAAATTATTGAAGACCGACGTTTACTTATTAAACAATTAAGTACGTAAGTAAGCTTATATGTTAAATTATTAAGTGGAGTCTTCTTGGTAGGAAAAGTCCCTTTACTTTAAAATTACAAGATTCTCCAAAGGATCAATCATTATATAGTGATGTAATTTGATTGAGCCATTTTCAACCAAAAATCAACACAACACAAAACACACACTCACACACAAATATGTGTTCCAAATGCCAAGATCATTGTCCAAAATGGAGGAAAATACTGTTCTGCCGTAACAAAACAGTAAGAATCTGCACCTTCATCATATTTATCCTAGGACTTTTCGTTACTATATCCATCCTTTTATGGCTCTTACTACGTCATGAAAACCCACGCTTCACCATACAAGATGTCACCAGATACAACTTCAACGTGACTACGCAACCGGCGCCCTGTTTCGTCACCTCCACCTTTCAGGTCACTCTTTCTTCTGTCAACCCTAATGATCATACCGACATATATTTCGACAGCTTGAAGGTCTATGCGACGTACCAGGGACAGCAGATCACCAAGAGTACGATGCTTCCCAAGACATATGAAAGAAGGAATGAGCTCGATGTATGGTCGGCTTACCTTTACGGTGAGGCTATGCCGGTCTCGCCGGACAACGCGCTCACCATGAGCCGTGCTAAGGATGATGGGGTGGTGGCGTTGACGATTAAAGTCCATGCGACAGTGAGGTATAGGCTTCGTGGTGGGTTGAAAACACGGGTCAACCATATATCGGTCGACTGTCCGGCTTATATTACGTTTGGGGCTTTAGGTAAAGGCATGTCCATCTCTGTCGTGGGAGATAATAATAATAACAACAACAACAACAATAATGTTGTAAGGTATCAACTCATGCAGAGTTGCAATTGATGGTGTATGTATATATGTCAGTTATCATTGTTCAATAAATCTTCTCTCTCTCTCTCTACATATATATATATATATATATGGAGCAAAAACCGGCATAGATGAAGGACCGTACCAGCGCCGATAAATGGTCATGGACAACGTGGTGGATTGCTGCTATTGTGTGTTAAATTAATGGTTGAAGTTAAGTGTTGTATTTGCAGATTCAGTTTCCCTGTTTAGTCATTTCATTTTGATCATTTTGCACATGTTGTAAACTTGTCAGCAAAATTTGTTGGTGTTTCTCTTCCTAAAAAATTCCAAAAGCAAATCCAACTATGTAATAATACAGTGTTTCTAGCACTATAATGGAGATTTATTACTGATATATAAAACATCAATAAAATTATAACATTTTAATATAAGTTTATAAAAATTATGTATTATTATGACTGTTTATTTTAAAAATATTAATATTTACTCGCTACTCACTTGGACACAAGACACATTAGTGGTATTGAATCTTTTTAAACATAATCACATATATGACCACAAATTGCATGGAGATGTGCAAGTGCATGGCTAGAAACAAATCGAGTAAAAATGGTATAGTGCTGAGCTTGAGCTCGAGATTGACTGAGTTTAAGATTTTAAACTTAAGTTCAACTTGAAATAATATTATACAAACTTAAGCCCATTAGGTTAATTTTGTTTAATATCCAAATTCAATTGAATTCGATTGAAATATATACTCGACTCAAGCTCGATTATACTCGTGAGATATATGGATTCTTCAATTATAAACATGAGTAATTTAAGTATTAACATTTCATGTCTTTTATTAGTATTTATGAGATAAATGAACAATATATATATAAAGTTTAGCACAAATTCTCAATTAAGGATTGATACCTATTTTAAAAGCCAATTTTAACTTAAATTCTTAGAAACGTAGAATAAAGGTGATGCAAGAGAGTTGAACCAAGGTTTGAATTATTCACGTCACGATATGTGCCAGTGCCAAGGTCGTATCAATGTCTGAAAATCATACTCTGTTAAACCAACTGAAGCTGACAATTATCTTGGGGTATAAATACCTAGGTGCTACACGCCAACCACGTAATATATAGAAGCGTGTTATTGACATATGGCGAATAGGCTTCCTATAATTTTTTTTTTTTTCACTATTATAACAGAACAAAGGAATCAAACCTAGTACATGTTACTTGCGAGAGTAAGAAAGAAACAGATATTTTCTATCTAGTCAAAGCACTAAAAAGGGATGAGTAGGTGAATAATTTTGTTTTTTCTTTTTTTTAATGGGCCAAAAACAAGAAACTAGGAAGTAATTTGTTCCTTTTTAAGTGAAGTGGGGCTGGGAATTAGGGGTCAGCCTCGGAGGGCTGAAGGGAATCACACACCTAATTTTCATATGACATTCACATTATTGCCTGTTCATTAAATTATATTCGTCTCTGCTTGTGTCCAATGTTCACATACATCATTTGACTTATTTTACATAGCATGTGCTTCATTAGTAATTAAGAAGAATAATAGATTGATAAATAGTGGTCTCAACGAACAAATTAAAAATCATTGTTGACGAAGAAGCTACTTACTCTTCACAAACAACTTGATTTTGGTAGTCGTTGGTGAGGGTGTTTAATTATCCAATGATTCCATTGTGATAGAGCCACATACGACGCACAAAATTATCCAATGTGATCTTAACCCCCAATCATAAAAAAAGGGTATTTCTTCGGTTTTTGTGTGATATTTCACATACATAGTTTTATACAAATTATGAAAAAAGAAATTATATTGATTTATAAGGTTAAGTTAGTAAATAATATGTTAACATTGATTAAAAATTTTAGATGAAAATGGTTAAAAAGAACTATTAATGCTTGGATGGATAATTTGGGAACAAATCAAAGTAAAAGTTACTTCGCTTTTTTCAATTTGTTTTATAAAGATGTTGGAGAAGTGTTGTTAAGGTGTGACTCCTCCTATAATGAATCCAAGTCCCAAGATGACATATAGGTGGACAAGCATAGAAATAAACCAAATCGTACACTTATTAAGGGAGAAGAATTTGATGACACAATAATAAGGTGACACAACGAGGATGTGGCATATTTAAAAGGAGGGAGATTGTGATACTCTATTTGTATGTATATAGTCTTGTGTGAAGAAAATTTATATCAGTTTATAAAGTTGGCCAATACCATGCCAACAGTAGAGACGCGGTTTGCATATAATAGCTAAGACAACTTTCAGCTACTAGCTTAATCAATACATGTCTGCCTGCTATGCTAAGAGAATACGCTTTCCACCTCGTTAATTTCTGGCACAATTTATCAAGAATATCATTAGAGTCTGTTTGGATTGAGGTACGCTTATTAGAGATGGGAAGACAAAGGTATTGTCCAAAATGAGTGTCTATGCAGATTCCAGTGATCTCACAAATAGCAGCTTTGATCTGCTAAATTTGGAGAAAAAAAAATACGAGATTTATCACGATATATCTTTTGACTTGATAATTTTCTAAACTCTTCCATAAAATTTGCATGACAGTCGCATTTTCTGCAGACGCTTCTCCAAGTAAAAGGATATCATCAACAAATAGTATATGGGAGATATCTATGTCA
Source organism: Combretum micranthum (assembly GCA_024138025.1). NCBI lineage: Eukaryota > Viridiplantae > Streptophyta > Magnoliopsida > Myrtales > Combretaceae > Combretum > Combretum micranthum. The sequence continues at coordinate 4,974,756 of JAMXBD010000001.1, forward strand.
CTATACCACGAAATTTAATAGGTAGGTCCCGTAGTTGACAATTCACTAGCTGATAAGGATGGAATCCAAGCTAAAATTATGCGACGAATTATCAAGATTTAATATATATTTTTTGGTTTTTGTTTTATATAAAACATAAAAGTAAAGGATGTAAACAATCTATTCTTGGATATGACACAACTAAGAAAAAAATCAAACTTGTTATTTCACTCATTCAATAGAACATATGATCAAAAGAAACAACAAAGAATAACCTTAAGGAAGAACTCAATATTATTCAAAAGGTTTTTGAAACAATTCCAAGAAAGCCAACAAGGCAATTGATCTCAACCAATGACAAAAAAAAGCTCAAACTCTGCTAACATAACCCTAAGGACCTTTATATACTCCCACAAGTCGGGAAAGGGAAAATATGAAAAGCTAAAAGTCAAACAAATAAAATAAAAAATAAAACAATTTTAAATTAGCAAAACGGGGATGGAAACACGTTGTAGATCACGGTCATGACATGGGCCATGATCTCCTCAGCCTCAATTTCCTCTTCTTTCTTTAGCTTGATCACGGCTGTTATTGCGTAGGATACAGTTGGCATCACGTGCGTGATAGGGCCCGTGATCTCCACTAGGCTTCCAATTCTACAACGACATCGTGATCACGGTCTTCATCACAGGCAACATTTAGGGCGTGATCTCCATCACCGCCAACATAATCGTCGTGGTGTCAAGGTGATCTCCTTTGGAACTCGATCCTCAAGATTCATCTCATCAATAATGATCCGTGGAGCTAAATTTTTCAATCCTCTCACTCTAGATCAAGTATTGGTCAAAGCAAGTCATGATCCCTATTGCTAGCTGAACAATCCAAGGGCTCAACATTTCCATACATAAGATCAAATTAAATACATAGCAAAATTTATAAAAATAATTTATTATTATTATCACATATTCAAATGCTTATTAGTATTTATTTATAGTTTATAATATTCAATAAATCTTTTGATGGCAAACCACCACATTGTATATGACTACAACATAGTTATTTTTTCCCCACGGGTCCTTTTAGGATTAGCCTACTCTGGGTAATCCTTCTCTACCTTCGTCATAGAGTGAAAATTGTGATACACCATGTATATAAAGTTTCTCATAAATTACGAGAGGAAAGTTACATATTGATTTATATAATTAAGATAGTAAATACTATGTCAACAGTAGTTAGATATACCTTTGGTCAAGTGATTGAGAAAGACTTCTTAATGTCTATTAACTTAATTATTAATGTTTATCTATATAAATAGTATATAAATATGAGTAAAATTTAATATGAGATGAACATATCATCTTCATCGCTTATATAACTAATAGGAAAAAAAAATTGAAGCTTGCGATTTATTGCCTTAGTTAGGAGTGCAATCAGGTCAAGTTTCAGGCAGGTCATATAAACCTAAACCTGACCCCACTATATTATAAGGTATACCAAACCCGACCGTATAATTCTGTAGGGTTTTTATTCTATATCCAAACCCGCCCTATAGGGTTTACTCTAAAATCCGCCCCCTATCCAATTACCCGCTTAACTATCAACCCATTTACCCGCCTAACCACTCGCTCGATTATCAAACCGAACCTGCCCGGCCTATTTCTTTTAACATATTTAGCAGACTTAAGCCAATAAAATAATAGTCTAATAATATAACAATTCACCTTATTTTTACCAACCTGTATTAATTTTATCTTGTTACTATGTTTACATTTAGTAAATGTATTTATATTATATTTTTTTTTTTTACTCTAACTAACTGGTCGGGTAATACGGGTAGGGTATCCATCGGGTTTTAGTAGTATCCAAACCCAACCCTAATACCCTACAGGGTTTTTTATCTATGTCCAAACCCGACCCTATTACCATATAGGGTTCAACTCTGTAGGGTTTTTATCGTGTTGGATGGGTCGAAAATCCATTAATGGTTGACCCGGTTGCATCCTGAGCCTTAGTCCCCTTAGGTTGCACACCGATTTGCTTTCAAATCAAGAAATAAAGTTGATTTGAGCATTTCAAACCAATCCGTTTTGTGCTCACTGGTTTCACCTACAAGTAAATCGAAATAAATTAATCATGGTTTATAAGAAACCTCATATCAATATTTATTAATGTTAGAAAGATCATTCTTTACAAAACTGCATAACAAGTACACTACGAAAACCTTAGGTAGCCATATGTTAAAGCCAGCTTAATTCACTCACAAGCCCAACTTGCTATATTGCCTTCAAAACCCTATTGAGCCCCTTCTAAAGTTTTTTCCCCCTTCTAAAGTTTTTTCTCTCACATTTCTAAGTTAAATTCCCATAGTCTCTCTCTTTCTTTTTCCTCTCTTGTGTTTATCTTTCCTTAAGTTTTATTAACGAGTTTCATTTCCTTTGATTTGCAAGTTTACAAGCATTTGAAGCTGCTTGATCACTCCTATGTCATTGAGACACCATGATTTCAGTAAAATGTGGGATGATCCCCTTTTTCATTCGTCTTTTCATATATATAGCAAATTATTATTAGTTGATTTACTATGTTAGTTAGAGATACGACTCTAATTTTGTAATTTTGTTAGTCTGTAATTATTAAACTGATTTCAATTTACATATAACTAAGTCTCCCAGCCATCTAAGCTTGTTCCTATGCTGTGTGCTCTGGGTTGTAACATTTTCTCCTCTATTTGATATCAACCCTATCCTCAAGGTTGAAAAACTTTGTCTTATATTGTTGTTGGTAAATGTAGTGGTCAGGTGTTCTACATCTTGTCTCATGTGTCGTTGTGAGTGATGATTCTAAAAACAAACAATAACATCTATCTCATTCCATAAATAGTTCAATGTGAGGCGATGATGAATATGAGACTTGTGAAAGGTTTCATCTACCCATACTATAGATGTGTTAGTAATAACACCCATATGATGCCAAAATTTATATTTCTTAGCTCTTTGAAGTAGAAACAATTTCATAGCTGCTAATGATACCAAGTAATGACATATGTGTGCTCCTTATGTTTGAGAAAACAGACTAATTTTGGCAGTAATGATTTAAGAGCTTCTAAAAATTGCCGAATACCCATAAACTAATTTTTTTTAACATTAATTTGGATGAATCTCCAATTTTGGTTTCAGGGTTCAAATGGGAACTATTTGCTACTAATTATGATGCATAACTTTTATTCTAATTATTAATGATAAAAAGAGGGAACTAAATCTATGTTCAATCTTCTTAGATCTATCCTAAGAATTAAATTGATATTAGTTTCATAAAATATTATGGTAATGTTAAACTTAAAAAATATTATATAACATTTTTGTTATGCTATTAAATTCAAATAAATTACACTTTTATATCTTTTTTATTACCATTCTATAAATCCATATTTTATAACTATTTATTATACAAGTCCGTTGTGCTCATGTCACTATACAATTGTTACACAATAATTAATTTAATGGAAATCATATTTTTAAATATATTCATTTAAATAATACAATGAAAAATAAAAAATGCATAAAATAATATTAAAAAAAAGAAATTTTGGTCCAAACCTAGGGTGTGCTTTGCTACTAAATCACAAGCTTACAGGCCAACTGTCTGCAATTTTTAAATTATTTTTATATGTTATTGAATCAAATTGTGATGTAATTGAATTGGTTGATAGATTAATCATATAGAGATTTGTGTTTATTGATATAACATAAGAAATAGTTATAGCTATAGCTATATAATCCAGGTAAAAAAAACATTAAAAGCCTTGGTAATGTTAGAAGAAGATCATAGCCTTTTCATTTTCAGAAGATGTGGTTAGGTTACCCACATTATAAAAGCCTCATCAAAGAAATATGAAGACATGATCTTCTATCCTCATTTGAACATCTTAACTCTCTCAAGAAAAAACTAAGATAGTGTAACAAGAATGTCAATGGTATTTCATCCCAACGTAAGAGTAGAGTGATGAAATGGCTAGAACATCTGGAAGCATATTTTCATCATTCACTAACGCAACATATGTTAAATTAGATATACATGGCTAATAAGGAGCTAAATAACATCATTTACAATATTAAACTCAATGGTATCAAAAGTCCAGGCTAAAATGGATTATAAATGAAGATGATAATACCAATTTTTAATATACTAGCATTCTAGTAAGGAGAAACATGGTGAGGATCCATGGTTTGGAAAATGAACATAGGAAATGGATTACAAACCTTAAAACTATTGAGAATCTGGCTAGTTCACGTTTTAATAAATTGTTCACCACTGATAAGTGTAGACATCTCATTTTGACATTTTTGTCAAAATAAATACCAAGCTTAGTATACATAATTAAATTAATTTGAATTTTGCAAATTATAAATGTTAAAGCTAGGAATAAAAAATAATAATAATAATAATGAATCAATTTAATAGAAATAAATACAATAGATGTAATATGGATAATTAATATAGTATAATGTAATTTTGAAAATTCGTAAAAAAAAAAAAAAAAAAAAAACACTGTTCATCGTCCCTACCTCCGGCCGCCCGATGGGGCATTTTCAAGTCTATTTTTGACCCGTTTTCAAACCCGTTTTTTATAAAATAGATACATATTTTGAAAATAGGCCGGAGTAGTTTATATTGGTATAAAATTTTGTTGTTTTCATCAAGAGAAAGGGTTTGAAATTTGAATTCGAAAATCAGAAAAAATTCGTTTTTAGCTTCCGAAAAAAAAGCAAAATCCGAGATTTTCGTTGTTTAACGTTCAAAATCTAACGGTAATGACAGCTATTTTCATGTTAATGACAACTAATTAATAGTTGTAATTTGTTTTTTCGGATTAGAATAAAAAACCCTAAATTTAGATCTATAAATAGAGAAAAAAAAAAGAAAAAACGAAAGGAAAGGAAGAACACGAAAACAAAGAAACAATTCAAACAAGCATTTTATAGTTAGGAAGTCGAGATCTTTCATTGCCATAAGTTGATTATTGTCGAAAAACATTAAACGATTGTCGCCGTAGTAACCTCGATTTCCGTTTCTATTCCCGGAGTTGTTGCCGTCGACCACCGTCCGACCATCCCTTGACTACCGCACCGATCAACGACGATCCGAATTTCTTCCGCTGGAGCCCGCCGCGACCGTTTGCTAATCAAAGCCGCATCTGCTGCATCTCCATTGTTCCTCCAATTCCAGCGCGCGTCCGTGGACTTCTCCTGCAGGTAAGTTCAATAATAATAATAATAATAAAATAATAATAACAATTATATTATAATATTAAAAAATAGGAAAATAAAAAATAAGAAAAATGAAAATAATTAGTATATGATTATATTTTCAGAATTTGTTACGAATATATTGTTTTTTAAAAAAAAAATTTCAAAAATATGTTGAATTAGTATTAGTTTGAATTAGTATAGTATAGTCATTATAATGAAATTGTCTTGTTCTAAAAAATAAATTGAAATAAGGTTTATTTTTTTTATATGATCGATCTTGCTATGATACTTTATAATCCTTGCATTTTCTTTGTGATATTGTTTTGTAATATTATGATTTTGTCAAATTTCGAATAATGAGATATTGCAAATATTTGACATACAAATTGTATTGATAACTTGATGAAAATCTTGATTGGCTAAAGTTTGTTTATACCATGATTTTGAAATGATTAAAAGAACCCGATTTCGTTATCAATATGCAATGTAATTTGAAACTTTGCTATGATGTTAATATCATATATGAAGTTTACCTATGTTATTGAATGTGAGTTCATCTTGTTAACATTGATATCTTTTATTAATGATGATATATTGATTTAATTAATGTGCTTGACAATTGCCATGATATATAATTTTGATCCATTATTCAAAATCTTTTTTATCACTTAGAAAAGTTAATTCTTATAAATTTGTTAAAACATAACTTGATGGTCCCTTTTGCATTAATATAGTAATGATTTTGTTTTCTTGTGATAAAATTGAATTTTATATATATATATATATATATATATGTCATGTTAGGTATGTGTTCATAGAATTACATTAAGATTTTGTAATTGATAATATACCTATAATCATGCCCTAATCATGAGGAATATATGAATTTTTTTAGTTTTAGGTTTATGACATTTGAAATTATATAATCATGTATGATGATAGTCATTAATATTCCTTTTATACCATGATATAGTGATGAACTTGATTGAAATAATATTGAATTTTATGATTTCATATATGAACCACATTGAAATCTTGCCCTTCATAATATAATGTCAATGATATATAAATCTTGATTATGCCATGATATTGCTTTGTTGAAATTATTTGTTGAATATTGATATTCCTATAATATTTTTATTCTTGATGATGGTATGATCAATTGATATGCATGATATGTGGTTATGATTTCTTGTTCAAAATTTTTGTCACATAGAAAAATCCGATTTTTCATAAAATTGCTAAAACTTAACTTGATAGATTTAGGGTTCATGTTAAAAGATATATACATATTTTTCATAAAATTAACAAACTTAATGAACTTAAAGCGAAAAGATTTCGAAAAATTTTAAAATTAACCAACAAACTAAATTTTTCTAAAAGAACTACGTGTGGTCTGATCCCGATTAGCGGGTACGTAGGCACCTAAATGGGCGACTTAAAATATGTAAAAAATTATTTTTGTGAATTTATTTGATTTGTTTAGTTTAGAATATATGAATATTGATAATATTTGATTAATTTGAATATTTCGAGTTGATGACTTGATGAGTATTTTTATGCATATTAGACATATGTTTAGTTAATTAGATCCTAGTAAATAGTTTAGATTTTGAAATTAGGGTTTAAAAGAAAGCAATTTAAATATGGAAAGTTAAAGTGGTAACCGTTTAGGTTTTAATAGGTTAGCCCCCGAACTCAAGTTAATTTCTGGTTCTCGTTTTCAAAAAACGATTTTTTCGCAGATCAGTAGCAAAACCAAAATCAACCTACCCATTGGTTTTGGTTTATTTTTTCTCGACTTTAGTCGAGTGGCGACTCCAAAATGTTTTAAAAATTCAAAATTTCCTTTAATTCTTAGTCGAGGATTCGTATTGAATGGGTTAGGGTTTAGTACGAATCGGATTAAAGGAAATCGAAAAAAAACCAGGCTCGACAGCTTGGCGACTCCACTGGGGACCATTTTTAGAGGGCTAGCCACTTTATGCTTTTCATATATAAATTGCTTTCTTAATATCTTGTATATTTGTACATATTTGTGCTAACCGTGTGCTTATGTGCAGATTGTCTATATAGAGTTTGGAGGGGGATATTTACTTTTGAAAAAAATGTGTGCTAGATGTGGTCAAACCCGGGCCACCTTAGGTAAACTTAGGACGGGAGGCACCAGTAGGTCTCGGGTGTTGTGGTTACCCACCATTCGAGACACGAATTAGCCTCCCACTCCGGTTAATGTGGCCCATGGCCCATTAATTGGGGGACCTTTAGAACCCACCCTTCTTGCATCCACTACATGAAGGAGATGATGATCAAGCTTTGTGGCTAATCAAAATGTTTTTCAAAATTGCTTTACAAAACAAAAGCTGAATTTATAGGAGTTAACTTTTCCTTGTAATCCGTTATGTAAATGTGTCTTGTAAAATCCTTGTAACCCGTTTTTGTATTTGTATTCAGTTTAGTGTACCATGTAAATGTATATACCGTGTTGTAACACATCTCTTTGTAATAGGTAGAATAAAGAAATGGCAGATAGTATGTGGGCCCGTCTTACTCCCGAGATCCATGTTCATGAGCCTACTAGTCCGATGCCCATTTTGAAGCAAGTGGTTACAAACTTTCAAGCCAGAACAAAGAAGATTTATTGAAGACCGTTTGGGACCTATTCTTTCTCTACCAAAGGTCCAGGTCCCCATTCATCTTTTTAGGGCCTTGGTTTACTTATGGAATGTTGATGAAGCCGCCTTTTGCCTTGGTGAGCACACTTTGAGTCCCACTATTGAGGAATACACGAGGCTTCTTCAAGCTCCACCAACTGATGCGGGAATATATGCTCCTCAACTTAGTAAAGGGCCGATCAACTTGTTCAACTCCTTTTTAGGAATTAAGAAGACCGATGTGTCTAAAGCCCTCAAGAATTGCAATTTGTTCTCCATTCGGCTTTCCGATTTATTCAAGTGGTTTGGATCTCCAAATAGTTACAAGGACAATAAGCCTATCTTCTGTGGAGGTGTAGTAGCATGGGAGCAAAATCGCATCAACGCCTTTATAGCCGCCGTATTCGGTACTATCCTCTTCCCGAATGGGGATCTTTTCATCCACTATCGCGTAGTGGAATTAGTGGACCAATTCTTAGCGGGAAAGTCTTATATCCCGGCCTTGCTCGCTGAACAAAATAGATCTCTCAACCATTTGAAGAAAAAGGGCATGGGAAGTTCAAGTCTAGTATGGCACTCTTGATAATATGGTTTGCAAGCCACACTAGAGATTATGGGAGCAATTTGAGTCCAGCTTGCCACATTAGAGATAGTTATGATCTTATTTTAAGCTTTAGTGAAAGAGTTCGCATTCAAGATCTTCCAAGGACCGATGAATGGGTGCACTTACTCCAAGATCTAGAAGCTCACAATTTCCTTTGGGTTGCTAAATGGTTCCATTCTCCTACGGCAATAACCGAATGTAGGGAATATGCGGCAATTCCTTTGATTGGTTTGACCGGGTCCACGGATATTATCGGCTGTGTGATAAGACAATATGGAGCACTTCAAGATATAACTAGCAAGCCATCATTAAAGGAGTTTACTATGGAGTATGATGACCCGAGTGTTCCTTTGGCACAAAGAGAGGAAGGCTAGGATGATACAAGCCAAATGGGAGACAAGAGAAATCAAGACGATCTACATGATAGACCCCATTAATACTGAGACGAAGAAATACCGAGCCACTAAAGAATACATCCTCAGCCAAAGGGCAAAAGTGAACGAGTTGGAATTTCAAGCTCCGAGATGAAGAAGAAGGATCGAGAGATGGAAAAGGAAGTTCAAGATTCTCAAGGCAAGGTTCAAGCACTTGAAGCTCAACCAAGGATGGCAAAAAGGACTATTGAGGAGCTGAAGGACCGTTCAGAGTGTCCTAGCAAGATTAGGCGTTTGGTTTAGGATGATTTTCTTTGTTTAGCTTTTCGGTTTTGTCATGTTTAGGTCATGTATTTGACTCCTTGAGTAAATTCAGCTTTAATGAAATAAAATGGTTTTTTGCTACAAAGTTTCATCATCATCTCAATTTACATGCGCATGCGTTTTTCTTTTCCATATATATATTCTTGTCTCTACATGTTCTTGTATATTCTTTGCTACCGTTTATTTGTTTTTGTGTATATATTAACCGCTAACCGTTTGCTCATTTTGTTGAGAATCATAATAAATATATAATAATATATACATTTTCTTCACTAAACTATGGAAATTTTGTTTTTGAACATCAGTTTCTAAAAGATAGCTCCTAAACGGTAGACCCGGTTCGAAGTCCGATCATCACTAGGTCTAAATCCAGAATGGCTAGCAACAACGACAATAATTCCAATGCGATGTCCGAGCAAAGGCTTACTACTTTGGAACAAATGGTATTCCGAATGGCCGAGCAAATGAATCTTCTCACGCAAAACCTTAAGGCCCCTCAAGATACTACCGCAGGACATTCTGGGGTAAAGAAAGGAACTGATAGTCAAACTATTGAGGAACAAGTAATTAATCATGACCACTAGCCATTGTGAAACGATTCTTCTGAGTTTAAGAAGGAAATTGAGGCTCAAAACAAAGAAATGGAGAAAAGGCTTCTTTCTCAATTCAATGAGAAACTCAAATTTTTGAGAAAATGGAAGGATTTGATCAAACTGGAATCACAAGCTTTCCTACAATCGAAGCGGGAGCTTTCCCGAGAAGTTCAAGATTCCCGACTTTGAAAAGTATGATGGTACTGGTTGTCCAAAGTTGCATACTAGGCTCTATGTGAGGAAGATGAGCCGGTACACTCAATATGAGCAATTCATGATCCAAACTTTTCAGGATAGCCTTACCGGTCCAGCTTTAGCATGGTATGCTCATTTGGATCTTGATGAGATTAATACTTGGGACAAATTGGCTAGGGCTTTCTACAATCAATATAAGTTCAATATTGAAGTGGCCCCTTCTATGTGGGATTTAAGTAATATGAGGAAGAAGAAAGATGAGTCCTTTAAGGAATATGCTCAAAGATGGAGATCAATGGCATCTATGGTATCTACCCCTATCCCGGAGAAAGATTTGACATTCACTTTCATCAATACTTTAGAAGAACCTTCTTTACTCATCTCATTGGACACACTACTGCTAATTTCTCTGAGATAGTATTGGCCGGGTGTAGAATTGAAAGTGCCATTATTACCGGGAGGATCCAGTAGAAAAAGGCTACAAATTTCAAGTACTCCAACAATAACAAAGGGAAGGATACCACTGTCAGTGTAGTCAGCTCAACCCCATACACTAAACCTACTCAATCCTACACCTACCAACAAACCCCAAACACTAATCAACCCTTCACCCGTCACAACAACCACAATCCCAAAACCAACCATTCAATAGACCCAGAAGACAGTTCACCAAAATTCCGTACCCCTTAGCCAAGTTCTAGCCCGGCTTAGAGCTGACAATCTGATCACCTTTGAAACACCTAGAGAAGACTACAAACCCAGATATTATAACCCCGAGCAAAAATGCGATTATCATTTGGGGCAAATAGGTCATTCTACTGACTATTGTTGGAGGCTTCGGAACAAGATTCAAGACCTCATTGATGCTAAATTGGTCCAACTAGATTTCGTTGAAACCCCGACCCCTAATGTCAACACCAATCCTCTCCCAAACCATGGGCCCACGATCAACATGATCACGATTGAAGAACCCGAGCCTTTTATCGGAATGATCCAGTCCAATCCAAAGAAGATAGTTATCCAATGTCAAGGAGAGCAGAAAGAAGCCCCATATGAGGTGAAATCGATGAGGTATCAATTCCATGTGCCCATTGCACCGAAAGACTATAAAGCCCCGTTCAACTATCAAGCTGTTAATCAAGTTCCTAGGCCCATGGTCGGAAAACTTGGGAAATCTTCAGAGCCCGAAAGAGAGAAAACATTAGCAGAGGAATTCTTCCCACTAAGAAAAGATAAGAAAAAGGAGGAGGAATCTGATGAGAAAACAGCATTGACCAAGATTATGAAGATAAGTGACTATAAGATTGCTGATCAACTCGCTAAAGTCCCGGCTCAAATATCCTTAATGGGTTTGTTAATGACTTCTGAAAAACACCGGGAGGCTCTCTTTAAGATACTCCAACAAATCAAGGTTCCCGAAGGTGTTGCTACTGAAACAATGGAACATGTAGTAAATTCGGTATTTGCTTTGGATCAAATCTCTTTCTCACCTGATGAGTTGGGAGCAGAAGGCACTCAACACACGAAGCCCCTATTCATAATGGCCAAATGTAATGGAATGATTGTAGCCCGAGTCCTCATCGATAATGGGTCGTCTTTGAATGTTTGTCCATTGGCTACTTTGAACTTACTTGGTATCGATGCATCTAACCTCCGGTCCAGTTCTACTATTGTTAGAGCTTTTGATGGATCAAGAGAGGCATATCAGGAGAAATAGACTTGGAAGTTACTATTGGCCCACAAGACTTTACTATTCCGTTCCAAGTTCTAGACATACCAAGATCATTCAATTTGTTGCTTGGAAGGCCTTGGATTCACTCAGCTGGGGCAATACCGTCTAGTCTGCATCAGATGGTCAAGTTTATAACAAATGGACAAATCGTTACGGTATTAGGAGAACAAGACCATGCTATCTTCAAAGACACTGCTATACCCTATATTGGCGAAGAAGGATCCGAAGACTTTGGTTTACAAATCTTTGAAGAAGCCAATATGATTCAAAAGAGGGACATTTAGGGACATTTGGACTGGGATATTCCTACTCCGGTTGAGATAGAAGAGATGAAAAAGAAAGCCCGAAAGAAGAAAGGAGAAGAATGGTATAATACCCCTATCGAGTCTCCAGATATCAAAGTCACATTCCCACAACCGGCTCATGTCCAGAAACCAGATACTGCATCGGTTCTGGAGCCTTCTTGCAGCTCCCGTCCAGTTCGGGAGTTGAATAATTGGTTCACTATCCCCTTAATAACTCTAGGGTTACCTTTGAGTAAGGGTTGAATTCATGAAGGGTTTTATGTTTTGTTTCTTTTATCAATTGCTCAAATGTACTCCATGAATCATAGTCATTAATAAAGATTCTTTGTTTCTTTCATCTCTTTTCTCTTTTCTCTCACATTTCTTCTTTTTCTCTTTCTTTACCTTGTTTTTTTCAGATCTGATGATAATGGTGAAAGTAAGAGATATCTTGCATCGATAGATAACGAAAATACTGATATCATTTCTGACCCTAATGAGTTAGTCGTTGAACATGACATTAGTGATCACACTGGGATAGAGAAAAGTTGGCAAAAATATGAACAAGGAAGAATTGAGATCAGTGAACCTACAGAAGTAGTGAATATTGGAACTGAAGATGAGCCTAAAAATTTGAAAATAGGCACACCTTATCCGCTGAGCAACGAGAAAGATTGATAAGATTATTGACTGATTACTTAGACGTGTTTGCATGGTCCTACGAAGATATGCCTGGTTTGGATACCTCTATAGTGGTTCATAAATTACCAACTAAAGCAGATATCAAACCAAAGAAGCAAAAATTAAGACGATTTAGACCAGATATCTTGCTCAAGATTAAAGAAGAAGTAAAGAAATTGTTGGAAGTCGGTTTTATAGAGGTATCCGATTATCCTGAATGGGTGGCTAATGTGGTCCGGTACTTAAAAAGAATGGAAAGGTTAGAGTTTGTGTAGACTTTCGCGATTTAAACCAAGCCACCCAAAGATAATTTCCCCTTACCTCACATAGATGTCTTGGTGGATAATACGGCTAGAAACCATCTATTTTCATTCATGGATGGCTTTTCGGGATATAATCAGATTAAAATGGCAGAAGAGGATAAAACTAAGACAACCTTCATTACTACTTGGGGAACATTCTGCTACAAAGTCATGCCTTTCGGCCTTAAAAACGCCGGGGCAACATATCAAAGGGCGATGGTACCTTGTTTCATGACATGATGCATCAAGAAGTGAAGTATATGGATGATATGATTGCTAAGTCTAAGGAAGATGAGGATCATGTGGAAATATTGAGGAAATTATTTGATAGATTACGGAAATTCCATCTTAAGTTGAATCCCGAAAAGTGTACATTTGGGGTGACCTCAGGGAAGTTGTTGGATTGGTAGTCAGTCAACAAGGAATAGAAGTTGACCCGGATAAAGTTAAAGCCATACTTGAATTACCTCCCCCGAAGACGATCAAAGAGGTCAGGGGCATATTGGGACGCTTGAATTACATTGCTCGGTTTATATCTCAATTAACCGACAAATGTCGCCCTCTATTCAGATTGTTGAGGAAAAATGCAGCTATTGATTGGGATAAAGATTGTCAAGAAGCATTTGATGAAATCAAGCAATATCTGATGAATCCACCAGTGTTAGTAGCACCAACACCTGGTCGCCCTCTTTTCCTATATTTGACGGTACTTCCTGAATCAATGGGAGGTATGCTTGGACAGAAAGATGAAGATGGGAAAGAACGGGCTATTTACTATTTGAGTAAGAAATTCACTGAAGGAGAACAGAAGTATACTGAAGTGGAAAGAACCTGTTGTGCCGTGGTGTGGATCATGCACAGACTGAGACAATATACATTGTATTATTCTATCGAGCTTTACGAAACATGATCCGTTGAAGTATTTGGCTCAGAAACCAGGGTTGATTGGGAGAATTTCCAAATGGCAGATGTTGTTATCAGAATTTGATATCACTTATGTGAATCAAACTCAGTTAAAGGTCAAGCACTGTAGATCAACTAGCCGAAAACCCGGTTGAAGATAGTGTGATTGATGGAGAAGCTCAATTCCCGGATGAAGGCATATTGCTGGCAGATTCAGATAAAGAATCAGAACAGTCTACTCCTAAATGGAAGTTATACTTTGATGGAGCAGCTAATGTATGCGGATGTGGAATTGGGGCAGTCTTAATATCACCAGATGGTAAACAATACCCCGCTTCAGCAAGATTGACTTTCCCTTATACTAATAATGTGGCAGAATACGAGGCTTGCATCATGGGCCTCAAGATGGCACTTGACATGGAATAGATGATCTTGAAGTATATGGAGACTCCTCTCTCATCATCTTTCAAACACGAGGAGAATACAAGACGAAGGATGCAAAATTGGTGCCTTATCATCAATATTTACTAGAATTGGCAAGAAATTCAAAGAAATATCATTCACTTATATGCCAAGAAACCAGAACCAGTTCGCGGATGCATTAGCCACATTAGCATCTATGATTCAAATCACTGATGGAGTTGAGATCCAGCCCTTAAAGGTTCGCATTGAGGAAGAACCGGCATTTTGCTTGAATACCGAGGAAGTCCCAAGGAAAGATCCCTGGTATGCTAATATCAAAGAATTCCTCCAAGATGGCAAATACCCTGAAAATGCTTCAACTAAGGAGCGAAGAACACTAAGACGCTTAGCAGTTCATTTCATGCTCAGTGGTAATACATTATACAAAAAATCATTTGATACTACTTTTGAGATGCGTAGATGAGGCGGAAGCAGATATGTTGATGAGGAAGTCCATGAAGGGATATGTGGACCTCACATGAATGGATATATGCTAGCTAAAAAGATTATGAGGATGGGTTACTTCTGGATAACTATGGAATCAGATTGTATTAAACACGTGAGACATTGCCACTTGTGCCAGATATACTCCAACAAGATGAATGCTCCTCCTAAAGAATTGCAGTCATTATCTTCACCTTGGCCCTTCTCAATGTGGGGTATGGACATGATAGGACCAATTTCGCCAAAAGCCTCAAATGGTCACCGATTTATATTAGTGGCGATCGACTATTTTACTAAATGGGTTGAAGCATTCTCATACGCTAATGTTACCAAAGGAGTAGTTGTCAAGTTCATCAAGAGAGATATCATAGCCAGATATGGAGTCCCTGATACAATCATTACAGACAATGGTACCAATTTGAAAACAAATTAATGTCTGAATTGTGCCAAAACTTTGGAATCAAACATCGGAACTCTACCCCATATCGACCTCAGATGAATGGGGCAGTTGAAGCAGCCAACAAGAACATCAGGAAAATAATAGAAAAATGGCTATCACTTACAAAGATTGGCACGAGATGCTACCCTTTGCACTCATGGCCTATCGAACATCCATTAGTATCAACAGGGGCAACCCCTATTCATTAGTCTATGGACAGAAGTGTTTTGCCAGTTGAAGTTGAAATTCCATCACTCAGAATATTGGCAGAAACGAATTGAATGAAGCTGAATGGGTAAGAAATAGGATTGATCAGTTAAATCTCATTGATGAAAGGAGGATGACCGCCTTATATCATGGTCAGCTTTACCAGCAAAGAATCGCTCGAGCATTCAATAAGAAAGTTCGCCCGAGAAATTTCAAGAAGGAGACTTAGTCTTGAGAAAAGTACTCCCGAACGTTCAAGATCCTAGAGGAAAGTTTACTCCTAATTACGAAGGACCATATGTAGTAAAGAGGGTGTTGCCTGGTGGTGCACTAATTTTGACTAGAGTGGATGGTCCAGATTTGAAAGACCCTGTAAATTCTGATGCGGTCAAGTTGTACTACTCTTGAGAAATTAATGAAAATTCTATCAAGTTCAGAAATGTGTTGACTACTTTGTCTATGTGTGATCTAATTTTGTTATCTATCGACAAAAAGATATCTCTAGCGGTCCCCAATCATCAGATCAGTCATTGACCATTCACTTCAATTGATAAGCTTTCTTTCATCCTTATATCTCTCAAAATTTTTAAAACATGAGTGTACCGTGAGAGAGAGATTTGAGCAATTGATAAAGTTATAAAAACATTCTAATACTTTGAGATTTGATCTTTTCTTAAAGAAATACCTATTTCAGACCAATAACATAAGAAGTCGATAAGTTCAAGCTGCAAAGTAAGGGAGATACAAAGAACCATCTCCTGTATCGTTCCGACATCAAGACCATCAAAAGAATCCAATTACCATCAAAAGACAAACAGAGATACTCAATTCAAAGGATAGCCACTGTGAAGAGCTCTAGCCTGACGGAATAAACCTAGTGATGAGCGGACTTCACCAAGTGGTCTGACAAGTTTAGAAGCTTCTATAAGAATCTGGTAAGTTTTGAAAAAAAAAAAATGAATGAAAAATGAAAATGAATATATTGCTAGAATTAAGTTTTTCAGGAAATTAGCTCTAGAAGCCATGCGAAACATGAAAATCAAGATCTCAGGACATGAGATTTGGGGATCAGAACATGAGACCCAGTTCAAGAATGCATCCAAATCAATGCCAGCTCAAGGAGCGCGCCAAATCAAATGCCAGCTCAAGGAGCGCGTTTGAACCAAATCATAGGCCAGCTCAAGGAGCGCCTATCCACATCAAGTGCCAGCTCAAGGAGCGTACTTGAATCAAATCTAAGACAAATGCTAGCTCAAGGAGCGCTTATCCAAATCATGTGCCAACTCAAGGAGCGCACCTAAACCAAATCAAATGCTAGCTCAAGGAGCTCTTATCCAAATCAAGTGCCAGCTCAAGAAGCGTACTTGTATCAGATCTATATCATAGGCTAGCTTAAGGAGCGTCTATCCAAATCAAATGCCAGCTCAAGGAGCGCGCTTGAACCAAATCAAATGCTAGCTCAAGGAGCGCTTATCTAAATTAGGTGTCAGCTCAAGGAGCGCGCTTGTATCAAAAATGAGACGAATGTTAGCACAAGAAGCAATCCAATTCAAAAGGCAGTTCAGAACATGAAGCATATCCGCAGAACATGTGAAACGTTTCAAGAGTCTTTTCAAGCTTAAGGATTGCAAGCTCGGTGGAGCGCCTTCCTTCTTTGCTGTCAAGCTTAAGGATCGCTAGCTCAGAGGAGCGCCATCCTTCTCTTCAAGAACATGAATCATTTCTATTTGAGAAACAATTTCATCTCTGCTCAAGAAACAATTCTATCTCCGTTCAGAAAACGACCTCTTTTCAAGTAAGGACTCAGTACATGAGACCTGAATCAAGGAATAGTTCAGTACATGAAACATCCTTGCCCAAGATGTGATCAGAACATGAAAAGCTCTCATCCCGCTCAAGAAGTGGGAATTCCAGATGAGGTAAAGTCAAAATGAGGTCTACTTTATCTTTGTGATGAGGTTTTGACAAACCTCCTCACAAAGAGGGGCAGCTGTAGACATCTCATTTTGACATTTTTGTCAAAATAAATACCAAGCTTAGTATACATAATTAAATTAATTTGAATTTTGCAAATTATAAATGTTAAAGCTAGGAATAAAAAATAATAATAATAATAATAATGAATCAATTTAATAGAAATAAATACAATAGATGTAATATGGATAATTAATATAGTATAATGTAATTTTGAAAATTCGTAAAAAAAAAAAAAAAAAAAAACACTGTTCATCGTCTCCTACCTCCGGCCGCCCGATGGGGCATTTTCAAGTCTATTTTTGACCCGTTTTCAAACCCGTTTTTTACAAAATAAATACATATTTTGAAAATAGGCGCGGAGTAGTTTATATTGGTATAAAATTTTGTTGTTTTCATCAAGAGAAAGGGTTTGAAATTTGAATTCGAAAATCAGAAAAAATTCGTTTTTAGCTTCCGAAAAAAAAGCAAAATCCGAGATTTTCGTTGTTTAACGTTCAAAATCTAACGGTAATGACAGCTATTTTCATGTTAATGACAACTAATTAATAGTTGTAATTTGTTTTTCGGATTAGAATAAAAAACCCTAAATTTAGATCTATAAATAGAGAAAAAAAAAAAAAGAAAAAAACGAAAGGAAAGGAAGAACACGAAAACAAAGAAACAATTCAAACAAGCATTTTATAGTTAGGAAGTCGAGATCTTTCATTGCCATAAGTTGATTATTGTCGAAAACGTTAAACAATTGTCGCCGTAGTAACCCCGATTTCCGTTTCTATTCCCGGAGTTGTTGCCGTCGACCACCGTCCGACCATCCTTGACTACCGCACCGATCAACGACGATCCGAATTTCTTCCGCTGGAGCCCGCCGCGACCGTTTGCTAATCAAAGCCGCATCTGCTGCATCTCCATTGTTCCTCCAATTCCAGCGCGCGTCCGTGGACTTCTCCTGCAGGTAAGTTCAATAATAATAATAATAATAATAATATATAATAATAATAATATATAATAACAATTATATTATAATATTAAAAAATAGGAAAATAAAAATAAGAAAAATGAAAATAATTAGTATATGATTATATTTTCAGAATTTGTTACGAATATATTGTTTTTTTAAAAAAAAAAATTCAAAAATATGTTGAATTAGTATTAGTTTGAATTAGTATAGTATAATTATTATAATGAAATTGTCTTGTTCTAAAAAATATTAAATTGAAATTTAAGGTTTATTTTTTTTATATGATCGATCTTGCTATGATACTTTATAATCCTTGCATCTTTTCTTTGTGATATTGTTTTGTAATATTATGATTTTGTCAAATTTCGAATAATGAGATATTGCAAATATTTGACATACAAATTGTATTGATAACTTGATGAAAATCTTGATTGGCTAAAGTTTGTTTATACCATGATTTTGAAATGATTAAAAGAACCCGATTTCGTTATCAATATGCAATGTAATTTGAAACTTTGCTATGATGTTAATATCATATATGAAGTTTACCTATGTTATTGAATGTGAGTTCATCTTGTTAACATTGATATCTTTTATTAATGATGATATATTGATTTAATTAATATGCTTGACAATTGCCATGATATATAATTTTGATCCATTATTCAAAATCTTTTTTATCACTTAGAAAAGTTAATTCTTATAAATTTGTTAAAACATAACTTGATGGTCCCTTTTGCATTAATATAGTAATGATTTTGTTTTCTTGTGATAAAATTGAATTTTATATATATGTATATATATATATATATGTCATGTTAGGTATGTGTTCATAGAATTACATTAAGATTTTGTAATTGATAATATACCTATAATCATGCCCTAATCATGAGGAATATATGAATTTTTTTTAGTTTTAGGTTTATGACATTTGAAATTATATAATCATGTATGATGATAGTCATTAATATTCCTTTTATACCATGATATAGTGATGAACTTGATTGAAATAATATTTGAATTTTATGATTTCATCATATATGAAACCACATTGAAATCTTGCCCTTCATAATATAATGTCAATATATAAATCTTGATTATGCCATGATATTGCTTTGTTGAAATTAATTTGTTGAATATTGATATTCCCTATAATATTTTTATTCTTGATGATGGTATGATCAATTGATATGCATGATATGTGGTTATGATTTCTTGTTCAAAATTTTTGTCACATAGAAAAATCCGATTTTTCATAAA
Organism: Combretum micranthum; assembly: GCA_024138025.1. Taxonomy (NCBI): domain Eukaryota; kingdom Viridiplantae; phylum Streptophyta; class Magnoliopsida; order Myrtales; family Combretaceae; genus Combretum; species Combretum micranthum. Next base: position 4,994,374 of record JAMXBD010000001.1, read on the forward strand.
ATTGCTAAAACTTAACTTGATAGATTTAGGGTTCATGTTAAAAGATATATACATATTTTTTCATAAAATTAACAAACTTAATGAACTTAAAGCGAAAAGATTTCGAAAAGTTTTAAAATTAACCAACAAACTAAATTTTTCCAAAAGAACTACGTGTGGTCTGATCCCGATTAGCAGGTACGTAGGCACCTAAACGGGCGACTTAAACATGTAAAAAATTATTTTTGTGAATTTATTTGATTTGTTTAGTTTAGAATATATGAATATTGATAATATTTGATTAATTTGAATATTTCGAGTTGATGACTTGATTAGTATTTTTATGCATATTAGACATATGTTTAGTTAATTAGATCCTAGTAAATAGTTTAGATTTTGAAATTAGGGTTTAAAAGAAAGCAATTTAAATATGGAAAGTTAAAGTGGTAACCGTTTAGGTTTTAATAGGTTAGCCCCCGAACTCAAGTTAATTTCTGGTTCTCGTTTTCAAAAAAACGATTTTTTCGCAGATCAGTAGCAAAACCAAAATCAACCTACCCATTGGTTTTGGTTTATTTTTTCTCGACTTTAGTCGAGTGGCGACTCCAAAATGTTTTAAAAATTCAAAATTTCCTTTAATTCTTAGTCGAGGATTCGTATTGAATGGGTTAGGGTTTAGTACGAATCGGATTAAAGGAAATCGAAAGAAAAAACCAGGCTCGACAATAAGCAAGAAGTAGAGTTAATTAAAACTTCATACAAGTGGGAGGCCATATAACTGAAGATGCTATGCATGGTGAATTATGTGCTATACCAGATGGAAAGGAGATATGGGAGGCTTTATGTAGCATTGGATCAAAAAAATATCCTAGCGTGGATGGCTTATACATAGGATTCTTTAAGTACTAATGGGATATAGTGGGTGATTCCATGGATGACCACATAAGATGATGTTTTGAACCTGGTTATGTTCCCAAGAAGCTCAATAAAACCCTAATTGTTCTAATCCATAAAGTTGGGCATTAGGAACTTAAAGGATCTTCGACCAATCAGTTTATGTACCTTGTGTATAAAATCATTACCATAGTATTGGTTCGAAGACTAAGACCTTGGCTTTATGGTCTTATCAACCCATCACAAGTAAGCTTCATTCTTGGACAAAGTGCTGCTGATAATGTTATTTTCATGCAGGAATTCATCAATAAGTTTGTATGCAAAAAAAGGTTAAAAAAAAGTTAGATGATCTTAAAACTGGATCTTCAAAAAGTGTATGACCAGATGGAATGAGATTTCCATAAAAACGCCATGGAAGCCTTGAACTTTCTAAACCAATGGATCAAATTGATATCTTCATGTATGTCAACTTCCTCTTTCTCATTGATCCTAAATGGTGAAATGTTTGAACAATTCCAAAGTTCAAGAGGTTTATGTCAAAGTAGGCTCATCGCCCTTTATTTCTTCATCATTAGCATGCAAATGCTAAGCAAGTGGATCCAAGCAGCAATTGATTCGAACTACAAGAAACTTATCAAACTAAAGGGTATTGATGCTAAGTTTTCACACATTTTCTTTGCAAACAACTTGCTTCTTATGGGTAAAGCAATAATTGAGAATGCCTAGCTAATTATTGATCTGATGAATCTTTTTGGAAAAATGTCAGGATGAACAATTAACATAACCAAGTCAAGAATTTTTTTTCATCCAATGTTGATGATGAATTACAAAGGTACATAACAGAAGTAACAAACACGAAGAGCACCACTACTTTAGGTGTATATATGGATTTTGACCTAGATAAAAATGGTAATCTAGGAAAGGAAGCTATTGGTAAAATCCTAGAGAAGCTGCATTGGAAACTCACTGGCTAGAAATCCAAAATCCTATCCATGGCATGCAAGAATGTTTTAATTAAATCATCATTGGAGGGTATCACAGGGTATTACATGCAAGTGGAATCATTGCCCAATAACATGCTATTAAAGCAGAGAAACTAAGTAAGGACTTCTTTCGAGGCAGTACAAAGAAAAGGAAAATAGATGAAATAAGTTGGAACAAAGTAATAAAACCCAAGAAACATGGAGGAACTAGCTTGTGGGATATGTGTCTATGAAATGATGCTTGTATAGCAAAACAAAGTTAGACTATGCACACAAAGAAAGTTTTGTGGACCCAACTAGTATATAGAAAGAGACTACTGTTCAAACAAAAATGTCATATCAATGGCTCCAAAACTTTAAAACACTAAGTAAAAATGGCTAATCGGGTTGACCAATTTAGAATACAAAGACCATGGAATGGAAATTTTTATTTGTTTTGGAAGATGAACTGGATTATTGAGGGTGCTCCAGCCTCCTTCATTTATGGGCCACTTAAAAGGGAAATGGAGAACAGTACCATTGCTAATGCCAGGATAGACATAGACATTTAGAAAGGGAAAATTGGCTATCCGATTGATTCTGATATAGCCTTTAGGCTTAGGTCAATCCCACTGCTTCATGATGAGACAAAAGATACATAGGCCTAGCATGATGATATAGGGGTTGAAGTAACAATTAAGTCAACTTATCATAATCTCCTTCCAAAAATGTACAATCTACAAGGCGAGGCATCTAAAGCTTAGATATGGTATATACAAACATATCCTAAAATCAAGTTCTTTATTTGGTGTTGCTAGAAAGAATGTCTTTAAACAATAGATAACTTAATTAAAAGAGGCAGAAATATCAAACCAATATGTCCATTATGTAAAGAAGCTAATGAGGACTTACGCCACTTATTCATGAGGGGTAGGTGGATGTTGCAGAAGTGGAAATCCATCAACCCTCCACAAGAATTTTGGAGCACCTTTAATATATCTTTTAAAACATGGTTGAAAATGAATACCAAACAACAAAAAAATGCAAACAAAAACACTAATCCTTTATGGCAGGTACTCTTCTATTTTGCAATGTGGCATATCTATAAGACATTAAATGCTAGTATATTCCAAGATAGAACCAATATATGAAACTATAAGGAAACCACTTGATTAGCTGCTCATGAATTCTAGAGCTACAGAAGATCAACTAAAGCCGCTGGCAACATAATGAATGCCAGAAGCAAATGGCTTCCTTCAAACGTACACCACTTGGAAATTAATGTAGACACTTTGGTAATGATGCGCTTAAGTATGCTGCTCTTGGTTGATGTATTAGGAATTTAGCAAGAAATTGCCTAGGCTTCTTTGGAAAAACCATAAACACGAGCTCCCCCCTTGAAGCTAAGATTTGGAGTATTTATTATGCTTTGTCACTTTTTGCACAACAAAGGGATACGAATTTGATCATTGAAATAGACTTATTCGAGTCTCTAATGTGGTTAACTGCACCAAGAGCCTCCGATTATATGCTGAATTTTGTTGTTTTATGTAAGCAATCAATCCGGACGATCCCCTTAGCCAATTGTGCTGGAGACCTAGAAAAGCGAACTAGATAACCCATTATATTACTATTGCCAAATTTGTTACTAGCGAAATACAACTAGGCTTTTAGTGGCATATGGAAGCTACAAAGCAGGTTTCTAACTTGATTTTAGTTTCACTTAACCAACCATTATCTCTTATGCAAATTCATGCCTAATTTATGCAATTTCAACAATAATGATAAAGAGATAAATGAAGGAAAGCTTGCACCATATTTAACGTGGTGTTTAGCCGGCTCCCTAGTCTCCACGATCCATAATTGTCTTGTTTAAGGAGGACTGACACTTCATTCAACAAATAATTTGCCTCACAAAGAGGACTTCAACAAATGCCTACAACATGTAGGGCTTCACTCAAATGTCTCAGCACATAAAGACTTCACTTATTGCCTTAAACACATAAGGACTTCATTAAAATACTCACATATAAAAGTCTAAATAGTGCTTTATAGTATTAGCTCACTAATCTCGCTATGGCATTATTCACTCAACATAAACAAATACCATTTTGAGAGAATATTTGCACATAATATCAACCTATTAAGCTCTATTCTCTTCTGCAAAAACACTTTAAATACTTCTATTTATAGGTGTATAAAACAAGTTAGCCATTGCCCTCAGAAAGCCCTCTAACGATCAGATCAAAAAAAGTCCAACGACTATTTTTCATGCACTGGCAAGCCAGTCCAGATCCTATCGAAGAGTCAATTCACATTTCATGCCTACGTTCTTCCCCTCGATTTACTCTATTTGAGTACTATGCTTCTCTTTCTTGTACCAATGAGCCAGTGCGCATCCCCTATACGTACTGCACCAAAACACAAACACAAAACACAAACAAAACATAAAAACAAACGAGTTATAAAGCATTTGTACAATCCATTTTCTCATCAAAACAAAATTGTAACATCCACATGGTTCTACAAGATTATCCCTGGGCAAGGATTTCTTATGTGTGGAAACAAATTCCTCCTAATATTTTTGCTACTTTTCCTAGTCGGGTTAAGGATCTTACTATTTTCTCTAAGTTTAATATAGATATTGTAGGGGTTCTCATTTCTGCCATTGTAACTAGATTGAACTAATTTTTTACCATGTACTCTCTCTTTTGGTATTTTACAATATCCATGCAACAACCACTGAAAAAAATTAAAAAAAAATAAAAGAATATAATATATGATTATTTCTTAACGTTTATCTATTTTTCTATTTAAGATATCAGTTATGTTTTATTTTACCATGTTTCATCCTTAAAATTTTCAACCTTTAATGAGACTAGTACTTCTACCAATTCCTATAATAAAATAATAATATCAAATAGATGTAGTTAGCTGTCAGGCTCGTAATTCTATGAAGATTTATCTTAGGATTTGTAGAATCAAAGCAAAAAATCGAAACGTAAAAGCATAAGTATCTACAACTTGCATAAAATAGCTTTAAAAAAATACAAATATGCTTACAACAGTTGTTAAGAAAAGAAAATAAAATAAAACTTCGATGCATATATAAGAAAATGAAGAAATTAAATCTTCTTTTTCATAATTACTCTTAATTTATAATATAACATCCACAAAATATTTTTTTGATTTTGTTTGGTTAGAGTTATAAATTGAAAGAAGAATAAAAAAACTTATTTCAAAATTGTTGATTATATAAATGAAATAAATAAGTTTTTTTATAACTTTGCAATGGAAAAAGAGAGAGAGAGGTGAAATAAAATTGGAGTATTGGACCATAATAAGAAAGATATAATACCCTAATAGTTAATGGACTTGTAAAAATATGGTCTTTCTTTATATTTTTGTGTATTTGACTTAGATAGGTGAATTTGGTTAAAAAAATGTAAGATTCTAACAAATTTATATATAAACTTAGTTAAAATTGTAGATTTTTACAAACAAGTTAACTTAATAGAGCCTTCTAAAACTATACTCATAAAATCACATGAATAAAATCACGATTTTGATAACTTAATAGCCATGATATTATTACTACTAGATTATCATGATCTTGTAAATAGGATGAACTAATTTCTGATCATCTACTCTCTTTTGATATTTTACAATATCCATGCAGCTAGCACTTAAAAAAAAATCTTTAAAGAATAAAAGAAATTAAATATATGATTATTTCTTAACATTCATCTATTTTTCTATTTTTCTATTTGAGGTATCAATTATGTTTTTTAATCATGTTTTCATCCTTAAAATTTTCAATCTTTAATGAGAATGGGATTTCTATCAACTCCATCATTTGTCCCATCCTTTTTTTACATGTGTTAATTTATTATTTATTCACAATAATTACTATAATAAAATAATAATTATCAAATAGATTTAATTAGCTATCAAGCTCATAATTCTATGAAGATTTATCTTAGGATTTGTAGAATTAAATCATAAATTCTAAATGTAAAAACATAAGTATCTATAACTTGTATAAAATAGCTTTGAAAAAATACAAATATGGTTACAACAATTGTTTAATAAAATAAAATAAAATGAGACTTCAATGCATAAAAGATATAAGAAAATAAAATAATTAAATTCTCTTTTTCATAATTACTCTTAATTCATAATATAACTTCCACAAAAGATTCTTTTTTTTTTTTTTTTGGTTATTTTGTTTGATTAGAGTTATAAATTGAAAGGAGAGAAAAAAAAACTTATTTCAAAATTGTTGACTATACAAAATAAATAAGATTTCTTATAACTGTGCAATGGAAAAAGAGAGAGAGGCAAAATAAAATTAGAGTATTGGACCGTGATAAGAAAGATATAAAATCCTGATAGTTAATGAACTTGTAAAATTATGGTCGTTTTTTTTTTTATATATTTGTACATTTGACTTAAATAGGTAAATTCGGTTAAAATATAAAATTCTAACAAATTTATATATAGATTTAGTTAAAATTGTAAAATTTTACAAACAAGTTAACTTAATAGAGCCTCTTAAAACAATACTCGTAAAATCATGTGAATAAAATTATGATTTTGGTAACAATGAATTAATTACACAATAAAATGAAATTTAAATAAATAAAAGTATAAATCTACTTAAAAGCACCCCAAGTAAAATTATGCAAACCCATATACTTTGGCCAGCTGTCCAAAGGTTAATAAAAAGCGAATACATGTCAAAGAGGAATAGAAAATTTGATAGAATTGATGAAATGAAAAGTCTTAGTTTTGTAAAAGTTGAGAGACATTAGTGATCCAAATAGAAGAAAAAAATAAAATAGAAAAAGGTTTTATACTCAAATAGAAAAAATAGGCTGATATCGAGAACTTCAACGATATCATAAGTATGCATATAAAGAGGAGAGAGAGAGAGAGGAGGGTAAAAAAAAAGGTGACCACACATATATCCAAATTATTATTTACCTGTAAATTTTTGTTTTAATTTCATTTTTCTTTTTTTCTTTTTCTTTTTCTTACAAAAATTCCACGGCCGCTTGTGTCACTCCAAGCCGGTATTCGCCAAATTCCGCTGGCTTTTTGGCCTTTTTTGGCAACTATTTGACCAGCTTCAACTTGATTGAACCGACAGCAAATGAAATCGACTATCCTGCTCCTGCCAAATAAAACGGTAAAAACTTGAAATCTTTCATTATTTTATTATAGGAATTTCCAACACATAATCTGAGAAACAATGAATACTGGAGAGTATTTAAAATGCCAAAGCAGCACTAAGCACCAGTGAAGATAGAGTTGTGAATTGTAATAGCCAAATTAAAAAGGAAGCTTACTGGACTAACAGATATTTCAAATCTGAAATCTTGTAAGAATTGGACCGAGTTTTCACAAGACAATTGTATTGGGCCTTTATATTAAGCAGTAGATGTAGATGTTCAGTTACAAAAACCCATAAGGGAACTTAACTATGTATTTGTTAGACTCCATAACCTTTGATCATTGATTACTACTTTACTACTATAATAATCTCAATTAATCATGGTAACTAATGGCTCTTTGGTTTGGTGTTTAAGATTGGGACTCTTTGGAAGTAAAATAGCTCCTTTTTTTCCATTTCATAGTCCAAAGTTATCATAATATTTACAACAAAATTTGATTAAGATGGTATCTATTTTAAGAACATGCGAATATTTTAGGCACTTATATATATATATATATATATTCACTTTAATTAGAAAGTAATTACTCCTATCATAGAATATCCCATTCTCGTTCTTGAGATAACAAGTGAAGGAGTTAAAAACATTTCAAATAATTGGTCTTTTCGTTTGATAATAATAGTAATATGAATTTCTAATACTAAGAAAGTTAAAGTTTCCATAAAACTAGATTGCATTTGGTTCGCTTTATAAAATAGAATTAGAAAAGAATAACAATTCTTTTATTTTATGATGGAGTCTATTTTTTTGAGGAAAAAATGTTCCATTCCCTTAGGAATAGAATTTTCTTATTATTTCATATTATATGGAATAAATATTTTTTTATTATAAAAATTTGTTTACAGACCAAATGAAAGAATAGTTATTCTACACTAATAAAAGCAGAATGATGATTCCACTATAAAGTACAAAACGCAACATAGAGGAATAAGAATCTAACGTTAAATCAAGAGAATAGTTATTCTATAAGTATAAAGGTAGAATCATAATTTTGTTTACAATAAATCAAACATAACCTAGAAGAATAAAAATCTAGCATTAAAAGAAGAGCAATTCCAATCATCCAAATCTCATTAATATGCACACCAAAAGGATAAGAAAAGAGTTGAACTTAAAATAAAGGAGTTAGCTCACTAGATCCAACTTCCTTAAAATGAAAATATAAAAGGCTACCTAAAGATGAATATTTGATGTCCAATTTTTATCCCTAAACCTCTACTAATTTTTTATGTCTACTAACGCTTTAAACTTAGATTCATTTATAGCTCACCATACGTCTACAATTAATGTAGACATAGAACCAACTAAAATCTACATTTAATACATATTATAACCATCTGTACACACTCAATGAAATAACTTCAAGCCAAAATTTATACAACAGGTAGCTCCACATATAACCATTAAAGTAACCACAATTTCAAATACCACTAACATTAGATGGCTCATACAGTAAACTAGTCAAACAATCCATCAAGTCCAACTGGTGTATAAGCACTACAATAGCATCCTAACACGGATATATACAAAATTCATGACTATAATTAAATAAAGTCCAAATCCTCATGGATCAAAATATACTAATTGTCTACATTATCCCTATAATCAACAACGACATTATTCCCAAAAAGATCTAAATTCTAACATAATGGGATTTTTTATTGAGACTTGAAAAAAGAAGAAAAGACTAAGACAAAGCCTAGTATTTCCACAAACACAAGTTACATGAATAGGAATCAATACATTTATATGCAAATATATATCTATTGCATCAATCAGTCGTTTATTATCTTTGAATTTAAGTCTATCACACAACACAATGTTAACTCAGTATTATGACCACTCATATATTACACACACATATAACATATTGGGTAATCCCCAACACCCATGAGTCCAAAACCTAGATTCATCCGTAATCATTTCCAAATATAACTCCATGAAAGAAAAACATTGGCACTGGCTTCACATAAGGATCGTCGAGTGTTGTATTAGCAACAGTAATACTTCTAGTCCACCAACCATAGTCAAGCACATGCAATTTTCAATTATATGACTGAATATCCATTTAGTTAATTAGAAACTTCTATTTTATATGAGCACAAGTACACACAAGGTAATACACATACCTTAAAAGTCAATCCATCTTAGATGTTAAAGTCTTTTAACATGAATTATATAACCATTAGAATATTAAGAATTATTTATACTACCTTTACCTTCATTGTTCTTTCCCTTTACCTTACTAATATCTAGTTTTTAATATCTTATAGTAAACAATAATCCCAAAGGAAGGAATTAAATGAGTTTCGATTATTTTCGAAAAGAAAAACCTGAAGTTGAATAGTTACAATATACATGGGCTAGTATAAGGCAGTGTACATCACTGATGGGAAAACATGGGTCATAGAGAGGTGCATGGTCTCATACTTGGCTTGTTCACAGGCTCTCGCACTTCCAAGAAAATTATTACAAGACATGCAGAAAGGTACACGTCCTGATGCATGGACTTGTGCACTAGTTGGACACTTCCAAAATTATCACTTCCATAAAGTTTCCTCTCGTTTATAATCCAAAACGTCTATGAACCTTTTATGTTAACATTTACCATCTTAAAATCAAATCAATCATGTACTTTTCTCAATTGTATTGGAATCAACACTCATAACATCAAATTCACTACAATTCATTCTTATACAACTCCAAAACATATCCCAACCAAACTCATGGTACATACACTTTAATGTAGTACCTAACAATTGAATTCCGGTTACTTACTTTTCTATGTATTGAACTCAAATAAGTATCGCACCAAACTCGAATAGTTTGTAAACAGGCTTAGTTCATTTGCATCTCTACTTATACCTCATCAATTATTGTAAGAAGATGCTTTCCTTATGGACCTGTCAATATATTTCTAAAGTCCAACCTCAGGGTTTCTTAACAATTTTGTAAGTTATTAAGTAAGCTTGAGCAATTAAAGCTGGGTTCTTTACACATTCCATAAGGTGAAGGGCTTCTTTATGAGAAAAGATTCAATAACACTAATACGTTACATATCCGACTGAGTGGTGTGTAGGGTCCTTTTTTTTTTTTTTTTAAGGATGTTCCATCCTTAGATTAGGCCCTCAAATTTTTTTTAGACCCAAAAAGTAACTCTTTTTTTCTTTTTTATTATTGTATAATTTATTATATTGTGAATATTAAGCCCTATAATATTGAAAGCCTCTTTTTTCTTTCTTTAAGCATCTTAAAGATCTTGTTCTAGAGAGGTCCTTAGGGTTCATGATAGTGTTATATGTTTCAACAACACTGTGTTAACAAATCAAAAAATCCCCATCATTTCTATGAATCGACATTGAGCTTGCTTTCTACATGGTCATAGAAATACATAAGGCAATCACATATGAACAATATATTTACAGGAAGAGATGATAATACTACTATTAAGGTTACAAACAAGTCAAACCACTTACGAACTATTTGAGCGCAGCTCATTTTATGATCAACTTAGCTTGAAGTTAGGTTTGAGCTCAATTGTTATGTGATTAATATAATGATCTTACACTATATCTACCAACTTAAACTTTTAGATTAAATGCTTGTAGTAGTAACGTTATCATGGTATTAGAGAAAGAGGTTATAAGTTCAAATATCTACATACTCGTTTCAACTCCATTAAAATTAAGCTATCCACTTAATAAATCTTAGTCAAAGTCTAAGTTCTGACCCACAAGTGCGAAGGAGTGTTACGTAACAAATATAATACCCATATTATATCTACAAACTTAAACTTTTAAATCAAATAGTTATGGCGGTAACCTTAATATCAATCCATAGATGATCCAAATTCTAGCTTAAAATCGAGCTTATTTATCTAAATGAACCAAATTTAAATTCTCATAAATAACCTTGTCAGTTTAATATATATTATATAGATTATATTAGTAAGATCAAAAACTAATTTCTATAATATATATAACCTAAAAATTTATTCATTATTCATTTATATATTCAATTTTGTGAGTTTAACTCCATCTCATATCATAGAACTGTTTTTAATTTATAAATAAAATCGCTTGTGAATTACTCAAGTGCAATTTGATTTAAGTTTAATCCATCTTTATTTAATCTATAAATAATTCAAGTGTAATCTTGATATAAAATCCGTTTGTTTAAATAATCCGAGCTTTTATGTTATAATTTTTAGGTAAAAATTTGTCTCCACTCGAGAATAAATCGAGGTCAATAATGCTTTTAAGAAAACTGATTTGGTGAGGTCAACTCGGCTTGGTGTTGGCCTCTAACTACCATACGGTGATAAAAAAAAGTACTCACCTCATTTCTTTGCGCTTAAATAATTTGTTGAGTCGCCAGCAATCAAACGCCGCTTTCGACCTCCACCACACCATTCCATCAAGCCGACCATTTAAAAAAAAAAAAAAAAACAAGAAACAATTTAACTACACTAATCATATACAGACACACAATTCATACCTAAAACCCAACATCGTCACGAAAGGCCAGCCAAAACTAATAAGCAAAAAAAAGAAAAAGAACCACCAAAACGCAACACAACACAACACCATATCCATGTCTTCAGGTCACAGTCACAAGCACAAGCACGGCCACAAATGGGGCAAATATTGGCGTCGAACGTTCAAAGTCGCCTCCATACTTTTCCTCATCGTCCTCATCATCTTCCTCCTAACATGGGCCATACTACATCCCCACAAGCCCCGTTTCGTCCTCCAAGACGCCACCGTCTATGCCTTCAACGCATCCACCAACCCCAACCTCAACATGCTCACCTCAAACATCCAAGTCACCATCTCCTCCCACAACCCAAACGACAACATCGCCATTTACTACGACACCCTCAGCGTCTACGCCACCTACAACGAACAGCAGATTACGCTCCGTACGTCCATACCTCCAACGTACGAAGATCACAAGGAAACCGATGTGTGGTCTCCTTTTATTTATGGGAACTCTGTGCCCATTGCTCCGTACAACGCTGCCGCACTGACGCAGGACCAGGCCAGTGGGACAGTCGGCTTGACGATCAAGATCGACGGGCGCGTGAGGTGGAGGGTTGGGGGTTTTACGACCGGCGGATACCATGTTTTTATCAGCTGTCCGGCGTACATAACGTTTGGAAGCTCCAGCAAAGGTGTTGTAGTTGGAGATAATAACGCCGTTAAGTTTCAGTTGATGCAAGGTTGTAGTGTCAGCGTTTGAGGTTATCTAGTTGAAAAAAATACTGAATAGTTAATATACTTGTGTGTATACGTTATATGAATAAAATAGTGAGTATTACGGCAAAAAAATAATTAATTAATTAAAATAGTGGGTATATGATAAAAAATTATTAATATTTACTTACAACGTATGATATCTATAGAAGACTTTCTTGATCTAGCCAGATCATATCAATGAAGTATTTTATATGCTATTTAAGTTTAATTATAAAACTTGATGATTAATTAGGTGCTGCTAATGCTATGTAGCTGGTCGGGTTAATATTATTGTTATTATCATCACTGAAGATGTAAATTTCTATAAATGTTTATGCATCTTTTAAGCTGGAAAAACAATATGTTATGTTTTCTTTCTAATTACCCTTTTTTTTTAATCTTTTTTTCTTTTATATAGGGTACTTTTGATCATCTTTCTCTTTTGATCCATCCGTGAACATGTGCAGGTTTTCAACATTTTCTTTTTTATATTCCTGCTGATGAACTACTTATTATGCATGCCGTTGCCGACCATATTTACCCACTTTTAACCAACTTTACGAATTTTTGAGGTTTTAAAAACCTTTTGGTTTTATTGTTTCTTTTTAATATCTTGTTAAGATTCTTATAATCGAGTAATAGGACCATCAGTCTTCAACAAGATTAGCTTAGATTCGATTTTCTCCTTCCAAAAATTATAGTACATAGAAATTAATTTCTTAAAGAAAATTTAACATTTTGTCACGCAACTAAAACGAATAAGTGAAAGTAAAGCCGGATTTTGACGAAGAATCCGTGCTTCTTAGCTAATTAACATTACCTCACCTGTACCCTTTAAAACCATGGATAAAGTTTTAAATTGTGTTTTGTTGTTTGATCCATGGACGAGCTACTTACCATGCCACATATCACGAAGTCCACGGAAATATTCCCAAAATAAAATAAATGTGTTAAATTCATTAAGTTCGAGAAAAATATTTGTTGTTTTGAAAATATTGTTCATATCCTGTCTCAATTAATAGACACGTTACACGTGTTAAATAAGTTTAAAAAATAAAAATATTTTTAAATAAAGTAAACAGTTATAGATAGACATCGGCACAAGACGGTTTCGAACCGTGAACCACCCAAACCGCCCCGTCGGGCCGTCGAAGGACCCGCCGGAACCAGTGGGTCTTAGCAGTTCTTCCACGGAACCGGCGATTCAACCTGTTCCGACCCGCCACATATACAAATTAAAAAAAAAAAAAAAAAAACAAACACAGAACACGGATGGAATTGAAGGAGCGGACTAGGGTGGGTGGAGGGTGTGTGGGGTTGGAGTAGGGGTAGGGGTAAGGGGTAGGGACTGGCCTCCTAAAAAAAAAATGATTCACGGTTCGCATGGAACCGGAACCGCCAGAACCGGTGGTTCCGTGGAACTATAAACCGCCTCGGCTCTACCGATTCCGATTCCGATTCCACGGCGGTTTTCGGTTCGGTTCAAAACCGACCCAAACCGTGTCGATGTCTAGTTATAGGGCAGTAGAACTTTTTCGTAGTTTGACACTCAACAAAAAATACTAGTTATGTGATATATATATATATATATATATATACTAGCAATTAATGTACCCATGATACATATGCTAGAAAAAAATCATTTATATTGAAATGTATAATGAATTAGTTTTCACGATTGTAAAGAGAAGTATGAAAGAAATCATATATAAATTTAATGAAAATATAATTTAAATTAGTAAATAATATCTTCTGTCATTTTAAAATTATATACAACTTAAGAAAATTATATATTTAGTTTTCTACTTTTCAATTATGAAGAAAACAATGTAATTATGGAGAGAACAGTTACTAATTTGAAAAATATATATATATTTTCTTTATAATTAAATAATTATACATATAATAATAATCTAAAATACTAAAGCTATCAAACCCCTCCATTTCGCTTTATAATAGAGACATATAGCGCTCATGGTAATGACGCCGGTTGTTAAAAATTAGGTCATCGTGTTGGGGAAATGTTTTCTTTTATTTTTTTAAAATTTATTCTGTCACAATCTAATAAGATAGATGGTTCTATCATCCCATTACTTAACATTATTTCTTAATTATTCCATACAGTTTTTCTCCTTCTTTTTTTTTTTTTTTTTTTGGGTGTGGGGGTTTAGTTTGTTTGACCTTCTTTTGCAGAATATTAATTACATATAGAAGGAAGGTTCCATATAGAGCATGCTGATTCCTATTCCTTTCTTATACCCTTTACTTGATTTTAGGATTAGGTTATTTCATTATTTTATCTATAAGTTACTTGTTGCACCGCAGTTTGCTAATAAATATTAAAAACCAGCAGCTCATCCAGAGTCCAGACCATATGATATATTTAACTGGTGTAGGTATATAAACGTCTTAATACTCGAAAGAAAAACCCTCCTCATAGCCATATAAATTTAGTAACTTAGTGTATCGCTGTTGGTTGAAGAAGACAGACACGTCATATAAGTCGCTAGTATGTCTTTTTTCAATATATCTAGTTTTCTTTTCTTTTCTTTTTTTATTTTTTTGGGATCATTTTTTCAATATTGTGATAGGATTAGGGAACTTGGGACTAGAAACGCCATCCATTTCAACAATACACCGCTGTTGATACTAGTAAATACCAATAGGTTATAAGATCATATCTTAATATCGTGTTTTTATATCATATATTTAATAAAATAATATATATAATCCTGTATAAATTAAAATCATAATAAAATTAAATTCTTTTTCTTTTACATTATTTAGCTTAAAATAGTGATAAAAGTTTCTTCATTCTCCCACTAAATAAATTACATTTTTTAACCACTTTTCCATATTATACTTAGAATTCTTTTTTTTTTTTCACTATAAATCTCCCGTTACTACCCTTACCCTAATGTTTGAAACAAAAGTTCAAATTTAGAGTAATCAGATAAATTTCTACATGTCAAATTTCGAATAAAGTAATCCAAACACGAATGGGGTACATTTATTTTTAAAATAAATGAAAATAAAAAATGAATAAAATAAAGAATGTCCTTTAGTCCGCCTTTTTATCCTACTCTTATCTAAACCAATTTTGCGTCTTTGTTTTATGTCTTGTTATATTTATATCATATGAACGGTACCGTTATCTTTCTATATTATGTTATTTCATTCCAAGGTTAAATAATACCAATCGGCCCACTGATAATTACATAATAATCCTTTGTAACCGATCAAGGTCATAGCTAAAATCAAATTTTCTTTTAGAATTTAAAAAAAAAAAATTATTTTTGCAGCATATCCGGTATCTGTACTATCAACACAATTGTTTTTTTTGGAGGGGGGGGGGGTTTGTGGAAAATTTGTCATTTGACATAATTCTTTATGATATTGTAGAACTCTCATTTTGATATTTATTTTTTATCAAATTATTTGTTAATCTTAGTATACATATAACTAAATTAAACAAATCTTTTGTAACTATAAGTATTAAAAATTAGGAATGAAAATTAAAAAAATAAATCAAGTTAAAGGAAATAAATATAATAGATGTAATATATATACATAATATGGTATTATAATTTCAAAAAAAAAATTACTGTCCAACGTCTTCAACCTCCGGTCGCCCGATGGACCATTTTCAAACCCGTTTTCGCCCATTTTCGAACCCGTTTTTACAAACCAAATACACATTTTAAACCTAGGAATGAAGTAGTTTGTTTTGATATATAATTTAGGCATATTGATCAACAATAAGGATTTCAAATCCGGACTTGAAATTTGAAAAAAAAAAAAAAACTCATTTTTTAAGTTTTTGAAAAAAACTCAAAATACGAAAATTTCGCTAAAAACGTGTGTTGTTTGTTAATATTAAAACGATAATGACAGCTATAAGCATTTAATTGAAGATTATAACCGTTTTAACCCGATTTTTTCGGATTTGAATAAAAAACGTTTTGAAACCCTAGCATTATAAATAAAAAGAAAAAAAAGAACACGAACAGAACACTAAAACAAAGAAAAGAAAAATCAAATAGCATTTTGAATACTGAGGAGGTCGAGAACTTCCATTCTCATAAGTTAGTTGCTGTTGAAAACTGTCGAGTGGCCGCCGTCGGAATAATCACGAACTCTGCTTATGCTTCCAGCTTTTGCCGCTCCCGTTGATTGAGGAACCCGAAATCTGATCCATCGACTGATTTTAACTCAACCTACAGTGTTGCTCTGATTCCATAGATGCGGAGCCGGAGTTCATTCCCCGTCGGATCAAAGGACTTTAAAAGACGAAAATCGTCGTTATTAATTCAACCTACTGTGCTGCTTCAATTCCATTCATCACAGGCACAAATCAGGTATGTTTTCTAACTTTTATTTTTT
Source organism: Combretum micranthum (assembly GCA_024138025.1). Lineage (NCBI taxonomy): Eukaryota > Viridiplantae > Streptophyta > Magnoliopsida > Myrtales > Combretaceae > Combretum > Combretum micranthum. Next base: position 5,011,066 of record JAMXBD010000001.1, read on the forward strand.
TAATAATAATAATAAAAGAAAGAATGAAAGAAAAACGTTCCTGTCATGCGCTTTGTCCAGGTAGATTTCAAAATTTTTTTTAAATAATAATTGTAGTTAACAATAATATTAAAACTATATTTTAATCTTCGGTCATATGAAAAATAATAATGATAAATCTGGTTGTGTGCATATTATGAATATCCGACTTAAAATTACTTTAATTTTTTTTATATATAATATTTTAGATAATGATGCGAAATAATAAAATAAGAAAAATAAAAATTAGTATGTAATTATACTATCAAAATCTGTTATGAATGTGTTGTGTTATTTTTTAAATTTAAAATATGTAAAATTAGTAATAACTTTAATCATGATAGCATAGTCATTATAATTAATTTTTTCTTATCAATGAATGTCTGTCTCATAAACTTGTTCTAAAAATATTAATTTGAAATTTAGGATCTAATTTGTCATGATATAGTTTTTGAATGTTTTATCATTTTGCATTAATATGGTAATAATCTTGTTTTTGTGATAAAATTGAATTTTATGATATGTATCATGTTAGGTACTTGTTCGTAGAATTACATTAAGATCTTGTTAGATAATATAACTATAATCACGCGATAATCATAAGGAATATATGAAATTTTTTAGAGTTTTAGGTTTACAACATTTGAAATTGTGTGATCATGTATGATGATAGTCATTAAGATTCCTTTTAAGTCATGATTTCGTCTTATTATAATATAGTGATGACCTTGATTGTAATAACATTGAATTTTATGATTTCATCATATATGAAACCACATTGAAATCTTGCCTTTCTAATATAATTTTAATGATATATAAATCTTGATTATACCATGATATTGTTTTGTTAAAATTAACTTATTAAATATTGATATTTGTTATAATACTTTTATTTTTGATGATATGTAGGATCAATTGATATGCATGATATGTGGTTATGATTTCTTGTTCAAAATTTTGTCACATAGAAAAATCCAATTTTTTTATAAAAAAAAATAAATAAATAAACTAGAATTGATAGATTTAGAATTCGAGAACTTGCAAAAGGTGACCTATGCACAAAGCCAAATCCGGAGCTGGGGGCCTTCGATCTTGGTTTGGATCGCATTCCAACTGGCTTGACCTGCATGTTATAGATTAGACAAGTTTAGATAATTTAGTGTGGATGTTGCATGTCAGTCTGATCGGTATGTTAGTTAATATATGTTTATATTCAATGTCTTGGTCATATAATTATTTCATAATCCGCTATTACCGATGTGTTCATGATGCATGCTTCATAGTTTATGCCTGCATTAGATTATGCATTTCATTATATATTTATGGATGATCATAATTTTTGTATTTTGGTTACGATAGTTTACTATTAAATACAGTCGCATGATGTTCCATTTAAAAGTTATGGCTTTTCCATGAATTTATACATTTCATGTCGTAGGCATTTAGGAACCGCATTGCATGAAAAGTTATTTTTGTCACTTAGACGAGTTTTTATAAATAAAAATCATATAATTAGCATTTGTCAAAATTAGGATTTTGCAATTAGATTTTTTTTTTTAAATTGTACCTTTGAATTTAGGCATCTAGGATTTTTCATAAATAAAAATTAATTGGATAAAAAACGTAAACCTGACAAATTTTGAAGATTAAAATCTATCCGACACATTAAAGTTTTATAAAAAAGAACTATGTGTGGTCTGATCCCGATTAGCAGGTACATAGGTACCTAAATGGATGACTTAAAATATGTAAAAAATTATTTTTGTGAATTCGTTTGATTTGTTAGTTTAGTTGAGAATATATGAATATTGATAGAATTTGATAAGATTTGATTAATTTGAATATTTCGAGTTTTTTAGATTATATATGATCATTGATGGAATTTGATTAGATTAGTATTTTTGTGCATATTAACCATATGTTTAGTTAGTTAGATCTTTTTTAAATAGTTTAAAATTTGAAGTTAGGGTTTAAAAGGAAGCAATTTAAATATGGAAATTTAAAGTAGTAACCATTTAGGTTTTAATAAGTTAGCCCCCGTACTCAAGTTAATTTCTGGTTCTCGTTTTCAAAACAATTTTTTTTGCAGATCAGTAGCAAAACCAAAATCAGCCTGCCCATTGGTTTTGGTTTATTTTTTCTCTCGACTTTAATCGAGTAGGGACTCCGAAATATTTTAAAAATTCAAAATTTCTTTTAATTCATAGTTGAGGATTCGTATTGAATAGGTTAGGATTTAGTACGAATCGAATTAAAGGAAATCGAACCAAAAATCAAAAACCAGGCTCGACAGATATGAACTTTAGTTTTTTGAGATTTTTTTAACCAGGGTAATAAGGTTCTTATAAAATCTAAGTGAAGGACAAATGTGAGAATAAAACAATTCAAAAATAAATATATAGTATTTAAGATAGTAATAGCATCTAGAAACTCTAAAATGAACAATTATTAATGAAATCCTCAACAAACTGACATTCACCTTAAAATTTCGAATAAGGTCCTTTTTACTGTACATACTAATGATTCGTTGATTTTGCTGTGTAAAATAAGGAAAAATTGAATTACAATCCAATATTCACTTTCTATAAAAATTAAAATAAATATTATTAGAGTAAAAGTAAAATTTTTTATAATATATCTATCTTTATTATAACGAGATGATAGTTGTATGGATGATATTTTGAAGATAAAAGTATTTATGATAAAAATTAAAAATAAACTATTAAATGACAATTCATATCAGTGGAAACATGAATCGCTATTTATTATTTTACTTAAGATCAATTTATTATGAATTTTTATTCCGGTTGAGTAAATACTGTAATATTAGCTTTACATAGAACAACAAGAGATTGGATAGCTATAGTTATTCTCTTCAAGTAAACTGCCTGTAAGGGAAAAATATTGGACGGGTATTACACGCCACGTAGATATACACGTGGTGTGTAACTCCCAATTATATGCTAGCACATAGATAATGTAGTGGGTGGTTTTTAAAGTAACCACTATCCACATGTCCACGTGTTAGAATTTTATTGGGAGTTACACACCATGTGTATATTGCACATGACGTGTAGCACCTACTGAATCTTTTCTCGCCCGTAAGTGTTTTTTTAAAAAATCACATTTTTGGATATCAATTGCGACACATATGAAAAAATATAAATAAAAAAATATTTTATTTGTCTCCAGCAGCACCGATTTACGTTTTCTTTCTTACAATTCCCATTTAGGAAATTGCTTCCATCAATCTGATATTTTTCTGAGATCCATAAGATATTGGATCGCCGTCCACCTACATATAACATATATATTGGTGAAGAATAAGACGAAGACGCCTTCCACTAAGAAATATAAGGATTAGCATTCAAGCGATCGTGAAATCGTGTCATACTCATTCCACTTAATCAAATAAGGAATATCCAAATTTAGTACCTTTATCTTCATGCAGATTGCAGAGTCGTTTTTAATTCTTTATTTTGGAAATTTAGGGAGTGATTTAATCCACTACGTAATTAATTAACAAGTCTCCCTCCTTTTGTTGGTGCTGATGGCTCTTCATTTTGTACTTTCTCGTATAGGTTACGCGAGAGACAGACATTAAATTAATCCTTTGCTATGTTTGGCCGGCCAATATTGTCATTCTTAGAAAGATCTCAATTAAGTTGTTTTCAGGAAAATTAGGACGGCATGAATCCTTTAACTCGAAGCAAAGTAATCGAGGTAACTTGCACTAAAACTTAATCATACTTTATCCTGTCCCTGTTGATGTTAGAATAGCAGCTAACTAATACATTAAAAGTTAGTTTTCTCTGTTAAACTACTATATTAATGCCGCATTTGGAATGATGGAATCTTGATGAAACGGAATGAAGACAGCAGTCAGCAGAAGTGAAATGAAGACTAGTATTTGGATGCTATAATTAAGAGTGGAAATGTGATGAATTCATTAGAAATGAAAACAAACATTTCAGCTTTTGTATCATTTCATTTTCCCTCCGGAGAAAGCTGCAGGTCAAAAAAGTGGGTATTAGATAAGGTTACCAAGCTATCCTCAAAAGGTGTTTAAGCCCGAACCCAAGCCTCCATGAAACAAACAACTAGTATATTAGATATAAGGGCATATTAGTTCTTATCTTATTTTGCTTCCTTTCTTCCCATTTTAGTTATATTTGCCAAATATAAAAAATAGAAATATTTCCACTTATTTTCTTATAGTTTTACTTTCCATATCCTTTTTCCTAAATTTCTTTTCATTCCACTTCATTTCTATGGTTTTTCATGGCCTTCTACTTTTTAAAAAGCTTGCCGAACACAGCATAAAAGTTACAGCTAACGGATCCCTACCAAAAAATCCACCCCTTGTATTGCCACTTAGTACAATTAGTACAAGCAATCTAGCTTAAAGTTGCCACGGTTAGCTTAGGCTTAGCATTACCCACCTAGAAGGCTAGAAGTCGATTGAGTATGCCTTAAACAGAGAATTATAACCTCTGAAATTGTGATTAAAGTACGATCATAAGTCAAGAATCATAAATGCTTGCAAGTTGCAAGAGGTTGCAATCATACCCAACTGTTGCTTAAGTCAATCTTGTGTAGCTTAGACCAACAAGATAGGTTTCCAATATCAGAATTATTGAATTTTTTTTTTTCTAAAGTATAAGAGATAAAATACATATAAACCGAAAAGATAAGATAAACCTTGGGTAATTTATCAAATAATCTAAATCGTCCCTTAAATTTTTCATTTTTTTTTTAATTATTATTCACTTTCATTGGCTTAACATGAACAGAGGGTTCGAATTCAAACAGGCGCCTTTTCCTTTCTTTTCCTTCCCTACCCCCGTTTTTTCCTCTATGTCAAGAGGTATCTGCTAGATACAGTTGAAGTGGGCTTAGCCGCTTAGGCCCTTCTAATCTACAGACCTAGAAACACTGGGTCCAGCCTCCCAACCATCCCCAGCATTTATGGCAATCAACCTCGATTGACAAATCACTGGAGCTACCAGTGAATTCAAATAGCCAATGGATGGACCTGGACCAGAGGAAGCGGTGTACATTTGTGCAACATTTAAAAGTAAAGACATCTTGCCCAGCATCAGCAACTCTCACACTTTTCTCAAGGGATAATAAAACAAGAACCGGTTTTTAATTTTTTTTAAGACCCCACATTATGGCATTCTTGAGAAATGGCCATAAAACCTTGGCTTCATCTACTGGAACCTAAGACTGTGAGAATGAGATAAAACTTGTGTCCCCATCACCTTATCCGGTGTCTTGGTAAACAAATTGATGATATGCTGATGAGAAAACCAATGCAATTTGCATATGGAAGTCAGGAACACTGCATCTGGGACTGGAAAAGGGATGTCCAGACCTCGATTATTACTCCGTTTCAGAATCTAAAGATAAGAACTCAGATCTTTGCCCATCTATAGCATTAAGAGTGGAATGTTACGAACAGATAATCCTAGCCGCATTTTTGCAGCCAATATGTGTGAGAAAAATGACCATCTAAAACAATTTCAAGGAAAAATTCACACGTGCAAGCACGCGCAGGACAAAAGGGATTTCAATTATTTGACTGATTGAATGAGGAAATAGAAGTAAAATAAGCTACTCTTTTCCCGTTTTATTATCCTTTAATACTACGTTTGGTATTCTGGTATCGTTTAAAATAGAATGGATTAAAGTATTAGTTTTATTATCCTCTAACGTCATGTTCGGTATGCTAGAATCGTTAGAAATGAAATTGATTAAAATAGAAGGAATACATTTGGTATGCTAAAATCATTTGAAATGAAATCGATTGAAATAGAAAGAATTGAATAAAAGGTGGAATGATGAATCAATTCCTTTGTCTGAATAAATCATAGAATGGAATGAAATTGATATGTATTTTAACAAAAATATCTCAAGTAATTAATGTCAGTAATAGATAAGTAAGAAGACAAGAATATAATTTAATTAATCATTCATAAGAAAACAATAGAGTCGTGATTCCGCCTTCTCTGACCGAATCGAATTCCCATCGAAACCGAAATCATTAATTCCAGGAAATCACGATTCCAGCTTTTAATGGCACGTTTGGTACGCAAGAATAGACCTAAATGGAATCGCAATTCCGACTTACATTTCCTTTTCCAGTGTTTGGAAACGTTTTTAGAAGCCAGAATCATCAAAATCGTGATTTCTTGGAATCGACAATTTTGATTTTTAAAGGAAAATTCGATTCCACCTTTGAGAAAGTGAAATAGCGATTCCAGTCCACTCTTATTAATTATAAGAGTGTAATTACTTTTTTATCCTATCATATATTAATATTTTACATTTATTACTAAGGGCATTTCCAACAATTACACTTTTAACCATTTTATTCCATGTAATCTCCAAACATAGGAATGAGTTTGTCACTTCCAAACTCATTTCATTCCAATCCAATCCATTCTAAATAATTCTTACGTATCAAACGTGACATAAAAATACAAACATACGTAGGAATGGAAATACATCCTAGAATCACCATTCCACTCCATTCCTAGTTCATTCCTTAGAATTTCTCTCCATTCCATTCCTAGTTCATTCCTTAGAATTTCTCTCACATTTCCTCTTAACGACTATCTCTCCGTGAACAAGGAAAGCAGCAATGAGATATAAACCCTGGGCAGTCTTTGCCAAATTGTAAGCTAACACATAAAATCAACAAATCAACCACTCTGCTCTGTCCTCACTGCCTAATTACGCTAATCCCAGTAGGAACTTACCTAGAACCTGATAACATAATCATCTTATGATTCCCAACAAAAATGCCTCCCTTTTCGATCAAAGCCTTCGTAACCCATTCTTCGAATACAAGCAATCAATTCAACAGAAATTGTGAAAGAGAAAAGAAACGGCCCTTTTTTTTGTTGTTATTGTCATTATAGAAGAAAAAATCAATGTCGGGAGCACCTCAGTTATCATTACATTTGAAGATTTACATAAGCTGAAATACTGACAAAATTGTTTGCCAACAAAACCATAACTTATGATATCAAACTTTGTCTATGATAATTAAAGACCGAATATGCAGAACTCTTTTTTATTTTCTTGTGTGGTCAGATACAACAACAATATCATCTTCCTGTTAGTTGGTGATGCTAAACAAAGCATACACTCAACCACCTATAACCTGTACCTTAAAAGCCCTTCTCTCACACAAAACCTTTTAGGTTAATTAAAGACACTTCCCAATTGTTCCCTGGTTAGATTCAATGCTATGTTTTCACTTTTCGGATAGGGCAGTTCCATTCCTTTTACATTAACTCAGCCACTTGTTGCGAATTGCTTCCTAGGAAGTGCCCTCCACCCAATATCGCGTCTATAGAAACCTCCTGGCCAGTCAATTACTTCAACTGCTTGGTAGGCTCTTTCGCATGCTTCTTCCAAATCTTTTCCCTTTGCAGTAACCCCAAGGACACGACCTCCAGCAGCAACAAAGTTGCCATCCTGGTCTAAAGCTGTTCCAGCATGAAATATTTTAACACATGGAGAAACCAGCTCCGCTTCTTCAAGATTTCGAATAACACTTCCCTTCGCATAAGCCCCAGGATAGCCCTTACTAGCCATTACAACCACCATGGCAGATCCCGATGACCAATCAAGAGACACATTGTGTAGCTCTCCTCTGCAAGCTGCCAATAGGACTTGAGCTAGATCTGATTCTAGGCGAACCATTAGTACCTACATTTTTTAAGGAAGTTCTAATTAGGACATAGAAGGAAAACCACAGGAACTCAAGAAAAATAAATATACTTTCACTCAATCATAGTCCTTAGTAGGTTCTCCCCTATATGTTTTTTTTATCTATTGTTGAACTTAAGGTCACAGTTGGAAAGTAACACAACTTCAATGGAGTCTTTTGAGCGATAGCTGGCTTTCACAGTTATCACAGAGAAATGATTTATCACAGATTAGTCAACAAACCTGGCATTCAGGGTCCCCAAAGCGCACGTTGTACTCAATCAATTTGGGCAAACCAGACTTCTTCTCAATCATGAGTCCAGCATACAGAACACCAACAAACTTGCAACCCTCTGTCACCATCCCTTTGACAGTTGGGAGTATGATAGTGTCCATGACTACAGCCTCTAATTCTTTTGTTATGATGGGTGCTGGAGAATATGCCCCCATTCCACCAGTGTTAGGCCCAGTATCACCATCTCCAACTCGCTTATGGTCTTGGGCTGATTCCAAAGCTACGGCATTTTGTCCATCCACTAGAGCAAAGAAAGATGCTTCCTCACCTTCAAGGCACTCCTCAACAATGACCTTGCAACCTGCAGAACCAAAGACCCCCTTCACAAGCATTGAATCGACGGCTTCATATGCTTCCTCCAGTGTCATGGCAACAATCACTCCCTTTCCAGCAGCCAATCCATCTGCTTTTACAACAATGGGAGCCCCTTGATCCTGGATGTATTGCTTTGCTGTTGAAGGATCCGTAAATGTTTTATACTGGCAAAAATTGTCCAAAATATGTCAGAACAATATATATTGATATAAATTTAATTTATGGGTAAGTTGTATCTGATATTATTATGTAGTGATTAAAGCAACAACAGATCATGAATCAAGTCCTTTCTAACCAACAAAAAGGCAACTAACAAAAATCTTTATTAAATAATTACAGAACAAGATTGTGAAAACTGTGCATCAGCTACCTCAACATTGCAAATTTTGTGTTTGAAGAGTGTTGACAGGTACATAACACATGGTGCATTTTGCAATTCTTTGCAGAGATATGGCAGCAAAGTCAAAATATTAAATCCACACATGCACTACATACTGAATTGCAAGTACGGATATAAGCCAATTGCAACTCCTAAAAATAGCTAGGAAGGCTGTGAAGAAGCAAGAAATGCATAGAAGAACCAATCAACCACTTCAAAATTAACTAGCATAATTGCCAACGTAGACAATCAGCACAGCCATTGCCAGAAGTTATTATACTACTATTAAGTAGGCCACCATCCTCCTCCAGGTTTTTACTAGCACCCCCCTCAGCTTAGCACACAACATAAACCTAAACATTGATGACAAGCTAACATCACTACTGCAGAACATTGTGTTTATTAACAATCTCCCTGCTACTTAACGAGGGTTGGTTTTCAAAACAATGAAGCGAGAGACAAAGTGTTCGACAATGTAACGTGGAGGGAGCAAAAGTACCAAGAAGCACTACTATCATCACCCTGTAAGATAAAGGCATAACCCCACCCTATCCTAAAAAATTTTTAGGGTTGAGTTGCAATGTAAAAACCCCGTTCTTAGAACCCCAGATGACAGCTAGCATTAAAAATGCAACATCTGCTATACGAATTTAATCCCGAACTCAAAGACCATGTGGAAAATGGACCAAATAATAACTTCTCTTTTAAATGAATTGTACATGCATAGAACTTATATACCAAACTGAAATCCAAATTAAGCATATATAAGATTAAAAAGGGAAAAAAAATTTCCCTTTTTAGAAAAGATTTCAAACGAATGCATTTATTAATCACAAATACAACTTGGTTAATTGATTTAGAGTAAAAAGGAGTGACCTTTGCATATGAATTGCACAGCGTCTTCATAAAATCCTTAGAAAGATGACTTTTTTGGAAGCCAAATTCAAGCATGAAGATAAATTTTACGACTAAACAGACCAAAGCCCAAATTAACAGTGATTATATCAAAAAATAAAGTCAACAATTTTTAAATTAAGATCGCATACAATGCATGTTGATTAAGAGAGAAGGGGGGGAAGGCGAGACCTTTGCAGTGGGAATGCCATATTTATAGCACAAATTCTTCATGAAATCCTTGGAACCCTCCAAGGCAGCAGCTTGAGAAGAAGGACCAAAAGTGGGTACGGAAGCTTTAACCAAATCATTAGTAAGACCCGAAACAAGCGGAGCCTCCGGACCCACAACTACGAGCCCCACACCCCATTGTCTACAAAACGCAATCACAGCCTGGCTGTCGGATACATCAAGGTCAGGTACACAAGTGGCATTCCCCGAACTCGATATCCCAGGGTTCCCAGGCGCACAAAACACACCGTCGCATGATCGGGAGCGCTGTAACGCGTAGCAGAGCGCGTGTTCTCTCCCTCCTCCACCGATAACCAGCACCACAACCCTTTCTTTTTCAGCTGAATTAGTAGTAGCAGTAGAAGAAGAAGCATGGGACTTTGGGATGGCTACGGCGCGTGGGTTGGTTGTTATTCTAGAGGAGTTCAAACTAAGATGAGTCCAGCTGAAAAAAGATGAAGATGAAGTGAAACAGTTGGTATTAAAGCGATTATGGGTGGAGAAAAGTTTTGATTTTGACGAAGGACAGATGGGTGCGGGAGGAAGAGTGATTGCACTGGCTGTTGCCGCCATTTTTTTTTTTTTTTCTTTTTCTTTTCCCTCTTGGGGTGTGGGGGTAGGGGTTAAAGGAGAGGACGATGACAAACGTTTATGTGGGTGTCCTTTTAAATGACAAAACCGAGAGTGCAAGAGGAGTGCGAAGAAAACGGAAAACTGCAGAAAGATTAAAAACAAGGGGTAGGGTTTTAGTTTTAGGTGTTGTGCGCTGCTTGTTTTTAATGTTTTTTTTTTTTTTTTTTCCTCCTTCAAATTCTCGTGCAATGTTTGAGTTTTACGCTAGGAGTCATGTTCTATAAGACCGTACCTTCGGTTTCCCCTGTTTTCTATGTGCGACATATGCGCGCATGGTTTTATATATATCTATGCATTATTTAGAAAAACATCAAATAAAGAAAATGTGATCTACTTGATTAAAAAAGTGTATGCATTATCTATCTATCTATATTATTAAAGTAAAAGGACATCATTTGATGTCTTTAATGTTCATTTTTTATTTATTATTTGAATTCTATTTTTATAATTAAAATATTTACTAACTATAAAAAACATCTATCAATAATAAAATAAAAACGTTTTATAAATATTATTGTAGTTTTACATCTAATATAGGTTTTCAATTGCCCACCTTTTTTCTCCCACATTTTCTCTTTCCATCCTCTCTCTTCTCTAGAACTTTGTGGGAGGTCATACAATGATCTGCTACGGACAAAATGTGGAGGAAGTGGAATGTAGAGCAATCCTACTGGGCCTTAACTTGGCTGTTGATATGGGCTAGTCAAATATCATTCTGGAATCCGACTGTTTATCTGTTATTCAGAACTGTCTCGGGCTGAAGAGAAATTCTCATTTGGCAGCCAAACCTCTTGTGGATAATATTAAAGGGGCCTTAGAAGGCTTTGCTGATAAGCCGATTATTGCTTATGTTTCTAGAAACGCAAATAGTGTTGCTGATTGGGTAGCTACTACGACTAGGAAAGGGATGTATCCTATGGATTGGTGGTGTAACCCTCCTTCCCAACTCCTAAAGCTAGCCCTTTTAGATCTTAATTTATGTATGACAGGTATTAACCCTTCGGATGGTGTATTTGATAACGGATAGTTTTTATATATGTATGATTGTTATGTCCCCGAAAAAAAAAAATCCTCTCTCTTCTCTCACTCTTCGCATACTAAACACATTTATAGCGCATTTCCATAAGCAATTTACAATGAATAAATCAATATGTTTTAAAAAATAAATCCACTTCAAGGAATTTTTATTTTTACTTTTATCATTCTCAAAGTTGCGATTAATAAATACATTTATTATGGGCTTGAGATACTATCACGAAGATTGAAATTATTGCCCAAGTTGTGGACACAACTTTATTTCCATGAGCTAGTATATAACTTAAAGATTTCACTACATTGTAGGTTTGATTTTTGAACATGTAATGTAACGTGTAAAAAGACAAAACCGCGTATTAAACATGTGAAAACTCTTAAGTGAGAAATTCCATATTTGGTTCCCCTTTTCTTTTGTTGTTATGGCCCAAAAAAGAAAGTGAAAATCACATTTAGAAAATGTAATATTACTGATGTCTAATATAAAATTATATATACATATCACATGTTGGAGACGAAACACAATGGCGGTACTGTGCAAAAGTAGTAAAAATCATTGTTTTGCATATTGCACTTGCGATACATGTATCGTAGGATAGATGTGTGATACATTAAAAAAAAACTATGTCATATATTCTAGATGCGATATGTTCATTATATATTCATAATAGATTTTTTATATAAATTACATATGTGTATTTTTTTAAAGAAATATGATAAATAAGTAATAATCTTCAATATTACTAGTATTATGTAAATAAGTCTATAGTGAATCGATAAATAGAAAAAATATCTCGTAAAATATAAATATTATAATAAGATTATAAAGTGAAATTTTACATGATAATTGTAATAAAGTTTAAATCTTTGCTTTCACCTACACATAGGTTTTTGAGATATATATGAGGTAGATTTTGGTGTTAAATCTTTAAGGCTACTTTTATGAAATTTATAGCTTTCTATTTATTTAGAGTTTATGTTCTATAATATTTGTATTATAATATCTATATTAGTAAAGCTATAAATTTTTATTTAGTGTCTTTTTTTTTTTTTTTGCCATTGTTTTATTTGGTGTCTTTAGTGGCATAAAAAGAAAAATAATATGGCAAATTTTATGGTTTTCTTTATTTTAATCAATAGAGCCATAGAGGATTAAAGAATGTAAACATGGAGTTATATTAGTTTCTAAAGGTGTAAAAGAAAGCTTAAAAAATTAAAAAAAAAAGAAGAAGAAAAGTAAATATGAAAAAAAAAAAGAAATGAAGGTAATCTTGGTAGTTTTTCCAAGTAATCCAAAATAATATTCGAGTTGCTACTTCTAGATTCTATAGCTATCTATTATTCACTCTTTTAACGTATAGTTTGTGTTCATTATCTTCTCTTAATATATAATGTTCTACGAGAGATTGTTTTTTACTTTTTTTTTAATTAGTTTTCTAATCAATTGATCTTTTTAATCGTCTTCAAATGAAAAGTGTGTCTCGTATCTCATATAAATTAATTATAAGAAACTAGTCAATGTATAATATACAAGGATGTTATACCTAAGGTTATTTGAAAAGAAAGTATTTATGTTGATTGCTTGATTAAACTTACTATGACTCAAAACTTTTACCAAAAATACTCCTTAAGAGTAGACTTACTTTACATATCATAATATAATAGTACCATTAGATTGGTACATCAAAGATTACAAAGTCTTAATCTTTTACAAACATAACAGAAACTTAAATACTTTAATTTACAACCCTTAAGCTTATGAGTAAGCCTTAAAATAAAACTATTATGTTTTATTCAAAAGTCTTGAAAATGTATCTTTGAAAACAACAACACAAGGAAATAAATCCTAGTCGTCCCCTTAGTATGTCTCATATCCTAAAGCATCATAGAATTCTTCATCGTCAACACTTGGAAGGGAAAAGGTGAGCCAAGAGCCTAGTAGACAGCAACACAAGCAAATACAAAGTGGCACACATTCTTAACTATTGCAATCCAATAACCAATAATTTAATTATCTTCAGTTACTTAAACAAATCAAATTGGAGTGTTCAAACTCCGATTGCAATCCTTGGGAATCTTGAGGTCCTAGGCAATTGGAGCTACTCAGGGGTTGATATGAGTAATCTAAATACTTATATATCCTACATAACTTTACAAAGAAAAATAATTCCATCTAGTGTTCACAACCATTTCACATATTTACTTAACTTAATCTATAATATCACATAATCTAATCGTACTCATAAACGTAAACTAAATCATACTATTTCTTCTAAAAAATAAACAAACATTATACCGATATTGTGTTGAATCTCCACAAGTTCACTCGCTACAACAACCTAGTTAAGACTTGCTTGAACGATATTAGGTCCAAATAAAAAGCTTTATGTTTTACTCGCTACAACAAACTAACACCAGTATTAAGTCCAAATAATAAAAAGCTTTTATGTTTTATGCATGCCAACATATATCATATATGTTTGTTAGTTTCTATTGCCTCCATAAACAACATATAGCGTGAGTGTTTATGTTTTAAGATAGTGTCTTGGTATAGAGAGAAGATTTTCAATAATGTATAACCATCATCATTTTTTTTTTCATTTAGACGATCTTATAAAATCTATGTACTATTTTTATCGTTTTCTTGAAATACACCAATATTTATCTACTATTCATCTGATCAAGTAACATATCATACTTCTTGAATTTCCTTTTCCAATATGGCTCTCACATATATAGTTTTTTTTGTTATATATATATATATTCCGAAATAAAAAAAGGTAAGGGCATGCACATTCATAATATATTGATCAGGAGCAGTAGCGGAGGAGCCAGAGTCCATCCTATTTTCCCATAATATATAGGATCGAATTCCCTGGATTGTTTCGGAGTATGAGTGCTCCAGTGTTGATTCATTTATTTTAATTTAATGATAATAAATTGATGTTGCTGCATTGCATTTAATTAAGCTTACATGTCATTCTGTGTGTGATCGCGTTACTGTGTACTGGGTTTCAACTCGTTCTTCTTATTGTTGTTGTTTTCGTTTTAGGTATTGTTGATGTTGATGATGATTTATTGATGATTTGATGATGATGATGTATGATTCGAGTTTTGGGTGATCCTAAAGGTTTGAAAGGACAGGCGAGTGAAACAAGACCGTGGATTTTACTTTGTCTTGTTTTATTTTGTCTTGTTTGGAGAGTTGGATTCTTCTTTTCTGAAATTGTATATTCCTTTTGTAAGGACCCGACCCACTTAACCCATAGATTAAGCATACCAAATCCCCCGATCATGCATAATACCCAAGCATTATACGTAAGATCGTCCAGAAAAAGTGTTTGTAATGACTGCTTGCTTAAAATAGATATAACATTCACATTATTTGAATTAAGAAATACTACCACTACATAAGTAATAAGTCGTCACATATATACAAAACATACATCACACGAGGATCTCCCAAAGATCACACTAAACATATAAAGCTTACATACAAGCAAGCTACATTACATACACAACTTGAAAAAATACATCAAAAAGTCCTAAATAATTACTACTAGGTCACACTCCTAATCATCCATAGATGTCTCTCAATTAGTTCCATAATCCATATCGTCGTAGAGCTCATCATCATAATCACCTGCCAGGTAGCAGCATGAGCCAAAGGCCGAGCACACAATAGTACAACAAATACATATACCAAGTACACTTAACTAAATGCAATGCAACAATTCACCATAACTTCATTATCTTTAGTTAAGTGAGTAAAAAAAATAATAATGGAGTATTCAAACTCTGATTCAAGCTTGGGAATCTGAGGGTCCTGAGTAACAGCAGTTGCTCAGGGGGTTGATATAGATAGACCGGATATCTATATCTCCTATATCTAGTCGATAAAGATTAGTAATAGCTTCATCTATGGTTCACACTCCTTCATACACTCCACTTATTCCGATCTATAACATCAATTAGTTCAACAGTCCCATAACTGTGAACTAAAACATATTATTTCCTCTTGAGCCTAAGTAGAGAATATAACGACACAGTTAACCCCGTTAGCTATCCACTTAGCCATTAAAAAAAACCACCATTGCATCATGGATTTGAGTCATTGCATCATGGATTTGAGTCATTGCATCATGACAAATATTTGGACTAAGTGCCTAAACTATTGTGCCATTGAATCATGACAGGGTTGTCGTTCCTCGGACTAGACACAGCTCAACCACAAACCATTTCAATAAACTTTTTATTAGTCTTTAATTAAGGTCAAACTTGAATATGCCTATCCTAAGCAATAATCAATCAAATTATTGTGTACCTAGATTGGATTGAGAATCAAAAGAAATCTCCAACTGAGTATCTATCTCTATTCTACACAAATCAAATTATATCAGCATAACTATCTAAAGCCAAGCTTATATTCACTAGTTAAAAAAAAACTTAGAAAGTCATTGAATCTCATTTAAAATCACCCAAAGTCATCACATGACATATATATATATATATATATCATATAACATCATACAAGTCAAATTCATAATCAAAAGGTCATATATCATGTATTGGAAGATGTTAGAAAATTTGAAATTTGCAGAGCCCACGCTGGCAATTTACGATGGCAGTGTAAGACTCAACGACGGCCATATAGGGGTCTTACGCCAACGGCATTAAAGCCGTAGTTAAAAAAATGCATTATGTACAAAATTTTAGATCATTACGCCGACAGTGCATCGGCTGTGTAGACCTCAACGCTGGTGGTGTTGATGTCTAAGCCAGCGCCGTTCAAGCTGCCTTTTGAATGATCAGTAGATAAAATTTTTAAGCCGGTAGGCACGCCGGCAGTGTTTGAGGCAGCGTACACTACAGTTCATGTTGCAGATTTCTTCTGTTTTTCAAACACGAAATTTTTACATTTTACTCTTCCAACCTCTTCCAAACCATAATATAACATTCCTAATACATGATATAAGAATCCTATATCATCAAACATACACAAACTCTTATCTAACATCATTGAAACACAACACTCCTCCTCAACCATTAAAACACTTTACACTATAACTTCATTTTCTTCACATCCACTACTTCAACATGAATCCACTATTCGATACAACTCAACAATATCAACTTCTCATCACACGACAACTCAACACCATCATTACACTTTCATAAACAAATCTTAAGCTATCTCAACATCACAATATAACAATACACGTATATATCCAACATGCATTATATTTGATAGAAATTTTATAGATTAAGAGAGAAATAAAACATCTTAAACATCATATAAACTTACCTTAATGTGTATATGATAGCCAGGGATGGATTCTTGGTGTGTTGAGTGCAAGAAACCTTGGTTTTGATGTTGGAAAATGTGGCCTTACAAGAGTTACGAATTTTTTTCTTCTTTGATCTGTTTTAGATGTTCAAAGTGTAAAAGAACAAAGCTTAATATTTATCTAATAATCATTGACTTTAGGGGAAAATTTCTAAGGGGCTTTGGGCATTGATTAAGCTTTGTTTTTGGGCTTAAATTGGGTTTAGAAAGGGCAAAAAATCTTCTAGGTTTATGGACTTAGTTTTGGTTTAAAACAAGCTTAATTCATCATATATAATTCATTACAATATCAATTAACATCCACATAATAATTTCTAACATGAATATACTATTAACCTAGATATATTTACCATAGATTGTCATCTAATCATTACTTCATAATACATACCATCATTTCAAACACATCTCAATTCACACAAACACACATATAACAATCAAATTTAACATGCATTAAGTATGAATTAAAACTTTGGTTATTTCACCTTTAAAGGGTCCGGTGGTGTCTATATGTTTTGTAATAGCTTTTAAGTTTTGTTATGCCATCAAGAAAAGTATATGAGATACATGATGGTATAATATTGTTTTAAAACATGAACTACTCAAGAATGAGTAATACATGATGTTTTTGTAGAATGTTGATCTACTTATGATAGTAGGTGTTAAAAGGATTTTAAAGTTTGTTTTTCAATTGTTAGATCCAGTTATCTTCAAAATCTAATTAAATGATTTCAAAGATTAAAAGTGGATAGCAATGTTGTAAGCCCTTAGATTTTTCGGTAAATATAAGTAAAACCTAAGAACCAGAAGTCAAACCGAAATCCTAAAGTTAACCCAGTTCTACGTTTAGTCTAGTAAATTAGATCCGGCAATCCCGTATTCTTAACCCCTAAACAATGTAATTAAGATAATTGTGAATAATAGTTCGTAATAATATATGAAGGCTTAAAAATATTAGATTCATTGATTTTTTTTATGTTTCGGATCCAAACGAGATCAGTTTCGAAAACCGTGCCTAGCGTATGGACGGTGAAAATATTCCGACAATACCATTAGACTCGTAAAAATATAATGTTTTCAAAAATATCAATTTTAGAATTTTTCGGTAACTGAAAAATCATATATAACTTAATTATGCGATTTTCTTTATTATCGGTATTTTAATTGCCTCATCTACTATTCATATTACCATTTCTACTATTCATTACTATTTCACTATCTTTACTTTTTCTTACAATCTATTATTACATACTATCATACAAATTCCTTACAATTTACCTTCCCTATACAACTTTATTCACATCACACTTTACACATTACTTCTTTTCATTAAAAAAAAAAAAAATCATTTTCTTCCCCCTACAAGGCAAAACCGGCACCCCTCTCTCTCTCATTAATCAATTTATTTTTTTTCATTTTATTTAATTATATCTAATTTCACTCCAAAGTTTTATAAATACCCCCTCTCTCATTCATTATTTCACACACCTCATTTTTCCTACAAAAACTCTACCAAAATCACTCTACAAATTCTTCTCTTGGTTTATCTTCCAAACTTCCTCCTCCCCACAAAACCACTATCCATATATTACTACAAACACTTCTTTCCTTCTTTAACACATTTATAACCTTGGGTAAAACTTCTTCTATTTACCCGCCATGTTCGTATAACTTAACATAAGCTTAGTGTATGTTTCTTATACTCATGAGGGTTAAAGAAGCAATAATATGTTCATGTGTTATTTTTGTTCATGTCTAAATTTTCCATTATGTTATTATTGTTATTGTGTTGTTGTTATTATTGTTATTAATATTTGCTCTAATATAACTTCTATATGATATTATGTATATATATTTATTAGAGCCTAAGTGCTTACTAATCTAACATCTTATTATTATGTTTTTTCTTTCTTTCTTTTTCTTTTTTCTTTGTGGGATTAGTTATTCTTAATCCCGAAGCCTTGATGAAGCTAAGGCTCTCAATATTTGATCAGGATACTTTGATGATGTTAAGATTATCAATACTTGATCTTATTATTATGCTATTATTTATTCTTATATATATCCTAATTATTATGAGATGTTGTTATATTTCTCATATCTACGTATTCATAATCATGCATAAATATGTTGCTATTATCTCAACAAAATAAAAAGAGTTTTCTTAAATAAAGGAAAATAAAACTCTCTTTAAAAAAATAAATTTTTGTCATCTAGGAAATGACTTTTTCATAAAAACTTAAAATTTCATTTTTAACATACCTTTTCCAAAATTTATATAAGTTCATCACAATTTTTTAGTAATAATACTACATGAGATTTTATAAAGGAATACATAAAAAGCAAGTTATCACATACATTCTTTTTTTTTTTTTAAACCAATGAAATAAGAAAGTTTATTTAAAACTTAATATTGCTAAATCATTGTTTAACAAAATTTTTTCTTAAACTTATTCATTGAAGCTTTCCACCAATACTCTAAAATGCTAAGGTCTAGACAAGTTTTACAAAATCTTCAAAGAATAACCTTTTAAAGATAAGTCTTACTTAGAAAATAAAATTATTTAATAACTTAAAAGATCATTATTACTATTTATTTAAAGTGGAACTAACTTTAGGAAAACTTTAGAACACATAAACATGACTACTTTAAGAAACTTTAGTCACTACCAAGGGATTCTTAGGAAAAATAAAATTTTCAACTACTAGAAATAAAGTTGTAGGAATCTTAAAAAGACTAAAAATAATTTTTTAAATTAAATTATTTCAAAGGTTAAGAAATGAAGTTAAAAGAAGGAAATGTTCACTTATAATAATTCAATAATTTTTTTCAACAAACTAAAGTGAATTTTTCAAGTCCTAGTTTTTTTCAATTTTTAAGACACATTGTTTTACAAAAATCATTGTTGAGACGATACCACTAAATTCATGTATACAATATGAGTATATATATATATATATTCAAAGGATATTTCAACTATAAAAATATCTATATTTTTGTACAACAAATTTTGGATGAAGAAAAGCTTGGAAAATTATGTTTTGAAAGTTGGGATTTTCGTATCAGTTTTGTACCTTGCTGTTCCGAGGCCCAAATGACTTTTTTGATCAAAATGGCTTTAGAAATGGATAGATATTTTCGAGTAGGTAAAAACGGTATATAACATGCGAAATTTTGAGTTAAAATGAGCAAGTTATGACCATTTTAAGTTAAATTTCCAATAATGCGAATTTTGATAAACTTAATAAGATAGAGTTAGATAATTTAAGTAGATCTTAGATGGAATACTCATTTTTTGTATTTTTTTTGTTTAGGTGTCGATGACCAAGATCTTTTTTTTTTTTTTTTGATTATTATTCGACTAATAGAAGATCACTATGGACGAGTGAGTTTTCCTTTACGTTTATGTATTTATGCATGTGCTTATAAAAAAGCACTAGATATTAGGAAAAGATAAAAATTGATATGCCTGTGGGTTATCATGGGAGTTATGTGTGTGAATTGCTATGTATGATTAATGAATGATAAGAATATCGAAGCCCGATTTGTTGATTGTTTCTATGCATATTGCTGTGTGTGCAATTATTGATTAATCACCTTAAATGAATCAATATAGGATTGAAAATTCCGTTAAACCAATTTGCTCATGCATATCACTTAGAATATTATTTCGCATTTTCTTACTACTCCTCAGCGTGAGACAGAAAAAGTAAGCTGCCTAACTACATATTGAGGAATTAGGACGTTCGGGGAATACGACCTCAAGATGTAACCGGAGCCGGATCGATCGGTTTAGGTGAGAAAAGCCCGAGGACTAGTTGTATGATTCGTTGGAACCCCAATACGCATGTAAACTTTCAAAGAGGTCAATTGGGGCCCAGTTCAAATTATTCCCTAACTACCGATGGAGGGGTAAATCCGTCATACATACAAAACTGGATAGTCATATGTATTGCTTGATCATATTGTTGCTTGCATTTCATATGCTTATCTAATGAACTTGCTTGAATGCTTGTTATGAGTACTTTTGCGTAGGATTATCTCACTAAGTTAGTTATGCTTATTCCTCAATAGACTTTTGATGTTGCATGATCATTGTTTCATACTTGAGACCACTTTGATCATTCGGGTAGAATCTATGTTTTGGAAAGCTTTTTGAGAAATTCTATTTCGAAGGCGTATATTAGATTTCCTTTAAAAACCTTCTAGTTTCAGTATTTATCTTAGTAAGACTTTACTATTATGGAAACTTATCAGGGTAATACTCCGTAGAAGTTGTAGAACTTTATATTCTAATGAATCATATTAGTATTATTTTATATGGTCCGCTGCCATTATCTTAAAATGCATAATTCCATTGGTATCCCTTTGCTGTGAACGTACGCCTTATACCAATATGAAAGCTTCCGAGTGACTGAGGTAGTCATTCTCAAGTTTTAATATTGTATACGGTTGGCTGTCACGTTTAAGCTACCCGTTAGGGCGTGACAAATGTTCGACATAAACATATTTCTTAAGGAATCCTGAGCATATAACATACAAATGTTATACGTGAAGGTATAAGCCTATGTGAAATTTTAGGGCGTTACAGAGAGATAAGGAATGATCCTAATTCTAGACCTTAGTGCTATTCTAATGATTTTCTCCTTCTTAGCATTCTCAAGGACCCATAGCTAACTTAAGCATCGGAGTAACTATGTTGGACAACCTCTCGACACAATATTAACTGGGTTTTTTTTTTTTGCATGTTTATGGTGCTCCTATACTCTAACTCCATCGATGATTTGATACCTATGATAGTGAGGGTTAGAAAGAGATGAAGAGGAAATTTCTGCATAAATTTGAGGGAAATAGGAAGGGTACTCTATGCGTATGAGACAAAAGAATAAGAAGACAATTACGTTAAAGTTAAATACCTTGCCAACCAACGTATATTTTGAAAAGATATGGCGGTTGGACATATATGCCCATATTCAAAATATTAATCACAATTTTGTCCTTTTTATTTTTTTTATTGTATATCATTTTAGGATATTTCATGAAATCTTTCATTTGGCTCTTCTATTTGATCTCTCCTATCCTACTTTTCCACCATGCATATTCACTATTTCTTCATTTGCATTGACTGATGGTTTTCTCAAGTAGAGGTCAGGATTTCAAGATTGTTTACATTAGGGTTATGATTGCATGATTGCAATTTCGATGTGGTAAGGGTTTGTTATACCAAAGGGGATAACATCATGAATTAGATCACCTCGACATCTCTTTGTTTTCATCTATTGTTTCTCTTGATTTCATTTGTATATGTTTGATATAGAGTTTGTTATATTCGGCATACCTCCAACCTAACATGGTTACTTTTGTTTTCTTTTTCCCTCTTGTTTTTCCTAAGCATTCTATTTTAATTAAAATTAGATTATATAACGTCTTGAACACGTGTCATTGACTGGTTGGCTGAGTGGGGCAGTGAGTATGGTAATTATCAAAACCTAATTGAAATTTTCGTCTACAAAATTCAGCATTTTCCTTTAAAAAAAAAAAAAAAGAGAAAAGAGGAAAAACCTCAGTTGGCATCCGAGGCAAATGTGCATGTTGAGCTAGAGCAAAGCAGCTGAAGATCCGTTATGCTTTTATTTATTTTTTTAATTAGCAAAGAAGCTGAAGATCCGCACCCGACCCGATTCAGACAGGGCGAATAAGTATAGAGGCCACTAATAAAACCCTAACAAACTTGGCTCTGGGCTTCTATCCTTTTCCTTTTTTCCAGCATCAGTTGCCTCGCGACTCTCCTCATCTTAGAGAACACGAACGCACTCCCTCTCTCTCTAAGGTCTCTCTCTCTCTCTCTCTCGATTTACAAGCGATGAGATCTGTATGCTCTTGGTTTTTCACTTTCATTCTATTAACTTATTGTATCGGAATTGAATCGATTTTGATATTCCTGGATGCAGATCTGAATAATCAGAGCAACCAAGGCCCTTGTTTTAGCCATGGCTCTGGTACGTCTTCACTCTTTCTTCGTAAAGCCTCAGTCTTTGTTTGTTTGTGCGTGTTTGTGTGCGTGCATGTGCATGCTTGTGTACGTGTGTTTTGGATCGGATCTTTTTTTTTTCCTCCCTCGGAGTTTATATGTCGCACCATTATTATTAAAAATTTAAGCTTTACTATAATCTTTATGGTTCGGAAGCATTAATCCGATTGAGATGTAATTAAATCTAAAATCAAGCATGGATAGCGATTGGCTTGGTGATATTGTTTTGATATTAATAATAATTAGGATGAAAGAGTGGGGAAATAAGCCCTACTGCAGCAGGTTTTTTTTTTTTTGGCTAGTTTTTTGCTGACTGAGGCAAAATAGTTGGATTAGTGGAAGCCGAGTGAAATGGATAGAATTAGGCGAGAAAGGATTGAAATAATGTTACTTTCGAGTCCCAGATGATTCATTTCCTCTTGAAAGATAAAACCATAAAGTGTAACAGTCACGTTCGGTGCTTGAACTCTACCAAAGTGCCAATATAATACTAAACTTTAACCCAATTTTGCAATTAATTGTCACATGGGTATCATAAACGACCTTGAAAAATTTATAGGCGATGAATTGAAAATTTTAAACTTTAGGTAATGGGCAAAATCATATACCAATTATGATATTTATCTAATTATAAAATTGCTTGCATGAGGAATGTCAAAGGGGTAAAAAAGGACCAAGTGATGTCTTTTTTGTTATGTTTTATTTCTTTGATTTTCATTTGTCCACAGCTAAAGAATGAAATTGGAAGAGATTCTCTTTCCACTGATTTTCACTTTCTCTTCAATCGCCAAACACATCAAATGACTCAAAATTTCTTTTTCGTTCATTATTTTTTAAGCCAACATGTACATCTTTTCATAAAGACGCTTGAAATCATTTTGCAGGTGCTGCATGCTGGAAGTACCAATAAGAATGCAGCCAAGGCTCTTATTGCTGCAGAGTATTCGGGAGTCAAAGTTGAGTTGGTCCCAGAATTTGAGATGGGTGTCTCCAATAAAACTCCTGAGTTCTTAAAGATGAACCCTATTGGGAAGGTACTTTCTCTATGATGGGTACTTTTACGTGAACAGGACTGTGTGCATTGCTAAGCTGGTGTGTGAATTAGTGATTTCAAACAATGATTTTAGAATGAAGAAAGGCATCCAAGTTTGTAGGTGACTATGTCTTCACGGACGTCCGTTTGTGTAAAGTATATAAGTCAAGTTCTTTATTTTAAACACAGCTGTTAAAATAATTTTCCATGCTGAATTCAACTATTAGCTGCTGCCCTTTGACGCATTCAATAGGAGAATTTGGGGAATGATTCACAGTTTTTGATACTATTAAGTTCTTACTACAAAATTACATGTGCTATTAAGCTTGGCAAGTCTTATGATTGTAGTTGTTGTACTAGAATGGATCCTCTTGGCATCATGATCTAACAATTGTGAATCCTTTGGGAGTTCTGTCTTATTGTACGGCAAATGTCTTGTCAAAGCTATTCTTTTTGTGTCACTCATCCTTTGGGGTAATGCATGGATGTTGACCTTGGAGACGATAGCATTAGCCATCAGCAGTTGTATCATCTGCACTTAACCTGTAGATTAGTTATTAGCAATCTGTAGTTCACGTATTATTGAATAACCATCACATCATTTCTTGTGGAGCTCTATTTGTTTTTCTGAAAAACTGAATCATGGAAAATTTCTCAGATTTGATACTTTAGGCAGAACCATTCATCCAGGCACTAACTTAAGCAGAACAATTCATCTATATGCCTCCTAACCTTCTGTGTTCGTCTTGATTTCCAATCTTTCTTTCAGGTGCCTGTTTTGGAAACACCTGAAGGTCCTATCTTTGAGAGCAATGCTATTGCAAGATTTGGTGAGAAATGGCATTCTCTTTCTGCAGGAAAAATTTCAAAGACCCTTTTCCTGCTTAGCTTTTTTGTTTGACAATTAATTTCTGTGGTGCAGTAACAAAGTTGAAGGCCGATAATCCATTGTATGGATCTTCTTTGATTGATTATGTAAGGCCATGGATTTCCTATTTACATCTTAAAAAATTGACCTACTTTATTACAGCCATGTGCTTCCATTAACCCAACAATATGGTGTACTTTTCCCTCTTTACTCTAATAACTTTGCTTTTGTTATTGAACTTTGCATGTTTTGTGTTTGTTAGGCACATATTGAGCAATGGATTGATTTTGCAACATTGGAGATTGATGCTAATATAGTGAGCTGGTTTAGACCTAGAATGGGACGTGCTGTGTATCTTCCTCCTGTAAGTTATCATTAAAAGCATCAGTGGTATTTAACTCGTTGCTTTGATTGGACAACGATGATTCTTTTCTAGTTCAGTTACTTTATCATGTGAACATCGTGCTTTTTTATGGATGCACAAACCCCTTCTTTTTGCTATATGAAGCTTTCTGATCCATGATATCCATATTCTTGCATGAAGGCTGAGGAAGCTGCAATTGCTGCTTTGAAGAGAGGCTTAGGTGCTTTGAACACATACCTTGCTTCAAATACATACTTGGTTGGGCATTCAGTGACATTGGCTGACATCATCATGACTTGCAATCTAGTCATGGGAATTAAGATGATTATGACCAAAAGTTTTACCTCAGAGTTCCCTCATGTAGAGAGGTACTTCTGGACAATGGTTAATCAGCCAAATTTTAAAAAAATATTGGGTGAGGTTAAGCAAACTGAATCCGTGCCACCTGTGCAATCTGCAAAGAAACCCTCTCATCCAAAAGAGCAAGCTAAACCAAAGGCCAAGGAAGAGCCAAAGAAAGCAGAAAAGAAGGAAGCTCCTAAACCAAAACCAGCTGCTGAGGAAGAAGAGGAAGCAGCTCCAAAGCCCAAGCCCAAGAATCCTCTTGACCTGTTGCCACCGAGTAAGATGATTTTGGATGAGTGGAAGAGGCTGTACTCAAACACTAAGACAAACTTCCGTGAGGTTGCAATCAAAGGTATCACTCTGATTTTTTTTTTTTTTTTTTTTAAAACACCCCCGTACAGTACAGACATTTGACTGGCATATTTTGCAATATGAAATTAGGTTTATGTGAAGTTTCCTTGTGAGGTTGACTGTGCAACAGTTTATCGGCTAATGAAGGGACAGATATTTACATCTGAAATACGTTTCTCATGTTATTTTCTCTTCTTTTCTTGTCCTGCAGGATTTTGGGACATGTATGATCCCGAGGGATACTCACTTTGGTTCTGCGATTATAAGTACAATGACGAAAACACGGTGTCGTTCGTCACATTGAACAAGGTTGGGGGGTTCCTTCAGAGAATGGATCTTGCTCGCAAGTATGCTTTTGGGAAGATGCTTGTGATTGGTTCGGAGCCACCATTCAAGGTGAAAGGATTGTGGCTTTTCCGGGGGCAAGAGATCCCTCAGTTCGTGTTGGATGAGTGCTACGACATGGAGCTGTACGAGTGGAGGAAGGTTGACATCATGGATGAGGAGCAAAAGGAACGGGTGAGTCAAATGATCGAGGATCACGAGCCTTTTGAGGGAGAGGCTCTCTTGGATGCAAAGTGCTTCAAGTGAAAAAAAAGAAGGGGACATAGAATATATTAATTCCCCATCTAGAAAAGTGATTTTTCTGGTTTATGTTATATTTATATGTGAGTTAGGGTCAATTTCATGTCCTTGGGACTTGAAAGTGGAGTTTCTTTCCTTTTTTTTCCATTGATTTTGCTGTAGAACCATTGTGTCTTGAGTTGATCGATCGATTATACATTTCCTAGTGAGTTGTGGTTTCTCAGATTGCGGCTGAAGTGCTGTTTTTTGTTTTTAATTACTGGTTAATTTACATAATATAATGGTTTGGTTAGTGTGGATTTTGATTAACAAGGTCGTTTCTCGTTTGAAAGTCCATTGCAAATATACAAATTTACTCATCAACTATCATTTAATTTTAAGTTCTTAAAAAGAAATGCACATAAAGAAATGAAAAGACAAAAAGATTTCTTAGGACAATAGTTGAAATATCCGGACGTGTCAGCTTAGCATCGGTGGACTCGTATTATGATCTGGCAAGTAGAAAGCATGTAAATGATGTAGTTTATTAATTTTTTTGTTCGTATTTGACCGTTAAACTTGATCGATCAATGATTAGTTATTCATTTTCAGTCAGCAGGGTTTATTTCTTCTTTTCTTTTCTTTTCCTTTTTGTGTTTTTTCGAAGTCTACTAGTGCGAGTTTTTCATCACTCGCCGAAACCAGTTATTACAATTTATAGACTTGGCTAAATGAAAACTCATCTGGTCAAATGGTTACTCTACTAATAACCAATCAAGCTGGATCTTGATTGGTCAAAGGTGTTTTTTATAAAAAAGTTTCGTGTTAAATTACTCGATTGCTTCTTTTTTCTTTTTCTTCTTTTGTAATTAGCACTAGTGCCGGTGGAATTAACAATTCCAATTTTGCTAAATTTCCATTTGTTTCAAACCTCAAATTTTTTCAAATTCATATTTCTGTTGATTCCATTACATCTTCCATCCACGAGCGACAGATGTAACGCCTCACGGCCTCACTTGCTGAAATATTGAATTTGAACTGATCGTATGATTATATATATATATATATTATGTACAATAGAATAAGAAGTATATTATATATATATAAATACAGAAGTTGAGGGGAGGAGAAAAAATGTTTAAACACACCATCCAATATTCCAATGTGGTCGTAGGCCACTCCGGCGTCTGGCCTCAACTCAACCAAAATTTACAGCTACGAGTTGCAACGGGCCCCCGGTTACTAAAAGTGGGCTGTAGTGAAACTAAAAACTTTATGAAACAGTGAACAGGATTTTATTGAAATTGCAGCATTTGGAGAAATTATTAATTAAGTAAATAAAATTTTATATTAAATTATTTTTTTTTTGCCATATATATTAAATTACTTATCCATCAAAATGATTGAAAATCTTATATCTAACATGCGATTCAATAACGATAATAAGCCAATGACTTTATAGGTTAGTGGGTCTCTCTTGGTCTTTTAAATGATAGGTATCAAGATTTGAATCTTCTCTCTCATTGTAAAAAAAAAAAAAAAAGGAAAATAATGACAGTGATGTTTGAAAATTCTAGCTTATAAATGTGATTTTTGTGATATTTTCTTTGAAAAAAAAAAAAGCAATTTCTCAATGCAGTTGTTTTATAAATGTGAGCTTCATTCTTTGCATATTCCAATGCAATTTTGATTCAATAATATGATAATTAATTTCTTATAAACTATATTAAAATAAGTTTTTTTTTCCTAGAAAAACAGCGTAGAAGTACTACACCTGAATATTTTTTACACTTATGTTTAGACAACATATTGTAATAATTTTATATTATTACATTTTTTTCATCTGCAAACATCATATATATATATATATATAGATATATATATAGCAATATTCATAATCATATAAATAGATACAACCTAATGACATGAATATGGATATTTTGTACTATTGAAGCAACATAATAAAACATTAAGCGGTTACAAAACTTCTTTTTTGGCCAAAACTTCATTTAGGTCCACAAGGAAGTGCAAAGTGGATCTTTTAAGCATTATTTAAATTTGGAAAAATTTAAAATAACTTATAAATTAAAAAATAAAACAAATAGAAAGAATTCAAATCCTATTTATCCTAAATATATTTTCTGTAGAAAAATATTTTTATATTTACTTTATTAACAAATACATACTTTCCCAACTAGATATTGAAAAGGTAAGAATAAAATCTTCTTTTCTGGGGCAAAATAAAAATTACAATTGCATTGATGAGATACTTTGTAACTTGGACCAATCTTAAATTCTAAAAAATAGTAATAAAAATAATAATTATTGAAAAAAAAACTAGAAATCCAAAAAAGAAATGAGAGAAGGTGATGGAGAAGAGGGGAAGCTCTTACGATCATGTAAACTTATTTGATCGGATCGGTCCCGTTATAATCTATGCCGTTGATCATTTCACAATTAATAATAGTCTTTGATTTAAAATGTAAATTAACCTGCTATACAACATGATTCTTTTCGTCATTTTTTCTCCTTTTTATCAAAAATATTAATTTATTCTCTCTTACTTTTTACTTCTTTTCCTCTCCTCCACGACACATCTCATTACATTTTTTTTTTGTTCTTTCTTTTTGAATCTCCAACTTTAAACCATGACGATATAAATCTCATATGTTGTAAACACTATAATCTATAAAATGACAATCTTCAATATAACCTAAATATTTAAACATTATATTATATAGCACGCCATACTTAATAGCTATATGGGATATGTATTTTAAATGTTATATTAATATAAAAAAAATTATATGTTCTTATGCAGAGATATTGGATATATATGATATAGTGATAAATAATTTTTCCAGATGTTCTTATATGTTATATCGTGTATATATTTTTTATATGTTATAGTAATATAAAAATTCATTTACGCAAATTTGTATAGAAAATATATATTTTATAGGTTTCGTAGAATATATATATGTACTTTATATGTTATGGAAATATATCAAATTTGAAAATGTGTGTAGTTCTTATATGTTATTTAGGATATATATAATTTATATGGTATAATGTAAATTCTTATACACGAAATTTGTATAATATATATATATATGTATTATATGCTATATGTGACATATTTGTTTATGTGTATTGTATATTTTTTTCAAAACATAAAATAAAATATCATGTTTATATATCATATTTGTTATACATGATATGAAATTTATATGTTATATAGGGTACGTCTGGTTTTATGTATATCATATTTTTCATCACATAACATAAAAAATACATCATATGTTTATATATCATATAATGTTATATCATATGCATATTATATGTTATAGTGATATATATTTAATTAGGAAATATATATTTTGTATGTTTATGTAATATATTAAATCAAGGTGTATATTACATATTATAGTAATATACAAAACTTGTATATATTTTTATATACTATTTGGGATATATATATATATATATAATTTATATGTTATAGCGATATGCCAAATATTTATACATGAAATTTGTACAGTATATATTTTATATATGACATATTTGTTTATGTGTATGTATGTTATTTTCAAATTATAAAATAACATATCATATATTTATATGTCATATATGGTGCGTATTTTATATGTTATATAGGATATGTAATTATATGTACAACATATATTTCATCATATAACATAAAAAAGACATATCATATATTTATGTATCTTATATGTTGTGTTAGATATATATTTTACAAGGATAATGATAAAAACGGTATCTAAAATTTCACAAAAAGAACAATTAGGTATTTGAAGTTTGGTTTTAAATAATTTGGTACCTGAATAAAGTTTTCATTGACTTCTCTCGTATTCGAAGTTTTATTTTGATAATTTTAGTACATGAACAAACTTTTTGAGAACTTTTTTGATACATTATTTCATTTATTTCAAGTATGAAAAAAGTTGACAAAAATTTTGTTTAGATACCAAAATTGTCAAACCAAACTTTAGGTATGAAAAAAATCAATAAAATTTTGTTCAGGTACCAAATTATTCGAATCAAACTCCAGGCACATAATTGTTCTTTTTACGAAAGTTTAGGTACTATTTTCATTAACCCTATTTTATATGTTATGGTAATATATCAAATTAGGAAATATATATTTTATATGTTACTATAATATATTATATTAGGATATGCACTATATGTTCTAGTAATCTACAAAGCTTGTATATGTTATTTAGGGTACATATAATTTATATGTTGTAAGAATATGTAAATCTTTATACAAGAAATTTGTATAGTATTTACATTTTATATGCTATACGTGATATATTTGTTTATCTATATTTTTTATACAATATGCTATATAGGTATGTCTTTATATGTACATCATATATTTTAACATATAACATAAAAAAAAAGTGTCATGTGTTTATATGAAAAACTTGTATAAGTTCTTGTATGTTATTTAGGATACATATAATTTATATGTTATAATGATATATTTGTTTATGTGTATTGTATATTTTATTTCAAAAAATATAAGAAAATATCATATGTTCATATTTATCTTATACGTTATATACCATATACAAAGTAGATGTTATAGTAATATAAAATATATGTATATGTTCTATATGTATTCAGTATGTTATGACAATATCTAAAATTTGTAAATGCTCTTAGATGTTATATAAGATATATAATATCTGTGTATTTTTTACAAGTTTGAGTATTATATAAAATTTGTATATGTTATATAGGATCTATACATATTATATGTTATATTAATATATAAAATTTATATGTATAAATTTTGTGTAGGATATATATTTTACATGTTATTCAAAACATAATTGTATTTGTTTTTATATATTTCATTACATAAGATAAAAAAACATGTCTTATATATATATATATATATATATTGAAATGTTATAACAACATATTAAATTTGTGTATAATTATGTTATAGCAATATATAAAATTTCTAAATGCTCTTATAAGCTATATGTGATTTATATATATAATATGTTATGTAGGATATATATGTGCTTGTATATCACGTATCAAATTTTATAAGATAAAATACACATATCATGTGATAATATATTAGATTATGAAATATATATTTTATATGTTATCGTAATATATTAAATTAGGATACATACTATATGTGGTAATAATATATAAAATTTGTAAATGTTCGTATATGTTATATAGAATATGTATATATATTGGAGTTATAGTAATGTATAAAATTTATACATGTTCTTATATGTTGCATGAGATATACATATAACATAAATGTTTTTGTAATATATAGAATGTTCTATGTTACATTTATATAGGATAATTACCATGTTTGAAACCACAATGGGGTTGAATTCCTCTTTCTAGGGATAAATTCTTATTTCATGGGTCATTTCACCATAGCTGGGAGCCTTTCTTGTTTTAAGGTCCTTTCACCATGGTAGGGATGAATTCATCGTGCCTATCATCTTACCGTAGTAGAGGAGAATTTCTTATTTCATGAGTCATTTCATTACAGTAAAGGGTGACTTCCTCATTCTAAGGGCTTTTTCACCACAACTGGAGGGAATTCCTCATTCAAAGGGGGTTTTTCGAGAATTCCTCGTTTCAAGAGGCTTTTCACAAGGAGATGATTCCTTATTCCAATGGGCTTTTCACATAATAAAGGAAAATCCCTCATTTTAGGGTGCATTTCACCATAGTAAGAGGGAATTCTTTGTTCCTTTGACCTTTTTCACCATAATAGGGGAGATTTCTCATTCCAAGAGCCTTTTCACCATAGCAAAAGGGAATTCCTTGTTTCAAGTGGCATTTCACCACAGTAGGAGAAATTCAATGTTTTAGGTGGCATTTCATGATAATAGGAGGGAGTTTCTCATTTTAGATGGAATTTCACTGCTGTAGGAGTCATTCCTCATTCCTTAAGGCTTTTCATTACAATAGGGGAGAATTCTTCGTTTTAAGGGCATTTCACCATAGTAGTAGGAGATTCTTCGCTTCTGGGGCCTTTTCACCATAGTAGGATAGAATTTCTCATTTTACGAGACATTTCATTACAGTAAGGGCTAATTTCTTATTCTAATGGCTTGTTCACCATGGTCGGGGCACTTTCTTGTTGCAGATGCCTTTTCATCATAGTAAGGTGGAATTCCTTGTTTTTTTGGTATTTTCACCATACTAGGGGGCAATTACTCGTTTTAGCTAACATTTCACCACAATAGGACGTAATTTCTCATTCTATGAGTCATTTCACCACACTAATTCATTATTGTTTTAAGGGTCACTTTAGGACATAATGGCTCGGTTTCTCGTTTTATGAGTCATTTTACCACACAAAAACTTAAATCCTCATTGTTAGGTTGTTTTAAGACACCAAGGTTGAATTCATATTTTTAGAGCCAATTTCACCACAAACATGCTCCACTCATCACTGTCGGGACTATTGCATCATAAGATAATTAATTTATCATCCTATGGGCAATTCTAACACATAAAGTGTTGAATTTATCATTTTAGGTCCCGTATCATTATTATACAGCTTAATTCCTCAAAGCATGGCTTATATCACTAAACAAACTATCTTTCCTCATTTTAGGATACATGCTTCATTGCAAAGTTCATTTCACATAACAAGCTTTATTTCATAAATGTAAGGGTTATTCAACATAGGAACTCTATTTTCTTTATGTCAAAGGCTCAATTTAATGTTACACGACCTATTTTTCTATGCAAATTATACTCACCACGATTGCATTCATTTTTCTTGCCATTATATGTTTTTCATTATTATAAGGTTAAATTATTTTCTTAGAGCTTACTTCACCATATTAGACCTATTATCACCCTAATGTGCCTCGATTCTACTTTGTGATGCTTATTTCACCTTGTACACTATTTCCATCATATTACAACTCATTTCCTCTGCCTAATGCTGATTTCACCAAATAACTCTTACTGCAATATGTGGAACTCCATCATTTTTCCATAACATGGTGCGATGCCTCGTACTAAGACGTGTCTACCATACGACCTCTTATATAAGGTTCAATTTCTCATCATAGGGCTCCTTTCACTAATATAGGGCTCTATTTTTTCCACATCATTATACATTTTCACATAATAGGCTTGTATCCTTGTTGTAATCCTCATTTCATCCTACATATATCATATTCACCAAGCATATCTTAATTACTCGTTGTAAAACTCTTTTCACTACAGAAGCATTATTATCACCATAAATAGGCTCAATTCTTTGTTGTAAGGCACATTTCACCACAATATAGCTAGATTAATTGTTATAAGCTCCTCTTACCATATTAGCACCATTATAACTTAATGCATGGCTTGTCACACAAAGCAGGGCTATAGTCCTCGCCAAAAAGCTTGTTTTACAATAAAGCGTAATTTTTACCATTACTTGACTCAGTTGGTTGTTTGGATGCTCAAATACGTAATTCAATTGCTTAATTTTCAAATATTCATGTAAATGAAATATTTCTAAACATTTTCACATCATAAAAAAAAATACACTTCAATGAGATGTGTTAGTTTAGCTAAAATGTCTTATTTATATTTGTCTTACTTAAGTTTGATAATAGCTACACACTTAAGTGAGATACGCTAATTAATTTATTTTTTTATTAGTTTTACAAAATTATTCAATTTAACTCAGTGTTAATAAAATATATAGTTTAATTTTTTTGGTAAACAATTAAATATATAATTTCTAGAACATTGAGTATTAAAGTGCCACGTTCGTCTTTGTTTTATTGATATGTGACGATAACAATATTGTTGAAGGACATATTTCAATTGATTTTATTTTTTAACAAGTTTTAAAATAGTGTATAATTTAATTTAGAATCAAATATCTAAATTATATATATTAATTTATTTTTTTAAAAGCCTTCAAAAATACAAAATATATGATGTTATTTCCTTTAAGTTTGCTGTATTATTATATTTAATGATTCTCCAACTTATCAATTCAAATTCATGACACGAATGAAATCTTCATTAATTTATTAATTTTTCTATTTCCATTTTGTCCACCGACAGAACACCCCTTTCATGTTTTCCACTCCCTAGATTAACTTTTCCAGATTTTTCTACGCGCCGCAACTTTTCCCTTTTAACGTTTTCCACTGACATAACTCAATTTATTAAATCATGGCACATAAGAATTTTTTTTCCCTCACTGCATCTTCCTATTATATTATATCCAGCAAGACCATAAAATTCTATGGGTCATTTCAGAGTTTTTTATAGGCCGCTGTAGTCTGTCGTTGTTGAACGGGACTGGGTCAGTCAAAAACTAAAAAAAAATGGCGGCATCATAGAATTTTCTTTTCCTGAAGAAAATGCGTCAAGGAAAGATCGAAGAAATTAGTGTTAGTTGGAATGTTCTTATTTTACCAATGGCGAGAGGGAGAGAAAGAAGTCGCAACAAATAAGAATAATAGGTACTGTCTGTCTCTCCAAAGAGACGAGGGAAAGATTAGAAAAGAGAGAGAGATGGTGATAGACATAGTGGAAGGGAGATCAACATCTTGGCATCGGCATCCTAATACTAATCCAATCTCGGTATTATTGTGCTTTTTGGCTTCTCTTTCCCTTGGGTCATTTACTGGTTCGTTCTTCTTTTTATTCTTTGATTTCTACAATTCTGTACAATGATGTTTCATGCTAACTTTTTAAAACTCCATTTCTAATTTCTCCGAGAAATTGCTTCCAATTATTGTTTATGAACGTTTTCTTTTAAGATATAATCGGATAAGCCGTTATAAGATTTTCGATCAGTCCGATCCCTTAAAAACTCTATAGGGTTTTAGGATTTGATTTGAATATATAGTAAAAATTTTGGAGGGTTATAGGGTCGGGTTTGGAACATATAGTAAATCCGATGTATACCCAACAATCTGGTATTATAATTAAAAAAGTAAAAAAAAAAAAAATTACTAAAGAGGCAAGGAGAGGAAATTATACATGAATGAACTACCATCTTTTTTACCTTCCAACAATTTTTTTTATATCTATTACCCTAGTTATGGATTTTCGAACTTTTTATTAAATTTTGGTTAAGTCATGTTTGTTGTGGAGATTAATATTATTTATTGTCTATTATATTTTGGTTCAAAGAAAAGAGTTAATTTAACCATGTTTTAAATATATTATAAAATAACAAAAGTAATATGTCTACGTGTTTAAATATTGTAAAATGAATGTGGTATGCAATACTTTCTATCAATCTCACATGCATCTTTTCATTTTTTAATATATACAAACTTATATAAAAGCTCCGGTTTTTCTTAAATTTATTATTAAATTTTGAAAATAAGTTGAAAAAAAAATAGGATTATAGGATTGGGTTTCATGTTTTGAATCAAACCCTATAAACGGGTTTGGATATAACATCAAAACCCTGTAGGATTATAGGGTCGGGTTTGGTAGACTATATGGGTTTTTGGTTCACATGATCCACCCGAAACCCGACCTGATTACGTTCCTAATTTTCTATGGATCATGGTATAGGTAGATTAAATTTGTAATTATTTGATTCTAACCACCTAATTTGCATGTGTAGTATAAAAGTTCACGATTTTTCATACACTGTTAGCGTTCAAATTAAGTGGGTTTTAAAAAAAAAGTGAGAATTATTTTATTTTATTTTATTTTTTTGTGGGGGTGGGGATGGAGGAGGGCTGAGGATTTAGTAATAACTTTTGCAAAACAAGGTCAAGATAGGATTGTTTTGTTCTAGAATTTCTTAATGATGAAACATATCCGTGGCACTAGTTAATAGAACCCTTTTATCACATCTGCTCTTTACTGGCATACTTCTATATTTTCTTATTATGATTTATGATTGGGGAAAAAATATATGTGCATGTGTGTATATATATTATGTGTTCTTGTATAATGGTTTCATTTCTTTTGATATTTAGTTTATGGCGATGACTCTTCAAACCCTGATGATGGAACAAAGGCTGACTCTCATGAGAAGTCAAACAAGGGTGCTGGATCAATGGTCTTTACAGTAGTGGTTGGGGTTGGGGTTTTTATTGGGTTGTCCTTTCTGCTTTATAAGCTGCGGCAGAAGAAGAAGAAGAAGAAAGAGGAGCAACACGTGAGTCTTGTCAATTTGTTTTTAGAGGATGATGAGCTGTTGGCATCCAAATTAAGTATGTTTAAGCCAAAATGCTATGAACCTTTTTAAGGGGGTGGGGTGGGGTGTGGATTTAGTAATAACTTTTGTAAGAAAGCTCATCTGCTATATCTGTTCTTGCTTTTAAATTGTGGTTTAAAAATGGTTGTTGCAACTTATTACCACTATTGCTTTTGCACTCGTGTTTTTTGGAACTTTGAATTCATGACTAATGTTACTGGTGATTTGATCTAATTTAATGCTCATTGATCTTAAAAATCCATGGTTACAGCACTAAAAGTTTGCATTGTGTTCAAATGTTGGTGCTAATAAGTAAGAGAAAATAGGCTTATCAAAATGAAAATATAGACAATTTTACCTTCTTAACACCATGTGAGTGTGTGCTTTCTTTTTTTATTTTTTTTTTTAATGTGGGATGATGTTGTGTTGAGGGAAAACAAGTGTGGTTTAATTAATGGAATTGAAGGAAATTTACACAGCTTCTAGTTATGAAAACTCACACTCGAAGTCTAAGATCCTCTTAGTGCTCTCAATTTTAGGAATTACAAAATGGATAAAACGATTTCTTATGCTAATTAGGTAGTAGTACAACTTACAATCTTATTACAGTTTAGATTATGCCAATCACTACCTACTAAGATGCTGCTGAGATTGCTAGTGCCCAATAGGTGCTGACATTGCCTCTTCTCCTGTGCCAAGTAACCCATAACTCTTTTCTTGGCCTTGGTGCACATACGCCCTAGTCATCAGATGCTTACAGGCCATCTTCATAGCACGGGTATTAGTGTGGCTCATAAAAGGTGAGATGTAATATCACATCCTGTCATTATTTATTTCCACCCCACCCCACGCCCACAATTCGAATAAATTATTTTGTTCATGTAAGTTTTGAATTTTGATGCTTTTATCTCTATGCTTAATTTTTAGTAGGTCATGTTATGTAGTGGAACACCTTATTAGATCATAATATCATTTTGCCATGAGTATGCAGGGCAATAGTTATATCATTTTGCCATGAGTTTGCAAGGCAATAGTTATATAGAGAATGTTACATATATAATATATTTTCAAAAAAAATATTACATAAAAGCAAATTATAGAAAAAAGATTATATAAATAGTATTGCTATATCGCATAAGGAATATCGTATCAGGAAGGTGTGATATAGCTTTTTATGTGTGTACCCTGAAGATGCGATACATGGTTGGACCTTTTATTCTCTAAAAAGCAAAGTACAACACAAACTTGTTTTGGCTTTAGGTTTCTTAATAGGTGCCTTAATTGACCTTCAAGACAATGATTTCAATTTGATTGTAAATGAATCAACCTACAAGTTCTTCCTTACTCAAATTAAGGGATGTCGAAATTCATCCTGAAAATCCTTTACTTTTCCTATGCCAACATCACCATGTTCTTCCTTACTCAAATTAACCGACCTTGGTAGCATAAAATCATACATAAATTCATCAGTATCATCATCAACAATTTAGCATCATCCCCCTCGTGATCATCACTGTTACCACCTAATTGTTTTCCCGTGTCAAAATTCAATCTCCCATCTTTTGAATCCATTGGGTTAAATTGATTGTACTCATCATTGATTTTATCAGAATAACCCGGTAGATTCAAACTTGAAGTACCGATACTCGTCAAGGATGAGGAACAACCAGACTTTAATTTATAATAAGTTAATGGGTGCTAAAAATTTGGCTTTTTCTTTATATAAACAAATCCTACCTACTACTTTATCATATCTCAAATGACTGCTACAACAATAAATGAAGCTAGCACACTTGTCACTTTGACAAACATATTGTTTGGTAAGCTAAAGGAACATGATAGTGATGATAATCTGCATTAGAAGAAACCAAATAACATATATGTGAGTCTGTTTGTTTGTTGGCAGATTACAGATACAAACATTTTTTTTAATTTTTTCTACCAAATTATTTGTAAAGAATTAGATACATATAAAAAAGTTCGCAGTTCTCATTAAAAGATCAAATAGATCAAATATAGATAAAATATAAATGTAAATCAAACATATTTATACACATCAATTTAAAAAAAATACAAATACAAATGAAAAAAGAGACCATCCAAATAGACCCTGTCAAATGAGAGAATGGGTAAATATTATAATTGTATCGTTTGGGGTACATGTGACATACGTATCGCATGGTAAAGGAGCAATATCTGGCTCCTAAAATATTCACCAGGTAAGTTACTATATCGCATCTTGCATATGCGATACAAATAGAAATTTTAATATCCCCACTTCAATATGTAATATAGCAACACTAATTTGATATTTATTTTTGCACAATTTATATTTGCATAATTTTTATTTAAAACAATTGCTAGACACGTATTTCATCCAGTTCTATATCTATTTTTAACTCTTTTAGCTCTCGTGTTTTGATAATTTTTTTATCTTCCCACGTAATTATACCATTGTAGATCCTCAAATGAGGAAATAGTCCTTTAATCGATTGATATATGTGAAGATAACTAATTGGTTTATGACTATTGTCTCAGGCTTAAACAGGATTCATTCAACGGTGCTAGGATCGGTAAGGAATTTTTCATTCAAGCGAGGCCATCCTGCTTTTCAATCTCAAGTCGTAATTTCTGTATTTCATATGCTCTTGCAAAATTCTGAAGGGAGTTTACTAAAAAGTTACCAAATAAGGGGTTTTAGATTCGAATCCCCCTCTCCAATAGCTAAAAAAAGAAAAAATTACTAGTTACTACTACACATTTCATCTCGCCGGAATTAGTTATTACTAACATTGTCATAGTTCTAGAAACGAAATTGTCGATTCCGGATCTTGAAATTGAGGAACAGAACCCTCTCTCACAGTTTCCGGTCTGGTTCCATGGAACCACTAGTTATCGATTTTGATTTTGGAATCATCTAGGGATGAGCGGGTACAGGGTGGATAGGATGTGAAGTGCTCTTCGTACCCTATCCTATATACTATAGGGTATTAGATTTGGTATTTAGAACCTACTCTATAGTATCTTTTATCCACCCTGTACCTTGTACCCTATAAAACCTACAGGGTATGGGGGTATCTTATGGAACTTGTTGATTTACTTACAAAATATCTATTTTTTTTTTTTTATAAATTTAGGTTTATAAGTATTTTATATTCTATAGTATGTTTAACTATAGCAAAGAACTTGTCTGTCGCATGTGTAATAAATAATTACCAAGTTGCGGTTGGTTTGAAAATAATTATCAAAATATTTTATAAAATGGCGTTTAGTAATTCAGGATATAGTAAATTTATACATAAATTGTGTTAGAAAAACACAATATCATGTTTAACTACGGTATCTAAATCGCATTTAATTATGAGGATACATATTTTTATATAAAAATTGCGATATTAGAATGTTACAAATTTAGATACCTTCTCTCCTTCGTCCCTCTCTCTTCCACTTTTTTCCATTTTCCTTCTCTCTCCTTTTACTGACACATTTCCTTCTCCTTCTCTCCTCTCTCTATTTCTTTCTTTATTTCTCCCCTTCCCCCCCCCCCCCCCCCCCCCCCCCAACTCCAATTTGCCCCAATTATACTCCTTTTTTTTTTCCCTAGGTTTCATTTGATAATTTGTTTTCGCTATTCACCACGAAAACTAAATGCGGTATATTTGCATAAAAGTTTATATCGCGTTTAGGAAACGCAATATATATACAATATAATATTTTATTACATCATGTTTTTAAGTCACGATTTTATGATTGTATATTAATAATTATTTTCATTTTAATCTTAAATAAGTAATTAATATTCATTGGAACCCCAAACAAGAAATTATTTCTGTTTAACTACCTTAATTTCATACATTCACTATAAATAGCATGCGGAAAGAAATTTTAAAAATAATTTGTTAATATCACAAGTTCTGCAATGTGTAAAATCTATTTATGTCGAGAAGCTAAAACTTATAACAAAAATCTATCGAACGCATTTATATGATATTAAACAAAATTGTAGAAATTGTAGCAGATTCTAAAATAAAAAAATTTGGAGCAATTTTACAAGTTCTTCTATAGTAAAAATTATTAGAAGATAATTTGCAAAATAATAATCTTGAATAAAAAGTCGTCGTCAAATAAAAAATGGATTATTGTTATTTATTTTGTGCATATTAACATTGCTTTACAAGATTTAATAAGATAGATATAAGGGGTAATGTCACAAATGGTACTTGAACTTTGATCGAATGTGTAATTAGCTACCTGAACTTTTTATTTGATCAATTTGATACATGAAATTTGAAATTGATTAATTTAATACTAAAAAAATTTGAATTGATCAATTTAGTACCTCAAAAAACTTAACAAAAGTATCATTGGTGTGCACGAAAAGTTCTATCAAGTAGCAAATTGATTAATCTCAAAGTTCAGGTACTAAATTGATCAAATTAAAAGTTCAAGTACCATTTGTGACATTAGCCCTATATATAATATATCATAAAATATATACTAGTATAGGTTCCATGGTGGGTACAAGGTATGAAAACCTCATACTGTACCCTACCACGTGAAAGCAGGTTCCGTAAAATCTATACCTGGACCTTACCTTGTAGCCTTTAATACTCACCGAACTCTACCCAGTCGAGCAGGGTTTGAGTGGGTACCCTATACGATAGGGTTATCCGCTCACTCCTAGAATCGTCTTTTTAAAAAAAATAAAATAATAAATTTTAATTTTTAATAAATTAAAATTTAAATTCAAAATAATTATTAGATCTAAAAGTATTAAACTATTTAACAAAACTTTAAAAAACTTATTTAGAATGCACATTTATATATATACAAACTCATTCAATATCAATTATAGTTAGGATTATGATATTGTAAAATACTCTAGAAGATTAAAAAAAAATTACAATGCAAACAATAGTCTTATATTATTAAGAAAATGAATTTTGTTTTTAGGAGAAGTTTATTTAAACTGATTATATATGATTTTAAGCTATGTTTATTTATGTTGTTGATAATAACATATTAAACATTGTGAGTATGTAATAAATTTTATTATTTATACAAAATAATTTAAATATTAATAATTATATATTTAATTTTTTTTCAATGAAACCGATTGGAATTACCGCTTTCACTTTTCTAAGCCAAAGAACCGCCTAAGAACAGTAAACCAGCAGTTCATAACCAGCTCTAGAACTGGCCAACTAGTTCGGTTCCGATTCTAGAGCCATCAATGACGATTCCAATTCGACTTCCGATTCAGAACATAATCATACTTATGTCTAGTTATTACAATTATAGACTTGGGTAAATGAAAACTCCTTTGGTCAAATGGTTACTCTACTAGTAACCAATTGAGCTGGATCTTGATTGGTCAAA
Source organism: Combretum micranthum (assembly GCA_024138025.1). Lineage (NCBI taxonomy): Eukaryota > Viridiplantae > Streptophyta > Magnoliopsida > Myrtales > Combretaceae > Combretum > Combretum micranthum. The sequence continues at coordinate 5,053,069 of JAMXBD010000001.1, forward strand.
GGTTTTTATAAAAAAATTGTGTGTTAAAGTACTCCATTACTTCTATTCATTTGTGTAAATTTTTTTTAAACCTTGAAATTTTTCAATTTTTTCAAAATCATATTTCTATCAATGCCATTACATTTTCCATTCACGAGCGACAGATGTAACGGCTCACGGCCTCACTTACTGAAATATTGAATTTAAATTGATCGTATGATTAAATATATATATATATATATATATTATGTACAATAGATAAAAAGTGTGTGTGTGATGTGTATATATATAAATTCAGAAGTTGAGGGGAGGGGAAAAATTGTTTAAGTACGCCATCCAATGTTCCAATGTAGTCGTACACCACTCCGGCCTTAACGCAGCCAAATTTACAGCTGTGAAACTCAAAGCTTTACGAAACAATGAACAGGATTTTATTGAAATTGTAGCATTTGGACAAATCAATTACGTAAATAAAATTTCATGTTAAATTAATTAATAAATTACTTATACATAGACATTCTTACAAATCCTATGTCTAACATGCGATTTAATAAGGATAGTAAGCCAAAGCTTTATAGGTTAGCGGATTTTCTAAATTTTAAAATGATAAGTATAAAGTTCAAATCCTTTCTTCCTTTGTAATGAAAAAAAAAAAAAAAAAGAAATAAGGATTGTAATGTTTAAAAATTCCAGCATATAAATTAAATGTGATTTTTGTGATGTTTTCTTTCCTTTTTTTTTTCAAATAACATCTTCTTAATAATATAATTTATTTTTTATAAACTATATTAAAATAATTTTTCTTGTAGAAAAATAGCAAATAAGTACTACAACGGAATTTTTTTTACACTTATGTTTATAATCACATTGCAATAATTTTATATTATTACTTTTTTGCATGTGTATATAACAATATCATAATCATATATATAGATACAAACCCAATGACATTAATCTGTATATGTTGTAATTGAGGCAACATAATAAAACATTAAACAGTTACAAAACTTCATTTAGGCCCACAAGGAAGTACAAAGTGGATCTTTTAAGCATTATTTAAATTTAGGAAAAATAAAAATAACTTATTAAAAAATAAAATAAATAGAAATAATTCAAATCCTTTTTATACTAATTATGTTTTTAGTAGAAAAATATTTTTATATTTAGTTTATTAACAAATACATAGTGTTGCACGAGCTGAATCTAGGTTGATAGAGATTGCTCCCATAAACACTAAAAAAAGAGATCAAAGGGATGATGGGGATTGTCCGACGCAGCCACTTTAATGCTTAAGTCGGTCGGTGGGTAGACGTAGGGTTTAAACAAACAGAATGTTAGATATCTTATTTTTCTGTCTGTATTATATGTCTTTCCGTTCTCTTTTCTTGTCTTGTCCTCTTACCCAGTGGCAATGAGGGTATTTATAAGGTTTAGGATCATATTAGGACACCTAGTAGGAGGATCAATACTAGATACGATAAAGATACCTAAGTTGATGGACTTGACTTTGTGGAGTGTGGTTAAGCAGTTGGTGTCCCCTCGGTCACGAGATGTGACTAGGATGTATATTTCAATCGAGATGGATGAGGACCCAAGGTGATGATCCCGAGTCAAGTTTAGTTGAGGTCATACTGGCAGATCTAGCGACTTAATAAGCTAATGGAGAAGTTTCGAGGTAAGTGCTTGATGGTGAGTCGAGTCTCGTAACACATAGTTGAGGTGTCATGTTTCTCGAGATCAGGATGTACTAAGTTGCTATCTTATTAGGCCTTCAAGGGCCGATAGGTTTTCTAAACTTGAGAGACCAAGTGAGCAAAGGTTATATTTTATTGTCAAGACATAGTTTTTCAACTAAATATTGAAAAGATAAAAATAAAATCTAAATCACACTTGCATTGATGAGATGCTTTGTAACTTGGATCGATCTTAAATTCTAAAAAATAGTAATAAAAATAAATATTATAAAAATAAAAGTAGAAAGAAGGAAAAAAAAAAAAGAAAAAGGTGATGGAGAAGAAAGGATTAAGGGAAAAATTAATAAATTTAAAAAAAATTACATAAATCCTATCATATGAGAAAAAAAATCTAGAAATAGATAACTTAAACTCGTCTTTTAAATAAAAATATTAAGTGGAAAAACGAAGTTACTGTAAAATACAATATACTCGTCTTTTGAAAAAATAAGAATATAAAAAACCTCGTTTTTGCTGTAAATTAATTTCATCTTTCAAAAAAATGAGGTTAACTTATCTAACTCTACAATTATTTTGATCCAATGTATTTTTATAATTTTTAAAAAATATATATTAATTTCCTTTTCCCGGAGAAGAAGCGTCAAGGAAAAATCAAAGAAATTAGCGTTAGGTGGAATGTTCTAAGTTTACCAATCGTGATAGAGAGAGGGAGAGAAAGAAATCGCAACCAAAAAAAAAAAAAAGGTTATAGGTTCTGTATGTCTCCAAACAAACAAGAGGGAAAGATTAGCAACGAGAGAGATAGAGAGAGAGAGATGGTGTTAGACATAGTGGGAGTGAGATCAACATCTTGGCACGTCATCGGCATCCTAATACTAATCCAATCTCGGTATTATTGTGCTTTTTGGCTTCTCTTTGCCGTCAGCCATTTACTGGTTCGTTCTTCCTTTATTCTTTGATTTCTACAATTCTGTACAATGATGTTTCATGAGCCCTAACATTTTTTAACTCCTTTTCTAATTTCTCCGAGAGATTGCTTCTAATTATTGTTTATGAACGTTCTCTATAGATCATGGCATAGGTCGATTAAATTGGTAATTGGTTGATTTTGACCACCCGATTGGCATCTGTAGTATAAAAGTTACGATTTTCCATCCACTGTTAGCGTCCAACAAGTAGGTTTTATATGATTTTTTTTTTTAAAAGGTGAGAATTTTTTTGGGGGGGATTCAGTAATAACTTCTGTAAAACAAGCTCAAGTACATCAATATAGGATTGTTTTGTTCTAGAATTTATTAATGATTGGGTAACCGACCATTATAGATTACTTTTTTTTCATGAAACATATCCATGGCACTAGTTGATAGAACCCTTTTATCACATCTGCTCTTTGCTGCCATACTTCTATATTTTCTTATTATGGATTTAAGACTGGGGCAAAAAAAAAAGTCCTGTGTTCTTGTATAATGGTTTCATTTCTTTTGATATTTAGTCTATGCCGATGACTCTTCTTCAAACTCTAAGAATGGAACAAAGGCTGACTCTCATGAGAGGTCGAGCAAAAGTGCTGGATCAATGGTCCTTATAGTATTGCTGGGGGTTGTGGTTTTTATTGGGTTGTCCTTTCTGCTTTACAAGCTGTGGCAGAAGAAGAAGAGAGAAGAGCAGTACGCACGTCTTCTCAAATTGTTTGAAGAGGATGATGAGCTGGAGGTTGAGCTAGGTCTTCGTGATTAAACACGTATTGTTCAGCTGTATATGAATAGTACATCAGGTGAGGCTCTTTCTCTGTATTTTACACCATCTGCTACATCTGTTCTTGCTTTTAAATTGTGGTTAAACAAAATGGTTGTTGCAACTCATTACCACTTCTGTTTTGCGCTATTGTCTTTCTGAACTTTGAATCCATGACTGATGTTAGTGGTGATTTGTTCTAATTTAACGCTCATTGATCTTAAAAATCCATGGTTACAGCACTAAAAGTTTGCATTGTGTTCAAATGCTGGTTGTCATTTTAACAAAAACATGCTGATAAGTCAGAGAAAATAGGCTTTGTCAAAATGAATGTATAGACAATTTTACCCTCTTATCACCATGTGAGTGTGCGCTCTTTTTTTTTTAAAAAAATAGGTGGGATGATGTTGCGTTTAGGGAAAACAGGTATGGTTTAATTAATGGAATCAAAGCAAATTTACACAGCTTCTAGTTATGAAAACTCAATACTCGAAGTCTAAGATCCTCTGTGTTCTCAATTCTAGGAATTACAAAATGAATATAATGATTTCCTATGCTAACCAAGTATTTATACAACTTACAATCTTATTACGATTATAGATTCTACCAATCACTAACTACTAAGATGCTACTGAGACTGCTAGTTCCCAGTTGGTGCTGGCACCGTCCCGTCTCCTGTGCCAAGTAACCCATAACTTATTTCTTGGCCTTGTGCGCATACGCCCTAGTCATCAGATGATTACAGGCTATCTTTATAGCACTGATATTAGTGTGGCTCACAAAAGGCCAGATGCAATATCACATCTCGTTACTATTTATTCTTTCCCCACTCTACCCAACCCAAAGAAATGATTTTGTTCATGTAAGTTTTGAATTTTGATGCTTTCATCTCTATGCTTAATTTTTAGGTCATGTTATACAGTGGAACACTTGATTACAATCCCTTTTTTTTTTTTTTTTTTTTCCTTTTATCCCCTTTCATAATATCATTTTGCTATGAATATACAGGGCAATAGTTGTATATCTACTTTTAACTCTTTTGGTTTTCATGTTTTGACAGTTTTTTATCTTCCCACATAATTATACCATCTGCAGATCCTCAAATGAGGAAATGGTCCTTTAATCAGTTGATATATGTGAAGATAACCAATTGGTTTATGACTTTTATCTCAGGCTTAAGCGGGATTCATTCAGCAGTGCCAGTATCAGTGAGGAATTTTCCATTCAAGCAAAGCCATCCTGCTTTTCAATCTCAAGTTGTAATTTCTGTATTTCACATCCACTTGCAAAATTCTGAAGGGGTTTGCTAAAATGTAACCAATTTTGGTGCAAGATTCTTTGGATCTTGTAAGGATTATTAGAGTGATCTGAGTTTGTAAAATCATTTTAGTCAATTCTTTATTCATATATGTGAGCGCAACAACCTCAGTTAGAGGCACCATCCCTTTAGGCAGATTTATTTGTGTTATTGCCAGTTCATTTCGCTTCTTTGGCCTACTCTTTTATGATGGCTTAAGAGCGAAGGAGATATCTCATCATTGCATTGTTAAGTGACGTGTAGTTTTCCCGAGAAGCTAAATGGCAAATGTTACTCGGATGGCAATGAATTCTCTCTGGGCAAGACAGAAGTACAACCTTCTAGCAAAAACGCTTATTTCACTAGTGCGTGCTGGGTCTGGAATTCCGACGTGATTACATGAATTCCACCACAGCCTTTCTCATTCAAATGGCTCCCCGGTCCTGAGAGATGGCACTAAAAGTCATAAATGACAAATAAGATATCGCTGAGAGTGAATTAGTCTGAACAGTAAGAATTCACAGATTTTGCAGTGCCAATGCACAGCTTATAGCAGAATTGCCAGTAGTGATACACTTGGATAATCTGAAGGGCGAGAAAAGGAAAGAGAATCATTAATTGCATTAGCGAGGGAGTCACTTTGAAGATATGTTATGAAGCATATCCTATCCCACGTAAGAGACCCTTAAATGGTTGTTTGAGGGTCTACATCTACACTTATTGAGAATTAGCATGTCGATCTTCAAGAGAAAGAAATGCCTCAAAAAACTTCGTACGATTCGGTTTTCTAGTCGAAATGGTCAATATGATCAGCTGCAAACCACATGGTTATCTTCCTGTCTTGGCACGTTTCATGCCAGTGCTGTTAAAAGGCGACATGCCAGGACTCATACTTGGACTCATGCTTGGGCTCTCTTCCCTGAGTGTACCGTTTATCATAGCCAATTCCCTTAGCTGTTCCTTTTTGTAGTAATCCAAGGATTCATCCTGGGTCAGGAGGAGGTGGGGGGTGGGGTGTTAAATTCGATCAAGGTAATCAAGCTAAGAAGCAAAATGTTACAGTGCTCTTACCACTGGCTTTAGAAGGCTTTCTAGCACGCCCAATGCATGTTCCAAGCGGGAATTAATTAAATCCTCAGGAAACTCAGCTTCCAGTAAGAGGTGCAGAGGTTCATTCAGGTGTTCATATCCAGGCTTGCCTTTCAGTTTCTCCTCCTGTAATAGTTAGACTTAGACACACTCATCAATAAGCCATACGTTAAAAAAACTACATTGAAAGATGAAGCAATGGCTATTTGTTAAGTTTAATTTTATAATAAACACAATATAAGATAAAAATCATCCAATAGGCTTAGAAATTATCTCTCATATGCACAACAAATCAGAGTAGAGTGAAATTCCCAGAGTATCGATCTAAAGGCAAAGATTTTTCATTAATGAAGTACCGGAAGGTCAACTTGTCCTGACAGATTTTTGAGTCAATCAATTACCGGACCAGCTTTTGATCACAAACCTAACCCAATCTTCACTAAGCATATTTGATGGAAAGAAGCCAAAGCTAGCAGGTATGTGTTTGTAAAGAACTCCATTAGAAAATATTTCATGGCCCAAATCTCATTTACATATGAACTTTTTCTTTTCCCAAGCAAAGAAAAGGGTCCATCTCTTCTAAGCAAGCTTGGCATTCACTGAATCACTACAAAATAGGTCCAAAAAAAGCGAAAGAATAATCTACAAACAAGCAGCCCAACTCTTGTATGCTAGAAAATACAATAAATTACCATAGCATTATCACACCATTGCAGTCTGCATAGAAAATACCTAATCTGAGTACGGAAATTTGGAATGCAGCAATTTTTCCAAATTTGATTATAAAAGGTTGTTGAAGAAAATAAGCCTTGTCTATATATATGATAATGGGATGTGGCCAGTCATGTGCCACCACTTGAGATGCCATGCCAGGATGGTAGACCAATACGAGAATGGCAGACTGCCACCATATTGATACAGAGTAATAATAGCATCTCAAAATTCCAAGGCTGAATGCAAAGAAGTAATGACTCCAGTAATTACTGTAACAACTAACAATAGATATTTTATAGATTTACAAAGAGGATTTGAGGGAAATAGGACAAAGGTATAGCTTAACCAAACGAAATCCTACATCTATGCAAGACAACCATCAAAAGCATGCATGAAAACAGAGAATTGCATAATTGCCAAGAAATCAGTACTACCTTCACAGTATCCTTTACTGAGCCCTTGCCTCTTATATAAACCCTACACTGAATCATGGCCTCAACTCTTTTAAGGGAATTCCCGCGAGGTCCCAATATGCGACCAACAAAATTATACTGCATATATTGAAATTATGAGCACTACATAATAACAATGATCAGGGGGAAAAAAACCATACTTTACTAAGGAAAACTGACACACACATTTGGGTACTTATCAACAGGAACATCAAGTCTGATTACTTTCTTCACAACAGGAGAATTTGCTACCCCTAAACCTACTGGCCAACCCATCGAAGAGGTGTGAAATTGAGCTGCCTTTGGAAGATGCCCGTTTTCCTGAAGCATAAGATTTGACATTAGCCAACCAAAACCACAAAACATGCCATTCATACCAAACTTGAATTAAGATTGAAACAGTATTTAAAACGTTGGTTTTCACCCAACTCCATAGAACAAATAATCCATAAGTACATTTACACCTAATAAAAAATCCTGACAGATTTGGAAGGATCTTTGAAAAATTAGACTCATGTATAACCAATAGATGCAAATATCTTTTGCATCTGCTCGTACCCTTTTGTAGCAAAAAGAAAAAATGACCAAAAATAAAGGAGCTGTGAAAGATTCAAAGAAGGCAGATGTTGGAGGATTTTAGACCAATTTATAGTAATACATATCGAGAAAGTACACGTTGTTGCTACAGAGATGCCAAAACTACCTCTTTTTGCATCATAGGCCATCCATCCAGATCCAGTGCCCTTCCATTTGTCTGCAGATTAAATGACCTATGTGGACTCTCATGCTCAAATCTATCATGATCCAGGAAACTTGAATTGTAACCCGATACCCATCTGATTTCTGCATGAAGAAAACAAAAAAAAAAAAAAAAATCATGATAAAGAGATAGAGATCTCTCCCAACATTACAGCAAGAGAATAAGCAGCAAGCACTTGTCCGGAAAGAGTATAACAAAGAGTGACCACATGGAAGTGAAAGAACTAGCAGGACATACAAGTATAAACAGAAGCACGATATGATTTTCCAGGAACAGAGAAGTAAATATGAAATAGCAATAGAAACAGTATTCAGTAAGAGACCGTTATTAGTTCAAACAAGATGATACAAGACCTTGGTTTAAAAGCCTGCTGCAATGTGGGAGCATAGGGAGAAAGGGACCCAACTTCTGCCTTTCGGTTAATAATTCAGCCAAATATCTGCAGTTAAGATGATTAGCTAAATCAGTTTCCAATTAAATGAACTTGAGCACGATTTGTAGCATCACATAAGAACCCAAAACATTAACTGCCTGTCACTTCGCTGAATCGCTATTAATAGGATTTTCGATTGTTTATATTTTATTTAAACGAGGGTATATTGGAAAAAAATAATAATAATTCAAGTATTAAATAGTTATTCATAGGTCTGAGTAACAAATGGCAATTCAATACTATTTTTAATATAAATTCCATGTGAAAAACGTTAGTACGGTCAACTAAACACTACAATAACTCATAATAAGACTATAATGAATTTACTATTACAGTAAAGTGTGCGGGCAATAACTGTTACGCGAGACACTTATCCGATTGTATCTATGATTGCTTGCTCACACTGTGAAGTGTGATAGCAAAAATTACTACTAGAAAGAGAGGCTGATGAATGGTTAGCCTTCCTAAGACTGCAAATTTTCCCCTAACATATCCAATTTGATTCATATTTCGCCGGCAAAAGAACCTCATAATTTGTACAGTTTCTATTATGTGGAACAAAGATTATCCTATTCAGTTGCAATTATGGTTTACAAAAAGAACACGGCAGACAACCGAAACAAAAAAAAAATGAAAAGAAAAACTGACCTGTCTCGATCAGAAGACCGGTGAGGGGAGGCGACAGAAGGTGGATATTGGAAGTAACTTCCTCCTGTTCCTGAAGATGGGATTCTCTCTCCCATCACCACAACCCCCCCAAATCTTACTATAATCTGTTATGTTAATTAACCCTTACAAAAAAGAAAGAAAACAAATTAATATAATCAATACCTCATCCAGAAAATATATTAAAAAAACAACCCCAACACTTGTATACATCAATATATATAGATATATCTGAATAAAGAAAGGAAATAAAAATCACATGAAGAGACAAAGATGGTATGAGAAAGGAGAGAACTTGGATTTACCTTGTCCTATGCACTATGATGAAAAATGAAGGGGAGAGAGAGAGAGATTCAAAGATTCAAACTTTGGCCAGTACTTTCTTTAGGGGTGTGGGGATGAAAGAGGGAGAGGAGATGGAGATGTCAAACTGGAAAAAGGCAGTGTGCAGAGTGCAGACATCATACACACAGAAGCCCTATTGCCAAAACCAAAACACAACTCATAACAACACAACTCACTATTCACCTTTTTTTTTTTTTTTGCTTTCGTTTTATGCTGTTTTCTTTCCTTTTTTTTGCCCCTCATCTTGCAATAAAAAATTTAGGGTCTGTTTGATCCATAATATTTTACTTATTTTAATATCATATTTTTATTATTATTAAATAAATATTTATTAAAAAACTAATATAAATAAAAAACTAATAATTTTACTTATAAATAGATCAAATATATACAATATAAATATCATACAGATAAAAACTAGACAATCCAAAACAAACTCAGTTAAACATCTTATTTGTTATCCAATTTGCCTTTTATGTTAATGGCGCAAGGCTTTTTTTTTTTAAATGAGGTGAAGTTTAAAGTTGTGAATTTATTATTTACAAATATTATTTGTAATAACTAGATAAGATAATTAATCATAAAAAAATAATATTCGAGTAGCTAATTATAAAATTAGATAATATATAATTTATAAATTATAAAAATAGGCAAAACATCAATATCAAACTGATACTTTTAAATCATAGGTAGTTAGACATGATGTTGTAGTACAATGACATTACAATCGGTTTCTTAAGTGGCTTAAGTTAGGTTAAAACTAGGGTAGGTAAAAAAAAAAAAAAAAAAAACAATCAAACTACAAATGAACAAAATCTAATTGAAATTATGGTTTTTTAATAGTTCGAACTGGCTATTCCCAAACTAATTACAATTTAATTTGATGCATGATCTGAATCGTACCGTTTAAACTGAAACAAACTGTTTCAAAAAATTACTAAAAGGTAAAAAATAGAGCTCAATCCAAATAATATAATCTTAATCCTAATTTCTACCATTTCTGGTTTGTTGGTCATCTCTTAATTACTCAATCTATCCATTCATAATTTTCATCATTCTCTTCATCATGTTTGCTTTTCAATTTCTTCTTTACATTAGCCTTTAATTCCAAGACGGAGCACTTGTATCATGCATGAAAGTGTAGAACTTTTATTCAGCATTCATATATATATATATTTATTTATTTACTTATTCGAATTGTTGTCGAAAATTTTATGCTTTGAATTATTAGGATGAATTAACTAAGTGCTTATAAAATTATGAGACTAAGGAAAATTGTTGTTTAATTGTGAACTTTTTGTATCTTGTGCCATGAATTGAAGATATGAGGTATTTACCTTTAAAAAATGATAGTATAACTTTTATAAAGTAATTATATCGGAATGTCATAGTATTTTAGGGTAAATTTGTTTTTATGTCATAGTGTTTTGGGGAATTCATTTGAGATCACAGCATTTCGAGAGGTTAAAAATAGGCCACAAAGTTTACGAAAGTGGTTAATTAAAATCACCATTTGCACGTGTTATTACATGTTAGATTTTCTATGTTTTAATTTCAAATATTTCTCTTTTTAACACGTGTCATTAATGGTCTCAATTAACTCACTTCTCTAAAAGATGTGATCTCTTTTTAACAACTCGAAACATTATGATCTCAGACAAACTTACTTCGAAACATTGTGACCCTTCTGTGTAGTTTTCTGAATTTTCATATAATGTGTAATGCAGATCAAATCAAATCATTATTTAATGGTTTGGAAAATTTTCAATTGAAACCAAATCGTATTTAATGGTATAGTTTGAGACAAAAAAAAAAATGTACCCACCCTCGTCTAAACAAATCTCCCTCCCCATTTGTCATGGGGAAAAGAAAAAACTTTAAATAATTAATTGTAAAAATAAATAAAAATTGAATATGGTGCATGTTTAGATTTTTTTTTCATCTATATTTATATTTAATCTGCATAAGTGTCAAATATGTTTGATCTATTTATGAGTAAAAATATCTACTTGTCTATTTTTCATATGTATTTGTGTATTGACAAATCGTTTAACTTGAAATAACAACGTGTAACACACTAATGAACCAAACGAGCCTGAATATAGCAATTACAAAAAATGTAATACATGTTGAGTTTAAGTAAGCTAAATAATCCATTGATCTCTTGTTCATTTTTTGCTTTTATATTCAAAAAATTATAAGAGATATCATTTACGCTTAATTTTTGAAGAAATGATGCATTTTTAATTGAGTGTTTGTACCTTCAAAATATTGTTAATTTTGGTAACTAGTTAGATCTTTTAAGTTTATTTATACTATCTATGTTAACTTCATGTTAAGTTATTTGTTTGTTTAATTTTTCAAATCAATTGTAAGCTATCATGTGTTCTAAACAATTATTTAAAAAAAAACACTACTAAGAATATATTAGTTTTTAGCAAATAACACTATTTTGACTCTGTCTTATGAAATGTCATTCCGACTACTTATGTAAATCTTAAATATAACATATTCGTTAAAATAATCACTTAAGATATACTATAGTCAATAATTAATTAAGATAAAAAGTAAATTAGGTACGTTGTTTTAACAAAGTTAAGGCAATTAATACTTTGTACAAATTTTAATTGAATATCGAAATTAATAATTTTAAAATTAAATAGTTATTTAAAAAATCAATTAAAATTCAAGTGACAAATGTAGTATTATCCTTGAGTTTCTTATTTAACATTTTATTTAGCCTTCATTAATAATATTGACTTCATGGTTTTATTTGTAGTCCTAGCACATTTTTCTTCATATATGAGTTAAGATGTTAGCAACCATGTTGTAATTTTATTAACAAAAAAACACATTTTAATTATTATCTTTTAATATCCTTTTTTCTTATTCTTAATATAATTCTTCTATGTATGTATACATTGGCAATTCACCCATTTAGGCAAGGGCATGACCGAGTCATGACCTGGTCTAATCCCGGCACCGACGGGTTAGGATTATATGAGTCTAAGGGGTCATGACATGTTTAGGCTTTGACCCATTAGGTCAGGCCAGGTCGGACGCAATATTAAAAAAAAAAAGGAAAAGTAAGAAAAAATGATAAATATAATTAAGAAAATAATGTATTTTCATCTAAATAGTGAAAAATTATTACTCTTCATAATATTAAATGTGTTGTTGTTAAATACATAAAATATGTCTAAAAAGATGTCGAATTGAATTTTTATAGACTTTTAATCAAAGTGATTTATTGTTACTTAACAATATAGGATTTTCTTTTGTCTTTATGGGAATTGTTTGTGTGTTGAGTATTTTGTGATCCCAGATTATTAATTTCACAATCAAAAGTGGATATGTTTATGTAAAATGCGCACCTTAAATAATTCTTTCAATAAATGGGTCAAATACTACTATTATTAGGCCTTATGTCATATTAAACTAAAATTTGTTTTCAATTTTATCTTTAATTGTTTTTTTACAATTTTTCATTTATCTTAAAAAAATTATTTAAAAAACCGATTAATTCATCATGCATGAATCCAATGATGGCTTAGAACCAGCCTTACATAAGCATAGGAAGGCTAATTCTAGATTGATGACCCAACAAGTTTAGGTCTATTTTAACCTATCTACACTTGCATAACCCTTAATACTTGTCCCGCTACCCATAATAAAAGATATTCATAATGAAAGGATAGTGTCGCCGGTGGCACATGAACTTTTGGAGGAAGTTCAATTTGAGCGTTAAGAAGACTTCAGCCCAAATGCTGGTCGATGCTATGTCTTACACTCGTTGTGACACAAGTCTTGGTCTTACATATGACCTACTTAGGAGATTTTTTTTTTCCTTTATACGTTATATATTAGAATACGTATTAAGATGTATAATGAGAACATGGCATAATTATATAAAATATGCATATTAAGGTATATTATCATAAGTTTTTTTATATTAAATATTTCGTATCTTGGTTTTTGTTCGGTTTAAATAAATAATACTACATGGGATATAAAACATATTGAAAGGAAAAAACTAAAAATATTAAAAGTAATAGAGAGCACACAACATTTCATTTCCATTGGTAGAATATAAAAAAAATAGCTGACATTGGCGTTTAAGACCTATAAATAAGAGGCTCATCTTCCTTTAAAGGGGTCATTTTTTCCAGCATATTGCTAATATCGAGAGCAACGAGGAAACTCTAAAAAAATAACTCTCGAAAGAATCAAAGCAACCACTTCATAAAGAACGAGTCAAAAATGATCAAATATATCTAATCCGATCCTTTGTCACACTCGCATACTCGAGAAATTGGGTTTTCCTGTTCCTCCTTACACACCCCTCTCTCTACAACATCCGTACATGTGTCATCGGTTTATAACTTCTCTCAGCTCAACTAGCACACCTATAGCATGTGATCGACTAGCTGCAACAGTACCACCATACATTATTTAGCGACTCCGCTGGGGAGAGATGAAGATATTGGCAAGAATGGCACCTCTACACAAGAGAGTTAGACAGGAAGCAAACCCCCGAGATTAAGAGAACCATCTTGATGCGGTTGAGCAGACACATGTAGCTAAGGACAATGCCACTCCTGTGGTCGTGCAAACTCATGATACACGCTATGTAAGAGAACACCCAAGCTCTCAATCAATTCTTGAATGTCTTTATGCAATTTCTATTGGATACAAGCGGAATTGCCACTACTGCATCATGAAGTTCACTTCCCAATGTCTCGAATGGTACTGGACATTAAGCCTTACATGATGTTTAACATAAGGAAACTATTGTTCCTGCTGCTAAAAATGAAGGAGGACGCCAACAAGAGCCATTGCAGCCTTTACTACCTCCAACTCTAAGAACTCCCATGGTTACTATTGGAGAAGGGGCAAGGGTCCATCTCGGAGGCTCCTCCTCCTCTTGATGCAATGTCCAGCCTCTTATGGCTGGCATAATTGCGCCTCGCAAGATTATTCCTACCCCCCGAGTTGGAGTTAATATGTCATCTACTTCTGCATCATATGTGGCCAAGGAAGACCTTAAAAAGTATCTAAAACAAGTGCAATTTGAATCAGCTACTAACATCATCAACCTGATGCTTCCAAACCCGTGAAGGATTGCAGAGAAACCCTATTCTAAGGACTACACTACTCCAAAGTTTATCAAATTCGATTGGAAACAAGATAGTGTTAAGGAGCACCTTCTCAAGTTCATTAAGGCTTTTGAAGTCTATGGACTTGATGATGACTTAAAGCTCAAGGAATTTGATGAGTCCTTGACAGAGAAAGTATGCACCTGCCATGTCAATCTCATCTCTGGCTCCATTGGCTAGTAGGGGACTATGTGTAGAATGTTTCTTGATAAATTCTTTGAAACTGAAGAACGAGTGAAGTTGACTAACATGGGCATGTCACGCCTTGAAGGGTACCCTAAACGTGGCAGTCTGCCACATATAATATCAAAACTTAAGAATGACTACCTTAGTCATGCGAAAGTCTCGGTATTACACGTAAGGTGTCTAACATGGTAACAAGAGACGCTTTTGGGAAGTGTGGTCTAAACAAGTAATATTAAACATACAAGAATCTAGAAATAAAGATAGTTCATAACATTAATAATTAAAAGTCTACTATATGAATCTTAGGGGCATACCCCCGCTAAATCTCCAAGGATCGAAATAACTAATAGTCTTTACAATAACTTAAATACCACATCAAAAGATTTTAAAGGAATTCCAGTCTATCCTTCGAGTAGATTTCCTTCAAAAGCTCCCAAAAGAAAACGTGCGGATATAAGGATACCTCGATACAAGAACAGGTGTTCCTATGAGTACAAATATTTATAGGGGCGTAAGCTTTTTCGAGCTTAGTGAGTATAAACCCAATAATCACACTTAAAGCAAAATAACAACCAAGTTTATTAGACAAGCAAATGTAATGCAATAAGTATGTGAGCATAGAAGACAGATGATTTTCCGGGAATCATATGTTGAATAACTTACGCTCTTCATTTGGGGTTAGGTATTCCAGCCCATTACGGGCATCATTTCTTTTGAAAGATCATTTTTATAGATCTTATCGGCTCCTATTCGACGTAGAAAATATGTAGTTATTACC
This sequence comes from Combretum micranthum, assembly GCA_024138025.1. Taxonomy (NCBI): domain Eukaryota; kingdom Viridiplantae; phylum Streptophyta; class Magnoliopsida; order Myrtales; family Combretaceae; genus Combretum; species Combretum micranthum. The sequence goes on from JAMXBD010000001.1 coordinate 5,068,352, forward strand.
GGCTTCTACTAATCATCAATTTATGTAGTTTTTACCGGCTTCTACTCGCCACATACATAATATACCGATTATGCCTACCACCACCATTATACACTTTCCCACCAATTGTACAATAGCGAATGCAATGTGACTCAACTCATGAAGTGCATGCATCGATTTTTATTTAGAGCCGAGCCATTAAATTTTAGTTTCTTGCAATTGACCAACCAGTTTTAGACACTCTAACGTACTAATAAACATACAATTTTTTACAACAATTCGTGGGTCGATATGATATATAAATAAACACATGCATCTCCAATTTTATCTTTTCTTAAATATAGTAAAATTAAATTACAAGCACAAACATAAGCATGAAAAATAAGGGAAGCAGACTCACTCGGCCATGACAATACTCCCTTAGTCGAAGTAGTCCTTGGGGTAGTACATGTCCTCCTCCTCGATTCCTAAACAAAGAAAATACCCAAAATGAGTATTCCATGGAATTTCTAGTCAAAACTTCTAACTCTAGTTTCTAGTTACGGTAAAATTCGTATAGGTGGAAATTATAACTTAAAATGGTCATAACTTGCTCATTTTAACTTGGAATTTCGTATATAATATACCGTTTTCTACCTATTCGAAAATATCTATCCGTTTCTAAGGTCATTTTTGTCATAAAAAGTCTTTTGGGTCCCGAAACCATAGGGTACAGATTCACCACGAATATTATAGTTTTCAAAACTTAAATTTGCAAACTTTTATGTATCAAAAAATACCTATACCAAAATATAGATATTAATATAGTTGGAAAACTTTTAGAATATATATATATATATATATATTGACTCATATCATATGCACGAATTTAATAAAGCTGTCTTAACAATGAACTATGTTTTCTAGAAATTGGAAAAGCAAAACTTTGAAAATTCCCACTTTGCTTGTTGGAAAAATTTCTTGAATCATTTTAAGTGAGTATTTTCTCTTTTTAATTCTATTCCTTAGTCTTTCAAATTTCTCTAGAAATGATTTTTGTCTTTCTAAGTTTCTTATTACTTAATTTCTAGGGATTGAGAGGGTAGTTTCTAAATACTATTTGAGAGTAGTTAAAATTTATCAAACTTTATATTTTCTTAACTTTTCCTAAAATTTATTTAATTTAATTAAAATAATTTCCTAAGTTGTTTACTAATTTTATTTATTAAGAACATTTTATTTCTATAAAAGAAACATTCTTGATGATTTTTCAAACTAGTTTATTCCTTGATATTCTAGAGTATTGGTGAAACTTTCTTAAAGAAGTTTAGTAAAGCTTTTGTTAATCAAGGATTTGAAATTTTAATTTTAAAGAAAACTTTTTCACTTTATTGTTTTGTAAAGTGTATGTATGATATATCTACATTATGTATCATCTAAAAATGGTTACTAAAAACTTATGATTAACTCCTCTAGATTTTTGAAAAAGATTTGCTAAGATAAATTTCTAAGTTTTTATGGGAAAAATCATTTCTTACATGAGAAAAGTCTCTTGTGGAAACAACTCTCGTTTTTTCTCTTTTTATTTACGGAAATCTTGTGAGACAACATCAATATGCTCATGCATGATCATAAAAATGAAAATATGAAAATATAAGAAAAATATAATAAGCAATATAATAAGCAAGTTAATATATAAAGTATTGGGAATCTTAACTTCATCAAGGTAACCCCGTTAAGTATTGGGAGCCTTGACTTCATCAAGGCAAACCAGGACTACGAATAGACTAGTCCAAAAAAAAAAAGAAGAAAAAGAAAAAGTAATAATAATAACAAGTTAGAGAAAATTAGTGAGCATTAGGCTCTAAAAATATATAGATATACATATACTTAATAATATATATAGAGTTAGATTAGAGCGTAATAACAACAATAATATCATCAATAATCAACACACATATAAGCATAATAACAACATAGTAAAATTGGAATTTCATGTACAAGAACAAAACATGAACATGTTGTTACTTTTACTATTCGTATGAGTTTCAAAATAACACCATGGTCATGTTAGTTACATGACATGAGTAAATAAAAATAGAAATAGGAGTTTTACCTGAAGCGTTTATGGTGTAGGAAGAATGTAGTGAATATATGGTTATGTGGTTAGTGAGAAATGGTAGATGGTTTGTGTATGGAGGAGGATTTGTGTGTATTTAGTGAAAGAGAGTTTTGGTAGAGGAAAATTTTGTGGAGTGAATTTGAAAGAGTTTTGTTATTTGTAAAGATGGTGTGAAAGAAGTGAAGGGAGATGGGGTATTTATAGTTGAAAATGGATCGAAATTAGATGTAATAAAATAAATTAAAAATAAAAAATTTTTTGGGGGAAAAGAGAAAGGGCGCCAGCCACTATTGAGAGAAGAGAGAGAGTGAATTATTTTTGTTGTTTTGTAATAAAAAATAATAAAGATGTGAAGTATGATTGATGTGAATGTGTATTAAAAATGATAAAAGTATAAATATAGGTATATAGGTAGTAAGAATAGGTTGTAAGGCAAAGTAGAAATAGATGAATAGTAGTATGGACAATAAATAGTAAACAAGACTAATAATATACCCGTAGTAAAAAAAATACGCGTATAAACGCAATATCTGTTATTTTTAGTTATTGAAAATTTATGAAACTGATATTTTTAAAATCCTTACATTATTTCGGTCCTAATAGTGTTGTCGAAATATTTTTACTATTCTGAGCCTTATGACACTCTTTTCGAGAGCTGACCCCGATCAGGTTCGAATGACACTTAAAATTCATGAATCCGATATTTTTATGCTTCCTTATATAATTACGAACTATTATCATTAATTATTTCAACTCCGTTATATAAGGCTAAAGAATACGAGAATGCTGGATCTAATTTATAGGGTTTGTTATAGACTTTTGTTGACCTTTAGGGTTTACGTTTGATTTTTAATTCTAAAATTAAGCTTAAAATTAATCAAAATTTCAAGGGTTTACAGGGCATATCAGATAACGCCCAAAGGAAGATATGATAGATTACATCGAGCGTTTCAAGGACTGCTTCTTAGATTTTCGGGATATGTGTGACGAAAAAGAACTCGTCACAATCTGCATGCAGGGTATGTTTACAGAGTACATTGTGCATTTAGATAATTTTATCACATAGGTCCTTCTTGATGATAGTAAAGAATGCTTGAAGAACAGATAATCTTATCATCAAGCAAAGGGGTGACTCAAATATGAAGAGCAACCTTCAGTGAGTATTGCTCGAGGGGGATGCTTCAAGGGTAGCAAGAAACCTATAAGAGATACTGTTCAGGAAGTTCCACCTCTCCCCATGTACTATGAATAAAGTTCATGTTGTCTTTAACCGATGATTAAAGGATGGTGTTCTCAAATTGCCAAGGGTTAAATGGGAACCCATTACACAAGAGAAATGAGATACAAGGTTCTGTAGGTGCCACATAGGGCTACAAATGAGCCAAATTACTCTTCAGCTACTCAAGCTTGGCTTGTTTCGAGTTCAGTTGGGCTCTGCTCGTTTAGCTAAATAAGTCGAGCTTGAGTTCAAACTGAAGCTCGTTTAGTTAAACGAGCCGAGCTAAGCTTATCTTCAGGTTTGTGAGCCTACTCGTGAACAAGTTCGTTAAGAGCTCGTTATATATATATACACATATATATAGACATATTATTAACTATTTATATTAATTTAATATAAATACATACATATTATTCTCTTATAAAAGTATCCACACTAAACTAATTATTTGAAATAATAAGTTATTTTTACCATCTTGACATTTATCAATTTATCATTGAATAAATAATATATGCAATGAAATAATAGATCGATCTAATAAAATAATATTATTATATATGTTAACTTAAACGATATAATAATATAACACCATAAATTTCCAAATCAGCCCCTTTTGACCCTATTCGTAAAATGGAGAGCACAAAGAACAAAGCAAATTTACATTAAAATATAAAATAAAAATAAAAAGATAGGGCATCTATAGATTAAAGTGATTATCCTGTTTGACAAAATTCAAATGCTATAAGATTCCCAAACTACCAACCTACTTCATAAAAACCACCAGCTTAAAGATTGTCCTCCAACTTTCTTTATTTATAAAAAAAGAAAAACCTTAAAACTTCACAAAAACAACCACATTCAATACATCCATAACCACCAACTGCCATCATCTTCCAAAATGACCAGCAATCAAAACCCTTAACACTTTCAAGAATGGATATTTCGGTGGTTTTGGTTGAAAAACGCTAAAGGCAATTTTGGTTAGATGTTCTTGCAAGAGGGATTCGGTGGTTATTAGAAGTTGTTGGCATGTGAGATGGTGGTTTTTGAAGTGGGTTTGGTGACGATTCTGGTTTCAACTGAGAAGGGAGGTTTGTGGTAGTATAGTTAGTTTTAGTAATTGTTGGAGGTTTTGTTCGTGAAGTTTGAGTGATTTAAAGAGATGAGGCAGAGGAGTTAGAGTGAGGCGAAGGGTAGTGGGTCACAAAAAAAAAGTTTGAACTTTTTTGGCTTTTGAGCTTTCATGGTGTCCTTCGGAGCTCTTCTAAAGGTTAAATACTAGGCTTTCATGACGTCCTTCAACATGGGGAAGATGAGGAGCCGCGATAAACCAGATTAACAAGTCGAGCATGGGAATGGGCTTAGGCTGGAGCCTATACATTTCAGGCTTGATTAGAGCCTAACTCCGTTAAACTAAATTATCTTATATGTGATTATGATGATAGCAAATGTTATGTATAAAATCACTTAAATAAAGGTTGATAAAATAAGAAAAATATATATATATATATATATATATAAGAAGTGTGTGTGTGTGTTGTGTTTTGCTTTGATTTCTGCTTACAAGATTTGCATTGGTAAACTGGTCAAGTAGAAAAAAGCACCAGCAATGATCGAGCCCAAAATTTAACACATAACCAATGCTTAAAGAGACAAAATTAAAGGCACAAAGTTTGCAAAGATTGGACTAGTGAATCGGTAGGAGTATGGATCGGCGAACCGATGGACTATTAATCCGACCGTTGCACGCATTTAACGTCGCCATCCGTCAAAAGATATCCCCAATGGACATTGAAGTTTTTGAAGAATATAAATACGCTTTCTTCTAGAGATTCAGGCGACTTTTTTTGGGAGCTTTTATTTGCAAACAAACAAATAAAAAATTATCTCTTAAATTTTGTTCTCTTGTCCATTGTCTTGTAAATTCTAAGTAGGAGAGAGAAACTCAAGTCTAAGTGCTTTGTTCCTTTTTTTTTTTTCCATAAATCCATAAGAGAGCATTACAAAAGTAAAGGAAATACTTTATTTCCTAAGTGTTGTGGTTTGTGTATTGCTTTTTGTGAACTTGTGTTGTTTAATCAATAAAGTGGTTGTGAAGTCCTTAACCGAGTGCATTTGCGAATCGTGAAGAGTAGGAAACGGGCCGAACTCCATGTTAAATCTATACTAAAAAATTCTATGCCTGTCTCTTTAATATTTCGTTCTTACTAAACCCACTGCTATTGAAGTTTAATTTTATCTGATTGCATAAAAATTAAATTGTTTGTGCTTTTTGTGGTGAATGCTTAATTCACCCCCCTTTTGAGTATTTTCTAGTACGTTTCTAAGCTTAGCTCGAGCCCATTAAGTTTTCAACCAAGCCTAGCCCAAGCTAGGAAAAGCCCAGCTTGGCTCACTCGGCTCATTTGCAACCCCAGTTCTATAAGACGATGGGATACCTAACAAAATATTGTTGAATGCTAAGGAAGATTTCTAATGAGAAAGTTCGTAATGGTGAAAGACAAGAATTTGTAAATGATGGGTGATGATAGCATGGATAATGAATAGCATTTTTTATATATGACATCAAGTGTGTACTAAAGGTAGAAGCTACCTATTACTTATTATTGTATTATAATAAGAAGAAGTGGATACGTAAACTTTTAGAGGTTTTCTTAAATGTGATTACTACAAGAAGCATCTACTTGTTTTAGAAAACAATTGCTTGACATAAGCACTTGTGTGTGAAGCATGCTGGATTGATGTACCCATCTTAGTACCCATAGGCGATATACTTACTATGGCACTCATAGGCGATATACCTCTAAGGTGAAGAGAACAATGCATTGTGATGATGAGTTGATACATATGTAAGTACGATGTTTAGTTGATAATGGCATACATAAGTTTTGCATGCCCTAAAAGGTACCATGTCACTCGGTGTGTCTAACTACATTTAAAGTATGCTCAATGATCAAGTGAAGCACGTTAGCTTGATTTAGACTTCTCCTTAATGTACTTTGTTGGCTTTACTAATACAAAACCACATTGATTGAATATTGTAATGGGAAAATGGAGATAATGATGACAAAGTATTGATGCTTTGCTACTAAATGCTACCACAATGATAGCAGAGTAAATCCTTGCAGACGAGGTGATATGTTTTACTAATGGAGCTTATCCTTGATAGCAGAACAATGATGCCTCGTTGCTAAAACGAACATGTATGAAAAAAGTGTTAATGTTGATGTGGAGTGAACATTCGACGGTGGAGTAAACATCAACTGTGAGGGCAGAATCACAATGTGAAGTGAATACCCATTGATGGAGTAAACACCCACTACGATGGCTGAATAACAATGTCAAGCAAACACATGTTAGTGGAGTAGACGTTCACTAACGCAAATATCGGAAACCACCAATGGGAAACATAACCCACTACAACAACTCAATGCCTACCTTGAATTTAACAATCACTAACGTAAATACCCAAACCAGCACTTGTAGCTCCCAATAGCAATTGATAACAATAAATGACGATTTAACTAACATTAAACACAAACAAATCAAAATCACGGTCATACCCCGTCGCCACCCATAAATGAAACCCAAAAACATCCAACACCATCCCCTTCATCATGCCACAGCCACCTCCGAAACTACTACAATAACCACGCTCCTAAATCACATCCATAATAGATGTCATATTCGAAACCACCTAAAACCCTACTATATCAAACTGAACTCCTCACCTGCCTTACCATCGTCGTTAAACCAAATGTGAGAGAGAGAGAGAGAGAGAGAGTTGTCTTCTTTCACCAACCCATATCAAATCGAACCACGCTCACCCAAACTAACTCGAACCTGCTCGCTTGACCTCAACCGAGTCCGACCAATGTGTGCCCCAAGTGCTTAATCTAACGTTTCTATTTTCCCAAATTAGGTGATCTAAACTATTATAGTTTTGTTAGTTTGTTTATTATTTATTTGCTACCTTGTTATTTCATTGTACGTTATTGTAAAATATCCTGGTAGGTACATGTAAAGAAAACAGTGAAAAATATATATATCTAGTTTCATATGACTCCACACGGCAATTGATTTCATGCAGACCATATGGTATACGTGTTATAAAAAACAATAAACATATAGTACATTATGTTCTTTCGTGATTGTATTATATGTTTATTATGCATGCTATATTTTCATGATTTAATGCTTTCATGCCACACCACATGTATGGAATTGATAAATTAATTATATCATTTGTTGTCTACTATATCTCTATAATTTGTATGGTATACTTGATGTGATTGGAAATTCTTCCAAATAGTAAATTTTTATATATATCATGTTTGACATGCTATAAAAAATTTATGGGTTATTCTCGATATTATTTTGTCTATTATTTTATGTTGTGTAGATATCAAATTCTTTGTAGTTGATAAACTCATGGCCTGTAGTATATATATATATATATATATATGTATATGTATAGTATAGTGTTACTAGTAACAACTTAGATTTAGATCAATAAGTGGAAATGTGACTTAAATACCTATGAATATGTTATTATGTGACATCATGGTATAGGCTTGTATAGTATTTGCAACGCCCTAACTTAAGGGCATTATAACTCGCCACATGTCCTTCTCTTAAAAATGACACGCAAAGGCTATAAAATACTATATCACAAATATAATTATCTCCAAATTTCACATAAAAGGTTACTTGAATTTATCATTATTACAATTCGTCTCTTGGAAACATAAACTGATATTATTCAAAAGCACTTATATAAAATCCAAAACATAACAACTTATCTTATAAACATCTTCAATAACAATCTAAACAAACTCTATATACTTTGTATGGTCTTCAAAGATATTTTCTTTTGTTATTCTTTTATCCACAATCTGTTAGTCACCAGTAGGAAAGTCGAATCTACTAACATTGTCCCCCATGGTCAACATAAAAGTCATATCCAGATAATTCTCAACCAACATCATCTTCGCCTGCACCGAAAAATAAAGGATTAAACGAAAACGCCCAGTACGTCATACCACACACACATGTGCGTGAACACACATCAAGCAAATTCACATGCATCATATGCTTATGCAACATCTACAGGTTTATTATCTTTTGATTAACCAACAAGCAGCATAATTTAGGACTGTTCATGACTAATCCTAAACCCGGAGCAACTAATGACCCTGGTGAAAACCCTAGTATAAAATAGTGTATATATATATAATTGTGTTCCACAATTAATTGGTAATGACTCTTAATCTACCAGAAATATTTCCAGGTGAAACTCCATTCGGAGCACCGCCACACGAAGATCATCAGGTTGCCAGCATTAGCATCACACTTTTGTCGTAGTCGTTATTAACCGCAGCCAAACACAAGCAGCATACAATTTTTAAAAGCCTGCAAGGGTTAATTCAATCTATACGCATGTCTAATCCTACTTGCACAAATAGCAAATAGGATATGGTCATACCTGGATTTGGTTCTAAACTCTAATCCACCAATAGATCTTCTTAAAAGAATAGAACCCTAATCCCACAAATATTCCTGATCAACAGCATATATTAATCAATTCTAATTGCAACACGTAATTAAACCCTAATCCTTAATTTCATAACCTTACTCAAAGGACCTATAACCTTAATCATAGATCTATGAAAAGAGATTAACACACGTCTCATTTGTTTATAATTCAATGAAACCTTCAAACTTAGCTTTCTCCTCAATTTCTAATTTCTCCACAATTCCTTCAATACATATATAAAATCTCCAGTTAACAATTTGATTTATAACAACGAATAAAATTTCATTTAACGACAATACTGGATGGATCTTTACTTACCTAGAACTTGCAGATCTTGATTTGAAACAAAAAACCTAAATCAATCAATTAACTATTCTTAATTGCTATAATCATATTCCTATAATCTATAAATATTATAAATCAAAAAACTGTAATAAAGATCATACCTTTATTTTGAATCGAAGCCACAATTCTCCAAATCCGCTTTAGGGGTTCTTCACTAGATCTTGAATCTCCTTCAAACATATGAAAAAAACCTTATAAGAAAGATAACCCTAAATAATTAATTGAAAAATACTAAAGAGAGACCCACTTACCTAGGTTTTTGCTTAGGAAAAGGCGAGGCAAAACTAGGCTAAAGGGGTCTATTTATAAGACAATGTTAGCTTAAGATAAACGCAACCCCACGATCTTTAAAGATTTTGTTGACCATCATTAATGTGAGGGTTGATAATAATATCTCATTTATTAGGGTTGACCATAGAACCCTCTTATTTTATAACAAATGAAACATCTGCACTTCGTTATAAAATATTTATCTTTATATTACATTTCACCCCTCCTAAAAGAACTTTTGTCCTCGAAAGTTACTCGAATCACTATCTCCTTTTTATTCATGCATTCATTAGTTCTCTGTCACTCATTTTCTTATTGTTTTTTATTCTTTACACCATATTAACCCATCTTCATGCTTACATCTGTTAGCTAGAATATAATTCCATCGACGTCTCTTTAATTCTTAACTTTTACCACTCAATTTGGATTCACTTCCTCCGTTACTTCATAACACCTCTTGACTATAACTTAAACTTATTAACAATATTCATCAAGAAATCTTGCCTCGACCTCATTGTATTAAATCTCCAATTCAGTTTCCTCGAGCGATATTTAGGAAGCTGAAAATCTCATAACTATAGTTCCCGATTTAAATTCTAAAAGTCAAATCTTACATTAATCTGGAGCTCCAAATGTCACCGTGTTACTTGTACTTCCATTGATTTAACTTAGTTTTTATCCTTATTGTTCCATATAAAAAATAATTCACATCACTTGCATATCATTCATCTAATCTCAAAATTCTCATTAACTAATCATACTTCTTCATTACTTATATTTTCTTATATTTTTCATCAATATATACATGAAGATTAAAATTAATACTTATGTCCTTAAGTAAACCTTTAAAATCATCGGATGACTTCTGACTTTTCCTTTGACATCATCACTCCTAACGTTCTGATGATTCTTTGATATTTAGGTTACTAATGCATTTTGTCTCCAGGGTTTTACCATACAAATCCATTTATTAGCCCAATATTAAGTGTTTGTTCTTCACTTGGATTTGGTATCCTTATATAACTATTAAATCCACTTCTCAACAAAAGATCTTCTTTTATTATATACTTTTGTAAGCCCCTAGATTTTTTTATAAGATAAGCAAACCCTAAGAACCGGAAGTCAAAACGAAACCCTAAAATTAACCTAACTCTATGTTTAGTCTAGTGAATCTAGATCCGGCAATCACGTGTTCATAAACCCTAGAAAACGAAATTAAGATAATTGTGGAAAATGGTTCGTAATAATATAGGAAAATTTAAAAATATAAGATTCGTAATTTTCTAGTGTCTTTCGGATCCGAACTGGATCGGTTTTTCGAAAACCGTGCCCTGGTGCACCGAATAGTAAAAATATTCCGATAACATCAATAGATTCGTAAAAATATAAGAATTTCAAAAATATCAGTTTTAGAATTTTTCGGTAACTAAAAATATCAGATATATGCCGTTTACGCATATTTTCTTTACTACCGGTATTTTAATTGTCTAGTCTACTATTCATAATACTTTTCTACTATTCATTACTATTCATCTATCTCTGTTTTTTCTTACACTCTATTCTTACACACTACCATATCTATACCTTACAATTTACCTTCCCCATACAACTTTAATCACATCACACTTTACACATTACTTCTTTTATTACAAAACAAACAAAATAAATTATTTTCCCCCCTCTTCTAGCTAGAACCCCCCCCCCCGGTCCTCTCCATCCATTTTCATTTCAATTTCAATTAATTTTAATTACACTAATTTCCACTCTGAAAATCTATAAATACCCCCTTCTTCCTTCATTCTTTCACACAACATAATTCATACTAAAACTCTTCCAAAATCACTCTGTAAAGTTCATCTTCCAAAATCTCTCCCAAGTTCTCTCTTTTCCTTATAAAACTAAGTCCCACATAATACTACAACCCATTCTTTTCTTCTTCAACAGATACATAACCTTAGGTAAAAGTTTCTTTCATATACTCATCATGTTCATACAACTTAACATGAGTTTAGTGTATGTTTCTTAGACTCATGAGAGTTAAAGAAGCAACAATTTATTCATGTTTTGTTTTTGTTCATGTTTCTATTTTTCATCATGTTGTTATTATTTGTTTCTAATCTAACTTATATAAAGTATTATGTATATTAGGTATATATATTTATTTAGAGCATATAAGCTCATTTGTTATTTATTTAATTTCAAGTTATGCAATTTATTTATTTCATGTTATTATTAAGACTAGTCTTAAACTTGTCCATATCAAGTCAAAACAATTTTCTTTCGTTGCTTTTCTTTTCTTTTGGGACTAGTCTATTTCTTAGTCCCGGGATACCTTGATGAAGCTAAGGTTCCCAATACTTGACTTTACTTTTATGCTCTTATTACATTTATCTTATTATGTTATTTTTATTGTATTTCTCATAGTTACATATTCTCATTCATGCATAAGCATGTTGCTACTGTCTCAACCATAATGAAAATGAGTTTTCTTAAGTGATAAAAATAAACTCTCTTTAAAAATAAATTTTGTCACATAAGAAATTATTATCTTAAATATTTTCTAAAGTTAGATAAGTTTAGCTCAAGTTTTAGTAATAATACTATATGGTATTTTATCAATAAAAATAAAGTTATCACAAACTTTCTTTTAAACCAATAAAATAAGAAAGTTTCTTTAAACTTAATTCTTGATTTTAACCAAGAGTTTTTTTAAACACATTTATCAAAGTTTTCTACCAACACTCTAAAATACTAAAGTCTATATAAGTTTTTCAAAGTAAACATGTAAGATCATTGATATTATTCTTTTAAAGTGGATCTAACTTTAGAAAAACTTTAGGACATATAACCATAAAATATTTAGAAAAACTATGTTTTCTAAACCACTAGAAATAAATTTATAGGAATCTTAAAAGCTTAAAATTTCTTTTTGAAAATGTAATTATTCTCAAAATTAAGAAATGGAGTTAAAAGAAGGAGATACTTACTAATAAATTTTCCAAACAAAGCTAAAAAAGAGATTTTCAAGTCTTAGTTTCTCTCACTTTCAAGATACATTGTTTTACAAGATCATTGTCGAGACAACACCACTAAATTCATGCATATGGTTTGAGTATATATGTATATATGTATTCAAAGGATTTTTAAACTATATAATATATCTATATTTTTGTACAAAAGCTCTTGAGTGAAGAAAAGTTTGAAACTTAAGTTTTGAATTTGGAATTTTCGTATCAAATATGTACGTTACTATTTCAAGACCTAAATAACTTTTTTGATAAAAATAACCTTGAAAATAGATAGATCTTTTCGAGTAGGTAGAGATTGGTATATAATATGCGAAATTCCGAGTTAAAATGAGCAAGTTATGGCCATTTTAAGTTGGGATTTCCATTCGTACGATTTTTGACGAATTTAATAAGATAAGATTATAGAGTTTGAATAGATCTTGGATGAAATACTCATGTTGGGCATTTCTTTTGTTTAGGTGTTGAGGACCAAGATCTTCTCTTCCCCGATGATTACTTTGACTCCTAGAAAAACGCTATGGACGAGTGAGCTTCCTTTACGCTTATGTATTCGCGCATGTGCTTGTAGGATAAAGCACTAGATGTTAGGAAAAGATAAAATTGATATGCATGTGGGATATCATGGAAATTATGTATATGAATCGTTGTGTGCGATCAATAAACAATAAGTATATCGGAACCCGATTTGTGATTAGTATAGATGTTTCCATGTATGTATTGTTTGATTGCTTTAAATAATTTAATGTCACATTGAAATCCCCATATAATAAATTGCTTATACATATAATTTAGAATATCATTTCGAAATTTTGCTACTACTCCTCAGCGTGGGACCGGAAAGGTAAGCTGTCTTGCTACAACCTTGAGAGTTTAGGACGTCCGGGGAATACGGTTTCAAGTTGTAGCCGAGCCGGATCGATCGCTTTGGGTAAAGAAAGCCTGGGGACTAGTAGTACGGTTCGTTGGAATCCCAAGACACGCGCAACTCTAAGGAGGTCGTTTGAGACTCAGTGCAAAGCATTCCCTAACCACCAATGGAGGGGTAAATCCATCACACATACGAAACTGGATAGTCGTATGTACTGTTTGATCATATGGTTGTTACATTTCATATGCTTATTTAATAAACTTGATTGATTGTCTGTTATGAGTACTTTTGCATAAGAAATATCTCACTAAGCTAGTTATGCTTATACTTCTATAAACTGTTAATATTGCAGGATTATCTTTTGCACCCGAGACCATCTTGATCCCCTGGGTAAAATCCTTATTTTGGGAAGCTTTTGGAGGAATTCTGTTTTGAAGTCTAAGAGTAGATTTCTTCTAAGATCTTCTAGCTTTAGTTATTTTATCTTTAGTAGAACCATGTTGTTATTATCGGGGGAATGCCCCTTAGAAGTTGTAAGACTTTATATTTCAATGTAATATATTAAGTGTTATTTTGTATGTTCCGCTACCAATATCTTAAAATGCATTACTCTACCGGTCTCCCTTTGATGTGAATGTACGCCTTGTACCGATATAGAAGCTTTCAAGTGACTGAGGTAGTCATTCTTAAGTTTTAATATTATGTACGGCGGGCTATCACGTTTAGGGTACCTGTTGGGGCATGACAACTTTTATCTTAGTTCATAAATCAATCATTACATCCTCCAAAACAACTGTAGATTGCACTATAGAAAACTTAATCCAACTCATTAACATAATTAAACCATTATATTTTACCTTTAATTACCACCATTTCCATCGAAACTTCGTTAGGACATAGTCACCTTATAATCCTTAAATCAACAATCAAAAAACTCAAATCATGGAATTTTATATTTTTCAACTCTAACTCTAATGATCAAACCTTACATTACTTTGTTATTTCAGATGATTATAACATCTATGTCTCTATTGGTTAATCAATTTGTTTTTCAACTGTTGTCAGACGCCGTAGTTAACCCACAAGTTTTATTTACCATTTGTGCCATTCCAATTGTCTTCCAAACCTGTAATTGCCTTTTTATATAACAATTTGTATCTTCATATAAATTTTCTTTAAGAATCATCCCAAAATTCATCATCATAGATTAATATAGATGTCATTCTTGTTTCACCATCCATAGATTTCCCGTAACTCACTAAGATCATATTTTCTTCTTGCAATGACCATTCCACATGCACATTCATATCTTCATAGGATTTAACTATTCTCTAATTTATATTGGTTATCTCAATACTTTTTCTCTACTCCTCAACATGATCTTTCTCATGTCATCTAACAAATATCGCTCTGAGGTGACCAAAGTCACTAAATTCTCATTCCTCTTCCTACTCAAAGCTTCCACCACAACATTCGCTTTTCCAGGGTGATATTGTATATCCGCATCAAAATCCTTTATTAGTTCTAAACAGCTCCTTTTTATCATATTCAGATCTCTCTGGCTGAAAATATACTTCAAGCTCTTGTTATTCATGAAGATTTTGCACTTCTCATCAAGTAATTTGTGTCTTCAACTCTTTAATGTATGAACTATGACTGCCAGTTCCATGTCATGAGTGAGTCAATTCTTTTCACAAGGCTTTAACTATCTAGATGCATATGCTATAACTTTACCTCCTTGCATCAAAACACAATCCATATCTTGTATAGAAGCGTCAATACCAATAATGCACTCTTCACTACTCACTGGCAGAGCTATCATTGGTGCAGATACTAACTTTTCTTTTAACCATTGGAAACTACTTCCACAATTATCATCCCACACATACTTCAATCCCTTTTGAGTCATTCTTATTAGAGGATTTAGAAACCTTAGAGAAATCCTCTACAACTCTCTTGTAATATTTTGCCGTTCCTAGGAACTTCTGATTTCTGACACATTCTTAGGAGTTGACCATTCACTTGTAACTTTCTCCTTTTCAGGATCTACTGAAATTCCATTTCCATCCACAATATGTTTTAAGAGAAACATTGGCTCCAAACAAAACTTATGATTGGTGAGCTTGGCATACCACTTTTCTTCTTGTAACGTTCTCAAAACTAATCTCAAATGTTCTTTATGTTCTCCTTTTATCTTTGAATACACGAAAACATCATCAATATACGTTATTACAAACCGAATTCATTTACTCTTTAAAGATCCTTTGCGTAAGATCCATAAACATAACTGGGGCATTTGTAAGATCGAAAGGCATAACCACAAATTCATAATGCCCGTATCTAGTCGTGACAACTATCTTTGAAAATATCGTCGGCTTAAATCCATAGCTGGTGATATCCTGACCTCAAATCGATCTTAGAAAATACTTGTACTCCTGCCAGCTGATCAAACAAATCATCTATCCTAAGCAACGGGTACTTATTCTTAATCGTTACCTGGTTTAACTCTTTATAATCTATACATAACCTCATGCTCCCATCTTTCTTTTTCACAAACTCACTGGAACTCCTCAAGGTGATACGATTGGTCTAAATAACTTCTTCTTAAGTAAGTCCTTTTGTTGAACTTTTAATTCCTCCAATTTCGTCAGAGCCATACGATACGGTACTTTAGACTTAGATAAGGTATCTAACACCAGATCAATACAAAACTCTATATCTTTTTCAAGTGGTAACCCTAGTAGATCTTCTGGAATTAAATCAAGATATTCTCTCACGGTTTGTATCCTCATAGGATCAGTCTTTAATTCATTTCCTATTGTCAAAACTGTCATTTACTAAAATTGACTTTTCTTACAACTCGTATGTAAGCAACATTGAAGGTCCTTGCACTTCAAGCTTATACACAAAACAATCTCCATCCGATAAACTAAACTCCACAACTAGATCCAAATACAACATTATGTTTCCTCAACCAGTCTACTCCTATCATATCCACTATTATAATATTCACAGGTAAAACGTCACATTCCATTTTTTTATCCAAATTCTTTACAAATCTAAGTCAACGTTGCTCCATATCTTAAAGGTATTTGCAAGTACACTCTTAACTTCCTTCTCATAACATAACAACAAACTTCTCAAATATGCCTGAAAACTTGCACCTGTATCACAATCCTAAGAAGTACTCGCCCTCCAGGCTCTTTTCATTCTTTGGCTCGATATCCATATTGTTCACACTTGAAATAGAATACCTAAGGAACAACTTTTCCAAAACCTGTCACTGCCTAACCTCGACACTCGAAAAGCAAGCATTCTTAAGCCACTTGAAATTCTTGATATTAAACGGTCCATAACATCTAGCACACTTCCTTTTTATACCTTGAACTGCTGATTTGTCTTGATAAAAGATCGGCCTCTTTTCCCTGTCTTAGGTAAGGATGCTAGATATCTTAAGGCATAACCATCCAAAAGGATCAAAACACTATAGGACTACAATGTATGATCTTATTAACACAAACAAACATATCTCCACAAAATAAAAGGGTAATTCAACTTAAGGATCAAAACTCTATAACTATAAGATGAAAGCAACACTAATCTAGATAGGATTAAGAACCCTAATGTATTTTACCCCTCTCATCATCGCTCACCATCATAAGGAAACAAAACTTAAATCTCATAGATCATAACCTATCACTCTAATACCAAATTAGCTGTAACGCCCTAACTTAACGGTATTACAACTTGTCACGTGTCATTCTCTTAAAAAGGACACGCCAATGCTATAAATACTACACCACAAATATAATTATCTCCAAATTTCACATAAAAAGGTTACTTGAATTTGTCATTACTACAATTCGTCTGTTAGAAACATAAATTGATATTATCCAAAAGTATTTATATAAAATCCAAAACATAACAACTTGTCTGATAAATATCTTCAATAATAATCTAAACAAACTCTATATACTTTGTATGGTCTTCAAAGATATTTTCTTCTGTTATTCTTTTATCCACAATCTGTTAGTCACCAGTAGGAAAGTCGAATCTACTAACATCGTCCCCCATGGTCAACATAAAAGTCATATCCAGATAATTCTCAACCAACATCATCTTCGCCTGCACCGAAAAATAAAGGATTAAACGAAAACGCCCAGTACGTCATACCACACACACATGCGCGTGAACACACATCAAGCAAATTCACATGCATCATATGCTTATGCAACATCTACAGGTTTATTATCTTTTGATTAACCAACAAGCAGCACAATTTAGGACTGTTCATGACTAATCCTAAACCCGGAGTAACTAATGACCCTGATGAAAACCTTAGTATAATAGTGTATATATATATATAATTGTGTTCCACAATTAACTAGTAATGACTCTTAATCTACCAGAAATATTTCCAGGTGAAACTCCACTCGGAACACCGCCACACAAAGATCATCAGGTTGCCAGCATTAGCATCACACTTTTGTCGTAGTGGTTATTAACCGCAGCCAAACACAAGCAGCATACAATTTTTAAAAGCCTGCAAAGGTTAATTCAATCTATATGCATGTCTAATCCTACTTGCATAATAACAACAACATATACATCCTGGATTTGGTTCCAAATCAATACTGGATAATTTGGTTCCAAACTCGAACCCTAATCCCACAAATATTCTCGATCAACAGCATATCTTAATCAATTCCAATTACAAAGCATAATTAAACATTAATCCTTAATTTCATAACCTTACTAAAAGGATCTATAACCCTAATCATAGATCTACGAAAAGAGGTTGACATACCTGTCTCCTTTGTTTATAATTCAATGAAACATTCAAACTCAACTTTCTCCTCAATTTCTAATTTCTCCACAATTCCTTCAATACATATATAAAATCTCCAATTAACAATTCAATTTACAACAACAAATAAAATTTCATTTAACGACAAGATTAGATAGATCCTTGCTTACCTAGAACTTGCAAATCTTGATTTGAAACAAAAACCCTAAGTCAATCAATTAACTATTTTTAATCGCTATAGTCATATTCTATAATCTATAAATCTTAGAAATCAGAAAACTATAATTAAGATCATACCTTTATTTTGAATCAAAGCCACAAATCTCCAAATCCACTTTAGGGTTTCTTCATTAGATCTTGAATCTCCTTCAAACATATGAAATGAACCTTATAAGAAAGATAACCCTAAATGATTAATTGAAAAAGACTAGAAGAGACCCACTTATCTAGGGTTTTGCCTTAGAAAAAGGCGAGGCAAAACTAGGCTAAGAGGTCTATTTATAAGACAAGGTTAGCTTAGGAAAAAACGCAACCTTACAATCTTTAAAGTTTTTATTGACCATCATTAATGTGAGGGTTAATAATAATATCTCATTTATTAGGGTTAACCATAGAACCCTCTTATTTTATAACAAATGGCACATTTACCCTTCATTATAAAATATTTATCTTTAGATTACAGTATTTTTTATTGATTAGTTATAAATATATACATAACACATTTAGTATACAAACACAAATTAAAAATTTCATAATGATGAGATTCTTTGCATGTATAATAGGTCAAGCATGATATGAATAGTAATGCATCGAGATAATAAGTTTTCCATAGAGATTGACACGTATATTTGATAGATCTGACTGTAAGATCTCTTTTGTATAAAATTGTTGGTACATAGAACTCCTCTTTGTTATATGGATGCTTTGTATATATTCACTTTTGCTATTGAAAAAAATCTATAATAATAATTTATAAAGAGAATAAGAAAAAATTTACCACATTTTCACTACTTCTCGTATATGGGATATATTTAGCAAATTAAGCCTTTTATATTAACTTGTGATAAATATAACCTAGTTTATTTTCAAAATTACCAAAAGATCACAAATTGGGGTTTCTAAACTTAGGTTCTTTTTTAGACTTTTTCAAACAAATACACTAATTTTTACAAATACAATTTGGCTAAATAACTCAAACTTGGAGGCTTTTCAAAAATAAAAAAGAAACAATACACTGAGTTTTACAAAAAACAAAAGGAACTACGAGGATTTGATTCTAGCTAATGGATATATAGGCACTTGTGGGACGGTCATCACAATAAATAAAATCATAGGTATTTTAAAATTTATATATTTTTGTAAATATATATAAGTCTCTTTAAAAAAAAGAGACTAAAATTTTGAAAAACTAAAAAAAAAAATCCAAAAATAACGTCTTTATGGCCCATATATTCAAAATTTCTAAAGCACATCAAAAGTCTAGATAAATGTTTAGATTTTAAAATAGCAACCCCTGATCCATTAATTTATGGTTTTTCATACGAACCACTGGCCGAACCAGAAACCAAACCACCCATTTGGTTTCTGGTTCACTATTTTTCCAGCTTTAGGCAGTAGCGACTCCAATTAAATGATTTTTTGAAAATTGCGCTTTTTACCCAAAAAAAAAAAAAAACCTACTGGTTCCTTGTTAAATGTTATGTATCAAATGGGTCGGTTTGGTATGGATCGAAACCTTTAGGAGAATAGGAGCAAAATTCAGGCTCAACACTGAGCTTCGATCTTAAGTCTGTTTTGATCCACATTATCACCCATCTTTTTCCTCCTAAGCTGAAAATGTCTTAGTGATCACACTACGGAGTAAATAAATAAACCGAGCATAATCATTTCCCAGTATTTGATATGCAACCCTTTAATAAAAATGGTAAATTACATCAAAAGGTATCAACGTTTGGGAACGTTTCAAGCTGTCCAAAAAAAGAATCAACGTTTCGTGATAAATTTATTTAAGGTATCAATGTTTTAAGTGGTTAAAAGAGACATCAACATCTTGCAAAGTGAGTCAAATAAGGTATTAATAATTGACCATTAATGAAAACCTGAGAAACTCATTGAAAATTATCAAAACATTGATATATTAAATGGATATTGTAAAACGTTAATACTTCATTTGATTCACTTTATGAAACGTTGATTCATTTTCTTAACTACTTGAAATGTTGATGTCTTAAATAAACTTACTCCCAAACATTGATACCTTATAGTGTAATTTATCCTTAATAAAAATCATATAGCTTCACCCCAAAGATTTCATAATGTACCGTTGGAACTAATAAGCATAGAATTCATCATTTCTTTTAAGGTTAAATTTTTCCCTTTAGTTACTCCATTTGATTCAAGGGAATAAGGTGGAGTTATTTCATGTATTATTCTTTTTTTTTTTCACAATATTCATCAAATAAAATATATTCACTAATTTATCTAATCTAATTTCTTTAATCTTCTTATTTAATCGAGTATCTACCTTAGCTCTGTACACTAAAAACATGTCAAAAGCTTCAACTTCTAATTATAAGCAAATAACCTTAAGTGAATATAGAAAAATCATCTATATGGTTTGTTTTAAATCTTGTAAATTAAAATGAGTTAAACTCAATAGCAAAGATTCTTGAAAAATGGATGCACATATTTACTTGGTTTGTTTAAGGTCAACATAAATTTTACATTTTATGCATGCTTGAATAATTAATATCAGGAGCCAAAATATTGCATTTTCTCAATATATGGCAAACTCATATGTCATAATATACTATGCCATAAATCACAAGAGTCGATCAAGTAACTAAAAGAACTTGCAACTTTCATTCACAATTTTAGAAACATCGTGCATAGATAAACCATGACAACAATAGCCATTACCAACGAATACATTATTTTTTGTTAATAGAATCTTGTTTGATTCAAACAACACTTTAGCTCTTGCTTTTCTCGACAATGCTATAGAAATCAAATTAGGCATCTCATTTAAAGCCAATGTCTTGCTAGATGTGAGTTTCAAACGAACCTTTCCTTTGCCAAGAACCTAAGTGGTTCAAAAATCACCAAGATAAACGTATTTTTCTCATTCCTCAACTTATGCATAGTTCATGAATGCATTTTTTTTTTTTTTTTTGCACAAATGTGCCTAGTAGCTTTGGAATCTATGACCCTTTTTTTTCACATAAGCCATAATATTCACAGAATTGACCACAACGATAATATCAGCCACTTGAACAAATTTTGCATTTGGCTTAATAAGGTTATCATTTTTTCTTACCTTCATTCTACATCGATGTCAATGTTAAACTCGTATGTTTAATGCGCGTTCTTAACAAGGAAATTAGTAGAATAATTGACCGTTCAATTTTGTTAAAGTTACACTTAAACTATTAAAAAAGGATATGGAATAATATGTGCAATATAAGCTTGTTTTTGTGTTGTAGTGGTTTGCTGCAGGATTACATGCCAAAGTTTATCAGTAAGCTAGTACAAATGAGCATTGCAACCATTCTAGATCAATGGAGATCATAGGGTTAACCATAGGTGCATAAGATGCACCTGCGAGTCAGTGCAGCTAAAACTAGGGCTGGGTAAAAAAACAGACCGAACTGAATCGACCAAAAAATTTAGTTTTTTTTTTCTAATCGGTTTGGTTTGGCTTGTAGCACTCGGTTCACTATTCGGTTCATAATACCAAACCGACACTAAACCGTATAATATATATTAAAAAATTCACAAAAAAATGTTCATGATTTATGTATATGCATCCATTGCCATGTTCATGTGACTTTTTTTTAATATTAAATTTCAATAACTAAGAAAAAAAGGTCTAGATAATGACAAAAATAAAAAAGTCCTGAAAAAATATCCTTCATGGCGTCCGATTAAGATTTATACATGGGAATATTATAAAATTAATAAGAAGATTGGTGTATTTTATAAAAATTAATTTTTAAAATAAAATTTATTATAACGTTAATAATTTATCTTTATGGTAATTGCTAGTAGTAACTATTTGAGCTTTTAGAAATATTGTTATATTATTTTTTCGTAATAAAAGGTTCGAATCGTATATTGAACTGTTTTAAACCCTTTTTTTTAGGTTCAAAAAATTAACAAACCAAACCGTATGGTAAGGTTCAATTTCATAAAAATAACTAAACCACAATTTTTGGTTTGGTTTGGTTTTGGAAGTGAACTGGACTGAATCGTACCACGCCCACCGCTAGCTAAAACTAGCCGTCGCAGCTTTTTCAATTCAACCGTTTGAGGAAATTTTTGAGGCAACTATTACTTGCCTTAAAAAAACTATAAATGCAAGTAGCTAATAAGTTTTTGTGTGTTGATTAATCTTAGTTATTGCATACAAAATCATTGTCAACACCCTCTGAAGGTTGTATTGCAATTTGTATTATTTGTGTGTGAGAGACTTAGCATAGCGTTAGTTGCTTTACATTTACTAAGTCTTGTAAAGCACTATACTATAGTCTATTGTGAGTAAATTAATAGAATCTTGAGTTGAATCTAGTGTAATTAAGAGCTTATCATAAATATTCAACTCTAGTAATCATGTTTTGTGTTTTTGTGAAGTCCTCATTTGTGAGACGTTGTGTTTATAGCTCAATTGGAGCAATTTGTTGATTGCGTTGAATGAAGTGCGAAGTTGAATGAGGCATTGTTTGTGGATCGTACAAACTAAGAGGCAGACAAAACTCTACATTATATTTCGGTACAAGCTTTCCTTTCCCTATATCTCTATTTATCATTGTTGTATTTTTTGTTGAATTGCACAAGTAGGAATTAAGTTTTGAGAAAAAAAAGAATCAAAATTAGTCATAATCCGCATTTCTTATGTGATATAAGATTTTAATAGTGCACGATGGCTAGATTTGCTACACATAGAGCAATTACCTCTTTTCATAAGCATAAGGTTATTTACCTTAGACTCGTAATAAGGTTTTGTTATGGATCTTTTGTATGGCTTGCGAGGCTTGTGTTTTACTCAGCTTGCTTTGGTTACAATCTTCTTCCCTTTAGTAGCTCTAGACTCATTTCAATTGGTGTCTCCAATGATTATATGAGTAATCAAGTTAGCAAGCAAAAGTTTTTATGCTAGTGCTTATCTTGTTGTTTCTTATCGTTACATGATTAATACAATGTTTCTAAGAGCAAGTCAGCCACGAACTCCTCCCATGAGGTGATATTTTCAAACTTGAAATCTTTTATCAGCTTGTGATACTCATTGATCTGCATCTTGATATCTTTGTTCCCAATCATCTCTCATGTGTAATATTTTCCAATGACAAATTTTTGTTTGTCCGCATCTTCAGTAGTGTACTTGGCGATCATCGAGTCATAAATCTCTTTTACTTCACTATAAGAGTAATAAACATCAAACAACTCATTAGGTAGAGTAGTTATAATAGTATGCCTGCATACATTATTTTTCAAGAATTTAAATCTTAGTTTGCAATAGTTTCAAGAATGATAGTAATAGCAACATTGATAGCAGAAGTAACATCAAATAGATGGATCAGAGGTCATAATAATCCTTAAGATTGTTAGTTTAATTTGCTATAGGATAACTTTAGGCACGATAAGCACTGTACTTGAGAATGATTCGATGAGCATAATGAATTCGTTAATAACAAATGAAAGGCGTATCCCCAGGACTAAACAAGCTTTTCTTGTAGTATGCCAGGAAACAACAACAACAAAGTGTGTTTTATGGAAAAACCTTTAGAGTAAAAAGAATAGAAGATAAAAATCAAGGTGTATATTTTCGAAAAGATGATATGTACAGTTCCGAGTAGATAATTTTGAAAAGTAATAATGTTTGTAATGGTAGTGAATTTTGAAGGGATAACGATAAAAAATGTACTTAAACTTTCACAAAAAGAACAATTAGATACTTGAAGATTTGTTTTAACAATTTTTGTATCTGAATAAACTTTTAGTAGACTTTGTTTCATACGTCATTTCACTTACTTCGATTATGACTACTTCAGGTATGAAAAAGTTAATAAAAACTTTGTTCACGTATCAAAATTGTCAAAACCAAATTTTAGGTATGAAAAAAGTTAATAAAAACTTTGTTCGGGTACCAACTTGTTCAAAACCAAACTTCATTTACCTAATTGCTCTTTTTGCAAAAGCTCAGGTGCCATTTTTGTCATTAATCTAATTTTGAAATAATAGAGTAGCAAGAAGCTAACTTTTTACCATGTTAATTTTAGAATGCTAAAATTTTCCTTGCACCAGGCCTTTATATTATTTGATCACATGGGAGTAAATGGGTGGGGCAAGGGTGAAATAAATCCATCGATTTGCATTAGATTCATACCTTTGGCCCAATTCTTATGCGCCCAAACCTATCCATTTCCACTTGTTCTTTACATGGCCATAAGATAAAAGTGGTTAATAAGTTTAGGTAAAGAAATTACTTTAAGCAATGTGAGACAAAAATAAAATCATTTCCCTTTGAAATACACTACTTATATTTACAATCGAAAATAATAAGAAACAGGGATAAAGGGTTATGGAAGATAAGAAATGGAAGAGTGGCGTAGACACCACGTGGAGAGAGAGAGAGAGAAGAGAGAGAGAGAGGGGGGGGGGGGGGTAATGCCAGTCATTTAAGGGGAGAGAAAGTGATATGGCTAGTCTTTTATCCAATGGTTAAGGATAAGACAGTTTGTTGGTTGTACTATTAACTATTCATGCAAATGCAAAACCATGATTTGGTAGTTGTTTTAAGTGTTGTTGAGTACAGCAAGTGAGAGCATGCATGGGAGATTTGATATAGGTTTGATTAGCCATGGTGAAGAAACACATTACTTCATTTGTGATTTGGCTTTATTTTGTTCCAATGGAATTGGATAGTTATGGTTTAATTAAAATTTCATCACACTATGTTGATAATGTTAAGATCGAGTGTGTTTACTAAATGTGAAGTAAAATTAGATCATATTGCTTTTTAAATCTTTGATGTTACAATTGGTTAGGATAGTCATCGAGGTGAGTTATTGGTTTATAAATTATCGAATTTATCTTTATTAGTTTTTTTTTAGGCTTTGACATTTATAAAATATTGGAATTCTTGTTGATTTTTTTAGGGATTGATGCCCGCAATTATTCGTCCAGGGTTCATATTTCATTACATTAAATACATATGAAATCAGGAAATGAATTATTTTCAAAACATAGATGCTTAAGAAAGACAATCATTAAACTATATAACAACACCATAACAATCTCTCACTAAGCCTTAAAACCTTGCAATAACTGCTTGTAAGGACACGAACCCACCACTTTATTTAAAACAAGTGAATCGAGCTTCCTAACCACATATAACCTGTATTATTATATGTAAGGTTGTTCTTAAAGAAATGTTTGAGTAATTGTTTGTCTAAATCTCCAATAAGAGCAAATTTGAAAACTATTAATTCTTAAAACTTTTTAGAAAAACATAATACCAACATCATATTCACATAAAAGATATAAACCCATTGCGGACATATGTACATATAGATATTAGAGACAAAGGCTTATAAACAAGCCATAAGCAAAAATACATAAGTTTAACAAAAACTATCATAATTATTACATGTGTTCCAAGAAACTTCAAGAGATTCTATTACAAAAAAGTTTCCATCAGAGCCAAGGTCAAACTCCTAGTATTTTCAGTCATCTAAGAAATCCTCAAAATCCATTTTGTATCCTATACTAGTGTAGTATTCATCACAAGAGAAGACAACTTGTAAGAAATGTAGTGAAATTCGCATGGCTTTTGGGTTCTATTTTGATAGTGTATTTTTGATAAAAAAATGGGACTTAATCTTATCCTAAAGTTGACTTTAGGGGCTGCTATAATAGGGGCTTTATCTGCACGGGCTTGAGCTTGATTTTGGGCTTTAAAATTGTGTTTTTAGGTGTATTTTCATGGTTAAAAATTATGCTATATATAGAAAATGTATTGAGCATGTTTGACTTGTTTTAAACAAATTTTCATACATTGATTATACTTATAAATTCATAAACACAATATTTATTCACATTAAGATATGTCAATATTCAAATACATTAATACAACACATATACAACATACTAACACAAATCATACACATCATGTTTTAAAATCATGCACAAATGCATTAACACACGTGTAAAATACGGATTTGGGAATTATGGCTATTTCGCTGCTTTTAGGTATTCTATAATGGATGACGATGAATGGGTTAGATACAAATAGCTTAGTTATTAAAATATAACATAGTAACAGAAGATTAAACTGTGCTAATTCTACAGTTTTATCCGATTTAACATGCGAATAGATTGAACAGTTTGTTAACCATAGTTGTAAGGAGACTAATGACAGTAGAAGATCAAAAGAGAACATCTCAATCAATGTAGATGGATCACTATCACTTATGGATATGCATATTATTCTGATAGTTACATGCAATACTTATGCCACACCAATTATCATCACCATCATAGTATAATCATCAAATAAGAGAAAAAAAAAAAGAACATACAGGGATAAATAAATAGTTGTCTTAATACTAATTCATAAGTTATCATGGTTTGAATCATTGATTGCTTTATGGAAACATAAAGGAATATTCTTTGCTGTTTGAAATAAATGTCTATATGATTAACTAGACAAAACATTTGTTTTGTAAGAAGCATCTTAATCTACTTCTACCAAGTTGGAATCATAACACGTTCTTATCATAACCTTTCATAGCCACAAGGGGGCTTTAAATGCTATGAACTTTCAAACCTTCATAATATTCCCAAACACCTTTTGATAAAAAGCACCACTTATACTCTTTTAAACTAAACTATTCATTTCATATGTCTTAACTTAGGTCATTGCTCACCTTGAATACACGTCTAATTTCCATCACTCTATAAAACCTTAAAATAATCAAATACAGTTTTAAGTTATTAACTATAAAATTATCAAGAAATGTTCTCGAAACGGTGAATTGTCAAAAAAGTATTGAAGATGGTATGAGTAGAGTTGGACAAATGGGCTTTGGTCCACTGATTGGTCTGTTTAACCCATTTTAAAAACAAGTTAGTGCCAATTTTTTTAGCCCGTTTAAAAGTAGGCCAATTTTACCCTGCCCGTTTAACCCATGGGTTAAAGTAGGCTGGCTTACGAGTTAAATGGGCTGGCCCGCTAGCCCACTTTTATTAAAAAAAAAAAATTATAGGGGAAACATCTATTAGTGTGTCATTATTATTGAGACTATGATATTTGAGATTAAACTTATGTATTAATTATAACAAAGAATGACAAATTGATGCATATGTATCATAAATTTTTTTAAAGTATATTATTATTGTTTTAAATAAAATATAATATCTAATAGGTTATTTTAGAAAACTTATTTTTATATAAAATGTAATTAAAATAATAATGAATTTAATCATTAATATACATATATAACCCTATAAAACTCATTTTTTAATTATATATATCTTATTTAATTAGTATAAATAAGTTAAATAGATCAATTTTGCCCATTTAACCCACAAAATATACAAGTAGATCAAAAGGGTCAAAAAGTGGGTTGACAAGTTTAACCCATAAGTTAAAGTGGATCGTGTTAGAATCAAGAAACTTTTGGCCTGTTTAACCTGTGGGCCAAAGTGAGTCGGATCGGGTTAGCCTATTTAACCCACTTGCCCACCTCTAATTCTTCTAGGGATGCAACTGCGAACCGGGGCGAATCGTTATAGGGAACCCGACCACCCGTCCTGCTAAAAACCCTATAGGGTTTGGGTTGTACTCATAACCTGATGGAAAAAACCCGACCTGGTATAATTAAAATTTTTTTTAAAAATTTTTAGTTTAGTGAATCTACTTATTCATTAGTTGATTGATGTTTTTCATATAATCATTTTGTTATTCATGTATCGAGTCACATGATATGATATAAATAAGTCTACTTACTCTCATGAGTAAGGATAATTGATTGATTTTTTAAAATTATTTTTCACAGCCTAAGGGTAATTGATTGATTCTTTCTTATTAATTTTCACAGCATGTACAATTATTAGTATCGGGTTTCCTAAAATCGGGTCGGGTTAGCTTCCAAGACACCCTTTATACAAATCGGGTTTGGTTTTTGTTCTAAATGACCCATCCCAAACCCGCCCCGTTTACATCCCTAAGTTCTCTATTCTTGGAGTGCTCGAGCAATGCTTGACCATCTTTTGTATTAATATTTACCTGCATTTTATACGGTGAGCCAACTTTCTTTTCCTTGATTTTTCTATGTTTTTTTCGAGCCCATCATTCTTGTAAGGAGTGTCATCTTGTATCTGCTACAGTCTCTATATGTCCGAGAGGCCCAACTACTCAAATTAGTTTTGATCTCATACGACTTCATCAAGAAAGTGACATAAGCTCCTGACCAATTTCTCATAGGGAGCTAAATATGTCTCCAGAATAAATCCACTTTCAAAGTAAACCTACCTTCTAACTAAATTACCCCATCGATGCCACTCGTGATTAGAAATGCAATCGGGACAGGTATATTAAAACCCAAACCCGGACCCGATACCCAATAGGATTCCCACAATTCGTCCTAAACCCTATAAGGTTTTTGTCCATGAACCCAAAACTCGCTAGACGAACCCAAAACCCTATAAGGTACCTGAACCCAAACCCAAAACCCGATATAAAATTAGAATCATTACATAATAAAACATTTAAAAACGTCATTATAAATTTTTTTTTTCATAATTTTCAATTTTCGACCTGTTCCTACTTTATAGGCCAAGAAAAAAACTCTTATCATTACTCATGTGATTTTCTTTATAAAATCCCAATAATTTTTATGAGAAGAAAATCATTTAATAAAACAGTGCGGCAATGGAAGTGAGAGGCTTGAATTTGATGAGAGTGAGCTAAGACCAAGACTGAAAATGGAGACCATAGAGTATTAGTCTACTGTCCTAGGGTTTTTTACTTTTTTCTAAATGATTTAATAAAAACGAAAAAAATACCTTTACAATTAATGGAGTACAGCTGATTAATTTCAGAGACTGAGACTAAACATAATATATATTTATATATTTAAACAGGTTCGGGTTTTCCAACGGATTTTATGCTTGTCTTAAAACCTTATAGGGTTTTATTATTGATCTCAAAATCCATCCCAAACCCTATAGGTATTACCTTATAGGGTATTTATCGGGTTGGGCGGGTCGGGTACCTTATAAAAACACGCCCACTTACATCCCACTTGTGATAGTAGATGCACAAGTTGAATTTCCCTTAGACCTTTAACTCTTGAACCGTGATACTTAGACTTGTGTTTGGATTGCATCTTAGGATTTTAAGCACATTAGTCACTAGTTGAGTGTTGAGTAAACCATCATGCAATAGATTAATTAATCACGGTATGCTACTTCCTTAGCACATATATGACAAGTTTTGACACCTATATAAGAGGGGCATGGTTTTGCTAGTAATTAATCAAACACGCAATTATACATTTGTTAGGCTTTATGGTGGGTGGCAATTTGCGTAAGCTAATAAAAAAAAAGGATTAAAAAGAAAAACTACTTTTTAAAAAAATTAGTTTTTAAAATGGCAATATTTTAACCAAAATCCCTCTAATAATCTAGTAAATACAAATGTCGTCCATCTATACTATCTATGTATTTAAATACTATCTATATATTTAAAAACCAAAAACCAAACAGACCAAACTCCTATTCTAAAACACGAACACGCAATCACGTCGCTTCGTCTCACTTTCGTCGTCGGATGGATGCTCACCGATTTCAGAATTAGGGCTCTCGTTGCTTTCCATCCTCCACAACCACCTCGTACTCACCGAGAAGATGTGATCTCACACTCTCGCTCCTCTCTTTGACCGGTCAAAATTGATTTTTTTTCCTAGGGTTTTTGCTCGTTGAAAAAAAGGCATGAAGGGTCAGTTCGATCGCACAAAAGTCGTTCTCCGGCACTTACCGCCGACGATTTCGCAGTCCGTGCTAATGGAACAAATTGATGTTGTCTTTGCCGGTCGTTATAACTGGGTCTATTTCCGACCCGGCAACAGCAGGTAGGGGTTTGTTTCTCTTTTCTCGCACGGAAACTTCCTTTTTCGTCTATTAGGGTTTGCATGCTTTATGCTATTCTGATTCTGGTTTGGCTCTCATGATGTAGGTGTTAAATTAGGGCTTTTCTATCCTCTTCTGTTTAGGGATTTTCTTCACGCGGCGTTTTAATTCCTGCCTTTAATGTGGATTACCGGTTATAACGATGATGACTAGCCCAGTATTTGGTTAACGACAGTTTAGGTTGTAGTTCGCACGAGTTGCATCTCGTGTTCCTTGATGAGAGGGCTCCGTGCCCCTTGAGGATGTTAAGTGCTGCAAAGTTGCAGATGTAAACTGCTTGTATGAAACACACGCACGCACACACGCACATATTTTATCTCATTACGTATCGGAGAACATATTTTATCTCATTGCGTGTCGGAGAAAGAAAATCGCGGAACACTAGAAGTGTGATTAGTATGATTAAACAGGAAAAAAAAAAAAGGGTGTGATTAGTATCTTCTTAACATCTTGCTTATTTATAATCGATTTTGACTTGGTCTATGTGGCACTACAAAGCAAATTGTGGAACGGGGCAAAATAACTTCATCATGTAAGGATTAGAAGTTATGGATGATGCTTGAATTTCAGAGATTAAGTTTGGAATGGTTACTTTGGGATAGGATATGAAGGAGCGCTTAAAAAAGGAAATTGTTTATATTTTCCATGGTTATTTTCACACTTTTACCCGATCAAATGCCTCTTAAGACATGCCTGTTTACTATTGACATTTTCCACTCAAACATTCACATGTATACTTTGATTTATATTTAGGATATGGCTTACCCTCGTCCTAATTTATCCCAATCTAGCCCTAAGCCCTGCCCTAGGATAGACATGCACCATTTTATCCACATACATTCTGGTAATTTCTACTGGAGACTCATACCATATGGTGATTTGGTTAAAGTTATTTTGTCTAGATTCCTGAAAATGCGGTAAAGTGATATTTTGGCTACAGGATCCTGAAGTTATTTCCTGTGTATGTATTTGTTGAAGACATGACTCCCTTGTGAATTTTACGAGAGACATCAAAAGTAATGCTCTACTTGTTTATAAAAGAGGATTGGTTGCTGCCACAAGCTTTGGTGTTCTTTGCCTTGGTGGAATGTATTTTCTGGAGCCATTGTGGCTAGGGTTGTTTTTCTTTGAACCAGCCTTTCAGCATGAATGGCAGTGGTTTTCTATTCTGAATCTCTTTTCTAGTTCTCTTAAGTTATTTAAAGCAAGCATTGCTGCTGCACCATGTTCTGAGAAAGAGGAGACTTTAGTGGGCCTTTTATTCTACACTATGGGAAAAACCTTTTCTACGATGGCTGTTGATGTGTGATAGAAAGACTCAGGATTGAAAGTATGTGGTCCTGTTTTTGCCCTTAGCATTGATGTCTAGACATCTTGTGACACTGAAGACATTGGAAAGAGATTGAAGTTTCTAATTGTGCTTATTCATTGAAATTTTAACTTTGTCTCTCTACACACACACACACACACACACACACTCTCACAGAGCTAATGACATTGCTTTTCACCAAAAAGCACTTTGAATTCTGCGAGCACAAGTGGATTGGAAATCATTACTCAGTTGGATATTGTTTCACTAGGTGGCCTTGCTTCCATCAATGCTTGAATGGTAATAATTGCTCAAAAATGGGCTAGTTTGTGTTTTTTTTTCAGTAAACCGTACAGTCTCAAAGAACATGGGTTTATGAAGGAAATGCTTCCTAGCTGGGGAGTTTTCGTGCGCTGTGAAGTTACCTAGAATATTGCAAACAGTAAAATTCCTATGGAAGAACATTCATCAATTAAAGTAAAAAAATGCACTCATGCTTTTGGACAGATAAAGTAATGGATATTCCATATAAGAGAATTCTTTTTATCATTGCACCTAAGCCGTGAGGAGTTAGGCCTGCAATGTCGTTTTTGTGATAAGTTGTTTGACCCGTGATAACATGTTTCACTCATTTGGTAGGAGATGGTCAACCATGTGCGAGGTAGACGAGTGTTGACTAAGTTTTCTTCCTTCTGTTTATTTTCATTCCATGTCTGATGGATGGAAATGGAGGCAAATCTGTCAAAGCAGACTGGGAAAGAATTCTAATTAGACTTTCTTCTTCTTATTATTCCTATTTATTATTTATTATTTTTGTGTTGATATGCCCCCCTTTTTTGCCCTACTTTGGATAGTTGTTCTCTAATTGATTTTTTAGTCAGGTCTTGTCTTAGAGGAATGGGGGTTCTACCCAATCATATAAGATTAGGATTGCATTGTCCATCTCTCAGACGATTTTATTCATGAGATGAGTTCTTTCCTTTTTGTGTCAACATCTCCTATCATCCCAACTGAATTCCATGGATTTCTTTGAGCCCATTCAAAATCTTCCTGTTGTGATCTATATGCTTAAAGAAACTCCAACCATTTATTTCTTCAAATGGAGATATCTCATGTTATTTAGGGGGTGAATACCAAAAATAAATAGCCCTTTAACTGGTTATGCGTGTGGATAGTGGCTGAAGGGGACATGAATCATCTATATGTCATAGTGAAGGCCCAATTATTTTATAGAATTGCTGCTATGTACGCATGCATTATCTGGGTTACAGACTTACAGTGTCCAATTACTGCAGTTTTTTCTATCAGAAACACATTGAACATATGAAGAAGTGGTTCAAATTAGTCTGCATCCCTTTTTTATGCTACAATGGTGCACTTGGAGAGGGAGAGAGAGAAATAGGCATATGTTGATGTGTTGGAGTTGTCTAGGTCAGGAGCTTTTAGGAATTTCCTGAATTTTTATGCTACTGCATTGAATGAGATGCTTCTATATACTCTTGCCTTTTTTCAGCTTCTTGTGTTTTTGTAAGTGGTGCAATGGTTTTAATTAGATGTTTTCCTTTGTTCTTAAAAAATCCTCATATATTTTTTTTGGGCTTGATTGGGTTTGCAGTCAAAAGAAGCAAGCTTATTCTAGAGCATACATCAATTTTAAGAGGTCGGAGGATGTCCTTGAATTTGCTGAATTTTTTGAAGGACACGTATTTGTGAATGAGAAGGGTAATTGACCTTGTACTGAATTTGTATGTCTGACATATAGTTAATCGTCCTCTTAGTTTTTCTTCTGTGTTTATTTGGTTATCAGTTCTAAAGCCATGATCTATGGTGGATGCCTCATTGAGAAAAAAATCAAGAATTTTGAGCTGTTGGTTTTGCGATAAAACTTAAAATTATATTATTATTTTAGTTTTTAATTTATTTTATTTTACAGGCACTCAATTCAAAACAGTAGTTGAATATGCTCCATCACAACGTGTACCTAAACAATCATCCAGAAAAGATGGTCGTGAAGGTACCATATTGAAAGGTGATCTTATTTTCCCTCCCCATCAATGCAATCAACAAAAAAGTTTTCGAGGGCTCTATGGCACGTTTATATTTCAAGAAAAATTTTCTTTTTCTTTTTAATTAATTAATTTTAATTTCCTATTTTTTTTCCCCAAAAATATTCTAGATCCTGAATATTTGGAGTTCCTTGAATATCTCTCAAAGCCTGTTGAGAATCTTCCAAGTGCAGAAATACAGTTAGAGAGAAGAGAAGCAGAGCGAACTGGTACCAGCATCTACATTATGCACACAAGAGATAAATAAATCAATTTGAAATGGGAAAAATGTCCAGTTGAAACAATTTTGATTGGAAGAAACTTTGTTTTTGAGTTTCTGATTATTTTTTTGCAGGGGCCACTAAGGAAATTCCTATTGTCACCCCACTGATGGATTATGTCCGCCAGAAAAGAGCTTCTAAGGGTGCATCACGGGTATATTTTCCTGTGCCTAAGCTCAAGTGTGGGAATTGGGATGTTATGCATGTTTCCGCATTCGATGTTTAATTCATTGAAATGGAATAAGCCTGGAACTGAATTGTTATTACTTTGGTGTTATTTTTTTTAATTGATGATTTTTTTTCTGGAATAAAAATTTCTTTTTGTAAGAAATGACAAATTTTTTTTATCAATGGAAGCAATTCCTCTTATCAAGTAAGGATAGAAATTTCTTATCTATTTCACATTATGTTGAATAGATATTGCTTATAGTGTAATTTTTTGCAAACCAAATATGAGAATAGTTATTACACAGTAATTAAAACAAAACGGCAATCCCATTTTAGTAACCAAACACAAGTATTGTTAGATGAGATCTTGGAAGATTCAAAATTTCACACTTTGTGTAGCATGCTAAAAGAAGAATGCCATATGTGATAGACAAGTTTTTTAGATGCAGTTCTTGCTGCTTTTAGATTTCTGTTTTACTTGCTTTGAAGAAGTCTGGGTAGTTTATGTCTGCTATGCACAAATAATTATTGAACATTTTGATGTTTTGCATTTTCATGGTAAAGTTGCCCGTGCAATCGCTGTGCTTGCATATTTATTTTCTGTTTGACTGTTGAAGCATTTCATGGAGCTGTCTTTGTTGGAGTGATTGGTGGATGGCTTTTTGCTAGAGAATTTAATCAGGAAATATTTCCTTCATTTTTGTTGATTGTGCTTGGATTTTTGTGTAACCTACTTGATAGCTTTCGTCAGTTACCTGTTAAGGGAGCTTACGAGTGATTTTCACACTTCTTGCCAGAGGTCTATTTCTAGTGAGAAGCACGGCAGAAGAGCGGCTGTATCATCTGGTGGAGCTTCAAGTTCTGGAACATCTAAGAGAAGTTCTGAAAAGAGGCGAACCTCAACAATCATGGTACTTACCTTCTCTTGTAAAGTTATTTGCATTATAAATAAAGATTTATATGGTTTTATATTCACTGATAGCTCTATAATATACTGTGTTTAATAATCACATTGCCAGTATTGCAACTAATGCTCTTTCTACTTGAAGGAAAAAAGAAATTGCAAGTTAAAAACCCATTTTCTTCAACTATGTTCTTTAGATTCATCGAGTTCTCTAAGTGGTCTGGCTGCACATCCTTCACCTCCTATTCATTGATGACTAGGGGAGCATATATTTGTTAAGAACAGTGAGAACAGAACAGGTACACTTTTGTTAGATGCTCGAGAGAACCTGATTAAAAAGATTTTTATTTGGTCGTGGCAAGGAAAAAGCTTTCTCCTTCACCATTTGATGCATTCATTTTTTTGCTAAATTTCCACTTATGGCACTGATTTGGTTAGTTTATATTAATGAGTATTCTTCTAGGTCTCATTTGCTTCAGGGAAATCCACTTGCTAGCTTGAAAAGTTTTTCCAACATTTTCATGAAAATGACTAGTACTTATGTGTTTGGTTCTTTTTATAAAAATGTATTGAAGAATGTTTGAATTGCCTTACCTGTTCCTAAGTAGTATCTCTAGGAAGGTGTGCACAGTGGTTGTTTTATAATATGTGGCAAGCTTAGAATGCAAAATGGCTTGGTCTTCAATTTTTTTCAGGGAAGGAATTGCTAGGAAAATTTTTTGCTCTATAAGATTTTGGATTTGAGTTTTGATTCTTGTTTTATTTGAGTTTGGTTATGGCTTCTGTGCTGCCAAATGATGTGATTTTTGGCTCTTGCACTGATTATTAGTGCATTGTCCAACACCTGGGCTTTGGGCGGTCTATGTGTTTTTGTGAATGCACGGTGGACTATACCTTTACATGTGCATTTCTTTTATTATTAATGAATTATCTGAACTCACCCAAAAGACTTTTCTGGTCGTTTGGTTCGCACATTTTCAGTTACCTGTAGATGTACTTAAATAAATTTTCATCAGAGAAGTACGTCAATCTTTTATGTGAAAAGGGCCTCCCCATGCACAGATTTGCTTGACTTTATTTATTTATTTACTTTTTATTTCAAGTAAAAAACTCTGTTCTGCATATCTGTGAAGACATTGATAGACTTTAGGTTATACGGGTATTATATTACCTTTTTGGTTGCAGTATGTCTTGAGGGATGGTGCTAGAAGCAGTAATGGAAAAGATAAGTCTACTTACATCTTGGCTTCTAGGAGGGATGATCCTCAGCTTTCTGATAAATCTGCTGCAACATCTATGGCAGCTGGATCCGGCCAGGTGGAAGAAGACAGTGGTATGGTTTCCACTGTGAAGTTTTCTTTTGCGTTTTGCTTACATCTCTTGGCCCCTCCTTCCTTACCAAGTGCTTGCTCTGTTTTCTGCTTAAAATTTCAAAGTGTTTCTTCCTTTTTCTTTTTTTGGTCTCTTTTTTGTCACAAAATTTTGATAGCTTCTTTAATCCATGCAACTACTGCTGTACTTTAGGACACACAGACAAACTAAATGAACATGAAAAACACTAGTACATTGTTAAGCTCATCGAAATCTACTTCCAATTCTTTTGTTACAGTAGCCTAGAAAAGCCACCCCTAAGGTACCACCTTGGATGGGAAAGAGAGGTCCCAGGCCAACCAAAAATAGATTGGCGCTCTGCCTCAACTTGCTAACTTTGGTTGAGTGCAAGCTATAACTTGTCAGGATTTGTGGATCCTGATCCCCAGCCCAAGTAATTCTTGCATCTTTATGTTTCCCAAGGAAAGGAGAGGGAATTAGAGGGAGGACATATCCAGTTTGTATTGATAGCCCCACCTAGTTTGTCTCAGCGGCCTTGGGCAAGCTAGAATATAATCTTGGGGAAGGTAAAACCACGTGAGCTGAGACAAGCTTCCTAAATTCATGAAAAGGAAACCAGCAGAATGAGAGTTGTGCCTAGATGTTCTCCAACATCCACTTTGGCGTGAAGGCTGATTTTTTATGTGCTATTACACTCCATAACACTTGGTATAAGATATTATTTATTCTAGTGGAGGTAGCAGAATATGGAGAGCCACTTGAGTGGGATATTTCTGTGGACCCTGATTTCCATTCGTGGTGGTTGAAAAGATTTCTCACTCATCATGGGATAGGAAGGTTTAGTCTGGAATCGAGGAAGGCAATGATTCTCCCTCTCTTCCTCTCTCCCTCTGTCCCTCTTCATGTGTGTGTGTGTGTGTGTGTACAATTAAATTAGATAAGTTTGGTTGTGAGATGTGTCTGATGAAGATACTTGAGTCTCCATGTTACTTTGCTAGTGGAGCTTATTATTTATTTAATTAAAAAAAAAAAAGAGGAGGATTGGAATGTCCCTTACTCTACCATGCCTGGGTCTAGTCATAGAATTCTCCAATGGACTACTTGGATGAAGGGGGTATGAGCAGCTGGGTAATTTCATATGATGGGGTATTGAGATGTTGCTGACACAGATTTATAGGAGATTATGAATTTTTTATTTTGATGGTGGTATGGTGCTTGTGAAGGTGGAGTAGCAGTGGCACCTTGAACTTGTAAGACATACAAGAGGTTTGAACATGATGATGAGGATTGCTTATGTAAGAATCTAGTCAACTTTATGAGACTTACTGTAGGAGATGAGAAGTCACAAAATGTACCAGCCAAATAAAAAAAAGAGCCCAATTCTGATAATGGCAATGTTGTTGGGAATTGACCGTGTAAATTATCAACTTATATTTTGGCCCCCCCACCCACAAAAAAAAAAAAAAAAAGGCTGACTCTGATTCCGTACTTGAATGAATAGCTTAGGAAGTACAGATTGACTTTACTGAATTCCGCCTTGACTTTATGCCTCTTCAGTCGGCTGAATAAGGATCTCTAAATCTTACTTCTATACTACAATGGTGAGGAAAAAACTATCAGCTTGTGGAGTTCTACTGGAAAATGAACAAGTAATTTGATGTTTCTTGCCACTCAATCTCCTTGCTTGTGCATATGCTTTCTGCTTTGGAATTGCAAGTGGCACATATCTCAAGAATTTCAAATCATCTGAAATATTAGATTGGCCATTTTTTTTGGCATGATGGAGATTTTGTTCTGATCACATTGCTGGCAAGATCTTGCAGGTTTAATTATTCTAAGCACTCATATAAGGTTGTGTGGCTCTTATCTATGGTCATAGCTTGTCTGTTGAGGGAGTACGTGAGGGTATAGAGATGGTGAGGCTGGAAGCATGCTAGATTATCAGAATCATGTAGATGCATCAATGTATATTTTGTGCTTTTGCTGGGATTGTGCTTAGTTCAGGTTTCGACATCCTTGATGTTTAATAGCTGATTTGTTAGCATATATCATAATTTTGGTTTCATTTGTATAAGTGTATGATTTACTTGTTAATTTTGAAATATTTGATGGTTGAGAAATGCTTTAACTGAATCACGAAGGGATATTACTAGATTTCTATTGTCTCATTTCCTTTCCTATTTTTCTGTGCCATGATCTTTGATTGAAAATGACCGTGTCAGGAAAGAGTCTTTAGCCTTTTCTGCCCGCGGCATAAGTACCCTGATTATTTCTTTCTGGTACTTCAGGATCTGCAGACTCTGGGAAAAGGAAGATTTTGCTTTTGAAAGGAAAGGAGAAGGAAATTCCTCTGGTATGTTTTCCTCTCATATTCTCTATAATTATTGTCTCAAAGGTGATTTTATTTTATTCTTTGTTCAAGAAAAGTTCTGTCCATGTATTCTGATGTTAATTATTTCCAGTTTAACTGTTTCTTTTTCATCCAAACTGTTAAAGATGCATCCCTAGACTGATGTTGGTTTGGAAAAATTGCATCATAAAGATTAAATTACCCCTATTGTGTTCCCTTCTATTCTTATAATAAATATTAGGAGATGGTATTTCTCTTAATAGAGATATATATTTTCTTAAGTGAGAATATGGCAGAAAGCTTGTGCAACCCCTATCGAGGATGAATAAAGCACGTAGGGAATTTTCTTAGTAACACTACTTTCTAAATTTAGTTATTTGTTTTTTAAGACTGGATGGTTTTGCCTCAGTGGGGCTTAATCTTTAATTTCATCGTAGTCTTCTAAATGAAGGATAGAATACTAACAAGGGCAAGTCCATACCACAGTCTTTATGTTTATATCACACATGTTCCTTGCTATGGCCCCCTAAATTAAAAAAAAAAAAAAAATGAAAAGAAAAGCCTTTCTGTTGCAGCTCTCTTTCTCAGTTCTGCTCTTTTTTGGTAGGTAATAATCTCTTTCTTTATATCTTTTCAGGTCTCTGCTGATGTACCATCCGAGAAATCTCAAGTAAGAGATGCAGTTGTGAAGCAGAACCATCGTCATGAAAGTAGTGGAAGAATAATTAGAAGCATTCTTATGAATAAAGATGCACGCCAAAATCAGTCAGGTGCCCATTTTGAGAATCAACACCAGATCTCGCATTCTGGAAAAGATAAGAGGCCACCTCGCCCCCCCAGTTTTCAAGTAATTTCAAAAGACTCAGATGGGGCTCTCAATGAGAAGGTTCATGGGAATGGCTTGCCTGGGTTTCCAAGTGAGAAGCAGGAAAGACGGACCCGAAGTAGGGATAGACCTGATCGTGGTGTTTGGGCACCTCTTCGTCGCTCAGATGGAATACATAACAATGAAATGTCATCTTCTTCATCTCCTCCTCAACATTCAGTCTCAGAGTCTCCAGAAGGTAAGGTTTTAAAGCTTTTGGCATCGATTTTAAATCCATTGAAGCTATAAATCTATCCCCCACCCGCTATTAAGGCTGCAGAAAATGAAGTATCCTTTTGATAGTTATACACCTGAATAACATGGAGAGAATTGATGTACTTTCTCGTGCCCAAAAATTGATATACTCTGGTCACCTTCCAATCTGAGACTTCTTGTTGCTATATTTGTCATAGCTGGATCAATGGATGGACTTGGTTTCTTTTATATCATCTGGAGGCTAATATACTGGCCTTTTTCTTCAGATGGTCGTTCTGAAAGTTGTCAAATTGTTTTGTTATGTAAATATGAATATGTGTTCTCTTTTCTTGAGAGAAGCGAGGGGTGGGTGTTGAGCATGATAATGTGGTGGATGCTGATTAAGATGTTAAATCTTCTGTAGCCTGTTGATAAGCAATCTTCAGCCTTCTAACATCACGTCATATAATTTTTCATTTTGTGCAGGGTTTCGTAAGTCAGGTGGTCGCAGGGGACAATCTCAGATTGTTAAAGATGTAGATGGTGCTCTGGTATCATCTGAAGGGAAGTTTTCCAAAAGAGGAACTGTTTCTGCTTATGCTTCCCATGAGGTGCCTTTTTGGAGAACTTTTGCTTTTTACATTTTTCTGAAAAATATTTTCAACCTACTCGCTATAGTGTTTTTGTTTTTTAAATTTGCAGAAGCAAGTTTGGGTTCAAAAGTCTTCTGGATCTTAGTCAATAAAATGGTAAGACACCTTTCTTATGAAGTGTGCAGGATTTAGTATGTCTGGCTGATACCATATCGGGATGTCTTGTCAATATCCTGGTTTATTTCTTGCCTATTTGTCAGCAATTTAGTACTTGTAAGATATCCATTTAGAAATTATAATGAATCAGTCTGAGTGTACAGATGAAATGTAGAGATTTTTCTTTGACAGACCTATTTGCCTCAATAACAAATTTTTGTTAGTGATAAAGAAGAAGCTACAGCTTATATTTTTAAAACCTAGCTACTTGCTATAGTGATTTTCTGCAGAGACCTTTCTATTTCTGGATTGCCAGATCAATTGTGAGAAAGATTTTCTTCTTGCATATTATTCACATTAGGAAGAGATGGGATGTCAATCATGATCTGGTTTAAGGGAATATAATCAATCTTATAGACTTGGGTTGGCTTAATGTGATGGGATCTGGGGCTGGCAAAATCAAAGTGTTGTTTAAGTTACACAGGAACATTGCAATGATTGGATTTGTAAAGTAAATAATATTGTTCATTGGGCAATTGTGGTTATTAAGTGCAATTTGGTAAGTTGTATAGACATTTTCCAGGGCAAAGAATTTCTGCTGTTAGAAGTTGGACCTTTCAGTTGCACTTTGCTTTCAGGTTAGAAGTCTTGTTTGTGTGCGAGCAATAGGGTTTTTGTTTTTTTTTTTTTTTTTTCTTTTTCTCCCTCCTCTCTCTCTCTCTCTCTCCCCCCCCACACCCCCCACCCACCCCCCCAATTTCCATTACGATAGGGGAGTGGGGAATTGAACCTAATGCATTGCATTTGGGAGTTCGGTAGTAATGCCATTGCCACTAGATTACAATGCCATTGGCATGTGTGTAATAGTATGAGATTTGGTTCAGATTTTCTGCCTTCTTGCTGAACAAAAAAAAAAAAAAGCTAGCTTCTAATTAACAGTCATCGTTTAACTTGTGAGAACTTGTCTGTTTTTCGAAAGATGATGTGGAGTTTCTGCTGTTGATGATCACATGGTCCCTTTAATGCTCTGGTGGGCAGTGAGCACTGACCTGTAGAAAATACTGAAAACGCTTATGGTTCTCTCTTGGTTGTTCTCTTCTATTTGTATGTCTTTTACTCTCTGTAATGATTTCTTGATGTAATTGCTGATCTAATGTAATTAATTGGGATATGACCTGTTATTCTCTTGCAGTGGAATGCTTGGTGTTTCAATTTTGATGAGACATATCTGCTTGTGGCTGGTGTCTGGTGTCTGTCTATTTTGAGTAGACAGATGGCAAGGTCGAATGAAGCTTTGGTGGCAGAAGTGCATTACCTGGAAAACCACTTTGCGGCCATTTTAGGTGGGGGCGTATAGGATATTTGGTGGCTATGTGAATATTCTTAACCCTGGGTCATATCCAGATTTTTTTGCTATACAAGGAATCACAATAGGAGGGGAGAGCTTGAAAAGTTAACAGTACACCTGAGTGCTGCCTAATGGTGAATTTCAGGGAGGCTTCAGATCTAATTATTCTTGCCATTGACTCTGGAGGATCAGGATATTTAGCTTTTAGGTTAAGTTCGTCGTTGAACTGTAAATACAAATGCAAAGGAATGTTTACTGCTGCTTTCCTTGTCCCACAGTTAGCTGTTAGGACATATTCTACAGGGTGAGCAGTTGGACGTGGCTCATGATATTTCAAAGGCGTCGTCTGTAATAGGTTTTTATCTAATGGAGAAGGGGACTGGGGCCTTGTCGGTTCAGCAGTATGTTAAGAGTGTAGTGGTTATGTTACTTTGTAAAGCGTGGGGATTGATCGACAAGTTTATATCTGAGTGGAGGTTGATGTGGCCTTTGTTCTGTGATGTTTTGGGTGAAAGCAGTATTGCTATGAACGTGTTGTGCTATGATAAGCATGTATTGAGATAACTATCTTGCCTTGCTGAATCTCTCTCTCTCTCTATATATATGTATGTATGTATGTTTATGCCAATTTATAGTTTCTTAATGGCCTTTTCTATTCATGTGTTATATCTGGAATATTTATACAGAGCTTGACATGCCTATTTTACAAGGTGTTTTTGGGGGGTGGCCGCCGGTGGGCCCCCGGGGGGTTGGGGGTGGGGATTTTATAATCCGAATGTGGCACTTGAGTGTGTTGTTATGTTGTTGAGCACGCAGTTTCTGCTGTCAGATTGCCGCTGCTCATTTTGAAGCTTGTCCTTTTGTTACCTTCCTTCCATACTTAAATACATATTATTTTATTCTTTTTGTGGGTGGGTGGGTGGGTGGATGGAAGCACTTCAATTATCAAGCCAATGTGGTCGTTTTTATTGGTCAGGTTGGCTTTCTTTGATTATGGTCATGCACTATGGTTCCTTTCTTCTTCCACGTATATGAAGTTAAAGTCACTTGTGCTGATTGCTGTGCAAATGCAATTGGCAGAGAAAGGACTAGAAATGTTTTTGGTTTAGTCGAAGTCTGACAAAAAAAAAAAAAAAAAAACATCTGTTGATGATGTGATGGTGATGGATAGTCAAATTACTGTTTAAAGTTGAATAAACTGTTGACATGGGCACAAGGGACGGGAATGAATTATGGAAGCTGGATTGCATCGCTGCATGCCTTTTAGGCCACCTTTCTCTATCTCTGATTACTTACCCTGGTATTATATGTTTTTTCTTTTGTTTTCTTTATGATAAATAATAACAGTATATAACAAGGATTTTTCCCCCTTTTCTCTTGGACGGTAACCTCGCTTGCTTTTTAGATTTACAGCAAACGCCCGCCGCCCCCCCCCCCCCCCACCCACCCACATAACCCCAACCCCAAAAAAAAAAAAAAAGGAAAGGAAGAAAGAAACAACTTAATTTATTATTTTAATGGTAATTGTAACTTTTAAAATATAAAATTAGACTCCATTATTGATCCTAAAAGAATTTTTGCTAAAATCTCAGCATTATTATTAAAAGGCTATACCAGGGTTTTTGCGGTGGGGGGAATAATGTCTCTTAAAAAAAAAAAATTGGAATGTTAGGGAGTAGAAGGTAGTTATAAAAAATTTAAAATAATTTTTTTTTGGCATAACTCTCTATCATGGGTTCGAGAGTGTAATTATAAGTTATGAAAGGCAAAAAGTTGAACTTAAAAAAAAATTTATTCATATCCAAACTTTAGTGTAAAGACTATAATATTACAGCCTTTTTTTGAAGTGCTTTATCTATTGTTATCGTGTTAAAAACTATATTATTACAACCTTTTTCGAAGTGCTTTGGGAGTGCTTCCTAACTAGTAACCATACTATTGAGATCTTATGCTTTGGAAGAAAAAGAGAGGAGGAAGGTGGGGAAAAAAGAATTGACTTATCTTACAACTTACCACTTCGGCAGACTGCTTATAGGATAAATCCGTGTCGGTAAGCTTTAGATAAGCTTTGCATTCTTAAAGTTATAATTGATTAAGGTTTATGCTTTTTTTTCCTGTGATTATAATAACGTGGTCACTAGAGCTATTATAATGTGAGGATTCAAACTTGATGGATTATAACTTAATGCTATTAGGTTATATGGCTACTGATATGTTTTTATATGATATTAATAATGGACTGTTGATATAACTATTTTGATATTTGTTGAATGTATCTAACAAATTTGGCTTAAAAAAAAGTTAAAAATGAAAGTACCAAACCAACCTAAGACAGCAATCAAAACTTTCATAACATGGTCTGGGCCTTTTGCTGGATCCGGTGTTAAATCCCCTTTTAAGTCCTAAAAGTTCCTAAAAATTTCTTTTAGCTTATGCGAGGCTTTTTTTTTTTCCGTAATACTTGAATGTTTGAATGATTCTACCAGAAAAAAAGGAAAATGTTTGGATTAGTTATTAGTTTTAATTTGACGTAAATTCATATTTTTTGAATTAGTTGCGATGAATCTTTTATTTATTAATAGGATTTTGATTTATGCAACCGTCATAGGTACCTAAAAATATACACACATATATATCTCTATATATATGTCAATATTTCCTTAAAAAACTATCACAAAATTACATCATACTTCGTCTATTGAAATGA
This sequence comes from Combretum micranthum, assembly GCA_024138025.1. Lineage (NCBI taxonomy): Eukaryota > Viridiplantae > Streptophyta > Magnoliopsida > Myrtales > Combretaceae > Combretum > Combretum micranthum. The sequence goes on from JAMXBD010000001.1 coordinate 5,112,948, forward strand.
AATTGTCAATCTACCCTTATTATTATGAAATAATTATTTATTCCTTTAGTTCTTAAAAGATTATTTTATGAGAATACCGATTTATTTTATATACTTGAAATAGACAAAGAATTCATATTCTTTTAAAGAAATTGCTATTCCTCACAGATTATATATACACACACACATATTCTTTTTCTTTTGACAAAAATATTCTCAATCATAACACACAAGAATTGCTACTCTTTTCTCATTCCATCCCAGCAAACTAGATGTTAGTAGCCTATTTGGAGGTTCAATTATCAGAAAAAATATTGCATAAAATAGCCTTTTCTTTTTATTTATTTTCATTTGTTGTGAAAAATTGTGATGATATTGATAAATTATTAACGAAGACAAGAGGGCCTCCCACCACACACCATTCAAATTCATTGACAGATGTGAGCATGGTCTTCTAGTTCTTCCACCTTCGTCCTATGGTCCTTTTAATTATTTTTTTTAATTTTTAGTTTTATTAGCAGAATATCCAATAATTAGTTTTTTGAACAATATATTTGTTTCATCGTATTTTAATATTTTTGATATCATATTTTTATCGTTTCCAAATAGATGTATGTGAAGAAACAGATACTGATAAAAAACTTACAGTTTTACTGATAAATTAACTAAATAAGTATGATACAAATAAGTTATAGATGTAAATTATATAAAAATACGATACAAATAAAAATCCGATAATTCAAACAAACCCCAAATTAGATCATTATCAATAGAGCGCCAAAACACATAGCTTGTTTAAAGATAGAGGTTTAATTTCAAGTAGATATAATCAGATATTAACATCGTGTTAGATAATCAAAAGAAAAATTAATGTCATATTAAGGGATACTTTAAAGAATTTGTTACTATCTTGTAAATATTTCCAGTTAACTAGATTTAATGGTTATATAATGGGATTTTTGTTCGAACTACTTAGAAGTTGTTGATTTTTTTTTTAATTTTAATTTTTCAACCACTAAAAAAATTTCATATTTTTTCATGTCATTCCATTTTTATTTCAATTTGAGCCTAACATTGATTTCTTCACTTATTCTAGTTCTTCAAGTTTGAGAAATATAGATATGGACACAAATAGGGGGTGAAAGATCAGTTTAAACCTTTAAAAATTTTACCAAAATAGGACATGTGGAAAATTAATTGCGAAAATAATCGCCAAATTAATATTTAGAAGGTGCGAGTTGAGTCTCGAACAAATTCGCATATTCGACATGCGAGTCTTAATCTAATTCACATATTTAACGTGTGTATCACCTTTGTTGCGTAATTCCTAAATGAGAATCTAAGAGAGTCAAAAAGCGCCTTCTTCTTCCCTTCTTCTTAAAGATCGCCCCTTCTTCTTCTTCTTTACTCCCCCTCTCTACGCAACTTCTCTTTCTCTCTCTATTTGAAACCCACAAATGTCACTACAGCCACTTGCCACCATTAACAAACACAACTAACACCATGTCCTAAACATGAGTAACACACACATTTGAACCTAATGACGAGATCGAACACTAACAACAACCACCAAAAACCCAAACAGACACAGATACCCATCCCCAAACCCAAAATCATCAAACAATTACAACATGAATCCACACCATCAAAACACACCACTAATAATAACAACCATGCCACCACTCCTGCATACCTAGAATTATGTTCATAGAAGGTTCATATGTAGAGTACACGTATTAGGATAATTCGTAGATCTAAAATGTGTAATAGATATAAAATAAATCCACATATTCTAAATGCAAATTTTGTGGCCTATTGTAATAATTAGTTTTATTATTATCCTATTTTAGTAATTAATTTTAAAAAAGGTCTATTTTGATAAAAAAAGTTGGCCAATAGGCCCATCAAGTGATATCCAAGGGCAATCAAGTTTAGTTTTACTAAACTTGGAAATTATAAGTTAAGCTTGAACTTAAATAAGAAATCATAACCATAGCTTGATTACATTATAGAGGCTTGACAAACAAAAACTTGAATAACACCTTGTGTTTTCAAAATATACCTATAATAACTTTCATAAATATATCATAATAATTTATTTTACTAATTCGAAATTTTTAGTTACAAAATTTCATTTTTAGCTCTTAACGTTTCAAAATAATATGTATATTTCATAAGTTAGATTTATTAATAAACTTATAGTTTCTAAGTTTATGAGCAGTCAATAGAAAGAGAAATTGCAAAGATATTCAAGAGATTATTGGGTTAAGGAGGAAAACAAAATATTTTTAATAAAAAATTATGAAAAAACTACCAAATTGAAAATAACCACTAAGCTAAACTTAGTTTTTAAAAAGATGAGAATACAAGTTTATTGTAATAGAACTTCTTTGTTCAAAGAATGGATTTAACATGTGTAATTATTAATTAGGATTATTTTTAAGTTGATAGTAATTTTATAATTTTTTATAAAAATAAATTTTTTCCCATCTAATTATTATTGATAAGGAAAAAGGGAAAATGAAAATAAGAAACAGAGAATTGAAAACAATGTGGGAAAAGTGAAAATAAAAAGTGAGACAATACATACTATAAGTAGAAATTAGGAGGAGTAGTAGTAGTGGGACTGTGTGGGAGTGAGAGTGAGAGGTGTCTGATCACTATCACTGTTACTAAAACCATTTCATTCCTTAACCAATTCATCATCATCATCTCTTCTCTTCTCTTCTCAACCCCTCTTTTCTTACTTTCTTTCTTTCTTTCCTAATCTCTCTCTCTCTCTCTAATTTTTATTTTTCTTTATTCTCGTGATACCCTACTAATTTATCAAATTTTGATGAAGAAGAAGAAGTAGACTAATATTATTTTTTTTTTTGAAAAAGCAGCAGATCAGCAACACTTTCCTCTTTTTTGTGCTTTAACCTAAGCAAAATGCCCAGGTTTAATTCTCTTCTCCCGATCCGATCCGTGTTCTTCCCTAGTTTTGATTCTTCTTGCTATTCATCTTTTCAAGTCTGATTCTTTACTTTCTATAAATTGAATTAAAGTTCTTTTCTTTATTATTTATTTATTTTAATTATAATCCCTTGCTTGGTGTACTGTTGTAGTGTGTTCATTTGATTTTTGTGTTTGTTAGACTGTCGAGGTCATGTGTTGGTTGAGATTCACGTGTTTGTAACAATCAATCTGTAATAGGTAGTTGTCGTATCAATCAATGCATATTAATATTACTTCTGTTTTTGCATATATAAAAAAAAGTTAGAAAAAAGGAATATTTTTTACTTTTTTGCCGAGTTCTTACTGCTATGGGTTCCAGTTTCCAAATGCTGTGCTGATTGGAGTTTATTCGGAGGATGGCCGTTTCGGATGCCCTTATTGTAAGTTTTAGCGAATCGGTGGAAGCAAATTATTCATCCATTTTGATAAAAAGCAAAACGAAAATGATTTTTTAAAGTTGAGAAAGATAAATCCTTTTTGTAGTGTAAAAGGGATCCCTTTTTTTTTGGTGGCCAAGATCAATTTATTAGTGGGGTGCAGTTGACATTAAATTTAGAGTTCAAAAAGCTTTCGATTACTTGGTGCTACCTTAATGTTGTTCTTGTTGTATTAGTAATCTTTTTTCTTGTTGCATGGTAATGCAGCTATCTCTATAGCATTTTCATACCCGGTTTTACTTTTTGAGTGGATATGTTTGTGTATTGATAGGATTGTAGGTGCCTGAATAGGTTGGCAACCGAAGCAATGGAGCAAAACTTTTAGCGATTACTAGCATCTGTGAAACTTTCTCAGCATACAATGGCTTCTGCCAACCTTGGAAATGGTGGAGTTGGCAGTTCCAGGTCTATTAATGGATTTAAGAGTTCATCAAGTTCGGTGGACTGGCTTGGTAGAGAGATGTTTGAGATGAGATTGCAGGACAGAGTGGAGCATGATGACGATAGAGTAAGTTTCTCAATTTTTTTATTTTTTTTCCTCTGGAGTGAAAAAAGCAGCTCTAGTCTGATCATGTGGTCATATGCTTCTTTTTGAAGACTCAGTAAATGTTAATTATGTTTAATCATTTAGCTTAACACTTTAAAAAGGTATTCATATTGTGAATATATCGTCTTTAAGCAACAATGAAGCCTTTTAATTATGCATTACTGTTGTTTACCATTATTCTAAATGATATCTATATTACAGGACAGTGAACCAGACATAATTGATGGTGCTGGTGCTGAAACTGGACATGTGATCAGAACCACCATTGGTGGTCGGAATGGTCAACCTAAGCAGGTTCAAGTGGACATTGCTATATGAGTACCTCATCTTCAGTTAAAATTAATGCACAATGCACAGACAAATCTAATCCTTTATCTCTTCCTTGTTGCCAGAGAGTAAGTTATATAGCAGAGCATGTGGTAGGAACAGGTTCTTTTGGTGTTGTTTATCAAGTAAGTATGTCTAGCATAACTAGTCCTTCAAATTTGCCTTACTTCCTGTGATGTTATTTATACAATTCAATCCAATCACTCATGTCTTATATTTGGACTTTGTGGATCGAATTGCTACTTTTGCATCGGTGGTGTCATCTTAGATATGGAGATGATTTTGGTTTCTCTGTGCAGGCAAAATGTAGGGAAACTGGAGAAATTGTTGCCATAAAGAAAGTTCTCCAGGATAAGCGCTACAAAAATCGAGAATTACAGATGATGCAAATGATGGACCATCCCAATGTTGTGTCTCTTAAGCACTGTTTCTTCTCCACCACAGACAAGGAAGAGCTGTATCTTAATCTTGTATTGGAATTTGTCCCTGAAACTGTTAGCCGTGTTGCCAAGCAGTATAACAGGATGAATCAGCGAATGCCCTTGATATATGTGAAGCTGTACACCTACCAGGTCTATTATTGTGCCTGTTTTTATCTCCTATTCCTATGTCTTTTACTGTACTTTACCATGTGGTTCTTATGTGAACTTTCTTCATGGCATTAATATAGTTTCCCAGCCCTTTGGATTTTGCTCTTTAAGTGGGGTATTGGGTGCATTTTCTGAATGAACTGAAGTTTCACTATGTGCCACTTTAGCACAAGAAGAAAATGCTGGCACACAATGCCAGAATTACCTTTTTGTTGTGCAGTTGATCAAAATTGGGACATTTATAGAATAGCTATCCTGCTATGCATGCTTTAGTGTTTGTACTCTGGGAAGAGAAGTGCACTAAGAAGTTTATTACAGACAAGGATAAGGCCACCTTGGAAACGTGTGGGATTTTGTTGAAGTTTTATCATATGTGTTCAAATGCTGTTTTGGTGTTATTGGTGCTTTTACCTAAGATAAACTTAAGGAAAACTTATGTTATTACTTTAGATTAGGAAACTGATACCTGCTCTAAGAAACATATTCCAGTAATGGTCAGAAGTAGTTCTAATATTTGGTAATTGGTGTAAAGGGACCAAGGGATACCTCCTATTTTTTGATGTCAAACTACATCGTGGATTTATGTGCTTCTCTCAAGCTATTGGATTGCTTGCGTGAGGCTTCCCATTGTTGTGCTTATTGTCATAAACACACTTCTGGGAGATTATGTACTTCCTTAGGCTTTATAGTTTATATATAATTACTGCTTTTAGTGTAGATGATTTTTCTCATACACTTACAAGCAAATGTTTATCTTCAGGAACATATATTAACTGCCCCCGCGCGCCCCCTCCCCCCCCCTCGTTCCTTTAATTGCAGATCTGCAGGGCACTTGCTTATCTACATAATTGTATTGGCGTTTGTCATCGAGACATCAAGCCTCAGAATCTACTTGTGAGTCTGTCATCTTCCTCCCAGCATGGGATGTTTGTTAATTTTTCTTTGGCAGTCTGCACATTTGCTTGCATATTAGATGTGTTGAAAGCACTATCCTAAGAAACATTTATATAGGTCATCTCATACTACCATGCCACAGTAAAGAGGTCATTTTATAAAGATCAAGGAACTTTCTAAAATGAATTTGACCTAGCTATGTCAAGTGGACATAAAATACAGCAATAAAAAATTCTGTTGGTTTCATTGCCCATTCCATCCCTTCGTGGATATTTTATCTTCTACTCATACAAACCTGGTTCTGCATCATTTTTGCGTAGTTGATGTAGCATTCCACTATTCAGAAAGTTTAGGAAACAAATCTGCTTCAGATCATTTCTATTGATGCAAACTGCAGCAGTCAGCTTACTTGTCTGTCACATGGTTATCATATATGGGCTTAACGCCTAATAAACATCAATGGACTTTTAGCTCTTAGGACTTCCAAATAAAGTGGCCTTTTGTCCTTATAGAGGTGTGGATGATGGGTTCTGCCACATACGTATCAAATTCTTATTAGACAAATTGCATGTCTTTGCAGGTAAATCCACACACACATCAGCTGAAGCTCTGTGACTTTGGGAGTGCTAAAGTTCTGGTAATTTTATGTATATATATAAAATACAAATGGGCTGACTTTATTTGTATACATCAAAGTGAATATCAGCTTCTTGTAAATTATCAGGTTAAAGGAGAACCCAATGTCTCATATATCTGCTCCAGATATTATCGAGCTCCAGAACTTATATTTGGTGCCACTGAGTATACAACTGCCATAGACATATGGTCTACGGGTTGTGTGATGGCTGAACTGCTTCTTGGGCAGGTTTTTTTTACTTTTTGTTGTATCAATGATGTATCCCCAACTATCATTTCCTCAAATTTTTTTCCATCACTCTGACAAAGTTCTCTGCAGCCTTTGTTTCCTGGAGAAAGTGGTGTGGATCAACTGGTGGAGATCATTAAGGTGATTGCATTATAATCTTTTCAATGGAATTTCTGAGAAAGACAGATTTGGGTGAGAGACTGTAATTTCATTTTAGCAGATAAATTAATGACCTTATACTACAATCTTCCATCAGGTTTTGGGTACACCAACTCGGGAGGAAATAAAGTGCATGAATCCAAACTACACTGAATTTAAATTCCCCCAAATAAAGCCTCATCCATGGCACAAGGTGTGTGTGATTTCTTGCTGGTGTAAGAGTTTATATTGCTTGCAAATCCTTGCATTAATCTCTGACATGGGTTAGGCCCATAGTAACGCAATTCTTGTAATTAAATCTTCAGAGAGCCATTCTAGAGAAGCCTTGAACAGAATAGCAGATGTAGACCTTTTTTTTGTGTAACAAGTGTCTTAGTGCATTGGTGGGGTCTAATGGAGTAGATCGCAAATAATGTCTGTACAGTGCATTCTATGAGCATGTACATATCAATGTCACATCACTCTTTATGGATGTTGAGTTCTTGTCAACATGGAAAGGGAGCAAATAAACTGAAGAAAATATGTAGCTGGAAATATTTACACATAAGGGGCAATGATCCAATAACAAAGACACATTGGTGATTATGAAATGGCCCATCCCCTTAATTTTATCTATGATCCTTTACTTGCTTCTATTTTATTGTGTCTGATCACTTGAAATCCTTGTTTTCTTAACAATACTGGCTAGTACTGCGCTATAATTAACCATTACATTTTATGTGGATGAGAATTAAAAAGATCAAACAAGATGATTCCTGCACTAGCATTCCATCTTTTCTTTTCTGAGACAACTTTATGTTTATAATGAGTAAATATATAAAATCTGTCTTCTTCTAGGATCTCAGCACTTTTCGATTGTGGTACTGATTTTACAGCTTAAGTAGCAATAGCCAACTATTCACAGTACAAATGAGATCTAATAGAGATCGTGGAACCATGCACAGATATGGTCCAGCTTTAAAATTTAAAGGAAAGGGTAGAACTGAACTTGGCTCAAATTTTAAGCTTATCACTAAAGACACGTGAGTTCCTTATTGATGACTGGCAATAAATGATGTGTGTTTTCCTCTAACTGCATTGACTTGACTACTATAGGGGATTGTAGTATTGTTTTTCTTCTATATAACTACATGAGAAGTATCAGGGATTTTTGTGAAAGTAAAGTTCTTTTCCTCTAATTTCTCTTGTTACTTGCAACTTGGTTCTATCTATTTCAGCCTAGAATCCGCTATCTGAATCATGAGTTTCTTGATCTGCTTTCAAGATATGCAAATGGAGATTTGATACTATGGCTTCTATGTTTACAACAAGCAAGTTGCTTATCAAAAGAAAAATGTTTTCAATTTGCAAGGGATGCAGTGACTACATAGATGTGGTGGTGAAGATGTATGGTTAATCTTTAGGAGAACCAGAAAGTCTATAATGAATAAAATCCAGCACCTAAGACAATGATCAGAAACTTCTGGTAGAAGTATGAATATTTTTGTAAGCGATTAGCTTAATGGCAGATAAAACCAGGGTGATACAATGTTGTTTCAAGAGCTATTCACACAATGATAGATTCCAATTATTAAAGAAATTAAGCTAAAATACGGTAAGCTAGGTTTGGCAGAAGATCGATAGCTATGCTACCTGAGCAAATTGCTCATCTTGAAAAATGATTTCTAAAGCTCTGACATTTTGGACAAGAAGATCAGCTAACTTATTCTTACATTTATAGACCCTGCTCAGAACTGGATATTTTTAATCCTCTGCCAGCTGAGCAGCTTTGCTTTTATTTATATCTTCACCCCAAAATGCCACATCAGCACTTTTATTATTTATACACCCATTAGTTTCACTCACCATGCCACATCAGCACATCACAAATTGAGCAAATGCACACAAACTAACAGACACACTGCACATCACCGTGCACCACAACTAAGTACTGCACTCCATTACACAATATACACTACTACTCGCTTTTACAACAAAACAACACAACAGCATCCCCTCACAACCCTTATTTCTTCTTTTATTAACTTGTAATATCAGAGGTCTAGCATTTGATCAATACTGGATTTGTTCTTTCCACTTGTTGGATTTTCAGTTGGTTTGAGACATTATATCCACTAGGAAGAATTCCTTATAAATACTTAACCAAAATAAAAAAAGAAAAAACAAATCCTTAAATAATGGTGGAAAAATGGATTATATCCAAGGTGAGCAAGCCATAGGCTTTAGTTCTCGACAAAAATAGAAGGGGTAAAGAGAAAAAGGAAAGACTATGGAAGGCCTCTTTGCTGGCAACAAATGCTTTCCTTTTTGTTTTGCCCACTAGTTGAAATTCCAAGGAACAATGAACTTGAGCCGAGCTTCCATGTCCTTCTACTTGTTATAATTTTTTCATCGCGGAGGAGGGGTTGTAGTTTGTAATTTCCCCTTCTTTTCCCTTTAATTTTCTGAATTGTTGTTGTATTGACATTCCCTGAGGTTACAAGCAGTTCCTACTTCATTCTGGACTCAATCATACTTTTGGTTACCAGGTGTTTCAGAAACGGCTGCCCCCAGAAGCTGTGGATCTTGTTTGTAGATTTTTCCAATACTCTCCAAACTTACGTTGCACAGCTGTAAGTTGGAGCTCTTGTCCTTGCTATCTAAATTGTCAGGAACAGTCCTCTGTACTGTTTGGCAGTTCAGCCTTGCTCAGATATTTGTCTCTTTATGCCATGTAGTTGGAAGCTTGCATCCATCCTTTCTTTGATGAATTAAGGGACCCAAATACTCGGCTTCCTAATGGCCGCCCACTTCCTCCCTTGTTCAACTTCAAACCTCAAGGTACATTTGGTTAATTATATCTCTATATCACGGGATATCGTTTTAAAAATTGTATTTTATGAAAAGGTTTGCATGACTATAACTAAGGCTAGTTATCCTGGATCAAAGGTACCATGTTTAAGCCGTACAAATAGTAATAATTGCTGCAGCACTGATTCGAAGTGATCATTTTGCATTATGCTAGTTGATATTGTCTTTAAAGGAATACTTATTATTGTACCAACATGAATGAAGCTGAAGCTGCTGTTCTAACTTCTCTTATTTGTTTATGAATGTAGCCTTGTATAGGAAGCATTTCTATTGGAGTTGGTAGATCTTTAAGGATCTATAAATTGAGAAATCAGCTTAGTAACACTATATAGCTGCTTTTGATTCACCATTTTACTGGAAAATTACGTGTCCACCCTTTTCCCTTGTAGCATATCCACGCATGTTCTTAACTACATGTTGAATAGAAGGCTTGTCATGACGTTGTACTGCCACTGATAATGGATTTATTCCTTGTGATAGAGCTTTCAGGCATACCCCCTGAAACCATCAATCGGCTAATCCCAGAACATGCCCGGAAACAGAACTTATTCATGGCACTGCATGCTTAGAGCATGGAAAGCAAGCAAGTACAGCTACCTCTACTTGCTTACGGTTACTTGTAATCATGTCCTTCCAATGTATATCTTCAATGTCATGGAGAACACAGGAGTATTAGAACCGCAGGTTTTGAGTTGTGTGTGTTACTGAGTTGCATACAGAAACAGTCATGTACCAATATTTTACAAATATACATTTTATATTTTAGCCATTTAGGCACGTATCACAGGAGAAGATTTGGCTGAGATGCCTGTGTTTTGTGAACTACCAACTTGTGGAAATAATGTCGTATTTGATTTTCGAATTTTGTAATTGATGCTTAAGCCTTGAGCTTGTCTCTTCCCCCCTTTCCTTCCCCCAACCACCCTCCCCCCCAAAAAAAAAAAAAAAAGACTTAAGCATCTCTTCCTTACTAAACGCAATAACATTTATTATCCTATCTTGAGCAGGAAGCTGAGAGAGAATGTTTGTGGCTCGGGGAAAAGGGAACTCCTCCCCAAAAAAACCCAAACAAATACACTTCTTTTTTATTCTATTTGCGTCTTTTGCTTACGTTGATATGGTAGTTTGTATTGCTATTAGGACTGCCACTATTTGAGCCGAGAAGCTCGGCCGGCTTGAATTTAATTAATTAGTAAATGAGCCAGACTTAATTTTAAAATTAATTTTGCTTATTTAAATGAGTTGAGCATAAATTCTTCTTTAGGTCATACAGAATTTATGACTTTTATATCATATATTATAATCAAAACAAAAAAACTAGTCTCTATATTATATGTATAGATTAACTTAAATTCGCGAGTAGGCATGTGAATGGAGTTGTGAGTTTTATATTATATATTATATAATTATACGTAAAAATATAATGTAAATCTATCCGCTTATATATTTATTTATTTTAATATAGTTAATATTTTTAGCTTTGATATAAATTAAAGTTATTTATGAGCTATTTGAGATTGGATTCATTTAAACTTGATTTGAAAATTGGCCAAATTTAAATTGGAAATAAAGTTCATTTATTAAGATTTTAAATCTGTGTTTGAGACTTATAAAAAGATTTTCGGAATAAAATAATAGAGACAGGATAAGGTAGACTTGTTGCACATAGGAGTGTGAAAAAAAAAAATGATGAAAACGAAAAAGGATAACTGAAATTGGAAAACCAATTTAAATTATGGTTAACTGATCTGTCGGTTTTGGTCTAGGATTACGGTTTTTGTTTTTTTTTTTTTTGTTTTGGTTTGTAGCCACAATAAACCAAAAGTTAACGGTTAATTGGTTCGATATTTATAAGTATATTATATATATATTATATGTAATTAATTTAAATATATACATATAATTAATATATATATATCTAGACAAAGATAAAAACTCTAAAATCTATTAATAATTTAAGATATTAAAAAACCATTAATAATGAACCAACTTAGGTTTAAGATATTAAAAAATCGATCATTTCGGTTTGGTTCAAAAAATAGGATCATGATCGGTTAACTGAACTATGCATATCCCTAGTTGCTTGTAGGGGTAGATAAAAAAACCAATTAAACCGAACCGAACCAATTTGTAACCAAACCAAATCAAATTAAAATAAAGTTTTTTTTTTTAAACAGTTTGGTTTAAAAATTTTTCAATAAGAATTAATCCAAATTTTTTTTTTAGGATCATGATATATATATTTTATGATGAACTATTGTTTTTTTAATGGTTTTTAACTTTATAAAGTATGAAATTTATTTATTTAATTGTGAACTCTTATTATGTATTAATTATTTAATATATTTTGTCAGCATGATCATTTTATTCGTTGATGACTTTGTTGATAGATGATTTTTTATTTTGGCTAAATTTATTGGTAGATGATTAACTTGATGATTCCATTAAAAATTATAAATTATCACTTACTATGTATTGGCTAGTGAGCGTATTTATTGGTGAATAACCGATTTTATAGAGGAATATAGATTAAAAGTATTTTGTCGTGGTTTACAATATAAACTTTATAAATTGACATATGTAAACCTGAGGATTTTCATATTAGTAAAAATAAATAGAAATACAAATATAAAAAAATAGAAGGTCAATGTAGGACTCAACAAAGACCCTAGAATAAAATTACAAGTAATAATGAACCTATAAATGACTTCAAACCCTAAAATGAAGTTTTCTAGATAGTAATAGATACCAAAGATAAGATTTCGTAATGGGTATTAAAAACTCAAAATATAGAAATAATTAAGACAATACTTCAAGTGCATTAACAAGTAAATAATCAATAAAGCATATAGTTAGAAAATGATAATTTAAGGATGTATCATTAGAGTTATAAGTACACAATAAGAACAAAAACAGATCCATAACAAACAATCTAGACTTCAATAAATGATCATATTATACCATTGATCTAGTTGAAAATTTTGAAGCTCTTATAGATTGAAACCTAAAGTGACCTATTTAACTTAGCAAACCCTAATCACATAAAATAAAACCTTAAAAATAATTAATCGCGTGAACTTTAAACTCAAATTTGAACACAAAGATAATCTAGAAAATTTATAGAAGGTTTAAATAAATTTTTGGAGATAACTCTAAAATAACTGATTTAAATATACCTGTTTGTCTTGATAAACTATCATAAAACTAAGATAATTACTTAATTGAATAAAATTATTGCACAATTTAGTGCAAATGGGGTAGAATATATAGCTAACATGTCCTCAAATTGCAGCAACTGAAATGTACAAAGAAAGGATCAAATTGAGTAATAAAAGTCAAGGAAAGATGTTGAAATGCCAATCAAAATCTCCCAAATAAGCCCCTCGATTGATGCAAAGGAAAGCAAGTGAACAAGTTGAGGTGGAGTATTCTTCATGTTTTTGGTCAAAATTTGCTGAAGTTGCTGCCTTCTCCTTGCCCATGTGTGCACTCATTTATTAAGTTGCAAACAAAGCCTTTAATGCACACAAAAACAAAGCAATACGTCTCTTGAATAAGCTCAATCCGAAAATCTAAACAGCAAAAGCAAAACCAACATAAACACAAAAACAAGCATAAGGATATAATATTTAAAGGTAAGTAATTTCGTTTTTAGTTAGTATACACATAAAACATTAGCTTAACTAATGTTTTTTCTAATCCTAGGATCGGGTCAGACCAAGAGAAGGAGTATAACATCACCAAGTCAGCTCAAACAAGGTAAAATTTACTCTAAACCTAACTATAATTATTATAAGCATAAAACTATGAAAAATTATGTGTGTAGTAAATCCTTGATGTTATAGGTATAGATATATCATGAACAATAGCTGAGATAATGGAAAAACACTCAAAAGTGGCTAAAACACTAAGCATGAAACATATATGGTGTAATGAAAATGAAATTTAAACCAGGAAAAATGAGGAAGAAGATGAACAGTGTGTACCTGGTCCTATACCGGTAGTGTACATGGCAAGGCCGAGGGTGTAAACCGGTAAGCCGACAACCTTTGAGTCAGCTTACACTGGAACAATGCTACGTAAAAATTTTGTACACGTAAACATACACGAACTCTAATAGCTTATGTCCTAAGGCCGGCAACATACATGGATAAGCTGGCAGCCTTTGAAGCTAGCTTAAACTGGGATGATGATATGTAAAAATTGTATGAAGGCCGGCAACCTAGGGTTCAACGCTGGCGGTATTGATGCTGGCATACGTACAAAATTTTTCCTGGACAAAATCTGTTTCATCCGTAACTTATACTATGTACATATAAAAAGAAGAATATAAAATAAAATTTAATAAATAAATAAAAATAATTTAAGATTAGTATGTCTAAATATTTGATAAGTATTAAGCTTAAGAAACTATTACAAATAGAAAGCACTTTTATTACATTAAATGAAAAGATTATATTATAATAATTGTCCGATAATTATTTTATATAGGTAAGTATATAAGAATGAAAAATATGAATAAGTTATAATTAAAAATAATGTGATTCCCATAAATAACATATAATAACAAGAAATGAGATCAAGAGAAACACGATGAAAATAAATGTTAGTTACCATAAGGTGGACCAACTAAATAACGATATAAAAATAATAATGATAATAATAAAATATTGAATTTTTGAAAACAAACTCTATAATTACCTAATAAAAATAAAATATTTAAAAATCATTAGCTATCAGTAAATAATAACTTACACAAGATAATATAGATCTGGAAAAGATAAAAACTGGTTTTAGGACACTTAGACAACCAATACGATTTATTTATACATATACATATATATATATATATATATATATCTTATTAGTGATTATTTATTCGCTCGATAGGTGATATTGATCAGTTCGTGGATTTTCCTAAAGACTATTATGACTGATCAACATGAGTAGGTGAGTAACTCAGATCTATTACATTGTTTGTGTTTGTAACTAGTGGCATATGTAATGCAAAGATAATAAAATGATTGATGTGTAAAACTGTTGAGTATGTGATATGAGCTATTTGTTTGTGTTGACAAAATAAGATAATAAAAATGATAATACAAATTGTCTGATGACTTGAGAAAGGCATGATATATGTTTATGTGTAATGTATGATTACCTTAAACCTGATTAAGAAATATTGGCTATATAATTAAAACAATCATGTATTACACAAACTGCATTATTGCATATTTTAAAAAGTGTGACAGCTTGCTATGTATTCGTATTTTGGTTCTGTTAATACTTTGTCTTTCTAAAATTGTTAGTTCTACTTAAGATTATTTTTGTTCCGTCTAGGGATACAACCGGAGCAGGTCATTAAAGGGTACCTAGCCCACTCGAACCGTTAAAAGCCCTATAAGGTCCCTGGGTGGGTTTGTAAAATTACATGCCGACCCTATATGGTTTCGGGTTGGGTTCTGGTTATTAAAAAAAACTCGATGGCTAACCCAAACCCATCATATTATAAACAATTTAAAAAATTGAGTTTGGAATTTAAAAAACTAAAACCGTACTAATGTTAGTAACATTGCATAATGCTTCAACGGAAAGATAACAGTGAGGAGAAACATTCAAAACGTACATCGATAAAATATACCTATTTAAGCTCATTAATATAAGCAATGGCATGAGTACCACGAGCAAACAAATCTAATAGCCAATAATGAAGTTGTTAAACTAAGGAGGATTGTTGAATACCCAAATATGCGTATTAGTGAGTGCAAGAATTTCATTATTTGTATAAGGCCACTACTGGGACTACTATTACCAAAGTAAACTATCACAAAGTTGATTCACTAATCCTAAAGCTTCCATAACCAATACAGCTAAAAGAATCTAGCAACATGAGACTTGCAATCAATCCCAATCCAAGAAGAGGAGATAAATTTCGAGAAGAAACACAAGAATTTTAAGTCACCCACAAACTTTAATATAGTTGCTAAAATCGATTAGAAAATGAGTGGAAAGCTTTTGATGGATTAAATAAAAAATCGTTATCAAGTAGATTAGGTATGATTCTAGAACAAAATCCAAAAATTAGAATAAGCATTCATGTAGTCTGACAAATCAAGATGACCAGCGAGAAAATTGGAGGAACTTCCAAATTTATATTCTTTAAAGGAAAAGAAGAGTTTTTAGCATGATAAATTAAGACTAGTAAATTGCATAGATATATTTTGAAATTTTTTATAATTACATAAATTTACTATTTTGTAAAAAATTAGCACTTAGATCTTCTAAAAGCTTATTTTCAATTGGTTTATAGGTTTGTAAAGTCTATACAATTTCTTATAAGTAGTAAATCTAGATTTCAAAAATTATACCTGTGGTTTTTTTTTTTACTTTTCAGAAAGTATTTTAACTAAGAGTTGAAAAGGGGAAAAAAAAAAAAAAAGAAATGAAGCGGGTCTTGAAATGGGGCGGGGTGGGTTAGGGTCAAAACCTTATAGGGGTAGGTTTGGGTATCGAATAAAAAACTCTATAAAATCGCGGGTCAGGTTTGGGAGATCTTATTGGGAAGTGGGTCGGGTTTGAGTCTTATATGACCCGTCCCAAACCCACCTCGATTGTATTTTTAGTTTCGTTGGTTCCATGGGAACTAAGTAGCAATAAAGGATGCCGCCTATGGTATCAATTTAAAATTATTAATACTTAGAGAGTTTCTAAGGATTGGTGCAGGAAATGATCAGTTAAAATATCTTTAAATTAAAGTAATAATCTAAAACGAGAAATCGTTGATTTTTCTATATACTCAGTTTCTCCTAGGCAGGTGGGTCATTAGGTAATTGTTCTTCAACCTTTATGAGAGGGTGTAAATCTCTTACCTGTTTGGATTCTAGATCTTCCAGATTTGTATTTTGAGCATTTGTTTTATTGTTGCATTTTAATGAACTTGCTTGATGTGTAATATATCTGATTATTCACTGAGCTCGTGGTTTCGCTCATACTTTTAAAGACTTTTCAGACTTATTCTACGACCATGGCTCGTTTCTTCCAAGAGCTTGACTTCAATAAGATTTAAAAGCTGGAAGGATTTGGGACATTCGGGATAAGTTATTTATTTTATTTTCTAGTTATAAAATAGTTAGTATCTAAACGATCAGTTTATGTATTTGGAGACATATGGAATAGGAATAGGAATATGGTCTGTAATTTTATATTATTTAATACTTGTAATGTTAGTTATTTTACCAAATTATGACTTATATGTATTTATTATTTCTTATCAATGTAACCAAAAGATTTTGTTTGTTTGAAAATATATCATCTCTGAAGGTATAACTAGTAATAGTATACATGGTGGATTGTATGCTACTATTAGAGTAATTTCGGGGCATGACAATATAAATATTAAAGTATCTATACAAATGTAAAAAAATTAGAACAAGGAAAATTTTTAGCTAAAATTTTAATTTAATCCATAATCCAAACGAATCAAACTATTATTTAATGGTTTAGCAAATTTTTAATCTGAACCAAATCGTTACTTAATGGTTTGGTTTAGAATGAAAAAAAATTAAATCGTAAATTATGGTTTGATTGGATTTTAAAAAAAATCGAAGCAAACCGATCCATGCTCATCTTAGTTGCCAGAGCACATCGACTATTTTTTAACGTGAAAAGTTCTACTTTTTTCCTCCCTCCCTCAACACCAACTCCTATTTTGCTTGGCTATGTACCCAAATTTTACCTAACCAGCTTTACTTAAATCCCTGACAAAAATCTATTTAATTTTTAAATATAATAAGTTCTTTTTCTAATAATTTGCAAGCGTACGCCTACAAGAAGACAAATTAACATAGTCTTTTGTTTTACAAAATTAATCCGGAGTTATACAATTATTTGAGTTGGGAAAAACAGAAAAAAAAAAAAAAAAAATAGAACAAAGGAAAAGAGTGAAAGGCACTAAGCTCATGGTTTAGTCTTCTTCTTTAAGAAGACACGGACTTGCAACAAGTTCAAACGTCCTCCATTAATGGAGTGAAGATATCAAGCTTAATACCAAACTATCTCTTTCTCTCTCACTCTATATATAATTTTGTATTTCGAAAACTAGCATAGGAAAGAAGATTGGCGACTTTCTCAAGTAATTAATTATTTATTTATTTTATGAAACTTTGCTATCTTCTTCTCTTATAAACTATTATATGTTCAAAAACTTATTTAATTTCTCTCGATTTTGCCTAAGCTTCAAGAACTTTTGAAGAAATAAATTGCATCATGCATATTTGTTCTACAACTCTAGTATAGATAAGGTTTTTTCCTTGTCTTTTCTACATTCAAATTTCTTAATTTTGGAACCCTAAACTTTTAGAAATCTTCACCCTTGTTAATTTTTTGAGTTGAACATTTTTTTTTATTTGCAAGTTCCATCAATCTTATTGTAATATCTACTTAAAATCAAATAAAGTAATCATTCGAGCTTATAAGATGTATGTTGTGTTTAGATTCCATAGAAATCGGCAGAAAGCAGCCGAAAGCCATGGAAACAGAAGGAAATGATTTGTTTGGGTAATTTAAAAGGGACGGAAAACTGACAAATAGGAGCAGAAATTAGGGGAAGAGAGTGCCATTTTTTTTTTTTCCAAATTTGGACAAAAACGGATGAAAAATGATAGAAGACATCATGATTTGCTAAAATATCCATAACTGAAATGTAAAAAGAATAAAACAAGATACATTTTAGTCAATCACTAATTCAATTTCTCTTCATTTCTTCATTTATTTTATAGCTTACTAAACATAAATAAATATTCAACTTCTTTTCATTTCCACCCATTTGTTTCTATTCATTTCCATATACAAAAAATTGCCAAACACAGCAGTAGTTTCCCCTTTTATTATTTTTCTTTCCTTTTCTTCTTTCTTATTCACTTCCTCTTTTTATTTCTTTTCCAGGTATTTACCGTTTCTCTCTCTCTTCCCATCGATGACATTTGACATGTCACCAAATGAATCAAACAGGGTTAAATAAGATAGTAAAGATAGTTATAGAAATGTTTAATTAGATATTAAATTTTAAAATCGAGATATCTGATTTAAAGTCTAGTTTAATTTTCTTCTTATATTTGTTTATGACATATTTGCACAATAAGTCACTAGCGTAAATTATATTCAAAGGTAACGATGTTCCAGGAAAAAATTTATTTAAGGTGTTAATGTTTCAAGATATTAAAAAGAGAAAAAAATCAATGTTTAGGAATAAATTTATTTAAGACATTAACATTTTAAATGATTAAAACAATGAATTGATATTTCACATAGTAACTCAAACAAAGTATTCATAACTAATCATTAAGAAAATTAATTGAGAATTAACCTAAGCATTGGTAACTTAAATTAATCTTACCACTCAAATTGTTAATACTTTAGATGAACTTATTCTTAAATATCGATATCTTATGTTGTAATTTATCTTAAGTTAATACAATATATTATATAGGTCAACTCAAGATCTTATCATACACTAGATTTATAAATAAAATTTGTCATCAAAACAGTCTTGAATACCTTAGTTACGGAAAGTTTGACTTGATCAATCTCTTATATAGTTCCAATCCATCTGCATATGGGGAAAAAATTTTAATGTTTATAATATAAGATTAGATGGCTTACATGAAAAATTCTTAACTTATAAATTATTAACCAAGTTGAGAAATAGATCAAATCTAACCAAAATAAATTTTATGATTTAACGCAATTCTTAAATTGAATCGAACTGTTTGGTTCTCTCATCTCTCTCGTTTTTTTTTTTTTTTTTCCCTTTTGGGCCAGAATCGAATTGTTTGGTTCGAAGTGATAAAAACATAAACCAAAGTATGTTTTATGGTTTGGATTGTTTTAAAGAACTGAATCTCACCAACAAAGACATGTAATGATTGGTAAAAAAAATCCAAAAATTGTCATGTCATCTGTATACCTGCTAGCTGCCACATCGTAAGTATACTGCAAGTTATATAGATTGTAGCAATAATAATAATAATAATAATAAAATAATAATAAATTATTATTATTATTATTGCGACCCTAAAAAATTAGGATCCCCTGTGAAAGTGAAACCCTAAAATGGATGCGTTAGTACATTCCTCGAGTTCAAGAAGCAAAAGAGCTTTAATTTGTTCTTTGAGGTGCCAAAGTAGAATCCATCGTTCGGCAACAGCGACAGCACATTCCATCATTGTCATCGTACTTGTTACACTAACAACCTTGGTTAAGGTAGCCCTTGTTCCTACTATTCATAGCCATCCCATATGTCTTTGACATCAATCTACAAAATTAATTTGTTGAGGGGTAAATAAAACCAATATCTATGAACCAATGCACCCTTTTCCTTCTTTTTCTCTTCATTTTTTAGGAGAAAAAAAAACAGTAAAATCCATGAAATATATTTCATTTATTTTCCTTTTTCTTCTCCTCTTTTCCTTTCAAGGGTGATAAGAGAGTAAAATTTAATCCCTCCTATTTCTCCATCATTCCTTCCTAATTCCCTCGTACCAAACATAGTGTAAGATTATTGGTGACAAAGAGTTCGACAAATCCATCTACAATTATTTAATGGCTTTCTTTTATCTTTTATTCAATTTTGTTCTTTCCATATTAAGACTAGCCTATATATAGAGTTGATGTAATATTAAGAAGACTGGTATCTTTGCCTGTTCATTGACTGAGATATTCTCTTTCAATTTTTCATTCTTGTCAATATTTTTCGTTTAATACAGCTAGCTAGTAAGCTGTTTGATTCATTTGTACATAACAACAAATAGGTTAGGTATAGTTCGTTCTTCCATCTTGTGTCATATCCATTGGAGAGTCGTACATATCCGTTATTTTACTTTACCATCTCCTTGAAACAAAACTGATCTAACTCTACAAGTATGATCCAAACGCTTTATAAAGTTCGTTCATCTTCTTTATGTTTCATTCATGTTCAATTTTTCATTTTATGACTATTTTGCCTTTATAAGGTTATAACAAAAATAATAATTCTTTAATTGGATGGTGTTTATGAAAGTTTCATGTTATTTATTTACTAGAAAATTCTAAGATCTCATTACGAGACCATTTAGCCTATGATCTTATATTTCATTAGTTATAAAAATTGATATAAGAGATGTTTTAATGGTCAGATCATGATAGGAAATAAATTTGAGCTACTCAACTATCTAGCAAAATTAATTTCATTAAATAAAAGTATTGGATCATACAATTTTTCATATTCTATTTTAGAGAGTTCCAGTTAATATGGGAAGACTTTTTCATTAGGCCTTACCAATGCAACCCTTTTATTTGATCGTGGCAACCTTTGATGATTAGTTAAACTATAGCTGTAATCAATTTAGCGTCAATTATAAAAAATCAGCTTTGTTGGTTCATTTGCAAAAATATGATTTATGTTAATTTTTTTTAATAAATAGATGAATTGAGTTTAATTAAAAAAATTTAATATTAAATAATTTTAGAAGGACATGTGTCAATATTTTATTGGTCCTAAAAAAAGATTTTACATTTTTTTCCAATTTTTTTATTTTTAAAATAGTTTTTTATATTTTATTTATTTAATTCTATTTAGTAATATTTTTTTTATTAAATTAGACTAATAAGACACTAACATATATTTCTTATATTATATTTAATAATATTGATACTTTTACACGAAACTTATATTACATGTCTGTAAAAAAAAATTTACACAACATGATAAGATTTTTGTAATTAACCCATCAATTTTTTTGGGAAAAAAAAACCCATCAATTTATTAATCTCTTTATTGTTTTTTACACTCATGAGACCTACTGATAAAGGAAAAGTATAAAGATCTAGATCAATGATTTAATCTAATAAACAATTATTCGTATTCTTTAATCGTTTCATTCTCATAAATATTTATACGTACGAAAATCCTTTTTTTTTTTCTTTTTGGTCATAAGAAAACACAAAAACGAAAACAAAGAATTCAAATTTCGTTATAATTGAACAATAAAAATTGTGTCTTTACACTTTAGCCCTATCATTTCACGATGACATCACAAAGCTTGCCAACTTTTTTATAAAGGCAGTAAAATACAGTATGATCCTGATAAAATGTAATTGTGACCTTTGTATCCGATTCTTTTTCTCTTTTGTAATTATTTATCTAAAATTTAAAAATATCAATTAATACTCAAAATTCCCCTAATCTTGTATTTTATTACTTAAACCTTGGCACAGTGTAAATTTAAATTTCTAAACTTTAAGTATTTTTATAATTAACTTCCTGAATGGTATAAATGACGTCCAACAATTTTTAGATAGTAAATTAAATATTTTTAAATTTTTAATAATTAATTAATTATATAAATAAATAGAATCTAGGTACGAAAGGCAAACACTTTTTATACGATAGATTCCCAACTTTTTGTTGCTTCAGGTAGAACTAGGCAAAAGTAAAAGAAGAAGAAGAAGAAGAAAGAAGAAGAAGAAGAGACCGATCATGATTTGTTAATTGTTATGAAAAAAGGGAGAGTAGAATGGAGATAATAAATAATAATAACCATCTAGTATGATAAAATAATTATCATATTATAGAAATAAATTTTTTTATGCTAATTTAATTGATAGGATTGGATTAATAATAATAAATGAGCTAAGAGTGATTTAAATTGTTACCAACACCATTCTTAAATACATGAAATAAATAAATATATAGATCACTTTTTATGAAGATAGACATATAACGGTGCATGACAGCCAGGTATAGAGATCTCACTGATTGTCAATCATCACTGTTGCTTCTTTTTATTACTCTCTCTCTCTCTCTCTCTCTCTACTCAATGTCTTGCCAGTTGCTAATCTTTGTTGACTTCTTAAAAAAGAAAAAATTCAATAGTCCTTCTTCACCTTGCTACCGTAGTTGGTGAAAATTTTAAGGAAAACTGGAAATGAGTTATATGGTAGTTACTTATATAATAAAATGGTTGTTTAATAATTAAAATTATTTAATAAATAACTTTTTTATTATTTATTTTATTGGTCGTTTATATTTATTTGATTTTTATATAAAAAGAACTCTCTTGCTTAGTTAATCTTTATAAAAGAAATATAAGTATTATTTTAAGATAATAAAATAGAATCAAACCCACAAAAATATAAAAAAATTATAGATAAGTAACTTTTTTTATAGCAACAGGAATAAAGTAGGGAGTTGTTCAACAAGAAAAGTTACTTTAAATACTAGCATTATACTTTTAAAAATTAAATAAATAATAAAAACTATAAATAGTTTTTTATAAAATAATCTATATAAGAACATTATCACTATCTATGCACCGCTAATTACTTCATGTGTTACGCTCGATAAATGTTTTCTTCCACCATCACTTCAATCCTTATGGTCCGGGACCTATATATATATATAAGCCATTGCTTAATAATAATAATAATAATATGTTTAGCATATTATTATTGATTTTGTTTATATTAATTTATCAAATTTTATCGTAATTTACCTTGAGTTATTATAAACTCTAGAGCTACTACATTTTGCTGTTGCACCTCCTAGTGTTTTCCTCTATTAAAGCGTGATCGATAAATAAAACATTAACCTAAATACAAATGAAAATAAGATATCTATAAAATTAAAATGATGTCATCCATGTTAATGCCTTGCACCCTTAACGATAGGATTGCAAATGAGTTGAGCTGCACGCAACCTGCTCGGAATCGATTCACTTTAGCCTCGGCTCCGCTTGGCTTTTTCTCGATTAATAAACAAGCCGAGTTCGAACTTGAAATAAAACTGGTTTATCTAAATGAATTGATCTTGAGTTTCAATTTAGGCTTACGAGTTGACTCGCAAGTAAGCTTATTTAGGCTCGTTAATAAGCTTATTAGCAGATTTGTGAATTTTTTTGTACATGATATGTTATATGTAATTGTATAATTAAAACAATAAAAACTAATTTCTATTATATATATATATATAGCAACACACATATATGTATATATATATATTATATTTTAGGTTTATCTAAACAACTCGAACTTGAACTTAAATCCCAAGCTTTATAAAAGCTCGATAAGCTAAATAAAAAGCTCGGCTCAGTTTGAACTTATTTCATAAACGAACTTAAGCCTAAATTTCAATCTTGATAAAAAGCTCAGCTCAAATTCGAGCTCGACAAATCTTAAATGAACTAAGCCCAAGCTTTTAAAGACTGGGCTCAACTTGTTTGCTCTCTGAAGTTCTTGAGAGAGCAGTTTCTCACAACGTGATCTATTCTCTTGCTCATCGTTTTCTTTCGTTACGTTTGAGCAAAAGAAGACAAAGTTATCCCCTACATTTTCATTGAAGTAAAACTTTATAATGAAGATATGAAGAAAGCTACCAACATATAGGATTCTGATTTTGTTAGCCTATACTTTTTTATATGCCGGACTGGCTACGAGAATCATCACTGTTTAAGAGGATTGCTTTGTCTATTGAAGAGAGCTTGAATGTCTAAAATTATATAATGGACTAGGTCTATTATTTATTTAGATATAATTCTTGAGTACGATGATAGGGCAAAGAGAGTTTGATTTATATATTAAGATGATCCATAAAGTTTGGGCTTATTTGACTTGAAATAGCAATCATTGAATCACTTCGACCACATCCAATAATCTCAAGTAGATCATGCAAGTAAGAGGGAGGTTGCTAATATTGGCTCATATATAGTAAACTTATTCAGGATAATCATGAAATGAGTTTGTTTTATCCCCACTTATTAGCTTAAACAATCTAAGCTTGCACTTAAATTTTAAATTCAATAAAAAGTTTGAGCCAAGCTTCTTCTCAATAATTTTTAAAAGAGTCAAGGTCGAGTCTTTAAAGACTTAGTTCAGCTTATTTACAACCCTACTCATGATGATTTATCATTAAGTTTAAACACTCATAAATATTTAGTCATGCTTCCTTGAATGCCAATTCGGTATAGAGTAGTGAAGATGAAGAACATTCTCTAGTGAAAATTATATCTTCAAGATCAAACAAGTAATTCAAGTGAATTTTCAGGTTTTATTGTTCAAGAACTATGAGATTGACATATAAGTTTATCCCAACTTCCTTGCCTGTGACTAACACATTCAAAACACTAACATTGCCTATTCCTTTTATGTACCATTTTCTCTGAGTTATTCCATTAGATGTCTAATTTACTCATAAGAGCTTTAAGGTTACATATAAAGTATGAGACTTGCACGATACACGCCGGATCACTTTAATTGAAACTCACATCTAAAGTGTCCTTTTCACTCTTTTTTTCAATCATGCCATTTCCTGTCATTGTCAACTTCAATAAATGCTGGAGTGGAAAAAAACATCGCCACCACCATTAAAGAAGCAACGGAAATGCCATCATTGTGAACGACACCATTGTCGATTCGATAAGCATAGGATTTGATATAAACTTTTCACTAATGGAAGCGGGATTGAGATTACAATTGCTATTAGATTCCATTATTGGTATTTCCCAGAGAATTTTTTTTTTCCTTTTCTGTTTTTCTCATGGTATTTATTTGTTTACTTATTTATTTTTGTTATCTGAGTTTGACATAAGGTTAATGGGAAATATTTATTGTATTTTCCTTTTCGAAAACTCTTGAGTGTATTGATCCTATCTATTACCACATTTAAATACGTGCATGCACGATTATCTATTCTACTTGGAATCGGAACCTATAAAATTGTAAAATTGAAAATATCATTTACTAAAACCTAAAATTCGACTAAAAATCTATATATATATATATATATATATTTGATTTTAGATTCGCTTTTATAAAAAAATTATAAAATTATAATCTCATAAATTTATATAAATACGTTAACAATTATGTGTGCACTAGTGACTTAATTTGATTTTAATAGTTGTTTTGTTACTTGCAAAATAGAGCGTGCTACACATTTGAAGAGAATAAGGTTCCACTCTATTATTTGGCTACATGGGGGATGGAGCTATAGCTCTAGACTTTAATAGAAGAGCAAATTGTAATTGACGAACTAATAATTTTTAGAAGATATTACTTAATTAAAGTTTATTTATCTGGCTTTTATAATATTAAAGTGTTTGAGAAAGTTTGATGTCTCATATATATAATTTAGAAAAGAATAATTATTTAGGATGATTGTATATAAACGTATATCCATTATTTCTTAATTAAAAAAAAACTATACTCTTTAAATAATATGTGACTGATTTATTTGATTTTTAGCACGTGTACTATGAACATATCACATGTGCTAGTTAACACATTGAGAAATGAAATGGGGACAAAAAATGAAAGAGTTCAAATAAGCATTTTACTTATCCCATAAACTAATAAGTTTTCCTGGGTTGTTTTTAATAAAATGGTAATTGAAATACCATAAACCTACACCTAACTAACTTAGAAATAGTATAATTGAATAATATAATAAGCAGTTAAGTTTAGTCTTGGATTAGAATTTAATTTAGAAATTTAAATTAGATAGTTTAAATAGTCCAAGTAAAACAAACAATGAATTATAATTAGATAACTTGGCATAATTAAATTAGTAAATAAGCTAAGTTTAAATTTGAGATTTTATATTCCTTTCAAAGTTGTTTGGTTGTCACATCTATCTTAATATGATGAAATCAAATTCCATAATCTTTTCCAAAATCTTATTAGAACCCCTTTTCTTCAATTCTAAATCATAATCTCTTAAATATACAATTTAAATGTTTAGTAAACTCTTAAACCCATTGAATATTACTTTAATTTTCATTTTCTTAAATTTCTATAATTTCTGAATTTGATTGCTTATTTAGAAAATCAGTT
The DNA here is from genome assembly GCA_024138025.1 of Combretum micranthum. Taxonomy (NCBI): domain Eukaryota; kingdom Viridiplantae; phylum Streptophyta; class Magnoliopsida; order Myrtales; family Combretaceae; genus Combretum; species Combretum micranthum. Next base: position 5,139,456 of record JAMXBD010000001.1, read on the forward strand.
TCTAAACCTAAACCCAAATTAAATATCGATTTATTGTAAATTAAACTTATGAATTATGTTTTTAAATCAATTTATTAATTTCTAATGTAGATATTCTCAAATTATTTTTTAATTATTTACTGAAATACCCCTAGCCTCTACCTAAGTTAGAAATTAAGTTTAGATAGATTAAATAAATCAAATGAATTATAGGAAATAATTAAACAAGTTGATATAATTATATTAGTAATTAATTAAGTTGAAATTTGAGATTTTCAATTCCTTAACTCTTAAACTTTAGCCTAAATTCTAGTTTCTTAATCTTTGTAAAATTTGAGTTCATTTGCTTGTATCAAAATATCAGTTCTTAAACCCGAACTCAAATTAAATATCAATTTGATCCAAATTAAATTCCTAAATTAAGTTCTTAATTTCTAACCTATTGATTCTAAAATCTTCTTTTAAGTATTTATAGAACTAAAGATATTGATATGAAAGTTCTAAATCTAATACCTTAATTCTAAAATATCCTAATTTAATCCTTATCCCTTCTTTTTCTTTTATTTTTGCTTTCCCCTCACTTCCTTCTCTCTCTTTTTCTTCTCTCTTTCCCCTTATCTTATTCCACTTCTTGCTCTTTCCTTTTCTTTGTCTCTCTCAAATTTATTTCTCTAAATCTCAAGTTTCAAGAAGGATTAAAAGAAATAAAGTTAGAAGGAGAAAGAAATCAAAGTTAGAATAAGAAAAAGAAGAAGATGGAGTGTAGAGAAGAAGAACTAAGTTGCATGTTCTTGCCTAAAGCTAAGTATAATTGCTTTCCTTTGTTTTGATTGTTGTTTTTGCATATATATGATGAATTGATGTTAGTTGTAAGTAGAGTTTATGATAAAATGATAGTTGAATGAGTTGATAAAGTTATGAAGTTATGGGAGTGGTATAATGTCGGGGACATGAAGTTTCTATGCATTTAGTGTTGCTAAGTGAGTGTGATGTGTTGTGTGTTGCTTTTATGGAGTTTTAGTTGAAGTAGAATGTGTAAAAGTTTGATAAAATGGAGTTTGAAAAACTGGGGAGTTCGTATAGACTATTAGGAAGCAAGTCACAAGCGTGATTCAAGCCTTGGTAGGCTCGGGTTGGACAAATTTAATGAATAACAGGCGTGATTTGTTCCTTGGTAGTGTCTGATGTGGGTGTTTTCATGGATCATCGGTGTGATTATGCAAGAAAAAGCATTGTTTTGGAAAACTTTCGTGAATCACGGGCGTGATACATCCCTTGGTAGCCTCGGGTTGGTAAAAAACTTTGAAATCCAAAAATCACGGGCATGATTCTTAGCTTAGAAGCCATTTTATGATGGCTTTTCAAAAATCACAAGCGTGACTCGTGTTTTCCCTGACGCGATACTGTTTCGTATTTTAATTTTAACTTTTTCATATGAACTCGGATTGAGATGATTCAAATAGCATTGGAAATCTTAAAAGAGATATACAATTTCGTGTTTTAAGTTTTTACAAATTTAAAAAGTATTAAGACCAAAATTTTAATTCTTTCCAGCTGCTACATGTTTCAAACAAAATTGAAAACTTGTTTTACTAGATATCAATGTGTGTAATTAAGTATTAAATGGATCTTTTTGAGTTAAAATGAGATAGATAAATGATATTTGATGTATTATACTTGTTGAATGATATAATCAAGCATGATTTTAGTAAATTTATAGATTTAATAGATAATTTGACTATATATAGAGTTAGATATAGAATGAACTAAATGAACTTAGTTAATAATCTAAGTTCATTGGCTTAATAAACTTGAATGAACTAAAATAAATTAGATTGATTAAGTTTAATTAATTTGGCCAATATTAAGTTAACATAGACTTAAGTTAATATGAATTTTAGTTATAAAATAAACTTAGTTAATCAATCTTAGTCTAATTTGACTAAATAGACTTTAATAAGTTAAAATGGATTAGATTGATTAAATTTAACTAACTTAGCTTAGTAATTTGATTAAATGATTTATTCTAATCAATTTTGGCTAGGATTTAGTTAAAATGAGTTAATATTTAATAATTGGCTTAAGTTAATGACCTAGGATAAACCATAGATAACATGGGAAATATGTTGTTTCAAATGTGTTTGCTTAAGAAATGAATGTTTTTGTATATAAATGCTTTGTTAATACTTTTGTAATAAAATACTATAATTAAAGTGAAATGAAATTCTTTAACAGACAAAGGAGAACTATCCGTATTTTTGCGGGGCGATCTTCGCAATCATAGTAGGGTTCTTATTTTAGTATCTGATCAAATAGAGTAATAAAACAAGTTTGAGATAAGTGGATTTTTATTAGATTTCTTGTAGAGTTTAAGTTGTTAAACAGATATTTGAATCTGGCTTCTGAATCTTTTGGAGAGAGGGTGTCTGAAACTTTATTTTGATTTCATATGAAAAGTGCGTAATAACTTACGTGATGTATATTAGAATAGACATTTAAAATGGATTACGAACTGAAAGACGGCCTAAGTATTGAGTGTTATTCTATGCGTGTGCCATTGAATCTAGTCAAGAGAGCACAACCTTCTCCAAGCGAACATAGTAGTTTAGGCGCTTAGGCCACCCCGTCATGATGCAATGACATTTGTTGGTGGCTTGGTAGGTAGTTGATGGGGTAAACGGTATCGGTGTAACGTCTATCTTGATCAGTGAGAAGTAATATATTAGGGTTCACGTTTATGGGACCGATTGAACCCTTTTATATTATGGATTGATGGGTAGAGCGTGTATAATGGCTGTGAACCCTAGATGAGGCTTCTATTCTTTATCAGTTATATCATTTAGATGATATAGATATTCGGGTTGCCTATATCAACCTCTTGAGCTTCTTGTGGTTACTCAAGACCCCAGATTTCCAATGGCTTGTTTTAGAGTATGAATGCTCTAGTGTTGATTTGTTTACTTTAAATTAAAGATAATAAATTGTTGTTGCAATATAGTTAATCTCGTGTGCCATCCGTATGTGATTTCGTTACTGTGTACTGAGCTTCAACTTATTATTGTTGTTGTTGATCTTTTTCCAAGTATTGTAATGAGGATGATGATGATTTGTTGATTTGATGATCATGATGATGGTGTTGTTGATGATGGGATGATGATGATGGTGTTATTGTTGTTGATGGTGATGATGATTCTTGACTTGAGTTTTAGGCAATGTTGGATAACGAAGTGGGTTAAGACCGTGAATTTACTTTGAATTTGTTTTTATTTTGTTTTAAGAGCCACATTTATATATTTTCAAGTTGTAATTTTCTTTAAGGGGCCTGTAGAGTCTAAATGTTTTGAAATCGTTGATTTACTCATAATAGTAGATTATAAAATGATTTTATAAAATTTTGTTTCTTAGAAAGTTGGTTTGCTTTGGTAGAAGTAAAACCCTTTATTATGTTTTTATAAAAGTTTGGCATTCTGAACTAAATCTAGTTGTTTTAGAAATCCAAACAAACGATTTCTATAATTAAAAGTGGATAGTAATGTTCAATATAAATATATCATTCTAGGAAGCTTGAATGTGTAATACTTGAGTATTATACGTGGCAGTAATACCTTAATTAAATTTAGGGTGTTGCATTTACAATATTCAATATAATTATAAGAAAGATTTAAATCTAATACCATATTCTAAAAATATCTTTAAGTTTCCTTATCTTTACATTTTTCTCTCCTTTTTCCTTTTTCATTCTCTGTCTTATTCTTTTCCTTTCCTATTTCTTTCCCTTCCTTTTCTCTTCTCCTTTTTTCCTTAAAAAATTCAACCCCAAAATCTCAAGTTGAATAAAGTTAGAAAAGAAATTAAAGTTATAAAAGAAGATAAGAGATAAGAAACAAGCTTTGGGTAACTTCAACAAAAAAAAAGAAGAATAAATAGATTTGAAATGGCAAAGCATGTAAGTTAAGTTATTTTCTTGTTTTATTTCTTGTCCATGTTTGTATATAATATGTTAAAGTTAGATGTATGTAGGGTTTTTGTTAAAGTTGATAAAGTAAGGATATAGAATATATGTTGAAACTTAGGTATATGATCAAACATGTTAGAATTAGGATTTTTATGAAATATGATGTAGAAATATGTGCATAAGTGTTGTAGATTATAGTTATAGAAGTATAAGTTGATTTCAAGGTGTTTTGTCTAAAAAAATATGTAAAACATGTGGTTAAGATAAGTTAACATGAACATGCTCTGTTTTTGCATAAGAGCACGAGGGATACATGAGGGATTATATATGTTTGTGTTTCTTTAAAATTTTCAAACATGTGAAATTTTAACACACAAGAAGAAACATGGTTGGAACACGACTTCCCTATCCAACTGTGCTTCTCTCTATTTGTCTTGCAAACATATTTCTAGAACAACATGGTATCCTCCATCTCCTTGTGTTTTTTTATGATCTATACATGTTTCATATGCTAAGTGGAACATGGCTAGAGCATGATTACATGTATTCCACCATGTTTTTCGTTGATCCTCGAACTCATTACATGTTAAGAGAAACACCGGATGAACATGACATAACCTATCCGCCATGTTTCTCACTATTCTTCAATCATTAAGAGCATGATGAGTTGTTTTTGCCATGTTTCTCACCTAAAGAAACATGAGATAAACACGACCCTTGTATCTGCCTAAGTTTATGTACCCGACCTTGTAAATGGTCGTGTACCATCCCCTATTTTGCCCATGTTCTTCATAAAAATCCAAAGAAAATAAATAAAAATAAAATGAAATAAATGAATAATGAATAATAGATATGATAAGTTAGTATTTGTATAATTAGGAATGAAGTAAGTTAAGTTAATATAAAAGAATAGATTAATAGATTTAGTAACTAATTTGAGTTAACATAGTTTTATGTATGAAATGAATTTAGTTAATAATCTTAAGTTCAACATGGCAAAATGAACCTTAATAAGTTAAAATGAATTAGTTAATGGATCTAAGCTCATCCAGACTAAATAATAAACTAAAATGAAATAGATTGATTAAGTTTAAACAACTTGACTTAGAATTAGCTTAAATAATATAAATATTATATGTTAGGATAAATCAATGAATAATATAAGGAGTGTGATGTTTCTAAAATATGATAGACCAAAAACTAGGTTAATTAAAATGATATGACCGACAACGGAGAACTATTTGTATCTTGGCGGGACGATCTTCACAGCCATAGCAAGCTTCCTACTTCATGTTTGATCAAATAAAAACATGAAATGAGTGTTTAATATAGAATTTCATATAAGTTAATAAATAATCGAATTGCTTATATAGTTTAATTTCTTGAATAGATATTATGGATAGCTGATATATCCTCTAATTCTATTTAGATTATGGACGTCATGAAAGGTGCGCGGTAACTTGCATGTTAATTGTTAGGATATGTATTCTAAATGAACTAAAACTTAAAGATGGCCTAATTAACGAGTGTGCTTGGCTTGTGTCGTTTAATCTAGTTTGGGGAGCAATAACCTTGTCCGGAGCTAAGCACGGTAGTTAGACACTTAGGCCACTTCCTATCATGATGCAATGGTAATTCATAAGTGGCTCGGTAAGTAGCTGATGGGGTAAATAGTATCAGTAAAACATTTTCTTAGGCTTGAGGTAAAGTAACATGGTTTAGTTCACGTTTATGGGATTGGTTGAACTAAACGACGTTATAGACTGAGATAAGTAAAGTTATGTAACGACTTTAAGCCTTAGATGCAGCTATTTTCTCTTTTTCGGTTAGATATAGGAGATATAAGTATCCAGGTTGCTTATATCAACCCCCTGAGTAGCTGCTATTACTCAGGATCTCCAGGTTCCCAGAGATTGTTCCAGAGTATGATGCTCCGGTGTTGCTGGCTTTACTTTAAATGAAAAGATAATAACTTGTTATTTGTTGCATTGCATTAGTTTAAGCTTGTGTACCATCTTGTGTGTGTTTGTGTTATAGTTGTACCGGGCTTTATCTCATTCTGTTATTTTCTCTAGGTTTTAGTTAACTATTGATGATGATGATGTTGATAATTTGGGGAGAGATTAATGAATAGTGAGGCAAGTTAGGGTCGTTGTACTTTATTCTATTTTGTTTCAAAGCTGGATTTATTGTACTTTATTCTATTTTGTTTCAAAGCTGGATTTATTCTTTTGGGATTGTAATATTCTTTTAAGTGCTTGGTTATGAAGCCTATGTTTGTATAAGCTTTTAAAGTTTTGTTTTTTAGAAAGCTGATCTACTCATAGGAGTAGAATACAAAATGTTTTCAAAGTTTATTTCTTGATTGTTAAATTCATTTATCTTTGAAATCTAATGAAATGATTTCAAAATATAAAATTTGCTAGCAAATATTCGACATAAACAAAATCTTTTAAAGAAAGCCCAAACGTGTAATGCATAAGGTATTATACGTGGCAATTGTACATGCTTTGTTTCAATTTGGGGCGATACAATAATAATTTTGATGCATTTAATATTTAATTTGAACATGCATTTGGTCTGACCCACGAACCGCTCAAACCAGCACCAATACGAGACTAAATCTGAATTTGAGCCATGATTATGTTACAAGTGTAGACTGAATTTGTCTGTAAATCAGCATATCAATTTAAGGTAAATGTGACGTGGGTACATAAATTTTATATAAGAGTTTAATTTGATACATAAATTTTGAAATGATCAATTTTGTAATTGCAGATGTACTAATTTGATTATAAAGGGCTTTAAGCCTAACTTTATTTAGATTTAACTTTCTAGGCTAATTTCATAAGGCGTAGAAAGTTAGGCCCAACTGATTTGGGGTGATCATGTGAGAATTAGCATAGAAGACTTGGAGTAGGACCCGCCAATTCCAATCTTTCTCAAATTAGCTTACACACATTATAAATAAAGGCTTCAATGGATTTTGGTCCATAAGGGAGCCCACATCTATATACATTTTGAGAGAAAATCATCATAGCCGTTGGTTATTTGTCTCATCTAATGAATAACATCAACAGCTGGATTTCCTATAAATACCCTTAGTCCTCACCTCATTTGGATAAGTGAAAATCTTAAACAAATGTCGTCGTGTTACCGAATTTCTATCTTATAAATAATTACTTGATTTACTCAAGAATGCATACGATTTCATGATATTTAGTGAGTTGAGGCTTCTTGGCTCGCTCACTTGTCACACGTATGTTAAAGCCTACTCCTCCTCCCTATACAGCTCTCTTTTGATAATCTCCTTACGTATTATTTCCTTAGGTCACATGCAGCGTGATAGTTATGCAGCATACACGTGATCATTGCATTCGAAATCATACCCACTAGTATTCAATCAAAATCTTCTTTTTTGTTGTTGTTTTTCTTGTATCTTTAGCACCATATTTCCTATATCTTGACATATAAAAGTTAATTTATTTTTTAATTTTTTCTATTTTTTTTAATATTGTCTAACATTAATAGGTAGTTTCTTTACAAACAGTATCATTGACTAGTTAAGTAGTAAAAATAGATATAAAAAATTTAATTGGCTATTAAATTTTAAATATTAAATTAATTTTGGTAGTAAAGTTTGAATCTTAATAAAATATGATAAAAATAAGTACATGTTGCTTAGCTAAATCCAATAGAGGTTAGTTCAAGCTATCTTAGGCTAGGGTGGTGTGAAGAGAATGAAGCTTACAAAACAGAAACTCAGCCAGTGGTACACTAGGCATAGACTACTTAAATCAAAGATTGTCATGATAAGCCCACGAATTAAATATAAACAGTTAGTTGAGTGGGACATCACCGTTCTCATAAAGGGTAGGCGATTATTTATAGATGAACGACCTGATAGCAAATGTTGTAGGATTGCAGATAAACAAACGAGTTGTCATCCCTAAGTTTTTCTTTAAGTAAAGTAAGAAAGTAGAATTAAAAATCTATATAGATTTAATATAAAAGTGAGAATGAATGCTATAGTTAGTAGATTTATTTATATTAGCATATGTAGAATGAGTTAAGTGAGAATTGAGATTTAAAATTTTCAATTAGTCTATTTCAAAATTATCTATCAATTATTTTACTTTCAAATTTTCTTAAGAACTTATATTCCTAAAGCTCAACTCCCAAGTTATAAGAATTTCGTTACAAATTATTTTAAGAAAATTCTATTTAATTAAATTTCTAATGTAAACTAATCGAACTTTGCTTTAATTTTAATATCTTGTTTCTTAATTCTTGACGCGTAAAGAAGCCCAACTGTCATATGAAAACCCAGGCCTATACTCCCTTTTCCTCACTATGCTTACCATACAATTGCACACAAACAATGACTCTTAATGTGTAAAAAGTTTAACTTACTTTATCAAATATTAAGAGATACTTATCAAATGAAATTTGATAAAAATCTCTTCCTAAAACAACCTATAGCAGGTGTCATTTCTCCAAACAAAACTTCAAATTTTCTTCTTCAATTTTCTCTCTCTAATTCTTCTAAAGTCCACATCAAATCTCCATCTACAAGTCAAGATCAAATTAGATAAGTTATTACTTACTTTACTTTGTTAATCTCGTAAGTTAGATAAGTTTATTAGTTAATGTTGATTATAGAGTTGCTAAACATGTTGGATTTACAGAGGCAAAAATTGAGTAATGAAATTGATAGTTTAAAACCTAAATCATAGATATAGATGTTGTGGATGGATAAGTGTAGTGTAAGTGTATATGTGTAATGGCTATTTGAAGTTGTAGAAGAAACATATAAGCCTTATATGTTAATGTGGAAGTGTTTTTTTATGGGAATAAGATCATGATAATTAGTTGAGAAGTATAAAAATTTTAAAGTTTGGAAATACAAATTAGGGTTTAGTGGATCACGAGCGTGATACATTGTGTAGTAGCCCTGGATCAAGTTATTTTGGTTGATCACGGGAGTGATTAAGGACGTAGTAGACTTTGATGTTTGAAATTTAGTTAATAACGGACGTGATGAAGGGCTTAGTGGCCTCGGATGATTGAAATTTTCATGATCACGGGTGTGATAAGAGACTTAGTGGTCTTGGGTGTTTTAGTTTTACACAATCACGAGTGTGATTGTGCCCATGAATAGGAATCACAGCCATGATTTGGCGGTTCCCTGTTTCGCCATGTTTTAATTAAAAAATATATAATAATAAAAATAATATATATAATACATGTGTATATAAATACTAGTTTAGGATCTCCTATAAAATCTTGCTCAAGTTAGATCATAGAATTATAAATAAGAATATGTTGAGTTTATAATACTTAAACTTAATTAATTAGTTGAGTTTAAGTAATTGAGTAGTACCTATGCATGACACTTCATAATTTCTTAAAGGCCAATGACCTAGGAAAATGATAAGATGCATTTTAAACACTTTAGTACTAATAGAAATTATTATTTAGTTATATACTTAGTAATATATGTTTATTATCTTATAGCAACCATAAATCAAGACTTAGATTTTTTGATAGATTATTAAGTAACTTAAAGCTTCTCACATTGTTTGTAAATGTAATGTATTGGCATATAATCCTAAATATAACTGAAATTGATTATATGCATGGGAATTTGGGGAGTAATGCATGTTATATGTTGTATTAGTGATAATCTTTAATGCTAAAAGTGATAATTATTTGTATGGTATTGACTATGTAATTATGAATTGTGGATTGTCTGAAATTGATATGGCCGCTCAATAATATGATATAACTCTTAATTGACCCTTAAATAAAACAGACATGCATTATATGACAACATAACTTGCATTTGCATGGTAAACACACGAGGTGTTCACATTTCGATTCTATGGTAACTCTAAGTTTTTCCAGTAAATAGAAATTAATATCTGGTTCTACAAGAAGGGTTACCATTGTTTTGTCAGTTCCATAGGAACTAAGCAAGCACCGAAGGACGTCACCTATGGTGTTGACATGAAATGTCTAATACTTAGTGGAGTTTTTAAGTTCTAAGGTCAAGTTGAGTCGTAAAATTTTCTATATATAAGCAATAAATAAAAATGAACAAAACTTCTCCTTCCTTAGTTCTTAATCTCTCTTAGGTGTGATTTACTTAAGCTGGTTCTTTCAACCTCCAAGAGAGGACATAAATCTCCATTGATTTAGAGTCTGCTTATCCAAACCATATTTGTGTATATGTTTGATTGTAGCATTGCATATGCTTGTTAATTCAACTTGCTTGACATTGTTTGAGTTGTGTTAATATTTGATTATCCACTGAACTTGTTGTACTCACCCTTCTATAGACTTCTAGGGTTACAAGGATTACTAAAGTTGACCTTTACCCAAGAGTTGAAGCTGGCACATAGTATTAATGAAGCCAAGACTTGAATTGAAGTGATAACTTAATATTTGAATAAGGATAATGTTTGTATAAGGTTCGATGTAATAGTTAAGGACACAGTAGAAGTTATTTTGTAATGAAGTCTTTTGAGACTAATGGTTATGAAGTTGTACTAATGGAGTCTTTTGAAGACAATGGTTGTAAAGTTATTATGTAATATTTAAGGACTTTTTTATAATTCTTATATGTAATTTATGTATGCAATATTTTTATTATTCCAACCAACCTTCGATCCTGTCATAACAACCCATACCATGGAGTATTCTAGTAGTTCTACATTCATATACCTTTCCAAAAGCCTCAGATAGAATAATTAGAATATATATGACTTCGATTTATTACATGTTAAATTGATACTATTAGAGTACCTTGTGACGATATGATACGAGTGGATAGTTGGCAATAGTCATGGAGGACATGGGGCTGACCCACTACTCCACTACTAGACATTTGGTATGATTAAGCTACTTGTACCGAATAGCAAACAAAGCAGAATCGAGCAAGGATCATGATCACCCTTATGAGGTCTCATATTACAAAGTATATCATCATCGTCTAGGTTTAGTAGGTTGGCTCGGTCCATTAGTGAGTTGGGCTTGGATCGATTAGTCCATGTTCCAATTTAGATCATAAATAAATGATTATTTAAAAATTAATTTTGGTTATAATTAGTAATTACTAGTCCAAAATGGTATGTAAGCATAGTACACCGTACAAAGGGTAAAATCGGGCATATGATATTTGAAGAGACAGAGAGAGACTTGAATGAGACTGGGTGCTAGTGCGAGTTTCACTTGGACTGGACTCTTACTTAAAACTTTTCTTCAAATTTCAAACACCCAGTTAAGAAAAGTCTTTTAAATTTAATTTGAATTTTACCCAATTTCAATTTCCTCTTTTTCTTTCCTGTAAAATCGTGAAAAGATAGATGGCGAGGAGAGCCGAGGAGGAATACGATTACTTGTTTAAGGTGGTATTAATCGGGGATTCCGGTGTTGGGAAGTCCAATCTCCTGTCCCGATTCACTCGTAACGAGTTCTGCTTGGAGTCCAAATCCACCATTGGCGTTGAATTTGCCACTCGCACCCTCCAAGTAACTCTCTCTTTCCTTCCTACGATCTCTCGATCCCTTTTCTTACTGCTACAATATCCATATCACTAACATCTATTTTTATTAAATTGAATTGCAAATCTCATCTGATATGCTTAAAGATTGTTTGTTTTAACTGGATTTCATGATTAAGCTGTATGCTGCTTTACTTCTCATGGTCTTGACCTGATCTCCCCAGATTATTGCCCTTTCTATTGGCCTAATTTTGGGTTCTAAATGACAACTTTGTGTTGCGTTCGATTTCGATTTATCAGAATTATATAAGTTTGGAAAGAACTAACGCTTCTGTAGTGATTTTATAAAATAAATAATATGTACATATATAATGATAATATTTTTGGAATGTCTGGTGAAGAAACTATATAATTCTTGTTTATGCCACATTGTATGTATGGAATAGATATAATTTTATTCAAATCAAATAAGAGACTAGCTATTCCATAAGTAATAAAAGCAAAATGACTTAAAGGACAAGGAAGATTCTGCCTTACCAGGTTTCACATATGTTTGGCCTGTTTTTCCAATTCCTTTTAAGATTACTAGGTTCCCCCTAACATTTGTCTAACACTAGCATTTCGCATTTTCAAGGCGGAATTTGGATCACAAAACATCAACTATTTGGAGGAAGTGTAAAAGTTTCTTATCTTGGGCTTTAAGATAGAGTTACGGCACTTTTAACATTTTCTTGATTGCCATTAGCTTGAAGAAAGGTTGATTCTAGAATGTAAATGGAAAATATAAATGAAAGCCTTTGTCCAGGTAGAAGGAAGGACTGTCAAAGCGCAGATATGGGACACAGCTGGACAAGAGCGATACCGAGCAATCACCAGTGCTTACTACAGGGGTGCGCTTGGAGCTCTCTTGGTGTTCGATGTCACCAAGCCAACAACTTTTGACAATGTGTCTCGGTGGCTCAAGGAGCTCAGGGATCATGCTGATTCCAACATTGTCATTATGCTTATAGGAAACAAGACTGATCTCAAGCATCTGCGTGCTGTTGCTACTGAAGATGCTCAAAGCTATGCTGAGAGGGAGGGCCTTTCTTTCATAGAAACGTCTGCTCTCGAAGCAACCAATGTCGACAAGGCTTTCCAGATGATACTTTCTGAAATTTATCGGATCATCAGCAAGAAGCCTCTCTCTTCTCAAGAACCACAACCTGCCAGTGTGAAAGAAGGAAAGACTATTGTAGTTGGTGAATCCGAAGGCAACACAAAGAAGACTTGCTGTTCTTCATCTTGAAAGTTGAAATATGGAAATTCTTCTGCATCCTCACCTACTTGGCTCTTGCTCCTCCATATATCATTGTTTTCTCCCTCCAATCATTTTGAGATCTCCAATTTGAGTCTATGTAGTTTCTTTTCCATTTATGTTTAAAGTTACACCACAACTGAGCTTTATGATTTGCTGTTCATTATTCGTTTCATTTGTAATATGTTTGCACTTATTTTGAGGCATGCTGCTCTGACTGTTACTTGCCATATGTTGTAAGAATTTTGACTTTGTGAATGCTATTGTTGGTTGGTGCAATATTAAATTTAAGCTGAGAGGAAAAACTGGATGACTCGACGCAAAACGGCTGCACCATGGGGGGAAGGAGATATAAGGTAAGAGCATTCCTTTAAGATATTACTGCATTGTAGTCAGATAGGCTTATGAATCAATTACACGGTTTACTTCAGTACAGAAGATCAGTCATGTGTTTGGCCATTAAGCAACAATCCCTATACCTAAGATGGAAAATATTGTATATGATAAGGTTCCATGCTGAACATTAGGTGTTCCTTCAAAAAGTGAAATTAGAGGTTATATATGATGAGTCTTTCTTCATTGAAAATTTCTGATATTTTATTAATTACTGCATAAACTGTTTGGTTTTATTAGAAAAGACAATAATACTGACTGTTGTTTGAATGAGTAAATGCAGTATGCTTATTATGCATGCGATGCTGATGCAGCACCAGGTTGCAAAAGAGCATCAAATTACTATAGCTGTGACTCTGACTGACCGTGACCATGAGTATGCCATGCTTTTAAGGCATTTTTCGAAGGCATTTGTTCTATTAACTTTGAAGTAACAACTTATTCATTCTCTCTCCTTTAGTTCACTGAAAGTACTTTTCCCAACATGATGAATTTCTGAATCTCTCACTGGGTGCCAACTCTTTAGAAGGTAGACACAACCAGTAATCTTTCTTTAGATTTTGTTTTATACTCAGGAAAGGTGGAAAACAATGGATCGGCCTACAAGGGTTGTGAATGTAATGCCAGGGAATAGCAGAACAGTAACAAACTCAACCTAAGTTTGAGAGAAAATAATAATGCTAGAGAAGCTTTTGAATTATTATTCTTAATTAGCAGAGAATATGACAGGTAACCACATTAGTCGTTTTCTTTTGTTTATTTATTCTTTCCTAAGCATATACAGTAGTTCTTGCTGCATCGAGCTGGAGAGCTCGAGTAAACTCATTCACACCCAAAAAATTTCCCTCAAAAAGGAAAAAGGAAAAACAATAATCTCCAATGAAGAAAAGAGGACGTTGGAATGTCATTGATGAAAAACTTATTCTACTCTGGACAGAAGGGCCTGCTAATGTCGTCCCGATGACTAGGAATAACAAAGTGCCTAATCCTTCCTTCTTGTTTCTCATGTATCTCTCGCACAAGAATGCCTTGGAGAATGTATCTTCCACAGGCCTATTCACATCGTGGACGAACAAATCCGTCTCTCCACCTTTCCTGTTCCTTGCCATCATCCCTGCTGTATATATGGCTGTCATCCTTCCCGGTGCATCCTCATAATAGCCAGTGGGAGCATCGATCATTATAAGATCCCATGTTATATCATAGACTTCGCTAGGTAAACTTTTCAGTGCAAGTTGGCACATGGAGTATCTAGGATCACCCACTGCGGTGCACTCAAGCCCCTTACCAACGTCAATCAGGTTGTCAGCCTGGTTTACCTTGCTGTCATAAGTGACGTGATAGGATTCTAACATGGGGAAGCGTTGTTTGATTTGCTGTATCCAAGACTCATCTTCTTCCAGGAATACCGTGCGACCACCATAATTGAGCGAGCTCCACATCAGGCTATCATGGCCAGACCAAAGACGAGGAAGTTGCATGGGGATTTTCTCTTTAAGATCCTTGCACTTACGGATATCTCTTTTAGTGTTTGTTGAGGGGTGATGGTGGAAGTTGCATAGTGGATAATAGCTTGGGCTAACGAGTTCGGGATTTTGGAGCAGCTATCTGAGCAATTTGCTGATTTAGCTTCAGATTTCAAGGAGATTTGAGAATCGGAAGAAAGTTCCTCGCCGGAAGATGAAAAACTTGATCTCAACACAAAGAGAACAAGGAAAGCAATAATGGTTCCAAGCAAAAGAAATTTGAGGTTGAGGGTACTGCTGCTTTTGGACTTCATGTTTAGAGGTGTCTTCTAGGTATTAGTGTAGGTGGTTGTTGGTAGAAGTAGTCTCTCTTTTTTTCTTTTTTTTTTTTTTATGTTATATAAAACCAGAGATGAAGATGAGATTTGCATTTTCAGGAAGAAAGAAAGTTATATATTGCATTTTGATGGAGAGAAAGGAGGACTGAGTCCTGAGAGTGGCACGTAGTTGTGATGCTTCGAAACAAAGGTAAGATAAATTGGGTGTTGGAGGAGGACAAGAGAGCTACTAGGAGTTCAAAGGAAGCAACAGGTTTGTTGGAACATTTGATAATTTGGTGGGGGTTTGTCTATTCTCATGAGTTATGATATATATACCTAAGGTGGAATGTAGTGAACCTAATTTGTGCCAGCACGTCTTCTATTTTCCAAGTCTTCTTTGAGACAACTGCTTCCCGACATATATATATATATATATATATATATGTATGTATGTATGTATGTATTTTGTTCCTCTGGCTCTAGTGAAAATTTTTAATTAGCCTATTTAGATTTTATCACCTTATCAGGTCAAGTCTTCCTGTAAAGTACATTATTCTCTATTTTCTTCTCGAATCGGTGTTTGGTAAGCTGCATAACCAAATGCTGGATCATCTATGAAACTGAATGGTACAGAAAATTCACTAATTTTATATTATATTATATTATATATATGCTCGGATTCATTACCATCATGCTATTGAACACCTGAAAGATAAAACTCAGGATAGATCCTAACAACTTGGAATTCGTTAAAGGCCTTAAGTTTCGTCTGCCTTTTGACTAAACACTGAAGATAGATCTAATTCCTATGGATGCAGACGGTGCGTCGGGGGTGTGCTCAACCCCCGAAAGTGAATAATAATATGGAAATGAGTTGCTTGCAGAGGATCCAACCCTTACACTTACCTTTTTCATGCTTACTCCTTTACTTCTTATGTGGACAGCCAAAATATGTAATAAGAATATATTATGTCTTTGACCGAGCAACATGAACACAAAATATCTAAAGATGTTTCCTTCACATTAAAAATATTTGTCTTCAACTATAAGAGATAGCACGCAGAGACTGCCAAGTCAACATGCCAAACAAACACATTCGCACATCAGTTGTTGAAACTAAAACCTACTAGCAAATGCCCAAAATGAACAGAAACATAACCTAGTAAGCATATGAACATCTTAGCCTAGATGGAGGGGTAAGCCCCTGCAAAAAGTTCACATGATCAGTAGTAATGCTTTAGACAAACAACATATGCCAGAGAAGGGTAATGATCACTAAAGGACATCGCTAAGATTTTCAAAATCATGTTTGGTTTTCTTCATCATCTCATCAAGGACATTCTTGCATGTCTCTATGTTTATAATTTCAGACTCTTTTTGTGCAAAAGTTTCCTTAAGATGCCTTAACTTGCTCTCAAGCTCTTGAATTTCCTCACCAATTTTCCTTTCCTCAAAAATAAGCGCCAGCACTTGGCCTCCAGCTTTTTTTGACATCTCCTCAAGCTTTTCATGCGCAGTTCTTATGGCAAGCTTTTCCAGGAGACAACTTTGAAAGGGCTTAATATCAAAACCATACGTCTCCAGATCAAGCAGAGATTCCATATGGATATTGAAACTTGTTACAGATCAGTGATCTTCAGATTAAGTGCCATCTCTACTGTGCTTGCAAATGTCACCATTCTACCAATAGCCAGACCTTCACGATCCACCTCTTTACATTTACTTAGAGGGAGAAAATGAGGATTCTGTGGAAACTTATTGTATATTTCCAAAGATTCCACTGCTTCCCAAAGAGGTGAATTCTTTGCAAAAGGCAACTTCACTGACAGAATGTTTCTTGTTGTTGGGTTGTTAACCTCTGCTGCAACTTCTATGTCTCTTACCTCATTGGAGGGACCACCATTCATGATGAGAAAATTCCCTAGCCAAAAAGTTCATTTTAGAATGCAGGATTTGAAAGAAGGGAAGAAATTAGAATTTGATCTGTCCTTACTAGGTTCGTCCACTACTTCAGGAGTGTGCAATTCCTTTGAACTGAGCCTACTAGGTTTCTCTACTACTTGAGGAATGTGCAATTCCTTTGATATAGATTGTTCATCTAAGCTGCATGCTGTGCCTGCATTACCATTTTCCTCTGAGGATGTTGCAAGATCTATTGCTTGGAGAGTTTCATGAAGTATTTCTCTGTATTCATACGCAGGACCTATATTTGAAACAGGATAAGTTAAGTTGAGGAAAAGAAAAGGAACAACAGCAACGATAGGCTTCCATATGCAATACATTGCTTCTGTACATGGACTCACAATATTAGACAACTATATTCTTCCCCATTCCTAAATATTATTGCAAGGCTCAATTATATCAAGCATAATCCAGAAGCCAATTGGCAAAATCTAAAACACAATTAACTTGAAATTCAAAGGAAGGAATAAAGAATCTTAAGTAAAATTTCAGGTCGGTGTTGGGGGCCTACACTTCCCTTCCATTTGACAAGCAAGGAACATTAATCAACAGGAGTAAGTTGAGATATCCCAGGCAAAACATAAATCAAATTTTGGTTTTTACTTTGGGTCGTGTGTTGCTTCTTTCAATTCAAGTTTCTTTCTACTGTCACATGCATAATGGATTTAATTCTTTTATTCAATAATCCTTGAAGATTCTCTGCCATTTAGGAGCTGAGAGTAGATATAGCACATCAAATAACACTTTTCTTGTCACAGCTACTAATGCTTCCTTTTCTTTTCTTATTACCCCACTTGTGTGGCTTAATTAAGTATGGACAATATTTAGTTATCATGCATTAGCTTAGTAATAATCACCAACACTTATTTCCCAAAAGTCATACCTTCCAACTCAGAACCTGCATAACATGTGAACTCAAGCCCATTGGCTGTCTCTTCCACATCATCTATTGGCTTCACAGCACCTTCATTAGTTTTCTGTTCTTTAACTACAGAACCAACAACAGATTGCATTGTTTACTGAGCAGTATGAAGCAGGCCTATTTATGAGAAATCTGATTTGTAATAGTTATGTACCTGCAGTTGAATCATTATCACTTCCAATGCTCAATTTAGAAAGCCTCTTCGTCCTATAAGCAGTGCTAGATCTTTTCTTTCTCGTAGAACTCCATTTCATGCGACTTCCTGACTCTCCTGTTTCCTGAAAGTAACCAGCATAAGAACAATAGTCGGTAGATAAACATATAGAGGTCAACAACATATGCAGGCTTTGTATACTAAACAACAATTTTATGGCCAAAAAATATGCAGGTTCCTGTGGAAATATTCATTAAATGCCTAAAGATAGTAGACTGCTTACAGCATGTGCCTCTAAATAGGTTAAGTAGATTGAAGAGACAAAATAAAGTAGTTGCACGAACTTCCTATTTCAGTAGGAGAATCATGCAGTGTAATGGTGATCATACGCCCAAATTATCACATGGAAAACATATTGATATTCATACATGACAAAGCATCAGATGTCGTACCAAAAGTGGAGTAATGGGTGTATTAGGCTCCGAAAGGGATGGCTGTATAAATTTGTTTTGGCCAAATCGTGTGTGTGATGGAAACAATATGGCCAGTGGAGGCTCAGATATAGCATAATGCTTTGACTTCAGCTTCTTAGATGGACGGGAAAGAGTGTCAGAGCTTGTTTCTTCTTTTCTTCTATCATGGACACTAATATGATGGTTGACAGTGGCTTGCTGATTCAGGATATCAAGAGAAAACGGAAGTGCCTGCAACTTGTACCACAGGAATAGATGAGAAACATGCAGCATGCACCAACTTTTTTATTCGACTGTTAAGCATTACACCATTTGCTTGAACAACACATGGAATTCATTGAAGCATGATTTTTGAGGCCATACACTACAATTTTCACCTTCATGCAAGTATGAACTCATTGCCTGATTTTGTCGGGCACAAACTTTCTTTACAAAATTGTATCTTTGTTCTATAGAAAGACATCACTCAAAGCTTGCAAGAATACGAGGAAATATTGTCAAAATGTAAGGACCTTACTCAGAGCTTGCAAGAATTTAGGAGCATCAGCTCATGCATGATGCACCCTTCACAAAATATGAAATATCTTGGCTTCAGCAGCTCTGAATAATTAAGAAAACACCAAAAATTTGAAGATGCCAAGCTAAATTAAACGATGTGTCTGTTGTGAGTGTTAAAAAAAAAAAAAAAAAACACTTTCCTCATTCTCCATGGATATTTTCTGCTCATCTCAACAATGCTACGTGATACCAACAACCACCACCACCACCTCTTCTTCCCAGTAACTACAACTTAAAGTTAAATAAAATCAGATATGAGTATCGTAAGTTCTTAGATTTTCTTAACAAAACATCTTCAATGAAACAAAGACACCCAAAAACCATTTTTCTTTCTTTTTTTTAAGCATATATGGTCAGACACCCATTAGTGGTTTAAGCAGCACCAAACCCTAATTTTTCCACCAGCAAGCAAATACCAGAACCCATTATACATTTAGTAAAATGATGGTGGTGGTGGTAAAATGGAAAATGGGACCACCTTGAGTTTGGTAGGGCGAGACCAGGTTTCACTGTCGGAGTTCCAGTTCCAGTGGGGTCTCAAGTTCCGACGGGAAAAGCGAAGCACGTGAGGTGGTTCCTCGAAAGCAACCAAGTAAAGGTCAGCAGTGTCTATCTGGGCTACCACTCCCGTCCACCACCCGTCACGGTCGTAGGCGTCCACCATGTCGTACAGCTCCAGGACTACTTCCATTTGGGTGTCGGATGGAGATGGGGGTCTTATGAACCTGCAGTCCACATTCTCCGTGAGTGGGGTGGCGCCGTCGTCTTGAAGGAGGTTGGAGTACTCGATTAAAGCGAGACGGCGCTTCTTGACTTTGGATTTGGGCTTGACTGGGGGTTCTAGGATTCTGGCCTCGAACCATGAGCCTTTGAAACCTTCTTCCTCTGAGGACACCTCAACTCTCGAGCCTCTCTTCAGGTATGGACTGATAACAACAAATTTGTTGTCACGAGTGTGACTACTGCGCTGTTGTTCTGATTCTTCACCATGTCGCTGTTGGTGTTCTTCTTCTTCAACAGCCATTGCTACTACTTCTTGCTGCTGCTCTTCATTGTGGGTCTCCTTCTCTATCATCTCCATGGAGAATAAAAATGAAAAAGAGAGTGCCAGACGCTCTCACTCAGTCCCTTACTGACTAGTGACTACAGGGGGCTTGGTGTCTTCTGTGTGAGTGAGTAAGTAGTAATTTTTTTTCTTTTTTTTTAACCCTGAACCTGATATTTATGGTGTGAGTTGGTAGAAATTAAAGAAGATGGAAATGTATTTGAAGTTGTCATGAATATGCCAATGTTTTGATAAATAAAGAATTGGGTAATATGATATATTAAATAATTAATTTTCTTTATTTTATTTATATGATATAAATTTAATTTTAGAAGTCGAATTATTTTGTAGAAATTATATAATTTAATTTATTTTCTGATTTTTACTCGCACTATAAGGGAAAGCTAGAACTAGAAGGAAAATAGAGAAAATGGATAATTAATATTTTCTCCCTCGTAATTAGAGTGATTATATGAAGTATTAACATCATTACTTTTTTACAAACCAATCAAGCTCTACTTTTCATATATTTCTCGTTGTATTATAAAACATAAAAATTAAGTTTTTTTTTTTTTTGTTCATTTAAACCCATTTTACCTTATTTCCACTTAATTTCATCTATGCTTCCTTTATTGAAAATTAGGGAAAGGGAAATGAATATTGTTAATTTAAAAAAAATACAAAAATACCATTGAGATGAAAATAATCTCAATTTTAGACAAGTTGACATATTCTCTTAGAGAGTCGAGATTATAAGTGGTTGATCTCGTTTCTTGAAAATATGAAGTCATTGTAATACGTAACCTCTCAAGAGAAGTGGTATACATGATATAAACCCAACCCGATCTTCTTCTTCCCGGTGAAATTTCTCTAACAGTGAAGAAAAATCAGAGCTTGAAAATGAAGACTTTGATGACAAGTTCGTCCATCAACATCTTAAGCCGTTAATGCAAATTGATCACAAATCAAAACATTTTTCGATTTGTATCCCATTGAGAATTTCAAACTTTTCAACAACTAAACCGGAACTAAATTCATCAACTTAAGCCCACCATTACAATCAAGGTACGATTCCATTAGCACTAAAAAATGAGAAGCATGTTGCCGGTTAGTAACATAAGCCTCGACAAATTAGGGTTTTGATTTTGAGGCAAAGAAGCCGATTGAATTTCTCCCATGGGTGTTCTGCTTGGTAATACATTTCTGCATGACTTCATCTCTTTAAGAGACAGGATTGCTCTATTTATTTAAATCTTGTCTCTCTAAGAGACAACATCAGGCACTTATGATTTCGTCTTCTCAAGAGACAAGGTCATATTCCCTAAAGCTGAGATTATTTTGATCTCGGTAGCAATTTTATAATTTCTTTTAATCTTAAATGTCAATTTCTTTTCCCTGAAAATTATCAAACATAAACATGAAGGGGGAAAAAATCTTTCATTGGAATTTTAGCTTTTAATTGGAAAAATGTAAAATTTAACTCTCCAACTTTAGCTATTTTTTCAATTAGCAACATAAACATTTAAATTTCAATCTATTACCTAACTCAACCTTTCAAAGCTATTTATACTTTCTTATTTTAAGTGGTATTTTCAACCAATCATGTAAGGAGTAAGTGACTTGAACATTAAAATTTCCATAAAAAATTAAGCAAAAAAACACATGAACAATATATATATATATGCATATGTGTAGTTCTAAATTCGATTGAGCTTTAAATTTTTTTTTTCTAAATCTTTATCTAACTACGGTCTTATAGGCAAGCGCACCTATCAAAATATTATAGTAGATTTAAGTCGTATTCAACGGAAAAGTTGGCAATTATTTTTACTCACTCTTTTCCTATTATCTAATATATAATAAACAGGGAAATTTACCTAACTAATGGTCTAAACTAAGTTCAAGGCTAACAAAGTTCACAACGTTTGCATTGATATCTTGAACTACGAATTCTCTAAGATACGTTAAAGCCTCTCTTGAGATCATCAATTTCAACTTAGAATTGCATTAAGACCCAAAATTCGAAGATTGATTAATCAATTTGCAAAAGGATTTCATCATCCTATCTCTAGACGTTATGAGCAATCATCATCAATAGCCTTAATCTATTTATTAAAATAATTTCTCAATCTATTTTACGAAATTATACATGGATCCATATCGTACACAATACAAATTAAAGATCTAATCAACTAAAGAAATTGAATTCAAGAAATCGACACTGATTCAATTAAAACACATTAGAGTTACATGGATTCAACCTAAGAGTCCACAAGATCTAAGCTAGTTCTATTACTCCTCCGTGAAAATGGCAACACAATTTAATAATTCAGAGATATAATTGAAGATCATGATAGCAATAGATAATAAAACCATGATCCTTAGTGAATTGAATTAAATGAGATCCAAGTAACTATAAAACCTAAAGCAATGAGCAAAATCTGCGAAAACTCTTTCTAAAAGTACTCCATTTGTGTGAATTTGTACAATATCGATATTCTTTTATGCTATCTAATGCTAAATGGTACCGTTTGATACTCACTCATACCTAAGGTTTCATGAAAAGTGAGTATTTATAGCATAAAGAGCACTGACGTGGCAAAGAGGCACAAAAATAACATAATACATGTCAGACGCAAAAAATCCACAGTGAATCGCGGTCATACCACAAGCTGCATCTTCTTCATCGCACTTTAGTACTGTAACCACACTTCGTAATATGGTTTCAATTATGTAGAATATCTCAAGTAAACACATCTGCATTATTGCATGCGTACTCAACTGTAATCGATTCTTAAATCTTGATCCTTCTGCAAATGCGGTTGTGTTGCGTACGACGTTTTCATCTATGAAATCATGATCTTTTAAACATGCCCATGCTTCAAGTGGTGCTTCAATCCAAGATCACTTGGCATTAAATCAACAACCGCCACTATGCATAGGCGTGTCCCTTATTATGTTTTCAATGGTATCTTCATCTTTTTCATCTGCACCCGTGCATGTAAACATGTCTCCTTATTTTGCATAAAATTGTTGATCTGTTTGCGATCTCTTAAGAATCCTCACCTTGTAAACCTAAGATCAACAAATAAAGACATAGGATTATTGCCAAAAATAATTGCAAATCACGATCAAATAATTCTTGAATGAATAAGACAATTTAAACCTAACAATATATATAAAATAAAATAAATAAATAACTTTGTTACAAAATAAGAAACATTGTCCTTTTATCTCTAGCATACCCTTCTCCTTTGACTCCAATCTTTCATCTAGGCTATACATAATTTAGAGATCCCATGGGGGGTTCATTAAGGGCAATGTGAGCCTTGATGTGAAGTAAGTCCATTCTTTTAACTTATCTCAAATCTATGTTATTCTTTAGTTTACTCTTAATTTGATTAATTTATGAGATGTATTAATTAAAGTTTTAGTTGAAAGTTATAGAGAAATCATAGTTAGAGAGCTTAGATGAGACACCATTTGGTACTGGTCGTATAGTAAATAAAATCAGTGACAAGTTAAAATTTACGTCCAAATCTTGCTATGACCATACTTAAGGCAAGTGTACCTATCGATAACAGTAATATAGATCTAGAGTATAAGTACCAATCCCACAGGGACTAATGAATACTAATACTTATTATTTTTCTATCATTCAACCTACACAAGAGAATGGTTAAGCAAAGTATATGATAATATCTCCAAAATTAGAAGAACACAAATCAACCAAAAGATATTCCAAATTGCAAAAACTGTTTAGATCTTGAATCCATGCTAAGTGATATGTGCTTATAGAAGATAATTCTAATATTATTGTTGATTTTCTTGAATGGTGAAGACTCCTGATGTAATCCGATATCCCTTTTGAGACTATTAGAATCTTATCCCTGGTTGATTAATTGGAATCTCTTCCTTATTAAAACCCCTTGGATAGCTTTATGGGTTCGAAATCTCCTTATTAGGTTTCACCCGAATCCCCCTATTAGGTTTTACCCCAATCCCAAAGAATTACAATGTCCTATCTTTAGGATTGCATTCAACTCCCTTCAATTGTGTAGATCTAATTATACACAAATTTCCCAATTAAATTGCATGAATATCAAATCAAGAATCAATGTTCTATACTATTAACTCAAGATAACAAGAAAGCATATCACAATTAAATTCAAAAAAACCAAGTAATATATTCAAATAATTGAAGAACAAATCACATTTTCAACCTAAGATTCATCAAAATGTAAACAAAGAAATTATTCCTTAATGGGAGATGTATTCATCATTTAAAAAGATAGACAATCAAGCACAACCCACAATTACGATTCAGAAAATTAAGCATGAATTGATTTGCTAAGCTAACATACACAAGTTCGTATTATTGCATCTCTCTCTCTTTACTTCCCTTAGGTCTTACGCCTTTTATCTATGTTCTTCAAACTTCAAAAGAGTAAATCTCCTTTGCCTAAAAGAGAAAAGTTGAGATCTTGAAGAATAAGAAAGTTGCATATCCTTAATAAGCAAGCTGGGATTTTGATTTGGGAAATAGCCTTCTTAGGAATGGAAAGTTGTTGGGTTTCTTGAGTATAAGGAGTGGAGCCTCTAAAAGTTCCAATTTTTAGTATAGATACCTTTATTTCAATGTCCAAGAAGCTATCTTTCCTTTTTTAAGTTATTTCCAAAGAATACTCGTTGTTGGAATGACACAATTGGGATAGGTAATGTCCTTAGCCCACATCCACTAGGATAGGTCATGTCTCTTGGTCATTTAACTTTCTGTAGTCACTTCCTTGAAACAACACAACCTGGACAAGTCACATCATGATCATGCTCCTTGTTATGCTAAATTCCCAAATCGATACGACTTGAGACAGGTCATGTCGCATTCGTGTCATACCAAAATTCAATTTCTTATCCATAGGTGTGCTTTTACTTGACATAACTTGGAGATACGATATGTCTTCGTCATGTTGACCACAAATTGCTTCCAAACTTTGTATTTTTTTTTCCCAAATTGCTTTCTTTTCATAAAATATCTCCTTTAAAGTCCTAAAAGCAAAGTTTAAAGGTTTTAAGTGCTAAATTCATAATAATTATTAATAAAATGACAAATAAAGTGTATTTTAGTAATCATAAAATAAGAATAATTTATGTTTATCACCATTCTTGGGGCAAGACCCTAAATTCTAGTTAATAAAGTATTTATGTTGTGTTTGTGCTTAGAAAATTAGAATTGGTAGTTTAACGTGCCTAGTAAACTTTTTGATGTGTAACTAGAGTATCATTTTGTTTGACGTTCAAGATTTCCTATGTGAACTCCAGAAAATCTTGCATATAATATTTCATATTATCTTTCTAAGTAAAGTGCAAGGTTTAAATCTTAGTCTCTTAAAATACACTAGACTAAACTTAAAAGGGGGAGTGAGTTGAGTTTAGAAGTAGACTCTATTATCTCTTGATTTTAATGCTAAATTATAAATTTTAAAGATCCAAACAAAGTAAATGATTAGCAAGAAAAGGAACGAAATAAAGAGTGCAAAGATAAAGAAAACAATATCAGATTTTACTGTAGAGTTTGGATTATCCCTTAATCCTCAAAGACATTGAATGCCTCTAATCGAAGACTTCACACAACATTTTATTCATCCCAAATTCAATAATGCTTACAATAAGCTATATCAATTCTCACAAGAGTTGTACCCTTTTTTTCACTAATCACAACTATCACGTACAAGGCATGCCTCAACCACTTACTTATTCACACAAGAATACTAGAGTAATGCCTTACAATAAGTTTGCAAATAATACACTTAATGGCATTTCTCAAACCTCTCATTCAATACAATTGCATATTGAAGAGCAAAAGGATAAGAAAACTTAAGAGAATTGGTTGCTTTGTTTAGTTGCAGGTTAAGGCTCTCAAAAGCCTATGAAATCCGCCATAAATTAGCCTATATATAAGCTTCCATAGCCGGCTTAGCCGTTGGTTAGTTTCTCCCCAGATCACCCTATGGGGTACTTAGGCACTCTAAAATCAATTGAGGATGTTAAGTCAGCCAAAACACACAAAATATTTATTAAAGAAAGAAAAAAGTAGAGAGAGAAGCTCTTGCAAGTGAGAACTCACTGTAAAATGGGTGATTCATGGATGAGAGAATATCTACTTATATATATAATTCTTTTTAGACAAACGACTAAGACAAATGTAATTTAGTAGCTAAGATTAAACCTTACCCATCACCAAAACTACTACATTTACCTAAATCTACTTATTGCACCTACTACTATACATTAAATTGAGATAATTTGATGCCAAGGATTTTTGAGCAAACACTTATCTTAAGTTGCCAACGACTTAGCCTTTTTATTTAGGCTTTTGTTGGGCTGCGACTTAGGCCTTCTCTTGATACATTCATAACATAAGCCATCACTAGGAGTTGGACTAGTAATTGATAAGAGGAAATGCGCTAATATAATGATCACTGAGAAAAAAGTCATAATAGGTGTTGTACAGTGAAGAAAAGTCACAACAAGTATTATACAATGTGATGGGACACACATGCAATACGTTATGGATAGATCACAATTGATAACTCTCTCTCTCTCTCTCTCTCTCTCTCTCTCTCACACACACACACACACACACACACACACATATTATATATATATAATTGACATGTTTGTTATATTAGAATAGACATGTATATGACTCATTGCATGTATTTAGGGTTATTGATTGTATCAAATTCTTTATTAGTCATTTTTATTGCTTTTCGAGTGAGGATATATATGTGGATCACTTTTATGATTTAATGGGTTATGAGTTCAGTAACACTCATGGTTTAATAAAACTAATTTTAACAATAATGTTTAATCGTGTGCTTTGCATTCTTGTGATCACTAGGATTCATGTGGATTGTTTTTGTCTTGTTTTCAACAGAACCATTGCAACCCATAATTTAAAACCATGATAGTTTGCCACGTGTCACTAGGGGTGTGCAAAAAAAACCAAATGTTTAGGATAACCAAACCAAAACTAGGAAACCAATCTGAAAAAACCGGTTAACAGATCCATTGGTTTCGGTTTAGGATTAGCATCTGTTATATTTTAGGTTTCGGTTTCGATTTTTAGATACTAGAGATCGATGGATTCGGTTAACCAATTTGTAATTATAAATATATATATAATTTATAATATACCCATATAATTATTTTTAAAAAATATATATAAATTGAGGGATGTTGAAACCCTAAACCTGTTTTTTTTTTTTTAACATATTGTAAGGGTTTATCATTAATTTATATATATATATACACACACACACCTTAAAACTTTGATTTGTTTTTGTTCCACTACATATAAATATAACACACCAACTAAGAAGATTTTCATGAATAACATGAAGTTTCATATGGAAGTATTAAATTTGTTAAATAATAACTTGGACTGTCTAAATTCAGAAGGTTTACAAAACTATTGGTATATGTGTGTTCCATTGATGAATTTTGAATGTGTTTTAGCCAGCTAATTCCATTATTAAAGTAGCATTTAGCATAAGCTATGAGTTTTATAAAAGTTAAATACATCTTACATCCCAGTGAACACAAACTAGAACTTCTTCTTCTATCCTAATAGGGAATTCATAATTATCTATGATGCCACTGGCCCTATACCTCTCCTAAATTCGTAAGTTCATGGCTTATTCAAAGATTATGCGGAATAGAAGATTATATGCAGAAGTGGATGGAACCGTGGAGCATCACACTCAATAGATTATGTGTATAATCATTGTACTAAATCGGTTAAAAACCGAAATTCGACAAAATCAACCGAAAAATATAGTTAACCTTAAGGTAGTTAGCCATTCATAATGGATCGGTTTAGGATCAGGATATTGAAAATTTGATCATTACAATTATGATTTAAAAAAGGACTACAGACCGGTTAACCGAACCGTGAATACCCCTACGTGTCACTCCAAAAGGTACTCTAAATGTGGCAATTCGCCAAGCATAATATTAAAGCTAGAAAACAATTACCTTAGTTATGTAGAAACTTCGATATCAAGTGCAAGATGTACTATCATAACAATAGGGGACATCGATGGAGTATGCAATTTAAGGAGATAATAAAATAAAGCATGCAAGAAATTCTAAAATATCCGAATAATCTCAAACTATGGTCTCCTTACAAAGTCAAAGGGACATTCCCCCATCAAAGTCTTAATCATTACATACGTCACAAAATAAAAGTCTTGATTCTAGAAGAAATTCTAAAGAAACTATTCGTAGGAGAATTCTATGGAAGTTTACATTGCAAGGTCTTCTTATAAACTTCTTCCAAAAACTCCTCGAGATCACAAAAAAGTCTCACATGAGAATTATATCCTCTAGGTTCCAGCCATAAGTGAGTCCATGAAATTAAAAATCTATCAGGGTATTAACAACACTTGCTTAGTGAGAATATTCACGTAATGACATACCCGTACAAATAATCAAGCAAGTTATTTAAGTAAGCATATAAATGCAACATCCATATGAGCAAACAATACATATGATTAACTGAAAATTATATATTGAATGGATTTACACCCTCCATTCAGGGTTAGGGTAGTTACAAGCCCATAGAACCATCATAATAATTTTGTAGATTTTTAGCTCCTACCTGCCACATTTTATTTTAGATTTACCAACTTTTACTTTCTACCACTACTATTCTTTCGTCCCATACAAGAGTATAGTAGCAAAAATGATGTGACTCACTTCGTCTTATGCATGGTCAATTTATTATTTAATTCTCAATTGAGATGTTAACAATTTTAGGAGTGATCATAGAGATATACACAAACAATTCATCATGGCATTGAAAACAAAGTTATTAATCAACAATTCAAGTTTCAATATACTTAACTTATTTTCAACAAACACCATGAATGCAATAATATCCCATGAATTTCCCCACAAGCCTATTCCAAGATTTATCTTCTCCTATTTCTAGTACTTCTAATTTACAAGCACATGTCACGCCCCTACAGGGTACCCTAGTTACAACAATACACCATATAAGCAATTGGGGCCTCTAGAAAGTTACATAAGTACTATATAATTAACTTTCCCACATGGAGTGGACATGTAAATAGGATCGATGGTTGATTAGAGAAAGAAAAACATTGCATATATATAAGCCACAAGTAAAGATAACATACAAATCTAAGTCATCACAAAGGCTTCATTAGAACCCTATTACAATAAAACTTACAAGAAAACAAAACATAACTTACGCTATTACAAACATCATCACTAAGTCTCTATTACAAACAAGGTCTTCCTTCCAAATATGGATACATAAGTCCATATTCTATCCTAACTTCCACACTTGGTCTTGGCATTGGTCTTGCTTATATGCTTGTAAAACAGCAGTCTAAAAGAGCGTGGGCAT
Organism: Combretum micranthum; assembly: GCA_024138025.1. Classification (NCBI taxonomy): domain Eukaryota; kingdom Viridiplantae; phylum Streptophyta; class Magnoliopsida; order Myrtales; family Combretaceae; genus Combretum; species Combretum micranthum. The sequence continues at coordinate 5,168,920 of JAMXBD010000001.1, forward strand.
AAAAAGCTCAGTTAATAACAGAATCTTAACTCATTCCATTAATATCAAACAAGTTTTGCTAACAATCATACGCAATGCATCCACCAAAAATATGTGACAAATATGATTTTAATAACCAAAATTCAAACCTATGGGGATTTACACCCTCCCTGGGGGTTGAAGGATTAGTTCAGTAATTCATGTCTATGAGAATCTCAAATAAACTAAAGAAGGAAAACTCTTTCGATCTCATTTGCTAGTTATAAATAGATTTCATATACACTCTCTACTTCTCTTAGAACTTGAGCATTTCCACTAATTATTAACACTCTAAAGCTAACTCCAACACAGGCGACCTCCTTTGAAGCCTGCTTAGTTCTTATGGAGTTGACAATCCTATGGTAACCTTAGCCAAATCCACTAGAATCAACAAGTATTACCACATAATTGAAATGTTAACACATAACATGAATACCATGCTAATGCAATTATGGTGTCTTGAAATGCATGTCATTTTAAGTTTAGGAGTCTAGTAAGCCTTATTCCATATTATTTAGTGGTCACACCAATTTTAGACATTCATCATTTCAACCTACACATTTATTATCAAGCAAATAGCTGTCACCTTGAACATTAAGATTTGCAATTCATTTATATAACACATGGCATACAAGATTTCCCAACCCCATGCATTTGATTCATTTCAATTGTGTTTATACTATATTCCATTATTATACAATCACAAACAAAGTGAAAAGCTTCAAGTTACTTACCGATGCATTCTCCTTAAACGTCACAGTGATCAAATAGAAAGTCTGAGTCTTGATCTGGGGCTTCTATAAGATAGAAAAGCTTGTATTAATAACTACTTAGCAAAGAAAAGAAGGATTAAACAAGATTTTAGAGCTAAAGGAGATAAAAACACATCTTAAAGGCCATGCGCTCATGGCCGCGCCCTATGTCAAGGGGTGTATGGGACAGGGCAAAACACAGAGGTCACAATGCCCCATATGGAGCGGTGTATGAGCAAGAATGGTGCTCAGAAGCCACCACGCCCTCTACCACCCTCCATATGAGAGGACGTATCAACCTAGGCATAGGCATAAAATCTACCATACTTAGGGAAAGGGGTGTATCCACTTAGAAAATGCCACAGAAAACATCACGCCTTCCACCATGCCCTATGGTCATCTAGCAGCAAAATACACTTTTAGACTTTGCATTTTTATACGCTCTAACCAACTTTAAATGTCTCATATCCATCAAATATACTCTAACATCATCATGCAAGATTCATTTTAACCATTCTCATCTTGATTGAATCTTATAACTATCTAACTTCAAATCAACTCCACAACCAACCATCTATAATCCATATCACCCATGACTCAATACCTCAATTTCATAACTCCATATCATATATCTGACAACAAAACTCACAACCATCCCATTTAAGCCATCAACTAACAAAAGCTCAATCCCACACTTACTCACAAAACAAAATTAATAAAGCAAAAGAGTAAAAGCAACTTACCTATATGAATCCTAGCTTAATGATATAAGAGTAGCTTGAATTTGTTATTTATTTAAGAAGGGAAATCAAGAGGGAATTATGGAGAGTGTGTGTGATACGTTCACAGCAAAAGGAAGAAGGGGAAGTGATTTTATGTCTAACTTTGATGTTTATCCCACATATATATATATATATATATATATAAAGCAAAATTCATTGACTTTAGAGGTATTAAAGAGCAATTATGTATGTGTGTTTGTATAGTGGTTATTGTGGGCTAAGTCAGCTTTATGCTGCAAAAATTTAGCTTAGTTCCAAGTACAAATTGTCCTCTACACATTAATGCATTAAAATTAATACTTACTTAAAATCAATACTCAATTTGGTAAATTTAGTTTATAAATTCTATTTAATTAGATAATTTCTTATAAGAATATATATTAATATTTTTGATAATTTAGGAGTTAAGTTTATGAGATTCAATTTCTATAAAAAGAATTTTGAAAATATAATTTACTTGACAAACAACTTAAGGTAACTCAATTGAAAATTTTTGAATTTTTATTTCTATTAGATTTATTTTACAAAATCTATCGTAATTGGAATTATTCTACTTAACAATCATTCTAACACTATTCAAATACATAAATTTTAAAATTTAATTTCTAAACTTGATTTAAAGAAAAAAAATTTGGGTTTTACAACACAAACATGAATACGTAAAACAGGGAGATAAACTCATTCAGCCATATCTTGAACTTCAGTCATAATAATAATCTTCTGGAAATAGCACGTAAATTCCTCATCACCTAAACAATATATATATATATATATATATATATCTGGAATGAGTATTTCATAGATCTTTTACTTAAATTTCTAGCTCTATTTACTATCTCCGTGTTATTTTTCCCGATTATGGAAGTTCCAACTTAAAATGGATATAACTTGCTTATTTTAACTTGGAATTTCGCATATAAGTGGTCGTTTTCTACCTCATTTAAATGTTCTATCCATTTCTAAGGTTTTTTTAACATTCAAGACCATTTAGGTCTCAAAATCCTTCGAAACGGATTGCATCCAGATGTTTCCAAACTTTGTTCCTTTTATATTTTCAAAATTTTACTTCATTTGGACTCTCTATAGCAAGTATAAAAGACTTCTACTTCATGTGGTGATAGCAATAGCTCACACATGCATGATCTTAGTGATGTTGCTTGAAAATAGAATTTTTATTAGAACAATCTTCATGGATAGTAGAAAAACTGTATCACTTGTAATAAAATCTCCTTTCTTAAATTTTTGTAGACATGAAACTTAACTAAAATCATGGTTTAATATTTATTTTGACACCTTGAATATCTTATACTTACTTCAAAAACTTTAATTAACAATTTATTTTACAAAACATGGATTTTTACCTATTTGTGAAGAAAATGCTTTAATTGGTAATTACTTAGGATTTCTTTTAAATCTTGGTATTTTGAAAAATTTAGTTCATGTCTCTTTCTAATTCTTTATTCCTAATGAAAATATTTCTCATGTATTAGAAACAAGATTTTTGAAAAATATTTTGCATAATTAATAATTATCAGCATTCTATTTTTAGAAAAATCCATTTTGGCATGGTAACAACATTATCTATGAGCATATATGTGCATGAATTTAAAATAGTAATAAAAAAATTAAGAGTATGGAATTATATAAAAAACATAGAAAATTTAGAAATAAATAAATAAGAACATAAAGTTATTAAAATAAAAACATGGGAGTCTTAGCTTGTTATCAAAACTCCCATGGACTTGAAATAATTCAGTCATTATATGAAATGAAATAAAATAAAACAAGCATAACGAAATGAAAACTTGAAGTCTTTGATTTTGTTAAGGCTTCTCTAGACATGAAATTTTTCAGTCTCTTTCGGATTTGAATATGGATAAGTCTAAGACTATAAATTAACCAGTCTTATAAAAATATGGAACATGAAATAAATAAATTATTTGAAATGAAATTAGTGCATGAAATAAATAAAGTTAGGTTAATGAGTATTTAAGCTCTAAAAATATACATACTTATATACATACATAAACATATAGAAAAGTTATATTACTTAACAACATGTAAACAATATGAATACAACATGTACATAATCATAAACATGATATTGTGTAACATGATCTAAATGTGTTGTCTTACAATTCCCATTCTTTAGCTTTATGCGTGATTTATTTTGGAAAACAAATAAAGACATATACTTAAATGCCACATACGTAATATGTGCAAAGTGTTTAGAAGAAAATTACATAAAGGCAGATAAATGTGTATAGAGAGGGAGTGTTTGAGAGAAAATGTTGAGAGAGAGAGTGAATTTTGGTAGAATTTTATAATATAAAAGAGAAGTGTGAAAGAAGTAGAGGGAAATGAGATATTTATAGATGAAAATTAGGTGTTTTGAAATATAAAATTAAATGAAAAAAAAGAGAAAATGTGAGGGTTATGGGGAGGGTGTAGGCACTGGCCAAGACAGAAGGGAGAAGGATGGGAGATAACTTTAATAAAATTTGATTAAGAAAAGTAAAAAGTAAGTAAAGTATGGTAAAAAGTTTGTTAATAATAAATGTGAGAATAGATATATAAGATGTAAGAGATAGGTGTAAGTATAGTTATAAGAAAAAGTAAAGTAGAGTGAATAGTAAACAAACAATTAAAATACCGGTAGAGATAAAAATATGTGTGTAAAAGCTACATTTGACGTTTTTATGACATAAAAATTGTATATGATATTTTATGAATATTTTAATAGGTTACTAGTCTAGATTATTTGTTGGAAAATTTTGCCCCGTTTTGCATGTCGATGATCAGATACAAAAATTGACATCATAAAGGCTTGAAACAACTGGAGTTTTGTTGCATTTGATCATTGGGTATTTACCATACATCCAATTCATAATTTGAATTTATCCTATTTTTCTAATTTATTCGATAGTTTAGGACTGTCTGATCGAGTCTAGCATTTATAGGGTTTATGGTTGATTTGGTTTAACTTTAGGGTTCTGGTTTCGATTCTGGCGATAAAACTTACTTATAAACTTCCATAAATCTAGATGTTTAAGGCTCTCTGAATCATTTATATTGCTAAACTAATTTTAATTAAAACATCATCTTTTAGATCTTGAAAACGATTTTTAAGAATAAAGTAAACGATTTAAGGCTCAATATAGTATGGGTTTAAGTGCTCAAGCCATAACAAGTACAAAGGATATCTAAACCTATAATTTAATTAAAGCCAAAAAAGTCTAAACATAGTAAGAACAAGTCTAGAAACCATAATGTGACTACAGGTCATTATAGCTCCCATATCCATCCAGCCTATCACTAATGTAGAGATTAGAGCCAAGATAATCATAAGCATCATCATCAGTATAAGTATTCATGTAAACCTGGAAAAGATAAGAAAGGGGGTGAGTTAGAAGGACTTAACATGGGCAACCACAAACACACATGCCACGATCACACATGCTTTGCTTTAATGCAGCATCCAACAATTTAAGATAATTATTGAAGTTCCTCAATTAACAACAACGGTAATGAAGTACATGACTCTGCCGCAAAACAATTGGGGATGAGGGGATCCAATAAATCACATGAGAAGTGATGGGGGTTTACAGGGATGGTTAGATGCCATGTTGAAAAAGAAAAAGAAAGAAGTAGTCTCTTGTGAAATTCTTCACCAAATCTACATTGGTAAAGTCGATCCATCGTAATCATTTATCTAAAGTCACCATACCATAGATATGCAATTCTTGATATCCAATATGCTTTATCAATCATACATCAATATAGATTCCTCCTACCGATTACTCAATAAAGCCTTTCGGATTGGGCCCTAATTATTGTCTCATCAGAGTGGTATGGATAAGACCACTATGCTCGTCGATCTACAATGACCACACATAAGCATATACTCAATTGTTGCTAAGTTGACTTTAAGTGATTAACTAATTTGTTCTTAACCTACATACACAAGTAACACACAAAGATCACCACGTACCTAGAACTCGATATAGAAGATACTTACCTATTGAAAAACTGATATTATGAGAACGTAAAACTATAGAAAGAAAGATAAAAACTTTTATTAGCCTCCATTAAATTCCAATTAATCAAGTTATCTTAAAGTAACTGGTTAATTATTCTTTAGTTACTTTGTAATCGTTGGACCAATTATTAATTAAATCGATTTGGTTAATTACTCACTAAGGATATACTTAGCTAAAGCCCAATTCCAATTATTGTAAGCCCAATTAATTATCGAGTTTTATTCCTCAAATTGATTCCAAAGGATTATGTGAGAGCCACTCATATACTATGAAATAATCTAAAATTAATCTACTAAACTAATTTGTTTTTATATGATTAATTGATGATTTGTGAATTTAGTTGTTATAGTTAAGTTAGTATAATTTAATTTGATAATATGACCAATTTTTTGTATGAAAAATTTTTTATTAAAGCATATGTGTGTTAGTAGAATTGTAATATATATATATATATATATGTTTATAGAATTTCATTAAATTAAGTGTAGGTGTGTTTGATACATAGTTTAACAGATTTTTGGAGTCCAAATCCTAAGCCTAAGACCAGTTAAATTAGCTAAACTAAGCCCACACATACACCCAAAGCCCAAGCCTACTTCCATACACCTTCTAAAGAGTTCCACAATGCCTTAAAAGTCAACAAAGCAAACAAATATCAATCCAAAACAGATCCTCTCTCTCTATATATCATATTTCTCTCCCATTCTTTCATCTCTCAAGCCAAAACAAACCTAAATTTCTCCATTCAAATTTCCTTTAAACTATCACGAATGAGATCCAAGGCTAGGAAGTAAGATACAAACTCAAGAGGAGTGGGAATCAAGCCAAGAAAGTTTGAGAAACAAACTTGAACACTAGTAGTAGCTAAACAAGTAAGAAAAGTTGATTTCTTATATGTCTTGCTTATTTAAGATTTTGATTGGTATTAATGTTAGATAAGAGTAGAACTTTGATGTTCTATGTGAATTAAGGGCATGTTATTGTGTATATTGACCTAGGTGTGTCAATATATATATGTACTCTAAATATTTGATCAAATGAAACATGAAGTTTGTGGTGATATGGCATGTATATGGAAGTTGTTAGTGACAAATAAGTAAAATTTGGATGATTAGAGTAATAATAGAGTTTAATAAGCATATATGATGAGATTATGTTTTTAGTTAAGTTGTTATGCACATATATGATTGTGAAAGGGACTTATGTGAATAATTGAACTTGATGATGTCTAATATTTTGTATAGACTAATTTTGATATGTTTTTATGAGCATACAAGAGCTTTGTAAAGGATTAGAAGAGATAGAACTTTAAAAAATTCGAAACAAGTATATAGGGGAATGTACTATTCATAACAGGTGTAATCAAGGTCGTTATCTCCTTGGATGCAATTTTCCTTATAAGAAACGGTCGTTACATGGACCATTATCTCCTCGAAGTCTTTTAAAAAGTTTGATATGGCTTAGATTACGGCCGTAACATGGCCCATTATCTCCTTTGATGTTTTAAAAAGCTTGAATACGGTCGTTTCCAAGCCCGTGATTTCTTCTGACTTCTTTTTCTTGATGGATACGTCTTAAATTACAGCTATAATAATGTCTGTTATCTTCTCAGATTATTTTTAAACAAATTTTTACAAAAGTTAATTACGGGTGTAATGGACATCGCAACCGTGATTGGGGGCATGATTTATATCATAGCCTATGTAATACACGTGACCGTACCTCTGGTACCATTCACAAAATATATATATAAATAATTAATTAATAATAGATGAATGATTAATAAAAAACGATGTGAATATTTATAATTATATAAATAGAGTGTTGTGTGATGACTTGAGTTTTGTCTAAATTTACCAAGTAATTAATGATTTAAGTTTATTATTATGAATTAGTTATATTTTATATAAAATGGTTTTTTTGATAGATTCATGTACTCGACTCAGTTCGAATACAGGTCTTTTGCCTGATAAATCTACTTATCAAGGTATGCAGTAATATGATTGTTGATTGTTTATATATTTCTAAACCAACTCTAATCAAAGAGGAATTAAAAATTGTTTAAATTGATTATGTTTTTCGCCGTTGAATCAGATCCGAAGAGCGGTAACCCTGTTAACGAGGTTAACATGGTAGTTTGGGCGCTTAGACCATTAGTTATGATGCAATGACCTTTCTTAGTGGCTTAGCAGGTAATTAATAGGGGTATTGTATCATTGTAACATTTGCTTACTCTCGAAATGATATAATATGTTTTAGTTCACATTTATGGGGACGATTGAACTAGGTGATATTATTGATTAAGTTAAGTGAAGTTGATAATGGTTGTAAACCCTAGATGAATTACTTTTTCTCATGAGGATATAACATGAATATAAGTATTCGGGCTGCTTATATCAGCCTTCCAAGTAACTGCAGTTATTCAAGACCCCCAGATTCCCCAGGATTGAATTCGGAGTTTGAATACTCCAATGTTGTATTATTGACTTAATTAAAGAGAAATAATTTCTGATTTGCCTTGCATTAGTTCAGGAGTGTATGCCACATTGTATTTATTTGTATTACTATATATTAGGCCTCTGGTTCACTTCCTCTCTTTCAGGTATTGAAGATGAAGAGTTCTATGATTCCTTGGGCCATGGGATGAATTTTGAGGACTTTTTGAATGAGCGTGATGACTAGGACTTCTTGACCAACCTTGTTGTTTTTCTGACAAAAGAGACCAATTCAAAGTTTGTTTTGTTTAAAAGTGTAATAGTATAGACATGGCTTGTTTATAAGCCTAAGTTGTAATATAAAGTATTTACTTTTCCTTATATAGTATGTAATATATGGTTTGTAAACTTTGGGATACCAAGCTATGAGTATCCATATGTTGTTATATTAAACATCTACTCCTTGTTAAGTAGCTTTTGTTAAAGCTATGTATTTAAACATGTTAAACAGCCAATTCACATATACACTCCTTTTCCAAACAACCTTACTTGTAATATATTCATATATTATACGTGGTTGGGGACTTGACATGTCATATTTTAATATAGTACATGTTGGGTCCTTACACTATCTCTTTAAATTATGCATTATAACTTTTTTTTTAAGTTATCCACTGCAAATTCTTTTCTTTTATCTGTTTTTTTTAAATTAATTATTTCCAAATTTTGGGCAAACACTTAATTCACTCCCCTTTCTTGAGTATTCCTAATGTATATTTTCAAATGTTTAGATTAGTTTAGAGAAATTATTGTGAGATTTTTGTAAGAAATTACATGCAAGGGCCATAGGACCTTTTTGAGTTGTAAAAAGGATCATCGCAACTCTTCCACTTGACATAGGGTCTGTTTGTTTTGGCTTTTTTCGACAGATACAGACACGTTTTCAAACTTTTTTCTAACAAATTATTTATCAAGAAATAAATATAGATAAAAAAAAGTTGACAGTTCTTATCAAAAGATCAAATAGAACAAATATAGATAAAATTTAGATACAAATCGAATATATTTACATATATCATTTTAAAAAAGATATAGATACAGATAAAAAACAGACAATCCAAACAGACCCATAGTTTCATATGTTCCACCGTTGATAAAAGGAAAGAGCTATTAGGTGATCAAATCAGGAAGATAACAAGCACTTACCAAATAGGAAGATACCTACCCACCTTTGCATGCTATATGGATTGATAAGTCAGGATTTTAGAAGACAATCAAGATCTTATTTAGTGATAAATCAACTTTAGTTTATTAAATTTACTAAGTTTCAATTAATTTTGTTAGTTTCTTTTTTTTTTCTTTCTATTATGTATTTCAAGTTATGCAATGCAATTGATGAAAAGTCAGGAAAAAAAAAAACAGTTTTATTTATGTTAATTTTCTCAGCATATTCACGTAATTATAATTTAGATTAAGTTTTTTCATTGATTTTCATATTTACACTATAATTTTCTGTTCATTTAAATTGATTTGCTTCCACTGTCTTGCCTTGTATTAAGGTCTGTTTGGATATTCTATTTTTCATATGTATCTGTTTATTATCTGTATCTGATCTATTTGATCTTTTTATGAGTAAAATTATCTATTTATCATTTATTAGTCATCTGTATTTAATCTATTTCTTGTCAAGCAGACCTTTTGTAAACCTCTAGATTTTATGATAATTATAAGTAAATCTTAAGAACCGAAAGTCAATCGAAAACCCTAAAGTCAATCTAGATCTATGTTAAAACTAGTCAATCTAGATCCGGTAATCCCGCGCGTGAAATTTAAAAACAATAAAAATGAAGTAACCTAGGAGGATAGTTTGAAATATTACAGTGAAGCTTAAAAAGATGAAATTTGTAAAATTTTAATTCATTTCGGACCCGAACTGGATCAGTTTGTAAAATTAGGATCCTGACAAGTAAAATAGTGAAAATATCTCGATAACACCATCTGACTCGAAATAATATAAGAATTTCAAAAATATTAGTTTTAGAATTTTTTTTTATATCTAAAAATATCAGATATAGCTCATATACACGTATTTTCTTTATTATTAGTAATTTATTAGTCTTGTTTACTATTCAAGGTACTATTTCTATTATTCACTACTATTCATTTATCTCTACTTTTTCTTACTACATATTTTTACAACCTATATACCTATTTCTTACAATTTTCTTTTCCTATAAAAATTCTACATCACATATTACTAAACTTCTCTTATATTTTTCTTCTAAAATTAATTCTTTAATCACTCTCCTCTCTTCTCTCTCTCTTTTCCGTCCATCTCTCTCTCTCCCCCCTCAATTTCTTTTCTTTTTCATTTATTTAATTAGCTCTTAATTTTCCTCCATAATTATCTATAAATATCTCATTTCCTTCGACTTCTTTCACACATCTTATTCACTACTAAAACTCTTCTAAAATATCTCTCTACAACTTTCGTTCAAACTCTCTTTTCTTCTTCCATAACCAATATGTAAAAATTCCCGAGTATTCCTTATGTTCATGTAACCTAAGATGATCATAATGTATGTTTTTTAAACCTATGGGTGTTAAGAAAGCAACAATATGTTCATGTTTTGTTCTTATTCATGCAATATTTCTATTGTTATGTTGTTATAATATTATACTCTATTTTATTTGCTCCTAATCTAATCCTTTTATATTAGTAAATATAGTGATGTATACATACATAAATATATATATATATATATATATATTCTTAGAGCCTAAAAGCTCACTAACCTAACATCTCATTTTTATGCTCTTATTATTATGCTTTTTCTTTTTCTTTTCTTTTTCTTTTTGGAACTTGTCTATTCTAAGTTCTGAGAAGCCTTGATGCAAGCTAAGACTCCCAATACATGACCTTATATATATGCTTATTTGATTCTTATATCTCTTTCTTTCTTATTATGGTTATTCTTGTCTTTAACATAGCTATATAATTATATTCTTGCATGACCATATTGTGTTTTCTCAATAAAAATAAAGATAAGCTTTTTTTCTTCAATAAAGAAAATATGACTAAACTCTCTTTGAAAATAAATTTTTGATTTTTCCATCAAGGACTTAGAGGTTTGTCCCAACAACTTCTTTTCAAAATTAGATAAATCCATCATAAATTTTTAGTGATATTACTATGCTAGAATTAACTAAGTAACTTTATTACACATTATCTTTTCAAACCAACAAGATAAAAGTTATTGTTTAAAATTTAATGTTGATAATTCTTTATGATACAAATTTTTCTTAAAAACTTATTTATAAGATTATCACCAACCTTTTAACAAATGCTAAGAACTAGATAAGTTTTACAAGTCAATCTAAAATAAACTTACTAGATAAAGTTTCACTTAAGAAATAAACTCGGTAAATAACTTAAAAGACCAAAGTTTGAAAAATGAATTTAACTTTGAAAAGTTAAGAAAATATAGTTATGATAAAAAACTATAATAACTTCAAAGGTTTTTAGTTTTCTTTCCAACAACTTAAAAGAAATTGTTAAAATTCAATTTTTTAAACTCCCAAGGCAAGTTATTTTATGAAAATCATTATTGAGATAACATCACTTGAATCATGCATATAATTTGAGTTTATTTATGTATTAAAAAGGTTTTTCAACCATATAAAAATCCATATGTTTGTTTGCGGATGTTTTGATGAAGAAAAGTTTGGAAAATTATATTTCGAACGTTGGAAAATTCGTGGTGATTATGTACCAAACCATTTCAGGAACCAAATGGCTTTTTATGATAAAAATAACATTAGAAATAGAGAGATCTTTTTGAGTAGGTAGAAAATGATATATAATGTGCGAAATTTTAGGTTAAAATGAGCAAGTTATGACAATTTTAAATTGGAATTTCTCCTTATACGGATTTTGACGCAAATAAAATACTCATTTTAGCTATTTCATTAGTTTAGGTGACAAGGACCAAGACCTTCTCTTTCCCAAGGATTACAAGATCGCTATCGCCGAGTGAGTTTTCCTTTACGTTTTATGTATTTACACATGTGCTTATAAATAAAGCGCTAGATATTAAGAAAAGATAAAATTGATATGCATACAGGTTATCATAAGAATTATGTATGTGATTCGTTTGTGTGTGATCAATTAACAATAAGAATATCGGAGCCCGATTGGTTTATTAATATAAATTGTTTCCATATATTATGCTATGTGTATGATTATTGATTGATTACCTTAAGTGAATTAACTACGGATCGAAAATTCCTTATAATTAAATTGATTGTGCATATCACTTAGAATATCATGTTTGTATTTTGTTACTACTCCTCGACGTGGGACCGGAAATGTAAGCTGCCTAGCTACATCCTGAAGAATTAAAACTTTTGGGGAATACGACCTCGTGGTGTAGCCGAGTCAGATCGATCACTTTGGGTAAGAAAAGCCTGATGACTAGTGGTACAATTGTTTGAAATCTCAAGACGTGCAGGCAAAGGTCATTGGACGCCATTGGTCATTGGACTCATTCAAAGCATTCCCTAACCCAGAATGGAGGGCGTAAATCTATTCTACGTACGAATCCGGATAGTCATATGTATTATTTGATTATATAATTGTTACATTTCATATGCCTACTAATGAACTTGCTTGATTGTTTTGTTATGAATACTTTTGTGCAAGGATATCTCACTAAGTTCGTTATGTTTACCTTAATAGATTTTTTATGTTGCAAGATTGTTGCAAGATTGTTGCTTTTGCATCCAATACCACCTTGTCCGTTTGGGTGGGACTTTTGCTTTTGGGAAGTTTTTGGGGGAATTCTATTTGAAGACTTTAGATTATATTTCCTTTAAAATCTTCCTGCTATATTAATTTGATTTAGTAAGATTATGTTATTTTGGAGATTTATCAAGGGAATGTCTTGTAGAAGTTGTAAGACCTTATATTTTGATGAATTATAATAGTATTGCTTTGCATATTCCGTTGTTACTATCTTAAAATGTATAACTCCATTAGCCTCCCTTTGTTGTGAACATACGTCTTGTACCAATATAAAAGCTTTCGAGGAACTAAGGTAGTCATACTCAAGTTTGATATTGTGTACGACGGGTTGTCGCGTTTAGAATACTCGTTGGAATGTGAATCCTTTACATTGGAAGAAAAGACAATGGACAATCTTGTTAGTTTTTTAAGATTTGTTTATTTTTTTTTAATATTTTACAACATATCAATGAAGTCTTATCTATGCACTCCTACCTTTCCCATTAGAAGTAATAGGTACACTTGTTTAGAGGGGAAAAAAATTAAAAAGGAAAAAAAAAAAAGAAGAAAAGCTAAAAGTTTTAATTTATAAATTGAAGTGTAGAGAACGTTTCAACATCCTAATAAGAAGCAAATTATGGAACTTTTGTATACTTCTCCTTGCTTTTCAATGAAAATTTAACGACATTGACAATTAAAGCTCCAACTTTACTTTTTTTTTTTTGGGGGGGGGGGGGGGGAGGGGGTTTCAAATTTACCATTGGCGACAATAATTTAGTCTAAAATCAATGCAAAAAGCCACCACTTAGTATTACAACATCCAGATAGCAAAATCATAAAAGCCCCGTCACTGCGAAGATTTGATTTTCAGCCTATCCAAACAAATGCCCCAGCAACTGCGAGTGGACCAGATTCAGTGGTCCTCCAATTACCTCCGGCTAGGATTAGGCCCATTAGGGATAGAGCATTCTGATTGGACTTGTTTTAACCCCCATTGTACCATACGCGCGCAATATGATAAGTCCATTTTATCATATTAATATATATCTATGAGATTAATAACAGAAAAATATTATTTTATCTCATTTTTATATATACATAAATTTTTTTCTGTAGCCTCATAGAGACAGCCCCACAGGTCAACCTGGGGTCAAATTTTTTTAAGATCTTGAATTCATCCGGCAGAGCTTGGGCGGTCCTGAACTCAGTCTGGATCCCAACCATCCATTTTTATTTTAGAAATAAATTAGAAAATAAATTTTTTATTTAAATTAAAATTTTAAACTTGAAAGAAAAGTTGAGCCTAAGAAAATTAAAATCTTTAACGCATTTTTCACATTTATTTGAGTTTAGATATTAGCAATGATTACAAAAGAGATTGATATAATTATCAATAATATACTAACAACCTATTCATTTCATATGAATAATTATTCATTCTCTTCTTATATTAAGTAAAATAATGAATAGTGATTCATGTCCCTATTTTCATAAATTACCATGGTTTTTTTTCAATTTTACATAAATATCTTGAAAATATCTCATATACAATTATCTTCTCTCTATAATAATTATAGATATTTTACCTTTTACTCTAATAATTATTTTTTTTAATTTTTATGCCAAGTGAACATTATAATAACCATTATAATCTTATTACATTCCGTTTGAATTGGAATTAAATTTCCTCCTTATTCTATAAGTAATCCCATTACATTCCATTTGAATTGGAATTTTATTCTCTCCTTATTCCATACGATGAAGTAAACAAGTTCTAAATGATGTAAATAAATAATAAACAAATTTTATTTTCATGGAAAACAATAAAACAATTAAAACATTTGGGACTTGTTTACTTCGCTATATGTAATAAGGGGGAAAGGGATTCCAACTCAATAGAAATGAAATAAAAGTATATATATATATATATAATGCCCTTATATTTATTATAAAAAATATATATGCAATATTTTCAAAATAGAGGTATTTATGATAAAAATTAAAATAAACCATTGGATTTGAAATTCATGTGTGTGGAGATATGAATTATTATTTATTATTTTTCTTGATAGTAATTCGTCATTTCATGTACAGTAAGAAAGTAATGAATAGCTATTCTCCTCAAATGAACGAAATGTTAGTGTTGTTAATCTTTTTTTTTTAATTTTTCTATTATTTCCTTTTTTATATTTCTTATTTTTATAATATATAATTTAGAAAATAAAGAACTCAACAGAGATTTGATTAATTTTGATTCAAATTTATGAGTTAATTACTTTCATGATACTTGAATTTTTTTATTAAACAAATATATACCTAGATAAAATTTCGCCATAAGAAAATACCTAAATTTGACAAGTTTAATAGATTAAAATATTTTTTCCATATAGGCAATTTTTAATTTTTTTAAATTTTTTCCTCGCTCCCTCCCCCTACCTCCCTCCCCAAATGCAGTTAAATGAATTTGCTTACAAAATCAAAACCCAAAATATTTAACACAAACTCAAATTTCTAAAATTATCTGGTCTAAAACTCCATTCGTATATCCATTTACTCATCACTTTCCGATCTTCTTCTTCGTTCTCAAGATCAAACTAAGTCATTTAAAAACTTTCTCAAGCATTAGGTCATCTCCATTAGACTTTAGAGCTATCTAGCAAAATCTAATGCCGACCTTCGTGTATAGAAGCAAAAAATAGTATAAGGTAGAATGTCATGATTTACATTTCTTCTTAATCATAGATTTGGGTTCGTATTGGGTATTAAAAAAAACTGCCAAAAACTCACTGCTAAAAAATGAAAAAAAAAAAAGGTTACAAACCCGTCAACGATGGATCCACATAAGTCAAAATTTAGTTGCGGATGTAGTTTGAGAAGAAAGAGAAAGAGGAAAACAAAAAGAAATGGACTCTCTCTATTAGGTTGGCTAAAGTGGGTTCGTTGTGGGTATAGGTTTGTGGCGCGACTGGGGATAGGTACGGAAGCAGAGTAGAGTTAGGAGAAGTGGTTATAGTTGCTGGGTTTTTTATGATTGAGGTAGTGGACATGAGTGGTTTTATGGGTTGTTCGTGGTAGGGGAGAGAGGAAATAGTGAGAAAAGGAGGTAAGAGGCCGAGAGAGAGAGAGAGAGTTTGAGAGTGCAAATTATGAAGGAGCCCCTAGAGTTGAAGGTGAAGAGTGTGCGAGATATAGATAAGGAGAGAGGATTTTTGCAATGAATAAGCCATTTAATGGTTGTTTTGGCAAATCAAATGACAATGAAGACGATTACAGAAATTCATGTTTATGACAGGAATGAGTATTTGAAAAGTCCGAATCTAAGAATCATTCTTCCAAGATTTGATTTTTGGTTTTCTTTTTACAAGAGAAAAAAGCTAAAAAACTCTAATTTGATCTTCAATGGCAAAAAGCTCAAGGAGAAAAACGAAGGGGTGCTAGGCCCGCGCACCACAAGAAAATGGAACTTCATTGCATGCACAGGATGGATCAACCCTGGTTCTTCTCAAACCAAACCCACAACTTGACTGGCTAAGCTATGCTCAGTTGATTTGTTCAGTAGGATAGAGAAAAAAAATTACAAAAAATAATCAAAATGTGCAATGATAGAGAAAATAATATTTTTATGGGTCCGCTTCCGTCCATAAGTACCATTGATAAAAGATTTAAAAAGTTGCGATGTTTTTTTTAATAAAGTTTTATTTAGGTATATCTTTGTTAAATCGAAAAAGTTAAAGTGCCGTGAGTGAAATTAATCCCAAATTTATCAAAAGACGATAATAATTTAGTCTAAAATCTATCTTAAAAATGTTTAATTTTTTACTTTTGTTTTACATCATTAAAAAGTGTCCCAGGTCTGCAATTAAAATACAAGACAACAGCTACTTGGGATCTAGTACTTGCATCCTCCAAAAAGCAAGATCATAAAAACGCCGTTCGTGCAAAGATCTGAGCTGACCCCTTCTTTTTTTAATATTTTCTTAGGCCTATCCAAACAAATGCCTTACAAGTTCGAAGTGTACCTCACCAACTTAAAGTTCTATGTTATCGATAAAAATTTCATTCCTATATTTAATATTCAGTCTCCATTGTTACTTGTGCATTGATGATGAGTAAATTATCTTCATTCTTATATATATATATATACACACACGCATACACTTTTGTGCATGCTTATATTTTGACAATAAAGGCTTATAAATCAACTAAAGTTTGCTCAAAGTTGTAGTTGTTATATGTTATCGATAAAAATTTCATGTTATCTAATTATTTAAAATTATCTTTAGTTGAAAATATATGTCAAAAGGGAAATAGTGATATTTAAATCAACACATTGTAAGACTATATTTATTTTTATTCATTAGGGAAAATATATTCAAATTACACAAGCATGTACTTAAAATTAAGTGAAGAGACTGAGTCAACTTGCAAAGAGAAGCTCGTATAAAGCCCATGTTTAATATATAAAAGTGAAAATGAAAATACAATATGCAGTGGATTAAAATGTAACGACATCCAGAAATTAACCTAGAATTAACTATTTAATAATGCATTTTTGTTTTTCCTTTTTTATGAAAGGGTTATTTTGTCACTTTGAATAATGCAACCCTTTTTTCTCTTTTGGAAAAAAAATCACATCTAAAAATTGATTTGGTTTAATATTTAATCATATTGATTGCATTGGACCATTCAAATTCTTACTTGATTGCTACTGTAAATAAATCAAGTAGTTTGCAAGCTACTCACAACTCTATATGGAAAAATATAGCTCGAGCTTGTTTTATAAATAAGTCAAACTCAAAATTAAATAAAGTTTATTTATTTAAATGAACTCAGATATTTTCTAGGCTTGCAAATAGCTTGTTAACAAAGTTGTAAGTAGATTTTTTATATATATTATTAAAACCCCTAAAAATAATTATTACTTAATCATATAAAAAAACGAAACAAATAAATCTAACAAGTCCACATGACTAAATGAACTCAAGTTTATTTACCCTTATTAATCTAAATGAGCTCATGAGCTAAGCTTGAGTTTCAGCATCCTCAATAAGCTTAAGCTTAAGCCTACAATTTTTAGCGTCACTAAAAGTGCAAATTTGGTTTGAGCTTGATAATATCTTAAACTAGCCTAGCCTAAGCTTTGGCTCAACTCAACATAGAGGCTTAGGCTTAACTTAGCCCACTTACTTAACTTATTTATAGCCTAATGTATAGGAAATAGCATTTTGGAAATATTGTCATGATTAATGGATGGTTGGAAATATTTACCTACTAGTGTTTTTTTACCATTCAACTATATATTTTTTTATTTTGTAATTCGAATGGTTTTAAAATGTTAGAAACAATAGAATTTCCATTAAATATGCCAAAATTTCTATCTATATTGAAATAACCTAAACTAAACCTACTTAATTAATTTGTATATTTTTGTTTGTTGATTTCATAACTAAACTGTGATTATTTATGTTATAGGAATTTTAATTGCTAGCATAATAAATTATTGGTATTACCATATGTTAAAACTTGATTGTATGTGTATTGGTGTAAATATATAAGTGCAGTAATATATGTGTGTGTGTGTGTGTGTTGAATTGGATCATGTTATAATATATGGGTGTTATTTAATGCATTGAAATCAATATTCCTTTTCTTTAAACTCAAGCCCATCTTTAATAACCAAATCCAAGCCCACATACACACAAACCTAGCCTATGATATAGGCCTTCTTCTAAACTCTTTCAAATGCCTTGACGTGAAAAAACAACAAATATCAATTTTAAAACAGACCGAACAATTGTCTCTCTCTATCCATCTTCATCATCTTCTCAACCACAAACAAGCTAAAATTTCATCTTAAAATCTCTTCTAAATCTTTCCCCACAAGTTTTTAAGAAAAAATCAACCTAAGGAACAAGTAGAAGTAAAAATTCAAGCCAAGAAAGAGGAAAGTGAAGTTTGGTTGATTTTAATAGTTATAAAAGTAAGTAAAGTTGATTTCTTACATGTTATGTTTAATTATGGTTTTTAGTTGATGTTGATGTTGATGTGGAACTTTGATGCTTTAGACAAATTAATGGTATGCTAACATGTATGTTGAACTTTGATGCTCTAGGTGTTTAAAGAAATAAATTTTTAAGTTTATGATGAAATTATGTGTATATTGATGTTGTTAGTGATAAATGAGTACGAATTTAGTAATTAGGTTGATATTAGAGTTCAACAAGCATGAATGGTGTAATTATGTTTTTAGGTTAAGATTGTTATATATATAGATGTGAAATGAATATATGAGTACAAATAACCTTGATGATGTTTGATATTATGTGTATAAGTTAGTTTTAACATGTTTTTATAACAAATATGTATCAAAGGATAGATTCCCTATTCATCATGGGTGTGTTCGAGGCCATTATTTTCTCGAAATCATGATTTCCCGATGATCATGGTCGTGATATGGCCCGTGATCTCTTCTGATCTCTTTTCGTAAATGACACGACCTAGATTGTGGGCGATACATGGGACATGATCTCCTCGGATGCTTTTTGGAAAAATTTGAACAAGGTTATCACGAGCGTGACAAGGCAGTAATATACATCATAACCCGAGATCACCACAGTGATGGTGCACATGATATCCATCACGGCCCTTATCACTAGCGTGACAAATCTCTTGTTACTGTTCGTATAAAAAATAAATGAATAATAATAATAGATGAGCGAATAGTGAAATGCGATGTATATATATTTATACATGTATGAATATAAACTGTGTGATGATTTAAACTTTATTTAAGTTTGATGAAGGTTCAATGATTTATGAAAATAAATCATAAATAGGTTGACAATTGTCTTAATGTAGATTAATCAATCATACAATATAAACACATCATAACAAAAATAAAAATAAAAAAATTGTGAATTTGTCATTTTAAGTTTGTTACCTTCTATTGTGTCCTTTTTTTCGACATTTTCCATAAGCGTTCTTCATAGGTTTCTCATTTAGATCCATTTCATTATGGAATCTTCTTGTTCTTGGTCTTCTTCTTATTTTTTCCTCTATCCTTTTCATAGTGTGGATGTATAAATGGCATCTCTTCCACATCTATCCATGTCCGCCTATCTCCTAGAAGCTGAAAATTGCTTGTGTAGCAAGCTAGGTGATTTTCCTAATGAAACCATCTTTCAATTTTTTGCATGGGATCCATTTTCACATGCGCCATGGCCACAAAGGCGTGGAAGCATGGTATTTTGAATGTTTGCCATTTGTTCCAACTACATGTGTTATTGAGAATATTAACCATGTTATAATGTCTACTCTTTTTTTCCATAATCTATAAATAGACTTAAGTTTGGACCTCAAAAATGCTAGTTGTTATGCTAAATGTAAGCACCTTATGTGGAGTAACTGCTCCTCTCAATCTTTCTATCTTGTTTCTAACCCATTTAGGGTTTTTTTTTTCCTTTCCATATAGCATTGTGTGCTTCATTGCACCTTTTGTCAAAATAGCCAACATGATTTTAGAAAATTGTCAAAATTAAGGCTGATATAGGCAATGATCTTGTAACTTTGAAAACTGCATTATAGCTTTCACCGAAGCTTGTTGTCATCTGACCATAACTAAAGCCTCCATCATATGCCCTTGTCTACTGCTCACGTTGTATGTTTTCAAAGTAGTTTGGAGCAGTTTTGTGTCTCTTTCTTATCTCCTCCATGTAGAATTCAATTTTCTTTCTTGTGTCTAAAATCCCATTGTTGTTAGTAGCTTCTTCAAATATTGATTTTTGTATTTTGTTTTGAAATTTTTAGCAACATGTCTTATGCATATCCTCCATTATGCAAAAAGGAGCTGCCATCTAACGTTTATATCCTTCAATGCTTTTATTATACCCTTGTATTGATCCGATATAAGACACAATGTGCAATCATTGCTTGGAACCCTCATCTTTGGGTAGATCATTAGTCAAATGATAATCCTTATCAATACTCCGTAAGTAAAGTCTCACGGTTTTACTCCAATCTAAATAGTTGGACCCATTAAGTTTATATTCCGTGATTTTTGACATCACAAGAACTACATCAAACATAACAGTAGATTTTCCATCCTTAATTTCACCCATAACTTCAACACAAATTCCCTCGAGTAAGTAGCAAATAATGCAGGAGTAGCAAGATATCAATACAAAAATATGACCAAAAACCCAATTAGTCGAAGTTAATATCAAAATAAACACGTCCAAATATCAAAACCAAATCTCAATATATAACCAAAGAAGAGAAAGATGTAAAATATTACCAAGGCTTATAACAAAACCCAAATATCATCGAAGGAAAAAAAACACATAGTACGTAAGCGTGCAACCAAATCCTAAAACTCAAAGTGTGCAGCTAAATGCAAATCACAAATTTACGTAAGACCTAATCCAATGCCAATAACAAACGTACCTCACAAAAAGACCTCACCTAGATATGTATTGATCAAAGAAAACATAACCCTATGCGAGCTAGATGACACAAATCGCAGATAATTTCAATGTGGCACGCACCAGCTCATGGGTATGGGTTGCAAATAGTGTATGGCGCATGTGTGTCATCCAGTGGGATGATATAATTCTCTCCATCTACGCAAATGCAATCAATAAACTGTGTGGATATTTTCCATACAAAAATATCCCATCAACACTGACAACGAGCCTACAATGTCTGAAGGCTTCTATGCAAGGTCCAAATGCCCCAAACAATCTAGCAAATACCACATCACTATCACTTTCTATTGATTGTGTTTCCATGCAATATGTGTTTATGGGTTAGTTCTTTTGATAGCAGCCATCAGTTTTGGCAATTCATTTTACGATTCATCCCAATCTCCATACACATTCAATTGCTATCCTTTTTGCCCTTCAAACTTTTCTTATTGACACCACATTATAGATGTCTTCAATCTACTGTCTAAGAGTCGAGCTGTAGATGATCTTGTATGAAGCTCCTGTTTGTGCATGTGTGTGGACCATCAACAAGGGTAATCACAAAGTTGACATCCCAACATTTTTGGTATCCATGAAGTCACCATTCACAATTACAAGTCATCTTAGCTTCACAAACAACATTCCATGTCTTCTTATTTGATTTTGTCATTATGAAGTTATAGTGATTCTTTATGTGCCACATTTTCATCACATAGACCAAATCAATTTTAGTTTTAAACCTTATTCTATTCTTAAATTCATTACCTAAACACAGGTCTTCTGATAACAGCATAATAGCCGTATCAAATAATAAATAATAAAACCCAATAGAAACCCTACGACAAGCACTAAGGCAACACACTTATCGATTGCAAAATAGAATTACTATGGGTGTTGTCTCTAGAATCTAGATATCAAGTACTAGTATTACTAATTCTCTACTATTTAACCTAATAATTGAGATGATATTATAGCTATGACTTATCTAACTAATAACCTAATAGTTAATTATGTGCCTTTTTAAGATAATACAATCACAAAACGATACATCTTATCTTGATCCACCCTAAACCCTAATTTCATATAATAAAGGATTGATTAATGAATCATTTATATCTTGAACTACAGGAATTCCTAAATTCATCAACTTCTTTTTCAAGATAATTGAATTTTAATCCTACATGATTAATGGAAATGTCTTTCATCATCAATTGCATATAGAATTGTATTATTGTGTAAGATTCCTATCAAAGATTCAATCTTTATATAGAAGGTTCATGCAATCTATGTCTAGATCAATATTCAAACTTCTCTATTCATGTAGATATATTCTATTAGATGAAATTCTTTCTATCTAAAAGAAATCAAACATGCAATCAATTGTGGCACAAATCAATCACAAGAACAAATAAGAATGCATGAATAGACTCAAGAATATAAATTTTCATTAATCAAACAAAGTTAGCACATAGATCCAGGGTTTTACAAGACTTAGGGAAATCTATTTCTCCATGAAATTTACAATCAAAACAAGAAATCTAGAAGAATAGAATAACTCCTTTAAATAAATTTTGTGATCTTCAATGAAGCCCCGACACTTCTACTCTTGAAGCTCTTAGTTTTCTCTTTAGGGTTTCTAAGGACATGATTCTATGAGATGATATGATATAACAACTACAAAAGGTATTTTTATAGAACAAAAAAGGAAGTCAATCTATCAGAGGAAAGGTTGACTAAAGTCGAGCCTCCTTGAATTGAAATTGGCTAACCTTTAATGGTTGAAATAATTTCCGAACAAAGAAAGTCGGCGGCCTTGACTTACGCCGGCTAAAGGCCAGTGACCTTGAATCTTCCAATGCTAATGTACAATATAAAAAATAAAGGTTGGTGTTGTTTTGTTTCTAAGCTGATAATGTTGGTCTGTTGAAGCCGGTGTTGATTTGTTCTATGATTAAGGCCGATGGCCTACATTCCATATTTTCTATCCTACTTTGTTTTATTCTCTAATTTGGCACAAAACTCCTCTGAATTTGCTTATATTTTCACAATAGGTCCTTCAAGACCTTTATCATTCTATACAACTTGTGTTGAATTGTTGTGTATGTTGTAAATTTTCCAATTGCTTATTTCTTCATCAAAATCTCATTTAACCCATCTAAAAATCTTCATAATGTTGAAATTCTTCCTTTATTCACGAAATTGACATTTTAACACAAATAAGTATCTTTTTCTTTAATAATTCATATAAAATCTATATAATATCATATTAAAACAATGTGAAAATTTAAGGAATTTTTCCTCATAAGATACATAATCGTCACCAACAGCCATACTACTAAAGAATGAAATAGGATCTTGAAATGATGAACTTTCACTAGTTTGTTGGTCTACTTGAGCACTTTCTACAATAATGTCTTCTTGAAGAAGTTCATTTTTCTTCGGAGACTTGTTTTCATCACTTAATGTGTTGATCTCAAATGGCATTTCGTTCTCTTGATCTTGGTTCTTCTCATCTTGATTCTCTTCAAATGTGACTTCATATTCATAATTAGTTTCTTGTAAGGCCTCCTCTATTTCTTCTTTAATATCATTTGCAATGTAAACATTTTCTTAAACTTTTGACATTGAATTGTTGCTCCTTTCTATATTTTTTTGAACATTTGCAGACTTTTGTGTCTCTAGTCTTTTTGGTACAACCGTTTGATCTACTACATTTGCTCGACAGGCATCGTTGAGATATTTTTAACTTCAACATATAGTTATTGAAGGCATGTCATACCAAATCTCTTTGCGATATCAATTATAGCTTTAACATCTACATCAATACTAATATCTTTCAGCATGACTTCTATATAAGTTTGACTATAGATTAATACCTGTTTGTGGCACCTTTTAACTTTGCTTTCTCTAGGATCAATTCCCAACTCTTCACATACTATGTTCAAGAGCCTATTGTAATCAGGATCCGTCCTTATTTTTATATTCTTCAATAGTCCCTTATCATAATATGGTCCATCCCAACCTTGTAAAATCTTGCCATTAGCAAAAGAGAAATTCTAACAATTTACCGTTATTGTTGTTCATTTAGACATACAATAGCATACGATAGATCATTCATGTTAGTTGTGTAATGTTAGATAATCAAATTGCATATATGATATGCATGATTATTTCATTACTTTGTAATTTTATAATCAAAGGAGCTTCTTCTAGTGTTGACATGATTATGAACAACCCTAAATTCAAACTTACACAATGGTGAATATACTTCAAAACTAGAAGTAATAATAGGAACATTTTACATCCTACAAACCCAATTCGAAAGAATTGTATACCCTAGATTCAATCTATTCGTCAAGCAATCAGTTTAACTAGCACCATTCTCATCCTCATAAACTAAACACTATGAGCATGGCAAGTTTAAATTTGGGCTCATGCATTCATAACTATACCTTTGAAACTCCTATGGAAAAACAACAACTAAATGGATTCTAGTCTAGTTATGAGAAAATAATAATAGTAACCTCATCAATTATGAGAATTGATTGAGATAGAAATAATTAAATAGTACATTATGCTGCAAGAAGTTCTATTCTACTCATATTGAGTCAAATATTAGATATTATATGAGATCTGAAAAGGATAAATATGCACCACACAAGTATTATTTAACATATTCCAAATAATAAGGTTTAGGATAAGAGGAAGTCAATGTTGTTTCTTCATTGTAAAATGCCTAAACATGGCATGCTAACACTGAGAATAAGAAACATGAAAACACTAATAGAAGGCAGTTATTTATAGCAACAAAATATGTATGGTGTACCATGAATAACAAAGCGTTCACACTTTATAAACAATGACAAGCATTATAACCTTAATAATAACAACATGTTGTGAATCGATCCATGATATACAAATATTGAGCCAGACAAACCTTGAATGTAGCGTCACAAATATGAAATGTAGCTTAAGATGTTCAATAATTGATGTTGATGGAATTGTAATCTGAAAATCGTTTTAATAACAATGCGAATTAGTTATAAACCCTTTTTAGACATTTCGCCAAATATCTTATGTGCATAATTATGATTCAAATAAATTGGCAAATAAATGGCGTTTTTTAAGCAAATTAGCATACCTAGATGATCTTCGTATGTTGTGTGAAGTGATTTTGCCAAAAACAAATAAAAACCTTAGTTTTGATGGAGATCACAAAAGGTGCGATTAAGAGTGATTTGGGAGTTTGAACTTTTTAGCGTGTGAGGAAAAAGAAGGTCGAGTATATGATAGTGTTTATCGCATAACCTAATGGTGATACACTAAATGAAATGGTACATTTCCAAGCTATAATGCAACACGGGGGTGTATCACTCAACCAAAGCTTGATACAAAGGTGTATCACCCAACCAAAGCTCGATATAAGCATGCATTCGTTGCGTTTCATTAAAACTCTTATATTGTGCTTTAGAGATGTGATACAAGTATCGCCTACCATAGATGTAATACCTAGGCTTGTTTAACTTTTCACAAGTACGCCGTTGTATTGCTGGTTTTAAATGCGATACAAGTGCATTTAAGCTTATTTTTACTCCAATACATGGCATAGCAACACTACTTTTGTAATTATTTTTGTACAATTTATATTTGTGTATTTTTTTAATCAATAGTAGACATGTGTTCCACCCTAGTTTTTCAATAAGTCTCCTTCCTGAGCAACTCTATACTTTATCCGTGGGTTACTTAAGTAAAATATCTTCATAGTTTTTAATATTTTATTGTAGGTCCCATGTTATTTTAGATAATACTTTTAATATTTTTCTCACTATGTTAAATAAATATGCAAATAAATAGAAAAAAATTAAATTTAATAATAACAATTTTTTTTGTTTGTATGTAATAATAGTTTATTTACTATATATACATAAGAATAATTTGATGACTAATGGATCCTAAATAATGTTTATCATGAAAAAATTCTAAAAAAATATGGGAAAATAATTAATGAGCTTCATCTGGACATATAATAATAAATATTCTAAATTATATGCTAAAAGTTATGACTAATTAAAGATGAGCTATGCGTTTATTTCTTGTTGGAACAAAACAAAACAAATAAACTAACCACAGCCACAACTGTGGACCCAAAATCGTGGACATAGATGAAGCCATGGCCACAGTTTAGGTCGCAACCCAAAACCACGACCACAGACAATATCGTGACCATATCCATAGCTATGATTTTAGGTCCACGACCACGATTTTAGTTCTATGATTGTTGAATCTAACGATTCTTTCTTGTTTTAATTATTTCTCTACACATCTCTTTTGTCCATTGATGATGTATCAACCATCATTATTGATTTTTTAAATTCAATTTGCTTCCAACATTCTTTTTCTTATTTGCAACGTTCCTTCTCCTTTATTGTTTCAATTTCTTTATCATTCAATTCATTGAAAATAGGTGCATAATTTATTCTCATCAACATATGGAAAATTTTAAGAATTATTTGGGTCCATGTATAAGCACAATTTGTGAATGGAGAGATTTTTGAAATTGTAAGATATTGTAGTGAATTTTAACAGTAAAAAACTTATAAATTTTTATATATTTATAGATGAAGAAATAAAAAAAATTCTACTGTTGCAATGGCCAGAATGTCCATTTTTTTATTTTGGCTTTTTTCTTTTTATTAAAATGCATTTTGAAGATCTCATAATCTAACAAAAGTAAAAAAAAAAGTTATCCTGCATAGAAATAGTGCTTCATCAATCACATAATTTAATGGTTAGCAATGCCAAGTGGCAATACTTTGTGTAGATATCTGAGCTAAGCACTTCCGATATGGCTAGTCTTATAAACTAGAGTTCTCCAATTATGAGGACTAACTTCTCATGTTAACCATTTTTTAATAATAATATTTTTTTTATTATTTCTTGTTTAATATTTGAACTTTACATAAAAATTTAATTGGTACATATTTTAATAATAATATTTATTTTTAGGTTAATATCAAATTTAGTATCTAAATTATGTAAAAATTCAATTTGATACCTAAATTTTGAAGTGGTGGATTTAATACCCAATTTAATTTTTTAAATTATTTTTACTACTTTCTTAATACTATTTGCTCTTGAAAAAGGTAGTATTTTATTGAATTTTTACTATTTTTGTTAATACCATTTAGTATTAATAGACTTTTCTTTACTATCATATTTGGTCAGAAGGCTAATGGTATTAATGGGTAGTAAAAATAATTATAAAAAGTTTACCATTTATTAAATTAACTATTTCAAAGTTTAGGTATTTTATGTAAATTCATGTACTAAATTTGATATTTTACTAAATTCATGGAGATAAAAAAGAAGAAAAAATAATTGTGCATGCAAAACTTCAGTGCAAAGTTAAAAAGAGTAAAAATAAGATCAAAGCTATTTAGATAATATTTTTTTTATTGGATTTATGTTTATATCCAATTTGTATTTGATTTATATGATATATATATATTTTGTATTTATTTCTTAAGACACAGAAGGAATCAAATAAGCACCAAATGAATATTTAAACAAAAGAAAAAATGATGAACAAAATAAGGATATGGTGGCAACATATTGTATTTTGAAGCCACTTTTTTTTTTATCGAAATTGAAAAGAAATAGAGAAAAAGGATAAAATTAAAGGCAAGTATTAAAATTTAATTTTAACGTGTTCATAAAAAATAAACTCTAGATAATTTTGTTCAAAATTCACTTTATCCCCCCTTCCCTTTCCTTTACCCTTTGCTTCCGTTCCTTTTTCCCCTTTTAGCTAATTGATGTAAATAATTTAAACCGAGTTTTTTTAATTAATTTCTATTATCTCTTTCCTATGATGTGGTCAATGCTAAGCAAGTATACCTATCGCATGTAGTACAAGAACGAAATATAGGGTCATATTCCTTGGAGATCTTGGTAAGTGCTATTACTCATCTTTTTCTCATTATCCACCTTATAAAATCGAGTGAATAATGTTATTAAACTACTAATTACATTACAAATCAGCTAACTATTACTACTAAATTCATGAACACACTTTGATTAAACTAAATATCACATTTGAGTAATTTAGACCTTGCTTAGCCACTAGACTTATCGTGTGAATCAAGAACACTGATTATAATGTTATCAAATTTCTTAACTGTAGAATTCAAATAATACATTAATGTTTTTGTCAAGATCGCTAATGTTTAATTCTAAGTTTATTGTAAATCCCTAGATTTTTATAATCAGCTTGATATATAAACCCTAGGACCGGAAGTCAAACCGAAACCCTCAAGTCAATGTAAATCAACAACAAGTCTTAGTGAATCTAGATCCAATAAGACTACACTCGAAACCCTAAAACAGTAGAAATGAGATAACCTTAGATTATAGTATGAAATAATATCTTATAACCTAAAAAGATTAGATTTGTCAAAAATTCATTTGTCTTCAACCCGAACGGGATCAGTTTCTAAAATCAGGATCCGGCACACAAAACAGTGAAAATATTCCAAGTTTCCAACAATATATCTAGACTCGTAATAAGATGAGGAATTGTAAAATATCAGTTATAACATTTTTCGACTTCTAAAAATATCAAATATAGCCCGTTTACGCATATTTTTCTTATTACCGGTAATTTCTCGATCCATTATACTATTAACTACTATTCATTATTATTCTTCTATATCTACTTTTTTTTTACTACCTATTATTACAACTCTTACACACCTATTCTTACATTTTCTTTTCCAATACCACTTTATACTTAACATATCTTATGCATTACTTACTTTTTCATACAAAACTTAATTTTTAATCAATTTCTCTCCCTCTCTCCTCCTATGGCCGAAGCACATTACCCCTCTTTTCCCTCTAATTATTTTCTTTTTCATTTATTTTAATCACCTCCAAATTACCTCCTCAAAATCTATAAATACTCCTACCTTCTTCATTTTTTACACACATCCTTCTACATAACAAAACTTTACCAAAATCAAAACTCAAACACTCTCTCCTCTCCTCCCATACAAAACCGTGACCCTCTTCCTCCTCTCCTATTGTGATTTCCATAAATTTTCTTTCATCCACTTTAGGTAAATACTAAAACCCCTCTTTAGTTCATGTTAACATAACATGAACATTATGTGTGTTTTATTTCTATATGAAATCCCTATGAGCTTTATGCTAGGGAATAGAAATATAGAAATAGCATGATGTTCATGTCATTATTCAACTCCATGTTATATTTATGTTATGTTATGTTATGTTTTTAGTTCTAACATAACTTCCTATATGTTATTACATATAAGTATATATATATATATATATATATTTCTAGAGCCTAAAGCTCACTAATTTAACATCTTATTTATGCTCTTACGATTTAGCTTCTTGATTATTGCTTACGTATAAAATAAGACTAGTCAATCTTTAGTCTTAGACTTATCCTGAATCAAGTCAAAATAAAAGGCGATTTGCTCATAATCTAAGTCCCGGGAGCCTTGTACGTAATCTAAGACTCCAAATTTCTTTCTTCCTTCTTATTATTTATTGTGCTAAATTTATGAGATTGGATGCATCTCAAGCCTCAAGGAGCCTTGAAATAAATCTAAGATTTCCATGATTTTCTTTCTTTTTCTTCTTTTCTTTCTTCTTCGCTTTTCTTATGTTGTTTAAGGTGACTGGAATTTATACAAGTTCCAGGAAGTCGTGATGACAAGCTAAGACTTTTAAATTTTTATTCTTGTACTTGCTCATTTGATTTTCTATTCTTTCTATTTTCTATATGAGTTTATAATTTATCTCATAACATGACTACTAAGTTCATATGCATGCATAGTCATGAAGTAATGTTGTTGTCCTCGAAAAGCTTTCAAAATAAAAATATGGATCATCTTCTTTTATCTAAAAATGAGACTAAACTTTCAAGAGAAAATAATTTTTAACACTTAAAATAAATTTTCATTAAGACTAAAGGCAATTATTTAACCACATTCTTTTCAAAACCTTTAAAATAGATCTATCATAAATTCTCAATGTTGATAATTCTTTGTTATTCTAGTTTCTTATATATTTATGACTATGACATATGCCAACATTTTGATAAATACTAAAAACAAGAAAATTTTTCCAAGATAAAATTTAAACAACTCATTAGTTAAAATTCACTTAGATATAAAACTAGTATGCCACATAAGGAATCTAGTTTCAAATGTAAATTTATATTCATAATAATTATATACTCACTTACAACAAACTAAAATTTTAGTTTCTTTCGACAACCCAAAATGAGATTTTTATAAACTTAACTTTTTGAACTTCTAAGATAAATTGTTTTATAAAAAATCACTTTTGGGGACAACTTCACTAGAATCATATATATAATATGAGTTTATGTCAATATTAAATGATTTTCAATTATGTAAGTACCTTATGCTTGTTATAGGATTTTTGAATGATGTAAAACTGTGGAAAAATGCAAAATCTAAGGGTTGGAACTTGTGACCCGAATCTGTAAACATCCTTTTTTGAAATCTAAATAACCTTAAATGTTAAAAATAACCTTAGAAATAGATATATCTTTCCAAGTAGGTAGAAAACGACTACTAATATGCGAAATTCTGAGTTAAAATGAACAAGATATGACTGTTTTAAGTTGTAATTTCCCTTGATCTGAATTACAACGAGAATAACAAGATATAATTAAAAAGTTTAAATAGAAATTCCATGAAATGCTCATTTTTTTTTTTTTTTTTTTTAGGTGACGAAGAAGGCAAAGTCTCTTACCTCAATGACTATTTTGACTAGAAGTTTTATTTCGAGACATGGCCGAGTGAGTTTATTTCCTTAAATTCTGTACTTATATTTGAGCTTACAGTTTAAAGGTACTAGAAATAAGAAAAGATAAAAATGGAATGTGCATGTGATTTACAATACTTGTTGAAGTTACACTAAGCATATCAGTGCTTGAATTGTTGTTAACCAAATTATTGATTATTTATTATGTTAAAGTGTTTGTTAATTCTATAATCGCCTTTAAAATACCATAATTACATGTTAAGAAATAAATTAATTGATTAATGCATATCACGTAGTGATTCACATTGCATTCACTATTATACACTAGATAAGATAAGGGCATACTAGTGGTGATTGGTATATACCAAGTAGTATCTACATTTAGCGAGTAGTAGCTGGTATCACCTACATAATTTTTGGAGAGTAGTAGCTAGAAAGATCTCCAAAAATCTACTTACAAAAATTTTGGTTGTAATTGGTGAGAGCACCTAACCCTGAATAAAGGGTGTAAATTCATTCAAATAAATGGTTTTCGGATAATCATATGTATTGCTTGCTCATGTATTTGTGCATTCATACACTTATTTAAATAACTTGTTTGATATTTCCTTGTATTGGTACGTTGTTTTGAGAATAATTCTCACTAAACAAGTTAAGCTTACAACCCTTTAGATATTTGTTGCAGTTTCCTTTCCTTTGGATGAAGCCAAGATTTTACTTCTCTTAGGTACCAAACTTTTGTTTCAAGAAGCTTTTGGAAGAAGTTTATGGAGTAGAATTAGACATATACTTCCATAGAAATCTCGTATATAATTTATTTTGATAGAAGGACTATGGGACTTTTGTAACTGTTTTGACGGGGATATGCCCCTTTGGTTTGTAAGAATCCTTTTTATGTTTAAGTGACAAAGTTATGATTTCTATTCTTGAATGCTATTATTTATATCTCCTAAAATACCTGTTTCAAAGAATGGTCCTTTGTTATCGTGAAATATGCCTTATACCCGATATCGAAGCTCTTGCGTGCTAAGGTAGTCATGACTAAGATTTAATATCGAGTGTAGCGGATTGCCACATTTAGAGTGCCTTTTCGGGTGTGACATTTATCCACCGGAATCTCTTCCTAAGCTAATAGCAACCTAGAACTGCTTTATGTTTAGGAATTCTTTACTTAATATAAGTAGCTGCAAAAGAATTTCACAATCCTATCTCTGGGCATCATGAGTAATTCCTTTAAATAGCCTAGATCTATTCAATGGGATGATCTCTCGATCTATCCCAATGAAAACTAACATGAATTTACGTCGTGCACTATATAAGTTCATGATGCAATAAGACAAGCTGTTGAATTAAGAAAGACTAATAACTTTAATTATGGCACATGGAATTACATGACAAATCTAGGGTTTTGCAAAATTTAAATTTCAATAACTACTCCTTCATTGATACTATAATATAAAACATACATTAAAAGAAACAAGAAAGAAACAAGCACAATCCCTTTTTAAATACTTCAGTTCTTCTTGATCTTCATGAATCTAAAGAAATGTGGATGTCTTCTCTTGCTTCTTCCAAAAGGTGTATCTTATGATGAAATGGTGTGTAAAAGTTGTCAATGGATGTAATGGATGTCTTCCCCCCTTCATTGTAATAAATAAATTGTTTTTATAGGTTCCCTAATAATAGGACATGAATTAGGTATCTTTTCTTCATCTCGATTTTCCATTGTCCCTTTTCAAATGGTGGTTAATTGGCTTCTTACATAGAGACATGAGAGATCACCACCCTCATCACAGCCATGACATGGGTAGGGATCTCTACGGCATGAATTTCCTTGCATAAAATGCCTATTATTTCACTCTAAACTTCGTCCATGTTGATCGCCACCTCCATCACGGCCGTGATGTGCAACTCTCAAATTTTCCTCTCTTCATGCCATGTTTGCTTTAGAATTCATTCTTAGGTACTTATATCTTCCATCACTACTATATCACGGTAATGATATGCCTTTATTCTTCAAATCTTAAACTAAATTTTGATTTATCTTCTTCCAAATGTTGATATATCGTCCTTAGTTATCGAAATGAACATATTTATAAAATAAGTACTAAATCCCTTGGTATAAGCATAAATAAGTGCACAACTAAGCACAATTAATCCTAATTTTATAGAATAAATTGGCTTATCACCAACTAAATGGTACGTTACCAAATATAAGATAAAAATTATATTTTATTTTATTTTCACTCATTTTTTTTCTTTCATTATCATGTTTTGTCTATTTCCTTCCTTATAAAGATTTTCGAACAAAGTATAAGTATAGTGGGTTTTAGGGGATGGAATAGTCATTTTCACCATTAGTTTGGTATGATAGCTTTTCAATTTTTAATATTTCTTGTTGAACAAAAAAATAATAAAAAAAGATAACACTCCATGATTTATCGAAAATTCTATGATCCTTTTGAATAGGTTGAATTTATACCAAATCATGATCTTATCATTAAAATATTTAAGATACTAATTATTATATTTATTTTAATAATAAATTATTAACTAACATATATAACAATAGAAGTTGCATAAACTAAACAATGCTCCCACATTTTCCTTTTTCCTACCAGGTGCTCCCACTTTAATAATATTAATGTGATATGACATGTTACACACGTAATATAATGTGAACATAATTTTTTAATTTTATTTATGTGGAAATGCAAGCCTCGAATCTGCTATAAAGAAAAGCAGAACACGAAAGAAGTGCTCTTGATAAAACGACAATTGGAAATGTATTATGTGCATAGTTGGTATTTATACTAAACAAGAATAGCTATTTTATTGCACAAATAAATAAAAATTCTCATAAACCCCCCTCAAGTTGGATCTTCTTCGCAAAAGATACAACTTAGAACAAATAAATTGCAAAGTATTGGCACTAAAAACTTTGTAAACATGTCTGCTAATTAACGATGACTGGGAACATGAAAAGGTTGAAGAAAACCAGCTGCAACTTGATCTATAGTAAAATGAACATCAATTTCTATGTGTTTGGCCCATCTATGATCACAAGGATTGGCAATGATTTGAAGAGCTGATTTATTATCACAACTAAGAGCAATATGCAATTCAATGTGTACAATAAATCCTTGAAGATGTAAGTAACCCATTTGAGTTCTTTGATGGCAGAAGTAAGGCTTCTATACTCAGCTTCGATAATAGGTGTTGACACTATTGTTTGCTTTTTCATTTCCATGAAATTAGAGCATTTCCCAAAAGAATACAAAAACCACTCACTGATCTATAATCATTAGGACATGCTCCCCAGTTAGAATCTACAAAACCATATACATGAATATGATTATTTGATGGATAATAAAGCCTCAAAGAAATAGTCGCCTTCAAATAACTCAACATGAACTAAGGCCTGTAAATGATCATGACGTGGATAAGAGATAAATTGGCTAAGATGATGAACAACAAAAGAGATGTCAGGACATGTTAAGGTAAGATATAACAAGCAACCTAAAATTTTCCTATAGATGGAAGGATTAAGAATAGCAATGTCTGATTCCTTATGAAGCTTGACATCGGCAGGTAATGGAAATTGGTTTGGATGAGCCCTTGTCATACCATCACTTGATAAAATATCCCAAGTGTACTTATGCTAATTAACCAATATACTAGAAGGAGTTCAACAAGGTTCTAAGCCTAGAAAGAATCAAGCAAGTCCAACATCTTTAATAGTAAACTTAGAAAGAAGAGAATGTTTCAAAGTTGCAGTAGTTGCTTCATTAGCACTTGTGAGAAGCATATCATCAACATAAAGTAAAATGGCTAGAAAACTAGAAGAATCATGTCGAGTAAAGAGTGAATAATTCTAATGGCTGGAAGGAGACCATAGGGCGAGTGCTTCAATTTACAAACTTGACAAGAATGGCATGATTTTAGCCTTTAGGAAAAGTCATGGAAATTATCTTCATCCAAATAGCCATGAAGGAATGCGTTATTGATGTCCATATGATGTAAAAACCATCCTTAAGCACTAACAATAGCCAACAAAATGCGTACCATCCCTAACTTAGCAACAAGGGAAAAGGTATCACTATAGTCTTGTCCTTCAATTTGAGTATACCCTTTCGCTACAAGATAAGCTTTATGGTGATATACTTACCATCAAGAGTATAGTTCACTTTGTAAATCCACTAAGAGTCAATAGGCCACTTACCAGAAGTAATGAAGTAAGCTCTTAAGTCTCATTGTTTTGTAAAACATTCAACTCTTGTTACATAGCATGTATCCACTCAGGATGTTTAATAGCTTGCAAATAATATGATGGTTTAGGTATAACTAAAACATTGGCAAGTAAAGCACAATAGTTTGATTGATAAGCAGTCAAATGAGATAAATTGGAAGGATGAGCTTTAATGTAAGTTGTGAAAGATGAAGATGTAGTTGCAAAGATATTAGATGGAGTAAATGAATGTAATTATTAAGCCATTATGGTGGACGTGTTTCTCTTGAATTTCTATGAAATCCTGATGGAATATTAGATGAAGAAGTAGATGGAATGTCTGTTATGGGAATAGAAGGAGAAGCACTAGAAAGATTGAAATGATCCAAAGAAACACGAGGAACCTAACTTGTAGGAGCATGAGATTTCTACTACAAAGAAAGGAAAACGAGTTTCCTAGAAGACAACATCATGGCTAGAAAAACACATTTAATACCGCAAGAATCAATGAGACTTAGGAGCTTACTTCATTACCTTTTTATCCTTGATTATATCATAGAAAAATTATATATTTTTTATTCTTGATTATATCGTAGAAAAATACATTTAATACTGCAAGAATCAAATTTGTCTTTCAAAGGTGGAAAAGATGTGGCAAAACAAAGGCAAGTCATAGTACGAAGAATAGTGTAATTAGGTGGATATCTAAAGATCAAATCAAAAGGAGTTTTCCAACCTAGATCAACCATATGCATTAGATTAATCAAGTATGTGGCAGTTAAAACACACTCACTCTAAAAGCTTTTTAGTAGATCGACATGTAAATGAAAGGCTTGAGCAGTGTCTAGTAAATGTCTATGTCTGTGCTCAGTACTATTGTTTTATTGTGGAGTATAAACCATGGTATGCTGATGTAAAATTCCTGGGCTATCAAACAAGGACATGCAAGAATTAGATATAAATTCTAATCCATTGTCTGAACGAACAAGTTTAAGAGTACATCGAAAATGATTTTGAACATACATGAAGAGTTTTGCAAAACCTCAGAAACTTATGGCTAATTTTAAAGCATGTAAGTCCAAGTACAATGACTAAAGTCATCTAAAATTGTTAGAAAGTAATTGGCCCCTATTATAGAAGTAATATGATATGGTCCCCATAGGCCAAGATGCAAAAAAAAGGCAATAAATGAAACTTTGATTCATGAAAAATATTACAAAGTCTTTCAAACTGAAAGTATCACACATGTTCAAATGCTGTAATTTTGAGAAAGAAATATGACCAAGCCTAGCATGAATCAACTTTGCTAGATCATAATTATTACAAGCATTAAGAATATGCAAAGAAAAATAAAAACTACATAGAGAATTACAAGAGAAATTCTCAGTATTAGTAAGCTAAGACTCCAAAACATACTATCCACTCAGTCATTTAGTAGATGCACCTACTTCTTTATTGATTGAGTCTTGAAAGAAATAAGGAAGATTAATAAAAAATTGCAACTAATTTTTTATCATCTAAGAATTTTTGTATAAACAAGAGGTTATGAGTAAATCCTAAAACCAACAACACATTATCAAGGTATAGTTTTTATTGTAATTGGATTCGACCAATTTCATTTACTAATTTGTAGTTTCCAACTAGTAGTTTAATGGTAATAGGGTGTTTGAGTGTATGTTTCTAAGTGAGCAAGGATGGAAAAGGGGTCATGTGATTACTTGAACTTGAATCAACTATCCATGAACAAATTATGTTATTTATTATATGAGAACATCTACTTTGAGAAGAAAACATACTTGCAAATTGCAAATTTGATGTTGCATCGTTATTCTAAGGATTACTTCTCGTTTCTTTTAATAACCACGTCATCTCATAACACATGCTTTGGAGAGTTTGATTATCCACAACATTTGACACTGCTATAGCAGCATTATTCTTCTCAAAACATTATTCAAGAGGAGTATCAAAAGAGAAAACAGATCTCCTATCCACTTGTGCAGCATTAGGTTTTTCCTTTATACTAGTCTGGGTAACCAATTATTGGAAACAACTATCAATAGAATGTCCCTCTCCTCAACAATGTTTACATATTGACTTTCCTATATTCCTCGACAATCTATCTCCCTGTGTTTTCATAGCTTCTCTACTTGAAAAGAAAGCCGAAAGATCACTTGTATCATACATAGTAATCTATTTTTGTGACACGAACCCTATGTATAGGAACCTAAGACCCAACGATTAAAGATAGAAGAGAACCCAAGGATCGTCTTGACACAAGCAAAAGGAACTTCACCCCAACAAACCCATTGATTGGAATCGAAGTTATCATTGATACGAAAGGAACTAAACCCCAACCAAACCTGTTGATTGGAAACGAAGTTATCAAGTTGATACGAAAGGAACTTGACCCCAACTAAACTTGTCGATTGGAACCAAAATTATCGGGTTGATCTCCCTAAGCTTTTAGATTGAAGAAATCATATTAAGTTCTCTCACAAGAACTAAGAGAAAGTTCTCATAATGGAAGAAACTCTCAAGAAAATATATTCATTCATCTATACTGAAAAGTTACGTACAATAGGTTTATATAGACTGATTTAATTAACCTCAAAACTAAGCATCAACACAAGGAGAACAACCCATTAAGGACTCCTAGGAAAGTGTAAAGAGAAACTTGCTTAAGAAGCAAAAAATTCATACAGTAAAAAATATAATAAATAACCCTAAGTCTAAAAGCTAGGAAAATGTAAAGACAAACTTATTTAAGAAGCAAAAAATAAATACATTCAAAAATATAATAAATAACCTTAATTTTAAAAGGAACATGGCGGCTTATCTTCCTTCCAAGACCGACGGCTTACTTTTAAGGCCGGCGGTGTAAAACATTCAAAGGTTGGCAGCTTATTTTCAAGACTTAAAAGGATTTAATCTTTCATGTCCTAAACTATTTTATCTCCACTTGCATGTAAAATATTAATTAGTTTAGGAGATGTGCTAGGATCTTGCTGGATAACATCTTTCTCTTGAATTTCTATGATTAATCCATGTAAGCTTCCTTCATTCGCTTTACTTGTGCTTTTGTCATTGGATCTCCAATTCCTTGTAATGGATTGTTGGACTTGGACTTGGTTGGCTCTAGGTTTGATGCCATCTGATCTCAATCATCCCCTCTTTCCTTGAAAGGATTCGTCTTTGAATTAGCATCATTTATAAGATCCAAATTATAGGCATTGTCATTGATTTTTGCAATCACTTGGAATGGGCTATCTCCTTTTAGATGCAATTTGGAACATCGTTGTTATGAAAATATCTTCTTACGCACGTGCCCTCAATCACCCGGTTCAAATGCAATTTCCTTGTACCCCTTATTAGCTTGCTTTGCATATTGCTCGACCAATTCTGCCATGGAAGCAATTCTCTTCAAGAAGGTAATTCATCTGGAATTTCCTAGGGAAACAAATCTTTGAACTCCTGCAACAATGAAACATCCTCACTAGGCAAAGAAAAGTTAAGATCTTTAGTTGAAAAATAAATATCCTTGTACATAAGTACAAATAATTGCTATCTTGCCATCATGACACTCTTAATCTCACTTTTTCTAGCAATATCACTCAAATCCATACCTTTCTCTGATTCTTTCCTCTCATTGCTCACCAATGTATTTTTGTCACTCTTTTTCACACTTTCACTCCTTTTTTCACTCTTATTCTTTTCTTGAGCACTCTTTTGTTTTTCTCTTACTCGAAATTCCCTTGCTATCCTCATCTGATCTTCATAAGCTTCCCATGGTTTGAGGGGTGTTAAAATCATAAGCCTTTTGTTTAGAACAAAAGAATAGTGATTCTTGTATCCATCATGCTTAACTCTTCCATCAAACTGCGATAATTGCCCCAAAAGAATATGACTAACTTGCATTGGTACCACATCACATAATGCTTCATCATGGTAATTTCCAATGGAATATGCAATCAGAACCTGCTTAGTCACATTAACTTCTCCACACTCATTTAACCGTTGCAACTTGTAAGGTGTTGGATGCTTTAAGGTTTTCGAATTTAGCTTGTCCACTAACAAAGCACTAGCAACATTTGTACAACTCCACTATCGATAATCAAGCTGCATACCTTGTTATTTACATCGCATCGGGTATAAAATATATGTTCACCCTAGACCTTATCACGATCATTCCTAGGCTGAATGTTAAGAGTTCGCCTAGTGACTAGTAGTTCTCCACCATTACTCATGATTTTTTTGACTTCTTCTTCTTCCTCTTTTTTTTTTTTTTGATTAAGAAAAAAAATTCACGAAAGAAAGATAAATGATAGGATTAGTCGATTCAAGGAGCCAAAGCTTTGATACCAAATGATGTGAACCCTAGATATAGAAACTTAAGACCTAACCATCAAAGATGGAAGAGAACCCAAGGGTTATCGTGAAATAAGTGAAAGGAACTTGACCCCAACCAAATCCGTCGATTGGAACTAAAATTATCAAGTTGAAACGAAAGGAATTTGACCCCAACTAAACTTGTTGATTGGACCCAAAGTTATCACATTGATCTCCCCAGGCATTTAGATTGAAAAAATTAGATTTAGTTCTTTCATAAGAACTAAGCGAAAGTTCTCACAATGGAAGAATCTCTCTAGAAAATATATTCATTCATCTATATTGAAAAGTTACATACAATAGGTTTATATAAATTGATTTAATTAGCCTCAAAATTAGGCATCAAAACAAGGAAAACAACCTATTAATGACTCCTAGGAATATGTAAAGACAAACTTGCCTAAGAATCAAAAAATTAATATAGTAAAAAATATAATAAATAACCTTAAGTATAAAAAGAACATCGACTGTATCTTCCTCCTAAAGTCGGTGGCTTACTTCCAAGGTCGGTGGTGTAAAACATTCAAAGGTTGACAGCTTATTTTCAAGACTTGAAAGGATTTAATCTTTCATATCCTAGACTATTTTATCTCCACTTCTATGTAAAATGTTAATTAGTTTAGGAGATGTGTTAGAATCTTGCTGGACAACCTCTTTCACTTGAATTTCTGTGATTAATCCATGCAAGACTTCCTTCATTCGCTTGGCTCGTGCTTTTGTCATTGGACCTCTTATTTTGTTGTAATGGATCATTGGACTTGGACTTAGTTGGTTCTAGGTTTGATACCATCTAATCTCCATCATTTTTCTTCTCTCTACTTGTTGAACAAGATAAAAAGCTTTATTTATGGTTAGAAGAAGATCAATTGAGAGTATGTGGTTACAAACACTTTCAAACACTTCATTTAAACCCATTAGGAACTACATAAGCTTGTTCTGAAATTCAAAATCAACATGCTTTTCCTTAATACCACATGTATAATAAGACTTCTTCCATAACACAACTTGGATATGCATTCAAAGCACCAAGTTCATCCCAAAATTTCTTCAATTTGTTATAATAAACTCCTATTAGCATATTTCTATGTCTCAAATTACTTATTTTTATTGAGTTTGAAAAATTGAAGGTCCATTAACTTTTCCATAATGTTGTTTAACTCATGCCACAATTCTATAGCAGATTATGTATACAAGTAATTTTGAGATAAGCCACTGCTGCTAGAACTCAAAATCCAACATCGGACCAAATAATCACACATATTTCATTTGATAAAATTAGTAGAATCTTCACTAGGTTTTGACAAACTTCCATCAATAAAACCTAATTTAATTTTTATGCCAAGCGCTAGCTTAATTGCTTTACCCCAAGCTAGGACATTAGTCCCATTGAAAACAACATTACTCTAACAAGTTCGCCATTCTTTGAAGAAAGCAACAAAGAAGACGAAAGATGACTTATAGTACTTTCGAACAATCAATTAAACAAATTTGAAGCAATTGAAGCGGATCAAACCTGGAGTGCTTTGATACCATGTGGAAATCCATGCTTTAAATTTGTTATGAAGAAAAATAGAATAGGAGAAGAAATGATCTTGATAAAATGGCAATAAGAAGTGTATTATGTGCATAATTGGCATTTATACAACTTCCATGACAAACATAACTAACTCCTCTTATTAACTATTCCTATATTAAACAAGAATAGCTCAAACAAATAGATATTCCCACAATTTATACCATACATCAAATATTTGACGGCGATCCTATACTTTGTTAAGGAAATTGATAAATGAATTATTATTTTATTATCTCTTAAACCATATATTTAATCTGTCTTCCATCTAAGGAGCATCTGTAACCCTAAAAGGATCTTGTAAAGGTCCTTAGGATACCACGTTGGCTCCTAAAGGATCTTTTTTTTTAGGAACCTTATCATTTTATTCCTATGTCTTTTAGATAAGATCATTCACAACTTTTTAAGATTTTATAGACTCTATGTGCTTTTTACATAATATTCTTATTTATTTTTTCAAGTGATGTTAGCGTAAACAATAATTTTCAAAATTATGTAAAAATAAATTAAATGAAAATGAAAAATGCTTATAGATACATTATTAATTCATATTTAATTTATTATTACTAAATAAAAAAATAAATTCTCCACAACAAAAATGCAATACTTGTAATGGCTAAACACTTTGGTCAAAAAAAAAAAAAAATGGTCAAAAAAAGTAATGGCTAAACACAAAGAAAATTTAAAAAAATTCATGCGAATTGGAGAAACGATTAGACGAAGAAGAATGGAGTAGCAGCCGCACTTTTGACTTGGAAAAAAAAAAGAAGAATTGGTTAAAGGAGAGGTTCTTGTTAGAGGACGTGTGAAAATTTTAAAGAGCTCTCCCATCATCTAGAATCTTAAAAAGAGAGATAATTCACTTAGAATCCTGTGTCAAATATTTTGGGGGTAGGATGCGCTAAGAAAATTTGAAAAATATATTATATATATATATAGCGAGACTTATGCCCACTTATTTATTTATTTATTATTATTTTATATTATCGTCAAGGAATCCTTAAAATGGATGGACGATGCCGTTGTCTTGTCTTCTACTTTTACTTTTCTAACCATCACATTAAATCAATACTCTGTTGGTTGCATCTCTCAAGACACTATCTAATTTTTACGGTTATATTTTACTCATTGCTTACTCATGCATTCCTTTGTCGCATTTTCATATCAAATTATCGAATAGGTTCTAGGTATTTGCCTTATCTGGCAACCACCAAGGTTTTATTTAAAACTAACGAAATTAATTATTAGGTTAAAACACTTCGGTTATTTTTATAAAGTTTTAAACTACATCGATATTCTAGGTTTTATTTATTTATTTTTAATCATCTCCTTGTACAATTATAACCTTCTAATATTCATTTATTAAAAAAAAAGAAAATAGAAAATTTTATATTTATGAAAAATTATCATAGCTGTCTCCTTGTTCATGAAACCTTCAAGGGGTTCGAATCGATATAATTATTTATAATTATATACATATAAAATTTGGTGTTTTCGGTGTGTGCGTGCCGGCCGCTGGGGGAGGGGTGGGTGGGGTAACGGATGCGTAATTTCTTAAAGAATAATTTATTTAACTTTTTCCTTATAGTGTTTTTTTTTTTTTTAAATTTCATGATCTCGTCATTAATTTTGACAAGATCGGTCTTGTCACTATCAAATGACTCATAGATATACTCAACTGTAATCAAATTATTAAAATAATATTTTATTTATTATAATTATTCGTAGAAACTTTTTAGTTCTTTATATCAAAATCATATTATCTCTAAAATCATGATACTTCCTTAAACTTATGTTGTGTTTGATGCGTCGGAATGGAATCGTGATTTCGAGTGCCATTCCATTTCTTATGTTTGAATACACTTTTAAGGGAGAATTCAATTTCTCGTTCTCAAAAGCAAAATCGTGATTTTATTCTAACTTCATTAATTGTGTAAATTATAATTACCGTTTATATTTGTATTTATATTTATTATTAGGAACAATTTTGATAAATATACTTTAGCCATTCTATTTTATGTAACCGATCAAACATAGGAATAGATTTATCATTCCAAAACTTATTCCATTCTATTCCAAACGAATTGTGCGTACCAAACATGATATTGGGATATGAATATATACACAATACGTCTGTCTTTCCTTATATCAGGAAGATATAAATGTAATAATATACACTCTATCAAAAAAATTCTATGGATGGATGGAAGTCTTAAGAAGTCCATTTAATTACAAGATGTGTATAAGCATGATTTTTTGAATTTCCATATATATATATATATTATATACATGTATAATGTATATATATAACTTGATCCGTTATATTTCGCCAAAAGGACGAGAAAGTGCCCTTTTCTTACTATCATATTAACTTCTTGACCAAAATTCCCCGGTGAGATGATGATATTTCATTATCATACTCGATATTTCCAGGCGTTTTTATTTTAAATTTTGATGCAACTTATAATTTTTATTACTTTACTTAATGCAACATATAATACAGCAAATTAATTATTATTAGTCATCCAACCAATCAAATATGGAATATGCTTTAACATTATCAAAAGAATAAAAAAGCCGAATTGTATTTATTTTTTATTATTAATTACTTTTTTGGAATGAGATGTTAGTTATCAAGATTTATTGTAATATTTGCAGGTAGGGATCCAAGCGAATAGGGTAATGCATGCATGTAATTTATGAAGAAACAAAATTTTGTTGTTCTTGGACAGAGAAATAGCACCAGAGATAGATCTAGAGTTTAGAAAAAGTAATTACGGTTCAGAAAGACAAACATAGATGAAACTTTGAAAATATATATATATATAAAGGTATCGCATGTCTTATTTCAAGGTCAATAAGGAACTGTGATTATTTAAGGCTATTACACGAAGAAATTTTTTTATTTATTTATTTTTATTTTTTATAT
Organism: Combretum micranthum; assembly: GCA_024138025.1. Taxonomy (NCBI): domain Eukaryota; kingdom Viridiplantae; phylum Streptophyta; class Magnoliopsida; order Myrtales; family Combretaceae; genus Combretum; species Combretum micranthum. The sequence continues at coordinate 5,213,130 of JAMXBD010000001.1, forward strand.
TGATATTTATTTGGAAGAAATTGAATGATTATCAATTCGTCTAAATAAAAATCATATAAAATTAAATATGAAAATACTAATATAAAATAATGTCTATATTATTATTAATAGATGAGTTGCTTATATAAGATGTAACTCACGTGTTAATACATGAACCTCGTATTAGAAATGTGAACCACTAATGCACCATAAAATTATAATGAGTACATAAGATGCAATTGATTAAGAAGATAAGCGAATCACATTTTTCAAATGGGATTTAGAACCGTACAGCTTTTTTTCTAAATCATGGTTAATATGTGATTTAGTATTAATTATTTTGTTATTAAAAATTATCTTATTTATATTTAGAATTTTCTTTTTAAAAAAGTTAATAGACACTTTTTTCATTCTGTTTATTTGTTGAGAAGCTTCCCATTTATTTATGAGTTAATGACAAATACGGTACTTGAACTTTCACAAACAGAACAATTAGGTACCTGAAGTTTGGTTTTGAATAATTTGATACTTGAACAAAGTTTTTATTAATATTTTTCATACCTGAGGTTTTGTTTTGAACAATTTGATAGCTAAACTAACATTTCATGAATTTTTTTCATATCTCATTTAATTTATTTTAGGTACGAAAAAAGTCAATAAAAAAGTTTGTTTAGATACCAAATTGTTCAAAATCAAACTTTAGGTATGAAAAATATCAATGAAAGTTTTGTTCAAGTATCAAATTATTCAAAATCAAACTTGAGGTATTTAATTTTTATTTTTTTTTTTGTGAAAGTTCATATACTATTTGCATCACTATCCCTTTATTTATTTATATATTTATTTATTTTGTGAAAAGCTTCTCGTTTATTGAAATTGATCGAGATGATGGAGATGGACCCAGAATTTAACGACCAAAAAATTAAAGTAACATTATATACTTACATTTCCACCGTACAAAGGGAGAAAAAGATTTTTGATTCTTAGAATACTCGTAAAAGGAAGATCCCTTTTTAAGTTTATATCTTTTTGCACGCATTTCAACTTTTAAGCGCAAAGGAAAGACTTTAGGTGACTGGTTGTTGAATTAACGTAATTTCTATAGCCACGGGAAAGAAAGAAGCCATTTATGTGCAGAAAAAAAAGCATGTTCCCTTTTTTACTTTTCTACTGTTCTACATTTGAAACGAGCTATAATAATGTCTATCTATCATAAATGTAATAAATATTATTTTATTATTATTTCAATATAATATTTTTTTTAATGTCAACTAATAATCATAATATAAATAATAGCAATGACAACTTTATTCTACTTTTATTGAATTACAATTCAATTTCCTTCTTATTTTATAATGTATAGTGAATGGGCTGTGAATTTATTTTTTTCTATATTTAACTAAATCCATAAAGTATAAATCAATAATTGAGATTGCCTAAATTATTAAAATTTTTTATGATAATTCTTTTACTATCATCTATTATTAATTACATGTGAAGACAAATAGATGTTTTCTTTCTCCACGTTCCCATGGACATTATGATTGCAGATAGAGACACATGCCTAATAGTACTTAACAAATTCTCCACAAATTTAGTTTGCTATCAAAGCCTCATTTTGATTGTTTTGGATGAAATTGTTGATAAATCATTTTGCAATAAAAAGGAAAGTTTGAATGAAAATTCCATCCTAATGTTTCTCAACAAAAAAGAAAAAAAAATCCAATAGTTTATTTGGTAATTTTAGTAAACTAAAATAACTACTATACTATACAAATAGATTTTTTAACACGACTTAATAATAATATAATAAACAGATAATTCCTTTCTTCTTTTTAATGTCAACTAATAGTCATAATATAAATATAATAACTATGGTAACTTTATTCTATTTTTGTTGAATTATAATTTTTATTTTATAATGTATAATGAATGGGCTGTGAATTCATTTTTCCTATATTTAACTAAACCCATAAAGTATAAATCAATGATTGAAATTGTCTAAATTATTGAAATATTTTATGATTATTTTTTAATATCATCAATTATTAATTACATATGAAGACAAATAGATGTTTTCTTTCTCCACTTTCCCATGGATATGATATGGACATATGCCTAATAGTGCTTAACAAATCCTCCACAAATTTAGTTTGCTTTCATATCAATTCGTCATTTTGATTGTTTTGGATGAAATTGTTGATCAATCATTTTGCAAACAAAGAGAAAGCTTGAGTGAAAATTCCATTCTAATGTTTCCCAATAAAAAAAAAAAAAAAATCCAATAGTTTATTTGGTAATCTTAGCACCTATGAAATCGAATGAAATAAATACGCAAACACAATATAATATACAGGAATAGTTACTTATCAAAACATAACTTGTGGTTTTATAGTTTTCCAGATCGGTAGCTTCTGATTTAAGTTTTAATACATACTTGTTTTATGTTTTTCTTTTTGACTTTGCATTAACTATTAATAAGAGACAAGTAACAATATTCATTTGGTTCAGGATTAATTGAATAATAAATATAAAAATCTTATCAAAACATACCCCCTCCCAAAGGAGGCAAAAAAAAAAAAAAAAAAAAACTTATAATCAAAGAGGTTGGAAAAGAAAATAATGAAAAACGGCAGGTCCATCAACAAGTTCGGCACGTGTTGTCTTCATTTGTCAATCCACCTTCTTCCTCTTTCTCTTATTTGGACAAATTAGCTGCTTACTCTTCAACATTTACGTTCATTTTTTTTTTTTAAAGAAAAAGCAAATTAGATGGGAGATGCATCCGACGGTCTTCACCGAGCAGTCTTTTTTTATTGGAGTTATCGTTTTCTTAGGGCCACTGTGTTTACGAGGATTTTGATTTTTATGGCAAAAACAAATCCGTTCCTTTTGAATTTCTGCTCCTAGTTCTAGCGTATAATACGAGGCCTCGAGCAGATTCGTTATTTTATTTTTATTTCTTTGTTTTATATTAGCGTTTCGTTTGATTTTAATTTTATGTTTCACTTTGTGTTCTGATTTTAGTTTATATTTCTTTTTGAAAAAATTTATTTCTCTGTTTTATATTGCTTATATCTATCATCTTCATGATATTATCGACCAATAAAAAATTGCCCAATGACTCAATCTATAGTTAATTATGGGTTTGTTTTAATGATTTGTTTTTCGTTTGTATCTATATCTTTTTTAAAATGATATATATAAATATGTTTAATTTATATTTGATTTTTAATGAGAACTGTCAATTTTTTTTTATCTATATCTAATTCTTTATAAATAATTTATTAGAAAAAAGTTTAAAAATGTATCTATAATTGTAATCTGTCAACAAATAAATAGATCTAAGCGTATTTATCATTTTTTTCCCAAAAAAGTGGTATGAAATTATGGTCTCTTCCCTAGAATCAAAGTGCTGATCAACGTTTTGAAATTGTTGATACTAAGAAATAGCAATTCAAATACAAATAAACGAGAATCAAACTTGCAATCATGATTTCTACACCCGATTTTTGTTTTTCAAAGAAAGTTACCTATAACTGGAAATTATTCATTAAAGTTATTTTATTAAAAATAATTTTATGAAAATGAAATGTTTTCATACATTTGGTATTATTTAAGAAGAAAATGCGCTGAAAAAAAAAAAAAACTTTCCTAGTGCATAACGTAATTTTTTGAGTGAAATGTAATCATGCGTAAATGAAGTATTATTAGCATATCTTTTTATACAAAAGTAAAACTATGAAATGTTTGTGATATTCTTTAATGTCTTTTGTAATTTTATTTAACACGATTTTTTTTAAAGTAAGTTCTTATTTGTGTTTGGATTATAATTTTAAATTCAATTTTTTAAAAATCAATTCTCAAAATTGTGAAGTCGTTTTTCTTTTCAGAAAATAATAATTTTTTTTATAGAATAGCATTTTAGACAATTTAAAACACTATCTTAAAAAAGAATAAGGAAAATATCTTTACTCAAACAATTGAATCGAATATTTTCCATCCCACGGTTATTGGTAATTAAAGTTGTAGGTTTTGAAAGTTTATATAAACGGGGAAAAGAAAATTAACACATATCTATATTTTTAAAAACTTACAAAAGTACTATTAAAATAAAAACATTTCTAAAATTAGACGAATTAAACGCATCTCTTAAAGAGACGATGTTATAAATGACTAATCTTATATCTACCATAGATTAAGTTTAAGTTTTTCATTAGCCAAAATTTATACAATTTTTTTAAAAAATTACCATTTTATTCTTTAATCCTTATCCAAACGCGGAGGCCGCAGACACGATCTCAACCGCAGCAAACCCCCAACGAATTATGTGACGTGGAACCTGATCATTTGTCATTACAAGTACAACATTGTCGTGTAATCGTGTTTGGCTTTGGCCCTCCTATTAAGTATTCTCTGCATATTCAAAACCTACCACGACAAGTACAGACCATAGAGCTGCAGCTACCTACGTCCTCTCCGTCGTGTATTGTGGATTTTAATTCTTCATTTTGCCTTTCTTTTATTATCTTTCTGGTTCTATTTCTATTTCTTATTTAAACCTACAGAAGATCAACTCCCAAAAAAAAAAAAAAAAAAAAAAAAACCTTTAAAATAAATCCATATATTATGAGTTTTGATGTGAAATGACAAAACCTTGATTGATTTTTCATCAATACGGGATTTGCCGTGAAGGAACCGTCACGTATATTTTCAACGGAAACGAAGAAAATCAAATATATCCCTAACGTTTCGCAAATATTTTCTATAATCATCAATCAATAAATTAAAATACTGAATCTTGGTATCCATAAAAGTTTAAAATTCCATTCCTAACATAAAATAATCACATTTCATATATGGATATTTTCTCAAAAATCACATAAACCTAAAATATGCTTTTGTCTCGTAAAATTTCATCTCTAACAGCTCAATTTTTTGAACTTAAAAATTCAACGAAGTTCCATTTTTTTTTAAGGAAAATCTTTTTTCAAGTAAACATGTTTTCTTATTGAAAATATTTTCTTGAAAATGACATAATTTCATATGTTTGGTTGTGATATGTAGAAAATATGTGAAAAAACTTTTGGTGTTTTGAAATTAATTTATGTATAATATTTAATATAAATAAAATATTTTTCATTACAAAGGTGTAGTTCAAAAAACGACTTCAACTGTTGAAAAATATAAGTTGTTTTCCTAAAAAATGTAACAAAGGAAAATGTTTTTCATTCAAATGAATGTTTTCAGCTTAACAAACAAATGAGCATCAGGCAAATGCTTTTGAAATCTTTTTTCCTTCAACACAAACAACGTCAAAATTGTGTATAATAGTCTCTGATTGGATTTGTCCATCGATGAAGATGGTCGAACTAGATGAAGATGGTCGAACTAGTGATCAATATAAAGGTGGTCGCTTGGTTGGTTGGCTGGTTGGTCTATCTCAACCGCTTCGTCGATCCTTTGTATAGATTGATCTAAGATCCCTCTAGTATCAATTCGATTTAATTCTTGGGATATTCTTTACCCAATTTTCCACAATAACCCTATTAACTTTTATTCATTAGTTTGGTTTTCATCAAATTTATAAATAATTCATGATTATTATCTTAAATTCATTGCCTAAGTTTTAACAATTGAATCAACGATCCTATGCATATCTAGTTTCCCCAGATCCTACGTTAATATCATGGGTCCTTTTTATATAATAACCCTGTTAGTAATTCTCATTCTTGCACAACAATCTATATATAATATGTACCATTAACATATTAAGGTTTCCTACCTCAACACATGGATCAAAACGATATTACAATCTTGTGCTAGTAATGTATCTTACAATTTACCATTGATATTGCTTACAATATCTCAAACATTTTTTTCTAAGCAATCCATTCATAAAAAAAGGTCAATTTATCATGGCAGACTCTTACCATGAATGATTTCGTGATCTTCTACTTTAGTCTCTTTGATTTTATAATCTAAAGGAAGATGATAAAGATTTTATAGAAGAAAATCAACAGTTAAGAGAATCATAAAGAGTTTGAATTTAAGAGTTTTAAACAAGTTGTGTCTCAGAAACTCCAATAAATAGTAGGATATATATTTTTTTCTTTTAATGCTAGTAGGTTTAGGTTTTAATAAGATTTATATAAAGTGAAGAGAGGATATTGGCCCAAAAAAAAAAAAAAAAAACAAAAGGAGGGTATTCAAGGTACTGTAATACCTTTGTTATGAAATATTTTACATATAATACCCGTCTTAATGATAGGTCGATAAGATAATAAAACAAAACAAAACAAAACAGCATGTGGATAATAGATAAAAAGTAATAGTACGAAAAATATATATATTAGATAACATAAGATAATAAAGAGTATATCTTTATAAGATAGAAATTAAATCTCCTAGCTAGTCTATTATCTACTGCTATTATAGATAGAAGTCCTCTTCATCCTTGTAAGTACACAATAAATCTCCTCTTCCTGCAGGAAGAAAAAGAAAAAAAAAAAAAAATCAACAACAAGTGAGTTCCAACTTATTTTCTCTTAGTTAAGAAAATTAGATTTTAACTACAAGAAAAATAATAATAGCTTCAAAATTCAAGTGTGAAATTATTAAAATGTAAATTCTAATCTTGTGAAAAAAAAAGTGCAATAGGATCGATCAATAGAAACAGATAAAAAAAAAGTGAAATAGTAATTTAGATTCTCACGTGTAATAAATTAAAATCTGTTGGCAATAAAGAAGTAGGGTTTATAAAAAATTGTAATGTAATCAATTAACTAGGGCTTTTATTATAAGCTCAAATGAGCTCCTAGGTAAATTGAAATTGAACAATTTATAGAATGAATATATTAAAGTTTACATAAATAATTGCAACAAAACTTGTTATAGATTAGGTTATTGTAATAGGAAGGAACATAGATCAAATCTTAGTAGATTGAGTTAGGTTAATTTAATCAGGAGTTGGTGCACAGAATATGAAGCATAAAAAAACCAACCCCAATTAAGAATAGGCCGACAGCTCCTCTCTAAAGTGGGTCGACTGTCCTTTAGCGGGGCCAATCGCATCCTTTAGCTCTCCTCCTCCTCAATTATACTGCTTGGCTATCCTAAATAAATTAAAGTAAACAAAACCATATAAAATAGAAGTAAATAAGTAATTAAGAATATCCTAAATAAATTAAAGTAAACAAAACCATATAAAATATAAGTGAATAAGTAATAAAGAACTGGGGTTTATAAGCATCACAGGATATGGATGACAAATTGTAAAAACACCTATTTGCTACAGGTGTATGTTAGGGTTAGTAAATAAATTTATAAAAAATGAATTGATGTTAAATTGGGGTCTGATGATTGTGCTTAATAGATAAAAAGGTTATTATTGCAATAATCTTTAGACTGCTGTAAATTTGTACTTTTAAAAAATAGTCTTCTAAAACTCAGCTTTGAAAAAAAAAAAAACAATGGTCTCTTGGAGATTGGATCACACATTAAAAATTCTCTTGAGAAACCCATACCAAACTTTCAAGAATTGGACTTGTGGAACCCGTCATCGTCATCGTCATCGTCATCATGATTATAAAAACTCTACTCGTGGAATCTGGTTTCACACCATCAAAACCTAGTCCTTTCTGGATGCAGTAGTCACTTGATTTAAAAATTTTGTACTTTTAAAATTGGTCCTTTTTAAGTGTGTTAAGAGGAACCTGTACCAGTCTTTCAAAACCCGTTTATTGGGATGCTAAAGGGTTCACATTTTTAAATATCGAATCCACAGTTCACATTAAAAAAGGCTTATTCATTATGTTCAAATTTGATATATATTATATTGAAACATGAGTGTTGTGATGTTTGATTGTTTATTTTTATTATAAATTTATATGTATATGCATGTGATATATAATTATATATAGTTTGTCCTGGGTTTTACTCCCCAATCACAAAAATTGACATGAAGAAAGCGGAAGCGTGAAGGAATAGGAATTAGGGGTGAGAAGTGAATAAATAATATAATGAACAAACACAACGCTGGTCATGTGTTAAGTTAAAGTCAACATCCCAATGTTCCAGCACATACACCTCCATTCCAACTGTTTTTGTCTTCAAATGATGTGTTTGTCAAGAGTAGATATTAACAACTAAAAGAATAAGTATAGAAAATATCTCCTATAAAATTAAATATTTAATAAATTTACATTAAATTGGACTAGTCTAGATTTTTTTTCTATAAGAAGATAACAATCAATTTCTTTTTCGGACGAATGAAATATATATTTTCAAATTCTTTCTCATAAACTTATGGGATTCCTTTTTTTTTTTTTTTTTTTAAATTCACAACTCTCACCATCCAATCATTAATTTTACTAGCTTTCCATATATGAACACGCAATAAAAAAAAAATCAATAAATATGTATTATATCAAGCCAACACCATCTTATTTGAACTCTACAAATTGTATGCTATATATATATATGTATATATTTATAAATTACCCTTGAGTTCCATTCTTAAATAGTTTATCCAGATTTGCCCATACCACTGTAATTTCCCACTAATAACGGCAACATTTTTTTGTTGGCCTACCACTAAATATAAAATACTCTATCCTTTTCAAAATATTTTTGCCTCCTTCAAGCAACATAAAAACCCTAGGCAAAGAAAACTTCTTTTAAACAGATACATTTTATATATTATATTTCTTTACAAAAGTTTTGGACTACTTATGCACAATTTTTTTAACATATATATGCTTTTTTTTTTTAACAAATACAAACTCACCTTATATTAAGCCATCTGTCCATTTGGCTTTGTTTTACTGATTATGGACAACGATGTTTCTTAAATAATTACTTAGGGAAGATATTTCACTCAAAACATATATTTTTTAAACAAGTACAAACTATTACTTGTGTTAACTCTATTCGTTAAAGTTACCATTTTCACTAATTACATGCATTCTAAATAATATTTTTATTAAAATAATTATTTGCAATACATGGTAGTCCACAACTGGGTAAAAAAAAAAAAAACCAATTGTGAATGTTGTTGTTTTAGATAAAAAAAAAAAGTAATACTGATAAACTTAAAAAGTTAATTGAGTATTAAAATTAACAATCTTAAAATTTAGATATTTAATTGAATAACTGATCAAAGGATATTAATATAATCATGTTACTATGTTTAATTTTTACATACAAACAAGTGTAATTAATATTACTATATTTAATTTTTATATAGATAAAAGCTCGAGATGAAGTTATAAATGTTGTGCTCTGGTGATTGATGATAACTGGATGGATGGCATGGCCATGCATGAGGAAGTGAGCAAGGACTAGCATGCTGACAATGCACACGAGTTGCACATTTAGAAGAAAGAAACCCAAAGAAAAAAAAATATGAAAAAAATGGAACATCATAATCATATATAAATGGGCAAGTCCAAATCAACCAGCGCTCCAGCCTGCCTGCCTGGGGGACAATGACAATCCTTCTTCAAAGGCAAACTAAAAAGAATCTAATAATTATTATATATTTTACCCAATCCAAATTTGATTATTCATTTCTTACTCAAAATAAGGAAAAAAAAAAAAAATCTCTCTCTGGTTATTTGTTGTCTTGTTTGTGGTGTTCTGTACACACAAAGCAAAGCCAAAGCAACACCCAAATGAAATTATAAGGCTCCTTCTCCAGTCTCTCCCTCCCTCCCTGCATTTTTCGTTTTTGTTTTAGTTTACTTTGTACTTGTACCTGGTACTTGTTGTTGTGTGTTCTATCATATACCTATATCCACAAGCTCGTACTTCCAGCTGCTCTTCATTTTCTCACTTTCCAGTTGTTATACACACAAACACAAACACACGAGAAGAAGCTGATAAAGTTGATACATTAACATCGACATCATTGTTATTGTGTTACTTGGTGAGTCAACGTTCAAACACCAAATAAAACTTTTTATTTATTTAATTTTTTTTTTTTAATGTTGGTGTGATCTGATTGTGTTCTGTTTTCCGATCAATCATGTTGATAAAAATAATTAATTCCAGTCAAAAGACAACTGAGATAGATCTGGTTGTTCTTGTTGTTTTCTTATCAGTTCGACCCAGGGAGAAATAAGGTTCTTGTGTTAATACTTCTCTCTCATCTTCTCTTAATCATATCGTTCGGTTTAATTTTTAATTTTAATTGTTTTTATGAGGTATATCTCTTTCTTCCACTGGTTTGCTTATCAGTTATGTAATGTAACGTAACGTAACGTAACGTAATGTAGTGTATACACAAATTAATATATATATATGCACACGATTTTATTGCAAAGTTCCTTAATTTGATGTTCGTAGATCGATCGGGGCTGTTTGACTTCTTGTTAATGGATTTTAGTTTTAGTTTAATGTTTTTGTTTTGCTATGTTATACTTAAGAAAGAAGACTAATACGGTAGTAGTGTTGCAGATTCAGAAAGATGTTTGAAGATAAGATTTTGGAGAATGGTGGCGATGATCAATCCAACAAATATGGCCAACTGGTATTTGGACCCACAATCTTTTATCTTTTTCCTTTTTTGGGTCATCATCATTCATTTATCATGTGGCCTTGTCAAATATACAATACATAAGCACGAGTTAATAATGTGGGTAATCTTGTCTTGAGTCGAGTGCTTGATTGATTCAATCGAACACATGTTGGATTAGAAATCTATATATCTATCTAACAACTTCGGATAGTCAATGCATTTTGAATTCATCAGAATAGAAACATATGACACATGGTAGAAACATTGCTATTTGTCATTTCCAATGTTTTAAACTTTAATGTCGAGCACTTCATCAAAGCATTTTTTGGATATAATAGTAACCTCACAATGTGCGAACGTGTGTATTATTTTTGGGCTATGTCCCTTGATTTCTTACGTGCATTTCATCTCTGGTATTTGCAGTCCAAGGTTGATCCCGAAAACCTGCTTCTTTGACTTGGCAAAGAAAAATAAACAGCAAATGCAATGTCCCTACACAGTTTGCTATGAATTGGAAAGAGATAATGCATCTGGTACGCATGATCCATTCATTACTATTAACATTTTGAATACACATGTGTAATCATAAGGATGAAAGAAGAGATTGTTTCAGGCTGATGGTTATGACAACAACCTATTACGGATGATCTCTACAATTAAGTCAATTTCACAGTAGAAAAACTGAAGCTAACCAGCTCAAGCACTGTCCGATTTGATTTTTTTTTGTTTTCCCTACTAGTACTAGGAACATGTTCTTCATGCGCAGCAATGTAACAAGAATTATGATGAAATTATTTATTTATTTATTTTATGTTATCTGACCAACACAACCTTGGGCATGCTTGTCCTTTTATTTCTCTCTGGGACATTGGTCTTCCCTGGAACTTAGTAACTAGGTGCAGTATATTTGTCTCACTTGTAACTAACTCGCGGGGAGGCCAAACTCCTAAAGGGTCAGCATAGCTAGCAATTCTTTTGGCAAAAAGTTAGCATAGACATATTAACTGTTCAAGTACTTGAAATCCTGCATCACTTGGTTTGGCTTTAATGAGGTGTCTGCACTGCAGACAAGTTCCAATGAATCTGGGAGTTAACACTTATTTAAAACATATGAGCAGCAGGAGAGAATCTTGCCTTAAAACATATAAAATAAATTAAAGGATACTTCTGGGGAATGAATGTACAAGTCTTCCAAATATTCTAGGAACTTCTTTCATCTCTTGCACGAAGTCTTCATATATCAAATTTAACATTATATATTGCTGGCAATTGACTAAATAAAGATCCATAAATCAATTATAGAGTGTAGTAGGTGGATACGGTTAGGAGTATAGCGCAAAATCGGCAGCATTACATTTGTTTGGTCCCTTCCATGCCTTTTTACTTTCATAGTGATTCTTAAGCATTTTGGGATCGCCAGGCTCCAATAGGCTATCGGCTATGGTGTTACATCCAAGAAGAAAAAGCAAAAGGGAAAGTAATAATCTCTCCTTTTTCTCAATTCAAACAATCTAGCACACCATATGTGTTCTTCCTCTAACTGTTTTACACTGGATTTTCAGGGATCGATAATTAATCCTTTTGTTAAACGTTTTGTGACCTCAGATCATGGTATTCCTCTTGGTGGTATTGGGTGAGTTTTCATGGATCCTCTCCTCCACATCAACTAGCGTGAAAATGCACTTTCACCAGTAATCAACACATAAATGATCAATATGTAAACTATTTTCCTGAAACAGGCTTTGAAGTCAGTTTGAATGTATTTGTATTTCAAGATATCTGCTTACTGCTCTGGAAAACAGATTTTATATCACCTTCGCAATCCATATTTTAACTTCATATGGTCTCCAGTGAGTTGAATTCTACATAGCTTATTTGTCTTTCTTGTATTGGTGAAAACGATCGTCAGGTCTGGAAGTATAGGGAGAAGCTATCGGGGTGAATTCCAACGTTGGCAGTTATTTCCAAGAACATGTGAAGACAGACCAGTTTTAGCGAACCAATTTTCTGTAAGTTGGATCCCTATTACCATATTTCATGCAACAAAAGCTATCATCAGGCAACATTGTGTAGCTGTGCATTTACTAGGATCTCTACAATACCGCTTTATTTAAAATTGCAATTATGTGTATAGTGAATTGCTTTAGGCAATATTTACTCTGTTCCCACTGGGACCAATTTTCCATTGAATGAAGAGTTGAAGACGCTCTTTGTGCCGTCCCTACTATTTAGGGTCCTTACATATGCAGTTGATTTGTTGTTGACTTTTGAAATATGAAATAGTGAATTTTGTTTCAATCTAGAAGATTGAAATTCTTTTAAGTTTTTATCCGTTGTTAGTTATCCTGCAACATTTACATGTCATTTGAGCTGGAAAGGTGAGGTCCTTGGTTTGCATTCAATCCTTGTCATCATTGATTTGTTGCAATGGAAGTTAAGCATTGGGATCCTATAGAAACACAAAACAAATTCTTATGTTTCTATATGTGTGTGTGTGTGTGTGTGTTAACTCAACGTAGAGATGCCTCTCTTTTCTGCATTAAGGACATAAGAAATTTGCTGTGCTCCTGTGTTTTGACATTTTGTTTTTAAATGTTCCCTTAACTGTAACAATCTCAAACAGGTCTTTGTTTCACGCCCAAATGGCGAGAAATATTCCACTGTACTCTGCGCAGGAGCTCCAGAGATACCCAAGTAAGTGATCCACAAACAACGTAATTCATTCAGAAAAGGCATGATACCAATCCTGACATATACTTAAGCAGTTCAAGCCATAGAAGTATTTGCCAATCAATAAACCATAGCTAATTACTAAAAGAGCATGTGTGTAAACAGGGAAAGTCCAAATTCAGGAATTGGATCTTGGGACTGGAATCTCAGTGGGAATAATTCCACCTATCATGCCTTGTACCCAAGGGCTTGGACTGTCTATGATGGTAATTTACCCTGAATAGTGATCGTTTTGAGTTGAAAATGTTCATGACCTAAAATTTAACTGACTGGTAGGTAATGTTTGCTTTACATGCAGGTGAACCTGATCCTTCACTTAAAATTGTGTGCCGTCAAATTTCACCATTTATTCCTCACAATTACAAGGAGAGCAGCTTTCCTGTATCTGTTTTCAGTTTCACGGTAGGAATTATCTGATGTAAGTAGCTTTCTGCACATTTTCCACAGCCCTTTCACCGCTGTATGTCCTTGTGATTTTCTTTAGGTAACTAATTCTGGTAAGACTGCCGCAAGTGTTAGCCTGCTCTTCACATGGGCGGTGAGTGAACAATTCTGATATCATGGCTTGTGTTTTTATCTTTCAAATTCTTGTAGCTAACTACTTTCTTTAAGAAAAAAAGTGAAAATGTTTCTAATCAGTGAATTAGCTGCTTTTTGTTCTTTCAAGAATATGCATGGTAGATGTGGACTCATGCAATCTTTGGATGTTTATTTCAGAATTCTGTTGGAGGGATGTCTGAATATTCTGGTCAGCACTTCAATTCAAAGCTAATGTAAGTAATGTCAACTAGAACCCATGGATCATTCCTTCTTTGGTGAAGTAACCTGCCAAATGTTGGATCTGACTTTTAAATATTTTACATGTCTAGGATGGAGGATGGAGTCCATTCTGTGCTTCTGCATCACAAGCAAGTTCCAGTCTTTGATGAAGCAAATTTATATTTTCTACTGTTGCAATTTTAATGATTTCAAATCTCTATTCTTATCATGCGACACACACTATGCATTCAGGACTGCGAATGGACATCCTCCTCTGACTTATGCTATTGCTGCTCAGGAGACTGAGGGTGTTCATATCTCGGAGTGCCCTTGCTTTGTCATCTCTGGAAATCATCCAGGCATCACAGCTAAAGAAATGTGGGAGGAAATCAAAGAGGTAGGTTAACTTGACATGGGACTGGAAGTGAAATGATATGAAGTGATCTGAGTTGAAGACCTCCAGATCTAATATCATGTCAACTCTAGATTAACAATTGGTTTTAAAGCTTCAACATATAGATTAGAATATGTTTTGGTATTTTATATGCGAGAAATACCTATAAAAAAACAACATAATTTTGTTTTGGTTTCTCATTTTTTTTAAAATTGAAAGGTGTCTTGTCAGTTCAACAAGTGAAACTAACAGTAAATAAAGACCTTTGCAGAATATTTCATTTTTGAATGTGTATTTTGTGGATAAATAAGGGTTTATCTAATGATTATTCTCACCGTTTTAGTATATACGGCTGTTTCTACTGATTTTCAGCATGGATCTCTTGACCGCTTTAGTTCCAAAAGGTGAACTTGCCCACAGAACCTGGATCATCAATTGGGGCTGCCATTGCCGCCTCTATTAATGTTCCCCCAGATGCAGTTTGTACTGTTAATTTTTCCTTGGCATGGGACTGCCCTGAAGTAAACTTTATGAGAGGAAAGACATACCACAGGTTACGAGTTAAAAGATCCTTTCAAAGCATAATAACCTATTTATCACTATTATACTAAAAGATTCATTTCAACAGGCGATACACTAAGTTCTATGGCAACCATGGCGATGCAGCAGCAAATATTGCACATGATGCCATTCTTGGTAACTTTTCAGTATGCAATCACAAAAATTCGGATAATTGGAGGGTTAATCATGGAGGAAATGTTATTGAAAAATTGACCATATGACATTGCTTTTGCAGAACATAATATAATAGAATTTCAATGCTATTTTAGGCCTAACATCATTTAAAGTCAATATATACGATTGCATGTGCATATTATAACATGTGATTTTTCAATTTCTCTTAGCACATGGTCAATGGGAGTCTGAGATAGAAGCATGGCAGAAACCTATTCTTGAAGACAAGAGGCTTCCTGAATGGTAACCAGCTTGTCTTGAAATTTCTTGCTGCATGTTGGAAGCTAACACGTTCCTAATTGTACCTTAGCAACTTCTTAAATGTCTACAGGTATGCTGTCACCCTTTTCAATGAGCTATATTATCTCAATTCTGGAGGAACAGTATGGACAGGTGCTTGGTTTATTTGAAAATTCATCCCTTAAAGCTTTATAATTTGCTCTAACAATTGCAACTTTCTCCTGGCAGATGGATCACCCCCACTATGCAGTTTGGTTACCATAGGAGGGAGGAAATTCTCTCTTGATAGAATGAAATCAGACGTGAAGAAAGCAGTTGATGCTTTACATCAAAACAATATTGCTCTTGAAATCATGGACCGCATGACCTCCATGCTTGAGGACATCCATACTCCAGTTGCATCGAATTCTGCTTTTGGCACAAATCTTCTCCAAGAAGGAGAAGAAAACATTGGGCAATTTCTCTATTTTGAAGGAATTGAGTATCAAATGTGGAATACATATGATGTTCACTTTTACTCATCATATGCCCTTGTAATGCTCTTTCCAAAACTTCAGCTAAGTATCCAAAGGGACTTTGCAGCAGCAGTGATGATGCATGATCCTTCCAAGAGGCAGCTGCTGTGCAATGGCCATTGGGCTCCAAGAAAGGTTCTTGGAGCTGTTCCTCATGATATAGGACTCACTGATCCATGGTTTGAGGTGAATGCCTATAACCTGTATAACACAGACCGGTGGAAAGACTTGAACTCAAAATTTGTACTCCAAGTGTACAGGGACGTAGTTGTCACCGGTGACAGAAAATTCGCACTAGCCGTCTGGCCTTCTGTATATGTTGCAATGGCTTACATGGAGCAATTTGATAAGGATGGAGATGGAATGATTGAGAATGAAGGCTTTCCTGACCAGACATATGATACATGGTCTGTATCTGGTGTGAGTGCATATAGTGGTGGGCTGTGGGTAGCAGCCCTGCAGGCTGCATCTGCCTTGGCACGTGAAGTAGGTGATAATGGTTCTGCAGACTACTTTTGGTTCAAGTTTCAGAAAGCAAAAGCTGTTTTGAAAAATTGTGGAATGGTTCTTACTTTAACTATGACAGTAGTAGCAGTAAACAAAGTTCATCTATACAAGCTGATCAGCTGGCTGGGCAATGGTATATTGCTGGAAACATATCTAATTTGTTTGATGTTAATGGGCCTCTTTGTTTTGTATGTTTTTTTATCAATATTTTGTTTGCATCTAATCTATATGACTTGTAATTGATCCATGTATGGTCTATTTCCTCTTCATGTTTTATCTATCTCTAATATGTATATTTGTCATTTTATCTTTGTTGGTATCTTTGTTGACCAAACACCAGTTTTGTGCTGCTGCCGAAATGATGAAAAACGATTGAACCAAACATGCCCTTAATGCTACTTTTCTTGATGAAAAAATTTGAGTTATCATGGATTCATTTGTTCTTACTATCTCAGGATAGAAATCATAGTTAGAATTATGCCTCATGGCCTTTTCTAAGTGGAGATATACTTTGATTTCTCTCTGTCTCAGTGATTATCATATGATGGAGAAAACTAACCTGATGCAATAAGTAGGTATGCTGGGGCATGTGGTCTTCAACCTATTGTTGATGAAAGCAAAGTAAGAAAGGCATTGGAGAAGGTTTACAACTACAATGTTTTAAAACTAAAGAATGGAAGAAGAGGAGCTGCAAATGGGATGCTGCCTGATGGAACAGTGGACATGTCATCCATGCAATCCAGAGAGATATGGCCTGGGGTGACATATGCTGTTGCTGCAACAATGATCCAGGAAAACATGGTTGATGTGGCCTTTCATACAGCAAGCGGAATATATGAAGCTGCATGGTCAGAAGGAGGACTTGGGTATCATTACTCTTCTTTACCTGTCGCAATACCTTATGGCTTGATATGATCCCTGAATATTTAAGACTGAATCTACGGTAATTTGGCAAAGAACAAACAATGAGAACCTTAAAATCATTTTCTGTACTTCATGAATATATTCGCCTATTTGGACTGAAAAGTGGCTGCAAGTTGTATTTTTATCGTGGCAAGGTTATCTTTTGTGTGATATGCGACAGTCAGATATTGATAAAATCTACCCACATTTCTAATCTCTGGAAAATTTCTACATTACTGGGAAGAAGCTTATGATGCCTTAGAAAAATACTGAAGTCTTCATGTTTATATCCCTAGTAACTGTCTGATTAATTATGCTACAGAAAGCTGAAAATGGAAAAGTCCTGAAATTTCAATGTGACTAGGCTATAACTGATTGTGGTCTCTTTCTTAATTTCTTCATTTTGTGGTGTATTCTCCAATTTTGCATTAAAAAATAATCTCAGTGTTTTTGTATCAGAATGCATTTAAGTGTTTTTTTACAGGATTGTATGTTTTCTGAAGCTTGTGTGCACTAGAATCATGAAATGACCTTTTCTTCCCCAATTAAGACTTCCATCTTCACTAGTTTCCTGAGTAATATTTCTAGGAATTGTCTAATGTGGGTTTTCTTCTTTGGCACAGATATTCTTTCCAGACTCCAGAAGCATGGAACAATGAGGATCAATATAGATCTCTAGGATACATGCGTCCTTTGGCCATATGGGCTGTTCAATGGGCATTGACAAGACCAAAACCTGGGAAGCAGGAAGTGGAGCCAGAAGTGAGTGAAAAGAGTTTTCTTAAGCAACATGCAGCATTTACAAAAGTGGCCCGCCTTTTAAGGTTGCCAGAAGAGGAAGGATCAAAAGGCCTCTTGCAGACTGTGTTCGATTATACTTGCAAGCGGATGTTCACGTGAATAATTTATTCCAATGATTATACACATGTATACTATGATGGTAGCATTGAGTGATAACAAACATTGATTGTTATATAAATAGGGAACCGGATAAAATAAAGGCCTTGGGCAGCTTTTCTTTTGGCTCTCAAATGATGTCCCCATTCGTGCCCCCGTTAGTTACATTTTACAATATGTTAAGATTGTACGATGTCCATCCCATATTTTCCTTCAGTGATCATACATGGCAATATGCAAATAAGGAGGACCGGATGGGGACACCATTTGATGACCGTAGAATTTTGGCGTCTTTTAGCATGTAGAGGATATTGCCAAGATATATATAATATATATGTATATATATATATTATATATTTGAGTCTCAAATAAAACCCTTTCTTGTTGGCTGACAGCCTATGTGTAATATCTTCGTATATGTGCTATCTTTTGTGATAGTGCAAGAGTAACGGTTTTTTTTTGCATCGCAATTGCTATGGAGGGAGGAGACTCCATTATCTATCTCAACAAGGGTTCGGTATTCGTACCGCTAAATTAAAAAGGCCTTGAGAAGCATTTTCTAGTTTAAATTGGGTTATGAATAAGAAGTCCAAAAGCATTTTGTTTATAGACTCGGATGGTTTAAATGTAATTTGTAGTTGCTGCATGAAGATCAAATAATCAACGTCCTCCAGGCATTTGGGATACAAATACAGACTAATGGACATCCATATGTTAGGAACTCCAATGGATACCCACAAAAACATATATTTTCTCGTCTCCCTTTCCTCTTCAGCACCATCTTCTCTGGTTCTAAGCAACAAGAATCCCAAGTTTTATTTAGTTGGCTCGAATACGCAGCCTTCTTCCCTGTCAGGGTGGTTTTCTTATACCAATATGCGAAGGGAAACCGCTTTGACAAGCTACTCAAGATTTTTCACAAAGATAAAGAGTTGGTTTTCGCTGAGATTATAGATTCTCACACATGTCATTGCCATCAATACTACATTTCTTAAAACCGTCTCGTCTGTTTGTTAATGAGTTAGGCAACCCTGCCCAGTTGGAAACCCACCTGTCGATTCTCACCATTAAATTTTCACATTTGAAGAGGCCGAAAAGACGAAAAGGAAATGGGTGGAAATGAGCAGCAGCAGATTTCACTTCGTCCTTGTGGGTGGATCATGGGTGAGATGATTGGGTCCGGATCTTTGGCACTGTCCGTTTGGCCATGAGGAAAGATACAGGGACACTCTTTTTTATAAAATCTGGGCAGGGCAACGGTCCAAACGAAGCACTGGAGAATGAGGCAAATATTCTTCAGAGTTTGGATTTACCTTATGCTGTCCGTTGCTTAGGAAGAGACATGCTTAGAGATAAAGATGGAGGAAAGAAACTCTGCATCTTCATGGAGTACATGGGAGGAGGTAATCTAAGTGATGTTGTGAAGAAGTTTGGTGGTAAACTTGATGAAGGAATTATTCGGCTTTACACCCGAGAAATTCTACATGGACTTAAATACCTTCACCAGGATAGAATCGTGCATTGTGACTTAAAGTGCTAGATTGTGCTATTAGGTTCCGATGGAAGCATTAAATTGGCAGATTTTGGTTGTGCAAAGAAATTGGATGACTCAAAGAGCCGAGGGGATTTGAGATTCTCAGGTGAATGCATTGGTGGTACTCCGTGGATGGCGCCTGAAATGTTAAGAGATAGAATTTGGATACGAGCGCGGACATATGGTCCTTAGGATTTGCTCATACATCCCTTTATTCTGTGGAATTCCAATAAAGAAACTGGGTACTCACCATCAAGTGTTTTGGATATGGAGGATTCTGATATAGAGTACTGGAATATAATCATGTTATGAACTTCCCAATAAAAATCCTTTCTCAGCAAAATGCCATCAGGAAGTAGAGACTACAAAACTTATGAAAAATGACCTTTTCTCATCAGGAAGCTGGATAAACGTCCGAAGAATGTAATGGTTGCAACACCAGTACTTTACGTTTTCATTGGATTGGATAAATTGAAAAATCTGACAAAGACTTGTAGATATTTTTTATGCCTACTGAAGGGTGTCTCATATCGTGTATAGGGTGTCTCATATCGTGTAGGAGATAAAAGAGAGATATGTGCATAATGTAGAGTTTTATCATGCATGGCTACAGCTTGAGGAAAGAGAAAAATGCAGTTTGCAGGTTTTATAGCACCAGAAGACATCATCTCACTGTGCCTTTTCATCCTTAAACTAGAAGTTTTTTTCAAGATTAATGCTGCTTGGAATTCTACATGTGGTTTTGGATTCAGTTCCTTCATACTATCTAAAGCAAGTCTTGAAGTTAGGCAGGATAAGGGTTACTTAGTTTTAGTCTGTTTGGATGGCCTGTTTTTCATCCATATTTATATCTTTTTCAAAATAATATATGTAAACATGTTCGGTTTGCATATATATATATATATATCTATATTTGATCTATTTGATCTTTTCATGAGAACTGCCAACTTTTTTTTTTTTTTTATCTATATCTATTTCTTAATAAATAATGTTAGAAAAAAGTTTGAAAAAAAATATCTGTATCTACCAGAAAAAGCCAAACAAACATATCCTAGTGTGCAAGAGCAATTTGGTGTTATCTATTTTTTGCTATCTTACTAACTCCAGAGACATATAGACAAATAGAACCACACATTGATGTCCTTTAATTAATGCAATAGTTGTTCAATGTGTTGAACCGAAAGGTTCACGTTTGATTTCATAGAGACAAAACAAGTATGTATCTTCAATAAACAAATAAAATTGGCTTGAAAATTTTGAATACTTATGTTATTCATTGAAATTGTTCTTGGAGTGTATAGACTAAGCATTAAAGGCAAACTCATTCTATTAGAGTTTAATTTGAAGCTTTAGGAGTGGGCAAAGGGGATGCCATTCGAATGGCTGATGATGCCATTCAAATGAAGCCAAACATAAGCGTTTTCTTGTATAGCCCTTGAATTTGGCATTAGAATGTGTACGAATGAAGTCTCCAAAAATTGATCCCTCAGGTCATCATGTGATGTATGCCCTTATATTGAGCCAGTGGGAAGATGTTTCAAGAAAAACTGATAACGTGTAATTTAACCTTTAATAAAGAAGGGTATTTGGGCTTTATATGATATATTTGATGGTTAATTATAAAAATTTGATACTTAATTTGTTTAAATTTTGATTTCAAGTGTTTGAGAGATTAATTGAGCTTAAGAGAAGGATTTAATCAATTTTGAATAGGGGTGTTCACGGATCGGTTAACAGGTCCTGGCTCTATTTTTTGAACCTAACTGTAGTGATCGGTTTTTTAATATTCCGATCCTTAACCGGTCCATTATAAACGGCTAACCGTCTTAATGGTTAATAGTTTTATTCGGTTAATTTATTCGATTTTTGGTTTTTAACCATTTACCGTAATTATTTTAATAAATCAAATTAATAATTCCAATAAACCTTATTTTTTAGCTTTTATCATAGAATTTTTCTTTAAATTATTATATATATTATAAGAGCTAAAAAAATAAAGAAAATCAAATTAAGGAAAAGGGGAAAAACAAACATTTGGATATATCATTATCAATAAAACCAAATCAAATCAATTATCACATTAACTCCATCAAACATAGGATAATAGTATTTTAATCAAAATCAAAGGAATATTAACATAGGTAAATTATATGTATATGTAAATCATATATATAATATATTTATAAATATTAAAACGTTAACCATTAACCATCGATTTTTTATGGTTACAAACCGAAACCGAAATTGAAAATCGAAAAAAATAAAAACCGTAATCTTAAACCGAAACCAATGAATCGGTTAACCATATTTTTCGGATTGGTTTTATGCCTTCGGTTTGATTTTTTGGTTTCATCGGTTTTTTTGTACACCCCTAATTTTGAAGAAGAAATTAGGAAGAAATGAAGATTACAGAAAGAACACAAGCTTGTGTTTAGCCCGTGTAAATGGCATACAGATCTATGATTAGAAAGGAAAAGTGACCAAATAAGTAAAGAGGTCCATGGTTGATTACTTCAGGTCGTGTATCACCCATGTATTACCCTAATTGGAGAACTTCTTGAGATACGATAGAAACAAGACCATATCTATTAAGGCGTGTATTGTTTATGCTTCACTAGAGTGTGTGAATCTTATCCTTTTAATCAAATATGTATCATCTTATCTAAGATATACAAGGACCCTTATGCATATAAATAGAGATCAAAGGCAGAAAGAGAACACTTTTACATCTTTAGAAATTCCAATTGACTAAAGAGAAGAAACAAGTCAAGAAGTTAGAAGCTACAGAGACAAGATTTCAAGATTCATTCTTTAAAAGAGTTTTCCTTTTTATTATTAATGCCCTCTTTTGTCTTTAGTATGATTATTGAATACCTTATGGAAAAGTAGAGAAATCTATCTAAATATGGAAACCTTAGATTTATTATGCAATTCGAATTGACTGCTTATTGAATATACAACTAGTTTCTTAAATTTAATTATGTGCTTTGAATGTGAAATACCCCAAGTCCTAACCTAGTTAAATTAGGACGGCTTAATTGAATAATCTAATAGATAATTAATTGTAAATATAGTTTAGATAATTTAAATGAGTAAAATAAATAAATAATAGAAAATGAATAGGCAAATTGATATAATTAAAGTAGTAAATAGGTTAATTTGAAATTGAGATTTAGATTATCTATTCTCTAATTGATTAATTGTATTATATAATTATTCTTTACAAATTGGAATGTTATTCTCTTCTAATTTTATAAATATAACCACCTTTCTTGAAATTTAAATATCAAAATCCCTAAACTTTCAAATTATATGTTTTCACAAACTTCTAAACCTTCAAATTTCATTTTGGTTACCATATCTTTAATTCCCATGAATTTTGATTTCATTTACCTATATAAAAATATCAGTTTAAAACCCAAACTGATTTAAATATCAGTGTCTTGAAAACCGAGTTTCTAAATTGTGTTTCTAAATCAAGATATTTATTTTTATTAAATAGATTGTCAAATCATTTTCTAATTAGTTTTGATATTTAATATAATTACTAGAAAGGTTTAAATCTAATATCCTATTTTGAAAATATCTTTGATTTATCCTTATCTTTACCTTTTTCTTTCCTTTTCCTTTTTCATTTTTCTGTTTTCATTCTTTCCTTTCCTGTTTCTTTTCTTCTCTTCCTTTCTCCTCCTCTTTCTCTCTTCTTCTCTCAATTTCAACTCCAAAATCTTAAGTTAAACAAGATCATGGAAGAAATCAAGGATAGAAATGGAGATAAAAAGTAGGAATCATTTTAAGAGAAGTTTCAAGAACTTAAGAGGAGTAGTGATAAAAGAAAGCAAGAAGTTTGAGTTGTTACTAAGATAAGTTTTTATTATTTTCTTTGTTTTAATTGTTGATTACATGTGTATATGATGCATTGATGCTAGATTTAGGTTGAGCTTGTGATAAAAATGGATGAATGATACATATATGTGGTTTATGCATATTAGAGAAGATGATGAATAGTAGTCGTGGGGTTGATGGAGGAATTTATGGTGTTTAAAGTTGTTGGATGAGTATAGAAGAGTTATTTGAACTTAAATAGATTTGTATGTTGTTTATGTAATATTTTGAGTGAAATATGACATAGTTAAGAAGTTGAATTTTGCAGTAAAGACAAAGGAAAAACGTGGAAAATCAACACAAGAGAGCAATCACGAGCATGATCACACCTGTTATTCTTTTGGATTTGAAGTTTAAGGATAATCACAGGTGTGATAGCCTCTGATCATGCATTTTTTTTATAATCACGGGAATGATCAGGAGCGTGATAGCCTCTGATCATGAATTTTCTCTAATCACGGGCGTGATAAGCTTTCTGGCAATGCGACAGTGTTTTCATAATTTAATCATAGCTTTTTCATACAAACTCGAATTGATGTGATTCAAATCGTGTTAGAAAGCTTAAAAAGAGATTTACAAATTTCATGTTTCAAGTTTTTGCAAATTCAAAAAGTATCAAGGCTGAAATTTTAATTTTTTTCAACTGCTATGTTTTTTAAACAAAGTTGAAAACTTGTTTTACTAGATAAAAGTGTGTAGTTAAGTATAAAATGAATATTTTTGAGCTAAAATAAGATAGATAAATATATTTAATGTGTTACATTTATTGAATGATATGATTAAGCATGAGTTTAGTGAATTTATAGATTTAATAGATAATTTGATTTCACATGGAGTTTGATATAAAATGAACTTAGTTAATAATCTAAGTTTAACTTGACTTAATGAACTTGAATGAACTAAAATGAATTAGATTGATTAAGTTTAATCAATTTAGCCAAGATTAAGCTAAAATAAACTTAAGTTAATATGAATCTTAGTTATAAAATGAATTAGTTAATAATCTTAGTTTAAAGACTAAATGGGCTTGAATAAGTCAAAATGGATTGGATTGATTAAGTTTGATTAACTTAGCTTAATAATTGAATTAAATGATTAAATCTAATTGATTTTCTTAGGATTAAGTGAAAATGGGTTAATAACTAATAATTGGATTAGATTAATATGTTAGAATAAACCTTAGCCTAATATTAGGAGTATGTTGTTTCAAATGCTTGTTTGATTTGAATATGAATAATGTGATGATGCTTTTTTAATAAATGACTCTAATCAAAGTGAAAAGAAATACATTGACAAATAAAGGAGAACTGTTTGTATTTTGGTAGGGCGATCTTCGCAGCCATAACAGGTTTCTTTTTTAGTGTATGATCAAATAGGTTCTTAATAAAGTTTGAGATAAATAAATGATGAGTATACTTACTTGTATGAGTTTAAATTCTTGAATCTACAGATATGGATATCTGATATATCTCTAAGTTGGTTTCTGATCTACCCTTTGTCCCCATTTGGATTTTTAATATGAAAGGTACGCAGTAACTTGCATGATGATTGTTAGGATAGACATCCTAAAACGAATTGAAACTTAAACTCGATCAATAAATGATGAGTGATGATTGTGCTTTCGCTGTTAAATCCGATCAAGGAGCGATACCTTGTCTGAATGGATATAGTAGTTTAGGCGCTTACGTCACTCGTCATGATGCAATGACTTCCAATAGATGGCTCGGCAGCAAACGGTATCGGTGTAACATCTACTTAGGCTGGGAAGAAGTAATATGACCTGGTCGTGTTTATAGAAACAATTGAACTAGATGATGTTATGGATCGGGATGGTTAGAGTGTATATAACGGTTGTGAACCTTGGATGAATCTATTTTCTTGTGGTGTTATCGGAGATATAAGTAGTCAGACTGCTTATATCAACCCCCTAAGTAGCTGCGGTTACTTAGGACCCTTAGATTCCTATCCTAGGGTAGTCGACTCCGGGAGCTATCGACGTGCTCCCCCATTGCTGTGGTGGTGACGGATGGAAAATCATTTTCCTGGATTGTTCTGGAGTGTAAGTGCTTAAGTGTTGATTTTTTTGCTTTAATTTAAAGATAATAACTTTTTGTTTATTACATTGCATTTAGTTAAGCTTGTGTGACATTCTATGTATGCTTGTGTTACTATATACTGAGCTTCGGCTCATTATTGTTATTCTTTTTCCAGGTATCTTAAAGATGATGGGAGTTGATGATTGATGATTGGATGATGATGATTGTTGATAATCTTGATGTTATTGTTGATGTTGATGATGATAATGTTGGTGATGATGATGTGTTGATTGACTTAGGTTATGAGCATTTTGAAGATCCTAGAGATTTGAGAAGGAGATGATGTGAGCTAGAACAGTGGATTCATTTGTATTTGTTTTTGCTTTGTTATAGAGCTGATTTATTTTAAAAGTCTGTATTTTCTTTAAGGGCTTGGTTTAGAGCCCATGTTTTATATTTAAAGGTTTAAAACTTTGTTTACCATCATGAAAGGTATATGGGTAGTTGATAGTATGATTTTGTACTTGATAATCAATCTACTCATGAGAGTAGTTTCTAAAATGTTTTTGTAAAATCTATTTTGTAAATAAATCCATTAAAAAAAATAATGAACCATAGGATTTCATCAATGAAAATTGATTAGCAATGTTCGAAATAAAACACCATTCTAGGAAACCTAAGTGTATAATACACTTGTATTATACGTGATAGTAATGCCTAAATTAAATTTTAGGGTGTTACAAAATGTTCTTGAGTTAATATGTCCGAGATAATAATTCTTGTTTGATTTTTTATATTAGTAAATCCAAAATTACTATTATAATAGATCTAGCACAATTAGAGCGATTTGATTGTAATTCTAGATATAGAATGACATAAATTTTTCATATTAGATTGAATTAGGGTTTAGTGTGATAGAGAATCCATAGATCATTAATGCAATTTTTGGAATGATATTAGTTAGAAAGAAATTTCAAGAAATAGAACTAAGAATTAGTAACCTTGAAAGAGATATTAATTTAAATTAGGAATTCCATGGATTAAGAAATTAATAACTTTAATTGGATTATATATAATACCTTGCATAGTAATTTCTAGTGGCAATGCAATATATAAATGATCTTGCGATTGGATTTAATTAAGTTGACTTGTGAATTTTAATCATAATTAGATTGAGATTGTTAGTAGAATTAGTAGTTAATAATGTAGGAAATCAAACTAGTCAATTAGAAGGAGCAATTAATTTCTTGATTTTATGGTATGTGTTTTAGGAGTTAGTATTCTAGAGTTATGGCTACTTTCCTAGAAATAATATTTTATATATATGGTAATTTCTTGTATTACAAAGTAGACCATATTTTCTATCCCTCGTGTACATATACATATATACATATATATACTCAGTTTTTCATCAAAACAATATAGTAGCTTTTTCAAATATCATTTTGCTTTATGGTATCAAAGTAGATGCTCTAAATCCCTTTTTTTTTTCTTTTCTTTCTCAGTCATCATTTAATCAATTCTATGGTTGAATCCGATGGAACATCTAGGGACTCATCAATATCAAACCCATCTCCTGGAATAACTCCAACCACTACTAAAAATAGCTTGTCCCCATCACCCATCATCTCACATAAGCGATTACACAACCTGACTCAAGTGATCCTAAATTCAAATCCTAGTAAGCAGAAAATAGTCTTGTTATGTCTTGGTTGATCAGTTCTATACAATCAAGATAAGAGAAAAATTTTCACTCTACATCACTGCTAAAGAGATATAGGACGCTGCATGTGATACCTTCTCCAAAAGCGAAAACACAATCAAACTTTTCCATGTAGAGAGTATCCTTTAGGACCTGAGACAAGGAGAAAACTCTATCACCTCCTATTTTACTACTCTTACCCGATATTGGCAGTAGTTAGATCTTTTTGAATAACACGAATGGAAATATTCAAACGACAGTGCCTATTTCAAAAAAATCATTGAAACCAAGCGCATCTTCAAGTTCTTGATGGGTCTTGATAAGTCTCTAGTGTGATCATCGCAAGAAACCAGGCCACTTCAAGGAAACATGCTGGAAATTGCACAAAAAGCCTACCAATTGGAAGTTAAGTTGAGATCATGAGTCTAAAGGAAACACAACCATCACTAAGATGTCTCGATCCAACAATTAAGGACCTTTCACTAAGGATCAATCAGAATTTTTCTAGCGCCTTATTCATAATGCCAACATCACAGCTAATCCAACACCTACCAATGTTAGGGATGGTTAAAACATGGTTCGGGTAACCTTGCACTCCATGTAGCTCAAACGCCCCTGTCTTCATGGATAGTGGACTCTGGTGCATTAAATCATATGACAGGTGACAGATCTCTTTTCGCAACTTATTCACCTCATAACAGTATGTGTAACCAATGGTACTCTCACCAAAGTAGTAGGGATAGGAACAATACATCTTTCAAGCACTCTTAATCTTTACTTTGTGTTATTTATGTTGGATCTTGACTGTAACCTGATCTTAGTTAGCAAACCGAATAGTGATCTACACAAGAAGAACATTAAACAAACTCGAGCTGACTTGATTAAAATATCTCTCACAAAAGATATAAATTTTTCCTAAAAGAACAAAATCTATCTACGTGATTAGTTACTAAAAAAAATCTCACGTTAGGATAAGACAATCTTACATAAAATAAACTATGAAAATTAAATACAACAAATACATATAAAAAAATCTACTTATTTTAATAAAATTATTGGCAAACTAATAGTCATTCTCCACAAATGTTGGATCTAATATAAAAAAAAATGGTGAATCTATAAATATTAACAGTAGAATGATGAATTTATGGATTTATAATGGTGAAGTAAACCAATGGATTCTCTTATTAGGTTTTTTTTTTTTTTTAAGGGAATGGGAGGGTGGGTGGGGAATAGAAAAGACACTGGCTACTGGGTTCAATTCGTTCATGATGCTAGCAATTAATATTTTAGATTTCATAACTGCATATCTCAGATTGAATGTTAGGAATGAAAAAGTCAATTTTTTTTGCATGCGTTTTTTAAAATTTTAGATATATGTAATTTCATGCGATAACCATCGTTTGTAGTATACCTTAAACATCTCCTTCTCTTGAAAAAATACCTCTTCGGCTTGAACTCAATCAACAAAACTAAAGACTCCCTTGAGCTCAATTGATACTAAAAGAATACTAGATGAGGTGGAGTTTAGTTCACAATCAGGTAATGAAAAGGTGACAAATTATTATCTAGAGTTAGATCTGCCTATTGCTCAAAGAAAAGGCAGTCAATCATGTACTCAGCACTACTCTGCAGTTACATCTCCAACTCAAACCTATCACAGAAATTTTGAGCATTTGTGAGTTTTCTAGATAAAATCATGATTCTTAGTTCAATTTATGAAGCCTTGAAGGTTCCTAAATGGCAAACAACAACTCTAGAGGAGTACAATGCACTTGAGAAAAATGGCTTATGGGTCCTAGCATCATTACCACCTAACAAGAAGACCGTGAGATGTGAATGGATATTCTTAGTTAAGTAAAAGACTGATGGAAGCATTGATAGATATAAGGCTCGATTAGTAGCTAGAAGGTTCACTCAGTCATAAGGAATTGATTATCAGGAGACTTTTACTCCTTTGGCTAAGATTATTACAATATGTGTCTTATTATCTATTGTTGTCAATCAAGATTGGCCTTAGTTTCAACTCGATGTGAAAAATGCTTTCCTAAATGGACATCTAGTTGAGGAAGTTTATATGGATATACTAACTGGTTTTGAAACTGAGCAAACCAAACGAAAAGTGTGCCAGCTACAAAAAGCATTATACGAACTCAAACAATCACACCAGGCATAACTTAATAGGTTCACAAAGGTGCTTAAACAGTATGGTTACTTATAGTTTCAAGTAGATCATAGATTATTCATCAAACATTTCATAGATGGGAAATTATAGTATTTATTATCTATGTTGATGACATAGTTCTTACTGGAAATCATGAAGGAGAGATAAGAAAACTTGAGATCTTATTGTCCAAGGAATTTGAAATCAATGACTTAGGACATTAAAGATATTTTATGGGAATGGAAGTGGCAAAAAATAGTAAAGGAATTTTAGTCTTACAACGTAAGTATGTTTTGGATCTCTCAAGAAAGACTAGTATGGTGGGTGGAAGCCGGTTGAACTCCTATGGATCCTAATACCAAATTGTTGCCTCGGACTAAAGAGTTATTAGTAGATAAGCGATGGTATCAACGCTTGGTGGGAAAGTTGATATATTTTACACATACATGCCCAAATATAAGCTTTACAGTCAGTATATTAGCTAGTTCATGAGCAATCCATCTTTGGATCACATGGAGGCAGTGAGTCGAATTCTTAGGCATCTTAAAAGGGATCTTGGAAAGGGACTAAGATTTAAGAAAACACTTGATCAATCCCTTGTAATCTACACAGATGCATATTGGGCTGGATCTCCTATTGATCGAAAGCCTATATCCAGCTACTGCTTGTTTGTTTAGGGAAACTTGGTAACATGGTGAAGTAAAAAGTAGCACATGGTAGCTTGTAGCAATGCTGAGGCCAAGTTTCAAGCATTAACTTAGAGCATATGTGAAGGAATTTCGTTAAATCAACTACTAGGCAAACTTAAGATTGATACTTTTGATCTTATTAAAATTATGTGCGACAACCAATCGACAACCGCAATTGTCAAAAATCTAGTTCATCACAATAGGATAAAGCATATCGAAATCGATAAGCACTTTATCAGTGAGAAAATAGAAGGCAATGGGATTTCTCTTAACTATGTACCCTCACAATAGGAAGTAGCAGACATTTTAACAAAGACCCTATTTCGACCCAACTTCATTTAACTAAGTTTAATGCTTAGTTTAATGAACATATAACGTCTAGTTTGAAGGGGAGTGTAGGAAAACTAGTCAATTAGAAGGAGCAACTAATTTCCTGATTTTATGGTCTTTCTTTTAGGAATTAGTATCCTAGAATTATGGCTAATTTCCCATAAATAATATTCTATATATGTAGTCATTTCTTGTACCATGAAGTAGATCCTATTTTCTAGCAGTTGACCTATACTATCCCTCATCTATATATATATATATATATATATGTACTCAGTTTTTTTTACCAAAAAGATATAGAAGCTTTTTCAAATATCATTTTGCTTCAAATAATATTAATTTGAATTGTTAGGATAGATAGTAGGGAACAAGTAATTACTAGTAATTCAAGACCCTTGTGGGAATGATCCCGTACTTAATCACTGTACTATACTGTATCTTCGATAAATATACTTGCCTTTTTAAAGTGATTTTAGGATAGCATATTAGTGCATAGTTTTATTGATTGTTGGATCACTAATTTTGAAATCCAATAACATACTCCTTCAAGAGCAGTTTGCAATTATAAGTAGTCAATTGTGATCAAATTATTGCTTTCCATTTGTTTGTAAAATAATCACTCACTTTGTTCTCTTGTACAATAAATTGCTTTTACTTTTTGAGAGAGAAGTTTGGTGCTTGTGTGAGCTTTCATTTGTGATATAAAAAAGCGCTAGATTTACTTGAGAGTATACACACTTGTATGTCTAGTTTGAGAATCATTAAAATTAATAGAAGTGGTGTGTATAGTACTATGGAGAGGCATTTTATGATAATGGAAACTAGAGGGCCAGCTGAATTCCATGTTAAACCCAAGCTCTTGATTTTCTCTTCCCTATCTTTTACTTTGCAGCATTCATTAACTTACTTGCATTCTTTGCTTGTTCATGTAATTTCTAAATTTGTTAATTTATGATACAAACTGTTAAAACCCAATTCACTCCCATCTTGGCTTCCTAGTAATAAAAACACTACATCGTCATGAAAGTACATATTTGAAACTTGCTCTTTTGTGGCAATGAATCATCTTATTCTTATCTGTTCTCATGAAAAGAATTGACTATAACAATGCTAAACAAGAACACTGCTCTTACATTTAAGTAGAATCTAAATGGGACATAATATAAAAAACATGATTTTATCAGCATTTGGTCAGCTTTTTCTAAGTGATTTTCTCCATGTTTTCACTGATGAGGGAATGTAAAGTTGA
Source organism: Combretum micranthum (assembly GCA_024138025.1). Lineage (NCBI taxonomy): Eukaryota > Viridiplantae > Streptophyta > Magnoliopsida > Myrtales > Combretaceae > Combretum > Combretum micranthum. The sequence goes on from JAMXBD010000001.1 coordinate 5,244,897, forward strand.
GTGCAGGCTAGCGAAAAAAACCAAAACCTCCAGTGCTCAAGCATAGGGTCAATTTGAGTACAGAGCAACTACTAAGTTCCGAGAAGAGCTATCTGAGAGTTGAATTTTCAAACCTCATCGCCATTCCAACTGCTTTTCATTTTAGGACCAGTTGGTCCTTCTTCCTTCAAAACTTCATCTGGTAAGCTATTAATTGCATTTTGGAAAGATTTTTTAAGTGTTCCAGGAAGCATTTTACTTACTTTCTCCATCTCCTTTGCAAAATCATAATCTATTCTAGGTCCCCATTCCCTGCAGTAATCCAGCCATGGTGGAGCTGTGACGGCTGATCCTAGATGATCAACTGCGATCACTGAATAGTTTGCTCCAGTATCCATAAACATATTGCTCTTGGCAAAATCATTTATAATTCCTACTCCATCCATTCCTTGAAGGAAGGATTCTGGTTTATGATAAGCCGCGTGTCCATGTAGGGATGCATAGCCTACAAATCTATTGCCATCTTGATACTCAAGCTCTGAAGCACTCACCCAAATGCCGGCACTGTGCTGTGCTAAAAAGACTCTCTGAAGTTGACCATTGAAATTACTGATCCGCAAAGTCACATGCTCCCAGTCACCAACATGTTCCCCTAATTTTCCAAGCGAGAGCTTGAAGTACTGTACTTTTGCTCTTGCAGCACCATTGAAAGGGTAAAATAGCCATATTGCTACATCTGTAAATGTTGCCCCAAACATTGGCTTCACATGTATATAGACCTGTGAACTTTGTAAGTTCCCTTTCTTGACTCTTTCTTTTGAAGCACCATCCACAGGAAGGTCCAACCAGTAGGCACCATCATTTGATCCTCCTTGAGGCAGATTGGAGCCTGTCTGTTCTATTGCAACTGGATTTGATTCCTCTCCCTTCTTATACAGTAATGCTCCATTCATAAAAAACCAGCTAACTGATGAAGGTAAAAATTCTTCATCAGGATGAAAATAAAGTCGAGGATTGTATGCTTGAATTAGAGCATCAATCTGGCTTTTGCTTGGCATAGATGACAAATTGTTCTTGGCATTCTTTAAGCAAGCCGAAGTGCCATTTTTGATGATGAATGAACCTAGACCGACACCCTGAGCTGCAAACCCTCTATTAGAAGGTCTCGAGCTGAAAATGTCAACACGACCACTGTTTGCATCCATTCCCCAGATCCACATATCGGCCTCGCATTGCTCTGTGAGGTCGGCTCTAACACAACGAATTTTGTCCAGGGAAGGTTTCTGAGAGGATGTTGTGACTACATGGCCTACTGCCTTATAACCATCAGGTGGTACGGGTTGCCATATATAGCCTACTCCATTTGCATTTACCTTTAAAGATATACTATTCCAAACAAGAATGTAATCGGTTGGTGTCTTTAGAGATCCATTAATGTTGCCATTTGTTGTATCTTTCCCTATAAGAACCCAGCCATAAAGTGGTATGTTGTTTGGTTGGGCATATGAACCTAACATGAAATATCCTTCTGGTAGAACTGATGGCTCAAAGAATGTTGCACCAAGGTTATCTGGTCCCTCCCCGTTTATTTCCCAAACTTTGGTGAAATTTGATATTTGCTGTACTGATAGACCCCCCAGATCAATGCTTCCACTGGCAAATCCTTCACCTATTGCATGAAAGTAAGAGTATTTAAGAAGTTAGCTAAGTATGCTGTCCCTAGAGTTTAGAACATTAGTTGCTGACCAAAAGTGGCTTATATTTGGCAATAATAGAACGGTACCGGCTGGCCAAGCAGGTAAGGGAGATGGAGCTTGAAAACAGTATCAATGGGAAGAGCCTTGCTTTCCTTGGAGCTTGATATAGCAGGAGTGCACAGAGTAGGACAACTCTCTATACCTGAAATTGCCAATAATTAAGCTCATTTGATTAAAGAGTGGAGTAATCATAAGTAAGAGCCTAAGAGGAATATGTATCTGTCTGGAGAAGACAATGTTGATCAATATGGAAAGTTAAACCGGTTCAATACGATCCCTGTCCCTGTCCCTGTCCTTGAGGATTAAGTCATGCACCAGGAAGATCAGTCCATGAAGTTGGATTAATTAAACTCAACTCAATAATCCAAGAGCCCTGCCCTGATTTTGGGACTTGAAACCTGTCATAGCTCAAGTATGTGGATCCTAGGTTCATAACAACCTGATTTTTTTAAAGTCTAATGATACACATAACAGAAAAAGGACTTGAAACCTGCCACTAGCTCAAGTATGTTTGGCTGTGGAAACTGTCAAAAATCATCCTAAGATTGTTAGTCATCCCGGCGAATAGCAAGTGTGTCAAGTATCATTGCAGGTGACGGGCATACTCTTCTTACGGCTACAACCGACTACACTGGGGGAAAAAAAGAGGAGAAGGTTTGGCTAAATATGTCTGAATGTGTGACCTTTGAGGCTATGAGGCATAAAATTGGGTTAATGATAAAAATGGTATCTAAATTCAAAACACAAAAGTCAGAGGATTAGCTAAACTAACATTCAAAACTCAAAACTATTACTAAGTAATTTCCAGCCTGATGGAGAAAAGTCAAATATGAAGGTGAACTACTCACAATTCATATTAATGCAATTATTGGCTTGGTTTAAATGATCACCATCAATCATAACATAATCCACAGCCCCATGATGTGACTAGTTTTGGCAGGAATGACAATATTAATATACATCATAATCAGCCGAAATTAGTTTATTCAAATTCAAGCGTCTATACACTGTTGAGCGGTGATATAAGGTAGTATATCCCTATAACTCTTAATAAGATTATGACATAAATTGACAAAAAAAAAAATGGAAATTTTAAATAATAGATGCTAAGTTGAAAACACAGCCCCCACCTAATTTTCTATTGACGAACAAGTCAGGACTCCAAAATTAAGATCTTGAACCTGCTCCCAAGTCCTAATCCTATTAACAACATAATGTATAATAAAGAAAAAACTCGAAACCAAAAACCATATATTATATTTCACCAAATTGACAAGGTTATAGAATAAATTAATTATTCGTGGTATAGGTTTCTATTTTAATTTAATAATAATAGTAATAATAATAATAAAGTAAAAGGGTATGCGAAATTGACACGATTTGTCTATGAAAATATTGGTACGTGTCCATTGCTCACATGGATATGTGATGAATTAGTCGCATTGATTATTATTAATTTTTTTTTTCCCTCCAGGATGTAAGGCAGCACGCGTCGAGAGAATTAATTAAAATGCACACGCAAAAAAAAGGGGGGGTTACCAGTAAAATAAACGCAGGTGACCACTTACCATTAATATGATTAGTGGTGGGTAGGACTTCTTGTCTTAGATGTTGGATCTCAAGGATAGATATGTAACGTGGAACTGAAGCAATTGACCTGACAACCTTGGCTGTAAATGTAACGACTCCCGATCCTGACTCTGAACCTGAAGGACCAGCTGAAAATGAAAATGTAACCGAACCATCATCATTGTTGTTGGTTTTGCTGAGTTTTGTAACAGCCACCTTTGCATCCTGAATGGTGCTTCCAAGGGTAGGCAAGGATGTGTTGTTGGGTAATGTTTGAAGCCTCTTCACATCGTAGATTCCGAGGACAACGTGCATGCTCAACACCCTTTTGATTAATAATAATGCTGCTTGTTCATGACCATTGTTATTAGGATTGATGGAAATGAGGAGGTGGGACATGGCAGTGTTGTCCAGTGCAAGAAGAGTGATGTTCCCACTGTTCTCGGTGTTAATGGAGTCGGTGAGATGTGTGGTTGAGAGATAGGCATTGAAGGAGGTCAAGTTTGGATATGCCTCCAACAATTTGGTGATGTTTTTGCTGTTGACATTCCTAGCAGCAGCAGAGAAAGATGGCAATGCTATGAATAATATCAGCCAAAAGTAGATATAGAAGATGCATAACAAGGTGCTGGATTTAGGAAACATCATCTCTCCCAGTGAAGACATTAGGAGGGATAATGAGAAAGAGCAATATGTTCAGACAAGGACATATATAAGAAGAGAAAAGAGAGAGAGAAGATGTGGGTTTGGGTTGTGTAGTGTGTGATTTAGCGATTGTATTGATGACTTTGTGGTATCACGGGTGGTATATCTTTACATGGAATTTGGATGAAGGAGGGAGGAAGGGAGCTATTTTTCATTTTGCATATTATTATTTATTATTATTATTATTATTATTATTATATATGTGTCGGTATATGTACTATATATCTTTATTTAGTGTTTGAATCAAGCAGGCCACACATAAACATAACAGTAAGTGGTGAATGTTTATATAGGACAACTGGAGACAAAACAATTTACATAGGAAGTTGCCTTTTGTATTGTTTTTAATATATAATAATATGCAATAATGCAACTACTGCTCATGTGGTTAATTTTTTTTTTACAATTTCTTCGTCTATGCTTGTCCTGTACAAACCACACTTAATTATGTAAACCAAGATATTATTGTTCTAGTTTCCTCTCTAAACCCCATATTAATTTGAGATTAAATAAATAAATAGATAAAAGTTTTTAATCACATTTTTTGGGACTTTCCGTGAGGAATTTGTATTGTTTGGGTCACTCTACACTAACTAATAGGATGAACTTTGGAGTGGAGTTTTACCAATTTCATTTTGTTCCACTTCTCTACAAACTGAAATATCACTCAAAGTGCCTCCCTTGAATTGAAGTAAACTTATAAAAGTGTTTGTTAGGTATAAACCTATTCCCTTGCCGTGCCGCAGGATAATCGGGATTATATAGTGATAATTTTCCTGCCCTTTTGACCCTTTTTAGTGTAGTTGAACCACCGCGGCACTATCATATACATGGATAGATACATTACAACCAATTAGCAACTGGCAATCCATGCAGTAATTTTGCCCCCGCGTGTCCCAAAGTTGTATAGCCCATTGGAAACTTCTACAGATAAAACAAACATCTACCGATCTTTTCAAAAAGAAAAAAAAATTACCTAGACACAAATGATATGATTTTAACTATCAAATTACTAATGTAAAATTGCAATTATATATATGATTTTGTAATTAACAAATAAATAGCATGTACCAAATGAGATTTTAAAAACTTTAATACATTGCTAAATTGCACTCTGCATATGTAATTTATATGCAAACAAAAAAATCGCATTTCATTCTTGCAATTTAGGTCCTTTTAGTGTTATAAGCCAAGGTAAATTGCATCTCACAAATGCGATTTAGATGTAAACAAAGAAATCACAATTCACTATTACGGTTTCCTTGCAAACAAATAGGTTACATGCCCCAATTGCAATTTATTAATGAGATTTAAAAGTAAACAAAGAAATCACATATCACCAATGTGTTTCCTTGTAAACAAATAAATCACATCTCCATTATGAATTAGTTATCATGTTTTAACAAATTGCATGCTATTAGTGAGATTATTTTTATAAGTAAAGCAATCGCATGTTTGTTATACAACTTGTGTTAAATATATCGACTGTCATTTTAATGGAACATTGCTTATGGGGAGATAAATCACATAGATATATGCCACACGTGTTTTAAATTTTAAATCACATTTTTCTTATGCTACTTTTCTGTTAAACTATTAAATGTACTAGCTAACATTTCAATGTAATTGTATGTATAGGAAGATAAATCGCATATGGTATATGAAATTTCTTACCATAAATGAAATAGTAGATATAACATGCAATTTCTCTTGTTACTAAAATGGCAAAACTCCTTTTTATATTTGACTATACAAAATTCTTTCTCAAATTACTCTCTATCTCTCAAAATCTAAGGTTTTGAATTGAGCCTTTTTTTTTTTTTTTCAATTTTGCAACATCAAACTTCTCCTCAACTTCTACAATTAAACAATGTAAGTTGGTTAATTTATACATCATTTATCTTTTAATTTCATTGAAAAATTTATGTGCATGTATATTTTTCCACAAAAATGCCTAAGTAATTCAAGTTAAAAGAATTGTTATATGATACTCTTATGAATGTTTTCTTTTAGGTAATGATTTTTAAATTTTTTTTCCTTTTTGAATAATGGAATGATTTCAGGCTAAGATGGTACATTGAATTATTATCAATTATACGTTGGGTTCAACATGTAGGGCAAAAGTTTGGTTGGCCATTTGTTTGGTTTTTAATTGATCAATGTACTTTCTTAAGGAAATATTACTTTTGATAATAGCTACACGTTTTGGACTCTATTTTAAAATGAGTGATATGATATGTTGATTCTCAATAAGCTTAAGTTTATGTTAATTGAGTTATTGAATTAGGATCAATAATTTCATCAATTTTTGTTAATGAAAATATGAGGGATATGTACTGTAGTTTTTCACTTTATGATTTCATCGAATGGTGTAAATGCATTATGTAAATGGAAAACTTCTATTTGTTAGTTAGTCGAGAGAAATATTTACATAATCCAAATAAATGGTCTTTACTTATTTATTGGACCTTTATGAGGTTGTTGCTAGTTTGCTTAAGAGAGACATCTCTTTTTCCCTAAATTGATACTTATATGAAACTTCCCCAATCAATAGGCTATTGCAATGCATCCAATGGAAAAAGAAATGAGAGCTTCGTATATCAATTACAAAGAGCTTGAGTAAGATTGATAATGGTCGTTCTTTGAACTGAAATTATCATTAGAAAACTAACATAGCTGATCTAGTGTCAATGAATAGTTAAAATGATATAATCTCGGTTTTTTCCATTGAAAAGATCTTAAAAGGTTAAGACATGAACCATGTTATGATAAAGGGTCATGACAAATATGAAAGTCGAGGCTCCTCAGCATGATATGTGAATGGCAAGGAATTGATTATAAGACAAACGCAATGGAGATGTATAATAAACATATGTTAGTTTATGGATCAGGATCAAAAGAATCCATGGCTTCATGGTTAAAGATATTAGTAATGATGAAGATGTGGAAGCTTTTATCAATATCGCTATGGCAATCAATATGGCATGTCTTCAGCAACTCTATGTCGAAGTAAAAGATAGCTTTGCAATGGGTCAAGAACTATTTTAGGTTAAACAACCATACCTCAAATACCACATGTACAAGAGCCTATGAACCCTTTAGCAAACATAGAAAATGAAGATAGTCTACCTATTAGGGATAATCTAGAGAAAGAAATGGATGAGGCCCTACATGACACTAATTTTGAATATGAATTAACAAGTGAAGATGATTTAGATGATGATCAACACATGGCCTTTGATTAGTATCTTCATATGTGTTCCGACTAATAATTCAACAATTTAAAGTTATATATACATAGATTATTTTTTATTTATCTAACTCTTAAAAAAAATACTCAAATACTAATTGGATAAAAAAATTACAAAAATATTATTGTTATATCATGTTTTTAAAATACGAGATAAATTTAAATTGATATCGCATAGCTAAATTGCGATACTAAATAATTTATCACGTTACTCGTATGCGATGTATATACAACCATATAAACATGCAATATTTTTAAAATATTATTGTTATATCATATTTTTAAAATTATAAGTGTTGGATAATATTTTTCATCGATATGGTAATGATCCAAGAAAAATTTCACTTTTAGCACCCAAGAAATAGGATCTTAACCAGAAAACACATGGGATATCTTGCTTGATTATATTTACTATGGATGGATTAAGTGATTGGAATGATGTAGCTTGCAATATCTCAAAACAGGGTTGATTGAGTCTCAATCTATCTAGTATAGAATCGATAAATTATAATGATAAACCGGTATCACTTACTATTGTGTGGATGCCCTCTAATTCGGATGATGGATATTGAAACTTTGAGTATGATGATGATGAATTTTGCTATAATTTATGATATTAATCATGATGTCTCCGATGCACAAATGTAAAAATGATGAATTCTCATGGAAATTGGAATATGATGACTCCTTTTTACTTGAAATTTGTTAAGATAAGACAACTTGAGTCTGATCCCTATTAATTCTATCTAAGTTTGCATTCAACTTTCAAAGATTTTCTTGAATGTCCGTTAACATCTTCTTTATCCCTTCCATATTATTTGTTTGTTGTCATTTACTTGTCTTTTCTTCCATGAAGCGCAAGAACATGCAAGATTCCAATCAAGAAACCATAAATCACAATGAAGTTATGCTGCAATAGAGTCCAGAAGTGAGATGAGAGCACCAATGTTGGATCTAGCCCACTTTATTTACTTTCAGCCTAACCCTCTACTCCTCAGTTAACCCTTCACCTCAATTGATTCTTCCAAAATGCTCTATCAATCTTGGCTCTCCTTTATCTAAGGTACAAAAACCCTAGCTCCTCTCATCTCTATTCTCTCTACTCAAATCCCACTTCACTCTACAAAGGTAATCCTTCGATTTTTTGTTTTGTATTATCTTCTCTAATAGAAATCTTATTGATGTTGTTTGTCTATTGTGTTTGTGATTTGCATTTACTCTTAATGATAAACTCAAGATGATAATGGCGGTGTGGCAAGGTTAGAGCTACGCCAGAGCTCCTACAATCACTCTACTGTGATTTCTCAAATTGGGTTCTATCAATACCCTTTTTTTATTTTCTATCTTGTATTTACAGATTTGTGTTGATCTGTTTGTTATACTATTGGTAGTTACAATTGTTGCTATCTATAACTACTATTAACTACAATTTGTTAATCAAATACAATTTATTGTAATTGTTGTAACTATGTAATTTACCGACAGCTAAGTTATCTTCTTATCTCTTACTACTATTTGAGTTGTAACAAAAATAGCCTACTTTCATATCATAGAAGAGACGTATCTTTGAAGAACGTAGAGGATATGCATGACATGTATGACTCCAGGATCGATCCATATTTATAGCAGGTTGGATTTAACAGAGTGACGTGTTTGCCATTTATATAGCTAGATTAGGCTCTAACACTGCTTTAGTGAAGAGATGAAAATTCGAGACCGATACCTTTTACATGACACATGGAGAGGTTGAGTTAACATATCAGGATATAGCAGTGCAGCTTGGCTTGCCCATTGATGGGAAAACAATCATAGGGTGTACGATGCATGATTAATTAAAGTTGTTTGAGTATTTGTTGGGAGTTAAGCTTAATGATGACCACATACATGGATAGAGATTAAAGATGCATTGGTTGAAGAGCCTTCTATTGGTGCGTTTACCAAAGAATCCAAACAATATAGCAATATAGAGGTATGCCAAAACTTATATAACACTATTAAATTGGGTGGGCTTTTCTTTATCGACAAGTCTTCTAGCTCAATTCATATATGATGCTCTTACTATTGCTAGAGGATTTCCAGACGATGTAGAGTTATAGCTGGGATCTGCTTGCCTAGCTTGGTTAAACATATATTTGTGTCAAACTACATAGATGAGGAAATATGAGACATGAGGTATAGCCATCCTTATGCAGATTTGGGCATGGTATACATCCTCCCATCTAACACCATGTAGGACCCAGACATCTATCGTACCTAAGGGTTTAATGTTTCTAATTATTGATTAATTTCTTAAATCTAATTGTGTTGTTTTTTATTACTTATCTTGAATTAATAATTCATAATGTCATTCTTGATTTGATTTTTATTGAAGTAAATTGAAAGATTACTTTTGTGAATATATCCAAATGATTAAAGGAAGCTACATGCAATCCTAGCAATATGATGACATAAATCTTTGAGATTAGGGTAAAACATAATATGGAATTTGAGATTGTTAATGCTATCTTGGGGGTTTTTATAGCGACCTGCCTCCTAAGGCCTTTATACTAAGCAATTGGAGCCTAGGGAATAGGTTGGTATGTTAGCCTTGAGTTAGGGATAAGGCTAATTGGAATCCAACACTTACTAAAAACCCATATTTGTAATATCATTGCATAAACATCTTTACAAAAGTATAAACGCTAGGACAATGCAAGCCCTAAACTTATATGTTGATAGGTTTACATTTTAAAGTTTATTCATAAAAGTTGTATCTTTATCTTCATGCTCTTGCATCCCATATCAGAGCCTTATTCTTTGATGCTAGTCTTATCTTATGTACTAAGGTTAGAAACTAACCCTTCAACTCATATTTGAGTTAAGTGAGTAAACAAAAGATATAACAAACAATAACCATAACCAATAAAATACTAATATATTCATAAGCATATGCAATAGGTAGTTAAGCTTACATACCATCTGCAATGAAATGCTATGGTAAATGCATGTGACAAGTACTGAGCAGTATCTTAACCAAGCAGGCGACCTTTAGGTAGCCTCATGAGCAGCACGTGGCAGCTTAATAAAGAAGAGCGATGTATAACAACTCAAAATTAAACTATTAAGGAACCAACCTAAAGAAATTCTCTTAAACGAGAAGAATCAGAAGATTCAATAACCATGAAAGCGGCCCATAGGCCACTTATGATTGAGAGTACAATTTAATATGTTTTGAAATCGAGCTTATAATAAAAAATTCTGAAAAACTAAATTTCATTAAATTAAAGTCTATAGGTTTGAATAAACCAGACTTATAAAAATATGGCCCTTAAGCCCCTTTTTATGCCATGCCATGAATGCAATAGTCCAAGCACTAATAACAATCCAATATTAAGCACATATTCCAAATGACGTAACGACAGATATGAACAATCATAACATTGTACTACTATTAAATTGCCAAGATTGTTAGTAAAAGCACTTGATTAATAACTATATTAGTTTAACATATCTACTATCCACAAGTCATGTACATAGTACCAAATAGATTTAATAAAATATTAAAAAGACATTTCAAGTGTCAACGTTCTCAATCAATACACAATCAAATTGTTGAGTTATATGATTCACTCAAGTAAGTCACATTTGTCTAGGTACAACAAGCAAGTGGCCTACCATCTCTTAACCACTATACAAAACAAGCAACAAGTAAGGATACCCACCCAGGCTCGACAACCCACTTAATGCACAGGCTCTAATATACCTATTAAATTCAAACACATATTTTGTTACAAGTAACTGGAGATAACAATCTCATATATTTATAATGTTAATATGGTATGTTAAATATATTTATTTAAGAGTACATGGACGCATGTCCATTGTATAACAACGTCCATCATATATTTACTTATTTTCTCCTTCTTCCCTTTTCTTCTAAGAAAATAAAAAAGTGAGATTAAAAGACCATAAAATCATTATTTCACCTTGCTTTTCTTATCCCCATTAATGTCATATTGAAATTAATGCCGTTTTAAAAGGACATGCCATTTTAATCCGTTAAGAATCACCTTCCAAGTCTTCTAATTTGCATAATAGTCAGTTTCTTTTCATTCAATAATATATTATTTTTTTCTTTTAGAAAAGAAGAAAATTATATAGAAAATTTACAAACAAAAAAAAAAAACAAAGAAAAATAAGAAGGTTGTCGGTCTTTTAATAATAGAGTTGTTTATTAAAATAGAATAAAGTAAAATGATGAAACCCAGGTGTATATAGAAATTTAAAAGACAATATTTGTATATATTCCAGAACATGCACTTATGTAATATGTTGTCAGTTAAAACAAAATCAAAGCTTCACAGGGGTAGTACTACTAAAAATCATAATGCATACGAATACCTTAATATATTTGGGTACATATTTTACAATATTTATATTACGCATAATATGTAGTTTTTTTTTTTAAATTATACTAGAAGGTATCAACGTTTAGGAATAAATTTATTTAAGGTTTCAACATTTTAAATGGTTAAAAAGAGGTATCAACGTTTCATAAAGTGAATCAAACAAGATAACAATATTTGACTCACTTTGCAAATCGTTGATACATTTTTTAACCACTTGAAACGTTGATACATTAAATGAACTTACCTTAAAAACACTAATATTGATAATTTTTTTTTGACAATATCTTATTTGACTTGTTTTGTAAAATATTGATGCCTTAAATAATCAAAATTAAAATCGAAAATGAAACAATCTAACTCAAAAGTTACCGCCAATTCTTTCAACAATGGTTAAAAAAAAAAAATGGTTAATAACAAAAACAATATCTGAATTTTTGTAAAATATTTAATTAGGTGCTTGAAGTTTCATTTTGAACAATTTGGTACTTGAATAAAGTTTTCACGAACTTTGTTCATACCTGAAGGTTGGTTTTGACAATTTTGATACTTGAATAAAGTTTTTATGAACTTTTTTTACACTCAAGTATGTTCAATCAGGTATGAAAAAAAGTCCTTATCAAAACTAAACTTTAAGTACGTGATTGAATTTTTTACCAAATTCAGGTACGAAATTATTCAAAATGAAATTGCAGTTACCTGATTGAATATTTTACGAAAGTTTTTTTATATTAACCTTAAAAAAAATCAACTCAATGCTTTGAGCTAAATTCAGTTAATCACAAGCTCATGGGGCGTCAAGTAGGGATGGTCCAAGCCAGACCAAGCATTGTAATTTGTACAGGGAATGTTGTAAATGACTAATAAGTTAATGATGGTTCCTATTTTTATTTAGCAAATACCACATCAAGAAAGATAAGTTAAAGCAATAACATCTCTAGGCACATGCCTAGCCCAAAACGGATAACTAGAAACAAGGAAGATGTGGTTACACTTAACAAAGAGTCGTTTTGAGTTATAAGATATTTTTATGCATTTCAATATGAAATTCAAAATCAATTTAATTCCTCTATTTGTATACTTCGAATTGATATTACCAAGGGATATATGTTTAATTTATTCCAATCATATACAAAGAAGTATGATATTATTCATCAAACCCTATATTCTTATACCTCATAATAATAAAATAGAGTTGTTGGGAGTAAAAACAGTCATTAAGTACCTGAACTTGGACCGATGTTTTTAACATGAATTGCAAAATTTCTGGGGTGTAGAATCTTAGAGAATTAATTACAAGCAGTGAATATGGGAGTGGGAGGAATGGTAACTCCACTAAGCCATAAATTATGCTATTAACAGTCCAGTCTATAGGACTTAATTTTATTATTTATAATTTAATTTTATTGCTTGCTTTAATTGGTTGTGATCACATTATTCCTACACCTGTTAACATCCCAGGCCCTGTCGGTCCAATAAGACAACAACAACAAGTCAACGACCATTCCAGCAAGTGGTCCCAACTCAGTAGGGTACGTGGCCATCATTAACCTCTCGAGTGCTGCTTTTGTTATTACTTATTCGTGAGAGTAATTATGGAGGAATCCTGCTTTACTAATTTCCCCACCCAGAGTTACACGCTCGCCCAGGGGCTATCCCGCAAATAATAACAATAGGTTATTCAATAATCTTGTGCCCCAATTCACAAAGGCTATCCCGCAAATAAAGTTTACAATTAATAATAAATATTATATTTGTTTGATAACATAGTTTTAGTTTAGATAATCTAAGGAATCCTAATCAAATTCAATAATCTATTGCAGGTGGAACCCAACATACTGCAATGAATGTATAAGATTCAAGCGATTCATTACAAGTTAGGACATATAAACATGGACTTCAACTCATTTCATAAATATAATTTAATGTCGCAGTTGGAAGTAAGCGAATTGCATGTCATATCTGCAATTTACGTACACTCCATTAGTGCTGCATATAGACATGTGACATGCATGCAAATCTAAAATCCACGTTTAGTAAATATGTTTACGTTTTTATTTTGATAATTATTTTTATATAATTTATATTTATATTTTTTTTTCGGATTCATAATAAGATGATTTTCTCATATTTCTATAGTCCTGGGATCATTTACTCAATTATCTATACTATTAAAATCAATATAATAATCGATATATTAAGTATTTTAATAGTACTATCACAGTTTGATGTGAATCTAACCCACTAAATAACTGAAGAAATCAATCCCACTTAGAGAAAAAAAAAAAAAAAAAAAAAAGACAAAACGAGATAATACAATTTTCCTAGGTTCATATGAACAAATGCCTTTTCCTTTTGTTTGTTACTCTTGAAACATTTCTTTATTTCCGTGATACGCATGTACTTTTAATGGACTTGATATATGTATATAACTTTTTTTCTTAACATTTCCAACATTTTTCACAAGTACTGTTATATAGTTATATGGAATTTCTATAGTCTTGTCAACTGGTCCATCTAGTTAATCATCTGATTATTAAAATAAATATAATAAATGACATATTAATATTTTAATAATGTAATCATGATTAAATATGAATTTGAGTTATTAAATAATTGATATGATCAATCCTATTATAAAATATGATATGGCATTATCCGTAGTTAAAAGGAAATGCATAGTGCAAATTTCAATTTTATTTGTACCACCCCCATTAGTCAACAATGTTGCTTTCCTCTCTTGAGTGAAAGGAACGTAAGGGAAGGAAATTGGAAGGAAGCAAAATCAAAATCAAAATCCAAATAAAATAATTAGAGACTGAAAATAAAAAGTTTTGTTTGAATAAAAAAATTGAGTTTTTCCAAAAAAATATGAAATAAATGAAAAGGAACGGTATAGATACTTCTTAAAATTCTTAAATTACAAAATAAAATGCTTAAAACTTGAAATTTTCTTCATGATTGAGTATATTTGTCGAAACTTGAGTAATAGGTTTTTGTGATAGCAATAGAAAGTTAAAAGCCTTTTCATACCAAATCCATTGGATCATTGTTTGTAGTTTCCTTTTTCTTTTTCTTTTTTTTCCCTTGTTTCTCTTTTCAAATAAATGAATAAAAATAATACTCGAAGTTCATAAGAATTTCATCTTTATTTTGCAATTTGAGTGGACTTTAGTAGGGATGTTGGTGGTTTGATATGGTAAAAGGGTTGAACCAAACCAATAAGATTTAAAACAGTTTTGTTCAAATCTCTAATGAATCAAACTGCCTTTAATTGTTCAAGATTTTGAACTGACCTACTCCAAATATGGGTCAGTTTGAATTGCTTTAAAAATCACATTATTCTAATTATTAATATTAATAAAATTTTGGAATTTTTAACTAAAGATTGATGTTGATTGAGGAATATTTTATAAGCTAAAGTTGTATGACATTATATCACAGTAGCATTGCATCTTAAGAGATGGTGAAGGTATATGAGTTTGTATAAGAGATGAGACACTAAGGTGAAGGAAAAGGAATAATTAAAGATAAGATGAGAGGAAAAAAAAAAAAAGAAGAAGAGGCAATTAGGGTAAAATAAAAATTCAAGAGAGTTTGAAATTAAAAAATATTGTTTATTTTTTTAATATTTTAATTAGAAACGGCTTGATTTGAGTGTAAGTGGTTTGGTTTTGTTTAACCTCCCAAAATGAACTGTGAACTATTTGAAACCGCTCTAAACTAAATCATAAATCAAACCAAAATACAAAAGAATTGGCAAATGGCCCGTTGAAAGAAGTAAATTGAAAGAATAGAAAATCAAATTTCAAAAATTAGTGGGGGTGGGTGGAGATGGGGTTGTAGTTGGAGATTCTGATTGTAAAAGACACACACTCATAATTATTTTGTTTGTTTAATTTATTTTGTTATTTTGTTAAGTAACTGTAACATTGCCCAAAGAAAAAAAACAAGGACAATATAATGGGGAAAAACCAAAAGAGAGTAGTAATAATTCAATTTCAAAAATAAAATCAAATACAATGCAAATATAAGCAACAAATTTATCTATTATATTTAAGTTAGGAACTTTTATTTGATGCACATTTTTATTATATGGTTTTATATAGTAATTTCATTTATCTCTCATGTTATTATTTATTTCTTTTACTTAAATAAACTAACTTATTATTGTATTATCACTATTAACTAAAGCATGATTATCAAAATCGTGAGTTTTGTGTAATAAACTATTTCATGAATTTTTTCTTAATTAAAGTGGAAGTAAAATTATTTCGATATAATCTTTAGGACGAATTATAAATTGATTTGTATGATTTTATAAGTTTAATATTTTAGGTTATTGTACTGCATTTTATTTTAACTACACTAAAGATTATATATGGTATATTGAAAAAAGAATGTGTTGTTTACTATTGTCACTTTGGAGTCCATTTCTTAGAAATGCGTGAAAATCAAAGGCAACTATAAAATTGCATTCTCGACTAATGTTTAAAAAAAAAAAAAATTGGATTAGGGCAATTTCATCAACTACTAATTATGGTGCCTTTTGAAAACAAACAAAACAATGAAAATAATGAAAAAAAAATTCCTTTTGTTTCCTTTGTAAGGTAACAAAAGTTCACACTTCATTCAATTTTCATTTTTTTTTTGCACTGATTTGTACCAGTTTCCAATCATTCAAAAATTGCTCAACATTAACAGTTAGTTTCCAAACACACATTTCCTCTTTGTTTAAACGGGTAAAAATTTAAAAAGATAGAAGGAAATCAAAGAAAATGGAAGGAAATGTAGGGAAACTATGGAAATAGGTAGAAAAGAAAATAAATAAGTAGAAATCTTATTATATTGCACTATCTACCAATATGTTTTAAAAATAAAATAATGTCATCAACCACTAACTTCATTCCTATTTATTTTCTTTTCAGAAACAAATCAAATTTGGAAAACAACGAAAAGGAAATATTTCCTCCCATTTTCTTCGTATGTTAACTAATACAAAATAAATCCCACGATTCATTTCATTTTCATTCCTTTTTTTTTTGTCTTCCCTCTTATTTCCACCTATTTTCATCTTTACAAAAATTGATAGACATAATATGTTTACAATTAGTTTTCAAACATACATTTCCATAGTGCTCAGATTAGTGGAAATCTATGTGAATATAATCAAAGAAAGTTGAAGGAAAATGTGCATTTAAAAACTATAAAAATGGATAAAAAGGAAAATAAAACATGGGTACAACCCTTTCACTTTATGGTAGATTTCTTAGAAATGGTTTGCAGTAAGAGGTGATTACAAAATTGTACGCTCTAACAATATTCTTAAGAAATGGAATACAATAATGTCATTAACTACTAACTCTATTTCTAATCATTTTATTTGTAAAGACAAATCAATTAATGTATCCTCTAAGTTGATGAATATGAAATAAAACTCATACTTCATTCCATTTATATTTCTTTCTTTTTCACCATTTCCACACATCCGTTATTTCTAGAATTACTAAACATAGTTCGTTCGCAAATAGTTTCTGTAAACACTTTTCCATTGTGTTTGGATAAGTGGATATCTATAGAGAAAGAAAGAAGCCAAAGGAAATGAAAGGAAAATCTATATCCAAAATTATGAGGGTGAAACACATCTCTATAAAATCTAGGTATAAAAATTATCTAAATACAATTGGGATAATTTTACTTACCAAATTACTAATGTAAAATCGCATGTAGAGCAAGTATTTTATTTTTTGTTACAAATAACTGCATAAAAATATAGGATTTAGCAAAAATTCTATTGTTAAATCGCATCATTGAAGGCCGATTCAACATATTTACGTACGAATTACACGTAGGAAGTGCAATTCATGCTTGTATGTAAGTCACATATACTATATACAACTAATATGCAAAAATATGAATTACATATATTACATGAGATTTTGTGTTGATATTTTGATAATTATTTTTATTTAATTTGTATTTTTGTAATTTGTATCTAGAAAATTTGGTACTTATATTGTAATATAAAATAAAATAATTTATAAAGAAGGGCAAGTAGATGTCATATGTTATTTTATGAGAAGGTAAAATAGTCTTTCACTATGAAAATATATATAGTGATATTTGCTCATACCTAATCTTGGTACCTTTTCATCTACAAAAGTTAATCCTCAAACCCTAGAACTCCATTAACTAGAACCTCCATTGAAGGACCGACAAGACATTAAAAGATCAAGGTAAGTTATCTTCTTTTTCATCCTTTATCAAACTTAAAAGGTTTTATTTCTTAATTCGCACTTTTTGGTGTCAAGGTGTTTACGTTTAGAAGAAAAGCCCTAATCTTTGGTTGCTTAAAGCAATTGTTGTTTGCAAAATAAATGGAGAAAGTCATATGATTTCAAGTAATATAATTATAACGATGTTTATATGTTGATAAGATGTTTTTGGAGTTTTGTTTGATTTAAAAAATCAAGAAAAAGGTTTTCTTTTAAAGTTTTTTACGTTTTGGATTGAACAAAGGTACATACAGGAGTCACGGCCGTAACACGGGCCATAATCTCATCAGATGTGGCAAATCCAAGCCGATCACGACTATGACAAAGGCTGTGATGATCGTCGTCATCCCCATCACGGCCATGATGGAGGCCATATTGGGTCACACCCCCCACAACGACCATGATAGAGGTGTATCATGTTTTCTTTCCTTCCTGAGGCTATCACACCTCCTATCATGGGCATGACCAATAAGGGGAATTGTGTAATCTTCTTTTAAACCTGTTTTGATCTTCCTTAATATCTTAATCCTTAGTTTAATATATAATACTCTTAAAGCCAAGTAATAAGGCATATCTAGGCTTAAAGTAGTTGTAGTTCTTGATAGTTTAGGAGTTTAGATGACCTTAAAAATATTTTTTTTTTCTTTTGAAAATAATTTTTAAGTTAGTTTTGCTATATGTGATCAGGTGTTTCTCGCAGAATTAAGTTAGTTATTTCAAATGCTAAACTAAATACATCATTATATTGTTTGATGATTATGCTTATTAGGTAGAACATGTAATTGGACTAATTAATTTTTCATTATAATTGTTTGCTACTTGTGCTTGGTTAGGTCTAATGAATTGGGAGTACTGGTATACTAGGATGGTATCTAGATGATTTTTCCGTGGTGTCGTCCTAAGTGAAGTTGTGCATAAAGATGATTTTGATAGTTTAGGAGCAGTACGAGTACGATACCTAGGGTATGTAGAGAGTACCCAACACCAGTATATATATAAGTATCCAAGTATATGTGTATTTGTGTTTTATGGAGTCATAAGTTACTTTGGTTTTATGACTAGTTGCAAATAGTTCTAAATTATGTTGGTTATTTGGCTAATTAAAGATAACAACATGTGATTGCTGCATATGTTACTACGTTATATATAAATGTGTGTGATGATTGTTCATATGTGTGTACTTGTAGTTTTGGCGTACTGGGCTCTGGCTCAACCCTTTTAATCTTTTTCAAAAACAAATGAAGTACCTGTAGTGCTTGATTTAATGGCTATGGTGTCTACGTTGATTATGGGGAGAACGTTAGTGGTGATGATTATCCAACAGACTACTAGATGGATAGAATCAAGTGTTAGATTGAAAATTAGTTGAAACTAAGAAACTCAAAGTAATTGCTATAGTTTAGATTATGTTGTAAAATGATTTTGTCGGTTTTTATTAGGTTAGAAATATATTGACATATGTGCCAGCTAGTTTTATAGGGTATTTCTGTTGAATTTATGATATTAAAAAAGAAAATATTATTATTTGTGGAGTTTTCTAATTATGAGAGCTTGAATTTAATACTAGATTTAATTGTGGATTAATAACAAGTTCTGAGCGTTTGCATATCTATATCTAATATGGACATATGGCGAGTTGTAAATGTTCCCCTTTAGTGCATTACATATACAATTTCCTTAAATTATTGTGGATAGAAAAGAAAAGAAATAAAAGGAAACATTTCCATTTTGGAGCCTTGGCCAACTGCTGTTCAATTTTCACTCTCCATTTGTTATATATATGTATGCCACGAGAAGAAGCTGATAAGTTTGTTGATTGTTATCATTGTTGCTTTCTGAGTCAACGTTCAAAGAATAAGAGATTGCGTTTTTTTTTTTTTCAATCTTTTCTAATGTTTGATTCTGTGGAAATTTGATTGTGTTTTCTAGACTTGTATATAAGCTGAGTCGAGTGGATTGAATCGAGATTTTTATTAAACTTAGAAATTTAATTTTGATTTATATTGTTTAGATAAATGAGTTTTTTTTAACTCAACCTTGTCTCGTTTAAATAAATAAGTTTATTTATCATACTTCAAATTCAAGCAGCTCACAAACTTTGAAGATTATGTAAAATCTAAGATATTAGTATTTTATTTTTAGACGAGTGGATAATAAATGGATATTAAGTTATGTATGTATATATTTATTTAGAAATTATTTTTTTATTTAGATAAACAAGTTCATTTATCAAGTTTACTTCTGAGCTCGCTCGTGAGCCTGTACGAGTTTGCTTCTGAGCTAGCTAGTGACTCTAAATTTAGCTTAAACTCGAGTTATTTAGACAAATGAGTTTTACTTTAAGATCAAATTTGATTGGTTTATTGTAAGAGTTCAAGTTAAGATGAGGCAAGCTTGAGTAGCTCGAATAGTTTCACTCATTTGCAAAATTTCAGTCAAAATCATTATTACATTTGTGTCTAACTTTAATTTTAATCCTTCTTTTTTATGAGGTATATCTATCTTTCTAACGGTACACACACTTTCCATCCCTGGGTTTACGTCAGTAATGTAATTGTAGTATATATACAGACATAAATTACGTGTTAAGTATATAAATTAATATGAATATACGATTCCAGTACAAGTTTTTAATTTGAATTTTGATGCTTGGAGATAATGTCAGGGCTATTTGATGACATTTTCTTAATCAAAAGTGGTAATGTTATTCTTTTGCCATGTAATTGCAAGAGTAATACAATAGTAAACAATAATGTCGCAGATTTAAGAAGATGGTGTTTGAATATAAAATTTTGGAGAATGGTGGTGGTGATGATTCCGTTTCCAGTAAATATGTCCACCTTATGCCCTATTCTAAGCTGATGCCGATATTGAGAGCAAGCACCTGCTACATCATACGAGCACCAACCTATCTAGATCAACATATTATTTTATTCTCTTTTTAGTTTGTAAATATTCTATAAACTTTTATCTTTCTTTTGTACTTTTGTAGTATTCTAGGGATTTAATCCATATACCTGTCACATCACAACCACTAAACCTAATCAACCGTCAGATCACCATACCTTCACTTTCCAACTCACCTTTCACGGACCCTATATATATACATCATTTGTCATCTTCATTTTCCTTTATCTTTGTCTTTTGGGATAGGCCATATTTTAGTCTTGTCTTTGTCTTGACAAACCATTCCACCATTTTACATTTCATCCATCCATCTTACTTCACCACCCAACCTGACCTCATCCTCTGGCACTATTCATTTCGAACCATCACCGTGGAGTTGGGTCCTAGGATTTACAAGAAGATATTCTGCAATTTCTGGTTGATCTCTATCATTTATCTTTTGTAATGAATTGTATTCAATTTTCATGAATGAAATTCCACTTTTCAGTATGAGTTAGAATTACTTAGTATGATTATGTAATGTGTTTATAGATTTCCTAAGTAGTTGATTAGTAATTTATAACGAGTTTGTTGATTTCGAACATTAGTTATTTCTATTTCAAAGTTTATAAGGTTAAAAGCCTGTCTATGAACTTCTTGTATGTTGGAGTTTAAGATACTCGAGAGGGATTCAAGAGCTCGGTTAAAATAGAAAATGCAACTTTGAAATTGACACAGACACGTGCTAATTCAGCTCAAGTTATAGAACTTGCATTCTTAATACGATTGTTGTTATGGTTTATTGACATTGCATGTGCTTAACCATAAATTCAACTAAAATAGCATGGCTTGTGAGAGGAGTGTGCTATTTAACTGATGATTATAAATGAGTTACTTGAGAGGGATATCCATGTTATAGTTAGAATCTTGCAACTTGAAAGTGAAGCAAATTCTTATGGGTTTAATCAAAATCCAAGTGAACAAACCATATTATAATTACAAAGCATGGATGGAAATCCTAACAAAAAACCATTACACAATCCCACACTTATTTACTAAAGGAGTTTCACATGTAGATTTAGTATTAGTTTAGTCTTTAGTGTTAAAACAATTGTAATGGTAGTGGTAGAAGTAGTTTAATTAATTTAGAAATCTCAAACTCTATTTCGATTGCCTAGATTAGAGTACAACTACTATAATCTAGTACTTAGTCATTTAGCTTCCAGTGGATTCGATCTGGTACTTACCAGTTTTTATGATTGCATACACACTCGGTACATTGGCAAATGGTTTTATTCTATAAAATACTCTTTCAATGAAAAAGCACATCAACAGTACTTATGTAATTTCTTAGAGGCCTTAGTTGGTTACATGACGTACGTTACTACTATGGTATCCTGTGAAGGTATGACACATGTGGTTCATTTGTTGTTGACTTTCGAAATATGAAATAGTGAACTTTGTTTCACACTAGAAGGTTAAGATTCTTCTAATGTTAGCTATTTTACAAGATTTACATGACACTTCAGCTGAAAATATGAGGTCCTTGGTTTGCATTCAATGTCCGTCATCATCAATATATACCAATCGAAACTAACCATTAAGATCCCACATAAACACAAAACAAGATCTTATGCATATGTATGTTAACTCAACGTAGAGCCGATCCACTTTTCTGCATTAAGGACAAAAGAAAATTGACATCTTGTTTTTGAATGTTCCCTTAACTCTAACAATCTCTTACAGGTCCTTGTTTCACATCCAAATGGCAAGAAATACTCTACTGTACTCTGTGCAAGAACTCCAGTGTTACCAAAGTAAGTAACTCTTAAAAAACAAATTTCATTTAGATCCTAACATATACTTAAGCAGTTCAAGCCAAAAAAGTATTTGTCAATCAATAAACTATAGCTGATTGCTAAATGAGCATGTGCATCAATAGAGAAAGTCCACATTCAGGAATTGGATCTTGGGACTGGAATCTTAGTGGGAATAATTCCACTTATCATGCCTTGTACCCAAGGGCTTGGACTGTCTATGATGGTAATTCTCCCTGAATAGCGGTCATTTTGAGTTGAAAATGTTTTCGATATCAAGGGTTATGTTATACTCTTCATATTCTTGTAGCTTATAACTTTCTAGAGAAAAAGAGGGAGTGGGGAGGATAAGGAATTAAAAATGTTTCTAATAAGTAAATTAGAGCTGCCTTTTTGTCTTTCAAGAATATGCATGATGGGAGCAAACTCATGAAATATTTGGATCTATATTTCAGGATTTTGTTAGAGGGATGTCTGAATAGTCTGGCTAGCACTTCAATTCAAAGCTAATGTAAGGAATGTCAACTAGAATATGAATCATTCCTTCTTTTGCAGAGTAACCTGCCAAATGTAGGATCTGACTTTTAAATATTTTACATGTTTAGGATGGAGGATGGAGTCCATCCTGCGCTTATGCATCATAAGCAAGTTCTAATCCTTGATGAAGCAAATTTATACTCTCTACTATCACAATTTGACGTCAAATCTCTGTTCTCATCATGTAATACACACTTTATGCATTCAGGACTATGAATGGGCATCCACCTGATTTATGTTATTGTTGCTCAGGAGACTTAAGGTATTCATAACCCAGAGTGCCCTTGCTTGGTCATCTCTGGAGATCATCTAGGCATCACAGCAAAAGAAATGTGGGAGGAAATTAAAGAGGTAGGTTAGCTTAACATGGGACTCGAAGTGAAATGATAATAAAGTGATCTAAGTTGATGACCTCCAGCTCTAATATCATGTCAAGTCTAGATTCAAGATTTGTTTTAAGCTTCAACATATAGATTAGAAAATATTTTTGTATTTTATATGAAAGTAATACCCATAAAAAAATATAAAAAAAACATAGTTTTGTTTTCTCATTTTTATAAATAGAAAGGTGTCTTGTCAATTCAACAAGTGAACCAATAGTAATAAAGACCTATGCAAAATATTTCATGTTTGAATGTATATTTTTTATGAGAGAAAAGACATACCACAGGTTACGAGTCAGAATAGCCTCTCAAAGAGTAAAAACCTATTTGTCACTGTTATACTGAAGAATTCATTTCAATAGGCGATACACTTAAGTTCTATGGCAACCGTGGCGATGCAGCAGCAAATATTGCGCATGATGCCATTCTTGGTAATTTTTTTTAGTATGCAGTCAGAAAAATTGGGATAATTGGATGCTTGTGCAGTGTCTATTGAACATCATAATATAGAATTTCAAAGCTACTTCAGGCCTAATATCATTTAAGGTCAATATATATGATTGCATTTTGCATGTGCATATTATAAGAGAATTCTAGCAAAGAAGCAAACCTCTAGTGCTCAAGCCTAAGTTCAGTTTGAGTACACACTACTAGTTTGGAGAAGAGTTATAAGACGGTTGGATTTTCAAATCTCATCTCCATCCCAACTCCTTTTCATTCTGGGACCAGTTGGTCCTTCTTCCCTTAAGACTTCATCCGGTAAGCTATTAATTGCATCACGGAATTTCTTTTTAAGTTTTCCAGGCAGCATCTTACTGACCTTATCCATCTGCTTTGCGAAATCGTAATCAATTCTGGGTCCCCATTCCCTACGGTAATCCACCCATGGTGGAGCTACGATGGCTGATCCAAGATGCTCAACTGCGATCACTGAATAGTTTGCTCCAGTATCCATAAACATATTGCTCTTGGCAAATTCATTTCTAATTCCTACTCCATCCTTCCCTTGAAGGAAGGATTCTGGTTTATGACAAGCTGCATGTCCATGCAGGGATGAATAGGCTGCAAATCTGTTGCCATCTTGATACTCAAGCTCTGAAGCACTCACCCAAATGCCCCCACCATGCTGTGCGAAATAGACACTATGAAGCTGACCGTTGAAATTACTGATCCGCAAAGTCACATGCTCCCAGTCACCCACATGTTCCCCAAACTTTCCAAGGGCGAGATTGAAGAACTTAACTTTGGCTTTTGCAGCACCATTGAAAGGGTAAAATAGCCATATAGTCAAATCTGTGAATGTCGCTCCATACATTGGCTTGACGTGAATATATACCTGTGAACTTTGTAAGTACCCTTTCTGAACTCTTTCCTTCGAAGCATCATCTACAGGAAGGTCCAACCAGTAGGCGCCATCATCCAATCCTCCTTGAGGCAGATTGGAGCCTGTCTGTTCTATTGCAACTGGATTTGACTCCTCTCCCTTCTTATACAGTAATGCTCCATTGGTAAAAAACCAGCTAACTGATGAAGGTAAAAATTCTTCATCGGGATGAAAATAAACTCGAAGAGCATATGCTTGAACTAGAGCATCAATCTGGCTTTTGCTTGGCATAGATGAGAAATTGCTCTTGGCACTCTTTAAGCAAGCCAAAGAGCTATTTTGGATGATGAAGGAACCTAGACCGACACCCTGAGTTGCAGGCCCTCTATTAGAGGGTCTCGAGCTGAATATGTCAATGCGACCACTATTCTCATACATTCCCCAGATCCATGTATCAGCCTCACATTGCTCTGTGAGGTCGGATCTAACACAACGAATTTTGTCCAGGGAAGGTTTCTGAGAGGATGTTGTGACTACATAGCCTACTGCCTCATAACCATCAGGTGGTACGGGTTGCCAAAAATAGCCTACTCCATTTGCATTTACATTTAAAGATGTACTATTCCAAATGAGTGTGTAATCGGTTGGTGTCTTTAGAGATCCATTAGTGTTGTCATTTGTTGTGTCTTTCCCTATAAGAACCCAGCCATAAAGTGGCACGTTGTTTGGTTGGGCATATGAACCTAACATGAAATATCCTTCTGGTAAAATCAAAGGCTCAAAGAATGTCGCACCAAGGTTATCTGGTCCCTCCCCATATATCTCCCAAACTTTGGTGAAATTTGATATTTGCTGAACTGCAAGACCCCCCAGATCGATGGTTCCATTAGCAAATCCTTCACCTGTTGCATGAACATGAAAGTAAGAGTATTTAAGAGGTCAGCTAACTATGTTGTCCCCTGAATTTAGAGCATTTGGCTGCTGACTAGAAGTGACTATATTTGGCAATAATAGAACAGTACCAGCTGGCCAAGCAGGTAAAGGAGATGGAAGCTCGAAAACAGTATCAATGGGAAGAGCATCGCTTTCATTGGAACTTGATCTGGCAGAATTGCATAGGGTATGACAACTCTCCATGCCTGAAATTGCCAATAATTAAGCTTATTTGATTAAAGAGTTGAGTAATCATGAGAGGTATAAGTATTTGTCTCAGTGGTTATGGTTGCAATTATGCTAATGACTAAAAAAGACAGTGTTGATCAATATATAAAGATAAACCGGTTTAATACAGTCCCGGTCCCTGTCCCTGTCCTTGAGGATTGAGTCATGCACCAGGAAGATCACTCTATAAAGTAGGATTAATTAATTCAACTCAATAGTCCAAGAGCTTTACCTTGATTGTGGGACTTGAAACCAGTTTTGAGCTCAAGTATCTGCATTTTAGGTTCATAATCACGTTTTTTTTCTTTTAAGTCTAATTATGCACATAGCAGAAGAAGAACCTGAAGGGCTTACGAATTTAGCAAATATTTGGCTGTGGAAACTGTGAAAAACCATCCTAAGATTGTTAGTAATCCTGATGAATAGCAAGCGTGTCGAGAATCATTGAATGTGAAGGTTATACTTTTCTCATAGCTATAACCGACTACTTGGGGGATGGGGAGGAACAAATCGAGAATAGTTTCGTCGTCTTTGTACATAGGCTTGTCTAAATAATTGAATTCAATACACAAAAGGTCAGTGGATGTATAGTGGCTAAACTAGCTTTTACTAATTAATTACCAACCTGAGGCAGCAATTATTGGTTTAAATAAATGGTCACTATCAGTCATAACATAATTCACAGCCCCATGATGGGACTAGTTTTGGCAGGATGTATAAAACTAGTATAGTGTAAAAGTAAGTTCTTGAGCTTTCTCCTAAGTTCTATTCCTATTAACAACATAATTTATAATAATATATATATATATATATTATTTTTAGCCAATGGACAGGATTATGAAATAATTAATCCCCTCCTCATAATGAACAAAAAAAACCTAACTGGATCAGAATGTAAGGCAGTATGTGTGGGTGTGTGGGGAGGGGAGAATTAATTAAAACGTACACTAATAAAAGGGGTAGCAGTAAATTTAAAGAGCAGGTTACCATGAATATGATTAGTGGTGTGTAAGACTTCTTGTGTTAGATGTTGGATCTCAAGAATAGATACGTAACGTGGAGCTGAAGCAATTGACCTGACAACCTTGGCTGTAAATGTAATAGCTCCTGATCCTGACTTTGAACCTGAAGGACCAACGGCAAATGAAAATGTAACCGAACCATCATCGTTGTTGTTGGTTTTACTGAGTTTTGTAACAACATCCGCTGTATCCTGAATGGTGCTTCCAAGGATAGGGAGAGATGTGTTGTTGGGTAATCTCTGAAGCCTCTTCACGTCGTAGAACCCAAGGACAACGTGCATGCTCAGCACCCTTTTGAGTAATAACACTGCTTCTTGATCAGCATCATCCATCATCATCATTAGGATTGATAGGACTGAGGAGGGGACATGGCAGTGTTGTCCGGTGCAAGAAGAGTGATGTTTCCACTGTTCTGAGCGTTAATGGGGTCGGTGAGATGTGTGGTTGAGAGATAGGCACTGAAGGAGGTCAAGTTTGGATATGTCTCCAACAATTTGGTGATGTTAACATTCCTAGCACCAGCAGCGGAGGAAGAAGAAGCAGAAGAGGATGACAGTACAATGAGTATCAGCCAAAAACAGAAGTTGCTGGATTTAGGAAACATCTTCACTCCCATTGAAGACATTAGGAGAAAGATTGAGATAATAAAGAGTAATATGCTTTACTCTCTTAAGAAAAAAATCATAGACAACAAAAGACAAGGACATAACATAGAAAGGAGGAAGGAACTGTACAAAGAGAAAAAAGAGAGAAAGAGTAAAGCTGTGGGTTGTGGCTGAGGCTGGTCTGTGTGTGATTCAGTCAGTAATTGTGCTGACTTCGGGAATCTCGGGGTGGTATATAATATCGAGGGAGCTATCTATTTTCCATTTTTTATATATATGTTATATTACTTTTGTATGTATGTACTTTATCTTCATCTAGTGCTTGAATTGAATCAGCACGCAAAGCAGCACATAACATGATAAGAATATCCATTGCATTTGTATTAATTTTGTTTTTATGTACTAAACCCGTATATTGTTCAGTACATTTGTAATAAACTAAATTGATTTTGGAATAATTTTCGATTTTGTTGTATTTTTATAATTTTTTATTAATATATTATTTTTTTCTTTTTCTATTTTGGTTTCTTTAATCGCAGCACAGAACATAACAGTAAAAGTATATGCAGTTGAAATTGGAGACAAATTTCCACAGGACGGTGTCTGTGTATTATTATTATTATTTTAACATATAATATAATAAAATATAATATGATACACAAAACACGTGCATGCAACGAAAACCGTAGTGCAACTGTTCGTGCGGTTAAGGTTTTTATTATTTCTTAATGATGTTTTCTATTGTCCACCCTCTGTACTTGTCCTTTACAACTTCAACCATACTTATCTTTTAAAACAAGCCATTATTGTCTGATGTATTGTTTTAATTTTCCTCCCTAATGCCCATATTAAATTAAGACTAAAAATGTTTTTAATCACTTTTTTTTTAGGAGTTACCACAAGGAATTTGTACTGTTATGTCACGTTTGATATACATGAATTGTTTCCAATGAAATGTATTGAATGGGATGGATTGGATTGGAATAGAATGAATTCCTGAATAATAAATCCATTCTTATGTTTGGATGGTTACATGAAATAGAATGGTTATAAAATATATCTCTCAAAATTATTCCTAGTAATAATTGCAAATAGAAATATGTGATATGATAAAAGGATAATGACACTTTGCACGAATTACCCAAAAAAATTACACTTTGCACAATTAATGAAGTTGGAATAGAATAGCGATTCCACCTATGAAAATGCAGAATCGAATTCCTCTTTAAAGCTGGAATTGTCGATTCTAAAGAATCAAGATTCCAACTTCTCAAAGTGCATCTAAACGTAAGAAATGGAATGTAAACCGAAATCATGATTCTATTCCGAATCTATTCTTGCTACTAAACATAACATTAGTGTCCCTACTAGGGTTGTTCATTGAACCGAACTGAACCATGAAATGCGGTTCTTTTATATTTCAGTTCGGTTCGATTCGGTTCAAGAAAAGCCTAAACGGTTACAGTTTGAATCAAGCTATTTGAACCCGAATCGAACCGCTTCACATTAATAGAAACAAAAAAAAATAATAAGAGCCATATTATCTATTTATAACTTTTAAGCATTACATATTAGATTTGCATTGCTCTAAGATCAAGCCAACAAACAAAATTCTCATCATGGAAAACATCGACAGGAGCAGGTTTTATACTGGGTTGCAACATCTACAACCAACAACACTGAGATAATTTAGAACTTTAAACTAATTAGTATAACATAAATTTAAATATGTTATAAATGAAGAATATTATAAGTAAATGTGGCATTCATGAAAAAGAGTAATTTTCTAAGTTAATATTATAGATTTATTAAAAATATATGTTATTTTAAATTCGCATTGAAAAATATTTTTAAAACGGGATAATATATGTATTTGAAACTTTTAAATATATAGACTAATATAATGATAACTAACTTTAAATTTTACGCAACGTTCCTTAATCTAAATATTTTTTTTTCTCTTGCAAACTCAAACGATCATTAATATTATTTATTAGAACTAAATTTTTTAAAAGCGGTTTGAATCAAACCAAAACAAATCAAACCGCATGTGAAACTATTCGGTTCAAAACCTCGAATCATTAAAAGCAGTTTGATTCATTAAGGGTTTGAACCGAACCATGTTAAATACTGTTAAGTTCGATTCAACTCCTGAACCAAATCAAACTGAATCATGAGCACCTCTAGTCCCTACTCTAACAAATATCCCTAATCTAACAAATAAAATGAACTTGAAGTGGAGTTTCACCTATTTGTGTTCCTTTTTCCCACTTTTAGAAATTTCACTCAACGGCCCCTTGAATCGAGTACAATTATTTTAAAAAAAAAAAGTTTGTTAAGTATAAACCTATTCTCTTGCCACTGGAAAATGGGGAATTTATATTGATCATTTTCTTGCCGTTTTGATTTTGACCCCTTTTTTTTATTGCAGTTGAAAGATTATGCACTATGACTATCGTCACTGTATTCAACATATGTAAAACAATAGTTTAATAATTATGCCATGTTGTGCCTTGCGTATCTAAAAGCTATATGTTTATCTAGACATTTACCAGAATGGGATTAGTCTAACCTATAACCCGACCCGTCGGGTCTAGGTCCAAAAAAGAAACCTAGAACCGTCCCGAGGAGAGGATAAGGTGGGTCGGGACCAATTAAATTTGTTCCCTTTTATTAATCTTCTCAAAAAAATAATTTTTTTATTATTCAAACGTTGGACCCATCTTGGACCAGTGGACCCGTGGATCAGCTTAGCAAGTAATACCTACCCCGCAAGTCGAGTCCATTAGGGGCAAATCCATGGTCCGGCCAGGTCCAGTCTAAATCGAGTTTCGACCTAGAGAGATGTTTATACTTATGATTTTTTTTTCTTATTACAACAAGAAGGGAAGAAGATTCAAATTCGGTACCTCCCACTTGAGAGACCTAGAATGATATCATTATTACTTGGCTACAAAGTCATTAGCTACACGCTTATAATGAATTTGTACTTTTAAAGTTCTATATAGCAAAATTCGTATAACATGATGGCATATATATCTAAACTATTAAATATTCTATACGGCAAATAAAAATTATAGAATATTCCATATTTTTATATATACTTGAGAAGTCATGTAAATTATAATATTTTCTACATTTCCAATATATTTTGTTTGCACAATTCCTTCCAAGTATTATCATACGGTTACAAGGTACAAATTACAAATTCCCTTTTGATTGATACCACCCTTTCTTCCTCAATGCGCTTAGCTTTCCCAGATGAATGGAGGGAAAGATAATGTACGTTAATGGAAGGAAACAAATTCAAAATCCAAAGACAATAATTAGCGGGGGGAAAAAAAAAAAAAAAAAGCTTTTGTTTGAATTAGAAACAAATGAGTTGGAAGTAAATTAGAAATAAATGAACAGGAATGATATTTATACCTTTTTAAATTCTTAAAATATATAATAAAATGCTTAAAACTTGACATTATCTTGATAATTGAATGTATTAGTCGAAACCTTTGTTTTTTTTTCTTTTTTTTTTTCATTTTGGTCAATAGTATTAGTCGAAACTTGAGTAATTGATTTTATATTGGCAATAAAAGCCCTTTCATAACAAATCCATTCAAATAATTTTCTGTGCTTATTTTCTTGAAAAGGGAAAAAAATCCACCAAATTCCAATCATTTGCATTTGCATTTGTATTCCGAATGGATTTCAGTTCAGAAAGTATTTAATAAATTGGAAGGCACCACGATGAGAGCATCAAGAAAAAAATTCATAATTCAAAGGCAAAAAAACAACAGCCTATGTTTGTACGAGAAATAAATGAAAATGAATCCATACTAAAAACTTCTACAGTTCCATAACATAACCATCCTGCCTTAATATTATTAATAAATTAATTATAAAAAGTTATATAAATAAATATTAAGAATTTTAATTATAATCGAAATAGATTTAAATCGTTGAATAATATAACATAACAGATCACCAAGAGGCCATAGAATTTTTCCATCTATACCTTTCAAGTTTCTTAATATACCAACTATAGCGCTTAAATATGAAATAAAATGCAAGAGTAAATTGCTTATGGAAACAAAATCAAAATTCGAAGGCAAAAAAGTAAAGGAAAAAAAAAAGCCTTTGTTGAACGAGAAACACACGAAAAAGAATGGTATCTATTCTTCTTAAATTTCTTAAATAATTAAAAAAAGTGCTTTAAAATTGAAGGAAATGAAATAGGCACAATGACATTGGAAGGAAAAAAAATCAAAAGTCAAAGCAATAATCAGAGAAAATCGATTTTTATGGTAGCAATAAAAACTTTCATATCAAATCCATTAGATTATGCCTTCTTTTTTAATAAGGATAGAATTAAAAAGATGTCCACCAAATTTCCAAATTCCCATTTTTATTCCTCGATCTGAATGGAGTTGAGAGAAATATGCAATAAATTAGAATGCATGACAAAAGGAAGTAAAGCAAAAGAAAACAAAGTAAAAAAGGTAATTGTTAAATGCCCTGAATTTTTTTATGAAACCGAACTTGATATATATATATATATATATATATATATGGATATATGTGTGGCTAGATATGGATCCATATGGACAAATATGGATATATATATATATATATGTATGTATAGGTGTTTCTAGGGTTTTAGAGCACACTTTTTCTTGATAAATAGGAATTCTTTCTCTTTACTCCTGAATGCAACAACATTGGTCTTACCATGTAAATTCTCTTTTGTTTTTTTTTTTTCTTATTTTCTTACTTGTTAATTATTGTTGTCAATGCAACAATGGGTATGATTTAAATTTTGGAATTTAGGAATTTAGAGTTTCATTTGTTGATTAAAGATATCATCTTATAAGGTTAATTTGAGAAATTCATTGGAGGAAATAATTTCACTTTGTGGAAGGTGAAGATGCGGGCTCTTCTTGTTTAGTAAGGGTATGTGATAGCATTGGAAGGAGAAGAAAATTGCCTAAAAATTTGAAAAAAGAGGAGAAAAGACATACTCTGGCAAAAGACGCATGAGTCTAACTAATAAAGTATTAAGAGAGGTGATTGATGAAACAAATGTTGCATCGTTGTAGAAAAAGCTATAGAGCAAGTATCAAAAGAAATCCTCAACAAATCAATTATATCAAAAGCAGCATTTGTGTACTTTGAGACTGATAGGAAATACACTGTAAAATAGTATATTAATAATTTTATCGAATCATTATTGATTTACAAGGCAATAGGATTAAAATTGATGTTAGAGATAAAGTCATCATTCTTTTATGTTCATTGCCTAATATGAGAATTTTGTTGATACTATGTTATATAGTAAAGAGACTATCTTTGTTATGATGTGAAAAATGTTATGCAGTCCAAGGAACTTAAGAGAAGAGTCTCTAACTTTAATGATAATTGATTGGATTTGAGTTTGGTTGTGAGTAAGAGTAGGGATATGAGAGAAATTGTAGGAGCATGAGTAAGTCACATTTAAAATCAAGGTTTAAAGTGTTGAAACTAAGTAGCACCTAAATAGTAGGGATTATTACTAATTTTGATTTTTTTTTCAAGCTTAAGGCCTAATTGATGCACAGCAACAAATATAAATAATGATACAAAAAAACATATAAAGAGCAAGGGTTAGAGAAGATTGCACCGGATTTAATATAGAGTTCAATCGTCCCCTAGTCTCTACGGTCCACATAATGTCTCACTCAAAAAGATTTCACATAGATTCATTCAACACCAAACAATGCTATACCAAAGCCACACAACACAATCAACAACACAACAACATACTTAAGTTGTTCCATATGCTCTCAAGTAACTAGGCATAACTCAAAATTTTACAACTAATCACTCACAAACTTAAATGTAAGGCTTACAAGAAATAACAACTTAAGAACAAAAGACACTACTCTTATTTTCTTTCACTTGCAAAATAACACATAATCCAAATCAAGTTTTGAGAGAGTGTTTACAAGAATTAAATAACAATTAATAAGCTCTAACTACCATCCCCAACTACCCAAATATTTGTATTTATAAACCTTCTAAAAAACCTAGTTGTTACCTTTAAAAACATCCAAAACAGTTGGGCATTAAATATCCAACGGCTAGTTGAACAGACAAAAAGAGTCTAAACTCTTTACAACTAGCCCACACCTCTTGAACACCTTCCAAACTTTGACCATTCTATGGTCAAGTGTTGACTCTTTGTTAAGCGGTCCGAACCTTTAGGCATGTTTTCTTTCTTTGGATCATCCTATGTTCGAGTGATCTATACTACTTAGACTACATTCTTCAATACACCTTCCAAGTTGTTCAGACTCTTTCCAAGCATGGTTGTCAAACTCGAGTTCTAACTAGAATCGCTAAAGGGTCCATAAAATCAAAACGTAAAATCGAAACGTAGAATCGTAAGATTCTATAACTAATTTAAATGTGCTTGCAAAAACCATTGATGTACTTACTAAACTAATAAAACTTTGAATAAATTATGAAAACAAATAATTTAGTATTAAATTAGTTACATACAACCAAAATTTAAGTTTTACCAATCATAATTCACATACTGTCATTAATATATTTAGTGCAATTTTATAAAAATAATTATTTTTATTAATGATTATTTATAATCTACAATTATTAAGATGTATTGCAAATTATTTAAATTATCATGTGTGAGTAGCTAGTTTTGTGCAATAATGAACATTTTCATATTCACTATATATTTGCACAAAAAATCATTGCATTTATGGTAAATAAATTATATATAGAAAATTATTAAAAAAGGAAAAAGCATAGCACTATATATATTAATTTAATTTTCATTCAAATTATTCAAAATATATCAGAGTATATAACCTAAAAGAAAATAACTCTATGAAAAATACAAAAAAAAGGAAATAAAAGGAAAAAAATAAGAAAAACGAAAAATTAAGTTAGATTAAGGTAAATATCAAGATCCAACCCAAAAAACCATATATTTAAATATATTAAATTGATTACATTTTTAAAGTTCAAATAGAAAAAAAATATAAAATTACAACTTAACGATTTTACACAATTCTACTTACGATTCTACTACCGATATTACCACCAATTCTACTTACGATTCTACTTACAAGTTTACTCAAAAAATGATTTTGTATGCGAGTTGAATGAAAATTCATCATCAACTCGTAAACTGTAGAAACGTACGAGTAGACTCGTGAGTTTGACAACCATGTTTCCAAGTAGTCCAGACTCTTTTCCAGTGGTCTAGACTTGCAAAAAATAAAAACAACTACTCCTCACAAAGCACAACATGCACAAGTTTAATCATTTCAACTGACATGCATGTGTTTGCTAATTTAGTGTAACTTATTCCACTCAAGTGGACGATTATGCAATCCATTTCCTTATAAAAACTCACAAGTTTAGCATAAAGGACCATGATGATATCAATGGAAAATAAAATGAAACATTATGATGGACTGCCCACAATGAAAGAAGGGAAATGAAAAGAAGGAATCAAAGGGCAAGGTAAGTGCAACTACAGTCCAAGATAGTTCTAACGAAGGTGAAGGTAGTGACATTTTGACAATCTATTACCTTAGATTCTACAAATACCAAGATTATGGATAGGGATGCAATTGGGTGGGTGGTTATAAGATATCCAACCCAATTGACCCATTAAAAACCTTATAGGCTTTCTAGGTAGATTTTAGGCATAATTTATAAACTCTATAGGGTTTTCGGGTCGGGTTTCGGGTCTTATACATAATCCAATGGGAACCTGACCTGATATATAATTATTAAAAAAAATTTAATATTTACAAGAATATAAGTACAACCATATATGTAAGGCACATGCGCTTCCATGTTTTATCTTTACCTAATTCTAATGTCGTTAATCTACAAGCAAAGATATAAGTACAAGAATATAAAAATTAAACTCACTCAGCCATAGTAACAGAAGCTTCTAGTCAAAATAGTCCTCGAGGTAAGGAAGCTCGGACTCCACGTCACATAAACAAAAGAAATACCCAAAATGAGTATTTATTGAAAGTTCTACTTAAACTTGTAATTCCATTTCACTAAATTCATCAAAATTCGTATGTGATGAAATTCCAACTTAAAATAGTCATAACTCGCTTGTTTTAACTCAAAATTTCGCATATTATATATCGTTTTCTACCTATTAAAAAAGATCTATCTATTTCTAAGGTTATTTTTATCATAAAAAGTCATTTAGGCTCTGAAAGACATGGTACATAATTGACACGAAAATCCCAATTCTTAAGACATGATTTTCTAAACTTTTTATCAACCAAAAATCCTATAGTAAGCATGTAAATATATATATATATATAGTTGAAAAATCACTTTAAGTTGTTGTCTTAATCAATGATTTTTAATAAAATAATTTATCTTAGTAGTTGAGAAAGTGTAGTTGACAAAATTATTTTAAGTTGTTTAGAATTAAAATTAAAGATTATTGAGTCATTAAATATGTGATATAATTTGTTTTTCCTTAACTCTTAGAAGATAATTTAGTTTCAAAAGTTTTAGTCTTTCCAAGTTATCTATAAATTTTATTCCCTAAGTAGAGTTTACTTGGTGTGTTGGTTTTAACTTATTTTGAAAAACTTGTTTTGGTCTTTGTGTGTATTAAAATATTAGTGAGAATTTTATAACCAAGTTTTTTAAAAAAAAAATTCATAAGAAAGCATTGTTAGCATTAAGGTCTTAATGATATTTTTATAAAAAGTAGAGAATTTCTTGGTTACTCTGGAAGAGTCCTTGTATGTTAACAATACTAAAATCTATGGTGACCTTTGACAAAAATTCATTGAAAAGCATTTTGATGATATAAAGTTAATAAACTTTAATGAAACTTTTCTTAAGTGATAAAATTATATTTTTAAATTAAGTTGAGCTTATTTCCTTTTTATGAACAATAAGAATCTTTTTTATTCTTATTAAGACAACAATCAACATAATCATGCATGAATATGGGTTTATAGCTAAGTAACATAACAAAATATTTAATAAGAAAGATAAAAAAATATAGCGATAAGCAAAATAATAAATATCAAGTATTGGAAGTCTTAGCTTGATTTAAAACTTCCGGACTTAGTCATGGGTAAGTCTAAAAAAAAAAAAGAAATAATAATTTTTTTTAACTTGATAAGGACAAGTCTATGACTAGAAAGACTAGTCTTAATATAAAAGCATGGAATAAATAAATAAATTGCAAAGCATAATAAACAAATAATAGTTATGTTAGTGAACTTATATGCTCTAAGAAATATATATATATATATATATATACGCATAAATATAGTTACTAATATATAGAAGTTATACTAGAACAATAATAATAACGTGTAACAATATAACAATAAAACAACAACATAATAAAATGAAATTTATTTATGAATAAGAACAAAACATGAATATAGTGTTGCTTCTATAACATTTAAATATTTAGGAAACATACACCATGGTCATGTTAAGTTACATGACATGGTAAGAAAATATAGATAGGAATTTACCTAAGATGGAAATATGGTTGGTAGAAAAAGAAAGGTCGTAGTAGTAATATGTGGATATAAGAAATACGAGACATTGGAAAGGTGAAATGAG
Source organism: Combretum micranthum (assembly GCA_024138025.1). Lineage (NCBI taxonomy): Eukaryota > Viridiplantae > Streptophyta > Magnoliopsida > Myrtales > Combretaceae > Combretum > Combretum micranthum. Next base: position 5,282,179 of record JAMXBD010000001.1, read on the forward strand.
ATTGTTGGAGAGAGGGTGATTTTGGAAAAGTTTTGTTAATGTAGATAAGTGTGTGAAAGAAATGGAGGGAGATGAAGTATTTATAGAGTTTTGATGAGGAAAAATTGTGTGAATTAAATAAAATGAAAAAGAAAAAAATAAATATAGTGTGTGTGTGTGTGTGTGTGTTTGTACATGGCCGACGGTCATTAAGAGAGGAAGAGAGAGTGTTTTGATTTGTTTTATATTTTTTTAATTAAAAGTAATAATTTGTAATGTATGATGTGATTAAAGATGTATGAGAAAAGTAAAAAGTAAGAAATAGATATGGTAAAGTGTAAGAATAGGTGTAGAAAAGTAGAAATAAGTGAATAGTAATGAATAGTGTAGAAATAGTATTATGAATAGCAGATAAGACAAATTAATACAGGTAGTAAAGAAAATACACGTAATTAAACTATGTGTGATATTTTTAGATACCGAAAAATTATAAAACTGATATTTTTCAAATCCTTATATTTTTACGAATCTAACGGTATTATCGGAATATTTTTACCACCTAATGTATCGAGGCACAATTTTCGAAAATTGATCACATTTGGATCCGAAACACACTGAAAATTAATAAATGTGATATTTTTAAGCTGCTTTATATAATTACGAACTATTATCCATAATTATCTCAATTTTGTTGTTTAGAGTGCGAGATTATCAGATCTAAATCTACTAGGGTTTTATATAGATTTATTGATTTTAAGGTTTCCGGTTGACCTCCGGTTTAAGGTTTAAGCATAAAATGTAACATAAAATCTAGGGGCTTACAACTATAAAATTCAATAAAGCCATACTTTCTCACTAATATTCCCAAGAAAGGTAATCCACATTTCAAACCATCAACAAAGTTATGAGTTTTTGTATCAACATGATAACAATCTATCATTAACAACTAATAAGGATAAATATGATATGGTTGATTTTCCCACTTTACTGAATTAACACATTTTGTAGCAGTAGTCAACTTATGAGCAAACCACTCATATACCTCTACTGGCTCTACAAGTCCACCACAAACAATAGAACACTCCTCCAATATATGTAACCATCATATGGGCTCCAATAAATGTTCACAAACAATTCATATGATCTCATAGGAACAATAATATCACAATAACCATCAATTCTTGGTAATTCCATCAATGTAACAAAACAGAATGGATGAACTGTAGGAAAATCAATATAAAAATACCTGAAATACTCATTAGTTCCTGTAGCAATTGGAAGTGGTATTTATCTCAAATACACATATAGATGTCTTAACCTTCAGGCAACAGTGCACATCTCCTATAACATCAATCTCCTCCTCCACACTAATATCCTCTGTATTCAACATCACCATCTATGCTACTAGTAATTTCTACCTATGATACATGATCATCTTTTGAACTCTCTTCAAGAACATCACTATTATCATCTTCAACCAAACAATCCTACTTAGTATTATCCTCTTTGCCCTTAGAGACTTTAATAAAAGTAAATGTTGACTCTATCGAATCAACGTTTGAAACTACTTAAGTTATTGTCTTGACAACTTGTTTCTTTATCCTCCAGCATTGTATTGAAGCCTTAACAATATCAATACCTTGTTGGACTTTCTCATAAGATACAAGATGTAATATATCCCATTTGAAAGGAAGAAAATAAACATTTCTCAAATGATCATAATGGTCTCCATGAGATAGTTTCCACAGTTCCCCTAAACAAGCATGACAGTCGTCTATGTCTGCCATATCACAAAGGGTCTCCTCTTGAAACTCACTAATGAAGTAGGTAGTTCAGGTATGCTTGTTGTATTTGTCAAGGCATTATCGAATCTAATCAAAAAGATTTTTTTTTCAACTTATATTCCTCTAAGATAGTACTTATAATTGTAGAGATATTTTGTGTAGTATGTTGTCCATCTATTTTTCGTAGTGCAATTAATCATTTATACATAATCCATTTCTCATCTACCTAATGACATGTTAGTCCCATGTATAAGTATTCCTGCTAACTATCTAAATAAATGTTTGAGCATAAGACACACATGTATCAAGAGAGTAAAACTTATAAGCAAGCTCCCACTTACCCCCATGATAAAACTTCAATATTTCATGGCACATCGTCGTGGCACCGTACTTACGTGCATCTAGATTGAGGTATTCCTAAGTTACATATTCAAGGTTAGGATGTTCAGCTGCTGTAAAAGATAAGTGCATACTTGTAATCGTTTGGGTTGGGCCTTTTTTGTACCTCTTATTTGCAAAGCGGAACAAACTAGCATGATCGCTGGCTAATGGTCGACTAATTTGTTGCTGTGACGGGTCTACACCATATTCAAATGGATGGCATGATCGTATATGTTTTGTCAAAGTCTCATACCCATATTGGGTATTCCAAGCATAACTTCTGCTATAGTAATTGCAATCCCTTCTCATCTGGTCCTGTGCCTTTTCGAAAATGTTTAAATTAAATAGTTGATTTTAAGGGTTGTGGAGGCTTACTTTGATTGTTCCCACCACCACACTAGGGACCATTGTTGCCTCTAACTTCCTTTTCCATTTCTGACAGTGGAATTTCCTGCACTTCCGGGTCTTGTGAGTCTATTTCGGCATTGTGTCGTACATAGGTTTTACATGCTCAAAACTTAGTGGAGCAAGAATTGAAAGGACTTCCTTCGGAAACAAGTCACCACCTTATATCTCATTAAAGTCATACTAATCGTATTGCTCATCCACGTGTTGCTTGCCCACGACTTCCTTACCTTTTCCTTTACCTGTTTGGTTCTTTGATTTCTTCGACTTACTTGATGCTCCTCGAAAGAACGATGCCATTATATATATTTTTCCATAAGATATTGTAATATCAAGAGCAAAAAAAAAAAAAAAAATGCAGCTAGTCGCTTTAACAACAATGAGCAAATTTATAAAATAAAGGTATGGGATCAAGAAAGTAAGAGTGCAAAGATGAGTGAATGCAATTGTCTAAATTTATAGATTGATTTCGTCTATTACATTGCATTTCAAATTTCAATACTACCCACTGTTCATTGTTGCTTTTGCAGCCTTAATTTAATACAACTGCTCCACAGTCGAAAACATTGAAATTTTAATCCGTTTATCCAATTACATATATTGTATTTGACATATGTTTAATATCATGTTTGAATTTTCTTTGTTTTTTTTTTCTCTCTCTCTCGTGCGCGTCTCCATTCCCCTTCTATGAAGGAATCAGATCAAATGGTCCAAAATTGCAGCTGCTGCTATTTTTTTTTTTTTTCCTTTTCCTGTTGGGCACTTCATACCATATGTTGCATAAATGCATTTTCCTTTTTTTTTTTTCCTCGAACCAGCTTGGAAATACCTGTTTTGAAACTAGATTGGTTGGTTCGGTTACAGTTCCTATTCGGTTTCTAGTTTGCAATCAAACAATGCCTATGTCTAGATATATATATATATATATTATATATATAGAGGCATTTTTAGGGTTTTTAAAAACACTCAATATAAGTTTTCTTGAAAAATAAGAATTTTTTATCTATACCCATGGAAGTAGATCATATTGATCTTATCACATAAATTCCCTTATTTATTATTTTTTTTGTTAATTATTGCTGTCAACTCAATCTAATAATTAGAGGGCGGAAAAAAGCTTTTGTGTGAACAATAAAATTTGAAAATTATTTGGTATTAGTTAAAACTTCACAAAATCGACTTTTATGATAGTTAAAAAAAAATTCATACCAAATTCATCCCGATCATTTTCTATGCTTTTTTTTTTTTTTTTTTTTTTTTTTATAAGCGAAGAGAAGTCCTCTAAGTTTCTAAGGTTTCCCGTTTGTGTTCCTTGATACGAATGAAGTTTAGAGAAACATGAAGTAAATTGGAAGGCAAGATAATAGAAATAAAATCGAAAATACCAAATGAAGTTCTTAAAACTTAAATTTATTTGATATTCAATATAGGAAACTTTAGTCATCCAATCTTCCAATTAATTATAGAGTTTAATATAAAAATTATTCAGTAACTCATGTAATCAATCATGTAAAAAAAGAGTCTAGGATGAAAAGAATTTTTCCTTAATTATACTAGTATAAACTTGATGGAATCGGTTTTCGAGATACAATATTCGATTTTTTTTTTATGCCTTCTTATTTTTAAAAAGGCAAAATAATAATAATCTGTAATTTCCTCGTATTCCTTTATTCTTCATTCGGTTCCAAATTCGAAATAGAATCAAAAAGCCATGTAATAACTAATAATGTCAGACTGATATTATCTCGCACCAAACTTACCAGTGCCGACTGATGATGTCAATCTTCGGAGTCCCCATCTCATCATGTGGTCAGAGGAAATGCTTTTGCTTTTTTACTTTTTTTTTATTTTTTTTTAAATGCTTTTGCTTTTTTCACTTTCCGTGAACTGCGGATCTTTACCTAAATAATTTTTTTTAAGCGACATTAAAGGCAAAGGACTGATGTCTATCTCCATCCATCCATCCATCTCTCTCCCTCCCTCCCCCATATATATATATATATATATATATTATATAACTTATAATTACTGATAATATTTTGGATTTTACATTCTTACTAATTATTACTACTTTTAGCAATTTTTGAATAAGAGAAATGTATAAAAATGAGTAAAATTAAATAATATATGATTTCTAAGTTGTATTTAGAAATATAGGAAGGAAAGGAGAGGAAATAGAGAGAAATGTTTTTACTTATTTATTTATTTTTTAATTCTACACAACAAAAATGAAAAGAAATGGATTTAGTATATGATAACATTAACCCTATTTATTTTTATATATTATATTTTAATACTAATAATTTAATAATGAAAAAGAGGATACATGTCACATTTGATAATTAGATTTTATCATTACAATTAGATGTCTAAATTTTAAAAACGTTACTTTGGTATTTACACAATTTCCTCTTTTACATTAAGTATTTAATTTAATTTTTTTTCCATTTTTACAATCAATTTTCTAATATAAATATTATAAATGATCTTCAAAAGTTTGTAGATAGTAAATTATATATTTTTTTATTATTATTATTATCATACAATTCTATAATTATGCTTGACCTTGAGAAGTGATGGATGTGTTCACTTTTGTTGAAACATAGAAAAATTGACGAGTGAATTCCTCATCATAAGTTGTTGAAGTGCATTGGAAGAATGGCTAACAACTTAAATACAAACAGCGAACTTGAGATGGAGGGCTTTACTACAGAATAGCAACAGCGCTTTAATTAGAAAAGGAACCAGTAGAGAAAAAACTTCCGGAGGCCCCAACGCCCTTTGGGCCATCTCTAGTGGTTGTGATTGTAAATGAGACTGCGAAGGCAGTAGTTAGACTGATGGTGATGGGTTAGTGATGGCACAGTAAAGATAATATGGTGATAAAATTGTACAAAAGATAGTGGCAATGATATTAGTGGTGTAAATGGTAACATGTTATCTATTTGTTTCATCTAATTTCAGTCATGTTATCATTATATTTTTGTTGTTTTTAAATAGACGTTTGTTAAAAAACAATACCGATTAAAAACTGATATTTTTACTCATAAACTGACCAAACATATATAATATAAATAAGTTATAGATATATATCAGATACAGATATGATACAAATAAAATTTCGACAATCCAAACAAACCCGTAATAATAGTGATAATGATGAAATAGTTGGATTAGTTCCAGAGGTTAACAATTGTGTTAGCAAACTTTCCTTCCATTTAGACATCGTAAGTCTCTATAATGGTTAAAATAAAGCTTATGATGGTAGTCTATTGATTGAATAAGTTAGCTAGATAGTTGTTAATGAAAGGAGTTATACCAAGTAGCTCACCTTGAGAAGTATGAAGCTAAAAATTAATAATTTAAAAGTTCAAGTCATTAATAACGATGATATAAGTAATTTTAAATTTAAGCTTAATTCAATCACTCTCAAAATCTGAATTAATATAATAGTGAACATAGAATTAATCTCAAATATCTTCTTTAATTTGATTCGTTTATGTTTTAATACTTATAATTTAATAGTTAAAAGGAGATAAATTGAACTTCTACTTTACCATGTGCATTAGAAGAATGGCTAACAAAAAAAGGTGTAAAACTTGCAATGTAGACAAGTAGCAATCCCGCTTTACATTTAATAGCCGAAAAGTAAACATAGTAAACAGATTTAGAAAAGTTTAACACCTGAATACTGCTTTAACTTTGCTCAAAAAGGCAATTAACTCTATACACTTTAAAAGGATCAATCTATTACCCGATTAAACTTTTCGACGACACATTTGCTACTTCTACTAATACTGTTACGTCCGCTATCCTACGTGACGAAATCCTCCTATCACATAATGACACGTGTAATGTACATATAGAAAGAGAGAGAGTCAGAGAAAGATGCTAGAAGAAGAAAGAAAATTAAAAGGAAAGGAAAAGAAGAAGAAAGACAATTTAAAAAAAGAAAAAGAAAAAGAAGAAGTCAAACCTAACATCATCTAGAATTAAATCTTTACCTTTTCATTGTGGAAATTACACGAACATAATGAAGTTACTAATGAAACTTCTAAATACAACAAAGACTAATTAAAAAGATCAAGGAATAAGAAGATTGAAAATTCTCAAAACCTCCATTGAAGGATTAGCGGGTGTCGAACTTCTATTGAAGGACTTCAAACTCTCTCACTCTACCCAACCTCCCTTTCTTTCTCTAAACTTTCATTTCTATCAAAATTAGGTCTTCCCTAACGTTCTTAGTTCATTGAACGACTCCGATGGTAGATGTGCGCTAAACTCTAAATCTTCAATTTGTGCAACAAAATACAATTTGATAGAAACGTTGGTCCTTTTCTTGTTTTATGACTACTTAAGAGCTTAAAAAACATCAACCTTTTAACTCCCTACAATTAGATTTCGTAAAAATTTTTAGAGAGAGAAAAAATTTCCACCATGGAAATTATTGAGAGAGAGTTTTATTTTATCTGCTCTTAACCAAATTTTTTATTCAAAAGTTATCTCTTTATGCTTTCTTCAAACAAATCTCTCTAACATCTCATCAAATCTCTCTAACAAATTTCCTTTTATGCTCTTGCCCGAATTTTTCTATTCTTTCCCTATACTTTTTTTAATTTAAAATTCCTATGGTGAAAGAAAACAAATTTTCTTTTTTTTTTTATAGTAGTTGACTAACACGTGTCAACATCCCATTGGGGTTTTAAGCCACATCACCAAATGATGTTAAGAAATTTGGTTTAGGTATGTTTTATGACTACAAAAAGTTTTTTCAAGAAGTAAATTGATCATTCAAAAGTCTAGATAGTTAATTGTTTTTTTTTTTTTTTTTTTTTGGTTCATTGTAAAGTTCAAGCACCATTTAGGTCATTAATCCATTTTGGAAGTAGAAGTTTAGAATAGTTTTGAAGGGGTCAAATTCCTCTATCTATTGATATGGTAATATTATTATAGTAAATATCATCATGATATATAAATGTTTGAGAGTAAATTCATTTAAAGTATTAAGGAAACTTAATTGAAAAATAATCCAAGTGATATCTTAAATGAACTTTATGAAACATTGATATGTCATTTGATCACTTTACAAAACGTTGATTTCCTTTTTTTTTAACTACTATAAATATTGATATCTTAAATGAACTTAACCCAATTATCAATATCTTCTAATGTAATTTATTCAATAATAATACGATGATAGGAATATAATTTAGTATTAATATTGCATAAATAATAGTTGCAGTAGTGATTAAGATACTGGTGGTTAGTGATAATTATTGTGATGATAATGTCATATAATGTTTATGAATAAATTTAGATGTAGGGCTCTCAAGCTTGGCCTAATCCAACAAGATGCCGAACGACCTAGTTACCTCTTTATCGATTCCTCACAATGCATTTTGTTGTCCATGACATGCTCAGTCTTACCAAAATACAAAACAAGACACCCTATCTAAAGTCTAAAAATATATAACTCTCACTCTATTATTCTACTTAATCTCTTTATTTAATATTTTATTGATTTGATCATTAGCGTAGTCATACGAGACAACTCCTTGATGCCCATACAACCAATGGTTGGTTTGCAAACCATTGATCAAGAGGTCCAGATCTAAATCACACTACTAGTAAAACTAAGATACCAACAAGTAATAATGGAGATGAAATGACAATAAAGTAGTGATAAAAGGGCAATAAAACCTTGATGTATGTGCAAATCACAAACGATAATTATATTGAAAGTATTAATTTTTTTTATTATACATGACAAACTACTATTAATGTCTACACATTTTATGTCCATACATGGGACATCCAATACCTATTAAATTTTTTTTTTTCCTAAAAGAAAGGTTAGTTTGAATCCTTTGTTAAGTAATTTTACTTTGTCCAACTTTTATGCCAATTTTATTTTATCATTTTTCAAGTTTTTTTTATAAAATATAAAATTTAAAGTTTGTCTGATCCAAAAAGGCAAGTTTGGTCAAATATAAAACTTATCTTATAGATTAAATATGGAATGATTAAAAGATTTTTAATGTTGCAATGCTTAAAAATTTCATGGAGCCATCCTCCACAAATCATGCGAAGTGGAATATTGGCGGCCAATCATATAAATCAATTTATTTTTTGGGGTGAAATGGGCAAAGGGCAATGATGTCTTATCATGAATGCACTTGCACGATATCTAGTGCTGTAAATAGCTATTAGCCGAAGCTAGTTAATTTAATTGCCTAAAAGAAGGAATAAAAAAAGGATTAGTGGTGGGACCATAACCACGACCCTATGCATTCCTCCTATTCCTTTTCCTATTCCAATTCCCATTCCAGCGTGCATATGTACTAGAAACTAGACTAGATAGTGGACCTTTTTTTCTTTTTTCTTTTTTTTTAATATTCCAAAAATTTTATCGCCCGTTATAATTGGTGATGGAGACAAGCACAGGCCACGATCACCTTTGCATAATAAGGAATCTCGTGGCAGTTCGGTTCCAACCTGGTTTACCTTATCGTGTCGTGCGGATGTACCTGATTATAATTCCTGGTCTCTCTTTCTTCTTGTCCGCCTGTTGTGTTTTCTTTCTTCCTCTTCTTCTTAAATTTACGTTTGAAAGTGGACAACTTACTATGTACTTCCATCTCTTCTTTCACAATCTTTTTTCTTTTAATAAAAGAAAAAAATAAGAAGAAGAAGAAGAAGAAGAAGGGGGAAGTGCATGTAGTAAGTTGGTACTTGGTAAAGAGTAGAGAGAGAAGTTGTTGTTTATGGTTTGCTTTTGGATTGGTAATAATCAATAAATATTATTATTTATATATTTAATGGTGTTGAGATGAGGGTGAGGGTGTGGCCTTTGGTTTGGGTTTTCTGTTGAAAGCAAAGCAAACAAGGCATCATCGCCTTGCCGTTAACCAAAGACATAGTTTTCATAGTTTTCTTATTTTTGCTTAAACTTAACTTTATTGCATGTAATGTAAAGCATCTTTTTTAAAAAAAAAAAAAACCTTTTGCTTTATCCTTACTAATTCCTTTCTTTTCCTGTAAAGTTCTTCCTCTTTTTTTTTTTTTCCTTTTTTTAATGATCTCATTCCTTTATTCTCTCTTTTGTTTGTGCTTTCTTTCAGATTGACCTCTGTCCTTGCGTTCCTGTTTTCGGAATCATCATGACTATTTACTCGGTGATCTTTCTTTGTCTCTCTGTCTCTCTCTCTCTCTCTCTCATGTTCAGTGATTAATAATGTTTTCTGCTGGCTTACATGTAATTTTACAACTTATTTCAGTTGTTTTATTTATTGTTGAGGGCTACAACATCGCTTAATCTGTTTATTTCCATTTTTTTTTTTTTTTTTGGTTTGGTTGTTCTATTGTGTAAGATGTATGCGTTTTTTGTAGTTTCAGTTTATTCGAAGAATTTGTATGGTGGTATCTTTCTTTTTATAATTGGGGAGGTGGGGTGGTAAATAAGGTTGTAGAATGTGCCGGAGGCCATTTTTGGTGGTTCTAACACTTAAATTAGTTTAGTCAGTTTAGTGGTGTGTAATTATTCATTCATTCATCGATGGTGGGGTGGTTCTAACAGCAGTTTTTCCAAAAGAGAATTATTGTATTTAGTTTATATACTCGCCAATTCGCAATTCAGTGAGATTGTATTTCATGCACTGACAACTTTATTATTATTATTTTTTCCCTTTTCATTACGGCTTATTTTAGCATGTAAATGGACAGTGTAAACATGCAGTGCAAGTTATACATCTTCTTACCTTCACTTGATTTCGGGTTTTGGAATTATTAGTTCAATGACTTATGTAATTCGAGGCTGATCAATATCATGTTAGGTAGTCTGTAATTCCACTGGGGTCTTTATTGCTTGTCTTTATTGTTGGTTGGTTGATACACATAAATAAAATTTTGAAATTTGATTATTATTATCTCTGAGTCAGAGTATTTGTCCTTTTCAGGGTACGCTACTTTCGGATCCAAAGAGTAGACCCTGGCTTTTCATAGTCTGCATGGTTGCTATTCTGCTCTTTGGGGGTTCGCTCATCTCCAAGGAGTACAAAAATGTATGTATGGTAGTGTTCTATGTGGTACTTCATCATTCCACTTAAAAAATTGTCTTATTTAACTTTTGCTGCTGATTCTTTAATGTGATCCGCACCCACTTGACAACCTCAAAATTGACTTGTGTAGTGTGTGAATGTCTCAGCTTAGATTACAGGAATAAGTGATCATATTTGATCTGTATCTCTGATTTACAGGCATGATTACCAAATCATCATTTTGACCTTAACTGGACACAAATTATATAGTCTCAAGAGCTGATTGAAGCATGTCAACTGTTGGACATGTTTAAATGGATTTCATTTTTTTTTTTTTTCGCTTCAGTTTTGTTTTTACCATAATGTTCTTGTAACTGCTGAAATTATACGTGCAGAGAGTTGCTAAATGGGAAGTGATCAACAGCAGTAAAAACAAAGACTCCATTGGATGTAAGGTTTGTCTCTTTTTGAAAACTTTCTTTTTCTTTTTTTTTTTTGGGTCATGTAGAAATAACATTTGTATGTTGACTAAAACTAGATTTTTGTTGTCTTTCTTTTGCTAGGATGAGTGCAGGCCTTCTGGAAGCGAACCTTTACCAAAGGGAATTATTGCTGAGACATCCAACTTACAAATGCAGCCTTTATGGGGCTCTGATATTGTAAATGTATGTAAAATCGTGTCTCATTCAATTGCACAATTCAATGGAGTCCATCTATCATTGGAAACTCAACATAAGTGTATATCTTTTAGTGGAAGCAAGTCTGTCTAAATAGTGCTTGCAGTCCTAGAGCTTTTTGTTAGTACTTATATTCTTTTTCTTTTTCTCGCCAGATCAAACCAACACAACCAAAGAATTTGTTGGCCCTTGCAGTTGGAATTAGACAAAAAGAAATAGTAGACCGGATTATCAGCAAGGTGACTTTTTATCCCATTCAGCTCCTCCTCTATTAATGTCTCAAGTCCGTTTTGCTAAAATATTTTGACGATTTTGCAGTTTCCGTCAAGTGATTTTGTTGTGATGCTTTTTCATTACGATGGTGTCGTAGATGAATGGAAGAGTTTTCCATGGAGTCAAGATACCATACATGTGTCTGCAATGAACCAAACAAAGTGGTAATAGTTTGTTGTTTCTGGGGTTGACACATACCGTGTTATGGAGTCTCGAATGAATTTGTTATAGTGTTGAGCTGAACAATTTCTTTTGGTCATATATAGGTGGTTTGCTAAACGATTCTTGCATCCAGATATTGTGTCTGAGTATAGCTATATATTTCTCTGGGATGAGGACATTGGAGTTGAAAATTTTAATCCGAAAAGGTAACCAAGCTCCAATTTATTGTTTGGATTTTTATATCAGTCTTATCTGGACTCTCTCTCTCTCTCTCTCTCAATTTCTTGTATGGGCAATGTACATTCTGAGCAACTGTGTGTTTAAAAACATTGAAAAAATGTAGGTATTTGTCTATAATTAAAGATGAAGGATTAGAAATATCACAGCCAGCGCTTGATCCAGTCAAGTCACCAATTCATTATCCAATTACTGCCCGGCTAAGCAAGTCAAAAGTGCACAGGTATGCTCAAGATTCTTAATGGATGGCTTTTGATAATTTAGTTGCATGGTTACCAACTTTTTCCTTATTCAGAGAGTATAGCTATGGACAAGTATCCTGGCCATGCCATTGTAATAGAAAGAGTTTCTGCCTATGGGAGAGATCGTATGCTCCCTTTTGGGCTTTTCTTTGCTGTCACACTTCAGTTTTTTACCTTTGTTTTCCCTACATGGGATGTGGACATCCTGTATGTATATTTGTAAATTATGCCTCTCAGAAAGCAGAAGCATTTGCCCTTTGGCTTATAAGAATCTGTTGTTTACACATGACCCAGCGTATTCCTATCTCTGTTCACCAGCAAAGAGTTTCACCATATTTGCTGGTCAATATTCCTTTGTCCATTCCAAGTGTAAAGAGATGGGCATTTGTACATGTTGAGCATTGTAGTTTCAGGGGCATTAATATCCTCAGATAAAGACTTTTATGGTATTTTAAAAAAATAAAAAGTTATATCTTCTACTTTCTTTCCTTCTTATAGAGACAAGAGAATTTGTAACTTTTCCTTTTATTTTTTCTCTCTCTTTAATTCCTTTCCATCCACTATCCTTTTTTTTGGGTTAATTATTCCATCCACTTTTCTTTCCTCTTAATTCTCTTTCTCTTTCTAATCATATTGTAATTGAACCGATTGAAATCAAATGAATGGATGCCCTTAGCAACTTTTGTCACTTGGACAAGATGTCCACACACAGCATGACTTAATCAGATTTTTTTTCCTGGATGGTCCATAGGAAAATTCAATTCATCAAAATGGTCATTCTTCAGGTATCTGATTTTCATTTTGTTGTTTAATGAAATTAGACATATGGTATGAATTAATACCCAGCTCATTATTCTCTGTTATTTGCTAGAAAAACACTATGACAATACTCTCTTTAACATGCCAAACTGTGGGATCTTAAAACATTTCGTCGAATTGAAAAATAAATTTGTTTTGTTGTTTTTTTAGCTCTCTGTGACTCACTTTTACACTGAAGACAACTTCTTCATGTCTATAAGGACCACAATAACAGCTTTTTAGAGGTGCAACAACAAATACTTAAGCCAGCATATGCTTGTAATATCAGTTTAGGAATGGACACACAACTACTGTTAGATGAGTGTGGCAGCAGTATAATTCCTGCTGCTCTTTTCCTGCAACTACTTTGCAATTAGGAGTGGAGGCAGAATAAATGGTTTCCTTTCATCAACCTGATTATAAAACTGTCAAATTTTAATTTCTTGGAATGATTTAATGAAGCACAACAGTGTTCAACATAGGAATTTGCCAGAGGGTTAATAATGTGGGATTGGAGCACGTATAACTCTAGCTAAGCAAATCTGAGCAAGTAAACAAAGTCATCTGTAAATCATCTAAATATCACTTGAATCAAATCAAATCCTATAAGAGATATGAAATAAATTTTCAGTATGAATCTAAAAGGATATTCGGGGTAGAATCATTCCATATCCTCTTTGATGGGTTGGCATTTCATGACATGGGAACTCAAGATAGATTGGCATCATTGCAGTTAGAGCAATTTTCAGAGGAAAAACCTCATGGCTGAATAGTTAAATTACCATGGAGTAAATTGATGCCATGAGCTTTGAGTTACAGTGTTACACAATGTATAATAAATTTGGTATGTTGTTCTGATTGTTCATTGCTCAATACATGGGATGGTTAAGGTTACATGTGACTGAGCTATCTGTATGGATCCCTGTTAATGATATTCCATTTGGGAGGTGATTATTGATGTAAAGCACAATGTTTTTGTTTTGAGCAGGAGGGCATACAAACAGAAAGGTAGTGGAAGATGTGATGACCGCAGCACTAGCCCTCCTTGTGTGGGGTAATATTATTAACTTTCACATTGGTTTTGAAAGTAATAACCGTGGAAAGGTTCTCAGTTTAATCGTTGATGTGGAATATTTTTGTCCTTGTTAAGGTGGGTGGAAATGATGGCACCAGTTTTTTCAAAGTCAGCTTGGCGCTGTGTGTGGCACATGATCCAGGTATGACCCATTGTCAAATAGTTTGCTTTTTCTTGAAAGTTCTTTTTCAGCATCTTCTGGTGATGTTACAAACTACTTCTTTTACTTCTTCTTGTTTTTGGGAAAAGCTTCTTTCTACCATTTAACTATGGTCCAGTTTGCTCCTTGTTTTATAATTTTGTAAAACGTCTTCCCCTGCAGAATGATTTGATCCATGGCTGGGGCTTGGATAAGGTTCTTGGTTATTGTGCCCAAGTATGTGTATATTTTTAGGATGTCCTTTTTTAAGTTGTAATTTGCAGCTTTCTTTATTATGTGTGACACATATAATTTGTAGGGTGATCGAGCACACAAGGTTGGTGTTGTTGATACCGACTACATAGTTCATCTAGACGTGCATACGCTTGGGTCTACGAATGGCATTCAGGCAAGTGTAAGTGTCCCCTCTTCACAAATGTTTAGTCTCTATATATTTCAATTCTTCCCAGATAGAAAAATCAGGACATATCTTTGATGTTGTGGAGGATCGCATTCTATGTTTTGGATGTTTAAACGTGGGGCTTGTTTTTCAAGTGTCCCTCATCATGAGGGCATGTTCCATCTGACCAAGATGGATACGGGTTTCTCTTTGCAGTTGGTTATACGTTCTTGACTCATCTTGCTGCCTACAGGTGATTAATAATACTCAGCTTCATTCTGGTAAGGGAGAGCATACTGCAAACTCAGGCACAGAGGTACGATAATGAGACATTCTGTCCTTTTTACGTTAATATTAATTCTGTGAGTGTAGTAGTCAATGTTCTATGTCTCGGAACAGGTGGCAACTGGATATACGGTGGTTGATGCCAGGATGGAAGTAGGTTTACTCTCCTACTTACTTGTATCTTGTTTGAATTTGGTTTTGTCCTTTATCTACATCCTCCTTTCCAGCTTTATTCCGTTTTATTAAACCAAATATTTGTGTTAGCTGTAAGATGGTTCCGGTTCTGGATTGTTGCTGTTGGTCTACATGATTCGAATGTATGGCTATGGTTGTATGTGTGCAGGTGAGAAAACGTTCTTTTGTAGAAATGCAAATCTTTGAAGAGAGATGGAAGAATGCAGTGAAGAAAGACCATTGCTGGGTTGATCCCTATGGACAATCATCAAAGGCTAATAGCCATTGATACGCTCTCCTCCTATTGGATACATAGCAAAGACTCCAAGTATAGAAACCACAATACCAGTATACACAGGTTGTTGATTTCCTGGTGCAAGAAGCAAAAACTCATTGCACCTTTTTTTCCCCCTGTATACATATTTTTTTAAGGGGTGTAAATAATTATGAGGTTTTGAAGTGTAAATGGTGTCTGGTGTTTGAATAGAGATAAGAGAATAAAAGATCATAGTTATAGGTATATGCATAGATTTTTTTTCATGATTTTTGTTGTTTATGGAATTGGATATTCTCATTCCAAATTATGGAAAGTTATTGGTCTTTTGATCTATCCGACTCCTATATGGTTTTATGATTCATTACCGGTGCGAACAAATTTTGGAACAGCATAGTATAACTATGATACATTTCGCTATGATGTGATCGTCTCCTCCAAAAATTTATTGAACAGATTTCGTGCTAAAAATAAAGATGTAGAAGTGTGAATGGCATGTTTGGTATCCCAAAATGGGTTGGAAATCACAATGAAATTGCAGTTCCGTGTTGCATACCCCTTTTAATGGTTTGGATGCATTTTTAAAAGTTAAAATCACTATTTCTTAAAATCAATGATTTCGATTTTTACACGGAATTCAATTCTGTCTTGTTAAATATGGAATTAAGATTCATTATAGGTTAGTGTTTTAATTACATTTTTTATCCTACATATATTTATTATGAATAAGGATGTAACTAAGTCGGGTTTTGGATGGATCATATAAATTCAAAAAATCTAACCTGCTATCTTATAGGGTCTATCAAATTCAATCTTATAACACGATAGGGTTTTCATCCTAAATCTAAATATGCCTTATAAGATTTACTTTATAACTCAAAACTCAACCTTATAATCTCATTTTTTTAATCTATTTTCAAAATTTAATAATAAACTAATGAAAATTCAGACAATATGTAGTTGACCACATTAATGATTCAATATCTAAACACTTAGATATATTACTCTTGCCACATAGTTAAATTAAATTGTCTATTGGAGCTAAAATATAACCAACAACAAAGAATATTAATTTAGGATTTTTTTATTTTTTTAATTCATAGTATCGGGTTGTAAGGTATTTATCGGGTTTGCCTCTGACTCTATAATCCTACAAAGTTTTTACTATGAATCTAAATCCCACCTTACAATTCTGTATGGTTCAACCCTTAGGGTGTTTAACAGACCAAACGGGTCGAAAGAAAAGAATCAAACGATTCCAGAATTTTTCCATATTGCACAAGAATATTTCACACAACAACATCGCTTGGAAGAAAAGAATCATAGATATGCCGGTCATTAGGAGCAAGAACCGCCATAAAAATCTTCCTTGTGTATCATCTGTAGCAAAACAATGAACGGAAGCCAGCAATCTGGACCGACATAAGTGGAATTGAAATGTTTATCTCTTAAATAAAAAATGTGAAGGAAAGCATATTTTGGTGCAACAAGCATTAAAAAAAATAGTCATAGGAGATTCCTTACAAGATTAAGATAATGATGATTTTTTTTTTAAATTATTGATATATTGTAGTGCAACAATTTATAACACGAAATATTATTATCTATCTTTATTATACTTTTACCAGCATCATATCTAATCTGAATTATCAGTCAATATCAAAACTTTTGCATCGCACTTCCTTTAGGGATCAATTTCTATCAATTAAAAGCATCCCTCAATCTCGCATACATCCAAAAGACAGCTCCGAAATGGCGTTTGACTAATTGAGAAAATAAGATAAGAATAACATTATAATTCTTATAGAATTGATTAAATTATAATATTTCGTTTAGTTACACGAATTAATAATTTTTATAATATATTTGAAATATATTTTATAATATATCTAACATGGGAAACTTCTACGAGCCGTACCATCAGTATTACAAAATTAAATTGATTATAAAAAAAATTTAAAGGGTTCGATTATAGTTGGAAAAGATCTAATCTGTTTATTGATGTAATGGGACCAATCCTATTATAATCATCACGGGATCCTAGAATTTTCCCTAATAACATGATTTGAAAAAGATCTAATCCGTTTATTGATGTAACATGACCGGTCCTCTTATAACCCCCATGGGATCATAAAACTTTTCTCTAACAACATGACTATGTAAAGTGTTCTTTTTGTTTTTTTTTGGCCATAAAACATTCTTTTTTTTTAATTCGGTAAAATTGGCAAAGGAGAGAATAAGCATTTTTTTCTTTTAATTTTTCAAATAAAAACCATCTTTCTAAATCATTGAATCTTCATATTTTATTTATTTCTCCATATAGTAGATAATATTGTTAACAAATCCTACAATTTTTACTTGAACATAAAGACTAAATTTAAATTATGTCTTATCCAATATCTAAGTTATATAACTGTTTCGAATTTGACATCACAAGCGATCTTTAGACATACAAAGAGACTTAATCTCTATTATTTTGGACATACAAAGAGCAAGTGCTTATCATCTACATCTAGTACTTCGTTTATCGGACATACTCGTATTTTCATCTATTCTTCACTTTAAATACCCATATTTTCAAATTTTCATTTTTTTTTCACTTTACATATTTATGTTCACAATAGTTTATATAATAAAATGATATTATTAGATGCGTTTAGTTAGATAATATAGCTTATAATTATTAAAAAAAAAAAAAAAAGTCTGAAAGGGAGTGTTAAGGTGGTTGGCCAAAATTGCCATTCATCATCATAAAAGATTTTCTCTATCCCTCTCCTTGAATATTCCTCACATCAACTTGGAGGTATTAACCTTCTTTTTTATTGATAAATTTTTGTTAGGATTCTAATCTCCTATAGAGGGTTGATTATTCTTCTCAGCATGTCAATCAAATTCTTGTAAAAGCTCAACCTTTGGTAAGCATCAATAGTTCATGGATCCACTAATTTTTAAGGAAAACTCGAATCTCACACCTAAAACTTAGAGTCAATCAAATTATTATTTGCCCTCAATACTTAAACATGTAGATCCTCGTTCCACCAAAAGACTGGGCCTCCACCACCACCCCTTTTTCTACATAAAAGACATGATTAAAATGCGATTTTCTTTAGGAATTGTTAATTATTGACTTTTATTCTTCATTTCCATTAGTAAAATATTCTTATGCTACAAGGAACTATGAATGCCAGGGATTGATCCAACCTTGACAATTTAAGCCGACAATACTCCTAATTCACTTGCAGCTAATTTTAGTGGGCCAGGGCCACCATAACGTTTTATATATAACAACTTCTTTAACTTAACTTTAATCCATTTACTTTTAGTGGAAATATTGCTATTTATTGGTTTTCCTCTTAAGATATCAACCTTTTGCACCTTGACTATCTTAGCATTCTAAAAAATTTTCCTGTAAATATCTTCTTTGCTCTTTTTTATTATTTTGACACATGTTTAATACTACCCATTTATCCCCATCTCTCTCTCTCTCTCTCTCTCTCTCTCTCTTAATTAAAAGGTCTTAGCTAGTGGTGATGGATTAACTGAAACAAATAGAAGATTTAGGGCTCAAGGATATTGTACGTGTAATTAAAGGAGTTAAAGGTTATAAAGTTGAAGAGGATTATAATTATCAATAATCTAACTCAACTAAGGGCAAGATGGAGACATAATACGATAGAGGCACGTCTAGGAGATGAAGTGCAGATCTACTGGAAATGCCACATGGACTGATCACATGAGCTCAAAGATTTAAAAATGCACTTAATGGCTTAATTCAAGTTGTCCAAGAAGAGAAGGTCCATGTGCACCACACTAAGGATAAACAAAAAACGATCCACATCCTCAAGGTTAGCATGGGGGTTGGATATTGATCATGATGCAGACAAGTAGACTAAAGCCACCTCAATAAGCCGCCATCATAGAGGTTTACACAGCTAATCTTCTTTGCTACAATTTTGTATCAATTTCGTGTTTTTGTACCCTAGGCTGCCAGCTTTGTTTTTAAGCCGCTAGCTTTATTTTTTTATATATTTTTTAGGTCATCATGTATTAGTAGATACAGACCATTGCACTTGTGACGCAGCGGAATAAAAGGGATAATCGCAAGACGTTGATTCGCGCACGAATACCCGGCTTGTGATCTTCAAATACCAATTGATTCTAAGAATACCTTGATATTTGGCATCAAAAATCGAAATCTATTCAAGATGACGAATTCTGGAAAAGAGAGAACACTCTCAATAAAATTTCATTCAAAACAAATCTATTCTGTCTCTTCTGTAACCCTAGAATATATAATATGCTATTTTTACCAAAAAAGGAAACTATCTAAATAATACCTAGGGCGAAAACAAATGAACGGACGAGATTAATGCCACAGACGGCATATAAAAAAGATTATCCAATAAAAAGATAAGACATAAAGAAAAATTACTAAAAATAGTAAAAACGCGGTTTTGACGGCCTAAACGAAGGAATTTGGCCGAAAACCGGCTTGGGTCACGAGCAAAGCTGGTGAGTTCTGTTCGTTGGATCGTTTCCCTTCAGAATATGGTCCCGCTCGGTAAAAATCCAAAACTCCCAAAATTACGAAACTGCCCTTATCATCAAATCCTGTGCCATTTCTCCAAATAGTTATTTGCTATCCTATCCACTGCATCATCCTCCCCGGGGTAGACAGAATTCGCCCTCGAATTTTCCTCATCTGAATCATCACCAACATAAGGAAGGAGATGTTTAACGTTGAAGACGTCCGCAGTTCGAATATGGCTAGGTAGCTTCAATCGATAAGCATTGGGGTTGATCTTCTCAATGATTTCCACTGGACCAATCTTCCTAGCAGAAAGCTTATTATATTCACCAGTAGGAAACCTGTCTTTAGTAAGGACAGCCCAAACATAATCTCCCACATCAAATTCCACATGACGCTTCTTCTTATCAGCAACCATCTTGTAACGGCTAGCAGCGCTTTCGAGATTGTCATGCACAGATTTATGAACCTCCTGCAGATTATGGATAAAGTCCTCTGCTTTGCCATGGACTCTGGTTTTATCTGGCAGTGGTAATAAGTCAAGTGGGCCACGAGGAATAATAGAGTACACCACCTGGAATGGACTGAATCCCGTGCTGCGATTAATTGCATGGTTGTGTGCGAATTCAGCCTGGCTTAATTTCTGGTCCCAACTCTTCACATGCTCGCCCACCAAACTTCTCAACATATTACCCAATGACCTGTTCACCACCTCAGTTTGCCCATCTGTTTGTGGATGGTAGGCACTACTGAAGTTTAGCTGAGTGTTGACCATTCTCCACAGACTTCGCCAAAAATGACTAAGAAATCTAGTATCCCTATCAGAAACAATACTAGAAGGCAACCCATGTAAACGGTATACCTCGCGAAAGTACAACTGTGCCACACGTACGGCATCTGTAGTCTTCTTACAAGGAATAAAGTGAACCATTTTAGAGAATCGATCAACAACTACATAGATGGAATCATTACCTCGTTGTGTTCTAGGTAATCCCATTACAAAGTCCATACTGACATCAACCCATGGCTGTGAGGGAATTGGAAGGGGCATATACAATCCTGCATTCGTGGCTGACCCTTTTGATACTTGACAGATTCTACAACGCTGTACAAAACGCTCAACCTCTTTGCGGATGGTTGGCCAAAAGTAAGATGCCTGTACCAACTGCAAAGTTCTGTCTCGACCTACATGTCCCTCACCATGCAGTTCCTTAATGATCAGAGTACGCAAGCTGCAATCTGGGATGCATAATTGATTACCCTTAAATAGAAAACCATCTTGCAGCAGATATTCAGACTTCTCTCCTGCTCGAACCGTTGCTAAAATTCTAGCAAAGTATGGGTCAGTCTCAAGCAACTCAGCAAAAGAGTGAAAACCAGGTACCTCAATATTCATTCTGTTTAAAAGGCTCCGACGTCTGCTTAATGCATCAGCGACTCTGTTCGTAATACCAGATTTATGCTTCACAACAAAGGTGAAACGCTCTAAGTAGGCCACCCAAGAAGCATGTCTTGCCGAGACCTTGTCCTGGCTGTGCAAATGCTTTAAAGCCTCATGGTCAGTGTAGAGGACAAACTCCTTGTGAAATAGATAATGCCGCCAATGCTTAACTGCTTGCACTACAGCATAAAACTCTGCATCGTAAGTGGTGTATCGAGATTTTGACCCTGATAACTTTTCGCTGAAGTAAGCAATTGGCTTGCTATTTTGGCTCAACACGGCACCAATCCCTACCTTTGATGCGTCGGCATGTAACTCAAAAGGTTGGTGAAAATCTGGAAGTACTAATATCGGGGCAGTGGTAAGTCGCACTTTAATCTGCTCGAAGGCCTTGTCTGCTTCTTCAGTCCACACAAACTTCCCTCCTTTCATGCAATCTGTTATGGGGGCCATAATGCTGCTGAAGTGTGGAATGAAGCGCCTATAGAAAGATGCAAGGCCATGGAAGCTCCTAATCTCAGTTAGCGTGCCAGGTCTAGGCCAATGCTGAACAGCAGCTACTTTAGCTTTATCAACCTGCAGGCCCTCACTAGAAATCACATAACCAAGGAAAAGTACCTCAGATGTGAAAAATACACACTTCTTCATGGCTGCATAAAACTGTTCCCTTCGTAATACACCAAGAACAGCCTTCAAATGTTCGTGATGATCTTCTGCATTAGCACTGTAAATCAATATGTCGTCAAAGTAAACGACAACACATTTACCAATGAACGGCCTCAAGACTTGGTTCATCACCCTCATGAAGGTACTGGGCGCATTAGATAATCCAAATGGCATAACCAACCATTCATATAACCCTTCCCTTGTCTTAAAAGCCGTCTTCCACTCGTCACCGACTCGAATCCGAATCTGATGATATCCACTCTTCAAATCCAATTTTGTAAATACCCTCGCACCACTAAGCTGATCAAGTAAATCATCTAAGCGAGGAATAGGAAAGCGATACCTGACAGTGATTTTATTAATCGCACGACTATCCACGCACATGCGCCAAGAGCCATCCTTCTTAGGTGTTAGGAGGGCCGGGACAGCACACGGGCTCAAGCTCTCCCTGATGAAGCCTTTAGTCAGCAATTCCTCAACCTGTCGCCTTAACTCCTCATGTTCTGCAGGGCTCATTCGATAATGAGGTCGGTTTGGCAAAGCTGCACCAGGTTCAAGATCAATATGATGCTGAATATCACGCAGTGGAGGTAACCCCTCTGGTAAATCCTCAGGAAATACATCCCGAAACTCCTCTACTATTGGAACTGCTATTCCAGGGATCTCCACGTCTCCACTAACCTCCTTACCCAGCAAAGCAAAAACAATATCAGATTGCTTTATCTCCTCCTCGAACTTGGCTAAGGACAACATACTGGAATTACTACTACCTCCCTGTTTTGTCGGCTTAGTCACTGTGGAATCTTTGTTGGGTACCAGTATAATCTTCACCCCCTTATACACAAAACTATATGAATTAGCTCGCCCATCATGCGTTACACTCCTGTCAAATTGCCAGGGCCTTCCTAACAGCAAGTGACATGCGTCCATTGTCACCACATCACACCATACAGCATCCTTATACTTAGAACCAATCGAAAAAGAAATGAGAGCACGTTTGGAAACTGTTACCTCTCCCCCTTTTTTTAACCATGCCAACTTATAAGGTTTCGGGTGTTGCTCAGACTCAATGCCTAGCTTCTGTATAACTTCAGTAGACACAATGTTTTCACAGCTTCCAGAGTCAATCATGAATCGGCACACCTTACCTAAAATGGTACATGTGGACTGGAAAATATTGCTCCTAAGCCACTCTTCCTCAGCCACTTTGGGAGTCATGCAAGATCGCCGGACTACTAGATTCTCCCTGCCATCACCAGTCACAACTTCTTCTCCAACATGCTCCTCATCAAAAACTGGTTCACCATCACCCCCTGCCTCAAAGAAATCCGCAGCATCCTCGCATCCTCAGCCTCATCATCCTCATTCTCAGCAAAAAGTGCTTTCTTCCCCCTTTCCTACAATCAGCCTGTCGGTGCCCAACCTCACCACATTTGAAACACTTTATCCCACTCGTACTAGGACGATCAGTATTAGGTTTACTGAAACGCCCCGTGGTGGTGTTACTACCTGTAACCCCACTCCCTGAACGATTGACACCACTACTGCCACTACTCACTATCCCACTGCCATACACACCACTCCCAGACCGCCGTTGTTGTCTTTCGACAATTAAAGCCCTCTGATGTGCAGCAGATACATTAATTGGGTCAAACAAATTGATAGTATCCTGAAGCTGCACCGTAGTCCTCCAATATAACGAGACACCAACTGCTCCTCCGTCTCCTGAATTTCGTTTCTAGCAACTAATTGATAGAATTCTGTGGTGTAATCATCAACGGTTTTGCTGCCCTGTTTCAGATTTTGCAATCTCTGGTACATAATCCTCTGGAAATTATATGGCAAAAAGGTCGCTCGTAGATGCTTTTTCATCTTCTCCCACGTCTCAATCTTCGACTTGCCCAATCTCAAGCGCGTCAATTTCGTCTGCTGCCACCATGCTGTGGCCCTATCACGAAATCGTGTTGCCACCAATTGCACACGCTTATCATCGGGAACCCCTCTAAAAATTCCTCCGGTTGGAGAGTACCATGAAATTCTGGAATCTCAGTCCTCATACCCATCTCCCAGCGTCTGTAATCTTCCTCAACGCGTGGCCTACCACGCCTACGTGGCGATTCATCGTAAAAGCTCTCAACAGCAGACGACATCTCATCATCGTCATCCTCAAAATCTTCACCTACCCTCAGATTAGGGTTAGGGTTACGGTTAGGATTAGGATTAGGGTTCCTACCTCGGTTCTGATTCATCGCAAGCGCCTCCACCCTCTCTGTGATCTGGGCTACTGCAGCATCCAGTCGCCGATCGATCATCTGTCCTATCCTCTGTTCCAATCTCTCATCAAGCATAGCTGCAATCCTCTGATCCAAGTTTTCACGTTCATGAATCTCATCTATACGTCGCTGGTTAACCATTCTGCGAGGCGCCATGATATTCCAAGAGCGAACGCGGCTCTGATACCAACTGACGCAGCGGAATAAAAGGGATAATCGCAAGACGTTGATTCGCGCACGAATACCCGGCTTGTGATCTTCAAATACCAATTGATTCTAAGAATACCTTGATATTTGGCATCAAAAATCGAAATCTATTCAAGATGACGAATTCTGGAAGAAGAGAGAACACTCTCAATAAAATTTCATTCAAAACAAATCTATTCTGTCTCTTCTGTAACCCTAGAATATATAATATGCTATTTTTACCAAAAAAGGAAACTATCTAAATAATACCTAGGGCGAAAACAAATGAACGGACGAGATTAATGCCACAGACGGCATATAAAAAAGATTATCCAATAAAAAGATAAGACATAAAGAAAAATTACTAAAAATAGTAAAAACGCGGTTTTGACGGCCTAAACGAAGGAATTTGGCCGAAAACCGGCTTGGGTCACAAGCAAAGCTTGTGAGTTCTATTCGTTGGATCGTTTCCCTTCAGAATATGGTCCCGCTCGGTAAAAATCCAAAACTCCCAAAATTACGAAACTGCCCTTATCATCAAATCTTGTGCCATTTCTCCAAATAGTTATTTGCTATCCTATCCACTGCATCAACTTGTTTGAAACAACATCTTTTGACATTGATTAAAATTTGAGAGTTAATTTCTCTTTGGTTTTTAAAAGAACTCTTTGAACTTATCGGTAATTCTGTGGCGTTCATCAAGACTTGTCAGTCGGATTTTCATCCCCAATTGTGGCATCCTCTTCATACCAAGGTTCTTGCTTTGTCAAGCAATGAGTCGCAATTCTTCCATACATTCTTAAAATGATCTTGGTTAATTTTTAGATTAGGTATCGGGTTTCGTCACAGGTTGACATGGTTTTTATCAATTTGATATAAGAGCCTAGGTTTTCAAAAAATCACCACAATTCAGTTTGATTAGAGGGATGTACAACAAAAACCCTAACTCAAGTTATTCATATCCTTAATTTTCTTTTATTAGTTTTGAATTGTTTGATCTTGTTAATCTAATTCCTTTAGTGTTTTGTTATTAAAAAAAGAAGAAGAAAGAATTCGGACAACAAAAAAGAAGAAAGAATCCGAAAATAAAAATATTGATTTTGATTTGTTTGATTAGGTTTTCTTCTTATCTTTTTGTGAAGTTCGTGGGTTTAGGTTTAGAGTTTGATTCAAAACAACCTTTGAAAAGGTTTTGAATGAATTTTTGTGGAAGAACTTGATTTTTGTTTGATTAGTTCCAAAAGAACTAAAAGAGAGATTTTGAGTTTAAAAGGCAAGAGTAGTGAGAACATTAGAGTGAGATAAAGCCAAATAACTATTGCATAGAAACACGAGTGACCTAACTGAATCATTCTTTGAGTGAAAACACTGAGGGAGTGATCTGTGAGGGTTTTATTTTTATTTTTTTATCACTTCCAACTTTGTTTACAGCAATATGTCGAACAAAAGCACATACGAAGGTGCAATGGGAGGAATTGATATGAAGTTGATTATGGAGGCTTTAACGAACGAGATGGAAAGAATGTTTAAAGCCGAGTTGGAACAATTCAATGAGAAGATAGAACAAAGCTTAGAGCAGCCACGAAATGATCCTTCAGGATGTAGGAGAGAGAAGTTTCTAAGGAGGGGAGTGCAATTAGAAGATGAAGAGTTTAAAGGGGTTAGTTTTGAGGATGAGTTTGATTAGGATTCAATTGAGAGCATTACAAGGTATGGAGGTAGATTTGGAGAAGTTAGGAATCGAGAAGATAATAATTTGGGTAGTATAGAGATGAAGATTCCATCCTTCTAAGGAAAGAATGACCCCGAGACATACCTTGAATGGGAGAAAAAGAAAGAGTTGATTTTTTATTGTCACAATTATTCTAAAGTTAAGAAGGTGAAGCTTACTGCCATAGAATTTTCGGATTATGCTGTAGTATTGTGGGACCAACTAGTGTTGAATAGGAGGAGGAATAGGGAACCACCAATAGAGATATAGGAAGAGATGAAAAGAGTGATGAGGAAGTGGTTTGTTCCAACATATTACTACTAAGAGTTGTATAGCAAATTGCAGAATCTTAGATAGGGTGACAGGAGTGTGGAGGAGTACTATAAGGAGATAAGATTGCGATGATTAGAGCAAATATCGAGAAGGATCAATAGGCTAAAATGACGCGCTTTTTGGCTGGTTTAAATTGGGAAATTCAAAACGTAGTGGGTTACAATACTATATGGAATTGAGGGACATGGTTCACATGGTGATTAAGATGGAGAATCAATTCAAGAGGAAGGGTAGTAGTGCTACAAGTTTAGCACCTAGTTTCAGTTCATCCACTTAGAGGTCAAATCCATGGAAAAAGGAAGAGAAGCAATACAACACCAAGCCACAGTTCAATAAAAAACACAATGTAGCCATCCATAGAAATCAAGGTAAATCCAATTCTTCTACTTCTTGAAATCGTGATATTAAGTGTTTAAATGCCAAGGCAATGGGTCATATTGCAAGTCGATGTTAGAATAAAAGAGTTATGGTGATGCGGGACAATGGTGGGATTGAAATGGACAATGAATCAAATCATGATTCTATGACATCATTAAAGGATGTTAATGATGAGGAGTATGCTACCCATGGAGAATTGTTGGTGGCAATGAGAGCTCTAAGTGCACTAGCCAAGGAAGATGAAGAGTTGCAATAGGAAAACATCTTTCACACTAGGTACCATGTCCAAAACAAGGTATGTAGTGTAATTATTGATGGTGGAAGCTGTACTAATGTTGCTAGCATGACCATGGTGGAGAAACTAGGGCTTCCAACAAGTAAGCATCCTCGACCTTATAAATTGAAATGGTTGAATAATAGTGGTGAATTGAAGGTGAATAAACAAGTGTTGATTTCTTTTCACATTGGGAAATATGAAGATGAAATTTTGTGCGATGTAGTTTCAATGCAAGCAGGACACTCGTTATTAGGTAAACCGTGGTAATTTGATTGGAAAGTTAAACATGAAGGTTTTACCAATAAGTACTCATTTGTGCATAATCAAAGAACAGTCACTCTTGTTTTTATGACACTGATTTAGGAGTATAAAAATCAAGTGAGGTTGCAAAAAGAGAATGAGCAAAAGAAAGAGAGTAGTAAAAAGAGATTAAGTGAGAGTTAAAAAGAAAAATAGCAAGAGACCGAGAGTAATGAGAGAGAAAAAAAATGATAGAATTGAGTGATAAGAGAGAAATAGAGAGAAAAACAATTTTTTATGCAAGGGTAAATGAGATTAAGAGAGCATTGTTTTTAAAGAAGCCTATGATTGTACTTTTGTACAAAGAGACACTTTTTAATACTAATCAACTTGACTCTTCTTCGTCTAGTTCTGTTGTCTCTCTTTTATAGGAGTTTGAGGATATTTTTCCGAAGGAAATCCGAAAAGGATTACCTCCTATATGGGTCAAACATCAAATTGATTTTGTACCTAGCGCAACCATTCCAAATCGACCTGTTTATAGAAGTAATCCCAAGGAGACAAACGAACTCCAAAGGTAGGTTAGTGAATTGATGGAAAAGGGGTATACGAGAGAAAGCATGAGTCCATGTACCGTTCTGGTGATTCTAGTAACTAAGAAGGATGGGTCATGGAGGATGTGTTTGATTGTCGAGCCATCAACAACATAACGGTATACCATCGTCATCCCATTCCTCGCTTAGATGATATGCTTGATGAGTTGTATGGGTCTAGTGTATTTTCCAAAATTGATTTGAAAAGTGGATATCATCTAGATTAGGATGAAAGAAGGTGATGAATGGAAAACTACATTTAAAAAACAAAATATAGTTTATATGAGTGGTTAGTTATACCTTTTGGATTAACCAATGCACTTAGTACTTTCATGAGTTTAATGAACCATGTTTTGCATACTTTTATTAGAAAATTTATGGTTGTCTATTTTAATGATATCTTTGTTTATAGCATGAACTTGGAAGACTGTTTGACTCATTGAAAATTTGTTTTGGATGTGCTTCGAAAGGAAAGATTATTTGCTAACCTCAAGAAGTGTACATTTTGCACTGATAAGCTTCTGTTTCTTGGTTTTATTGTGAGTGCACAAGGAATACAAGTTGATGAGGAGAAGGTTCAAGCAATCCAATAATGGCCAAGTCCAACAAGTGTAAGTAGTGTTGGTTACTTGTTTATGGAAAATAAATTGTGCATTCCTAATTGCTCCATTTGGGAAAATTAGTGAGGGAGTCTCATAGTGGAGGATTGATGGGACATTTTGGGATAGCTAAAACTTTAAGAGTTTTGCAAGAACACATTTATTAGCTTCACATGAAGCAAGATGTTGAGAGAATTTGTGAAAGGTGTGCCACATGTAAGCAAGCTAAATCTCGAGTGCAACCCCATGGCGTTTACATACCACTTCTTATTCTTAGTGAACCTTGGGTGGATATTTCAATGGACTTTGTGTTAGGTTTGCCTAAGACTAAATGTGGTAAGGATTCTATTTTTATGGTTGTGGATAGGTTTTCAAAGATGGCACATTTTATTCCATGCCACAAAACGAATGATGCTTCACATGTTGCAGATCTGTTCTTTAAGGAGGCTATGAGATTACATGATATGCCTAGGACAATTGTGTCAGATAGAGATGCTAGGTTCTTGAGTTACTTTTGGAAGATCTTGTGGTGTGAGTTAGGAACCAAGTTATTGTTTTCTACTACTTATCACCCATAAACTGATGGTCAAACCGAAGAAGTGAATAGGACTTTATCCACTTTGTTAAGGGCAATTATTAAAAAGAACATTAAAACATAGTAAAGATTATTTACCACATGTTGAGTTTGCTTATAACTGTACTATATATTCTGCCAGTAAATTTTCACCTTTTTAAGGTTATGTATGATTTTAATCCGCTAACTCCTTTGGATTTATCTCCTTTACCTATGTCTAACCATGTTAATTTTGATGGCAAAAAGAAAGCTGAATTTGTTAAGCAGATTCATAAGAAGGCAAGGCTCAACATTGACCAATGGACAGAGCAGTATGCGAAACAACCTAACAAAGGGCAAGGTCAAGTAGTTTTTGAATCTAGAGATTGGGTGTGAGTACACATGCGTAAAGAAAGATTTCTTACACAGAGGCATTCCAAATTGCTTTCAAGAAGCAATGGTCCTTTTCAAGTCCTCGAGCGCATCAATAACAATGCTTACAAACTAGATTTACTTGGTGAGTATAATGTAAATGTTGCTTTTAATGTTACTGATTTTTGTCCTTTTGATGTAAATGATGATTTGAGGACAAATCCTTTTCAAGAGGAAGGGAATGATAGATGCATGTCTAGGAGACGAAGAGCAGATCCATTGAAAATGTCACATGGACCGATCACACGACCTTAAGCTAAAAAATTTAAATATGCACTTAATGGCTTAATCCTAGTTGTCCAAAAAGAGGAGGTCTACGTGCACCACACTAAGAATGAACCAAAAATTATCCACGTCCTCAAGGTTAGCATGGGGTGGGATATTGATCATGAAGTAAGCAAGCAAACCTAAGCTGCCTGAATAAGTTGTCGGCCTTCATGTCTACGCTGCTAGCATAGAGGTTTACACTGCCGGTCTTCTTTGCTGTAATTTTGCACTAGTTTCGTGTTTTTGTACTTTAGGCCACCTGCTCTATTTTTAGGCCACCACCCTTGATTTAGGTCGCTAGCTTTATTTTTTTTTATATTTTTATAGGTCTTCATGTATTAGTTTATATAGACCATTGCACTTGTTTGGAATAACATCTTTTGACATTGATTAAAATTTGAGAGTTAATTTCTCTTTAGTTCTTGAAAGAACTCTTTAAACTTATCAATAATTGCAGGGCGTTCATCACGACTTATCAATTGAATTTCCATCACCGATTGTGGTGTCCTCTTTATACCAAGGTTCTTGCTTTGCTAAGCAACGGGTCGCAATTCTTCTATACATTCTTAAAAGAATCTTAGGTTAATTTCTAAATTAGGTATCAAGTTTCGTTATAGGTTGACGTGGTTCGTATGATAATAGAGAAATGATGGATTCCCGATTATGCTATGGGAAGGCGATAGGTAGGCAACTTAATGTTAAATGATGAGTTGAAAGTAATTGGCAAGAGGGTATATATGAAAGGTCATGGGATTACAAACAAGATGTCCTTATTGGCCATACTGAAAATTTAGAGTGGCACTAAAGATCTCCTTCTCCCATCACTAATAGCAATCTAAGGATGGTGTAGAATGGGGTATAATGGAAATGGAGAAAGTTGCTACATCTAGGCTCTTGACGTTACAAAAAATTTGGGTAGTTCATCCAAGCTTTAAAAAATTACTTTATTCGTCGTCAAAACAATTATCGATTAGAAACATGTGTCATTTGTTTTGTTCTTTGATAACCTCTTACCTAAAAAATTTGGAGATAATACAATTGTCTATTGATTCCAAATTTTCCTTTTTAACAACTATGATTGATTCAACAATGAAAGGTTGCTTTAAATTCCATATCTTTTAATTGTTAATTTATGTTAGCATAGAATGAAGGACAAAGACCATTGGTTTTACCATATTGGAAGTTCATGTTACAAATTGATTGTGTATGCCTAAGAAGGCCACATTAGTAACAAAGGTTGGATTTTTTCCATAATTTAGTTTTTATTTATTTTTCTACTTTTCAAATGTTAGAAACCCTCTAGGCTTAGGATGCCCATTCAAAAAAATCTCATGCCTCTTCAAATACCTTTTCAATAAATGATGTACTTATTACTTTATTCTTGCTTGTCATCATTTAGTGGAATTGTCCCAAAATTTAGACATAATGTGCATGATATACCATTCTTCGAAGAGTAAAGGTTCCTATAAACAGTAAGATGGTTAGCCACAGTCTACTTTTTTTAGTTAACACAAATGAAGATCATTTTCAAACGCGGAAAATTCAACTTTATCGTTATGGTAGATGAGAGAGAATCACATAACTCTTCAGACTCTTCTTGCCTTCTAAATATTTGTGTAACCTTAATATATAATTACACGTATAATATTTGATTGAAATATGTTATATTTATAGATGGTCAAATTTTATTGGATCTTCAAGTTTAAGTGCAATCCAACAAGGTCTTCTCTTCTAAAGAAAGATTAGGTTCAAGTTTGGCCACCTAAAAGATAAAGCCACCACCTATACATGCAGCACAAGACAATTAGATCATGTTAACTATAATTAGATTCTGATCGATATAAGTTAGCATGTATTCCTCTCGAATAAATGAGTTAGCTAGTATAAATTCCTTGATTTTAAAGATTTGGAGGACTCTAAAATGATTTTACTTTTGGGAAGAACTTTAACAAAGAGAGTTTATACATTATAGTCCGTAAACTTCCATCGTAATATCAACCAAATCAGTGAATTATTCTAGTTTGGATATAAAAATAATTCAATTCTCTTTTTAGCTATGGTTAAATGGTTTGTAGGCAGTGTTGTGGTTGTTAGCTCTTGGAACACGATTGACTTAAACGTTAAATTTCAAGCCATTCCTATGCTACTTTACTTTGCTTATATGAGAATAAAGCATTATTGGGATGACCCACTCAATCGGGCTAATTGGGGGTCTATTTGTTTTGGCTTTTTTCCGACAGATACAGACACTTTTTTAAATTTTTTTCTAATAAATTATTTATCAAGAAATAGATATAGATAAAAAAAAAAGTTGATAGTTCTCATCAAAAGATCAAATAGAACAAATATAGACAAAATTTAGATACAAATCAGATATATTTACACATATCATTTTAAAAAAGATATATATACAGATGAAAAACAGACAATCCAAACAGACCCTTGGTGTAAGAGCCATGTAGATAAGAGTTTTATACTAATAATCCTTTGCATATTTATAGGTAAATACATCATAATAAATTAAAATTAATATATGGAAGGATAGAGGGAACCAAGGAAATCTAGAACTTTCCGTTTACCTGAAAGGTTTTCAAAGCATAGAAACTGGGAGTACATTTGCATTAGCTTAAGCCCTCCCTTATTGAGTAGTAGGGTTTTTCTTTTACTACATCAACAAGAAAAAGAATTGAAGCCGAGATAGATCCTCCATCATGTCCCTCTACCGTATTCTCCTCCACTCAATCCGTCAACGATCCGCCACTACCAGCACGATACAAACCCTAACGCTCTCTCCTGCATTCTTCCACCAATCCCGTGGTGGTGGAGGTGCCGTTCGAACATATGCCTTCAGCTCCGCGGAAGAAGCTGCTGCAGAACGTCGTCGCCGCAAGCGCCGCCTCCGTATTGAGCCTCCACTCCATGCCCTCCGTCGGGACAATTATCCTCCACCGCCTCGAGACCCCAATGCTCCACGCCTCCCTGATTCCACCTCCGCCCTTGTAGGTCCCCGTCTCAACCTCCATAACCGTGTCCAGTCCCTCATCCGTGCTGGTGACCTCGACGCCGCATCTGCCGTGGCCCGCCATTCGGTGTTCTCCAACACTCGTCCCACCGTCTTCACGTGCAATGCAATCATCGCCTCCATGTACCGAGCAAAGAGGTATGAAGACGCGATTGCCCTTTTCCAGTTCTTCTTTAACCAGTCCAATATAGTTCCGAACGTCGTGTCTTATAATAATCTGATAAACACGCATTGTGATATGGGAAACGTGGATACTGCTTTGGAAGTTTACCGTCATATCTTGGAAAATGCACCGTTTGGTCCGTCTTCGGTTACTTATAGGCATCTTACCAAGGGTTTGATTGATGTGGGGAGGATTGGGGACGCTCTGGACCTTTTGCGTGAAATGTTAAATAAAGGGCATGGCGCCGATTCTTTGGTTTATAATAATTTGATCAAGGGGTACTTGAATTTGGGGAATTTGGACAAGGCGAATGAGTTGTTTGATGAGCTTAAAGAGAGGTGTTTGGTCTATGATGGTGTTGTGAATGCTACTTTTATGGACTGGTTTTTCAATCAGGGAAAAGACAAGGAGGCAATGGAGTCCTATAGGTCACTACTCGAGAAGCAGTTTAGGATGGTCCCAGCCACTTGCAATACCCTTATTGAAGTTTTGTTCAAACACGGCAAAAAGACTGAGGCTTGGGTATTGTTTGATCAGATGCTGGACAACCACACACCACCCAATTTCCAAGCTGTGAATTCGGATACATTCAACCTCATGGTGAATGAATGCTTTAAGAATGGAAAGTTTGAGGAGGCAATTGCTACCTTCAGGAAGGTGGGGACAAAGGCAGGGTCAAGACCATTTGCTATGGATGTTGCAGGATACAATAACATCATTACCAGATACTGTGAGCATGGTATGCTTGATGAGGCAGAGAATATGTTCAAGGAGTTGACATCAAAGTCTTTATGCCCTGATGTCCCTAGTCATCGAACACTAATTGATGCATTTCTCCAAGCAGACAGGATTGATGATGCTTTGGGCATGCTTAGGAGGATGGTGGATGCTGGCTTGAGGGTGGTTGCCACCTTTGGGAACAGGGTTTTTGGGGAGTTGATCAAACATGGCAAGGCTGTGGATTGTGCACAGGTTCTGACAAAAATGGGAGAGAAAGATCCAAAACCAGATCCGACATGCTATGAAGTTGTGGTGAGGGGGCTATGTAGTGAAGGTGCTTTGGATGAAGCCCAAGATTTGGTAGGACAGGTTATAAGGTTTGGCATTGGCCTAACTCCATCTTTGAAGGAACTTGTGACCGAAGCTTTCAGGAATGCTGGGCGTGGCGAAGAGATTGAGAGGTTATTGAGTATGAATAGATGGGGGTATGCTCCCCGCCATCCCCAGCAGCAGGGATCAGCCCAAATTCCTAGACCAACAAGCCGCCCTCAAATGGCTGGAATGGGTTTCCAATCTCAGATGAATGGACCGACAAGATATCCTCAAGTGGCAACACCGATTGGAACCTCATCAGTGTCCCAGTCACCAGTTCACTCACAGATTAATGGACCCCATTTTTCTTCACAGATGAATGAACCTCCTTCACAGATGAATAGACCAAATGTTGCTCCACAGATGAATAGACATAATAATGCATTGCAAATGAATGGTTCCTCTTCAGGGGTGGATGGGACCCATGTTGCTTCGCAGATGAATGTGCCTTATGGTGCTTCACAGATGCATGGACCCCCCTCACAGATGCATGGACCATCCCATGTTTCTCCGCAGATGAATGGTCACCCTGGAATCTCAGCAGCGAGCAGAGCTAGTGGTGGCTCACAGATGAATGAACCCTATGGATCTACACATATAAACTCACCATATGGTGCTGCACAGACAAGAGCCTGGTATGGGGCTCCACAGATGGATGGACAGAATGGTACTCACCTGACGAATGGAACCTATGGTGCTTCCCAGAGGCCTAGATATGCAGGAACTCCTCCATTTTACGGAGCTGCAGAGACTTCACAAATGCCTTCTAGTGTAAGACCACCATCATCTCCACAGTGGGCAATGTCACCTGTCTGGCCACCACAAGCAGATGGCCCATCAGATGGCTGGCAAACCAGGGGACAGTTATCATATAACCAGCCAGCCACTGGTATACCAGGAGTGACTCCAGTTGCCGAGCAAGATTCTCAGCCAGTGGGAGAACAGTATGAATATTCACAGGTTGCTAGGGGCTAGTTTCTTGATTTTTTGTTCACAAACCTGAATAGATGGGCCAATTATGTTGGACTGCAACTTGTTGATGCAAGGAAGAATATGTATTTTGGGGTAAATCATGAGGACATAACTGCAGGGTAGTTTCTCATAGGCACTTATTCATGTGGTTATATCCTACTATTTATGCTTTTTGAATCTACTCAGCTAGTCTCTTTTAGCCAATCTGTTTGGCTACCTAACAAAGCATTGGTTTATATTCAGTTTGTAGTCTCATACCCTTAATAAACTTCCCTTTAAAGAAAAATGAATGATCATTGTAATATTATTTATTGTTTAATCTGCTCGCTTGTTCAAGGATGTGCATCTTAGCTTTTGGAACAAATAGCCTAAAGTTGGGTCTTTTAATTTTTAAAAATTGATCACCTGTATTTATACAGGGTTACAAGTAGTGAACATGCGATTAGGATATTGAATGGAGTGCCCTCCAAAATGGTGTGGTGATCTGCAATTTAAGAAGCTGTTTGCTTTCTCATGTTTCCACTTTTTACTCCATGCCTTTTCATGTATTGCAAACATATTGTTTTATAAACTGCTGGATAATATGTCTTGGAAAGACAAAGTTGGACAAATTTTTGTTCTTTTGTGATATGGTGGCCAGATGGAACTACTGTGTTTTCCTTGAGCACAAAGCCATTAAGAATTTCTTGAGAAAATTAACCATTTCTATATAACAAGCAAACACGAGAGATATAATCCCCCCACCATCTTCGTGTGTGTGTGTGTGCGTGCGTGCGTGCGTGCGTGCGCGCGCGCGTGTGTGTGTGTGTGTGTGTGTGTGTGTGTGTGTGTGTGTCATTTTTGAAAATTGCAGTAGGCTTGTGTTCCATGGAAGGTTGCTTGCATCTGAACTGAGTCCATTCTTTGCAAGGAGAATTTGTAATAGAGAACGGTGGGACTCTCTCTCTCTCATTTCATTCCTCTCAAGCAAACCTTCATGTCACACTCCATTAAGAATGTCAGTGCTCTCTGGCAACTGCAAATGATGCTTTCAACCAATGAACTTTTTCCTTCTCTAGCGACTTCAAGAGGTTAGGTGTTATACATGACTATCTTTTTAGTTCTATCTGTTGATCTTTTCAGAGTTTGATGTGGATGTTTATTTGTTTATTTAATTTGTTTAGCTATTGATCAAGGACATCATGTGGTCTTCAGCTAAGGCAAAAGCCTAGGTGCCTGATGGGTATAGCGTTAATTTTTTCCTGATCCTTGGGATATTGTTGGAAATGATGGAGAGAATCTAGAGGACTATTCTTTCATGCATTATGTAGATTCTTGCCCCTTTTTGTATATTAATTCAGTTTAGTTTAGAGGGAGCACTTTCATTTTTTAATGGCCATTTTATCAACTTAGACATTAG
Source organism: Combretum micranthum (assembly GCA_024138025.1). Classification (NCBI taxonomy): domain Eukaryota; kingdom Viridiplantae; phylum Streptophyta; class Magnoliopsida; order Myrtales; family Combretaceae; genus Combretum; species Combretum micranthum. The sequence goes on from JAMXBD010000001.1 coordinate 5,318,625, forward strand.
TCTTTTATGATGTTCATTTTGATTTTATAGGTTTCTCGTGTGGTTCCTGTTTGTATGTGCTCATTTTTTTATGAAAATTCTTTGGAGTGTCCTCAAGGTGCAGTTTGGAAGGAGATATGAAGGGACTTGACGGATACTTACCCCGTATGATAAGTTGGTGTGCAAATCTAACTGCAAAAAGGCTTTCCATAAAATGGGGGTATGAGTTCATTTTTTAGGGTAGTCTACCACTGTTCCTTGGTATGGAGTTGTGTGGCACAAGGATATTATGCCTGAACATGCTTTTATACTTTGTTAATAGTCCAAGAAAAACTCTTTATTATGGATGAACTGCTGCAATGGGAATTACGAAGTAGTAGTTGGTGCAATCTATGAAAAGAAAGATGTTGAAACGCATATTCATCGTTCTCTCAAATGTGACTAACGCAATGGAAATACAGAGAAGAAAACAGAATCTGCTCCATTGGTCTTCTGCTTCTGACTCTTTAGTTGATTTTTGTTCAAATCCCAGTGCTTCACTTGGGTCATCTTGTAAGAAGGCTATAGCTGCAGTGTGCTATCAGTTAAGGGAAGAAAGACATGATCATAGGATGGGGGCTAGGGCTAATTCTTTTGGGGAATTATTTGAAAGTGTTTTGTGTTGTTTCTTTTGTAATACATAGAACACTTTGTGGTTGTTTCAGGGAACATGCTTTTGGTTCTGAATCTAGGCACATGCCTATTGGCATTAGCTGGATGAGTTTTTATTTTTTTTCATTTTGCCATATTTCAGTGTGTCACGAGTTTGCATTATGTGACATTTCCAGATGACCTTCCTCATTCAACTGCATTTTCCTATGCTAATGAATGGAGTGCAGGTTAAGGTTAGAGCAATAGTCATTTTCATGTCCCAAAAGTCAAGTCACTTGGAATGACAACTTGCAACGTTGGGAGAGTGTCGATATATTTGGTTTGGATTTATGGAATGACGACTTATGCATTACCTTGCTGTCTAAGGAAGCTCTTCCCATCCCTTCACCATCTAATAAGCTAGATAATTCTTTTCTTATCATTTATATAGAAGATTCAAACTTGGATTTTAGCTATACACTTATAAAATTGCTGCTTTAGCGCTTTTGTTTTACCAACTCTCAATTGCTTCTATTGCATTCTTCTCAAGAGAGAGCAGTAAATAGGTGTCAAGTGGAATTGTCTTGAATGGTATTAGGTGGAAACTCTCTGTTGAATGTTCTACGTGTGTGTGTGTGTGTATTTCGGTAATTATGTTCTACATATATTAGAGAAAGGGAAGTGAATGGATTGCTTTTGGTACTAGTTTGACTTTTTGGTAAGTTGATCTTTAGTTGTGCTTTGGCTTTTTCTAGTTTTATGTTTATGTGGACATATATAACTCGGTGTGCTTTTGTTTGTCCTTGTTGGGTTTGATATAGGGACCTCGATCAGTGAGCAAAACATGGTATAAACATTGCGATAGGACTATATATATATATATATATATATATATATATATATCTTCTATCAACGTAATTAAGAAAGCAATTCAGGATCCAAACGAAGGCGAGACGCTTTACTTTTGCATTTCGATTAAAACATATAACTTGGAATCAAGTGATAACTTGGTCCCATTAAATAATATTTCCTGATATGATAAGCTATACTAAATCCGTGTGTGAGCTTCGTTGGGTGGTTTGAGTGTCTACTAGTCATACAAAGTCAAATAGAGAAGAAAATAGGAAAAAGAAAAGAAAAGAAAAGCATGGTTTTATTATGTCCAAGATTAATAAATATATAATCTACAACTCTTAATGTGGTTGGAGTCTTATTGAAATTGAAACAAATCATTCATTTTGGCTTGTGGTGAGATGAAGTGGAATAAAGTTGCCAGCCGAACTAGCTGCAAAAATGGACAAATTTCCAAATATTTTTATCTTCCATCGCTACCAACTATTGCCGTGACTACCACTACCATTATAAGCATCTCATTGCTTCACCATTACTATTACTATCAAAGCCATGACATTAGTGCTATTCCCAATACCGCCACCACCTCATTAACACCAATGCTTATTCACCGTCACCAGAATACCTTTATTATCACCATTACTACTTAAAAAGCTTCATCTTACCATAACCATCATTATTATCACTGCAGCAACAATCTAAATTTTACAGTGTCTGTTTAGGTACTACACCCATTCTGCATCACCGCCACTCAAACCCTTTAAAAAAACCATCACTACCACAGTTCCATTAGACCACTACTACAACCTCTCTACTATGACCTCCCCGCTGCTGATTCCACTGCTTGTATATCCATCAACCTCAACCACCAAAATCACACAACCACCAACAATGCACTACTACCATCACCCTCCCATACCCACAAACGCTACCTCTTTACCACCTTTGCAACTACCGGAACACCATTACTATCATCATAACAGTGTTATGGTGTTGGTGCAATGATAATGAAATGGTGGCAATATGATGATAAATGTAGTTCAATAAATATCGGCCAACAATATATTGTACAACCATCACAATTGCTAGTCTATTGCAGTATTCGTGCATAACAAATAACAGACGAGAAAAATAATTCGTTGAAATTGCTTTTGAACATAATGCAAGAGACATGTGCTTTGTTTTGTTATTTAGTGCTTCGCTGTTCCCCTGTTATCATAGTGCAAAAGGCTGAGCTACCTAAAGAATTACATGCTTGTTAGGCAATCTCATAGATGGGGCAACTAGTCTCACCCCCTTGGTGGAAAACTCGATCCATCTTGGCTTTGTTATGGGATCAACTATGGTTTTAACCACCATTCTATAAAGAATTGTTTGATAGGAACTGTTGGCCTTCTAATCCTCACTCGGACAGCTTGAAAATTGTTATGATATCATCTAATCAAAGACAGTATAAGCCAATAAAACAGAGAGAGAGAGACAATTGCTACTGTGAACTCTGTATTTCCAGATATCCATGAAGAAGAATACCAAATTATCCTCTGCCTAATGTCAAACCTGCACAGCTAGGGAAGTAAATGAGGTCCTAAAAATCAAAATCCCATGACTGTAGAGCTAAGGTTGAGCAAGGGTCCCAGTGCACTCGGATCAAACTTCCTTGCAAAAAGATAGCACACAGATGTTAGGTCCGAATTATATGAACAGGAAGTCCCGTTATACCTCAGAGACCTGACAAAATCTTCTGTTATGTTAGCTTCAAAATACATGGCAGGGTGTGGACCGCCTAACGACCAATCCACCCAAGTAACGCTTCTGTTTGAGTTTTTTGATCCATGGAACATTCTCAAGAAAGTAGGAAGGTAATGCTCATCAGGATAGCAAGCAGGCAAGCAGTACTTCTTGAAGAGTGTGTAATATTTTGAGTCGGATATAATGTATGTGGCCAGATCACGGTTCAGTTCAAACCATTGGGATCCTTTCCTCCATTGACGGAGGGTGATGTCTGGAAGCATGCTGCGACTATAGCGGCCTCGACCATATCTAGTAGGGTCATCATATGACTCAACGTAGCTGTACTGCGAATCTGTTAAATACTTGTAAACTGTAGGGAAGTTATAGATTGGGATGCAACTCTCTGAGAGTAGAACAAAGCGTTCGTTGGAAAAGTCAAGCAATGCATTGGCCAGGAGACGCCTTTCCGCATCTGTCAGAGTCGCTGTTCCCCACTGAACATTCTGCGGTTGCACAATAAACATAAGGTAACGTTTGTTTCCTAATAAAATATAGAACAAGAAGAACAGAAAGTACGGTACAAAGAGAACAAGATGGGACAGTATGAGTTTCTTGGACACAAAACTCTTTGTCATACGTAAGTGTTATGGTCAGTGATCGTGGTAGTAAATAGTGATGAATGGTGGTGGTAATTTATTTGAAAAATGGTAAAATCATATTCACTTGACCCACCATCTTCAATACTATGTAAGTGTTAAATGGTAAGTGCATACTCCATTCGGTATTTCGTTTGACTGGTTTGGTGATCGATTTATCATTATTATTGCATGCCTTGCTACTAGTATGATTGGAAAAATGTCATGCCAACGGTTGCTACTAGTATGATTGGAAAAATGTCATGCCACCGGTCTGAGACCTCCCAACATGAGATGCATCGGGTTTGAATCCCTCTTCCCTACTGTAATCAGGAAAAATAATGAAAGAAGATACACTGTTCATAGTTATCTTAATAGAATCGAATTTATACAAAATGACTAGCCTAGCCCACACCACGAAAAAAAAAATAATAAATAAATAAATAAAGACAGGAGTTGATTTAGGATGAATAAGACATGCAGGTTAAGTACCTGGCTAGGAATCTGTCGATTGAAGAAGGGGGAGTCGGCCGATACATTGAGGTAATACCCTGGAAGAGCATGGATATATATAGAGAAGAGATTTTTCTCCTGGCCTCGAAAGAACTTCTCCCAAAGGGGCAGCATCGGCAGTGGACCCCTCGTCAGGAACATGAAAGCTACTTTCGGAACCCTGTTGAAGGGGTACGTAGCTACCCGAGGAACCATGGAAGCTCTCCAAATTAATTCATCGTCCGACATCTTATGTGTTAATATTTTGCTGTTGGGGTGTAGGAACGTATCCATGTCAAAACAATCGACAGCATTGTTCTTGTTGTTGTTGTTGTCATTGTCATTGTTGCTGTTGTTGTTGTTGTTGTCATTGTCATTGTTGCTGTTGTTGTTGTTGTAATGGCGAAATGTAGAAGTGGAGGAAGAAGCACGGTTGGTAGACCAAAAACGAAGTGCTTGTGAATTGAAATATTGATTGAAATGAGTGGTTGTGGCCAATCCTAGAACGATTCCGGCAGCGAAAACGACAATAAAAGAAAGGATTTGAAGGAGTTTAGCCAGACCTGCGTATTTGATATCTACAACGACAACTGCTTCTGACGATTCTCTATTGTTAGTATTATTATTATTATTCCTTGCCATCACTCACAATAGCGTCAGCATCATCCGCATATAACATTTATTATGATCATGTGCTGTGTTGTGTTCTATTTTTCATCAAACTCCATGCATCCACCTTGTCCGTCTGGGGTATGGACAAGTTTTACTCACTCATATTCTGGATCCCGAACCGAACCGTAATTGTTGTTATCGTTGAAAACAGATTTTCAAGGAGAATTGGTTTCTTATTAAAGAAAGGGGAAACAAAAAAATTATAAATGAAGATGTAAATTAGGATTCGACTGGATGCAGTTTGAAGTTTTTGTTGTTGCTGTTGTTGTGGAAGGAATAGAGTCGAGCGTGTCTTATGGAAACAATTGGAGATGGTGGGGTTGTAGTTGGAGATTTTGATTGAAAATGACACGCACACACTCTCTCTCTCGTATGTTGGTTTTATTTGTTTTGTTATTTTGTTAAGTAATTGCAACTTTGACCAACCCAAAAGGAGAAGGGGGATTGCCCCACCCCCCACAATAAAAAAAAAAGGACAATGGAGAGGGGGAAAAAAAGAAAAGAAGAAGAAGTAATAAAAAAATACGCATATTTTTTTGGGAAAATAACAAATAAAAGAGGCAATAACAATGATTCAATTTCAAGAAGAAAATAAATACAGTTTAAAAAAAAAAATAGCACTCATGACAAGAAGGCTATTGAATTTTCCACAAAATAAATATAAGCAACATATTTATAATTTACCTAGTAGTTACCATGAAAAATTAAGCAAGTTCGATAATCATTGTTTTCATGTTCAACCTAATTGATCAAAATAGATTAATCAAATCTTTTCTTTAATTTTTTATATATCCTTTCTACAGAACTTGTGAGGTTTTATCAACAAAATGGTCCAATGATCATTATATTAACACTTCCGGTTGTATAATCATAGGACTTATTTCATAAAGAATATTTCGACTTCTTCTGTTTTTTCTTTTTACCATCTATCTTTTTAAAAATAAATTTTGCAAAATAGATTTAATTTATCATTTAAAAAGTAAAAAAAAAAAAAACATATTCAACAATAAGCGTTCTTTAACTTGTCTATAAGAATAAGACAACAACGTGTTATTTTTTTAACTAATAGATATATAGAAATTAGAATTCATATATTATTATATCATTATTATAATATCATAAACTTTTATTTTTTACATGTGTTTTGGGAGCACATATAGTTATTATCTAACCTATTATATTACATGTAAAATAAGTATCGATAATTTAAATTAGTCAAAACATAATGAAATGCCCCAAAAAAATAGACAAAAATATGGGGTAAATTTGTAATTTACTTGGACCATTAGAGCTACAAGTGGATGTGTTGTTAGTACTTATAAAAGAAGGAAGAATGAAATTAAAAACTATGATATTGGTGGAATTTCTACTATACACTTTACAGAATAGTAAAATAGTAAGTGGTGTATTAAATATATCAATTGTGTGATAGTGACTATTAAATAGTCGATAAAATCAGCTTTGTCAAGTGGAACCATAAGAGTTTGCTTCTAAACTATAGAAATATATATGGTACAATTATTATGATCTTGTACTTGTAAAACATATACTTTAAGGTATATGAAATATAAAAAGGTATATAAAGTATAGATTCTACTATACTTTGTACCCACTCTTTAAAAATTATTAACTAATATTAATATATATACAATGAATCATATTTCTATCTTCTAAAATTTACCGATAGGAAAATATAAATAGGGTGAATAACATCTATCACCCTAATAAATTTTCTAAAAAAGCATCAATGCCCTAGGTTTTGAATATGTTACGAATTCCCTTTTGTGTTGGTCCCATATAAATTGCTTGTGTAGTTTTTAATGTGACATTATTGACTTGGCATGGCAATCTAGGGAAAAGGATAATAATATATATTTAATTTTTTTTTTAAATTACAAAAATACCACTGAATGACGTGACCTCTCATCCAGAAACGGCCTCATAAGTGTCTGACCTCGTCTCTTAAAGAGACGAGTTTCATCAGTCATATTTTTACCAGCTCTTCTTCTTCTTCTTCCTCCCACGTTCTACTGCTCGTGAAATCTCAAATTCCCTCTCAATAAAAAAAAAAACTAACCTTAATTTCACTTCGTTCAAACAATAGCTTATGGCTTACTTTACGCGGTGTTTTCCTAATGATTCAAATAATTCTGATGTCAAGGAACTTACACATTTAGGGTCTGTTTGTTTTGGCTTTTTCCTGCAGATACAGACACTTTTTCAAACTTTTTTCTAACAAATTATTTATCAAGAAATAGATATAAATAAAAAAAAGTTGACAGTTCTCATCAAAAGATCAAATAGAATAAATATAGATAAAATTTAGATGCAAATTGGATATATTTACACATATCATTTTAAAAAAGATACAGATACAGATGAAAAACAGACAATCCAAACAGACCCTTATTTACCTCTCATCCTCCTTTTGGACTCCCGATATCAAGTATGAAGATCAAACATCTCCATCGTTTGGTTGGTTGATGGCAATGTAGATCAATATATTTGAATCTTTAACACACCTCTTATTTCCCTTTTCTTGCCATAAAACGAAGATGGACACCCACCTACCCCCCCCCCCCTCTCTTCTCTCTCCTTTTGCATTACTTTTCGCTAGGTTCCTAGCTCTTAAATATTTTACATGGCTTTCAAGAAGTAAATTCACTTGATATTATAATATACCAATCTCATCCATTGAAGAGACGAGATAGGTCCGCATTATTAGACTTCGTCTCTTCAAGAGACAAGGTTAGGTACTTATGATCTCATTTATTGAAGAGACGAGGTCATGAAACCTAAAATTGGAATTATTTTCATCCCAGTAGCATTTTGTAATTTTTTAAAATATGTTATCCTTTTCCCAATAATCTAGATAGCATTTGTTGATTTCTACTCATTAAAAACTTATTTTGCAAAAATAAGATTAAAAAAGACAGATAAGCTTGATAAAAAAATTTTCATAAAAGATCTATTGGTAAGCAAAATAAATCTTAATTTTATAATTATAATGTGTTTTGGAAAAATAATAAATGTAATCACATATTGAGATAGAAATAATTACAAAAAAAACTCATATATATAATTATTTTTAATATAGTTTTCATTCTATGATTCTTTTCTTTTTCTTTTTACATGCATTTTTAATTTTTTTTTTATTCATCTGAGGAGTAGTTATTTACAATATATTTCAATATTTTCCTTTGATTTTTAAAGACTTAAACATTCATCACAGCAATTAAGTCAGTGAATTAATTGAACATACATATGATCATGTACAATTAATTGAAAACTGTAATCAAATTATCTTTTTAACAACTAAAATCTACTAGTTGATTAACCTTGCAAGGCTAGATACTCTTCGGTAACCGATAGCATAGAGGAGATGGGATGGTAATTGATCAAATCTAGTATGGATTGTACATGGAAGGTAGTTGAAGTCGGTGGCTCTCTTAGGGCTCTCTCATTTGGGATCTGTGAATCGGGATCCTAATGCATATAGATACAAGTAGTTCAATGGGAGTAGGAATTCTCAAAAAGAAATTATTCCATCGAACATATTCTACCTTGGCTCTAGGAATAGCGACATGTACTAAATGCCCTATCCAAACCAAATAACTTACACCAAAGAGCCGTGAAAAAACTAGATGTGGGCAAACGGGCCTGGCGGGCCGAGCTATTTTGGCTCACTTTTAAATGGGCCAAACTTTCTTAGCCCGAGCCCGGCCCGCGTGCTAAATGAAAAATTTTTATTTTTTTTTATTTTTTATGTTAGTTTATGTAAAAATTAGAATATTTATATATTTTAAGGCTTTATATATATTAAAAATTAATTTTGTTACCATTTTGATTACTTATAAACGAAAACAAGTTTTTAAAATAATTTATTAGATATCATATTACATTTAAATCAATAATAATATACTTGAAAAATTTTATAAAGCTTATAATGCATGTATTAATCTATTTTCATCCATAATATATCATAAATAATCATAAATATGTTATTGTATTATTCTTATCCTTACATTTTTCCTCTCTTTTTTTTTTAATTATTGGCCCGAGGGCCAGGCTGGCCCGTCATGGGCCAGCTCACTTTGGCCTACATTTAAATTGGCAAAAAAAAATTGGCCGCAGCCTGCTCTTTTGAGCGGGTTAACAAGTCAACCCACGGGTCACGGCCCTTATGCCCAGCTCTAGATAAAACCTTCTGACTATCTCTGCACCTTACCTCCTTTATCACTACATGATCATTTAGGGGCCTTAGCTGGTGATCTCGGTTATTTCTCTATTGACAATGAAGCATATCCCCCATCTTCTTACTATCCTATCTTGGCCCAAAGGATTTCTATTTTTCAATTCACTAAGGAAATATAGAAGAAAATATATGCATTTTATTTGCATATGAGTAGACATTAAGAATGTAAAATAATTTCATACGATAAGAATGTTCACTCTACTTAGATGAAAGGAAATATGATGCGATAATAAACTACGAAATTCCTAATGTTTTTAAGAATCGGAAAGGCAGACTAATGACAAATGGTTAATTTGAAGATAATTATACCAGCTATTATAATGAGAGAATATAATTATTCATTGATGGTAGAATTTGACATTTGAAGATTATCTTATAGTAATGAAAAATTGGAAACACAATCTGTAAACTTCCAAAGAGATGATAATTTTAGGGGGAAAAAATGGTAATATGTAATTTATAATTTATTCTATATATAGTTTTTTTTGTGATAATTTATATCTTAATAATAAAATTATGTAATTATTTACTCACAAAAATTGTCTAGATATTTTTTTTATTTATTTTGTCTTATTTTATTTTTGTCATATACACATTAAGTGATGTAGATTTAATAGGTGCTACCCAAATTGTCATGTCAAGTAAATAAGTCCACAACCAATTTGTGTGAGACCTACACAAAAGTAGGGTGAATCTCTAGAATTTTGTAAAAGTAGAAATGTTGATGTAATTTGAAAAATTCATAGGGATAGTCGATATAATTTACTCATAGACATATAAACTAAAACTAAAACTCAAGCATATCATTTAAGGAAATCTTTGTCTTTTTTTTTTTTCCTTCACAGTTGTGAGTTTCTTTTTTTTATTCTTTCTATTTTCTGCCTCTCTTAGCTCATTTAATTAGATGTTGTATTTAAATGTAGGTTTTTGAAACACCATATAAGAAAATCTTTATTTTTTTTAACCATAAAAATATAACCTTGACAAAGTGTAAAAATTAATACAAACCAACACACTAAAATTTTATAGAATAAAAAACTGTTAATGCAAGCTTAATACCAACAGTTGCACACATAGACACATAAGGATAACCACAAATATTTTTTTTTTCAAAAATGAAGTAAATCATTCTTTTAATAATAAAAATTATGAATAAATGTCAAATTTGGTATCTAAACTTTATACAAAAAATTCAATTTAGTACCTAAACTTTGAAGTTTTCAATATAATACTTAATCAAATTTTCTATGACTATTTATACTACATTTTTTATATCATTTGCTTTATTTGTAGACATGAAAGCGGAACCATATCATTAAAATTTTGCTAATAGCTCTAACATTGTCTAGTAATGGTAAGCTGCTTCTTTCACATTAAAAAACAAAGCATACGATGTTTATGAATATCTTATGCATGACCATGCATTGGTTGTACCTGCGATAGCACTACCCATGATAATTACACAAGCTATACATTCCCACTATATGGCCACTTCACTCTTCTAAAGGAATGCCATAAAGAGTTTCATAGCCAAATCCACAAGCCCATAGATTAGTTGTGCACATCTAGGATACAAGAATTTCAACTCCACAGCCAAATTTTAGGTGAGTTTATTGGTGATACTTAGACTTTTTTAATATAATAGAATTGTATCTAAATAAAAATTTTTACTCACCAAAATCCTTAAACCTTTTAAATCTTACACCATGGTACTTTTGGTCAAAATTCGACCAAAACTCTGACGATATGCAACTAGGCTCATTTACACGCATATGCGGAAGTGAAAGCTACAAGGCGGGTTTTTTAACCAATTTTAGGCTCACTTAACTAACCATTATCTCTTTGCTAATTTTATGTTCACTTCATGCAATTCCAACAATAATAATAAATAGATAAGGAAGAATAAGATTACAACGTGATATAATATGGAGTCCAACCTGCCACCTGATCTCCACGGTCCGCAATTTGCTTCACTCAAGGAGGACTTCATACGTCAATTCAAACAACAAGTGCCTCACAAAAAGGACTTCACTAGTGTCTCACAACGCGAACTTCACAATGCCTGCCACAAGTAGGGCTTCACAATATCTCACAAACAAGGACTTCACTCAATGCCTCAACACATTAAGACTTCACATATTGCCTCGAATAAGAGAGGACTCTACCAAAACACTCAAACAAAACATGTGAATAGAGCCTGAAAATATTAGATCACTAATCCCATTATGGCAATATTCACTTAACAAAAACAAATAAACTTTGAGAGAGTATTTTCACATAATATTATTCTATTAAGCTTAACTCTTTTACATAAAACACCTTAAACACTACATTTAGAATATCTCAAAACAAGCTAGCCATTGCCTCTCAAAACAGCAACCAACTATCGAATTACAAGGTCTGCAATAGCTATTTTTTGGCCTAGATAGAGCATATCAGCGAGCTGGTCCAAATCGAGCCTAAAGTCAAGGGCGTGGTTTTGCTTATGATTACCTCTAGCTAGTTCAACACTATTTTGTATTTCAGCCATAACTTTTTCATTCATACTCTAATTGAGGTGATTTAAGATGCTATGAAAAGCTTAGAGAAAGCTCTACAACTTTTGTGTTTTAAGTTTTGAGAGATTCTAAAAGCATCAGAGCCTAAAATGTACTTAGAGCCACCTATAACAATAAGCACAAACAAAAAATACAAACATAACAAAGCCCAAACATATCACAAACAAGTTTTTACTTATTAACCATAAGTTAACTAACTTATGGAGCATTTACGCAATACATTTTCTCCTCAAAATAATATTGTAATCTTCACATGGTTCAACAATACCAACATAGACACATATACTCTTAAAAAATAATTTCTCTTTCTTACTTGGAATATTGTTTTTATTTTTTTTAACTTCTCTTTAAAATAACTCATAACTATACCACTTCCTTCATTGACAGGTACATCCTATGCCATCATAACCACTATAAACATGACCCCCATAGACCAACACCAGCAAAATAATCACCACATCTAACCACACACATGAATACAATCACCATGAACCAAACTTCTAGCCAACAACCTCCCACACAGACTACTCAAAAATCCGAGCACAAAACAAACATCTACACCCAATCTCAAGCCAACGCCAACTATTACCAACTATCTTAAACACTAACCTAAACCTTATGACTTCACCATCGCTACCTTTAATACCACACCTAAGATGCATATCGACCCACAACTCCACCTTCAAACCACTACAGTGCCAAACGCTAAAAATCTAGAAGAACTCAAACACACACACCACTAATTGCTAGATCAACTAAAGAAGGAGAGAGAGAGCCTATTTTGACCTTCCTTGATCCTCAAAAAATAATTTTCTTTTACTTGTTGAAGTTTAGTATGGGTTGTTTGGTCGTTGACCTTGTCTTGGCATAAAGGTGACACCTTTATGGTATTAGCAAAGCAGTGAAGATGAAAGGCTGGTGACTTGATTGGATTGGTTCTCACATGTGGAGAAGATCATCGAGTGAGCGTAGATTTGGCTAGTCGATGTGCGAGCTTGGCCATGGTAGATGGTGAAAGTGGCGGGGGCAATACCGACATTTCTGTGTTTGGTTAGTAGATGTGGTTATGTTAGTAGCGGTTCTTGTGAGCTTCAGCTAATGGGTTACGCATGTTATTAAAGAAAACCATTGATGTGACGTTAATCTCACATCCTGGTGTGATTGAAGGGGATGGTTCTACTCATGGGAGGAAGAAGATGAAGTCTTCCCTTGGTGGAGTAAGGTTGTTTGTCGAGTGGGTTGTTAGGTTTTGTTTGATGTCTGGATTTAAGTTAGAAAGAGAGAGACAGAGATGCAAAGAGAGAGGAAGGGGGAATAAAATAAATAAATATGCTGAGAGATGAAAAAATTAGCTTGATTAAGATAGAGAAAGCGCCATGTAAGAGAGAGAAACGCTACACGTAAGCAAGGCATCGGAGTTTTGGCTAACCTCGGGCCAAAAGTACCATCGGTGTAAAGTTTAAAAAGTTTGGATTTTTTGTGAGCAAAAATTTTATTTTTGTATAATTTTGTCATATCGAAAAAGTTTAAGTACCATAATGAAATTAACCCGCCGGATCTTTCACTTGTGCACTCAGGTAAGTTCAGTTTGAATTTCATATAAAGGTACATGTTTCAGTTCACGAGCTCATGTACCAAGGCCATATGGACGATAATTCACAAAGGGGTGGACATCCTGTTCCACGAAATTGTGCATTGCTCATGTACAATTACAACAATTTAGTTTTACCTATAGAGAAGTGCAAAGCTCATGCTCTCTCTCATTCACAAGAAATTTATCACTAGTTACCCACGATTCTTACATTAACAGCTTATTCATTTCACTGTAATTGCAATTCTATTACAACCTTATTCCTTATACATAGCTATTACGATGTTTAGTTTAATGAATAGCGATTCTATAATGAATCCCTATTACACAAAACATTGAATAATTATTCTTTATTTAAACGTATGAATTCCAATTCAATATTGGAATTGTCTTTTTTTTTTTTCAAAATATCATCATTTAAATAAAAAAATTAATAAAGAAAAATCCTATTACAGCTCTATTCCATCCCTCCATAATATGAATTCTATTATAGTCTTATTTATTCATGAAGTGAACGCGTCATAAATCATGAATCTCTCTACCTTCAACTCTCATCAAGGTACATTACCTATCATTCTTTAATCTTTTCAATTTTTTTCCTATTGGGACAAATTCATGTACATTAAGGTTTTGATTTGAATTTTGATGAAATCCGTGCTGTACTTGGATTCTTTGCTCATGTTTAGTCCTTGATTGCATGTATACTCATGAAATTAAGCATTGTATAAATCGATTTACTCAGTTATGTATGAAGCATGCATCTAAGGTTTCTATTATTTGTTTTAGGGCTCCACCTTTATATTGCAATCCAATTAGTACAAATTTGATAATTGTTGATTAGAACACATGTAGTTTGGATTGCAATTGGGTTACAATTCAATAGAATCAGATTAATCATGCATAGGTCATGTATCTTGAATGTGGTACTATTGTCCTGAATCCATGACTTGTGCAGAAGCAATAGTAATGGGTCATGTACTTTACTGAGTAATCCATGTTTGTTTCTTTTTGTTCAACATCATACTTGAATCTCATTGATAAGTGTCAAAAGACCCTTATTATTCATATTAAATTGATATTCTATTATATGGATTTTATATAATTTATTAAAGAAAAGGGTATTTATTTTGTTAAAATGTTAATTTCAAGAATAAAAAAGAATAAAGAGCTTAATGAAGACAATTAGATAAGTTTAAGGAGATTTTGATGAAGAATTAGGCAAAGTGAAGATTCATAACTGAAATACCCTAAATCTTCATCTAAAATAGAAATTGGTTTTAGATAGATTTAAATGAATAAAATGAATTATAGGTTTTAATTAGACAAGTTGACTTAATTTAATTAGCTAATAATTAAGTCGGTTTTGAGATTCGAAATTCCTAAAATCCCTAAACATGTTCTAAAAATGTTTAGAGGATTCCTAACCCTCAATCTGTAGTTTAAACTCCAATTCTTAAATCCCTGCAAAATTTGAGTTCATTTGTTTGTATAAAAATATCAGTTTTAAACTCGAACTCCAATTAAATATCTTTTTAAATACTTCTGAAACTATAGATATTGATCTGATAGTTCTACACCTATACCCTATTTCTAAAATATATAAATTTATTTTTATCTTTGCCTTTCCTTTCCTTTTCTTTTCTTTCTTTTGCTACCTTTTTTCTCTCCCATTCATTTACGTTTTCCCTTTTCTTTCTTCTTCTTCTTCTCATCTCTTCTTCTCTCTTTCTTTTTCATTCTCTAAAACTTAAATTCAACGGAGACTAGAAGATAAATTAAAGATAGGAAACAAGATAGAAAGAGGAGATCAAGTAAAATTAGCTTCAACAATAAGAAGAAGAAGAAGTTGCATGATTTAGTCAAAAAGATAAGTTTTCTAGTTTAATTCATATTTGTTTTATTTGTTGTTTGCTTATCTAATTGATGAATTGATATTGAATTGAGTTGGAAGTGTTGTTTATATTTGTATTTGTTGGTTTAATGGTTGATAGAAGTTGGGGATTGGTTGGAGGAAGGAGATGATGAATAGTAGTTTGTGATGGTTTAATTATTGTTTGAAGTTTTTGGAGGAAGATTGAAGTGTTAGGAGTTGTTATTAGAGTTTATTTGATGTTCGAATTGATGTAGGAGATGTATAAGTTGATGAAAAAATGTAAAAATGGATTTTAAAAACAAAACAAATGCATAACATGTATCAGGTGATCAATCACAGGCGAGCAAAAGGGAGTGAAATGAACTGATTGTGTGTTTTTCAAACATCATGGGCAACTAAAGGGGCGTGATATGCTATGGTTGTGATTTTTTTTGAAATCACGGGCGACCACTTGGGCATGATCTTTCCCTTGACATGTTTTCGTAATTTGATAATAATTTTTTCATACAATATCGGATTGAGGTGATTCAAGTTACATTGGAAAGCTTAAAAAGAGATATACAACTTTCATGTTTTGAGTTTTTGCAAATTCTAAAGTATCAGTGCTTAAATTTTATTTCTTTCCAACTGATACATTTTCCAAGCAAAGTTAAAAACTTGTTTTTGTTTGTTTTATGTGTTTTTGCTTAGAAAGTAGATCTTTTTAAGCTAAAATGAGATAGATAAGTGACGTTTGATGTGTTATGTTGATTGGTTGATATAATTAAACATGAGTTAAGTAGATTTATAGATTTAACAAATAATTAGATTAAATGTGGAAGTCATACATAAAATGAACTTAATTGATAATTCTAGGATCAACTTGACTAAATTAACTTGAATGAGTTAAAATGAATTAGATTAATATAGTTTAATCAACTTGACTCAGTAAATGATTTAAATCAATAATTCTAATCCATTTGGCTAAGATTAAATAAAAATGAGTTTAATATCTAATAATTGATATAAGTTCTTGTATGAGTTTGTTGAAGTGGATGTTGGTTTAGGTTCTTATAAGAGTTGTTTCTTGAACTAGTGGTAGATATGAGATATATCTTCTGAGATAGCTTCCGCTCTACCTTCTGAGGCTTTGTTTGGATTTCATATTTAAGGTACGCAGTAACTTGCGTGTTGGTTATTATGATAGGCATATAAAATGAATTAAGAACTTAAACTTGACTTAATAATTGATGAGTGTTTATTGTCTTTTACGCCATTAAATCTGGTTCGGAGAGTGGCACATTGCTCGGATTAGGGGCATGATACTTTTTCGTTATTGGATAGATTTATCTAGGAGATATAAGTATCTGAGCTACTTATATCAACCCCCTGAGCGTCGTGATGCGTTACTCAGGATCCCCTAGTATTACGGGCTATGCCGGAAGGTGGGGCTGCCTAGTCTGTATGAACAGTAGGGACCACTTAGGGAGGCGGACGTGATACTAGATCCTTAATGTCCGGAGTTTGACTACTCACATGTTGATTTGTTTATTTTAAAGAAAAGATAATAACTTGTTGATTGTACATTGCATTTAGTTAAGCTCGTGTGTCACTCCATGTGTGATTGTTTTACTATGTATTGAGCTCCGGCTTATTCCTGTTTATGTTTATCTTTTTTACAGGTTTGTTGTTGATAAAGATGATGTTGGTGTTGATGTTGATGAAGTTGATGATGATGAGTTCTTGTTGATGCTGTTGCTGTTGATGATGTTGTCTCTGGTTTTTGGGTCCTTCTGTTGACTCGGGAAGGATCGTGGATGAGTGATGTGAGTTAGGAGTGTTGAGTAGTTTAGTTGTTTTGTTTCTTCTTTTGTTTGTTTTATAGAGACATGATTTATTTATAAATTTGTATTTTCATTTAAGGGCTTGTTAGTGCCCATGTTTTGTAAATAAGCTTTTGTAAATATTTATCAAAGTGAAAGTTTTTCCACTTGTAATAGTGGAAGTTTGAAATGCTTTTATGCAAAAATGATTGTATTAAAGTTTATTTTTCCGCTGCTAAATCCAGGTATCTGAAAATCTAACTAAACGATTTCACAACCTAAAATCCGATAGCAATGTTTAACATAAACACATTCCTTTAAGACAACCTTACGTATAATTCGTAAGAGTTATACGTGGTTGGGGACTTGGTGTGCTAAATTTGAGAATTGAGCATATCGGGTCTTTATAATACACAACCCTTCTGTACAAGCTATGTAAAGTACTGATGTAAGAAGCAAAATACGACTAGTAAGCAATTTTGAAGTGCACAAAGAGCTACACAAGCCATGTATCATGCATGTGTAGAAGCTAGAAAATGATTAGAAGTGTCTGGGAACTTACACAGGCTGCACTCAAGGTCGTGCAACCCCTTTTTCCATGCTATCATCAATTTGTAGAGCCTATTTTAGCTTTTCTAATAAATAGCTATCTTGAATCGTTATTTAACACACATATCTTACTCCTACAGACCCTAAAGAGGAAAATAGATACTTTTCAGTGGAGAGACACAAGGATACATTGAAGATCACAAGGTTTCATTTTAAGGGGTTGTAATTATGACTTCTTTTTATTTTTGTATCATTGTGATCATCCTTCTATGGAAAATAGATCTTTATAGCCAAGGTCTTAAGAAACCCTAACCCTAATGTAGTGACTCAATTGTTTCATTAATTGAAGTTTATGCTCTCTTGAATCTATTCATATGCCTTGATTGTTCTTTGATTTAATATGTGTGCAGCATTATATCACTATATGATTTCGGTTAATTAGGTCAAAAAATCAATTGGTAAGATAAATCTTACATGAATAGAGGAGTTTGAATGTGAATCTAGACATAGACTACATAAACATTATGCATAAAGAATTAATCACGTAGGGTTAGAAAATTAATATTCTTGAAATAGATATTAATTAAATATAGAGTTCCTCCAGTTCAAGAAGCTAAATGAACCATTAATGATATTTTATAAGGAATGAATATAGGGTTAGTGATGAATCAAGATTAGGGAGAACTTTGTGATTGATTTTGTCATAAGCACAATATTCTTTGTTCTAGGACAATTGAATTAATTAATTATAAATTCTTATTATTATTATCATTCATATTATACCAACTAGATAGTAGATTTAGGGTAAATATTAGTATTTACAGGTCCCAATGAAACGATCCTTGTGCTTATCTATACTATAATCAATAGGTATGTTTACCTAAGATTAATTGTAGAATAAATATAGGGTTTTTAATTTGATTGATGTAATTGATAAGCACCAACTATAAGTATTTATTCCATACCCAATCGATCTATTATAGGCTTATTTCACCTAATTTAACCCATACTTCTATGCTTATGAAAGATAACCTAAGAAATTGATAGAAGTTCAAATATATATATATATATTTGTACATTCCGTTTTACTACTTGATCTCTTGGATGTTATCCTATGAGGCTTAGTGTCTCACTTTTTTACTTATATTATTCTTTTCTTACTAAATGGTGAGACAAAAATTAGCTATGCAAAAGAAATCCAAACAGCTACGAACTGATGAAGCTAGCATGAGTAGTCAAATCCCCTAACCTTCAGCATATCTCACTGATAAGTAAAGGAGAAGATCTTACCATTTAGCTAATAGGGTAAATTACACCAAAAGGTATCAACATTTCAGGGTAATTTAAGGTATCAGTATTTTGAGTAGTTTAAAATTATATTCGTTTAATAAAGTCTATCAAATAAGGTATCAACGTTTTGTAAGTTCATTTAAGGTATCGGTGTTTGGATTAGTTTTTAACCAAATTTCTTAATTTTCCATCAATGGTCAATTATTAATACCTTATTTGAATCACTTTATCAAATATTGATACGTTTTTTTAACCACTTAAAATATTGATACATTAAATGAACTTACCTCCAAACATTGATATCTTTTTATGTAATTCACCTTTAGTTAATAACCTCATTCTACCCAACATGCATGTGAATTGGGAGGTCTTAGCTACTTATGGTTTGCAAAGGAGGGTTAGAAATTTGATATCTGTTAGAGCTTAGGAAAGAATTTCAATTTTCAATAGAACATCTCTCATCGGCTCACTTTAGACTTCATGTCTACTCTTAAAATCACAATGTCGAGTGAGATTTTTGGGACAAGTAATAATGGGAAGTTTAATGAGCTTTGTGCAACATCTGAGCTATATGATGTGGAGTTTGTAAAGATGAAAGGCTTTTGGAATTTGCATATATAATGGCCCCATGGTACTACTACCATTAGATGTTGGAACGAATAGAGCTCGAGTACTAGTGCTTAGAATTCTTCAAAATTAAAAGGCTCAACTATAAAGAAGCTAGAATATAGGGTCATTTTAGTTGACTCAAAGGGGTCATAGTAAGGGGAATGGTCAGCATTAATGACATGCAAATCCTATATAGCATGATAGGTATACTTGTTTTTAAAGTGATCGTAAGAAGAATTAATACTAGATTTTTAACTTGTTTTAAAATGATCATCAATATTATTATTGTAAAATTTTATCCTAGAGTCTAAAAAGAATGGCTTATATGAAGCAAATGCAAATTTACATATAGAGGGAAGCATGACTTACATATATATAAGGATGCAAAAAGGACAGGTTTGGAACGAGTCATATAAGACTCGAACCCGATCGATTCCTTATAAGGTCGCCCAAACCCGACCCGCGATCTTATAGGGTTTTTTTATGTAATACCCAAACCAGCTCCTATAGGGTCATAGTCCTGACCCACGTTGCCCCCGCAAACACGATTATGTTTTTACTCTTTTTTTTTTCCTTTTCATTCTTAGTGTGCAGAGGTTATTGCAAAGTGGACAAACAAAACAATGTAATATCAACTCCACATTGTATATTCTATATCAATACCTTAGAAAAAGTATAATAACAAGACAGTATAATATCAAAAGCTATTGTATATGTGTATTGCATATTTCTTCTTTTGCAATTTTTTTATTTTTATATACTATTTTATTTAATTTTGGTGTGGGATAGGATGCAATTCTTTTGCATTTATATTCCTATATTTAAATATGTGATTAAATATAATGGAAATGTAAACATTACAAATAGGGACAATTTTATTCCAAACTTTGTAATAAAAAATTTATGAAGCTAGCTTTCTATCTTTTTGAGTTATAAGTGGTATTTCATTTTAATTTTTCTAATTAGAAAAAAAGGATATTAATGTCAAAATATAAAAAACGATAGAAAATATGCGCTTAATAATGTTTTTAGTTAATAAAATACATACTTTATATTATATTAAGTGATAAGCTATGTCAATTAAAAAATAATGAAATTATTCCTTTGACATGTTATTTGATATTTAATTGCCAGTGATAGGCATAATTTATCATCATTTTAATTGACAAATTGGGTCTATTTTATAATATAATTGATGGGATTCTTAATAGATAAGGTGCTTAATTGGTATATATATATATTCCAGGTCAATTTTGAACACAATTGTAAGATAAGGAAGGAATATGTGGAGAATCCAATCAATATTCAAGCAAAGCAGCAAGGATGCATAAAAGGAGACTTGATATACGGCCGTACAACTCTCAAAGTGAAGAAAATGCAAGCCAGTGGCTGGTACGGGGTCTTGTACGCCCGTGCACCAAGTAATTTTGAAGCGAATTCGACACGTACGGCCGTACATGTGGTGATGAAGAAGGAATTGAAGGAGATTTATGTTTGCACGCCCGTACACGCTTGAAGAATGATTCCAGTACTTAGCACTCCCTCTTGTACGACCGTACAAGATGCATATTTACAAGGAAAATGAGTATTGTATGGTCGTGACTTTTAGAAATGGGTCATTATCGTCTTCTTGAAACAGTATGACTGTTTAGTTTGTTTTAGTAAAAGGTCGTGTTTTTAAACACGACCCCCATAGACTATAAAGAGGGGTGATTAGTTCTGAAAAAAATCGATCACATCATATATTTTAGAAAGAATTTTTAGGAGAGAGAGTCGGATTCCAAGAAGAACTTAAGAAAGTTGATTGGATTCAGAATTCGTTTGTACAACCACTTCATAATTATTAAAAAGGGGTTTTACTTCTTCTTTTATCTTGTTCATTGAATGTTATCTTAGTGTCTATTATGTTTGTTATATGTCTGTGTTCATATGTCAGTATGAGTGACTAGTGATTAAGTTATTACGAAGTCATATTAACAGGAATCATATATATCTGTTATAATTCTGTTTAATTACGAATTTCTAGTGTTGGGTTTTCAAATAAGTTAGGAAATTGTAGTGCACGACATATTCCTACATCAGATCTCATTGGAAAAGGTTGAGAAACAATTCCCTTGAGTAGATCTAAGGCACTAGAACAAACTACTCTTGTTGATAGAGATGTTAATAAGAAGTTTGCTGCATGTTTTCAAAGAATTCGAGAATAATAAGAGCTTTAATGCAATTCTGAATTGGCTATTAACTTAGAAGAGATTCTAGTAGATACAATTAGGATTAGGATTGATCTATTATGAGAATAATGATCATGAATTAAGAATTCTGCAGATAAGTAATTGTGGATGAATTTAGTTAATTCCTGTTAATATGATGGAGTAATCTTTCTGTTATTGTGTTAATAATTTGTTAAAATTATGTTTTATATGTTATTGTGATAAAAATTGGTAGTTAATATAGTTAAAATTAGAATTATCTAATTAAATAGTAATTAAACCTACATTGAATTGATTGCTAGATAATAATTGAAAGGGCGAGTAATAGTAATTGTCAGGATCCCAAGGAATACGACCCATAAGCCATTCCTATACTACAATTGATAGGTGCACTTGCCTATTGTTAATCTGATATTGGGAAAGGATTAGTGGAATTAATTGTTAAACTCAGATGGAACACATCAGCTAGCACCAATAATTAGTTGGTAATGATAATATAAATTGCCCATCTACCATTATAGATAGTTAAAAAAAAAAAAAAAGTCCACTTGCTTATAGCAACTTGGTAATATGCGAGTTATGATAAACCTTAATGTTTATTAAGTTTTTTTTTAATTTTAAAATTTAAAATTGTATATTTTATAACAATTTTAGAAGGTCGGGTCAACCCTATAGGGTCACAACTATGGCCCAAACTCAACCCGTAATCCTATAAGATCACAAACTTTTTTACCAAACATATCCTATAACCCTATAGAGTTTTTAAGGGGTCGGGTAGGTCGGGTATCCTATAATAACCTGCCCGGTTGCATCTCTACTTATATAGGTCATCTATTAGAGGAATTATAAAGGAATGAGCATTAGCAATAAGTATACTACATATAGATATCATATTAGAAAAATGGCATTCCTGTCTTTATTTCATGAATAGAAAATAAATACACAAGAAGAAAAAAAGAAAGAAGAGAGAAGAGGCAAACATGGATAGTTCATAATAAAAAGAAGAAGAAAAAAATCAGGTCACATTAGATTTGGAAAGTAAGGAAGCAAGCCCATCACAATATTGAAGAAAGGGAAATGCACCAACAAGTGTTTTTTTTTTTTCAAGAAATCAAGAACATCTTTCGCTTCGTAGCATTGAATCAAGAAAAAAGAGATCTTATAGCAATACATAAGTTCAATACATATTAGATACTAAAACTATGAAGGATATTTTTTACAAGGTCACTAAGCCTTGCATGGAGTTGTATAAAATTGCTCCAACAATTGAATTGTTGCACTCTTGGTCTTAGTGAAGTTTCTAAATTCTACTTTCCCTTAAGAGAAAACTTATGACCAGGATTGTGACGAGAAGGTTCACCTCTATAAAGATACGACATATTTCGCTCCTATGTCGACTTATTAACAAGCTAAACCTTTTATTTCACCTATAGGGGAAGTAAAAAAAGATCACTATGAGAGTTGAGATGAAAATCAAACCAAGAAAGAAAAAGAAAATTTATTAAAGGCTTCATGGAAGATATGGTTAAAGATTTTGCTAAAGATTTAAGAAGGTACATTGATGTTTATATGCAAGAGGAATATACATAGATGAAGATTTAAACAAGATATTGGAAAAATTCAATTATGTGATTTGATAGAGGTGGATGAATTTAGGTAGTGTTTTCCCAATGTTTTCTCTCTTGAATAATACTAAAAAAATAAAAAATACAGTAAAAGAATGGAGAAAGTCTATTTGTGTAGATGAGAGTTGTCATTGTTAGCTATTTACAAAATTGCATGAGTGTTGGTTCTCGATCATGTTTTGCCATTACCCAAAATCTAAGGGAGCATATGAGCCAAGCTTTGGAGTGCCCGAGCTCAACTCATTAGAAAAATAAACGAAGATTAAGCTTGGCTCATTTATGTCTAAATAAGCCTAAAATCAAGCATGGCTTAACCTCTTATCAATCTTAAATAAACTAAATTGATCCAAATAAAATATTTGGCTTAAATAAGTAAAATGAACTATTGGATTGACTTAAATTATCAACCTAAATTGTGCCAAAAAGGCAATTAAATATTTAGCACTTAGCTAAGTGAGTTAAGATGGAGGAGTGCATGGCTTTTACAGAGTGAAAACGGCTAATGTGGTTGTGAAATAATCTATATGGAACAACAAACAATAGTACAACCTTTTATAATGTGTCCCAAATGGAAAACCTTCAAAGCTAACTCCTCTCATTTTCCTTATAAAACTGCAACAAAAAATACACTAAGCAATCAATTTTTAAAAACAATGTAAATATTATACTATTTGATGAATGATATGGCAAAAAATATAAATAGATAATATGTAAAGATGAAAAATATATGCAATAAAAACTAAAAATATATAAAATAAAAATAAAAATATATTATACATTAAAATATATATAATAAATATTAAATAGCTTATCATAATATATAATAGTATTTCATTTAAAGCTTGCTTGTTTATTTATTGAGCCCAAGCTAAAAATAAAATGAGCTACTCATGCACCCCTAGTAAAATCCTAACAAGTTCAATATGAAGCATGGGACAAGTTATTACAGTTTGTTAAGATCAAGAATCCAACAATTTTGAGTTGGTCTCACAATCTACAAGTGTAAAAAAAATCGAATAGCAATTCAAAATTATATGTATGTGTATATAATATATGTATAAAGAAGCATAGAGGAAACTAAGACTTAGTTGCAAAAATGGACATACACAGCTGTTTAAGGATTTGCTTATCGTTCCTGTTCTAATTTATTGATAAAGAATGTTGCTATCACTTGTCAAAGGATGGAGTATCTGTGAAAGCTGAGACATAAATCTAAATCATAAAGGGGATGTATAGTATGAAAATTTGAAAAAAGGGAAAAAAAAAGATGAACACATATATAGAAAGAAAACCAATGACATGAACACATATGTAGTTGCTAGTGATAGACAATTTAAATTCAAGATATTGGAAGATTTGGATCAAGATTTAATGAATTTAGGTTGATTCAAATGAGATTTATATCTAAATTTAAGATGAGATGTGAGTGATTACATGAGCTTTTAGAAGAAGATATAAAAGGATATATAGTATCTTCTATCCTGTTGACTACATAAAGCAATTGGATTGAATAGAATTACACATCTTTGACTCATTTTTAATTCAAATTAGAACTTTATATCTTTACGGTTATAGTTGAGGAATTTAAGCAACTAATGTATGTGGAATGATTATACTAGAGGAATAAAACTATGTTAAAGTATTGCTATATGATGTGTCATGCCTCGAGGGGTACCCTAAACGTGATAGTCCGCCGTACACAATTCTAAAGCCTAAGAATGACTACCTTAGTCACGCAAAAGCTTTCATATCATATACAAGGCATACATCACAACCAAGGAAAAGCATCAGAGTAGCGTAATGTACATTGATAATGATTAAGTAACAAGGCAAGGAGAATACTTATCATAAAATATAAACATGGTCGATTATAAATCTTAAAGGCATACCCCCGCTATTGTCCTCAAGTTTATATAATTACATTTCTTAGAAATCTGCAAAATACTAACATAACATACATTGCATATAAGGAAATTACAAAATAACTTCATCATATGTTCTCATTACTTCCATAAGAGTTTAAAATCCATTAATGACATCCTTAATGTCATGATCTTCGAATAGAGTTACAGGTATACCTGTTACAATAAAAATCTATAGGGGTATAAGCTTACAATTAGCTTAAGATATATTCCCTTTCATTCGCACCGTGATAAAACAAACATGTTTATTTAATTCATACATATGCTATGCATTAAATCACATGAATACACAAATATATAGTTATCTGGAAACAATATATAGAACAAATTTACCCATTCGTATCGAAGGTTAGGGAATTATTGATGAAGATCCTCTTGATCTTCTACTGCTAGTCCCAGCTCTCGCCCAAAGTGCTCGGTTGACACGGCTTTGAACCTAGAGTCGCATTCTCTAAGTAATATGGATTCTCTAGGAAGAAGCATGACCCGTGTTCCAGCACGATAACAGCTTATCCAACTCTATGGGTATGAGTAGCAGCCTTCCGAAATAAATACGACTCAAAGGATGCTATGTGTGATCACTTTATTTTTCTATAGCCAAACCTTATTAAGGTTTTCTAAGTTGATCAAACGATTTAGCAAACAATAAACAATCATACATGTAAGTAGATAAAAACACTTAAATAGACAATTTGAGGTTGCGATATTCTTAATTCCCATTTCATCACATAAGCATAGAATCACATATATACATATCCTTGAATTCCCCATATATATCCATTTTTATCTTTTCTTAGTATAGTAATGCCACTATTTTACAAGCACAAGCAATGTAACAAAATTAAGAGAAATAATTCACTCGTCCATTTCACAATCTTCTTAGTCGTGGTAATCCTCAGGAAGGGAAATCTCGTATTCTTCATCACATAGAAAAAGAAATACCCATGATGAATATTTCATAGAATTTCTACTTAAACTTTCCAATTATATTTCACTATGTTCGTCAAAAATCGCGTAAAATGAAATTTCAACTTAAAATGGCCATAACTTGCTTATTTTAACTTGGAATTTCACATATTATATATTGTTTTCTACCTACTCGAAAAGATATATCTATTTTCTAAGGTTATTTTATCATAAAAAGCTATTTAGTTTTAGAAACGGTAGGATACAAAATTACTACGAAATTCCAAGTCCTCAAAACATAATTTTTCAAATTTTCTTTATCTAAAAATTCTTAAGCAAAAATATGATATTTATATGATTGGAAAAAATCCTTGAATATATATATATATAGACTCACATTGTATGCAAAATTTAATGGTGTTATCTCAACGATTATTTTTCATAAAATAATTTGTTTACGGTGTTGAAAACTTGAACTTTAACAATTTCTTTCTAAGTTTTTGAAAAAACATTATAAATTCTTAGGTTATCATAAATGATTATATTCTTATTTTGTTTTCTAATTCCTTTTCTAAAATAATTTAATTTTTAAACTTTAATCTTTTAGGTACGAATTTTATCTCTAGTGATACAAATGAAGTTTCCAAAAGTTTTCATAAGTTATTGATAATTTCTAATAATTGAGTTTAATATATTTCCTTTTTAAATGTTTTGATTGAAAATATAAATAAGTCTTTTCCTCTTATATTTCTATTCCTAACTTCTTTAAAGGTAAAATTTTATTTCCAAAAACTTGTCTTTTAAGTTCTTTACGAAATTTTTACTAGAAGAATCACTTTCAATAATTTTCTAACTAGTTTATAATAATCTATTATTTTTGAAACCTATCATGATTATATTCTTCTATTTCTTTACAAATGAGTTATCATAAGAAACTTGGTAACTTTTATTTCCCTAAAAGATTTATCATATTAGTGTGTTGATTCTTATCTTAAATTTGAAAACTAGTCATTTCTTTTTTACTATGGAGTTAGTGAAAATCTTATAAGTAAACTTTATAAAAAATTTGCTTATCAAGAATTATTAACACTATTTTAATAAACATCTTGTTATTTATCATGGAAAGATAGTGTTTATTTCTTAGTAATAATTTCTTATCAAAATCATCTTTATTGTCATTAAAGAAAATTTATGATGGGCTTGTCTAAATTTTTTTAAAATAATTTATAAAATATATATATATATTCTTTGTTTTTTATGTTAAAATATTTATTTAGGTTTAAAGTTTATAATAAAAGAGTTTTTGTTCCATTTTTTTCTTTATTAAATAAAATTCTATTTTTTTCTTAAATTTTGTAGACAATAATCATTATAATGATCATGCACAAGATATGTAATATAAAAAAGATGAAATAACACTAATAATATAAGAAAGCTTATAAGAAGCAAAAATAAGAAAAAAATAAAATAAAGCATTTGGAACCTTAGCTTCATCAAGATTTTTCGGACTTAGTCATGGGCAAGTTCATAACGAGAAAACAAAAGAAATAAAAAAAACCGTTTTGACTTGATAAGGACAAGTTTAAAACTAGAAAGAATAGTCTTAATGAAATTGCATGAAATAATTAAATAAATTGCAAGAAGGAAATAAATAAATTGCACAAGCATAAATAAATGTTATGTCAGTCAGCTTATATGCTCTAAGAAATATAGATATACATATAGATAATATTATATATACAAAGTTAAGTTATGAGCATAATAATAATATCAATATAATATCATCATAATAACAAAATAATAAAATCGGAATTCTTGGCATGTACAAGAATAAAACATGAACATATTGTTGCTTCTACAACTCACATGATTTTTAAGAAACAACCATGGTCATGCTAAGTTACATGACATGAGAAACTAATTGTAGAAAATCTTCACCTAAAGATGTGTATGTGTCAAAGAAAGAAGGTGGTGGTTGTAAGAATACATGGGTAGTAATATGTGGAAGATGGTTTTTGTGTAGAGGAAAGAATGGAAAGAATTGTTTAGATAGGATTTTTGGTAGAGCGAAATTTTGTGGAGAGATTTTGGTAGAATTTTGTTCTGTAAAAGTGAATGTGTGAAAGAAGTGAAGGGAAATAGGGTATTTATAGTTGAAGAAGGAGGGAAATTAAAATTTAATTAAATAAATGAAAAAGAAAATAAATTAATGGCATGAAGAAGAAAAGTAATTAAAAATTAATTTTAGAAGAAAAGTGGAAGAGAAGTTTAATAATATATGGTGCGGAATTTTTATGGGAAAAGAAAATTGTAAAAAATAAGTATGTAGGTTGTAATAATAGATAGTACAAATAGGTAGTACAAAAAATAGAGATAGATGAATAGTGTAGAATAGGATAATGAATAGTAAATAAGACTAATAATTCACCAGTAGTAAGAAAAATAAGCGTAAAAATACGATATATGATATTTTTAATTATCGAAAAATTATAAAACTGATATTTTTTAAATCATTGTATTATTACGAATCTAACGATATCATTGGAATAGTTTTATTATCTGATGTATTGGAATATGATTTTCGAAAATTGATCCCGTTCGGATCCAAAATACACTAGAATTTAGCTAATATGATATTTTTAAACTTCCTTATATTATTACAAACTATTATCAATAATTATTTCAGTTATGTTGTTTAGGGTTTAAGAGCGCATGATTGTCGGATCTAAACATTAGAGTTTGTTGTAGACTTTATTGGCTTTTAGGGTTCTGGTTTGACTTCCGGCTTTTTGATTTATTCATAAGATCATAAAATTTTGAGGTTTTTGACTGCGTTATATTTTTGGTTCAACATTTATGTTTTATTTATGATTTATTTAATATTTTTCAGTTCACAGGATTGTCTAACAAAGTCTAGAGTTATGGGTTGACTCTATTTGACTTTTGGTGGCAATTGAAATTTTTTATTCTAAAATTCACTAAAAGATTTTAGGTTTGAGTATTTTTTTTGTTGAGTGTTGTTTGGATATATCATTTTGATTTGTGTGTTAGGGATCAGATAGCTGATTTGATTGGCGTACATATATTAAATCAAACGATTGTTGGATTTTCCATTTTGTTTTGAGGGTTCTCTTTTTCTCAGGGTTAAATTTTTTTCATATTTGATCTTATTTAGAATTCGGTTTTTAACTTGGATCGATTTTCAAGGTCTCGGTTTTGGTGTTTAACTTCTAGGATTATTTTCTAAGAATTATGAAAAGTTAAGGGATTTACATTATGTGAATATTAGGGAGGTGTTGATGAAGTGCTTGCCTTCACTTATTCATTATGGCTTTAATTTAATTGTAATAAAGATCATTTAGTGATATAGAAAGGACATTATTGCATTCCAAAAGACAACGGCTATAATATGTCGTTAAAGATAACCATTGTGATCCTCTTTATCATTTAATTAATTTCAATTTGTTACGTTGAGAGAAAGGAAAAATAATTTAAAAAGAAAAATGAAAAAACAAAAGGAGGTTTGAAAGAAGTTGGCTATCCAAATATATATTGGGTAAAAATATTATAGGAAGTTCGAAGAATTGTTAAAGAGACAGAGGAGATTTATGGTAAACCTTATATGATACTAGCACAAGGAATAAGGTCACGTTCTAACATTGGTGGTCAACCTTCCTGTGATTTCACATGAGGTGTAAAAAGATACAAGCATCCATTGATATGCTTAGCCAATGGGGTTGAATATTACACATACATGGTGAAATAATAGTCAGCATTGAGAAACAAATTTGATTTAATGACTTTGCAATAAAAATTCCTTCCATTAAGGATATCCATGAAGCATCATTTAAAAGTCATGGAAAGAGCTGTTATGTGTGTGAATATGTCATATATGTGTAAGTGTGTACTTATTTGAAAGAAAAAAGATAGAAAGATTAAGAAGAAGAAGAAGAAGAAATTTATTATATACACACACATATATATATAATGAGTAACTTCATGGAAGAAGGACTATTTGAGACGTGTGTGTATATTGGCTTGAGAGCAAATATCATTTTGTCAAGCTTGAATCAACATGTGCTGCTAAATGGTTCTACAAACTTATGCACTAAAGTATATGTGTATATATATAAAGTTAAAAAAAAAAAAAAAACATAGTTCATCATCAACAAAAGAATATATATCATGAGCCTAAAAGACAAATTTAAAAATGAACAAGTTATTTTTAATAAATATTCACCAAATAATAAATATAAAATGAAACCATATGAACATATATGATATTTAATCAATTATCATAAAAAAATTATAATTACAACTTATAAGTAAAATATTATTATATTTTTCTAAAACAGTTTGGTTCGGTTTTATGGATTGATTTAGTTTACCCTTCCAAACTAACCATAAATTTATAGATTTAAAAAAATTTAAAACAAATTAATAAAAAAATCTTATTTTAGTTTGATTCAATTCGATTCGGTTAGTTATTTTCCCAACCTAACTAGATGTGATTGTAAAATTAAGTGGAAAGGAGGGAGACAAACGATTTTATATGGGCTGGGTTTTGACCGTCGAATTTGATTAGAGAATGGGCCGACGCCTGAGCTGAGCCTTAGGAAAAGGTAGTGTACTCTTGCTGACATGTCCAATTTTCAGTTTCTTTTTAAAGCTCCGGATGATTGTGCTTTTATTTTATCGCATCTGGACTTCTACTGTCCACTGTCAAAGGTTCTCATCTTACGGGCTTTTGTTCCTGATTATCCAATAATAACAACCACATATGAAAGAAAAAACATATATTTATTTTTCCGTATTTTCTAATTCGGCATTGGATACACAAAAATAGACCGGAATAGAATCGCAATTTCAGCTTTTATTCTCTTTCTCAACATTTGAAAGTTTTTTTAAAAATTAGAATCACAATTCTTCGGAATCGATGCTTTGAAGGGGTATTCAAAGCTGAAATCACGTATTAATTATATGTAACATAATTAATTTTTTATCTTATTATGTATTCATATTTTATATTTATTACTAAGGATATTTCCAATAATTATACTTTTTAGTTATTCCATTCCATGTAATCTTCCAAACATAGTAAACGTGACATAGGTTCTCATTTTGATTATTTACTTCACTTATACATTTTTTTTTCCTTTTTAAACCTATCAATTCATAGTTGTTTACCAAAATATAAAAAGAGCAACCTAATCATTCACATTATTTTGGTAAGAGCATAATAAACACATTAGATTATTTGTGTCCGTAAAAACTATTGTATCCTTAGCTTATAAAATAAACTGTTTAAGAAATTTTCTTTTTAGGACCTCTTCCCTTAATTGATAAGGTTATTAAATAAAGTTTCTTAACCACTTTCTTCGTAATATTATTAAGGAGAGTTTCTTTGAGTAAATCGTAAGGAACTCCTTGAAAACTCTAAAAAATGTATGGAGTCCTAGTTTTTCAAAAATCGACATTTACATTTTCTAAAAACAGCTAAATTACACAGACCTTTATTGAAAACTTTAAAAATTATAGATCATATTTTTTTCAAAAGTCAACATTTATACCCATAATAAATGACATGATAATAACATATAAATTTTGCTTGGTTGATGTTGGTGCATCATTACATATATAATATGTTTAGTAAAAAGCTATCTTTTAAAAATATTTTAAATTTGTTTATTATAGTTTTTAAAGAATTAATTTTTTTATAAAAAGTAAAAAACTAATTGTCATTTTTCTTCTTTTAGGATTGTACTTTAGTATGGAACAAATATATTAGAAAAGTTTTTTATTATATTGAAATACACCTCATGACACTATTTTTTAGTAGAAAAAGTTTTTTTCATTAGAATTACACTTTAGATGTTAGGTTCAAAGGGCAAAAAAGAAATTAAAAAAGAATTAATTCTTTGATATTTAAATTTTTAAATATTTTTGAAACTTTCACTAAATAAATATATTATATATAATGACACATTAGAACTAAAGAAACAAAATTTTCGTATTATCATTCATCAACTTTTAGAAGTGTTGATGTTTACTTTTGAAAAAACCAAAGATCCATGCAATTTTTAACGTTTTTAAGAGAGGTCCATGTAATTTGCTTGTTTTTAGCTGGTGTAAGTCTTGACTTTTGAAAAACCTGAGGACTATGCAATTTCTAAAGTTTTCAAAGGAGTTCCACACAATTTATTCTAAATGATTTTGGACTTAACTTTTATACAATAAATATTTATAATCTTGACAATTCCACTAAAAACATCTATGCTATGAAAATTTAGTATCGATTTTTAATTAATCATAGGTTTTAACTAAGAATCGGATTTTACTATATTCTTAGCATAAGGACCTAGACTAAAAATTTCAAAAATAAAAGACGCCTAAACAATGAATAAATTACACTGGAAGGTCGCAACGTTTGGGATAAGTTAATTTTAGATCACAATGTTTCGAAAAATTCAAAAGATATCATAACGTTTGAAAAAATGCCTTATGAAATTTAATTAAGTATTTCTCTTATTGATACAAGGGTTTTGTTTAGTTTTAATTAAATATTTCTCTTATTGATACTATCAATGATAAACTCAGTTGACCCACATTTCTAAATGTTGTGATCTAAAATGAACTTTACCTCCAAATGGCACTAAATATTATGATATTTTTTGAACTTTTCGAGCGTTACGAACTAAAATGAACTTATCTCCAAACGTTATAAACTTCTGGTATAATTTATCTAGTAAACAACTTCGTTTGAGATTTTATTAGCTTTTATGTGTCAAACTATACTCATTTATTTATTTGTTTATTTATTCTACTGGTGTCCATCGGTCCGCTATATGCGGAAGAATAAGGAATCTCCAATTGGGGGGGGGTGTTTGTGAAGAATTAAAATCAATGAATGTGTCTGTATTTACTATTTACATTATGATTGTGATTATACAAGTAAGGTGGAAACGTGCAGTGGGAAAACATGATCAGAAATGATTATGGATGTATGGCAATTGGGAAGACAATTGAGTTTGAGATGTGGATGTGAATGTGAGAGAGATCACCCATTCCCCTCTCATTGGGTTTTGGTTGCTCAATGTGGTCATGTCCATGACACATGACTCATGACTTTTGATTTTCTTCTTCTTCTTTTTTTCTTAAACTTAAACTTCACATGTTCCAACTTCCTTTTTAATCCGAACCATGGTTTCTTGTTTTTTGGTTTTGTGAATGTGAATGTGAACTGCAACTGATTTAAAGGCTGAGGTTGAGGAGAAGAATTGGACGCAAAGCGTCAAAACATGTGTCTTTGCCTTCCTTTTCGTGATGGCACTTTCCATCATTAATTTCATACCTAAAACCACCTTACCTTTTATTCAATGATTCCGATACCATGAAACTATTAATTTTACTTGATTTATAAATCTAACTCTACCCTTGCATGGTAATCCGGAATGAATATGATTTATGAAATCGTATTTCTGATTCATGTTGCTACATAAATTTCTAAATAATCTTTTGTTTAGGACTCTTTATATCGAATGTAATACATTAAAATAATATATATATTACACAAGACATATAATATCTACCTTATAACATGTAAGTAAAAGTAGACTTGATGAATTGGGTCCGGACAGGAACTTCCAAGCTGCTCCAACGGTAGGGTTTGCTAACCAACCTCAAACCTACAAAAGCTAGTCCTCAAATGGTTGGCCAAAAACTGAAAAAAAAAAAAAAAACAGAGAGAGAGAGAGAAAGAAAGGAAGAAAAAACAAAGCAAAAGAAGAAAAGTAAAATAAAATAAAGACATATAATAAAATGACATTTTAAATTTGAATTATCTTGAATTATAAATAATTATTTCTCACTTAAGGTTTTATGTCACATTTGATGTACATAAATGAGCTCAGAATGATATCGCAATTCTAGCTTTCATTCCAATTCTGATATTTGGAAAAACTTTTACAATCTCATCAATGAAATCTCTATTCTAGCTAATGATTTAACTATTAAAATGAATATAGTAATTGATATATTAATACCGAATGACGTGATTACAATTAAGTATAAATATGAGAAGTTTATTCTATTAAAAAAATTGACCCGACTAAGGCTGTAAATAAAGCTCTCATTCTAGGCTCAGCTCGGCTCGGCTCGACTCAGGCTCATTTAATAAACGAGTTAGGTTCAAGCTTAAAATGAAGCTCATTTAGTTAAACAGATTAATCTTAAGCTTTACTTCATGCTTGTGAGTCTGCCCATGAACAAGCTCGTTAAGGGTTAACGAAAGGCTCTTAAACATTTTTTTATCATATTATTTTACTATATAATTATTTGTATTAATATAATATTATATATGACTATTTATATTGATATAATATTTTAAAAATAATTATATGTACAATTATTTATATAAACAAGCCTCGGATCAAACTTGTTTAGCTAAAGAAGTCCAATCTTAAGGTTCATGAATTCTTAACTAGCTGAAGCTCAAACATGTACTTTTCAAACTAGTTAAAAGCCCAACTCCGCTCAAACTTGTTAATTGATTAAACAAGTCGAGCTTAAGACTTTAAAAGCCTTACTCGGCTTAACTCGACTTGTGTATAGCTCTAAACAAAGATCAAAGAATTTTTACATATTTGTGTACATTTTTAAAAGCTGGAATTATGATTTCTAAGAATCAAGGATTTCGAGTTTAATAGAGAGTTCGATTCGACCTTCCATTCCACCCTCATTAATGATTATTGCTACGATTTATTCTTTTTATTGTCTAACATATCTGTTTGCATTTATTATTAATGGTGGTACTGTTGATAAATAGAATGTTTATTTCATTTCATTCCAAGAGTGTATCCTGCAAAATGGATTTATGATCCGGCTACTCATTTCATTCTTGTATTCCCATCTATTCCATTCTAAAATATTCTTGTATACCACATGCGACATTAATGTATTGTAACTAACCACATAAGTTGACATATTCACACAAGTCTAACCATGTGGTTGGCCAAAATTTTAAAAAAGAAAAAGACAAAGAAGAGAACGTAATAGAGACATATGATTAAATGTCATTTTAAATTTGAATTATTTTTATGTGAAGTAGAACTAATTATCTCTCACTCATGGTGTTAAATGTATTGTAACTAACCAACAAAAAAAAAACATATCTATAAATGCACTTTAAAAATTGTATGTTTTTGGTCTATATAGACTTCTACCAATAAAAAAAAATATTTTGTAATATCACTTTTAGTATATGAGAATGGATCCAAATGGGATTGCAATTCCAAGTTCCATTCAGATACTCACGCTTGTAAGCATTTTTAAAGCTAAAATAGTGATTTTGAGATTCGACAATTCCAACTTTGAGAGAGAATGTAGAATCGCAATTTCATTTTACCCTCATCAATCTTGAATTTACTTTTTCCATTACATATTTATTATCTTTATCTATTATTAAGGGTGTTTTTTTTCTAAATACTATATAATAAAAATTGCATTTCATTTAACTCTATAAATTTGACAAAACATAACATATAAAGGAGAGGATTTGTTATTCTATTAGTTATTTTATTCCATTTTAGTCAAATGGTTCTTTCGTACTAAATGTGACATAACAATGTAGAACTAGTTTTTATCTTTAAATCATTTTTACAACCTCTAGACTTTTGTAATTTTATATTGCTAATGCTGGCAACTGAAGTTAGATGTCATTTCCTATAAATAAACCCACACCCTTAGCAAATATTTGAAAAAGGAGATCTCAATGTTTGAAGATTAAGTTTATTTAAGGTCTCAACGTTTTGAATAGTTAAAAAGAGATTTAAACATTTGGTGAATTATACCAAACAAGGTATCAATGTTTTACAAAATTCATTTGAAGTATCATCATTTGGATTAATTTTTAATTAAATCTTTATAATTTTTCATCAATGATCAATTATTGATACCTTATTTGACTTAATTTACTAAACGTTGATATATATTTTTAATTATTCAAAATATTGATATCTTAAGTGAATTTATTCCTCAAATATTGATTACTTTTGATGTAATTTAACGTTTGAGAAATGGGTTAAAGACTTCAAGATTCTTAAGCCCTACATTTTATTTTGAGTTTTTAATTTACATTATTTTAAATTCATTTATGTTGTTTTAATTTAAGTTAAAAAAGGGTAAATTACAAATAAATTACCTGTGTTTTCATATTTTGCATATAGACAACCTATGATATATATATATGTATATATTATATAAAGAATTGACCCGTGTTACGTTCTATTATGTTCCGTTAAAGAAAAAACGTTAAATGCTACTCATCGGTTACATATTAAATTAATTAAAAAAATAACAAGCAGGTACATATTTTAGACAAATTTCTTAGATTTATGAGTATAACATTAAAAGTGGTTTATAAATTAAAAAATTATAATGAGATGAAAATAATGAAAATTAGAATTGTTAATAGCACAAAACGAAAATAAATAAAAGGGAGGGATACACTTGGGATTTGGAGAGGCAAGCTTACTTTACGGAGAAAAAGGAGGGAACAGAAGAGATCCATGGTCCGTGGAGAGGGAGTGACGATGATAAGGCATTGCGTAATGAAGAGACTACGGTGTCCCCGAGGAAGGTGTTGATGCATATGCCGTTGCCATGTATGGCCGTAGAAATAACTAATAGAAATAGAAAGGTCAAAACCTTAAAAATGTTCACGTAAAGAGCTAAAGTCAAAACAACTCGTGCACCTTTTTCCTTTTCTTCACAGATTTGCAATTTACAGCAAACATCCATAACATAGTACTTACATACATGTATGTATAATATAGACCGATGGATGATATTCAAACTCGTGAAAGTTAGCCATATCCAGACGTTAGAAAAAAAAAATTTAAAAATTAAAAAAAAAAACCAACAATTTTACCTTTTTTTTTTTTTTCCCTTCTTTTTCTTTTCGCATTGTCTTCTTCTTTTAAGGTAAAACTCAATTTTATTATTTAAAACAAAAGGTTTGTTTGCTGCTTGATTTTGAATAATTAAGGATGGATGGTACTGGAAGTAAAAGTAGCAAAGACAAAGAAGGAGGAGGGGGTGATGGTGGTGGCGGTGGTAATAATGGTGATCAAGGTCATCAAGCCATGGATATACAAATACAAGGCATTATCGGTAACATCAGCAACGAACAGCATGAAACAACAACAAAAACAAAGGACGAGCTTCGGCAGCCTCTCCTCTCCCAATACAAGAACAGCAGGATCAACACTACTTCTCAGATTGCCATCGTTGGTGCCAATGTTTGTCCCATTGAGAGCCTTGACTATGAGTAAGTATGCCTCTCCCTCCATTCCAATCCAGTTCGCATTTGGTTGTTGTACCAACTTTTTTGTTATCCATTCTTAAACCAAGTAACATTAAAAGAAAGTATGTGCCCATGTTTTGTTTTCTGCATTTTCCTATTCTAGGATTTTGGAGAATGATCTGTTCAAACAGGACTGGAGGTCCAGGAAGAAAGAAGAGATATACCAGTATGTTGTCCTCAAGTGGACTCTTGCCCTTCTCATTGGATTGGCCACCGGTTTGGTTGCTTTCTTCAATAACCTTGCCGTCGAAAACATTGCTGGTTTTAAGCTTCTCCTCACCCATAATCTCATGCTCAAACACCGGTACGCCTCACTTCCGATTCCACACCAAACTGCCAACTCATTTTTTCTTACCAAAAGTCATGACTTACAAAGGGATATTTGCAGCGCAGATATTATCAGGCATTCGCCGCATGTGCAGGTTGCAATATGCTCTTGTCTGTTGCTGCAGCAGCCCTTTGTGCTTACATTGCCCCTGCAGCTGCTGGTTCTGGGATACCTGAGGTCAAAGCCTATCTCAACGGCATCGACGCTCACACCATACTCGCTCCTGCTACCCTTTTCGTGAAGGTTGGTCATTTAAACGAAGAACCTTAGTAGATATTTTTATTTGCATCCTTTTCATGAAAGAAGAAGGTGTGCTATAGTAGACAGTATCTCAAGTTGATGAAAATCTAAATAAATCTTTAGCTGCAACAGCTACATATTAGGAGGATCCATGAAATTTTTAATTGATTATAGGCTCAAACTATGACCTACTGTTGAGCAATTGTTTTATTTACATCAAATTATATGCCCGTGCTAGTAATAATCCCTCTTGTTGTATAGATAATGTTTCGATTAAGACTAAAATATGAGAAGCAAAACATTACCTTCTACAAATGATGCTCAGTTGGGACTTTCAAATTAAGGCAGTAAAACAGTTAGATTGCAGCAATCTTTCCACTTTGATGCTTAAAAAGAAAATCACACGGTGCTTGCAAGTATAATAAGCACAGCAGCGAGTGCTGCAATCGGATGGTGGAGGCATGATGATGTAAACCGTTCCAAATTTAATCTATTCATGCTAGTTAATTCCAATTGCCAACTTAACTAGACGCATAAAGCTTGCATGTATGCTCTCTGGGACACTTCAGGCATATTAATCGGCACTAAGGATGTTATTCATGTAACATGATATTTAGTGACCCCTTGCAAATGCCCTCAGATTTTTGGTTCCATTTTTGGTGTCGCCGCTGGATTTGTGGTGGGGAAAGAAGGGCCAATGGTGCATACTGGTGCTTGTATTGCTAATTTACTTGGACAGGGGGGATCCCGCAAGTACCGCTTGACTTGGAAATGGCTAAGATACTTTAAGAATGATAGAGATCGCAGAGATCTCATAACTTGTGGTGCTGCAGCTGGTGTTGCAGCAGCATTCCGAGCTCCAGTGGGTGGTGTTCTTTTTGCTCTTGAAGAAGCAGCATCATGGTACTTCTCCTTTCCTTACACATACTCTAAGAGATCTAGAGAGATTTAGTCCTAGTTGATCAGTTTTATTCTGTGACAAAAGTTTCAACAGACAACAACTCATTGATATCTGTTGCTCTCACTGATTTGCCTCATGTGCTTAGGGTTTATTTGCATTATCTGATTTTTATTTGTATTTTATCCATGTCTAATTCGTATCTGTATTTATCTGTATCTTATCCATATTTAGTCTATTTATGAGTAAAAAATCCGTTTTTCATTTGTTTTTTATTCTTGACAAATAATCTATTTGAAAATGATAAAAATAAAATGGCTAAACTTCCAAAATAAGATGGATCAAATAGAAACCCCCACCCCACCCCCAGCATCACCATCACCAAAGGTACAGCATAGCTTATAGTTGAAAGGTGCATCTTCTTGTTTTATACCATTGATTTTGCAATGACTTGATGGGATTGAGCTTGTCCCTGATGCGGCTAAAATTATTATCCAGTGCATACGATTCAACATTGTTATAATATCATGGGTATCGTCAAACTCATAGCTACAAGTGCTGTTGCTTAATAGCATGAGCTTGAAATATGCCTGTTGTTGCTGCTTCTTTTCTTGCTAATCTTTCTTGCCAAGGAAATCTCATTGACATCTGAAATGGACATGCTAAGTTCTTTTTAGGTGCACATTAGAGAATGCATAAGAAGAACATAGGATCAAAGAAATTTGACTTGCAATTGATTGAAAGTCATATAAATATTACAGTATAGAAAGGAAAAGTTAAGATCCCCACAGAACTTTCTACGAAGCAAGTGAACAGATGCTGGAATATTTTTTGGATATGTTCCGAACAAGCCCAACCATAACTCGTAGTGAAACCACCAGTTGCTTTTGTTTATTGAAGCCTATAGAGGTAGAGGCCACTTGGTAAATCACCAATCATAAAAATAAAAGAATACACATTCCAGTGAAGTGGATCAATGTGTTGTTTGTCTAATGAACCATCTAAACAAGCTCCTCAATCCTCCTGCAGGATGAATAAAGTTGGATTAGCTTTCAATTGAACTAGTCTTTGCATCTTGCTTAAAAATTTGCTCACAAACATGAACACAATTAGTTTTATTTGCTTCTCCTCCGCTTACATAATTGATGAATCTCTCAATCTTTTCAGGTGGCGGAGTGCTCTTCTTTGGAGGACATTTTTCACTACTGCTGTGGTGGCTGTAGTTCTCAGAGGTGTAATAGAATTTTGCAGGACTGGAAGATGTGGACTGTTTGGGAAGGGAGGCCTTATAATGTTTGATGTCAATTCTGCAGCTGCCACTTACAACCATACTGATCTACTTGCAGTTGTATTCCTCGGAATTGTTGGAGGCATTTTTGGGAGCCTTTACAATTTTCTAGTGGACAAGGTTCTTCGTACTTATAGCACCATCAATGAGTAAGCTCTTTAGCCTCCTACTGCAATCAGTAACTCATTACATAGAGATTGTGATGACTTATGTCATATTTGGCACTAATTTCCACATCTCAAGATGGAAAAAATACTAATCATACAGGTATTACTTATAATGCTTATATACGCCCTTCACTCTTCTCTCACTTTTGGGCTGCTTGGCTTGAAAACCCACCAAACAAACCAATTAATTAAATGAGTCAGATAACAGCATAGACAGTGAAATTTTTAATCTTTTACATCCAAAAGCATGTTAAAGTTTAAATCGTAACCCACCTCTTGAACTTATCTACCATGAAGCCCTGCTTCGGATGTCGGTGCTATCCAAGCTTCATTGCCTGGGCAGCCAATATACTCGCTCTTTGCCTTTGTCTTTATAAGCTATTCTGCCAACTATCATCACTGCCTCGAGCCTTTGTCTTTGTCACATGCTCAGAACTGCATTGTCCCCCCTAAGGTTTGTCGCTGGCAGTGAAGCATACGGGAGCACTTCAATGGCATAGAATCGATTCCTAGAGAGGGCAACGACTATTAAAGGGTCTATAGATGATTATTTTGCCCATTGCTTGGGTTGCATAAACATGTGAGAGAGCCACGTCAATCTTTCTCCTCTTTTAATTAGCATTTCCTTCTTAGAGTAAGTCGTTTGCTGATATTCGGCTATGGGAAGGATATAGGAGATTAGCTGAAAATGTCTTTCTTAAAATACTTTCTGGATTTTTTTTATTAATAAAACATTTATTTGCAGGATAGGTCGTGCAATCAAGATTCTGCTGGTTGTTGCAGTCTCTTTCTTAACCTCGTGCTGCTCCTTTGGTCTCCCATGGCTTCTCAAATGTACTCCATGTCCTGCTTTTTCAGAGGAGGAATGCCCCACTGCAGGTCTCTCTGGATACTATAGAAGCTTCCAGTGCCCTCCAA
The DNA here is from genome assembly GCA_024138025.1 of Combretum micranthum. Lineage (NCBI taxonomy): Eukaryota > Viridiplantae > Streptophyta > Magnoliopsida > Myrtales > Combretaceae > Combretum > Combretum micranthum. The sequence goes on from JAMXBD010000001.1 coordinate 5,360,007, forward strand.
ACCACTACAATGACCTTGCTTCCCTTTTCTTAACCACCAATGATGATGCAATCCGAAACCTGTTCAGTTCTAGCGCTGAAAGGGAATTCCATATCTCCACGCTTCTTATCTTCTTCGTTGCAATTTATTTACTAGGTATTATCACCTATGGAATTGCCATTCCCTCGGGGCTTTTCATTCCTGTCATACTTGCTGGATCCTCGTATGGACGCCTTGTAGGGACTTTACTTGGTCCTCTTTCTACTCTGGATGAAGGGCTCTTTGCACTTCTTGGTGCTGCCTCTTTTCTAGGTGGTACCATGCGAATGACGGTCTCACTTTGTGTCATTCTACTAGAACTCACCAACAACCTCTTGATGTTACCACTGGTTATGTTGGTTCTCCTCATATCAAAAACCGTAGCAGATTGTTTCAACAAGGGGGTATATGATCAAATCGTAAAAATGAAAGGGTTTCCATTTTTGGAAGCTCATGCAGAACCTTATATGAGGAACTTGATTGCCAGTGATGTTATAACTGGTCCTTTGGTTATGTTTTCTGGGGTTGAAAGAGTTGGGAACATACTACATGCTTTGCAGATGACAAAGCATAATGGATTCCCCGTGATCGATGAGCCGCCTTTTGCAGAAGCTCCTGAGTTGTGTGGAGTAGTTTTAAGATCTCATTTGCTAGTGCTGCTCAAAAGGAAAGCCTTCAGGAAACAGAAAGAGAGGACCGGATCAGCAATCCTAGGAATGTTTAAAGCACGTGATTTTGCAAAGCCAGGGTTGGGAAAAGGGTTGAAACTTGAGGATCTAGACATTAGTGAGGATGAGATGGAGATGTTTGTTGATCTGCATCCCATTACCAATTTATCTCCCTATACAGTTTTGGAGACGATGTCCTTGGCTAAGGCTGCTGTACTCTTCAGGGAGCTTGGCCTCAGGCATTTGTGTGTTGTACCAAAGACACCAGGGGTCTCTCTCTCTCTTCTCATCTCTTTCTCTCTCTCAAGCACATACATGTTGTATGCCTAACCTGCTTTACTTGTTCAGCTTAGTGATTGCATGATATTGTAATTAAAATATTAGAGCATAATGAACTGTCTTAGTAATCTCAAAAGGTTATAGTTATCAGTGGCTTTTAGCATTACTTGATGGCAGGAGAAGATGGCGGTAGTGACTGGCAGTGGTATATAACCATCAAGGAAAATGCCTATGAACATCACCATCCATTGATGTTTTCCATGAGTGTTAACCACCAACATCAAAGGTTGAGAGCATGACCGGTGTCTAGCACAACCGCCTTTTGCTAAAAACAACTGATATTTTCAAATTTTTTGGATTACTAAGATAATATTAGCAATCACAAAATTTTTATTAAAACAATAGTCACAAAAGTCTGGAACTGTTTGCCGTGAAAAAAGAGTGTTAGCAGCTTCCATATATACTCTAATTAAAATGCTGGAATCATACATATATTATTTGATAAGTTTTTGCTTTAACTCATGTTTAGCTTGTTTGTTTTGACCTTGCAGAGACCTCCTATAGTGGGGATACTAACAAGACATGATTTCATGCCAGAGCACGTATTGGGACTCCATCCAAATATGAAAGCCCACGAGTAATTTGCATCGCTGTGCCTCTTGAACTTAAAAAGATGTCCGTCTTCTTTGCTTGGTAGAGCTATATGCTGGAAAACAACATCATAGTGGAAAGTTGTGTGAGTAGCTCTTTTCTTTTTGAGCCAAATCAACTTTTTATTCCTGTAAATAGGAAGCTTCTGCTCTGCTTTTAGAAGTAGTGGACTTGTAGCCTTATGAGCATGATGGATCAAAATTGAGTTGCATATGTCTTGTGCTCTTGCAGCAACCAATTATATGTTGTAAATTAAAGAGCAGATGTATTGCTTTAAAAAATTCTCTGCAAATGTTGGGCTGTAATTCAAACAGATGGGCGTGGTATGCACCCAGATTTATCATCGATGTGCAAGTTTATGGGTCCTATATTCTATTTGGAGTGTGCTTATTAGTGTTTTGTGATGATGAAAAGTTCCCCCACCAAAAGTTCACGTCTCTTGTCGACATCACTCGTACTTGAGGATTGGGACAAGACTACATTAAGATTATTCCAAACCTGACAACGAGACATGGGAATCTGTCAGTAAGAGGAAGGCCATTATATTTACGTTACATGTTCTTACTCGGGTGAAACTCGTTTAAAGTTTATTTATTAAAAATAATTTTAATTTTAATTAAAATAATATTAATATTCAAACCCTATTCGAATTTGATTAACATTTATACTCAAGTTAAGCCTCATTAGACTCGTAAACTAATCGAGCTAAATATATGAAGCTCAAGCTCGACTCAATAAACTACTTGAGTAGTTCAAGCTCGATCATTATTGAATCGAATTTGAGTAAATATCGAGCCATGATCAAATAGTTTGTGAACTCGCTTGATCCAATTACATCCCCACTTTTACTGTTAGGTAAGTTGGTGTTGATGGTTAATCCATTACTTGTACTAAGCTCCCTCATTATATTAGTACCTGTTTTTCATGGAAAAAAATGAAATAAAATAATCATAAACAATAAAATAGATCCTCCAAAATACCCTTATAGAGGTGAAGGAAAAATAGTTAATCATAAGGGTGATAGCAATATAATTTTAGATCATCAACATATTCACAAAGTCATGGTATGATTGTAGATATGAGGATTCTACGTATCGTGTGTTTTATAAGATAAGAATGATTGAATGAGCATTGTGCTTTGAAAGTGTGATGAGAAAAAGTCTAATAAGAGTCTGAACTTCCTTATACAGGGAACTAATGGACTTCATAGGAGTAGGTCTTGAATGATCATACTTTCATTGCTTTAGTAATCAATGTCCCAATCCTAACAAGTCATTTTATGATACTAACTGTCTAAAATTTTCTAAGACATCCTAAATTGAGCTAACTATGCTTGTTCATGATAATAATTATCCATACTTTACATAGGAATTATATTGTGCTTATCTCATTTAAGTCATCTTTAACATCTTCTTCTATTTTTTTCACTTTTAATTGTGCATTCCCAACCAGAACAATAAACAAATCAAGTTAATACAATACTGGACTTAAGAACTTTCAAACCAGATCGATTTCAAATCTTAAAATGCAAGGGAATATTGTATTACCTATTGTTGCTATGAAGCTAGGCTCAAGCAACACAAGGGGCTTTAGTTGAGTTAGACAGACAACTAATTCCATTCCTACAAGAGGCTAACTTCTTAAGTGCTTGCATGCATACCGTTTATATTGCTTAACTAACATCCTGTGACTGTACTAGTGGAGAGGTGGTGACTTGATATGCACACATTTCACTTTCCCACTAGATCAATGATGATCACTTAACATGACATATCAATTTTGACTGGTCTTCACATAGACGATTAATAACAGCCCCTATGTCCAATAGGTAAACATGTGCTAATAGCTACTGGGGCTGAGAGCTACACCACGTGAACTTTCAAAAGATCGTCTAAGGATGTCATGGCTAGATGCACACTTTGGAGATCCAGAGGACGATCTAGCTGATTAAACTATATAGTTGCACGTCAAAGCTTACATCCTGAGGGTTTTATTCGCAGACAAATCTCAAGATTTGGTGCATCTTGTTATCTACCATTGCTAAAGGACTTTCAATTTGTTGGTTAAAACACGTAGGGAGTGGCATGCTTGGCTTAGCTCTATAGTTAACTCTATATTGCATTGCATATGAACACTTACAATGTATTGATGCCCCTAATTGTGCTTCAAATTTGGACTGGGAGCACTTCCTACACGTCGCTCCCTTAGACAGGCGGATCACCACTACCATGAAGACCGACTACTTCTATGTTGTTGAGGAATGGATTTTAATGTGATTGAGCGCACCAGACATGTCATCTCTTAATACCGTAATGCCTTTTTATCATCAGGTGCCTGAGCATACTTTTTACTTGCACGTCTTATTCAATTATGTACTTACTAAATCCTTGATAAATAGGTAGTTTGAAAGCCATACACAAGTGATTTAGATACATTATTAGCTTATTGTTGAGCAGGTCGCGACATATAACGTACCCATATGAGCACCACAATCCTAACTATGTATTTTGGAAGTTTAACGGGTTCTAAGGTATACCTACTTTGGTGTTGCATATAAGATCCATGCATGAATACGACTTACACGAACATATGGAGTGGAATTGGGTAACCAAGCATGTGAAGTGAATTGTAGAGTAGCAGGCCTAACAAGATAGTGTTATAGATATGTTGGATATTCTGCCTAGTACTTCTCCTGACTACCTTCCATGGTATTAAAGGATCACCGGATGATATATTGGTTGCATTGATGCCATGCTAAGCTTTATGGCAAGTTTAGTGTCTTGCTATTAAGGTTTTTCTTCCCCTACTATTTATATGTTTCGTTTCAATTTTGGTGTTTATGGTACATTACAAGGCGACTTCATTAATTGGTTACCTCATATTCTACATGTTAATGTATTATTTGAGGTACTACTGGTTATGAGGCTTAATGCAAAGGTTCAAAGGCATTATACTTTAGGAGCTGCCGCCACCACCAACGACCCATTTAGATAATGATAACAATGATTCTCTTTCAATGTAGTGGACATAGGGAGGTCCACACAGGCCATGGGACAGGGCTAAGGTAGGGTATATAGGAGACGATAAGGCTATAAGCATATAGTTGAAGACATAACGAATGATTCACACCGACACCAATTCAAATTGAAGAGCCAGCACCTTCATTGATATATTTTTCTCCTTTTCAAGATACCCTTGCCTCAGAGTCTCAGTGCAGCCATTGTGACTCCTTCGACTATATATAAGATATGGTTAACAACACTACTAGATGATATGGACAAGAGTCTTCCTCAGGGAGAGCAAGACCTCATTTGAATGCATTAAAGCCCCTACTATAGCTTATCGAGTACAGATCAAAATGACATGCAAATTACTTAATTGGATTCTACTCAAGAGCTACAAACATTCGCATGGAGGAAAGGAAGAAAAGGTAGAAGCAATATCTTTCTTGATATATGTGTATTTTTATACTTGCACACAATGAATAATACTAATGAAACATTTATTATCCAGATTCTTTAGATTTACTTATTCCATTATTGAAAACTAGTGGAATGAGGTTAAAGTTGTTGGTATTGATGGTGATTAAGTGGAGTAAGTTGAAATCAGTGTTTGAAGTCGATGAGCATCAAATTGCCACTGATCAAGAAACGAAGATATATGCAGTTGCAGCAGCAGATGAAGGCTAGTGATTTTCATTGAAAGTTAGCAACTTTCTTTTAAAGGCCGATGGCATTCCATTTCAAAGTTAACGGCGTTTGCAGGCGGATTTCTTTTCTTTATTTTATTAGGAGTTTTTTAAATAGATTTGATTAGGGTTTTATTTAATTACTATTTTGCCCTTTTAGGTTATTAGTATATAGAAGGGCTTTACTTATAAACAAAAAACAATTGATGATTAGTTTTGCGAATTTCCTTCTCTTTGAGAAACCCTTTCTCTTATCAATCACTTTGATTGTGGCAAGTTATTGTTCTTATTAATTCTTAACCGAATTATGACGAATAAACTGTTATCTTTATTTCATGGGTCATATCGATATAGGGTTAGCGTAGTTTGAGTTGATTTCGATGCGTAATATATGTTGTCAACGTCGTCAACGTCGTCCATATTCTTTTCTTTCATCATAAATCAATGTAAAAAAGAAACAAATACACGTCTTTTTAAACTTGCGTTTTACACATCTAGTGAATTTAGACACATCACCTTTTGGTATTGGAGCATTCTTGGCACTTCATCTTTTTGGTATCAGAGCACAGTTGCGACAACAGGATATTTGATAAACACAAGATCTTATCTTTATGTGTTATTATGCATTGTGCAAAGATTGCAATTGGGTTTTTGTATGACTATAATTGGATATAGTGTTTAATACCAATCTCAAGGTTTGTGAATTGTGATCTTACATGATGTTGATTGTGATCATTGCATGTTGGTATGATGATTGAAATTCTAGGGTTTTCTTTGGATTTACATGTTCGTTGATGAATATTTTGATTAAAATCTTGAGTCAATGGGGATGAGAAATTGTGAAGGTTCTCTTGATCAATAATTGCAAAAGCTTCAGTATGGTGGTATTCACAAACGATTAATGATATTGTTGAAGAGAAGGAATCTCAATCCATTGAGATAGATGATGATGATTGGAAATTAGAATGTAAAAGATGCTTAAGTCTTTGACATCTTGAATATCAATGTCTAAATGAATATGTAGTAAAGTTTGTTAATGGAGTTCCTATATTTATTATGGAAGATGAAATTGAGAGAAAAGTGGAGCAACGGGAAACTTCTTTGGTTGCTCAAGAATATATTATTGTAGATTGCAATGTTGAAGATGTGGATATTAATGTAAAGGAGATTGATGTTACAAGAGCTGCGAAAAGTGACATTGACTTAAAATCGCATCTTGACATATGTGTACATGAGATAGTAACACATCTAATTGTGACAGGAGCTACAAAGAATTTCAAGTATTTTTATATAGATTTTCTACAGATCATCCATTATATTTCGATACATTGATGGGATTGCTAAGAATTGAAGATTATTGTATTTCTATTGTTCCTATGAGATCATATGAATTGTTTGTGAACATTCGTTGGGACGTCATAGATGGATATGTATACTAGAAGAGTGTTTTGTGTGTGCATGGTACTATTTGTGGAGAAAGTTATAAAGTACATAGTATTGACTGTTGAATTGGTTTTTCATAGTAGTCAATGGCTAATAGATTATGTCATACCATCTAAAGAAGCAGATAGTCTAATGATTGATTATTGTAGTGGTATAGTGCAGAATGGATATCACATAAATAATAGCCTTTTATCTTATGTTGGGGAAGATACAATGCAGTATGGTTTTACTGCGTTGTATGATAGAATATTTTTGGATGAAGATAAGGTGTTTGATGTTGGTTGGAGAGGAACCATCGATTGAGCAATGGAGAGAGTTTATGATCTGAGTCTACTTGGAAATTTTTGGTTCACCTTTCTTGAGTTTTACAAGTTTATTTTTTATTCCGGTGGATATGCTTTTTGTCAAGATTTGAGGGCAAATCTTCAACACGCTTGGGAGGATTATGAGCATCAAATTGCCATTGATCAAGAAACGAAGAAATGTGCAGTTAAAGCAATAGATGAAGGCTGGCGACATTCATTGAAAGCCAGTTAAAGGTCAGCAACTTCTTTTGAGGGCTGGTGGCATTCTATTTCAAGGCTAATGGCATTCGCATGAGGCTTTATTTTCTTTATTTTATTAGGAGTCTTTGAAATAGATTTGACTATGGTTTGATGTTAATTACTATTTTACCCTTTTAGGTTATTAGTACATAAAGGAACTTTACTTGTAAACAGAAAACAATTGATGATCAGTTTTGTGAATGTCCTTCTCTTTAAGAAACCCTTTCTCTTTTCAATCACTTTGATTGTAGCGAGTTGCCATTCTTATCAATGCTTAATCAGATTGTGGCGAACAAATTATTATCTCTATTTCATGGGTCATATCAATATAGGGTTAGAGTAGTTTGGGTTGATATCGATGCGTAATATCCGTTGTCAACGCTATTCATATTCTTTTCTTTCATCACAAATCAATATAAAAAAAAAATCCAAAATAAAGTCTGCTCTAATTTGCGATTCATGACATCTAGTAAATTTAGGCATATCATATTTTTGGAATCAAAGCATTCTTGGCACATCAGGAGTAGTTATAGATACTATACATAGTGTGTGTGTGTGTTTTTATCTTTTAAGGGCAAGTATTTGAATATATGTTATAACTTGGGGTGATAAAGGAATGCAGTTGCTGCTGCAATATTTTGCAAATCAAATTCATCTCTTAAATAGATGAGTTCAACTAAAAGAGATGAGGTTATTCCAATTGTATTAACCTATCGAGAGCTTTTATAGTACCGTCCAGTCAACCATCTAACAATTAGAATAAATATAGTAATTAGAATATTAACTATTTTAGTGGTTCGATCATGGTTGAACATGATGCAAGCTATAAGACCACTTCCATAAAAATTAATGACGGAACCATAGAATTTTCCTAACCTATTTGCTAATAACCTTGCCTCTTTATGTGACAAATTCAAGTAGTTTTTTTTTTTTCAAATTATTTTAGTTCATGTGACATTTTTGTAATTTCCTATTAAAATATTTTTTCCCTTCACCCATAAATATTAAGGAATAATAATTATATAAATATGTTTTTGTGTTTGAAAAATATTAATTATTGTAAATTAACCATAGTTTTTGGGTCAATTAGGATGCATGAAATATACAAGAACTACAAAATTTTTGGAAAGAAGGAATCGAAAATAGAAGAAGAAGTGAAATGCATTTTTATTTTGAGAAATTCTATCTTTTGCTTTTTTAAAAGGATTGGTTTCAACATATGATGGACTAACTCGGTTTTATATTGTAAGGCCCCGGACTTACCCCTATATTTAAAATAGGTAAATTTAGTTTCTCAACCACATATAATCTGTGGTATTATATGTGAGGTTGTAATACATGATCAGTTTAGATAGTCATTAGCCTAAATGTCTTATAAGAACAAACTTTATTACTAATAGTACATATAACATTCCATAAAATACAATTTTTAACTTCATTACTTAATAAAAGTTCCAAATATAATACAACTATATATATATATATATATATAAACATTACAAACAAGGTTCGTAAACAAGCCATATACAAAAGATAGCAAAAATCCTAATAACTATTACATAGGTCCATAATTCATATACACATATATAACTAATCTATTACAAAGGGTTCCTTATAGGTCATGGTCTCCTCTATTCATCCCATTCATCTAAGAACTCTTCAAAATCAGATTCGTATCCCATGCTTGTGTAGAACTCGTCTTCCACACCTGAAAAGATAAAAAGTGAGCCAGAGGCCTAGTACACAGTAACAAAAGCAAAAGCAGAATGATTCACACGATCCTAACTATAGTGCAATGCAACATCCATTCAATTATTAGATATTCTTTTAATTAGTTAATCAACACTAGAGTATTCAAACTCGGACAATAGGAGTACTTGGGATCCTGAGTAACGACCTCGATGCTTAGGGGGTTGATATAAGCAGCTCGGATATTTATATCTCCTAGATGATATATCCAATAAAGAAAAATAACTTCATCTAGGGTTGACAGCCGTTACACGACTTCACTTCCCTTGGTCCATAACATCACCTAGTCCAACTGTTTCCATAAACATTTGAATTAAATTATGCCACTTCATTCTAAGTGTAAGCAAACGTTACATTGATACCGTTTTTTCCATCAGTTACCCGTCGTAGCACTTAAGAAAGTCTTATCAAAGACAGGGGTGGCCTAAGCACCTAATTACCGTGCCCCCAATTTAAGCAAGGTGCTTCTCCCCAAGTTAGATACTAATCTGCTATACTGGGCCAAATACGGATTTAAACAGTGTAAGAGACATCCAACTCAAACAAGGTTTATGTTTTTTTATATTAAAGTTTATTAAAGATATGCCTATTATAAGCAAAGAACAAACACGTTACTGCGTACCTTATATAGAAAATCCAAATAGAACCTCAGGAATCTCCAAGGATTTAGGCTTGGTTAAAAGCTTTAGTATGAGCTCTTAATGGTCAAATTTGTAGGAATTTGGATGGGAGACTTGGGCTTGATATTGGAGTGGCTTTGGAAGAGGAAAATGTTGAGTTTGATATGTTTAGAAGGTTGTCTTGAAGAGGGTCTGATTTTGGACGAAAATTGCAAGATTTTTAGCTTAATCTTATCCATTCTTTGACTTTAAAGGTAGCATATTATAAGACTTTTAATTGGGCTTAAGTTGGGCTTTATGTGGGCTTCATTGGTTTGGATTAAAATAAGGCTTTGGGCTTGTTTTTTGGTTCAAAAATTGCCATCACACTCACACGTACATGCAACATGCATTAAATTAAATTTAACTCACTTCTTCATTCATCCAACCACATTAACTAAACATAATTCTTAATAACACAAAAACATATGTACCTATATATTAATATTAAGCACTTATTATACTAATGCAAACACATATATTTTACATTCCTAAAACACATGCATTAAATTATGCTACTTAATCTATATGTCACACTTGCTATTTATTTATTCTAATATGCAAAACTATTAACACACATATATAACATGATATTGAAAATTCATAGCTATTACATATATTTAATTCATGATCAAATCATTAAATTATTTTGTGGCTAAAAAAATTATTAAATTATTCTATATTATTAAACTCAAAACAGCTACTTTGGTGTCTTTAAATTTTTAATTTTTTATTATTTATATATAATTCAATTATCATGACTTCTTTTCAAAATATAAACTCCTTTCTTCTAATCCTTTTCAAATCATAACTATTTTTCTTATCTTTTTACTTTTAAAAATTTATGTTTTATTATGAAATAAGAAAATTAATAACATCAAATTTAGAATTAAAAAAAATTCAGTTGAAAATTAATATTTTATGATGAAAAAATTTAAAATTTTTATATATATTATTAATTTTGTATGCATAACACGGGTACAGTATCCGCTATTTTTTATGATGCTTGTGGGTGTAATGGTAAAATTATAGATCGGACACCTCAGATATCTCACTTAGTACGTAGAAGGGAGAAAGGCAAAATGAAAATAAGGGTAACAATTAAAATTGGAAAAAAAGAAGTGACCAACAGTCCGCCCAAAATGTCAAAGTTGGAATTAGTCACATACTTTTCAATTTACAAAAAGGACGCGGCAGCCTTGAATTGTCTGTTTGTTTTGGCTTTTTTTTAGATATGGATACCTTTTTAAATTTTTTGTTAATAATTATTTATCAAAAAATAGATATAGATAAAAAAAAATTGATAATTCTTAAAATATCAAATAAAATAAATATAAATAATATTTAGATATAAATATATTTATATATATTATTTTAAAAAAATATAAATACAAATAAAAAATAGACAACAAAACAGACCCTAAAGTCTTCTGGGGCTGAATTCCAAATTCAAAAATTCAATTAAATTAGTTTTTCAAAGAAAGACACCAGAACAGACAGGTAACACCGAAATAGAACACCACCAAGACCAACGCGGCTTTCATTTCATCTGTTTGTGTTTGTGCTTTTTTTTTTTTTTTGAATTTTACTGTTACTGTTACTCTTACTATTACTACTATTGATTGATTGGTTTCTTATTGTTATTGTTGTTATTATTCCATCATCATCTGCTGCTTCTGCTTTTCTCCTGAACCCTAAAAAATCGAAATTCAACTCCCAGATCCTTCTGCACCCATCATCTATTCTGTCCTTGTGTGCTTTAAAAGTTTGAGCACATAAAAATCTCATCATCGATCTCTCCAGAAGTGAATTCAGTTGATTACTATACTAGATTGATTGTTGTTCTTCTTTGTGAGTATGGATGCGATCGATGAGTTGGTTGAGCTATCGGAGTCGATGCGGCAAGCCTCCGCCCTCCTCGCCGATGAAGACGTCGACGAAACCTCATCCTCTCCTCTTCCTCCAGCAGACGCTCTTCCACTTTCCTTAACGTCATCGCTCTTGGCAACGTCGTAAGTACTAACTGTTTCATTTTTTATTTCTACTTAATATCTTTTCTTTATAACTGTATCTGCCGCCGTCCGTCGGTCAGGGTGCTGGAAAATCTGCTGTCTTGAATAGTCTGATGGGTCATCCTATTCTGGTGAGCTTGCTTTCTTTCTTTCACTTTAGGCTATCTTTGATAACATATTGAAAAGTGGAAGGAAATGAGTTTTGGGAAAAAAAAAAAAAATTGGAAGAGAAAAGAAAATAAGTTGAGTTTTTGTTTTGTGTTTGATAACTTGCCAAGGAAATGGAAGGTAAATAAGGGAAATGATTATCTTATATTGTTTCCATGAGAAATATCGGTAACACCAACAGTTTTGTAATTTTCCCTCTTTTCCATCCATTTCCACTCATTTCCACTTTATACTTGAATTATTAAACATCATTTTTTCCTTCCATTTCCACAAACCTTTCTTCTTTCTTCCGCCCATCCAAAGTAATTTCATTTAATAAATAAAAGAATAAAACTTTATCTTAATGTTTACATTGACAGCCAACTGGTGAAAATGGTGCTACTCGGGCTCCTATCATCGTTGATTTATCTAGAGATACCTCTCTAAGCACCAGGTCTATCATTTACCAAATTGACAATAAGTCACAGCAGGTTTCTGCAAGTAAATGCTTCTCTGGCTTTACGACTATCATTATTTTGATTATTAATATTATTAACTTTTACTCTATTTGGGGTATTTTACATGTATCATGTGTACTGGCTGCAGCGGCACTTCGCCATTCTTTACAGGAAAGGCTTAGCAAGGGTTCTTCCGGGAGGAGTCGTGATGAGATATATTTGAAACTTCGAACCAGTACTGGTGGGTACTTGTACTTTTGTTATATTATTTTCTTTGGTAATTAAATGTGACATAATGTCGAATTAGTAGTAAATCCATGATGCAGCAGCATGATCAATTATGGAGACAAAATGCTAAAGTTCATCAACTTACTTTTCAACTCCCCTCTTTTCTCTTTGTTTTATTTTCTTTAATATGCAATGAAACATATTCTAAATTTTTCTACTTAATTCTTAGATGTACAAGTAAAATAATAAAGGTACCATTCTTTATATTCTTCAATTATGATAGAATAAATGAATTTCATTTTAGAACTTATAAAATTGACGAGCCAAATTGAAGCACCTACAAAATCTAACACATATCATATAATGACCTTCTTCAGCTCCTACTCTGAAGATGATTGACTTACCTGGATTGGATCAAAGGTTCATGAATGACTCTACGGTGAGTAACAATATATATATATATATATATATTGATTTAGTTTTAACTTATAGCATGATTAAGATTGGGGATTTATGTTTTTAGTGTAAACTGTATACACTGAATTTCTAATTATATATAGCTGTATGTATATATGATTACGATATGAGAGTAAGAATTTCTTTTTTTTTCTTTTCCTTTTTTCCCCAGATAAGTGAATATGCTGAGCATAATGATGGCATTTTATTGGTAATCGTACCTGCTAGTCAAGCACCAGAAATCTCATCGTCACAGGCTCTTAAAATTGCAAAAGAATATGATGCTGAGAGTATGCTGCCATCATTTTTTATTATCCTCTTCAAGATCATCACAAGCCCTTATGATTGCTACCTCAAATGCTGTTTCCAACTTCAATTTTTATTCTTTTTCCCCCTATAGGTACTCGAACTATTGGTGTTATAAGTAAGATTGATCAGGCAGCTTCAGACTCAAAAGCATTGTCAGCTGTTCAGGCTCTTTTACTGAACCAGGGACCTCCTAAAACATCCGATATTCCTTGGGTTGCTCTAATTGGTCAGTCTGTTTCTATAGCATCTGCACAATCTGGAGGTTCTGAGAACTCTTTGGAAACTGCTTGGCGTGCTGAGAGTGAGAGTCTGAGATCCATTCTAGTTGGAGCTCCGCAAAGTAAACTTGGTAGAATGGCTTTGGTTGAAGCTGTAGCTGGGCAGATTCGTAACCGCATGAGACTTCGGGTTCCAAATCTCCTTTCTGGGTACTTCTTTGTCCTAGCTCTATGTGCAATTGTTCATTTTTTCACTTTTGAAAATTTTATGCTGCTTATTTTGTTCACCTTTCTCTTTCAAGGTACTAATGGTGTCTTTTCTATTTGTATGTTAAATTTATTATCATGCATTTGCCATTTGCCTTAAAGTTAAAACTCAAAACTCTGCAACAGCGCGTAAAATTCTCGATTCCCTCATTAATGGGAAGGGATTCAGTCCCTGTCCCCGTCCCCGTCCCCCCACTCAAAATCCAATTTTTTATTTCTCCTTATTCAAATTTATTTTTCCTTCATCTGCACTGTAAACATGATATCCCTTGTATCTGCATCTTTTCTCTCGAGACCAGTATTGTATGCAACTTATCTAGATTCCAAAGCAGTATAATTTTCTGATTTGGTTGCTTCTTTTGTCTGCACCGTTCTTTCTGACATGGCTCGATGAATGTGCATAGTGTTGAGTGGTCTATCTATAAGGTTTACTGTCTGGCCACTATGCACAATTTAGCATCTGATGGCCCTAACTGGACGGATAAAAGAAATAAGAACAGTTATATTGTTTGCGCTTAAATTGCATATGGGATAAGGTAGGTTAGATTACTTTGATGGTGGCTAAGCTCTTAGGAAATTTCAAATGGAATCATACAAGTTGCAAAGGCAGAAAATTATCATGGATTGGCTTAAAAAGGACTACAAACCTAATAAAAAAAAAAGGAAAAAAAAAGGTGTTATTTAATTAGATCTAGATGGATTTTATGTCCTATTCTATCCATAAGTACCCTTTGATTCTCTCTGCATCTCTGCATTATGAACTCTTTCTTCTCTAGCATTAGCTGCAAATGGATTCAGGTGCATCTTTTCTTTATCCTGGTAAATTCTTCAGTGTATAGCTTGATATCATATTTGTCTTACTACAGTCTCCAGGGGAAATCTCAACTTGTTCAGGATGAATTAGTAAGGCTTGGTGAACAGATGGTCGACAGTGCAGAAGGAACGAGAGCTTTAGCCCTGGAGCTATGCAGAGAGTTTGAAGACAAGTTTCTCCAGCACATTAAAGGTGGTGAAGTGAGTAACATTTACTTTCTCTCCTCTTTGATATAAATGACTGACGTGACACTAATATGACTGCTAGAACTTAAAAAAGCTGGGTGACAATTATTTGATAATATGCTAAAGAAAAATTATTGGTTATGTCACCAAATAAAATTTGTGCAAGCCAAAAGAGTGAAAACCCAAGAATCATCATGGATACAGATTGAGTTGCTTGGTAACCCCTCGTTTCTCGTCCATGTGTTGTCTAATTATCATGCAAACTTGCTTCTGTGCTTTGCTGAGCTAAACATGGATTCTGTAGTTGTAAAACTCAAACCATACTACCTTACCCAAAAAACAATAGTACTATATTGATATTTCGAACACTAGAGGTGAATAGTATGAAGTTCAGCTACGGGTTGTCTCCTCTTCAACATTTCTACTACTTCTTTGCCTTCCCCTTTGGAGAGGTCTTATTGTTCTCTTCCAATCTTTTCCTCCATATCTTTGCTGCCTTCTACATCATGTTGTTCCATCCTTCAGGGATGTTCGGTTGTTGCCTATACAATTGTTGCCATCAAATGTGACATAATAACATTGTTTGGTGAGATCGCTGAAGGATAAGGCCACAGGATCTTATTTTAGCCAGAGTAATAGGTCTCTCACAACTATATCAGGTTCCATCCCCAAATATAGGACTTCCTTGTGTACCTATGGTGCTAATAAATTTGAGCTTGTTAAGAGAGAATCCAAGGTTCTCATGAAGTTTTTGAGATCTTGTTTTGTGAAAATTGCTGTCCACTTCATTCACATTGACTGCATTAGTAAGTACAAAGTAGCTGTTACAGATAGCAACTCCACTTCCTCATTTTCACTCTTATCATGGAAGCTGCTCCCTAAGACTTATTTTAATGAATTGATCTACCTGTGTGCAATACACCGGTACACCCACATGCTCACAAACTAAATAACAAACCATGAATACATAAGCTGAAATGCATAAGCGGACATAGGCAAATAACTATTGCAAACACTTAAAAACATGACACACTTCCCAGAAGCTGCTGCTTCTACTTCTTTTGGTGGACATAGACATTCTTGAAGGTGGTATTGGCTTCCTAACAGATTACCGATAAATTTTGGGCTTGAAAATGACTTTTTTATTTTTAATTATCCACTGTTTTATTTTACCTTTCTTCTGGTGATGCCATAAATAATCTACATCTGACTACGAAATGATGTGTGGTATCTAAAGGAAAATAGTCTACATCTGGCTAGGAAATGATTGGTGGTATCTAAAGGAAAAGGCTTGCTAGGATTTAAATAAATGTGTTTAGGAGTTCTCATATCTGATTTATAACATGTAGCATTAGTTAGTCGAAGGTGAACGGGCAGAGTCTTCAAAAGCAACTTTTTCAACTAGTGGATCAAGGCTTTGAGTGTTGTTTTATTACTGGCTATCTGCTTATTCCACAAGTTTATCCTTTGGGTGTGATAGTAGCAGCGCAATTACACAAATCTGCTTAACTTTAAAATCACATTTGTTTGGGTGAAACTAGCACTTGGATGGATGTTTTTGGAAGTCCTTTTATTGCAACCCTTTCCAAATCTATTACAAATAACTGAAGCACTTTATTTCTCTAAATAGTTGGGCTATTATTTCACGACACAGTTATATTCCCATGTCAAGTTGCATATGGGTCGCACATGTTTGAGTTGTTATAGTTTGAAAAATGCAACTCATATTTCATATCCCAGAGAACCAAAAGTTACACGTGTTAATATGATGTGTGGATACTTAGTCCTCGATTTTGGGTTCTTGGGTTCTTGTTCTCTTCTGCTCTTGCTGATTTTTGAGAAGATAACCAAGATATAATTGTGAGATCTCTATTTATAGTTCTTTTATGCTTGAAATAATCACCATATTTGAAGCTTTTTCTCGTGCCTCAATGCCCATTTTCCCATGGTTGCCTCAGAGAATGCCATAAAACTTAGAAAGACACAGTAAGCTGTGTTTTTTTTTTTTTTTTTTTCTTTTTTTGAAACTCTAGTTGAAATCTCAAATTGTTTTCTTTCCGGTCTTTGATGTTTAAAAATGTGAAAATATGTTTTTACAGGGTAGTGGTTGGAAGGTTGTTGCTTGTTTCGAGGGTAATTTTCCTAACCGGATAAAGCAGCTCCCACTAGATAGACATTTCGATATCAACAATGTCAAAAGGGTACACTTGCATACCTTATGCAACGTATGGAATTTTTATCTGTCTCTTCCTAAGTTTTCTGACCTATCTGTTTTCCCATGTCCTCTTCATGAAACAGATTGTGCTTGAAGCAGATGGTTATCAACCTTATCTTATATCTCCAGAGAAAGGACTTAGGTCTCTTATAAAAATTGTCTTAGAGATGGCAAAAGAACCTGCAAAGCTCTGTGTGGATGAGGTAAGTTTATGTAATCTGATCCTAACTTTCTTCCTAAAGCTCAATGTACCTTCTTGGGCATCCTTTCATGAAGATAAATTTGTTTTAGTTGATCCCTTCTAGTTTCTTCAAAACATGAACCTTTGAAAGTTGAAACTTTCTTTTCTCACTCTTAATAGGATGGCGTGTGTTAAATTTTACACCCATGATCAAATGATTTAAAAGCTTAAACTTTAAGGTGTGGGCGTGGCTTTTTATGTTTGTGTGTTGGCATTCTCACCATGTTGGTTGATGTATTAATGACCCTCATTCATTTGCAGTTAATTAAACAGTGAATTTATGAGATGGGT
This sequence comes from Combretum micranthum, assembly GCA_024138025.1. Lineage (NCBI taxonomy): Eukaryota > Viridiplantae > Streptophyta > Magnoliopsida > Myrtales > Combretaceae > Combretum > Combretum micranthum. The sequence continues at coordinate 5,377,548 of JAMXBD010000001.1, forward strand.
TTTACATTTTCCCTTGTGTTTTGATAAAAGTACGAAGCCACATGCTCAATTTTATTTGTTAGGATAACGTCCTTCATGTCTTTGGATCTAACTCCCCATATTCTTGCTTAATGAACACCCTCCCCCCCCCCCTCTTTTTTTTGGTGGTTGTTGTTGTTGTTGTTGTGGGGGGGGCTGCTTTTTATATTGTTGGGTTTGGGTCAATATTTTCACACACACAAAACACGTGCCCATAGTAACTACAAATTCTGTCATGTCCAATTATTTTTACTGTATATGCCAAAAGTTTTCACGCTGGAATGACATTTTGATTTGATTTCTAATTCTGTTTTTCTTTGATACCAATACCATGTTAAACTTACAAGACAAACAGTTACCTTAAAAGGATTTTAGATTGATAGTTCTATCTTATATAAAAAAAAAACTCTAGAATTTAGACTATGGAACATATTAATTCAAAAGCTTGAAACGCAAAGATATTGGTGTTATATACTAAGATGGCCAGGGAAACAGTGAGTCATTCTTGCGAAAATAATTGTTATCTTGGCATCCTCCTTCCCCCCCCAACCCCCCAATTTTCTTTTATATACAATCATATGTTTCATTTCATTTTTCTGGATTTAATTTTCTCTCTGTCAGCTTCTCTTTTCCCAGTCCTATCATTTTGTTTTCCTTAAATCGCTTACCAAGCATTGTGATTGGATGAATCAGGTTCATCATGTGTTGGTGGATATTGTCTCTGCAGCAGCAACTGCTACTCCGGGTCTTGGAAGATATCCTCCATTTAAAAGAGAAGTAGGATGAAGTTTAAGCTGTTTACTCTACTTTGTATATGTCTAGGTGTCACTTCCAGGGTCTTCAGATTGGTATTGAATTTTTCCCCCCAGGTTGTAGCAATAGCTAGTGGTGCGCTTGATAACTTCAAGAATGAAGCCAAGAAAATGGTGGTTGCACTTGTCGATATGGAACGTGTATTTGTTCCTCCTCAGCACTTCATCCGATTAGTGCAAAGGCGGTAAGCTTCATAAGCTATGGGATTTTTTCCTTTTGCCATTTCATTTTGTAACAAAGGAATCAGGAAAATGACCAACTCCACTGACAACACAGTAAACAGAGAGCAACCTTCCTTAGTTGTAAAGAAGAGAAATTCTTTCCTGCTTTGAAAATATGAGTTGATAGTTGCTGTTGTTAAGTTCAATGATAATCATTATCATTATTATTATTTTTTTTTTTTCGGTCCAGATAGGTTCAAATATTTTGTTAGGCATGATGCCTTTCTTCCTGAAATGACTTGGCAGGGAAAGGGATCACTGCAGTACTTTTAGATGTATTGCATTAAATTAACCACCTGGCTTTTAAGGTTAACTTATGTTGTTTTGGTGGAGAATAGGTGTGCTGAGATCAGCAAATGATTTTACCATAGTAAGCAGCTACAATTAGTTGGATGTCTTGTTATTTTAAACCAATTTAGTGTGCCAATCAGTGTTCCTGCTAGACAGCAAAGCTCTCAATTGAAGGATGATGATACTATTACCTTTTGTATAGTTAATAATCTAATTTCAAATGCTTATGAGAAAGGTATTAATCTGGAAGCTTCATTTCATTGGTCATAGTTGAGAGTATAAATAGAATAGAAGTATAAGGCCTAGGGCAAGAAACAATCTTATCCCTTCCACAAGATCTAGGACTTAAGAGATTTGAACTAAGCTAACAATTTCAAAACAATAATAAAATAAAATAGTAACAGATTGTTCTTAGACAACTCCTCAACAATCTGAACAAAAACTGAAAAAAATTAACTATACTTCCAACACCCCCCCAAACTAATTAAACATATTCATTATTATCCAGGTTCTTTGCACTTGTAGTTCTCAAAGTTAATGAATTTTTCATGTGCTAAGATGCTTTGGTATCTATTATTCACCCATAATCTACTTCCAAGAGTAGTGAGTGAGACATTTTACCTTTATGGGCCATACTTGCTGTTGGATCTAGGATTTCAGCTCTTCAGGGTTGAATCAACATTACTCATCTTTATCTTGTTGGATTGATGAAACACGTCTATTTGTTGGGGATAAGTTTGTTTCCAAGGATTTTTTAGATTCTACTGAAGCAATTCTGGGTTAACTTTGTCTATCCTCTTGTTTTCTTTGCTTTCAATTTGCTGGTCTGCCATGTGAATCCCCAGCACGTATCACTTGTGTGGTGGTTTTTCTGATAGTAATCACATCACACTTTTGTCTTTCGAGGAATTACATTCCTGTGTTGCAAGTGCTGAATTTTAAGCGCCTTAGTCAACGAGTGTAGCAATCATCATAACCTTCTTTTGACCCTCCTCCCTTCAACATCAGTATATGCTTCTCTTAAGTTGGGAAATGTTTTTCTTTTCCCCTACTAGTCTTTTTCTCACTTTGTCTAGCTCAGGGTTCTACTTAAATTTGTGTCCATTTTAAGCATCTTTGTGTACTTGGCTCTATCTTCAGGACTCTTTCAATCAATACCATAAAATATGTCCATTTCTTGCGACTTCTAGTGTGTTGTAGTATTTCTTGACGTTGGAGTTAATTTCTTGACACAAGTTTCCAATCTGATCTTGAAGCTAATAGGAATTCATTTTTTGGACCATGTTGCAGTCTGAAAGAATAAGTACATAATCCATTCTTAGGCCCCATTGAATTCACTAAACAAGCTACAATGATTTGAGTTTTTGGCTTCCCGTTTTGAATACTCATCCAAATTGGTTGGGGGTTCTGTGGTTGTTCCAGTAGATGTACTAATGTCTCTCTTTCTCCAATTACCAATTTAATAGATTTGAACCGTTCTCTAAAATTGTCTACATTCAACTTCTGTTGAGCGATTTGTAGAGGATATTGGTTTTGAATCATCTGGTGTGAGAAGCTTATGGCTTGATTTGTCGAGTGTTGTGGCTCCATGCATCTAAAGACCAGTTTATTTCCACCATGTGAACCACTAAGTGGAGTCCTGTGCAAGAGTTCACTTATATTTTGATGTGTTTAGCGTGTTTTGAGAAAAGCATTAATCTGGCATTTAAGCTTGAAAATCAAGCATCTCACCTTACCCATAGAAACAATGCAGACAAAAACTGAAAAATAAAAACTGATAAACTACTACACTCCCAACAGCTTAGTTATCTGAATGAATATTTCTATGATCTTTTTATAAGGTCCTGTGTCAATTTCTTTTTATATCTTATTTGGATAGAATGGAAAGACTACGGCGGGAGGAAGAACTGAAGAATCGGTCCTCAAAAAAGGCTGCTGAAGCTGACCAATCCCTTTTAAATAATAGGGTTTGTGCTGCACTATTTTTTCCTCCATGAAGCTTGTTTTTAATCTCTTGGTGCATTCAAAACTGAACCTTTTCTAGAGCATCCGAATTTTCTATGATGAGGTTTTACCATTGTCATACAGGCTGCTAGCCCTCAGCAAGGTGGAGGCAGCTTGAAATCTATGAAAGGAAAGTCTTCACAGCAAGATAAGAGTGACCCTGAGGAATCAACAATAAAGACTGCTGGTGCTGAGGGAGAACTAGCTGCAGGTCTGTATTAAGGAGAGGCAAAGAAAGATGAGCATATTTTACAATATCATATTTTTCTGACAATGGATGTGTTTTTTGAAGATAGTCTCATTTGATATCAGATTTCCTCTAGTAGTCAATAGAAACATAGTGACATGATATAATATGAAATGTATGACTGTAATCGACTCCCACTTGTGTATATGATTCAAGGTGTTACACTTGTCAGTTACCATAATGCTCATTATCATCCGATCATCCTAGACATGTGCCTCAAATGTACTTTGATTGACTGTAGTGTTGTCAGTTTCCTTTATATCATGATATAATCTGTTTATTTTGTCTTTTCCGTCATTTTTCTAATTTTTAGCAATTCAGTTAGAATGGTTTTCATTTCTCTCTCTCTCTCTCTCTCTCTCTGAAGAGAAGGGGGGGTGGTTATGTTGGAATTGTTTAGTCCATGTTTTTCATGGTAAGCTCTGTAATTTTTCAGTTTTTTATATTCCAATGTGCAGGATTTCTCTTGAAGAAGAGTGCAAAAACAAATGGATGGAGTCGGAAATTTTTTGTTCTAAATGAAAAAACTGGCAAGGTGAGTTTTACAAGTGAAATGTGCTGCAGTTGCTCTGGTGATACTCTAATTGCAGTAAGATGATTTTAAAGGATCTCAGTTTTACAGTGAGAAAATTTCTTTTGCTGTAACCTAGGTCATATGCATCACTAGTCAAGTGGCTGACGATATTACAACCTCTCAATTTAATTAGCTCGAATAAACCAAAAAAAAAAAAAAAAAAGAGTGATAAGAGAGAATTTTGATAACTGAACTGAACCGTAGAAAAACTGCAAGAATACAGTGATGAGTTAAAGCTGTGTTTTCATTTGGGGAAGTGTTTAAAGTAAAGCAATTTGCACCTTTACTGGATGGCCAAACTTAACTTAACAGTTGAAATGTCCTTATCACTACATATAAGCTTTTATGTGTTTTTTTGAGCTATTAGTATGTCATTTGACATATTTCTTAAGCTCATTGTAATGATGTTCTGAGAATACAAATGTAGTGATGAAATGATTTTCTTTTAACCTGGGTGTTGTACAGCTAAGTTATACCAACAAGCAGGAAGAGAGGCTTTTCCGTGGTGTCATCACTTTGGAGGTAAGAAGATGCTCAATTATTGTTATGCTGGGGTCAACATTATTTCTTTCAGGTGCCCATGTCTTATCTTCATGTTCATGCCATGTATATGAACTCTTTTTCAGCCGTCTTAACAAAATTTAGTTGCCCGGTACATTGGGTGCGTTTTTTCAATTTGTGAGTTGTGAGTCGATAGTATAAGATCTAATACTCTAGCAGGATACTGCACCACAAAACCAACATGGCAACCATAAATGACTGAGTTCTGCCTTTTGTTTTTTGTTTTATTTTTTTGGGGGGGCCTGCTGAGCCAAGTGCTCACATTAGTTACCATGTTTCAATGCCTAAGTATTGCTTTTGGACAATCGTTAATCATGAGTTGTCCATTCATCATTTAGAGAATTGTAAGTCTCTGTCATCTAAAGCTGCTAGAACATCTGGTCTTCCTGCTTCTTATCTACTTGGAAATTCATTTCATAAGAATCAATAGAAGGGGCATGACTTGTAGTGACTTTATGTGCATTTAATTCTGTGATAGTATGATAACGTGTGTCTCATTGCATTATCCATGTTTCTTCTGACTGAATGCATTCTGCAGGAATGTAATTTTGAGGAAGTACCTGAGGATGAAGAACCCCCATCAAAGAGTTCAAATAATAAAAAGGCAAATGGACCTGAATCAGGAAAACCCAGTCTTGTTTTCAAGATAGTTAGCAAGGTCCCATACAAGACAGTTTTAAAAGGTATTGCTCTGTGAGTTGCATTGGCTATTATTAGGTCTATGCTCTCAGCTGGCATGAATTTTTTTTCCCCCTGCAGCTCATAGTGCAGTAATCCTAAAGGCTGAGAACATGGCTGATAAGGTCCAGTGGTTGAATAAATTAAGGAATGTCACGAAACAGCCTCCTGTAGGAGGTCAAGCAAAGGTTGAACCCGGCCTTAACATGAGACAGAGTCTTTCTGAGAGTTCCTTGGTGAGTTTTACATTGAAGAGGAAGAAATTGGTTATACATATTGGCTTAAATTGGTTATCAACTTACACAGCCAATAAATTCATTTGTCAAGATTATTCTGTTTTTATTTTCCTCTTCCAGTCTGCTGAAGTTGTGCTTTATTTGGTCTCAGGATTCAATGGCTAGGAAACCTGCAGATCCAGAAGAAGAACTAAGGTGGATGTCCCAGGAAGTACGTGGATATGTCGAGGCTGTTCTTAATAGCCTTGCTGCCAATGTTCCAAAGGTTGGGATCCTGGATGACATAATAATTCATAGAGTGCTCTAGCAAGTAGAGGAGTTCTGTGGTTTATAATCTTTTTGTTTGTAATGGAATTGCTATGTGCAATGTTTTTGTTTTATTGCATAAATTGATTCCCATTAAAGTGACAATAAAGCTTCTGAATGCTTGCTCATGCACATCTTTTTTACTGATACATATTGGTTACCCAAAAAACATAGTTCATTTTTCTGGTTTTACATCATTAACTTGCTGTTTTCTTGGCTGGACAGGCAGTTGTCCTCTGTCAAGTTGAAAAGGCAAAAGAAGATATGCTTAATCAGTTATACAGTTCAATCAGGTTAGATTGTTTCCATATTGATAGTTGGTCTCACTCTATTGTGTTCTTAAAAAGGAGTTCATAATTTATTGATGTACAATGTGCATGAATGCCTGCGTAAACAATGTATATACCCAATCACTGATATTTTCTTGCTGCCAAGCTTCCTTGTTCTCAACGTTGTAGTATTCTGCTTTCTTGTTAATTAACCCATCTATGTAATTGAAGAATTATTTGGTAGAATAAGGGAAATGTGAAGTGTCGGGCAGAAAATGACAACTCGCAGACATTAGAAGATGAGGAAAGGGGGGGGGGGGGGGGAGAGCACAGATCTGTAGTTCTTGTTCATGCATGCCTATTAAAGCTGCGATGTGTATTTTCAATTGATTTGTTGTTCCCTACATCAATATTTTTCCCCAGTCATTCGTGATGATACTTATTTGCTACATGGACATCGTCATCCTTGAGTTTTATATTCAAAAGTTGAATATTTTTTATAGATCCTTTCATCTTAAAGTTGTTATATCTTCTTCACTTTTGATGTTGGACTAACAATTGCAACTGTTTCTCGATGTGTGGTTTGTCAGTGGTCAGAGCACAGCAAGAATAGAAGAACTTCTTCAAGAGGATCGGAATGTTAAAAGGAGGAGGGAGCGGTACCAGAAACAATCCTCTCTTCTGTCAAAACTGACTAGGCAGCTGAGTATACATGATAATCGAGCATCTGCAGAATCTAGTTGGATCGATGATAGCAGTAGTACAGGTGATCTTTACACAAAAAATGACAATGTCTGTCAACTTTCTGGACAATATCATGAAGAGTGTTGTTCCTGAATTTCATACTTCCAAATAGTTCACTTGACTCTTTGCTGACGACAACTTTATTTAGAGCCCAGTTACCTATAAAGTTAGATTGTGAATAGAATATATCCTGTGATCCATTAGTTGAAGCTGGCAAAAGGATTTTGGTGAAATGCTCATCCCAAAGAAATGCACTCCATCTTTGTACCTTTTAATCAAAAGATTTGACTTTGGAAGCTGATGATTATCTGATTTAGGAAATTGTTCAGCCATATAAAGATCATAATGAGGAAAAGGCATTTTCTTCTGTTACCATCAATGTAAATACCTCCAATATGGCCATATCCTCATAGTTTCTTAGTTTGCCATTTGCATAAAGTTGATTGCTGATGTTGGCTGAGGTCACTCTTTCTTATACTGGACATAGTAGATAGTTTTCTGAGACTGTTAGTAATCAGGGATAGTCTTGTTTGTGCAGAAAGCAGCCCAAGGACTAATGGACCGTCATCTGGTGATGACTGGAGGTCTGCATTTGATGCTGCTGCGAATGGGCCCACCAGTTTATCTAAATTTGGCACTAGTCCAAGTCGGAGTCGCAGCAACCCAACTGAAAATGGCGATATAAGACCAAGGTCAAACTCTGCCGGTCGGCGCACACCAAATCGATTGCCACCTGCTCCCCCACCATCGGGATCAAACTACAGATATTAGTTGAGGCTGAATGGATGATATCACCCTTTATTTTATTATTATTATTAATTTTTTTTTTTTTTTTTGGGTTTGTGGGGTTTGAAGTTGTTCAGGCTGTGATCTTTGATCATTGTTCGAGAGCATACATGTTGAATGGGTTTTGTTAGTATCAGGTAAATATATCATTCAGTAATTGATTGGTACTCTACGGCAGCATCATTTCTAACATTCGAGGGTTACTGTTACAAACTGCTTCGGGTTATATAACCATTCTTTATCCTTTTACCTTAAATGTTATTTTGTAGTTGTTTGGAAGAGCAACTCTTTTGGTCCTCATTCTTCGTGCAGCTTACTGTACGACATATGCATTTTGCTCCTTTACATAAAGTAAAAGATGTGTTGTGCTTAGACCATCTACTTTTGGCAAAACCATCCATTGAATGTGTGTCAAATAGGATTGTGAGACCTTATCTAATACCGCATGTGCGTACATGTTACATCCAATTCTACTTGCTTATATGTACACGAAATTGTTAAAGATAGTGGTTAGTTATCTTTTCTTTTTCTTTTATATATATACATATATATATTCATATGTAACTGGCAAAAACACTAAATGCATATGCACTCATGCATGCAAGTATGGACATGCAGACTACACTTTATATTCCATACTGCTTTTGTATTTGCATTTTTATGTATACTTTTTGGTTAGTTAACACATGAAAGCAGTAGCAGATTATATTAGTTCTTTCTTTATTGGCAATTATTGTAGTGTGAACATAATCTTTGTGAGGTCCTTATGATTTTAATCGCGAAATTAATACTCTCCCGTTAGGATGAAAGCAGGTTTAATTCCTCGATTCCTAAGAAAAATGAAAAATTATATTTTCATTAAAAGAGGATATCTAATGGCAGAAATCACATTTTGCCATGCATATTATGGTTTTTGTGTTATTATAATTGTTAATGTGGTATTTAATTTAGTATAATTTTGTTAATCTTTATTGCGATCAACCTTGTATTGTATGAACTACTTATTGAAATTACAATACTTGCACTGGAAAGCTGATCATGGACTATCAGAAAGTCATCTCTGGATAAGTGGTCCGTGCACGTGAGACTTGAGAGCTTCTCACAACTATAATACGAAACGGCGACTCTTCAATTTTTGGTTAATAAAAAAACACGATATCCATTTTTTACTCGATAGGCAGAATAAGTTTTCCGGTTTATCCCTTTTTTTTTTTCTTTCTTCTTTTAGTAAATTTGGATTCACTTTTCCATTTCTTGAGACTATTTCCTCTTCACCATCTAGCCTCATCTTTTATTCTATATTCAATTCACAGAATAACTATTTTACGTTTTGTTAATTGTTATTAATGCAAAATAAAAAATTACAATTTCTTTGATTACTCAGGTACATTCCTTTTCTTTCTCTTGCTCTTCTGCAGATTCAACAGTCTAGTCCTCAAGTGCTTGGATGGTATGACATGAATGCCATGTTAATTATTAGAATTAACAATATATAACTATTAGCTATGATAAAAAGATACACTTATTGTGGTATGAGCCAATATTAATAAAATCAATCGTTATATGAGATATTTTCATACAAATTTACCCTTCTGGAGTAGTTGCGGCGGTACCCCACCCCACCCTTGGATTTGATTGATGGGCGGCAATAGCAACAAAAAAAAAAAAAAAAATTCTAAAAAAAAATGCATTTTCTTTTTATGCATTATTTTACCCTTTTTTTAATTTTAGAATTTTTAGCATTTTAAAAGCATTCTTTAATTGAATATATTATGTTTAGTGATATGTTAGTGCTAAACTCGTCATGTTTGTACTTTATTTGCCACATAAGTGTTTTTTTTTTTTTTTGAAGATATTAGTGTAGACTTTTAATAAAAGTTAACAGCTTGTACAATTTTTAAAGTTTTAAAGAAAGTTTTGTATAATTTATCCTAATTGTAATAATTAGTTAAGTAATCTTATCATATAACAAAATGTATATAGTAAACATTGAAATTGCACAAATTCCAAAATTTTAATTACGTTGTTACCAAGAATTGGATAAAAAAAGAAGATGAGGAGTAAGAATGGATACGTTACTAATAACTATAGAGCTAAGCTGACTCGGAGGTTTTCTTATAGTTAAGAAATCTAGTTTTTTTGTTTATAGCATTTGGAAAAATAATCACCTAAATAAGGCTCGTATAAAATCAATTACCGCTTGAAGTGTGGTGGCAACTAGTTGTAAAATTAAACAATGAAATTAAATCAATTATCCGAATATAGATACTCTCGAATGCAAGAGAATTTGGGAAAACAATGTTCTTGTTTTTATATTGATTTTTTTGTTCATCATAGTGCAGTATTATGATGATGATTACAACTGAAAAAGATATTCCCCAACAATATTTGGACAAGTGGCAACTACACATAACCACATGCCTTTACTAGTCTAATATACCGATCTATCTCAATTTGCTATCTCATTATAAATGGGCTATGTTCCATAGGGGAAAAGAAAAATAATATTGATTTTTAAAAAAATAATTATAAAAATACCACTAAGATAAAATTAAATCTAAAAATAGGCAAGTTGATCTCTTCTCTTAAAGAGAGGAGGTTATTAGTGGCCGACTCCATCTCTTCAAGAGATAAGATCAATATATTTTGTACTGACCTCCTCTCTTCAAGAGACGAGGCCAGTGCAAAATGTAACATTGATCACTTATGACCTCGTCTCCTCAAGAAATGAGATCAACTTGCCTATTTCTAGGTTTATTTTTTTTTATTTAGTAGATTTGTGTAATTTTTAAAAAAGAAATTGGTTATTTTTTCCCCTTAATCCATGGCCCATAACTTCAAATATTTTGATCCAATATAGGTTCATTATTCATGACGGCCCAACATCCATCACACACGCCAGTCCATGTTTCATTACACAACCTATGTCCGACACACGTGAAACTAATTTAAAACACAACTTTCTAGACAAATCTAAACTTGTTTCTCTTGACCCTAGTTCCCTTACAACATTTCCTCCCCCCTCAAGCCCTCCCCCCCCCCTCGGAAACCCTTGACCACAAGGGTAGATTTTGAAATCACAAGGTAAGCTTTGATGAAAATTTCAATGTTGCATCACTATTTGGTCTTCCTTTCCATTTAACAAGCACTGATGTATCTGCTGCAATTCCTCACTTTACCAAATGTCGCTCCAAAATAGATTTATGTTCTAGCATTTCGTCATCGGTCATGGAAGGTAGATCAGCAACTGGATCGTATCGACTTAGAATGAAACACTTAAGTTGAGATACATGGTATGTTGGATAGATAGAAGTATCTACCAACAAATCTAACCAGTAAGCCAACTCCCCTGTCTTGTCTCGAATTTTGTAGGATCCATAGTATTTAGGGTTTAATTTATGCTAGTGGTGGTTCGTAGCTTAACCAGTACTAAGTCACCAATTGCAAAACTTCTATCACTCCTACCCGATCTATTATCTTCTTTCATTTTCTCTTAAGCTCATCTTAGATGAAACTTAAGTAACTTCAATGTATCTTCTCTATTCATAAGCATTTTGTCCACAGCATCATTTCTAAAGTCACCTCCGATGTAAGGGAAATGTAAAAGAGGAGGATATCCATATAAAACCTCTAAAATAGTAGTTCAAACCTTGGAGTGGTAATTGGTATTATACCACCACTAGGCTAAGGCTAGTAACTCGTTCCATTTCTTAGGTTTCTCACCACTTACACACTTTAAGTACGTTTCTAGACATTTGTTCACAGCGTCAGTCAACCATCGGTTTAAGGATGGTAGGCTGAAGATAGCTTTAGCTCCATGTCTCGTATTTTGAAAACTCTTGCCAAAAATGGCTAATAAAGATTTGATCTCTATCACTCACAATAGTGTTAGGCATCCCATGTAGCTTATAACACATTTTTAATATAAGCCTTAGCGACTGTTGGAACTATAAGGATGACTTAGGCAAATAAAACGTGCATATTTACTCAATCCATCCACAACGACCATGGTCACTTCCTTTCCAAATGACTTTGGTAGACCTTCAACAAAATCCATAGACACATTAGACCAATAACCTTCTAGAATGGGTAAAGGTTGTAGTAAACCTAGAGTTGCAACATTCTCATACTTGCATTTCTAACAAACCACACATTCACATACATATTGCCTAACATCACTCTCCATTCCTGACCAAAAGAAATCAATTCTTGAATGTAGCTTGTCCAGAATGTCCACTTCTGTCATGATACAAAGATAGAATCTTGTGTCTCAACTCCTGGTCTAACCCAACCACTATACATCTTCTTTTTGAGTAAGTCGCCTTCCATCGTATAATTCTTCTCTGTTTATCCTTGTTACAACATGTTTAACATTTCTTGATAAGGTTTGAGAGCTACTATGCTTTGCTTGACTTCTTCCAAAAGCTTTGTAGTTGTTGGTAAGAAAATGAGTACTTCCAATTCTGCCATACCTACAAAATCCGCACAAGATAAAGCATCACCAGCTCGATTAGTGTTTCCACTCCTATATTGTATCTCATAGTCTAACCCAAGCAATTTTGTCGACCATTTTTGTTGATTAGGAGTGGTAACTCTTTGCTCTAGCAAATATTTAAGGCTTTGATGGTTAGTCTTTATTATGAAAAGCCTTCTAACTAAGTAGTGTTTCCATTTGTCAATTGCTTGCACTAAAGCAAGCATCTCTTTCTTACAAATAGAGAGGCCTTTCTGTTTTGGCCCCAAGGTTGTACTAAAATAGGCTATTGGATGGCATCCTTAAACTAAACTTGCATCTATCTCGATGATAAATTGCTTAGTGTAATCGAGTAAACTAAATACAAGTGCCTTGGTAAACTCTTCCTTAAGTTTCTCAAATGCCTTAGTTGCTTCAGAAGGCCACTCAAAGCTATTCTTTTTTAGCAACTATGTTAAAGGTCTAGATATGATTTCAAATTCCCAAATAAGCCTCCTATAATATCCTACCAAACCCAAAAAAATCTCTTAATTGCTTAACATTAACCTGTGTTGGCTAGTTTTCAATGGCTTCAATTTTTCTTGGATTAGTTGTAATTCCATATTGGGTTATCATGTGACCCAAGTACTCAATATGTGTAACCCTAAAAATGCATTTGCTCCTCTTTAAATATAACTCTTCTTTCCTTAAAACCTAGAATAGAGCTACCAAATGTCGCTAGTGCTCATCAATGCTTCCGTTATTCACCAAAATATCATAAAAGAATTGTAGATAGTCTCTAAACAATTTGTCCATCAATTCATGGAATGTTGAGGGAGCATTAGTTGAGCCAAATGGCATAACCATAAACTTATAATGGCCTCATGGGTTTTGAAGGAAGTCTTATAAATTTCCCCTGGATCCATTCTTATTTGATAGTAACCCGATCTTTGATCCAATTTACTAAAGTGGCTGGCCTCATGCAATTCATCAAACAAGTCTTCTATCAAAAGTATAGGATATCTATCCCAATGGTAAGTTTGCTTAACTCACAATATTCCACACACATTATCCACATGTTATCATTTTTTTTTTTTTTTAACCACACAATAAGGGATATGAAGGGGTTATGGCTTGGGCGAATAAACCTCTACTAAAATAACTCCTTAATCATTTCCTCCAACACATCCTTTTGACCCACTAAGTGTCTATAAGGTCGTATAGTGACTGGTTGCGCCCCCTCTTGCAAATGGATCTTATGATCATGACTTCTTGGTGGTAGCAAGGTTTGAGGACTCTCGAATAAATCACTATACTCTTTCATTAATTCCAACAATTTAGGATGCACCACTTGCTCCTTCGCGGTTGCATTTCCAACTTCCTAACCCTTGATAACCTAATACCGCAATTTTCCTCTCATTAAATCCTTTTCAAGCCATCTAATCATGGCGTTTCCTTCAATTACAGTAACTACCTCAGTTAACCCTTTAGTTTACAAGTTTCTTAGTCCATCGTCAGATGAGTAAAATTCCAAGTTGCATCAACCATGGTATGCCTAATATTTCATTAAAACCACGAGAGGTAATACATAGGCATGTATGATGAATTTATGCCCTTGAATCCTGAGTTCCAATTCAAGCATTTGACGATTGGTAGTCAATGTAGACCCATCAGCTAACGCAACCTTGATTGGCTTAGCCATTTCCATTTCACATCCCAACCTTTTGGCCACATGCTCATCCAAAAAATTGAAAGAGCTACCAAATCTACCAAGACCCCTAACTTCCTCCCTTTGTAATAAGCCTGAAACCTCATTATATTCAGATCATGTACCTTTATTGACAGCACACAATGCGAGTTTAGAAAATTCTTCCACAATTGGAACTTCTTCATTGTGCTCACAACCCTCTACCTTTGCTTTATTGTCATTCTCAATCCCAATACCCTTGGAGATCTATTTTTGCATCGATGATCAAGCCTAATGAGTTCATCACACCAAAAACATTATTTCTTTGGTCTTTTCTCTTTTAATTCCTCGGATGTAAGGCACTTTTGTGTTTTGAGAGTGGTAATAGTAATATTGAGTTGCAGTTAGAGTTTGTTTTAGAATTATTGATTATGGGAAATTGAGTAGAGTTTTTGGAATCGGGGTTAGTTTTTGAGAATGTAGGTTGTTTATGATCGAATGATGTGAAAGTATTTAAGCTGTTGGTAAGGACTGGGGTCATAAAACGGGTGTGTTTTTGGCTTTAGGAGGCTGCGAGGGTAGTTTCTTGCAACTTAGCTAAGTTTAAGGCATGTTGTAGGTTTTGGGGTGGGTATTGAATCCTAGTTTCAAGCCACTAAAAAACTAGAAAACATGCTAGTTTTCATTTAAGGGTATCAAGGCGATTAAATATTTAAATGTGTTCCATTCGTCTTGCAATGTTCCTTGTTGAAACAACTCTTTTAAGGCAGCCATTGGATCATCGAAAGAGTTGGACCCGCACTTGGCCTGTCATCCCAAAACTAATTCTTCCCATGTAATAGGCGTGGGTAGTTTCCAGTTTTGCACAAATGAATGATACCAATGTAATACAACTTCCTCAAAATGAATTCTAGATACCTTAACCCTCAAGTTAGTTAGAGTTCCATCCAATTCAAAATAATGATCAACCTTTCAATTAACCAAGATTTAAGGTCTTCACCATTATAAGTTGGAAAATCCAAATGAGTATCTAGCAAGTATAGGATATTGTGTCTCACCTGGTAAATAAAGGATAGTAGTGATAATTGGAGCCTTACCATTATCCCGACTGCTATTACAAGCATTTGGTGAAGATGGCGCTTACAAACTAATGTTGCTAACTTAGTAACATCTGCTATCTTTGCTTAAGCCTATTATTGCTGCACCATACTTATCCAATACTGTTTGCTGCTGCTTAAAGACTGTGAGAACTAGCGTGCCAGCTTCTCTTCCTGCTCCTTTAGCATTGAACATACTAAATCGTTCATTTCTTTCAGCCTCCCTAGTCTTACCCATCCACCTCTTTAATGGCTCTAATATCACTACAAGTGTGGTGGCAACTAGTTATAAAATTAAACAATGAAATTAAGCCAATTGTCCGAATACAAACACTCTCAAATGCAAGTGAATTTGGGTAAAACAATGTTTTTGTTTTTTCATTGATTTTTTTGTTCATCATAGTATAGTATATGTGATGATGATACAACAAGTAGCAACTACACATAACCACATGCCATCTATTCTACTAATTCTATTTTAATTTGCTCTCTCACTTTAAATGGGCTATGCCAACTTCAAATATTTTGACCCAATATAAGGTTCATTATTCGTGACGGCCAAGCATCCATCACACACGCTAGCCCATGTTTCATTACACAACCTATGTCCGCACACATGAAACTGATTTAGAACTCAACTTTCTAGACAAATCTAAACTTGTTTCTCTCAACCCTATTTCCCTCAAATACCACTTTATTGTAGTAAAACTACACGTTTTTAGTGTGATTTTTGTTATTAGTCTAATGAATTTTCATTATTCCAAAAGGAATCACAAGCAATTCATAAGAATCAGATGTTGACTCTCTAAAACATCTTCAAGAACTTACTCTCATTACATTCCACAATACCTTTGCTCGCAACACCATTGCATCTTACCAACAACCCATGTCTTGATACTTTTGGGTCAACTCCATTTTTCCATTGCTTGCTTTGTCTGCATGAAAACCCCAAAGACCCCCCAAAAGTTGCAATTTCAAGGAAGAATGGGGAATTCGAGTTTAGAGTAGAGTGGTGACGATGGTAGGGGAGCAATAGCAATGGAGGAGAGGGTATTAAGGTTATGCATTATTAAGTGATTGACCTAGTTTGAACCCATCATTTCCACTTTTAGATATTTCTAAAATTGTAGTTATCAAATGTGATTTTTTTTTTTTTTTTTTGTAATTATGAAAATCCCATCTCAAAAATGTGATTTTACAACATATATTGGTAATTAATTTCCTATAATTTATATCATGGTTTATATATATATAAAAATATATAAAAGGAGTGGTAAACAAGTTCCAAACTATTAAAAGATCCTCAACTTGAAGAGCCATTATAAATGAATCACAAGTTAAAAATACAATTTCTCTTAGGAAACTCTCATTGGATAATGGTATTGAGTTATCAAAAAGCTTTTTAAGGTTATATAAAAGACCAGTTATTCCATTCCACTCTGTCATTCTTTTAAATCTTCTTAAATTAAAATTTTTAACACGTAATCATCGTTTGGCAAGAAATAGAATGATTTTATTTTATGTATATAAATATATAAAATCCTTAACATAGTTTAAATCCTAGTAGACGCAATGCTGAGCTTTCTAAAACAAGATATTACTATTTGGAATAGTTTGAATGCAAAAGATTATGAGGACGCTTACTTATCAAGTTTCATTTTTTTTATCAAATTTTTTTTTCCTATTGACCTTTTTCCAGTTAGTTATGATGATACAAAAATACTTATATTATAGTTTGATATGATATATAAAATATTACAACAGTATAATATAGCATTAATATATGTCTAACACATTAAAATATTAATCGTTTAAGTATAAAAATCAATATATGAGTATGATGTTGCAATTTTCCAGTTGCCTATAAATCATTTAACCAACTAATTTTCTTTTTTTTTTTTAAAAAAAAAAAACCAATATTTTCACCCGTGACGTTATGTATACCTATATTTTTGGTTTTTCACCATATCCCGTGTCTGTATTTTATTACTGTTTGCCATTATTGATTAAAGGACATGTAATATAACAAAAATAATATTACTAAAGGAAAAAAAAGGGGGGGGGGGGTGGGGGGGGGGGGGGTGGGTGGGCCGGGGGGTTGCGCGGCATACCGCATTACAATTTGCATTGCATACACTGTTTCCATACTTTGCGACTTTCTATTATAGAAATTTTAATTTGACCAACCGTATGGCTATGCCTTTGAGTATGACGTAACAACCATTAATACCTTATTAAAAGCGAACATTTCATGCGGCATGCAAAGTTGATAGAGATTTAATGGTGCAATTGTGATTAAATGATTGAAGCCAATTTATTTTTATTTATTATTATTATTTGTGAACTCGTCGAACTTCTATTTTAGAAAAAAAGGAAGGGAAAAAAAGCATGCGCCAAGCTAATTTTTACAATTACAAACAAAGCACGAACTTAACTTAATTGGTACAGATTAGCAACGAAAAGACCCGCCATCCTTTGCAATGTGTCCCAACTTTTTTTTTTTTTCTTTTTTTTGGTGACATATTGATCAGAAGATCATCCAGCGTTAGCCAATAGCCAGTAGCCAATAGCCATAGCTACTGCCTACTGGCATTTCGATAAGACTGAAAACAAAATATAATATACAAAAAATGCAAAGATTTGGTTATCTTGTTCTTGCTATAATTAAATATTAAGGAGCAATATACTTGCTGTCATTACAATAATATAATGTTAATTTTGTGAAGAATTGCAGAAACATGAAATCCTAAACAATACAAGAAATTTAGATAAAACTCACAAAGAAACTAGACATCTCTTGACTATTATTAACTCCAAACAAACAAAATAAAATAAAATAAAAGATGTTAGGATTGAGAACTTAGCAGCGCATAAGCTAAGCTAAGCTGTCTCTATATTTCTTTCTCAGGGGGATGCATTCTTTTTCCCTTCCCCCCCCCCTTTTCCCAATGGCCAATCAATAATGCAATTAGCTGGCTGGAAACCAGATGAAAATGCCCTTGTGTCCTTGCTATTTATTGATTTAAATATAAATAATTTGGCTTTGCTTTGCAGATTGATTAGTGAAGTATATAAGGGGAGAAAATGGCCATTGAAGGCATATTCCTTCAGCAAACAAGGTTATTGACTCCTGGTGGTTTCCATGTTAAATCAAATCCAACAAACCAATAAGCTGATTAATGCAGTGTGGGACGGCTATCCTTCCTGGTACAAAGATTGCAGGGGAAGAAAAGGAAGTGCTTCAGATAAGTTGACCAAATCAAAATGCTACGATCGAACAAGAGATGAATCCAGAAGGAAGATAGAAGGATACATGACCACAGTCCTTTGAGAGAGACCGACACTCAACAGAGAGAATACGAAAGAAGACAGGGCCAGATGATATGATATGAGAGATCAGCCAAGTTATCAAAGTGGTCAATTCAAGCATCTTCTTGATGGAGAGGCGTAACTCCAGTATCTCTTTATGAGGTCTACTTCCCCATGCTTCTGATAAAGGGAATCTCTGAAGATCCTAGCTCTGAGCCCTATCCTCAACATGCTTATTGCCATCAAAGATAAGTCTGGAGATGTCAAAATTGAAAGGGAGATGACTTTGGAAATGGCTAGTTTAAGGGCATAAACACGACCAACTCACTGACTTTTCATAAATGAATGCCATTATAGTCGTCCATGGACACAATGATAAGGTTACTAAAAAAGGCAAACATAAGATGGGCATTATTATTATAATACCATTCTGTTATATCAATTAAGCAATATTCTATCACAGGTGTTGATGCGTCCACTCCAGGATTAGTCTCCTCAGCTTGTCATATATCAAAACTTGAGTTTATATCACATTAGTTATGACAATTGTTCTGACTGGGATGCATACCATCAAGAGAATTGTTTCTGAATATGTGAGATGGGAATTCAAGACGTATCACAACATTCGTAATAGATGGCTGTTTCAACACATCATACTCATTTAATTTAAAAAAAAAAAAAAACACTTGGATATTCATGGGTATGCCTATTGTGCCTATGCCTACAACAACAGAATAGAAAAAAATAAGGTGCAGGGGGTGGCAGCAAACATACATACAATACAACTGCACGGGGTTAAACAGTTAAAGAGGCACCATTGTCAACTGCAGTGAGATTCAATATCATGGTGGCAGCCTTCACAGCCCTATTGTTACCATAATCGTTATTAGTTATAATGTTTAAGTAAGCCAGTGAGATTATGCATCATAAATATTATAGATATATTACCAAACATCAGGTTGCTGGTAGAGGGAAGCAGAATCACCAAAGCAGGAAGCCAGCATATCCGTATTAATCACCCCGGGGTTGAGTGCTACTGCGGCCATTCCCTCCGGCAACTC
This sequence comes from Combretum micranthum, assembly GCA_024138025.1. NCBI lineage: Eukaryota > Viridiplantae > Streptophyta > Magnoliopsida > Myrtales > Combretaceae > Combretum > Combretum micranthum. The sequence continues at coordinate 5,396,903 of JAMXBD010000001.1, forward strand.
CTTCGCCACCGATTTCGTCAGTCCCTCCACCGCCCATTTCGACGCACAGTAAGGTGCCACCTGTTTGTTCATTTGAACTTTCTTACTATTATTAATTCCAATTCAAATTCAAACTTCTTCCTACTCAATTAAAGAGAAAAAATAGATAGTAAGGAAGGAAAGTAACGAACCAAGGCGGCTCCTGATCGACCCCATCCAGAAGACATATTGACGATGATACCCCCTCGGTTCCTACGAATCATGTGAGGTAGGAAGTGCCTGATGACATTGGCGATGCCCTTAACGTTGGTGTCGATGACGGAGTCGAACTCCTCCGGCGGGACCTCCCAGAGCTTGTTGTTTCGGTTGATGGTGCCTGCATTATTGACTATGATGTCTGGGATGGTTCCGTTCTTGTCGATGACGGCACGTGCGAGTTCCTCCACGCTGGAATTGGATTTGACATCGACAGCCATCAGGAAATGCGATTGCGATTGGGATTGGGATTGGGATTGGTACTGGTTGGAAGCATTGAGTTGGGATTGGAGGGAATCGAGGTTGTCCTGAGAACGAGAGCACCCGATAACGGAGTGGCCTCGCTTGGCTAACTCTAGGGTTAGGGCTTTGCCGAGACCTTTACCGGCTCCCGTTACAAGTATAGATCGAGGTCTGGAGGTGGTGGATGTACTCTTCATCATGCTAATGCTCATCATGCTCGATATTCAGTTCTTTTCTAAACTGCTCTCGCTATAAAGTATGTGTGAGTCCGTCTGTTGGTGTAGTGCAGTGGGCGTGTTCCGTGTTATGTGTTGTGTGTGTGTCACGACTGACGACCACATATTTATTGCATTTATGATGCCTTTTTCCAAAGCTTTATTTTGGGAAAAGGAATAAAATATTAATATTTTTAAAAATAATTAAAAATATCATCGAAAAAAAATATTATCGATTTTAGACAACATGGCATCGTCTCTTAAGAGACGAGGTCATAAGTGATTGACCTCGTCTCTTCGAGAGAAACAAGGTGTCATTACTCTAATGACCTCTTCTCTCGAAGAGACGAGGTTACTCCGCGTGTGACCTCGTCTCTTCAAAAGAGGAGGCCAGGTCGTCTCCATAAAATTAATTTATTACTTGAGAAACCCAAAAAATTACGTATAAACTTGTCAAGTAGAAATATAAATGGCTATACGAGCCATTAACTAAATTCAACACAGCTATAATACCATTCCACCTAAAAACACATGCTCAATCCCAATCTGAATCATTCAATCACGACGGTATTGTAATTGTTTGTCAGCACAGTAATGAAAATATGAGAATTTGTAGGCTCGTAACAGATAATATGAAACGAAATGCTGATTGATTGTTCTATTAAAATGTACAAGAGAAAAGAAGTACAATACACATACAAGAACAATACCAAAAAGTAAAAAGCTATATGCAACAATCAAAAAAAAAAAAAAAAAAAATCCATCATCTAACTACTGTTGCTGATGTGTGTCCCTCCTCCCATGTCCTCAGCCTCTACCCCGCCTCACGTACGTCTGGGTAACGGGTACGCAAATTAAGATGCTTGTAGATGGAACAATCTCTGTAACTGCACATCCTCATGTCCAGTAGCAGCACTGTACTGATGGAACGGGACAGGGTCTGGCTCAACCTGTGCGAGTCCCTCCCCCATATCATGTGATGATGATGGTCGTCTCTTCTGTAGAGCCAAGGAGGTATGGAACTCAGAGTATGACGAGTTTGGCATGGGGGTGTCCCCCATATAGTAAGATGTCGATGATGGGCCAGCCTGTCCTGAATGACCTGGGAAGGACCAAGCTCATCAAGTGAAGTAGATCGGACGGCTCAGGCTCATCTCTGATTTGTATACCTGGTGCTCGAGCTGTCCCGACCCTTGCCCCGTCCCCGCCCACGCTCTCTCTAGGAGGCTGTCATCTTGCTAGGTATGAGACTGTAGGTCCACCTGTGCTGCGCTGATGGTGGAGCTAGTGGCACTGGATCATTAAAATTCAACCCATAAACTCTTCCACCACACGACAGACATCTCGTGCAGTGGATGGAGTAAGCTCTGGGGGCATGTCTGGGATGCTATAAATGAAATCAGCATGCGAGTAATAGCAAAAAATTATATCAGTGAGTAGCTGCCAAGTCATACAAGTCCATATAAAGCTTATAGAGACAGTTATCTTACCATGTCTTACCATGTATCGTATAATAGCTCCCGTGCGTTCGATCCAGCGTCGGGTGATCGCATAATACCACTGGAAGTAATTGCCATCTGTCCCAGCAAGCAAATCTGGCAGCTCAACTATGCAATCACGCCGAGCATCCCACTCAGCTATCCACCTGGCATGCTCCACCTGCCAGTTCCACTCGGAACGTCCTCTCATGTCAATCTCATGGAGGGATCTCATGTCGGCAGAGGGGGCTGGGATCCCCTGGAAGCCACCAAACTGTCTGAACACTCTATCAAGGTAGTAGTGCTCGACAAGGTGGAAGCATACCAGGGGGACCCGTGCACGCCAAACATCGCTCCCCGCTAGGCAGTATGGAGGCAGGGAGGGCAAGATCGAACTATATGGGTCCCACACCACCTAATGCAGTAGTAAAAGTAAAATATTAGTTAACAAACCATCGAACTATAGCAATTTAACAGTACAAGTCATGGAAATCAATTGAGGTATAGGAGGGAATGGATGTCATACCTGATGTGCCGTCTGTCGATCGAAAATGTGCGGTACTCAATCAGCAGATGTGTCGATACTCGGGTCATGTCGAAAGTCGCACCCCAATGGCTGATGAGTGGGCGCCCCGTGGTAACTGATGTGTGCAGGCGACGAACTGGGGCAATGTGGGGGAAGTGCTCCCATGCCCATATCTGCAGGACAACTAACGGCCCTGCCATGTCCCATGTGTCGACGTGGGAAGCCAAACATAGCTGCTTATATAGCCAGGCCAAACAGGCACTCCCTACGCGTGCTGTCCGGCCAATGCTAAAGTATAAATACCATTAACAATAATTGAAATTATTGTTAATTTTTTTCGCACACTCAAATTCCTAAAATAATTATCCAACAACAACTACTTATGACTTGATTTTTTCCAAAGCAAATATTATACATATACATATCTATACAACATACAACAAGAAAAAAAAAATGTCGGCGTTGGAATCATGCTACAAAATTATTCTAACAACACATACAATCTACATTCAACAATGCAGCATGAATGATTGAAAAAAATACGAAAATACGCGAAAATCCAACCTCAACGTTCACCGTTCGCCGTTCACCATTCTCGATTTGCCGCCGGTGGTTTCGCCACGAATCTCCTTCTTTCGCTCCTCCTACCCAACAAATCACAATACAACAATTTGGACAAATGGGGATGAGCGATTATGATTGATTTGTGGATTTCGGCCGCAAAAAATCAGTACACGCGCGGAGATTTGTGGATTTCAGCTGCAATTTCCGATTAGGGTTCCGGCTATCAACGGGGAAAATGGGGAAGAAGAAGACGCGCGCGGAGATTTAAGTCCGCTGACCTTGTCTCTTGGAGAGACGAGGTTAATCACTAATGACCTCGTCTCTTCAAGAGACGAGGTCATTAGAGTAATGACACCTCGTCTCTTGAAGAAACGAGGCCATGTTGCCTAAAATTGGGAATAATTTTTTCATGATGGCATTTCCGTAATTATTTTCAAAAATATTAATATTTTATTCATTTTCCCCTTTATTTTTATTCTTTTGATCTTCTTCAATTCTTTTATTCTAAAATATACGTACATGTTTGTTGGAAAAAAAAAAAAAGATAAATATAAACACGTGCTATGGGAAAACGGAAAAAATATATGTTATTAATAAAAAATTACAAAAATACCATCCAAATCATAATAATCTTAAAAATAATTTAATTTTGACTCTTAAATAAACAAACTTGGTAGTGATAAAATTATTCACTTTAATAGACGAGTTTATTGGTGTTAAGCTAAGCTCATTTCTTTAAAAGACAAGTTTAATATTTCTACTCAATTTGCCTTCTGTAGTTGCATAGAACCATATTTTCAAGAAACGAGTTATCTAAGTTTAACATACAACAATGAGCATGTGTGTTTTATTACTCAAATTATAACCAATATCTAATTCACTTGTCAATACAAAATCAAAAACATAATGTATGAGTCCAATACATATCTAAGGTTTCTATACAAAATAATTACTAATATATCGTTTGGATGAAATTAATTACCAATTTCCAGTTGCAAAATCGCGTTTAAGAAAAATGATATACAATTTTATACAAAAGTCGCATAAAAGAGTCGCGATTTAATGTTTGACTACGGTCGCAATATCGCAATTATTAATCGCGATAAACGTATTTTGTACGCATATAGCGATATTGCTCTGTACGTCAAATGTATATCGCGTTTTATAGTCGCGACATGCACTTGTATATCGCGTTTTAAAGACGCGATATACGTGCATTTACTGCTAACTCGTATATTCTGTGATAAAAACACAATTTTTGTGTGGTAAATTGGTAATTGTTTTCATTTTGACCTTATTTAAGGAATTAATTTCAATTAGTATCCTAAACAAGAAATTAATTCCATAATGTATAGTATATACAACTTCTTCAGACACCAATTTCAACAACTCCACCAATCCCCATCAAATACCAACAAACTTCATGATAGATCCACTTAACACTTCAATTTCATCCACCCACCCTTTTTTAGCAATACAACATATAAAATTAAAAGGAAAATGCAATAGTACAAGCAACGTTTCACAACTGAAGCTCAAAAGATCATAAAACAAATACAAAGAATTGTTAGATGGAAAGAAAAACTAGGATGACTACTACTATTGCAAATGTCTTAACTCCACTAGATATTAGCTATGGATGTGGTTGAGGATACTACATGGACGTTGTTTTCAATTGTGTAATCTATGTGTCATCATAATTTCCATTCAGTGGGCTATAATGAGGGCTCTGATGATATGGCATAATGTTTGATTCAAAAATAAGTGAGACCCTTGCCTATCTAACAGTGTTGCTCACCTCCTATACAGAGCTAAAGGAGTCTCAATGGCTACAATAGAGCTCTCAATCAATGGTGTTGAAGGACATGTGGGAGATGGCTCATCTTTACTAGTACATGCCTATTGCCTCATCCAGTCACCCTTGCCCTTACTCTCTACCTTAGCCTTGTAATCATAGCTTGGATCAACCATCCTGTGCCAATTGTGGCTATAAAGAATCACCACTATCTTCATCTAATGGGCCGGTACTAGTAGCTCATAGCGAGTGATGCCTTTAAGCTGTTACACCACCATTGTAATAGTTGACACATTGGATAATATATCAGCATGCAACATTTGAGGCAATTGATCAATGAAGTTAAATTGCAATGTAAAATAAACACCAAAGTTAGGAAGTAACATATAAGTAGAAGAAAAATAATTTAATAGGATGACATTCAACTTACCATACAGCCGAGCATGGCACGAATATGACCAACATACTGTCTAGTAATCCCCTAATACTATGTTAGGTAGTCAAGAGCGTCAAAATAGGCAATAACTCCACAACTCTATCCCGTCGCTTATCCCACTTGGCAATCCATTTCGCATGCTCAATTACCTAGTTCCACTTCGTTGGTCTGCATAAGTCTCAAACCTTGCAGTTGCTTTCACATATCTACCTACTTGATCTTCGTGCTTCCAATTACTACATGAACATCAACATAGAGAACAATCAAAACTAAAATGTCTTGGAGGGTGATCATCATCTTCTCAATGAAGAAGTGAAATATCTGCATCTTAGATCACCACCTCTACAACAATGGAGTCATTAGGTACCAATCATGCTACATAAAAAGCATGTGTGCAACATCTTAGAAGCTGATCTACTACAACAAAGGAATCAACAACTCATCAAGCCCACTCGAGGCCCCCTCATGCTGTTTGAGCCTAGCTTCGCTATAACAGGCATTTAATGCATTATTCTCCGACACGTCTAAGATAGGATAACGTATGGTCACGTTGATTGCAAATAGATACTTTGAAAAATAACAAGGAGAACAAGGCTTATTGAGTTGAAATTTTATGTGATTGTCTCATAGGCTACAGAGATTTTAAAATGGGTTCAAGTCAGTTGCTTTTATTGAGTTAAATGATATAGGGTTGTTCACATAATGATGATGTGGCGACACATATAGGTAATTAAAAAATCCACATCATATTAGTTGAAGGAAAAATATATAGACTTAACCAAAGTCTTAACTAAAGTTCAAATTTGTTCACATATATAAAAGGTAAGGATTGAAGGAAAGAAAAAGTTGTACGACTCAAATAGAAGAAGTCATAAACTTTTTTTTGAAATTCTAATCCATTCACTTTTGTGTCTTCAAGATTGCAAAACAAGTTTAAAAAAAAAAAAAACACGCGCGCACACAATCTAAACCAAAATTTGTTCATTTCTATACTTCATTGGGAGTTATGAAGTCCCTTAATATTCCATGATGGAAAGGCGGAAACATTATATGTACAAGGAGGAGAAACCAAAAATACATAAAACCTCAAATTTGCAATTAGTCCACAAGGTGAGTAAGAGAAGAAAGGGGATTTTGCTCTTGAGAAAAAAATAAATTTTAGGACTTTTTTGGCACATATTTCTTTGATGAGAGTGTAGCTAGTTAGTCATGACAACCACAATCTATAATCTTATTTGGCATCATCAATAAGGTGTCACCAAAAAAAGAGAGTCCAAGAACCAACTATCTATTTTTCCATTGGTAATGAAACTACTCCCAATTCCAACCACTTGAATCATCTTTTATTTTATTTTCTTTTCTTTCTTTTTCTTTTTATAGAAAGCCCCATTAAAAAATAAAAAGCAATCGATTTAATTCCAAACAGTATTTCTTTTATTCTATAATATAATATAATGCTGCATAGTGAGTGAGTGCATGACACCACATATATAACGATAATATATAACAGGTGTGAACAATATATTGTGCAGAGAAGAGGATCTGTTGACGATGCTTCCTGAATCGATATTATTGGTCATGTCTTGCGTCTCTGTCCTTGTCCTTATCATGTGTGATGTTCCTTTTGGGAACGGGAAATGGAAAGGCGATGGTAAGGGTTATGAGTAATTTCACGATCACGAAAACTGAGGCAGGGACAGATACAGCCCATTATATGGACCATGCATCCAAATAACCCACCTCTTCCTGAACCTGAACCTGAACCCTCTCTTCTTCCAAAACCAAAACCATCACCATCAACATCTCAGTTTTCCCATATCCAGATCCAGGAATAGGATCCACATGTTGTTGCTTAGAATGCGCCACCCCAGCTTCATTTTGTCCAGCTCCTGGTCCTTGATTATGCGTGTTCTCGACAAAGTCAGCTGCTCCATCCTGTTTAGTATTAGTAGTAAACACACCCATGAAAGGTTTTGGTGCGGGATACAGTTCCGAAGCATTGCTGGAGTTGTTGTTGTTGTAGTAGTAGTAGTATTGGTAGTGAGACTGAGAGTGAGAATTGTTGGCAGGAAAGTCGTAGTGGGTCTGCTGTTCTTCTTCTAGTTCTAACCATGAGGGTAGAGGTGGAGCTGATGGCTCGACGGAGCATCGTCGGCAGATGGGGGTGGGAACGAAGTAAGTCTGGGATTCAAGAACGTAGCGGGAGCTGCTCTTCTTTTTCCTTTTGACCAGAACTTTAGTTTCTTCACCACCTTCATTAGCTTCCGAGGCATCCTACTGAACAAATTCCAAATGATGAAGATGAAGATCTAAAAAGAATTTGTCTCTGCAAAATAAGCCCTTGTATCATAGCAGGTAATGTAACGTAATGTAAAAGTAAAGTAGGCCAAGGCAAAGCTAAAGCTCTCCATCTATCGGCAAATAAGAAAGAAGACATACCTGTCAATCTCTCTCTATATATATTAATCTAAAAGTGGAAAAGCCAGCCTCTTTTCAAAAGTTTTGTGACCGTTGCATGCGCTATTAAAAACGGAGCGGATCTTGCAACCAATCAAGAGAGCCTTTTTTTTTTCCTTTCCTAGCCGACAGTTTAGACTGTAGTAAGTGGGCCTACTTTCCTAAGGAAGTGACTAACTTGCAATATGCAGCCTCGGCCAGCAGGTATGCTGGCTATATTATATTGTTCGGTTTCTAGTGTATAATTACCGAGTTTCCTCTGCCAGTGCATTGGGCTCTGGAGATTGTTGAATGGAATGCACATAACTGATCGATTGTGCAGCAAACATTGAATTGAAAGTAACAAAATTTGCTTCTGCACCAGATTAGAGATTACCATAAGCTTCAATCAATGTCTTAATTAAAGACAAGTGAATCCACTTTCCTTATTCTCACCAACTCAACTTCCCTCAGACCATAGACTAGAGTATCAGCTTCCCCTTACACTATTAATCCGGTATATATGGAACCAAAGCAACCGTTTCATCAGCATTTAGTATCCATACATACACATACATATAATAAAAAATATAAAGGTAGAATTCTTATTGGATGAGATGAAAAGACATCTCATTTAAGATATACAAAGACACAATAATGAGATGTAAAGATAATCTCATATAAGAAATTAAGAATCAAGACTTGGTGACCATGACATCAACAACGAAAAGGTATTAACTATAAAATTATATACAGGCGGATGGGGGACATATTTGTGTGATACTAGAGAGGATGGGCTCTTCTCCATCTCTTCCATATAACCAAAACCTTGAGCAACTATTTTTGCTCCCCACCGGATTATGAACATTCAGGCCAAAAAAAAAAAAAAGGAGAGTATGAACATGGGAACACCAAGAGATTTTTCTAACAAAAACATAATCAACACAAGCAAATCCATCTCATTGGAGAACAACAGATGGCAGCAAAACCCTCATGCAGTGTTTGTCCATTTTCTAGCTTTGCTTCCCTGTACCAGGATCCAGGAATAGGCACCTCAGAATCAGCAGAGTTGATTTTCAATGAGTTGCAAATTGATCGGTTTGAGCGAAAAAAAGGACATACTTGCCGGGTCCTTTTGTGAACTCTCTCAACTCACAAATCAATGAATGAAAGAACTTCACAAAAAATTATCAGCAGCCAGACCCCACCACAGATGAACGGTCATCAGTGTTAGCTGCTGCATCAGAGTCCAATTTGTCATGCTTAGCCTCCTCATCAATGGGAAATTTTATCTTAGGTGACAGCTGCTTGACTTCCTCTGTTGTGTAAATGAAAATCTTCTTCACAATGCTGCAAAATTCACTGCAGGTAACGAACTTGATAGTTATTGACACTAAATTTATTCCTCAAAATAGATAGAAGTGTCTTTTGGCCAATTACCCAAAAAAAACAAACAAATAAGGTATATTTATATCATCCAAGCCATTCTTAGGTCAAAACCAGGTAGAAAGTCTACTTGGAAAAGATAAGGCGCACATATTTGACAGTCTAATAGGCCAGAGTGATCAGCCCAATAACTGTTTGCAAAGCAGAGAAAACTTACTGCCATGGATCATCTCCAACCATCATCATATCATCTTCATCATCAGCATAAACAACTTGCCATTTCTTCATAGAGCCACAGAGCTCACCTCTGATGTCAAACATCTCTTCCAATTTCCTAAGGAGGTCCTCATACCTATCAAATCGTGTCAAATCAACAGCCCTCCCAATAGCAATCCCCTGCATGTGTACCTGTAGAAAACGTACTTGACCACATAATAACAATGCATTCTACAGAAAAATGAAGGGTAAAAAGGATTTCTTGGGCTGCCATTAAAGGTAGTTTTAACAGCTGTGCCTTCGAATCATCGGACCATTATCATGTTCTATGTATTTTATTGCCAACAAAGAGTGAAATAAGAGGTTATTTCTTTTGGCCAACCAGAATAAGAGGTTAGATACCTCAAAAGACAGTGACTTTATTTAACTGCCAACAAGGGAATATATACTAATAAATCTCCACACTTGCAGTGTCTTTATATGCTCCATGCAATATCAACCTAATTCTTTCGATGAAATTGTTGCACAAAGACAAGAACCACCATCCCAGTATCATCACATCAGAATACTCACCATCAGACAACATGAAACACCATACCTTAGTGCAGCTTCGAAGTTGTCTGCTCTGTAACTCATGCGGAGATCTCAGGTATGATTTCTCCAGGTCATGATTCGAGTGATTAATATTTGATGGTTCCGAACATTGGTCAGAGTCAGCATCCAAAGAGGGGAGCAGACCCTCACATTCAACAGTATTAGATACCACTGCCATTGGCAATTTCTCTTCTGCATTTCTATTGTCAAGCAGCTGGATTCCAAAGAGCCAGCATCCATTCCCAGTGCTCGGCCTCCTCTCACTGGGTTCTCTATTGTTGATTGTAAAAGAGTCTGTTATTGTCTCTGCTTGAGTAGACCAGTGATTTGAAATAGAGGGTGCAGCAGTCAGTGGACTATTACCACTGCCACCTACAGGATTGGGCCTCATAGCAGATGCGCATGAATCTCTTCTGAGATGTGGATCATATGAAAGCGTGCCTGAATCAATTGAAGACTTCCATGTGCCTGACCCATATATAAACAACAAATTCTAATCATTGTTGAGTTTAAAGTAAGGCAGGAAAGAGAATTTACAAAATAATAATCATACCAAGTATAGAGGTCTGATGTTGCAGGTGATACTAGTGTCCGTGCCCGCTTATTCCTCTGTGGCGGTTGGGTGTTTGACGGAGCAGTTGCTAGAAGAGGCTCCAACTCCCATGGTGAAACTCTATCAGGACGTGGAATTGAAGAATGTTCATCCCATTGAACCTGCCGTAAATTATTTTCTCCACCAAGTTAATATCAGTGGAAATTAAGTTTAAGGATACATCAAATGTGAAACTTCACCACCCCCCCACACAACACCCCCCCCCCCCCCCCACAACAAACCCACACAACACACCCCCCCCAACCCCCCCCTTTGGGGCATTATGCTAATCAATTGCAATTTATTTTTTTTTTTTTCTTTGATGAAGTCAGTACATTTCATTAATGAAAATAATTACAAGATGGACCTATACAAAAACACTATAGGGCTCACAAAAGACCTAAAATCTCGAGCATATCACCACCAAAAACAAAAATAATCAATTGTATGATTCAGCTGTATAGTTATTTCTTAAAATATCCGAAGTCCCACAAGTGCTCCATAGCTAAACAATGCATTCGACTACCAGCAATCCTACTTTCTCGGTAAATGGCTCATAAAAAATTAAGGGGGAGAGAGAGTACTTGCCCCATAATGAGCACACAAATATCCAAAAAGAATTGAAAAATTGAACCTACTGTTTTGAAAAGTAAATTCAACCTTTTATTTAAAGAAATTTTATTTATAGTATATTTGGTTCACTGGAATGAAATAAAAATGGAAAGGAATAGCAATTCCTCATTTTATATTTAGGAATATTTTCGGAACAAAACATACTTTTTAATTAAGAATGGTCATTCCTTCAGTAAATAGAAGGAATGGAAATGGAAATGGAAATGAAAATTCCTTATCTATTCCGTATTACATAAAATAGATATTTTTTAATAAAATTTTTTGTAAACCAAATAAACAAATAGATATTCGGCAGTAATAAAGCCGGAATACCGATTCCTTTCCATTAAGCCAAACATGCTGTTAATTTTTTACCCAGAATATTTCTTTCAAAGTATGGAAGTCATAAAGCAACTTCCACTCTTACCAACTTCAGACCTTATCATCTGGATCTACTATTTCTTTTCAACTAGAATACTCTAGTTAAATAAATCCTCAGAGAGAGAGGAGTAGGTTTGAGGCAAAGTGTTAACCTTCAGGGACCTCCAGTCAGAATTGGCCCATCCAGATGATGAATTATTGTCTCCAACACCAACAATAGTACCACTATATCTGTAGTTGAATGCAAACAGCAGTCAGGCAAATCCATAACTTCCTATGCCAGATATCTAGATCCAGCACGTTATTACCTTCGTTCAGGAGCCTCTTCACCTTCAAATCTCATTTTAAACCTCATACCAACAGAGAGCTTGTGATTTCTAGCTTCTAGATACTTGTTCACACTGACTATAAACTCAGACCTGCTTGTTCTGAGAGGAAGAAAGATAGGTTTAGCAAGTATTGTCTTCAAAGTAACTTCACACTGACTATAAACTCAAACCACAGTTGATTACATGCAGATGGATGACATAATATTACGATGATACTTATTAGCTACAAGAATTCATTGCAATTCAATAAAAGATAAAGATGAGTGGATGATGCTCCCTTGTGATTTTGCCAAAGTTATTTTTTGGTAAGTTGGTGCTTTGTATCTATATTGATGTTTAAAGTAGATACATACAAGATGCATCAGGTGTAAGCACTATGTAATTAATACTTGGGTCTCCAACAATGCACCCATGATCATGAGGTACATTATTGGAGGTATATCTTTGATAAAGAATAAGAAATAAGATCAACAAAGATTCCTCATACGCAGAAGTCAAATGAAGCAATATTATAATATCATTGTCAATATTATATATTGACATGGTGATTGCTCTTGAAGCCCCCTTCAAAAAGAAGCCAAAGCAGATGCATTCACATACATATTCAAAAAGCTGCAAAGAAAAAACCTTGGCTTATAGAAAACAGAGAAGAGTGTTCCAGTAGATATGGCATGCGAAGCTGTAGCAAGGACCCCAAGATGCATGCTGTGGCTAGAAATGACAGAGGATGGCATACTACTTTGCTGCCTCATGAGCCTTCGCACTCCAACTCGCAGCTCTCCATTTTCACCTCTAAAATTGTGCAAGTTTGTGAGTCATAATTACCATGTAACAAAATGATCTTGTGAGCCAGAAGAGGGGAGGAGGGAACAATCAGGACTAGGAAAATCTAAATTAAAAAAGTCAGCATAACTCACCTTAAGAATATAAAAGCATCGCCTGCTACTAATTTCTTAGAACTAACAAAAACACTCCAGCCAGTAGTGAGCAAGTGGCGTCTCGGTTGCCCTGCATTATATTTTCCTTATTCAGCATCAAAGAAGCCAGAAGAAACCAAGCCAATCAAGAAAACAGAAATTACATGCACCACCATTAGTCTAACAAGGGGGCCTTATTGATGTGAGCATACAGGCATAGAATGATAGAAAGATATCACCCATACAAGTGGAAATGCAAAGAGGATATAAAATAAATTATCACTATGGTATGATAAATGTACAGAAATAAAGGAACACACAGCAAGGAAATTTCAAAATCCAAACAATATGCAGCATCAATCAAATGTCTTGCAGAACAGTCCATCATCTCTCAAAATGAATCAATTGATTAAAGAACAGCCGCAAAAGAGAGTGCTCCTTGATAAGGGCAAGAAGGAAGAGGCAAAGCATATGTACAGCATAAGCATCCGTAAGCTAGATGGATATAGATATCCATGCATCAAGTAGTAAAATCTTGCAACAATATTTTCAAGCAAAAGAGGTTTGTTTTATTCCTTTGCTACAACTCAGATGAATGAAATAGCTATTAAATACGAAATGACAAGAGCATTGGATGAAATTTAACCTCGAAAAATATGACGGAAGTGCCACTTAATCCCATGCAGATCGATAGCAACCAACTCTTGCCACGGAGGTTGTTGAGACATGTCCTGGAGCAGGAAGAAAAATTTAGAAGAGATATACAAATGAATGAAAAAAGGTTGAAAAGCTATTAACAGGGGATAAGTAAGTAAAGCCTACCAATGGAGGAAGACAATCATCTGCATGCCTCCTAAGAACAGAGAATCCTCCATGAGTGCTTGTATCAGAAGCAGTGAGTGTCTTGCAAAACATATGCACTGTGCACCTTGGAGGCTCGGGGAGTGGTGGATCAGGACTTGTAACTTCACTTTGCTGATCCAGAAGCAATATATATAGAAACAAGTTTTTAGTCCAAAGCAAAACATTCATTTGAAAGAGTTAAATAGCAGTAGCCATTATTGCCTACTGGAAAGGCAAAAAAGTACTCACATCTGATTCAGGAAGCAGAGTTATCTGCGCATAAACTTCATCTGTTTCTGGTTCAGCCTACAACATGGCAAAACATTGACACATCAGAAACAGCAGGAGTAGTATTTTCAACATGAACTTACTGTGTGATGTAAAGAAGAAAACTCACCCGGAGTTGGATGTTGACTACTTTACAGAGAATTTTAGAAGGCAAATTGAAGGATGGCATCTGCTGCTCTAAGCCTTGGTGCATTGATGCTTCAAGCTAGGGAGTCATAAAAGAAATATCTTAGTAAGAGCAAGCATGGCCAAAATCAGAAACTTTTTGTGCATTCAAGTCCTTATCTATTCTCTTCCCCAACACCCCACCCACTCTTCCCACCCCTCCCCCCCCCTCCTCCCTTTTGGTTTCAGGATTTGGGGGATGAGATAGAATCTTTAAATAAACCATTAACTTCACTAATTCTTCAAGCAGTCTACTTAAATACGCAGCTGTTTGTGAGACAGTATTTTTAAAATTTTGAGAAATTAAGGGTAAAAGGACACCAAGAAAGTGACAGAATACCACCTACCTGCTCCATGTGACCTTGTGGAAAGTAATAAACACGCTCTTCCTCCCGAGGAAGAGTGACAAGAGGTCCCGCACACGCATGCCATAACTCCTTATACAGAGCATCACCTAAGACCCCTGGATTCATTGTGGAGAATGATAATAATAGGTAACCGATAACTAATCCTTCTGAGTAAAAAAGGAATAAAATACTACACAACTACTTTAAATGTAAGATTGCGTAAAAAGGTTTAATATATTCTATTCCTATGATGCATCTCATAGAAAGGAAAAAGCTCAACAAAGAAGGATTGGAAACAGCTGAACCAATGAGTTCAATGTCATCAAAATAGCATACTCTCAAAGATCCCCGTATACCTTAAAAATACCGAGAACGGGTGGAATACAAAGGACATCTTCATACTGTAACTTTTATTATGACTTGAGTAGTTACTAAATGCCTTAGAATGTTGCATCCAGCACATGACCATGATTTCCCATTGTGAAGTGAAAGTTTGCACAATACACAACCATGTCATTCACAAGCTTGCCTGCATGAGCAGGTTCATGGAGCTATGTGTGGACTTCCATAAGCTAATCTTTCTGACTGCAAGTCTACTTTCCAAATATCGACTTAATCGTACCAGGTACTGTACGTACCTCCACTTATCCCCACAACAAAAACCAAAGTCTATGACGCAGTAATAGGAAGGTTTTTGAGATCTGGCTCTGTTTAGTGCTACTAATGGTTGATAAAGCATTTTCCAGCATTGGAATAACACCAGACCTGAGACAAGGTAGAAGGATTTACAAACCTGAGATAGGCCTTGAGGAAGAATGATTGGACTGTGCGTACGCCATTAGAGAATCCCAACCAGCCTTTCGAATAGCAGTCCGCTCGGCAATCGAGAACCTGATCACATTAATTACATAAATAAGAATGGAAAATCAAAAGCAAATTTAGGAAATGCTGCATCGAATCGAGAATAAACAACGATGACATTTTGATATAAGACAACAACATGGGAATGAGATGATCGCTTTCTTTAAGGGCAGCGTGCGTGCTCTCTCTCTCTCTCTCTCTCTCTCGTAATTTAATTAAATAAAATCATCGGTTGGGCAAAGGAGGCATCATTTAAGCATTTCAATATGCTTCCTAGTAGAACACAGATCCGAAACAAACAGAGATCTAAATATGGAAAATTCAAAGACGAAGGTAGTCTCGTTCCTTTTTTTTTTTTAAGAACGGAGGAAAACTAGTTTTGAATCATACAAGGAACACCTTAGTTTTGGATTCGATAATATCAATAACAAGAAGAAAGCTCACCTGTTGTCTCACTGTCTCGTACTGGTTGGCTGACGTTTGAGTAGAAGACCAAAGCCCTTTTTTTATTTTTTCCCTGTGATAGTACAGGGTAAAGAAGAAGAAGAAGAAGAAGAAGAAGTGAAAAAGGAGGAGGGAGAGATAAGTGGTAAGATTGTAATGGAAATGTTAATGTAAATGCCTGTTTGGTTCAAGCCGACAAGACCAGCACTTGCCCCGCTCTCTCTCTTTCTCTATTTTACTTTCCCTTTCCTTTTTTTTTTAATTTTCTTTCGATATTATTACTCATTTTCCTTTAATTATTACTAGGTTAGTCAATATGTTTCCTTTTTTGTTTTTCTTTATATGTATAGTAATAGTAATAATTAAAATATCTTGCTAATAAAGTAAGGATGTATTCAGGAGGATAAGCATATATTTCTATTTAAAATATAAATTATATGAAATTAATTAGGAATATATATAATAATGATCTTATAGTCTAATGGTACTATAGATTTTATGATAAATTATATATTTTATTTTTATTTGAAATACTAAGTTTAATTTACACGTTCTCATATTAGTGCATTATAATATCCCGATGTGATTGAATTGTACAGTTATTATGATCCATCAAAAAAAAAATTATAAATTATATTATAATATCATTTGTATTTGTATATAATATCAAAAAATTATAATATATATAAATTGTATCTATTAAATACATATGATCTTTATATGCAACTTAAACTTACAATAGTTACTGTGTAATTAATTTTAATTTTTTTATAAGTACTATAAATAAAAAAAAAAGGAAAAACTTCAGACAGACATATATGCATGTATATATAATATATATGGGGAAACAGGACAGGAATCCGTGTACCGTGAAAGTGAAAGAAAGAAATAGAAAAAGGCAAAAAAATTTGACTCTTGGGCATACGGAAAGGCGGCTTGGGTTTGAGCTTTCGCCAATAGCCACAGCTACAGCTACTGAGTAGCCATATTCACATATCACATATAGCGAACAAGCTGAGAGATGAGCGGAAAAAGCCAAAGCCCAAGAGCAGCCAGCAGCAGCAGCAGCAGCTTCAGCTTCAACCTTCTTCTGCAGACTGCAATCAATCCATCTCAGCTACATCTCCCTGTCTCATTGTCCCCGGACTCCACCACAATCCGCATTAATTATTTTAATAATAATTTATTTACTTAATTATTTAATTCCAAACCAATCCAACCCAAACTAATCTATTATTTATTAAAATTTAATTCATGGTGAAGTGGACTGGCCTTGGCCTGCCATGGACAACCATCTCTTCTCTTTGTCTTCTACATTCAAAAGACGATTTTGTCCTTCGTCTTTTTTTATTTTTATTCTATAAAAATATATTTATATATTTATATTCAACTTATTAGCCAATAGTAGCAAAGCAATAGGCAATAGAATGGCCAACCCATCTGTGTACTGGCTGTATGCTAAAGTTGTAGCTTGCAAGGGAAACAAGGTCCTACGTCCTGCCCCAGTAGCAGCTTCGTCTGCGTGTTGGTGTCGGGTGTCAACCGTCAACACTCCCACTCCACTCCACACCGAACCCTCGTATTTCACCCCCGTAAAATTCCTACGAGCACTGCTTAGGCCTTAGGTACATTTGTACCTGCATCTAATCTGATATGTATTCGTTTGTATCTAATTTATTTGATCTATTTATCATTAAAAATTTATTTTTTATTTATATTTATTTTTTAAAAAATATTTATTTAAAAACGATAAAATATAAAATAAAACAAACAAACCTCAATCTTGATCTAGTCTTCCATTATATTTAACTAACTATCTCTCTCACATGCTTCGATTGTTCTATTTGAATTTGATCTCTACCAATATATCAAGTGAAACAAAATAGAAAATTCTACCTTTTTTTTTTCTTTAGTAAGATTAGCCATCGATTATTATAAATATTTTAATGATTAATTAACTAAACAGCCGTTGATGTGACTATGGAAAACTAGCATAGTTTATATAAATTGCATGTCAATTTATCAAGGCAAAATCATATTTATAAGAGACTTCTTTATGAAAAATTACAAACCTTACAATTATGACCGGCCATATGTAAAAGCTAAAATCACATTTCCAATAAGTGAGAACTCACATTTATGGCTTAGAAGTTCTAAACTCTCGATTCCAATAAGTGACTTTAGAAAAGTGAAAAAATGGCACGCTATATATGTGATTCTAAAAGCTTAATAAACTTCCTAAGTCCTATTTGTGAATTGCAATTTTTTTTCTATAAGGAACTGCAATTTCCTAACTAGTATAAATACTGTAAATTGAATTTTAAACATGTGATTACGGTAGAAAAGCAAAATAATTTAGTAACTAATTTGATATATATCATAATTAATTTTTTTAATTACCCATTCACTTTACTATAACATCGATTCTATCACAGCATGGTTTAGTTAATTTAATAACAACTCCATAAGTAATCTCTATTAAATAAATATAAAATATTCATTCATTATTTAAAATTATGAATAGCAATCCAATATCATGATTGATTTTTTATTTCAAAATGTTTTTATTTAACTAAAAAATACAACTATATTCCATTCAACAATTTATAATAACAATTACTTTACATTCTTACTAATTTAGAGAAATGAACAAGTAACAAATACTGCAAATGTATAAAAAAATTGTGTATATCAATACCACCAAACCCAACATTTTAGCAAGCCAATTCCAAAGTTAATTTAAATTGCACATATAGGTAGTCGTGCCAATTAAACTAAATCTATATTGAGTTCATAAGTTGTTATACCCGTCTAAAGTATCTCAATTTTTAGTCTATGTAGTATTTTGGATTGAGCACAAAGTACATGATGAATCTTTGATATTCTCTAAAAAAGTTTTGATGATAATAAAACGAGTAATTGAAGAACTAATTAAATTATTAAGTGTGTAGATTTTAAATGAAAAAGAAACAATGATAGATAGTATCGGGTTGTCCAGAGGATCGTATATGATGTACAGTGACAAGTTTTTTAACTAAAAAAACAACCTAGAAGGAACTCCAAAAGGTAGAAATGTTCATTATTTACGATCAAGATTTCAAGCGCAGAATGATCACAACCCTATGCAAATTAAGTTTTAATGGATTTTCAAAACCCAGCTCCAAAAGATGAATACATTTAAATAATGTATTCAAATATTCCACTAAATTGGATTACAATCCACAATAATTCATTCAAGATAAGCAAAATCATTAAAGTTTATTTTTCACCAAGAATGTCGCAATATCCAGTTTTACGCATTTGATTAATTGCTGCTACGAACGTACAGCCCATTCATTTGACATAAATAACTATCAATTCCTTCTTCGTTCAACGTAAAGCTGCTATTAAGTGTTCACTTGAGGGGAGTGGAAATTTATAATGAATTGGTATTACGTTGAATGATGAATAGCAATTGTGTCCACACCCTATAAATTGCTATTTAATAATTCATTTTTTAATTTTGTCATAAATACCATTGTCTTGAAAATATCATATATACAGTTAGCCTCTCTCTATAATAAATATAGGGGATATTATAAATATTTTACCTTTTACCCTAATAATTACTTGGTTTACATTTTATACCAAGTGAGCATTGTAATGGTCATTACATCCCTATTACATTTACTTTGAATTTGAATTTGAATTTGAATCTTATTCTCCCATTATTCTATACAGCAAAGTGAATAAGTTAGTAATGTCAGTTTTATGAACATAATAACTATCTTAGATGTCTAGATCAACAAAGCACGTGAAGATATGAAGATTAGTAGATAAAGTTTATACGTGTTTATCTAAAGAAGTTGTTTTCAAATGGAAAGAGATTGTGACCACAATACCTCTATTCTTAAGGGACATTATTTGAATATTTGAAATTTGGATTGACACGAGATATATCTATTCTACACGAGTTTTGAAGAAAGAGATTAACGACAGTTCAAGTTCAAAGTGTCTTATTGAGTTCACAACGTTTTTAATTTTTGAATTCACTTCAAGATGAGATACTCAATATATTAACTAAGGTATTCGAGGAGAAGCTTATCTAGCATCATGCAACGGATTTTTATTTTTAATGTTGAAGATAAAAATTTTATATAGTCGGAGTATCCAAAAAGAAAACAACGAGAATGCGCTCTGCAAAAAATATATCCGCTACTTTATCTCTCTCTCACAAATTGTTTGAACTAATTTTGTGCAATCAATTTCTTTGCTGTAAATTTCCTTGACGTTTCTTTCAACTTGATTAGTAGAGGAACTATAATGTATCCTTCCTTTGATTTATTTAGCAACTAGAAGTTCTATAGTTAGTGTTAGCTTGATTGGATTAGTGGAACATACCCATGTGGATTACGGGGCCTCCGACTTGGAATTGGAAGAATGAACTGATACACAAAGTAGAACTACTATATATCACTGACTTAGCTATTCTTTTCTACTCTTTTAATTTCTTGCAATTTTTATTTTGTTTTAATTGCTTTAATTGTATGAATTAACTCAAAGGGGATTTAATTTTTAAAGGCTGAAATTTTCATTTTTTATTTATAATCAATTCAACTCTCCTTCTTAATTATAAAAGTAGGACCAGGAATCTTAATTTAGTTCCTTTTTTTTTTTGTATCCTCCTCTCTCCGCTACCCTTTCTAAGGTAAACCCTTATTATAAACCTTAAGAGGCGGCTGCTATTATTGGCCACCCCCTAACACTCCATCATCTTCTCACTTCTTTTTTTTTTTTCTCATCTTCACTTTCAAAACTCAATAAAACCTAATGCTACTTTATCATCTCTTTTTCCATATTTATCTCTTAAGCACTCAATAACCCTTGACAATTTTTCGCCTTAAGTTCAGTAATTAGAAACTAAGTTTCACGCCATGGATAAAGATATTATACTCACATGAATGCTATAAACTAAATCGTATGTAGAATTATGCTCATTTATGGTTTATGATCAGGTTAATAAATACTCTGACTAGCATAAGATACCAAAGATAGGATTACTTGTCATTAGTCAATAACTCGATAAATATACACACGCGACTCTAAATATCAAGCATAGAATGAAGCGATAAACTTTTAAAGTCAATTGGTTAGCAAATGATAGTTTAGAAATAAATCGTTATGGTTGAAATATACGTAATGGGCTTAATATCTAATCAAAATCTACAAATCTGGAGTTTAAATAAAATTTTCGATTTCATAAATACAAAAGTTAGAATATTCCGAGCTTATATAGCCTAAAACCTTAATTTGACCTATCGAGTCCAGAAACTTTAATCACATAAGTGAAAACCTCAAAATTGCTTAATCGCTAAACTTAAAATTTAGTTTTTAAACTCGAAAGCATTTTTTCAAATAATGTAGAAGCCTTATACTTAATTTAAAAGATGTTGTCTTTGTAAGCCCCTGTAATCTATGATAGTCTTACAAATAATTTATAGGATCGGATTCAAAATTGGAACCTTATAAGTCAAACTAAATTACCCATTAGGTCATAGAAACCCTAGATTAGATCAGACCACCTCTATAACCTTAAAATATGAAATAAAAATTAAAAATTAGATGTACTCAAATTATGAATCGTGAATATAATATAAACCTTAAAAAGATCAAATGTTCCAAAAATTCGATCGTTTCAGACCTTTTTGAGATCAGTTTCCGTATCCAACCACCAATACACAAAATAAGATAGAATTTTTTTACAAACAATTCATACTATAAAAAGTATTACGATATCTATAAAAATATCAGATAAAATTTTTTCGAGCCATAAAAACATTAGATATGACTTTATATGCATATTTTATCTCAAGCAGTAAATTATCCAATATTTTACTATTAATATTTATTACTGTTTATCACTATTTGTAGCTATTCAATGCTGCCATTTTTTCCCTATTTCTCTTATGCCTACTTGGAATTAATTTCTTGTTTAGGATACTGATTAAAATTAATTCCTTAAATAAGGTCAAATTGAAATAATTACCAATTTACCACACCAAAATCGCATTTTTATCACATAATATATGAGTAAACTATAAATGCATATATATCGCGTCTTTAAGAACGCGATATATGCATGCATATCGCGACTATGATCTGCAATACATACTTAAACGTACAGAGCAATATCGCGATTATCAATCCCGATATCCATAGAAATACTTATATCGTGATATTGCGACTATAGGCAAACATTAAATTGCAATTCTTTCAGGCAATTTTTGTGTAAAATTGAACATCATGTTTCTTAAACACGATTTTACAACTGGAAATTGGTAATTGATTTCATCAAAGCAATATATTAGTAATTATTTTGTATAAGAACCTTAGA
Organism: Combretum micranthum; assembly: GCA_024138025.1. Classification (NCBI taxonomy): domain Eukaryota; kingdom Viridiplantae; phylum Streptophyta; class Magnoliopsida; order Myrtales; family Combretaceae; genus Combretum; species Combretum micranthum. Next base: position 5,419,178 of record JAMXBD010000001.1, read on the forward strand.
CATGTACCGGACGCTGCCTACTTCTTACACACAATTACCTATTTTCTACATTTTTAGATTATCACATAAAAGTCAACATACTTAATTTTTACTTTCTCTCTCTCTCTCTCTCTCCCCCTCCCAAGGCAAAAATTCACGCTACCTCCCCTTCCCATTCTATCTTTTTCTTTTCTTTTTCAAATTCCTTTACATCCTTAATTCACTAATATTTTCTATAAATACCCACCTCATTTCCTCATTCTCACACTTTACAAACAATTCAAAATTTTCTCTCATCTCTCATCATTCCTCTTGTAAGAACTGAGAACCACCCCCCCCCCCCCTCCGCCCATCCCAATTCCGCACACACATTCCTTCCTTATATCCATAGTTAATACTACGTGTTGGTTTCCAAAGTTTCATGTATTGTCCATGGAATAAATCTCATTGCGATGCATTAAGCTGGGGATGATAATGCTAAAACAAAACCAATAACATTTTTATGTTTATGATCATGTTAAAATTGTAATCATTTGTTATATTTTTGTTATCTAATCTAACTATTTATATGTATAAATATGATTATGTACTTATTTGTATCTATAAGAGCATATGGCTCACTGACTTAGCATTTATTTCATGCAATATTCTTATTATATGCTTTAAGACTTATCCTTAATTAAGTCAAAAATAAAAGGGGACTTGTCCATAATCTAAGTCCCGAGAATATCTCGGCAAAAATTATAAGGCTTCCATTACATTATTTGCTTTTCTTTACACGATGATTGGAATAATTCAAGTCTCGAGAAGTCTTGTCCTAATTCTAAGACTTCCATTTTATTTTGTTTTGCTCTTAATTATTTTGCTCTATAAGGAGACTTATCAATTTCTAAGTCCTGGAAGCCTTAGAAGGCTCCCATGCATTAAATTCTTTATCTTTATATTCTTTATTTTGTTCTTATCTCCATGAATTATGAGTTTGAAAAGATAGTTTTTATCCATGTGCATGAGCTTTTCATAGTGATGTTGTTATGCTAGGATAAAGTTTTGAACCATTTTAGATTGATAACTTTTTATTATGCAAAATACAAGTTAAAACATATTTTCAAGATGTGAAGAAAATTTAATGTCAAAAGGGGAGATTTAAAACAAGATCATCCTCTTAAATTTTTGTAAATTATTAGTTATAAATATAATGTTGGTTCATAACTTTAAAAAACTTTTTCTTGAAATTATATATTTATAAGGATTTAAGAATAAAAATGAATTTTAATAGCATTCAAGTTAGGATTTCCACAAATTTAAAATTTTTCGATTTTCCATAAAGATGTTTTATTAGAAATTTTACTGGACAACATCACTAGAATCATACATCTAACATGAACTATTATTGTCAATATATATTTCTTTTAAGTGTAGGAGTGTTACATAATCAAAATATGGAGCTTAGATAAGATAGAAATGGCAAATGGTAACAAAGATCAAAACTAGAACCAATCTATACAATATCATTACGAACCTCAAACTACCCTAAATGTGCAAAATAACCTTAAAAATGATAGATCATCCAAATTAGCTAAAAATCGACTACTCATATGCGAAAATTAGAGTCAAAATGAGCAAGTTATAGCATTTTAAGTTCATATATTTGCAACCAGGAAAAAGACGCGAATTTAAATTGATAAGTTAGAAATTTAATTAGAACCTTCATGAAAAACTCATTTTTGGTATTTATTTTGATTAGGTAATGGGGTTACGATGCACCTTTCCCTATAGACTATTTTGATTAAGGAATAGTGATGGTCGAGTGAGTTTTCTCACATTTTTTTTATTCTTGTTTATGCTTGTAAATCAATGCACTAAAGCATAGGAAAAGATAAAAATGGACTTGTACGTGGGAATTATTATGGGAACGTGTTGTGATTTTATGTTTGATCAATAAACCATAAGCATATCAAAACTTTTTGTATTCAAGTAATATGCTTGCTTCGATATCATGTTTGTTTGTGTTTTGTGATAACTGCACTAATCACCTTCAAATTGTAATTTAACATGGTTTGGAAAGTAACTTATAAATTGATTATGCATGGCATAAAGTGATTTCATCATTTTTTCACTACTTCTCCTACGCGTGGGACCAAAAAGGCAAGGTACCTAACTCTAGCATGAGAACTACAATGTTCAAGGAATATGACCTCATAGAGAAGCCATGCCTGATCGATTGCTTTAGGTAAGGAATATGGGGACTAAGTAGTGGTGGTCGATCGGGACCCAATAAAGTGTGATGATTGGAATGACCCAATATATTCAAAGCATTCCCTAACCCCCACATGGACGGCGTGAAATCCATTTTACGTACGATTTCCAGTAGATCATACATACGTGTGAAACATGTGTTTGATGCCTCTCATGTACTTGAAAAGTTAACTTGCTCGTTTGGTCATGGGTACGGTATTGCAAGGATTTCTCACTAAGCATGTTATAGCTTAGCCCCAATTAAGTTTTTGATGTAGGATTACAATTGGGCTACTCTTAGGGATCCGATGGATGAGGTAGACATGGATGACCATTTGAGCTTTTGAAGGCAATTTACTTAAGATTTTGACAGTTGATTTCCTTAGAAAATCTATTATGATTTTAAATGTAATTGGAGAATTTTTTTACTAATACAGTTTATGACCATATCAGGGGAATGCCCCTTAGAATTGTAAGACCTTAATACTAATGTATCATGATAGTATTTTCTTGCATGTTCTATTACTATCATCCTAAATTGTATAACTCCACTAGCGTTTCCTCTTTGCGTAAGTACACCTTGTACCAATATTGAAGCTTTCAAGTGACTAAGACAGTCATTCTCAAGTTTTAATATTGTGTATGAAGGACTACCATGTTTACGGTACCATTTAGAGCGTAACAGTCTTGAATTAACTAACACATTCATACGCGTGCCACTCAATATGTAACATGATAACTAAACTAATTACCTTATATTTAGTATACGCTATGTAGATGCAGGGTTCTTGCTGATAGTGGTCACTCATACGTCGTGTGGATCACACACCTAACACGTAAATTTGAGTGCTGTTGAGGAGATGACGCTCGATGATGAGATGGCTTTGAGAGTATGACCAGGAGAAGGAACAACAATCTCAGTGTCTCAAATACACAAGTGACAAATAAGGGAGCTCGAGCAAGTCCCACACATCATCTTTATAGTTCTCAAGCAACCGAAGTGATGATTACTTGAGTTGTTTTGTTTGATCTTTTGAATAAAGCCTCCTCTATATAATGTTGTTTGTCTTCTCTCTCTAAAAACTGGAAGCGGAGAGGAATAATTGAGTATTTATAGACACTTTACATGGATGATGATCGTCATACTATTTTAGTGATTAATGGATGAGATTGAGTTTCTCATGTACCAATGCCAAAAGTTATCTCTTGTGTGCATAAGCCTTATCGAGAGAGGTTGGATACGGCGGATTAGTCTAACGATCCTTCTTCTTATCCTACTAAGTCAAACCTCCTAAAGTCATCTTAAATAACTGGATCGGACTCGTTGGGCCCTATCACCCAACTCTCGAGTCAAGCCTAGATAAATAAATAATATTTATATTTTAGCCAATCTACATTTTACCTCCTGGCCAAAATTCATTGGACAAAGTTTAAGCATTTTAGGCACTAGTTGTATTTATGCATGATTTAATCAATACTAGATGCATGATGCTGCCAAATGTTTTCATAGAGTTGAAGACTTTAGTTATCATTTATGACTAACTGAACAAAAGTATGTATCAGGGTTGTGACTCGCTTTGTTGCATACAATTGTACTGCAGCACACAAACTCGTAGCACTACGCTAGTGCATGTATTACATTGCGTTTCTAAAGAATGATATCCATATATATGCATAATATATCTCCCACCCATATACATTATTTCTCACACCGAGTCAAATTTTTATTGCCCATAGAGGAAAACTTCAACACGTCTTTCATAAAAAAATTCCATTTTAAATAAATAATGCTCAATTCCCTTAACAACAGTGACTATCTTTAGTAGATAATGAAAAGGCATCCAATGACCTCCATAAATGTAGCTATGTCATATGTTTTACACATTACTTTTCTTCTTAAGTTCCATGGCCATCATTCCAAAATCCAAATATGTTAACCCAAGCAACTTCATGCATTCAAAAAGAAATTAAATTCGAAACTATCATGCTTGAGGATTTCTTCTAATATCCTTCGGCTATGCTTTTTTTAACTGGATATTCAAATCGGTGGCTCAAAACAGGGATCGTTGGATTGGTCCATCACATTCAACCTCTCTTAGACAATTTCATGCACATAAGAGATAACTTTTAGCCTTGGCACACGAGGAACTCTATCTCATCCATCACTCACTAAAATGATCTAATATTTGTCATTCATAACAAGTGCCCATAAATACTCAATTACTCTTCATCATTTCTAACTTTTCGAGAGAGAAAACAAACAACATTCTATGGAGAAAGCTCTATTCAGAAATATCAAACAATGCAACTCAAGTGATCATCACTCCAATTGCTCAAGAATTGTAAGGGTGACGTGCTCTCTTTCTTTTTCTTTTTCTTTTTTTAACTTTAAGCTCCCTTTTCATCCCCCGGGTTTTTCCATAGGTGGATTACAAATAAATAATAGTACTAATTTAAAAAGAATCCAAAAACTATTTGAGTATTTTGAAATAATGAATATTTTTTACAATATGTTAATTTGTAATTTATTGATAATTAAATGTGTTGTTTTTCTTACATCAAAAGTTGTGGCTTTCATTAATTAATTTTGTTTAATAAAGGCATTAAAGTATGGCTTCTCTTATATGCATTAAAAATTTTAAAGTTCCATTTTCTATATTTTAATATTTTCAAAGAGCACTAATATTTAATGTAAGCCGGTTACAATAAGCATTAAAGCATGGACTTACTGTCCTTTTCTCTTAAATAGAATTTCTTTCATTAAATACTAAAATGAAAACTCTCATTAAACAATATATATTTTCATTTTTGTAAAAAGAAAGCTAGATAGTGATTTGAAAGTTTACACCAATTGGGTGCTGCTGTTCTCAAAAAGTAATCACGTTATTTTCAAAATATCTACTTTTCTAAAAATACCCTCTTCACCCGGTTAAAAATCTTCTTTTCCCAAAATCTTACATTTTAGCTTGAAAGATCCCTAAAGACCGTGATTTTATGCTTTACGATATGAGTTTTAGAAAGAAAAAGTAAACGATCTTCAGGAGCACTGCAAGTAACTTCATTTTACTTTGTTTTCAAGAAGTTACAGCAAATATCTTTGGTTTACCTAGTTTTCAAAATATGATAAGTATTTTCGTTGAAATACATGCATGCATGTGCATATTTCCTCTTTTATAGTAAAAAGTGACACTTTTAGCGGACAACACGTTTTAGAAAGATGAAAAAACGAATCTGATCTACTAAGAAATGTGAGAAACAGATAAAAACATGTTTTGAGAAGTTGTTTAAGTTTAAATTGAACAATGACTATCATATGTGTTTGAAAACAAGTCATATGGACCTTGTTTTTATAAGAAGTGTCAAAAAAACTTGCTTTCTGAGCTTTTTAAGGTTTAACATTTTGATAAATATGTATTATGAGTTGAAACAATTTTTTTTTTTTTAGTTTTATCCAGAATAAAGAATGACAAAACATGTAATAAACAAAAGTAGACCAATGTCTAAGTTCGTTGATGATCTAGATACAGGTTTTAGATGATAAGTCCCATGCTGGATCAATATGTGGTTAGAAGCTATTGTCTTGGAATGTTTTGATGATAAAATCTGATTTAGAATAGCTGTGATGAGGTGGAGTTGCTTAGGAGTTAGTCAGTAATTCAGTATGTTGTTGTTGTTATTGTCTAGGCATAAGCTTTGCCCTTAGTGTGGCTCTGACAGTTGTTAGTTTCTCGTCCTATGTTGGCCTTCGTGTGGGTCAAAGGTAAGCTTAGTATAAGTTTCGAGAGGTAAAGTTCTTATGTATAGTGTCTATCGCGGCCTAAAGTTGAGCCATCAACTTGCCATCGACAACTTAAAGCTCGTCGGCCTTTAAGATATTTAAGTAAGAATATTTAGTAACCATCGCGGCCTACCGTTAAGCCTTCGATGTGAATCGCAACAGTCATTAAAGCTTACAAGGCCAAAGTTAAAACGAAGCCTTGAAGCACAGCTTTGGTCGAGGCTTAAGGTTGAATCCTCGACGTGAACTATGTATGTGTTTATCAGCCGTTAACCCTCAAATTTATTAAGACATGACATGTTTTCTTGCGCCCAAGTACCCTACAACTCTTTCCTAAGTAACCCTCGACCCTTGGTTGTTATAGAATAAGCTTAGTTTTTAGTAGCAATGTGACCCTCGACCCAACCTTAGTTAAGTGCGATAGTACTAAGCTTAAGTTAAGAAGTTTATAACGAGAATTTAGAATGCTTAAAGCTTTGATAAAAGTTATATCTTCTTTGTTATGTGCTGGTGATATATACTTGTTATTCTATAGAAGCTTTTTCAATCAAGACCTTGATTTTCCTGAAGGCTACCACGATCTTTGAACAACGTGCAAAGGTGAGTGACTTTATTTCTTATCACGTTGTTATACTTGTAATATGGTTGCACCCATCTTTATAATAACTTAATCAATCATGCATGGGGTTGGGGAAAATGTCTATTGTATGGTGCATGGGTGTGTGCTAAGCCTTAACATTTATAGTGATAACAATTTTATTGTTACTAATGTGTAAGGATAATCATGATGACTGTATGAACATTACTTGGTCATCAATAAATTAACTTAAGCTTATCTGATCCTTAATTAATAAGTGGACATGCATTACACGAAAGCATATTGCATTTGCATCATACCCATGTTATGTGTTAATATTTCAATTCTACGATGATACCTTGACTAATGGGAGAGGTTAAGTAGGGTCATCGTAGGTTGCTCGGTCGTACGAGAATTATGCAGGCACCCATGGGCGTCACCCTTGTTAAAATCGACTTTTAGGGTGTTACACTTGGGGGGATTCTGATGGTTCTAAGGTGAGGTGGTGGTTATGTAGCAATGTATATATATGTATATATAACAAAAGAGTTTCAAAAGAAATTCTCTCTCGTCAGCTCTATATAAGGAGTAGTTTGAGGTTATGTTTATAATAGATAATTATGTTTATGTGGAACGATGTGAGAAGTTACCCCCTTCTTTAGTTCTCAATTTCTTATGGACATGGGATACTTAATTGGTCCCTCCAACCCCTTGGGAGGGCGTAAATCCCCATTGGTTAGGATTTCGTTTATCTAAACTATGCATTTTATATGTTTAAGTGTGGCATTGAATATGACAATAATTGTAACTTGGTTGATATTGTTTCAACTGTGGTTTAAATTCGATTATCTCACTAAGCTTGGTGTGCTCACACTCTTACAGATTTTATATGATTTTTCAGGATCTCTATAATGGATCCCAAGTGTGAGGATAGGAGACGTAGTGGGCTTGATGCGTGGTCGGTATGGATCTTGAATTTTCCCGACTCTAAGAATCAAGAAAGCGGAGCTTGACCCAATGAAATATTCAGATATGGATCTGAAACTCCATAAACCTTGGTATAATTAGATGGAATTGACCTTGACCCTGTGGTTAAGTAATCCAAAGAACCTTGATATGAAGATCGCGACTCTATTGGAAATACCGACCAAGAATCTTGGTATAATCGAAGAACTCAACAAGAAATCAAATTCTTAAAGAGATTCACAAGTTCTCAAAAGAACTCAAAGAGAAAAGAATTCTCTCAATTGTATTTTCAAAGGAAAATATGTTGTGTAATCTGATTTATCTCTCTCTCATACTAGCCTTAATATATGGGCTATTACAAGGCAGTTACGTAACTGAAAAGTCATAATTGTGGCAGTTACCTAACTGAAACGTAATTGAAAAACATAGTTGTGGCAGTTACGTAACCGATAATGTAATTGAAAAACATAATTGTAATTAATCCCTACATTAATTAATAAAAATAAAAATAAAGAAATTCGAAAAGAAACAAAAGCTAAATGAAAGCAGGCGGCATTTAGTCGACATACAACCTCTTGCAGCTCCAATTCTTCAATTTTTTAATCCTTCGTATCCCAAACTATTTTATAGGTTTTCTTGACTCGTATTTTTATCATTGAAACTACAATCAATGGGTCTCCAACTCTTTGAAATTGATTGTTGGACTTGGAATTAATCGACTCTAATGTTGATACTATAAGTTCCTCATCAGGGCTTAAAGAGAAAAGTCCAAGGCTCGAGTGATTATGGAGACAACTTCTTTGTATAGAATCTTATGTTGATCTTCTGGGGATGTAAAGTTATGCTATATGGTATATCTTGAGTTGTATGGACGTTTTATGCTATTTTCATCGTAAAGAATTTTTATGTATGCGAAATTTCCTATCTTGACAATCTTGCAATATTGTTTTTAAAATGTTCATGCCACAGAGTGTCTTAATAGTTTGATGCCTGCAAAAAAATTTCTTAAAAGCCTTGGTAGGCATCAATACTACTAAGGTGGCTTATGGGGTATGACACCCTTACATGTCACTTATGCATTCGAGACACCGAGGCTGTCTGTTCCTCCTTCCAATCACACTCTCCAAGCCATCTCATCATCGAGTGTCATCTCCTCAGCAGCACTCCAAAGTCACATGCTAAGTGCAAGATCTACGCGACACATGGGTGACCACTATAAGTGAGAACTTTGCATCTACAAGCTACTTTTGTCAAATCAACATGTGGTATTTCTTCACACTTTCTTCACGAAAAACGTCCAAGACCAACACTATAAGGGGGAGATGCTACTTGTCACACAGGAGGAGATCTTTTTAAAATCTTAATCACCGATTAATGAAAATAACATCCCCCTAATAGGCAATCTTATCTAAATCCATGCATCTATGACAATAAGACACATAACCAACTTGAATCTTCCATTTCACTCCCCTTGCAATCTTGAATCCCATGCTTGAATGATGAAACCATGCATTAAATCACCTTATCTATAAACATACTCAAGTTATGAGTCATCCTAAATAATCATGACCAAGCTACTTAACAATTAATGTGTGCACACTTAGTTCACAATACATTTCCTTCTACTGAAGTTGCAATCCTCAAGCACATGCACAAAATCTCTTTGTTGTGACATCACCTTGTCATTTAATGCAAGGACACATCAACACATTTTATTCGATGCATGAAACCATCTCAATTTCACTCATTCTCACTGTGAAATTCATTCATGCGTGAAAGAATAAAATATCAAATCATCTTATCTGCATTCATTCTTAATAAGTAAGTCATATCGAGCAATTATTACTTAGCTACTTGACACCACTTGTATTCAAACACACACATGCACCCACATATGGACCATAAAATTATCTTTTCTTCCCTCTACTAACCATTAGCTCCTTTCTGCAAGCACAAAACATCACAATGTAACTCAATCATTACATGATCTTCATATTTAATGCCATTTATATATAAGAGACAAATCAAGTCATCTTGGCATAATCACACTCTATTAGGAATAGATCACAATCTCTTATTCTTTCCAATTCCCAATCATGAATCAATTATGCCCCACCAATGATAGCTACGACATCTCAATTCAATGAAATATTTCCATAATCTTCTATCAACGATCACATGATCCTTGCATTAAATATCATTCGTACATAAGAGATAAATGTTGTTCCCTATTCCTTAAAGCTTGCCATGAGCTTCCCTTCCCATGCAAGACATCAACATCACAAAAATTTTCTAACTACATAAATTGAAAATCACATGTGAGAAATCCTTTTCACATGACTTATATCCCAATCGTAGAGCTCTAAGGACAAAACATTCCACACATCACAAATAGGGGTGTTCACGGATCGGTTAACCGGTCTGTGGCTCTATTTTTTAAACATAACCATTATGATTGGTTTTTAAATATTCCGATCCTTATCTGGTCCATTATACATGGCTAACCACCTCAACGGTTAATCGTTTTATTCGGTTAATTTATTCAGTTTTCAGTTTTTAACCATTTAACGTAATGGTTTCAACAAATCAAATTGATAATTTCAAAAAGCCTTATTTTTTAGCCTTTATCACAAAGTTTTTCTTTAAATTATTATATATATTACAATAGCTAAAAAAAAAGAAAATCAAATTAAGAAAAAGGGGAAAACAAACCTTTGATGTATCATTATCAATAAAATCAAATCAACTCAATTACCACATTAACTCCACCAAACATAGGACAATAGTACTTTAATCAAAATCCAAGGAATATTAACATAGATAAATTATATGTATTTATAAATCATATATGTATATATTTTTTAAAAAATAATTATATGTATATGTAAATTATATATATAATATATTTATAAATATTGAAACGGTTAACCGCTAACCATCGATTTTTTATGGTTACGAACCGAAACCGTAATCCTAAACCGAAACCAATGGACTGGTTAACCATATTTTTCGAATTAGTTTTACGGTTTCAGTTCGGTTTTTCGATTTCATCGGTTTTTTTGCACACCCCTAATCACAAAACATACTCTCAAATATATCATAAACTCCTCTAAAACCTTAGTTGAGAAACTATACAAAAATAGTACACTTTATCCTGAACAAAATCGTAGAATTATTAAGAAAAGTTTCCATCACCAAATCTCTAAGGTAAGAATCTAAATCAATCAATTTCTTTCCTCGTAGAAATTAAGTTATTCGTATCCTAATCTTTTTCCTAAGGTTTCGGTCATCACTGGGAAATGAAGATATCCTCTCAAATTTCTACTAGGTTAAGGTAAACTCTACACCATTTACAAATTCCATTGCATACATGCATAGAATTAAAAAATTATCAACTTTATAAATTAATATGAGCACCTATAGAATTCGGTCATTCTAATGTATGAAGCAAATCATGTATTTTATATGATAAATCTTAATGACACTAAGTAATATGAGCATGTAACATGATCTTTGAAGTTAGATTAATCATTTAAAGAAGTTATGAACATATATATGCATTGATCAAAAGTTTCAGCCATAATAGGAAGTATGCATGCCACATGACGTTTTCATGTAATTTCACATGTATACAATATGTTATTATGAGTATAATGAGATTTGAAAATGAAAACAACCCAGAATCTCAACTATGATTTTCTTGTAGTTATTCTAAGGAGAAAATCATGTTTAAATTACTACTCAACACCTACATAGTCTAACAAGGAATTAAGAAGGTTGATTATGTGATTAAAGTCAACAATATATTCATATATGAACGTGTGAGTTTCGATACACTTAGAGAAATTAGGATTTCAAAAGCCAATTTGTTAGTGTTGTTAATTTAAAATAATGATTTAAATAAGAATCAAGTGCATAAACTTGAGAACCAATCGTATCATTTAGGATATAGATCTCAACATTAATGGGAAGCTAAGGTTACTAACCATAGGTTGATGTAAACTATAGAAATCTCAGTTAATATGATCAAATTAATTAAAGAAATATACTTAGGTTGAAATCAAGAGAAGCACAATGAAAATAAATCGTAAATACAAGTTCTAACCAAGTAAAGATCATTGAGTCAAAAATAAGTTTAATCACAAAAAAAATGATGAAAGATGCTTGAAACAAGGAAATAAACTTGAAATGAGAATCATAAACACAAAACAAGAAGTTTAGGTACAAAAATACACTTCTCAACCTGCTTGGATTATATGGAGAAAAACTTGCAAATTGAAAGATTTAAATTGACTATTAGATAGTACATGAAATAGGAGTTGCAACACTTATTCATACACAAAAATCCAAGTTAAAATGAGTACAATAGGCTTAGTTTAAGATCATGCGATTGAAATCAGTATTCAAAATCATTTAGGGTGTTTTTTTTTTAATTTAGTTTATACAAACTTTGAAGGGTGATTTTAGGAAAATAGACTTTACGAGCTTTAAAACGATTATCTATGTGATAAAATCATATTAAGAATGTGAAAATAGTATTGGAAACATTATAAATTGAATTTAAGACACTTAAGCACTAATAGGACTTATTACATAGCTATGTTTATAGTAATGAATGCTTGTTATTTCATTTCATAATAGATTCAGATAAAACACGGATTTTCTCATAGATTACTATAACTAAGTTAGGACAGGCGGGTGGGTAATTCTAATCTATCACATTAATCGTATGTGTAGTTTAATTGTATATATAATAATATGATTTAAGTTGTTATACATGCAGATTGAGTATAATGTGGATCTGTTTGGCTGGCTTTTTTTTGGCAGATTCAAACATATTTTTTAAACTTTTTTTTCTAACAAATTATTTATTAAGAAGTATATATTATAGATACCCCATTTTTGCCCCCATATAGTTATTTTCTATATGATAGTTTTAAAAAATAAAAAAATAATGATAAAATGAAAAATAAAAGATAATTAAAAAAATAAAAAAGGGTAGGTAAGTAGGTAAGTGAACATGTTGAGCATCGATAAATACCTGGCATACATCAATGAAGTAACATAAAAGAATTCCACAAAAAAAAAAGTATAAAAGAGTTTCTCTCTCTAGTGCCCTTCATTTCAATGAAGCCATATTCGCCATTGTCGATTACCATGTTTTGGAGCTCAACCGCCATTCTTAAGCATTTGTTGTTGTAGGTCTCTAATTTTCAAATTGATTGAGGCATTTTGCTCCTTAGTTCATGCTACACAACTCTGACCACTCAAACATAGTGAAGACTTTTTATTTCTTTTATAAAATAGTTTTTGGACTTAGAAAACCTGATTTTTCTTTTTTTTAATTGGAAATTTTTTTATTAGGATTACCTTTTCAAATAAAGGAAATAAAATCTCTTTTTTCAAAAATAAAAATAAACTTAAAGTGAAAAGAGTTCCATAAATTAAAAAATACCAATGCACTAAAGTTTTCTTAAAAAGAACTATATATTATTTGATCTCGATTAGCGAGTACATAGGCACATCTAGAGCGAAATAAAAAATGAAAGGAACCTCTTTTTTTTTTTACTTTTGAAAATATTGAATTGATTCATTGTTTATTATAAATATTGTTTTTATTTGTAAAATATGATGATTAAACTGTAAATATCACACTTCATAAATTTTAGGGCATTAAAAGGGAAAATTTAACTTAAGAATTTTAATGTGGTTACCATATGGTTTTAATTGAGTAGCTCCTGAATTCAAAAAATCTCTAGTTTAACAAAGTTGGTTTTAAACCATTTTTTCACAGACTAATAGCTAAGTTGAGATCAACCAACCCATTTGATCTTAACTGATAAAATTTTTCCGATTTCAATTAGGTGGCGACTCCTTAGAGTTTTTACGATATTCAAAATTCTTTTAGTTTTTAATCGAGGGTCTATATCAAATGGGTTCAATTTTGGTATAGATTGAACTGAAAGAAATTAAATGCAATGATCAAAATCGGACCGTCTTAAGATCCTAAGTAGGGAGGTCGCTAGTGAGATCCGAGAGTTGTGGCTTTTCCATCCCCCAGTTCACGAAATGACCTTTACTCTAGTTTAGTATTGATCTACGATCTACTAAACCGGGAAGCCATTAGAACTCACTCATTTGCATTTCTGATTATAAGCCAGTAGGTAAATAATAATGGGGTATATCTTAAGGAGTTATAATTTCAAATCATTTTAAAATCCTCCCCCTTAAATTTTTTTTTCCTCAAATCAAGGTTGTTACTGAAAGAAAAATCTCAAAATTGCCCCATTATTAATTAATTGTCAACCCCTAAATCTGTATGTGTGAATTGCATGTATAATATGCAATGTAGATAATTTATTATACTTTGTAAGTAATAACTTGTCATTAGTATTATAGTCATTAGTATATAGTTCAAAAAGATAATAAAATGCTAAACTTGTAAATTGTCCTAAATAAAAAAAAAAAAGATAAAAAGATTTTTTTTACTTATGTAAAATAGTGTACATCATTTTGAAATAAAAAATGTATATAATATAATTATCATTAATTTTTTTAGCATTTTTTTAATTCTAAAAAAAAAACTAAACTTTCAAGTACTCTTTAGATTATATGGATCATAATAAAGCAAATACAACACTTGATATAAAAGTTGTTAAAAAAATGTATAGTGGACTTGTAAATATTCTTTGTAAATAATTCTATCATCCACCATATTAATTCTTCTTTTAGATTATTTTAGGTCATTTTCAATTAGAATAACTCTTTATCATAGATGCTCAACTCCTTTAAACTCAAGTCTATTATTCTGTAAATGTCAATCTCCATTGGTCAATATTTGAAAAAAAAGGTCATCATTACTTTTCACAATTATATACAAAAATAAATAAATAAAAGAAAAACGCTAACTTATAAAATATATTTTGGTTTGAATTTTTCAAAAAAAAAAAGAACTATCTTTGTAAATAAATTCCTACTTTAGATATGGTTCATCAATCCCTTTTTATAAATACCTATTAACATTTCTATTAAATAGTTTTCTAATAAATAAAAAATGAAGTTAAAAAATAAAATCAAGAGATAGAAAAAAAGGAGAGATTTGCTAATAGGTAGGGATCTTTTGAATTCTAGTCCTAATGATGACTCGTTTTAGGCTAAAGTTGAACTATAAATAAAAAGAGATCATAAATGGGGAGCAACTGTAATCCCCCTAATTTCATATAACATGATTATAATAATTATTAAAAATATAATATAGAATCATAAAGAACTATAATAAAAAGTAACAAAAATCACTCATAAATTTTCGCGAATTAAAATTACTAATGTGCGAACAAATTTACTTATAGTTAGAAAAATTAGAATCATTGCCAATAAAATTTCAAAATGCAAATTATGATTTCCATAACTTTAAAAAAATAATAACTTATGATAAATCGATTGTTGCAATAAACTTCAAAATCCTTTTACCTTAAGTTTAGTGAGAGAAAACAAAATTCTACACAATTTAAATAATGATACGATAAATTCCAATTATTTATAATATTTTTTAAACTCTAAAGTAGCATTAGAAAATTTAAGATTATTAAATATTAAAATAAGTAATTGTTATGACAAGATTTTATAACACAAGTCAATAACTCAACGAATACTCATAGTTGACCTTAAATTTCAATTACAATAAAAGACGATTAATTTTCATAACCTATTAATTATAAAAAGATAGTTTAAAGATGAATCGATGGAATTACAAAATACACAAAAATATCAAAAATTGATCAGTACTTAAGAATCTAAACCTTAATTGAACTAGCAGATGATGCACCCTCGTTGAGGGTGTAAACATTAAATAAGAAAATGAACTTCTACAATGAACAACATGGTTAGAGTTAATTACATGCAAGATCGGTAGATAAAAGAAAAAAACTAAAAAACATTGCATAAATTGCATAAAAATACATGAAAAATAAATCAAAAGATTAATGAAATAACACTCTAATACATTGTAAATATTTATTACGAAGTTTATAACATATAAATCGTAATCATATATCTACAAAACAAATGAGACATTAGAAAGTGACTAGGTAATTAATTCATTGAACTTATTGTATAACAGCTCATTTACAGAAGTTTTGATATTGAAGATTTGCGTATTAAATGAAATATAGTGGAGTAAATGAAATAAAGAGTTTATACTTATTAAATTGAAAAAAAAATTGTAGTAAGATAGAATGTTGAACCTTAGTAAGACAAAATTTGACATTTGTAATAGTTTTCGCTCTACAAAATGAAAGAAGCAATGTATTTAAATTAGATAAAAGCTAACATATAAAGAGGATGATGTTTGATAATATCATACTGCAACAATAATTGTATATGATAATTGTAATTAGATTTATCTTACCTATCAGATTCTACATATTGTTTGTGTTGTATTTGATGATTAGGCCCATCTTCATATCTGATAGCAATTGATGAATATAATGAAAAGGAAATCATACTTATGCACGTAATTAGCAATGCAATAACTAAGAATTATACAATGGAAGCTATGACCTTTGTTTATATAGTATATTACCTGTGTTGTTGAAGCTTTTCAATCTCTTGTTTTATCATATTAATGAATATTTTTTTGTCAATTTTAATAGGGAATGCCCAAACAAAATTATAAATCCTCAAATAATTTCTCTACAGGAGGAAAAGACTTATGTAATTAGTAAAATTTTATACCTTCATGGAATTGTAAAGTCTTAATCCAAAAAGGAAAAACATATAATAAAAAGAAAATATATGTGATAGATATAGATACCATATAAGAGGATTGTTGGGGATATGTTGTAGATATCTCTAAATTAGTCAACCAAGCATCAAGAGGAATTACATAATTTAATATGAATTAAAGTAAACATGAGATGAAATTTGGGATAAATTATACTTTATTATTTCTTCAAATAGGTGTGGAGAGATTAATAAATTACTATATAAAACTATATAATAAAAACGTGTGACGAATGAAAGGGTTCTAACTTAAATTATATAGATAGAAAATTATACTAATATTTTAGTTAGAAAATTTTGAGTCTACGGAGAATAAAATCCTAATTTAACCTTATATCCCCAAGAATTTTTAAAAGTAGTAAAATGAATAGAGCAGCAAATGTAAAGTAAATATTAAACTTATGACTCGATAAAAATCTTAAAAATGAACCTGTGAATAGTAATAAACTCGTTTATAGTTTAAAAACCCAAATAAAAATTTCTTTGACCTTAATTGACACCAAAGACAAGATTTCGTATCTTGAGTTAATAAATGACAATCTATTTATAGAACCTATTGACTATAAAATAATAACTAAAAGATAAATCGTTAGTATTATAAATGCACAATGAGAATAAAAACAAATCCATAACTAATAATATAGATTTTAGAAAAATATTTGAATTACATCATTGTTCTAGTTAGGAAATTATGAGTCTATAGTAACTAAAAACATAATTTAGCTTACCGGGCTTAGAAAATCTTAATCGTGTAAACTGTGAACTCAAAATTGAACTGAAAAGTAACCTAGAAAAATTATAGAAACTTTAAATGAATTTTCAAAGACAAAACTCCTAAATAACTAACATATTTGTAGCTGTTTAGTTTAACGAACAATCCTAAAACTAAGATAATTGATTAAGTAAATAATATTATATTGATAATAATTATAACATTTTCGATGCAACTTGAAAGATATACGATTGGGATTCCCTCAAAATTTTCACAGTAAAAAAACCATCAACAATTTGCTCAAATCATCACATTAAAGTTAACAATACAAACATGCAACACCAATCAACTCAACCCAGCTTAGCTTCTCATTAAATGTATGGAGAATTCTTGCAAACACAAGTTGATTCGGTAGGGAATTGTCTTATTTCTTGGCCGGAAATTGTGGAGCTATTGCCTCCCTTTCCTTTATATTATTACTCCTTAATGAGCTAACAAACAAAGCCTTAATAACACAAAACAATAGTACACAACACAGCTCAAGAACAACAGCATAAACACACCATATTAGTTCAAACAACAACAAAAACACAACACAACTCCATAAACAAGCTCCAAGCTTAGGAAGATAACAAAAGAAGATAAGTGAAAATTCGTTTTGAACTAGTTTATGAATTAAAACATTAGTTTAAACCATGTACTTGTCAACTTAGGATCGTAACAAGCCTTGGGGAAGGATTGAACACATTCATTACGTCTCAAACAAGGTAATATCTAATCTTAAAACTCCATTCATGTATTATGGTATATATATAAGTAAGAAACTAAATATGATGATATGAGATGTTATATGTGGTGGTATGTCACAAAAAAAAAAAAAAAATAGTTGTGAATCATGGAAAACACTTAGAAGTAGTTTAAACACAAGTATAATATAAGAAAATTGAGTTTCGAACCAGAGAAAAATAAGGAAGATAATGAACAGTACCTACACCGGCCTTACGTTGGTGGCATACAAGGATAAGCCGATGGCCTTCGTGTCAGCCTTCACTTTAACAGAGATACGAAAAGTTTTTTTTTTTTTTTACAATATTTGAACAAACGCTAGTGGCATAGAACATCTACAATGGCGGTGTATGTATAAACACCGGCAGCTTTGAACCAGTGTACGTTAGTAAAATCTTTTCCGAAAAAAATTTCTCTTGCATAGGGTCCAAAGTTGTCCCATTCATCCATAAATGCTTCCCAGTCAATCCCATATCCCAAATCATAATAGAATCCATCATCAACAACCCCTGTAAAAAAAACATGAGCTAAAGGCCCAGTACACAGTAACATTAGCAAATACAAAGTGGCAGACATTCTTAATTTAATGCAATAGAACAATCATTAAGTTATATATCTATAACTAAGTTTAACAATTCAACACTAGAGTAGTCAAACTCTAAAAACAATCATTTGGGGAAGATGAGGGTTATGAGTAATAGCAGCTGCTCAAGGGGTTGATATAGGCAACCCGAATACCTATGTCTCATATAGGAACATCTACAAAGATAATAATTTCATTTAGAGTTCATGTCATGACCCCACTTACCCTCGCAGGCGGTGGTATCTACTATCCCTAAGTATATTGGGCCAAATAGCCGACTAGGTTACTATGATGCCAGGAACACCCCAATCCCCTTAGGCAACTCTCGCAGGTATAGAAGATATTGTTCTTCCAAGCAAATCGACTCCAAGCTACGGCTTATGGGAGTTGAACCCTAAACCTTGAAAGGCGTTCCCTTTGGGAGGAACAAAAGGCATAGGTCCGGGTTTCGACTCTTGGGTGTTGTAGTAAGTCTAAATCGAATGCTCCGACTATGTATAACAATACCTTGAGTGCTTTAGTATTGCCTGAGGGTACACTGGGAGGCCAATGTACCTCACATCACACCCACAACTGCCTGAGGGGAGGGGTGTGACAGTTCACATTTGTTTCTCATCTTTATATAGCTTAATCCATACTATCATTTACTTTAACCAGTCTCATAAATGTGAACTAAATCATATTATTTCGCTTTAAGAATAAGTAAACGTTATACCGATATCGCTACTCCCATCGACTACCTACTGAGCCACTTATAAAGTGTCATTACATCATTACAAGAGGTGGCATAGTTGCCTAACTACCATGTTAATATTATCAACAAGGTTACCAGTCCTCATACTAGATTAAATAACATACACATAAACGATTCAAACACTTTTTAGGTCATCTTTGTTTATAGTCGGTTTTAAATATGCCTATCCTATCAACTAACAATCAAGTTACTACATACCTCAATAAGTCGTTGTATCTAGCAAATGATCAACATACAATACAATTGGGTAAGGGAATTTCTAAGATAAAGAATCTCAATTCAAATAACATTCAATATCAATAATAACTGAAAACTAAGTTGTCATACTATATAAAGCTTAGATAAAACTCATATCAATTCATAACTTAGCATTTATGCACACACGTATATAACACATTTCACTATTTTAAATTTTGAAATTTAAATATTTATTTATTATTGTTTTTTTAAAGAATACAGCATGTATACGACCTTATTACACCCTGTGTCTCTTCATAATAGAAGTATGCCCAAAACAAAACAACGTGTATCTCATTATATTTTATGTAAAGATTTTACTCAGCAAGAAGCATGGCGTGATATGATACATCGTGTTCTAGTTATGATTTCCTTAAGTTAAAATAAAAGAGAAACACAATGCAATGAATGAATCGTGTTTTGTCTTAAAGAGAAGCACGATGATAGGATAAGCCATGCTCAAGTAGTGTGTCTCTAAGACAAAAGCATGACAGATTAAAACAAAATGTTTGTCTCGTGTTTCATTTATGCCTAAGTGTTTCGGAGATCGGAGAGAAACACTATTTAATAGGAGTAACTGTGTATCGTTGAAAAACTAATTTCTTCATAAATCAGAGAGAAACATAGTTAAGTATGTGCGACCATGTTCCACCCATGCTGCCGCACTTTTCCCCTTCACAAAACACACATGGAAAAGACGGTGGAATTAGGGTCACCATCTTCCCCTCTTGTTTCTTCTTGAGCGGTCTTATTTCCAAGGCTTGATGAGATACAAGATCAAAAACATTAGCCCATGTTTCACTCATGTTTGTCTTCAAAAAATAGGCATGTATGCTTAGACACTTAACCATAAAAAATTTACTTCAAATAACTTACCCACAATCAACACATGCACTTAACAACTTTATACATGCATAAACTTCACATTCCCTTCATCAAACAACTTCCACAACTTCACTGGAACATCACACCAACTACTTCACGTCACTTATCTATCAAAACAACTTAACAACTTTCACCACTCCTTTATCACAAATTCAAAGATTTAATAAGTTTTATAAATCAACTTAGCTCATCAATATCACATTTAACTCATTGGATAACCATTAAAACAAAAATTCACCTTTCGTGAAGGAAATAAATAAGTAAATGATCATATAAGTATGCAAAACTTTACTTTATATAACTTTTACTCAAAGATGAAGTCTTGAAAAGAGCTTTAGTTAGTTGGTTTGTGGGAAGTTGATGACAAGTTTTGTATTTTCTTCTTCCTTCGGAGCGTTGGTTTTTAGGGTTGTTTTGGATTGTAACATCTGCAAAGTTTTATACTTGTAATTATCTTATAATTTGCTTTTGACTTTTTGGGTAATTAGCATAAATTTGAAAGGGCATGGGCTAAAAGAATAATGCTTATTTTGTTTACAAAGATTAGGCTTGCATTTTGATATAAATTGGGCTTGAGGCTTAGCTTGTTTCAAAATCTTTTTGGGGTTTGGGTTTGATTTGGTTTAAAAGGAAAAACAGAAAAGAATTTATGGACTTCTTCCATAAAATAAATAACGCAAGACCAATGCTAAATTACACCAACACATTCAATTTATATTAACTACATATTCACCATAATTTCATATATCAATCAAGAAATATATATACACACACAGATGAAATTTAATTTTTTTCTGCCATACAAATGAAATTTAATTAAGCATGGAAGCTTAGGATATTTCATTAGGGATTTACCTCACTCTTTGTTCTAGCTATTGCTCATTCAATAATTTCTCATTTATATCATCAAGATCATAGTTTAGATACGTCTAAGTAGACATGGTATCTTTCATTGACTTAGCCAATCATCTTCATTGACTAATAACTATCGTCTAACTATATTTTGCTAATCAACAACTTAATCCTTAACTCTATTCTAATATCCTTTAAGCAATCACCAATTGAATCTAAGTCTAGTCTATTTATTTGATTTCTCCTTTATAGATGAATTAATAATCACCACGTTTAATATTTTTCTTCGATTACATAACTTTGATCAGACACACTGGTATCATGATAAACGATGATCGATTTCCCACTTTGCTACATCCATCCAAAATCTTTTCATATTTACAATTATAAATGCCTAGGTTTTCTCTGTTAAAACTATTCGAACATTATCTTTAAACACAAAATCCATAAAATCCAACAATATAAAGATATTTTATTGCAATTCCTTAGTTGAGAACCTATATCTAAGAACAACCACATCCCACAGCTTAATATTTTCTTCTTAATGAAGTATCTATACTATAATTTTCCAAGCATAAATAGATTTATACATGGCATCCTACTTTCTTTTTACAATTGCCAGTGTAACATGTACTGTTCTCTTATTTCCATCCAATCATTAACTTGTTTATTTGAAATCCATACTTAAGGGGTTTATAATCACTTACCTCTTAGGTAGAGAGAATTCATCTTCAATGAAAACCTTGTATCCTTGTGATTTATAGCTTGTGATTCCTAAACTTCTCTTGAGGTAGTGATGATGTTGTATATATATTTTTAAAGTTTTTTTTTTCAAATCCTTAATAATTACATAATTAATTCGTTAATTCCTCACCAGTCATTCTATTTCAAATTTAATGGATAACGGCTGAACTTTTTTGAACTACAATGAAACTACTCGTATTTTAATATTTTAGATCGCAAAAATTAGGAGTGATCTTTATAACTTGTTGTTAAAACTTTTCATAACTTTACATTATATTCCTAGTAATTTTGAAATTAGGTTATGTAAAATTAGGAGGTTTACAAGTCTAACATGCTGAGTATCCTATCGGTTCATAGGTTATAGCACGTTGAATTATAGAATGTTTTTTTTTAAGTCTTCGAGTGTCGTATTTATTATACCTATTTCTTCTTCTTCTTCTTTTTCTTCTTTTCACTCAATCTCATCTTTTAAAGAATGTGCAACCCCTCCATCTCTCTCTCTCACCAATGTGGAATTCAAAAACCCTCAAAGAAAGAAAGTGTGTGTGTGGAGAGAGAGAGAGAGAGGAAAATTAAAAAAAAAAAAAAGGAAAGGGAGGGTAAAGGGTCATATTGACACCAAAATTTCTAGCACATATCCCATAATCTTATTTTTTTTTTTTGGAAAAGTTTCGATCTTTATTAGTACTCTGGTGAATGCTTGTGGTTGTTTAATTTAATGTTTGTTCTTGATCATGGTTATTAACCTAATGGAGATAAAGATTGAAATTTGACTATTTGTATGTTAGTTCCCCAAACCCCCACAACCCCCCACCCTCCCTCAACAAAAAAAAAAAGTGTCTATCTACATCTGCGTTTTATTTTCCAGATATCGCTTACGTTTCTATTCAAATGTCTTGTGTGTGAATCGGCTACTTCTCGGGTCTTATCATAGGCCATGACCCATATGCCCGAGGCCGATGTCGTCAAATCGATTTATGGGTCAAATTCAAATGGTGCCAAGGCATATGACATGTTGCATACCTAAATCTGACATTTACCTCATCAAATCTAAATTTGCTAAAACTACATGGTCAATGCACTAATAATCATCATCTAGAGTTCATTGGTAAATATAGTTATCTATGAGCACAATCCATATATAATATTTACGGTAACTTTGTTCGATGGTTTGAGATTTGTTTCATGTCTATTTTAATCAAACTATTTGTTAAAAACAGATCAAATGAAAAATAGATATTTTTATTTATAAAAAGACCTTACAAATGAGATAAAGATGAAAAACATATCACAAATAGATGCTTGATCTAATGTCCTATACCCTTTAATAACCTTTTATCTCAACTTAATTTGTCCATACCGGCCATGAATTCATCCCATCAATCTATCGAACCTCGTCACACCTTCCAAAAGGATCTAATGATCTTAGATTGAAAAAACTAAGCAGTGACCATCATTCATTTATTAGTCGAGTTTATGTATTAGCTTTGTTTAGTTTATAACCTAACAATGAATATGTTATTGTCATGTACTTAAAACAGGAGTTTTTCTACCAATCATGACACAAATTTAAGTTTACATTCATCATTAGAAGATTATACTAGCTGTGAACCTATTAAGTTATTAATTATTTAGTTATCTTTTTTTCCCCCTCTATGTGGGTCGTATGCATTAAGACTTATATGAATATAGATCCCGTGATTTAAGGCTCAGCTAGTATGGATAAAGTTAAGCTTAATAAAGTTGAATTGTCTAATTAATTTATGTTTATAATTCTTCAATATTTTAATTATTATCAAGCTAAGCAATCTTATTACGACAAGTTTGTGGATGGTTCTTAGCTGTCTAAGGATTGATCCACTTGAACTCAATCCTTCATCTAAATATTCATAAATTTATTAAGCCGTCATATCTTAATTTAGTAGTATCTAAAAATTTATAAACCAAGTCATGAGAGAATACTAGATTCATCATAAATTCAAATAAGGTACCAAAAGGATCCAAATATAAGATACATATGGTGGTTAGTATATGATTCACTAATCACCCACATAAAGTTAAAACATAGATTTATATTGTATTACACGATTTATAATTTATTTACATGAAATTAGGATGTTATTAATTTTGCTATTATTCAGAGTTCATGGGCATTAAAACCACATTTAATCATCCATGTTTTAAAATAAGTTTCAATCTATAACCAACACAGTCAATTCAAGCTTCAAAAGAAAATGGGTTTTTTAATCTTCTTTAGCTTAATTCCTAAATAGGAATTCTAACCATGATTTACTGCTTACTTATCATAAACACTTTATTAGGTAATAATTCAATTTATATGTTATTTAAGGTTTTTACATTTAATAGGAACCATCCATCAATCATAATTTCCATGTAAATCCCATGAAATTTCCATAGAAATTTAAATAGCAACATGTGATTGTAATAGTTACGTGTAATTATTAAGCCTAATAAATTATAAATGAAAGTATAGAAATAAAAACTTCAGTAATAGAAATAAACTTTTATAATATCATGTCTATAGCTAATGACACGAGTAAAATCAATATTTTAATATTATAATTGTGAAGCAAAAGATGGTATTAATAATAAAGTTAATAATTCTTTTTATTTAAATTACAATGTCCTAATTCTTTAATCACATAGATTTAAATTTTTATATTTAAACATAAATTTAATGTTTTCTAATCGTTTAAGTTTAAATTTCAATTTTACATAATCGTGTAAGCTCAAAACTAAATTTTAATCAATCACGCAAGATTAAAATGTTAAATAATGTTTTAAAAGCATAAATGGGATATTATAAATAATCTAGAAACTTAATTTTCAAAGTGAATATTTTTCACTTTTGTTTATAAACATTAAATCTAATATTTTGAGCTATATAAAACCTTAATTGCTTAAATATAAACCTATAAATTTTCAATCGTGTAACTTTAAACTTTAATATATTGACTTAGAATATAAAACAAATAGGACTTGAGAAGCAAGTTTCGACCATAAGCTCCATATATCACAAATAATTTTACAAACTTATGCTTTTCCCTAGGGATAGGGAAAAAAACTTTAAACCGAGAAATCAAACTGAAACCAGAGAACCAATTTGAAAAATATGATTAACTAGTGCATCGGTTTCGGTCTAGTTTCGTGGTATTAATTTTTTTTTCAATTTTTGGTTTCGGTTACGGTTTGTAACAATGAAAAATCGATGGTTAACGGTTAACTGATATTTATAAATGTATAATATTATATATAATTAATTTTTTCAAAAAAAAATAATTTTTAGTCCTAGTTACGATAAGCCCAAAGAAAAATCGAAGATGCAAAGAATGAGCTTTTTTCAAAATTCATTAAAGGTTAAGCTTTTATATTTGCCTCTTTAATCTACTTTCCATGGTCGAAAGCTCCAATAGTTGGTTTTATCTTCATAGCACTTTTACAAACGGTAGGAACCCATGATACTTTTTCAATAATAAAAGCCAAGTTGATCTTTTTTTCCTTTTGTGCGCATGTTCATTATGTATTTCAAATGAGCTTTCATGAAAATATTGGCCAAAGTATTTTTCAAATAAGCCAAGTTGATTCTTTCTTATGTACACATGTTTTAAAGGAGCCGTCTCATAATTATGTGAAACACAGATACAGTTTTATTCTTGCACTATATAGGACCTGTGACTATAAATATATAATATTATAATGGTTTCGGTTTTAATTTATAACCGGGAAAAACCAACGATCAATGGTTAATCAATATCTATAAATATATAATATTGTATATAATCCATCATGCTAAATAGTTAAAAACCGAAAATCGAAAATATTATACCGAAAAAAAAAGGGCTACCCGTTAAGATGGTTAATCATTAATTATGGACCGATTTAGGTTTGTGTAGGGACCTGAACTTAACCCTGTATTTAAAATAGGTAAATTCAGTTCTCCAACCACATATAATCTGTAGAATTATATGTAATATTGATTACAGGATCAGTTTAGCTTGTTATTTATCTAAATGTCACATAAGAACAAAACTTTAAAACTACTACTTTTTAGAACAACTTATAAAACATAACTACAACTTTATACTTAATAAAAGATATAAATATACTACACCCATATGTATATATAAATATTACAAAAAAGACTTGTAAACAAGCCATTTACAAAATATATCAAAAGATAACAAAAATCTATTAATTAATACATAGGTTTTTAGAACATATATGTACATATAGCTATTCTATTATATAAGGGTTCCATCAAAGTCAATGCCGTCTCTACTCCTCCCAATCATCTAAGAACTCCTCAAAATCCGATCCATATCCCATGCTGGTATAAAACTCGTCATCCACACCTGAAAAGGATAAAATATGAGCTAAAGGCCCAGTACACAAGTAACAAAAACAAATGCGTAATGGCACACACGATCTTAAACTATAATGCAATGCAACAATCATTCGGTTATTAGATAATCTTTAATTAGTCAAACATCACTAAAGTATTTAAACTTCGAACAATAAGGATATCTAGGGGTCCTAAGTAACGATCGCGATGTTCAGGGAGTAGATATAAGCAGCTCGGATACTTATATCTCCTATATGATATATCCATAAAAGAGAAAATAACCTCATATAGGGTTAACGGTCATTACATAACTTCACTTATCTTAGTTCATAACATCCCTAGCCTAACTATTCTCATAAACATTTAAACTAAATCTTATTACTTCATTATAAGCTTAAGCAAAGGTTACACCGGTACTGTCTGCCCTAGCGGTCACCCGTTGTATCACTTAAGAAAGTTTATCAAAAGACAAGGGTGGCTTAAGTGCCTAAACTACCGTGTCCCAATCTAAGCAAGGTGCTGCTCCCCGAATCGAATGCCGATCTACCATCCAGTCATATACGGATTTAAACAGCGTAAGAGACATCCAATTCAAACAATGTTTAAGTTTGTCTATATTAAAGTTGATTGAGTATATACCTATCCTAAGTAGAAAACAAACACATTATTGTGTACCTTATGTTGGAAATTCAAATATAACCTCAGGAATCCTTCGAAAGATAATCCAAACCCAAACCAACATTATATACTTGAAATTACACTTAAAGCATATCAAATCTTAAACTTAACACTTAAGACTTCAAATATAACTTATACAAAGTCATAATATATCATTTATACATTTATCAAAATCATACAAGCTCACAAAATCATCATTTTTAACTTCGATCCATACATACAGTATAACTAGATTTATCTTAACATTCATGAAAATTTAATTATTTGTTAAATCTACAAATATAATTAAATCATGCTTAATTATATCACTCAATTATTATTACACATAAAATATCATTAATCCATCTCATTTTAGTCCAAAAAGATCCATTTCACATGCAAACACATATTTAACAAGAAAACATAAGTTTTTAACCTCGTTTGAAAATTGTATCAATTGAAAGGAAACAAAATTTAAGCTTTGATGCTTTTGAAATTTGTAAAAACTCAAAACATAAAAGTTGTATATCTCTTTTTAAGTTTTCCATAGCAACTTGAATTATCTCAATCGGAGGTCGATGAAAAATTTATGGACAATTTACTAATGAGTTGCGAAATAGGGAAATGTACACCACCAAATACACGGTCATGCTTGGGGGCGTGTCTATGACATGTACAACCACATATACGCTCGTATACAAGGTAGGGCAGAGGTTAAAAAAGTGGTCAAAAGCTAAAATTTCATACACCCTCTCACGTATACGCCCATGTGTGTGCTGTGTACAACAATTTTTGACAGCTTTTAAACGTGAATTCTCCTGTTTTCCTAACTCATTCTATCAACTTTTACATGTTCTAATACAACATAAACATCATAAAAAACTTCATACAACATATTATACACTTCAAACAACATCAAAAGCACAAATTTCCCTCATCATCTACATCAAATTAAATTCACTCCATCACATTCACACCTTTAACTTCTTATCTCAGTTCTCAAGCAACCATAATCCATGCACAAGTCCATAACTCAACTCCAACATAAACACTATTACTTTCATACTTCAAAACTCTCAAGACAACATTCTAAATACATTGCCGCACTCTTTTCCACTTCTAACAATTTCAAGCATTCCTTCGCCCTTCACATAGCTTCCACCTACCCAAAATACACTTCAAGCTTTCCAACACTTCTTACTACTTCTGAAACACATATAACAAGTTTTAATAACATCAAGACACAACCCAACATTCACTAACATATAAAACCACCCAAACTCACATGTAACATTAAAACTCATACTAACATGAACTCTATATCTATATCAAAAGAAAGAACAAACAAAGAACTTATAAACTTGCATTAACTTACATGAAGAAGCTTCGGCTTGCATAAAACACTTGAACTTAAGAGCTTGCCTTGCTGAGGGTTTATATGCTATTTTTTAGAAGAAATGAAGAAGAACAAAAGAAATAAAAGATGAAATTTTCTGATGGATTTTTTAGGTATGTTTTTTAGAGTGTATCTAGAAAGTTGACCGAGGGCTCAATTTGGCATGGATTTGAGCTAAAAATGGGCTTATTCATGGGTTTAAATTTCTGCTATAACTTGGACTGAATAAAACTTGTTTTAATCAAAATTTACTCATTTCATCATTCATACAACAACATTAATAAAACATAATTCTTAATAACACAAATACATATATACCTATATATTAATATTAAGCGCATGTTATACTAATGCAAACACACATATTTTACACTTCTCAAACACATGCATTAATCTATGCTGCTTAATCTATATGCCATACTTGTTATTTATTTATCATAATATGCAAAAACTGTTAACACACACGCACGCACGCACACACACACACACACACACATAATATGAAATGATATTACGAATCATGGCTATTACAGTTTGACATTTTAAAGAACCGATTGTAATGGCTAGGTTCAAAAAATGGGTTCATTGACAGGTTAACCGGTCAATGTCCACTCCTACTTTCTACATCAAATAATAAACGCATCATTGTTTTTACGTTTTACTCATTGAGGAAATTTGGAAATTCTTCTCCTTATGAAAAGCTTGTCGTATCATTGCACAATTCTAGATAAGACATGATAAAATCAAGAAAAATTCCCCTTTTCCTTGTGTATGATGCCGTGAAACTCAAGGGGGAAAAGTCTTCATTGTAATTATATCACAAACTTAATTGATTAAATAATTAAAAATGGAAGACCAAGACTTTCCTCACATCCATTTGGCTTATAAATTAGCATAGGCTAAAGACCATGAATAGCAAAAACCAATGATTGCCTTGCTTCGTATTTTCTTCTCTTCTCCTCTTGATTTCCCTTAAGTTGCTATGAACCACGATGTCCTAACATCCTCCAACTTTTGTTTACTCTCCATACAAAGACAAAATACTTCAAAAGAAATAGAAAACAAAACAAAGCAATTCTCCACTTTTCCATAAGATGTCGTGAGCTCTATAAGCTTCATCCATCCATCTTTTTTTTTTACTTTCACTTTCAAGTAAAAGCAACAAAATCTTCTAGATATTCAAATCGTCAAGTGTGAAAGGCGAGCAAGTCTTTCTGACTTTCATTGTCAATAGGAAATTCTTCAAAATTTAAATTAACTATCTTTCTTTTTCATTATAGACAAATGGAGAAATAGAAAGGAAATCCAACTCCTTTTCCTTACAAAGCTAAGGTAATATATATTCTAATCCTGTGATTATAGTAGATGACAAGGAGGAAGTCAAATGAAAACAAACTTAGCTCTATGAATAATAGCCTTATAAATTTCGACTATCCAAAGAAAAAGCAATATCATGATGTAAACTAAATTCATTTTGTGTAATATAAGCTTATAAATATGATAATAAAAGAATCAAAGTAGAAAACCCAAGCTAATACCTTGTATGTTTTGGCTTAGGTATAAAAATAGGGTTACAATGGTGTTTGTGTAAGATAACTCAAGTAGAATAATTAATTATTGATAATTAGAAATTAAACAAGGAATTGAAAATCAAAATAAAGATACATATTCATGTATATGTTTTGGCCAATAGAGAAAGAGAGACATCCAGGGAGATTTAATTTCAAACTTTATGATTATTTACATCATGTAAATAGATAAAGATGATTAGAACATTAATTAGTTAATAAGGTAGATAAATCACTTAAATATTAAATATATACATCTATATGTACCTCTTGGCATATAAAAGAAAAAGAAAGAAAATTTATTTTATGTGATTTAAATAAATTATTGAAAAGTACATGAAAAGAGCTTTGTAACACCTATTTATATGTTTAAAACGAAGTTAAGATTAAGTGGTTAAAATTTAAGTTTAAAGTCGATTAGGATATTTTTTCTAGCAATTTAAATTTTAGACGGATCAAACTGATTAAATAGAAGAAATCATGATAAAGTAGCCCCAACAAGCTTTAAAATGACTATTTAAATGTTAAAATAGCAATAGGATTAAAAACGATAAAATATTAATAAGTTTAGTAAAACATAAATTTAGAACACACATGCACAAATAAGAATGTATATTCAATTTTCTCTATCATGATATTATTATTAATTTTATTTTAGGAAAATATATTAATTTTCTGACCTACTAGAATATTACTATGATGAATAATTAATAAATGAATAGAGTAATTCAAATCTATCTTATTGTGTGTGTTTGTAGTAGTGGCACTCAATATAAAGATAATAATAAAAACTATATTGTATATGGGGATGTGGGATTATGTGCTGCCTAGTGGATGTATTAACTGTCGAATTACTATAATAAAAGTGAAAATCCTCTTATTGTAATAATTGTGTTGATATTTTGTGGAGTATTTTTGTGAATAAAATGGTCATCTCAATAATTAGATCTAAAATTATTAAACTCTATAAATAACCTATCATGCATTGCACTATTTGCATCTTTCGTATTATTAAGATTACCCTACTACGTGTTAACACCTCGGATCTATTGATTCATTTGGTACTTCTAAATGAAAATTTTGTAGTTTTAAAAAGGTTTCTAATAGTTTTGCTCGGTTTCATAAGGAACTACTTGGCACCCGAAAGAACACCACATGCAGTATCGACATGAAGTTAGTTAACACTTAGTGGGGTTTCTAAATTCCAAGGGCAATTATAAAGGATTTAATTGTTTTAAAATTAAATGCATGCATCCATTATTCTTTCCTTGGTTCTTAATCTCTCATGGGCTCGATTTAATCATGTTGGTTCCTGAAAACCCTAGCGAGAAAGCATGAATCTATACCCTATTTGAATTTCGATCATTCAAACTTGTACAACGTTGTATATGTTGAGTGTTGCATTACACATGCTTATTAATTAGCCTGCGCATGATTGCTTGATGTGGGATATGGTTTGATTGTTAGTGTTTTTGCCCAAGGCCAAAGATTTGATATTTTCATTTTATGGCTTTATAATTAAACCTATAGGAATTATTATATTTATTATTCTTAAATAGTTTAAGAATAATAAATGATTATGACATATAATTAATATTTAATGAAATAATGTATTTTGTTAAATATTAAATAAATATCTCATCATATTTATCTTCTAGGGTTTCCTATATGTCTATATATATAGATTTATAGACAGCCTTTAAGGTCAAACTCTTTGACGTCACATTAGACGGCAGAGAAATTCTGTAAACCTAAAAGAAATTTTCGAAACCATAGAGATTGTGAGAAATTCGTATCTCTAGGAGCCTATTCGAAACCAAATTTAGAAGCGTTATAGATTGCGCTAGCACGCAAGAGGAGAATCTAAATCAAGGTCATTCTCGTGTGGATACCGTAGAGGGCGTTCGCAACGTGGCAATGTCTACAGATCTGTATCATCAAATACCTTTTTGAAATCTCAAAGGTAATAAAACTTGAACTTTTATTTTCGTTTTTCGTTTTTGTATCTAATAAAAAACACATGGATACTGGAATTAGGGTTTTAATTTAAAAAAAAAAAAATTCGGCTGCAAAACTGATAATAAAACCCAACAGTGGTATTAGAGCCGCTTGTGTTTTTGATTTGATCGAAATTATGTTATGGTTTGCATGTGATGGGAATATAAATTGCCTTCCTATTTATGATTGAATTCGTATTCTATTCATATGATGATATGAAATTGTTTTATTTGAAAATTCGAATCTTTTATGTATTGCATATGATGATATGCATAAATCGTTTTATTTGATATTCGAATCTTGTATATATTTCATACAGCTGATATGAACGAACGTCTATTTAATGAATCAATGTAGTGATGTTATATGTCTATTATACGTTTTTGGATTGAGATTTGATTCGAATTAATTTGGATTATGACGTTTAATGCTAATGCATGTAAATATCTATATATGATGTAGTAATATTTCTGCATATTCAATTCGAATGTGTTAATGCCATGAATTACGAATTTATGAAATTCGACGTTGTGGAAACGAATTTCAGAATCATTTTAATCATATGAAAAATGAAATCTTCAGATCTGAATTTTTAAAAGGTAATGCCTTGATTCGAGGGGTTGAACAAATCCGATGTAAAATGGTTACAACGGATGTATATGTTGATATACTTGTTCCATGGGGTTGTTACAGATGGACGAAGTTGATTGTTTGTGAAAAGTTGAAGAAATCTGTTGTAATTGGATTACAAAGTGCATCACGAATTATTTTGTTGAACAGATCAGATTCAATCTTGTTGAACAGATCTGAAATAAAAAAAAAAATCGTAATCTGCAGTTTTCAAAATGGTTTGATTATCAACGTTTTCTTTCTGCTATATTTGAACAAATTGTTAAGGTTGTCTTAATAATTTTGAACTTAATATTTACATATTCTTATGGATAGATTTTTATTAAAAATTCAATTTTTGAATGGAACCCGCAACTCAAATTTTCGATTTATTATACAAATGCTATGTTTAATATGATTAAGCGTAGGGGTCGTTTGTTGGTCGAGTTCGTGTATGACACGAACCAGAATTGATTTTTTAAAGAATTTTCCATATACAAATTGTAAAAATCGTTTAGCTTCTGGGGCGCTACCCCAGACCCCGCCCGCTATCCGACTAGTGGGACCGCCGTCCGGAGCGCTGCCCCTTGAACCTCCTAAAGTATTCGACTTAATTACACTTAACATTAATGCGTTTTTGAAGTGTTTTATGTTACATGTTCTTGCGAGTGCTTAAGTTATATGTATGGTACATAGCATGACCCCTAGGACTTATCTGAATGGCAGGTTCTATTTATTCATTTCATGGGTTGTAATTTTATAAATACGACCTGCGTGTCGTTTTGTTTATTGTAATTTAATTTTACTAGTTGTAGTAGGATTTTTTGTATCTTTTTCATTGTTGTAATGGAAGACATGAAGATGTAATGAAGACCTTTCCCAATCCATGATGATGGAGAAGTGAGAGCCTTGATGAAGATACAAGGAGTTTTTCAACTTAGATCCATGTTGATGGATCTTTATCTTAAAATCGTGCTATTGGTCTTCATATTGGCTTATGAAGATCAATATAAATTAAGGGCCATGCTATGACACATTTTTATATTATGCATAACATGATAATATGCTGACATGTATGTGATACCATGTTTACAACCATATACTTAATATCCTTTACGTGTGATAATAAGATAAAATATCACCCTTTTAAATCCCTCAAATAATATTAAGTCATGAAAATGCCTTCCATAGTTTGACACTTGTCAAGACTTAGATCGTCTAATTGTAGGTTCTGCCAAAGCAGGGTGCAATAGACTATCTTAGACACACAAGGTGAATAATGGTGCTATTCACATGTTGTAATGGTTAGACTTAAATTGGCTATCAAAATGGTTTTGGGCCTATGGCATTGGATGGGATTAGTAGGCCGGGACATGTGATGTCAATCCCATAACGAGAGTTACATTTGATGTAATTGGAATGGGTTTCCTACCTAAATAACTAAATTTTTGGTGTCATGCCATAGTTGACTCAAGGATTAGTGAAATATGGATCTTGACCCACTAAGAAACTTTATTTAATGGTTTCCAAATTAATACTAGAGGGTTATTAATCTGATAAAAATAGTGGAACTATGAAAATGGCTTAAATAAAGATAATTAACTTTGCATACCTCTATATGTAGATCATGGCAACCAACAACACAACCTTGCGATCAATTCTTGAAAAGGATAAGCTGAATAGTAAAAACTTCCTTGATTGGTATCGTAACTTAAGAATTGTTCTTAAGCACGAGAGGAAGTTGTATGTGATTGATGAGGCAATCCCTGATGAACCTGCTCTTGATGCTCCAAGAGCTGAAAGAAATGCTTTTAGTAAGCATAAGGAAGACTCATTGGATGTGACCTGCATTATGCTTGCCACCATGGAACCTGAGCTTCAGAAGCAAATGGAAGACATGGAGGCGTACGATATGATCGTACACCTAAAGGAAATGTTCCAAGAACAGGCAAGACATGAGAGATTTGCAGTCACCAAGGAGCTGAATTCTTGTAAAATGGCTCCAGGTAGCTCCGTGAGTACACATGTACTCAAGATGAAGAGCTATATTGATAGACTTGAGAAGCTAGGCTCTCCAGTTTCTAGGGAGATGGCTACGGATTTGATCCTAGGCTCTTTGCCTCCTAGCTATGACCAGTTTGTGATGAACTACAACATGCACAAAATGGATGTGTCTATCATGGAGCTGCATGGGATGCTTAAGAATGCAGAACAAAATGTTAAAACAAATAACAATGTTCTGATGGTTCAAAAGGGACAAGGCAAAAAGAGAAATGCCAATGGTAGAGGCAAGGGCAAAGCAAAAGGTCAGCCCAAAGCTAAAAAGCCCAAGCCTCAACCTAAGGCCAAACCACCCAAGGAAGGGGTTTGCTTCTTCTGCAATGAACCAGGTCATTGGAAGAGGAACTGCAAACTTTATTTGGAGGATCTGAGAAAGAAGAAGGTAGTGAGACTACTGCTTCAGGTATTTATGTCATACAAGTCAATCTATCTACTTCTACATCATGGGTATTAGATACTGGATGTGGGTCTCACATTTGTGTAAATGTGCAGGGATTAAAGCAAAGTAGAAAGTTGGCTAAAGGTGAAGTGGACCTACGCGTGGCAAATGGAGCAAGGGTTGCTGCATTAGCTGTGGGAAATTTTGAATTAACTTTGCCTTCTGGACTTATTCTGATTTTAAATAATTGTTATTATGTGCCTGCTATGAGCAGTAACATTATTTCAGTTTCATGTTTGGACAAGGATGGTTTTAGATTTATTATTGAGAATAATACAATCTCCATCTATCGTGGAGACATCTTTTATGGTATTGCTCATTTGATGAATGGTCTCTATATTCTAAACTTTGATGAATCTGATCATAAGTCCATTTATAACATTAATACCAAAAGGTTCAAATCTAACAGTTTGAATCCAACTTACTTCTGGCATTGTCGTTTAGGCCACATTAATGAGAAACGCATATCAAAGCTTCATCAAGATGGGCTTTTAGATTCATTTGATTTTGAATCATATGAATCATGCGAATCTTGTTTGATGGGAAAGATGACAAAGGTTCCTTTCACAGGACAAAGTGAGAGAGCTAATGACTTACTGAGCCTAATACATACCGATGTATGTGGACCATTAAGTTCACCTGCTAGAGGAGGTTACTTATACTTCATTACTTTTACAGATGACTTTAGTAGGTATGGATATGTATACCTAATGAGGCATAAATCCGAATCATTTGAAAAGTTCAAAATGTTCAAAAATGAAGTACAAAATCAACTTGGCAAAAATATAAAAACGCTTCGATCAGATCGAGGTGGTGAATATTTAAACCAAGATTTCTCTGATTATCTTAAGGATTGTGGGATAATCTCACAGTTGACTCCTCCAGGAACACCACAATGGAATGGTGTTTCTGAAAGGAGAAATCGAACTTTATTAGATATGGTTCGATCAATGATGAGTCAGACAGATCTTCCAATATCCTTTTGGGGATATGCCTTAGAAACTGCTGCGTTTATATTGAACAGGGTTCCATCAAAATCGGTTGAAAAGACACCATACGAGTTATGGAATGGGAAATGTCCCAGTTTGTCTTTTCTAAAGATATGGGGTTGTGATGCTTATGTTAAAAGACAGGTGTCTGATAAGCTAGCAGCTAAATCTGACAAATGCTTCTTTGTGGGATATCCTAAAGAGACAAAAGGATACTACTTCTACAACCAATCTGAGAACAAAGTGTTTGTTGCTCGTAATGGTCATTTTCTAGAAAGAGAATTTGTCTCTAAAGGAATCAGTGGGAGTACGATTCAACTCGAAGAAGTTCGAGAACCACAAACTAGCATAGAACCCATGATAGATGTTCAATCAGACTCGCAATTAGTTGCTGAGCCTGAACCACTAACTGAAGGCCCACGTAGGACTGGTAGGATTCGTCACGAGCCTGAGAGATATGGATTTCTCGTTACTGACAATCGCGATGTGATGCTCATAGACCAAGATGAGCCCACATCATACCAGGAAGCAATGATGGGCCCCGACTCTGAGAAATGGTTATTAGCCATGAGATCTAAATGCAATCCATGTATGAAATCAAGTATGGACTTTGATTGATCCACCCGATGGTGTGAAAACTATTGGATGTAAATGGGTTTTTAAGAAGAAAACTGACATGGATGGCAATGTGCATACCTACAAAGCACGACTAGTTGCAAAAGGTTTTAAACAAACTCATGGTATAGACTATGATGAAACCTTTTCACCTGTAGTCATGCTTAAGTCTGTGAGAATTCTTCTTGCCATAGCTGCGTATTATGACTATGAGATATGGCAAATGGATGTCAAGACAGCCTTCTTGAATGGAAACCTCATTGAGGATGTGTATATGACACAACCAGGGATTTGTTAATTCGAGGAATTCACATAAGGTATGTAAGCTTCAAAGGTCCATTTATGGATTGAAGCAAGCATCTCGAAGTTGGAATCTTCGTTTTGATGAAGCAATCAAAGAGTTTGATTTCATCAAGAATGAAGATGAACCTTGCGTTTACAAGAGAGTTAGTGGGAGCGTAGTAGTTTTCTTGGTGCTTTACGTAGACGACATATTGCTCATTGGAAATGATATTCTACATTACAAAAGGTCAAAACATGGTTAGGAAATTGTTTCTCAATGAAGGACTTAGGTGAGGCTGCCTATATTCTAGGCATCAAGATCTATAGAGATAGATCTAGAAGGATAATTAGCCTAAGTCAGAGTGCATACATTGACAAGGTACTAAAAAGGTTTAGTATGGAGAATTCCAAAAGAGGATTTCTGCCAGTATCACATGGAATTAAATTGAGTAAGACTCAATGTCCCACTTCAAAAGAAGAACGGGAACGCATGAGTAGGATTCCATACGCCTCAGCTATTGGTTCCATCATGTATGCCATGTTATGCACTCGACCAGATGTCGCTTATGCTTTAAGCATCACAAGTAGATACCAATCAGATCCAGGTGAAAGTCACTGGATAGCAGTAAAAACATTCTAAAGTACTTAAGAAGGACTAAGGATGTGTTTTTGACATATGGAGGACAGGAAGGTGATCTTGTAGTAAATGGTTACACAGATGCCAGCTTCCAATCTGATTCAGATGATTTTCGATCGCAATCTGGTTATGTGTTTTGTTTGAATGGAGGTGCTGTAAGCTGGAAGAGTTCCAAACAGGACACAGTTGCAGATTCTACTACGGAGGCTGAGTACATAGCAGCATCGGATGCAGCTAAGGAAGCAGTTTGGATCAAGAAGTTCATTAGTGCATTGGGAGTTATTCCTAGCATTGCAAATCCAGTGGACCTTTATTGTGACAATAATGGGGCCATTGCACAGGCTAAGGAACCAAGATCACACAGCGATCCAAACACATACTCAGGCGTTACCATCTCATTCGAGAAATCATTGAAAGAGGAGATGTTAAGATATGCAGAGTACCCACAAATGACAATGTTGCAGATCCATTGACTAAGCCTCTTCCCCAGTCTAAACATGATAGTCATACTAGAGCACTGGGCATTAGACTTATGATTGAGTAGAGCTAATGCAAGTGAGAGATTGCTAGTGATGTGCCATAGCACATATGGATTTTATGTCATTTGGATATTTATTATCTTTATAAGCCATTCTATTTTTCAAGGTTTATTATTAGCCTTTTTACCTTGATAAAATAATTCCATGAGTAATTTTGTTATTCCTTATGTCATTAAAGTATGTGACTTTAATAGTAAAACCATAAAGGAATAAATAACTTTATTCTAAATTATCCCTAATCGTTCATTATATGGAATAATAATGAATTAAGATTAGTATGTAGGCTGGATGATGGTCATGTTTTACTGATCATGGATATAAGATATCATTTCAGCACATAGATACATGTAAGAGTACATTGTATTGGAATGACCAATTATGAGAATACTATATGGATCAATATGATAAGTATTTCTCATTACAGTAATTATTTAAGTCCTTTGACCTGATGACACCATAGATTCCTACATAACAAACTCCATATTTTAATTCAGTTCTTTATCATCTTTAATCAGATGATTATAAGACTGATATTGGATATAGAATAAGTTATGTGGAGGAATGTGAGTGTTCATGAAGGAATTTGTCCCTCTCATTAAATTGAGAGAGATATCTTTTGGGCCCCTTGTTGAGTAAGACTGAGATATGCATGGCCGTGCTCAAATGAATTGATAAGGAGTTATCAATGTTATTTGTTTAAGTCAGTCAAACTCTGGATTCAAGAAATAGGTGATTAAACAATATAAGTGTGTATTGATCCACACCTTATGTTTAATCATAAGATATCATGTGACAAAGGGACTAAATAATTAACTGTCTATAAGGTAAAATCGGATCACCGATCTTCACTTAATTTGGGTAGGCATAATGTCTTGCTAGAGGCCGCTTATGTCTCGTAGGTCAAAAGGGTTTTTGATCTACTGCTAACATTAAGTGAACCTACAGGGTCACACACAAAAGAATGAACTAAAAGGATCAGGGACTTGATATAAATAAGTCTGATGGGAATGATAAAGTCATTTATTAATCTTAATTTGTTAGATTGATAAATAATTATTTGGCCTAGTGCAAGTGGGAGATTGTTAGTGTTTTTGCCCAAGGCCAAATATTTGATATTTTCATTTTATGGGTTTATAATTAAACCTATAGGAATTATTATATTTATTATTCTTAAATAGTTTAAGAATAATAAATGATTATGACATATAATTAATATTTAATGAAATAATGTATTTTGTTAAATATTAAATAAATATCTCATCATATTTATCTTCTAGGGTTTCCTATATGTCTATATATATAGATCTATAGACAGCCTTTTAGGTCAGACTCTTTGACGTCGCGTTAGACGGCAGAGAAATTCTGCAAACCTAAAAGAAATTTTCGAAACCCTAGAGAGTGTGAGAAATTCGTATCTCTAGGAGCCCCTTCGAAACCAAATCTAGAAGCGTTCTAGCGCTAGCACGCAAGAGGAGAATCTAAATCAAGGTCATTCTCGTGTGGATACCGTAGAGGGCGTTTGCAACGTGGCAACGTCCACAGATCTGTATCATTAAATACCTTTTTGAAATCTAAAAGGTAATAAAACGTGGACTTTTATTTTTGTTTTTGTATCTAATAAAAAACACATGGATACTGGAATTAAGGTTTTAATTTAAAAAAAAAAAATTCCGATGCAAAACTGATAATAAAACCCAACATTGATTACTTCGCTAAGCCATGGTTATGCTTATACCCTTATAGACATTTCAGGTTTCAAGGCAGTCCATGGCTTATGCCGAATAGGGCTTTTGTAAGGGTATGGGTTTTAAAGTTAAGGATTAGAGCTTCGGGGGAAAAGCTTAACGAATATAATAGGATTTACTATTTTATTTTATCTTTTGTCATATTTATCGTCATAATACTTGGTCTGTAATAAGTAGGAACTAGTAGTGATAGATGGTTCTACTTTACTTGCTATGTGACTTTGAATATGTATATATATCTATCCATATTTCTTATCAAAGCAACTTCAATCATGTTTTCATCTTATTCGCCTTGGACTAATGTCCAATTAATTATCATCTATATTGATGTTCATTAAGCAAATCTTGTGGCTTCTTAAGGACATTGATTGGATTCACAGTGATTTGATACCACTAGGGTACCCTTGGGGCGTGACATCCCAAGTATTAGCATTATAGCTGAATAAGTCATAGTTAGTAATTTTTATTTATTAAAGATAATTACTGTCACACCCCCATGGGATAGCCTGATTGTAACAATGCATTATGTAACTAACCGATGCCTCAAAAAAGGTACATAGTCATTGCACAACTAACATACCACATAGTGTGAACAAACATGACATGATCGAAGTTTGTTTAGAATAAAAAAAATATTGCATGTATATAAGTTATATATAACAATAACTTTACTAAAGTTCAAAATCATCACATGATAATTTACAAAACTTTGTTTATGAGGAATTCAAAAGGTTACATTTTAAAAACTTATATTATTACAAACATTGATCTCTAAACTTCATTATAATAGCAAAACTCTCTTTCAATTCCATAATTAAATAGCTTTACTTCCTACACTAACTTCAACTCTTGAACTTGATCTTGATCTTCCTTTTATAGTCCTATAGATAACAGTCTAGAAGAGCATGAGCACAACAAACTCAACAAATAACAAAATCTTAGCACTGATTTACTTAAAATCAATCATGTTTAATTGTCAAACATATGCTATGTAGCAATAAGTCATGTGAAACATGTATAGTTTGGATGATCGGAACCTAAACCCATGGAGATTTATGCCCTATCCTGAGGGTTAAAGGATCAGTACCAATATTTTATACCTAGGAGACTCAAAGAACTAAGGAAGGAGTAGTTATTTTAAAACTCGATTGCTATTTATGACTAAATATATATATATATAGTATAATCTCAACTTCACTTAGTTCTCCTAATTTTCATTAAGTATTATCATTTCAAGCCAACCTCATTAGGCGATGTCCTTTATGGATCGTCACGTCAATTTGTGTATAAGTCAAAGAGTCCCAGGTAGTGTGCCTTGTTCAAAGTTTAATGTTTTTCGTTTCGGATGGGAAAAAGTACAGGTCCATATATTTGTTTCAAGTCAGCATGTTTGTGAATTCGACTTGACTTGAGAGCAATCCCTATTTTGCTTGTTCTCTTAGATAACGATGAATAAAGAACTGCATGATTGTGATTGGAAGGCAAATCTTCACACCAGCCTTTGTACTATAGGAGCTACTTAAATAAGTTGTGCTTTTATTATTTTTCCATTAATGATTTAAATTTTATGATTTTAAGAAACATATTTATAAGATTGGTATATTTGATTTACGATAAACATTTAAAATTGAATCTTTATAAACAATACTAATGCATCAACTATCATAACTTTTGGGTTATTTTCAAAAGTGTATATTTAAATTTTTTTAAATAATTGTTTTATTTTTACCAACCCTCCTTGGAAAAAATAATAATAAAGGGAAAGATATTAAGAAGAAACATCAAATAAAATCGGAAAGGAAAAAAACGATTAAGAAATGAAATAATAACTTAAAAAAAATCATACAAATCCTGCTAGATAAAAAAAAAAAATCCCAGAAATAGGCAACTCAAACTCATTCCTTGAAGATGATGTTGCAAGTGACAACCTCGTCTCTTCAAGAAACTGAGGTTTAGTATAAAATTACATCAATCTCATCTCTTGAAGAGATGAGGATAGAATGAACCTCGTTTCTTTGAAAGAATAGGTTGATTTTACATAATAGACACAAGGTTAACCATTGGTATAGCACACACCTCTAGTGCCTCATACAAAGTTGCAACACGAGAGATGATATTATTAACATAGGAGAAGGGGTGGCTCAGCTTCCTCCTATATATTAGCGTGATTGGTAGCCCACGTGAGTTCATTAATTCGCCCGAGGAAGAGGAACATGATGGTATGGAAGAACAAGAAGCACATTAAGAGCAACTAAGGTAGGAGACTCCAGCCTTTATATGCTTTGGCCGTCCGTCTTCAAGAGAAAGGAGAAGAAATATAAAGATTGAATTGTTCATATTATAATTATTTGAAACTTATTATTGAGACAAATCTAAACATGTTGTTATCAATATGATTGTATATTTGATTGCAATTGATTGCTATTTTGTCGAGTAATTGTTGAATAAGTTGAAAATTTGTTAGTTAAATAATGTGTTGATTAGATATATGATGCAGTATATTATAATAAATTTAGATATTAATATGTATCTAAAAAATTGCCAGTAAACATCTATATTGTAGTGGGATTTATAAGGAGGCCGCATATGCTCTCTTAAAATAAGGCGAAAGAAAAGCACATGCTCCCCCTCAAAGGGTTATTTTGAAAATTTTGTGAAGGGCGCGTGTCCCACCACCACCATATTTCCATAATTATAAAAAAAAAACCTATTTCCGTACAAAAGCCAAGAAAATGAATGGAACTGGCGGCAGGGTTTTGAAACGGAGGCCAAACAGAGACGCGCGTGCCTGTGAGAGAAGCAGACACTTCATAATCGTTGGAATCCAATCCATCCATACGTTCTGTTTTTTATTTTATTTTTTCAAATCAAAACAAAACCAGGGTTTATGGTGTTACTGTTGGAGTTGGCGATTCATTGATTGGGATTGTGTCTGTGAGGAGGAGGAAGAAGAAGAAGAAGAAAAGAAAGAAAGAGCAGGAGAGGATTCGATTTTCAGACCGAGAGACAGCGGAGAGAGAGAGATGATCCTACGAACCCCTCCGCCCAAGAGGCAAAAACCCTTGCAAGAAGTAGAACAACAACACCAGCAGCAACAGCTCATCATATACGAGGACGATGAAACCCCCTCCGACCATCCTAATCCTAATCCCATCCATTCCGAACGATGCTCTGCACCTACAATGCCGCCAAATGGTTCCTTCCTACTTCTCTTTCTCTTTTCTCTTTCTCTTTCCATTCCTTCTTTAATTAATTAACTTGATATTCCATCCGATCATGCCTAATTTGTTATCCTCGGCTCTCACATGAAGTCGGAGGTCTTGGATGCTTTAAGCAGTGCCGAGAAGCAGGCTCGTGATTTCGAATCCAAATTTCACCAATTAAATGAAGCTTATACCAAAGCCGCTCTTCTCTTGCTCTCTCTAATTATCATTCGCATATACATATGCTTATCAATACTCCTCCATTTACTTTTTGATTCATTCTGTTTCCAACAGAGGCTGACTCCAAGAATTTAAAGGAACGACTCTAAATGCCCAGCAAGAACTTGCTGCT
The DNA here is from genome assembly GCA_024138025.1 of Combretum micranthum. Classification (NCBI taxonomy): domain Eukaryota; kingdom Viridiplantae; phylum Streptophyta; class Magnoliopsida; order Myrtales; family Combretaceae; genus Combretum; species Combretum micranthum. The sequence goes on from JAMXBD010000001.1 coordinate 5,462,500, forward strand.
TCCAAAGCTCGCGAAGCCTCTCTCCAGGATCAGCTCCTCAAGGAATCGCCGCGATTTCCACCAACGTTTCAAATCCCACATGCTCTCTCATTCCGAACTCGAGTCTTTTTCTCTCTCATTCTTCCTTTCATTTCCTTTATACGTTTTTTTTTTTTAATTTTTAGTCGGCATAACACAACACAACACACATTACTATCATGATACAGGTAAAGCTGCAGAAGGAAATCACTCTACGTAAGAAGGCTGAATCCCTAGCGGCCGCAGCTCAAGAAAAAGCCACTCTTTTGGAGGGACAACTGCCCCGTCTATCTGAAACTGCTGACAGGGAAAAGAAGCTTCTCCAAAACAAGCTTTCCCAACTTAAGAAAGACTTCGAACTTTCCATCTCTCGAAAGAGTGCTGATGTGAGAATTTGAATTTGGCTTGCATATCTTCTCCTCCATCATGGAAATGAGAAAATGCACACTGACTAATCTATTGGATACTTACTTTTCTTGCAGTTTGAGAAACTGGAGTGCAGAGCCGTCAATGCTGAGAAAGAATCAGAGTACTCTCTGAGCAGCTGCATGATCTTAAGAAGCAACTTGATCAAGTACAGTACCTTTCTTCTCTGTTTTATGCTGCTCTTCTTTTTCTCGTGGAATTATTTTGATCTCTCCTTTTTTATTTTATTTTATTTTTTCTGTTTTGATCAGTGCCTGGAACAGAAAAATGAGGCAGAAAAAAAACTAGCCACCTTTACGTCCAAGAATCTACAACACTACTGACTTGGATATTCTGGTAAAGCATCTTCAGAAGAGCTCAGAAACCATGTAAGTCAAATGCTGATGCTTAGTATTCATCATTTTGTTTTTCCTTCTTGCAGTTTCGATTATACTAGAGTCGAAGGCTCTTGTAATGTGATCTTTTACTTTGGTTTATTTGTTTGTTTATTTGTTTTTCTTCTTTTTTGGGTTTTGGGGGGGGGGGGGGGGGGGGGGGGGGTGTGTGGGTGTACGGTAAATAAATAATTGTTTGAAAATGAAGATAATTACAATCACTGAAGGGGGCATGGGATGCGACCAAACACTTGGTATCACCAAGAGTTTACAAAAGCACCGTTTGGAAACATGAGTTAACCAAATTAAAACGAAACATGTATGTTCATGCAAGCTTAATTTTGCCCAGCAATAGACATAGGATGGGAATCGGGTTTCCCATCCGAGCAGTGTTCCCAGTTTCTCTGCGAACAGGACACAACCAACTGACCTTGCACAAGGTGAGTTTTAAATCTTTAGATGGTCCTGACACAAGGAGCGCTGCTGCTGCCCCTTGCTAGGAATGTAAGGAGGGAGGACAATTGAAATTCGTAATTACCTTCCCTCTAAGCCAAGGAGAAGTCACGTTGAAGAAAAGGTGCTGATGGTCTTCCACTCGTTGAGCAGAGTTTATTGTGGAGGTCAGATCCATTGCTGATGTCTGTTAACGGTATGTATCTTCTTTGGCTAAGCTACCATAAAATGCAGGAGTGTGTAGGGATTACTTTTTTGCACCAAGGTAACTCGTGCCAACCTACTTTGATTCCCTGAGGCCTCATGACTCAGACTATTGTAACCCCTTTGACTACCAACAGATGCCGAGTAGATTTATGGAAGCTGATGTGGTCTTGTAAGGATGGGCTTCATTGAAGGTGGAATTTACAAGTCCTCCTAGCAAAGACCCTGGGGACAAGACTGATATTCATTTTTTATAATTGAAAATATATATGCATTGTAAGGAATAGCTGAGACTTGCATTGCTTAGCTGAATAAGGAGTATAAAGGGGCCCATAAGGAAGGTAGAGATCTGACTAAAGATCATTTAAAAAACCATGCTGACTTGCCAGAGATCTTAATGTTGAGCAACACTATGAAGCTTAGGGAGCTTGCACCAGAGTTATGAACAGGAAGTGGGAGGTCTAACTAGCCAGCAATTATTACCTTCGAGAAAACAGAGTGTACCCATGGACCTTCCTTGCATGCCACAAGGGTTAACTTGTGCTGCTTTGTTCCTTAGAAAAAATCTGATCTGATATTGTAACAGGGGACAGTCACTTAGGGTTTATGCTTTGTGACAAAGCTGATGGAGCACAGGGGAAGTGAACTGAAGCTGTTGTATCACGAGGTTGAAGATTCTGAAATGTTGGCTGAGAGATTCAAACAAAAAGGGTTAGGGCCGGAAGTGGATGGGCTGGGCATGGGCCCTGAGAAGACCAGCAAATAATCAACCCAGCTCTAGAAAATAAAGAGGCCTGCTAACCAATGTAAATTACGGTTCATATAACAGTTAGAATATTCTACTGTTAGGACTGTAACAGATATCACATGGGTTGCTGATGTGTCACATGCTAATTAGTTCATTTAGTTACAATTTAGTGAGTATATATAGTACACACAGGAATCATGTACGAACAGAAAAAGAATTGATAAAAATTGATATACAACCCTTGTACTCTGGCTAGTATCACTTGCATTCAAGTGAGCTAAGTGCCTACGAATTTGAATTTCATTTCCACTATATTGCATCCTATTCTTCTGTTTACTATTCCCCTGTTACATTTGGTATCAGAGCCTCGTCGATACCATGGAGACCAGAGAAGCCAAGAGAATTGATGAAGCTGTGAAGGTTGCTGTGAAGGAACAGACAGACGATGCCTTCAAAAACATCAATGAAACCCTCAAGCGGATGCAAGATGTTATGGATCAGCAGACCATGGCCATCACGGAGCTGAAAACTTATAGGTTTGAGAAGTTGGAAGCCACCGAATCAAAGGTTTCCGATTCTGGTAAGTCATCTGCAACCATGGACCAAATGAGTTAAAATTTCTCCAACTGTTACAGTTGGAATGCATTACAATTGAGAGCTCCCAAAGTGGATTTTCCATCTTTTGATGGTAATGAATTAAAAGATTGGGTGTATAAGGCACAACAGTATTTTGAAATTGATATGACACCTGAAGATTGGAAGGTTAGGGTAGCTGCCATGTATTTGGAGGGAAGGGCACTAAAATGGTATCATTCCTATATACAAACACTTGACAGACCACATAGAGTTACTTGGAATGAATTGGTTAAGGCCCTGCAATCCAGATTTGGGGATAAGGCCTATGAAGATCCTATGGCCGAATTGAAAGAATTGCACCAGGAAGGAACACTTCAGGAATACTTAGAGGAGTTTGAGCATCTCATTACACAAGTCAAATTACCAGAAAATTATCTCATAAGTTGTTTTTTGAGTGGACTGCATTCTTCCATTCAATACCCTATCCGCATGTTCAACCCACAAACACTACAAGAAGCCTATACACTAGCCAAATTACAAGAAGCTCACCTGCTATCCACTCGACAGTACCTTAAAACCCCACGACTAACCCCACCAGCTTACCAAACAGTCCACCAAATCCAAGACTAAACCTATCCACTTACCCACACAGCTCACAAACTTACCCATCCTCCAATCGACCACAATATTTCCTAAACTATAACACCACCTTCAGCACCCTTAAACCACAAACACAGACCACCACTGCCAACAGCACTACCAAAACAGTTCCTCCCTCAAATACACAAACTAGACTCACAAAGAGACTCACTCTAGAGGAATTAGAAGATAAAAGAAGGAAGAAACAATGTTTTTGGTGCGATGAACCATTCGGTCCAGGTCATAGGTGCAAGAAGAGATTGAATATGCTATTAGTGCAGGCGGAAGATGAACAAGGGGTTGAAGAGGATGATGACATACAGCAGACTGAAGTAGAGGCTGACTTCGCTAAACTCACACTCAATGCAATCGACCAGGATCAGAAGCATCTCCTAGGAAGCATGAGAGTGAGTGGATTTTTCAAAAAGAGGCGATTAAATGTGCTTGTGGATACTGGAAGTTCGCTAAATTTCATTGATGAAAGACTAGCGAAGGGATTAAAATGTTCATTTGTAGAAGTTCCTCCCTTGGAAGTTGTATTGGCTGATGGCACTAGCCTTTACAGTAACTACAAAATTACTGCATTTACCTGGGTAATGCAAGGATATGAATATATTACAGAGGTATACTTGATTACTCTATCAGGTAGTGATGTGATCTTGGGAATACCATGGCTGAAATCATTGGGTACCATCCAATGGAATTTTCAAAGTCTTACTATGGCTTTTGAGTTGAATGGAAAGAAATGTCAGCTGACAGCTGACAGGGAACAGTTGAAGGTTATTAAACCCAAGGAACCATCCAAGCTATTTGGTAAGGAAGTAATACCACATTACCAATGTTGGATGGTCAGGATCGAGGCAGAAACTGAAGTTGACATGAAGCTACAGCAATTACATCCAACCTTATTGGATTTGTTGGAGGAATTCCATGACCTGTTTGAAGAACCCCAAGGATTGCCACCAAAGAGGGCTCATGACCATAGAATTCCACTTCAAGAAGGGTCTAAGGTCGTCAATATTCGCCCTTATAGGTATGCATCCATGCAGAAGACTGTTTTGGAAGACATGGTGAAAGAGATGCTAATGAGTGGGGTGATTAGACACAGCCATAGTCCCTTTGCTTCACCAGTTGTCTTGGTAAAGAAAAAAGATAACACTTGGCGGATGTGTGTGGATTATCGTGAATTAAATGAACAAACTGTAAAAGATAGGTTTCCAATCCCTATCATAGAAGATCTTTTTGATGAATTAAGTGGTGCTACCTATTTTAGCAAGCTGGATCTAAGGTCAGGATACCATCAGATCCGGATGAATTCTGAAGATGTGTACAAAACCGCTTTCAGGACACATGAAGGACGCTATGAGTTCCTAGTCATGCCATTCGGCTTGACCAATGCACCCTCTACCTTCCAAGGACTTATGAACCAGATTTTCAAGACTCATTTGAGGAAATTTGTTCTGGTGTTCTTCGACGACATACTTGTGTATAGTCGGAATTTAAAGGAACATAGCCAACATTTGAGGACTGTTTTTTGTATTCTGAGGCAAGAACAGCTGTTCCTTAAACGGTCCAAGTGTGTCTTTGGAGTAACTCAAATTGAATATTTGGGGCATATTATAACTAGAGAAGGAGTAGCAACTGATCCAAAGAAGATTGAATCAATTGCCGATTGGCCAGTCCCTAAGACACTAAGGCAACTTAGGGGGTTTCTAGGCTTATCAGGGTATTATAGGCGGTTCATTAAGGGGTATAGCTTCCTAGCCAGACCACTCACCTTATTATTAAAAAAAGATAATTTCAGGTGGGATGAAGAATGTCAGCTGGCCTTTGAGAAGCTAAAGTCAGTCTTAATGAGCTCTCCTGTTCTGAGTCTACCAGACTACAATAAGGAGTTTGTAGTAGAAACAGACGCGTGTGGGGATGGAGTGGGGGCTGTTCTCATGCAAGAACACCATCCTATAGCTTATTGCAGCAAGACACTCACACGCCAACAGCAAGGATTGTCAGTATATGAGAAGGAACTTTTGGCCTTAGTCTATGCTGTGGAGAAGTGGAGACATTATCTAATGGGTAGGCATTTTGTGATCAAAACTGATCACCAGAGCTTAAAACACCTATTAGAGCAGAGGCTGATCACTTCAGGTCAGCATAAGTGGCTGACTAAGTTATTAGGTATGGATTATGAGATAAGATATAAGAGTGGACAGACCAATCTAGCTGCTGATGCTTTGTCCAGGAGAGGTCAAGCCACCATGAATTCCATCACAATGTCCATCACTACCCTAGAATTGATTGAAGAACTGAAGGAAAGCTGGAATCTACCCGGAGGTTATCAACAGGTGATAAAACAGCTCAAAGAAGGAAATTCCTGTGGGCATTTTTGTTTAACCCAAGGACTATTGATGAGGAAAGGAAAATGTGTGGTGGGACCATCTCTGGAACTCAGAAGGAAACTTCTGCAAATGTACCACGATGGAGTATTGGGAGGACATTCAAGAGCTCATGCAACATATCAGAAGATAAATGCTGTGTTCTATTGGCCTAAATTGGAAAGGGATGTGAGGCAGTATGTCAGGGAGTGTGAAGTCTGTCAACGACATAAATATGAAAACCAAGCTACTCCAGGGTTGTTACAACCTCTTCCTATGCCTAACACTTGTTGGGCTGAAGTAACTATGGACTTTATTGAGGGGCTACCTAAATCTAATGGCCGGGAGGTAATCATGGTGGTAGTGGATCGGCTAAGTAAGTATGCTCACTTTATGTCACTCCCACACCCTTACTCTGCTCCACAGGTTGCCCAATTATACTTAGATAATGTATACAAACTACATGGGATGCCTGAAAGTCTTACTAGTGACAGAGACCCAGTGTTTGTGAGCCAATTCTGGAAGGAATTCTTCAAACTCCAGGGGGTTGAGCTAAATTACTCACGGCCTATCATCCACAAACGGATGGCCAAACGGAGAGGGTTAATAGATGCTAGAACATACCTCAGGTGTATGACTAGTGACAGTCCAAAGAAATGGGGACAATTCCTATCCTTAGCCGAATTTTGGTACAACACTAACTACCATGTGAGTGCTAAGAAGACCCCATTTGAGATCTTAACGGGTATCCACCCCCACTGCACCTCCCCTACATCCCAGGCGATTCAAGAAATGCTACTGTGGACAGCATGCTAATAGGAAGGGAAGAAGCAATTAAAACCCTAAAGTGTCATCTACGAAGGGCTCAAAACCGAATGAAGCAACAGGCAGACAAGAAACGCACAGATAGGGTGTTTAAGATTGGAGACTGGGTGTTGTTGAAATTACAACCCTATCGGCAAGGAAGTTTAACTAAGAACTAGAATAAAAAACTTTCACCTAAATTCTATGGACCATACAAAATATTAGACAAGATTGGAGAAGTGGCATACCGTCTCGATCTTCCAATGGATTCTGGGGTTCATCCAACCTTCCATGTGTCGCAGCTGAAGCTGTTTCATGGTCCAGTGAAGGACGCCCTGCCATCACTACCTGCAATGAACAAAGATGAAGAGTTAGAACTTGTGCAGATTTTGGAAAGGAAGCTGGTAAAACGAGGAAGCAAGGCTGATGTTATGGGACTCATCTTATGGAGTAATCGCAATCTCCATGAAGCTACGTGGGAGTTCTTGACAGATCTAAAGCTAAGGTTTCCTCACTCACCCTTGTGGACAAGGGATTTGTTAGGAGAGGCGATTGTAACAGGGGACAATCACTTAGGGTTTATGCTTTGTGACAAAGCTGATGGAGCACAGAGGGGAAGTGAACTGAAGCTGTTGTATCACGAGGTTGAAGATTCTGAAATGTTGGCTGAGAGATTCAAACAAAAAGGGTTAGGGCCGGAAGTGGATGGGCTGGGCATGGGCCCTGAGAAGACCAGCAAATAATCAACCCAGCTCTAGAAAAATAAAGAGGCCTGCTAACCAATGTAAATTACGGTTCATATAACAGTTAGAATATTCTACTGTTAGGACTGTAACAGATATCACATGGGTTGCTGATGTGTCACATGCTAATTAGTTCATTTAGTTACAATTTAGTGAGTATATATAGTACACAGGAATCATGTACGAACAGAAAAAGAATTGATAAAAAATTGATATACAACCCTTGTACTCTGGCTTGTATCACTTGCATTCAAGTGAGCTAAGTGCCTACGAATTTGAATTCCATTTCCACTATATTGCATCCTATTCTTCTGTTTACTATTCCCCTGTTACAGATATGAATGTCTTTATCTTCACTGATCATGGCATTGCTGCTCATTGGAACGCCATGTTATTACTCTAGCAATTACTATACAAACTATTGAGCATAAATCCACAAGTGAGATTAAATAGCTTTACTTCATATACTAACTTCAACTCTTGAACTTGATCTTGATCTTCCTCTTATAGTCCTGTAGATAACAGTCTAGAAGAGCGTGAGCACAACAAACTCAATAAATAACCAAATCTTAGCACTGATTTACTTAAAATCAATCATGTTTAATTATCAAACATATGCTATGTAGCAATAAGCCATGTGAAACATGTATAGTTTGGATGATCGGAGCCTAAACCCGTGGAGATTTACGCTCTCTCCTGAGGGTTAAAGGACCAGCACCAATATTTTATGTCTAGGGACTCAAAGAACTAAGGAATGAGTAGTTATTTTAAAACTCGATTGCTATTTATAACTAAATAGATATATAGTATAATCTCAACTTCGCTTAGTTTTCATAATTTTCATTAAGTATTATCATTTCAAGCCAACCCTCATTAAGTGATGATGTGAAAATGAGAAGGAACAAGAGTCAATTAGGACGAACAAGAGCAAAACGGAATCGTTATGGGCGAATTGGAGCAAAGCTGGACTATAGGCTGCCAGCTTGTAAGCCAATGCCGCCAGCTTTGAAGAGTAGGCTGCTGGCCTTTATGCCGGTCTAGGAGCATGTCATTTATTTCGTATATTTATTTTAATTAATGGCCACCAACTTTGTTATTTAGGTCACCAGCTTATCTTTTATATCGTAATGACCTTTTGTTTCTTAGGTCTTTTGAGTTTCCTAAGTCTTTATAAATAGTCATATTTGCTATTTCTCAAATAGACTTGGATATTAGTTTTATGAGAGTTTTCTTTTGTGAGTTCTTGTGAGAACTTGTAGAATTTATCGAATTGATAAATCTGTGGCGTTCTTGTTTCATTGGACTTATCAATCAAAATTTTATCCTCTTTTGATTGTGGCGTTTGTTTAATTTTACCAAGGTTCGTGATTTATTTCAAGCGACGGGTCAATGTTCCAATTGACTGTTGGGTCTTGGGATCGATACTCCTAGGATTTGCAGCGTTGGTTGAGGATTATCCAATCAAATTTACCCAGATCTACTTGTGTCGAACATGTAACAAATCAAAGCGCGGCCAGATTTGTATCAGGTGATGTCCTTTATGCTTATTCAGTGCCTATAGAATTGGTAATCCTATGGTAGCTTTTACCAGCTTGACTGGATACCATGAAGCAATACCACGTAATATAAATGAAAATATGTAACGTGGATACCGTGTAAATACATTAGTATGATGTCATGTAATGCATGTCTGATTCATTTATTTATCAAATAAGAGTTAATCCAATTTTATTTAGTGTCCAATTAGTTTTCAAAAATCAATGACATAATTTGACCAGTTAATATCAAACAATTAGCTATCACTTTTAACATTAAAGATTCTTAGTCGTCAAACAATCGATCGACATGCATTATTCCCCTAATCCCCATACACGTATTCAATTTAATTTGTATTTAAAATACATGCTACTACATTATAATCACAAACAAGTAAAAAGATTCAATCACTCACCGATACATCTGGGCTAGTCGTTGTAATAATCAAACGGAAAGTTCGAGTCTTGACTTAAGGTCTTTATAAAACAATAAACACACATTACTAAGTGTATAACTAAATAAGAACTTCTATTAAGACTTAGGTATTACTTAACTATATAAACTTAGTTAATTCTTAAGTCCATGTGTCACAACTCAGCATATCTTAAGTTTATAATTTTATGATCTAACTAAATTAAAATTTCTAAAAGATCTTAAACTAGCATTTATATTTGTGTATATCATATTACATATATGTGTTATTTATTATTTTATCTTATTATTTTTATTTTTACATGTATGAAATATGGGAAACATCACGGCTGTGGCTTAGGCCGTGATCCTTAATACGGTCCCCAACACACCCGTGATCAAGGGTGGAATCAAGTTGACTAAGGCATTGAGGGGTTCACGCCCTTTACCATAGCTGCTATCTAAGTCGTATCACATCTTGCGACCATGACCATGCTCGTAATCACTTCAGGAAAACCAACCCGAGGTGATAAATGGTCATTATTATGATCGTATTGTGAATACAACCAAGATCATGCTTGTGATCACTTTAAAAAGTTTCATCTGAGAAGATGACAAGTTCCATCACGCCTGTGATGTGGCAAAACAATGTGATTCGAGAATATCACCCCCTTCATCACACCCGTTATCCAATAACCCTAAGTTGTATTTTCAACTTCGAAATTTTACACTTTTCAACTTTATATTACGACCTTAAATCCATCAAAAACACTTTCTTACTAACATATATAGTTTATATGCTTCTTATACAACTTGAAAAATGATTTTACATATACAAATTTGTACTACACCAACTATAAGCCATTTCAATCTTAGGCAACCAACCAAAATCCATTTTATTGCCACTTAAAGCCTTAAACCATCATTTGCATCACCTATCCAACACTAACATCCTTAACAATCCTGTATACAATATAACACTATTTACACTTAGTTATTTTACAAAATAAACAAAGCAAAAGTAAGGAGCAACTTACCTAAGATGATTTTGACTTGAAAATAGAGCTTCAAATGAAATTTCTAAAGAGTTGTAAAAGAGAAAAAGATGGAGACAATGTGGTGTGTGTATATGAAATGACACCTACTTTAGAGGAGGAGGAGGAGGAGGAGGAGGAGGAGGAGGAGAAGAAGAAGATATTTTGACAAATTTTTATTTGATAATTATCTCCATAGTAATAGAGTAAGTGGCTTTGACATATGGGGCATAACAAGAGTTATCACTTATCATATGTGTGCATGTGCATGTTAAATGTGGTAGGGAAAAAGGACTATGGGCTTGGTTTGTATGAAATGGATATGGGCTTAGTTTTCATGCATAAATTGGGCTTGTTAAAGTCTAATGCATTAAGAAAGAAGAAAATGAAATTAATATAAACCTTGATCGCTTGAATTTAAAATTTGATTAAATGTAATTTCCTTAAAATAACTTATAACTAAATTCTCATAACTTAAGGTTTGTGCTTTTAAAAGATAAGTTCATAAAAAATTTGAAAGCAACAAAATTAATAGACAATTTGAAAATAGATTTATTATTATGTTTATTGAATTCTGTTTTCATTTTGCTTATTTTACACATGTTAACGTAAATCAAATTGCTAACTAGATTATTCATTCCAACTTTATACTATATCTATGTTGGTTTTAAAATTCTAAAATCTATTTTAACTCAAAGAAAAACTTAGTGATTACAATTATTTTTTCTCAAGCAGTGATCAAATTCCATCAAAACAACCCCCATACCTATGATATAACACTAATTAACCACACATAAGCAATATTGCCACCACAATTTCACTATCCCAATCACAGTCCAAGTATAATCAATTCCTAACTTTAACCCAAAATCTAAAATGCTCCTAATCTACAAAACTCAACAAAATTTCATCATAAATTGCGTCAAACCGATTAGCAATACCAGTCACACCACTAATTGCATCAGTCAACTCCCTACATTAACATTTTCTTACCATCTCTCTAACCATACAAGGTTTAAGGGTCTATCTGGACAGCTAGGGCATGACATTCAAATGCCCTCATTAACTCTTTAATCTCATAATGTGAGAGGATTATTGGATGGCATTAATTTCTATGACAGTGGTAATCAAAACAAGTTAATCTATCCCTTAAATTTCTTTATTGGTTGTCCTCCAGCTAAACGGACTATTAGGAGGCATTTAAATGGTTGTGTTTAACATGACAGTCACATTATCATTAAGTAATACGGTGACAGTTGAGAAGTGCAGGCAACATACGATATTAGTGTCTCATGCCACCTTAGTTCAGTAGGATATAAGGAGGAAAAGTCTGTCTTTAGTTATTTACTTTTGATGGAGTTTGCATGAAGAAATAGCTAAGTTGTTTCAAGTTTGATATGATATCTGTGTGGTAGGGTTTCTGCAGTTAGTCAATCACATGCGATAAGTGTGGTGCCGACCTAAGAGAAGTCCTGAATCGATAATATGTGTACAAATGTTGCAGCGAAAGATGTGGAAGGAGGAACATGTAAACTTAGATTCTCGAGTGCGCGAGTGTGCAGAAGATCAAATTAGATAGATTTGATCATTTTTGACTCGTTCTTCTTGAAGTGGATGTCTTGATCTTTTTTGGAGATATTCCAACAAAGTTTCTATGTTACTTTCAAACTTAGTAATATGCAGAATTCTGACCTGAATGAGAAGTTTAGCCTTTTATTTATAGATGTTGGATGCTTATGCTAGCCTTTAGATCATTTGTGAGGATCCGACAGCTGAGATTGAAGCCTTCTTTTCTCTAGTAATGGGCTGCGCATGCAAATGGGCTTGGAAAGGGCTCAAGGGCTTTTATAATATAGAAGAAGCCTATTTATCCTTTAAAATAACCCATTTTCAATGTGAAAAGGGCTTAAGGCTTATTTTAATACACATAAGCCTTTATTTTAGTCAAATGAAGCCCAAATTAGCCTATATAGATATTTTTGTAGTCTATTTTTCACACACGAGAAAACCGAATTAGGTTGAGAACAAAATGGACTGGTCCGATGATCCTTGTTTTAAGCCTATCGATTTGAGTCTTCTTTCAACATTCCTTATTAGGCCTAGTCTTTTAAGTCATGTCACTAGCCTATAAGTCCAGCCCGTTGCATTAAATTGGGTTCAAAACCCAACTGTGAAGTGATCCTCTATGGTATCTAGATTCAGGCAATGGTAGCATGTTTTAGTTACTTTTACAAGGCATATTGGAAATGTTTTACATACAATAGTGTTCGACACATCAAGTAATTTCACCTGAGAGCAAAGAAACTTAGATGTTTTGTTATGTTGGGAATTTCTCCTTTAGGATCCCCTATAGAGAAAAGATAATTTGTTGTGGAAATAAATGTCATAAGGATCATGTTGTTTCACCAATCTCATCTCACTCGGTATCTTGATAATATCATTAAGACCTTGTAGATTGGCATTTTGCCATGCTTACTATGTTGAAGTGTTTAAATGTTTAGTCCTTTCAATGCTATTACTACAACTACATGAGATAACTTGATCGTTCCTGCACTTAATGGGGTATTGTTGGGATGAATGAGCATACAATGTGTTGTTCTTTGCAAACTTCTTATAGAATTGTCCATCATTGCTCTTTTAGGTTATCAGAATCAGTTGCCTGTTGTGCATAGGTTGTTTTCTTATTTTCTAGAGCATCGATGTGTAACTGCATTTGCCTAAATTGTTCTTGAATGTTCTGTTGCTCTTCCAACACAAGTGAGCTAAGGTTTTTGTTTTAGTCAGTGTTTGCAAGTTGTTTTGTTTTTATCTTTTTTCCCTGTTTGTTTTTTTGGCATTATGGTCGATGCAGTGTTTATGCTTGAAACAGTTGACACCAAATGGTGTTATTGATGCTCGAGAGCAATTAACATACCTCGATAATGGGTTCCCTCATTTACTTAAGCTATACAAATTGAACACATGTGGGCTGAAATGGGAGACATGAATAATCTTGACCTAAAATCTTTTGCAATAAAGTCAGCAAAGAGATCTTTTAGATGAAAAGAATCGGAATCAAATCAACTTCATCTAGAAGAAAGTACAGAGAACTTACTTGTTCATTGCCTTCTTGTGATATCTCTTATATATAAGAGAAGATTTTTTTTTTTTTTTTTTTTTTTACTCATGGGGCATCTAGTGTGAATTTCTATAGTAGATTTATGTGTATACCTCTATTATTTGTAAGTTCAGCATGCACACTTTGGGAAAATGATGAGGAAGGGGTTAGCATAGCTATATATCGGGGCAAATTTTCATGTGCCACTTGACATATCTTGCTTGCTTTGTTTTAGTGATAAGGGGAATGATAGTAGAGCTTTGATATGACGTACAAGTTTTACCTTGCCATTTGGTATACTCATTCTATTTTGCTCATAAATTCTTAGGTCAGGTTGCATATGGATTCGTAACGTCGATTTGTGCATAAGTCAAAAAGTCCCAGGTAATTTATTTTGTTTCAAGTTTAATGTATTTTTGTTTTGGATGGGAAAAAGTACCAGGTCTATATATTTGTTTCAGGTCAGCATATTTGTGAATTCGACTTGACTTGAGAGCAATCCCTATTTTGCTTGTTCGTCTTAGGATAACGATGAATAAAGAACTGCATGATTGTGATTGGAAGGCAAATCTCTTACCAGCCTTTGTATTATAGGAACTACTTAAATAAGCAGTACTTTTATTATTTTTCCATTAATGATTTGAATGTTACGATTTTAAGAAACATTTTTATAAGATTGATATATTTATGATTTATGATAAACACCTAAAATTGAATCTTTGATAAACAATATTAATGCATCAACTATCATAACTTTTTGGGTTATTTTCAAAAGTGCATATATTTAAATTTTTTTAAATAATTGTTTTATTTTTACCAACCCTCCTTGGAAAAAAAAAATAATAATAAAGGGAAAGATATTAAGAAGAAACATTAAATAAAATAGGAAAGGAAAAAAAGGATTAAGGAAATAAATAATAACTTAAAAAAAATAACACAAATCCTGCTAGATAAAAAAAAATCCTAAAAATAGGCAAATTAAACTCGTCTCTTGAAGAGGCGATGTTGCAAGTGGCAACCTCGTCTCTTCAAGAAATGAGGTTAGTGTAAAACTACATCAATCTCATATCTTGAAGAGATGAGGATAGAACGAACCTCGTCTTTTTGAGAGAAGAGATTGATTTTACAAAACTAAACTCGTTTGTTGAAGAGATTAGGCTAGTCATATCTTGTCTCTTTTAGAGACAATGTTAGTTTTATAATACTAAACTCGTCTCTTGAAGAGATTAGGTCAATCACTTTTGATCTCGTCTCTTCGAGAGACGGGTTCAACTTGCCTAAAAGTAGAATTATTTTAATTCTAGTGGCATTTTTGTAATTTTTTTAAATATATATATATTTTTCCCTTTTTCAGAAAAAAGGGGGAAGAAAATGAGGCTTCTGTAAGAAAATATGGTTTTTTTTTTTAAATAATTACGGAAATATGGTAAGTGGGAAAAATATACTAAATACAAAGGTCAAAGGTGCATGCAGTACGTACGTCTTCGATTAAAATTTTGAAATGCACCCTCCTCACAAATCTTACTTGCAATGTAGGTGTCTACTGATAAGTCCCCTAAATACATATTGTGGGGGTATGAATTTGGATACGTTCACGTGCGTGCTGCGTGAATATTGCGCTACACGTGACGTAGGGAAACAACACCTACAAGGGTGATCAGGGAGAATTAGGCAGGGAGGAGGAGGAGGAGGAGGAGGAGGAGGAGGAGTAGTAGGCAATCTTATTAGGTTCTAATACACGCGTGACGAGTGAGGGAGCTAAAAAACATCAACCTCACTAGGTACCATGGATATCGTGTGAGTCATTAAGTGAGTCAAGTAATTAATCCACAAAAATGGAAATCTGGCAGCATGATAGCGTTTGTCCAAGATTTCACTTATCTAAATGAGATAAGGACCAAAGAGAATCTAACCGTCGATGTCGTCCGTCAAATGAGATAAGTAACCAGCGGCTAAGATGAGTCATTCTCATAGTGGATATGGATGCGAGCTCTCTTATGGATCCAAGTCCATTAAGGCCTTTATTTGTAATGTGTGTGAGCCAATTTGAGAAATGTTAGTATTGGACAGACCAATCCTAATGGGCCCTACTCCAAGCCTTCTATGCCAATTCTTCCATGATCATTCTAATAAGCCAGGCCTAATTTCTATCCATTTGATAAATACTCAATCAAACAACAACTAACTTTAATGAAAGAAACAATAACATTAAGTAAAAGAAATTTGAAATTGTTCTAACAAGCATAAATGTCTAGTTTTGTAAATTTCTACGTAGTACATTTGACACAAATTGGGCGAAATTGCATGGAGGCTACATTTAGATATGGAATGATCGAGTGAATCGTTTAGTCCATCCAGAGATCGGTGGAAGGGTACCATCCAGATTAGCCTGGTTGGTATAGATGCATCACACGTCGATACATAGGTTGATCTGGAGTTTTGTTCTGTCATATGGTAAGTATATTAGTTATAGTTCTTTTATTGAACCAAGATATTTCCTTTTGCATAAATTTGATGTGGTTGCTCACTTTTCAACAAGTGCAAGACTTTGAGAAGATTACCTCTGCCGATAGTAAATCTCGCTTGGTTCGTATTGCTTGAAGAGTCCTGCGATATCAAGACCTACATAGAGTGTCAAGGCTTTTCCCCCATGTTCAGCGTAACACTCCTCATATGGGTGATGAGGAAGAAGATGATGCGGATGGAGCTGATCCTATAGCACATCATGTGGTAGACTAAGAACAGGGAGTTGCACAACAATGTGTACAGTGACCACGACGACTCGATCGTTGTTGTCATTCCATCTCTTCCATTCCTGCGTAGGGACTTTTTTCACCAGTGTTATTTGATACGTTTACTCGTATCATACCACCTTATGACATGGGTTTTACTGGTGGATTATTCCGAGGTAGTGCATCAGACATATACACCAGTATATTTCCCATAACTAGTAGCCATCTAGGTGATACTGGTGCCATATCATAGATATACATGATCAATTTTACATAATAGACACAAGGTTAACCATTAGTATAGCGCAGACAACTCTAATGCCTCATACAAAGCGGCAACACGAGAGAGGTGATATTAACATAGGAGAAGGGGTGGCTCAGTTTCCTCTTATATATTAGCGTGATCTGATAGCCCCATGTGAGTTCATTAATTCGCCCGAGAAAGAGGAACATGGTGGTATGGAAGAACAAGAAGCACATTAGGAGCAGCTAAGGTAGGAGACTTCAGCCTTTATGTGCTTTGGCCGGTCCGTCTTCAAGAGAAAGGAGAAGAAATATAAAGATTGAATTGTTCATATTATAATTATTTGAAACTTATTATTGAGACAAATCTAAACTTGTTGTTATCAATATGATTGTATATTCGATTGCAATTGATTGCTATTTTGTCGAGTAATTGTTGAATGAGTTGAAAATTTGTTAGTTAAATAATGTGTTGATTAGATACATGATGCAGTATATTATAATAAATTTAGATATTAATATGTATTTAAAAAATTTATCAGTAACATCTATACTGCAGTGGGATTTATAAGGAGGCCGCATATGCTCTCTTAAAAAAAGGCAAAAAAAAAAAAATTACCACATGCTCCCCTTCAAAGAGTTATTTTGAAAATTTTTGTGAAAGGCGCGTGTCCCACTCACCATATTTCCATAATTATAGAAAAAAAAAGTATTTCCGTGCAAAAGCCAAGAAAGTGAAACGGAAATGGTGGCATTGTTTTGAAACGGAGGGCCAAACAGAGACGGAGCGTGCTGTGAGAGAAGCAGACACTTCATAATCGTTGGAATCCAATCCATCCATACGTTCTGTTTTTATTTTTATTTTTTCAAATCAAAACAAAACCAGGGTTTATGGTGTTACCGTTGGAGTTGGCGATTCATTGATTGGGATTGTGTCTGTGAGGAGGAGGAGGAAGAAGAAGAAGAAAAGGAAAGAAAGAGCAGGAGAGGATTTGATTACTCAGACCGAGAGACAGCGAGAGAGAGAGATGATCCTACGAACTCCTCCGCCCAAGAGGCGAAAACCCTTGCAAGAAGTAGAACAACACCACCAGCAGCAACAGCTTATCATATACCAGGACGATGAAACCCCCTCCGACCATCCTAATCCTAATCCTGTCCATTCCGAACCCATGCTCTGCACCTACCAATGCCGCCAAATGGTTCCTTCTCGCTTCTCCGTCTCTCTCTCTTTCTCTTTCTTTTTCCATTCCTTCTTTAATTAATTAATTCATTAATTTGATATTCCATCCGATCATGCCTAATTGTATTATACTCGGCTCTCACAGGTGAAGTCGGAGTTCTTGGATGCTTTAAGCAGTGCCGAGAAGCAGGCTCGTGATTTCGAATCCAAATTCCACCAATTAAATGAAGCTTATACCAAAGCCGGTCTCTCTCTCTTGCTCTCTCTAATTATCAATTCGCATATTCATATGCTTATCAATACTCCTCCATTTTACTTTTTGATTCATTCTGTTTCCAACAGAGGCTGACTCCAAGAATTTAAAGGAACGACTCCTAAATGCCCAGCAAGAACTTGCTGCTTCCAAAGCTCGCGAAGCCTCTCTCCAGGATCAGCTCCTCAAGGAATCCCGCGATTTCCACCAACGTTTCAAATCCCACATGCTTTCTCATTCCGAACTCGAGGTCTTTTTCTCTCTCATTCTTCCTTTCATTTCCTTTATACGTTTTTTAAAATTTTTAGTAGGTAACACAACACACATTACTAGCATGATACTGGTAATAAGAGAATGCACACTGACTAATCTATTGGATACTTGCTTCTCTTGCAGTTTGAGAAACTGGAGCGCAGAGCCGTCAACGCTGAGAAAGAATCAGAGTTACTCTCTGAGCAGCTGCATGATCTTAAGAAGCAACTTGATCAAGTACAGCACCTTTCTCTTCTGTTTTATGCTGCTCTTCTTTTTCTCGTGGAATTATTTTGATCCCTCCTTTTTTATTTTATTTTATTTTATTTTTTCTGTTTTGATCAGTGTCTGGAACAGAAAAATGAGGCAGAAAAAAAACTAGCCACCGTTACGTTTCGAGAATCTACGAACACTACTGAATTGGATATTCTGGTAAAGCATCTTCAGGAAGCGCTCAGAAACCATGTAAGTCAAATGCTGATGCTTAGTAATCATCATTTCATTTTTCCTTCTTGCAGTTTCGATTATACTAGAGTCGAAGGCTCTTGTAATGTGGATCTTTTACTTTGGTTTATTTGTTTTTTCTTCTTTTGGGTTTTTCTTTCCTTTTTTTTTTTTTTTTTTGGGTGGGTTGCGCCGGGGGGGGGGGGGGGGGGGGGGGGGGGTGTTGGGGGGTTGTGTAAGGTAAAAAATAACTGTTTTGAAAATGAAGATAATTACAATCACTGAAGGGGGCATGGGATGCGAACAAACACTTGGTATCACAAAGAGTTTACAAAAGCACCGTTTGGAAACATGAGTTAACCAAATTAAAACGAAACATGTATGTTCATGCAAGCTTAATTTTGCCCAGCAATAGACATAGGATGAGGAATCGGGTTTCCCATCCGAGCAGTGTTCCCAGTTCTCTGCGAACAGTACACAACCAAACTGACCTTGCACTAGGTGAGTTTTAAATCTTTACATGGTCCTGACACAAGGAGCGCTGCTGCTGCCCCTTGCTAGGATGTAAAGGAGGGAGGACAATTGAAATTCGTAATTACCTTCCCTCTAAGCCAAGGAGAAGTCACCGTTGAAGAAAAGGTGCTGATGGTCTTCCACACTCGTTAAGCAGAGTTTATTGTGGAGGTCAGACCCCATTGCTGATGTCTGTTAACAGTATGTATCTTCTTTAGCTAAGCTACCCATAAAATGCAGGAGTGTTTAGGGATTACTTTTTTGCACCAAGGTAACTCGTGCCAACCTACTTTGATTCCTTGAGGCCTTAGACTCAATTTATTGTAACCCCCTTTGACTACCAACCAGATGCCGAGTAGATTTATGGAAGCTGATGTGGTCTTGTGAGGATGGGCTTCATTGAAGGTGGAATTTACAAGTCCTCCCAGCAAAGACCCTGGGGACATGACTGATATTCATTTTTTATAATTGGAAATATATATGCATTGTAAGGAATAGCTGAGACTTGCATTGCTAGCTGAGTAAGGAGTAAAGGGGCCCATAAGGAAGGTAGAGATCTGACTAAAGATCATTTAAAAAACCATGCCTGACTTGCCCAGAGATCTTAATGTTGAGCAACACTATGGAGCTTAAGGAGCTTGCGCCAGAGTTATGAACAGGAAGAGGGAGGTCTAACTAGCCAGCAATTATTACCTTCGAGGAAAACAGAGTGTATCCAATGGACCTTCTTTGAAAAAATCTGATCTGATATGAATGTCTTTATCTTCACTGATCATGGAATTGCTGCTCATTGGAACGCCATGTTATTACTCTTGCAATTACTATACAAACTATTGAGCATAAATCCACAAGTGAGATGCTATGTCACATACAAACATTATGAGAAAATTTTCCTTCTTTTGTTGATAGAGGGACACAACCATAATTTGACCAGCTACCTATGAGCACATAAAGCATCCTATAAGATTCCCTGCAAGGTCTATGCATCAGATATAGTTTCATTACATAGGTAGCCATAATAAGTGTCCTCGAGATTTGAACCCAAGATCCCATGCTGGTCATGAGAGTTCTTGGCCTTAATCATCAGGCTAGTCCCTTAAGGTTGATTACTGTGTTTCTTACCCCCAACCAATTTTTCAAAATCATTATTCTTAATATCGACACATCCATGTCGACCATTAGATTAATACAATTACCAATAACAACTTGCATTAAAGGTGCTATGCTGCTAGATTCATTGGTGTGCCTAGGGGATGGGACCTATCTAAGTTTTCATTTTAAAACGAATCAAGAATCAAGCACATTTTTAGCTATTTTTTCTTTTTCATATGAAAATTAAATTTTTTTACCAATCAAACAGGGCCTCTATCTAGAATTTTGTGTCTCCCTACTGGCTTTTGTTAAAATGAGCAATATTACAACCTTGTTTTTAAGGCCCGTGAATATATATCACAATTAGTCCACTTTAGGCCAAACTCCCGAGGCATCCACGCAAAACTTCAGTGTGTGTTCATTTTTAGATTCCTTAGCGATTGTTTGTATTCTCCTGCAAGGGAGAAAAAAGGAAGAAGTAGAAGAAGAAGAAGAAGAAGAAGAAGAAGAAGAAGAAGTTGATCCTGAATTCTTAATCTTGCAGTCATTATCATGTCATTCAGAATTGTTGATACGACCCTAAGAGTTCGAAAGCCTATTGTAAATGTTTACAAGAGAAAAACTAATTAGTTGCTGTTTTTAGTTAGTTTTGTTGTTGTAGTGTGTGTTTGTTGTTAGTGGGATGCTGAGCTGTCATGTGTTGTAGTGTGGATGTGTTGTTAGTGTGTTGCTGAGCTGTCATGTGTTGTAGTGCGGATGTCTTGTTAGTGTGTGGCTGAGCTGGCATTAGTTAGTAGAAGAAAAGCAATATAAATAGAAGAAAAGATGTATACAGGAAAAAAAAAAAAAAAAGAAACACACATTACTTTTCGGAAATACATTGGAGGAGAACTTGAAGTGAATTACCTTTTCGGTATACTTCTATCTTTTGTCTCCCTCAGGTGTTTTACTTGATAGGAGATTT
Source organism: Combretum micranthum (assembly GCA_024138025.1). Lineage (NCBI taxonomy): Eukaryota > Viridiplantae > Streptophyta > Magnoliopsida > Myrtales > Combretaceae > Combretum > Combretum micranthum. The sequence continues at coordinate 5,483,611 of JAMXBD010000001.1, forward strand.
GTGTTCTAGATTGCTAGAACGTATCAATTGTCTGCATCTTTTATCCCTTGTCTTTCCATATTTATAATCATGGCATCAAATGGTGACATTCTTCGGGTAAATAAGTAATTCAATTTACCTCGATCTAATTTTTCATTCAAGAATCAAGATTCTTCATCAAGATGACCATAGATGTTCTTGTATCCGCAAAGCCACACTTAACCACAATGCACTCGTCTTATCTCTCTTCAGTTTTGTCTTTCTGTATTTACATGATTACTCTCCTTCGCCTTTGATTAGGAGTCTGAAGTGCGAGAAGCAAGGAAGCTTAAATCCTCTCATGAGCAGATGGAGTTATTGAAGGAAAAGCTGTGGGAAGAGCAGGGCCGCGGGGAAAAGGCAGAGTCAGAGTTGAATAAAATGCAGGAGCTTCAGCATCATATAAAGAATTTGGAGGATGAGCTATCGAGTTGGAAGTCAATGACAGAGGAAATTCCTGGCATATCAGGTCCTGATGATGTTCCTGTTAAATTTGCTGCTTTACAAAGGTAAGGATTCTTTCCTTCTAAGTGCTAAGAATATCTCTTTTGTTTCAGAATTACAAATTAAAGGCACATATGTCGATTCGATTGATGATCTTTAGCTCAAGGTCAACATGTCCAGGACTTTTTAGCTTTGAGAAATGTGGGAGATCATGGATACTCCAAGTTTACCCCCTTAACACCCAAGCCTTATTTTTGTAACATTGTATTAATGGTTGATCAGTCTCTCAATATACATATTTTGTTACCTCAGATATTCCCAGGATTTGTTTGTGTTTTCGATTAATTCCTAGAATCAGGGGATTGAGAGCTGTTTGTATTAAATTTTTGTTTCCTTGTTGGATTTTAGAATTACGGGACGTGAAGCTGTAATCCAGCTGTATTCAGGCTTACAGAAGGCTGTGTACTCTTTTATTCAATATGGATGAAAGAATAATCCTCTCCCACATGATATGAGAGCAATAGTCTTCTTGGTAAACATATTTTGCTGCTTAAAAGAACCTTCTTTTAGGCCTTGGTTGCCATTCTGTTTATCCTTTAGCTTTCATTGCTACCTTCTAGACGTCTGCAGAAGACAACCATGATAATATGTCTCTGTCACAAAATCAAGAAAATGACTGATCAGATGGCCACAAGTCAAAATCAACCCTTGGTTGGAAAATTCCTTCATTGGAACCAGTGGAGACCTCCAACTTGTGGCTCCACCATTTCTCCTGGATGGAACCACTTAATTCTCTTGGTCCCAAGCTGTTAGGACTTATTTCAAAGGAAAATAAGATCAGCCACTTAGATGCCTTGTCCAAATGATCCTAGGTGCTCTGCTTGAGATGCTGAAGACTCCATTGTAATATCATGGTTGCATACATCTATGTTAACATCCATTGCAAAATCATACTTTTATTTAATATATAGATTTAACATTTTGTATATTTTATTCTCAGATTGTTGAATAAAATTCATCAGCTTGACTTTGGATTGTCTGTCACATCAGTTAGATTTGTTCATTGCTGTGGATGGTTTCGGTGCAAAGTACAAGTAGTTTACTCTAAAAAGTACAAAGTCCAAGCAGAACTATTCTGAATATGAAGTGCATGTGCTCTAACTATTGTGCAGATTTGAGTGCTCTTCTCGGTGACTTTGTTTTCTGTATTCTTTTCATGAATACCTAGTTCAGCATGTTAAAGCATGCTTAGGTTGTTTAGATGCCTTTGCATCAGTGAAGTCTTGATATAATCTCTTCTGAAACAAGTAGTATGTAGCTTGTCAAATTTTTGCAGTATGTCAGGTGTTGGGTTTTTGGATTTTTATACTTAGCTTATAATGTAGAGAGGTTATAGAGGGCACCATGAAGGTGCGTGAGGCAAACACATTGTTGAAACAAATGGAAGTGGCTGCTGATGCTGCACAGCTTAGTAAACATCGTGCTGAAACAGAGGCTGCATTGGCTAAAGAGAAGGTAGAAGAATCATCGACAGAGATCAAGAGGATCCAGTCCATGGTGAGTCTTAACTCTTACAATTTTTGTCTAATCTTTGTTTACTTTTAGTATGGGTATCGTTAAATAGAATATAATGGAAAAGAACTGCCTTCTACCATTTGTTTATGAAGAATTAGTTAATGTCAACTTTCATAGATTCAAGGAATAAATGGATTCTAGCCAATACATTTTGTATAAAAACTAAAACCTTTCCAAACGCATCAATAATTAACATTAAAAGAAGCCTTACTAATAGATCTAATAAAGGGACAATTGATGGCCAACTCTTTTGTAGTAATAAATTTCTCTTTATAAGATTGAAGAAGAGCCTCTGAGTTTTGATGAATCTCTAGGGCCAAACTCCTCTCTCGACATGACTCTTATGGATGAAGTTATGTTTGGGAATCCTCAATTCACGCCACACAAGATACCACCAAGGGGTGGAAATGCTTGGATACTGTTCTTTGTTTCAAGTCTGCCTAGCTTCTTGTTTGATTATCTCCTATATCTTTTCAATGGCTCCTTTGCATTTGAAATAATGGAACTCAGCTTAGTCTTTAAGCCAGTTCAACTAATAAATGCTTCTTGGGATGCTGATCATCATACCATAAGGGGATCCTAATTCCATCATCTACTTCCTACTTTGTGAAAGACTTTGCACTCATCCTGGCTTGAAGTAATTTCCTGCAAGGCCATGATGGGTAAGTGGGAGTCTTTGCTGCCCCAAATCTTCTCCCTTCCAACACTTTACTTTGCCCAGCTACGCCAGAGAGCATCACTTACCCCTCCACAAGAGCCAACTCATGCTTCAATTAGCCAACTTCATTTTCAGCACATGCATTCAAGATATTGAGGCCCCTATAATGGGTCACACATGCTCTATGCATCTGGTCAACATCTTTGCTTGTGAATGACTTGATGCTCTTCCTTGGTGCTTGCTTGGACATCGTATATAGGATTGAAGAAATTCTTGAGCAGTTTGAATTCTTCTCAGGTTTAAGTGCAAATTCTAACAAAAGCAAGATTTTCCTTTTTTTGGAATCTCAGACTCGCATAGGAATGGTATGTTGAATCTTATGGGCGCCTATTTCCTTGAATATTTGTTTACTATGCATGTTAAATGTGGAGGACATCTTTCATCTATTCTTTGAGTGTGAGTGTTCTAAAGTAAGGTGGAGACTGGTGATTGTAGATATTGGATGACTGAAAATTTTTTTGAGTTGGTCAGATGGTGAGTTTACTTAGAGATACAAGGGATTCTTGCCATCAACAATGGAAGCTAGCTTTCTTGAGAGGAATGAGAATAGGGTTAGAGGTGTTCATGCACAACCCTAAGCCTTTGCCGGGAGAATTCCTTCTGCTTCTTCTTCTTGCTTGTATTTTAATTTTTTAGCTTATTCAGGTCTATGGTTAGTTTGTTAGGATATGGGCCCTACACCCTCTGTTGCATTTTGGACCTCGATTTGTGCATTGTATCTTTCTTCTATGAATGCAATTACTAAATTAGCCAAACAAAAGAGGACTCACACCACAAATGCAGTTGTTTGTTCCAAGTGCAACTTTGCTGTAGATGCCCATTAGATTTCATCAGCTGTGTACAATAACCTGTGGAAATTGTGGAGAGAAGTGTTGCTGTCATTACTACGTAACATGCATGGTTCATACTATTACTTAGCTTGACACTCATGATCCTGACTCAGACCTCCACTATTGCTCTTGCCTCATTTAACAAACCTAGGCATCCACTAAGCCTAAGTGAAACCCTAACAAGCTCACTTGTCACGCTTCACCAACCTGTGTTCATCACCATATCCATCCGGACTCGGTTGACTTGTGCTGCTGCATGGCCAGAGTGGTTCCTTTGACTTGATGTGCCACTTCTTTTGGATGTGCAGCCTGGGCTTCAAGCCTTTTTCAGTGCTGATGCTCTCTCCTCTCAATCTCTCTTTTTTCCTTTGAGGGCTTTGGTCAACTGTATTATTGGTTAAGTACAATTAATTGATCATTAAAGCTTGATCAATCCTTTATGTTAATTGGCTCTGATACCAAGTTGTCATGGGTAGCAGTTCAAGTTCTACAGCAAATACTTTATCTAGAGCAAATTTAACCTTGTTTAAGTTTTGGCCTTTGTTGATATAACCTGTGGTTATAATATTTTGAGAGCTCATTAAGAGAGAATCCTCCAATCTTCAAACTACCAAACACCAATACTTATCAATACTTTTATTTCTCATAGAAATAGTTTTATTCATACAAGCCTTATGATCTAATTTAAAAAATATAGACAACTACGGATTTAACAGTGTCTTGTAAAATAATAATAAATCTGGAAGCACGGTAATCTAAAATTTCATTTTCTTATTCTAAAATATTCTAGAATATGCCTAACAATTCACCTTGAGTAGAATGTCAACTTACGAAGATTTACACTTGGAGACCTTCTACTCTAATACAATGTTAACTTTAGATTCACGATCTGCCAGCCCAAAAGGCTAATAGATATAAACATGTTGGAATATCCATGCTTTGATTGAAATTATGATAATTATGATGGAAACCATGATGAACCTTCACTTTCGAGTCCAATTATATCTATGGTTTCCAGTTATATCTATACTTGTTTTTCACACAAAGTGTTTACAAGAGCCTCTGCATACGTATATTAGAAAATTTGCTACAGAAGTAGTTCTAATCATTCTTTGGCTTTTTAATGGTAAAAAAATAGCAATTTTTTGACTTTTTAATATTTTTATTATAATAGTTGGATTCATGGAAAATCATCTTTTGCTTCCATGCATTATATGTTTGAATTCAGAGTGGATTTTTTTTCCTTTTTTTTTTCAGCTTTCTATGATGAGGAGGAAAGGGATAAGTTACAGAATCATGTTAACGAACTCAAAAGGCTGAAGAATGATGGAGCAGGGAGTGAAGCTGTCAACGTAACTTTTATGCAGGTTGTACATAGGACAGCAAAATTTTGGTTTGATACTTGTCACCTTTGGACATTTTCTACTTTTATGTTATATTCAACTGGTCTGCGGCACCTTAATAGATCTATTTTCTTGTGAGGGTGGTAATGTTTTATATCTTGACATAATTGCGTTATTATTTTGCTCGGAAAAACCATGGTACCTTGAAAGATCTATTTTCTTGTGAGGGTGGTAATATCTGCTATCTTGACATAATTTTGTTATTATTTTGCTCTGAAAGATCATTTATGCAAGTTAACATCCTTGTTCTTCCCCTTCTTACCAGTCATCTCTTTTTTTGATGGTTCCTCTTTGAAATTTAATATCAATGTGCAGGAACTTGAGTCATCTCTTGAAATGAAGGAATCTTGCATTAAAGAATTGGAGAATAACTTGCTTGAGTACAAGGAAGTTAATAATCGGCTGCGCAATGAGATTACCTTACTAAATGATAGACTAACAAATGAAGGAAGACGGATAAAATCACTAGAGAGGGAGAGTGATCAGCTGAGATCAGAAATCTCTTTATTGAATCTAAGGTAGGTGCCAAAGGCCCTTTAAAGCTTCACAATTTAAATCGCACAGCCATTCTTGTTTTGGTCCATTTAGTTTCCCTTTCTTTTTCTCTGGAGGATAGTTGAAAGAGCAGTAGAGTTCAGATAACAGTTAAAGCATAAGCGCCGTGAAATAATTGCTGACTTTCAATTCAACAGTGTTTAGCAGATTATTATGGAAGTTTTGTTGCATAAATGTGCTGAAGGAGTTTCGGTGTAGCTGAGACTTTAAACCAAATGCTATATCAACCACCAGTTTTTAACATATATAGTATTACAAATTAGTAAAAAAAATGACGAGCACTTATTCAATTTAGTGAACATGTGGAGTTATATTTCTTATTTAGTTGAAATTCCAGCATGAAGGTCTTAATATGTGTCATAAAAATATTTCAATCCTCATCATGTTCTTCTTGTTCTCTTCATATGTGACTTTGGGTGAGCTTCTAGGCATATATACAGCAAAAACTGCGTAATATGTTGAAATCTAAAAGTAGAACCATATTCATATCTGCTAGCTGATATCTCAAGCTTTTAGATATGATTTGATCCAATTAGTTAATACAGAATAGTTAATTAAAATCCCTCATGCATTAGCATGGGACCAAGATAATTGATTTAGAACTTCTAAATAAAAGATTTGGCAATAGCCAGATGTGCAGTTCCATAACCTGATTTATAAGCTGTCGAGAAGCAGCTTTTCTGTTCTAATTCTCTTCACAAGAGATTAAAGAAAGTTCTCGTCTGCAAAAGTCTCTGGACATTACCAGTGAAGACATATCAGCAAAAAATCACTTGTAATTATTGGAAGCACACCAAATCACTTGTAATTTTTGGAAGCAGACTGCAGACTTCTGTTGAGCAATCATCCAGCTAAAGGCTTTGAAACTGGTTGGTATTACTGCAAGTAGATGAAATATCTAAGAACATGACTAATGATAGTCTTTTTTCTTCTCATGATCTTTGGGGGCTTTTTGGGAGTTGTAAGAATTTTTCTACCATTTCTATGTTCAGTCTCTTTTGTTTTGGGTTATAAGTTTTTCTTGTAGTTGTGGTTTTGTTCATTCAATAAATGGGAAATAAAGAATCTATTGAGAAACTATCCTGTCATATAAAGACAGTGAGTTCGAAGAATTGATTGGTAAATTCAATTATGGTCAGGCCATTTTGGAGTTGTGCTTGGGTGACCTAGTTTTTTCCTTCTATTTCTTCATCTTCTGGGGCTTTTAATTTTTTCTGTGTGACACGTGTTCTAAGGTTGTTTATCAGGAATGAAAACAATGAAAGAACAGTGATTTTGTTTGTGAACTCTTGAGCTTAGGAAAACCAAACCAGCTCCATATTGGACAAGTTTGTTGTTTAAATGCGACTGCATTCTACTTCATGGTCCTCCAGTTTTTCACATGTCAAACTACCTTAAAATTCAGAGGGTAAAATATCCCAGGTTGCATCATTCCTAGTGGTACTCATTAATATTTGAAAAAAAAGAAAAAAAGGAAGAAGAAGAAGTAACCATAGAAGAGAACTTGCTACATTCCTTTCTCATGCACATCTTTTCTGCTTTGCCATACTTGTTGCATCTATTAGTGAGTTATTAGCATGCATAATTGACCCTTTTAAAGTACATATGACGTTTTTTTCTTTTCAAAGGATTCCAATTATTTGGTTATGTTTCCCATGGAAAATCTTCATTTTGTTCTCTCTTGTTACCGGAACAAAAGAGTTTCTTGTCATCAATACATTGGCTAAAGCTAATGTCAAGACAATTTGCAGAAGGGAATGATAAGTGAAGATGTTGAATATGGAAAGTAGCTAACAAGTAGATTCTTATGGCATGATATATTAGCAACAGCACTGATACAGAAGTGTTACCTAAACTGTCTATTATAGTGCTGATCATCAAGTTAGCACTTAAGACGTGGAAATGATGCTTATGCCTCAGAAGAAAAGGTAAGGAATCTATACTCCTCAGTCACTCAGGTTTGATTTTTATGCCTCAGTACTTCACACAAATGGGGATTTAAGATTGTGAGGCTTGTGGTCCTTTCAAGGGATGGATACAAGGATTGCTAGATTTATATCCTAATGGATATTTTTTGTAACCTGTCTGAGTTATATGCTTGCCTTTTATATTTTGATAGGTTATAGCATTTTGATGCGTAATGAGCTAAGAGGTAAGGTATATGTCCGCTTCTTCTTGTACCTTTTGATATATAACTAATAAAAAGTCAGGGATATCCCATTGATTTGGGAAAAAAAAGAAAAAAGGTAAAAATTTTGTTGGAGTACTTTTACTTAAATTCTTCTTAACAGAAATTTGAGAACATAGAATGTTAAGTTCTTCGGGTATGCTCGGTCATGTCTCTTGAGGATGAACAGCTTAATTTTCTGTGAATTGATGTTGGCTAGTCATCAAGTTCATGGAGTCTTTATTTGTATAACGTAGGCCCATAGGCCTGTTGGTGTTAATTAACGCGCTTTGTGCATTTTGTTTCATTGGTTAAATGCTGAGTGAACATATGAGGTTTAGATTTAGCTGCTTCAGAAACCTGTTTTAAGGATTATCTTTTTATATATCCAAAACTTTGGGACCATACCTTTATGGTTTTTTCCCAAAATAGTTTTTAACCTGTAGAGTTCTTTCTATTTTGCAGCTGGGTCATGGTGATTTTTCCACTGCAAAAACAAAGGTGTCGCGGATGGTCAATACCCTTGGAGTTGATAGCGAGGCAAAGCAAACTATAGATGCTTTGCAAGCTGAGCTGCAAAAGACAAAGGATAGGTTAAAAGCTGTTGAAGAGCTGAACAACCAGTCAGGTACATTGCCTTTCTTCTCAAAAATGACAATTTTTTTGTTGATGATCCTCTTCTCAGAATAACTTCCATTTCTTCAGTATCAACCTGGATTCTGTGTTTTCTGTCTGTATCGGTGCAGCTAAATCTTATTGTAGGCACTAAATGTGATTTCTTTTAATTTTCAATGGAAAATTTAACTGAGAAATGAGGGATACAGCTAAACCTTAATGTGAGAAAGTCTGAAGGTAAGATCCCTATATGGAGTTCACAAGAGAGCACTGAAAGAGCTAGAGTGCTGGATATAGTTAGATGTATCAAGTTCCAAAAAGGTGCAATCTACCCATATCCAACCAATACAAATAAAGTAAAACTCTAGGTGTTGTGGTACAAAAAATGATCCATCTAAGCTCGTAACTCCTAATCTCCTACCATTCCTTTCCTTCCAAAGAAGATACGGTTGCTGTCAAGGCCTTCTTCCACTTTGAAGGGATTGCATCGTTGCCTTGCCCAACAGAATTGAATGCTTAATAGCTTAGAGCTATCTGACTGCCCATAGAGACTTCATGAAATCACATTTGAAAACAGTTGATCATGATTTTTTTCCTCCCTATTGCATAACTAGCCCTTGTTTTGTTCTATAACACCACACACCAACTTTTTCATGGTGTACAGGCGTTTCTTTAAAGTAATCTTCAAAATAAAGCACGGCAAAGGATGTTCTCCTTATGCCATAATAGATTGTGCAAAGGAAACCCTGCACTAGCACCATGCACAAGTCTATAAGCTTCCTTGATTGACAGAACTAGATGGTTTTACTTCATTGGATATTCATCCCTGGTATTTGGAGCCCCCCACTTTTAATTGGTTAACTGATGCTGGAGGTTGATGTTTGCAGGTCTTACACGCACACACACAAAAAAAAAAAAAAAAAAAAGAGTCCCACCCACCCCAAGTTCAGCTTGAATTGGTTTCAAAAACCTTCCTTGTGGCCAATCCCATTGTTATGCATCAATAATCCAATAGAGATGACTTTCTTTTGGCCAACTCAAGCTACTCTTATTTTTCCTAACCAATCAATTGGAGGCCCTTTGGGTGCCACTTGTTATTACCAATTGGACATTTTATTTCCATCTCCAGTTTTAGTGTAGTATGTAAAAACAGAAACTTGAGCACACCAAGATTTATTAACATAACATATAGTGTAATATTGGATCCTTCTTGCTACACATATAGGTTGGGTAGGGTTGTTTCCAAGTCTATTACCTTGCTTACTAAATAGGGGACGTGAGGCGACAATATGAATGCCAAGTTTTGATTGCTAGGGATCTTGAAGGAGATGGAGTAACTAGACTCATAGATGCTCCATGCCAAGAAGAGAAGGAGAAAGGATGAGAGTGTAAAGAACTCCATATATCCAGTTTTGGTCCCCTTACTCTCATTAAGAGTGGTTTATATAACTTTCCTTCTTGTTTCATGTCTCTTTATTTATTTATTTTGTTGCCGGAATAATTGAGAAACTGCAGCAGGACTTTGTTTTGTTGATAGACGAACGGAACAATTGGACAATTGATTTTCTGTGGGTCATAGGAAGGCATGTGCTGTAGTCATATGTTGCATTTGCCAAGAAAGAAATGCCAAATTCCTTATAATTCAATTCAACAGCTGAAGGAGTAACATGGAAAGTTCTAAATTCAGTTAGATAGATTCGAGCCTCACTGTTCCTTCTTGATTCTGTTTTTTGTGAGTATAGTTGTTGATAGATGTATTTTTGGTCTTGGCATTTCTCTTAAAGTGAAATAGCCAATACTTGGGTTTGATTACATATAGTCTACTCTTTTGTTTCCATAGAGTGGACTATCCTTTGTAATTATTTACTATCATTGGAATTCTGACAGGCATACACAAAATTAAAAGTAATAATAATAAAAAAATAAAATTGTGGGGCTGTGTTGGTAATGAAAAAGAAACTTTCTCTAGCTATTTGGAATACAATGCCTATCACTTTTGGGGTTTTGAGTAGTAAATTCCCATCGCTATTAAGAAAAAATTTCCTGAGAAAGGGCTCTTCATGGAGAGTAGTGACCATATTTTAATATAGCTCTAATGATGTTGGGTGGTGTACAAAAAATGAGACGAGAAGTACCTCTAGTGTCTCGTTTTGTTATCATAAGATGCTATTACTTCCTTCTATTATCTTATAAGATTCTCTTCCGAATAAAGTCCATCATGCTATATTGGGAAAAGGAAATTAATATTTCTAATGTTAAAAACAATTACGAAAATGCTATTGGGGCAAAAATAATTCCACTTTTGGGCAAGTTGAACTCGTCTCTTGGAGAGACAAGGTTAGCCGACTACACATCCGCTTTCTTTTTTTCTTCCCATTCAGTGTGAAGATACGACCTTCCATGGTTTCCAATTTTGTCTCCAACTTTCTCTTCTTCCGCATTCACTCAACTTTGCCCTCTACCTCTCCAACTTTCTTTGTCTCTCGTCGCTGCCCCATCTCTCTCTCTGTCTCTCTAAAACAGGAAATGAGTTCTTTGGAGAAATGTTGACAGGATTGGAGATGGAAATGGTTGATGTTTTAGAGAGAGAAAGATGTGAGAATTTGCAAGAAAAGTTGCGAGGAATTTGAAACCTGCTCAATGTCAGTAATCAAATGTCACAAGTTGACAAGCCAGAAACATATAATAATAGTTACTTGACTGTGGTTGAGAGAGATGACGAAGAAGAGGGATTGAGCAGTACATAGCGTTATAGTAACCACTCTTTAAGAGCGAGGGTATTCACTTACTATCTTTTTTTCATAAGATGAGTTTAACTTATCTAAAACTGAGATTATTTTTGTCTAGTTACATTTTGTTATTTTTTTTTTGAAAAACAGTAGTATTAATTTCTTTCTTTACCCTGCTATATTATCATATAATGCTACTTAAGCTCTCTTTAAACTCTTCAGGCGATGCTGGGAAATTTGTTGATTCCATTATATCCGAAAAGATAATTCGGTTAAAGGAACAGATTGCAACATTAGAAAAACGTGAAGCAAGGTGTGGATGGATTGTGTTTTACTTTGATTTATTTATCTTATTATTATTTACTTGAGTCTGTAACTTTTTGGTAGATACAAGGCAGTCTTTGCTGACAGAATTTCGGTGTTCCGTCGGGCATGCTGTGAGCTTTTTGGTTACAAGGTAATGTTTTGAATGCTTGTCTTTCTTTTTATTTTCAAATGAAACAGCAGTTAAACAAGAGTTAATGGGTTTTTTTCTACTTAATCAATTGACTCTTGAATTTCGATGCTTTTTGTTTAAAAATATAATGATGGAACTCATATAGAAAAGAAAATAGGTTGGACAACCAACTTCCTGCACTGGCTTTTTCATCCTTAGGCTCTTTGTACCCGAGAATCTTATTCTTTGAGAGCTCCACTAAGGGGAGAAAATTGCCACATTAACTTTAAATAGTCCTTGGGTTCGGAAGGATTGGAGGAAATTATATGTTTAATATACATTTAAAAAAAATCACATAAAACAAAATTAGAGAAAAAAAAATTATATGAATAGTGTCGCTATATCGTATAAGGGTTTTGCGATACAACATTTATATGTGTGTTGCTGCTAGGTTATGCGATACACATATTAAGTAGAGTATTGCATAGCCAAGTGGCGATACAAGTCTGGCATTGTATTGCTTTATCCTGTCCAGCTTTCAAACATGACCTTCATTTTGCTTAACTTTTACGTGTACATATAGATTCACCTGTTGCATGACATTTATATACATCAGACATCTATTTTTTCATCATCCCATTCCCCACTTCATCTAATTGTCAGTCAAACTCTGATCAAATGGATGTGGAACTGGATCAACATGTGGAGGTATATCCACATCCTCATCCATCAGCTAACCATGATCTCATGCTTGTCCCTATCTCTGTCGTTGTCATTTCCCCATTCCTCTCCCTCTCCCTTGTTCCTATACAGCCTCTTGATTCTGCTCTTGCTAATTTGGGTATAATAATCTAACTCTCCTATGTCCCTGTAATCTACTGATCCCCAGATCTTCTAGAGCATGTATCTCCTCTATATTTGTGGATCCTGGATCCTGCAAAATGTGTCTGCCTACACATTCATATGCAATAAAGATAAGTTATAATGAAATATTAATATGAGTATTGATTTTAGATATGAAACTTACAAGTCTAGTTAATAATGCTCCATAGCGACTGATATATCTCCGTGTAATCCTATGATACTGGTTGTAGTAGTCGACAAAGACTGTTGATGGTAGTGTATCATCATGCTGTAGCTGTACGAGTCTGTTGTCCGTCATCCCACCGGGTGATAAATCTAGCATGTTTTATCCAGTCCTCCCTTGATTTGCCCTTAAGATCCATACTATGTATACTGTTTGGATCCGTTTCACAGTCTTGTGGGATGCTCTGAATCCCACCAAACTGTCTCATAACTCTATCTAGTATGTGTAGTTTCACAATGTGGAAGCAAATCAAAGGCACTTTGGCTAGCCGGATATCACTCCCCTCTCTAGAGATATCTGGCAAAGATTGTGTCATCTTTGGAGTGTAAGGCATCCAACATATCTGTATGAAGATATAAAATCATTTTAGTATATAAAAAATATATTATGCATAACTTGTGGAAAATTAAATTTTAGAAGTATGACATACTTGAGGGGGTTTGGAGGTCGAGCTCCTTGCGATACCGATGTAGTTCATGTGTAGGTTTCTGTGTGATATCAAAGACGTCATCCCATCTAAATGCAAGAGGACACCTGTGATCTGGTGCATGCGTGAGGGTCCTACGAGGGCTACATGAGGGAATCTATCACATGCCCATATCTGCAAAAGTATGCAAGCACCACCTATCGCATGGGTACTTGCTCGTGCAGCTCTACATAGATATCTATATAAAAGAAGCCCGGCAAGCCGATCCTTAGCCATATGTTCTAGATGTCTGGAAATCCTCTAATAGTGGCAGGAACATCTAATATATAAGGCTGGATGACGTATCGGGAAATACGATCCTACCCATCAATAAGAGAATGTATGCCTTTGCATGTCGCTGGATGGCAATCTCATCTGCTTGCTCTGGTAGTCCCTGTAATAAGATCTCCATCAACCATGTCATCCTTAATCTCTAACCACCGAACATCGTATTATCTAGTCCAACTCCCAGTAAGTGCTCACACAAATCAGGCCATGTGTGTGCAGTACTCTGCCAGTACCCGCCCATCAATGGGCAAATCCAAACTAGACAGCAATGTCATGTAAAGTTAGCCTAACCTCTCCATGTGGCATATGAAAGGTGTGGGTCTATGGTGTCCATCTCTCTACCAGTGCAGTAATCAAAGCCTAATCTAGCATGATCAATGGTGGATGGGCTACACAAGAAAATCCAACTTGCTCAAGGTAGGGGTCTATATGAGGATCATATGGATTCTTCAATGATGCGTCACCCTATCTGCATATGACGAGTTTATGCTCCTGCAAAAATCAAATAAATCATAAATATATTAACAAAATGAATAAATCAATTATACACATATTTTAGTCTAGTTTTATACCTCTCCATCCCATACAACCTGTGATCGAAGTGTCTGTTGCTGGGTCAACAATGATCTATCAGCTGATCCTGCATCCATCTGTACAAAGTAAAGTAAAGACTTGTTAGTTTTACTGACAAAAATTGTCTTAATGAAGAGTAGTCAATAATACAATATAATTACATCATAACAAAAAAAAAAAAAAAAATTGTGAATTTCCTATTCTTAATTTATTATCTAATTGTTTGGACAAGTTCTTCTATTGTGTCCCTTTTTTCTACATTTAGGTTTCTCTTTTTAAATCCATTTCATTGTGGAATTTGCTTGTTCTTGGTTTTCGTTTTTTTTTCTAAACTTTTCATAGTGTGGATGCATACATGGCATGTCTTCCACATTTATCTATGTCCGCCTATCTCTTAGAGGCTGAAAATTGCTTGTGTAGCAAGCTAGCTGATTCTCTTAATTAAATCATCTATCAATTTTTTGCATGGTATCTATTTTCACATATGCCATGGCTGCAAAGATGTGGGAGCAAGGTATTTTTAATGTTTGCTACTTGTTACAGCTACATTTGTTATTGAGAATATTCACCATATGATAATGACCACCCTTTTTTTTCATAATTTGTAAAATAGACTCCTATTTGCACCTTAAAAATGCCAATTGTTCTGTTAAATGTAACCACCTTATGCCGAGTAGTTGCTTCTCTCCATCTCTCTTATCTAGGTTCTAATCCATTTAGGGTAAGTTTTTCTTTCCTTATAGTCTTATGTGCTTCATTGTGTCTTTTATTAAAATGACCAACACAGTTATGGGAAATTTTTAGAATCAAGGCTGATACAGGCAATGATCTTGCACCTTTCAATACTGCGTTGTAACTTTCACTAAGTTTAGTTGTCATTTGACCATACCTGAAACCCTCATCATACTCTCTTGTCCATTGCTCAAGTGGTATGTTTTCAAAGTAGTTTAGAACTATTCCGTGTCTCTTCTTTATCTCTTCCATATATAATTCATATTTTCTTTCCTGTGTTTGAAATTCCGCTGCTGATACTAATTTCTTCAAATAATGATTTTCGTATTTTGTGTTGAAATTGCTAGCAACATATCTTATGCATATCCTCCATTGTGCAAAGGGGGTTGCCATCCAACATTTTTATCCTTCATGCCTTTACAATACCTTTGTGTGATCTGATATAACACAATGTGTGATTATCATTGCTCGCTCCTTCAAGATATCTTTTTAGCATTTTTAAGAACCATGACCATGTGTCATTTGATTCCTTATCCATCAATGCAAATATCAGTGGAATGATGTGATTCACTCTATCTACACAATATGCAATCAATAAATTGTGTGGATATTTGCTATGCAAAAATGTCCCATCAACATTGACAATGGGCTTGCAATGTCTAAAGGCCTCTATGCAAGGCCCAAATGCCCAAAAAAATCTAGCAAATGCCACATCACTATCACTTATGGTTGATTGTGCTTTCCATGCAATATGTGTATGCGGGTTAGTTCTCTTGATGGCAACCATCAATCTTGGCATTTCATTATGTGATTCATCCTAATTTCCATATACTTCTTCAATTGCTATCATTTTTGCCTCCTAAACTTTTCTTGTCGACATCACATGCCCATAAGTGTTCTCGATCTACTGTTTAAGAGTTGAGATTTTAACATCAGGATTATTTTTCACTTGTCCCAAGAAACATTGGCTCATGAATGTCTGGTAAAGCTGTGGATGATCCTCTGTCTGAAGCTCCTGTTTGTGCATGTGTGGACCATTAGCAATGGTAATCTCAAAGTTGACATCCCAACATTTTTGGCATCCACGAAGTTGCCATCCACGATTACAAGTTGTCTTGGCTTTACAAACAGCATTTCGTATCTTCTTATTTGATTTTGTCACTATGAAGTTAGAGTGATTCTTTATGTGCCACATTTTCACCATATAGACTAAATCAGTTTTACTTTTAAACTTCATCTAAATTTTTAAATTCATTACCTAAGCAAGTCTTCAGATTTAAGGAATTCTTCCTCATAAGATGTATAACCATCACCAACATCCATATTACCTAGGAATGAAATAGGATCTTGGAATGATGAACTTTTACTAGTTTGTTGGTTTGCTTGAGGACTTTCTACAATAATATCTTCCTGAAGAAGTTCATTTTTCTTTGGAGACTCGTTTTCATCACTTGATGCGTTGATCTCAAATGGCATCTCGTTCTCCTCATTTTGATTCTCTTCAAATATTACTTCATATTCTGAATTAGTTTCTTGTAGGGCATCCTCCATCTCTTCCTCAATATCATTTGCATTGTAAATATTTTCTTCTGCTTTTGAAAACTGTTGCTCCTTTCTATATTTGTTTGAACATTTGTCGACTCTTATGTCACTAGCCTTTTTGGCGGAGCTGTCTAATCCACCATATTTTGCTCCGCGGGCATGATTGAGATATTTTTAACTTCATCATACAGTTGTTGAAGACATGTTATACCAAATGCCTTTGTAATATCAATAAGAGCTTCAACATCCATATCAGTGCTAAATTGGACTTCTTTCAGTTAGACTTCTTTGTAAGTTGGACTATAGATCGATTCCTGCTTGTGGCACATTCAACTTTGCTTCCTCTAGAATCAATTCCTAACTCTTCACATGCCATATTCAAGAGACTGGTGTAATCAGTATCTAACCTTACTTTTATATTCCTTAGTGGTTCCCTATAATGTTGTCAAAGGCAAAAAGCGCACTTAAGATGCTTTGCCTTGTAATTGCTTAAGGCAACAAGCGCAAAAAAAGCACTTGCCTGAGTGAAACGAGGCGTAGATATTTTAAAAAAATTTTAATATTATTTTGATATAGAAAATGTCCACATTAAATAATAATGTTTAATTTAGACCAAAAAAGATTATTTAAATAAGGCATATAACATCATATTCACAAAATGAGCACTATGTGCATAAAAACATTAAGATTTTAACTATTATAGTAGTCTTTTTTTTCAAGATAGTAAATGTAAAACTAAACATTAACAAGTTCAATCACTCATTCACTCTTCTTCCTCATCATTAGCACCTTCCAAATAATCATCCTTACTCTCATATTCATCAACATCTTTTTTTATACTATCATTCAAAACTTCTTCCTCTTCATCGACGGTCCCATAAATTGTGTTTGAGATCTAGTAGTCCTCAATGGTTCCTCAACTCTTGTAGCTCTTGAAACATCTCCCCATGTCTAGTCATCATTCTTAAACACCAAGTCATTATCCGCCTCAACAAATGAGTCAACACCTATTTGTCCAATCAACCACTCGTTGCTTTCATCAATGTCATCTAAAGATATAGGATCAACAACATCACGTTGATCATATCGAGCTTTGAGAGCTTGATTATACTTAATGAAAATTAAATCATTTAAACGCTTTTGAGCAAGCTTATTTCTCCTCTTTGTATGTATCTGCAAATAATTATAGTTGTAATGATTAATATTTTGAACATGGTAGCAATTACACTCAAATTAAAACTTGAAGATGTTTACTTGCTCAAATACGCTCCAATTTCTTTCACATCCAGATGAGCTACATGTCAAGCTTAGAATTTTAATTGCAAATTGTTGCAAGTTAGGGGTTGAGCTTCCATATGACCCCCACCGTTCAGCTGTATAGTTAAAAGGGTTAAAAAAAAAAAAAAAGGGTTTCAGCTATTAAATAAAATACTATTATTATATTATAACAGTTTTTAAAGTTACTTAGTGCTTTTGTCTTCTTTGACCTTATGGTAAAATCAATGCCAAATAGGCTCTCAGTACGCTTATAAACATAAATTTTAGAAATTATCTTATTTTGCACTTGAGGTTGAGGAGCTGATCTCTTGATAGTGGCATATAATCTCGAAATAACTCCTCCATCAAACTCCATGCTCAAATTATCATGAAAATTTGTAGGATTTAGAAAATGTCTAGCTGCATGTAAGGGATGGTGCATTTGACAATTCCATCTATCATCAATGATTTTGCTCACTTCCGCATATTTTTCTTCATTACTATTGAATGATTTTCATATGCTCGCCTTTACTCTATGCATAGCTTCATAGATATATCCCATGGCTTGTTTTTTCTCACTATCAAGAATATAGCAAGTCTAAAATACCTGCGCAAGAGGCCCTATCACCTTAAGAATATAGGTGACATTATTCCAAAAGCTAATAGACAAAATTGTTTCACACCTTTTTTCCCTTCACTTGCTTTGCCTAACTGCTAGAAGTCTAACCATCCGAAGTAAACATGACCCTCAAAAATGATTTTTTTTATTGTGAATTGATTGCAAGATAAGGTATGATGTATAAAACCTAGTTTTTCTTCGACGGATGAGTTCTCTATTTTTTGTAAAGGATCTCATAGTATTTAAGAGACCCACATAACTGTATATAAATCTAGTCACGTTGATTGTCTTCTCAATAGTTCTTGCTATTCGTAGAATCTTTCCAATATCCTTTAGCAATAAATCCAAACAATGAGCAGCACATGATGTCCAAAACAAATTTGGTCTCTTTGCTTCCAATAACTTCCCTATTAAGAGAACAGTTAATAATATTTAAAAAACATTGCATATTAATATTATAATAATAAACTTATGATAAAGTAGATTCCAAAAACTAAAACTTGCTAAAATATAATTAGATCTATTATCTGTTATTTCTTGAACAACATTTGCTTCTCCAACCTCATCTACAAACTTGTCCAACAATTCAAATAACTTTTCTTTTGTATTCATATGTGATGATGCATCCACAGATCTCACAAACATTGTTCCTATTGGGCAATTGACTAAAAAGTTGATAATGCTCCGATGAGTTCGACTTAGCCACCCATCCGACATAATTGAACATCAAAGTTCTTTTTAGGAATCTTTGTGCTTTTGAAGTAATCCATCAATATACTCAACTTTTTTTCTTAAGAAGTGGAACTCTCAACTCATGATAACTTGGAGGTTTCATGTTTGGTTCATATTGACCAATGACTTTAATCATCTATTTAAATGAATCAAGATGTGCAATATTAAATGGAATGCTTGCTTGATAGAAGAAACGAGCAGTGTATTAGCAAGCTTGCTATCTT
This sequence comes from Combretum micranthum, assembly GCA_024138025.1. Taxonomy (NCBI): domain Eukaryota; kingdom Viridiplantae; phylum Streptophyta; class Magnoliopsida; order Myrtales; family Combretaceae; genus Combretum; species Combretum micranthum. The sequence goes on from JAMXBD010000001.1 coordinate 5,502,621, forward strand.
TTTTGTTTGTCATATGCATCATTTATAGTAGATTGTTTTGTTTTCCCCTTCTTCCTCATCTCAACAACATGCTCTGGCCTTATTAATAAAAAAGGATCCATAGGCCCCCTCTTCTTTGAAGCCATGGAAGTAACAACTCTCTCTTTGCCTTTATTACTTTTCCCCACATCTTCATCCTCGCGAATTTCAATGACATTATCAAAGTAATCAATATCTGGCATTTTATCACAATGTCCTTTTTTTATTTTTCTTTTCATTCATAAAATCTTTTTACTCTTTTCTCACCTCTAGAGGACACTTCAAACATTTTTTTGCATTCCTATTGTTCCCCACTTGATGTTGTTTGGCTCTATAAATCCTTCCCTTAGTGACTTTTTGAAAAAACTTACAAGTCACTGAATTTGTATCATTTTTATTAGCTAAGTAATTATATTTCTATCCTGGATCACTTCGTTTATTCCCACTTCCACTCCCACTAACATTGCTCGAGTCCATCTAAGATATGATTGCACTTTATGTAAAAGATATATATTAAAAAAATTTACCATTAGTGAGGTTAAACATATGTCTACAGTCCACATACATACATACATTTATTTTTCCTAGTACTAGTAGGTGTTACAATAAGAAGAAAAGTAAGAATATTTTCTATTTGTATATAATTTTCTACAGTACAAGGAGGGTACATATATATATAAAGATACAAGATCTACCAACCCCTACTAACCTCTACCTAACACTATACTGATTACAGTATCTAGAAACGTATTACAGCACTCCCTCTCAAGTTGGAGCATAAATATTGATCATGCCCAACTTGTTACATATGTCATCAACTCTAATAGTAAAATCGTGATTTTGACAACCATGGATAAAAGAATCTTCTCATAATTTTTAGAGGATAACTAACTCACCTAGTGGGAATATGATTGAGGCCTGAATGTTATTTTGTAGTTTTTAGAGGAAGAAACTAGTTAATGTTGCATAAACCCCAGCCAAGGTCCAGAGTGCACAAGCTTCTTTTTGCCCTTTCCTAATGTGCCCATATCTCAAGGAAGTGGATGGTGCTAATAGATGTCACTAAACATGTCATTATGACTGTTAAGTTTAGCAAATCAAACATCTTGGGCTGCTGGAAAATTGGTGTAGATTCGAGTGCTATGTAAATGATGGACTGCTCTAGATTGAATATGCATGCAGCAAGATCCCCCAGTTTAGGCAATGTCACTGAGATTGAGGAATTTCAAATGCCTCAAACCAGAGTATTACTTATATTCAAAGTCTCTGCACATATTTGAATGAAGAAAGCTTGGTGCACCTAATAGGCCAGGATATTCCTCGACCATATAGTGCAAACATGCATATACACCAGTGCTGCTATTTAATCAAATCTTATTTCTCAAAACTTCTTTCAGATAGTTAAATTATTTTTATATATATTCTCATTTTCTTTTTCTATAATCGTTGCAGATTGTAATGGATGAGCAGCAACGTCCTAATGGAATTCCTGTTACACATTTTACCCTCCATTCTATTTATGCCCAAAATGACAATGAGAAACTGGAATTTGATTATGAATCAAGGAATATGACAATTCTGGTAAGGCGTTAAATTTTTGTTGTGGATTTGTATTACTTGAGTAACATGTTGCCTGTAGTGAAAGATTTATACTAACTAAAGTAGTCTATATTATGAAAGCATATTAAGAGGTTATTTCCTAGACATGTGCTTTATGGCTATCTGACCTAGGTTTAAGCTTCATATATTTTGTCAAAAAATTTTCACTTGAATCTTCTCATCTAACAATAAATATCTCTACCATCCATTGCAAACGGCCTTTAAAAGTTTGCATAGATTGTTCAAGACTACTATCTCTGTGGTGGTGGTTTTGATTACTATTTTTCTTTTTTGAGTGATAAACTGTTTACACTCCAGTAAATGAAATTCCACTCTAGGTTGTCATCTGCTTTCTCAACATTACCCATTGTAGCCATCTATCCTTTTGCTCCCTTATTTCCTTTGAAGTGATGAAGGATTTCCTTAAGGAGAAGGATATGGTTAGATGTTTTTCTACCTCTAATAAAGCTTTTTTAAGTAAGACGCATGCTACTTATCTAAAAAGGACAGCCTGTGCACAAGTATTTTAGTGATGATCTGATAGATTGTATTACATAGGCTGATGAGTCTAAAATGTGTGGTCTATCTCTCTCTTTTTTGCTCCGGAATTGAGATCAATAGTGTTTCATTCACATAGGATGGAATTTCCTTTGTTTAGAAAACCCTCAAGATTAGGGATTGCATTGTATGTCCAAAATACTATTCCAACACTACTTAATAAATAATGCGCTATCCATCCTTTCCTAGCACTGCCCATGGGTCCATTCTGGCTAGAGCCTTTGTGATTTCTCCACTCGGACTAATTTGCCAACTCACTTCTTGTGGCCATTCCAAGGAAAAGTAGTGTGTTTTTGATTGGGAAGAATATACTCTTTGTTCTCAATGTCTACCTTATATTCTATTCAAATTTTAACCTTCTTTTAATTTTATTTGAGTCTTTACGTTTTTAAATCCTTAGAAAAAATAGGAGCACTGCCACTGCGTTGCACCGGTTTTGTTGAGTCACAATAAGCATCATGGTGGTAGAGATTTGAGCATCTGCTCTAATGCCGGGTCTTGTTAATCAGCCTACAATGATGCCGGCCAACCTCACATGGTCGCCTTGTTATAGATTGTGTGACATTCTTGGGATGTCATAGCGATGAAACATCGAAGAGCACCACCTTAGCAATCCAAAACTTTTTAACTGCACATTGCAAAATTCCAAAACAGTAGCTGCAAAGAAACCAAACCTTTGTGCTGTTGCAACCTCGTGTCTGATAGGAAGATGACACAAATAAGTCCTATATTGGAGTAAGTGCGACAAAAGTTATAAAATTGATATTTTTATGATATTTGGTATTTTGTGATTGTTATGAATTTTAGGGTTTTTATGAATAAAAGACGCAAATAATTCTCTAAAAGATCTGTTGAAGATTTAGACTATCTGATTAATCTCTATTGATAAGCCTAGCGAGGGAGGGAGGGACAAGAAGAAGAAGGAGAGAGGGAGAGAGTGGTTGCATATTTAACCTTGTGAATTGTTTTTTTTTTTAGTTATGTGGAGCTAAGATACATCATTTTGTTGCATTTAGCGTGTTGCTATTTCCTAGGCAAGAGAAGTGCAGATAACATGGTTTCTGAAAATTTTTGTGCGAGCTAAATGAATTCTCCCATAATACATTCAAAATAGACAAGCTAGTAGAAAGTATCAATATATTGCTTTACTCTCATGATTAGCAATATAATAATGTCATTTTTAAGAAAGAAGTGTTAACAGTTTTAGTTGTTTTAACAGGCAAATGACTATGCATCTCAGCTGGACATATCCCATCAGGTTCGGAATCCCCTTCTCTCTCTCTCTCTCTCTCCCCCTCTCTCTCTCTGCATGTGTGTGTGAATACATGCATGCAAAAGCACCTTGTGCACATGTGCATACACCTGGCCACAATGTTGTGGCATAATGGTGGCTGGCTAGGTTTATGAAGATGTATAATCATAAAACAGCTGTTCTGCTATTGGGCTCATTTGAGGTATGTTCTGTGCAGATTGGAATCTTCATCCGCAAGTTAAACTCGATTCCAGCTTTCACTGCTAATTTAACTGTCGAGTCTTTCGACAGAAGGACCTTGTCTTAAATAGAATGTGTTGCAATCAAGAAAAGGGTGCTGAGTATGGTATCTCGAGTGATGCATTCTTTACTGCTGGATACTGAATTCATGAAAAGTGGACGCACGGTAGTAAAGGTCAGATGTATCACAAGACACAACCAACCGTATGTAATCATTTGTGAGGTATTTCATGCAATTGCTTTGCTTGGAACAACTCCAACTTTAGGTAAAAAAAGGATGGTTTTAACCCTTGTGCCACTTCTATTAGTTAATCCATCTCGTGGAGTTTCCCAACAGGCTTTTATTCTCCATTAGATACGATAAGCATTACACCCTTGTATATGTTTAGCTGATTTTTTATTTCATAATTAAACATACTAGATAATATGGCCATAATTCTTGACTTTTTTTTTTTTACTTTATTTATTTTATAATATTAATTTCATTGAGTTAATTAATGTGTGTCGATCAAAGTGAGACACTTTCGGCCCAAAAGAAAAAAATCAAAGTGAGACATTTGTACCCCGGATATTGGTAAAAATGTTAAAAATCGATTCCAACTTTAAATGAGAAAAATTTTTCCCCTTTTTTTATACTTTATGAACATTTCCGATTGCTTCAAAACATCCAGCATTAACCATGTCTTAGATGGCTATTATCATCTGTTACCTACTATAATTAATAATTACAATGGCATAAGCAAATATTTGCCTTTTTTTTTATCTAAAGCAATTGTCACTTCGCAGATGTATACTTTTTTTTATCTCTAACTCATTAAGGTGTTTGTTCATATCCCTATATTTGCCATCCACCTTTTCTAGGCCTGCTCATCAAAAGAAGGATAAAATATCCGGGCGACACCAACAATGCTACATTATAATCAATGATTCAATTAATTTTGTCTACTGTTTTCGACTACATATTTCAAGTTTGTCGTCACTCATCACATTGAAACAATAGTACAAAATACTTGGATGCTGTTTGGATTGTATTATTTTTATTTGTATCATATCCGCATGTATAACTTATCTGTTTATCTGTTTAATCAATTTATGAGTAAAATTATCAGTTTTTTATCGGTATTTATTTTTTGATAAACATTTATTTAAAAATGATAAAAATATAATGTCAAAATGATCATAGTACATAATTATGAATACTTGTTTGTTTCATTAGAATTTAGAACACGGTGTGTATAGGATTGATAGGAATACAAGAGAAATAGGAAGCTCAAAATGGTAAATATTTGTCTGAGCATAATACTAATCTTTAGTTCTTAGATTAATGAGGTTATTCTCCTATGGACATATAAACATAGTTTTCGTATTTAATCCACCTGATCATTCAATATTACTCGAAGTATATACAATGGGGGCTATTTTGATGGACGGTATGCGCTTGAGACAAGCAATTGATGGTTGTCTCCAGGAATTCATTGGTTTGCTTGGTTTAAAAATATCTCACTCAGATGAGAAATGTTTGTATAGGTAAGGAAATTGGGGGACATAAATACCAGGATTTTCTATAGCCCATTCTTGCGAAGTGACTGTTTTCTTGTGCGGCATGTATTGTTACCTGAAAGTGGCACAAACAAGAATTTTGGGACATCAGCTTTTACGTAGTGTCATTTGCCCAGACATATGTGCGTGCTTAACATCATATCAGAGTCAAGATAAGATGGATATGGTATCAAGTTCTAACATAGATTATTTTCTGGGGCGAAGTACAAATTGCTATTTGGGTATTTGTATGTTTTTCTAATCCAATTGTAGCACGAGATATGATAATTTCACCACTTTTCGCGTAGTTTATCGTGTTTAGTCTACATGCTGCAGCCTCTAGTTCAACTAAAGAACATTCGATTATCGTTTCAACATAATTAACTAAAATTAAAGAATGTAACAATAACAAAAAACCCTAGGCTGCTAATTTCTTCTTGGTCAGGTATCTGGAGAGCAACTCCATGAAGGTTTGTCACTCTCCGCGGCTTCATGGTCGTAATGCACTATAGTAGGTGTGTGGCCTGTTGTAAACGTGTTAAGCTTCTCATGAGTTTGAGATGGGGTTCAGTTTTGTTTGAAAATTGATTTATAAAGCCACGATGTAGTTTAAAATAAATCTTTGCTTATTAAAAAGATTTAGTCAAGTTTAAACTTGACATAAAACCCATTTACCTCAATTAGCCAAGTTCAAGCTATAATCACTTATTCAACTTTTGGTTTAGTTGTTTGTAGCCCTATGGCGGCCCCTATATGTTGTTGGCCATGGCTTTTAATAGTATGTCGCAGGCGCATAAAGATTAATGACTAAAGCTTTCCAACCTTGGGTTATGCTGCTTACATTATATAGCGACGGCAAAAGAATGACAGCTTTGTGTGTTATATTCTGTTTTTCAAGTTTTGAATTTTATAACTTACATATTACGTTTAGATGTTCAATAAATATTAGCTGGCGTATGGTGGGATTGTTGCAATTGAATAAATATTAGCTGGTGTATGATGGGATTGTTGCAATTGGCTGAACACTTTTGTGCAGATGTCATAGAGAGAGGCGTGGGAGGAAGAACATGTAAACTCGATTTCTTGAGTGTATAACAGTGATAGAAGATCAAATCTAATAGAATCGATCATTCTTGACTTGTTTTTCATAAAGTGGTTACTTAAATCCTTTTAAGAGATATTTTAATAGCTCTCACATTGCTCTCAATCTTAGCAATAATTAGAAATTATCGTCCATAAGAAGATGAGCTTCTTATTTATAGATTTTAGAGGTTGATGTCATCCATTAGGTGATATCTGAATAGATGAGATCAAGTATGGCTAATCACCATTAGATCATATCTATATAATTCGATAGCTGTTATTGAAGCCTTCTTTTCCATAGTAGTGGAAATGCACTTTAGAACTTTTATACCATTATCAGCTTAAAATAACCCATTTTTAATAAAAAAATGGTTGTAATCACATAAACTCTATTTTAATTAAACAAAACCCCAATTGACCTAGAAATATACTTTTGGAGTTCTACTTTTTGCACATGGAAAAAATCAAATAAGGCAAAAAGTGGAATAAATTGATCTAGCAATCCTCTGTTTCGAGTTTATTAAACCAAATCTTTCCACGATATTTTTTATTGGATCTATCTTTTGAATCTTGCCACCAGCCTAAACAACTGTTTTTTTTTTTTTTTTTTATTAAATTAGTCTCCAATCCCTATCATCATTCATTAAATTAGGCTCCAACCCCTATTATTGAAATGACCCTCTACTAATGATTTGTTTGAATTTCTTCCAATGATTTTTAATTACTTTATAACTCCAAAAATTTAATGTTGAATTTATTATTTGACTTTTTGAATGAGCAGTTATACTTTTCCAGTGATGATTTCAATACCTTGTTAAATTTGTTGGTGCCAATGGTAGTAATTGACGTAATTTTGTTAGCTAGTGTCATATAACGTGATACTGTGAGCAAATGGTAATGCAACACTTGCCATTTTATATATTAAGAGAATATTTTGGCATTTTAGGTCGATAGGCATGTGGCATGTGGCATGTGGCATGTGGCATGTGTCATTATGTTATAAAATAAATAAAATCCCAATCCCAACTCAAAAATAGCATTTTTTTTTTTAACTTATTGATGATCTGACAACCTTCCACCAAGCTTCCAGGCGGAGGGCCAGAAGGACATTTGGACATGCAGCAACATGAAACTGCTGGACTGGGAAAAAGAGAGAGAGAGAACCCCAGCAAATTAATGAGATACGAGGCCAGTTCACTCCCAAAAATTAAGGAGGGATCAGCTTATCCAGCATCCTTTCTTTTCTTCAGATGAAACTAACGTTCAAATTGACATTGTAAAATAAAATCATAATAGGAGAACAACCTAGTCATCGCTGGTCTCAATATTTGCTCCCTTCAAATGCAAGTGTTTTTCTCTCTTCTGGAATTCCGTCAACCCCTTTCCACTTCCAGTCACCCCAACCTTACCATATGGATCATCCGGTGATTTAAAAATGCTCTCTCGCTTCCTAACTGAGAAGAACCCAATCTGGAGACCAGAGTACTTTTTCATGATTAGTTTAGACTTTGTAATGAAGTTCATGCAGCTAAAATAATACCAACCAACACAGTAATCACTTGACGGTGAAACCTTTATAAAGAGGAAGAAAAAAAAAGGAAAAAATGTAAACTCTTCTTGATTTGAGCAAAAGCAAGTGAACTTTTTCCCCTGGTAAAACATCAACCACCTATACTACTCTTGTGTTTTATCCAAGCCCCTACAAAAACCTTTACAAAAATGTTAATAATAGTCATTATTTTAGACAACACTCAATCTGCAAACATTTAAATTGAGGCAAGCAATGGAATGAAGGATGAAGGAAAAAATTGGACAACAATGAGGATAAAAAGACTAAAATGTAAAACAAATAGATGAATATCTGTGGTCTCAGTTCTACAGAAATTATAACCCACCTTTTTTGCTTTGCCTTTAGTCGTCTGAAACTGCTGCCACGCATTTTGTCGTTTATTCTGCGTGACTTCAAGCTCTTCCATCTGCATTTTTGACTTGAAAGCATGTATCTTCTTACGCTTTGCTGCTTTCTGTATACACATCATTTGAAAATTCTCCCACGTAAGTATCCTGTCAATTAATCAAACCAAGGACACACAGATATACCAAGATCCAGTGACAGGAAGAAAATTGAGGTGGCCTAGGAGCACTTAAAAGCTATAAAATTTTTGTCTTTGCCCAATTTAACTACATATTTTAACACAAAAAAAAGGTACTTTTTCGGATAATTTAGTAATTCATTGATAAGAAGGAATTTACATGATAAAGATTAAGCAGGTAGTAAAAGTGCTAAAGGTGAAAAGAGTTTTGTTTTGCCTCCTAACAAGTGCCTTTTAAGGCACATCTATCATTTTTCTTTTTATTATCTAGCTAAGAAATGCTCACCACATCCTCAGGGTCATCTGGCTCTATGCGAAGCTTTGCTGGCAATGTTCTAGATAGGATGTCAACAGTAGCAGCCTGTGCAATCTTCCGCTTTATAGCCTGTTTTGTAGCTTCAGCAACCCGTTCAGCCTCCAGCAACGCATTTACCTCACCTTCTTGAATAGGTCTAACATTGTCAGGATCCACCTAAGACAAACTTTAAATGTTAATCCATAGTAAACAAAAGCAACCTCATAAAAGTACTGCAACAACTGAAACTTGCAAACAATATAATAGTTCACAAATTCAAGTTTCTCTCCATCTTCATTGCTAATATTAGTGCCGCAGAATGACAACAAACTACAAACTTATGTGATGTAAAACATACAATATGCGATGACAAATCAAACCGTTAATGTTAATGGACAGATGGATTCTGATAGAAGTTTCAAATAATATTTGGTTTACTAGATAGATGAAGCAGGGGTAATATTTCAAGATTTACTGCAGCCAAAATTCCAAGAAAAAGCTAATCTATTGTTTACCTCAGCAACATCACCAGTTTAAAAAAGAAAGTAACAAACAATCATTGAATGGCTAATCATGTTATTTTATATTGTACCATTGTAAAATTATCAATTACTAATCAAATATTACCAATATTCATTAATTAAAAAAATTATCTAGAAACTTCTATTCTCTATGATAAGGGCCCCAGCATTGAAGAAGTTGCAGCTCATAAAGCAGCTGGGAATGATAAAGTGATCAGCCAAAAGAGAAGGAAGCTGGAGTAGCTTGTCTGGAGGAGACAGAGGCCATTGATAAGGGCACTAGCTTTGAAGTAGCAGTCCCTCATTAAGCTTGATGGGGCACCTAGGAGTTCTAACTCGCCATCTTTGGTGCATAAAACACAACAGTCTCACTCCCGGGGCAGCCTCTGCAAAAGTAAGCAGTGACTCCTATGAATGAAGAAACATTGGAGGAAGCTCCTGAAGACACCTTGATACATCATCAAAGTAAAGGGAAAGTTCACAGGACTCAGGTGGTGTGGATATAAGTAGGGAACTCAGGGGGGTCTTCCAGTGCAAGAGCAAGAAATTCTGCAAGAGAAGGCCAGACTCTTGAACCTGGATTAGGGTTTATCTTTTCTTTATTTTTCAATATGAACATAGCTGTTTGAATGATAGAATTCTTAATAACCCTATAAAGACCAGAGATATAAGGAAACTTTGACATACTAAATAGATTTCTCCTATGGGCTTTCGGAAACTCAGGTAAAGCCTTAATTATAGATGCTGTACAGCTTAGAGAAAACTACTGCTGGTGCAACACTCTTGATTATTTGGCTAGAAGGAGAAATTGAATAGCTTGGGATCCAGATATTTCGACTGTAGTCCTCAACAAAACACAGGTTTTCACATTGTCTTTGCATGAATCCTCAGGGCATTATTCCTTTCTTGATCACCTTTATTATTATTCAAACTGTGACTTATCTAGAAAAGTACTATAGGCAAGCCTCATAATTTTGTGAAGTTCAAAATTTAGTTAACTAGTAAAGAAGACTTATAAGGGTATAGTCCACTTAGAAAAACTAAAATAAGAAGAGAGAGAAGAAGAAGAAGAAGATAGCACAAAGTGCTCGTATATGCTCTAAACCAAAGAGAAGTGCATTGTTAAAGGCTCAAATAAACTAGTGCCCAACATAAAACTAATCTAACCAGCAGGTCATAAGCTCAAAAAACCAATTGCGGAGGTCAAGAAGACACTAAGACTCGTGGAACCAGACTTTCTATTGAGGAAGCATGATTCCCAATGCATTAGTATTTCTTTCTTGCCAGATATAATAAGTAACTGCTGCACATGCTCTTTTCCTGGCTTTCTAAGCACTGGATGTGGCCCTTGGAAGAAACTTGTGAGATCGATCATCAAATCAGAAAAATTTGAATTCCACTCAGGTGACTGCTAATGCTGTACCAAATCTCTTGCGGCTCCACTCTAACAGAATAAGTGGCTGTGTCTCTCTTCAACTTTTGACAGAGAAAGCAAGAGTAGTGATCAACTATAATATTCTGATATTTGGGCTAATCAGAAAGGTTCCCCTTCCATTGTGAAGAAAATTTGACAATCTTCTACAAGTGGTTCTCATATGTTTAGTTGGTGATGAAGACAAAGCTCTCAGATGCAGCATCAAAGGGGTGGATTGAGTCAGGTTTCTCCAGAATTTCAGGGCGTATTACCATATCCTTAACTAAGGTGATTTGAATTTGTTCCTCGAGGAGAATGATAATTGCAAAAAGACCTATTTATTAAGAGGTGCCAAAAAGAGTCTTTACAGGTAAAAGTCAACAGTAAAATGGTTAAAGTGCAGAGACAAACACATCCTTTTATCAGTCAAAGAAACTTTGTAACACAATTAGCTCAATGGCCATGGTTAGTGAAAAATTCAAGGAGGAAGCAATCTCTTGTTATAGGAACATGTTCAATGAGAGAATTGGCAAATACTGGGATTGATGTCTTGTGGATATTGTTATTTAAAAACACAGTGGAGAGCAATTTTTTTCTGAGGAGTTGTTCTAAGATGAGGAGATAAAGGATGCCTTCTTGTCTAGGCTAAATAGGAAGTCTATTGGTCCTGATGGTTTCACTTCTAAATTTATTAGCCTTACAGCATATTGTTAGCTTGGATGTGTCATTGATGTGGTTAGGGAATATCTTCTCACAGGTAATATCTTCAAAGAGGGAACCAACACCCATTTTCTTTGATATCTAAGGTTGACAACCCATCAGATGGCTGATCCTAGACCTGTCATCGGTTGTAAGACCATCTACAGGAGCATTTCTGAATGTTAGCTTCAAGATTAAAGAGAAATATCTCATTTTTGTAGGAAATTGGAATAGAGCAGTCAGCCTTCATCCCTGGTAGGAAAATTGCAGATAGCATCTAGCTTACTTCCCTTCACAATTTAGGATATTGCTAGCTCAGTGATTTTCCATTGCAAAATTCTCTACTGATGCCAATGGTGAGCTAGCAGGTTTATTTGAAAGCTCTAGATGACATCATCAAAGGATCCCCTCTCCCTTTTCTTTTGTTTGTTTAGCCAGCACATTTCCCCTTATTTATTTGGAAGTGGAGTCCAATAAAGAAGTAATACTATCCACTTATGGATTTTTTGGGGGAAATTTTCTCATTCGCAAATTAAATGTTTCAATTAAATTGCGCAAGGAAGACTAATAAAATTTGTTTCAGCCAGCACAAGGTGGAATTTTTTGGGGAAATTTTCTCATTGCAAATTAAACGTTTCAATTAAATAGTGCAAGGAAGACTAATAAAATTTGTTTCAGCCACCACAAGGTGAAATAAGTCTTGGACTTCAAGGTTTCTTCTTCATGGAGATTGTACACATTAGATATGCTGTTTTTTCTCAAACAAATTTCTTGGCCCTCATGCCCATAGTACCTTCAAAAGTGCTTTTACAAGTTGAACAGTTGTTGTAAAATTCCTTGGATTAATAAGCCTAATATGACCACAAAAGCAAAAATAAGATGGCAAATTATGTGTTTCAATAGATCTGACGGAGGTTCAGGCATACCAAGGTTAGAAACTAGATATGAGGCAACTCAATTACACCAGCTAGCTTCTCATTAAATCAAGAAGGTTATATATAAAAATAACATCTCCCTTTGGCATGATTCTCCTAGGCATATATCAATGACCCTAGAATCATTTCAGCCATGTGCTTGATTAGCTAGGCTTATTTTGACCTTTGAAGGAGATGGGGATCTTTAGGCAAGCGTGCCTAAAAACACCAATGACATTTTTAGCAGCAGCTACATATTCCCCCAAAACACTGTTCCTTCCCACTAAAATATTGTTCTACTTGCCTGTTCGATGTCCTATGCCTGCTTCGGTTTAACCTAGGTTTCACACGCGTGCCCCCCCATACCCCAACCACCTCCCGCAAAAAAAAAAAAAAAAAAAAAAGACACCACCACCCCAACACGAGGTTTGCAATGATGTGCGTGCTCTCTCTCTCTCTCTCTTTCTTGGGTGTGGGCGTGGGTGTGGGTGGGCCACATGGGTTGGTTCATCTGTGAACTTAAAAAGAGTTTTATGTATGCCATGGTACAAGCCAAAAAAAGATTGTTATAATAATGACTAACCATAACAAAATTATTAATGATTGATTAATTATATATTGGGTGAGAATTATCTAATTAATTTTCCAATGTGCTAATAAAATTATATATAAATTGTTCAAGTAACATTATTATGTTTGGTAAGAATACTTTTTGAAGAATAGATGAACACTCCATTCCAAGAGAAAAGGGAATAGGGATTCCTACAAGTGCAAGTCAGTAGGTGTTTCATACTTTTTGAACAAGGTTAAAATCCATTTCTCGAGCATAGGGAATCAGAATTTCTATGAAGGCAATGGTATAGGTATTTCCTATGTAAAAGGAATAGTTAGTACTAACTATACCTGTGCTTTAATTAAAACCACCCCACCCCCCCACCCACCCCCCAAAAAAAAAAAAAAAAAAAAAAAAAAAGAAGAAAACCTGTCCTTAGAACCAAACTAGATGATGACAAATGGTCAGGAGTAGCAATTCCATATTAAGCTTTAAATACTTGAAGCAAATGTCATCTCAAGGAAGAAAACATCCACCACATATCCGTACAGACAGTACATGTTGTAGAACGCAGGATCTTCATGCCCCATTCAAGTTATTGGTTTTCCTAACTAGATAAATTTCAACTGACTAACGAGCCAAAAGAAAGATAATCAAATAGTGCAATCAAGACAATGAATAGTCGACAGAGGCTTGTCTTGAACCCTCATAAAAAATGCATTTTTCCCTCCAATGAGAACACAAGATGCAGAACAATTAGCTAAACATAAGTTTAAAGGGTCTGTTTGGTGCATCATATTCTAGTCGTTTTGGTATCCTATTTTCGTCGTTTTCAAATAAATAGTTTTTCAAGAAATCTATATACATTAACAACAGATATTTTTACTTATAAACAAATCAAATAGACCAGATACAGATTAAATACAGATAAGATACAAATACAAATTAGATACAAATGGAAATTAGGCAATCTAAACAAGCCCTATTAAATAAAATACACCGTGAATCAAATGCAGAATTTCATACGCCCTTGGTATTCCCAAGGTCATGCATACCTCTTCTTTATTTCCCCAACCATCATAGATTACATAATATCCATTTGGAGTGTGAGCTTCAATTGTTGCATCATACTTGAACATTCAACTAATCAAACACGAAAAAGAAGAAAAGTTAAAACAAATGCAAATATATAAGAACTAAAAAAGTGTTTAAATAAAAGATGTACACATACCACTCTCCATCATCACTCCAAACAGCCTGAACCTTGGATCCAATCAGCAATTTGTCACCACTATTGAAGAAACTTTGCTTTTGCTTACAACCAATGAAAAGAAAATGAAAGTGAGATAGAGGTTAAACCCTGAAATTATAGTATCATACCACACCATCAAATGGATTTGTAACACCAACAAAATATCTCCACAGTCCATGTCTAAAAATCATCACATCCAAAGGAAGTGAGAAAGGATAGAGAAAGATCTCTTTCTTATCTGCAGCAGGGCTATAACAATGATCAATGTGAAACTTCTGCAAGATCCTAATCACACGTAATAAATTGACAAAATTAAAAAGAAAAACCATTGATCATAATTCATCAAAAACAGATTTGCTGAGTTCTACCTGGACAATAAAGAGAAGGGAATAAAATTTCCAAAGACAAAGAACGCAGCTAAGAAAGTGGCTAAAATCTTAAAGAGAATCGAGACAATTAGATTTTCAGTCAAACTGCCAAAAGATTGCTAAATACCTGATTTTTACCATAATGTATTTTAATCCTCAAAATAAAAACAATAACACCTTAAGTTGTAAATCATCAAAGGGACAATGTCCAAGTAGAATAAGCAGCACACACGAATGGATTCATAAAATAATGGAAAAATACCATGTTCTGCTGTAAGGACCCTTTTGTTTGCAGAGAACTAAGAGATGAACCTGTAGTTGTCCCAAGCTGTGCTCCAGAGACCTCATTTAACTTAGCAGTAGCAAGAAGTTCTTCTGTCAACGCAATAACCTGTGACCCACCAGATTTTCACAAGTGAAAAAAAGAAAAGACAGATATCTCTCAGAAATATTAGTAAGCCGAAAATCTTGTGAAACTCAGAACTTAGTGTGAACATTGGAAGTCAGAGGGGAAGAGAAATGGTAGCATGCTGTCCACGACGGCAAAGGCAAAGGCAAACCTGCAAAGGAATGGATATAGAAGTGACGGCTATCATTACTGGCAAAATTCTATTGAGTTCCTATTATAATTCGAGCAGTTTTCTTTTGTCAAAAAGATTCTCCCAACTCTGAAGTTGAATTGACTTCATATTAAGAGGAAAAAAAAAATCAAAGAAAAACCCTAAAGTCTAGACTAAGGAACGGACCAGAGTAGCCACTGAAACCATCAGACAGATGATTATTACCATTGAAGGGTTTGTTGTCATAAGACCAAGAAATGCAAGAAGCAAATAGTAATGTAGCAATTAAGCGAAAGATGAGGAAACATTAATCGTATTGCATTCCACTTAATCTGAAAGCAATATTCAAGAATTGCTAATAGAGCAATCATAAAAGCAACCTCTTGAAGTTCCTTCTGCATGTCAGCGTACTCGGAGTTTCCAGGATCATCAGCCAGAAGCTGCCTAACCTGCGAATGGGCAAAGAAAGAGATGAGCCTAAACTGAACCTGAACCTCAACCTGAATTTGTTTTGTGTTTTGCATGATTAAAATAGAGAGAGGATAGAGAATTCACGAAGCAACAACAAATACATAATAATGAAAAGAAATTCATGTTCATGTTGTGTAGACAACATGTTGTCTCGTCCTAAAAAAGAACAGGACATAAAACAGAACCCTAACCTAATCTTCTGACTTAACCGAACATGTCCATGTTAAAAACAGGGAAAAAAAAAAAAAAAAAACCTAATCCAAGACGAAGAAGAAGAAGGAGAAAAAGGCGCACATACCTGATGGAGTTGTTGTTTGTAAGTAGAAAGATTGGAGGCAAGCTCATCATGTTTAGCACTTCTGCTTCTCCTCCGCCTCCTTCCATCGTCGTCTTCTTCTTTTTTGTTTTCTCCTCTCTTCCTCTGCCCCTCTCCCTCTCTCTTTCTCTCCAGAATCAAAAGCAGTGCTTCTCTCCTCTTTTTATTATTTACTAACTAACTGAGTTTTTCTTCGTGTTGATTTCGATTTCCGATTTGGATTTCGGGAAAAGGAATAAAATATTAATATTTTTAAAATAATTATGAAAATACCATCGAAAAAAAATTATTTTCGATTTTAGCTAATATGACCTCGTCTCGTCTGACGAGATCATAAGTGACTAACCTCCTCTCTTCGAGAGACGAGGTCTCATTACTCTAATGATCTCGTCTCTCGAAGAGACGAGGTTGCTCCACATATAACCTCGTCTCTTGAAGAGACGAGATCATCATAATGAGACCTCGTCTCTTGAAGAAACGAGGTTAGGTATCCCTCCACAAAATTCAATTTATTACTTGAGAAATCCAAAAAATTATGTATAAAACCTGTCAAGTAGAAATATAAATGGTTATACGAGCCATTAACCAAATTCAACACAGCTATAATACCATTCCGCCTAAAAACACATGCTCAATCCCAATCCGAATCATTCAATCACAGTGGTATTGTGATTATTTGTCAGCATAGTACAATGAAAATATGGGAATTTGTAGGCTCGTAACAGATAATATGAAACGAAATGCTGATTGATTGTTCTTTTAAAATATACAAGGGAAAAGGAGTACAATATACATACAAGAACAATACAAAAAAGTAAGAAGCTATATGCAACAATCAAAATAAAGAAAATATATCATCTATTACTACTGCTGATGTGTGTCCCTCCTCCTTTGTCCTCGGTCTCTACCCCGCCTCACGTACGTCCTGAGTAACGGGGTACACAGATGAGGATGCTGTGTAGATGGAACAATATTTGTAACTGCAGCATCCTCATGTGCAGTAGCAGCACTGTACTGATGGAACGGGACTGGGTCTGGCTTGACCTGTGTGAGCCCCTCCCCCATATCATGTGATGGCGATGGTCGTCTTTTCTGTGGAGCCAAAGGGATATGGAACTCAGAGTATGACGAGTCTGGCATTGGGGTGTTCCCTATATAGTAAGATGTCAATGATGGGCCAGCCTCATCCTGAATGACCTGGGAAGGACCAGGCTCATCAAGTGAAGGTAGATCGGACGGCTCAGGCTTATCTTTGATCTGTATACCTGGTGCTCAAGCTCGTCCCCGACCCTTGCCCAGTCCTTAACCCACGCCTCTCTCTAGGAGGCTGTCATCTCTGTACGGTATGTGACTGTGGGTCACCCTGTGTTGCTGTTGATGGTAGAGCTGGTAGCACTAGATCATTAAAATTCAACCCCATAAACTCTTCCACCATACGACAGACATCTCGCGCAGTGGATGGAGTGAGCTATGGGGGAATGTCTAGGATGCTATAAATGAAATCAGCCTGCGAATAATAGCAAAAAATTATATCGGTGAGTAGCTGCCAAGTCAGTACAAGTCCATATAAAGCTTATAAAGACAGTTATTTTACCATGTATCGTATGATAGCTCCCGTGCGTCCAATCCAGCTTCGGGTGATCGCATGATGCCACTGGAAGTAATCGTCAGATGTCCCAGCAGGCAAATGGCAACTCAACTATGCAATCACACCGAGCATCCCACTCAGTTATCCACCTAGCATACTCCACTCGGAACGTCTTCTCATGTCAATCTCATGGAGGGGTCTCATGTCGGCAGGGGAGCTGGGATCCCCTGACAGCCACCAAACTGTCTGAGCACTCTGTCAGGGTAGTAGTGCTCGACAAAGTAGAAGCATACCAAAGGGACCCGTGCACGCCAAGCATAGCTCCCCCCTAGGCAGTATGGAGGTAGGGAGGGCAATATCGAACTATATGGGTCCCACACCACCTGATGCAGTAGCAAAAGTAAAATGTTGCATTAACAAACCATCAAACTATAGCAATTTAACAGTGTAAGTCATTGCAAATCAATTGAGGTATAAGAGGGAACGGATGTGATACCTGATGCGCCGTCTGTCGATTGAAAGATGTGCGGTACTCAATCAGCAAATGTGTCGATACTAGGGTCACGTCAAAAGTCGCACCCCAATGGCTAATGAGTGGGCGGTCTGCGGTAACTGATGTATGCAGGCGACAAATTAGGGCAATGTGGGAGAAGTGTTCCCATGCTCATATCTGCAGGATAACTAATGGTCATGCCATGTCCCCCGTGTCGACGTGGGAAGCCAAGCATAGCTGCCTGTATAGCCAAGCCAAACAGGCAGCTCCCCACGCGTGCTGCCCGACCATCTCAAAGTCTCGGAGCAGCTGGAGGTACATAAGATGGACGTAATTAGAGGACTTGTTTGCGACAATAAATCCCCCAAGCAGCAGCAAAATCTACTCCCGAGCGTGGCGATTGGTCATCAGATCATTAGCAAAATTAGGTAGGTCGTTGAAGTGGCTATCCAACCACGACATCTTCAGGCGACCACCATCCATGTCAACGCCAGGCTGGGGCCGGAGTCCTGATACCGGCATGTCAGTTCGATATCAAGCAAATATTGGATCGATCTTTGGTGACGTGTTCCAGCACTTTTGCAAGAAACCAACTCCATGTTTCCGCCTTCTCCTCATCCACAAGAGCATACGCCAATGGGACTATATGATTAGCCCCATCTACTGCCACTGCAATAAGCAATTTGTGCTTGTACTTGCCATATAGGAAGGTACCGTCAACTGTGATCACAGGTCTGCAATGATTTAACATATGTAACTTAGTCAGTGAATATCAATCACCTAAAACAAAATTTAACAATGATTACAATACATACCTGCACTAGTGGAACGCCTCAATGCAAGGACCAAATGCCCAAAAAAGCTTATCTAGAAATACGTGGGCGGCGGTATGTGAATCTTGAGTTTTCCACTCAACCTTTGTTCCTAGATTTGCCTCAGTAATTGCATTAAGTAGATGTGGAAGCTCCACATAAGATGCCTCCCAACTTCCATACACCTGCTCAATGGCCTTCCTCTTTGCCTCATGAATTCTCTTGATATGAACATTATACCCGAATAGCTTTAATATATTCGATTGGAGATCCTTCATCCTTACATCTGGAGAATTGTAGATCTCCAATATTATGGCCCTGGACAAGCTGGTGGAGTCCAACTGAGAGTGATCCTGTCCAGTGATTTCATCTAAGCAGGTGTGAGGTCCTTCATATTTAATGGTGAAACCACCCACCATGTTTCTTATAACTGCCTCTGAGTCTCCACTTACAACTTCTCTTATGGATATCAGTACACTTAACTGCCCATGCTCTTGGGTCCGAATCCACTACCTTGAAATTATAATGGTTCGTTATGTGCCACATTTTAACTGCCCGTATGAGATGATCTTTGGTCTCAAAACGCATCCCGACCTTGAATTCATCACTGAAGCTCTAATTCCCAGCACTCATTTCCTGCTCATCATCATATGCTGCGTAAGCACTACCAACTTCAGCATTGAAAAACGAAACTGCCGCTGAGCTCCCTACTGCATCAACGTCTGTCGGAGTAATGAAACGATCCCAGTTATTTCCCCTTCGTTATACCTCGGGCAAGGCATATTGTTGTCGAAATACTTCAACATTAACATTTTCATCATCATCATAGTCGTCACTGGATTCACTTGCCGATGAGTCTTGCACATCATCCATATCATCACCACCTACTGATGTACGTCCATAAAATTCAAAGTGACCCATTTCCACTTGTGCACGGCTATTGTCTGAACTGAAGTAGAGTTTGAGTCTACCAAGACCTGCCTCCTAATATTTCTATCATTGTCCATTTCCCCTGCAGGTGTTTGTGACAATTCAGTTTCCAATATCTGCACATAAACAGCCACTGATCCTTCTGTGTATACCAACATCTCTTGTGCCGCATCATCATCGGTCACTGGAATAATATCATAACTTAGCGTCCTATCTCCAATAGCTACCCTATGATATAACTCCACCCGATGTGTACACCTATTTACCTTTAGTCTATTGCAAATAATCTCCACTATCTGCTTATATGTTGAATTCCTACTAATACTGACCATAGCAACAGGCCGCTTATCATAACCAAAACCATTATCCCCTTGCACAATATTACCATGAGCGTACAGTATGAACTTTGCCTTATCCATTTCCTCACAAATCCTGCTATCTCATCAAAATTAGCTTCCACGCATCAAATTCACAAAATCACACTTACGAATTGCATTCCTCGTAACATTTAACATAATTCCTAAACATGCACCTCCACTTTTAAAGTTGAAATTTAATTTTGTAATCTACTCTGCTTTCTTACAAATATTTGCTTTTTTCATCGCATATTCCATGCCATATCAAATCGCCATACCAATGATAAAATATAAATACACCCCGTTAATGACAATTGAAATTATTTTTAATTTTTTTTGGCACACTCAAATTCCTAAAATAATTATCCAACACAACTACTTAGGACTTGATTTTTTTCCAAAGCAAATATTATACATATACATATCTATACAACATACAACAAGAAAAAAACAAAACGCCGGCATTGGAATCATGCTACAAAATTATTCTAACAACACATACAATCTACATTCAACAATGCGGCATGAATGGTTGAAAAAAATACGAAAATACGCGGAAATCCAACCTCAACGTTCGCCGCCAGTGGTTTCGCTACGAATCTCCTCATTTCGCTCCTCCTACCCAACAAATCGCAATACAATCAACTTCGGACAAATGGGGATGAGTGATTTATGATTGATTTGTGGATTTTGGCCGCAATATATCGGTACACGCACTGAGATTTTTGGATTTCGTCTGCAATTTTCGATTAGGGTTCCGGCGATCAATGGGGAAAATGAGGAAGAAGAAGACGCGCGCCGAGATTTAAGTTCGCTGATCTCGTCTCTTCAAGAGACGAGGCCATGTTGCCTAAAATTGGGAATAATTTTTTCCATATGGCATTTCCGTAATTATTTTAAAAAAATATTAATATTTTATTCCTTTTCCCTTCGTTTTCTATAGAAAACTAAAACGATCATTATAATTTCTCTCGAAGAGGATTTTTTGGGCTTCTTGGCTTTTTTTCAAAAACATATGGCCCTAGTGTATTACTCTTTATAATTTCTTTTTTTTTATTTTATTTTCTTATTTAAAAAACGAATGAATATTTTTCTTACCCTAAAGCATAAATATGAGTAATTTAAATGGATAAATTATAAAAAGATCCTAACATTTATGATAAGTTTATTTGAAATATCAAAGTTTCAAGTGGTTAAAAAGAAATAATAATATTTGGAGGTTAATTTATTTAAGGTATCAAACTTTTAAATGACTAAAAAAACGTGTTGATATTTCGTCAAGTAAGATATTAATATTTGATTATTAATAAAAATCTAAAAACTTAATTAATTAAAATATTAATATTTTAAATAAACTTACTGCATATTAATACTTTTAGCATAATAGTTAAATTACACCCAATACCTAATATAATAAATCCAACAGAGATGATGGTAAAGGGGGAAAAACTTGCATATTAGAAAAAAGTAATAAAAAAAAATCAAAAGTTATAGATAAACATGATTTCAATATAATAATATAAAATTGTGTTTAAACGCGATTTCAAATATAACATTCTTAAATCGTGTCTTTTAAAAAAAATGCGAACAACAAAATGAAAGATAAAAATAATCACACTTATATATTCATGTGTCCCCAATTCCTAATTCTAATGCAAAGAAAAAATAGGTTTGCTTATTTAAGTGAAAGTTGAGTCAATAAAAACGAAATGATGAAAGATAAAGAACACAATGATCCAATCCCAATGGGCTATACATTCAAATTCCATGTTTAAAAAACAAAAATCACATCTGAATTTTACTTACAATCAAATTCAAGTAACTGGCATGGAATATCATTCGTCACGACTTCCTTCTATTCAAGCAGACTACACTTGTCACAAATCACCCTTTTTTTACCAACTACCAGCCAAGCTTTGTTATACCAACTATGACTATGAGGGTCTAATAAGTACTTAATTAATTGTCGCCTCATCTTAGTAAATTGTGCTTGTAGATGGAATAGAACGACGTTGCATGCTGGATCAAATCAACCAAACAACAATCAAAAGGCAATTATTTACCTAAGTTAATTCAATTTTAGGAAATTTATAATATACAACACCAAGAATAAGATTACCGAGTGCCTAATATAGAGAAATCGTCATAAAAAATATCTCAATACAAGTATGAGTTTATGACTATTTAATCACAAATCCTATTAAATTGTTATCAATCCGATTATTTTAAAGATCTATTATCTGTTCTAAGGATTTGTCTTGGATAAGGCTCATATGGGTATAGATTTTAAAAATTAATTTTAATTAATTTGGTTAAGATCAAGCCCGACAAAGATAAGATTTTTCATTTAATTATTGTTTTTAAGTCAAGATTAGGCTATTTATTATTTTAGTCAGATTAATGAAGCCATGAGGATTTGCCTTTGTGGGATTATGTGAATGAATTCTTAACATTCACGGTTTACGTCTTCTTTCTTATTGTTAAGAGTTTGCTCATATAGTTCATTTCTTTTGAGTTTTAAATTCAAAATCTATTTTTTTTTTCTTTAAAAAAGTAGTTTATCATGATTTTTATTCCTGATATCATTGTAGTTCATTAGAGTAGTTTTCAAAAGTTATTTTAGGAATGAAACTCGCTTTTTGGGGGGGAAGGGGGGTGTTAAAAAGACCAATTTGAATATTTAGTAAATAAAAAGCTCTTATTAATATTCTCTTAAATTGATACACCATTTTACCTTCCAATATATATTAACTCATGATCAAACTAAATTCCACATATTAGTACTGAATTCGAAATATCACATGGTAAG
This sequence comes from Combretum micranthum, assembly GCA_024138025.1. Lineage (NCBI taxonomy): Eukaryota > Viridiplantae > Streptophyta > Magnoliopsida > Myrtales > Combretaceae > Combretum > Combretum micranthum. The sequence continues at coordinate 5,525,354 of JAMXBD010000001.1, forward strand.
TTAAATCACAAAACAAATTTATTACAGCTCATATTCCATCACACTGCACTTTTATAACTTGTTATATAAGTTTATTAAGCAACATTTACTACTCTATGACTATGTCTCAAGGCAAGGTATCACAAGTTGATTATTTAATTAAATAAAAAACTAGATTTGTTAAGAAAACCAATCACGTAATTCATGTTAAACATTCTAGTTATATTAGGCATGTTCTTAGCCTCCTTAATCCCATTTACCTTTACTGTGTTATATTACTTGTTAACTAATCTTAAATTCCATTATTTTTATCCTTTAACCAAATTCAGTTTAATATAATTGTATTCTTTGTTATCAACACATATCACATTGTAATTTGGGATAAAAGTTCCACCATCACCTAAAAAACTATATTAAAAAAAAAAAAACAAAACTAACCCCCCCACGCCCCACCCCACACACCCACACCCATAATATAGTATTATTTATTTGGTAATTTTTTTTTATATTAACCATGTGAAAGTCGAGAATATGAATATTAATATCGAAATTAACATCTTAAGGTCAACTTGAGTGCCTAAACTAACTTGGTCTTCTTGCTTGTTTGGATACAAGGTTTGGTATCATTTTGGTTTCATTTTCAAATTAAACCGATACTAAATCGATACATATATGATATCGACGAAAAACTGACAGTTTTACTTATAAACTGAATAAACTGAACCAATATCGAATCGATACCACTAAGTTACTGATATATTAAAAATCCAACAATCCAAACAGGCCTAGTCTTCCTTCATTAAACCCCTTGGCACTACTAGATTATAGAAAGGTAAAAGATGATTGAACATTAAAAATTTTTAAAAGAAAAAAAAATTAACTGTCAAGTCGTAAGTAATTCTTTTTTTAAGCTAATTCAATTAAATAAGAAAACACAAATAATAATAAACTAGCTTTTATGGGTTTTGGCCAAAATAGTAAACTAACATTTCTTATGGGGGAGCTTCTACGGTCTTATCGATGGGTTGTCCAATCAATCATCTAACTGTTAAAATAATTATAGTAATTGGGGAAAAGAAAATTAATATTTCTAGTTTAAAAAAATACAAAAAAAAACCATAGAGACAAAAATAATCCCACTTTTAGATAAATTAGACCCATCTTTTGAAGAGACGAGATCATAAATGGTTGACCACGTCTCTTGAAGAGATAGGTTCATGTAAAATAACCTTACCTCATCTATTGATAGGGCGAGGTTAGCTAGGCTCCAAACTAAACACCTATTTTCTTCTTCTTTTTTTCCATTAAATCGTTGAAGATTCAACATTCATGGTTTCTCTTTTTTTCTCTCCCCGTTTGCTCAACTTCTCACTTTACCTCTCCAACTTCCTATCTCTTTCTCTCTCTCTCTCAGTTGTCGCCCCATCTCTCTCTCTTAGCTTCCTGTGTTTCTCTCTCTACACACATCATGGAGACCACCCCTAAACACCGAAGACCATCTCGGCTTTTGGATGTAAGATGGAAACCAACAATCACCAGTCGATTATGAAGTCAATAGGTTCACGGTGAAGGGTGTGTCAGTTGGTTGTATTGCAAGTTCAACAATGGTAGAAGGCTGTTGTGAGCTTGGATTTGTGGTACGAAGGTGACGACATAGACTAACTCGATTGGAGCTGATGGAGGTGGCTATAGGTAGTTTGGTGTCTCTGTATAGGTTCTTGTTTGTGTTGAAGTTTATGTTCGCTCCGCCAGTAATGGAGGTAAGTGGTGGTGGGTCGAACTTCGGTGTCGATGGTTGTTTTGTAGGCTATCATGATGGTACAATGGCTAGGAAGCTGTTGGAAATGATGGATATGTTGATGGGTTTGTGAATGGGTTCTGCTTTAGAGCTCATCGTGTTTAAGTTCGATACTTTAGAGAGAGTGCTTAGTTAAAGCCCGCTAACCTTATCTCTTTAAGAGAAGAGGTCAAGTTATCTTACACGAACTTCTTTTTTTAAGAGATGAGTTCAACTTATCTAAAATTAGTGTTATTTTTGTCTCAATGGTATTTTTATAATTTTTTTTAAAATTTAGAAATATTAATTTTCTTTTTGCTAGTAATTGAAATATTAACTATTTTAATGATTCAATCATAGTTCAGCATAATATTAGTCACTAGCTTGTGAGGACCTGAGTCACAATATAATTCTTCAATAATGCTACATCATGCAACAAAGTCAACAATAGAGTTTGGCTTGGATACTAATGATAGACTTAGAAAACTTCAATTGGGTTCCATCTATAATTAATCAAAAGGATTGACCAAGATTTAAATACTTGATTGCGATATTATCGCTAATAATATTTCAGCTTCCTGTGCAAACTCGACGACTGTGATCATGCTATATGCATTGTTGGTTTTTTGAATTTCAAATCATCACTTGCAGCACTAATTAACTTGCATAATAGGCATAGCTTATAAAAGAAGAATCCTTGTGAATATAACTTAGAAAAAAAAAATACAAGGAAGATTAATCTAAAATCTTCTCTCGTAAGTTATTGAAGTTAGAATGAATGATAAACTCTCCAGTAGATAATCAGCAGCTTCTAAACTTACTCCCCTTGATGGACTATAGAAATTATCTGTCTGGATGGTCTGTTTTTCAGCTGTATTTATATTATATTAAAACGATACGTATAAATATATCTTATTTGTATATATATTTTATTTATATTTGATTTATTTGATATTTTCATGAAAATTGCCAACTTCTTTTATTTATATCTATTTCTTGATAAATAATTTATTAAAAAAATTTATATCTTCCGAAAAAAAGCTAGTCAAACAAATCTTTTTACCTCTTAAGAGAAAGAAATATTTTGTAATCCAAGTAATTAAAAAAAAAACTTATTTATACAGTTGCTGCATTTATATTTTTAGTAAAGGCTGAAGAGACCGCGCACTACAGCAGCTTGTTTTGTTTTGTGGGGGGGGGGGGGGGCGCGCGATGGCGATCTCAACTTGAGTTTACTACAAAAGGTGCTATCTGGACCCTCCGTGAAGAAGATTGTGATGGTGGTGGAGGTGGAGTTTCTTCACTTTGAGCAGCCAGATACTCGAGCGCCACAACTGCATCACCGATGAGCGGGCGAAACTTTGGTTGCTCCCGGAGACACATTGCAGCTATACTGATTGCATGCTGGAGACACCGTAAAGGAAACTGCCCTTGCAGCTGAGGATCGGCCAGCTGAACGTATCTCCTCTTGTCTTGGAGATATGGCGGAGACTGCCCATATTACATAGGATTTAAAAAACAAACAAAATGGAGAAATAACATTTTCACTGTACATTAGAATATACGGTAACAGACTCAAAACATTATCAAATAATAAGCCATATCCATATGTACGGACAAGAACTTTCCACGGTTTCCAAGCAGTAATTTTGAATGAGGGTGGGCGAAAAAGAAAAGGATGTAAAATTTGACTTATCCATCTGGTCAGGTCATGCTCTCTACCGGTCCTCGTGGTGTCTATGGCTTTCCTTCCAGTAATCAGCTCCAAAAGAACCACCCCAAAACGGTAGATATCGGATTTGAGGGTCAATTTGCCACTCATGGCGTATTCTGGAGCACAATATCCATATGTTCCCATCACTCTTGTTGAAACGTGAGTTTTGTCACCGACTGGACCCAACTTGGCTAGTCCAAAATCCGAAAACTTGGGATTGGAATCTTTATCAAGCAAGATATTTGCAGATTTTTGTGGAAGCAATCGATTCACAAATTGAATCATAAAGAATGATTTTGATCTGATCTGGAGAAGCTATCCATGATGAACAAAACAGAGAGATATTTCTTATTCTGTATAATGGTTGTTACTAGTTCAACAGATACAAAAAGATATTTCCTCCTTTATACATAAAACAGAAAACAAGGAAAGGACACGAGATGCTAAAATATAAATCACGTGTTCAATAACATAAAGAAAAATAATAATGATATATTTCACACCCCCCCTCTCGAGATGGAGCCAGAGAAAGGCTTAGCTTGGAAAGAAGAAAGTGTAATTGATGTTCTGGAACTGATTTGGTTAAGAAATCAGCTAATTGATTCTTGGAGGAGACATGAGCAGTCACCAGAAAGCCAGAAGAAACTTGATGTCTAACAAAGTGGGCATCAATAGCAATGTGTTTTGTTCTACTATGATGACAAGGATGATCAGCAAGCATTTGAGCTGACTTTTTATCACAGTATAAAAGAACAGGTGAAGAAGAAGGCACACAAAGATCTTGAAGAATGTAAGAAATCTAAAGGAGTTCTTTAGCAGTATTACTCATACTGCGATATTCTGCTTCTGTGGAGCTCGTTGAAATGATTGATTGCTTTTTTGTCTTCTAAGAAATAAGGGAGTTGCCAAGCAAAACGCAAAACCCGGTGATTGATTTCCGATCAAGTAAACAAGCGCCCCAATCCGCATCAGAATAGGCTTGTAAATCAAAGGAACCAGCAAAGGAGTAAAATAATCCTAAGTCCACTGATCCTTTAAGATAGCGTAATAGATGATAAGCAGCACGAAGATGAGCAGCACGTGGGGCACTTACAAATTGACTGAATTTATGTACGGCAAAAGAAATGTCAGGCCGTGTAAGAGTAAGATAAAAGAGATGTCCAATCAAGCGACGATAGTGAGTGGCATCATCAAGGAGATCCCTTGCATCAGTATACAAGGTAGAACCAGAAGGAAGAGGAATAGAAACTGGCTTAGTAGCAGTAAGACCAGTATCGGATAAGATATCTAAGAGAAACTTCCGTTGATTCAAGCGAATGCCATGGGAAGTGCGACATATTTCAAGGCGTAAAAAGAACCAAGCTTCTCCAACATCTTTGATAGAAAAGGTGGAATGTAATTGCTCTTTCACTTCACAACTGAGTTGAACATTATTGCCTGTCAACAACATGTCATCTACATACAGTAATATGACAATAAAACCAACATTAGATGAGTGAGTAAAAAGGGAATGATCATGAGCAGATTGCACAAATCTAAGCTGTTGTAAAAATTTTGAAATCTCTAAATTCTATTGGCGTGATGCTTGTTTAAGTCCATACAAGGACTTCAACAAACTACAAACTTGTCCATCCTTAGCTTTAGTATACCCTTGAGGAGGAACCATATAAATTTCCTCATAAAGAAATCCATGTAAAAAAGCGTTGTTAATATCTACTTGATGAATTGGCCAATTAGAAACAGATGCAACAGCCAAAAGAATTCGAACTGTTGTGAGATGTGCAACGGGAGAGAAAGTGCTATGATAATCTTCACCCTCCACTTGTGTATACCCTTTTGCAACTAAACGAGCTTTAAACCGTTCAACACTTCCATCCGAATTATATTTAATCTTGTAAACCCATTTGCATCCAATAGTACGCTTGCCCTTAGGCAAGGTAGTAAGTTCCCATGTTCCATTCTGCTCAAGAGCATCAAGCTCCTTGTTCATGGCTGCAACCCACCTATCATCTTTGGATGCTTGAGCATAAGAGGATGGTTCTTGAGTTATAAGCACATTAGCTAATGATGTCACATATTCCGTAGGATAAGAAGCGAAAGGAGAAAAAGAAAATAGAGGATGTGGAGCTGTAAAAGTAAGGGAATTAGGCTTAGACAAAGAGGCAGTGTGAATTGAATGTACATAAGATTGGAGCTAACTAGGAGGTTGAGTAATTCGGCTAGATTTCCGAATATCAGACTGAAGAGGAACAGGATTTGATGGCTGTGTCTCAGACAAAGAAGCAGTAGACAAGGAAAGAGGATCATCGGACAAGGAATCAGTAGATAAGGGAAGTGTATCGAACTGACCAAAAGAGGATGCAGTGCTTGAAATAGGCAAATTATCAGAAGGGAAAGTAGCATGTGTATAGGGCTTATTAGTGACTGGAAAAAGAACAGAAGAACCATTAGAAGGACTTGGAAATGAACACGTGTCAGACTCCTTAAAAGGAAATCTTCCTTCAACAAACTCAACATCCCTGCTGATCATCAGCTTCTTTTCATTAAGATCATAGACCTTATAGGTATTGTGTCCATTAGAATAACCCAAAAAAACACATTTTCGACCCCTAGGCTCAAACTTATCTTTGTGCGGCTTGACATCAGCAGCAAAACACAAACATCCAAAAACGCATAGATGATCATATTTAGGAACATGTCCAAACAACCTCTTATAAGGAGTTTTCCAATTCAACAATTTCATAGGCATGCGGTTAATCAAATATGTAGCTACTTGGACACAATCTCCCCAAAACAATTTAGGCAAACCAGAATGCAAAAGCAAAGCACGGGAAGTGTCTAAAGGATGTCGATGTTTCCTCTCTACTCTTCTATTTTGTTGAGGAGTGTATGGTGTACTTCTTTGATGAACGATACCATGTTTAGAAAAGATATACTAATATTCTTTTCCCAAAAATTCTGCTCCATTATCACTCCGTATGAATTTTGGACAAATATGAAAATGATTCAACACATATGCAAGGAAATTCTCCAAAGTAAATGGCACTTGTGACTTGTATTTTAATAAGTAAGTCCAAGTTCCTCGGGAGTAGTCATCAACTAGAGTAAGAAAATAATGGTCACCACTTCTGGTTGCTACATGATATGGACCCCACAAGTCAATATGTAATAGCTCAAAAGCAAAACTAGACATGTGTTCATTTCGAGAAAAAGGTTGACAATGCATTTTAGCAACCTTACAAGTTTCACAAAAGAAATGAGAAAAATTATAATCAGAACAGCTACTCAAGTGTTTGAGTTTCGACAATGAAGTATGTCCTAATCTTTCATGACACAAATGAAGATTAGAGCAAGATTTATTGGAAACAACATGTGAAAAATTAGTAAACAACTGATTACAAGGACTAGATTTGACACTTAACTTTCTAATGGGCTCCAAATTTAGTACATACAATCCACACATTGCTTGAGCTTTTGCTACTTGTTTATGAGTTCTCGAGTCCTGAAATTGACAAAAATTATTATCAATAACAGCAATAAGGGATTGATCAGCAAGGAGTTTAGGAATTGAGAGTAGATTGTGTTTGAATTCAGGTACATAGAGAACATTATGAAGAATAAGATGGGGAGTGAGCTGGATAGACCCTTTCAAATGGACAGATTTTTGTGTCCCATCAGGTAAGTGTATAATGGCTGGTGTTTTAAGGGAAGTTTTAGTGTAAAAGTAATCAAGATGTGGTGTCATGTGATCACTAGCTCCTGTGTCAATAATCCAAGAACCATTATTTATGTTAGAAACAACCAAATTAACAAATTGAATCATAAAGAATGATTTTGATCTGATCTAGAGAAGCTATCCATGATGAACAAAACAGAGAGAGATATTTCTTATTCTGTATAAAGGTTGTTACTAGTTCAACAGATACAAAAAGATTTTTCCTCTTTTATACATAAAACAGAAAACAAGGAAAAGACACGAGATGCTAAAATATAAATCACGTGTTCAATAATATAAAGAAAAATAATAATGATATATTTCACAATTTTAAGTCACGGTAGAGGACAGGCGGGTTTGCTTTACAGTGCAGGTATTTAAGGCCCCGAGCGATACACCAGTTGCGATCTTCATGTGAGTGCTCTAACTAAGTGGTGCTTTACTGGGGTCAAGATCTGCAAAGCCAGTTGAGGATCTCAATCTCACGCATCGTTAAGTTGTCCAATAAGTTAATCGATGAAGATACAATAATAAAAAGCGACTAGTTAGCACCAATAATAAATGTAAGAACTGTCTAATATCTCTCGCTACTTAGCTTTTGGGGCTTATTGCTTCTTCTCATATGTCAAACTTAAAGCCCCAACTTCATAACATAAAAAATTAAATTATTAATATGGGATCATCGGTCTACAACACTGTATCTAATATGGGGTTTTGAACTGTCTCGTCTCCACATGGAACAGTGCCATTTCAATCTAGATTATCAATCAAATACACCGATGAACCTTCCGTAAAATAACAAAACTCTCAAGAACTCCAAAACTTGTTGCAAGAACAAAAATCTTTATCTTTTGATAGAGACTAAGAAAAGCTTCTATTCACTTCTATTTAGTTTCCAAGGTATAAAACTTGGCTAACTTAATCCTTGATTTGAGACTGGTATGTGGATCCATAGACAGTATTCAATCTGGTTTCGCTAGCATGCCAGATCGCTAAGCAGCAAGGACTTGCACCTCCATAACAATGAAGGTCTTTTTAGTTCTTTTATTAGACAAGATGGACTATCTTAAGCGGCATTCGATCATGGGATAAGAGCGAATAAAACTTATCCATGATGAAAATCACATTATTTTCTGAGAATATCTCACAGATTGTCCGGCCTTTTTAGTACTGCTATTGACCTTCTCATAACTTATAAAAGATAATATGCCTTGAATCTTTAAGCATAAAACCATCCTTACGTGTAAGAGCCTAAGAAATATTAACACCCCACAACATAAGTAGATGGTCTTCTACAAGCTTCGTGTGTCCTATTCAGTCGAGACACACATAAAGTATGACAACGTCGTAGGCATCTGTCAATGGCAATGGCCATGGATTTATGTAATTGCATCAATCCGTAAAACAGGACGGTGTTTTTAGTCTAGATAGACCATAAGAGTATAACAATTATGCAAAAAACATAAGATCAGAGAACAGTAGATGGCAAGCAAATGGAATCATGCTTCAGAAAATTACCAAACAAATGGTCTTCCAAGCTTCCCATTGGCATGTACTCGTATACCAAGAGCCTTTGATCTCCATAGGTACAATATCCAATCAATGTAACTAAATTAGAATGTTGCAGCATACTTAACATGAGAACTTCGACAATGAACTCCTGGACTCCTTGAACACCATCATGATTGAGTTTTTTTATCGCAACAACCTGCTTGTATTATTGATGTCAAATATAGAACCGAGTTTAATGCAATGCAATGCGATACAATTCTAGTGAAAATGAAAATAACAGCAGAAGCAATACATCAAAGATAGCATAATCCACCTTTACAACAGCTACTAAGGCATATAAAGGGTATGGTTTACCTCGCCTGTATCTAGCCAACCCTTATAAACCTTTCCGAAACCACCTTCACCAATCAAATTTGTCTCTTTGAAATTCCTTGTCGCAGTGGCTAGTTCAAGGTATGTGAAACTGTGTGCTGCCGTCACCCTTGCCTTCGCATTTTCTCTTTTTCTAAGCCCACCCTCTGCACATTCACGTGAGGGAAAAGGAAAACAAAACTAATTGATCGGCACTAAAAAATAATGATCCCAGCAAAAGGACATTGAGATTATACCTTCATCATCATAGTAAAGCCTTTGCTTCCTATTTCCTGCCAATCCAAGAAACCAAACATCATTGCAGTATTTAAACCATACAAGGATTAAACGTCCTGCATATGAACGCCATCAGGCAATTTTTAACATTAAAAAAGTTTCATACAAAGATTATACCTGATGAAACAATGGAGTGCCGTGATCTGGGTTGAATGCCATTATCATTTGCGGCGAGAGCTAAAGCAGCAACCCATCTTCCTTCACTAGAGAAGCACTGCAAATATAATAATCCCTTCCCCCCCACACCCACCACAATAATCACAACTCCACTTACTCCTTCAGGATTCATCAAGTGTTGGGAAAGTCACAGTGTCAGACTGGCAGCCCCTTTAATTTTTTCAATTTTTGCGCTCTTTTTTAATTTTCTTTTTCTTTTGCCAACTAATCTTTTCAACTCGTGACCCCAAAAATCACACAAAATCTCAACTTTCTATAAATTTATAACACCAGACAAAACTTGAAACGTAAATAAATCTTACAATCCCTGAAACCTTGGAAATATTACAAAATCCCTATAAATTAGCAACCTTAAACAAATTTCCTTTTGGATTCTCAACATCAAGGACTTCCCAAAAATCACAACTTTCATCAAATATCACACACCTCACAAACCCTTTGTACCCTTTTCGAATTCACACTCCCAAGAAACTCCCAAAATCGCATTTCTCCTCAAAAACTCTCGCAAGGTAAACAAAGTGAAAAACATGGTAGCACAAATTGACCCTATACGTACGACGTTGTGCCGAATGAACCCAAGCTAGAATCAAAAACCGCACATTTCCTTAAAATTAAAGATAAAAATGGAATCCCCTTATGACATACCCTCAGATAAAAACACGTTGTCAACGAACATGACATAACCAGGAAAAAAAAAAAGTTACCCCATAAAATTAAGTGAATAAAAACAAAAGCAAAACAGCGAAGATACGGGTTGAATCAATTTATGGATAGGTTGATATTCCTAAAATAATTAATTAAAGATAAGTGATATTCCAAATATAAATGATATTTACCGCATGAACAACTATGAAAATGTTTACGAACATTTCCATAGTTGATTGGATTGCTTTTCATTTTGGAATTCATTGATTGCAAAACATCCGTTTGCAATAACAAATTTGAATGGTTGGATTGACACGAGATGCCATCATAGATCCTGCGATCCATTTGACAAGAGGTAGAGACACCAATGCCGGAGTGTTTGAGAGGGTCTATAGTTGTAACCATCAAGGGCCACACTCCAACCAAAGTTGTTCCCAAAATTGGTTGGGTAAGGTACTGCTCCAGCTCCTCCTCGGCCTGGGTGTCTATTCCTGTCATCTTCCATCCTGAAGAAGATAGAAGGCACATAGTTAGAAGGCAGTGTTAAGGACAGGGGAGCTTTAAGGATGAGAAATTCTAGAAATGGGGTCTTGTTGGTCCTGTGTGAAGAGTAAACTTATGGTTTGACGCCATATATAACCCAAGAGAAGATACCAAGTTAGTGTAACTTTTCTCCTATAAAACCTTCAATTAATTCATGTGAGACTTCTTTAAGCATCCGGACAACGGGTAAGAAAAACCTTTTTCCCCAGAACATGTTAATTGTTCTTCACCATCTTCGGGGTTGAAAATGTCTTAGTCCTAGTTTCCAGGTGTTTTGGGGATTCGAATCCAGTTGGTATAGATGTTGGATTGGTGCCTCCACCAAAGAAGAAAGATTGAAAATGTGCTTTTAAAGTCTTAGCTCCATAGCTATCTAGAGTCTTGATGCTGCATATTACATGGCATGAAGTCTGTGACTCTTGAGTCTCCCTTGTGCTCACCAACCAACCAAAATGCTGATCCAGTCGAGCAGGTACTCTTTGTAATAGTATACATCTTTGAAAGTCTTAGTCTAATCTTCAAGCCTGCCTCAACAAGATTTATCCTTTAAGTATATAGCTCCAAGCTCTGCGAATGAAGATGCTGAGATTGGCATTCAACATATCCAATTTCTTCCAAAATTTTTGGTACATGGAAATGGAAGCATATCATTTTTAAGGTGCCAAGCCAAATATGGTATCGCTATCCATTCAAAAATTTCGTTTATGTTTGCATGTGCTGTCTGCGTGATTTATGCGCGTTGTAGTAGTAGTAATAACAACAATAATAATAAAACCATCGATCCTACTTTCTTACTGGATATTATTCCTCATCCGATTATTACCGAATGCTGATAAAGCATTCTCATAGCCAAAAAAGTAAAAAAGAAAAAAAAGGGAGCCTTGCCAAAGTAACATGCTAACAATACCTATATCTATCATCCCTTCGGGGGGCCTTATTAGTTGATTATGCGCTGTCCGAGTTTGGCCAAAGCATCTATGACGGACAAGTTGATTGATTTGGAAACCTAGACAGGTCTAATACATGTATAAGGTTCCTATAAAAAAAATTTATCATTATACAAATCGGTTGAAATTAATTATATATAATTACTAAATCACGTCTATAAAACTGAAAATAAATAATTACAGACAAATCACAGATACAAATTGCGATATTATGTTGTACTGCCATACTTATATCGCGTTTCAAACAAGTGATAAATTCACTTATACGCATATTACGATTTATTTTCACTATTAATGGTTGGGTCTGTTGTACTGTTTATAATCAAAACTCTCCTTTTGTTGGACTTCATTTTACTGACCCGCCTACATTGTTGGGACCACCCTTTCCCTTTGTGTCATAATTATGTGGCTGTCTTGCTCATTTTGCTCCAAATTTAGATGAATGAATATTGCAAGAATCACTCACGAAACTACTGCACATCAAAATTCCAATCTCCCCTTTCATAAACACGATTTTAGTGCTACATTTTGGTAATTAATTTTGTTTTGATCTTATATAAGTAATTAATTTTAACTAAGGTCCTAAACAAGAAATAATTTCAGCCTAGTCAAAGCGTGATTGTTTGGTTTGGTTTTTAGCAATGTATTCGCCAATATATGGAGTCTATATTGAATTTGTAAGGACCCGACTTACCCTACATCTAAAATTCAGGTAAATCAAATCCTTTGGCTACGTATAATATCTTAAGTATTACACGCATAGAGTTCCTTGAATGATATGTTTATTTGAACATTGCTAACAAATTTTAAACTCTGAAATCATATAATTATATTCTGAAAACAATTGGATTTAATGATTGAAAAACAAACTTTATAAAAATACTTCATATTCTACTTCCATGAGTAGATTAGCTCTCATAAACTACACTATACCATCTGATATCTCCTATACCCTTCATGTTGGTAAATTAAGCTTTAAAAGCCTAAATTACAAAAATGGGCTCTCCCTCAAAAGAATATTACAAATCTCAAGATATAAACCCAATTCTTAAACAAATAGATAAAAGAAAACAAAGCGAGTCAACGATCTTAATCCACTCCCTTTATCAACTAATGATCCTCGAAAGCGCCCTAAACCCGAGCCAATCAAAATCAAAATTTAAATATGACATGAGTTTGATTAACATTTATATTCAACTTGAGCCTAATTAAGCTTGTGGAATTAAAGCATTTTGTTAATGCCATCATGAATGTGCTATTAAGAGGACGTTCTTTGATGGATGTGTAGGTCTTCAGAGTTCTAGAAGAATAGGTGTAACATTGTTGGTTTTACGACGACTGATATTGTGAGCTGAGCAATTGACATACAATCAAGGAAGAGAAATATGTGAGATATGGTAATCTAAGTACTTGTCTTGGGTCCTGTAAGTGTTTCATCGAATGAATTGTCCACTAGGAGTGGATTATTTTAATTTTTTTCTTTTCTCTCTTTAGTTAGAGAGGTTGAAAAGAAAATATACGACATTGAAGCTTTTTTGATAGTTTAACAATGAAAGGAAGAGTTAACGAAGGAAGCAAAGAGAAAGAGTGATTTATGAAGCTCAATCATTTAAGCGAAAAGGAATATCTTTATGCTAGTCGCGCGATAATGCCCCCATATCTATGGTCATTTCCTCGTGGTAAGTCATAGAAATAAAACAATTCTTCTGGATTATGTTAATAGGCAAAAATGTTGGTCATAAGATTCTTGGTGATTCATTACATCCTTCCATCCACTAGCTTAAGAGAGATTTGGCATTCTTGCCTTTGTCATCCTTATTAGGATTTAGCAACGGATTTTTTTTTTCCGGAAACATAATCTCTAAAACCAATGAGATCCGTGCGGTTTACCAAGCTAAAGGAGATGAGGATTAGAGTTTTACCTTTTACGAATTTTTATCACGTTGACGATGCGGATCTATAGGCACTACGATCTTGTGAGCCCTCTCTATAAGAATGAACGAATCACAAGGTTTGTTGTATGCTAGCAACCTGGAATGATTCCAGATCTACCCTTGGAATCTTACACTAGAGCTTTCGTGTTTTTTCTTTTTAGAGTATGTAGAATTTCTTTGCGGCTCTAATGTGACGGCATTTGTCAATAAGCCTGTATAAGAGCTATTATGTTTTATTTATACTAATGCCAATATTCTCATGAATAAGGACATTAGGATCACTAATCCATTCAGGGTTTTCCTTTTTTTAGTTAAAACTTATAAATTATTATTTATTATTTTCAATGAATTAAGATTAATAAATAATTTAATAATTCCTACTAGGCTTATTTATTATTAAACCCATGATCCTTTTGGTTTATTCTTTGTGTGTAATCTTGTAGATTCACTTAATGTTGTCAGTAGACCCCACAACCCTTTTAGCCCATAAAACATAAGTGGTCTCTAGCAAAATATTATATTTACCCAAATTAAGTGAAGATCAATGATTCAACTTTACCTAATCCATAACTTGTGTTATAATCCTATTGTCACATGATACCTACATAAGATGTAACACCCTAAATTTAATTAAGACATTACCACCATATATAATACTTCATGTATTACACACTCAGGCTCTCTTGAGTGATATGTTGATTTCAAACACTGTTAACAGATTTTAATTAATAAAATCGTTTAGTTAGATTTTTAAAGCAACTGGATTTAGTTACAGAGAAATCAAACTTTATAAAAACATAATAAAAATATCTAATCCAACCAGAGCAGACTAACTTTTTAAGAAATATAGTTTTATAAAATCAATTTAATATCTACTTTCAGGAGTAGCTCAACTTTTACAAACATATGGCTCCATCAGGCCCTATTTAAAAGAAAATACAAATTCAATAGATAAATCCAGTTCTTTATACAAAACAGAATACAAATTATATACAAATAATCCAATGCCCTGTTTCACTTTATTCTTCCTCTCATATCTCCAGGATCTTCAAAAATGCCTATAACCCGAATCATCATCATAAAAATTATTATCATTATCAACAACAACAACATCTCATCAACAATAACGCTATCATCATCATCAAAACCTGACCATCATCAACATCATCACACTTCAATTATCAACAACACCTGGAAAAAGAAGAACAATAATAATAATGAGACAAAGCTCAGTAAACATTAACACAATCACACACGGAGTAATACATGATCTTAACTAAATGCAATGCATAAATCAATAAGTTATTATCTTTCAATTAAAATAAAAAAAATCAACACTAGAGCAATTACACTCTGGAACAAGCCACTGGGAATCTAAAAGTCTTGAGCAACCACACGACGCTCAAGGAGTTGATATAGGTAACCTGAATACCTATATCTCCAAGATGATATAATCGATAAAGAATAGTGGTGTCCTTTAGGATCCACAACTGTTCACCTTCTACCCATCTCAATCCATAATATAAATTAAATGCATGCATCCATTATTCTTTCCTTGGTTCTTAATCTCTCATGGGCTCAATTTAATCATGTTGGTTCCTGATAACCCTAGCGAGAAAGCATAAATCTATACCCTATTTGAATTCCGATTATTCAAACTTGTACAATGTTGTATATGGTTGAGTGTCGCATTACATATGCTTATTAATTAACGTACACCTGATTGCTTGATGTGGGATATGGTTTGATTACTTCACTAAGCCATGGTTATGCTTATACCCTTAGAGACATTTCAGGTTTCAAGGCAGTCCATGGCTTATGCCGAATAGGGCTTTTGTAAGGGTATGTGTTTTAAAGTTAAGGATTAGAGCTTCGGGGGAAAAGCTTAACGAATATAATAGGATTTATTATTTTATTTTATCTTTTGTCATATTTATCATCATAATACATGGTCTGTAATAAGTAGGAACTAGTAGTGATAGATGGTTCTACTTTACTTGCTATGTGACTTGAATATGTATATATATATGTATATATATATCCATATTTCTTATCAAAGCAACTTCAATCATGTTTTCATCTTATTAGCCTTGGACTAATGTCCAATTAATTGTCATCTATATTGATGTTCATTAAGTAAATCTCGTGGCTTATTAAGGACATTGATTGGATTCACAGTGATTTGATACCACTAGGGTACCCTCGAGGCGTGACATCCCAGGTATTGGCATTATAGCCGAATAAGTCATAGTTAGTAATTTTATTTATTAAAGATAATTACTATCACACCCCCATAGGATAGCCTGATTATAACAATGCATTATGTAACTAACCAATGCCTCAAAAAAGGTACATAGTCATTGTACAACTAACATACCCCATAGTGTGAACAAACATGACAGGATCAAAGTTTGTTTAGAATAAAAAAAAATATTGCATGTATATAAGTTATATATAACAATAACTTTACTAAAGTCTAAAATCATCACATGATAATTTACAAACTTTGTTTATGAGGAATTCAGAAGGTTACATTTTAAAAACTTATACTATTACAGACACTGATCTCTAAACTTCATTATAATAGCAAAACTCTCTTTCAATTCCATAATTAAATAGCTTTACTTCCTATACTAACTTCAACTCTTGAACTTGATCTTGATCTTCCTCTTATAGTCCTGTAGATAATAGTCTAGAACAGCGTGAGCACAACAAACTCAATAAATAACCAAATCTTAGCACTGATTTACTTAAAATCAATCATGTTTAATTATCGAACATATGCTATGTAGCAATAAGCCATGTGAAACATGTATAGTTTGGATGATCGGAGCCTAAACCCGTGGAGATTTATGCCCTCTCATGAGGGTTAAAGGACCAACACCAATATTTTATGTCTAGAAGACTCAAAGAACTAAGGAAGGAGTAGTTATTTTAAAACTCGATTGCTATTTATGACTAAATAGATATATAGTATAATCTTAACTTCACTTAGTTCTCTAATTTTCATTAAGTATTATCATTTCAAGCCAACCCTCATTAGGCGATGTCCTTTATGCCTATCAAATGCCTATAAAATTGGCGACCCTATGGTAACTTTTACCAGCTTGATTGGATGCCATGAAGCAATACCATGGAATATAAATGAAAATACGTAACGTGGATACGGTGTAAATACATTTGTATAATGTCGCACAATGCATGTCTGATTCATTTATTTATCAAATAAGAGTTAATATAATTTTATTAAGTGTCCAATTAGTTTTCAGAAAATCAATGACATAATTTGACCAATCAATATCGAACAATTAGTTATCACTTTTAACATTACAGATTCTTAGTCATCAAACAATCGATTGACATGCATTATTCCCCTAATACCCATATACGTATTCAATTTAATGTGTGTTTAAAATACATGCTACTACATTACAATTACAAACAAGCCTTTTATTTTAATCCTTTTAAATAACCCATTTTCAATGCAAAAAAGGGCTTAAGGCTTATTTTAATACACATAAGCCTTTTATTTCAGTCAAACGAAGCCCAAATTAGCTTATAAAGATATTTTTGGAGTCTATTTTTCACACACGAGAAAACTGGATTAGGTTGAGAACAGAATGGGCTGGTCCGATGATCCCTATTCTAAGCCTATCAATATGAGTCCTATTTCGACATCCCTTATTAAAGCCTAGTCTTCTAAACCATGTCACTAGCCCGTTGCATTAAATTGGGCTCAAAGCCTAACTATCGAAGTGATCATCTACAGTATCTGGATTCAGGCAATGGTAGCATGTTTTAGTTACTTTTGCAAGGCATATTGGAAATGTTTTACATACAATAGTGTTCGACACATCAAGTAAATCCACCTAAGAGCAAAGAAACTTAGATGTTCTGTTATGTTGGGAATTTCTCCTTTAGGATTCCCTATAGAGCAAAGGTAATCTGTTTGGAAATAAATGTCATAAGGATCATGTAGTTTCAGCAATCTCATCTCACTCGGTATCTTGATAATATCATTAAGACACTTTGCTGAAGTGTTTGAATGTTTGGTCCTTTCAATGCTATTACTACAGCTACATGAGATAGCTTGATCGTTCCTGCACTTAATGGGGGGTTGTTGGGATGAATGAGCATACAATGTGTTGTTCTTTCCAAGCTTCTAATAGAATTATCCAACATTGCTCTCTTAGGTTATTAGAATTAGTTGCCTGTTGTGCATAGGTTGTTTTCATGTTTTCTAGAGCATCGATGTGTAACTGCATTTGACTAAATTTTTCTTGAATGTTCTGTTGCTCTTGCAACATAGGTAAGCTAAGGTTTTTGTTTTAGTCAGTGTTTGCAAGTTGTTTTGTTTTTATCTTTTTTTCCCCTTTAGTTTTTTTTTTTGCATCATGGTCGATGCAGTGTTTATGCTTGAAATAATTGACACCAAATGGTGTTATTGATGCTCGAGAGCAATTAACATACCTCAATAATGGGTCCCCTCATTTACTTAAGCTATGTAAATTGAACACACGTGGGCTGAAATGGGAGACATGAATAATCTTGACTTATAATCTTTTGCACTAAAGTTAACAAAGAGCTATTTTAGATGAAAATAATTGGAATCAAATCAACCACATCTAGAAGAAAGTATAGAGAACTTACTTGTTCATTGCCTTCTTGTGATCTCCGACTCTTATATGTAAGAGAAGCTTTTCTTTTTTTCTTTTACTCGCGGGGCATCTAGTGTTAATTTCTATAGTAGATTTATGTGTATACCTCTATTATTTGTAAGTTTGACATGCACACTTTGGGAAAATGATGAGGAAGGGGTTAGCAGAGCTATATATCAGGGCAAAATTTCATGTGCCACTTGACATATCTTGCTTGCTTTGTTTTAGTGATAAAGTGAATGATAGTAGAGCTTTGATATGAAGTACAAGTTTTGCTTTGCCATTTGGTATACTCGTACTATTTTGCTCATAAATTCTTAGGTCACGTAGCATATGGATTCGTCACGTCGATTTGTGTATAAGTCAAAGAGTCCCAGGTAGTGTGTCTTGTTTAAAGTTTAATGTATTTTCGTTTCGGATGGGAAAAAGTACCAGGTCTATATATTTGTTTCAAATCAGCATGTTTGTGAATTCGACTTGACTTGAGAGCAATCCCTATTTTGCTTGTTCGTCTTAGGATAACGATGAATAAAGAACTGCATGATTGTGATTGGAAGGCAAATCTTCACACCAGCCTTTGTACTATAGGAACTACTTAAATAAGCTGTGCTTTTATTATTTTTCCATTAATGATTTAAATTTTATGATTTTAAGAAACATATTTATAAGATTGGTATATTTATGATTTACGATAAACATTTTAAATTGAATCTTTTATAAACAATATTAATGCATCAACTATCATAACTTTTTGGGTTATTTTCAAAAGTGTATATATTTAAATTTTTTTAAATAATTGTTTTATTTTTACCAACCCTCCTTGGAAAAAAATAATAATAAAGGGAAAGATATTAAGAAGAAACATCAAATAAAATAGGAAAGGAAAAAAACGATTAAGAAATGAAATAATAACTTAAAAAAAAATCATACAAATCCTGCTAGATAAAAAAAAAAATCTCAGAAATAGGCAACACAAACTCATTCATTGAAGAGATGATGTTGCAAGTGACAACCTCGTCTCTTCAAGAAACGAGGCTAGTATAAAATTACATCAATCTCATCTCTTGAATAGATGAGGATAGAATGAACCTCGTCTCTTTGAAAGAATAGGTTGATTTTACATAATAGACACAAGGTTAACCATTAGTATAGCACAGACACCTCTAGTGCCTCATACAAAGTTGCAACACGAGAGAGGTGATATTAACATAGGAGAAGGGGTGGCTCAGCTTCCTCCTATATATTAGCGTGATCTGGTAGCCCCCACGTGAGTTCATTAATTCGCCCGAGGAAGAGGAACATGATGGTATGGAAGAACAAGAAGCACATTAAGAGCAACTAAGGTGGGAGACTCCAGCCTTTATATGCTTTGGCCGGTCCGTCTTCAAGAGAAAGGAGAAGAAATATAAAGATTGAATTGTTCATATTATAATTATTTGAAACTTATTATTGAGACAAATCTAAACTTGTTGTTATCAATATGATTGTATATTTGATTGCAATTGATTGCTACTTTGTCGAGTAATTGTTGAATAAGTTGAAAATTTGTTAGTTAAATAATGTGTTGATTAGATATATGATGCAGTATATTATAATAAATTTAGATATTAATATGTACCTAAAAAATTTGCCAGTAAACATCTATATTGTAGTGGGATTTATAAGGAGGCCGCATATGCTCTCTTAAAATAAGGCGAAAAGAAAAGCACATGCTCCCCCTCAAAGGGTTATTTTGAGAATTTTTGTGAAGGGCGCGTGTCCACCACTTTGAAGTTAGTGGTTCGTTACGTGCCACATTTTAACAGCTCGGATGAGATGATCTTTGGTTTCAAACCGCATCCCAACTTTAAATACATCACTGAAGCTCCAATTCCCAGCACTCATTTCTGCTCATCATCGTATGCTGCATAAGTACTACCAACTTCAGCATTGAAAAACGGAACTGGCACTGATCCCTATTGCATCAACATCAGTAGGAGCAATGAAACGGTCCCAGCTATTTCCCCTTCTTTGCACATTAGGCAAAGCATATTGTTGTGGAAAAACTTCCACATTATCGTTTTCATCATCATCATAGTCGTCACTGGATTCACTTACTGATGAGTCTTGCATAGCCTCCATATCATCACCACTATCGAAGTACCGCCACAAAATTCAAAGTTACCTATTTCCAGTTGTGCACTGCCTATTGTCTGAGCTGGGGTTGAGTTTGAGTCTACCAGCCCTGGCTTCCAATATTTCTATCAATGCCCCTATCCCCTGTGGGTACCTGTGACAATTCATTTTCAAATATCTGCACATAAATAGCCACTGATCCCTCTGTGTACACCAACATCTCATGCGCCGCATCATCATCGGTCATTGGAATAATATCATAACGTAGCGTCCTATCTCCAATAGCTACCCTATGATATAGCTCCACCCGATGTGTACACCTATTTACCTTTAATCTATTGCAAATAATCTCCACTATCTGCTCATATGTTGAATTCCTACTGATACTGACCATAGCAACCGACCGCTTATCATAACAAAAACCATCATCCTCTTGTATAATATTACCATGAGCATACAGTATGAACTTTGCCTTATCCATTTCCTCAACAATCCTGCCATCTCATCAAAATTAGCTTCAATGCATCAAATTCGCAAAATCACACTTATGAGTTTCATTCCTCATAATATTCAATAAAATTCCAAATGCAACATTTCCAAAGTTCTATTTTTTTTTTCCTAAGAAACTTTGATTTCCTACAAACATTATCTTTTTTCACCGCAAATTTCCATGATAAACCAATATTACAGTACCGAATACACCCCCTTTACGACATTACAAGTTATTTTTTATTTCTTTCCCAACTACATTTCCTAAAATAATTTTCCAA
Organism: Combretum micranthum; assembly: GCA_024138025.1. Classification (NCBI taxonomy): domain Eukaryota; kingdom Viridiplantae; phylum Streptophyta; class Magnoliopsida; order Myrtales; family Combretaceae; genus Combretum; species Combretum micranthum. Next base: position 5,546,488 of record JAMXBD010000001.1, read on the forward strand.
CAACCAATAACTATATTAATTTTTCCCCCCCAATTTACAAATATATATATGTATATATATATGTATCCATATAATTAGAAAATTTTCTACCGTATTGGAATCGCTCAACAATACCCGTTGCCGACATTACAAGTTATTTTAAATTATTTTTCCAACTGCACTTCCTAAAAAAATTATCCAACAACTAATCACAATATTATTTTTTTTCCCAATAATTTCATATATGTATACGTATGTATCTATCTATATAATATACAACAACCGGATTAAATCCTTCCACGTACTAATTGCACAATTAAATGATTCTAACAGCACATACTATCACCATTGAACAATGTAGCAACATTCATTAACAAAAAAAATAAAAAATCACGAAAATCATACCTCAAATTTCACCGGCGGATTTCGATGATTTATCGCGCGTATCGCTCCTCCAACCCACAAATTGCAATGTAGACACCGTCTGGGGGCTCTGAGATTGCCCAATCACAAAAAAAAACCTAAGAAGCCGTGGAGAATCAACGTCGGGCCGATTGAGAGAATTGGGAATTTAGGGTTCGTTATTTTTTGAATTTGGGGAAAATGGGGAAAGAGGCGCACGACTGCAGTTTATGCGCGCAGACCTCGTCTCTTCAAGAGACGAGATCACACACGGAGCAACCTCCTCTCTTCAAGAGACGAGGCCGCCTCTTCGCTTGGCCTCGTCTCTTGAAGAGACGAGGTCAAGCACTAACAACCTCGTCTCTTCAAGAGACGAGACCGTGTTACCTATTTCTGGGATTAAATTCGTCCCAATGGCATTTTAGTAATTTTTTTTATTTTAATAATATTTTTTTCCTTTTCCCGATTTATAAGGAGGCCGCATATGCTCTCTTAAAATAAGGCGAAAAGAAAAGCACATGCTCCCCCTCAAAGGGTTATTTTGAAAATTTTTGTGAAGGGCGCGTGTCCCACCCACCATATTTCCATAATTATAAAAAAAAAACCTATTTCCGTACAAAAGCCAAGAAAATGAAATGGAACTGGCGGCAGGGTTTTGAAACGGAGGGCCAAACAGAGACGGAGCGTGCCTGTGAGAGAAGCAGACACTTCATAATCGTTGGAATCCAATCCATCCATACGTTCTGTTTTTTATTTTTATTTTTTCAAATCAAAACAAAACCAGGGTTTATGGTGTTACTGTTGGAGTTGGCGATTCATTGATTGGGATTGTGTCTGTGAGGAGGAGGAAGAAGAAGAAGAAAAAGAAAGAAAGAGCAGGAGAGGATTCGATTATTCAGACCGAGAGACAGCGAGAGAGAGAGATGATCCTACGAACCCCTCCGCCCAAGAGGCAAAAACCCTTGCAAGAAGTAGAACAACAACACCAGCAGCAACAGCTCATCATATACGAGGACGATGAAACCCCCTCCGACCATCCTAATCCTAATCCTAATCCCATCCATTCCGAACCCATGCTCTGCACCTACCAATGCCGCCAAATGGTTCCTTCCTACTTCTCTTTCTCTTTCTCTTTCTCTTTCCATTCCTTCTTTAATTAATTAATTTGATATTCCATCCGATCATGCCTAATTGTGTTATACTCGGCTCTCACAGGTGAAGTCGGAGGTCTTGGATGCTTTAAGCAGTGCCGAGAAGCAGGCTCGTGATTTCGAATCCAAATTTCACCAATTAAATGAAGCTTATACCAAAGCCGGTCTCTCTCTCTTGCTCTCTCTAATTATCAATTCGCATATTCATATGCTTATCAATACTCCTCCATTTTACTTTTTGATTCATTCTGTTTCCAACAGAGGCTGACTCCAAGAATTTAAAGGAACGACTCCTAAATGCCCAGCAAGAACTTGCTGCTTCCAAAGCTCGCGAAGCCTCTCTCCAGGATCAGCTCCTCAAGGAATCCCGCGATTTCCACCAACGTTTCAAATCCCACATGCTCTCTCATTCCGAACTCGAGGTCTTTTCTCTCTCATTCTTCCTTTCATTTCCTTTATACGTTTTTTTTTTTTTTTTAATTTTTAGTCGGCATAACACAACACAACACAACACACATTACTATCATGATACAGGTAAAGCTGCAGAAGGAAATCACTCTACGTAAGAAGGCTGAATCCCTAGCGGCCGCAGCTCAAGAAAAAGCCACTCTTTTGGAGGGACAACTGCCCCGTCTATCTGAAACTGCTGACAGGGAAAAGAAGCTTCTCCAAAACAAGCTTTCCCAACTTAAGAAAGACTTCGAACTTTCCATCTCTCGAAAGAGTGCTGATGTGAGAATTTGAATTTGGCTTGCATATCTTCTCCTCCATCATGGAAATGAGAAAATGCACACTGACTAATCTATTGGATACTTACTTTTCTTGCAGTTTGAGAAACTGGAGTGCAGAGCCGTCAATGCTGAGAAAGAATCAGAGTTACTCTCTGAGCAGCTGCATGATCTTAAGAAGCAACTTGATCAAGTACAGTACCTTTCTCTTCTGTTTTATGCTGCTCTTCTTTTTCTCGTGGAATTATTTTGATCTCTCCTTTTTTATTTTATTTTATTTTTTCTGTTTTGATCAGTGCCTGGAACAGAAAAATGAGGCAGAAAAAAAACTAGCCACCTTTACATTCCAAGAATCTACGAACACTACTGACTTGGATATTCTGGTAAAGCATCTTCAGGAAGAGCTCAGAAACCATGTAAGTCAAATGCTGATGCTTAGTATTCATCATTTTGTTTTTCCTTCTTGCAGTTTCGATTATACTAGAGTCGAAGGCTCTTGTAATGTGGATCTTTTACTTTGGTTTATTTGTTTGTTTATTTGTTTTTTCTTCTTTTTTGGGTTTGGGGTGGGTGTAAGGTAAATAAATAATTGTTTTGAAAATGAAGATAATTACAATCACTGAAGGGGGCATGGGATGCGACCAAACACTTGGTATCACCAAGAGTTTACAAAAGCACCGTTTGGAAACATGAGTTAACCAAATTAAAACGAAACATGTATGTTCATGCAAGCTTAATTTTGCCCAGCAATAGACATAGGATGAGGAATCGGGTTTCCCATCCGAGCAGTGTTCCCAGTTCTCTGCGAACAGGACACAACCAAACTGACCTTGCACAAGGTGAGTTTTAAATCTTTAGATGGTCCTGACACAAGGAGCGCTGCTGCTGCCCCTTGCTAGGATGTAAAGGAGGGAGGACAATTGAAATTCCTAATTACCTTCCCTCTAAGCCAAGGAGAAGTCACCGTTGAAGAAAAGGTGCTGATGGTCTTCCACACTCGTTGAGCAGAGTTTATTGTGGAGGTCAGATCCCATTGCTGATGTCTGTTAACGGTATGTATCTTCTTTGGCTAAGCTACCCATAAAATGCCGGAGTGTGTAGGGATTACTTTTTTGCACCAAGGTAACTCGTGCCAACCTACTTTGATTCCCTGAGGCCTCAGACTCAGACTATTGTAACCCCCTTTGACTACCAACCAGATGCCGAGTAGATTTATGGAAGCTGATGTGGTCTTGTAAGGATGGGCTTCATTGAAGGTGGAATTTACAAGTCCTCCCAGCAAAGACCCTGGGGACAAGACTGATATTCATTTTTTATAATTGAAAATATATATGCATTGTAAGGAATGGCTGAGACTTGCATTGCTAGCTGAATAAGGAGTAAAGGGGCCCATAAGGAAGGTAGAGATCTGACTAAAGATCATTTAAAAAACCATGCCTGACTTGCCCAGAGATCTTAATGTTGAGCAACACTATGAAGCTTAAGGAGCTTGCACCAGAGTTATGAACAGGAAGAGGGAGGTCTAACTAGCCAGCAATTATTACCTTCGAGGAAAACAGAGTGTACCCAATGGACCTTCCTTGCATGCCACAAGGGTTAACTTGTGCTGCTTTGTTCCTTTGAAAAAATCTGATCTGATATGAATGTCTTTATCTTCACTGATCATGGCATTGCTGCTCATTGGAACGCCATGTTATTACTCTAGCAATTACTATACAAACTATTGAGCATAAATCCACAAGTGAGATGCTATGTCATATACAAACATTATGAGAAAATTTTCCTTCGTTTTTTGATAGAGGGACACAACCATAATTGGACCAGCTACCTACGAGCACATAAAGCATCCTATAAGATTCCCTGCAAGGTCTATGCATCAGATATGGTTTCATTACATAGGTAGCCATATTAAGTGTCCTTGAGATTTGAACCCAAGACCCCATGCTGGTCATGAGAGTTCTTGGCCTTAATCATCAGGCTAGTCCCTTAAGGTTGGTTACTGTGTTTCTTACCCCCAACCAATTTTTCATAATCATTATTCTTAATATCGACACATCCATATCAACCATTAGATTAATACAATTACCAATAACGACTTGCATTAAAGGTGCTATACTGCTAGATTCATTGGTGTGCTTAGGGGATGGGACCTATCTAAGTTTTCATTTTAAACAAATCAAGAATCAAGAACATTTTTATATTTTTTCTCATTTTCATATGAAAATTAAAATATTTTTACCAATCAAACAAGGCCTCTGTCTAGAATTTTGTCTCTCCCTACTGGCATTTATTAAAATGAGCAATATTACAACCTTGTTTTTAAGGCCGTGAATATATATCACAATTAGTCCACTTTAGGCCAAACTCCCGAGGCATCCACGCAAAACTTCAGTGTGTGTTCATTTTTAGATTCCTTAGCGATTGTTTGTATTCTCCTGCAAAGGAGAAAAAAAGAAAAAGAAAAAAAAGAAGAAGAAGAAGATCCTGAATTCTTAATCTTGCAGTCATTATCATGTCATTCAGAATTGTCTGCATCTTTTATTCCTTGTCTTTCCATATTTATAATCATGGCATCAAATGGTGACATTCTTTGGTTAAACAAGTAATTCAATTTACCTCGATCTAATTTTTCATTCAAGAATCAAGATTCTTCATCAAGATGACCATAGATGTTCTTGTATCCGCAAAGTCACACTTAACCACAATGCACTCGTCTTACCTCTCTTCAGTTTTGTCTTTCTGTATTTACATGATTACTCTCCTTGGCCTTTGATTAGGAGTCTGAAGTGCGAGAAGCAAGGAAGCTTAAATCCTCTCATGAGCAGATGGAGTTATTGAAGGAAAAGCTGAGGGAAGAGCGAGGCGGGGAAAAGGCAGAGTCAGAGTTGAATAAAATGCAGGAGCTTCAGCATCATATGAAGAATTTGGAGGATGAGCTATCGAGTTGGAAGTCAATGACAGAGGAAATTCCTGGCATATCAGGTCCTGATGATGTTCCTGTTAAATTTGCTGCTTTACAAAGGTAAGGATTCTTTCCTTCTAAGTGCTAAGAATATCTCTTTTGTTTCAGAATTACAAATTAAAGGCACATAGGTCGATTTGATTGATGATCTTTAGCTCAAGGTCAACATGTCCAGGACTTTTTAGCTTTGAGAAACGTGGGAGATCATGGATACTCCAAGTTTACCCCCTTAACACCCAAGCCTTATTTTTGTAACATCGTATTAATGGTAGATTAGTCTCTCAATATACATATTTTGTTACCTCAGATATTCCCCGGATTTGTTTGTGTTTTCGATTAATTCCTAGAATCAGGGGATTTAGAGCTGTCATCATGTTGTATTAAATTTTTATTTCCTTGTTGGATTTTAGAATTAGCGGATGTGAAGCTGTAATCCAGCTGTATTCAGGCTTATAGAAGGCTGTGTACTCTTTTATTCAATATGGATGAAAGAATAATCCTCTCCCACATGATATGAGAGCAATAGTCTTCTTGGTAAACATATTTTGCTGCTTAAAAGAACCTTCTTTTAGGCCTTGGTTGCCATTCTGTTTATCTTTTAGCTTTCATTGCTACCTTCCAGACGTCTGCAGAAGACAACCACGATAATATGTCTCTGACACAAAATCAAGAAATGACTGATCAGTTGGCCACAAGTCAAAATCAAACCTTGGTTGGAAAATTCCTTCGTTGGAACCAGTGGAGACCTCCAACTTGTGGCTCCACCATATCTTCTGGATGGAACCACTTAATTATCTTGGTCCCAAGTTGTTAGGACTTATTTCAAAGGAAAATAAGATCAGCCACTTAGATGCCTTGTCCAAATGATCCTAGGTGCTCTGCTTGAGATGCTGAAGACTCCATTGTAATATCATGGTTGCATACATCTATGTTAACATCCATTGCAAAATCATACTTTTATTTAATATATAGATTTAACATTTTGTATATTTTATTCTCAGATTGTTGAATAAAATTCATCAGCTTGACTTTGGATTGTTACATCAGTTAGATTTGTTCATTGCTGTGGACAGTTTTGGTACAAAGTATAAGTAGTTTACTCTAAAAAGTATAAAGTCCAAGCAGAACTATTCTGAATATGAAGTGCATGTGCTCTAACTATTGTGCAGATTTGAGTGCTCTTCTCGGTGACTTTGTTTTCTGGATTCTTTTCATGAATACCTAGTTCAGCATGTTAAAGCATGCTTAGGTTGTTTAGATGCCTTTGCATCAGTGAAGTCTTGATATAATCTCTTCTGAAACAAGTAGTATGTAGCTTGTCAAATTTTTGCAGTATGTCAGGTGTTGGGTTTTTGGATTTTTATACTTAGCTATAATGTAGAGAGGTTATAGAGGGCACCATGAAGGTGGGTGAGGCAAACACATTGTTGAAACAAAGGGAAGTGGCTGTTGATGCTGCACAGCTTAGTAAACGTCGTGCTGAAACAGAGGCTGCATTGGCTAAAGAGAAGGTAGAAGAATCATCGACAGAGATCAAGAGGATCCAGTCCATGGTGAGTCTTAACTCTTACAATTTTTGTCTAATCTTTGTTTACTTTTAGTATGGGTATTGTTAAATAGAATATAATGGAAAAGAATTGCCTTCTACCATTTGTTTATGAAGAATTAGTTAATGTCAACTTTCATAGATTCAAGGAATAAATGGATTATAGCCAATACATTTTGTATAAAAACTAAAACCTTTCCAAACACATGAATAATTAACATTAAAAGAAGCCTAACTAATACATCTAATCAAGTTGATGGCAAACTCTTTTGTAGGAATAAATTTGTCTTTAAAGATTGAAGAAGAGCCTCTGAGTTTTGATGAACCTCTAGGGCCAAACTCCTCTCTTGAGATGACTCTTATGGATGTTTAGATTGTCTTGTCAGGGGTTTTCCTTTTGTTGGATTACTATTTTATTAATAAATGGGAAAAAAAGTTAACCTTACCCCCCCAAAAAAAAGTTCCAACCTTTCTTAGTGGTACTTATAGCGATTAGGGTTTTATGGTTTGTTAACAAAGACACATTCAATCCCTTAGACTACTAATGACACACTATATATATATATATTGCTTCGAAGCACATTGTGTTGGGCCATGCACCACTAACAAAAGCACGTAGACCAAAACTCTCGAATTAATTCTTACAAAACCAAAATTGACTAGGATGTATGAACAGTAACGGTCCTATTCTTCAAAGGTCTACTGGAAGTTAAGACTTTCTTTGTCACTTGATCACAAATGTAAATCCTCAAATTTTTTAGAGTTTCTTTCTTGCCAGATGTTGTGACAATTGGCAGCAAAACTTTCCTGGTAGTTGATCTTCCTGAGTGACTAAAGTTAGCTCATAAATCTTCACTGGCCATTGAAGGTTTTGCCTCAGGTTTGCCCACACATCTCTAGCAAATTGACACCCAAAAGACAGACGTTGATAGGTTTTTCAATCACTTCAGCAGACGTAGCACTTGCTTTATCAGATATATTCCAACTAATCAGATTATCCAATGTGTAAGTTTTTATAGTGCCACCAGCTGAGAAATGAAGTTGTGTTTGGGAATCCTCAATTCACGCCACACAAGATACCACCAAGGGGTGGAAGTGCTGGATACTGTTCTTTGTTTCAAGTCTGCCTAGCTTCTTGTTTGATTACCTCCTGTAGCTTTTCAATGGCTCCTTTGCATTTGAAATAATGGAACTCAGCTTAGTCTTTAAGCCAGTTCAACTAATAAATGCTTCTTGGGATGCTTATCATCATACCATAAGGGGATCCTAATGCCATCATCTACTTCCTACTTTGTGAAAGACTTGCACTCATCCTGGCTTGAAGTAACTTCCTGCAAGGCCATGATGGGTAAGTGGGAGTCTTTGCTGCCCCAAAACTTCTCCCTTCCAACACTTTACTTTGCCCAGCTACACCATAGAGCATCACTTACCCCTCCACAAGAGCCAACTCATGCTTCAATTAGCCAACTTCATTTTCAGCACATGCATTCAAGATATTGAGGCCCCTATAATGGGTCACACATGCTCTATGCATCTGGTAACATCTTTGCTTGTGAATGACTTGATATTCTTCCTTGGTGCTTGCTTGGACATCGTATATAGGATTGAAGAAATTCTTGAGGAGTTTGAATTCTTCTCAGGTTTAAGTGCAAATTCTAACAAAAGCGAGATTTTCCTTTTTTTGGAATCTCAGACTCGCATAGGAATGTTATGTTGAATCTTATGAGCGCCTATTTCCTTGAATATTTGTTTACTACGCATGTTAAATGTGGAGGACATCTTTCATCTATTCTTTGAGTGTGTGTGTTCTAAAGTAAAGTGGAGACTGGTGATTGAAGATATTGGATGACTGAAAATTTTTTTGAGTTGGTCAGATGGTGAGTTTACTAAGAGATACAAGGGATTCTTGCCATCAACAATCGAAGCTAGCTTTCTTGAGAGGAATGAGAATAGGGTTGGTGGTGTTCATGCGCAACCCTAAGCCTTTGCCGGGAGAATTCCTTCTGCTTCTTCTTCTTGCTTGTATTTTAATTTTTTAGCTTATTCAGGTCTATGGTTAGTTTGTTAGGATATGGGCCCTACACCCTCTGTTGCATTTTGGACCTCGATTTGTGCATTGTATCTTTCTTCTATGAATGCAATTACTAGATTAGCCAAACAAAAGAGGACTCACACCACAAATGCAGTTGTTTGTTCCAAGTGCAACTTTGCTGTAGATGCCCATTAGATTTCATCAGCTGTGTACAATAACCTGTGGAAATTATGGAGAGAAGTGTTGCTGTCATTACTATGTAACATGCATGGTTCATACTATTACTTAGCTTGACACTCATGATCCTGACTCAGACCTCCACTATTGCTCTCGCCTCATTTAACAAACCTAGGCGTCCACTAAGCCCAAGTGAAACCTTAACAAACTCACTTGTCACGCCTTCACCAACCTTGTGTTCCATCATCAATAGCAAGCTTGCTTTTGGATTTTCACCCCTGGACTCGCCAATATGATCACCATATCCATCCGGACTCAGTTGACTTGTGCTGCTGCCATGGCCAGAGTGGTTCCTTTGACTTGATGTGCCACTTCTTTTGGATGTGCAGCCTGGGCTTCAAGCCTTTTTCAGTGCTGATGCTCTCTCCTCTCAATCTCTCTTTTTTCCTTTGAGGGCTTTGGTCAACTGTATATTATTGGTTAAGTACAATTAATTGATCATTAAAGCTTGATCAATCCTTTATATTAATTGGCTCTGATACCAAGTTGTCATGGGTAGCAGTTCAAGTTCTACAGCAAATACTTTATCTAGAGCAAATTTAACCTTGTTTAAGTTTCGGCCTTTCTTGATATAACCTGTGGTTATAATATTTCGAGAGCTCATTAAGAGAGAATCCTCCAATCTTCAAACCACCAAACACCAATACTTACCCATACTTTTATTTCTCATAGAAATAGTTTTATTCATACAAGCCTTATGATCTAATTTAAAAAACATAGACAACTACGGATTTAATACTATCTTGTAAAATAATAATAAATCTGGAAGCACGGTAATCTAAAATTTATTTTCTTATTCTAAAATATTCTAGAATATGCCTAGCAATTCACCTTGAGTAGAATGTCAACTTACGAAGATTTACACTTGGAGACCTTCTACTCTAATACAATGTTAACTTTAGATTCACGATCTGCCAGCCCAAAAGGCTAATAGATATAAACATGTTTGGATATTCATGCTTTGATTGAAATTATGATAATTATGATGGAAACCATGATGAACCTTCACTTTTGAGTCCAATTATATCTATGGTTTCCAGTTATATCTATACTTGTTTTTCACACAAAGTGTTTACAAGAGCCTCTGCATATGTATATTAGAAAATTTGCTACAGAAGTAGTTCTAATCATTCTTTGGCTTTTTAATGGTAAAAAAATAGCCATTTTTTGATTTTTTAATATTTTTATTATAATAGTTGGATTCATGGAATTAATCATCTTTTGCTTCCATGCATTATATGTTTGAATTCAGAGTGGATTTTTTTTTTCCTTTTTTTTTTCAGCTTTCTATGATGACGGAGGAAAGGGATAAGTTACAGAATCATGTTAACGAACTCAAAAGGCTGAAGAATGATGGAGCAGGGAGTGAAGCTGTCAACGTAACTTTTATGCAGGTTGTACATAGGACAGCAAAATTTGGTTTGATACTTGTCACCTTTGGACATTTTCTACTTTTATGTTATATTCAACTGGTCTGCGGCACCTTAATAGATCTATTTTCTTGTGAGGGTGGTAATGTTTTATATCTTGACATAATTGCGTTATTATTTTGCTCGGAAAAACCATGGTACCTTGAAAGATCTATTTTCTTGTGAGGGTGGTAATATCTGCTATCTTGACATAATTTTGTTATTATTTTGCTCTGAAAGATCATTTATGCAAGTTAACATCCTTGTTCTTCCCCTTCTTACCAGTCATCTTTTTTTGATGGTTCCTCTTTGAAATTTAATATCAATGTGCAGGAACTTGAGTCATCTCTTGAAATGAAGGAATCTTGCATTAAAGAATTGGAGAATAACTTGCTTGAGTACAAGGAAGTTAATAATCGGCTGCGCAATGAGATTACCTTACTAAATGATAGACTAACAAATGAAGGAAGACGGATAAAATCACTAGAGAGGGAGAGTGATCAGCTGAGATCAGAAATCTCTTTATTTGAATCTAAGGTAGGTGCCAAAGGCCCTTTAAAGCTTCACAATTTAAATCGCACAGCCATTCTTGTTTTGGTCCATTTAGTTTCCCTTTCTTTTTCTCTGGAGGATAGTTGAAAGAGCAGTAGAGTTCAGATAACAGTTAAAGCATAAGCGCCGTGAAATAATTGCTGACTTTCAATTCAACAGTGTTTAGCAGATTATTATGGAAGTTTTGTTGCATAAATGTGCTGAAGGAGTTTCGGACCTTTCGGTGTAGCTGAGACTTTAAACCAAATGCTATATCAACCACCAGTTTTTAACATATATAGTATTACAAATTAGTAAAAAAAATGACGAGCACTTATTCAATTTAGTGAACATGTGGAGTTATATTTCTTATTTAGTTGAAATTCCAGCATGAAGGTCTTAATATGTGTCATAAAAATATTTCAATCCTCATCATGTTCTTCTTGTTCTCTTCATATGTGACTTTGGGTGAGCTTCTAGGCATATATACAGCAAAAACTGCGTAATATGTTGAAATCTAAAAGTAGAACCATATTCATATCTGCTAGCTGATATCTCAAGCTTTTAGATATGATTTGATCCAATTAGTTAATACAGAATAGTTAATTAAAATCCCTCATGCATTAGCATGGGACCAAGATAATTGATTTAGAACTTCTAAATAAAAGATTTGGCAATAGCCAGATGTGCAGTTCCATAACCTGATTTATAAGCTGTCGAGAAGCAGCTTTTCTGTTCTAATTCTCTTCACAAGAGATTAAAGAAAGTTCTCGTCTGCAAAAGTCTCTGGACATTACCAGTGAAGACATATCAGCAAAAAATCACTTGTAATTATTGGAAGCACACCAAATCACTTGTAATTTTTGGAAGCAGACTGCAGACTTCTGTTGAGCAATCATCCAGCTAAAGGCTTTGAAACTGGTTGGTATTACTGCAAGTAGATGAAATATCTAAGAACATGACTAATGATAGTCTTTTTTCTTCTCATGATCTTTGGGGGCTTTTTGGGAGTTGTAAGAATTTTTCTACCATTTCTATGTTCAGTCTCTTTTGTTTTGGGTTATAAGTTTTTCTTGTAGTTGTGGTTTTGTTCATTCAATAAATGGGAAATAAAGAATCTATTGAGAAACTATCCCTGTCATATAAAGACAGTGAGTTCGAAGAATTGATTGGTAAATTCAATTATGGTCAGGCCATTTTGGAGTTGTGCTTGGGTGACCTAGTTCTTTTTCCTTCTATTTCTTCATCTTCTGGGGCTTTTAATTTTTTCTGTGGACACGTGTTCTAAGGTTGTTTATCAGGAATGAAAACAATGAAAGAACAGTGATTTTGTTTGTGAACTCTTGAGCTTAGGAAAACCAAACCAGCTCCATATTGGACAAGTTTGTTGTTTAAATGCCGACTGCATTCTACTTCATGGTCCTCCAGTTTTTCACATGTCAAACAACCTTAAAATTCAGAGGGTAAAATATCCCAGGTTGCATCATTCCTAGTGGTACTCATTAATATTAAAAAAGAAGAAGAAGAAGCAACCATAGAAGAGAACTCGCTACATTCCTTTCTCATGCTCATCTTTTCTGCTTTGCCATACTTGTTGCATCTATTAGTGGGTTATTAGCATGCATAATTGACCCTGTTAAAGTACATATGACATTTTTTTTTCTTTTCAAAGCATTCCAATTATTTGGTGATGTTTCCCATGGAAAATCTTCATTTTGTTCTCTCTTGTTACTTGAACAAAAGAGTTTCTTGTCATCAATATATTGGCTAAAGCTAATGTCAAGACAATTTGCAGAGGGGAATAATAAGTGAAGATGTTGAATATGGAAAGTTGCTAACAAGTAGATTCTTATGGCATGATATATTAGCAACAGCACTGATACAGAAGTGTTACCTAAACTGTCTATTATAGTGCTGATCATCAATTTAGCACTTAAGACGTGGAAATGATGCTTATGCATCAAAAGAAAAGGTAAGGAATCTATACTCCTCAGTCACTCAGGTTTGATTTTTATGCCTCAGTACTTCACACAAATGGGGATTTAAGATTGTGAGGCTTATGGTCCTTTCAAGGGGTGGATACAAGGATTGCTAGATTTATCTCCTAATGGATATTTTTTGTAACCTGTCTGAGCTATATACTTGCCTTTTATATTTTGATAGGTTATAGCATTTTGATGCGTAATGAGCTAAGAGGTAAGGTATATGTCCACTTCTTCTTGTACCTTTTGATATGTAACTAATAAAAAGTCAGGGATATCCCATTTATTTGAAAAAAAAAAAAATAAAGGTAAAAATTTTGTTGGAGTACTTTTACTTCAATTTTTCTTAACAGAAATTTGAGAACATAGAATGTTAAGTTCTTAGGGTATGCTCGGTCATGTCTCTTGAGGATGAACATCTTAATTTTCTGTGAATTGATGTTGGCTAGTCATCAAGTTCATGGAGTCTTTATTTGTATAACGTAGTCCCATAGGCCTGTTGGTGTTAATTAATGCGCTTTGCGCATTTTGTTTCATTGGTTAAATGCTGAGTGAACATATGAGGTTTAGATTTAGCTGCTTCAGAGACCTGTTTTAAGGATTATCTTTTATATATCCAAAACTTTGGGACCATACCTGTATGGTTTTTCCCAAAATAATTTTTAACCTGTAGAGTTCTTTCTATTTTGCAGCTGGGTCATGGTGATTTTTCCACTGCAAAAACAAAGGTGTTGCGGATGGTCAATACCCTTGGAGTTGATATCGAGGCAAAGCAAACTATAGATGCTTTGCAAGCTGAGCTGCAAAAGACAAAGGATAGGTTAAAAGCTGTTGAAGAGCTGAACAACCAGTCAGGTACATTGCCTTTCTTCTCAAAAATGACAATTTTTGTTGATGATCCTCTTCTCAGAATAACTTCCATTTCTTCAGTATCAACCTGGATTCTGTGTTTTCTGTCTGTATCGGTGCAGCTAAATCTTATTGTAGGCACTAAATGTGATTTCTTTTAATTTTCAATGGAAAATTTAACTGAGAAATGAGGGATACAGCTAAACCTTAATGTGAGAAAGTCTGAAGGTAAGATCCCTATATGGAGTTCACAAGAGAGCACTGAAAGAGCTAGAGTGCTGGATATAGTTAGATGTATCAAGTTCCAAAAAGGTGCAATCTACCCATACTCCAACCAATACAAATAAAGTAAAACTCTAGGTGTTGTGGTACAAAAAATGATCCATCTAAGCTCGTAACTCCTAATCTCCTACCATTCCTTTCCTTCCAAAGAAGATACGGTTGCTGTCAAGGCCTTCTTCCACTTTGAAGGGATTGCATCGTTGCCTTGCCCAACAGAATTGAATGCTTAATAGCTTAGAGCTATCTGACTGCCCATAGAGACTTCATGAAATCACATTTGAAAACAGTTGATCATGATTTTTTTCCTCCCTATTGCATAACTAGCCCTTGTTTTGTTCTATAACACCCACAACACCAACTTTTTCATGGTGTACAGGCGTTTCTTTAAAGTAATCTTCAAAATAAAGCACGGCAAAGGATGTTCTCCTTATGCCATACTAGATTGTGCAAAGGAAACCCTGCACAAGCACCATGTACAAGTCTATAAGCTTCCTTGATTGACAGAACTAGATGGTTTTACTTCATTGGATATTCATCCCTAGTATTTGGAGCCCCCCACTTTTAAATGATTAGCTGATGCTGGAGGTTGATGTTTGCCGGTCTTACACACACACACACCCCAAAAAAAAAAAAAAAAAAAAAAAAGAGTCCCACCCACCCCAAGTTCAGCTTGAATTGGTTTCCAAAACCTTCCTTGTGGCCAATCCCATTGTTACGCATTAATAATCCAACAGAGATGACTTTCTTTTGGCCAACTCAAGCTACTCTCATTTTTCCTAACCAATCAATTGGAGGCCCTTTGGGTGCCACTTGTTATTACCAGTTGGACATTTATTTCCATCTCCAGTTTTAGTGTAGTATGTAAAAACAGAAACTTGAGCACAACAATATTTATTACATAACATATAGTGTAATATTGGATCCTTCTTGCTACGCATATAGGTTGGCTAGGGTTGTTTCCAAGTCTATTACCTTGCTTACTAAATAGGGGACGTGAGGCGACAATATGCATGCCAAGTTCTGATTGCTATGGATCTTGAAGGAGATGGAGTAACTAGACTCATAGATGCTCCATGCCAAGAAGAGAAGGAGGAAGGATGAGAGTGTAAAGAACTCGATGTATCTAGTTTTGGTCCCCTTACTCTCATTCAGAGTGGTTTATATAACTTTCCTTCTTGTTTCATGTCTCTTTATTTATTTATTTTGTTGCTGGAATAATTGAGAAACTGCAGCAGGACTTTGTTTTGTTGATAGATGAACCGAACAATTGGACAATGGATTTTCTGTGGGTAACAGGAAGGCATGTGCTGTACTCATGTATTACATTTGCCAAGAAGAAAATGCCAAATTCCTTATAATTCAAGTTAGCAGCTGAAGGAGTAACTTGGAAAGTTCTAAATTCAGTTAGATAGATTCGAGCCTCACTGTTCCTTCTTGATTCTGTTTTTTGTGATTATAGATGTGGATAGATGTATTTTTGGTCTTGGCATTTCTCTTAAAGTGAAATAGTCAATACTTGGGTTTGATTACATATAGTCTACTCTTTTGTTTCTATAGAGTGGACTATCCTTTGTAATTATTTACTATCATTGGAATTCTGACAGACACACACAAAATTAAAAGTAATAATAATAAAAAAATAAAATTGTGGGGCTGTGTTGGTAATGAAAAAGAAACTTTCTCTAGCTATTTGGAATACAATGCCTATCACTTTGTGGGGTTTTGAGTAGTAAATTCCCATCGCTATTAAGAAAAAATTTCCTGAGAAAGTGCTCTTCATGGAAAGTAGTGACCATATTTCAATATAGCTCTAATGATGTTGGGTGGTGTACAAAAAATGAGACGAGAAGTACCTCTAGTGTCTTGTTTTGTTATCATAAGGTACTATTACTTAGTCCTTCTATTATCCTATTAGATTCCCTTCTGAATAAAATCCATCATGCTTTATTGGGAAAAGGAAATTAATATTTCTATTATTAAAAACAATTACGAAAATGCTATTGGGACAAAAATAATTCTACTTTTGGGCAAGTTGAACTCGTCTCTTAGAGAGACAAGGTTAGCGACTACACATCCGCTTTCTTCTTTTTCTTCTCCATTCAGTGTGAAGATACGACCTTCCATGGTTTCCATTTTTGTCTCCAGCTTTCTCTTCTTCCGCGTTCGCTCAACTTTGCCCTCTAGCTCTCCAACTTTCTTTGTCTCTCGTTGCTGCCCCATCTCTCTCTCTGTCTCTCTAAACCAGGAAACGAGTTCATTGGAGAAATGTTGATGGGATTGGAGATGGAAATGGTTGATGTTTTAGAGAGAGAAAGATGTGAGAATTTGCAAGAAAAGTTGCGAGGAATTTGAAATCCTGCTCAATGCCAGTAATCATTTGTCACAAGTTGACAAGCCATAAACATATAATAATAGTTACTTGACTGCAGTTGAGAGAGATGACGAAGAAGAGGGATTTGAGCAGTACATAGCATTATAGTAACCACGTCTCTTAAAGAGACGGGGTTATTCACTTACTATCTTTTTTTTTCATAAGATGAGTTTAACTTGTCTAAAACTGGGATTAGTTTTGTCCAGTGCCATTTTCGTTATTTTTTTTTTTAAAAACAGTAGTATTAATTTCCTTTACCCATGCTTTATTATCATATAATGCTCCTTAAACTATCTCTTTAAACTCTTCAGGCGATGCTGGGAAATTTGTTGATTCCATTATATCCGAAAAGATAATTCAGTTAAAGGAACAGATTGCGACATTACCCATGCTTTATTATCATATAATGCTCCTTAAACTGTCTCTTTAAACTCTTCAGGCGATGCTGGGAAATTTGTTGATTCCATTGTATCCGAAAAGATAATTCAGTTAAAGGAACAGATTGCAACATTAGAAAAACGTGAAGCAAGGTTTGTATGGATTGTGTTTTACTTTGATTTATTTATCTTATTATTATTTACTTGAGTCTGTAACTTCTTGGTAGATACAAGACAGTCTTTGCTGACAGAATTTCAGTGTTCCGTCGGGCATGCTGTGAGCTTTTTGGTTACAAGGTAATGTTTTGAATGCTTGTCTTTCTTTTTATTTTCAAATGAGACGGCAGTTAAACAAGAGTTAATGGGTTTTTTTCTACTTAATCAATGACTCTTGAATTTCGATGCTTTTTGTCTAAAAATATAATGATGGAACTCATATAGAAAAGAAAATAGGTTGGACGACCAACTTTCTGCACTGGCTTTTCCATCCTTAGGCTCTTTGTATCCGAGAATCTTATTCTTGGAGAGCTCCACTAAGGGGAGAAAATTGCCACATTAACTTTAAATAGTCCTTGGGTCCGGAAGGATTGGAGGAAATTATATGTTTAATATACATTTAAAAAAATTACATAAAACAAAATTAGAGGAAAAAAATTACATGAATAGTATCGCTATATTGTATAAGCGTTATGCGATACAACATTTATATGTGTGTTGCCGCTAGGTTATGTGATACACATATTAAGTAGCGTATTGCATAGCCAATTGGCGATGCACATCTGGCATTGCATCGCTTTATCCTGTCTAGCTTTCAAACATCACCTTCATTTTGCCCAACTTTTACGCGTACCTATAGATTCACCTGTTGCATGACATTTATATACATCAAACATCTTTTTTTTCATTATCTCATTCCCCACTTCATCTAATTGTTAGTCAACATCTGATCAAATGGATGTGGAACTGGATCAACATGTGGAGGTTTATCCACATCCTTATCTATCAACTGACCATGATCTTATGCCCGTCCCTATCCCTGTTGTCGTCCTTTTCCCTTTCCTCGCCCCAATCCTTTCTCTCCCTTGTCCCTATACAGCCTCTTGATTCTGCTCTTGTTGATTTGGGTGTAATAATCTAAATCCCCTATATCCCTGTAATCTACTGATCCCCAGATCTGCTGGAGCATGTATCTCCTCTATATTTGTGGATCTGGATCTTGCAAAATGTATCTGCCTGCACATTCATATGCAATAACGATAAGTTATAATGAAATATTAATATTTGAGTGTTGATTTTAGATATAAAACTTACAAGTTTGGTTAATAATGCTCTAGAGCAGTTGATATATCTCTGTGTAATCCTATGATACGGTTGTAGTGGTCGACAAAGACTGTTGATGGTAGTGTATCATCATGCTGTAGCTGTACGAGTCTCTGTTGTCTATCATCCCATTGGGTGATAAATCTAAGCATGTTTTATCCAGTCCTCCCTTGATTTCCCCTTAATATCCATACCATTTATACTGTTTGGACCCGTTTCACAGTCTTGTGGGATGCTTTGAATCCCACCAAACTGTCTCATAACTCTGTCTAGTAGGTGCATCTCCAAAATGTGGAAGCAAATCAAAGGCACTTTGGCTAGCCAGATATCACTCCCCTCTCTACAGATATTTGGCAAAGACTGTATCATCTCTGGAGTGGAAGGCGTCCAACATATCTGTATGAAGATATAAAATCATTTTAGTATATAAAAAACATATTATGCATAACTGTGGAAAATTAAATTTTAGAAGTATGACATACTTTTTAGGGGGTCTGGAGGTCAAGCTCCTTGCGATACTGATGTAGTACATGTGTAGATGTTTGTGTGATATCAAAGACGTCATCCCATCTAAATGCAAGAGGACACCTGTGATCTGGTACATGCGTGAGAGTCCTACGAGGGCTACGAGGGAATCTATCACATGCCCATAACTGTAAAAGTATGCAAGCACCACCAATCGCATAGTTACCCCGCCCGTGCAGCTCTACCTAGATATCTATATAAAAAAGTCGGGCAAGCCGATCCTTAGCTGTATGTTCTAGCTATCTGGAAATCCTCTAATAGTGGCAGGAACATCTAATATATAAGGCTGGATGACGTATCGGGAAATACGATCTCACCCATCAATAAGAGAATGTATGCATTCGCATGTCGCTGGATGGCAATCTCATCTGCTTGCTTTGGTAGTCCCTGTAATAAGATCTCCATCAACCATATCATCCTCAATCTCTGACCACCGAACTTCATACTATCTGGTCTAAGTGCTCACACAAATCAGGCCATGCGTATGCAGATTGCAGTACTCCGCCAATACTCGCCCATCAATGGGCAAATCCAAAGTGGACAGCAATGTCATGTAAAGTCAGCCCAACCTCTCCATGTGGCATATGAAAGGTGTGGGTTTGTAGTGTCCATCTCTCTACTAGTGCAGTAATCAAAGCCTAATTTAGCATGATAAATGGTGGACGGGCTACACAAGAAAATCCAACTTGCTCAAGATAGGGGTTTATACGAGGATCATATGCAGCTCTCATCTCATATGGATTCTTCAATGATGCCTCACCCTGTCTGCATGTGACGAGTTTATGCTAGGGATGCAACCAGGGCGGGTTTGGAACGGGTTTTTTGAAATTTGAACCCGACCCGAGTCCTTAATGGGTGCCCCAAAACCCAAGAAAAACCATATCGAGTTTTTTTTGTCATTCCCAAAACCCAACCCGCTAGGATTTAAGGAACCCATAACCCGATCGGATCGGACCCGACCTGATCCGATTCCAAGATTTTTAATTTTTTTCTTTAAAAAAAAGCAAAAGAAAGAATTTTGTTTTAAGTTATTAATGATACAAACAGTTATATTGAATGAATGAATTTTAGACAATAATATTATATAAAATGATGCAAATACTTAATTTCTACTTACTTTCACATATATATAATATAAATGGGATCCTTGCTTTAATAACTTAATATTTTTAATTTTTTAATATTTTGAATTTATATCGGATCGGGTTTTCCTAACGAGTTACATAATAAACCCAAAACCGGACTTGATAACTTATCGGGTTTTTTTTTTAATCCTAAAACCCGTCCAAAAACCCTATAGGGTTTTGACCTATAGGGTTTTTAGCGAGTTGGGCGGTCGGGTACCCTATAACGACCCGCCCGCTTGCATCCCTAGTTTATGCTTTGCAAAAATTAAATAAATCATAAATATATTAACAAAATGAATAGATCAATTATACACATATTTTAGCCTAGTTTTATACCTCTCCATCCCATACAATCTGCGATCGAAGTGTCTGTTGCTAGGTCCACAATGATCTATCAGCTGGTCTTGCATCCATCTGTACAAGAAAAGTAAAGACTTGTTAGTTTTATTGACAAAAATTGTCTTAATGAAGAGTAGTCAATAATACAATATAATTACATCATAACAAAAATTAAAAAAAAAAAAACATTGTGAATTTCCTATTCTTAATTTATTATCTAATTGCTTGGACAAGTACTTCTATTGTGTCCTTTTTTTCTACATTTAGGTTTCTCTTTTAAGTCAATTTCATTGTGGAATTTGTTTGTTCTTGGTCTTCCTTTTTTTTCCTAACCTTTTCATAGTGTGGATGCATATATGGCATATCTTCCACATTTATCTATGTCCGCCTATCTCCTAGAGGCTGAAAATCGCTTGTGCAACAAGCTAGCTGATTCTCCCAATGAAACCATCTATCAATTTTTTGCATGGGAGCTATTTTCACATGTGTCATGGTTGCAAAGACGTGGGAGCAAGGTATTTTTAATGTTTGCTACTTGTTACAGCTACATGTGTCATTGAGAATATTCACCATATGATAATGACCATCCTTTTTTTTTTTTCATAATTTGTAAAATAGACTACTATTTGCACCTCAAAAATGCCAGTCGTTCTGCTAAATGTAAAAACCTTATGCCGAGTAGTTGCTTCTCTCCCTCTCTCTATCTTGGTTCTAATCCATTTAGGGTAAGTTTTTCCATTCCTTATAGTCTTATGTGCTTCATTGTGCCTTTTATTAAAATAACCAACACAATTGTAGAAAATTTTTAGAATCAAGGCTGATACAGGCAATGATCTTGCACCTTTCAATACTGCATTGTAACTTTCACTGAGGTTGGTTGTCATTTGACCATACCTGAAACCCCCATCATATACTCTTGTCCACTACTCAAGTGGTATGTTTTCAAAGTAGTTTGGAACTGTTCTGTGTCTCTTCTTTATCTTCTCCATATAGAATTCATATTTTCTTTCCTGTGTCTGAAATCCCACTGCTGTTACTAGTTTCTTCAAATATTGATTTTTGTGTTTTGTGCTGAAATTGCTAGCAACATATCTTATGCATATCCTCCATTGTGCAAAAGGGGGTTGCCGCCCAATATTCTTATCCTTCAGTGCTTTTACAATACCTATGTGTCGATCTGATATAACACACAATGTGATTATCACTGCTCGATCCTTCAAGATATCTTTTTAGCTTTCTTAAGAACCATGACCATGTGTCATTCATTTCTTTATCCATCAATGCAAATACCAGTGTAATGATGTGATTCGCTCTATCTACACAATATGCAATCAATAAATTGTGTAGATATTTGCCATGCAAAAATGTCCCATCAACACTGACAATGGGCCTGCAATGTCTAAAAGCTTCTATGAAAGGCCCAAATGCCCAAAACAATCTAGCAAATACCACATCACTATCACTTTTGGTTGACTGTGCTTTTCATGCAATATGTGTATGTAGGTTAGTTCTCTTGATAGCAACCATCAATTTTGGCATTTCATTATGTGATTCATCCTAATTTCCATATACTTCTTCAATTGCTATCATTTTTACCTCCTAAACTTTCCTTGTCTACATCACATACCCATAAGTGTTCTCAATTCGTTGTTTAAGAGTTGAGATATTAACATCAGGATTATTTTTCACTTGTCCCAAGAAACATTGGCTCATGAATGTCTGGTAAAGCTGTAGATGATCCTGTCTGAAGCTCCTGTTTGTGCATGTGTGGACCATTAGCAATGGTAATCACAAAGTTAACATTGCAACGTTTTTGGCGTCCATGAAGTTGCCATTCACAATTACAAGTTGATTTGGCTTCACAAACAACATTTCATATCTTCTTATTTGATTCTGTCACTATGAAGTTAGAGTGATTCTTTATGAACCACATTTTCACCACATAGACTAAATCAGTTTTACTTTTAAACTTCATCCTAGTTTTAAATTCATTACATAAACAAGTCTTCAGATTTAAGGAATTCTTCCTCATAAGATGCATAACTGTCACCAACATCCATATTACTTAGGAATGAAATAGGATATTGGAATGATGAACTTTTACTAGTTTGTTGGTCTGCTTGAGCTCTTTCTATAACAATATCTTCTTGAAGAAGTTCAATTTTTCTTTGGAGACTCGTTTTCATCACTTGATGTGTCGATCTCAAATGGGGTCTCGTTCTCCTCATTTTGATTCTCTTCAAATATTACTTCATATTTTGAATTAGTTTCTTGTAGGGCATCCTCCATCTCTTCCTCAATATCATTTGCATTGTAAATATTTTCTTCTGCTTTTGAAAACTGTTGCCCCTTCCTATATTTGTTTGAACATTTGTAGACTCGTGTCACTAGCCTTTTTGGCGGAGCTGTCTAATCCACCATATTTTGCTCCGCGGGCATGATTGAGATATTTTAAACTGCATCATATAGTTGTTGAAGACATGTTATACCAAATGCCTTTGCAATATCAATAAGAGCTTCAACATCTATATCAGTACGAATATCTTTCAGTATGACTTCTTTGTAAGTTGGACTATAGATCGATACCTGCTTGTGGTACATTTCAACTTTGCTTCCTCTAGAATCAATTTCCAACTCTTCACATGCCCATATTCAAGAGACTGGTGTAATCAGTATCTAACCTTACTTTTATATCCCTCAGTGGTCCCTATAAGGTTGTCCGAGGCGAAAAGCGCACTTAAGGCGCTACGCCTTGTAATCGCTTAAGGCGAGAAGCGCAAAAAAAGCACTTGTCTGAGTGAAACGAGGCGTAGATATTTAAAAAAATTGTTAATATTATTTTGATATAGAAAATGTCCACATTAAATAATAATGTTTAATTTAGACCAAAAAAGACTATATAAATAAGTCATATAGCATCATATTCACAAAATGAGCATTATGTGCATAAAAACATTAAGATTTAAACTGTTATAGTAGTCTTTTTTTACAAGGTAGTAATTATAAAACTACACATTAACAAGTTCAATCACTCATTCACCCATCTTCATCATCATTATCACTTTCCAAATAATCATCCCTACTCTCATATTCATCAACATCTTTTTCCATATTATCTCTCAAAACTTCTTCCTCTTCATCGACGATTCCATAAATTGTGTTTGAGATCTAGTAGTCTTCAACTCCTGTAGCTCTGAAAACATCTCCTTATGTCAAGTTATCATTCTCAAACACCAAGTCATTATCCGCCTCAACAAATGAGTCAACACCTATCTGTCAAATCAATCACTCGTTACTTTCATCAATGTCATCTAAAGATATATGATCAACATCACGTTGATCATATCGAGCTTTGAGAGCTTGATTATACTTAATGAAAACTAAATCATTTAAACGCTTTTGAGCAAGCTTATTTCTCCTCTTTGTATGTATCTGCAAATAATTATAGTTATAATGATTAATATTTTGAACATGGTAGCAATTACACTCAAATTAAAACTTTAAGATGCTTACTTGCTCAAATATGCTCCAATTTCTTTCACATCTAGATGAGCTACATGTCAAGCTTAGAATTTTAATTGCAAATTGTTGCAGGTTAGGGCTGAGCTTCCATACAACCCTTCACCATTCAACTGTATAGCTAAAAGGAAAAAAAAAAAAAATGTTTCAGCTGCTAAATAAAATACTATTATTATAATATAATATTTTTTAAAGTTACTTGGTGCTTTTGTCTTCTTTGACCTTATGGCAAAATTTATGCCAAATAGGCTCTCAGTATGCTTATAAGCAGAAATTTTAGAAATTATCTTATTTTGCACTTGAGGTTGAGGAACTAATCTCTTGATAGTGGCATATAATCTTGTCCTTCATCAAACTCCATGCTTGGATTATCATGAAAATTTGTAAGATTTAGAAAATGTCGAGTTGCATGTGAGGGATTGTGCATTTGACAATTCCATCTATCATCAATGATTTTGCTCACTTCCGTGTATTTTTCTTCATCACTATTGAATGATTTTCATATGGTCGCCTTTGCTCTATCCATAGCTTCATAGATTTATCCCATGGCTGGTTTTTTCTCACTATCAACAAGTCTAAATACCTGTGCAAGGCCCTATCACCTTAATAATATGGGTGATATTATTCCAAAAGCTAACAGATAAAATTGTTTCACACACCTTTTTTCCCTTCACTTGCTTTGCCCAACTGCTAGAATTCTAACCATCCGAAGTAAACATGGCCCTCAAATGAATTTTTTTTTATTGTGAATTGATTGCAAGATGAGGTATGATGTATAAAACCTAGTTTTTCCTGGACGGATGAGTTCTTTATTTTTTATAAAGGATCTCATAGTATTCAAGAGACCCGTATGACTGTATATAAATCTAGTCACGTTGATTGCCTTCTCAATGGTTTTTGTTATTTGTGAAATCTTTCCAATATCCTTTAGCATTAAATCCAAACAATGAGCAGCACATGATGTCCAAAACAAATTTGGTCTCTTTGCTTCCAATGACTTCCCTATTAAGAGGACAGTTAATAATATTTAAAAAACATTGCATATTTATATTATAATAATAAACTTATGATAAAGTAGATTTCAAAAACTAAAACTTGCTAAATATAATTAGATCTATTATCTGTTATTACTTTAACAACATTTGCTTTTCCAACCTCATCTACAAACTTGTCCAATAATTCAAATAACTTTTCTTCTGTTTTCATATGTGATGATGCATCCATAGATCTCACAAACATTGTTTCCATTGGCCAATCAAGTAAAAAGTTGATAATGCTCCGATGAGTTCGACTTCGCCACCCATCCTACATAATTGAACATCAAAGTTTGTTTTAGGAATCTTTGTGCTTTTGAAGCAATCCATCAATATACTCAACTTCTTTCTTAAGAAGTGGAACTCTCAACTCATGATAACTTGGAGGTTTCATGTTTGGTTCATATTGACCAATGACTTCAATCATCTATTTAAATGAATCAAGATGTGCAATATTAAATGGAATGCTTCCTTGATAGAAGAAACGAGCAATGTATTGGCAAGCTTGCTCTCTTTTTGTTCGTCATATGCATCATTTATGGTAGATTGTTTTGTTTTCCCCTTCTTCCTCATCTCAACAACATGCTCCGGCCTTATTAATAAAAAAGCATCCATAGGCCCCCCCTTCTTTGAAGCCATGGAAGTAACAACTCTCTTTGCCTTTATTACTTTTCCCCACATCTTCATCATCGTGAATTTCAATGACATTATCAAAGTCATCAATATCTAGCATTTTATCATAATGTTCTTTTTTGTTTTTCTTTTCATTAATAAAATTCTTTTAACTCTTTTCTGACTTCTGGAGGACACTTTGAACATTTTTTCGTATTCCTGCTGTTTCCCACTTAATGTTGTTTGGCCCTATAAATCCTTCCCTTAGTGACTTTTTGACAAAACATACAAGTCATTGAATTTGTATCATTTTTATTAGCCAAGTAATTATATTTCTATCGCGGATACTTCGTTTATTACCACTTCCACTCTCACTAACATTGCTCGAGTCCATCTAAAATATGATTGCATTTGATCTAAAAGATATATATTAAGAAAATCTACCATTAGTGAGGTTAAACATATGTCCACAGTCCACAAACATACATACATTTATTTTTCCTAGTACTAGTAGGAGAAAAAAACATTTTTCTTTTCTGACTTTATATTAACTGTACTTTTTTATTTTAATTATTCCTTTATTTTCTTGGATAAGTAATTATTCTATTTTTCCATTATCATATTCTGATTTTATAAGCGATAAAAAAAAGAACAATTTTTTTAGGCATTATACTAATAGGGGGAAAAACATTTTTTCCCCTCTGATTTTATATTAACTTTACTTTTTTATTTTAATTATTCATTTTTTTTCTTCTGGATAAGTAATTATTCCATTTTTCTTCTATCATATTCTGATTTTATAAGTGAAAGAAAAAAGAACAATTTTTTTTTAGGCATTATACTAGTAGGCGAAAAAACAGTTTTTTTTTTTTCTTTCTGATTTTATATTAATTGTACTTTTTTACTTTAATTATTGCTTTTTTTTCCCCTGGATAAGTAATTATTCCATTTTTCCTCTATTATATTCTGATTTTATAAGTGACAGAAAAAGGAATAATTTTTTTTTTTTTGCTGGGTAAGTAATTATTATTTTTAATTATTTTAATAAATTTATATTTACTATTAATACTGACATTTATTTTTTCTAGTAATAGTAGATTTCATTATATAATATAAAATAAATAAACAACTAAGAAGATTTGCTTGTATTTTATAATTTATAGTAAGAGAGAGAGAGTAAATATATAATAAGCAAATGAAATGGAGATAGTGGAGATGAATTTTAAATGTGAGTGAGAGAGAAAGAAAGTGTCAAAACAAGTGCCAACAGAAAATAAACAAATCAGACAAGTGTCCCACCAACCGGTCAAGCGCTATGCATGAAATAAAATAAGGAAAAAAGTATCATTATAAATTACCTGATGTTTTTTTCTTTTGAAAGACAAAAGAGAGCGAGGGTTGATGGTCTTCTGTCTTCAGCGTGAGAGTGAGAGAGAGTGAGGTGGGTTAGGGTTTCTTCAAGTCTTAAAAGCTATTTTATTCTTTATATTTATTTTATTTTGCCAGCTTGGGGGAATGCTTTTGCTGGTTTTACATTTGAAAAAACGAGCTGTTTTTTTTTTTTTTTTTACTAGGTGGTCGCTTAGTGCCTTGTGCTTGAGTGCAAAAGGCGCATGTCTCATTAAAAGTGCCTCACCTTGTTGTCGCAAGGCCTTGCCGTGCGCCTCGCTTGAGTGCCTAGGCGTAAGAGGCGAGCGCCTTTCACAACCTTGGCCCCTTACCGTAATATAGTCCATTCTGATCTTGCAAAATCTTGCCATTGGCAAAAAGAGAAATTCTGACATAACTGTCATTGCTATTATTCATTTAGACAAACAATAGTATAAGATAAATTGGTCATATTAGTTGTATAATGTGAGATAATCAAAGTGCATATATGTTATGCATGATTATTTCATTACTTTGTAATTTATAATTAAAGTAATGACTTGTAATGTTGATATTATTCTGGACAAACCCTATATTCAAACCTACATGATGGTGAATATACTCTAAACCAGAAGTGATACCAAGAGCAATCAGCATCCTACAAACTAAATTTGAAAGAATCTTCAATATATTCCTTTAGCAATCAGCTTAACTAGCACCATTTATGTACTCATAATCCTATGGATGCACCAGGACAAATGCCACAAGTTCCTTTCCCTACGTACAATCTCTAGAATTACTCAAGCTAAACCTACATATAAACTTTGTTTACAAAAACATAGAACAATCAATGTGCAATAAAACAGCAAAACCATAACTTCAATTTCACCTAATTGAACCCAAAACAAAACTCATGCACAAATATAAGCTCATCATCCAGCAAACTAACAAATACATTCAGGGAAAAGGAAAAAGCAATTCATGACTACTTCACATTATATATCTTTTGGATAATCATTATGAAAGATGGGAAAAGATTATATTTGTTCAATTTTAATAGTACTTTAAAATCTATTTGCAAACACTCTCCACTTCATGCAAAAATATGCTTTAATAGGACTTATCCTGCTCAAATCACTCCTACTCCTACTACTGTGATAATAATGATAAAGATTTCAATACCAAAACCACACAGCATTACTACAAATTGCAGCTGACCACTCCAACAAATCCAAATATGAACCAAAAAACCTAACAATGATCAACACCAATAATCTTGACAAAATCACAATAAACACAATTCCCAAGTAAACACTACTACAAGTCAACAACTTTCCCTCATCCAATCAACAAAACTAAGACCAAAAAAACTGACTATTTTAATGAATTCTGTATGCATTACAGATATTATGCGCATGTAAAGAATCAAAAGAAAACTAATTATGGAATTTCATCGAACAGTTGGCGAATGTAAATGTTTTGTTTGAAATTTAAGAAAACAGAAGCATAAAAAGGATTGATGAATTACTAGATGATTGCAGGAGACATGGGCTTTGATTTGCAACAAAGAAATCAACAACAAATTGGAACCCTAATTCGTCAAATTTAGCGCGTGAAGAAACCCGATTCTTGTACTCATGAAATTATGAAATATGAGATATTTCATCTACAGGTTGTGAAGAAAAATGTAAAAACTGAAAAACTAAACAAATAAACAAGTAAAATTACCTGGATCGTGATGTGTGGTTCAGGTTGCCTAGAAATCAATGGAACGGAGCTTGAAAAAAAAAAAAAAAAATTGGTTTGACAGTGTTTTTTGAAGTTGCATGCAAGATCTCAAGTGCGAATGTGGTTTGGATTGCTTAGAAATCAACCGAACGAGCTTGAAAAAAATTTTTGGGTGGAGAGAATTTTTTTAATGCGAATGCAATGTTGAGCACGAATGAAGAAGCAGGAGATTGGTGTTTATAACGAGTTGTATAGCGTATGGAATAAGCGATACAAAGTGCATGTGCACTGTTTGGGTAAAAAGTAGTGTATCGCATATAGGGTAAGCGATACACAGATGTATTGCCTAACCTATATGTGATGCATATAGGTGAATCGCCTGACCTATACGAGATACGCATATCTCAAAAGACCTATTGATAGAAAAACAGTATATCGCTTAACGTACATGCGATACACTAGTGTATCGCCTAACTTACATGCAATACACTAGTGTATCGCGGTCTTCAAATGCGATACAAGAGCTTGCAAATATTTTATGAATAGGTCGCTGTGTTGCTTCTACCATGTGCGATATAAGTTAAATCATCGGTATCTCTTCTCCTTTATGTGATATAGTAGCCCTAATTTTGTATTTATTTTTATATAATTTGTATTTATGTATTAATTTTTTGAAAAAACAGTAGACGTGTTTCACCCGGAAGGATTTCCACATGAGCTTTGTAGAAAGTGGTATGAGAATTGCATGTTTGGAAAACCAAAGGGACATGTAACTCTTAGAAAAAGTTTGCCTTTGGGAAACTTATCTTTGCTACATTTTTGGTACAAAATCACTGCATGATCTCTGGAAATGGGATAATCTTGCAAAAATGGACATGCCCTCCTACAATCATATTTGGGGCATAACTAATGTAGCCTTCAGTAATATGAGGCAGTGTTCAGAGAGCTATAGTGAACTGTTATGGGATGATAGGACTAATAAACTGTTGGTCTATCTGGCTTATGAATTGTGAGGCAGTAATGTAAGTGAATTATAGTGCAGATATTGATTATAGTACCAGCTCACCAGCAAAAGTGGGTAAAAGAAAATCAGATCTCTTTACTTCAACTATTGTCCTTTCTTTCCTACACTCAAAAAATTCTATTGATTGAGCTCGTTCCTTGTTGTTCTGTGAAGGATGTAAGTGAAACCTGTGATTCTTCAACTTCCTGTCTCCAGCATTAGTCCAAATCTGTTTGAAGGGGATATGTACATGTTTGGTATATGTAGTTTTATGTTACTTTCCTATTGCTTGTGGCGTATAATGATCATGAAGGTTGAATCAGTCTTGTAGATTTGAGAATATTTGACTTGTAAACAATGATTGTGAGATCACAAAGGTCCAAGTTAGCTCACCTATGTTACGCCCATGACAGTTGATTTGCTTTATAGGTTTTGAAAGAAGGGACTAAGACTCCTGCTTCATGGAAAATGAATATGAGTATTCCATTGAAAATAGTATCTTGAAAATAATATATGTATATATATGCCTATACATTCTGTTTTCCGTATGTTCAGCTGTTTATGGAAATGTAGTATGTCATGGATTTTTTGACAAGTGCTTTGAGTTTTTTCTCCCCAATAAAGTCTTTTCATGTTTAAAAAATAACTTATATGTCATTTCCAATAAGTATCTTGTAAACACGAGACTTGTTCAGAAAACAACCTTTTGTTTTAGAAAGTTTAAGTTGTTCCTAGAAAAATGCAAGAATTTTTCCCTGCAATGAAAAATGTTTTCCACTTAAATACAGAATAGATGAAAATAGTGAAATTGTTTTTGGGAAAATTTTCCTAGGATAAATGGTGTGAATGGAAGATGAGTTAACACAGTGGTGGTCTTAAAAGATGATGCATCTGCAAAGGAAAAGAAGATAATTTATCTTTCATGTTAAACTAAAGCAATCTATGACATAAGAGCCTAGACCTCAAAGCTAATAAAGAATAAAAGCTACAAGGGGCAGTTGAGTCTTCATAGCATAAACTGCTGTTCATTCCATTGGATTATGATATTATACACTACTGGTGGAGTACAATTGGACCATTGGACTTTCTATTCATGAAAATTGGTGTACTATTCTCACTTCACTTTCAAGATGGATTAATGTTTGATGGGTAGCTCTAGGTTCATTAAGATCTTATCAAGCATTAATGGGGTTTACTTGTGTTGTAGATGAGTCGAATTAAGATGGTATAATATTGAGCTTGGATTTGAGTTTGACTTAAAATTTCAAAGCTCGAGCTTGGTTTTAGTTCAAAGAACTTAAGATTTTACGCTTAAGTTCGGCTTAAAGTAACACTATATAATCTCAAACCTAACCCGACTAAGCTTATTTGAGCTTGATTTATTAAAAAATATACTTTTAATTCTAATTGAAATAATATAAATGCCTAAACTCGATTTGAGTGCGATAGAGCTTGATTAAACTCACGAGCTAAACATAGAAAGTTCGAGTCGGTTCGATAAAATACTCGAATAACTTCTTTAGGCTTACCTTTGGAATCCAGGCTTTGCTCCATAATTGAAGTTGACTAATGGGCTTTTTCCCCTCTCCGTTTTTGGGATAGTATCCACGTCCCTCCAAACATTAGGCTGAACACGTTAATGGATGATAAATTGGTATGGTGGCCATACTCTAGCGGTATCTTCTCCATCAAGAGCGCATATAGGGCCCTATCTCAGAATGGCACGGCTGTTCCTTTGTCTAAGATCGTGTGGGGAAAGAAAACCATTCTTAGGCATTGTTATAAACTCTACACAATAGACAAGCTTTTTTTTATGGGGCATCACTTCATCAAAATCATGCTATTTTTGCAACTTGGAGGATGAAACCTATGCTCATCTCTTCTTTGATTACTCCTTTTCCAAGGCTATATAGGAGGAAATCAAGAAATCCCTTCCATGCTCCCACCTTCTTTTTATTTTGTGGCAAGGGGCCATAGATGATCTTATTCTCTCTCCTAAAAGTCCCTTATTGGATAAATGAAAGTCAGTATTGACAGCACTGTTTATTGCATTTGGAGAGATAGGAATTTCTTATGCTTAGGCCTTAACACCCTTAATGTATCCCATCTAGCAAGGCTTATTTTGAGCTATGTTTTTGTACTTAATAGCTGATTGATTGTAGTTTCTTTAGAATGGTTTGTTCTAATTTTGAACTTGTAAATATTGGGCTTTTGTCCCCTCCATCCCGCATATTACGGTTTGGATACCTTCCTTTGGTTAAATAAATTTTGAATTAAAAAAAAGTAGAAAAAACTACTTGAATAGCTTAAGTTCGAGCTCAACTAAACTATTCTCGAATTAAACTTGAGTAAAAACCGAGTCAAACTCTATTGGTTTGTGAATCGGCTTGGTTCATTTGCAACCCTAGTTTTGACCTCCTTAATATGTGAATCTCAATCAATTGTGCAGCCACAAGTTTGTATTAACTTAATTTCTGCTTCTACGACTACTTACACTACCTATGTGGCTTGGTAATAAGTTTATCTCTCTTACTTAAACGTGGCCCCACTTACCTTAGGGGGTGGTTTAAATATAACTGTTTACAATGAAGTACTATTTCCATCGATTCACTATAACAAAAGCATGGTTGTTAGAATCGCATGTCAAATTTATGTATTCACACATTTATGATTTTATATGTTTTTTCTTAATTAAAATGAATGAAAAATTATTAAGGTGCGGGTTTTTGGTAAAATTATGGATTTATAGATTTACATGTACATTTCTACACATTTAAGATTTTATTGGTTTTGCATAACTTTGTATGATTCTATAGGTTTACACACTCAAGTGAATAGTAAAATCGTGATTTTGACAACCATGGACAAAAGAATCTTCTCATAATTTTTAGAGGATTGCTGACTCACCCAGTGGGAATATGATTGAGGCCTGAATGTTATTTTGTAGTTTTTAGAGGAAGAAACTAGTTAATGATGCATGAACCCCAGCCAAGGTCCTGAGTGCACAAGCTTCTTTTTGCCCTTTCCTAATGTGCCCATATCTCAAGGAAGTGGATGGTGCTAATAGATGTCACTAAACATGTCATTATGACTGTTAAGTTTAGCAACCAAATATCTTGGGCTGCTGGAAAATTGGTGTAGATTTGAGTGCTATGTAAATGATTGACTGCTCTAGAATGAATATGCATGCAGCAAGAGTCCCCAGTTTAGGCAATGTCACTGAGATTGAGGAATTTCAAATGCCTCAAACCAGAGTATTACTTATATTCAAAGTCTCTGCACATATTTGAATGAAGAAAGCTTGGTGCACATAATAGGCCGGGATATTCCTCGACCATATAGTGCAAACATGCATATACATCAGTGCTGCTATGTAATCAAATCTTATTTCTCAAAACTTCTTTCAGATTGCTAAAATATTTTTATATATATTCTCATTTTCTTTTTCTATAATTGTTGCAGATTGTAATGGATGAGCACCAACGTCCTAATGGAATTCCTGTTACACATTTTACCCTCCATTCTATTTATGCCCAAAATGACAATGAGAAACTTGAATTTGACTATGAATCGGGGAATATGACAATTCTGGTAAGGTGTTAAATTTTTGTTGTGGATTTGTATTACTTGAGTAACATGTTGCCTGCAGTGAAAGATTTATACCAACTAAAGTAGTTTATCTTATGAAAACATATTAAGGGGTTATTTCCTAGACATGTGCTTTATGGCTATCTGACCTAGGTTTAAGCTTCATATATTTTGTCAAAAATTTTCACTTGAATCTTCTCATCTAACAATAAATATCTCTACCATCCATTGCAAATGGCCTTTAAAAGTTTTCTTAGATTGTTCAAGACTACTATCTCTGTGGTGGTTGTTTTGATTGCTATTTTTTTTTGGGTAATAAACTGGTTACACTCCAGTAAATGAAATTCCACTCTAGGTTGTCATCTGCTTTCTCAACATTACCATTGTAGCCATCTATCGTTTTGCTCCCTTCTTTCCTTTGAAGTGATGAAGGATTTCCTTAAAGGAGAAGGATATGGTTAGATGTTTTTCTACCTCTAATAAAGCTTTTTTAAGTAAGACATGCATGCTATTTATCTAAAAAGGACAGCCTGTGCACAAGTATTTTAGTGATGATCTTATAGATTGTATTACATAGGCTGATGAGTCTAAAATGTGTGGTCTATCTCTCTCTTTTTTGCTCCGGAATTGAGATAAATAGTGTTTCATTCACATAGGATGGAATTTCCTTTGTTTAGAAAACCTTCAAGTTTAGGGATTGCATTGTATGTCCAAAATACTATTCCAACACTAAATAAATAATGCGTGCTATCCATCCTTTCCTAGCACTTTGCATGGTCCATGCTGGCTAGAGCCTTTGTGATTTCTCCACTTGGACTAATTTGCCAACTCACTTCTTGTGGCCATTCCAAGGAAAAGTAGTGTGTTTTCGATTGGGAAGAATATACTCTTAGTTCTCAATGTCTACCTTATATTCTGTTCAAATTTTAACCTTTTTTTAATTTTATTTGAGCTTTGCGTTTTTAAATCCTTAGAAAAAATAGGAGCACTGCCACTGCCTTGAACCTGTTTTGTTGAGTCACAATAAGCATCGTGGTGGTAGAGATTTGAGCATCTGCTCTAATGTCAGGTCTTGTTAATCAGCCTACAATATGTCGGACAACCTCACAGGGTCGCTTTGTTATAGATTGTGTGACATTCTTGGGATGTCGTAGCCATGAAACATCAAAGAGCACCACGTTATCAATCCAAAACTTTTTAACTGCACATTGCAAAATTCCAAAACAGTAGCTGCAAAGAAACCAAACCTTTGTGCTGTTGCAACCTTGTGTCTGATAGCAAGATGACAAATAAGTCCTATATTGGAGTAAGTGCGACAAAAGTTATAAAATTGATAGTTTTATGATATTTGGTATTTTGTGATTGTTATGAATTTTAGGGTTTTTATGAATAAAAGACGCAAATAATTCTCTAAAAGATCTGTTGAAGATTTAGACTATCTGATTAATCTTTATTGATAAGCCTAGCGAGGGAGGGAGGGAGGGAGAGGGAGAAGAAGAGAGAGGGAGAGAGTGGTTGCATATTTAACCTTGTGAATTGTTTTTTTCAGTTATGTGGAGCTAAGATACATCATTTTGTTGCATTTAGCGTGTTGCTATTTCCTAGACAACAGAAGTGCAGATAATATGGTTTCTGAAAATTTTTGTGCGAGCTAAGTGGATTCTCCCATAACGCATTCAAAATAGACAAGCTAGTAGAAAGTATCAATAAATTGCTTTACACTCATGATTAGCAATATAATAATACCATTTTTAAGAAAGAACTGTTAACAGTTTTAGTTGTTTTAACAGGCAAATGACTATGCATCTCAGCCGGACATATCCCATCAGGTTCTGAATGCCCTCTCTCTCTCTCTGCCCCTCTCTCTCTGTGCATGTGTGTGTGTGAATACATGCATGCACAAGCACCTTGTGCACATGTGCATACACCTGCCCACAATGTTTTGGCATAATGGTGGCTGGCTAGGTTTATGAAGATGTATAATCATAAATACAGCTGTTCTGCTATTGGGCTCATTTGAGGGATGTTCTGTGCAGATTGGAATCTTCATCCGCAAGTTAAACTCGATTCCAGCTTTCACTGCTAATTTAACTGTCGAGTCTTTCAACAGAAGGACCTTGTCTTAAATAGAATGTGTTGCAATCAAGAAAAGGGTGCTGAGTATGGTATCTCGAGTGATGCATTCTTTACTGCTGGATACTGAATTCATGAAAAGTGGACGCACGGAAGTAAAGGTCAGATGTATCACAAGACACAACCGACCATATGTAATCATTTGTGAGGTATTTCATGCACCTTCTCCAGGAATTCATTGGTTTACTTGGTTTAAAAATATCTCACTCAGCTGAGAAATGTTTGTATAGGTAAGGATATTGGGGAACATAAATATCAGGATTTTCTATAGCCCACTTGCGAAGTGACCGTTTTCTTGTGCGGCATGTGTTGTTACCTGAAAGTGGCACAAACAAGAATTTTGGGACATCAGCTTTTACGTAGTGTCATTTGCCCAGACATATGTGCGTGCTTAACATCATATCAGAGTCAAGATAGGATGGATATGGTATTAAGTTCTAACATAGATTATTTTCTGGGGCAAAGTCCAAATTGCTATTTGGGTATTTGTATGTTTTTCTAATCCAATCGTAGCACGAGAAATGATAATTTCACCACTTTTCGCGTAGTTTATCGTATTTAGTCTACATGGTGCAGCCTCTAGTTCAACTAAAGAACATTCGATTATCGTTTCAACATAATTAACCAAAATTAAAGAATGTAACAACAACAAAAAACCCTAGGCTGCTAATTTCTTCTTGGCCAGGTATCTGGAGGGCAACTCCATGAAAGTTTGTCACTCTCCGCGGCTTCATGGTCCTAATGCGCTATATTAGTTGTGTGGCCTGTTGTAAACGTGTTAAGCTTCTCATGAGTTTGAGATTAGGTTCAGTTTTGTTTGAAATTTGATTTATAAAGCCACGCTGTAGTTTAAAATAAATCTTGCTTATTAAAAAGAGATGAGCTTGAACTTGTATTTAAACTTGTGAGTTATATACGTATTAAATATTATCAAAATCCAAAAGCAATTTTTATATGTTTATAAATATATATATAATTTATGTTTATAGATTATTCATTTATTTATTTAAGTATATAGTTAATAAATTTACATATTTAGTTAAGTTTAAACTTGACATAAAACCCATTTACCTCAATTAGCCAAGTTTAAACTATAATTACTTATTCAACTTCTGGTTTGGTTGTTTGTAGGCCTATGGCAGCCCCAATATGTTGTTGGCCATCGCTTTTAATATAAAAAACTTCTGCTGCTTACATTATATAGCGACAGTAAAAGAATGACAGCTTTATGTATTATATTCTGTTCTTCAAGTTTTAAATTTTGTAACTTTAAACATATTATGTTTAGATGTTGAATAAATATTAGGTGGTGTATGGTGGGATTGTTGCAATTGGTTGATCATGTATGTACAGATGTCATAGAGAGGCGTGGGAGGAGGATCAGGTGAACTCGGTTTCTTGAGTGTATAACTGTGATGGAAGATCAAAATCTAAAAAATTCGATCATTCTTGACTTGTTCTTCACAAAGTGGTTACTTAAATGGTTTCTCGAGTACATAACTATGATAGAAGATCAAATCTAATAGGTTCGATCATTTTTCACTTGTTCTTCACAAAGTGGTTACTTAAATCTTTTTAAGAGATATTTTAATAGTTTCCACGTTGCTCTCAATCTTAGTAATAATTAAAAATTATCGACCAAAAGAAGATGAGTCTCTTATTTACAGATTTTAGAGGTTAATGTCATCCATTAGGTGATATCTGAACAGATGAGATTGAGCGTGGCTAATCACCATTAGATTATATCTATATGATCCGATGGTTGTTATTAAAGCCTTATTTTTCATAGTAGTGGGTTGGGTTGGGCTTGAAAATGCACTTAAGGACTTTTATACCATTATCAACTTAAAATAACCCATTTTTAATATAAAAAGGTTGTAATCACATAAGCTCTATTTTAATTAAACAAAATCTAAATTAATCTAGAAATATATTTTTGGAGTCTCACTTTTTGCACACAAAAAAAACCGTATAAGGCTAAAAGTGGAATAAATTGATGTAGCAATCCTCAATTTTGAGTTTATCAAACCAAATCTTCTTACAATATTCTTTATTGAACCTATCTTTTAGACCTTGCCATCAACCTAAACAATTGGTTTTTTTTTTTTTTTTTCATTAAATTAGGCTTCAACCCTTGCTATCGAAATG
This sequence comes from Combretum micranthum, assembly GCA_024138025.1. NCBI lineage: Eukaryota > Viridiplantae > Streptophyta > Magnoliopsida > Myrtales > Combretaceae > Combretum > Combretum micranthum. The sequence goes on from JAMXBD010000001.1 coordinate 5,583,770, forward strand.
ACTCTCTACAGGTGATCTGTTTGAATTTCTTCCAATGATTTTTAAATACTTTATAACTCCAAAAATTTAATGTTGAATTTACTATTTATGACTTTGAATGACCAGTGATGATTTCAATACCTCGTTAAATTTGTTGGTGCCGATGGTAGTAATTGACGTAATTTTGTCAGCTAGTGTCATATAACGTGATATTGTGAGCAAATGGTAATGCGACACTTGCCATTATGTCATTATATATTAAGAGAATATTGTCATTAACGTGATATTGTGAGCAAATGGTAATGCGACACTTGCCATTATGTCATTATATATTAAGAGAATATTGTCATATAACGTGATATTGTGAGCAAATGGTGATGCGACACTTGCCATTATGTCATTATATATTAAGAGAATATTGTCATATAACGTGATATTGTGAGCAAATGGTAATGCGACACTTGCCATTATGTCATTATATATTAAGAGAATATTGTCATATAACGTGATATTGTGAGCAAATGGTAATGCGACACTTGCCATTATGTCATTATATATTAAGAGAATATTCTGGCATTTTAGGTCGATAGGCAGGTGGCATGTGTCATAAAATAAATAAAATCCCAATCCCAACTCAAAAATAGCATATTTTTCAACTTATCGATGATCTGATAACCTTCCACTAAGCTTCACTAAGCTTCCATGCGAAGGGCCAGAAGAACATTTGGATATGCAGCAACATGAAACTGCTGGGCTGGGAGAGAGAGAGAGAGGGAGGGGGAGAGAGAGAGAGAGACCCCAGCAAATTAATGAGATACGAGGCCAGTTCACTCCCAAAAATAAAGAAAGGGCTTTAACCAATTTCGGTCTCAGATTTGTTAAGACTCCTAAGAAATTTTGTTCGGAAACAGACACAAGGAGGGATCAGTTTATCCATCATCCTTTCTTTCTTCAGATGAAACTAACGTTCTAATTGACATTGCAAAATAAAATCATAATAGGAGAACAAACTAGTCATCGCTGGTCTCAATATTTGCTCCCTTCAAATGCAAGTGTTTTTCTCTCTTCTGGAATTCCGTCAACCCCTTTCCACTTCCAGTCACCCCAACCTTACCATGTGGATCATCCGGTGATTTAAAAATGCTCTCTCGCTTCCTCCCTGAGAAGAACCCAATCTGGAGACCAGAGTAATTTTTCATGATTAGTTTAGACTTTGTAATGAAGTTCATGCAGCTAAAATAATACCAACCAACACAGTAATCACTTGACGGTGAAACCTTTATAATGAGGGAGAAAAAAAGGAAAAAATGTAAACTCTTCTTGATTTGAGCAAAAGCAAGTGAACTTTTTCCCCTGGTAAAACATCAACCACCTATACTACTCTTGTGTTTTATCCAAGCCCCCACAAAAACCTTTACAAAAATGTTAATAATAAGTCATTATTTTAGACAACACTCAATCTGCAAACATTTAAATTGAGGCAAGCAATGGAATGAAGGATGAAGGAAAATTGGACGACAATGAGGATAAAAAGACTAAAACGTAAAACAAATAGATGAATATCTGTGTCTCAGTTCTACAGAAATTATAGTAAGGATAATGTGCCAAGGGAACAACCACCAAATTACCCACCTTTTTTGCTTTGCCTTTAGTCGTCTGAAACTGCTGCCACGCATTTTGTCGTTTATTCTGCGTGACTTCAAGCTCTTCCATCCGCATTTTTGACTTGAAAGCATGTATCTTCTTACGCTTTGCTGCTTTCTGTATACACATCATATGAAAATTCTCCCACGTAAGTATCCTGTCAATTAATCAAACCAAGGACGGACAGATATACCAACATCCAGTGACAGGAAGAAAATTGAGGTGGCCTAGGAGCACTTAAAAGCTATAAAATTTTTGTCTTTCACAAATTTAACAACATATTTAACCAAAAAAAAAAAAAAAGATACTTTTTTGGATAATTTAGTAATTCATTGATAAGAAGGAATTTACATGATAAAGATTAAGCAGGTAAAAGTGCTAAAGGTGAAAAGAGTTTTGTTTTGCCTCCTAACAAGTGCCTTTTAAGGCACATCTATCATTTTTCTTTTTATTATCTAGCTAAGAAATGCTCACCACATCCTCAGGGTCATCTGGCTCTATGCGAAGCTTTGCTGGCAATGTTCTAGATTGGATGTCAACAGTAGCAGCCTGTGCAATCTTCCGCTTTATAGCCTGTTTTGTAGCTTCGGCAACCCGTTCAGCCTCCAGCAACGCATTTACCTCACCTTCTTGAATAGGTCTAACATTGTCAGGATCCACCTAAGACAAACTTTAAATGTTAATCCATAGTAAACAAAAGCAACCTCATAAAAGTATTGCAACAACTGAAACTTGCAAACAATATAATAGTTCACAGATTCAAGTTTCTCTCCATCTTCATTGCTAATATCAGTGTCCCAGAATGACAACAAACTACAAACTTATGTGATGTAAAACATACAACATGCGATGAAAAATCAAACCATTAATATTAATGGACAGATGGATTCTGATAGAAGCTTCAAATAATATTTGGTTTACTAGATAGATGAAGCAAGGGGTAATATTTCAAGATTTACTGCAGCCAAAATTCCAAGAAAAAGCTAATCTATTGTTTACCTCAGCAACATCACCAGTTTAAAAAAGAAGTAACAAACAATCATTGAATGGCTAATCATGATAGTTTATATTGTACCATTGTAAAATTATCAATTACTAATCAAATATTACCAATATTCATTAATCAAAAAAAGTATCTAGAAACTTCTACTCTCTCTGATAAGGGCCCCGGCATTGAAGAAGTTGCAGCTCATTAAGCAGCTGGGAATGATAAAGTGGTCAGCCAAAAGAGAAGGAAGCTGGAGTAGCTTGTCTGGAGGAGACAGAGGCCATTGATAAGGGCACTAGCTTTGAAGTAGCAGTCACTCATTAAGCTTGATGGGGCACCTAGGAGTTCTACCTCGCCATCTTTGGCGCATAAAACACAAGTCTCATTACCGGGGGCAGCCTCTGCAAAAGTAAGCAGTGACTCCTATGAATGGAGAAACATTGGAGGAAGCTCCTGAAGACACCTTGATACATCATCAAAGTAAAGGGAAAGTTCGCAGGACTCAGGTGGTGCGGATATAAGTAGGGAACTCAGGGGGGGGGTCTTCCAGTGCAAGAGCAAGAAATTCTGCAAGATAAGGCCAGACTCTTGAACCTGGACTAGGGTTTATCTTTTCTTTATTTTTCAATATGAACATAGCTGTTTGAAATGATAGAATTCTTAATAACCCTATAAAGACCGGAGATATAAGGAAACTTTGACATGAAAAATAGATTTCTCTTCTGGGCTTTTGGAAACTCAGGTAAACCCTTAATTATAGATGCTGTACAGCTTGGAGAAAACTCCTGCCGGTGCAACACTGTTGATTATTTGGCTAGAAAGAGAAATTGGATGGCTTGGGATCCAGATATTTCGACTGTAGTCCTCAACAAAACACAGGTTTTCACATTGTCTTTGCATGAATCCTCAGTGCATTATTCCTTTCTTGATCACCTTTATTATTACTCAAACTGTGACTTATCTAAAAAAGTACCATAGGCAAGCCTCATAATTTTGTGAAGTTCAAATTTAGTTTATTAGTAAAGAAGATTTATAAAGGTATAGTCCACTTAGAAAAACTAAAATAAGAGAGAGAGAAGAAGAAGAAGAAGAAGATAGCACAAAGTGATCGTATATGCTCTAAACCAAAGAGAAGTGCATTGTTAAAAGCTCAAATAAACTAGTGCCCAACATAAAACTAATCTAAACAATAGGTCATAAGCTCAAAAAACCAATTGCAGAGGTCAAGAAGACACTAAGACTTGTGGAACCAGACTTTCTATTGAGCAAGCATGATTCCCAATGCATTAGTATTTCTTTCTTGCCAGATATAATAAGTAACTGCTCCACATGCTCTTTTCCTGGCTTTCTAAGCACTGGATGTGGCCCTTGGAAGAAACTGGTGAGATCGATCATCAAATCAGAAAAATTTGAAGTCCACTCAGGTGACTGCTAATGCTGCACCAAATCTCTTGCAACTCCACTCTAACAGAATAAGTGGCTGTGTCTCTCTTCAACTTTTGACAGAGAAAGCAAAAGTAGTGATCAACTATAATATTCTGATATTTGGGCTAATCAGAAAGGTTCCCTTTCCATTGTGAAGAAAATTTGACAATCTTTTACAAGTGGTTCTCATATGTTTAGTTGGTGATGAAGACAAAGCTCTCAGATGCAGATCAAAGGGGTGGATGAGTCAGGTTTCTCCAGAATTTCAGGGCGTATTACCATATCCTTAATCAAGGTGATTTGAATTTGTTCCTCGAGGAGAATGATAATTGCAAAAAGACCTATTTATTAAGAGGTGCCAAAAAGAGTCTTTACAGGTAACAGTCAACAGTAAACAGTAAAATGGTTAAAGTGCAGAGACAAACACATCCTTTTATCAGTCAAAGAAACTTTGTAACACAATTCATTATTTGCTTAGAAAAAGAGCTCAATGGCCATGGTTAGTGAAAAATTCAAGGAGGAAGCAATCTCTTGTTATAGGAACATGTTCAATGAGAGAATTGGCAAATACTGGGATTGATGTCTTGTGGTTATTGTTATTTAAAAACAGAGTGGAGAGCAAGTTTTTTCGGAGGAGTTGTTCTAAGATGAGGAGATAAAGGAAGCCTTCTTGTCTAGACTAAATGGGAAGTCTATTGGTCCTGATGGTTTCACTTCTAAATTTTTTAGCCTTATGGCACATTGTTAGCTTAGATGTGTCACTGATGTGGTTAGGGAATATCCTCTCACAGGTAATATCTTCAAAGAGGGAACCAACACCCATTTTCTTTGATATCTAAGGTTGACAACCCATCAGATAGCTGATCCTAGACCAGTCATCGGTTGTAAGACCATCTACAGGAGCATTTCTGAATGTTAGCTTCAAGATTAAAGAGAAATATCTCATTTTTGTAGTAAATTGGAATAGAGCAGTCAGCCTTCATCTCTGGTAGGAAAATTGCAGATAGCATCTAGCTTACTTCCCTTCACAATTTAGGATATTGCTAGTTCAGTGATTTTCCAATGCAAAATTCTCTACTGATGCCAATGGTGAGCTAGCAGGTTTATTTGAAAGCTCTAGATGACATCATCAAGAGGATCCCATCTCTCCCCTTTTCTTTTGTTTGTTTAGCCAGCACATTTCCCCTTATTTATTTAGGAAGTGGAGTCCAATAAAGAAGTAATACTATCCACTTATGGATTTTTTGGGGGAAATTTTCTCATTCGCAAATTAAATGTTTCAATTAAATTGCGCAAGGAAGACTAATAAAATTTGTTTCAGCCAGCACAAGGGGAATTTTTGGGGAAATTTTCTCATTTGCAAATTAAACGTTTCAATTAAATAGTGCAAGGAAGACTAATAAAATTTGTTTCAGCCACCACAAGGTGAAATAAGTCTCGGACTTCAAGGTTTCTTCTTCATGGAGATTGTAATGCATTAGATATGCTGTTTTTTCTCAAACAAATTTCTTGGCCCCCATGTCCATATTACCTCCAAAAGTGGTTTTACAAGTCGAACAGGTGATGTAAAATTCCTTTGATTAATAAGCCTAATATGACCACAAAAGCAAAAATAAGATGGCCAATTATGTGTTTCAATAGATCTGACAGAGGTTTAGACATACCAAGGTTAGAAACTAGATATGAGGCAACTCAATTACACCAGCTAGCTTCTCATTAAATCAAGAAGGTTATATATAAAAATAACATCTCCCTTTGGCATGATTCTCCTAGGCATATATCAATGACCCTAGAATCATTTCAGCCATGTGCTTGATTAGGTAGGCTTATTTTGACCTTTGAAGGAGATGGGGATCTTTAGACAAGCATGCCTAAAAACGCCAATGAGATTTTTAGCAGCAGCTACATATTCCCCCAGAACACTGTTCCTTCCCACTAATATATTGTTCTATTTGCCTGTTCAATGTCCTATGTCTGCTTCGGTTTCTCTCTCTCTCTCTTTCTTTTTTGGGTGTGGGTGGGGGTGGGCCACACGGGTTGGTTCATCTGTGAACTTAAAAAAAGTTTTATGTATGGCATGGTACAAGCCAAAAAAAGATTGTTATAATAATGACTAACCATAACAAAATTATTAATGATTGATTAATTATATATTAGGTGAGAATTATCTAATTAATTTTCCAATGTGCTAATAAAAATATATATAAATTGTTCAGGTAACATTCTTATGTTTGGTAAGAATACTTTCTGAAGAATAGATGAACACTCCATTCCAAGAGAAAAGGGAATAGGGATTCCTACAAGGGCAAGTAAGTAGGTGTTTCATACTTTTTGAACAAGGTTAAAATCCATTTCTCGAGCATAGGGAATCAGAATTTCTATGAAGGCAATGGTATAGGTATTTCCTATGTAAAAGGAATAGTTAGTACTAACTATACCTGTGCTTTAATTAACCCCAAAAAAAAAAAATTAATAATAAAATAAAAAAAAAAAAAACCTGTCCTTAGAACCAAACTAGATGATGACAAATGGTCAGGAGTAGCAATTCTATATTAAACTTTAAATACTTGAACCAAATGTCATATCAAGGAAGAAAACATCCACCACATATCCGTACAGACAGAACATTTTGTAGAACGCAGGGTCTTCATGCCCCATTCAAGTTATTGGTTTTCCTAACTACATAAATTTCAACTGACTAACGAGCCAAAAGAAAGATAATCAAATAGTGCAATCAAGACAATGAATAGTTGACAGAGGCTTGTCTTGAACCCTCATAAAAAATGCATTTTTCCCTCCAATGAGAACAAAAGATGCAGAACATGCAGCTAAACATAAGTTTAATGGGTCTGTTTGGTGCATCTTATTCTAGTCGTTTTGGTATCTTATTTTCGTCGTTTTCATAAAAATAGTTTGTCAGGAAATCGATATAGATTAATAACAGATATTTTTACTTATAAACAAATTAAATAGACCAGATACAGATTAAATACAGATAAGATACAAATACAAATTAGATACAAATGGAAATTAGGGAATCTAAACAAGCCCTATTAAATAAAATACACCGTGAATTGAATGCAGAATTTCATATGCCCTTGGTATTCCCAAGGTCATGCGTACCTCTTCTTTATTTCCCCAACCATCATAGATTACATAATATCCATTTGGAGTGTGAGCTTCAATTGTTGCATCATACCTGAACATTCAACTAATCAAACACCAAAAAGAAGAAAAGGTAAAACAAATGCAAATATATGAGAACTAAAAAAGTGTTTAAATAAAAGATGTACACATACCACTCTCCATCATCACTCCAAACAGCCTGAACCTTGGATCCAATCGGCAATTTGTCACCACTATTGAAGAAACTTTGTTTTTCCTTACAACCAATGAAAAGAAAAATGAAAGTGAGATAGAGGTTAAACTTTGAAATTATAGTATCATGCCACACCATCAAATGGATTTGTAACACCAACAAAACATCTCCACAGTCCATGTCTAAAAATCATCACATCCAAAGGAAGTGAGAAAGGATAGAGAAAGATCTCTTTCTTATCTGCAGCAGGGCTATAACAATAATGAATGTGAAACTTCTGCAAGATCCTAATCACACGTAATAAATTGATAAAATTAAAAAGAAAAACCATTGATCATAATTCATCAAAAACAGATTGGCTGAGTTCTACCTGGACAATATAGAGAAGGGAATAAAATTTCCAAAGACAAAGAACACAGCTAAGAAAGTGGCTAAAATCTTAAAGAGAATCGAGACAATTAGATTTTCAGTCAAACTGCCAAAAGATTGCTAAATACCTGATTTTTACCATAATGTATTTTAATCCTCAAATTAAAAACAATAACACCTTAAGTTGTAAATCATCAAAGGGACAATGTCCAAGTAGAATAAGCAGCACACACGAATGGATTCATAAAATAATGGAAAAATACCATGTTCTGCTGTAAGGACCCTTTTGTTTGCGGAGAACTAAGAGATGAACCTGTAGTTGTCCCAAGCTGTGCTCCAGAGACCTCATTTAACTTAGCAGTAGCAAGAAGTTCTTCTGTCAACGCAATAACCTGTGACCCACCAGATTTTCACAAGTGAAAAAAAGAAAAGACAGATATCTCTCAGAAATATTAGTAAGCCGAAAATCTTGTGAAACTCAGAACTTAGTGTGAACATTGGAAGTCAGAGGGGAAGAGAAATGGTAGCATGCTGTCCACGACGGCAAAGGCAAAGGCAAACCTGCAAAGGAATGGATATAGAAGTGACGGCTATCATTACTGGCAAAATTCTATTGAGTTCCTATTATAATTCGAGCAGTTTTCTTTTGTCAAAAAGATTCTCCCAACTCTGAAGTTGAATTGACTTCATATTAAGAGGAAAAAAAAAAAAAAATCAAAGAAAAACCCTAAAGTCTAGACTAAGGAACGGACCAGAGTAGCCACTGAAACCATCAGACAGATGATTATTACCATTGAAGGGTTTGTTGTCATAAGACCAAGAAATGCAAGAAGCAAATAGAAATGTAGCAATTAAGCGAAAGATGAGGAAACATTAATCGTATTGCATTCCACTTAATCTGAAAGCAAAATTCAAGAATTGCTAATAGAGCAATCATAAAAGCAACCTCTTGAAGTTCCTTCTGCATGTCAGCGTACTCGGAGTTTCCAGGATCATCAGCCAGAAGCTGCCTAACCTGCGAATGGGCAAAGAAAGAGATGAGCCTAAACTGAACCTGAACCTCAACCTGAATTTGTTTTGTGTTTTGCATGATTAAAATAGAGAGAGTATAGAGAATTCAAGAAGCAACAACAAATACATAATAATGAAAAGAAAGTCATGTTCATGTTGTGTAGACAACATGTTGTCTCGTCCGAAAAAAGAACATGACAAAAAACAGAACCCTAACCTAATCTTCTGACTTAACCGAACATGTCCATGTTAAAAACATGAAAAAAAAAAAAAAAAACCCTAATCCAAGACCAAGAAGAAGAAGGAGAAGAAGGCGTACATACCTGATGGAGTTGTTCTTTGTAAGTAGAAAGATTGGAGGCAAGCTCATCGATGCTTAGCTCTTCTGCTTCTACTCCGCCTCCTTCCATCGTCGTCTTCTTCTTTTTTTTTTTTTTTCCTCCTCTCTTCCTCTGCCCCCTCTCCCTCTCTATCTCTCTCTATCTCTCTCTCTCTAGAATCAAAAGCAGTGCTTCTCTCCTCTTTTTATTATTTACTAACTAACGGAGTTTTTCTTCGTGTTGATTTTGATTTCGTTTTCTGTAGAAAACTAAAACGATCATTATAATTTATATAGCTTCTCTCGAAGAGGATTTTTTGGGCTTCTTGGCTTTTTTTCAAAAACATTTGGCCCTAGTGTATTACTCTTTATAATTTCTTTTTTTTTTTTCTTTTCTTATTTTAAAAACGAATGAATATTTTTCTTACCCCAAAGCATAAATATGAGTAATTTAAATGGATAAATTATAAAAAAATCCCAGTATTTATGATAAGTTTATTTGAAATATCAAAGTTTCAAATGATTAAAAAGAAATAGTAATATTTGGAGATTAATTTATTTAAAGTATCAAACTTTTAAATGAGTAAAAAGAGGTATTGATATTTCGTCAAGTAAGATATTAATATTTGATTATTAATAAAAATTTAAAAACTTAATTAATTAAAATATTAATACTTTAAATAAACTTACCGCATATTAATACTTTTAGCATACTAGTTAAAATACACTCAATACCCAATATAATAAATCCAACAGAGATGATGATAAAGGGGGGAAAAATGCATATTAGAAAAAAGTTATAAGAAAAAAATTCAAAAGTTATAGATAAACATGATTTCAATATAATAATACAAAATCGTGTTTAAACGCGATTTCAAATATAACATTCTTAAATCGTGTCTTTTAAAAAAAAAAATGCGAACAGCAAAATCAAGTATAAAAGTAATCACACTTACATATTCATGTGTCCCCAATTCCTAATTCTAATGCAAAGAAAAAATAGGTTTGCTTATTTAAGTGAAAGTTGAGTCAATAAAAATGAAATGATGAAAGATGAAGAACACAAGGATCCAATCCCAAGAGGCTATACATTCAGATCCCATGTTTAAAAAACAAAAAAAATCACATCTGAATTTTACTTACAATCAAATTCAAGGAACATTGAATTGTCTAAGTGTGATGAATTAATAATTATTGAAGGTCTTTTATTCCCTGGTACTGGTATGGTGTATCATCCATCACGACTTCCTTCTATTCAAGCTTGTCACTTGTCACAAATCTCCCTTTTTAACCAACTACCAGCCAAGCTTTGTTATACCAACTATGACTATGAGGGTCTAATAAGTACTTAATTAATTGTCATCTCATCTTAGTAAATTGTGCTTGCAGATGGATCAAGTCAACCAGACAACAATCAACAGACAATTATTTACCTTAGTTAGTTCAATTTTAGAAAATTTATAATATACAACACCAAGAATAAGATCACCGAGTGCCTAATATAGAGAAATCGTCACCAAAAGTATCTATACAAGTATGAGTTTATGACTATTTAATAACTTTAAAGCATGTACTAGTCACGAATCCTATTAAATTATTATCAATCCCATTATTTTAAAGATCGATTATTTGTTCTAAGGATTTGTCTTGGATAAGGCCCATATGGGTATAGTGTTTACAAATTAGTTTTAACTAATTTGGTTAAGATCAAGCCCGACAAAGATAAGATTTTTCATTTAATTATTGTTTTTAAGTCAAGATTAGGCTATTTAAGATCAAGCCCAACAAAGATAATTATTGTTTTTAATTAGTTTTATGTACATCTGCCATGTAAATCACAAAACAAATTTATTACAGTTCAACCGAAAGTTGTATCATGGCTCATATTCCATCACACCGCACTCTTATAACTTGTCATATAAGTTTATTAAGCAACATTTACTACTCTATGACTATGACTATGTCTCAAGGCAAGGTATCATTCAAGTTGATATTTTAATTAAATAAAAAACTAGATTTGTTAAGGAAATCAATCACGTAATTCATGTTAAACATTCTGGTTATATTAGGCACGTTCTTAGCCTCCTTAATCCCATTTACCTTTACTGTATTATATTAGTTGTTAACTAATCTTAAATTCCATTATTTTTATCCTTCAATCAAATTCAGCTTATTATAATTCTAGTCTTTGTTATCAAGACATATCACATAGTAATTTGGGATAAAAGTTCCACTATCACCTAAAAAACTATATTAAAATAAAATAATAAAAAAAAACTCACACTCCCCCCCCCCCCCCCCTTTTTGTTGTAATATCACGTTGCGTTTTACATTTTGGTACGAGATAATATAGCATTATTTATTTGGTAATTTTTTTGATAGTAACTATGTGAAATTTGAGAATATGAATATTAATATCGAAATTAACATCTCAAGGTCAATCTGAGTGCCTAAACTAACTTAGTCTTCTTGCTTGTTTAGATATCATGTTTGCTATCATTTTGGTTTCGTTTTCAAATTGAACTGATACTAAATCGATACATATATGATATCGATGAAATATTGACAGTTTTACTCATAAACTAACTACACAGAACCAATACCGAACCAATACCACTAAGTTACCAATATAAGTAAAAATCCGATAATCCAAATAGGCCTAGTCTTCCTTCATTAAACCCCTTAGCACTATTAGATTATAGAAGGGTAAAAGATGATTGAATATTAAAAATTTAAAAAAGAAAAAAAAAATAAACGGTCAAGTAGTAAGTAATTCTTTTTTTCAAGCTAATTTAATTAAATAAGAAAACACAAATAGTAATAAACTGGCTTTTATGGGTTTTGGCCAAAGTAGTAAACTAACATTTCTCATGGGGAACTTTCATAATCCCATCAATGATCGTCAAGATAAATATAGTAATTAGAGTAAAAAAAATTAATATTTTTAATTATAAAAAATATAAAAATCCCCATAAAAACAAAAAATAATATCACTTTTAGATAAATTAAACTCATCTTTTAAAGAGATGAGATCATAAACGATTGACCTCGTCTCTTAAAAAGAGGGGTTTGTGTGAAATAACCTTACCTCGATTCATGGTTTCCCTCTTTCTCTCTCCCCTTTTGCTCAACTTCTCCCTCTACCTCTCTAACTTCCTATCTCTCTCTCTCTCTCTCTCACTCTCAGTCACTGCCCCATCTCTCTCTCTCTCTCTCTTAGCTTCTTGTCTTTCTCTCCCTACACACACATCATGGCGACCACCCCTAAACACCGAAGACCATCTCGGCTTCTATAGGTAAAGATGGAAACAAACAATCAGCCAGTTATGCAGTCAATAGGTTCACAATGAAGGGTCTGTCAATTGGTTGTATTGCAAGTTCAACAATGGTAGATGGTTGTTGCGAGCTTGGATTTGTGGTGTGAAGATGACGACATAGACTAACTCGATTGGAGTTGATGGAAGTGACTATGGGTATTTTGGTATCTCTGTATGGGTTCTTGTTTGCGTTGAAGTTTATGTTCGTTCTGCCAATGATGGAGGTAGGTGGTGGTGGGTCGAACTTTGATGTCGATGGTTGTTTTGTAGGCTACGATGATGGCACAGTGGCTAGGAAACCCGTAATAGATGATGAATTTGTTGATGGGTTTGCGAATGGGTTCTACTTTGGAGCTTGTCGTGTTTGAGCTTGATACTTTAGAGCCTCACTAACTTTGTCTCTTTAAAATATGAGATAGGTTATCTTTTTAATGGTATTTTTGTAATTTTTTAATGGTTCAATTATAGTTCGATATGATGTTAGTCACTGGCTTATGAGGACCAATCACAATATAATTCTTCAATAATGCTACGTCATGTAACAAAGTCAACAGCTAATAGAGTTTGGCTTGGATACTAATGATAGACTTAGAAAACTTCAATTGGGTTCCATATATAATTAATCAGAAGCATTGACTAAGATTTAAATACTTTATTGCGATATTATCCTTAATAATATTTCAGCTTCCTGCGCACACTCGACGACCGCGATCATGCTATATGCATTGTTGGCATTTTGAATTTCAAATCGTCACTTGCAGCATTAACTAATTTGCATAATAAGCTTAGCTTTAAACGAAGAATCTCTATGAATATAACTTAGGAAAAAAAAATACGAGGAAGATTGATTTAAAATCTTCTCTTGTAAGTTATTGAAGTTAGAATGAATGATAAACTCCTTAGTAAATAATCAGCAGCTTTTAAACTCACTCCCCTCAATGGACTATAGAAATTATCTATTTAGATAGTCTGTTTTTCATCTACATCTATATCTATATTAAAACAATATGTGTAAATATATCTGATTTGCATCTATATTTTATTTATATTTGATTTATTTGATATTTTCATAAGAATTGCCAACTTCTTTTATTTGTATCTATTTTTTTATAAACAATTTATTAAACAAAAAGTTCTATATATGCCATAAAAAGCTAGTCAAACAGATCTTTTTACCTCTTAAGATAGAAGAAATATTTTGTAATCCAAGTAATTAAAAAAAAAAAAAAAACCTTATTTATACAGTTGCTGCATTTATATTTATAGCGAAGGCTGAAGAGACCTTGCACTACAGCAGCTTTGTTTTGTTGTGGTGTTGGGGGGTGGGGGGTGGGGTGGGGTGCGCGATCTCAAGTTGAGTTTACTACAAAAGGTGCTATCTGGACCCTCCGTGAAGAAGATTGTGATGGTGGTGGAGGTGGAGTTTCTTCACTTTGAGCAGCCAGATACTCGAGTGCCACAACTACATCACCGATGAGCGGGCGAAACTTTGGTTGCTCCCGGAGACACATTGCAGCTATACTGATTGCATGCTGGAGACACCGTAAAGGAAACTGCCCTTGCAGTTGAGGATCAGCCAGCTGAACGTATCTCCTCTTGCCTTGGAGATATGGCCGAGACTGCCCATATTACAAAGGATTTAAAAAACAAACAAAATGGAGAAATAACATTTTCAGTATGGCCTAGTGTCCAAAGAATGTTAGGATATTAGAATATACGGTAACAGACTCAAAACATTATCAAATAATAAGCCATATCTATATGTACGGATAAGAACTTTCCACTGTTTCCAAGCAGTAAATTTGAATGATGGGGGGTGAAAAAGAAAAGGATGTAAAATTTGACTTACCCATCTGGTCAGGTCATGCTCTCCAGCGGTCCTCGTGGTGTCTATGGCTTTCCTTCCAGTAATCAGCTCCAAAAGAACCACCCCAAAACTGTAGATATCGGATTTGAGGGTCAATTTGCCACTCATGGCGTATTCTGGAGCACAATATCCATATGTTCCCATCACTCTTGTTGAAACGTGAGTTTTGTCACCAACTGGACCCAACTTGGCTAGTCCAAAATCCGAAAACTTGGGATTGGAATCTTTATCAAGCAAGATATTTGCAGATTTTAAGTCGCGGTAGATGACAGGCGGGTTTGCTTTACAGTGCAGGTATTCAAGGCCCCGAGCTACACCAGCTGCGATCTGCATGCGAGTGCTCCAACTAAGTGGTGCTTTACCGGGGTCAAGATCTGCAAAGCCAGTTGAGGATCTCAATATAAAAAGCGACTAGCTAGCACCAATAATAAATGTAAGAACTGTCTAGTATCTCTTGCTACTTAGCTTTTGGAGCTTATTGCTTCTTCTCAGATGTCAAACTTAAAGCCCCAACTTCATAACATAAAAAATGAAATTATTAATATGGGATCATCGGCCTACAACACTTCATCTGATATGGGGTTTTGAACTGTCTCGTCTTCACGTGGAACAGTGCCATTTCACTCTAGATTATCAATCAGATACACTGATGAACCTTCCGTAAAATAACAAAACTCTCAAGAACTCCAAAACTTGTTGCAAGAACAAAAGTCTTTATCTTTTGATAGAGACTAAGAAAAGCTTCTATTCACTGTCTCTATTTAGTTTCCAAGGTATAAAACCTGGCTAACCTAATCCTTGATTTAAGACTGGTATGTGGATCCATGGACAGTAGTCAATCTGGTTTCGCTAGCATGCCAGATCGCTCAGCAGCAAGGACTTGCACCTCCATAACAATGAAGGCCTTTTTAGTTCTTTTATTAGACAAGATGGACTATCTCAAGCGGCATTCGATCATGGGATAAGAGCAAATAAAATTTATCCATGATGAAAATCACATTATTTTCTGAGAACATCTCACAGATTGTCCGCAATTTGCAGCCAAAGTTAGTACTGCTATTGACCTTCTCATAACTTATAAAAGATAATATGCCTTGAATCTTTAAGCATAAAACCATCCTTACGTGTAAGAGCCTAAGAAATATTAACACCCCACAACATAAGTAGATGGTCTTCTGCAAGCTTCGTGTGTCCTATTCAGTCCAGACACATATAAAGTATGACAACATCGTAAGCATCTGTCAATGGCAATGTCCATGGATTTATGTAATTGCATCAATCCGTAAAACAGGACGGTGTTTTTAGTCTAGATACACCATAAGAGTATAACAATTATGCAAAAAACATAAGATCAGAGAACAGTAGATGGCAAGCAAATGGAATCATGCTTCAGAAAATTACCAAACAAATGGTCTTCCAAGCTTCCCATTGGCATGTACTCGTATACCAAGAGTCTTTGATCTCCATTGGTACAATATCCAATCAATGTAACTAAATTAGAATGGTGCAGCATACTTAGCATGAGAACTTCGACAATGAACTTCTGGACTCCTTGAACACCATCATGATTGAGTTTTTTGATCGCAACAACCTGCTTGTATTTTTAAGATCCTTAGGGTTATTGATGTCAAATGTAGAACCAAGTTTAATGCAATGCAATACGATACAATTCTAGTGAAAATGAAAATAACAGCAGAAGCAATGCATCAAAGATAGCATAATCCACCTTTACAGCAGCTACTAAGGCATATCAAGGGTATGGTTTACCTCGCCTGTATTTAGCCAACCCTTATAAACCTTTCCGAAACCACCTTCACCAATCAAATTCGTCTCTTTGAAATTCCTTGTCGCAGTGGCTAGTTCAAGGTATGTGAAACTGTGTGCTGCGTTGCCTTTTGGGCTGCTGTCACCCTTGCCTTCGCATTTTCTTGATCCTTCTCTTTTTCTAAGCCCACCATCTGCACATTCACATGAAGGAAAAGGAAAACAACACTAATTGATCGGCACTAAAAAATAATGATCCCAGCAAAAGGACATTGAGATTATACCTTCATCATCATAGCAAAGACTTTGCCTCGTATTTCCTGCCGATCCAAAAAACCAAACATCATTGGAGTATTTAAACCATACAAGGATTAAACGTCCCGCATATGAACGCCATCAGGTAATCCTTAACATTAGAAAAATTTCATTAAAGACCAATCTACCTGATGAGACAATGGACTGCCGTGAACTGGGTTGAATGCCATTATCATTTTCAATCTGACTAACATCTTTGCGGCGAGAGCAAAAGCAGCAACCCATCTTCCTTCACTAGAGAAGCACTGCAAATATAATAATCCCTTCCCCCCCCACACCCACCACAATAATCACAACACCACTTACTCCTTCAGGATTCACCAAGTGTTGGGAAAGTCACAGTGTCAGACTGGCAGCCCCTTTAATTTTTTCAATTTTTGCGCCCTTTTTAAATTTTTTTTTCTTTTGCCAACTAATCTTTTCGATTCGTGACCCCAAAAATCACACAAAATCTTAACTTTCTATAAATTTGTAACACCAGACAAAACTTGAAACGTAAATAAATCTCACAATCCCTGAAACCTTGGAAATATTACAAAATCCCTATAAATTAGCAACCTTAAACAAATTTCCTTTTGGATTCTCAACATCAAGGACTTCCCAAAAATCACAACTTTCATCAAATATTACCACACCTTACAAACCCCTTGTACCCTTTTCGAATTCACACTCCCAAGAAACTTCCAAAATCGCATTTCTCCTCAAAAACTCTCGCAAGGTAAACAAAGTGAAAAACACGGCAGCACAAATTGACCCTATACGTACGACGTTGTGCCGAATGAACCCAAACTAGAATAAAAAACCACACATTTCCTTAAAATTGAAGGAGGGATCAAGAAGAGAAAACCCAATAAAATCAGATAAAAATGGAAGCCCTTATGAGATACCCTCAGATAAAAACACGTTGTCGGTTCACAAGATCTTGACGAACATGACATAGCCAGAAAAACAAAAATAAAAGTTACACCATAAAATTAAGTGAATAAAAACAAAAGCTAAACAGCAAGGATAAGGATTGAATCAATTTATGGATAGGTTGATATTACTAAAATAATTAATTAAAGATAAGCGATATTCCAAATATAAATGATATTAACCACATGAACAACTATGGAAATGTTTATGAACATTTCCATAGTTGATTAGATTGCTTTTCATTTTGGAATTCATTGATTGCAATACATCTGTTTTCAATAACAAATTTGAATGGTTGGATTGACACGAGGTGCCATCATAGATTCTGCGATCCATTTGACAAGAGGTAGAGACTCCAATGCCGGAGTGTTTCAGAGGGTCTATAGTTGTAACCATCAAGGGCCACACTCCAACCATAGTTGTTCCCAAAATTGGTTGGGTAAGGTACTGCTCCAGCTCCTCCTCGTCCTGAGTGTCTATTCTTGTCATCTTCCATCCTGAAGAAGATAGAAGGCACATAGTTAGAAGGCAGTGTTAAGGAAAGGGGAGCTTTAAGGATGAGAAATTCTAGAAATGGGGTCTTGTTGGTCCTGTGTGAAGAGTAAACTTATGGTTTGACGCCATATATAACCCAAGAGAAGATATCAAGTTAGTGTAACTTTTCTCTTATAAAACCTTCAATTAATTCATGTGAGACTTCTCTAAGCATCCGGACAACAGGTAATAAAAACCTTTTTTTCCCTGGAACATGCTAATTGTTCTTCACCATCTTCGGGGTTGAAAATGTCTTAGTTTTAATTTCCAGGTGTTTTGGGGATTCGAATCTAGTTGGTATAGATGTTGGATTGGTGCCTCCACGAAAGAAGAAAGATTAAAAATGTGTTTTTAAAGTCTTAGTTCCAAAGCTATCCAGAGTCCTGATGCTGCATATTACATGACATGAAGTCTGTGACTCTTGAGTCTGCCTTGTGCTCACCAACCAACCAAAATGCTGATCCAGTCCAGCAGGTACTCTTTGTAATAGTATACATCTTTGAAAGTCTTAGTCCAATCTTCAAGCCTGTCTCAACAAGATTTTTCTTTTAAGTATATAGCTCCAAGCTCTGCGAATGAAGATGCTGAGATTGGAATTCAACATATCCAATTTCTTCCAAAATTTTTGGTACATGGAAATACAAGCATATCATTTTTAAGTTGCCAGGCCAAATATGGCATTATCCATTCTAAAATTTCATCTGCATGATTTATGCACGTAGTAGTAGTAATAAAGCCATCGATTCTACTTTGTCACTGGATATTATTCCTCATCCGATTATCACCAAATGCTGATAAAGCATTCTCATAGCACAAAAAAGAAAAGAAAAAGAAGAGGCCTTCCCCAAAGTAACAAGCAAACAATAACTATACCTATCATCCTTTCGGGGGGCCTTATTAGTTGATTATGGGCTGTCCGACTTTGCCCTAAGCATCTATGACGAACAAGTTGATTGATTTGGAAACCTAGCCGAGTCCAATACATATATTAGGTACCTAGAAAAAAAATTACCAATATATAAATCGGGTGAAATTAATTGTTAATATATAGTTGTTAAATCGTGTCTATAAAACCATATATAAATAATTATATATAAATCATGGGTACAAATTATGATATTATGTCTATATCGTGCTTTAAATAAGGGATTAAGGAAAAAAATAACTATCTTTTCAAAAAAAATTACACAAATCCATGTGATGAAAAAATAATCCTAAGAATAGGCAAGTTAAACTCGTCTCTTGAAGAGACGAGGTTAATTCGACCTCGTCTCTTCAAGAGACGAGGTCAGTGAAAATACACTAACTTCGTCTCTTGAAGAGACGAGGTCGGCCACTAATGACCTCGTCTCTTCAAGAGACGAGTTCAACTTGCCTATTCTTGAGGTTATTTTTATCTTAGTAGCATTTTTGTAATTTTTTTAAAAAAATAATATTAATTTCCTTTTCCCTTAAATAAGCGGTGAGTTTATTTATTCGCATATTGCGATTTATTTTCGCTATTAATGCTTGGGTCTGTTGTACAGTTTATAGTCAAACTCTCCTTTCGTTGGACTTCATTTTACTGACCCGCCTGCTTTGTTGGGACCACCCTTTGCCTTTTTGTCATAATTATGTGGTTGCCTTGCTCATTTTGCTCCGCAATTTAGATGAATAAATATCGCAAGAATCACTCACGATAAAATGCTGCACATCAAAATTCCAATCTCTTGTTTCATAAATGCGATTTTAGTATTGTATTTTAATAATTAATTTTATTTTGATCTTATATAAGTAATTAATTTTAATTAAGGTCCTAAAAAAAATAATTTCAACCCAGCCAAAGTGTGATTGTTTGATTTGGTTTTGAGCAATGTATTCACCAATGTATGGAGTCTGAACTGAATTTATAAGCACCCGACTTATCCTACATCTAAAATTCAGCTAAGTCAAATCCCCAGCCACGTATAATACTTTAAGTGTTACATGCACATGCATCCTTGAATGATATATTTATTTTAAACATTGCTAACAAATTTTAAACTCTGAAATCATATAATTATATTCTGAAAACAACTGGATTTAATGATTGAAAAACAAATTTTATAAAACATTTTATATTCTACTTCCATGAGTAGATCATCTCTCAAAAACTAAACTATGCCATTAGATATCTTCTATACCCTTCATGATGATAAACCAAGCTTTAAAACTTAAATTACAAAACTTAGGCTCCACCAGGCCACAAATCTCAAAATATAAATCTAGTTCTTAAACAAATAGATAAAAGAAAACAAAACCAGTCAACGATACTAATCAAGTCCCTTCATCAACTAAAGATCCTCGAAAGTCACCTCAAACTTGAGCCAATCAATATCATCATCAATCACCATCATCATCATCATCATCATCATCATCAATACAACACCTGAAAAAATGACGACGACGACAACAACAACAACAATAATGAGCCGAAGCTCAGTACAACAGTAGCATAGACGCACGTGGAATGACACACAAATCTAGCTAAATGCAATGCAATAAAAAACAAGTTATTATCTTTCATTTAAATAAAGTAAGCAACATGGGAACACTCATACTTTGGAGCAAGCCTGGGAACCTGGGGGTCTTGAGTAACAGCAGTTGCTCAGGGGGTTGATATAGTTAGCTCGAATACCTATATCTCCTATATCTATCTGAAAAAGAAAAATAGTCTTATCTAGGGTTTACAGCCATTACACACACTATACCTATCTCATTCCATAATATAAAAGAGCTCAACCGATCCCATAAACGTAAGCTCCAATATATTACTTCTCACTTATCAAGATAGACATTGCACCGATACTGTTTGCCCCATCAGCTACCCGTGAGCCACTTATAAATATCATCGCATCATGATGGGAGTAGCGTAAGTGCCTAAACTACCGTGCCCTCTCGGGACGGGACAAAGTTACTGCTTTCTGGACTGGATTCAAGGTACACGCACAAAACAATACTCATCACTTAAGCTGTCTTTAAGTTCTTAATCCATTTTGGATGCCTATCCTAGCATACAACACGTAAGTAACTGCGTACCTTTCATATTTGAAATCCAAACAGGGATAGAGGGTATTTCAGAATCTATCTCATAAGATAAATCAAGTATCCATATATCTTTTCATGAAATAAACTCACATAAGCATTTAAATTAATTATTCATTTATATCAAACTCATTTTATTACTCTATTTGATCAGACACTAGGAACCCCGTTATGGCTGTGAAAATCATCCTGCCAAAATATGGACAGTTCTTCATTGTCTATCAAAGTATTTTTTTTCTCTTTATTTATGATCTTTTATTACAAAAGCAGCATCATATCATTCATATTCAAAAACACTCATTTTCCAAGCAATTATGCATTTGAAACAAACATATTCCCTATGTTATTTATAGTTTATCCTAACTTATTATTCTAAGCCAATTAATAGCTATTACGCCTATATTAACTTAATCCTAACCAAATTGATTAGAGTTGATCATTTAATCCAATTATTAAGCTAAGATAATTAAACTTAATCAATCTAATCAATTTTAGCTTACTAAAGTCTATTTAGTCAATTTAGACTAAGATTGATTAATTAAGTTCATTTTGTATCTAAGAATCATATTAACGTAAGTCTATATTAACTTAATCTTAGTCAAGTTGATTAAATTTAATTAATCTAATTCATTTTAATTCATTTAAGTCCATTCAATCAAGTTAAATCTAGATTTGTTAGCTAAGTTCATTTTATACTTAACTACACACATTTAACTAATAAACATAAGGTTTCAACTTTGCATGGATATCTAGCAGCCATAAACAAATAAAATTGAGGCCTTGATGCTTTTAGAATTTGCATGAACTTAAAATCTCTTTTTGAGCTTTCTATAGCATTTTGAATCACCTCAATCTGAGGTTGGATGAAAAAATTATGATAAAAATACGAAACAGTATTGCTGCAGGAGAGACACAAGTCACGCCCATGACTTTTGAAAAATTGTCAAAACTTGGCCACTAAGCTAAGACTCATGCATGTGATTTTTGGATTTTGAAGTTTAAAATTAACCCGAGGCTAGCAAAGGCTAGATCACAGCCATGATTGATGGAAAATTTTCAAAACAGAGCCTCTAAGTCAAAAGTCATGCCTATGATTGTGAAAAATCATCCAACCTGAGCCTACCAAGACCTCAATCACACCCGTTCCCTTGCCTACTGTCACGAATTTCCCTGTTTTTCAAACTTCGTTTTATCAAATTTTTACATATTCTACATCAAATATAAACACCATAAAAGCAACATATGACTCATCATACTCACTTAACAATACCAAATGCATAAAAACTTTACATTCTCAACATCATACAACTCTCATAACTTCATATATAACATTTGAACATTTCATAACTTCATCAACTCACTCATATACCAATTTTATTACAAACCTTGCTTATAACTAATATCAATTTATTATATATATACCAAAACAACAATCAAAACAAAGTGAAACAATTATACTTAGCTTTTGGCAACCACATGCACACTTAGTCTTCTCTACACTTCTTCTTCTTCTTGTTGAGCTACTACCAACTTGATTTCCTTCTCCTATATCATCTTTTAACTTTGATTTCTCTTTTAATCCTTTTGAAGTTGAGATTTAAAGATGATTTTGAGAGACAAAAGAGAGAAAAGAAGAGAAAGAAAGAAACAAAAATTGAAAAGAAAAAGGAAGAGAAAAGGAAGGCAGGGAAAGAAAAATAAAAAAGGAAAGGATAAGGATAAAATTAGGATATTTTAGAATAAATGTATTAGGTTTAGAATTTTCATATCAATATATTTAGTTTTTGGAGTATTTAGAAGATGATTTCAAAATTTATATGTTAGAAATTAATAACTTAAAATAAGAACTTAATTTAGGAACTTAGTTTAAATCAAATTGATATTCAATTTGAATTAGGCTTAAGAACTGATAGTTTAGATAGGCAGATGATTTCAAAATTTATGGGGATTAAGGATATAAACTTTTAGGCTAAAGCTTAGGGATTTAAGAATCCACTAAACATTTAAACGACATACTTAGGGGTTTATGAATTCGAAATCTCAAATTTCAACTTAATCTATTATTAACCTAATTATGTCAACTTGTCTAATTACATCCTACGATTCATTTGATTTGTTTAATCTATCTGAACTCAATTTCTAATTTATGTGAAGATTTGGGGTATTTTAGAATTACTTGGTTACGAGATGAATATTAGAAATCTGTTTTTTTTTTTTCCTTTTTTTGTGCTATCATACTTATGAATAATAAGTAGGACATTATAAAAACCCTGACTTTATTTATAATTTTTGGGAGGAAGAAGCATATCATTTTCAGAACCAAATTTTCTATTATTAATCTTTTGAGATCTAAGATAAATTAATTTTTTTATGAAGAGGTCACAAGTATATTATTAGAAAGTATTGATATTTAAATACTAGTAAATAATAATATATAAAGAGAGTAACTGATATATTATATATTTAGTTGCACAATCATGGTTGAAGAATAATATGAAACGTTAGATAGCTAATAAAACCAATCTCATAGAAAAATACAATGTAGTGTAATTTTTTTATTTTTTAATTTTTATACAATAGAACACAGAGGGAATGAATGATGAACTGTAAAATTTTCCCACGAGATTCTCTTAAATAAAGATATTCTCCAAGACAGAGATCAATACCCTTTTTTTTCTGTCAGACTTTTTCTTTTCTCCTGTTGAATTATTCAAATTTTTTTGATTAATCCATATTCCATACACTTAAATATATTTAGTAATATTTTTAACTAAGTTACCAAAAAAATGTTCAATTTAGTACCTAAAGTTTGTACGAAAATTTAATTTGACATCTAAACTTTGAAGTGTTTTGTTTAATGACATTTAAGAGACAATATATCAGTATTATACTCTTAAGAGACTAGTAAAATATCTACAAAAAGTTTAATTTGATATTAAATTAGAATAAAAGGGGATAGACCCTTACATACCTAGTTTTGGAAAGAAGGTATGCCATATAAGAATAAGATTGTGAGATTGCATATGGTATATGGTACTGCATGTGGGACCAGTACGGTATTACAATC
This sequence comes from Combretum micranthum, assembly GCA_024138025.1. Taxonomy (NCBI): domain Eukaryota; kingdom Viridiplantae; phylum Streptophyta; class Magnoliopsida; order Myrtales; family Combretaceae; genus Combretum; species Combretum micranthum. Next base: position 5,607,666 of record JAMXBD010000001.1, read on the forward strand.
TTTTTCAGCATACCATAAATAGAGGATGTTGCTAAAATTAGATGATTAAAGGATCATTATTTTTTTTTCTATTAAATTGACCATTTTAAGTTTAGATATAAAATTAAATTGTCGTCCAAAGTTTAGATATTAAATTTGACATATATTCTTAGCTACTTAGTCAATAAGATTCTAACATGTGTTCTCACAACATCATCAAGTAATGTTGATATTTTTTATTAAAATAAATGGTGGCCTCTGTTCATCCGTTTGTAAAAAAGTGAAAACTCATATAAGATTTTTGTAATTTTATGGTTAAATTTATTTAAGCTTTGTGCATAATTTAAAGAATTTAGATTTGCTTTGTAAAAGTTCATTTCTCTATCCAGCTCCATAGACAAATATGAATCCATCAATTTTCTATTCGGTGATAAAATAAAATAAAGGCCAAAGTGATAGATCCAAAATTTCATAGTTATGAATTTTTCATTAGGAATGACTTTTTTAAAAAATATTTATCTTTGAATTTTCAAATCTTTGTTACTTTTAGTTTTTTTTTTTTTAAATTAACCATCCTATAGTTATTGACATGCCAATGCCAAACTTGCCCCATTGAATTTAAGTATAAAGTTCAATAAAAATATAAAATTAAAAAATACTATTTCATAAATCAATGTGTCTTATTAGTATCGTAGTAACTTATTAAAATCCATTAAACTAAATTTTATGGTTATTGATTTCATCAAATTTCCTTTAATAAATATGATTTTGTAGATTGCCAATTCTTAATTGGAATCTAAATTACCATTAAAATAAAGCAATCCTATTCCACCATCTGGTGAAACTTTATCGTTATCTAATTTTATCAAATAAGCTTCCGATTATTTGATCCAAAATAGAATTAGGGAAGTTTGAAATTCACAAAATTTCACCATGGCATACGTGGAAAATACTTCAGTAGACCTAATCTTATGGGCTAGAAGAATAATATAGTTACATTTAATCAACCATATCTATAAAACGTGATTTATGAATTTACCGATAATAGAAAAATGACTTTGTTAGATCTTTTCAAGATTCTTATTACGAGACCCAGGCAAATACCTTGATATGAAATATAGATCCTCGTCCTGTACTACGTGCTTAGCTTTGTTGCTTGAAATTAATTTTTTAAGTCGATCCATTACAAGTTGTCATATGTGATCCTTATAGTCCTTATGAATAAGGATGAACTGAGTAGGACAGTGATAAGCTAAATTCAAAATTTGAAAGCTCAAACTTCATTGGAGTTAGAATTTTGATTTCAAGTCCAACTTCAAGTGATTTTGACTAAATTTGGACTTGATTTGATTTATTAATAATTATTTTCTATTCTAATTAAATAATATTAAAATTTAAATATGACACGAGTTTAATTAATATTTAAATTCAACTTGAGCTTATTTAAGCTTGTGAAAATAAAGTATTTTGCTAATGCCATCATGAATGGCCTATTAAGAGGACGTTCTTTGATGGATGTGTAGGTCTTCAAAGTTCTAGAAGAATAGGTGTAACATTGTCGGATTTACGACGAATGATATTGGGGGAAAAGCAATCGACTTACGATCAAGAAAGGGAAATATGTGAGATATGGTAATCTAAGTACTTGTCTCGTGAAACAAGTTGATATCCCAAAAGCGAAAAGGAATATCTTTATGCTAGTCGTGCGATAATCCCCCATATCTATGGTCATTTCCTTGTGGTAAGTCGTAGAACAATTCTTCTGGATTATGTGAATAGGCAAAATGTTGGCCATAAGTTTCTCGGTGATTCATTACATCCTTCCATCCACTAACTTAAGAGAGATTTGACATTCTTGCCTTTGTCATCCTTATTAGGATTTGGCAACGGTTTTTTTTTTTTTTTTTTTTTTTTCGGTAACATAATTTCTAAAACCGATGGGATCCATGCGGTTTACCAAACCGAAGGAGATTAGGATTAGAGTTTTACCTTTTACAAATTTTTATCACGTTGACAATGTGAATCTATAGGCACTATGATCTTGTGAGCCCTATCTACATGAATGAATGAATCACAAGGATTGTCGTGTGCTAGCAACCTGAAATGGTTCCAGATCTACCCTTGGAATCTTACACTAGAACTCTCATGTTTTTTCTTTTTAGAGTATGTAGAATTTCTATGCGACTCTAATGTGACGGCATGTGTCAATAAGCTTGTATAAGAGCTATTATGTTTTATTTATACTAATATCAATATTCTCATGAATAAGGAAATTAGGATCACTAATCCAATTAGGGTTTCCCTTTCTTAGTTAAAACTTATAAATTATTATTTATTATCCTTAATGAGTTAAGATTAATAAATAATTTAATAATTCCTATAGGCTTATTTATTATTAAACTCATGATCCTTTTGGTTTATTCTTTGTGTATAACCTTGTAGATTCACTTAATATTGGTAGTAGACCCCACAACAATTTTAGCCCATAAAATATAAGTGGTCTCTAGCAAGACATTATATTTACCCAAATTAAGTGAAGATCGGTGATTAGACTTTACCTAATCCATAACTTATGTTATAATTCTTTTTGTCACATGATATCTACATAAGGTGTAACGCCCTATATTTAATTAAGGCATTATCACCATGTATAATACTTTATGTGTTACACACTTAGGCTCCCTTGAATGATATGTTGATTTCAAACATTGCTAACTGATTTTAATTAATGAAATCATTTAGTTAGATTTCTAAAGCAACTAGACTTAGGTACAAAGAAATCAAATTTTATAAAAACATAATAAAAATGTTTACTCCAACCAGAGCAGACCAACTTTCTAAGAAATAAAGTTTTATATAGAGTAGCTCAACTTTTACAAACATATGGCTCCATTAGGCCCTATTTAAAAGAAAATACAAATTCAAAAGATAAATCCAGTTCTTTATACCAAACGGAATACACATTAAATACAAATAATCTAATGCCCTATTTCACTTTATTCTTCCTCTCATATCTCCAGGATCTTCAAAAACGCCCATAACCCGAATCATCATCATCAAAAACATTATCATTATCAACAACGACAACGACAACGTCTCATCAACAATAACGCCATCAAAACCTCACCATCATCAACATCATCACACTTCAATTATCAATAACACTTGGAAAAAGAAGAACAATAATAATAATGCGCCGACGCTCGGTATACGGTAGCACAATTACACACGGAGTGACACACGATCTTAACTAAATGCAATGCATAAAACAATTAAAATAAAAAAATCAACACTAGAGTACTCATACTTCGAAACAAGCTACTAGGAATCTGAAGGTCTTGAGTAACCACACGATGCTCTGGAGTTGATATAGGCGGCTCGAATACCTATATCTCCAAGATGATATAACCGATAAAGAATAATAGTGTCCTTTAGGGTCCACAACTGTTATATACCTTCTACTCATCTCAGTTCATAATATAAAAGGATTCAACTGGTCCCATAAATGTGAACCCCGATATATTACTTCTCTCCGATTAAGGTAAACCTTAAACTGATACCGTTTACCCCATTGACTATCCGCCAAACCACCAACAAATATCATTGCATCATGATAGAGGTGGCTTAATCGCCTGAACTACCGTATCCGCTCAGACAAGGTTACTGCTCTCCGGACCGGATTCAATGACACACATACAGAACGACACTTAATACTTAGGCTGTCTTTAAGTTCTTGTTCCATTTTAAATGCCTATCCTAATATACAACATGAAAGTTATTGTGTACCTTATTAATTTAGAATCCCAACAGGAACAAAAGATAGGCCATATTCCATTTCAGAAAATAAATCAAGTATCCATATTTGTAAATTCAAGAATTAAACTTATATAAGAAACGAGACTAATTATCCATTTATCCCAAACTTTTATTAAAACCCTATTTGATCAGACATTAAATAGGAACCCTGCTATGGCTGCGAAAATTGTCTCGCTAAAATACAGATAACTTTCCTTTATCTGTTAAAGTATTTTTTTTCTCTTTGATTATAGTATTCTGTTACAAAAATATCAACAAAACATTCACATTCCAAAAACTTTTATTTTCCAAGCAATCATATATTTAAAACAACATATTCCCCATATTATACTAAAGTTATCTTAACATATCATTCTAATCCACTAAACTCATCCTTAATAATATCATTCAATAAATATAATACATCAAATATCATTTATCTATTTCATTTTAGTTCTAAAAGATTCATACTATACTTGACTACACACATTTAACTTAGTAAAATAAGTTTTCAACTTTATTAGAAAACATAGTAGCTAGGAAAAAAAATACAATTTCAGCCTTAATAATTTTTGAATTTGTAAAAACTTAAAACATAAAAGTTATAAATCTCTTTTTAAGCTTTCCAACGCAATTTGAATCACCTCAATCTGAGGTTGGATGAAAAAGTTATGAGCAAAACACGAAACAATATCGCTGTAGGGGAATCCAAATGGGCCGTTTCCAAGGCTATTTACTCCATACACCGTCCCAACACCCCTTCCCCCTATACGGGCCGTTGACAGGCTGTTTCAACTCAAAGTTCTAATATGGATGTTCAAAAACCCCTTTAACGGGTCGTTTGATAGGGTGTTTGAAGTTTTTTGAACTTCTCCTGTTTCAAACTTCATTTTTACACATTTTTCACTCATCTAACTATACCCTAAACTCCATACAAACATGATACGACATACCATATGCACTTGACAACTCAAAACACATATGAACTTCATTCAACAATATCAAACACCATCAATTGCTTCATCAAACCCCATAACTACTATTCATCATCTTCCTTAACAACTCAACATGCATACACCATCTATAACACCCTAATTTAAAGGCGTTATCAGCCAACCACCTGTCCTTAGAAGATAAGACACGCTAAGGCTGTAGATTTCTAAACCCACAAATATGAATTTTCGAATATCACCAATAACTCGCATATAGGGAAACTTTCAAACTTTTTCATATTAAAATGTATGTTAACTCATAAAATTTAAATATCAAATCTAAAAATAATAAAATCCTTATAATAGTCTTAAAAAAAAAAACTAGATCATCATATGTTTCTTCTTCTCAAATTACTAATAACAAACTTCAATTATCAGCAAGGTGGTCATAACTGCTATCGCTTTCCCCATCATCAACAAATATGTCATAACCAGTCAAGTCATAAATCATAAAATCTTCACCTGTATGTGGAACAAATAAGGATTGAGCAAAAATACCCAGTACGCCAAACCGAAAGCACATGCACATGAACACGCATATCACAATATTACATACAACTTATATTCTAATGCAACAAGTACAATTTAATTATCTTTTCATTAGCCTGCAACCAACACAGTTTAGGACTATTGATCACTAATCCTAAACCCGGAGTAACTCATGACCCCGATGAAAACCATATTATCATAATATATACATATATAGATGCGTTCCACAATTAAGCTGGTAACGACTCCTAATCTACCGGAATCAGGTGCAACTTCACTTGAGACACTGCCACACAAGGATTATCAGGTTGCTAGTGTTAGTATCACACGACTGTCGTGGTCTTTACTAACCGCAGGCAAGTACAACCAACACTCGTTTCAATTGAAGCCAAATATATGTTAAGTCAAATTTTTCAACTAATCCTACAAGCACAAACAAATATACATGGTAAGGTCGTACCTGATATTACTCCAACTCAAATCCACAAGCAGAACTTCTTACAAGAACAGAGATCTTAATCTCACACGTATCTTGACCAACAATATGTCTCAATTAATTTAAATTGCCACAAAATTAAACCCTAAACCTAAATTCCATAATCTTACTCAAAGATCTAAAACCCTAACCATAGATCTATAAAATTAAAATAACACACACCTTCTATTCTTGGTTTGAAATCCAGTGGAACCCTTCAATACAACTATCTCCAAATCCCTTGATTTCTCCCTAACTTTCTTCAATATATATATATATATATATAGATCTCCAATTAGAAATTCTATCACAGTAACAAATAAAGTTCATTGATTATTAGAACGGCATAGATTCTTACGTACCTAGAACTTGTAGATCTTAATTAGGAAATCGAAACCCTAATTCTCAATTCTCCTAAATAATAAACTATAATTACAATTCCATAATTTACAGATCTCATAATCCATAAATCTGATAAAACCCTTACCTTTCTCCTTGATTTGAAATCACAACTTCAGATCTAGATCCACCCCTGATCCTCAACAACCAATCTTGGATTCCTTTTGAAACAACACATAAACTTAGATTATAATCTAAAGGATATTTCTTCATAATCATAAGAATTATATATTACCTTTTTCTTGAATCAGAGTCTTCCAAATTTCTAATCACACTAGGGTTTGCCACAACTCTTGAATCTCCTTCAATCCATAAGATAACTAGCATAAGAGAAGATTTATCTAAAGGATTTGATTGAAAAGATTAGAGGAAGGTTACATACCTGGGGTTTTTGCTCTTTGAAAGCTTCTAGGGTTTCCAAAAGAATGGGAGGTTATATATAAGCTTTTAGGAGAAGTTGAAAAGGTTTGAAGACTAGGGAAATTCCTAAAACAAAACTCCATGTTTTAAAAAAAAAGGCTGGTGGATACTCCAGTGGCCTTCCCATTTACGCTGACGGCCTTCAATTATAAGCCGACAGCTTTTATGTCGGCTTTCACTATTTGGCAATTTTCTTAATTTCCTCCCAAGAGCTCAAAGCAGTCTAAAAGCCGGCGGCTTTCCAATATAAGCTGGTGGCTTATATTCAAGGCTGGCGGCTTACTTGTTAGCTTTGATTGTCTTCATTCGATTCTTCGTGTATGACTTCCTCGAGTTCAAATTCGTCTGTCAAATGACAAAAATACCCACTTAACAACATCATATTACATTTATACCTTTAATATGAATTATTTATTTGTACTTTACACCATTAAACCAACATATACAAACATAAATAATAACTAAACAAAGTAAATAACAACTAAAGCAAAAGAAAAAGCAAGTCTTATCTCTTATGGACATCATAAACCTCTTGATCCTCTTTATTTCCACTTTCTAAGTTCTTGAAGCTTGTTTATACTAGATTTACATCCTTAGTTTTGTTTTTCACCTTCTATTTCTATTTCCAACTTTAATCTCCTTTTTTATTCTTGTCATAATTGAGATTTAGGGGTTAAAATTGAAGAAAGAAAAGAGAAAAGCTAGAAAAGAGAGAAGGACGGAGAAGAAACGGGAAAAGAAAATCCAAAACAGAAAAATGAAAAAGCTGAAAGGGAAAAGGGAAGAAAAAGGTAAGGATAAGGAAAATTTTAAGATATTTTTAAAATAAGGTATTAGGTTTAAACTTTTCTAATGATTATATTAAGTATCAAAACTAATTAGAAAATAATTGGAGAGTATACATATTAGAAATTTATAACTTGATAAGAAAATTTAATTCAAAAGTATAATTTGTGAAAATTTGATATTTAACTCAAGTTCGGTTTAAAACTGATATTTTTAAACAAGTAGTTGATTTAAAAAATTATTAAGATTTGACAAAATTAAAGATAACTAAAGTTTAAAGGTTTAAGAGTTTGTAAAATATTTTAAATGTTTGTTTTAAGATTTAGGAATTTAAATTTGAAGTAAAAGGAATTTTAAAATGAAGGATTGCATTGGAATCGAATAGTTTAATAATATTAAGAAAAGTTATTGAGGAGCATAGATGATTTTGGAAAATATTTCAAATCTCAATTTCAACTCAATTCTATTTACTAATTTAATTACATCAAATTGCCTATTTATTTTCTATTGTTTACATATTTGATCCATTTAAACTATCTACTTTGCATTTCTAACTTAGGTTAAGATTTAAGGTATTTCATAAGGCATAGATAGGGTCACATTTATATTGTTCAATCTTGTCATTTCTCGATCTCCAAGTGGACTGATAAGACAAATGGCATTGATCATACTATCAATTCATTTAATCACGACCATGAATTTCTCAGTCTCACTTATTGAAGGGCCTAAAGATATCTTCTTCATAATGAGAAGGACAAATCCCATCTCAATCACTCATCTTCCTCTATATGATTCATATCATGCTTAATCACAACCTTTTATATTTATCCGGTTAAAAATAATGTTTGATTGAGTTGAATCATAATGTTTCTCATGTTGAAATCCATGGTGCTTTCAAGTCTCAGGATGTGATGATATTGTAATTGTGAGAATCACTTATGACACTAATCTATGTATGATCTCACAGCGGGTTAGTTTGGTACTTAGTTCTCTAACATGTACATATAAGTTTGATTTGTATCTTATACAAATAAATAGCTCATGATTATTAAGCAAAACTTATACTAGATTTAATTCATTATTTTTTCCATAATAATGAGCATCTAGAGGCATTTAGAATAATTACATGATTATTTAATGATATTATTATAAAGTAAACATATAAACAATATAATAATAAATGTCTCTTTATTAATAAAGGTTTGACAATATCCAATGATTAGCTTATGACATAATCACTAACAATCCCACATTGAAGTTCTTAACAAACTTGTTCAAAGTCACTCAAGAAGTTCTCTTCTATAATAGTCCATATCATGCTTGCATCATTATAAAATTCACTTGCCTTTCATTCTACCTCTCATCTCATCTAGTGCAAAAGCTCTTTAACATTATTTACACTATTGTATTGAATTCATCAACTAAACGAAACCTAGAGCATTACAATATTCTAATTATTGATAATACTTGTTACTATTGGATTTTTTTTTGTACACTATAAATTTGATGTTGAGTCCAATTCTAAACACTTTAAGGCTCTAATTGAATTTACTTCTCTACTCTAATAAAACTTTTCATTATGATAGTTATAGTGAATTTGTTAACAATGCTTTAACTCATTTTCTTCATGAACATGGCCTTTGGCTTCAACTTTCTTCTCCTGGCACTTTGCAAAAAATATAATTGTTGAACTTAAGCATCATTATATCACTGAGTTTGTCTAAACCGTTCACTTATATGATAACCTACCTCTTACACTTTGAATTGATGTTGTTCTTACAACTTTATACGCCATAAATCAGTTTCCCTCCACATAACTTAACACAAATCTTCATTTGAACTTCTTCATCATAGCTTTTCTAGTCATCACTTTCTTTGTACTTGTAGGTGCTTATGCTATCTTAAAACCACACCTCAAGTTTCTGACAAACTTTCTTCGCCCTCTCTTTGCTAATCTTCATTGGTTACTTAGCTTAACATCAAGATTATTGTTGCTTAGATCTTGAATCTGGTTAAGTCTACATTAGCCATCATATTGTCTTTCATGAATCGAATGTTCCTTATCGCACACTCTATGAATCTCATTTAACCAACCTTGCCACAACCTTTACCTCACACCGTCTTACCTTTACTCTCTCTATCCCTGCACATCCTTACAGCACTACTACATCTCTAAGTAGAATAGCATCCCACTTATCCCTATACTTCTTTATCTACAAAATCACCTACAATTTTGCCTCCTAATGCCCTTTACATCTAGCATAGTTAATCCTGCCTCTATCTCTATGCTTATGCAACCCATTTAACATCTTCTCGTTACTTAGGCTTACTAATGCCCTCACTTCTAGTCAATTCCCTTAACTTCACTTATTGATCCTCTGCTTACCACTCCACCTCAAGCCTCTTCTCTATTACCTCCTTTACTTTAGCATTTCCTCATTGCCCTCCTCTTCTAACCTATCCCTAAACCTTATTACCCAAAGCTCACATTTTTCAAAGCTAATATCAACAACTTAGAGTTTATTCTTAACCTTTACACTCAATCTCATTCTCATAAGCCTCATTATTGTATAGAATTTCTTCATGACTCAACTTGAGAAAGTCCCATGAAAGACGAATTTGACTAGCTCATGAAAAATAAAACCAAGATTTTTGCCCCATCTCAATTAAATAAAATTGTAGTTGGCATAATATGGAAGTTATGAGTCAAAATAATGTAGAGGAATAGGTTGAGTACTATAAGCGCATGTTACTGCTAAAAGTTTCACTAGAAAGAAGGTATTGACTATACAAGAACATTCGATCATGTTATCGAACCACTACCTTAATATTTGTTCTCTCACATTTTCTCCTCTTATTAGGTCATCCCTCAATTAGATAATAGGGATTTTAATCAAATAGCCTAGGAAACAAAAAAATTCCTAGCCTATAGTCTACAAAAATTGACCATTTTAAGGGGGGAAAAAACTTGGTAGACTCTTTTAGATCTAAAGTGCATAATTTTTCCACCAAAATTAGGTAATGAAACTTGTATGGATATCCTATCAACAAAAATAGAGATTTTAGATGAGTGACCTCAGAAACACAAAATCTATGGTCTATAACCAACTAAAATTAGTCAATTTCAGCAAAAAATTAATTGGCTGACTTTTTGAGGCTACAAGCGCAAACTTTTCCTAAAAATTAACTTAATAGAACTTGTACATATGTCCTCTAATGAAAAGTATGGATTTTAATTGGGCGACTTTGAAAGTTCAAAATTAATGACTTATAGTCTACCGAAATCAACTTTTTAAGCAAAAACTTTATTAGTTGACTTTTTGAGGCCTAACCACAAAGTTTTCCACAAAAATCACTTAATGACACATGTATGGATGTCCTATCAAGAAAAAAAATGGATTTTAACAAAGTAATTCCTAAAGCTCAATATCCATGACCTATAAGTTTGCCAAAATCAGTCATTATCAGTAAGAATTAGATTTTTTTTTCTTATATAACTTATTGATGCCTAGAGTACACAATTTTCAACCAAATAACCTAGTGACATCATTACAAATCTTGTCTCAAGAAATATAAGGATTTTAATCAATCGACCCCTAATGCTAAGAATCTATGACTTGCAAACCACTGAAATCGGCCATTCTTAGCAAAAACTAAATTAGTTGACTTTTTAAGGTCAAGAGAAACAATTTTCCACCAAAATTATTTAATAGCGCTTGTACAAATGTCCTCTTTGGAAAAAATAGGGATTTAATTCGGAGTTCTTGAAAACTTAAAGTTTATGGGCTATAGTCCACTAAATTGGGCCATTTTCAGTAAAAAAAATAGATTGTTGAACTTTTTAAGGCTTAAAGTGTGCAATTTTCCACAATTATCACTTAATGACACCCTAATGACACCGTATGGACATCTTCTCAAGAAAAATAGGGATTTTAACTTGGTTATCCCAACGATTCAAATCCATGCCCATAATACATCGAAATTGGTCATTTTAAGCAAAAATCAGATTAGTTAACCATTTGAGGCCAAGGGTGCACAACTTTTCACCAAAATCACTTAATAACAGTTGTATGGATGTCCTCTGAAGAAAAATAGGGATTTTAACCAAGTGACCCAAAAGCTCAAAATCTATGGATGTAGGACCCCAAAATAGATCATTTTCAGCAAAAATTGGATTGTTTGACTTTTTGAGACCAAGCATGCAAAATTCTGACAAAATCACTTAATGTCACCTATACATATGTCCTCGCAAAAAGGATAGGGAATTAACCATGTGGCCCTAAAAGATTAAACCATTAGTATACCAAATTGGCTATTTTTAGTAAAAATGAGATTGGGTGACTTTTTTAACGTTTATTGCACTCAATTTTCCACAAAAATCACTTAATGGCACATGTACGATTGTCCTCTACATAAAAATATGGATTTTAATTGACTAAACCTGGAAACTCAAAATCCATGGTCTATAGTCCGTTGAAATTCACCATTTTTAGCAAAAGTTGGATTCGTTGACTTTTTGAGGCTTAGAGCTCCCAATTTTTCACAAAAATCACTTAATGGCACTTAAAGGATGTCTTATAAAGAAAAGTATAATTTTAACCAGGTGACCTTTAAAGTTCAAAATTGGATTGATTGACTTTTGAGGCCTAAAATGTACAAATTTCCACTAAAATAACTCACTAACACTAGTACAAAATTCCTACTTTAGAAACATAAGGATTTTAAATTGGTGACCCTAGAAGCTTAAAATCCATGGCGTAGTCCACCAAAATTGGCTATTTTGAGCAATAATTAGATTAGTTGACTTTCTGAGGCCAAAAGAAACTAATTTTCCTCTAAAACCACTTAACATCACCTATATGGATGTCCTCTAAGGACAAATAGGGATTTGAATCAAACAACAGTATAAACTTAAAATCCATGACCTATTGTTCACGAAAGTCAACCATTTAAGTTTCCACTAAAATCACTTAATAGCAATTGTATGAATGTTATCTTAAGAAAAATAGAGATTTTAATTGGATATCCTCAAAAGCTTAAAATCATGACTTATAATTCACCAAAATTGACCACTAGCAGCAAAAATTAAATTGTTGACTTGTTGATGCCTAAGTGTTGACTTGTGTGTTCAACGTGTGTTTTGATGCGCAATAAAATGCACAATTAACCACTCAATCATATTTAAGTTACATTTAATAAGTAAAACAAGTGCTCAATTTGATTTAGATATGTTTGAACTTGTTTTGCTTTGATTTTGTTTGTGTTTGTTGTTATAGTTTGATTCGAACATATTTTAAGACCTGTTTTATTTAAAATTTCTTAAATCTCAAAACATGAAAGCAGTAGATATCTCTCTAAGATTCTAATAGCATCTTGAATTACCTTAATCAAAGTCCATATGATAGAGATATGACCAAAATACAAAATGGTATCAAAGCTGGCAAGACTAAGCATTGGGACGCTAGATGACCAAGCATTTAGATGCTAGATGGTCTCTAGATGCTGGAACTAGAGACATCTAGACACTAGAACCTAAAAAGTAGCCATCAAAGTCATTAATGCTTGATTGAAAATTAGAGAGATGTGGGTAATAGCTACAAGACTTGACAAAGCTATAAATACATATTGTTCAAGAGTTGTAATAAGTTAATTGAGCTTATTTATTGCATACTAAATCTTATATATACTCTAAAGTTTATTTTTGTAATTTGTATTATTTGAAGTGAAAGAGAGAGTTGAGTAGTGCTATAGGTTTATTGTCTCGTTATTTATTGTAAAGCACTACTCAATTATTTATGAGTAAATTAGTGGAATCTTGAATTCTGTCTAGTATGTTTGAGAAATTGTTGTAAAGGCACAATTCAAGTAATTGTGTTCATGTTATTTGTAGCTCTAGTGGAGTATTGTGGTTGTTTTGCTGAATAAAGTGTGAAGTCCTCCTTGGGTAAGGCATTGTTGTAGACTGTGGAGACTAAGGGCTAGATATAGCTACACGTTAAACCTGATGTTATCTCTTCTTTGTTTATTTGTTGTTGTGCTTGAATTAGGCATTAAGTTCTTAAAAAGATAAAAATTAATGCATAATCCACATTCCTTAGGTGTTACTAGATTTTTTCATAGAGTGCATAATTTTTCACTAAAATAACTTACCGGCACCAGTACGAATGTCCTCTCAAGAGAAATAGGGACTTTAACTGGGATCCCCTAGAAGCTTAACATTCATGGATATAATCCATCAAAATCATCCATTGTTAGCAAAAATTAGATTAGTTAGCTTCTTCGAGGCCCAAATCACAAAAGTTCCCTCCAAAATCACTTAATGTCACTTGTGTGGATATACCCTTGTGAAAATTGAGATGTTAATTGAGTAACACCGAAATTGGCTATCTTGAGCAAAAGTTGGATTAATTGACTTTTTAAGGCCTAGTGATGAAGACTCACCTATACCGAGTTCACCACAACGAGTTCAAGTAACCGGAGGCATGATCATGCGAAACCGAGCTAAGAAACTTCGAGATGATTAAATTGTTACGAAAGAACTTCATGGAGGATAGAGCAAAGCACATTAAATCGACTGCGGAAGGAGAAATGAAGTTGTTCAACATTGTGGGATGAAATGGTGAAGTTCCGTGTAACTTCATTATATTGAATGACACTAAGGAGTAGCAAAATTAAAGCCGACCCAAAACTGGCAGCTTTGGCCCCCAACGCTGCTAGCCTTCTTCAAGCAACGCCGCCGCCCTTGATAAAGACGGATTATACTCATTTTTCATTGAACAAACCATGTTAATTTGTTATTGATTTTTATAGAAATAATTAGGAATTGGTACTGAATTAGGATTAATGTAATATTTCTGGTCTTGAAGGAACTATAAAGCAAATACAAACAAATTAGAGAAGTTTTATGCAAGTTGGAAACATGGAAAAATCAAAGTTGGCCAATAGAAGATTAGCACAGCCGGCTTACATTTTAAATTCATCCAACACCAACACTTTGAAGATCTACATTGCCAGCTTTCACTGCAGATCGAGTCAAATTACATTACAAAACATCCAACAATAGCAAAATACAAATCAAAGTAGTCGACCCAAAATCAGAATTCATCAATCTTCATCATTTTTACCTATACACCAGCTAAATTGCAGTCTACACCACCAGCATGTAGCTGGCCCTGACTATCCTCAGAAGCAAAAACTTTAGCATAGCTCACAGCACCGCCAGCGTTCATCAGATAACTTTACTAATGTTTAAATTCTACAACATACGATGGATTCTAGAGAATTAACGTTGTCGATGTTTGACCGGTGTAGCCTATGCACAGTACCAAAAATATTAAGGTCGCTTCAATATCGTTTCAACGTTACCAGTGTTCCTTTGTTCAACATTGAACACCAGCAAGGTACGCCGCTAGCGTACAAAGTGAAATGGTTGGTGTATGTTGTGAAGAAACAAATTCCCATATTTGTTCCACAAAAGCACGAGGCTATTGCTTTGACAATTCCATCTCATTCCTTCATCCGAAAATTATATCTAAAAAGAGAGAGTTATTTTGTTATTTTCCAAACCCTAGAGAGATTCTTATGATGATGAGTGGCTAAGTTTGTAATTTTCTAGCCAAGGGATTGTTGCATGTTCGGATCTTCAAGGATTATGAGATCTAATTGAATTGTTTTGTCGTGTTCTTTTCTTTATTTTAGATATTTATATATCTTTTGATTGCTTTGTCATTTATATTTTGTTTGATTGATGCAAATTAGAGCTCGTTTGTTCGGTTAGCAAGATAATATTATGCCTATTAGAATATCAAATTTATAATTACTTGATTGTTCTAATGTTTGTGGTACAATAACATGATTAATTATGAGATAGATGATTGATTGTGTTATGGGGATATATAATCTAGTCTAAATAGATCATGCTTTTGATTTGTTGGCTTAAATTGGTGATCTCTTTTGTTTTTAATGCTATTGATATATTAAACTCTAAGAGCTTGTTTAAGGTTGTTTATTCGATAAGGAAAATAATCAAAGAGCTTATTTTGATTATCGATAAAGTAGGAAGAGATAGGTTGTTAGAGTTTGTTAATAACCATAACCAATTTATACAATATAAAGAACAGAAATCCTTACATCCATGATCAATCCTGCGAACTGGACTGGGATAATATTTTTGGTTAGGAATTCCCTGATACTAAACTAATCTCTGAATTTTTTTTTCGCTTGCTTATAGCTTAATTAGTTTTCTTAGAAATTACAAAACCCCCCTTTCTCTTCTTCATTTAATTCTCAAATAGAAATAAATTTTACCAATCTCTGTGAATACAACCTTACTTACTGCTATTTACAAATCTTTAGAGTAGAAATTTATATTTGTTGGATTCGACACCTACCAGGCCTTCATCAATCAACACCACCGGCCTTCATCCCAACATCGCCGACCTTCAAATCCTAAGCCGCCAACTTATAGCCAACCTGTCTCCTCATGCAATCCTTTGTGTTTTATTTTGTGTTATTTTTTATTTTTTACTTTTTAACTTTTTTTTTTATCTGAAAGACAATAAACATGCGATGTAAGGGTTTGTTTTAGACACAATACATTGATATGAAATCTTTTGAGAAAGTAATTCTTCTTTTTATTTCTTTCGAGAGCTTGTGAATTCTTCAAGGATTTTCTATTCTTGTATGTTCCTTGTTTATACCAAGGTTCTTGATCGATATTTCCTAAAGGTCGAGATCTCTATATTGAGGTTCTTAGGATTACTTAACCAACGGGTTGCGGTTCTTCCATCAATCTATACCGAGATTCTTAGAGTTCTAGAAATCTTCAAGTCGTGCAGAGCATGCATCACCTAGAGCGCACATTATTCTACCAAAATAACCTACTGCCACTTGTACAAATGACCTTCGTTGAAAAATAGGGACTTTAATCGGGTGATTCCTAAAGCTCAAAATCCATGGTCATGGTCCATAGTCTACCAATAGATTGGTTGGCTTTTTAAGGCTTAGAGCACATAATTTTCTACCACAATTGATACCTGTATAGACGTTCTCTCAAGAAAAATATTGATTTTAATCAGATGACCCCATATGCTCAAAAGCCATGGTTAATCCACAAAAATAGAGCATTTTAAGTGAAAATTGGATTGGTTGAGCTGGCCAAGAGCACATAATTTTCCACAAAAATCACTCAATGGCAACTATACATATGTCCTCTTAATAGTAGCTGTATAGATGACATCTCAAGAAAAATAGGGATTTCAATCGGTTACACTCAATCTTAAAATCCATAGCCAATGGCCCGTTAGAATTGGGCAGTTATAGCAAAAATTATATTAGTTCACTTTGTAAGTCTTAGACCACGTGATTTTCCACTAAAATCACATAGTGGAACCTATACGAATGCCCTTTTGAGAAAATTTGTGATTTTAACCATGTGGCTCCAGAAGCTTAAAATCTATGACTTACAATCCACCAAAATTTTCAATTTTCTATGAAAATTGGATTGGTGGCTTCTTGATGCTTAAAAGTGCAATTTTCATCCTAAATAACTTAATGACACATGTACATATGTCCTCTTGAGAAATATAGGTATTCTAAATGAGTGAACCCGAGAGCTCTAAATCTTTCGCATTAGTCTACCAAAGTCAACCATTTTCTACAAAAATTGGATTGGTTAACTCTTGGAATTTCCTCTCATGAAAAATAGGGATTTTTACAGAGTGTCTTCAGAAGCTTAAAATCCATGATTTAAAATTCACCGAAATTTCCATTGCCAATAAAAGTTTAATTGGTTGACTTCTTGAGGCCAAGAGAGCATATTTTTCCACTAAAATCATTTAATTGCATCTATTCGAAATGTCCTCTTATAAAAAATAAGGATATTAACTAGGCGACCCTGGAAGCTTAAAGTCCTTGCCCTAGACGAATATGCTTTAAGGAAAAATAGGGATTTTAATTGAGTGCTCCTGAAAGCTCAAAATCCTTAGTCTACAATCCATTTAAATTAACTATTTTAAGTAAAATTGATTTTGTGAATCATCGAGGCCAACAAAGCACAGTTTTCCACAAATATCGCTTAAGGATTTTACTAAGTCACCTAAGAAACTCAAAATTCATGGTTTATAGTCCACCAAAATTAGCCATTTAAAAAAAAATGGATTGGTTTACTTTTGAGGCCAACAACGTACAATTTTCCACAAAATAACTTAAGCACTAGTATAAATGCCCTATCAAGAAAAATAGGGACTTAATTGAGTGACACCAAAAGTTAAAAATTCATGGCCTATAGCCTACTAAAATCGGTCATTTTTACAAAAATTGGATTGGTTTACTTTTTGAGGACAAGAGTATGCAATCTATCAAAATCACCTAATGGCACTTATACGAATGCCTTCTCTCAAAAAATAAGGTTTGTAACATAGATTTCCATGAAGCTCAAAATCCATGGCCTATTGAAATGGTTGCGCTATTTCTTAATCAAGTTTTAATAATTAAATATCATATGATCTCTTCCTATGATCTGGTCAATGCTAGGCAAGTGCACTTATCACATGTAATATATGGATGAAATATAGGGTCGTATTTCTCTAGGGTCTTGGCAAGTACTGTTACTCACCTTTTTCCTATTATCCAACCAAAAATTGAGTGAATAATATTATTAAACTACTAATTATAGCACAAGTTATGAACACACTTTGATTAAACTAAATATCACATTTGAGTAATTTAGACCTTGCTTCACCGATGAATTAACATGTTCTACAACATTATTATTTGTTGTGCCTTTCCTAACTGCGGGATTTTATCAACTGGGTCAATATCTCTCTCAAGACTATTGACCCCTAATCTTAACCTTGTCAAACTGGAAACTCTTCCTAGTTAACAACTAACTAAAATCGCATTAGAAATGAACCTAAGGTAAATTCTTTATATATGCAGAAGGTTTCACAACCCCATTCCTAGGCATTATGAGTAACCTTTTTCTGTAGCTTAGATCTATTCCATAGGGAGATTTCTCAATCACATCCTATAGAAATTTGGTCTAATCCTAAGTCGTGCACTACCTAAAATTAGAATGCTTTAACACACTATAAGATTAATGAAATACAAACAATTGACAATCAATCCATGTATTTACATATTAAACACGGCTACACAAGCTAGAAGTACTACTCATGCATGATGCAATAAAACAAAACAATGATTAATATAATATAAAGAAAATATAAGAGAAAACTCCCTTTTCACAATGCAAATGTTTGAACTCTTCCACTAAAAATTACAACAACCCATATCCTCTTCCTTCTCTCTCAAGAATCTCCAAAGAGTACGTTATAACATCATACAATACACATAACTATGAGCAGGTACAATGTTGCAAGTAAAAACTGAATTATACTAGTTTGATGTATATAAAATGATTCGGCTCTGTTAATGTGATGTTTAGACCTTGTATTTATAGTTCCCAAGTGTCTAAACATGAATGTCATATTTTCCTTATCTCAATTGGTCTTCACAGCTCTTCAAGAAATAGTTATTTTTAGATTCTGATGTGGAAACAGAGGAGATCACCACCTCCATCACGGTCGTGACTCTGGTGGTGATAAGCCAAAAATTGAAATTAGCATAGATCACCATCCCTGTCATGGGCGTGATGAGGGTGGTGATGATGTGCCTAAAAACCAAATCTGCAAAGATTACTATCCCTGTCATGGGCGTGATGAAGATGGTGATGATGATCACCACCTACGTGACGTGCGTAATGAGAATGTTGATGAGTCGTTCTTAAGTCCAAATGATCTTTCTTCACCTAAGTGTTAAGAATTTGCCTTTAGTCACCCGAAATGAACATATTTAAGCATTAAGTACCAGATTCCTGACTTTAAGCATATTCAAAGTAAGATTAAACATAATTTATCCCCAATTCAATAGAGTAAATGACCTCTATCAAACTTTCCCACATACTTAAGCTTTACTTGCCCTCAAGCAAACAAGTTGATAAAAAGGATTAAAAGAAAATTCACATTCAGCATTAGGAAAGTAAATTACAAATGGTGTATTTGTTAAAAATCCATGTATCTATCATTGATTAAACAATTTCCATTAAGTGACTTCACATTAGATGTGTTGTTGTCTTACTCAATCAATGATGACTTACACTCTAGTTAATCTGGATAGAATTCCAAGTTTAATCATGTAGCCTTTACCCTCATCATTTAAATAGGGATTCGCATATAAAGATCAAACATAAGATCTCCAAAGGAAAGAGAATTAGTCAATCCCATCTCCTTAAAATGAATGTATAGAAAACCATCAATCATTTGAAAAGCCTATTTCAGTTCAAGTGATAATCCATACACCCTTAGCCCCTTTATTAATTATACACACACACATGCAAATGTCTAGTTTTTAGTGAATCTCCCAGCCTATGTAGCAAGTTTTCAACCAATAATCTTGAATTCAATACCCAACTTAACAATGTTATTCCCTTTTTAGGGCATCTTGCAAGCTTAATTGCTCGAGATACGAGACTCTTTGAACAATAATTATTTTGTTAAGTATGTTTCCTTGGTCGATAGATCCCAAATCGGACGACCTTAGGTAACCAGGTTTTAAAGGGACCCTATCAAACCTCCACATACCTAGCTCTTTTCTTTTTTCTTTCTTTCTTTCTTTCTTCTTCTTCTTCTTCTTCTCTATCTTGTTTTTTTCTTTGAAAACATAGAAACATAAGGGGGCTTATAATTCAATAAGTTCAGTTTGGCTCTTGTCATGAAACTAATTAAACTTGTAAGATAATTGGATGAAAACCTATACAATAAGTTAAGTTTGAGAGATTGACCAACTAACCTCCACTTAAAGCCTTATGCTAATGAAATACCCCAAAACCCTCATTTAGTTAATTTAGAAATGGTTTAATTGAATAATATAATAGTTAATTTTGGACATAGTTAGATAGTTTAAATAAATAAAATGAGTAGACAATAGAGAAATGAATAGACATTTGATATAATTAAATTAGTAAATAGGTTAAGTTGAGATTTAAGATTTTAAATATTCTTTTCAAAATATCTATTTCCTCTTCTATCGATTTTATAAATCAAACTATCCGACTTCTACTTAATCTTTCATTTTAGTTAAACTCCTTTTTCTTTTAATTTCAATTCCTAAATCTCAAAACAAATATTTTAAATGTTTTACAAACTCTAAACCTTTAAACTTTAGTTATCTTTCATTTTGTAAAATCTTAATAATTTTTTAAATCAACTACTTATTTAAAAATATCAGTTTTAAACTGAACTTGAGTTAAATATTGGATTTTCACAAATTATACTTTTGAATCATGTTTTTATATCAAGATATAAATTTCTAATATATATGTTCTCAAATTATTTTCAAAACTAAATATAATTATCAGAAATGTTTAAATCTAATATCCTACTCTAGAAAATATCCTTAATTTCATAATCCTTATCTCTTTTCTCTCTTTTTTCCTTTTCTATTTTTTTGCTCCTTCTTTTTGTCCTTCACCATTCCTTTTTTCTTTTCTTTTCTCCTTCTTAAATCTCATATTTCAAAGCGATCATAAGGTAAATTAATGTTAGAAAAGAAGATAGAAGATAAATTATATGCATGTAGAAGCTTCACCAAATGGAAAGGACGAATAGTAGAGAGATCAAGTGTTGGGTTTGTCCAAAAAGATAAGTTTTGCTTTTCCATTGGTTTAGTTATTAGATACCTTTTTTTAGTTGCTAATTATATTTGTATATATTACTTTGATGGTGGATGCATGTTGGGTTGTTGAGGAAGATGATGAATAGTAGTTGTGGTGTTTGATGTGTTGAATAGATATAGAAGTGTTAGAAGCATGAAAACTAGTTTGTATAATGATTAAATGATGTTTGATGGAGGTGAATGTGTAAAAGTGAAGAAAAATTAAGTTTAAAATAGGAAAATTTCGTTACAGCCCAAACATCATGTCAAATGGCCTATGTGGAAGAAGGGGTGTCGCAAGTTCTAGATTTTTTTATACAAATCCCCTGGGTCCAAATGGCCTTGGAAACAACCCGTATAGGGGGTGTATGGAGTAACTAGCTTTAGAAATGGCCCATTTAGAGGGGATGTTGCATTCTGGATCATTTTTGAGTAAAATCCCTAGGTTGAAACGGCTTTTCATACATCTCGTTTGGTTTTTCTTGCTGCAAAGTTATTTTGTATTTTGCTTGTAACTTTTTCATCCGACCTCGGATTGAGGTGATTCAAAAGGCTAAGGAAAGCTTAAAAAAAGATCTACAACTTTCATATTTTAACTTGTTGAAATTAAAAAAGCATCAAGGCCAAAATTTTAATTCTTTCCAGTGCTACGTTTTCCAAATAAAGTTAAAAACTTGTTTTACTAGTTAAATGTGTGTAGTTAAGTATAATATGAATCTTTTTTAGCTAAAATGAAATAGATAGATGGTAGTTAATGTGTTATGTTCGTTGAATGATATAATTAAGTATGATTTTAGTGAAATTAAAGACTTAATAAATAATTTGATTAAATATAGAGTTAGATATAACACGAAATTAGTTAATAATTTAAGTTCAACTTCTCTTAATGAACTTGAATTAACTAAAATGAATTATATTGGTTAAATTAAGCAACTTGGCTAAGATTAAGCTAACATAGACTTAAGTTAATATGAACCTTAGATATAAAATGAATCTAATTAATCAATTTAATCCAACTTGACTACTTTAGTAAGCTAAAATAGATTATATTGATAAAGATTAATCACCTTAGCTTAGTGATTGGAATAAATGATTAACTCTAATCAATTTGGTTAGGACTAAGTTATAATGGACTTAATAGTTAATATTTAGATTAGAATGATATGTTAGGATAACCTTAGTATAACATGGGGAATATGTTGTTTCAAATGCATGTTGCCTGGAAAATAAATATTTTTCGAATATGAATGTTTTGTTGATGTTTATGTAACAAAATAATATAATAAAAAAGAAAAGAAACACTTTAACAAACAAAGAAGAACTGTCCATATTTTGGCGGGACAATTTTCGCGGTCATAGCGGGGTTCCTATTTAGTGTTTGATTAAATAAGGTAATAAAATGTCTTTGAGATAAATAGATAATTGGTATAATTTCTTATATGAGTTTAATTCTTGAATCTACAGACTTGGATACCTAATTTATCTTTGAGTTGGTTTTGAAACACCCATTGAGTCTCTATTTGGATTTCATATATAAGGTAGGTAGTAACTTTCGTGATGATTGTCAGGATAGGCATCCTAAAACTAATTAAAACTTAAACCCGATTAATAATGATGAGTGATAGTTGTGCTTTTGTCGTTGAATCGGTCCAAGAAGTAGCACCTTGTTTGAATGGACACGATAGTTTAGGTACTTAGGCACTTATCATAATACAATGACTTCAATAGATAGCTCGGTGGATAGCCAATGGGGCAAATGGTATGGGTGTAGACTGGGAAGAAGTAATAAGATAGTTCATCGTTTATGGGACCGACTAAACTGGATGATGTTACGGAATAGGATAAGTAGTGTGTCATAGTTGTTAAAATCGTGATTTTACTCATACGATGCTACGAGTTTACGATTTTAGGAGGCCCTTCTGAGTTGACTCGTGGAGAATCATTTTTCGATAAAATCTTACAATTTCAACTGAATCTATATGTAAACTCGGTAGAATCTTATAATTTTAACCGAATTTACCAATACTACCTATTCGAGTCAAATAAGTTAATATATAAAAAATATAACTATGTACTTACTTGCTCATCAACTATTAGGAATTAGGATGATGTATCTCTCTTGTGTGTTTCTATTTGGTTTCTAGATACTCTCTCTATCTTTTTTCCGTCCTTCTCACAAAAAACCCTATTCTACATTTATAGAATTCATTCAAGTCAAGTTATAGCTGTAAAATTCATAAGAAAACTTATTTATTTCATTTATATAATTAAGCATTTAATAAATTGATAATTTTGATTCTCCTTCAATTTATCACTTATTTCAAACAAAACAATAGAAAATAAATTAATTTTGACTCTATTTGTTTTTTTTTTCTTATATATGTTATATAATGGATTAAGAGTTATTATGAAATAAAGAAATTAATTTTTTTTTACATCCATTATGTGTTCTAAGTTCTCTACATCTTTATGAGCATTTCTATAATTTTTAAGTTAATTTTTAAAGCTTGTAGAAACTTACGTTTGACGATTCTACTATTGCTTGGTGATTCTATGTAGAATCACGAGTTTGAATATTAATCTACTCATGAGAGTAGTTTCTGAAATGTTTTGTAAAGTTTATTTTGTGAAATGTAAATCCAGTTCAAAATAAAAAATATGAATTATAGGATTTCATCAATTAAAATAAATTAGCAATGTTCAAAATAAACATATCATTCTGAGAAGCCTAAGCATATAATACACTTAAGTATTATACGTGGCAATAACGCCTAAATTAAATTTTAGGGTGATACAGCTAATCTAAAACGTGAATTCCTAGTTAAATGACAAATAAGACTACACCGTTCGGATTCTACCATGCAATTCTAACATATTAATGAAAGTACAAAAGCAAGTGACATAATTGGAAAACAATAAAAAATAGCCTCTTAATTACTTAATACGAGATACCGAAAGAAATTCTTCAAAATTTTCACACCAACAATGAATGTTTTTCTAAACATGCTTCAACTGAGGGAAAATTCAATATAACAACAATGCTTCCATTACTATATATATTCCCTTCCCTACACTTAGAAAGAGACATCATCCTCAATGTCTTAGCAACATCAACACAAGTAGGAAAAGGAATTAAAGACTGAAAAATAAATAAGGAAAATTAAGGAAAAGCAGAATAGTACTCCCTTTGTAGTTTGAAACATTGGGTTCATGAAATTCCAGTTGTGTTTTTGCTCTCCTTCATCACGGCCGTCTCGTAGGCCATGATCTCCTTTGGACATAAAAATTTGGTAGCACCCTCATGATTACGAGCGTAACAAGGGTAGTGATCTCCTCTGAGCACAAATCACTCTCCAGTTTGCATTGGTACAATTATGACCTTGATAGTTATGTCCTTGAACATGCAAACTCTCTATCACTCCCCCTATCACGGTCGTTTCATTGGCCATGATCTTCTTTGAGTAGACAGTGACTCTTTATCCATGCTTGATACGGCGTAATTAAGGTCATTATCTTCTCTGATCAAGGTTGTGTCATATTACCAACCTATCACGGCTTTAATGTGCCCAATACGACCTCCATCATGCTATTATTGACAGGGGCATCTCCCTGAATTCTCACGTTGGTATGTAATGGGCATGATTAGGGCCGTTATCTCTTGTCTTGGTTCCTTCCTTGTATTTTCCATACTTAATCCAAATATCCATAATGATTATAATGTAACTTCTCCAATTGACCCTTTAGGACATAATCTTGCCTAAAAAGAGTTAGATATCTACAAAACTAATAACACGACTACATTAGATTCTAAATAACACAAATCAACATAAAAGACTACACAAACAAAACACAAAACAGGGCATGGGTTGCCTCATGAAGCGCTGTTCACTGTCATTAGATTGACTTATTAAAAAAAAATCAACTCATATCCACCAGATCCCAAACAAAAGTATCCTAAGAATATGTTATGACAACAAACAAAGGGAATTTTTTTCTCATCCCTGCTCTATTTCTTTCAAGCTTAATTCCATTTGATGTTAGAAATTTTTTATGCAGAGTGGTATGATAAATTGGTGCCTTCTCAAATTCAATGATATATCCCATGGGTTTGATGCACAACTCATGAAGCTCAATACCTCCCAAATACTCAAATGTTTCAAGAAGTGGGGAGAGCTTGATATCCTTAATATTCATTTCTTTCTCAACTTCTCCATCCTCCACTTCTTTTATAGTGATTTGAATTTTCTCGTTCACAAACTCAAATGAACTCTCCTCGAAACTTTCATTTGGCTCAACAGGTTGTGGATTCAAAGATTGTTTAGAATTTTTACATAACAATCCAATTCATCAATATTCTCCATCATCAATTCACAATCAACATGTTCAAAATCATACAAAATATCAACTTCATTGAAAAGCTCTTGTGATGATGATGCATTCAAAATAGAACTATTAGATTCATGAGCTAAGGTGTCTTCGATCTCATCAACTTGTTCTTTGTTGCAAAAAATTAAGGTAATTGAATGCATGAAGAGGTTATCATATAAACATGGATTGGCACACATATAGTAAAATTCTTGCTCACCACAATTCCAACACACAACATCCACTTCATTTTCAAGTTCATGATTTTGAGAATTAGTAAGCACATTCCAATAATGATCTTTGGGAATCCACTAACCAAAATTCATGAAATTGGAATGACTTATGTAAGTTAAGCTCGATGAGAAAAAAATTCACCACAAATTCAAGCAAAAACAAAAGAAATGGCTAGATTAATAGTAGTAGGCTTTCCTAATATTGCCGATGATCCTTGGCAACGGTGCCAAAAACTTGTTTGCATTGTTTCTTGATCGATTTTTAATAACTTAATATCTTATGATCTCTTTCCTATGATCTGTCAACGGTAGGAAGTGCACCATCACATATAGTATATGAATGAAATATAAGGTCGTATTCCTCTAGGATCTCAGCAAGTGCTGTTACTCATCTTTTTCCTATTATCTAGCCTATAAAATTGAGTGAATAATATTATTAAACTCTAATTATGCCACAAACTAGCTACCTATTACCACTAAAGTTATGAACACGCTTTGATTAAACTAAATATCGCATTTGAGTGATTTAAATCTTGCTTCACCGATGAATTAACATTTCTATAACATTATTATTTGTTGTGCCTTTCATAACTGTAGGATTCCATCAACTAGGTTAATATCTCTCTCGAGACTATTGACCTATAATCCTAGCTTTATCAAGCTGGAATCTCTTCCTAGTTAACAGCCAACTAAAATTGCATTAGAAACATGAACCCGAGGTAAATTCTATATATATGCAAAAGGTTTCACAACTCTATCTCCAGGCATCATGAGTAACCTCTCTCTATAACTTAGATCATTCCATAGGTAGATCTCTCAATCGCATCCTATAGAATCTGGTCTAATCTTAAGTCGTGCACTACCTAGAATTAGAATGCTTTAACACACTATAGAGATTAGCGAAATCACAAACAATTGACAATCAATCCATGTATGTACGTGTTAAACACGGCTACACAAACCCTAACTACTACTCATGCATGATGCAATGAAACAAAACAATGATTAATATAAAACAGAAAGAAAACATAAGAGAAAATTCCCTTTCCACAATGCAAATGTTTGAACTCTTCCACCAAAAATTACAATAACCCATCTCCTCTTCCTTCTCTCTCAAGAATCTCCAAGGAGTATGTTACATCATCATACAATACAGACAGAACTATGAACAGGTACAATGTTACAAACAAAAACTGAATTATACTAGTCCGATGTGTATAAAATGATCGGATCCCCTAATGTTATGTTTGGATCTTGTATTTATAGTTCCCAAGTGACTAAACATAATTGACATCTTTTCCTCATCTCAATTGGTCTTCACATCTCTTCAAGAAATAGTTAATTTTAGATCTGATGCGGAAACGAGAGAGATCACCACCTGCATCACGGCAGTGACTTGAGCGGTGATAAGCCAAAAATTGAAATCATCATAGATCAATATCCCTGTATAGGCATGATAAGGGTGATGAAAAAAACAACTAAATTAGCACATATCACCATCCCTATCACTACTGTTGATGGGGATGGGGATGGGGATGGTGATGATGATTACCCCCTTCGTAACGGGCATGATGAGGGTGATGATGAGCCCAAAACTAATTCTGCAGAGCTAACCATTCTGTCATGGGCATAACGAGGATGGTGATGACGATCACTACCTGTATCATGGGTTTGATTAGGATGGTGACAAGCCATTTTTAACTCCAAATGATCTTTCTTCACCTAAGTGTATAGAATTTTCCTTTAGTCACCTGGAATAAACATATTTAAGCATTAAGTAATGGATTCCTCAACTTTAAGCATATTCAAAGCAAAATTAAACATAATTTATCCCCAATTTAATAGAGTAAATGACCCCTCTCATGAAACAACCCATCACTTAAGTTACTCAAGGGCGTAGTTGTTTTGCCGCACACATCACCTCTAAGCGATATATACAATGCGTCCATTAGCTAGGTATGTTACTAATAAAGTTTTAATTGTAAAATCGTTATTAGGCTCAATAGTAAAACAATACGTATTGATTGGTGAATTGCCAATGATTGGAAAACTATTATACAAAACATACAGGAAAAAATTTTAATAGAGTGAAACAAAAATTTGAAATCTAAAATAGTTTAAGATAACAACCACAAAAGGGGAGCTAAGCTCAACCTGTTTACAAGGTTTGACGTTCAACCTAGAAGTAGCAACATAGTTTACGGTTTACAATTATCCATTGAAATTAGAGCATAAGCATTTAAAAATTTTCTCAAAGTTCCATATTTCTCCTACTTTTCTAAATAACTCTCCAAAATCGTCGATCCCGAAACCAATGGAACCACAGTGTAGGTTCACATATAAACCTTCATCAGTATTTGAAATAGTAAAATGTGAAATGAAGTCTAGTAGATAGTCATCAAGCACATACACGCATGTCATGCATCCTAAGCTAATGAAACAAGCACGAGTTAAGTTTGACTAAAATTAAGCTAGCAAACAAGTATTCGTAGCATCCTAGAAATACAAACACGCACGAAAGTACTCATGACCCACTCTAAACAAAAAGGGTACGGTTCCTTCAATGGATCAAGCATCAAAGAGAAGGGTTTGATAAGTCCCTAGAACTTACTAGAAAGAAAATATGGAAATAGTTTTGTCCATGTCATCTCCTTACAGGCTGCTACCAATGAGCATGGTCCATTGTAACGCTTTATATAGGGTCTTATAACACCGTATAACTCGTCACAACTTCGTACTTGCTCCTGCTTAGCTGCCCAATCTTGAAAATTTCCCTATTGACTACTTGTCAAGCCCAACCACGCATTCCATAAGGTGCTTAAGAGCCTAAACCACCACATCATCCCAAAGTGGCGATTAGGCTCTTAACATAGTCCAGGGGTGCCACTTCCTAAAGTAAGCAGCAACCAACACTCAATTAAGTCGAGTTTAAGCTCTTAGTCCAATTATTAATACTATCTTAGCAAGTAATGCATAATTATTGCGTACTTGTTGATGGTCTGAGCTTACTACCCTTTTTTAAGCTCGATATCCAATAATTGTTTATAATTGAAGTTAGGAATTAGTTTAAGATTTACTACCTTTATTCCATTTGTGTTGTTTATTAAATCTAGGTCACTTATCTAACCATATCCACTCAAAAATAATGTTTAAAGGGTCACTTCAAGTTCAGGAAGGAATTGGGTTAAGTTTCATGTGATTCAATAAGAATTGACGAAAGAGTAGGGGGTTGGAAAAGTACATGAGTAGTGCATGGACACATGAAATACCTATGTTCTTTTTAGGTTCATTGAGTTAGAGATCAGAGACGGACACAAGCAAGTTCATGACCCCATGTCCTTGGCCGTGTTCTTCTAGAAAACTCGATATTTTCAAGTTCTAAGGTCAAAGAGGCACACAGGATGGTTTACTACACCATGTTACATCCATGTTCTCCTTGAAAACTCAATATTTTCAAGTTCTAAGGTCAAAGAGGAACATGAGATGGTTCACTACCTCATGTTCCATTCGTGTTCTAAAAAACTCGATATTTTCAAGTTCTATGGTCAAAGAGGAACATGGGATGGTTCACTACCTTGTGTTCTATCTGTGTTCTTTTGGGTTTGTGATACTTCGTGCTCATACATGATATTTTTATCAAAAACATGTTTTGGAACAATTTTTGGTGATCTTAAGGGCATTAAGTTGTTGTATTCATGCCTAGTCTCATCTATTTTCATCTCTTGTTTTGTTATAACATGATTAATCAAAATTGAGAGCTTAAAACACTAATTTTGATAGCAACCATCAACACGTCATGGTCTTTTTGAAATTTTAAGATTTATATGCATAAAATCTCCATTTAACAACTTTAACATTAACAAGATAACGCTCCATGTGTGCTTCATCACTCTCTATATAATTTAGGCAAAAGTTATCACCTTCGCCCTCTTCAAAGTTAATTTCTAGCAGAACTAACTAAAAACATGTTCATTCTTCATCTTTTACATTACTAGAATAGTTTATCTTCCTATTCTTACATTTTCACAAAACAAAGAGTTAATTTCAAGCCTTATCTTGTTGTTACGGCTGCGAGTGGTACTCCAAAGCTTAAAACTCCCCCAAACTCAATTTCCTTGCTTCTTCCATTACATACCAATGCACCCAAGGAATATTTCATGCTTAA
This sequence comes from Combretum micranthum, assembly GCA_024138025.1. Taxonomy (NCBI): domain Eukaryota; kingdom Viridiplantae; phylum Streptophyta; class Magnoliopsida; order Myrtales; family Combretaceae; genus Combretum; species Combretum micranthum. Next base: position 5,637,477 of record JAMXBD010000001.1, read on the forward strand.
ACCCTATAAACATTGCATTTCAATGGTTGAAAACCTCAAACTTACCTTGTTGCAAATTTTACTAAGTTTGTTGCTCTCCTCCTTCTCCTAGTTTGCCTCTATTGTCCTATTTCCCATCATGAAATAGATAATTTAAGCTTATTAGTGTTAATCCTCCTTTAATTCTCACTTAATTAACATTAAGTGGAGGCTAGAGTTTGAAGAATCTCACCTTAGAGTTTTAGCAGGTTTCATAAAAGGTAAGGGTGGAAAAAACAGAGATACTTACATGGAGGCTAGTAAGGTAAGGTCTAGTGTTTTAGGGTTTCTACTTGGTTTGCTAGATGGTGCAATCTTAACCCTCTATCTCTATTAGGTTTTTATTTGGCATAATTTGCTAACTGGTAAGTTTGTTATACTCTATTCCATTCATAGGAATTTATGCCTGATTTAATCTATTTTAAGATAAATTCCTATGAATTTTGTGCTTTTATTATTTAAATGTTGTTTTGCAACTCCTAGGATCAATAAAAGAAGAAAAAAAGTGTTTTGAATCAAATTTGGAGCAAAACAACAATAAAGTTCAAAGACAGATTTCTATCGATCCATTGAAAATGCTTGATGAGGGCAAAATTACTAGGTAAAGTTCCTAGTCACACCCTAAATCGAGCCTTCGACACGACCCTTGGTTTACATTGAGATGATCAAGCCCTAAACTTCATGATGTAGCTTCAATCGCGCCCTAAAGTCGAGCTCTAGATTTTACTTACGATTAAAGTCGAGCCAAAATTTAAGCCTCTAAAGAAAAGAATACAACTTAGATGGCGGCCAAACTTCAAGCCTTAGATCAGACCCACGAAAAGTGACCTTATCTAACTATCGAGAATTAACTGGCTTAATGATGTGCACATGAGAATAAGGACAGTTTCCGTTATAAAAAAATCTGTCACGTCAATAAATAAAATCTTCATGATTTCTATGCTTTTAGCTTATAAATAAATGTGCACAGACGTCTGATGATCTCAAGTCAATCGTAGTTTAAATTTCTAAAACCCTTTTTAAAATTACTACGAAGGACAATAGGCAGCGAACCTATCGAATTGTAGTATAATGTTCAGATCGGATCGTCCATGGAGAAGGAATAAGTATTAGTAATGAGTTTTTCTTTACTATTTAGCAATCCAAAAGAGATGATTCAACAAGACTATTAACAAACAAATTTTACTAAACTGGAGAAAAAAAAATAACAAGCAAAACCACAATGAATAGCAAGCAAGTATAACAATCAATAACAAAAGTGACCAAGATCTTATCCTTCATCTAATTTCATCATGTGAATCATAGAACACTAATTTTATCAAGAAGAATTCTCACAATGTTGAGTTATCTGATCAAACTAATGATTCTCTCGAATTCATCATTTGTCTAATCTTAGATCGATTAATTAGAATCTCTTCTTAATTAAAAACAAGCTAAGATTGCATGAAGCACAGGAACTCATGAAAACAGGGTATTCACGGAAGATCTTGTAACCTATCTCTAGGATCACAATCGAATCTCATCAAATTGCATAGATCAGATCATGATCGCTATTTCTCAATCAACTAAAATGAAAATCAACATAAATTTGCATTCTGGATATACAAATCTAAGAAAACAATAAGAACATGCAATTTGAATATAAGAAAATCAATTGGATTCATTGAAAACCAGATCCTCACACATGATGAAAAATAGAATCCGAACAAGATCTAAATCTATGATATTCTCTTCCATAGAAATGTCGAGTGACAAATGAAAATCAAAAGAAAGAATTGAATTCATGAGTACAACCCTTAAGAATGAAGCTCAATTGTGGAATTGGATCTACAATTCAGATTCAACCTTGGATTGTTGTTCTTCATGATTTGCTCCCAACAAAACCTCTCTCAAAACTAAGGAAAAATGATATGGAATGTATTTCGTAAAAAGAACGAAAATCCCCTCTTTTCTCTCTCCTTCATTATATATAGGGTCTCCCAAAATCTCAAAGCAGAAAAAATAAACGCTAGTCCAAACGAGGCCCAAAACACCATGTAATTGCACCTATTTTACTTGCTGATTTGGTGTTTCGGCTAAAACACCCTTCAAAACAGCCTGTATCATGGGCTGTAGCACCTACTATTCTCGAATGAGTCATCCTAGTCCAATACAGCCTCTAAAATAGGGTGTTTGGAGGGTTATTGCCTTATAATTTCTTCAAAGCAACACTGTTTAGCTTCATTCTTGTTGCAATTGTCTTGTTTCTTCATGAGGAGATCGATAATGCCTAAAATTAACAAATTAAACAACTAAGAGCCATTTCTAGATGATTTTGGCTTAGAATATCAACTAATTGAGTCAAAAATCATCTAAGAAATAAGAGTGTTATAGCATTTATCAACGTCCAATAAGAAGGGGGGGGGGGGGGGGGGGGGGGGGGGGGGCATATGTAACAAATTACTCACGTGGAGTAGGGAGAGAAATCTTTAGCGAAAAAATTGTTTCTTCTTGCTAAAGAATTCTAAGTTTTCTAGGTAAAATCATTTTAACGCATTATTTGTATTTGCTAGATTCTGAACTTAATTTGCAATATTTATTTTAATTCCATATTATTTCTTCTGAATTTGTGCTTAATGTTTATATTTATGGAGAAATCATCATCTTAACTAGGTTTTATGAATCCAAGACCTGACTCATGTGATTTCAAGTGCCTTTCAATTAAATATTGACTGGGTATTTGCATTTAGTAGCTCAACCTAGATCTCTTGGCTCTAAATGTATGGTGCACCTTTTAGATCATGTCTGATTTCAACTAAATAGATCCAGAGATCATTCATCTAAATAGATCTAGGATACTAATAAAGTTGCTCATAATCATCTTAAGAGAGGCATGGTGAAACTTTTTATCACTTGTTTTCAAATTTCCGAAATAGGTTTTGAACAAAGGATTCTTAAACTTTATTCGGATCTAGATTGCTAATAACTTGAAAAGAGATTCCGATGGCATAATCTAGATCTAGAGTTTCTAATCTTGAGAAAGGCTTTAACTTACCTTCATGAGTACGATGGTGCAAATACACCAACTAACAACTTTCTCAGTTTGTTGAGAAATTACATGATAAAGACTTGGTGAAGCAAATCTAAAGTCTCATCTTGCATTTACAAATTTACTCTTAATTTTACCCTGAAAACATGTATATATCTTTTAGCATAAACCTTAGTGTAGCTTTTGTTTTTACTATGTTTTGTTAAATCTTTTCTTGGCTAGATAATAGATAAAAAGGGAGTAAGGTAGATGCTGATAATCTCCGAAGAATATGATCTAATATTTTCTATACTACTTCGGTAGGTATGTTTGCCTAATGTTGGTGATTACAACCAAAGTTGAACATGACTTATTAGCATTTTTATATAAATTTTTGAAAACTTCGACTTTGTGTTTTGAAATGAACCAACACTAACCTACAATCATTAATCAAACTAACTTTAATTTTATTTTAGTTCGCTCACTAATTAATTTTGTCAATTCCTTTGGTTTAAATTCATAATTATTTTCCAACTATTGCATTTGAATTTTGAATTTTATGGGTGGTGTTTAGATCATTACACCTATGCTCCACCAAATTGACCATTTTAAGAAAAATTGGATTGGTCATCATTTGATGGCTTAGAGTGTGAAATTTTCCACCAAAATCACTCAATGAAACATATACAGATGTTCACTCAAGAAAAAAAAAGAGTTTAACAGAATGAACCTAGAAGCTCAAAATCTATGGCTTGTTCTACTAAAATAGTGATATGGATGGAGAATTTGAGTAATTTGTGAATCTAGTGCTCTCAATTGCAATTTAGGGTTTATAGTATGTTTTTTGGTTTTTGTCATTTATGAAACAGAAAAATTAAAAGATATGAACAATCAATCCTTGGATATGACTCACCAAAGAATAAATCGAACTAGTTGTTCTAATCAATTAATATTATGCATGATGACAAGAAACAACGAAAAACAATCTTGAATAAAAAAATCAATCTTATTCAAGAAGGCAATTTGTCACAAAAGACATTACAAAGTTTACTAAAGGTAAAAACAAGTAGCAAAAACTACTAAAAAAATCACTAATAACCCTTCTATACTCTCACAAGTTGGGCAAGGGTAAAAATGGAAAACTATAAGACAAACAAATAAAATAGAAAATAAAGGCTTCAAACAGTTTAAAAATAGTGGTGGAAATCACCTTATTAATCATGGCTGTGACATAAGCCGTGATCCCCTGGATCAAATTTCTCCTCCATCTTCAAGCAATCACGAGCATGATAGGGTAGACAATGGTTAGAAGTACGAGTATAACCTCATCCATTATCTCCTTAGGTCCTTGATTCATATGTTGATGACCTACTCACGACTCAATTAAGTCATATTCTCGATCACGGCCTGGATCACGAGCATGATAACAACCGTGATCTTACTAGTTCACAATGTCTAAATTTAGATTCAATCATGAGCTTAATCATGGGCGTCTTCTCCATCATGGTCTAAATCACAAGCGTAATGATGAGCGTGATCTCCTTTAATGATGAATTTTCAATACTTAAGCACATATCCTACTCCAAAGTGTGAATCATATATCCTCTAAGAAAGCCCAATTCATCATCATTCGGATCATTTATAATGATTCTTTAACCAAGTATAACAAGCTCTTAACTCTAGCTTGGGTTATCAGTCTAAGTGACGTATGATTCCTATCATCTCCTCGGGCTCATGAAGATTTTCCCTCAAATCTAGATCAAACTCATCCAGAGTATGGTGACAAGTTCATCGCATTGAATGCAGTTAGAGTCTCTCCAAAATTATTTGATAATTCAACCTTATAAGCATTATCATTGATCCTTTCAACAATCTTGAATGGTCCATCAGCCCCAGATGCCGATTTCTGACCTCTACACGTCAAGAATCTATCTTTGCCAAGGTGAACCCAAACTAAGTCACTGGGTGTAAACTCAACTCTTCATCTTCCCTTATCTATCCTTTCTTTCACTCTATCACTTTGCTTTTGCAAATAATCATATACCTTTTGAGAGATTTGTTAGATTTGGTGAGCAATTCAACCTACTTTGACTATCTTCAGTCGTAGGAGCTCTAGGAAGCAAATCCATTGGAGAATAAACCATAAACAACTACAAATGGCGACCTGCCTATCATACTATGGATAGAACGATTGTAAGTAAACTCCACAATTGGCAAACAAAGATCCCAATCCTTCAAATTCCTTCCAATAGCAACTCGTAACAAAGATCCTAAAGTTTAGTCACAACTCAGTCTGACTATCAATTTGTGGGTAACAAGTGGTGGTAAACAACAAAATTGTTCCCAACCTCCTCCACTAGGTCTTCCATAAGTAGCTAAAAAACTTCACATCTCTATAGCAACAATAGATTATGGAAGCTTAACCACTTCCTACAAAAATAAACCAAAAATATATACTGCATCGTTGGTTTTATGGCATGGAATAAAGTGTGCCATCTTGCTAAATCGATCAACAACTACCAACATAATCATGTCCTCTTTGAGTCTTAAGAAGTCCCAAGATAAAGTCCACACTTAAATCAACCCACAGTTTGGTAGGGATGGGCAATGGCATATATAAGCCCTACAATTCGCTTCAACTTTGGCCCTCTTGCAAGTAGAACATCCCTCAATCACTTTATGCACATCTTTAGCCATACTGGGCCAATAAAAGTGTTCCTTCAATGCATCAATGGTTCGATGATTTCCAAAATGTCTAGGAATACACAATTTTCCTTAACGAAACAAATATCCATCAACCATATGATAGCCATCCATCGACCTTCCCTTGCCACTAGCTACTACAGTAGGTGCAAGCATTCCATCCCCAGAATATTATTCTACGATTTGGTCAAACCCCAACAACTTGGCCTACATGGAATTTAACAATGTATGCCTTTAGACAATGCATCAGCTACTACATTGGTATTTCCCTTCTTGTACTTAATAGTATGTGCAAATGTCTCTAAGAACTCAACCCATCTCATATGCCTCTTAGAAAACTTATTTTTACTAATGAACCAAGGTTGGTTACAATCTTGTTTTGACGAGAAAATGTATTGCACAAATGCTCACAACTTGGTTTAGCTACATTTAATATGCAAACTATTTTTGATATGTTTAAGCCTTAATGTGCATATATGTGTTTGTGTTTGTATGTGTATTGCTCTCTGCAAATTGTATAGGAATAAATTAAGTGATGACCAATCTTTCGAGGGCTAAATTAGGGTACAACACTTTGTGGCACAAGTCTAGGGTGCGATAAACTCAAGACCAAAGCTCGACAAGCTAAAAATGCAGAGTCATTGGTCAAAGATTACGTCGAGGGCTCGACGTATTAAATGGTTGGGGCACAACAAGCTCTAAACCAACACTCGACAACCTTAATCATACACAGCTCTGATCAAGGGTTAAAACCAAGACGCGATGAATGTAAGGTGCGACAAGTTTGAATCCAAGGCTCGATGGAGTCCACACGAGCACAGACTTAGTCGAGGGATAATTTTAGGTACATAGGCTGGGACAGTTTTAAAAATAGTCATTACAAACTTTTAAATTCGACTGTTGGATTGAGGGTGAACGGCTATATTTTTAAAGTTAATATATATGGAATGTTTTGGGGTGCTTTTTATAAGAAATAGAGCTTAACTTGCATATATCATGTAAAAATACTTTCTATTTGTGTTTGTTTCCGTTAAGTGAATAGTATCATTTGTGAGATTAGTGAGCTAATATTATAAGGCACTATTCATGCATTTGTTTATGAGTGTTTAATGAAGTCCTTCTGTGTTTAAGGCAAGAGGTGAAGTCCTCATGTGTTGAGGCACTTGTGTGAAGTCCTGCGTATGTGTAGGAATTGAGTAAAGTCCTTGTTATTCGAAGCATTTGTGAAGTCAACAAAACCCTTACATCCTAAGTTCGAGGCTGTGAGGCTGTAGCCTAGAAACTCAAAGCCTATGGTAGGGGACAATACTAATTTATGCTCCAGTATGTGCCTTAGTGACCATTGGGGGGCTAGTGTCCCTGGTATCACGTCAACTGTAGCCGGATCTGTAGTACTCATAAAGGGGAATTGGGCAGGGGCAAGGGCGTGATAATATCGTGAGAGCTCCGATCAAAGAATACAATTCCTTATCATAGATGGGATAGTTCAATGCAACTCCATGTAGATTCTCACTAAAATATGCAATAGGACGACTCTCTTTCATAAGAACCGCACCAACTCCTACATTGGAGGCATCATATTCAAGCTCAAAAACGTTATTGAAATTAGGTAGCACTAACAATGGAGCTGGAGTCAATTTCTTCTTGATCTACTCAAAGCTTTGATTGACCACTTGACTCCAATGAAAAGAAACTCCTTTCTTCGTTAACTTAGTCAATGGTGCCATAATGGTACTAAAATCTTTGATGAATCTCTTGTAAAAAGAAGCAAGTCCATAAAAACTACGTACCTCGAAAACATTAGTAGAAATAAGTTACTCAGTGATAGACTTAATCTTCTCATCATCAACACAAAGGCTCTCTCTAGACACAACAAATCTAAGAAATACCATTTCACTTCTACAGAAGATACACTTCTTCAAATTGGCATACAATTTCTCATTCCTTAACATCGTAAAACCGAAGTCAAGTGCATAATATGACTCCAAATTTAAACTATATACCAAAATATCATCAAAATAAACTACTACAAATTTCCTTAAAAACTTCTTAATACATTATTCATCAATCTCATGAAATTTTTAGAAGCATTGGATAAGCCAAATGGCATTGCCATCCATTCATCCAAACCATGCTTGGTTTTGAAAGCTGACTTCCATTCATCGCCAACCTTCATCCTTTTTTGATAATACCTACTCTTCAAATCAATCTTGGAAAATAATTGAGCATCATGCAACTCAATTAACATGTCATCAAGATGTGGTACAGGATACCAGTATTTCACAGTGATGTGATTAATCGCTCTACTATCCACACACATCCTCTAATTACCATCTTTTTTGGGCATTAATAAAGCTAGCACTGAGCATGGACTCATACACTCTCACACAAACCCTTCTCTAGCAATTCATCCACTTGTTTTTTCAATTCTTTAGCTTCTTGGGATTCATCCAATAAGCTGGCCTATTAGGAAATGTAGGTCCAGGTGCCAAATCAATTTTATGTTCTATACCCCTTAAAGGAGTTAATCCTTTCAAAAGTTCTTCTGGAAAAATATCAACAAATTAAGTCAACAAGTTTCAAACTTCATCTAGAATAAAAAATTTACTTTTAACTTCCAAAGCTTACTTTACATATAACAAATACACTGGTTATCCATTGGCCAATTTCTTCTCAACCTCTCCTTTGTGTCAACAACAATGACTCTTTCTTAAGGGGATTCGATTCCTAATGTGTTTGCCTCACCGTTTCAAGACTCATAGGAAACAACTTAATTGTTTGTCATTGAATAATACGGAATAAGTATTATGTCTTCCATTGTGGCTCACATTCTGATCAAACCACCATATGCAACCCAACAAAATATGAGACACATTCATGATCACTACATCACAAAGAGACTCATTAGTGTAATGATTAAGTAAAGAGATAGGAACTGATACCTGCATAGTGACATGAACTGACCTTTTATCGTTGAGCCAGTGCAAACGGTATGGTTATGGAAGGGGAATAGTTGGAAGTTGTAGCTTCTGTACAAGTGTCGTTGCTACATTATTGGTACAACTTCCAGAATCAATAATTGCTACACATATTGCTCCATTTACTAAGAATTTGATATGAAATTTGTTCCTTTATTCTTGATCAATAGCCAGGTAATGCTCAAGCTCTTGCTTACCACCCCATTCAAAGTATAACAGCCCCAATGAATGGTTTTTCCACCAAATTCTCACCTTCATCTTCTAAATCAAAATAACTACTCCTTTCCTCTTCACCTTTACTTTCCACACAACCTCCACGAGTATAAACAACTTGCCTATAGATATTGAGCAGCCATATGTCCATAACCCAAGCATTTGAAATATTTAATATCTCTTGTCTTCTTCCCAACACTACTAAAATCACTCGATTTAGAAACCGACTTCCCCTTTTCATCAACAGATTTTTCAAGAACAGAATCATGCTTCTCATCATGTTTATAACTACTAGTACCCTTCTTTTCATCATCATGTCAATAAGACTTTTTGATACTTTCATATTTAGAAGAGTTATCTAGCAATTTGTGAGATTTATATTGTCTTTCAACCTTTTTTGCCATCAACATTGCTTCTTCTAAGGTATCAATCCTTTGAAGCTCAACAACATCAAAAATTTCATATTTCAAACTTGCAATGAATCTAGTAATTGATTGATTCGGAGTTTCCATAATTTGACTACAAATAATTAGGATCTCAAACCCTTGAATATATTCAGTCATGCTTTTACTTCCTTACTACAATGTATGCAACCCCATAAAAAATTCTTAGTTATAGTAATCTGGAACAAACTACTGCTGCAACAACTCACGCATCTCAGGCCATGTAGTTACATCTCACTCTCCATTCCTTCTCGTACTAACTAGTACATTCTTCCACCAATGTGAAGCATGGCCCTTAAATTCAATCGTAACAAGTTTAACTCATTGTACATCATCACAATCATGATAGTCAAAGAGCTTTTCAATTTGATCTTCCCAATCAAAATATTTATCCACTCCATCAGTACCGTTTAAAGACGGTACTTCTAATTTTATGGTCTCTATACCATGTAATCCTCTAAGCCTACGCCCACCACGGTGATCATCAAAATCATCTTCATAATCTCCAACTCTACAACCATGCATCAGGTGACGCATATTCCCTCTTTCTCTTCCACGGCCATCTACTACTCCATCGTAGGGTATTTGAACCCTTGGATCATCTTCTAACTCCTCAATAAGTTCTTGTTCTTATGTTTTGTGGGATTACGGGTTTCCCCTAACAATTCATTCTACATTCCTTGGGGTTGCACCCTGTTATTGCATCATACCCTGCATCATCTCCTTCATAAAATCCATGAACTTACCCATATCAACAGTGCTTTCTCCATTAGAAGCATTGTAATCTCCACTTTTAACATTAAAAAATCAAAATTGTAGCATAAGCAATCCAAAATAGCAAAACTTATCAAGCATGAAATCCAATACCGAAGCCTTAAGCCACAACCTACAATCCTAAGCTCTGATACCAAGATGATACGGATGGAAGAATCCGAGTAATTTACGAATCTAGTGCTTTCAATTGCAATTTTCATGATTTATAAAATAGAAAAATTAAAAATATGAATGATCAATCCTTGGATATGATACGCCAAAGAATAAATCAAACCAGTTGTTCTAATCAATCGATATTATGCATGATGACAAGAAACAATGAAGAATAATCTTGAATAGAAAACTCAATTTATTCAAGAAGATAATTTGTCACAAAGGACATTACAAAGTTTACCAAAGGTAAAAACAAATAGCAAAAACTACTAAACAAATCACTAATAACCCTTATACACTCCCACAAGTTGGGCAAGTATTATGCCCCAAGGGGTACCCTATCCGTGGCAGTCCACTGCGTATAATATTAAAGTTTAAGAATGACTTTCCTTAGTCATACATAAGCCTCGACAACATATGCAAGACTTACTTTGATAACAATAGGAGATATCGGTGGAACTTGTAGTTCAAGAAGATAATAATAATGGAATACAAGAAACATTTAAACTTAAACTTACATAACTTAAAGATTTAAGTCTTACATCATCATAGGGGCATTCCCCTGTTTAAGTCTCCAAAATATCGCTATACTATCATAGTCTATTCTAAAGCAAAATAAACAAAGTGCTAAGAGATTTTAAAGGAAATCTTTTCTAAGATCTTCATGTGAAATTCCTCCAAAAACTCTCCAAAAGCATAAGTCTCACATGAGTACAGGGGGACCTTGGGAACAAGAATAAGTGCACCTACGATAACAAAAATCTATTAGGATATAAGCGACACTTGCCTAGTGAGTATATTCTCGTAATGACATACTCGCATAAATAATCAAATAAGTTGTTGTTAAGCAAGCATATGAAATGCAATTTGGAAAAATAGTTGTTTTACCTTTGTTTGATTGAGGTGCTCCATGTGCTTACTTTACTTACTTCTTCAAAAATACTAGTAGTAGTGTTTGCGATGTGATTTCTTAGAAATTTTCTCATGTTGAAGGTAGTAATTTGGAGAAATGGTTTATGGGATTTTGTTGTTAATGTAAATAGAAGGAGAAAGATGGTTTGTGTTTATCCAGTTTTGTGTTTGATAAATAAGATATTGTAATAATTATATGAATTTATATTAGTAAAGCAAAATTTAAAAAGTTTTTGTTTATCTCCTGGTGATGATGACGTCCAGCTGATGTAAATTTTCAAATTCCAACTATTTCTATTACAAGTAAAAGAAAGTAAATTGTACTTGAGTTGAAAATGTCATTTCAAGCAATTAATGAAAAAAACTTTATATTAAAGAAAAAAAGACAAGTTTACTCTCCTTATAAATTTTACAGTAAAAATGGATATCACTAGATATTTTAGGCAATTTTGAGAGATTTTTTAGTGTAGACTCACAAATCTAAGGCTTATAATGTATATAAGATGAATACTTTTATGGTATCAAACAAATATTAATTAATATACAAACAATTCCATTTTTTATTTCAAGACAAAAATATTAAAGATAAAGTTTAGGTTCCAAATCTCCTAAAAATAAATCTTAAAGTAATATTTAGTGTGTTATGCTTACGTAATTTATTTTTAAGATCTTATTGATTAACCAATATACACTAGAAATTTAGTGATTGATATTGCTTTTTGGGTTTATATAGTCATATTGGTAAAATTTTTACCTATATCTTGTAATCTTGTCTTTGATATTTTTATTTCTATAAGGATTTATTCTCTAATTTCTAAACTTAAGTTAAGAAAATCTTGGGAATTACACCACGAGTGAGCAATTTTCCACCTAAATCGCTTTATGACGCTTATACAAATGTCCTTTCAAGAAAAATAGTGATTTTGATTAAGTGACCCTAGAAGCTCAAAATTCGTGGCATATAGTTCATCAAAATCAACCATGTCTAGTAAAAATTAGATTGGTTGATTTTTTGAGGCCAAGAGTGCGCAATTTGTAACCAAAACCACTTAATGGCACCAATGTAGATGTCCTCGAGAAATATAGGGATTTTAACCAGATAACTCTAAAAGCTCAAAATTCATGGTTTATAACCAACATACTAAAACACTTTTAATGAAACAACCCTTAGGTTTTATCTATTGCCCTCTTTCACATCATGTATTTTAGCTAAAAGGATTCATCTATGGCCTTAAGCAGGTTTTTTGTACTTGGTTCAATCGATTCAATGATTTTCTCCTATACATTAGGTTTTATCAATGCAAAGTCAATAAATCTATGTTTGTGCTCACTTAGTTCATTCACCTCTTTTATGCCGGTAGCATAATTCCAATAGGTAATAATTCTACCTGACTTACTTACTATATCTTGATCCTTTCCATTGGTTTTCCTTAAGGTCTTCACTTGCGTTAGTCTTAGTTTACCATAACTTTTGAAATAGATCACATACATCTTTGCAAGTGGGTCAAAGTGCTTGTAATGTGCCATAGCCCATCAGAATATCTACTGTTATTTGTACTCTTATTTTTATTTAAGAAACCATTTTATTTATCATGTTATTATTAATGGTCTCTTAACATGATAAAAGGTTTCCTTGAATAGTTTGCTCTTCTTTATATCATTAAAGTGTGTGACTTTGATAGTAGAACTATAAGGTAATAAGAATACTATTCGAAATTATCCCTAGTCACTCATTATATGGAACAATAATGAAGTAAAACTAATATGTTGGTTGACTGATGATCACATTTTATTGATCATGGATACAAGATATCAACTCAGCATTTAGATGCATGTAAGAGCACATTGTATTGGATCGTCTCATCGTATGGATCTTTGTTATGAATACTTCTCTTCACAATGTTGTTATTTTAGTTCTTTGATCTGATGACACTGTGGATCACTGTATGGTAATTTCCATGTTTTGACTTGGTTCAACATCATCTTGAACTAAATGATGATAAGGTTGTGATTGGATATGAAATAAATTATGTTGAGGGATATGAGCATTCATAAAGGAATTTGTGTCTCTCATTAATTTGAGAGAGATATATTCTGGGCCCTCTTGAAGAATGAGAATGAGAAAAATGTATGTTCGTGCTCAAATGAATTGATAAGGATTTAACAATAACATTTGATTTGTTCAGCTAAACTCTAGAATTAGGAAAAATTGTGATTAAACAATATATGAGTGATATGATCCATATATCATGTTTAATCATCATATATTGTGTGACAAAGGGACTAAATAATTGACTGTTTAATAGGTAAAGTTGGATCACCGAACTTCATCTAATTTGGGTAGACATAATATTTTATTAGAGGTCACTTATGTCTTGTGGGCTGGAAAAAGGTTTTTAGGCCTACTACCAACATTAAGTGAACCTATAGAATCGCATACAAAGAATAAACCAAATAGGTTATGAGTTTAATTTAAATAACCCCAGCAGAATTATCTAATTATTTATTAATCTTAAATGATTAAGAATAATAAATAATAATCTTCATTATTTTTTAATAGGAAGATTAAAACGGAATGTGTCTTTTGAATTAGGAAACCCTAATTAGACCAAGGATCTCATTAATGTTAATATCCTAATTTGAGAGGATGTTATTATCAGTATAAAAAGGACACCATAGCTCTTGTCTAGGGTTAATGATGCTAGCTACCACATTAAATCTACAGAGAAACTCTGCACACCCAAAAAAAAAAAAAAAAAAGATGCAAGAGCTCTCATGAGAATTTCCCACACAAATCTAGAATTATTCTAGAGTGATAGCATACTAAATTCCATTTGGCCTATTCATTTGTGTGGATATTGTAGAGAGAGCTTATGAGATCATAACACCTACAAATCCGCTTCATCAACGTGATTAAAATCCACATAAGGTAAAATCCTTATCCCTATCGATTTAATGAACTGCATAGATCCCATAAGTGATTTGGGGATATCGTAAGATTAAAAAAAAATTGTTTCTGATGCAATTATTGTATTAAGATCCCTAAAGTTCTAACACAAAGCTCCCTGTTTCCTAGAGTTAAAATAATTCTTATGGCTTCCCAATACTTATTTTTAGATTGTGGTTGCATTACAATGCCTTGTATCACCAAATTGGACATCAAGTTTACAATGAATCTGTTAAGTTAATACATGCATCTTCCTAATACAAACTACATGTCGGTAGATAACATTAAGGCACATACTTATTGGTCTTGTTGCTTGCTCAACTATCTTTGTCGATGCAGTTGGGCTAGTTGTCCACATACTTGTTGATCCACTACAAGATATATCATCTTTCTTATACATGACTTCCATCTCTAAGTGCTCTAAGAAATAACCCATTGTCTCCTTATCAACTCCTTTAACAATTTTCATTATATAAGGAAACAAGCACTTTCTTGAAAATTCACTTAAATGACAAAATCATCCATCATTGATAATTATCTCGTTAAAATTTAAGTAGGGATGTCTACGGTTCAATTTTGTTTAAGAGCCAAACTAAACCCAAACATATTGATTTGGTTGAAACAAACCCACCTAATAGTTTACAATTCTAAAACTAACCGCTTCAAATGTGATTTAATTTGGTTTGGTTCAAAGAATCTATTTGTCTTTTTATATTTCACTATACAAATACACACCCCTTACTTTAATTTTAAGTAAAAAGAAAATTCAACAAGTAAAATATAGTCATACATATGCATATTACGAAAAGAGCCAATTACCAATAATAGTTTCTTCCAAACAAACTCAAATTGTTACTCTAATTTATAATATAAACTCTTAATTGACAACATTCCATAATAAGCAAGCAAATAGTATAATAAATTTAAAAATCACAAAATACTAATCAATTTGCTCGACTGCTTCTTATTACTTGACATGATTCCCATCCACAATACATAGTGCTAATAGTCAATCACAAAACTTAAAATCAAAAGATTTTAATTGCCATGAAAATATTATCTAAAACAACATACTATAGCTCAAACAATTATAAAATGGCATTCAACTTCAATATTAAATTGTAATTTGCGCCCTTTTACTCAATTTCAAATTATTAAACACTTTAGGCAACATGAGACATAAGGAAAAACAAACAATTCATAAGCCGTCCTATCAAAGTGTGGGCTTTGTACGAAAATAGATAATAAATTCAAAAATACGGTATGCAGAATAAATATTACATCTCTAATTGAGCAAAAGTGCATTTACAGAGTGCACCCGAATTATTACAAAGAAGACGCACTTAATGAATGTTTCCAAAGGAGGAAATAATTTTTTATGAAGTCGGCACATTCACTTAATACACTTGACTTTGTTTCTACTGAATGCGCCCAAATTCCATGGTCACTAGCAAAACCCAATTCCCACTCCTCTTACAGATAAATATCATTGGTTTGAAGCTCAATTCAACACCGTGTTTGGCAATTTTATAAGACATAAAGAGAAGAAGAGTTCTTGTCATCCCCACACAAAAACAACACTAATAATGATAATGATGTCCGTTCATTCATGAAAGTACTCTTTCCTTGCGGACCCAAAAAGGAAAAAGAATGGTCAAGGGGCTACGTTAAAAGAGAGTGAAAGAAGCGGTGATGATTTATGTTGCCGAGTCTTTCATGATCTCACAGAGGTTGCCCACTCTGGTCACTAGCGAAACCCAAACCCTCTTGTTGGTAGCGAAGCCCAATTCCCATTCTTCTCCTTCAGATAAATTATCATTCCCTCAACGATGTCTTTGTCAATACTGGGTGCTTTCAGCACATTCAGTGAGTATATCCAGTTTTCCAGACTTATATTAAAAAGAGTAAAAACAAACTCGGACGCATTCATTGACTGTGTTACAAAACTATGATTTGTGGAGAGAGAGAGCCCTAAGACAATGTAACAAAGGCTCAGCAAAACTGTCATAAACTGACTGTAGCATCTTCAACTTTTAAGTCATATACATTAAGCAGCACCATATATCATAATCTACAAACTATAGAGGTCAGCTCATCCGAATGCAAAGAAAGGCAAAAGAAATCTAAAAAAGATTGTCTTATTTTTTAAGCAGCATCTGCCTAAACTCATCATTCGATTTTGGCTTGTCATCTTCTTCACCAGCATCAATTTTTGGCTTATTTGCTGTCAAACCTAAAGGCATGACCGCCCTTGGCCTTGCAAATGTATTCTTTCCTTTCAACTGGATAGCTGTATCCCCTCCCCGACTGCGTGGTACTGATTGTGGTTTATGAGACGTCCCAGATCCCCCAGAAGTCTCCACAGATTCTGTTGATTTTGATCTGCCAGCTGCATCTTGTTGTCGTCCTGAGCCACCTGCAAATTTAGTGCAGCATATTTACGAATGAAGGAAAATTGACGCCACTGACAGGCTAAAGGTCAGAAAACAGTAACACTCATCACAAACACCCTTCACCTCCACCACCAAGCACCCACTAGTGTACAAGTACTTCAGCTAGAGAAATGACTTGCCCAAACCAAATGAAAGAAAAGAGCAGCAAGATCAAGAGACTAATAATTTGTTGAACATATAACAAAAAGGCCCCAAAGTGAATACTCTAAATTCCAAGGAGACATATCTTTCCTTTCCCATAAAAATCAAAAACATTGTATTTACATTTTTCATATATGTGACCATGAACTGAAAACGTCTTTTGTGCATACATCTAGCTTACATCAAAAACATTGTAAAAGCTAAAACAAATTAAAAATATAAAAAAAATTAAGCCAGTTGCACCTCCATAAACATCCCCATTTGTCTAGACACAGCAAGGGAAAAGAGCTGCTCACTTTATGTACTTACCGTTATGGATAGATTCTTTCTTGGCCTTTTTAGGATTTGAACGAGCAATACTTAATTTTTTCCCTAGTAGCATGCCCTTATTCTTTGCAACAGCAGCAGCAAGGTGCTCATCATCAACAAAATCAACATATGCAAGCCCCTTCAAGAAATTATATAAAATATTCGACATTACTCATGAAGAAATTCTCAACTGAAACAGAATATATATACATATATATATATTCAAAGTGAAGAAGAACTTTAGCAGGCCATCTAAAGGATTGTATACAAGTGAGAAGATAAAAACATGTGAATTTTAAGCAATTTTGAATGAGCATATTTGCTCCTGAAAGAAGTAAAAAAGAGTCATATTTGTTCCTACCACACATCTCATTAGCAACAGCAC
Source organism: Combretum micranthum (assembly GCA_024138025.1). Lineage (NCBI taxonomy): Eukaryota > Viridiplantae > Streptophyta > Magnoliopsida > Myrtales > Combretaceae > Combretum > Combretum micranthum. The sequence goes on from JAMXBD010000001.1 coordinate 5,654,913, forward strand.
CAACCATTACCCTGAGAAAAGATTGTCAAGCAAATACTATACTTGACAAGTTGATTTAGCCTTTTTTCATTTCTTTCCACTTGATCAACTGCTGTATAAAGCTCTACATACATATTTCCTAAAACATTCAAAAGAATGATTTTTTGTGACACTTGCATGAGAGAGTCTCCATTCCACCTTACATACTATTGATTTTATTTTGATTAACTTATTGTGCTTTATTGCCATTGGATTTAAATTATTCTAAACTTACAAACTTTTAATACATATAGTCATTTACCAGATAGGTAAAAGGTACCTACATTATTATAATAGAGCATGATTGAGAAGTAGATAAGTCAATTTAGCTAATAAAGATTGATACATTTAACCATAAAAGAGTAGGTAAAACGAAAACATAATTAAAAAGAAAGGATATATGAACACAAAAAGACAAAAAACCGCCCAACCCCTCCCCCCCCCTCTTCCCCCTCCCCTCCCCTTTCTTTGTTGTTGTTTCAGGACCTATGTTTTCAAATTTTTCATTTTGGGACTTAAGTTTTCAAAAACACATAAAATATGGTCTCCATCACACTCTATTACAAGAACATTAAAGTTGGGTCCTAAAATATAGAAGATACGTCCTAAAATAAATAAATAAAAAAAACTCAAAAAACAATGTAAGGACCTAAATTATCCATACCTTTTCATTTCATGACCTATATTTTTTATCTCCCACCCACCCACCCCCTCTCTTTCTCATTGTAGGAACTATTTTCTATGGTTTTATTTTACGGCCCGATTATTCACAACACTAGTAACTAAGAGTAACATTTGACAACATAGGCCCTGAAATTAAAAAGACAAACAGAAATCCTACAACGAAAAGGTTGGAAAAACTTAGGTAAAACAAATGTGGCTGAATCAAACCAAACCATACAGTTCTCCAGTAACTCAACTTGGTTTGAATTATTGTTTAAAGCAATTTGGCTCTAAAGGTGGTTGCAGAATGATGCGTAAAATGTGCTTTGCTCGCAATTCAACCCTAAACATGGACCTGCAATGCATCTTACTCACCCCTAATAATTCACAATTTATCCAGAGATAGAGGAGATCCTAGTTATACCTCCAACCTGTGCCCCATCTTCAGGTACATAATTAATAATTGCTGACACAGTGGTTCAAAATAAAACATTATTTCATTTTAGAGAGAGAGAGAGAGAGAGAGAGGACCCTTGATTTCCCAGTGAACTTATCATGCAGTATTCGGATGCCTGTCACACCTCCAACATCATTGAAAAATTCCTTCAGATGGTTATAATTTGCCTGCATAGATGCTTTGTGATTAAAATCTCCATAGAGGGTTGAGTACGAAGAAAGAAAAAGCCCAAGCTTTCCAGTCCCCATAACATCCCAAAAACTACTTGCCTTGAGATCAATGTTTGATATAAATAGAGTACACTGATCAGTATATGATTTTGCTTTATTGCTAGTAAGCTTTGTCTCTTGCTCATTTGCGCTGTCTTCTTTGCCAGTCACTTCTTTGCTCTCTTGGACTTTATCCAATTTAGTGTCAGTCTGCAATTGACTTTTTTCCTTTTTACGTGCTTTCTTAGGTTTTTCTACAAAATCTTTCTGCCGCTTTGCTGGTGACTCTTCATCCACCAACTTTGCAACTGACTTTCTCTTTCCATGCAAGCTTCAGCAACGACTCTCTCCCCTACTTCCGTTGATCTATGTTCCTGCTGCAATGCGAAAAGTCGAAGCTCTTCCAAACGTGGGCTTACCTGACAAGAGGAGATGAGGATTATATATCCAGCTAACTGTTCATGGAAGTGGCATAGACTCTACTTTGTACTTATAATATTTTTTATGTGTAAGAGTAACAAAAGTTTACACTACATAGAAAGAATAGTATATGTAGAGAAAGTAGATAAATATACATATATTAATATTAAGAATTTCCAACTTGATAATCAAGAAAAGAAACTAAAATCTTAACTTTCAATGACACTGTTGAGAAACTGGGCCAAACTTTTTTCTCTTTTTTTTTTTTTTTTTTTTTTTCAGAGAGTAGATTCCGTGTGTTTGTGTTGGGTTGTTGTTTTGTTGGGGGTGGAGGGTGGGGGTGGGTTTGGGGGGTGTGTGTGGAGTGGTGGTGGGTGTTGTAGTTTATGTGTTATGTATAACAATATGTATCCTGACTATACATCACGCAAGTTGTACTGAGTTTGTACATTAATCAACATTATATAAGCTAAATTTAATATATTTTGTAATTTACCACATATTGCTGCAGTGCTTATAATAAGTATCCAATTTAACCCGGAAAAAAAAGTATCTATTTATTGAATGAACATGCCCTTTTATATTTAAGGTTAAATTACCAAAAAAAATAGCTGTGTTTTAAACCTTTTCTTCACTTTGCCTACCGTATGTAGGTTCTCACACTTTACAAACCTATGTCTGGTGAGACGATAAAAATATCACATGGGACACGTGCAAAAAAATACCACAAAAAATTAATAGTCAGTGAAATGAAAGAGGGAAGGATTTTTGGTTTCTTTCTTTTTGCCCCACATGCATTTCAAGTGCCTATTTTTAACATCTGACCAACGTTTTTGAAACAAAAGAAGCAAAGTATGCAAAATGAAGAAAGCCAAAACACATGTATGCAAAGTGAACAAGAGAAAAATAAAACCTGTGTTTTTCTATAATTTACCCTATATTTAACAGTTGAGTGTCATATAATATGAATTTAACATATACAATAGACACCATGCAATTATCAAATATGACAATTGGATAAATTAGATTGACCATGATAGACCTCAAGTACGAGATTAGACAAGTGTACTTGAGGAGGGTTAAGAATTAATTTAGTTGATGAAAGACCCAGTAGTGTAGTCAGCAGAGTAGAATTTTGTAAATAAATAATTGCTGAGCTGGCGTGTCGCTCAGTTGGCAAGCTCAGTTGATGATATTAGTTCCAGACGCTTCTGTTAGTTATAAGTTAGTTTTGGAGAGAATAAAGACACATAAATAAAGGATGACAAGTATATGGAAATTCTCTGACCAGTTTGTGCTCTGGTTTTGCTGAGCAAGTTGTGCTCAGGTGAGACTCAAACCCTAAATCACTAAATCTTGTGACATTTGTCTAGTAAATTGTTCGAAGTGTTTGAATCTTATATTTGTGTCAAAACAGACCAGGTCTAAACTTTCCAATCCAAATTCTTTTTCCCAGTATACATAATGCACCCAAAATGGATTTTATTTTATTTTGATCGTTGAGGATAATGGAATCTTGATAATGCATGACCTCCATCATGACAGTAGAAACAGCATTAAATACCATTCATGAAAATGTGCAATCAATGTCTCTGTTGGGGATATTTCAAAGGGGGTGTTAAATAAAAAGACTTGCCACTAATCAACCCAGTGCTGTAATTTAACCGAAGTGTTTCATGTCCCACTTAGTCTATGCTCGCCTTTTCTTTTTGACTTAGACCAAAAAATAAATATATACTACAAGAAACTCCAATGCCATGTAAATAGTTACATAGGACAGGGATCACAGATTTTACTGTTCCAAGTTGTACCATCAAAATGCCACCCTACTATTCATCAGATTATCCAGTAAAAGGTAAACAGTTGGTAGGTCCTTCACTGTTTTAAATTGAAGCAAATGCTTAAAAATATATCAGAAAAACATGTGAAAAACTGGATGGAGGACCATACCTTCTGCAAAGCCTGATCAAAATCTTCCAGCGTGCCAAATTCCCTCTCAAAACGCAGCCAGGAATGACAAATTTCCTGAATAATTCCATGTTTAGAAAGTGAAACCATGTACTCAAGACGTAGTGTAAAGCAAATAAATATAGAAGAAACAATCAAGTTAGACATCAGGACCTAGAGAGCCTGAACAGAAGTCATATCAATGCTGTCAGAAATGCTTACGAAGAGGCCAAACTGATCAATAGGTTTTCTTTTTTTTTTTTTTCTAATAATATATATATATATATATATTTTAGGTTCAATTCCATACATTCGTTTGACCAAAAGGAAGGTATACAACCTCAGCGTGTGGGAATTGGGGCAAGGCCTACTATGTGCAACAACTCAAAACTAGGTCTAAACCAATCAAGCTATATAAGGAAGAAAACTATAACAGCATTAAGCACTATTGAGTACAAAAAACATATTGCAAAATAAGCCTTGCTTGAGAACAAGAGTTTGGGATGTGTCAACCAAGTTGAGTAGAGTTTCCAAGTCTCCAAACACAATAGACTGCAGCTGCAAGGTTCCCTTCCACTTCACCATCTCTAGCAAAATCTGCACCATCCTTCTCCCCTAACCTTTTTTTCTTTTTTCGGGTAAGGTGAGCCCTTTTTTAATTATTTATTTATTTATTCTTTTTGCGGAGGGTGTGTGCGTTTTCAATTAAAAGAAAGGGAAGTTAAAAAGCAGGAAGCACACAAGAAACTTTGTAACACAGAACTAAACATCAAATACACAAAAAGATGCCTAGGTCGAGAAAATAACCTTGTACAGCTCAAAAATGCTTCCTTAAAAAGAAAAAAAAACATTTACGGAATACACAAAAGAATAGTTCTCAACAGACCAACCCACACCGTGTCCCTTTCCTTCCACAAGCAGTGACACATCATTGCTATAGTTTTCTTTTGCCGTCCACTAAGGAAAACTCCTGTCCTGCAAAGGAGCTCAGAAATAGAATCTGAAGATGCAGGGGCTAGTGAAGACCAATGACCAAAGTTCGGCACTCTTCCTCGAATGTCCCAAGCATAATCCTTCTCTTCATCTTGCTCCTCCATATTCAAGCAAGATTAGCCCCTTGCACCAATGCCCAACTAAAAATTGCTGCTGATCAATTTTGAAATGAAGCCCTTTTATCCTCCTTTCCTCATCTTAGTATCCGAACATGGGGCATCTCAATGTATTGACTTGGGTGGCTCACTCCCTTGGCACTTAAGAGTTCTTCCTTCACCATCAGACCCCAAAGCTTAAACAAGCATGTTTAGCTCATGGCCTTGATCAAATTCTAGGGCTGATGAAGTATCACTTTCATATACTCCTTGAGTTTGCTCATGAAAGTGGCTACTCTTGTACTGGAAATAATGTGCGAGCTTGAGCAGTTGGTTGTGTTAACAAGGTTGCTCATGAAAGTAGCGAATGAATTATGTTTTGATTATGATAAGCCATTTATTAATGGGTAAAAAGTTCCCTAGATTGTTTTGGACAGAAAGGCCAGAGAAGAGATATAAACTGGAAACCAGTGTCCAGATTATGCAGTGAGGTCATGTGTGTTTCAAGTGGTGTAATGGATAGTATTGTGCTATAAATATCTGGTAATAGGCTGTACTTCTGCAAGGATTCTATGTATCTTGAGTGTAGTAATAAGCTTTCTCTAACATCTGTGGATGTCCGCATGGCCTGTCATCCTTGCCCCTCAATAATTCAGTTTAGGAACAGTTATTAGGCTTTGTTGTCAAAGTTCCATTATAAAAAGGGATCTGATAACATCAATGACATCATCAGAAAATTTTCAGAGAAAATGGGGTCTTGAGACAAAGGTTTCAGATTTCCTTTTACTCCAAAGGAAATCATAATATTCTGCAACCATGGGTAGAAAAACCAAGAAATCCTCAATTCATGTTGAAGAAAGACCCATAACAGATCTTATAATAGTTCCCCACATACCAAACACCTGAGAAGTTCTCTATAAGTTTGTTTTTAATTGTGGAACTAGTCCAATTTCAAAAATACTCTATGGCTCCTTAATGAACAAGGGATGGATTTAATGAAGCCAAAATTATAACAGCAACACAACCATAATTGTAAGAAATACAAGGAAAAAAAAAATACATGATGAAAGACCTCCATTGATAAATTCAAAACATGATTTTTTTTTTTTTTTTTGCCAAAAATTCAAAACATGATAAGCAGTACCTCAGAACCCTTCCCAGGAAATCTTTTAGAGTAGCACCTTTTGTAGATAGCTCTAGCTTCACTTAAGTGACGGTTTTCAATTTCCATTGCTATGTAACCTAGCCAAGCTTCAATCATAGAACCACTGAAAGGGGAAAAAATACAAGTTCCATCAGAAAAAATAGAACAAATTCAAAGTGTCACTAGAACCTTCATTCTTATCTGAAGCAAAGTGAACAAACCAAGTCTTAAGCACGTTTTCCCAAACTCCACGAGCAGCGTTCGTATCTTTTCCCAACTTCACTTCTAGACGTGCCCAATAAGCATGAAGATGAAGCATACTGTCCATATTCTTCAAGTGGGGAGATAAATAATCTGAAGCACGCTGGAAGCAAAAGAGTTAGCATTCGTGTCTATGAGAAATGAAGGTGCATATACATCATGCATATACAACTATCAAATGAATCCTCTAAAGGAATTTATTCTCCCATAGCCAACTGAATAAAGAGTAGAAAACAGATAATTTTGAATTTAAAAAATAAAGAACAAATAAGCCTGGATAGGACAGAATATTAACTTCACATTTTTTTTTTCCCCTATTGAGCAGCTATGCAAACTGATAACTTGTTTTTCAATGCCAATGAGGCTGGCGAGACCTGTATGAGTCAAAGAACATCAAAGTTTAAATCTGTCGGCCAGGATATTAAACCATTGAGCTTGAATCCATCTATTCAATAAAGAGTTCCAGAATCTATGAATCTGATTAATTTTCTCAAAATCTTTAAAAAAATTTTAATCAAATTTGAGAATTATTGAAGATTATATCAGAAATTGCATCCATTTTACATAAAAATATGAAAACACAAAAAAAGACAATGCAAGTGAGAGCAGTGTTACATGCTAGTTGGCAAAACCAATTGTAAGCAGCACAGCAAAAGTTCCTTGGAAAACAGAAAAGAACCAGTATATTGCGGAATTAATTAGCAGCATTATGTAAAGAAAGAAGATGGTAAATTATTTAAAAAATAAAGTAACAAACCTGAAAAGTTTCTCTAATTGATAAGAAATTTGATGGATTCCCTGCTTTGCAGGATGAAATTCTTCGTCGTAGCCCATCAATTCGAGTGAGAAACAGGTTCAGGTACTGAGAGAAAGACCTTTAAATATAAAATCTTGAAACTTCAAAGCAAAAAGGAAAATGCATAATTTATCTATAAATCCAGTACCTCTTCAAGAGTAGAAAATGAGCATCCCATTGACCTCTCAAAAACCTAAAGTTCATAGAGTGCTTAGCAAAGTTCTACAAAACAAATATACTAAAAACTCGAGTATCATGATGTGAATTTGCATTCAGGCACATTAGCATGTGGAGTATAACAGAGCCACAGTCAGTGCAACTTGTGTCCGATTTCAGCGTAAATGGCAATACACAGAAAGTTGACATACCTACTAAACGCCTAAATGCAAAATGAATCTATTTGAGAGGTAAAGTGCTACTTGCTGTCCCAAGAAGCAGCAGCAGACTAGTAAGAAACAAATTTTTATTTCGCAATTCTCAAAGACACGGAAGGTCAGAAAAAAATTAGGAAAGAATCTATACATACAGTAGACATCTCTTCTTCAGAAGAACGGCTACGTTCCAAGCAAAGCAAATATCCAACCCAGAGTTCTCCAACCCAGGGACAATTCTTTGTGGCCCTTAAGTGAACATCCTTCACAACCTTACCCACCTAAATAGAAGAATTATACCATATCTCATACTGTACAATCAAGGAGGGGAGAAGGGGAAGAAGTAAAGATAGGCTGTTTCTGTCCAATGAAAAAAGTAAAAGGCTTAACCTTCAATGTCTTGTCCAAGTAACGAGTATAATCAAGCCAAAGATCACTACAAACTGGAAAATCTTTAACAGCACGTTCATAAAGAATTTGCACCCGTGCAGGGTCTCCTGAGGATTGTTCATATTTCAAGTATATCTGCAACAACAGTCAAATATCTTACTCAGAAAAAATGGAAAATAATCCAGCTGCCACTAAGTCTTGTAGCACCAATTTGATATACTTGTCGATTGCAGCTTCAAACCAAGGACAGGGTCAGGCAGTCTTATTTACAATCAAAGTATTGTCATTGGGAGTGACAGGAATTGCAAGCTTCTTATTAATGTAGATTATCATTCTGGACAGAATAATATTTTTAGCACCTCAACATGTTTGAGGGAATGGAGCTTCAACTGTTTCGCACTTGAATGTGTGTAAGCTTTAAGATCTCTAAAATTAATAAAAAGAATTCTTTTTAATTTTAAGAAAACTCCTAAGGTGCTTTAGTCTTCAAGCAAAAAGTCTCAAATCAGTCTTCAAGATACTTCCAAAAATTTCCAAAGGACGCTCTTCTCATGACTGCTATACAATGCATGGAAAGCCATCTAGTGTGATTTCCACATATAGCATGATATAAAAAGCTAAACAAGAAACTTCTAGGCTTTTTCAATCGAATCAACTTTTCAAAAATGTCCAGTGTAAAATGTAGAGAATGCAGATTCATCTACCAGGTATTGTTTAACTCTTTCCGCATCAGATGAATCCTTCCTAGATATCTGTTCTTCAAACTGTACACGAACTTTATACATATCCAGAGCCTTTTGGTAGGCAGACGCAACACGAGGGAACAATTTTTCTAGATCAAATGATTCTAGGTCAGTACAACCTCCCTGTTCCACCTCCCAGGCTTTATAAGCTAGAAGGGTCTCCTCCATGTTGACAAGTGGGATCGACAACTGACGATGGAATATAGTGCGTATACGTTCAGTCTGCTTCTCTTTTGCCTGCAATGCAAGAAGGTCATAATAAATGATAACAGTAGTAGTAGTGATGATAGTAGTAGTAGTAGTAGTAGACACACCTGAGTATCAGAATCAGGGATGGTGTACAGTAAGGCTTGCTCAAACTCCCTATAAGCTTCCCAAATTGAATTGCCTTGAGGAATGTGGAGACCAGCTGCGGTAACAGCACGCTCGAAAAGATTTCTAGCCTTCGAGATCCCAGCGTTTGAACATTCACGTACGGAAGGATCATTTTCTTGTATGAAGTTTATATAGTCAAGCCAAAGAGGAACATACTGCCCCAATTAAATTAAATTAAATCAATAATCATAGTAAAAAGAAGCTCGCAGTTATTTTTATTAAAGTCTCCAAAAAAGGAAAAAAAACTAGTAAATTAAAACCAATCAATTAAACCAACCAACCAACCAAGTAATCGGAGACGCCTCGTTCGTAAAGTTTCTCAATGAGAGAATACCCCTCTGGCCTGGCAAGCCAATGCAGAGTAATCACAATCACAGGAAAAAGTTAAAATTAGTAGTAATAAACAATAATTAAAAAAGTGAAAGCGAGTGTGTGTGTGTGTGTGAATATATATACCCAGTGATCGTATTGAGAGAGGCCTCGTCACGAGCCCAATCTTGCCACATGGTCGGGGTTAATGGGAAAATGGAGCTCATAGCTTCCCTGGCCTGCTTCAACTTCTGGATATCCCCCGTTTTCCTCAGAACTTTTATGTATTCGACATGGGCATCGTAGTTGGACGGATTATTGTAGAGCTCTGACTCTAGTCTTTCGATTTGGACCTTCTCCTCCTCCTCATCCTCCTCCGAGTTAGACACAGACTCTGGCTCTGACTCAGAATCCAATAGGGGATTAGGGCTAGGGTTAGAGTTTTCTTCTTCATCTTGTTTTTGCTCTTCTTGTTCGTTGTCGATGTTGATGTTATCGATATCACTGCGGGTCTCCTGCTCGTCCATTTTATTCACAATCTTCTTCTGCCTCTTCTGTTTTTTATCTGCAGCACCAGCGCTTTGTTTTCTGGGCGGTAAGCTCTAGCTCTCTCTTAAGTAGTGCGGTCTTGGTTTTTCCACTGGACAAAAATACTAAATTTTTTTTTTTTTAAATAACACAAATCGTGCAAAATGAAAAATATCTTATAAATAGACAACTTAAACTCGTTTTTTGAAGAGATGAGGTAGTAAGCTATCTCTTCAAGAGATAATAACTTCGTTTCTTTAAAAGATAATATCAATTTATCTAATTTTAGAATTATTTTTATTTCATAGCATTTTTATAATTATTTTAAAATATATAATTATTAGTTTCATTTAAAATATTACTTACGACGCACTAATATTTCATACGGGAAAAAAGAGGATTTTTTTTTAAAAAATTAGTTACTAGGAATTGGTCGAAATGAAATCATAATTATGGTTTTAATTTCCATTCTTAATGATTTTAAATGTTTTAATTACTTAAAATCAACCATTCATTCCATCTTCTTAGAGACAAAATTATATTTTTATTCCATTTCTATTAATGATTATTATTTTAATTATATTTTTATGCTACACGTATTTATTATCTATAATCATTTCATTACATGAATTTATCTAAACATAATAATAGATTTCTCATTCTCTTATTTAATCTCATCCAATCCTTTCATTAAAAATATTCCAACATATCAAACACGACTAACAGCGAGAAGAAAGAGCGTGTGATGCCTTTTCATTAGATATAAGATATCCTTGATGAAAATTAAAACATTTTAATTAATAAACCACAAACTAAATTTATGCTACAATTAAAATTGGGTAAAATACTCAACAAGGAAACAATAACACTAAAAGTCAAAAGAAATTATTCAAATTAAGGACTTAATCAAACAAAAAAAAAAAAAACAATTACTATAGGATTTACTTTAGAATTCAAACTCAAGAAAGTTGAATTTAAGAAAAATAAATGAATTTCTTTGAGTAAAATGGGTTTTTAGGAAAAAAAATTAACTAGTAAAAAGTAAAAGTAATATGTTTGGATTGTCTGTTTTTCATTTGTATCTATATCTTTTTTAAAATGATATGTGTAAATATATCCGATTTACATCTAAATTTTTCTATATTTGTTCTATTTGATCTCTTGATGAGAACTGTCAACTTTTTTTATCTGTATCTATTTCTTGATAAATAATTTGTTAGCAAAAAGTTTGAAAAGTGTCTGTATCTGGCAGAAAAAAGCCAAAACAAACAGACCTAATAAATAATAAACAGTAAGAAGTAATAAACAAAAGGTAAATAGAAAAAAGTGAATAGTAATAGTAAATAAAAAATGGTAAATACTTAATTGTAATTAGTAAAAGTAAAAAATGACTCGTAAATCAATGAATAGTAGAATATTTGGTTGAATTAGATAAAGTCAAATTAAAACAGTAAAAGTATCAAAATGCCAATAATTTAACTTAAAAACCCGTAAATTAGCCATAAAATATGAAATATGGGAGACAAAGAGTATATGCATAAGGAAATATTGAAATCAAACCTGAAAAATCATAACTCAAAAGTTTGGACAAATTAAAAAAAATCCACAAAAATTGCCAAATTACTCTTAAAATGGGCAAAAATAATCAAGCAAATAGTAAAAGTAGCAAATAAAAACACGTGCATCAATAAAAACTCCGGAAAAATCAAGAAAATTCATATGAATATGTTTCATAATTTTTCAAATAAAGAAAAATTAATAAAAATCATTGCACGCATGCATAAAAGTGTCAAACTAATTGAAAAAAAAAAAAACTATCAAACAAATGTTAAAAATCACTGTAGCTTTAGTATAGGACGTGAAAAATGTGAGAGTACGTAGTTAATTTTGCATGATTTTAGGTTGCCATCTACTATTTAAAAAAAAAATGGAAAACCCCTAAAATTTCAGTATAAATACAAGTCATTACTTCAAAGTTCTACTTTACACACACATCTAACTTCGTAAATTCACCAAATTGAAAAGTTAAAGGTTTTAGGGTCTTAGGAAGCCTTCCGATAAGTTTGTAGGTGGTGTCACGATTATAAGTGATGGAGCTGATGGCGGTTGCTCAAATTTTGATGAGGCTAAGCTGCAATTAAGGTTACGAATGAAACAAGCTGAGCCAAGCTTTTAAAGATTAGGACAAGGCTCGATTAAAATTTAGTAAGCTTATGCTGAGTTTTTTATCGAGTCTAAAATTGAAGTTTAAGCTCAACTCGTTTATGAAATGAACACGAACCGAGCTGGGTTTTTTATTGTCCTTAATGAGCTTTTATCGAGCTTGCAATTTAAGTTTGAGCTCAACTTATTTATATAGCTCCGTTTTTTTATTTTTTTTTTAAACCTAAAATAATATATATAATTATTGTTATAATATATATAATATTAAATAAAACTTAGTTTTTATTATGTAGTTATAGATGATATTTCATGCATAAAAAATTCATAAATCCATTAATGAGCTTATTATCAAACATGTCAACGAGCCTAGTCGCGAGCCTGTTCACGATCCTAAATAAGCTTATTCACAAGCTGGATTGTGAGCCTAAATCAAAGCTCGAGCTCGACTCATTTAGATAAATGAGCTTTACTTTATGCTCTGATTAGGCTCATTTACTAATTGAGCTCGAGCTAAGCGAACTCCAGTAGCTCGTAAATAGCTCCACTCACTTGCAACTCTAGTACTTGCAATATCAAACCTTGTTATTTCAACTTCAGCATATAATTTTTGTAGAATTTTTCATGAAAATTTAATATTTTAAAAAATTAGCACAAATTTAATCGTTATAATGTTGGAATATTGGAACCAAAATAATTAACATTCATTTTGACTCTTAAATTTTACCAAAAATCTATATTCTTACTAGCTGATATTTACAGTAATAGTATGACAAGTTTCATATTTTTAGATATTTTCCTATTATTTGCTAATTTGAAATTAGCTCTTAATAAAATCATGAAATATGAATAATATTTGAATTATATACCCTAATTGTTACTTTAGCTAAAATCTAAGATCACGTTTGGTATGCAGGAATGCAGGAATGGAATCGCGATTTCGGCTTCCATTCCCATTCCCTTTCACGGTGTTTGGAAGTGTTTTTAGAAAACGGATTTGTGATTTCCTAAAATCGATAATTCCAGCTTTAAAGGGAATTTGATTCCGCCTTTGATAAGATGAATCGCGATTCCATTCCATTCTTGTTAATTATATGAATATAATTACTTTTTATCTTGTCATGTATTAATATTTTACATTTATTACTAAGGACATTCCCGATAATTACACTTTTAGCCATTCCATTCCATGTAATCTTCCAAACATAGGAATGGATTTGTCATTCCCAAATTCATTCCATTCCAGTTCAATCCATTCCATTCCAAATCATTCCTACATACCAAACGTGGCATAAGAAAATGCTTAAAGATGAATATAAAGGTGTAAATGAAAGTTGTTAGTTAGCAACAAAATAAGTAAATTATGGGATTATCTTTAAACTTATTAATTAGGACATCTCATACAAGAAGGAATAAAACAATATTTATGGACTTATAAAAAGACTTTAACTTTTGCATCAGTAATAAAATAATGGGGTGCTATGATAAAACAATATAATATTATAACATAGCCATACACCATAAAAGAAAAACTATAAAGTTAATCTGAAATTTGATTCCAAAGCTTTGAATTACTAATTAATTCAAACTTTTCCTTTAGGTACTCATTATGCAACTACTTGACCAACCTCAAGTCCCTTCTTTGTAAGTGGTCTGGCTTCAAGTTGGATTTGGTTGTTTGCTTGTACTTCATTTACTTGATTTGGTATGATGATTTAAGCTATTGCCTTGACAAAACAAAACCTTAAGAATCAATCCGAGCTTTTACAAAACGACGTGCATCATGTATTAAGTGATAGAAGAGGCGGTTGCAATAAATGTTACAAGTTATTTGTGGATAGTTCTAAACGGTTTTTAGGAAGACAACTATTCATTGCACATTCTTGGTTTGATAGAAAAGGAATTTGCACTAAACTCCTCAAAACCTAGATTAGAGTGGGGTTATCTCTAATCCCATGATGTATCAAACAACATTACGTGGATGGCATAATGAGTGTTATTTCACACATTTTAAATAATTGAAATTGCTTGCTGGGTGTTAATATAATATCGTACTTGTAAGTATCAATAACTCAATTGACCCAAATTCTACAAATATCTCTTAAAGGTTAAATTATACAGCGAGCTTAGTGATTATCAAATGATTTTAGGTAAAATCTATTAATCTCCATAAACACTCGATAATCATAGGAGGACTATTGCTAAGCATATTTTCAGGATGTGATAGTCTTAGAGTGGAGTATATAAAAATTATTTGCAACACTTTGGTTTCTATTTTTTGACACCAATAATTAGATTTGCTTAATAATAATAGATATATCTTTATATATTAGAACATTTTTACTTTTATATGGAATTATGTAATTATATCTTATTATTTATAGATTTTTTTTCTAATAGTCGCTTATAGATTTCAATATATTTAAAACCTAATAATTTTTTGTTTTTATTAATATCACATATTATATATTTACAAATGTTACGTAAGACGAATGGCAAAGGTAGTGATGATTGTCGTAACTGGTAATGAAATTGAAATGGCAAGAATAGAGATCATTTCTTATTTAGTTACCATTTAAAAAAATTATATAAATACAAATTGGATAAAAATAATTTTATAATTACCATCACTTCAACATGTGATATATGTATTTTATTATGTATTACACTTTGATATATATATATATATTATATCACATAATTAACATGCGATGCACATTTAGAGTATATTGTTGTATCATATGTTAGATATGTGATACCTGTGCGATTCTTGATATCACGTATCCTACATGCGATACAACAAAGGTAATTTCTAACTATTTTCCTTTAATATGTGTTTTCCAATTTTTTTTCCCTTAAAATTAGTAGACATAGTTTTCAGTTGATAATAGTGATTGTGTTAGCTTGGTGTCTTTAATAAGAGATTTTATTTTGTCCAATTCTACTATATTTGTATTATCAAATATAAAAAATAAAATTTTTAGATTTTCTCCAACATATTGTTGCACATGAGCCAAGCGAATTCAAACAAAAAAAGCCTAAAAAAAAAAGAAAACAGTTTATCTAAGAAGTCGAGCTTGAGCTTTAATATAGCATTGTCTCAAATAACTACTAACAATGGCGCTATAGTGTCACAAGACGATATATAGCGTGCATTGGAATACTTTTAAGTGTCTTAGTAAGCATATTATCCAAAAACATTATATTCATATTGATATCCATATAATTTTCATACTTAGTTTCTTTACATTGAATCATGAGTAAGATACAGTTGGCTTTATCTAGCTAGCAAACACTTTAAAAAGAGCTCTAAAAGCTATAAATAGCCATACCTAAAAATATATATATAAATACAAATTACATAAAAGTAATTACTAAAACACTAATGCAAAATTGCATATAGGAAATGTGATTTATATTTTTGTTAATGAATCATTTGTACAATATGCAATTTAGTAAAAGTTATACAATACTAAATCACATCTAAAAGGAACCATTCACATTTCTTAATGAATCGCATTTTCCACCGGCAATTATGCATGCACCATTTTTTTTTACACTCTTGACAGTAACACTAATAATAACATTCAATTGGTCAAAACTTATCTTTTCACCTTTTACTTTTTTTTTTCCCTGAATATAATGTCTCTTTAATTTGTTATTAGTAACTTTTTCCTTTTGATTGGCTTTTTCATTCTCAACACACTTTTTGTTCAACTAATCAAAACTTATCTCTTCACCTTTTACTTGTTTCTATTTTTTTTTTTTTTTTTTTGTTTGCCATGTCTCTTTAATCTATTGTTAGCAAGGTGAGTCTTTTAATATGAACATATAAATCGTAGCTTTCACATGCGACTCATGCCAAAATATTAGAGTCGCGTTTAGTAGACATGATTCTACATTGGTATTAGTTAGTAATCAAACAATTTTCTTGCTTTAAGGGATTTACATCTTTCCCTCAAAATCAGTAAGAGTAGAGGCCAAAGAGGCCTCTAACTGAAGCGAAAGGACATAGATGAGCATGGAGATGGGGGTAGGGTTGAGGAAATCAGCAAGAGCCACCATAAGATAAAAATCTCCTCCTAAGATCCTCTAGTAACTCATCTAACAACTGGTTATAGCCTTGATGCTCCATTATTCATATTGATGAACTGCCCGACATTGAATACAGCTCCACCTGCTCCCATGAAACAGCCACATTTGACTCTATTAGATACGAGGGAAAGAGTACCACAATTAGAACCACAACGACTTGAAATTGAAAGTAGCACATCACAAATTGAACAATCACAGAGAAAATATGGTAAAATGACATCCAAGAGACAGGGACAAAAACATTTATAGATTTTTTTCATTTTCATATTGTATATGTTTGACTTTCGTATATAATTAAAGAAATTTATTGTACAATAAAAACCCACTTAAATTATTTATTTATTATAAATGATCTTGTGAATATTATTTTGAAAAAGTTAGTTAGATAACTTTTATCATTTGATGATTGTCATGGTGGTATTTTATGATTATACTAGGTTGAGGATTTTTGTGGAGACTAATTATTGAGATATTTATTGGATTTCGTATAACTATATGAAGTTAGACGGATTTTTGCAGGATTATTGATTGAGATATCCGGCTTCCAGGTATGCATAGGTATTGGGCATTTTATTAATGGATGTATGTAAAGGGGAATAAGATGAAAAGAAAACATAAAAACTTTAATCGGTACATATGTTATGTCCTCTTGCCACACAAATAACATACAGTTTTCTTGATTAAAAACAACACTCTCACTATTCTTTACCTCATTCTTTTTCTCTCTAAAACAAATTAAAGAATGGAATTTAATACCATTCACCCTTTCTGCAATTCCCTATTCTAAAGATAGCATAAATGTCAGATACACTTGCTTGTGAATTTCTCAAATTTAAACAAGTGAAATGGCAGATTAACCACATACAGATTAGGGAAATATACACTCTTATAAGATTTATATACAATCAAATCTCTTATATTTAGTTATTAGCATTTTCTAAACCATTTGCTATTAAAACTATTTAAGAAGGGAACCTAACTCAGTCTGATTTTGATCCTAGGAAAAATATGTGTGTGTGTGTTTTTTTAAATAGATTTATAGGATAAATAAAGTTAATAATTAATTATTGTTATAAAACGAAATGATAGTATGAAGCACAATATAAGGATTGGACTTGCATTAAGTTACTTACAAGTAGACATCGTCACGGTTCCAGAATTGAACCAAACTAGAATTGGAATTGCCGGTGCCAGGTCTTGAAATTGAGGAACTGGAACTGGAACCGAAACCGAAACCGTCTTCCATAGTTTCGATCCAGTTCCATGGAACCACAAGTTCCCGATTATGGTTTTGGAACCTTGGAATCGTCTTTTAAAATAAAAATAAAAATAAATAAATTTTAAAGTCAAAATAATTATTAGATCTAAAAGTATTAAATTATTTAACCAAAATTTTTAAAAATTTATTTAGAATGCACATTTATATGTATACAAATATATTCAATATCAATTATAATTAGTATTATGATATTGTAAAATACTTTAGAAGATAAAAAAAAATTACAATGCAAAAATCAATCTCATATTATTAAGAAAATAATTTTTACTTTTAGGAGAAGTTTATTTAAACTAATTATATATGATTTTAAGTTATGTTTATTTGTATTATTGATAATAACATATTAAACATTGTGAATAAAAAATTATTATTTATATGAAATAATTTAAATATTAATAATTATATATTTTAAATTTATTTTTTTTATTTAATGGAATCTAATGGAACTACTGGTTCCACTAGTTCTGGATCAAAAAACCATCTAGGAATCGAGAAATTGACGGTTCCATCAATCGATTTGGTTCTGGTTCTAGAATCGTTGGTGATTGTTCCGGGTCGATTTTCGATTTGGAATCGAACAATGCCTATGTCTACTTACAGGAAAGATGTAAGATCTATCATTGGATCTTATATAAAGTTATAGAATTATTTTAAAAATTACTTATGTGATAGATTATGTATAAGAGTTATTGGTTGTGAGTTGAAAAGCGGTGTGATTGACCAATAGACCTAGACCTCGGTAACCACCAACGGAAAGAGCGATGACTTGAATGAAGATGGGCAAGTTTGTCGGAACCTGAGAAAGGACTTAATCATCCTAACCATTCCTATTCCTATTCCAATTCCAATTCCAATTCCAATTCCAATCCCATTACTCCTACTTTACTTTACTGCACTACGCTACAGAGTTTGTTGTTGTTGTTGTTGTGTTTGTGTTGAGTTGGGTGAGTGTTTTATAGGCTAATGCTAAAGCAGAACAAATGGTGTTGTTGTTGAGCCAATTGGGATTCCAATTAGGAACAACTACCACTACCAGCAACACCACCAGCAGACAATTCATCACCACTCGCCCCCAAGGTTTTCTTCCTCGCTATCTCTCTCCTTGTTTTTCTTTGTATTTGATTGAATGAAAGCACTGTGTTTTCATTAACTTGTAATTTTGGGGGGTTTTGCTTATCTTCTTGTTGTTTGTTGTTGCTGCAGCTCCCAGTGCCACTTGTAGTGTCGAGTTCAATTTCAGATTCAAAAACAATGACAAAGACAGGGCCTTTACTTCCATCTCCATCTTCCATCGAATTCATTCCTCTTCTATTCCCAATTCCCTAAATCAAACTCCTACTACTACTACCGTATGTCTTTCTTTTATCTTCTTCTTCTTCTTCTTATTCTTATTATAGTTTTGATTATGTCTGAGTTTGAATGTATCAGCCCATTGAAGTTGAAGAGAAAAGCGTCTCCATCATTCTTCTTGCTGGAGGCAAGGGCAAGCGGATGGGCGTATGTGCCCCCCCATCCAATTCTTTCTTTCTCTTTTAAATTTTTTTTTTTTTAAATGGTCAAACTCAACCAAAATTAGAGTTAAGTATATGTTAATGTTGGGTGTTTGTGTGTTGAGTACAGGCCAACATGCCCAAGCAGTATCTTCCTCTTTTGGACCTCCCTATTGCATTACATAGGTATACCAGGCAAAAAAATTACTATTAAAAATAATAATAAATAATAATTCCAATTCCCAATTTACGTCAAAATCCAAGTTTTTTCATTTTATTTAGCCTAGTCTCTCTCTCTCTCTCTATATCTATATTTTACAAGGCCGTACTTTTCTCTGGCTGGCAGTTTTTATACCTTTTCCCGAATGAGTCAGTTAAGGAGATTATTGTAGTGTGTGACCCATCCTACCAGGACATTTTTGAAGGTGCTACTTCTTCCTTCCCTCCCTCCTTCTCTTTTCCATCTCCTTTGACATGCAATTGATTCACCACAAACAAGGAGCAAAAAATTGAAAAAGTTTTCTTTTTTTTTTTTTCCCTCCCCCTCTCTATTTTCTCACCTGTCATCTCGATAAGAGATTACCCAACCAAATATGTTGCTTTGTCTCAGACACTAGAGAGAAGATCCAAGTAGATCTTAAGTTTACACTGCCAGGCAAGGAGAGACAGGATTCCGTGTACAGTGGCCTTCAGGTGCTTTCTAGTGCTCTATTCCACACACACACACACATCAGTTATTGTTAGCCCTTGGGGATTCTTAAGTTAACTGATTACACGTCTATTTGTAACTTTCAGGCAGTTGATCTGGGCTCCAAGCTTGCCTGCATTCATGATTCAGCAAGACCTTTGGTGTTAACCGAGGATATAGAAAAGGTCCAATCACATTACGTTGGCAACATATATGCCTGGTGCTTTTTGAACTTCATTTCAACCCTCTTCTCTTTCTTGGTCACTAGTAAATCGTATGACTCATCATGTTTAATATAGCCAAACTCATTGCACCTAGGATGGGCTCTTTTTTGGTTTACCATCAGTTGGATAGGAAGATATTTTTCATATTCTTCTCAATTTTCCCGTTTCTTATTGCTTCATAAGTAGCTAGAGTCCTGAAGTATGTATTAGCAAGTGCGTTTGTTTTAGGACCTTCATATCTTCTTGTTTGCTTGCTTGTGATTAGGTACTTAGAGATGGCCGGGTAAATGGAGCTGCTGTACTTGGCGTTCCAGTCAAAGCTACTATAAAAGAGGTCTACATGATTGCATGCCTTTTTCTTTCTTCATTTCTTTGGCTTTCTTAGTCAATGCTTTTCCTTTGTCATTATTGTGTTTTCTGTGTACTATATGGTCCTGGAAAAAGAACTACTCACTAAAAAACGAAATAAAGGGCAATCGGACTTGCCTTCCTCACCTGAAGAGATACTAATGATTTAATTGGTTTCTGGGCATGCAAACTTAACCCTGTGAAGTGTGAATACGTATTTGTGAAGGTCTCAGTACGCTGTTGTTGAGTTTATTTCTGAATTTTCATCTTTTACTTCACATGGTTTAATCCGTGTTAAATAACCTTTACCGTTGTTTATTTCTCTATTATCTTCCTGGACTTTTATCCTTTTTTGTTTCAGAAGAGTTTTTATTGTATTTGTCACACCAAATCATGCCTCATTTCACTGCTTTACATGCCACGTGGATATCTTTATGATGTTCCTGTCCAGCTTAGGAAAATTTTCCCTTGTGCTACCTGATAATGTAGATTTAGTTAACACAATTTTTCCATTTATAGTGGTTTACAACGCCTGAGCACGTTTGCTGCCTTGTGGATGTACAAATCACACTCATTTATTGTTTGTTCCTATACAAGTTGGCTCTTGCTCTATGTCCATTTGTGTAGCCTTGGCCCAAAAAAACCTGGTCCTATGGATATGTTTCATTTGATCCCAGAAAGTACCTAAGAAAGTGCATGCAAACATAGTCCTGGTTGATATCCAGAGCCCAGTGCTTCTTCCAAAAACGACTACTTCAACAGAACCTAGTTTTGCTATTGCAATTTTCTTTCTTGTGATTCTTACATGATGCTACCCTAATCTAATTATAATGTTGAAGCCTGCTTCTTGTCCCCTTCAGGCAAATAAGGAATCTTTCGTGGTCAGAACCTTGGATCGTAAAACTCTTTGGGAGATGCAGACCCCTCAGGTTCATTGCTTCGGAGTACCATAGTTTAAATGTCCTGGTAAGAAGCTTTTGATATGCATTATGATTTACTTCTCAACCTTCTGATGCAGGTAATCGAACCTGATTTACTAAAGAGAGGTTTTGAGCTTGTTAATAGGTACTGACGATTTCAATTTCGTTAGTTCTTGACTGTGGTTCCTGGACAAAGTAACTCCACACTATTTCAAATGTTCATATATTGTCTGGTCTGTTCTGATGTTAAAAAGAATCCCAGTAATATGATATCTCTAAAGGACCAATATCATGGAAGTGAAAAGTATTTCATGAGCTCAACCTTGCTGGAGCTTAGGAAGTTGCCTGTTCTCTTGGCAAGTTGCATGAGGGGTCTATATGAGTCCTGATGGCAGCAATTTAATCCTTACTAAAACTTGATATTTTGTTCATACTTGGTAGATTGTTTCATTTTGTGTGTATGCTCAGAGACTGTAAAGTTTGATTTTGGTGCATCAATTTATGGTCGGGTTAGGATAGGAAGAAGGTTAGGAGCTAGATGCAATATATTGAAGGTGATTAGTGTCCTGCAAAATGATAATTCATCACCTGTAAGATCCTTATTCATTGCTTGCATAACTAAATTCTCAATTCCCTTAGATCAGGCTTGTGTAGCAGGAGCTGTATCACCACAAATCTCATTTGAAGTAATTCGTGATCTTATCTAAAATTCACTACTGCAGCATAAGCTTATGAAGTTTAATTATATCAATGCACTGGAAGGCTGGCATTTTCTTTTTTGCCTGACCGTCATTGCTTCTGGTATGATTTTGTAAGATGCCAAATGATGTGCCACTAGACAATTTCATCTTAGGTAATCTTGGGATTGCTATGGAGCTGTTCTAAATATTCTGATGAATGGGAAAGAAAAATGACATTTAGTTGGTTGTGGGCATAATCACCCTCTCATATGGTGGTATTCTTACTTTCATTTCTCTTTCTGGGGACTGCTACATTGTTTATCGTATAGATAATCTTTGATGATGGAATATGAGGAGTATAGTTTAATCCATCTGTTTTCCCTAGATTGAAATGAGTTATTGTGTGGCATCGTAGGGAAGGTCTTGAAGTCACCGATGATGTGTCTATTGTGGAGCACTTAGGGCATCCCGTGTACATTACTGAAGGATCATACACTAACATCAAGGTGATGGGAACTCTAGCCTATGAATTTTTTTTTTAAGATTGAACTTTGAGAAGAAAGTGATTTTATTTGGATGACAAATCGGTTCTTTTCATTCTATCTTTCAGGTTACTACTCCGGATGATCTTTTACTTGCTGAGAGAATTTTGAGAATGAACCAGGTGGAATCATCACCATAAGTCCAGCACATGCATTGCAAACTTTTTTCATTGTTGATTGATTTTAAGTACAAACTTTATAATTTAAGAGTCATTAATGCAGATCTACATTCTGCAATTAGCCATAATTCTACCATTTTTCTCCCTTTTCCTACTTGAGTTGTCTGGACCATATTGGTATTCATGACTAATTATTAGCTATAATTGAATCATATTTAGCGACCTTACGAGCCATGTTTGAAGGTTTAGGGCTGGAAGCTTGTTGGTGTCTCAGCTCATGCAAGAGCAAGACTTTGGAATACCTTGTTAACTATAGAGAATCAAATGCTAGCCACAAAGTTATGAGAGTTAGTATAAGACATCACTTTACCCCTAAGGTGTTTTATGCAAGGTTCTTCACATCTTTTTAGGTTTTGCGGAGCCCATATACTTTTATCTAATAAAAAAAAACTATAAAATGATGTGAAGAATCTTATTTTTTGGGTCATTGGCAAAGCATCTAAAATGTATTAAGAACCCTTTCCATCCTGTATGATCTCAAAAAGTAACGTTTTTCACATAGGGTTTCATGTCAAAAACCCTATGATGAAGATGCTGAAATATTGGCATGTTTTCAGCATAATGCTATTTAAAGGCATAGTTGTGCTTGGTCATCTTAAATTTGTAAAATCCGATTAGATATTATATACCTTTCATTCAACACTATCCTTAAATTTTTCAGTCTCCCTATGATGCAATTCATCAACAATCCTCACATACGATTCAATATTATATGCTAACACGTATAATGTGGCAAAACAATCGCCATTAGTATATGATTATATGACTAGGGGGTAACACAAATAATAGCAATAAAAAAAACTACTCCAGCATCCTTGGTGCAACAACAACATTGATGTTTAAGTTCTATAATCACACAAATCTTCTCATATCAGTCATCATGAGTCTAATTCACTACCTTTATACAAAGTTGTGTCCTATGCTACAATCATATCCCACTTATAGCACATCTTCCATTGTCTTAATTTTATATCAATCACAATCTTTATCATATTAACTATCCATTTATACCATTAGTGCCAACTATAGGTTACCTATTTTCAAGTAATTTGCAATAGGTAACAAGTCAATGACTTACAATCCTAATGTCAACCACTAACTACATGGAACTAGTTAGGGGTCAAACATGGATTTAGGGTTTGTCCATTGATTAATATTTCATGCAGGTTTTCTAAAGTATTATCTATCAAATCAAACTTCCCACAATAAATTAAATCAATACTTTATATTAACATACATAGACACACCATATATTAGGGTGGCTTAAGATTGATGAAGAGAAAGATTGGGAATAATGAATAACATGCATCTTCCTATTGATAGTTTAGTAATAGAAACCATGTTAGATAAAAGGTGGATATAAACTAGAAATCAATTATATTCAAGATTACAAATAAATTTAGCGGTAGCCTTATATTATAGTGCTATCTAAATACATGATGGCACTAAATGATAAGAGGATAGTATAAGGATATAGTTTATGAATATGGATTTAATCAAACATTTAGCCTATTGCATTGGTTATTACTATTATTTACAAACTAGTACCATAGAAGAACATTTTTTAATGTCACAAAGTTGCTTGAAGAAGGCATAGATAGTTTATCCAAAAGAGAAGATAAGATTGTTGTCACACTTTAATCATCATGGGCATCGTCACCATCACCGTTCTTAAGTTGTACTTCAAACTTAGGTTAACATATTACCATATTTATGTGACCCCTAAGGAACCTCAATAAGAATTTTTGAACTTCCATCTTTAATCTTATCAAATAGTTAGAAGAAGCACCATAAACTAATGACAAAAGATCTTTTAGGTTATTCAAACAACGTAAAGGCTCATTCCAATGGTCTATTAAATCCATTTAAACGAAATGAGATTTTAGCTTAAACTTTCTCAATTTATTCAAATGCTCTCATGATCCATTTATAAACTACTTTTAGAAGCTAATTTCCAAGAAGTGGCCAAGGAGCAACACTTTGTGGCACTTTGTCCAAATAACATAATAGGAGTTTTCGAGCGTCTCCAATGCAATTTCGAATTTGTTTATTTTGTCATTTTTATGTTGTTTTGACTTCATCTTTTTATTGTTTTCAAACAAATTATATGTTTAAAAATAAATACTGATGAAAAATAATATTTTACTCATAAATCGATCACATAAACCAGATATTTATATGAAATAGATAAGATATAAATACCAATGAAAAACAATCATCCAGTTCTTAACTTTAAACTAATCAATGTTCTTTTAATGAGACTTGGCCGTCCTAGAAGCATGATATATGATGATAGGACCTTTAATCATGCCATGTCTCCTATAATTGGATCTAAAATGTGAATCTCCATGCCAACTTGGTTAATGATGGAGTATAACCCTAGTAATCAACACATAATTCCCCTCAAGTCTTGCATACTCATATTTGTTTAACAAATAATCTTTACTCATATTAAACTAATTTAAATATTTTCAACTCAGGTCCAATTAAAATTTAAATTGAACTTGAACTTGAACTTGAATTTGAATTTAACCTAAATATTCTAAACATTGTGAAACTCAAAGCGCAACTTGAAAAACCATTTAAGTCACTCAAATTTTAGCACAAATAGCTATCAAATAGTCTAACTTATTTACATCTCTACTCTAACATTGCGTTAAATTAACAAATATAGATTTGATATTCTACACTCATTGCAATGGAAAAGCTACTCTATAACTCTACTAAAAATGAATCTATTCCCTTTACTAGAAGAATCACTATTCTTTATTTTTTTCTAAAAATACCCATAATTGCAAAATAAAACTATTATTCATTTCCAACCTTAGTCCCATTCCAGCAAACCGTTATATGATAGTATGTCTGTGGCACAATGTTACTTCTTTTTTAGCAGTCTTATACTTCAATCATATATAAGCTTTTGCTTTATGCGATTTTATTTATCGAATAAAACATCTGGCAATATCCTGTGGTTTCGAACTGCATCGCCTTTACAACAAATTTTCCTTTTCTTTCCACATTTAAGAATGTGAGTGAAATTTAAACACAACAACGCAAATGGAATTAATTGTGTTTGTGTTTATGAGCTTTGTCCTCTACATCTCCTTTCAGATTTTGGCTTCGCACAATGACCAAACAATATGGATCGTCGGCTCCTGCGTGCTCGGATTGCTGCTCTTTGCCTCTGTATTTGACCCAAAAATATATAAATATATTATATATATATATATATATAAATTACCATCAGCATATGCATAACGATATTTGTATTCGGATAAGTTAAGGAATGTTGTGTGTGACCAACCTTTTCCCTTTTCCGAGGTTTATTCCAACAGAACACTGCTCCACAACCCTCAGTACCCGAGCCAGACTCGTAAATCCTGCAGGCATGACAAAACTCAAATTCCACATTCTGCACAAAGCCCTTAATCCATGACCGAAAGCTCAAATGCTTCGCACAAATATTACTTAATATCAGAAAATCTGTCTAAAATCATGTGAAAAAGATAATAAGCTAAATTAGTTGCTTCATATCTCGGAACAGCTGCCTGCGCCTCTTCCCTTTGAACTTGGAGCTTATGAAATCACCAAATCTCACTGCTAATGGTACTTGTGAAAAGTGAATCATAAAGACGTATGCAGGGCTAGTCAGAGGAATGGATGATTTAATAAGTGACATCAATCTTTTTATCAGCCAGAACCATCGACGATTCTGGAAACCAGTCGTTCCCTTTGTGTTTCACAATGGTTACTAGTATTTGTGGATGAAAAAATAGTGCAGGTAACAGATACAGGTAAAACCAATATCCTAGAGGATAGAAGTGGAACCATAAGATAAAATTTTAAGCAAACTAGCAATCGATATCCGATTTAAGCTTTTCATCCCCTGAACCGAACAACAACCAGTTTCCTCCCTGGTTAATCTTAAGATTGAATAGGCATATGAATAAAGGTGTTCCAGCTTGTTATTTCAGAAACTACCGACCAAGTCATGGGGCAAATATTTCCACCAAATAGAGAGAATTATGTAATTTGGACTACAATGCAAAGAACTTCATCAGGTTTAGGAACAATGAGCAATAAAGTGATTGAGAGATAGTAACTTACAGGTTCTCTTTGTTTGAATTACCCATGAAGTTGATGTCATGCAACAAGCTTGGGGACATTGGATAATGGGTTTTACCAATGTTATCTATTTGAGGAGCTCTTCCATCAGCAATCTTTAGAGCTCTTGTTTCACGATTCAGTTCTTCCTCCCAATTTTGAGAAGAGAAGACTACTGAATTCCCAGACTCCAAGTGATGTTGATCAGATATGCCATCTTGAGGTAATACTTGATTCTTCTCAGGTTTAAGGCGAGCAAGTGATCGTGGCGTTCCCTTTTCTGCAGCTTGTAACCAGGCAGTTTCTAATCTTTGTTCCTGAATAATTGATTCTATTCTTTGCATTGGAAACTCTGCCTTCTCCCATTTTTAACTTTTTGGTCCTCTGCTACTGACCCTGACGGGCTTTCAGTTGACTGTTGGGTCCCATCCAGCAATGAAGAATTTCTGGAATTATCTAATGCTCGTAATCTGGTTTTTCCCTCTGCATTGTCCAGGCTTTCTCTGGACACTTTAACTGGCTCTTGAGCACCTTCCTCAGCATATCCATAAGATAGTTTCTGAAAGGCCAAGGCTGTCAACGTTTGGCTCAAACTCAACTGCTCATCTGGGTTCCTCAGCAGATCCTCACAATCCGGGAGAAGTATAATCCTAACCTCTACATTCCGTCTCAAAACAACCTCAACCGAGTTTCTAATGCTGATAAAAAACCTTTCAGCCCTGGATTTTATATCTTTATCCACAAATGCAATATACACAACTAGGATTCCTGCAATATAGTGACAACAGAATAGACAAATGAGTACAGCAGAGATGGTTGCATGACCACCATGATTAAAAAAGAAAAAGCCCTGATTGATAGCAACAGATAAAAAAGGCCAAACCAAAATGTCAATTTTAAAAAGGAGATTACACTACCTAATGAGATATTCTCTTTAATTTATCAAGCCATTATTTCACTCTAAAATTAGGTTTTCCAACCCACTAGAATAATAGTGTCACGTACTTCCACTAGTACCTTGAAAGATTAAGAATGAAAACAAAAATTGGGTGTATTTGCTGATACATTGTCAAGTAATTCAGCTAGAAAAAAAAACAGGGACAAAAGTGTGGATTCAGATTTGAATACGCTAAAATAAGAGAAGGGTGCATAAAAATTTTAAAGCTGTGTTATGGTATCATGGCATATGAAGGTTCATACAACTTGCGAATGGCTTGCCCAAGTGTGAAAAGAATAGTGTGATTCTATTAAATAGCTTCTTCAAGGCCTTACGAGTTTATTAAATTAAATGTTGCTAATTTCATAACACAACCTAAGCTAGATAAAGATACTTGGAGAGCAACAAGATTTACCTTCAGCCTCAGAAATAGATATTAACTTTCCATGGGCACGAAGCAGTCGTCTGAGTGTTTTTGAATGGCACCTTTGAATGCAATGGACCCAGATACCATCCAACTCTTCAGAATTAATAAATTTAAATATAGAACCTCTAACTATATCATTGTGAGAAGTTGCCGAGCTACAGCTGTTCATATTTCCTCCACACAAAGCTTTGGAGTTGGAGCTAGCATCCTCGATCTGGGATGATGGGATCCCTTGATGACTTGAAATTCTACTTACCATTTTAAGCAATGTGGGAGAGTTGAGTCCTGGGGATGTAAAATGAGCATTTGACTTTGGTTTATAGGAGGCATATCCCCTTGAAGCACTCGATGGTGTTTCATCGGTTGTCTTAGAGGTTTGCCTTCTGCTGCTGGTAGATAGAGAAACTTCTGGTGAAGGGACCAAACCAAGCTGTAACAACGTGGCTGTGAACCATGTTGAGCGCTCATTTGACACACGCAAGTGTTTCTCTGCTTCCGAGAGAAGTTTCAGAGCATGTTTTAGCCTGTCCACTTCAGCTTCACTCACTGCATAACACAACTATCAATAGATCTTTCCATAATATTTACCTTAGAATGCGGATATGAATGACTATTAGTTTTTCCCCCTCCTAATCTACGGTTTACTTATTATCCTTTTGGACTGATTATTTCTTAATGGATATTATAGGGGAAGTATATTTCGAGTGAAATGAAGGATTGAAGAATGGATGCCAATTGAGAATAGCATCACAATTATATGCTATGTGAAAAATGCCAAAGTTGACATGTTGGTTCTTACTGTAAGCATTTTTCAAATAAAAATATTACTGGGAATAGGAACATAAGAATTGAACTAGATAAGAAATAATGTAGGAGTTTAGTGAAGTATAAACTATGTGCAAAAAGTACATGACCTCTGCCCTGACAGATTGAATGATTTCGTTCATGGTTTAACATGTATTTATTAGGTTCAATCCAAATCAAGCATCAATGTGCAACTCAAGTGAGGGAACTTGGATCACACTAAGCTGGTCTACCAGTAGCATAAAGCCTAAGCAAGTTGCTAGGGTGTAAAAATGTTAACCTATTTGTATGTTGCTTTGGGATTAGTTCCCATCTTCTATTACATACCTTAAGAAATCTGGGATCTTCAGTCAGTTTACAAGAAGAGCTAAAAAAGAAAAAGATAAGAACGTGCAGTTATTAGTTGAAACAACTTTTTTTATCTTGCAAGTGATTCTCTAACAGAAGAATGCAAGGTAGAAACGCTGATTCACAGGCCACAAACATTTTGTCCGCACAGCTGGATTTGAGGCATTTCAATGATTGTATTGCCCAGACCATTAAAAAGAAAAGGAATGTGGAATTATACAGAGGTGAAACTGATGCTAAGTAGAACCATTTTGCATAACTTGCAAGATGTTAACGCTTATATATAGTACTAAGATTATTAGAGAATAATATTAACAGGCATCAGCAGGGAAAACTTGGCTTAAGATGCATACTTCCAACCTAATTTTAGAACGTTATTGGATAAACCAGTCATATCCGTACAATTTTACCGTAATCGGACAAAAAAACTATCAAAATATAATAAATCTACCGCATACCAATATCGGACAAAGTTATCATAATACGGCAAACTTACCATAACACAATGATAAATGTAACGACATATAAATGTAATTAACAGTATGTACTTATCACAATACAACAAACTTACCATAATCTAACAAACTTACCACTTAGTACTAACAAAAAACTTTCATAATGCAATGAACTTATCAGAATATAACAAATCTACTACATATCAAAATCAGATAAATTTAACACAATGCGATGAAATTACTGAAATCCAACAAAAATAGCACAGACCACAATTGGAAAAACTCACTAGCATGTAACAAACTTATCACTTCAAAAAATTCATGTAAAATTGACCTATTAAAATATGACAAACTTATCATAATAAGACAAATGTACCAAAATGCAACAAACTTATCAGAGTATAACCAACTTACCATTTAATACTAAAAGAAAAGACTATCAAATAAACTACCAAAATGCAACAAACTTATCAGAATATGATAAATCTACTACTTCGTGCTAAAACACAACTACCAAATATGACGAACTTACCACAATACAACAAATTTATCATTTAATCTAATAAACAAAATTACCAGAATACGATGAACATACAGAATATATAACAAGTCTACCGCGTACCAAAATCAAATAAAATTACCACAATGCGATAAGTTATCAAAATCCAAGAAAAATAATACATATCACAATCGGACGAGCTTACTAAAATACAACGAACTTATCACTTCCAAAAGTTAGTGTAAAATCAATATACCGAAATAAGACAAATTTATCACAATCAGACAAAATTACCACTTAATACTAAAAGACAAAACTATCAGAAAGCGACAAACTTACTAGAATCTGATAAATCTACTACTTACCATAATCGATGAACTTATCAAAATGTGACGAAATTACAATCCAATTAAAATTTTGTTTTAATCAAATAGCTACGGTTTAATTGTGTTAATCCAACGTTGAGAATTTGCATCCTAAAATCAGGACATAACTTGGCGACTTGAGCCAAGACAATCCCAATATCAGCATTCTAACAATGTATATCTTGCTTGTTTTATTTCTGTTTACTCGAATGTAGAACTTCATATGAGGAGTTTACAGTGGTTGAGAGGAGCATATCATGTGTATTCACCAAAGTCGGGATGTAAGTCTGTCTTTTTAGATTTCATGTATCTCTCGTGCTCATGTGAATTCATTTTATCAACCAATGAAAATTACAACTTTCTACATAACTTGACTGTCTTTGAAGACTAGTACGAGAATTGAAATGTGGATGAGTTGGGTGAAAACAACATTGCCTTAAAATGGAGTCCACTTTAAATGAAAGAGATAAAGGAAACTGCTTCCCAGCTTCTGAGTTCCTATATTGATTGGATATGTAACAGTCAATTAATAATTTCCCCTTTGAGCTGAAATTATACTTTTATTCTTGTGGACTTCAATATCATACTATTTCTCAGCTAAAATTAAACAATAAGTATTATTTATTTTGGTGTTTCAAATGAATAGAAGCTTCTAACACGAAAGACATCTTAATGATGCTGTTATAACTTATAACCAAGTTGCTGAGCATATATTTATTTCATAAGATGTAGGAATTTTCATCATTTCACACCTGAAGGACTAAATAACCTCAATGAACCCCCGCTAGACAACCTCTCTTCCCTACCCCACCAGAACCTAACACTCGCCCACACTCCTACCTCCAAAAAGAGGAGAAAAACATCGCTTGAGAGAGTTTTAGAAGGGAGAAGAGCTTAAGCCTGTTTTTCAAGTTATTAGAATAGTAAAAGTAAAAGTTACACTTTGAGGTCACTAGCATAAGTTTTCATGAAGATTTTTAAATATATCTTTCTTTGCTCATACAGTGTTATAATGTTTTAAATCAAGGGTGAAGCCATGCAACTGTCTTTAAGCAAGGTTACAATTGATTTTTGTAGAAAACAAAATCATTAGATTCACTCTATCTCTAAAGAGTAGTAATCCTTGTATCTGTCGTCATTCCTATGGAAGTCTCTAAGATCTTATTTGTTCAATCTAATATCTATTGTAAACCACATTATTTAAGCCATAAAAATATGTAATGAATATGTCTGCTCCAAAATTATGCATCTATGTGCAAGTGAAGGACCTTGGATAAAACTCTTAGCATGTTTCGAATTACAATTATGTGATACAGAAACCCAAATGGGTTGCTTCAGGTCAAGTTTGCTGCATCCACAATTGTGACAATAAACGGTTAAACCTAACTTAGCACTGCATGTTAATCCTAGTTTACCCTGCAAAAATAAATCATGAAAGAGCAAAAACAACACTCACAGGTTCGTCCTTCTAAGAATGATCTGCTGGATTTGGAATCGGATTTGACCATCTTGTTAGTTCCAGCGATGATGTCCATAATAAGGCTAGCCAACTGAGACATCAAAACAAGTGGATCAACTCCAGAGTCCATCAATTCCCTGGCCCTTTTAACCGTTTCCGCAGTGTCTGATGACATGGCCAGCTCCAGCAAATCCAACAGCTTCTCATCTGAAACAACTCCAACCTACAAAAGAAGGAATGTTATGATAAACAACCCCATGTCCTCTTCATATGTCCAGGTAGTCCACGAGAACTTACCAACTCATTGACAAGAGAAGCGGTGATCTTTTTCCCTAGCAAACTCAATTGATCCAACAAGGTCTCTGCATCACGAAGTGAACCGTCTGCATTCAGAGCAATCAAGTCCAAGGCATCAGGTTCAACATCCAGATTTTCCTCAGCAGCAATTGACCTTAACCTGGCAACAACATCACTGTCCTTGATCTTGTTGAAAAGGTACTTTTGACACCGCGATTGCACGGCCCGTGGCACATTGTCCAGATCTGTTGTCGTGAAAATGAAGACAACCCTCTGAGGTGGGTTTTCAATGAATTTGAGGAAGTAAAGCCAGGTCTTGGATGGCAGTAGATGGCATTCATCGATGATGAAAATCTTGTAAGGAGAGAAGGAAGATGACGACAATGGCAGCGGTGGCCGGGCTGACAAGTTTTTGATTAGTTGCCTAACTCTATCTAATCCCTTCTTGTTGGTGGCATCAACTTCCCAGAGATCCTTGCTTTTCCCTGAGAAGAAATCGGTGCATTCTTTGCAGAACCTGCAGGGCTTAGTAACCGTTTGCTCAGTAGAGAGGCAATTGAGAGCAGCAGCAAATATCCTGGCAGTGGATGTCTTCCCAGTCCCACGTGGACCCTGGAACAGATAGACAGGGGAAATCCTTCCCCTTGATATGGCATTCACAAGGGAGTGGCACACTATGTTCTGGCCAATCACCTGATGGAAGAAGAGGGGTTTGTATTTGTGGCACAAACTCCTGGAGCTAGCGGGCATAGCAGCATCGACATCGTCTGCTGCATCATGACTCCTCCTGCAATTAGACCACCTTCTTCCATCCAACCTACTCAGGGCCTCCAAATCAAGCTCACCAAAGTTTGTAGAAAGATCATCCTCATCGTCACTCCCAGGGCTGAGAGGTTGGTGGTCAGTGTCGGCAAGCAGAGGGAGAACACCTTGAGCAGTCTTGGAGGCAAACTTTCTTCGGGAGAATCTGGAGGAACGGCGATGGGCAGCATAGACGGATTGGGAGCCACAGAGCAAAGTAGTGCCTTTCCTCCTGAAAGTGTCTGAAAGCGAAGCTGAAAGAGAAAGGGAAGGTGAAGCCGAAACGGAAGGAGTGTAAGTGGAACTGCAACTCCTACTGTCTCTAAGGCGAAGTCTATGGTTATGGCTGTGGCGACGCCTATAATTATTATTGTTGATACTAAGTCTAGGGGTCCTGGTCCTGCTGTTTCTAGACCAATAGCAAGGAATACCACATCCTTGGCCAGCGGGGAGATGATCCAAAGGGTCATCGTCATCGTCATCGAGGTCGAGGTGGTCATCATTGTCGTTGAGGGAAGTGGTGGTGGTGGTGGTGATGGTACGATTATTATAAGAGTTGAGGACATTTTTGGTAAAGGAGCTGGTGGAGAGAGCAGGGGTGTTGGTGTTGGTGTAGGTATATGAAGAGGAGTCGTCTTTCCTCTTATTATTAATATTAATATTATTGAGGATGCTGATGCGGCGACGATTGGTCTTAACAGGCAAAGTTAAAGCAGTTTCATGTTCTGCAACATCATCATCATCATCATCATCTGCGTCATCTCCTTCTGAATAGAAATGATGGCGAGAAGTTGATGTTGTCCTCCTCCTACTCCTAGAGATGATGCGGGGAATCAGATTAATGTCATTGCGAATATCATCGTCATCGTCATCGTCATCGACATCAACATCAACATCATACTTGCTGCTGCTGCTGCTGCTGCTGCTGTTATTCTTTCTATTATTACTCTTAATCTTGGTGTTATTGATATTGGAGTGATTGCGAGCGTCGCTCAAGCTATCATCATCAACATGAACATTTGGATCTTCTTCTTCTTCTTCTTCTTCATCCACAAGATGAAGATGGTGGTGGTGATGTTTAGTGGGATTTGAAAGGGGGAGTTTGGGTTTGTCCCAATTGTGGAGGTACACAATCTTATTATTATTGTTGTTGTTGGTGGTGTTGGTGAGATTAGGAATGGATTTGGTTTTGGAAGGAGGAGGAGGAGGAGGAGGAAGAGGAAGAGGAAGAGGTAAAGAAGCAGAAGTAGTGGACTTCCAGGAGGAAGAGGTACCTGGATCTCGAAGGACGCGAGCTGCTTTCCTAATCTTCTTCTTCAAATGGAGCTTGCTTGGTGTTGGTGTTGTTACTGTTATTGTTGCTGCTGCTGTTGCTGGATCCATCTCTCTCTCTCTCTCAATTTAGCAGCTAATCTTCTCTTAGTAGATGGAGTGGTGGTCCGAATAGATCGAAGGAGAAGAGCATTCTTCTTCTTCTTCTTCTACTACTACTAGTCTACTGGTGTGGTTTGGTACATGACATTTGACTTGATCTTGCTGTTAATGGATGTGTGTGTGTGTGTGTGGGTGGGGACTAGGGTTTGGCTTGGTTTGTTTGAGTTGGCGCCCCAAATGAAATCTTGAATTTTTCATTGAATCATGTGTCTGTGTGTGGGTTTGTCTTAGTCATGTCATGTGTGTGTTTATGTGAACCTGAATATGTATGAGTCTGACTCTGAGAGTCTCTCTCTCTCTCACGTCCTTTTCGGGAATTTCCAATCCTTGTCAATGTTGTCAACCTCACCTCATCACCTCCCCCCTTTGTTCCCCCACCCCCCCCTTCTATCTATATGTATACATAAATTTCAGATTAAGAAAAAAAAAAGCCGTTTTTTTCAAAAAAAAAGTTACACAA
Source organism: Combretum micranthum (assembly GCA_024138025.1). Taxonomy (NCBI): domain Eukaryota; kingdom Viridiplantae; phylum Streptophyta; class Magnoliopsida; order Myrtales; family Combretaceae; genus Combretum; species Combretum micranthum. The sequence continues at coordinate 5,689,627 of JAMXBD010000001.1, forward strand.
ATCTGCCATATAAAAAGATAAACTCAGAAGTAGGTAAATTGATCTCGTTTTTTGAAGAATCGAAATCATAAGTGGTTGACCTCGTCTCTTCAAGAAAGGAGGTCAATACAAAATATAGTGACCTCATATCTTTAAGAGACGAAGTTAACTTACCTATTTTTTGAGATTATTTTTATCTTAATCGTAGTTTTATAATTATTTTTAAAAAATCAATATTATTTTCCTTTTCCCCCTAAATTTCTATTAAAAAAAACGTAATAAAACTTTGATAAAAATCTAATAAATATATGTTGTTCTCCATTTAACATAAAAAGAAAGAAAACGAAAATAAAAAAATGAACAAGAAAAAAAAAAATACAAAAGAAGATTTCAAATTTGAAATTTAACATTTGGCAATTTTAAATATCAATACAGCAGTAATTATTGTACCCCCACCCCCGATTATTCGTATTATTATGTTGATCCACAAATAAATGCGTGAGTATTGAATTTAATTGGACCATAGACATCTACCATTCCATTTTACTGCATTTATCATTAATTTCACAAGATTCCGTTGTACTACTACTACTAACACTACTCTTTTCTTTTTTTTGCCTCAACTAACAGTACTGCTTCGTCTTTACCACCTCCCTCCCCACCACCCCCCCGCCCTTCATTCTTTCCTTTTAAAGTTTGTTTCTTTTTTCTTCTTCTTTTCTTTTCTTTTCTTTTTTTTTCCCCAATAAACCAAATGTTTACATTTACATCATTGCAAGTATGCATTAATCGTCAATGATCTTATTCTGTTTACAGCCCCACCTCACCTCACCTCATATCAAAGATCCACATCACTAATATTTTTTTAAAAATATTTAAGATAATAATAATAGCTATATTCACTTCTCTTTTTCCTATTTTCCTTTAAAAAAGCTCCAACCTTGAGGATTTCATAAAAAAAAAAAAAACAGACCATCTAAACAAATTATTTATCAAGAAATAGATATAGATTAAAAAAAAAGTTAATAGTTCTCATTAAAAGATCAAATATATCAAATATAGATAAAATATATATGTAAATCGGACATATTTACATATATTATTTTGAAAAAAATATAAATACAAATGAAAAACAGACCATCCAAACATGCCCCAAATCTTCTAATCTATCAATACTTTTACAAGATGATTTTTCCTGTTTACCATTATCTTTTTTACACAATATATATTTTTTTATTTATTTAATTCACGAATGGTGGAACAATGAACATGATAAAGTAAAACTATAAAAATTAATTGACCCTTCAATGATAAATGTCCCCTTTTTATTTTTTTATTTTCTTTGTTTGATTAAGGTTGGAGGTCCTCCGGCTCGATCAATTTGTCATGTGCCCAGAGACCAGTATGTCTATTTCATTGCTGCTGCGTCGTCAGAAAAAAAGTTACAAAAACTATTGGCAAATGATTTTAAAAAGGACAAAAGCTGCGTCTGTTTTCATATAAACATGTCACATGTGAACACTTTTATATTAAATAAATGGATAAATTTATTTGATATCTAACTATTTTACCATTTATGCTTATTACTTTCAAACAGTCTTCACATATATATCATTAGTAATTAATTATATATATAATATCTATATTTATTTCAACTTTTTGTAGCATCAATGCATTTCATAATTATTTTATATTTTAAATCGATGCAAATGCGTATATGCTGGTGCGCGCGCGTATATATATATATATATATATATAATTCGTAGAGTATGTGGAAATGTTTCTTCCATAGTCAATTTTTCAAAAAAAAAATTCATGCCGTAGACATTTTAAATTACTACCAAATTTTAAAGGTGGGTACAATTTAAAAGTTACATCCCTAATTGATTTTGATAGATATTATATCATCTAAATTGAATTTTTCAAAATTTATTGTCGATGATATATGATGAATATCATATTTGATGAGTGAACTTTGTCAATTTATGCTGTTAATTATTTAAAGTTTAAAACTATCAATTTACTTCATAAGTTTTGTATATTTTTACAATTAACTACTTAGATTTATCAAATTTTATAATTAATTATCTAAATTTCGCTTATTTTCACAATTAACTATTTCGGGAAAGGAAAAAAATATTATTAAAATTAAAAAAAATTACGAAAATGCCACTGGGACGAATTTAATCCCAGAAATAGGCAACACGGCCTCGTCTCTTCAAGAGACGAGGTCGTTAGTGCCTGACCTCGTCTCTTCAAGAGACGAGGTTGCTCCGCGCGTGACCTCGTCTCTTGAAGAGACGAGGTCATTAGTTAGTGACCTCGTCTCTTCAAGAGACGAGGTCTGCGCGAATATACTGCAGCCGCGCGCCTCTTTCCCCATTTCCCCCAAATTCGAAAAATTAAGAACCCTAATTCCCAAATTCTCTCGATCGGCATTGGTAGATTCTCCACGGCTTCTTAGGTTTTTTTTGTGATTGGGCAATCTCAGAGCCCCCAGACGGTGTCTACATTGCAATTTGTGGGTTGGAGGAGCGATACGCGCGATAAACCACCGAAATCCGCCGGCGAAATTTGAGGTATAATTTTCGTGATTTTTGATTTTTTTTGTTAATGAATGTTGCTACATTGTTCAATGGTGATAGTATGTGCTATTAGAATCATTTAATTGTGCAATTAGTAAGTGAAAGGATTTAATCCGGTTGTTGTATGTTATATAGATAGATACATACGTATACATATATGAAATTATTGGGAAAAAAAAAAGTAATATTGTGATTAGTTGTTGGATAATTTATTTAGGAAGTGCAGTTGGGAAAATAATTTAAAATAACTTGTAATGTCGGCAACGGGTATTGTTGAGCGATTCCAATACGGTAGAAAATTTTCTAATTATATGGATACATATATATATATATATTTGTACATTGGGGGGAAAAAAATTAATGTAGTTATTGGTTGTTGGAAAATTATTTTAGGAAATGTAGTTGGGAAAGAAATAAAAAAATAACTTGTAATATCGTGAAGGGGGTGTATTCAGTACTGTAGTGTTGGTTTATCATGGAAATGTGCGGTGAAAAAAGATAATGTTTGTAGGAAATCAGAGTTTCTTAGGAAAAAAAAATAGAACTTTGGAAATGTTGCATTTGGAATTTGATTGAATATTATGAGGAATGAAACTCATAAGTGTGATTTTGCGAATTTGATGCATTGAAGCTAATTTTGATGAGATGGCAGGATTGTTGAGGAAATGGATAAGGCAAAGTTCATACTGTATGCTCATGGTAATATTGTACAAGAGGATGATGGTTTTTGTTATGATAAGCGGCCGGTTGCTATGGTCAGTATCAGTAGGAATTCAACATATGAGCAGGTAGTGGAGATTATTTGCAATAGATTAAAGGTAAATAGGTGTACACATCGGGTGGAGCTATATCATAGGGTAGCTATTGGAGATAGGACGCTACGTTATGATATAATTCCAGTGACCGATGATGATGCGGCGCATGAGATGTTGGTGTACACAGAGGGATCAGTGGCTGTTTATGTGCAGATATTTGAAAATGAAATGTCACAGGTACCCGCAGGGGATAGGGGCATTGATAGAAATATTGGGAGCCAGGGGCTGGTAGACTTAACTCAACCCCAGCTCAGACAATAGGCAGTGCACAACTGGAAATAGGTAACTTTGAATTTTGTGGCGGTACTTCGATAGGTGGTGATGATATGGAGGCTGTGCAAGACTCATCAGTAAGTGAATCCAGTGACGACTATGATGATGATGAAAACGATAATGTGGAAGTTTTTCCACAACAATATGCTTTGCCTGATGTGCAAAGAAGGGAAAATAGCTGGGACCGTTTCATTGCTCCTATTGATGTTGATGCAATAGGGAGCTCAGTGGCAGTTCCGTTTTTCAATGCTGAAGTTGGTAGTACTTATGCAGCATACGATGATGAGCAGGAAATGAGTGCTGGGAATTGGAGCTTCAGTGATGAATTTAAGGTTGGGATGCGGTTTGAAACCAAAGATCATCTCATCCGGGCTGTTAAAATGTGGCACGTAAAGAACCACTATAACTTCAAGGTGGTGGATTCGGATCCAAGGTCTGGGCTGTGAAATGTACCGATATCCACAACAGAGGTTGTAAGTGGAGACTGAGAGGCAGTTATAAGAAACACGGTGGCTGGTTTCATATCACTAAATTTGATGGGCCTCATACCTGCTTGGATGAAATGACTGGACAGGATCACTCTCAGTTGGACTCCACCAGCTTGTCTAGGGCCATAATATTGGAGATCCGCAATTCTCCAGATGTGAGGGCGAAGGATCTCCAAACGAATATATTAAAGGAGTTCGGATATAACGTTCACATAAAGAGAATTCGTGAGGCAAAGAGAAAGGCAATTGAGCAGGTGTACGGTAGTTGGGAGTCGTCTTACGTAGAGCTCCCGCATCTACTAAATGCAATTACCGAGGCAAATCCAGGAACGAAGGTCGATTGGCAAACTCAAGATTCAAATGCAGCTGGCCACGTGTTCTTGGATAAGCTTTTTTGGGCATTCGGTCCTTGTATCGAGGCGTTCCAGTATTGCAGGTATGTATTGTAATAATGCTTTAGTTTTGTTACACCTGATTGATATTCACTGAATATGTTATATACTTTTAATCATTGCAGACCTGTGATCACAGTTGATGGTACCTTCCTGTATGGCAAGTACAAGCACAAATTGCTTATTGCAGTGGCAGTAGATGGTGCAAATCATATAGTCCCATTGGCCTACGGGCTAGTGGATGAGGAGAAGGCGGAAACCTGGGGTTGGTTCCTTGCAAAAGTGTTGGAACACGTCATCAAAGACCGATCCAACATTTGCTTGATATCGGACCGCCATGCGGGTATCAAGAGTGCGGTGGAAGGTGACAATGCGGTGTGGCCTACAGGGTGGCCTTGGCGCTGGTGTATCCGGCATGTTGCAAGCAATTTCAATTCGAAGGCCAAAAGTAAGGAATGTAAGGAAATAATAAAAAGAGCGGCCTATCAAGCGCAGAGTCGAAAATTTCATGGATACTTCAATGCAGCACTTCAAAGCAATCCTTGGACGGGACGATATTTTCGTGAGCTACCTCCATGCATGTGGACCTTATCTTACGATGAAGGTGTCAGATATGGCCTAGGTACAACAAACATGGCTGAGAGTTACAATTCGGTTATAAAAGATGCCCGGTGCTTACCAGTATCGGCATTGGTAAAAAAACCTTCTACAATTGTAACTCTATATTTAATAAGCACAGGCGTGAAGCCAGCGATGCCATGAGTATAGGTAAGTTGCTCACAGACTATGCTGCACATAAGTTTGAGCGATGGAATAGCATTTCCAGCTCGCATAGAGTGACATGTTTCGACTATCAAGAACGCATATATGAGGTCATAACTGCACCACGTCCTACAATGTATGGTCAGAAGGGGGATCATATTCAAAAGGTAGAGTTAAGAGCATGTAGATGTACGTGTAACAAGTGGCAGACATACAGAATTCCATGCTCACATGCAATGGCGGTAATGGGTACAATGCACATGGATTGTCTTGCCTACGTCGGACAGTGGTACAGGTGGGACCACCAGCTAAAAGTGTATGGTCGCTCCTTCATTCCTGCAGCTGATAAGGCAAATTGGATTCGTTTGGACTTACCGAAGTGGCACCCTATACCGGGACTTATTAGGAAAAGGGGACGGCCTCGGGAGAAACGATTCCAGAATGAGATGGATATTCGAGAGGGCCCTCGTGGTTACGCATGCGATTGTTGTGGGCAGCAAGGCCACAACAGAAGGAGTTGTCCAAACGGGGGATCGATGGGTAGTGTACCAACGGGGCGGTCGAGTCGTAGTGGTAATTCTTTATTTCCATATGTTCTATACACTGTATTATTGAGTCATGACTGACGTTATGTTTGTTGTGCTTGTTATAATCCATATTTGTTGTCAATAACAATATCTCCTCATCGTTTCTTCGCAGATGGATCCCGGACCGCTCGATAGTTCATTACTGACGCAGCAGCCTGTACATAGGTCCACTCTAGCGTGGGATGGGCAGGTCAGTTCATTTATCTATTTTATTGATTCCAGTTTTGTTTGATGCGGTGTTTATGATTTTTGATAAATATGTTCACTTTGTTGTAGGAGCATGAGGTACTACATTGTAGGCGCAGAGAGGCCAGGCTCAGGCGACCTGCTGGTATACCTACAGACGTGGACGAGCGCATGGTGCCATTCCTGTCGCAGGCAGGGTTCATAGGGGCGGCTCAGATGCCCTTCATTCAGCTGGATTGGCATCTGATTACTGCATTGGTCGAGCGATGGCGCCCAGAGACGCACACGTTCCACATGACCACGGGAGAGTGGACTGTGACACTACAGGACGTTGCTATCCTGACGGGCCTCCCTGATGGATTGGCCGTTACTGGCACGGCTCGCATGGATTGGCCAGATTTGTGCGAGGATCTATTAGGAGTTCGGCCAGTCCCCGGCGTCGACATGGATGGAGGTCGGCTGAAGATGTCGTGGTTAGATAGCCACTTCACCGACCTACCTGAGTTTGCTGATGACGTGATGATCCGACGTCATGCTAGGGCATACATTCTGTTGCTGCTTGGGGGATTTATTGTCGCAGACAAATCCTCCAACTACGTTCATCTTATGTACCTCCAGCTGCTCCGAGATTTCGAGCGAGCAGGGCAGCACGCATGGGGAGCAGCCTGTTTGGCTTGGCTGTACAGGCAGCTATGCCTGGCTTCCGACGTCGACACGGGGGACATGGCAGGACCACTAGTTGTCCTGCAGATATGGGCATGGGAGCACTTCCCCCACATTGCCCCGGTACGGCGACTGCTCACCTCTGTTACCGCAGGCCGCCCACTCATCAGTCATTGGGGTGCGACTTTCGACGTCACCCGTGTGTCGACCCACCTATTGATTGAGTACCGCGCCTCCTTTGATCGACAGATGCCACATCAGGTATGCGATAGATCAATTTTGATTTCCATTGCCTTCTACTCTTAAATTGCTATTGTACGGTCATTTTCTTATGCAGTACATCACTTTTGCTACTTCATCAGGTGGTGTGGGACCCATACAGCTCCATCCTGCCCGCCCTGCCACCGTACTGCCTGGTAGGCAACGACGTATGGCGTGCCCGGGTGCCATTGGTATGCTTCTACCTTGTCGAGCACTACTATCCGGACAGAGTGCTCAGACAGTTTGGTGGTTTCCAGGAGATACCAGCCCCCCCTGCTGATATGAGACCCCTCCATGAGATTGACATGAGGGGACGTTCCGAGTGGAACTGGCAGTCCGAGCACGCTAGATGGATTGCTGAGTGGGATGCTCGGCGTGATTGCATTGTACAGATGCCAGATTTGCCGGCTGGGACATCTGACGATTACTTCCAGTGGTATTATGCCATCACCCGACGCTGGATCGGTCGCACGGGAGCTATCATGCGATACATGGTACGGTCGCTGTCTCTGTAAGCTTTATATATACTTGTACTGACTTATAAGCTATTCACTGATATAAATATTTGCTATTACTCGCAGGCTGATTTCATTTCTAGCGTCCCTGACATGCCCCCAGAGCTCACTGCATCCACTGCACGAGATGTCTGTCGTGTAGTGGATGAGTTTATGGGGCTGAACTTCAATGATCCAGTACCACCAGCTCCACCAGCAGCAGCAGGACAGGGTGACCCACAGCCTCATACCTTACAGAGACGACATCCATCTAGAGAGAGGCGTGGGCGGGGACGGGGACGGGGTCGGGGCCGAGCTCGGGCTCCAGGTATACAGATCAGAGATGAGCCTGAGCCGTCCGACCTACCTCCATTCGATGACTCTGGTCCTTCCCAGGTCATTCATGACGGGGCTGGCCCATCTTCCACTTCTTACGATATGGGGGACACCCCCATGCCAGACCCGTCATCCAGTGACTTCCACACTCCCCTGGCTCCACAGAAGAGGCGACCATCGCCATCTCATGATATGGGGGAGGGCCTTACACAGGTCGAGCCAGACCCTGTCCCATTCCACCAGTACAGTGCTGCTACGGGAGAGGAGCCCGCTCCAGTTACAGAGACTCGCCCATATTCCCCGCATCCTCATCATCAGCGTACCCCATTCCCGAGGACATACGTGAGGCGGGGTAGAGGCCGAGGAAGAGGGAGCAGGGCCACACATCAGCAGGAGGAGTAGTGGACGACAGATAGATTTTTCTTTTTATTTTCATTTTGTATGTAGCTTTTTCTTATTTCATTGTATTATTCTTGTATGTATAGATCGTACTCATTTTCTCCTATTCATTCTATTAGAACAATCACTGTACATTTCATTCTATTTCATTTCCTACTATGTATTATGACTCTACGAATACTCATATTTTCATTGCACTGTCTATGATTGGGATTGGGAATGTGAGTTTCGATTGGGCTTCGAAACACTGTAGTTTGTTAGTTTTTTTGGCCATGTTGGAGGACGGTTAATGGCTTTTATCGCTGTTTATTTGTATTTGACAGGTTTTTAATGTAAAATTTTTTCTTTTTCATGAAAGAAAATAGGATGGTGGGGATTTTGGCCTGGCCTCGTCTCTTGAAGAGACGAGGCCTGGCCTTGGCCTAACCTCGTCTCTTGAAGAGACGAGGCCACTCTTTCATTGGCCTCGTCTCTTGAAGAGACGAGGTCAGGCACTAACGACCTCGTCTCTTGAAGAGACGAGGCCGTGTTGCCTATTTCTAGGATTAAATTCGTCCCAGTGGCATTTTCGTAATTTTTTTTAATTTTAATAATATTTTTTTCCTTTTCCCAACTATTTCATCTACGTACATAAGTAATAAAATGACACTTTTTATAGGAAATAATGGAATCATGGAACATGGGCTTTGCTCACGCACCAGCCAACAGAAAAGAACAACAGCATCCATCTGTTAAAACTCCAATAATTGTAAGAAAAAAAAAAAAGCATAATCAATCTGTTATGGAAGGCATCGGCCAAAACAAAAATCTGTTAATGTAATGTACGGCATACATAAACACACGCGTACACATACACAGGCACATGGTTCCTAAACTAGGTCAAATATAACTGAAAAAAATTTCCCTGATGTCGTTATAGAAAGGATAATTTGTAGCAACACTACCATGTAGTACTGGAACAGTATTGGGAAAGTAATCCGTTGTGTTTGTTTCATGCATTTATGTGCGCGCGCGCGTCTCAACGGTCTTTGCATGTTCCACATCATATTAACAAGATAATATTTAATAATAGAGATTAGAGAACATGTTCTTAAGAAGATAATCAACAGTGAGACTTTATTATCTTTCATGGATTTTGTAAAAAAATGTGTAAAACCAAAAAATCAAAGTTATCTGTAGATATAGTAATATCCGGTCCACAAGAAAACTGGACTCATATGAAAGAGCAAATAAATGCAGTGACCCAGGCATGGACAGCGGCATCGTATACACACACCCTCATCACGATTAATGAATCTCGTCTTGGGTTGTACCAGAGTTGATATCTGTCTGGACGATCAACCATGCCTTCACTTCACATGCCCTGCATATCATTGTTTTAGAGTATCTATGGACAGTGACTTGTGCATTGGTGCATCCCTTACACATCCACAAAAGCTTCAAAAGAACATAAAATACCACATTTTCCGACCATTTCAGCAATAAACAGGTAAAAGACACATCTAATGTTGCCAGTGCGTCTTTTTGAAAGAATTCCTTAAAGATATGAGACATTAACACAGACAAAGAGTAGCAAAAAAATAAGTTCTTGCAGTCAGTTTTGTGCAAATCAAACCAGAATGGTCCAAGTAACCATTTTCAGCTTTTAAACTGTAGGAGAGCTTCTTCTTAACTGCGCCTGCTTTGATTAGATGCAACTTTTATGTCTATCCCCGTGAATCAGGATCAAATTCTAGTCCTCTTGTTACTGCAACTCGGGCACTTATACTGCTTTATATGCTCAGCTTTTGCAGGAGTAATCTTTACGCATTTTCCATGGAACCATCTTTCACAGATATCACAGCAAATCCAGAATTCATCATTGGCATAGCTATCCCCACAAGCTCCACAGGTGGCACCCTGCTCATCATCTTCTTCTTCTTCCCCACTTTCATCCTCCTCTCTAGGTGGTGGAGACATCTTCACCCCCTTAGTCTGAGGCTCAGATTGCCGAGACTGCTAAAGAACAACATTCATACATCATGATTCAAGAATTTCACCTGGAAAGGAAAGAACATTGCTGAACAATTAAGTTGAGCAAACTTCTTACCATCTTAGAACTAGATTTGCTTTTGCTGTTGTTAGTAGTGGATTGCTCTTTTGGCTGCTTGACACTTCCTGTCACAACTTCAAATATGGTGGGAAGATCATTTATCATCTGGAAAAGCCTCTTTCTGTAATGTCAAAAGTCCTCCAAAATTAAGGGAAAAAAACAACAAAAAAGCCAAAAGCTGTAAAACCTGATTCTACACTTACTATTTCTGTTAATTTGTAAAAGCAATGATTACAAACAAATTCATAAAAATTACTTGGATCATGTAATTTCTTCTTAAAATAGTTTTTGCAACAGAAAAAGGGAAATTTCAGACTGACAGAAAAACTTGTCTGTCTAGATACGGCAAAATAAACAATTTAAATAACTGAGTTAACAATAGCATGGCCAACAATGTAGCTGAAATATATTAAAGCAGTGGTCAGGAATTAGAACTGGAGTTGTTTATGGATTGCTTTGCAGTTATATATAGTGTCAGAATCATAGAGGAGGTCAAGATGCTTCATAATGCCCATGACAGAGTTTCACAACATGAAATCCATACGTGCCTAACTTTACGTGGGTACTTGTAATCAAACTCCGTGACAAAAGGACTCACAATTTGGGGCATCTACAAAAGGATTAACTGTGTTAGATATGAAACCATGTGATAGAAAGTGAGTAATGTGACCATCACATAATCAAAGCAAGGAATGGCTCATGGTATTTTTTCACCAACCCTCTAAAGAACTCCTCAGCCTATGTGGTTCCTTCTCCCTTTCATGATTTGTTTGAACCTTCTTTTCTTCTTAGGCATTCTTGAGACTACCCATGTCCTTCTGAACCCCAGATGATGATGATGGTAACAAATTTTTTTAAAGATTTGAAAACAAAATACCTAAACTAATCCACAAAGAATTCAAATTTCGTTCCTATTGCCTTAGTATATTGTAAGAATATGTGGAACCATAAGGACTACTGTGAATGTTTTTGACCTTTATGATTAGTTCATTGTAAAAAAATTTGCATCCAGGGTTAATACCGCTTGGTATCTCTGAAATAATTCCACGTTTCTGTCAAAAGAAGAATGACAGGAACCATAGGCCTACATTGAATGATTAAGGATCTACAATATATCATGGCAATCATCCACAACAGTTTAATCTGATTTCTCAAAATAAGTAAATATCAGAGTTCCAATATTGCACCCTTCTTTTAAAAGTAAGTACATGATACAAGAATATCATGCAACAGAGTCTTACATATAGTTATCCTCTCTCTCTAATGAATTCTCCCTATCCATTATTGCTATATTGTACTGGAAACTTCAATGGTGGCATACCTCTTTTACATTCCACCATTCAGGTGACAATGGGACATGGAAATGTGTACAATCTACAAAGATGGATGGTGCAAGGGGAGGTTGAGGTGCAGGGAGGATGAAAAAATATCAAAGGATCTGGGATATTGAAAATATTTGCACCAATTACATTGTGACATAAGTCCTCGTTTAATGTCAAATATGAAGCATCAGATATACAGAGTTCGGAAACAAAGATAGAGGAAGTACTCGATTAATCCATTTTAAGAAGCTGGATGTCTCCATTGAACTATTTCTGAAGGTAAAGAACTCAAATAGAAAAGCATCAAGAGCTGGATGATAGTTTTGCACTTTTGGAGCACTAATTCAAGGGGAAAGAAAATGTCTGCCAGAATACAAGATATGGTTAAGTTGGCCATCTACAAATTAGAACTTGAAGAAAACAATTCAGCATAACTTCTAACAATGACCTACTCTAGAAGAATGGATTGGTTGAGCTAATACTAAAAGCACTAAGTTGTAGAGACTAAACAAAGAAGCTCCATAAACCATTTACTCTTAACAATTCATATATTGAAAACACCAACGGTCTAATCTCTGGCCTAAAATAGATTTCACAATATTATGATTGTGTAAGCTTAATTTAATTCTGTACTATAGAGAACAAAAAACTAACAGATCCGAAGCTTAATTGCTCAACTAACATGTGGCGAATATAAACTTCAAAACTTGGAATAAATCTTGGCCAGGATGGCCAGCCAAAGTGAACGAACACCATTCTTATGCCAAAATATAATGATAGGCTTTGTGAAAAATGTGCCATGAATTTCCCCCAAACTTACGAAGGAAAAAGGAGATAAAATGACTTAAAGAAGGACAGAAGGAACAAAGGCTTAGAAATAACTTTTAGCCATAAGGCCAAGAAGATTGAATCAACAAAAATAAATAAATAAATAAAATAAAAAACAAAAAGGTTGAATCTACTTGTTTCTACATTCCTTCTACAAGCAGTTGTCAAAAATGCATCATCAATGCATATCAAGTGCAGCATAGAAAATCGAAGAACTTCCATGGATGTTATAGAAGCTTAAAGTTTCCAGTATCTTATAATTCCATAGATAGAAGCTGCAACAAGTTTGGTCTATAAAATTTCATATGTAGGAACAAAAAGGATCTATAGAGGCAAGATGACCTAGCTAGTGTCATAACACAACCCACAGTATTGCATAATTGGACCGCCACCACATAATCATTCCACAAGAATCTTCACTAGGAAGCCACAAGAAGTGCCCTCAGAAGGATTTGAACCCAAGAAGCCAAGACATCATGCAAACCGTCACAAGTTCTTGGGCCTATCATCTTGGTCAACCCCTTGGATCTTCGGAAGTAAAGCCTCCAATCATAAATAAAATCAATCTCAATCATAAATGGATAAGAGTGTAGTGGGTATCGTATGCTCTTCTTGAGATTGAATGTGTCAGCTTGGAGGTCCAACAAAAAGCTTTGGGCTTGACAAGAAGTATCAAGCATTCGATTTTCCATAAAGATAAAAGTTCTTCATCTTTGTACTCATTTAATTTACATGGAGTAAAATGTAGAGCTTTGGAAGGGATATGAACCCAAAAAGTCCAAGGTTCTTCATTTTAGTTGACCTGATTTTATGTTATTTGCTTTAACAAATGTCTTCTTAGTTTCAAAAAATAAATAAATAAATAAATAAAAATGGATGTGCATATGCTTTTATTGTCTGAATCACTCCTCAAGTAATTCTCAAAATTGGGTAGTCTGCTGCACTTTTGAAACTAAACATTCATGTTAAAATAAATATATATATGTATCAAGAGAACTTTTGATAAATTTATTTTAGCAGTGTGCCTCTTCCTATGTAGGTAAGAGCAGCAGAGATGACATCATAAGATCCACAAGCCAATATGAGTGGCGCCACCAGATGTTGATATTGAAAGAGAAAAAGCAGCGAATTAGATTGAAAATCAACATACACATAAGATGTAAGAACTTCGTAATCATTCAAAAGAAAAGTGCTTTATGGATAAAAGCTAAAGCATGGTGCTTTTGTATTTAATAAAACAGTTGTCTTAGCTTTTAGTTGATGGTTAGTAAGCAAATGTGACAAAAGAGACTTAAATTATTACTCTGTAAAGATTATCAGTTTAGATACTGAATTTGTGAACTTTTTTCCACAATGCAACAATCAAATGAGGATGACAAAATAAAATTTGAAAAAAAAAAAAAAAGAAAGAAAGAGAAAACCAAAAGCATGGTATGCTTGTTTTAGGTAAGTAATAATTTAGACATACCTTTCATTCTTACCAAAGCCAAATCGAGCACCAAAGTAGAAAGCCACCGCAAGCAGCCATGAATCACTATGAACAGCAACCAGAGACAACCAGTCCTTCTCTTGCATGCCATCCCTTGCAAAGTTAATGCCAAGAGCAGGTTCGGGAAGCTCGGGTGGAACTTCCTCAACAGGCAAGTTGACTTCCCATGTCTCGTTTGGAAGTCCATACAGACACAAATTTTCCTTCTCTGCAGCCAAAAGCTTGGATTTTCAACAAAAGAACAAGAGAGAAAAAGAGAGACTTTTGACACGAAATAATCTCTATGGTACATCCAACCCTTTTTATTTTATAAGATTTTAGTTAAAGTTGCAGTAGTTTCGTCAGCTATGACAGGCAGACTGCTAGAAATGTAACGTGATGATGGGAAGAATTACAATGGTTAATTTGGAACCAAGTCAGCAGAAGCACTCAGAATTCAAACAGTTAAAAATCTAAAGCGCTTAAATTGCAATGTCATTTTACAATGAACTATAATTGAGTTGGTTTGATCGTGATCGTGATCGTGATCGTGATCACACTGCGGCCGGAGAATGGCATCATAGCATCGGGTATAAAAGCATGATGTTTGAAAAAAAAAAAAAAAAGGAAAAGAAAAGGGGGTTGGGAATACAAATTGCATTATTCATTACTCTTTGTTACTCATTATCATAATCATAATCATATGAATACCATATAACGCGAAATAGGGATAGCGCGTACCTGGATCACAGAGCTGGTAAAATTTTTCGACATCTAAAACACAATAATAATATTAATAATAATCATAATCGTAATCGTAATCGTAAAAATAAAATTAATGAATGAATAAAGTACAATCAGAACGCATGCAACAATTTGCAAATTATAATAAGAAAGAGAAAAAGAGAGAGTACCTGTGGTGAGAGCTTTGATAAGGCCAGTCCTTCTTCCTTTGAAATCGCTGAATACTTCTTCCACGGTTCTTGGTATGGGATGGGGTTGGGGTATTCCCTCCATGATTAATCATAAACTACTACTACTGTATCTATGTATATATAATTAAAACTTAAATTAATTAAATTACTACTTTCCTCAATCGGATTTTCGATAGAATATAAACACCCAACACACCAATTGCTTTTTGCCCCTTTCGCGTCTCCCCTTCTCTTGTCTCGCTGATAGTAATAGTAATTACACACCATGTGCATACGCATCGCATACCACTTGAAATCCCCCCATTTCTATTTCTATTTCTATTTATGTTCGTGTTTCAGTTCCTGTTCCTATTCCAATTTTTTGTTTTGTGGTGGATGGGAATGGAGACGGAAATGGAAATTTAAGTTACGAAAGCGGATCGGGTTGCTCTTACCATGCTCGGGCCTCAGCTGCCTTTAGCCCCTCAAACCCTAGCTCTAGGGTTTGCTCCTTTATCTAGACCCTACTATGAACCAAACCGGCACCTCTTTGGCTTTGGCCAAGTATTTCGCTTTTTCTTTTTTTCCTTTTTTAAGGGGAAAAAAATCAAAATATCATAGAATCATGTATTAAAAGGCTGCAATAAATCAAATTCGATTTTTCCTCCATATAGTTATAATGATAATAAAAAAAAATAGAAAGAAAAAAATATAATTTAAAAAAATCTAAAAATTTGAAAAACTTTTTTCAAACTAATCAAAGTTAATGTAGTTGAAATTATTATTTGATACACCATTTTAAATTATTGAGAAATATATTAAAATACTATTTCATGGCAATATGACCTTTCTACCTCATTTGCACTTTATAAAATCCTCCATATCTTAATTTTCCTTTCTCTTCCAAATAAATAATAATAATTCTTCTACCGATCCAACCATATTAACATATCTAATTACAATTGCAATGAGTTGGAAGCCCAATATTTTTAGCGTGGTACGATCAAAACCCTAACTCAAAAAGAAATTAACGAAACCAAGTCTTCATCCACTTCTCCCCTTTTTCCTTTTTTTTTATTTACTTCAAAATTCCATGTTGTTCGCTTGTTTTAGTCTTATTTAGTAGTGATGCAAGGCTCGAATTTTTAGTGCATTGTTCTTTTGGAAGTTTTTTGTTTTTTATTTTTTTAATTGAATAGTCTTGCTAAAATAAGGTCTTTATAGGTTTTTTTTTTTTTTCCTTTTTGTCAAATTATGAGTGTCTATTAACTATTTTGCTTAGGAAAACTTATATAGTATATTGTCTATTAAATAGAAATCAAATTACTAAGAATGCTCTCAAGTTGAACTTTGCAAATTTGATTTTTGGAGACTTGATGATGGAAGTTATAGCATAATAAAGCTCAAATTAGTGATTAAAGTTGTTATAAAGTTGTTGTTAGTTCCAATCCAACAAAAGTAAAGTAAGTGTTGGGATTTGACTTCTTGACTTGTACATTGAGCTTACAAAAACAAAATACGATAAATGATATGCAAGAAATTATATGATACAATCACTCTAATGCTCAAATCATATTGCATCCTAAGAGCATGAAGGTTACGAAGTACTAAAGCTGCCAAAGTAACATGTTTATCTTCCGTAATGCATAGAGGGGACATTTATAAGAGAGAAACTCTCAACCATTATGTATATTGCACAATCAAGAAGTAGTATGGAAGTTGAAGGGGGGTTATTGTAAACATAGGAGCTAGGTTACTAATCTACATTTAATTGTTTTTCTTGGTGAAGCCAGTGGCAGCTAGGGGGAGTATGCCGAAGGACCTTACTCGGAGTTTGCTTGACACAAGGGTTTGTAGGCCAGTTTTCTGAATCGAAGGAGTTGGGAGTCTTTGGTTTAAGATGAGTCAAGATAGGTCAAGTTTAAGCTTGATAAGTCAGCTTTGACGTGTAATGAGTCAAACTAAACATAAAGAGCCTATGATCTGCAATTGACCATTAGCAAAAGTGAAAGGATAATATGATGAATATGTGACCAGTCTATGCTATGTGTTATAAAATAAGTAGATTGAAAGTATGGTGTAACGCCTCGGAACTCCATCCATTAGGGTATTCTTCGCTTTAGCCACACAGTTTTGTTCTTTGGTGCCAGCGCTTCTTAGGAGGCCACTCACCCTAGAATTACTCTACCCAGAGCACACTTGACTTTGAAGTTTCGAAGAACTCTAAGCTATTGTACCAAAAGACGCCTCTATGATTAGAGTTCCACTACCTATATTGATGGATATCACATACTGCCTCACTTATAGAATTGACATCCTCATCAATTTTGTTATATAGGTCTAGAACCATACTAGATAAAGAGGACATTCCTCTACTTCTAGCTGGTGAACTACTCTAATACCACCTGTAACGCCTTAAAACTCCACCCGCCAAGGTATTGTGTGCTTTGGCCACACGCTTACATGGTTTTTTCCTTTGGTACCAACACTTCCCAGGAGATCACCTACCCTAGGATTACTCTGCCTAAAGTACGCTTAACTTTAGAGTTCCGACAACTCCAAGCCATTACATCAAAAAGCGTATCTATGATTACAGTTCCACTACCTATATATTTGAAGGGTATCACATGATGTACCTATCTATTGGCTTGAGCTTTTAAATACCTTTCAAAAATCTCATATGGCCCGATACCTTGGATTTAACTTACCTCTCACCCTAAAACGGATTATACCCCTGGTATGAGAGTTTTTTAAGAACACATGCTTACTCACTGCGAATTCTAATGGTCTTATTCTTTCATCAGCATAGTTTTTGTACCTATCTTGGGCAACTTACATTCTTTATTTGATCACTTAAACTTTGTTTACGGCCTGCTGCACCATCTCTGGTCCCAATACCACTCTTTCACGTACTTCGTCCCAATGCAACGAGGACCTACATTTCCTTCTATATAAGGTTTCGTATGGTGCCATGCCAATTGTAGCTTAATAGCAATTATTATAAGCGAACTTAACCAAAGGTAGGTGCTTATTCCATTTTCCTTCAAAGACTAATGCACATGCCCTCAACATATCCTCTAATGTTTGTATAGTTCTCTTTGATTACCCATTAGTTTAAGGATGGAAGGGGGTACTGAATTGTAATTTTGTCCCTAAGAAGGCATGCAAGCTCATAAAAAATCAACTAACAAAGCAAGTATCCTGATCTGATACTATTAACAAAGGTACACCATGCAGTCTCGCAATCTCTCATATATAAATCAGTGCCAACTTCTCCATATTATACCCAACCTTTGAAGGTATGAAATGAGCCGACTTAGTCAACTGATCGACAATCACCTAAACTGACTCATTCCTGCTCACTATTTTTGGTAAAGCTATTACAAAGTCCATACCGATATTCTCCCACTTCTACTCAGGAATGGGAAACAATTGCAGTTCTCCACCCCGTTTTTTATGCTCAATTTTGACTTGTTGACAAACCAGACATTTTGATACATATTCAGCTATTTCTCTTTCCATATTATTCCACCAAAATTGCTTCTTTAAGTCCTGATACATCTTAATGGTCCTTAGGTGGATCGAATATGATATTTCCTTCTTCAACTCCATTCTATTTGGCACCCATAACCTATTATCAAATCTAATCATCCCTCTCTATCTATTTTGAATCTTTTATGATCATTACCAACCATGACATTTAAAATGCCTCCTTGCCCCTCCGTGTCCTCCTGTTGGGCTGCTTCAATCTTATCCAATAAGGTTGGTTGTAACCTTAACTGTGCAAGCATCCTAGTTACTCTCACAACTTCAATGTCCATCCTTCCTAGGTCTTCCAAAATTGGCTTCCGATGAGTTAAGAGAGCTATCAAACTTGCTTGTCTTTTCTTCCTCAGGGCATTTGCCACAACATTAGCTTTTCGAAGGTGATATAAATCTCAAGATCGTAGTCTTTAATCAGCTATAGCCAATGTATCTATCTTATATTTAACTCATTTTGAGTGAAGATATATTTCAAACTCTTGTGATTGGTAGAGATCTTACATTTTTCTCCAAATAGATAATGTCTCCATAATTTCGAAGCTAACGCAATGGCCAAAATTCAAGATCATATGCTGTATAGTTCTTCTCATATGGCTTTAGCTGTTTAGATGCATATGTAATTACTCTTCCCTCTTGCATCAACACACACCCTAAACCTTACAGTAATGCATCATTATACACCACATATTCTTTCTTACTTTTGGGTAAGGCTAAAATTGGTGTTGTTACTAACCTCTTCTTCAACTCTTGGAAGTTCTCATTACACTTGGCATCCCAACTGTACTTCTCATTCTTTTGAGTTATTCTAGTTAGGGGTACAACTAACTTAGAAGAACCTTCCACAAACCTTCAATAGTAGCCTACCAAACCAAGGAAACTCTTAACTTCATATACATTATGTGGTCTTGGCACTCAATGATCGCCTTGATCATTTCAGGATCTACTGATACACCAAGTTTGCTCACCACATATCCTAGGAATGCAACCTATTTCAGTTAGAACTTACACTTGTTAAACTTTGCATATAGTTTTTACTCCCTTAGTCTTTGTAATACCATCCTTATATGCTTATCATGCTCTTTCTTATCCTTATAATAGACCAAAATGTCATTAATGAAGATTACCACAAACTTGTCCAAGTAATCATGGAACACTCGATTCATGAGATTCATGAAGGCAGCTGGGGTATTTGTGAGCCTAAAATGCATTACTAAAGACTCACAGTGTCTGTACTTGCACGAACAACCAACATTATAAGGTTTAGTCCCTAAGTGAAACTAAATCCATCAAACTTACTTACCAAGTACGGAAGGCGGTTTTTGGTACATCTTGGGAACCCCACCTACTGAGGTATTTTCTACTTTGACCACACGCCGCACGGTTTTGTCATTTGGTGCCAGCACTTCCTAGGAGGTCACCCATCCTAAGATTACTCTACCTAGAGCATGTTTAACTTTGGAATATCTATAAACTCTAAGCCATTACATCAAAAGGCATCTCTATTATTAGAGTTTCACCACCTATATATTTGAGGAATATCATATATTTCCTCACTTATAAAACTGATGTCATTGTCAGTTTTGTTACACAGGTTCAAAACCACACTAGATAGGGATGACACTCATCCACTTCCAACTGGTGAATTACTCTAATACTACCTGTAACGTCCCAAACTCCACCTATTGAGGTATTGTCAACTTGGATCATATGTCGCACGGTTTTATCCTTTAGTACCAATGCTTCCTAAGTAGTCACTTGAAATGATCCAAACACCACATATAAAATTCAAAATTTAAATATAACATTGGAAAATAATTATAAATTCAAACTACAAGGATAGATAAAATTAATTAGTGGATTAGCTAAAAATTAATCTTAAAGTTGGTCGATTAATGGACCTAGGTCCAAAAAATCTGCTAAATAAAAGCTTAATGGAGATGAATGGTTAAGATCGTGTCATGTGGTACTCTAAAAGGAGCCCATAAACCCTAAACCCTAGCTCTCATATAAATATCGAATACTATTTATTTTCTGTTATTGCCCTTTTAGGAAATCTATTACAACTCAAAGATAAGAAACCCTAGACCCTAGCCTCTATTTAATGCTAATTAAATAAGATTAGAAGATGATTAGCACTAAGAGAAAGAAACGATTAAAAAAAAAAAACTCAAAGAAATTCATAACAAGGTAGATGTAAGGATTCAAATGTCAAAATGCAAAATTTATAGTGTTTTAGATGTAGTTTATGACATGGGGATGTTGGTAGAGAGTGAAGATAGCAAGGAAGTTGTTTTTGGAGGTGTTTTGAGCTTTGGAGAACCACCTTACAGCCGCAACAACTAGGTAAAATTCACAATTAGGTCTAGTATTATGAATATATGATGATGAGGAGAAAAGATAAGTTTGAAAACGTTGAAGAAATAAAAGAACATTTTTCTAGTTGAATTCTTGCTAGAAATTAACATTGAGAAGAAACGGATGTTGCTATGTGCTTAAAACTATGGGTAAAATCATGGAATAAGCAGGAAGTTAATGTTGTTGATGTTGGAAGAAGTTATATGAAGAATTATATAAGGTATGTTTTCAAAATGTTAGAGAAAACAGGAAGAGAATAATAGCTGTTGTCAATGCAAAACGGGATATAGGCTTTCAACTTAATAAATCATGTTTTAATAAGTGAATGATGAAAATAAATGAGATTAGGCGTGAATACAACCATATGATACCTTTAAGATCACCACAATTTGTCCCAAAACGTGTTTTTGACAAAATATCAGGTTTGAACGCAAAATACACGAGGTTATGTACATGACGTGCTTCTTTCTAATCCACAAAATGTGAAGAAAACAAGAAACCCAAAAGAACATGAGGGGATACATGTAGTCGTGTTTCCCCGGTGCTTTTCTCTATCTTAGAAGATGCATTGAAACCTAGAAAAATATGAGGGGATATGTAAAGACCTAGACTCATCCCTATATTTAAAATAGGTGAATATGGATCTTCAATCACATATAACCTGTAGTGTTATATGTAAGGTTGATTACTAAGATCGGTTTGGATATTTGTTTACCTAAATCTCTTATAAGAACAAATTTTAAAAACTATCAACTCTTAAAACTTTTTAGAAAAACATGACATTTACATATAAGATATAGATCCACTACAAACATATATACATATAGATATTACAGACAAAGGCTTATCAACAAGCCATAAACAAAATACATAAGTTTAGCAAAAACTATCATAACTACTACATATGTCTTCCAAAACTATGATATTACAAAAGTTCCATCAAGGTCATGATCATCTCTAATCCTCTCAATCATCTAAGGAATCCTCAAACTCGGTGTCATATCCTATACTGGTGTAGAACTCGTCATGGTCATCAATACCTGAAATAGATACAATATGAGCCAAAGGCCCAGTACGCAAGTAATGAAAACAAAGACGAGTAGCATGCAAGCTTAAACTACATGCAAATGCAACAACCGTCAAGTTATTAGAAAATCTTTAGTTAGATAAACAACACTGGAATATTCAAACTCCAGATAACAAGGATATCTAGAGGTCCCGAGTAACAATCTCGACGCTTAGAGGGTTGATATAAGTTGTTCGGGGACTTATATCTCCTAGATGATATATCTATAAATGAAAAAAGTAGCTTCCTCTAGGGTTTTCAGTCATTTCACAACTTTACTTAACTTAATCCATAATATCACCTAATTCAAGTGTTCCCATAAACAATGAATTTAATCATATTACTTTTCCTTAATAATAAGCAAATGTTATACATATACCAATAACCCTATCAACTACCCACCATGCCACTTATAAAAGTCTTATCATAAAGACAGGGGTAGCCTAGGCGCCTCAACTATCGTGCCTCCAATCTAAGTAAGGTGCCGCTCCCCGAACCAGGTTCAATGTCATAATAGACAATCAATTCAAACAACTTAAGTTTTTCTTAAATTAAGGTAAATCTAATCATGTCTATCTTAGACAAGGAATTATACACATTACTATGTACCTGAAATAGATCGAAGACCAAAAGTAGTATTCAACAAAGGATCTATCACTATTACAATAAATTTCAACTTATATTAACAACCTTAACTCTATTCCATATATATATATATATATATATATAGCTCTAGGTTAAAGGATCATAAAATTTAAATAAATATTCATACAAAGTCTTAACTCGATATTTATACATCAAACAATATCACACAAACTTATAAAATCATCAAATGATCAAATATCAAGCTTGGAAAGATGTTCGAATAAGTTTTGAAAGTAGGAAAACAACAGGGGATACATCAGCCTCCAACGCCGGTGGCGTTAAGGTAGTGTAGTATACACCAAATTTTCTACACTTACCAACGCTGGCAGCGCTAAGCCAAATGCCAGCAGTGTTGTGGTCTATGCCAGCGGCGTTGATCTGCTGTAGACTGCAATATAAATTTTTTTGAAAATATGATAATTTCACGGGGTCGATCTATGCCCATGAATACCCCCAATATAGGCAGTGTTGCTGTGTAGGTCGACAATGTTGACCTCTACGCCATAGCGTTGAGGCAACATACATTGCAGCATAAATTTTAAAAATTTGCAAACCTCCCCTGTTTCGTACACATAAGAATTTGTTAAAATTTTCACTTCCAAACTTCCTTCAAACACATTTCTATCATCAAACTTCAACCTATATGTATTCTAGCTTCTTTTAACATATAAAATCTTCACTTTAAACTCATCAAACACCCATATCTACCATTTCAAACACAAATCCACAGTCAACCCTCATTTAGCCAATTCATTCTTCCCTAAACTATCACAACCCTACTCATTCCCAACTCCATTCACTCTAATACTTCTTGTCACTTACTAAGCACAAACAACAACTTATAAACCATCAAGTTATCATTCAATACATAACTAACACTTGTAAATCATCAAAACTCATTAGACTTAATTCATAGCATGAAACTCCACTTCACAAGGAAACTCAAACAACTTAGTAAATATATAACCATCCAAACACATATCCTAAGAAGCTTTATGTCTTGTTGAAAATCACTTAGGCTTAGGGTCTTGACCTTGTTATGAGCTTGAAGTGCAAGGTTTTGAGGAACAAGAGAGAAGACAATATGTAAGAATATGGGAAAATTCGTATGGATTTTTTAGTCTATTTTAGGAGTGTGTTTTTACTAAAAATGAAGCTTATTCTTATCCAAATATTGAATTTAGGGGCTACCATAGTAAGGCTTTAATTTGCATGGGTTTGGGCTAAAATAAATGAGTTTGAGGCTTATTTTATGTCTAATTTTTCTACTATGTTTAGAAATATATATTGAGCATATTTAACTTGTTTTAAATAAATTTTCATACACTTTATTACACTTACATATTCATAAACACAACATTTGGTCACTCAAAGATATACCAATATTTAAATACATTAATACAATACACACACCACATTCTAACACAAATCACATATATCATACTCAAATGCATTAACACAAAAATATAAAAACATAAATTTGGGCATTATGGCTATTTCAGGATACATGAAGTCGTGTTCCCCTCGTGCTTCTCTCTATCTTAAAAGATGCCTTGAAACCTAGAAGAATTGGAGTGTACAAAAAATTGATGAAATAAAAAAACCAAACTAAAACCAGAATAGCAATTCAAAAAATATGGTTAACCGATCCATTGGTTTTGATTATGATCATGGTTTTTATTTTTTTGAGTTTTCAATTTTGTTTCGGTTTATAACCACAAAGAACCAATGGTTAACAGTTAACCGGTCCAATATTTATAAACATGTATAATATAAATATTACTAATTTTATAATATATATATATATGTATATATATAGAGATTGGAACCCTAATCTTTCTTATCCTCACTTCTCGGCTGCATGCCCGTATCACTCTTCAGTCTTCTCTTTCCTATATAACTCTCAACTTCAAGTCTTTAGTCTCAAGCCCCAACCTAATGGTCCTCCTCACTCCTCATCTCCTCTCCCCACCATCCGACATCCGATGCTCTCAAACAATCGATAATGACGACAAGGTAAACTTCTGCACTTCCTTATCTCTTTATGATGACTCTTAACCAGTTAATGATGATGACTATGTTAGTGTTTGAGGTGTTGAAGCATGCGGAGATAGGTAGTTATCGAAGGTGGGTTTCTGGGTTTTAGGGTGTTGTTGAAGGTTTGGTAATTGAATCGGTGGTTTAATGTTTGTAGATGGTAGTTGGTGGTGTTGGTCTTTAGTAATAAAAAAAGATGGAAACTTGCTATGGGTCTCTATGTGTATTTGGTAGATTTGGATTGGGGTTTGGCTCCAAGTTTGCATTTTGATTTAGTAGATCGAAGGGTGGTGCAATGGTAGTTTATGTGAAGAGGTCGATCGTTTTTTATGTGTCACTTTCAATTCGGTAGCTATGGTAGCATTGGGAGTTCAATCGATGGTGGTTCAGTTGCACTAATTGCAACTGGGATCTCCATTCGTTAAAGGCCTCTGCTTAGAAAATGTATGTCTTGCCTAGAATTGAAGGAGTTTAGTGTTTAGTTTTTTTACGCCTAGTACTGTGTTTTTTATTTTTGTCTTGCCATTTTAGATTAATGTGGAAACCCAATGTGGATTTGTTCTTATTGATAAAAGGATGAGAATAATTGATGCTAATGGCAAGCTAAGGCATTTTATATTTTCTAAGGAGCACATGTTTCCTTTTAGTATTTTGCAGCATAACTTCACAATGACTCTGTTAAGATCCCTTCTATGTACTAAATTGGTGATGGTAATAAAAGCAGATTATACTCACTTTTCATTGAACAAATTATGATAAATCATTATTGATTTTATAGAAATAATAATGAAATGGTACTTAAGTATGCTTTTTGTGATATTTCGGGTCTTTAAGTACTTATAATGCAAATAAAAGCAATGTAGAGAAGTTTTGTGCAAATATCGAGAAGAGAACATCCAAGGCTGGCCATTGAAGAAGTAAAGCTGCTAGCCTTCATAAGATAGAATCAACACTGCCGGCTTATAATCAAACAACAACGTCGGCCTTCATCAAACAAAGCAACGCCAACAAATACAACATGAACGCTGCCGGCCTTCAGCAATGCACTGTACACTGCCACCTATGCCACTGGCTTTAAGTCGGCCTTACCTACGTACAGTAACAACATGTAACACCGGTAGCCTTCAAAAACGTTAACACCGACTTCAACACTGCTAGCCTTCAACAACATGTAACACCAACATTCAATGTTTCAACATATACCGGTAAATATGGATCTAATGTCACCGGCCTTTGGCCAGCCTTCAATCAAAGTCGCTCCAATGCTGTCGATCATCTTTCTTTGGAAATTAATTACAATTTCAAGGCTAGCATGAAAATCACCAACCTTAAGCTAGCCTTTAATGTGACAAATGAAATTTCTGAGTTTTTTCTATAAGATGCCCTGTGTTGTTGTATACGATATTCTACTCCATTCTATCATATAAAGATACAATTCCATTTGATCCAGATCATATTCTATGAAAATTAGGAAACCTATGTTATATTAGTTGAGAGAGTTGTTCTATTCCAAAATTGGTTGATTGAGAAGCTTGGAATCATCTTAGAGATTGAAGACTTATATTTTTAGAATCAGTAGAGTTTTGTAAACATAGTTTTTCATATAATTACAAATTGAATTGGTGACTTCTGAACTTGTATTTTTTATGCAATTTCAATCCTTTATTTCAGCTTTACAAATGAATTCTCTTGCTATAACTCCTTCGACTCGTGATTGCATAAATTATTCCATGATGTTCTAGGTTTTCTTTGTGGGAATATAATAAAGCCTTAGGATTACTAATATGATAATTGCAGTTATGTTATAGAATTCTTAGATGTGTGGAATATTCATATTGTAATTCCTACTATAAATCATGTTTCTTAATTGAACTAGGTTTATAGAAAAAATAATAACTCAGAAGGGAAATTAGAGTTCATAAGGAATTCTTAATTTAGGTTTAAATAACAATTGCGGAAGCGGCAATATTTAATCTTAATTATGAATTGTCCTAGAGATTAATGCAATGTTTCTAATTAGTTTCTCACTAAGGGATTATGAGAGATTAATTTAGAACATTAGTCAATCATAGAATTGGAAAATTCATGATTGTAAATTAGATTCCACTGTTAATTTGTCTAGGGAAAGCTAATGGATTAATATGTGGGTTTAAGACTTTAAAACTTGGAAAATAATTAACACTTTGACAATTTCATATGAATATTCACATAACTAATAGTTATTATAGCATAATAGTTATCTTATTAGTAAAACTAAGGTGGATTCTATTTTTTCCACACTCAATCAATATATATATTTTCAAACAATCTTTCTCTACTCTTAAGTGACAATCTAGGATTATGAGTAGATAAGTAGTAAATTCTCTAATTTTGATTACCTAAATAATAGTAGAATCTAATAATGGTTTAGTAGTTAAGTAATCCTCATGAGATCGATATTGTGCTCACTACTTTATTACTTGATCTGACCTGGTATACTTATTGGTAGAATTCGTTTTTATTTTTATCTATACACTTACAGCGGATCAAATGCCAATGATAAAATGATGCTTGCTCATGCTGCTATTGCACAAGGAATTTCAGGTTGTCCCATAAATTTAATTTTTTTTATAATTTACCATTATTTATATTAACTAGAAGAATTTGACCGAAAATAAAATAAAATAATTACATTTCTCATTATCTGAGAAAATATTGCACAATGATTAATAATGGATCTGTTTAGGATCATATATTAAAAAACCTTATCTTTATGGATTGGTTTAAAAAATAGTCACAGACCAGTTAATTGAACCGCGAACACCCTTATATAAGTACACGAGAGGATACATGGAGTTATGCTCCCTCCTCCCCCCGCCACCACCACCACCATATACTTCTCTCTGTGTTAAAAGATGCCTTGAAGCCCATAAGAATACTAGGAGATACATTTAGTCGTATTCCACCCGTGCTTCTCTCTGACCCCAAAATAAAGAAGAAACATGCCTAAAACACAACTAACTATGAACCTATCCAATCATGTACCAGAACATGGGGAGATACATCCCTTCGTATACTAGCTGTATTCTTTACTAGTCCTTTTTTCCTTCTTAAATTGTTGCCCAAATCGAACCAATTCTTCCTTAGACTTAAATAACCCTCTAAACATGATCTTAAGTAATATGACTAAGTCAAGGAGACCTAGATATGACAAACAATACAAAAGGATTAAAGATAATTAACGATGAACTGATTATGGTTTCAATCATGAACGGTTTTAGATTTTAACCTTTGAGAAGATACTCGAAGACCACTTTGATTACAAGTATGCAGTAATTGTTGTTACTTGCTAGGATAGTTTTAATAACCGGATTAAGAATTTAAAGTCAGTTTAATAGAGTGTTGGTTGTTGGTTGTTGCTTGGTTGCTTACTCTAGAAGTGGCACCCCGAACTAGGTTACGAGCTTAATTGTAACTTTGGGATGATGAACTAGTTTAAACGCTCAAGCCTCCACGAATGCGTGGTTGGGCTTAGCAAGTAGTTGATCAAGAAATTTTCGAGATTAAGCAGTTGACGAGGAGGAGGTATGAACTTGTGACTAGTTATATGGCGTTATGAGACCCTATATAAGGTGTCACAATAGACCATACTCTTTGGTGGCAGCTTGTGAGGGATGATTCGAACGAAACTACTTATTTCTTTTCTTTTTTGGTAAGTTCTAGGGACTTATCAAACCTCCATCTTTGGTGCTTGATCTGCTAAGGGAACCCAACCTCTTTATTTAGCGGTAGTATTGAGTACTCTTGTGCATGTTTGTACTTTTAGAATGCTAGAAATACTTGTTTGTTAACTTAAACTTAATCAAACTTAATTTATGTTGCTACATTAGCCTTGACATGCATAACATGCATGTGTGTGTGTGTTTGATTACCATGTACTAGCTTCTCCGCTCACATTTTACTATTTCAGGTACTGATGAAAGTTAATATGTGGATCTTTATTATGATTCTATGGGTTTTGGGACCGATGAGTTTAGAAAGTGACCACATTGAGTAGAGGACCAAACAAAACTTTGGGAAAACTATTTGAATGTGTATGTTTCTATTTTAATGGATGATTGTAAACTTTAAGCTATTTTACTACTTTTGGGTCGAGTGTCAAACTTTGCAACTAGGTCGAGCCTAGCTTCCCTTTTATGGCCGCTATCCTAAGCTGTTTTAGACTTTAAATTTTTGTTCTACTCATCTCTTAAAGTGCTTTTCCATATGTTGGTATAGTAGTTTCTAAACCATTGGCAAATTGTCAACCGATGCGTTATGGTATACTAAAAACCTAATTATGATTTCACAACTAAAACTTGATTAGCAACTCACTTAGTTAACATAAGCCTTATACGTGTTGCTTGAAGGTGATGTATGTGGTGAAATAACCATGCCCTTTAAGAACCCTAAAGGTTGGGACATTTCAGTTAGTATCAAGCTATAGGTTAAAAGATCAGGGTGTTAAGCTTAGAACGGTAAGCAAGAGTGTGGGATTAGGGATTTTTTAACCATTGTGTGCTTTCTTGATTATTGTTGTGTTAGCCTTAAGTTACCTTTAAATGCATATCGACTAATGAATCACAACTTGGCTAAACTTATGAGTTTATTTGAAGTTGCCATATCTTGAAAATGGCGATAAGTGGACATATACGATTCTAAGCATGTTTAATTTTGTGAGTTGTGATTGGAATAGTCATCTAATTACCATTTCATGTGTGTGTTCTACATCATGTACTAGATAGCAAGAAGAAATTGTCGCAGTAATGGCAATCCCTGATAAGTGTATTTTACTTTATTCTATTTATAGGAATTTGGGCCTAAAGTGATGTATTTTTCGATAAATTTCTATGAATATTGTGCTTTTAATGTTTAATTGTTGTTTTATAGCTCCTTGAATCAAAAGAAGAAGAACTAAAGTGTTTAGAATCAGATTTGGAGCAATACTTAAAAATAAAAGCAGTCAAGGCATAAATCTTAAGGCAAAATAAGGCAAAATGGTCTGTCACGCCCTACATCGAGCCCTCGACGTGACCCTCAACATGTTTTGAGGTAATCGAGCTTGAACTTGAAAACAACTTCTATCGCGCCTTAATATTGAGCCCTGAGTCTGACCCGCGATAGTTGCTGAATGAAGACAAAACCTTTGCTTAACGTACATCGCGCCTCAAGTCCCGAACCCTAAACATCTTCAATTTACCCCTCCATGGAAAGATGGACAGAAATGTTAGCGTTTTATCAACTCAAGTCGAGTCTTGAATTCAATGCAATACTCGAGCACTCGATTATCCCGCGACAAGCGAATGTGTGAGCAAGTGTAAGCAAACGCACTTGTGGATAAAGAAAATGAATTTTGTTATTAAATAATATGTCACGTCAACAATAAATCATCATGATTTCTATGCCCTGAGCCTATAAATAAGCGTGCAGAGGCATGTGATAAGAATGTAACATATGTACAAATTCCTAATATAGTGTAGAAGGAGAAATTCTGAGGAGAAAGAACAAGTTTCTTCCTGCTTTAGAAATCTTGTGTTTTTTAGGTAAAATCAATTTAACCCATTGTTAGTAATTTTTGTAGGACTCTGATCATAATTAAAATATTCTTTGATTCGATTTCACTTCTTCAAAAAATTTGCATAATGTTTAAACCCATGGAGAAATAGTCTCCTATAGCTTAGGATTTGTGAATCCAAATCACGATTCATGTGAATTCAAATGCGCTTTTAAGTAAATTGACTGGGTATTTGTGATTAGTAGGTTGAATTTAGTTTTTTGGGTCTAATTGTGTGGTGCACCAGCTAGACCCATGTTTGATTTAAAGTGGATAGGTTGAGAGGTCATTCTTTTGAATAGATTTGTAGCTACTAATGGAGTTGGTCATAATCACCTTGATAGAGGGGTCATAAGACTTTCTGTCTCCTGTTTTTAAAATTCATTGAGTTGGTTTTAAAATGAATGATTCTTAAGTTTTATGCGGGTCTAGACCATTAATAGCTTGAGAAGAGATTCTGGTGGTCTGGTCTAGGTCTAGAGTTACTGATCTTGAGAGAGGCTTTAACTTACGGTAGTGAATTCGACAATACAAATATACTAGAAACACTCTCTCAAAGTTTTGATTTAAAACCATATGATAAGGAATCGGTGAAGCAAACCCTTGGCTATTGTCTTGCATTTTTATAAACCCATACTTAATTTTGCCCTGAAAACATTTGTGAATATTCATTAACCTAGTTTAGCTTTTGTTTTCAGTGTATTCTTCTGATTTTCTTTGGCTAAATAATGGATGAAATTGGAGTAAGGTAGTTGCCACATTCCCTTGGGATCTGACCTAATATTTTCTATGTTACCTCAGTAGGTGTACTTGCTTATTATTTAAAATTGCTGTTCGAAGTTGAACAAAACCTATTAGCTTTATAAATTTTCCAAAACTTAACTTTGTGTTCTTTAAAAAGTTTTTTATCTAACGTAATTCACCAAACAAAAACCCTTAATAATCTCCATAAGGACTTATCTCCTCCACTGCAACTACACCGTGATCAGGAGCAGTTAATAAGCTTAGTAAACAACATGCTCAACACTTTAAGAGAATAGATGGAGTGTAACTAAAGGCCGGAAAGATATGAAGAGGCTAAGTTAACTGAGTTCGTGAAGCTGGTTCACTCTTTCATTGAAGCTATTAGCGATCTAGTATGTTACCAGACAGAGTTCGTCACGCCCCACCCTCAAGTAGTCGACATGATGCCAGGACCACAGCCCCACAGGTACTGACTTCGGGGGATCACCACAGCAAGTTCCCTTATTAGCATAAGAAGATATTGCTACCCCCAAGCAAAGTTGACCCCAGCTACAGCCTTGAGGGATCGAACCTAGGACTTGAGGTTTTTGTTTACCTTAAAGGCAACGCCTCTCACCAATTGTGTTGAAATAACCTAATTATCTTACATAAATAATTTAATATATACATGTTGATTAAATTTATTGAGTGTTTGGTTGATGAAAATATGATATATTTGCTTGAAATATAAAAACTATGGTAAATAATTAGTAAATGAAAGTGATGTGTTAGTATGAATTAAAAATGGTAATGTATGACATTATCTGGGTGAGAATATGTTATATATGTTTGAGTTGCTTAAAATATATCTATTATATATAAATATGGTTGATAAGTTATATACGTTAAGAATAAATATAATGAGATAGTGTAATCAAGCCCAAATTAAAACTAAACTTTGGCCCAAAACCCACTCTTTATTCTCTTAAAAATCTGCTCAAATGTCAAAGCTAAAAGGATAAACATAACTCAAAATTGACAAATTAGACAAGCCAAAAATAGACCCTAAAATTCGTTGGATTTTCAAGCTCCATTTCTCTAACCTTCTTGATCAAATTTCCTTGCTTAAATCACCAAGAAATCTCTTCTACACACTATCTACAAGTTAAGGTAAGTCTAGTATACTTTTATAGTTAGTTGTTTCTTTGTTTTTATGCAAGAATGATTCTTAGTTTTAATGGGACTTTATGATTTAAATGTGATTTTGATGATTTCCATATGTTTGGTATATATTAGTAGTGATATAATTTGATTTATAGGACTTCGTAAGTTCTTGAAGTGTGTTGTTTGAGTATGGGAAAGAGTTAGAGTTGTTTTGAAGTTGTATGATGGATGTGGATTATAGAAGTTGTTTGAAGTGAATGATGAGGAGTAATTATGTTTTTGGTGTTATTGTGAGGTTATGATGGGTTATATATGGTTTTTGTGAAGTTTAGGATGAAATAGAACATGTAAAAGTGATGGGAATGATGTTTAAAAATAAGGGAGTTTTTGTTTAAAAGCTGCAAATTTTGGAGTTCCAGGGTCCATGGGCTGTGCAGGCTATACAGGGGCGTAGCAAAGCCCGTGGAGGCTACTGATCATTTTTCTCCCAGTGTGCACTATCACGTGCACGGCCGTGCTGGGAACAGACCATGGCCTTCTTGCTTCCTTTGGTCAGCATAGCCACGAGCATGGGTCGTGCTCTAGATCGAGCAAGACACTGTTTCCTTAAAAAAATATTTTTAAAATTTAAAATAAAGGTACATGTTATATATAAATATGCTATATTTATATATATTTATATATCTATTAAATGAAGGATTTGAATTTAGTTTTATTCAAGTTTTATTTTTGAATCAAGAATTTATAACTCGCTTAAAGTTAATATTTTACTTTATATGAATTGAATTATTTTATTTAAGATAATCCATCTTAGTTAAAAGAGTCTATAGGTCTTTTATCAAATATTCTAAGTACATAGTAACTTTGATTGTTGTTTGCTTAGGATAAGCATAATTTAAATCAGTTCTAATCAAAGAGGAATTGTAAATTGTTTGAATTGGTTATGCTTTTCACTGGTTAAATCTGGTCCAGGGAGCAGTAACCCTGTTAACGAGGTTGACATAGTAGTTTAGGTGCTTAGGCCACTTAGTCATGATGCAATGACTTTTTTAGTGGCTCGACGGGTAATTGATAAGGAGTGTCATATCGTTGTAACGTTTGCTTATTCTTAAAAGGATATAATATGATTTAGTTCATGTTTATCGGGACAATTGAACTAGGTGACATTATAGATTAAGTTAAGTAAAGTTAACAATGATTGTAAACCCTGGATGCAATTATTTTTTCTTTATGAGGATTTATTAGAGGTATAAGTATCCGGGTTGTTTATATCAACTCCTTGAACAGCTGCAGTTATTCAGAACCCCCGGATTCCCTAAGATTGAATTCTGAGTTTGAATACTCCAGTGTTGTATTGTTGACTTAAATAAAGAAAAATAAATTTTGAATGTTTTGCATTAGTTCAGGAGTATATGTCACATTATTTTTGCTTGTATTACTATGTACAAGGCCTTTGGCTCACTTTTACTATTTCATGTATTGAAGATGATGAGTTTTATGATTCCTTGGGTCATGGGATGAACTTTGAAGACTTTTTGGATGAGTGCAACAATTAAGATTCTTGGACCTTCCTTGTTGTTTTCCTTGGAAAGAGAACCAGACCGAGCTTTTTTTTTTTTTTTTTTTAAGTTGTAATAGTATAGACTTGTTTTGCTTACAAGTCTAAGATTATAATGTAAAGTTTCTGTTTAAGTCCCTTATATTGTATGTAATAAATGGTTTGTAAATTTTAGGATACCAAGTTATTGGTACCCATATGTTGTTGTATTAAAGTATCTACTCCTTTTTGAGTAGCTTTTGTTAAAGAATATGTATCTAAATAGGTTAAACAAGCAATTCATATAAACACTTCCTTTTCAGACAACCTTACATATGATATATCCGTATGTTATACATGGATGGGGGACGTGATATATCATATTTTAATATAGTACATGTTGGGTCCTTTCAAAGTTTTAAATTTGTAATTTTCTTTTCTAAATCTTTTTCTAACTATGCTCTCAACAAAAGACAAGCGCACTTGTCAGATGTAGTATAATTGAAGATCTAGGTTGTATTCCAAGGGAAAGCTGGTGATTTC
Source organism: Combretum micranthum (assembly GCA_024138025.1). Taxonomy (NCBI): domain Eukaryota; kingdom Viridiplantae; phylum Streptophyta; class Magnoliopsida; order Myrtales; family Combretaceae; genus Combretum; species Combretum micranthum. Next base: position 5,723,656 of record JAMXBD010000001.1, read on the forward strand.
TTCTACTCACTCTTTTCCTATTATTTAGCCTAAACAAAACAGTGAAAACATCAATCAACTAGGAACTAAGATAATCCTAATCTAACAAGTATCATCAAACAATAGATTTCACAACAAACATACAAAAGTTAAGATAAATCAATTCACAAGGTTGCTTGAGTCATGCTTCACCATAAGTTTATTCATGTAACTAAAAAAATTCTTAGAAAAAGTTATGTTGATTATTAAACCATAGGATTCACTTAGGTAAACCCAAGCCTCTCTCAAGGTTAGTAGTCCTTGATCTACATGCTAGATCCGTATAAAGATCAAGAATCCTTTGTTTTAGAAACCAACTCAATGAATTTCAAAACAAAAGACAGAAAGTTTCCACCCTTCCGCTCTCAAGGTATTTAGGATCAACCTGGTCAATAGCCTAGATCTATTCATTAAAATGACCTTTCGGCCTATTTTAATGAAATCAGACATAAAACCATGTCATGCACTAAACAGATTCAAGATATATTAAGCTCAAGCCATTGAATTCAATAAATTAACACGTATTCAAAATAAACACAACAAAGTTACATAAAATTGACCCAAGAATCCACAAACCCAAGCAAAATCAACTATTCCTCCATGAGAATAGCAACAAAAAACAACGATTCAGAGAAGTAATGAACACCCATAATAAGATAAAGCAATAAAAACTGTAATCCTTGATGAATTGATGCAATGAAGCACAAAGTGGTGTGAAACCCTAACAATTCACTAAGTTCTCTCTCTAAATTCCCTTTCTATAGCATAATGCTTTGGATATTCTCTATTCTTGCTATCATACTATTCTATTCTATTTTTATGTGCTGCTAGATTGGTTCTTGATTGATGGATGCGTAAAATGAAGACAAGATGGGTATTTATAGCCTATTGATTTCATCCCTCCCTGTTCAGCCTTTGGTTGTGCTAAAGGGAGGGCTGAAAAGTAAAGGCTTCTTTCTTGTGCAAATCGGCCTAAACTTGCTCCATTTGCTTTCATTTCTCTTCAATTGTCATAATGAGCTCTTCAAGGCCTGAAATAAATATTTAACAAAATAAATGTCATTTTCTTGATAAAGTCACAAAAATGACATAATAAATATGCCCAAATATGCACAAAGAATATGGATCTTTTGACACTTATCAAATTTCCCTAGACTTAATCGTTTGCTAGTCCTTAAGCAAACAAATAAGGATAAAAGAATTTGTCATCAATTACACTTCTCTGAACATATCACATGAAGCATAGTATTCCTTAATTCAATTAATCTAAGGTGACTCATTAGTGCCTATAGCTCAAACCTACCATATTTGTACTTGTACTTGGCATGCTACAATCAAATTTTTAAGACTAATATAGGTAAGCCAAACTATTAATCTCACCATTTAATAACCACTTCCAAAAATCACAAAAGTGATATAGATTTAAATAAAGCAAAAGTGGCAGGGTTACATCTCACCACTTATTAGAAAAGCATATGAATCATTCAACCATCTCTCTAAGTACAACAACCTAAAGTGAAAGTATGTGGCATTCATTACTCCCCTAGATTTTTTTCCTCTTTTAATAAATCCCTTTTTATGCATTTTATTTATTTATTCATTATTATATATATTATTTTTATAGAGATTATTTGAAAGGAATCACTAAGAGATAAATTTCATATGCTCCTTTCAGAAAAGATTGGAAAAGCTCTCAAAATAGTTGAAAAGCAAATATACTACTAGCAAGTTTAGAAATACAACCATTTAACTTCAAACTAGAGATTTTGACCTCTTTCACAACTCTAGATTTGATCATTAAACAACAAGTAAATTTACCCCACATAAATTTTTTCCTAAAACCTTGACTAAGTATACCAAGTTCAAAATAGGTGAGCAAGGCACACAAAGTCATTATACTTTATTTTTTTTGAATGCTGGCTTCCCAAATAACATGAGTACAATTTCAAAATTCTAATAGCAACATTACAATTCATTTGCAAACTCATAAATGGGGGAAATTTGATTAACAAGTGATTCATATGCATCATGGAGCTCAAATAAAACAAAAAATTTCTCTTTCTTTCTAGCATATCCCTTCCTACACATAAGCACAAAAAATGATTTTGAACATCTGTCCAATAAAGCACAAGTAAGGAAAAGGACAGGAAGAGAATGTAAAAAAAAAGGACACTAAGAACTTCCCTAATTTATGGAAAGATAGTATCATGGATTGCTTTAACTAAGACAAGAGAGAATTTGTAATTGTAAAGATCCTCAACAACATTTTTTGTGAACCCATCAAGGTACAAGCTCAAACTTGCTAAAACAACAAAGCTAAACAATATAAGAACAAACTAGAAAGAAGATTTAGCTTATCCAAGGTCAAACAATTAAGTCTAAATGATATGCAAAGGAGTGTGAGAATGAGCATGTATGGAGGAGGAGGAGGAGGGAAACAACGTGTCGCACTTATCTTCTTCGTGTTTTTTTTTTTTTAAGAAATGTTGACTTAGTTAGCTTGCCCCCATAATATATATATATATATATATATGTTTTTCTTTTACAAATTTGCAGATTCATCTTGCCCTCCTGCATGGGCGGTATCAGGACTGGGATGGAGCTCCTAGCATGATCAATAACAATCGAGGGCTGAGTCGAAGGGCGATTGAGGGCTCAACAATGTCTACCCGAGCTTTTGCTCGGGCGGGATTGGAGGTGGGTAGAAGCTCATGATATGTACTATAGCATTCTTTGAGCGATCTATGGCCGATCAACTCAGGCGCGATGATGGGCACAATGACCTGCACAGCCTTCTACACTGGCAGGGATCAAGGCCAAGATGAAGGAAGGATATGCCTTGTAGTGTTGTCGAGCCTTCGAGCGCTAGAAATAGGGGCAATAGCTGTCGAGTGCTGGATCAAGGTGTGATGGAGGGCTCAACTGTACGTAGGCTTCTTCCTTGTAGTCTGTATGGCGTGCTGGATGGCAGAGATGCGATCAGACGTAGAAATTCTACTACTAACTTGCAATTTTCAACAGTATACGCTATCCTGAGCATGGATTAATAAGTCTATTTCAGTTAAGCCTAATTTGCAGCATAAAATTTTAAAGTTTTCATCATAAATCCAACATGTATAATGCATAAACCTGTTATAAATTAGATGAAAACCTAACCCCACTATTTTTGAAAAATAAAATCATGTCATATTTTGCTTTTCCCTACACTTAAAAATGGATTCTCAGTTCTTTAAAATTGTGTCCAAACACCACACACTTGCAATTTTTGATAGAAAAATGACTTTAGATAGAAAAAACAAAAAGAACATAACAAAACAAGGTTAGACATGGGTTGCCTCTCATGAAACGCTTTATTTACTATTAATAGCTTGACTTATTAAAACCAATCAAATCCTTATCCACCATGATCCCAAACAAATGTGTTCCAGGAACATATTTTTACAACAAACAATAGGAATTTCTTTCTCATTCTTGTTTTATTCCGTATAAGCTAAATTTCCCTTCATATCAGAAATTTTTGACAGAAAGAGTATTGGTAGATTGGTGCCCGCTCAAACTTAATGATGTATCCTGTGGGTTCAAAGCACGACTTTGGAAGCTCAACATGTCCCCAATACTCAAGCATTTTAATAGATGGAGAGAGTTTAATATATTTACTGTCAATTTCTTGCTCAACCTCTCCAACCATTACTTCTTTTGTGGTAAAATGAATTTCTTATCAATCAACTCAAATGAACTCTCTTCCCTAACTTTGCCTTGCTCATCAAATTTACATGCATAGGATGTTTCCAAACAGTTATTTCATTAATCAAATCATTAACATCCTCCACCATCATATCACTCTTAACATGTTCAAAATCATGCATATTGTTAACTTCATGAAAAGCTCTTGTGATGGTGATGCATGCAAAACAGAATTTTCATATTCATGAGCTAAGGTGTTCAAACTCTCATAAACATTTTCTTCATTACAAAACAGGAAAGGCAATTGAATACATGTAGGAATATCATAAAAACATGGATTGGCACACAAACAATACCATTCTTGCTCACCACAGTTCCAACACACATTATTCACTTCATTATTTTGAGGATTATAAAGAACATTCCAATAATGATCTTTTGATATCCACCAGCCGTTGTCCATGATATTAGAATGTCTTATGCAGATTAAGCTCAATGAGAGAATTTACCATAAATTCCAACAAAAACAAAAGAAAAGAAAAGAAGAGAAAAATGGGTAGATTAATAGTATTAAGTTTTCAAAATATCACCAATCAATTCTTGTAAAGGAGCCAAAAACTTGGTATGTTCCCAGACCGAGTTTTAAATTTGTAATTTTCTTTTCTAAATCTTTTTCTAACTACGGTCTCAATAAAAGGCAAGCATACCTATTAGATTTAGTATAATTGAAGATCTATGTCATATTCTAAGGGAAAGCTGGTGATCACTTCTACTCACTCTTTTCCTATTATCTAGCTTAAACAAAACAAGGAAAGAATCTATCAACTAAGAACTAAGCTAATCCTAATCTAACAAGCATCATCAAACAACATATTTCACAATAAGCATACAAAAATTAAGATAAATCAATTCACAAGGTTCCTTGGGTCATGCTTCACCTTAGGTCTATTCACGTAACTCAAGAATTTCTTAGAAAAAGTTATGTTGATTATTGAACTATTGAATTCACATGGGTAAACTAAAGTTTCTCTCAAGGTTGGTAGTTCTAGATCTACATGCTAGATCTACATAAAGATCAAGAATCATTTGTTTTAGAAACCATCTCAATGAATTTCAAAGCAAACAATGGAAAGTTTTCACTCTTCCTCTCTCAAGGTATTTAGGATCAACCTCATCAATAGTCTAGATCTATTCATTAAAATGACCTCTCAACCTATTTTAACAAAATCAGACATGTATCATATCGTGCACTATAATGATTCAAGATATATTAAGCTCAAGCTATTGAATTCAATAAATCAACATGTGTTCGAAATAAACACAGTAGAGTTACATAAAATTGACCTAAGCAAAATCAACCACTCTTCCATGAATATATAATAAAAATCAACGATTCAGAGAAGTAATGAAAACCCATAATAAAATAAAGCAATAAAAACCATAATCCTTGATGAATTGATGTAATAAACCTTAAACCCTAATAAACCCTAAACCAGGGTTAGGTTTTTGCACTTTACCTTTTTTACTCCATCCCCAGCCGCTCTTTCACAACCGCCGGCAAACATGAAGACGATTCTCTCCTCCGAGATGATAGACATTTTGGACGGAGTGACCATCAAGGTTAACATGAAGATATTTGAAGTTGAAGGTCCATGTGGAAAGCTCGTTCGCAACTTCAAGCACTTGAACCTCAATTTTTAGCTCATTACCGACGAGTCCAAAAACGGAAGCTGAAGATTGAAGCTTGTTTCAATTCGAGGAAAACCTCCACCGCCATCTGCACGGCTCTCAGCCACGTGGAGAATCTAATCACCGGTGTTACAAAAGGTTATAGGTATAAGATGCGGTTCGTGTATGCACACTTTCCAATCAATGTAAGCATTGGAAATAATAATAAGTCAATTGAGATCCGTAACTTTTTGCGAGATAAGAAGGTGAGGAAGGTAGACATGCTTGAAGGAGTGACCGTAGTCCGCTCTGAGAAGGTTAAGGATGAGTTGGTAGTTGATGGAAATGACATTGAGCTTGTTTCTCGGTCATGTGCCCTTATTAACCAAAAATGCCATGTGAAGAACAGAGATATTAGGAAGTTCCTTGATGTGTCAACGAGAAGGGAACAATCATTGAAGAGGAATAAAAGTGGAAAAACAGTTTTTATTTAACTTGATTTTGGGATTATTTTCTTTTTATAAGATGTGGTTTAGCTTGTTTGTTGTTTTGGTAAATTTACATGGACAACGTTGGTAAACTTATGGGAGCTTGTGATTTAAAATTTTGCATTATCCAACGCATCCTTTCAAACAACTTAATGGATTTGCTTCAAAAAAGTAAAAAATAAATAAAAAAAAACCTAAAACCCTAAAGCCCTAAACCCTAAACCCCCAAACCCCAAACCCCTAAAACCCTAAACCTTAAACCCCCAAACCCCTTAAAACATAAACCCCAAAACCTAAACCCTAAACCTTAAACCTTAAACCTTAAGCCTTAATTTATCAGGACCTTCAGTTGCTAGAGTTTTAATTGAAATTGATGTTTCTAAAACAGTTTCCAATGAAATTTGGCTTGGAGTTGAGAATGAGGGTTTTTATCAGCCCATTTTATATAAAAATATACCCTACTATTGTTCCAAATATTTTAAAATAGGACATTCACAAGATAGGTGTGGGGTTTTTCCTAATGAAAACGTAAAATTAGCTGACAAAAACTTAGAAGCTGATAAAGGAGGTTTTTTAAAGCAAAAACCTATTGACAAACCCAAGCAAATAGAACAGATTCATGTGCCTAAAAATGTTTCTTTTAACAATGACAAAGTAAGAATAAAGCTTCTTACCTTGAGATAGCTCCACCAAAGACTTCACAAGTTGCAAGTTCTTCTAAGGAATTGTCAGTTCAAGTGGAGCTAGATCTTAAAAGTGATCCTTTACCTACTGATGAAGACAATCAACAAGAATATTTTTATGTGAGTTCACAAGATAACACTAATAGGTCTTCATCTAGCATCAAGGAACCTCAACAAATGGAAGTGATGATTGGTAATTCAAGCATTGTTAACGATGTTCCTTAAGCCGATCCATCATCACTGGTCTCTCCCTCAAGTATTTCTCTTTCTCATCTTATGTCTCCTTTACCAAATTATCTGATGAATGCAGAAGATTCTCCTCCTAACCTATTGGTTAATGATCTTGGTGAGGATTTTTGGCTACTCCCAAAGGTCAAACTATAGGCGAGGATTATGACCCTACGGCTCTAGTCTAAAGTAGCCAACATTCAGCTTTGGAGATGCCTAGGGAGGGTCATGATAGTGATACTGGATCTGCTAATACTGAGTTGGAGCTTGATGATCCTGATTTCATACTCCAGAGTAAGGGTATATCACATGATGATTCTGACCTTCCAGGCACAAAAGAAGTATCTCTTGCTATTGATAAAGGTTGGTCATCTAACCCCTATTCCCCTCATGCTACAAGGGCTCATAGCAAAATCTTACTTGATGCCCACCACTTTGTTTCCTCATGAAAGGTCTCTTTTGGGATATTAGGGGCATCGCTAATGGTAGATCTATTAAGAGGTTAAAAATTTTAGTTAAAATTCATAAAATCCATTTTCTTATGCTAGCTATACCTATGACTTCTGCTAGAAAGTTAGATAATACTGCTAGGAAATTAAACTTCAAAAACTTTGTTTCTAACCTAAATTCCATACTTTGTTTTTATGGAAAGATTTAATTATCGCATCTGCTATTATAGATCATGAGCAATTCTTACATCTACAATGTAGTGGATCCAATGGTTCCTTCTCTTTCCATGTCACGGTGGTATATACTAAGTGTAACCGTCTCTCAGACAATAGTTATGGGATGGTCTTAGAAAGATATATAAGGATGCTAAAGGTCCATGGCTTGTTGTGGGGGACTTCAACATTGTTTTATCACCACATGAAAGATCTAGAGGTATATTGTACTCTACACAATCTATTTTGGATTTTCAATCTATGCTATATGATTGTAGTTTATCTTATGCTGGCTATGTAGGGAATGATTGCACTTGGTCTAATAAGAAAGTACATGTTAGACTCGATAGGGCTTTAATCAATACTGTTTGGATTGATAAATTAGAACCTCCTAAAATTGAACATCTTAATAGAACTTGTTCAGATCATTGCCCCCTCTTACTTAGCTATGATAAAAAGACGGATGAAAGGTTTTCTAAGTTTAAATTTCAAAATATGTGGACTTGTCATCCCTCCTTTTTATTGGTGGTGGAAAACTCTTGGAAAAGGGAGTGCAATATCTTTGGTCTTATTAATTTTCAACTAAAACTTGTTAGACTAAAACGTTCTCTTAAGGTTTGGAATAAGAGATTTTTTGGAAATATCCATAAAAACCTTAAGATCAAAGAGAATGAGGTATCTGATCTTGAAAAGCAATTTGAAACTTCAAATGATAAAGATATCTATGTTAAATTACAACAAGCTAAAAAGGATCTCATGGATTTAATTGATCAAGAAACTATCTATTGGCAAAGAAATCTAAGTTTAAATGGTTAAAGGATGGTGATAGGAATTCTAAGTACTATCATGGTATTGTAAAAGAAAGAAGATAAAAGAAATTTGATAAATAAGATTAGAGACAGTGATGATAACTAGATAGAAGGAGAGGCCTTAGGTGCTTACAATTATTTTCAGGATCTCTTGACAAAGAATTCTCAAGTGAAACAATTCACTAGACCGGAATGGCTTTAAAAGGTAATATCTGAAACTGACAATTTGTATCTCACTTTTGTGCCATCTTTTGAAGAAGTCACAAATATTATCAATGATTTGGCAAATGATTTAGAACCAGGCTCAGGTGCGTTTGGAGGTCTGTTTTATAAAACCTACTGGAATATTATTGGCAAGGATTTTTACAACGCTGTGATTGAACTTTATGAAGGTTTGCCACTTCCTAGGTTCTATACTGCAACCTCTATTGCCTTAATACCTAAAAACAACAACCCACAAACTTGGAAGGATTTTAGACTTATAAGCCTATGCAACACTACTACAAAAATCTTCTCCAAAATTATTACTAACAAGCTTGGTGAAATCCTTCCTAAGGCTATAAGCATAAATTAAACGGGTTTTGTTAAAGGTAGAAGCATAATTGCTAATATTCTACTGGCACAGGAGTTAATATATGATTTAGACTATTAAATCAGGGGAGAAAACATCATCATGAAATTAGATATGGAGAAAGCTTATGATAAGCTTGATTGGGTTTTTTTGTTTTCTATGCTTGATTGTCTAGGCTTTTATTGGAAATTTACTTATATGGTGAAAAGAATTATGTGCAATAGTTGGTTCTTTTTTAATGTTAATGACAGGGTTATGGATTCTTCAATTCTTCTAGCAGGTTGCGCCAGGGAGATCCCCTTTCCCCTATGCTGTTCATCTTAGCATCTAAATTTTTGTCTCAAGGTTTAAATTATTTGTTTTCCACTTATCCCCACATCAGATAGAAGACTAGTGCCCCCACCTGGATCTCTTATCTTTGTTTCGTTGATGATTGTATTCTCTTTATGAATGGTGCAAAATCTTCTATTAAACGGGTTCTGGATTTTTTATCTCAGTATGAATCTCTATCAGGTCAAAGCATTAACCGTCATAAGAGCTCCTTAGTTTTTCTTAGGAAAGCTAAATCTTCTAGGAAATGCCTTATTAAGCATTTGTTAGGTATCAAGCAACAAAATTTACCCATCACTTATTTAGGATCTCCCCTATCTCTTGGTTGGCGTGATCTCAAAATTTTAGTGATCTTTTTCAAAAAGTGTCTCAACACCTCTAAAATTGGGAAAATTTATGGCTTTTAAGTGGGGGGAAAATTGTGCTCATCAATAGTGTGCTTTCTTCTCTCCCCTTTTACCTTTTTCAATCTATCCAGCCACCTAAATGGGTTATAAAAGAACTTGAGAGTATGTTTGCTAATTTTTTCTGGGTGGATTCTCCCACTTCCAAAGCTACTCATTGGTCCTCTTAGGCTAAGTTATGCTATCTTGTTGAAGAAGGAGGTGTTGGGTTTTGCTCTTTATCCACTGTTTCCACCTCTTTTGAAATCAAACTGTGGTGACGTTTCCGCACTCAACCATCTCTCCTTTCAAGCTTTTTGCACTCAAAATATCTAAAAAACTCTCATCCTGCTCAAGCCTCCACCCCCTATAACGCTTCCCCTCTTTGGAAGAGGTTTTTTAGGGCCAGAGACTTAGCCGAACCCCATATCTTCGTTGGTATGGGCAAGGTGACATCAACTTTTTGTATGACTCATGGCTTCATTCTAGAAGCTTAGCTACTCATACCTCGGTTCATTCCCTTAGATTGTTGGTTAAAAACTTATGGAAAGACAATGCTTGGGACACTGATAATCTTAATTAATTAATTCCTCCCCATCTTTAAATGAAATCCTTACCTTCACAGTGGATCCTAACAAAGCTGATTCCCCTTGTTGGAAGCTTTTAACCCATGGGGATTTTTCAGTGGCTAGTACTTTTGATCATATCAGGAATAAAGCTACTACTGTTGACATAAATTGTATGATCTGGTCTAAATTTATTCCCTTAAAAATCTCCTTTTTCCTTTGGTTGGCGATTGATTGTTTTATTCACAATGATGATAATCAATCCATTTGGAGTCTTAGTCTTGTCTCAAGATGCTACAATGTCATAGGGATTGTGAAACAGCTATGCACATATTCTTCACTTGTAAGTATGCCATAGATGTTTGGAAGTTTATTGCTTCTTTTTTTGGCATCCTTTTCATTCCAAACATCACATCCATAGATGTCATGCTGAAATTTTGAAAAAGTAAAGCGTCAAACATCAAAGATCATGTTAGAAGCTTCGCACCCATTATGGTTATTTGGCAAGAATGGAACAACAGGAAGCATAGAAATATCACATGTTCTCCAAAAGGAAAGAGTTTTGTCCATCTCCTGGGTTAGTCCTCCAGCAGGTAGGCTTAAACATAATATTAATGGCAGTTTAAGGAATGGTATTGGTGGTGGAGGTGGAATTCTAAGGGATGCAACTGGTAAAGTTATTTGGTTTTATGATTTTCCTTCCTCTCACCATTCCATTGAAGATATAGAATTGTCTGCCTTTATTGGAGGTCTAGAATATTGCAATACATATGGTTTTAAACAGGTCCTTATCGAAATTGATTCTAAAGTCATATCAAGATGGTTGTATTCCAACAAACTAAGATGGGATAAATTGCATGATATTACTTGGGCTAAAAAACTTTTACAAGACACATAAAGTACCCTAAATCATGTATGGAGAGAAAGAAATCATGCGGCAGATTGGTTGGCTAAAAAGGCCAGAGATACTCAAGTTGTTCTCTTCTCTTCATGCAAGTCTGATATAGAAACTGATCTTAACTTTGTTCTATGGAAAGATAGACATGGCTTCTTGATAAGATCATATTCTACACAACTTTTAATAAGTAATCGATGATTAATTTGTTATAAATTATATGAAAATTGCTAGAATTGGTACTTGGATTGTTTAAGTTCATGTTTCATATCTAAATTAAACGAAGGAAAGGAAAGCAAAACAAGGAAGTTTGAGCTGAAAATAAGAAATCTTAAGGGGTATGCTGGCTTTTTTGGATCCTAAGCCGTCAGCATACAATTGGCCTAAAGCAAGAACAGAATGCAAAACCTTAACGCAGCCTCTACGCCACCCACCTTTAATTGGCCTTAGAAGATCCACAGTAGCAAAAACATTAACACTGAGCCTACACTGCCATTGTAAGAAAATAATGAAGGCTAGCTTCTACAATTTCATCCAATGTCGGCTTTCTGGGAATCAAAGTCATCGACGTTGAGACGATGTTGAGTGTCCACAAAATCCACTATATGAAAGCGGTCACAAGCACAACCAGCCTTGTATCCAGATCTAGCCAGCCTTCATCGATTTCACTATACACCGACTAGATCCAAAAAGTAAGCCTCCAGTGTTCAAATGGCGTAGGTCTTCCACATAATGCAAATTGTTAAAGCCGAAGCCAAAGCTGTTAGTGTTCAAGCATCGTAGGAATGTAAGCCGTCTATACGCCGCCAGCATTGAAAGTGTAACTGCCGACGTACGTTTTGTAACTGCAAAAATCAAAGAAAAAGTCTAGAATTTGGCTTATATATTCTAAGGTTTCCTTCATAAGAAAGACATGAAATAGGCACGAAAATTAATAGCTTCTCTTCCTTTGAAAAAGAGTTGTTGGAGATTTTTTGAGAGTGATCATTTAGAGCTTTGTATTGACATGAATTTGCAAGTGGAGACTTCAATATTTGAATTGGTGATACATAATATGATCTTTATGCAATTCATTTATCTTATTCCATTGTTTATCATGGTATCATTTGCATTTTCTTATTTGATTGTTGAATCATTATCCATGACTAGCTAAATATCTATTGTGGGAACTTGATGAAGCCTTAAGCATGCTAATATGATCTTTGAAATTATGTTATATGATTGTTAGGGTTATGGAATATTCCCATTGAATTTCTATTATACATCTTATTTCTGTAGGAAATTTGATTTATAAGATTCTTGATAACTCGGAAGGGAAATTAGGATTCATAGAAATTCGTAAATTAAGGTTAAATAACAATTATAGAAGCAGCGGAGTTTAATCTGATTTAGAAATTATCCATTGTTATTCATGCGATGTTTTATGTTGATTTCTCACTAAGGGATTAGGGGAATTTGATTTAAATCATTATTCAATTATAGAAAAGGGAGATTTGTAATTGAAAATTAGATTCCACTGGTAATTTATTTAGCGAAAACTATTACGTTATTTTGTGGTTTAAAAGATATTAAAACTTGATTATGAGTTTTAGATCTTGACAATTTCGTATGAATATCCATAAGTCTAATTATTAATATAACCTGATTTCAAGTTGATTAGCAATGTTAAGGTGGATTCTTTTCCTTCCCACATTCTTTTGATATATATCTCTTTAACACTCTCATTGCATTCATAGATAGTTGTTAATTTAGAATAGAAATAGATAATTAGCTAAATTATAAAAATTGATTGCCTAAATATTAGTTGAAGCTAATATCAGTCTAGTAGTTAAAGTGATCCTCGTGGGAACGATACTCTACTCACTTTGTATTACTTGATTAAACTCAGTATATTTGCTGAAAGAATTCACACTTTATTTATATACACATTTCAAGTGTATCAAGTTTTTTGTGTCGTTGTTGAGGATCAATTAATATTAGACTATCTTTAGTTTTGCTAGTAGTTTAAGTGCTTTTCTAAGGTTTGATTGTTTTCTTTTTGCAAGTCGCAGGCGCGGGAGTAGAAGTTAGAAGCTTCTACCAATTGACCCTGAAATTGAAAGAAATTTGCATCAACAAAGAAGAGAAAACAGAAGGCGAGAGGAAGTGCTACAAGTAGATGAAATGGCAGAAAATGAAGCACGAAACAGTGCGAGCAACAATGATCAAAACAACAATCAGAACAATCAGATTCAAGTTGCACTTGCTCGAGCACTTTGGGATTATACGGTATCGACTATTCAGGGTCCTGCTGTAAGAAGGCCAGCTATTTAGGCCAACAATTTTGAGCTTAAATCGGCATTCATTTAAATGGTCGAGTCACATCAATTTGGGGGATACCCTAATGAGACACCGGATAAGCACATTGCCAAGTTCCTCCAATATTGAGACACTACCAAACTCAATGGAGTCATTAATGAGGCTATAAGAATGTAGCTTTTCCCTTTCTTTGTTAAGGATAAAGCTTTAGCTTGGTTCAACTCTCAACCACCTGAATCCATCACTTCATGGGCAGATTTGACAACAAAGTTCTTGAAGAGATTTTTCCCTCCTACTAAAACTACCAGATTGAGGAATGAGATTACTAATTTCACCAAGTTGCCTAGAGAATCATTGTATGAAGCTTGGGAGAGATTTAAGGAGGCAGTTAGAAAATGCCCACATCATGGACTTCCTGATAATCTTTTGATTGAAAATTTTTACCTCAGTTTAGATGAGACTTTGAGGTCATTAGTGGATGCTAAATTAGGAGGATCACTTATGGGAAAGACATATTAAGAAGCAAGTGCATTAATTGAGGAATTAGCTTCTAGTGCTCATAACTGGAGCTGTGAAAGAACAAGATCAAAAGTAGGATCTATTTAAGATAGTAAAGCCATGCAATAGCTCAATGCTCAAATTTTAGCTCTGACTACATACGTAAGTAAACTAACATCATCTAGTTCTTTGAATACTAATCAAGTTGTTACTTATGAGTTGTGCTTAAGACCACATCCAGTTTATGATTGTCTTAATGGTACCATACCATCATGAGTGGAAAGCAACTAAACTATGTTGGAAACTTTCAAAGCGTTAATTATGGACCCATGCAAACACCTACAATCCAGAGTGGCGTAATCATCCGAATCTATCTTATAAAAATAAAGCCAATGCTTACAGACCACCTGGATTTCAAAAGCAAGGTCCTGTAAGGAATGCACTACCTCCACTTCAGCAGAATCAACCTTCAACTAATGACTGATTGAGGACTTTTATAAGTACCACACAGAACACGCTCAATAATAAGCAAGCTATTATTCAAGATCTTCAAGGGAAATTCCATCAGCTTGCTCAGTAAATGAGTAATAAACCATCTGGGTCTTTACCAAGCAACACAAAGGAAAACCCTAAAACTGTGAATGCCATAATTCTGAGAAGTGGCAAGGGGGTTGAACCCGTTGAGGAGAAAGCTGAAGAAACTGAGGAGATTCCAAGGAAAGACAAAGGAAAACAGAAGATGGAGGAACCAGTGCAAAAACCACCGAAGATAAAACCTTATGTTCCTCCTATTCCTTTTCCAGGAAGGCTAAAGCAGCAAAGATTGGATGAGCAATTTTCAAAGTTCCTGGATGTTTTCAAGAAGCTAAAAATCAATATCCCGTTCTTAGAAGTGATTCAGCAAATGCCTTCATATGCAAAGTTTATTAAGGAATTGCTTACTAAGAAAAGGAAGATTGATGGGAGGGAATCAGTGGTACTCACAGGAGAATGTTCCATGATTCTGCAAAAGAATATACCCAGCCTTCCAACAAAACAAATAGATTAGGGGAGTTTTACTATCTCTTGCACTATAGAAGACTTTTACTTTGATGAAGTTCTTATAGATTCTTGTGCAAGTATTAATCTTATGCCCCTGTCCATTTTCAAGAAATTAGAACTTGAAGAATGCAAGGAAACTCATGTTACCTTGTAGCTTGCAGATAGAAATGTCAAAGACCCACGTGGTATTGTTGAAAACGTCCTAGTAAAGGTTGACAAGTTCATATTTCCAGTAGACTTTATAGTCTTGGAAATGGACAAGGATCGAGAAGTCCTAATAATTCTTGGCAGACCATTCCTTGCAACTGGTAAAGCACTAATTGATGTGGAATAAGGTAGGCTCACTTTAAGGGTAGAGAATGATCAAGTAACCTTTAATGTTTATAATGCAATGAAAAAATTTGATAGTGATTTGTGCTATACTATCGATATTATTGATGAGCTTATCTTTGAGTCTGTTAAAGAAAAGGCAGGTGTAGACACCATGGAATCTGTTTTGAGAGACCTGGATGACTGGAGTGATGATGAGCAAGAGAAACAAGTTGAGTAGGAGCCTCAAATTAAAACAAGATATTATGAGGAGTTGGGCACTAGTGAGAGCAAGCCAATAAATCATTGATACAACAACCAACTCTTAAGCTTAAACCCCTTCCTACACATTTGAAATATGCTTTTTTAAGAACTGGAGATACTTTGCCCATAATTGTTTCATCTTATTTGACAGGTGAACAAGAGTAGCAGTTGCTTAGAGTTCTAAGGGAGCATAAAGAAGCAATTAGATGGACTATTACAGATATCAAGGGAATTAGCCCTATGATTTGCACTCACAAGATTTTGATGGAAGCCGAGTGTAAACCTACAGATCAACCACAGAGGAGACTTAGCCCGACACTTAAATAGGTAGTGAAGAAGGATGTTCTGAAACTACTTGATGTAGGTATTATCTATCCTATCTCTGATAGTAAGTGGGTTAGTCCAGTTCAAGTAGTTCCAAAAAAAGGTGGTATGACTGTAGTGAGAAATGAGGAAAATGAATTGATTCTTACTCGTATTGTAACCGGGTGGAGAGTTTGCATAGACTATAGGAAGTTAAATGATGCCACCAGGAAAGATCATTTCCCCCTTCCCTTCATTGATCAGATGTTGGAGAAACTTGCACAACATGAATACTATTGTTTTCTAGATGGTTACTGTGGTTACAATCAAATTTCCATAGCACCTGATAACCAAGAGAAAACCATTTTTACTTGTTCCTATGACACTTTTGCCTTTAGGAGGATGCCTTTTAGTCTTTGCAATGCACCTACTGCTTTTCAGAGGTGTATGATGGCTTTTTTTTTTTTTTTTTTCTAATATGCTCGAAAATTTTATTGAAATATTCATGGATAATTTTTCTATTTTTGGAAAATCTTTTGATGCATGCTTAGTAAACTTAGCCTATGTTCTTAAAAGATGCAAAGAAATAAATTTGATTTTAAATTGGGAAAAATGCCATTTCATGGTAAGAGAAGGGATTGTGCTAGGTCACAAAGTTTCAGAGATAGGAATTGAAGTTGATAAAGCCAAAGTTGAGATAATAGAGAAGTTGCCACCACCCATAATTGTTAAAGGAGTAAGAAGTTTATTAGGACATGCTGGCTTCTATAGAAGATTCATAAAATACTTCTCTAAAATTTCCAGACCCCTATGTAATCTTTTTAAAAAAGATTCTGTGTTCAATTTTGATGACAAATGTTTGCAGGCTATCAAAGGAAAAGCTCACATCTACACCAGTAATCATTGCACCTAACTGGGAGCTTCCTTTTGAACTTATGTGTGATGCCAAAGACTTTGCTGTGAGAGCAGTATTGGGTCAAAGAAGAGGTAAGTTGTTTCATGTCATATACTATGCAAGTAAGACTTTGAATGAGGCTTAAAGAAACTATGCCACAACTAAGAAATAGCTTATTGCTGTTATATTTGCATGTGACAAGTTTAGGCCTTACCTGATAGGTTCTAAAGTCATAGTATATACTGATCATGCTGCTCCGAAATATTTGTTTGCTAAAGCTGATGCAAAACCTAGATTGATTAGATGGATATTGCTACTGCAAGAGTTTGATCTTAAGATTAAAGACAAGAAGGGAACTAAGAATGTGATTGCTGATAATTTGTCTAGACTAGAATTTGATAGTTTAGATATTCCTATTAATGAAAAATTTCCTGATGAACAATTGCATGTAGTAGAGATCCTAGGATTGCCTTGGTATGCTGATTTTGTCAATTATTTGGTTGGCAAGATCATTCCATATGGTTTGTCCTATCCACGAAAGAAGAAGTTTTTGCATGACGTGAAAAATTACTTTTGGGATGAACCATATTTATTTAAGAAGTGTGTTGACTAAGTAATTAGGCGATGTGTGCTTGAATCTAAAGAGCTTAGCATAATTGAACATTGTCATTCAAGAGAAGTAGGAGGTCATTTTGAACTTCAAAGGATTGCAGCAAAAATTTTGTCATCTGGTTTTTATTGGCCTAACTTGTTTAGATATTGCGGGAAATACATAGTGTCATGTGCTCAATGCCAAAGGAATGGAAATATTTCAAAAAGACATGAATTACCACAAAACAATATCTTGTTAATTAAACTTTTTGATGTATGGGGAATTGACTTCATGAGTCCTTTTTCCTCATCTTTTTAAAACAAATATATACTTGTGGCAGTAGATTATGTTTCAAAATGGGTTGCAGCTGTTTCTTTACAAACAAATGATGCCCGAGTAGTTTTAAGATTTTTGAAAAAGAATATTTTTACTAGATTTGGGGTGCCTAGAGCTATCATTAGTTGGGGGGGAGGAAGGGGGGTCGCACTTTTGTAACAAACAATTGAAAAACTTTTTTCAAAATATGGTGTTACACACAAAATTGCTACCCCCCATCATCCACAAACCAGTGGATAAGTTGAGGTATCCAATAGGGAGATCAAAAGAATTTTGGAGAAAACTATCAATGCATCTAGAAAAGATTGGTCTTCAAAATTAGATGATGCATTGTGGGCTTATAGAACCACTTTAAAAACCCCTATTGGAATGTCCCCATGTATGATTGTTTTTTATAAATCATGTCATCTTCCTGTAGAGCTTGAGCACAAGGAATATTGGGCCATAAAATTCCTTAATTTTGATGAAAAAGTTGCATGTGAGAAAAGATTGCTTCAATTGAATCAATTAGCTGAATGGAGGGCTGAAGCTTATGAGAATGCTCGTATCTATAAGGAACGAGCAAAGAAATGGCATGATAGGAATATTATCAAGCGAGAGTTTTTGCCTGGAAAAAAGTTTTACTTTATAACTCTCGTTTGAAGTTATTTCCAAGAAAGTTAAGGTCAAAATGGTCAGGACCATTTGAGATTGCCAATGTTTTTTCCCACAGTACAGTGGAATTGAAAACTGATAACAATAGGACTTTCAAGGTGAATGGGCATTTGCTCAAACACTATTATGAGTGGGAAAACCATGATAGTGATACCACTATCATGAATCTTAAGGAACCATGGAAAGAACTGGAAAAGTCGGGCTAAGCGACTCTAAAACTAGGTGCTTCTTGGGAGGTAAACTATGTCTAACTTAATAGTAGTATTTTTGTTTTGTCTTTGCTAACTTAGTATTTAGTATGTACAAATCAAGCAAAGGGGAGAATTGAGCTTTTAACTGACAAGGGAGATTCAACTTCAAAGAGAAAATGAGGAACAATTTGTTTAATTGGAAACGCTCTAAGGAATTGTAAGGTAAGTATTCTAATTCTTAGAGTATTAAATTTCGCTATTAGAGCTATATTATAATTATTTAGAGAGTAATATGCACACGCAAAAAAAAGAGAGAAAATGTTGAACGCCGGCACTTGGATATTCAACGTCACTGGCTTAAAGCCAGCATTTGATATCGAGTTTAAAATCATGAGAACACCGACTCGATACACATATACACCACCAGTGATTGGGCGGTGTAAAAGTCAACATTAGGATCTTTGAATATAGATGAACGTTGGCATCTGGGTTTTCAACGCCGCTAGCATTGAATCAGGCGTAAACTTGTACGATGGCAGTGAATATGGGAAAGCCGCCGGCCATTTGCTCTCAGTAAGAATTAAAATTTTAATACGTAAGCACTTACGCTACCGGCGTACTACAGATTTGCCAGCGTATGACCTGCAATTTTGATTTTTAGCAGATATTTTCTCTCTCTTCCTCATTTCTCTTTAATCTCAGCTCTCGATATTCTCTCCTTATACTCACTTGGATTTGACTGTAATCAAGTAAGTCTCCTACTTTCTTTCCTTTAATTTGCTATTGATTATTGTTGAAATTGTTGTCATAGGAATATATACCGTGAATTCGTGAAATTGGAGAAAAGGATTAGAAGAAGTAGGGTTTGTGTATGTTGTGAAAAAAAAAAAATGGAGGATGGGATCTGAAATTGTGGATTGAAGTGGACTTAGAATGGATTATTGAATTGTTTGCTACTGAGTAGTGTTTAATTCCTGTGGATTGATCAATGTATGCTATATTTTGTTTGTTTGCTTTGAATTGCTCTATGCGTGAATTAGGGTTCTTGACTACAAAATTTGATTTGAAAATTGGAAATCTGGGACTTTTGTAATTAATGAGAAATTGACTGAACCAAAGTGATTTTTGAACTATGATTTTGCCCTAGTTTATTCAATGGTTTCAATTTGAACTTAGGAATTCGAAATTGTGGAAATTTTGAAGATTAAATTGATTTTTGAAATCTTGAAATTTTTTTTGATAAAATATTTTGAAAATCATGATTTTAATCTTATCCCAATGAATTTTGAATTCCTAACGTTCCATTCTAAGCTGACAAGCCTAAGCTGCCAGCTTTGATTTCAATAGTGCAAGTGTAGGGTTTTTAAAATTGTATATGCACTATGCTAAACTGAGTAAAATGCCTAAGGAAATCATTGATAGAACTTTGAAAGTAAGCAAATCTTTTGAGTAAAAAGAACCCATGTGATCTGGAATTGTATTGAAATTTGTGTGCATTTTTATTATGTTAAATTGGATTGATTTTTAGTAGGAATGGCACCCAAGAAAAAGAAAAAAACTGCTGAAACTTCCACTTTAGGCGGTAAGACTAGAAATTTGCTGTCTAGTCAATAGTTTGCCAAGGACAGGAAGAAAAGATTGATGAAGATGGCTTTTTTTAACAGCCAATACATGGATTAGAGCTTATTAGATGATAATGGGATGAGAGAGAGGATCCAGGATTTGATTCAGGATCAGGCTTGGGTTAGGTTGATGGACTTGAGAGAATCAGCCTACAAGAATCTTACAATTGAAGTTCTTTCCACTCTACAGTATGCACCAAATAAAGATCAGACCATCTTCACTTTTCAGGCTTATGGAGTGACTAGAGAGTTCGCATTGAAGATAACGGGTAGACTTCTTGGATTATATGATGAGGAGCAAGAAAATCTCATGTTGCCTAACAAATGGCCTGAAGAAGAAGGAAACAAGAAGACAACATGGAGCTATTGGCTCCAGTTGATCTATCCCCTGACAGACCCCTACATTCCATCCAAGTCTTTAGCTGCTATATTTCAAAGAGTAGAGCACAAACTACTCCACCACATCCTTGCACATACCTTAAACTGCAAGGAGACTAGTCACAGCAAGGTGACTACATTTGACATGTCCTACTTGCACAACCTTATTAGAGGTTACAGGATAGATTTGGGTGTTGAGGTGGCTAGTTTTATGTATAAACAGGCTGACGACACCAGGACGAAGTTTCTGTTCTATGGTAGTTATATCACCAAGTTGTTAAAGGGTATGGGGATCTTCTGGGAGCCTGAAGGAGATGAGATAATTGAGAGCAAGAAGATTTCATCAACACCCTTCAGAGGCTGGGGATTGCTTAAAATCCCCAGAGGAGCTCAGCCACCAGCTATAGAGGAGTTAGAGCTTCAGGATATCTTTCCTAGAGATATTCCTACTGACATACCATCCTCTTCTGCTCCTCCTCTAGGTACTTTTTTCTGGGTATGATCTGGACTAACTTAGGATGGATATTCAAGATTTGAAGAAGCAAAACCAAGAACTCAGGGGTAAACAAGACAAGGAGATCAAGAAAAATAAGAAATTTAGGAGTACAATCTTCAAAGCTATGAAAGCTACTATCTGTTGTGTCAATCAAACAGCTGGAGATGGGTTGACCTATGAGACTTCGTCTAAGTCCAGACCTAGTTCAGAGCACACTACCACACCTAGCCCAGAGCACATTAGTAAATCCAATCTAGAGCCAGAGAGCTAGAGACCTATGACCTCTCATTTGCTTTTTCTATTTTCTATTTTATTTGGCCTGTATATATTACGAGTACCTAAGTCCCTACGGTAGACTCTTTTATTTCTTTTTGTAGTGGTTACAGGTTGGCTGATTCAAGCCACACAAAAGTATTCTCTTAAAAGCTGCACTAATTTGAGATGACTTTAAAACAAAAGAAAATCAGGAAAGTACCAAAATTTGACTTTTCTCTTTATTTCTTTCTCTTGATTGTTATATAATTGAGAAATGGTAAGGGCACTGTTTGATTGAAGTGTGGGGGAAGGGATAACTGATGGAGAAGTAGAATGAATGAATGAAGTTGTGAATATGATTTGGATGTCTGAATCACTGCTGTTTATTTGAAAATATATGACATCCACAGGATTGATCTGAATTAAATACTCATAACCACCTTGAATTTTTTATCTTAGAGCAATTTATGGCGAAATTCTGCTAAATTTTTTCAAAAATTTCTTGAAATTTGGAGATAGTTCAAGGCATTAATTGCTAGCATCTGAAGAGAAGAAAAATGAAAATAACTTGCTAAAGCGCCTTGCTCACCTGCTATTGTGATTGGTTTACTTAGTTGAAATTAAGTTGTGAAATCCTTAAGGAACAAGTTTACTTTGCTTTTAGCTTTAAAATTGGAAATTTGAGAGTCGGTTAAGTCCTTTTGTGAAAAATAAACAGGTTTACTTATAGGAAATTTTAGTCTGTATATATTCTTTAAGTTATTTTAATAACTTTATAACACTTAGTGAAATATGTAGAAGAAACTTGTTACTTAGTGATCCTTTATAAAAATAAGTCTTAAATTTGTTATTGCATTCAAAAAGAAAAGAAAGAAACAAGCATAACCTCTACTCCACGGACTCAAATATTTGAGTCATGAGTATCTTAACTTGAATGTTAAAGTGAGAAAGAGTTCTTAGGGGTCCTTTAAAACTTGGTCACTCGGGTGATAAGCCTGGGATATATTGACTCAATGAACTCACTATAATGAGAAGGGAGGAAATACAGAAGTTCAATTATTGAACATTGAAAAGAAAAATACAAAAAGATAAAGGCAAAAACTTTTCAAAAATAGAATAAGTGCTTGTATCAAAAGAAAAAGAAAATGAATGCAAAGATTCAAATGAAAGGAGACTTATAATAAAGAAGGAGAAAATCTAGGGGAAAAGTAGATATCCCATGCTTTCATTATGTGTTGCTAAAAGTATATGTATGCTAAAAGTCCAGTGAATTCTAAATGAGTATTTTTCCTTAGTGGATTGTGTATCTACTTTTGAATGGAAGATTCTTTTGTTAAAAACTAGGATTAAAACTTGTTTTGTCTGGATTAGCTCCTAAATTTTAATTAAAGTACTATAATTACAAGAAACTAGTGTGGTTAGAGTAGTAGGTACAAGAAAAGCAAGTTAAAAGAAAAGAATTGATGCTTGAATTAAGAAAAACAGAAAAATTATACTATTTATGATAAATTTCAAAGTTTTGTTCTTAATTGTTTTGCTTGATGACAAGCAATAGTTCAAGTGTAGGGGAGTTGATAATATCATATTCTACACAACTTTTAATAAGCAATTGGTGATTAATTTGTCTTAAATTATATGAAAATTGCTAGAATTAGAATTTGAATTTTTTAAGTTCATGTTTTAGGTCTTAATTGAACAAAGGAAAGCAAAACAAGAAAGTTTGAGCTGAAAATGAGAAATCTCAAGGGGTGCGCCAGCTTTTTTGGATCCTAAGCTGCAGGTATACGGTCGGCTTAGAGCAAGAACAGAATACCTTAACGCAGCCTCTATGCCACCGGCCTTTAGCTCACCTTGGAAGATCCACAGTAGCAAAGACATTAACACTGGCCCTACATTGCCAGTGTAAGAAAAAAATGAAGGCCAGCTTTTGCAATTTCATCTAACACCAGCTTTCTTGGAATCAAAGCCGCGGGCGTTGAGATGATGTTAAGTGTCCACAAAATCCACTTTGTTAAAGCAGTCACAAGCACAACCAGCCTGGTATCTTGATGTGGCTAGCTTTCATTGATTTCACTAGACGCTGGCTAGATCCAAAAAGTAAGCCTCCGGTGTTTAGACGGCATAAGTCTTCCACAGAATGCAAATCGTTAAAGCCAAAGCCAAAGCTGCCAGAGTTCAAGCATTATAAGAATGTAAGCCACCTAAATGCCGCCAGTGTTGAAAGTGTAACTGCCGGTGTACATTTTGTAACTACAGAAATCAAAGGAAAAGTCTGAAATTTGGCTTACATATTCTAAGGTTTCCTTTATAAGAAAGACACGAAAATTAGCAACTTCTCTTCTGTTGAAAAAGAGTTGTTAGAGATTTTTAGAGAGTGATCATTTGAACAACTGCCTTTGAATAGATATGTCAAATGAAAATATTCCCTTAGCGCCTACGGTAATGTGCAAACACAAGAAAAGGAACATATGAATTCTCCAAGATGTTTCAAAAATTCCTTTGCTGCAGTGGTTGGATCAAATCATGATAACAGAGAAGCAATTCTCGATCTCAACCTCGCCACTTCGTTTAATGGAGAACCGGCGGTTATCTTAAACAACGAGGAACTTGATAAACTATGCCTACTGCTCAAATTTGTTTTAATTGGTTCCTTTTCTTATAGCAGGCCTCCTATGCAAGAAATAAAAAAAGTTCTTTGAAGAGAGAAAACTTAAAGGTCATGTGGATTTCGAATTAATCAACTAAAGGCAAATTCTCCTTTGTCCAATTTTGCAAGAGGATTATACCTGCATATAGGAAAGACGAACTTGGACTATTAATTCCTCTATCATGAGTGTGGTCAAGTGGTCTCCTACTTCACATGTCTAAAATGAAAGTCCAGTTGCACTAGTTTGGTTAGCTCTTTATAATCTCTTATTCATTTTTTTGATAAATCGGTTTTGTTTGGCATCGCTTTTATCTTTGGGCATCCTATAAAAATTGATGAACCTACTGCTAATCTTATTAGACCATCTATTGCTAGGATTTTAATAGAGATAGATGTTTCTTTAAAGCATAAAGATAAAGTCTGACTTGGAATTGAAAAGGAGGGTTTTTTTCAGCATGTAGTCTTTGAAAATTTTCCTCATTATTGCTCTAGATATTTCAAAATGGGTCATTCTAAAGATAATGTCGTTCATCGAAGGAATCTGTCCAAAGTAATTATAAGGATATCTCTCACAATGATGCTGAAAAAATCCCCCCACCAAGATAAGGAAAACTAAAACAGATTTATGTCCCCAAAAAGAATCTCAATAGTCAAAATAGAGGTAAGGACATAGTTTGAGCAATTGAAATGGATGCCATAGATTTTTCTAGTCTTGCAGGTCCTTCAATGATCATAACAGAGACACGAGTTGATCATGGAGATACCAATAGAGAAATATTGTCTCACACATCTAAGGATGTGGAACCTGTAAGTATTTTCTTAGATCAGGTAACCCATACAGCTGAAATGGGAAATGGCAATCCACCTGCTCCTGAGGTATGCGATCCTATGGACACTCATGGTTATATAAAGGATCTTCAATAAGCCATTTAAGAAGCCTAATATGAGGATATGACCCCCTTAACAGGTACTCCTATCTCACCTTCTCCTTTTCCTCTAACTGTTTGTGTACTAAATGCAGAGGATACTCCTCCCGATTTAATGGTTAGAGGATTTGGTGAGAAATCATTGTCTAACCTTAGAGGTCCTTTTGAAGGAGAGGAATATGATCCCACAACACTAGTCTATAGTAGTCAGCATTCCTCCATGGAAACAACAATGGAAGACAATGAAAAGGATATTGGTAGCAATGTCTCAGAGCAGAATGATCAAGAAGGGGATGATCCAGATGTCCATCCAATCATATCATATAAGGGTAAATCATGTGATGACTCCCAACTGCCAATGCCCAAGGATAAGTCTATTGCTTGTGACCCAGGTAGGTCTTCATGTCCCTCCTCTCCATATGCTACACGGGCACGTAGCAATATTTTGTTTAGTGCCGAATACAAGGATTCTCCATGAGATCAATATATTGAAATATTAGGGGCATAGTTAATGGTCGTTCAATAAACAGATTAAAAAGTTTAACTAAGCTCCACAAACTCCAATTTATTATGATAGCTGAATCCATGACTTCTGTAATTTAAATTGATGATATTGTTAGAAAGTTAAATTTTAGAAACTTTGCTTCAAATGTTAGCTCAAAGATTTGAATCTTCTTGGAAGAGTTCATTAACTGCACTATCATATTCAATCATGAACAATTCATGCATTTACAATGCTCTTAACCCAATGGGTTCGATTCTTTTCATGTTACTGTGGTATATGCAAAGTGCAATAGGTTTCTCATACAGCGACTATGGGATAATCTTATAAAAATACATGAGGATATCAAAGATCCATGGCTTGTTGTAGGAGACTTCAGTAGTGTCCTCTCACCACATGAAAGGTTTTGAGGTAACTTATATCTTGCACAATCAATTCTTGATTTTCAATCTATGTTGCATGATTATAATCTTTCTGATGCGGGCTATGTTGGGAGTGATTTTACTTGGTCTAGTGAAAAAGTTCATGTTAGGCTCGATAGGGCTTTAATTAATGCTGCATGGATTTCTAGGCTAGAACCTATCAAAGTTGAACACCTAAACAGTACCTGTTTAGACCATTGCTGTCACGCCCCAGAGGGTACCCTAAACGTGACAGTCCGCCGCATATAACATTAAAACTAAGGAATGACAAATCGTAGTCATGCAGGAGCTTCGATATCATATGCAAGGCATGCTTCCAAGATAGTAGGAGACTCACAGGGGTATTACGTTTAAATAGATAGCAAAAGCAAGCATAAACTTAAATATATAAACATAAGTTCTTCATTCCATAATAAGTTCGTACATCATCTTAGGAGCATTCCCCCACCTTAAAGTCTTTAATCAACTATACTAATTAACAAAATACACATAAGTATCACATAAGTCTACTATAGAGATTTTTCCTAGAAGTCTATGTTCAAAACTAAAAATACATAAACTTCCTCCAAAAAATCCTAGTAGCGTAAGCTCATACCTAGCATACTGGGCTCCTCGGGGCCAACCATAGATAATCGTATTGTAAGAGAAAACTATAAGGGTATAAGCAAATCTAGCTTAGTGAGATAATTCCTAACTATATAACATTTCCATATGACAACCAAGTTTATTTAATTCAAGCATATGTAATGCAACAGTCACATGATCAACCAAATACACAAGATTAACCGGAAATCGAGTGTAGCATGGATTAAACGCCCTCCATGACAAAGGTTAGGTGGTTACAGGCTCATACGACCATCAATATTTGCAGATTTACCGGCTCCTGCTTGCCCCGTCCGGCTCCTACTGGCTCATGTAGACTTACCGGCTCCTACTAGCCACCACTACTACTTCCTTGTTTCCCCACACGAAGAATAGTAGTGAAATAAATGCGACTCACGAGTATGGTATGCATGAATGAATTTCAATTTAACATTTAACCATATAAAATTGGATTCATGTTCAAGGTGATCAACCATAATTTCATCAAATCAATACAAAAGTCACATTTTTATTTAACATATCACCTTTCGATATACTTAATTTTCATTCAACAATTATTTCATAACACTTGTTCATTTATCTTTTCCTAAATTTCTAGTTCACTAATTACAAGCACAAACAAGGAAATGTACTTAGGAAAAGAATTAACTCACTCCATAATCGGTAGGTCTAATCGAAATAATCCTCTGGATAGACGATCTCAGGTCCCTCGTCACCTAAACAAGATGAGATACCCAAAATAAGTCTTTCATAAAACTTCTATTCTTAAAAATTTTAAATTTCTTTTAAAATCGCGGTAAAAATCGTGTAGAAGGAAATTCCAACTAAAAATGGCCATAACTTGCTCATTTTATCTCGGAATTTCGCGTATAATATACCGTTTCCTACCTACTTGAAAAGATCTACGCATTTCTAAGCTTATTTTCATAAAACTAGGTCGTTTGGGTTCCGAAAAGATAGCGACCAGATTTGCCACGAATTTACAAAAACTTGTTTTCCTTCTTGTAAACAAAGCTCATTTGAAAAGATAAATATTTCGAGTATTTTGTAAACTTTTTGAAAGGTATATACATATATGTAATGACTCATAACCAATGTATGAAGTAAATGAAGTTGTCTCGACTTATGGAAAGTAAGGTTTCAAAAGGCTTTGAACTTGAGATATTGTTGGAATATTTATTTTACTTTTGAAAGACCTTAAGTTATTTGTGATAAATATTCTTTTTCTAAATTTAGTTTCTTTAAATTCCTAAGGAGTGGTTTTTGTTTTCTAAACTTAGATTTCAATAATTTTGTAAAAGTTATAACAATTCTCTCACAAGAATATTTTAGTTCCTTAGTTTCTTGGGATTATTTTATTTTAATGAAAAGGGGTTCTACCTTAGAAAAAGATGAAGTTATTGTAAAACTCTTATTTACTTCCTAAGTCTTTTGTATGTTTGTAAAATCTCTTATAAGTTCCATAAACTCCATATTTTTATTTCTAGAGAAAAATCATTTTATCTTAAGAAAACATTTCCTTCATTTATTTTGTTGAGACAAATCCATTATGTTCATGCATGAATATGAATCATAAGCTATGAAAATATGTAAAGAACTTAATAACTTTAAAAGAATAGGCATATAAAGAAATAAATCAAGTATTGGAACCTTAGCTTCATCAAGGTACCCGGGACGGACTAAGAAAAGACTAGTCCGAAAAGAAAAAGAGAAAGAATTGTTTTGACTTGATAAGGACAAGTCTAAGACTAGAATGACTAGTCTTAAAATCAACTTGAATTAAATAAATTGCAATAAGGTAAATAAAGTGCATGAAAGATAAATAATTGCAAGGACATTGAACTATATGCTCTAAATTAGTATATATAGCTATATAATATATTAGATAGTTATGAATATAAAGAAACATAAATGAACATAAAGGAGTTATGATTATGAACAAAACAAAGTTTGAACCTATTGTTGCTTTCTTAACCTTCATGGTTTTAGAAAACACACATTAAGTTCATACTAAGTAGATGAACATAGGAATTTCTTGAAGAATTTTTACCTGAAGAAGATGAACTAAAGAGAACTTCTTGAAAGAACTTTCTTGGAGAGAATTGAAGAGAAATTTTGAGAGAGTAACTTTAGTGAAGAAGTGGTGTGAACGAAGTAAAGGTATGAGGGGGTATTTATAGGAAAATGTGGGAGATAATTTGTTTTAATTAAATAATTGAAAAATAAAACAAATAGAGGGAGAGTGAGAGGGGGCCGGCACCATTCATGCATAGGGGAGGGAGAAATTTTTTTTGTTATTTTGTTAATTAAAAGTAAGAAATGAAAGATGTGAAGTTGTATTGGAAATGAAAATGTATAAGAAATAGGTGTATGGTTTGTAAGAGTAGGTTGTAAGAAAAAGTAGAGATAGATGAATAGTATAGAATAATAGAAAATAGTGTAATGTAAAAGTAGACATGACAATTTAATACCGGTAGTAAGAAAATACGCGTATAAAAGCGATATCTGATATTTTTAGCTACCGAAAAATTACGAAATTGATATTTTTAGAAATCTCATATTTTTACGAGTCTAACGGTATATTCGGAGTATTTTTCCTATTTCAGCTTCTGGACACGTTTTTCAAGAACTATGTCCGATCGGGTTCGAAGGACACCCGAAATCCTTCAATCAAATATTTTTATATAACTTATAGCTATTACGAACTATAATAGCTAATTTTTCCAACTTCGTTTTCTAGGTCTTGAGAAAACGGTAATGCCGGAGTTAAGCGGTTACGGTAAACTAGGGTTTTGGTTGACTTAAGAATCCGTTGACTTTTGATTAGGGTTTAGGTCTTTAATTTGGATCCGAAAATTCGGGGACTTACAATTGCCCCCTCTTACTTAGTTATGATATAAAGAAGGATGGAAGATTTTCTAAATTCAAGTTTCAAAATATGTGGACTTGACATCCTTCTTTTCTATCAATGGTCGAAACTTCATGGAAAGGGGAATGCAATGTATCTGGACTTATTAACTTTCAACTCAAACTCACTAGATTAAAACATTCTCTTAAGGCTTGGAACAAAAATGTCTTTGGAAACATTCATACAAAGCTTAATGATAAAGAGAATGAAGTCTTTGATCTGGAAAGGCAATTTGAAACCACAAATGAATAAGACATCTATGTTAATCTTCAAATTGCTAAAAAAAGAGCTAATGGGATTAATTGATCAGGAAACCATCTTCTGGCAATAGAAATCTAAGGTTAATTGGCTAAAGCATGGAAATAGGAATACTAAATAATATCATGCTATTGTTAAGGAAAGGAGGCAAAGAAATAGGATAAATAAGATTAAAGACCTTAATGATAACTGGATAGAAGGAGATACCCTAGGTTCTTTTGCTACTAAATTTTCTTAGGATCTCTTCACAAAGGACTTCTAAGTGAAGGAATTTTCTAGACCTGAGTGGTTGAAAAAAGGTAATATTTGAATTTGACAGTTCTTACCTCATCTCAACTCCATCTTTTGAAGAAGTGACGAATATTGTCAATGAGTTAGCAAACGACTTAAAACCCGGGCCAGATGGGTTTGGAGGTCTGTTTTATAAAACCTGCTGAGAAATTATTGGCAAGGATTTTTACAAAGCAATAATTGAATTTTATGAAGGTTTGTCACTCCTACGGTTTTATACTACTACATCCATTGTTTTGATCCCTAAAAACAATCACCCACAGACTTGGAAGGATTTAAGGCCTATTAACTTATGCAATACCATTGCAATTTTTTTTTCAAAAATTCTCACCAGCAGGCTTGGTGAAATCCTTCCTAAGGTTATAAGCATCAACCAAATGGGTTTTGTTAAGGATGGAAACATCATTGATAATATTCTGCTAGCCCAAGAGCTGTTATATGATCTAGATTATAAAATCAAGGGATGGAACCTAGTCATGAGAATGGACATGGAAAAAGCCTATGATAGGCTTGATTGGGTGTTTCTTTTTTCTATGCTTGACAGTCTAGGCTTTCACTGGAAATTTACTTATATGGTGAAAAGAATTATATGCAATAGTTGGTATTCTATCATAGTTAATGGTAAGAGCTCGAGCTTTTTCACTTCTTCTATGAGCCTTCGATAGGGGAACCACCTGTCTCCTGTCCTTTTCATTATAGCTTCCGAATTTTTGTTTCAAGGTTTAAATCACTTGTTTTCCACTTATCCTTCTACCGAATATAAGACTAGTGCCCTCACTTGTATTTCTTACCTTTGCTTTGCTGATGATTGTATTCTTTTTATGAATGGTGCAAAATCCTTTGTGAAGCGTTGATGCGAATGCATCAAGACCAAGCCAATTTGACTCTAAGAAAGGATTGAGCATCAAATGCATGTGGAAAAACTTGATTGAATAATGGAGTAACGAAGCTTGTGAATTCAATAAGGGAGAAAGAAGCTGATAAAAGGCTGCAGGAGTCCTACGCCGGCCTTAAGCTGCCCACCTTGAAGCCTTACACCACCGGTATATCAAGGTACACCGCCGACCTTCCACTGGCATTGAAGCGTCCCAGATTGTGAAATTTTAAAGCCGAAGCTTACACCGCCCATGTAGAATATATAAGCCACCAGCGTTCGAGATATAAGCTATCAACTTATATGTAATTTGTGGATGTTTTAATTTTTTCTTTTTGTATTCCTTTAGTTATTATTATTAATGGGGTCATTTATTGTATTTATTTTTAGGTCATTTAAGTTTCCTTAGTTATTATTATATATAGGACTTTTGTTTAGTTTTACAAACAGAACATATATGATATTTTCTTTGTGAGAGTTTCTCCTTGGTGAGAGTATTTTGTGATAAGAACTTGTGATTGCAAATCTTTGCAATTGTTTATGGATATTGAGAGATATTGAAATTTCCTTTATTCATTTTCTGTTGATTGAATCTTTGATTCCTTTGACATAGTAATCTGTTTTGTAATTTGTGAGTCATATCGAATTGCAATTCTATTGCGAACTAGTTTGTCTTTGTGATTCATATTTTGATTCACCATTTCATCCATATCCTTTAGATTTTCATAGTTTTTATTTGTGAAAACCCTAAAAAGACGAAGAACCCTAGATCTGTAAAGCGAAGAATTTCCGACCCCCTCAGATTCATATCATTTGGTATCAGAGCTCTTGGTTCAACGCGCTTCAAATTTAGTAAGTCATCGTATCAATTTGATTTGTGATTTTTAAAATTTGGGGTTGAGTTGTTGCTGTGGATTTTTGTTATTGTTGTTGAATTGTGGGTGTGGAGAATTTGAAAAAAAAAAAATTAGGGTTTGTTGTGGAACATTGAGAATTTTTGTGGATTGATTGAATTGAGGAGTGGATTTATTGATTCTACTGGAAAATATGTTGCGCTTCGATTATCATTCGAAAAATCCAATGAAGAGGAGATTTATGAATATTATGCTAGGAAATTTTATAATGGTAGATCACGATTCATGAAAAATCCAGACATGTTGAAAGGAAAATTAAGAAAATTGTTTGTGAAGAATCTTATAAACAACATGATCTACAAGCTATAAAATGAGAGTGGAAACAGCTAAAGAAAATTTTTGATGAATGGATGGAGAAAATTAGTGAAAGCACATTGAACCAATTAGAGGAATCAAAGGTAAAAATGGTTAAGGTTGAGCCAAAGAAGCTAATTTCTGATTTTTATATTCTTGAAGAAAAGATTATTGAGATTCCAAAGGTAGAAACAAAGTTGGAAGGAGATGTCGTTGTAGGGATGGTGGAAGAAGAGATTGAGCTATTGAAGAAGTGAAGGTAAAAGATTTCATTGAGAGGGAGGAAGAAGAAGAAATTGTTAACACTCTTGTGGTGCAAGTGGAGGAAGACAAGTCTGTTGTTATTGTTATTCCTTCTTATTTACAGGTCCAAGACAATTCATGCACCGGGAGAATTTGTTTTAGGCTCGTTGTATGGTGCAGGGGAAAGTATGTAAATTGCTTGTTGATGGAGGAAGCTGTGCTAATGTGGTTTCTCAGGAGTTTGTTAAGAAAATGAGTTTGCAGGTGATCCCACATCCAAAGCCCTATAACCTTCGATGGTTGAATTATTTGGATGTTATACATATACATAAACAGACACAAGTATCCATTGCTATGGAAGGTTATTCTGACATTATCACTTGTGATGTGGCTCCTATGGATTGTGCTCAATTATTACTGGGTAGGGCGTGTCAATTTGATAGGTGAGTTATTTATGATGGATATCAAAACACTTATTAGATACAGAATGATGGACATACATTCTTATTGCTTCCAATGACTTTAGTTGAAGCTCAACAGAAGAGATTTGAATACGTTCAGGCTAAAGGTCAAAGGAGTTTATTTATGTTTCCTTACAAGTCTTCTAAGCCAGGAAAGAAAGCACCTTAAAAGTTCTAGGAAGAACAAAAGATTCGAGGTCGAATCTTTCCTAAGAAGGGGAGAATGATGTGAACGCATCAAGACCAAGCCAATTTGACTCCAAAAAAGGATCGAGCATCAAATGCATGTGGGAAAGCTTGATTGAATAATGGAGTAACGAAGCTTGTGGACTTAATAAGGAAGAAAGAAGCCGATAAAAGGTTGCATGAGTCTTACGCCGGCCTTAAGTCGCCTACCTTGAAGCCCTAAGCCACCGGCGTATCAAGGTACACCGCCGACCTTCCACTGGCGTTGAAGCATCCCGGATTGAGAAATTTTAAAGCCGAAGCTTACACCGCCCATGTAAAATATATAACCCGCCAGCATTCGAGATATAAGCTGCCGGTTTATATGTAATTCGTGGATATTTTAATTTTTTCTTTTTGTATTCCTTTAGTTATTATTATTAATAGGGTCATTTATTGTATTTATTTTTAGGTCTTTTAAGTTTCCTTAGTTATTATTATATATGACTTTTGTTTAGTTTTACAAACAGAACATATATGATATTTTCTCTATGAGAGTTCCTCCTTGGTGAGAGTATTTTGTGAGTTTTTGTGATAAGAACTTGTGATTGCAAATCTTTGCAATTGTTTATGAATATTGAGAGATATTGAAATTTCCTTTATTCATTTTCTATTGATTGAATCTTTGATTCCTTTACACAGTAATCTGTTTTGTAATTCGTGAGTCATATCGAATTGCAATTCTATTGCGAACCAATTTGTCTTTGTGATTCGTATTTTGATTCACGATTTCATCATATCCTTTAGATTTTCATAGTTTTTATTTGTGAAAACCCTAAAAAGACGAAGAACCGTAGATCTGTGAAGAGAAGAATTTCCGATCCCCTCATATTCGTATCAAGCGTGTCCTTGAATTTTTAACTCAGTATGAATCTTTATCCGTCCAAAAAATTAACCGCCAAAAGAGCTCCTTAATTTTTCTTAGGAAATCTAAATCCTCTAGGAAACACCCCATTAAGCTTTTGACTGGTATGAAGGATCAAAATTTACCTATAAACTATTTAGGGTTTCCTTTATCTCTTGGATGGTGTGATCACTAAAGCTTCAATGATTTATTCCAAAAAGTGTCTTAATGCCTTCACAACTGGACAAACTTATGGCTCTCAAGTGGGGGTAAAATTGTTCTCATCAATAGTGTTTTATCCTCTCTTTCCCTCTATCTTTTTCAATCTGTTCAACCTCCTAAGTGGGTGATTAAAAAACTAGAGAGCATCTTTGCCAATTTTTTTTGGGGGGACTCCGCTTCCTCTAAGGCCACTCATTGGTCCTCTTGGGCTAAATTATGCCTTCTTGTTGAAGAAGGTGGTGTTGGGCTTCACTCTTTATCAGATGTCTCCATCTCCTTTGAAATCAAGTTATGGTGGCGTTTCCATACTGAATCTTCTCTTCTTTCCCAATTTCTCCATTCAAAATACTTAAAAACCTCCACCCTACCCAAGCTTCCATAACTCTTAGTTCTTCTCCTCTGTGGAAGAGATTCCTTAGGGCTAGGGAGTTAGCTGAGCCTTTGATCTTTTTTGGTTTAGGAAGGGGTGACATCAATTTCTGGTATGATTCCTAGCTTCACTCAGGCTGTTTAGCCAATCATACTTCTATTTATGCTCCTAAGTTGTTAGTTAAGGATTTATAGCAAGGTGATGCTTGGAATGTTGATCATCTTACCTATTTGGTTCTTATCTACCTTGTTAAAGAAATCCTTACCTGACATGCACAACCTTTGAACCTTGACATACCTTGCTGAAAGCTTTCTATTAATGGATCCTTTTCTATTGCTAGTACTTTTAATCATATTAGGATCAAAGCTCCAACTAATGACACTTTTTGTACTATCTGGTCTAATTTTATTCCATTAAAAGTGTCATTCTTCATCTGGCGTGCTATTAAATCCTTTATTCACACTAACGATACACAATCAAGTTGGGGCCTCAACCTTGTTTCAAGATGCTATCAATGCCTTAACGACTGTGAATTAGCCATGCACATATTCTTCACTTATCAGTATGCTTTGGATGTTTGGAAGGCTATTGCATCTCTCTTTCGTATCTTTAACCTTCCAAACATTACATCCATAGATGCCATGCTAAAATTCTAGAAAAGTAAAACTAGAAACATAAAAAATCATGTCAGGTGTTTTGTATCTATTATTGTTATATGGCATTTATGGATAGAAAGAAATAACAGGAAGCATAGAAATACACCATATCCCTCCAAGTTTCTTGTCTTGCAGGTGATTGATGAGCTTAGAAATTTAGGAAGGGCGAACCCCCTCTCATAAAGACAAGTCAAAGAAGATGAGGATCTCTTCAAGACTTATATTAAACCTCCTAAAAGAAAACGTATCCAATCAATCTCTTGGGTTAGTCCTCGAACAGGTAAGTATAAACTCAATTTTGATGGTAGCTTGATGAATGGAGTAGGTGGTGGAGGTGGAATCCTTAGGGGTGATAATGGTAATGTAATATAGTACTTTGGTTTTCTATCTTCACACCAATCCATTGAGAGTATAGAATTGTCCGCACTCATCAAAGGTCTAGAATATTGCAATTCCTATAGCTTTAAACAGGTTCATGTTGAAACTGATTCTAAAGTCATATCAAAGTAGCTATCCTCCACCAGAGTTAGATGGGACAAGTGGCATGATATTTCATGGGCTAGGAAATTATTACAAGACACATACAGTACTTTATCTCATGTATGGAGGGAAGGTAACTACACCGGCTAGCTAAAAAAGCTAGACACTCATGTTGCCTCCTTTTCATGGAATAGCTCAGGTCTTAAGACGAATTTGGAATTTATTCTCTGGAAAGATAAATATTGTTTATCTGATTTTCGTATTTTTTAATTTTTGTACTGGTTGCACGGGAGTAGTACTCCTTGTTTCTTTCTTGATTATTTATTTTGTAAGGAGAGTAGTACTCCCTTTTTATCTTTTTACATGCTCTACAGGTTCTATATAAAATAGGAGTAAAGCCTTATATTCCCCATTCCATTCCCCCCCCCCAACCCCACTCCCTTCTTTGTAATTAATTTTTCATTTAATAAAATTTAGGGCTAGCATCTCCTTCCCCCATCACCCCCATGAGTGGGGTTTGCCAATTAAAAAAAAAAAAAAAAACAAAGCGTTAAACCCTAAACTATAAACCCCAAACCCTAAGCACCTAAACCTTAAACCTTCAACTAAAGTAAAGCTCTTTTATTTAAATAAGTTAAACCTAAGCTTTTATATAGGTTTGCAAGTTGACTCGTGAGTAGACTCATTTAAAGGCTCGTGAGTAAGCTTGTTAACAAATTTATGAATTTTACATTTATAATATATTATATATAAATCTATAATTAAAACAACATAAACTAATTCCTATTTAATATTGATGTATCTATACATTTATAACATATCACAATCTATTGATTTGTGCACGAATACCAAAAAGCAATCTCCTATCAACCTGTTGATTTACTTGTATATTATTTTTAGGTTTGGAAAAAAAAAATGAAAAACGAACTATCTAAACGTGTTGGTAGAGTCAATAAAAAACTCAACTCACTTGAACTCAATTTGTAAATGAGCCGAGCCGAGCTCAAATTCGAATTTAGGCTCTTTTAACTAGACAAGCTAAACTCGAGCCTAAATTTAAAACTCGATAAAAAGCTCGACTCGAATTCGAACCTTTTTGCAACCCTAGTTATGAGGCCTCTTTATCGGTTTATCTTCGGTATAGGAAGAATGGCCGTGCTTTCCAAGTTCCAACGTTCCTTCATATGTCCCGAAAGTAAATCATCATCATCAAGACCAGCCCCATCCATCATTGGTAGATGGATTAACCTGAATACCTTCACTTTGACCAGCAAGGGCACATGTAGCCATTTAGCATCCGTGCACAACCTAATAGTAACTGATAATTGCCATGCAAAATGATTGTTGGAGCCACAGAAGTTAAATATATAAATGACCACATTTTTTTCACTCATAATCATCTTTGCCAGTAATCAAAATACGGTAAATGTTATAAACTATAAATAAAGAGCAGTTGAATTTACTAGAATAAATTTCCATCTGTGTCGGAACATACGAACTAAGATGAAAAAAATTTCGCTAGTGACAAGTGAAACAACATGCATAACGTTGTTTTTTCCCGTCTTGTATTCTCCTCATAGTACAGATTATTCAATTCCTTCAGTTCTTTGCATCTCCTATCCTTTATTTTAGTCATAGCTTCTCCCATGCCTGCAGCCGTTGTAGCCAATCTACACTCAACATATGCTACGTTTTCCCCTTTTTTCTTTATAGATACAGTTGAAGGATCAACAATTTTTCTATGCCCGAAGCGATATATTTTCTTTCTTGAGCTCCAATGCAAGAAATATATCCAACCATATGATATGAACTTAAGTCATTCATACCTTCGCTTCAAGAAGAATCGAAGAGTACGGAGCAACATTATAGGTGCTTCCGATCCCGGGGACACCGTTTGTGACAAAATCATCTGGAGATTCTAGATTGGTGTCTACCTGCAATCATAGAGCAATGAGCAAAACTTAAAAGAAACTCGTGTGTGAAATTTGATGAAGTCTGTCAAACTAAAACTGGCAACATATGTAATGAAAGCTACACATGTTCATTTGGAGTATAATGAAGCCCTATGTTACCATCCTTCACTTCTCTTTGGTTCTCCTCACGTACCATTTGAATTTACCCCATTAAAAAAAGAAAAGGAAGAAATTTTTGCTTTTGTTGGTTTACAATAAATTCTTCATAATTTGTCATCTTGTTTTATAAATTTAAGTTTCTTAAAAAATGAGACATATAATTTAACTTTAAATTATAGGGTAGATATCACACTTAATTACATGGACTTTTATCCTAAACTTTTTTTCATTTTTGCAATTAAACTTTGTCCCCTTTTGTGATTAATTATCTAAATTCTGTCAATTTTTGCAATTAACTATTTGATTTAGGCACTATAACTAACTTGAAAAAGTTATAGGTAGTAAATTGAATATTTGCAAACTTTAGATGGTTAATTGCTAAAATGGGCAATACTTACATACAAAATATGACATTTTTCCTTGATTATGTACTTATTTTATATTTTTAGGCACTTGTATTATGGATGCATGACCATAGTATAATTAAGCCAAGCAATAGGTGCCTTAGAAAAATAAAACACAATTACATAAAATCCAGCACATGAAATGTAAACTACACACAACACACACACACACACACACACACAATTTTAAGGGGGAAAGAAAAGGAAAAAAACAATAAAATAAAAAGTTATTTAAAAAAAAAAAAAAAGTGGGGTAGTTATGTAAGGTGGATTTCCTTTTCAAAATTTCTTAAGAAGTCACAGCCTCAATGTCTAGAAAGGAGATGCATTTATTTCCTACGGTTTGAAATTTTCAAGTTAAAAAAAAAAAACTAGTATCTCCCTCGTAAACAATTAAACTGCCACTTTTTTTATTTTCACATAGGGGGGGAAAAAAAGAGTAAACAACTTGGGCAAAATACACAATTAAAATTTCATACATCTTTTTGAAGGGTGTAAGTCTTATCTCTTAATGATATTTATACCTACACATCCATTAAGGATACATGCAAATCCAACAATTAACAAATATAAATGTATGTGGATGTGCA
Source organism: Combretum micranthum (assembly GCA_024138025.1). Classification (NCBI taxonomy): domain Eukaryota; kingdom Viridiplantae; phylum Streptophyta; class Magnoliopsida; order Myrtales; family Combretaceae; genus Combretum; species Combretum micranthum. Next base: position 5,761,979 of record JAMXBD010000001.1, read on the forward strand.
ATCAATTTTAGTGTGTAAATAGGATATCTATATATATAACATCATTTTATTTCCCTTAATAGTTTCTCCAAAGGAATGTGCATGAGCATATGACATGCCAAACCAGGAGAAGGAAACCAAAAAAAAAAAAAAAAAAGACAACAACAACAACAACAACAAAAAATTGACATTTTCTGAATAAGAATGAAAGGCTTTCACAAAGTAATACATGCTGGATGCTTAGGTTCAACAACAACGATTGATCATCTACATGGTAATGAAAATGGACATATATGAAAATTTTTCATAGGGAAGTAGACAAATGATGAGGGGCAAAGTAGCCAAAATGTCTTACCACACGAAACCAGCGCCTTTTATGAGGTGGCAGGGGAATCACAGCTTTCACAAAGTACCCATGAGCGTTAAAAGCTATGTAGATGTCTCCTCCGTTATTTTCATGCAGCCTACAAGACGGTGAGATGCTTATGTGCTTCCACATGGAAGTGAAGTTGAACAACAAGACTTGTACATATAAAACAAATAAAATGTTTCCACCACATGTCAAACAAGGACTTCTTTGTTTACTGACACCCTCCGACAGCAAAGATGGGATTTTGAGAGGCTTTTTTTTGGATAAATGATTTGGAATGATATTAATCTCTAAGAAACAATAAATTCTACTAGATGATATAGTTACGATGCTAATAGGCTAGCAAATCCACTGCAGTTCAAATAACCCTTTTGACTTAAAATCTATAGCAAGTATATCAAGCAATCAGAAACCAAGATACACCACTTCCTGCAGGTAGTTAAACTGAAACTTTCATGACAGCTTCAACTGCAACATCAAAACCTTAAGCACAGTTGTTCACGGAACTTCTATCAAAACTGAAGATCATAGGTACCAGGCCCATGTAAACAATGATTCGTCAACATGAGTACAACTGAATCTTAAAAGCACAAAGGGAGAAGAAATTATCTCCAAAATAGAATTGCCAGAACATTTACATATAAGGTGAAGTTAATGTCCTAGGATACATGAGCTAAAGTAACTACAGGAAACTGATGTTAGATTAGTGCACTTTATTCCAATAATTACACAAGTCAGATCTCTGCATGTCCCTTTGTGATATAAGCATCCTATTTCAGAAAACTATATTAAAAAATTGAAATTTTAGATTCAGATACCAACGTATGGAAAATAGAGAGAGAGAAGAAAAGGAAGAAGAGGGGGGGGGGGGGGGGTTGGGTTGGGTGGGGGTTTGTGTGTGGGTGTATGGAGGAGTGAATCAAATAATACAATCAAATGATTGACAGCATTTGCATGTGTTTTTGGACTGGCATGGTCTATTATTCTTTTTTCATGGTGGTTGGTCCAAATTCCCCCTCTTGCATGGACCACCAATATCTTAATTTTAGAACTGCAAATTTAAGAAATTATGTATAACTCTATGATCAGCCACTCTCACTATGAATAAATATAATGTATCACATCATTCAATTAAATGAGAGGTGGGCATTTGAAGACCTGCTCCTTTATGTGCCATTTCATCGAGTCCTAAACCTTTCAAAAGTGCCAATTTAGTTAAAACCTTTCCTTTGGTGTGAACCTTTCATTGGCAAACATGGCTTTATGCATACTGCATATGAAGCATGCTGTATCAGCAAAAAGATTTCAAAATTCTCATTCTAAAAAGGTTTCTGAGTAAATTAATACTATTGAAAAAATTAGGACTCCATTCAACAAGTAAAAATGACTTCCAATAATTCACTGAGCAAGTTTATATTTCCATACGTGAATGCAAGAAATTTGCTCTGTGGATTTCCCCAGTTGTCCTCATGCCAAGTGACATCTTTCTGCAAAGATCAAGAGTTTCACTAGTGTTAAACAAACATTCAGATGACATGTGTTGTCAGAAAAATACAAATATATAATTCCAAATAAAATAAAATAAATTAACAAAAGATCGGAATATTTGGAATTTACTTTTTCAAGAAAACGTTCATGGCGAAATACAGGATGGCTAAGGCGGAATTTAATCATTTTGGAAAAGAACCTAAAATGGCTTCTCTTCCTTTCCTCCAGCTGTATCAGAAAAAAACAAATTCCTCCATTATCAATTCTACCAGAGTCATGAAAAGAAAACCTTCATAATAAAAGAACACCTTTGCCCACAAAAAATGGTTTATAGCAGTATCATGTCCATAACTGTTATTGTTTCCATATCGGGTATGGCCATATTCATCTCCCATTAGCATCATGGGCGTTCCCTACACACATGAGACAACAACGTTAACAACATATAATCTTCAAGAACAACAATAGAATAGAACTCAGCGATACAGAACACTAAGCAAAGTGGCCTCAAGAAAAGGCAACCATCAAATAATATTTAGAGGGATTCCATATTAACTAATAATGTAGATGAAAAGCTACTGAAGCTTTATTAAGTCAATATTAATGATCCCCATGATTTCTGAAAAATTTAAGCTCTTAGACTGACCCAACATGAGAGACCTGGAAATCTAAAGCAATCAACACAAGAGTATTTCAAACCTTCTCTTCAGTATGCCTGAGCAGCTATCAAATTTATATACCTGAGAAATCATTAACGCCAAATGGAAGTTTTTCATTTGTCTGGATCGCAATGCTTTAACCTTGGCATCATCAGTTTCTCCTGTTGAAAACATGTTTGGTGAATTATAGACATTTTTGCAATTTAAAAATCAAAGTAAAGATTATCATTTTAACGGCATGATTCTTAAGGCAATATAACTGTATCCATTGTCTTCAAAATTTAAGCCATAGTATGTTTTGCTTTGTGAATTATAGACATTTATGGGTCTGGTCTAGAGTTAGCAAAGCAAATGCTGTCCCTATACTGTCAAAAGTTCTACCTTCATGGCAATTATCTAGATATACAAATGGCAGAATTTGGGTTGCTTGGAACCCTATGATATGATCATTCCAAACATTGATTTGCTCGGATCAATTCACTCACTGCTTTCGCCATCTTCTCAGTGGGAACATTGATCTTTGGATCACCTTTGTTTATGGGGCTAATAATGTTGCTGGAAGGAGGAAAATGTGGCACGATCTTCTGGATATCAAACACACCATTGGTGGGTCACTGATGATTATAGGAGATTTTAATGAATGTCGGTGCATTGAGGAGAAATCTGAGGGCAATGAAATTGTAACCCCGGGCATGGAACATTTTAAACCTCTTTTGTCGAGAAACTGAAGTGGATGATTTTAGAAGTTGTGGACCTCTATACACTTGGTCAAACAAATGTGCTGCCAACCCTACTCTCCGTAGGCTTGATCACACCTTAGTCAATGCAAATTGAATAGACTCTTTCTCCGCATCTGAAGTCTTTGTTGGTCCCCTTGCCATTTCGGACCATAGCCCTCTCATTACTTACCTCAACCTAAATATAGATTCAAGGAAGGTTCCTTCCAAATTCTTCAATCTTTTGGGCAAAGCATCCAGACTTTAAACCCACTGTTGAGAGAGTATAGAAAACTGAGGTGGAGCGCACTCCGATGTTTCGATTAGTATCTAAATTGAATTGCTCAAGAAGGAACTGAGAAAATTGAATAAACAATCATACTCGAAGATTCAAGATAGAGTTTTGGAAGCTAAGAATTGTCTTGAGATATCCAAGTCACAAATCACACCTACACCTATCTCGCTGACTGGGAGGAAGAAAAAAGACTTTTCAGAGAATTTTACTCGCTTAGAGCAGAGGAGGAACCTTTTCTTCGCCAAAAATCTTAGAGAGACTTGGCTCAAACTTGGAGATAGGAATTCTTCTTTCTTTCTCCAATCTATCCACCAAAAGATCCATAGAAAATGGTATTCACTCTCTTTCTTTAAAGAACGGTTCCAGAGCTAACAATAGAGAGGAGATCAAAGAGGTGACAGTGAACTTCTATAAGTGCCTCCTTACTGACTCGAATCCACACTTCCCTTGTGCTGACAAACTCAACTCCATCATTGCTCAAAAAGTTGATATGGAAGATTGGACCAACTTGATTAAACCCATCTCCAACATCAAGATTGAGGCTGCTCTTTGGTCTTTGGCAAAGGATAAATCTCCCGGTCCTAATGGTTATCATGTAAGCTTCTTTCGGAAGATATGGGACATTGTGGGACAAGAAGTGGTGATGGCTATCAAGGAATTCTTTGCCATGGGCAAGATCTTGAAATCCATTAATTCTACTCTTTTGACATTGGTCCCTAAAGTTCATACTCCAAAGTCTCTTGTTGACCTCCATCCTATCATGTGTTGGAACACACTCTAGAAATGCATCTCTAAAGTTTCGACAGATAGACTAAAGCTAGTAGTGAGTAAGCTTGTTCGATGGGAACAAACCGCTTTCATAAAGGGAAGGAGAATTTTGGATAATGTGTTGGTGGCCCAAGAATTATTGAATGGTTACCATCACAACTCTCATGGCTCATGACGGCACATGACCATGTTAAATGGGGTTTTCTAGCAAAGCTCTTAAAGGGCCTAATTTCCCCTCTCTTTTCTCTTCATGGATAATGGAATGTCACCACACTAAATTCTCAATAAATATCAATGGAGAACCAATGGAATACTTTGGTAACTTCCAAAGATTGAGACAAGGGGACCTTGTTAAGTTATATATTGTATTTATTAGTATTATATTTTCTATTTAATATAATTAATATAATGGTAGGTAATGTATACTAACAGTTAGGGGTGGGCACGGATCGGTTTGGTTCGGTTTTTCCTAAAACCAAACCAAACCATAATTTACGGTTTGGTTTTTTTTCCATCCTAAACCAAACCATTAAGTAACGGTTTGGTTCGGATTATAAATTTTTTTAAACCATTAAATAACGGTTTGGTTCGGTTTGGATTATGGTTTAAATCAAAATTATAACTAAAAATTTTCCTTGTGCTAGTTTTTTATATTCGTGTAGATTCTTAAATATTTATATCATTTTACAAAGCTGATATTATAAACCACGACAAAATACTTTATAAATTCATCATACTTTTAATCTATAGTTCTCTATAAAATCAATTATCCACCAATAAAATATATTCACTAACCAATACATAGTAAGTCATAATTTATGACCATCATGTCAATTATCTACCAATAATTTAGCTAAAATAAAAAATCATCTATCAACAGAATTCAACAACGAATAAAATGACCAATTGACAAAATATATTAAACAATTAATACATAATGAAAGTTTATAAACTAAATAAATAAATTTCATACTTTACAAAGTGAAAAGCTATTAAAAAAAAAAACAATAGTTCATCATCAACAAAAATTACATATCATAAGCTTAAAAAAAAGTTTAAAAAGAACAAGTTGATTTTAATTAATATTCACCAAATATAAATACCAAATGAAATCATATAAAATATATAGTAAATATTATTATATTTTTCTAAAACGGTTTGGTTCGGTTTTACGGATTGGTTTGGTTTTACCTTCAAACCAAAACCATAAATTTACGGATTGGTTGGATTTGAAAATTTCAAACCAAACATGAAAAAAACCATCTTTTCGGTTTGGATTGGTTCGGTTACGGATATTGGTTCGTTTGGTCGGTTTTTTTTGCCACCTTTAACAGTACAAAGAATTTGTATATATATTTCTATGTATGTACAATCAAATGAATAAGAAATATCAGAAAATATATTTTTTCTCTTTGTTAACATGGTATTAGAGCCATAGAGTGGCAAACCCTAAATTCAAACCCTAAACACACAAACCCTAATTTTCACAAATCCTAAACACACAAACCCTAATTTTCACAAACCCTAAACACAAACCCTAATTTTCCGTGGATGTTCGTGTCTGGATTTGCTTTTCCCGGTGTTGGATTTCAAATTTGATTACATCGTTGTGTTCCTCTCTTCTTCGACAACAAAACCTAATAAGCTCGCTGTCGGAAGCACCACCACGTGTGCCATCGTCGTCTGCTCTTATTATCCTCCTTTTTGGCTGACATGTCTTTTTCGGCTAACTTTTGGTGTCATGCGCCGGTTTTGATATTTCCTCGATCCAACTGTTCTAGCCTTAAGCTCTGACCAGTTTCCGACTGCCGACTTTTGTTGTTTTTCATCTTTTTGATCCTTTCTCCAGGTTATTCTCGATCTAACATGGCTAGTGATTCTTCTCCCTTGAAAACTAGTCCTTTTTCAATCCATCACCTGCCATTGCAATTGAGAAATTGATGGGAAGTTCTAATTACATGTTTCGGTCTAAGGCTGTGGAATTATGGTGCATGGGTCAAGGTCTACAAGACCATTTGACCACCAAATTGGATGATATTACAAAAGATCTAAAGAAGGATAAGGATCAATGGATGAGAGTTGATACTCTTTTATCGAGTCTTTTGTGGCAGTCCATCGATCCATCTCTTCATCCAATTTACAATCATTACTCAACACAGGCGAAGAGACTATATACACATGATATTTAACATTTTTACTCAGTGATATCTAATTTGCTTAATTTGAGACAAATAGGTATGTCAATTACTGATTTTCTTGGCAGATGGACATCCATTAAAACTGAGTACAACTCTTTACTTCATCTCGGTCAGTCTCTCCAAGATGGTTTGACTCAGAGAGAGAAATTTTTCATAGTTTATATCCTTGCTACACTTAGTCCTGATCTTATTTCAATTCGTGATCAGATATTGGCTAGTCTATTATACATCTATGGATGAAGTTTTTCTTGTTCTTTCGTGTGTCTCATCAATTCCTAATGCACTTGTACATGGTTTTTCTTATGGATAACTAGCTTTAGTTTCTCAGATGGCTTCCCAAGGTCATGGCTAATGATAAGAAGGGTGGTGATCGTGGGATTGTTAAGGAAACCGTCTTAGGTATACTATTGCATCGGTGGGGTCATACGAAGAAATGTCACAAGTTGCATAGACGTCCTCGCAAGCTAATTATCATTAGAAGACAATCCTATTCTTTTGCTACACAAATCTGAATCTTTACTCTATGGAGCTGATCTTGAGAATTATTTGCAGGATCAGGCTTCACAACAGTCTCATTTTACTGCTTTGCTCCTGGTAATTTTGTTGCATGTCTTACTCAGTCTTCTTTAGGTTATGGGTGGTGATTGTGGTGCTTTGAACACATTTTTGGTAATCCTCACTTGTTTTCTCATTTTGAAATCTGCACATTACTTTGTTATGTAGCAAATGGTTACATGCAGTACCTGAAACTGTGGATAGTGCAAACCTTACCATCTGTGCTTTAGACGTGTCTTATATCACATTGTCCATTTAATCTATCTTGTTAGTAAAGTCACTCGTGCTCTAAACTGCTTATTAAATTTGCCCTCATTCTGTTGTTTTTCAGGACCTCGTACAGGACGATGATTGGCACAGAATGTATCACAGGTAGTTACTACTCACCAACCTTCAGCTTCTTATCTAACATGTCCACCTGTTGAGGACCTACCTGAAGAGGACCTTGCTATAGCTCTTAGAAAAGGTAACCGTTCTACTCGTAATCCTCATCCACTTTATAATTGCCTTAACTATCACCGTTTATCTCCATCCTATTGTACCGTTGTCTCCTCTTTATTTTCCATTTCTGTTCCCAAAAAGGTGAGTGAGGCATTTTCAGATTTAGGGTGGACACAGGTAATAGTAGACGAGATGACTGCTTTGCATGCCAGTGGTACTTGGGATTTAGTTCCCTTACCTCCTGGCAAATCTCTTGTTAGATGTCGATGGATTTATGCTATTAAGGTTAGTCTTGATGGTATAGTTGATCGGCTTAAGGCTTGGTTGGTTGCCAAGGGTTATACTCAAGTGTATGGTTTGGATTATGTTGATACATTTTCTCCTATTGCTAAAATGTCCTTTGTTCGCTTGTTTATCACTATTGCAGCTATGCGACATTGGCCCTTGTACCAATTGGACGTTAAAAATGCATTTCTTCATAGTGAACTCCAGGAGGAAATTTATATGGAGCAACCGTCTAGCTTTGTTGCTCAAGGAGAGTCTAATCTGGTATGTAAATTTCGACATTCATTTTATGGTTTGAAACAATCTCCATGTGCCTGGTTTAGCCAGTTCAATACTATTGTAATGGAGTTTGGAATGATTCGTAGTACATCTGATCACTCAGTTTTCTATAAGCACACATCTAAGGGGCAATGCATTTACTTAATAGTGTATGTAGATGACATCGTCATAACTGGTAATGATCAGAATGGTATTACTCAATTGAAGGCACATCTTTTCAAACGGACCTTGGCTTGTTGACATACTTCCTTAGTATAGAAGTTGCTAAATCTAGATCTAGCATAGTACTCTTTCAAAGAAAATATGTTTTAGATATACTGAAAGAAATTGATATACTTAATTGCAAGCCTGTGGAATCTCTTATGGATCCCAATGTAAAATTGTTACCAGGACAGGGGGAACCTTTTACAGATTTAGGGAGAGATCGTCGTTTGGTAGGAAGACTCAATTATCTTATTATCACTCGACCTGATATATCATTTGCAGTTAGTGTTGTCAATCAATTTCTCCAATCTCCTTGTACTAGTCATTGGAATGCAGTGGCCAGGATTCTTAGATACGTGAAAGGTGCTCTAGGTAAAGGTCTACTATATGAAGATCATGGTCACTCTAAAATAATTGGATATTCTGATGTTGATTGGGCAAAATCTCCATCTGATAGACGATCTACTTCTGAGTATTGTATTCATGTTGGAGGAAACCTGGTATCTTGGAAAAGTAAGAAGCAGGATGTTGTCACTAGATCTAGTGCAAAAACAGAATATCGTGCTATAGCTTTGGCAACTTGTGAATTGATTTGGTTGAAACAATTACTTAATGAGCTAAAATTTTTTGAAACTTCACAAATGGAGCTAATTTGTGATAACCAAGCTGCATTATATATAGCTTCCAATCTTGTATTCCATGAGAGGACTAAGCACATAGAAATTGATTGTCATTTCATCCGAGAAAAGATCTTATCTGGCTGCATCTTCACCAGACATGTCAATTCAAATGATCAGTTGGCTGATATTATAACCAAATCCTTAGGGGGTTCTCGTATTGAATAAATTTGTAATAAGCTTAGTGCATATGATTTGTATGCTCCAGCTTGAGGGGGAGTGTTAAGTTATATATTGTATTTATTAGTATTATATTTTCTATTTAATATAATTAATATAGTGGTAGGTAAGGTATACTAACAGTCACAGGAACTTTGTATATATATTTCTATGTATGTACAATCAAATGAATAAGAAATATCAGAAAATATATTTTTTCTCTTTGTTAACATACCCTCTATCCCCTTATCTCTTTGTGCTAGTTATGAAAATCTTTTCATGCCTTATGAGGGAGATAAATGCCTACCTGGATTTTAAACACCATTGAAGATGTAAGAAAGTCAAGCTTAACCACCTGTGCTTTGCAAATGACCACCTCATATTTTACAAAGGAGAAATCCACTCAGTTCAGCTCATTCAAACATGCCTCCAAGAATTCTCTAAACTATTAGGAATTTGGTATAACACTGCAAGGAGCCAGCTCTATGTTAGTGAGTTTTAGAGGATGTCAAAAATGGAATATCAGAATGTTTGAGCTTGTTAGTTGAGGTTCTGCCTTTTCAATACTTCGGGGTTCCGCTTATCTCTAGAAGATTGTCAAAGAACTCTTGCCAAGTTTTGGTAAATAAGTTTGCTAATTGCATCAATCACTGGACTTCTAAGTCCCTTTCTTATGCAAGTAGGATTCAACTCATTAAGATCGTTCTTTATTCTCTCCAAGTTTATTATAGCAAGAGATAAAGCATCTAGCCCGAATGGCTACAATGCAATTTTTTTCCGACTCACCTGGAACATTATTGTTAAGGATGTGTGCATGGCAATTAAAGATTGTTTTGCAACGGGTAGGATGTTAATGTCCATCAATTCCACTACTATATCTCTAGTTCCTAAAGTTGAAAACCTCTCTTCTCTTAAGGATTTTCAACCTATTTCATATTGCAACACCTTGTACAAGTGTCTCTCCAAAATTTTAGCGGAGAGACTTAAAGAAGTGATTCCATTCCTAGTGGGTAAGGAGCAAATGGCGTTCATCAAGGGCCGAAGGATAGAGGACAACATTTTTATTGCGCAAGAACTTTTCCTTGGTTACCATAAGCACAACCTTGGTGCTAGAAGTGTAGTAAAGGTAGATATCATGAAAGCCTACGATAATGTGAAATGGTGCTTCTTGGAGCAAATCCTCAAGGCCATGAACTTCCCTCCTCAATTTATATTGTGGATCATGCAATGTGTCTCCATTGTTAAGTTTCCCATAAGCCTCAATGGTGAATTAGTGGGCTTCTTCCCAGGCTCCCAAAGCCTAAGACAAGGGGATCCTATGTCTCCTTATCTTTTTGTCTTGATTAAGGAGGTTTTTTCTTGTTTGATGCGGAGGATTGGAAGAGAGGAAAGATTTTCTTATCATTAGAGGTGTCAAAATGAGCGACTAAATCACTTATGTTTTGCTGACGATGTCATGATTTTCTCCAAAGCTGATATGCCATCAATTTCTTGCATAAAAGAAGCTTTACAGGAATTTTCCTCACTTTCTAGTCTCTAGGCAAACAAAGAAAAAAGCATTGTTTTCTTTAGTGGAGTTCCACAACAGTTGGAGGAGGAAATGTGTGCTTTTTTAGGTTTTAGGCATGGTGAGCTTCCAATGAAATATTTGGGGGTTCCACCCTCTTCATATAAGCTAAATAAAGCCACTTGTCATTTCCTCATAGAGAGATATAACAAAAGAATCAACCATTGGGCAAACAAGACTTTATCTTATGCAGGTTGTGTGCAATTAATAAAAAGTGTGTTATTCTCAATCTAGGTATATGGATCTTCCGTGTTTTTTTTTCCAAAAAGTATACTAAAGGAGTTGACAAGCAAAATGAAACGTTTCTTGTGGAATGGAAATGATGAGGAGAGAGCAAAAGCTAAAGTAGATTGGGATGCAGTTTGTCGACCTAAATCTGAAGGGGGACTTGGGATCATTGACTTGATTGCTTGGAACAAAGCTGCACAATTCAAGCACATGTGGTATCTTTGCATGGATGTAGGAGATGAACTATGGCCATCATGGGTGCAATCTGAGTTAATCAAAAAGATGAATCCATGGTCTATGAAAATTCCTGCCTTAACTTCTTGGACATGGTAGAAGGTATTACATCTCAGACCTCTTGCTCGTAGGTTTTTTAGGTGGAAGGTTTGTAACAACATCTCTTTGTGGTATGAAGAATGGCATCTGAAAGGTCCTTTGGCTAACTAGTTAGGTGTGAGAGTGATATATTCTACTGGTTTTCCTAAGAAGGTATAGTTGTGCAGCAGCATTATTGATGAAGGTTGATGTTGGCCCATAGGTGATACATGGGATTGCATTAAAAGCGCCCTACCAAATGATTTTAAACAGGATATCATTTCAACAGACAGCTTTATGTGGAAGGATAACCCAACAAGAACTCTTGCAATTAGAGAAACTTATAAGCTTTGAGAGGACAAAAGGCAAGGGTTCCTTGGTATTCTATGGTTTGGCACAAAAGGGTGGCTCCAAAGCATGCTTTTATTTTATGGCTTGTAGCACAACAGAAACTCAATACCTTGGATAAATTGATTCTGTGGGAAGTAGTGGATCAAAACCGATGTTTCCTTTGTGGGATAGTAGAAGAAACACACGACCATGTATTCCTTAAATGCAATTTCACTATGTAAGTATGGAATAAGGTCAAAGAAAATATTCAATACAGTGGTTGCCGTCCCTTTGAGGCGAATGACATTGTTGAGCTTTTCACATCTTTGGCCCTAAGGCAAACAATGCAGTGAAGAATTCTAACTAACATGGTCATATATTATATTTGGAGAGAAAGGAATAAGAAGAACTAGGTATTAGCACGAGATATCCTATGGATGTAACCCGTTCCATTCTATGTTATTTTTTCGTAATAGATAGATCTCTTATGATGTAAATGCCAAGATCTCGGTCTTAGCACCCTGCTTTTGTTTTAGGTGTTATTATTCGAGGTTTTAGGCCTCTTGTGAGGTCTATCTTTGTATATTCTTTTGTATCTTTTTTCTTCAATATATAAATCAAAATTTTCTTACCTTACCCCAAAAAAAAAATTTTATTAGGCATCCATTTTTGTTCTTCCAAAATGTATACCCAAAGAAATAACAATGAAAATGAAGCGTTTCTTTTGGAATGGATCGGATGAAGAAAGGGCAAAATCTAAAGTATCATGGGAGGATGTATGTGGGCCCAAAAAAGAAGGTGGATTGGGTATTATCAACTTATCCTTATGGAACAAAGTTGCCCAAGCAAAACATATTTGGCACCTATGCTCTAATCAGGAAGAATCCTTATGGGTCCAATGCATCTCCTTAAAAAAAAAAAAAAGTTTCTAGATTGTCAATACCCCATTTCAAGCCTCTTGGTCTTAGAGAAAGATTCTACAAGCTCGATCATGGGCTTGTCCACTGTTTTCATGGAATGTAGGAGATGGAAGTAAAATTTCATTATGGTATGACTAGTGACATCCAAAAGGTCTTTTAGTTGATTGGTTAGGAGAAAGGACTATCTACAACTTAAGGTGGTCAAAACAAGCTCTGCTAAGGTGTATCATTAATGGTAACTCATGGGTATGGCTAACGGGAAAGATTTATGTATCTATCGAAGAGGAAGTTCCTTCCTTTATGCATGAAAGAGTTGAGCAAAAGGATAAACTAGTGAGGCGACCAGATCCATCCAAGGCATTCTCTATAAAAACAGTGTACAACTATCTCCAACAAAGTACAAGCCATGTTCCTTGGCACTCCATTATCTAGTGTAAAGGAAATCTTCCATGACACCCTTTCATCTTATGGCTTGCAATCAAAGAAAGACCACACACCCAAGATCTTTTGGTGCAACGAGGTCTAGTCACTCTAAACCAATGTTATTTATGCAATGAAGGAGAAGAGTCATACTCCCATTTTTCTTTTTCTTCTTCTTTTACTTTTTTTTTTTTTTTTTTTTTGTGTGTGTGTTGTTTGGTTGTGGTAGTGGTGGTGGTTTTGGGGGGAAGGGCAAGGGGTGGGGGTGGGGTGGTTTGGGGGGGTGGGGTGGGTTGGGTTTGTTGTCCACAACTTCCATCTGGCAAGAGTTACTACATCAGCTTCACCTCCCTTTTGGCAGTATTTTATCAGCTTCAATAATTAATGATCTATTGATCTCTGTTAAAGGTCTCAAAGACACCAATTGGAGAAAAATTTCAACAGTTTTTGTCTAGATTTTATGGAGAGAAAGGAATGATACAAGATTGAGAACATCCTCTTCAACAGCTGATTGTATTGTTAGGAAAATGTTTTTGTATTTCACTATATAACGTGAGATACTAACTATAATCCCTAGGTTTTTGCCTTAGCTAGAATTAAAAACTTGAATGTTTTGGTTAAGTAAAGACAGTTTGGAAATAAGTCATGGGAGCAAGACGACAGATATTAACTTAAAATTTGTTTTCACAAGTTGTGAAGCTTATATCTCATTATTAATTATTTTGTGTCTTGAGATAATAAATGCTTTGATGTATATTAATTAATATTTATCAGGTACTATGATCATTCGTCTTATACACATTAAAAGGTTTTGATTTTTATTTCTTATAAATAAACCTTTTTCCAAAATTACCAGAAATTATTTTGCAAGCTTTTCACCATAAATTTCAAAGCATTGGCATATTGTCCTTTCTTTTAATAAAGTTTTTTTCTTTAAATGTTGAAATAACAATTCTCAATTAAACCATGCTTATTTTCTTTTATGTGTTAAAAAAAATAATTGGGGATTTGAAAGTTTGCACCGGCTAGACATTATTATTTTTAGAAATAAACACAATATTTTCGAGATCTGCTTTTCTAACATAGTCTCTTTTACACGCACAAAATCATTTTTTCAAACCTTCCCTCTCTTAACTTAAAAAACTCCAAGATAGTGTTTAGAAGCTCCACAACCAATATTTTCAAACCTTCCCTCTCTTACTTCATCAAATGTTACAGAAAAATATTTTTGTTAAATATACCAGTATATGTGAACATTTTACCACCTACGGTTAAAAGGTCGAGTTTAACAAATGTTACAAGTTAGTAAACTAAAACTGAGCCTTATTTGCTAAGAAATATTAAAAATGGGTAAAAACTTGCTTTTTGAGTTTGTTTAGGCTTAGAAGCATGATATGTCTGTTAAAAGCTTATAAACAAAACTAATTTAGCTTAACTAAACAGTGTAACAGAACATGCAATATAACAAAGTAACACTACCCTAACAACCCAAATGCCGAAGCTAGAGATAGAAATAAGAAAAAGAAGATGAAAGTCTTAAGTTAGATTAGTGTCTTATATGAAGCGGTTGTGTTAAGTTATCTCTATGTATGTTTGATGCAAGTATCGATTATGGAAAGGCTAGTTGTGAAATGGAGTGAGTTCAGTTGTTGCTCTATAAGTGTATTGGAGATCGCGACCCAATTTTGCCCTCGGGTTGGAATAGTGGTATGAGGGGTATATATTGATACACAGCTTCAGTTGCAAATCAAAGTCAATCCCTCGACGTACCCCACAATTGAAAATAAAAGAACTCGCGGCTAAGATAAAATTAAAGTGTTTGAAACACAACTTCTATCGCGACTCAGGTCGAGCCCTTGACGTACCTCGCGATCAAAGCTATGAGCATTTTTGGATGCATGCGACCCCCATTCTGCCAAGATGCGACTTAATTTTCTAGTCGCAATGTACCCCACGGCTCCTCCTAAGCTACTCGCGACCCACCCTATGTAGAAAGCAATAAAGAACCACACAAGTTAAGAAGTTTATAACATGAATCTAAGACACATAAGTGCTAACAAGAGTTCTTCCTTGGTTATATGCATAATAATGTATGCTGGTTGTTCTATAGGAACCATGAACCAAGATCCAAAGTTTCCAGTAAACTACTGCGACCTCTAAGCAAGATGTATAGGTGAGTAACTGTGAGTTTATCACGTCGTTGTGCTTGTAATGTAGTTGCACTTGTCTCTATATGAATATAACTAGCTATGTATGGGGATGGGAATAATGTGTGTGACATGGTGTCTAGATGATAGACAAGGTTTAATACCAGAATTGATAACCAACTTTCTATTATTAATATGTAATACATATTGATGATTATTTGAACCGATCCTTAAATAAAATGGATATGCATTACACGACAGCATACTTGCACTAGCATGGTACCCATGTTATGTATTGATATTCCGATTCTATGATAATGCCTTGTCACGTTAATAGATCTAGATGAGGTTACTATAGGGTAGTCAGCCCCACGAGAACTAAGCAGGCACTGAAGAACATCGCACAAGTTGGAGTTAGCTTTAGGGTGTTTATACTTGGTAGAGTTCTTAAGATTCTAAAGTAAAGTTGAGATTATGTTGCATATGCATATGAGTGTATATATATATATATAATAATAATAATAGCTAAACTTAGAAAAAACTTCACCTTCCTTAGTTCTCAGTCTCACCTAGGCATGGACTACTTAAGCTGATCCTCAAACCCCAAAAAGGGGTATAAATCTCCATTTGTTTGGATTTCGATCATCCAAGCTATGCATTTCATATGGCCGAGTGTTACATTGCATATAGCTGAAACTAAACTTGTCTGGCATTTGTTTGGAATGTGGTTTAGTTATGTTATCTCACTGAGTTGTGGTGTGCTCACACTACTACAAACTTTATATGTTTTCAGGGATCCATAAAGTTAATCCATGCTTAAGGCGAAGGAGCATAGTACACACCAAAAGGGAAACTAAAATTTCAGAGAGTTGAAGATAGTATCTTTTGTATATAAGTTATCCTATATATGTTTCTTGTAAGTTCATAAGGTTATGTTTGGAAGCTTACCCTATGTTGTATGTAAAGGACATATATATATATATATATATATGCAAAATTTCTTATCTTGACAACTTCATAGTCCAGTTTTAATTATTCGCACCACACAGCGTCCTACTAATTTAATGCTCGTAGAATTTCTTGAAAAGCTCCAGTAGGCTTATTGAATAATGCAATCACTAATTTGTTACAAGGGAGCATCAACACTGCTAGAGTAGCCTATGGGGTTGTGACACTAGCCATGATGTTTTCTAAAGGGATATCAATATGTGTACCCTAGTTATCTTGGCACCCATATCGATAGTTCTCTTGTAAATGGCCTAGGCCACCTTATCTTTTATTAATGAAAAGGCAGATATCCTAACATTACCCCAAAAAAAAAAAAAAAAAAATTTTCCTAGACTTACTAAATATGTGTAGTTTCACATGGTTTGCACATAAGATTGCTTGCTATAGTTGAACCAACATTATAATTTTTTTGCATTAAGTAAATTATTTTAACCATGAAGTTACACAACACAAAAGATTCTGCACCCTATAGAAATTTCGATGGAAAGCAAAAATAGTTCAAAATTAAAAAAAGATCACGATACATTAAACAAATTAGCTAAACAACTAGAATTTCCCCATCAGATAGCATCAGCAAGAGTATATGTGGTTACTTTGCAACAATGTGATCTGACAACTCAAAACTGTGACAAGCTACAATATCTTTTGCAAACATTTGGTTTAATCAATGTTTTCAATATTATTTAAACTCAATGGTAGTGACACTTTCACATGTGTAAAGACAGTCATAGGTTGAGAACAGGAACATCAACCTAACTTATATTCCCACCAAACAAGAAGAGGCAGATGTGTTCACCAAGAGTTGAAAATGAATTTGAAATTATGTTTAGCAGGTTTGGAATGATATAAATCTATTCCTTAACTTGAAGGGGGTGTTAGAAATAGTTTGATTTACATCTATTCTACTTAGTTTTTGTTTGTTGTGGATGTTACCACCATCTTCGTGTCATTATCTTTTCATTATATTGAACTTACAAATTTAGCAGGCTAGAAAAGGTGTTGAACTCATCCTTCTTCTTGTGTTAGTCTTATCATTTCTTAATCATTCCTCACAATTTAGAAGAATAAAGACTGAATTTCAGATTATACTTTTCTCAATTAGCAATCTACTTTATAAATTGATGATTAGTTGAAATGCTCCATAAAAAATTCTTAGAATCAGAAATTTGTCCCTTAAAAACATGGTTTCAAAAGGAAAAATGATTCGGTCAATAAAATCTGGAGAGCTTGATTCTTGGCAATACAATAATTCAATTTGAGATATTGTTATTGCAAAATATACATGAGGATTGCAAATCTGCAACTAAGCCTCTGATGAAAAATTAAAAGATTTGATATAGCTGTAAATAGCCAATTGATAGTGTAGGAAATATAACTTATTTTGTCATTTACTGTAATTAGTCGGTAAAATGGCGGTAAGTAAGGATGGTGTATTAACAACCACGTTAAATTGTGTATAAATAGTTCTTGCTATGTACCATCTTAAAGGACTAACAAAGATAGTTTTCTTCTCTAATCTTTTTCATGGTATCAGAGCTTCTCTAAAAACCAAAAACCTTTCTCTAAATCTTAGGTACTAGTTGCCAAATTTTCTTTTTCAGTTCTTCTCCTTAATTCTGTCTTGGGTATCATAATGTTGAATTCTCTAATTTCATAAGAGAATCAACCTACTATTATTAATATCAATAATGAGGCTAAAACATTAGTTTAGTCAAAAGGGAAATTGCAGAACATTCGATCTTCTTATAGGCTCAATGACCAAAGTTATCTTCAATGGTCTCAAGTTACATTTCTCAAAGGAAATGGTATGTTGAGCCATCTTATTGGAACCAAACTTTCTGTTGAAAATGCCACATTTGCAAAATGCGACAAAGAAGATTCCATGATTATGGAATTGCTATGGAACTCTATGACACCAGAAGTAAGCAAGACTTGTATGTTCTTATCAATTGCAAAGGAAATTTGGAAACTGTTCGTCAAACATATTAAAAAATGCAAGATACTTCATTAATTTATGAGATCCAAACCAAAAATCAACACCACAAAGTAAGGTAGCCTTTCTGCCACTGAGTACTATAGTACTATGAAAAGCTTGTGGCTTGAGTCAAAAGTTCAAGCTCTCACCCATTTCTTGAGGGTGGATTTTTTGTAATATAGGCTGAGGAGAGTTGTCGAAGAGTGATGGTAGACAATTCAATAAATGAAAGATCAGTCATGAATTCCACAAAGGATGGATAAAGTGTCGAGGCCAATAAAAAGGAAAAGCAATCCAATATAGAAGGGGCCTAGCATACAAACTGCAAAAAAGCACATCGCAACCACAAACCCTAATCACGTGCAAACACGTAATGATGACAGAGACAACTAATCGTAAACCGTGCTCTGATACCAATAAATATGATACGCCTAAAAATTGATTGTATCTATAGGTTAATACTAATTGACCTTAAAGACAACTCCAAGACTTAACACAAGCATTATATCATGTTTGATATGTGGGAATGAACCCAGAATAAAATCACGATTCCGAGTTCCATTCTCATTCCTATACTTTGTTACATTTCCAAAAGCTGAAATCGCGATTCTCGAAAGTCGATGATTCCAGCTTTAAGGAGAAATTCGATTCTGCCCTTAAAAAAGCTAAATCGCGATTCTAGTCCTTCCTCATAAACAATTACCATTAAATTACATTTTTATCCTCTAATTTATTATTCACATTAAATTATTGAAGATATTTTTTACAAATAACATGTCAATTTCATTTCACTCCAAGATTTATTAAAACAAATGAATAGATTTATCATTCCCACTCTCACTTCATACAATTTCATTTCTCTCATTCTAATCCATTCCATTTCAAATAACTCCGACATAATAAAAGTCACATAGGATTTTCTCAAAACTTAAAGATGATTTAATTACTCACCTTGGATATCACCTACTAAGAAAAGTAAAGTAAGGTAAAGGTATAACACTTGCAAGTAATTGATATGACTCTCAATAACTCTCATGTTTGCAACTTGCCATAATCGAGATTGATTGACTAATAAGAGATAAGGTTTCAAGAAGACCAGCAGAACACGTCTTCACCCTATTGGTGGGGTCGATGTGTGTAACCATTGATTGGACACATAGTGAGATTCCGAACATTCACATTACTTTCAACATAATCAATAGCACATTCTCCAAAAGCACTTCTTCAATTTTTCAAATTAGCACATTCAGAGAGATTTGTCGATCAAATAGTTTGGACTATACTCTTAATCTTGTACGTGAGTCAATGGCAACCGTAGAGGAAGACAATGAAATTGGGATGCACCCGCCTGTGGGTGGACATCAAGGGGAGAAAGCTCAAGCACCCTATGCAAATGACGAAGCTAAAGCAAATATTGAACCACAGTGTCCACGGCACCGAAGGTCAGATAGGGCTCGTCAAGGGCATTGAAGCACTTCCTCCATACCCACCCAGCAACAATACCCCATGCACGCATCATTTCACGATGTTGACACGTGTCAATAGGAAAAAAAAAATTAATTAAAAAGGAAAAGATCCGCCACATTGTAATATATGTCAATTGTATCATTAATTAACCTACTTTCCTAAACATTATGACCTCAAACAAACTTATCCTCAAACGTTGTGACCTTGTAATTTATCCAATTTATTTTGTCATTTGTTGTAGTTAATTGGTAAAATAGTGGTAGGTAAGGTTAGTGTATTACCACTAACCACATTAAAATGTGCATAAATAGGCCTTACCGTGTATCATCTTAAAGGATTGATAGAAATATTCTTCTTCTCTAGTCTTTTTCAGCCTCAATGTTTTATAGTGGATTCACCTCTTGAAAGCTAAGGAAGATTGCAAGATCATTCCTTTTGAGCATGTTCATGCACGAAGGAAGAAGACAAATGGATGAAATGTGGTGACTTTCTGGTGGTGGTTGTACTGTGTTATATGTGTTGTGTGTTTGTGTCTTGTGTCTTGTGTCTTCAATATGGACATAAGTGTCCTTATTATTAGGCAGTTCCTATATCGGTTTTGTATGGATCTACCTTTGTTTTTAAAACTAAATCTGAAAATATGTTATTTTGTAAACATAATCAGCAAATACCAACACAAAAACACATTTTTTTGAATGTGTACAAAATTTTATACTAGTAGCGCACTTTGATCTACCTTCTTTTTAAAACTAAATCCGAAAATATGTTATTTTGTAAACATAATCCGCAAATACCCACACAAAAACGCATTTTTTGAATGCGTACAAAATTTTATACAAGGAGTGTGCTGCTAGACAAAGCTGATGAAAAACAATTCGAACGCATTCGTTATTTCCAAAATTCTCAAACGCATTCACTGAATGCATCCGTTTTTATTTTATTTTATTTTTAATAAAGGTTATGGACGCAATCAATGAATGCATCCGAAATCCCTTCCTTAGAGATGGCCACTGTGATTGTGTTGATGGCAAGAGAGAGAGGAGAGAAAAGGGAGAGGGTCTGCTGTTGATGGGGAGAGACAAAGGAGAGAAAGGGAAGCGGGTCTGCTATGCTGAATGGGCGTCACGAGTAAGATTTAGATTTAAGTAGGGAAGGGATTTTAGATGCATTCAGTGAATGCATCCATGACCTTTATTTGAAAAATAAAAAAATAAAAATGGACGCATTCAGTGGATACGTCCGAGAATTTGAGAGGAAAAAAATTGAATGCATTTGTTAAATGCGTTCAAATTATTTTTCATCAGCTTCAACTACGAACGCACCCTGGGAGTGCGCTACTAGTGTAAAATTCTGTACGCGTTCTTTGAATGCGTTTTTGTGTGAGTATCTATGGATTATGTCTACAAAACAACTTATTTTCGGATTTAGTTTTAAAAATAGGGGTATATCCGTATAAACTCTGTTCCTGCATGTTACATGTATGTTGCATGGCATAAGTAAAATAATGGGATGATGTGGTGCATTGTAATGTAAGCAATTACTGTGTCACAAACCTACAAGATCCTGCGACAACTGCATGTGTAAAGGTGTTAAAGCAAAAGGTAAGGGTCAATTATTGCATGTATGTACGTGTCAGAAAAAAAGACGAAATTTAAACAAGCAATTGCATAACTGCCAATGTGTTGTAATAATTATTCATATATCAGCAATGGATAGGAAAGCACGAATCTGAATTGTCTGAACCAAAATAGTTTTCCTTTGGACTTTCCCCAAAGCAAGCCCAAATATTTAATTTTTCAAAATAGGAAGACACAAAAGAAAATCAGATAAGGTAGCCATCAAATCAGATTTCACTTTGTTAGCCAAAAACGCAGAATTACGAGCAATCTTGTAGCACAATGTTAATGGGATAAATGCCCATGATCAATATTCTCCATAAATATTGCAGTGGACCCAAAGTTTTATAAGACCTCATAACCAATCATCCTTTGAGATTTAATATACAAAAAAATAAAAATTAAAAAAATAAATAAAAATAAAAATTGCATCATGAAAAGATTATATTGTTGTGTCATTGAATTTGTGCTTGATGATACATGGAAAAAAGAATCAGAGAGTTTTGAAAAATGAGAGAAGCATGCAAATCAAATACGGCCCATTCACTTCGCTAAATAGAAGCAGAGGGAAATGAAATTTCAATTCAAAGGGAATGTAATAAAGTTGCAATGGCTATTACAGTGTTTACTTGGTGTAAAAAGTAAAACAAGTAATTATTAGAATAAAAGGTAAAATATTTATAATGCCCCTTGTATTTATTAAAAAGAAAGAGGATAATTGTATAGGTGTTATTTTTAAGATTGGGATATTTATAACAAAGTTGAAAAATAGACTATTGAATGACAATTCATGGGTTAGAAACATGAATTGCTATTCATCATTTTACGCAATAACAATGCATTATGAATTATCATTCCTTTCAAATGAATACCGTAATATCAGCTTTACATCGAACGAGGAATGAATGAATGAATAGCTATTCATGTCAAGTGAACAGACCAATAGACTATAAGAATATTACTTTGGTGTTCATAATAATAATTTGTTGGCAACTAAGAGAATGATGTGAAAAAAATTATCCATAACAAAATGATACAGCAGTACACTAAAAAGAGCCATATAACTCAAGAACTCAAATATCCAATATTATCAAGCACACATGATATAAAGAACGAAAGAAAGAGAACATCTTAATTTACATTTACCAAAATGTCAACAACCTTCATATTTCAAAGGAAGAAGACAGTTGAGGATAACTAGAACTTTTGAGAAAACTGAACAGTAAAGCAAAAATTACATACTAGAGGATGCATATGATGGGTCAAGTTCAAATTGAAAATGAAACCTTTTAATGTTTCAAATAAATGAAGAAGACATTTTAGTGGTTCAAAAAGACCACTATGGCTATAGTGTAATACTGTTAGATCGTGGTGATATGGCATGGTAAATACAAAATACATTCAACTTTTGATGTGTAACTTCCATCCTCTAAGATAACACCATCCTCTATTTGTATCAATTTAAAGACATTCATAACCTATTTGCATTACTTTAATAATATCCATCCTATATTTTAACCAACAAAATGTTTCATACTCTATTTGGATTGGATCTTACCTTCAAAACCACAATTCCAACTGTAATTATCATTGCTCCCATCATTTCCACCCTCACCATTAGCCTCATTGTGCTGTAAAATGTACAATCATCACTAATGGAGAACTTCTGCCCTATAATTTAATTTAAATTGAAACTAGCATCCGTACCTTATTATTATAGGATACAAGATCATATAGGGTGAAACCATCATGAGCTATGACAAAGTTGATACTATGATAAGGCTTACGCTTATTAACCTGTAATTTCAGAGAAGATGGTGAGGAACTTATTAGTTCATATACTTCCCGCACAATCTGGTTACAATTCCATGATGAAGCATCGAAGAGGCAGATTAATTGATTGAAGATACTTTCTTCTAGACTCTAATAATGGACAAGTATGATATCTTATATCTCAAATGTATTTGAAATGCCTTTCAGAAAACCACCAAGTAGAGTCAGATGTTAACCAAAAACCTAAGGCATATCAATGAGTTTCAGATTTCTTTTTCAAAGTGACTGGCACCAGTCTAAAGAAATATGTTCTGATTTATGGTCAGAAAATCCAAAAGAACTGCAAAAGAATACACAGAACATTGCTGCATTGACTCTACAAAATGATGAGAGAATGCAAGATAAAATGAATCAAATTTAAGATATCATTAATAACTTTAGAGCAATGCCAATAGACCCCCTCCTCTTACAATTAAAACTAATCTATTCTGCCCAAAACATCACAGGAGATAGCTCCAGTACCTAACTTCATATGGAAAAAGCATGACAAGAAAAGAGCTAGAAACACATTTTAGGAAATGAAATTCAAACATAATCCCCAAAAGAGAGCACACTAGGATACAGAGGGAGCATTTGGCGTATCTAGTATAAACAAAATGCTTAATCATACTCTATAGAGATCGGCCGACCCAGAAATTCTTGTGGCAAAAATCCCTTTCATTCCAGGATCACCCTACATCACCAAAGAGGACAAAACATAAATTTAGCAGCATCAACAACATAAATCATTTCTTTAGAGAGAAGCATCAAGAGATGCATTACAACTGTCCAAAAGTCATTTGTTTGGCAAATTAAAAGCCTACAAGGACCACATAAGGACTATAACCCTGTCTAGAGAATCGGAT
Source organism: Combretum micranthum (assembly GCA_024138025.1). NCBI lineage: Eukaryota > Viridiplantae > Streptophyta > Magnoliopsida > Myrtales > Combretaceae > Combretum > Combretum micranthum. The sequence continues at coordinate 5,785,720 of JAMXBD010000001.1, forward strand.
ACTGTTAGAAAGTATGACTTGTAAAACCATGCTGGTCCTTCACTCATAAAGAAATGCCACAACCTTGTTACCTTTATAAATTTCCTGATGCCATCACGGTACATCCCATTCCACTCTGCCCATCTACAATAATAGCATTAATTATTAGAAATGAGATAGCCAGCATTGAATAGAAGATAAGGGCTTTTCTCGTTAGAATCACAGTCATCTCATCAACGAGTTTTGATTTTTATATTTATTACTTGCCAAACATGTTGGGATTTTGACTAAATCCCCATCAAGTAAATATTTTGAGCATATAAGGGTTAGTTGATGATGCAGGATTTAAACCTAGAACCTACTAACATCAAGTTAATTCCACAACCATTTATCAAAAAGTTTAAGTGTTCACATATGTAATTTTTCCTTAAAAATTTTCGGTTCATGAAAAGACTGCCCTAATCATAATGTACAACTTGACCTCTTAACATCTAAGAAGCTACTAAAGCGCACACAAAAAAAATTGTTTTGGTTAGCGCTATAACCATATGTAAAAGCTTAAACTTATACATATGGTGTGAGGTATTATATGTATCATGTAACACTCCTCCACACTTATCAGTCAAAACTTTAACTAAAGCTTATCAAGTGGGATGAGTTCTAAAGATATTAAAGGCTTTCTTTATTTCCATTGGTATCACTCATGAACTCAGACCGCAATTGATCATGACTTTTTTGATGTTTCTCAAGCGTGAACGTGTCTAGAAGGCTGAGACTGCCATTTTAAATTCTGATGTCACTAAAGCAAAACGTATCTTAGAAGAATGACCAACGGCTTTTGTGGTCCAGAATTGAGTCAATGAAGGTACAGTAGGGTATCAAATTTTCTGAGTGACACCATTTCTAATTGCATATCCTCTTCCCCTGATGCGTTTGTCTCGTCATCAAAGCAAATCTGACTTGGATGCAGGTTGACGTATCAAGATAATCGATACATGTTCACAAAACATGAATTTCTTACTTGCCAGGGATGCCAAATGCATAACATTGTCTACTTTCTCCTTGATTCTCAATACAGTTTGATTAGTCAATTTTGAAGGAAGTGTACGTGAAAAAGAATCCTTTTTCGGAGACCATTTGTTTTTAGAATGATGAATTGTCTCTCTGTGTGACTCAAACGTCAGTATCGTAAGTGTAGAATACTTTGCACAAAATCTTAGGCCCTCCTATGAAAAAATGGTTGACAGTTGAATGTGTTCAACTGTATTTCGAAACATTGGATGATATGATGAAACAGTTGGTGAAGAACTATTCATCAACTTTGGACGGACAAAAAGAAAGTTGGATTTACTCAAAAGAAAACCTTGAACATCATTTTAACAGCTTCAATGACCATGTTCAAGCATTGGTCCTACTTGTTTCAGCTTGACGGGGGGAAAAATCCAGGGCCTCCCAAACAGAATTCAAGAGAGTAGCTATAACCGACCCATCAACGTTAACAAATAGACCCCTCTCAAAAACCTTACATTTTGATCAAATGGATGGTTGTATCTAGTGGTGTTCAGTGAATTCAAGGCTTCTTCCCTAGGTTTTCTCACACTGAGTATACATGTCTAGAAAAATTCAACAGTCAAGCAAAAATTAGTTAGTTTCACGCTTCTCCATGACCAGAGGACTTTCATGTCCTCAATCCGTGGTTCATAACTTCTGGGCACATTTTGATTAAGGTTGACACGAGCCATAGTTGATCACGGGATTCAACAAATCAAGATTAAAATGATGTTCAAAGTCTTCTCTTGAGTAAATACAACTTTCTTTTTCTCCGTCTAAAGTTGATGAACAGATTTTCACCAACTACTTCATTAGATCATTCAATGTTTCAAAACATTCAACTATCAACCATTTCATAGGAGCACCTCCAATTTCGTGCAAAGTACTCAATGCTTGTGATACCAATATTTGAGAAACACAGACAAACGATTCACCATTCAGAAAACGAATGTCTCAAAAAGGGGATTCTTTCTCAAATAGACTTCCTTCAACTACGCTGTTATCAAGTTCGTGACTGCCTCATCTTCGCCATTCACTAATTGAACTCCATTGAGAATCAAAAATGAAATCAAAGAGTTAAGACTTAAGAGTAAGTTTCCAGAGGAGAGATTGTTCAGTGATCAATAGCCATTTAAGGCAAGCTGCAATCTCATTCTATTGATTTTGTTACCTACGATTGTATCCTCTCTTCTAGGGTACAAGATCATCCGCTTCATCTATATTGAAGAATACTTTTCCCTTTCCTTTTCCCAATCGAAGTGTCGGTCTGTAAGGCCCATCCAGGGATTTAGTGTGCATTGAATTTTCATCTTAAACAATCACTTTCTCCTCCTTTCTCACTACAATAGCTTCGTTTTTATCATCTTCCTTGTACAGCTGCAGATTGTAATTGTTATTTATCTTCCTCTTTTCTTCAGTATTCTTCTTTGAATTCATTCTAAAAATCTTTTGATCAATGTATCACCAAAATTATTGTGTTAATAAGAACTCTCATTGTGAATTTCTCTATTCTTTACACTTGTAAGAGTTAGGATTTGCCACACAGCAACCTGCTTGCCACCTAATAATCAGCATGGCACTTATATATAATGAAAATAGTAACTTTTTTGCCTCTGTACCTAACAGTCCAACAATGAAGCTTGTCTTAGAAAGGCTTACATATATATTCCTTAAAAAGAGAAGCCTGCATAGTGCAACTTACCTTGTAGTTCACTAAAAAGGAAGGAAGGTTTATTCTTGTTTAAGCAAGGATTTGGCCTTTCACGTTTGCAATTGGAATTCAGTTCTGCCACTATGCAATTCAGTTCTGCCGCTATGCATTCTTTCCAGTGCAGAGTAACCAGACCATATTCATATTCTATACATAATTTATGTCAAAGCAAAAGGTTTTTACCTATCCCAGTTAGGAAATTTTCCCACAAGATACAGGCCGCTACAATCCCATGGTTCAGCAATTATTTTGCACCTTGATAGTACAGCATCTTTGGCAATTGCCTGGAGAGTGAACAGTTACTGCTTTAGAGCCAAAACATTACTGGCATATGCTGTGCAGCTAGGAACCATCTTAACATAAATATTCATTGGTTTCCATATAAAAGCTTGAGGTAACAAACCAAATTTTAAAACGGTATAAACACACAGATTGCATTATGAGTTATAACGTAGAAAGTGCAGATCTTATTCTATAAGCCACTGAAAGGGTTAAAAAAATCTTATCATATATTAATCTGGCAGATCCCTTTAAATATTTAACCTGAAACAAGATCTTCAAATTTATGAAAGACAATTTGCACGAGCTTTTTAGCTAATAGGAAATGCATGACTAATTAACAACACGAGTTATGTTCCTATGCAAAGGTAAGTTTTCCAGCACCAGCAACCAAAAAAGCTTTTAAGAAAAAATCAAAACAGTCAAACCCATGCTATTATGACAACACCTGATCCTTCATATATCCTCTAACAAAGAAAAAAAGAATGGTGTTCCCCATCTTCAATAAAATGACAACAAATCAAGCTAAGTTGAATATTGGAGATAGAAAATCAAACCATGCCAGGAACATCTGGCCTTGGCAACAAGCTTACAGTCAGCAGTAAGAAATTTGAGTGACATAGATGAAATATAGATACATTGGTACAGAAAATCATTTCCTTTATATAGCAGATACAGGTTGAAAAGTGGAGAAAATGTGATGTGATCAAGTTGAATCAATCATTACGTTTGGCAGGACATCACACGGATTTGACAACATTCGACACATTGCTTTCGAGAACGATGCTAATTATGAACTCAAGATAAAGGTCTAGTCACGTGCAACTCAAGAAATTTGAGGATTTGTTAGAGAGAAGATTTCTCTAAGCATAAACTCTATAATTAGATAAGGAAAAAACTATAGCTAATGATTGTGGCTTGTATTATTTCTCATAGGGGTATATTTGTGCAAACCTTCCAACACTAACTTTTCTAAAAGAAAGCTTCCTAAAAATGTTGTGTATGATACCCACAATATTAAGGATATCTCCTGACATATTCAATAACCCAGTACAAATACAAAATAGAAATTCATTTTCCCTAAATGCAGTCGCTAACACAAAATACAGTGCTTCTTTCCAGTGTTTCATTGCTTTCAAGCTCCAATTTCTCATTCCATACTCTTCATTGTGAGAAAGAAAAAATAACACATGTAATTTAGCAACCATATGTCATATTTTACTAGTGTTCGCAGGTTACAATCCACAGTAAATACTTACCCTAATAAGACGTGGAGCATGAAGAGGAGAACCATCTGTTCCCCAAAAAAAAAAACACTGGCAAGGTCATCTATATATATCTCCTTATATGTATAGAAATAATCATCACATCAATATACAATTGTTCTACACATATTTCACAGAATTAGGATTTAACTCTTGTTGCCCTAATGAGCAACATCTAGCTCTTAAGCCTCATCCTATAGAATGATTTTTCCTTTTCCCTCACTGCCCCCTGGAAGAAACACCACTGGCTGACTTTTGGAGTCTTGTTTGATTTACCAAAGTGATGTTAGCGACTGATTTAGTTAATTGGCATAGCAGATTTACAGGTATGATTACAATTTCCACAGATGAGTAAGCTCAATTCCGTCAATATCAGGAAGCATTAAAAAAATTCATCTCAATCTATCACTACAACCGCCGAGTTAGATAATTTAATTAAGTGCCTTCTTTCTTCCATGCCGCAATGGATCACTGACTCAAGTGCCATTAATGATACGACAAGTAGTTCTAGTCTCTTCGCTACTTCTAAATCACATGCTTCAACTTCTCTTATTACCTTAGCAAATGGCTCTACATCATCTATTATGAATTCTGGTATAGTGTATCCAATTCCATTACTTTCTTTCTCCCTCATCTCAAGTGTACGAAACTTTTCCTTTAGTTTCATATCACTCAAGCCTAAATTGTTGCATCTCATTCTATCCTAATTATTGTCTATTTCAGGATCTTGACAAAAAGGATTATTGGTAAAAGAGAATATCAGGAGCACCATGCTTTGTATACTCAAACTAAGGTATCTAAATCCATTGCTTACTCGAGTACACTAACTCCTTTAAGTACACCGACTTGGCTGTCCCTCTCTTTCCTTCCTGAAAAAATGTGTCCTCAATATGTGACTTTTAAAATTGGGACTCATATCACTTTGCTAAACACTATCATTAACCTTATGTATCGTGTTAATAAGAGAGCTAGTCCTTCTTTTGAATTAGTTCATTCAGATATTTAGGGCCCTTGTCCAGTTGTATCTAAAACTAGATTCCAATACTTTGTTACTTTTACTAATGACTTTTCTCAAATAACTTGGCTTTATTTAATAAAGCATCGTTTTGAATTGTTTCTCATTTTGAGGTGCATATTCTAAGAAGTGATAATGTGAAGAAGTATTCACATGATTCATTCAAGACCTATATGACAAAGCAAGACATTATTCACCAAACTTCATGTGTTGACATGCCATCTTAAAACGGTATGGTTGAAAGAAAAAATACACACCTCCTTAAAATGGCAAGGAGACTTCTATTTCAAAGTCGTGTTTATATTTTTTTAGGCAAAAGCTATCTAAACAACTCACATCTTAATCAATCGGATGTCATCATCAATACTTAAGGTGAAGTCCCTTGTAACATTCTTTTTCTCACAAAGCCCTTGTTTTCAATTAAACCCATATATTTGGAAGCACATGTTTTGTTTGAGATGTTTGGCCAAATATTACTAAACTAGACCATAAATCTATAAAATATATTTTTCCGGGGTACTCTCGTACACAACAAAAATAAATAAATTAAATTAAATATCAATGTTATCGTCCCAATCTTAACAAGTTCATTGTCTGCTAATGTTACCTTTATGAAACATTGTCCTTCCTTTTCTGCTTCTTCAAAATCTACAAATAAAGGGAAGGAGAATGATGATTTTGATGATTTGTTGGTTTATTACATTACTTATCAAACATCAAGTACACCACCTACAGTACCATGCTTTTAACGCAACTCCAGCTGAAGAAACTTATTCAATGGTCATCACTAATCGCTTTCGGGCCCAAATCTTTGGGGTTGCTTTTTCCAGAAATCCGATTCTCAGGGAAGAAAGTTTTAAAATACTCAAAGAGAAATAAAGTTAAGTACCTTAGACGACATTCTATTTATCAAATAAACTGCAATTAACACTACATCTCCCCAAAAACACCTGAGGACATTCGTAGAAAACATAAAAGATTGGCCATTTCTAATAAGTGTCGATTTTTCCATTCTGCTATACCAATTCGCTGAGGTATGTCAACACAAGTTGATTGATGATGAATGCCCTTAGCTCTAAAAAAACTACCTATGATACTCAGTACCATTATCAGAATGTAAAATACTAATTCTAGTTTCAAAGTGAGTTTCAATCATATTGTAAAAATCTTGGAATATTGTCTTAACTTCAAATTCATCAATCATTAAATATACCCAACATAGACTAGTATAATCATCGATAAAGGGGACAAAAAACCATATTTTGTTTGAATAAGTAAGAATCCATGAAGTACCCCATACATCACTATGAATTAAATAAAATGGTCGCAAAGACTAATAATCGCTTGAAAGATAGACATCCTTATCACTTTCAGACAAAATGCAATGTTCATAATTATAAAGTGAACAAATCTGTTTCTTTAAACAAGGTAGGAAACAATTTTTTTAGATAGGGGAAACTAGGATATCCTAATCCATAATGCAAAGCAGTATTTCATCTTTAACAGTATTCAAACTGATACTACATAGTCATTGAGGTCTTTTATACTCGGAGATTTCATCTTCAAAATAGTAGACTATCAATTATTCTAGCACTATCAATCTTCTTCCTCAAAATTAAGGTCCTGAAATACACAATTGGAATCAAAAAAGGTGACATTACAATTAGAATCTTTGGATAACTTGCTAACAGACAAAAGATTACATGTAAGTTTCGGCACATGAAGGACATATTTTAGGGATAAAGTTTTTGACAAAACAATTGAACCTTTGCCCACAATAGATGAATAAGAACCAAATGCCATAGAAATTTTTTCTTGACCAAAACAAGGAATCTAAGTATGAAATAAATTTGAAAAACTTGTCACATGGTCAGATGCTCTAGATCAATGATCCATGAAGCAAATCATGACAACAAGTAACACACCAAAGCATTTAAACTGGTACTTGTTTGTGCCAAAGAAGCATTAGGAGAACTAGATGATCTAGAATTAGATATGAGCAGTTTCAGGATATAATCCACTTGTTGTAGGCTAAAAAGAACTATCTCGGCTTCATTAGCGGTAGGATCTCTTTTGATTTTGTCTTTCTAGTTTTCTGGTTTGCCATGTAGTTTCCAACAAGTTTCTCTAGTGTGCCTTGGCCTATTGCAATAATCACACGGCAAACCCCAGCAAAAACCTCACCAATTGATGAAAGGAGCTCTCTCCTAATTATTTGTCCCCTGACCTCATCACACTCGACATCGGGTCCCATCAAGAATTTGCAAATCCAGTCATCCTCCAATCCTTGTAATAGTTACAATCTTCTGGAGATTTCCACTCATAAGAATTAAATAATCTAGGTCAAGCCATAGAGTTTGTAGAGAATTGAAATTCTTAGTAACATTGTCTTCACCTTAGCTAATTTCTAAGTTTCAGCATTATTTCATATACTTGAGATTGATTTCCCAAGTCTAAATACATTAAATTAATATTATCTCAAAGTTTCTTTGTCGTATGATAACACAGATAATTGGAACTAATATTTTCTTTCATAGAATTTATTAACCATGTCATTACTATAAAGTTTTCTACATCCCAAACTAGATGGGTTAGATTAGCCAAATCTGGTTCATTCTTATCACCAGTTAGACATCCAATCTTTCCTCTACCTCAAACATACATGCAAACAGATTGGGACTGGTGGAAAAAATTATCCGCATTCTGCTTAATGGTAGTGATTTAGACTAAACAAGAATCAGAAGAAAGGTCATAAGAATTCTTCATCGAAGGTGCAGAATCTAACGTGATTTCAGACATGATGGTAATGAGAAAAAAAGTGCTTAATGACTAGGGTTACTTGATTGGAAAAAATGACCCCTGATGCCATGTGAAAAGTTAAAAAAGATAGAGAAATATAATATAATTGTATATTCATTGTGTATTTTTTAACTGTACATACAGAGGAGATAAATATATGGATGTTATGCTCCTAATAATTGGTGTACCAACCCCTACCTAACACTTCATTAAATATATAATAATATTTAAACACATTTACAACTTATAATATGCTTTAAATATAGAGTATTAGTCTATAAAATATTTCATATTCTAACACATTATCATGACAAGAAATAATAGTATAGGGATTTCCTTGCTTGAATTATTCCTTCATACTCAATTTCACACGAAGGATTTAGGACTATTGAAATACTTCTCAAAAATTAAGTTGACAAGGAGCAGAAAAAGGCCTTTTCCTGTCACCAAAAAATATGTGCTTGACTTATAAACAAAGACGGGTAAATTGGGACCTAAGCCATGCAACACACCTATGCTTCCAAATATGCAGCTTACTAAACAGGGTGGATTGCTCAAGGACAAAAAGAGGTATATACGTTTGGTTGGGAAGTCAAATTATCTCACAATAACCCATCATGATATCACATCCCCAGTCAATACTGTAATTCAATTTATGTCTTCTCCTACGGTACATCATTAGGCAGCTTTAAAACAAATACTCCATGTCATGGTATAGTATATGGAATCTCAGATGTTGATTAAACAAGGTCAAAGATAGAGAGATCTATTACTGGGTATATTTGTTTGTTGTTGGAAATCTAGTACCTTGGAGAGGCAAGAGACAAAACATCATATCACATTCAAGTACAGAGTCAGAATATAGAGCTATGATTCAATCAATATGTGAAATAACGTCGCCTCATCGGCTCTTGACTGAAATTGGCTTTGAGTTTTCATTACCTACAAAGTTGTGGTGCGATAATCATGCAGTCATTCTTTTTTTGGTTAAGATCATTTTTTTTCCCAATTAAAAAAGAGAAATATACAAATGGTAAAATACGAAAAAAAGAGGAGGAGAAAAGGGGGAGGTGGGGGTTGGGTGGGTGGGTGGGGTTGGGTAGTCACTTTATCAAAGTGACACACATCATACAACTAGAGGAAAGAAAACTCCTAATCACAACCCATAAAACAAAAGAGCATACAACAAGCCTATGCACTAGGTCTTAGACTGATGTCTACTCTTTTTCTTCGTCTTGGCACGCGAAACTCTAGATTTAAGCTTTTGAGAGTCAAGACAAGGAAACTTGATGTCATCAAGAAAATCTACTAGTGTCATATCAGAACGAGGGTCAAGCTCTGAACATCCCTCAACACTAGAAACCTCGCCTAAACTCTGAACACCATCAATGACAGATATAGGGTCAAAAGCTTCACCATGCTCTCCAGAAGCAAGCTTGGTAGCACAAACATCAACTCGGTTTTGAAAAGAACTAGATGGAGTTGAGAGATCCTAAGATATTGCCGCCTGCTTGACCTCTTTATCTAAAATTTCTTTGGCCATCTTAGAAAAAGAGGCCACATGTACATCAATAGAATCATGTGAAGGCCTTACTGTCTTTGAAGGACAAGTAACACTACAATGTCCGAAGACCCCATACTCAGAATAGCTCGGAGGCTTCCATTGGTATTCAGCCTCCACAGGAATCTTTATTCCATCAACACGTTTGACCCAAATTATGTTTACAAAATCACTATTAGCATCCATTTCATCACAAACACGAGCAAAACTCACTCTATCTTGTCGAGCTGTAAAAGAGTCCGCTACCAAAGGTTTTCCAAGATGACTTGCAATACAACTAATACCTTGCTTATGGAAAAATTCTATAGGTACATTCCGAAGTTTAACCCAAATAGGTATAGAATGGAACTCATCACTTGGTAAAGACATTCCCATTTCCCACTTTTGAAGAATAAGGCAACGACCAACAAAGTACTAAGGAGTTTCAAGAATCCTCAGAACTTGTTTTTCATCACCAAATTTGAAAAGAAAGGTGCCTTCTCACTGCTCAAAACTTTACCCAAACCACACGGTCCCACAAAGCATGAGCAATCTTGTGAACAATAGGGAAAGAAATGTTTTTACCAAGAAAACGGCCTACTAAAATATCTTTCCATAAGCTAGTACCATACTCGACCACTTTTGGAGGTAAAGCCACAACCAAATCATCACTGTTGTGAGGATAAAAAAAGAAAGGAGCAATCAACCTTAGATGCAACATTAGGGTTGGAAGAGACATTTTGTAAAGGAGAGGATTGTGGAGTAGAGGGAGAGGAGGAAACATAAGGTTTTTTGGGAGAGGAGAGATGGGGTAAAACTAAAGAAATTTTGGGAGGGAAGAGGGAGGAAGAAGTTGAAGGCTTTTTGGGAGGGAGAAGTGGGAAAAGGTGGTTAGAAAAGGAAGGAGGAGGACCAGAAGAGAGGGTAAAGGAGGGATAGAAAGATAAGAGGGAGGAGAAAGAGAAGCTTTTGTAAAGGGGGAAGAGAGAACCTCTTTATAAGACACGGCACCAGTAGGAGGCACACTCATTGCTGGGAAAGAGTCTAAAACAGAAGTTACAGGATGCACATCAACAACTGTAAGAGCAGTAGAAACATCCCCAAAAAGCAAGGTTGCCGGAGACAACTTCACCTTAGAAGAAGAAGCCCTGCGGCGGGAGTAGACTCCCTCGAAAAGCATTACAAGAGACGAGAAAGCAGAAAAAACAACTAAAGGAGAAGAAAGCTGAGACAAAAAGGAGTCGCCAAAGCCAGTGATGGCCGGAGAAAAGGTCATCGAAGCAAACAGGGTTCGAGAAAGAGTTGTTGGAGCAAGCTTTGGCCCAAGAGAAGGTCGCCGGAGCAAGACGGTTGCTGAAGCACACGGTTGCCAGTGATGGGACAGTGAACGCCAGCGAGAAGGTAGCCAATGTACGGAAGGCAGACTAGGGAGGGAAGCCCTAGAGAGGGTGACGGCAGCAAACCTTAAGAGGAAAAAACCCTTAAAAACCCCAGAGAGAGGATTTTCTCTCTCTACACTCATTTTTTTGGTTAACTTATCATGCAATCATTCACATTGCATATAAACCCATATTTCATGAGTAAACCAAGCATATTGAAATCCGACCGTCATTTCATTCACAAGAAGATATACAAAATTTGATTTCCATGTAGCATGTCAAGAATAAAGAACAATTGGTAGATATATTTACTAAAGCTTGGAATGAGGTTAGGGTCAATAATATTTGTATACTTCAACTTAAGGGAAAGTGTTATAGAATAAATTACAAATATTATTATTAGATAGCATAATTAATATAGTAGTAGGTGGGGGTCGATACACCAACCTCTAGAAGTATGGATGATATATATATGTATATATATCTCCTTGTATGTACAAAATAATCATCACATCAAAATACAATTGTTCTACACTTATATTTCACAGTGAAAAAGAAGAAATAATACATGTAATTTAGCAACTATACGTCATATTTTACTAGTGTTAGCAGGTTACAATCTACAGTAAATACTTACCCTGATAAGAGGTGGAGCATTAAGAGGGGAACCATCCATTCCTCGACAAAGAACACTGGCAAGGTCAAAGCGAAAACCATCTACATGATATTCAGACACCCTGAAGGAAGTCAAAGACATTAGTCTAGATTATTATTTCAGACAGCAAGTGATACATGTTATATGTACATAAATTATGATGCTATATTTCCATTCACCAGTAGCAAACTGTGAACATAAACTTTAGAACAGTAAAGATATTTCTCCTCTTTCAATATTTTAATTAGTTCTGGCGTGGTAAATATAATTCCTTATGCTGCACAAGCGGGAAAAGAAAAAAATATTATTAAAATAAAAAAAATTACGAAAATGCCACTGAGACGAAGTTAATCCCAGAAATAGGCAACACGGCCTCGTCTCTTGAAGAGACGAGGTCAGGCACTAACGACCTCGTCTCTTCAAGAGACGAGGCCAATGAAAGAGGCGGCCTCGTCTCTTGAAGAGACGAGGTTGCTGTGACCTCGTCTCTTGAAGAGACGAGGTCTGCGTGCTCAAAAACCAGCCGCGCGCCTTCCTTTCCCATTTCCCCCAATTTCAAATTCGGACGAACCCTAAATCCAAAATTCTCCCAATCGCCCCGACGGTGATTCTCCACGGCTTCTTAGGTTTTTTTGGTGATTGTGCAATCTCAGAGCCCCCAGACGGTGTCTACATTGCAATTTGTGGGTTGGAGGAGCGATACGCAAGATAAATCATCAAAATCCGCCGGTGAAATATGAGGTAAGATTTTCGTGATTTTTGATTTTTTTTTTTAATGAATGTTGCTACATTGTTCAATGTTGATAGTATGTGCTGTTAGAATCATTTAATTGTGCAATTAGGACGTGGAAGGATTTTATCCGGTTGTTGTATGTTATATAGATAGATACATACGTATACATATATGAAATTATTGGGAAAAAAAAAAATATTGTGATTAGTTGTTGGATAATTATTTTAGAAAGTGCAGGTGGGAAAATAATTTAAAATAACTTGTAATGTCGTCAACGGGTATTATTGAGCGATTCCAATACCGTAGAAAATTTTCTAATTGTATGGATACATATATATATATATGTAAATTGGGGGGAAAAAAATTAATATAGTTATTGGTTGTTGGAAAATTATTTTAGGAAATGTAGTTGGGAAAGAAATAAAAAAATAACTTGTTATGTCGTGAAGGGGGTGTATTCGGTATTGTAGTGTTGGTTTATCATGGGAATTTGCGGTGAAAAAAGATAATGTTAGTAGGAAATCATGGTTTTGCTTAGGAAAAAAAATAGAACTTTGGAAATGTTGCATTTGGAATTTGATTAAATATTATGAGGAATGAAACTCATAAGTGTGATTTTACGAATTTGATGCATTGAAGCTAATTTTGATGAGATGGCAGGATTGTTGAGGAAATGGATAAGGCAAAGTTCATACTGTATGCTCATGGTAATATTGTACAAGAGGATGATGGTTTTTGTTATGATAAGCGGCCGGTTGCTATGGTCAGTATCAGTAGGAATTCAACATATGAGCAGATAGTGAAGATTATTTGCAATAGATTAAAGGTAAATAGGTGTACACATCGGGTGGAGCTATATCATAGGGTAGCTATTGGAGATAGGACGCTACGTTATGATATTATTCCAGTGACCGATGATGATGCGGCGCATGAGATGGTGGTGTACACAGAGGGGTCAGTGGCTGTTTATGTGCAGATATTTGAAAATGAATTGTCACAGTACCCGCAGGGGATAAGGGCATTGATAGAAATATTGGAAGCCAGGGGCTGGTAGACTCAAACTCAACCCCAGCTCAGACATACAGAATTCCATGCTCACATGCAATGGCGGTAATGGGTACAATGCACATGGATTGTCTTGCCTACGTCGGACGGTGGTACAGGTGGGACCACCAGCTAAAAGTGTATGGTCGCTCCTTCATTCCTGCAGCTGATAAGGCAAATTGGATTCGTTTGGACTTACCGAAGTGGCACCCTATACCGGGACTTATTAGAAAAAGGGGACAGCCTCGGGAGAAACGATTCCAGAATGAGATGGATATTCGAGAGGGCCCTCGTGGTTACGCATGCGATTGTTGTGGGCAGCAAGGCCACAACAGAAGGAATTGTCCAAACAGGGGATCGATGGGTAGTGTACCAACGGGGCGGTCGAGTCGTAGTGGTAATTCTTTATTTCCATATGTTCTATACACTGTATTATTGAGTCATGACTGACGTTATGTTTGTTGTGCTTGAGTCATGACTGACATTATGTTTGTTGTGCTTGTTTATAATCCATATTTGTTGTCAATAACAATATTTCCTCATCGTTTCTTCGCAGATGGATCCCGGACCGCTCGATAGTTCATTACTGACGCAGCAGCCTGTACATAGGTCCACTCTAGCCTGGGATGGGCAGGTCAGTTCATTTATCTATTTTATTGATTCCAGTTTTGTTTGATGCGGTGTTTATGATTTTTAATAAATATGTTCACTTTGTTGTAGGAGCATGAGGTACTACATTTAGGCGCAGAGAGGCCAGGCTCAGGCGACCTGCTGGTATACCTACAGACGTGGACGAGCGCATGGTGCCATTCCTGTCGCAGGCAGGGTTCATAGGGGCGGCTCAGATGCCCTTCATTCAGCTGGATTGGCATCTGATTACTGCTTTGGTCGAGCGATGGCGCCCAGAGACGCACACGTTCCACATGACCACGGGAGAGTGGACTGTGACACTACAGGACGTTGCTATCCTGACGGGCCTCCCTGTGGATGGATTGGCCGTTACTGGCACGGCTCGCATGGATTGGCCAGATTTGTGCGAGGATCTATTAGGAGTTCGGCCAGTCCCCGGCGTCGACATGGATGGAGGTCGGCTGAAGATGTCGTGGTTAGATAGCCACTTCACCGACCTACCTGAGTTTGCTGATGACGTGATGATCCGACGTCATGCTAGGGCATACATTCTGTTGCTGCTTGGGGGATTTATTGTCGCAGACAAATCCTCCAACTACGTTCATCTTATGTACCTCCAGCTGCTCCGAGATTTCGAGCGAGCAGGGCAGCACGCATGGGGAGCTGCCTGTTTGGCTTGGCTGTACAGGCAGCTATGCCTGGCTTCCGACGTCGACACGGGGTACATGGCAGGACCACTAGTTGTCCTGCAGATATGGGCATGGGAGCACTTCCCCCACATTGCCCCGGTACGGCGACTACTCACCTCTATTACCGCAGGCCGCCCACTCATCAGTCATTGTTGCGACTTTCGACGTCATCCGTGTGTCGACCCACCTATTGATTGAGTACCGCGCCTCCTTTGATCGACAGATGCCACATCAGGTATGCGATAGATCAATTTTGATTTCCATTGCCTTCTACTCTTAAATTGCAATTGTACGGTCATTTTCTTATGCAATACATCACTTTTGCTACTTCATCAGGTGGTGTGGGACCCATACAGCTCCATCCTGCCCGCCTTGCCACCGTAATGCCTGATAGGCAAAGACGTATGGCGTGCCCGGGTGCCATTGGTATGCTTCTACCTTGTCGAGCACTACTATCCGGACAGAGTGCTCAGACAGTTTGGTGGTTTCCAGGAGATACCAGCCCCCCCTGCTGATATGAGACCCCTCCATGAGATTGACATGAGGGGACGTTCCGAGTGGAACTGGCAGTCCGAGCACGCTAGATGGATTGCTGAGTGGGATGCTCGGCGTGATTGCATTGTACAGATGCCAGATTTGCCGACTGGGACATCTGACGATTACTTCCAGTGGTATTATGCCATCACCCGACGCTGGATCGGTCGCACGGGAGCTATCATGCGATACATGGTACGGTCGCTGTCTCTGTAAGCTTTATATATACTTGTACTGACTTATAAGCTATTCACTGATATAAATATTTGCTATTACTCGCAGGCTGATTTCATTTCTAGCGTCCCTGACATGCCCCCAGAGCTCATTGCATCCACTGCACGAGATGTCTGTCGTGTGTAGTGGATGAGTTTATGGGGCTGAACTTCAATGATCCAGTACCACCAGCTCCAGCAGCAGCAGCACAGGGTGACCCACACCTCATACCTTACAGAGACGACATCCACCTAGAGAGAGGCGTGGGCGGGGACGGGGACAGGGATGGGCCGAGCTCGGGCTCCAGGTATACAGATCAGAGATGAGCCTGAGCCGTCCGACCTACCTCCATTCGATGACTCTGGTCCTTCCCAGGTCATTCATGACGGGGCTGGCCCATCTTCCACTTCTTACGATATGAGGGACACCCCCATGCCAGACCCGTCATCCAGTGACTTCCACACTCCCCTGGCTCCACAGAAGAGGCGACCATCGCCATCTCATGATATGGGGGAGGGCCTTACACAGGTCGAGCCAGACCCTGTCCCATTCCACCAGTACAGTGCTGCTACGGGAGAGGAGCCCGCTCCAGTTACAGAGACTCGCCCATATTCCCCGCATCCTCATCATCAGCGTACCCCATTCCCGAGGACATACGTGAGGCGGGGTAGGGCCGAGGAAGAGGAAGCAGGGCCACACATCAGCAGGAGGAGTAGTGGACGACAGATAGATTTTTTTTTATTTTCATTTTGTATGTAGCTTCTTATTTCATTATTATTCTTGTATGTATAGATCGTACTCATTTTCTCCTATTCATTCTATTAGAACAATCACTGTACATTTCATTCTATTTCATTTCCTACTATGTATTATGACTCTACGAATACTCATATTTTCATTGCACTGTCTATGATTGGGATTGGGAATGTGAGTTTCGATTGGGCTTCGAAACACTGTAGTTTGTTAGTTTTTTTGGCCATGTTGGAGGACGGTTAATGGCTTTTATCGCTGTTTATATTTGTATTTGACAGGTTTTTACAGGTTTTTTATGTAAATTTTTGCTTTTTCATGAAAGAAAATAGGATGGTGGGGATTTTGGCCTGGCCTCGTCTCTTGAAGAGACGGGGTCTCTCCTTGGCCTAACCTCGTCTCTTCAAGAGACGAGGCCAATGAAAGAGGCGGCCTCGTCTCTTGAAGAGACGAGGTCAGGCCATGAGATGTCCTCGTCTCTTGAAGAGACGAGGTCCGGCCAAGAGATGGCCTCGTCTCTTCAAGAGACGAGTCCAGGCCAAGAGATGTCCTCGTCTCTTCAAGAGACGAGGCCGCCTCTTTCATGGCCTCGTCTCTTGAAGAGACGAGGTCAGGCACTAACGACCCGTCTCTTCAAGAGACGAGGCCGTGTTGCCTATTTCTGAGATTAAATTCGTCCCAGTGGCATTTTCGTAATTTTTTTTATTTTAATAATATTTTTTTCCTTTTCCCCTGCACAAGCTACTGGACTTAAGATTAAGAACACTGTAAGGAAAAGAAATGAGCATTTATGGGTCATATAAACATAACGTATTGATTTCAGAAAAAAAACTATCATAAGGTCCTTACAGTACAAGTAAGGATGCAAATGATACCATAGATTGATTAAGGAACAAAAGTGATCATGCAAATGAATATCTATACAACAGACCATTAAAATACATTAATGTGGCGCACACAAAAAATCCTAAAATACATGTATGCACATGAACAAGAATAGGAGGTTTCGATACTTAGCTTCATCAACCAACTATAAAAAAAACGCCAAGAGAAAGTATGTTTCATGAATTCTTGAGGTGACCCCAAAAAAAAAAAAAAAAAAAAAAAAAAAACTTGGAATGATTATATTTCAAACATAAAAGCATATATGCGACACTTCAATAAAATCACCAACAACATAAACATGCACGAAAAATTAAATAAATAAAATAAAATGCAGCCTTTAGATGAGTTCTCAAGGCATTTGTTCATTAATTTATTCATTTTGGAACGATAAAGATGATGGCTGATGCATCAAACCATATCAAACATCGTAACAAGCTAAATATTCACCTTTAATAAAGCCACTTACAAGTTAAATAACTTAAGAAAGGATAATCCAAGAACAAAAGTTTAGATACCTAGTAAATCTAATTATCCGTTCTATCTCATCAATTAGAAATAAAAGAAAATGTCTTAATAAAAGAGAAACAGAAGCTCCATCGTAAGTTATCCACTGACCAATGCCTTAGGCTGTCAAGGATTAGTTCCATGACCACAGGATGATTACAGTTGAATGTGTTTCCTGTAAATCAAGAGAAATTTCTGCTATCATTTAAGATATATCCAAAAACACTTTTCAATACGTTAACAAAAGTGTATAAAGTACAAGTCATCTATCCTAAATGCAATGATCATGCAAGACTCGAAGTTCTCCTTATCTGTATGGACTATAATAAAATATATGCCTTTAAAAAGAGATACTATTGTGGGATTCCATTCTTAGTTTCCTTTGCCATTTAAATTCTGTAGAGAATACAAAATTCTACTTCAACATGGGTACTAACAGTAAAGAATCCCCTAAAAATGAACAATGCACCACAAAAATGAATATAACACATATCTACTGTTACTATTTAAAAAAAAATTACAAATATACAAGTTAGACAACATTAATCACCAAAATCCTATTAAAAAATTGCATCTGTAAAATGAGATATAGATATTTACACACAAATCGAGCGCGAAAATCATAATTTGAAGTTTCACTACAATCACTATATTGCATGTAGGAAAGACAATATAGGGTTTCCTACGTATACCGTGCTTAATGATCACGATATAGGACCACACGGTGCAACACGTATCGTGGTTATAGGGTGCAATACACATGCAAATAATTTCCTTATATCACGCATTAAAGGCACGATATACATACAGTTCATAACAATTTGCATATCCTATGTCAAAATCACGATTTGTTTATAGTAATTTGGTAATTATTTTTATTTCAACCTTATTAAAGGAATTAATTTCAATTAGTGTCCTAAACAAAAAATAATCTCCCACAAAAATGATAATGGAATCTTAGCCTGCCTCAAAAGCTTTCTTTTAGCATACGAAATTGCTACATGCTAGCAACTCTTAGAATTTAGTATCTATACTTTCATCAGAGTTGCAATTTAATATCCCTGTTAGGGTGAAAACTAACAGACATTCGTTTTTTCCAAGGCAACTGACAGGTGACTTAATATATGCACAGGTATAGGAGTCAGAAGTCATCATGGTCAAGGATGGAAGTCGAAATACTTTTTGCTTATTTAACCAGTCTCACTTCTTACTCTACCTATGCATATTTGATCCATGTGACCACCATTGAAACATCAACTTTTTTTAGACCCATCCAACCAGAGACATTGATTTGCAATTTCGATTGAAGTATAGACATTATGTTGTGAAAAAATGAGGTAACTATGCCAAATTGCTACAAAATGAAAGTTTAAGTATCTGTACAGCCTTTTCCTACTCCAACATATGGCACAGAGTTATGTCAGTAAATTTTAGAAATACCAATAATGATGGGTTGTGATAGCATCAACCAGTGGCTTGTGATGGACGAAGTTACTTGAAAGAGCAGGCTGTTGCCGATGTTAATTTATCATTGTATTGCAAATCAAAGAGACTGATAAATGCATTGCACATTTTTCAAAGAAAAACCTACTTGTCATTCTTCTACATCTTAAACTATGCAAAATCTAGAAAGCAATTCCTAGTGAAACATTTCGTGAAAAGGTTAATGTTACAAATGGTATACGAACTTTCACAAAAAGAGCAATTAACTATAGGTACTTTAAAAGAATCAATTTAATACCTGACTAACCAATTCGCCATCACAAATACTACCAAAGTTAATGGTATTAGATCCGTTTACTGACGTGCTGGAATCCTCCTATGCCCACATGACATGTGTCTCTCTATAATAAAAAATAAGTATGCAGACCTGTTTTCTTTATTTCCTCATAACAAAAATCAAACTAAAATGAGAAAACAAAAATCTTAACTCCTTTTTAATTATCCACCTTGACTTAACTTACTACAAATCAGACAAAAAAGATTAGCTTAGCTGATCTTTCCTATGTGAGTTTTGAATGGTGGAGAATGGTGCATTGTTGGTGGTTCGTCTCCAAAAGCTTAGTGGTTGGTGGTGTTGTGAATAGGAGGTAGATAGCCAAATTTTCAAGCTTTGCTTCAAGCTTCACACAAAAAGTTAAAGAAAAGGTTTGTAACTTTTTGTTCCTATCAGAACCTAGAAATTCAAGTCTTGCCTTTTTCCATTCAGTATTGTCTCAATTTAAAGACATTAGAGAGAGAGAGAGGTTTACTCACGAACTATTCTAGAGAGAGAAAGGGAATATGAGAATTGTATGAATTGATTTGAAAAAATTCTCTCTTCCATTGTTTCTTGGAGTATCTTACTTAAATACTTAGTTAGTTCACGGTTTTGCGTCCTAACTCAGATTGAAAAGGAAACCCTAATTTTTCACTAAAACTCATATTCATCTTCTTTTAGTTACTGAATGAATTTTATATGTATTTGAGAGTTTTGTCAAAACTATTGTAAGATTCTTGTAAAAACCAGCATAAATTTATGAAGATTGATCTATTGAGTTTCCTATTTTTCCTTCCTTTTTCCCTACCTTAGAAATTCAAAACTTCACCCTAGAAATTTGGTAATTTCAATTTTATTTTATTCAACGAGTTTCTGTAGAAACAAGTTAATACCGTTGATCTTACATCAAGGGACACGTGTCACATGGGTATAGGAGGAATATGCCACATCAGCAGACGGAGATGACACCATTAACTTAGCAGTGTTTGTGACAACAGATAGTTTAGTCAAGTATTAAATCAATTGTTTCAAAGTACAAGCAATCAATTGCTCCTTTTGCAAAAATCCGGGTACCATTTGTGCCATTAACCTTATCATGAAATAAGAAGCCTATAATTAAATGCCCTAGCTCTGAGTCATTATAAAATAGCCATAAGATTTTGCATGCATACAGAAACTTAATTAAACAAGTTAGAACAATATAGTCAAGAATGAATGTGAATACCACAGCCAGAAAAGTTCAGCAACTGTGCATTGTTGTCCATCATGTAGTAAACCTGTGGTTG
Organism: Combretum micranthum; assembly: GCA_024138025.1. NCBI lineage: Eukaryota > Viridiplantae > Streptophyta > Magnoliopsida > Myrtales > Combretaceae > Combretum > Combretum micranthum. Next base: position 5,806,419 of record JAMXBD010000001.1, read on the forward strand.
AACTATAGAGTTATTCACAAAATGTTACACAGACAGTGTGTTCTGAAATAGCATGCTGACATATGTCATGGCCAGAAAACTTGTATAAAAAAATTAAGTGAGATATGCATGAAAGTGAAGCCTTAGAATTATTCAATCATCAGTTTTAGGCGGCCAGAAAACTTGTATTATTAAATCAAGTGAGATATACATGAAAGTGAAGCCTCGTAATTAACTTCAATCACAAGTTTTTAGAGTTTGAAAAATTTGAGACGATACTAAGACTTGAGTGCATCTTGTATGAACCATAATTTCTCCTCCAGTTTTAGTAAGTAAGAAAATCTTCGCATATCCTCCTCCTTTCTTTGGTATGACGACGCCTAAAATAGAAAATCTTCCACTTGCTTCTAGCTTCTTTTGTAAACAATGAATACCTCAGACAAATGTGTGTATAGTGAAATCTCCTTTCATATGAAGAACTTGATAAACCATTTTCGTCAAAAAATAATACATTCTTTATTTGATTAAGCTGATTGATTTCATATGAAGATATAGTCAACAACCCAAAGTCTCTGCATTCAAATGCATGATCGCATCTCCCATTAAGTCAATGTATAATGCATCTATTACATACCTTATTGTCTATACCACGAAATGAAGTGATGTAAGGATGCTCATCATCAGCCTCATTTGTATGATTGTATACAACATCCAATATAACCTGCAAAACTGAAGGACATTATACAAGAAAGACAAGGGTAGACCTCCAAGAAGCAAAAAATATAACAGCTTATCATAGAGAGGAGACAATTGCCCATCTAAAACCAAAAGATAGGTTTCACCTCGATGCCACCACCATGCAGGGCTCTGACCATCTCCTTGAATTCTCGTGAGGCATTGAAAGGCCCTCCACCAAAGCTAGCATAGCGACTCATGGGAGAAAAGAAATTTATGGTTGAGTATCCCCATGTATTGACCTTGACAAATTCATGAGAAGAGCACATGGTTAGCAGATTACCCAGCTTGAGGCAAACAGTTTAAATATAATCATCTTGTGAGAAATAAGTAGCCAAAAGGTTTTGGTGACAATAAAAAAGACTAATGAAAATCCATTTGCAAAAGCTGATTGCATGAAAAGGTAGGATGTTAGTGCAATAATATGCCAATGAAAATAACATTTATCTATACACCATGAAAAGAATTTTTTTTTTTTTTTGACTCCTGCACCAGGATCCTCCATGCAAAGTAGACGAAAATCCATGTAAAAATGATATTCCATTAAACAATCCATGCAAAGCTAAGCCAATAGTAATTAAAGTACTTTCTCATGGACCTCACATGCGAAAGTGACATCTAGAAGTTCATCAAATATGCTGCAAAAACAGCCGAACATCCTAGTATGCTTGCTAGAAGCTCTTCAAAGTTCCCTATGAACTTTGAATGGATTGCATTAGAAGTTTATTCCTAGAAAGTCCCGTAATGAATAAACTCAATTCATAGCAGACATCTTCGTTTTGAATTTGATGCATTGGAGAAAAGATGAAGCAAAAAAGAGTACGAAGTCTGCTCTGCTATCAAACTAATTTGTGACGTCATCAACTCATGGGTCCCTAATTACAAAAAGATAAGGAGGCCTAGATAAATATAATCAAGGAAAATAACAGTGTCACCTGACAAACATTGTTAAAGGTTCAAAAATAAAGATAAGAACAAGTAATTACCATGTGATCTCTAGGATTTCTTCGCCTTTGAAACTCAAATTCATCATACTCAAAAACAGGCAGAAGTTCAACTGCATTGACTCCAAGCTCCAAAAGATGTGGAATCTAAATATGGATCAAATGGGAATCTAGTAAAGACAAAAAGACAAGTACTTCACCAAAGAAGAATTCAGTATTCATCTACTTTTACAGACACCTTCATATGAATAATATACATATTAGGATGCATTGAACTAGAAGAAAATTCAACAACTAAAGCTATTGCATGAACACATGCACTATCCATTAGGGGCTTAATAAGAATTTATGAGCAATCACAAACTGCCGATTCTTGGCTATGGAAATAGGCCTTGGATAACAACTATCCTGGCAAGCAAATCCTAAAGCCAGATACAGGTCCATTCTAACTGCTGAACTTATGCATTACCACTACACACTCGACTGTCATTGCATCCCATCAAATACATTAGCAAATATGGGCAATGTAAGGAACAACATGAAATGACACTTTTGGAAAGGAAAGGGGAAAAGAAGCCAAATAATTTAGAAGTTCAGAAATGTTATGGGTTGACAATCAGAAACCATTAACTACAACATGAGCAACTTTTCACTCATGCGTTCATATGCCTATGCTCAGAACATATTTTCGTTATAGCTTCATAAAAGCAGTCACAGTCAATATAAACACCACACAAAATAAAAAACTTCATGAAGATTCCATCTGAGATTACCTATCAGCAACACCTAACAAAACTAACATTGCAACGAGATGTCATGACAATCATATTAGATGATCATATTGTAAAGTGTATTGCACAGCATTGCTGCATAGATGAAGAAATCTGAGCCGTCACAATTCTTTGATATACCTTATCTATCACACCAAGGTAGCTGCCCCGCGTGTCTGTATCTAGTCCACTAGACTCATCAGCTGTAAATGCACGAATGCTCATTTCATATATAACAAGATCCTTCTGCAAAGACAGTGAAGCATAGCTATGAAAGTTAAGTTGTAAAGAATATGTGAAAGGAACAAGTTAAATCCAAAATTACCAGTAGCTGCATTTCTAATATAGAAAAATACTTCTATATACATATATATATTTCCATAGATACACATGCAACCTTCAGAAAGCACGAGTGCCCTGCATGAAACTAGAAGGGGTCATATCAGGTTGAAAGAAATCTATCTCTAATAGTGTTTATACTTAAAAAACTACTTCAGAGAAACAATCTCACATATTATAAGTATTTCTTGCAACTCCCAACTTGGAATTAAGAGAAAAATCATTTATGGTTTGAGAGTTTATAATAATGTTCTTGCAATCAGAGTTTCAGCTTCCCACCTATGTATTTATTAGAATTTTTCCTTGTTAACTTCAAATTGTGATCTATTAGTTGACTATGAAATGCATAGGTACATTGTATTGATGAACCATACCCCCATGAACAAAAAACACCAACTATAATACTTATGGCTTTACATATTTAAGAAATTAGGGATCTGAAGAGCGGAACACACTAAGGTAGCTGAGTATATTTCAGAAGCAGGGATTATACAAACTATGACTTCAGTTTCCCTTTTTTCTTTTCCTCTTTTTTTTTCTTTTCTCAAGGCTACAAATGAAAAAACTTAAGATAGCAAACATCAGGAGAAGCTCAGAATTCCTGTAGGCACCTCAGGTATATTAGGAAGCTTGTAGTCCTTCCCCCAATCAAAAGGCAGAGTTTCAAAATCGTAAGTTCCAAGAAAATTGGAGGATTTCTGGCTGACATCTCCAAAGCAGCGACGGCCTTCAATAAGCTTCGCATAAGGATCTACAAGCACAATGCTGCTGTCAAAGCGATGCCCCTCATGCCAATTTCGAGGACCATCTATTCGGTAACCATAACGCACATTACTCCTGGGTAAACCCTAACAAAGTACAATTAATTTCAGTAAATGCAGACATCTGAATCAACAGCTTACTTGATTAAGCAATGAATCAATGACCCATGTAAAGACAGGACAGACCTTATAACCTAGAAACACATTATGTACCATTCCATGCCAACAAATAATTTAGCATGCAATCTGTCGAGATATATGAGTTGTCACTTTTTTTAAAATTATTATTTTCTTTTATTTTCAGACAGGGTAATTAATAATGTGAGTTGGTACACCTACCACACACACATTGTATATATATATATGTGTGTGATATTTCATGCTCTCTTTTTTTTTTTTTTTTTTTTTACAAGAATACAATTCTCTCTTCTCATATTTTTTTTAGTGTTCTTCCTTCATTTTTTAGCATGATATCAAAGCCCCAAGTTTCTTCTCTAAGACTTCTTTTTCACTTTTCTCAAGCAAGCCTCCATCGCCACAAGGGCTGTTTTTTCTAAGTTTTTCAGCCTTCATGCTTGTCATTCTTCCTTAGTTCCTTCTTTATTTATTTTTTCTTTTCCATGTCAAACAGCCTTAATTGTTGAACATCCCTTTCTATCACCATGTCCTCTGAAATTACCATCTCTAGCAACCCTAAACCTTTCTAAGACTCCAATACTGCCTAGAAAATTAGAGACTTGCAGAATGTCCGAGCTTTCTAAAAATTCAATTGGAACAATTATCTCAAATAGTCTCAATTTATCTGCACTTCTATCAAAGGCAAAGGGATACTTAAACACCTTCTCAGGACTGGACCAGCTAAGGATGACTGCATATTTGAAGCATGAGATGAAGAGTATTCCATGATAATGTCTTGGTTGTGGGATTCCATGGATTTACAATCAGTGAAACATGCATATTTTTCACTATGGCAAAGGAGATTTAGGACTTCCTACGTCGCACATATTCAAAGGCTCATGACGCTACTCAAATATATGAGATCAAAGTCAAAACTAGACACACTAAACAAGGAGAAATCAGTCATAAAATATGCAAAACTACTACAAAATCTGTGGAAAGAACTCAAATCATTATTGCGTTTCTAAGGATGTTGCAATCTTGAAGAACTTCATTAAAAAAGATCATGTTCACGATTTTTTGGCCGGATTGAACCCAAAATTTGATCGGGTTTAGATTCTTGAAAAAGAGGAAGCACCCTCATTAGAGGAGACCATGTCAATGATACAGTAGAAGAGAGTCAATCTGCTGTTATGCTCGAATCACAAATAGCAAAAAAGTCAGCCCTAGCAGCAACGACAGAACAGTAGAGAAAAGGTAAAAGTGATCAGTCCAAATACCCAAATAGAAATATTCAAATTAAGGAGAAAAGCATAATATCCAATGCACCAGTTGCAAGAAACCAAGGCACACAACAGTGAGCTGTTGGAAGCTGAATAGTAAGCCACCAAGTCGAGAACAAGGAAACGTAAGGCCAACAAAGGCCTCATGCGTGGCAGAATAATACAAACCTAAAGAAAACCCCCAGCAATTGGGGTTTCAATAATAAAGAGGTTAAAAAGCTGAGAAATTTGTTGGGACCTTGGGAAAAAGCCTCTAGAACATGCTCTCTGGCTCTTTCGGGTAAACCTCTATTCTCTCTTTGCATGATTGCCTCAGAAAACTTACATGTTAATGCGTGGAAAATAGACTTAGGTGCCACAGACCATGTGACCCACACTTCTCAACTCTTCCATACATACAACCTATGCCCTAGTAATAGAAAATTTACAATGCCCAATGGTACTAAGTTAGTGGCCAGCTTAGTCCCCATTTGAAAACTCACTCATGAATTTAAATGCTAAGCTGTTTTTCACCCTTCATATTGTGTTTTTCAGGACCAGGGCACGAAGAGGAGAATTGGTCTTACTAAGGAAAGTAGCGGCCTTTATTACCTTGAATCATCTCAAAAACCTAAGAGTAATTTGTCTTTTCTCAGTTCCTAAAATAAAGACGTCATTCGTTTGGACCACCTCCACCTAGGACATCCATTTTTTAGAGTTATCAAGGTCATGTTTCCTCATTTGTTTCAAGAAATAAATATTTTTGAGTTTCACTACAACATTTGTGAATTTACAAAACATACTCGTCTATCTTTTCCTATTGGTAATAAAACAAGTTTGCATCCTTTTCATTTGATTCAAAGTGACATATGGGGCCCTTCTACCATCCCTAATGTTTCTAGAGCTTGTTGGTTTGCATCTTTTATTGATGATTAGACTAAAGTTACATGGTTATATCTTCTAAAAAAAACGTTTGATGTCAGCATTGTGATACCTAATTTCCTTTCTATGATTCAAAATCAATTTGGGGTAAAAACAAAAATTTTTCAGAAAAATAATGCTAGACTATTTCAACCAAACACCATCACCTACTTCCAATCTCAGGGCATCATCTATGATTCATCATGTGTTAACACACCTCGACAAAATGGGGTAGCTAAAAAGATAAATGTGCATTTACTCAACACCACACGAGCTTCTCTCTTTCAAGGGAATGTTCTTAAGTCCTGCTGGGGAGAGGACGTCCTGACTGCCACATATGTGATAAATAGACTTCCCTCAAGTGTCCTAGACAACAAGTCTCATAGAACTCCTTAACAATTTCTACAAATGGCCTTACACTTAGGGTGTTTGGATGCACAGCTTTTATTCATGTCCACAACCAACACAAAATCAAACTTGACCCTCGGGCCATTAAATGTATCTTTCCGGGTTACTCATCCACTCAAAAAGGATATATAAGTGTTATCACCCTTTGTCTACAAAATTTTTTAACTCTACTTATGTCATCCTCTCTTCAAGAAGAGATTTCAAGGATGGAAGACGGTGCTAACAAGTTCTTTGAACCACTTAAATCTCTTGATCTTCCTCTTGTGCCCTATGTTCCGGCCACTGTTGAGCCAGTGTCCAACCCTTCTAAACCACACATATCCAAGTCTACCACTGAACTCTCAACATCCCTACTCTAGCAAGTATTGATCATTCCAAAATTTCTCAAGTGTATTAAAGGAGGAAGGTTGTTCTTGAACTAACACAAGTTTAGAGATCCAACTTAGACAATGGTTATGAAATCATGATAAGATCTAATTTGCCTTTAATTACACGATCTGTTGAACCATCCATTAACCCAACAGACGACCTAAACCTTCCCATTGCTGTTAGCAAAGGTACCAAAGAATGCACTAAACAACCACTTTATTGACTGTCTCACTAAGTCTCCCTTAATGTTTGTTACCAGCCCACAAAAGGTTCATTGCGAGTCTAAGCATCATTGCTATTCCCAACACGATTTCTGAGGCATTGTCAAAAAAGGAATGGAGAGATGCTATGAGAGAAGAGATGAATGCCATGGAAAATAATAAAACCTAGGAGTTGTCAATAAACCGAAAGGGAAAAATATTGTTGACTATAAGTGGATTTTCATACTGAAATACAAAGCTGATGGATCCCTTGAGAGATATAAAGCTAGACTGAAGGCTAAGGAGTATACTCACACATAGAGTTGATAATTAGGTGACTATCTGCAGTTGCATAATTAAATACCATGAGAATTCTATTGCCATTGGATGCCCACTTCGACTAGCAACTTCTACAATACAATGTTAAAAACATGCTTCTTTATAAGGATTTGAATGAAAAAATCTATATGAATATTCTACCAAGATTTAAGGGGGGACACAGGTAATTAGGTGTGCAAGCTGAGGAAGGCTTTTATGAGTTAAAACAATCTCCTAGAGTTTGGTTGGAAGACTTGCAAAAGTCATAAATAAGCCTAGAAATAAACAAAGTCAAGAGCATCACACACACATTATTAAGCACTTGACTGCAAGGGGAGCAACTATACTTCTAGTCTATATAGATGACATCATTGCAACTGGAAATGATAGAGAGAAAGTACGAGTTGAAGCAACGGCTAGCCAAAGAATTTAAGATAAAAGGAATTGAGGAAACTAAAGTACTTCCTCGGTGTTAAGGTAGCTTAGTCCACAAAAGGAATCCATTTTGCAGCAAAAATATGTGACTTAACTTATTGGCAGATGTTAAATGTAAAATGAAATATTGTCTATTGATATCAAATAATTGAATACAATTGTTATGTACAGTAAGAATATATAGAGTAGCATTTCTACTTACCTAGTATTTCTACCTACCCACCTACCTAACACATAATTAATTACAATATTAATTTCTATTCTATAACACTCCCCCTCAAGCTAGAGCATAGATATTAATCATGCTCAGTTTGGTACAAAGATATTCAACTCGAACTCCACTTAGAGCTTTTGTAAAGAGATCTCCTAATTGTTCTCCAGACTTCATAAGTCCTATAGAAATTAATCCTTGCTAAATTTTCTCACGAACAAAATGACAATTAATCTCAATGTGTTTAGTACGCTCATGAAATACTGGATTTGATGCAATATGAAAAGCGGCTTGGTTATCACACCATAATCTTACAGGTAGCAAGGTGTTGAGACCTATTTCATTCAAGAGTTGGTATATTCACATTACCTCATACACCGATTGTGCCATAATTCTATATTTTGATTCTGCACTTAATCGAGACACAACACTTTGCTTATTGCTTTTCCATAAAATTAAATTTCCACCCACAAAAAGGCAATGACCAGAGGTATATCTCCTGTCTTCCTTGGATCCTGCCCAATCAGCATCTGAAAAACACTCAATATTAGTGTGACCATGATTGCTATATAGAATACCACGCCCTGGTGTTCCCTTCAAATAACACAAAATTTGCTTTACAGCAACCCAATGATCAACGGTTGGAGATGACATATATTGACTCACTACACTAACTGAATATGCAATATCTGGCCGAGTCACTGTAAGATAATTTAATTTTCCAACTAACCTTATATATCTTTCAGGATCCTCAAATAACTCATCTTCTCTTGTTAACTGCAAATTAGGAATCATTGGTGTACTATAAGGTCTAGCACCCAATTTTCCTATTTCAGACAATAAATCAGGTACATACTTCCTTTGAGATAGAAAAATTCCTTTCTTACTCCTCATTACCTCAATACCCAAAAAATATTTCAACATTCCTAAATCCTTGTTTGAAATTGACTGTGAAGAAAAGATTTAAGAACTGAAATTCTTGTAGCATCATCACTAGTAATGATAATGTCATCCACATATACTACTAATATAATACTACCAGCTGCAAATCGTTTATAGAAAACAAAATGATCAGATTTGTTTTTCTGCATCCCAAATTTCTCAATTGCTTGGCTAAATTTTCCAAACCAAGCACGAGGACTCTGCTTCAAGCCATATAAAGATTTTCGAAGATGACAAACCTTGCCTGACTCCCCCTCAGCAACAAATCCAGGAGGTTGCTCCATATACACTTCCTCTTGCAAATCTCCATGTAAAAAAGTATTTTTGATATCAAGTTGATGCAGAGGCTAGTTGTGCACTACTGCCATGGAAATACATAATCTGACAGATGTTAACTTAGCAACAGGAAAAAAAGTGTCAGAATAATCTATTCCATAAGTCTGAGCATTATCCTTTCGCAACTAGACGAGCCTTCAATCAGTCAATTGATCCATCAGAATTTACTTTAATGGTCAAAACCCATTTACAACCAATAGCCTTCTTTCTTGCAGGTAAAGTTACCAAATCCCATGTATTATTCTTATCTAAAGCATTAATCTCCTCTATCATCGCATTACGCCATCCTAAATGGGATAGAGCTTCATGAACGGTCTTGGGAATATAGAGTCAATAGATGCTATAAAGGAACAAGAAGAAGGTAACAAATGATCATAGGACACAAAAGATGAAATAGGGTGAGTATATTGCCGTTTATCTTTACGAAGAGCAATGGGAAGATCATCCTTAGAGACTGGATCAAATGACGAGAGAACTAGTTCAGGACATGTATCAGGAGCTAACTCAGAAGTACGAGGTCTGCGAGAATAGACCTAAAGAGGAGGTTTAGAAGTGGAAACAGAAGGTGGAATAGTGGATGTAACCATATAAATTAACAAATCATCATCCTCCTCTCCCTGACTTGCATTACTAGAAGATGGAGAAAAGGGGATATCTTCAAAAAACGTGACATCAATTGATACAAAGCACTTATCAAGACTAGAACAATAGCATCTGTATCCTTTTTGAACACGAGAATACCCAAGGAAGATACATTTCAATGACTTAGGATCAAGTTTAGAAACTTAAGGACACACATCCTGAATAAAACAAGTACAACCAAATATTTTCAGTTCAATGGGGAAAAAAGTTTTATTCGGGAAAAATGTATGATGAGTCTCACTACCCAAAACAACCGAAGGCATCCAATTAATTAAAAAACAAGCAGTAGATACTGCATCAGCCCAAAAGTGTTTGGGAACATTCATCTAAAACAATAGAGCCCTAGCAGTTTCTAGCAGATGTCTATTTTTTCTCTCAGCAATCCATTTTGAGATGGTGTATATACACATTAAGTCTGGTCAATAATACCATTTTTAACCATGTAAGATTGAAATGATTCAGATAAGTATTTTTTGGTATTATCACTTCGCAAAATTTGGATTGAGGCATGAAATTATGTCTTAATTTCAGAGCAAAAAGAACAAAAATGAGTGAACAACTCCGAAAGATTCTTCATGAAATATAACCACATCATACGAGAGTAATCATCCACAAAAATGACAAAATATTTAAATCCGGTTTATGAGTGACACACCACCGTTCCAAAACTTTGTCACCGGATGTCAATTACCCTACTACTACTCTTGAACTGCTGTCTTCCAGATTTCTGCTTATAATGACGACTTACAAGAGCACTACTAGACTGAACAAGTTAAGGATTTTCTGTACGAAGAATCCTACTAAAAGTATCCTGTAAGAATGATATCGAAGAGCCAGAGAGAATATGAGATTTGGCAGTTTCAAACTCAGGTGGAAGACCAGCTAAGAAACTCATTACAGCCATTTGCTCCCTTTGAATTTGTTGAACTTTCACATCAGGACTGAAGAGTAACAACATATTAAGCTCCTCATAAACTTTCTTAAAATCCATAAAGTACTTTGTCAAGGATCTATCATGTTTCTCAGCACGATAAAAGGCCTTGCAAACCTCGTAAAATACGAGAAACATTCCCTCTTCTAGAATACAAAAATTCCAGGTATTCCATTAGTTCTTTAACAAACCCACAATGATTAATTAATCCAATGATCTCACTATCAATGGAATTAAATATTTGCAAGAATAGTCAAGCATCTTCCCTTAACCAAGTTTGCTTTAAACTCTCATCTGTAGGTGGATCACTAGTCAAATGATCATCCTTATCAATACTTCGCAAATAAAGCCTCACAGTTTTACTCCAATCCATATAAGTAGATCCATTGAGTTAATGTTCCGTTATCTTTGACATCACTGGAACCACATTAGTCATAACAACAAATTTTGTATCTTTTATTTCACTTATACTTTCAACACCAAATTCAAACCAAAGATTTTATATAACAAAATTACTGATGACCAAACACGTCAAACCCTAACGTGCCAAACAAAATCTAACAATACAAATAACCACCGAATCAAACAAAATTGAATGAACCAAACAACCACCGAATCAAACCAAAATCCAATGAACCAAAAAACCACCGAACCAAACGAAATCCCACAGTCCACCGAATCAAACGAAATCCACCGAACCCTAAAGATCACACGAAATCTAACACCCAATAACATAAAGAGGAAAGAAATCACAAACCTAGGTTGTATAACCCCAAGCGAGCCAAACGACGCAATTAGAGGGGATACGGACACCTCACACGCCCTCATGCACCGGCGCGTAAAGAATGTCGCGGACTTTCTGATAGCGTGTAGGTCACGCACCGCTCTTTTCAGCATCGTGAACTCCAGATCCGCTAATCAGAGGATGTTCTTCCTCCCTAGCGTGGCTGTGTCATTAAAAAATTCCATCGAAAAAGACGACCAAAAAATCTCAAAGGATGCTACGTTAAAAAAATAAAAAATAAAAATATTCCGTTGAAGAAATTCCTCAAAAATTCCTCAAAGAAGCTCTGATACCATTTTAAATGTAAAATATATATTGTTTATTGATATCAAGTAATTGAATACAATTGTTATGTACAGTGAGAATATATAGAGTAGTATTTCTACCCACCTAGTATTTCTACCTACCCACCTACCTAACACATAATTAATTACAATATTAATTTCTATTCTATAACAGCATATAGGGAAAATTGGAAGTAAGCCAGCCTCTACTCCGATAGATCTGAATCATAAGTGAGGAGAAGCAAAAAAACTGATTGATAAGAGAATGTATCAGAGATTGGTTGGTAAACTTATATATTTATCCCCACACTTGACCAAACGTAGCATACTCAATGAGCATAATCAACCAATTCAAGCATGATCTAAGAGAACCTCATCTCTAAGACTTACAGGGTGCTTAACTACTTGCAAGGCAATCTAGGAAAGGGAGTTTGCTCAAAAGGAACTGCAATCTTACTCTAGAAGCCTATACCAACACTGACCATGCAGGTCCTCTCGTAAATAGACGATAAACTACTAGATATTGTACTTTTGTTAGAGGTAACCCGGTAACAAGGAGGAGCAAAAAGCAAAATGTGGTGGCAAGATCATCAGTCAAATCAAAGTTTAGGGCAATTGCCTAAGGATTATGTGAATTGCTTTGGTTAAAGATTACTCTACATGATTTGAGAATCAAACGGGATGGTCCTTGTAATTAAGAGTGATGGGAAAATTGTATTGTATCTCATTGATTCATGAGGTTAATTTTGCATGTATTTACAGCTCTTAACAATCCTATAAAATTTTATTGTGACAAAAAGTTAGCCTTCAATATTGCTTATAATCCTATACAACATAATAAAACAAAACATATCAAAATTGATAGATATTTCATCAAAGAAAGATTGGAGGAAGAATTAGTGTGCATGTCCTATGTTCCAACAGGATGGAAATTCACTGAGGTTCTAACAAAGGGGCTAAGTAGTTCAAGCTTTCACAATCTTGTGTTCATGCTGGGAATGGAAGACATCTACTGCTCAACTTGAGGCAGACTGTTGAGATTTATGAGCTATAACTTTTTGTAAGATATATTTCCTTTTATTTTTAGAGAGGGTAGTTAATGATGTGGTTTGATACACTTACCACAGGCACATTATGTATATATATTTGATGTTTCTCATACTCTATTTTTAAGAAAGTATACAATTCTCTCTTCTCATATTTTTTAAGTATTATTCCTTCATTTTTTTAGCATAATCAGTTATCGCTAAGAAAATGAAACAAACCTTTCTGGAATAATTACAGCAAGCAGAGAATTAAAAAGAGGAAATAAATTATAAAAAAAAAAAATCCAAAAGTCTAGATAATAATGCCAACTCTATTACACTACCTGTTGTGAATGCATGATTTCATTTTGTTAAGAAATGGCATCTTCTAGACACTTCATTACTTGTAACAAAGCTAAACTCTTATCTTCAAGACACGATTTCTCAGCAAAATGAAATTATGCTGACATGATTTCAAGTACCTAAACTGATTTTTAAAATTTGAGGTTGTTTTTTAAAGATTCTGATTTTTCTTTCTGAAAAAGCGCAATTTGGCATGCTCGCAATTCTGCCAGACTTAGCCAAAGTTCTCCCAATTCTCATGTTCTAACAAGACAAATCTTAAATTATGTTTTCGTCATAAATAGCTCCTAGCTTTTGTTCGTTTGCTTGATTGTAACCAGCTTAGTGGTTTTTTTTTTTAGTTTTGAGGCTTGTAATTTTGGGCTTTGCCCTATCCCGCACATTGTGGTTGCATATCCTTCCTTTAGTTATATGAAAGTTTTTAATCAACGGAAAAAAAAAAAAAAAAAGCACAATTTCTTTTTCCTTTTCCTGGAAAGAATTGCAATGGGAACCTTTTTTCCCCCATGTGAATAGCAATCATATGAATTTAAGCAATTGTGTTTCCTTCCTTCTCAGGGAGAATTGACACCTACGAGAAATTGTTAAAACTCAAATAAAGTTCAAGATTGCACATTGGGGACGAAGAAGTCAGAGCACACCAGACCACATCAGAGAAACAAATCTTGGATCTAAAATAACTTAAATAGTAAGATCACCTATAGCGAAAGAAAATTAAGAAAAAGGTTCTACCTCTATACATATATGCCAAATATCCCCTGTTTTGTTTTCATGAGGATCCAGATCCAGCTCAATCATTCCACCATCAATTCCTCCCACCACTCTACTAATGAAATTAAGCAAATAGACAATTATTTCTTATAATAAGCCATAAGAAAATAATAAAAACAGTTGCATTTCAGACATTTCTCATATATATGGATGAATATGGCCTCTTTTCAAGAAACTATAAAGAAAATCCAACATAGAAAGGCATTGATCTCCAGTCACAACTAATGTATTTTTTTCATTTTGAGTTCTCAAATATACAGGACTTCCTTACAAGATATCAATGGATGATCATGAGAAATAAATAAATTTAACACTAAACCCTATCCCGCATGATTGATGATCAGTCCTGTAGATATAAGATCAAAGATCAAAAATGCTATTTAGTGCTTGGTTGACGTGCACTGAACCTATAACCAAATGACAAAGCAGACACACATCCAAATGCAAAGATTCTCTACAGAATTCTTCTGATTGAGGGCCAGGAATGCTTACCCTCTTTACAATCTCTCGTGTAAACCTATTAAAAAGTTGAAGTCCAACATGAAAGGTGAAATTTTTGAAAACTTCTGGTTGTGAAGTAGATCATTTTGCAAAGGACTGCATTACACGTTTACCCATAGAAGATTTGCAGAGTAAGATATAGAGGTTAAAAGAATTGAGTCCCAAATGGGAAGCATGACGCTTGCAATATTCCTTCATTGCTTTTCACATAACCAGCAAACGACAATGACAGTTAACACCCCATAAGGTAATGAATTTTTTGCCCCCTGCAATGTCAACGGTTGCAAAAGGGCACAAAAATATAATCTAGAGGATATTACATGTATAATATAGCTTCAAAAAAAATTTTCACAAAACCAACTTAAAGGTGGGATACGAATTTTTTTTTAATTTTACGCATCTCGCACGTGGGTTATGCAATACACTTTAAACATGTATCGCATAACCAACAAATGATACACGATAACCAACAAATGATACATGTGTATCACTTGTTAGTTACACGATACAAGAACAAAACTGTATCGAATAACCTATTTGCGATAAACAAGCTCCTAAATTTTTTTTGCCTAAATCGCTATATCTCCATCCGAAAATGCAATACAAGTATAAATCTTTGTATCTCCGGTCCAAGATGCGATATAGCAATACTATTTTGATAATTTTTTCTATATAACTTTTATTTGTATATATATATATATATTTCAAAAAAACCACAGACATGTGCTCTACCCATCTAATCTATTATTACTACACAGACCTATTCTATGTGACTAAGAACCCTCAAACTAAGCTAATCCACAACTCTAGTATGAGCTTCATAACAAAAGATAACGCATTCTATTAAAGATGATGGGCCCCGGCATACTCCTTGATTTCAGCCTCATGCAGACTATGGACTTCATATTGTTGGATGGGGTAGAATGAAGCAAACTAATTACAATAGTTGACAACAGTGGAGCTAAACAATTTTTAAAAGTGCAAAGTGACACTCCCTGTGCAACCATCCAAATCACAGGGGAAAAGATTCTGGAGTTAAAGACAATTGCATAAAAATCTATGCATCCTGTTGCAAAAGCCACATCGGCATCAAGTACACTTCTTGAGGTACCAACTGTAAAGGCATAGTATTTATTACCTGTGGGGGAGTGACAGGCAAAGTTTGACAGTGGTTGCATTCTGTGAGAATATAGCAAAGTTGATCCCATTATCAACTTGTGATACCCCAAGTGGAAAAGCTTGACCTGGGAAGACTTTGAATGGCCTTTCTGTCCCTCCTGATGGGTGTGGGGCTGCATCTTCCTTGATAATTCAGGCAACAACACAGTATAACTTTACTTTAAAAATGAGCGAACAGAAGAAGAAGCATAGGCTATTTGTAGCTGTAATTACCTCAAGGACTTGCTCTTGAGCCTGACGGTGGCCATAAACATTGGGCAATCTTGGATGGGACTTATCCCTTGCCTAATATGGTAAAGTGTATGTAAGCACATTATTGAATTCTTATGCCCAATGGAAAGAAAATGGATATGATAGATAAAAATATGTTGGTAAAAAAATAAGAAAACAAAGAGAAGAGAAGCTAGATTGAGTATATGCCTTTGCAGGTTCTCTTTTGCTACCACTTCCGGAGGATCGTTTGCTCCATTTCAATCTAGCAAAGGAAGGCATTGGAGAGCGATGACTTAGATAGATGCTATGCTATGCTTTTTTTTTTTTTTTTTTTTTTTTTTTTGTGGGTGGGTGGGTGGGGGGTGGGGGTTTGCTGTTGGTGGGGTGCGCTATGAAATAGACTAAGCTAAGAGGCACCCACAGGGCCACGATGCATGTGCTGAGAAAATGGATGTATTAACTAAAGCTGTCCATAACCATAAGAAAGAAAGTGGTAAATTAATAACGGTGATTTAATTCAACAACAATACCTTCACCTAATTACACTTGCACATAATAATAGGATAGATACTATAGATAGAACGACGATTGACGACGACGACGGTGCTAAGAATTAAAAAATACATGACAACCAAGTTAGGTATTTTATGATCCATGGAAATAAATTAAAAAGTTGAAATTTGGTTTTAGCATTAATCATATAGAATATGATGAAGCACGCGGCACTAAAGCAACATGAAATCATAATCACTCGATAAAAAGCGACAATGCCATCTTACCAAAGCAAATGAAATGATACTTAAGGAAACACAATACAATACAATACAACCTATCCTCTTCTGTTCACAATTTTTCATTTTTTTATTTTATTTTTTTACTCCAATTTTCAATATTTGACATGTTAAAATTACAACTTGGACTCAGTGAAGTGATGATGACACAGGATTGGATTTTCACAACCCAATTAATCAAAGAAACGAAATAATCAGCAAACAAATATCAATCATTAAAAAAAGAAAAAAACGAATTTACCCCATTTTTTGGAGGAGTGCAGAAGGAGTAGGAGTGAGTATGGTAGTCGAAGCAGTATGTGGAAACTTGGAAAGAGAAGGAGAGACATGAAACGCCATCGTTTTGGTTGCCATTCGATTCGTAATGGAGAAATCAGAATCAGAATCACAGCAAAATATATATGAAAGAAACTTATTATTAAAGACACCTTTCTTTTCTGTGAACTATAAGAGCAAGAAAGAAAGCAACGAAGGAAGTATGGGACTGATCTGTTGTAGTAATAAACCTTTCTCCCCTCTTTTTATTATTTTTTTTTTTTTCACTATGAATTTTAGAAAGGTGTGGAAGAAAGTTAAGTTTTTTAAATGAGTATCTGCCACGTGGTCACTCACGTGAACGGTGGCGTACGTATTGCTTTCTAGATTCCTTTTTCTTGACCGAATTGCCATCTAGATTTCGAAAGAAGGAAATGGAATTACCCCATAGTTTTATGCAGTGCATAAATTGAATTCAAAACGATGGAATGGAATGATAAATTTACTTTTTTGTTTGAATATAGACACGAAATGAAATAAAAAAAATATTATTTTATATTATAGTTTATTAAAAATACTTTTTATAAGTAATATCATGTTAAATTTATATAACGTAAATAGGTAATTTAATTAAGAATTTTAATGGAAGACAGAAAGAAATCGTAATTTTGCCTTCTGAAAGGCATAATCGGCTTCCATCTTAAAGGTAGAATCATCAATTTCAAGGAATCGTGATTTTGGCTTTTTATAATGCTTCCAAACATAGAAAAAAAATTTAATGGAAGTTGGAATCGCAATTCCATTCCGATCTATTCTATATACCAAACGTACCATTATAGTTTCCTTTTTTTTTTTCTTATACCAGCCTCTTCGTGACGTGGGAAGAGGATTTGCCAATTGCGTGTGCATATTTTTTAAGACTAAAAATATACAATATATTTGGCTAAAAATGTTAATTCGTTAGAAATGAAGCATGCATTCAAAGCGATTTGTTAGTTGAATAGCAAATGAAAAATAAAACTGCCCATTAAAACTAACCTTAGAGATGGCCGTGTAAAATTACCAATAAAACTACTTGTAAACAGGATAACTGCCAATAAAACTAAAGCCTATATGTTTATATCGTCCGAAGTAACAATAAGGTATGAATGCAAATAGGTTTTTAAAACTGATGTATAATTTTAGAGTCAAATGACATATATTCACTTAATTGATAGTAATAGATGACAACTACACTATAGGAATTTTCAAATAAAATAATACTAGTGTACGATGCATTCGCATTGCATGTATCAAAAATAAAAAAGAAAAAAAGGAACAAGAAAAGGACGAGTATGCAAAAAAAAAAAAAAAAAAGAGTGGAAGCAATTGAAAAATAGTTTTTGATCTAGAGCAAGGGAGAAAAGAGAGAGATTGGGTGGGAGGGAGCAGTAACCATCACTTGTAATTGCCTAAGAATAAGAAGAAAAAAAAATAAAATAAGGTTATTATTTTTGACACCACAATACAAGATTCTCTTAATCTTATTAGATAAAATATAAGAAATCGACTTGAGTTAGTTTTTTTTTTTTCCAAATAATTTAACTGGGAAAAGGAAATTAATATCATTAATTATAAAAAAATTACAAAAATATTATTGGGATGAAAATAATTCCAATATTAGATAAGTTGAACTCGTCTCTAAAACAGATGAAGCCATAAGTGATGGACCTCGTTTGTTCAAAAAACGAGCTTAATATTTTTTTCATAAACCTCGTTTGTTAAACAAACAAGTTCATTACCAGCAACAAAAAGACTCCAGATATTATTTTACCAACCCAAAGGCTTAAACTTTACAATACTAATTCACCCAAAAACTAAATGGAAAACCCAAATCATAGAAGACTCCAGATACTATTTTACCAACCCAAAGGCTTAAATTAACAATAAATCACTCAAAAAATCAAAATCGAGAAAAAACTACATAATCAAACTTCTTGTTTCAAAATGTTCAAGACAAACATAAATTCCAGATTCAAAGATTCAAACTTTAACCTCAAAACAACAAAAACAAACAAAACCCAAGAGCAATTGCAAAACCAAATTGCTATAAACTTCCCCAAAATAAAACTAAACCTAAAAATTTATGTCCATCCGAATGCCAAAGAGAAATAAAGAAATGATCCAAAAATGGACATGGGTGGTGATGGTAATTCTAAATGAAGGAAGCAGACAAAGATTTTATGTTGGTGTTGCTATTGTTACTACCACCATCACCATATTTTTGTGTTTTCAGGAAAAAAGAATTGTCATGCCCTATAGGTATCCTAAATGTGATACTCTGCCGCATATAATACTAAAGCTTAGAAATGACTACCTTAGTCATGTAAAAGTTTGATATCATATGCAAGACGTACTTTCACAATAATAAGAGACGCCGATGGAATAATGAATTTTAAGAGAATAGCAATAGAATATCATATAAGAATTTATAGTAATAATTACACAACCTTAAAGAATTAAAGTCTTACATTATCATAGGGGCATACCCGTTAAAACTTAAATATTACATATCATTGAGTCTTTCTAAAAGGTGAGCACATCTATATTAAACTGGTGTTGCTATATAAAGAGATTTTTATAGAAGTCTACTCCTCAAAATCTTCTAGTAAACTTTTGTTAAAAATTCCCCAATGCAAACGTCAGAATACCTAAGAGAAGATACCACGTGGATAAAGCCACAAGTACTTTTCTACAATAAAAATCTATTGGAGTATAAGCGTAACTAGGTTAATGAGATAAATTCTCGTACCATGTATTCACAATAAACAACAAACAAGTTTGTTAATCAAACATATAAGATGCACAATCCATATGATCAAATAGATATATATGGTTATCCGAAAACCATATGCATAATGGATTTAAGCTCTTAATATCAAGGGTTAGGGAATGCTTTGGAAATAAAAAGGTCCTTCTAACCATCTAAATCAATTGGGTTCCGATCAACCGCTACTACTAGTCCTCAGGCTCCATACCTAAAGTGTGGGGAAAAACTCACTCAGCCATATTAAAAACTCCTAATCAAAATAATCATCAAGAAATGGAACGTTAGTATCCTTGCCACCTGAATGAAAAAATACCCGAAATGAGTATTTCTTATTAGTTTTGCTAAATTTTCTAACTCTATTCATGGTAGTTTTACCAATTACTAAGTTTATATCTTAAAATGGCTATAACTTCATCTTTTAAACTCCGATTTTCGCATATGAGTACTCGATTCCTATCTACTTTGAATGCTTTACCCATTTCTAAGGTTATTTCAAACATCTAAGATCATTTAAGTCTTGGAATCTAAGGGACCAAATTGCACCCATATTTATACTTAAGTTCATTTTGACACTTTTTGCAAGTTTTATCTTAAGTAGACTTCCTAAGATAGATTTATAATTTAACCCTATACTTCAAACAGTATTTACGACTTAAACGTAGTTCATAACAAATGTATGATCTTAATGATGTTGGTTAAAGGAAATTTCTTCAACAAGTAGTCTTTTAGACATTTTGGAAAACTTAAGTTTGCAAAAACTAAACTTAGAAACTTATAGTGAACTTTTATTTTTTATTATTTATAAATAGGTAATTTGAGTTTAAAAAATAAAGTGTCATATTTTATCTTGTCTTTTGTAATCCTTGTTTGAATTTTCATTGAAAACTAATTTGTCAAAACATTGGTTCTTATGTGTTTTTAAGAAAATAATTTCAAGTTGTAGAAATTTCAAAATATTACTCTGGTGCCTTGGCACTTTTGAAGAATTTAGGAGATTAATTTTGTTTCAAAATTTTCTTTTGATAGAAGGTTTTCCCATGTCTTGAAAATGAGTTTTTAGAAAATATTTTACATAATAAAGAATTGTCAACATTTAAAGTATAAGAATTCATTTTAATATTACAATAACATCACTATAAGCATTCATGTACATGATCATAAAGCTAAATTTATGAACATAAAACAAAGTGAACTTAAAATATAAAAGCTAACAAGGTAAAAAATATAATATAGGCATAATTGAAATAAAAACATGGGAGTCTTAGCTTATGATCAAAGCTTTTTGGGACTTGAAATAATTCGGTCACTATGTATAATAAATAAAATCAAGCAAGATAAAAGAAATAAAATCGAAGTCTTGGATTTTTTTTTTTTTTTTTGTCAAAATTTCCTAAGACTTGAAATGAACTTGACTTTTAAATCAGTCCAAGACTAGAAGTTGCCTAGTCTTATTGTGACTTGAAAAAGACAAGTCTAAAGTATATAAATAAATACTAGCAGACGATGCACCCACGTTACGGGTGTAAAAATTAAATAAGAAAATAAACTTCTACAATGAACAACATAATTATAGTTAATTACATGCAAGATCGGTAGACGAAGGAAGAAACTAAAAACATTGCATAAAAAAATGAAAAAGAAATCAAAAGATTAATGAAATAACACTCTAATACACTGTAACATTTATTATAAAGTTTATAACACATGAATCGTAATCACAATTATTTTGCTTCATCAAAGACGTAGCCATAAACCTATAAAACAAATAAGACATTAAGAAGGAAATTTATTTAATCAAATTATACTTCTATAATTGAGTTGATAATTAATTTATTAAACTCCTTGTGTAACAGCTCATTTGCAAAAATTTTGGTCTTGAAGAACCTCATATTAAATGAAACATAGTGGAGTAAATGAAATACAAGGTTTATACTTATTAAATTGAAAAAAAAAAATTGTAGTAAGATGGAATTTTAAACCTTATTAAGATAAATTTGACATATGTAATAGCTTTCACTCTGCAAAATGAAAGAAGCATCATATTTAAATTAAATAAAAGGTAACATATAAAGAGCATTATGTTTGATAATATGACATTGTAACAGCAATCTTCTATGATAATCATAATTAGATTTATCTTACTTATCGGATTCTACATATTGATCGTGCTGTACTTGATGATCAGGCCCATATTCATATCTATAAGTAATTGACAATATAATGAAAAGAAAATCATACTTTTGCACGTAATTAGCAATGCAATATCTAAAAATTATATAATAGAAGTTATGACCTTCGTTTATATAGTGGTATATTATCTGTGTTGCTGAAGCTTTCCAATTTCTTATTCTATCATCCTAATGAATGTTCTTCTATCGGTTTTAATAGAGAATGCCCAACCAAAACTATAAATCCTCAAATAATTTCTCTATAGGAAGAAAAACCTCATGTAATTAGTAAAATTTCATACCTTGTTGGAATTGTAAAGTCTTAATCCAAAAAAAACAAAAATATAATAAAAAGAAAATATACGTAATAGATATAGATGTCGTATAAGGGGACTGTTGGGAATATATTGTGGAAATCTCTAAATTAGTCAACTAAGCATAAAGAGGAATTACATAATTTAATATGAATTAAAGTAAACGTGGCATATAACTGGGATAAATTACATTTTATTATTCATTCAAATGGGTATGGAGACGAATGAGAAAGTTCTCACTTAAATTATAAAGATGATCAAATAATAATATTAGAGAGATTGATAAATGACCATATAAAACTATATGATAAAAATGTGCAACAAATGAAAGGCTTTTGGCTTAAATAATATAGATAGATATATAGATATAGAAGAATAGAAAGAATACATTTAAATAGCAATGATGATTCTTATCTTTAGTCAATATAATTAAATGTAATGATAAATTTATTTCCTTAAATAAAATGATAAAACAACAATATTAAAGAGATTGATAAATTGGAGTAGATCATGATAAATTGGAGTAGATCACATGTCTACTGTTTCTAAAAAAAAAATTACCAATATACAAGTCGGATAAAAATAATTACCAATATACCGTTGTAATATCGCGTCTGTAAATCAGGATATATAATCTACATATAAATCGTGAGAATAAAACATGATATAAAGTCTGAATGCCATTGCTATATCGCGAAAATAAAACAAGATATATTATTTCTGTACGTATATCGCAATTATTTATCAGGATATTGCAATGTAGAAATTTCTCTATATAATTTATTTGCTAATTGCTATTTAATCTATATCTATCCATTTATATAATTTAAGTCATAAGCCTATAATTTGTTGCACATTTTTATCATATACCTCTATATGGCAATTTATCGAAAAAATTTCAGTTTAGAGTTTTTAGTAATAATAATTACTTAAACAAGGTTATATTAAAAATAATTACTAATATACTGCTTCAAAATCGCGACTTATATACGGGATATGTAAAAAATATATAATGTTATATATATCGCGTTTGATATTCATGTTATATACGTGAAAAAAAAAAAAGAGATGTAAACAGTGATAGCAAAACCCGCTGTAGAGGAAAAAAGATAATGAATGTGAAAATATAGGTTTAAGAAATCTTAAGAAAAAGTTCAATTTTGAATCACGAGATCAACCGCAGGTGTTATCGTGACAGTAGCTAGACAAGCAATGAATCACGACCATACATAAAAGTTACAGCTTAAACAACGAGTTCAATCACGAGCACGATTTTGATCGCAATTAAAGCTGTGCTCAACTTCAACTTTCCTTCAATTTCTTAGTTTAAACCGCGGTTTGCAATTATGGGCATGGCAATGGTCACGCTTTATCTCGCTGTCAAAACAACAACTCATTTTTACTTCACTTAACAAACGAACCCCTCCTCAGATAGGCCCGCGATTAAAGCATGGCTAAAGACTGATTTAACATAACTATTTCGAACATAACTATATCTAACAAATTTACTAGTTAAGTTTAAATATATCATTATTTTTTAATTTAACTGGAGTTTAAGTGTGAGTATTTAATGTAGTTTTCTTTGTTTTACTTCATGAACTGTTATGTCGTGTTTGTTAAATGAAATTATACCTAACCATAAGTTCCTAGTAAGTATACTACAACTCTAAACATAAAAAAAAAAATCATAAAATAAATATACATATGTTTTTAGCCTTAGATCCTTAAGCTATCACATCTGTTGGACTTGGTGTTTTACTTTTAAATAATAAAATATGTATGTATGCCAGTGTGTTTGACAAAAATAACTTATTGTAACTGTTAGATGTGTGACCCGAATTTTGTCAAAGCTGCCATTTTTGGGTTCAAGGCTGCTAGTTCTAGGATCTACACCACTGGCTTTGAGTTCGGCCTTGAAATCTTCTTCATTTTGGAAATTATTTTTTAGAGCATGGATTATTGTAAGTCGGCTCAAAGCCGCCGAACTACAGGTTAATGCCGCTAGACTTTAAAGACAA
This sequence comes from Combretum micranthum, assembly GCA_024138025.1. Taxonomy (NCBI): domain Eukaryota; kingdom Viridiplantae; phylum Streptophyta; class Magnoliopsida; order Myrtales; family Combretaceae; genus Combretum; species Combretum micranthum. The sequence continues at coordinate 5,830,514 of JAMXBD010000001.1, forward strand.
GCTGATAACCTTTGGTCGACGTTGAATTTAAATGTTGGCTGGCAGATTTAAGCCACCAACCTTTCCTACCCAACTTACATACACATATAAATATGTGTTGTTTTGTTAAGGTTTTGTGAGTGTGTGAGTTTTAGATCTACAAGATCTCTTATATACATATCGTCTATACTCTGTTCTTTAATACTAGTGAATTCCACTCTCCTCTGCTTGTGGCTTTTCTTGCAAAGGTTTCCACGTAAATCTTGTGTGTGCTTTACTTTATCGCTTTTGATTTTATTTTTGCAATTATTTATTAGATCTGTTTATAACAAACTGGTATCAGAGCCAAGGGTTTGGTTTTGTTTTCTCTACAATGTCAACAATGAAGTATGACATCCTATTATTGGATTGCAACACAAGATTTTCTCTATGGCAATTCAAGATGCGAGCGATTCTTGCATAGATGCTTTTGGATGATGCTTTGTTAGGGTTTGATAAAATGCCTTCATCGTGGTCACCAAAAGAAAAGCAACGTGAGGATCGAAAAGCCCTTTTCTCGAATTCATCTTCATCTATCAAATCAAATTTTGCAAGATGTGTTAGAGGAGAAGACGACTGTTGGGTTATAGCTGAAATTGAAGCAGCTGTATATGACAAAGAGTTTAACCAATAAATTGCATTTGAAGTAAGGACTATACTCACACCGTTTAACTGAAGGTGGGTCTCTAGAAGATCACTTGACATCTTTAAAGAAATTGTTTCTAATTTGGAAACTTTAGAGGTTAAGTATAATGAAGAGGATTTAGCTTTAATTTCATTGTGTTCGCTATCTCCCTTTTATTCAAATTTTACGGACACAATTTTGTATAGTCACGATTCTCTTACCATAGAGGAAGTTTATAATGCTTTCTCTTCTTTAAGAAGATGAAACATTTGGTGATTGGATCCAAGCCTTAAGTAGAGGGGCTTGTTACTCGTGGTAGGAGTTAGGATCGCAATTCTAGTGTTAATTCAAGAGAAAGATCAAAATCATCAAATATGGATAAAGTTTGCAAGTATTGCAAGGAGAAAGAACACATCAAATCTGAATGTTATAAGTTACAGAATAAAAATAAGAGAGCTACTAAAAGGGAAACAACCAGAAAAATTTGCTGAAGTTGATGTAGTTGAAAACCATAGTGGTGGAAGTCTTCTTGTTGCTTCTAATGATGTTCCTCAGACTAGTGAGGAGTCTAGCTGTTCTTTTCGTATGTGTCTCAATCGGGACTGGTTTTCAACATATGGAAAGGTATACAAGGGTGTTGTCCTGTCAGGTAATAACACTTATGGTAGCATTGTAGGTATTGGTACCATCAAAATCAAATTGTTTAATGGTATTGTTAGGACTCTTGGTAATATGAGACATGTGCTCAACTCGAAGAGAAATTTAATTTCTTTGAGTACTCTTGATACAAAAGAGTACAGATACACTGGTGAAGGTGGAGTTTTGAAGATCAGTAAATGATCACTTGTGGTGATGAAGGGATAGAAAAAGAATGCCAACCTATATGTTTCGCAGGGTTCTGTGATTGCAAATGATGCAGCCATCACTTCTTCTTCTCTGTTAGATGAAGATACTACTAAACTTTGGCATGTGCGTTTAAGGCATATGAGTGAAGTCGGCATGGTTGAATTAAGTAGAAGAGGACTTCTTGATGGGTAAGGCATCAAAAAATTAAAGTTTTGTGAACACTGCATCTTTAGGAAACAAAAGAGAGTTAGATTCACCACAGGTACTCACAATACAAAGGGCACTCTTGATTATATCCATTCTAATCTTTGGAGACCATCTAAAGTGCCTTCAAGTGGAGTTATTGTTTACAAGCTTACCATCATTGATGAATTCTCCTAAAGAGTTTGGGTATTTTTCTTGAAATAGGAGAATGATGTTCTAACCATATTTAAAGAATGGAAGACGATGATTGAGAAACAAATATGGAAACAGGTAAAGCATCTTTGCACTAATAATGGCTTAGAGTTCTGTTTTAATGGGTTTAATGTTTTGTGCAAGTTAGAGGGAATTGTGAGGCATCTAACAGTTCTTGGTACACTTCAACAAAATGGGATAGCAGAATGGATGAATAAGACTATTATACAGAAAGTCAGATGTATACTTTCTAATGCTTAGCTACCAAAATCGTTATGGGCTGGAGCAGCTTCCATAGCATGTTATTTGATTAACAAGTCTCTATCAACTACAATTGAGAAGAAGGCTCCACAAGAGATATGGTCCAATACTCCTGCAAATTATTTTGATTCGAAAATTTTTAAATGTCCTGCATATGCTCATTTGACAATAGGAAACTTGCACCTAAATCTCTGAAATGTATATTCCTTGGTTTTAAGCCTGGTGTTAAGGGATATAAGTTGTGGTATCCTGAATTGAAGAAATTCATCGTCAGTAGAGATGTAATTTTTGATAAAAAAAAGCTATATTGCCTGACTTGTCTTCTAATACTTTATCTAATAAAGCACAACAGAAATCAAGCATGCACGTGGAGTTTGAGATTAGTTGAGGTTCTACACCAAAGCCTACTTTTCTGCCTGTTTCTACACTACCATAGCCATGGTATTCTATTGCTAAGGATAGACTCAGGAGAGAAGTTAGTCCTCCTTAGAGAAATACAAAAGCAAATCTTGTTACTTGTGCACCGTTTGCATTTGGTTAGTGTTTGTTGCTTATTGATTCCCATTTACAGTTTGTGGAAAAGGAGGAGAATATTTTGTTGTTTGTGTTGAACATTGGAGTTTGTGTTGATTTTGCTCCTAAATTCGTGTCAAGTTCGAGATTATTGGATGTGTGACCTGGATTTTGTCAAAGCTGCCATTTTTGGGATCAAGGCTGCCAACTTCGACATCTACACCACCAGCTTTGGGACCGGCCTTGAATTCTTCTTCATTTTGGAAATTATTTTCGAGAGCATAGATTGTTGCAGGCTGGCTCAAAGCTACTGGCCTACAGTCAACGCCATTGGCCTTTAAAGACAAAGTCGCTGCCCTTTGGCCAGCATTGAATTAAAATGTTAGCTAGCAAATTTAAGCCGCTAGCCTTTCCCATCTAGCTTACATGTACATATAAATATGTGTTGTTTAGTTAGGGTTTTTACGAGTGTGTGGGTTTTAGATTTGCGAGATCTCTTGTATGTACATTCTTTGTACTCCGTTCTTCATCACTAGTGAATTTCACTCTCCTTAGCTAGTGGTTTTTCCTACAAGGTTTTCCATGTAAATCTTATGTGTGCTTTGCTTTATTGTTTTTTATTTTATATTGCCATTATTTATTAGATCCATTTATGACAGTATCTTTAAAAAATAAAACTTACCTTGGTTTTGTTGATATGTTCTATGTGATTACTTTACTTCTTCTCCAAAAACACTAGAAAATAGTGTTTGTATATGATTTCTTAGAGATCTTCTAATATTGAAAGTAAGTGTTTGAAGAAGTGGTTAATGTCTTAGTTGTAAAACGAAAAAGAGGGTTTCACTGTAAAAATTATAGCAAAAGAAGTTTCTGATTATCGAGTTTTGTATTTGATAAAAGATATTTTGTATTAATTATATTAATATAGCAATTTTTTAAAATCTTCGGTATTTATTTTTTGGTGATGATGATATTCTGTTGGTATAAATTTTCAAATTGCAACTGCTTTTTTTGCAAGTAAGAAAAAGTAAGATAAAATTGATTTGAAAAAAATCTCATCCCCGGTATTTTATGAAGAGAACTTTATGAAAAGTGGACAAGTTTACCCTCTTCATTATAACTTGCACTGTAATAGATTTTACAAGACTTTTTTGGCAGTTTAGTGTAGATGATGAAAATTAAATCTATAATGTATATAAGACCAACCATTTATGATATCAAACATATATAAATTAATATAAAAAAAATCATTAATCATTTCAAGACAATAATATTTAAGATAAATTTAAGTTTCAAATCTCATAAAAATAAATTTTAAGTTGATATCTAATGCATTTATATTTACGTGATTTATTTCTAAACTATCATTAACTACCTAATATACACTAAAGATTTAGTGATTCACACTAAACGTTAGGATCATATAATCATATTAATAAATTATATATATTATTTAATCTTGTCTTTAGTATCTTTTATTTTTATGGAAATTTAACTTTTAATTTCTAAACGTAAGTTAAGGAAAAACTTGGGGGTTACAGTCCGTCATTACATTAGGCATTAGCATGAAAGATAGCCCATTCGTCATGTAATGGGGGTATCTGTGCAATGTATAGATACCTCTAATATTTGGATCTACTCCAAAACTGCCACATATCTTGCTTGTGAAATGTGAAAAGTCAGCATCCGTCCTCATCTATATCTTCTTAATCGAGGCTCCCTATTATACTATGGCTCATACTTTCCATCCGCATTTTTCTTATGGGCGTACACAATGAACTAAACAAACTTGGCCCTATTCAAACTTATTTCAAATGATGCTTGTGGGATTAGATGATCAAAGCTTCGGTAAAATGTTGTGTCAATCAAATATCAAAACGATAAGCTTGATTAAATCTTTATTGAAGAAGGGAATTTAGCTTATATTTGATGTGTTTTGAAAGTTGATTATAAGATTTTGATGCTTAATTTGATTAAATTTTGACTTTAGGAATTTAAAAGATTAATGTAGCTAAAAAGAAGGATTTAATCAATTTTAAAAGTTTTAGGAGGAATTTGGAAAATTTGAAGGAGATCCATAAGGTCCTCAAGTAAATAAATGAAGTCATGTTTGTCCCGTGTAATGCTACAGTTGAAGACTTTGAAGAGTCATAAAGGAACATGGTTTGATCCAGTCTCCTGTGTATTAGCCATGGAGTTCCAGAATACTGCGAACCTTATCGATTCTTTTGGAGAACTTTTTAAATAGATATCAATCTTCTTATCCAAGATCATGAAGGAATCTTATGTCCATATCTAATACTCCAAGATATACAAAGACTCTTTTTCTTATAAATAGAGGTCTAAAGAGAAGAAATAAGTAGTTAGATTTGGGATTTTCAATAAAATTAAGTATAAAATTTAAGGTTTCTAAGAGAGAGAAGCAAGTGAAAGAAGTTAGATTATAGAGGGAGAAGATTGCAAGATCTAATCTTTAAAGGGGTTTTCTTCTTATTCCTTATGTTCTTTTTATTCTTTATTGTGTTTATTGGAACTATTATGAAAAGGTAGAGTATTAAGTCTAGATTTTTTGTGAAGCCTAAGAGTGTTATGTAATTTAGGACTGATTTGATATTCAATAATTTATTATTTTATTAACTCTAATTATGCTTTGCATGTTCTTGAGTTAATATGTCCGAGATATTAATTCATATTTGATGTTATATTAATTATTCAAAAGATTGATATTATAAATAGATATAATATTAGAGAGATTTGATTGCAACCCTAGGTATATGATGACATAAATCTTCCATATTAGATTAAAATAGGATTTAGTTTAGATAAGAATTCACATATCGTTAATGCAATTCTTAGATTGATATTAGCTAGGATGAGATTTCAGCAAATAGATATAAGAATTAGGAATTAATAGAGACTATTACATGTTAACCATCATTTTTTTTTAAAAATTACATGAATACAATTTTGACAAAAATAATTACCAAATTATTGTTGCTATATCGCATGTTGGACATGCGATATAGAATTCATATGTGTATCGCATGATCAATATGTGATACACATAAAACTATTCAAACATGTATTGCATGATGGTCATGTTATATATGAAATACCTCAAACCCTTACCTAGTTAATTTAGAAACGGTTTAATTGAATAATATGATAGATAATTAGTTGTGAATGTAATTTAGATAATTTAAATGAATAAAATAAGTAAACAATGGAAAAAGGAATAGATGGATTGACATAATTAAATTAGTAAATAGGTAAAATTGAGATTTGATATTTTAAATCTTATTTTCTTTAAAATATCCATTTCTTCTTCTTTTGATTTTATATATCAAATTATCTAACTTTTACTCAATCTTATCTTTTAAATAAACTCTTTTTACTTTAAAGTCGAATTCCTAAATTTTTAAACAAATATTTTAAACGTTTAGTAAATTCCTAAACCTTTGAACTTTGGTTTACTTTCATATCTCAAAATCTTTATAATTTTTTAAATCAATTATTTGTTTGTTTTTATATCAAGTTATAAATTTCTAATATATATGCTCTCAAATTATTTTCTAATTATTTATGATACTAATGATATTTATCAGAAAGGTTTAAATCTAATACCCTATTCTAAAAAATATCCTTAATTTTTCCTTAACCTCATCTTTTCTTTTCCTTTTTCCGTTCCCATTTATGTTTTGTTTCCTTTTCCTTCCCGTTTCTTTCCTTTCTTTTCTTCTTCTTCTTCTTCTTCTTCTCTCTTTTCTTTATTCAATTCAACCCCCAAACTTAATTATAACAAGACTAAAGAGAATAAAAGATATGGAAAACAAGATCAATGATGGATCTAGCATAAACAAGCTTCAAGATTTTGGAAAGTAAAAAAAAAAAAAAAAAATAAAGAAAATCAAGAAGTTGTATTGCTAAAAATGAGATAAGTTTTGCTTTTACTTTGCTTTAGTTGTTAATTACTTTGTTTGAGTTGTTAGTTATATCTGTATATGTTGGTTTGATAGTGGATGCATGTTGGGTTGTTGAAGAAGATGATGAATAGTATATACAGGGTTTGATGGAGTGTTTTGAAGGTGTTTTATGGGTTGAATGGATACATAAGTGTTAAAAGCATGAGAATCAGTTTGTATAATGATTAAATGATGCTTTGATAGAGGTAAAAAGTGAAGAAAAAATGAATTTTAAAACAGGGACTCATTACAGCCTAAACACCCTTGGCAAACGGCTTGTTTGAAGGAGTGTATAGGCCAAATGGCCCCTGAAATGGCCCATATGAAGGGGTGTTGCAAGTTCTATAGCTTTTTATACAAATCCTCTAGGTCCATACAACCTTGGAAACAACCCGTATGAGAGGTGAGGGTATGGAGTAAACGGCCTTGGAAACAGCTCATTTGGAGGGGTGTTGCGCTCTTGGATCATTTTTAAGTAAAATCTTTAGGTTGAAACAGCCCTTAATATGATCTCGTTTGGTTTTCCCTATTGCGATATTGATTCATATTTTGCTCATAACTTTTTCATCCGACCTCAATCGAGGTGATTCAAATTGCGTTAGAAAGCCTAAAAAGAGATTTACAACTGTCATGTTTTGAGTTTTTGCATATTTAAAAATTATCAATGACGAAATTTTATTTTTTTCCAGTTGCTACATTTTCCAAACAAATTAAAAACTTGTTTTACTAGTTAAATGTATAGAGTTAAGTATAATATGAATCTTTTAGGGCTAAAATGAAATATATAAATGATAGTTAATGTGTTATGCTTATTGAATGATATAATTAAGCATGAGTTTAGTGAACTTAAAAACTTTATAAATAACTTAGTTAAATATAGAGTTGGATATTTAATAATCTAAGTACAACTTGGCTTAATGAACTTGAATGAACTAAAATGAACTAGATTGATTAATTTTAATTAACTTGGTTAAGATTAAGTTAATATAGACTTAAGTGAATATAAATCTTAGATATAAAATGAGCTTAATTAATCACTCTTAGTCTAACTTAACTAATTAGACTTTAGTAAGCTAAAATGGATTAGATTGATTGAGTTTAATTATATTAGCTTAATAATTGGATTAAATGATTAATTCTAATCAATTTTGTTAGTTTTAAGTTAAAATGGGTTAATAGTTGACAATTTGTTTAGAATGATATGTTAGGATAACCTTAGTATAACATGAGGAATATGTTGTTTGAAATGTGTGTTTACGTAGGAAATGTATGTTTTTGGAATATGAATGATGTGATGTTGCTTTTGTGATAAATGACTATAATCAAAGTGAAAAGAAATACTATGACAGACAAAGAAGAACTATCTATATTTTGGCGGGGTATTCTTTGTAGCCATAACAGGGTTCTAGATTAGTATATGATCAAATAGGGTAATAAAATGAGTTTGATATAAATGGATAATTAGACTAGTTTCTTATATGAGTTTAATTCTTAAATTTACAGATATAAATACCTGATTTATCTATTGAGATGGATTCTGAAACACCTTTTGAGCTTGTTTGGATTTCATATATATAAAGTATGCAGTAACTTGCGTGATGATTGTTAGGATAAGCATCCTAAAATGAGCTAAAACTTAAACTTGGCTTAATACTTGATGAGTGTTGGTTGTGCGTATGCCGTTAAATCTAGTTTGAGGAGCGGCAACGTTATCCAAGCAGACAGGATAGTTAGGTGTTGAGATGTCATGATGCAATGATAAATTTACCATGATGTAATGGTTGTTTTATATGTAACTCAGTAAGTGGCTAATGGGGCAAGGAATATTGAGGTAACATCTACTTAGGTTCGGAATGAAGTAACATATTTTAGTTCACGTTTATGGGACTGGTTAAACTAACTGATGTTATGAACTAGGATAAGTAGAGTGTGTGCAATAGTTGTGAACCTTAGATGAGGCTATTTTTCTTTTTCTCGATTAGATATAGGAGATATAAGTATCTGAGCTGCTTATATCAACCCCCTGAGCAGTTATTGTTATTCAGGACCCTGGTTTCCCCTGTATTGTTTCAGAGTATGAGTGCTCTAGTGTTGATTTGTTTACTTTAAATTAAAGATAATAAATTGTTGTTGCTACATTGCATATAGTTAAGCTTGTATGCTACTTCGTGTGTGATTTCGTTACTGTGTACTGAGCTTCGAGTCGTTATTGTTGTTGTTATTCTTTTTCCAAGTTCCGTGTTGAGGATGATGAAGATGATAATATGTTGATTATATTAATGATTAGATGATGATGATGGGGTTATTGCTTTATTGATTATGTTGGTAATGATGATGGCTCAGGTTTTGGGTGATGTTGGAGGAGTGAGTGAGCCCAATGGATTTATTTGTATTTGTTATATTGTTTCTGTTTTGATTAAAAGCTGGATTTATCTTTTTGAAATATGCAATTCTGTATAGGGCTTAGTTGAGAAACCCTTTTGTTTTGTAATATCTTTTAAAATTTTGATATACCATCATATAAAGTAATAGAGATACTTGATGGTAGAGTTTTGTTTTATGCGAATTAATCTACTCAAGTGAGTAGATTATATGTTTTGTTTTTATTAAAAGTTTATTTTGAAAGTTAAATCTAGTTGTTTTAGAAATCTAAACAAACGATATCTATAATTAAAAGTGAATAGCAGTATTCAAAATAAACATATCATTCTAGAAAGCCTGAGCATATAATACACTTAAGTTTATTATAAGCGACAGTAATGCCTTAAATTAAATTTTTAAGGCCTTACAATATAGCTTTATCGCATGACTAACATGCAATGCAACTTGGCTTAAATTTTCGACTGAGTACATTGCTATATCGCATCTTGGTGATGTGATACATGTGTAAATAGTGTATCTCATTTTCAAGATACTTAGTAATTATTTTTGTCTAAATTGTATTTATGTAGTTTTTTTCTAGGGACAGTAGATATGTGTTTGACCCGAATTAATAATCTTGTAGAGATATTAATTTAAAATAGTAATTCCACAGGTTAAGAAGTTAATAATTCTAATTGAATATTGTATTTAAAATTTACATAGTAATATTTAGTGGTAATTGAGAAATTTAGATAATATTGCAATTTGTTTTTATAAGATTATCTTGGGTTTGTGAATTAAATAGTTATAATCAGAAATTGAAATATTAGGGTTTTATAGTTAATAGTTAACTATAATAACTTTAATTATTAGGTTAGATAGTAGAGAAAAGAGTAATTACTAGTACTTTTAAGATTCTCGTGGTAACAATACTTATACTTTAATTTGATAGATACACTTGCCTAAAAATATGATAGTTTATTAGTAAATATTTTATTGAGTGATTATGATCATATCACGGAATAACACTATTCATTCCCCATTCTTACCTTGCACTTATAAGTCTAAAAGCTAACCAAATTTTTTTTAAACATTTGGCATGCATGGTTCGAATAACATGTCTACAGCTATAAAAACACTACATTGTCCTCACACAATACAAGCTAACAACAATAATGTAAGATATCATAGCATACACTACAATTACACACCAAAATTAGTCAAATTTCATGCTTATGAATTCACAGCACAACATGTCAAAATTGGCAAAAAAAACACATATAGAGTGAGATTGAGTGAGACTTAATATGAGGAAGATATTATGAAGCTTCAAAAGTGATTTAAGGTGCAAATCTACTAAAGAAATGGGTTGGGGCAACCTTGGGACAAGAGAAAGAGAGCGGATTAAGATATTGCGAGGGGGAAATACATGACACATTCACTGAATGCACCCTAATGCTAAATGTACTTCTTTGCAGTAGCAGTAGACGTAATGTGTCCACTCTATAAAAAAGACTCCCTTCAGGTGCATATTTACAGATTTAGATGCGTTTACGAAGTTCACCTTCTTTGTAAAACTTGGAATGCACTCCATAAATATGTCTTTGCCATATAATGTTTAAAATACCTATTCCATACATGGTAATTTTTAAATTATTTTTCCAAATTATGGTATCATCTTGCAAATAAGGATGCAATCGGATTAGGTTTCGAATGAATTGTATGAACCTGAAGCCCGACCCCCGTATCCTATGGAGTCTACAAAACCTCACCCTATAACTTTATAGGGTTTTCTTACTATATCTGTAATCCCTGAGTTTTTTTCCCACAAGTTTAATAAATAAAAATTCGATCACACAGAGTAGATAGTGGTACTATAGGCATCTAAATGCTAAGAATAAGATTATCAATTTACATGGGCACATTTACTGTCTAAAACTCAGATAGAGTATTTTCTAGCTAGTAAAAGATACTAAAAACAAGATTTCATGATATAAATCCATAACTCACTAAATACTCATATATAGCTTTATATTTCAATTGCAAAATGATACAATTAATATTTAAAACCTATTGGTTAAAAAACGATAATTTAGAGATGGATTGATAAGATTGGAAAATACGCAATGTGATAAAAAAAAGATCAATATCTATAAATTTTGACCTCAAATAAAAGTTTTAATTTCATAAACATGAAAGTTATAAAATTCTGGTTCTATAAAGTCTATAACCCTAATTTTACCAATTAGGCCTAGAAACTTTAATTGCATAAGTGAAAACCCTAAAATTACCTAATCACGTAGACTCGAAACTTTAGTTTTCAACTCTAGAATAACCTAAGATTAACATAAAGACCTTAGATGCAATTTAAGAGATGTTTTCTCAGGCTAACTAGTACATTTATATGCGTATTACTTAATATTTCACGATATAGCCTAGATATTTGCCATTTTAATTATCATAAGCTTATCAAATTAAATCAACACGTGTTAATTTCCCCTCAAGAAGTCTTGAACTGGCCAAGAACAAGAGAGAGAGAAGGGAGGATGTAACCTATTGGAATTTTTATATTAGTAAAAATAAATAGAATTACAAATATAAAAATAAAAAGTCAACATAGGACTTAACTAAGACCCTAGGATAAAACTACGAGTAGTTATAAACCTATGTAAAACTCCAAACCCTAAAACAAAGTCCTATAGATAGTAACAGATACCAAAAATAAGATTTCATAACTAGTATCAAAAACTCAAAATATAGAAATAATTAAAATACGATTTCAAAAACATTATAAAGTAAATAAAAATAAAGCTTATAGTTAGAAAACGACAATTTAAAAAAAAATCATTAAGGTTATAAATACACAATAATAACAAAAACATATCCATAATTAACAATATAGACTCCAAATAAATATTTGGATCACATAATTGTTCTAGTTAAAGAATTTTGAAGCTCTTAGACCGAAACCAAAATTGGCCTATTAAGCTTAAAAAACACTTATCGCGTGAGATAAAACCCTAAAAATAATTAATCGCATAAACTTTAAACTCAAGATTGAACTCAAAGAAAATCTAGAAAATTTGTAGAAGCTTTAAATAAATTTTTTGAGATAGAACTCTTAAATAACGGATATAAATATGCTTGTTTAGCTTAATAAACTATCTTAAAACGAAGATAATTAATTAATTAAGTAATATTATATTAATCATATGAACAAATTCGGTAGAAATCTACATGTTATACGACTGGGATTATCTTGGATTTGCAACAGCTAAATTCTTTGAGCAAATTGTTCAAATTTGCACAACAAAGTCAAACTTGTCTAAGACTAAACCAATAAAAAATTGCCTAAGTGTATAACTGATTTAATGCAGCAATTCTCAAACAAAAACAAGTTGATCTTCGGTGGAACAACCCCCTCTACTTAGCCAAAATTCTCATGGAAGTAGCTGCCTCCATTTGTTTTATTTATACCCTTAATGCATGACAAACAAAACTAATAACACACACAAAAACAAGACATATAAGCATACCTTGAGCGGCCAAAGTTCTTCTTCTTTTTGCAACATAAAAACACAAACACAACCAACAACAAAAACACACAAACTTAGCTCCATTAAATAAGTTCCATCAAGACACGACAACAATCTTAAGAAAGGATCAAGTAAGGTAAGTTAAATTCGTTTAAGTTATTTTGTATGTAAAACTTTAGCTTAAACAATGTTTCGATTAACCTAAGTTCGCATCAAGCTTTGAGGGAAGGTTTAACACTTCAATATCAGCCCATATAAGGTAATATCCAGCCTCAAAACCCTATTTATGAATTATGATATATGTAAAAGCTAGGAAATAATATAATATGAGGATTATGAGATGTTATATGTGTTGTTATGCCACGAAAAATACTTGTGAAGTATGTAAAAATACTTAGAAGTAGTTTAAAAACAAGTACAATACATATATGGTGTAAGCAAAATAAGTTTTGAACAAGAGAAAAACGAGGAAGATAATGAACAGTGCCTATATCGGCCTTACGCAAGCAGTGTATATGCCCAAAGCCAGTAGCATACATGGATGGGTCGGCGGCCTTCGAGTCGGTGTGTACTAGAATAGAAGTTACATAATTTTTTTTTTTACATAAAATAAACGAACGCTGGCGGTGTATATTATCTACACTAGCGGCGTACGTTGTAAAGCTGGCGGCTTTCGAAGCCAAAATTCCCTGGAACTAAGACATGCAAAAATTACATGAGCACTGGCAGTTTAGATTTCAACGCTGGCCGTGTTGATGCTAGTGTATGTGCAAAATTTTCTTGGAACGAGATCTGTTCGTCTATAACAAATTAAAAAAAAAAGAAAAAAAAAGAATGGAAGATAAAATTTAGTAAATAAATAAATATAAATACTTTAAGATTATTATGTTTAAATATTTGTTAAGTGTTAGACATTACAAGCCATTACGAATAAAGATACTTTTATTATACTAAACGAATAAATTAGATTATGATAATTGTCCAATAATTATTTTATATAAGTGAGTATATAAGAATGGAAAATCAGAATAAGCTAAATTTACGAATAATCTGACTTCTAAAAGTAACAAAATAATAATATGAAGTAAGATCAAGAGAAACATGATGAAAATAAATGATAGAAAATAATATCAGTTACCATAAAATGGTCAAACTAAAGAACGATGTTAAAATAATAAAAATGATGATAATAAAATCCTGAATTGTCGAATACAAACTCTATAACTATCCGATAAAAATAAAATATTTTAAGACCAAGATAAGCAAAATGAGAATAAATCTTAAATAATGAAATTTTGTTATCATGGGATTCTTACCTTAAAAGACTAATGCAAGTAATAGGAATTCAATCAAATACCAATATTGGATACTTAGGCACTCATAAGAGTTTAGTTATATAATATATGTTTTATTGTGTGTGTAATGTATGATCACCATAAGCCTGGCTAAAAATTATTGGCTTTTTAATTAAAAACTATCATGCATTACACAAACTACATTATTATATATATTCTAAAAGGGTAACAGCTTACTACGTTAGTATTTCGGTTATTTGTTAATGCTTGGTTTTTCAATAATGTTAAAATTAAAGTGATAATCCTAAAACAAGATATCATTGATTTTCCCATGGGAACTAAGTGGCAATGAAGGACGCTGCCCGTAGTATCACTTTGAACTTACTAATACTTAAGGAGTTTCTAAGGTATAATACAAGAAACAATTAGCTAAAATATCCTAAAATTAAAGTGATAATCCTAAAACAAGATATCCTTGATTTTCCGTGTACTTGGTCTCTCTTGAGCAGGTGAGTTATTAAGTAATTGTCCTTTAATCCTAAAAAGAGGGCGTAAATCTTTTACCTGATTAGATTCTAGATCATTCAAGCTTATATCTGTGCATATGATTGATTGTTGTATAGCATATGATTTGTTAATAAACTTGCTTGATGTGTAATATATATCGTTATTCATTGAGCCCTTGGTTTCGCTTACACTCTTAAAAACCTTTCAGGTTAATGCTATGACCCTAGCTTGTAACTTCTAGGAGTATGACACCGGTAAGAATTAGAAGCTGGGAGAGTATGGGATACTCGGGCTAAGCTATTTACTTTTATTCTCTAGTTGTAAATTAGTTAGTATTTGCAATATCGGTTTATATACTTGGAGACATATGAGACAGGAACTTGGTTTGTAATATTATATTAATCAAGACTTCTAATGATAGTTATTTTACTAATTTATGTGTAAAGACCCGACCCACTAAATCTTGAGATTTAGAGTACTGAGTCTCCAACCACATATAGCATTTTCACATTATATGTAAGGTTGTCTTAAACTAACAGTTTATGATAATTGATTGATCAAATCTACTAAAACTTTATAAATAACTTTTAACAAAACAAGATTGCTAATAAAAGCAATCTATAAATATATATACATTATATGTACAAAGTGTAGTGTCAATACAAGACACTACAAAAACTACAAGTTTTCTTAATACAAAAAGTAACCCTAAGAGATCTTAAGGTCTTCACGGGTCTATTTGTTTTAGCTTTTTTCCGGCAGATACAGACACTTTTTCAAACTTTTTGCTAATAAATTATTTATCAAGAAATAGATATAGATAAAAAAAAAAAAAGTTGACAGTTCTCATCAAAAGATCAAATAGAACAAATATAGATAAAATTTAGATGCAAATCGGATATATTTACACATATTATTTTTAAAAAGATACAGATACAGATGAAAAACAGACAATCCAAACAGACCCTACATCTGAGGCTTATCTATCAAGCCTTCTATACAAAGACTTTTGCTTTAACAAAAGCTTCTCCAAAAATCTAAGGCGTTCGAGTCTTATTCGTCCCACTCATCCATAAATTTCTCAAAATCTGACCCGTAACCCTGATCATCATATAACTCATCTCTACTACCTGTAAAGCAGCAATAGTGAGCCAAAGGCCGAGTACACAATAACAAAATACAAGAACAATTCATCGAACATACTTAAATCAAATGGAATGCATCAATGATTCAAGTCATTATCTTATTAAGTTTTCTTTTACAAAACAATAGGAGGGTATTCAAACCCCGGGATCACGCTCTGAGAATTTAGGGATCCTGAGTAACAACAGCTGCTCAGGGGGTTTATATAAGTAGTCTGAATATTTATATCTCCTATATCTATTCCATAAAGAAATAGCTTCATTTAGGGTTCGAAAGTCGTTGCCCGACTCTACTTAAACTAGTCCATAACATGAGCCTAGTTCACAAGTTCCCATAAACTTTGAACTAAACCATGGTATTTCTCCCTAAGTTTAAGCAAATGTTACTCGGATACTATTCCCCCCATCGGCTACCCACTTAACCAAAATGAATCGCTATTGCATCATAGCGTACCATTGCATCATGGTAAAGTCATTGCATCATGACTTAAGTTAAGCGCCTAACTAATATGTCATTGCATCATGACAGGTTTGCTGCTCTTCGAACCAGATTAAACAGCGTAATAGACATCAAGTTCATCATAGCATTAAGTCGAATTGAATTAAATCAATTTAATAATGCCTAGTCTTAGCACACAACAAACAAGCTATTGCGTACTTGAACCCGATAGTAAATTACTATATTCACTCGGAGGGGAAATAACTGAAGAACCTTTTACTGAAATAAGATTATCAAAACAATCAATAATTGAATGTAGAATTCACACACACACACACACACACATCACAATCCTAGGTTAACTATACAAGGAGACTCAATAAGCTTAGCATATAGTTTTAATATCTAATTCATACATAAAACATGTTTATTTAGCTTATATATTCATTAGAAGGTCATATATGAAGTAAAGATTGAAAATTAAAGAAGTTTGAATTTGTAAAACTCAAGAGATACGCGGCCTTTCTACGCAGGCAAAATTTGAATGAACGCCAGCAGTGTGAAAAATATACGCAGGCGGTGTTGTACCTGGTATTAAATATTTTGATTCTGTTCACATCCAACGCCGCCCATACGTCGGCGGCGTTGAAGCCCTAATGGCCAACGTACATTTTGAAAAATAAACGCTGGCAAAGTTTTCTTGCAAAAGCTGGTGGTATTCGAAGCGGCTTTAAAAAAACCGATTCTGTTCACATTCAATACTGCCTCTATGCTGGCGGTGTTGAAGTGCCAGATGCCGGCATACGTTCAAAAATAGACCTATTTGAAAAGAGTTTACTTCCTCTGTTTTGCACTTTACAAATTCCTAACCTACAACACTTTTAATCTTTCTTCAAGTTCATATTTAGCTTCATATACTATCTTTTATCCACCCTAATCAATCCTAGCAACTTTGAACATTAAAACAACACATTAAACCACTTCAATCGCATCAAATCCTCCTCTCCTCTTCACTTCAACTTTAACTACTTAAACCAACATTACTCCTCACCAACACTTCTTATGACTACTATAACACATAAACAAGTTCACATAATAATAAAACACAATCCAACTATATCAATGCATGAACCACATAACTCAAAAGACATTAAACTCATTCTACGATAAATTTAACATATATACTACAAGAAAGGAAACAAAACAAAAGTCTACACTTGTATTAACTTACATGAGTAAGCCTTAGCTTGGAGAGATTTTTGATTCAATGAGCTTGGCATTAGTCTTTGGTTTAGGGCTTGTAGTTTGAAGGAAAGAAAAAGAGAAAAGGAAAGAAAGAAGAGGGAAATTCGTATGGAAATGGAGGGCTGCCAAAAGAGGCCTTAATTAAGCAAAATTTTGACCCATTAATATCTTTAATTTGACTTTTGAGGCATATAAGATTTGAGTTGAATTTGGAGCTCATTTGAATGCAATTTAGGCATGAAAAATGGGCTTAATTGAGTAAAATTTCTATCAACTATTTCTTAGACAATTTAAAAGTTGATTTTATAAATTTAAACATAACACAAACATATTAATGCATAAAAGACACAAATATTAATTATACTATGCACACATTAATATATATAAAACAATAACATTAATTTCATTACACACACAAAATAATACATATGTAATGTTCAAGATATGCTAACTTAAACACATTTAGCCTATTACCAACTCATCTACTCCAATATTAATATTACTAAACATGACTCTCATAAATTAACATACTCATAAGTTCAATAATTAAGACAAATAATGTCATGCCCCAACGGGTACCCTAAACTTGATAGTCCGCCGTACACAATATTAAAACTTAAGAATGACTACCTCAGTCACTCAAAAGCTTCCATATCGGTACAAGACGTACATTCACATCAAAGGGAGACCGATGAAGTAATGCATTTTAAAATATTGATAGTGGAACATGCAAAATAATACTTAATATATTTCATTGAAATAAAAAGTCTTACAACTTCTAAGAGGCATTCCCCTAATAATTTCCATAACAACATGGTCTTACTAAATAAATAACTAAGCTAGAAGATTTTATAAGAAATCTACTCTAAGACTTCAAAACAAAGTTCCTCCAAAAGCTTCCCAAAATATAGATTCTACTCGGATGATCAAGATGGTCTCGGGTGCAAAATAACGGTCCTGCAATATCAAAAGTCTATAGGGGTATAAGCATAACTAACTTAGTGAGATATTCCTTACACAAAAGTACTCATAGCAGGCAATCAACCAAGTTTATTAATCAAGCATATGAAATGTAACAACCATATGATCAAACATTACATACGACTATTCGGTTTCGTAAGTGTGATGGATTTACCCCTCCATCGGCGGTTAGGGAATGATTTGAACTGGGCCCCAAACGACCTCCTTAAAAGTTTGCGTGCGTCTTGGGGTTCTAACGAACTGTACTACTAGTCCCCGAGCTTTTCTTACTCAAAGCGATCGATCTGGCTCGCTATAACTTGAGGCCGTATTCCTCGAACGTCCTAACCCTCAAAATGTAGCTAGGCAGCTTACTTTTCCAGTCCCACACCGAAGAGTAGTAGCAAAATTTCGAAATGATATTCTAAGTGATTGCATGAGCAATTTATTATATGGGGATTCTAATATGACATTAAATTATTTAAAGCGATCAAGCAATAATTACACACATGGCAATACATACACAGAAACAATTATATCAATCACAGATCGGGTTCCGATATACTTATCATTCATTGATTGCACATAACAATTCACATCATAATTCCCAAGATATCCCACATGCATATCAATTTTATCTTTTCCTAACATCTACTGCTCTATTCTACAGGCACATGCACGAATACATAAACATAAAGTAAACTCACTCGTCCATAGCGATTTTCTATGAGTCAAAGTAATCCTCGGGGAAGAGAAGATCTTGATCCTCAACACCTAAGCAAAAGAAATACCCGAAGTGAGTATTTCATCCAAGATCTACTCAATTTCTCTAATTCTATCTTATTGAATTCATCAAAAATCGTATGAATGGAAATCCCAACTTAAAATGGCCATAACTTACTCATTTTAACTCGGAATTTCGCATATTATATACCGATTTCTACCTACTCGAAAAGATCTATCTATTTCTAAGGCTATTTTTATCAAAAGAAGTCATTTAGGTCTTGGAATAGTGAAGTACAGAATTGACACGGAAATTTAAGATTTCAAAACTAGAGTTTTCAAACTTTTCTTCATTCAAAGGCTCTTGTACAAAAATATAGATATTTTGTGTGATTGAAAAATCCTTTGAATATATATACATATATATATATATATGGACTCAAACTATATGCATGAATTTAGTGGAGTTGTCTCAACAATGATTCTACAAAATAATGTGTCTTAAAAGTGAGAAAAGCTAAAACTTGAAAATCTCCTTTTTAGTTTTGTTGGGAAAATTTTATAAGTAAGTATTTCCTTATTTTAACTCCATTTCTTAATGTTAAGAATAATTAAATTTTCAAACAGTAATTTTAGTCTTTTATGATTCCTACAACTTTATTTCTAGTGGTTGAAAAATATAGTTTTTCTAAATATTTCTTGGTTATGTGTTCTAAAGTTTTTCTAAAGTCAGATCCACCTTAAATAAATAATATAATGATCTTATAAGTTATTTATTATTTTTATTTCCTAAGTAAGGTTTATCCTTAGAAAGGTTATTCTTTGATAATTTTTGTAAAACTTATTTAAACCTTAGTATGTTGATGAAAGCTTTACATATGAGTTTAAGAAAACTTTTGTTAAACAAAGAATTAAGTTTAAAGAAACTTTCTTATTTTATTGGTTTAAAAAGAGAGTTTATGATAACTTTATTTTATGTATTTATTGATGAAATCCCATATAGTATTATTACTAAAACTTGAGCTAAACTTATCTAACTTTAGAAAATATTTGTTAAGATAAAACTTTAAGTTTTTATGAAAAAATCATTTCCTATATGACAAAATTTATTTTTAAAGAGATTTCTTATGTTTATTATTTAAGAAAACTCAATTTAATTATGGTTAAGACAATATCAACATGTTCATGCATGAATGAGAATATGTAACTATAAAAAGAAAAACATAATAAGATAAATGTAATAAGAGTATAATAGTAAAGTCAAGTATTGGGAACCTTAGCTTCATCAAGGTATCCCGGGACTAAGAATAGACTAGTCCCAAAAGGAAAAGAAAAGAAAAGAAAGGAAAGAAAATTGTTTTGACTTGATGAGGACAAGTCTAAGACTAGAAAAACTAGTCTTAATAATAGCATGAAATAAATAAATAAATTGCAAAGCATGAAAATAAATAAATAACAAGTGAGCTTATATGCTCTAAAGAATATATATAGGTACATAAATATATTTAGTTAGATATAAATAATAAGTTAGCATAATAACATTAATGATATGAGCAAAACATAATAACAACAATAGAAATATAGAAATGGATATTCATGAACAAGAACAATACATGAACATAGTGTAGCTTCCATAACAATAAGTTTAGGAAACTCACACCATGGTCATGTAAAGTTATATGACATGGTAGAAGTAATATAAAGAAAGTTTATTACCTAAAAGATATTTAATGGTGGAGAAAAGTGGTGGTGTTTGAGAATTTTGGGGGTATGTAGAAAGGAATTTGAGAGAGTATTTGGAGAGAGTTTTGAGAGGAAAATTTTGGTAATAAATTTATGGGTAGATGAAGTGTGAAAGAAATGAAAGAAGATGGGGGTATTTATAGGAAAAGTTAGAAAGAAATTATAGTTAATTAAATAAATAAAAAAGAAAAGAAAATTGATGGCATGAAAGAAAGAGTAATTAAAAATTAATTTTGGATGAAAAGTGTAAGAGAAGTTTAGTAATATATAGTGTAGAATTTTTATGGAAAAAGAAAATTGTAAGAAATAGGTATATAGGTTGTAAGAATAGGTAGTAGAAAAAGTAGAGATAGATGAATAGTAGAAAAGTACTATAAATAGTAGACTAGACAATTAAAATACCGGTAGTAAAGAAAATAAGTGCAAAAGGCCCATATCTGATATTTTTGGTTACCGAAAAATTCTAAAACTGATATTTTTGAAAACCTTATATTTTTACGAATCTATTAGTGTTGTCGGAATATTTTCACTATCTGGTGCACCAGGGCATGGTTTTTGAAAATTGAACTTGTTCAGATCCGAAAGACACTAGAAAATTAAGAATCTGATATTTTTAAGCTTTCCTATATTATTATGAACCATATTCCACAATTATCTTAATTTCGTTTTCTAGGGTTTAAGAACACGGGATTACCGGATCTAGATTCACTAGACTTAACATAAAACTAGGTTAATTTTAGGGTTCTGGTCTGACTTCCGATTCTTAGGGTTTACTTATATTTACCAAAAAATCTAGGGGCTTATAAATAAAACATATACATGGAAGTTAAATAGAAATTAAAGTTAGGTCATTTCATTATGGGTTACATGTATTTGTCATTTCTTATTGATGCAACTGAAAGATTCTGTTTATTTGAAAATACGTTGCCCTTAAAGGTATAATTTGTAATAGTATACAAGTGCGGATTGTATGCTACTATTAGAGTACGCTTGGGCGTGATAGAGGCACCACTTGTTGGCATGGGGTCTTCAAAGATCCTAAAATATCTCAAAACTCATGATTGTCGAAAGCAACATCTCCTCTAATAGAAAATCTAATCAAATCTTAGCATTAATGGATGACAATGACCCTTAAACAACTTGAATTCTCTTCACCCCCACCCTTTTCTGAAGCATGAACTCTTCCCCACATGAAGACAAATGCATGTCATTATTTTATGCGTCATCATGAGCAATCATTATCTATCTACTTGGCACCAATGAGATCACTTCATCTAGGCATGAAAGCATCCACATATATACCACAAATTCCCCTTTTCCATTGCAAGAAAATCGTGAGGCCCATATCTAACCCTAATCTCCACATGTACATCACAACACATCACAATATTTGATCAATCTTCACATGATCTTTGCATTAAATGACATTTAAGCATATGAGATAAAACCAATCCTCACTATTATGTTACACAATGTCCCCCCCACACACATATAACCATCAACATGAACAAGCTAACTCAACCTTCTAAAATCTTCTAACTATCATTACATATCTACACGTTTAATGTCATTTGTGAGAAACAAGGCAAATAGAAACCCTAAAGAATCCTACTTGTCGCGAGAAACATTTCACCCATACACACACACACACACATCAATGTTATCTAAATTCTTAATATCTTCTAAGTATCTTATTATTAAAAATCTTTTATGAACTATAGGATAAAAAGAGACCCTATAAGCCTTTAATGTTGTGAATTACATCTCACACACACATCAACATTAGAAAATATCTACAATCTCCAACCAATAAAAAAAAAATCTCTTCATTAAGTCAATTATAAACAACAAGACAAATTGAGCCCTAGATTTCTCTAAACCTTGATGTAAACCCCATGGAGAAGCATCAACATCACATCCTTACATTTATTTAAATTAAAGTTGCATGTGAGAAGTCTCTTTGATGCATACACATATTCCCTACCATGAAGCCTAACCATGACCCACCAATATGCTTTAATGCATCACAAACAACTCTAAAACTTAAGTTATAAATCCCACAAAACCATGCACTTCCCATGCATTAACAAATATATCTTTTCACACTTTAAAACTTTAGTTAGAAGCCATAACCATCGATAGGAATAAAGCTCAAGAACTCTTAGTCGGAGTGACATTATTATCATCAAATTATAGTAAGATTATGGTTTATTTCATTCAAAATTATTAAAGTCTCAAACTAATATTCTCTAAACCTACGTCTAGGAATTCAACACCTTTAAGGAGGAAGAGGAAGTCATTAGAATTCCCTCTAAACTAAGGTGATCTCTAAACTACCTTAAGCATACAACATGTTTAGTGGTGAATTTTATGCAAAACAAATGAGAGCATGCTAGAATTTTACCTATCAGTATCGGTCACTATAATGAATACAACATACCATGTGATATCTATAATGAAACTCTCATTACATTAAGTAATATAAGTATAGAACAAGTTCCATTAAGCTAGATTAAACAATTGAAGCAAGCATGAACTTATAGATGCATGACTAATAGATTTCGGCTATATAAATATCCCATATTTTCAAATCACATTTAGGTAGTTTAGATTAGCTACAATATAATTTCACAAGCATGAATGAAATATAGAACCAAAACAAGTTAGAGAATCCTAAATGTAAAGACCTTAAAGCTTTTGGCATATTTAGAAAATTAAGATTTCTGAAACAAACTTGACCTAATTCAATGATATATTAACTTGATGATTTAGTTTAGAATCAAGTGATTAAACTCAAGTGTCACTCCTATAGGCCAAGGAGTAGATCTTGACATCCTTGGAAATTTAAAGTTTTTAAGTATAGATGGATATAAACTATATAAATCATAGAAAACACACTCAAGTATATTAAAGATAAACTATTAATTAAAGATCAAGAGAAGTACGATGAAAATAAAACTTAATGTAGGTTACAAAATGGCAAACAAGAGGAGGGTGAATTATTTCTTAAAACTTTTTCTTCAAGAAATTTAAATAAGACAAATTCTTGTGAAAATAAAATGATACTTAAGTTGTATGTAGATATGAATGCAAATGATATGCTGTAAATAAAATGACAAATATTAAAAAAACAAGAAAATAAATGAGATTACAGTTTATAGAGGTTTCTCATTGTGAGTCAATCATTTCTTCCATCTCCATTGCTGGGGATCTAGTCTTTTACACTAGTCATTCCATTAATCCGATAAGTAAAAAAGAGTTCCAAACACCAATAGCTCTTATTTTTTCTTTCTATCCTACTACTCAATTATGCACAAACTATAAGACTTTTTGTAACCTGAATTCTATGCTAATCCTCACTCAAGTAGCAAGAGAAAAGTTATAATATTAGAAAATATAAGTTATCCAAAATAAGCTATATTAATTTGATAAAAAAGGTGTTGGAGTTACATAAACCCCATCATGATATTATATATATATATATTGTTAACATGAAAATACAGAAATACCCTTACACTAACACATTTAATATTTGACACTCCCTCTCAAGCTGGAGCATATATATCATGTGCTTCTAACTTGTTACAAATATAATTCACTCAAACTCCTCAAAAAGACTTAGTAAATAAGTCGACAAGTTGATCTTCTGATCTCACATAGGTTGTATCAATCCCTTTATTCAAAAACTTTTTCATGAACAAAATGACAATCAATTTCAACATACTTTGTTTGTTCATGAAACACTAGATTTGATGCTATGTGTAGAGCGGGCGATTGTCACATATTAGTTTCATTGGCTATGACTATGGAAAATCGAGTTCTTTTAACAATTGCTTAAAACAAAGTAATTCACATGTTGTGAATGTCATTGCTCTATATTCTGCTTTCTACACTTGATCTTGCTACTATAGTTTGCTTTTTACTTTTCCATGAGATAAGATTACCACCAATAAGGACATAATATACTGTGGTTGATCTTCTATCTAATGGTGAATCAACTCAATCAGTATATGTATATCTAATAACATGAACATGACCATGATCTCTATACAAAATACCTTGTCCTGGAGATCCTTTAAGGTAATGCAGAATATGAATCACGACATTCCAATGACTTGTGCAAGGTGAGCTCATGAATTGACTCACTACATTGATTGCAAATGATATATCAGGTTGTGTTATTGTAAGATAATTAAGTTTACCAACTAACTTTCTATACCTCTCTGGGTCATTTAAGACATCCCCTTCATTAGGCAAGAGCTTAACATTAGGATCCATAGGTGAATCAATTGGTTCTGCTCCAGTTAAACCAGTTTCACATAGTAAGTCAAGCGCATATTTCCGCTGAGACAAATATATACCTTGTTTAGATAGGGTAATTTCAATTGTAAGAAAATGCTTCAAATTACCCATATCCTTAGTTTGAAAGTTTTGATGTAGAAAATCCTTCAGTTTCTTGATCCCGTCATGGTCGTCTCCTGAAATCACAATGTCATCAACATATAAAACTAATATAATTTTCTTGCTACCATACTATCGATAAAATACATAATGTTTTGAATTACATCTAGAAAGGACAAATTCCATTACAACTGAACTAAATCTACTAAACCAAGCATGCGAAAATTGTTTAAGCCCATGTAAAGATTTTTTTTAGACGACAAACTAATCCCATCCCCCCCAAACAACAAAACCTGATGGTTGTTCCATATACACTTTTTCTTCAAGATTACCATGGAGAAAAGGCATTTTTAATATCTAGTTGATATAAAGGCCAATGATGAGTGGCAACAAGAGAAATCAGAAGGTATACTGAAGTTATCTTAGCTACCGATGAAAAGGTATCCCAATAATCAACACCATATATTTGAGCATAGCCTTTAGCAACTAAACGGGCGTTCAATCGATCAACTGTACCATCGGGTAAGACTTTCACTAAGAATACCCATCGACATCCAACTGTAGATTTACCATTAGGAAGAGGCATAAGATCCCATGTATTATTATGATCAAGAGTAGACATTTCTTCTTGCATAGCGGTAAGCCAACCAGGATGAGCTAAAGCTTGTGAAATAGAGTTTGCAACAGAAATAGCAGATAATGATGAAATAAAGGAATTATAAGAACGTGAAAGAAAAGTATATGAAATGACATTTTGCTTTGTGTTCGGTTTTGGGTTGGTTTGTGTAAAGACCCAGCCCACTTAACCTAAATATTAAGTGTGTCAAATCTCCCGACCACGTATAATACCTAAATATTAGGAACAACATTAAAGCATTATACGTAAGGTCATCTTAAAAAGATGTGTTTGTAATGGCTGCTTGTTTAAACAGATATAACATTCATATGCTTTGAATTAAGAAACATTACCACTACATAAGTAGTGGGTCAATATCTATATACAAGTCATACATCATATATATACATTACAAATACAATCCAAATCAAAATACATTCTAAGACTTAACAAATAAAACTAAACACTTTCCAAAAATTATAACAAAAGGAATCCTAAGCATATACTAGGTCTCTCTCTCTTAGTCATCCATAGAGTCCTCCTAGTCAGTCCCATAGCCCATATAGTCATAGGGCTCGTCGTTAAAGTCACCTGTAAAATAGCAGCATGAGCCAAAGGCCCAGTACACAATAGTGCAAACAAATACATATGCCATGCTCACTTAATTAAATGCAATGCAATAAATCACCACAACTTCATTATCTTTAGTTAAGTGAATAGAACAACATTGGAGTATTCAAACTCCGATTCAAGCTTGGGAATTTTAGGGGTTCTGATTAACAGTATCTGCTCAAAGGGTTGATAGAGATAGACCGAATATCTATATCTCCTATATCTAACCGATAAAGAATATTAATAGCATCATTTAGGGTTCACACTCCTCTATACACTCCACTTATCTCGGTCTATGACATCAATTAGTTCAACGGTCCCATACCCGTGAACTAAAACATATTATTTCTTTCCGAACCTAAGTAGAGAATATACCAATACAATTAACCCTATTAGCTACCCACTTAGCCAATAAAAGAAACCACCATTGCATTATGGTGAACCGTTGCATCATGGATTTGAGTCATTGCATCATGATAAAGGATTGGGCTAAGTGCCTAAACTACTGTACCATTGCATCATGACAAGGTTGTTGCTCCCCGGTTTCAGATTCAACAACGTAAAGCATAACCAATTTCAATATCTCTTATTACTCTTTGATTAAGGTTAAATTGGTATATGCCTATCCTAAGCAACAATTAATCAAAGTATTGTGTACCTGGTTTGATTTGGGAATTGACGGGAATCTCCAACTGAGTATCTATCTTTGTTCCACATAAATCAGCTATATCACATTACTATCCTAAGTCAAGCTTATATTTACTAGATTAGAACTTAGGAAAATTATTGAACCTTATGTAAAAACAATCTAAAGTCATCACATAACATATATATATATATATATATATAGCAAATCTTTGATCAAATAGTCTTATATCATATATTGGAAGATGTTGGAAGAAGTTAGAAAAATTTAAAATTTACAAAGTTCACGTCGGCCATTAACGTCGGCAATGCAAACCTTAACGCCAGCGGTGTAGGATCATACGCCGGTGGCGTATAAGGTGGCGTTAAGAAATATGTATTATGTACAGAACCTTTGAGTCTTTACGCTTGCAAATTTCAACCTCAACGTCGACGGCGTTTAAGAAAAATTTCAAAAGATTAGAAATAAAAATCCTAAGGCTGGCAAATTCTGACTTCAACGCCGGCGGCATTTAAGATAATTTTCAAAAGATCAGACATAAAAACTCTAACGCTGGCAGCGTACGAGGTGGCGTACATTGCAATTCGCATTGCAGATTTCCTTTATTTTCCAAACACAAAAATTTTTACATTTTAACTCTTCCAACTCATTCCAAATCACATGAGAGCCTACTACAACCTATCTATAACATGTCAAGCATTCTAAAGCTTTCCTAACCACTCTACGACATCTCAACAAGAATTTAGTATATCAACTACTTGTATTACAATACACATGCATATTTCATGGATTAAGGGAAAATAAGACATCTCAAACATCAAATAAACTTACCTCAATATATATAAGGCTTAGAGAAGGATTTTTGGTATGTTGAGTCCAACAAAACTTGATTTGGGTGTTGGAAATTGTTGGCCTTCTAGAGTTACGAATTTTCCTCTCCTTTTGTTCTGTTTTGGATAGTCTAATTGTGCAAATAGCTTTGATGTTTATCCTAATCTATATTGACTTTTTTGAAGGGAGAGCGGTGGGGGGGAGCAGATTTGGAAAAGGCTGACTTGGATTTGGGCTTAACTTTGAGCTTAAGAAGGCCAAAAGTCTGCTACATTAAAGACTATAAACTTAGCTCAAAACACACTTAATTCATCAAACATTAATTACTACAACAACCACTTTCATTAACATAATAATTGAACAACATGAATAAACTACGATTCTAAATGCATTTACCAAAGACTTATATTTATTTATTACTTCCTAACACATATAACTATAGCAAACACCACAATTCACTCTACACATACACACATGCAACAATCAATCTACATGTATTAATTATAAATCAACTTTGGGTCATTTCAGTTTGAGTTGTATAAAACACTTTTTTTCTAAAAGAATAGCTTGAAGTTGAAGCTTTCAAAATTTATAAAAATAATTGGTTCTATACAACTTTGGATAACAACTAACAACAATTAGGCAAGCACACTTACCGAAGTAGTATAGAAAGAATTAGGTCAAATCCCACGTGATCGGTGGCAACTACCTTATCCCATTTCATCTATTATCTAGCCAAATAAATTAGAAGAACATATTGAAAATAGAAGCTAGACTAGGTCAATAAATATTCACAAACGTTTTCAAGGCAAAATTGAGGATTGGTTTTTAAAAATGCAAGACAATAGCCCAAGGTTTGTTTCACCAATCCTTACCATATGATTTTAAATCAAAACTTTAAGAGAGTTATTGCTGGTGTAATTGTACTGTTGGATTCACTGAGATAAGTTAAAGCCTCTCTCAAGGTCAGTAACTCTAGACCTATACCGTACCACTGGAATCTCTTCTTAGGCTATCAACAATGTAGATACACATAAAGCTTAAGAATCCTTTGTTTTAAAATCAACTCAATGAATCTTAAAAATAAGAGACAAAAGCTCTCAACCCTTCTCTTAAGGCGATTATGACCAATTCCATTAGTAGCCGCAAATCTATTCAAAAGAATGACCTCTCAGCCTATTTAGTTGAAATCAATCATGGGTCTAATAGGTGCACTACACAATTAGACTCATGAAAATAAATTTAAGCTACTAATCACAAATACTTAGTCAATTTACTTGAAAGCGTATTTGAATTCACACAAATCAGAATTGGGATTCACAAACCCTCGTCATTAATCGACCGTGATGAACGAGGGCACTCTACTTATAGGGTTCTATTCTAAGCTGTAGGAGATTATTTCTCCATGTGTTTAATCATTAAGCACAATTTTTGAAAAAATAAAATCAAATCAAAGAATCTTTTAATTACAATCAGAGTCTTACAAAAATTACAAATAATGGGTTTAATTGATTTTACCTAAAAAACACGAGATTTTTCTAAAGCAAGAAGAAACTCGATCTTTCGCCTCAGAACTCTCTCTCTCTCTCTCTCTCTCTCTCTCTCTCTCTCTCTCTCTCTCTCTGTCTATACTATGTTAAGGAAATATGCTATATAAAATTTTATGCACTGTACACTCTACATGCCTTTGCATGTTTATTTATAGGCTCAGGGCACATAAATCATGAAGATTTTATTGCTGACGTGACATATTCTTTATAATGGAATGCATTTTCTTTATCTACACGAGTGTCTATATCACTTGCTCAAACAATCGGTCATCAAGAGGTAGGTTGAGCGCTCGAGTGCTGCATTAAATATAGGGCTCGACTTGAGCAGATAAACAGCCTTCATTTCTATCTGTTCTTCCGTCGAGGGCTAAACCGAGGACTTTGAGGGCTCGAGACTTTAAGGTGTGACTTAAGTTAAGCAAAGGTCTGGTCTTCACTCAGCAACTGTCGCTGGTCATATTTAGGGCTCGACGTTGAGGCGCAACAAAAGCTGTTTACAAGTCCAAGCTCAATCACCTCAGAACACATGTTGAGGCTTACATCAAGGGATAAATTTAGAGTGCGACAGACCAAATTTGGCTTGTTTTGCCTTGATATTTTGGCCTCTATTAGTGCTTTTGCAAGCTCGACAGTTCTATCTTCAAGTATTGTTGTTGTTTTGCTCCGAATCTTATTCCAATCACTTCAATTCTTCTTCTTTTGATTCAAGGAGCTGTAAATCAACAATTAAACATTAAAAGAACCATATTCACAGGAATTCATCCAGGAATACATCAATTTAGGCTTAGATTCCCATTAATAGAATAGAGTAAAATACACTTATCACATTTGAAAGTAGATGGTGCAAAGAAGCATGAATATCTTGCTTACCCTTTCTCAATGTAATGGGGAGATCAATATCAGATAGAGGAGGAGGATTTAAATTTGTTAGAGCACTTAGTGGAGATGTAGAGTTCTATGGGCTAGCATGCTGTCGACGAACATAAACCTGCACATCTGGCCGATTAAGATAAGGGAATCCCTATGAAGGTAGCAAAGTTGTAGAAGTGCCTTGATCAACTATGAAAAGATGACAAAGGCAACAAAGGTGACTCATCCTTAAAAGATGGAGACAGTGGAAAAATATGGAGTTGGCTCAGAAAAAGACGCATCGAGACAAACATAGAACTTATTATGTTCAATTGAATAACAATGATATCCCTTTTAACTACGAAAGTAGCCAAGGAAGATGCAAGGAATTGATTGAGGATCAAACTTGTTGGTATCTGGAGATAGTTGACAAAAAAAAAAAAAAAAACACAAACAACTAAAAACACGAGGAGGCAAAGGAAAAAATGATTGATTAGAGGGAAGAAGATGCAAAGGGACCTTGTCAGGTACAGTAGACGGCATTCTGTTTATGAGAAAGCATGCAGTGAGAACTGCATTAGCCCAAAAATGCTTAGGTACGTTCATATGAACCAATAATGTCTTAGTAATCTCAATGAGATGATGGTTTTTATGCTCAGCAACTCCATTTTGTTGTGTAGTATAAGCACATGAGGTGTGATGAACAATACCATGCTTCTTCATATGTGACTGGAATGAATTACACATGTATTCCTCCGCATTATCAGTCTGAAGCGCACAAATAGAGGAATTAAACTGATTTTGAATTTAAGAATGAGATGCATAAAAGATATCTAATAACTCAGAATAACTTTTCATTAAATATAACCACGTCATCCTAGAATATTCATCAACAAATATGACAAAGTATCTAAAACCTAAAAGAGAAGTAATACGAGTAGGTCCCCACACATTAGAATGAATTAAATGAAAGGAAGCAATGGCCCGTTTGTTGACTCTTGGACTAAATGAAACATGACTCTGCTTGCCTAATTGACATGACCGGTACTAGAGATTGGGACAAGACTATAGATTGAGACACATTAGATGAAGTATTTTTAAAGACTGATGACCAAATCGATAATGCATTTCCATAGGGTCTAGTTGAATAATAGAGCAAACAGTAGTAGGAGATGCTGAATCCATATAGTATAGCCCACCTGACTCATGTCCTCCACTAATTGTCTTCCTTGTTCTCAAAACCTGTATCTCAAAAGAAGAAGAAAAGAATGTGATGGAGCAATTATAGGAGGTAGTGAGTTTACTAACATATAGTAAGTTAAGAAGTAATTGAGGTATGTATAGAACTGATTTTAAGGGAAATCATGTAATAGGTGTGGCTGTGCCAATCCCACCAATAGGTGAAGTGGATCCATTAGCAAGATTGATATTTGGCAAAGTGGAAGAGTATGTAATTTGAGAAAAACAATCAAGTGTACGTGACGTATGATCAGTAGATCCTGAATCAATTACCCAAGACTTTGGAGAACCTCGAGTAAGACAAACAGTAGGATTACTTGATTGGACTAAAGATAGAGAAGTAGATAAGTGCAAAATCTATTAAGATCGTAAGAGTCTATCATATTTTTCCCTTGATAAAGTGATTGTACATGATTGAGTTTTCTCTTGAAATCAAACTGTCCATCTATATTCATGTCATAAGCCTTGATCATGCTCATACAATCTCTTCCACTCCTTCTGTCTAACAATCTCAACATGCGAAACCCTAACTTTGACCAAGCTTAATCTTAAGCCAAGATTGAAACTTGATCGTGGATTCATGTACCTAATTACGTAGGAACATCCAAAACACTAGAATCAAGGCTAAATTAATCCAAATTCATTCTCGATGGGGTGTACCCAATCGAAGATTGAGAACGAAGAAGTCGTATTACTGTGCAAAGACTACAAATAACACATGAAAGAAAGGATCTCCGCTCGGAATGCATTCGCAACGATGCACTTTGCCTGCGTTATTGCTTAAAGAATACCGGTGCTGCCCTTAAGGACTATGCTCATGGGGAGGTATTAAACCCTAATTCAGTCCAATTTAATCCCTTGTAAGTAAATAATCTTGATATACCATGGGTTATCGGTAATGGTTAATGGTGAAATATGATTTTTTTTTTAAAGAAAGATGATGGTGTATTCTGATGGTGATGGTGTATGGTAGTGGATTTTGGTTAACTCTACTCTGATACATGTTATTTTAGTAAAAAAGGTGTTAGAGTTACATAAACCTCATCATGATATTTTATATATATTGTTAACATAAAAATACAAAAATACCCTTACACTAATATGTCGAGCCTGGATTTTTCCCACTTATCTTATCTGGTTCATTTCTCTTAACCTGATTCACATTAAACCCGAACCCATTTAACATGAATCCTCGACTAGGGGTTAAAAGAAATTTTTGAAAACTTTTTAGAGTCGCCACCCGATATAAATCGGGAAAAAATAAAAAGCTAGGATCAATGGGTCGGTTGATCCTAACTCAGCTACTAGTCTGCGAAAATTTGATTTGAAAAATCAACTTTTAAAACCAGATATCATGGATTCGGGGGCTAACCTATTAAAACCAAATTTGGTTACCACTTTTGGAATTTTGAACTTATAATTTATCCTTTATATGCTCAAAATTTCAAATAATACATTATAAAACAATATTTACAAATCACATTATTCATTTTTTTATTTTTATGTGCTTTTATTCATTTTTTATTATTATTTTTTTTAGAATATGAATATCAACAAAAACATATTATATTTACAAAATATTTATTCACAATATAAAAAAACAAAAACATTTTTTTATTTTTTATTTCGCCCAGCAGGTGCCTACATACTCGCTAATCGAGATCAGACAAACGTAATTCTTTTAAAAAGAACTTTAATTTGTTGATCAATTTTAATTTTTGAACTATTCTCAATTTAAGTTCATTAAATTTTAATTTTTTTTTTTGTGAAAACCATTTTTGATGATCCTATGATCTAATCAATTAGTTTTTTATTTCATGAAAACATATTTTTCTAAGTCCAAAAATCATTTTTTATTTTTCATCTTTTTTTTTCTAAAAAAAATTTTGGTTTTGGAAAGTCAAATTTTGTCATTTTTATCTATTTTTATCATTATTATTGTTTTTTATTTTTTTATTTTTATTTTTATATTTTAAAAAAAAAATCATCACACATTCACAATATATCCAGAATAATTTACAATATATTAAAAATATTTTTCATGCATTAAATATGCATTTCTAGGGCAATTTGTGTATAAATATACATTAAAAATATAAAAAAATTAAAAAATATCAAAAAAATAAATTCATATGAAAAATAAATATTTTGATTTTTCTGGATTTTTTTGAATTTTTCTGAATTTTTTATGAATTTTTATAAATTTTTTACTATTTTTTATTATTTTCTGAAATTAATTATATAATAAACTATTAATAAAATAATGCGGATTAACCTGGACCGTCGGATGAAGCGGACGAGATCTGGAGCGTCGATCTCGCTGACCGATCTGGATCGTCTGATCTTGTTGACTCGATCTGAGCCGTCTGATCGCTTGATGAAATCTGGGCCGTCTGATCGCTTGATTAAATCTGGGCCGTCTAATTGCTTGATGAAATCTGGGCCGTCTGATCGCTTGATTGAATATGGGCCGTCTGATCTGCTTGATCAAATCTGAACCGCTGATCTGCTTTATTGAATCTGGGCCGTCTGATCTGCTTGATCGAATCTGGACCGTCTGATCTGCCTGATGAAATCTGGACCGTCTGATCAGAGTTGACCGTTGACCGATGACCGACGACCGTTGACCGATGACCGACCGGGTTGGATTCGAATCTTCGGGTCGGATCTCGGAGCTCCGGCGGGTGAAGAAGACGATGACGCGACTTTTCGGGGCGGATTCCGGCGGCTCCGGTGATCCTCGGTGGCTGGAAGCTTGTCGGCCCGACTCCAATGGTGGTGGCGCGTCCTTTGGTGGTGGTGGCGTTCACTCAGAACGTCGGCAAGGGGCGGTTCCGGCGGTGGTTGTACGGCGGCGCAAATCCAAAAAATTAAAAAAAAATTCCAGATGTTAATTTGATCAATTTAATCAAATCCAAGCACACTAAAACATCAAAATTAGGTTTCTAACATTCCTAACACACTCAATTTTGATCAAATTCGATTCAATCACTTCGAATTTGAAAAATTCGAATTTTTTGTCATAAATTTGAAAATCTCGAATTGATATGGTTATGTATGTGTTTTCTTGAAATTGACTTGTGCCTTTTGCTCCTAGGACCTCCTATTTATAGGTTGCAAGCTCAATTTTACGTTTCAAACAGTTTCGAAAATGAATCGTTTTTTGCCTCTTTGTTTTTCCACGAATTTAACCAA
This sequence comes from Combretum micranthum, assembly GCA_024138025.1. Taxonomy (NCBI): domain Eukaryota; kingdom Viridiplantae; phylum Streptophyta; class Magnoliopsida; order Myrtales; family Combretaceae; genus Combretum; species Combretum micranthum. The sequence goes on from JAMXBD010000001.1 coordinate 5,865,025, forward strand.
AAATTTGGGCTTGATTCATTCTTAACCGATGAATTGATGATTGATCCTTCATATTCCATGTCAGATTCATCCAATGTGGATAGATTAATTGTCCAATTTCATCAATTTTTGTAACTCCTCATTCATGTGCAATTGAATGCTTTATAAATTGAATTTTGTGACTTTTGGGTTGTTTTTTGCACTAATCTTTCATATTCTATAACCACTTTGCAATTTCTTCATCAATTACAATAATTAATGAAGTTTTGTTAATTAAAAACTGATGCAAAGTAAGGCAAAAAGTCACATTTGAGGAAGATGCAAAGGCAAAAATAATGAGATGATAAAAAGATAAAATTTTGCCTTTGCTAGGGTTTGAACTTGTGTCATTGAGCTTGAATGTGTGTTTGGGTCAATATGTTTAACCAACAGGCCATTTGGCCTGTGCCTTGATCAATTAGCCAATTTCATCAATACTTAAGGCTTTTTTTTTAAAATGAGTTTAATTAAATTTTAAGCCTTAATTAATTGGGCAAAAATTGGGTGTCTACATAATATATTTAATATTCTAATAGAAATATAAAATGAATGTATATAGAAAGATGAAGCTTGTAATGTTTGTTGAAGTGTCTATCATAATAGTTAGAGGGCTTTTTGCAAAAGTGCGATTGAAAACTTTCATTATTGTTTATGTCATGACTCTTGAATTCTGGAATACACACATGCACACATATGCTTCTTTAAAAGGCTATCTTGATGATATCATAAAATGTTTAGATTATCTCATAGAATCTTCCAATGTTTCCTTGGTTAACGTGCTTGATAACCTTATATTTATGGGATGTGAAACTTATCGAAAAACTCAAAAGTTTAAAAAGCTTGATCATATCTTTTCTCAGTTGCTGACCTCAAGTGCTTGTAAATAAGAAGTCCTTGATGTTTATCTTCATTCAATTCTTCTACATCTCTGCTTGAATTTGAAATTTCAAATAATCCTTAAATTAAATAAGCTTTAATTGATACTAAAAAAATCTGAAAAGAGCATATATTCTTTCTTCATCTAGTGACTTTGACAAAAGATATTGAAGAATAAATTTTTATAAAAAGATCTTTACTAAATTCAAAACAAAAACTCTACTGCAACCTTGCATAAATCTTCTTAAAAACTTAGATAAATCAATCGAAGAAAATACCTATGGACTATTATCCTTCTTATATAGAACGAATTAAGTATATTACCCTAATACACTTAAATGGTGGAGCTGGACCTTTAAATAAAATCAACTCATACTTTGATGATTAAGATATTTTGCATTATTACTCATTCTATAAAAAGTATTATCTTTTCAAATGTCTAATCAAGTGTCTATTGAAACATCTATTAGAAAGTCTTTTTGTTTGCCTGCTTAAGTCTCTATCATATTAATAGAATACATTATTCTACACACTTAAAACATATTTATTAGTTATCTCTTAACCTTTCTGTAATCATCAAAACTTATTTAAAAGAGAACCTAACACTGAAGTATAGAATTTGGCCAGCTTCATATTAATGATATAAAGATAAGTTTGATTATTAAAATTTAATGACAAGAACACTAAACAAGGATATAAACTTGAAATGAAGATCGAAAACTTAAACCAAGGCATTTTGGTACACTAAGGTACCTGTCGGCCCATTTGATTCAAGGCAGGCAAAATTCACAAATGGAATAAAATAAGTTGATTATTAGATAGTACATGAACACTTGTTTAAATGTGAAAATCCAAGTTAAAATGAGTATAATATGTCTAATTTAAGATTACACAATTAAAACTGGTATTTAGTATCATTTAGAATGCTTTTCTTAAGGAAACCTATTTATACGAACTTCATAGTATAATTAGGAAGCAATAGACTTTGCAAGTTTTGAATTGACCATTTATATGATAAAATGAGGTTAGAAGTGAGAAAACAATACTAGAAACAGTAAGAAACCTGAGTTTAGGACACTTAAACACTAATAAGACATACTGCATGATTTTCATGTGTAGTAACGAGTGCAAACAGACACACTTTTGGACTTCCTGGCATATTACTATGATTAGGCCAAGATAAGTAAGTAACCCTGACTGTGTTTGTAATGTAGTAGCACGTATATTTGATGTAATGAAATCATTTGTATGTGGGGTTAGGATTAATGCTTGCCGTATGGTGCTTAGTTGCATGCCAATTTATGATATTAAGAGTGATGACTGCTTTGGATGACATAACTTGTATGAATTATGACGATGCTTATCTTTGTATTGTATGGTCACCTAATAAATTATCATAAATTCTATTAAGCACCTAAATAAATGGATCATGCCTTGCACAATTTGCATTATTAACACAAATGTGTGATAGCCCCGCTGTGCATTTAGCATTTCTGTTCTCTACTATACACTTAGTTTTTATAAATGAAATGTTCATAGTTCTACACAAGATTACATTTATTCCATTTGGTTCTTCAAGAACTATGTAGGCACCTAAAGGAATATAGCCTATAGTATCAACATAAAATTGTCAATACTTAGTGGAGTTTCTATCTTCTAAGGTTAAAAATAAAATGTTTTTAAATTGATTTATGAATGAATGGTACCCATTTTTCATGGTTCTTAGTTTGTCCCGGGCGTCGTGAGTTATCATTATTGGTTCCTTCAACCATGATGAGAAGGTCTAAAATCTCCATCATATTTGAATTCTGGTCATTCAAGCTTGTATTTGTGTATATATTTGACTGTTGCATTGCATGTGATTACTAATTATACTTGTTTGACATTTGCTTAATATGTGGTAAGATCTAGTTATCTCACCGTGCTATGGTTTCACTCAGACTCCTATAGATGTTTTAAGGTTCTTTTATGCCCCTGGCTAGTATCCTATCGAAGCTTTGTCCTAGTATGGATTCTAAAGCTAGAAGGTTATGGGAACAGGTAAGAAGCTTATAACTTAATCTTAGATGATAGATGTCCTTATTATGATTAGTATTATAAACTTATGGTTTAAATATTTGGTTCATAATAATTTATGGCAGACAAGTAGTATAACCTTTATTTATTTGTTATTATGTGATACACACACACCACCACACACATTGTTTCTCATCGAAGCAACCAAAAGATCCTATTTAAAAGTTACTTTCCTTAGAGTAACTAGTTGTATTATACACATATAGACATCAGTCCGATTCATTAGTAGTATGGTGCAATTGGGGTACCTTAAAGGCATGACAACATCTAAACCCGCTCTATAGGATTTGTTTTAGAACCCGAAACTTGATCCTCTTATCATATAACATTATGTTTTTTTTCCTCCTCCTCCTCTTCCTTGTCATAAGTACGCATTGCATTGTATTACTGGTTTGATTTGATTATGATATTTTATTAGCTAATTTTTATTAGGTGTGTTTGTATTTGTGTTTTTCGAATTTATTTGATTTGTGGTCAAATTATCAAGCCTAGTGAGTGAGGTTTAATGTTTTTGAGAAAAAGAATTACACAAATACAAATTGGAGAAAAAATTACAAAACTACTATTGATATGTCGTATGTTGAAAATGGGACATAGGAAAAAATTACAATTTTTATATCGTACGCTAGAAATGCGATAAAGCGACCAACTTGAGCAAACTTGTGAATATAGGTGTATGACATAACTAACATACGATATAAGTCTAATTGTGTATCGCATGTTGGTCATGCGATACACATTTAATAATTATATGAGTTTCGCATGTTGAACATGCGGCACTAGTGTAATTTAAAAAAAAAATTGTATCATACTTTTGAGATGCGATACATCGACACCATTCATGTAATTTTTTTCACAATTTGGTTTTATGCAATTTTTTTTTAAAACTATATTATACATATAATATTCTCCCAATGAGTGTCTTTTAACTTTAACAATTTATTTATAAATATTATTAGCTTTTTGATTTTTTAAAATCATTTTAAAATTAAAACTACATATTTAGTGATTCATTTGAATGGACTATAAATGTAATTCTTAGTTGGAGAAAGGAAAATAACATTGATTTTTAAAAAAGTAATTACAAAAATGCCACTAAGATAAAACAATCCAAAAAATAGAAAAGTTGACCTCTTCTCTTGAAACGACCAGGTCATTAGTGGCCCACCTCGTCTCTTCAAAAGATGAGATTAGTGCAAAATCTACTGATCTTGTCTCTTGAAAAGATGAGGTCGATCACTTATGACCTCGTATCTTTAAGAGACGAGATTAATTTACTTATTTTTTAGTTTATTTTTTCATTTGGCATATTTATGTAATTTTTTTTTGAAAAAAAAGTTATTTTTTTCCTTAATCCTCTTAATTGGTAGGAATGAGCTGTTTTTATAGCATATTTGAATGGACCAAGGGAGTACATAGGTTAGAGTTAGATTTTAATAATATTTTTATTTATCTAGTGATATTCTCCCAGTGAGTGTCTTTTAACTTTAACAATTTATTTATAAATATTATTAGCTTTTTGATTTTTTTTAATCATTTTGAAATTAAAACTATATATTTAGTGATTCATTTGAATGGACTATAAATGTAATTCTTAGTTGGGGAAAAGGAAAATAATATTGACTTTTTAAAAAATAATTACAAAAATGCTACTAAGATAGAATAATTCAAAAAATAGATAAGTTGATCTCGTCTCTTGAAGAGACCAGGTTATTAGTGACCGACTTCGTCTCTTCAAGAGACGAGATCACTGTATTTCATACTAACCTCGTCTCTTGAAGAGACGAGGTCGAATCTGTCATCTTCGACTTTGTTTCTTCAAGAGACGAAATCAATGCAAAATCCACTAACCTCGTCTCTTCAAAAGACGAGATTAAATTACCTATTTTTGAGTTTATTTTTTCATCTGGCATATTTATGTAATTTTTTTTTGAAAAAACAGTTATTTTTTCGGGAAAGGGAAAAAAATATTAATATTTTTAAAAATAATTACGGAAATGCCATCGGAAAAAAATTATTCATGATTTGAGGCAACATGGCCTCGTCTCTTGAAGAGACGAGGTCATAAGTGACTGACCTCGTCTCTTCGAGAGACGAGGTCTCATTTGTTTAGTGACCTCGTCTCTCGAAGAGACGAGGCTGCTCCGCATGTGACCTCGTCTCTTCAAGAGACGAGGTTGCACCTGTTCTGACCTCGTCTCTTGAAGAGACGAGGTCTGCTATTCCTCCTCACAACTCAATCTATTACTTGAGAAACCCAAAAAAATTATGTATAAAACCTGTCAAGTAGAAATATAAATGGATATACGAGCCATTAAACAAATTCAACACAGCTATAATACCATTCAGCCTGAAAACACATGCTGAATCCCAATTTGAATCATTCAATCACAACGGTATTGTGATTGTTTGTCAGCACAGTACAATGAAAATATGGGAATTTGTAGGCTTGTAACAGATAATATGAAACGAAATGCTGATGTATTGTTCTTTTAAAATGTACAAAAGAAAAGGAGTACAATATACATACAAAAACAATACAAAAAAGTAAGAAGCTATATGCAACAATCAAAATAAAGAAAATCTATCATCTACTACTGCTGCTGATGTGTGTCCCTTCTCTGTTGTCCTCGGCCTCTACCCCGCCTTACGTACGTCCTGGGTAACGGGGTATGCATATGTGGATGCTGTGTAGATAGAACAATATCTGTAACTGTAGCATCCTCATGTCCAGTAGCAGTACTGTACTGATGGAACGGGACAGGGTCTGGCTCGACCTGTGTGAGCCCCTCCCCCATATCATGTGATGGCGATGGTCGTCTCTTCTGTGGAGCCAAGGAGGTATGAAACTCAGAGTATGACGGGTCTGGCATGGGGGTGTCCCCCATATAGTAAGATGTCGATGACGGGCCAGCCTCGTCCTAAATGACCTGGGAAGGACCAGGCTCATCATGTGAAGGTAGATCGGACGGCTCAGGCTCATCTCTGATCTATATACCTGGTGCTCGAGCTCGTCCCCGACCCCTGCCTCGTCCTCGTTCACTCCTCTCTCTAGGAGGCTGTCGTCTCTGTAAGGTATGAGATTCTGGGTCACCCTGTGCTGCTACTGATGATGGAGCTGGTGGCACTGGATCATTGAAATTCAACCCCATAAACTCTTCCAGCACACGACAGACATCTAGTGCAGTAGATGGAGTGAGCTATGGGGGCATATCTGGGATGCTATAAATGAAATCAGCCTGCGAGTAATAGCAAAAAATTATATCGGCAAGTAGCTGCCAAGTCAGTACAAGTCCATATAAAGCTTAAAGAGACAGTTATCTTACCATGTATCGTATGATAACTCCCATGCGTCCGATCCAGCATCGGGTGATCGCATGATACCACTGGAAGTAATCGTTAGATGTCCTAGCAGGCAAATCGGGCAGCTCAACTATGCAATCATGCCGAGCATCCCACTCAGATATCCACCTGGCATGCTCCACCTGCCAGTTCCACTCGGAACGTTCTCTCATGTCAATCTCATGGAGGGGTCTCATGTCGGCAGGGGGGGCTAGAATCCACTAGAAGCCACCAAACTGTCTGAGCATTCTGTCAGGATAGTAGTGGTCAACAAGGTAGAAGCATACCAGGGGGACCCGTGCACGCCACACATCGCTCCCTTCTAGGCAGTATGGAGGTAGAGGGCAAGATCGAACTATATGGGTCCCACACCACCTAATATAGTAGGAAAAGTAAAATATTACATTAACAAACCATCGTACTATAGCAATGTAACAGCACAAGTCATTGCAAAACAATTGAGGTATAGGAGGGAACGGATGTCATACCTAATGCGCCATCTGTCGATCGAAAGATGCGCGGTACTCAATCTGCAGATGTGTTGATACTTGGGTCACGTCAAAAGTCGCACCCCAATGGCTGATGAGTGGGTGGCCCGCGGTAACTGATGTGTGCAGGCGACGAACTGGGGCAATGTGGGGGAACTGCTCCCATGCCCATATCTGCAGGACAACTAATGGTCCTGCCATGTCCCCTGTGTCGATGTGGGAAGCCAAGCATAGCTGCCTGTATAGCCAGGCCAAACAAGTAGCTCCCCACGCGTGCTGCCTGGCCGTCTCGAAGTCTCGGAGCAGCTGGAGGTCCATGAAATGGACGTAGTTAGAGGACTTGTCTGCGACAATAAATCCCCCAAGCAGCAGCAAAATGTATGCCCGATCGTGTCGTCTGATCATCAGATCATCAGCAAAATCAGGTAGGTCGCTGAAGTGGCTATCTAACCACGACATCTTCAGTCGACCACCATCCATGTCAACGCCAGGCTGGGGCCGGAGTCCTAGCAACTTCTCGCATAAATCAGGATAATCAAGCCTAGAGGTGCCCATAACTGCCAATCCATCTACAAGGAGGCCCGTAAGGACAGAAACATCCTCTAAGGTCACAGGCTACTCGCCCGTGGTCATGTGGAACGTATGTGTCTCTGGTCCCCACTCGACCAAAGCTGTAAGGAGATGCCAATCTAGCTGAATGAAAGGCATCTGGGCTGCCCCTATGAACCTTGCCTGAGACAGGAATGGTAACAGCCGCTCGTCAACATCTGTAGGTACTCCTGCTGGTCGCCTAAGCCTCGCCTCTTGGCGCCGGCAATGCAAAACCTCATGCTCCTACAGTAAAGTTATCGCATTAATTAAAGACCAATCTCACCTTAGCCATCAAATCTGCAATCACTAAATTTTAAAGAATGAAGTAACCTGTCCATCCCAGGCTAGAATGGACTTGTGTACAGGCTGCAATGTAAGGACCAAATGCCCAAAAAAGCTTATCTAGGAATACGTGGCCAGCGGTATTTGAATCTTGAGTTTGCCACTTAACCTTTGTTCCTGGATTTGCCTCAGTGATTGCATTAAGTAGATGCAGAAGCTCCATATAAGATGAATCCCAACTTCCATACACCTGCTCAATGGCCTTTCTCTTTGCCTCACGAATTTTCTTGATATGAACATTATACCCGAACTGCTTTAATATATTCGTTTGGAGATCCTTCGCCTTCACATCTGGAGAATTGCGGATCTCCAATATTATGGCCCTGGACAAGCTGGTGGAGTCCAACTGAGAGTGATCCTGTCCAGTGATTTCATCCAAGCAAGTGTGAAGTCCTTCATATTTAGTGATGTGAAACCACCCACCATGTTTCTTATAACTGCCTCTGAGTCTCCACTTACAACCTCTGTTGTGGATATCGGTACACTTAACCGCCCATGCTCTTGGGTCCGAATCCACTACCTTGAAGTTATAATGGTTCGTTATGTACCACATTTTAACTGCTCGTATGAGATGATCTTTGGTCTCAAAACGCATCCCGACCTTGAATTCATCACTGAAGCTCCAATTCCCAGCACTCATTTCCTGCTCATCATCATATGCTGCGTAAGTACTACCAACTTTAGCATTGAAAAACGGAGCTGTCGCTGAGCTCCCTACTGCATCAACGTCAGTAGGAGCAATAAAACTGTTCAGTTATTTCCCCTTTGTTGTACCTCGGGCAATGCATATTGTTGTCGAATTACTTCATCATTAACATTTTCATCATCATCATCATAGTCGTCACTGGATTCACTTGCCGATGAGTCTTGCCAGCCATATCATTACCCTACTGATGTAGGTCCACAAAATTCAAAGTGACCTATTTCTACTTGTGTATACCTATTGTCTGAACTGGAGTAAAGTTTGAGTCTACTAACCTCTGGCTCCAATATTTCTATCATTGCCCATTCCCCTGTAGGTGCCTGTGACAATTCAATTTCCAAAATTTACACATAAACAGCCACTGAGCCTTCTGTGTATAGACATCTCTTGTGCCGCATCATCATCGGTCACTGGAGTAAAGTTTGAGTCTACTAACCTCTGGCTCCCAATATTTCTATCATTGCCCATTTCCCCTGTAGGTGCCTGTGACAATTCAATTTCCAAAATTTACACATAAACAGCCACTGAGCCTTCTGTGTATAGCAACATCTCTTGTGCCGCATCATCATCGGTCACTGGAATAATATTATAACGTAGCGTCTTATCTCCAATAGTTACCCTATGATATAGCTCCACCCGATGTGTACACCTATTTACCTTTAGTCTATTGCAAATAATCTCCACTATCTGCTCATATGTTGAATTCCTACTAATACTGACCATAGCAACAGGCCGCTTATCATAACTAAAACCATCATCCCCTTGCACAATATTTCCATGAGCTTACAGTATGAACTTCGCTTAATCCATTTCCTCACAAATCCTGCCATCTCATCAAAATTAGCTTCCACACATCAAATTCAAAAAGTCACATTTATGAATTGCATTCCTCGTAATATTTAACATAATTCCTAAACCTGCATCTCCACTTTCAAAGTTGAAATTTAATTTTATAATCTATTCTGCTTTCTTACAAATATTTGCTTTTTTCATCGCATTTTTCCATGCCATATTAAATCGCTATACCAATGCTAAAGTCCTAAATACACTCCGTTAACGACAATTGAAATTATTTTCAATTTTTTTTCGCACACTCAATTTCCTAAAATAATTATCCAACAATAACTACATAGGACTTGATTTTTTCCAAAGCAAATATTATACATATACATATCTATACAACATACAACAAGCAAAAAAAAAAAAAAAAACCAGTCGGCGTTGGAATCATGCTACAAAATTATTCTAACAACACAGATAATCTACATTCAATAATGCTAAAGTACTAAATACACCCCGTTAAAGACAATTGAAATTATTTCAATTTTTTTTCACACTCAAATTCCTAAAATAATTATCCAATAGTAACTATTTAGAACTTGATTTTTTCCAAAGCAAATATTATACATATACATATCTATAGAACATACAACAAGAAAAAAAACCCGTCAGCATAGGAATCATGCTACAAAATTGTTCTAACAACACATACAATCTTAATTCAACAATGCAACATGAATGATTGAAAAAAATACGAAAACACGCGGAAATCCAACCTCAATGTTCGTCATTCGCCGCCGGTAGTCTCGTTTCAAATCTCCTCTTTTCGATCCTCCTACCTAACCAATCGCTACACAATCAACTTTGGATAAATGGGGATGAGCGATTACGATCGATTTGTGGATTTGGTGCGCCAAAAATCGACAGAAATTCGCGATTTGGGGATTAGGGTTCGTCTCTTCAAAGGGGAAATGAGGAGGAAGAAGAAGCACGCGGGAGAATTTAACCCGCTGACCTCGTCTCTTCAAGAGACGAGGTTAATCACTAAGAGACGAGGTCACATGCGGAGCAGCCTCGTCTCTTCGAGAGACGAGGTCACTAAACAAATGAGACCTCGTCTCTTCGAGAGACGAGGTCAGTCACTTATGATCTCGTCTCTTCAAGAGACGAGGCCATATTGTCTTAAATCGAGAATAATTTTTTTTCGATGGTATTTTTATAATTATTTTTAAAAATATTAATATTTTATTCCTTTTCCCTATTTTTTCCCTTAATCCTCTTAGTTGGTAGGAATGAGCTGTTTTTATAGCATATTTGAACGGACCAAGGAGTCTATAGGTTAGAGTTAGATTTTAATAATATTTTTATTTATCTATTTTTTAAGATTATATTACTGTGCTGTCGGATATTCACCGGCCTTACAAACCCATCTTTTATTATATAGGGACACAGAGATAAGTTTTAACTGTATATGAAATTTTTTTTTTTCCCAATACGAAAGGGTTTGTGGCAGTTGTGAGAAGAGACAACAAAGAAGAAGAAGAGGTGGTGCAGGATGGTAAGTGTGTGGTGTTGACTTAAATTCAGATTACTAACACGGGTGGTATGGTTTTAATTTGACTTAAAACCAAGCACAACCAACCATAATTGCACTGCATGATTGCATCGTCGCCGCAGGAGGCCGAAGAAGGCGGTTCACAATCACAATCACAATCACTAGATAAGAAGAACAAGTTGAAGCTCTATTCCTATTGGAGAAGCTCATGCTCTTGTCGAGTTCGGATTGCTCTTAATTTGAAAGGTACTCTGCTATACTAGTACTATAGCACTAGTCTCTCTCTTCTTCTTCTTCTTCCACCTTTCTAATTCTATTGTATTCTCTCTCTCTATATATATGTATATATGGACATGATATGTCTCAGACTGAAGATACATGTATATATTGTAGGAGTTGAATACCAGTATGTACCTGTGAACCTGGTTAAAGGAGAGCAATTCAATCCTGGTAATTATAATAATTATTATTCACTCCGTTCCATTCCAATGCTCTTCCTCTTCTCTTTATCATAATTTTTCTTTTTTCAAATTTTGATTGAGTTGTGTTGTAGATTTCTTGAAACTTAACCCCATTGGGTATGTGCCTGTGCTTGTGGACGACGACGTTGTGCTTGCTGATTCTTTTGCCATCTTAATGGTTGGTTCCTTTCTTTCTTTTTTTTTTTTTTTAATGATAATAATTTATTGTTACCTCTGCTTCTCCTTGATTTATTCTTTTTTTGTTTCAATTTAATATTTAATTTTTTTATCACACTTTTGCAGTATTTGGAAGAGAAATATCCTCAGTACCCACTTCTACCTACTGATCTTAACAAAAAAGCCATTAACTATCAGGTAATTGTAATCTATGCGATTCGCAAACACACAAATACAAAGACCATCTAGTTATAGCTTCTCAAGACATTCTTCATTGTTTGAGTTTTGAGTTACATACGGTACAGGCTGCAAACATTGTTTCTTCAAGCATCCAACCACTTCAGAATCTTGCTGTTCTGGTAATTACGAGAATAAGAATTTCCCTTTTCTCAAACCTAATAAGTGATATATAGACTGACTCTGTTCTTTTTTTCCCCCCTCACTTTGTCTTCTCAGAAATACATTGAGGAGAAAGTTAGCCCCAATGACAAGCTGGAGTGGGTTAAGTTTCATATTGGAAAAGGTTTTTCAGGTAACATATATTAAATCTAAGGTAGTTGTATTGTTCTATCTGTGATTTTCTTTGTGAAAAAAGGGCTACAAAGTTTTCTTGTGATTGCTGTTATATCTGTTCACTACAGATGAAGTAACTTAAGCACTTGCTTACGATTTACCCATGGAAAGTTTTTGATTAAAGGCAGTATTGCTATTAATCATCGGTTCTAATGCAGTACAATAGGGACTGTACATGAACAGTAAAGAACTGAGGTAGGAGTTAAGTTCCCATAATGATTGTGTAGACAATAGGTCAATGCAATCTTCTCTTAGATAACAAAATTATCACTCAAAGGATGACTAAAATTTCTCTGATGCATTATAAATTAAGCAAGACGCCTGTCCAAGGGTAAGGGTTGAGCTATATTTCTAGGGGGCATATTCTGTATCAAAACTGAAGGCACAGTGGCGTTTATTCAGAGAAGGTGGCAAACCTTCACCAAACAAGTAGTAAGTTTTATGTTGCGAGCCTATGCTAGTGGTGTCAATCTGCTTTTGAGGAACATATTTGTCATTCTATCTGCAACATCTTTATCTTCATGAACTTTTTCTATGGTAAATACTATCTTCATATTTACATTTATGCATCTTTAATGCACTTTGTATGACAATGTTTTATACTCAAGTTTGTTCAGACTTTTGTGAAAGACCTTTTAAAAAAGTTGTACATGCATTGTTTTGCATGTCATCTTTCTTCTCGTAGTGATATGGTTGCTTTAAGCATCAAAATGAAAGTTGTCTTTATGGGAATTTTTCGAAGATAAAAGGTTGATTGGATTACTTGAATTTATGTTGCAGCCCTTGAAAAGCTTTTAAAAGAACATGCTGGAAAGTATGCTACAGGGGATGAAGTTTACCTGGTTTGTTTTCTTCATTCCTTTTCTATAAAGCCTAAAGGGCATAGTGTATAATGCATACTTTAATCAGAATCTCCAGATATATTAATTGTTCAATCATATTAGTGTATGCTCATAGATTGAGCAAGTTTGCCACCCATATCAGCACAATATTTAATTACCAGAGTTTACCTAGCTCATAGCCTTCTTTTATATTAATTGTTCAACCATTTTACTTATATTCTTCATTGATTTTATCTTTCCAATGATTACTAGTCAGTGCATTGGGGCAACGACTCCTCCAATTATCTACTGGATAAAAGAGTTTAGCATTGTATCAGAGAGAGAGAGGCGAATTAGTCCAGGTGCCACGCCTCAACTATGACTTGACCCAAAGATGCGACTTGATTCATACTAGTCGGTAGAGCACAGGTTCAAAATAAGCAATTTTAGAATGAAATTAATATAAAAATTAGGATTTGTGAGAATGGAAATTAGGAAATTACCTGAGCAAGTCTGCTCAGCCACCACTCTCTTACTAGATTTGATAAGAATTTGTCCTCCTACCTCCAACTAACTTTCCTTAATCTATTTATATCCCTTTTGGCTTCATAACTAGCTACTGGATTTTTTGTTATTTATTTCCACATCAACTGATTATTATAAAAACATAAATACACATTGTCTTCTCTATGTTACACTAGTGATTTGCACAACTACTGAGCCACTATTTTAGGGAAATGCAAACTTACTCTCTCTCTGACATATTATCTCTGCAACAAATATCTGGGTCAAATAGCAGATTGATCCCTCCCATACCAGTGCTATAGATGATAGTTCGAGTACAATTGGAACATTCTTGTATGTTTTGTAACCCACACCGCCCATCCATTGTAGCTTTTTATAAATTGGTGAATTTTATTGCACTCTTAGCAGTTAGATCATTAAGTTGAAGCGTTAGCCAAGATAAAACATATGGAAGAGCCATATATATATATATAGAACTAAGAAAATTAAGAAGGAGATATGTTCTTCTGGAAACCAAAAAGATAAATTTTTCATCTTTCCATACACTTGCTTTTTCTAAAGTGTACAATCTGTATTGAAAGGTGTGCAGTGTTTCTTATTAGGTCCTTTACCAGTGCGCCAAGGCATTCATCAGCGAGATTCAAATAAGTAAATATTGAACAAAATGACCATTTAAGACATATTGAAGTTGAATATTCACCAATATTCTTTATGTAATGCCAGTCTCTGATTTTTCTAATGCTAAAGATAATCTTGGTGAATTGCATATTAGAACCCATGCCGCAGTTGTTTCCAAATTAAAAACATGAGACAATGAGATAATACTAGGACAATAAACTAGCATTCTGCTTTGCATGTGATCCTGTGCTAATCAAATAGACTAAACACATAGATATAGATCAAAATATTGAGGAAAAACTGTAAATAGTGCTGATAAAATACCGTGTGTGAAGTCAAGAGATCAGTGATATTGGCAAAGTGGCTCAAACCTTGGTAATGTTAGGTACAATTACTTTGTGTCATTTTCTCCTGGTAAATATGTCTCATTCTTGTACTCAAATATCAATAGAAACCATCAACGTATTCTATAGTTGCTCACACACTTTTATCACCATGATCCTTATTCTATCCATGTACAGTATTTTTAAGGAATCCCTTGAATTGAAGTCCATACCCATCTCTACGTGGGTTCTCACAAAAGCACATCCTATCCTTCATTCATAGGACGAACGACTACAAATAGGTCATGTTCACATAGGTGGCTTAACATATAGATACTATCTTGCTTGTAAAAATATTCCATTCAAGGCACTCCATAGCATCATTCGTATGGCATTAAAGTGTAATGGACTTGAGAAAGCAATGAGTCAATGCTTTGGTAGTGGAGTATTAATAATTGGCTAGCAAAGTATCATGGTGACTCTTAAATTCGCATCATGTCGCCTTCCCTCACAAACTTAAAAATAAAAATTAAACAATTTATAAATAATATATATAATAAAAAAACCTTGGTCAATGGTGCTACTTTTTGGACACATGGGAAGCGCAGTTCATTACCTGACCAGCAGCCACCCAGGATACTCTTCAAATTTGCACACCATATTCAGCCATTTCTCACCAGTGTTTATGCTTTATGGTAGGGAAAGCATTTGTTGTTTATTGCTTTGAGTGTGTCACGGACCGTAGAGTGTTCTATTTTATGTTTGACTTCTGTTTGAGTGTTCAATGTATGTGTTGATAAGAAAATGATTGGATGAGAGCAAAGAAGCAGGAGTAGATAGGCAGAAGAGACAGGAAAAATTTTGCCTGAGAAAGTGGTCTCTTTGGTAGGAACTCTGTAGAGAGGTGAAATTGTTCTCTTTCTAGAACTCATTTATATCACACAAAAGTTCAACTAGTATTGCAAAAACAACTCTACTAAATCTATCCCTTAGTAGAGGGACCATCATTGCTGTGTTCTGTCAGATGACACAAATTTTTTGTTTGTATTAAGCAACTAGTTGTTTTTTTAGCTTCAAACAATGAGTTCCATGGACTATATGGGTGTCACAAATTTTTTGTTTGTATTAGGCAACTAGTTGCTTTTTTAGCTTCAAACAATGAGTTCCATGGACTATATGGGTGTCAATCAATACAAGCTATGGCATTGCATCTTTCAATATTTTTGGCGGAGAGTGGTTTGTTGGTTTCATGTATGCCATCCCTTTAGCCAGACCACCATTTAAAGTCCTTTATATAATTATATCCGCGAACTGTACACTCATTAATTAGCAGGGGGAAAAAATACTAGAATAGTTTAAAATCATTTGTATGATTAATTGTGGTTTTGAAATTTGTAATCAAAGCTGAATAGGCTATTTTCGTGATTCTTATTTGGTAGAGACAACAAAGTACAAGTGACAGTATTTTGCAAAACTAAGTTGAAAAGCTTATGTCTCAGTTTCACAATATTGCTTGTTTTCATTTTATAATCAGCTTCTCAATCAGATAATTTTATAAATTAGGGAAATAAAAATTTTGCTTCCACTTTTTTCTTTATGCATCTTTTAGAAGATATTGATGCACCCATAATTAGCTTTGTTTTTGGAAAATGCACTCTATTTAATGAGAAATAAAGCATACCAGAATTATTTTGTTTATCCTTATTAATATTTGTTTATCTCGTTTATGAGATGGAAAATTCTACCTAACAAGCTCTTGATGGCCACTAACTGTAGGTTCTACTTCCAGCATGGGGAAAAAAAAAAAAAAAATGAAAACAATAACAACCAATTTCATGTTTTAAAGTTACCTACCCCATAACTTGATCATATTCCCTTGTTAATAACAGAAAAATAATGCTACAAAGCTTATTGTTAGCTATGCCATGATTTCAATGATCTTCCAATATATCTGCTAATAGCGTATGCCTCTTCTTATTAAACATCAACAGCAGACAACTTTTGAAACTTAAAAAACTTTTCAAAGTTCTATCCTAACGTGATTTATCTACTCTTACTGGCAGGCTGACCTATTTTTGGCTCCCCAAATTCATGCCGCTATCAAAAGATTCAATCTTGGCATGGTATTTCATATTTTTTAATTATCAAATACCAAAGTCCCACACATATGCATTGTAGAAATTTTGACTTGGCATGCAAACTATGAATCACATGCTCTCTTGCTCTCTCTCTCTCTCTCTCTCTATACCCGGCCTCATATTATAGGATCTATACCCAACCTCATGTAATGTGTACAAGGCCGTGTGTTGTATGCTTAGAGTAAATCTTTTGAAGTCTTTGATTGCTTCATTACAAGAGGGATTAAGTCCTTTGCTTTTACTGCACATTTTGGGATCCACAAAAAACTATTGTTGTTTGACTATGTGCAGAATCAGTATCCTCTCCTATCTAAGCTGAACGAAGCATACATGGAACTTCCAGCTTTTCAGCATGCTATGCCAGAAAATCAGCCAGATGCTCCTTCTAGTACCACTTAAGGCCCACCTGGTGAGTACTTCGTCTTGGTAAGGTGTTGGGAGATTTACTATACAAAACACAGCGATTACATGAAATTTGGTGTCGCTGAATTTTATATAGACATCAATTTATATCCCCCCCTGCCCCAAAAAACAAACAAAAAAAATCCTACCTAAGGATGACTCCTCTTGAGAATATGGGGCTTCCCCAAAGTACTGGTTGTTCTTCAATGTAGTATTCTATCTCCTTGATTCTCTTCCGATTATAATTGATGCAGGGTTATGCAATTTCTGGTGTCGGAAAAAGTGAAAAAATCACCAAAGCAATGTCCTCCTTTAGTAGAAGTTTCTGAGACAAGACAACAGGAGCTGCTGGTTATCCATGCTGTTTTATTACTGTATGAATTTGTTAAACTGCCAAGTAAATGCCTCCTATTAACCATATTGTGGCCTTTGCATTGCCAACACTACAGCGTATTCTTCACTCAACATGAAGCTGCTTAGTGTATAGACTTCTTTTACTTGATATGCATTGATAGCTTCTTTTCATTGTAGTTATAAACACACCACATTTATGTCAAATGATCACATTACATCATAATTATATACAACCTAAGCATTTATTATCGTAACTCCGTATATGTACATCTATAGTCATATGTGGTACAGTTGAGGGGGTTTGTACAGAAATACCCACGTCCCGAAAAAAAAAATATATACTAGGAATATGAGTTCAAAAGCGTAAGTGGTACCGGTGCCTTTAGCCCAAGCAAAGAGGGCGCACAATTTTTTTTTTTTTAATGTTTTTTAAACTAGGAGCAGGCACGCCATCCTCGTAATATTATGAGGAGCCACCTATTGGGTCTGTCTAGTCAGCCCATGTAAGTCCAAGTCCATACAGATCTCCACTTAGACGTCTCCTCGGTCCAGGTCGGGTCTAAACCAGGTCTCGACCCGTCGAGTTTGAATCCTTAAAATTAAGAATCAGAACTGCCTTGTCAATGGACCCATCGATTCATAAGACATGTCCACACGGTTCCAAATTGTTCTAGAGAAAAAAAAAACTCCCTTGATTTTCAATTTGAGTATGACTTAAGAAAATTCCAAAAAACATATAGCAAAACTACTTTGTCCAATTAACTATATCATATTAATTTTGAAGGAAAAAAATTCCCACATTATCACTAGAAAATAATTGATACATTTCAGAAGATAAAATAGACTTGCTTTATTAGAATATTTTACAATTAGCGGTGTGACAGGAATATTATACCTTATCCCACTTATATGTAATTGAAAAAAAAAAATGCAAAATAGAAGTTATTTGATATTTTTTTGGTCATCCCAGAGGTGCCTACATATTTGAAATTCAGAATCAAACCATCATAGTTTATAAGCATGTGAATATGATATATTATGTTACTAAATATGTTTTGATAAATATGTGTATGTTTGTATATAGCATTAATCATAAGTTTTAATACACGTATTTTGTAAATTTAAATTAATAATTATTAGATAAGATTAAACTAATAAAATAGATTTGAGTTCAACTTAAGTTAATAAACTTTAGTGAATATCCTTAAAATTTCAACAAAGATCTAGGAGACATGAACACTAGACATTTCATATTTAGTTGTATGTTTAGTAATATATCTTTATCTTATTTAAATAGGAACTATAAATCAATAATCAGATTTTCCAGTCGATTGCTATGACAATAAAGCAAGATGCACAAGTGAGTAATTTTGATATTTTTCCATTATTTGTGTATGTGAAATAGTAGCACTAGTTTTAATTACAACTATAACTTGTTGCGTATGGGTATAGGAATAATGCATGATGTATGGTGTTTAGATGAATGACAAATTCCAAAACCACTTGCGTGATAATGATTGTGAAAAGTATATTAAGAATTGCCTGAGATTGTTGTGGTCATTGAATATTTCAACTTAACTATATTTGATTAATAAACCAAATGGACATGCATTACACGACTACATAAATTGCATTCAAATGGTGTTTGCATTATTTATTAGCATCTCGGTTATATGGTAATACTGAGTTTTTCTATTAAGTAGAAATGAAATTCTGGTTCTACCACTGTTTTGTCAATTCCACAGGAACTAGGTAAGCATCGAAGGCCGTCACCTGTGGTGTTGACATGATATAGCTAATACTTAGTGGAGTTTCTAAGTTCTAAGGTTAAGTTAAGTCATATTATACATACATATGTTGTAAACCCCTAGAATTTATAATAGTTTTAAAGTAAGTTTAGAACCAAAATTAGAATTGAAACCCAAAAAGTCAACTAGGTCAAACTATGAGTTATAGAAGCTCTAGATCTGGCAATACCGTCCCTAAAACCCTAAAATAATATAAGTAAGATAAAATCAAATTATGAATCATATATATAATATAAACCCTAAAAAGATCATATTTTCCAAAAATTTGATCGTTTCAAACTTTTACGAAATCAATTTCCATATCCAACCGTCGATATGCAAACAAGATAAAATTTTTCAACAATCAAATCTTACTAGAAAAAATATTTAGATATTCATAAAATATCAAATAAAAAATTTTTGGGCCATAGAAATGTCAGATATAGCTCATATTTGCGTATTTTATCTCTACTAATAACTTATTTTGCTTTAATTTTCTACCATTACTTGCTGCCATTTTTGTCCTTAAAATTTATACCTATTTTTTTTTTTTCACACAATAACTATTAACTATATTTAAAAGTTATCACATTATAAGTCAAATTTGTCACTTTTCATTTGATTTTTTTTCTTTCCTTTCTTCTACATGCCTGCTGCCATTCCTATGCTGCCTCTCTTTTTTCTTTTTCATTTTTATTTATTTTAGGCACATAAATTCACCAAATCTCCTCTATAAATACCTACATACATTCACATATTTTACACTTTACATGTTTATCCAAATCTTACTCAATTATCTCCCTTTTTCTCTTCTTGTTGGGCATGATTTTCCCCTCC
Organism: Combretum micranthum; assembly: GCA_024138025.1. Classification (NCBI taxonomy): domain Eukaryota; kingdom Viridiplantae; phylum Streptophyta; class Magnoliopsida; order Myrtales; family Combretaceae; genus Combretum; species Combretum micranthum. Next base: position 5,884,812 of record JAMXBD010000001.1, read on the forward strand.
CCCTTGTTACCCTATTTCTTTTGTGACTCAAACACGTTCCTTTTATTCATCTTTTTAAGGTAAACACACTCCCCATACATCTATAATTAGTGTAGATGTTGTTTCATGTATTATCTATGGATAAAATCTCCCCACGATGCATAAAAGTTAGGGATGATAATGCCAAAAATAAAACTCATATCCTATCTACATTATGATCATTTTGATTTTGTGTTCATATTGATATACTCTTGCCATCTAATCTAACTATCTATATGCATAAATATAGTTATGTACATATTTATATCTATATGAGCATATTGCTCACTAACTTAACATTTATTTCATGCTTTTATTTTTTTTATACTCTTAATATATATATTTTGAGACTTGTCCTTAATCAAAAACCCAAACTTGTCCTTAATCAAGATAAAACAAAAAGGAGAATTGTCTATAATACAAGTCTTGGGAATGCCTTGTTAAAAAATTTCTAAGGCTTTTATTATATTTGTTTTGCTCTTTTTTTGCTTTTATTTACATCGTGATTAGAATAATTCAAGTCCTGAGAAGTCTTGTCCTAGTTCTAAGACTTCCATTTTTATTTTATTTTGCTCTTAATTATTTTGCTATTTAAGGGGACTTGTCCATTTCTAAGTCCTAAGGAGCCTTGATCATAAGCTAAGGCTCCCATGCATTAAAATTCCTATCTTTATAATCTTTATTATTTTCGTTTTTATCTCCATAAAACGTGAGTTTAAAATATGGAATTTATGTTCATGTACATGAATATTTCATAGTCATGTTGTTATGCGAAAATAAAGTTTTGAACCATTTCAAAACGATAATTCTTTGTTATGGAAAAATTTTTATTTTAACATATTATTAAAATGTGAAGAAAATCTTATTTCAAAGAAGAAAAATCTAAAGCAGGATCATCCTCTTAAATTTTCATAATCAACTAGTTATAAGCATAATATCGGAAGGTTCATGACTTAGAAATCGTTTTTCTTAAAATCACATACTTATAAAGATTTATGAAATATAAATTTCCATTAGCCTTCAAGCCAATTGATAAGTGTCATAAGACCCTTATTATTGGTGCATTATTGAGCATATTTTATATGCTATTTAATTGATTTATTGAAGAAAATTATTATTATTGAACTAATTTTGTGTTTTAGGGACAATCATGGAACAATTTGGCTTTCAAAGGATTATTAATCAAAAGAAGTCAAGATTTTGGAGCCTTTTGTGAAGTTGCTGGACATACACTAGTATTTTTATATTGCTAGTGTACTTTTGGAGGAGAAAAATTGAAGAAAAATTTGAAGTTCCAGGATACACGACCCCAAATACACTAGTTGTGTACAATAGGTCGTGTACATGTGCCAAAAGAGCAAAAACGCGCGAAGTTAATGAGATACTATCCTGATGTACACAGGTCGTGTAGGGGTCGTGTACATACTAATATATATATAATCGCACCCTGTCTTGAAAGAACAGATTTCATTTACTTGTTTTACCACCCAAAAACCTTAGAACGCATTTTAGAGAGCTTTTTGAGGAAGAATTGTGTTACAACTTGGAGATCCACAACAATCACTTCTACAAAAGGGTTTTATCATCATGATTTTTCCTCTTTCTTCCATTGTACTTTTTATTGTTGTTAATCTCTTCATGGAAGAGTAGTTGTGTATGGCCTGGGTTTTGGGAAACCCTAGTCTTCATGTATTGACTTGATTATTAATTGAATGAAGTTTGATTTTGAGTTTGCTTCATGATTTATATTGTTGTTTGTGATGATTTTACATCAAAGTTATTACAAACTTGATTCTTGTTAATTCGAAAGAATATTTCAATTAATGGGTTTGATCTCTCATGGGCAAAGAAGTTGATTAATCCACCTAAAATAGGGGTTTTCCAACTTTCTATCAATTAGAGTTCATAATCTTCATGCTATTCTAAATTGATAATTGTGAAGGAAGAAATTCCCACTTTTGCAATTAGGGTTAGGGGTTAATTAACTTGAAGAGAGTAATTAATCTATTTGAGAAACCCGATGGTTCAAGATCGAGTTTCATTCAATTGAATCTATCTTTAAAGATGAAGGAGGCTAGGGTTGACCAAAACTAAGGGCATTGTTTGTGAATTGATTATCTTGAGAAATTTATGCATATCTTTCATCTAAGGTTTTTGGACTTGCTTTTAATTAGAATTAGTAGAAATTTTAGTATTTATCTCTCAATTGATTCGACTAGATAATAGTTAACGAGTTATTACTAGTAGCTACACATAGAGTCCTAGGATGATATCCGAGTTAATTTCTATATTACGAGATAGGTGTACTGTCTTGTGTGGATCTAGAATTAATGAGATTATAAATTTAAAAACTTAAAGATCCAACACATCACTAATATTTTCATAAACTTAGAACTTTTGGTTTTTCATAAAGATGTTTTAATTGAAAATTATACTTGAACAACATCACTAGGATTATGCATGTATTTTGAACTACTTATATTATTTAGAAGTTGTCTTTTGAGTATAAGAATTATATATATATATATATATATTAAATTAGAGGGTCTATAAGATGTAGAAATGGCAAAATATAAAAAAAATCAAAACTAGAACAAGTTGGAAGCAATCTGTACAATATCGGTCTCACCCTTAAATGACCCCAAAAATGAAAAATAATATTAGAAATGGACAGATCATCTGAAATAGGTGAAGATTGAATACTTACACGTGAAAATCGAAGTTAAAATGAGTAAGTTGTGATAGTTTTAAGTTGAAAATTCCACAACCGAAAAAGTAACGCGAATTTAATTGGATAAGCTAGAAATTTAAATAGAACCTCTATGAAATACTCATTTCGAGTATTTCTCTTACTTAGGTAATGAAGAATACAACACCCCATTTCCAGAAGACTATTTTTATTAAAAAGGTTACAATGGTAGAGTGAGTTTCCTTACATTTTTTGTATTTTTGTTTGTGTTTGCAATTTACTATGCTAGAATTTAGGCAAAGATAAAATGAAATTATTTGTAGAAGTATTTTGAGAATCTGATGTGAATTCCATGCTTGATCAAGAAATCATAAGCATATTAAAACCATTCACGTTTGATTAATAAGTTCGTTTGGGTATTATGTTGTTATATGTGTGCAAAAATTGTGTTGATCACCTTTAAATTGGAAATTTAACCTGATTCGAAAATTAAATTATAAATTGAATCATGCATGGCATAAAGTCGAGTCGTATTTCATTTTTTCACTAACTCTCTTATGTGTAGGATCGGAAAGGTAAAGTACCTAGCTCCAACATAAGGAATTACTACGTTCGGAGAAAACGACCTCATGGAGGAGTCATGCCAGATCGATCGCTTTGGGTAAGGAACCTAGGGACTAAGTAGTGTGGTTGATCGAGACCCAATAGGGTGTGGTGATCGGAAGGACCCCATGTATTCAAAGCATTTCCTAACCTCCGATATGGAGGGTGTAAAATCCATTGTACGTACAATTTCTGGTAAGCGGTACGTATGTGTTTAACATAAGGTTGATGTGTTCATATGCTTGAATAATTAAAACTTGGGGTGAACCACATGTCTAATGTTTTTGGGGGAAAAAAAATTACACAAATACAAATTGGAGAAAAAATTTACTGAAACTACTATTGCTATATCGCATGTTGAAGACAAGACACAAGAATTTACACCAATATCGCATTTTTAACATACGACATAGCGACCTATTCGAGCAAACTTATGAAAATAGATGTATCGCATGACTAACATGTGATATAAGTCTAACCGTATATCGCATGTTGGTCATGCGATACACATTTAATATTTACATGAGTGTCGCATGTTGGTCATACGACACTAGCGTAATTTAAAAAAAAAAAAAAGTTTATCCAAGATGCGATACAACGACACTATTCATGTAATTTTTTTTTTCACAATTTGGTTTTGTGTAATTTTTTTTAAAACTATATTATACATGTAATATTCTCTTAAAACTTGTTTGTTTATGGGTACGATAGTGTAAAAATCTCACTAAGCACGTTGTCGCTTACCCCTAAATAGGTTTTTGATGTAGGGTTACCTTTGGACCACTCCTAAGGACTCGATGGAGGAGGCAGGCATGATGGGATTTTGAGAGCCTTTGTGGGAAATTTATTTTTGCATTTTGATGATAGATTTCCTAAAAAGTCTCTTACCATCTTAAGTGTATTTGGAATCCCTTCTAAATGTAAGACAATTTATGTAATTATCGGGAAAATGCCCCTTAGAGTTGCAAGACCATATAATTTGATAAAATTATGATAGTATTGTCTTGCATGTTCTATTGCTACTATCTTAGTGTATCTCACTGGTGTCTCCTCATTGTGAAAGTACGCCTTATACCAATATAGAAGATTCCGAGTGACTAGGGTATTCATTCTCAAGTTTTAATATTGTGTACGGTGGACTATTACGTTGAGAGTATCATTTGGGGCGTGACATATATATAAATAGTGAGTAAGGATGAATAAAATTCCTCTTTCCTTAATTTTTAGTCTCTTATGGGCGTGAATTACTAGAACTGGTTCCTTCAACCCCTAAAAGAGGAGCGTAAATCTCCATCGGTTTGGATTTTGATCATTCGAACTATATTTGTCACATATGGTTAATTGTTGCATTGCATATATTTGATAATTAAACATGCTTGAATTTGTTTGAATTGTGTTAAGATCAAATTATTCACTGAGCTATGTTATGGTCACGTTCGTATAGATTGCTAGATTACAGGAATCAATGGACTAATTGAAACCCAAAGGTGGAATCTAGAATAAGAGGAATATGGAAATCATATATGGGTTGGAGAGAGAGTTTCAAATCATATGTAAAGAAATCTTTTGAGAATAATAATGGAAAAATTATGATGTAATAGCTAAGAACTTAATGTAAGTTGTATATAATATTATTCTTGTTTGTATTTTATATATATGTAATTTTTCTTATTCTAAATAATCTTTGGGTTCTGTTATAACTGTCCATGTCATGGAATATGCTACAAATACAATGCTCATGTATCTCTTTGGAAACTTTATATTGATTAATACACGTATTTGTGATTCCAATTTGTTACATAATGCATCGATACTTCTAAGGTACCCTGTGGAGGTATGATATTCCCTCTTCTTTGAATGAAAAAAAAAAAAAACAACAACTAATATACTAGAAATCATAGTGAAACTTAAAAAAAAAATTAAAAAATATCTCAACAAACCCATTTTAAAGATTCAAACTTTTTTACACACACTTTCTAGAAACTCTATTGCTGTGCAAGGAGGTTTTAGAGAGAGGTAAAGCTTAGAGAAGCTCTTTAATGGAGATTTTAGTGAGAGGAAGCGAGCTAGAAAGAGAAAGTGGGATCTTGAGGTTGAAGACAGTGAAGTTGTCCCCCATCCAAATAGAACACATATTACCACCTAAATAATTGTTGTTGTTTTGTTTTTGCTTTTTTTTTTTTTTTTTCAAATGTTAATACCTTGTGATTTTAAGGCTTTTTTTTTTTTTGGATGTGAAGAAAGGGGAGGAGGAGGAGGAGAAGGAGGAGGAAAAAAGGGAGAGAGAGGGTTCTGCAATTTTAGGGTTTTTTTTTGTTAATATTAAAAATAGTACATCAACTTTCGCAAAAAGTTCAATTAGGTACCTAAAATTTGGTTTTGAATATTTTGGTATTTAAACTTTTGCAAAAAGTTCAATCAGATATCCAAAGTTTGGTTTTGATATTTTCTATACTTAAATGAAGTTTTTGCGTACATTTTTTTCCACCTGAATGAACTTATTTCAGGTAGAAAAAATAGGGAAAATGAATAAAATATTAATATTTTTAAAAATAATTATGGAAATGCCATTGGAAAAAAATTATTCTCGATTTTAGGCAACATGGCCTCGTCTCTTGAAGAGACGAGATCATAAGTGACTGACCTCGTCTCTTCGAGAGACGAGGTCTCATTACTCTAATGACCTCGTCTCTCGAAGAGACGAGGTTGCTCTGCATGTGACCTCGTCTCTTCAAGAGACGAGGTCATTAGTGATTAATCTCGTCTCTTGAAGAGACGAGGTTAGCGAGTTATATTCTCCGCGCTTCTTCTTCTTCCCCATTTCCCCCTTTTGGCTCGTCGAAACCCTAATCGGAATAGCGATTTTCCTCCGATTTTTGCGGCCGAAATCCACAAATCAACCGCAGTCGCCCATCCCCATTTGTCCGAAGTTGATTGTATTGCGATTGGTTGGGTAGGAGGATCGAAAGGAGGAGATTCGAAGCGAAACCACTGGCGGCGAACAGAGAACGGTGAGACGAACGTTGAGGTTAGATTTTCGTGTATTTTCGTATTTTTTTTCAATCATTCATGTTGCATTGTTGAATGTAGATTGTATGTGTTGTTAGAATAATTTTGTAGCATGATTCCAATGCCGATGGGTTATTTTTTTCTTATTGTATGTTGTATAGATATGTATATGTATAATATTTGCTTCGGAAAAAATCAAGTCCTAAGTAGTTATTATTGGATAATTATTTTAGGAATTTGAGTGTGCGAAAATAAATTGAAAATAATTTCAATTGTCGTTAACGGGGTGTATTTAGTACTTTAGCATTGTTGAATGTAGATTGTATGTGTTGTTAGAATAATATTGTAGCATGATTCCAACGCCGACTGATTTTTTTGTTCTTGTTGTATGTTGTATAGATATGTATATGTATAATATTTGCTTTGGAAAAAATCAAGTCCTAAGTAGTTATTGTTGGATAATTATTTTTGGAATTTGAGTGTGTGAAAAAAAATTGAAAATAATTTCAATTGTCGTTAACGGGGTGTATTTAGGACTTTAGTATTGGTATGGCAATTTAATATGGCATGGAAATATGCAATGAAAAAAGAAAATATTTGTAAGAAAGCAAAATAGATTACAAAATTAAATTTCATCTTTGAAAGTGGAGGTGCAGGTTTAGGAATTATGTTAAATGTTACGAGGAATGCAATTCATAAGTGTGATTTTTTTAATTTGATGCGTGGAAGCTAATTTTGATGAGATGGCAGGATTTGTGAGGAAATGGATAAGGCGAAGTTCATACTATATGCTCATGGTAATATTGTGCAAGGGGACGATGGTTTTGGTTATGATAAGCTGCCTGTTGCTATGGTCAGTGTTAGTAGGAATTCAACAAATGAGCAGATAGTGGAGATTATTTGCATTAGACTAAAGGTAAATAGGTGTACACATCGGGTGGAGCTATATCATAGGGTAGCTATTGGAGATAGGATGCCACGTTATGATATTATTCCAGTGACCGATGATGATGTGGCACAAGAGATGTTGGTATACACAAAAGGCTCAGTGGCTGTTTATGTGCATATATTGGAAACTGAATTGTCACAGGCACCTGCAGGGGAAATGGGCAATGATAGAAATATTGGGAGCCAGGGGTTGGTAGACTCAAACTCTACTCCAGTTCAGACAATAGGCAGTGCACAAGTGGAAATAGGTCACTTTGAATTTTGTGGACCTACATTAGTAGGTGGTGATGATATGGATGCTGTGCAAGACTCATCGGCAAGTGAATCCAGTGACGACTATGATGATGTGAAAATGTTAATGTTGAAGTAATTCGACAACAATATGCATTGCCGAGGTACAACGAAGGGAAAATAACTGGGACCGTTTCATTGCTCCTACTGACGTTGATGCAGTAGGGAGCTCAGCGGCAGTTCCGTTTTTCAATATTGAAGTTGGTAGTACTTACGTAGCATATGATGATGTGCAGGAAATGAATGCTGAGAATTGGAGCATCAATGATGAATTCAAGGTCGGGATGCGTTTTGAGACCAAAGATCATCTCATACAAGCAGTTAAAATGTGGCACATAATGAACCATTATAATTTCAAGGTAGTATATTCGGACCCAAGAGCATGGGCAGTTAAGTGTACTGATATCCACAACAGAGGTTGTAAGTGGAGATTTGAAGGCAGTTATAAGAAACATGGTGGGTGGTTTCACATCACTAAATATGAAGGACCTCACACTTGCTTGGATGAAATCACTGGACAGGATCATTCTCAGTTGGACTCCACCAGCTCGTCTAGGGCCATAATATTGGAGATCCGCAATTCTCTAGATATGAGGGCAAGGATCTCCAAACGAATATATTAAAGCAGTTCGGGTATAATGTTCATATCAAGAGAATTCATGAGGCAAAGAGAAAGGCCATTGAGCAGGTGTATGGAAGTTGGGAGGCATCTTATGTGTAGCTTCCGCATCTACTTAATGCAATTACTGAGGCAAATCCAGGAACAAAGGTTGAGTGGCAAACTCAAGATTCAAATACTGCCGGCCACGTATTCCTAGATAAGCTTTTTTGGGCATCTGGTCCTTGTATTGAGGCGTTCCACCACTACAGGTATGTATTGTAATCATTGTTAAATTTGTTTTAGGTTATTGATATTCACTAACTAAGTTACATATGTTAAATCATTACAGACCTGTGATCACAGTTGATGGTACCTTCCTGTATGGCAAGTACAAGCACAAATTGCTTATTGTAGTGGCAGTAGATGGGGCTAATCATATAGTCCCGTTGGCGTTTGCCCTTGTGGATGAGGAGAAGGCGGATACATGGAGTTGGTTCCTTACAAAAGTGCTGGAACACGTCGTCAAAGACCGATCCAATATTTGCTTGATATTGGACCGGCATACCGGTATCCGGAGTGCGGTCGAAGGTGAGAATGCGGTGTAGCTTAGGGGGTGGCCTTGGCGCTGGTGTATCCGTCATGTTGCAAGCAACTTTAATTCGAAGGCCAAAAGCAAGGAATGTAAGGAAATAGTAAAAAGAGCTGCCTATCAAGCCCAGAGTCGCAAGTTCCACGGATATTTCAATGTTGCACTTCAAAGCAATCCTTGGATAGCACGATATTTTCGCGATTTGCCTCAATGCATGTGGACTTTATCTTACGATGAAGGTGTCAGATTTAGCCAAGGCACAACAAACATGGCAGAGAGTTACAATTCAGTTATAAAAGATGCCAGGTGCTTACCTGTGGCAGCATTGGTAAAGAAAACCTTCTACAATTGCAACTCCATATTTAATAAGCAAAGGCGTGAAGCCAACGATGCCATGAGTATGGGTAAGTTGCTCACAGAATACACTGCAAATAAGTTTGAGCGATGGAACAACATATCCAGTTCCCATAGAGTTACTTGTTTCGATTACCAAGAACGGATATACGAGGTTATAACTGCACTACGTCCAACAATGTATGGTCAGAAGGGGGACCATATATAAAAAGTGGAGTTAAGATCATGTAGATGTACGTGTAACAAGTGGTAGACATACAGAATTCCATGCTCACATGCGATGGCAGTGATGGGGACAATGCACATGGATTGTGTTGCCTACGTAGGACAGTGGTACAGGTAGGACCACCAACTAAGAGTGTATGGTCGTTCCTTCATTTCCGCAGCCGATAAGGCAAATTGGACTCGGTTGGACTTACCAAAGTGGCACCCTAATCCAGGACTTATTAGAAAAAGGGGCCGGCTTAGGGAGAAACGATTCCAAAATGAGATGGACATTCAAGAGGGCCTTAGAGGTTATTCATGCGATTGTTGTGGGTAGCAGGGCCACAACATAAGAAGTTGTTCAAATGCGGGATCGGCGGTAGACTAGTTACGGGCACGGCTATTCGTAGTGGTAATTTTTATTGTCATATGTTTTTATTACTGCACTAATGAGTAATGATTAATCGTATGTTTGCTATGCTTGTTTTTAATCAACACATGTCGACTTTGACAACATCTCTTTCTTTTTCCTTCGCAGATGGATCCAGGACCGATCGATAGCTCATTGCTCACACAATAGCCTATACACAGGTCCATTCTAGCCTGGGATGGACAGGTTAGTTCATTCTTTGAAATTCAGTGATTGCAGATTTCATGGCTAAGGTGAGATTGGTCTATAATAAATGCGATAACTTTACTGTAGGAGCATGAGGTTTTGCATTGCCAGCGTAGAGAGGCGAGGCTCAAGCGACCAGCAGGCGTACTTACAGAGGTTGACGAGTGGTTGCTGCCATTCCTGTCTCAAGCAGGGTTCATAGGGGGCAGCCCAGATGCCTTTCATTCAGCTGGATTGGCATCTCCTTACAGCTTTAGTCGAAAGGTGGCGACTAGAGACACATACGTTCCACATGACCACGGGCGAGTGGTCTGTGACTTTATAGGATGTTTCTGTCCTTACGGGCCTTCCTGTAGATGGATTGGCAGTTACGGGCACGGCTAGGCTGGATTATCCTGATTTATGCGAGGAGTTGCTAGGACTCCGGCCCAAGCCTAACGTTGACATAGATGGTGGTCGCCTGAAGATGTAGTGGTTGGATAGCCACTTCAGCGAGACGCCACGCTCTAGGCATACATTTTGCTGTTGCTTGGGGGATTTATTGTCGCAGACAAGTCCTCTAATTACGTCCATCTTATGTACCTCTAGCTCCGAGACTTTGAGATGGCCGGGCAGCACGCGTGGGGAGCTACCTGTTTGGCCTGGCTATACAGGCAGCTATGCTTGGCTTCCCACGTCGACACGGAGGACATGACAGGACCGTTAGTTGTCCTGCAGATATGGGCATGGGAGCACTTCCCCCACATTGCCCCAGTTCGTCGCTTACACACATCAGTTACCGCGAGCCGCCCACTCATCAGCCATTGGGGTGCGACTTTTGACGTGACCCGAGTATCGACACATCTGCTGATTGAGTACCGCACATCTTTCGATCGACAGACGGCGCATCAGGTATGACATCCGTTCTCTCCTACACCTCAATTGATTTGCAATGACTTGTGCTGTTAAATTGCTATAGTTCGATGGTCTGTTAACGCAATATTTTACTTTTGCTACTGCATCAGGTGGTGTGGGACCCATATAGTTCGATCTTGCCCTCCTTGCCTCCATACTGCCTAGTGGGGATCAATGTGTGGCGTGCACGGGTCCCCCTGCTATGCTTCTATCTTGTCGAGCACTACTACCCTGACAGAGTGCTCAAACAGTTTGGTGGTTTCCAGGGGATTCCAGCCTCCCCTGCCGACATGAAACCCCTCCATGAGATTGACATGAGAGGACGTTCCGAGTGGAACTGGCAGGTGGAGCATGCCAGGTGGATAGCTGCGTGGGATGCTCGGCGTTATTGCATAGTTGAGCTGCCAGATTTGCCTGCTGGGACATCTGACGATTACTTCCAGTGGTATCATGCGATCACTTGACGCTGGATCGGACGCATGGGAGCTATCATAGGATACATGGTAAGATAACTGTCTCTATAAGCTTTATATGGACTTGTACTAACTTGGCAGCTACTCGCCGATATAATTTTTTGCTATTACTCGCAGGCTGATTTCATTTATAGCATCCCAGACATGCCCCCGGAGCTCACTCCATCCACTGCGCTAGATGTCTGTCATGTGGTGGAAGAGTTTATGGGGTTGAATTTTAATGCTTCAGTGCCACCAGCTCCACTATCAGCAGCAGCACAGGGTGACCCACAGTCTCATACCGTATAGAGACAACAGCCTCCTAGAGAAAGGCGTGGGCGGGGACGGGGCAGGGGTCGCGGACGAGCTCGAGCACCAGGTATACAGATCAGAGATGAGCTTGAGCCGTTCGATCTACCTTCACTTGATGAGCCTGGTCCTTCCCAGGTCATTCAAGACGAGGCTGGCCCGTCATCGACATCTTACTATATGAAGGACATCCCTATGCCAGACCCATCATACTCTGAGTTCCATACCCCTTTGACTCTACAGAAGAGACGACTATCGCCATCACATGATATGGGGGAGGGGCTCACACAGGTCGAGCCAGACCCTGTCCCGTTCCATCAGTACAGTGCTACTACTGCACATGAGGAGGCTGCAGTTATAGATATTGTTCCGTCTACACAACATCCTCATCTGCGTACCCCGATACCCAGGACGTACGTGAGGCGGGGTAGAGGCCGAGGACAACGGAGGAGGGACACATCAACAGCAGTAGTAGATGATAGATTTTCTTTATTTTGATTGTTGCATATAGCTTCTTACTTTTTCGTATTGTTCTTGTATGTATATTGTACTCCTTTTCTCTTGTACATTTTAAAAGAACAATGAATCAGCATTTCGCTTCATATTATCTGTTACGAGCCTACAAATTCCCATACTTTCATTGTACTGTGCTGACAAACAATCACAATACCGCTGTGATTGAATGATTCAGATTGGGATTCGGCATGTTTTTTTAGGCAGAATGGTATTATAGTTGTGTTGAATTTGGTTAATGGCTCGTATAGCCATTTATATTTCTACTTGACAGGTTTTATACATAATTTTTTAGGTTTCTCAAGTAATAAATTGAATTTTGTGGAGGAATATATGACCTCGTCTCTTCAAGAGTCAAGATCACATGCGGAGCAACCTCCTCTCTTCGAGAGACGAGGTCATTAGAGTAATGAGACCACGGCTCTTCAAGAGACGAGATCATGTTGCCTAAAATCGAGAGTAATTTTTTCCTGATGGCATTTTCGTAATTATTTTTAAAAATATTAATATTTTATTCCTTTTCTAAAAAAAATATATGTCAAAACTTATATTAGGTATTAAAATTGTCAAAACCAAACTTTAAGTAAGAAAAATATCTTCAAAACTTATTCTAGGAATCAGATTGTTTAAAACCAAACTATAGAAACTTGAATTTTTTATGAAAGTTCAAGTACCATTTTTTATATCATCCCTTCTTTTATTTGGAGGAGGTGGAGGAGGAGGAGAAGAAGAGAGAGAGGAGAGAGAAAGAGAAAAAAGTAAAAACAAAAAAACAAAAACAAAAAAGCCAACGTGGATAGAAAAAAATATTTTAATCATTACTTGTTTGATTAGTTAATTTATAAGGCAGAAATGAAAAGAAAACAATATATATTTTTTCAAAAAAGTATTATAGAAAAGATGTCAGATAATAAATAATCTCAAGAATAGATAAATTAAACTTTACTTTTCAAGAGACAAGTTTCAAATAGGTTGCAATGAACTTGTCTTTTCAAGAGACAAGTTCATTAAAGTTGTTTTGAACTCCTCTCCCCAGAAGAAGTCAAAAAATGAATCCGTCTCTTGAAAAGATAGAGATTATTATAATTTAAACTTGTAAAAAAAGCTTTAAAAAACTCCTCTCCCCAGAAGAAGTGAAAAAATGAATCCGTCTCTTGAAAAGATAGAGATTATTATAATTTAAACTTGTAAAAAAAGCTTTAATATGTCTATTATTGGGATTGTTTTTTACATAGTATTATTTTTATAATGATAAAAAGATGACAAAAAAAAATCCTCATATTATGATCATTTTGACATTATATTTTTATCATTTTCAAATAGATATTTATCAAAAAATAAATACTGATTAAAAAAATAACAGTTTTACTTATAAATTGATCAAATAAATATGATACAAATATAATATAAATATGATATGAATAAGTTAAAAATTCAGATCGGATAAAGATAAAAATTCAACAATCCAAACAGAAATCATATTAAGAACTTGTGGTTGTGTTAGTGATTTAATTTTTAAATGATAAATTTACAACAGTATCCTGTTGAAAGAAGAAAAAAAAAAAATAAAATAAAATGAAATGGTCCGAAATTGTAGAAATGCTTTTTTTTTGTTACCATCAATACTACGGCATGTTACAGGTAGCTTTAGAATAGAATGGAATGGCACAGCAATAAATACAAATTGTACACCCATCATCCCACAGTATTGTATGATATTTGTAAAAAAAATATTATTTATTATACAGAATGGATATAAAGATAACTTTCTGAATGAAAAAATCGTCAAAGGAAGATATTTAGCATACTTTTAACCAAACAAACAAATGGAAGTAAAGAATATGTCTTCTAAAAGATATTTTTTCCTGAAACAAATAAAGCCTAAATCAAACATCATTTGAATACATGAGCACTAAATATGGAGAATTTTTAAATTAGACCACTAAATTACAAAGGCTTTGATGTTGAAAAGAAAGCAAATTCTACATGCTAACCCTCTTTACTTTAACTAAAGGATGTTTAACATTTGTTTTTAATAACACGTGCCCATCGCTAATGTAAGATCAGCAGTAGCACTAGCAAACATCAGCTGCTGCTTCTACACTTTGGACGGCTCTCTTGTCAGAAAATATCCTTCCTATCACTCTATTACTAGATTGATGATTACTTCCACGGTTAGAACCATCTTTTCCTGAAACAGACCGTTGCATGATCCTGATGGGAATTCCACCTAAGTCAAAGTCTTCCTTTAGAGATCTAGTCAAAAACCTAAGGTCTGTATCTGAGAGCTGCGTCCTCCCACTCAGAAAGGCAACAAAAGTAGGTGGACGAGCCTTAACCTGAGTAAAATATTTAATCTTCGGTTGTGCAGCCTGATCTTTCCATGAATGCCTACTCATTACCTGAGACAACAAATGTGTATATGCAATCAATTTCAAACAGTAGCAGGTTCCTTGCCACAAATAAAATTGCACGACACACGACCAGTTGAACTCACCTTACGCAACCAGCGATTAAGACGTGCAGTTGGTAGCCTCAAGCACCATTTTTTGTATGTGTCAACAACCCGATGCATCACAGCCATCCTACCTCTCCCCTCTAAAGCAGAAATAAATACAACCGGTATACCTGTAACCTGCTAAAAGAATAATTCTCGTCATCTTCCAAGTCAATAATGGCCCCTGTTAATATGATCGTGTGTTTATCCTACCATATTGTTCCTCAAATTTCACTATATGGGTTTCAGAATCAACCATTAAAGAAGGGAAATTTTAACAAAGAAACCAGAAAGGTCCAAAGTAGATGTGTAAATAAGTCATGTCAAGCCATATACTTCCAGGCTAGGGATTAAGGTTGAGCTCAGCCCGATGGTTTACATCTAGATTTGATCATGTTGGAGTTGCTAGGTTCCGATATAGATGTTTATTAGGAGTCCATCAAATTATCCTGTTAGTTTATCTCTCTGATATGCAGTTAGCTAGATGATTGCAGAGTACCGTATTTTCTTACCCTATATCAATTCTGTCTTGCATTCACTTGTGTCATATATATATGTATTTATATTTATATGTATATATTATCTATAAGGATGAAGTCGATGAAAAAATTATCGTTTCAAATGCAATAAGTTCTTCAAGAAAATAAGGCACTGGGAGTAACCCACCATAATGAGCAACTCCATACCATCATCATACGAGTGAGGAACCAAATTCAAAACTGGTTCCCTTGACACCCCAGAAACTTTAAAACATAACTTGAGACTAGTTCACATTCCACCAGCAGGACCAACATTTTTTATGAATCACTCAGCACAAACTCAATGAAGTAAATTTTCAAGAATTTTTCCAATTACTTAAGTGTGGTGAGGGGAAATTAAGATATCTAACAGGAGTCATTCCATCTCCTTCAGTGGCAGTGGAAAGTTACACAACATTGGAGGCTAGAAATATAAATTGTGCCTTACGCGGCCCCAACCCCACCAAAAAAAAAAAAAAAAAAAAATCAACTTGTGTAGGCAATGCTAATTGGTTCAAAGTAACTATGCATCAGTCAAGCATCTCTTTTATGAAACTGCTATCTTACTCAAAAAACATGTTGAGATGTTTTGACATAAGGTCTACAATTCAAATGAAGATTAAAAAATCATTACAACTCACAGCATCTTGGCTAGAGATGGATCTCTTCTACAGCATTGATTAGAAACCATTTACCACTTCCCCAAAGAAATATGTTGGCCTACCAGAATCAATTAGAGAGGTTAAATTGATATTTTTAGAGGATTAGATAGTCTTCCTGAATAAGCTTTTTATTTGGAAGGTACACATTAATAAAGCTACTCTAAGGACAACGAACTATGGAGAGTAAATTGTAAAATGGCCTTAAATCTTTGTGTACTAACCCCTAATCAAATTGGTAGGGACTCAGGAGTAAAAGAAATTGTTTTATTTACTAAAAGTGGACAAATTGGCGTATTACCAAATCTCACACCCATTTGCTAGAATAGGCAATTACGAGATCACTAAACCTTATAGGCTTTTGCAGAGGAGAGACTAGAAGAAAGTAGGAAGAAACTTGTTGCTCTATCAAATATAAGTCAGGAACCACAAGCGCTGAATTCAGCCATCGTTACCAGAAGAGAATCAAACAGAGAGGGCCAACAAAAGGACAAGCAATGGCATGATCACTGCCAAGAACCTATCATGTTGGACGCTTTATGGAACACCAGAAGCCAGAATTACAAGTCAAAAACTGTCCCAGTGGCTGAGAAAGGTTCGAATCTGGGTTTTTCACCTGAACCATTGGACATTTTTCAGAAGTTGATCACTCAGACAAAGTTGGAATCTGAGGACGAGAGCATGATCTCTGGGCAGATCTTCTTGTTCTCCTCTCCTTATATGGATTGCTAAAACCTCTTATAACCCAACATACAATGATGATTTAAAATAAAAAATCTTTGTGGCGTATTATTCTTTTTTTTTTCATTTTTTTTTTGTTGGCGGGCCCGGGGGTTGTGGGGTGGGGTGGTGGTGGGAGGTGGGAACAGGGGGAAGAGAGAGAGAGAGAGAGCAGCCCTCGTGTCATACTCAAAAGGTGGTTATCACGCACAGAAAAATTAGTCTTTCTACGGGGTCCATCCTCATAATGCTGCTATTTACTCGTGTGTTTCTTAGGCATTTTGTTCTTTGAGCTGCTAGCTGACTGCTTCTTCCTAAAATTCCTAAGTTTTCTTCCACTCAAACTACTTCAGGAAATTTTCCTATTTAATTCAAAAACTTAGTTAACCAAAGGTATACAACCACGATACGTGGGAAAGAGGGCACAATGCCCAATATGTACAAGCTCAGAACAAGGACAAAACCACTATTTTCAAATCTACAAACAGTCAACTATTAAGTACAAAAACATAGTTCAAAATAAGCCTTGCTAAATGGGGTACATAAAGAGTATAGGACCATTTATGGCTCCATGCCAATAAACAAATACAATGCTGACTTCCATTTACCTGAAATGGGACCTGTAGGAGAGAGAATAGGACCATTTATGGCTCAATGCCAAGAAATAACAGGTGGTGCGCATTGAAGAAATTTGCTTATCGTGAAATAGAATGATAGATTTTCTCACGGTTAGAGAGGTGAGGCTACCGCATAGTTGAGATTTATGGGCATAACAGTGCCCTTTTTTTCCTGTTATAGAATGTAAATAAATAGATTTAGCAAGTACGAAATAATATAAAAAGTAAGATATTTTTATTTAAATCTAATTTCCTAGCTTTCCTTCTTTATACTCAATGAGTTTGAATATATACATGTATCGATGTATCAATTGAGTAAAAGAATGAAATCAATATTCTTTAATTATATGGTATCAGAGTTTTAAGAAAATTTCTTTCTTCTTCTCCTCAGGTTGCTTTAGGCAACGTACATACTTACCTTGAGTGTGCTTGTTTTTGAGGTGATTATTTTTCATCACCGCCGACCTAAGAAGACATAACACCCACCGAATAGCCCATCTAGAGATTTTGAAAGCTGGAAGCCACACACGTGACACACACGTGCTACTATAAGGATCGCACACAATATTCACATATCGGTGCATGTGACATTGGAATCACCTCCGATCGCCGTTCTTTGACTCGCCTTAGAGTACACAATATAGGGGTGTGGTTACTTTGATTGTTACGTATGTGGGTATCAATTTTTTGTGAAGGTCATGGTTTCGATTGGAGTTTTGATGTACCCAATTGGTTGTGATTAAGGTTTTGGTTGGTGTTTTGACATACCAAGGTTTGTTTATTGATTTTACAGTTTGGGTTTGGATTCGCATTCGTATATTGAGTTTTAATTGGATTCCATTGTGACTATTTTATTTGCTCCTATATTATTTGCTGTTGTTGTTTGTGGGTATTTATGTTGAAGTTATAGAGAAACAAAGGATACAAAATCTATAGTTAATCTGATGTGCTTCCTATGATTTCAATGATCACAAAACATAAACTCAATAGGTCCAACTATTTAGATTGGAGTAAAATTGTAAGGCTCTTCTTGTAGAGTATTGATAAGGATAATCATTTGACTGGAAATTCACTTAATGATGATAGTTCGAAACAAACTTGACTAAGGGCGAATGCTCAATTATTATTGCAAATACGCAATTCTATTGATAGAGAGGTGATTGAGTTGATTAATCACTGAGTGTATTAAAGAATTGATGGAAAACCTAGATTTTCTGTATTCTAGAAAAGGAAATATCTTTCGTATTTATGAGGTTTACAAGGCCTTTCATCGTGCTGAGAAACAAAATAGGTCTTTAATGAGCTACTTCATGGATTTCAAGAAAACTTATGAAGAACTTAATATGTTATTACCTTTTAGTCCTAATAAGCAGGTTCAACAAGCTCAAAGGGAACAGATGGCAATAAGGAGTTCCTTAAATTGTCTTCCATCTGAATTTCAAACAGCTAAGTCTCATATTCTCTTTGGTTCTATGAATTCATCCTTGTAAGAGAAATTTAGCTACGTACTTTGCACAAAGAATCCTATCTGTTCAATCTAATAGTGCTCTTGTGAGTCGTCATGAATATTGTTAGAAATATAGATATTAGTTTAAAGGTTGTTAGGATATTTTGTTAATTAATTATTTACCATGTGTTAGAGAGAGAAAATGCTCTCCCTCTCTATAAGAAAAACCAGCCCTAATCTTTAGGTTTCCTCTTCGCTCCTTCTTGTTCCTCCCCCTCCAATCTCTCTCTCTCCCTCTCTCTCTTTCCTGCCTTTTCTTCTTCGCCCTTCGTTTTCTTCTCCTCCATCCCTTCTCGCCTCCTTCTTCTCCTTTTTCTTCCGTTGTCTTCCTCTACTGCTCTTGTCCTCTATCTCCCTTCCTCACCCGTTCTCTCTCCTCTCTTCCCTCCGCTTCTTTCTTTCCCATTTCTCTCTCCTCCGCCTTTCTCTCTCTTCACTGTGGCTTTCTTTTCCAACCGTCTTTCTCTCTCTTCTCTTTCTTTTAGCTTCATCTTTCTTTTTTCTTTTCCTGTTGATCGTGTTTTTTTCACCACCTATGAGAGGTGGTGTTCAACGTCTTCCTAAGACTAGTCCCTCAGTGGGCGACCCATTGCCTTCTGAAGATAGGGTGGATCCACAATCATCCTTTGCATTTGGACAGAAATCAAAGGTCCTAGTTGCTCATGGTTCTAAAAAACCTTCTATTTTCTCTAGATTGCGCTTGGATCGCTTTGGTCCCTCCTTTGGCAATTCTACTAAGGAGAATCTCAACAGTGTCTTGACAAAGTTGAAGCTGGTAATGTTGCTTCTCCCAAGCAAAAATCTTTTGCTGAAGTGTGTGGTCAGAGCACCCCCTTAAATAGAGCAAGCTCAGATTTTAAGCTTTCTTTTTATCCTCCAATTGCTAAAGGTACTATAGCTAAAGTATAGCCTCCTTCGATTATGGCTAAAAAAGGAGCTAAATATTGGGAGTCGACTCTTGTGGGATATTTCCTCAGTCGAAAGATCCCTTTTTCTTTGGTGCAATCCATTGCACTTGGAGTTTGGAAAGATTATGGTATTATTAATGTTTTGGGAAGTAAAGATGGTTTTTTTCTATTTTCATTTTGCTTCATCTTCGAATCTAGATTGCATCCTTGCTAAACCATGGTACTTTGCCCAAAAATATTTGGTTTTATAGAAATGGAGAAGGGGACTGTCTCTGAATAAGCCACAACCATCCATTTTACCAACTTGGGTTTTATTATCAAAAATACCATGTGAATACCTTGATGCTAAAGGTATCAGCTATTTAGCAAGTGGGGTGAGAATCCCATTGCAAGCAGATACCCTTACTACATCTAGAGAGAGAGCTAATCAAGCTAGAGTACTCGTTGAGATTGATGCCAAGGATGAATCAGTTCACCAAGTTGAAATTGTCAGTGAAAATGGTGACTCAACTTTTGTTTTTGTTGAATACCAGTGGTTACCTCCTTTTTGTACCAAATGTAAAGTATTTGGGCAATTTTGCTCTTCTACATCAGCTTCTAAAGATGAGGAAAGACTTGTTTCTCCACGGGACAAGAGGAAAGGAAAGAAACCAGCAGGTACAGACAAGATCTCTGGCCAAGA
Source organism: Combretum micranthum (assembly GCA_024138025.1). Taxonomy (NCBI): domain Eukaryota; kingdom Viridiplantae; phylum Streptophyta; class Magnoliopsida; order Myrtales; family Combretaceae; genus Combretum; species Combretum micranthum. The sequence goes on from JAMXBD010000001.1 coordinate 5,905,010, forward strand.
GAATCTTCCCACCACCCTTATGTGTGGTAATAGACAAGCGTTTGTTGAAGAAGAGGTAGAGATTCTCAAGGAAGGTGGGATAGGCTTGGACATTCCTAACCACTATCGAAGCACCGAGACTATAGCTTCTCACGTTTCAGAAACTCTAGAATTAAATAAGATGGACGATAACCAGCAAGAAGTAGGAACCCTTGATGTGTAAGATGGAGTTACTTCTACACCTGCTCTGGTAGAGGGGGATAAGAGTAACAAAATTCGCCTTAGAGATTTCTCCACCAACACCTCATCAGGCAATGGAAAGAGCTCTTCTGTTAGTAGTGGTAAGAGCTCTATAGGAAAAAAGAAGAAAAGATTTTTCAAACGTAGGAAGCGCACCTACACATTGCGTAATTGCTTCTGTTTTTGGATAATCATGAATTTTGCTGCTTGGAATGTTCGAGGAATTAGTGATCCTATCAAAGCAGCCAATGTAAGGAAGGTATGTATTGAAAATGGTATTTCGTTGTTAGGGCTGCTTGAAACTAGGGTAAACCACTCAAATGAGCTACTCATCAAACAAATTATCAATAATAGATGGAATTTTGCAATAAATAGCCTTGCTAGGAAACGTATTTGGCTGTGTTGGGATTCTGATGTTTGGGATGTAATTGTTCTAAAGGAACATCCTCAATTTTTCCATTGCTCTTGCACAATCTTGAGGGATAATATCTCTTTCTTGACCACTTTTATGTATGCCTCTCACTCTATTTTGGACAGAAGGGAACTTTGGGAACAACTCTTGGGTCTTTCTTTGATTGCAACAAGTTCTCCTTGGATTGTTTTAGGAGATTTTAACACAACATGTTTAGTTCAAGAAAGCTTAGGTGGAAATAGAAGACTTAATCAAGCTATTATAGATTTTAAGGTATTTTTGGATAGTGAGGAACTGGATGACTTTCGGTTTAATGGAAGCCTCTACTCTTGGTCCAACAAGCAACTGGAAAATCTTATTCTCAAAAAATTAGATCAGGCATTAGTAAACCAGGAATGGCCTATTGAAATTCCAAATTCTAGAGCAAATTTTCTTCCACTTGTTCTCTCGGACCACTCACTATGCATGGTTTATGGTGATTTTTCCCCTACAAAGCGCAAGTCTCCTTTCACGTTTTTTGACTTTTGGCTGAAGGATGCTGATTTTATGAAGTTAGTTTCCCAAATTTGGATGGCAAGTATCACAGGTTCAAAACTATATCAAGTTGTACAAAAATTGAAGCTTCTCAAAGTGGAGCTAAAAAAGTTGAACAATAGACGGTTCTCTGACATCTCAAATCGTGTCCTCCAAGCCAAAGATTCTCTAACAGCTATCTAATCATCAATTGAGCAAGGAGATGTATTTGTCTTGCAAAAAAAACGTAAGGCTTTTCAGAAGTATTATTTACGAAGAAGTGTAGAAGAGTGTTTCTTCAAACAAAAATCTAGAATCAAATGGCTCAAACTTGGAGATAAGAATACGCCATTCTTTCATAAAGCTATGGTCCAACACCATAACTATAGCTCAATTAAATTATTAAAGCGGGAGGATGATACTATGGCTATGAGCAGTTAAGAAATCAAAAATGAAATTGTTGCTTAGTTTTCCAAGCTATTCAATCAACAAGAATATAGCTACAATATATCTAGTGTTGAAAATCTAATTTCTTGCAAGTTGAATGATTCGTAGATTTATTTCTTGGAGACCCCGGTTTCTTATGAAGAAATTAAAAATGCTATCTTCAGTCAACCAAATGGCAAAGCTCCAGGCCAGGATGGATATAACGCTAAATTTTTCAAATTTGCTTGGCCAGTTATTGGACAAGAGGTCACTACTACCATCAAAGAATTTTTTCAATCCGACCATCTTCTAAAGCAGCTAAATAGCACAGTTATTTCTTTAGTTCCCAAAGTTCCAAATGCTACTAGGCCCTTTGACTTTAGGCCTATATCTTATTGTAATGTGTTATACAAGGCTATTTCAAAAGTCCTTACTTCTTGGCTCAAGCATGTTTTAAACTCTCTTGTAGGGAGAGAACAATCAGCCTTCATATCTGGAAGAAAAATATCTGATAATATCTTCATTGTTCAAGAGTTAGTTCAAAGCTACCATCTTAATAACGGTTCTCCAAGATGTGCTATCAAAGTTGATATCTCAAAGGCTTATGATACTATGAATTGGAAGTTTCTTGAAAAGGTTCTTCAGTGCATGGGTTTTCCACATTTTTTCAGATACCTATTAGTATAATGTTTCTTCACACCAAAATTCTCTTTCAACTTGAATGGAGAACTTATGGGTTATATCTTGAGCTACAGAGGTCTATGCCAAGGGGATCCTATCTCACCATACCTCTTTGTTCTAGCAATGGAAGTTTTATCTTGCATGTTTAGGAGAAAGTCTCGGTGCCCATCCTTCTCCTTCCATTGGAGATGTAAAGAAGAGAGAATCACTCACCTTTGTTTTGCGGATGAGCTTTAGGTCTTTTGCAAAGGCAACATCCCTTCGATTCAATCTGTTCATGAGGTTTTAAGTGAATTCTAGCTTCTTTTAGGCTTAAGTGCAAATCCGAAAAAAAGCAATGTTTTCTTCTCAAACATTGATATACCTATCAAGAAGGCAACCCTTACTTTTCTTAGCTTTCAAGAAGGTATTCTCCTTATACGTTACCTGTGTGTCCCTCTCATTTCATCTAAATTAAGGATGAAAGATTGTGATTTGTTAATCTCTAAAATCATTACTTGCGTTGAAGCTTGGACTCACAAGTTTCTTTTTTATGCTAGGAGACTTCAACTTTTAAAATCTGTGATCTTTTCGATGCAAGTATATTAGGCATCTATTTTTCTACTCCCAAAGAAGATTATGGCACGAATTGAACAATTGATGAGAAATTTTCTTTGGAGTGGAAGACCAAACGTTGCTTCAAAAGCAAAAGTGAGATGGGAAAAGGTGTGTTCCCCTTTGAGTGAAAGTGGTCTTGGGATCCCTAAACTTGAAATTTGGAATAAGGCCGCATAATTGAAGCACATTTGGCACTTGGGTGAACTTTTAAAATTAAGAAGCTTGGCTTGACAGTTTCTTGGCTAGAAAGTTGGAAACAGTTTATACATATCCCTTTGGTCAGACTTTTGGCTCCTGCAGGTCCCCTGGATAGTATCTTCAGTACTAGGGAGATTACACAATCTGGTCTTCCCCTAAATGCAAGACTCTGCTGTCTGATTGATGATCGGACTTGGGAACTTCCGAATTCTTCTTTTTGGAGGAATCTTAATATACCCACATATTTGTAGCCTGATTCCTCTAAGGAAGATGAGTTAATATGGCGGTATCCTCTAATGGTAGATTCTCTATCAAGAGTGCTTATCAAACTCTTAAAGCTAGAGGCTTCTCAGTGCCTTAGTCCAAAATTGTGTGGCATAAACACATTATCCCACGGCATAGCTTTATTCTATAGTTAGCTATTAACAGAAAGTTGTATACACTTGATAAGTTGTCTACATGAGGTATTACATCGACCTCTTCTTGCTATTTTTGCAATTCAAGCGTGGAGTCTCATGAGCATTTATTCTTTATGTGTCTGCTCTCTTGGTTAATTTGGTTATGGGTTAATGGAGCCTTACAGTTTTCTCCTACCTTTTTAACTTGGCAAGGAGTTTTGAATGGTCTCTCTCAATCCCCATTTTCTCAGGTCATCGAGAGATGGAAATCTGGCTTCAGTGCAACTGTCTATTGCATATGGAGAGCAAAGAATTCCATTCGATTGGGACAACACATTCCAAATATTTCCAACCTAGCAAGGCTTATTTTGAATTATACTTTTGTATCGAGTAGGGTTTTGACTTTGTATAGTTTGTTTGATGTAACAGTATAGGTAGCTTATCCTAGTTTTAAGATTGTAATTTTGGGCCCTTGTCCTATCCAGCTCTCGCGGTTATATATCTTCCTTTGGTATTAATAATTTTTTTATTTAGCCAAAAAAATTATTTACCATGTGTTAGGTGAGAAGATGTTGTAGCTACCTACCACATTATGTGCTTATATATTGTAACTTCTATTGTACTGTTTTTTTAGAGAGAGAAATTATCTTTTATCTTTCCTCATGATATCAAAGCAAGGGTGATGTCTAAACACATTACACACAAATGAGTGATCTCTCTGAGAAAACATCAGTTGGTGAAAGATGAAGGCTCAACTTTGGATCACTTGGGAAGCAACCCTCTAATACATAATAAATTAGCGAAATGTAACCTGCATTCAATGATAACCATTCTCATCAAATCACCCAACATAAGCTTAATGGGGTGAATTTTAGAGAATTGTTTTAGCCGGTCAAACTTGTTATGAGGGGAAGGAGAAAGCTAGGATATCTCACCAGCACTATCCATGCTCCTGATCCAAATGCAAACTCCTATGCAATGTGGGAGGTCGACAATTCAATAGTTATGGCTTGGCTCATCAATTCAATGGACCCAAGAATTGATTGTACATATCTTTTTTATAATATGGCTAAGGAAATGTGGGATGTCATACAAGATACGTATTTGGATCTAGAAAACACATCTCAATACTTTGAGATTAGATCAAAAATTCGATTGACCAACCAAGGAAATTCGTTTGTCACATAATATAGTAAAATGCTGGATAAACATATAGTTTTTGACTTTTTACAAGGGTTAAACTCCAATTTGGACGCCTCGTCTAATTGGAAGAAATCCTTTCCCTACTCTTTGTGAAGCTTTTGCTAAGGTACGAAGAGAAGAATCGAGAAAGAAGGTGATGTTGCATCCCTTAAATAGTGAGATTGAAGCTCAAACATCGGCTTTAGCTACACGCAGAGAACACACCTATTCTAAGGAAAAAATTTGGTGTGACTATGCCATAGGCCCTTTCATTCTTGAGAAAACTGTTGGAATCTTCATGGGAAATCAGAAGTTGGAAGTCAAAAAGATAAAAAGGGATTAAGATGGCTCAAGTAGCTGAAGCTAATAATCCTAAGGCTTCAAATGTGAGCTTAACAGCTAAACAATTAGAAATGTTCCAAACTTCAATGAATCAGATGAAATTTACCCAGCCTACTGATGGGTTAAATAATAGCAATGCTAATTCCTTATTTGCTACAACACAGAAAGGTAATATTTCTTTTCCCTCTTCTTGAGCTGATCATGAATGGGTTATTAATACTGTGGCTACTGATCATATGAAAAATTCAAGGAGTTGTTTCACAGAGCTTGAAAGTTGTGCCTTAGAAACTAAATTATGGGTAGCTGATGGCAATGTTTCTTTTGTCCAAGGGAAAGGGACCATTAGGTTATCAGATTTATGTCTTAAATCGACTTTATATGTTCCTCAATTGAAGCATAATCTTTTATCAGTTAGTAAATTGATTAAAGATATGAATTGCAAAGTGATAATTTCTCCACATTCATATGATTTTCAGGATTTTTCTTTAGGGAAGATTATTGGCAGTGCTAGAGAACGTCATGGCTTATACTACATCTTAGAAGTAAAAGAGACAATAAAATTGAAACCTAATTTGTCTTCATCCATTTCTTCAAATTCTAGTGTTATGTTACAGCACAAGAGGTTAGGGCATCCAAGTTTTTCTAATTTGAAGGCCTTGTACCCAAATTTAAATACAAATATAGATATGAGTACCTTATTTTGTGCATCATGTACTTTAGCCAAACTTCCTAGAAGCTTATATCCATTACAATCTTACAAAGCTTCTAAACGCTTTCATATTTTCCATAGTGACATTTGGGGTCCAAATAGAATTCCTAATCCATCAGGAGCAAAGTGGTTCATTACATTCATTGATGGTCATCCCAGAGCTACTTGGGTCTATCACATAAAAGAAAAATCCGAGGCATGTACTCTTTTCAAGATCTTTCATAAATTGATAAAAAATGTTTTTCAAAGTTTCATACACATCCTAAGAACCGATGATGGTAGGGAATATTTGTCAAATGAGTTCAATACATACCTACATAAACAAGGAATATTTCATTAGAGTTCCTGTGCTTATACTCCACAACAAAATGGAGTAGCAAAAAGAAAAAATAACGGTTTTGCTAGCAGTTTGTTTATAAGATAGGTAGCTATTAATATGGCTTTCGCCCAAAATGAGTTAAGTGTCGAACTACAAAACACAAGAGCGCGAACAACTAAGTAAATGTTTATTTTTTCTTTTTGCTACTCCATTTTGTTGTGGAGTATAAGCACAGAAACTCTGATAAAATATTCCTTGTTTATGTAGGTATGCATTGAACTCATTTGACAAATATTCCCTACCATCAACGGTTCTTAGGATGTGTATGGAACTTTGAAAAACACTTTTTATCAATTTATCAAAGATCTTGAAAAGAGTACGTGCCTCATATTTTTCTTTCATGTGATAGACCCATGTGAATAAAGATATGAGTCCTTTATTTTGTGCATCATGTACTTTAGCCAAACTTCTTAGAAGCTGATATCCATTGCAATCTTACAAAGCTTCTAAACCCTTTCATATTTTCCATAGTGACATTTGGGGTCCAAATAGAATTCCTAATCTATCAGGAGCAAAGTGGTTCATTACATTCATTGATGGTCATCCCAGAGCTACTTGGGTCTATCACATGAAAGAAAAATTTGAAGCATGTACTCTTTTCAAGATCTTTCATAAATTGATAAAAAGTGTTTTTCAAAGTTCCATACACATCCTAAGAACCGATGATGGTAGGGAATATTTGTCAAATGAGTTCAATGCATACCTACATAAACAAGGAATATTTCATTAGAGTTCTTGTGCTTATACTCCACAACAAAATGGAGTAGCAGAAAGAAAAAATAAACATTTACTTAGTTGCTTGCTCTCTTGTGTTTTGTAGTTCGACACTTAACTCATTTTGGACGGAAGCCATATTAACAGCTACCTATCTTATAAACAGATTGCTAGCAAAACCTTTAAATTTCAATACTCCTTTAAGTGTGTTGTCAAAGTCTTTCTCACATGTTCGATTGTCCGACTCTTTACCATTAAAAATTTTCGAATGTGTTGTGTATGTGTATGAATCCTCTCCAAATAAGTGCAAGTACGATGAACGTGCACTAAAATGTGGCTTTGTGGGTTATTCTCCTATTCAGAAAGGATACAAATGTTATCACCCCAAAGAAAGAAATTCTATGTTTTTTTGTGATGTCTCATTTATAGAACATCAATTTTGGCTCTCAAGTAACACTAATTTAGAAGAAACACCAAGAAATGTAAGTTGGGACCCTTTGATTTCATTGCCAATTTGTGAGTCTCAGATTACTCCTGTTTCCACACCTTCTATCTTTTAGAAAATTCACAAATCTCCTATGACTCCTGTTCATAGACGTTCTGTATCTCATACAAGTCCCAAATTCAGTGAGCTTAAAGAAATCAAGATGCGAGTATATACCAAAAGAAACAAAACTCAAGTATTGCCATCAAACAATAGAAGAGGGAAATTGGGAATTCTGGGGCGAAAGAAGAAGCTATAGGAGGTAAAAGTAGTGAGAAGAGTGAAGCTGAAAGGGGAATAAGTGTTGATTTGGATACCGCTGATAATGATTTACCAATTGCACTTTGCAAAGGTAAAAGACTTTGTACCAAGTATCTTATTTCAAATTATCTTGCATGCTTAAATATTTCTCCAAGGTTTATGGCTTTCACTACACGAGTAGATAGAGTAGAAATTCCTTGAAATATTGGTGAGGCTTTGAAAAGCGTGGAGTGGAAAAATGTTGTCATAGAGGGAATGAAAGCACTTATGAATAATAAAACTTGGGAATTGGTTGATTTACCTAAAAATAAGAAACCAATAGGTGGCAAATGGGTATTTTCGGTGAAACATAATGAAGATGGTACTGTTGAGAGATTTAAAGCATGCTTGGTAGCTCCGGGATACGCTCAAACATATAGAATTGATGATGAAGAAACATTTGCACCTGTTGCTAAGCTAAACTCAATTAGGGTACTTCTTTCATTAGCAGTGAATTTGGATTGGCCTTTACATCAACTAGATGTGAAGAATGCATTCCTAAATGGAGGATGTGAAGATTGCATTCCTAAATCTATATGAAAATTCCTCCGAGTTTTGAAACTCCAAATTCAACAGGTAAGGTATGCAAGTTAAAGAAATCTCTCCATGGTTTAAAGCAATCTTCAAGGGCTTGGTTCACAAGGTTTAGTTCTACTATACTTCGGCTAGGGTACACACACAGCGAAGCTAAAAACACCTTGTTTGTCAAAGAAAGCATGGAAGGAAAGAAGGCGATTTTAATTGTCTCTATGGATAACATAATAATCCTAGGTGATGATGAAGTGGAGATAGAAGTATTGAAGAAAGCAATCAGATTTGAATTTCAAGCTACGGAGTTGGGAGGTTTGAGATATTTTTGAGAATTGAGATAGCAGGAAGTTCTCAAGGAATCTTCATATCTCAACGAAAGTATATATTAGATTTACTCAAAGAAACTAGAATGTTGGGATGCAAGCCTATGGGAACTCCTTTAGAATACAACTAGAAGAAAAAGGTTGATAATAATGACCCTGAAACTGATAGAGAACAATATCAAAGACTCGTAGAAAGACTTATCTCTCTCCTCTTCCATGTCCTGATATTGCACATGCTGTAAGTATGGTTAGCCAAGTTATGTACTCTCCTACTAGAAAACATCTTGATGTTGTTTACCATATTCTTAAGTATTTAAAAGGAACTCTGAGAAAAGGGTTATTGTTTCAAAAAAAAAAAAAAAAAAAAAAAAACCTAAAAGTATTTGTTGATGCTAACTAGGTAGGAGATATTGAAGACAGTAAGTGAACAAGTGGATATTGCACGAAGGTATGGGGAAATTTGGTCACTTGGAAGAGGGAAAAAAAAATCAATTGTGGCAAGAAATAGTGTTGAGGCTGAATTTAAAGCTATTTCATAGGGGCTATGTGAAGCAATGTGATTACAAAGGCTAATGGCAGATTTAAAAATTGAGTGAAAGTTCTATTAGGTTATGTAGTGATAGTAAGTTTACAATAAGTATAAAATAATAAATATAATAATCCACACCATATCTATAAGCTTAAACTTTTAGATTAGATGATCGTAGTGTTAACTTTAACATGGTATCAGAGTAAGAGGTCAAGAATTCGAATTCCTACACATTCATTATAACCCCTTTAAAAATTAAGTCGTCCACTTGACGGGCCTCAGTTAAAATAAAAAGTCCGACCTACAAGTGAAGGAGAGTGTTAAATAATAAATATAACAATCTACACTATATCTACGAGTTTAAGCTTTTAGATCAGATAGTTGTGTTACTAACCTTAACAATTAGTATTGTCAAGGACCCAGTGCAACATGATAGAATGAAACATGTTAGAATTGATCAGCATTTCATCCATGTAGAAATTGAAAGACATATCAGTCTACAATACATCCCTACACATCCAAGAAGCTGATTTATTTACAAAGACAATTCAACGACCTCAATTTAAGTTCCTATTAAGCAAGCTTGGAATGATAAATATCTATTCCTAAGCTTCAAGGGAAGTGTTGGAAATATAGATATTAGTTTAAGGATTGTTGGGATATTCTCTTAATTAATTATTTACCATGTGATAGGTGAGAAGATGCCGCTGTTACCTACCATATTATGTGCTTATATATCATAACTTCCATTGTATTGTTTTCTTAGAGAGAAAAATTATCTTTTATCTTTTCTCAAATATGAATCTCGAATATAGCAAAACAGAAGTAGTGGTAGAGAAGTTGATAATCGAGAATAGAATGTTGGAACAATCATGTCACTATTGCCATAGGCCAGAGCATATAAAGCGTGATTATAGAAAATTGCAAAATAAGAATTAAGAATTTCGATCAGCACATGTTGCCTCCTCCACTGATGCATCTGAAAAATCTACTATGATTTCAACAGATGAATTTGCGAACTTCTCATAGTATCAAGAGTCGTTAATGTCTTTATCTACTCTTGTTACTACCACTGCTGAGTCAATTAAACCAAACACATTTTTTGTTTCTTCATCTTCCAAATGGATCATTAATTATGGTGCCACAGATCACATGACACGTAATCCCAGCTTACTATCTACTTTTCAATCCTATACCTCTTACTTTCCTATTACTATAGCTAACGGGTCAACGTCTCATGTTCTTAGGTTTGCCACAGCTAATCTAACTCTATCGGTTCATTTGTTGTCCGTTTTAAATTTGCTTTGTTTGTTCTTCAATTTAATTTTTGTTAGTAAGCTTATTCATTCACTTAACTATAGCATCCCATTTTTCCCTAACTATTGTCTATCCCAAGATCTTATAACAAGAAAAATTAGTGGTAAAGGACATGAATTTGGGGGTCTCTACCACAGTCTATTGCAAGCTCTAGAGTTGTCACCCCGTTTGAAGCACATTGTCACTTGGGTCATCCATCTCTTTCTTTGTAAAAGAAACTTTGTCCTCGATTTCATAATTTAGAGTCATTACATTGTAAGTCTTGTCAATATGTGAAACATCATCGCATTAGTTTTGAGTCCTAGAGTCAATAAACGAGTGAATGCTCTTTTTGAGTTAATTCATTCAGATGTATGGATCCTTGTCCAGTGACAAATAAAACTGGATTTAAGTATTTTGTCACTTTTATTAGTGATTACCCTCATATGACTTAGTTGTATTTAATGAAGAATTGTTCTAAATTGTTTTCTCACTTTTGTTCATTTTGTCTGAAATTAAGACTTAGCTTAATGTTTCAATCCAAATATTATGAAATGATACTGCCAAAGAAAACTTATCTGAATCGTTTCAATCTTACATACACCATCATAAAATGGGATTGCTAAAAGAAAGAATAGGTATTTACTTGAAACTACTGGAGTTTTGTTATTTCAGATGCATGTTCCCAAATACTTTTGGGTTGATGCAGTATCCACAACCTACTTTTTAATCAATTGTATCCTTTAGTTGTTCTTGATGGTAGGACTTTTTATCATACATTTCTCCCAAATAAACCTTTGTATCTTATTGAACCAAAAATATTTGATTATACTAATTATGTTCGGGATGCATGTCCTCATGTTACAAAACTTGATCCCAAGTCATTGAAGTGTATTTTGGTTAGCTATTATCGTGTTCAAAAGGGACATAGATGCTATTACCCAAGTCTTGATGGATATCTCATGTTGGTTGATGTTACTTTTCTTGAGGATTCCCCATTCTTATCATCTTCCAAAAATGTAGGTTAGGGCTTAGGGGGAGGAGGATGATTTGTTAACTTATATCGTTGCATCTGCTATTTGTACTCCTAAGCCTCTCCTTCGGGTCTATTCTCGCAAACAACATTCTTCTAAATCAGAACCTAATAAATATCCTGAACCAACTCCCTCATCATCAGATTCAATCCCCATGGACAACCTTTCCATTGCTCTTTGTAAAGGTAAACGTCAATGTACTTACCTCATTTTATCTTTTGTGTTTTATAATCATTTGTTAGCTTTCTCTTGTTCTTTTATTGCATCTCTTTAATCTATTTCTATTCTTAAAACTGTTCATGAAGCCCTGTCTCACTTGGGATGACATAATGCAATGACAGAGGAAATAAATGCTTTTGATAAAAATGGTAATTGAGATTTGATAGCTTCACCTGTAGGAAAGAAGACTATTGGTTGCAAATGAGACTTGATCCATCAAGGTTTGGTTCCACTAAAGTAAACCCGATGGATCAGTTGATTGGTTGAAAGGTCATCTTGTGCTAAGGGATATGCCAGATTTATGAAGTAGATTGTTCTTATTCTTATTCTTTTTCTCCTACTACTAAGTTAAAATCTGTCATACTATTTATTTTCATGGCAGCAGTGCATTACTGGCCTTTGCATCAACTACATATCAAGGATGCTTTTCTGTATGGAGATTTTCAAGAGAAAATTTATATGGAGTAACCTCCTAGATTTGTTGCTTAGAGGGAGTTAGGCAAGGCTTATCATCTTCGTAAATCTCTATTTGGAAAATTTAGCCAAGTAGTCGAGAGATTTGGATGCAGAAAAACAAATCTAATCATTTTGCTTTTTACAAACAGTCTGCGGCTGGCATTATTCTATTAATGGTATATGTAGATGATATTGTCATTGCTAACAATGATGCTATAGGTATTTTGGCTCTTAAAACCTTTCTTTACAATCACTTTCAAACAAATGATTTAGAGATGTTAAAATATGTTTTGGGTGTTAAGGTAATGAGTAAGCAAGGAATCTTTCTTTCTCAGAGGAAATATGCACTTGACTTATTATCTGAAATAAGAAAATTGAGTGCTAAACCATGCGGTATCCGATGATTCCTAATTTGCAATTATCAAGCAATTTGTCAAGAGTATATAGCTTCTTGTTAACAGCAAGCCACATGATGAAACCATGCCTACGAATAACATCCTTGTTCCAAATTAGTTTAGACCAAGGAATTTTCAAGCTGTCCGATATGAACACTTTATATGCACTTTTGATAGTAAAAATACCGGATTTAGATAGCCTCCATATTAGTCCATCTTTAGTAGATGGATTAGGAACAATATTTGAAGGAATGTTGAAATCTTCCCAAAAAGGAGTCAATCAAAGAGCAAATCTTAGCATTTAAAGGGAGGCTTGAGGAAGACATTTCCATCACATTAAAACTGTTAAGGAGTGGTCCTTGAGGAAGCCAATAGTCAGCCTAAAGGGAGATAGATACCCCATTCCCAACAGACCACAAAAAGAATTGCCAAACTAAACCACGCAACTTCAAGAGTTTCCACCAAGACTATGAGCAAATAGAAGGGATCTTAATTTCCCAAAAACTTCTTCCTTTAATAAAAACCATACGAACCCAATCTACCCAGATGCATCGAAACTCTCCATTACAAATATGTCATATATGCTTTAATAGCACAGCTTTATTCTAAGCTTCTAATTTAGGAATCCCAAGTCCTCCTTCCACATGAGGAGAGCACACTACTTCCCATTTTACTTCAGCTTTAGTGGCTATATTTGGCCTTCCACTCTATAGAAAATTTCTCATAAGCTTTTTAACTTCCAAAACAACTTTCTTAGGAAGAAGGATAATACAAGACAAATATACCTACATAAAAAAATCACAGATTTTAAAAACCATAGTCTACCCGCATAAGATGGGAAATTGGATGTCGAAACTTATATTTATGAAGCAATCTTGAGAATCAGTAAATCACAATCTTCCTTCCTTAATTTGGAGGAAACAAGTGGCACACCAAGGTACCGGATTGGAAGTTGACCCAGTTGAAAACCCAGGGCATTAAAAGCTGCCTCCTTAGTAGGAAGATCTTCATTAGCAAAGAAGATCATACTCCTTTCTCCATTAGCACAAAGCCAAGATAATTCTTGGAACTTCTTCAAAGCTTGTTGAATGGCCAAAATAGAGTGGATACCTCCTTTACAAAATATCATAAGATCATCAGCAAAGTATAAGTGAGTAATCCTATCCCCCTACACCAATGATTAGAGAAAACTGGGTTACAAGCCATTTTCCAGAGGATACATGACAAAACTTCCATGGCAAGGACAAATAGGCATGGAGAGATAGGGTCACCTTGACGAATACCACATTGGCTAGGAAAAAATCCTACTAATTCTCCATTAAGATTGACTGAAAATCTTAGTGTAGAGATACATTGAAGCAAAAGTTTCCTCAAATGAGAAGGAAAATCCATACAAACCAGTACTTTCTCAAGAAAATTCTGGTCCAAAGTGTCATAGGCCTTAGAGATATCAACTTTGATGGTGCACTTGGGTGGACCACGATTAAGATGGTAGCCATTCACGAGTTCTTAAGCCAAGCAAATGTTGTCCGTAATTTTGCGGCCTAGAATAAAAGTATATTGCTCTCTTCTAATAAGAAAGCCCAAAACATCCTTAAGGTAGCAAGCAAGAAGCTTGGAAATGGCTTTATAAATCACATTACAATAGGATAGAGGCTCGAAATCTGATAAATTAGAGGCATTAGAAACTTTGGGAACCAAAGTAATGATAGTGAAATTTACCTCATTGAGAAGAAAACCAGAATGAAGAAATTCAAGAACCGCTTCCATAACATTTCCTCCAATAATAAACAAAGCAACTTCAAAGGATTTAGCGGAATAGCCATCCGAACCCGGCGCCTTACTATTAGGTTGGAAGAAAAAAGCAGCCTTAACTTCATCAACAGTGAAAGAGACTCAAGAAGTTCAATTTGTTGCTAATTTAGCTTCCAAGTGATAAGATCATCTAAGGTAGCGAGGTTTTGACCCTCCCCATACTCTTTAAACTAGTTGGACAGCTTGAGTACCAATAGCAATAGCTTTACGTTCCTCTTGCAAGGTAGATACATCCCCTTGTACAATAGAAGCTTGCAATGAGCTGAGAGTTTGTTTGGCCTGCAAAACTCTAGTTGAAATGTTAGAGAAGACCTTATTATTCAGCTTTTTCAACTCATGTTTCAAATGTTTTAGTTTATATAACACTCAAAAGAACTTTGATCCGTCAACTACACTCCCCCAAACTGTAGAGGCCAAGTTAAGAAAACCATCAGGATTTGTCCAAAAATTAAAAAACTTAAAAGGAGAACTCCGTCAGCTGGAAGAGATATTCCCAAGCACCATAAACATGGCCTGATCCGATAAGACTGGTGAGAGGAAGTTAGCTTCAGAACAATGGAAATTGACAATCCAATCTTGGTTGACAAGAATCTGATCAAGCTTCTTCAGAATAAGGTTATTAACTTGCTTATTTGACTAGGTAAAATAATGTCCCACAAAATGTAGGTCAAAAAGTTTAGCACAACCTAGGAAACACCACAAAATGTAGGTCAAAAAGTTTAGCAAAACCTAGGAAACATTTGAAATCAGCCATGGCTGAGTTCATCCTTTTATTGCCTCCCACAATCTCCTCAGGCAACTTGAAGACATTAAAATCTCCCAAAGATCCAAGGCCTTCCACAAACAAGAGAAGAGTCGCCCAAAAGCTGTGACCATACATCCCTACGTTTACAAAGTTTGACGCATAAACAAAAGTAACAACAAACTGCACATTTGCTCTAATATTGGAACAGCAACAATGGAGGAATTAGGTTGCTCATTGGTAATGGACACATTCTAGATATTATCATCCCATCCCAACCAAATGTGTTTTCTAGCAAGACTATTGATTGCAAAAGACCAATTCCAACTAATAGTTTGCTTGATTGAAAGCTCATTTAAGTGGTTTCCTTTAGTTTTGAGCAACCCTAACATAGAAACAGTATTATCTATACAAACCTTCCCCATATTGGCTGCTTTTAGAGGGTCATTTATGCCCTATATATTCCAAGCCGCAAAATTCTTAGATCCACAAAATAAAAAGAACTAGTAGCACTAAATGAAGGAGGGCTTCCTCCTCTTGAAGAATTTTTTCCTCTTTTTCCTGCTTGAAGAGCTATTACCACTACTAGTGGAGGAAGAAAGGCCAGAACCCCTTAGTCTGATCTTACTCGAAGTACCTTCAACAAAGGGCACCACAGCTAAAGAAGCATCACAACTCAACCCATTGTTTTCGACTAGATCCAAATGATGCCCCATAGAATTATTTAGGACTGAGGTCTCAAAAATATGGGTAGGAACATCACTACAACTTTTGAGTAGGAGCAAGACTGCTTGGAGCTTCAACATCTCCTACAAAACCTTTCGTGTAGACCATATGAACCGTCTTTTAGGGAGACACAACCTCCTCCTCATTGTTTATAGAATCCCCATGAACATGACCATAAGATCTAGAAGGGGATTCATCAGCTGAACAACCTTCATGAGTAACAGGTTGCTTCCCATTCCTCTTACTTCTAGGTGAGGAAGTGCCTTCATGGTCGGGCTTTGGCTGTTTGATTTGACAAGAATGGCCAAAAACACGACATTTTTTGCACCAGGTGGTAGCCATGGTGAGTAACTAAGACCATAGTAGACACACCGCCTTAGACATCACTTTAACTTGACGGGTTAAGGGAAATTTGGTTTCATTAAAAAGGAATAAGCAAATTGTTGTATTTTGATCAAGTACAAAATCAGAATATAGAGCCATAACACAGTCAGTGTGCGAAGTAATGTGGATATATCAACTTTTAACCAAGGTAAGCATCAACACTTCATTACTTGCAAAATTGAGGTGTGATAACCAAGCTACTCTTTATATTACATTGAATCCAATATTCCATGAACAGACTAAGCCCATTGAAATCGATTATCATTTTGTTCATGAAAAAATTCAAGAATGATTGATTTCCATAGGATTTGAGAAGACTGGAGAAGGGATTTGTACGAAAATACCATATTTTTGGATAATTAATCCGAAAATACGATATTTCAAAAAGATATTCATATTCTACTCAATTGAAGGCACATTCATTGAAAGCAATCCAATTTTTACATGGGGAACACATTTAGTGAATGCGTACATGTTTGGTTTTTTTTTTTTACATGAACGAGCCCAACATAATTTTTTTTTTTTTTTTATGAGTTAGAAATACATTTTGGTACAAACCTCGATGTACTTCGTCCCTAGGACCTCATGGACATAGACACAAACACAAACACATCTCTAACAAAATGACATTCTACTAGTACCACTGCAACTACACAACATAGACAGCTTTTGGCATTGAAATTTGTGTCCTTTCTCCGTATCATCAGCTGTGAATGGAAATGGAACCTCCATTTTCTACTTCATCATTGTATACAGATTTTGTGCATAGAGAAATTTTATGAAGGTTCCAAACTTTGTCAATAGCAAGATAGGTTCTTCTTCTTTTTTTTTTTTTTTAATCTTTTTTACCTTCAATTTTTGGGTTGTGTTTGAATACTAAAAATGTGTCAAAGTTCAAAACTTTAGCATGTCCGATTTTGAAAAGCCAAAGTAAAAGCAAAACCCAATTAAAGATGCAATTGGAATTCATCTCAACACAAAGAAAATCACCATAAATTAGGAAAAAAATAAATAAATAAACAACTTTAGGCGCATTCATTGTTTTGAAAAAAATAATAAATACGAACATGTACACATTCAGTGAATGCACTTCCAATCAAGTAAAATACAAATATGAAATATCTTTTAAAAATACTATATTTTCGGATTAATCATCTAAAAATACGATATTTCTATACAAACCCCGACCGAGAACAACTATTTTACAATAGCTCTATCTTTATAACAAATTGGGCATAATCAATATCAATGCTCCAACTTGAGGGAGAGTGTTATAGAATGTAAATAAATAGATTTAGCAAGTAGAATATAATATAAAAAGTCGGATAGTTCTATTATTTCTAATTGTTAGCTTTCTTATTTTATACTCATCGAGTACCTATATACATGTATCAATTGAGTAAGAAGAACGGAATCAGTATCTTTGAATTACAATTCCCATGTTCCTTCATCAACACGTAGATATATGCCCCTTCATATCATTCATGCCCATTGGAGTCACCCTTAAAATTAACTTTTTTGTTGTTAAATTAAAGTTTTCTTCTCAATAGCTTTTTTTTTCCCCCCTTCCCTTTTTTCCTTGATATCTAAAATAAATTCTCTTTTGGAGTGTGTCCAATACTACAATGATATAAGCTAGAAGTAGTGAAAGACAAGCCAGTGGAGACCTGATAAAAGCAAGCAACTAACATTATATGAAATTGACTGATATATCCATGGGGTGTAGGAAGAATTCATCTATGACAGGTGATGGGTAGAGAAATTGCCAAATAGGTATATGCAACAGTCCACATAATTGACATGACAGGGTGGAGCATATCTATAGGAAAAGAACAACTAATCCTATCACCTCTCAGTCTTCATATGATATGGCCTGGATCATTCTGTTTTTCTTTTCTTTGCTGAGATAGTTCTTTTGCAATGTATATTATCAAGATCTCAATCTTAGCCTCTTTTTTATTTTTGTATAGTGTTTTATTCGAGGTTTTAGGTCTCTAGTGAGTCCTATATGTTTTCTTTTATATATTTTAGTATGTCTTGGCAACTTTGCCTCCTTTCCTTTCTCATCCATTGTAACAGTTATTCTTAATACTAATGAAAATCTGACATTATATCCAAATATAGAAAATGGAAACTAAAACCCAAAAATGGGAAGAAAGGTTAGCACAAGTTTGAGAGACCTGGGGGATAATTGTCTGAATTTCTTCGGGAACAGCTTTCATGACTTTTTCATATAGAATAGAGTCCTTCCCTCTAAGAAGATCCATTTTGTTGACTATCACTACCAAGCCACGCCCTTCTTCAACAGCTTGTCTGGCTATAACTACCTCAGCATGCTTCATAGTCCGTTTTGCTTCTGCAATCTGACACAAAAGTTAGGTGATAGATAAAAAGGCAATTTTGGCTAGAGTAAAAATTTGTGGCATGCACCCATGAACTCTTCCACATCAGATTTAAATGCCATTCCTTAAAATTGGTCCATGCTATATAGAATGATCACAATGACAAGCTATATTATTATTTGAGTAAGAGTACCATTCTTGGTGTCAAATACAAGACGCAAATAAGAAAATAATAATACAAGCATCTAACTCCTCCATTTCACTTCCTTATTACGAAACCGAAATGAGTGTGCATCTTTTGTCCTCCAAAAGTCCAATTTGACTTGAATCTCATGTCTCCGTTCTCATTCCATAACCACTATGTATCTTTTTCTCTTTGTTTGGTATGCAAGTTCAAATATATCCTTCTACACAGAGTGTTGCTTTACTGCTCACCATTCTTTTTTTTGGGTCTTACAGAATTTTCTTATCATTGTCATATTTAATATCACTTAGAATATAAGCATAGTCTAGCCAATCAAAATGTTTACTCAGCTTAGAAAATGCACATCATCAAGGTATCTATTAAGATCCAAATTGCAGTTCAAGTGTACTTGGAATCAACCATAAGCAGAGGGAAAAACGTAGATGACAAACCTCCTCTGCATCAAGGACTAATGCTACAACATGAGCACGCATCAGATTCTTTTTTGATTGTATGATGCTCAAAGAGGCTGGTCCTTTCTCTTGTTTGGTCCTTTGCAACCAACCTGCAGTATCAACCTATATTCAGGGCACAAAAATGTGATTAATCAAACAATCTTCCGACAACAATCACTATCTATAAAAGGATATAGAGGATAAATGCAATAGAAAATTCAAAATAAAAATCTTCCTGAAGAAGCATCAGCTAAATAGCCAATAGAGTTTATATACTGTCTATCTTACTCGTCCTTATCTGCTCTATTTAAAAAAGAAAAAAAAAAGTTCAAGATAACAGCTGCTGTGTAAATTTTTAAGATTTTCCCTGTAAAATACAACAAAACCAATCTAATTCAAACTTGTGAGAAGCATTTTTTTTATGTAAATAAGAATTCTTAGAGCACAAACAAATCGGGGAAAAAAAAAAGACTCCAATCCTGATTTAAAAAAAAGAAGTATCGCTTTCAGTCTCATTATGGAGAGAAATTTAAATCTCAAGAAAACAATGGGTATATGGAACGTCAAAACCTGATTCTTACCAGATAAATTGTCCTTCCTTGAAATTTAAACTGAGCTCTAACTGAATCTCGCGTAAGACCAGCTTCAGGACCCACTAGAACACGCTCTTCTTGTAACAAAGTATTTAGCAGGGTGGACTTTCCCACATTCGGACGCCCTACAATAGCCAGCTGCAATGGCAATTTGGAGTCATCGTCTTGAGATGTCCTACAGTAGTTGGTGGAGCTGTTGTCCTGGCAGTCTTTACTTAAAATGCATAAGTACTGGCTCAAAATGGATGTTAAAATGAAAACGTATTAAGAGGAAAAAAAGGAGCATCATTACCATTTAAAACCTGAATCATATGATCCTCAAGCGGAGGCCTGAGCACTTGATAGAGTTGGACCATGCCCAGCCCAGTCTCCGCAGATATGGGTATAGGATCGCCAAACCCTAAGGCAGAAGCCTCAGCTGCAACCATAGAAACTTGGTCTTCATCAAGGGATTCTGATTTGTTCATGACCAGGATAGGCTTGAGTCCAGAAGCATATTTCCTCAACCACCTTGCAACATCAAAATCCATGGGATGCAAGCCCAGCCTTCCATCAATAAGAAAGATGGCAAAGTTGGAAGTGGCAATGACCTTGGCAATCATCTGAGAGGTCCTATGAAGAATAGATCCAGAAGAAGCAGCCATCTCAAGACCAGCTGAGTCCAGCACCTGGAAGCGCAGATCACTCAATTTGGCAATGCCCTGTCTTATATCCCGAGTCACATGGTCCTCAGGAGTGTTATACACCAAAGCCTCCCTCCTCCTAATCAAACTGGATAAGGAGAGATTTTATTTCTATCAAATAAGTAGGAAATTATTGATCGACACCAAAAAGCAGACTAACCGGTTAAACAAGGCAGACTTGCCCACATTGGGACGGCCTACAAGAATAACAGACGGAAGAAGATGAATGTCAACTTTGGTGAAGTCCACTGGCTGAGCAAGCACAGCATTTGTGAAACTGCAAAACCGTGTAAAACTACTGGTGGCAGCATCGACAAGGCCAAGTTGAAAAGAAGGCCGCCCTGAGAGTGGAGGAAGAAGCATCAAAAAAAGGTAATTGATCAAAAAGTCCATACTACTATTGTTATCGTGGTTGGTTTGTTTATTAGTTGCTATCACTATTAGTTTTTAATTGGCTGATGTAGTGGAATGGATCTAACCTAACCTGGAATAAAGAGGTTTGAGCGCATGACTTTACCAAGCCAGGACATTGACTGCCACTGCCACATTCCTTACTCCTTAAGAAAGACATGCATCACCACCAATGAAAGAACATTAATGCAATTGCTGCTATAATTCTGAGTGACAGTGTCTGAGGAACTTCTAACAGCTTTGAGAAAGCCCTGAACCATCACAACTTCCTTTAGAGCACAGGTTTTGTATTATTTAGTAAATTCATGTGAATTTTGGTCAATCTCACAACCTTCAAATAGAAGGTTAGGTTTTTCAATAAATAAATGATTGTTACTGCAGTTGCCCTCCGCTAGACCAAGGTTCCAGCCATTGATGATGGACAGTGGAGAAAATTCTAATAACTTAATCATATTCTTCTCTTTCTATTGCAATGATGCAAAACATGAGATAGACTGAGCTCATGCTCCCCACATTTGTCCAAAGAAAAATAGTAATAAATCTTCCAGCAAGTCATTCAAAATTTTTTTTCCATCATCAGTTATCAGTGTGACCTACAGCCTCTTCTGTGAATTAATCTAAGAAATAGAAATCAGACTCTTCAACCTTTTCTTTATTTTTCCGTCTTAGCTGACAGGTAAAAAAAAAAAAAAATGAAATGGATAGGAGCTTCACACAGGACATCTGTTCTCAATTCTATCCTCTTCTCACTAACAATATCTGATAAATGTTAAAAACAGTTCCGTCTCATCTCATGTATGACATTGCGAAGACTGAGTATATCAAGTTAAAATTCAGACAATTTAATCTCATTTATACATTAAAATAATGCTTTTTTTCAACCCAGATCATGAAAACACATCAGCCACATGGTATCACTAAAACACTCCTATTCAATTCAAGGGCTTAAAACACCCTACTAACTAAACAGGGCAATAACCTTTTTTTTTTTTTTTTTTTTGTTAACTTTAATAACCAAGTAATCCTACTCCTAACAGTTACAGATACCGCGGCTTTAGTCCATTGCGGAATTTCATCAAACACTTTGTCTTCCCCTGGAACTGCAGCGGAAGAGGCGAATGGTATCAAAAGTAAATAAATAAACAAACAAATGGAAGTTGTTATTCAGTAAAGTAATAATAAAGCAGAGCATCATACTTTAACTCCAACTCCAGCATAGAAGGGGAACCTGATGCGCCGACGTTAAGGATAAAAGGCTTCTCCAAAGTTGAAGTTGAAGCAGAAGCAGAGAGTGTCGGACTCAGAATTTTTCCGCCGTCTCAGTCGTCGACTGAGCAATTCTTATAAATCCTCCTTATATATACGTCCATGTTAAGTATAAATTGATGTTATATAGACTTTTGGTTACTCTGCTTTAACAAGCTGACAATCGGCTATCTATACCGGCTAAAAATCAATTTTAAACCGAATTAATTTTTTTTTTTTCGTTTGCACCCAATCATTATTTGACAACTATCTATTATTTTAAATAACAATAAAAATAAATAATAAAAAAGGCAAAAAAATTAATTAAATATTAAATTAAATTTTTTAAAAGTTCAAACACCTAGATATTCAATTTGATAAAATTAAAATATCATGGGATGTTTTTTCGGATTAAAGAAAAAATTATAAACCCTTTTAAAAAAAATTCGTCTCTTCAAAAGACGAGATCACTTTGCTTAATTTTTGGATTATTTTCATCTTAGTGGCATATTTTTAATTTTTTAAAAAATATATTAATTTCCTTTTTCCCATTTTTCCTATATATAAATACATACATCATATATTTATACATTTTACATTTGTTAGTTATGGTTCTATATTTATGAAAAATCATGTATTATAATATATATAAATATATAGCAATACACATGCCTGCAACTGGCCAATATGTATGAATGAATGTTATATGAACTTCAAAAAACTTGCTGATTTGACTTGAATCCCTGTTTTTACTTAGTGGAATATATAATTATATTGCCTAAATATATTCATCTTTTTGAGCTAGGCCTTGAAAACTTGTTTAATAATGATTTGAATCACATTCTTATCAATCCAAGATGAACTCGTATCTTTTTCCTGATATACTAATACTCTCTAGAAATCCTTCTAGGTTGTTTTTTCTTCGGTTGTTTTTCCAATATACTCTTTAGTGTTCTCTTTAGGTATAACTTTACCTTGTAATGCTTTTCTAGTATAGTTTCTAGACAATCTTCTTCTCGGTAATCTAATGCTTATTTAATTAAAGAATTTATTGTACACTTAATAAATTCATTAGTAATTTCTTTACTCTTTTTGTTATCATAAAAATTTCTTATATGAGCTTATTTAAAATATAAATATTGGGGGATGATATTTTTTAAAGATTTGGTTACTACTAAAGAAAACAATGGTTGTGAAAAAAACATAATTTGTGCACATTAAGTCAAATAAGTGAAATATATGCAAAATGAATGTATTTAAACACGAAATGCATTTGGCAAAAAAAAAAAATGAAATGAAAAAAAAAGAATGTATTTAAATATACAAAATTAACAGCATTAAAAATCATAAAGTGTTTCATCAATTCTAATATAATAAATATAAAAATATTTATTAATATGTACAAATTATATTATTTACTGAAATATCTATAAGTTATACAAAATGGTTTATACACATGTATATATATACACATATAAATATTATAACAAAATTTTATAATCAATATGTATTCATGTAGTATTCTATAAATTGATGGTTGTTGAGCTTGAAAATTTCCTTTTTCTTTAATTGGATACACATTAAGCCTAACCCACTTAATATGGATATTGGACATGATTAAAGAAACCTTTTTAAACCATTTTGAAATATCATTAAAAATTTGACACGGAGTTGCCACCAATATAAGTTAGAAAAATATAAAATTAAGGCTAGCTAGGCGGGCTAACTCCAATTTAAGATGCTGATCCATGGGCTTTTCTAAAAATCATTTTTTAGAAAAAAATATTCAACCAAATGATTTTGGACTCAAGCTAACCTATTACACCTAAAGAGGTTAACACTTATGGGCTTTTAAAAATTAAATGGGCCTCAATAATCTTTTATGTAACTATACTAAATAAAGATAAATTACAAAGAATAAAAAATTGCCTGAAATCCGCAATATTCCTATAAAACTCGAAATTTATAAGATTAGTTTAAAAAATGCAAAATTCTTGTTAAGAGAAAAAATAGATAAAGTTAGTAAGGATTATTAGAGAATTATAAATAATATCAAACATATAAAATAATCATGTCAAATGATAGTAATATATGGAATATGCCAAAAATGCAGAAGAATACAATACTTTTCCGCTATGCTGGAATCAAACTATCATAGTTCGTTTTTTCTTATAAAACTTTAATGTGTTGTATAGATTTTAATCTCCAAAATCGCCAGGTTTAAGTTTTTTAATCAATCTGGTTCTATTCATCAAAACTTCATAAGATACCTAAATTTAAGGTACAATTTTGAAAACTCTAATGCAAAATCTTAATTTTGAAAAATGCTAATTATATGGTTTTTATTTATAAAAACTCGTCTAAGTGACAAAAATGATTTTTCATGCGATGCAATTCTTAAATGCCTATGATATGAAAAGTATAAATTCGTGAAAAAGACAACTTTTCAATGGAACGACATGCGATTGTGTTTAATAATAAACTATTATAAAGAATATACCATGTTAATGCAACCAAAATACAAAAATTTGTTAGTGATTGTGCCCTAGGCCAATTACTAAGTATTGTTATTTCATGTACTAGAGGCCAATCACCAGTTAGTGATTTATTTTTAAAAAATCCAATGGGAAGAATAAATAAATTATTATTATGAATAATAAGTTACTATCACTACAACCCTAATAAGATTTAGGGCATTATTGTCAGTGCAAAATACTGAATAATATAAATAGGTGTGATAGTGTCTCATTAGGGTTAAGACTTTTACTGTCACATTAGACGGCAGAGAAATTCTGTAACCCTAAAAGAGAAACACAAGAAAAACTAGATTCTTCTCAAATAATCTAGAAGCGTTCTAGATTGTGCTAGCACACAAAGGTGATTCCTTTTGGAGGTGCTTGTTCGTGTGAACGAAGTAGAGGGTGTTTGCATTTGCAGCATCTCAAGATCCGAATTTCCAGAATTTTAAAGCATAAAAAAGGTAACTCTATTTCGCTTTAATTTGATTGAATCGCATGGATCCAAAATTGGGATTTAGGGTTCGTATTTTTATGAAAAATATACATATTTCCGCTGTGTTTTGATCCTTAAATTCCAACAGTGGTATCAGAGCCAGGTTGCGATTTCAATCAAATTCCTTTTCGTATGATATATGTTTGTTGATATGTGTGATTTGTCGAAAAGATTTGTGCGAATAAGATCCGCGTATGTTTTTCTGGATCAGTTTGTGATGAGGATCATCAAGCATCAATGGGTCCAAAGCTCAAATCCAACGATCCATTGCAAGATATTGGAGGTCCCATGACAAGAGCTAAGGCTAAACGAATGAGGGAGGCATTGCAAGGACTTGTTATGGAGTTGCAAGAGAAGGAATTGCATTTATCCACCAATAAAAATGAGTCAAAAGTATTTAACATCATCAAAATAAGCTCCGGAGGGGATCTAAATGGAAAACAAGTGAAATAGAGCAAAGAAGGAGCCAAGAAGTGCCCTGTAGGATTAATAGCCGCCAGCAGTTACTTATTTTTGTTAGTTACATGTCTTTAATTTCTTTGTCAGTTATATGTCTTTAATTTCTTTGTCAGTTACAGTCAGCTATTTATTTTTGTCAGTTACATATCTTTAATTTCTTTGTATGTAAAAGGCTATATATTAAGCCTTGGTTATAAGGTTTTAAAAAACAAGACGATTTATATGAATGTTATTCATTCTCTTTGAGAGAAAACTCCATCTTGTTCCTTGTGAACGAATTTCCATTTGATTTTCTTGATCTAAACACTCAAGGAGGTCGACGTGATAACTAGGTTGCGATCAATAGGTTTGTTCGAGGTCTAGTTCCATTCCATTCATTGATAATTAGGTTGCAATCAACAGGTTTGATTGAGGTCTAATTCCATCCTACGACAACTTGTTTCAAGACGATCCTCGGGTTCCAATTCCAATCAACGATTTGGGGGTTCTAGGTTTAATATACTTAGGGTTACCATATCATTTGGTATAAGAGCTTTTGGTGCGACGCGCTTCAGATTGGTAAGATCGTTGAACTTTTCTTGTTAGATCTGGAAATTTGGGGGTTGTGATTGTGCTGCGAAATTTCTGTTGTTGTTGAATTGTGGGATTTGGAGAATTAGGGTTCTTGGATTTGTTATTAAATTGCTTGTGTTGTTTAAAATCATGTTGAGATTCAGTTGTCC
Source organism: Combretum micranthum (assembly GCA_024138025.1). NCBI lineage: Eukaryota > Viridiplantae > Streptophyta > Magnoliopsida > Myrtales > Combretaceae > Combretum > Combretum micranthum. The sequence continues at coordinate 5,931,120 of JAMXBD010000001.1, forward strand.
TGAAAGTTATTATAAGGATGAGATTCAACATCAAAGAAAGGATTTTTATAAAGGTCGTTCAAGGCATGTTGAAGATAATTTGAATTATCGAAGTGAGCGATCTCATAGACGTACTCATGAAGATTTGTATTATCGAAAGAAGCAATCTTATAAGCAAAATGATCTGAATTATCCAGAAAAACGATCTCTAAAATATCATGATGGTACTTCAGATTACAAAAATTTGTTATTGGGTGAAATTAGACAAGCATTTAATAAACTTGAAAAGGATTTTGAGCGTTTCTTTAAAAGTTATGAAAAGAAGTTAAATCAGCAGAAGGAGGAGAAGAAAGAGTTGCAAGTGGTTTGGGTTGAACCTAGAAAATCTGCATGTGAAAACTAATTGTCAGAGAAGTTTGTTTTTGTTGCCATGCAGATCATCACAAAAAAAAAAAAAAAAAAGTCACCCCAAAAGTTGCAGGAGCTTAGCATGTTCCAAATGAAGATCCATCCAATTTGACTGCCAAGATTCGAGGTCGAATCTTTTCCAAGAAGGGGAGAATGATGTGAACGCTTCAAGGCCAATTCATCAGTTAATTGTCATTTTTAATTTCTTTGTCAGTTACAGTCAGTTACTTATTTTTGTCAGTTACATGTCTTTAATTTCTTGTCAGTTATATGTCTTTAATTTCTTTGTCAGTTACAGTCAGCTATTTATTTTTGTCAGTTACATATATTTAATGTCTTTGTATGTAAAAGACTATATATTAAGCCTTAGTTATGAGAATTAGGAAGGTTTTTAATTGATTTCTATTTTGGTGAGTTCATGTGAGAGAGTTCTCTCTTGTAATTGACAGGATTGTCAATACATGTTATGAATATTGAGAATTATAATTTTCTTTATTCTTCTTGCTGATTGAATTTTTATATTCCTTTAGCAATTCGTGAGAGTTTTTACAAATCGTGAGTTATATCAATTTGTGATTCCATTCACAAACCAGTTTGATTTTTGTTAGTCGTGGCACCTATCGACTAATAATATCATCCATATCATTTATTTCTATTTTCCTTTAAAATCAGAGCTACGGTTTCTTGTCACAAGTAATCTATCCTTTTATCTTTATTTAATCTTGCTATCTATTTGTTGTTGTTCTTGATTAGGGTTCTTGAGTCAAAAAAAAAAAAAAGAAAGAAAGAAAGGAACCATCTTTATATTGTTCCATCTGTTAAAAAAAAAATTGTTATCAATATTATCTTGGGATCTTGTCATAGATCTAAGTTTTTGTTTCGTCCTTTCAATTCTCAGAAATTGCGGTATATACGTTCTTGAGATTGGATCTTTGATTCCGACCAATTTGTTGTTGAAATTTTCTGGTTGTTGCGTGAGTGATTTATTTTGAGAAAATCATTGAGAGAATTCCGAACAAGGGATTGTGAGATTGAGTTGCGAGGAACATTATTTTCTTGAGCGAAAAGACACGAGTGTGAGTGTCATTTGTTGAGTGAAAACACGTGAGGGAGCGAATTGTGAGGATTATTATTTTTCTTATTTGATTATTACTAACCAATTTTCTGCAGGTGTTAAGATATGGGTAGTGACGGAGAAAGTGATAAGATTGATATGAAATTGTTCGTCAAATCGATACAGGATCAGTTTAGGATGATGAATGCAAGGCTTGACAATATAGAATCCGCAAGTAAGACTAAGAGCAGTAGAGGAATGAGACGTAATGAAGAAGAGATTGATGAATCTGAGTCTGAAGGATCCGGAGTTATAAGAAGGTGGAGGAATGCTCCAAAACAAGATAATTCCTTAGGGAATATCAAATTAAAGATACCTCCTTTTCAAGGTAAGAATGACCCGGAATTGTTTTTAGAATGGGTGAGAAAGGTGGATCATGTCTTTGATTGCCACAATTACTCCGAAGACAAAAAGATCAAGTTGGCTTCTGTTGAGTTTTCCGACTATGCTAGTGTATGGTGGGATCAACTTGTGCGAAATAGGAGGAGAAATGAGGAGAGACCCATTAGTACTTGGGATGAAATGAAGGCGGTGATGCGAAAAAGATTTATCCCTGGTCACTATTATAGGGATTTACATAGAAAATTACAAGGTTTGACACAAGGGTCAAGAAGTGTAGAGGATTATTACAAGGAAATGGAAGTAGCTATGATCCGGGCTGATGTGAAAGAGGATGATGAAGCTACTATGGCTAGATTTCTCAATGGATTAAACCGTGAGATTGCTAATGTGGTAGAACTCCATCCTTATCTTGATATTGAGGAGTTGTTACACAATGCCATAAAAGTGGAGCAACAATTAAAGTTTAAAGGGTCTTCTCGATTTGGTTCTACTTCTAATTCTTCATGGAAGTCCACTTGGAAGAAGAACAATTCAGATTTGAAGTCCAAGGAGGATTCCAAGGCCAAAAGTCCTGTTACTCCATACAAAGGTAAATCTGAAACTAAGACTTATGGTAAATCTCGTGATATTCAATGTTTCAAGTGTAAAGGATTTGGACATATTGCTTCTCAATGTCCGAATCAAAGGGCTATGGTTATTTTGGATAATGGCGATGTTGAAAGTGTGAGTTCAGAGATGATCCTGATATGCCAGCTTTGGAAGACTGTAGTGATGTAGATGTAGAAGGTCCTGTGAAAGGAGATTTATTGGTTACTAGGCGAGTCCTTAGTACTCAACCTAAGGATGAGAGTGAAAGTGAAGAGGTACAGTGAGCATATTTTTCATACCCGGTGTCATGTGCAGAAGAAGGTATGTACACTGATTATTGATAGTGGTAGCTGCACTAACGCTGCGAGTACCTTGCTAGTTGATAAATTGAAGTTAAAATCTGTGAAACATCCAAAGCCCTACAGATTACAATGGTTGAATGAATGTGGGGAGATCAAGGTGACAAAACAGGTTCTTATTTCCTTTTCTATAGGAAATTATCATGATGAAGTTTTGTGTGACATAGTTCCCATGCAGGCTAGTCACTTACTGCTAGGCCGACCTTGGCAGTTTGATAGGAAAGTGACATATGATGGGTACAAGAACCAATATTCTTTTGTTCTAAATAAAAGAACTGTGATTCTCACTCCTCAGAAACCATGGGAAGCATGTGAAGATCAAGTGAGGGTAGCGAGAGAGTTTCGAGAGAAACACATGAGTGAACAAGATAAGAGTGGCAAGGAGAGAAAAAGTGAGAAACAAACACTTGTGAGTTATGATAGAGGAGAGTTAAACACATTGAGTGGAGAGGAAGTTGCAAGAAAAAGTGAGGTTAAAAGTGCAATCATGGCAAGGAAACAACTACTTGTACTCATGTACAAGGATGTTTATTTTACTACTTCTGACCTTAACTCTTCGTTGCCAAGTGTGGTGGTTTCTCTTTTGCAGGAATATGAGGATTTATTTCCTGAAGAAGTTCCAAGGGGATTGCCTCCACTAAGGGGGATTGAGCACCAAATTGACTTTATTCCAGGTGCTTCTATTCCTAACCGGCCAGCTTATAGGGCCAATCCCGAGGAGACAAAGGAGATTCAAAGGCAAGTTGATGATTTGTTAGAAAAGGGGTTTGTAAGGGAGAGCCTCAGTCCATGTTCAGTTCCTGTTATTTTGGTTCCAAAGAAAGATGGAACATGGAGAATGTGTGTTGACTGTCGAGCTATCAACAAGATTACAGTTAAGTATAGACATCCCATTCCTAGACTTGATGATATGCTTGATGAGTTGCATGGAGCTTGTTTGTTTTCCAAAATTGACTTGAAAAATGGCTATTACCAAATTCGTATGAAAGAGGGAGATGAGTGGAAAACTGCTTTTAAAACTAAATATGGTCTATATGAATGGATGGTAATGCCTTTTGGATTAACAAACGCGCCTAGCACGTTTATGCGATTAATGAACCATGTTCTTCGTGCTTTTATTGGAAAGTTTGTTGTTGTTTACTTTGATGACATCTTAGTTTACAGCAAAACATTGGATGAACATGTTCAGCATTTACAATCTGTTTTCACTGTCCTGAGAGAAAACAAATTGTATGCCAATTTGAAAAAGTGTACCTTTTGCACGGAAACTGTTGTTTTTCTTGGATTTGTTGTAGGTGCACATGGGATTTCCGTTGATGAAGACAAGGTGAAGGCAATTCGAGAATGGCCAACACCAAGGAATGCAAGTGAGGTAAGAAGCTTTCATGGTTTAGCAAGTTTTTATAGGAGATTTGTGAAAGACTTTAGTTCTATAGCTTCTCCTTTAAACGATCTTGTTAAAAAGAATTGTGAGTTTAGGTGGACAGAAGTGCATGAAAAAGCTTTTAATGATTTGAAAGATAAATTGACAAATGCACCATTACTTGTTTTACCTAATTTTGAGAAAGTTTTTGAAATAGAATGTGATGCTTCCGGGAAGGGTATTGGTGGTGTTTTGATGCAGGATTCGAAGCCAATCGCTTATTTTAGCGAGAAGCTCAGTGGAGCAGCATTGAATTACCCCGTCTATGACAAGGAGCTTTATGCCTTGGTGAGGACTTTGCAAACGTGGCAACATTACCTGGCCCAAGGAGTTCATCATTCATTCAGATCATGAAAGTCTGAAATTTCTCAAAACTCAAGGTAAGTTGAACAAAAGACATGCAAAGTGGCTTGAGTTCATTGAAACTTTCCCTTATGTGATAAAGTATAAGCAAGGAAAAGAGAATGTGGTTGCTGATGCACTCTCTCGAAGGTATGTACTTTTGACTTCTTTACATACTAAGTTGCTTGGGTTTGAGCTTATTAAGGGATTGTATGAGACTGATTCTGATTTCAGTCAAATCTGGGCTGCTTGTGCTGTTTCTGGTTATGCTGATTATTATAGGCACGATGGTTATTTGTTTAAGAAAAGTAAATTGTGTGTGCCTAGGAGTTCTGTGCGTGAGTTACTTGTTAGAGAAACTCATGGGGGTGGATTGATGGGACACTTTGGTGTTCAAAAGACATTGGATATTTTGCATGAGCATTTCTTTTGGCCTAAGATGAAACGTGATGTCCAAACTGTTTGTAACAAATGCATTGTATGTAAACAGGCTAAGTCTAAAATAATGCCTCATGGAGAATATATTCCTTTACCTGTGCCTAATCAACCTTGGACCGACATCTCTATGGATTTTGTATTAGGATTACCACGATCTCAGAGTGGTAAAGATAGCATATTTGTTGTTGTTGATAGGTTTAGTAAAATGGCTCATTTCATTGCTTGTTCTAAATCTAATGATGCACAACATATTGCTGATTTATTCTTTAAAGAGATTGTGCGTTTGCATGGGTTACCTAGATCCATTGTGAGTGATAGGGATGTAAATTTTAAGTATTTCTGGCGTACTTTGTGGAACAAGTTAGGCACAAAATTGTTGTTTTCCACTGTTGCACACCCTCAAACGGATGGTCAGAGAAGTAGTCAATAACTCTTTCAACTTTGTTGCGTGCTGTGATTCCTAAGAACTTGAGCAATGGGAAAAATGTTTACCCATGTAGAATTTGCTTATAATAGAACTGTACATTCCACAACATCATATTCCCCATTTGAAATTGTCTATGGCTTTAATCCTTTGACTCCATTGGATATTTTGCCTTTACCTGCTAATGAGTTTATTGATGTTGAAGGTAAGAACAAGGCAGATTTTGTGAGGGAATTGCATGCTCAAGTTCGGGCCAATATTAAAAAGAAAAATGAACATTATGCACGTCAGGCCAATAAGGGTCGTGTGAAGGTTGTTTTCCAACCAGGAGATTGGGTGTGGGTGCACTTGCGAAAGGAGCGATTTGCTGCTCAAAGGAAAACTAAGCTACACCCTAGAGGCGATGGGCCATTCCAAGTGTTGGAGCGCATCAACGATAACGCTTACAAGATTGACTTACCAGTCATTATGGTAATGTAAGCGCAACTTTTAATGTTTCTGATCTTTCTTTGTATGATGCAGGTGATTCGAGGACGAATCTATTCGAGGAAGGGGGGAATGATGAGGATCATCAAGCATCAATGGGTCCAAAGTTCAAATCCAACGATCCATTGCAAGATATTGGAGGTCCCATGACAAGAGCTAAGGCTAAACGAATGAGGGAGGCATTGCAAGGACTTGTTATGGAGTTGCAAGAGAAGGAATTGCATTTATCCACCAATAAAAATGAGTCAAAAGTGTTTAACATCATCAAAATAAGCTCCGGAGGGGATCTAAATGGAAAACAAGTGAAATAGAGCAAAGAAGGAGCCAAGAAGTGCCCTGCAGGATTAATGGCCTAGCAGTTACTTTTTTTGTCAGTTACATGTCTTTAATTTCTTTGTCAGTTATGTCTTTAATTTCTTTGTCAGTTACAGTCAGCTATTTATTTTGTCAGTTACATATCAATTTCTTTGTATGTAAAAGGCTATATATTAAGCCTTGGTTCTAAGGTTTAAAACAAGACGATTTATATGAATGTTATTCATTCTCTTTGAGAGAAAACTCCATCTTGTTCCTTGTGAACGAATTTCCATTTGATTTTCTTGATCTAAACACTCAAGGAGGTCGACGTGATAACTAGGTTGCGATCAATAGGTTTGTTCGAGGTCTAGTTCCATTCCATTCATTGATAATTAGGTTGCAATCAACAGGTTTGATTGAGGTCTAATTCCATCCTACGACAACTTGTTTCAAGACGATCCTTGGGTTCCAATTCCAATCAACGATTTGGGGGTTCTAGGTTTAATATACTTAGGGTTACCATATCAGTTTGTGTCCATTTTTCTTGCGGGTTATTTGTTAGAGCATACGTTTGATCTTGCAGATGAAAATTGGACGTCAGATTTAAGCAGCATGTCACGAACAACACGTCTGAAATTTTGTAGTCGTGAATTGGATGAACAGGGCGTCTCGAATCAAATCCATTTGTGAGTTTGGATTTACGTGATGATGGCATTGGATCTGTTTTTGCATGTTTGGAATTGGTCTGTTCGTGCATCTACTTCATTCACGCGTCCGCATGATCTGCATCTGAATTGTGGGTCATTTTGCGCGTGAGAGGATTAGACCCACATCTAATTCTTTATAAGATCCACGTCCTTTTATGCGGATTAGATTCGAGTTCGTCTTGTGCGTCCATTCTGGTTTTGAGAATAACGTTTGTTCTTCCTACCTGATATTTTTAACGGATTGGATCCGCATCTGTATTGGACATCCAAAAGAGTAGCAATATTTCCACATGCGCAAGCAGATTGGATTTGTTTTATTCTTTTGATTTGCGTTTAATAAAAAAAAATCGTACAGTAGATTCAAGGGGTCTTTTATATATATGATATGGTTCAATTGTTGAACAGATCTAGGTTGTTTAAAACAAATTGTTCAATTGTTGAACAGTTTTTAAGTTTTAAGAAAGATTTTCATGGAAGTTTCAAAAACAATTTAAAGAAGTTTTTAATAGAGAATTTGTAACCGAGATTTTCAATTTAGTCTAGGGGACTGCTGCAAGGGGGCTTTGTCCCCTTGATACCTATAAGATGCATAGCTTAATTCCATAAGCACATATGATAGTCATTCATACAATTTTCAAATACTTAAAAAGACGATCTTTGTATTAACTATCTTTATTTCGTGCTTATGTTATGTATATGGTGCATAGCATGGCCCTAAGACCTATGTGATTGGCAGGTTCTATTCCTTTATTTTTATGGGTTGTAATTTCATAAATACGGCATGCATGTCGTTTTCGTTTTATTGTAACTAGTTGTAGGACTTTTTGTATCTTTTTCATTATTGTAATAAAATACATGAAGATGTAATGAAGACCTTCTCTAATCCATGATGATGGAAAAGCAAGGATCAAGATGAAGATACAAGAAAGTTTTCAACTCATGACTATAAAAGATGGTTTTCACCTTAGGATTGGACCATTGATCTTCATATTGGCTTATGAAGATCAATATAGATTAAAGGGCCATGCTATGACACATTTTCTTTTATATAAGTATGATGTATCATGTGAGATGATATTTATATATGTATGTGATACTATATTTACACTTTATATGCTTAATATCCATCATACATGATGATAAAATGGAATATTAAATAATTAAAATCCCTCAATAATTTTAAGTTGAATGCCACCCATAACTAAACACCTGTCAAGACTTCGATCACCATAATATAGGTTTGCCAAAGTAAAGTGCATTACGTTATCATAGTAAGGCAGGATGAGTAATAGTGCTACTCATGACTTTAATATGGTTAGACTTAATTAGGCTATCAAAATGGTTTTGGGCCCAAGGCATTAGATGGAATTTAAATATGCAATGACATATGATGTCAAAAATTCCATAAACAATCTAAGAATTACATGTGATGTAATTGGTAAAGAGTTACCTACCTAAACAACTTAATTTTAAGTGTGATGCCAAAGCTGACTTAGAGTTAAGTGAAATATGGATCTTAGCCCACTAAAATGCAATAATTAAATATGAAGTACATTAATAAAGAGGGTTATTGATTTTAGTGGGAGTTTTAATTTTATGCCTCAATTATATGTATTAAAATAAACTTTGCATATCTAATTGTAGATCAATGGCTACAAACAACACATCAAATTTATCATTACGATCTGTCCTTGAGAAGGACAAGCTGGTTGGAACCAATTTTCTTGATTGGGTCAGAAACTTGAAAATTGTTCTCAAGTACGAAAAGAAACTTTATGTCCTTGATGAGCCTATTCCTGAGGAACCTCCCGCTAATGCTCTAAAAGCTGAAAAGGATGCTTATAGGAAGCATTCTGATCACTCTTTGGAAGTAGGATGCCTAATGCTTGCAACCATGAGTCTAGAACTTCAGAAGGGTCTGGAAAACATGGAGGCTTATGAGATGATCCTCCATTTTAAGGAAATGTTCCAGCAGCAAGCTAGGCATGAGAGGTATGAGACTACCCAAGCCTTACATTCTTGTAAGATGGTGGAAGAAGGTTCAGTGAGTGCCCATGTCCTAATAAGTCAGGAATTTGCTACTGATTTGATCCTAAATTCACTGACAAATAGTTATGACCAATTTGTCATGAACTATACAATGAATAATATGGACAAAACAATCTCTGAATCGCATTCGATGCTCAAGACTGCTGAGGTTAATATCAAAAAGAAGAAACCCAGCAATGTCTTGATGGTTCAGAAAGGAAAAGGCATGAAGAAGAAAGGTAAAGGCAATGCTAAGGCTAAGAAAAGTTCAAAGCCTAAGCCCAAGCCTAAACCAAAGGCAAAGCCTCCTAAGGAAGGAGTTTGCTTTCACTGCAATGAACCAGGTCATTGGAAGAGAAACTGCAAACTCTATTTAGAAGATTTAAAGAAGAAGAAGAGTAGTGAGACTACTGCTTCAGGTATTTATGTTATAGAAATAAATTTATCTACTTCTACTTCTTAGGTATTAGATACCGGATGTGGATCTCACATTTGTACAAATGTGCAGGGTCTTAGTAGGAGTAGAGATCTAAAGAAGGGCGAAGTCGATCTACGAGTTGGAAATGGAACAAAAGTTGCTACTCTAACTGTTGGGACTTATGAATTGATTTTGCCCAGTAGGCTTTTGTTAGTGTTGAACAATTGCTTTTATGTTCCTACTTCGAGTAGGAATATTATTTTTGTTTCTTGTTTAGACAGTGAAGGTTTCTCTTTTATTATTAAGAATAATAAATGTTCTATTTATAATAAAGACATGTTTTATGCAAATGCTGATTTACATGACGGTATTTATGTTTTGATTCTGAAACCTGATAACAAAACTATCTATAACATAAATACTAAGAAACTTAAATCCAATGATTTAAATATGACCTACCTATGGTATTGTCGTCTTGGTCATATAAATAAGAAACGCATATCAAAACTCCATAAAGATGGAATTTTTGACTCATTTGATTTTGAATCATTTGAAATATGCAAATCTTGTTTATTAGGCAAGATGACGAAAAATCCTTTTACTGGATATAGTGAAAGGGCAACTGATTTATTGGGTTTGATATATACCGATGTATGTGGTCTATTAAGCATTGCTGCAAGAGGAGGTTATTTGTATTTCATCACATTTACTGATGATTTCAGTAGATATGGATACGTCTTTTTGATGAGGCATAAATATGAATCATTCGAAATGTTTAAAGCTTTTCAGAATGAAGTACAAAATCAGCTTGGTAAGACCATTAAGGTACTTCGATCAAATCGAGGTAGCGAATATCTAAGCCAAGAATTTAATGACCATCTTAGAAATTGTGGAATAGTTTCACAATTAACTCCACCTGGAACACCACAGTGGAATGGTGTATCAGAAAGGAGAAATAGAACCTTACTAGATATGGTTCGATCTATGATGAGTCAAACAAATCTTCCTCCATCCTTTTAGGGCCATGCCCTAGAATAGTTGCATTCATGTTAAATCGTGTTCCTTCTAAGGTGGTAGAAAAGACACCATATGAGATATGGACTGCAAAAAGGCCTAGTCTGTCTTTCCTCAAGATTTGGGGTTGTGAGGCTTATGTGAGACGTCAAGCCTCAGATAAATTAGGATCTAAATCAGATAAATGCCTTTTTGTGGGATATCCAAAAGAAACCAAAGGATACTTCTTTTATAATCCCTTTGAAAACAAAGTGTTTTTGCTCGGAATGGTATCTTCTTAGAAAAAGAGTTTATCTATGGAAGAACCAGTGGGAGTAAAGTAAATCTTGAAGAAGTTCAAGATTCACAAAATAGTGTAATACCGTCACTGGAAAGTCAACAAGGCACACAGTTACCTGTTGACCCTCCATAAGTAACACAAGACCCACGCAGGTTCGATAGGGTACGACATCAACCTGAGAGATATGGATTTCTCATAACAAGTAGTCGTGGTGTGTTGCTCATAGATCAAGATGAGCCCACTACCTATCAAGACGCCATAATGGGTCCAGATTCTGAGAAATGGTTGGATGCCATGAAATCTGAATTGCAATCCATGCACGACAATCAAGTATGGACTTTGATTGATCCACCTGAAGGTACTAAGACCATTGGGTATAAGTGGGTTTTCAAAAAGAAGATTGATATGGATGGCAAAATGCATACCTTTAAAGCACGACTAGTGGCAAAGGGCTTCAAGCAAACTCATGGTATAGACTATGATGAAACCTTTTCACCAGTTGCTATGCTTAAATCCATCAGAATTCTCATTGCCATTGCTGCATATTATGATTACGAGATATGACAGATAGATGTCAAAACAGTGTTTCTTAATGAAAACCTACTTGAGGATGTGTATATGACACAACTTGAGGGTTTTGTTCATCCTGAAAATTTTGGAAAGGTTTGCAAGCTTCAAAGATCCATTTATGGATTGAAGCAAGCATCTCGGAGTTGGAATCTTCGTGAAGCAATAAAAGAGTTTGGATTCATTAAAAACGAAGATGAACCTTGTGTTTACAAGAAAATTAGTGGGAGTACTATTGTCTTTCTAGTGCTATAGGTAGATGACATATTACTCATTAGAAACGACATTCCTACCTTGCATAAGGTCAAGTCTTGATTAGGAGAGTGTTTCTTAATGAAAGACTTAGGTGAGGCTGCCTATATTTTAGGCATTAAGATCTATAGGGATAGATCTAGAAATATCATTGGCCTAAGTTAGAGTGCATATATAGACAAAGTACTGAATAGGTTCAGTATGCAAGATTCAAAAAAGAGGATTCTTGCCAATGTCGCATGGTATAAATCTCAGCAAAACTCAATGTCCTATGACAAAAGATGAGTGAGATCGCATGAATAAGATTCCTTATGCTTTAGCTATTTGATCAATCATGTATGCCATGTTGTGCACTTGACCAAATGTGTCATATGCATTGAGCATAACCAGTAGATACCAATCAGATCCCAGTGAACCTCACAGGAAAGCAGTCAAGAATATTCTTAAGTACTTAAGAAGAACTAAAGATGTATTCTTGATATATGGAGGATTGGAAGACGAGCTAGTTGTAAATGGTTACACAGATGCAAGTTTCCAATTTAACAAGGATGATTTTAGATCGCAATCTAGATATTGTCATTTGATATTTATATATATATAAATAAACAGAGGCATTTCTTTTGTATTGTTTGCATATTTACTTTATAATAGAAATCCATGAATAATTTATTATTCTAAATGTTCCTAGATGCTTATTATTATGGGAATGATAATGAATTAAATCTAGTATGAGTTTTTATTTGGTAAACATGGGACGTCTATTTGTATGGTGATACAAATGAAACTCATAGGCACATGTTAGATGACTGTGTGCTGAATTGACCCACTATGAGATCACAACATGAAATATTATCATAAGTGATTTCCATAATAACTATGTCAACGTATCCTTAGACCTGAAATCACCATAGGTTCCAACATGAGAAACGTTATGTTTTAACTCGATCAAGCATTGTCTTTAACCGGATAATAATAAAGGATAAGTTTGGATATAATGTACATCATGTAGAGGAAGTTGAGTGATTAAGATGGGATTTATCCCTCTCGTTATGAGAAAGATATCTCTAGGCCCCTCGATAAGTGAGACTGACAAATGCATGGCCGTGCTCAAATGAATTGATAAGTGTTATCAATTTCATTTGTTTTATTAGTTCACTTAAAGATCGAGAAACAACAAGATTGAATGATATAAGAATGGCACTATCCATATCTTATATTCGATCTAGATATCGCGAGACAAAAGGATGATGACATAAGTTATAGAACAGGTAAAATCGGATCACCGATCTTTATTTGATTTGGGTAAACATAATATCTTGCTAGAGGTAGCTTATGTTTTGTTTACTGAAAAATGGTTTTTAAGTTAACTGCCAATATTAAATGAACCTACAGGGTCACACACAAAAGAATAAGCAAAAAGGGATAATGGATTTTAGATATATATGTGATTTGGCCTAGTGCAAGTGGGAGATTGTTAGTGATTGTGCCATAGGCCAATTACTAAGTATTATTATTTTATGTACTAGAGCCAATCACCAGTTAGTGATTTATTTTTAAAAACTCCAATGGGAAGAATAAATAAAGTATTATTATGAATAATAATTTACTATCACTACCAATCCTAATAAGATTAGGGGCATTATTGTCAGTGCAAAATACTGACATAATATAAATAAGTATGATAGTGTCTCATTATTGTTAAGATTTTTACTGTCACATTAGACGGTAGAGAAATTTTGTAACCTTAAAAGAGAAACACAAGAAAAACAAGATTCTTCTCAAATAATCTAGAAGCGTTCTAGATTGTGCTAGCACACAAAGGTGATTCCTTTTAGAGGTGCTTGTTCGTGTGGACGAAGTAGAGGGTGTTCGCATTTGTAGCATCTCAAGATCCGAATTTCCAGAATTTTAAAGCATAAAAAAGATAACTCTATTTCGCTTTAATTTGATTGAATCGCATGGATCCAAAATTGGGATTTAGGGTTCGTATTTTTACAAAAAATATACATATTTCCGTTGCGTTTTGATCCTTACATTCCAACAAAATTATGATCATCCACAAATATATATAATGAAATGCATAAACTAATGCAGACATAAACTATGAAGTCATCACGAATGCATCGGTAATAACGGATTACGGATTAATTATATGACTAAGACATTGAGCATAAACATATATTAACTAACATACTAGTCAGACGGATTCAACATCCACACTAAATTATCTAAACTTTTCTAATCCATAACATGCAGGTCAAGCCAGTTGGAATGCGATCCAAGCTAAGGTCGAAGCCCTCAGCTCCGGATTTAGCTTTGTTTGCAGGTCACCCTTTTCAAGTTTTCGACTTCACCAAGTCAAACGAACAAGGAATAGTTCCTGCAAGCCTCCCGATTTGCCGAGCCAACTTGTGAGTGGTGATGGCTTAATGCGAGCTGGTACAAGGAGAAGCAAATGATTGGTGAGTGGTTACGGTGTCGATGTCATTTCAAGAGAGAGATCAACGAGGTGGTGTGCAGAAGGAAAACCAAAATACCAGATAACATTACCATTTTCATCCCTGAGGATTCCCCTTCCACTACCTACACCATTCATTAAACTCCCATCAACATTGAGTTTACACCTACCTCTTGGAGGATTAACCCAAGATATTGAGTGGATGCGTTTCTTTTTAGGAGGCTTAATGCAAGTCTTGAAGAGATCCTCATCATCTTGGACTTGTCTTTGTGATAACGGGTTAGCCTTTCCAAAACTTCTAAGCTCATCAATCACCTCCAAGACAAGAAACTTGGAGGGACGGGATGTATTTCTATGCTTCCTGTTATTTCTTTCAATCCATTTATGCCACATGACAATAATAGGTACAAAACTCTTGACATGATTCTTGATGTTTCCAGTTTTACTTTTCCATAATTTCAACATGACATCTATGGATGTAATGTTAGGAAGGTAAGAGATGCCAAAGTGAGAAGCAATATCCTTCTAAACATCTAGAGCATACTGACAAGTGAAGAAAATGTGCATAGCTGATTCACATTCATGTAGGCATTGATAGCATCTTGAAACAAGGTTAAGGCCCCAGCTGGATTGTATATCATCAGTGTGGATAAAGGATTTGATAGCACGCCAGATGAAAAAGGACACTTTTAAGGGAATAAATTTAGACCATATAGTACAAAAGGTGTCATTAGCTGAGGCTTTGATCCTAATATGATTAAAAGTGCTAGCAACAGAGAAGGAACCATTAGTAGAAAGCTTCCAGCAAGGGGTGTCAGGGTTCCCAGGTTCTACATGTAAACTAAGGATATCTTTAACAAGGTGGATAGAGACTAAATGGATGAGATGATCAACATCCAAGCATCTCCCTACCATAAATCCTTAACTAACAACCTAGGATTCTGAATATAAGTATGATTGGCTAGACAGCCTGAGTGGAGCCAGGAATCATACCAAAAATTGATGTCACCCCTACTCAGACGAAAGAAAATAAAAGGCTCAGCTGAGTTCCTAGCTCTAAGGAATCTCTTCCAAAGAGGGGAAGAGCTGTGGGTTATAGATGCTTGGGCAGGATGTAGGTTCTTTAAGTATTTTGAGTGAAGAAAATGGGACAAAAGAGAAGATCCAGTGCGAAAGCGCCACCATAACTTGATTTCAAAGGAGGTGGAGACATCAGATAAAGATCGAAACCCAACACCACCTTCTTCAACAGGATGACATAATTTAGCCCAAGAGGACCAGTGAGTGGCCTTAGAAAGGAGTCCCCTAGAAAAAATTGGCAAACATGCTCTCAAGTTTTTTAATCACCCACTTAGGTGGTTGAATGATTGAAAGAGATAGAGGGGAAGAGAGGATAAAACACTATTGATGAGAACGATTTTACCCCCTTTGAGAGCCATAGGTTTGCCCAGTTGTGAAGGCGTTGTGACACTTTTTGGAACAAATCATTGAAGCTTTGGTGATCACGTTACCCGAGGGAGAGAGGCCCTAAATAGGTGATGGGTAAATTTTGATCCTTCATACCAGTCAAGAGTTTAATGGGCCGTTTCCTGGAGGATTTAGCTTTTCTAGGAAAGACTATGGAACTCTTTTGGCTGTTAATTTTTTGGCAAGATAAAGATTCATATAGAGAAAGAAAATCAAGGACACGTTTCACAAAGGATTTCGCACCGTTCATAAAAAGAATACAATCATCAGCAAAGCAAAGGTGAGAAATCCAAGTGGGAGCACTAGTCTTATATCTGGTAGAGGGATAAGTGGAGAACAGGTGGTTAGTACTTGAGACAAAAATTCTGAAGCTATAATGAAAAGGGCATCTCCCTGTCGAAGGCCTCTAGAAGAATTGAAGAAACTCAAGCCCTTGCCATTAACTATGACAGAGAACCAGCTATTGCACATAATTCTTTTCACCATGTAAGTAAATTTCTAATGAAAGCCTAGACAGTCAAGCATAGAAAAGAGAAACACCCAATCATGCCTATCATAGGCTTTTTCCATATCCAATTTCATGACAAGGTTCCCTCCCTTGATTTTATAATCTAGATCATATAACAACCCCTGAGCTAGAAGAATATTATCAATGATGTTTTTACCCTTAACAAAACCTGTTTGATTGAAGCTGATAGGAAGGATTTCGCCAAGCCTGCCGGTGAGAATTTTTAAAAATTTTTGCAGTGGTATTGCATAGGCTAATAGGTCTGAAATCCTTCCATGTCTGTGGGTTATTGTTTTTAGGGATTAGAACAATGGATGCTGTAGTATAAAATCGTAGGAGTGGCAAACCTTCATAAAACTCAATTACAGCTTTGTAAAAATCTTTGCCAATAATTTCCCTGCAGGTTTTATAAAACAGACCTCCAAATCCATTTGGTCCGGGTTCTGAATCATTTGCTAACTCATTAATAATACTTGTCACCTCTTCAAGGGACGGAGTTGAGATAAGGTAAGAATTGTCAGATGCAGATATAACTTGTTTGAGCCACTCAGGTCTAGAAAAATGTTTTACTTAAGAGTCCTTTGTTAAGAGTTCTTGAAAAAAATTAGAAGCAGAAGAACCTAGGGCATCTCCTTCTATCTAGCTACCATCATGCTCTTTAATTTTATTTATCCTATTTTTTTGCCTCCTTTCCTTAACTAGAGCATGATAATATTTAGTATTCCTATCTCCATCCTTTAACCAATTAACCTTAGATTTTTGTTGCCAAAAGATAGTTTCTTGGTCAATTAATTCCATTAGCTCTCTTTTAGCATTATGAAGATTAACATAAGTGCCTTGATCATTTGTGGTTTCAAAACGCCTTTCCAGTTCAGACACTTCATTTTCTTTATCATTAAGCTTTTTGGATATTGCCAAAAACTTTTTTGTTCCAAGCCTTAAGAGAATGTTTTAATCTAGTGAGTTTGAGTTGAAAGTTAATAAGGCCAGACACATTACATTCCCTTCTCCATGATGCTTCTACCACTGATAGAAAAGAAGGATGTCGAGTCCACATATTTTGAAATTTAAATTTATAAAACCTTCCATCCTTCTTTGTATTATAGCACAATAAGAGGGGACGATGGTCTGAACATGTACTGTTTAGATGTTCAACTTTGATAGGTTCTAGCCTAGAAATCCAAGCAGCATTAATTAGAGCCCTATCAACCTAACATGAACTTTTTTATTAGACCAAGTAAAATCACTCTCAATGTAACCAGCATCAGAAAGATTGCAATCATGCAGCATAGATTGAAAATCAAGAATTGATTGTGTAGGATAGGAGTTACCTCCAGATCTTTGATGTGGTGAGAGGACAATATTAAAGTCTCCTACAACAATCCATGGATCTTTGTTGCTCTCATGAATTTTTCTAAGATTATCCCATAGCTGATGTCTAAGAAACCTATTGCACTTAGCATATACCACAGTAACATGAAAAGAATCGAGGCCATTGGGTCCAGTACAATGTAAATGCATGAATTGCTCATGATTTAGGATGATAGAGCAGTTGATGAAATCATTCCAAAAGATCCAAATCTTTGAGTTAACATTTGAAGCAAAGTTTCCAAAATTTAATTTCCTAGCGATATTATCAATTTTATCTGCAGAAGTCATGGGTTCAACTATCATAATAAATTGGAGATTATGGAGCTTAGTTAATCTTTTTAATCTATTTATAGAACGACCATTAACTATGCCCCTAATATTCCAATAAATTGATTTCATGGAGAATCTTTGTATTGGGCATTAAACAAATTATTGCTACGTGCTCGTGTAGCATAAGGAGAGGAAGGACATGATGACCTACCTAGATCATAAGCAAGGGCCTTGTCCTTGTTCATTGGTAGATGTGAGTCATCACGTGATTTGCCTTTATGTGATATGATTGGATCGAAATTTGCTTCATCCCCTTCTTCATCATTATCTTCTGAGACATTTGTTTCCATGGAGGAATGTTGGCTACTATAGACAAGTGATGTGGGATCATATTCCTCCCCTTCATTAAGGCCTTTAGGCGTGGACAAAGATTCCTCACCATACCCTCTAACCATTAATTCAGGAGGAGTATCCTCTGCATTCAACACACAAACAGTTAGAGGAAGAGGAGAGTGTGGGGTAGGAATACCTGTCGAGGGGATCATATCTTCATGATGATCTTCTTGTGTGGTTTGTTGAAGCTCCTTTGCATGATAAAAAATGTCCATAGGATCACATGTCTCAGAAGCAGGTGGATTGCCATTCCCCATCTCATCAGAATTTGCTCTTGTGATAGCTACTTGATCCATGGAAGTATTAGTAGGCTCTACATCCTTGGATGTGGGAGGTATGATTTCTCTATTCGTGTCTCCATGATCAACCTGTGTTTCTGTTAGTAGCATTGAAGGACTTGCAAGACTAGAAGGAGCTATGACATCCATTTCTATGGATGAGACTATGTCCTTGCCTTTATTTTGAAAATTGAGATTTTTTTTTGGGGACATAGATCTGTTTTGGTTTTCCTTGTTTAACTAGGGGGATATTTTCAGCCACATTGTGAGATTTGTCTTTAACTCTGGATAGATTCCTTTGATAACCGACATCTATCTTTAGAATGACCCATTTTGAAACATCCAGAGCAATAATGAGGAGGATTTTCAAAGATTACATGCTGGAAAAAACCCTCTTTTTCAGTGTCAAGCCAGACTTTCTCTTTATGCTTAATTGAAACGTCTATTTCTATTAAGATTCTAGCAACAGATGGTCTAGTAAGATTAGCAGTGGGTTCATCAGTTTTTAAAGGATGCCCAAAAATAGAAGCAATAGCAAACAGCACCAATTTATCAAAAAAATGAATAGGGAGGTTATAGAGAGCTAATCAAACCGGTGCAATAGGGCTTTCCTTTTAGACATGCGAGGTAGGGGACCACTTGACCACTCTCATGATGGAGGAATTAATTGTCTAAGTTCGTCATTCCCATATGTGGGTATAGTCCTCTTGCAAAGTTGGTCGGATGAGAATTTGCCTTTGATTGATTAGTCCGAAGTCCACATGCCCTTTGAGTTTCCTTTCTTCGAAGAAGCTTTTAATTTCTTGCATAGAAGGCCGGCTATAAGAGAAGGAGCCTATTAAAGCAAATTGAAGTGGCAGACATAGTTTTTGTAGCTCCTTATTGTTGAAAATAACAGTCAGTTCTCCATTGAGGGAAGTAGCATGCTTGAGACTAAGAATTGCCTCGTTATGATTATCAATTGACCCAACCACAGTAGCAAAGGATTTCTTGAAAGTCTTTATTGAAACATTAGCATTAACCTTTTGATTTTGCACCATTGATGTTGGTGCATCTTTGGTTGACAATGAGTCCATCCAACCTTTGAAAAGATAGATGAACCACCACAAAAAATAGATAAGCAGCACCTCTCTCTTTTTTCCTCTTCTTTTCTTTTTTAACCAGAGTTTTGTTGCTAGGGTCTCAAAAGCAACAGCCGTCCATAATAGAACCAAAGCACAACAAAGGAAAGTAAAGGGGCCCAGCCGAAAGATCAAAAGCCGAACAAAGCTACAGCCTACGTGAAGCTAATACCGATCAGCTGAAGACAAAACAGACCCACTTGAAAAACCAAGCCACACCCACGTGAAGCAATAAACCGGCTCAGTTGAAGTTAAAACAATCCAACCTGAAAAAACAGATCACGTAGAAGCCACAAACTAGGATCAGTGGAAAAACCCAATAGGAAGCATAACAGCAGCACACCCAATATAGACCCACGTTCGAAAACCCAAATGAAAGGACACATCCAACAACTTGTCAATCAGTTGCAACAGCCCTTGAAAGAAGTCCAAGCCAGCAATAAAAATAGGCCTACCTGAAAACAAAGAAAGTTGAAAAAATCACAAGCTTTCAAAATTAGCAGCTCACGTGCCAAGGCCACACATAGAAGATAGAGGAGCGGGAGATAAAGTCAAATGGAGTTGCTGACCTAGGTTGTATAGAACGGCTCCTTCCTAAGATAGTTAGTTGATGTTGACGTTACGTACAGAGGCAAAAAGGCAGCAGATGGTCGGCTTCGAAAAAGAAAAAAGTTTTGTCCACCTTTGTTAGTCGATTGTCAGATGCAATCCTCCCTTTCGTGCACAAAAAAGATGAGCTACCACCAGATCAAGCTACCATAGTGGAAGGTTTTTATCGTTCCAGAATAGAACACGTCGGGAAGAAGATGATAGAAGCTGAGGAAGATCCAAGCTCCTCCCAAACTGCAATGTCACAATACGTTCTTCTGGAGCTCAAAACTTAGCACGATGTTCAGCACCACACCAAGGATCTCTGCTACCAAGCTACGTTCAAGAAACAAAAGCAACCCCTTAATCTTGAAGCAGCGAGTTGTCGGCTACCTAAAGGGAAATTTGTTTTGTCAACTCCTGGAAGTCGAACCCTTTGTACAGTAGCTCCTCTTTTCACGTGAAGATCTCCTTCTTGATCGTAAGGACGACGAGCTATCGCCAAATCTAGAATACCGAGGGAGACAGCTTCTGTGCTTGATGAAGAAGTGGTCGTGAGGGGGAAAAAATAAAAGAAAGCCAAAAACTCCTCCCAAGCCTTTGTTACAACACACACGGCCAGTAAAGCTTCAACTTTAGAGAACCAGTGGGGGTAAAGCAACACAACCACCACGCTTCAAAGAAAAAAGGAAAACGACCCTTTGAGCTCGAAAAAGACGAAGAACAGCACCACCCAAACTATGGAAACAACCAAGCAATGACTTGATCTTCTTCTTCTTTCTTCTTTTTCCTTATTTTTTCTTCCTCGTTTTTCCTTTTTTTTCCTTAAAACCTCGAGAACCCAGCAAAAGAAAACTCCACTTAAGCCATACAAAACGCTAGCAAGAAGATGAAGACTTCAAAATGACGACCTAAACCTTGAAAAGAGCAGAAAAACAAGCTAAAAAATGAAAGCAAAATGAAAAATACTCAAGACATGAGTAAAATTCGAAATGCTAACAACCCATCAAAGATCATAAAAAGATGTAAACATGTAAGGATTTTGATGTAAAAAACGTATTCTTTGGAAGATTAAGCAAAAAATTGTGGGAGAAACCACCTCAAAGAGGTGGGAAACCCCAAACCTTAGGTGTTAGGGTTTAGGGTTCAGGGTTCAGGGTTTTTCAGGGTTCAGGGTTTGGGGTTTGGGGTTTAGGGGTTTGGGGTTTGGGGTTTTAGGGTTTGGGGTTTTAGGGCTTAGGGTTTAGCGTTTAGGGCTTAGGGTTTAGGGTTTTAGGGGTTTAGGGCATAAGGTTTAGGGTTTAGGGTTTTAGGGTTTAGGGTTTAGGGTTTTAAGGCTTAGGGCTTTGGGCTTAAGGGTTAGGGTTTACGGTTTAAGGTTTGGGTTTAGGGTTTATTAGGGTTTAAGGTTTATTAGGGTTTATGTTTAGGGTTGAGGGTTTAGGGTTTTAGGGTTGAGGGTTTAGGGTTTAGGGTTTAGGGTTTTTGGGTTTGGGGTTTAGGGTTTGGGGTTTAGGGTTTTAGGGTTTAGGGTTTAGGGTTTAGGGTTTGGGGTTTGGGGTTTGGGGTTTTTAGGGTTTAGGGTTTTTGGGTTTAGGGTTTTGAGGGTGTATGGTTTAGGGTTTAGGGTTTAGGGTTTAGGGTTTTAGGGTTTTGGGGTTTAGGGTTTAGGGTTTAGGGTTGTAGGGTTTAGGGTTTAGGGTTTAGATGAAAAAAGGGAGTACAAAGAAGGGGGGGGACATAAAACCTTACCTCTATTTTACATAAAACCTGTAGAGCATGTAAAAGATAAATAAGGGAGTACTACTCTGCTTACATATATATCCGACATGCATGGAAAATAAACAAGGGAGTATTACTCCACTTACAAAATAAGTAAACAATGTGGAAGCAAGGAGTACTACTCCCTTACATACAACAAAAAAGTTATACAATACGACAATTAGATAAGCCATATTTATCTTTCCATAGGATGAATTTCGGATTTGGCTCAAGGTTTATGTTATTCCAAGAGAAGAAGGCGACCTGAGTGTCTCTAGCTTTTTTGGCAAACCAATCTGTTGCGTGGTTGCCTTCTCTCCATACATGAGATAGAGTGCTGTGTGTATCCTGTAGTAGTTTCCTTGCCCATGAAATATCATGCCACTTGTCCCATCTAACTTTGGTGGAGGATAGCCACTTTGAAATGACTTTCGAATCAGTTTCAACACGAACCTGTTTGAAGCCATAGGTACTGCAAAATTCTAGACCTTTGATAAGTGCAGACAATTCTATACTCTCAATAGACTGGTGTGGAGAAGGAAAACCAAAATATCAGATAACATTACCATTTTCATCCCTGAGGATTCCCCCTCAACCACCCACACCATTCATTAAACTTCCATCAACATTGACTTTACATCTACCTCTCGGAGGACTAACTCAGGATATTGAGCGGATGCATTTCCTTTTAGTGGGCTTGATCCAAGTCTTGAAGAGATCCTCATCTTCTTGGACTTGTCTTTGTGATAACGGGTTAGCCCTCCCTAAACTTCTAAGCTCATCAATCACCTGCAAGACAAGAAACTTGGAGGGACGGGATGTATTTCTATGCTTCCTGTTATTTCTTTCAATCCATATATGCCACATGACAATAATAGGTACAAACTCTTGACATGATTCTTGATGTTTCTAGTTTTACTTTTCCAGAATTTCAACATGACATCTATGGATGTAATGTTAGGAAGGTAAGAGATGCCAAAGTGAGAAGCAATATCCTTCCAAACATCTAGAGCATACTAACAAGTGAAGAAAATGTGCATAGCTGATTCACAGTCATGTAGACAATGATAGCATCTTGAAACAAGGTTGAGGCCCTAACTGGATTGTATATCATCAATATGGATAAAGTTATCATTAGTACAAAAGGTATCATTAGCTAGAGCTTTGATTCTAATATGATTAAAAGTGTTGGCAACAGAGAATGATCCGTTAGTAGAAAGCTTCCGGCAAGGTGTGTTAGGGTTCCAAGGTTCTACATGTAAAGTAAGGATTTCTTTAACAAGGTGGATAGGGACCAAATGAATGAGATGATCAACATCCCAAGCATCTCCTTGCCATAGATCCTTAATTAGCAACCTAGGAGTCTGAATAGAAGTATGATTGGCTAGACAGCCTGAGTGGAACCAGGAATCATACCAAAAATTGATGTCACCCCTACCCAAACCAAAGAAAATAAAAGGCTCAGCTGAATTCCTAACCCTAAGGAATCTCTTTCAAAGAGAGGAAGAATTGTGGGTTATGGATGCTTGGGCAGGATGTAGGTTCTTTAAGTATTTTGAATGTAGAAAATGGGACAAAAGAGAAGATTCAGTACGAAAGCGCCACCATAACTTGATTTCAAAGGATGTGGAGACATCGGCTAAAGATCTAAACCCAACACCACCTTCTTCAGTAGGAAGGCATAATTTAGCCCAAGAGGTCCAGTGAATGGCCTTAAAAGAAGAGGGGTCCCCCTAGAAAAAATTAGCAAACATGCTCTTAAGTTTTTTAATCACCCACTTAGGTGGTTGAACTGATTGAAAGAGATAGAGGGGAAGAGAGGATAAAACACTATTGATGAGAACGATTTTACCCCCACTTGAGAGCCATAGGTTTGCCCAGTTGTGAAGGCGTTGTGACACTTTTTGGAATAAATCATTGAAGCTTTGGTGATCATGCCACCCGAGGGAGAGAGGAGACCCTAAATAGGTGATGGGTAAATTTTGATCCTTCATACCAGTCAAGAGTTTAATGGGCCGTTTCCTGGAGGATTTAGCTTTTCTAGGAAAGACTATGGAACTCTTTTGGCGGTTAATTTTTTGGCAAGATAAAGATTCATACAGAGAAAGAAAATCAAGGACACGTTTCACAGAGGATTTGGCATCGTTCATAAAAAGAATACAATCATCAGCAAAGCAAAGGTGAGAAATCCAAGTGGGAGCACTAGTCTTATATCTGGTAGAAGGATAAGTGGAGAACAAGTGGTTTATACCTTGAGACAAAAATTCTAAAGCTATGATGAAAAGGGCAGGAGACAGGGCTCTCCTTGTCGAAGGCCTTTAGAAGAATTGAAAAAACCCGAGCCCTTGTCATTAACTATGACAGAGAACCAGCTATTGCACATAATTCTTTTCACCATGTAAGTAAATTTCCAGTGAAAGCCTAGACAGTCAAGCATAGAAAAAAGAAACACCCAATCAAGCCTATTATAGGCTTTTTCCATATCCAATTTCATGACTAGGTTTCTTCCCTTGATTTTGTAATCTAGATCATATAACAACTCCTTGGCTAGAAGAATATTATCAATGATGTTTCTACACTTAACAAAACCCGTTTGGTAAAAGCTTATAGTCTTAGGAAGGATTTCACCAAGCTTGCTAGTGAGAATTTTTGAAAAGATTTTGGCAGTGGTGTTGCATAGGCTAATAGGTCTGAAATCCTTCCATGTCTGTGGGTTATTGTTTTTAGGGATCAGAACAATGGATGCTGTAGTATAAAACCTTGGGAGTGGCAAACCTTCATAAAATTCAATTATAGCTTTATAAAAATCTTTGCCAATAATTTCCCAGCAGGTTTTATAAAACAGACCTCCAAATCCATCTGGTCCAGGTTCTGAATCGTTTGCTAACTCATTAATAATATTCGTCACCTCTTCAAAGGATGGAGTGGAGATGAGGTAAGAATTGTCAGATGCAGATATAATCTGTTTGAGCCACTCAGGTCTAGAAAAATGTTTAACTTGAAAGTCCTTTGTGAAGAGATCTTGAAAAAAATTAGAAGCAAAGGAACCTAAGGCATCTCCTTCTATCCAGCTACCATCATGCTCTTTAATCTTATCTATCCTATTTCTTTGCCTCCTTTCCTTAAGTATAGCATGATAATATTTAGTATTCCTATCTCCATGATGCTTCGACTATTGAAAGAAAAGAAGGATGTCAAGTCCACATATTTTGAAATTTAAATTTAGAAAACCTTCCATCCTTCTTTGTATCATAGCTCAATAAGAGGGGACGATGGTCTGAAATGTACTGTTTAGATGTTCAACTTTGATAGGTTCTAGCCTAGAAATCCATACAGCATTAATTAAAGCCCTATCAAGCCTAACATGAACTTTTTTATTAGACCAAGTTAAATCACTCCCAACATAACCGACATCAGAAAGATTGCAATCATGCAGCATAGATTGAAAATCAAGAATGGATTATGCAGGATAAGAGTTACCTCCAAACCTCTCATGTGTTGAGAGGACAGTATTAAAGTCCCTTACAACAATCCATGGATCTTTGTTGTCCTCATGTATTTTTCTAAGATTTTCCCATAGCTGGTGTCTAAGAAACCTATTGCACTTTGCATAAACCACAGTAACATGAAAAGAATCGAGACCATTGAGTCCAGTACATTGTAAATGCATGAATTATTCATGATTTAGGATGATAGAGCAGTTAATGAAATCTTTCCAAAAGATCCAAATCTTTGAATTAACATTTGAAGCAAAATTTCTAAAGTTTAATTTCCTAGCAATATTATCAATTTTATTTGCAAAAGTCATGGGTTTAGCTATCATAACAAATTGGAGATTATGGAGCTTAGTTAATCTTTTTAATCTATTTATAACGACCATTAACTATGCCCCTAATATTCCAATAAATTGATTTCATGGGAACCTTTGTATTGGGCACCAAACAAAATATTGCTATGTGCCTGTGTAGCATATAGAGAGGAGGGACATGATGACCTACCTGGATCATAAGCAAGAGACCTATCCTTGTTCATTGGTATGTGAGTCATCACCCGACTTGCCCTTATGTGGTACGATTGGATCGAAATATGAATCATCCCCTTCTTCATCATTATCCTCTGAGGCATTTGTTTCCATGGAGGAATGTTGACTACTATAAACAAGTGCTGTGGGATCATATTCCTCCCCTTCATTAGGATCTTTAGGGGTATATATGATTCGTCAACAAATCCTCTAACCATCAAACCGGGGAGGAGTGTCCTTTGCATTCAGTACACAAACAGTTAAAGGAGATGGAGAGTGTGAGATAGGGGTACCTCTTGAGGGGAACATATCCTCATATTGTGCTTCTTGAGTGGTTTGTTGAAGCTCCTTTGCATGATCATAAATGTCCATAGGATCACATGTCTCAAAAGTAGGTGGATTGCCACTCCCCATCTTAGCAGAATGTACTTTTATGAAAGCTACTTGATCTATAGAAGTATTAGTATGCTCCATATCCTTGGATGTGGGAGGTATGATTTCTCTATTCATGTCTCCATGATCCACCTGTGTTTTTGTTAGCAACATTGAAGGACCTGCAAGACTAGAAGAATCTATGGCATCCATTTCTATTGATGAGACTATGTCCTTACCTTTATTTTGAAAATTGAGATTTTTTTTAGGGACATAGATTTGTTTTGGTTTTCCTTGTTTAGCTGGAGGGATATTTTCAGCTTCGTTGTAAGATTTAAGCTTATTATTACTCTGGATAGAATCCTTTGATAACCAACATCTATCTTTAGAATGACCCATTTTGAAACATCCAGAGCAATAATGAGGAAGATTTTCAAAGATTACACGCTGGAAAAAACCCTCTTTTTCAATGCTAAGCCAAACCTTATATTTATGCTTAATTGAAACATCCATTTCTATTAAGATTCTAGCAACACAAGGTCTAGTAAGATTGGCGGTGGGTTCATCAATTTTTAAAGGATGCCCAAAAATAGAAGCAATAGCAAACAACACCTATTTATCAAAAAAATGAATAGGGAGGTTATAGAGAGCTAACCAAACCGGTGCAATAGAGCTTTCCTTTTGGACATGCGAAGTAGGGGACCACTTAACCACTCTCATGATGGAGGAATTAATTGTCCAAGTCCGTCTTTTCCATATGTGGGTGTAGTCCTCTTGTAAAGTTGGTCGGATGAGAATTTGCCTTTGATTGATTAGTCCGAAGTCCACATGCCCTTTGAGTTTCCTTTCTTCAAAGAAGTTTTTAATTTCTTGCATGGGAGGCCGGCTATAAGAGAAGGAGCCTATTAAAGCAAACTTAAGCGTTAGGCATAGTTTGTCAAGCTCCTCATTGTTGAAAATAACAGCTGGTTCTCCATTTAGGGAAGTAGCAATTTTGAGATCAAGATTTGCCTCTTTATTATTATCAATTAACCCAACCACAACCGCAAATGATTTTTTGAAACTTCTTGGAGCAATTGTATTTTCTTGTACTTTTGTTTATGCCACTACCGTTGGCGCTAAGGAGATATTCTCATTTGTTATATCCATTCCACTGCACCATCTCACTTGATCAACAGTAAAACCAATTTTTTTTAAGATACATCTCGCCTCTTCGTAAAAGAAAGGTCACCGCTCCCTTTAGATTGGTTTAGGGTTTAGGGTTTAGGGTTTAGGGTTCAAGGTTGAGGGTTCAAGGTTGAGGGTTCAGGGTTTTAGGGTTCAGGGTTAAGGGTTGAGGGTTTTAGGGTTTTAGGGTTCAGGTTTTAGGGTTTAGGGTTAGGGTTTAGGGCTTAGGGTTTAGGGTTTAGGGTTCAGGGTTTAGGGTTCAGGATTCAGGATTCAGGGTTTTAGGTTTTAGGGTTTAGGGTTTAAGGTTCAGGGTTTAGGGTTCAAGGTTCAGGGTTTTAGGGTTTAGGGTTTAGGGTTTTTTTTTTTTTTTTTATTGGCAAACCCCGTTCATGGGGGGATGATGCCAGCCTCAAGTTTTATTAGATGAAATAGGAAGTACAAGAAAGGGGGGACATAAAGCCTTACCCCTATTGTACATAAAACCTGTAAAGCATGTAAAAAGATAAATGAGGGAGTACTACTCCTCTTACATATATACCGACATGCAAGGAAAATAAACAAGGGAGTACTACTCCCCTTACAAAATAAGAAAACAACGTGTAAACAAGGAGTACTACTCTCTTACATACAACAAAAAAGTTAATATAATACGAAAATCAGATAAGCCATGTTTATCTTTCCATAGGATGAATTTTAGATTTGGCTCAAGGTTTGTGTTATTCCAAAAGAAGAAGGCGACCTGAGTGTCCCTAGCTTTTTTGGCCAACCAATCTGCTGCGTGGTTGCTTTCTTTCCTTACATGAGATAAAGTGCTGTGTGTCGCCTGTAGTAATTTCCTTGCCCATGAAATGTCATGCCACTTGTCCCATCTAACTTTGGTGGAGGATAGCCACTTTGAAATGACTTTAGAATCAGTTTCAACATGAACCTGTTTGAAGCCATAGGTACTGCAAAATTCTAGACCTTTGATAAGTGCAGACAATTCTATACTCTTAATGGATTGGTGTGCAGAAGGAAAACCAAAATACCAGATAACATTACCACTTTCATCCCTGAGGATTCCCCTTCCACTACCTACACCATTCATTAAACTCCCATCAACATTGAGTTTACACCTACCTCTTGGAGGATTAACCCAAGATATTGAGTGGATGCGTTTCTTTTTAGGAGGCTTAATGCAAGTCTTGAAGAGATCCTCATCATCTTGGGCTTGTCTTTGTGATAACGGGTTAGCCTTTCCAAAACTTCTAAGCTCATCAATCACCTGCAAGACAAGAAACTTGGAGGGACGGGATGTATTTCTATGCTTCCTGTTATTTCTTTCAATCCATTTATGCCACATGACAATAATAGGTACAAAACTCTTGACATGATTCATGCTGTTTCCAGTTTTACTTTTCCAGAATTTCAACATGACATCTATGGATGCAATGTTAGGAAGGTAAGAGATGCCAAAGTGAGAAGCAATATCCTTCCAAACATCTAGAGCATACTGACAAGTGAAGAAAATGTGCATAGCTGATTCACATTCATGTAGGCATTGATAGCATCTTGAAACAAGGTTAAGGCCCCAGCTGGATTGTATATCATCAGTGTGGATAAAGGATTTGATAGCACGCCAGATGAAAAAGGACACTTTTAAGGGAATAAATTTAGACCATATAGTACAAAAGGTGTCATTAGCTGAGGCTTTGATCCTAATATGATTAAAAGTGCTAGCAACAGAGAAGGAACCATTAGTAGAAAGCTTCCAGCAAGGGGTGTCAGGGTTCCCAGGTTCTACATGTAAACTAAGGATATCTTTAACAAGGTGGATAGAGACTAAATGGATGAGATGATCAACATCCCAAGCATCTCCCTACCATAAATCCTTAACTAACAACCTAGGATTCTGAATATAAGTATGATTGGCTAGACAGCCTGAGTGGAGCCAGGAATCATACCAAAAATTGATGTCACCCCTACTCAGACGAAAGAAAATAAAAGGCTCAGCTGAGTTCCTAGCTCTAAGGAATCTCTTCCAAAGAGGGGAAGAGCTGTGGGTTATAGATGCTTGGGCAGGATGTAGGTTCTTTAAGTATTTTGAGT
Organism: Combretum micranthum; assembly: GCA_024138025.1. Classification (NCBI taxonomy): domain Eukaryota; kingdom Viridiplantae; phylum Streptophyta; class Magnoliopsida; order Myrtales; family Combretaceae; genus Combretum; species Combretum micranthum. Next base: position 5,960,452 of record JAMXBD010000001.1, read on the forward strand.
GAAGAAAATGGGACAAAAGAGAAGATCCAGTGCGAAAGCGCCACCATAACTTGATTTCAAAGGAGGTGGAGACATCAGATAAAGATCGAAACCCAACACCACCTTCTTCAACAGGATGACATAATTTAGCCCAAGAGGACCAGTGAGTGGCCTTAGAGGAAGAGGAGTCCCCTAGAAAAAATTGGCAAACATGCTCTCAAGTTTTTTAATCACCCACTTAGGTGGTTGAATTGATTGAAAGAGATAGAGGGGAAGAGAGGATAAAACACTATTGATGAGAACGATTTTACCCCCACTTGAGAGCCATAGGTTTGCCCAGTTGTGAAGGCGTTGTGACACTTTTTGGAACAAATCATTGAAGCTTTGGTGATCACGTTACCCGAGGGAGAGAGGAGGCCCTAAATAGGTGATGGGTAAATTTTGATCCTTCATACCAGTCAAGAGTTTAATGGGCCGTTTCCTGGAGGATTTAGCTTTTCTAGGAAAGACTATGGAACTCTTTTGGCTGTTAATTTTTTGGCAAGATAAAGATTCATATAGAGAAAGAAAATCAAGGACACGTTTCACAAAGGATTTCGCACCGTTCATAAAAAGAATACAATCATCAGCAAAGCAAAGGTGAGAAATCCAAGTGGGAGCACTAGTCTTATATCTGGTAGAGGGATAAGTGGAGAACAGGTGGTTAGTACTTGAGACAAAAATTCTGAAGCTATAATGAAAAGGGCATCTCCCTGTCGAAGGCCTCTAGAAGAATTGAAGAAACTCAAGCCCTTGCCATTAACTATGACAGAGAACCAGCTATTGCACATAATTCTTTTCACCATGTAAGTAAATTTCTAATGAAAGCCTAGACAGTCAAGCATAGAAAAGAGAAACACCCAATCATGCCTATCATAGGCTTTTTCCATATCCAATTTCATGACAAGGTTCCCTCCCTTGATTTTATAATCTAGATCATATAACAACCCCTGAGCTAGAAGAATATTATCAATGATGTTTTTACCCTTAACAAAACCTGTTTGATTGAAGCTGATAGGAAGGATTTCGCCAAGCCTGCCGGTGAGAATTTTTAAAAAGATTTTTGCAGTGGTATTGCATAGGCTAATAGGTCTGAAATCCTTCCATGTCTGTGGGTTATTGTTTTTAGGGATTAGAACAATGGATGCTGTAGTATAAAATCGTAGGAGTGGCAAACCTTCATAAAACTCAATTACAGCTTTGTAAAAATCTTTGCCAATAATTTCCCTGCAGGTTTTATAAAACAGACCTCCAAATCCATTTGGTCCGGGTTCTGAATCATTTGCTAACTCATTAATAATACTTGTCACCTCTTCAAGGGACGGAGTTGAGATAAGGTAAGAATTGTCAGATGCAGATATAACTTGTTTGAGCCACTCAGGTCTAGAAAAATGTTTTACTTAAGAGTCCTTTGTTAAGAGTTCTTGAAAAAAATTAGAAGCAGAAGAACCAGGGCATCTCCTTCTATCTAGCTACCATCATGCTCTTTAATTTTATTTATCCTATTTTTTTGCCTCCTTTCCTTAACTAGAGCATGATAATATTTAGTATTCCTATCTCCATCCTTTAACCAATTAACCTTAGATTTTTGTTGCCAAAAGATAGTTTCTTGGTCAATTAATTCCATTAGCTCTCTTTTAGCATTATGAAGATTAACATAAGTGCCTTGATCATTTGTGGTTTCAAAACGCCTTTCCAGTTCAGACACTTCATTTTCTTTATCATTAAGCTTTTTATGGATATTGCCAAAAACTTTTTTGTTCCAAGCCTTAAGAGAATGTTTTAATCTAGTGAGTTTGAGTTGAAAGTTAATAAGGCCAGACACATTACATTCCCTTCTCCATGATGCTTCTACCACTGATAGAAAAGAAGGATGTCGAGTCCACATATTTTGAAATTTAAATTTATAAAACCTTCCATCCTTCTTTGTATTATAGCACAATAAGAGGGGACGATGGTCTGAACATGTACTGTTTAGATGTTCAACTTTGATAGGTTCTAGCCTAGAAATCCAAGCAGCATTAATTAGAGCCCTATCAACCTAACATGAACTTTTTTATTAGACCAAGTAAAATCACTCTCAATGTAACCAGCATCAGAAAGATTGCAATCATGCAGCATAGATTGAAAATCAAGAATTGATTGTGTAGGATAGGAGTTACCTCCAGATCTTTGATGTGGTGAGAGGACAATATTAAAGTCTCCTACAACAATCCATGGATCTTTGTTGCTCTCATGAATTTTTCTAAGATTATCCCATAGCTGATGTCTAAGAAACCTATTGCACTTAGCATATACCACAGTAACATGAAAAGAATCGAGGCCATTGGGTCCAGTACAATGTAAATGCATGAATTGCTCATGATTTAGGATGATAGAGCAGTTGATGAAATCATTCCAAAAGATCCAAATCTTTGAGTTAACATTTGAAGCAAAGTTTCCAAAATTTAATTTCCTAGCGATATTATCAATTTTATCTGCAGAAGTCATGGGTTCAACTATCATAATAAATTGGAGATTATGGAGCTTAGTTAATCTTTTTAATCTATTTATAGAACGACCATTAACTATGCCCCTAATATTCCAATAAATTGATTTCATGGAGAATCTTTGTATTGGGCATTAAACAAATTATTGCTACGTGCTCGTGTAGCATAAGGAGAGGAAGGACATGATGACCTACCTAGATCATAAGCAAGGGCCTTGTCCTTGTTCATTGGTAGATGTGAGTCATCACGTGATTTGCCTTTATGTGATATGATTGGATCGAAATTTGCTTCATCCCCTTCTTCATCATTATCTTCTGAGACATTTGTTTCCATGGAGGAATGTTGGCTACTATAGACAAGTGATGTGGGATCATATTCCTCCCCTTCATTAAGGCCTTTAGGCGTGGACAAAGATTCCTCACCATACCCTCTAACCATTAATTCAGGAGGAGTATCCTCTGCATTCAACACACAAACAGTTAGAGGAAGAGGAGAGTGTGGGGTAGGAATACCTGTCGAGGGGATCATATCTTCATGATGATCTTCTTGTGTGGTTTGTTGAAGCTCCTTTGCATGATAAAAAATGTCCATAGGATCACATGTCTCAGAAGCAGGTGGATTGCCATTCCCCATCTCATCAGAATTTGCTCTTGTGATAGCTACTTGATCCATGGAAGTATTAGTAGGCTCTACATCCTTGGATGTGGGAGGTATGATTTCTCTATTCGTGTCTCCATGATCAACCTGTGTTTCTGTTAGTAGCATTGAAGGACTTGCAAGACTAGAAGGAGCTATGACATCCATTTCTATGGATGAGACTATGTCCTTGCCTTTATTTTGAAAATTGAGATTTTTTTTTGGGGACATAGATCTGTTTTGGTTTTCCTTGTTTAACTAGGGGGATATTTTCAGCCACATTGTGAGATTTGTCTTTAACTCTGGATAGATTCCTTTGATAACCGACATCTATCTTTAGAATGACCCATTTTGAAACATCCAGAGCAATAATGAGGAGGATTTTCAAAGATTACATGCTGGAAAAAACCCTCTTTTTCAGTGTCAAGCCAGACCTTCTCTTTATGCTTAATTGAAACATCCATTTCTATTAAGATTCTAATAACAGATGGTCTAGTAAGATTAGCAGTGGGTTCATAAGTTTTTAAAGGATGCCCAAAAATAGAAGCAATAGCAAACAGCACCAATTTATCAAAAAAATGAATAGGGAGGTTATAGAGAGCTAATCAAACCGGTGCAATAGGGCTTTCCTTTTAGACATGCGAGGTAGGGGACCACTTGACCACTCTCATGATGGAGGAATTAATTGTCTAAGTTCGTCATTCCCATATGTGGGTATAGTCCTCTTGCAAAGTTGGTCGGATGAGAATTTGCCTTTGATTGATTAGTCCGAAGTCCACATGCCCTTTGAGTTTCCTTTCTTCGAAGAAGCTTTTAATTTCTTGCATAGAAGGCCGGCTATAAGAGAAGGAGCCTATTAAAGCAAATTGAAGTGGCAGACATAGTTTTTGTAGCTCCTTATTGTTGAAAATAACAGTCAGTTCTCCATTGAGGAAGTAGCATGCTTGAGACTAAGAATTGCCTCGTTATGATTATCAATTGACCCAACCACAGTAGCAAAGGATTTCTTGAAAGTCTTTATTGAAACATTAGCATTAACCTTTTGATTTTGCACCATTGATGTTGGTGCATCTTTGGTTGACAATGAGTCCATCCAACCTTTGAAAAGATAGATGAACCACCACAAAAAATAGATAAGCAGCACCTCTCTCTTTTTTCCTCTTCTTTTCTTTTTTAACCAGAGTTTTGTTGCTAGGGTCTCAAAAGCAACAGCCGTCCATAATAGAACCAAAGCACAACAAAGGAAAGTAAAGGGGCCCAGCCGAAAGATCAAAAGCCGAAAAGCTACAGCCTACGTGAAGCTAATACCGATCAGCTGAAGACAAAACAGACCCACTTGAAAAACCAAGCCACAGCCCACGTGAAGCAATAAACCGGCTCAGTTGAAGTTAAAACAATCCAACCTGAAAAAACAGATCACGTAGAAGCCACAAACTAGGATCAGTGGAAAAACCCAATAGGAAGCATAACAGCAGCACACCCAATATAGACCCACGTTCGAAAACCCAAATGAAAGGACACATCCAACAACTTGTCAATCAGTTGCAACAGCCCTTGAAAGAAGTCCAAGCCAGCAATAAAAATAGGCCTACCTGAAAACAAAGAAAGTTGAAAAAATCACAAGCTTTCAAAATTAGCAGCTCACGTGCCAAGGCCACACATAGAAGATAGAGGAGCGGGAGATAAAGTCAAATGGAGTTGCTGACCTAGGTTCTATAGAACGGCTCCTTCCTAAGATAGTTAGTTGATGTTGACGTTACGTACAGAGGCAAAAAGGCAGCAGATGGTCGGCTTCGAAAAAGAAAAAAGTTTTGTCCACCTTTGTTAGTCGATTGTCAGATGCAATCCTCCCTTTCATGCACAAAAAAGATGAGCTACCACCAGATCAAGCTACCATAGTGGAAGGTTTTTATCGTTCCAGAATAGAACACGTCGGAAGAAGATGATAGAAGCTGAGGAAGATCCAAGCTCCTCCCAAACTGCAATGTCACAATACGTTCTTCTGGAGCTCAAAACTTAGCACGATGTTCAGCACACCAAGGATCTCTGCTACCAAGCTACGTTCAAGAAACAAAAGCAACCCCTTAATCTTGAAGCAGCGAGTTGTCGGCTACCTAAAGGGAAATTTGTTTTGTCAACTCCTGGAAGTCGAACCCTTGTACAGTAGCTCCTCTTTTCACGTGAAGATCTCCTTCTTGATCGTAAGGACGAGGAGCTATCGCCAAATCTAGAATACCGAGGGAGACAGCTTCTGTGCTTGATGAAGAAGTGGTCGTGAGGGGGAAAAAATAAAAGAAAGCCAAAAACTCCTCCCAAGCCTTTGCTACAACACACACGGCCAGTAAAGCTTCAACTTTAGAGAACCGGTGGGGGTAAAGCAACACAACCACCACGCTTCAAAGGAAAAAGGAAAACGGCCCTTTGAGCTCGAAAAAGACGAAGAACAGCACCACCCAAACTATGGAAACAACCAAGCAATGACTTGATCTTCTTCTTCTTTCTTCTTTTTCCTTATTTTTTCTTCCTCCTTTTTTCCTTTTTTTTCCTTAAAACCTCGAGAACCAGCAAAAGAAAACTCCACTTAAGCACACAAAACGCTAGCAAGAAGATGAAGACTTCAAAATGACGACCTAAACCTTGAAAAGAGCAGAAAAACAAGCTAAAAATGAAAGCAAAATGAAAAATACTCAAGACATGAGTAAAATTCGAAATGCTAACAACCCATCAAAGATCATAAAAAGATGTAAACATATAAGGATTTTGATGTAAAAAACGTATTCTTTGGAAGATTAAGCAAAAAATTGGGGGAGAAACCACCTCAAAGAGGTGGGAAACCCCTCCGGAGGATGAAGAACTATGAGTTTAGGTGTTAGGGTTTAGGGTTCAGGGTTCAGGGTTTTTCAGGGTTCAAGGTTTGGGGTTTGGGGTTTAGGGGTTTGGGGTTTGGGGTTTTAGGGTTTAGGGTTTTAGGGCTTAGGGTTTAGCGTTTAGGGCTTAGGGTTTAGGGTTTTAGGGGTTTAGGGCATAAGGTTTAGGGTTTAGGGTTTTAGGGTTTAGGGTTTAGGGTTTAGGGTTGAGGGTTTAGGGTTTAGGGTTTGGGGTTTGGGGTTTGGGGTTTAGGGTTTGGGGTTTAGGGTTTAGGGTTTAGGGTTTTTTTTTTTTTAATTTTTTTTTAAGCAAGAACTGGTCCTGCTTAAATTCATTGGTTAAAAAAATGTATTACTACAAAGGAAAATATCCATACAGCAAGTGCACTATGACTAAAAGCTCAATAAATGGAATATTTTTTTCTTTTCTTTTTTAAAAATTCCAACGTGCTCAATGCAAGTATAATACAGATAGATCAAAGAACATGAGACGAATACATTACCATGATCAAATATACTCTTTTAATACCAAGGCAAACTGAACAATTCTTAACCCTGCACCAAAAACCAATATCCTCATTGCTGCTTCAGAATACTCTAGCTCACTTTGTTTTTTCCATTACACTATTGTCCCCCATCAGATTAGTCGCAATTATTCAGCCATTGTAATATATCTTACTCATGGAAGAGCCTGATAACCACTCTTTTCAATGATCTTCAGGTATCGTACCTGAATCCCAGAGACAGTGAAATAGGGGATCTCAAACTTCACACGGATTGGGGCTTTCCTCCCAGGCGTTCCTTCCTCAGCTGTTATACTGGGAAGACTGAACTCTGCTCTCAACATATACTCCTTGCCACCAGGAAAAGATTTTATTTTCCATAGCAACGCATCACTTTCAGGCGCATAGGATGCTGATCTCGTTGATGTTCAAACGTTTGGATTTGTAGAATCAGCAGGCACTGGCAACTCAATCTCTACATTTGTGCAGTACTGCGTTCCTTGAACTGACTCCTAGCTTTGACCATGATTTCAATTCTACTTCTTGAATGCTTTTCCACCTGAGCTTCCACCCATATGAGTGGCTTTACCTGGGTACTGAGTCTATAAGTCATGAGGTCAAAAGATCCATCTGGTGGGATGAATGATATCGTCCTATGATTTTCGAATCGAGCCAATCTTACACACTGATGAAACTTTATATCTTCAAATCAATGGCCTTCCCCTTCGTAGCACGACCTTGTGCCTCCAATAGCACTCTGTCATTCAAGCCTAGCTTGCACTCAGGCATACTACTAAGATAAGTTCTCATCTTTAAAGCCCCAACGACATCTGATCTAATGATTTGCCCATTGCTATTCACAAGAATGTTCACACTTTCTACTACATCCAAGAATACTTCATTTTTCTTGTAACGTATTCCTTCACTCCGCCAGGAAACTGCATTGGTAACAGCCATGGGAGGCCTCTGTGACACTTCCATCCTATATGCATCAGTCTTGATAAATTCACTCAAAATTCTAGCTTCTGTGTATTGAGGGTATCCAAAATCCATCATTTCGTCAAGTAATTCATACACTACAACAAAGTTATCTCTGAGGGATTCCTCTTCTAACTCCTCAAAGTAATGCTTAAATACATCAACTACGCGGTGCAAGAAAAAGAGAAGACTAGCAGCATTGCAGTTCTGCCGAGCCGCAACCATCAAGTAAACATTGCTGTGCTGTATAAACATATACGTGACGCCATTATCATAGACAACCGGATCTTGAGACTGTGGATCACCCTCTTTTTCGATGAGTTTGGTGAAGAACTTCTCGGCTTGTACGGAGGAGACATCGCCGCGGTAATCGCGCCAAACGAGAATGCGGCCTTTGATGTCGAGCAGAAAGAAAGCGGAGACAGCTCCGGCCATTTCTTCCGCAGCAGATAGTGATCGGATCCGGCGAGTGACCGGAGAGATCTGGATAAATCAATGGAAAGAAGGAAGAAGAAGAACAGCTATGGTTTCTATAGACATTGAATAGAGTCGAATATGGGAATCGGATTAGCGTTTTATCAGTTGGAGTGAATTGTGAAATGATCCATTTTCGACTTTTGTGTTTTTGTTAATTGATTTTGGGGAAGGTGTGGTTTAGGGTTTGGGGTTTGGGGTTTGGGGTTTAGGGTTTAGGGTTTAGGGATTAGGGTTTAGGGTTTGGGGTTTGGGGTTTAGGGTTTTAGGGTTTAGGGTTTAGGGTTTAGGGTTTTTAGGGTTTAGGGTTTAGGGTTTAGGGTTTAGGGTTTAGGTTTAGGGTTTAGGGTTTAGGGTTAGGGTTTTTTTTTTTTTTTTGGCAAACCCGTACACGGGGGAGGGATGCCAGCCCTAAATTTTATTAGATGAAAAAGAAGAGTACAAAGATGGGGGGGACATAAGGCCTTACCCCATAGTTACATCAATCCTGTGAAGCATGCATAAAATTAAATAAGGGAATACTATTCCCCTTACAATGATAAACAACATGCATAGAATAAACAAGGGAGTACTACTCCCCTTACAATGAGACAAGCAACGAAAGGAAAAAAAAAAAAGTTAACTTTTAAAACCATGACGAAAGTTAAAGGACACGAAAATCACATAAGCCATATTTATCCTTCCAGATGATGAATTTCAGATTTGTGTCGAGATTTGAGTTATTCCAGGAGAAAAAGGCGACCTGAGTGTCTCTCGCTTTCTTAGCTAACCAATCTGCAGCATGGTTACCTTCCCTCCATACATGAGATAAAGTGCTGTGTGTATCTTGTAGCTAACCAATCTGCAGCATGGTCTCGCTTTCTAGACCTTTAATAAGGGCCGACAATTCGATACTCTCAATAGAGTGGTGTGTGGAAGGGAAACCAAAGTACCATATAACTTTGCCATTATCATCTCTGAGGATTCCTCCTCCACCACCCATCCCATTCATCAAACTACCATCAACATTCAGCTTATACTTGCCTCTTGAAGGGCTAGTCCAGGAGACTGCATGGACACGTTTCTGTTTAGGGGGCTTAATGCAAGTTTTAAAAAGATCCTCATTATCTTTAACTTGTCTGAGCGTGAATGGGTTAGCCCTTCCTAAATTTCTAACTCATCAATCACTTGCAAGGCAAGGAACCTAAGGGGCGGGTTGTATTCCTATGCTTCCTATTATTTCTTTCAATCCATAGGTACCATATGACAATAATAGGAACGAAGGTCCGGACATGCTGTTGATATTCCCAGATCTACTTTTTCCAAAATTTGAGCATGACATCAATGGAAGTAATGTTAGGAAGGTGGACAATCCCAAAAAGAGCAGTGACAGCCTTCCAAACATCTACAGCATACTTACAAGTGAAGAATATGTGCACAGCTGATTCACAGTTATTAAGGCATTGATAGCACCTAGAGGCAAGGTTTAAACCCCAACTAGCTTGGGTGTCATCAGTATGGATGGAGATTTAATAGCACGCCAAAGGAAGAAGGACATTTTTAGGGGAATAAAATTAGACCAGATAGAGCAAAGAATGTCATTGGTTGGAGCTTTAATCCTGATATGATTAAAAATGCTAGCAACAGAGAATGTACCATTGGAGGAAAGCTTCCAACAAGGCGAGTCTGGTCTCAAGGGCTCCAAATTTAAAGAAAGAATTTCATTAACAAAATGGATTGGAACCAACTGGATAAGATAATCAACATACCAAGCATTCCCATTCCATAAGTCCTTCACAAGTAACCTAGGAGCATGAACAGAGGTATGGTTGGCCAAGCAACCAGAAAGGAGCCAGGAATCATACCAGAAACTAATGTTACCCTTCCCCAGGCCAAAAAAGATAAAAGGCTCAGCTACATCCCTAGCCCTGAGGAGCCTCTTCCACAACGGGGAAGAACTGTAGGTTATGGTTGCTTGAACAAGGTGGAGGTTTTTTAAATATTTAGAGTGAAGGAAATGGGAGAGGAGGGATGATTCAGAACGAAAACGCCACCATAGCTTAGATTCAAAAGAGGTGGAGACATCAGATAAGGAGCGGAAACCAACTCCACCCTCTTTGACTGGCAAGCATAGATTAGCCCAAGAAACCCAATGAGTGGCTCTAGAAGAAGAGGAGGTACCCCAAAAGAAATTGGCAAACATGCTTTCAAGTTTCTTGATCACCCACTTAGGAGGGTGAACGGATTGAAAAAGATAGAGGGGGAGAGAGGATAAACACTTTTGACGAGAACAATCTTCCCCCCACTTGAAAGCCATAGATTCGCCCAATTGTGGAGGCGTTGAGACACTTTTGGAAAATATCATTGTAGCTTTGGTGTCACGCCATCCAAGGGATAAAGGAGAACCTAGGTAGATAATAGGTAACTTTTGCTCTTTCATGCCAGACAAATTTTTTATAGGACGTTTCCTAGAGGTTTTGGATTTCCTAGGAAAAACTAGTGAACTCTTATGATGGTTAACTTTTTGACCCATAAAGATTCATACTGACTTAAAAAATCAAGAACTCGCCACACAGGATTTAGAACCCATTCATAAATAGAATACAATCATCAGCAAAACAAAGATGGGAAATCCAAGAGGGAGCGCTAGTCTTGTACCTAATAGAAGGATAAATGGAATGTAAAGGTTCAAACCTTGAGATAAGTACTCAGAAGCAATAATGAAGAGGGCAGGAGAGAGTGGGTCCCTTGACGAAGACCCCTAGATGAGTTAAAAAAGCCAAAGCCCTTCCCATTAATAATAACTGAGAACCAGCTATTGCACATAATTCTTTTAACCATGTAAGTAAACTTCCAATGAAAACCCAGGCAATCCAGCATAGAAAAAAGGAAAACCCAGTCAAGTCTATCGTGAGCTTTTTCCATGTCTAACTTCATTACTAGGTTCCCTCCTTTGATCTTTTAGTCCAAATCATATAACAGCTCCTGAGCTAGAAGAATATTATCAATAATGTTTCTTCCCTTCACAAAACCCGTTTGATTAATGCTTATAGCCTTAGGTAGGATTTCACCAAGCCTACTAGAAAGAATTTTTGAAAAAATTTTCACAGAGGTATTGCATAGGCTGATAGGTCTGAAATCCTTCCAGGTTTGTGGGGCCCACTCCAAGATGAGAGGGGCCCACCCAATGCAAAAGTTAACACAAGAACCAACAGCCCACACTGGAGCAAGTATAGCCTGGCTAAAAAGACCAATGAAATCCACTCAACAAGGAACGCCGCGCACAGAAGCGAGGGAGCAAATTCAAAAGTCAAACCTGAGCACAAACACCGCTACCTCCGTCTTCCCGCTGTGCTTTACCGAGCGGAAGAAACCAAGAGAAACAGATAGGAGACCATGGACGTCCGAGAGGGTCTGCTGAAAACACCCCAAACGTCTTCCCACACAGTTTCGAGAGATCTGGAGAGAGACACTTCCAAAGGACTTCGAAGCAGTTGCGGGAAGGAAGATAAGGAACCCAAACGAAGCTAGGAGATAACCGAGCAAACACTGGAGCTTCTCCTTCTTTCTTCTTTCTTCTTTTTTCTTTGTTTTTTCTTCCTTCTGCCTCGTTTTCCTTAAAGCTCTGAAAACTCAGCCAACTAAACCAACACAAGGTTTAACTCCAGCAGATGGGAACTTCACGAAGACAACCCAAAGCTCTAAAAGGAAGAAAAGAAGGACCAAGGCTTCAAAGAAAAGACCTAAGACTTGAAAAAGGAAGAAGAAAAAGAGAAAGATAAAACAAAACGAAAAATATTCAAGAAATGGAAAAAATTTTCGAAAACTAAAAAACTAAAAAAGATCTTAAAAAGACGAAATCTTGTAAGCATATTGAAGTAAAAGAGGGTTTTTTGGGTTATTTGGCTAAAGATTTGGGGGAGAAACCACCTCAAAAGGTGGGAAACACCCCCGGAAGGTGTAGAACTTTGTCTCTAGGAGTTAGAGTTCCAGAGAGAAGGGAGAGGATTTTCTCTCTCTAGAATTTTTTTTCGGTTTTTTTGGTTTTGGTTTTGTTTAGGGTTTAGGGTTTAGGGTTTAGGGTTTGGGTTTGGGTTTGGGTTTAGGGTTTAGGGTTGGGTTTAGGGTTTAGGTTTAGGTTTAGGGTTTAGGGTTTAGGGTTTAGGGTTTTAGGGTTTTTAGGGTTTAGGGTTTTTTTTTTTTTTTTTTTTTGGCAAACCCCGTACACGGGGGAGGGATGCCAGCCCTAAATTTTATTAGATGAAAAAGAAGAGTACAAAGATGGGGGGGACATAAGGCCTTACCCCATAGTTACATCAATCCTGTAAAGCATGCATAAAATAAATAAGGGAATACTATTCCCCTTACAATGAGAAACAACATGCATAAAATAAACAAGGGAGTACTACTCCCCTTACAATGAGACAAGCAACAAAAGGAAACAAAACTTTTAAAACCATGACGAAAGTTAAAGGACACGAAAATCACATAAGCCATATTTATCCTTCCAGATGATGAATTTCAGATTTGTGTCGAGATTTGAGTTACTCCAGGAGAAAAAGGCGACCTGAGTGTCTCTCGCTTTCTTAGCTAACCAATCTGCAGCATGGTTACCTTCCCTCCATACATGAGATAAAGTGCTGTGTGTATCTTGTAGTAAACTCCTCGCCCATGAAATGTCATGCCATTTGTCCCATCTCACTTTCATAGAGGATAGCCACTTTGAGATGATTTTAGAGTCGGTTTCAATGTGGACCTGTTTAAAGCCAAAAGAACTGCAATATTCTAGACCTTTAATAAGGGCCGACAATTCGATACTCTCAATAGAGTGGTGTGAGGAAGGGAAACCAAAGTACCATATTACTTTGCCATTATCATCTCTGAGGATTCCTCCTCCACCACCCATTCCATTCATCAAACTACCATCAACATTCAGCTTATACTTGCCTATTGGAGGGCTAGTCCAGGAGACTGCATGGACACGTTTCTGTTTAGGGGGCTTAATGCAAGTTTTAAAAAGATCCTCATTATCTTTAACTTGTCTGAGCGTGAAGGGTTAGCCCTTCCTAAATTTCTAAGCTCATCAATCACTTGCAAGGCAAGGAACCTAGGGGGGCGGGTTGTATTCCTATGCTTCCTATTATTTCTTTCAATCCATAGGTACCATATGACAATAATAGGAACGAAGGTCCGGACATGCCTTGATATTCCCAGATCTGCTTTTCCAAAATTTGAGCATGACATCAATGGAAGTAATGTTAGGAAGGTGGACAATCCCAAAAAGAGCAGTGACAGCCTTCCAAACATCTACAGCATACTTACAAGTGAAGAATATGTGCACAGCTGATTCACAGTTATTAAGGCATTGATAGCACCTAGAGGCAAGGTTTAAACCCCAACTAGCTTGGGTGTCATCAGTATGATGAGAGATTTAATAGCACGCCAAAGGAAGAAGGACATTTTTAAAGGAATAAAATTAGACCAGATAGAGCAAAGAATGTCATTGGCTGGAGCTTTAATCCTGATATGATTAAAAATGCTAGCAACAGAGAAGTACCATTGGAGGAAAGCTTCCAACAAGGCGAGTCTGGTTTCATAGGCTCCAAATTTAAAGAAAGAATTTCATTACAAAATGGATTGGAACCAACTGGATAAGATAATCAACATCCCAAGCATTCCCATTCCATAAGTCCTTCACAAGTAACCTAGGAGCATGAACAGAGGTATGGTTGGCCAAGCAACCAGAAAGGAGCCAGGAATCATACCAGAAATAATGTCACCCTTCCCAGGCCAAAAAAGATAAAAGGCTCAGCTACATCCCTAGCCCTGAGGAGCCTCTTCCATAACGGGGAAGAACTGTGGGTTATGGTTGCTTGAACAGGGTGAGGTTTTTTAAATTTTGAATGAAGGAAATGGGAGAGGAGGGATGATTCAGAACGAAAGCGCCACCATAGCTTAGATTCAAAAGAGGTGGAGACATCAGATAAGGAGCGGAAACCAACTCCACCCTCTTCGACTGGCAAGCATAGATTAGCCCAAGAAACCCAATGAGTGGCTCTAGAAGAAGAGGAGGTACCCCAAAAGAAATTGGCAAACATGCTTTCAAGTTTCTTGATCACCCACTTAGGAGGGTGAACGGATTGAAAGATAGAGGGGGAGAGAGGATAAAACACTTTTGATGAGAACAATCTTCCCCCCACTTGAAAGCCATAGATTCGCCCAGTTGTGGAGGCGTTGAGACACTTTTTGGAAAATATCATTGTAGCTTTGATGGTCACGCCATCCAAGGGATAAAGGAGAACCTAGTAGGTAATAGGTAACTTTTGCTCCTTCATGCCAGACAAATTTTTTATAGGGCGTTTCCTAGAGGTTTTGGATTTCCTAGGAAAAACTAGAAGCTCTTATGACGGTTAACTTTTTGACCCGATAAAGATTCATACTGACTTAAAAAATCAAGAACTCGCCTCACAGAGGATTTAGAACCATTCATAAAAAGAATACAATCATCAGCAAAACAAAGATGGGAAATCCAAGAGGGAGCGCTAGTCTTGTACCTAATAGAAGGATAAATGGAATGTAAATGGTTCAAACCTTGAGATAAGTACTCAGAAGCAATAATGAAGAGGGCAGGAGAGAGTGGGTCCCCTTGACGAAGACCCCTAGACGAGTTAAAAAAGCCAAAGCCCTTCCCATTAATAACAACTGAGAACCAGCTATTGCACATAATTCTTTTAACCATGTAAGTAAACTTCCAATGAAAACCCAGACAATCCAGCATAGAAAAAAGAAACACCCAATCAAGTCTATCGTAAGCTTTTTCCATGTCTAACTTCATCACTAGGTTCCCTCCTTTGATCTTATAGTCCAAATCATATAGCAGCTCCTGAGCTAGAAGAATATTATCAATAATGTTTCTGCCCTTCACAAAACCCGTTTGATTAATGCTTATAGCCTTAGGGAGGATTTCACCAAGCCTAAGTAAGAATTTTTGAAAAAATTTTCACAGAGGTATTACATAGGCTGATAGGTCTGAAATCCTTCCAGGTTTGTGGGTTATTGTTTTTGGGATCAGAACAATGGATGCTGATGTATAAAACCGAGGGAGTGGCAAGCCTTCAAAAAATTCAATTACTGCTTTGTAAAAATCCTTGCCAATGATTTCCCAACATGTTTTATAAAACAAGCCTCCAAACCCATCCGGGCCGGGTTCTGAATCATTTGCTAAATCATTGATAATATTCGTCACCTCTTCAAAAGATGGGGTTGAAATGAGATGAGAATTGTCAGAAGCCGATATTACCTGTTTAAGCCATTCTGGTTTAGAAAATTGCTTCACCTGAGTGTCCTTTGTTAGAAGATCCTGAAAGAAGTTAGTAGCAGAAGAGCCTAAAGAGTCTCCTTCTATCCAATTCCCATCAGAATCTTTAACCTTATTAATCATGTTTCTCTGTCTCCTTTCTTTAACTATGGCATGATAATATTTAGTGTTCCTATCCCATCCTTTAACCACTTAACTTTGATTTTTGTTGCCAAAAATGGTTTCTTGATCAATTAAGTCCAAAAGATCTTTTTTGGCATTTTGCAAATTAATGTAGATGTCCTGATCGTGAGTGGATTCAAAATTCCTTTCCAGCTCGGAAACCTCTTTCTCTTTGTCATTTAGCTTTTTGTGAAGATTACCAAAAACATTTTTGTTCCAAGTTCGAAGAGAATGTTTTAACTTAGTAAGCTTAAGCTGGAAATTAATGAGTCCGGACACATTGCATACCCCATTCCATGAAGCTTCAACCACTGACAGAAAAGAAGGATGGCGAGTCCACATATTTTGAAATTTAAACTTAGAAAACCTTCCATCCTTCTTTTTCATGGCTAAGTAGGAGGGGGCAATGGTCTGAACATGTGCTGTTCAGGTGTTCTACTTTGATAGGTTCTAACATAGAAATCCAAGTAGCATTTATTAAAGCCCTATCAAGCCTAACATGAACTTTTTTATTAGACCAAGTGTAATCCTTCCCTATATAGCCAGCATCAGATAACTCACAATCAAGCATCATCGATTGAAAATCAAGAATGGACTGTATGGGGTAAGAACTACCTCCAGATCTTTCATGAGGAGAGAGGACAGTATTAAAATCTCCTACAACAAGCCATGGGTCATCGATATCCACATGCATTTCCTAAGGTTATCCCATAGCTGTTGCCTAAGAAACCTACTACACTTGGCATAAACCACAGAAACATGAAAAGAAACAGAACCATTGGAACTAGAACAGTACAAGTGCATAAATTGTTCATGGTTAAAAACAATATGACAGATAATGTGTTCTTTCCAGAAAATCCAAATTTTTGAGTTAACATTGGAAGCAAAATTTTTAAAATTCAACTTTCTTGCAAAAGATCAATTTTATCAGAGGTAGTCATGGGTTCAGCTATCATGATGAATTGAAGATTATGGAGCCTAACTAAGCTTTTTAATCTTTTTAAGGAGCGACCATTAACTATGCCTCTAATATTCCAAAAAAGATATTTCATGGAGAATCAAGGGATTGGGCACCAAAAAGAGAGGTGCTACGTGCCCGTGTAGCATAAGGAGAGGAGGGACAGGATGACCTACCTGGATCCCATGCAAGAGACCTATCTTTACTCCTTGGTAAATGAGAATCATCACGTGATTTGCCCTTGTGTACTATGATAGGATCAAAATCTGGGTCATCCTCTTCTATGTTACCCTCTTCCGAGTCGGAGCTATCACACTCATTTGCATTTTCAATTCTTGATGCTTTTTTGGAGGGCTGTTGATTGCTATAACTAGTGCAGTGGGGTCAGATTCTCCCCTTCATAATGCTTTTGGGAGAAGCCAACAATTCCTCCCAAATCCTCTAACCAACAAATTTGGAGGAGTGTCCTCTGCATTCAAAACACAAATGGTTAAAGGTAAAGGAGAAAGAGAGGTAGGAGTACCTATTGGAGGGGCCAACCAAGTAGTGTCTGATTGAATATCATCATTAGCAGGTTCTGGTTGACCCATCGGCATATTCTGATGTTGAGCTTCTTCCAAAAGGGAATGGCAATCCTTGGACTGATTAGTAGTGTCATTAGAGACACTGGATATATTGGTTGGAGGATTGCCCTTGTCCATATCAACAACAGTAGCTCTTGTTAGGGCTACATGATCCACAGAAGTATTGATAGGTTCCAAACCCATAGGCGAGTAGGCATGATGGCTGTGTTCATCTTTTGCGGATCATCCTGTGTCTCAATAAGATCTCTGAGGGACCTGCAAGTCTAGCAAAATCTATGGACTCCACTTCTAAAGATGAGATATGATCCTTACCTTTGTTTTGACCAAGGAGGTCCTTTTTAGGCACATAGACTGCTTAATTTTACTTGGTTTTGGAGGAGGGATTTTTTCAACAACATTATGGATTTATCCTTATTATTGCTCTGGAAGGAGTTTTTGGATCGACAATGGTCTTTGGAATGACCCATTTTGAAACATTCAGAGCAATAATAAGGAACATTTTCGAAATTAACGTGTTGAAAAAAACCTTCGGTTTCAGTACCAAGCCAAACCTTATTTTTGTGATTTTTCGAAACATCTATTTCAACTAAATTCTGGCAACAGATGGTCTAGTAAGATTTGCAGTAGGCTCATCAATTTTCAAAGGATGCCCAAAAATAGATGCAATAGCAAACAACACCGATTTATCAAAAAAATGAATAGGTAGGTTATAGAGAGCTAACCAAACCGGTGCAACGGGCTTTCCTTTTGGGCATGTGAGGTAATAGACCATTTGACAATGCGCACGATGGAGGAATTTATGGTCCAAATCCGTCTTTCCCATAGGCGAATGTAATCCTCTTGTAGAGTTGGACGAATGAGGATTTGCCTTTGATTGATGAGGCCAATTTCCACATGCCCTTTAAATTTCCTTTCTTGAAAAAATTTCCTGATTTCTTGCAAAGGAGGCCTACTGTGAGAAAAGGAGCCTACAAGAGCAAATTTGAGAGGTGAGCACAATTTGTCTAGCTCCTCATTATTGAAAATAACTGCGGGTTCCCCATTGAAAGAGTGGCTAATTTAAGTCCCAATATATCTTCTTTAGGTTGTTGGATTGCTCCCACTACTGCAGCAAAGGATTTTTTGAAAATTGGAGGGGAGCTCCTATCTTCAATTTCTGTTGGTTGCTCCACTGTTGTTGGCTCCAAAATCTGTTGCACCGTTGCCATATTAAGCTTGGATAACGAATTGGAGCCTCGGCACCAAATTCCAGCTGACAAGCCTTTTGAAACCGAAAGACCACTTGGAGAAATAGAGGAATAACCCTCTCTAATACAACCAGCCCGTCCAGGTGCAAAGGAAAATCCAGCCCCTGCTCTTCTAGAAATTATATCTCCACGTGGGCAGCAATCACACCAGCCCACAAAAGGAATTCCAAAGCCAGGTCACATGGAATGAAGCAAAGGCCAACACCAGAAAATAAAAGAGGAACAGGAGAAATGCAGATAAATCAAGGCCCACGTGAAGAAGGCCACAAGCCCACGTGAATGGTTCTGTTCCCAGAATTTTCAACCGCCCGATGGAACAGATCACACCCCAAAACTCAAGTCCCCACCGAGGTCAAAAGACAATCCAATGCAATAACAAGCGGCGAGGATTCCAGAGCCCAGCATCCAAAGCGCAGCTCACCACAATTCCCTACAGCCCACACTGGTGCAAGGACAAGTCGGCTGTAAACTGTGTATAGGCCCAGCCTCTAATTAACAAGTCCTCCTTCGACTGCGTGAAAGAAGTCCAATAGCGGAAAGCCCAAGTTCACGTGCAGCAGAGGGGGCTCAAGTCCAAACATAATATATTTCACCACCGTGGCCCACACCTATATCTACGAGATCAAACAGCCCGACAAAAGAAATCCACCCAGAAAGAAGGGAGGAGGCCCACGTCAAGACCAATAACAACCAGCTGGCGATGGGACAGACACAGCACGTGCAGGAGAAGGCCTAGCCTAAAAGCCAAAGGCCCACACGCTAACAAGCCGGCAGCTCACTTGAGGATGGCCCACATCAAACCAAAAAGGCCTGACTCACTACCGTCCAAACAGCTCAATTCTGACCGGTAAAGGCGCGCAGGAGCAAGAACCAAATTTAAAAGTTAAACTTGAATCTGACCTGGGAAAAAACAGAACGTCTCTTTCCTAAAGAAGAATAAAGTAGAGCTACGTCTCTTCTGGGGAGGAAAGGCGAGGATGGTCGGCTCTGAAAGGGAAAATCCTGTCACATCCACCTTGTCAGTCGTTCTAAAGTCCAGCAGCACCTCAAACCGAGTGCCACCTTCGTCCAGCTGAGGCTTACCGGTAGCAACCACACCACGAAACCAGGAGCTTGTGATAGAGGACTTCCGTACAAGGCCTGCTGGAAACACCACCAGACTAACTCCCTACACTACGAGCAGAACTCCCTGAGACGAAGATAAATCCCACAGCTATAGCGTCCAAGGAGTCTCCAAGCCCTTACTAGAAGCTAAGAAAAAAACCACGAAACAAAGCAGGAGGGATCTCGACTTCGGCCACCAAGAAAAACATGAGCAGCACCACCAAAGCTATGGCAACAACCAAACAAACACCAGAGCTTCTTCGACTTTCTTCTTTTTTTCTTGTTCCTTCCTCCGTTTCCTTCTTTCCCTTTTACAGCAAA
This sequence comes from Combretum micranthum, assembly GCA_024138025.1. NCBI lineage: Eukaryota > Viridiplantae > Streptophyta > Magnoliopsida > Myrtales > Combretaceae > Combretum > Combretum micranthum. The sequence continues at coordinate 5,980,090 of JAMXBD010000001.1, forward strand.
CCCCAAGAACCCGAGAACCTCTCAAGTCACACCAAGCGTGGGCACAACACTCCTCCAGCCACACACCACGACAACAAGGGAAGGAGTCTCCAAAAAAGAACAAAACCTTAAAAATAAAAAGAACAAGCCAACAAAGAAGCAAGAGAAAAAACTACTCTAGAAATGAGCAAAATCTGACAAGCTAAAAAAACCATCAAAGATCATGAAAAAAGAAAACTTGGAAAGATTTTGATGTTAAAAGGTTGTTTTTTGAGAGATTTGGCTAAAGATTGGGGGAGAAACCACCTCAAAGAGGTGGAAAACCCCCCCGGGCGGTGAAAGAATATGAGAATGGAAGTTAGAGTTCTAGAGAGAAGGGAGAGGATTTTTAGGTTTAGGGTTTAGGGTTTAGGGTTCAGGGTTCAGGGTTTAGGGTTTAGGGTTTAGGGTATTTTTTTTTTTTTTTTTTTGGCAAACCCCGTAGACGGGGGAGGGATGCCAGCCCTAAATTTTATTAGATGAAAAAGAAGAGTACAAAGATGGGGGGGACATAAGGCCTTACCCCATACTTACATCAATCCTGTAAAGCATGCATAAAATTAAATAAGGGAATACTATTCCCCTTACAATGAGAAACAACATGCATAAAATAAACAAGGGAGTACTACTCCCCTTACAATGAGACAAGCAACAAAAGGAAACAAAATAACTTTTAAAACCATGACGAAAGTTAAAGGACACGAAAATCACATAAGCCATATTTATCCTTCCAGATGATGAATTTCAGATTTGTGTCGAGATTAGTTACTCCAGGAGAAAAAGGCGACCTGAGTGTCTCTCGCTTTCTTAGCTAACCAATCTGCAGCATGGTTGCCTTCCCTCCATACATGAGATAAAGTGCTGTGTGTATCTTGTAGTAAACTCCTCGCCCATGAAATGTCATGCCATTTGTCCCATCTCACTTTCATAGAGGATAGCCACTTTGAGATGATTTTAGAGTCGGTTTCAATGTGGACCTGTTTAAAGCCAAAAGAACTGCAATATTCTAGACCTTTAATAAGGGCCGACAATTCGATACTCTCAATAGAGTGGTGTGAGGAAGGGAAGCCAAAGTACCATATAACTTTGCCATTATCATCTCTGAGGATTCCTCCTCCACCACCCATTCCATTCATCAAACTCCCAACATTCAGCTTATACTTGCCTATAGGAGGGCTAGTCCAGGAGACTGCATGGACACGTTTCTGTTTAGGGGGCTTAATGCAAGTTTTAAAAAGATCCTCATTATCTTTAACTTGTCTGAGCGTGAATGGGTTAGCCCTTCCTAAATTTCTAAGCTCATCAATCACTTGCAAGGCAAGGAACCTAGGGGGCGGGTTGTATTCCTATGCTTCCTATTATTTCTTTCAATCCATAGGTACCATATGACAATAATAGGAACGAAGGTCCGGACATGCCTGTTGATATTCCCAGATCTGCTTTTCCAAAATTTGAGCATGACATCAATGGAAGTAATGTTAGGAAGGTGGACAATCCCAAAAAGAGCAGTGACAGCCTTCCAAACATCTACAGCATACTTACAAGTGAAGAATATGTGCACAGCTGATTCACAGTTATTAAGGCATTGATAGCACCTAGAGGCAAGGTTTAAACCCCAACTAGCTTGGGTGTCATCAGTATGGATGAGAGATTTAATAGCACGCCAAAGGAAGAAGGACATTTTTAAAGGAATAAAATTAGACCAGATAGAGCAAAGAATGTCATTGGCTGGAGCTTTAATCCTGATATGATTAAAAATGCTAGCAACAGAGAAACCATTGGAGGAAAGCTTCCAACAAGGCGAGTCTGGTTTCATAGGCTCCAAATTTAAAGAAAGAATTTCATTAACAAAATGGATTGGAACCAACTGGATAAGATAATCAACATCCCAAGCATTCCCATTCCATAAGTCCTTCACAAGTAACCTAGGAGCATGAACAGAGGTATGGTTGGCCAAGCAACCAGAAAGGAGCCAGGAATCATACCAGAAACTAATGTCACCCTTCCCCAGGCCAAAAAAGATAAAAGGCTCAGCTACATCCCTAGCCCTGAGGAGCCTCTTCCATAACGGGGAAGAACTGTGGGTTATGGTTGCTTGAACAGGGTGGAGGTTTTTTAAATATTTAGAATGAAGGAAATGGGAGAGGAGGGATGATTCAGAACGAAAACGCCACCATAGCTTAGATTCAAAAGAGGTGGAGACATCAGATAAGGAGCGGAAACCAACTCCACCCTCTTCGACTGGCAAGCATAGATTAGCCCAAGAAACCCAATGAGTGGCTCTAGAAGAAGAGAGGTACCCCAAAAGAAATTGGCAAACATGCTTTCAAGTTTCTTGATCACCCACTTAGGAGGGTGAACGGATTGAAAAAGATAGAGGGGGAGAGAGGATAAAACACTTTTGATGAGAACAATCTTCCCCCCACTTGAAAGCCATAGATTCGCCCAGTTGTGGAGGCGTTGAGACACTTTTTGGAAAATATCATTGTAGCTTTGATGGTCACGCCATCCAAGGGATAAAGGAGAACCTAGAGGTAATAGGTAACTTTTGCTCATTCATGCCAGACAAATTTTTTATAGGGCGTTTCCTAGAGGTTTTGGATTTCCTAGGAAAAACTAGGAGCTCTTATGATGGTTAACTTTTTGACCCGATAAAGATTCATACTGACTTAAAAAATCAAGAACTCGCCTCACAGAGGATTTAGAACCATTCATAAAAAAATACAATCATCAGCAAAACAAAGATGGGAAATCCAAGAGGGAGCGCTAGTCTTGTACCTAATAGAAGGATAAATGGAATGTAAATGGTTCAAACCTTGAGATAAGTACTCAGAAGCAATAATGAAGAGGGCAGGAGAGAGTGGGTCCCCTTGACGAAGACCCCTAGACGAGTTAAAAAAGCCAAAGCCCTTCCCATTAATAACAACTGAGAACCAGCTATTGCACATAATTCTTTTAACCATGTAAGTAAACTTCCAATGAAAACCCAGACAATCCAGCATAGAAAAAAGGAAAACCCAGTCAAGTCTATCGTAAGCTTTTTCCATGTCTAACTTCATTACTAGGTTCCCTCCTTTGATCTTATAGTCCAAATCATATAACAGCTCCTGAGCTAGAAGAATATTATCAATAATGTTTCTGCCCTTCACAAAACCCGTTTGATTAATGCTTATAGCCTTAGGGAGGATTTCACCAAGCCTAGTAGTAAGAATTTTTGAAAAAATTTTCACAGAGGTATTACATAGGCTGATAGGTCTGAAATCCTTCCAGGTTTGTGGGTTATTGTTTTTGGGATCAGAACAATGGATGCTGATGTATAAAACCGAGGGAGTGGCAAGCCTTCAAAAAATTCAATTACTGCTTTGTAAAAATCCTTGCCAATGATTTCCCAACATGTTTTATAAAACAAGCCTCCAAACCCATCCGGGCCGGGTTCTGAATCATTTGCTAAATCATTGATAATATTCGTCACCTCTTCAAAAGATGGGGTTGAAATGAGATGAGAATTGTCAGAAGCCGATATTACCTGTTTAAGCCATTCTGGTTTAGAAAATTGCTTCACCTGAGTGTCCTTTGTTAGAAGATCCTGAAAATAGTTAGTAGCAGAAGAGCCCAAAGAGTCTCCTTCTATCCAATTCCCATCAGAATCTTTAACCTTATTAATCATGTTTCTCTGTCTCCTTTCTTTAACTATGGCATGATAATATTTAGTGTTCCTATCTCCATCCTTTAACCACTTAACTTTAGATTTTTGTTGCCAAAAAATGGTTTCTTGATCAATTAAATCCAAAAGATCTTTTTTGGCATTTTGCAAATTAATGTAGATGTCCTGATCGTGAGTGGATTCAAAATTCCTTTCCAGCTCGGAAACCTCTTTCTCTTTGTCATTTAGCTTTTTGTGAAGATTTCCAAAAACATTTTTGTTCCAAGTTCGAAGAGAATGTTTTAACTTAATAAGCTTAAGCTGGAAATTAATGAGTCCGGACACATTGCATACCCCATTCCATGAAGCTTGAACCACTGACAGAAAAGAAGGATGGCGAGTCCACATATTTTGAAATTTAAACTTAGAAAACCTTCCATCCTTCTTTTTGTCATGGCTAAGTAGGAGGGGGCAATGGTCTGAACATGTGCTGTTCAGGTGTTCTACTTTGATAGGTTCTAACATAGAAATCCAAGTAGCATTTATTAAAGCCCTATCAAGCCTAACATGAACTTTTTTATTAGACCAAGTGTAATCCTTCCCTATATAGCCAGCATCAGATAACTCACAATCAAGCATCATCGATTGAAAATCAAGAATGGACTGTATGGGGTAAGAACTACCTCCAGATCTTTCATGAGAGAGGACAGTATTAAAATCTCCTACAACAAGCCATGGGTCATCGATATCCACATGCATTTCCCTAAGGTTATCCCATAGCTGTTGCCTAAGAAACCTACTACACTTGCATAAACCACAGAAACATGAAAAGAAACAGAACCATTGGAACTAGAAAGTACAAGTGCATAAATTGTTCATGGTTAAAAACAATATGACAGATAATGTGTTCTTTCCAGAAAATCCAAATTTTTGAGTTAACATTGGAAGCAAAATTTTTAAAATTCAACTTTCTTGCAAAGATCAATTTTATCAGAGGTAGTCATGGGTTCAGCTATCATGATGAATTGAAGATTATGGAGCCTAACTAAGCTTTTTAATCTTTTTAAGGAGCGACCATTAACTATGCCTCTAATATTCCAAAAAAGATATTTCATGGAGAATCAAGGGATTGGGCACCAAAAAAAGAGGTGCTACGTGCCCGTGTAGCATAAGGAGAGGAGGGGCAGGATGACCTACCTGGATCCCATGCAAGAGACCTATCTTTACTCCTTGGTAAGTGAGAATCATCACGTGATTTGCCCTTGTGTACTATGATAGGATCAAAATCTGGGTCATCCTCTTCTATGTTACCCTCTTCCGAGTCGGAGCTATCACACTCATTTGCATTTTCAATTCTTGATGCTTTTTTGGAGGGCTGTTGATTGCTATAAACTAGTGCAGTGGGGTCAGATTCTTCCCCTTCATAATTGCTTTTGGGAGAAGCCAACAATTCCTCCCCAAATCCTCTAACCAACAAATTTGGAGGAGTGTCCTCTGCATTCAAAACACAAATGGTTAAAGGTAAAGGAGAAAGAGAGGTAGGAGTACCTATTGGAGGGGCCAACCAAGTAGAGTCTGATTGAATATCATCATTAGCAGGTTCTGGTTGACCCATTGGCATATTCTGATGTTGAGCTTCTTCCAAAAGGGAATGGCAATCCTTGGACTGATTAGTAGTGTCATTAGAGACACTAGATATAGTGATTGGCGGATTGCCCTTGTCCATATCAACAACAGTAGCTCTTGTTAGGGCAACATGATCCACAGAAGTATTGATAGGTTCCAAACCCATAGGCTGAGTAGGCATGATGGCTGTGCTTCTCTTTTAGGGTTTAGGGTTTAGGGTTTAGGGTTTAGGGTTTTTTTTTTTTTTTTTTTTTTTTTTTAAAAGAAAGGGTGATACCCGATTTTTATTAATGAAAGGATGGTGTAGTACAAAGAGGGGAGGAGGGTGTAAGCCTTGCCTCCCATTCAAAACATACATGATAGAAGAAAAGAAGGAACACTAAAGAAGATCTATCTCAACGCCTAGATCCTCCCATAAGCCTACCAATCCTAAATCCTTGTTTCTTTGATGAACTGTAAGCATAATAATCAAATTTACGCTCATGTGGAGTGTAATCATAATCTTCCTCAGTATCTTCATATTCATCCTCTTGTTCTTCCTTGTCACTTTCTTCTATATTTTCCGCTTCATCCTTGCTACTTTCCACTTCTGTGTGTGCGAACCGACATGTTGCTAAATGTTTCTCATGATTTCCTAACGAGGGGCTGGGAGGAGCACTCAAACTAATAAGCTTTCCCTCATTTACTATCATCATATCTTTGCTAATCTCTTGTTCACATGATTCCCCTCCTTGAGACCCTGATGTGTTAGATGGAATTGAAACAATCTCAGAATTGATTGCACATTTCATACCTGGAGTGAGAGTGGTTGTCATAGATTGGTCATCATTTCCTTTGTTGTTCTCTATCACTTTAGCTACCTTGGCATCATCTTTGACATATTCAACTTGAGTTTCATGCTGTGGTGTTGTATTAGATGAACCAACTTCCTTGGCTTCACATTCCTTTGAAGAAGTAGAGTCAATTTGTATTGCCTTACCCTTGTTTGTTTCCGTGCTACTTATTTTTGGTACATATTTTTGCTGCACATTCTTGGTTAACGAAACATGTTGTGTTGTAATTGTCTTCTTTGGTAAAGGAGCTTTTTCATACTATTTCTCATTCTTTTCTACTTGTGTTTCCTTCATGGGAGTGTTCTTCATGTAACACTCTTCTGCCGCATGCCCCATTTTATAGCAAAAGTTACAATACTTTGGCATATTCTCAAAAACTACTCGTTGATAGAAACCATTTTTCTCATTGCCAATCCATATCCTATCCTTATAGGATTTTGATGCATCAATTTCAACTAGTACTCTAGCTACTGAAGGCCTTGTAAGGTTTGCAGTAGGCTCATCAAGTTTTAAAGGAGTACCAAAAGCAGATGCCAATGCAAACAACATTGATTTTTCAAAGCAATGCACAGGGAGGAAAGGAAAAGCAATCCATACCGGGGCAACAGGTGATTCCTGCATCAGATGAGAAATGGGAGACCATTTTACCACTCGCATAACCAATGAGTTGATATTCCACAATTTTTTCTCCCAAATGCGAATATAATCTTCTTCCAATGAGGGTCTAATGAGAACCTATTTTTGATTCAACAAACCAAGCTCCACGGATCCTTTAAAGCCTCGAGCTACAAAAAATTCTTTAATTTGGTTCATTGTTGGTCTGCCATGTGCAAATGAACCAACTAATGCAAACCGTAGGGGTGCACATAATGCTTGCATTTCCTGATCATTCAAAAACACTGCTGGATCTCCTTTAAAGGATAAAACTTTTTTGCCATGGAGAACCACATTAGCAGTAGAATTTTCTCCCAGAATAGCTGCAAAGGATTTCTTCAAAAACGTTGGAGACGAGCTGGGCTCAGTCAAGTTGGCTTGGGGGCTCTCAAATTGCGCCATGTTGGCGCACTAGAAAGGAAAAATCGATACAAGAAAATTTCAGCCCACGCAGGTGACTTGAATATGGACAGGATGCGAGGAGCCCACACAAAATTTAACAGCCAATCAAGAACACAAAGCCACGTCCAACACTCAACAGCAGAACATGATTAAAGCCCTCTCAAAAGAAAGACCCAAAACACAAGTGTCCAGCCCACAAAGTGCCAGCAGCACCGCTCCACCGAGGCCCACAATAACAGCTAAAAGGTTCTCACACCCTCAGATCACGTGCAAGAGGAAAAGACCAGTACAAAAAGGACAAGGGTGGCCCACGCCAAGAAAACAGCTTCAGCAGGCGTACGTACGTCCAGACAACACAGCAGACAAGGGAGAAGGCGCGACAATTCAACTGTGAAGGAAATTAAAATTAAACGTAAAGCTAACCTGGAGCCTGCAGAACGTCTCTTTCCGAGCAAGGAAATTCTGTGGGATGCGTCTCGTCTGGATGCTGCAAAAGAAGCTGGTCGGTTCCAAAATGGAAAAATGTCGCAGTCACCTTGTTAACCGAGCCAAGGTCCAGCAGCCCTCCAGCCAAGCGAACCGTCCTTCTTCGTCGAGGGAAAGTGTTCAGCCGTTGAAGAAACACAAGCCCCTGGAGAGAAACTGTCCAAATATTGAAGATGAAGCTTAAAAAAATCAGAAGCTCCTCCCAAACCTCTTGTAAAGTTGCACTTGAGGATGATGAGAACAAAGATGTCCCTTAGAGCACGCACTTCCACCCCGCCTTTCCCACGCTTCACCAGAGAAATAGATAAGTCCTTGCGGCTAGAAAATCTTGAGAATCAGCTGCTGGTGTAGCGTCCAGGATGAAGCTCTTCGGTTCTGGCCAGATCCGAGGTGGAGAAGCCCAATTACGACGGAACAAAGAAGCCTTGGTCCCAAAACGGCTGTGAAAACCTTATAAGCCTTGAGAGGGTTGCCACCAGCAGAAAACCGGTTGGGAGCACCACCAACACCACCCAAACACTTGCTTGAGACAGAAAGTGATGGATGTTTCAAGCTAAGGGCACAGAAACCTTGAGAAGAGGAGTTTGATAAGACAATATTGAGCTAGCAAAAGGAAAAAACCCAAGAAATGGAGGTAATTCCGGAAAGCTAAAACACCACTAAAATCATGAAAAGATTAAAACTTGTTGACATTTTGATGAAAAGTATGTGTTTTTCGCATGATTTTGCTAAAAATTGAGGGAGAAACCACCTCAAAGAGGCGGGAAACCCCCCCGAAGGGAGAAGAACTTTGGTTTCAAGTATAGGAGTTCTAGAGAGAAATGAGAGGATTTTCTCTCTCTAGAAAAAAAATATTTGGTTGGTTTTTAGGGTTTAGGGTTTGGGGTTTGGGGTTGGGTTTAGGGTTTGGGTTTGGGGTTTTGGGGTTTGGGGTTTGGGGTTTGGGGTTTGGGGTTTGGGTTAGGGTTTAGGTTTAGGTTTTAGGGTTTAGGTTTTAGGGTTTGGGGTTTTGGTTTGGGTTTGGGGTTTGGGGTTTGGGTTTTTTTGGGGTTTGGGGTTTTAGGGTTTGGGGTTTTAGGGTTTGGGGTTTTAGGGGTTTGGGGGTTTAGGGGTTTAGGGTTTTAGGGTTTGGGGTTTAGGGTTTGGGGTTTAGGGGTTAGGGTTTAGGGTTTAGGGTTTAGGGTTTAGGGTTTAGGGTTTAGGGTTTTTTAGGGTTGGGGTTGAGGTTTAGGGTTAGGGTTGAGGGTTGAGGGTTGAGGGTTGAGGGTTGAGGGTTGAGGGTTGTTGAGGGTTTGAGGGTTGAGGGTTTAGGGTTTAGGGTTTA